>CP141133.1:47038496-52038496 GCA_035236585.1 Warburgia ugandensis | reverse complement strand
ATTTCCACTCTCTTTTTTCTCACTTACCTTGTTACAATGATTGACAAAGAGAAAAATTGAGAAGATTCTTAAACATGTCCTTAGCTCATCATGTTTCAAATGTATCCATGAACCTCCATCTCAAATTTCATTCAAATCTAATAAGAGTTTAAAGAGAAACTTGCACCTGTGGTGTGTAATTATAACTTCAAAGGGTGTTACTAGCATTTCTTTAAGAAAAACAAACGTTGAATGCTAGTGATTATTGGCGACATTGTCACATGAAAAATTCTTCCCTACTCAATTATCTTCAAAACAACACATCACAACCTAAAATCAGTTAAGAATGCAATGAGATATAAAAGTACAAAATCATAGGACAGTGTCACCAGTGATCGGGTGCTACAGGTTTTTCCTGCATGCACCCAATGAGCATGGTGAATGAGGGTACTTTACCCATGTATTTCACTACCTTGGACATTGAATTTTTATTTAAAATTGGGTACCTAAAATAATTGAATATCAAAGAATTTAGTGGTAGAGGTATGGTTTTTCCAACTTCTCCTTTGTTAAATTTAACCTATAGCTGACTACCATTCATAGCATTTGGAAGCTAGAATGTCAATAGCCACTAGGTGGAACAAACAACAAAACTTTTGATAAGTATTTAATTTTTCACAAAACCACCCAATTAGTTACCCATGTATTACAAATTATTGGGGTAAATTAGGTTTTTAGACCAAAATTCATAACACATGCATTTTTTTTATATAAGAACCCAAAAGTTTCTTATTTTGTAGGTCTAGAAGCTAATCTAAGGAAAATATGTGTTTAATAATATTTATCAATATTTAAATAAGGTTTTTTATGTTTTTTTAGGAAGTAAGATGGTTATCTAATGGCTAAGATTGATCAGGATGAAATTGAAGATTAAGATCAAAAGATTGAGGTAAAGCCTCAAAAACATTATTTCAACATACACCAAAGGCCAATATCATCTTGTGGACCAGTAATGGATGTAATTAATGGAGCTAAAGATAGTCAAAGTGGGCCCGTGAAGTAAGCCATGCATTCCCACCACCTTTGCATGGAAGCCACGTAAGCCACATTAGCCATATAATCCATGAAAGAAGGTTGCAAGCTAAGGACTTCAAGACAAACCATACAAACCACTCAAGCCAAGTGTTGAAGCCAAGAAAGCTTTCTAAGCTAGTAATAAAGCTTAGCCTATGGAGCCCTTAAAGTTGACCATCCAAGCGACCAAACTAAGATAAATGAAAGGCTAGGATTGGAGGAGATTCAAGAGAGTTATCCATGTGAACATAATTATGGAAAATCTATTAGAATAAGATGGCATGTTGACCAACAGGATAAGTGCATGCAAATTTTTAGTGTCTTTCTCACTTTTCCCCATTTTTTTTAAATTTCCACATCACCCTTAAGATCCACCACGAATTTCCAAAAATCTATCTCATTTCACATCTTTGAAAACTTCCCAATGAACCAAAACTCTACACATAAAACCCTCCATCTCTTTCCCATCTCATTCCCACCCACATTTAAAAAAAATAGGTGTTTCAACAATTTTTGAAGGGAGAAGACACCCCTTCCTAAAAAGGTGACATCTCCCACCTACTCGCCTAATAAAGGAAGCCACCTCCTTCCTCTCACTTTCCTATTTGATATCCTACCCTTTCCTCCATCCTAGGCATTCAATTTGAAACATTTTAATTCCCACCACACCTTAGCATTAGGGAAACTAAGAAAAAGTAGGAAGAAGATGCCTCCTCCACTTGGAGGAGGATGACCTCTTCCTAGCTTCCCTCTTCCTCGATTTTTGCTTTAGAATTCCACTCCTTAGGTACTGCCACTCTTTACCTGGGGTGTGAGCCATCTTTCCTAAGTTCTTCACACCTGGTTTTTGTGGTTGTGGGTTGATGTTTCAAGGTTAGTTTATCTTACCTTAACTTTAATTTACCTAAGTTCCCTTCATGCTAGTTCTGTGCTTTATTCTCTTTTTTTGTTCCTTGCCTTAAAAACTAAGATTTAAGCTGGTTTCACCTTGGAGTTACATCCAAGGGAAGTCATTTTGAATCTTTTTTCCCCTTCTCCTTCCATTTCCTTTTGATTATCTTTTAACCCTCTTGATTTCCAGCTTTGTTTGCTTAAGATTCATTTGTTGTTGCCTTAGTTTACCATAGGATTTTCGCTTGATTTCAAGCATATTTGTTCATGAGTGAATGTTTGAACAATTGAAGATGAAATTGCCTTGTAATCAAGGAGTGATTTAGATTAAGTGAACATCATTGTAATAGAATTTAGTTTTCAAATTTGGATTGCATGTATGGGTTTTTATGTTGATGAATTTTTGGATGTGATTCAACGTAGCTAGTTAGAATTTTCAATTCATGTTTGTGACTAGAAGTTAATTATCTTTGTTATTAAATGTTTGATTGCATTAGAAGTGATTAATTCTATGTTTTGCATGTTCTATTCATTGAATGTCTCAATTACCTTACTCTTGGGATTTCTTTGCATGAATGGTTTATGTAAATTTCCCTCACCATATAATCATGTTAACTTGATATTTCAAAATCCCAACTAGATTATTGGATAGGTTAGTTAATGTTAGTATTGAATTGCATGCTTAGGTTTCCAAATTAGTTGACTGAATCCACTCCTACCCAATGAATCATGCATAGCATACTCCATGGTTACATGGATGATGCTTGGGTAATTTTTCCTTTCATTGTTTGTTAATGGCAATTTTCCTTTATTTGTCTTATTTGGTAGTAGTTAGATTCCATTAGTTTACATATTAGTTAGTTTGGAAAGGAATTAATATTGTCACACTTGCTAAAGTGCTTGATTCGGTTATTTAGTTTTCTTAGTTTTGCATGATTAGTAAAGTAGTTTGTTAAAGTATGTTTCCCTTAAATTAGTTGTTAAATTCATGTTTAGGAAAGTTGATAATTTACATTTTAGGAAAGTTACAAAATTAGAAAATTTTAATTTATGATAGTTTTCCATTTAGCATGTTTCTTGTTTTTACTTAGTTTCCAATTTCATGTTTTAATCTCCATTCTTAGTTTAGGTAAAAAATCACTTAAATTTGGGCTAGGTTAGATAGTTTAAAGTAGGGACCACTACGATCACATTAGTTGAACTACTCATGGGATCAACCTCACTAGCGTACTATATTGCAAACAATTCATGTGCTTGCCCATTTTATTTAAAACAATAACAAGTTTGTGGAGCCATTGCCAGGGAGTTGAAATAATTTGTGTAGTGTTCCATACTTTAGGTTATTTTCCTCTAGTCTAGGTTTAGGGTGCATTAGACTAAGGTATTTGCATAATTTTGGACACTTTTTGCATTTGTGGCTAGTTTTTGCATATTGAACATTTTTCTTTTTTTTTTTGTGAGAGGAAAATTGCCAAAGGAGCTACGGCAATCCTGTGGGCCACAACTTCATCATCTTAGATTAAGGTTTTTATTGCTTTCCTAGATTATGGTTTTAGTGAAATTTTAGTGAGACACATTTATAATTTTAATTTTTTATTATTCAACTTTAAATGAGTTGCAATAATATAGGGCAAGTGTGGGGAATGGTGGCCCACACTTGATAATCATTGAACCCTCACCATGAGCATCTCTCACTCAAATTTTAATTTTTAGGATAATTTGCAGTTGGATGTTAATATAATTCATATAGATTATGACCATTCATTGATAATTGTTGCATCTTTACTTAGGATTATTGCATTAGAGCACCTATCTAACCTTGATTGGATAGCATATAAGTTGCATTAGTTTGCTTTTGTGTTGCACTGCATATTTAATGCTTTATGGTGGAATGGAATTAATGTTAATAAGGGCCTCACAGGAACCATTATGCGATAAGGATTGGATTTTATCATCATCTCCTTGGCCCACCTAAGAATCAATCAACATCCTTGTATGTTGTAATCCCACGACTTGAACTTAAGTTTAAAATCTAATAGAAGAGACTTAGGGTATCAAGCTTATAGGACCTTTTTAGAGGGATGCAATCTAGTGTCACTCCAGTAGCTTCTAAACACTGTGGTTATAGTGGGTGTCTTAGTTGAGGTCTAAATGCTTCCTAACATGAGGTATGTATTAACCATTTTCTAGTAGAATCTAACTAGTATGCAGTAGCCAAATCTAGATAGAAGGATCTATTTAAATCTAGGTAAAAGAAGCTACCACCTATGAACTAAGCAAAGATAATCAAGACACTATTAGACTAGTGGTTATTAGGACTTGATTGTGCATCATTTACCTAAGGATTAGCATTTAGGATTCATATAGTTAGGGTCTTTCAATACATATTTACAGAAAAATTAATAAAAATCATTCACTGTATATAACGCTTTCATTGTACATAAAGTTGAGAACATAGGCCTATTGAAAAGGGAATAGGTTTCATAGATACATTGTTGGATAGGTTAGATATTGTGGAAAGTCAATTGCTTAGGATAATAGTTGCTAGGAAAGCTACACCACAACCTTAGTACCATAATAATTATACATATTCTGAGCATCCTCATCCCACTCTTCCATGGACAACAAGCTCCATATACAATGGTTATTATCAGGAGCTAGCAAATGCACCTAATGCATTCACATACCCTAACAATAATTGTTATCTTGGGACAAATTATAATGGATGTGCTAGGCATAAGGAACAATCATAGTTTCAGGATTACTAATATCAAGAAGAACCACAATGGTCTCACCCTGGTTAACAATATCATGATTACCAAGAATATCAAGGTCCACCATCATGGGTCCAACCTGCTTAGCCCTTTTTTAGCATCCCAAAGCCACAACACAAATCCTACTAGTTGTTTCCACTACAGTATGAAGAACAACCATTAAAAGACAATATGAAGTACTTTTTTTAGAGTATGGAACAAACAATGGATGCTTTTGAAAAGGGAGTGGAAACCAAATGAGAGATGGAGGAATGGATTGAGAAAATGAAACTAATATAGGAAAATACCGATAGAAACATTGCTAAATGTTTGAAAAGGACTGAGGAAATAAAACAAATTAGGAATATTGAAGAGCCATTTGTTACTGATAGTAGAATTGAAATCTCTTATGATCATTCTGAGACACAAAGTCCACAACCGTCCATAGAATCCTCTAACTTGTACCTACTCGAGCCATGTCCTACTCCTTATGATTATGATGAAGAGACTTCCATTGATGAAGAAAATGAATCTGTTAAAACATCCAACCCAAAGCTTCTAAATTCGTGTCCCAATTATTTTTGTGACTTTGATGAAGACACATCACTTGAGGAGGTGAACGAGCTGTCAGATACTGTGCCTTTAATGGTCACTTCTCAATGGCAAGCTAGAGTAGATCCCCTTATTGTGACGACCTGGGTTTTCTCATGCATTTTTAAATGCAATATTTAATTCCTAAGGCGAGATGCATCCCTATTTGAAAACCATTTTATAAAAACCATGCAATGCAGCAAAAAACCTTTTAGTTTTAAACTCATTTTTTGAAAACCCCGAGTGTCGTTTGCCTACAAAACAACCAAAGTGGTTTTTGAAAAAACTTCAGAAATCACAAATGTTTTTCCCCAGGTCTTTACAGTCATAACACATAGCCCAACTGTAAATAAATACATGTCCAAAGGGTAGAGAGTTTACTCACATGTATAGTTGTCTCCTTTGTTTATGCACTTGCTCATAGCACTAATATCTCCTGAGACGTCTTCTATTAGTGGAACTATCCTGAAAAATGTTAAGGATAGGGTGAGTATATGCTATACTCAGTAGGAGTCTATCACTACTAGTTTTATAATACATGCGATGTTTTAAAATCATATGCTCTTTCCAAAACATGTACATGTCTGAATACTCAGGTTCAATATTGATATAAAAATCCATTGTCAAACTAAAATACTAACGACTTAAAGGATCACATAATCCAAAATTGAAAGTATCATATACATATATATCATAACATTATGATATGCATAAGATGCTTCATTGAATCCAACTCATGGATCTCTAGTATGGTATGGTCGACCAACCTCATATCATGCCACATGCAACGCAAATAAGTCCATAAACCATAGGGTCCAACTATACCCACGACCTCCTCATCGTGTGGTCCCCGGGTACCTGAGGACACTCAATCATAGCCTCCACGGGGCCTATGACAAGTCGACCCAGTACCGTGACACCAGTGGTAGCCCCCTGTACCACATGCAGTCGACGTAGGGACTTGCCTCTTTTTGGGCGTGTTACCCATCCACCTAATAGTGGTAGAGGCCAGGTGGCCAACCCAGACCCCTCGACATAGCACCCACGAGCTTACTAGCCCAAATCACATAAGATCAAATAAGCCAAAACCTCTTTTCAAAACCTATCCTCTTTGGGTCCCTCACAACTGCCTGGCCCTTGGCACTCTAGCATCTTTTGGTAACCCTCAAGGACATGCAATCTTTGCAAGAACTTAATGCTCATAGATCATGCAATGTATGCAATAGTTTGCAAAACATATATATGCATAATGTATATACAAAACATGTCTATGCATAAAGAATTTGTCACATGCATGCTAAACAAGTCATATACTTAAATCATATATTTGCAAAACAATCATAGTTCTTTTAAATGAATCTAGTAGCGATAGGGAACCTACCTGACTAGGTTGCACTAACCCCTTTGTCCTCGGACGCTCCTGAACATGGTTTGGGGAATCAAGGTTATTTTGGCCCATGTTTTATGGGTTTTAGAGTGGTTGGTCTTATTACTTAGGCATTAGGAGTCCATCCCTATGCCTATGGGTGTCCTGAGGTCCTAATTGGGCCTTGGTATCCTCAGTTTTCCAAAGGTCTAGCGACCATGCTCCACCATCCTATTCTAAGGGTCATGCCCACCTTTTATTGGGCCTTGATCAGGAATTTTATAGTTTAGATGTGTTCGCATCGTCGACACGGACACAACGCCTTTTGCGGTACCTCAATCAGAGCTCTAAATCTCAAGTTATAATTGTTTTAGTGTCGCACGTACATAGGAGTCTTAAAAGTGAAAAGACGGAATGCTAGGGCACTGCGCATCAGCGTCATGCACCCTGGCTTCCTTAAGAAATGAGAAAACCTGCATCGCTAGCATGCTGCATGTCTGCGGCGTTCACCTCAGCAGGCGCGTTTGCAGATGCACCGGGTTTTCCTGCCTCTCTTTCTCTTTTGCGGGCACGTGCCTAGACGCGCCCGTCTGGTTTTTCAAACTGGGTCGACGTGTGACGTTCCGACTAGAACGTCCTGTTCGTTGGGGAACCAGGGAACTGGGCATCCTTAGGACACCCTGGTTCGACCCTGTCGAACCAGTGCGGCCCAGGTAACGTCCCTAGGTCCTTGGTGAGTCTCTAGGGCTCCATTTTGCAGGGTTTTTCATGCAAAAACCTAGGGAAATTGATCCTAGAACTACGGTGGAGATGGGTTTTGAGGGATCTTGGGCATACCTGACTCGTTGCTGGGTTTTTCTCCTTGTTTTTCCCTCTAGGTCACTCCTCCACAAGGGTTTTCTCCAACCTTTTGGGCTGCCATTAGAGGCGCCCAAGAGCTCTATTTATAGAGCTATGAGAGGGTTCTGGAGGGGGCTCTCACCGCCTTTGAATGGCGGTGGAGAAACCTCCAGAATGGCGGTGATTTCTCCCCCAATCACCGCCATTCTAGAACCCTCTAGGAGGTGGAAGATGAAGGGTGCCCATATCAAAATGGGCCCCTGTGTTTTGCAGCTAAATCTGTTTTTGTAAAAATTACAGTTTTGCCCCTGAACTTCAAAGGGCCATAACTTGCTCATTTTAACTCTGTTTTGGGTGATTTTGGTCTTGTTGGATTCCTTTTTCTGAGACACATTTAAGGTACCATTTTTAGGACCAAGTTTCTGGGTTCAGTCAAGGAAAATAGTGAAATGACCAAAATGCCCTTATCTTCAAAACTGAACTATGGGATTTTAATATTACCAAAATTGGGGTCATTACACTTATAGAGCCTAAAATTCATATTGAACATTGCATTGTAGAAGATGTACCTGATTGAGACTTACAAACTTTATTTTAACACTCATAAGATAATCACGTAGGCTCATTTGACACGTTACTTGTGCCCATAAAATAGGAAGAAAAAGTGTTAATTGATGTACATCAACCTAATTTAGAGTACATGTTAGAAGAGAATAAGGGTTTAAGCTAAACAATTTCTCTGCCCCTAATAATACAAGAACAACCTTTTAAGGAAGGACAGAGTTAGTTTATTGCCCTATTTCAAGACAATGTATGGGAAAAGGAGGAAAAACATAAATTGAATACAATGGTTAATGCTATCCCTCAATTTAGTCAAGAAGAGGACCCTTCACTTCTATATGGTCCAACACATTGCAGTTTCAGAGTTGAACGTATTGTCACTATATTACCACTACCTCACTTTTTGAGTGACTATCGTGAAATACTAAAAATGGGGGCTCATCAATATGGTCTCATAACATTCAAAATTGTGATGATCTATTGTTGTAGAATGACACCACCACCTAAAATTTTGGGGTGGAGGAAATTTATAAACTATTGCTAGATTCTAAGGTGACATGAGAAATTTTTCCATATCATTCTTAGGACTAGGATTTAGGAAAATTAGTTTAACTAGTTAGATCTAGGATGAATTAGTTTAGTTGTAGGCCTTATTTGGCTGAGGACCTTAAACTTAGTGCTTATTGGGAGGCAACCTAGGATTTTTTTAGAAAGTCTCATTAGACAACATTACCTATTCATCAATTAGGTGTCTTATATTTCAAAACATCAAGGACAATGTTTCATTTAGGTTGGAGGTATAGAAATTAAATTTGTAAATTTTCTCTTGTATTTTTTAAATTTTTTTAAATTTTTGATAAGTTTCTTTATAAAGATGAGATTAAATTTTCTAAATATCTAGCTAACTTTTAGACTCTAGCTTATTAATAGAGTTGTATATAATTAATTCACTATTTTATTCTTTTTCTAAAATATCCCATGAAAAATTAAACTTGAAATATTAATTGCACAAAATAGCTATATGCAGTTTAAGTTGAAGAGGAAAACATAAGTTAGAGATCCTAAAGAAGATTTGTGAAGACTTATTACCCTATCGAGTTTTGAGCCATTCATTATTTTTTAGGGTTATAAATAAATTCAAAATTTTCTGTGGCAGACATTATTTCTTAGTTGGTCTCATTATTCTTCATCTTGGTCTATTATTAAGAAATCATAAAAAACTATACCATATGTCTCTTAAGTTTATGATCATTCTCAAGTCATATGAAAACTAGAAAATGATAGAGGCCATCCTTAGTAAAATCCATTGCCTTTAGCCTCCTTTATATTATTTTTTTGTTAGTTAACCCCTTGAGCCTTTCAAAAGTCAACCTTTTCTTTATTAGCCAAACAACCATTACCTATATTAAACCCCCTAATATATATTCATTACCCATTTGTTTTAGAAATATGTGAAGAAGATAGAAGAACATCTTGAGAAAAGTATGAACAAACCAATTCAGGAGATGAAGATAAAAAAGGGTGAAAAATGAAGAAAAGTTCAAAGAGGCTATATATAAAGTCAAGAAAAAAAATAGCGAATGAAAAAGGAAGAATGTTCACTCTTGTGAGGAAAAAATGGAAAAGTTTTTAATGCACAAAAATAAGACCATTATATATTTTTTAAACAACCTTTGTTTACCTTTATATCCATTCTTTTTATAACACTTACCTAAGCCTATATTTCGTCCTAATAGAAGTCTTGACTTGCTCTTAAGAGTAGGATGGATTGGAAATAGTCATGACTGAATAGGGACTTTGGTAGAGTGTAACATCCTCATTAGTTTATATGCTTTTATGAGAATATTATTAATCTATCTAAGTTATCGTACTTTTGTATGAAATATGTGAGACTTTTGGATTTATTGAACAACATTCTACTCACATATATTAATGAGAGATGTACACCTTTCCAAGTGACTTCTTTTTTAGTGTCAAGTATATCCAATAAGAATTGAACTCAAACTATACATTTGGATAGTAATTTAGTTTATATTTGACTTGGAGACTATAATTATATATAAGCTATAACACATGCTCATCTTTTGAGGTTTAATGAAGTAATGAGATATATTTAGCATAAGGGTAAGATTTTGAACATTTTTGTTCATCTCTATTAGCAAGGTAAAGTTATGAATTAAGATAAGTTGAACAAAAGAAAATTTTCTCAAATGAATAAAGGAATTTCACAAAAAATTTCAAAATTTTGTGGGTATATTCATTGTATATCCTCACAAGGCCTAACTCGTCTACTAAGGGTAACCTAGGGGTTTAATGGCTTGTTGCATGTGCTAAATACAATCGTGAGTACCTATGAAAGTGGCACTTTGTATCAGTTTTTGTAAAATAATTTTTTGCATGTTTTGCTTGGGACTAGCAAAATGCTACTTGGGGGGTGTGATAAATGTTTAATTTTGCATAAAAACCACTCAATTAGTTACCTATGTGTTACAACTTATAGGCGTACATTAGCTTTTTAGTCCAAAATTTGTGTCATATGCAATTATGACCAAATAAGTAAAAAGTTTGATATTTTGCAGGCCCAGAACATAATTCAAGGTAAGTATGTGATTAATCATATTTTTGAGGATTTAATTAGGGTTTTTTACTTTTCGTAGGAAGTAAGATAGCCATCCAATGGCTGAGATCGATTGGGATGAAATTAAAGATCATGATCAAAAGATGGAGCCAAAGATTCAAAATCATTACTTCAACATAAACCAAAGGCCAAGATCATCTTGTGAAGTATCAATGGATGTATTAGAGCTAAAGTTGGCCAAAGTGGGCCTATGAAGTAAGCCATGCAGTTGCACCACCTTTGTGTTGAAGCCACTTAAGCAACCTTTGCCATATAAACCATGCAAGAAGGTGGCAAGCTAAGGAATTCAAACCAAACCATACAAGCTGCATAAGCCAATAGTTGAAGCCAAGAAAGCTTCCTATGCCAGCCATGAAGCTTAGCCTATGGAGCCTTCAAAGTTAATAATCTAAGCCATCAAGCTAAGCTAAATGGAAGGCTAGGATTGGAGGTGATTCAAGAGAGTTATCCATGAGATATTTTGAAGATAATTAAGGAAAATCTATTAGAATAAGATGGAATATGGACAATAGGATAAGATCATTCTAGTTTTAGTGTTTTTCTCACTTTTTCCCTTTTTTTCCTTTAAGATGCACTATGAATTTCCAAAACTCTACCTCATTCCACCTCTAGGGAAACTTCCCAATAAACCAAAACTCTACACCTAACACCCTCCATCTCTTTCCCATCTCATTCCCATTGACCTTACTAAAACATCATGTTTCAACAATTATGGAAGGGGGTAGATGCCACATCCTAAAAGGTGGTGTCTCCCACCTACTCCCTCCTTAAGGCAGCCAACTCCTTCCACTCACTTTCCTATTTGATATCCTCCCCTTTCCCCCATCATAGCCATTCAATTTGAAACACTTTAATCCCCACCACACCTCAGCATTAGGGAAACTTAGAAAAATTAGGAGAAATAAAAATAAAAACCTATCAACATCCAAGCAAAAGAAGACTTTTTCCACTTAGGAAAAAGATGCCTTCTCCACTTAGAGAAGGATGCCCTCTTCCTAGCTTCCCTCTTTGTCTATTTTTTCTTTAGAATTCCACTCCTTAGGTGCTTCCACTCTTTACTGAGGATGTGAGATATCTTTTCAAAGAGCTCCAAGCCTGGTTTTTGTGGTTGTTGATTGATGTTTTAAGGTTAGTTCATCTTACCATAACTTTAATTTATTTTCATGCTAGCTTTGTGTTTATTCGCCTTTATTGATCCTTGCCTTAAAAATTAAGATTCCAGGCTGGTTTTACCTTGGAGTGACAGCCAAAAGAAGTCATCTTAAATCTATTTTCCCCTTCTCCTTCAATTGCCTTTTGATTATCTTTTAGCCCTCTTGATTTCCAACTTTGTTTGCTTAAGTTTCAACCGTTGTTGCCTTAGTTTACCATAGGATTTTCACTTAATTTCAACCATATTTGTTAATGAGTGAATGTTTGAATAATTATAGATGAAATTGCATTGTAATCAAGGAGTGATTAAGATTATGTGAACAACATTGTAACATAATTTAATTATCATATTTGGATTACATGTATGGGTTAATTTTTGGATGCAACTCCATGAAGTTAGTTGGAATTTTCAATTCATGTTTGTCACCAGTAGTTAATGATCTTTGTTACTAAATGTTTGATTGCATTAGAAGTGATTAAATCCATTTTTTATATGTTCTATTCATTGAATGTTTCAATTACCTTACTCTTGGAATTTCTTTGCATGAATGGTTT
This sequence comes from Warburgia ugandensis, assembly GCA_035236585.1. NCBI lineage: Eukaryota > Viridiplantae > Streptophyta > Magnoliopsida > Canellales > Canellaceae > Warburgia > Warburgia ugandensis. The sequence continues at coordinate 52,026,096 of CP141133.1, read as the reverse complement.
ATGTTAATTTCCATCATCATACAATCATGTTCGCTTGTTTTTTCAAGAGCCCAACTAGATTATTGGATAGCTTAGTTAATGTTATAATTAGATTACATGCAAACCCTCATGAGGCATAACTCGTCCACTAGGGGTATCCTAGGGCTTCAAGGGCTTGCTCCATACGCTAAATGCAATCATAAGTACCTAGGAAAGTGGCCCCTTGTATCAATTTTTGAAAATGATTTTTCACAAGTTTTGCTAAGGTCTAGCAAAATGCTCATTGGGGATGTGTTAAGTGTTTAATTTTGACCAAAAGGCCCCTGGTTTAACATTTAATTAGACCATCTAACTCATTAATTTGAAGATTTTTAGATACAATATGAAATTTAGCTCAAATTGACCATCCATCTGTAAATTATCTAAATTAATGGGTAGATGATCATTTGAGCTAATCAGGGGCTTAATGTACAATTTGGATGACTATAATCTAGTCTTTTGTCTTGTAGATCAACTAAAGGAGGCTTGGATGGCTCAAATTGATATTCAATGGTGTAGATCATCTTGAAGATCAATGAGGCAAGAGGGTACAATTCTAAGAGGAGATTAGGGATAAGATACGGAAGAAAAGGAAGTTTTCTAGTAGGAAACTAACCCTTAAAGGATAAGGAAAGGGGGAAAACTATAAGAAGAGGAGTTGTGGGAACCTAAGGGGGAGAGTTTTAGTTGTTTCCTTAGCCTTGTTTATTTTTTATCGTTTCACTTTGTTTCCATTCAACCTCTCTCTCTCTCTCTCTCTCTCTCTCTCTCTCTCTCTCTCTCTCTCTCTCTCTCTCTCTCTCTCTCTCTTGCTCATCCCCTCTCATCTTTCTATTTCTGTTACCACTAGCTTTATCTCTGTTCTTCATATCCACCATATTCCCACCTCTTTCCCTATTTCCTTTATCGTTCTTCCTACTTCTATTTCACTTCCACTAGCCTCTCCATTGTCGAGTCCCAACACTGCACTCACCTCTCTTGTCTCTATGATCTCTCCATCCTCTCTAACTAATCACTGCCCTCTGTTTGTCATTATCACTCCATTGTACTAGAGCCCAGCACCATTTGAGCAAAACAGCCTGACATCAACCACTGCTTTGCTCCCTTCTCCTCTCTACCTCCTCTCTATATTGCACACAAAACTGGCTAGCCTTCCATCTCCCTAGTTTTTCCTTTGTCTGCCCAGCACCCACCTTCACTGGCAGATAGGCCAGTAGACACCACTATCTCTCCCACTCATGTCTTTGGCTTTCTCTCTCTCGTTCCTCTTTCACAGCACCAACACTGGCTGGCAGTCGTCTGCTCCAGTGTAGATAGCACCTAAGCCCTAGTTCCTCCTTCTCCTCTATCTATTCCCCCTCACCACTAGTTACACCATCTCTGCCCATGCTGGTAATCAAAGGAGAACTCGGCAGGATTAGCACCGACTCGCATGATCTAGCCCAGTTTCTTCTCTAGAAGCTAGCATTGTGTCGTCTCCTCAAGCCCTACTCCCATTTGCTTCAATGGTCTAAGCATCACCTCCAGTCCACTAGCAACCATCTTCTTCGGAAATTTTCTATGAAAAAAGTCATCTTGTCCCTTTCTTTGCTTTTTACAAGAAGTTTAAGGAACTTTCAGGAAAAATCCAATTTTTCCCTTAATAGAAAATTACTATTTATATTTTTTGTCCTTATATGTGTTATGCTCTATATAGGTTTTGTTATCTATGTTCTATGTTATTCTCATTTAATCCAGGAACTATTTAATCCGAATCTATCTTATTCAAGTTTAAGTAGATTAACGGTTCTACTTTAATCACTAGAATCCTTCAATTTCTCATTTGTTTTACATTAGATTTTCAATCAAATTTTAGATCTTGTTTTTAGGACATCCTATGTCTTATTTATCAATATTGATCTTCAATATGAGAATCTAAACTCAAATCTAAGCTGTTGAATCTCAAAATCCTTATTTATCCCATATCTCCTAGAATTTTTGGAATCTGCTAATCTATTTGAGTGATCATTAATTAGAAGCACCATAAACAAGTGGATGAAGGCTGATCACAATTTAGGAGACTAGATCTATAGAATTTGAAGATAAGCAATCTAGGAAAGTGAAATTTTCTTATTTTTTAGTTAAATTTTTGTCTTTTAATTGGACCTCTGTATTTTTATTGATTAAACACATTTGAAGTTTGAATTCTCTTTATATTAATTTTTGTCATTTAATTTTAACTCTTGAAGAATTAAATTTTATTAAAACTCCAAATTCTTAAACTGAGTCTATGTGGGATCGACCCCTACTTGTGCATGTTATCCTACAATAGCCCGTGCACTTGCGAAAAACATAACATCTTTAATTTAGAAAAAAATTCCATTTAACATGTTTCTTATTTTTGCTCGGTTTTTAATTTCATGTTTTAATTTTCATTCTTAGTTTAGGTCAAAAATCACATGAATTTTGTCTTGGTTAGATAGTTTAACTAGGGACCACTAGCCTTACATTAGTTCAACTCCTTATGGGATCGACCTCAAGCGTACTCTATTGTAAATGATTTGTTCGCTTACAAGTTTCTTTTAAAATAACAACAATTTTTTGACTCTGTTGCTAGGGAGTTGCAACAATTTGTTTAAAGTTCCATACTTTACATTATTTTCATCTATTCTAGGTTTAGGGTGCACTAGATTAAGGTTTTTGCATACATTTTTCATGCTTTGCTATTTTTCTCATATTGACTATATTTCTTTTCTTTTTTTTGGGTGAGAGAAATCGATAAACGAGCTATGGTGATCCTATATGCCATGCCTTCATCATCTTAAATTTGGGTTTTTATTGCTTTCATAATTAGGATTTGAGTAAAATTGTAGTGAGGCCCATTTGTAATTTTAATATCTTTATTATTAAATTTTAAATGGATTGTAATGATACACGGCTAGTGTGGGGTATGGTGGCCCACACCTGATCATCATCGAACCCGTCACTATAAGTATCTCTCACTCAAATTTTAATTTTTAGGATAATTTGTATTTAGTATAAGTTTTATTTCGATGTTAGTATAAATCATATAGATTAAGACCATTCATTGATAATTGTTGCATCTTTACCTAGGATTGTTGCATTAAAGCACCTATCTAACCTCGGTAGGATAGCATATAGGTTACATTAGTCCACTTTTGTATTGCAGTGCATATTTACAGCTTTATGGTGGAATGAAATTAATGTTAGTAAGGGCCCCATAGGAACCCTTATAAGATAAGGGTTGGACTTCATTAATGGCACTTTGGCCCACCTATGAATCAATTAACATCCTTGTATGTCACTATCTCAACCCTTGAATATTAATTTTAAATCAGGTAGAAAGAGGTTTAGGGTATCAAGATTATAGGACCCTTTTAGAAGGGCGCAATCTATTATTACTCCAGTGGCATTTGAGTGATGTGGTTATAGTGGTTGTCTTAAAATTCAAGAAATTTTCCCACACCTTCATTGATGTTATTTGAGGTCTATACACATCCTAGCATGAGGATTGTATTAACCACTTTTGAGCATAATCTAATTGGTAAGCAGTAGTCAAATTTGGATAAGAGAAGCTGCCTAGATCTCGTCAAAGTTGCTATCACCTACGCACTAAGCAAAGATAATCAAGATAGTGCTTGATTAGTAGATACTAGGACTTGATTGTGCATCATTTATCTTAGGACTAGCATTTATGATTCATACAATTAGGTTTTTGCAATTCATGTTAAAAAAAAAAAAAAACCTGATTCATTGTATACAAACTTGAGAACATAGGCCTATTAAAAAGGGAATATATTTCTTAGATATATTAATGGATAGGCTGGATATTACGAAAATTCAATTACTTAGGATAATAGCTTCTTGGCAAGCTACACCACAACCTTAGCACCATATTAATTATGCCTATTTTGAGCATCCCTATCCCACTCCTTTGTGGCCAACAAGTGCCAATATAATGGCTATTATCACGAGGCAGTTAGTGCACATAATGCATTCACATACCTTAGCAATAATTACTATCCTTGGACAAATTATAATGGATGGGCTAGGCATCATGAACAACCATGGTCTCAAGATTACCAATATAAAAAAAAAGCACAATGGTCCCATCATGGTCAACAATACCATGATTATCAAGAATATCAAGGTCAACAGTCCTAGATTCAATTTTCTTAGCTCTTTTTTAATACCCATGTAATAACCCCAACTTTTGTAATTAATGGAAAAGAATCAATAAAATTAGAGTTTCAGATATTTCGGGCTGAAATATTAGGGTTATTTAAAATATACTTTTTATAAAAGTATAATAAAATCATAAGATATGTAAAATTGAAATTAAACTTAGCAAACCCTTCAAAATGACTGTAAGCACGACAAATTTCGAATTCGGATGAGAAATCCTTAAGTTTTTCATTTCTTGGACAAAAGGGGTAAAATAGTAATTTTACCCAAAAATAAAAATATTCCAAAAATCAAAATATGAAACATCAAAATTTAGAATGTACTGAGAATACGAATCCAACGCCACTAAGTACACTCAAATCCGAGATCATGTGAATAAAACCCAAAATTTTATGCATAAAGGGCAAAACGGTCTTTTTACACCATGTGGGGCCCACATGGGACCCACCACGTACCCAACAACCAATTTTATGAGCAGCCTATGTGAAACATGGGTCAACAAATATCAGCTGGTCTTGGGGAAGAAAAATTAGGCATGGGAGCATTGAAGACTTTCATGCCATTTAATAATAAAAAAATAAAATATTATAATTATGAAAAAAGACCCAAAATGCCTATAAATACAACCCCAAAAATCTTCCAAAAATCCCCACAAAATTCTCTTCACTCTCCTTGAAAAATTAGATCTAGATCCCTCCCCAAAAACCTAAAAAGTCCAAGAGATAGATCTCTTTTCAACTTGTTTTTCTTTTTAGATTGGAACAAGAGACCTAAAATCAATTAGGCACTCTGTTCCAGATCTAATTTGATCAATTCCACCATCCAAAACTTCCCAACATATCTATTCTACAAAACCCCCAAAGAAATTTCAAGATCCAATGGTTCAAACAACGGATATTTACAAGAAAGTGGATTTTAGGTCATATCTTCATCAACAAGGTATTTTTTTAAATTGGGCATATAACTAAGGTTTTCTCTCTAATTAGGTTTGCGAAAATCCTTTTCATAGATGTTTAGTACTGTTTTATGTAATTTTTATTTTTCTGTAATTTATTTTGGTAATAAAAAGGTAAAAATAAAGTAAACAATAGAACCCTTAATTCATGATGATGGAGTGCTCAGATGAAAAATCTGACTCCTCCAATCAATCCATAAGGGTCCAACACCCCTAGGATAGCATTTTCAGAAAGATCTGAGAAGTTTTGGTCCCTCAATTGAGAAGGGATTGATTGGACGGTCCAAACGGACTGTCCGATCTCTAGATCGGAGGGACGACGTCCCGCGTGCTTCCATGGACGCCCCGTGTGGGCGCTTCGACATTTCAGTGCAGCAGATGCATCCGAATCAGTCAGCCCGGCTAGATTTTTCGCCCGAACGATCTGAGCCGTCCGTTCCTGGGCCCAGATCAAATACAGGCCCTAGGAAGATTGTAAACTTCCAGATTCAATTCCAGAGTCATCTGAACACCAAATTGAGATCGGAAAGAAGATATGGAAAGCTTGAAACCTCTATTTTCTTATGAAATAATAAAATAGACATATTATTCAGTAAAAAAATTCTGTATTAGAGAAATAAGATTCCAATTACATAGATTTTCAAGATCTGAGATGATCAGATCTTAGAAACATGTTTTAATAATGATATACTACTTAAATAAAGTGAGATCTATGTTTAAATTAGATAGATATGAGATATATTAAGGGATCTACCCTTTATGGTAGAAAAACCCTAAAAATACAAAGGGACCCACTTGATCAATGAGATCAAGTGTGATCAGACCCTTGGGATGGAAAGAATAAATGTTTATATGATGAAATCCAAGAAAATCATGAATGGATTATGAAAAAAATAGATCAATATGATCTTTTGACCTTAATAGAGAAAATTCCCTAAATACAACTAAAATCCTTAATCAAAGGAAAAGATCTAAGATCAAATGGTTGGATCATAAGTAAAAGTTTCTAAAAATGTAAATGTAATTAGTTTAATTTTATATTATTATGTTATAAAACATGCTAGTATAACATTTAGAGTTTATCATGATATGTGTTTCATTGTTATCATAAGGTGCTAGATTTAATTTAAGTACCTTGCCTCATTTTCATTGAATGTTTGATTATGTAGTTTTATGCTTTCAATTTATAATTCATTTATGGTTGAATGTTATTAATAGATTTACTTGTTATGAGATAAAGAGCATAAAACATCAAAAATGTATTCTAATGAGAAAGTAGAGTTTCATGACACAAATAAGAATGGAGTACTTTGAACTTAATTAGTAAGGGCTATAGTTAGTAGGACAATATAAGGATTATCAAGTCCTTCGCCCAAATTAGGAAAAGAATAATAAACCCCATGAATGACATTATAAATATTCATGGACTTAATTAAAATCCATTAGAAAGAGTACTTAGGGTAAACATGCTTATAGGAACCTTATGAAAGGTTGAGCTATGGTCATTCTAGTGAATGATAAACATAGTGGTTAAGGGGGTTATCTAATAGAGCCTCGCTCTTCCCCTACCTTCTGTTGACGTTTGTGAGGTCTAAAAGCCTCCTTACATGAGAATTGAAGTAACCACTTTGTGTTCACCCATTCAGCTAGTAAGCCTTAGCCAATTGGAAATAAGAGGAGTAGCCTAGATTTAGGCTTGAATAAGCTACCTTCAACCAGTACAATAACTGGTTGAATAATAATAATAATAATAATAATAAGAGCATAAAAGGTTAGTAAATTACCTAACCCTAATAAAAACAGTAAGTAAGATAAGGATGATCAAACAAGATCCATTAGATCTTGGATGATCAAGAACAATAAGAATAAGAACACTATATTGTACTTAGTATGCATGTTTATTAGTATACTTGTTATAGTTCATTAGATTAGATAATCCAAACCCTTGATCAAAGATGATTAAAGGAAGAAAACCCAAATCATCCTCCATAGGGATGATCCAAGAACTGAACTTAGATCAAAGAACTAGATGATAGAAGATCTAGGACCTTGATCTTTATCAACAAGTGTAAATTGTTAATCAAAGGATTTATGAAAGATCAAGATCAAGGAGATGAACATACAAAGACTTAGAGATAGAAAAATACTTAGATATGAATGATCTAAAGATCATTCTAAACATCAAATCTAGTGATCAATAGGATTGTTCATAATTTATATATTGACAATATGTATGGATGTACAGATTACATACATCAGTCAGGATCATGGAAGATTAGGGAAAAGAGATCCATCCTTAAAGGTAGGAGGATTTGATGAATGCATACATGATTGTACTCATGATCATATGTTGACAAGAGTAATGACAATACTTGTACTAAATCTCTTGAAAACCTTATGATCCAACCAAACACCTATAAGATGGTTAAGGACTAAACTATAAGTGAATAGGGAACTAGAAAATATTTCAGCCCTAAGTAAATAGACATATGGTCTGATATATATGAAATCTATTTTACATACAAGCTTGGAGGCTTGTGAGTTTGTTTTAATAGGCATAAGCCTAGGGGAATGCTATTGCTAGAGGAGTTATGAGGGTTTGGCCACCCGCTCCTTGAAATTTGATGATATGATGATGCCTTGCCCAATGAGAGGCTAAAAGTCGGGTGGTGGCAATTATGGGAAGGCTGCCACTGTGAAAGTCTTGCCCCCCCATACGGGCAGTGACATAATATTTTCCACCGTGGTATCAGTGGTGAACAGGGCAGTTATCCGAGCACGCTAGTACGGATCAGACTGCAGCATAGCAACCTTTCTGATTATTTTGCACTATGATGCATATGAGAATAGGCATAGTGAAATGCCTTATGTTATAGCATAATGAAATGCTAGGTAATTGTATATTACCAATATTTCCCAAGAAGGAAAATTCCCAGTATAAGATTAGCTGTAATACTCAATTCTCAAAATGAAGAGAATTGATCAGCTTAGTTGGGAATGATATTTGACTACTTTCACAAATTTAACTGGTTTACCCATGAAGGGTATGTATGTATATAGATATACATAGCTTACAAAGTAAAGAGTATGTTTAAGGATAATGAGATTATGAAGTATTGGAATTACATTATCAATGTTATGTTTCTTGAATCCCCTACCAAGCATTGCTTGCTGAGATATTGTACTTGTTGAGAGTTTTATTGTATGGTGAGCTTGAGTTTTGGATTATGTAATTTGGACAAGTATTGTACTAGGTTTGGCTGTACTGTAAACGATTGGATGGATCCTGGAGTTTAATAAAAGTATATTCCTTCAATGGAATTTTATTTTGTACATAAATTGTACTTATATTATGTATGAAGTGGTGACTTAGGTTTTCAAAACAAGTTCTAAAGAAAAGAATTTTCGCTGCTTTGTTTTGCAAAAAAAATTTACACTCTTAAGGGCCCTGCCTTTCAAAATACTTTACAAATCATGTTTCAAAAACCCGGGTCTTCACAACCCAAACATCACAAAAGTATTAACCTTACGAGTTGTTTCCTCTATAATATGAAGAACAACCATTAAAAGAGAATATGTAGCAATTTTTTGAGGGAATGGAACTAACCATGGCAGCTATAGAAAAGGAGGGTGAAGAAATAAAATGAGAGAGGTTGGAATGGATTGATGAAATGAAACTAATATGTGAAAATACTGATAGAAATATTGCTACATGTATCTAACATGTATCTACTCGAGCCATGTCCTACTTCTTACGATTATGATGAAGAGACTTCCATTGAAGAAGAAAATTAAATTGTAGAAACATCCAACCCAAAACCTCTTAATACCTACTCTGCTTATTTTTTTATAACTTTGATGAAGACACATCATTTGAGGAGGTGAACGAGTTGTTGGATACTGTGCCTTTAATGGACACTTCTCAATGGCAAGCTAGAGTAGATCCCCTTATAGAACTTGAAATTCATATTAAACCTTGCAATGTAGAAGATGTACCTTATTAGTACTTATAAGCCTTATTTGAACAATCACAAGATAGTCAGGTGGGCATGTTTAACACCTTACTTATGCCCATAAAATAGGAAGAAAAAGAGTTAGTTGATGTACATCAAGCTACTTTAGGGTACACATTAGAAGAGATCAGGGTTTAAGCCAAACTATGTCCCTACCTCTAGTAATATAAGAACAACCTTTTAGGGAAAGGCAGAGTTTGCTTATTACCTTATTTTAGGACAATGTAAGGGAAAAGGAAGAAAAATAAAAATTGAATACAAGGACCAATGTTATCCCTCAATTTGGTCAAGAAGAGGACCCTTCACTTCTATGTGATCCAACACATTGCAATTTCATGGTAGTTCACATTTCCATTGTATTACCACCACTTTAATTTTTGAGGTGGAGGAATTATATTGACTATTGTGAAATACTAAAAATGGGTTGTCAATAATATGGTCTCATAACATTCAAAATCATGGTGATCTACTATAGTAAAATAACACCACCACCTAACATTTCGGGATGGACGAAATTTATAGACTATTATGAGATTCTAAGATGGAATGAGAAATCTTGCAAATTCATTCTTAGGATTAGGAAAAATTAGTTTAACTAATTATATCTAGGAGAAAATAGGTTAGTTGAAGGACATGTCTGGTTGTCAACGTTAAAATTAACGCTTACTTGAATGCAACCCAAGAATTTTTTAGAAAGTCTTGTTAGACTGCATTACCCATTCATCAATTATGTGCCCTATATTTCAAAAGATTGAGGATAATGTTTCATTCAATTTTGGGATGCGTGCTAAAAAATTAGATTTCTAAATTTTCTCTTACATTTTTGTAATTACATTTTTTTAATAGGTTACATTATAAAGATGATATTAAAATTTCTAAATATTCAACTAACTTTTAAACTTTAGCTTATTAATAGAGTTGTATACAATTAGTTCACTATTTTATTCTTTTTTCTAAAATATCCTATGAAAAATTAAAATTGGAATATTAATTGCACAAAATAGCTAAATGCAATTAAAGTTGAAGAGGAAAATATAACTTAGTGGTCCTAAAGAAGATTTGTGGAGACTTATAATCCAATCTAGTTTTGAGTCATTCGTTCTTTTTGAGGGTTATACATAAATTCAAAATTTTCTTCAATAGACATTATTTCTTAGTTGATCTCATTATTTTTCATCTTGGTCAACTATTGAGAAATCATAAAAAACTATATCAAATATCTCTTAAGTTTATGGTAATTCTCAAGTCATATGAAACCTAAGAAATAATAGAGACCATCCTTGGTAAAACCCAAAGCCTTTAGCCTTCCCCATATTATTTTCTATTAGTTAGCCCCTTGAGCTTTTCAAAAATCAGCCTTTTCTTTGTTAGACAAACAACATTACCTATATTAAACCCCTAATATATGTCCACTACTCATTTGTTTCAGAAATATATACGGAATATTGAAGAACATCTTGAGAAAAAGAATGGACAAGCCAATTTAAGAGATTAACATAAAAAAGGATGAAAAAGAAGAAAAATTAAAAGAGGCTATATATAAAGTCAAGTTAGAAAAACAAAGAAACAAAATAGCCAATGAAAAAGAAGAATGTTCACTATTGTGAGGAAAAATAGAAAAGTTTTGAATACACTGATGGAAAACATTTATATATTTTCCAGACAACCTTCCCTAAGCATATATTTCATCCTAACAGAAGTCCTGACTTGATCTTAAGAGTAGTATGGCTTAGAAATGGTTATGAATAAATAGGGACTTTGGTAGTGTAACATTCTTAGTAATTGATATCCTTTCATGAGACCATTATCATTTTTTTCTAAGTTATCATTCTTCTTGCATGACATATGTGAGACTTTTGGATTTATTTAACAACATTCTACTCACATATTAATTAGAGATGTACACCTTCTAAGTGACTTCTTTCTGAGAGTCAAGTATATCTTGCATGAATTGAAGTCAAAGCATAAATTTGGGTGGTAATATAGGTTATATTTGACTTAGATACTATAATTATATATCAGCTATAGCATACACTTGTCTTTTGAGATTTAATGAAATAATAGGATATCTTTAGCATAAGGGTAGGATTTTGAACCTTTTTGTTCATTTTTATTTAACAAGATAATATTAAGAATTAGGATGAGCTGAATAAAAGAGAATTTTTAAGATGAATAAAGGACTTCCAAAAAAAATTTAAATTTTGTGGGTATATTTGTGGCAAACCATCACTAGTCCTAACTAGTCCACTACGAGTTTAAGGACTTGTTGCATGTGCTAAATGCAATCATGAGTACCTACAACAATGGCACTTTGTACAAGGTTTTGTAAAATAAAATTTCTTATATTTTGTTAGAGATTAATGAAATGATTTGGGGGGTGTGATAAGTGCTTAATTTTGCATAAAAACCACCCAATTAGTTACCTATGTGTTACAACTTATAAGGGTAAATTAGGTTTTTTGACCAAAATTCATAACACATGCATTTTTTCCCTGACAGCCCAAAATTTTGATATTTTGTAAGTCTAGAAGCTAATCCAAGGTAAATATGTTATTAATCATATTTTTCTAGGATTTAATTAGAGTTTTCCACTTTTTGTAGGAAATAAGACGGGGATCCAGAGCTAAGATCAAGAGGGATGAAATTAAAGATCAAGATCAAAAGATCGAGTCAAAGCCTCAAAATCATTACTTCAACATGAACCAAAGGGCAATATCATCTTGTTGACCATTAATGGATGTGATTAGAGGAGCTAAAGATGGCCAAAGTGGGAACATCAAGTAAGCCATGCATTCCCACCACCTTTGGATGGAAGCCACTTAAGCCACCTTAGCCATATAAGCCATGAAAGAAGTTGGTAAGCCAAGGAATTCAAGCTAAACCATACAAGCCACTCAAGCCAATGGTTGAAGCTAAGAATTCAAACCAAGAAAGCTTCCCAAGCTAGCCATGAAGCTTAGCCTATGAAGCCTTCAAAGTTAGCCATCTAAGCCATCAAGGTAAGCTAAATGGAAGGTTAGGATTGGAGGGGGTTCAAGAAAGCTAAGAGGAAAATCCATTAGAATAAGATTGCATGTGGACCAATGGGATAAGAGCATTCATTTTTTAGTGTTTTTCTCACTTTTTCCTATCTTTTCCTTAATTTTCACCTCTCTTAAGATGCACCGCAAATTTCCAAAACTCTATCTTATTCCACCAGTTAGGAAACTTTCCAACCAACCAAAACTCTCCACCTAACACCCTCCATCTCTTTCCCATGTCATTCTCATCTAGGTGTTTCGACAATTTTGGAAGGGAGGAGATACCCATCCTAAAAACATGGCGTCTCACTCCTACTCCCTTCTTTGAGGTAGCCACCTCCTTCCACTCACTTTCCTATTTTATATCCTGCCCATTCCCACATTCTAGCCATTTAATTTGAAACATTTTAATCCCCACCACACCTTAGGCCAATGTAGACAACCTAGAAAAATTAGGAGAATAAGCATAAAATCCCACTTTGGAAGAAGACGCCTCCACTACTTGGAGGAGGATTCCTTATTCATAGCTTCCCTCTTTCTCCCTTTTTTCTTTAGAATTCCACTACTTAGGTTCTGCCACCCTTTGCCTAGGCTGTGAGGCATCTTTTCAAAGTGCTTCATGCCTGGTTTTTTTGGTTGCTAGTTGATGTTTCAAGGTTAGTTCATCTTACCTTAACTTTGATTTACCTTAATTCCCTTCATACTAGCTTTGTGCTTTGTTCTCTTTCATTGTTCCTTGCCTTACAAAATAAGATTCAAGTCTGGTTTTCCCTTGGAGTGATAGCTAAGGAAAGTCATCTTGAATCTAGTTTCCCCTTCTCCTTCCATTATGTTTTGATTATCTTTCAGCCCTCTTGATTTCTTGCTTTGTTTGCTTAAGTTCCATTGGTTGTTGCCTTAGTTTTCCATAGGATTTTCCCTTGATTTCAAGCATACTTATTCATGAGTGAATGTTGGAACAATTGAAGAAGAAATTGGCTTATAATTAAGGAGTGATTAAGATTAAGTGAACGTCTTTGTAATAGAATTTAATTTTCAAATTTGGATTACATGTATGGGTTATTATGTTGATACTTTTTGGATGTGATTCAACGAAGTTAGTTGGAATGTTTGATAGCATTAGAAGTGATTACTTCCATGTTTTACATGTTCTATTCATTGAATATTTCAATTACCTTATTGCTGGAATTTCTTTGCATGAATGTTTTATGTTAATTTGCAGCACCATACAATCATGTTCACTTGATTTTTCAAGAGCCCACCTATATTGTTGGATATTTTTGTTAATTTTAGAATTAGATTTCATGTTAGGCTTCCAAAGTAGTTGATAGAATCCCTTCCTATCCAATGAATCATGCATACCATTCCATGGTTACATGCCTGAGGCTTGGGTAGTTTTTTCTTTCATTGTTTGTTAGTGGTAATTTTCCTTTATTTCTCTAGTTTAGTAGTGGTTAGGTTCAATTAGTTTTCATCTCAATTAGTTTGGAAAGGATCTAATTTTATCACACTCACCAATGAGTTGATTTGGTTGCTTAGTTTTGCATGATTAGGAAAATAGTTTGAAAGTATGTTTCCCTTAAATTAGTTATTAAATTCATGTTTAGGAAAGTTAGTTTAGAAAAGTTGATAAATTGCATTTTTAGAAAGTTGTAAAATTGGAATTTTTTAATTTTGAGAAGTTCTTCATTTAGCAAGTTTCTTATTTTTGCTTAGTTTTCAATTTCATGTTTTAATTTTCATTCTTAATTTAGGTAGAAAATCACTTGAATTTTGGCTAGGTTAGATAGTTTGAAGTAGGGACCACTAGCATCACATTAGCTCAACTTCTCGTCGAAACAACCTCACTAGCATACTATATTGGAAATGATTTTGGCACTTGGTAGATTTATTTAAAACAACAACAAGTTTTTGGTTCCATTGCTAAGGAGTTGCAATAATTTGTGTAATGTTCCATACTGTGGGTTATTTTCCTCTAGTCTAGGTTTAGGGGGAATTAGATTAGGGTTTTTGAATAATTTTTGCATTTTTTGATATTTTCCTCATATTGACCATATTTCATGAGTCTTCACAATGATAGGCTTTTCATTAGCCTTAAGTTTCTTGAGTTTTGTCAATCTTGGTAGGACCATTCCTTTAAAGCACCTTTTCATTTCGAAGAGTGGTGATTGAGTTAGTTTGTTCCATGATTGAGCTTGAAGAACCCTTTGCCCGAAACACATGGGCACCTTTAGGATTTTCTTGTGGTTGGATAGGAAATTTCCCTTTGTCCAGGGTTTGCATGAATTATGTGAACATGTTTTTCATATCACTCATACATGCTTCAAGTTTTAATTTTTCCTTTCCATGTTTTGAATGAACTACTTAAGATTACCATCCACTGACCTCTTTGGTAGAGGTATATATGGTCCAAGAGGAGGTGGTCCTTGATGGGGTTGGAAGGGGCCCTAGTGTGAGACATTAGCATTTGGTCCATTTTACCAACTGAAGTTGTAATGATATCTACAATTGGAGTTATATGTCTCAAAATATGGGAAAATTGGTCATTTATATGAAGTTAGGGCATTTGCTTATTCCTGAACCACATCTTGGAATCCTGGGATTGTAGGGCATTCTTGAGTAGGGTGTGCAGTACTTTCACACGTACTACATACTTATTAGACCTTCTTAGAGGTAGCTTTTCCCATTTCTACGGCATATACTTTTCTGACTAGGGAAGCTATCTTTGCATTAATGTCATCTTTTTCATTAATGGCATAGATGCCTTCCTTAGAAGATGTGGTTGGCTTTGTCCTATCTGGGTGATCCACTTTCTTTGAATCTACCTGGGTTTTTGCACAACATTTCTACAAACTAGAGCATTTAAGAATCGAGTCCTTCACAAAAGAAGATGATAATGCACTAAGGTTCGTATTTATGATGCAGACATATCAGTAATGGATCCTTTGAATCTTTTTTTTCTTTATCCTTTTGCACAAAGTTCATGATTTTTTGGCTAAGAGTATTGATTTTATGAGTCAGGATTTTTTTTTTCAAGAACTCCCTTATCATGTCTTGCCAAATTTGTATTGAATCTTCTAGCAATGCATTAAACCACGTCTTATCATTTTCCTTTAGGAGAAAAGAAAATAGCTTGAGCCTTACAGTATCTAAACTGATATTTTGTGTGCACTGCATAGTGCACACTTCATCAAATTCTTTTAAGTGTAGATAAGGACTCTCACTATCCAACCCATGAAATTTAGGAAGTAGTTGAATTATTGACATCTTTAACTCAAAGCACCAACATTTTGAGGTAGAATGACATGTTGGTATGCTGGTATAAGTAGGTTGAAGGTAATCTCGTAATGTTCTCCCATGAGGATATTGGTTATTCCAATCATCCTCATGTTAGTTATTTAAATCCCATCCCCTTTGTTGATTCCTTCTCAAATCTTTATACAGTGGTGGATTATTCCTCCATGGTGGAAGCACTTCATCATCCGCGTGAGGTGGTGGTCAGTTGTTAAAGAGAATATGAGGATTAATTTCATCTCCATTATTTCTAGGTGATGGATTCCCCCTTGATCAACTTGATCTGCCATTGAGGGCATCTGATCTAGTTACATATTGTGTTGGATTGGTTTGACTAACCTTCACTTTTTGTCCCATATCCAATGCATACAACAAAAGTTTTTTTTATTTTGTTATTTATTTATTTATTTATCATTATTATTAAAAAAATTTAGAAAACCAAACTATATGAAGTAACTTAAGTTGATGAATAAACAAAAGGCACAATCAACAAACTCATTACTATTAGGCTGAATATTGTTTTGATTATCTTAATTTCTGTAAGGGGAGTAGCTTTTAGATTAACCTAATATAAATAGCCGTAATACATGTGGTGACACTAATATGATAGATAAAGTTATACTTTTACAAAAAAATAAAAAATGATAGAAATTTATTTTATTGATTTTATAGTAGGTTTTAGAGGTAGAAATGAAGAATAGAACAAGTACATTGAGAAATTTAGTTAGATTGAAGTGTTGGAAGTGATTGTGAGGTTAATACGAGCCATTGGAAATGAAGATTTTAAGAAATAGTAGAGGATTTGATGATTTCTTTAAAATTGACTTGCAAGTTAATAAAAGAAAATAATAATAATATATAAATTGATGTTAAATTAAAGAAATAGTTAGACCACTGATAAGGAGAGACTTAAACTTCATTAAAATCCTAAAATGAAATTTCAACTAATTAGCTAGGAATTTCAAAATTGCATAAATTGTTGTTCAGGGTACAATTGAGAAATGTCACATTAATAGGATATAATTGCAAAGAAGAAGTTAAATTTGGGGTGGGAATGAATAGTAAATTTAGTGGATCCAGATCTAGATTGGTGGATCCACACATGCATAATATCTTCACATAGCTAAGTATAAAAAAATCAAATCAACTTAGGCTGAAACTGTTTTCAGCCATTGATGAACCAAAAAAGTAAGAAGGGAAAATAGTAGAAGAAGGAGAAGGAGAGATTGGGAGAGAAAAGGAAGCTGTTGGGAAGCTAGGCAGGGTGTGCTCATCCTGGACATTGCAAGAAGGAGAAGAACTCAGCTGGGAGAAACAAGCTCCTCGAGACTGAGCTCCATGCAGTGAAGAATGAACTAGAGGAAGAGGGAAGAAGAGAGAAATAAAAGAGAGATCCAATCATCTAGTTTCAAATTTTCAGGTAGGGGATTTGATGTAGGATGAGATTCTAACATAAGCTTGGATTAGCGAAGAAAAATCTTTCATAATGCTATTTTGTGTTGCAAAATTTAGAAATTCTGGAACTTAACCAGTACTGTTATGTTCTCAGAAAAATCTTATCTTTCTTTTGCAAAACTACTATTTAACCATGTTATGATGTTATTGAATGCTGCACAATTCTTCTTTTACATGTTGTGAGGTAGGATTCACTAAATTCCATGTATAGATATGATTATTATCATATAAAATTCATACTCTATCAATGCACATGTTAGATGCAAATAGGTGGTAAAAGTGAATAAAAAATCTTACCTGTAAATAGTTCTACTAGAAATCTATCATCTGAGTCTTACTATTTGTAGATTGAATTAAAAATTTAGCATGTACATTGATCAAAATTAAAATCAAAGAAGGACAAATTGAGTGGGAAAATAGAAGCATGGGTTTGGATGTGCCCAGATTCTGCTTACTGGTAGCCTTGAATGCCCACTTCCCATGTAAAGATCTCTTAAATCAATGAGAGTTTAAGGAAAACAAAATCTGGGTTTTAAAGATGGCATTGCAATCTATAATTTTCAATGGAACCTACTCTTAAAGATATAGGTAATGTGATTAAAAAGCTTAAGCTAACAGACTAGGTATGGTGCTGTTTCTACTCTTATGCATATGGGAAACATGAGTTTCCTGATCTTAAATCTATTTGATTGAGTTTTCTAAAATGAAATTTGAATTGGATGAGGAAATGAATAGTAAAGCTTGTAAATTTAAAAAGAACAGCTCTGAAATGGGACCAGAATTCATCTTACTATATGCATAGTACTAGTAGGAGAACATGTTCAAGAGGTAGAAGATGACTGGAATTTCTCGAGTCATTTGAGAATTCTAGTCTCAGTAATTTCAAGTGTAAAAATAGGACTAATGTAGAATTTCTAGGAATTCTAAAATTCCAATATAAAGAAAATTTTGTTAAAATTTATATTTATTGAGTTAGGATAGTAACTAAAATTCTGGTGTCTTTCACTGACATCAAGTGTAACACAAACCACCCATCAAATTAGAAAATGATATGGGGTATAAAGGTAAATTCACCTAATAGAAAGAAATTATAAAATTGCCCTTAGGTTAAAATTCTAAATAATTACAGGAATAAGTTGAATCCCTTGGTAAAAATTCACCTGATGATTTACTAAAAGATTTATTAGTACAAGGGAAGTTATAAACCAAATATAAGCAAGGGTAAAAAGATAATTTAAGCTAAAGTATGAGAAATTACCAAATTGCCCTTAAGTTAATATTTGGGTAATTCAAAAAAGTTAATTAAACTTAAGATTGAAACCTCTTATAATGTCTTTATTTAAGCTTAATCCCCTAGGCCTTGGATTATGATAAAGCCTCATAAACCTTGGGTTTTCTTTTACAAATCACTAGGTTTGGATTTTACTAACATTTAAGCAAGCACTTTATGAGCAGTTGTAAGTCCTGATGATTACAGGCTTCATTGATGTTTTGGGCAGGCACTCTTGGAGTGCCCTAAGACCTAAATAGCTCATTCAGATGCTCTATGAGTATCGCAAGTCCAGGAAGCCTACTGTGTGCTGTAAGTCCTGAGAACCTGTGAGATGATTTAATACTAGCCTTGCAATGGAGACTGTGGGTAGTAGGAGTATCTTCTCATGGGGAAGAGCTCTGAGTGGTAGTCGAGTAACCCCCATTAGGTTTGGTGAGTTATAGTTCATTCAGGTATCCACAAGCAGACGTAGAGGCCACGGTAGTTGCTTGTGGGTGACAGTAGGGCCCTACAAGCATAGGTGTCTAGTCTGCATGATATTTATGTGGGTCATGTCTTGAGTGTTAGACCTCATCTAGGATGGTAGGACTGTATGTTATCATGATTGGAGCGATCATTTTTTCTATGGCAATGTTGGCATGGTTTGTGCATTAGCAGATTAAGGCTTTTACGCCTTGGTTCAATGGCTTTAATTTTGTAAATGCATAGATTTTAATAGATTTGTAAGCTTAATTTTGATCTTGTAGCTGACATTGAATTTAGTAGACATTATTGATCTCTATCGCACATGCATGAACATTCTTTTTCAGAAACTATATATGTATATATGCATAATTATACATATGCTTATACTTATGCCACCGCTCGACCTATTTTAGGCGTTCCGGCTTGTATTAGCTTTTCACCCTACCGTGAGCTATTGTTTTTGCTCATCCCCTATAACCAAACATTTCAAGTGACACCCCGAGTAGTTCAGGAGCGAGGGAGTCAGAGAAGGCGAAGTTTCCAAGATCACTTTAGAAGTGAGAAGAACTTCCTTTTTGATGTAGTTACTTATACTACAAATCCATGTATAAGATTTTCCTTTTTCAAGTATTGTACATAACTCAAGATTTTTGTTAACACTTAGGATACTTGTAGCATAATTGTCCTTAGTTACTTTAATGGATTGTGACTCTAATTGCGGATGTGGGTAGATCTTATGGCATGTGTCTCTAACCATTCTTAGGTTAGATGACTATTATTTTACTCATATGTGGATGTTTATCTTGGTAACACCTAGAATGAAGTTGGTGAGTTTTAAAGCTACTTATATATATTATCACTGCGATCCTGATTTCAAAAACAAGGAAATTTCCACTGTTTTTCAAATTAAAATGAATAAAAGTTTGAAAAACCCAAGATGTTACAATAGCTCCTCCGCTCTTTTAGACTAGAACCATTTGATCATCACTTATTCAATGAATGGATGTAATGACTAAAACTCCACAAAAATTTTGTCCTTCGGTAAAAAAAAGCATGATTTTGAAGGAAGAAAAATCATTCGATTTACGAAATACCTCTTTGTTTGAAAATTTTGTGGAGTCCAGTCATGAGGTTTGAATAGTAGGTATGAATCATAGTTCAAATATTTCTTGATTATATTTCATGCTTCAGATACTAGAATGAATACTACTTACCAGTTAGATCATTGCTAAAGCAATTGCTTTGCACCCTCCTTAGTAAGCCTTAGGTAATCCAAGTCATATATAAGAAGTGTTGTCAGAGCCAGTCATTTAAATACTAACAAAGTGATTAAGCTAAAGGCCACTAGAGTGACTGTAGTTTGCCTTCTTCCAAGAGGGTCCTATGAGCTTGAAGGCTTATATAGGTCTCTTCCAATTTATTTTTAAATTAGGATGGAAGGTTAGTGCACACAATAAGTGTTGATTAGCCTAGGTGACCCAAGAGGTGGTGAAGAAAACCACCCTTAATCTTTTAATGTATGATGCCCTTACTAATAAATTTTCATTCATCATGTCCCATTAAATCACATTAAAGTATATAAACATGTTCTACAATATCTAGAAAATAATAAACTAGTACAACAGCCTAGAAAGTATGCAACAAGTAAAACATGGATGCTATCTATATGAGATTATACTACCAAACAATTACGCAATAATACTTTAGTAATGCAAATCCTAAATTTAAAAAATTTAAAAGATTGGGGGTAGATCTTATAGTAGGGTCCTAGAATTAAGTCTTCTTGTACAAGGGTAAACCATTTACAAACCACCTACCACCTCCACTTCCAAGCAATGATGGTTTACCCATGACCTATATTATTACAACCTCTAAATTGAATTTCTGATTTAAAATAAAATACAAGTCAAGCTCACTACAATTCATCTCAAAAGAAAACAACTAATTTAATTATTCTAAACATAATCTAATAGTGCTTTGACCATACGATCACCTCCACAGTAATAGCACCAAAAACTTGTTGAGAGTTTTCCTCCAAGTGCATAGTTAGTCAATTGTAGTATTGTAGAGTCAAATCCATAGGGAGGATATATTGTGAGTTTAAAGCACCAAATTATGCTACTCTAGTTATCCTAAAAGATTTACCCTAGAAAGGTTACAAGATGAGATGATGAATGATTAAATAATTAGATTTCATTTGATTAAGAAAACATACTATGATTGAAGGTTATGATTAGAGATCACCCAAACCAGCATTAGGGTCCACCACTTATTATTCCTACTTATAACTGAAGAAGTAGTTCAAAACAATGACCATTTTCTCGAAATGTGGTTTCTTTGAAAATTTAACTTGAAAATTATTGATCGTTCAAAACTAGATAGATTTTTTAATCCTAAGTATTCTATGTAAAACTTTGCTATAATGAATCAATGATTAATTCTAAGTATTCATTATGGAAGGTAATGACATTGAATCAAGGAATTGTACGAAAGGTAATCTTGTCTTTTTTAAATTAAGATAAATTTTAAATTAAATTTCCTAATACATTTAAAACATTAGGAATTAATCAGTGTTATTCCCTAATGTTATTCTAGGCTCACTCTAATCCTAAAAAAAATAAAAATAAACTAGCCTAACATAATTTCTAATTTAACATAAATGAATTAAATCTAAATTAAAGTAAAACCATTTCAATAAATTAAATTAAACTACAACTAAAGAAAAGAACCATCCTAAAACAATTCTAAATTATCTACTCTCCACTAATTTTTTCTCACTTACTTGCTTGTTACAATGATTGAGAAAGAGAACAATTACAAGGAAAGATAAAAGAAATAAATTCCACTAAATGTTGAGAAGAATGCTCAGTACGTACTTAGCTCATCACATTTCAAATGTTTCCAAGTGCCTCTATCAATAATTTCACTCAAATCTATTAAGAATTTAAAGTAAACTTGCACATGCAGTGTGCAACTATAACTTCAAAGAGTGTCAATAGCATTTTACTAGAAAAAACAAACTTTGAATACCAGTGATTATCGGAGGCATTGTCATATACCAACTTGTTCCAAACTTAATTATCTTCAAAACAACATATCACATCAAAAAATGAGATAAGAATGTAATGTGATATTAAAGTACACAATCATAAGAGAGTGTCACAAGCATTCTGTTGTTGTAGTTTTTTCCTGCATACACCCGATGAGCATGGTGAACAGGGGTACTTCAGCAAAGTATTTCACCACCTTACATTAAATTGTTGTTTGAAATTTGGCACCTAGAATAATTGACTCTCAGAGAATCTAATGTTATAGTTAGATTTTCAATAAAACTTATATCTTTGAAGATATATGATCAGAAATGTGGCCAATTCATCATTGACTGGAACAATATGTTATTGACTATGTAAACTAGTGAGCACATGTTGAAATTGGCAATTTTGTTCCTTACATTCTCCGACTTTCACATTTAAATTTTTAGTGAAATTTCTTATCTTATCTAAATGGATGTCAAGGATTCCATTGGTATGGTTAAATCATGAAGAAAAATAACTAAAATGGGGATATTTGATACATAATATGACTTGTTCATCACAAATAGTAATAGTGTTGAACAATACATCTTACTATTGTCATAGAGAAATCTAATTTAGAACTCACTAAAATTGTTGGCAACTAATGTAAAATTCTTCCTATGGCTTAGGAGAACATTTCCAATGGTTTAGAGCATTAAAACAAAAACCCGATAGAAATAAGGAAAATCTTACCCCCCCCCCTATTTTCTCTTATAGTATGAGTAAGAAAGAAAAGACACATATGAATATATCTACAATAGCGGGCCGGGGAGGGGCCATAGTCATTTGGCCAAAGTTGCATGACTATGCTCTTGCCCATAGGGAAAATGCACTGTGACAGTAAGAGTTCCCCAAACTCTTATAACCTTCCCAGCTCCCTCTCCCCGAACATTATGAGACTAACTCTCAGGATCACCCAGGCAGACACCCCCCTCAAAAGCCCACATTAGACTAGTTAGGCTTAGGGCCACGAGGCCTCCTCTTCCCCCCTTAGGGAACTTGTGTCCTCACTAACAATGAGGGGCTAGCCCACATCCATGAAGGGACCTGGCTCCAATACTAATTGTAACAACCAAGGGAGAGGGAGATGGATGGGTTAAAGAGTTTAGGGAACTCTTTCGATCACTATGCATTTTCCCTACAGGGACGAGCAAAGCTATGCAGCTTAGCCAATGTAGACAATATTGTGACTTTGGGACCCCCAGCTATTACAATTGGTATCAGAGCCAACTCCCCTTGTGGTGTGGGTTAGCCACTTGTTATTCATGAGGATGTGGGTTCCCTTAAGGGGGAAGAGGGGACCTTGTGGCTCTAAGACTGATTGGTCCAAGGTTGGCTCCTAGGGGGGTGTTTGCTAGGGTGACCCTGAAAGTTAGTCTCATACTACCTGGGAGAGGGAACTAGGCAAGTTATAAGATTTCTGGGAACTCTTATGTTGACACTATGTTTTCCCTACAGGGAGGAGCAAAGTCGTGTGGCTTTGGCCAAAGAAAACAATATTCTAACTATGGGACCCAATTGTAATAGGCCCAGGGTCCAATAGTCACAATATTGTCCACTTTGGGTTTCCTAGTATAGCTTTGCTTTTCCCTAAAGGGAAAATGCATTGTGATTGTAAGAGTTCCCCAAACTCTTATAACTCACCCAAGTCTCTCTCCTCGAGCTGTATGGGACTAACTCTAGAGGTCACTAGGTTGACACCACCCTAAGAGCCCACCATGGACTAGTCAGACTTAGGGCTACAAGGCCCCCCTCTTGCCACCTTAGGGAACCCACATCTTTGCTTACAATGAGTAACTAGCCCACAATAGGAGGGGAACTGGCTTTGATGCCAATTGTAAAAGCCAGGGGAGAGGGAGATGGGTGGGTTATAAGAGTTCGAGGAACTCTTACGGTCATAATGCGTTTTCCCTATGGGGAAGAGCAAGGCTATGTGGCGTCGGCCAAAGTGGACAATATTGTGACTGTGGTATCCCCAACTATTGCAATATCTTGCTGCACTATGATCCTCCTTAGGAAAAATTCATTTCACTTATTCTAAGTTGAGATGAGAGCATTATCAACAATTTAGATTGTTGATCAATACTGAAACAAATGCAAGCAAGGGAGAAATCTGAAGCTCTATTATTGCACATCCATGGTATAATAGTAGTGAAATAAAGTTGGGAAAACCTAAATTTCTTTTCAATTTCTTGCTCTCTCTAATGGGAACCTTTCAAGAGAATTCTAGAGAACTTTGTTCTAGCTTCTCCTTTGTTAGATTTAACCTATAGTTCACTACCATTCATAACTTTTGGAAGTTAGAATGTTGTTGCAGTATGAGGAACAATGCAACAACACTTCCATGCTATGCTATGGTTGAAACTTCAAAACAAATGAAAGAGAGAGAGAGAGAGACTTTCAATGAAAACTTTATTGCTTTACTCAAAGCCCTTACAAAGGAGAAATTACATGAAAATATAAGAAAAATAGTGAAGTAAAATGCTCACTACACTAGTGGATTAAGAAGGGATCGGAGTTTCTCTTTTCTCTCCAACTCGACTTCTTACTTTCTTCTTTCCCTTCTTGCTCCTCTATACTTGCTTATCTCTACTTTTCTTCCTTGATCATATAGAGTGAGTAATAGCTAATATTAGTAGCCAACTGTGACGACTCGGGTTTTTGTAACACGTTTTGTAATGTATTTTGAAAGGCAAGGCCCTTAATAGTGTAAAAACAATTTCACAAAACAAAGCAGAGAAAATTCTTTTCTTTTGAAATTGTTTTGTAAAACTTAATTCATCACTTCATACATAACATAAGTAGAATTTTTTTGTACAAGATACAATTCCATTGAAGGAATAGACTTTCATTAAATTCCAGAATCCATCCAGTGGTTCATAGTACAGCCAAATCTATTACAATACTTGTCCAAATTACATAATCCAAAACTCAAGCTCACCATATAATAAAACTCTCAACAAAGCAAAATACATGTCTTCAAGGGTATACCTTGAAGATTATTCTCTTCAAGTCTTCTATCATCTTCAGCTCCTAACTCTCCTTCCATGTATCTGAGATATTGCAACATTTACAATATCTCAGCAAGCAATGCTTGGTAGGGGATTCAAGAAGCATAATAATTGACAATGTAATTCCAATACTTCATAATCCCATTATCCCTAAACATATTCATGTCTCTACTCTTTACTTTGTAAGTTATGTACATCCATATACATACATACTATACATGGGTAAATCAGTTAAATTTATTAAAGTAGTCAAATATCATTCCCAACTAAGCTGATCAATTCTCTCCATTATGAGAATTCAATATTTTAGCTAATCTTACACTGGGAATTTTCCTTCATGGGAAATATTGGTAATATACAATCACGTAGCATTTCATTATGCTAAAGCATAAGGCATTTTACTATGCCTACTCTCATATGCATCATAGTGCAAAATAATCAAAAGGGCTACCATGTTGCCATCTGATCCGTACTAGCATGCTCGGATAACAGCCTTGTTCACCACTAATACCACGGTAGAAAATATTATGTCACTGCCCATATGGGGACACAGGACTTTCACAGTGGTGGCCTTCCCATAATTGCCCCCACTCGACTTTTAGCCTCTCAAAGGGCAAGGTATCATCATATCATCAAATTTGAAGGAGCGGGTGGCCAAACCCTTATAACTCCTCTAGCATAGCATCCCCCTAGGCTTATGCCTATTAAAACAAACTCAGAAGCCTCCAAGCTTGTATGTAAAATAGATTTCATATATATATCAGACCATCTGTCTATTTACTTAGGGCTGAAATATTTTCTAGTTCCCTATTCACTTATAGTCTAGTCCTTAACCATCTTATATGTGTTTGGTTGGATCATCAGGTTTTCAAGGGATTTAATACAAGTATTAACATTACTCTTGTCAACATAAGGTCATGAGTTAAATCATGTATATCCCATGTAAATGCATTCATCAAATCCTCCTACCTTTAAGGAGTGATCTATTTTCCCAAATCTTCCATGATCCTGACTGATGTATGTAATCTGTACATCCATACATATTGTCAATATATAAATTTTGAACAATCCTATTGATCACTAGATCTGATGTTTAGAATGATCTTTAGATCATTCATATCTAAGTATTTTTCTATCTCTAAGTCTTAGTGTGTCCATCTCCTTGATCTTGATCTTTCATAGATCCATTGATTGACAATCTACACATGTTAATAAAGATCAAGGTCCTAGATCTTCTATCATCTAGTTCTTCTTTGATCTAAGTTCAGTTATTGGATCATCCCTAAGGAGGATGATCTTGGTTTTCTTCCTTGAATCATCTTTGATCAAGGGCTTGGATTATCTAATCTAATGAACTAGAACAAGCATACTAATAAACATGCATACTAAGTACAATATAATATTCTTATTCTTATTGTTCTTAATCATCCAAGATTTAATGGATCTTGTTTGATCATCCTTATCTTACTTATAGTTTTTATTAAGGTTAGTTAATTTACTAACCTTTTATTCTCTTACTATTATTATTCAACTAGTTAATGTTTTGCTGGTTGAAGGTAACTTATTTAAGCCTAACTCTAGACTGCTACTCTTATTTCCAATTGGCTAAGGCTTACTAGCTGAATGGGTAAACACAAAGTGGTTACTTCAATCCTCATGTAAGGAGGCGTTTAGACCTCACAAACGTCAACGGAAGGTAGGGGAAGAGCGAGGCTCTATTAGATAACCCCCTTAACCACTATGTTCCACATTCACTAGAGTGACCATAGCTCAACCTTTTATAAGGGTCCTGTAAGCATGTTGACCCTAAGTACTCTTTGTAATTGATTTTAATTAAGTCCATGAATATTTACAATGTTATTCATGGGGTTTATTATTCTCCTAATTTGGGCCAAGGATTTGATAATCCTTATATTGTCCTACTAACTATAGCCCTTACTAATTAAGTCCAAACTACTCCATTCTTATTTGTGTCATGAAACTCTACTTTCTCATTAGAGTATATTTTGGTGTTTTATGCTCTTTATCTCATAACAAGTAGATCTACTAATAAAATTTGACAACAATTAAATCATAAACTTTAAATCATGGTTCCAATATAAATTTAACAAACATTTATACTAACATGCTCCTTATGAATGTAACTTAACTTAATGGAATAAAACTATACTTAAACTAGCATGATCTTAAGTTACAATGGCATGAAATCATACTAACTTAGTTCTAAGTTACACTTGCATAAAATCACACTATCATGCCCCTAGGATAATTAAATCTAGCAACCTATGATAATAATCTAATCACATGTCATGCTAAAGTCTAAAAGTTACACTATCATGCTTTATAACATAAATCATATTTAAAATGCAATTTTCAATTAATAGAAAATGAAACTAATTATATTAACATTTTTAGAAACCTTCACTTATGATCCAACCATTAGATCTTAGATCTTCTCCTCTGATTAAGGGTATTAGTTATATTTAGGGGGTTTTCTTTATTAAGGTCCAAAGATCATAATGATCTATTTTTGTCATAATCCATCCATGATTTCCTTGGATTTTATCATATCAACATCCATTCCATCCATCTCGAGGATCTGATCACACTTGATCTTATTGATCAAGTGGGTCCCTTTGTAATTTTTAGGGTTTTTCTACCATAGTGGATAAATCCCTTAATATCTCTTAGTTCTATCCAAATAAACCATTTATATAACTTCATTCCAATATTTCATCATTATTAAAACACATCTCCAAGAACTGATCATCCCAGATCTTGAAGATCTTAGCAATTGGAAACTTGTTTCTTTAATACAGAAAGCTTTACTACATAATTTTTGGATTTTATCTTTCATCAGAAAATAGATGTTTCAAGCTTTCCATAGCTTCTTTCCGATCTCAATTTGGAGTTCAGATGTCTCTGAAATTAAATATGGAAGTTCACAGTCATTCCTAGGGCCTAGATTTGACTTGGGCCCAAGGAATGGACGGCCCAGATTTTTCGGGCAGAACGCTCCCACTCGTCGAGTGCGTCCGCCACAGAGGCGCAAAAGCACCATCGTCCTGCTTGGGATGACATCCCACGTGCAGCGCATGTGGGGAAACGCTTCCGCGTGCGGCGTTTCCTTGCTACGTCATGCCGTGCGTCTTTAGCGCCATTTGATCAGGAGATCGGACAGTCCATTCTGGATAGTCCAATCAATCCTCTATCAATTGAGGGCCTAAAATGTATTCGATCTTTGTGAAGATTCTACACTAGGGGTTTTGGACCCTTCTGGATCGATTGGTACTGTCATAATTTTCATCTGAGCACTCCATCGTCCTGAATTAAAGGTTCTGTGGTTTACTTTATTTTTATCTTTTTATTACCAAAATGCAAATACAGTAAAATAAAATTTTCATAAACCAGTAGTAAACATGTCCAAGAAGCATTTCCACCTACCTGATTAGACAAAAAACGTTGGTTATATGTCCAATTTAAAAGAAATACCCTTTTGATGAAGATATGGCCCAAGATCCACCTTTCTTACAATTGTCGTTGTTTGAACCATTGGATCTTGAAATTTCTTTGGGGGTTTTGTAGCTAAGGTATGGTGGGAAGTTTTGGATGGTAAAATTTGTGATGTTAGATCTAGAACAGACTGCTTAATTGATTTTATGTCTCTTGTTCCAATCTAGAGAGAAAATGAAAAATGAAAAGAGGGAGATCTCTTGAGAGTTTTGGGTTTTTGGTGATGGATCTAGGTCTAGATTTGTAGGGGAAGTGAAGAAAATTTTGTGGGATTTTTATGAACATTTTTGGAGGATTTTTGGGGTTGTATTTATAGGCATTTTGGTCTTCTTTCATGATGATATGCATTAATGATGGTTAATTGTTTATTATTAAATAAGCATTGGATTCTCCCATTCTCCACCTACTTCCCCAAGATGAGCTGGTATCATTTGACCCATGATTTCATGTGCACTGGCCATAGGATTCGTTTCTGGGTCCCTTGTAGGCCCCATGTGGTCCCCACATGGTGTAAAAAGACCATTTTGCCCTTTATATATATAAAAATTAGGATTTATTCCTATGATCTCAGAATTGAGCGTACTTAGTGGCGTTGGATTTGTATTTCTCAGTACATTCTAAATTTTGATGTCTCAGATTTTCATTTTTGGGTAAAATTACTATTTTACCCTTTTGTCCAAGAAATGAAGAAAATTAAGGATTTTTCATCCGAATTCAGAATTTGTCGTGTTTACAATCATTCTGAAGGATTTGCTAGGTTTAATTTCAATTGTACATGTCTTATTCTTTTATTATAATTTTATAAGAAGTATATTCTAAATAACCCTAATATTTCAGCCCAAAATTTTTGAAACTCAAACTTTACTGATTTTCTGAATCAATTACAAAAATTGGAGTTATTACATAGGGTTAGATCCAAAGTGACTTCCCTTGACTGTCACCTAAAGGGAAAATAAACCTTAGACCTTAATCTTTAGGCAAGGAAAATTAAGAGAATTAAAAAGAAACATTGAGCAACAAAGGGAGTAAAATCAATCAAAAGAGAAGCAAGGAGACTAACCAACCTTCAAGTAAGAATCAAACACCCAAGGCATATGTTTGAACACTTTAGGAATAAACACACACTTTGGAAGGGAATAGTAGCCACCCAAATGAATTCACAAAAAATAAGCAAAAGAGGATAAATGGGTTGTAGGAAGAGTGCATCCTACTCAATAATGGAGGAGGCGTCTTTTTCCTAAGTAGGGAAAACATTCCCTTTTGCTTCAGTTTGGTTGGTTTTTATAAGTCTTCTCCTATTTTTCATAGTGTACTCTAATACTAAGTATGGTTTGGACAAAATTATATCAAATTGAATGGCTAGGATGGAGGAAAAGGTTAAGACATCAAATAGGAAAGTGTGGAAGGAGGTGGCTGTCTTAAGGAGGGGAGTAGGTGGGAGACACCACCTTATTAAGAAGGGGCATCTCCCCCCTTCCAAAATCATTGAAACCTTCAAGAAATAGGAAAGTGGGTGCGGATTGGTTGGGAAAGATGTGGAGGGTGTTAGGTGGAGAGATTTGGTTGGTTGGGAAGCTTCCTAAGAGGTGGAATGAGATAGAGTTTTGGAAATTAGTTGTGCATCTTAAGGGTGAGGTGGAAATTAAGGGAAAAGTGAAAAAAGTGAGAAAAATACTAAAAATGGAAGGCTTTTATCCCTTTTGTCCACACACCATCTCATTCAAATAGATTTTCCTTAAATATCTTCAAAATATCTCATGTTACAACTCTTTTGAATCTCCTCCAATTTTAATCATTATGTCCCCACTCCACTTTTGACTGTCTCAGGTCTATGACCCGCATCGGTGTGCTGTGGCCCCACACGTCAAATGACTATATTTGCCCTTTTGTAAAATAAATTGGCAAAATTTTGACTGAATTCCTATTTTGGCGTTCTTAGTGTCTTAGGAATCTAGTTTTTGAGTACAATCCAAACATCAAGGTTTTGATACTTGATTTGATGTCTATCAATTTTCCCACTCATAAAACTCCAAAATTATGAAATTTCACTATTCCCTTTTTATTCCAATTTAATATTTTTCAAAATTCACTCATATTGAGATTTAAAATTTTGGGATCTTGTAAGTTTAGAAGATAAAAATAAAAGAAAAATGGCTGGACTAATGAAGGAACTTAAGGAAAGGAACACCTAACACTATGTCTATCTCTAAGACGAAAGAATGGAATGCAAAGAGGGAAATTAAAAACTCAAGTCACTTCTTCTCTTGGCTGTCACTACCAAGGAAGAATTAACTTGTTTCTTTGAGGAATAAGTAAGGAAAATGAAGGCAATTCAACAAGATAAACAACAAGGGGAACTAATCAAAACAAGGCTGTAATTCAAGGGAACCAGAAGGAGAACTAAATGGCAATTGAAAGAAAGGATAAGGTTAGATCCAAAGTGACTTCCCTTGACTATCACCTAAAGGGAAAATCAACCTTAGACCTTAATCTTTAGTCAAGGAAAAGTAAGGGAATTAAAAAGAAACATTGAGTAACAAAGGGAGTAAAATCAAACAAGAGAGAAGCAAGGAGACTAACCAACCTTCAAGTAAGAATCAAACACCCAAGGCATATGTTTGAACACTTGAGGAATCAACGACACACCTTGGAAGGGAATAGCAGCCTCCCAAATGAATTCACAAAAAATAAGCAAAAGAGGATAAATGGGTCGCAGGAAGAGCACATCCTACTCAATAATGGAGGAGGCGTCTTTTTCCTAAGTAGGGAAAACATTCCCTTTTGCTTGAGTTTGGTTGGTTTTTATAAGTCTTCTCTTATTTTTCATAGGGTACTCTAATACTAAGTGTGGTTTGGACTAAAGTATATCAAATTGAATGGCTAGGATGGAGGAAAAGGGTAAAACATCAAATAGGAAAGTGTGGAAGGAGGTGGCTACCTTAAGGAGGGGAGTAGGTGGGAGACACCACTTTATTAGGAAGGGGCATCTCCCCCCTTCCAAAATCATTGAAACCTTCAAGAAATAGGAAAGTGGGTGGAAATTGGTTGGGAAAGATGTTGAGGGTGTTAGGTGGAGAGATTTGGTTGGTTAGGAAGCTTCCTAAGAGGTGGAATGAGATAGAGTTTTGGAAATTAATTGTGCATCTTAAGTGTGAGGTGGAAATTAAGGGAAAAGTGAAAAAAGTGAGAAAAATACTAAAAATGGAAGGCTCTTATCCCATTTGTGCACATACCATCTTATTCAAATAGATTTTCCTTAAATATCTTCAAAATATCTCATGTATACCTCTTTTGAATCTCCTCCAATCCTAGCCTTCCATTTAGCTTTGTTTGATGGCTTAGATGGCTAACTTTGAAGACTCCATTGGCTAAGCTTTATGGCTAGCTTAGGAAGCTTTCTTTGATTAACTTCTTCACTTGAGTGGTTTGTATGGTTTGGCTTGAATTCCTTAGCTTGCCACCTTCTATCATGGCTTATATGGCTAAGGTGGCTTAAGTAGCTCACATGCAAAGGTGGTGGGAATGCATTGCTTACTTCGTGGGCCCACTTTGGCCATCTTTAGCTCCTTCAATCACATTCATTACTAGTCCACAGGATGATCTTGACCTTTCATTTATGTTAGAGTGATGATTTTGAGGCTTTGACTAGATCTTCTGATCTTGATCTTCAATTTCATCCCAATCGATCTCAACTGCCAAATCGACAAAAAGTGAAAAACCATAACTAAATCTTTAAAAAAATGATTAATTACATACTTACCTTGGATTAGCTTCTGAACCTACAAAATAACAAACTTTTAGGTTATTAAGTAAAAATACAAAATGCCACTTGTAGGTACTCACGATTGCAGTTAGCACATGCAACAAGTCCTTAAACTCGTAGGTTACTCCTAGTGGACGAGTTAGGCCTCGTGAGGGTTTGTTGTGAATATACCAATAAAATTCTCAAAATTTTTGTGAAATTCCTTTATTCATCTAAGAAAATTTTATTTTATTCAACTCATCCTAATTCCTAACTTTAGCTTGCTAATAAATATGAACAAAAAGGTTCAAAATTCTACCCTTATGCTAAAGATATCCCATTAGCATTAAACCTTGAAAGATGAGTGTAGGCTATAGCTAATATATAAATAGCATCTCCAAGCCAAATATAACCTAAATTACCATCCAAATGTATGCTTTGACTTCAATTCTCATAGGATATACTTGACACTCACAAAGAAATGACTCAACAATGTTTATATCCCTCATTAATATGTTAGTAGAATGTTGTTCAATAAGTCCAAAAGTCTAACATATTTCATCTAGAAGAATGATAACTTAGAAAGAATGATAATGGTCTTGTGAAACGATATCAAAGAATGTTACACTCTACCAAAGTCCCTATTCATCCATAACCATTTCCTAACCATACTACTTCCAAGATCAAGTTAGGACTTCTATTAGGATGAAATGTAGGCTTAGGTAAGGGTTACCAAAAATATGGATATAAAGGTAAACAATGGTTGTTTGAAAAATATATAAAGACCTTCAATCAATGCATTCACAACTTGCATTTTTTGTCACGAGAGTGAACATTCTTCTTTTCATAAGCTATTTCTTTTATTTATCCTTTTTTTTTAATTGACTTTATATATAGCCTCTTTGAATTTTTCTTGATTTTCACCCTTTTTGATGTTCATCTATTGAATTGGTATGTTCATACTTTTTCTTAAGATGTTCTTCAATCTTCTCTACATATTTCCAAAACAAATGCGTAATGGATATATATTTTCCCAATATAGGTAAAGGTTGTTTGCCTAACAAAGAAGAGGCTAATATTAGAAAGGCTCAGAGGGCTAACTAATAGAAAATAATATAGGGAAGGCTAAAGGCTCTAGATTTTACCAAGGATGGCCTCTATCATTTCCTAAGTTTCATATGACTTAAGAATGATGATAAGCTTAAGAGATATATGGCATATTTTTTTGTGATTTCTCAATAGTTGACCAAGATGAAGAATAATGGAACAAACTAAGAATTAACCCTCAGAAAAGAAAAATGGCTCAAAACTTGTTTGGGTTATAAGTCTTCACAGATCTTCTTCAAGATCTCTAAATTATATCTTCTCTTCAACATAAACTATATATAGCTATTTTATGCCATTTATATTCTGAGTTTAATTTTTCATGAGATATTTTAAAAAATAATAAAATATTGAACTAAAATAAGGTAATAAGCTAACTCTTCCCTTCCCTAAAAGGTTATTCTTGTATTACTAGAGGCAAGGACATAGTTTGACTTAAACCCTTATTATCTTCTGGTGTGTACCCTAAAGCAGGTTGATGTACATCAACTGACTCTCTTTTTTCCTATTTTATGGGCACAAGTAAGGTGTCAAATGGGCCTACATGACTATCTTGTGTTTGTTCAAATAGGGTTTGTAAGTCTCAATCAAGGACATCTTCTACATTGCAAGGTTCAATAAAAATTTTAGGCTCTATAGGGGGATCTACTTTAGCTTGCCATTGAGAAATGTCCATTAAAGGCACAGTATCCAATAGTTCTCTCACCTCCTCAATGGATGTGTCTTCATCAAGCCATAAAAATAAGTGGGACATGAATTTAAAGTTTTTGGGTTGGATGTTTCGACGATTTCATTTTCTTCATCAATAGAAGTCTCTTCATCATAATTATAAGGAGAAGGACATGGATTGAGTAGATACAAGTTGGAGGGTTCAATGGACGATTGTGGATTTTGTGGCTCAGAATGATCATAAGGGATTTCCATCCTATTACTAGTAACAAATGGCTCTTTAGTATCCCTAATTTGTTTTATTTTCGTAGTCCTTTTTATATGTTCAATAATGTTTTTGTTAGTATTTTCTCATATTGGTTTCATTTCTTCAATCCATTCCTCGCTCTCTCATTTTATTTCCTCATGCATCTTTTCATTAGTAGCCATGTTTTATTCTATTCTCCCAAAATATTGCTGCATATCTTCTTTTAATGGTTCTTCTTCATATTGTAGAGGAAATGACTCATAGGGTTGGTATTGTTGTGGCATTTGAGTACTAAAAAGGGATGAGGAGGTTAAACTCATGGTGGTGGACTCTAATAATTTGAATCATCATAATAGTGTTGATCAAGGTAGGACCATCGTGGTTCCTCCTGATATTGGTAATTATAAGACCATGATTGTTCATGATGCCTAGCCCATCCATGATAATTTGTCCTAGTATAGTAGTTGTTCCTAAGGTATGTGAATGCATTATGCGCATCCATTAGCTCCTAATAATAACCATTGTATGTGGAGCTTGTTGGCCATGAAGGAGTGGAATGGGGATGCTCAAAATAGGTATAATTATTATGGTATTGAGGTCATGGCATAGCTTGCTAAAGATGGCCAAAGTGGACCCATAAAGTAAGTCATGCATTCTCACTACCTTTGCATGGAAGCCACAAGCTACCTTAGCCATATAAGCCCTAAAAGAAGGTTACAAGCTAAGAAATTCAAACCAAGCCATACAAGCCACTCAAGCCAACAGTTGAAGCTAAGAAAATAAGCTAAAGAAGCTTCCTAATCCAGCCATGAGCTTAGCTAATGGAGCCTTCAAAGTTAGCCATCAAGCTAAGCTAAAAGGAAGGCTAGGATCAGAGGACATTCAAGAGAGTTATCCATGAGTTATTTTGGAGATAATTAAGAGAACATCTATTAAAATAAGATGGCATGGACCAATGGGATAAGAGTATCCAATTTTTAGAGTTTTTATCACTTTTCTCTACTTTTTTCTTAATTTCCACCTCACCCTTAAGATGCACTGCGAATTTTCAAATTTCTATCTCATTCCACCTCTTAGGAAAATTTTCATCCAACCACCAAACAACCTTCACCTCTTTTTCAACTATTTCCCACCCACTTTCCTAAAAAATAGGGCATTCAATGATTTTGGAAGGTGGAAGATGCACCTTCCTTAAGAGGTGCTATCTCCCGCCTGCCCCCCTTCTTAAGGCAGCCAACTTACTCCCCCCTAGTTTCCTATTTGAGGTCCACCCTTTTCCCCCATCCTAACCATTATAATTGATACTCTTTATGTGACGACCCGGGTTTTTTGTAACACATTTTGTAATACAAGTTTCAAAGGCAAGGTGCCCTTAGTAGTAAAAAAAAATTCGCAAAATAAGGCATCGAAAATTCTTTTCTTTAGAACTTGTTTTGTAAAACCCAAGCCATCACTTCATATATAACATAAATAGAATTTTGTATAAGACAAAATTTCATTGAAGGAATATACTTTTATTAAATTTCAAAATCCATCCAGTGGTTCACAATATAGCCCGGGTATCAGTAGAATGCTTGTCCAAATTACATAATCCAAATTTCAAAGCTCACCATACAATAAAAACTCTCAATATAATACAATGCTCTCAAATAAAAATACATGTCTTCAAGGGATATGCCCTGATTAATTATTCTTTGAAGTCTTCTTAAGTCTTGAGCTCCAAACTCTCCTTCTCTAAATTTGAGATATTGTAAACATTCAAATATTTACAATATCTCAGCAAGCTATGCTTGTTAAGGAATTCAAGAAGCATAATAATTTGATAGTATAATCCTATTACTTCATAATCCCATTATTCATACACATGGATTAATCTCCTTACTTTATCATATATGTACATACATATTGTATATTGTCGTATAGATATATATATATAGTCAAAACCGTGAAAATAGTTAATATCTTAAACATCAATAGTCACACTCATACACACTATGTTAATCAATCATCCAAACTCTGTTGGAAAATACTCCCTCATTTGAGCAATATCATCACACTCAACCATACTGAGTTGATAAAGCATCCAGACTTTGCTGGGAAAATACTCCCTTATTTGGGCAGTATCGGCATCTCATTATGCCATGCATCATAATGCAAAATACTCAAAGGATTACTATGCTGTAGTCTGATCTATACCAGCGTGCTCGAATAACTACTTTCATACTCCACGGATACCAAATGTGGAAAATCATCTATGTCATGTCTATATGGGGAGATAGACCGTCACAGTGGTGGCCTTCCCATAATTGCCCCACCCGACATTTTTTCTCTCTTTGGGCACAGTATCGTCATATATATCACATTTCGGAGAGCGGGTGGCCAAACCCTCATAACCCTCCTAGCATAGCATCCTTAGGCATACGCCTATTTAAAACAAATACCACAAGCCTTCTTGCTTGTATATGAAGTATTCTTTTACTTATCAGACGTCTTGTCTATTTATATCATCATCCTAGTATTTTGGTATTCTTATACCAAGGATAATATTTCACTTCAAAATTAAGGATCATCATTTACAATGAATGATACCCATGTTCATATAAGTTTAGGGATCACCATTCTATATGAATGATTCCCATATATTGGTTTTATACTTATTAGACAATTTGTCTATTTATCTAGGGCTGGAATACTTTTTATTTCCCTATTCACTTAGGGTTTTCCTCAATTCTAACTTAACCATTTCATATGCGTTTTTGTTGGATCATAAGGGTTTTCAATGGATTTAATACAAGTATTTACATTATACTACATTTCCAGACATAAGATCATGTATGCAACATGTATTTCTCATGTAGATGCATTCATAACATCCTCCTAATATTTTCAGACATAAGATCATGTATTGAACATGTATTTCTCATGTAGATGCATTCATAACATCCTCCTATCTTCAAGTACCCATTCATCTCTTCAAATCTTCCATGATCCTAATTGAAGTATGAAATCTGTAAATCCATACATATTGTCAATATTTATACAATCTGAATAATCCTATATTTTTTTATCCTATCTATATTCTTTGTCTAATATTGTCCTTTGATATAAAGGATCTAGATCTTATGTTCTGTCATGATCTATCTTCCTCATATAGTATTGATTAATAGATCTAATGGTTAGAATGATCTTCTAATCTTTCATATATATTTAAGTCTCTGTGTATTTCTTTCTTTGATCTTGATCTTTTACAGATCCTTTGATCAACAATTTATACTTGATGATAAAGATCAAAGGTTTAGATCTTCTATCAACTAGTTATTCTTTTATCTAAGTTTAGTTGTTTGATCATCCCTAAGGAGGAGGATCTTGGTTCTCTTCCTTGAATCATATTTGATCAAGTGTTTGGATTCTCTATCTAGATTTGTCTACAACATACATACATAGATACATAATAAAATACAACATTAGGATTCTTATTATTCTTGATCATTCAACATCCTATGGATCTTGTTTGATCATCCTTATCTTACTTACAATTTTTATTAAGATTAGATAATTTACTAACCTTTTATGCTCTTATTATTATTATTCAACCAGTTAATATTTTACTGGTTGAAGATAGCTTATTCCATCCTAAGTCTAGATAGCTCCTCTTATTTCTAATTGACTAAGGCTAACTAGCTGAATAGCTAAACACAAAGTGGTTACTTCAATCCACATGTATGGAGGCATTTAGAACTCACAAATGTCATTGGAAGGTAAGGGAAGAGCAAGGCTCTATTAGAGAACCCCATTAACCACCATGTTCAACATTCACTAGAGTGAGCTTAGCTCAACCTTTCATAAGGTTCCTATGAGAATTTTAACCCTAAGTACTCTTTCTAATTAATTTTAATTAAATTCGTGAACATTTAAAATGTCATTCATGGAGTTTATTATTCTCCTAGTTTGGGCCAAGGATTTGATAATCCTTATATTGTCCTACTAACTATAGCCCTTACTAATATTAAGTCAAAGTCATTCACTCATCTTAATTGTCCATGAATCTCTATACTCCATTAGTTTACATTTTTGGTGATTTATGTTCATTATATCTTAACAACTACTTAACAATTGAATCTACTAATAAAATTAGACAACAATTAAATTATACACTTTAAAGCATAAATCCAATATAAGTTTAACAACCATTTATACTAACATGCTTCCTATGAATGTAACTTAATCTAATGGCATAAAACTATACTTAAACTAGCATGATCCTAAGTTATGAAATTCATGAAATTTTACTACTAATCTAATGGAATCATTCTAAAATCTCAAATTTAAACTAACATGGCCCTAAGATAATTAAATCTACGAACCTAATAACAAACTAATAACATTTAGAGCATAGCATGCTAAAATTTACGAATTACACTATCATGCTTCCTAATTTATAACATAAATTACATTTACAATTCTATTATCAAATAAAAGATAATTAAACTAATTAGATTAAGATTCTTAGAAACTTTTACTTCTAATTCAACCATTAGATCTTAAATCTTTTCCTTTAGATCAAGGGTTTTAATTACATTTAGGGCTTTTACTTCATTAAGGTCCAAAGATCATATCCATTTGTTTTTGTCACTTTTAACCCATGATCTCATTGGATTCCATAATAATCTCATTCATTCAATCCATCCCAAGGTTCTGATCATGCTTGTTATCATTGATTAAGTGAGTCCCTTTGTATTTTTAGGTTATTTCTACCATAAAGGGTAGATCTCTCAATTTATCTTAGATCTGTCTAAATAAATCATATATATTAATTTATTTCAACATTATTTCATCACTAAATTAGATCTCTGAGACCTGATCATCTCAAATCTTGAAGATCATGGAAATTGGAAGCTTATTTTTTAAAAACAGAAAGTTTCTTGATGATTTTTATTAATTTTACGTTTTCAGAAGAAAATAGACATTACAACATTTCCATAGATTCTTTCTTATCTTAATTTGGAGTTCAGATGACTCCACAATTGAAGATTAAAGTTCACAGCCATTCAAAGGGTCCAGATCTTATTAGGAAGATCGAACAGTCCGTTTTGGACCGTCCTATAAATTCATCTTCATTCAAAGGCTCAAAACTTGATTAAATTTCATGAAAATTCTACCCTAGGGTTTTTGGACCCTTATGGATCGATTGGACGGCTCAGATTTTCCATCTAAGCCCTCCATCATATAGAAATGATGGTTCTTGTCCTTACTTGATTTTTATAATTTTTAACCTAAACTTATTTTCAAAAAACAAAAATTATATAAAATAACATGAAATCAGTATGGTAAGAGTTTCCACCTACCTAATTGGAGAAAAAAGTAGGTTTTGTAGCCCAATTTTAAAGAAATTTCCCATTGATGATAAGATCGCCTAATAATCGCTTGTTTTGTGATTTTCTGTTGATTGCACTATTGGATCTTGAAATTTCTTTGAGGGTTTTGTAGATAAGATAGTCTAGGATTGTATGGATGGTAGGATTGGTAAGATTTGATTTGGAACAGAGTGCCTAATTAAATTTAGGTTTCTTATTCGAATCTAGAGAGAGGATAGAGAAAGTGAAAGAATAAAGATTTTTGGGAGTTTTGGAAATTTGGGAATTTGGGAATGAATCTAGATCTAGTTTTTTAGGGAAAGCTAGATAGTTTCATGGTAATTTTAATGAACATTTTTTGGAGGATTTCTGGGGGTGTATTTATAGATGGTTTTGAATTTTTTATAAGTACTTGTAATAATTATGTTTCAATTCCTTTGAATATTAAAATAACATTGGATCCTCCACTTCCACCTCCTTCTCCACTATCATCTAGTAGTGGTTTGACCACTCATTACATGTTTTCTGGCCGTTGAATTCATTTGTGGGCCCCACAGAGGTGTGAAAGGACTGTTTTGCCCTTTTATGGAGAAAAATCCGTTTTATTCTCCCGAACTTGGAATTGAGCATACTTAGTAGTGT
This sequence comes from Warburgia ugandensis, assembly GCA_035236585.1. NCBI lineage: Eukaryota > Viridiplantae > Streptophyta > Magnoliopsida > Canellales > Canellaceae > Warburgia > Warburgia ugandensis. The sequence goes on along the minus strand of CP141133.1, from coordinate 51,986,062 downwards.
TGGAATCATAGAAAATTCTAAATATTGATGTTTTAGATCTTGGTTATGGGTAAAATGGTAATTTTACCCTTTTATTCATAAAAATAAAGAAAATTAGAAACTTTTCATTTTAACTTGGAATTGAACATACTTAGTGTCATTTCAATCATTTTTTCAAGTACATTCATAATTTATAAGTTTTAAATTGTGTTTTAATATTTATAAAAAGATAATTTTTAATAACCTAATATTCTAGCCCTGAATTTCTGAAAATTCAAACTAAATTGATTTTTTCAATCAATTTACAAAAATTGGGGTTATTACACTTTAATCCCCACCACACTTTAGTAGTAGGTTACCCTAGGAAAAATAGGACAAATCTTATAAAACCAGCCCAAAACCCAAGGAAAACTATATTCTTTTCACCATAGGAAAAGATGTCTCCTCCATAGGAAGGAGACGCCCACTTCCTTCCAGCCCATTTTTCCCTTTTGCTTGTTATTTTATGAAGTCTTTGGGTGCTACCACAAACTTTCAAGGTTTATGCTTCTTCCTCAAGTGTTCAACCTAAGATTTGTGGGGTTTTGATTCAACTTTGAAAGTTGGTTAGCCTTTGCTAGAATTTACATCTCTTCATGCTAGTTTGCCTTGTTTTTCCTTTAGATTTCATTGCTTTTAAACTAAGATTCAAGGCTAGTTCTCCCTTGGAGTGACAGCCAAGGTAATTCATCTTGAATCTAGTTTTGTTCTTTATCTTTCATTGCATCTTTATTCTCTTTTATCCCTCTTAATTTTCTAGCTTTGGTTGCTTAAGTTCCATTAGACTGTTGCCTTAGTTTTGCATAGGATTCCCCTTTGATTTCAAGCATACTTGTTCATGAATGAATGTTGGAACAATTGAAGAAGAATTTGGCTTGTAATTAAGGATTGATTGAGATTAAGTGAACATCATTGTCATAGCATTTAAGTTTTAGATATGGACTACATGTATGGAGTGTTATGTTGATGATTTTTTGGATGTGATGCAATGAGATTAGTTGGAAATTTCAATTCATGTTTATGTCCAGCAGTAAAATAACTTTGTTCTTGAATGTTTGAATGCATTAGAAGTGATTAAATTCATGTTTTACATGTTATGCTCTATGAATGTTTTAATTTCCTTACTACTAGAATTTCTTTGCATGAATGGTGTATGTTAATTTCTAGCACAATATAATCTTGTTCACTTTACTTTTCAAGAGCCCAATTAGATTGTTAAATAGTTTAGTTAATGTTAGAAATAGATTGTATGCTTAGGTTTCCAAAGTAGTTGATTAAATCCACTCTTTTCCAATGAATCATGCACACCATTCTATGGTACATGTATGTTAATTGGGTAGTTTTCCTTTCATTGTTGTTAGGAATTGCTTTCATTTATTTCTCTTATTTACTTGTGGTTAGATTCCATTATTTTGCATCCTAGCTAGTTGGAAAGTAATCAAATTTGTCATACTTGTTAAAATGGTTGATTTGGTTGCTTACTTTTCTTAGTTTTGCATGATTAGGAAAGTAGTTTGTTAAAGCATGTTTCCATTAGATTAGTTGTTAATTTCATGTTAAGGAAGTTAGTTTAGGAAAGTGGCTAAATTGCATTTTAGGAAAGTTGTTAATTGGGAAAGTCATAAAATTAGAAGTTTTTAATTTAGGAAAGTTTTAATTTTAGAAAGTGCATGTTTTAAGAAAGTTATCCATTCAGCATGTTTCTTATTTTTTCTTACTTTTAAATTTTATGTAGCAATTTCCATTCTTAACTTAGGACAAAAATCACTTGAATTTTGGCTAGGTTAGATAGTTTAAAGTAGGGACCACCAACATCACAATGGTTCACTCCTCATGGGATCGACCTCACTAGTGTACTATATTGTAAATGATTTGTGTGCTTACGAGTTTATTTAAAACAACAATAGGCCTATGTTCTCAACTTTGTGTACAACAAAGCAAATCATTATACACAATGAATGAGCTTTTTTTTTTTTTAGTATGAATCCAAAAAACCCTAACTATATGAAACCTAAATGCTAGTCCTACGCTAAATGATGCACAATCAAATCCTAATATCCACTAATTGAGCAGTTTCTGGATTATCTTTGCTTAATTCATAGGTGTTAGCTTCTTAGACCTAAAATCTAGATAGCTCCTCCTCCTATCTAGATTTGACTACTATACTAGTTAGGTTCTGCTCAAAAGAAGTTAATACGATCCTTGTGTTAGGAGGCATTTAGATCAATACAGGGTGTGGAAAAATCACATGGATTTTAAGACACATACTATTACCACAGTGTTCAAAAGCCACTAGAGTGACAATAGATCATGTCCTTCTAAAAGGGTCCTATGAACTTGATACCTTAAGTCTCTTTCTATATGATTTTAAATTTAAATTCAAGGGTTGGGATTGTGTCATACAAGGATATTGATTGATTCTTAGCTAGGCCAAGAAGCTAGTGATAAAATTTAGTCCTTATCTTATAAGGGCTCCTGCGAGGCCCTTAGTAACATTAATTTTATTCCACCATAAAGTTGTAAATATGCAATGCAAAATAAAATAAAACTAATGCAAACTATATGTTATCCAACCAAGGTTAGATGGCTGCTCTAATGTAACAATCCTAAGTAAAGATGCAACAATTATCAATGTATGGTCCTAATCTGTATGAATACACTAACATCTAAATGTAAATTATACTAAATGCAAAATATCCTAAAAATTAAATTTTGAGTGAGAGATACTCAAAGTGAGGGGTTCGATAATGATCAAGTGTGGGCCACCATGCCCCATACTTTCCCTATATTATTACAATCCACTTAAAATTAAATAATAAAGAAATTGTAATTTTACACTACATCAAATCCTGAGTGTAGTGGAAAATGAGCAAGGGTTGCTAGAGCATCCCCTTGGAAGCAACATGCTACATCAAAAGCCAAGTGCAGTGGAAAGTAGGCATGGGTTCATACCATGGAGGTCGAGAAGTGCATGAGTAAATAGGATATCTCAACAGCATAAGATTCATACTGTCACATGGAATATAGGGACATTGATAGGTAAGAGTTTAGACTTGGTAGAGATGATGAAATGTAGGAGAGTCAACATCACTTGTATCTAAGAAATCAAATGGAAAGGGCTAAAACTAAAGAAATCGATGAGTATAAACTTTGGTATGTAGGAAAGAACAATAACAGAAATGATGTAGGAATAATAGTGGATAAAGAATTAAAGGATAAAGTTGTGGATGTTAAAAGAATCAGTGATAAAATTATAATAATAAAACTTGTTCTAGGAGAGCAAATCATAAATGTTATAAGTGTATATGCACCACAAGTAAGGTTAGAAGATATAATCAAGAGACAATTTTTCGAAGATATGGAGGGAGTCATGAAAGAAATTCCCAACACTAAGGGGATATTTATAGGAGCAGACTTAAATGACCATGTAGGAAAAGAAAAGGAAGGATATGATAGGATACATGAAGGGTATGGCATAAGAGAACAAAATGAGATGGGGGAAACTATCCTCAATTTGCTTTGTCATATAACCTGGCCATTGCAAATGCATTCTTTAAGAAGAGGGATGAACACTTAATAACCTTTAAAAGTGGATTTCATAAAAGCCAAATAGACTTTTTTCTACTTAGGAATATTGAAAGATCAACGTGTCAAGACTGTAAGGTGATACCTGGTGAGAGTTTAACCTCACAATATAGGCTAATGGTTATGGATATCTATATTAAAAGATGGAAGAAAGGAAATAAACTTAATTGGTATCCAAAAACTAAGGGGTGGAACTTAAAAGGAGAGAAAATAACCTCATTCACAAATAAGTTGATGGTAGAAGGAAACTAAAACTATGAAATAGAAGTAAATGCCATGTGGACTAATATGGCAAAGTCCATTAAAAAAGTGGCAAAAGATGTCTTAGGTGTATCTAAAGGTAAGAGGGAATTAATAAAGGAAACATAGTGGTGGAGTGAAATAGTCATAAAGTTATTAAAGAAAAATGATTGTGTTTTAAAACATGCAGCAAAAGACTAGAAATAATGAAAACTATGAACATTACAAGAATGCTAAAAAGGTTGCTAAGAGAATAGTAAGTGACTCTAAACTTAAGGCATATCATGGCCTCTATAGTAAACTAGGATCAAGAGAAGGTGAGAAAGATATGTTTAAACTTGATGCTAGGTGCATTAGAAGTGATGATCAAAGGATACTAGTCAAAGATAACGAGATCAAACAAAGGTGGGAAACTTACTTTCAAAAATTGTTAAATGACAATGGCTATGAGAATATAGGAATTGAAAATAGTATAAACCTAAATAACATTGGATATTATAGATATGAACGTAGGATTAGAATAGCTAAAGTTAAAGAGGCCTTGAAAAAGATGAAATCAGGAAAGGACATTGGGCCAAATGGTATATCAATAGAGGTTTGGAAGCATATTGGAGATACTAGAGTAGTTTGGTTGACCAAGTTGTTTAACAAGATTATAAAATCAAAGAAAATGCCAAATGAACAAAGGAAAAGCTCTGTTGTACCAATTTATAAGAATAAAGGAGACATAAAGAGCTGCAATAATTATCAGGGGATCAAACTTATGAGCCACACTATGAAACTTTTTGAAAGAGTGATTGAGAAGAGGCTACGACATGAAGTGTATCGGAGAACCAGTTTGGTTTCATGCCTAAGAGGTCTACCATGGAAGTTATTTTCATAATAAGATAATTGATAGAGAAATATATAGAGAGGAGGAAAGACCTCCATATGGTCTTTATCAACTTAGAGAAAGCTTATGATAGAGTCCCTAAAGAGTTAATATGAAGGGTGTTAGGTGAGAAAGTGGTTTTGCAGTAAAGCAAATAGAAGGGCTCTTCACTGTGAGATTTTTAAAACAAAAAGGAAAGATTCCTTTGCATTGAAAGGCTAACTAATCCTACCAGGCTTAATTAAATTTATGTATGAGGGAGCAGTAACAAATGTTAAGACCACTAGTGGCAAGACCATTGATTTTCCTGTGAGTGTTGGATTGCACCAAGGATCGGCATTGAGCCCACACCTTCATCATTGGTTATAGATGAGTTAATAAAACATCTGTATGTGGAGATTCCATGGTGCACGCTATTTGCAGATGATATAGTCTTACTTGATGAGACAAGGGAAGGCATAAACACAAAGTTAGAGTTATGTAGAGAAGCATTAGAATCTAAAGGATTGATTTTAAATCAGACTAAGATAGAATACATGGAATGCAATTTTAGCAAGGAGACGAGGAGTGGAACACCAGTTAAGATTGATATCCAAGAAGTCCTCATAAAAGACCACTTTTGGTACTTAGGATCAATGGTTCATGAGAGTGGAGAGATTGAGAGGGAGGTTACCCAAAGAATCTAAGCAAGTTGAAACAAATAAAGATGTGCATCTAGAGTTTTGTGTGATCAACAGGTGTCACTCAAACTAAAAGGAAAATTCTATAGGATGGCCACAAGGCCATCCATGCTCTATGGATTAGAGTGTTGGGTATTTAAGGAGCATCATGTTCATAAGATGAGCATCGCATTGAGATGGATGAGTGGCAAGATAAGAAAGGATAAAATTAGGAATGAAAACATTAGAGGAAACTTAGGTGTAGCACCAATAGGTAACAAGATGAGGAATGTTAGACTTAAATGGTTTGCACATGTCCAAAGGAGACCAAAAATGGCACCGATTAGAAGGAGTGAGGCAATGCAAGTAGAGGGTTCTAAAAGGGCAAGGGGAAAGCTTAAAAGAACATGGATAGAAGTGCTGAAAAAAGTTTTAAAAGCTTCGGGACTAAATGAAGTCATGGTACTTAATAGAGAGGAATAAGATTCATGTGGTCAACCCCCAATTGGGATAAGGTCTAAATGATGATAATGATGAAAGAAATTGCAATTTATAATGGACCTCACTACAAGTTTCATTCAATCCTAATCTAGGAAAGCAATAAAACCTAATCTAGGATGATGAAGCCATGGACCACAAGATCACCATTAGTCCTTTGCCAATTTTCCTCACACAAAATTCAAAGAAATATGATCAATATGAGCAAAATAATACCCTAAATTATGGAACACTATACAAATTGTTACAACTCCCTAGCAATAGTGCCAAAAACTTGTTGTTGTTTTAATTAAAACACACAAGCACACAAATCATTTGCAATATAGCATGCTAGTGAGGTCAATCCCATGAGGATGAACTAATGTGATGCTAGTGGGCCTTACTTCAAATTATCTAACCTAGCTAAGATAATGAGATTTTAATCTAAACTAATGATAGAATTAAAAAATGTATGAAATTAGAAATTTTCTAAAGTTAGAATTTTCTAAACATAAACATGGAAATTTTTTTAACTAACTTAACATGCAAAATAAACCTAAAACAATGATCTAACTAATAAATAAAAAATGTACTACTTACAAAAACAACTAAACAAGTATTATACATGGAATTAAGCTAGAAATAATGCATGAAACAATGTAATGAAGATGCATGTATGAACATGACAATATGAATGGATTATGATGCAAAACTAATCTAACATGGAATGCATGTATGGGACTAGAATTTGAGCATTAGAATATAAACTAAACTAAGCAATTTGTCTAAGGAAAAACACCTTGAAACCATGTGCATGGACCATAGGTTTATGTGCATGATTTATGGGGTAAACATTGACTAAAATCAATGGACCTCTAGCTGACTACCATGAAATCTACCCTAAAAACTAAACATGCAACTTAAAAGCTTGATAAAATTCCTAAAGAATAACTTATACCAGCTGTAAATAATGTGAATAATTAAGCACAAACAAGGTGGTAGTTCTATGTTGTTGGAAATTCTGGCACCATATTGTTTCCAATTTCCAAGTAATCAACACATAAAGACATGACTTTATATGCATTAAAATTTTCAATTAAATTGTTCTTCATTACTGGAAACAAGTGTAAACTAAAACTTCTAGTGATTTCATTGAAATAGTACCAACTACATCTAGAAAGTTGATAGCATAAAATATATACATAATGGTAGAAATTGCATTCAATTCAAGACATGAAACTTGATTCAAATCAATTCCAAAACCCTCAAACTAGTGTCCTCAAATATTCAAGTGGTTTCTAATAGAAAAACAAAAGAAAAAATGGCTCGATTAATGAAGAAACTTAAGGAATGGAACATCTAAAACTATATCTATCTCCAAGACAAAAGAATGGAATGGAAATAGGAAAATCAAAGACTCCAGTCACTTCTTCTCTTGGCTATCACTACTAGGGAAGAATTAACTTGTTTCTTTGAGGAATAAGCAAGGAAAACTTAGAAGTTTTAGGCAATTCAACAAGGTAAACAACAAGGGAAACTAATGAAAAAAAGGCTGGAATTCATGGGAACCAAAAGGAGAAATAAATGGCAATGAAAAGCAAGGGTAAGATTGGATCCAAGGTGACATGCATTGGCTGTCACCACAAGGGAAAACCAACCTTAGACCTTAATATTTAGGTAAGGAAAAGTAAGAGAATTAAAAAGCAACAACAAAGGGAGTAAAATCAGACAAAAGAGAAGCAAGGAGACTAACCAACCTTCAAGGAAGAATCAAACACCCAAGGCATAGGTTTGAACACTTGAGGAAGCACCAGCATATCTTAGAAGGGAATGGCAACCTCCCAAATGAATCCACAAAACATAAGCAAAAGAAGGTAAATGGGTTGTGGAAAGAGGGTGTCTTCCTCCCTAATGGAGGAGGCATCTCTTTCCTAAGTGGGAAAAAAATTCCCTTTTGCTTGTGTTTGTTTTGTTTTTATAAGTCTTCTCCTAATTTTCCAAGGATACTCTAATACTAAGGTGTGGTGTGGATTAAATTATATCAAATTGAATGTCTAGGATGGGGGAAAAGGGTAAGACATAAAATAGGAAAGTATGGAAGGAGGTGGCTGCCTTAAGGAGGTGTGTAGGTGGGAGACACCACCCTTTTAGGAAGGGGCATCTACCCCCTTCCAAAATCATTTAAACCTTTAGGAAATAGGAAATTAGGTGGGGATTGGTTGGGAAAGAGGTGGTGGTTGTTAGGTGAAGAGATTTGTTTGGTCGGAAAGTTTCTTAAGAGGTGGAATGAGATAGAGTTTTAGAAATTCGTAGTGCATCTTAAGGGTGAGGTGGAAATTATGGAAAAAGTGACAAAAACACTAAAAATGGAAGGCTCTTATCCCATTGATCCACATGCCATCTTATTCTAATAGATTTTCCTTAATTGTCTTCAAAATATCTCATGGATAACTCTCTTGAATCTCCTCCAATCCTAGCCTTTCCATTTAGCTTAGCTTGATAGCTCAAATGGCTATGAAGGCCCCATTGGCTAAGCTTCATGGCTGGCTTAGGAAGCTTTCTTGGCTTGACTTCTTGACTTTTACCCTTGTCTTCAGTGGCTTGTATGATTTGGCTTGAATTTCTTAGCTTGCCACCTCCTTTCATTACTTATTAGCTAAAGTGGTTTAAGTAGCTCCCATGCAAAGGTGGTGGGAATGCATGGCTTACTTCATGGGACCACTTTGGCCATCTTTAACTCCTTGAATCACATCTATTATTGTTCTACAAGATGATTTGGCCATTTGGTTTATGTTGAAGTGATTATTTTGAGGCTTTAGCTCTATTTTTTTATCTTGAGCTTCAATTTCATCCCCATCTATCTTGGCCATTAGATCACCATCTTACTTCCCATAAAAAGGAAAAATTCCTAATTAAATCTTATAAAAATATGATTAATCACAGGCTTACCTTGGATTAGCTTATGGACCTACAAAATAATGAACTTTTAGGTTATTAGGTAAAAAATGAATGTGTTACGAATTTTGGTCTAAAAATCATAATTTACCCCTATAAGTTGTAACATATGGGTAACTAATTGGGTGGATTTTTGCAAAATTAAACACTTATCAATAAAACCTTTAGTTCATGCAGGCACCTAAAAAATGTTTATAGACACATACACATAGTGAGAGAGTGAGAGAGTGAGAGAGAGAAACCAATGTTCTATCACAAAGTCCTTTCTTATCTGGTCGATTCTCCTTCCTTTAATGGCAAAAATCTATATTACACCTTAGAATGAAAATGATAAAATAGTATGTAATTTTACTTATATGTCCTCAAATTTGATGGGTTTTTCATAAACTCCTATTATTTTTGCATCGATTAAAAAGACTATATATTAAGCAGGTCACGGGTACAAGATAGTGGATCACATAGTTTTAGGTGATGTAGGAAATAATGTTTTCACATTTAGGGGGTGTCCCAAGAATACTTTTGGGAAGGTTGCATATATAAAGACCTTAGGGTTTGTGATACCAATAAAGAAAAAAATAAATAAATAAATAAAAAGAAAGAAAGAAAGAAAAAAGCTCACCATGAATCTCCAAATAAGAAAAAGACTCATATTGGGTTTCTTAGGATTATATTATTTCAAAGTCATAATTGATAATTCTAAGCCATATATAAGTTTGCAACTTTTTTTATTTTTCACTCTTGGTTTTGATATTGGCACCCTTTCTTCTTTGTTTTTTAGCAGTATCTTATTCTATAAAATGCATAAGAAAATGGAAAGGAGCTTGCGTGTTACAAATTTTGGAGAAAGAGGGGGTTTGTGTCATTTAATTATTAGAAGACAGTAAAGTATAAAATTCATGACTCATAAGTGGCTTGATTAAAACCCCTTTCTTAATTAACCACTAGTAATCTATATGTCCACATGCAGTTCCAATTGTACGCCAGAAGAGAGAGAGAGAGAGAGAGAGAGACAGAGACAGAGACAGAGACAGAGACAGAGACAGAGAGACAGAGACAGAGACAGAGACAGAGACAGAGACAGAGACAGAGAGACAGAGACAGAGAGACAGAGAGGAAGAAGGGCTTATTTTTTTAATAAAATGTTAATTAATAACTCCCTCATTAAGTAGGACAAACAATAGCATAACGCATGACACTACACCAAGTTGGTGTATTGTGGGCTAGTTTTGCACCATTGTCCTCATTGTAGTTGATCAAACATTTCCATATGAATTTTCCAACTTTCCATGATTAATGCTCCAAAAATAGTGAGGCTTGGATGAGTTTGAAATATGAAAACATGTTCTTGATTGCAGGAGATGGATGGTTGGATACATTTGTGTAATGAATGCTACATAACCAACTATTAAGAAGTAGAGGTTTTGGAAATTATAATCATCCAATTATCTTGATTTTTGGGTTAGAAGATATCAAGACTTGGAGAAATTAGATGTACATATCCAATCAACAAAAGTTGGGCCAATAATGCAAAAGTGGTCAGCGTCAAGCTAACTTGGTGTAGTGTCATACACTATTCAATCAATCCTCATGAAGTATAGAGTGTGTGTGTGTGTGTGTGTGTGTGTGTGTGTGTGTGTGTGTGTGTGTGTGTGTGTGTGTGTGTGTGTGTGTGTGTGTGTGTGTGTGTGTGTGTGTGTGTGTGTGTGTGTGTGTGTGACTTCTTAAGTGTCTATAAACACATTACTATCTAGAAGAATTTTCACTTTTGTACCTTAAACTATGCACAGAAAGACCTTAAGTTTGAAAATTTTTACAATTGTACCCAAAAGTACAAATAAGTGACTCAATGTAGGACTTCCTTTTGGGAGCTATTAGTTTCTATGGACGAAATGGTTGAATATACCATTCATGTGGTTTTCTAAAGCATAAAATATCCAAAACTTTTTGAATTGTGACCACTAAATTTTTCTACTCGAAAGACTAGCAACTAGAAGCATCGATAGCATGAATTTTCAAGACTTGTCTAAATAGGTTGGACAAACAAGATGAATGGATTAGATGACCTGAAGGCAAGTCCAAATCAAGTGGTGTCCAATTTTGGATTTCAAAATCTTAAGTACTAAATTTTCAACTAGGAAAACTGATAAGTACAAACATCCAATGGACATAAATTTTCACCATAAGCCTAAATAAGATAAGCTAGACAAGATGAATGGTTCTGATCGTCCAAACATGGTGCCTAGATAGGTGGATCCTACCTTTTGATGAACCTATTATCAAGTGCACAATAAGTACACTGTTCATAAAAGAAGCTCAAGAAAATTTATAATCGGTTTGCATTGTAGGAGCCCATTGTAAATATGATAAACTATCATGGAACAACTTCAACTCTCTACACCCATCTCTGATAGAGAATTGAAATCATAATCTTTGATATGATAAAAGCAATAAAATAGTGTCTTATATAGAATGCCAAAAGGCTAGCATTGGCCATTTTCCTGAGATGCAATACTCTAAGAACTCCACCAAAACAATTTATGATGCATTTGTAACTCAGTGTATGAATTCTTTATGTTAAGACTTGAAGTTATGAAAACCTATTTTATAGGAAAAACCAAATACAAATGCAAAAATTACACCTATATAATAGAGTAAAATAAACAAGATCAGGAAGCAAGAAAACCTGAACATAGACCTCACCAATTCTTGCATCAGGTAGTAGATAAAAGTTAACAAAATTTACATTATATTTTACATTGTAGAACCAAATTATCAAACTGCAAAAGGAATAACACCCAAAAATCAAAACCATGAGAAAAAGAAGACAGGCCGACATGACATTGAATAAGAAGCTTCATATTCCTTGTCTACATGCCAATTTGCTTGCCATTATAAATTTTTGTTTTGTTAATATGATTTCTTGACCACTTCAAATTTTAAAACAAAAATTAAGTTGAAGAAGAAGGCTCAAGTACTGGATAATGGTATCAAGTTCCATAACTGATGAAGCTTTCCAAACATGAATGGGATTTCTCCATATATTTCATTTCTCTATAGTAGCTTGAAAAATCAAGCATTCAAATTGAAAAACAAAAAATCAACAACCAATTAAATACCAAAATTAAAATCATTATTCTTTCAAGAACAAAGCAAAAACATAAAGAAATAAACTTTATAACTAATATCCTACAGCATCCTTTTTCTTCTTTCTTAATCCCAAAAGCATGAGCGTAGCAAATGAAACAAACCACAATGGCAGAAATATCACACATTAATATAGCAAAAACTACTAAAACTAAGCTTAAAAGCACATAGATCATGCACAATTTCAATGATGATAGTTGACACCACAGGCCTCTTAAGACCTCTTATATACCTAATCTTTTGATTCACCCAACCTACTCTGTCAATAGAGCCCAAACCAAAATTCTTCAAAAGAATTGAGGCATCTAAATGGATGGTGGGAACTGGTTAGGAATGAGTCAAGAGCAACATATAATGATGCTTCATGCAAAAATGCCTCTTTTGTCTTCCAATTTTCTTATGGACATTGATTTAGATTATAAAACCAACCTAAAACTAATAAAGAAATTGGATTTGAAGATATAGAATATATGCTTATCATGAAAGCTTGTAGAACAGGTAGGATTTCATCTTAAATGAGAGATTTTGAGAATCATCCCTACAAGATAGAAAGAGATGTGAGATATGTTTTTGGTAATCAAGTTAAGAGATGAGAAGATGAAGATGGAAAAAGAAAAAGAACCATTAATTGGATAAAAAAAATGGAGAAGAGAAGCTTTCTATTCCCTTTAAGGTTCTAGAACTCCAAACATTAGTACAGTTACCACTCAAAATTAAGGCTAAATTGAGTTTAACAAACTTTCAAGAAAATTAAAAAGGAGAAAATACATAAATTTGACACATGCCAATGTGCCAAGAAAAATCATATCATCTTATATAATAGTGGATACACCGTCAAGTTGTTGTGCTATGCTCAAGCTAGAAAGTAACCTCATATCATATGTGATTTAAGGGCTAGAGCTACTTATAGTATTATATTTTAAATTTTAAATAATTATTATGAATGTAGATGTTATATGGTGACATATATAATTGAATTGCTAGTCTTAAGGTGCATGTACGCATTAATCGTTGGTGTTCTAAATATTAGTAGCTCTTCAGCATTGTTTGTTTATTACTTCTCAATGCAAACTATTTGAGCTATCTATTTTATACTTAAATTAATAGTAAAATCTTCTAATAGAAAAGTGTTTCAAGATACTATAAATTTAAAATTGCACTAAAAATCTTAACGATTATCTACAAATAAAACTTTCTCCTAGTCACTTGCGTAAACTTTTATAGTTTATAAGTTCTATTGAAATGATAATTAAGATGCATTTGCCATCAAATTTTTATTACTTATTAAGATTTTTTTAATGAAATGAACCTAAGCTCTGAATGCTTATCTGATCCAGAAGTTCTAGCAACAAAGAGAATAAGATACTGCTTCCCCTCCCCCTTCTCCTGTACTTGGCCTTTCCCACTTTGCTAATCTTCACCCCCACCCCCTCTAACGCAGGCAGGAGGAAGAAACCTAAGAAAGAGCGTCTTCTCTTAGGTTCTTTTTTCAATGCAACATAGGAAAGCATCAAATTAGTGGATGTCATCTTAAAATATTTAATAAGGAGAAGCCATTCTATGTTAATTATTTATCAACCATTAAGAATAATATTTTAGTCCAATTTCAAAACTATGACATCAATTTATTTAGTAAACTATATTGACATATTAATTGAGATTTAACAACTTAATATACTGAAATAATTCAAGTGATCATACAAAATAAAGGAAACGTACTTGTGCTTATGGTTTCAAAGTCTCAAAATAATTGAAATTTTGTTGAAGATGGTTTAACTATACGGTCTCTAATTTATTCTTGAATCCTTAAAAGATTCTCAATTTTTTTAATTGATGAAAATTTACTTGATTGGACACAAAGTAATGAAATAAAAAATAAAGTTCATGAGTAATTTTTTGAATCCCATAATATTTCTTATAAATCTAAAGTTAAAATTTGAATTCACATGATAATCATTCTTTATTTTCTAGTTTTTTTTTAACTTTTTTCCTTTCTATTTTAAAATCCAATTTTCTAAATAGTTATCTTATCAATTTATTTCCAAATAAGAACTTTGTGACTGTGCTTGTACACTCAAGGTTGTAACATTTTTGTATTCATAATTAATATAGGGATTTGCATGTGAAGTGCAAGGAAGGCGTGCATGGTTTAGGCTACTAGAATAGAACATGCTAATATTTTTCTTATTATAGCATTTTATTTAGGATAAAATTTTTGGGAAGAAGATGTAAATAGTTAATTTTTAATAAGGAGTGCAGATATAAATTTTTATTAAATACAATTTACATTACCATAAAGGTCATTTTTAATAAAAGTGGCCAAGTTTTTCCTTTAAAAAGAGTAGAATGATAAATCCAAGTGTGCACTTAGATCTTAGTTAGTCCAACTGCAACTTACTTACCTCTTTTTTAGGTCAAAGTCATTCACCATGTTGGGATTGCTTAGAAAGGCTAAGTACCAAATTTCACACTCATTAGATAATTTAGCTTATGTTTCATTAAGTTGAAAATCACAACCATATTTTATTTCATGTTTCTTTAAGTTGAAAAATAAAACCAAAGAAATATAGGAATAACTTATCTATTGGCCATGAAATTTGAAACTTAACCTATCTCAGTCATTCCCAACATGGTTAATAGCTTATATTTATTAAAGAAAAAAAAAAGGTAACAAGAGGTAAGTAAAGAGCACTTGGACTAAGTAAGATCTAAGTGCTCAATTGGATTATCATTTTGCTTCAAAAGATAAGTTATAAAATGTGAAAGGTAGATGGGCACAAAATAAACAACCATGCTTCTAACCTGCATATTACTGCCAATTCCCTAAAAGTCTTATATATAGTACATTTTATCAACCTTAGGGTCATAACAAAATTTGTTTATAGTTTCCTCAAAGTATAGGAGCAAATCACCTGAAACACATCATATGTACAAATTAAAGGCCTTCTAGTTTGATGGAGGTAGAAAAGAGGCATCTCCCTTATTGATAATAGTTCAACACCTTAGACAACATACTTAGGAGAGTGTTTAAGTACTTTTGTATCTACAAAAAAAAATAGCATAAAAAACAAATATTGGATGTGAAAGCATGGAACCTATTTTTTATTAGAAAAAAACCCTCAAACATACCTTAAAGATTTTATTAAGCTTCAAAAAGAAGGAATTAGATTTAAAAAGGTGATATAAGACTGAAGAAGTTTTACCCTTAATATTAGTAGTTACTATCAAAAAATATTGCTAATATAATTTCTTTAATATGTAATTAGTATTTTTATTAACTTTAAACCTAAAAATATAAGGGATAGCTTAGATACTATTATGTGTCACACTAGTCTTCTCCATCAGTGATCTTAACTCTCCAATTGGTTCATATTTTTTAATTATTTTATTTAAAAATTTTATCATCTAAAAATGGATTAATAAATATACACATACAATTCTAGACATAGTTACAAGTTCTAAATGTAAGAAAAGATCAAAAAAATAAGACAAGAAAAAATTTTAAAAATCAAGAAAAGGTTAGTAGGTGATGTAAAAGGTAAACATTGTTGGCTATTTAAGGAGAATAGGTTCTAGAATCCTTTCATATAGATAAACATGCAGTGTAGGAGATTTAAGCCATTCACCATGTAGGAACTTTCTCAAATAAGCTACACCAAAATATCATGGGCACTGGATTAACTTAGACTACATTGCTTTGAGTTGTAAAACTATAACCATTTAGTTCTTAAATCTAAAAGTCTACTGTTTAAAATCACCTAATGCTTATAATCTTTTGTGTTTATCATATTTAATAGAATATCTATATGTTAATGACTTAGATTGTCTTGAAAAGGAAAAGCAACAATAATGAATGAACTTGCAAGTTTTTTTTTTATATAAGTTCTTAGAACTATACATGCTCAATTAAAAATATGAAATAAATTATCAAGATTGATGCTATTTATATGGGCCTAAATATAACTTTATGATTGCAATGTTATATAATGTTTATATATTTAAAATGGTTTGAGAAATATTAGCATATGGAATAAAAATTTATGAGGAATTTGAATGATTTAAGAAAATAAAAAATTTAGGATATGAGATATTTTCAAGAGAGGGAGAGAGAGAAGCAAAGAGTGATAAGAGAAAGAAAAGATGTAAATAGGGACCAATTGATAGCTTTCATAGACGATGCATTGGCAATATAAAAAATTTCAAAACTTAAAGAAATACTAAAAGAAGACATATGACAAAAGGAGAGAATGTGCAAAAGAAGACACATCATTTTATAACACATATATAGGCCTAAACATAGTTTTATGTTTGTAATCTTATAGAATGATCACATGTTTAAAATTATTTAAGAGATAATTAGCATATTAAATAAAATTTTATGAGGATGTTGAATGATTTAAGAAAATAAAAAATATAGGATAAAAGATAATTTCAAGAAAGAGTAAGGGAGAGAGAGAGAGAGAGAGAGAGAGAGAGAGAGAGAGAGAGAGAGAGAGAGAGAGAGAACTAAATAGGAATCAATTGATAACTATAATGGTGGATGCATTGGTAATATAAAAAAAATTCAAATAACAAAAGACATGTGGCAAAAGGAGAGAGAGAGAGAGAGAGAGAGAGAGAGAGAGAGAGAGAGAGAGAGAGAGAGAGAGAGAGAGAGTGCAAAAAAAGGGACATTATTTTATAATTTATGTATGGACCTAAAGATAGTTTTATGCTTGTAGTCTTATAGAGTGTTTAATATGTTTAAAAATGGTTCAAGGGATATTTAGAATATTGAATAAAAATTTATAAGAATGTTGAATTATCTAAGAAATAGAAAATTTAGGATATAGGATCATTTCAAGAGAGGGAAAGAGAGAGGGAGAGGGATAGTGAGAAGTAGAGAGTCATAAGAGAAAGAAGAGAGGTAAATATAAATCAATTAATAGCCTTAATAGGGTATGCATTGACAATATAAATTTTTAAAAATTAAAGAAAAATTAAAAGAGACATGTGGCAAAGGAAGAAATTGCCAAAAAAGGGTACATCATTTTATAATATAATAAATATATATGCCTAACAATAGTTTTATGCTTATTATCTTATAGAGTGCTCATACTTTTATAATTATTTACGAGATATTTTAGAATTTGAAATAAAAATTTATGACAATGTTGAATGATTTAAGAAAATAGAAAATTAAGGATATGAAGGTAAAGAGTCATAAGAGAAAGAAAAGAAATAAATAGGCATTAATCGATGGCTTTAATGGGGTGCATTAGCAATATATAAAAAAACTAATTTTTTTTAAAATAAAAGATATGTGGCTAAAGTAGAGAGAGTGTAAATGTGTTTAAGTATAGATGAATCCTATAAAAAAATAATCTTAAACCAAAAGTTGTATAATTTTTGTGAAAAATTAAAAACTTAGCCTTAAAGTCATGCAAAATCTATCATTTATTAATTCAAAAAGTTCATATTTGAATCTCTTTTTCAAATCGCCTAGTGTAGATTAAATTCTAATAGATTAGGTACTTTCACAAATGGCTACAATCATCTAAAAGACAAAATTTTAGGACTTAGTATATATTTAAAATAGTTTAAGTATTATTAAAAAAGGTTTGACTAAGTATGACTATTAAAATCCTTTGGAGAAAAATATGAGAAAATTTAAAATAAATATCAATATTTGTGCATTGAGGGGTCACTTTCTCAATTATTATTAGTATATAAAAAATTGGCGTGTGATGTATAAGAAGACATTGTTCTAGGAAACCATGATTCTTGTTTTTTAAGAAAATGTTGCTAGTAAGCTATAATTCGTGTCTTTCAAGGAATTGATTAATATTCATGAGAATGAATGGCTATGATGAGAGGGCTAGTTAAATCATGTTCACAATATGTATGTGTGTGTGGGTTTTGAAATGATATATATACATATAAATAATAAATAATAAATAGAAAATAGAAAATAAATAATTATACAGCATTCTCAAATTGATTACTAAATTTTTAAGTGCTTATTAGAATCTAGTTGTAATATAGTTTAAAATTTATATATGGAAAAGTTTCAACTACATATGCCCAAATCCAATTAATTGGTTATGATGATTAGTATAATCAAATCGTATTTATAACATAGATAGAAAATAAATAACAATGTAATATTTTTGGAAGATAGATAACCCAAACCCAATTCTTGGAAGGAAAAATAAAAAGTATAAAATCTTATATAGATAGAAAAATTTCTTTTATTTTTAAAAATATTTTCATAAAAATATCTCCTAATATATACAAATCCTCTATAGAGAGATGAGATAAAAAAAAAAAATACAAAATTCCATCTACTATTATGTTGATGTCACAATATTTATGTGATGGAAATATATGAGGTGCATATTGGGCTTCACTTGTAATATAGTTGAATGATCTTCTAAGAAAAATATCTCAATTGAGAATTAGTAAACATTTCATTTTTCCAAAGGTGAAATTAGTAAGTCTTTATTTGTAAGTGGTTATGAGCATTATCCAATTTTTTAAGAAAAGATCTGAAACTCTAAATTGTTATGAGTAGAAAAAAACCATTCAATAGCATTTAAGTTTGAATCTCTTCTTGAAATTTCCTAGTGTAGATTAAATTCTCAAAGATGAGGTAAAAAGTGGTTATGATCATTTGAAATAGGGAATTTTAGATCTTAGTATATTTAAGAAATTTTTTGAATAGTACTATTAAAAAAGGTTTGAACAAGTAGAAATGTAGTTATAAAATTTAATTTTAGTACAACATGTTATAAAAGAAAGATATAAAAATTTTGAAAAATAAAAAATTTGATGTACAAAGTATAGCAAATTCGGCATACAATAGAGAGAAAGAGAGAGGGAGATAAGAAAAATCCTTTTAGAGAATATAAAAATATGAGAAAATTTAAAAAATAACCAATTTTGGAGGGAATATTTTATAGAAGGATCATTTTCTTAATTATTTATTAGGTATAAAAATAATTGGCACATGATTTATAATAAGAAAATGTTCTAAGAAACTATGGTTCATGTATTTCAAGGAAATGTTGCTAGGAATCTATGATTCATGTCTTTCGAGAAATTGGTCAATATATGTATAAATGAATGGCTATGATAAAAGTCTTATTTAAATCATGTTTACAGTATATATAATAAAAAACATAAAAGTAAATAATGATACAACACTCTTGGATTGATTAGTAAATTTTTATGTGGTTGTTGAACCTTACATTTCATATTGTTGAAAATTTACTCTAAGAAAAATGGATAACTATTTTCCAAAATCCATTTGAATAGTTAAGGTAACAAGTGTAATTAAATTATGTTTATAGTATAGATAGAAAATAAAAAAATAATACATCACTTCTAGAAAACAGATAACACCACCAATTTTGGGATTGAAATAGGAAAAGTACAAAAACTTGTATAGATAAAAAATAATAATAATAATAATAATAATAATAATAAACTCTCTTTCATTTAGAAAATATTATCATCAGAATATCATGTAATATATCTAAGTCCTTTATGGAGAGAATAGTAAAAAATACAAAATCTCATCTAATATTATGCAATAAATATAGATAGGAAATAAAAATAATACGACACTTTTAAAATATAAATGTGAAAATATCTATATAATTGAGATATATAAGTAGTAAATCTATATGTCCATGATGCACTCCAATTGTCATATAGTAAAAAAAAAATTTAGGAAAAGACTTAATTAGATCATTTTTCTAGGGATAATCCAAAAATCTTAATCTCTAAGTGTTTATGAGCCCTATCCAATTTTTAAGCATAAAAAGAAACTATGTAAAAATCCAATTTGTTGTGAAAAGATCCCAATCCTGTTAGGCTAAAAATATAAAATTTCTAATTTCTAGTTTTTTTCTAAAGACTAACTTTTAGGTATTTATTAGACCCACTACACTTCTCTACCTATAAGATAGTTCAAAAATCTTTTGAGAAAAAACTAGTACAACTCTTGAAAGCTACATGTCAATATATCTATATAATTTATACTTATGAGTAGAAGTATAGCGTTACTATATTTATAAGAAAATAAAAAAATAATTGACACATGACACTCTCCCATGAAAAGGCACATTTACTAGACCCCTTTATAATATAGTTGAAAAATATTTCTAAAAGAAATTTTAATTTTGTATTTGTATGACCCATTAGATTTTTTTCCCCTAAAAGGAGAAGATCAAAAATGCTAAATTATTATGAATACAAACTAAATACTAATCTTACTGGTATAAAAATCTACAAATGCTAATTTCTATGTGCATTTTTCTAAAGGCTATTTCCAAATGCTCGTTGAACCCACTATAATTTTGTATCCATAGGATAGTTGAAAATCCTTATAGAAAAAAGTGAATACAACACTTTTGAAAGATATGTATTTGCATTTTATAGTGAATTTTAATGAAGCAAGATACTTAGAAGCTATGTCTTAATCCTAAATCTACTTAAAATCTTCTTAATAATGGGACAGTGTCACCTCAAACCATAAACCATTTTCTTAATACGAAGAGGCGCTCTTGTTGTCTGTGACCAACTATGGTAGATGGCTTTAGGTATAGAATTTTTTATAGCTAAAAGAAAATAAAATAAAAAGAATAAGAGAGAAAAAAGAAAGAAGTGACACATGTCACTTTCCCAATGAAAAGGCATATTTAATGGACCCCACTTGCAATACAATTAAAAGGTCTTTCTAGAAAATATCCTCAATTAAGTGTTAGTAAAGCTTTCATTTTTGTAAGTGTAAAATCATCAAAAGATCCAAAACACCAAATTGTTATGATTAGATAAAAAGAATCCCAATATTATAGGAATAAAATTATGCAAATCATAACTTATGGGTGCTTATTGGATAGACTATACTTTGCTATCAATAATACAATACATAATAGAGTCGAAAAATCCTATTACAAAAAACAAATACTATATTTTTGGAAGATTCATGTAACATATCTCTAGAATTTATATTTATAAGTGATAAATATAGTATTTATTATTTAAAAATATATAAGAATAGAAAAAAAGAAGTGGGAAGGAAAGCAAAGAAAAGGAGGAAGTGTCACATGGGACTCTCCCATGAAAAAATCACATTAACTTTTATATATATATATATATATATATATATATATGTAAGTAAGTAAGTATGTATGTATGTATATATGTATGTATGTACTACCAAATTGCCCACTCGATTTGATAGGTACTTACTATATTTTGTTGTGGATAAAGCCACTACGAAATAATCAAAAACCAAACATTGTACAAGAGAAAATTAGCAAAAAAATAAGGTTCACATCTTTTATACACAAAAAATAGAGAGCACATTATTTTTTTCTAAAAAAAAATTATCATGAAAATATTACCTATATATATTTGTAAAGTACCAAATCTTATCTATTATTACCAAAAAAAGATTAAAAATAAAATAAAATATAATATTTTGGTTAATAAGTTTGTTAAAAATGTATGCCCTTCAAAGTCAATTATATGATATTTATCGTTGGAAGACTTGAATAAATATGCTCTTTTTCTTATCATGGTATGCTAGCTAAGTTAATGTTTAATGAGATATAACCCAATAATGTATATTTGACATTCATAAGATGATATCATGAACCTTAAGTAACATAATAGGAGTTCTATAAAATGATGGTTGAGAACCATGAGAATGAGAAATAAAATTTCAATTCTATATAAACCAAAATAGTCCTTGAGTAAGAATAGGAATGGAAAACTTAATTCTAAAATACTTATCCAATAGCCTGTTTCCATAAGATGGAGATGAGTAATTCTAGGATCATC
Organism: Warburgia ugandensis; assembly: GCA_035236585.1. NCBI lineage: Eukaryota > Viridiplantae > Streptophyta > Magnoliopsida > Canellales > Canellaceae > Warburgia > Warburgia ugandensis. The sequence goes on along the minus strand of CP141133.1, from coordinate 51,964,282 downwards.
TAAGGTAGAGACCTTGAACATACATAGAATGTGTGAAATTATTTTACACATAGGACATTAATGAACTCATGAAGGGTATATGATGTCCAACATGGGATCCACACTTTAATATAAAGTAAGATAATCATTGCAGGTTTTCTAATAAATGAATTTAGAAAAACCTGTGGCCTTAGCAATGTTTGATAAAATATTTATTAAATTAATCGTATATGTATATGTATTTAATATAATACATTTTAAAGGAGTTTTAAAAGAAATTTAAAATCTTTAAGATGGGGTCCATTGTGCTTAATTGTACAAAGGTGGCATGCCTAGTGTAAGTGGGTGTGCACACCCCATGTTAGTGTTGTAAATGAATATAGAAGAGTGGGATGATATGATAACTACTCATTAGGGTAAAATGGTAATTCTACATAGGATTATTAGTAGGTGAATTTGCTTAATACCATATCATCTAATTTAACAAAGAAAAAATGCCTCCTATGATATTTGAGAGTGTTTATATCACATTAGAAAAAGGTTTCCTAGTTGGATAGACTGAAGAGAATCCCACTTTGGAAGGTTCTTAAGAGGTTACACCAAATAAGCTAGTTAGAGACATAACTAGAATAGAAGTTGTTTGAGGCTGAGGTTTGCTGAGGGGAGGAGGTTTCTCATGTGTGTGTGTGTGTGTGTGTGTGTGTGTGTGTGTGTGTGTGTGTGTGTGTGTGTGTGTGTGTGTGTGTCTCAAAGAGAAAAAGAGAGATGTAATAGAGAAAAACATATGTGATGTGCTATAAAAATAATAGCAAGTGCACATGTCTATTATAACATAGACATGGCAAGTGTACGTCGATTCTAGAAGGACTCTTTTAAGGACTTCTAATTAAAAGTTAGGTTATGCTCAAGGAAACTAAAGTAATGAATCTAAGACATGATTAAGGAAGGAAACATGTAAATAAAGGAAAGAAATTGAATAATGAACTAAAGCAAGAACTAAGTAACTATGAAAGCAAGGAAATAAACAAATGACTAATGAAATGCACAACTAACTAAAGATTAAAGAAACTTCTTATTAATTCATTTGATTACAATGAGTTCTTACATAAGCAAATAAAGAAAGCAACAAAGGAAAGCACATAAAAGTTCTTCAAACTGGGCTTGAATTTCACTGTAGGGCCCTCTTGTTGTGTCATTTAATAAGAGCTTGTAAGCTTCTCTTCCAAGTTGTTCTCATCTCCTTAACTTGACATGCCACAACCCATTAAGTCAAATCTTTTCCAAGGATCATTAGAAATGAAGTGTTAGGGCAGCTGATAGAAGATGTGCCTAACACCTTTTCTAAAAGATCACCACCCACACGAAGCAAAAGAAGAATATGCAATGGAATTGTAAAAAAAAATTTTGCATCTCCTTGCTAGACACTCTATAATAGAGGGTAGCTTCTTAAGGAGGGAGGCAAGGGTGGATAAGAGGTCATTCATCCTCAAGTTAGGGATAGTCATAGAGAAGGCTACCTACCTTAGCAATGAAATAAATTTTAAAAAAATTGGTGGAGATAGTGGACCTTAGTTTAGGACTCACCTATTCTATTCTTAGGAGGTGAGAAAGTAGATAGGTGCTTTATAATGAAAGTGATCCTACTCCTCAACATGAAGTCCTTAGCTGGAAATTGGAGTAGCTTTACCGAAAGATGTGTGTTCATCTCTACCATTAATCTAGGATTAGAAAGACTCCTTGCAACAAAAAAAGGGCACAAGGCCTCTTCCCTTCTCCTTTAATACCAAATCCCAAAAGAAAGCAAAAAATGAAAACAAAGGAGAAAAATGCATGTAATGAAGGGTTTGTGTGGAAGAGAAGATGAAGGTGCATGTAATGTAGAGTAAAGAGATGTGTGTGCATGGAATGGAAAGGAGTGAAAGTGGAAAGTGAGGCATGTATGGAAGGGGTGTGGTGATGTGTTAAAAGGATTGTGTGCAATGGCTAGAAGAGGAAGATGGTAGTAGTCCTATTTGTGCCTAAATTAAAGAAGCACAGAAGGAGAGTGAAATTGAAGAAAGACTAGAATATGTGTGGTTACGATGGTGAGAGATAAGAGATGCATGTAATCCTAAGTGGGGTTGATATGTGTGCAAGTTCTAAAGGGTTATGCAACTATGGTGGAAGTTTGCAAGATGAAGGGTTTACAAAACATGTGAAGGAAAATAAACTATGCTTGAAACCTATGGAAATGAAAATCTAAACATAAAATAATTATATATGCAGGAAAGTAGACATGCTAATCATGCATGGTGATGCATGGAAACTAAGTGAATGCATTCTATCCTAGATAGTGCAAGGAAGAAGATGGGAGTGCTATAAGGTTAGTGCGTGGAACTTAAAATGAAAGAAAGGATGATCCTATGACTTATGCATGCAATTCATGAAGGCATGAATATGAAAAGAGAAGAGGAAGTGTGACGACCTAGGTTTTTATATGATGCAATTTTGATAAAAAGGCGAGATCTCTTATTTTATAAGTATGAGATGCATGAAAAATCTTTTTCTTTTGGAAAACAATCTTTCATAAAAACCCCGAGTGTCAAAACACATTCTCAATTTATTTAGCCATGGCAAAGTTTAAATCAATATTATTCCCAAGAAAGTGTTAGTCACAGCCCCAGCTATTAGAGAGTAACTACAATCAAGTAACATTGAAAGATAAGATAGGGGTTTACTTACTTGTACTTAGTCTGTGTCTCCTAGTACAAACATTCCTTGCCCTTAAGTATTTATTTTGTATCTGAAAAATGTTGAGGATTGGGTGAGTATATACTATACTCAGTAGGAGCCTATCACTACTAGTTTTATAAATGCATGAGATTTTTTAAAATCATATGCTCATTCAAAACATGTGTATGTTTGAATACTCGAGTTCAATATCAGTATAAGAATCCATTATCAAACTGAAATACTAATGACTTAAAAGATCACATAATCCAAAATTGAAAGTATTATATACGTATATATCATAACATCATGATATGCATAAGATGCTTCATGGAGTCCAACTCATGGATCTCTAGTATGGTATGGTCGACCAACCTCATATCATGCCATATGCAATGCACATAAATCCATGAAACCATAGGGTCTCACTATGCCCTCGACCTCACCGCCGTGTGGTCCCCAAGTACCTAGGGACATAGGATCATATACCTCCACGGGGCATATGACACTTCGACCTAGTGTCGTGACACCAGTGGTAGCCCCCTGTACCACATGCAGTCGAAGCAGGGACATGCCCTTTTTGGGCGTGGTACCCATCCACCTAGTAGTGGTAGAGGCTGGGTGGCCAACCCACACCCCTCAGCATAGCACCCACGAGCTCACTAGCCCAAATCATGTATGATCAAAAACCTCTGTTCAAAACCAGTCCTCTTTGGGTCCCTCACAACTGCCTGGCCCTCGGCACTCCAGCGTCTTTTGGCAACCCTCAAGGACATGCAATCTTTGCGAGTACTTAAATCATGCAATGTATACACTTGTTTACAAAACATGTATGCGCATAATATATATGCAATCTTTTACGAAACATGTTTATGTACAAAACGTTTATCATATGCATGTTGAATCAAGTCATGCTAAACAAGTCATATACTTATAACATATGTTCTCAAAACAATAATAGATCTTTTAAAAGAATCTAATAGTGATAGAGCACCTACCTGGCTAGATCGCGCTAACCCTTTTGTCCTCGAACGCTCCTGATCATGGTTTGGGGAATCAAGGTTAGTTTGACCTATCTTTTATGGGTTTTAGAGTAATTGGTCTTATTACTTAGGCATTAGGGGTTCATCCCTATGCCTATGGGTGTCCTAAGGCCCTAATTGGGCCTTGGTATCCTTAGTTTTCCAACGTTCTAATGGCCACGTGCCACCATCCTATTCTAAGGGTCATGCCCACCTTTTATTGGGCCTTTATTAGTGATTTTATAGTTTGGATGTGTCCGAGTCATCGACACGGACACAACGCCTTTTGCGGTGCCTCAATCGGAGCTCTAGATCTCAAGTTATAAGCATTTTAGTGTCGTATGTACATAGAGTCTTAAAGACAAAAAGACAGAATGCTAGGGCGCTGCGTGTCTGCGACGTGCGCCCCAGCTTCCTTAAGTAACCAAAAGTCGACACGCTGCTAGCGTGCTACACGTCTATGGTGTGTGCCTCAGTGGGCCCATCTGCAATACCCGCGGTACGCTCCGCCCGTCTGCCTCTTTAGCGAGCGCGTCTACGGACGCGCCCGTTGGTTTTCTCTCAGAAGCGTTCGACGTGTCTCGTCCGAATTGGGCGTTTCCATCATTGGGGGACCGGGGCGTCCTTGGGATGCTCTGGTTCATCCCTGAGGAACCAGTGCGGCCCTGGGGACGTCCCAGGGTCCTTGGTGGCTCCTTAGAGGCATATTCTCCATGGATTTTTATGCAAAAACCTAGGGAAACTGAGCCTAGGACTATGGGTGAGATGGGTTTGGGGAGTTTTTGAGCGTACCTGCTTCGTAGCTGGTTTTCTCTCCACGTTTTCCCCTCTTGGTCACTGCTTCACGATGGGTTTTCTCCAACATTTTGGGCTGCCATTAGAAGCACCCAAGAGCTCTATTTATAGAGCTAAGAGAGGCTTCTGGAGGGGGCTCTCACCGCCTTTGAATGGCAGTGGAGAAACCTCCAGAATGGTGTGATTTCTCCTCCAATCACCGCTGTTCTAGAACCTCTAGAGGTTGAAGATGACGGGGTGTCCGTATCAAAACGGGCCCCTGTGTTTTTCAGGTTAAGTCGTTTTTGTGAAATTTATAGTTTTGCCCCTGAACTTCAAAGGGCCATATCTTGCTCATTTTAACTCTGTTTTGGGTGATTTTGGTCTCGTTGGATTCCTTTTTCCGAGACGCATCTAATGGAACCAATTTTTGGACCAAATTTCTGGGTTCAGTCAAGGTAAATGGTGAAATGACTAAAATGCCCTTTTCTTTAAAAACTGAACTTTTCATTGCTAAACTTCGAATTCCAATATTACAAAATTGGAGTCATTACAGGAAGATAATAAAGAAGATGGAAGAATGAAAATGAACTAGAAGGAAAATGGTTTACGGTTGAGAACCCTTCCCGTAGCTCCAAAGGCTGGACATTTTGCCTTGTGGGAGCTTGGGTGAGGGTTATTTTGCTCCCTCTGTTTCTTCTAGCTTTGACTCTTGAACTCTAAGAAAAGTTAGAAGATAGGGTTTTCATCTCCTTCATATTTTATTTATAGAGTTTTAGGAGTGGAAGCCCTAGGGATGGATGGCTAGGATCTAAGGAAGGAAAGATTAAAGGATGGTTGAGATGTAACGGAGATGGGGGGATAAGAATGAAAGCAAGAGAGTGGGATGCATTGTAAAGATTGTATTTGATGCGAAATGGAGTTTGATTAGAAGATGGGATAGGAAAGTGGGAAAAGAAGGAGATAAGAGTGGGAAGGAAAGAAGATTTGGTACAATAGGAAAGGTGATTGGCTAGGAAGGAAAGAAGATAGAGAGAATAACAGAGAATCTAGAAGATTTGATGGATTTGGAAAGTGAATTAGGTAGGAGGTGTGGAAACACTTTGGGCATATGTGATGTTTATTAAATTGTAAAGAGTTTGGACCATTGGATGGTACAAGTGGTGGAGAACATTCTTAGCTTAGGACTGTGACTTGACTTTTCAACAAGGACAAGGTGGCTACAGTTTTTAACTTTTCAACACTTCAATCATGGCCCCTAGATCATCATTATTTTAACTTGAGAGTTGAGATTTGGTTGGAGTGATCTTATCCAAAAATATTTTCTTCTAAGGCTTCTTTACTCTCCACTGTTGGATTGGACTACCCTAGGGTGGATGGCCCAAATTCCATTGAGATTTTCTTATCCACTCCAAGTTCTCTCATGTTTTTCTCCCAAACCACCATAATTCTCTCTATCAAATAGCACTTCACCATAGTGGGATGTCTTTTTCCTTGAAAATAGGTGGGTAGTCCACCAAAAAACTCTCCACCAATAGGATACCAATTTGGCCTTTATTGTAAACAAGCTTCTTATTGGTCCATTCTTACTTGAATGTGTCTTCATTGGCTGCTTGGAATGTGTATTGACGAGGATAGATCTTGATCATTAAGTGCTTGAAGAGTAAGATTAATTTCAACTGTTGATTTCCCATAAATTGTCTCTCTCTCCTCCTCCCTATTTTTCTCCACCAATCCTTTTTATTTTTTCCTATATTTCATGTAGAACTAAGGAGATGAACCACCTTTACATGAAAATTTCGTGCTTCCCCGAAAATTGAGTAGGAGAGAGAATGTAAGGAAGAAGTCTTATGTAGGCCCTGTTCTTTAAACTTATTTTACTTCAAAAGCCCCCATTGCATGCGTGCAAATTCTATCACCTTACTTTTGATATGAATAGTCTATTTTAAATGGATAAGGCTTGATATTCCACTTGGGGTTTCTTACTGTGCCAACTCTGTATTTGAATCCAATTTTTAGTCTAAACTCTCTAAATTTCATGGTTAGCATGTGTGGGTGCACAATGTAGCTTAGAAGGTAAATATGCTCTTTCATGGTTAAAATTGTCAAATTTGTGCATTTTTTTCATTTGTACCATGGACTTGCGAAATGTAGACTTGACCTTAATTAGCAACGTTTAAGTGATTTCTGAGGCCAAAACCTACTAGATATAGAGATATGTATGTAATATTTCTATATGTGTGTGTGTGTGTGTGTGTGTGTGTAATTATAAAGAGAGAGAAAACATCCTTATAAAGTGCTTTTATAGCTTTTGAATTTTTAGTTTCTCTCTTCCTCTATAATAAATCACATTTGGAAGATAGTAACCAAGCCCAATTCTTGGAGGAAAAATAGAAAAGGTACAAAATGTTGTATGGAATAGAAAATAAAATCTCTTTCATTTTAAAAATAATTTCATAAAAATATGACCTAATATATCAAAATCTACTATAAATAGAGAATAAAAAATTACAAAAATTCAACTATTATTATGTAGAAAATATAGATAAGAAAATAAAATATAGTACAACATTTTTGAAAGATAAATATCCAAACATCTATACAATCCAAATACATGAGTAGTAAATTTATAAATGCATATTAAACCCTACTTATAATATAGTTAAAGAATCTTTCTAGAAAAAATTCTAATTAGGTGTTTAAAATTACCAAATCCTAATTTATAGGTGTTTATGGTCCCATCTAACTTTTAGCATAAAAGGAAAAGATCTAAACCTCCAATTGTTGTGAGTAAAAAAATAAATTTTCAATCTTATTCAAATGAAAATTAACATAACTAATTTCTAAGGGCTTCTTGGACCCACAATACTTGTTGCCTATAATATAGTTCACAATATAATTGAAAAAATATTTTTATAATAACTAATATAAACACTTTTAAAAGATACATGTTAATATGCCTATACAATCTATATTTATGAGTGCCAATGTAGCATTTATTATATCTAAAAGAAATACATGAAACAAAGATGAGAAAAAAGAAGGAAGTGACACATGACATTCTCTCATGAAAAGGCACATTGGTTTATATGTCTAGTAGATAACATATTTAAAAATATAAAAAAAAAAGATAAGAGCAAAGGAAAAGACAAAGTGATACACAATACTTTTGAGAAAAAGACATATTGACTTATATATTCATAATTTAAAATATGATAGTATAGATAGAAAATAATACAACACTTTTGAGAGATAAATCACCAAAAATAATTTTTAGAGAAAAATACAAAAAGTACAAAATCTTGTATAGACAAAAAAATATAAAATAAAACTTAATTATACAATAATATTATATTATTAGATAGAAAATAAGTACAATAACATAGATAGAAAATAATAAATCACTTGTGAATATAGATCACCAAAATTGATTATTAGACTATTAGATAGAAAATAAATATAATAATATAGATAGAAAATAATAAATCACTTTTGAGAGATAGATCCCCAAAATTGACTTTTAGAGAAAAATACAAAAAAGTATAAAATCTTGTATAGATAAAAATATATATAATAAAATCTATTTTATTTTAAAAATATTTCCATGAAAATATCAGCTAATGTATCCAAATATTCAATAGATAGATAATAGAGAGAGAAAAACTAAATCAATCTACTTTTAAAATATAAGTGTCAAAATATGTATAAAATCTAGATATTTGAGAAGTAGATTTACATGTACATATTGGACTCCACTTGTAATGCAGTAAAAAAATCTTTTTGAATTTTTTTTTAAATAGGTATTAGTAAACTTTTCATTTTCTTATGATAAAATAAGCAAATTCTAGTCTCTAAATGTTTACAGACCCATCTAATTTTTTAGGCTTAGAAAGGAAAGATTCAAATCTCCAAAATGCTGTAAGTTGAGAAGTGCTCAATATTGTATAAAAATACTCATTTAGTAGCCCATGTGTTATAAAATATAGTATTATTTCTAGGGTTTTTTGAAATTTCAAAACACATGCATTTCTGGCCTAATAATTCAAAAGTTTAATATTTTGCAGGTTTAGGAGCTAATCAAGAGTATGTGATTTGTCATAATCTTTTAGGATTTAATTGGAGTTTTTCATCTTTTGTAAGTGTTGAGAAGGTAATCCAAAGGCTGAGATCAAGTAAGATGAGGATTGAAGATCAAGATTAAAAGAGAGAGTTAGGGCATTTTCAACATTTCAAAGCTAGATCAAGGTTCAAGACCATCTTAGGGCAAGCAAGAAGGCAATAGAAAGCATTAAAGATGACTAAAATGATCCATGACAACAAGTCATGCATTTCCTTCACTTTGCATGAGAATTGGAGTCATATATGAGGTTTCCTAGTCTAACTAAGAAACCTAAAGAAGCTAAGGGAGTTAGCCACTTGAGCAATAAATGAATAAGAAATCAGAGTGAGTCGTCAAGTCATGCGGAGTCACATTATTGGAGGACCAATTCAAGCAATTAACTCATGGCAAAAGTGTGATTTTTAAGGGATAATTAGAAAGTTTTCAAAGATATTTGTAAACGGTAAGATGATCAGGTATAGGTGGACCAATCAGAGAGAAAACTCATTGTCCACTTTCAATTTCCATCTTTTCCACCGACGCAATTAGGGCTTCCATGATTTTGGCTTAAGGAGGGAGTGACCTTCCTAAGAAGGTGACACCCTCCCCCTCGCTTAGTTGGCATTTTAGGTGGTTTCCTAATTAGGAAATCCCTACATCTAAGTCATACACCTAAAACACTTCAAAATCCTAGATTTTACCCCTCTTTCCTATCTTTCATTATTTCTTTTTTCTCTCTCTTCCCAATAGCCAAACTATATATTTAGAATTGAAGGAACTCTAGGTCGCCTTCCTAAGAAGGTGAGGCTTCCCCCCTTTCTCAATATATGAGAACCAACCATGATGTCATATTATTACATCATTCCTCCACGTTATCTCTCCACCTAACTTTCCTCATTAAAACCCTAGATCTAGATCTACTTTCCCTCTTAGATTAAGATCTCATTAAAGAAAAAACCCAGGAATCTATAAATTCCCATGAATTCCACATTTTTTTCCAAGTAGGGGTTTTGTGAGAAAACCTTGAAAGATTGCACCCTAGCTTGGAGCTCTTTGGAACTTGGACTTTGGAAATCTTTTAACTATTCATCCTTTGGATTCTTAAGTATTTTATTATACTTTGCACTTCAACTCTAGGTTAGTAGTTTACTTTACATTCTTGATTTCATAGTTTGCTTTGTTCTTGTTTTGGTGCTTAAGTTTCACACTCATAAATCTTCCTTATTTTTCCTTAGTTCTTTGCTTTAACCTTCTTAGTTTATCTTACTTATTCATCAAAGATTCAAGTTAATTCGCCTCTAACAGTGACAGCCAAGAGAAGGAAAGGCTTGAATTATTGATTTCCATCCTTGCATTCCACATTTTTTTCCTTAGATATAAGCATAGTTCTAGGCATCTTTTTTCTTAGGTTAGTCCATCATTCCAACCATTCATTCTCTAAATTCTCTCATGGATTTCACTTACATATCATCTTAGTCTAGTTTGAGAGCTTTGGAATGTGTTTTAGCTTTGATTAAATCAATGTTTTAGTTCATAACAAGTGCATAATTTTCATACTTATCATTATGTATTAAACACATGGGTGTATTATGCCTTTGATTCAATAAAACTATTTGAAGTTTCTTGTTGATACTTCATTCCAGTAGCTAATTAGTTTAGATATTGAGTGTTATCTTGCATATAAAGAGCTAGTTAAGTTGCTTTGCATGCTTGCTTTGAATCGAGTTTCTTAAGTGCTTGAAATCTGGAATTTTTTCGTTCAATCTTTATGCTTAATTTTCAGTACCTTATTCATATTAATTGCTTGATTCCTTAGGAACCCATTTATATTTTTAGGTTGTTTATTAATTTCTTTGATTAGATTGCATATTATTTGGCTTTTTCATATTGAATTTTTAGTGAATTTCATCCCATGAACCATGCCACCATCCCATGGATCATGCTCATGGAACTTGGGTGATTTCCCTTTAGATTTTGTTTTATTTAGTTCATTAGTATTAGTTTAGAAATTGGTAATTAGTTGTTTACATCATAGTTGAGTTTTAAAAAGTTACCTTTTTAAGCTTTAGAAAGTTCCATTTTTAGAAAATTTTAGGTTTAGGAATGTTTCCTTTTTAGTTTCTTAAGTTCATGCTTCCTAAATTCATTCATTTTTGTTTTACATTAGTTCCTTTAGTGAATGCATGTTAGTCTCTCTCTTTTGTTGAAGTTAAGCACTTTAAATAAGATTTGTTGATTGTTTTTTGCAAGTACACGGGTTAATGTAGTATAGCTTGTGCATGCACAGGTCAATCCTATGGGGACTCAAATAAATTGGGGTTTAAATAAAATTTAATTTGCCACAAATTAACAAAAAATTATAAGAACTGAATAATAATGAACTAAAAACTCAGATCTATTGAATTAATGAAAAATACAAAATTTTGAATTCAAAAGGAAAAAAATTAAACAAAATATCAATTAAAATCCACTTTCTTAGCTTGATCATAGAAAAATTCTTCAATTTTGGTCACATCCAACTCGAGAAACTTATATCAATCCATCTCTTAGATCTTTGATTAAAGATTCAATGGATGGATTATGTAGTTCTTTCAAAAATATGATGATTTGGACTAAGGAATGATTATGAAATTTGGATGGGTTAAGTTATCTCTTTTTCTTTTAGATCACCCATAACATTCTCTTATGTCTCATGCATCAATTCCAATTGGAAAATTTTCATAATTTTTTCAAATTAAAATACTAGAGTAACACCTCTTACTGCCTATGCAAGTGAGAGAGTGTTACTACAAAAGTAGTGAATAACTAAGACAACCATGCATGGTCATGTGTGTGTGACACTAGCTTTGGCCACTAATTTCTTCTACTATTTGATAATAAAAAATTCAATGAAACTTAGTACCTATAATAATTTGATATCAATAAATTCAATTCTAAGGTAAGATTTCAAATCAAGATAACAAAAATTAACATATTCAATCACAAACATAGGGTGTTCACCGACCTACACAACAGTACCTTTCGAGATTATTTCATAAAATTAAACAAATCTAATTATTAAATATCAAAATAATTTATATGAAAATCTTTGTAACTCAAATAAAAATATAAGAAAAGGATTAGATCATTCAAAAACTCATCAAACAATCAAAACTAAAGGTGCAAAACTTAAGTAACTCACCGTTATAGTTTATGCGAGTAGTAGCAAGTAACTAAGTTTAATCAATCCAAATTACAAGATTTGGAAATTAAATTGAAAATCAAACACCTAGTTCTTCTTCTTCTTCTTGATATCTTTTATCCAATGAATTAAATTTTAGAGATTTTTGTTAACATCGAAGCAAGAACAAATGTGCAAAATACCCCATTCACCAACCTGCACATGCATTGTTCATCTTCTTCAACCTCCTTTTTCCTCCAAATTTTCAAGCTTTTTTTCACTCCATCTTCAATATGGATTTTATAGATGATGGAAAATCTATTTGAATTCAATTTTTTGTAATTTCCTTCTTCATTCTCTTTCCTTTTCTTCAAAGAATTCTAAATCAATTGAATTTCCTAATTTTAACTTAGTTTCTCTCTCTTCAACCTTTTCACTTTCCATCATTAAACATAAAATCCATTAGCATTTTCAATTCTCGTGTGCTCATGATTTGCATTTGATGCTTGAGGATTGAAATGGAGTCTTTGCTTCTTTATTTTGAACTAGATAACCTAGATTGATCTCAGCCATCTATTTTAATCTAAGCTTGATCAGAGATCCAGGATATTGAATGGCTTGATGTAATTGCATGGATCTTGATCTACCACCCATAAAATAAAATAAAATAACCTAATTAGTATTATACAATATTTGATTTTACACATACTTACCTCAGATCATCATCTAACCTTGAAAATTTGTCAAATTATGATTAGATTATAAAATTTTCAAATAATATATTTTTCATACAAATTTCTTAATAGTATCTTAGAAATATATCAAAATTCATGCTAAATGAGGGTATCTTATACAATAATGGACTCTTAATATACCCCCTAACTAACATTTTTCTAATCCGGAGCAAAACGTGTGAAAAATCAAATTACAAAATTGTTAAAAATTACCACTTTCATGAGTACTCGTGATTGCATTTAGCATATGCAGCAAGTCTTTAAACCCCTAGGTTACCCCCTAGTGGATGAGTTAAGCCTCGTGAGGGTTTGTAGTGAATTTACCCATAAAATTCAAGAAGAAAAGTTCATAAATTTAGCTCTCAGAATTTTTTTCATTCTATACTCAAATTACCACTTTAGCATGTTAATATAATTGAATAAAAAATTCAAAACCCTACTCATATGCTAAATATATTTTATTTAGGCTTAGATCTCAAAGCGTCATGAGTGTGTGTGTGTGTGTGTGTGTGTGTGCGTGTGTGTGTGTGTGTGCGTATACAATAGTCCTTATCTCTAAGTAAAATACAACCTTTGAACTCCATTTAAAATATGTTTTAACCTTAATTCTCACTGATGACATATGTTCAAAAATAAAACTCTAAGATAAAGGGTTCAAAACATATCTCTCTTTTAAATATGTGAGCAAAGTGAATAAATTAATATTTATCTCACATATATTCATGAAGGAAGGGGAGTAACTAAGGAATTTAATTTTGATTCCTTTAAAAAGGATAAGATGCATTTACCTTTAAACTTTTAAACATATTGCTCTTTAAATCCTACCACATCAAGACTCTATTCATTGTAGAATCAATAGGTCTTCAACTGAGAGGAAATGTAGGCTTAGAATAGCATACAAAATAATGGGTATAAAGGGTATTCAAAATTCTTCAAAAATAAGTAGAGGTCTTCTACTAAAGTTGACAATTTTGTTTTACTTTGTCAGTGAATATTTCTTCATATATTTTTACATTCTTCATTTCAAATTCAGACTTCTCTTCTTTTTTTTTTAGCACTTTTGCATCTCCTTGAAGGACATATTTTTTTTTTCTTGATATTCACTTTTCTGCTTCCATTGCAACTAAAAAGTATTTATTCATTCATCTCTAACCTATCTTTTGAAGAAAATAGGTAATTGATATATTACACTGGGTTAACATGGGTAAAGGTTCATTTGGGTAAAAAAAGAAGAGGCTTATATAAGGTTAACAATTAGCGAATCAGGGATAAAATACTTTTATGTAGGCTTTATGTGTAACAACCTGGGTTTTTAAAACACTTTTTCACATTTATTTCCAAAAGATGGCATACCTAATTTAGAAAAAAATTTAAAATTCAAATAGCAAAAAACATTTTCTTTGAAATTCATTTCTAAAAGCCTAGATGTCGCTTTCACTCTCTTACCATATATACATATTTTGTTTATAAAATATATTTTTATTAAAATAATCAATAGAAATTCATTTCTTGAAAATAAGACCCAATCTAGTGGTTCACATACATAGCCCCTTATATTTAGTTCAAGTATTGTCCAAAGTTCAGAATCCAAATAACTAATTACATAATACAAGAATTTTAATAAGAGTTACCCTTGATTAGTGGTATGGTTACTGTTTTTCCCTATTGTATCCATCCACTCCTCTCTATATGTATCTAAGCTATTGTAAACATTCAAACATTTACAATATCTCAGCAAGCTATGCTGGTAGGAGATTTAAGAAGCATATGGAATTTAAGAACATGATTTATAATCCAATAATTACTTGATAATTCCAATATTCATATTCATCATATTTCATTCAAATAAAGTAATTCAAATTTTCATGAACCATACTCTGTATAGCAAATCCATCATGTAATCTCTCATGTGAAATCTTCCATGAATATATTCTCCAATAATTCATAATTATACTATATATATATAGTATATATGTAAATTCTTAAAATCTTATAATTAGTTAATATCATCAATAGTAATATCGTAATATCCACACCCATACTATACTGGGTCCAATATCCACACCCATCACTATACTAGGGTTCATAATCATCCAACCTCTATTGGGAAATATCCCTTCGTGAAACCAATGATAATGAGCTCATACTAGACATCTCATCATAACATCACATAACGCATCTCATCTTGCCATCTCATATGCACCATAGTCCAAAATACATAAAGGACTACTATGCTAAAGTTCAATCCATATCGGTGAGCTTGGATAACTGTCATATACTCCACTAATATCACAGTGGAAAAATACACAACATCATGTCTATATGGGGAGACAAATCGTCACAATAGCTGGCCTTCCCATAATTGCCCCACCTAACATTTTGCCTCTCTTTGGGCATGGCATCCATATCATAATTAATTTCAAGAATGGGTTGCCAAACTCTTATAACTCTCTTAGCATAGTATCCCCAGGCGTATACCTGTCGAAAACAAAATCCACAGGCCTCCATGCCTATATGAAAAATAATGATAATACTAGCAGGCTATTTGTCTGTATATATATATATATAATTCATGCTGATATCACCATCCTCATTAATTGGGTACTCATGTACTGAGGATATCATTTCACCATCTAAGTTCATGGATAAACAGGTAATATAAATGGTACCCATGTACCAAGCATGTAAATTTTCAATTTAAGTAGATAATATAATTTCAAATCATGCTTTTGAGATAATGATCATAGAATTCCAAGCACAAGATCATCATATCATTCTAATTAAATCATTATACATCTTAAATAATTATGGCCTACCAATTTATAATCAATCTACTTAATGAATAATTTCAATTCTATAATTTTCATAACATTAAATAAGCTCATGTTTAGAATATGGATCTTGCAATTTAAAAAAATGCATTCCTAAGGTTCCTCCTACCTCGAATGCAATAATCCCAATACTTAGAATGATCAACAATCTCCATCGGTGTATAAATATGTGTATCTGTCAAGTCATATATGTATATAATATCATTCCTTAATCACAATTTCATGTATACATCTTGCTTGGTCTTTGATCATTCGTAAATATGATGATCTTGATCTATATGGATCTATTTACTTTGGATAACATTGATTTATGGTTGTTGATTAAAATCAATAGTTTAAATCTTCTAATTTCTAGTTTTCATTGATCTCATTTTGATATATAATTTGTTCCCTTTTTTAAGGTTTGATCTATTAATCTTAGATCTACTTTTGATTATCCTTGATCAACATGATCTTACATTTGATCTTCCTTAATCATTGTCATCATACTTAAAGGCTTGTTTGATTATTAGAATCTAGGCTTTGATTGTCAATTTATGGTCTAGATCATTTGATACATCTTAATCTTGACTACTTTGTATTTTATGTTCTAAATACTATTCCTAAGATTAATGATGCATAACCAATCTTCGTATGTTGCTAATTGAGCAATGGTCTTGCTTATCATTTCTTAATGCATAGGTGGTAGCTTCATAGACATAAATCTTGACAGCTCCTCCTTATTTCCAAATTTGACTACTGCTTACCAATTGGATTTTGCTCTAAAGTGGTTCATACAATCCCCCTGTTAATAGTCATTTAGACCTCATCTTATGTCAACGGAAGGCATGGAAAAAACTCTTGGATTTTAAGACACCCACTACAACCACAATGTTTAAAAGCTACTAAAGTGATAATAGATCGCATCCTTCTAGAAGGCTCCTATAAGCTCGATACCCTAGGCTTCTTTCTACTTGATTTTGAAATTAATGTTTGAAGATTGAGATCACTACATACAAGGATGTAGATTGATTCTTAGCTGGGCCAGGGATCTAGTGATGAAGTTCAGTCCTTATCTTATGAAGGTTCCTGCGGGGCCCTTACTAACATTAATTCCATTTCACCATAAAGCTGAAAATATGCTATGCAAATTTACTTTAGATCAGTCAAATCTTAGGTTTTTGAATATTTTCTAAGTTACTTCCCAATTATTTTATACTCTGTCGCCATGTTGCATTTCCAAGTGCGCCTTGAGTGCAAATCGGACCAAAAGGGTTGAGATGGTCCGATCTCGACTGTCAAATCATTCCCTCTCAGATCTATGCCTAGAATCCTTCCCAAATTTTTACTATTTTTATATTTTCTA
This sequence comes from Warburgia ugandensis, assembly GCA_035236585.1. NCBI lineage: Eukaryota > Viridiplantae > Streptophyta > Magnoliopsida > Canellales > Canellaceae > Warburgia > Warburgia ugandensis. Next base: position 51,947,629 of record CP141133.1, on the reverse strand, counting down.
AGGTTTTGAGGTCCCAAAAATCCATTGGATGGCTCAGATCTTCCATCTACGTCATCCTTGGGGTGGTTCCTAAACAGATCCACCAGATCTATTTTCAACAGCAACTTGTCAATCGGCGAACTAGATCAAACAAGAAAAAAGGCCAGATGAAGAAAAGAGATGAAAAGGGAGGGAGAATAGCCTGCCTAGAAATTCCTGGAGGAGAGAGGTGCTAGAGGAGGAAAGGAAAAGTGCAATGGGGAGAAAATAGGGAAAAGAGAAAGGTTTGCCAATGACAAGGATTGCCAAAATGATAGGATCAAGGGAAAAGAGGGAAGCCAATCTGGGTGCTGTCGATTTGAGGATGGTGCATTATGCTATCTCTAATTCTAGCGTCCAGTGCGTCTAGTGACACGTGGATAGCTAATAAGAGAGAGGAGAGAGAAAAAGATAGGTAAAGGGAGATGAAAGAGAGAGAAGGAGAAAGGGAAAGAGGGAGGATTTCTAGGAAATTATTGGGATTTTTGGGAGGTATTTATAGGCCATTTTTTATTATTTATTTATTTATTTTACATTTTATTACACTTTATTATTTAATTTAAAGTGGATTCTCCATTATTTCCATTTTCGTCATCTCAGATTGTTTGTGCTAGCTATCTTATAGCTCACCTAACTTTTGTGGACCTCGTACAAAAGTGAAATTACTAATTGCTCTTTGTAATAAAATTAAATTCCAAAAATCAAGAAATATATGATTTTTCACTTGAACTCCAATTTCAGCGTGCTTATAGTTGTTGGGCTCGATTTTTTGAGTACATTTCAAATATCCATGTTTCAACTCTTGATTCTATTTTTATAAAATAAAAAAATTATAAATTTTTTTTTATTTTTTTTTAATCTCAAATTCCAATTTTGTTTTCAAAATTTTTAATTCACAAAAATTGGGGTTATTACATTCTTCCCCCTTATAAAAATTTTGTCCTCAAAATTTATTATACTACTTCTTAAATAACTAAGGATAATTTTTCCTTATTTCGACCTTAGTTTGCCATGTGGCATCTTCCACTAAGTGATGTTGTGATAATACTTTGATTGAAGTGATGTTTGGTTCATAATTTTCCTTTTCCTCAAAGGTGCAATCATGTTTAGTTTCAACTTACATATTTTGAAGTACATGTGTAGAGTCTAGCATATACAATACTAAAACACCTTGTGTACTTTAGCTAATGTGGTAATAAGACTAATTTGTAAGCCACTGGACCAATCATTTCTAAATTTCAAAAGAACCAATAATTCTAAGAATGAGTTCTCTTTTTGTTCAAAACCTCATAATTTCTTTGAATAGTGATATCTTTCGAAATACATAACTCTTTCTTTGATGACTTTGAATGTTTAACCTTTTCTATTCACTATTCAACAAGTTTTGACATCATCAACCTTCTTTCTTTAACATCACTCCAACAAGTTAGTGATTGGCACAATCTTGCATATAATGTCTCACAGAGTGCTATACCAATACTTGCAAGAAAACTATTGTTATACACAAATTCAACTAGCAAAATACATTCCAATTTCCATTCTAATACATATACTTTAATATCCTCTAAAGTATGGATAGTTCTTACTATATGAAATGTTATACTGAATCTAAGTGTTGTACTCTTCCAACATTACTTGTCTTAGATAAACCTACGATGAAATCTATAATGACATGGTCTCATTTCTATTTAGAAATTTCTAGTGTTTGTAACATTCTTATAGATCTTTTGTGTTCCACTTTCACTTGTTTGACAAGTCAAACATTTGACTACAAAATCACTTATATATCTTTTTATTCCTTCTTATCAAAAGTTCTTTTTTAGGTCTTGGAACATCTTTGCACTTCCAGGGTTGATAGAAAATATTAACTGATGGCTTCTTGTAATAACTCCCTCCTAAAAATTTCATTTGATGGAATCATCGATCTTACCTGAAAACAAAAACCTCTATCTAACCTTTGCAAAATCCATTCTTTTACACAATTCCTCTTTTATTTTATCATTTTTTGAACCTTTATTATTCAATTATCCAAATACTAATTTAGTGGTGATGCTTGTAATTACATCACTTGACTTTCTACTAAATTCATCAGTAACTATGTTTATCTTCTCGGGATGATTTTGGATAGTGAAATTATAGGCTTCCATTTACTCCATCCATCTTCGTTATCTCATTTTTATGTTGACTTTTGCACTAGGTAATTCATATCATACTTCTTTAATTGTCCTAAGCATAATCAATGACTTTCCCATGTTGTATTAGTACACTTTCAAGCCTTTACTTGAAGCATCACAATAAATCTCATAACTGCTACTTTTTTATGGAAGAATCAAAATTGATGCCATAGTCAGTCACTTCTAGTCTTTCAATCAACAATCCAAATTAATTTTGTACCCTTTCCAATCAATGTAGTCAAAGGTAAGGTTACACTAAAAAAACCCATTTATAGTATCCTGCAAGACTACAAAAATTACAAATATCTATGACTATCTTAGGCCTTTCCTAATTTATCACTATCTCTATTTTTGATGGGTCAACCTCAATATTATCCTTAAAAGCATATGACTCAAAAAAAATTTGACTTTCTCTAGCTAGAAATCACACTTAATTTTTGGCAAATAGTTTGTAAGTTCATAGAGTGTTTAGCACAATCCATAAATGTTCATGATGTTCTTCGATATTGGCATAGTAAATCCATATTTCATAAATGAATATAATCACACTTTATCTAAGAAAGCTTTAATTCATCAAATCCATGAATATCGTAGGTGTAATTATTAGTCTGAATTACATAACAATTTTGAAATGTTATCTTTGATATATCTTCATCTTTGACTCGTAATAAATGATAGTGGGTTGAAGTTAATCAAAGAAATTATCAATGCATAGAGGGTACCTATTCCTTACAATAACATATTTCACATTCTGTCATCAATGTAAAATTACATCTATTCATCCTTTTCTTTACAAAGAGATTTCTATTCCCCAAGGTGGACAATTGACTTCTCAACTTTTTTATTTTGGCTAATGCCATCCTATAAAGTACCATATAAATTTGAGTTGTGAGTGGTAATAATTAGTAAACTCAATGTCTTATTAGGGTGGTAATCCTAGAAGTTCCTCACAATATCTTGAAATTCTTTAATTACATGTATCTCCACAATCTTAGATTATCCATCATCTACAGTAATCCATAGTTGACAAAAATGAATGGTAGCCTTTAAAGATGTATTTATCTGCCAACATTTGTCTACATAGTCTTATTTCCCATATACCATGACTTATTTCCTCAAAATGTGATTTTCTTTTTACTACAGTCCATAATTGTCTAATATTTATCTAACCAATCAATTCTTAGGATAATATCAAAATCTATCATGTCAAGTAGGGTAAGATAGTATCCATTCTTCTTCTAATTAATGTTGATGAACTCTTATACTATAATTGATTCACCAACTAGGGCTATCGTATCTAATCTAATTCCTAATATTTCCATTATTAAATTGACACTTGATGCCAAGATGTATAGACCCTGATTTCTTTGTGATCTATATGCTATCATGGGTTGTTTGCTTTCTCAAAAGGTTCAGGATTATAATTTCCCATTTAGCTATCCCTCATGGCCTAATTTCTCTTGTAATGTTCCTCAAATTTAAGGGCCATTTCTATGCACTTCAAAAATTGATCAACTTATTTGTTTATCCTTAGTACCGATATTTGGTACAAATCTCTTCAGTTGAATAAACTTGTTCTCTTACTCTAATACAATAAGTTATCCTTGCTATAACTCAAGAATTTCTTCTCCTTCATTGATTGCATGTGGAGAGGAAAGTACTTATTAAATATTTCCTTGATTCTTCCTTAGTAATATCTTCTCTATTTGGGAAATAGGTCCTTTTGACTGATTACCTACTGCAATGCTACTTCTTATTACAATACATATGTGGCAATCCTAACCCTCATTTTTACAAGAGTTTGTAATACTTCAAAGGTTTGCTCTATTTCTAATATCTATTCTTTAGTAGTTTTTGTTTCACCTTTCCTATAAAGGTTGGGATTAATCTCTTGGAATTTACTCATCATCTTTTCAAGTTTACTATTTGTTCCTTTCAAACTTCCTGCTATTACACTCGGTATAAGTGAAGAATGATTATGTACTAGTGTCTGGGTGTTCCATCTAGGAATAACTACACTCGTATAGCTTCTGGTTAAACCCAAGTTTGAGCATTTTACACTACTATAGTTTGTAATGCTGTTTGGGTATGTTGTAGATAAGTAAGGATGTCCTATTACATGACTATTTCTGTTAGATTCCCTTGTTCACTATTCTCTATATGAGTTATCTATTTAACTAATTCTATCCTAACCTATATTTCGATTGCCATCTTTATGTTAGTTGGACATATGGGGTTGCAAGTGACTGGATGAACCACTCTGATACCAACTATGACAACTCGGTTTTTTAAAACACTTTTTCATGTTTATTTTCAAAAGATGGCATGCCTAATTTAGAAAAAAATTTAAGATTCAAACAGAGGATAAAGTTTTCTTTGAAATTCATTTCTAAAAACCTAAATGTCACTTTCACTCTCTTACCATATATACATATTTTGTTTATAAAATATATTTCTACTAAATTAATCAATGAAAACTCATTTCTTGAAAATAGGATCCAATCTAGTGGTTCACATACACAACCCCTTATATTTATTTCATGTATTGTTCAAAGTTCACAATATAAGAATTTTAAAGAGTATGTACCCTTGATCTGTGGAATGGTTGCTACATTCCCTTGATGTATCCATCCATTCCTTCTATCTGTATCTGAGATATTATAAACATTCAAACATTTACAAAATCTCAACAAGCTGTGCTTGGTAGGAGATTTAAAAAGATATGGAATTTAAAACATGATTTATAATCCAATAATTCCTTGATAATTCCAATATCCATATTCATCATATTCCATTTAAATAAAATAATTCAAATTTTCATGAACCATACTTTATATATCAAATCCATCATGTAATCTCTCATGTGAAATCTTCTATGAATATATTCTCCAATAATTCATAATTATACTATATATATATATGTATGTATGTATGTAAATTGTTAAAATCATAAAAATAGTTAATATCATCAATAGTAATGTCATAATATCCACACCCAGACCATACTAGGTCCAATATGCACACCCCTCACTATACTGGGGTTCATAATCATCCAACCTCCATTAGGAAATATCCCTTCATGGGGTTCATAATCATCCAACACCAATAATGAGCTCATACTAGACATATCATTATACCATCACATAAGGCATCTCATCAAACCATCTCATATGCACCATAGTGCAAAATACATAAAGGACTACTATGCTAACATTCAATCCATACTGGCACACCTAGATAACTGCCATATACTCCACTAATATCATGATGGAAAAATACACAACATCATGTCTATATGGGGAGATAGACCTTCACAGTAGCTGGACTTCCCATAATTGCCTCGCTTGACATTTTGTCTCGCTTTGGGCATGATATCCATATCATCATCAATTTCCGAGAGCAAGTAGCCAAAATCTTATAACTCTCTTAGCATAGTATTGCCAACCTATGCCTATCGAAAATAAAATCCACAAGCATCCATACCCGTATAGAAAATATTGATAATACTAGCAAGCTATTTGCCCGTCCATATATAAAATTCATATTAACATCATCATCCCCATTAATTGGGTACTCATGTATCGAGGACATAATTTTACCATCTAAGTTCATGGATAAACAGGTAATATAAATGGTACCTATGTACAAGCATGTAATTTTCCAATTTAAGCAGATAATGTAATTCCATATTATGCTTTTCAAATAATGAACATAGAATTCCAAGCACATGATCATTAAATCATTCTAATTAAATCATTAGACATCTTAAATAACTATGGCCTACAAATTTATGATCAATCTACTTAATGAGTAATTTCAATTCTATAATTTTCATAATATTAAATAAGATAATGTTTAGAACATAGATATTGCAATTTAGAAAAATGCATTCTTAAGGTTCCACCTATCTCGAACATGATAATCTCAATACTTAGAATGAACAACAATCTCGATCGAGTATAAATCTATGTATTTGTCAAGTCATATGTGTATATAATGTCATTCCTTAATCACAATTTCATATATACATCTTGTTTAGTCTTTGATCATCCTTAAATATGATGACCTTGATTTCTATAGATTTGTTTACTTTGGATACCTTTGATTTATGGCTATTGATTAAAATCAATGATTTAGATCTTCTAATTTCTAGTTTTCATCGATCTCAATTTGATCTATAATCTATTTCATATTTCAAGGTTTGAACTATTAATCTTAAATCTACCTTTGATTATCCTTCATCATCATGATCTTACATTTGATCTTCCTTGATCATAGTAATCCTACTTAAAGGTTTGTCTGATTATTAGAATCTAGCCTTTGATTATAAATTTATAGTCTGGATCATTTGATACATCTTAATCTTGACTACTTTGTATTTTATGGTCTAAATACTATTCTTAAGCTAAATGATGCATAACCAATCTTAGTATGTTGCTAATTGAGTAGTGGTCTTAATTATCTTTCTTGAATGCATAGGTGGTAACTTCATAGACCTAAATCTAGACGTCTCCTCTTTGTTTCCCGATTTGACTACTACTTACTAGTTGGATTCTACTATAAAGTGCCTAATACAATCTTTGTGTTAAGATGCATATAGACCTCCACCAATGTCAATGAAAGGCATGGGAAAATCACTTGGATTTTAAGACACCTACTATAAGCACAATGTTTAGAAGCCATTAGAGTGATCATAGATCACATCCTTCTAAAAGGGTCCTATAAGCTCGATACCCTAAGCCACTTTCTACTTGATTTTTAAATTAATATTAAAGGATTGGGATCACTACATATAAGGATGTAGATTGATTCATAGGTGGGCCAAGGATTTGGTGATAAAATCCAATCCTTATTTTATAAGGGTTCATGTGGAGCCCTTACTAACATTAATTCCATTTCACCATAAAGCTAAAAATATACAATGCAAATTTACTTTAAATCAGTCTAATCTTAGGTTTCTGAATATTTTCTAAGTTACTTTCCAATTATTTCATGCAATGCTAAATCTAACTGTTGATTTAGTCTAGTTGTCCAATCTATAACTAAGTCATATCTATTTATACTTAGATGTAACACTTGCAATGATCTTATTATATATCTAAAGCTTCTCTGTTGATCTAACAATCAAATCTAATCTTGATCTCTAATATAGGATTTTGATCTTATCAATGGTTCAAATCATCATTTATCACATGTATGGAAGATCTAACTAGTTCATTAATCTTATCTCTTCACTATATCACTTATTCAATCATTTTAGATCATCTAATAATCTTTTATCTGGCTAATAGAAGATGAATCTAGTGGATGTTTCATGTCTAAATTTAAATTTAAATTGACTTCTAAATTGAAATTCTAAGTTTTTGGACATTTTTAACTATCCATATTTGATTCTAGATTGAAAAAGTATCAAAACACTTTCACTGGGATGCTCTAGAGTGAAACGCTCATTCCAGAATGCTCTAGTGCATCCTGAACTCCAGAATGGACTAGGGGTGCATTTTTATCACCTAGATGCATATGAGGCATGGTTGTTTCATTACCGTTCTGTACGTGCAAGTAGGCATCAAGGAGATGCATATCCATGTTGCATTTCTAAGTGCATCTTGGGTGATGATTGCACCAAAAGGGATGATACAGTCCGATTTCAACCATCAAATCATTCCCTCTCGGATTATGCCTCAAATCCTTCCAAATTTTTACTATTTTTACATTTTTTAAAGTCGTGGGGTTCCAAAAATCCATTGAATAGCTCAGATCTTCCATCTAAGTTGTCCTTGAGGTGGTTCCCAGATGGATCCACCAAATCTATTTTTAATAGCACCTCGTTGGCCAGTGAACTAGATCAAACAAGGAAAGTGACTAAATGAAGAAAAGAAATGAAAAGGGATGAAGAATAGCCTACCTAGAAATGCTCAGAGGAGAGAGGTGCCAAAGGAGAAAATGAAAAGTGGAACAGGGAGAAAACAGGGAAAAGGAAAGAGAGGAAAAGGTATGCTAGCAACGAGGATTGCTGGAAGGAGAGGATCAAGGGAAATGAGGGAATCCAATCTAGGTACTATCGATTTGGGGACAACGCATCTGTGGACATGTTGTCTCTGATTCTAGCATCCAGTGCATCTAGTGCATCGGCAGATGCACTAATAGCTAATAAGAGGGAGCAGAGAGAAAAAGAAAGGGAAAGGGAGAGGGAGAGGGAGAGGGAGAGGGAAGGAGAGAGGAGGAGAAGCAGAAACGGAAAGAGGGAGAGAAGGAGGATTTCTAGGAAATTCGTGGGATTTTTTGGGGGTATTTATAGCCCAATTTTTATTATTTTTAATTATTTATTTATTTTATATTTTATTCCACTTTTAGTATTTAATTGAAAGTGGATTCTCCATTATTTCTACTTTCATCATTTCAAATTCTTTGTGCTAGTTGTCTCACAACTCACCTAACTTTTATGGACCTCGTACAAAACTGAAATTACCAATTGATCCTTTGTAATAAAATTAAATTTTAAAAATTAAAAAACATATGAATTTTTCATCCAAATTTCGATTTCTACGTGCTTGTAGTCATTGGACTTAATTTTTTGAGTACATTCCAAATATCTATGTTTTAACTCTTGATTCTATTTCTACAAAAAGTTGATTTTCTTGAAATCTCAAATTCCAGTTCCACTTTCAAAAATTTTAATTCACATCGAAATATTCACAAAAATTGGGGTTATTACATTATGTCTCTAGGTTAACAATAAGAATGGCCTAGATCCTTTCTAAGTTTTATATAACCTATTAAACTCAATGAACTTCTAGAATTTTAAAGGTAATATTCTAATAATTCATGTAATTAGCCAAATTTAAGAGTTTATGGGATCAAATTTTAGTTTAAGCACACTAAAAAAAATTTGGAAACATTTACAACCTCTTAAGAATGAATGGTTTTAAAACCCACTTAGGTTATAGGTCTCCACTAAATTTCATCAGGACCTCTTAGTTATAACTAATTTATTTAGACTATATATGTGCAACTGTGTGTACTAACGTGATTTGAGATTTAACTTTCAGAGAATACTTTAGAAAATAAGAAAAATCATGAATCAATCTTATGCAATTCCATTAATAAGCTAAAGATGAAAATTTATATTAGAATTTAAAAAATCCAATACTCATAATTGCATAGAAACTAACCTAAGAACTCAAAAAGATTTTTGAAATAGCTCAACATTTTTCTTTTGTTTAACTTTTAAAACATTTTATTTAAAAAAATTCATCATTTTTAATAAGAAAAATCAGTACACAAAGACTAGAATTCACCAAAATTCTGTAACATCCTCTATTTTTAAAATAAATAAAAGAAAATTCAATTAAACTAACTAAAAGGGGGGCCCGGTTTGATAGCAGCACCCCCTCACTTAAACTTAATTGAGAAATAGATGTAGATCTGTTTCCCAAACTATATGAAAAAGGGGGAACCTGATGGGAAGAAAAGAAAGGGGGAAGAAGAAGGAGAAGAAGAGGGAAGAGAAAGGATAAGAGAGGAGAAAAGAAAGGAAAGGAAAAGATGAGAGAGGGAGAGGTTGTGCATGGGAGAATAAAGCCCAGCCATGATGGTGGAGTAGAACTGTAGGGTTTCTACTTTTTCAGAGCTGTAGAGGTCGTCGGAGAAAATGGTAGCCTGGATTGATGCTCCAAGCCGTTCATTCTCTTCAGCATGAAGTTGTGAGCAAAACCCCCTTTGGATTTGCTACAATCAGAGAAGAAATGAATGCGGATTGACCCATGAACAGTGTGCGCGGCTATGGATGGATTGTTTCACAGCATATGGGAGCCAATCTAGCACGCCTAGGAAGGGAAAAAGCATGGTTACACATTCTTTAGGTAAGATCTACAAAACCCTGATCTTGATTTGTTGAAATTTTGATAAATTCATGAGTTTTGATCTTAGATCTAAATTTAAAGACGATCCAACCGTTAAATTGCTAATCCATGCTTAGTAATGAGTAGATCGATGCCTAAGATAAGTCATATTTGATAGAATTCGCGATCTGTGCTAGAAAATAGATCAGACGATGTGGACCATCTGATTGGTTACTGTTCACACAGTAACTTCTGAATGTCGAATGAATAATCAGACACTACGGATGACTCCTACAACCCTAAATTAGCTAGGAGGTGATTAAATTATTGTAATTTGGATGAAAACTATCAAGAAACCTCAGCTGCTCGATCAATCACTATTCAAATAGTGACTGGTTGATGTTGGATCGACGATCGGACCCCACAGTGAGTTCTGATCGTCAATCCAAAACTAGCAGTGGTCCATCCAACCATTGTGCATTATTAAATTAGCTGGATGTGACCAATTAGAGTAAATCTTAACCATTGGATTGCCTGAAAAGGTAGATCTGACCACTCTTAGTGGATATGTATAGTCAGATCACTTGAAAAGGGTGCATCTGACCACTCTTAGTAAATGTGGACCATCGAATCACCTGAAAAATGTGAATTAGACCATCTTTAGTCAATCTTAATATATGGATCATTTATAAATAGTTGATCAGTCATTGTCATCTTATGGAAAACACTAAATTTAGAGGCTCACATAAATCCAACCCTTGATATAAGGACATAAGATCAGATAGTTAAATCATAACTATATGTAAGTGAAGGTATTAAGAAAAGAATTTTTATGTCTTGTATAGATTGAAGCGTACGGGGTCGACCAACTAGTGGACAATGGATGAACTCGCCACACGAGGTAGGTGATTTACATCTAGGATTTTTCTCTTAATTTCATTGATTGTGACTTATCTATAATTCTTAAGGCATATATCTTGTGTATTATTGTATTTTGTTGCATGTGTATAGTGCTTCAGAATTGTTATCGTGACTTTTGATTTCATAAGTATCCATGTTTGAGACGTTATGGATTACACTATCACAGATCTTGATTGAGACCAAAGGGTGAAAGAAGAATTGAACCTCGTCTTTCTATGAGTGCCTGAGTGCCCTATTGCGGGTGAAAGGGTGAAAGAAAAAAGTACTAAGAATTGGGCCCACATTACCGTGAGTGCCTAAGTGCCCCTTGTGGGTGAAAGGGGTGAAAGCAGGCGTGAAATGCGTCTTTTCGTGAGTGCCTGAGTGCCCGTAAGGGTGAAAAGGTGAAAGCGAGATTAGAACACGTCTTGCGGTGAGTGCCTGAGTGCCCCTTGTGGGTGAAAGGGTGAAAGCGGGCATGAAATGCATCTTTCCGTGAGTGCGTGAGTGCTCGTAAGGGTGAAAGTGGGATTAGAACACGTCTTGCCGTGAGTGCATGAGTGCCCGTAAGGATGAAAGGGTGAAAGTGAAATTGAACCTTGTCTTTCCGTGAGTGCCTGAGTGCCCTGTTGTGGGTGAAAGGGTGAAAGCGAAAAGTACTGAGAGTTGGCCCCACGTTGCCGTGTGTTCCAGACACTCATAGGGCTGGACTGAATCCAATGTTTTATTGGCTCTGACATGCATTCATGATGTTCTATGGATACTGTTCTTCATTGATTTGACATATATGTACTTACGTATTTTCTCATGTTACATATGTCTTGATGCTCAAGTTGATATCACTTTGCTTATATCATGGACTTCATGTACTGTCCGTTGTGGATTATGCTGTTTCATGCATATATGTTCTTCTTAGGGAAACTTCTATGTTTTTTACTTCTTGCGACATGTGATTTTATATCGTTTTGGTAAATTGAATATGAATCACCTACACAAGCATAGCTTGCTGAGGCATTGCTTTATTTACAATGCCTCAGATACAGAGAGTGACAACAAGTTGATGTGCTGACAAAGCAGGTAAAAGTGATGGTAGCTTTCAGCGAAGCATGGACGATGTTCAGAGATGACCAGGTTTGCTCAAGACCTCACTTTGGGTTTTGAGTACGGGCTATACTTTAATTAAAAATGTAATGTGACTTGGATGTCAGAATGTGAATTTATGTCGGATGTGATAGCTGTATGGAGGGACCCTGGGTGTTTGGTAGTGACTATATTTTCTTATCTATTGTTGGAGTATATTTTATTGAAAACAACATTTGGTTGTAGATGGGTGTGGAGATTGAGTCTCCCTTATAATATGTATTATACATTGTTTATCAGGTGGTTTTGTATTGCACTGGTCATGTGCAATGGTCCAAATTACAGAGGAAACTCTATCAGATTTTTGGTAGAAATGGTATTTCATTGCGTTATTAAATCCATAGTTTTGTGGTTGTATGACTCCTCGGACTTTGAAAGAAATGCTTTTATTTAAGTTTTTATTTTTGGTCACTTTAAAAATTGAAGTTTTTAAAACAGGGATCCTAACTATTTTTGTAAATTATTTTTATATTGTGTATAAAAACTCGGGGTGTTACAGTTGGTATCAGAGCCCAGGTCTACTCCATCACAGCCACTCCAATAGATTCAATGGTCACATATAATCCATGAGGTGAGGCAGTTTCCTAAATATGAGTTACAGAGAAAACCCATGTGAGCGATATTGATGATCGTGAAATGGTAATGCCATGGAGATTAGCAGACTTCTTAGAGGAATTGCAACCTTAAGTCCTTGTCTAAGCACAAGGAAGTACACTTTTAAGGGAAGTATATGATTCTTAGAATCATGAATTAGAATAAAAAATTTAGGGTAGTTTCTCTTAATGAGAACTTTAATATATGATAGAATATATATTCATTTGGAATGCTTTTGATGGCCAAATTTCTAAACTTGATTGTGCATTTAAACTATTAGAAAAAGCCTGACAATTATAGTAATGACAATAGTATGATAAGAATGATGGAGGATCAGAAATTATTACAACTAATGAGAATGCGAGACCGTTGAAAGAAGTATGGTATTAATTTAAACTTGAAGCAAATTTAAGTGATGAGTAAATTATAATATGGTGAAAATTATTGCAAGTTTGATGAAGTAAGATTCTAGTATTTCTATGTGTGAAATATCTGAATTTGAGACGAAAACTGATGAGTTAGTGTATATAGAGATATTGATAGCTAGTAATCAAAGAAGGCTAAATGCTTATAAACTTTTATGAGGATTTCAATTATGATTGGAGATTATAGGGCTTTGAGCATATGACAACCACCTTATGATTATAGTAGTGTAAATGATGTGAATAGGTAGGGAGAGATTCTTATTGAAGTAAATATGGAGAATGAATATTGCTGTGAGAATAAGGTGAGGAAAATAAAAAATAAAAAAAATTAAACATCAATGGGGAGTGAATACCTACGAATTTTTCTTAGAGTTTTAATTATGATTTGAAGGGCATATTACTTGGAGGGCATAATGACTTATTTATGGGAATAATTCTTGAATAGACATGATTTTGTAATAAGTCAACTAGAAAGAACAAATAAAGTGAATGAGGCGAGATGAAATTAAATATGATTGATTATATTCAACACCGATGCAGGGGAAGGTGTGAAATTGATCTAATTGTAAATGATTTGGCTGATATGACCATCAAATAATTCATTAGTTCAAGAAAGTGAAATAGCGGAAGTGAGGACACTGAAAATGTAATTACAAAGATTTTAAGGATGATTAGTCGAGAAGATGTGTTCCTCCATTATTGAGATCTTTATCTAGAAGGCTCTTAGAAAGACTTGTGATAATATGTATACCTTTGCCTTGTGAACAACTGATGATATTATGAGTGTTGTTGCTGCAAAGTAGAGAAATTAAATAATTTAACAGTATTGAACCAGTATGCTCAGTAGAAGAGACTTGCCCTAACTCCTTCATCATGAAGAAGAAGACCATGGATAGTTTGCAATATGTCGACAACTATATTGAGGAAACATATGAATGTGTCAAATTCTACACTAGTTACGAGGTTGCAAACATAACCTCCATGTAAAGAGGGATCCTTTTAGGTCAAGATTGATCGCAAAAAAAAAAAAGAAAACTCGGACATGGGTAGTTTGAGCCAGCTTAGTAAGGGTAAGAGACTTTTCATTGACATGACTGCAGAGGCCGTTGAGCCGGCGACATTTGATCAGATAGTGTTGGGATGTGGAAGAGAGACATACTATGTACTAGTATTGAGGATAAGCACTTGGACAACTATGTCCTAGAGTTAGTGGATCACCACAGCAGTGGTAATGGCATCAGTAGCCGCCATCACTATGGAGACCCTTTAAATGGTTGATTGTGGAGGGCTATGAGATTCCTTTAAAGACTGCCCTGGTGGACAATGAGTTAGACTAACTGACATTGGAGACAAGGCAGAGATGGCCTCACATTAGTAATGATGATCCGTTATTGTCATTATCATTACTTGAAGCAAGTATCAACCTCAACCCAAGTTAAGGAGGCCACCTACTTGATTGTTGATAAACATGCCAAGATCCTCCTTGATTTAAAATCCAGCCACCCTTGTAGTAGAGTGTCGGTACCCTGATAAATGTGCCTTTATACGTATTTAAAGATCCTTGGGTTGGAGGTTATGGCACCGATTGGCAAGTTATTGAAACTTATAAGTACCTCTAATGAGTACTGGTGAAAATGATGATGAGTGAGAGGATAGATACTGACTTTATTGTCCTCGATTTGAGGGATTATGATATCATCCCTGGGGATGAATTTCATTATTGGAGGATAATTGATTGCAGTGAGAAGAAAGGTACTTTTGATAAATTAGATAGCTAGTGATCTCACTCCTGAGTAAGAAGGGGCATCATTGAGATTTGCGTTAACCTTGCCTTGAAGGCAAAATAGTGCTCATCTCCTGGTTTTGTGATTGTAGATGACAGAGAACGGCTATAAATCGAGCACACAATGGGTGTGTGAAGATTCACAATCTTCCAGAGGACGCTTCAGGATTTTACGCCACGAGAGATTGATTTTTATATTGATTTGGCATCAGATATAGTGTCATTTTCTAAAGTGCCATACAGGATGGCTCTGGCTGAGTGGGAAGGGTTTCAACTAAGGTAGTTGTTTGACCAGAGACTATTAGACCTAGTGGGTCTTCATGGCATGCACTAACCCTCATTGTAAGGAGGGAGATAGATTCTTATTGCTAAGTGCGGATTGTTGATTATTGATAGCTCAACAATGGAGAATTGATATTCCTTATCATATATTGATGATCTGTATGATCAGTCTTGGATTATGCATAGTATTGGTGGATATTGATTTGAGGTCTGGTTATCACTAGCTAAGGATTGTGACTGAAATTCCTTTAAGACAATTATTAGAATTTGTTATGATTACTACAAGCTATGGATCATATAAATTGATAAAATTAGTACACTGATAGTACGTATGGATATGATGAGCTGAATTTCTAAAGTTTGCTGAGGTGAGTAGGATTATGCATTGAATGATGTTTCTATATATCATGACCTTGCAGAGTACAAGAAGTTCTTATGTAGTATTCTGAGTGTCTAAAGGACTCATCTTTTACTATAATTATATGTAAGTGGGAATTATGGTCCAAGAAGGTGAACAGTATTGCTGAATGATTGAGTTCTCCAGGATAACAATGACATAGATATTGTTTTATATTATACATATGAGCTTGATTTCTTATGTAGGTGAGAGGTGTGACAGTAAGGTATGTTTAGTATGAGAGCCTTTTCTTATGTGTAATTAGCTCGAAATTTTGGCTTATACTTGTGAGTAGCTGATGAGGATGGTCGATGAGGGTGGGTGTGTGAGGCACCGATAGGCTTCTAGGTGACGAGCTTCTAGGTGGAAGGCTTCTAAGTACTCACAGTATGATTGTGATGTGGACTGGATTTTGATTGGCATGTGATTACCTGTTATCAAGTTGGTATGCTCTGATTTTGATTGGCATGTGATTGCCTGTTATCGAGCTGGTATGCTCTGATTTTGATTGGCATGTGGTTGCTTGTTACTGAGCTGGTATGCTTTGATTTTGATTGCACATGATTTCCTATTATTGAGCTAGTATATGCTGATTTTGATTAGCATATGATTGCTTGTTGATGCACAGAGATGCGTTGATTTTGATTGGCACATGTTGCCTGTTCAGGGGTTGATGTGATATGGTTTGATAGATATACACTACCTAATGATGAGGTAGTATGTGCTGGAATGGATTTGACATGGAATTGACTATATGTAAGTCGTGACACATCAATTTGGTTGACATGGTAATTTAATTATGCTAAAGATGTAAACAAATGATTAACTCTTAGATGAGAGTATGATTGGTGCAAATGACATCATATGTGTGGTTATTACTTGTTTTAACCACAAGATTTGAAATGGTTTGAAACATACATTGGTTCACATGTATGAGTCGTTATCTAAGGAGAACATGATATGAAATTGTTTATCAACATTGATTTTAAAATGATGATACTATATGTGGGTCTTATGATACCATACGGTGATACTCCATGAGGATGTTTCTATAATTGTTAAAGAATGACATGAAAAGAATTTCGAGGACGAAATTTTTTATAAGGTGAGTAGGATGTAACATCCTCTATTTTTAAAATAAATAAAAGAAAATTCAATTAAACTAACTAAAAGGGGGGGCGGTTTGATAACGGCACCCCCTCACTTAAACGTAATTGAGAAACAAACATAGGTCTGTTTCCCAAACTCGATGAAAAGGGGGAAGAAGAAGAGGGAAGAGAGAGGAGAAAATAAAGGAAAGGAGAAGAGGAGAGAGGGAGAGATTGTGCACAGGAGAATAGAGCCCAGCCATGACAGAGGAGTAGAAATGTAGGGTTTCTATTTTTTTAGAGTTGCAAAGGTCGTCAAAGAAAATGGTGGCCTGGATTGATGTCCAAGCCGTTCATTCTCTTCAGCATGAAGTCGCGAGCAAAACCCCTTTGGATTTGCTACGATTGGAGAAGAAATGAATGCGGATTGAGCCATGAACAGTGCTCGCGGCTATGGATGGATCATTTCACAGCATATGGGAACCAATCTAACACGCCTAGGAAGGGGAAAAGCACGGTTACGCATTCTTTAGGTAAGATCTACAAAACCCTGATCTTGATTTGTTGAAATTTTGATAAATTCATGAGTTTTGATCTTAGATCTAAATTTAAAGATGATCCAACCATTAAATTATTAATCCATGCTTAGTAATGGGTAGATCGATGCCTGAGATAAGTCATATTTGATGGAATTGGCGATCTGCGCTAGAATATAGATCAGACAATGTGGACCGTCTGATCGGTACTGTTCACACAATAACTTTTGAACGTCGGATGAATAATCAGATACTACGGATGACTGCTATGACCCTAAATTAGCTAGGAGGTGATTAGATTATTATAATTTGGATGAAAACTATCAAGAAACCTCAGCTGTTCGATCAGTCACTATTCAAATAGTGACTGATTTATGTTGGATTGACGATCGGACCCCACAGATGAGTTCTGATCGTCAATCCAAAACTAGCAGTGGTCCATCCAACCATTGTGCATTCTTAAATTAGTTGGATATGACTAATTAGAGTAGATCTTAACCATCGGATTGCCTGAAAAAGGTAGATATGACCACTCTTAGTGGATATGTACTGTCAGATCACTTGAAAAGGGTGGATCTGACTACTCTTAGTAAATGTGGACCATCGGATCACCTAAAAAATGTGGATTAGACCATCTTTAGCCAATCTTAATATATGTATCATTTATAAATAGTTGATTAGTCATTGTCATCTTGTGGAAAACACTAAATTTAGAGGTTCACATAAATCCAACCCTTGATATAAGGACATAAGACTAGATAGGTAAATCATAACTATATGTAAGTGGAGGTATTAAGAAAAGAATTTTTATGTCTTGTATAGATTGAAGCATACGGAGTCGATCAACTAGTGGAAAATGGATGAACTCGCCACACGAGGTAGGTGATTTACATCTGGGATTTTTCTCTTAATTTCATTGATTGTGACTTATCTAAGATTCTTAAGGGATATGTCTTGTGTATTATTGTGTTTTGTTGCATGTGTATAGTGCTTTAGAATTGTTATCGTGACTTTTGATTTCATAAGTATCTATGTTTGAGACATTATGGATTACACTGTCACAGATCTTGATTGAGACCAAAGGGTGAAAGCAGAATTGAACCTTGTCTTTCTGTGAGTGCCTGAATGCCCTATTGTGGGTGAAAGGGTGAAAGAGAAAAGTACTGAGAATTGGGCCCACATTTCCGTGAGTGCCTGAGTGCCCCTTGTGAGTGAAAGCGGGTGTGAAATGCATCTTTCCGTGAGTGCCCGTAAGGGTGAAAGCAGGCATGAAATGCGTCTTTCCGTGAGTGCTTGAGTGCCCGTAAGGGTGAAAGGGTGAAAGCGGGATTAGAACGCATCTTTCCGTGAGTGCCTGAGTGCCTGTAAGGGTGAAAGGGTGAAAGCGGAATTGAACCTCATCTTTCCGTGAGTTCTTGAGTGCCCTGTTGTGGATGAAAGGGTGAAAGCGAAAAGTACTGAGAGTTGGCCCCACGTTGTTGTGTGTTCGAGACAGTCATAGGGTTGGACCGAATCTGATGTTTTATTGGCTCCGACATGAATTCATGACGTTCTATGGATACTAATCTTCATTGATTTGACATACATGCACTTATGTATTTTTTCATGTCACATATATCTTGATGCTCGAGTTGATATCGCTTTGCTTATATCATGGACTTCATGTACTGTCCCTTGTGGATTATGTTGTTTCATGCATATGTTCTTCTTAGGGAAACTTCTATGTTTTTTACTTCTTGCGACATGTGATTTTATATCATTTTTTGTAAATTGATTATGAATCACCTACACAAGCATAGCTTGCTGAGGCATTTCTTTGTTTGCAATGCCTCAGATACAAAGAGTGACAGCAGCTTGATGTGCTGACAAAGCAGGTAAAAGTGATGGCAGCTTCCAGCAAAGCACGGACGATGTTCAGAGATGACCAGGTTTGCTCAAGACCTCACTTTGGGTTTTGAGTACGGGTTGTACTTTAATTAAAAATGTAATGTGACTTGGATGTCATAATGTGGATTTATGTCGGATGTGATGGCTATATGGAGGGACCCTGGGTATTTGGTAGTAACTATATTTTCTTATCCATTGTTGGAGTATATTTTATTGAAAACAACATTTGGTTGTGGGGAGACTGAGTCTCCCTTATAATATGTATTATACATTGTTTATCGGGTGGTTTTGTATTGCACTGGTCATGTGCAATGGTCCAAATTACAGAGAAAACTCTGTCAGATTTTTGGTAGAAATGGTATTTCATTTCACTGTTAAATTCGTAGTTTTGTGGTTGTATGACTCCTCGGACTTTGAAAGAAATGCTTTTATTTAATTTTTTATTTTTGGTCACTTTAAAAATCAAAGTTTTTAAAACAGGGATCCCAACTATTTTTGTAAATTATTTTTATATTGTGTATAAAACCCGGGGTGTTACAAATTCTATATCCCCTAGCCTAAGTAAAATATTGTCCTCAATATCTTAAAAAATAGGATGATGATAATGCATTGAGAAAGAAAGAAATGGGAGATGTAGAAAAGGAATGTTTTGAAACATAATGACACGTAATTATTACAGATGAAAATTTTTCACAAAAATTACAAGGTTCTAAACTGCCATGGTCCCATACGAAATGGGATGGATAGGCTTCTGAAAAGGAAGGGTGAGTAAATTTATCTTGCAATTTTGAATTTTTCATTTTAACACATGTTGAGTTATCAAATATATCTTCAAGCTAATTATCATAATTAAAGACAATTTGAAGAGCTTAACGCAACCTTTGTGGAAATGGAGCAAGATTATGGTATGGCATAGTGGGTGATATGATTTCCTTATTAACAAATTTAACTTTTTTCTAATATATTTCATTATAATTTCTGCCTTTTTAGGACCAAAATTTTCAATTACTTTACCACTATGAAGAATGGTAATTGTATTTATTTATTCTGTGGTTGAATTTGAAGAATTAATCTCACCTACTACGTGCACATCCTCAAGGTTTACATCTATTGGAGTAAGAAAATACCCTTTTTTGAGTGTCTACAGCATTTGAGACATCATGTCCTTCAATTCAATCATTGACCATGTGCTCTCTTTTAATTGGACTTCTAATTAAGCAATTTTTTGTCTCTCATAATATTGCATGAATTAATAAAAATTATCTTCCACTTACCTCTTAAGGAAAATTCTATAGGATGGCAATAAGGTTAGCCATGCTCTATAGATCAGAGTGTTGGGCAGTTAAGGAACATCATACTCATAGGATGAGCGTCGCAAAAATGAGGATGTTGAGATGGATGAGTGGTAAGACAAGAAAGGATAGCATTAGAAATAAAAATATTCGAGGAAATTTAGGAATAGCACCAATAGGTAACAAGATGAGGGAGACTAAACTTAGATGGTTTGGACATGTTCAAAGGAGACCAACAATGGCACCAGTTATAAGAAGTGAGGCAATACAAGTAGAAGGTTCTAAAAGGGCAAGGGGAAGGCCCAAAAGAACGTGGATAGAAGTGGTGAGGAAAGATTTAAAAACGTTGGGACTAAATGAAGCCGTGGTATTTAATAGAGTGAAATGGAGGAATAAGATTCATGTGGCTAACCCCTATTTGGGATAAGGTCTTGATGGTGATGATGATGATGATCTTCTACTTGCCTCTTAAGTGGGGATATATAGGGTCCTTATGGTGGTTGGTAAGGGTGGTATTGGGCCTTATGTGAGACATTATCATTATATTCATTTCTCCAACTAAAAGTAGGATCATTACTTAAATTGGGATTATATCTCTAAAGATGAGGAAAAAGGTTGCTCATAAGAATGTGCCTATTCATGAAGTGCATCCTAGAATGCAAGAATGGTGGGACATTCTTGAGTAGGGTGTGTGTTACTTTTACAAAGGCCATAGACTTGTTCAACCTTCTTAGAGGAAAACTTTCTCATTTCCATGACCTCAACTGTTCTAGATAGGGATGCTATTTTAGTATTTATATCATCTTTTTCAGTCGTGGCATATATTCCTCTCCTAGCAAATGTGATGGTGGACTTGAGCTTGTTTGGGTAACCTACTTTTTCTAAATCAACCGAAGTTTATGCACTCTCTGCCAACCTTACCAATTACTCTTGCACCTCATCTGGTTGTTTATTTAATAAATTGTCACTACACATCATTTCAATAAATTGGTGCATGTCAAAATTAAGTCATTCATAAAAAAAGCTAATGATATGCCAAGGTTCATATCCTTGATGTGGTCAAATTAACAAAATTCTTTGAATCCTTCCTAGCATTTATAGAAAGTTTCTTTGTCCTTCTAGGTAAAATTCATTATATTTTAGCAGAGCATATTAGTCTTGTATATAGGAAAAGACCTTTTCAAGAACTTTCTAGTCATTTCTTGACATGCTCATATGGAACCTACTAGGAGTGAATGAAACCACATCTTAGCTTTTTCCTTTAAATAAAAAGAAAATAGTTTGAGTCTTACTATATCTAATCCAGTGGTTTGTGTACACTGAGTAGTGCACACTTTATCAAATTACTTTAGATGTAGGTAAGGACTCTCACTATCCAACACATAAAATTTAGGAAGTAATTGAATTACTCTCACCTTCAATTCAATCATACTAGCATTTGGACGTAAATTTAAACATGGAGATGTGCTAGTATAATTAGGCTATAAATAGTCTCTTAATGTTCTCTAGCAAGGATTTTGGTTATGCCAATTACCCCCATGTGCTCAATTTTGATCCCATTTGTTATTATAATCCCTTCTCCTATTTTTAGGTGTGAAGAATGATTCTTCCATAAATGTATGTTATCACTAAATAGAGGTGGAGGACCATCATCATCAAAGAGAGGATTATTCCTCCATAAAGAAACATTATCATTATTCATGACAAGAGGTGGTTCATCATCATTAAAGAGGGGATTGTCCCTCCATGGGGAAATATCATCTCTATTAATGTTGACGTGTGGATTACCCCCTTTGATTAATGTTTAGATTATTCATTGAATGCAACTAAGCATGTTGGTTTTTTGAAGAAAACTAAACTAAATGGTGCAACCTAATGTCTAGAATGATGTACAAACAAATGACACAATCAAACAATCCCTAAGGCTAACAAGTTGAAATGTTTTGATTTTCCAGAATTTGTGTAGGCGAGAAGCTTTAGACTAGCCTAATCTAACACTCCTCTCTTTCAGACTTGTCCCACCACTTACCAATTAGATCCTAACCTAACCAACCACTTCACACCCTCCTAAGCTAGCCGAAGGTAGTTTGAGTTATAGAAAGTGCTGACAGAGTTAACGTCTAAATATTAAAGCAATTAGTTAGATAGGAGCCACTAGAGTCACAATGGGTCGCTTCCTTCCAAGAGGGTCCTATGAGCATGTGATGGCCTATATATGTCCCTTTTAATTGATTTTAAATTAATTTGGAAGGTTGAGTTATGCACTTATGGTGATTATCCTAAGTGGGGCAAGAGGTGGTAATGAAATCCACCGTAATCTTGTAGGTTCAGGTACCTTTACTAATTAATTTTTACTCTCCATGGCAATTCGATCAACACATAAATCACTTGAAAGTAATAAAAATGCTCTAAACTGCAATTAAAAATAATAAACTAATGCAAATCCTAAAATGTAAAAATTATAAAATATGTTGTCTATATGAAATTATGCTACCAAACATTACAAAGTTATTTTAAACATGCAAACCTAATCTAGGAATCATAGAGAGTCAGGACTGCTCATAGTGGGATCCTAGATAAGATCTTCTCGTACAAGGGTGGGACCATTTATATCCACCTTCAATTCCAGGTTATGATGGTCCACCCTTAACTTGTATTATTACAACCCTTTTAAATGAATTGTAATTAAAAAAATGTAATGTGTCCTTGCTACAATTCACTTAAAATCAAAATTTGGCTATCCTAATTGAAGTCCTCCTTGAATTCCTCTTTTTTCAATTTTTTGCTAAATAAAAATAGCAATAAGTACCAAATTTTAATAAATAGAGTGATTTTGCACTTAAAAATGCCTAGAATGTTAAAACAATGCAATTCTTAAAAAAAAATTATTTACTAATTTTTTAGTATTTAAATTTTTATTAAAATTTATGAAAAGTCCATTGTAGGCATGAAAAACTTGTTTGTGTACTACAAGTGTACGAGCTATTATATTATAGCTTGTACAAGTACAGGTCAATCCCACGAGAACTTGACCTAAAGAAATTGGAGTTTAAATAAAATTTAATTTGGCACAAATGAACAAAAATTACAAGAATTGAATAACAATGAACTAGAAACTCATATTTATTGAAATCGTGAAAATACAAAATTCTAAATTCAAAAGAAAGAAAATTAAACAAAATATTAATTAAAATCCATTGCCCTAGCTTGATCATAGAAAAATTCTTCAATTTTGGTTACATCCAAGTCGATTGACCATCATCAATCCATCTCTTAGGTTTCTGATTAAAGATTTAATGGCTGGATTATACAAATCTTCTAAAAAACTAACAATATGGACCAAAGAAAGAATTTGAAATTTGGATGGCTTAGATTATCTTTTTTTAGATCACTCAGAACATTCTTTGATGTGCTATGCATAGGATCCTATTCACAAATTTTTTAAATTTTTTTGAAATTAAAATATTAGAGCAACACCTCTTACTGCCTCTGTAAGTGAGAGAGTGTTACTAGAAAAGTAATCAATAATTGAGATAGTCATACACGGTCGTGCGTATGTGGCACTAGCTAAGTAGTTATCTTATCCCTGTTTATAAATAACCCATTCTTTGTTTATAATCCATGAACAGTCAGAATCCATGAAAATTTCACTAACTTTGGCCACTAATTTCTGCTACTTTCTGATGAAATTTTTCATTAAAACTTGGTACCTATAATAATTTGATATCAATTAATTCAATTGTATAGTTGGATTTCAAATCAAGGTAATAAAAATTTAGACATTCAATCACAAACGTAGGCTATTCACCAAACCTGCACAATAGTACCTTTCAAGATTATTTCATAAAATTAAACAAGTAGACCATTAAATCTCAAAAGAATTTATATGAAAATCTGTGCAACTTAAATAAAAATATAAGAAAAGGATTAGATCATTCAAAAAATCATCAAATAAATTAAACTAAACCTGTAAAACTTAATTAACTCATTGTTACTATTTATGCAAACAGTAGTAAGTAGCTAATTTTAATCAATTCAAGTACATGATTTGGAATGAAAATTGAAAATCAAATACCTAGTCTTCTTCTCCTTGACATCTTATATCCAATGAATCAAATTTCAGAGATTTTTTTTTAATCATCCCCTAGTCACCACATGTACATGCACTGTTCATCTTCTTGAACCTCCATTTTTCTTCAAATTTTTAAACTTTTTTCACTCCATCTTCAATCTGGTTTTTATAGATGATAAAAAGTCAGTCTGAATTCAATTTTTAGTAATTTCCTTCTCCATTATCTTTTCTTTTCTCTAAAGAATTATAAATCAAATGAATTTCCTAATTTTAACTTAGTTTCCTATTCTCTCTTCATCCTTTTCACTTTCCATCACTAAACATAGAATCCCTTAGAATTTTCAATTATCATGTGCTCATGGTTTGAAGTTGATGCTTGATGATTGAACTGGAGTCTTTGATTCTTGATTTTGATATAGATAATTTGGATTGATCCAAGCCATCTATTTTAATCTAAGCATGATTGAAGATCTAAGATGTTGATCAGCTTAATCTAACAGCATGAATGTTGATCTACCACCTACAAACACAAAGAAAATAACTTAATTAGTATTATATTGAACTGGAGTCTTGGATTCTTGATTTTGATATAGATAATTTGGATTGATCCAAGCCATCTATTTTAATCTAAGCATGATTGAAGATCTAAGATGTTGATCATCTTAATCTAACAGCATGAATGTTGATCTACCACCTACAAAACAAAGAAAATAACTTAATTAGTATTATCCAATATTTGATTTTACACATACTTACCTCAAATCATCATCTAACCTTGAAAATTTTCCAAATTACAATTAGATTATAAAATTTTCAAATGATATATTTTTCATATAAAGTTTTAAATAATATCTTAAAAATATATAATAAGTCATGGTAAATGAGGACAATTTATACGTTAATGGACTCTTAACAAGATCAATCTAAGATACAAATTTGTAAGATTCCTCAAGGGATCAACCTCTCTCACATACATTACTACTTTGATTCATGTGCTTTCAAGCAATATTAAAGCTACAGTAAGTTTTTGTGTCATTGCTAGGGAATTGCAATGGGTTTATGGTTGGATCTTTATTTAGATTGTTTATCTTTAGTCATAGTTTTAGGCTGCATTAGATTAGTATTTTTGCATCATTCTTGCATATTTTGCGAATTCCTTAAAAATTGACATATCTTATTTGTTTAGTGCGAGGGAAATTTAAAAGGTGCAGCAATAATTGTGTGAGCCAAACTTGATCAAATTTTATATCTTTCCTATGTTAGTTTTTTCTTTTTTGAGTTAACTTATAGTGAGGCCCCATTGTAACTTACAATTTCTAGTTTCAATTTTAACTAAATATAGAGCAAGTGTGGGGTATAGTGGCCCTGTGATGACTCGGGTTCTTATAATGCAATTTATAAAACAAGCTTTCACTTGCAAGATTGATCTCTATTTAAAAATAGTCTTGCAAAATAATGGCAACATAAAATTCTTTTTCTTTGAAATTCATTTATGAAAACCCCGAGTGTCATTATTTATTTCAAACAAATAGATAATGATCTAATATCATTAATTAATGAAACATAGACTTGGAAATTTGAAAGATATTTAAAAATGGATAAATCTTATTCCCAAGATTGTTAGTCATAGCCCAAGTTAATAATAATCACTTAAAGTCAATTTACATCATATACTAAAATAATCACTCCTAGTTTTGGGACAACTACATTCACACTTATCCTTACCCTCTCTCACTTGATCGTAGCACTAAAACTTCTTAATGCTTGTTCTAATCCTGCTTGAGCTCATCTAAAAAATATATTTGGTTGAGTATTTGTCATACCCAGTAAGTGATTTAATGTTACTAAATCAAAAACATGGCATACCACATGCATAACATTAAGAAGGGTTTTTCAAGTAATAAAACCATGCAACCATCTTATGTAGACATGGGCATTCATGCATAAATATTTGCACATTTCTATATTCAAACAAGAAAATTACTAACACAATCAATTAATCAATGATATAAAGACTACTATATTCCTTAAAGTAGTAATTGATCAAACTATATTCTAGAATTCCCAACCCTACGACACTTATTATGCACGTGGGTATCTCGGTGAACACATCAGCCAACTAGTCATGAGTACTCATCCAAAGACCATCGCAAAGCATTATACATAGTGATGCAAAAACAGAAATCATAGGGACTATTATGCTCATGACCAACTCTCTGAATAGTGTGCTCCTGATATCTAGAGACCAGCCACCTTAGCCTCTATGGTGATTATGGATAAGTCTTGAAAAGGGTTCTGTGAACAGCTTCAGTGGTCGTTTCCCTACCACAACGGTCGAGAAAAATAGGTACCTCTTTGGGCATGGATACTTACTGCCTTTGGTGGTTAGAGGCCAGGAGGCCAAACCCATACAACCTCTTAGCATAGTGTCCACAATGCTCACTAGCCTGAACAAATATAGATATATACATGTATTCCAAACTCAAACATCATAGGATTATGCAATGTTTAGCATATACTAAATCATGCAATTTATGCAACCTGGCTCAAAACATGCAATTAATGCATATATGAAATTGTTTTATCATTCAAGAAAAAAAATAAACTATAAAAGATATAAGCAGTAGCATTTTCAATTAAGATTATGAATCATAAGAATAATTTACATGATCATATAAGAATGCCATATACTTAAGTATTTAAAGGCTAACTAAACTTAAGTTCCATAAAAGCTACTCCTCATTATCACTTCAAAAACATACTAAACATGAAAATAGTTTCAAGGAAATCTTTTAAGTTTTGAAATTTTAGTTGAAACTTAGTAGCATCAAACTATCTACCTCAAGGCTATTACGTAGGTATTGTTCGTGTTTTTCTTCAATTTGAATCCTGGATCTCCTTCAAGGTCTTTGTGGGGTCCTGAGTATAATTTAAGGATAAGAATCCAACTATTATTTTCCATTCACATATTTACATGGTTTTCTTAGTAGAATTTATTTTTAAACCTATTCTGTGGAATGAATTTTGCTAAATTAAGATCATGTTCGAATTTAATATCACCCATTCTCCATAGTTCATTAGTCAAATTCACTGATTAACAACCTAGATCATTGATCTAAGTTCTCATCCTATTTATCAATAGTTAAATTTATGATCCAAGGATTGATGTCCTTAATTCAAGGTTGATTTATGTATATAGATCTACTACATTATCTAATTAATCACTTCTTGGGGTCTAATCATCTTTGATTTAATAGATCTATGAAATTTTTATATTTTCTAGGTCTTGATCAGCTAAATTTGTTTTCTCATCCTAAATTTTATTATATAGTTAGATTCGTGTCATCAAGAAAAATCTAACAAACCTTTGCGATCATAAATCAAACTCTTATAGCCTTCTAAATTAGAGATTTTGTGTTTTAGATCTTTTTAAACAATTTAGATGGATTGATTTAAATTTTGGGTCAAAGCACGTCAAGACAAGGTTACTGGGATGAATCTTCCAGAATGTACCTGCGTGTCTTGGCAATTGTAATGCATTGGGCTACATCTTGGTTCCTAGGATGCAGTGGAATCCCTTTGAATTATAATCGTGCTCGCACACTTATGAACGCACAAGGATGCATTGAGTGGGTGCATCTCTATCGCGCGTCACTAAGGAGCGTCCTAATCTCCTAATCAGCTCAATTGAGATGAAACAATCCAATCTAGATAGTTAGATTCTTTCGATCACCTATCAATGCCTTGAATGATTCTAAATTTTACTATTTTTGAGGATTTTAGGGTTTTGGGGTCTCCTAAACTCATCGAATGGCTCAGATCTCCCGTCTAAGCTGTCCTTGGGTGGTACCAACTTAGATCCACTAAGTCTATTTTCACTGGTAATTAGTAGCCTAGTGAGAGCCTATTCGGCCAAATCTAAGGGGAAAATGCTAAAAAAAGGAGAGGAATGAAGAGAGGGGGAAGGGGCTTTACCTAGGCAGAAGGAGAAGGTGGATTTGGAATCTTTCAATGGGTGCAGATGCTTTTTGTGCCTACTAGATTGTTGAGTCGCTAAAGATTGAGAAAAAAAATCACCAAACGGAGAAGAAGAAGAAGAAAAGGGAGACGAAAAAGGATGGAGTCTAGTGAGGAAAGGGAAACATTATGGGAAAAGGGGAAAGAGGCTTTTATCATTGGTGATCTACCTTTCTCGCAGGCAAGCGCAATCACCAACTTGTTTCCTTGGAGGAGTCGAAGATTGGGGTGCCATTATAAAAAATGGTCCCTCTAATTTTGAACCTTTCTTTTTTTCTGAAACATATAATTGTATTATTTGTAAAATTACTAAAATATCCTTATACTTAAAAGTTATGTAACTTTCTCATCTCTTTTCAGTATTCTTAGTGTCCTTGGATTCCATTTTTTTTTAGTAGAATCTAATTATGAGGGTATTTTCATTAAATTTGATTTCTATAAAATCTCACTCCTAAGATTCAAAAATTATAAAATTTTCATTCTTATGTTCAATCCAAATTTACAAAATGAAATAGGACTTAAAATTTTGGGTAGTTACAAGCCCACACTTGATCTTCATCAAAAACCACACTATAAGCTTCCTCCACTTTAATTTATTTTCCTAATGTAGTTACATTTCCCCCACTTTAATTTATTTTTCGTAGTGTAGTTACATTTAGTGCAATTTGAATATTGGTTGGTAGCGTAATCCATGTAGTTTAGGTTATTCATTATACTTGTTGCATCTTATTTAGAATTGTTGTATTAGATTGCACCTAGTTAACAAAGTTTACTTTGTCAGATAGAATATATGTGAGAATTAATTTCCTTTCCTTGCAATTACATTGCACTTTTACTACTTTATGGTGGATGGAACACATTGATAGTAAGGGCTCCACATGAACTAGCATAAGATAAGGACTGGATTTCATGGCCAAATCCTTAGACCACCTAGGTAATTAAATTGATCCTTATATGCTTGTGATCCTAGCTATTAATCTTAATCCAAAATCAAGTAGCACATGACCTAGGGTTTTGAGATCATAGGACCCTTTTTTAAAGAGGAGATCTATTATCACTCTAGTGGCTCTTGAACTTCATGGTTATAGTGGGTATCCTAAATCCAAGTGATTAATCTATTTCTTTAATTGATGGTTCTTGAGCTCTAAATGCCTATTCCATGAGAATTGTATTAACTACCTTAGGCACAACCGAGTTAAGTCTAGATTGAAAGAGGAGCTATTTAGCTTAGTTTTAAAAGCTACAACCTCACAAATTAACAAAGATCATTAAATCAAGCTTGCTAGTATTAGGATTGTTTGTTTACGTAGAATGTGGATTCACATTGAGGTTTAGGTTGCATCATTTAGATGGGTTTTTGTTTTACTGCGTGTAAGGTCATTAATCTTAGAACATTGGGTTAGCACCATTAGAGCCTGAGATTGAACATACCCATAGGCAAGTTTGGATGATAATAAAGTAGGTAGACTAAGGACAACTTTGAGAAGAATGAACCAGCTAAAACATATAAGAAAGAGAAAAGGTAAAAATCTCCCACTCCATCTGAGTTTATAATAGGGACACCCTTTATGCCTAAAGCCCCATTCCCTTAACTACCAAACAAGACAGAGAAAGGAACCAATTTCAACGAGATAATGGATGTGTTTAAACATGTTCAAATAAATATTTCATTACTCAATGCTATTAGTGACATTCATGCTTATACTAAGTTTCTTAAAGAGCTCTACACACAAAAGCAAAAGCTTAATGTGCAAAAGAAAGCCTTCTTCATCGAGTAGGTGAGCTCCTCGATTTAACACCAACCCCTCTTAAGTTTAGAGATCCAGGTTGTCCTACCATTTCCTATGTTATAGAAAACCATGTCTTTCATAGGGCACTACTTCATCTAAGGGCTAATGTAAACTGGTTGCCATTCTCTATCTATGAGAAACTTGGGATCGATGACCTTAAACTAACCAATACCACTTTGCCATTAGTAGATAGATCAATGAAGACTCCACGTGGTATGGTTGAAGACATTTCAATACAGGTGGACAGATTTTACTTCCTTGTAGATTTTATTGTCTTGAATATCCAACCTATATTAGACCCTGGTAGTTAGATACCAGTATTTCTTAGACGTCCATTTTTGCCAACATCCAACATCATCATCAACTATAGAATGGTGTCATGAAATTATCCTTCCATAATATGAAAGTCAAGCTTAATTTTTTTAATACTGATCATCAACATCTAGCATAGATGATTCATATGTAGTAAATGTAAATGAAGGTTTACTTCAAGATGTTGATACACCACCATCTCCTAGACCCACCTGAGGCATATCTAGCACACTTTAATTGTGATTTTAATATAGAAAAGTCCAATGAGGAGGTCAATAATATTTTAGATGATGTGCATATTATGGATACCTACAAATGGGGACCTATATTGGAACCTCTTCCTCCATCTGATTCTAACCCAGTATAATTAGTAAAAAACAACCTACCTTGGTCCTTAATTTAATAACCCTAATTTCGAAAAGCTTGTTTTATGTAATTTTTATTATAAAGAAAGGATAAAATAGAATTTTTAGTTTTAAAATTCTAATAAATGAGGTTTTTTGTAGGATCTAAATAAAGTTTTGAAACCTTAATAATTAGATTGTACTCCAAAAAATAAATCCAACAACACTAAAAAAGCTAAAAATGGAGTCCATATGAGAAATTTATATGATTTTTAATTATAAGGGTATTTTAATAATTTTATAAATAGGCCCCAATAGTAAGTTCTAAATAGAAGAATGCATAATGCCAACGAAACCCCCCACTAACAAGTTTGAGATGTCCCATGCCAGATTTCTCATCAGCTTGGCCCACAATTAATGCCGACAGTTGTTCACACACCACTGCCATGCAGTTTGACCAATGGAAGTGGTGGAACAGCCAGCATTAAGAGCCACCTCTCCCCCTCTCTCTCTCCCTCTCATTATCTCCCTCTCCCTTCCCTCCTTTGCCTCTCCCTTTTCTCCAACAACTAGTGTGTAGCCAAGCTGGCTACATATGACACCAGCCTCGCCCCCTAGACTCTCTCTCTCCGACCTCCCCTCTTTTCTTCTTCCCTCTCTGGTTGACACTCACAAAGCACTACTTTGTTTCCATTCTTTAACTCCTCCCATCTCCGACAAGGTAATCTCTTCCTCCTCTTTTCCTCACTCCATTTGCCTTTTCCAGACTAGTTTTTCTAATGAGGATCTGTCAGTGAATGGATCCAAAATGACAGGTCTAGAACCTTGTTAAAAATGACTTGGATGGAAAATTTGAGCTATCAAATGAAATTAGAACACCCAAAACCTAAGAAACCTCTATATACAATTTAAAAAAAAAAAAAAAAAAAAAAAAAAAAGGTGGTCTAGGTTGCAAATCTAGATGAAAAATGAACAGAAGGCCAAGATTGCACCGTCTGCATGGTTCCTTTCAAATCTGTGATCAAGACACACCTTGCATGTTCACCTCCGATACACATGTACCTGATGCATTCCCACGTGTGTGCCGTGTTACATTCCAATGCATCTTGATGACCTAGTTTTATTCTTGTTATGTCCAAATTTGATCTGAACTATTGAAAATTTATCTAAAACTTAGATTTTTAGTTCAAAAATCAATATAACTCCAAATTTTGATCTGAGACATCCATTGGATTCATCTCAATGACACAAACATAATTATGCAATGAAATTTATGATCCAAATGCATCTTAAACTGATCCAAACACAAAAATCATAGAATAACTCAGATCCATTAGATCAAAACTAATCAGACGTTAGGATTTGATTAATTAGATCATTTAGAGAAGTAAATAGATTGATCTCATACTTAGATCATCCAAATAAACCTGAATGTTGATATGAAGCTAACAATAATGTACAATCATGATCGTGTTGAGCTATGACCGATCTAACCATCCATCATCATCTAGCCCATGGTCTATCACCTAATGTTAGATCCATGATCAAATCCATAACACCCACATTATCTAACCATTAATCAATCACCAAAAATTTAGATATGCTATCGATTTAACCTTTTATCATGATCTAACCACCAATTGGCCTCTAATTGCTAGATCTACAACCAATCCATCCTTTTTAGATGATCTAATGTGTGATCAACTACCTAACACCTAGATTAGATACCAATTTGAGCTTCCATTTAGATTTGACCTTAGATGTAGCACTTGATCTGGGTTATTCATTCTTGAAGTTTTGATCAATGGAAATCAAACACTATCAGGCCATATCAAACACAACATCATACATGGATTTAAGTGATCAGTGGTAAGACCACTATCGAGACTTATATAAATTAATTAAATTTCATTTTATCTTAGTTATGGCTAATAAATTATAGAAAATTTGGAAAATAAACAAGATTAGAATGGATTAAACCTTAGGAAAAATAATTAATTAATTTATATGATTATTTAGATTGATCTAATAGTTAGATTGTTTTGATAACCTTATATTCAAAGATTTGATGCTAGGATGACTTAGAACTATTGATCTAACTAATTAGATTTCAATTTGACTGTTGGATCAATAGATCAAACACTGAGATATGAAATAAACTATCTATAAGTCAGAGATTAATAGGAAATATGGATAATTAAATTATCTAGATGGTTGATCTTTATCAACTTTCCAAGATTTGATATTATAATAAAAATAAAGATGAATACATATGATCAAAAAATGGTAAAGGCAGGATTACCATGTCAACAAGGATCAAAGGCCAAATAAGTCACAATTAAGAAATTGTATATAAGATAATGATGTTGTAATGTGTGTGTGTGTGTGTGTGTGTGTGTGTGTTTATTGATAGAGATGCTGACTACTACAAACTGAGCCTATTATTGAGCATTCCAATGATTGGTATAACCATGTTCGAAGTAGGTAGTTTTAACATCTATTTCCCATTCAAATTTTGAGCATGTAATCAACCTTACTAAAATGTAGATTTTAAATAATCAAATCATTTGATTATCATGCTTTCAGTTTGAGACTATTTGGCTATCATAAAACCGATATTTTGTTATGTTTCATTATTTTAGCTTTTAAAGAATGCAATATTTGCAAATGAGGCATGTGAGTTATATATATGTACCTTCATAACCATGACACATACTTTTATATGGAAAATGAAAATGATGTTGCTCATTATATTACACACAGTTGCATGTTTTTGAAAGAAATGATTATACTTAAAATTACATCAATCCATGCTTTGAGGTGAGCTAAAGAAATGCATGGTTTTACATGAGATAAATGTTATATGATTCAATGACATTTGGATTAAGATATATATTTGTTCAAGCTAATGAACATAGTGGGCACTATGCTAAGAAGTTCTATGAGTTTGGTCTCTTAGCCTCTAACCACCAAAGGTGGTAGGTATCCGTGCCCAAAGAGGCACCTAGTTTTCTTGACTATTGTGATAGGGAAACAACCACTAGAGGTGTCCACGGTACCTTTTTCGAGACATATGCATAGTTATCATGAAGGCCATGGTGGCTAGTCTCTAGATATCAGAGGTATGATTTTAGTGAGTTGGTTGTGAGCATAGTGTTCCATGAGATTTCTATTTTGAGATGCTATGTATGATGAGATTGGTGATGGCATTTTGATGAGTACTCACGACTAATTGACTGATGTGTTCGCTGAGGTACGTATGTGTAGATGATGATGTTAACAGTTTGGGATTGTGGATGATCACAATTTAGTTGTTACTACTAAAATATTTTGAGGATCTTATGACATTTGACTTATCAAGTTAGATGGTGGATCTTCAACATAGTTTACAAGTTATGCATACACGTTGTTTTGTAATATATTATACATTACAATTTATGTGAGAATACATGAGGATTCAATCATTTGAAAAATATACATTTAAAGTCGTGCATGTTTCATAATGATATTATCTAAAATGTTTTAACATGAAACTGTAAAGTAAGATCTATATGCAGTTTCATTTATGTTTCGTGTCTCTTATTTGATCATCATATTCTTTAGAACTATATGAAAATTTACTTAAAATATTATTTGAACTTGGATTTCAAAATGTGGTATAGTAGATGTGAAAGAACCTACACAAGCATAAGCTTGCTAAGATATTGTAAATTGTTTACATTATCCTAGGTCTTTGAAGAATTTAACTTGAGGTAGAGCAAATCATGGTGGATGTAAAAAACCAAATGAAGATAATAGCGTAAAAGACTGTATAAACAATGTAAGTATATGACTTATCCTTTTAGGACATGTATATGTAATTATTACAGTTAGATTGTGACATATGACTACTTAGATCTATGATGCTTGTATTTTTGTTTTAATTTTATAATTAGATAAAATCTAGTTATTTTATTTTTTCAAATGTAAATGATACTTGGGGTTTTCAAAATAAATTTAAAAAGAAAAAAGATTCTTCTGCGACATTGTTTTTATGGAATTATTTTCAAATTGGGGATCAATCCCACATTAGAAAATAGTTTTCCATTTTAAAATGCGTTTGAGACCTAGGTCATCACATTAAGCCATTACTTGATAATTTGAAGTATTCTTACTTAGGACCAAATGAAACCTTACCTATAATCATAGCCTCATATTAAGATTAGGAACCAAAGGGAAAACTTCTTAATGTTCTTAGAGAACATAAGACAGCCTTAAGTTGGGCCATAGTAGACATCAAAGGGATTAGACCTACTATGTGCATGCATAGGATTCACCTGGAACAAAATTCCAAACCATCTACGGACATAGAGGAGATTAAACCCAAACATGTAGAGGTAGTGAGAGACAAAGTGCTTAAACTCTTAGACGTTGGTGTCATTTACCCTATATTTAACAGCACTTGGGTTAGCCCAGTTTAGGTTGTCCCTAAGAAGTCCAAAGTGGCAGTAATCCAAAATGAGGATAATGAGTTAGTTCCCACTTAGATGACCATTAAGCGAAAAGTTCGTATAGATTACCAAAAACTGAACTTTGCCATGAGGAAAGACCACTTTCCTCTCTCATTTATTGACTACATGCTAGAAATGTTAGCCGATCATAATTATTGTTGTTTTCTTGATGGATATAATGGCTATAACCAAATACCCATAGCACCTAAGGACCAAGAGAAGACTACCTTTACCTACCCTCTTAGGACCATAGCCTACCATTGTATGCCTTATAGACTTTGTAATGCTCAAGCAACTTTTCAAAGGTGTCTGTTGAGCATATTTTCTGATATGGTGGATAGATTTTTAGAAGTGTTTATGGATGATTTTTTAGTGTTTAGTTCTTCATTTGATGAATGCTTGCACCATTTAAAACTTGACATTGCTAGGTGTCAGGAAAGAATTTAGTGTTAAACTGGAAAAAAAAAATGTCATTTCATGGTTCAAAATGGAATTGTTTTAGTGAAAGCATTTGAGCGTGCAAAGGCTGAATTAACTTCTACGCCTATTATTAGACTGCTAAATTGGAGTGCACAATTAACTTCCCCACGTGATATATTATGCTAGTAAGACACTCAACGATGGCCAACTTAATTATTCCACTACATAAAAAGAGTTATTGGGAGTTGTCTTTGCAATGGATAAATTTATATCTTACTTCCTAGGATCTAAGGTCAATGTCTTTTGGAACCATGCAGCTTTAAAATACCTTCTTTCTAAGAAGAATGCTAACTAGGCTGATCCAATGGATCTTATTGCTACAAGAGTTTGATTTAGAAATTTGGGACAAGAAAGGTTCCAAAAATGTTATAGCAGACCACTTGTCTAGTCTAGTTGTGGATTCTACTAATAAGAATATGTCTATAACAAAGATATTTCTAGATGAATAATTGTTGCACATTTTCCAATTGCCATAGTCCGTAGTATGCAAATATAGTCAACTAACTATCATAGTTCAAATGCATAGACATTGGTCTAACACAAGATATGAAAAAGGTTTATTACTGAGGTTAAACACTTTACATGGAACCATCTGTACTTGTTCAAGTATTGTCATGATCAGATCATTCAAAAATTTGTACCAAATAGTGAACATTATAAAATCATTTTCTTTTATCATGGCCATACATGTTGTGATGACCAGGGTTTTTGTAACACATTTTGTAATACATTTTTCAAAGGCACGGAGCCCTTAGTAGTAAAAAATTTTCACAAAACAAAGCAATGAAAATTCTTTTCTTTAGAATTTGTTTTGTAAAATCCAAGTCATCACTTCATACATAGCATAAGTAGAATTTTGTACAAGATAAAATTTCATTAAAGGAATATACTTTTATTAAATTCCAGAATCCATCTAATGGTTCACAGTATAGCCTAGGTATTAGTACAATACTTGTCCAAATTACATAATCTAAATTTCAAAGCTCACCATACAATAAAAACTCTCAATATAATACAATGCTCCCAAATAAAAATACATGTCTTCAAGGGATATACCCTGATTAATAATTCTTCCAAGTCTTCTCAAGTCTTGAGCTCCTAATCCTCCTTTTCTGTATCTGAGATATTGTAAACATTCAAACATTTGCAATATCTCAGCAAGCTATGCTTTGTAGGGGCTTTAAGAAGCATAATAATTTGGCAGTATAATCCTAATACTTCATAATCCCATTATTCATATTCATGGATCAATTTCTTTACTTTGTCATGTATATACATCTTTATACATACTGTATATGTCATATAGATATATATATATAGTCAAAACCATGAAAAATAGTTAATATCTCAAACATCAATAGTCACACTCAGACATACTGAGTTGATCAATCATCTAGACTCTGTTAGAAAATACTCTCTCCTTTGGGCAGTATCATCACACTCAACCATACTAAGTTGATAAAACATCCAGACACTGCTGGAAAATACTCCCTTATTTGGGCAGTATCAGCATCTCATTATGCCATGTATCATAATGCAAAATACTCAAAGGACTACTATGCTGCAGTCTAATCCGTACCGGCATGCTTGGATAACTGCTTTCATACTCCATGGAGACCAAGTGTAGAAAATCATCTATGTCATGACTATATGGGGAGACAAACTGCCACAGCAGCCTTCCTATAATTGCCCCACCTGACATTTTGCTTCTCTTTAGAGGTTCACATGCTTACTACATAGCATGTGTTGGATGTCAATAGCTATGAATCATAGGAAAAGGAAATATGATGCCCTTAAAGGGTAGAAGCTATACTGTATAAGACCACTGACCACATGGCAAGGTCAAGTTCTTAAAGGAAAATATATTTGCACATTTTGGTACACCTAGGACCATTGTCAATGATCGAGGTAAATATTTTTGCAATAGGGTATTCGAGAATTTAATGTAGAAGTATGGTGTTACCCACGGGATTGTTACCCCTTATTATTCTCAGACTAATGGATGGGTAGAGATAACTAATGGGGAGATAAAGTAAATTTTGGAAAATATAGTCAAGCCAAATAGGAAAGACTAGTCTTTGAGGCTTAGTGATGCTTTATGGGCTTATTGTATTGCATATAAGACTCCTATAAGCATATTAACTTACCACTTAGTCTATAAAAAGGCTTGCCACCTCCTAGTAGAACTTGAGCATAAAGAATATTGGGCCATTAAAAAGCTCAATTTTGACTAGGATACTACTAAAATCCATAAAAAAAAAATTAACTCAATGAGTTGGATGAGTTAAGGAAAGATGCATATGAATCTGCAAAGCTATACAAAGACCAAATAAAGAGCAATCATGATAGACATATATGAAGAAAATCCTTCATCACAGGGCAAAAAGTACTCTTATATAATTCTAGATTACATCCATTTCTAAGAAAACTTAGATCTCAATGGAGTGGACCCTACATAGTACACACTATATGTCCTCATTGACATCGAGATAGAAAGGATGGAGAGATCTCCAAAGTGAATGGGAGATGGTTGAAACCCTACTTAGAGTTGATAAACCCTGAAGTGGAAAAAACATTAATTAAGGAACTAATATATCATGACCCACCTTAGCATGTCTCATACCACCCACATACATCACATGAGCTGCATTCATCATTATCATTGTATAGTATGTCTAGCTAAATACGTTAAACTTAGCTCTTACTAGGAGGCAACCTAGGGTTTTTAGAGTCTCATTATTCTACATCACTCATATGCATCCTATACTTCAAAAAATTGGGGACAATGTATAGTTTAGGTTAGGGGTATAAATATGCATGAGATTTATATGTTTCTCATTGTTAAAAAAAAAATTAAATTAAATTTTTTGAGTTTTTCAAGATTTAAGGTCAAAGTTCCTTTACTATGATGAGAATTGGAGTGTCTGAAGTTTAGTATTTCCACTACATTAACTTCTTAATATGAATGCATATAGTTAATTTGTATTTTATGAAAGTTAAATCTCAGAACACACTTACATGTAGTGCATAAGTCTAGACTAATAGATGGTTATGACTTAGAGTCTCTGAGGAAAATCAGTTGAGAACTATATAACCCTGTGAGTACAAGAGACTATCATCTTTCTAAGGGTTATCTATAATTCAATATTTTCTTTAGTAAATATTAAATTTGAAAGATCCCAATATCTTTGATTTGATCAATTGCCAAAAATTAATGGGAATACTAACTTTGTTTTTTGAACATTTATTTAATATGATAGGTTTTAAGAAACTTAGGAAATGATATAAGCCATCCTTATTTTAGCCTAGAGATATAAAGCCTACCCAGTATATTATACCACTAGTTAGACCCTTTGAGCCTATTGGTAGGCTTTTTCTTTCTTAAACCCAATTTAGCCTAACCTAGAAAGCTCTAGTAAATATTAAAGGATCCATTATTATCTTTCAAAAATGAGTAAAGATGGTAGAAGAAGTTTACAAAGAACAAAAGTCTAAGAAGTGAATAATATCAAAGTGTTTACATAGAAAACCCTTTCCCTCAAAGAAAATGAAATATAAAGAAAAGAAGGAAAAAGAGTAGTATTAAAAGAAAAAGAAAAAAAAATTAATAGACAAGATATTCACTTCAAGTACAACAAAAAAGTAAAGTTATCCAACATTCAGTTGAAGACCTCTACACAAATTTGAAACTTTCAATCCTTATACCCTTCTTTTCAAAACCTATCCTAAGCCTATGTTTCATCATATCCAAAGACTTGTTGATCTTAAGGTGAAAAATAGCCTTAAAAAGGATATAAATAGGAAGGAATTAAGGGGAACCATTCTTTATGGTCTTGCTAATGACATCTATTCTTAGAGATCACAATCCTTTATCTCATTTGTCTTATAGAATTCTATGAACCATTAGCATCTTTGGATTTGGTTACATAGTGAGAGGAATTTGATTGACTCCTTTTTCTTTAAGAACTTTATTTCTGGGTGTATACCAGTGAGAATTTAAAGTCAAAACATTCTACACATGGAGTATAAGCATATCTGTTTCAAAGTCCTGCCTTATGTAGTAGTGCACACACTTACACTCCAAGATATAAATGTAATAAAATGATTTTGGCATGTGTGTAACTTATAGAAAATTTTCATTCATATTTATTAAGTTGTTAAAGCAAGTAAAGTATTAATGGATGAAAATTCTCTAAGATAAAATAAAGGACCTAGCCTTATCGAATTATGTGCATGTATTCACTGCAAACCTTCATGAGGCTTAATTCGCTCATTAGAGGTAACATAGGAGTTTAAGGGCTTGGTGCATATGCTAAATGCAATCATGAGTACCTACAAAAATGGCAACCATTTTTGTTTTCATGATTTTTTGCATTTTTATTTAGGACTAGCAAAATGCTGGTTGGGGGTGTAATTAGTGTTCAATTTTGTAGAATAAGTACCCAATTAGTAACCCATGTGTTATAAAATATAGTATTATTTTTGGAGGTTTTTTAGAATTTCATAACACATGCATTTCTGCCTGACAATTCAAAAGTTTGATATTTTGCAGGTTCATGAGCTAATCTAGAGTAAGTATGTGAATTATCATAATTTCATATGATTTAGTTAGTGTTTTTCATCTTTTGTAGGTGTTGAGAAGGTGATCCAAAGGCTGAGATTAAGCAAGATGAGGATTGAAGATTGATATCAATATTTCAAAGCTAGATAAAGGTTCAAGACCATTTTAGGGAAAGCAAGAAAGCAATGGGAAGCATCAAAGATGACTAAAATGATCAATGCCAACAAGCCATGCATTTCTTTAACTTTGCATGAGAATTGGAGCTATACATGAAGTTTCCTAGTCTAACTAAGAAACCTAAAGAAGCCAAGGGAATTAGCCCCTCAGGCCATCGATGAATGAGCCATCAAAGTAAGCCATCAAGCTACATGGGAGCCATGGCACATGAAATCACATGATTAGAGGACCAATTAGAGTAGTTATCTCATGCTAAAAGCATTATTTGCAAGGGATAATTAGAAGGCTTTGAGAGATATTTATAAAAGGTAAGATGATCATGCATAGGTAGACCAATCAATAGAGAAAACCTAGTCTTCACTTTACATTTTCCATCCTTTCTACCCACCCAATTAGGGTTTCCATGATTTTGGCTTAAGGAGGGAGCCTCCTTCCTAAGAAGGGGACGCATCCCCATTGCATAGTTGGCATTTTAGGTAGTTTCCTAATTAGGAAACCCTTAGATCTAAGTCATACACCTAAAACAGTTCAAAACTCTAGATTTTCCCCCTTTCCTATCTTTCCTATCTTTCTTTTTTTTCTCCCTTTCCAACAGCCAAACAATATATTTAGCAGGGAACCCCTTTCTAAATATATGACAGCTAGCCATGATGTCATGTTATTACATCATTCCTCCACCTCATCTCTCCACCTAAGTTTCCTCATTGAAATCCTAGATCTAGATCCACTTTTCCTTCTTGGATTAAGCCCTCCTCAAAGTGGACACCTAGCCATCTATAAATTCCCATGAATTCCACATTTTCTTTTCCAAGTAGGGGTTTTGTGAGAAAAACTTGAAAGATTGCACTCTAGGTTGGAGATTTTGAAGCTTGGATTTTGAATTTGTTTTTGGCTTTTCTTCCTTTGGATTCTTAGTTATTTTATTTTAATTTACACTTCAATTCTAGGTTAGTAGTTTTCTTTACATTCTTACTTTCATAGTTTGCTTTGTTCTTTTTTTGTTGCTTAGGTTCTACACTTATAATTCCTCCTTGTTTTTCCTCAGTTCTTTGCTTCAACCTTCTTAGTTTTGCTTACTTATTTACCAAAGATTCAAGTTAATTCTCCTTTGGTAGTGACATCCAAGAGAAGGAAAGACTTGAATCATTGATTTCTCTCCTTGCATTCCAAGTTTTTTCCCTTAGTGTAGGCATAGTTCTAGGCATCTTTTTCCTTAGGTTCATCCGTCATTTCAGT
Source organism: Warburgia ugandensis (assembly GCA_035236585.1). NCBI lineage: Eukaryota > Viridiplantae > Streptophyta > Magnoliopsida > Canellales > Canellaceae > Warburgia > Warburgia ugandensis. The sequence continues at coordinate 51,905,793 of CP141133.1, read as the reverse complement.
GATATGTTCTCTTGATTATCCCTTGGATTTCACTTACATGTCATATTAGTTTACTTTAAGAGTGTAATGACTCCAATTTTGTAATATTGAAATTCCAAGTTAAGCAATGAAAAGATCAGTTTCTGAAGATAAGGGCATTTTAGTCATTTCACTATTCACCTTGACTGAACCTAGGAATTTGGTCCTAAAAATGGTTCCATTAGATGCGTCTCAGAAAAAGGAATCCAACAAGACCAAAATCACCCAAAACGGAGTTAAAATGAGCAAGTTATGGCCCTTTGAAGTTCAGGGGCAAAACTGTAATTTTTACAAAAATGGTTTTAGCCTGCAAACACAGGGGCCCGTTTTGATACGGGCACCCCCTGTCATCTTCAACCTCAAGAACCCTCCAGAAACCCTCGATCCCGATTTTTCTAGAGGATTCTGCCACTGCTAAGGGCGGCACCGCCATAGCAGGGCTATAAAAAGCCCCATCTGCCCCTCTCCAAAAACCCAAGTTTTCTGGCGTTTTTCCAGCCATTTGAGACTGGGGTTTCTAGCAAGATCGGAAACCCATCTCCTCTGCTTTTTTCGGCAACGGCCAAGCCAAAGCCAGCCCGGCCATGCCATTCCCGTCTCCCCATTTCCCCTCTCTTCTCTTTTCTGATCTAGGCAATAGGGTTTCCACCTTGTGCGACCTTTTCCAGCGAGCAGGAAGGTCCAGCGTGAAATGGGCACTCCCTAGGCTGCCCAGGTAAGACGTCCTTACCTCCCTTCTCTTGGTTCTTCCCCTTTCGGGCAAGATCCAGGCCAGATCTAGCATTCTCAGACGTTTTCCAGCCGGATTTCCTGGCCGGAAAACGTCCCAAAAAGGCTTAGACAAACCTTGCACGAGCTAGGCGTCCCAAGGATGCCAAGCACCACATGCACCTGGGACGGGTTCCAAGTGTACGAAAGTGCGTACATTGTCCCAGGTGCGGCCTTCAAGTGCTCGCGCGACATGGGGCACGGGTCTTGGCTCGATCAGGGTGCACGGGGTGCCCTGGGAGCTGAGACACGCCACACTACAAGGTGCGTCCATGCGATGATGCACGTCATAGCGCGTCGCTTAGGCATGCTTGTGCATGTGCAAACACTGTCCCAGGTACAGCCTTCGGGTACGTGCGCAACATGGGACACGGGTCCTAGCTCGATCAGGAAGCACGGGGTGACCTGAGAGCTGAGACGCGCCATGCTACAAGGGGCATCCGTGTGATGATGCACGTCATAATGCGTCACTTGAGCATGCATATACGCATGCAAAACGCAGTCCCTGGCACGGCCTTTGGGCGCGCACGCACCTAAGGCGGTCACGGTTCAACCAGGATACACAGGTGTCCTAGGAACCGGGGCACGCGGACCTATTGAGACTTTAAAGTTAGATTAGAGGATAAATTATAGAATTTAACTATTGGAAAGTAAATCCATACCATAGGATCTAGCCTGACAATGAATTAGGCAAGAACCAGGGACCCAATAGGCAGGACTAACGGTCTAATGTCTAAATAGACTGAAATTAATTAGGACTCCTTGTATCCATTTATACCCAAGAGTTTATAAATGAGACCCAGGGACGGGTTGAGTGCTAAAGGACGCGACTCCAAGAGACTTTGAGGTAGGTGCTCTATCGCTACTAGATTCTTTAAAAGAACTATTATTATTTGAGAATACATGTTTTAAGTATATGACTTGTTTAACATGACTTAATTCAGCATGCATGTGATAAATGCTTTATGCATAGACATGTTTTGCAAATAATTACATATACATTATGCATAGATATGTTTTGCAAACTATTGCATACATTGCATGATTTGCGAGCATTAAGTTCTTGCAAAAATTGCATGTCCTTGAGGGTTGCTAAAAGACTTTGGAGTGTCGAGGGTCAGGCAGTTGTGAGGGACCCAAAGAGGACAGGTTTTGAAAAAGAAATTTTTCGCTTGTTTGATCTTATGTGATTTGGGCTAGTAAGCTCGTGGGTGCTATGCCGAGGGGTCTGGGTTGGCCACCCGGCCTCTACCACTATTAGGTGCATGGGTACCATGCCCAAAAAGAGGCAACGTCCCTACGTCGACTGCATGTGGTACATGGGGCTACCACTGGTGTCACGGCATTGGGTCGACGTGTCATAGGCCCTGTAGAGGCTATGACCGAGTGTCCTCAGGTACCCAGTGACCACACGGTGAGGAGGTCGTGGGCATAGTTGGACCCTATGGTTTATGGACTTATTTGCATTACGTGTGGCATGATATGAGGTTGGTCGACCATACCATACCAGATATCCATGAGTTGGATTCAGTTGAGCATCTGATGCATATCTTTATGTTTATGATATATGATACTTTCGACTTGGATTATGATATTTCTTTAAGTCGTCAGTATTCCGGTTTGACAATGGTTTTTAATATCGATATTGAACATGATTATTCGAACATGCATATGTTTTTATGAGCACATGATTTTTAAATATAGCATGCATTGCAAAACTAGTAGTGATAGACTCCTACTGAGTATAGTATATACTCACCCTATCCTTAACATTTTTCAAGATGATTCCATCCACAATTAGAGGACATCTATGTTAAGTGCTACGAGCAAGTGAATAAAAAAGGAAACACTTATACATGTAAGTAAATTCTCAACCCTTTGGACATGTATTTGTATTTATTTACAATTGGGCTGTGTGCTGTGACTGGATAGACCTAGGGAAAAACGTTTATGATTTCTGAAGATTTAAAAAAAAACTACCTTGGATGTTGTAAAAGCAAATGACACTCGGGGTTTTCAAATTGATTTCAAATAAAAGATTTTTCCGCTGCATTGCACTGTTTTTCAAATCGGGATCCCACCTTAGGAATTTAGATTTTTCATTTAAAAATGCATGGGAAAACCTGGGTCGTCACAAAGAGCAATGGAATTTGTTTAGCTTTGATTTGAATCAATGTTTTAGTTCATAAAAAGTGAGTAATTTCCAGATTTATCTTTATGGATTAAATGCACCATTTTGCCTTTGATTCAATAAAGCTATTTGAATTCTTGTTAATGCTTCATTTCAGTAGCTAAGTAGTTTAAATCTTGAGTGTTATCTTGCATAAAAAGTGATAGTTTAGTTGCTTTCCATGCTTGGTTTGATTTGAGTTTCTTAAGTACTTAAAATCTGATTTATTTATTTTTTTAATGCAATATTCATGCTTAATTTCCAGCATCTTATTTATCTTAATTACTTGATTTATTAGGAATCCATTTAGCTTTTTAGCTTTTTATTAAGTGTTTTGATTAGATTACATGTTAGTTAGCTTTTGCTTGCTGAATTTTTAGTGAATATCATCCCATGGATTTATGCGCATGGAACTTAGGTGATTTCTCTTTAGATTTTGTTTTATTTAGTTGATTAATCTTAGTTTAGCAATTGGTAATTATTTGTTTACATCTTAGTTGAGTTTTAGAAAGCTCCATTTTTAGAAATTTTTAGGTTTAGAAAAGTGTTAAATCAGGAAAGTTTCATTTTTAGTAAGTTTTCTTAAGTTCATGTCTCCTATATTCATTCATTCTAGTTTTATTAGTTTCTTTATTGAATGCATTCTAGTTTCTAATTCTATTGCATGGCTTTAATTTTAGAAAATTTATTTTGATTGTAGTTTCTAGTTTCATGCATATTTTCTTTCTTTTGTCATTTACTTTTCTATTTTAAATTCAAATCTAATTCAATTGTGACACCATGGGTTTTTCATGAAAAATTTTCATGTTTATTTTCAAAAGGTGCCATGCCTCTAATTTTAAAATTCAAAAACATTGGACAATAGTTTTCTTTGAAATTCATTTTTCCAAAAACTCGGATGTCACCTCAATTCCCATACTATACATAATATAGTTTTTATAGAAGATAAACATGCATTTTATGAAACAACAGGACCCATCCAATGGTTCACATTCACAGCCCCTATAATCATTATACTAAATGTCCAAGCAGTATAATCCAAATAACTTACTACATAATACAAAAACTTTAACAAAATATATACCTAAGTGCAGAAGTATGGCTGTTGAACTCCTCTTGCTTGTGTATGTCTTCTCCTGTTTGTTTGTATTTGAGATATCATAAACATAAAGCATTTACAATATCTCAACAAGCTATGCTTGGCAGGGGAGAGTTAAGAAAAAATGTTAATTATATATGAATTAAGCATTTTACTTCAATTAAAATATTCAATTTCATCATGATGCTCATATAGGATGAAGTTTACAACATAGTTCATAATTCAATAATTTCATTAATAATTAAATTATTTGCAAGTCATTGATAAAATAGCTATTTATAATTCTTCTTCTTCATATGAATATAATAATCACACTTTAGATATTACACTTTACATGATATATTTGATATATATAATTCACTGGTATTTTAAATATTTAACATTATCATTTTCCATATGATACCATACTCTGCATAATATATCTACCCATTCACTTCCCTATACAAAAACTTTTATGAAACTATGCCCTCTAACATATACATATAGGACTATATCATATATATTAAAATCGTTAAAAGTCAAAGTTATGAACATAGTCCCTAGGTTTTATAACCTACATTCCCATACTATAATGGGTCTCATGCATATACCCCTTACCATATGAGGTTTATAAAACTCCAACCATTGCTAATAACATCATAAAATGAATCTCATCATGCCATCATATGAGGCATCTCATCATGCCATCATCATATAAGGCATCTCATCATGCCATCATATACGCATCTCATCATGCTATCATATACGCACCATAGTGCATAAAATAGAAGGACTACTATGCCGCAGTCTAAATCCATACAGCTTGCCCAGATAATTGCATAATAATCCATTGATATCAAGGTGGAAATAACAAAATCCGTGTCCGCATGGGCGAGGACCATGGCTGTCATAGTGGCAGCCTTCCCATGATTGCCCCACCCGACTTTTAGCCTCCATTTGGGCTTGGTATCCATATCATCAAAATTTCAAAGAGCGGGTGGCCACACCCTCATAACTATCCTAGTATAGCATCCCCAAGCCCATGCCTGTCTAAAACAAACTCTCAGGCCACCACGCTTGGAAGTAAAAATAATAATATACAGGCGTCTTACTTGTCCATAATATATATGAATATCTCATCATAATCATAACATCCTCACTTATTAGGTGATCGCCCACCAAGGATGTACTGTAAAATCCTAGACTCATACATCACATATGATGTAATGGAACCCATGTACCATAAATGCCTTTTTATCAAAATAATAGCTATGATATTTTTAAGAACAGACCGTATGTATCCCTTAATATCATTTAGTAGGCTTCACATGTCATTCATGTAGCATTTCAAATCACAATTTTCATCATTCACAAATAAACATTTTTCATCATCATATATCATATGAAATGCACAATTTAGATGACATAATATTTATCATAAGAATAAGATCATGTTTAAAACATGCATCTTACTATTAAGACATGCTTTCTTAATTCTCCACCTACCTTGTGTGATGTGTTCATCAGATTCCACTAGCTTTAATCACCCTCTTCATAATCGACCATGCGCGCTTCAATCTATACAAAGCATAACAATTATGTTTTTAATACAATCACATACGTAAGGATACTTAGATTTAATTATGATCTAATGGTTTGACTTAACATTTTTATGGTCTGATCCCTATGTTCTATTCAACTTCCAAAATTTGTCATATCTAAGTCAATTCAAGGACCAGGAAATCCGTCTTTAGCATATGTCATTCCACCACCCTAGGTTTTTCATGAACATTTTTTGCAGTTTTAAAAAATGGCGCACCTCTAAATTTTAAAATACAAAAATAGCGGAAGGTTTTTCTTTGAAATTCATTTTTCCCAAAACCCGGATGTCACCTTCATGCTCACACTATACATATATATATATATAGTTTTCTAGAAGACAGAAATTTATTTCTAAAAACAGGACCCATCCAGTGGTTCACTTGTATAACCCTTATAACATTATATTAAATGTCCAATGTCACAATTCAAATGACTAACTACACAATACAAAAGCTTTAAATAAAATGTATACCTGTACACAATACAAAAGCTTTAAATAAAATGTATACCTGTGCATAAAAGTATGGTTGCTGGATTCCTTTTGTTGTGTACATCTTCTCTTGTCTTTCTGTATTTGGGATATTGTAAACATAAAACATTTACAATATCTGAGCAAGCTATGCTTAGTAGGGGAGTTTAAGAAGCATGCTAAATCTTAAGATACATTAATTATTCAATAGTAATGTGAATATTCATTTCTATAGCAATTAGGTTAAATTGAATTTACAATATGTTTCATATCTCAATGACTCATTTGTAAGCCAAATATCTACATGTTTTCATCATTATTAATAATTTTATTGATAAATCAAATATCTTTACTTATTATTTATCATCAAATAAATACTTCAATTCCATGAACCATACTTTGCATACAATTCTACCCATTCACTAACTCATATGAAAACATATATGAAACTACTCCCTCAATCATATTAATATAACAATAATACACATATATGAAAATTGTTAAAGGACATACAAGATTATGAATATAATCAACGTCACCTAATTTACATTCCCAAATTATGCTAGGTTTCAGAATCATACCCCTCATCATGCAAGGTTCATAATTATCCAGCCACTACTGGTATATCAATATAATCCTCATGCCCTCACTATATGAGGTTCACAATCCTCCAGCCATTGCTAGAAAAACAATATAAGGCATATCATCATGCCATATCATATAAGGTGTCTCATAATGCCATCATATACAAATGTCCTGTGGGCAGAATGTACAACGTATATAATATTGTCCTCTTTGGGTCCCTCACAATTGCCTGGTCCTCACAACTGCCTAACCAGCGTCTCTTAGGCACTCCAATGTCTTTTAGCAACCCTCAAGGATATGCACCATAGTGCATCAAATATAAGGACTACTATGCATGCAGTCAGAATCTGTACAGCGCGCTTGGATAAGTGCTCAATAATCCACCTATACCATCCTTGGTGGAAATCACAATATCCATGTTCGCATGGGGAGGACCATGGCTGTCACAGTGGCAGCCTTCCCATGATTGCCCCACCTGACTTTTTGCAACACATAGTGCATGGTATCCGTAACATTATCAATTTAGGAGAGCGGGTGGCCAAACCCTCATAACTCTCCTAGCATAGCATCCCTAGGCCTATGCCTGTCTAAAATAAAACTCTCAGGCCTCCATGCTCGGATGTAAAATAATCATAATAGCAGGCAATTCACCTGTTCATATATTTCATAACAAGAATAACATCCTCACTTATTTGGTGATAACCCACCAAGGATGTATCCTATAATCTAGACTCATACATCATCAATATTGACATGGTACCCTTATACCATAAACATCATTTCACAATTCACATACACGATGTACAAGGCATAAGCATCAATTATAACATGCAATTCTTTTAATTAACATTATTTTCTTATTTCAATTTAAAGCATATCGAATATCAATCATATAATTAGAAATAAGATCATATTAGAACATGCATCTTATTATTTAGGTATGTTGTCTTAAATTTCCACCTACCTCGTGTGAAGCATTCACCGGATTCCATTAGCTTTAATTGCACTCTTTTTCATGATCAACCCCTTACGCTTCAACTCATTGTATGCCTTCCTAACAAGCATTGATGTGAGGACCTCATTTAGGTAAGCTGAAAGCCTAACAACACTAAGATGTGACCTACTAGATATCAATCAAAGTTTTTTCACCCAGATACACAATGACAATAGACATGCACAAAATGACTAAGGCTGAAATAAGTAAAAGAATAGGACTGATCATCCACACCTGAGTTGCCATTTCAGCTAACTGGAGGGTATTTGGCATAATACTATTCAAAAGAGCCCATAGAGTATCCTTGATGTCAAAAGCCTCCGCAATAATTCTATGCGCAATTGTCTCCAGCCAAAACCCCTCCACTCCCTTCAAAGAAGCCTAACTCTCTCTGCAACACCCTTCCAAACGCATCCACCCTGATCTTGTACTCCTAGTTCAGGGCCGCCTATCAAAGAAACAAAACCCATCTTTGGGAAATCCGTACCTAGCTAATGCAGAAATCGTATTGTTCTAAGAAACACATCCCAAACAGACATTTTTTATTCGAACTCATGAGGACCAGAGGCAAATGGGTTTCCACGGCTGGCTGACCAAAGGAGGGATGGAGAGATGGTGACCCACGTTGGGGAAAAGATAAGCTGCCGGTGAAAGGCAGCCCAAGCGATCCAAGACGGTTCAGACATTCGCAAGATCGACTGGATTAGGTTGCGTTGGAGAGAGAAGAATGAAGAAAGAGGGAAAAGGAGGAGTAGGGGGAGGATTTACCCAGCAGGAGAGGGGATGATCGGAGATGGAAGGGTAATCCGATCGGAGGGGGTTTTTGCATCTCGTTTGGGGTTGTCGGGTTAGGGTTTTCAAGGTTGGAGGAATAAATCGTGAGATCTGTTCTTTCTCTCGCCGGTGGGAGATCCGAGCAAGGGGAACTCGCTGTGCCGATGGCAGTGGCAGATCAAAGTAGGGCAAAAGCCTTAGGTTTTGCACTGGGAGAGAGAGAGAGAGAGAGAGAGAGAGAGAGAGAGAGAGAGAGAGAGAGAGAGAGAGAGAGAGAGAGAGAGAGAGAGAGAGAGAGAGAGAGAGAGAGAGAGAGAGAGAGAGAGAGCGGACCCGACATTTCGTTGGGTTTGCAACGTGAGGGGGGGGGTTCCAATATCAATTTGGCCCCCTCCCATTAAATGGTGTTCTTTGTTTTTTTTTTTTTTTCTTTTAATTATCATATTGCCCTTGACTTCAAAGGCCCATAACTTCTTCATACAGGCTCTGTTTTCAACGTTCTTTAGCTTGTTGGATTCCATTTTCTGAGCACTATCTAATGGTTTTATTAGTTCCAAATTATACTTCTATAAAAGGATAATAATATTTTGATGTTGTTACAGGGGCCCACTTAGTGAAATTACAAAAATACCCTTTTGTAAGAAATTTACCGTTTATTCATCCAACCTCCAATTTCAGTAAACTTAGTGTTGTTGGATTCATATCGACGAGTAGAATCCAGATTTTATAATTTCAATTTCATGTTCTTTGTTTTTTTTTTTTTTTTAACTTTTAATTATCAAAATAACCCTAACTTCGAAATCCCATAACTTCCTCATCCCGATTCCATTTTCACCGTTCTTTAGGTCGTTGGATTCTAATTTCTGAGTAGAATCTAACTATTTATGTTTCAATTCTTGATTCTAATCTTATAAAACTTTATCATCCTAGAAAACCCATACCTCGATCATGAAATAGTAAAATTTTGGGGTTGTTACATCAATCTATCTCACTCTTTGGCTGAAATTAAGCACTTTAAATAAGATCCTTCCAAGATACAAATTTGGGAGATTCCTTGTGGAATTGACCTCTATTGCGTGCAATACTACTTTGATTCGTGCACTTGCAAGTAATGTTAAAGTGACACCCTAAGTAGATAAAGAAAATTCTAAGAATAAAATTAACAACCTAAGTGCTTGCTGGACGCACGATGCTTGTTTGTCCATAATATAGTTCCTAATGTAGCTAAAAATCTTAAAAATATATAGATACCAATACAACTCTTTTGAAAGATACATGTTAATATGTCTATACAATCTATATTTATGAGTAGTTAACATAGTATTTTTTTATTATATCTAAAGGAAAAATATAAAAAGAAGATGAGAGAGAGAGAGAGAGAGAGGAAGTCACACATGCACTCTCTCCTATGAAAAGGCATATTAGCTTATATATAAAGTGTCAATTCATAATATAGTTGAAACATCTTATTAGAAAATACTAATACAATACTTTTGAAAGATACATGCCAATATTTCTATACAATCTATATTTATGAGTAATTAATATAGTATTTGTTATATCTAAATGAAATAAACGAAAAGAAGAAGACAAAGTGACCCATAGCACTATCTCATAAACATGCATATTGGCTTACATAAACATGCACAGGAGGAAGTGACCCGTAGCACTATCTGTAAACAATTGATCGAATAACAAGATCATCCAATAAATGTGATTTAGATTTTATTTTTTTCTTAATTATGTCATCTTTGTGTACAATGAAGGGCACACTCATGATGGGACAAAAATTTGTGATCCGAGGTAGGTGCAGGTCGGGCGGATTAGTGAGGAAATTCCAGTGAAATCTGCCCCGCATTGTAGTGAGTTGCAAATATTAGTAATATGAGGCAAGTGAATACAACCGTGGGGTGAGGCATGGCGGGTGAAATGGCCCGCCCTCCTGTCCCGGCTGTCATTCCTCATTATTTAGTTCAATCGACGATACCACTGAATACTTTCTCACGCGGGGCCACTTTCTCTGTATTTTTTGAATGATCTAGGGTGCCAAAAATATCATCTTTTCATATACACGTAGAGAGAGGAAATATATATATATATATATATATATATATATTAACCGTCTATGTTTTATAGGTAAAAGGAGGCAGCTTTAGAGCTTCCCAAAAGACGAAACTTTTCTTTGGAGCGGCGAATCTGATGAACGGGAGAGGTAGCCGTAGGTCCTATTGTATGAATAACTTCCCTTGATATTCGAGAGAGAGAAAGAGAAGCAGGCATGAATTTGGGAGTTGGTGGTGAAGAGGGTGCTAATCTTTTGGATCCTTCTTCTTCATCTCTTTCGCCATGGTTTCTATCTGAATGGACTGCAAAGGTTTCTCAACGGTATCAGTATTACCTTGATAAATCCACCCCTTATGTTCTAAGGCGTTGGATTGGATTTGGGGTTCTTACCTTCTTCTACGTTCTTCGAGTCTATCTCATCCAAGGCTTTTACATCGTCTCCTATGGCCTCGGAATCTACATCCTTAATCTCCTGATCGCCTTTCTCTCACCCCAGGTGGACCCCGAGATCCAAGAACTTGTTGATGGGCCCACCCTCCCCACCAGGGGCTCCGACGAGTTCCGCCCGTTTGTTCGTCGCCTGCCTGAATTCAAGTTCTGGTTCGTTCTCTCTTCTTCAGAGCCCATTTCTGTTCCATTTATTTGTTTATGAATTTGATTGATTGCTCTTTTTATATGAATTCATCCATCACTTTGTGTTTTTAGTTAATCTGAAGATCTCAGTTAGGATCTCTGCTTGATATTGTTCTCTTAAATTTGTCTGATGAAACAAGATGGGTAAGATTATGGGGCGGAAATTTGGGGTATTGGTAGTTCTGCTGCTTTGGGCCATAAATAGAAGGAAGAGAAATTGGGTATTGGGAGTTTTGGTGATCTGGAATATATTAATAAAAGTAGCAAGAACACATTCAAGGTTTATTCTCTGTTTCTCTATGCAAAGACGTGTGCTTAGCTTTGAATAAATCTAGCTTGAATCTTGCGGCTTCGCTGCCTATCCTGTTTAAAGCACTTATATTTTTTGTACAATACCGAAGAAGTTTCTTGAAAGTCTTCAGACTTCAGACAAGCCCCTTGTATGTCTCTTGAGAAATCTCCAATTCAGAAGAATGCAGATCAAAGTAGTTGAGGATGCTAGGAAAAAGGGTAGTGCCTGCTAAATAGGTGCTTCATAGGCGTCTACTAATACTGGGACTATATACAGGCAATTACTGAAAATTGGGAAAGGCACAAGCACGTCAGAAAATTATTATGTGACATGCTAAATTGTAGTTGGTTGTTGAATACCCTTGATTGGAGATTGGTGAATATCCTTGATGGATAAAGCCATCATTACCGACTTTACAAGGCAAATGTCTAGGCAGATTTAGTAAGTAGCTGATGATTAGAGCTTGAGGACTTCATACGTGCAATCTCCACTCTCAAAATCTATCTTTTTTGCTTTTAATGAAGTTGTCATTTGTTAGAAAAGGGAGAAAAGGACCACATACTGCTTGTAGTTTCCAGAAGCAATCATTGGTGCAAGTTCTCCCCTATTGCACTAAATTACAACTTAGTTGAATCCTTTAGTAATTCATGACCAACATCCTCCCAAAATTACATGGTAAACTTGAGAAACCTAAATTGAAAATCAACATCTATTCCTCTAGTTCCTTAACTCACTTTCCCTACTACTAATCAAAATTTCCAATAAGAAGAAGTACATTGAAAGTATTAATTTGATATGGCCATAGTGGAGCAGTTACCAATCTGGGACATTACACTAGGTATCTTCAAATTTATCAAAAAACATTACACTAGACGTCTTCAAATTTACCAAAGTTGGTATGATATCGTGCCAAAATATTTATTTTAGGCCTCATGTTTAAGATCTTTCTCATCATAAACAATTTTTATGTTTTTAATTATGAAGGTTTCATCACTTTTTAGGCCTTAAAAGTATCCAAAGTTTTTTTTATTTTTGGGTCAGCAAAAGTATCCAAAGATTAGTTTGGGAACTCTGATAATTTTTAGTTAGTTATTGTTGCTACTTTTTATTGTAAACTGTTAGCACAATTGAGGTTTTGTTAGAAGAGCTTTTGTATGTATCTTTTTTTATTTTATGATTTAGGACTTTAATCAGGTCTTCTAAAGTTTTAGCTGGTCTCACTAGATGATTCTCCTTTTAGGAGATTTTATTTATTCTAGTGTTAACTTCTCTCTCTCTCTCTCTCTCTCTCTCTCTCTCTCTCTCTCTCTCTCTCTCTTCTTTTTTAATGAATTACCAGCTTTGGATCTTTGATTATGGTTGCTTAATGATCTTTTATCCTTATTTCTTTGTCACAGGAAGCATTGTATCTTTTGTTAGTCTCTTTTGCTCAAAGCTTACATCATATCCCATATTTAGCCCCTACAAATTGGCATGGGAAAGTCTAATTCTTGGAGTTTTGTCATGTGTGAACTTTTTAATTAATTTGAGATGCATGCAGTAAAAATGATGTTGTTAATTAACACGTTGATAGAGATACAAAGTGTTATGCTGAAAACATGATTTGCTATGGGAGAACATTACATTTGGGATGATAAGGCACATTGGAAGTTTGTATTAAGAATAGATGAAGGAGGCTAGTCAATTTGAAAGTAAAAAATGCACTTGCACTAACAGGCTAGATTATGAGGATTGTTGAATCATTGTATTGGTTGATCCATCTTATTATCTTAATTATGAATGGAACACATGGGAAGGCTTATGTTTGACATGGTTTCCATTTATTAAAATAATTTTGATGTGATGACAGCTGCAACATTTGTTCACAAATCAGTCAACCAGCAAGCTCGGTAAGCATTTTGAAAGCCTCCTCCCCAAGCTTCAAAACTTTTAGCAGGTGAAACTATCCTTGTATTTCTTGACTAATTGAGCTTGAAGTGAGTTTCTTACTCATTAGTACTAGTATAATAGAATGCTACTACAAGAGAGAGGGAAGCAATGAAGGCTTCAATCGCTTAACCCAGAAGGTTCAGTTCCAGTTTGATTTCATTATCATCATCGTCATCATCAAAGCCTTATCCCTATTAGGGGTCGACTACATGAATATTGTTCCTTTATTCTCCTCTATCAAGGGTCATGGCCTCGTTTAGGCTGAAAGCCTAAAAGTTTTTAAATCTTTGTCACCACTTCTATCCATGTAATTTTGGGCCTTCCTCATGCCCTTTAAAGCCATCAACTTGGATTGACTCTCTTCTTCTAATTGGTGCCATTTTCTATCTCCATTGGACATGTCCAAATCATCAAAGTCTACCCTCCCTCATCTTGTTACCTATTGGTACTACTCCTATATTTCCTCTCATGTTTTCATTTCTTTTCTTGTCTTTTTACCCATCCATCTACATGTTGCTCCTTAATTGCCTAACACTTTGATTCATAGAGCATGGCTGGCCTTACAGCCATCCTATAAAATTTTTCTTTCACTTTAAGTGACACCCACTTATCATACGAAACTCTAGAGGCATATCTCCACTTTTTCCAATCCACTTGGATTATGTGGGTAACATCTCTCTGAATCTCTCCGCACTCGTGAATTATCGATCCCTAGTATAGAAAGTTATCTTTTTTGAGGAACTTATTGGTTATCAATCTTTACTGATGCTTCATGCCCACTCCTCTCCTTGCTAAAATTGCATTCCATATATTTTGTTTTAGTTCGGCTAATTTTAAATCTTTTAGACTCTATAACATCTCTCCACAACTCTAGCCTTATGTTTATGCCCTCCCTTGTCTTATCAATCAAAACTATATTATCTGCGAATAACATGCATCATGGTATCTCCTCTTGCAAATGTTTTGTTAACTCCTTCATAACTAACATAAAAAGGTATAGGCTTAATGCTGATCCCTAGGGCAATCCTATACTAATAGGGATCTCTTTGTTAGTGGTTCTAACATTTGTTACTGCTTTCTCATGCATATCCTTAAACATGTCTATATACCCTTGAGAAATCCCCTTCTCACCCAACACCCATCATATTAATGCTCGAGGGACCCTATTATAAGCTTTTTCTAAGTCAATTAAGACTATGTAGAGTTCTTTCCTCCTCTCCCTATACTTCTCTATCAATTGTCTAATTAGGAAAATAGCTTTCACAGTAGACCTCCTAGTCATGAAACAATCTTCTCAATCACTCTTTCCCAAAGTTTCATAGTGTGGCTATAAGTTTGATCTCACGATAATTGGTACAACTCAGTGTCTCCTTTATTCTTATAAATTGGTATGATAAAGATTTTCCTCCATTCATCTAACATTTTCTTCGATTATACAATCTTGTTAAACAACTTTGTTAGCCTAACTACTCTAATATCTCCCATTTACTTTCAAATTTGTATTGGTATACTATCACGCCCCAGAGCATTTCCTGATTTCATCTTTTCAAGGCCTCTTTCGCTTTGGGTATCCTAATTCTATGGTCGTATCTTTATAATCCAATGTTATTTGGGTTTATTGCTCATCCAATCTCTATATTCTCAAGACATTTGTCATTTGGTAATTTTTGAAACGAACTTTCCCACCTTCTGTTGATCTTGTCCTCTTTGACCAGTACCTTTTGGTCATCAACTTTAGTCCATTTAATATGATCTAAGTCCTTACTCTTTTGTTCTCTTATTTTTGCAAGTTTGAGCACATATTTGTTACCTTCTCTTGACACTAATTTATTAAGAGATCATCATATGCCTTGATTTAGCCTCTCTTACTACTCTTTTAGCAACATTTTTAGCCTTCTTATATTGCTCAAAGTTTTGGTATTTCTAGTCCCCTGCTATGTATACTTAAAATAAGGTCTTTTATGGAGGGTTCATGTCCTTATAGAAGTAGGAAAAAGGTAGAGGGCTGGCATTCAAAGATTAGTGCTTTGAAATGACAGCAACGGCTGAGCTAGTTTGAAAGCCAGTCCCCATTGATGGTGACAACTATGATGGAGTAGACACCACTAGTGCTCTTCAGCCATACTACCTCTTCTCCATTAGATTTAATTGTGAGTATGCCTTCCCTGTAATGCTCTTCTTCCAGTCACATCCTTTCATTGAAAGGTAGCTAGTTATTGACGCTACGTATTTGCTATGAGTGTTGCTCCTATGAGAGTCTGAAGCTTCACTTCTGGGTAGAGAAACTTTGTTAGTTGGGGTGTGCTTAACTTTGCCACAATTTTTTCCCTTTTTGGTAGGTACAAGTGACCTAAACCTACAAAGGACTTTCAATTCTCCTCCTGGTGCTCTCCCTTGCTATTATTTGGTTAAGATAGGACCGAGAATATTTTTATCCTTGAAGAAGTTGCTTTCCTTACATTTTATGACAAAATACTTAGTAAAGAAGAGGTCTTGATCAACATGACATGGGAAATATTGTGACAAAAAAGAATCTAATCCCAAAGTGAAGTGGTGGCGGCCCCCAACCTTTCTGGTCTACTGTAGTTCATGTTATGACCAAGAAATCTGGTCTGTCTGATTAGAGTCATGTTGGCAACAAAAGCCTTGTATTATCTTGATGTTGCTACCTATAGAATGAAATGTTCAGAGCTCATAGTCAAATTTTGGAAGTGCAAATCAATTAACATATGTAAAGTAGACATTGGTGGTTGGAAATGTGTTGCCTATTCTATCGGGGAAAGAGCCTGAATGCAAGCTTATGCTTAAATTCTCTGCTTGATAGCAGCTTTCATAAGTCCTTCTCATAGAGAATATGGTTCTCACTGCTCAAGTTTCTCTACAGTATATCCATGCGTAGAATTGGATTTGCAACATGGTTTAACTATGCCAGTTGCTTACTGTTCCAAGTGTGAGGGGGTTATGCAGTGTTGAAGTTGATCATGCAATTTGCTCGCTGTTCCAAGTATGAGGGTCTTATGTAGTGTTTTGGCTGACAAACATTCATCTTCCAGCAGATAAAGCAAGAAATTTGATTGATCAGGTAAAGTATGGATCTTTTGATGCCTTTGGCAAGAGAACCTATCAAAAGATAAAATGGAGAAAATCAAAATGTTCAAGATGCTTGATCTTATTAAGAACTTAGTCTGAACTAAAGTTTCGTTTCCCACAATGAGTTATGATCTTCACTTGGGAGGGGAGTGGTCTAAGGGCTAGGTCGAATTTTAGATCTGTTACTGTATTTGAATGGTCATATTGCCAGATACTGCCGGGTATGGCAGCAGGAGGATGATTGTTGCTGATATGGAAGATTCTAAAGACAACATCTTAGCTAAAAGTAGAATTTATGAAAGAGCTAATATTATAATTTAGTTTAGATGGAGAAGTGAGAGTATTAATCTAACAGAAAAGATTGTGCATCAAAATCACTCTTAAACCAATCTACTGCAGGAATGGCTGGCTGGATCGAGTACCTAAGGGTGTTGCACAGTTAGGGTCACAAAGCATCTGATCTGTCAAGGGATCAAAAGAGACCCAATTTTAAGCCATAATGAACTCAAACAGGCCCACTGATTCTGGATCTTGTTGGGAACGTATTTCACTGTTAGCCCTGAAGCACTTTATTTTCTATAAGCTACAGGTTCATTACCATCTGTATCAGACTGAGCAACTTATTATGGCTGTAGCTTCCCATCTTGTAAGCGACTTTCCAAACTGCTCGCAACAAGTATCTGGTAAAACAATCCTATAGCAATCATCCTTCCAAGCAAGTGGGAATCTTTTTGCCAATAAATTCTAGAACAAAATGTTGACCATCATTCCAAATACCTCTCAATCAATCCAGTGTGAAAAAATAGGAGAAAGCTCTTGATGATTCTATTCCTTTTCATGGTAGTTAAATGTCTGACTTTGCTTCAAAAGCTGATGGTGTGATCTATGCTACAGAACCTGAAGCTTGTGTTATTGTAGGAATATGCCGACTCTGCTTTAAAAGCTGTTGTTGTGATCTACTTCACATTACAAACAGACAAAAACTGGTGTTGTACTAGTAAATATGGTCCTCTGATATGAGTTCCAGTCATTGGTAATATAGAAAGAGTATCTCATGTATGTTTGTTCCAGTTTTGGTCATATTATTCTTTTTAGTTTTCTTGGAAGCTGAAACGAGTAGAGGTATCCAAAATAAGGGGGCTACTTGATGGATGAATTTGATATGAGTTATGGAGTGAGAACTATTAGGGGACTCTACATCCTATCGACAAACCCTTTGCACTTTCCAAATACTGATATAGCATAACGCAGAAAAAGATTATTATCTAGGACTGCCAAGCTAAAGATACTAGTCCCATCAGACACTGAAGATTAGATTTGGCAATCATCGTCATCAAAGCCTTATCCTGAATAGGGGCCAGCTACATGAATCTTGTTCCTCCATTTCCCTCTATCAATGATCATGTCCTTATCTAGTCCAAAGGTTTTAAAATCTTTCTCAATACTTTTATCCACATTCTTTTGGGCTTTCCTCTTGTCCTTTTAGAGCCTTTGACTTGGATTGGCCCACTCCTAATTGATGCCGGTTTCGATCTCCGTTGGACATGTCCAAACCATCTAAGTCTACCCTCCCTCATCTTGTTACTTATTGGTACTACTCCTAAGTTTCCTCTAACGTTTTCATTTCTAATTCTATCCTTTCTTGTCTTCTCACTCATTCATCTTAACATCCTCATTTTGGCTGCATTCATCCTATGTACATGTTGTTCCTTAATTGCCCAACACTCTGATCTATGTAGCATACTTGCCTTTACACAGCTATCCTATAGAATTTTCCTTTCAGCTTTAGTGGCACTCACCAAAGGGCAG
Source organism: Warburgia ugandensis (assembly GCA_035236585.1). NCBI lineage: Eukaryota > Viridiplantae > Streptophyta > Magnoliopsida > Canellales > Canellaceae > Warburgia > Warburgia ugandensis. The sequence goes on along the minus strand of CP141133.1, from coordinate 51,887,518 downwards.
CCCCGGTGCATGAAGCTCCCGCCCATGCGGGGTCCGGGGAAGGGGCGGACCACAAGGGTCTAAACTGATTACACAAAATTCCAAAGGTACATCTCCATTTGTTCCAATCCACTTGGATTCTATGGGTAGCGTCCCTCTCAATCTCTTCACTCTCATGAATTATTAATCCCAAGTGTCGAAAGTGGTCTTTTGGTAGACTTATTGGTTACTACTAGTGCTTCACTTCAGCTCGTCTCCTAGCCAAAACTGTACTCCGTATATTTTGTCTTTGTTCGGTTAATTTTAAATCCTTTAGACTTTATAGTATCTCTCTACAGCTGTATCTGTGTTTATACCTTCCCTTAACTTATTAATCAAAACTATGTCATCTGTGAATAACATGCACCATAGAATCTTCTCGTGTAGATGTGATATAGCTACAACATACAAGGTATATAATAGAAAAAGAAACAAGTTAGTAACAGAATTGATAAGTTAGCAACATAGCACATGAAGAAAATTAATCCTTACAGATGGTAGGTCTTGATTCATTTTCTAGAAAGCAGTTAGTTAGATTGTTACAGAGGAGATTTTCATAAAAGCAAGAAAGAGCAGGAGAGGAAGTTGGATAATGACGGGAGGCAGCAGCTCCCTCGAATGGCTGCATAGGTTTTTTTTTCCCCCCATGTTTTTCTTAAGCTGTCCTTATGTAAGCTATAACAATGTATTTTTTTTTTTTTTTTTTGAGAAGAAATCTGCCATTTGTGTTCCAGATTAACTTGTTTTGTTAAATTCATCTTCTCCCTCTAAAGGATTGCATCGATTTGGTATTAGAGTCTCACCTTCTGGGCATGGTTAGCACATGAATGGAAGAAAGATTGGAAGCGCTGGAGCAGAAATTTGAACATTTGTCAACTATTGTTCTATCAATGGGAGATTACTTGCTAGAGATGTGGAAAGTGATGAAGTTTAGAGAGGCTGAAGGAGTGAAACAAAAACAAAGGTCGGATCCTTTTGAGCAAATGCCGATGGGTGGGATCTCTAGCAAAGGCTCTTCTAGCAGCTTAAACAGAGACCATGCAACCTTGGGTGGGGATCCTCAAAGGCTGTAATCTGGAGGTTGAAAACTGGAACTACCCAGTTTTGGTGGGGAAGATCCCTATGGATGGGTGTTCAAAATGGATCCATACCTATAGGCAACTGGTGTACTGGAAAACGAGAAAATAACTACTGTGATAGTTTGCCTAGAGGGTGTGCCTTGGTGTGGTATTTGTGAGTTGAGACATGGGCACCGATGCGGAATTGGCCAGAGTTCAAAGTGACGATAAAGCCGTCTTAGCAAGGAAACTTTTATGATTTGTTGATGGATCTTCATTAACAAGGATTGGTGATGGAATAACGAGAGAAATTCGAGCTGATCGGAGCTTCCACCCAGATGCTAATTGGAGCGTTCGTTCAGGGTTTACAAGAATAGATTTTGGTTGAACTATGTTAAATCACTTGGCGAACCTAGCAGTGACGATGAAACAGGTGCACCATATAGAGGAACATAATTGGGTCTTAAATCGGGGCCGAGAGAATAAGTTATGACATAAGGGGTGTGGGCTTGGCTGCCCTCCTGGCCCAATGGATCTCACGTGTGTCCACCAGCGATGCACCCAGAAGCCCAACAACTAATAGCCCATTGACATCATGGGAACCCTAACGTTAGTAAGGAAGAGGACTGCCGTCTGCCTGACTAGATAGGGAAAGGAAAACTAATTTCTTGGCAACTAGAAAGAGAGATTCCGGAGTTAGGAGGTTGATAGAGGAGGAGATATGGTACAAACAAGAAAACAGGTTGTGCTTTACATGTGACGAGAAATTCATTCCGGGTCATTGTTGCTGGAATCGAACCTTGCAAGTTTTCATGGTGTCCACCAAGGAAGGTGAGATGACCAAAATTGACCCAGATGGAAAACAGATGGTGGACTTGACTATTGTAGATAACTAGTTCCCTACTAGGTATGCACCCTACCAAAGCTATGAAACTGAAAGGATTATTGGGTACTCGTGAGATGTTGATCTTGATCGATTTTAGGGCAACCCATAATTTCATTTCCAATTATTTATTTGCGGAACTACATTTGACTGTCACCCCACCGGATTTTTCACTATTCAATTGGGGGTTGGCCATGTGATCGACAACCAAGGGGTTTGTAAGAACATCATTCTAGAATCTTAAGGTATCACTATCATTCAAAACTTTTTTCCCTTCTATCTAGCCAGTACAGTTGTGATCTTGGCTGTTACCTGGTTAGAGTCCCTCGATGATGTGTTCTAATTGGAAGCAGCTCACTATGAAATTCCAGTAGGAAAGCAAACAAGTTTGTTTGCAAGGGGATTGGTCCTTAGTCAAATCCCCGATCTCACTCAAACATATGATGAAAACTCTCCAAACAACCGACGATGCATATTATTTGGAACTATCTACAGTCGGTGATAATCCTCAATCCTCCGCCATGCTAATCGCTCCAAAGATTTCATAGGTGTTGCACAAGTTTTCTGACCTTTTTAATGCTCCCACTGGATTACTACCTCTACGACCATAGGATCACGTGATTGTTTTGAAGGAAAGAACCCAACCACTGTTGATGTTTAACCGCAAGGGCATGGGCTATTGTTGTGTAGCTTATGCAAGCACGTGTCGATCCCACAGGGACTTGATTTAAAAGCAGGAATTTCAATAACATTTAATTATCTAAAATTAAAAATAAATTAATGAAAATTACTGAAATTATAATCAGAGTTTAGATTTAATCAACTTCTCAAAATTACAGAATTTCCAATTCCTAAATAAATCAAATAAATAAAATAACATGAAAAAAAACTACTTCCCTAGCTTAATCACTATCAATATCTTCAAATCTGATCTTTTGAGAGATGATCAGCCTTTACAGATGTCTTCAGGACGTCCTTGATTAGAGATCTACCACTTGGATTTGTCAGATTCCTCAAAAATATAGAGATCTGGGCTAAATTGTAATTTCGAGATTTGGACGGCTCAGCTTAAGTTACTGAATTCAAATTAAAGATCAGATACGTTAATTAGGTCTAGGGATGTCCTAAGAATGAAACTGTAATGTTAATTTGAAATCAGATTAGAAACGAATGAGAAACTGGGGATTCTTGGTTGATTAAGGCTGACCTGTTGATTAGGTTACGCCTTGATTAATCTGATTTGGATTTGGTAGTTCCTGGATAAGAAAAACACAGATAAAATAGAACTGGAATAAAATGGGACACAGATGTAATTAAAACGAAAGGATAGAAATGTAATTGAATTTAAAAATATGAGGGCAAAAATGGAATTTGATAAAAAAATCTGGTTTTTAAGAAAAACCTGACGAAGAAGAAAGTTGAAGGAGAAGGGAGAAAGGAAGAGGAGAAGAGAGGAGGGGAAAAGGAGGATGTGGGAGGAAAACGCGTCTCCGGGACGTCTGGTACCTAGTAAGAAGGTTGACGATGGTGGAAGGAGGTTGACGACGTAGAGACGTTAGAGAAGAAAGAAACTTCTGTTCGGTGTGGTGGAGCAGATGGTTTTTCCCGATCTGGTACGTGGATGAGATCTGGGCCATTGTTTGGTTCATATGGAGCAGATGCAGCTATCTGGGTTTGGCTAGTGGAACTTGTTGGAGGACGACGACCTCGTGGGAGCAGAGGGACGATGCCAGGGTAAGAACAGAGGAGAGAGTGATGAAGGAGATGACTGGCCATGCAGTTTTCTGATGGGCAGATGGATTTTGATGTGGTCTGGGCAGAGGCAAAGGTGTAGGTTAGGGTGAATAGTGAAGAAAGGAGATGATGATGGTCTTGGTCAGTGCTGGTAGCTCTGGGCAGTTCGGCCGGTGACGAGGTGTGGGCAGTGATGGTGAAACCGATGCGGAGGAAAATTTGGGCTTTAGCCTAGCCCGTGAACAGAGGAGGTGAGGGTGAGTGGTGATGGGGTGAAACAGGAGGAGTAGAGAGCAAAGGAGGATCCGTGGAAGAGAAGATGGGGGAGAGCAGAGTAGGGCTGGTGAAGGCAGAGGGAGAGGAAAGGGAGCGTGCAGGAGGGAGATGGGGAGATCACAAGAGAGAGAGAGTGATGCGGGTTTGAGAGAGAGAGAGAGTTATGGGAAAGAGGAGAAGGGAGGTAAGGGGTGATGGGTCTCCTTGTATGGTCCAGGGAAGGGGTTGAGAAGAGAAGAAAGGAGAAATGTTGAGGCAGTGGAGAAAACGCCAGTGACGGGAGTTGGGAATGCAATCTAGCCGGTGGGTGGGGTCGGTTTGAGTAGATGGTGCGGTGACTGGGGCTGCTGTGCTAGATGACCGCAAGAGAAAGAGAGATGGAGACGGGAGCGCTACTGGAAGAGGGACGTTTGCCGGCGTTTGAACCAGAACCCAATGAACTCCGCTGGAGCATGATGGAGCAGAGGAGGTGGGGGTTGATCTGGGCGTGTCTAGGAGAAGTGGAGCAGCTTGGTTGAGGGGGCAAAGGCGGTGATGCAAGGAAGCCTGGGCTGTCTGACTGGTGAATGGAGAAGAACCGAAGTCTGCTAAGCAGAGCTGTTCGACTCTAGGAGTAGAGTTGAGGGTGATGGCACTGGAGATTGGAACTCGATTTCTTGTTGGCAACCGAGAAAGGAGCATGGAAAGGGAGAGTAGAGAGAAGAATAAGGAGGGAAAGAGAGAAGTAGGAGTAAGGGAATAGAGTGGATGGGAAGTGGGCTACGGTTGCATGTCTCTTTGAAGCTTTCCCTTTACTAATTTGGTTCTCCTTCCTTTGGAAACTTCTCTATAATTGCAACTTGCCTTCTCCATGTTTTTCCTTTTTTCCATGATTCCCAATTAAGCTCAATTGTCTTCTAGGAAACTTTCCCATCTATCTTTGTGAGTGAGCTGGCCCATCCAATGCACTTTAAGATGATTTGCACTATTAACTTTTAATCATAGCCATCCATGCTTCTTTTGGTTGATCTGCAAAATAAAAGACTAAATTAGAATGATCTGAACCGTACATTAATAATCTAATAAGCTCTAATGATCATTTGACCGTTAATTTTGACAAATTAAGGTTTGAATGGTCAATTGGTGCTAAATTCAAAATCAAGCTAAATTTTGCAAATTTGAATGGTTAGATAATCTAATTGAACGCTAAATTAAGGGCATTTTGATCAAAATTGAACACTTAACAACCACCCAACATTGGCCCATACAGGCATCCTTATTATCAGAAATCAGAGATTGAAAAAATTATCAAGGAACTGCTGGCAGCAGGGGTCATACAATCCAATGTCATCCCATTTTCTAGTCTAGTTTTGCTTGTTAAGAAAAAAGATGGGAGTTGGCGGATGTGCGTCGATTACTAGGCATTGACTCAATCCACTGTACTGGATAAATTCCCAATTTTGGCCATTGATGAATTGTTGGACGAGCTTTGGGTTTTTTTGTGTTGGGGGGGGGGGGAGTGCTACAATTTTTTCAAACTTAGACCTAAATCCTAGGTATCACCAAATCAAAGTTTGTGAGCAAGACAGCCATAAGACAGCTTTTTGAACACCACAAAGGACACTACGAAATCAATTTAATGCCATTTGGGTTAAGCCAATGCTCCTACTTTTCAAGCACTTATGAACTCTATATTTTGCACTCATCTATGCAAATTTATGCTGGTATTCTTTGATGATATATTAGTATACTCCTCAAATCTAACCAATCATATCAAGCACTTGAAAATTGCTCTTCAAATTTTTGCTGACAATAAGTTGGTGATGAACTGAAAGAAATGTTCTTTTGGGCATCCCCAACTCGTCTACTTAGACCATATCATCTCTTCTAAAGGGGTAGCTGCAGATGCCCTCTAAAATTGAGCATATGTTACGATGGCCCATTCCTTGAAACATTAAAGACTTACAAGGCTTCCTTAGCTTAACGGCTATTACCGCAGGTTTGTCAAGTGATATGGTATAATTGTTAATCCTCTCACTCAATTGCTCAAAAAGGATAATTTTCAATGGAATGATCAAACTACTGAGGCATTTGAGGCTCTAAAAACAGCCATGACTACTGTTCCGGTTCTAGCCATGCTTGATTTTAGAAAAACATTTGTTATTGAAACTGACTCATCTGGCACTGGTCTTGGCACAATTCTGCTTCAAGAAGGTCGACCCATAGCATTCCTTAGTTAAGGGCTGTCAGCACGGGCAGAACTCAAGTCGGTATATGAAAGGGAACTCACGGCTTTGTATTTGCGGTATAGAAATGGAGGAACTACTTAATGGGGGCCATTTTATCATTTGGAAGGATCGAAAGAGCTTAAAATTCCTTGTGGAACAGTTGTTATTGAAGGAAAACCAGCAGAAATGGGTGATGAAATTGATAGGCTATGATTTTGAAATACAATATAAACCCGGTCAAGATAATTGAGTGGCTGATGCATTGTCCAGAACACCTCACGTGGGATGGGAAGAATTAGAACAAGATGTGCAACCGGATTAGACGTTGCACACCCTTATTCATGACTTGATGATTGACTCCAGCAGCCACTTTGGATACCAGCTGAAGCATGGTTGCCTGACAAGGGTTGACTGGTCTTGCCTAATAATTCTAAGCTGATTCCCCAACTCCTACATGAGTTCCACTTCACTCCTAGTTGGGGTTACACAGGTTCTTACAGGACCTACAAGCAGATTTCTAGGGTACTGTTTTGGGAGGGTTTACCTAGGAATATCAAATCATTTGTCGCAGCTTGTACATTCTACCAGCAAAACAAATATTTTGCCTTGTCGCCAGCAGGATTGTTGCAACTGCCGCCAATTTTCCAACCAGTTTGGGAGGATATCTCTATGGATTTCATTTGTGGGCTCCCTAAGGCACATGGTGAAGATACTGTCTTAGTGGTGGTTGATAGGCTCACAAAGTTCTCGCACTTCATCCCACTATGTCACCCCTTTTTGGCCAAGGCAGTAGCTATACTCTTCATCAAGGAGATTGTACAGCTCCATGGTTTTCCTAGTTCCATTGTCTTTGATGGAGATAGGGTTTTCATCAGCCAAATTTGGACCAAACTATTCAAACAGGCTGGAATTGTCTTAAAAATGAGTTTTGCATATTATCCGCAAATGGATGGCGAGGCGGAGGTGATAAACAAGTGCCTAGAAACTTACTTAAAGATGCTTCATTGCGGACAAACCCAAATCTTGGCCTAAGTGGATAGCTTGGGCTGAATATTGGTTTAACATGACCTTCCAAGGAGGAGTAGGTATGACACTTTTCAGAGCACTCTGTAATAGAGATCCTGTTCTACTTCGGTTAATTGAAGAACCCTCCATTGTTGAAGATGTTAATCACCTTATTCAATACAGAAATTTAGTGCTGTAGGAGCTCAAGGACAATCTCTGCAAAGCACGAACACGGATGAAAAAATATGCCAATTTGAAGAGACGTGAATTGTGCTTACAACCTAACGAACTAGTTTTCTTAGAGATTGAATCAGCTTTAGGCTTTCAAGCAAAATAAGCATCTGCCAACTCATGTGGAAAAGCCTCATATCCGTTGTTATACTTGGTTTAGAGGTGCTATTTACGCCCATGTGGGCAACTTCAGGACCATCTCCAACCATACTGATGGCAATCCTTAGCCCAGAACCTCAATGAGAAGCTCAGTCCCAGGTTTTACGGTCCCTATAAAATATTGGAACTGATTAGTCTTGATGTGTACCGCTTGCAATTACCACCCTATACCAAAATTCACCCCTTTTTACATGTATCCCAACTAAAATGTGCAGCTCACACATTTGCCCCTTGTCAAGAAATCCCACCCTTTCTTACTAATGAACTAGAGCTCCAGGTGCAACTAGAAGAGTAAGGTCCGCAGAGGTTTTGATTAAATGGAAAGACGTGCCTGAATTTGAAAATACTTAGAAGGAAGCAGCAGTTATCAGTTCTTAGTTTCCAGAATTTCACCTTGAGGACAAGGTGAAAGTTTTAGGGGGCAGGTATTGATATAGCTACAACATACTAGGCATATATAGCAGAAAAAGAAACAAGTCAGTAAAAGAATTGATAGGCCAGCAACAGAGCACGTAAATAAGATTAATCCTTACACATGGCAGGTCTTGATTTGGTTTCCAAAAAGCAATTAGTAGACTGTTACAAATTAGCTTTTAATTAAAGCAGGAAAGAGGAGGAGAGGGAGGAAGTAGGGTGGTGACTGGAGGCAGTAGTTCCCTCTAATGGTTGCATAGCTTTTTTTTTTTTTTTTTTGTCTTCCCTTGTTTTTATTATGTGTTTCTTGTGTAAGTTGTAAAAGTGTATTTTCTTTGAGAAGTAATCTGCCATTTGTGTACCAGATCAAGTTGTTTTGTTAAATTCATCTTCTTCCTCTAAAAGATTGCCTCAAGATGTTTTATTAACTCATCTTATAACTAACGTGAAAAGGTACAATCTAAATGCTGATCCGTGGTACAATCCTATAGCGATAGGGATATCATTGGTCTCTCTGCTAGTGGTCTTGACTTTTGTTACTATTCTCTCATACATATCCTTAATTATGTCTATGTACCTTTGTAAAACTGCCTTATTGCCCAATACCTACCATATTAACTCTTTAGGGACTATATCATAAGCTTTTTCTAAGTAAAAAATGACCATATGAAGTTCCTTCTTCCTCTTCCTATATTTCTCTATCAATTGCCTAAGTAACAAATAGCTTCTATGGTAGACCTCCTAGGCAAGAAACTAAATTGGTTTTCTGATATACTTGTCTCATATTGTAGCCTCTTCTCAATCACTCTTTCTTAGAGCTTCAGGATGTGGCTCATAAGTTTGATCCCACAATAATTACTACAACTTTATGTGTCTCCTTTATTATTATAAATTGGTATAATGGTGCTTTTACTCTATTCATCGAACATTTCTTCAATTTTACAATCTTGTTAAACAACTTTGTTAGCCAAACTACTCTAATATCTCCTATATACTTCCAAATCTTTACTAGTAGACCATCTCGCCCTAGGGTCTTTTTTGATTTCATCTTTTCAAGGCCTCTTTCACTTATAGGTATCCTAATCCCACCGTCGTATCTTTATCATCCAACATTATTTGGGTTTACGACTCTTTGAATTTCTATTTTCTCAGGACATTTGTAACTTAGTAATTTCTGAAAGTAACTTTCTTACCTTTGATTGATCTTGTCCTCTCTGACTAGTACCTTTTGGTCATCAGTTTTAGTGCATTTAACGTGGTCTAAGTCCTTACCCATCTGTTATCTTATTTTTGCAAGTCTAAACACACTTTTATCACATTATCTTAACCCTAATCTATTATAGAGATCATCATATGCATCGAGTTTAGTCCACTCATTACTCAATCTTTATAGCCTTCTTATATTGCTCAAAGTTTTGTTATTTTTAGTCCTGTAACATACTTTAAAACACACTAGTTTTTCTTTAATAACTTTTTCGACTTTTTGCTCCGCCACCAAGTTTCCTTTACTGGTTGCCTTTTATCCTTAGCTACTCCTGGAGCATCTTTTGCCACTTTCTTAATGGACTCGGCCATATTAGTCCGGATGATGTTTATTTCTGTTTCATTGTTCCCCTTTTCTTCTACTATCAACTTGTTTGTGAATGATATTATTTTCTCTCCTTTTAAGTTCTACCACTTAGTTTTTGGATACCTATTAAGTTTATTTCATTTCTTTAATCTCTTAATGTAAATATCCATAACCATTAACCTATGTTGTATGGTTAAACTCTCATTGGGTATCACTTTACAATTCTTACACACTGATCTTTTGGTATTCTTAAGTAGAAAAAAATCTATTTGGTCTTTATATGATCCACTTTTAAATGTTAGTAAGTGTTCATCCCTTTTCGTAAAGTATGTGTTTGCTTAGAGTTAGTTTATACGCCAAAGCAAAATTGAGGATAGCTTCCCCTATGTCATTACTTTTTCCCATACCATACCCTTCATGTATTCCTATCATATCCTTCTTTTTCTTCACTTACATGACCATTTGAGTCTGCTCCTATAAATATCCCCTTTGTGTTGCGAATTTCTTGCATTACTTTCTTCTTATCTTTTTAGAATTATTGCTTGATTCTGTCTTTTCACCCTACCTTTAGGGCATATGCACATATAACATTTATGATCTTTTCTCTTAGAGCAAGTTCTATTAGTAAATTTCTATCACTGTTTCTTCTAACAACTTTATCTTTTAATTCTTTAGCCTCAAACATTCCTACATGTTCTATTATTGCCCTTTCCTACATACCAAAGCTTATACTCATCATTTTCTCTAGTTTTAGAGCATTTCCACTTGGTTTCTTGGATACATGCTATGTTAATTCTCCTATATTTTATTGTATCTACTAACTCTATACTCTTACTTGTTAATGTACCTATATTCCATGTGGTGATACAAATCTTATTTTTCTGAGCTAGTTTCTTTATCCATGCACATCTCAAACGACGTGGGAACCCCTGCCTACTTTCCACTGCATCTAGGATCCGATGTAGCGCACCGCTTATAGCGGAAAATTAAGAAAGGGCAGCCCCAGTGCACGAAGCTCCCGCCTATGCGGGGTCAGGGGAAGGGGCGGGCCACAATGGCCTAAAGTAGGCAGCCTTACCTTGCATTTTTGCTAGAGGCTGATTCCACGCCTTGAACCCATGACCTCAAGGTCACATGACGACAACTTTTACCGTTGCGCCAAGGCTCCCCTTCTACAGCGGAAAATTAAGCATTTTACATAAATTATGAAAAAAGGAACAATCTGTGTATTGTCTCAGTTTTGGTCCTTGTGATTTGCATTATTGAGCAGGAAAGAGTTGCACTTTGAGTGTTTTCCCTTTTAGTCTGTTTGAAGGTCTACTGATTATATGCCAGACCAAATAGGTAAGAGAGTGGAGTGCATGCTGAAGAGCTGCCAATTGGGAATCTTAGAAACTGGATGCAGTTATTGCATCAGTAATAAATTTAATTAACAGTTCACAGAAAATGAAAAAGATACTTTATCATGATCCTCATGGGTCTCCATGATCCCGGTTATAAAGTGAGTGTCTCAAATGGCTAAAGACTGAAGACTCCAACATAAAGAAGCAACTTGTTTTCCTGAACAGTGAGAACATAGTAAATGATGGTAGATTGGTTCTCTTCTTGCTAATGATAGTTAAATTAAGGGAAAGCTTCCTTGAGATGGTCAGTACTCTAGGGATGGACTAGCCTCCTGGTTGTAGGTCTGTCGATTGGGGTTCTAAATTTAAGGTGACAACTAGTTGTCTTACTGGTGATAATGTGCAAACTCAGTGGTTTCCCAGTTCCCATATCTAGTCATCAATCTGCCAATGATTTTCTTAGTTAAATGACTCCTGTCAATGCTGGATTTAGACTATGAGAGTGGTTATGTTGCGTGGGTTATTTGGGTGCCTTATTTGCAGTTTTCATCAGTTGCCTACAGCATCTTTATCTTGTTGGCATGTTATTGTTTCAGAATTTATCTTCACCAGTTTTGGTGATTATATCACTACAGGAAGGTAGTAATAAATTGGCAGCAAAGAGCTTCCAAAACCTTGTTTAGGCTTGATCAGTATTCTCTCCCATGATTGACAACAGACTAGTCCTTGATCATTCCCGAAAATGCTTCCTCAGCTCAAATCCAACCATTTCGAGGCTCGTTTAACACCAAAGATGATTGATAAAGGCTTTTACCATCTTAAATAATATATGCGATGATCTCATGAGGAGTTGAAGTCATTTGGCTTCTCATCAATGCAATTCCAATAATTTAGATGAAACCTCTAAAACCTCGAAACCGCTATCCTAACTCTTAAAAAATAAGGTGAATAAAATTCTGTTCAGTCTCAATTAAAAAATGAAAAAATCCGAGTAAGGTTGATGAATTAGAGAGGAAGAAGAAATCTAACACTATATTAATTTGATAAAGATTTTCCTGTCTGAAAATTGAACGGATAAGCATCAACCAATTCATGAGAATATCATCTGCCTTCAATGTAGGAGCTTTATGTTGGAGACTGGTGGTCCTGTCTCTGTTACCTTTGGAAGTGGAACATTTAGCAGATCGAGAGTTCACTGCTAGGAATGGGAAAAAAGGAGCTGGAGAAGGAGATAATGTCATTTCTTCAACATTACACATCTCAGTGGGACTCTCCTCCCAAGATGTATGGTGCCACATCTCTGCTATGAGATGGCAAAGTTCAAATTGTTTACTAAGGAAGATAATAAGGCATATTTTAAATTGATTTGGCTTTGTCACCATAGTTCTAAATCTATTTAGAATCATCCAATAATTTGGAATGCAACCACACAAGTGCATTAGAGCATTTAATGCTTCCTTTGTGTTCTCTTATTCTGCAAGTCGAGGAAGTATGAAGCATCCTTGACTCATTGATCTGCCCAGAAGCACCCATAGGCCATTTTGGGAAGCTGTGGCATTTTGATATGATATTGACAACAGTTATGCCGTTGGTGTCATCCAACCAAACTTGCTCTATGGGATTTTGGTGAACCTTTTATTTATTTGTCTTCAAAGGCACTCTTCTTATTTCTACCTTGGATTATCAATTCATCATTGAAGAAGAAGGAAAACAGCAAGATACTATTTGGCAAATCTGATAGAGATTATTGACACCTAAAGAAGAACTAGAAGGGGACAGGGACTGATAATCAGTCACAACATAAGTGTGGTAGCTATTATGTTAAAGGCCATTATCAGATTGCACGCCCTAATGCTCCTTCACAAGCTAAATTATTCCTTTGAACATTTTCAGCTTGCTAATGACATTAATATGTTGATGTTTGTGAGATGCTGCAATCTGATAATGGCCTTTAACTTGAGCCAGATGTAAATCACATTTTCCCTGTCTTTTGTAGGGAAAGGATACTTAATGTAGCCTTCTTTAACTTTGAAAGCCTTGGGTGCTTCTTGAAGATAAGATGGAACCAGCACTAGACGAAACTTGATGACGACACAAGGTTTGATGAGACTAGTTGGGAAGTAATGCGGCAACTTATGCTACTTGAATTTAGCATTGGAAAGGGAGGAACATGAGTGGGACTACAACGAAGGCCAAGCATATAGGAAGATTTAAGTCAGATCAAGACTCTCAAAGGGAGAAAACCATAAGTCTTAGTTCCTGAGTTGGTATAAGATAGATATGAATGAAAGAAGAGTAAGAATAGATCAAAACCCAAGTTTTCTAACGAACAAAGATTTAAATTAGATAAAGACTTCCATAGATCTTGCTCCCAAACCATGTCAAGGAGGAAGAAATAGGAAAGGAGAAGAAAGAGATCAATCAATATTTAAGTAGAAATAAGAAGGGGAAGGTGGTGTTCTGGAGATCATGTTCTGCAGATCTTTTTTGATTTTATGTACTCCTGAGTAACACGAAGAAAGCTACATATATGAGATGCCCACACAATAGACATACATCTTTTTATCTAAAGACAGCATGATGTTGACAAGTCTTGTCATTGGGTACTAAAGCCTGTTATCTGAAATATTCCTTGTTGGGAGCCTTGGCAGAAAGGTACAGTTGCCGCCGTGTGATCTGGAGGTCACGGGTTTGGTGTGGAAACAGCCTCTTGCAAAAATGCAAGGTAAGGCTGCATACTATAGACCCTTTGTGGTCTGCCACTTCCCCGAACCCTGCATATGCAGGAGCTTTGTGCACCAGGCTGTCCTTTTATTTGAATCTACTTGTCTACTAATAGATAGAATCATGATTTTAGTATTTTTCTTCCGAATACTTGACTTATACAAAGTTAGCAAACTTATCCACTTCACATATCGAGGAACTAAACAGAATGATGAATATTCCGTATTTTCAGCATTACAAGCTTAACACCTACTTCTAAAAGAGAGACATTGTTCGTCTGTTGAGTTGGCGTGACGGGGACCATCATGCATCCCCAAGAGACTAAAAGCGGTGTGGTTATCATTTAAAATGGTTCATGTTTATCTTTTAGGTCCTTCAGTGTATTTTTAATTTGTGAGCTATACTTTAGTGTTTAGGTTAATTCTTATGTGTTTAAGTCATGTTTTCTTTAACCAATTAAGTGATGGGACCAGGTTTAAGGTTAGTGGTTAGGCCAGCCAACTAAGATGCCTACTTCCACTCTTAAGGTAGCACCTACCTTGAGTTCTACTTACTCCCTGCTGGATTTTACAATATCAGGTGACACTGCTCGCCATAAACAAAGGAACAGAGCAGTTATAGCAAGCTCTTCCATTTTACAAACATGGAAATCTTTCCAAGAATAAGAGAGCTACGCTACTCTCTTACAATACAAAAGAAGAAATTTTGAAGAAGAAATCTCTCTCTTAAGATTCAACATTATTGAAAAGATACATAGAGAGTTTCAGTGCAAGAGATTGAAAGAATTTGAGTAGGAATCTTGGAGTTGCTTGAATGAGATGTAGGCTTGAATGCTTGTTGCTTTATCTTCAATTTGATCCAAAAGTTATTATAATAGTCCCAGAATCTCCAATTTACAATATTCTTTCCAAAAGAGTCGTTGTAGACAAAATTCTAGCTGTTGGTAGTGGATCCAGCTCACCAGGAGATACGATTTTAAATTTGAAAATGACAGCCTATACACTTGTCTCCCAAAACATTAGACTTGATTAAAAATACAATCAACTTGAATTCATATATTGTAGTCTCGATGAATACCCACTAAAACAGTTGACTGGATTTTCTGTCCAGATTTAGAACTGATGTAATTTTGTAGACAGTTAACTGGATTTGAAAAACATTCAGCTGGATTTGTTCAACCCTAAAAGTGTTTCCAAGCCCTTTCACAAACACTCAACTCAATTTTCAGAAAAGTTGGCTGAATAAAAACATTGGACTTGTTCTCAGGAAAATCTTATGAGTAGCTCTATTAACAGAGTCCCTGACAAGCGATTGAATAGAATATTCTTGCTGGTCAACTTGATTTGTAGAGTTACTTTCTTCCTTAAGTTGATATTCAGCTTGAAAAACAGTTGACGAGATTTGAGAATCGTCACCTGAATCGCAATATTTTTACTTTTTCAGAAATGAAATAGTCAGCTGCTTTGGGAGAAGCAACTGACTCTGTCTGGAAAATTGAAAGTTTCTGTTAACTTGAGGCATAAAACAGTCAACTGGACTCCAAACAGTTGACTTGATTTATGAAAACAGCTAACTCAATTTTCTGGGCATTCAGCTAGAATTGTCTGAGCTTCAAGTCTTTAGAAATAAAGCTGACCGGATTAGAAAACAGTCAACTTTGTTGATGGCAGTTTTTTCAAACAGTCGACTTCTTTTTAAATGAAGCCTACTTGAATTGTCCAAACTTTGATGTTTCAATCCTTCGATTCCTGAAACTTGCTCAGTTCTTCATGAATGGTTTCGAACTCCATTAGATTATCTTGCACTCACCAAAGATGTTAGACACACTTTAATAGTGGTTTTGTTATCATCAAAATCAGGTAATTTTGGGCCAACAATTGTTGTTTATTATCTTAAGGAAAAAAACTGAAAAGAAAATATAAGGCAAAGAAAGAGTTCTTATTGCTCATGTTTCTTGTTGTAAACTACCTCAATAAATTCTTGAAGCATATTGAAGGGCCAAGAAACAGGAAGAGGAAGGCGCTGTCATCATCATCAAGACCTTATCCCAATTAGGAGTTGGCCACATGAATCTTGTTCCTCTATTCCCCTTTATTAAGTACTATGGCTTCATTTAGTCCCAAAGTTTTTAAATCTTTTCTCGCCACTGTTATCCACATTCTTTTGGGCCTTCCCTTTGTCCTTTTAGAACCTTCTACTTGCATTGCCTTACTCCTAACCAGTGTCGTTTTGGGTCTCCTTTGGACATGTCCAAACCATCTAAGTCTAATTTCCCTCATCGTGTTACCTATTTGTATTACCACTAAGTTTCCTCTAATGTTTTCATTCCTAATTCTATCATTTCTTGTCTTGCCACTCATCCATCTCAACATCCTTATTTTTGTGATGCTCATCCTATGAACATGATGTTCCTTAACTGCCCGATACTCTGATCCATAGAGCATGGTCGATCGTATGACCATTCTATAGAATTTTTCTTTTAGTTTGAGTGGCACCCGCCTGTCACACAGAACTCCAGATGCACATCTCCATTTGTTTCAACCCGCTTGGATACTCTGGGCAACTTCCCTCTTAATCTCTCCACTCTCATGAATCATTGATCCTAAGTTGTTGAAAGTGGTCTTTTATGGGAACTTCTAGGTTATCAATCTTAATTGGTGTTCCACTCCTTGCTAAAATTGCATTCCATATATTCCGTCTTAGTTCGGCTAATTTTAAATCCTTTAGATTCTAATGCTTCTCTCCCTAACCCTAGCATTGTGTTCACGCGCTCCCTTGCCTCAACTATATCATCTGCAAATAGCATGCACCATGGAATCTCCTCATGCAGATTTTTTGCTAACTTATGCATAACCAATGTGAAAAGGTATGGGCTCAATGTTGATCTTGGTGTAATCCTGCAGTGATAGGAAAATCACCGGTCTCGCCAATAATGGTCATTTGTCATTGCTCCCTTATACATATCTTTAATTATGTCTATATATCTTTGCAAAACCCCTTTCTCGCTCAGCACCCATCATATTAACTCTCTAAGTACTTTATGATAAAAAAAGGGCAGCCCCGGTGCATGAAGCTCCCGCCTATGCAGGGTCTAAGGAAGGGGTGGACCACAAGGGCCTATAGTAGGCAACCTTAACGTGCATTTTGCAAGAGGCTGATTCCACGCCTTGAACCCGTGACTTCAAGGTCACATGACGACAACTTTTACCATTGCGACAAGGGCCTCTAAGTACTTTATGATAAGCTTTCTCTAAATCAATAATGACCATGTAGAGATCTTTCCTTTTCTCAATATATTTCTCTATCAAATGTCTTAGTAAGAAAATAGCTTCCATGGTAGACCTCCCAAGGATGAAACTAAACTGATTATCCGATATACTTGTCTCATGTCATAGCCTCTTCTCAATCACTCTTTCAAAAAGTATCATAATGTGGCTCATAAGCTTGATCCCCTTATAGTTAGTGGGATTTATCACTAGAAGAGATGGGTAATGTCTCAGAATATAACGATCAAATCATTACTGTCAAGATAACATCACCTTCTGAGAAACTAAAGCTAAAAACAAAGTTATAACAATTAGTCAAATTAACCCTACATTTTGTTAATTCTAGTCATTGATTGGAGCCAACAGATATTCTCCTTGCCCCACATGCAACTAATGTACCTAGCCTGCTAGGGAAAGCAATTTTTCCAGAAAATCCCATTAAACTGCCTATAAATTCATCAATGATCATGCAGAACTATCAATGATTGAATTAGCCTTGGTCATTTGTGTCATTGTTCAAGGTGGGAACAGGGTTTATTATTTCATTCCAGTATATTTATGTTAACCTTCAAGACTTGACAGAAACATGCCCGTGGTATCCTTTAGGGTTGGCATGAGACATGGACTGAATATCTTTTGTTTTCACCTTGCAGGTATTCAATAACAAAAGCTTTCTGTATTGCTTTTGTTATGACATTCTTCAGTGTGTTTGACGTGCCAGTGTTCTGGCCAATACTCCTCTTCTACTGGGTGGTTTTATTTGTTCTCACAATGAAAAAACAGATTAAGCACATGATCAAATACAAATATGTTCCCTTCTCCTTTGGCAAACAGGTACATCTTGGACTTCTTGAACTCAACTGAATGGTTATTTATTTTCCTTCTTACCATATTGTCGGAAAACTGAGATGAACTGTTCTTATTTGTTTGCAGCGTTATAGGGGGAAAAGAGCACCTTCATCTGACAATGAAAGCCTTCTAAGAGACTGAACTTTGTGCGGGTTGAGCATACAGCAACACGGGACCATGCCAACATTGGATTAAAGTTATACTCATTTCCAAATTTAGGGCTTCCTGAGGATATTGGGAAAGCAGAAGTTGCCTGAAATCTGATACATTCGACGTCAGGAAATTTCTCAAACTCAAGTAAAACATGAGCCTGAGACGGTGAGGCAGTCTTTTGTTGTGCCCTATTTTTACATTTCTTTATTTGGTGTTAATGTAATGTGTTAAAGTGCCAGCAACATGATTGACTGAGTTGTAGCATCGTACCTAAAATTAGTTGGGCTATCGAAACCAATCAGAAGAAGAAAAGGAACTAGATATATGTGAGATATTTGATATCTATTTAAGTTGCTTTACATGATGATGTTCATTTCTAGTTCTCCATTTTGGATTTTCTCTCATTTACCACCATGATAACAATGGTTTCTGGTGCAGTCAGAGAGTAACATAGTTCATTCAGTAACCATTCACTTTCCCCGTGCTTTTGTTTCCAGTGTAAAGAAGTTGATCACTAATGCTAAGGGTTCATTTCATTTTTTTTACCAAAGTAACCCTCGCATTGGCTGGTTGCATCTACAACTTATTTTAGGTTTGTTATTGTGATGAATTTCATAACCATTTGATCTATCAAAAAAATAAAAAGTCGAGTGGTTTTTTTGACCACTTAAATTGATGCTCAACAATGGATTCTCATGTTATGCCTAAATGTTTGATTACTCTGTTCTAATCACTTATCGATTTTGATTGTTTTAGCCGGCAGTTTCAATACCAGGATGTTTTCTGTGTTTTAGGCTGCCATTAACGAAGTATAGTCGTGGATAATTTCGCCCGTCGGCTCTCCATGCTAAAAAGCACAAGTTAGCATTTCAACTGGACACTTTTAGCCTTCAATAGCTCCTTGCTTGTGCCTCTGTGTTCCTTTATTCATTGCGACTCGTTGCACCTACTACTACATAAGGTCCTTGCTACCCCGTGTCTTATAGTGAAGTCAGATTAAAATGGTGGTGCTATCCTTGATTAACTCTTTTAGGTTTGTCATATTTCTATGGGTGTTGTATTTGTGACTCCAAACATTTCTCTGGGGAAAATATGAGCAGCTTGATGTTAAAGTAGAACCCACTTAATTATCAGATCATTGTGTCACGCACCCAATTGGCTTGTATTGTTTGAAGACCCGAGCTTTTATATGCTGAGATCGCGATGCAGGGACATTTGGTTAAAAAGGAGCAGCTTAGTGCATGCTTCATGCATGTGGGTCCAGAAAAGGGGCATACCACTAAGGGTCTATAGCATGCAGCTTTACCTTGTATTTTTGTAATTACAGAAAGGCTGTTTTCTGTCCAATTTGTGACTTCAAGTTACATGACAATAACTCTACAATTGTGCCAGGGACATACGGATGTAGTGACTTATTTTAGAGACATTTCATGGATGCTTGTTATTTTTTTGGGTTTCAGATGATGCTGTTCTTGAGTTCTGAATTTACATTGCACCCCCTCTTAGTTTTTTTTTTTTTTTAACCCTCGTAAATAGCCCTTTTTAGTTTAAGTTAGACAAAAGTTCTGCAATTTTTAAAAATAAATAATAATTATTGAGCCCCTTTTCAGCCAAGGACATGTTTCCCGTCTCTATTTTCCCGCAGCCTGCCCATGAACACTTGCAAGGAAAATAAGCGCGCGGTCTTCTTGGGATGTGAAGAAACATTGTGGACCCAGGAATATGATGACCAAAGCCCTCGTTTTGTTCTTTACATCTTAGATTGGTCCCATTTAAAAATCGTAACTGTTGCGGTCATGATAACTACTATTTTTAAGTGAAAAAATGGATGGCTCAGACAGTCCGGAGAATAGGATCTCCACTAAGGATGAAACTTTTTCGTAGCACCTACGTACTATAGGGCTTCTTACCCACGTTAAGTAAAAAATTAAAGGACTTAGAGATGTTCATTAGATAAAATCTTTCGTACCTAGGACATTTGAGGTCAATCGAATCAGATGAACAATTTGGATCATGATAAAAGTCAAGAAAAGTGGGCGTTTTAGTCACGTTTTTAGAACGCCTACGATACAAGTGCAATAAGATCGATTGCATCATATAATTCCTCTCTCTCTCTCTCTCTCTCTCTCTCTCTCTCTCTCTCTCTCTCTAGGAAAGTACATCATTAATAAATAAGATTTCTAACTACATTCATCCATTTTTTGGCTCTCTTTAAATAGTTATAACAACATTAAAGCAAATTGGGAAGCTCACGTGTATGCGGGGTTTGTCAATCTTACTTTGCTTTTTTGTAAGAGGTTTTACGCTTCAAACCTGTGACCTCTAGGTCACACGACAACAACACTGCCATCATGCCAAGGCTTCTTTCTAATAATAACAACATTCTAAAGAAAAATTAGAAGTTACTATCTTCTATGCATGCTCACATGCTAATTACAAATATACTTATTCACTTTATCTTCTCAATACTAGATTTTATCTTTGCCCAAAAGATAATCGACACTCTTCAATACTACATATAAAAGAAACTCTTGGTTGGCCACTAAACAACTTGGGGAGTCATATTAGTGCATCTATATATTTTATGGCATATTTTAGATAGAAAAAAAGAAAATAAAGAAACATTAATTATATATTTATCTATGCTATGTACAATGAAAATACCAGGGTATGAGCAACTGAACAAACCGATGAAACATAGGGGAGAATATATTTACATAAAAGAAGCTTAAATACACGAAAGGGCGTTTTGAGAATAGGTGGGGGGCCATTTTGATAAATGGCAAAGGGAATTCGATTGAATACTATCTGCGCACAAAACCCTGCACTAAATGCCTTTTTTAGTTTTACCTTGAACTTCCAATTTGGTCAACTATATTCCCATTTAAACAAGTTAGCTTAATCTCAATGAAATTTGAGACGAAAGTTCCCGTTATCCATTGCTTACGAGCCTCTTCCATTTCCAACAAGGCTCATCTATACGGCAGTTGACTAGCTTATGTAGTGCTGGCCTTTTAATGTTTCATTTGACCACCCTCTCCTCCCTATTGTAGAGCAATACACAAAAAGCACTTCCTCATTTAATAACAACACCGTTCTTTGCCATGGTGTCTTCGAACCTCATTCCTCTCTCTCTCTCTCTCTCTCTCGTCTGTACAATCTCATTCAGTTCATTTCATCCATTCATCAAAAAACATTTCGCACCACCAAACCTCTCAACCATGATTCAATTGAAGTCCCATAACCATATGGGCATTCTTCCAATTGCTAAGGTTATTGAAAAATTTGGGTTTTGTCTAAAATCATTTACAGATGTTCAATATATATATATATATATATATATATATATATATAGAGAGAGAGAGAGAGAGAGAGAGAGAGAGAGAGAGAGAGAGAGAGAGAGAGAGAGAGTTGTTATTCAAACATGGACAAACAATCACAAACAAATGCTTCCTCATCGATTGATCTTAGATTTTCAAATAAAAAATATCACAGTCGTAAAAAATGTCACAACTACAAGGGACTTTTAAAGTCAGTTAAAATTGATGATAGAAGTTGCTTTGTAAGCGACTTCTACCGAGCTGACTTAGAAAGTTGTCAACTTTTAAAGTCGTTTAAATAAATGACTTTAAAAGTCACAAACTTTTAAAGTTGGTTTTTTAAACGACTTCAAAAGTCATACACTTTTGAAGTCACTTATATAAAAACAACTTCTAAAGTCAGCAACTTTAGAAGTCGTTGTTTTGTAAGCGACGTAAAAAACAACCAAATTTTAATTGACTTTTGAAGTGGCTTACAAAAAAATGACTTCTAAAGTTGTTTTCAGATAAGCAACTTCAAAAGAATTTCATTTGGATGAACTTTTGGAGTCTCTTATATAAAAGCAACTTCAAAAGCTTGTGATTTTAGAAGTCATTTTCATAATAGCAACTTCCAAAGTAAAACCATTTAAATATATCATGACTTTTAAAGTCGTTATGTAAAAAATGACTTTAAAAGTAATTTTTTTTCAAATTTGTTTGTTTGCTCCTCCTCTTATATACAATGAATAACAAACACCTGATATTCAAACAATATTTATAAACATTAAAAACCTGTTTACAAACAATGTTCATCCACTTCTTAATACACAATACATCGTATGCATTAAAATACTTCAATCTCCACAAACATGAAAAACCAACAACCACTACATTGCATCCACATGTTAATTTATTGATACGTTACCACCTGTGTATACATTGAAAAACAAACATTCTATGCACCTAATACTTCAAACAATCTTTATAAACATGAACCAAACATCATATACACCTAAAAACTTCAATCTCCATACACATTCCAAACCACAATCCACTACAATGCATCAACATCTTTCTTGATAAACTGTCACTTGTGTATACATTGAATAACAAACATTCTATACACTTGATACAAACAATCTTTATAAACATGAAAAACCAAACATCTAATACAAAATGCATCCACTTCTTTCTCTATACCCCAAATCGTTCTTAAAATATAACACCTAATACATCCATAATGGCTACAAAATATCCATACTCATCATTATCCAGCCACATCTATTTTGAAAATAATTTATATAAGAAACTAAAACATATGCATTGTCTATGACATCCACATTCACTTCATTTGTAAATCCATATACATTCTAAGTAACTCTCTCATTCTTCATCTCGTAAAAGTTATATAATTCAATTGCCACATATGCACTTCATGTTCAAACTCCAAATTCACTTCATCCATACTCATTTATTCCCACACTTCAAATTCTCACTCATTTGTTGCTTAAAATGCAAATATATATATATATATATATATTTCAAAGAAAATAATAAAATCTAAAGGAACACACAAAAGTTAATAAAAAAAATACTTTATTATGTATTTCAAGTTCATTTAGTTACTCTAAGTAATTTAATTGAAACTCATTACATACTCAACCCATTCATTTTGTATTTCATTGAGATTTACTCTATAGTAACTCTTCTTGTTTGCCGACTTAGAAAGCATAGCAGCCTGAAATACAACATATTTAATTAAGCTAAAACTTTTTAGCTAGATCTATAAAAACTGTAGAAAAATATAAGATTATGCAAAATAAAAAGTGTTCTACCTTTTTTAAATGGGAGACATGAGTACAATCAAATATGAGGGTCCTCATTTACCTTAGGATATAATACCCACACTCCCAATCAGACTGTTGTTTAGGGAACTGTACAAAAAAGACAATAAAAAAGAACTCACAAATATCATTTATAATAATGTAGTTTTAATTAGTGATAACTTAGAGTAATTAACTAGTTCATATACCTTGACATTCTTCCACGTGAGTTTTGGTGGTTGTAAAGTCTTGGTCACTATAGCCCATTCCCACCAAGTCCTACAAATTTAAATTTCAAATGCATTATAGATGAATAACAAATTACTTATCTACACATAATACATGAAAAATAAATAAATGTTTACTTATTTATAATATATATGATGGCGAGACGGATGTACGCTCTACAAGAATAAAAAAATAAAGCATGACCACCATGCACATCCAAAATGAGCAACATCCAATAAGACCTACATAGATAGTCATATGGATTGTAATGGAAGTTGACAATCTCTAAGTGAAGAATAAATTGGGAAGAAAACAAGAAAATTAAAACTTACCCACTATTGTAGGGAATTATTAAGCCTTGTCCCTAAGAGCAGTAAAAGAAGCTTGGAAAAATATCTTAAATATGCCTCTCGATCGGCCATTGCTCCGTTGGTCCAGAAATGATGCCAAGGTTAAAGAATTTGGTAAAGTGTACCTTCACCTCAAAAAGGTTAGTAGCATCATTCAAGAAGTTGCATAATTTTTATATATATTACATATACCATTAAAATATAATATGTAATTAAATACCAAATGATTTACAAGCAAGTATGTGCATATACCCTATGTAGGAGACAATGTGAGGGTGCTCGAGCCGATCCTATAGGCAAACTCATAATAGGTCTTCTGCCATAAGTGACACTTCAACAACGTCCTCGACAAGCACTTCCCACTTGATTTGTATAGGATTGATTGCCATATTGTTGTTGATGAGACCATAGATTAACCTAAGAGATCAAGGTGTGTTAGGTGGGACTTCCACATGCTCCTGGATCGACTGCTGTAAAAGATGTAAATTTTTTTAGCTAAATAATATAATATTAGTCTATGAAGAGGGCCTAATTTATGATGAAAGAAAAATCAAAGATATATATATATATATATAATTACTTGTTCCATTGGTGCAGCAGCTAAAGGTGACATTGGAATGTCGGCTGATCTCGGTGTCCCATTTTGTTGCTGATTAACCATATAGAGTTATTAAACAATTAGGTGAGGTCTCTAGCTAAAAAATATTAATGAGGAAGATAGTATGATAAGATACATACCATGGACTCTATGGGAATGACTAGTGTCTTCGGCCAAGCGATGTGATATGCAATTGCATGCCTAATGGTTATAATATTTTCCAATCCTAATGGGAATGGTAGGCAGGCATTAGCATTCAAAGCCATGGTAATGGACACCTGCTTAGTATGTGGTGGCATACTAATTCCGTGTAAAACGTTTGATTTATGCTCATAGCATGAACCAATTGTCATGATATTTTGATGGGAATCCAAGGCCAACAAGCATTGAGCCACCTACAAATCATATATGCAATAAAGAGGTTGATATATATATATAAATAATTATTACAAAAGGAAATTGGAAATTTATAGTCTTGTCAATGTACATACCTCCTGGGCAGGAATTTCCTTTTCGAGGGGAGGCGAATGTTCTTCATTATCTTCTTCAGTTCGGGAATTGCAGCTCACATGTGATGGAGGTACAGTAGGGCACATATTATGAGTAAGGGGTGGAGTAAAAATCATCAAATATCCCTCACTCATCTGTCTAAATATATCAGCCTTTATTTTCTTAACGAGCTCATTATAGGCCTACTCATCATCTTGAACTTTAGGTATATGTCCTCTACTAAAGAATTTAGAAGAAACAACACCTTGAACCATGCCCCTAACTTGACTGGAGTGGTCCTGCTTATTTCCCACAACCCTATATAGGATGTCATCCTTAGCAGCAGTTCTGATTAAAGTTTCTATAGTAGCACTTTCTTGGGTAAGAATGTCTTGCAAAATTTAATTAGAAAGGCATGATCATTTCATCTAATTAATTATAAAAAATTAATAGACAGGTGGAACCACTTACTATGCATGAAGCAATTTGCACAATAGTTTCATCTACAAACTTGTTGCCAATACAGCCCACTGAATGTGCCATCTTCCATAGGATGGAGTGATCAATGGGTTCCATAGTCCCAGCTTTTTTTTGATATCAAGAAAAGGCATTATAGTTAGAGAACATGTATATAACTATAGTAGCATTAAATTAAATAGAATAAATTTTTACAGATACTTACTTTGAGTTCTTCTAAATGAGCATAGCCCATCCTAGATAAGTGGTACTGCATATTTCTTTCATGCACCTTTCTTTCCCTTACACTCTTCGCCTACACATTTTCACATGCTTGATCAAGTGCATTAATTGAACATTACATGTAATTAAAAGAATGAAGCATCACTTCTGCACATACCTCAAAACTCAGCGGAGGTGTGATTTTGGACAAATGCATTCCAAACCTCCTGGTCAATGACGTCAGAGTAGATGGAAGGCACCATGTATAGCCTTGACGGATTGTTGACATTTGGAGCTATGTAATTGCGAATAAGGTAGTTCTTCCATTTTCTCCATTGCCCACTTGTCCTTTGTAAAGTAGACATCTTCTTGTCATCCAGCACGTGAAAGGTAGACTACAAATTGAACACATCAAATTATTATATTTGAAAAATAAGAAAAGTTATGATGTAAATAATGCATGTACTTAATGTTTACATACCTTCATCATTTCCCATATTGAATATTTTGTAGAAGATGACACATGTCTCTAATCCTCAAATGTCATAGGAACCATGCTTCTTACTGTAGAGCAGAGGAAACTACTATAAGCAGCTGCACTCTCACCAATCTCTTG
The DNA here is from genome assembly GCA_035236585.1 of Warburgia ugandensis. Taxonomy (NCBI): domain Eukaryota; kingdom Viridiplantae; phylum Streptophyta; class Magnoliopsida; order Canellales; family Canellaceae; genus Warburgia; species Warburgia ugandensis. Next base: position 51,861,544 of record CP141133.1, on the reverse strand, counting down.
CTCTCTACTATTATATTGGATAGTTTCTTTAATTCCCTTTGACTTTCTCTTGATAAGCTTTTCCATTGTTGTTCACCCTTTGCCCTTTCTTTTTGTAGTAGTGCTCATGTTGGCCTCTTATTCATGCTCTTCAATGTGGCTGTAATCTTTAGTTTGATGTTCTTCTCATTCCATTGTTACTACAAAGAAACACTTAATGATATTAGAACAATGACATAAAAAAAGGCTATGTAATTCATTTAAAGAAACCAAACTGATGTCTCCAATAACATAGTTTAAGTACAAAAATAATTAAAGGAGACTCCATCTCCATCCATTCCCATAAACATACGATATCTAACATGTGTGACAACTAACCTCAAGGAAAACGGGTAAAGGATGCATGAAAAGTACTAAATTCATGTAATAAATTCCATCCAATAAAGTTTGTCTTGGTTATTTGCATGCTTGAAGTTCATTAAAATTTTGGTTTTATGATCATGTTTCATGTCTTGAATCACATACACCATGTCATTTCATGCCTTGTTTGATTTAAGTTTCATGAGTATCTTACTTTTGGAATTTTACTTTTCATGAGTCATATATACATAATTTTGAGCAGTTCATACACTTTATTTACTTGATTTCTTAAGAACCAATTTAGCTTTTTAGATAGTTTAGTTACTATTTTGGTTAGATCCCATGTTAGCAAACTTTTAATCCACACATTTCAGCCATTTCCTTACTGATGAACCATGCACACAACTCCATGGGTCCTGCACATGGTGATTGGGTGGTTTGTCTTTAAGTGATTTATTGTTCCCTTTTTTCATGATAGTTTTGCATTACTTGCTTAGTTATTTGCATCATAGTTTAGCTTTAGAATGTTTCTTTGTTTAGTTTTAGAATGTTTTATTTTTAGAAAGTTTTAGGATTAGGAAAGTGTTAGTTTAGTAAATTTTTATTTTTAACAAGTTTCCTTAGTTAAATCTTCCAAGAATCATTCACTTTAGTTTAGCATTATTTTTTTTAAATTTAATGCATGTTAATTAGGAAAGTTTCTAATTCCATTGGAAATCTTTATTTTTAGAAGGTTTCCTTTGGCTCATGTTTCTAATTTTATGCATGTTTCTCATTCCATGTTGTTTAAATCCCATGTTTATCAAAATAATCTTTCTTTAGCTAAGCTAAGCAACTTAAATAAGATCAAATCAACTGAAAATTCCTTGAGATTCTTCATGGGATAGAACTCTCTCACATGCAATTATTACTTTGATTTGTGCACCCTTGCGAGTAATTTTAAAGCTACACCACCTATCTTAAGGGAGATTGGTTTTGATTTAACTAGGAAAGCAAATAACATGATAGTTTAGAATTACTTGTTTAGTTATTTTCATCATAGTTTAGTTTTAGAATGTTTTATTTTTAGAAAGTTTTTGGATTAGGAAAGTGTTAGTTTAGGAAAGTTTCATTTTTAGTAAGTTTCCTTAATTAAAGCTTCCTAGAATCATTCATTTTAGTTTAGCATTATTATTTTTTATTTAATGCTTATTAGTTAGAAAAATTTCTAATACCATTGGAAATCTTTATTTTTAGAAATTTCCTTTGGCTCATGTGTCTAATTTTATGCATGTTTCTCATTCCATGTTTATTAAAATAATCTTTCTTTAGCTAAGCTAAGCAACTTAAATAGTATCAAATCAACTAAAAATTCCTTGAGATTACTTAGGGGATCGACCTCTCTCACATGCAATTATTACTTTGATTTGTGGGCTTGCAAGTAATTTTAAAGCTACACCACCTAGCCTAAGAGAGATTGGTTTTGATTTAACTAGGAAAGCAAATAACATGAAAATGGAAATGTGCAATGGAGTTACTAGATGTTATTACTAGACATGCATGTTAAGAAATAAAAGAAAAGAGGAAGCAATCAAGCACTAGTAAGATTGTGCTTATCAACTTTGATTCCTCTGAATGAATATCTCCAATGCTAGGGTTTGCATAAAAATAACTTAATTCTGCAAAAAACAATGAAAATTGGTCATGAAAATCAATCAATAAATAGTTGTAACCCACCCTTGTCCACAACCATGCCGAAACCCAACTCCCTCCCCCCCTAGACCACCACCATGTCGGAACCCAACTCCCCTCCTCACCCCCACCCTTGGCCCACCTAAACTTGTCCCACCCCACCCACCCCTCCTCGAACTGAGACCCTGCTAGCTCCTTCCCAGCACCCCTCAGAACAAACTAGCCCTACCCCAACACCCCCTAGCTCCTTCCCACCACTTGCCCGAGGCCCCAGCTCCTACCCACTACTTGGCAGATTCCATTAACCCCACCGCTTGAACCCCCCACCCCCTAGCTCCTTCCCACTGGCTGGCCGACCTAGCTCCTTTCCACTACTTGCTCCCCCCCACCTCCCACCTCCAACGTCCACCCCACCACTGACCAGCTATAGGTATGTACTGCCCATCTTCTCCTCACTCCTTCCTTATTTCTCTTCTCCTCTTCTCTTCTCTCCCTCAATTTTTCTTTGTGTAAATTGGGGATATCGGGAAGTCTATTTTGGGGTTTAAATATGGGTAGATAAAGAAGTCATTTTATATGTAAAACAACTTTAAAAGTATATACTTTTAAAGTCATTTTTAGAAAAACGACTTTAAAAGTATACAATTTTTTTATTCAAAATATATACACCTTTTATGTTAGTACTTCACAATATCTAACAAGTAATACACAATGAAAAATATTTTTTTATTATAGTTAACATTGATTCATGGGTTCAGGCATCAAGGTTTAGGGTAAGGTTTTAGGGTACGTACGTAAGTGTTCAAGGTTCATGGTTCAATTGTTCGGGGTTTAAGTGTCTAGGTAACAATGTTGGGCTGAGGTTGGGTTAAGGGCTCAGAGTTAAGGTTTAGAGTAAGGGTTCAGGGTACATACGTGTGTTAAGGGTTTAAGGTTTAAGTGCTTAGGGTTAAGGTTTAGGGCTAGGGTTTATGCATGGTTGATCTATACTTAATTAATTTTAAATGAATATATGTATTTGATTAACACTAAGATTAATCCAAAGTTTACTTGCACTACAAAATATTGTAGAAACACTCCTAAAGAACTAAAACTATGAGATAACCAAAGAAATACAAAAATTATAGTAATAAAAGAACATTAAAAAAATAAGATGATAAATTAATTATGAAGTGGGAATGTGGGGGTGCTAGCTTAAATTTCTGTGTCCATTTCCTTACATATGTGTGTTAGAGTGGTTCTTATATTAACGTTAATTTTCTTGACACCAAATTCACATAAATCAAACATTTGTAAATTGTTATTTAAGAATCAAAGATGTTAAATAATTAATATATTAAATTTAGGAGGTTTATCTCTTTCGTTGATTCACTTGTTATATATAAAGACGTCGTTTATATTTTAAACAACTTTAAAAGTGTAGACTGTTAAAGTTGTTTATCCATAAATGACTTTGAAATTATACACTTTTAAAGTCGTTTATCCATAAACGACTTTAAAATTGTAAAATTTTAAAGTCATTTACAATATCTAACAAGTAACACACAATAAAATAGATTTTTTATGATAGTCAACATTGATTCATGGGTTCAGGCATCAAAGTTCAAGGTAACGTTTCATGGTGCTTATGTAAGTGTTCAGGGTTCATGGTTCAAGTGTCCAGGTAACAATGTTGGGGTTAATTAGATTAAGGGCTCAGTGTTAAGGTTCAGAGTAAGGGTTCAAGGTTTGTACGTAAGTGTTCAGGGTTGAAGTTCTGGGAACAAGGTTGGGGGTTAGAATTAAGTGCTCAGGTTTAAGGTTTTAGGGTTAGGTGTTCAAGATTAGGATTAATGAGGGTTAGGGTTCATGGTTGATCTATATTGAATTAATTTTAAATGAATATATGTATTTGATTGACACTAAGATTCCAAAGTTTACTTATGCCACAAAATAATGTAGAAACACTACTAAAGAATTAAAAATATGTGATAACCAAAGAAGTACAAAAACTATATTAATAAAAAAAATTAAATAAAAAAAGATGATAAATTAATTATGAAGAGGGAATATGGGGGTGCTAGCTTAAATTTTTGGGGCCATTTCCTTAGCTGTGTGTCAGAGTGGTTCTTATATTAATGTTAATTTTCATGACACCAAATTCTCATTATTCAAAAATTTGTAAATTGTTATTTAAGAATCAAAGATGTTAAATAATTAATATGGTATATTTAGGAGGTCTATCTCATTAATTTTTTGTACATAAAGAAGTCATTTATATTTTAAACAACTTTAAATGTATACATTTTTAAAGTTGTTTATATGTAAATGACTTTAAAAGTGTAAACTTTTAAAAATCTTTGTAGATAAATGACTTTAAAATTTTACAGTTTTTTATAAATTTTTTAAAATATTTTTTATTGAAAATATATACACCTTTTATGTTACATACTACACAATATCTAACAATGAAACTATTTTTTTATGATAGTCAACATTGATTCATGCATTCCTGGTATGCACACACATACACACAGCTCACTATCAATATTTCATACAGCTCATGACAAAAGCAGAGCTAAAAATTATTAACATAAAATTATATACATATACATATACATATACATATACATATATATATATATATATATATATATTACAACTGACTAATATACATATTCCACATACCCAAAAAATAATTTTTTTTTTCAAACACAAGCACCTTCCTCACCATTGTCATGCACATAATCTTCATTCTCACCAAGTAATGCTTTGATTGATGGGATTGTTTTGGTAAAAGATGGGTGATTTATTTCAGCATCTCCTAGATCGTCTTCATCATAAAAATCCCTAGGATAGTATGATAAATTAGTTGACCATCTCTTATCACGTTTATCTTGTATGTAAAGTACTTGTTTTGCTTGAGATGCCAAAATAAATTAATCATTTTTATAGCCAATCCTGTTGAGGCCAACCAATGTCAATCCAAGGGCATTAGTTTTGATGCTATTGTATTCCACCCAATCGCACTTAAACATAATCATAGTTCTAAAAGTATAATCCAAGGCCCAAATCTCTCTTATAACCTTGTAATAAATATCATTCACCACTATTGGTCTGTTATCCTTTGAACTTAAAAAGATTGTAGCATTGGCAACGAAGTTAACTCCACTATTCTATTGCACTCTTGAGTTATCACGGTCTTTCATCTAAAAGCAATAATTATTGATGGCATATCTGGCATATTTTATTACTTTTGGTAGTGGTCCCATTGGCATCCAGCCTAAGGTTTCTGATATACCATTGCCTACTACTTCTCGCTAATCTTGAATCTGTGTATATTAAGTAGGCTTAAGTAAGATTAATATACATACATACATACATACATACACACATACATAAACACACACACACACACACACACACACACACACACACACACACACACACACACACACAGAATGTAGTTTTTTAACTTAAGTGAGATTTCTTTCATTTTACCTTCTTACATAGCCAATTATTGAAAGTGTGACAATGCTCAAATTGTAGCCACTTTTGTTTCTTTGTGTAACTTAGATTCATTGGCTTGAGTACATCCATGTGTTCACTACATATACACCCACAAATCAATAGAGTAATCATGGAAAATGTAATTAAACATTAGCAATTGAATTTTACATAAGCGCATGTATGCACGATCAACTTACTCAATGTAAGGTTGGACTTCATCAACATTTTACAACACATAAAGATGTGCCTGGTCTCATTCTTTACAGTCAATGATCAATAAACAACCACTTGATAGAGATTCACTAACCTTTGGATCATGAAATGCAACTGATTGTTTCTTTATTGGGATTCCAATGGCATCCACTCTTGCTAAGTACTCTGTGAAAAACTCCACTGCTTCCTTTGCAATATAACATTAAGCTATACACCCCTCTGGCTGGTTGTGATTACGTACATACCCTTTTAAAATTTTCATGTACCTCTCAAATGGATACATCCATTACAAGTAAATTGGCCCCCAGAGTCTGACCTCATCAATGAGGTGCACTATTAAGTGTACCATGATGTCAAAGAAGGATGGTGGGAGTATTGTCTCAAGCACACATAAAGTTGTCGCTAGATGACCTTGAATTTCTTGTAATTTTAAAATATCAACCACCTTCTTGCATAAAGCATTAAAGAAGTAATGGAATTTTGTAATAGCTCCCCTAACTTTGTTTGGTAACACATAATGTATTTCTACTAGTAGTAGTTGTTGCATCAATGGATGACAATTGTGGGACTTCATCCCCAACAATTTTTTCTCTTCCATGGAGAAAATGTTTTTAAAGTTTGAAGAGTAGTCGTCTAGGACTTTGAGCTCAAACAAAGTTTTACACATTATTCTTCTCTCCTCTCTATTAAGAGTACAATTTGCCTTAGGCAGGTATGTTCCTTGATTGCCCCTATCCTCATGGTACAACCTCCTCTTCAAATACATGTTCATAAGATCCATTTGAGTCACAAGTTCATCCTTTGTTTTTTCTGAGATATTAAGCAAGGTATCAGTCAATCTTTCACACACATTCTTCTTAATGTGCATGACATCAAGCACATGGCGCATATGCAGTGATTTCTAGTATGATAGATGAAAAAATATTGATTTCTTTTTCCAATAACTTCTACAATTACTTTCACTTTCACTTGCACGTTTACTTGATTTCTTCATATTCTTTCCCCATAAGACATTAATATTTTTAACCTGCTCCAATACTTGATGTCCTGTCAACATCTTTGGAGGTGTCCTTGTCTCTACACTCCCATTAAATTCTCCCTTCTTAAGATGATATGGATGGTCTTTGCGTAACCATCTTCTGTGCCCAAGGAATGCCATTTTCCTACCATGTTTAAGTCGTATAGAACATGTTTGATCACTATAGATAGGACAAGCATTATATCCCTTCACAGTCATCGAGACAAATTACTATATGCAGGGAAGTCTCTTATTGTCCACAATAATAAAGCCATTAGGGTGAATGACTCTTTCCTATATGTGTCGTATGCTTGAATTCCTATGTCCCATAATGTCTCAAGATCATCGACCAAGGGAGACAAGTACACATCAATGTCATTCCCTGATTGCTTTAGACCCGATATCAACATTGTTAGCATCATAATATTCCTCTTCATACATAGAGACCCTAGAAGGTTGTAACAAACTAATATAACAAGACAACAACTATACTTGATACTCCTAGAACCATGAGGATTAATCCCATCTATTGATAATGTTAGTTGTAGGTTTCTCGATTCTTCACCAAAATTAGGCCACATAAAGTCCACGAGTTTCCATGCTAGGCTATTTGTTGAATGGCGTGAAAAGCTATCAGCTACTCTATCATTAGATGCCACACTAATTTCTTTGCTATTTCTATTACACAAAACATTCTTTTGAACCTTGGAATAGGGGGGAAGTACCATTGAACCTTTGCAGGAACACCTATAATTGTCTGGGTTGAATTCTTCTTTAACTTCCATCTTGGTTGTCCACAAGTTGAGCATGTAATTTTATCCTTGTACTCCTTCCTATATAAGTTGTAATCATTGGGACACACATGTATCTTCTCATACTTCAACCCTAGTGCAACCATGATTTTCTTTGCCTCCTACGTGGAGCTCGCTAATTTATTATCCTTCAATTGCATCTTACCCACTACTTTCAAGACTTTTGTAAAACCTTGACCTAAAAAACCAAATTTTGATTTCACATTGTAAAGTTCTACCATTGCGCACGGCTTGGTATAATCTTTACACTCAGGGTACAACAACTCATCGGCTTATTCTAATGTAGCATGAAATTGTTCAGGGTCATCCTGGAAGTCATCATATGCTTCTTGAAACATTGGTACAAGTGTACTACTATCTTTGATACTTCCTACAATGTCTTGATCATATATTCCAGGCCTTGTTGAGGGCCTATGCAGAAGTTCTTCTCTATGCCAAATCCATGGGTAGTAGCTTTCATTGATTCCATTAAAGTACAAGTGTTCTCAACACCCCTATAGTTACTTTTTTCAAGTTTCCACATTTTGAGCATGGACAACGAATGTGTTTACAATCAACACCTGCCCTAAGTGTAAACTCTATGAAATTTTCTGTACACTCATATTCTTTCGATGTCCTCATTGCAGACGTCCAAGCATATTTTTCCATTATCACAAGAAATCGAAGCAAATTTGTGTGGAGCCTTGTAAGACATGAAAAGATTAGGTTAGGAATTTTACCAAACATTAAATATACATGAATTAGAAGTATTCAAAATAATGACATTTCATGGAAATTTTCAATTAACAATGAAAAAAATGCAAATTATGATAGCCACATTCACAAATGAAATCAATTTTTTTAAAAACATTTTCTAACCCACAACCTTGTAAAAATTCTTTGAATATGCATAATACATATGAGATAAACATAACCAACACACAAAAATTAATATTGACCCTGAATTTTGAATGTAATTCCAATTCACGGGTAGGAGTTAGTTCAAGTAAGGAAACAAAAGTCTGGTTTAATTTTTGTGCACAAATAATAAACATAGAGTCAAAAGGCAAGGTGAAAGTCTATGAAATAATTCTTAAAAAAGAAGTACAATTGAAGTCGTTTTCATAAAAATGACTTTAAAAGTGTACACATTTAAAGTCATTCTTATGAAAACAACTTTAAATGTAAATACTTTTAAAGTCGTTTCCATAAAAATGACTTTAAAAGAGTGGACTTTTAAAGTCATTTTTATACAAACGACTTTAATAATTTTTTAATTTTCACATGAAATATATATTTATTCACCTTTTGTACATTTCAAATTTACATAAATACATAATGAAACTAATTTTACAAACACAATCATATATATGTAAACAAACACATCAATAAGGAAATCAAATTATTTTTTGATTACAACCAATGTTACATATATATCAAATGTTACATATTATTAGATCTTGTCAAGCAAAGATCAAAAAGAAAACCTGCTCTTTTTCATCAAAATCTAGCCTAGTATTTAGCTGACACCATTATTTTTCACCAAAATTGGCCCAAAGTTAATGTTATAACCACCACTCTTCATCAAACCCTAATTGAGAACCACAAATCATATTATTCTCCCTTTCTTCAATAGTGAGGCTCGAGAGAGTAGTTATCATTTTCAATGAAATCATATGATTTTAGAGAAATTAGGATGATCAAATGATTCTTTAACCCCATGATATGTAGTTCGAAAGCTCACATGATTCACAAAATAAAAACACAGAAAAGTTAGTAACAAGAGAAGAAGTATTTGTATGATTTAAAAGAAGTTGTGGTTTACTTCCAATTTTTTTCATGACACAAATAGTCAACATATAAAAATGGAAAGTAAGAAGGGAAAAAGATAGAAGCATAAGGTCTAGAGACAAAGCTGCCATGCCAAAACCGTGAGAAGAAGAAAATAAAGGAAAAAATGGTACTTTGACAGCTATTTATAAATCATTGAAGACTTTAGAAGTCATTTAGTGAGAAACAACTTTGAAAATATTAAAATTTTGAAGTCGCCAAGCACTAAATAACTTTAAAAGTCCATTCCCACTAAATAAAATATTCCCACCAAATTTATCTTGATACTTTTCAAGTTGCTTCCTTAAAATGACTTCAAAAGTTATGTATTTTTTACATCATTTTTCTGAAAACGACTTTAAAAGTTATCACTTTTGAAGTCATTTTTATACTTATTGTGCCAAATTTTAAAAGTTTCTTATGCTTAAATGACTTCTTAAGTATATATATTTAAAGTTGTTTGTTATCAAACGACTTCTAAAATATTTAATAAAGTCCACAATCGTATAAAGCGACTTTTTTATGTCGACTTTAAAACCCTCCTATGTAGTAGAGAGAGAGAGAGAGAGAGAGAGAGAGAGAGAGAGAGAGAGAGAGAGAGAGAGAGAGAATTTCATGGATAATGATCTAGATAAAATTATGCATAGATAGAAGTTGAGTTATGAAAGATGAATAAAATTAGCCATAGAAATAGAGATTAAATCCTTGATATAAGGTCTTGAATTATGGAATATTTATAGGTTTAGTCCTCTTATAATTGAAGGGGACTCAAGTGTGATCTAATGGTTTAGTAGTTGTAATTTTCCACCATGGAGATTTTTGCCACTAGTTGATAAAGCTATAGCTATCATTCAAGGTCTTGATTAGCAAACTCTCTGGTAGATAAACTTGCTTGTAACATTGAGATGAACTTGCATGCGAAGTTGTTAGTGCTCCTACCTTGAGAGTTAGGTGGACGCCTTTGTAGAAGGTGTTTTAAGGACAGTGCTCTCTCTTATCGTTGTTGATGGTTTTGTTTTGATTATCTTGATCAAAATGTTTAAGGAGGGCTAGTCTCCCCCATTAATAAATTACCGTTTCTCAAAAATAAAAAATCCATTGATAGTAAAATGACCCTGTGAATCCTATCTGTGATCATTATCCATAAATATAATATTTTAATGGTAAAATGACATGTCGCAAGGTCAATGTTGTATAAGTTGGTTAAACACTATTGTGTAATATCCCTAATTTTGCAATCCATTCCAAGCAATTAGGTTGAATAACAAATTGAATTAGAATGAGGAATCAAATTCCATTGAAGTTTACTTTCGTGGAAAAGAATTCCATGGAGCTTAAACTATATCTCCAAAACCATAAAATTTGGAATGGGGAGAGCTTTTTAGGCACCAAGAACACTGAAAATGAACACTAAACAAGAAAGTTATCAAGTTTTTACTAAAGGGATAGTGGTCCAAAATAGGTAGCGGCACCAAAACCCAAAAACAAAATGGATGGTTGATAGTGCGATCAGGTTGCCATTCTCTCTCTCTCTCTTCTTCTCTCTTCATTCTTCATGTCTCTCCCTTTTCTTCCTTTCCTTTGTCTCCTTCCTCCTCCCATAGCTATCGACGCAACATAGTTATTGTCAATGATTGTGCACACCATGAAAGCCATTGAGAAAACGATATTTTTTGGTTAGAAACTCATAAAAAAAGCACCTAAAATTGACGGAGAATATGATACAAAGGGAATCCGAGTTAGATCTATCATCTATGGAGAGAAGATAAGATTTTTACAAGATTGAAAGAAAAAACTAGATCACTAGCGATTGCAATTTTTTTGGTGAAGCTCTAATAGAAAAGCTTTATTCATTGGCATCAAATGGTAGTGATTTTTCACCAAATTTGAAGGGACTATAATTAAAACCCTAATCTACATTTTTCTTAAAGAAAATTTTAAATTTTTCATCAAAAATGGCCGCTAACAATGACATCTCTCGTCACCTTCTTCAATGATAGTCATTCATCATTGGCGACTTAGAACTTTTGTATAAAACTATGGTTCTAGCATATTTTGACGTGATCTACTTAATAGAATAGGTTTTGACAAGATCAGAGATTATTTAACCATCCAAAATCAGATGTGATCTTGATCTATTAACATCAACCATTGATCTATGAATTTGACCATCCATTTCATAGGTCTTGATGATCCTCAATGATCTAGCACCTGATTTACAATTTAAAGTAGATCTATGGCATTCATCTACAGATATGTGATTGGATGTTTCATATATGACCCATTTGCATCCTGATCTTGATCTAAGACGTCCAATTGGTTGATCTAAGATTGAATCTCATAGATCTGTGAGCTAATAGACTCCTACCCTCAATTGAATCGTAATAGGTGATCAACACCTTGATTTGCTATCTTGAACACTATATTTTAGATCAATTGTAGATTTCTACACTTGACAATGACCAGAAAGATTGATTTGGGTCATTTTCCTTGCCAATCAATGATTACATGTATAGATTAGGCATAAAAATTAGATTAGCCAAATTTTATGTGAATTCTATTGTTTTTGTGTCGATATGGTTGTTACAAAACTAGGAATTAGCCCAATCAAGGTATATATTCTATAGGCCATCAATTAGTAGTTGGAAACAATGAAACAAAGTTCTGATTCATTTTTTCATGGTTTTGATATGCAATTAGAAGTCGACAAATAGTATTAGAAGATTGTTGATGCTTCATATGGAAAATATATAACTTAAAAGCTAGATAAAAGGATTATGGAATGGGAGATTCGGCTACTCTATTCATCAAAAATTGACTGAGGATTGATCCATAACTTCCTCATTTGTGTTCATTGATTTTGGTACACCGATATGTGGCTAAATAATATTAGTGAAAAAATGGATCCCCCCCATCAACTTAATGCAGGGAGGAAACAACCTAGTTATACTAATTGTTAATCTCCCTGTCCATACATTGGGTTATGACCAAACAAGTAAATCCAAGCCTTTTCACCTACTAATTGGTATATTTTGATTTAAATGTCAGTCCCAGCCAATGATACAAAATGGGAAATCAAATTGTCACATTTGACCATCTATTTTAGGAGTTTATGCATCATCAATCATGTATTGCAGTGTGGTTTGGAAGGTATTGCAAGTGAGATTGATTTTATGAAGCTAGTGGAACAAATAAATGTCACATGAGGTAGGTGGTTTTGAGATTGCCATGTTTTCTATATAATTGAATTATCGTATAACATTTAGTTTTGATGGACCATGAGATAAATGAGAAACAAATATGATTTGAATATGAAATGAATTTCTTTCCATGCATACAATATTTTGAGACATGCACTATGTTGATAGTTTCTGTCATGTACTTTCAAAGCAAATTGCAGTTGGAGGTGACACATGTTATTGCTAAAAACATCTTTTCATATGAATGAAAGTTTCATTGTTTTAAAACATGTAATTTCAACTATATATTGCTCAAATTGAATAATTTGAAAGTCTTTGGAGATGTTTTTGATATTTCATTATTGAAAGGGTTTAAAAAAGTTCATACAATGTATGGTTTAACTCACATGTTTTTATGGCTACATGTTATACGTATGGAATGGCCAGAAGTTTGGAATTTTTGAGAAAGTTAATGAGTCATGTTTCATGGCTGAACTTGTGTATCATTGAACCATTAAGAAATGCATCCTTATATAGCTTTTCAAAGTCATGTTTCACAATTGGTCACTAAAAAGATATTGAATTATTTTTAGCATGGTTTTACATGAAATAATTTAAAAAGTGGAATGAATTTTTCATGCTGAAAGTTTACATCGATTTGTGAAAAGACTTCCATTGAATTGTATATGATTACAAGTGAATGATTGAGAGTTGGTCTTGGTTTGTTTGCAAACTATGATCTACAGATACAGTAAAATTAGATGATTCATGAGAGTTGGTCCTGGCCTATCTACATATATTGATTTATTGATACAATTAATTCATGCGACTTGTGAAAGTTCATCCTAGCCTATCTATAGATAGTGATCTACAGATACTGTTAAAATTAGGTGACTTGTGAGAGTTGTTCTTGACATGTCTACATATATTGATTTAATGACACTGTTAAAATTAGGTGGCTTATGAGAGTTGGTCCTGGCCCTTCTACAAACTATAATCTATATGGTTAAAATTAGGAGACTCGTGGGAGTTGGTCTTAGGTCGTCCATAGAATGACATGACTTTATTAATTATTTTTTGATCAACAATTGCTATTGATTGAATTATTGATCAATAACTATTATGGTTTGTCTTAGTAATCAAAGATTGCTATTGATTGTTTTATCATCTGATGATTTGTATTAATTGATTTATGGATAAATGACCGTTACTGATTGTTTTATTAACCAATTATTGCTTATCAATGTTACAGATTTGTTTTACATATTGATTTAAATGTTCGTATACATTTATGGATTGTTGATAAGTGTTCAATTTTGTATAAAAAGTACCCAATTAGTAGCCCATATGTTACAAAATATAGTGTTATTTCTCGGGTTTTTCTAGAATTTTGTAACACATGCATTTCTGAACTAGTAATTAAAAATTTTGACATTTTGCAAGTTTAGAGACTAATCCAAAGTAAGTATGTAAATAATCATATTTTTCTTGGATTTAATTAGAGTTTTTAACCTTTTGTAGGAGTTAAGATGGTAATCCAATGGTCGAGCTCTATCAAGATAAGAATTGAAGCTATTCATGAGATTTCTTAGTCTAACTAAGAAACCTAAGCGAATGAAAAGCCTAAATGTCATCAATCTAAGGTGTGATGAAGGTTCAAGACTATCCTAGGTCAAGTAAAGATGCAATTAGAGAAGCAAAAGGTGACTATAAATGGACCCAAGTGCAAGCCATGCATTTCCACTACCTTTGCATGGGAGCCATTTAAGCCACCTTAACCATTAAAGCCATAAAAAAGGGTGATAAGCCACATGAGCTACTCAAGCCTTGAAGCCACTTAAGTGACCAAGGAATGAGCCACCAACCCATGGATGAATGCCACATGGAGCCACACGATTGGAACATCAAAAGAAGCAACTATCCTATGTTAAAAGTGTGATTTTAAAGTGATTTTGAGAGAGAATTGTAAAAGACAAGACGATCATGCATTGAGGAACCCATCAAGAGAGAAAATCCTATTTTTCTAATCTATTTCCTAACCTTTTCCACCACATAAACTTAGGGTTCTATAATTTTACCTTAGAGACAGAGAAACCTTCCTACATACTGATGCCTCCCCCATGTTTGGATGCTTATTAAGGTGGTTTTCTAAGTTTTCTCTCTCCATTCCAGCCAATCACCATCTAATTAAGGGGGATGGAATTCCACCCACCTTCCAAGGAAAAAGGCACCTCCCCTTTTATCCAATTAAAAACCAGCCATGACATCTTGATTACATCATCACTCCACCTCATCTTCTAACTAACTTTTCACCTTCACTCTCAACCTAACATTGCTCATTCAAAACCTAAGATCTAGATCTTTAGTCCTTGATTTAGCCTTTCCTAAGTTAGAAACTCAACCATCTATATAAACACCATGGTTCCCACATTTTTACCAAAGTAGGGGTTGGGTGAGACAACCTTGAAACATAGCTCTCCTTTGGTGATCTTTGTTGCTGGACTTTGGCATTCTTTTGATACTTTTCTTCCTTTGGATTTCTTGGTATTTCCTTTATTATTTTTTCTCCAATTCATGTTAGCAATTTTCTTTCATTGTTTTAATTTCATTGCCTTAATTTCCATTGATTTGTTTTCTAGTTCTTCACTCCTCTTTCCACTTAGCTTTCCCTGTTTTCTTTGCTTCAATTCTATTAGTTTTTCTTGCTCATCCCATCAAGATTAAAGTTATCTCTTCTCTAGTAGTGAAATCCAAGGGAAGAAATAACTTGCAACCTTGATTTCCCCCTTTAGAAATTCACGTTTTCTACCTTGTCTTTCATCCTAGGTTTAGGTCAATTTTCCTTGCTTTAGTTCATAATCTTAATTCCTTTTTGGGTTTTATTTTCATATTAGGTTACTTTAGTTTTTGATCATTAGATTGGATTTTTCTTATTGTTTAGATTATGATTTAGCCACATTTTATTGCACAAGTTTCAGAATTTTGTACTTGTTTATGCGCAAAAATTTTGATGTATGTTTGCATTGATTCAATAAAGTTTCTTGGGGATTCTTGTTATGGAATGTTTCTATCATGAATGTACTTTGGATCTGAATTTTTATCTTGCATAAAAGTCATTGTTTAAGTTTCTATGTTTTTCTTGATTTATTTAATGTTCATAAGTGCCTAAAATCTAGAATTTTTTCTCCTTAATCTTTATGCTTTGTTTCTACCCATCTAAACACCTTAATTGCTTGAATCCTTAGGATCCTATTTAGAATTTTAGGTTGTTTATTAAGTTTATAGCTTAGGTAGCTTGTTGGTTTGCATTGATAGCATCAAGTCTAGTCATTTTTGGACCCATGAATCTTGCACACAATCCATCGATCATGCACATGGCACTAGGTCACTTTCTTTTTTGATTTATAGTTAGTTTAGTTGTTTAATCTTGTTTTAGAAGTTAGTATTTAGTTGTTTTCTATCTTGTTTTAGGTTTAGAAAGTTTCCTTTTTATCTTTTAGAAAGTTTCTAATTCAAGTTTAGGAAAGTTTCCATTTCAATAAGTTTCCTTAAGTAAGTTGCTTAATTTAATTCATGATTATTTTGTATTAGTTTCATTTAGCTTAATGTATGTTAGTTAGGATAGTTTCTAATTTCATTGCTTAATATTATTTTTGGTAAGTTCCTTTAATTCTAGTTGTTAGTTTCACGCATGTTTCTCTTTTATGCATTTAAATTTACTGATGTAGTCACAATCTCAATCTCTTTGGCTGAAGTTAAGCACTTTAAATATCTAGATCCATCCAACATACAAATTTGTGAGATTCTTGTGGGTTTGACATCTCTTGAGTGCAAATACTACTTTGATTCATGCATTTGAGAGTAATTTTTAAGTGACACCAAGTTTTCTGTGCCGTTGACAAGGAATCATAATAGATTTATGGTTGGATATTTATTTAAATTATTTATCTTTACTTTTAATCTTAGGTTGCACTAGATTAGGATTTTGCATTGTATTTTCATATCTTGCTAATTCCTTATAAATTGACATATATTTCTTGTTTTTGTAATAACCCCAATTTTTGTAGTTATATTTAAACAATTTATAATATGCGTTGAAAATTTTGGAAAATTGGGCTGAAATGTTAGGTTTCCAGAAATTCACTTTTTATAGAAATAGAATCAAGGGTTGAAACATAGACAATTGGAATGTACTCAAAAAATCAAGTCCAACAACTATAAGCACACTTAAAATAGAGTGCGGATGGAAAAATCATATTTTTCTTGATTTTTGGAATTAAAAGGGAAAAATGGTAATTTCACATTATTGTGGGGCCCACAAAGTTAGGTAAAGAATGAAGTTAGCAATGATGCAAGACATGCATCAGATAATATGCAGTTGTTAGTGGAGGTAGTGGAATTTTCCCTCCCAATTAAATAATTTCTAGTGGAATTATATAATAAAATAATAAAAATTTCCTTATAAATAGCTAAAAGATTTGACCAAAAATGTTCATAAAATTTTGTTCCAAATTCCTCAGCTCTCCCTCTGTTCCCATTCTCTTTCTCTCTTTTTTCCCTCCATTTCCCCCTCTTTTTCTCCCATTTTCTCTCTCCTCTCTCTTCACTGGAAGCGCATCCTAGACACCCTGGGTAGCATAATCCTCAAATCCACTAGGGTGCATCCATAGATGTGTTGTCCCTGACTAAACCATGGTTTCACCCTATAATTGATTTTCAATTAGATGTCACTTTCTAACCATTAAAATTATGATATGATCCATTCAAACTGTCTAGATCAACTCCACCTGTATTTCCCCTATGGTTATTCAATGCTCAAAGGACTATTCATTGTAAAAATCACCAAAAAATTGAAAATTCAGCATTGTTATCTCTTCTATGGTAGTTTCTCTATTTTTCCAACACATCTTATTCTTTGGATGTTTCCAGGTAGGCCATCTTTCTTCCCTCTTTCAATTCTGGCACATTTTAAGCAAATTTGAGTTCACTAGACTAGTTTTTCTATTGGATTGTGAAACTAGTGCCAATGATACATGCCTAAAAATCCATCAAGGATGACTTAGATGGAAAATTTGAGCTGTCCAATGGATTCCTAGGGCCCAATTTGAAATAAATAGCCGTTGATGATGATATAGCCCAATAGTCCTTTGTTTTGTGAATTTTCGTTGATTGTATCGTTGGATGTTGAAATTGATTTGGGGCTTTTTAGACAAGGGAGTCTAGGATGGTATGGATGGTAGGATTCATGAGATTCAACATGGAATAGAGTGCCTAATTGAATTTAAGTCTCTTGTTCCAATTAGAGAGAGGAGAGAGAAAGTGCAAGAAGGGAGATTTTTGGAATTTTGGGAAGGAATATAGATATGGTTTTTCAAAGTAAGAAAGATGATTTTGTGGGAATTTTAATGAACATTTTTGGAGGATTTTTGGAGGGGTATTTATAGGTGTTTGGCATTTTTCATAATTACATGTAATAATTATGTTTTAATTCTTTTTATTATTAAATGGTCCTTGGATTCCCACTACCACCTCCTTCTCCACTAGCATGTGTTAGTGTTTTGACCAATGATTGCACATTTTCTGGCCATTGGATTCCTTTGGGGGCCCCTTGTGGGCCCCATGGGGGTGTGAAAAGACCATTTTGCCCTTTTGTGGAGCAAAATCCATTTTATTCTCCCGAACTTGAAATCAAGCCTACTTAGTGGTGTTGGAATTGTATTTCTGAGTACATTATAAATATTGAGGTCTTAGTTCTTTGTTAGGGATAAAATTATCATTTTACCCTTTTATTCATAAAAATGAACAAAAATAAGGATTTTTTTATCCGAATTCAAAATTTGTCATGCTTACAGTCATTCTGAAGGGTTCGTAGAGTATGTTTTCAATTTTACATGTCTCATAATTTGATTGTACTTCTATGAGAAGTGCATTTTTAATAACCTTAATATTCTAGCCTAGAATTTCTGAAAACTCAAACTTTATTGATTTTCTCAATCAATTTACAAAAATTGAGGTTATTACAATATATTTATAATATTATCCCTCAATTTGATATGTATTTCTTGTTTGATCTTTTGATCATCCTTAAAGATGATGATTTGGATTTCTTTCCTTGAATATTTTGATCAAGGGTTTAGTTCCTTTTAACTCATTGATTCTATATTTGATCTAAAATCTGTATCATATTTCAAGTGTTTAATCTAATATTTCTAATTCTATCTTTTATTGTTCTTGATCATCAAGATCTCACAATTGATCTTGCTTGATCATAATCACCTTATTTAAAGGTTTGTTTAATTTAACAGATCCCGACCTTTGATTGTAATTTATGCTCTTATTATTAATGCACAACCAGTTAGTGTATTACTGATGGAGAAATGATTTATTTTTCATAAATCTAGATTGCTCCTCCTTATTTCAGATTTGACTAATGCTTACTAGTTAAATTCTTCTCTAAAAGTGGTTAATACAATCCTCATGTAAGGAGGCATTTAGACCTCAACAAATATCAATAGAAGGCATGGGAAAATCACTTAGATTTTGTATACCTACTATAACCATGATGTTTAACATCCACTGGAGTGGCAATAGATCTTATCTTTTACAAGGGTCCTATGAATACTTTTACCCTAAGTCCCTTTTCTTCTTGATTTTAAACTTATATCCATGAATTTTGATCATGACATTCATGGATGTTGATTATTCTCCTAGGTGGGCCAAGGATATGACAATGAAATCCATCCCTTATCTTATAAGATGCACTGTGGTCCCCTACTAGCATTAATTTTTATGTCATCATGATGCTGTAATTGTTCATGAATGTAAATCTAAGTTTAGATTAATCAGATATTTAAGTTTTTGATAATTTTCTAAGTACATTTCTCATTCTTACTTAACAAGTAAATCTAACCATTGACGTAATCTAACAAATAGATCTACAATTAAATCAGATGCACGTAAACTAAAGTTTAACAATTTTAATAATAATAAAACTTATCTCAGGTTCCAATAATGATCCAATCATTATATATAATTTTTATTCATTAGATCTAGGGTTTTCTTCACATTAAGGGTTCAGATAATAATTTCTCACATTTATGTACCATATGACCCATAAATTCATGTTATCTCATCAATAGGCCATGAATACATTGAATCTAGATGGTCTGCTCATCTTTAATCTAACTGATCCAAGCTATTAGTAAGGTTTTTGGCTATGGATCATCATAAAAAGTGCTCAAATCATAAATTTTATGATTTTAGTAGATTCTACATTTAAATAGGAATCCAACAGACCTTTTCAATCTCAATTTAGAGTTGTATTGACTTTAAAATTTGAATTTGAAGTTTTTAGATAGTTTAAACGGTCTAGATTTGATCTAGAGATCAAGGATGTGAAAATACTAAGCAGAGCGCGTCTTTGTCGAGCATCACCATCTTTTTAGTACTGCTCTGCAAGCATGATGCATTGGCAGGGATGCACCCCTAGGGTGCATCTCTGTCTACGTTTACGTTGTGCATCTAGACACAGATCAACGAAGATAGGTGAGACGATTTGATCTGGACCATCAAATCACCTTTCTTTAGATAAGAGTCTAGATGAATTAGAAACTTACTATGATCCATTTTCCTAGGGTTTTTGGGCCCTAAGAATTCATTGGATGGCTCATATTTTCCATCTGAGTTGTCCTTGATATGTTTTTCATCAAGGTTGACTGATATTGGTTTCACCGAAAAACCTTGCTAGAAAACTAGTATGGTGGGCCTAATAACTTCTAAAAATGCCAAAAAATGAAGAGGGGAGAGAGGTGACCTACTTGGAAGTGTCCAAAGGAGAAAAGACAGCTTGAAAAGAGAAAAATATACAAAAAAATATACACAATGTCAAAATTATGTTTTCCCATGAAATTCCATGAGAATACAATGTTTATCGTCAAATAGATATAGGGGCAATGGAGTTGAAGTCATTCTTAATAGATTGAATAGTTTGGATCATCCATATCATGGTTAAATTTTCATGTAAATTGATTTTTCAGTAGCTAGACTAAAACCCCAGTTTGTCGAGGATGACGCATTCATGGACGCTCCTCGACTAATTCTGGGAATTTTTCGTTAGGGCATGTCTCTTGAAACTTTTTTAGTGAAGAGAGAGGAAATGGGAGAAAAATGACAAAAAGAGGGAGAAAGAAAACGGGAAATGTGGGTGACTTGGGACATTTGAGATAGAATTTTATGAACATTTTTGTCAAAAATTTTGAGCTATTTATATGCAAAATTTTGATTTTTTATTATTTTATTATATAATTCCACTAGAAATTATTTATTTGGCAGTGGAAATTCCACTACTTCCATTATTAGCTAGGTGCTAGCTAATTCATGCCTTGTATCATTGCTAACTTCACATCTTACCTAACTTTGTGGCCCCATAATAATGTGAAATTACTATTTTGCCCTTTTAATTCCAAAAATAGAGAAAAATATAGATTTTTTTGTCTGAACTCCCGATTTTTTGAGTACATTCCAAATATCCATGTGTCAACTCCTAATTCTATTTTTATAAAAAGCAAATTTTCTTAGAACTTAAATTTCCACTTCTGTTTTCAATATTTTAATTTTTTACTTTCAATAATTCAAATATATTCATAAAAATTAGGGTTATTACATAGTTGAAGAAAAATTTCCTATGAGGATCATCTTTGAACCCTCCGTCTTAGAACTTCCCTACAACTTCAGTTCCCCTGCAGCCACCTAGTTTTCAATTCTTTTAGCAACCAAAGAAACCAACCTTCTAGGAAGCTATGCAATCACTTATGGAGAAAACTTTAAAGCACAAGGATGAAACTTGATAGGCCATCATTGTTAGTTAACAGAGATCAAATTTCAATTCTCAAGCCATTACCAAATTAGAAATACAAATTGGCCAATTGTTAGTTGCTTTGGGTGGTAGAGGAAAGGGATAATTTTCTAGTTAGCCAATTCCAAACCCTAAGGGCCAATTTGAATTAGGGTCATCTTCAAATTTACAAAGTCCCCATGAATAAACAAAGTTTATCACTACCCATAGGAGTGACCGTTAGGTTGATAATAAAGTAGGTCAGACTGAGGAAACTATAGAGGAGAATGAACAAACTAAAATACAGGAGAAAGAGACAAGATTGAAATCTCTTATTCCACCTGAGCTTGTAGTGGAGGCACCTTATGTGCCTAAAGCCCCATTCTCTCAATTACTCAACAAGGCTATGAAAGGAATAAATTTCAATGAGATAATGGATGTATTCAAGCATGTGCAAATTAATATCTCATTTCTCAATGCTATTAAGGATATTCCTGTTTATGCTAACTTCCTTAAAGAGCTTTGCACTATAAAGTAAAAGCTTACCATACAAAAGAAAGCCTTTCTCACCAAGCATGTGAGCTCTTTGATCCAACACCAAACCCCTCCTAAGTTTAGAGACCCAGGTTGTCCCACCATTTCTTGTGCAATTGGAAATCATGTCATAGATAGGACACTACTTGATTTAGTTGTTAGTGTAAATTTTTTGCCTTATTTTGTTTATTAGCAACTAGGCTTGGTGACCTTAAACCCACTAATACCACTTTGTAGTTAGTAGATAGATTAGTTAAGATTCCACGTGGTATGGTTGAAGATGTTCTAATATAGGTAGACTAGTTTTACTTCCTTGTGGATTTTATTGTCCTAGATACCCAGCATGTGTCAAACCTTGAAAGTTAGATTCCAGTGATTCTTGGATGCCCATTTTTGGCAACATTCAATGCCATCATCAATTGAAATTATCTTCCACAATATGAAAATCAAGCTTAATATTTTTAGTACAGATCATTAGAATTTATACCTAGATGATTCCTATGTTGTAAATTTAATTGAAGGTCTACTTCAAGATGCTAGTACACTGTCATCTATCCTAAACCCACTTGAGGCATGCCTAGTGCATTTTAACTATAATTTGGATAGAGACAAGTCCATTGAAGAGGTAAATAATCTTTTGGATGCTACGCCTATAATGGATACCTCTAAATGGGGCCCTCATGTGGAACCACTTCCTCCATTATAATCTATACCTATCCCATCTATAGAAAAACCACCCACCTTGGTCCTTAAACCTTTACCTGGAAATCTAAAGTACTCCTACTTAGGACCTAAGGAAACCTTGCCTGTCATCATGGCCTCAGATTTAGATAAGGAATAGGAAGGAAAGCTTCTTAAACCATTTACGAAAGCTTCTCATAGAACATATGGTAGCTCTAAAGTGGGCCATAGCAGATATTAAGGGAATTAGTCCTGCTATGTGCATGTATAGAATACACTGAGAAGAAAATGTTAAACCATTTAGGGAGACAAAGAAGATTAAACCCCAACATGAAGGAGGTAGTGAGAGATGAAGTACTTAAGCTCTTAGATGTTGGTGTCATCTACCCTATATCTACAACACTTGGGTTAGCCCAGTTCAGGTTGTTCCTAAGAAATCTAGAGTCAAGGTAATCCAAAATGAGGATAACGAGCTAATCTCTACTCTCATGATCACTTATTGGAGAGTTTGTAAAGATTATCGAAAACTGAACTCTATCACAAGGAAAGACCACTTTCCTCTACCATTAATAGGCCAAATGCTAGAAAGGTTAGCTGGACATAACCTTCACTTGTCCTTTTGGAACCTTTGCCTACCATTGTATGCCTTTTGAACTTTATATTTCCTAAGTACTTTCCAAAGGTGTATGTTGAGCATATTTTCAGACATGGCAGAGAGATTCCTAGAGGTTTTTATGGATGATTTCTTAGTGTTGGTTCTTCTTTTGATGAACCTGCACCATTTAAAACTTGTCATTGCTATGTGTCAGGAAAAGAACTTAGTTTTAAATTAGAAAAAAATATCATTTTATGGTTCAAAATGGCATTATTTTAGGCCATATTATTTCAAATAATGGTATAGAAGTGCATAAAGCCATAGACTTAATCTCTAACCTTTCTCCTCCAAGGAGAGTGAAGAAAATTCACTGGTTTTTAGGCTATGCTGGTTTTTGTAGACTATTCATCAAGGAATTTAGTAAAATTACTAAGACCCTATGTAATTTATTTATGAAGGAGGCTTCTTTTGACTTTGATGATGTGAAAACCCCAATTTTTCTGGAATTATTTGGAATAAATTGGAATTTTTACAAAAATTGAGGTGAATTATTATATTTAAAATAATATTAATTTTTAGAAAAGGAATCAAGTCTTGAAACATAGATATTTGGAATCATTCATGGGAAACTAGTTAGAATGATTGTAAGCACGCTAAAATCTGAGCTCATGTGAAAAATCCTTATTTTTCATAATTTTTGTGAATTTATATTTACCTATAGGGGTAAAATGGTCAATTCACTTTTGTGTGGGGTCCACAAAAGTTAGGTGAGTTGGTGGACAGCTAGCTCAGGGAATATCAATGATGAAGAATAAATATGATGAGGAATCTCTTTTGAATTTAATAAGAAAAGCAGAAAAATCATTTAAAATAAAATAATTAAAAATTAAATTAAAATAATGCAAAAATAAGCCTATAAATACCTCCCATAACAATCCCACAAAAATGCACCAAAATTCCCTCCCCACTCTCTCTCTCTCTCTCTCTTTGTCTCTCTTTCCTCCTTTTTCTCCTTCTCCTTCTCCTTCTCTTTCTTTTTCTTGTTCTTGTTCTTTTTCTTTCTTTTCTCTCTCCTCTTTCCCCTACAACTGTAGAGCAAGTCTGTGGATGCCCTCAAGGGGAATATTCCCCTAGATCTGTCGGGTGCCTCCACGAATGCGTCGTCCCCGACGGACCTAGGGTTTCACCCTGGTACTATTTTTCAATTAGATGTTTGATTTTAGCCATTGAAATCAAGATCTAAATTGTTCATTGTGTTTAGATCATCCCAAGCTTCAAAAGCCCTATAATTTCATAATGATTGGAGGTGTATTCAGTGGTGAAATCATCAGAAAATAGTAAGTTTGGCGACCCTATATTTTTCGGCATAGATCTCTTTTTTCGGCTATATTCTTCAATTCTGGACACTTCAGGTAGGTTCCTCATCCTCCACGCTATTTATTCCAGTAGTTTTTATGGCAAGAAGATCACCGAGCTAAATTTTTCAACAAGATTTCTCTGTTGAATCTAGTATCGGTGAACTAGCATGAAAACTCTAATGAAACATAATTTTTTGGAGTTTTTGAGTTGTTGGATGGATTCCTGGGGTCCAAAAATCCTAGGGTATCCCCAGTGAAACGAGGCAAAGATGGGCTATTGATCGTCCTCATCAATTTGCAAGACCTAGATTTAATCTGGGCCCTTATTTTGATCTGAAAACTTAAAACTCTAATTCAAAGCTCATTTTAACTCCAAATCAAGATTGGAAAGAAGCTTTGGATTCCTAGTGAAGAGGAAAATCTAATGGAAATATAAAATTTAGGTTTTATTCACTGTAAAATTTTGTAAATTAGAAAAAGTGGCACTAATTCCCAAGATTAGTCAAATTTGACAGGATTAAACCTTGGATTTTTTATCCATCCATGATCTAGTGATGAGGGAACATGGAATCAAGAGTTAGATATGACTAATATAGGATGAATTAAGAAATTTAACCTTAATGGAAGAGAAATCTTAAAAAATGATCATAGATCTACTTGATTTGAGTAATCAAGCATGATCAGACCATTAAAATTAGTTTGAATGATGATCTAAAGTTAAGATCATAAGAATTGATGAGCCTGATGTGGGTAATTTGGGATAGATTGAAATCTATGCCCTTGATTTTAATAGAATGACTTAAGATCTTCTTGATCTGTTAGATCAAGAAAGATCAAATCATTTGATGAGATGAATCAATGATCTAATAATGATATCACATTAAGATAATGTGATAGATCTGAATAAAAATGAAAGATTAAGATCTAAACTTAATAGAAATCAAAATATGATCATTTGATCAAAATGAATAAATATGATGTATTCAAATGAGCATGTGAATTATAATATTTTATTGTAAATGTTCTTTTAGTTTCTTAGTAGATGTAATTGTTAAATTTTCTTATTTACACTTTAGTGTTCATGTTATATAAATTACATGAAAAATGTAATTGAATGAAAATAGATATTGATGTACATTTACAATGAATATGGACATGGACTTAAAGATAGTAAGGGCTATAGTTAATAGGACCATATAAGGAATATTATTTCCTTAGCCTAAATTAGGAGAATAATAAACCCCATGAATGACATTTTAAATGTTCATGGATTTAATTAAAATCAAATAGCAAGACTACTTAGGGTTTAATGCCCATAGGAACCTTATGAAGTTTGAGCTAGCGTCATCCCAGTAAATGCTGAATGGTTAAGGGGGTCTCTAATAGAGCCTCACTCTTCCCTCACCTTTTGGCGACGTTTGTGAGTCTAAATGCCTCCTTACATGAGGATTGAATTAACCACTCTGTGAGCAGCTTTTGACTGGTAAGCCTTAGTCAATTCTGAAATAAGGGGGAGTTGTCCAATATTAGAAAAGAAATAAACTATCTTCAACTAGTAAGACATTAATTGGTTGAATAATAATAAGATCATAAAAGGATATTAAACTATTTAATCCTAATAAAAATGCTAATTAAGATAATCAAAGATCAAACAAGATCCATAAGGAGATCTTGAATGATCAAGAATAATAATAATCATAATATTGCATGTATGTTTTGAAGTAGTATAAATATTAGATTCAAATGCAGATCAATAGATTAGACCCTTGATCAATATGATTTAAGGAATAAGATCCAAATCATCCTATGTAAGGATGATCAAAAGAATAATTAGGAAATATGAATGAGTTGATTGTATACATATGATTTGATAGATACATAAATGATATGATGATCAAGATCAATGAGAAGATGGATTGTTGAAAGTAAAGGTAGGTGGATCTTAAGAATATATTCAATATATAAGATACATGTATTTTACACATGATCTTATCCTGATAACTATAGATTGATTATAATTGCTATAGAATTGTTTATGAATCAACAAATGATGTTGAAATGAATACAAAGCAATTAATTAAGTAATTATGAAATTACTTAAGGCAATAAATGATGTGGAAATGAATACAAAGGAATTAATTAAGTAATTATAAAATTACTTAATGGGTAGAATGAGAAGATTTGAACTATATAAGTTGGACCCCCAAATCTCAAGGAAAGAAGTGATAGGCATGTCCTATTATAACTAGACACATAGTCTGTAAGTATGAAATATTATTTTCCATACAAGCATGGAGGCTTGTGATTTTGTTTTAAGACAGGCTTATGCCTTGGGATACTAATGCTAGGAGAGTTATGAGGGTTTGGCCACCCACTTTCCGAAACTGATTATGATGATGATACTGTGCCCAAAGAGAGGCAAAATGTCGAGTGGGGCAATTATGGGAAGGCCGCCACTGTGACAGCCATGGTTCCCCCCATACAAACATGGATTTGTATTTTCCACTATGGTATCAATGGAGTATTAAGTAGTTATCTGGGCATGCTATACAGATTGAGACTGTAAGCATGGTAATCCTTTAATTATTTTGCATTATGATGCAATTGATTATGGCATGATGAGATGCCTTATGTTATGGCACAATGAGATGCCTTATTTTATGGCTTGATGAGATGCCCGATAAAATTTATTATTGATGTTGTATTGGAGGATGATTCCCAATATGGTATGATATATATTAACACTAGTGTTAATATTGAAATTAGTTTGGAAATGAGATGTTGACTATATTCATGATTTTATTTATATGTAATATATACATATAATTCATATGATGAGTGAAGGATAAAATGGTTTTCCAATATATAAATTGATGTATATCATGGTTATAATGAACTATTAATTTTGAGATATATTGAATATATTTCTTAAATCCCCCTACCAAGCATAGCTTGCTTAGATATTGTAAATGTTTGAATGTTTACAATATCTCAGATACAGTTAAGGAAGATTAAAAGCTCAAGACTTGAGGATAATCATCATCGAACAACTGCTCAGGGTATTTACTTTGAGGAAGTTTGTATTGATTATTTTGTAATTTGTATTGTAATATTTGGACAAGGTATGTAATGACTACTGGGGCTGTGTATGTGAACCATTGAATTGATCCTGATTTTAATAAAAGTATTTCTATTGATATTCAATGGAAATTTTATTTTATACAAAAATCTATGTATGATAAGTAATTTGAGGTGGCACTCTGGTTTTTGACAAATCAATTTTAAAGAAAATATGTTTCTACTTTTTGAATTTTAAAAATTTTCAAAATCAGGGCCCTACCTTTGCAAATATTTATGTAAATGTGTTTTAAAAACCTGGGTTGTCATAGATGATGACTACATGAAAGCATGTGAGCACCTTAATGTGCGCCTATTGTTCGTCTACTAGACTAGAATGCACCATTTAAAATAATGTGTGACACTTCAGACTATGTGATCAGGGTTGTGTTGGGATAACATATTAATAAACTTCCTTGTGTGATATATTATGTTAGCAAGACACTCAATCATGCACAACTCAATTATTCAACTATATAAAGGGAGTTGTTTCCAGTGTTTTTGCCTTGGATAAGTTTAGATCTTACTTGCTAGGATCTAAGGTTATAATATACTTAGATCATGTAGCAACTAAATATCTTCTTTCGAAGAAAGATGCTAAACCTAGGCTGATCTAATGAATACTATTAATATAGAAATTTGATCTAGAAATTTGAGATAAAAAAGGCTCCAAAAATGTCGTAGCCGACCACTTATCTAGGCTAGTTGTGGACCAACGAGAATGTGCTTAAAACAAAGACATTTCCTGATGTACAATTGTTGGACACCTTACTTGGGATGACTAATACTTGTTTAAATACTGTCCCGATCAAGTTATTAAGAGACTTGTATGAGATAGTGAACAACATAAGATCATCTTCTTTTATCATGACCATGCTTGTGGGTAGCCATTTTAGTTCCAAAAAGATGGCTGCAAAGATTTTGCATTGTGGTTTTTATTGGCTAACCATTTTCAAGGATTCCATGCCTACTTCTTAGGAGCTGGCCGATGTCAATTGTTAGGGAGCATTGATTTTATGAGACCTTTTCCTAATTCATTTGGTTATTTGTACATCCTTGTAGGAGTGGACTATGTTTGGAAATGGGTAGAAGTCATTCGTGCAAAACTAATGACCATAGGTTGGTAGTCAAGTTCTTAAAAGAACATGTATTTGCACATTTTGGTACACCTAGGGCCATAATTAGTGATGGAGGTAAATATTTTTGCAATAGGCTATTTGACAATTTAATGAAGAAATATGGTGTTACCCATAAAATTGCTATCTCTTATCATCCTTAGACCAGTGCATAAGTAGAAGTGTTTAATAGAGAAATAAAGCATATTTTAGAAAAGACAGTTAATCCAAATAGGAAAAACTAGTCCTTGAGAATTAATGACACTTTATGGGCCTATCATATTGCATATAAAACTCCTATAGGCATGTCACCTTATCGCTTGGTCTATGGAAAGACCTGCCACCTACCAGTGGAACTTGAGCATAAGGCATATTGGGTCGTCAAAAAGTTCAATTTTGGCCTAGATTCTATTGGAATCCACAGAAAAACTACATCTCAATGAGTTGGATGAACTAAGGAAAGATGCATATGAGTCAACAAAGCTATACAAAGACCATATTAAAAGCACTCATGATAAACATATCTTAAGAATGTCCTTTACATCTGGATAGGAGGTCCTTTTGTATAATTCTAGATTGCATTTATTTCCAAGAAAACTTAGATCTTAATGGACTGGATCCTACATTTTACATACTGTATATCCTTACGAGACCATCAATCATATTAGGTTTTAAGTTCCTTTGCATCTCCCTAGATGGTTTTGCATTATATTCCAAATAAATTTGATGTAGGCAAATAGTGGTGCTTATTCCCTTAATGTTTGATAGTGTTCACCCTATATCTGTATTATGTTCTTGAAGAATAGTAAGTAACTTATCCTCCAATTCTTTGTCTATGTCATAATCTATTATTATATTATTATAAGCAAGATCTCACATGGACCTAAAAATGCATATTTTAAGTTATATGGAAATGGTTTAGCTCTAGACTAGGGGTTTCTTAGTAGATGGTACATTAGTAGTGTCAGGAAGTATTAGAGGTTCTACTTTAGCTCTCCATCTAGAGGTATCTTAAATGGACCTAAAAATGTACATCTTAAGCCATTTGGAAATGGTTTTAAGTCTAGAGTAGGGGGTTTCTCAGTAGTGTCAAGACATACCAAAGGTTCCACTTTAGCTTTCCAAACCATACTTGTCACTCTAATACATAGTCAAATACTTACTCTACATTGTTTCCTAAGAATGGTTGCATTGGGCTCTACTTGCTTAGTAAAATGAACAAGGTCATCTAGAAGTATCTAAGACAAGAATTGTATCTAAGAGTAGATTTACTTCATTGATGGAATTATCTATATCAAATTTCCCATTAAAATTTGATAGATATGCTTCAAGTGTATTAGTGGAAGGATGTGTGGAAAGTATCATGAACTAGACTCTCAATCATGTTGACCTCAAAAGTATCTAGAGAGTCTATATGTTGTTTAGCATGAAAGACTTTCAACTTAATTTTCATATTGTCAAAGGACAATTTTATGATACCATTCCTATAATTAATAATTGCATTAGATGTGGCCAAGAATGACCATCCCAAAATTACTAGCATCTAACTATTAGGATTGACTATAACTAAAAAGTTGATAGGGAGTAGAAAATTTTGAACCTACAACAAAACATCCTTTACCATACCACAAGAAATTTTCACTAATCTATTTGTTAACTACAATTTGGTGGTGGTAAGCTTCATCTCACCTAGCCCTAGTTGCACATATACCAAATATGGCAATAGCTTGTGTAATAGTCCGGGTCCAACAGTAACAATATTGTCCGCTCTGGGCACAGCCCGCACGGTTTTGTTCTTCCCCAGTTTCCCGGGAAAAATGCGTTGTTACTGTGAGAGTTCTCCAAACTCTTATAACCAGCCTAGATCTCCCTCCCCCAGGCAATGTGGGACTAACTCTCAGTACCTCCCCGGCCTTGTTCCCTCAGACTATCTTAGGCCTTGACCTCAAACTATCTTGGGGCCTCCCCCTCAAGCCATCTTGGCCCACCCTCAAGCCATCTTGGCGAACACCTACGGGTTCACCTTTCCCCCTTTAGGGACACACGTCCCCAAGTGTTGCCATGCTAGTGCCCACGTGCGGCTCGTCCACCCCATCACGAGGGAACTGATTTTAATACCATTGTAATAGACCGAAGGCCCCACACTGTAATGATATTGTCTGCTTTGGGCTTAGCCCGCATGATTTTGCTCTTCCCTTACGGGAAAAGGCCTCATTGCAAGGGAAGAGCAAAATTGTGTGGGCTAAGCCCAAAGCAGACAATATCGTTGCAGTGTGGGGCCCTCAGTCTGTTAAAATGGTATCAGAGCCAGTTCCCTCGTGATGTTGGGTGGCTAACTGCACGTGGGCACTTGCGTGGCAACATGCGAGGACGCATGTCCCTAAAGGGGGAAAGGTGAACCCATAGGTGTTCGCCAAGATGGCTTGGGGGTGGGCCAAGATGGCTTGAGGGGGATGCCCCAAGATAGTATGAGGTCAAGGCCCAAGATAGTTTGAGGGAATAAGGGTGGGGAGGTACTGAGGGTTAGTCCCACATCGCCTGGGGAGGGGAAACTGGGTTGTTGATAAGAGTGTTGAGACTTCCCTTGCAACAACCGATTTTCCCCTAAGGGGGAAGAGCAAAATCGTGTGGGCCGAAAGCCCAAAGCGGACAATATCGTTGCAGTGTGGGGCCCTCGGGATGTTACAGCTTGACCCTAGCTCCTAAGTCAAGTAGCGCCTTATCAATAGTGTGTTCCCTATCACTCATGATATAATTGGACAACAAGGATCTATACATGGGAGGAGTACTGTGTTGGATTATAGAGTTGACCTAATATGTGAGAAAAGCTTTCTTTTGTACATTTAGCATTCGATTTTGTGTGAAAAGATCCTTTAAAATCTTGGCATATGAAGGGATTTCTTTAATGGTGTTTAATAATGGAATGTTAATATTTACCTATTTGAAGACATCCGTTATTTTGTGAAAATTGCAACTCTTCTTTGCAATGTTTAATCTTTGAGGGAAGGGTTCCTAGGAACATATGGTGCATCTAGAAGAGGTTGAGAGGAAAGGGGAGATGGTTTGGCCTTCTCTTTATCCTTCCTAACTTATGTTGCCTTTTCTTTCTCATTAATGATTGGGGAATCCTTAGTTGATCCTACCTTGTTATCAACATGCTTTGCACTCCTAAGGTTAGTGATTGATTTGTTCTTGAAAGTTTTGATCCTTAGAAGAGTTGTCAATCTCATATTGTCTCTTAGGGTTAGTACTAACTGACTACGGAATTTTCCTTTCTCCCTTTCAGTTATGTATCAAACAACTAACCTAATTGATATTCCAACTTTGCAATGGATTATGACTTATCTTGAGGAGTTTGCTTAGTGTCATTTTGGAATTGTAAGGAACTTTGCATAAACAGATTTGGTGTTTCCTCAATTGAGGGTTTCTTTGGTTGTTGTAGAGACTATTGAGGAATTTGCTATTGAGGCATTGGAGTAGGAGGACATGATTGATGATGGGGAATCCTAGTGGGATCACCTTGGGTTTTATTCTTAGACCATGATGTAGGCCTTAGAGTAAGGATTGTTATTGCTAAGGTTGTTGAATGCATTCATAGCATTCTTTCTTCCAAAAATATACAGGGAATGCAAAGCTAGATGGGCCCAAAGTGGCTGTATGCATAGGACTTGAGCAAATTGAGTTGACCTTAGATTGAGGTTGCCTCAAAGATCTATTAGAAAGCATGAATGCATCTAACCTCTAAGTAAGACTATCAATTTTATCAACCTTATGGGCTAACATATCAAATTTTCTATATAAGTTTGAAGATGTCCCTATCTCATATAAACTGCCCTTTTTTTGAGGCATTGAATTTCTTTTCATTCTATTTGAATAATCCCATTAATGGGAACTATCTACAAGTGTCTGAAAGAAATTCTAGGCTTCCCAATCACTTTTTGTCATAAAGGCTAGCATCACTTGTGGCATCAATCATACATCTGTTCTATGGGGTTAAAACTTCATAAAATTATTGTACTTGCTGCCACTTCTCAAATCCTTGGTGAGGACACTTCAATAACAAATCCTTCCACCTCTTCTAGAATTTGTAGAAATGTTCACCTTCTTCCTACTAAGATCATTAGTTTTAAGGATTGGGAGAAACTTGTTTAGTAATTTCTTTGATAGTTGATCCCATGATGTGATGAACCCTTCCTCCATGTCTTTATCTTATCTTTTAAAAAAAAAGAAATAATTTCAACCTAATGGACTCATCAAAAAAGTTATGGTACTTGAAGGTCGTACATATGTGATAAGTGTTTAATTTTGTATAAGAAGTACCCAATTAGTAGCCTGTGTTGTAAATTATAGTGTTATTTCTAGGGTTTTTATGGAAATTTGTAACACATGCATTTCTAACCTAATAATTCAAAAGCTTGATATTTTGCAAGTTCACGTGCTAATTCAAAGTAAGTATGTGAATCATCATAATTTGTTAGAACTTAATTAGGGTTTTTCATCTTTTTAGGTGTTGAGAAAGTGATTCAAAGGCCAAGATTGATCGAGATGAAAAGATCAAACCAAAACCCAAAATCACATCATTTCAAAGCTTGATCAAGGTTCAAAGACTATCCTAAGGCAAGCAAAAGAAGCAATGAGAATCATTAAAGGTGATTAAAATGATCCATGGGAACACTTTGCATGAGAATTGGAGCCATTCATGAGGTTTCCTAGTTTAACTAGGAAACCTAAGTAAGCCAAGCCATCCAAGTTCCAAGCTAAGGGAGTTAGCCATTCAAGTCACCAAGGAATGAGACATCAAAGTGAACCATCAAGTCACATGGAGCCATGCCACATGAAGACACACTATTGGAGGAGACTTTTCAAGCAATTATCCTATGCCAAAAGTGTGATTTTCAAGGGATAATTAGAAGGTTTTGAGTGATATTTGTAAAAGGCAAGATGATCATGTATAGTGGGCCCATCAAGAGAGAATTCCCACTTTCCACTTTCCACTTTCCATTTTCCATCTTCTCCTCCACCCAATTACGGTTTCCACATTTTTGGCTTAAGGAGGGGACATTTTCCTCAAAAGTTAATGCCTCCCTGATAAATTTCTAATTTTGCATAAAAACTATCCAATTAGGTACCCATGTGTTCCAACTTATAAGGGTAAACTAGGGTTTTTACACCAAAACTTGTAACACATGCATTTTTTATCTAATAAAGCAAAAGTTTGATATTTTGTAGGTCCAGAGGTTGATTTGAGGTAAGTATGTCATTAATCATATTTAAGAATTTAATTAGAATTTTTCTTTGGTAGGAAGAGAGATGATGATTTGATGGTTAAGATCGATCGAGATGAACATTGAAGATCAAGATCAAAACCTAAGAATCATCAATTTGACATGAGATCAAGGATGAAGACAATTTTTAGAACTAGCAATGGATGAAATTAGAGCTAAAGGTGGCCAAAGTGGGCCCATGAAGTAGGTCATGCATTTCCACCACCTTTGCATGGGTTGCATATAAGTCACCAAGCAATATTCAAGCCATGGACAAGGTGACAAGTCAATGAGGCAAGCCAACCACCAAGCCAAGCTAAGAAAACTTCCAAAGCCAGCCATGAAGCCTAGCCAATGAAGCCTTCAAAGTTAGCCATCTAAGCCATCAAGCTAAGCTAAATGAAAGGGTAGGATTGGAGGAGATTCAAGGGGATTATCCATGAGATAATTTGAAGATGATTAAGGGAAATCTTATTAGGATAAGATGGCATGTTGACCAATAGGATGAGAGTCATCTATTTTTGGTGTTTTTCTCACTTTTCCCCACTTTTTCCTAACTTTCCACCTTACCCATAAGACACACTAGGAATTTCAAATTCAATTCTAAAGTTGCATCTTTCTAAAACTCTCTTATGATGCTAAAACTGCATTCTAACCACCCAACCACTCTCCACCTCTTAGGAAACTACCCAACCAACCATAATTCTTCACCTTCTTCCTTCCATATTTTTCCTATCTTATTACTCCACCCACCTTCCTATTTTGTAGGGTGTTTCAATATTTTTTGAAGGGGGAGATGCCCCTTCCTAAACAGGTGGTGTCTCCCACCTCCCACCCACTTTCCCCTTTTAAAACCATAGCTACCTACCATCTTAACCATCTAAAACAATTTCATTTCATTCCCCACCACACCTAATTATTCAGGTAGCCTAGATAAATTAGGAGAAGAAGCTATAAAAAAGGCAACACAAACATCAGAGAGGGGGACCCTTTTCACTAAGGAAAAAGATGCCTCCTCCATAGGAAAGAGACATCGCTTTCCCAACCCTATTTACTCCTCTCTTTTGCTATGATTTTCATATACTTCGGCTAGCTGCTATTTTTCCTAAGGTGTGTGGCATCTTCAAAAGTGTTCCATGCCTAGTTTTGGGAGAGTTGATTTATCCTTCAAAGGTTAGTCACTCTTCCTTTGTTTCTCTTGTTTGATCTTAGTTCTTTTCATGCTAGTTTTTGCTTTGTTTTTCCTTGCCTTAAACATTAAGATTCAACAATGGTTTTCACTTGAAGTGACAGCCAAGGGAAGTCATCTTGAATCTAGTTTTTCCCTTTGCCTTTCATTGCCTTTTGGTTCTCTTTTAGCTTCCATTGAATTCCAGCATTGTTTCCTTAGTTTGCTTTGAGTTATACAATGTTATTCCATTAGAATTTCCCTTGAATTTCAAGAATTCTTATTCATGATTGATGGTTGGAACAATTGAAGAAGGATTAGCTTGTAGTTGTGGGTGGATTAAGATCAATTGGACTTCATTGTAATAGGATTTTAATTTCAGATTTGGATTACATGTATGGGAGCTTTATGCTAATGTAATTCAATAAGGTTTATTAGAGTTTTCAATTTATGTTGGTGTCCAGCAGTTAATAGTTTACTATGCTGCTGAAATTTCTTTCATGGTTTGTTTTGTTTGATTTCCAGCACCATGCAATTTATGTTCACTTGAATTTTTAAGCACACAGTTAGATCTTTAGATTGCTTAGTTAATGTTAAAGTGAGATTGAATGATTTAGGATTTGCAAAGTAGTTTGATTAATGCATGTGTCCTTTGATGAGTTGCTTAATTTCATGCTTGGGAATGTTAGAAAGTTGTTAAAATTGCATTTTAGGAAAGTTCACTTAAGAAAAGTCCTTAACTTAGGAAATACATAGATTTAGAAAGTCTCATTTAGGAAAGTTTAATTTTTGGAAAGTGTATGTTTAGGAAAGTTTTCAATTTTAGCATGTTTCTAATTCTTGCATAATTTTCATTTCCATGTGTTAATTTCCATGCCTAGTTTAGGTTAAAAATCTCTTGAATTTTGGCTAGGTTAGATAGTTTGAAGTAGAGACTACTAGCATGAAATTCACTCAACTCCTCCTGGGATCAATGTCACTAGTATGCTATATTGCAAACAATTTGTATGCTTTTGAGTTAACTTTAAGAACAACAAGTTTTTGACAAAACTTGATGTAGCTTTAAAATTACTCACAAGCGTACGAATCAATGTAGTATTTTCATGCAAGTGAGGCTCATCCCACAAGGAATCTCACAGATTTGCAATGGTTTGAATTTTAATCAAATTGATTAAATTTTTCCAAAGAAATAAAGATGTGATTAAACGAGGAAATTAAAACAAACTAAGAAGGAAACATGCATGGAATTAGAAACTAGAATTAAAAGAAACTTTCTACAAAATTAAAACTAAACAATGAAATTAAAAACTAACTTAACTAAAGGAAACTAATGCTAAATTATCATGAAACAAATTAAGAAACTTAAATTAAAGGAAAGCACTAAATTTGACACTTTCCTAAATTGACACTTTTCTAAACTAGAATTAGAAACTTTCTAAAATAGAACTTTCTAAAACCAAATTAGGAAACTTTCTAACACTAAAATAATATGAAAAAATAAGTAACTAATGAGATAAAACTAACTTTAACAAGAAATTAGAAGCATGTATGTGAATAGAAACTACAATTAAAGAGGCTTTCTAAATTTTAACACTTTCTAAATCTTAAAACTTCATAAAGATGAAATTTTCTAAAATTCAAAAATGAAACTTTTTAAACCTAAAATTAAATGGAAATAATGAAATAACTACTAATAAAACTAAATTAAGCAACTAAACTAAGCAAAAATAAAAAAGGAGTGGGATTTAGAACCATGCACATGGTTTTTGGATTGTGTGCATGATTCTGAGGTCCTAAAGATGGTGAAATTTAATGCACCAATAGTAAGTTACTATACAAAATAACCATGGTATATAATAAATAACATGAAAATATAAACGGGTACCTGAGGATTCAGGAAAATAATATGTTTTGATGGCTAGAATTTAAGCACAACATTAAGGAAAAACGAATTTCCAGACTTTGGTACTTAAGAATAGTCAATAAATGTTCCATTAGAAAGCAATTGAAAACATAACTTTTATGCAAGAAAAAAACTATCTCTCAAGTAATTTGATGAAATAAACATTCCATAATAATAATTCTTAAAAAAATTTATTCAGTCATCTCCAAATTACACAAAAAATTAGATGCATAATACATATTCAAAAGTGGGAAATTATGTCCAATTCCTAAGCATAAAACCTAATCTAAACTATAAAAAAAGTGCATCATAAAGTCACAAACTAAATTATGATGTCATGCAAAGAAAACCCAAAAGTAAATTCAAGAAAAAAGAAAGCTATGTGGGTGAATTATCTAAGAAAAAACTGCCCAAAACTAAGAAGAAAAAAGAGGGTAGAAAACATGGAATTCAAGTAGAAAAATCAAGGATTTAAGCCAGTTCTTTCCTTGGCTATCACTACCAGAGATGAGTTAACTTAAATCTTGAGGGAATAGTAAATAAAACAATTGGAATTGAGGTAAAGAATAAAGAAGAAAGCTAGATGGAAAGAAAGGTGCAAAACCAGAAAGCAAAACAATGGAAACTAAGCAATGAAAACTAAATCAAAGAAAGCAAAGTACTAACCTGAATTGGAGAGAAAAAAATCAAGAAAATAATAAGAAATTCAAAGGGAGAAAAGCATCTAATAAATTCTAAAGTTCATCTCAAATGACACCAAAGTAAAGTTTGATTTCAAGGTATGTCACTCACCTTTACTTGGAAAATTCGTATGGAACATAGGGTTATATATAGATGAGTGGTTTCCTAACTTACGAAGGAGTGAAAATATGAGAAAAGTGGCCCTAGGGTTAAGGTATTGAATGAGTAAGGTTAGGAAGAGGAGAAGTTAGTAATGATGTCTTTAAAGATGACATAATAGAGAGAAATAAATATGAGATGGCTGCTTTCTAAATTAGGAAAGGGGGAAGGCATCCTTTTCCATAGAAGGAAAGTAGCTCTCAATCCTCCTAAATGGATGGAAGTTGAATGGTGGGAGGAGTGAGGGAAATAAAGAAAAAATCTAGAAGAAAACCAAGGGTTCTTACATATATGCATGGACTTAGATCTAGGGTTTCCTAATTAGGAAACCACTTGATTTTGCTAACTAAGCAAGGAGGGGTGCATCTTCTTCTTTGATGGTTGCTCCCTCCTTTGATGGTTGCTCCCTCCTTTAATTAAGTATGTGAAATCCTAGTAAGATGGGTGGATTAGGGTTAGGAAATGGACTAGGAAAGTGGGTTTTTTTTTCCCCTCTTGTTGGTTCCCTTAATGCATGGTCATCTTATCTTTTACATTAATCTCTTAAAATCACTTAAAAATCACACTTTTAACATAGGAAAGTTGCTTGAATTGATGCTTCAATAGTGAGGCTCCATGTGACACTCCTCCTTGGCTTGATGGCTTACTTTAATGGCTCATTCATTAGTGGCTTAAGTGGCTTGAACGGTTGGCTTCAAGGCTTGAGTAGCTTGTATGGCTTACCACACTTTTTCATGGCTTTAAAGGCTAAGTCGTTTGAATGGCTACCATGCAAAGGTGGTGGAAATGCATGGCTTGCTTCATGGGCCCATTTTAGTTACCTTTAGTTTCTTCAGTTACCATCTTGCTAGCCCTAGGATAATCTTGAACCTTCATTACACCTTTGATTGATGATATTTAGGCTTTGGCTTTCTTAGGTTTCCTAGTTAGACTAAGAAATCTTATGAGTAACTTCAATTTCTATTTCACTCAATCTCAACTATTGGATTAACTTCTTAAGACCTATAAAATAAGAAAAACCCTAATTAAATACTTACAAATTATGACTATTCATATACTTACTTTAGATTAGCATCTCAACCTACAAAATATTGAAAATTTGAGTTCTTAACTAAAAAATGCATATGTTATAAATTTGGCCAAAAACCCTAATTTAACACTAAGTTATAACACATTGGCTACTAATTGGGCCCTTTTTATACAAAATCGAACATTTATCACACCCACCAACCAGTATTTTGATAGTCTTGAGCAAAACATGCCAAAAATCATGAAAACAAAATGGTTTCTATTTTTGTAGGTACTCATGATTGCAATTAGCATATGCTGCAAGCCCTTAAATCTCTAGGTTACCCCTAGTCGATAAGTTATGCCTCATGAAGGTTTACAGTAAATAAACTCATAAAATTCTTAAAATTTTTCTACACTCCTTTATTCATCTAATTTTTTCTCTCTCCTAATTAGTTTATATTAATTCCTAAATTTAGCATGCTAAAAAAGATGAAAAAAGGTTCAAAATCCTACCTTTAAGCCAAAGATACCCCATTATTTCATTACACTTTGGAAGGTGAGTGTGTACTACAGCTGATATATAATTACAGTCTCCAAGTCAAATATAACCTAAATTACCACCCAAATATATGCTTTGGCTTCAATTCTCATAGGATATACTTGTCACTTGAAGGTCTAAATGTAACACCCCTAACTTTTTGTAATTAAATAAATAGTGAAATTGAGAATTTCAAGAAAAATCAGGCTGAAATATTGGGGTTATGTAGAATGCATTTCTCATAGAAGTATAATCAAAGGATAAGACATGTATAATTGAAATCAATCTCAACAAACTCTTCAGAATGACTGTAAGCACGACTCATTTTGAATTCGGATGAAAAAGTCTTATTTTTCTCCATTTTTATGAACAAATGGGTAAAATGGTAATTTTACCCAAAAGCCAAGGCCTAAGACATAAAAATTTAGAATGTACTCAAACATACAAATCCAATGCCACTAAGTACGCTCAATTCCAAGATCATGGGAATAAACCCTGATTTTTATACATAAATAGCAAAATGGTCTTTTTACACCGTGTGGGGCCCACATGGGGCCCTAGGGACCCACAGAGGAATCCAATGACCACAAAATGTGCAATTATGGGTTAAACCACTACCACCTATTAGTGGAGAAGGAGGTGATAGTGGGAATCCTATGAACATTGGATAATCAAAAGAAATAAACATTATAATTACACTTAATGATGAAAAACACTCAAATTCCCTATAAATACCCCTAAGAAAAATTCCCAAAATTGTTCATAAAATTCCCTAGACTTTACCCAAATTCTAACTCAAAACTCCTCCTCTTTCTCCCTCATTTCTTCTATCCCTCTTCACAATTTTTTTCATCTGTTAAAGCATCCATAGATGCACCCAGGGGAATATTCCTCCTCGGGTTATCGGGACCCTTTGTAGATGCGTCATCCTCGACAAGCAAGGTTTTCACCTTGCTATGGTTTTTGAATTGGAAGTCATGTTCTGGCCATTAAAAATAAATCTTGGCCATTGGATCTCTGAGGAATACTAAGATATACAAAAGCCCTATATATTTATGAAGATCCATTGTGGTTTCACCGACAATTTCATTGGCAAACAGTAAGCTCCAGCGATATACATATGGGTGTGGATTTTCTAAATTTTCTGGCCCAATTTTGAACTCTGGCCATTCCAAGTAGCTTCCTATCTCTCATTCCTTTCCTTTCTGGTAATTAGATTGAGTTTTTTGACCATCTGGAGAACTCCCCAGCCGTTGATCCGTCGAAAATAACGGATCCGGCATAGAGGGTGGAGATCTCCTCATTCTACGGCTCAGATCAAAATTCTGAGCCATGGATGGTTTTCTGGGGCCCATAAACTTTAGGGTTTAAAATTTTTATTGCTTGATGTGTTCAGATCTAAGTGATCTGGAGAACGATTGATTTGACGGTCCAGATCAGATCGTCTCAACCAATCTCAATAGATCAGACTCCAATACATTAAAGCGGAACGCACATTGGAACATTCACTAGGGGCGTGCCCCCTCACGTGCACTCGAGTGCGAACTGCTAGGTGGCTAGTAAAAGACACTACCTGCATCCCTGTAATGGTGACGTGGGCTGCAAGTCGTCCCCTCATCCGGTATGCCCAGATTTGATTTGGGACGTCCATGGTTGAACGGTAATGCTAAATCTCTAATTAAGGACTCTATATAGCACGGATTTTAGATCTAAAAACTTATATGGATTCCTTATCACTTGATCTAGGTACTAAACTTATGAAATGCATGCTTTAGTTTGAATTAATGTGCTATGATTAGTAAAATTCGTAGTGGTACCCTTGGATCATGATCAAGATGATCCCAAAATGAACATTTGAACTGATGGAATTCAGGCCTTAAAACAGGCTGAAAACTCAAAAACTCAATTCTGATCTCAATTTAGCTCTAAATTGAGATCATAAAGTTGTGTTGGATTCATATTAATGAGCATAAGCTACCAAACCAATAAAATAAAATTAAATTTTCTGAGATTAAGAAGACAAGCGTACTAATATCCTTGATCCACAAGATCTAGGATGATCAGATCAATGAAACTTTGTTGGATGATGATTTTATAATTTAATAAATCAAATCTATAAGTTATATGTAATTTTATAGGTAGATCTTAAGAGATCTAGACTTAAAAGTAATAAAAACCATAAAAAGGGATAGAAATCTCCTTGATCAAGGATGATTGGACTATATGGATATGTGTTGATTATGATATTGAGTTAATATTTTGTGGATTTATGGAATGGATGATGAGGATTTGGGCTAGATCAAGATCTATGCTCTTAAATGGGATAAAGTAACTTAAGATCTCCTTGATCAGGAAGATAAAGGAAGATCAAATCAATGGATGAGATACATTAGTGATTTAACAATGAAATTACAGCAATAAGAAATGTTGGATCTAAAAGAAAATGAAGGAGCAAGATCTAAACCCTAAAAAGAGGAAAAATGAATAAGGATCAATTAAGATCGTTGGATCATGATAGGTGTTTATATCTTATTAGATTTGCATTGAATTATTAAACATTTTGATAATCGTCTTTCCTTGCTTAGTAAATTTAATTATAAAATTATTTATTTATGCTTTTTTATGCTTTATATTTATGCTTTAATGCTTAAGTAATGGAAATTTCATTTAAATTGTAATTAAATGAAATTAGAATGGAAGGACATTTACATAGAATGTATGCCAAGGACTTAATAATAGTAAGAACCATAGCTAGTAGGATAACATAAGGAATAAATTCCTTGGTCCAAATTAGGAGCATAATAAAACTCCATGAATGACATTTTAGTTCATGGATTTAATTAAAATCAATTAGAAAGAGTACTTAGGATTAAATGCTCATAGGAAGCTTATGAAAGGTTGAGTTAGGGTCAAGCTAGTAAATGATGGACATAGTGGTTAAGGGGATTATCTAATAGAGCCTCGCTCTTCCCCCACCTTTCGTTGACGTTTGTGAGGTTTAAATGCCTCCTTACATAGGATTGAAGTAGCCACTTTGTGTTCAACCATTTAACTAGTAAGCTTTAGCCAATTTGACAGAAGAGGAGCTTCTAGACTTAGGATGAAATAAGCTACCCTCAACTAGTAAAACATTAACTGGTTGAGTAATAATAATAAAGAACATAAAAAGGTTAATAAATCATCTAACCCTAATAAAAATTGTAATCAAGATAAGGATGATCAAACAAGATCCATATGATCTTGAATAATCAAAAACAATAAGAATACCAATGTAGTATTGTATTACGTATGTATATGCAGAAATTATGTATGGGTATGTAGAAGAACATAGATAGAGAATTCAAACCCTTGATCAAACATAATTCAAGGAAAATTAGGACATCCCTTATAGGGATACATACTTTTATGGATGAATAACTTGATACCTATGGTTAACAGATGTATGAATACAGACTAGGATGAGCAATGTGGAGGAATACCACTTGGGATGTATGAATCAAGACAATGGTGCCACTTTGAGATAGGTGGATATACGAAGATGTATTAGAGACTCATGTGTATCATACATGATTTTTTGTCTAGAAGTATAGACCTTCATGATATAATTCTGCTTAGTAGCTTAGCATAGTCATGATCCAACTAAGTGATCCAATCTCATAATCTAATCAGAATTGATCTAATCTGATGATCAAGTCAAATGAGGTGAAAGTAATGAGATATGGAGACTAAGGAAACCTTAAGAATAGTTTATAGAAAATATTCCAGCCTTAGTTAAACAAACATATAGTTTGGTATGTACAATATATTTTACATAAAAGCATGGTGTCTTGTGTTTTAGTTTTACACAGTCTTAGGACTGGGGATGCTATGATAGGGAAGTTATGAGGGTTTGGCCACCTGCTTCCTGAAATTTATATGATGGATACCATGCCCAAAGAGAGGCTAAACATTAGGTGGGGCAATCATGGGAAGGCCACCACTGTGACAGCCAGAGTTCCCCCCATGCGAATCTAGGTTTATTATTTTTCACAGTTGGTATCAGTGGATTATTATACAGTTATCCGGGTGCACTGTACGGATTGAGACTGTAGCATAGTAGTCCTTATGTAGTTTGCATTATGATGCACATATGATAGGCATAATGTAATGCCATGGCATAATGAGATGCCACTAAATGAGTTCCTGGAATTCCTTATATAAAGATTGGCTAAATACTGATTTCTTATGTGGAAGTCTAGCTAGGGGGAGGAACAAGTTTTGACAATTTTCCCTATATTAACTAATT
This sequence comes from Warburgia ugandensis, assembly GCA_035236585.1. Classification (NCBI taxonomy): domain Eukaryota; kingdom Viridiplantae; phylum Streptophyta; class Magnoliopsida; order Canellales; family Canellaceae; genus Warburgia; species Warburgia ugandensis. The sequence goes on along the minus strand of CP141133.1, from coordinate 51,817,772 downwards.
TGTCCCATACTATATAAATAACATATTTAATCTATGTATGAGTATGAGATAACTCATGAATGGATAACCAGGATGGATTAATGATTGAGGTATGTATTCTTATATTAGTGAAGTAGTATATATTTGTATCCCCTCCAAGCATAGCTTTTTGAGGTATTCTAAATGTTTCTATGTTTACAATACCTCAGATACAGGGAAGGAGGGTTAGAAGCTCAAGACCATAGAAGACTTAAGGAAGAAAAGCTTGAAGATTAGGAGCAAGAAGGTAGAAGACATGAAGAAAACAATCAATTAGAGTACGTTCCTTAAAGATATGTAATTTTCTTTATTTAAGAGAGTATTGTATTGAGTGTTTTAAATGTAAGGTGAGGTTTAAACTTTGGATTATGTAATTTGGACAATGATTTGTAATTATGATATAGGGGTTGTGTAAGAGTGAACTACTGGATGATTTCTGGTATTCAATGAAATGTTATTTTATACAAAATGGCTATGTGTATTATGTATCTTCAAGTGAGACTTGGGTTTTTCTACAAACGAATTTAAATGAAAAGAATTTTCACTATTTTGTTCGCAAACTTTTTTGACACTATTAAGGGCCCTCTCTTTGAGAAATGTATTACAAAATGTGTTACAAAAACCTAGGTTGTCACACTATCTCTCATATGAGAGTAGAATATTGTTCATCAAATCCAAAAATCTCATATATTCCATACAAAAGAACTACAACATAAAAAGAATTATAATGGTCTCATAAAGGGATATCAACTACTTAGAATGTTAGACTCTACCAAACTCCCCATTCATGTATAATCATATCTAAGGCATACTTCTCCTAAGATCAAATTAGGACTTTTTACTAGGATGAAATGTAGGCTTAGGCAAGGGTTATGGAAAGAATCAATATAAAATGTAAACAAAGGTTGGCTAAAAAATATGTAAAGGTCTTCTATTAGTATATTCACAACTGTTCCATTTTTCCTTCACACGAGTGAACACTCTTGTTTTTCATTAGTTCTCTTTTTCTTTTTCACTTGTCTTTATTTATAGCCTTTTCAAACTTTTTCTCCTTTTTCACCTTTTTAATGTTCATCTCTAGAATTGTATTATTCATACATTTTTCAAGATATTCTTCAATATTTTATACATATTTTCAAAACAAATGGTTAATGGATACATTACATGGGTTCAATATAGGTAAAGGTTATTTGGTGCAAAATGAAAAAGGCTCATATTTTAAAGGCTCCATGTGCTAACTAGCAAAAACTACTATAGGGAAGGCTAAAGGATCTGGGTTTAACAAGGATGACCTCTATCATTCCCTAGGTTTCATAAGACTTAAGAATGATCATAAACTTAAGAGATATATGGTATAGTCTTTTTGTGGTTTTTCAATAGTTGACCAAGATGAAAAATAATGAGACTAACTAAGAATCAATGTTCGCTGAATTTTTTTTTTGAATTTATGTATAACCCTCAAAAAAGAAAGAATGGCTCAAAACACACTTCAGTTATATGTCTCCATAGATCTTCTTTGGGGTCTCTAAGTTATATTTTTGTATTCAACTTAAATTATATATTGCTATTTTGTGCAATTAATATTTTGAGTTTTATTTTTCATGAAATACTTTAGAAAATAAATAAAATAGTGAACTAATTGTACGCAACTCTATTAATAAGTTAAAGTTTGTAAGATAGTTGAATATGTAAAAAAAAATTAAATTCTCATCTTTATAAAGGACTTATCAATTTTTCAATTATTTTAATTTTCAAAAATACCAGAGAAACATAGAAATCTCATTTCTACACCCCTAGCCTGAACTAAACATTGTCCTCAATGTTTTGAAATATAGGACACCTAAATGATGAAAGGGTAATGCAGAATAAGAAGACTTTCTATAAAGATTCCTAGGTTGTCTCTTAGTGAGCATTAAGTTTAACATCTTTAGCCAGACATGACCTATAGCTAGCCTAACTATCTAAACCTAGGCCTAGCTAGTTCAACTAATTTTTCCCAATCCTAAACTTAACAATGAATTGACAAGATTTCTCACACCATTTTAGAACCTCGTTGTAGTGTACATATTTCCTCCACCTTAAAGTTTTTGGTGGTGGTAAAAAAAAGACACTGTAAACCACCACAACTTTAAACTTGGTGGGATCACATTTATGATCCCCCATCTTTAAAATTTCACAGTAGTCAATATAGTTCCTCCACCTTGTATTTTGAGGTGGTGGTAAACATGTTGACTTCGTGTACTATTGTGCATTTTTTTGGATCATATAGATACAAATGGTACTCATTTTTACCAAATTTAAGGATAACATTGACCATTGTATTCAATTTATCTTTTTCCTCCATTTCCCGTACATTATCCTAAAATTGGGGTATAAGCTGACTTTGTATGTCCCTAAAAGGTGGTTCTTGTATTACTAAAGGCAAAGGGCATGATTAGGCTTAAACATTTAGTATGTGGTAATGTGTATCCTATTGGTTGATGTAGGGCTAGTACATTAGTTAACTATTTCTCTTCTTGTTCAGATGGCATAAGTAAGGTTTCAATTGGACCTATATTACTATTTGATGCTTGTTCAAATAAGGCTAGTAGGTCCCAATCAAGTATGTCTTCTGCATTGCAATGCTTAGTTTGAATTTCAAGCTCTATAGGGGGATGTACTCTAGCTTTCCATTGAAAAGTGTCCATCAAAGGAACAATATCCAACAACTCATTTACCTCCTCAATAGATGTGTCTTCATCAAAGTCATAGAAATAAGTAGGACATGATTCTAGAGGATTTGGTTGGATGTTTCTATGGCTTCATTCTCTTCATCAAAGGAAATCTCTTCATCACAATTGTAACAAGGGGTAGGATATGGCTTGAGTAGATCTAAGTTGGAGACCTTGAATCTTAATCTTTAGGCAAGGAAAAAAAAGAAGGAAAACAAAGCATAAACTAGCATGAAAAGAACTAAGATCAAATAAGAGAAACAAAGGAAGAGTGACTGACCTTTTAAGGATGAATCAAACCCCCAAGATCAGGTGTGGGACACTTTTGAAGATGCCACACGCCTTAGGAAAAGTAGTGGCTACCCAAAATATATGAAAATCCAAGAAAAAGAGAGGAGAAAATAGGGTTAGGAAGAGGAAGTTTCCTTCCTGTGGAGGAGGCATCCTTTTCCTTAGTGAAAAGGTCCCCCTCTGTTATTTTTGTGCTGCCTTTTTTATAGGTTTTTCTACTAATTTTTCTAGGGTACCTTAACAATGAGGTGTGTTGGAGATGAAATCAAATTGTTTTGGATGGTTAAGATGGTAGGTAGTTATGGTTTCAAAAGAGGAAAGTGGGTGGGAGGTAGCTGCTCTTTTGGAGGTAGAGTAGGTGGAAGACAGCACCTTTTTAGGAAGGGGCATGTCCCCCTTCAAAAATCATTGAAACATCCTACAAAATAGGAAGATGGGTGGGGTAATAAGATAGGAAAGAGATGGAGGGAAGGAGGTGGACAATTATGGTTGTTTGGATAGTTTCCTAAGAGGAGGAAAGTGGTTGGGTGGTTAAAATGGAGTTTTAGGATTGTGAAAGAGTTTTAGAAAGATGCAACTCTAAAATGGAATTTGAAATTCGTAGTGCATCTTAGGGGTGAGGTGGAAAGTGAGGAAAAGTGAGGAAAGCACCAAAAATAGAAAGATCTTATCTAATTGGTCCACATGCCATCTTATCCTAATAAGATTTTCCTTAATTATCTTTAAAATACCTCATGGATAATCCTCTTGAATTTCCTCCAATCCTAACCTCTCATTTAGCTTAGCTTGATGGCTTAGATGGCCAACTTTGAAGGATCCATTGGCTAGGCTTCATGGCTTGCTTTAGAAGCTTTCTAGGCTTGACTTGGTGGTTAACTTGACTCCTTTACTTGTAACCTTGCCCATGGCTTGAATATGGTTTGGTGGCTTACATGCAAGTCATGCAAAGGTGGTGGAAATGTATGGCCTACTTCATGGGCCCGCTTTGGCCGCCTTTATCTCCTATGATTTCATCCATTGCTAGTTCTAAAAATGATCTTTATCCTTGATCTCATGTCAGATTGACAATTCTTAGGTTTTGACTTGATCTTCAATGTTCATCTCAATCGATCTCGGTTGTCGGATCATCATCTCTCTTCCTACAAAAGAAAAAAATTCTAATTAAATCTTAAAGGATGATTAATCACATACTTACCTTGGATTATTCTCAAACCTACAAAATATCAAACTTTTTCTTTATTAGGACAAAAATGCATGTGTTATAAATTTTGGTCTAAAAACCTTAATTTATCCCTATAAGTTGTACCACATGGTTAACTAATTGGGTAGTTTTTATGCAAAATTAGACACTCACCACTCCTTGCTTTGTTAGTAATTTAAGTGATTTCCTAATTAGGAAACCTCTAGATCTACTTCAAGTCAAAGCAAATAAAAAACCCTTGATCTTTCCCAATATTTCCTACTATTTTCTTTTCTATTTTTCTCTCTTTCCAACAACCAAAATACCATATATTAGAAGAAAAGGAGCTGAAGGCCACCTTCCTAAGAAGAAGACTCGCCCCCCTTTCCAAATACATGGCAGCTAACCATGATATCATCTTATGACCACTCTTGCTTACCTAACTCCCCACTTAACTTTCCCTCATTAAAACCCTAGATCTAGATCCATTTCCCCTTCTTAAACAAACCCTAATCAAAGTGGAAACCCAAAACTCACTTCACTTTCTCAAGTATTTTTCCTTTGTTTATGTACTTGAATTGTAAGTTAGAACTTTGTGTCGTTGCTTTATCTTCTTACTTTTCTTCCTTGTTCTGGTTTTGATTTCACACTTATAATTCCTCCTAGCATTCCCTTAGTTTATTGCTTTCAATTTCTTAGTTTTTCTTGCTAATTCATCAAAGATCCAAGTTAATTCTCCTCTAGTGCAGACATCCTAGAGAATTAAAATCTTGAATCATTGATTTCCCTCCTTGAATTCCACATTTTTTAGCTTGAATTTGAAACTAGTTCTAGGCATTTTTTGCCTTAACTAGCCCCATCATTCCAATCATCTTTCTCCTGAATTCTCTCTTGAATTCACTTAGTTATCATCTTTTTTTAGTTTGAGAGCATTTGAGTGTGTTGGATGTTTGATTTGAATCAAGTTTTGAGGGTGGGAAGAGTGCATATTTTTCATGTTCTAATTTATTTTTTAATGAGTACTATATTTAATGTGCTTTGGCATTCAATTAATAAAGTAATTTGAGGATTATTGTTTATGCTTGTTTGTAGTATTGAATTACTTTATATGTTGAGTGTTATCTTGCATAAAAATTAATAGTTAAATTGATTTCCATGCTTTGTTAGACATGAGGTTCTTATTTGCTTAAAATTTGAAATCTTTCCATTCAATCTTCATGCTCAATTTCCAGTAGTCAATGCATCTTATTTGCTTAATTCCTTAGGAACCCATTTAAGTTTATTGGTTGTTTATTAAGTTTTTTTATTATATTGCATGTTATTTAGTCTTTGATTCAGTATTTTTAACCATCTTGTAACCCATGAACCAAGAGCACCATCCCATAGATCATACGCATGTTATTAGGGTGAAATCTCTTTGATTATTTCTTTGTTTAGTTGGTTAATCTCAGTTTATTAGTATAATTAATTATTTATATATTAGTTTAGTTTTAGGAAGTTTCCTAATTGAGTTTTGGAAAGTTCTATCTTTAGAAAATTTTAGGATTAGAAAGTGTTAAATTTAGAAACTTTCCTTAAGTGTAGTTTACATTTACTTGCATGTTTCAAGATTCTTGTTAAATTTAGTTAGATTTCATTGGTTACTTGTTTTTGTATGTTATTTTGGTTATAGAAAGTTTCTTAAATTAGTTTTAGCAAGTTTCTAATTCTAGTTTAAGAAAGTGTTAATTTAGGAAAGTTACATTTTTAGTAAGTTTCCTTAAGTTGCTTAGTTTAATTCATTCTTGTTTTACATTAGTTTTCTTTTATTGAATGCATGTTAGTTTCTAATTCCATTGCATAGATTTAATTTTAGAAAGTTTCTTGTAATTGTAATTTCTCGTTTCATGCATATTTCCTTTCTCTTGTTATTTACTTTTCTAGTTTGAATTAAAATCCAATTAATTTTTCTTTTTGGAAAAAGTTAAGTACTTTAAATAAGATCCATCTAACATGCAAAAATTTGAGATTCCTCATGGAATCGACCTCTCTCACATGCTAATACTACTTTGATTCATCCGCTTGCAAGTAATATTAAAGCAACATCATGTTTTTTATATCATTTTTGGGGAATTGCAATTGATTTATGGTTGGAACTTTATTTAGATTGTTTATCTTTAGTCATAGTTTTAGGTTGCATTAGATTAGCATTTTTACATCGTAATTGCATATCTTGCTAATTGCTCAAAAAATTGACCCATCTTTCTTTGTTTTTGAGTGAGGAGAAATTTGCAAGAGGAGCTTCATCAAATAAATAAGATTTTTATGCTTTCCTAGATCAGGTTTTTAAGTGAATTTGTAGTGGGGCTCCATTGTAATTTACAATTATTTTTTCATTTTGAATGGGTTGTATTAATATAAGGCAAGTGTGGGGCATGGTGGCCCACACTTGATCTTCATCAGAAACCCCAATGTAAGTTCTCACCCCCCCCTCCCTTTACTTCTTTTTTCCTAGTATAGTTACATTTAGTGTAGTTTGCATAATTGTTTGGTAGTGTAATTCATATAAACTGGGGTCATTCATTAAACTGGTTACATCTTATTAGGGTTGTTGCATTAGAATTGCACTTGTTAAATAGCATAGAGGTGAGCATTAGTTTTCCTTTCCTTGTACTTGCATTACATGTTTACTGCTTTATGTGGATGGAACACATTGCTAGTAAGGCACCCATATGAACCCTCATAAGATAAGAACTAGATTTCATCACTAGATCCTTGGCCCACTTAGGTAATTAAATTGATCCTTATATATTCACAATCCCAGCCTTTAATCTTAATCTAAAATCAAGTAGTAAGAGACCTATGGTTTGGAGTTCATAGGACCCTTTTTGAAAGAGGTGATCTATTGTCACTCTAGTAGCTCTTGAATATTGTGGTTATAGTGAGTATCCAAAATCCAAGTGATTTTCCCACACCTTAAATTGATAGTTGTTAACGTCTAAAACCTCCTAACAAGAGACTTATATTAGCCAACTTTGGTAGGATCTAATTGGTAACTAGTAGTCAATTCTAGATTGAAGGAGGAGGTGTCTAGCTTAGGTCTAAAAGCTAACACCCTACATATTAATAAAGAAATTCAAATCAAGCTTGCTAGTAATAGGGATTGTTTTGACATGCATCATTTAGAGTTAGGTTGCATCATTTAGAGAGGTTTTTGCTTTAGTTCCCACAAGGTCACTAAGCTAGTAGCATTTGATCATGAGATTGAATCTCCTCATAGGCTAGGGGTAAGAAATCAAATTCCTAAACCCATGATAGAACCACCAACAGAAGTTGAACACAAGGTTATTAGAGACTTCTATGCACCACTTCAATTAAATACTCCATCATGCATCACCTTACGACCCACTAATGCATACCACTTTGAGCTTAAACATGTGGACATACAGTTAATCGCCACATTCTATGGTTGCGAGAGAGAGGATTTGTACCAACATATAACAAAATTCCTTGATATTTATGCTACATTTAAATTCCAAAATGTCTCAAATAATTTTATTAGACTTAGGATGTTTCCTTTCTCACTGAAAGATAAGGCCAAATCATGGATAAATTCTTTACGGGTCTATTTTATTACCACATGGGACCAATTATCTAAAAGGTTCCTAGACAAGTTCTTTCCTGTCCATAAGACTAATGCCCTTAGGGAGATCATCAATTTCTAGAAATGAGATGATGAGCAATGCTAGGAATGCTGGGAAAGATGGAATGAGCTATAAAAGTGTCCCTATCATGGATTTGAAAAATGGTCACAACTTCAGTACTTCTATGAGGCACTAGCACCTTAGAATAGACAAATGGTAGATGCAGTTAGTGGAGGAGCCCTCATGTTGAAAAGTGGTACAGAGGCTTGGGAATTTTTTGAGACCTTATTTGAGAACTCCCAACAATGGAATTATGCAAATAGGAGAGAGAGAACTACCCAACCTCAAAACAAAGGGGGCCTTTATGAAATAGGAGTGACCTTAGATATGTCTTATAAGCTCAACTTTGTAATTAAAGGAATGGACAAGATTGACTCCATGGTTGAATGAGTGGACAAGCTCGACAATATGTTCCAGGCCTTTATGGTTGCCAATGCTTCCACTAAAGCTCCACAAGTGGTTTGTGCTATTTGTTCTAGTCTTGCCTATTTAACCACAACTTGTCCATCTAATATATTATACATAGAATATCTTTTAAAATAGGAGAATGCAATGAATGCATATCACAACCTTAGCAACAATCCTTACTATGACACCTATAATCTAGTATGGCTAGGCATCCTAACTTGTCATGGTGGAAGAGAAATTATCAGGCGGTTCATCTATGAACCACCTACACATAACTTTTCTAGAGCTTCAGTTCCCTTGTAGCCACTAGCTTTTAGCTCCCTCAGCAACAAAAGAAACCATTAGTTTAGGACAATATAGATTTGCTACTTAAGAAAGAAGAGGAAACTAATAAGTCAATACACAATATTCAAAATGAGAGTAGAAAGAGATCAACTATAAATATCCAAGATATTGCCAAATTTAATATTCAAATGAGCCAGTTGTTAGCTATCCTAAGTGATAGAGAAAGGCACAATTTCTTAGTCAACCAATTCCAAACCCCAAGGAACAATTTAGAATAGTGTTTAGTTCACATGCCCAATGACCCCATGAGCAAGCATAGTCTATCACTACCCTTAGGAGTGGCGACCAGGTTGATAACAAAGTAGGGTAGACTAAGAAAAACTTAGAGGAGAATGAACCAACCAAAACATAGGAGAAAGAGAACAAATAAAAATCTCCATCTCCATCTGTAATGCCTGAACAATTTACGCTATTTTTAACAAAAATGAATTGGACATTCTATAGGAAATGAAAAGTTCCCTTTTTGGAGATAAGGGTATTTTGGTCATTTTACCTTTCACCCTAACTAGATCCAGAAATTTGGTCCTAAGAATAGTACCCTTAGGTGCGTCTCAGAAAAAGGAATCCAACAAGACCAAAATCACTCAAAACGGAGTTAAAATGAGCAAGTTATGGTCCTTTGAAGTTCAAGGGCAAAAGTGTAATTTGCATTAAAAATGGATTTAGCCTGAGAAACACAGGGACCCGTTTTGATACGGGCACCCCTCTTCTTCAACCTCCTAGAGGATTCTAGAACGGCGGTGTGCAGGGCAGAAACCACCGCCATTTTGGAGGTTTCTCCACCGCCATTCCATGGCTGTAAGAACCCCCTCCTGAACCCTCCTCAAGCTCTATAAATAGAGCTCTTGGGTGCCTCCAATGGCAGCCCAAAATCTTGAGAAAAACCCATCATGGAGAGCCAGACAAGAGGAGAAAACATGGAGAAAAACCCGGCCACGAACTAGGTATGCCCGAAACCCCTCCAAACCCATCTCCCCCTTAGTCTTAGGATGAGTTCCCCCAAGTTTTTGCATGAAAAACCATGCAAAACAGGGCTCTAGGGAGCCACAAAGGACCTAGGGACGGTGCTTGGGGTGCACTGGTTCAACAGGGTCGAACCAGGTGCGTCCGTGGACGCGCCCACAAAAGAGAAAACAGGTAGAAGGCCCGGTGCGTCTGTGGACGCGCCCTGTGGGCCTTCCATGTATTTTGAATACTAAAATGCCCATAAACTTAAGTTCTAGGACTTTGATTGAGGCACCTGAAAGGCGTTCAATCTGTATCGACAACGCGGACACACCCAAACTATAAAATACCTGATCAAGGCCTATCTAAGGTCAGAATGACCCTTAAACTATGATAGTGGCGTGGGGCCACTAAACCTTTGTAAACCTAATAATACCAAGGCCCAGTTAGGACCTTAGGAGACCCATAAGCATGGGAATGAACCCCTAATGCCTAATTAGTGAGATCAACCATTCTAAAACCTATAGAAATAGGCCAAGCCAACCTTGTTCCCCTAAACTATGAGCAGGAGCGTACAAGGACAAGGGGGCTAGCATGACCAAACCAGGTAGGTTCTCTATCCCTACTAGACTTTTAAAAAGAACCCATGATGTTTTGATGTAGGTGCTCTATTGTTACTAGACTTTTAAAAAGAGCCTATGATTGTTTTGAGAATGCATGTTTTAAGTATGAGTTATATGACTTGTTTAGCATGACTTAATTTTATAAATGAATTCAGCATGCATATGACAAATACATTATGCATAGACATGTTTTACAAACGATTGCATAAATTGCATGATTTGTGAGTATTGAGTTTTAAAAAATTGCATGTCCTTGAGAGTTACCAAAAGATGCTAGGTAGGCAGTTGTGAGGGCTAGGCAGTTGTGAGGAACCCAAAGAGGTCAGGTTTTGAAAAAGAGGTTTTTGCTTGATTGATCGTATATGATTTGGGCTAGTAAGCTTGTGGGCGCTATGCTGAGAGATCTGGGGTGGCCTCTCAGCCTCTACCACCATTAGGTGGAAAGGGTACCACGCCAAAAAAGGCATGTCCCTGCTTTGACTGCATGTGGTACAGGGGGCTACCACTGATGTCACGGCATTGGGTCGAAGTGTCATATGCCCCGTGGAGGCTATGACCCTGTGTCCCTAGGTACCCGGGGACCACACGGCGGTGAGGTCGTGGGCATAGTCAGCCCTATGTTTTGAGGATTTACTTGCATTGCATATGGCATGACATGAGGTTGGTCGACCATACCATATATCCATGAGTTGGATTCAGTTGAGCATCTTATGCATATCATTATGTTTATGATATCTATGATACTTTCGACTTGGATTATGCGATTCTTTAAGTTGTCAGTATTCCAATTCAACAATGGTTTTTAATATTGATATTGAACATGATTGTTCAAACATGCACATGTTTTAAAGAGCTATGATTTTAAACATAGCATGCATTGTAAAACTAGTAGTGATAGACTTTTACTAAGTATAGTATATACTCACCCAATCCTTGAATTTTTCAGACACAAGTAAGCACTTAAGGGCAGGATATGCGCGTGACAGAAGACACCCAAATATATCAATTTTCAGGACAGCTCCACTCACGAGTAGAAGACGCCTCAGGAAATGCTAGTGCTATGAGCAAGTAAATCAAAAGGAGACAATTATACATGTAAGTAAACACTCTACCCTTTGTACATGTATTTGTATTTATTTACAGTTGGGATGTGAGCTGTGACTGGATAGACCTGGGAAAAACATTTATGATTTCTAAAGTTTTTTAAAAACTACTTTGGTTGTTGTGAAAGCAAATGACACTCGGGGTTTTTAAAATGAGTTTAAAACGAAAGATTTTCTGCTACATTGCATTGTTTTTATAAAAATGATTTTCAAGTAGGGATGCATCCCGCCTTAGGAATTAGATATTGCATTTAAAAATGCATGGGAAAGCCCGGGTTGTCACAGTTGGTATCAGAGCCCAGGTTTTATCCTTTCACAGCCAGTCCAGCATGTCCAAGGGTCATAGACAATGGAGAAAAATTCAGAAGTAGTAGTCTAAAGAGAAGTATAGAAGTAGTAGAAATAGAAATAGTAGAGATGACTAGCATATTAATGCTCAAGGCATTTCACCATAAACAAATAGGTGAAAAAGGAGATGGGTCTAGTAAATACTTAGATATTGGATGGCTTAAATCTTATCATTAAGGATTGTTGTGCAGTGGTGCAAATGTGAAAACTCATATATGGATCATATTATGATGAGAATAATGAAGGAAGATGTTGGTGAACGTGTTAGTAGATAATTCTGACCTGTAATAGATCAATCTCACCAAAGATAAGAACATCGAAGAACCTAGATGGCTATCTTACCATCATAAAGAATATCAAAATATGAGTGCACTATCATAAGGATATGATATAAGTATGATAGGGGATGTAAAAGACAGACTTTGAGAAGATTTTGATGATAATCTAAGAGGGATGAGAATGCAAGATGATATTAGGAGATAACTGTGACTCGTACTAGGTCACAAAGGTATGGATCCTGAAGGACTTAGCTCAATTTTGGATACCTTAATTGGAGTCTCATGAAGAGTGAAGTGATATCGACTAATAACTACCTGAGTATTACGGAGCAAATCAGAAGATGTATACAAGTGACATATTATGTGATTAAGAGAAACATAACACGAATATGATAGGGAAATGAATTTGACCGAGTTATCAAAAGATTTTGACGATAATATTAGGGATGATAGATCTGTGAATAATAGATTGATCCTAACATGAACTTATATGAGAAGTATAGTATGACCAAAAGATCAATGACATTATTAAGACATTGTATGAATTTTCTTGAGGCTATAGGCAATTAAGGATTTCGATGATATTAGAAAACTTCAACATTTCTTGGAGGTATTAAATTTCTCCTATTTGACAAGAAGATCGAGTATATGCAACAAAGCACATGAAGACATTGATCTAGGAAGACAAAAAATGAGTATTTTGAAGAAAAGAGAGAAAGAGATAGAGATATAACTACCAGTATTCAATGAATATTGAATATTCAAAAGAAGAAGATCAAGACTTTATGGAGATACATACAAATCTTTCATCTTGAATCCGATGGGAAGATAAACCAATCAAATTTGAAGGAATAATACTAGTGGAGTTGGTGATTTTATTGTAAAAGAGTATAATAGAGATAAAGCAGATGGGATTTAAGACTTTGAGTAGAGTATCAAATTTAAGGACATTATGCTACTGAAAATTTTCAAAGTAGAATGGTGACCAACTAGAAATTAAATTCTACAAGTAGTTTGATGGCTATATTTACTATTCCATTAACATATAAGAAACACTAGTGGTTGTATCTATTGAAAAAGAAAACAAGACAGGACAGCGACTAGTCCATTTGTTTTTCCACAACTTGGGTGTGATCAAGGATCAATATGATGTCTTAGAGGAAGAGTGGAAGGGCAAGTATTTTCAGGCCATCAATTAGCCATTTCCTTTGGTGTATTGTTGTCTAAATAAAGGTATCCCACCCTAAATGAATCAAATATGTTAGTAGTCAAAGTTATATACTCAGAGGGATATTATAAGTATTTAGACGTGAGTTTTACCTAAAAGAAGTTACTTGTTAGACTAAGTCATTTGAGGGTATGAGGTCCGTTGATTAGGCCACATCATGGAGGAGCTACGAGTACAATGAATACAATAACAACTGAGACAGAAGAAAAAATAAGGAGCGATCTCCACCAATGAGACAGACTTTTCCAAACCTAAATAGATACCATGACAAACCATAGAAATCACTGTGGGTCTGAAAGATGCTGCTGACTTGGATTGAAAAGAAAGGCAGATAAGCACTGATCTCTTTAGAGAGACCGTTGAACTTATAACCTATACATCTGGACAGAGATCAATAGGTAATCGAATAAATTCTCTTTCTATATGTCTACGAAAATGTTCCGTGCTTACCTGAGTGTTTTTCAAATTTGATGATTTAACACCTTCATCATAACTTGATGTAGTAGCTATTGAACAAGAACTGCTATTACAAGCTAAGTATGAGGAGGCACTTGAAAGATAAAATTTGAGGAATTGAGAAAACCACTACTTATGATGATGATACCCCCTGACAATTAAGATAGAATGGTTGACCATAAAGCACTGATAAAAGATTGAACAATATATTGACATAGGGAATGGAATGAGAAAAGGTGAGATGGCTAGCACACTATAAGGTGAAGATTTAATGTTACATTGCCTTTGGACAAATAGTTAGTTGTTATGTGCATATACCAAGTACGAAAAATCAATTGAAGGAATTTCCTAAGGACTAACCCTACTGGATTGAGTATAGAACTTTTGGACTAAAAGGTTACGAAGAAAACCATTAAGCAAAGAAAGGATAAAGAAGACAATGACAAAGGATTCAACCATGACCTAGTAAGGGTACTCGGTTATGAATAAGAGACTTTTTGCATAAATGAGAACATTGTTGAAAATCCTAATGACAATTTGATGTGAATAGTGAGATAGGCCTCTGAACGAGAACATTTGACCCATGATGATGAATTAACCATAAAACATTTGACATGAGTTTGCATAAACTCTTCAGGAAGAAAAGCATTTGATGGCTTCACCATCTATGAAACTTGATGTACAGTTCGGATATCCTAATCGTAATATGAGATAGTATCAGTGATGGAGGATGCTACTTGAATTATTTTATTTTGAATATAATATGGGTTGAGGACCCAAGTTATAGGAGAAAAGCGACAGATAGTTAAAATTCGAAGTTAATCAAGGGATTGGCTGTAGAGCACATGATATCATGTTAGTTATTGAAGTATCTTGGGGATAAATATAAAAAGATAAGAAGCAAAGTTATACACAGTAGAAAGAATGTAACCTTTTTTGTTGGACTCTTACTAATGACATACAACCAACCATTAAATGGAGATATGGATGATGAAGAGATCACTAGATGGAAGACAAGAGGAAAAAGGGATTATCCTATGCTATTCAAAATGAAATAGGAGAAATAAGATCATATAATCTCAAAGAAGTATGAAGTAGACGAGTAGGAGAGTATGGCCATCTAAGGAGACTATCCTATACATGATGAGAGAAGTGTAGGCATCTAAGGATTTCAAGATAGATGAATTACGGATAGAAACTGGTATTGTTAAACTGGCATGCATAGGAGTATGCATCAGAGTACGCAGCAAAAGCAGCCCTTATGGGTAAGGCCTTGTAGAAGGAACAATAAAAATGATAAATTGAGGTTGAGCCTAGATTTGATTCCTAAGGGAGAATGCATTCACCAAGAAGTTATCTAAGAGACAAAATACCTTGAAGATGATAATTTATGGAATTTCGAGAATGAAATTCTTTTAAGGGGGTAATAATGTAATGCTTGAGCAATTTACGCTATTTTTAACAAAAATGAATTGGACATTCTATAGGAAATGAAAAGTTCCCTTTTTGGAGATAAGGGTATTTTGGTCATTTCACCATTTACCCTAATTAGACCCAGAAATTTGGTCCTGAGAATAGCACCCTTAGGTGCATCTCAGAAAAAGGAACCCAACAAGACCAAAATCACTCAAAACGGAGTTAAAATGAGCAAGTTATGGCCCTTTGAAGTTCAAGGGCAAAAGTGTAATTTACAATAAAAACGGATTTAGCCTGAGAAACACAGGGACCCGTTTTGATACGGGCACCCCTCTTCTTCAACCGCCTAGAGGGTTCTAGAACGGCGGTGTGCAGGGGAGAAACCACCGCCATTCCATGGCAGTAAGAACCCCCTTTAGAACCCTCTTCGAGCTCTATAAATAGAGCTCTTGGGCGCCTCCAATGGCAGCCCAAAAGCTTGGGAAAAACTCATCGTGGAGAGGCAGACAAGAGGAGAAAA
The DNA here is from genome assembly GCA_035236585.1 of Warburgia ugandensis. Taxonomy (NCBI): domain Eukaryota; kingdom Viridiplantae; phylum Streptophyta; class Magnoliopsida; order Canellales; family Canellaceae; genus Warburgia; species Warburgia ugandensis. Next base: position 51,802,219 of record CP141133.1, on the reverse strand, counting down.
CATAGAGAAAAACCCGGCCACGAACCAGGTATGTCCAAAACCCCTCCAAACCCATCTCCCCCTTAGTCTTAGGATGAGTTCCCCAAAGTTTTTGCATGAAAAACCATGCAAAACAGGGCTCCAGGGAGCTACAAAGGACCCAGGAATGGTACCTGGGGTGCACTGGTTCGACAGGGTCGAACTAGGCGCATCTGTGGACGCGCCCGCAAACAAGAAAATGGGCAGAAGGCCCTGTGCGTTTGTGGACGCGCCTTGTGGGCCTTCCATGTATTTTGAATACTAAAACGCCCATAACTTGAGTTCTAGGACTCCGATTGAGGCGTCGTGAAAGGCGTTGTGTCCGTATCGACAACGTGGACACACAAAAATTATAAAATACCTCATCAAGGCCCCATCGAATATGGGCATGACCCTTAAACTATGGTAGTGGCGCGGGGCCACTAAACCTTTGTAAACCTAACGATACCAAGGCCCAGTTAGGACCTTAGGAGACCCATAGGCATGGGAATGAACCCCTAACCTAAGTAGTGAGATCAACCATTCTAAAACCTATAGAAATAGGCCAAGCTAACCTTGTTCCCCTAAACTATGAGCAGGAGCGTACGAGGACAAGGGGGCTAGCGTGACCAAACCAAGTAGGTGCTCTATCCCTACTAGACTTTTAAAAAGAACCCATGATGTTTTGATGTAGGTACACTATCCCTACTAGACTTTTAAAAAGAACCCATGATGTTTTGATGTAGGTGCTCTATTGTTACTAGACTTTTAAAAAGAGCTTGTGATTGTTTTGAGAATGCATGTTTTAAGTATGAGTTATATGACTTGTTTAGCATGACTTAATTTTATAAATGAATTCAGCATGCATATGACAAATACATTATGTATAGACATGTTTTGCAAACGATTGCATAAATTGCATGTCCTTGAGGGTTACCAAAAGACGCTGAAGTGCCCAAAAGACGCTGGGTAGGTAGTTGTGAGGGCCAGGCAGTTGTGAGGGACCCAACGAGGACAGGTTTTGAAAAAGAGGTTTTTGCTTGATTGATCGTATATGATTTGGGCTAGTAAGCTCGTGGGCGCTATGCTTCGAGGTCTGGGGTGGCCTCCTAGCCTCTACCACTATTAGGTGGAAAGGATACCACGCTGAAAAAGGCATGTCTCTGCTTCGACTGCATGTGGTACAGGGGGCTACCACTGGTGTCACGGCACTGGGTTGAAGTGTCATATGCCCCGTGGAGGCTATGACCCTATGTCCCTAGGTACCCGGGGACCACACGGCGGTGAGGTCGTGGGCATAGTGTGCCCTATGTTTTGAGGATTTACTTGCATTGCATATGGCATGACATGAGGTTGGTCGACCATACCATATATCCATGAGTTGGATTCAGTTGAGCATCTTATGCATATCATTATGTTTATGATATCTATGATACTTTAGACTTGGATTATGCGATTCTTTAAGTCATCAATATTCCAATTCGATAATGGTTTTTAATATCAATATTGAACATGAGTGTTCAAACATGCACATGTTTTAAAGAGCATATGATTTTAAACATAGCATGCATTGTAAAACTAATAGTGATAGACTCCTACTAAGTATAGTATATACTCACCCAATCCTTGTTACTTTTCAGAGACAAGTAAGCACTTAAGGACAGGATACGCGCGTGACAGAAGACACCCAAATATATCATTTTTCAGGACAGCTCCACTCATGAGTAGAACATGCCTCAGGAAATGTTAGTGCTACGAGCAAGTAAATCAAAAGGAGATAATTATACATGTAAGCAAACACTCTACCCTTTGTACATGTATTGGTATTTATTTACAGTTGGGTTGTGAACTGTGACTGGATAGACCTGGGAAAAACATTTATGATTTCTGAAGTTTTTCAAAAACTACTTTGGTTGTTGTGAAAGCAAATGACACTCGGTGTTTTCAAAATGAGTTTAAAACTAAATATGTTTCACTGCATTGCATTGTTTTTATAAAAATGGTTTTCAAATAGGGATGCATCCTGCCTTAGGAATTAGATATTGCATTTAAAAATGCATGGGAAAACCCGGGTCGTCACACCATCTAAGCCTATGGTGGAGGCATCTTGTGTGCCTAAAGTTCCATTACCTTAGTTGTTGAATGAGGGAAAGAAAGGAACCAATTTCAATGAGATAATAGAAGTGTTTAAACATGTTCAAATCAATATTCCATTGCTTAATTCAATTAAAGACATTTTTGCATATGCCAAGTTTCTAAATGAGCTCTAAAAACAAAAGTGAAAGCTTAATGAGCAAAAGAAAGCCTTCCTCACTGAGCAGGTGAGCTCTTTGATTCACACTAGACCCCATCTAAGTTTAAAGATCCAGGTTGTCCTACCATCTCTTGTGTTATTAGAAATCATGTCATTGATAGGGCACTATTAGATTTGGGGGCTAATGTTAACCTATGGCCATTTTTTTTTCTATGAGCAATTAGGGCTCAGTGACCTTATGCCAACCAATACCACTTTACAGTTAGCAAGTAGATCAGTAAAAATTCTATGTAGTATGGCTGAAGATGTTTTAATACAGGTGGATTAGTTTTACTTCTCTGTAGATTTTAATATCATGAATACCCAACCTGCATTAAACCTTGATAGTTAGATCTCGATCATTATTGGACATCCATTTTTGGCCATGTCCAATGCCATCATCAATTGTAGAAATGGCGTGATGAAATTACCCTTCAGCAATATGAAAATTAAGCATAATGTTTTCAATGAGGATCATCTGCATCTAAACCTAGATGATTCCTATGTAGTAAATTTAATTAAAGGTCTACTTCAAGATGCTAATACACCATCATCTATCTTAGACCCACTTGAGGAATGTCTTGTGCACTTTAAATATGATTTTGATATAAACAAGTCCGTTGATGAGGTAAATAATCTATTAGTTGCTTCACCTATTATGGATACCTCTACATGGGCTCCTCATTTGAATGACTTCCTCTATCAAATTTTGTCCCTATGACTTCTGTAGAAAACCTACCTACCTTAGTACTAAAGCCTTAACCTAAAAATCTAAAATATTTTTACTTAAACTAGATGAAACCTTACTCATAATCATAACCTTAGATCTAGCTAAAAAAAAGGAAGGTAAGCTTCTTGATGTTCTTAGAGAACATAAGACTGATCTAGGATGGCCCATAGCAGATATTAAGGAAATTAGTCCTATTGTATGCATGCATAAAATTCACCTCGAGGAAAATGTTAAATCATCTAGGGAGACACAAAGGAGATTAAACTTGAACATGAGGGAGGCAATAAGAGATGAAGTAAAACTTTTATATGTTGGTGTCATCTATCATATATCTTATAGCACTTGGGTCAGCCCAGTTCAAGTTGTTCCCAAGAAGTCTGGAGTCGGGGTAATATAAAATGAGGATAATGAGCAAGTCCCAACTTGCATGAGCATTGGGTGGAGAGTTTGTATAGATTATTGAAAACTAAACTCTATCACTAGGAAAGACCACTTTTCTCTTCCATTTATTGACCAAATGCGCGAAAGGTTAGTCGATTATAGTTATTATTATTTTCTTGATGGATACTATGGCTATAGCCAAATCCCGATAGCATCTAAGGTCTAGGAGAAGACTACCTTCACTTGCCCTCTTGGGTCCTTCGCCTACCGTCGCATGCCTTTAAACTTTGTAATGCTCCAGTAACTTTTCAAAGTTGTATGTTGAGAATATTTTCTGATATGATGGAGAGATTTTTAGAACTGTTTATGGATGAATTTTTGGTATTTTGTTCTTCATTTGATTATTGCCCGCACCATTTAAAAATTTTCATTGCTAGGTGTCAGGAAAGAATTTAGTGTTAAATTGGGAAAAATGTCATTTTATGGTTCAAAATGGCATTGTTTTATGCCACATCATATCATACAATGGTATAGAAGATTCATGATGGTTTTTATAGAAGATTCATCAAATAGTTTAGTAAAATTGCTTAGCCCCAATGTAGTTTCCTTATGAAGGAGGCATCTTTGGAATTTGATGATGATTGTACGAAAGAATTTGGGTGCTTAAAGGTTGAACTCACTTCAATGCCTATTATTTGACTACAAGATTGAAGTGCACCATTTGAAATAATGTGTGACATTTTAGACTACGAGATCGGGGTTGTTTTTGGGCAACATATTGATAAACTTCCCCACCTAATACATTATGTTAATATGGCACTCAATGACACCCAAGTTAATTATTCAACTATGGAAAAAGAGTTGTTGGCAATAGTTTTTGCACTGAATAAGTTTAGACCTTACTTGTTAGGATCTAAGGTCATTGTCTATTCGAACAATACACTAATAAAATATCTTCTTTCTAAGAAAGATGCAAAACATAGGCTGATCTAATGGATACTTTTGCTATAAGAATTTGATTTAGAAATTTGGTATAAGAAAGGTTTCGAAAATGTTGTAGCAGACCACTTATTCAGGTTGGTTGAGGAGTTTACTAGTGAGAATGCGCCTATAATAGAGACATTTTAGATGAACAACTATTGCACATTCTCCAGTTGGCTTGGTATGCAAACATTTTTAATTATCTTATCACAAGTCATATGCCTAATCATTGGCCTAGACAAGATAGGAAAAGATTTATTACCGAGGTCAAATACTTTACTTGGGATGATCCATACTTGTTTAAGTACTATCCTGACCAAGTCTATAGGAGATGTATACATAAGAATGAACATCATAAGATCATTTCCTTTTGTCATAACTAAGCATGTGGGGGTCATTTTAGTTTTGGAAAGATAGCTACAAATATTTTATCATGTGGTTTTTATTGACCCACCATTTTCAAGGATTCACATGCTTACTACTTGGCATGTGTTACATGTCAATAGTTAAGGAACATAGGAAAAAGGAATATGATGTCCTTGAACCCTATTCTTATCATTGAGCCTTTTGATGTTTGGGCCATTGATTTTATGGGACCTTTTCCTAACTCCTTTGGTTATTTGTTCATCCTTGTGGGGGTGGACTACGTGTTAAAATGGGTAGAGGCCATACTGTATTAAATTAATGACCACAAGGTGGTGATCAAGTTCTTAAAAGGGAATATATTTGCATGCTTTGGCACTCCTAGGGCAACAATTAGTGATGGAAAAAACATTTTTGCAATATGGTATTTGAGAATTTGATGAAGAAATATGGTTTTACCCATAGAATAGCTAACTCTTATCATTCTCGGACAAGTGGATAGGTAGAAGTGTATAATAGAGAAATAAAATGAATTTTGGAAAAGATAGTCAATCCAAATATGAAAGACTAGTATTTGAGGCTTAGTAATGCTTTATAGGCCCATTGAACTTACAAGACTCCTTTATGCATGTCACCTGACTACTTGGTCTATAAAAGGCCTATTGCTTACCAATAGAACTTGAACATAAAGCATATTGGGCTATTAAAAAGCTCAATTTTAACTTAGATACTGTTAGAACTCATAAGAAACTCCAACTCAATGAGTTGAATGAGTTAAGAAAAGATGCAAATGAGTTAGCCAAGCTATACAAATATCACATGCAGAGTAATCACGATAGACACATCCTAAGAAAGTCCTTCACCTCAGGACAAAAAATCATTTTGTATAATTCTAGATTGCACCCAGGTTTCTAGGGTCTCATTGTTCTACATCAATCATTTATCGTATAGGAGTCTTATGTTTCTAAACATTGGGGACAATGTTTAGTTTAGGTTGAGGGGTGTAGACATATATGAGATGTCTAGTTTTCTCTATATTTTTGAAAAAATGAAATTTCTAATTTTTTTGAGATTTCAAAAACAAAGATACTAGTATGATGAGAATTGGATTTTTAGAAGCTTAGTATTTATTCTACTTTAACTTCTTAATAGACATGCATATGGTTGATTCTAAATTTATTCATCTCCTAAAGTGTTTTCCAAAAGTTAAATCTCAAAAAACACTTATACATAGTGCATAAGTCTAGCCAATAGATGGTTATGACTTAAAGAACTTGAGGAGAATCAATGGAGACCTATGTACCCATTGAATATTGGAGACTATCATCTTTATGAGGGTTATATATATATATATATATATATATATATATATAATTTCATATTTTCTTAAGCATACGTAAATTTGCAAGATCCCAATATCTTTATTTTGGTCAATCACCACGAATTAAAAGGGAGTACTAACTTAGTTTTTTGGACATTTATTGAATTTAATAGGCTTTAAGAAACCTAGGAAATGATATAGGTCATCCTTGATTCAGCCTATAGACATAAAGCTGAACTACTAATGTAAACCACTAGTTAGACCCTTGAGCCCCTTAGTAAGACTTTTCTTTTCAAACCTTATTAACCTTGACCCAAAAACCCAATAAAAATAATATCCATTACTTATCATTCCAAAATGAGTAAGGATGATAGAAAAAGTTCAGCCAAAGGTTAAAAATCAAAGAAGTGAAAAATATCAAAAGTACAAAGAAAAGTGTTCCTTCTCAGAAATACAAAGATAATGAAAAGGTAAAGTATCAAAAAAAGAAAAGAAAAAAAGGACAAAGAGAAAAGTAAAAGATATTCCCTTAAAATGAACTCAAAAGAAAATGTTGTCCAAATAAATATATATTGAAGACCTCTACTCAGATTTGAAACTCTGAATCCTTATACGCTTTCTTTCAGAACCTATCCTAAGCCTATGTTTCGTCCTATGTAAAGACCTATTGACATTAACGTAGAAGATAGCTTAAAGAGGGTACAAATGAAAAGGAATTAAGGTGTATTGCCCTTATTGGTCTTGGAATGACATCCATTTTTAGGGATCATATTCCATTGTGTCGTTGGTGCTTAAAGAACTTAAGTGAGCCAATAGTTTGTTAGATTCAGTCACATAGTGACAGAATTCCATTTGACCCCTTTTCTTGAAGAGTTTTATTTATGAGTGTACATTAGTTAGAATTTGAAGTCAAGAAATCTTTACAATGAAGCAATAAGCATTAATATTCACAGGTCCAGTTTATGTAGTCTATACACACATTGCACTCCAATATATAACTATAATAAAATAGCATTGGTATGTGAATAACTTGGGGAATTTTTCATTCATCTTTATGAATTTATTAAAGTAAGCAAAATGCTAATGGACAATAATTCTCCAAGATAAAATAATAGACTTAGCCTTAATGATTTTTGTGGGTGTATGCACTACAGACCCTCATAAGGCCTAACACATCCACTAGGGGTAACTTAGGGGTTTAATGACTTGTTGCATCTACTCAATGCAATCATGAGTACCTACAAAATTTGTAACCATTCTATTTTCAAGATTTTTCATATGTTTTACTTGGGACTATAAAAATGGTGGTTGGAGGGTGTGATAAGTGTTCAATTTTGCATAAAAAGTACCCACTTAGTAGTCCATATGTTATAAATTAAGATTTTTCATTTTTTATAGGTGTTGAGAAGATGATCTAAAGGAAAAGATTAATTGAGATGATAATTGAAGATAAGATGAAAGATTAAGGCAAAACTCAAAATGACATCATTTTAAAGCTAGATCAAGGTTCAATGGCTATCCTAGGACAAGCAAAATAAAGTAATGGGAGGCATCAAAGGTGATTAAAATGATCCATGACAACATGTAATACATGTTCAATTTTGTATAAAAAGTACCGAATTAGTAGTCCATGAGCTATAAAATAGTGTTATTTCTAGGGTTCTTTTGAAAATTTATAATACATGCATTTTTGACCTAATGATTTAAAAGTAAGATATTTTGCGAGTTTAGAAGCTAATCTAGAGTAAATATGAGAATGGTCATAATTATTTAGGATTTAATTAAGGTTTTTTCATCTTTTGTAGGTGTTGAGAAGGTAATCTAAAGGTCGAGCTTGATCAAGATAAGAATTAAGGCCACTCATGAGGATTCTTAGTCTTACTAGGGAACATGATAAAGAAAAAGCCCAAATGTCATCAATCCAAGGTTCGATGAAGGTTCAAGACTATCCTAAGGTAAGTAAAGAAGCACTTGGAGAAGCAAAAAGTGTCTAGCAATGGACCCAAGCTAAGCCATACATTTCCACCATGTTTGCATGAGAGCCATTCAAGCCACTTAGCCATTAAAGCCATGGAAAAGGTTGATAAGCCACATGAGGTAGTCAAGCATTGCCACTAAGGAATCAGCCATCAAAGTGAGCCATCAAGCCAAGGATGAATGCCACATGGAGCCACATGATTAGAGCATTGATTCATGCAACTTTCCTATGTTAAAAGTGTGATTTTTAATGGATTTTGAGAGAGAATTGTAAAAGGGAAGATGATCATACATTAAGGGACCCATCAAGAGTGAAACTCCACCTTGTTAATCCATTTCCCATCCCTAATCCACCATTCACCCAAGGGTTCTATGTTTTTTACTATGGGAGGGAGCCACCTTCCTAGAAGAGGATGTCCCCCCTTGCTTTATTGGGAATTTCAAGTGGTTTCCTAATTAGAAAACCCTAAGATCTAAGTCCATTAAAAGTACATCAGACCCTAGGTTTTCTTCCAAATTTTTTTATCTATTCATTGTTTCTTTTTCCCTCACTCTTCCCACCACTCAAAACCACCTTAAAAATGGGGTTGGAGGCCCACACTTTCTTATTTAGAAAGAGATGCATCCCCCTTTCTAACTTAGGGAACCAACCAGCCATGCTCCTCTCTTTCTTACATTACCTTCCTTACCTCACTTCCCACCTAACTTTCCTCCCTTATTCTCTACCTCAGTCCTAGGTCTAGACCTCCTTCCCTTTCTTAGATTGAACATTTATCAAGCTAAATCATCTATAAATACTCCATGGAGCTCAACGTTTTTTTTCAAGGATGTGTTGGGTGAGACAACCTTGAAACATAGCTCTCTTTTAGTGATCTTTCTTGTTGGACTTTGGCATTATTTTAGTTCTTTTCTTCCTCTGTACTTCTTATTATTCCTTTTGTTATTTGCTTTCCAATTTAGATTATTAGTTTTCTTTCATTGATTTAGTTTCTCATTGTTTTGCTTTCTAGTTTTTCACTCATCCTTCCACTTAGCTTTCCCTTTTTCTTTATTTCAATTGCATCCATTATTTTCAATTATTCCCTCAAGATTCAAGTTAATTCTTCTCTGGTAATGACAGGTAAATAAGAAATAACCTACAACCTTGAGTTTCCCCTTAGGAAATTCACATTTTCTACCTTGTTTTTAATCCTAGCTTTAGGTCCATTTTCCTTACTTTAGTTCATCATCTTAGCCATATTCTCTCTTGAATTCCTTTTTGAATTTTCTTTAAATGTTAGCTTACTTTAGTTTGTGATCATTTGATTGGATTTTTTCTTTATTGGTTTGACTAGGATTCAAGCCATAGTTTAGTGGGCAATTCAAGAATTTTGCAGTCGTTTGTGTGCATAAATTTCGATGTAAGTTGGTGATGATTAAATAATGTTTCTTTCATCAAAGTACTTTGGATCTAGGTTGTTATCTTGTATAAAATTTGTTGTCTCAATTGCTTTATTATGCTTGATTTGGTTAATGTTCTTAAGTACAAAAAATCTAGAAATTTCTCTCCTTACTCTTTGTGCTTTGTTTCCAGCCATCAAAACACTTTATTTGCTTGAATCCTTAAGCATCTATTTAGACTTTTAGGTTGTTTTTTAACACCTAGCTTAGTTTGCATGTTTGTTTGCAGTTAGATAGGAAATTCTGGTCACTTTTGCACCCACCAACCATCTGCACATGGCACATATTGTGATTCACCTTTGATTATTGATTCATTCACCTACTTCATCTTGCTTGGCTAATCATTAGTTAGTTAGGTACATCTCAATTTAGTTTGATAAAGCTTCCTTGTTGATTTTTGAAAAGTTCTATCTTTAGAAAGTTTTAGGATTAGAAAGTGCTAAATTTAGACTATCTCCTTATTTATAGTTTCCATTTACATGCATGTTTCTAATTTCCTATTAAATTTAGTTTTCTCATTAATTAATTATTTTTTCATGTTAGTTTAGTGTTAGAAATTTTTCTAATTTAATTTTTAGAAAATTTCTAATTCTAGTTTAGGAAATTATTAATTTAAAAAAGTGTCCTATTTAGTAGTTTCCATAAGTTAAGTTTCTTAATTAATTCATTGTAATTTTGTTGTAGTTTCCTTTATTTGAATGTATTTTAGTTAGATAAGTTTCCATTTTCATTATGTAGCTATGTTTTTATCTAGTTTCCTTTAGTCATAGTTTCTAATTCCATGCATATTTCCTTTTCTTTTTCCTTTTTTAATTCTTAGTTTAATCATCAACTCTCTCTCTCTCTCTCTCTCTGGCTAAAGTTAAGCGATTTAAATAAAATCCAATCTATTGATAATTCATGCTATTCCTCACGTGATTGACCTCTCTAGTGTGCAATTACTACATTTATTCATGCGCTTGCAAGTAATTTTAATTCTACACCAAGTTTTTGGTACCATTGCCGAGTAATTACAATGAATTTGTGGTTGGAGTCTTATTTTGATTATTTATCTTTAGTTGTAGTCCTAGGTTGGATTTGACTAGGATTTTTGCAGTGCATTTGCATATGTTGTTAATTCCTTATAAATTGACATATCTTTCCTGTTTTTATACGAGGGAAATTGGCAAGTGGAGCTTCATCAACTAAATAGGATTTCCTTTCTATCCTATATTAGGACTTTTTCTTTTTGAGTGAACTTGTAGTGAGGCATCACTATAACTGTGACGACCCGGGTTTTCTCATGCATTTTTAAATGCAATATCTAATTCCTAAGGTGGGATGCATCCCTATTTGAAAACCATTTTATGAAAACCATGCAATGCAGCAAAAAACATTTAGTTTTAAACTCATTTTGAAAACCCCGAGTGTCATTTGCTTTCATACTAACCAAAGTAGTTTTTGAAAAACTTTAGAAATCATAAATGTTTTCCTAGGTCTATCCAATCATAGCTCACAGCCCAACTATAATTAAATACAAATACATGTCCAAATGGTAGAGTGTTTACTTACATGTATAATTGTCTCCTTTTGATTTTTCTTGCTCGTAGCACTAACATAGGTGTCCTCTACTCGTGGATGAAACTATCCTGAAAAATGTTAAGGATAGGGTGAGTATATACTATACTTAGTAGGAGTCTATTACTACTAGTTTTGCAATAGATGCTATGTTTAAAATCATATGCTCTTAAAAAGATGTGCATGTTCGAACAATCATGTTCAATATCGATATTAAAAACCACTGTCGAACTGGAATACTGATGACTTTAAAGAATTAGTATAATCCAAGTTGAAAGTATCATATATCATAAACATAATGATATGCATAAGATGCTCCACTGAATCCAACTCATGGATATATGGTATGCTCGACCAACCTCATGTCATGCCATATGCAATGCAAGTAAATCCTCAAACCATAGGGCCCAACTATGCCCACGACCTCGCCGCCGTGTGGTCCCTGGGTACCTAGGGACACTCGGTCATAGCCTCCATGGGGCATATGACACATATTCATCGTAAATCATGCAATTTATGCAATCGGTTGCGAAACATGCATGCAATGCATAAGATCTGCTCATGCTAGTCTCGCATTCAAAGTCATAACCCTGCCTAGAAGCCTGACAGCTTAGAAGCCTGTCAGCTCTATCTGGCCCGCCCTCATCGACCCGCCCTCATCGGCCAAGGCTACACTTATCATACAGATAAGCAAAAACCTCTTTTTCAAAACCTATCCTCTTTGGGTCCCTCACAACTACCTACCCAGTGTCTTTTGGGCACTCCAGCGTCTTTTGGTAACCCTCAAGGACATGCAATTTTTCAAGAACTCAATGCTCACAAATCATGCAATATATGCAATTGTTTGCAAAACATGTCTATGCATAATGTATTTGTCATATGCATTCTAAATTCGTTTATAAGATTAAGTCATGCTAAACAAGTCATATAACTTATACTTAAAATATGCATTCAAAACAATCATGGCTCTTTTTAAAAGTCTAGTAGCGATAGAGCATCTACCTCAAAGTCTCCTGGAGTCGCGTCCTTCATCACTCAACCTGACCCTGGGTCTTATTTATAAACTCCTAGGCATGAATGGATACAAGGAATCCTTATCAATTTCGATCTATTTTTTGACATCAGATCGCTAGATCTGTCTTTTAGGGTCCACGGTCCTTGCCTAATTCATTGTAAGGCTAGATCTTATGATGTGGATCTACTATTCAATGGTTAACATTGTAAATTGTCCTCTGATCCTAACTTTAAAGTCTCATTAGGTCCGCGTGTCTTAGCTCCCAAGACACCTGCACATCCTGGTTGAACTGCAACCGCCTCATGCGCGTGCGCGCCCAAAGGTCGTGCCAGGGACCGCATTTTGCATGCGTACATGCATGCTCAAGTGACGCGCTATGATGCACATCCTAAATGGCATCGCATGGATGAACCTTTGGTGTAACATGGCGCGTTTCAGCTCCCAAGGCACCTTGTGCATCTTGGTTGAGCCAAGACCCGTGCCCCACGTCGCTCGCGCACCTGAAGGCCGCACCTGGGACAGTGTTCCCACTATCATACGCCCGGAACCCATCCCAGGGACCTTGTCCCAGGCGTGCATGGAGCATGGCATCCCTGGGATGCCTTGTTCGTGCAGGGCCGGCTAGAACCAGTCTTGGGGTGTTTTCCGGGCAGGAAATCCGGTTGGAAAACATCTGGGAATGCTAGATCCAACATGGATCTAGCTTGAAAGGGGAAGAATCAAGGAAATACGACTTACCTGGGCAGCTAGGGAGCACCTATCACCGGTGGTAGAGCCCGTTCTAGTTCTGGAAATCCTTTGTCGCCGAAAATCTTTGTTGTCGGAACCCATGAAGGGGAAAACCCCAATGCCAGACCAGAAAGGAGAAGAGAGGGGAAATGGGGAGATGGGAACGGAATGGCCGGCCTGACTAGGGCCTGGCTATTTCCAGAAAATGCAGAGAGACGGGTTTGAGACGGGTTTCCAGTTTTTGCCGGAAACCCCAGTCCCAAACTAGCCAGAAAACCGTGTTTTGGAGAGGGGGGAGATGGGGCTTTTTATAGCCCTGCTATGGCGGTGGCAGAAACCTTTGGAAACGGGGTTTCTAGAGAGATCTGGAGGTGGAAGACGACAGGGGGTGCCATTATCAAAATGGCCCCTGCGTTTTTCGCTCTTTTTTGTTTTCTGTTTATTTTACAAAAATACCCCTGATCTTTAAACGACAGTAACTTCTTCATACGAACTCCGTTTTCAGTGTTCTTTGAGGCGTTGAATTCCATTTTTCAAGTAGAATATAATGGTATAAATTTTCCTTACAAATTCCTTTGTTTAATATTTTAAATAAAGTGAAACATTTAACTCAGTTCATTTCCTATAGAATGTCCAATTTTTGTTAAATAGCGTAAATTGGTCAGGGCATTACAATAACTTGCAAATTCTTTATTTAATTTTAAATTAGCTATATTAATACAAGGCAAGTGTAGGGTATGGAGACCCACACTTGATCTTCATGAAAAACCCATTGTAGGTTTCCCTCACCCTCTTTTACTTTTCCTAGTCTAGTTGCATTTAGTATAATTGCATAATTATTGGTGGTGTAGTTCATATGGTTTAGGATAATTCATCTTATTTGTTTCATCTTATTTATGGTTGTTGCATTAGATTGCACCTATCTATCCCTTGGGTGGATAGCATATAGGTTGCAATAGTTTTCTTTCCTTGTGTTGTATTTCACGTTTACTGTTTTATGGTAGATGTGCACATCAATAATAAGGCCCAGCAGGAACCCTCATAAGATAAGTACTGGATTTCATCACCAAATTGTTGGCCCACCTAGGAAATTAAATCAATTCCTTATATGCTTAAAATCAAGTAGCATGAGACCTAGGGTTTGAGCTATAAGACCCTTCTTGAAAGAGCCAATCTATTGTCACTCTAGTGGCTTTTGAACTTTGTGGCTATAGTGGGTATTCAAAATCGAAGTAATTTTTCCATGCCTTTTGTTGACGGTTGTTGAGGTTTAAATGCCTACTTCCATTATAATTGTATCAATCACCTTGGATAGGACCTAACTAGCAAAAAATAATCAAGTTTGGATTAAAGGAGCTATCTAGATTTAGGCTAAAACCTACATCCTCATAAATTAACAAACATCAAAAAGACATCTTGTTAGCATTAGGAATTGTTTGCTTGCATAGCATATAGAGTTAGGAGTCATATACAATTAGGTTGCATCATTTAGTTATGTTGCATTATAGTGCATGCAATGACGTCAATCTTAGAATAATGAATTAGTACCATTAGATCCTAAGATTCAATGTACTCATAAGCAAGGGTTAAGAAATCAAATTCCTAACCCCATGGCAGAACCACCAGTTGAAGTTGAGCATAAGGCTATTAGAAATTTCTATGTGCTACTAAAATTAAATACTCCATCATGCATCACTTTACCACTCACCAATGTAGACCATTTTGAACTTAAACCTAGAGTCATTCAATTACTCCAACATTCTATGGTTGTGATAGAGAGGATCCATACTTACATGTCAAGGAGTTCCTTGATATTTGTGCCACATTCAAATTCTAAAATCTTTTGGATGCTTGTATTAGACTTAGATTTTTTCCTTTTTCATTAAAAGATAAGGCCAAATCATGGCTGAATTCTTTAGAAGTTGATTCCATTGCCACATGGGACCAGTTGCCTAGGAAGTTTCTGAACAAATTTTTTCTTGTCCATATGACTAATGCCCTTTAAAGGGAGATCATTAATATCCAGCAAAAGATGATGAGCAATATTATGAATACTGGGATTAACACCCAAAATAGACAAATGGTATATGTAGCTAATGAAGGGGCCCTCATGCTAAAAAAATGAAATAGAGGCCTGAGAATTTTTCTAAACTTTACCTAACAATTCTCAGCAATGGCATTATTCCAATAGGAGAGGAGAAATACCTATCCTCATAGGAAAGGAGGCCTATACAAATTAGGAGTGACCTCAGATATGTCATATAAGCTTGATTCCTTGACTGAAAGAATGGGAAAGCTTGAATCCTTGCCTGGAATATTAGATAACCTTGAACATATGTTTCAAGCTTTCATGGCTATGAATACACCCACAAAACCTCAACAAGAGGTTTGTTCTATTTGTTCTAGCCCAGCACATTTAAATTCAACTTGTCCATCAATAGTGTATACATTGAAAATCTTTTAGAACAAGTGAATGATCTTAATGCAGATTGCAACCCTAAAATTAACCCTTTGAGACCTATAATATAAGATGGTCTAGGAATCCTAATTTGTCATGGTCAAAGAACAATTACCATGGAGGATCATCTATGAACCCCCTACTTAGAACTTCCTTAAAACTTCAATTCCCTTGCATCCAGATAGGCAACCAAATAAACCAACCTTTGAGGAAATTATGTAATCATTTGTGGAGAAAACTTTAAACCACCAGGATGACACTTGACAGGCCATCATTTATAGTAGATGGAGATTAAATGTTAATTATCAAGCCATTGCCAAATTAGAAATACAAATTGGCTTATTGTTAACTCCTTTGAGTGATAGAGGAAAGGTACAGTTTCCTAATCAGCCAATTTCAAGCACTAAGGGCCAATTTGAATTAGTGTCTTCTTCAAATTTACAAAAACCCTTGAATAAGCAAAGTCTATCCCAACCCTTAGGGGTGGCCTTCAGGTTGATAACAAAGAAGGGCGGACAGAGGAAAAGATGAAGGACAAAATAGAGGAGAATGAACCAGATAAAACATAAGAGAAAGAGAAATGTCAGAAATCTCCAACTCTATCTAAACCTATAGTGGAGGCACCTTATGTGCCTAAAGCCCATTCCCTCAATTACTTAATAAGGCTAAGAAAGGACTGAATTTCAATGAGATAATGGGTGTATTCAAGCATGTGAAAATTAATATGCCATTAGCCAATGCTATTAAGGACATACCTACTTATGCCATGTTTCTTAAAGAGCTATGCACTACAATGAAAAAGCTTAATGAGCAAAAGAATGCCTTCATCATTAAGCAAGTGAGCTCTTTGATTCAACACCAGAACCCACCTAAGTATAGAGACCCTGGGTGTCCTACTATTTCTTGTGTAATTGGAAATCATGTCATAGATAAGGCATTACTAGATTTAGGGGCTAGTGTAAATTTGTTGCCTTATTCTATCTATGAACAACTAGGGCTCAATGATCTTAAGCTAACCAACACCACTTTGCAGTTGACAAATAAATTAGTTAAGATTCCTTGTGGTATAGTTGAAGATGTTTTAATACAGGTGGACTAGTTTTACTTTCCTGTAGATTTTATTGTCTTGGATACCCAACTTGTTTTAGACCCTGAAATTCATATTCAAGTAATTCTTCGGCGTCCATTTTTAACCATGTCCAATGCCATCATCAATTATAGAAATGGTGTGATGAAACTATTTTTCAACAATATCAAAGTCAAGCTTAATGTTTTTAATGCCAACCATCAACATTTAGATCTAAATGATTCTTGTGTAGTAAATTTAATTGAAGGTCTACTACAAGATGTTAGTATCCATCTATCCTAGACCCACTTGAAGCCCGTTTAGCACATTTTAACTATTATTTAGATATAGGTAATATCCATTGAAGAGGTAAATAATCTTTTGGATGATGCACCTATAATGGATAACCTCTAAATGGAACCACTTCCTCTGTTAGAATCTATACATGTCCCATCTATAGAAAAATCACCCACCTTGGTCCCTCAAACCTTTATGTAAAAATCTAAAGTAGTTCTACTTAGGACTTGATGAAACCTTGCATGTCATCATAGCCTCATATGTAGATAATGAATAAGAGGGTAAGCTAAACCATGTAAGGAGACACAGAGAAGATTAATCCCCAACATGAAAGAGGTAGTGAGAGATGAATTGCTTAAACTTCTAGATTTTGGTGTCATCTACCTCATATTTGACAACACTTGGGTTAGCCCAGTTCAAGTTGTTCCCAAGAAATTCAAACTCACAGTAATCCAAAACAAGGATAATGAGATAGTCCTCACTTTCATGACCACCAGGTGGAGCGTTTGTATAGATTATAAAAAACTAAACTTGGTAATGAGGAAAGACCACTTTCCTCTACCATTCATAGACCAAATACTAGAAAAGTTAGACAGACATAGGTACTACTACTTTCTTGATGGTTATTTTGGCTATAACCAAATTGCTATAGGGATGACATGTACCAGATAGTGAACATCATAAGATCATCTCCTTTTGTCATGACCATGTAGGCAGGGACCATTAGAGTTCCAAAAAGATAGCTGTGAAGATTTTGTAGTGTGGTTTTTAATGGCCCATCATTTTTAGGGATTCACATGCTTACTGCTTAGCATGCGTTAGATGTCAATACTTAAGGAGCCCATTTTAGTAATTAAGGCCTTTTGATGTTTAGGGCATTGACTTTGTGGGACCTTTTTCTAATTGCTTTGGTTATTTGTAAATACTTATGAGGGTGGACTATGTTTCGAAATGGGTAGAAGACATTCCGTATAAAATTAATGACCACAGGGTGGTGGTCAAGTTCTTAAAAGAAAATATATGTGCATGGTTTGGTACACTAATGCCATAATTAGTGATGGAAGTGAACATTTCTACAATAGGGTGTTTGAAAATTTTGATGAAGAAATATGTTGTTACCCATGAAATTACTACCCCTTATTATCCTCAAACCAGTGGACAGGTAGAAGTGTTTAATAAAGAAATAAAGTGAAATTTAGAAAAGACAATCAATCCAAATAGAAAAGACTGGTCTTTAAGGCTTAGTGGCACTTTATGGGCCTACCATACAACATTTAAAACTCCTATAGGCATGTCACCTTATTGCTTGGTCTATGGAAAGGCCTGCCAATTACCAATAGAACTTGAAAATAATGAGTTGAATGAGTTAAGGAAAGATGCATATGAGTCTCAAAAGTTATACAAAGACTTTATGTAAAGCGCTCATGATAAATATATCCTAAGAAAGTCCTTTACATGGGGTTGTCAAGATAGAAAAGGATGAAGAGATCTCCAAGTTAATGGACAAAGTTTGAAACCCTTCTTAGAGTTGGTAAACCTTTAAGTGGAAGAAACATTACTTGAGGAACAAGTCTACCATGACCCACATCATCTTGTCCCATGACACTATCCATCATTAGAGATGCATTCATCATTATCATTGCATAGAATGTCTATCTAAAGACATTAAACATAGCACTCATTGGGAGGCAACCTAGGATTTTAGAGTCTCATTATTCTACATTACCCATTTATCATTTAGTATGTTATATTTCAAACATTGGGGACAATGTTTAGTTTAGGTTGTGCGTGTAGACATGCATAAAATTTATGAGTTTTTCTTCATGTTTTTGTTATAAAAAAAAATTATTGAATGTTTTTTAGCTTTTCAAAGTTTTCTATGTCAATGTTCTTTTATTATAATGAGAATTAGATTGTCTAAAGCTTAGTATTTCTACTACTTTAATTTCTTAATAGACATGTGTATGAATAATTCTACATTTTATTCATACATTAATGTGTTTTATGAGAGTTAAATCTTGAAATACACTTACACATAGTGCATAGTCTAGGCTGATAGATGGTTATGACTTAAAGACCCTAAGGAAAATCAGTGGAGACTTATAAAACCAAGTGAATATTAAAGATTATTATCTTTTTGAGGGTTATATGTAATTCCATATTTTCTTCAGCATACAATACTTTGAAGATCCTAGTGTTCTTTGTTTTGGTCAAAATGTTAAGAGACAAAAAGATGTATTAACTTTCTTCCTTGAAATATTTATTAGTTCAGATAGGCTTTAAGAAACCTAAGAAATGATATAGGTCATCCTTGTTTTAGCCCAAAGACATAAAGCCTAACTAGTATATTATACCACTACTTGGACCTTTGAGCCTATCGATAATCCTTTTATTTCTTAAACCTCATTTACCTTAATCCAGAACCCTAGTAAAATAAAAGAATATCCTATACCTGCCTTTCAAAAATGAGTAGGGATGATAGCAAAAAAGAAGAAGTTAAAGACAAAAGGCTAAGAAGTGAAAAATATCAAAAGTACAAAGAGAAGTACTCCTTCTAAGAAATACATAGTGAAAGAAAGTATCGAAAAAAGAAAAGGAAAGAGAAGTTAAAGAGAAAGGAAAATTATAAAAGATATTCACTTTAAATATAGTCAAAGTAAAAAAATTGTCCTGCATAGTTGAAGACCTCTACTCATATTTGAAAGTTTGAATCCTTATACCCTTCTTTTCAAAACACTACATAAGCCTACGTTTCATCCTATCTAAAGACCTATTGATCTTAAGGTGGAAGATAGCCTTAATGAGGATATAAATAGGAAGGAAGTCATCATCATCATCATGGCCTTATGTCAATTAGGGGTCAACCACATCAATCTTTTTCCTCCATTCCCTACTATTAAGTACCCTAGCTTCATTTAATCCCAAAGTTTTTAAATCTTTTCTCACCACTTTTATCCACGTTCTTTTGGGCCTTCCCCTTGCCCTTTTAGAACCTTCTACTTGCATTGTCTCACTCCTTTTAACTGGTGCCATTTTCAGTCTTTGTTGGACATGTCCAAACCATCTAAGTCTGATATCCTTCATCTTGTTACCTATTGGTGCTACCCCTAAGTTTCCTCTAATGTTTTCATTCTTAATTCTATCATTTCTTGTCTTGCCATGCATCCATCTCAACATCCTCATTTGCGCTATGCTCAACCTATGAACATGATATTCTTTAAATTCCCAACACTCTGATCCATAGAGTATGGCTGTCCTTATAGCCATCCTATAGAATTTTCCTTTTAGTTTAAGTGGCACCCGTCGATTGCAAAAAACTCTAGATGCACATCTCCATTTGTTCCAACCTGCTTGGATTCTCTAAGTAATCTCTTCACTCTCATGAATCATCAATCCTAAGTACCAAAAGTGGTCTTTTGTGGGGACTTCTTAGTTATCAATATTTACTAGTGCTCTACTCCTGCTCCTCTCGTTACTAAAATTGCTTCCATATACTCCTTAGTTCGGTTGATTTTAAATCCTTTAGGTTCTAATGCTTTTCTCTATAACTCTACCTTTGTGTGTATGCCTCCTTTCTCTCATCAATTAAAACTATATCATCTGCAAATAGCATGCACCACGGACTCTTCTCATTTAGATGTTTTGTTCACTCATCCATAACTAACATGAAAAAGGTATGGGCCCAATGTCGATCCTTGATGCAATCTTACATTGATTGAAATATCATTAGTCTCTCTACTAGTAATCTTAACATTTGTTACTCTCCCTCATGTATATCTTTAATTATGTCTATATACCCTCACGAAACCCTTTCTCGCTCAACACCCTCCATATGAACTCTCTATGTGATGACCCAGGTTTTTGAAACATAATTTGTAAAGTATTTTGAAAGGCAGGGCCCTTAAGAGTGTAAAAAAAATTTCGCAAAACAAAGCAGTGAAAATTCTTTTCTTTAGAACTTGTTTTGAAAACCCAAGTCACCACTTCATACATAACATAAGTACAATTTGTGTACAAAATAAAATTCCATTGAAGGAATATACTTTTATTAAACTCCAGGATCCATCCAGTGGTTCACAATATAGCCAAATCTAGTACAATACTTGTCCAAATTACATAATCCAAAACTCAAGCTCACATACAATAAAACTCTTAACAAAGAAAAATACATGTCTTTAAGAGTATACCTTAAAGATTATTCTCTTCAAGTCTTCTATTGTCTTCAGCTCCTAACTCTCCTTTCCTGTATCTGAGATATTGCAACAAGTACAATATCTCAACAAGCAATGCTTGGTAGGGGATTCAAGAAACATAATAATTGACAATGTAATTCCAATACTTCATAATCTCCTTATCCTTAAACATACTCTTTACTTTGTAAGTTATGTATATCTACATACATACATACCCTTGATGGGTAAACCAGTTAAATATGTGAAAGTAGTCAAATATCATTCCCAACTAAGCTGATCAATTCTCTTCATTTTGAGAATTTAGTATTACAGCTAATCTTATACTGGGAATTTCCTTTCTTGGGAAATATTGGTAAAATAAAATTACCTAGCATTTCATTATGCTAAAACATAAGGCATTTCACTATGCCTATTCTCATATGCATCATAGTGCAAAATAATCAGAAAGGTTGCTATGCTACAGTCTAATCTGTACTAGCACGCTCAGATAACTACCCTGTTCACCACTGATACCACGGTGGAAAATATTATGTCACTGCCCGTATGGGGGGGGCAAGACTTTCACAGTGGTGGCCTTCCCATTATTGCCACCACCCGACTTTTAGCCTCTTTGGGCAAGGTATCATCATATCATCAAATTTCAAGGAGCGGGTGGCCAAACCCTTATAACTCCTCTAGCAATAGCATTCCCCTAGGCTTATGCCTATTAAAACAAACTCACAAGCCTCCAAGCTTGTATGTAAAATAGATTTCATATATATCAGACCATATGTCTGTTTACTTAGGGCTGAAATATTTTCTAGTTCCCTATTCACTTATAGTTTAGTCCTTAACCATCTTATATGTGTTTGGTTGGATCATAAGGTTTTCAAGAGATTTAATACAAGTATTATCATTACTCTTGTCAACATAAGATCATGAGTACAATCATGTATGCATTCATCAAATCCTCCTACCTTTAAGGATTGATCTCTTTTCCCCAATCTTCCATGATCCTGACTGATGTATGTAATCTGTATATCCATACATATTGTCAATATATAAATTATGAACAATCTTATTGATCACTACATCTGATGTTTAGAATGATCTTTAGATCATTCATATCTAAGTATTTTTCTATCTTTAAGTCTTTCTATATCCATCTCCTTGATTTTGATCTTTCATAGATCCATTGATTGACAATCTACACATGTTGATAAAGATCAATGTCCTAGATCTTCTGGCATGTAGTTCTTCTTTGATCTAAGTTCAGTTATTGGATCATCCCTATGGAGGATGATCTTGGTTTTCTTCCTTGAATCATCTTTGATCAAGGGTTTGGATTATCTAATCTAATGAACTATAACAAGTATACTAATAAACATGCATACTCAGTACAATATAGTGTTCTTATTCTTATTGTTCTTGATCATCCAAGATCTAATGGATCTTGTTTGATCATCCTTATCTTACATATTGTTTTTATTAGGGTTAGGTAATTTACTAACCTTTTATGCTCTTATTATTATTATTCAACCAGTTAATGTGCTAGTTGAAGGTAGCTTATTCAAGTCTAAATCTAGACTGCTCCTCTTATTTCTAATTGGCTAAGGCTTACTAGCTGAATGGGTGAACGCAAAGTGGTTACTTCAATCCTCATGTAAGGAGGCGTTTAGACCTCACAAACGTCAACGAAAGGTAGGGGAAGAGCGAGGCTCTATTAGATAACCCCCTTAACCACTATGTTCATCATTCACTAGAGTGATCATAGCTCAACCTTTCATAAGGTTCCTATAAGCATGTTTACCCTGAGTACTCTTTCTAATGGATTTTAATTAAGTCTATGAATATTTATAATGTCATTCATGGGGTTTATTATTCTTTTCCTAATTTGGGCCAAGGATTTGATAATCCTTATATTGTCCTACTAACTATAGTCCTTACTAATTAAGTCCAAAGTACTCCATTCTTTTTGTGTCATGAAATTCTACTTTCTCATTAGATTACATTTTTGGTGTTTTATGCTCTTTATCTCATAACAAGTAGATCTACTAATAACATTTAACCATAAATGAATTATAAATTCAAAGCATAAAACTACATAATTTAACATTTAATGATAATGAGGCAAGGTACTTAAAATAATTAAATCTAGCACTTTATGATAACAATGAAATCACATATCATGCTAAAGTCTAAATGTTATACTAGCATGCTTTATAACATAATCATATTTAAAATGCTATTATATAAAATGAAACTAATTACATTAACATTTTTAGAAACCTTTACTTATAATCCAACCATTTGATCTTAGATCTTTTCCTTTGATTAAGGATTTTAGTTATATTTAGGGAATTTTCTTTATTAAGGTCAAAAGATCATATTGATCTATTTTTGTCATAATCCATCCATGATTTCCTTAGATTTCATCATATCAACATTTATTATATCCATCCCAAGGATCTGATCACACTTGATCTCATTGATCAAGTAGATCCCTTTGTATTTTTAAGGTTTTTCTACCATAATGGGTAGATCCCTTAATATATCTCATATATATATATCCAATTAAACCATAGATCTTAATTTATTTCAATAGTATATCATTATTAAAACATATTTTCAAGATATGATAATCTCAGATCTTGAAGATCTAAGTAATTGGAAACTTGTTTCTTTAATACAAAAAGTTTTTACTGAATAGTATGTCCATTTTATCATTTCATCAGAAAATAGAGGTTTCAAGCTTTCCATAGCTTCTTTTCGATCTCAATTTGGAGTTCAGATGACTCCGAAATTGGATCTGGAAGTTCACAGTCTTTCCTACGGCTTAGATTTGATCTGGGCCCAAGGAACAGACGACCCAGATCTTTTGGGTGGAAAACCAAGCCGGACGAACGCGTTCAGTTCGTTGGGCGCGTCCGCTGGGATGAATGGAAGAAGTGCCCTTGCAGGGCGTCCACAAACGTGGACGAGACGAGCGGAACGTTCGTCGTTTGCGCGCTCGTAAACGGGGCTGTCGCCTGGCGCGTCCGCTCGTGGATTTGACGGACGCGCCGTCATCTCTCTTGGGATGACACCCCATGTGCAGCACACGCGCCGTTTCCGACGGTGCGTCATGTGTGTGTCTTGGGCCCCGTTAGATCCAGAGATCAGACAGTCCATTTTGGACCGTCCAATCAATCCTCTCTCAATTGAGGGACCAAAACGTCTATGATCTTTGTGAAAATTTTACCCTAGGGATTTTGGACCCTTCTGGATCGATTGGTGTAGTCAAAATTTTCATCTGAGTACTCTATCATCCAAAATTAAGGGTTCTGGTGTTTACTTTACTTTTACATTTTTATTACCAAAATAAATTACAGTAAACTAAAAATTACATAAAATAGTATTAAACATCTATAGAAAGTATTTCACCTACTTGATTGGAGAAAAAACCTCGGTTATATGCCCAATTTAAAAAGAATACCTTGTTGATGAAGATATGGCCTAAGATCCACCTTTCTTGCGAATTTCTATTGTTTGAACTGTCAGATCTTGAAATTTCTTTGGGGGTTTTGTAGAATAGATATGTTGGGAAGTTTTGGACTGTGGAATTGATGAAATTAGATCTGGAATAGAGTGCCTAATTGATTTTAGGTCTCTTGTTCCAATCTAAAAAAAAGAAAAACAAATTGAAAAGAGAGATATCTCTTGGAATTTTAAGTTTTTGGGGAGGGATCTAGGTCTAATTTTTTAGGGAGAGTGAAGAAAATTTCGTGGGGATTTTATGAGGATTTTTGGGGTTGTATTTATAGGTATTTTCGGTCTTTTTTCATGATTATAATATTTTATTTTTTTATTATTAAATGGCATGAAAGTCTCCCATGCTCCATTTTTTCTTCCCCATGCCCCATTTTTCTTTCCCAAGACCAGCTGATGTTTTTTGACCCATGACTTCACGTGGGCTGCTGATAAGATTGGTTTTTGGGTCCCTTGTGGGCCCCACATGGTGTAAAAAGACCGTTTTGCCATTTATGCATAAAATTTTGGGTTTTATTCCCATGATCTCATATTTGAGTGTACTTAGTGGCATTGGATTCGTATTTCTCAATACATTCTAAATTTTGATGTCTCATATTTTGATTTTTGGGAGATTTTGATTTTTGGGTAAAATTACTATTTTACCCCTTTTGTCCAAGAAATGAAGAAACTTAAGGATTTCTCATCCGAATTCAGAATTTGTCGTGCTTACAGTCATTTTGAAGGGTTTGCTAAGTTTAATTTCAATTTTACATGTCTTTATAATTTCATTATACTTTTATAAAAAGTATATTCTAAATAACCCTAATATTTTAGCTCGAAATATCTAAAACTCAAACTTTATTGATTTTCTCAATCAATTACAAAAACTAGGGTTATTACACTCTAAGGACCCTATCATAAGCTTTCTCTACGTCAATAAAGACTACGTGGAGGTCCTTCCTCCTCTCCTTATTTTTCTCTATCAATTGTCTTAGTAAGAAAATAGCTTCCATGGTAGACCTCCCAAGCATGAAACCAAACTAGTTCTTTGATATACTTGTCTCATGCCATAGCCTCTTCTCAATCACTCTTTCAAAAAGTTTCATAGTGTGTCTCATAAGTTTGAGTACTCAATAATTAATGCAGCTTTTTATGTATCCTTTATTCCTATAAATTGGTAATATAGAACTCCTCCTCCATTCATCCAGCATTTTCTTTGATTTATAATCTTATTAAAAAACTTAGTCAACCACTCTATTGGTATACCATTGGGCCCTAAAACCTTTTGTGATCTCTTCTTTTTCAAGGTCTCTTTCACTTTAGGTATTCTAATCTTACGATTGGATCTATAATGTCCAATCTTATTTAGGTTTACAAAACATTCAATCCCTATATTCTCAAAGCCATTATCATTTAATAATTTTTGAAAGTAAGTTTCCCACCTTTGTTTGATCATGCCATCTTTAATTAGTAACCTATGATCATCACTTCTAATGCACTGAATGTGGTCTATGTCCGTACCCTTCTATTGTCTAACCTTTGCAAGTTTAAACACATCTTTATCACCTTCTTGATCCTCATCTATTATAGAGATCATCATATGCCTTAAGTTTAGGCCCACTCACTATTCTCTTAGTAACCTTTTTAGCATTCTTATACTATTCATAGTTTTCATTTTCTAGTCTTCTGCCATGCTTTAAAATACACCCATTTTTCTTTAATAACATTTTGTGTTGTTTCACTCCACCACCAAGTTCCTTTACTAATTGCCTTTTACCTTTAGATACTCCTAAAGGAATGAAGGAAGTAAGGTGAACTATTCTTTATGGTCTTGGTAATTGCATGCATTCTGAGGGATCACAATTCTTTGTTTGATATATGCTTTAAAAGATTATTTGAATTGTTAGTATTATTGGATTTAGTCACATAATGAGAGAAATTTGTTTGACCACTTTACTTTGAGAGCTTTATTTCTAAGAGCATACTGATGAGAATTTGAGGTCAAGACATCTTTCCAATGAAGCAGTGAGCATATCTATTTAGAAGTCCTTACTTATATAGATGTACACACACATGCACTCTATGATTGAAATAGAATAAAATGGCTTTGGTATGTGGATAGGTAGAATTTTTCATTCACCTGCACTAAGTTGTTAAAGCCAGTAGAGTGCTAATGGATGGAGATAAAATAGTAGACTTAGCCTTATTGAATTTTGTGGGTATATTCACTACAAACCTTCATGATGCTTAACTCGTCTACTAGGGGTAATATAGGGGTTTAAGGGGCATATGCTAAATGCAATCGTGAGTACCTATGAAAATGGCAACCATTTGCATTTTTATGGTTTTTCACAAGTTTTGTTTAGGACTAACAAAATGCTGGTTGGAGAGTATGATAAGTCTTCAATTTTGTAGTACCAAATTAGTAGCATATGTATTATAAAATATAGTGTTATTTGTAGGGTTTTTTCAAAAATTTATAACACGTGCATTTTTGACCTAATGATTCAAAAGTTTGATATTTTGCAAGTTTAAAAGCTAATCTTGAGGAAGATTGTGAATGGTCATAATTTTTTGGGATTTTATGAAGGTTTCTTCATCTTCAATAGATACTAAGAAGGTAATCTAAAGGCCAAGCTTGATCAAGATAAGAATTGAGGCCATTCATGAGGTTTCCTAGTCTAACTAGCAAATGTACGCAAGAGAAAGCCCAAATGTCATTAATCTAAGTTATGTTGAAGGTTCAAGACTATCTTAAGGCAAGAAAGAAGCATTTCTAGAAGCAAAAGGAGACTGGAAATTTACCTAAGCCAAAACATGAATTTCCACCACCTTTGCATGGGAGAAATTAAAGCCACTTAGCCATTAAAGCCATGAAAAAGGATGACAAGCCACATGAGCTAGTCAAGAGTTGAAGCCACCTAAGCCACCAAGGAATGAGACATCAAAGTGAACCATCAAGCCAAGGATGAATATCACATGGAGTCACATGATTAGAGAATCAATTGAAGCAACTTTTCTATGTTACAAGTGTGATTTTTAAGGGATTTTGAGACAGACTTGTAAAAGGGAACATGATAATGCATTAAGGGACCCATCAAGGGAGAAAACTCCACATTCTAAATCCATTTCTCATCCCTAATCCACCATTCACCTTGGGATT
Organism: Warburgia ugandensis; assembly: GCA_035236585.1. Taxonomy (NCBI): domain Eukaryota; kingdom Viridiplantae; phylum Streptophyta; class Magnoliopsida; order Canellales; family Canellaceae; genus Warburgia; species Warburgia ugandensis. The sequence goes on along the minus strand of CP141133.1, from coordinate 51,774,769 downwards.
CCACATTTTTTAATAAGGGAAGGAGCCACCTTCCCAGAAGGAGATATCTCCTCTTAGTTGGCAATTTCAAGTGGTTTCCTAATTAGGAAACCTCAATATCTAAGACCATTCAAAGAACATCAAACCCAAGGTTTGCTTTCAATATTTTTTTCTTTACTTTCTTTCTTATTTCCTCACTCTTTCACCATTCAAAACTACCCTAAGGGGGAGGGGGTTTGGAGGCCCATACTTCCTCATTAGGAAAAAGATGCCTCCCCCCTTTTAAATTAGGAAACCAACCAGTCCTACTCCTCTATTTCTTACATCACCTTGCTTACCTCACCTCCCACCTAACTTTCCTCCCTTATTCTCCACCTCAGCCCTAGATCTAGGTGTCCTTCCCTTTCCTAGATTGAACATTCATCAAATTGGAAGCTTTTCTTCTTTTATTTTTTTTTATTAAGGGTTGGGTAAGGAAACCTTGAAACATTGCTCTCCTTTGGTGATACTTTCTAGTAGACTTTGGAATTCTTTTGGTGATTTTCTTCTTTTAGATTTCTTGTTATTGCATTTGTTATTTGATCTCCAAATCAGGTTAGTAGTTTGCTTACATTGTTTAGTTTCTCATTGTTCTGCTTTCTTGTTTCTCACTCATGTTTCCACTTAGCATTTCATATTTTCTCTATTACAATCCCATCAATTTTTCATGTTTATTCCCCTAAGATTGAAGTTAGTTCTTCTCTGGTAGTGACTGCTAAAAGAAGAGATAACTTGCAACTTTAATTTTCCCTTAGGATATTCACGTTTTCTACCTTGTTTTCCATCCTAACTTTAGGTCCATTTTCCTTGCTTTTGTTCATCATTTTAGCCATCTACTCTCTTGAGCTCCTTTATGGGTTTTCTTTACATGTTAGCTTACTTTAGTTTGTGATCAGTAGATTGGATTTTTTAGAATTTTACACTTGTTTGTGCGCAAATTTTTTTATGTAAATTAATGATGATTCAATAAAGTCTCTTAAGAATTATTATTATAAAATGTTTCCTTCATCAAAATTGTTGTTTCAATTGCTTTGTTATGCTTGATTTGGTTAATGTTCTTAAGTACTTAAAATTTGGAAAATTTTCTCCTTAATCATTGTACTCTGTTTCCACCCATTAAAATACTTTATTTGCTTGAATCTTTAAGAACCCATTTAGGTTGCCTTTTTTTTTTTTTTTTTGCATTTAAATAGTCATTTTTGGTCACATTTGTCCCCTTGAACCATGTGCATAGTCCCTGGATCATGCACATGGTACATATGATGATTCACATTTGATTCTTGATTCATTCATCTGCTTACATTTAGAAAGTTTCCTTTTTGATTTTTGCAAGGTCCCATCTTTAGAAAATTTTAAGATTAGACAGTGTTAAATTTAGAAAATTTCCTAAATTTTAGTTTTTATTTACATGCACTTTTTTTGTTGTTGTTAAATTTAGTTAGATCTCAATGGTTAGATGTCATTGGTTACTTGATTTTGCATATTAGTTTAGTGTTTGAAAGTTTCCTAATTTGGTTTTAGAAAGTTCCTTTTTTAAAAAATTTCTATTTCTAGTTTAGGAAAGTATCCTTTTTAGTAGTTTCCTTAAGTTGCTTAGTTAGTTCATTCCAAATTTTCTATAGTTTCCTTTAGTTGAATGCATTTTAGTTAGGTAAGTTTCCATTTTCATTGTTTAGCTTTGTTTTTAGCTAGTTTCCTTTAGTCGTAGTTTCTAATTGCATGCATGTTTCCTTCTTGTTTTAAATTACTAGTTTAATCATCAAGTCCCTCCCTCTCTCTCTCTCTCTCTCTCTCTCTCTCTCTCTGGCTAAAGTTAAGTGATTTAAATAATATCTAATCTATTGATAATTTGTGAAATTCCATATGGGATTGACCTCTCTCATTGCAATTACTACATTGATTCATGGGCTTGTGAGTAATTTTAAAGCTATACCAACAAGCCATGCATTACCATCTCTGCATGAGAATTGGAGCCATTCATGATGTTTCCTAGTCTAACTAGGAAACTTAAGTTAGACAAGCCATCCAAGTTTTCAAGCCAAGGGAGTTAGCCATTCAATCCACCTAGGAATGAGCCATCAAAGTAGGCCATCAAGCCACATGGAGTCACACTATAGGAGGAGACTTTTCAAGCAATTACCCTATGTTAAAAGAGCAATTTTCAAGGGATAATTAGAAGGTTTTGAGTGATATTTGTAAAAGGTAAGATGATCATGCATAGGTGGATCAATCAAGAGAGAATTGACACTTTTCACTTTTCATTTTCCATCTTTCCTCCACTCAATTAGGGTTTCCACATTTTTTGCTATAGGAGGGGAGCACCTTCCTAAAAAATTAAAGCCTCCCCCTTGCTTAGTTGCTAATTTAAGTGGTTTCCTAATTAGGAAACCCTTAAATCTACTTCAAGTCAAAGCAAATAAAAAACCTTAGATCTTTCTCAATCTTTCCTACCATTTTTCTTTATATTTTTCTCTCTTTCCAACAACGAAAATACCATACATTTAGAAAGGAAGGAGCAACATGTCACCTTCCTAAGAAGAGGATGCCTCCTCCCTTTCTAAATACATGACAGCCAACCATGTTGTCATCTTATGACCTCACTTGCTTACCTCTCTGCACCTAACTTCCCCTCATTGAAACCCTAAATCCAAATCTACTTTCCTTTCTTAATTAAGCACTCATCAAAGTGGGAACCCAAAACTTCACAAAATCCCATGGATTCCACATTTTTACCAAGTATTGGTTTGGTGATAAAACCTTGAAGAGTTGCACTGTAGCTTGGAGATCTTTGGATTTCTTTTTGGATGCTTTCTATTGGATTTCTCAAGTCTTATTCATTTTTTTTTTTCACTTCAATTCCAAGTTAGTAGTTTGTTTCATTACTTTATCTTCTTGCTTTGCTTCCTTATTTGGATTTATTTTTGGTTGCTTTCTATTGGATTTCTCAAGTCTTCTTCATTTGTTTTTTCACTTCAATTCCAAGTTAGTACTTTGTTTCATTACTTTATCTTCTTGCTTTGCTTCCTTATTTGGATTTTGCTCTTACACTCATAATTCCTCCTAACTTTTCCTTAGTTCTTTGCTTCCAATTTCTTAGTTTTTCTCACTTATTCATCAAAGATCCAAGTTAATTCTCCTTGGTAGTGACAGCCAAGAGAAGGAAAAGCTTGAATCATTAATTTGCCTCCTTCAATTCCACATTTTTTAGCTTGAATTTGGAACTACTTCTTGGAATTTTTTTCCTTAACTAGACCCATCATTCCAGCCATCTTTCTCTTGAATTCTCTCTTAGATTTTACTTACATATCATCTTAGTTTAGTTTGAGAGCATTTGAGAGTGTTGGATATTTGATTTGAATCAAGTTTCAAGTTTGGGAGTTCATATTTTTCATGTTCTAATTTATGTGTAATGAGTATTATATTTGATGTACTTTGCCATTCAATTGATAAAGTTCTTTGACAATTACTATATATTCTTGTTTCTAGTAATTACTTTATACCTTAAGCTTGCATAAAAAGTGCTAGTTCAATTGCTTTCCATGCTTTGTTAGATTTGAGTTTCTTAAGTGCTTAAAATCTAGAATTTTTACATTGAGTATTCATGCTCAATTTCTAACCATCAATATATCTTATTTGCTTGATTTATTAGAAACCCATTTATACTTTTATGTTATTTATTAAATGCTTTGATTAGATTGTGTGTTAATTAGTCTTTTACTTAGTAGTTTTAGCCATCTTGTAACCCATGAACCATGCACACATCCCACGGATCATGCGCATGGTACTAGAGTGAAACCTTTAATGCTTTGCTTGGATGGTTAATCTTAGTTTAGCCATAGTGAATTCATTATTTACATCTTAGTTTAGTTTTAGGGAGTTTCCTAATTGATTTTTGTAAAGTTCCATCATTAGAAAATTTTAGGATTAGGAAGTGTTAAATTTACAAAGTGTCCTTAAGTATAATCCATTTACATGCTTGTTTCTAAATTCCTATTAAATCTAGTTCAATTTCATTTGTTACTTGTTTTTACACATTATTTTAGTTTCATAAAGTTTCCTAAATTGGTTTTATAAAGTTCTATTTTTAGAAAGCTTCTAATTCTAGTTTAGGAAAGAGTTAATTTAGGAAAGTCTCATTTTTAGTAAGTTTCCTTAAGTTGCTTGGTTTAATTCATTCTAGTTTTACCTTAGTTTCCTTTTATTGAATGCATGTTAATTTCTAATTCCATATTGTATCTTTAATTTTAGAAAGTTTCTTTTAATTGTAGTTTCTAGTTTAGTGCATATTTCCTTTCTTTTATCATTTACATTTCTATTTTGAATTCAAATCCAATCAATCTTTCTCTTTGGTTAAAGTTAAGCACTTTAAATAAGACCCATCCAATGCAGAAATATGTGAGATTTTTCATGAAATTGACCTCACTCACATGCTAATATTACTTTGATTCATGTGCTTGCGAGTAATATTAAAGCTACACCAATATGTCAAGGAACTCCTTAACATGGTGATACCAATCCTCTTCATCCAACCCATAAAAAGTTGGTCTAAGTCGAATGAACCCTAGCTTTAACTCAAAATATTAGGCGTTAGTTGCAGGTAGTACTATACATGAAGGAGAGTTAAATTGTGTAGGGGTAGAATAGTTCCTCAAATGCCTAGCCTCTGCTGCTTCTCGGCCATGCCTACTTTAGGGTTATTGACATAAACTCAATTCCATAACCCTTGTCTTATGGTCCATTCAATCTCTGAATCTAAGATCACTAATTCTGGGCTCAATGATTATCGCTTTGCACACACCAATGGTTGGTGTAGGAGACTCTTCTTTGTATACAATAAAAACAAGTTGTTGTTCATAACGAAACAAAACCCTTTTTCTTTTTACCTAAACTAAGATAATCCTAAACCAAATGCTATTTCCTATATGCAAATGATGCACAACAAGAAGACACACACAATATAACTACCCCTAAGGTAAAACAAGCTAAATTTTGTTTTTGTTGATTTTCTACTAAGAGAGAGGCTTTTAGATTATTTCTACCAGAAGTAGCTCCTCCTCACTTTCAAACTTGCCTTACTTCTTATTAGTTAGATCTTATCTTTGATCAACCACTTCATACCCTCCTCAATCAGCCATAGGTAATCTGAGTAGTCTAATGTTGGCAGAGCTAGTCATTTAATACCAACATAGCTGGTCAAGGAGGGGGCACCAAGTGGCAACAATTCACCTCCTTCCAAGAGGGTCCATGAGCTCATGGACTGTTAGAGGTCTCTTCTAATTGATTTTAATTAATTTGTAAAGACTAGGATAGCATTTAAGGTGGTGATTAACCTAGCTAGGCCAAGGAATGGTGATGAAATACACCCTTGATCTCATAGGGGTGAGTGCCCTTATTGATTAATTAAGCATTCCTACAATAGTTCAATCAACGTATATTCACCTTAAAAAAGTAAATGTACCCAATAATGCAAGAAAAGTAGTAAATCTAATGCAAAACCCTAGAATGCAACAATTACTAAAATGCTCACTATATGGAATTAACTACCACAAAAATGCAACTAAACTATTGTGGACAAGCTACGCTAGGAAATAAAAAGAGTTTAGAAAAGCTCACAAAGGGGTCCCAGAATTAGTCTTCTCATATAATAGTGGGTCCATGTACACACCACCTACTCTTCCAAGTTAAGATGACCTAACCTTAACCTGTATTATTACAATCCTTTTAAATTGAATGAATAGTAATGAAACAAATACAAGCACAATCTCAGTACAATTAGCTTTAAAAAAAATAAAATTATAATCTATCCTAAAATATCCTTCAAGTTCTTGTAGAAACAAAAATAATAGTGAATTACTAGAAATCACAAGAATTGTAAAAGATAAAATATTCAATCTAATGTATGCAAACCTAATTACGACTAATGGTAAAATGAATTAACTTAGATTCTAATTGAAACTCTATTATGAGTCACAGATAGTAGCACCAAAAACACAATGTGGTTTACATTTAACTGCAAGTGCACAGGTCCACTATAGCATAGACACAAAAATACGGAACAATCCCACAATGACATCAAATTTTAAAATTTTTAATTAAAAACCCATTTAATTTACTTTAACCTAAACAATAATTCAATTAATTCTAGAAATTGATAAAAATGAAAATTTCTTTCTAAAAATTATGAAATCACTTAAAAATCAAGCTTAAGGTCTAGAATCCAATATAATGGAATTTTCCTTGAAGCTCAATTTTAGGAATTTTATTTTAAAATAAGAAATAACAAAAGTTAATATATTGACTCGATGCATAGTCTATCTTTCTAGGACACAAACTATCAAATCTTTTCACATATTAAGCTATCTTAGTTTATCATATTTAGTATCTTTACTATTGAGATTTTAAGTTAAACTTGCAAGTGCACAAATCATTTGCAATATAGCACACTAGTGAGGTCGATCACACTAGGAATCGAAGGAATGTGATACTAGTGGTCACTACTTTAATCTATCTAACCTAGCCAAAATTCAAGGGATTTTTCTTCTAATCTAAGTATGGAAATCAAACATAGAAATAGAAATTATGCAAAAATTAGAAACATGTTAAACTAAAAACATTCCTAAAACATGCAATTTCTAAAAATAAAACTTTTCTAATTGAAAACTTTCTAACTTTATGACTTTCCTAAACTAAGAACTTTCCTAAAATGCAATTTTAACAACTTTCCTAAGAATGAAATTAAGCAACTAACCTAGGGAAACATGCATTAAGAAACTAATTTCCTAATCATGCTACTTCTAAAGAATGCAATTAAACTCATGGAATGGAAATTTTAATAACTAACAACCTAAGCAACAACATGCAGACAAACTAATAAAGAATAACACTACTAACTACTTTTCTTAATGTGAATGAGTTCAACAACTTAGACCTAAATGAATCAACAAGTCACCCACAACCATGCTTTCTTGAATGAACAATGAAATCAATGAACTTGAAAGAAAAATCATGTTGATAATGTCATTCAAATTTCATCCACTAAGGCCTTCAAAATCATGCATTCCACTTTTGGATTGGATGCATGGTTTCTTTGGTCTTTTGATTTATGAGATTTCAACTCAACTCAACACTTATTCAATGTATCCTTAACGTGCAACAAATAAATTAGAAATAATCATGCTCATTCATCAATTAAAAAGTATTCTATTAATCATCAACAAGTGTACATCCAATTGGTTACATGAAAGATGTGTTCCACTTTTGAGGAGAATGCACCACTCTTTCTCCCAACTTAAATCTCAAACTAGATAATAAAGATGATTCCTCCTCCAATAACTTGGATTCAAGGGAAAATATTATGGAATAATAAGGCAATGACCAATGGAAACTAAAGAAACAAGGCTGCAATTCAAGGAACTTAAAAGAGAACTCAAAAGCAATGGAAAGCATAGGAAAGATTAGATTCAAGGTGACTTCCCATGGTTGTCACTTCAAGGAAAAAACCAGCCTTGAATCTTATCTTTAATCAAGGAAAACAAAGCAACAACTAGCATGAAAATAAAATCAAACAAAGAGAAATGAGGATGAACCAACCTTTGAAAGGATGTTAGATATCCTAAGGACAATCCATTGAATAATTTGGAGGAGTGCAACCACCCAAGGAAGAAGCGGCAGCCACCCCAAGGAATTGAAATTTCAAAGCAAAAGAGAGAAACTAGGGAAGTAGAAAGAGGATGTCTCCTTTCCCAATGGACGAGGCATCCTTTTCCTTTGAGAAAAAGTGTCCCCCTAACTTAGGTTTGTGCTGACTTTTATAGTTTTTCTCCTATTTTTCTTAGGGTTCCCTAATTATATGGTGTGATGGATATGAGAACATGCAATTTTGGATGGTTAAGATGAGTGAGAGTCTAGGGTTTCAAAAGAGGAAACAAGTTGGATTGGTGGCAGCCCTTTAGGAAGTGAAGCAGGGGAAGGTGCTTACTCTTTAAGAGGTGGCATCCCCCTTTGAAAAAAATTTGGAAATCCCTTATAAAAAGGAAAGTTAGGTTGGGTGATTAGGTAAGAGAGAGAGAGAGAGAGAGAGAGAGAGAGAGAGAGAGAGAGAGAGAGAGAGAGAGAGAGAGAGAGAGAGAGAGAGAGAGAGAGAGAGAGAGAGAGAGAGAGAGAAGGAGATAATGGGAGAAAAGAAATTGGAGGGAAAGGATAAGAAAGAAAGATGAGGTGGGGAAATTTGATTGGTTAGGTAGTTTCCTAAGATGTTGGTATTGGTTGGGTGATTTGAATGTGATAAGGTGAAAAGTGATAAAATGGTGGGCAAAACATGAAAAATAGAAGGGTCTAATCCTATTGGTCAACATTCCAACTTATCCTAATGAATTTTGCCTTAATTCTCTTCAAAATATCCCTTAGAAACTCATAGATAATCCTCTTGATTTTCCTCCAATCCTAACCTTCCATTTAGCTAAGCTTATGTGGTATTGATGGCTAACTTTGAGGGCTCCATTGGATAGCTTCACAGCTGTCTTAGATGGCTCTCTTAACTTAGCTTCATAGTTCAATCCTGCCACTTGACCTTTGTATTGATTACTTTTAAGCTTTGACTAGATCTCTGGATCTTAATCTTCAATTTCATCTTTATTGATATCTAGATCTTGATCTTCAATTTCATCTTGATCGATCTTGGTCATCGGATCATCATCTCTCTTCCTACAAAAAGTGAAAAACTCTAATCAAATCCTAGAAAAAATATGATTAGTCACGTACTTACCTCAAATTAGCCTCTAAACCTACAAAATTCAAAATTTTGCTTCATTAGGTAAAAAATGCATGTGCTATGAATTTTGGTTAAAAACACAACTTTACCCCTATAAATTGTAACACATAAGTAACTAATTGGTTGATTTTTATGCAAAATTAAACTCTTAGCACCTGCAATAAGCCCTTAAACCCCTACCTTAACCCTAGTGGATGAGTTATGCTTCAAGAGGGTTTGCAGTGAATATACCCACAAAATTCTCAAGATTTTAATAACAGCCCTTTATTCATCTGAGAAAATTTTCTTCTATGCAGCTGATATTAAATATTTAACTGCAGCTTGCTAATAAAGATGAATAAAAAAATCAAAATCCTACCCTTATGCTTAAGATATCCCATCATTTTATTAATCTTCAGAAGGTGAGTGTGTGCTATAGCTGATATATAATTATAGTTTTTGAGTCAAATAAAACCTAAATTACTATCCAAATGTATGGTATAATTAATGTTCGCTGTCATTTCCTAAGTTTCATATGACTTAAAATGATCAAAAACTTAAGAGATATATGGTATAATCTTTTGTACATTCTCAATAGTTGACCAATATGAAGAATAAAGAGAGCAACTAAGAATTAATGTTCACTGAAGAAAATTTTGAATTTATGTGTACCCCTTGTAAAAGAAAGAATGGCTCTAAACTCACTTCGGTTATAAGTCTCAACAGATCTTCTTTAGGAACTCTAAGTTATATTTTCTCTTCAACTTAAACTATATAGAGCTATTTTGTGCATTCGACCTTAATTTTTCATGAGATACTTTAGAAAAATAACACAATGGTACACTAATTGTATACAACTCTATTAATAAGCTAAAGTTCACAAATTTAGTTGATTTAGTTGAATATTAATAAAATTTAAATTCTCATCTTCATAAAGGAACTTATCAAAAAATAATTTAATTTTTTAAAAATATATATAAGAAAAGTTAGAAATCTTATTTCTACACCCCCAAACTTAAATAAACATTGTCCTTAATGTTGTGAAACATCATCATCAAGACCTTACCCTAATTAGGGGTCAGCCATGTGAATCTTATTCCTCCATTGCTCTCTATTAAGTACCATGGCTTCATTTAGTCCCAAAGTTTTTAAATCTTTTGCATACTTCTATCCACATTCTTTTGGGCCTTCCCCTTGCCCTTTTAGAACCGTCTACTTGCATTGCCTTACTCCTAACTGGTGTTGTTTTCAGTCTCCTTTGGACATGTCCAAACCAACTAAGTCTAATCTCCCTCATCTTATTACCTATTGGTGGTACCCCTAAGTTTCCTCTGATGTTACCATTCCTAATTCTGTCCTTTCTTATCGTGCCACTCATCCATCTCAACGTTCTCATTTTCACAATGCTCATCCAGTGACCATGATGTTCCTTAACTGCTCAATATTGATCCATAGAGCATGGTTGGCCTTGCATTCATCCTATAGAATTTTCATTTTAGTTTGAGTGGCACCCTTCGATCACACAAAATTCTAGATCCACATCTCCATTTGTTCCAACCCGCTTGGATTCTCTTAGTATCCTCTCTCTTAATCTCTCCACACTTATGAATCATTGATCCTAAGTACCGAAAGTGATCTTTTGCAGGGACTTCTTGGTTATCAGTCTTAATTGATGTTCCACTCCTACTCCTCTCCCTTTTAAAATTGCATTTCATATATTCTTAGTTTGGCTGATTTTAAATTGTTTAGATTTTAATGCTTCTCTTCATATGTTTACGCCCTCCCTTTTCTCATTATATAAGACTATGTCATTTGAAAATAGCATGCACCATGGAATCTCCTTGCGTAGATGTTTTGTTAACTCATCGATAACCTACCTAAAAAGGTATGGGCTCAATGCCAATCCTTGGTGCAATCCTACAGTGATAGAAAAATCACAGGTCTTGCCACTAGTGGTCTTAAGATTTGTTACTACTCCATCATACATATCTTTAATGATGTCTATATACCACCCTTAAACCCCTTTCTTGCCCAACACCCTCCATATAAACTATTTAGGGACTCTTTCATAAGCTTTCTCTAAGACAATAAAGACCATGTGGAGGTCATTCCTCCTCTTCCTATATTTCTCTATTAATTGTCTTAGTAAGAAATAGCTTCCATGGCAGACCTCCCAGGCATGAAACCAAACTAGTTCTTTGATATACTTGTTTCCTGCCGTAGCCTCTTCTCAACCACTCTTTCAAAAGGTTTCATAGTGTCTCATAAGTTTGATCCCCTATAATTACTGTAGCTTTGTATGTTTTCTTTATTTATATAAATTGGTACAATAGAGCTTTTCCTCCATTCATCTAGTATTATCATCTATTTTATAATCTTGTTAAACAACTTGGTCAACCAAACTACTCCAACATCTCCCATATGCTCCCAAACCTCTAATGGTATACAATCAAGCCCCATGGCCTTTCTTGATTTCATCTTTTCAAGGCCTATTTCATTTAGTATTCTAATTGTATGTTCATATTTATAATGTCCAATGTTATTTAAGTTTACAGTATTTTCATTCCATATATTCTCAGAGCCATTGTCATTTAACATTTTTGGAAAGAAAATTTCCCACCTTTGTTGATCTTATCACCTTTGACTAGTACTCTTTCATCATCACTTCTAATGCACCTAACATGATTTAAGTCCTTACCCTTCTGTTCTCTTATTTTTGCAAGTTTAAACACATCTTTCTTACCTTCTCTTGATTCTAGTCTACTATAGAGGTCATCATATTCCTTAAGTTTAGCCTCACTTACTTTTTCCATGCTTTAAAATACACCCATTTTTCTTTAATAACTTTTTGCATTGTTTCACTCCACCACCATATATCCTTTACAAATTTCCTTTTACCTTTAGATACTCCTAAGACATCTTTTGCCACTTTCTTAATGGACTCAGCCATATTAGTCCACATGGTGTTTACTTCTATTTCATAGTTCTAGTTTTCTTCAACCATCAACTTATTTGTGAATGAAGTTATTTTTTTTTCCTTTTAAGTTCCACCACTTAGTCTTTGGATATCTATTAAGTTCATTTCATTTCTTCCATCTTTTAATATAGATAACCATAACCATTGACCTATGATGTGAGGTTAAACTCTCATTGGGTATCACTTTAAAATCACTACACATTGATGTTTTAGTATTCCTAAGTATAAAAAGTCTATTTGGATTTTATAAAGTCCACTTTTAAAGGTTATATGACAAAGCAAAATTCAGTATAATTTCCCCCATTTCATTTCGTTCTCCTATACTATACCCTCCATGTATCCTATCATATCCTTCTTTTTCTTTTCCTACATGGCCAATTAAGTATGCTCCTATAAATATCCCCTTAGTATTGAGAATTTCTTGCATAAGTCTCTCCATATCTTCCCAAAACTGTCTCTTGATTATATCTTCTAACCCTATTTGTGTTGCATTTACACTTATAACATTTATGATCTACTCTCATAGAATAAGTTTTATTATTATAATTCTATCACTAATTCTTTTAACATCCACAACTTTATCCTTTAATTCTTTATTCACTATTATTCCTACGTCATTTCTATTATTATCCTTTCCTACGTACTGGAGTTTATATACATCGATTTCTTTAGTCTTAACCCCTTTCCACTTGGTTTCTTGGATACACGCAATGTTGGCTCTCTTACGTTTCATCATATCTACTAACTCCAAACTCTTACCTATCAATGTTCCTATATTCCATGTGGTGATACAAATCTTATGCTTTTGAGATATCATATTTACCTGCTCACTTCTCGACCTCCATGTCATAAATCCTTGCCCACTTTTTTCATTACGATTGGTTTTTGATGTCGTGCATCACTTCCAAGGGGATGCTCTAGCAGCCCTTACTCATTTTCCACTACACCTAGGATCCAATGTAGCATGTTGCTTCTGAGGGAATGCCCTAGCTATCTTTTCCAATTTTTCACCACACTCAGGATCCAATGCAGCACGTCGCTTATGGGAGACTCCCTAGCTTGAGGGAATGTCCGTTTTCAATTCATGTCATGTTATGGTTGTCATACTTTTAAGAAGATGGATATGATTTTCATTTCTTACTTATAAACTAATATACAAATGCATATTAGTTTATATGCCAGCAGGCACCTAATGCAAGAGCCTCCTCCTTTTTCATCCAGGCTTAGATTGGCATCAACAGAGTTAATGTTGTGAAATATATGGCACCTAAATGATGAATGAATAATGCAAACTAATGAGACTTCCTAAAAAGGAAAAATCCTTGAGTTGCCTCCCAATAAGCACTAAGTTTAACATTTTTAGTTAGATAAGGCCTATAACTAACCTAACTTCTTCTGGACCTAACTAGTTAAACTAAAATTCCCTAATGCCAACCCTAAGAATGAAATGGCAAGATTTCTCACGCTACTTCAAAACTTCATGATAGTCTATATATTTCCTCCACCTTGAAATTTTTAGGTGGTGGTAACAATATGACACAATAGACCACCACGATTTTGAATATTGTGGGACCATATTGATGATTCTCCACTTTTAGTATTTAACAGTAGTCAATATAATTCCTCCACCTTGAAAATTGAGGTGGTGGGATATTTTGGGTCAAAATAGGTACAGTCATTATTTTATACTGAGGGTGGTGATATGAATCAATATAGGAATTATCATGTTGGATTGTTGATATGCCTGAATATGTTACTTGAGGAACCTATCCATTTGCCATCCATTTTGTCCATCCCATCTATTATCATATCCCACTTACCAATTATGTTATCCAATTTATTGGACAAATGAGGAGTATATCTTGCTTCGGTCCCATTTCTATCCTCAAGAGGTAATGGCTTAGGACTAAAATAGTAGCATAATGATATTTTATTCCTATCTTGATAGGCCATTTTACTCAACTTTATATACAATGAAACTAATAATTATATACAACGAATGAGTACTTTTCTTTTTAAGTATGAATTTAAAAATGCTAACTATTTGAAACTTAAATGCTAGTCCTAAGCTAAATGATGCACAATCAAATCCTAACACCCACTAATCCAGCAGTGTCTTGATTATATTTTATTAGTGCATAGGTCGTAGTTTATTAGACCTAGATCTAGATAGCTCCTCCTTTTATCTAGACCTAACTGCGGCTTACCAATTGGGTTCTCCTCTAAAGTGGTTAATACAATCCTTATATGAGGAGTTTAGACCTCAATTAATGTCAATAGAAGGCATGTGAAATTCACTTGGATTTTATGACACACTGTAATGCCCGAGCAATTTACACTATTTTTAACGAAAAATTAAACGTTCTATAGGAAATAAACTGTGTTGAATGTTTGATTTTATTTAAAATAGTAAATGAAGGAATTTGTGAGGAAACTTAGTACCATTAGATTCTAATCAAAAAATGGAATCCAACGCCTTAAAAATCACCCAAAACGGAGTTTGTATGAGGAAGTTACACCCGTTTAAAGATAGGGGTATTTTTAGAATTTAAACAGAAAACGTTTAAAACAAAAAAGGACGACAAACGTTGGGGGCCGTTTTGATAACGACACCCCCTATTGTCTTCAACCTCAAGAACCCTCCAGAAACCCTCGATCTTGATTTTTCTAGAGGATTCTGCCACCACCAAGGGCGGCACCGCCATTATCAGCACCGCCATAGCAGGGCTATAAAAAGCCCCATCTCCCCCTCTCCAAAAACCCAAGTTTTTCGGCGTTTTTCTAGCTGTTTGAGACTAGGGTTTTCGGCAAGATCAGAAACCCGTCTCCTCTACATTTTCCGGCAATGGCCAGGCCAAAGTCAGGCCAGCCATGCCGTTCCCGTCTCCCCATTTCCCCTCTCTTCCCTTTTACAAACTTGCTCAACGTTGAGGTTTCCCCTTCTTAGAGTTTCCAGCAACCAAGGGTTTTTAGGCGGAAAGGAGGAGCCGCACCACCCAGAAAAGGGCATCCCCAGGCTACCCAGGTAAGCCCCTCCTTCCCTTTCCTCTGTTTCACTTCCCCCAAGCCAAGATCCATGTCGGATCTGACCTTTTACCAGCCGGATTTCTGGGCTGGAGGACGTTCCCAAGCCGTTCAAACAGCCTGCACGAACACAATGCCCAAGCCAGGTCCAGACGACCTTGCACAAGCCAGGCATCCCAGGGACGCCTTGCTCCATGTGCGCTTGGGACATGGTCCCAAGGATGGGCTCCGGGCGTACGACAGTGTGTACACTATCCCAAGAGCGGCCCTCGGGTGCGCGCGTGACATAGGGCACAGGTCCTGGCTTGACCAGGGTGCACGGAGTGCCCTGGGAGCTGAGACGTGCCATGATACAAGGTGCGCCCATGGGATGATACGCGTCATAGCGCGTCACCTGAGCATGCATGTGCACGTGCAAAAAATGCGGTCCCTGACACAGCCTTTAGGCACGCACGCACGTGAGGGAACTGGGACACGTGGACCCAACAATACTTTGAAGCTAAGATTAAAGGACAATTTACAAAGTTAGCTATGGAATAGTAGGTCCACATCATAGGATCCAGCCTGACAATGAAT
The DNA here is from genome assembly GCA_035236585.1 of Warburgia ugandensis. Classification (NCBI taxonomy): domain Eukaryota; kingdom Viridiplantae; phylum Streptophyta; class Magnoliopsida; order Canellales; family Canellaceae; genus Warburgia; species Warburgia ugandensis. Next base: position 51,759,425 of record CP141133.1, on the reverse strand, counting down.
TAGGCAAGAATCAGGGACCCAATGGGCAGGGCTAGCGGTCTAATGTATAAATAGACTGAAATTAATTAGGACTCCTTGTATCCATTTATACCCAAGAGTTTATAAATGAGGCTCAGGGACAGGCTGAATACTAAAGGACGCAACTCCAGGAGACTTTGAGGTAGGTGCTCTATCACTATTAGATTCTTTTAAAAGAACTATTATTGTTTTGAGAACATATGTTTTAAATATATGACTTGATTTGCATGACTTAATTTAGCATGCATGATAAATGCTTTGTACATAGCCATGCTTTGTAAATGATTGCATATACATTATGCACATATGTGTTTTGCAAACAAGTGCATACATTGCATGATTTAAGTACTTACAAAGATTGCATGTCCTTGAGGGTTGCCAAAAGACGCTGGAGTGCCGAGGGCAAGGTAGTTGTGAGGGACCCAAAGAGGACAGGTTTTAAAAAGAGGTTTTGGCTTATTTGATCTTATGTGATTTAGGCTAGCTGGCCTCTACCACTATTAGGTGGATGGGTACCACGCCCAAAAAGAGGCAAGTCCCCCACGTCGACTGCATGTGGTACAGGGGCTACCACTGGTGTCACGGCACTGGGTCGACGTGTCATAGGCCCCATGGAGGCTATGACCGAGTGTCCTCAGGTACCCGGGGACCACATGGCGATGAGGTCGTGGGCATAGTTGGACCCTATGGTTTATGGACTTATTTGCATTGCATATGGCATGATATGCGGTTGGTCGACCATACCATACTAGAGATCCATGAGTTGGATTCAATGAAGCATCTTATGCATATCATAATGTTATGATATATATGTATATGATACTTTCGATTTTGGATTATGTGATCCTTTAAATCGTTAGTATTTCAGTTTGACAACGGATTTTTATATCGATATTGAACTTGAGTATTCAGACATGCACATGTTTTGAAAGAGCATATGATTTTAAATCATCTCATGCATTATAAAACTAGTAGTGATAGGCTCCTACTGAGTATAGTATATACTCACCCTATCCTTAACATTTTTCAGGATAGTTCCACTCATAAATAGAAGACGTCTCAGGAAATATTAGTGCTACGAGCAAGTGAATGAAAAAGGAGACAGTTATACATGTAAGTAAACTCTCAACCCTTTGGACATGTATTTGTATTTAATTATAGTTGGGTTGTGTGCTGTGACTAGATAGACCTGGGGAAAAACCTTTATGATTTCTGAAGTATTTCAAAAACCACTTTGGTTGTTGTGAAGGCAAATGACACTCGGGGTTTTCAAAATGAGTTTAAAACTAGAAGGTTTTCTGCTGCATTGCATGGTTTTTATAAAATGGGTTTCAAATAGGGATGCATCTCGACTTAGGAAATTAGATATTGCATTTAAAAATGCATGAGAAAACCCGGGTCGTCACACACACACTGTAACCATAGTGCTTAGAAGCCACTAAAGGGACAATAGATCGCATCCTTCTAAAAGGGTTCTATGAGCTTGATACCTTAAGTCTCTTTTTACTTGATTTTAAATTAATATTCAAAGATTGGGATTGTGACATACTAGGATGTTGATTGATTCCTAGATCGGTTAAAGAGCTGGTGATGAAATCCAGTCCTTTCCTTATAAGGTTTCTAATGGGGCCCTTACTAGCATTAAGTTCATTCCACCATATAGCAATTAAATATGCAATGCAAAACAAAAATCAAACTAATGCAACCTATATGCTATCCAACCAAAGTTAGATAGGTGCTTTCTAATGCAACAACCCTAAATAAATATGCAACAATTAAAGTGAATGATTATAATTTATATGAATTATACTACCATCCAAATGAAAAATCACACTAAATGCAATTAACTAGAAAAATAAAAAGAAACTGAGTGAACTTACAATGGGGTTTCTGATGAAGATCAAGTGTGGGCTACCATAACCTACACTTGCCTTGTATTATTATAACCTATTTGAAAATTGACTAATAATAAATTAAAATTACAAGTGGGCTTCACTAAAATTTCAATCAATTTCTCATCTAGGAAAGCAATGAAATCCTAATCTATGTTGATGAAGCTATGGCCCATAAGATTGACATCGTTCCTTTGCCAATTTTCCTCAAACAAAAATCAAATAAATTAGTCAATGTGCGGAATATAGTAAATAAATCTGAAAATAATGCAAAAAACTAAACAAATGCACCTTAAAGCTAGACTAGAGGCAAATAATCTAAGGTATGGTCCACTACACAAAAGATTGTGACTCCTTGGAAACGGTGCCAAAAACTTGTTGTAATTTTAAGTTAAACTCACAAATGCATGAATGATTTGAAAAATAGCAAGCTAATGAGGTTGATCCCATGAGGAATCAAACAAATGTGATACTAGTGGTCCCTACTTCAAACTATCTAACCTAGCCAAAATTCAAGAGATTTTTCTTCTAATCTAAGTATGAAATTAAACATGGATATATAAATTATACAAAAATTAGAAACATGCTAAATTTCAAAACATTTCTAAAACATGCACTTTCAAAAAATAAAACTTTCATAATTAAAAACGTTCTAATTTTATGACTTTCCTAAACTAAGAACTTTCCTAAAATGGAATTTTAACAACTTTCCTAAGCATGAAATTAAGAAACTAACCTAGGGAAACATGCATTAAGAAACTAATTTCCTAATCATGCTACTTCTAAATAATGCAATTAAACTCATGGAATGGAAATTTTAATAACTAACAACCTAAGCAACAACATGCAGACAAACTAATAAAGAATAACACTACTAACTACTTTTCTTAATGTGAATGAGTTCAACAACTTAGACCTAAATGAATCAACAAGTCACCCACAACCATGCTTTCTTGAATGAACAATGAAATCAATGAACTTGAAAGAAAAATCATGTTGATAATGTCATTCAAATTTCATCCACTAAGGCCTTCAAAATCATGCATTCCACTTTTGGATTGGATGCATGGTTTCTTTGGTCTTTTGATTTATGAGATTTCAACTCAACTCAACACTTATTCAATGTATCCTTAATGTGCAACAAATAAATTAGAAATAATCATGCTCATTCATCAATTAAAAAGTATTCCATTAATCATCAACAAGTGTACATCCAATTGGTTACATGAAAGATGTGTTCCACTTTTGATGAGAATGCACCACTCTTTCTCCCAACTTAAATCTGAAACTAGATAATAAAGATGATTCCTCCTCCAACAACTTGAGATTCAAGGGAAAATATTATGGAATAATAAGGCAATAACCAATGGAAATTAAAGAAACAAGGCTGCAATTCAAGGAACTTAAAAGAGAACTCAAAAACAATGGAAATAAAAGGAAACATTAGATTTAAGGTGACTTCCCTTGGTTGTCACTTCAAGGGAAAAACGAGCCTTGAATCTTATCTTTAATCAAGGAAAAGAGAGAGAGAAAAAAAGGAAAGCAAAATCAAACAAAGAGAAGCAAGGATGAGCCAACCTTTGAAAGGATGATCAAATACCCTAAGGACCATGCACTAAATAGCTTGGATGAGTGCAACCTCCCTAGGAAGAAGTGGCAGCTGTCCAAAGGAATTGAAATTTCAAAGAAAAAAAGAGAAACTAGGGAAGTAGAAAGAGGACGTCTCCTTCCCCAATGGAGGAGGCGCCTTTTTCCTTGGGGAAAAGGTGTCCCTCTAACTTAGGTTTGTGCTACCTTTTATAGTTTTTCACTTATTTTTCCTAGGGTTCCCTAGTAATAAGGTGTAGTGGGGATGAAAATATGGCTAAGATGAGGGAGAAGCTAGGGTTTCTAAAGAGGAAACAAGGTGGATTGGTGGCTGCACTTTAGGAAGTAAGGGAGGGGAAGGTGCCTACTTTTTAGGAGGGGGCATCCCAACTTAGAAAGAAAAAAAACCTGGGAATCACTTACAAAATAGAAAGTTAGGTGGGTTAATGAGGTAAGAGAGAGAAGGAGAGAAAATAAATTGGTGGGAAAGGATAAGAAAGAAAGATGAGGTGAGGTGAGGTGAGGTGAGGAAATTTGATTGGCTAGTAATTTCCTAAGATGTTGGGATTGGTTGGGTGGTTTGAATGGGAGTTTAAAAAGGTGGAGGAATCTTAGAATGGTAGGACTCTTGAATGGAAAGTCAAATTCAAGATGCCTGATAAGTATTTAATTTTGCATAAAAATCACCCAATTAGTTACCCATGTATTATAACTTATAGGGGTAAATAAGGATTTTTAGACCAAAATTCATAACATGTGCATTTTTGACCTAATGACCTAAAATTTTGATATTTTGTAGGTTCAGAGGCTAATCTAAGGTAAGTTTGTGATTAATAATATTGTAATAGGATTTAATTTGATTTTTCACTTTTTGTAAGAAACGAGATGGCAACCCAACAACCGAGATCAATTTGGACAAAATTAAAGATCAAGATAAAAAAAAAAAAATCAAGTTAAAACTTAAGAATCATCAATTCAAAGGTCAACATCATTTGAGTGGAAGAAATGGATATGATTAAAGGAATTAAAGATGGCCAAATTGGGCCCATCAAGTAAGTCATGCATTTCCACCAACTTTGCATGGAAGCCACTTAAGCCACCTTAGCCCTACAAGCCATGAGGGAAAGTGGCCAGCTAAGCAGTTCAAGTGACTTAAGTGATGGAGTGGAGTTGAGAAACCAAGCCAAGGAAGCTTCCAAAGGCAACCATGAAGCCTAGCCAATAGAGGCTTCAAAGTTAACCATCAAGCTAAGCTAATGGAAAGATGGGATTGGATGAAATTCAAGGGAATTATCCATGATATTTTAAGAAATATTTTGAAGATAATTAAGGGAAATCTAATCAGGATAAGTTGGCATATGGATCACTAGGACGAGAGCCTTCCAATTTTCATGTTTTCCTCACTTTTTCCCACCTTTTTTTATCACTTTCCACCTCACCACCAAATACCATCACGAATTTGACTTTTCATTCAAGATTTTTACCATTCCATAACTCGTCCATCTTCCTAAACTCCCATCCTAACCACCCAACCAATCCCAAGTCCTTAGGAAATCACCTAACCAATCAAAATTTTCCATATCAACTCACGTTCCTATTTTCCCTACACTCCACTTTCCTCCCATCTTCTTTTCTTTTTTCCATCTCTTCCCAAACTTATCATCTCATCCACCTTTCTAATTTGGAAGGCTTCTAATGATTTTTGAAGGAGCAGATGCCCCTACCTAAAAAGGTGGCCTCTCCTACCTACTTCACTTCCTTAAGGTAGCCACCATCTCACCCAGTTTCCTATTTGAAAGCTCTAACTATTCCACTATCCTAACCATTAAAATTGAGAATTTTTCATCCTCACCACACCTTAGTATTAGAGGACCATAGAAAATAGAGGGGAGAAACAATAAAACACCACAAAAACCTAAGCAAAAGGGAATATACACCCTAAGGAAAAAGAAAACTCCTCCATGGGGAAGGAGACATTCTCTTCCTAGCTTACCATTCTCACCCTTTTGCTTGGTTTTTCTTAGATTTCTTTGGCTGCTATTATGATGACACGGGTTTTGAAAACACTTTTTCATGTTTATTTTCAAAATATGGGATGACTAATTTGTAAAAATTTTAGAAATTTAAACAGCGAAAAACGTTTCCTTTGAAATTCATTTCTAAAAACCCAAATGTCACTTTTAGTGTCTTACATATATACATATTTTGTGTATAACATATACTTCCCTAAAATTAATCAATAGAAATTTATTTATTGAAAACAGGATCCATCCAATGGTTCACATACATAGCCCTTTTATATTTATTACATCAAATGTCCAAAGTACAAAAATCCAATTACAATACAAATCTTTCTATAAGTGTAAATACCCTTGATTAATAGTATGGTTGATGTATTCTCCTATAATATTCATCAACTCCTGTCTATCTATATTTAAGATATTATAAACATTCAAATATTTACAATATCTCTATGAGCTATGCTTAGTAGGGGATTTAAGAAGCATATGGAATTTAAAACATAATTTAGAGTTTAATAATTCTTTCATCGCACATGGAATTTAAAACATAATCTAGAATTCAATAATTCTTTCATAATTCCAACATTCATATCCATCATATTCCATATGAATTAAGTAATTCAATTTCCATGAACCCTACTTTGTAAAGTAAATCTGTCATATAATTTCTCATGTGAAATCTTCTATAAATATATATTCTCCAATAATTCCTAATAATATCATATATGTGCAAATGGTTAAAAGTATGAAAACTAGTTAATATCTTCAATAACAATACCACAATATTCATACCCAGACTATACTAGGATAAATAATCATCCAGCCTCTGCTAAGAAATATCCCTTCATGGGAAATATCGATAATGAGTTCATACCGAGCATTTGATTATGCCATAACATAAGGAATCTCATTATGCCATGCATCATAGTAAAAAATATATAAATGACTTCTATGTTATAGTTCAATCCATACCAGTGCGCCTGGATAACTACGAAAGTACTCTACTAATAGCATAGTGGAAAACATTATGCCACTGCCCATATGGGAAGACAGGCCTTTCACAATGGTGGCCTTCGCATAATTGCCTCACCCGACTTTTAGGCTCTCTTAAGGCATGGTATCCATATCATCATCAAATTCGAAGAGTGGGTGGCCAAACCCTGTAATTCTGCTAACATAGTATCCCAGGCTTATGCTTGCAGAAAACAAAATCCACAGGTCTCCATGCCTGTAAGCAAATTAATAGTAATAGTAGTAGACAATTTGTCTATTTATAAAAAAACTATATTAACATCACCATCCTCATATTTTGGTATACATTTACCGAGGATATAATTTCACATCTAAGTTTAGGGATAATCATTTGCTATAAATGATACTCATTTCCTTTAATTTGGTATTCATATACCAAGGATGTTATTTTATGTCTAAGTTTAGTGATAATCATTTAGTGTAAGTGATATCCATTTCCATTAATTTGGTATTTATATTTAAGTTTAGGGATAATCAACTCCTGTAAATGATTCCCATTTCCATTAATTTGGTATTCACATCTAAGTTTAGGGATAATCATTTACTGTAAATGATACTCATTTCCATTAATTTGGTATTCAAATACCAAGAATGTAATTTCATATCTATGTTTATGGATAAACATTTAATGTAAATGATACCCATTAACATTAATTTGGTATTTATATATTAAAGATGTAATTTCATATCTAAGTTTAGGAATAACCATTTAATGTAAATGGTACTCTTGTACTAATCATGTAATTTATCAACCTAATTAGATGATGTAATTCCAGCACATGCTTTTCAAATAATAATCACATAATTCTAAGCATAAGATCATTATATCATTCTAATTAAATAACTAAAAATTTAATAATTAAATACTACCAATTTACGATTATTCTACTTGATAAATAATTTCAATTCTATAATTTCATAACTTTAAATAAGATCAAGTTTATCACATAGATCTTGCAATTTAAGGAAATGCATTCTTAAGTTTCCACCTACCTCAAATGTGATAATTCCACTCCTTAAGATACGCAACGATGTTGATCAACGTATGATTCTATACATCTATCAAAGTATATATGTATAATGTCATCCCTCAATTTCATATGTACTTATTGTCTAATCTTTTGATCATCAGTAAAGATGATGATCTGGACCTATTTCCTTGAAGATTTTGATCAAGGATTTAGATCATCTAACTCTTTGATCTAAAATCTATATTCAAAGTTTTAATCTAAATTCTAATTCTATCTTTTATTCTCCTTGATCATCAAGATCTCACAATTGATCTTGGTTGATCTTATTTAAGGGTTTGTTTGATTTAACAAATTCTAACCTTTGATTGTAATTTATGCTCTTATTATTAATGCCTAACTAGTCAGTGTATTATTGATTGAGAAATGATTTATTTTTCCTAAATCTAAATAGCTTCTCCTTGTTTCAAATTAGATTAATGCTTGTCAGTTAGGCTCTGCTCTAAAAGTGGTAAACACAATCCTCATATAAGGAGTCGTTTAGACCTCAACAAACATCAACAGAATGTATGAAAAAATCACTTGGATTTTGTATACCCACTATAACCATGATATTCAGAATCCATTGGAGTGGAAATAGATCTTATCTTTTACAAGGGTCCTATGAGCACTTATACCTTAATTCCCTTTTCTACTTGATTTTAAAGTTATATCCATGAAATTTTGATCATGACATTGATCAATGTTGATTATTCTCCTAGGTGGGCCAAGGATATGATGATGAAATCCATTCCTTATCTTATTAGATGCATTATGGGCCCTTACTAGCATTAATTTCAAGTCATCATAATGCTATAAATGTTTATAAATGTATTTCTAAGTTTAGATTAATCATATGTTTAAGTTTTTGATAATTTTCTAAGTAAATTTCTCATTCTTACTTAACATGTAAATCTAACCATTGATTTAATCTAAGATATAAGAAAACTAAAATTTAATGAATTCAATAATAATAAAGCATGTCTAAAGTTCCAATAATGATCCAATTATCATATCTAATTTTTATTCATTAGATTTAGGGTTTTAATCTGTAATAACCCCAATTTTTGTAAATTGATTGAGAAAAATCAATAAAGTTTGAGTTTCAGATATTTCGGGCTGAAATATTAGGGTTATTTAAAATATACTTTTTATAAAAGTATAATCAAATCATAAGATATGTAAAATTAAAATTAAACTTAGCAAACCCTTCAAAATGACTGTAAGCACGACAAATTTCGAATTCGGATGAGAAATCCTTAAGTTTTTCATTTTTTGGACAAAAGGGGTAAAATAGTAATTTTACCCAAAAATCAAAATATTCCAAAAATCAAAATATGAAACATCAAAATTTATAATTTACTAATAAATATGAATCCAACGCCACTAAGTACACTCAAATATGAGATCATGGGAATAAAACCCAAAATTTTATGCATAAAGGGCAAAACGGACTTTTTACACCATGTGGGGCCCACATGGGGACCACCACGTCCCCAACAACCAATTTGATCAGAATCCCATGTGAAACATGGGTCAAAAAAGATCAGCTAGTCATGGGGAAGAAAAATTAGGCATGGGAGCATTGAAGACTTTCATGCCATTTTATATTAAAAAAATAACATATTATAATCATGGAAAAAGACACAAAATGCCTATAAATACAACCCCAAAAATATTTCAAAAATCCTCATAAATTTCCCACGAAATTCTATTCACTCTCATTAAAAAATTAGATCTAGATCCCTCCCCAAAAACCCAAAATTTCCAAGAGTTAGATCTCTTTTCAACTTGTTTTTCTTTTTAGATTGGAACAAGAGACCTAAAATCAATTAGGCACTCTGTTCCAGATCTAATTTGATCAATTTCACTGTCCAAAACTTCCCAACATATCTATTCTACAAAACCCCAAAAGAAATTTCAAGTTCCAACGGTTCAAACAACGGTATTAGCAAGAAAGGTGGATTTTAGGCTATATCTTCATCAACAAGGTATTTTTTTTTAATTGGGCATATAAATGAGGTTTTCTCTCCAATCAAGTAAGTGTAAATCCTTTTCATATATGTTTAGTATTTTTTTAAGTAATTTTTATTTTACTGTAATTAATTTTGGTAATAAAAAGGTAAAAATAAAGTAAACAACAGAACCCTTAATTCATGATGATGGAGTGCTCAGATGAAAAATCTGACTCCATCAATCAATCCAGAATGGCCCAAAAGTCCTAGGGTAGAAGTTTCAAAAAGATCTAAGCATTTTTGGACCCTCAATTGAGAGGGATTAATTCTGGTGGGCCTAGATCACATCTGGACCCTAGGAACGACTGAAAACTTCAATTTAAGATTGTGGAGTCATATGAACTCCAAATTGAGATCAGAAAGAAGCTATGGAAAGCTTGTAATTTCTAGTTTCTAATGAAGTCATAATATTTCTAAAATTTATTTCTATATTTTGAAAATAAGTGTCCAATTTCTAAGATCTTCAAGATCTGAGGTGATCAGATCTTGGAAATTTATTTTAGTGATGATATAATAATGTAATAAAGTAATATCTAGGGTTAATTTGAACAGATCTTGGATAAAATAGGGGATCTACCCTTTATGGTAGAAAAACCCTAAAATAAAAAATAAAATAAAAATACAAAGGGACCCACTTGATAAATGAGATCAAGTATGATTAGATCCTTGGGATGGATTAAAGGGATGATATTATGATGGAATCCAGTTAGATCATGGAGGAAATGTGACAAAATCAAGTGGATATGATTTTTGGATCTTAATGGATTAAAAGCCCTAAAGGTAATTAAAACCCTTAATCTAAAGGAAAACACCTAAGATCTAATGGTTCGATCATATTTAAAGGTTTATAATAATCTTAATAAAATTAGTTTAATTGTCTTTTATTGGATATAGAAGTGTAAATGTGATTTATGTTCTAAGTTAGAAAGCATGATAGTGTAATCTTTAAATTTTAGTATGATATGCCCTAAATGAGTAATTTGTTAGTAGATTTGATTATCTTAGGATCATGTTAGTGTAAATAAGGATTTAAACATGATTTTATTATGATAGAAGATGTGTTTCATAACTTAGGATCATGTTAGTTTTATTTCACTAGCTTAAGTTACATTCATAGGAAGAATGTTAATATATAGTTGTCAAACTTATATTTGATTTATGCTTTCAAGTTGATGATTTACTTATTGTCAAATTTTATTCAATTGTTAAGATACAAGGAGCATAAATCACCAAAAATGTAAACTAATGAAATATAGAAATTCATGGACAACTAAGATGAATGAATGATTTTGACTTAATAAGGGCTATAGTTAGTAGGACAATATAAGGAATGATTTATCATTTCCTTGGCCCAAAGTAGGAAAATAATGAACATCCATGGATGACATCGTGCATATCCATAGAAATTAATTAAAATCAATTAGAGAAGCGACTTAAGGTAAAGAGCTCATAGGACCCTTGTCAAAGGTTGAGCTAGTACCACTCCAGTGGACTTTGAACATTGTGGTTATAGGGGTTATACAAGAGCCAAGTGCTTTTCCCTCACCTCCCATTGACATAAGAGAGGTCTAAACACCTCCTTACATGAGGGTTGTATTAACCACTTTTTGAGTAGACTTTAACTGGTAAGTACTGGTCATCCTGAAATAAGGAGGAGTTGTCTAGTGATAGGAAGAAATAAATTATCTTCAACCAAGTAAGACACTAACTGGTTGAATAATAATAAGAACATAAAAAGATAGCAAATTATCTAACCCTAATAAAAATAGTAAGTGAGATAAGGATGATCAAACAAGATGAGATCTTGTATGATCAAAAACAATAAGGAAAAAGAAACATCAATGTAAATTAGATTGTTATGCATGATATAGATAGTATTTGTATAGATGATATTAAACCCATGGATATAGGATATTCAAGGAAGAAAGATTCAGATCATCCTACATAAGGATGATCAAAACACCATGTAGTATGTACCCTTGATTAAAAAAATGACATTATACATATGATTTGATAGATATATGTTGATCGAGACTATGACAGATTTCAAGGAGTAAGAATACCTTATTGAGGTAGGAGGATTTGATGAATGCATTTACATGAGATATACATGATTATACTCATGATCTTATGTTGACAAGAGTAATGATAATACTTGTACTAAATCTCTTGAAAACCTTATGATCCAACCAAACACCTATAAGATGGTTAAGGACTAAACTATAAGTGAATAGGGAACTAGAAAATATTTCAGCCCTAAGTAAACAGACATATGGTCTGATATATATGAAATCTATTTTACATATAAGCTTGGGGGCTTGTGAGTTTGTTTTAATAGGCATGAACCTAAGGGATGCTATTGCTAGAGGAGTGATGAGGGTTTGGCCACCCGCTCCTTGAAATTTGATGATATGATGATACCTTGCCCAATGAGAGGCTAAAAGTTGGGTGGTGGCAATTATGGGAAGGCCACCACTGTGAAAGTCTTGCCCCCCCATACGGGCAGTGACATAATATTTTCCACCGTGGTATCAGTGGTGAACAGGGCAGTTATCCGAGAGCGCTAGTACAGATCAGACTGCAGCATAGCAACCTTTCTGATTATTTTGCACTATGATGCATATGGGAATAGGCATAGTGAAATGCCTTATGTTATAGCATAATGAAATGCTAGGTAATTGTATATTACCAATGTTTCCCAAGAAGGAAAATTCCCAGTATGAGATTAGCTATAATACTAAATTCTCAAAATGAAGAGAATTGATCTGCTTAGTTGGGAGTGATATTTGACTATTTTCACAAATTTAACTGGTTTACCCATGAAGGGTATGTATGTATATAAATGTACATAACTTACAAGATACAGAGTATGTTTACGGATAATGAGATTATGAAGTATTGGAATTACATTGTCAATTATTATGTTTCTTGAATCCCCTAACAAGCATTGCTTGCTGAGATATTGTACTTGTTGCAATATCTCAGATCCAGGGAAGGAGAGTTAGGAGCTGAAGACTATAGAAGACTTGAAGAGAATAATCTTCAAGGTATACCCTTGAAGACATGTATTTTTATTTGTTTAGAGTTTTATTGTATGGTGAGCTTGATTTTTGGATTATGTAATTTGGACAAGTATTGTACTAGATTTAACTGTACTGTGAACCACTGGATGGATCCTAGAGTTTAATAAAAGTATATTCCTTCAATGGAATTTTATTTCGTACACAAATTGTACTTATGTTATGTATGAAGTGGTGACTTGGGTTTTCAAAACAAGTTCTAAAGAAAAGAATTTCTGCTGCTTTGTTTTGCGAAAAAAATTTACACTCTTAAGGGCCCTGCCTTTCAAAATACTTTACAAATCATGTTTTCAAAATCCCGGGTCGTCACATAATCACTTTAAGAGTTCAGATCATAATTTGTCACATTTATGTAATATTTGACCCATAAATTGATGTTATCGCATCAATAGACCATGAATACATTTCAATCCAGATGGTCTGATCATCTTTGATCTATCTGATCAAACATATTAGTAAGCTTTTTAGCCATGGAAAAAATAAACAGTACTTCAATCATAAATATTATGCATTCAGTAGATTCTACACTTCAATAGAAATCCAACTGTTCTTTCTGATCTCAATTTGGAGTTGAAATAATTTTAAAATTGAATTTTGAAGTTTTTAGCTAATTTTAACTATTCAGATTGAATCTCGAACCAAGGATGCGAAAATAAAAATTGTAGTACCAGCGTCTTAGTCTCTAGGACGCAATGCATGTTGTGGTCGCTCTGTGACCGCATCGCAAGCATGGCGCACGCACGGGGACACGCCCCTAAAGTGCATCTCCATTGAGCATCCGTGGATGCATCTTGGAGACCCGCTCACCAATAGGAATGAGATGGTCTGATCTGGACTGTGAAATCATTCCTATCCATATCTATGTCAAGGATTTTATGATTTTTTTTTTGTTTTCTCTTATTCAGAAGTTTTTTGGGTCCCAAAAATCCTTTGGATGGCTTAGATTTCCCATTTGAGTCGTCCTTGATGGTTTTCTAACCTAAGTTCAACGATACTGGTTTCATTGGAAAACCTTGCCGGAAAAACCAATATGATGGGCTAGTAACTTCTAAAAATGTCAAAAATGAAGAGGAGAGGGTGATGGCCTACCTAGAAGTGTCCAGAGGCAAAAAAAATATACTAAAAAAATAGAAAACCATGTCGAAGAAATTAATAGTGCCGGAGAAGATATAAAGTGGAAATTTTTTGGTGATTTCTCTGGAGATCATTCAATAAACATAGGTTAAATGTAAAAGGAGTTATTCTGGAGAGTATTGAAGGTTAAGATCATGAACATGATGCCCAGAATCAAACATCTAATTCAAATAGGGTTGCCAGTCAAAAACCCTAAGTCATCGAGGACGACACGTCGATGGACACGCCTCGACTCTAAACAATGTTCTGTCTATCTGGCATGTCTAAGGATGCGCTTCCAGTGAAAGAGATAGAAGAGAGAAAGAGAAAGAGAAAGAGAACGAGAAAGAGAAAGGGAAAGGGAAAATTGGGGAGAAAAGAGGGAGGATAAGGAGAAAGGAAAGAGAAGAAGTTGGGAATTTTTTATAGAATTTTATAAAAATTGTTGTGCAAATTTTTGAGCTATTTATAGGCAAAATGTTTATTTTTTTTATTATTTTTCTTATTTTATTATATAATTCCACTAAAAATTCTTTAATGGGAGTAGAAATTCCACTACCTCCACTAGCAGCTAGGTGCTAACTGATTCATGAAATGCATCATTGCTGACTTCATATTCTTACCTAACTTTGTGCACCCCACAATAATGTAAAATTATCATTTTGCCCTTTTAATTCAAAAAATTGAGAAAAATAAGAATTGTTCATATGAACTCTATATTTAACATACTTATAGTCTTTGAACTCGAATTTTTTAGTACATTCCAAATATCCATGCCTCAACTCCTAATTATATTTCTATAAAAAGTGGATTTTGTTGGAATTTAAATTTCTAGTTCCATTTTCAATATTTCAATTTCTTACTTTCAATAAATCAAATATATTCATAAAAATTGAGGTTATTACATTCTTCCCCTCTTATAAAAAAAATTTCCTCAAAATTTAACATAACAACTCACTTATGAGTTTTCATTATCTCATTCATAGTTTTTCTCATGTGACTTGTTCTAAGTGATATTGCCACTTAAGGAAATTTCTATTTCATTACTCATATTACCTTCTCCTCAAATGTAGGAATCACATTTTTTGTTCATTTACCAAAATACACAATTAAAGTCATAAAACACATTTGATATTTTAGCTAATAAGGCTAGTTCATAAACCGCTAACCTGAGTTATCCTTTTGTTCAAACTTCATAATTCCTTTTACTAGTGTCATCAATTTACGTCTCATTTTAACCAGTAAGTAATTATAATGCTTCATATATTCCTATCCCAAATTCTATTGTTCATCCCCATTCTTTTCCAATACATGTATGTTTCAACATATCTTTCAAGGTATGGATAGTTCTTTCACTATCTACCAAGCATTGAAATGTTTTATTGATTCTCAAACAATACAACTAATGTTCTTTGTAATAATCTTCCAATATTTGGAAGTAAATGTTTGATCTTTGTTCAAGATAGTCATACTTCTTTACCATTTCATCTTTACTAAAAATTCCTTTTTATTCATAGCACCTGACTTTCTATTCAAACTAAATTTACCTTCCCAAGATGATTTCTGGATAGTGACATAGTAGTCTTTCATGTACTCTATCATCTTTTGTTATCTTATAATCATATCAATAACAATATTATTGAGGTTCTCATAATCAGTGATAATGTTTACTTTTTCATTGCATAGGTAACACTATTGTCACAAGTTCCGAATTGTGTACTTGGAAATTTACTTCATGCTTCTTTCATTATTATGAAGCACATCCAATGACTTTTCTATACACTTTCTAAACCTTTATCTAAATCATTTAAGTAAATCTTAATTCATTATTACCTCCATTTTTGTTGGGTCTATTATCCACAGAAAATTTATGACCCAGAAATTTACTTTCTTTAGTCAAAATTTACACCCACCTGATAGTTTAAAAGTTCTGAGAGTGTTTAGCACACTTCGTAAATGTTCATGATGTTCTAGAATAAATTCATTAGTGAATATAGTTACCAATTTATCTAAGAAATCTCACCTTCACCAAATTCATGAATATTATTTATCCCAACAGTATAACTCAGAATTCATTTTGAGTTTTGAATATTGTTTTTCATTTCTAACTCACAATTGATGATGGTAAATTGGAAGAAATCATCAATGCAAAGTAGATGGTACTCATCCTTTCCATTACATTATTTAACATTCCATAGTAATGTATAATCACATTGCTCCATTTTTCTTGTACTAAGCGGATTGGCACTTTCCAGTGTTAGTCATTTGGTCAAATAAATTCTTTGTTTAATAGTCCTTATAATTGACTTTTCAACTTCTTCAGGTTGACTGATACTATTTTCTAAAATATCCTAGATATTTGAGTTGTATAAGGTAATAATTCAATAATAACTCAATCTCATGTTGGTTTGAAAATCTTGAAAATTCCTCAAAATATCATGGAATTTTCTAACTACATCTTTCTTCATAATCTTGGATTTTTCATCATCTATAATCACCACATTTTTCCAAAATGATTGGCATTCATTAAAAATGCATTGTCTACAGGGTCTTATTTCTCATATACAATGACTATTTCTACATCAATGTGTAAAATGTATTTATTTTTACTATAGTCCATAACTGTTCCAATATATCAAAATGTATCATGTCAGTAGGATAAGATCATTATCCATCTTAATCTTAGTAAACTCTTGTGCTGACTCATCAAGTGAGGTATTATAACTATTCTAATTTCCAACTTCTTAATCTCATATTTGATACATAAGATGTATAGACTATGATTTCTTTATGAACCATATGCCATCATGGGTTGATGGTTTTTTTTCTTAAAAGGTTTGGAATTGTATTTTTCCCATTTCACTATGCGTCATTATCTTGAAATTTTTCTCAAATTAAGGCCATTTGTTCATACTCCAGAAATTGAACATCTATATGTTTATCCTTGCCCAGACTCTTCTCCTTTATTGATTTTGGAGAGAAAATACTCACTATTTCCTTGAATTATTCTCAATTAATATCATCTTTATTTTGATAAATAGGTCCATTTGACCAATTTCCACTAAAATGCTATTTTCTATTTCATTAGATACAAGTGGCAATTCTAACTCTTTATTTTTACAAGAATTTTAATAATCATAAGGTTTTTCTCTACTTCTAATATCTATTCCTTACAAATTTGAGTTTTACCTTTCCTATAAAGGTTGGGATTAATCTTCACAATTCTTTCCCCCTCCTTTTCCAATTTATCATTTGTTCCTTTTGAACTTTTCACTATTACACTTAGTATAAGTGAATAATGATCATATAATGATGCTAGGGTATTTTACCTCTAAATAGTTATGTTGGTTAAGACTTTACGTTAAACCTGAATATCATTACATTACACCATTGCATGTTGTAACGTTATTTTTATTACTTGATTCCATGGTTTATTATTCCCTATATTGGAATTAGTAATTTATTGAGCCATCCTCTTAGTTATTTTACAAGGTGACACCTGCTCCTATTTCACTATTCTTGCATGAGTTAATTACATTAACTCTTTCTATCCTAATACTTAACTAATGCTATCTTTATCCTATATCAACTTACTATATCCTAACTTATATTTGGATTGTCATCTTTATACTGGACATATAGTACTGCAAGTGACTGGATGAACTGCTCTGATACCAACTATGATAGCCCGGGTCTTTAAAACACTTTTTGATGTTTATTCTCAAAAGATGGCACGCTTACTTTGTAAAAAATTTAAATTTTTAAATAGTAGAAAATGTTTCCTTTGAAATTCATTTCTAAAAACCTGAATATCACTTTCACTCTGTTACATATATGCAAATTTTATGTATAACATATATTTCCACTAAATTAATCAATAGAAAAACAAGATCCAGCAAATGGTTCACATACACAACCCTTTATATTTATTACATCAAATGTCCAAAGTACACAATTCCAGTTACAATAAAAATCTTTCCATAAGTGTATATACCCTTGATCAATAGTATGGTTTCTATATTCCCATGTCATATTCATCCACTCCTATCTATCTATATCTAAGGTACTGTAAACATTCAAACATTTACAATATCTCAACAAGCTATGCTTAGTAGGGGTTTAAGAAGCATATGGAATTTAAAACAAAATCTAGAATTCAATAATTCTTTCATCGCATATGAAATTTAAAACATAATCTAGAAATCAATAATTTTTTCATAATTTTGACATTTATATCCATAATATTATATATGAATCAAGTAATTCAATTTCCATGAACCATACTATGTAAAGTAAATCTATCATGTAATTTCACTTGTGAAATCTTCTATAAATATATATTCTCCAATAATTCCTAATCACATCATATATATGTAAATGGTTAAAACCATGAAAAATAGTTAATATCTTCAATAAAAATACCACATATTCTTACTTAGACTATATTGGGTTCAAGAATCATCCATCCTTTGCTAGGAAATATCCCTTCATGGGAAATATAAGCAATGAGTTCATACCGGGCATCTTATCATGACATATCATAAGGCATCTCATTATGCCATGCATCATAGTGCAAAATATATAAAGGACTACTATGTTGTAGTTCAATCCATACCAATGCACCTGGATAATGGCCAAAGTACTCCACTGATACCATGGTGGAAAACATTATGTCACTGCTTATATGGGGAGAGAGGGCTTTCACAGTGGTGGCCTTCCCATAATTGCCTCACTCAACCTTTAGCCTCTCTTAGGGCAGGGTATCCATATCATCACCAAATTTGGAGTGGGTGGGCAAACCCTACAATTCCCTAGCATAGTATCCCCAGGCTTATGCCAATCGAAAACAAAATCCACAGGTCTCCATGCCTATATGAAAATTAATAGTAATACTAGCAGACAATTTGTTTGTTCATAAAAATCTATATTAACATTATCATTCCCATATTTTGGTATACATATACCAAGGATATAATTTCATATCTAAGTTTAGGTATAAGCATTTAATGTAAATTATACCCATTTCCTTTAATTTGGTATCCATATACCAAGGATGTAATTTTATGTCCAAGTTTAGGGATAATCATTTAATGTAAATGATACCCATTTCCATTAATTTAGTATTCATATTTAAGTTTAGGAATAACCATTTACTGTAAATGATACCCATTTCCCTTAATTTGGTATTCACATCTAAGTTTAGGGATGGTCATTTAGTGTAAATAATACTCATTTTCATTAATTTGGTATTCTTATACCAAGGATGTATTTACATATCTAAGTTTAAGGATAATCATTTAATGTAAATGATATCCATTAACATTAATTTGGTATTTATATACCATGGATGTAATTTCATATCTAAGTTTAAGGATAACCATTTAATGTAAATGGTACCCTTGTACTAAGCATGTAAATGGTACCCTTGTACTAGAAAAATATGATTAATCACATACTACCTTATATTAGCCTCTAGACTTAAAAATATCAAACTTGTGCTTCATTAGCTCAAAAATGCATGAGTTACAAATTTTGGTCAAAAGCCTTATTTTACCCCTATAAATTGTACCACAATGGTAATTAATTGAGTGGCTTTTATGCAAAATTAAACACTTATCATTTACCATAGGAATTACAAGATAGTTCTTATGTAAAAGTCATTAAATATATAAATTATGTTGTATTCCTTAAATTAATATTCAATATAATTTTTATTTCCACGTTTACTTGATAAAATATCCATTCAATCCCACCATAACTTCATCCTAACACTAGAAATGAAAATTTACCTACTCATAATTTGAAATTAAATCATTGAAAATTTAAATCATCATCAAGCCCTTTCCCAATAAGGGGTTGACCACATGAATCTTGTTCCACTATTCCCCTTTATTAAGTACTATGGCTTCATTTAATCCTAAAGTTTTTAAAATCGTTTCTCACCACTTCTGTCCATGTTCTTTTGAGCCTTCCCCTTGCCCTTTTAGAACCTTCTACTTGCATTGCCTCACTCCTAACTGGTGCCATTTTGGGTCTCCTTTGGACATGTCCATGCCAACTACGTCTAATCTCTCTCATCTTATTACCTTTTTGGGCTAACCCTAAGTTTCCTCTAATGTTTTCATTCCCAATTCTATCATTTCTTGTCTTGCCACTCATCCATCTCAGCATCCTCTTTTTTTTGTGATGCTCATCCTATGAACATGATGTTTCTTAAATATCCAGCACTCAGATCCATAGAGCATGGCTGGCCTTATGGCCAACCTATAAAATTTTCCTTTTAGTTTGAGTGGCACCTGCTAATCACACAAAACTTTAGATGCACATCTCCATTTGTTCCAACCCACTTGGACTCTCTAGGTAACTGCCATCTCAATCTCACCACTCTCATAAATAATTGATCCTAAGTACCAAAAGTGGTCTTTTACATGGACTTCTTGGTTATCAATCTTAACTGATGTTCCACTCCTACTCATATCCTTGCTAAAATTGCATTCCATATATTATGCCTTAGTTCTGTTGATTTTAAATCCTTTAGATCCTAATGCTTCTCTCCGTAACTCTAGCTTGGTGTTTATGTGACGACCTGGGTTTTTGTAATATATTTTTGAAAGGCAGGGCCCTTAATAGTAAAAGAAGTTCACAAAACAAAGCAACGAAAATTATTTTCTTTAGAACTTGTTTTATAAAACCCAAGTCATCACTTCATACATAACATAAGTAGAATTTTGTACAAGATAAAATTCCATAGAAGGAATATACTATTATCAAATTCTAGAATCCATCCAGTGGTTCACAGTACAGCCAAATCCATTACAATACTTGTCCAAATTACAGAATCCAAAACTCAAAGCTCACCATACAATGAAACCCTCATTACAATACAATACTCTCAAACAAAGTGAAATACATGTCTCCAAGGGGTATACCTTGAAGATTATTCTCTTCAAGTCTTCTATCATCTTGAGCTCCTAACTCTCCTTCCCTGTATCTGAGATATTGTAAACATTGCAATATTTACAATATCTCAGCAAGCAATGCTTGATAGGAGATTCAAGAAGCATAACAATTGATAATATAATTCTAATACTTCATAATCCCGTTATCCCTAAACATGTTCATGTCTCTACTCTTTACTTTGTAATATATGTACATTCATGTATATACATACTATACATAGGTAAATCAGTTAAATTTACGAAAGTCGTTAAATATCATTCCCAACTAAGCTGATAAATTCTCTCCATTATGAGAATTTAGTATTTCAGCTAATGCTATGCTAGTAATTTTCCTTCTTGGGAAATATTGATAATATACAATTATCTAGCATTTTATTATGCTAAAACATAAGGCATTTCACTATGCCTACTCTCATATGCATCGTAGTGCAAAATAATCAAAGGGCTACCATGCTGCAGTCTGATCCATACTAGTGCACTTGGATAACTGCCTTGTTCACCACTGATACCATGGTGAAAAATATTATGTCACTGCCCATATGGGGAGACAGGACTTTCACAATGGTGGCCTTCCCATAATTGCCCCACCCGACTTTTAGCCTCTCATAGTGCAAGGTATCATCAAATTTCAAGAAGCGGGTGGCCAAACCCTCATAACTCCTCTAGCATAGCATCCCCCATGCTTATGTCTATTAGAACAAAATCACAAGCCTCCAAGCTTGCATGTAAAATAGATTTCATACATATCAGACAATATGCTCGCTTACTTAGGGCTAAAATATCTTCTAGTTCCCTATTCACTTAGAGTCTAGTCCTTAACCATTTTATATGTGTTTGGTTGGATCATAAGGGTTTCAGGGAATTTAATACAAGTATTAACATTACTTTTGTCAACATAAAGTCATGGGTTCAATCATGTACATCCCATGTAAATGCATTCATCAAATTCTCCTACCTTCAAGTAGTGATCCCTTTCCCAGATCTTCCATGATCCTGACTGATGTATGTAATCTGTACATCCATACATACTATCAATATATATAAATTATGAACAATCCTATTGATCACTAGATCTGATGTTTAGAATAATCTTTAAATCATTCATATCTAAGTATTTTCTATCTCTAAGTCTTTGTGTGTCCATCTCCTTGATCTTGATCTTTCATAGATCCTTTGATCAACAATCTACACTTGTAGATAAAGATCAAGGTCCTAGATCTTTTATCATCTAGTTCTTCTTTGATATAAGTTAAGTTATTGGATCATCCCTAACGAGGATGATCTTGGTTCTCTTCCTTGAATCATCTTTGATCAAGGGTTTGGATTATCAAATCTAATGAACTAGATTTGATCTATAACATGCATACTAAATATAATACAATATTCTTATTCTTATTGTTCTTAATCATTCCAGATCTAATGGATCTTGTATGATCATCCTTATCTTACTTACAGTTTTTATTAGGGTTAGATAATTTACCAACCTTTTATGCTCTTACTATTATTATTCAACCAGATAATGTTTTACTGGTTGAAGGTAACTTATTTCAGCCTAAGTCTAGACTGCTCCTCTTATTTCCAATTGGCTAAGGCTTACTAGCTGAATGGGTGAACACAAAGTGGTTACTTCAATCCTCATGTAAGGAGGCGTTTAGACTTCACAAACCTCAATAGAAGGTAGGGGAAGAGCGAGGCTCTATTAGACAACCCCCTTAACCACCATGTTCAACATTCACTAGAGTGACCATAGCTCAACCTTTCATAAGGTTCCTATAAGCATGTTGACCCTAACTACTCTTTCTAATTGATTTTAATTAAGTCCATGAACATTCACAATGTTATTCATGTGGTTTATTATTCTCTTAGTTTGGGCCAAGGATTTGATAATCCTTATATTGTCCTACTAACTATAACCCTTACTAATTAAGTCCAAAATAATCCACTCCTATTTGTGTCATGAAACTCTACTTTCTCATTAGATTTCATTTTTGGTGTTTTATGCTCTTTGTCTCATAACAAGTAGATCTACTAATGAAATTTAACCATAAATGAATTATAAATTCAAAGCATAAAACTACATAATTGAACAACTTAATGATAATGATACAAGGTACTTAAAATTAAACTAGCATGATTTTCAACTAATATACATTAATAACTCAATTTAAACTAACATGGACCTAAGGTACAATCTCATACTATAGTATAATCTTACATGAAATCCTAACATGGTCCTACGTTACAATGGCATGAAATCATACTAACTTGGTCCTCAGTTACACTTGCATAAAATCACACTAACATGCCCCTAAGATAATTAAATCTAGCAACCTATTATAACAATCTAATCACATATCATGCTGAAGTCTAAAAGTTGCACTAGCATGCTTTATAATATAAATCACATTTAAAATGCTATTATCAATTAATAGAAAATAAAACTAATTACATTAATATTTTTAGAAACCTTTACTTATGATCCAACCATTAGATCTTAGATATTTTCCTTTTAATCAAGGGTTTTAATTACATTTAGGGGGTTTTCTTCATTAAAGTCCAAAGATCATATTGCTTTGTTGTTGTCATATTCAATCCATGATCTCCTTGGATTTCATCATATTAGCATTCATTTAATCCATCCCAAGGATCTGATCACACTTGATCTCATTGATCAAGTAGGTAGGTCCCTTTGTATTTTTAGGATTTTTCTACCATAACGGGTAGATCCCTTAATATATCTCATATATGTCCAAATAAACCATAGATATCACTTTATTTCAATAGTATATCATTATTAAAATAGATTACCAAGATCTGATCACCTCATATCTTGAAGATCTTGGAAATTGGAAACTTATTTCCTAAATACAAAAAGTTTTATAATATATTTTCTTCATTTTATCATTTCATAAGAAACTAGAGGTTGTAAGATTTCCATAGCTTCTTTCCTATCTCAATTTGGAGTTCATATGACTCCTGAATTGAGTTCAAAAGTTCACAATCCATTCCTAGGGTCTAGATATGATCTGAGCCCATCGGAATGGACAGCCAAGATCATTCGAGTGAAATGTTCGGGATGACGGAATGGTTGCCTCGCCCGTCAACGGGACGCAAGAGGGATGCTTCCGCCTGGGACCGTAGCTTATGCGCAGTCGTCCCGTTGGAATGACGTCACACACACACACACACTGCCACTACGGAAACACCGCTACATGGCACGTTTATGTGCCGCATTTCACAAAACAATTTGGGAACCATATCCAATCTGGAGATTGGACAGTCCATTTGGACCTTCCCATCAATCTATCTTCAATTGAGGGCCTTAACGGCTATGAAATTTCTTGAAATTTCTAATAAAGAGGTTTTGGAGTGTTCTGGATTGATTGGTCGGCTCAGATTTTACATCTGAGCCCTCCATCATCCTAATGTGAAGGGTTCATACCCTTTCTTGAATTTTATTATTTTTATCCTAAACATAATTTTAGAAAAAATAAAATTACATAAATTAATATGAAACAAGTGTGAAAAGAGTTTCCACCTACCTGATTGAAGAAAAGCATCCGTTATATAGTCCAAATTAAGAGAATACCAGTTTAATGATAAGATAGCCCAAGATCCACTTGTCTTGTGATTTCCATTGTTTGAACCTCTGGATCTTGAAATTTCTTTGGGTGTTTTGTAGCTAAGGTATGGTAGGAAATTTTATATGGTGCGATCTATGATATTTGATCTTGAACAAAGTGCCTAATTGAATTTAGGTCTCTTGTTCCAATCTAGAGAGAGGAGAGAGAAAATGAAAGAAAGGGATCTTTTGGGAGTTTTGGGATTTTGGGAATGGATCTATGTTTGGTTTTGCTGGGGAAATCAAGATAATTTTGTGAGAATTCTATGGACATTTTTAGAGGATTTTTTGGGGTGTATTTATAGGCATTTTGGGTGTTTTTCATGATTATGTGTAATGATTATGGTTTATTCTTTTTATTATTTAATTAGCATTGGATTCTCCACCATCACCTTTTTCTCCACTACCAACTGGTAGTGGTTTGACTCATGATTTCATGTGGGCTGGTCATTGGATTCCTTTTTGGGCCCCGCATAGTGTAAAATGACCATTTTGCCCTTTATGTATAAAAATTAGGGTTTATTCCCATGATCTCGGAATTGAGCGCACTTAGTGGCGCTGGATTTGTATTTCTTAGTACATTCTAAATTTTAATGTCTCAGATCTTGATTATGGGTAAAATTACTATTTTACCCTTTTGTCCATGAAATAAAGAAAATTAAGGATTTTTCATCTGGATTCAGAATTTGTCATGCTTACAATCATTCTAAAGGGTTCACTGAGTTCAATTTCAATTATGCATGTCTTATCCCTTGATTATACTTCTATAAGAAGTACATTCTAAATAACCCTAATATTCTAGCCCAAAATTTCTTAAACTCAAACTTTATTGATTTTCTCAATCAATTACAAAAATTGGGGTTATTACAGTTTATGCCCTCTCTTGTCTCATCAATTAAGACTATATCTTCTGCAAATAGGATGCACCATGGAATCCCCACATGCAGATGTTTTGTTAACTCATCCATAACCAACATGAAAAGGTATGGGCTTAATGGCGATCCTTGGTGCAATTTAAGGGGACAGGAAAATCATTAATCTCGCCACTAGTGGTCTTAACATTTGTTACTGTTCGATCATACATATCTTTAATAATGTTTGTATTCCAACATGAAACCCCTTTCTTGGCCAACACCCTCCATATTAACTCTGTATGGACTCTAAGCTTTTTCTAAGTCAATAAAGACCATGTGGAGGTCTTTCCTCCTGTCCCTATATTTCTCTATCAATTGTCTTGGTAAGAAAATAGCTTCCATGGTAGACCTCCCAGGCATGAAACCAAATTGGTTCTCCCATACATTTGTCTCATGTTGTAGCCTCTTCTAAATCACTCTTTCAAAAGTTTCAGTGTGGCTCATAAGTTTGATCCATTGATAATTTGTGTAGCTATGTATGTCTCCATTATTCTTATAAATTGGTACAGTAGAACTTTTCCACCATTCATCCAGCATTTTCTTTGATTTTATAATCTTGTTAAATAACTTAGTCAACTAAACTACTCTAGTATGCCCATATGCTACCAAACCTCTATTAATATTTCATCGAGCCCCATAGCCCTTCTTGATTTTATTTTTCAAGGCCTCTTTCACTTCAGGTATTCTAATCCTACGTTTATGTCTATAATGACCAATGTTATTTAGGTTTACAGTATTTTATATCCCTGTATTCT
This sequence comes from Warburgia ugandensis, assembly GCA_035236585.1. Taxonomy (NCBI): domain Eukaryota; kingdom Viridiplantae; phylum Streptophyta; class Magnoliopsida; order Canellales; family Canellaceae; genus Warburgia; species Warburgia ugandensis. Next base: position 51,733,410 of record CP141133.1, on the reverse strand, counting down.
TAAAGCCATTGTCATTTGACAATTATTTAAAGTAAGTTTCCCACTTTTGTTTGATCTCATCATCTATGACTAGTACCCTTTTATCATCACTTCTAATGCACCTAACATGGTCTAAGTCCTCACCCTTCTGTTCTCTTATTTTTGCAAACTTAAACACATCTTTCTCACCTTTTCTTAATCCTAGTCTACAATAGAAGTCATCATAAGCCTTAAGTTTAGCCTCGCTTACTATTATCTTAGCAACCTTTTAAGCATTCTTATACTGTTCATAGTTTTCGTTATTACTAGTCTTCTGCAATGCTATAAAACACACCTATTTTTCTTTAATAACTTTTTGCACTATTTCACTCCACCATCATGTTTCCTTTACTAATTACATTTTACCTTTAGATCTCCTAAGACATCTTTTTCCACTTTCTTAATAGACTCAGCCATATTAGTCCATATGGTGTTTATTTCTGTTTCATAGTTCTAGTTTCCTTCTACCACCAACTTATTTGTAAATGAGAATATTTTGTCTCCTTTAAAGTTCCACCACTTAGTTTTTGAATACCTATTAATTTCATTTCCTTTCTTCCATTTGAATACCTATTAAGTTTATTTCCTTTCTTCCATCTTTAATATAGATATTCATAACCATTAACCTATGTTGTGAGGTTAAACTCTCACCGAGTATCACCTTACTATCCTTACTTTGATCTCTTAATATTCCTAAGTAGAAAATGGTCTATTTGAATTTTATGGAGTCCACTTTTAAAGGTAATTAAGTATTCCTCCCTCTTCTTAAAGAATGTATTTGCAATGACCAAGTTATATGCCAAAGCAAAATCAAGGCTAGTTTGCCCCATCTCATTTCATTCTCCTATACCATATGCTCCATGCATCTTATCATACCCTTCATTTTCTTTCCCTACATGGCCATTTAAGTTTGCTCCTATAACTAACCCCTTAGTGTTGGGAATTTCTTGCATAACTCCCTCCATATCTACCCAAAACTGTCTCTTGATTATATCTTCTAACCCTACTTGTGGTGCACATGCACTTATAACATTTATGATATGCTCCCCTAGAAAAAGTTTTATTATTATAATTATATCACTGATTCTTTTAACCTCCACAAATTTATCCTTTCCTACATTTTAGAGTTCATACCCATTAATTTCTCTTGTTTTAACCCCTTTCCACTTGATTGCTTAAGTACAAGCAAAGTTGACTCTCCTATGTTTCATCATATCTACTAACTCCAGATTCTTACCTATCAATGTCCCTATATTTCATGTGGTGATACTAATCTTATACTCTTGAGATAGCCTATTTACCCATGCACTTCGCGACCTCCTTGACATGAACCCATGCCCACTTTTCATTGCACCTCGATTCTGATGCAATGCATCGCTTCCAAGGGGATGCTCTAATAGCCCTTACCTATTTTCCACTACATCTGAGATCTTATGTAGCACGTCGCTTCTAGGGGAATGCCCAAGCAACCCTTGCCCATCTTTCACTGCACCCAGGATCTGATGTAGCATGTCACTATTGGGGAATGCCCTAGCTTGAGGGAATGTCAGTTTTCAATTCATGTCATGTTAGGGTTGCCCTACTCTAAAGAAGTTGGATATGATTTTTTTATTCTCTTCTTACTTAAAAACTAATTTACAAATGCATATTCACTTGCAAGTAGGGAAAAAATATCAAAATCAAAATCATGATGATGATGATGATGATGATGATGATGATGATTTGAAATTAAATCACTAAAAATTTAAATCGAACAATTGTCCTATCTTACTAAGTAAAAATTACACAATCTAAAAATTCTAGCAACTAATGAAAAATTCAATTAAACTATGAAATAAATAGACAAAACTAACTAAAAAATTCTCATTAACTAACACTACTACACATGAGACTTTTACAGTCAGTATAAAGAAGTCATTATTTCGATTACCAACTACGTAAATATTTTGCAAGTCATTTAGAAAATTTATTTTTAAAATCAAACTTAAGAAGTCATTTAATAGAAAATTGACTTATTTAATTAGGTGCGGAAAGGAATTTTTATGTAAGAAAAACATTTAAAGTCATTTAGAAGAAAACAACTTTAAAAGTCTAGACTTTTGAAGTCGTTTAATTCAAACAACTTTAAAATTCTAGACTTTTAAAGTTTTTTCTTCTAAATGACTTTAAAACTATGGGAAATTTGAAGTTGTTTGATTCAAACAACTTTAAAAGTCATTTCCCACATAACTTTTAAAGTCCTTTTTTCTATACTTTTAAAATCATTTTTAGTCAAACAACTTTAAAACTCCATTCTTTTGAAGTTGTTTTCGGCAAATGACTATAAAAATACAAATAAAACTTTATTTTAATAACTTTTCATCGACTTTCGGTTTGTTCTTTTCGATTATCTTCATCTATAAACAAACTGAAGCTTATATATATAGTTTGATTTTCATTCTGTGAATTGGAATTACAATTATATTTTCTCGATCAGTATCTATTTTTGTGTCTTGATTAATATCTATTTCATTTGTTTGCCTCATATTATATATATATATATATATGCATGTTTGAAGAATTTTTTGCATGCTACCTATGTCTTTTGATTATTCTTATATTTATTATTACAGAATGCATTATTCAACACTGATTTGTGTGAAACATTATTTATTGTTGTGTTAATTAGTGAATTTAAATTTATGAAAAAAATGAGTTTAAGGACTTTTAAAGTCATTTCCAAAAAAAAATTTAAAAATTTTTAATTTTTATAGACATTTTCAGAATACAACTTCAAAGTCCTTCATCTATAAAAGGCCAAAGTCATCTAGTTTTTTCATGTATCCCTTGTTCATGTTCTTCATCTTATGGTTGGCATGACGGCCTCCTCCTTCGGTCCTTGTGTGACGACCCGTGTTTTCTCATGCATTTTTAAATGCAATATCTAATTCCTAAGGTGGGATGCATCCCTATTTGAAAACCATTTTATAAAAACCATGCAATGCAGCGAAAAATATTTTGTTTTAAACTGATTTTGAAAACCCCGAGTGTCATTTGCTTTCACAACCACCAAAGTAGTTTTTGAAAAACTTCAGAAATCATAAATATTTTTCCCCAGGTCTATCCAAATACAAAGACACAAATTCAACTGTAATTAAATACAAATACATGTCCAAAGGGTAGAGAGTTTACTCACATGTATAACTGTCTCCTTTTTAATTCACTTGCTCATAGCACTAATATCTCCTGAGGAGTCGTGTATTTGTGCGTGGAACTATCCTGAAAAATGTTAAGGATAGGGTGAGTATATACTATACTCAGTAGGAGTCTATCACTACTAGTTTTATAATGCATGAGATGTTAAAATCATATGCTCTTTCAAAACATGTGCAGGTCTAAATACTCGAGTTTAATATCGATATTAAAATCCATTGTCAAACCGAAATACTAACGACTTAAAGGATCACATAATCCAAATCGAAAGTATCATATATATATATATATATATATCATAACATTATGATATGTATAAGATGCTTCATTGAATCCAACTCATGGATATCTAGTATGGTATGGTCGACCAACCTCATATCATGCCATATGCAATGCAAATAAGTCCATAAACCATAGGGTCCAACTATGCCCAGGACCTCACTGCCGTTCACTGCCGTGTGGTCCCTGGGTACCTAGGGACACAGCGTCATAGCCTCCACGGGGCGTATGACACATCAACCCAGTGCTGTGACACCAGTGGTAGCCCCCTGTACCACATGCAGTCGACGTAGGGACATGCCCTTTTTGGGCGTGGTACCCAATCCACCTAGTAGTGGTAGAGGTTGGGAGGCCACCCCAACCTCTCGGCATAACGCCCACGAGCTTATCAGCCCAAATCATAATCAGATCAAACAAGCGAAAACCTCTCTTTTTTCAAAACATGTCCTCTTTGGGTCCCTCACAACTGCCTCGCCCTCGGCACTCCAGCATCTTTTGGCAACCCTTAAGGACATGTAATTTTTGCAAGAACTCAATCCTCACAAATCATGCAATGTATGCAATTGTTTGCAAAACATATCTATGCATAATGGATATGCAATTATTTACAAAACATATCTATGCATAATTAAGTCATGCTAAATAAGTCATATACTTAAAACATGTATTCTCAAAACAATCATAGTTCTTTTAAAAGAATCTAGTAGCGATAGAGCACCTACCTCAAAGTCTCCTAGAGTCGCATCCTTTATCACTCAACCTGTCCCTAGGTCTCATTTATAAACTCCTGAGTATAAATGGATACAAGGAGTCCTAATTAATTTCAGTCTATTTAGACATTAGACCGCTAGCCCTACCTATTGGGTCCCTGGTTCTTGCCTAATTCATTGTCAGGCTAGATCCTATGGTATGGATCTACTTTTCAATAGTTAAATTCTATAATTAATCCTCTAATCTAACTTTAAAGTCTTAATAGGTCTGTGTGCCCCGGTTCCCAGGACACCTGTGTATCCTGGTTGAACCGCGACTGCCTTAGGTGTGTGCGCGCCCAAAGGGCGTGCCAAGGACTGTGTTTTACACTTGTATATGCATGCTCAAGTGATGCACTATGACGTGCATCATCACACGGACGCACCTTGTAGCATGGCGCATCTCAGCTCCCAGGGTACCCCGTGCATCCTGGTCGAGCTAGGACACGTGCCCCATGTTGCGTACGTACCCGAAGGCCGTACCTGGGACAATGTTCGCACGTGCAGAAGCATGCCTAAGCAACGCGCTATGACACGCATCATCGCATGGACGCACCTTGTAGTGTGGCGCGTCTCAGCTCCCAGGGCACCCCGTGCACCCTAGTCGAGCTAGGACCCATGCCCCATGTCGCGTGCGCACCTGAAGGCCGCACCTGGGACAATGTACGCACTATCGTACACCTGGAACCCATCCCAGGGACCCAGTCCCAGGTGCACATGGTGCTTGGCGTCCTTCGGACGCCTGGCTCGTGCATGCTTGTCTGAGCCATTTTGGGACGTTTTTCGGCCAGGAAATCCGGTTGGAAAACGTCTGAGAACGCTAGATCCAGCCTGGATCTAGCCTGAAAGGGGAAGAACCAAGAGAAGGGAGGTAAGGACATCTTACCTGGGCAGCCTGGGGAGTGCCCATTTCACACTGGACCTTCCTGCTCGTCGAAAAAACTCGCACGAGGTGGAAACCCCATTGCCTAGATCGGAAAAGAGAAGAGAGGGGAAATGGGGAGACGGGAATGGCATGGCCGGGCTGACTTTGGCCTGGCCATTGCTAAAAAATGCAGAGGAGACAGGTTTCCGATCTTGCCGAAAACCCAGTCTCAAACGGCTGGAAAAACGCCGAAAGCCTTGGGTTTTTAGAGAGGGGGAGATGGGGCTTTTTATAGCCCTGCTATGGCGGTGGCAAAATCCTCCAAAAAAATTGGGATCGAGGGTTTCTGGAGGGTTCTTGAGGTTGAAGACGACAGGGGGTGCCATTATCAAAACGGCCCCCTGCGTTTTTCGTCCTTTTTCGTTTTAAACGTTTTCTGTTTAAATTCCAGAAATACCCCTATCTTTAAACGGCCGTAACTTTTTCATACAAACTCCGTTTTGGGTGATTTTTGAGTCGTTGGATTCCATTTTTCGAGTAGAATCTAGTGGTACTAAGTTTCCTTACAAATTTATTTGTTTGATATTTTAAATAAAATCAAACATTCAACTCAGTTTATTTCTTATAAAATATCCATTTTTTGTCAAAAATAGCGTAAATTGCTCGGGCATTACATTATTACCCTCTTAAAAGAATTTCGTCCTCAAAATTCCATAAATTATCATCTTCCAGGTATTTGTCTCTTAGATGATTTCTTGGTGAATGCATTTCTCTCTTAGGAATCAAATCTAGGCTCAACCTCAATTTATCATTTCTGTTGTTCCTTCTACAAGGCCTTACCTATAAGGGCCGCTTTCGCTGCGTACTCTAATGCATCCTCCCATACATGCCAGTTTAACAATACCGGTTTCTAGCTGTAACTCATCTTTCTTGAAATCCTTATATGTGTATACTTTTCTCATCATGTATAGGATAGTCTCCTCGTAGGATCATGCTTTTTATTCATGTATAAATTACTCCATACTTCTTTGAGATCATATGATCTTATTTCTCCTATTTTAAATATCATAGGATAATCCCTTTCATCTAGTGATCTCTTTCATCATCCACAAATCCAAAAAGTTACCTTTTTTCTATTGTGTCTAACTTTGCTTCTTATATTTGTCTCCAAGATACTTCAATAACTGATATGGTATCATGTGCTCTATAGCCAAACTCTTACTTAACTTTGAATTTCAATTGTCTGTCATTTTCCATATGTGACTTGATTTCCTTGACCAAGGTTACATTCGAAAATGAAAGCCAATTAGTAGCATCTTCCATCGAAGACCTTATCATATACTGAAAGTAAAATGTCCTAACTCCATATACAGTTTCATAATTATTGAATTCATTAAATGCTTTTCTCCGTGAAGATTTTATCCAAACTCATGTCAAATGTTAATGGTCAATTCTTCATTATGGGTCAAATGTTTTCGTCCAAAGGCCTATCTCACTATTCACATCCATTTGTCATTAGGATTTTCAATAATGTTCCCATTCATGCAAGGCAAAACGTCTCTTATAACCGAGTACCCTTACTAGGTCATGGTTGAATCCGTTGTCATCATCCTCTTTGTCCTTTCTTTGCTTGATGGTTTCCTTCGTAACCTTTCAATCCAAAAGTTCTATCCTCAATCTAGTAGGGTTAGTCCTTAGGAAATTCCTTCACTTGATTTTTCGTACTTGGTATATGCTTATAACAACTAACTTTTGTCTAAAGGCAACGTAACATCAAATCTCACCTTATAATGTGTTAGTCATCTCACCTTTTCTCCTTCCATCCCTTATGTCAATATATTGTTCAATCTTTTATCAGGGCTTTATTGTCAATCATGCAGTCTGTATTGTCAGGAGGTATCCTCATAAGTAGTGATTTTCTCAATTCCTCAACTTTTATCCTTCAAGTGCCTCCTCGTTGTGAAGGGAGAGAACCCCCCTTATAACCCACAGACCATCACCCCCTAGCCGGTATGGGACTAACTCTCCTATGTCCCGCCCTCAAACCATCTCGGCTCCCCTCACAAGGCCAAGCCTTAGGCCATCTTGGCACGGTAGCCATCTCCCGCTTACAGGACACACACCCCCGTGTGTCACCACACGAGCGACGGTGCGGCTAGCTACCCATCCCCGGGGTCGGGGTTTGGCTCTGATACCATTTGTCACAACCCCGTCGGGCCCACAACAAAGATATTGTCCCGTGCACACACGCATGGGTTTTGGTTCTCCCCCGCATCCAGGGGAAAAGGCCTCCTCAGAATTAGCTTATAACAATAATTATCATTCAATAGCGATTATATCAAATTATACTGAAGTTGTTAACTCAACAAATTTAACAATACTCAGGTAAGCATAAACATTTTCTTAGACATAGAAAGGCTTTATTTGATTACTCATTGATCTCTTTCCAGATATATCTATGTCATAAGCTCAAGGGCCTCTAAAGTGATCAATCCTTATTTGCCTTTCTTTCCAATCCAAGTCAACAGTATTTTTCAGACTCAAAGTAATTTCTTCACCTTGTCATGGTAGCCATTAAGGTTTGAAAAATCTTTCACATTGGTTTAGATCACTTCTTATTTTTGCTCCTATCTTAGTTGCAACTGTTCTCATCAACTGACGTCATACCCTCAATTGACTTATTTTAACAAGTACTTCTTTCCAGGAAAACTCAAGTCTAAAGACTTATAACATCCTTCTGAGTATATAACTTCAACTACTAACTCATAGATACTAACATACTTGATCAAATAGGGTGGGATACCTTTAGTCAATAGTGCTCTAAAGGTAACGGCTAAATAATGGTCTTAAGATATTGCTCTTCCAATCTATGATAGTAAGATCTCAATTTGATCCTTGATAGTACCCTACTTGCTAAATGGACAAGTCCCTGTCCTAGCTTAATTCCTTTTTCAATATACTTTATTGGCCAGGTGGAATATCACCAAATTTTCCTTCTTCTTTTTTTCTTTTTTTCTTTTTATGGATTATATCCATTGGTGTTCCCCATAAGCTAATGAATCTGATAAGAATATAATTGTAATAATTGATATTAAACCATTTGTAGAATTTAATTTTTAATTGGTCACCATTCTTCTTTGAAAATTTCTTGTCACATAATCTCCTGAAATTCGATACTCTACTCAAAGTCTTAAACCCCATATGCTTCCTCTCTTTTATACTCTTTTACAATAAGATCATCAACTCACCTAGTATTATTCCTTTGCATTTGTTTGATCTTCCTTCCTATAGGATTCAAGATGATAGAATTGTATGTATCTTCATAGAGTCATGATCTTCTTCTTTTGATTATTCAATATTCATCGAATACTTATAGTTACATCTCTATTTCTTTCTCTCTTTTCTTCAACATCCTCATTTGGTCTACCTAGATCAATGTCTCCATATGCTTTGTTGCATATAATTGATACTTCATCATAAACTGAATGCTTCTCAGAAATTCTAAACCGTCTTAAGATCATTGAAATCCTCAATTGCCTATAGCCTCAATAAAATTCATACAATGTCTTAATAATGGTATTGACGTTTTGGTCATGCTATATTTTCTTACAAGTTCATGTTAGGATCAATCTATTATCATAGATCTATCATCCCCAATATTATCGTCAAAAATCTTTTGATAACTCGGTCAAATTCATTTCCTTATCATATTCGTGTTATGTTCCTTTTATTCACATAATCTGTCACTTGTATGCCTCTTCTGATTTGCTCCATAATTCTTAGGTAATTATTTTTCAATAGCATTTTACTCTCCTGAATAGTATCCAAAATTGAGCTAAGTCCTTCAAGATCCATACCTTTTTGATCTAGCACGAGTCACAGTCATCTCCTAATATCATCTTGCATTCTCATCATCAAAATTCTTCTCAAAGTCTGTCTTTTACATCTCATATATCACATCCTTGTGATAGTGTACTCATATTCTGATATTCTTTATGATGGTAAGATAGCCATCTAGGTCTTTTGATTTTTCTCACCTTTGATAAGATTACTTTATTGTAGATCAGAACTATCTACTAACAAGTTCACTAGTATCTTCCTTCAACATCATCATAATATGATCCATATATGAGTTTTCATATTTGCACCACACAATAATCCTTAATCCTTAAGTCGTCTTTAGACTAGATTTTGGATAAGGGTTGCACTATCCTCTGCCTAATTATTTGTCAAACCAAGCTTTGTTTCACCTATTTATTTAAGGTGAAATGCCTCGAGCATTAATATGGTAATCCTCAAATAGAAGTAGTCATCTCTACTACTCCTATTTATACTTCTTCTCCTTGATTTTCTCTATTGTCTATGACCCTTGGACATCTTTGGATTTGTGTGAAAGGATAAAACCTGGGCTCTGATACCAACCATGACCACCCGGGTTTTCTCATGCATTTTTAAATGCAATATCTAATTCCTAAGGCGGGATGCATCCCTATTTGAAAACCATTTTATAAAAACCATGCAATGCAGTGGAAAATCTTTTGTTTTAAACTCATTTTGAAAACCCCGAGTGTCATTTGCTTTCACAACCACCAAACTAGTTTTTGAAAAACTTTAGAAATCATAAATATTTTTCCCCAGGTCTATCCAGTCACAGCACACAGTCCAACTATGTGATCCTTTAAGTCGTTAGTATTTTGGTTTGACAATGGATTTTAATATCGATATTAAACTCGAGTATTCAGACCTGCACATGTTTTGAAAGAGCATATGATTTTAAACATCTCATGCATTATAAAACTAATAGTGATAGACTCCTACTGAGTATAGTATATACTCACCCCATCCTTAACATTTTTCAGGATAGTTCCACTCACAAATAGACAATGCCTCAGGAGATATTAGTGCTATGAGCAAGTGAATTAAAAAGGAGAAAGTTATACATGTGAGTAAACTCTCTACCCTTTGGACATGTATTTGTAATTAATTACAGTTGGACTGTGTGCTGTGTCTGGATAGACCTGGGGAAAAATATTTATGATTTCTGAAGTTTTTCAAAAACTACTTTGGTGGTTGTGAAAGCAAATGACACTCGGGGTTTTCAAAATGAGTTTAAAACAAAAGATTTTTCGCTGCATTGCATGGTTTTTATAAAATGATTTTCAAATAGGGATGCATCCCGCCTTAGGAATTAGATATTGCATTTAAAAATGCATGAGAAAACCCGGGTCGTCACACCTTGTGTCTCTCTCTATCCTATCTCCCTTCTTACTTTCCATTTTGGGTATCTTGATTGTTTGTGGCATGAAAAACATTGTAAGTATTCCAAAACTTATTTTTATCATGCATAACTTTCTTATTACCAACTCTCTCCATTTGCATTTTGCAGATCAAGTGGGTTTTGTCAATACAGATGATGGGTTTAAAAAGTGTGTTAGATCATCATGATTTTGACAAAAATCATATAATTTCATTACAAACAACAAAAACTTCTCTCTCTCTCTCTCTCTCTCTCTCTCTCTCTCTCTCTCTCTCTCTCTCTCTCTCTCTCTAACCTCATTATTGGAGAAAGGCATAACATTACAATTTGTGGTTCTCATCCAAAATTAGGGTTTGATGAAGAGAAATGGTACCATCAAGTTGGCTGAGGAAGTTACAACTTGAAGCTTTACCCTCTCCCCCTAGGGTAGTGTCAGTTGAATGCTAGAATGCCAGATTTTGATGAGATCATTTCAAATTAGCTCTTTGATCTTGATCTTGTAATAAAATGATATAATACTATTTAACATTTGATATATGTAATAAAAGGATGATAAATGGGGAGTTAATTCAAAAAAATACTTTGATTTCCTTGTTCATGTATTTGTTTGTGTGTGTGTGTGTGTGTGTGTGTGTACAAAGAATTCATGAATCAACACGAACTATCATAAAAAAATTGGTTTCATAGTGTATTTATGTAAGATATTGTAAAGTACTAAAATAATATATATTTGAAGTGAAAATTATATTAGTTTTTAAAGTTATTTTTAAAAAATGAATTTAAAAATAATGACTTTGAAAGTTGTTTGAAGAAAATTACTTTAAAAATGGTGACATTAGTATGCATGTGTGAAGCAATATTTTCCATGGGAAATGAATTTTAAAGTCATTACCAGGAAATGACTCTAAAAGTATATACTTTTTAACAACTTTAAAATTACTACTCTTTTTAAGAGTTATTTCATCAACTTTTTCTTTGCTTTTGTCCAACTATCTTCATATATACACAAACTAAAGCTCATATATGTCAATTTTCATTGTGGATATTCTCAACCAAATCCCAACTATGAATTGTAACTATATTCACATATTGATAGTCAGTATTGATTTTTGAGTGTCAATATCTCTTTGTTTGTCTTGTGTGTGTGTGTGTGTGTGTGTGTGTGTGTGTGTGTGTGTGTGTGTGTGTGTGTGTGTGTGTGTGTGTGTGTGTGTGTGTGTGTGTGTGTGTGTGTTTGAAGAATTTTTTCATGGTTATGGTTAGAAACTTCCCTTTTTAAAGGGAAATTTATTTTTGAATGCATCTGTCACATTTTACTTCATTTTTCATTATTAGTTAAAATTTTCCACATGTGTACATGCATGTAATTTAGTTATTTTACATACATATATTTCTTGTATACTTTGTATTTAGTAAAATGCCAAACCTAATCTTTTCATGTCTAACAAGTATTTATACACAAATTTGCTTCGATTTTTTGAGATAATGGACAAATATGCGTGGATGACAAAAACAAGAATATCAAGAGAATATGATAAGGGAACAAAAAACTTAACAAACTTCACATTTAGGGTAGGTGGTGATTGTAATCGCATGCATTGTTAGAGCTCGAAATGTGGAAACTTGAAAGAAGTAACTGTATGGGTGTTGAGAGAACACTTGTGCTTCAATATAATTACTGAAAGCTATCACCCATGGATTTGGCATCGAGAAGAACTTTCACATAGGCCCTCGACAAGGCTTGGAAGATATGAAGGCACTGTAGAAAGTATTGAAGATAGCATAGCTGCACCAATATTTCAAGATGTATACAATGACTTCTAGGGCGTCCCTGAATCATTTCATACTACAATATTAGAGGAAGCTAATGAGACATTGTACTCTAAGTGTAAAGATTATACCAAGTTGTCTGTAGTGGTAGAACTTTACAATGTGAAATCAAGATTTAGTTTTTCCGATCAAGGTTTTATAGAAGTCATGAAAGTAGTGGGTAAGATGCTACTGAAGGATAATAAATTGGCAAGGGCCACATGGAGGCAAAGAAAATCCCCTCTACACTAAGATTGAAGTATGATAAGATACATGTGTGCTAATAATTGCATCTTGTACAGGAAAGAGCATAAAGATAAAACTACATGGATAACTTGTGTACAATCACGATAGATGTTAAAGAAGAATTCAACTAAGATGGTTACAGATGTTCTTATAAAGATTCTATGGTATTTTCCCCTCTATTCCAAGGTTCAAAGTAATGTTTTGTATTACAGAACCAGTAGAGAAATTAATATGGCATGCCAAGGATAGAGTAGCTAATGGCTTTTCATACCATCCAAGAGATAACCTAACATGGAAGCTCATAGATTTCATGTGGCCTAATTTTGGTAAAGAACTAAGAAATCTATGACTTGCGTTATCTATATATGGAATTAACCATCACAGTTCTATGAGCAGCAAGTAAAGTTGTTGCCTTGTTATATTAGTTTGCTATAAGCTCCCACCTTTTCTCTGTGTGAAGCAAAGTTCGTGATATTAACTATATTGATATGGGTACAAAGCATCCAGGGAATGATATTATGAGTAATTGGCTCCTTTGATTGATGATCTTAAGACATTATGGGATGCAGGTGTTGAAGCATACGATGCATATAGGAAAGAGTCGTTCACCTAAAGGCTACACTATTATGGACAATAAGCAAGTTCCCTACATACGGTAATTTATCTAGATACACTATGAAGGACTACAATGCTTCTCCTATCTATAGTGATTAAATATGTGATGTTCAACTTAATCATGGTAGGAAAATGACAGTCCTTGGCCATAAAAGATGGCTGCGTAGAGACAGTCCATACCATTTTAAGAATTTAGAATTTATTGGTACAGAGACAAGGACACCTCCAAAGATCTTGACAATACAACAAGTATTGGAGCATGTTGAAAACATTAACGTCTTATGGGGAAAGAAAAAATCAAGTAAACTTGTAGGTGAAAGAAATTGTAGAAGTTGTTGGAAGAAGAAATCAATATTCTTTTAGCTTGAATACTGGAAATTGTCCATCTACACACATGTGCTTGATGTCATGCACATTGAGAAGTATGTGTATGAAAGCTTAATTGGTACCACACTTGACATCCTAGGAAAAATAAAGGATGGACTTGTAGCTCAAATTGATCTTATTAAGATCAGTTTCAAGAGGAGGTTGTATCCAAAGGATAGGGGCAGTCCAAGAACATACCTGCCTAAAGCTAATTAGACGTTCGATAAAGACAAGACAAGAATAGTGTATAAAACCCTATCCGACCACAAAATCCCAAATGGCTACTCTTCAAACTTCAAAAACATTATCTGCATGGAAGAGCTAAAATTGTTAGGGATGAAGTCCCATGATTGCAATGTGTTGATTCAATAACTCCTACCTATAGCAATACGTTTGGGTTAGCGGACAAAGTTAGGGCATTATTGCAAAATTCTACTGCTTCTTTAATGTTTATGTGTGACGACCCGAGTTTTCCCATGCATTTTTAAATGCAATATCTAATTCCTAAGGTGGGATGCATCCCTAGTTGGAAACCATTTTATAAAAATAATGCAATGCAGTGAAAAATCTTTTCTTTTAAACTCATTTTGAAAACCCCGAGTGTCATTTGCTTTCACAACAACCAAAGTAGTTTTTGAAAATTTCAGAAATCATAAATGTCTTCCCAGGTCTATCCAGTCACAGCTCACAGCCCATTTGTAAATAAATACCAATACATGTCCAAAGGGTAGAGTATTTACTTACATGTATAATTGTCTCTTTTTTATTTACTTGCTTGTAGCACTAACATTTCCTGAGGCGTCTTCTACTCGTGAATGGAGCTGTCCTAAAAAATGATATATTTGGGTGAGTATACACTATACTCAATAGGAGTCCATCACTACTAGTTTTACAATGCATGCTATGTTTTAAAACATATGTTCTTTAAACCATGTGCATGTTTGAACACTCATGTTCAATATCGATATTAAAAGCTATTGTCAAAATAGAATACTCACGACTTAAAGAATCGCACAATCCAAGTCGAAAGTAACATAGATATCATGAAAATATACTATGATATGCATAAAATGCTCATCTGAATCCAACTCATGGATCTATGGAATGGTCGACCATCCTATGTCATGCCATATGCAATGCAAGTAAATCCTCAAAAACATAGGCACACTATGCCCATGACCTCATCGTTGTGTGGTCCCCACGTACCTGGGGACACTCGGTCATAGCCTCCATGGGGCATATGACACTTTGACCTAATGTCGTGACACCAGTGATAGTCCTCTGTACCACACGCAGTCGAAGTAAGAACATGCCTTTTTGGCGTGGTACCCTTTCCACCTAAGAGTGGTAGAGGCTGGGAGGCCACCCCAGACCTCTCGGCATAGCGCCCATGAGCTTACTAGCCCAAACCATATACGATCAAGCAAGCAAAAACCTCTTTTTCAAAACATATCCTCTTTGGGTCCCTCACAACTGCCTGGCCCTCACAACTGCCTACCCAGCGTCTTTTGAGCACTCTAGCATCTTTTGGTAACCCTCAAGGATATGCAATTTTTCAAGACTCAATAATCACAAATCATGCAATTTATGCAATCCTTTGCAAAACATGTCTATGCATAATGTATTTGTCATATGCATGCTAAATTCATTTATGGAATCAATTCATGATAAACAAGTCATATAACTTAAAACTTAAAACATATATTCTCAAAGCAATCATGGGTTCTTTTTTAAAAGTCTAGTAACGATAGAGCACCTACCTCAATTGTCGTCACTTAGCTCGTGTTCCTCTTGCAAACGAGTCCTAGAGTACCTTTATGGCTCCTGTATATCATTTAAGCATGAAAATTTGGATTTTTAGTGTTACAACGTCACGAAAAAGCCAACTTTTGTCTATGCGGGTCCTGCGCCCACGGTTCCTGAGACGCGCGCGTGCCTTAGTAGAATAGGACTCGCACCCATACATCATGTGTGCCCGAAGGCCATGCCAGGGACTATGTTCGCACGTCCACATGCATGCCCAAGCGACGCGCTATGACACGCGTCCTAGATGGCATCTTTGGCGCAGCACGGCGCATCTCAGATCCTAGGGCACCCCGTGCATCCTGGTCAAGTCAGGACTTGTTCCCCACATCGCGCTCGAAGGCTGTGCCAAGGACAATGCCCCAGGCACTCGTCGCGCATCACGCCTTTGGGACGGGTTCCCACCTGTCCGGTTCCGTCCACAGAGGGCCGGTGTTTTCTAGCCGGAAATCCTCCCAGATCCATTCTGAATCTAGGGAAACAACGAAGGGGAGATAGAGAGGGAGATGGGGGCTTACCTGGGTGGTCGGAGATGCCCTCATCTTAGTGGTGCGGTTCCCTCTTTTCCGTCTGAAAACCCAAGTCTCCAGAAAACATGAAGATGGGAGAAAACCCACCGTCCCGGTGCGATGAGGTGAAGAAGGGGGAAGAAAAAGAGCGGGAAGGACGGCCAGCCCGAAGGGATGACCTAGGCCGGTGCCGAAAATCGCAGGGAAGCCTGGGGAGGGGTTTTTTGATGAAAACATTGTCGAAAACCCTAGCTTGAAACAACCGGAAGATGAGGAAAGGAGATGATCCGAGGGAGAGGGAATAAGGCTTTTTATAGCCATACTATGGCGGTGCTGCCAATGGCGGTGCCGCCATTGGCGGTGGTGGAAACCTTTGGAAACTGGGGGTTTCTGGAGAAATCGAGAGGAAGAAGATAGGGGGTGCCATTATCAAAATGGTCCCCTGCAATTTTCGTCCTTTTTCGTTTTTAAATACAAATTACAAAATTGCCCCTAATCTTTAAACAGTCGTAACTTCTTCATACGAACTCCGTTTTCGGCATTCTTTGAGGTGTTGGATTCCATTTTTCAAGTAGAATCTAATGGTACAAATTCCTTAGTTTAGTATTTTAAATAAAGTAAAACATTTAACATGGTTCATTTCCTATAGAATGTCCAATTCGTTTTTGTTAAATGGATGCAAAAATATCGTAATTTGCTCAGGCATTACATTTTGTAAGAAGGTGTGGATCTTAGTAAGATCAGTTTCAAGAGGAGGTTGCATCCAAAGGATAGGGGCAGTCCAAGAACATACCTGCCTAAAGCTAATTAGACGTTCAATAGAGATGAGAGAAGAATAGTGTATAAAACCCTATCCAACCTCAAAATCCCAAATGGCTACTCTTCAAACTTTAAAAACATTATCTCCATGGAAGAGCTAAAATTGTTAGGGATGAAGTCCCATGATTGTAATGCGTTGATTCAATAACTCCTGCCTATAGCAATACGTTTGGGTTAGCAGACAAAGGTAGGGCATTATTACAAAATTCTACTACTTCTTTAATGCTTTATGTAAGAAGGTGGTGGATGTTTCAAAATTATAAAAAAATTCAAGGACATCTAGTGAAAACTTTATTTGAGCTTGTGACAATCTTCCCATCATCCTTCTTTGACATCATAGTACACTTAATAGTGCACCTCATTGATGAGGTCAGACTCTGTGGGCTATTTACTTACGATGGATATACCCATTTGGGAGGTTCATGAAAATTTTAAAAGGGTATGTATAAAATCATAATCGGCCAGAGGGGTGTATAGCCGAATGTTATATTATAGAGGAAGTAGTGGAGTTTTGCTCAGAGTACTTATCACGAGTGGATGCTATTGGAATCCCAAGAAAGAAATAACCAATTATATTTCATGATCCCAAGGTTGGAAAACCTCTATTAAGTGATAGTGTATCAACCATTAACTATAAAGAAAGGGACCAAGTGCATCTTTATGTTTTACAAAATATTGATGAACTCCAACCATACATTGAGTAAGTTGATCATGCACTTATGTAAAAGTAAATTGTTGATGGTTATATTTTTTTTATCTCCCCATTAATTTGTGTGTGTAGTGAACACATGGATGTACTTAAGGCAAAGAATCCAAGTTATGCAAAGAAACAGAAGTGGCTACAATTTGAGCATCGTCGTACTTTCAATACTTGGCTTCATAAAAAGGTAAAATGAAAGAATTCACACTTAATAAATTACATTCTGTACTTATATATATATATATTCTTACTTACAACAATCATATCCTACTTAATATGTGTATACATAGATTTAAGATCAATGAGAAGTACCAGGGAATGGTATTTCTGAATCATTGGGCTAGATGGTTATGGGACCATGACCAAAAGTAATAAAATATGATAGGTATGCCATTAATGTTGTCGCTTTTACGTAAAAGATCGTGATAACTCAAGAGTGCAACAAAATAGTGGGGTTAGCTTGGTTATCAATGTTACATTTTTTCCAATTTAAAGATAATAGGCCAATTGTGGTGGATGATATTTATTAAGGGGTTATAAGAGAGATATGGACCTTGGATTATACTTGCAAAAATGTAGTTGTGTTTAAGTGTGATTGTGTGAAACACAATAAATACAGCATCAAAACTAATGTATGTGGATTGACATTGGTTGACCTTAACAAGACCGACTATAAAAATGATCAATTTATTTTGGCATCTCAAGCAAAAAAGATATTTTATGTGCAAGATGAACGTGATAAGAGATGGTCAACTATTTTATCATCTTGTCTAAGAGATTTTTATGATAAAGATGAACTATCAATTGAAGTACTTGGTGAGAATGAGGATTATGTGTGTGATAATAGTTAGGAGGGTGTTTGGGTTGAAAACAATATATGAGGGGGTTATATGGATTGTATTAGTGAGTTGCAATAGTTCCAGATTTAAAATTAGTTCTTTTATCATGTGCTATATGGATGGAAGTGTGATGAATATTGTATATGTGACATTATAAACATATGTAATTGAAGATATATTTGAAAAGTAAATTCTTTTACATATTCTTGTATATATTATATGCAGAATGTATGAATCAATATTGACTATCATAAATAAAAAATTCAATTTGGTTGCATTTAAGAAGAAATTGTAAAGTGAAATAAATATATTTGAAGTGAAAAATATATTATGTTTTATTATTTTTTAAACTCATTTTAAAAATAGCTTAAAATCATAGTTTTTAAAGTTATCTAAAAAAACAACTTTAAAAATGGTTCATTTTAAAGTTGTTTGAAAAAATTGACTTTAGAAATGGGGATTTTTAAAGTCATTTGAAATAAATGATTTTAAAAACTCTAGTTTTTATATTATTTGTTTTTAAATTAAATTATTTTACTTAAGTAAATGAATACTATATATGTGAGATTATATACATATGTGATTGAACATTTATTTGAATAATAAATTCTTTTGCATATTCTTATATTTATTATGTATAAAATGCATGAATCAGCTCCGACTATCATAAAAAATTAGTTTCATTGCATTTAAGTAAGAGATTGTAAAGTAAAGTGAAAATTATATTAGATTTTAATAATTTTTTAAGTCCTTTAAAGTAAATGATTTAAAAAACTATGGTTTTTAAAGTCATTTGAAAAAACAACTTTAAAAATGTTTATTTTTAAAGTCATTTGAAATAAACAACTTTAAAAATGTTGATTTTTAAAGATGATTAAAAGAAAATGACTTTAAAATTTACCACCTTTTTAAGTTGTTTATATCAAATGACTTTAAAAATCATTGTTTCAAAAGTCGTTTGAAAAAACAACTTTAGAAATGGTGATGTCTATAGAGGATCAAATTATTTTCATCCTGGCATTTGCTTCTCATCCCTCTTCATTAAGTTATCTTCCACACACCCTACCTACTCCCTACAATCCCTCTTCTCCCCCTGCCTCCTTCTTACGACCCCCCAGCCCAAACGTCTCTTCTCCTTCCCAACCTTATGGCAACCACCACCTGGAGGCCCCCCTTTGCCCTCAGTGTCCACCACCAGAAGCCCGCACCCGTTCCCACCCTTTCCTTGAGTGACCACCACTAGAAGCCCCTAGCCCCCTTCCCTTGCTCTCCCCATGGCGGTGACCACCCCCATAGCCCCCACCCCTTCTCATCCTCTCCCTATGGTGGTGACACCACCCGAAGTGTCCCTCTCCTCTCCCTGTGTCAAGCACCACCCAAAGCCCCCACCCCTTTTCCAACCTCTCCATGCAACGATGGTCACCACCTGAAGCTCTCCCCTCTAACTGCTATGATCACTACCCAAAGCCCCTCCCACCTCTCCCTACAATGACCACCACCCCAAGCCCCCACCCCCTTTCCACCCTCTCCCTGCGGTGGCGGCCACCCCCGCAGCCCCTACCCCCCCTTCTCACCCTCTCCTTGCATCGACCACCACCAGCAACCCCTGCCCGCTATATCCTTTCCTCTCTAAGCCTTCAATGTATTCTTTCAAGGGTAGTTGCTCTTCTCCAAGTGTTCCACACCTAGGCCAAGCTTAGTTCCTTATTTCTTCCATTAAAAGGTTCGTTGTTATTCCTCTTTTTGTTCTTTTTCTTAAACCTTTATTGTTGCTTAAGAATAGCAATTTGTTGAATGCCTTTCCATTCCTTTAAATCTTCTTTCTTATTGATCCAAAGATCCATGGTTATTTTCCCTCGAACTGACACCCTAAGGAAAGTCACCTTGAATCCATTGGTTATATTCTTCATCTCTTTGCTTAGATTTCATGATTATACTTCCATTCCCATACTTCCTTTTTGAACTTATTAAATAATTTTTCCATAGTGGTTCGCATGCATGTTTCTTAGAGATTGGGATAGTTCTTGAGAGGTTTTGGGAATTATTTTTTGGGGTTACACGATATAAGTATGGAACGCCTACTTCATGAATGGTGCATGCCATCCTTGTACTTCTCCATTTGAATGATCAACATCTTGATGATTCTTGATTCCCTCTCTTATTGATGGATGATCCTTTTATTTGTTTTACATGTTTAGTTGTTTACGTGTTTGTAGTTCAAAATTTACTATTCAAGCAAGAGTTTTTAATTTAATCAAAAGCACCTTGATTCCATGCCACCACTCTAGGTGTCATGCACATGGTTCTAAGGAATTTTTTGTTGAAGTTGTGGAAATTTGATACATGATTAGTAATATTAGATTTTAAAGTGTTATTCTTTCATACAAGTTTAGGTCTTGTTTATGAGACTAAATCTTAGATTACATAAATGCTTAGCATGTTCACAATCTTAGGAATGTTTAGCATGTTGCTAGAACTTGTTTTTTTAATAAAAGTTAGTAGTTCATTACTGGCCATGTAGTTTCATTACTTCCATTTACATATTTTACATAATACCTGTGAAATTTCATAATGAGGAAATACATTAGAATCATTTGCCCCATCCTATGGTCATATGCATTGTTCTAGATGCACTTCCCTTAGATTTGTTGTTTAACGATGTCTCTTCAATTCGTGGCATGGTGAATGATTGGTTGTTGCTTAGCTTTGCATAGTAGTCTCCATTAGTTGGTTGCATCATTTAAGAAATTTCCAATTTTCATGTTTAGGAAGTTAATTTAGGTTAAGTTCTAAATTTAGAAGGTTTTAATCTTAGGAAAGTTTCATTCTTCTAGGAAGTGTGTTTTCAGGAAAGTTTTCAAGTTGGTCTATTTTAGCATTTCTACATGTCTTGCATTTAAGTTAAGTTCTTTTCTTAATTTAGGACAAAAATTCTCATTATCTTGGCTAGACTAGACAATTTAAGGACCACTCCTCTTGGATGCTCACTTCCAAGCCTCCATGATTCACTCTTACTTGTGTTCTTTGGTCATTGAACTCTTAATTTCTAGGTTAATTAGTCGATTACTCATGTTCCTTTCTTCATTGCTTTGGTTTATGATTTTTTTATTTAGACTATTTATTGTTTAGATTTCATGCAAGAACATATCAACAACACCATGTGCAATAGTCCTAGGATTCATGCATTTCATTTTAGGATGCATTCTTTTTCTAATCCCCATGAGCAACACACATGCATCATGTGCACTCCTCTTAAGTTTTAATTGCATGTTTTATTTGTATTGTTAGTCCATATTTAGATATTTCCCTTCATTGATAAGTTTAATTGCATGTTATGTTAGGTTTAGGTTTCATTGCTTAAAGTTGTTGTGTCTTTAGAATAGTTTAGTTAGTTTCCAGGTTTAGTTTAGGAAAGTTTAATTTTAGAAATATCTATATTTAGCATATTTTTATTTTCATGCATGTTTTATCTGATTTGCTTTTGGTTTGTCTAACACTGTAATGACTCCAATTTTGTAACATTAAAATCCCAAGTTAGCAATGAAAAGTTCACTTTTTGGAAATAAGGGTATTTTGGTCATTTTACTATTTACCTTGACTGAAACCAGAAATTTGGTCCTGAAAATGGTACCATTAGGTGCGTCTCAGAAAAAGGAATCCAACAAGACCAAAATCACCCAAAATAGAGTTAAAATGAGCAAGTTATGGCCTTTTGAAGTTCAGGGGCAAAAATATAATTTTTACTAAAAAACGGATTTAGCCTGCAAAACACAGGGGCCCATTTTGATACGGGCACCCCTCATCTTCAACCTCCTAGAGGGTTCTAGAACGGCGGTGATTGAAGGAGAAATTACCACCATTCTGGAGGTTTCTCCACCGCCATTCAAGGACAGTGAGAGCCCCCTCTAGAACCATCTTATAGCTCTATAAATAGAGCTCTTGGGTGCCTCTAATGGCAGCCCAAAAGCTTGGGAAAAACCCATTTTGGAAAAGCAACCAAGAGGAGAAACGTGGAGAAAAACCCAGCAACGAGCCAAGTATGCCCAAGATCCCTCAAAACCCATCTTCACATTAGTCCTAGGCTCAGTTTCCCTAAGTTTTTGCATGAAAAATCATGCAAAAACGGGCCCTGGAGAGTCACCAAGGACCCAGGGACGATCCCTGGTTCGACAAGGTCGAACCAAGGCATCCCAAAGACACCCCGATCCCCCAATGAACAGAACGTCCCCCTGGACGAAACGTGTCGTCCACGTTCGAGAGACCCAAACAGGCGCATCAGTGGAAGTGCTCGCAAAAGGAAAAGATGGGCGGGAAATCCAGCACGTCTGCAGAAGCGCCCGCTGGGGCGCATGCCACTGACACACAATGTGCTAGCATTCTGGGATTTCCACTTCTTAAAACCCGCTGGGGCGAGTGCTGCTGACGCGCAGCGCGCTAGCATTCTGGATTTTCACCTCTTAAAGGCCCTTATGTACATGTGATACTAAAAAGCTTATAACTTGAGATCTAGATCTCCAATTGAGGTGCCGCAAAAGGCGTTGTGTCCATGTCAACAATGCGGACAAATCTAAACTATAAAATCCCTGATCAAGGCCCAATATAAGGTGGTCATAACCCTTAGAATAGGATGGTGGCGCGTGGCCACTAGACCTTTGGAAAACTGATGATACCAAGGCCCAATTAGGACCTTAGGACACCCATAGGCATGGGGATGAACCCTTAATGCCTAAGTAATAAGACCAACCACTCTAAAACCTATAAAATATAGGACAAACTAACCTTGATTCCCCAAACCATGTTCAGGAGCATATGAGGACATAGGGGTTAGCGCAACCTAGTCAAGTAGGTGCTCTATCGCTACTAGACTTTTAAATAGAGCCATGATTGTTTTGAATGCATGTTTTAAGTATAAGTTATATGATTTTTTTAGCATGACTTAATTTAGAGTACATATGATAAATACATTATGCATAAACATGTTTTGCAAACAATTGCATATACTGCATGATTTGTGAGCATTGAGTTCTTGAAAAATTGCATGTCCTTTAGGGTTACCAAAAGACGCTCGAGTGCCCAAAAGACGCTAGGTAGGCAGTTGTGAGGGCCAGGAAGTTGTGAGGAACCCAAAGAGGATAGGTTTTGAAAAAGAGGTTTTTGCTTGTCTACATGATAAGTGTAGCCTTGGCTGATGAGGGCGGGCTGATGAGGGTGGGCCGATGAGGGCGGGTCGATGAGGGTGGGCCAAAGAGAGCTGACAGGCTTCTAGGCTGGCAGGCTTCTAGGCAAGGTTATGACTTTGAATGCGAGACTAGCATTGCATGCATGTTTTGTAATCGATTGCATAAATTGCATGATTTACAACGAATAAGTGTCATATGCCCCATGGAGGTATATGATCCTGTGTCCCTAGGTACCCAGGGACCACACGGCGGTGAGGTCGTGGGCATAGTTGGACCCTATGGTTTCGTGGACTTATTTGCATTGCATATAGCATGATATGAGGTTGGTCGACCATACCATACTAGATATCCATGAGTTAGATTCAGTTGAGCATCTTATGCACATCATTATGTTATAATATATATGATACTTTTGATTTGGATTATGTGATCCTTTAAGTCGTTAGTATTTCAGTTTGACAATGGTTTTTAATTCCGATCTTGAACATGAGTGTTCAACCATGCACATGTTTTGAAAGAGCATATGATTTTAAACTTAGCATGCATTGTAAAACTAGTAATGATGGACTCCTACTGAGTATAGTATATACTCACCCAATCCTCAACATTTTTCAGACACAAAGTAAATACTTAAGGGCAAGGAACGCTTGTGATAGAAGACACTCAGACTAAGTGCAAGTAAGTAAACCCCTACCTTATCTTTCAATGTTACTTGATTGTAGTTACTCTCTATAGCTGAGGCTGTGACTAACACTTTCTTAGGAATAATTTTGATTTAAAACTTTGCCATGGCTAGATAATTTGAAAATGTGTTTTGACACTCGGGGTTTTTATGAAAGATTGTTTTCCAAAACGAAAAAGATTTTCATGCATTTCATATTTATAAAACAAGAGATCTCGCCTTTTATCAAATTTGCATCATAGAAAAACCCGGGTTGTCACAAACACCTATGTCATGTTGGTTTGTTTTCTTTAACTAGATTACATGGCCTTTTTTTGTCTTATTGATGTTTAATCATTATGTTCTTGTTGTGTAGTAAAGATGGAATTATGAAAATGAAGAATATGGGCAAAATCAAGAGCATGAAAAAGAGGCCAACATGAGCACCACTCAAAAGAGAAAGGGTAGAGGATAAACAACAATGGTAAAGGTTATCAAGAGAAATTCAAATGAAATTAAAGAAACTATCCAATATAATAATAGGGTGTAAGAGATAGATGAGAATGTAGCCTCTTATAGTAGTTTTCTCTACTCCACAGTAAGAAGCATGGTTCCTCTCACAATAGATGATTGAAGACTTGTGCCATCCTCTATAAAACATTCAATATGGTAAATTGCGAAGGAAGGTAAATATTAATAATATGTATTATATAATTTATAACATATCATATTTTCAAAAATAGTAATGTGTTGTGTACTTGGAAAACTACCTTTGATGTACTTGAGTAGAAGAAAATGAGAGCTTTTCAAGGAGCTAGTGACCAATGGAGAAAATGGAATAACTACCTTCTTAGTAATTACATAGCTCCATATGTCAATGACCCGTCAAGGCTGTACATTGTGCCTACCATCTGTTGAAATTGAGGTATAGAACTGCACATCTGTTGAAATTGAGGTATATGAAAAAAAGATGTTTCATTTAATTAATTACATGTAACATCCAATTATTGCACTTGATTACATGTATACAAATGTGCAAGCAAAGAGTACAGAGGAAGAAAGGTGCGTAAAACTAATATGCAGCACTACCTATCCAAGTTGGGCTATGCTCGTCTCTATGACAATTTATTTCTTTCAAATTAATGCTACTAATGCTACTATAGTTATATACATTCTGTTATCTAACTATAGTTTCTTACTTGATAGCAAAAGAAATTTGGGACCACGAAACCCATTGATTGCTACATCCTATGAAAGATGGCGCATTTAGTGGGTGTTACTTGCCAAACATTCTTAGATGAAACTACTACACAAATTGCTTACGCATAGTAAGTGGTTCCAACTATTTATCAATTTATACAATTAATTAGCTGACATGATCATGTCCTTCTAATTAAATTTTGTAGGACAATCTTATCCAATAAAGCACAAGTACAGGAACTCTAAGCAACATTTTTGCCAAGGATGACATCCTACATAAGGCATGGGTGCAATATTGTTCCTTCTAAATTATTTGGTAAAAGTTCACCTCTAGTTCAAGATCAAGAGGTCTAGAATGAGTTGGTCAAGAAAATAAAAATGGATATAATTAGCAAGTTGCATAAAGGAGGTTTGAAGATAGTTTCTTAATTCCCTACACATAATTCTTGCAACACCCTATACCTCCATCAAATGCTAGCTGCAATTCTCCAACTAAAAAAGCTCATAAAGGACAACCGGCGCCCCTTAAAAAAGAAATTCCAATCCAGGAGGTATATATCTAGACAAAAGTAAAAAATTTCATTGTTGTTATGTGATTCTCTATCTCAACCTCTCTATCGTATATCTGATTTATAGGTGGCCCAATGCTTACTGGCCCTGGATTTCCATCAAAACATTATAACAGTTGGTTCATGCTATGAGTATGAATCAACCATTTTGCTAAAAATTAGTATACAGCCACATACTAAGCAAGTGTCCATTACCATGGCTTTAGATGCCAATGCTAACCTACCAATCCCTATAGAAATGGAAAATATTATAACCATTGGGTAGGCGATGCATATCATGTTGCTTGGTCAGAGGCATTAATCATTCCCAGAGAGTTCACGATATGTATCTTATCATATACCTTCCTAATCAAAAGTTCTTTGTTAAACACCTCAATTTAATTATTTATTAACTTTATACGATTAATCAGCAACAACATGCACCATCGAGGTCGCCCACTGTTACACCATCACCTATTTTTGCACCAATGGAACAGGTACTTATATATATATTTTTTCATTATAAATTAGGTCCTCTTCATTGATTAATATTATTTAGCTAAAAATTTCTACATCTTTTGCAATAGTCGTCCAATGATCGTGTGGAAGTCCCACCTAACACGCCTTGATCCCTAAGGTTAATCTATGGTCTCATCAACGAAGATAGGGCAATCAACCTTGTACAAATCAAGGAGGGAGTGCTTGTTGATGACATTGTTGTAAAGCCCCTTATGGCAGAGGACCTATTACTAATTTTCCTATGGATGAACTCGACTACCCTCACATTGTCTCCTACATGGGGTATGTGCACTTATTTGCTTATAAAATATTTAACAATACATGTTATATTTTCATGGTATAGGTAATAACCATTTATTTTATGTAGCTTCTTGAATGATGCAACTAACCTTTTTGAGGTTGAAGGTATGCTTTACCAATTCCTTAACCCCAACATCATTTATGAAGCAGCAAAGCAATTGCCGATAGAGAGGCGTGCTGATAATATTTTACTAGGCTTCTTCTAGTACTCTGAGAGATACGGCTTAATGATTCCCTACAATGGTGAGTAAGTTTAAATTTTCTTATTTTCTTACCAACTTATTCTATACTTAGGGATTGTTAACTTTAATTACAATTCATACGACTCCCTATATAGGGCTCATTGGATGCTACTCGTTTTGGATGTGTATGGTGAATAAGCTTTCTTTTTTTATTCTTGTGGATCACACATCCATCCTGCCCTCATAAAAACTATAAATAAGTAAGATTTTATTATTTTCATGAATTATGTGCAGATAAATAATTTTTTATTCATCTATAATGCATTTGAAATTTAATTTGTAGAGCATGGTTAACATGGGCTAATGTAACTAAGACTGTACCACCACTGAAACTCACTTGGAAGAATGTCAAGGTATAGAAAATAGTTAAGTACTCTATTGTACTACTAATTAAACTTACAATATTACAAATGATATTTATGGATTCTTTTTGTTTTTTGCATTGCATAGTGCCCTAGACAACATTTTGATTAGGAGCGCAAGTACTATGTGCTGAGATACATGATGACCTTAATATTCGATGGTGTTAGTATCTCTCAATTAAGAAAGGTAAGACACTTTTTACTTTTCATAATCTTATATTTTTTCACAATTTTTTATGGATCCAACAAAAAGAATGTGACCTAAATTATATATATTGTATTTCAAGCTGCTGCGCTTTCTGATTGGGTAAAAAAGAAGAGTTACTCCAATGTAAACCTCAACAAAATACGAAGTGCATGGGCTGAGTATGTAATGAGTTTCAATAAGAATACTTGGAGTAACTACATGAATGTAAAATACATAATAAGAATACTTGTAAATGAAGTGAATATGGGGGTTGGTCTTCATTATATTCATTGAATTATATAACTTTTATGGGATGATGAATGAGGGGAACTTAGAGTACGAAAGTAAATGCAAATGTGTATAGCCGTACGAATGAAGTGAATGTGGATGTTGTAGTGAATGCATGTGTTGTGGTTTCTTTTATGACATTTTTTTAAGAAAAATGTGGGGGGATAATGATGAATTTGGATGTTTCATACCCAATCTAGAAGTGAATATATGTTTGTTTTTCATGTGTACAAAGATTGAAAGAAAATTGTATCAAGTGTTACATTAAATGTAGAAATACAAATAATTATTGCAATATAAAAATTAAAAAGTTATCAATTTTCAAAGTCAGCTCGATAAAGTCATTTTTTAACTGACTTCTATTAGCATTTTTTACAGACTTTAAAAGCATCCTGTGTAGTAGTGTGAAATAAAACATTCCAACACCTACAACTTAAAAAAATAAAAGAAAAGAAAAATAATTCCTATGATAAGGAGAAATTCATCAAGTTGTTACTATGTCACTCGACAAACAGCACTTCAAGCTTTCCTTAACACACTACCACCACTCTTTCTTCCTCTGAACATCACTTTACTCTTATTGTGTCACTAAATAAGAGTATAATGAGTTGTCTTTATTATTACCACAAGTGCACTACTCTATTGGAGTATAGAATCACAAATATAGTCTTTTCCAAGAGGACTCTTCGATAAATAAGAGTTAATTTAAATTAAGTTGCTTTGGTTTTACCAAGCCAGCAAAGAAAGAAAGGACAGAAATCTAAATTAAACAATAAATCTAAGTAAACCAAATCAAAGCAAGGGAATAAGCTAAGCAAGTAACATAAAGAAATGAAAAACAAAGGAAATGAAGAAATTCCCTTGAAGTGCCCACTATAGGTGTCCTTTGTTGTGTCACTCAACAAGGCACTTTACACATCCTCTTCTGTCTTTCTTGGACTTGAACTTTGCTCTACATCCTTCTTATTGCGTCACTCAATAAAGGCTTATATACTTACATTCAAACCCAAAGCACACTAATCTACAACCAAGCTTTTCACTTCTCACTAACTCAACATGCCACAAACCTATGTTGATTCTCAAACCTCTTACGAAAAGAAGGATTTCTTGGCTTCCATAGAAGAAGGCAGAAGGATGTTTCTTTCCTTTTCTTCTAATACCCAAACACAAAAATAAAGAGAATATATTGAAGGGAGAAAGAAGAGATGCATGGAAGAGAGGTGGTGGATTAGGCATGTAAGGATGATGAAGGGTATGTAAAGATGATGGTGGAGAGTGGAAGTGTGGAAGGGAGGAAAGTGCATGGGAAAAATGGTTGCATGCAAAGACATTCTTGCAAGGGGAAAAGTGGTGGATGATTATGCATGGATGATGAAGATGGAAATGGAAATGGAAGTAGCGGAGGGCATTGAATGATAAAGGCAAAAAGTGGAGAGATGTAGGGTGTAGAAGGATGAGTGATGGGCATGTAAAGTATTAAGCGAGGAATAGAAGAAAAAAAGAAAAAGAGTAGAAAAAGAAGGGATGGAAGAGGAAGGGAGTTGGGTTTGATGAGTTTGAGATCTTACCTCTAGCTCCAATGGTTGTGATCTTATGCTTTTATGGGAGAGAAGTGAGAGGGATCTCTCTCCCTCTATTTCTCTTATATTTGGCTATAATGTGAAAAAGTAAGTGATAAGTGTTTTTCTTCTCCTTCACCTCTTGCTTATAGATTTTATGGAGTGGAAGCCTGGCTAGGATCTAAGGAAGAAATGAGGAAGGGTTGAGATGGAATGGATGAGATGAAGATAAAAAGAAGGAAAGCAAAAAGGGGGTAGGTGTGGAATTCAAATGGGAGTTGTGGAATCCATGTTGGAAGTGTGATAGGATAGAAAAGTGGCATTAGGAAGGAAAGAAATTGATAAGGTGGGTAGGAAAGAAGATTTGGTAGGAAAGGAAAGAAGATTGCTTATGAGGGAAGGAAGAGAGGAAGTTTAGGAGAGAATCTAGGAAGTTATGTGGGATTTGGATGAAATTAGACAATGGATAGGGGGCATGTTTTTTATGTGGTGGAAGTGGAGTGGAAGATGGAAAGAAATAACCTAAAGGAGGTGATGTGTCTTAATAATTACTGCAAGTACATGGCTCTATTTGAGTATAGAATTGGCAAATATGGGTTAGTCCCATGAGGATTCTTTGATAAACAAGAGTTAATTAAAATTAAGTTACTTTACTAAATCGTAGCCAACAAGTAAAGAAAGGAGACAACTCTAAACTAAACAACTAATCTAATCAAACTAAATCAAAGCAAGGAAATAAACTAAGCAAGTAACCTAATCAAATAACAAAGCAAGTAAACAGGTAAGGAAATAAACTAAGGAAGAATAACTATTTCTTTACTATAACTTTGATTACAATGAAAAATAAATACATCAAGAAAGGAAAAACAAAGAAAATTAAAAAAACTTTCTTAAAGTGGCCACTCTAGGAGTCCTTCATTGTGCCACTTAACAAAGTTCTTTATGCTTCCTCTTTGTTGAGTGGCACAATGAAGGACTCCTAGAGTGGCCACTTTATTTTACTATAACACCCCTAATTTTTGTAAGGAGACTGAATAAATAATGAAATTGAAAATTCCAAGGAAAATCAGGCTAAAATATTAGGGTTATTAAAAATGCACTTCTCATAAAAGTGGAATCAAGGTTGAAAACCTAGATTTTTTATATGTACGTGGAAAATTCGCTTGGATAAACTATAAGTTTGTCCAATTCTGAGTTCAGGAGAAAAATCTATATTTTTCTCAATTTTTAACCTAAAAAGGGCAAAAATATAATTCCACCTCACAATCAAGGCATAAGACATGTATAATTGAAAACATAATGGGAGAACCAATTAAAATGACACTAAATACATCACAAACTGTCATTTCACATTAATGTGGGGCCCATAGATGTGGATCAATGGTCTAGAAACATCAATAATTGGTCAAACCACTACCAACTAGTAGTGGAGATAGAGGTGGAAGTGGGGGAATTCTTTGTAATATAAAATTCAAAAGAGAAAAACATAATTATTAGCGGAAAATAATTAAAATTTTAAGAAAATACCAATAAATACCTCATAAAAATTCCCAAAAATGTTCATAAAATTCATCACAAAATTCACTAGCTCCTTATTTGATTCCAGCTCCAAATTCCCTCTCCTTCTCTACTTTCTCCCTCTTTCCTCTCTTTCCTCTCTTTCTTTTCTTATTTCCAGTTTTACCCCTAAGTGGAAAACCTAAAGAAATCAAGTGATCTAACCCTTAGACCAGAAATCCAAATATAAAATCAATTTGTAACAAGCTTATCTACAAAATTCCTATGCTAATTGCATGATCCACCAGTGATTTCATTGGAAGATCACAAATTATGTCATCGTTTGCATAGTTTACTTTTCAGTGAGGATTTTCTAAATTTTGGCAAGATCTTCTCTTCTAGACACTTCCAAGTAGGTTTTTTATCTATTTATTTTTTATTTTTCATATATTTTTCCTAAAATAGGGTCACATGACTGGTTTTCCAACCAAAATTCTAGAAAAACTAGTACCAATGATGCAGGGCTAGAACACCATCAAGCACACCTCAGATGGAAAATCTGAGCCGTCCAATGAATTCAAAAGGCCAAAAACCTTAAGAACAATGATCATAGTAAGTTTTATTTTTCATTTGGACCCTTAATTTGAAGAAATAAAATCTGACAATTGGTAATCAATTTGGCCCGATGAAATTGATGGAAAATTGAAAATTCAATTCCAAACTCAATTTAAATCAAAATCTAGATCAGAAAGAAGCTATAGATTTCTTGTATTGTGTAGAATATAATGAAATAATGATATTGAGGTTTTTAATTTGATTTATTGAAATAAATTTTAAAGTTAGTTCCAATAGTAGTGGATCATGATCAAATTGATCTTAAAATGGAAATCTGATCCAATGGATGGATCCAAAACATGTCAAAACCTTAATATCAATGATCACAATGGCATTTACAAGCTTCTAGATCAGTTAAATTGATCAAAACATTATAGACTAAGATCAGCCGTTGAAAATGGCTGAAAACTTAAAAATGAAATTCCTCACTCATTTTAAGTCTAATTTTTTATCAAGAAGATTATATGAATAGATATTGATTAGGGAACCAACTGAACCCATAAAAATAATATTTTAATCATTAAAACTTTCTGTTAATGAAAAATACACCTACTAACACCCTTGATCAAGTAGATCTGAGATCATCAAAAGTGAGGGTTTGGATCCATTAAGGATATAATGATGATAAATAATCATGGGGATGGTTGGATTGGATTGACATGAACTGAATTAAAGTTTAGACCATTGAAAGTAAAAATGATCATGGAAAATCCCAATGGATCCTCTTGATCTGGTAGATCAAGAATGATCAGACCAGATGGACATATAAAAGTGATGATCTAAGGCTAATATCATGTTATTAGAGATGTTGGATCAATAAAAAACACGAAAGATCAAGGGTTGTGCTCTTAATGGAATATTAACCCTAGATCTAAAAGATGGACAAATCAGATGGTTAGATCATAAGTATAAATTGATCATATGCTTAGTTAATGGTCTTTAATAGTAGATTTGATTTAATTATGATCCATGTCAAGTTTTCAATTTTAGTATAATTTTCTTTAATTTCTTAGATTAAAATGTTTTAGTTAATTATTTTATTAGCAAATTTAATTCATGTCAATTTTTCAATTCTAACATGATTGTCTTTAAATTCCTTAGATTTAGATTTATTAGTGTAATTTATTTTCCTTTACATTACTAGAGTTATGAAAAATACCTTAAAATGGGTAATTAATGAAATATAGTTGGACTTCACAAAATACACATGTACATTATGAGAAATAATCATAGTAAGGACTATAGTTAGTAGGACAATATAAGGGGTGGATTTTTCATTTCCTTGGCCCAAAATAGGAGCATAATAAACATCCATGAATGACATAGTATATGTTCATGGAATTAAGTAAAATTAAGTAGAAATAAAACTTAGGGTTATGAGCTCATAGGACCTCATTAAAGTTTGAGCTAAGGCTATGCCCTTGTATGTTATTCATCATGGTTAAGGGGGTTTCTAATGAGCCTCGCTGTCCCTTCACCTTTTGTTCATGTTTGTTGAGGTCTAAATGCCTCCTTATATGAGGATTGAATTAACCGCGTTGGGAATGGCATGTAACTAGTAAACCTTGGTCATTTGAAAATAAGAGGATCTGTTCAGAATTAAGAATAAATACATTACCCTCAATCCAGTAAAACACTAACTAGTTAAATAATAATAATAATAGCATAAAAGGTTAGCAAATTATCTAACCCTAATAAAAATTGTAAGTAAGATAAGGATGGTCTGCAAGATCCAAGAGAGATCTTAAATGATCAAAAATAACAAAAGAAAAGAAATACAGCATAGAGTATATTATTGTTGTGTGATTTTACTTATAGTTTAGATTTGTTAGCTTAGAAGGTTTGAAACCTTGATCATATATGATTCAAGAAAAATTAGGGCATCCTTCATAGGATAACCCAAATACATGTAGAAAGAATACTTGTAGAAAGGAATAACTTTATACATATGGTTTGAATGATCAAAAATAACAAAAGAAAAGAAATACAGCATAGAGTATATTATTGTTGTGTGATTTTACTTATAGTTTAGATTTGTTAGCTTAGAAGGTTTGAAACCTTGATCATATATGATTCAAGAAAAATTAGGCCATCCTTCATAGGATAACCCAAATACATGTAGAAATAATACTTGTAGAAAGGGATAACTTTATACATATGGTTTGACATATGTATGAATCAAAACCATGATAGACAATATGGAGTGAATACCACTTTGAGGTAGGTGGATGCACAAGAATGTATTAAAGATTCATGTGTGTGTGTGTATACATGATCTTCTGTCTAGAATTATAGACATTCATGATATAAGTATACTTGTGGTACATTAGAACAATAATGATCCAAGCAAATGATCCAATCAAGTGATCCAACCCCATGATCCATCCAACTGATCCAATCAAATGATGAGAAATTAATGAGATGTGCGGACTAAGGAAACCCTAAGAATAGGGCATAGAAAATATTCCAGCCTTAAACAAACACATTGTCTGATATATACAATGTATTTTACATACAAGCATGGTGGCTTGTGATTTTGTTTTATACAGGCCTAGGCCTAGGATGCTATGCTAAGAAAGTTTGGGTTTGGCCACTCCCTTCTTGAAATGTATGATATGATGGACACCACTCCCAAAGAGAGGCTGAAAGTTGGGTGGGGCAATCATGGGAAGGCCGCCACTGTGACCGCCATGGTCCTCACCCATGCAGACATGGATATTGTTATTTCCACAATTGGTATCAGTGGATTATTATGTAGTTTTTAGGGCGTGCTATACGAATTTAGATTGCGACATAGTAGTACTTAATGATTTTGCATTATGATGCACATATGATAGGCATAGTGAAATGCCATGGCATGATGAGATGCCAAGTATAATGAAATACAAGAGTTCCTGGAGAGAAAATCCCCATATGAGATTTCCACAATTGGTTGAATATTGATCTCCTAAGTGGGAGTATAGCTAGGGGAAGGAATAAATTTTGAGTATTTTCACTATTTTAATGGGTTTACCCTATACTATATAAATGATGTATGTACTCTATGATGAGATGGTTCATGAATAGGTAAACATGATAGAATGATGAATGAGATATCGTATTCTTGTATTAATGAAATATTATATTCTTGTATCCCCTACTAAGCATAGCTTGCTAAGATATTGTAAACGTTTAAATGTTTACAATATCTCAAATACAATGAAGGAGACTTGAGGACGTATAACTTGAAGAGCCCAGATGCTACCAGACTAATCAAGGTATCTTCTTTAAAGATTGTGAAACTAGACTATATACTTTGTATTTGGATTGTATTTGGACAATGGATTGTAATTGTAATACAGGGGCTATGTAAAGTGAACTACTAGATGATTCCTGGTATTCAATAAAATTTCATTTTGATACAAAAAACTTTACGTGTATTATGTATGTTGAGGTGAAACTTGGGTTGCATTACAAATTGATTTAAAAGAAAATAATTTCCACAGCATTGTTTGTGAAAAAATTTACTACTAAGGGCCCTACCTTTGAAAAATGTATTACAAAATGTGTTACAAAAACTCAAATCTTCACAGTTGGTATTAGAGTCATCCATCCAATCACTTACAGTCCCAATATGTCTAAAGGAATAATCCAAATTAACTTAGAGTAGAATTGGTTATATAGAATACTTATATATGATAGTTGGTGTGTGAACAAATGCCACCTAAAAGGACAACTAAGCGGATGGCTCAAAACGTATCTAAGGATGTTATGGAAGGATCATCTAGGAATAATCTGGAGGAGGTGATGACTAGAGTATTAAGGAATTTTCTTTCTCAGATTCAACAGCCTCAGGCCATATCAACTCCAATTGAGGGACCAAGTACTCTCAAGTCCAGGCTCAACCTGAAGTAAGAGCCAATTCATCCATACCAAGACAGGACACTCCAACTCCAGTACAGGATCATTCTTCACTTGTACCTAGTGAAGTGTTGGGAACCTCTTAATTGACACCGAAAAAAGTAGACAAGATGGTGGAATGGTTTCAAAAGATGGTCATCGGCTACAATGGCAAGGGTGATGCCGAAAAGGCTGAAGAGTGGATCTATGAAGTAGAAAAGACCTTTAGTGTGTTGAGGACTTCAAAAGATTTAAAGGTTAAGTTAGTCACTTATATATTGAAGCAAGAAGCAGCCTTCTGGTGGAGATCAACAAAAAGAAATTTCTTCCCCAATCCTGAAGAAATTTCATGGGGAAAATTTAAGTGTTCAAAGACAAATATTTTCCCATTCATGTACAATCCCGAAAGGAGGAGTTTTTAGATCTACAACAAGGAAATCTCTCTATCGTAGACTATGAAAACAAGTTCATTCAACTGAAGAGGTTCTCAAGTCATATTTGTGACACTGAAAGGCATACAATGGATCATTTTATGGAAGGGTTAACCCAGGGCTAAGAACAAAGGTGCTAGGAACCAAACCTACGACCATGACCGAGTGTGTCAAGATGGCTTCTAAATTCGAAGAAGACTATAAGAAAAACCAATTCACCAGATTTGGAGGAGGGGGCAAGTATCATCAAAAAACCTTTAAGAAGGGTAAGAGACCGCCAAAAAACTTCAGACCTTCTAGCCATCAAGGGAATCAAGCTAAACGGAGACCATGCCCCAAATGCAAAGTATATCATCCAAGCAATGTGTGTCCCAATCCTGTGCCACAACCACCACGACCTCCCATGAAATGTTACAATTGCAGCAAGTTAGGGCATCTCTCTCATAACTACAACAAACCATTGGCAGTTAAGGGTGCAAAACCTGAGAATGTACCGCATCATCAAGGAAGGGTGTTTACCATTACTGACGAAGAGGCTGGAACATCTAATGTAGTTATTGAAAGTACATTACTAGTATCTAATCACCATGCCAAAGTACTATTTGATTCTGGATCTACCCATTCTTTCATATCATGTGTATTTGCATCTAGTATATAATTGAGAGTAAAGAAATTGGGATTCCATCTAGATGTGATGACACTAGTGGGTAAAACAGTTAGATTACATTAATATCTTCAAGATGTACCTGTTGAAGCGTAGGGGAAAAGAATGGATATAGACCTCATTTTACTAAACATGGTAGATTTTGACATAATACTAAGTATGGATTGGCTAACAAAATACTGGGTAATTATGGATTGCCATAAAACGAAAATCACGTTTAACATACTAGGAGAAGAAACGCTAGTATTGCATGGAAGACCAAATGACTCGGACAAATCCATCATAATAGCTATGAAGGCTACCAAATATGTGTCCAAGGGATGTTAGGCATTTTTAGCAACTGTAGTTGCTTTGGATGTTGAATAGTCCAAGATAGAAGAAATTGACATAGTCAGGGAATTCCAACACATGTTTCTTGAAGAACTTCATGTAATGAGTGGTCAAATAACTACCAACTGATAGCGGAGAAGGAGATGGTAGTGGAGGATCCAATGTTAATTTAATATTCAAAATAATTGAAACATAATTATTACAAGTAATTATGAAAAATTCAAAAACATCTATAAATACACCCCCAAAAATCTTCCAAAAATGGTCATAAAATTTATCACAAAATTATCTTGCTTTCCTATAAAACCATATCTAGATTCATTCCCAAATTTCCAAAACTCCCAAAAATCTCCTTTCTTTCATTTTTGTCCTCTCTCTAATTGGAACAAAAGACCTAAATTCAATTAAGCACTCGATTCCAAATCAAATCTCACAAATCCCACCATTCAGATTGTCCTAGACTACCTTATCAACAAAACCACAAAAGAAATTTCAAGATCCAACTGTTCAAACAACAGCAAATCATAAGACAAGCAGTTCTTGGGCGATCTTATCATCAAGTGGATATTCTTTTAAATTGGGCTGCAAAACCTACTTTTTTCTCCAATCAGGTAGGTGAAAATTCTCTCCACACTTATTTCATGTTAATATATATAATTTTTATTTTTATAAAATTAGTTTTAGGCTAAAAATAAGGATAAGAACCCTTAAGTTCTGGGTGATGGAAGGCTCAGATGGAAAATCCGAACCATCTAATCGATCCAAAAGAGTCAAAAACCCCTAGGGCAGATTTTTCATGCAATTTAATAAGTTTTGAGCCATTATTGAAAAGGAATTGAATGGCCGGTCCAAAAAGACTATTCAATCTTCCTAAAAAGATCGAATCGTGGGACGCTGCATGGAAACGCAGCCTGCGGGAGCATCTTCAAATGCACATTTCACGTGCGATGCTGTCCCGACGAAACAACCGCGCAACAGCGCCAGTCTCAGGAACGCGTTACGACATGCGTCCCGGTGATAGGACCGAGCCACCATTCTACCCGACCAGCCTGCTCCACCTGACTGATCACAGCCATCCATTACGCTAAGCCCAGATCAAATCTGGACCCTTGAAACTACTATGAACTTCAGTCCTTAATTGCGGAGTCATCTAAACTCCAAATTAAGATAATAATAAAATAAAAAAAAAAGCTATGGAAAGCTTATAATGTCTATTTTCTTTTGAAATCATAAAATTGATAAAATGATTCAAGAAACTTTCTGTTTTTAAGAATTAAGTTTCTAATTTTCATGATCTTTAAGATTTAAGATGATCAAATCTTGGGGATCTAATGCAATGATGATATAATGTTGAAATCAAGTAATATCCCTGAGTTATTTTGACAAATCTAACATAAAATGAGGAATCTACCCTTTATGGTAGAAAAATCATAAAAATACAAAGGGGCCCACTTGATCAATAAGATCAAGCATGATCAAACACTTTGGATGGGTTGTATGAATGGGATTATGATGAAATCCAGCTAGATCATGGACTAAATGTAGCAAAAACAAGTAGATATGACCTTTGGATCTTAATGGAGTAAAAGCCCTAAATGTAATTAAAACCCTTGATTAAAAGGAAAAGATCTAAGATCTAATGGTTAGATCATAAGTAAAAGTTTCTAATAATCTTAATCTAATTAGTTTACTTGTCTTTTATTTGATAATAGAATTGCAAATGTGATTTATGTTATAAATTAGGAAGCATGATAGTATAATTCTTAAATGTTAGCATGATATGCTCTATATATTATTAAATTATTATAATAGGTTGGTAGATTTAATTATCCTAGGGCCATCTTAGTTTAAATTTGAGATTTTAGCAAGATTCCATTTGATTAGTAGTAAATTTCATGTATTTCATAACTTAGGATTGTGCTAGTTTAAGTATAGTTTTATTTCATTAGGTTAAGTTACATTCATGGGAAGCGTGTTAGTATAAATAGTTGTTAAACTTATATTGGATTTAGGCTTTAAAGTTTATGGTTTAATTGTTGTCAAACTTTATTAGTAGATTCAAATGTTAAGTAGTTGTTAAGATAGAATAAGGATAAATCACCAAAAATGAAAACTAATGGAATATAGAGATTCATGGACAATTAAGATAAGTGAATGACTTTGACTTAATAATAGTAAGGGCTATAATTAGTAGGACAATATAAGGATTATCAAATCCTTGGCCCAAACCAGGAGAATAATAAACCCCATGAATGACATTTTAAATATTCATGGATTTAATTAAAATCAATTAGAAAGAGTACTTAGGGTTAAAATGCTCATCGGAACCTTATGAAAAGGTTGAGCTAAGGTCACTCTAGTGAATGCTAAACATGGTGGTTAAGGGGTTCTCTAATAGAGCCTCACTCTTCCCCTACCTTCCTTTGACGTTTGTGAGGTCTAAACGCCTCCTTACATGAGGATTGAAGTAACCACTTTGTGTTCAATTATTTAACTAATAACCCTTAGCCAATTGAAAATAGGAAGAGTAGTCTAGACTTAGGATGAAATAAGTTATCTTCAACTAGTAAAACATTAAGTGGTTGAATAATAATAATAAAAGGATGATCAAAAGGATCTTGAATGATCAAGAACAATAAGAATCCTAATGTCGTATTTTATTATGTATCCATGTATGTATGTTGTAAACAAATCTAGATAGAAAATCCAAACCCTTGATAAAATATGATACAAGGAAGAGAACCAAGATCATCCTCCCTAGGGATGATCAAACAACTGAACTGAGATCAAAGAAGAACCAGATGATAGAAGATCTAAGCCCTTGATCTTTATCAACAAGTATAAATTGTTGATCAGAGGATCTATGAAAGATCTAGATCAAAGAAAGGAATACACAAAGACTTAGAATAGAAAATACTTAGATCTAAAAGATTAGAAGATAATTCTAACCATCAGATCAATTAATCAATAGGATAGACACTATCTGAGGAAGATAGATCATGATAGGACAAAGATCTAGATCCTTTATATCAAAGGACAAGATTAAACACAGAATATAGATAGGATCAAAAATATAGGATTATTCAGATTGTATAAATATTTACAGTGTGTATGGATTTACATATTTCATACATCAATCAGGATCATGGAAGATTTGAAGAGATGAAACATTACTTGAAGGTGAGAGGATTTTATGAATGCATCGACATGGGATGTACATGTTGAATACATGAACTTATGTCTAGAAATGTTGACAAGTGTAATGTTAATACTTGTATTAAATCCCCTAAAATCCTTATGATCCAACCAAACACATATGAAATGGTTAAGTTAGAATTGAGGAATAAACTCTAAGTGAATATGGAACTAGAAGATATTTCATCCCTAAGTAAATAAATAGATTGTCTGATATGCACAAGAATTACTTTACATACAAGAATGGAGGCTTGTGATTTTGTTTTAAACAGGCATAGGCTTGGGGATGCTATGCTAGGAGAGTTAGTAGCGTTTGGCCACCCACTCTCCAAAACTTGTTATTATATGGATTCCAAGCCTAAATGAGGCTAAAAGTAGGGTGGGGCAATTATGGGAAGGCCACCACTATGACTGCCATGGTCCTCCCCATACAGACATGGATATTGTGATTTTCACAAAGGATGGTATAGGTGGATTATTGGGCAGTTATCAAGGTGCATTGGTACAGATTCTAACTGCATGCATAGTAGTCCTTTGAGTATTTTTGCATTATGATGCATAGCATAGTGAAATGCCTTATGATATGGCATGATGAGATGCCGGGTAATCGTGAATTACTGATACTGCCCAAATGAGGGAGTATATCCAACAGAGTCTGGATGATCTATCTACTCAATATAAACTGGGTATGATTATGTTTTAAGATATTAACTATTTTTTACGGTTTTGACTATATATTTATTTATTTATTTATTTATACAAAGGCTACAGTATATATGTGTAAGGATATACATATATGACCAAGTAAAGAGATTGATCAATGAGTATGAATAATGGGATTATGAAGTATTAGGATTATACTATCAAACTATTATACTTCTTAAATCTCCTATCAAGCATAGCTTGTTGAGATATTGTAAATGTTTTAATGTTTACAATATCTTATATGCAAAGAAGGAGAATTAGGAGCTCAAGATATAAGAAGACTTGGAAGAATAATCAATTAGGGTATATCCCTTGAAGACATGTATTTTTATTTGAGAGCATTGTATTGTATTGAAAGTTTTATTGTATTGTGAGCTTTGAAATTTGGATTATGTAATTTGGACAAGTATTGTAAAGATACCCGGAATGTACTATGAACCACTGGATGGATTCTGGAATTTAATAAAAGTATATTCCTTCAATGGAATTTTATCTTGTACAAAAATTCAACTTATGTTATGTATGAAATGATGACTTGGGTTTTTCAAAACAAGTTATAAAGAAAAGGATTTTCGCTGCTTTGTTTTGTTAAAAATTTTACTACTAAGGGCCCTGCCTTTGAAAAATGTATTACAAAATGTGTTTCAAAAACCTGGGTCATCATAGAATAGAAAGATGAAAAATTGATGAGCAAAAGAAGGAATAAATGAAGGAAAATAATAAAAACTCGCCTCTTCTTTGATAGATTACATGCACAACCCCTTAAAATTCTTTTCTCCTCTTCTCCTTCTTTTCTTTTTCTATTTTTCTTTAGATTCAACATGAAACTTGATAGGGGGATGTCTTAAAGTTTTTCGCACCTCCACATTTGTTGTTAATGTGGGAGCTTAGGGAGATGGAAGTTTCCTTAAAGAAACTCCCACCTATCTCCTTCTTATCCTATCTTCTTATCTCCCTTTTCTTCTTATCTCCGCCTTGTAAAACATGTTGATTTCTAGCTGTATAAGGAGTGTTCTATGCTTTTATCCATGGGTTTTGATTGGTTGGTTGAGGAAGCCTCCTTCCTCCCTTCGTTTTATCCCAAGATTAAAGCATAGATAGATTGGATCTCCTTGAGGTTTTCTATCCCAATCTCTTTCCCTCCTTGATTCTCATATAGTCCACCATTATTTTCTCTAGCCAATGGGCTTCAAGTAGTGGAGGACGTCTCCCCCCTTAGAGTAGGTCATTTTTCTCTTAAAAATAAGGTGAGTAGCTGACCAAAAAATTCTTCACTAATGGAGTTTCGATCTAGTCTTCCTTGTAGTCTTTAAAAGTAAGGACGATAGTTGATTTCTAGATTTTTTGTAAATTATCCTTCTCCTCTCCACTTATTATCCTCCTTTATTTTCTCATGTAAAAAATTATTTTTATATGTCATACACATCCCCTTATGAAAAAATCATGGATTTCCTTGTGTGGTCCTATTTTGGATTGTAATAAGCAAGAAAGTAAGTGGAAGATGCTTTATGTGAGCCCCAATTTTTTTATTTGTTTTATTTTAGAAAAAAATCATGTTTATGTGCATTCATTACATATGAATCTAGTTTCTCTTAGAAGCTTCCCAAGGAGGTGGAATGCTTACATGCATACAAGGAAAGTCTACCACCCTCTTTTGATAAATATTCTCTTGAGTACAGATAAGGTTGGTCAATGTTTTAGGGGTTCTGACAGTATTGAATATGATAACGACAACTCCATAACATTTTAAACTTTTGGACTTCATGATTTATGGCAAGTGGGCCCATGATATTGCTAAAACAACAAAGTTGTTCTCTTTTAGGGTTTTGAATGCTAAAAATAGTATTTTTTCAGTTGTACCATAATCCTACAAAATGTAAAATAAACTATAATTAGACTAAAAATAGGGATATTATTTGTAATATTTCCATGTATATCACTGGGTTACCAACTTTCTACATGCTCTAGTGGCTAAAGGTCACATGGTAGGAGATATAGGGTTTGAGGTTGGTAGTTGGTGGGACAAAGGAATAAGAGAGCAAGGAAAATGGTATCAGATCCATTTAGCATTCCTCTTCTACCTATCTCCAATAAGTAGGCCTTTAGGAAAAATTTTATACTAGCACCCATTTACCGTAGAAGGGCCTATAAATTTAACTGTCTCAATTTTGGACCCAAATTTTTATTTTGTTTGTCCACAATCCTTTTTTTCATGTTCCATTAAATAGCTCTATGGAAGGAGCTCATGTTCCCTAGGCATGTAAGTGTGGTTTGGTGGCACAACAGGGTTTCTTATATCGCCAAAGGGAACAAGGGATCAAGACTATAAAGTGTGTGCATAGGAGTGCATGTGTTGCCTTAGGAGAGAGAGAGAGGTCACATCCCCTTTATAACCTTTAGTGAGGATAGAATGGGGATTTCCTAGAAAGAGGGCACCAATATCAATTTTAGTCTACATCTTCTTCATCATCTTCTCCAAACATGGATTTTAGGTAAAAAAAACAAAATATTCTTCAATGACATCTTTCATACACACCCATTTGTTCAAACTCTTAGATAAAACTAAAACCTTGATACTAAATTATGGACATTTCACCTGGGAAACACATTAGCCAAATGGAAAAAATTAAAAAGAAAAACCCCAAACCTTAGAAACAAAAGGCTCCAAACCTATCAAGAAAAATTTCTATATTAAAGTCCCCCAAAACTAGACATTTCACAAAAAAAAAAGTATATGAAAACATTGAAAATTACTCAAATCATTAAACTAGGAATAGAACTACTTATATGGTACATATGATTTCTACAAAGATGTGCTACATTGGTCAATGTCATAATCTATCTAATAGCTGAAAGGCATCATCATCCTACTTAAACTGTTGAAGAAAACCAAAAGATCATGAATTGATTGATATCTGATACTCCAAGTACCTCACCAAAATGGAGCATGGAACAAGCTTGATAATGAATAAGATCCTCACCAAATTTCTTCTCTAAATGGAAAAATTCTAATAATTCTCCCACCTCAAAATTGAAGAGATGTTCATCCATAAATTTGAAGGAATAAAAGATTATGCTCACCTATACCTAATGCCTCTACAAGTATCATAAAAGTGCTCTCTCTGAAAAGCTACATTTTCCTCCTCCCTCCCACTCAATGAATCCCCATAAATGTCATTAACCTTTCTTCCATCCTCTACTTGAAAAATCTTCGCTATTATCAAGATCAGCTTCATGTTTCAATGAATTCATCTTAGAAGAAAGTGGAGGATCTTTTCAAGACTACAATTGTCATATGTAGGAGGAATCTTAATTGGGTAGACAATAGGAACATTGGTTTCTAGCCCTAGGGTTTCGACCATATCATTCATTGTTCTAAAGTATAATTCCATTATTAAAAATGAAAATGGATAGAAAAATAGAAAACTATTAGCAAGGCTTAGTATTAAGGCTTTTCATATAAGTAAAAAGGTTAAGGAATTGAAAAAATTAGGGGTTTTGGGCTTCTTCTCAGGTGATGCTTAACTTGATGAATGGTAGAAGTTGGATGATCTGCTGGATCTATGCTTTGGTCTTGATTAATGGAAACATTTAAAATTTAAAGTCTGCATAAGGGGTATTATTGTCATTTAATATTTTCTTTAAATGCCTATTTTAGCCTTAGAGAAGGGCAAGTAAATGGCATGTGACCACTTTCGGTGGATGTTTTTAATAACTTGTGATTGTGGAGGAATAAAGTGAAAACTTGAGAGAAATTTTGAGACAAATAGAACTATAGGCCCTTCTGTGGTAAACAAC
Organism: Warburgia ugandensis; assembly: GCA_035236585.1. NCBI lineage: Eukaryota > Viridiplantae > Streptophyta > Magnoliopsida > Canellales > Canellaceae > Warburgia > Warburgia ugandensis. Next base: position 51,689,184 of record CP141133.1, on the reverse strand, counting down.
CTAAACTTTAGAGTACTAGACTACTATTTTTCAAGATCTTTATTTGCAAATTTAAAAAGGGAAAAAATGTACGGATGTCATTTTAACTATCACAATTTTACAGCAACACCTATCCTAATTTCTATTTGATAGCTATGATATCAAAACTTTCATATCTCTGACAATAGTGCTCCTATTAGGAAACCATTTATTTTCGCTAATGTCTAGCATTTCTGGGTTCACCTCGGTTTAGTTTATAATATTTTAGAGATTTCTAGTATTGTTTCAAAAAATATGGGAAGAGAAATAAAAACAACAAAAATAGTAAGGAAAGTAGGAAGGTGAAAATTGATGGTCCAGGTCGACCAAATCATAAGACACAATATTGATTTCTAATCACTGGATCATTTGTCTAGAATAGTCATCTAGACAATAGATTTGAATAGTCATAAAAACAACAAAAATCATAAGAAAGGAAAGTAGGAAGGTGAAAATTGATGGTCCTGCTGGTCAACCAAATCACAAGACACAAGATTGATTTCTAATCATTGGATCATTTGTCTAGAATAATCATCTATACAATAGATTTGAATAATTCATATTAATGATCTTATTGAGATACACTTAAAACTACCATTGTGTTATTTATGAACCATTTATACTTAAGTTTCCCTAGTACAATAGGTAAAACTACTCCCATGTTAAGTTAGGACCTTAGGATCTAGGTTGGCTTCATTGTATGGTTCAGCTTAGAACAGGCTTTAATGTTTTTTCTCAAATACTTAAGAGAGAAATAGAATCAATATAATTTCTAATTTTCTCTTTGACTTGTGATTTCCCAAAAGGAAAGAAGAAAGAAAAGATCGCACACTCCATTCTTGTGCAACTTTTCCAAAGATGTTCTCTCTCTTCTGGTGATCTTGGCCTAGGGTTTTGATGTTAGAGATCCTTGGAAGGCTTAGCTAGGTTTATCCTTTAACATGTAAATTCTGATCTCTAGTTATCTAGTTATTCAAGATGTTTTCCAGAGATGATTGGTGTGCACAAAGTTCGTCAACTCATGGAGTTAAGCTAATTATTTTAGATTGATTCTTTTATGTTTTTATTCTACTTAATTGTTGATGCAAATTGGTAATGAATGTTACATGTTTGCTTGTCTCTTTTGCATGTGATCTAGCGATTTGAGAACATCGAAACCATGAAAAAATGCTACTTCACCCACTTTCTTCAACAGAGCTACCTGGGCTCTTTGAAAATGGCTATTCTAATCAACCCCATATCTTTTCAGCCTACCAAGTTATAGACAAGTTTGATTTCCCTACAGGCCTTCTTTCAAAAGGGTTTTAAGTTATGATGTCAATACCACTGCAGGGAAATCAACTGCGTATTTTCAACGGTAGTTCCAGTTTCTCATTGAAACGTTTATATGATCCGAAATTCAAGTCCAAAATCACTGGCTGCATCGAAAATATCGGTTTAGAGACCTCAGTGGAATCAGTGATAAGATGTTATTTTTCTGGCTGTACATTGTTGAGTTTACTAGGAGTGGGGATAAGTTTGAATTCTCTGTAGGGATTGCCCCTGCGAGTTTTCGCATTGATAATTTTGAAGAGTGGACACAGCGTGGATGTGCGTTGGATTCTGTTGGAGAGGGAGAGGGTGAATTTTTTCATTGTAACTTAATAACATCTATCATTTTGACTTTTGTAATGTAAACTCCATCATAAAGGAGCAAGATTCTAACTGTGATACGGAGAACATTTCTTCAGACGACTGTGCAAGTTGAACGTGAACTCCTAGTACCTTCGAAGCATTTCTTCAAACTGATATGCAACTAATATCATTACAATAACTGGAACGTGACTACTCTGATTGCAAGAGCATGCACAACAACAACTTCCATTACCACTGTGAAGAAAACATGCCAAATTTATAACTATAAAATGTACGTTACAAAGAAACCCTAGATATAGTAAAGAAAATCAAATACATCCCAGAAAGCTATTTATTTCGGCAGCAAAATCAACAAAGCCATAACTGCAACAAGAAACAGAGCGATGATGGCCAAATACATTATTTGAATGATCGCGCTTGCAAAATCTTGCTCGTAGACTCGTGGGAACCCGTAATAACCAGTAGAAGCTATTTTTTCCGACGAAGTCGATGAAGTTTCCGGTGACTGATGGGGAAGACGAGTCTTAGGTTTTTTCCATAAAAAGATGGGTAAAAAGGATGCTTTTCTTCGATATTTTGGTAAAAATGCTGGCTATTTACCCTTTTTTTATAATAAAAAAAAAGTAGTAGTAGAAACAATAAAATATTACAAACTAAACCTAGGTGGACCTCCCTAAATGACTTACCTAAAGGAAAGGCCATTGATGGCTTAGACATGAAGTTTTGGTATCACAACTGTCAAATTGAAAATGTTAGGGGTTTTCGTGAAAAATAGTGGTAGAGGCTGCATCCATAAATTCCTCCTAAAATAGAAAGTCTATTTTATAGCGTGTCAGTGATGCTTGAGATAGAGGGACCTGAGTTGAGATGCGATTAAGCATGCCATGTCACTGTTAGTGGTGCTGCAGCAATGCCATGTTACAAGCATGAGTGATGAAGGACTTCCTTTAGTCTGTTATGGAACCTATGAACACGGAGCAATGGAGGGAGCAAAGGAACTTCACATTCACGGATACTGATCCACCGCCTACCAGAAACTATGCAAATGCAGTAAGGCAACAAAGACCGGCACAGGCTTGGAGCTGGGGGAACGTAGATGAAGGTAACGAGGAGGACTTATCTATTCGATGATGGGGAAGAAGCTAGGCATGTAAACTTTGTAAGTTTAATGAGGAAGATCTGAAACAAGAAGCATAGCAAATTGGAAATAAATGCTTATTGAATGCTTCGTGAACAGAGATCTAGGAGTATTATCTTAAAATCACTGATCTCACTGAAGGTTTCCTTGCAATTACATTTGAAAGTGTGTAGTAGTTCCGATATGCAAGATCTAATGGCCCATGGATTATCGATAACCGTTACCTCATGTTACAGCGACGGAGGCCAGGATTCAACCCGTGTACGGCAAAGATCTCTACTTCCTATGGAACATTGGACAGAGATGGGCCTCTTTATGCTAGCCAAAAAACTTGGGAAACCTATGAGAACGGATGAGTTCACGTATGAAGCTACTGCAAACCCAAATGCTAGACTGACAATAGAAAGTTTTATTAGGGTGTGTGCCTAAATTGATGTTGATATGCCTTTGCCTTCAGGTACATTCCGTGTCCTTCGACGGGTGCTCTATTGGCATCTCTTTTCTTATGAACATCTTCCTATACTCTGTACAGACTGTACTCGAATAAACCATACAATGAGCCATTGACAACACCAACACCCCCCCCCCCCCCCAACATGAGAAAAATCATGAGGATATGCAAGACCATGACACACCCAGCGACAAAGTGGATGAGCAGTTCTGTGGAATTAGGAATAAAGTCATACCTACAATAAGGAGAACACAAGGTCAAAGGAGAAATTATGGAGCATCGAAAGGGAAAGCTCAACCGTGCAATAGATTTATAGGCCTCCAACAAGAGGATCACTGTCCGAATGAGAAGATAAACAGTAACTCATCATGGCTGCAGATCAAGAGGTAGATCAAATGCCCACAGATGAGCCAAGTCATGAAACTGATACATGTAGTCCTGTTGAGATCTCTCAAGGTACAGACAACCACCCAATGGCAAACACATCACCGACCCGCAGTGAAGAGTATGGAGCAAATAATAAGGACAATTTGAGTATTAATGACAAACAAAAGTCAATTGCAAAAGGTCAACCTTGCCCAACTCCAAAAAGACAAAAGAAACTCCTCTATGAAGCAAAAGGAAAACGAGTGGAGATCTAGTTCTTAGCATTTGAATAACGAGTACAACAATAATGAGATAGCTCATGAGGCCAGGAAGTTGGTGAATCTAGCAGAAATTCAGCCCGGTGGCAGAAGCTTCAGTTTTGGTGGCCAATTGTAGAACTGTTTAGGCAAGTTCTAATGCCTCTTTTCTTGATAGATCTTTGGAAATGACATATATAAGTGATTAGAAATGCTTCTCCAAAAAGGAAGAAGAAATCATGTGATGACCAAGATCAAGCAAAGATCCCACAAACGTTGGAGATGCATACCTAAAAATAAGGAGCAGATGGAGAAAAATCTTTGCATTCAAGAATTGGTTATTGCTAATCCACAATTATCATTGTTGATCCAATGTTATAGATCAAATTGAATATTTGCTCATTTCTTTCTCTTTTTAGTGTAATTTTTCGAAAACTTGTACTATATAGTATCTCTCTTTTATGTCTATATAGATGTATCAAACAATGAGGCAATGAATTATTATAGCTTCGCTAAAATCAAAGGATTATTCATCATTTCATAGCCATGAAACTCGTAAGCATAAACATTAGCCTGCCAAAAAACATAAGCCTTTACATACACCAATCCTTCCATCATTTTCATCTCTCACTAATCCAAAATGGAAGAGCCCAGACTTATAATCTAGTTATTCCACTAATGCGCCAATTTAGTGTCAATCGAACTAGGCTCCAATTATTATCTCACATGGTGTTTGCAAATTCGTCATCTTGCTCGTAATCTTAGATTTCTTGATCACCTCAAAATTGATGGTAGAAAACCAAAAGCTTTTTTTGAAGATGAGAGTATGAATCCAGCCTGTGCCTTATGGGAAACCAATGGCGGGTTACTCATCTCTTGGCTCCTTGGTACAACAAAAGAAGAAGCTTAACCATCCATTGACAAGGATAGAATGGCCTATCTTCACTGGAGTACGTTGGAAGAACAGTTGCTTACAATAACTATTGAGAAAGGGGGGCAGCTCAAAAACATGCTCAGGACCATCAAGAAAGGGTCACATTCCTTGGAAGAATATATAAGGGAGTTCACGTCAATTTGTGACTATCTTTCTGCCATAAAGAAGCTTGTCTTTGACCTTGACAAGGTGTTTTAGTTTGCTCATGGCCTATGATCGAAATATGAGAATTTTCGACTAGCCATGGTGACAACACTACCATATCCCACCTTTAATTAGTTTGTCCTTGCTCTCAAATGGCATGAACAAACTCTTACTTTCAAAAGGAGGAAGAAAAAATCTACATCGAACACACTCAAGCTTACTTCAGCTCATGGATGTGGTGGTAAAGGAGGAAGTGGCGATTTCAACTCTAAGGGAAGAGGCTTCACTCCAGTGAGTCACTGTAACACTCAAAATAATGCTAACAATAACTTAGGACCCATTTCAAACATTTTTATAAAGGGGATGGAAACTATAAAGAAATAAGTTTCTGAAAAAGGATGATAACATAGCTTGTCAAATTGTGGCAAAATGAATCATATTGCTCTTGATTGTTGGTATAGGTTTGATTATTGACAACAATCAGAGGACTTTCCACAAAGCTTTAGCAGCCCTTACTTTGAATAAGGAAGATCCTTCTTTTTATGTGAATTCAGCTGCAATTGTGAATATGACAAATGACATAGGTATGTTGTCTCATCTAAAACCTTATAGAGGAGATGATGTTGCTTATGTTGGAAATAAAAATAAATTACCTATTACACATATTAAAGATGCTCACATTGGGAAATATGATTTAAAGGATGTTGTTATGGCTCCTCAATTGTGAATTTAATATCAATCAATAAGTTTACTTCATGTAATGCTTATATTGTCAAATTCACATCCTCTAATTTTATTATTAAGGACTAACATCAGAAAATAGTGGTGAGGCAGTATAAATGAGGACAACTTTATGCACTAGATCATGGCTTACAAGGGGTGTTAACAGTAATAAAGAGTAGCAGCTCATCCTCATTGTGGCATGCACTACTTGGACATTCAAGTTCAAGGATCTTGTGTTTGCTAAAAGGGAGAAAAGTTATTGACGTCACTAATTGGAAAACTAAACTATCCATTTGTGTTAGTTATCAATCGAGGAAAAGTTGCAAGCTACAGTTTAAATTGAATAATAAAATTTTAGATTCACCTCTTAAAAAAGTACAAATTTAGGATTTCAGATTTTATGTTATTTTTATCAATGATTGTTCATGATTTACTTGGTTTTGCCTCTTGAGAAGAAAGTCAAATTTTTATTCTTGTTTTCAAGTTTCAAAGACTTGTAGAAAAACCAGTTTGACAAGAAAATTAAGACTTTTCAATGTGATGGAGGGCAAAGAATTCAATTCTTGTGACTTTCTTAATCATGTTGAAAATTGTGGGATTTAGTTACAAATTTCTTATCCTGGTATGCCTGGACAAAATAGAGTTGCTGAGCGAAAACACAGTCATATGGTTGAAATAGGTCTCACCATGATATTTTATTTAATTTTGCCATTATCTTTGCAGACCAAACCATCTTACTACTACTTAATTAACATGATGCCTTCTTTGGTCTTGCATAACAAAAGTCCATATTAAAAATTTTATCAAAGAGATTCGGATTATAATGGCTTGTGGGTGTAAGGATGTTTGTGTGACATCTCGACTTTTTACAACACTTTTTCACAAAATCTTTTTCAATTGTGGGGCCCCGAGTTTGAAAAATTGTTTAGAAACCAACAGCAAAAAACAAGTTTAATGAGAATGCCTTAAAAATCTTGAGTGTCATTTTTTTCTTTTCAAAAATACAAGAATTTTCAGAGGAATGAGTACCACATTCCTACCTAAAATCCAATAATCTCCCCTATATTTTGGACCCCACACATTTAACCCATGCTATGTGATAACCTAATCAACACAATACATATGTAAAATAAATAAAGGAGACTCTGTCTCCCTCCAAAATACGTCCACACGCATGTCTATTTACATTTAAATAGAAAGAGATATTTTTGTAGTGCCAAAAGGCTAGGATTAAAATCAAACTCCCCAAGACCACTCCAGTCACAACCACATTACCGTAACTCCATTTACATACCCAGGAGTAAATAAATCAAAGTCATATTAAGTCCACATCGCATCAATTTATCAAATCATAACTATATTGCAAACATGTTTGTTATACATGTCATTTTGGTGGAATATGATGCATAATGTATAATATAATGAACTTTGGAGTCTCAATCATGATTTACAAATCAATGTCATGCCATAGTAATTCAAATTATCAGTTTCAATATCCATGCATATTGTTCTCAAGACAATACTAATCATTGTAAAGTATTTTACAAGATATGAAAGATCATCAAAACTCACATCATGCATCATCTCATAAATATACTCATCCAAACTAGATAGTAAATCATCATCAAGAATCATTAGATGAAAAGCATTTAAACCATATAATGCTTCAATAAAATCAACGTGTCCCAATAAACACATATATACAATACCATCGAAACCTCCTCAAGGTCTAACAAGTGTAGAAACACTCAAAATTTGATCATCTGTCATTGGTCATGAGTACACATTATAGACATGAAATCCCAGGGTGCCACGCACTACAACTATCGCGTTGTATACATATGAATCTAAAAATAATGGACCCTCTGTGTGGCAGACAAAAACCTAGTCAAGTCTGCAGTTGTCATGCTGATACCTAGACAGACAAACTCCCTGCACTCTACCCATGATGTCATCGACCTGAATTCGGCCTTAATCAATCAAGTATCTCACATAAATAAAGTTTCAAAAGGGGGAAGATTAGTCAACACCCTTCTAGCACAACATCTAACTGGTCACCATATGCCCTCCATAACATAATAATAACTGGCATCATTACATGCCATCATAACATATAAAATCCTAGAAATCCATGCATTAATGAAATCATGCAATTTAAATCTCATGATACGATATAGCCATGTAAAAGCCACCCTCACAAGGGTTGAGTTTGAGGATTTCATATTCCTCATCATTTCATAATTCATGAAGTCCATATAACTTCAAATATGTTTTCATGCATAAGTTTCCAATTTAATAGTAAACAACATGGCATTCTAAACCAAAAAGTTGCATGAATACAAATATGTTGACTGCATAAATTAGAAATATCATAATTTCATATCTTAAGCATTTTCAAATATGACTGAGTAGTTATCAATAGTTTTCATGTTTCAAAAAAGCATATTGATGTAAAACTACATGCCTCTCTTGACGTGCTTCACAATTTCGTTATGTTCTTCCAATCACTCATTGATCACCTATCGATATTCTAGATTCCTTGTCAATGTCAAGTTATATAAACAATTACAAAAAGGAATCCATTATAGCATTAATCTAATGGTCTAGATAATCTATTAATCATGGAACCATTAGGTTTCATACAATCTATCACTATTTAAACAATGATAGATTGGATGGCTAAGATTGTCTGATCAGATTTCAACATGGATTGACAATCTTAGTTAGATTCGAGTTATATTAAGCCCCTTTTACTTATTCCTAGGTTTGGAATAAGAAATGGACGATTAGATCATCCATAAAACCTACATCTAACATGAATACTACAGATTTTACTAAAAATCTCAAATCATGAGTTGGGTTTTATAGATCTTACCTTTTAGATGTATTTCCATGCCTTTTCCACCCTTGGATGAGCCAGATTGATCACTGTTTTTGCATTGAAACCCTCCGATCATGCCTCTCTCTGTTTATCCCTCTGATTGACGGTTAAGATCACTTTGGATTAATCCTAAGGGTTTTGACCGTCTCACCGTGTTGAATACAATGATTGGCTTGGATCAGTGATCGAAGCTGGCATCATCTCTAGCAATGGCCTGTAAATTTGGCACCCAAAAACCCCTATTTTTGGTGACCTAGGTTTCTCTCTTTCCTCTCTCTTCTCCCTCTTTTCCTCCTCCTCCTTCCTCCTCTTCTCTCCCTTCTTCTTTCTTCCTCATTCTCTACTGTTGTTTCCTCCCATGTGTGTGTGTCAGGTTCAAGAACAGACCGTTAGGTGTGTTCTCTTTTCCTTAAGTGGGGTGGGGTTCCCATATCAAATACGCTCCCCCCGCCCCCCTCTATTAAGGCAATTTCATTTTTTTTTTCATTTTTTACAAAAATGTTGACATTTGAATACTCATATCTCCTCCATTTGAACTTCGATTTTAGAAAACTTGGTGTCGTTGGAATCATCTTTTCTACTACAATCCAATTATAGAGGTTTTAATACTTGATTAGACGTGTACCAAGTTTTTCATTTATAAAACTTCAAATATAGAAAATTCAATATATTCTTTTCATCCCAATTTAACATTTTCCAAAGTTTACTCAATTTGAAATTTAAAAGTTAGGAATGTTACAGTTTGTGTTTTCCTTCTATTCAACACCAAGGAGGCAACAAGTTTGTTAAGAAAAACTTATCCTTGTGTTTTGTCAGCTATAACCCAATCTGTAAGGGTTATCGGTGCTTAGATCTTCAAACCAAAAGGGTATATACATCTTTGATGAGGGAAAAATTTCCTTCAAGCTAAGCCAACCAGAGTTGCTTTCATCTTCCTTAGAGCTTATGAAATTTTCACCACTAGATGAGTGGATTGGGACAGCAAAAATGGCTACTTCCTAAACAAAAAATTTAGATGCACACCATGTTCTACAATTACCTATTATAAACATGAACTCTTGTTGTGATGGAGACATAAATGCCATTTACGAGCCTTAGTGTGAAACCCAAGTTTTTATAACACTTATACACAAAATCATTTACAAATGTGGGGCCTCGAATTTAGAAAACTATTTAGAAAACAAATAACAAAAAATAGTTTTCTTGAGAAGACTTTTGAAAGTCTAGAATGTCATTTTTCTTTTAAAAAAAGAAGGATTTTTAGAGAAATGATGGCTACATTTCTACTAAAAATTCAGCATAGTCTCCTCTGTTTTTTTAAGTTATACATTTTATGCATGCATGCAATGCTCTTAATAAACACAATTTAAATCAAATAAATAATAACGGGACTCTATCTCCATCCATCCATTCACATACATACATAATATAAATGTGTATAGGTTTAAAAATCAAGTTTTTTAACTAAATTAAAAGAACAGTTGATGACCAAGATCAATCCAGTCACAGCCACACAACCATAGTTTCAATCTACATGTACATATGTTCATAAAACAAAGTCATAATAATCAAAGTATTGCATCAATTCACAAAATTATCAACTATATTGTAAACCTATTTGATGTACCTTCTATGTCCTTGTCTTGAGATCTCTAGCACAATCTTTTACTCCTCTGTCTTAATTCTTCACACTTAAGATTTACAATGTAGCAAGCTTGTGTTTATGTAGGTAGTTTCATTATTGAAATATAAAAGTTTATATATTTTTAAATCCAAAAAGAAATTAGTAATCACATGTTATGCAGTTTTGTAAAATATGATGCACAATGGGCAGCATAATAATAAAACTTTGAAATCTCAATCATGCTTTACAAATCAATGTCATGCTAAACCAATTCAATTTATCAGTTTCAATATCCATGTATGTTGTTTTAAGGGAAATAATAATTACCTTTGCAATGTATTTTACAAAAATGTGAGTAGTCACCACAACTCATATCATGCATCATCTCAAAAGTATACTCATCCAAGCTAAATAATGAACCATTATCAAAATCAATAGACGAAAAGTATTTAATTCATGAAATACTTAAATACAATCAATGTATCTCAATAAGTGTGTGTGTGTGTGTGTGTGTGTGTGTGTGTGTGTGTGTGTGTGTGTGTGTGTGTGTGTGTGTGTGTGTGTGTGTGTAACACCATCTAAGCCTCCTTGAGATCTCATGAGTATAGAACCACTCAAAATTTGACTATTTGTCATTGGTCATGAGTACTCATTATAGATCTGAAATCTCAAGGTTCCACACACCTCTTGCACTATCACGCTATATGCATCCAAATCTCAAAATAAATAAACCCTCTGTGCGACGTGCAAGATACAATCAATTTTGTGGCTATCACGCCAATACCAAGTGGATAGAATCCCTACACTGTGTGAGCAATGGGTACATAGTGTCTCAGGCCATGACCTTGCCCATGAAGTCATCATAACCCTAATTCAACCTTTTGGGCCAAGTATCTAATACTCATATGCAACTTTGGAAAGGGCACGATCAATCCTCAACCTTCCTAGCATGGCATCCATTGAACCTAATATGTTCATCATAATGTAATAATAATAAGCATCATTACATTCCTATATAATTGATAAAACCATAGAAATCCATGCACTATTGAAATCCTGCAAATCAAATCTTCATGATACAATATACCCATGAAGAGCAACCCACACACGGGTGGAGTATGAGGATTTCACACTCATCGACATTTCATAAATCATGATTTTCATGTATTTGCAAATACATTTTTGTATAACAAGTTTTCAATTTAATTATAAATTAACATGGCATTGCAAATTGACAAGTTGCACAAACTACAAGCATATTCATTGTATAAAATCAAAAATCCCATGAATCTCAAATTTCAACCATGAATAAATGGATGTCAATAGTTTTTTAAACTTTTAAAGGAAAACTTATTGATGTTAAAACTACCTACTTCCTTAGCAATTTCTCACAAGTTCTTCCCTTTTAGGTTTAGCTTTAAACTTAACTTCAAGTTGGTCAAGCAGCACCTGAAGCTGTGTAGTGCATCCAACATCTGGATTCCCATGTCAACACAAAATCATATCAACATCTAAATTGTTCTTGAATTTAAACAACACATAAAATTCTTTTTTTTAAACAATATTTTCATGTTTGTATTTGATGTTATAACCTCATGATCTCAACCATTTAGGTTATAGGTCTAACTTAGTATTTTAGAGTTTGATCTTATACTCAAAGTGTTTAGGTCTAAACTTAAGATCAACATCAAACAATCAAAGATTTTGATTTGATAATTTCTTTCATGATCCATCAATTCTAAGTAATCGGATTTGTTATTTAAGGTTAAAACTCAATGATTAGAACTCTGGTAAGGTTGTTGAGTTCTAATCATTGACCAATCAGTATGCATAGTTAGAGATCAATGATCCTCATTTAGTTTGTCAGATTTTCCCACTCTTTGACCCTAAACCTATCTGATTTTTAGGAATTTATAGTTTCTTTAAATTCATATTTACACAAAGGTTTCCATAGATGGTATAGGTTATCCAAAGTCTCAATTTTTATATTTATTTAGATCAGAACTATTAATTTTCCTATCCTTTCTTATGATTAGTACCTAAACATGAAAATTTCAAAGTTAAAGGGGCAGCCCTGGTGCAGAAAGCTCCCGCCTATGCGGGGTCCGAGGAAGGGGCAGGCCACATGGGCCTAAAGTAGGCAGCCTTACCTTGCATTTTGCAAGAGGCTATTTCTATGCCTTGAACCCGTGACCTCAAGGTCACACGACAACAACTTTTATCGTTGTGCCAAGGCTCCCCTTCATGAAAATTTCAGAGTATCTTTACTAATTAGAGGTAAGGGGACTTAATGGTGGCATTTAATCACTGATCAGGTATCGTAGGCCCTGTTCCTTTACTATTCAATTGGACAGCTAATAAAGAATATATTTTGATCAATTTCTATCTAAACATTATAGTTTCTTTTATATCCTAGTTAATTTAAGCTTCATGAATTTGTATGCAACATATGATCGTCAATCAAATGTCACAAGGTCACTATTTGAATAGTGACAAATCAGACAACCAAGATCATCTAATCTATTCCCTTAATAATCTTGGGTTTTTGGTCATCTCCTTACGTTGAGTGGAATGATCCACTCAGATCGTCGATTCGAGCCATCATCTTTTTGGCAACAACTACAACTCTAGCACTCGTAACCACAATTTCTCCTACTCGCCAGCGTGATAGACTTCTTCAACAAGCTGGACTTCTTCTTCTCCCTCTCTCTCTTTTTCTCCTTTCCTTTCCTCTCCTTCCTCTTCTTTTTTCTTCTTCTTCTCCTTCCTTTTCCTCCTCTCTTGGTTTCTCTCTCCATTGGGTTTTGAGTAACAGAACTTAAGTTCCATTTTCTCTTTTCCTTTATTATTTATTTAATATATTTTTATAATATAATATAATTATATATGCACTTGCATTTTATTTGTTTTATTTTTTTTATATTATGATCATCATTCCCCCTTTTTTCTTTCTTGCACAGTGATGTCACGTGGGACAATAATGTCTCAAGACTTATTAGATTTCAAACTTTGTAGGTGGGGCCATTAAGTAAATTTACCAAAATGACCTTCACTTATAAAATTCATAACTTTATTTATATTCAATTAGGTGTCTTTCAAAAGGTCAATTTCGTACAACTTAAGACATGAAATTTTAAATTTGCATTTTATCAAAATTAATTCAAAAATCATTTGAAATAGAATTTAAAAATTAGGGTTATTATACTCAAGATGACCATGTCGAACCACAAAATGATGAAACTTCACTCGCTGCTTATGATATAGATGGCACCCATACCACTGTCGTCTTCCCGAATAATGTAGCTACCACATCTCACAACGATGAGAACCTAGTTGCTCCATCTAATGACTACCCATGTAGTGTCATCATGCCTTCACATGACACATCAGCAACCAGCAATGACATCAAAGGCTAAGCCATTTTCTCAAATGACCAAATTGACAATTATGATGTTTTCTCATCTCATCCTAAGCGAGATCAATGTCCCCTTGCCTAATTGAATGATTATGTCTACAACCTTGCTCAAGATGAAATTCTTGTTGATCCTTGGACTCTCCATTCTACTCTCAAGGACCCTCGTTGGATAGATGCCATGAACAAGGAGCTTCAAGCTCTTCAAAATAATAATACGTGGTGTTTGGTGCCTCATCCATCTAACATTAATATGGTTGGTTCTAAGTGGGTCTATCGGATAAAGCAATGTGAAGATGGCTAATTGACTGCTTTAAGGATTTCCTTGATGCTCATGGTTTTACTCAAGTTTCTAGTTGTAGACTATGATGAGGCTTACAACCTCATTATTTGTCATATCACTATCCATTTAGTAATTGCTCTCTATACCTCTCTAAGTTAGTGCATGCAGCAAATTGATGTAATAAAATGGCTTTTTGCATGGTAATTTCAAAGAAATAGTGTATATGGAATAAACAGTGCCCACCCCCAAAAAAAAATAATTTTGTTGATCCTGATAATCCTAATCATGTGTGCCTCCTTCACAAATCCCTTCATGGCCTTAAGCAAGCTTATCGCGCATAGTTTAATTGGCTTTCTCGATTTTGCTCCATCTCAAGTTTTATTGCAATAAGTTAGACTCTTCCCTTTTTGTTTATCATCAAAATTTAACAACTATCTTGCTTCTCATTTATGTTGATGATATTTTAATAATGGGTAATAATATTCCTTTTATCACAATCTCATTAAACAACTGGGCTTTGAGTTTTCTATTAAGGACTTAGGAACCAACCGTTATTTTCTTGGGGATTGAAATCAAATCATTTAATGGAGTGGTATTTCTCTCACGACCCAAATACATCAAAGATTTACTCTCTAAACATGAATGTTTGACAGCATGCTAAACACAACTCTAATGGCCCTCAAAGATAAGCCTCATGCTTTAGAAGATACATCCATGGATGCTACCCACTATCGGAGTATAATAGGTTCTCTTCAATACCTAACTTTTACTCAGCCAAATATCATTTATATTCTAAACAGGTATGTCAATTTTTCAATAATCCTACAATGTTACATCTCAAAACTGTTAAACGAATCCTTCTTTATTGCAAGGGCATAGAAGACTATGGTCTATGTTTTATCTCTAAAAGTCCTAGGTCTCTATATGGTTCTTGTGATGCCAACTAAGCAAGTAGTTCAATGATGCAAAGGATACCAATGGCTTTGCAAAAAAATTTTGGTGCCAATTGCATCTCATGGCATTCTAAAAAGCAACCTATAGTTGTTTGTTCTAGTTCAGAAGCTAAGTATCGTTCCATGACCTTTACAACAGCAAAGCTTACTTAGCTCACTTTTTTACTTCGTGACATTGGGGTTTCTTTGCTCAAGCCTTCTCAACTATTTTGTAATAATCTTAGTGCTTTGTACATGTCTATTAATCCTTTATTTCACGCTCGAACCAAGCATATTGAAATAGATTATCATTTCGTTCATGAAAAGTTTTCCATGGGTATACCTATTATTCAATATGTGGCATCGTCTCTCCAACTTTTTGATCTCTTCACCAAGTCTTTGCTAAGAGCATCCTTCATTTTTCTTTGAAGCAAGTTGGGAATTCATTTACATTCCCTCTCCAACTAGAGGGGGCATGATAAGGAATGTTTCTCCAAAAAGAAAGAAGAAGTCATATGATAACCAAGATCAAGTAAAGATCTCACAAATGTTAGAGATGTATACCTAAAAAATTAGGAGCAACTGTAGAAAAATCTTTTCATTGAAGAATTGGTTATTGTTGATCCACTATTATGTGGTCAAGTTGAATATTTGCCCATTTATAATGCTTCAAAACTCACTCTCTCTCTCTCTCTCTCTCTCTCTCTCTCTCTCTCTCTCTCTCTCTCTCTCTCTCTGTGTGTGTCTTTATAGGTGACTAGTAATTTTAGGAAGCATCTGCAGGTGTAAAGAGCAAGTGACATTTGATTGGCTAGGAAAAAGTTTATAACTACCTTTTTCTTTTCCTTTTTCTGTATTATACATTTTTTAGGCCAATTAATGTCACCTACTCCTCACACGTGTAGGAAATAGTTGAAATTATTGCTGCTCAATACCCACACACGTGTATCAAACAAAAAAGCAATGAATTATTACAGCTTCACCAAAATTAAATGAGTTTTCAATAAGAACATCAACAACCCATTCTAAGAATGTATATCAAGAGACAAGCC
This sequence comes from Warburgia ugandensis, assembly GCA_035236585.1. NCBI lineage: Eukaryota > Viridiplantae > Streptophyta > Magnoliopsida > Canellales > Canellaceae > Warburgia > Warburgia ugandensis. The sequence continues at coordinate 51,673,334 of CP141133.1, read as the reverse complement.
CAAAACAGCAGCAACGTGAACTCACCATGAATCCCCATAACCATTCTGGATTTGATCCAAATCCAAAGAGAATGAAAAAACCTCCAACCAATGCCAAGCCTGAAAATCAGCTAACCCAACCAACTAGAGAGAACAATGATCCTGATCATGTTTTTCTAGCTACCACCATCCCAAACTGTGAACAAGAACACTAGTCCATACTTCATTCCAGTTATGTCCATACCAATCCAAACTGTGAGCGACAACACTTAACGCAAGATCGGATACAATATTACCAGCTAATGATCAACTGAAACTTACACACCATTATCCATCATTCTACCGCCTTTAATAACCAAGGGGACAATTTTGATGGCCGAAACCAACAGCATGATGTGTATCCGCTTGTCAACATCGTAGGAATGATACCTTTGGACATGCCCGAGAGGGCTACCTCCCAGCATGGGCCAAGGCAGTGATCCTAGCATGCTTCAAGAAGGGAAAGGCGACAACATGTTGCAGCCAAGCCCGTTCAACCCCTGAATTCACTGAACGTGGACCTTGCTCAGCTTACAGGAGCTGTACGGGAACAACATCACGCAGACGGGATCCTAAAGATCATGACGACTCGTGCTGGGCCGTCAGGTACGTCAACCAATTCCAACAATTAAATGCCTTTGTTTTCTTTTTCTTTTTTTTTCATGGAATAGTAGAAGTGGTCGTCAAGTTGCAATGTGGTGAGCAGCCAAGTGTTTCTTTGATAATCATAGGACATGCTTGGTCTTGCTTTGTGAAACCAAGATTGCTAATAGGGATGGCAAGCTTTTGAATAATAAGTAGAGGAAAACCTTCCCATTCCGATCAATTGTGCAATCACATGGATTTTCAGGCGGGCTAGTTGTGATGTGCAGCAATGAGTGGTTCAACGTCACTTCTCATCAATCTACAAATCAAGCTATCACTTCAAAGTCCAATTGAAGGACAATGGAAATCAATTTATCCTTCTTACTTTAATCTATGCCAATATTGATCCTAATAAAATGAAGGAACTCTGGTCTTGCCTAAAGAGTATGGACCCCAAAAAACAATACCCCGTGGTTCGTCATGGGTGATTTCAATTCACTGAATTCTAGCACAAAGAAAAGAGTTAGAGAGCCTCCCTTAGACCTTGACGCACTTGATACCACGACCGACCTTTCATTCATCCATCTCGGCTTCCATGTTCCAAATTTACTTGAACCAATATGAAAAAAGGCGGACGCCACATATCGGTGAGACTTGATAGATGTGTCCGTAATATTGCATGTAATACATTTTTCCAAGATCCAATCTCTCTCCCTTTACCGGATTGCGTCCAAGCGCCACTCATTAATCGTAGATACTGAGGGTGGTATGACTAGAAAGAAGAGGCCTTTAATGTTTGAAGATCATTTGGACCGACCATCCCACTTATAAAGACCAATTTGAAAATGCATTTAATACCCAAATTATTGGATCACATGCCTATCAAATTACTCCAGCGCTAAAACTCATGAGGAAAAATTTAATAGGTTGGAGCAAATCCACTTTTGGACAGCTCAACAAGAAAGTGGATGAACTCACCAAAAGGCCGATCGATATTCAAAGTCGAGACCGAGTTCCACTGGATCTTGAAATTGAGCTTCTTATTGATCTCCACAATGCCCTTAACTAATGAGATATGCAGTGGCACCATAAAAGTAGAAATTGTTGGCTTGAGTGCGGTGATTTAAACACACGATTTTCTTCACATGTTTTGCAACTAGCCGTAGAAGAAAAAATCACGTATTTACCATCACTGATCTTCTTCGAACACTAGTAACTTTTGCACAATCGCCAAGATTTAAAAAAAAAACAAACTATCGGATGACAATAAGAGATCCATTATGGAACCTATGACCAAAACAGAGGTGAAAGAGGTTTTGTTATCAATCAATGGCAACAAAAGTCCGGGGTTTGACATATTTAATGCCCCTTTTTCTCAAAATTCATGGGACATCATGGGGGAGGCCATTTTCAACGTGGTTAAGCTGGCCTTCGCCAATGGGTTTTTCTCTAAGGAACTTAATAAAACGCGGGTTGTTCTTATTTCTAAAGATTAAAACCGAAATTCAGTTGACCGTTTTAGACCAATAAGCCTTATGCACAATTTTATATAAAACTATTGCTAAAGACTTGGCCAAGAGAATCCGACCATTGCTCAATGGAATTATGACCCTGAATAGGCAGCTTTTATTCCAAACCGACAGATCCATGACAATATTCTTCTTGTCCAAGAAATTGCCAACAGTTTCATACATCTGAAAGGGAAGCATGACAATATGATTATCAAAGCTGATTTAAATAATAGTACGATATGATCGAATATCACTACATTGAAGGGGTTTTAACACAAATGAACTTCCCACAGTAGATTATTAATTTGATCTCTTCATCAATATATATGGCCATCTAATTAATGCTAAAACTTTGGAGTGGTTTTGTCCACCAGTGGCATAAGGCAAGGCGACCCCTTATCACCCTATCTTTTAGTCATGGCAAGACTATCATCCACACTCCAAAAAACATGTTTTGAACAAGAGCTTAAAGCCAATGAAAATTGCTAGAAGCGGCCCGAGCCATTCCCACCTTTAATTCACGGATGATGTTATCCTGCTGCTAACGCAACCAAAAATGAATCCCTTGTCATTAATCAGGCCTTCGCATTTCTAATGAAAAATCTGCAACACTTTTCTCCCGAAAGTTTCCTCCCTTGACTGAACAGAAATCCAAAGTATCCTGCAAATCCACAGGTCTATCAAAGAGGAGCGTTATCTAGGCCTCCCAGTCCTGGAAAAGGCTCCGAAAAAAGATCACCTGCAATTCCTAACCAACAAAATCAACCATAGATTGATGGGTTGGAGAGGCGCTATTTTATCAAGAGCCGAAAAAATCACCCCTCTTCAGTCTGTGACAGGAGGCCAACCAAGTTACACCCTTCGATGCTTTGTGGTACCGAAATGCATCATGGACCAATGTGAAAACGCAAAAACTATGTTCTTGTGGAACAATATTGAAGTCCAAAAAGGTTTACACCTAGTCACTGGTCTTGTGTATGCTCAACGAAGAACATTGGTGGACGTGGATTTAAGCACATGAGACACATGAGCAAAGCTTTTAAAGGGAAATTGTCTCTATGGGTGCAACATACTAAGGCAAAATACCGTAGAAATGAGGACTTTTTCAAGGTGAAGCCAAAGCAATCAGACTCACCCATTTGCAGAACCGTATTGCAATGTAGGGACCTTCTCAAATTGGAGCTCCAATGGGCTGTAGGATCGGGCGAAGCTAGAGATTTATGGGATAGCCCATGGATGGGTACCGAAACCTCAAGAGAGCAAGCGGGGCTACCTGGAGCTAATGATCCAACAGGTAAACTATCTAACATTATTAATCGAGTGGGTTAATGGAAAAAGAAGAAATTGGTAGGTTGGGGACACATCCAACGTGAGATTGAGAGATTAACCATTTTTCCCAATCAAGAGAATGAACTTGTCTGTATTCATGAGAATGGCACTATATCCCGTGAAATTAGTAGCAAAGCTTCTCCAAGAAGTATCAAATACTTCAACCAAATTCCCAATATGGAAGTATATATGGGATTCCATGTGCCACCATAAGGTCAAAGTTTTTCTGTGGCTAACCTACTTGAACAAATTGCTGATTCGAGACCACACATCATGGAATCAACAATAGCTCAAATCGTGCCTACTGTGTAACACCCGAGATAAATCAATCTCAAATGTTGTTTGTATGCGGAAAAATTAGAAATTATGGGAGAAATGACTAGGAGCTTCAAAGAATAGTTTAGGCAATACCCTAACCTCAACGAATTTGTCGATAAATGGTTCAATTATGGTCACAAAACCAAAGAATAAGATCTTCGTAGGCCTTAGCTCACTCCTACATGGCATGACATATTTCAAACCTTAGAACTGTATTGCATAGGACAATGCCAAGGTCCAAAATGAAAGACTTATCCAACGGCATAAAGTTGAGGTAATGGAATTAGCGAACATGGATAAGGGGGTTTATTTAACTGCGATATCTTCGGCATATGTGAGATATCGAGTTTATTTAATGGTGATATCTCTAGCATATCTGAGATATCAGGTTTATTTAATGGCATTATGTTTGGCATATGTTACATATCAGGTTTATTTAACATTATTGCTAGTTGATATGCTTGGCGTTTTGGAGATATGCCAAACCCATTTTGCAGTGTAAAATCTAATAAGGTTTAGTGAGAGAAAAATCAAATGCAAACCATTGTTTTTTAGTGAGAGAAAACAACAGTCGTCTAGTTATGTGATTTAACATTTTTTTTCTCTGTTGTACGCCAAGAGAGAGGGGGGTTGGCATTTTCTGGTTGGGGTTCACGAGTTCGTCTACGTTGTCGACCTTCATCACCACCACAGTACTACCCAGTTACCCCAATTTCACTATACAAAGAGAGGGGGGTTGGCATTTTTTTGGCTGGGGCTTCTACATTGTCCCCGGCCTTCATCACCACCACAGTAGCAGCTAGTTACCCCAATTTCATGTTATTTTCATGATTTCTTCACCATTGCCAAACCTTAAGACCTGAACTCTTGTCCTACCCTATATCTATCTTTTGTCCCCTCTCTCTCTCTCTCTCTCTCTCTCTCTCTCTCTCTCTCTCTCTCTCTCTCTCTCTCTCTCTCTCTCTCTCTCTCTCTCTCTCTCTCTCTCTCTCTCTTCTGGTTAATGATTTTTTCTCTATTGTACTCTGAGAGAGAGGGGGTTGGCATTTTTTGGTTGGGGTTCACGGTTCATCTGCGTCGCCGACATTCATCACCACCGCGTACCTGCTTACCCCCATTTCACTATTCCAAAGACAACGGGGTTGGCATTTTTTTGGCTGAGGCTTTAGCAGCGTCGTTGGCCTTCATCACCACTGCAATAGCTAGTGGTTACCCGGATTCACATTTTTTTACACAATTTCACCATTTCCAAACCCTAAGGCCTAAACTTTCATTTTGACCTAGATCTATCTTTTGTCCCCTCTACATCTCTCTCTCTCTCTCTCTCTCTCTCTCTCTCTCTCTCTCTCTCTCTCTCTCTCTCTCTCTCTCTCTCTCTCTCTCTCTCTCTCTCTCTCTCTCTCTCTCTCTCTCTCTCTCTCTGTATGGTTTTTATTTCTCTGTTAGATTCTCAATCTTTTGTGTTTCTATCTTCTCTAGGAATAGCACAATCTTTGGAAGAGAAACATTTTTGGATGCAGCGATATCAAAGGTATGGCCTTTTGAGGAATATGAAATTTGAACCTCTCTTGAGATGTCACCATTTAGGTATTTCTACGTTTTGAAGATTTGACACTTGTCATATGGTCCTAATCAATTTCTTTTGATGTTGGAGTACTTTAAGAGATGATATATGTCATATTTTTAGTGGTTATGTTTTGATTTTATCTTTTATAATCATTCTCTTTGGTTTTTGTGATGAATTATGTGTATTTTGTAAATTGCTGATTTGAACGATTTCTGTTGATCAAGAGTTCTTTTTGGTTTGGCTTTGTCTTTTATATTTGCTTGAATTGTTTAATAGGTTAAACCTAGGATATGCTTATACTGACTTCTTCATATGACCCATCATCTGATAAGAATTTGCTCCAAGGGTTCTTCTTTTATTTCTCCACAATTTTAGTTTTGGATTCGTTAGAAGGAGAACAGTTCTGTGTGGCTTAAGAAATAATGATATCATCACTGATTGCTCCTACAACTACAATTCATGAATGTGTGGCTTCATGCTTTCTTTTTCACAAATTTGATAGTAATGTGATTTTCACTAGATTGCATATTGCTGGGGAGTGTTGATGAGATTACATCATGAAACATGCAATATTATCTTTAGTTATTTTAACTTGCTTCTGGCAACAAGAGATGGATACCCTATGATCCTTGTGAATGTGTCAGTTTATGCAAATTATGTACATGATCAAAGCTAGAAGAGCCTAATGTGGAGCTCAAGCTCAAGATTTGAGTAACTAAAAGATTGTATTAAGTGCAAAATTTGTAAAGAGTGAATACTTTACTAGATTAACTTTGAAACTGTTTAAAAAGTCATAGTTTGAATAGTGATATATACCAATCACAAATCATGGAATGTAGCTGCAAGCATTTAACTACTACATAAATATCAAGTGTCAAGATATATTTGATACTGGCATAAAAATGGTTAAACCAACCCTCTTAAAAGAGAACTCTTGACTTGACAAAGTGGTGACTATTTGTTGCTTATGATAAAACAAATTCATTGCTACTTCAAAGAGAAAATGTTACATACCCTCTTAAACATGAAAGGAAAGGAATATTTTTCATGAACTCCAATAAAAGTTCTATGTGAATGTTCATAATTTTTTACTTGGAGTATGGACAAGATAACTTCTCTAGAAACTACTACAAATCTTTTCGGTTCAACAAATTTCTTATTTTTTTTACTTTGGTTTCCAAATTGGTTCAGTACTTTATCAGAAGCTGGGTATAATAATGTGACGCAACAAGTAGACAAATACTAGAAAACCATACTAGGGAAGTCGAACCACATAAGGTTATTTATAATTTTGTGATTTAAAATCATTTTTGGGTTGGATACAAAGAGCTATCCTAGGAACTTAGCTGACTGTAATAACCCCAATTTTTAACCCTCAATTAGTAATAAAATAAGATAAATTAATTAAAAATTTTATGCATAGAATTTGGTTCTAAAATCACTAAAACTAGAAAGTACACATCGATATGAATTGAACGGTATAAAGAACGTCGAAAATGGAGTTCGGATGACCAAGATATGACCATTTTAAGTGTAAGGGTAAATTGGTAAATTGCTAAGGACATTAATTAAAGGGATTCATTTTGATAACGGCACCCCTTTTCCACTTCCCTTAGAGTTCTAATGGAGGAAGGCACTGATCTACCTTCCATTCAAAAAAATCGGGACTTAGTCTACTAAATACAAGTTTTCCCTTCCATTCCCATGCCAAACAACTAGAGGAGAACCCTCGTTTTCGCCTGTGCATGCCCCGAAAATGAGTTGAAGTTGCACGCATTAGAGGGCTCTGATCTTCCATCTCCAGCTCTAATTAGGTAAGTTACATACTCTAACTTGTTATTTATCTTGTTTTCCAACTTTTTCCTCACAGATCTGGGCTAGATCGGATCAAAATGGCCGTTGGATGGCCTATGGATTCAAAACCGTGGAGCATGGTTAGAACCATATTAAAGACACCTCAAATGAGAAATCTAAGCCATTCATTGTGATCTTTGGACCCAAAAACCCTAAGAACAGTGAAAACAAATCCAAAATCGGAGCTTCTAGGGCTCTGATCAAGCCAAAACAAGGTGGACGGCTTGGGTTCATCATCCCCGATGGACAATGAGCCCAAGACACCCATCGGGATGCACAAACAAGGACGCGCGCATGTGGGTACTCTGTCGCACGTGTGTGTATCGCACACACGCGCGGGACGCTTTTGTGCATTGTCCCGGATGTTCAAAACGCATTGGGTGTCCTGGGCGAGCAGTGTGCTGGTGTAAGCCGGTGCAAACCGCACTACCCGTGTAAGTTAGTACACGCGTACTTACCCCTATAAATTAATATATTAATTTATGAAGTCTTTTCACAAAAAACTTGATTTTGGGAGCTACAGAGGTCCAAATCACAAGCGGAAACATCCATTGCGACCGTATTGACAACGCAGACCTAGATTTAGCTTGAAAACCTACATTTTACTACTTTTAGATTAGTTAAATTATAAAATATTAATTAATAACTTAGAACCGACTGATCAAAGGGTGATCAAGCATCAAGACTTGAACAATAAGATAAAGTTTGATAATAAATAAGGGTTCTAAGGGGCATATTAGCATGACTACTCTAAAAATTGATCTAGACCATTGGTCTGGACCAGATTTGGGAAATTATTGATCTGAGGATGATCTGACCGTCAGATTAAGGTATAAATGTTAGATACACACAAGAACGAATAGATGAACATGAGATGGGACTAAATTAAGAACCAAATCATAATTAGAGATCTTAGAGGATGATCCAACGGTTGGATCACTATAGATTCCCTTATGATGAAATAAATAACACGAAATAGTATTGTGGTACTAACAGGTACATCTAAACATACACGATAAGGGGATTATATACTTGAGTTGGGTGATCTCATGTTGAGGTAGGTGATGACATTTAATGTTTCGTTTTGATTTTAAAACCTTATATTATCATGGCATCATGATTGATTGTGATTAAATTGCACTTATTATTAATCGATAATTTTGTGAGATTTAGAGTTTTATGTTATGATTGCTATTTGATTTCAATAATGTATTGAATGGATTATGATCGATGGTTTCATGAGATTGAGATTATCTACTTATGCACATTAGAAAATTATCTTTCCTTATTGCATCACTGAAATTGATGAGTTTTCATAAGAAAGGAAAGTGGAGGCTTGGTAGCTAGTCTTTTTAGAGGCTAATCCCGGGATGAGGGGCGTGCCTTGGGGATTGCAAGCGATGAGTGCTCTTGATTTTCGACATACGTGATTTTGTGTTTTGAATTTTATGACGGGTGCTCTCATCCGGTGGATGTCATGCTAGGAGGGAGAGGGCCGATCACCCACCCTTCGAGATTTGTGATGTGATGTGATATGATAGACACCTGCCCGTAGATAGATTTTGGTAGGGGTTGGTAACATGGATAGTCCACACTACCAGTCCGGGCCTTTCCATGGGGACGGACGCTAAGTCTCCCGTTATGGTGTCGACGAGGAGCGGCAGTGGTTGAGACCCTAGAGGGTTGCCACTGTGGCATAACAATCCATACTCTTATTATGTGTGCTTGCATGATGAGCATGGAGATGTGATGGTATGCCTAAGTGTGACGACACTCAAAGGTTTGATATGAGTACTCATGATCTGTGATACGAGTGTATGAGACATTTGGGGGACCCATGTACCCTAGGGTGCCCTGTTATTATTGAATGCTCATTTACATGAGATTATATCATGTTTTAAATCCGTGAGATGCATGTTTTATAGTATATGATGTTTTGAGATTTTATTAGCATTGCTTAAAATAATTATATTCTTGTAGAAAATTGCTTTATTCATTGTATTAATATGATTATTTGATTTTATTCCATTGATATACATTAAATGTTTATGAACCTACCAAGCATTGCTTGTTGAGGCATTGTGTTATTGTTGCAATGCCTCAGATATTAAAGAAAGATAGGACATATGAGGAGTTAGAAGAATAGTGATCGAGAAGTCTCATTTAGAGGTATGTTCTAATTTCACATGGACTGTGTATGTATATATATATATGTTATTGGACTTGATTATACTATTATGGGAATGTGGCTGATGACTAGATGATCCTGGAATAGTAAATATATTTTAAACATGTTTACTTAGAAAAAAAAAAAATCTTATTTTGTGTCAATGGTTGACCTCGGGATTTTTCTAAAAATGAAATTCGATTGAAATTATTTTTTGCTTTTTTTGTTTTTATAAAATTGGGGCCCCACCTTTCAAAAAGTTTTATATATATATAAAAGTATTGAAAAACCCCGGTCGTCACACTGACTGAGAGGGATAATTCTTTTGATGGATAACCTTGAGCACTAAGTGGAAGTAAGATGGAGACCAGAAAGCTACTCCAACGCATAAGTTAGCAACATTTTAAAGAGGGTCTTTAGCAACACCTTACTACTTGAACTTACTAATGGAATGTGAAAGTATTCGAAATAGACCACCACGTCTTCATTCATATCCATGTTTCAAGTGGTTGTCAACTAATACTTGAATTATTGAATTCCTCCCGTGTTGCTTTCTATATTACTTATAACTTCTATCCATAGATAATTTTTTCCACTAAAATATAGTCATTGGTTGTGATATTGTCAAAATTAATTATGGATTGTTTTGTCTCATTAAAATACGGTCAGTCATTGTTGATGGCTTTCCTTACATTTCAGTTTTTCATATTTATGTTTCATTCGTGCCAATGATCTTGACATTTCCTGTCTCCTAACAAGTTATATTGAATCTTAGACTAAATTGCTATTTTAGCTAAAGTCACTCCTACTTCTACTTTAAGTTTACTTTGATTGAGCTATAGTTCACCCTTGATGCTAAAAATAAAACCCCATGCACTAACACTTCCTAAATCAACCAACTAGACAAAATTACAACAAGTATAATCATCACAAGCTATTTTGCTTTCAACTCTACTATTTTGATGCATCCTAGAATTTGTTGAAGCTATTAGAGACCTTTTTCGGATGCCGTGCAAAAGAAAGGATAGAGTCCCTATGACAACATGTCCAGTTGATGTTGAAGAACCATATAGTGTGTTTAAAGACATAGTTGATGGAGACAAGGGACCTTATAATAAATGGACTAAAGAATAAGAGGACTTTATGGACTAACAACGAAGGATCTTTTTAAGTCCACTCATACTATTAGTACCAACTTCCATAAGGTCCTTTGTGCAATGTTGTGATTGTATAGTCACTTTATGGCTCCTCATGCAACAAAGAACCACCCAAAGATTTCAAACAATTATCAGAGAGACAAGCATTTCGCAGTAACTCTATCTATCATTTCTGATCTTCAATACGACTGTAATGACCCAAAATTTTAAAGTCCCAGAGAACCCCTCTTTCAATTACAATCACTCATAATATTTACAATTAATAGAATTTTTATATCTTATTTATTTTGAAAAATAATTGGATTAGACGGGTAGATAAATGTTCTATTTAATTTAAAATTTATGAAGTTAGAATTTATTGAAATTATCTCTATTATTAGATTCTACTCAAAAAATGACATTCAAGGCCTTAAAGAACACTGAAAACGAAGTTCAGATGGAAAAATTATGAGCATTGGAAAATGAAGGGTATTTTGGTAGTTAAAAGTAAAAAAAACGCATGGGGTTGGTTTGTTAACAACACCCCCTTCTAACTCTACGACATTCTCCTCATTAGCACCACGTCAGCATGACCTCATCAATGTGTCATCATCGCGTCAGCACCGCATCGGCTCCAAAAACCGTGTTGGCACTGAAGAAGACGGTGGCCGCCGACCACTATTTACAAAGGTGGCACCGCCCAAAAGGGTAGTGCACCACCCTATAAATTCCCCTCTCCTCTTCCCTATCACACCTCAGATCTATCCTTGATCTTCTCCTCTTCCTATGGCTACATGTTCTCCATTTTCCCAGCAACTGTAACTACGATTACTGTTTGGCCCTATGACAGTCATCTGAGCAGCGGTAGATCGAAGATTAGACATCGCCACTGGATTCCTTGTTAGGAGACGATCAAAATCCCAACAATCGAATGAAGATTTTAATCTAGCAACATAGAGTTTTTTTTCTACAGTCTAATGGAAAAGTCCACGTTTACCAGCATCAAATGACCACGAAACAACGCCAAACTAAACAGGAGTGAAGGTAACAGCCTGATCTACAAACCCTTTTAATTAGGAGTCAATCCAACTTAGAAGATGTCACTGGCGACTGTCACTCTGATCACCTTCTCCGGTAACGGCCAGTCATCACCGGTAACCCTGTCTAGATCTAGAGATCAAATCTAGATCGCTTATTTGATCTCAAATACTAAAATTGCAATTAAGAAGGCTATATAACTATGATTGACCATCCAAAAAATCCATTGTGTTTGTATTAATGATGCTAACCTAATTATGCAATAAAATTTAGGATTAGAGAATAATTTTATCTACTTATGGCCTAAAAACCCTAGGAATCTCATAGATCTACAAGATCATAGATTATCCGAACCTAATAAGTGGTCTATTGGACAATTAGAAGCCTTAGATATCCAAATCAACCCTGAATTAAGGATGATCACCCTTGGATCATAGACCTGACCCTTTATGGATAGGATTGGAGTCTAGATCAATAATCTAAGTATTTATTTATAAATCTGACTAAAAATCAGTATAGATTAGAAGATAATGGTTGGATTCTTAATCTTAAATCCAGAATCCCACAAAGACATGGAAAGAGATTCAATATTCAAATTGAAGAAAAATGCAATCCAAGTAACATCATCGAGGTAGGTAGTCTGATGCTATTAAGTTTTCAAATACATTCCATTGGAGGTGTCGTCGCCGTGTGGTCCCTAGGTACCTAGGGACTCTCGGTCATAGCCTCCACGGGGCATATGACACTTCGATGGGTGTCGTGACACCTCCAGTGGTAGTCCTCGTTTACCACAACAATCGAAGTGAGGACAAGCCTTTTTGGCATGGTACCCTTTCCACCTATAGTGGTAGAGGCTGGGAGGCCACCCCGAACCTCTTGGCATAGCGCCCATGAGCTTACTAGCCCAAATCATATACTATCAAGCAGGCAAGAACCTTCTTTCAAAACAAAAAAAAACATGTCTATGCAGATAAGAATCCTTTTTCAAAAATGTCTATGCATGTAACACATGTCTTGGAAATATATGCGCAATGTATATTTTTCATATGCATGCTAAGTTCATTTATGAAATTAATTCATGCTAAACAGGTCATGTGCATAAGGATGTAACATAAGTTTATATGATATACGCATAAAGACAGGACATGTAACTTAAAAACTTAAAACATGCATTAGAAAAGCAATCATGACTCAAAACATGCATTCTCAAAGCATCATGGGTTCTTTTTAAAAGTCTAGTAGTGATAGGACACCTACCTGGTTTGATCGCGCTAGTCCCCTTATCCTCATACATTCCTGGACATGGTTTAGGGGAAAAAGGTTAGCTTGGCCTATTTTTATAGGTTCTAGAATAGTTTGCCTCACTACTTAGGCATTAAGGGTTCATTCCCATGCCTAAGGGCCTCCTAAGGTCCCTAACTCGGCCTTGGTATAGTCAGGTTTGCAAAGGTTTAGTGGCCCCGTGCCACTACCATGGTTTAAGGGTTATGCTAGCCTTAGATAGGGGATTGATTAGATATTTTATGGTTTGGATGTGTCCGCGCCGTCGATACAAACACAACGCCTCTTGTGGCACCTCAATCGGAGTCCTAGAACTCAAGTTATGGGTATTTTAGTGTTAAGAATACATAAAAGGTCCAAAACGGGCCCTGCGTCACCGCTCCCGGGATGCGCCCGTCGGTTTCCCTTTAACACACTGGGTGTGTTTTGGTTCTATGGTGACCTGGGCGTCCTCGGGATGCCTTAGTTTGACCCTGTCAAACCAGAACGCCCCAGGCACCTGCCTTGGGTCTGTTGTGGCTCCCTAGAGCCCCGTTTTGCATGGTTTCTCATGCAAAAACTTAGAGACATTCAACCTAAGATTGAGGGGGAGATGGGTTTGGAGTTGTTTAAGGTGTACCTAGTTTGTGGCTGGGTATTTTTCATGGTTTCTCCTCTTGCCTGCAACTCCAAGACTAGTTTTTCCCAGGGTTTTGGGCTGCCATTGGAGGTGCTCAAGAGCTCTATTTATAGAGCTTAAGGAGGGTTCTGGAGGGGGGTTTCCACCGCCATGGAATGGTGGTGGAGAAACCTCCAGAATAGCGATGGTTTTTCCCCTGCACACCGACATTCTAAAATGCCAGTGATACAATATGTTTGGGAAGAAGGGGGTGCCCGTATCAAAATGGTCCCTGTTTTCTCAGGCCAATTCGTTTTAAATTTAATTACAATTTTGCCTTTGAACTTCAAAGGGTCATAACTTGCTCATTTTAACTCTGTTTTGGGTGATTCTGGTCTTGTTGGATTCCTTTTTTCGAGACGCACCTAAGGTTACCATTATAAGGACCAAATTTCTGGGTCTAGTCAGGGTGAACAGTGAAATAACCAAAATACCCTTATCTCAAAAAGTGAACTTTTCATTACCAACACAGAATTTCAAGGTTACAAAAATGGAGTCATTACATCTGTAGCTGTGTTAATGAAAGTTCTCTTGCCCTTACTGGGATGACTCAAACTACCCATGTTTGAGTTTCTGCGATCAGCCTTGGTCCTAAGAGAATCATTCTTTACATAAATGTTATGTCTGCAACCTTGCTACCAATGTAGTACGTGGCACAATCACCTAATCCCTTAATACTAGTGTCAACATATCACAATCTATCCACGGTCTCCTTCCTAGTGAAGGAGTTAGGGAAAGTCTTTTCAACTTAGTAGACTAGTTCGGTACCATTGAACCATATAATTCTTCCCTTTAAGTGGCAAACTCTCTTAGTTTCCAAAAATACTAATTATCACAAGCCTTCCCAAGGGCCCTTTAGATAAAGTCTCAGCGATAGAGGAATGCATCTTCTCAATTAACCATCCTTAGAATCCTAGTAATTATAATTTCAATGTCCTCACTTCCACTATTAGTTCACTTTCTTAAACTAATTAATTATTTCATGATCATATCAAGCCAAGTCATTCACAACTAGATCAATTTCACACCCAATAAAAATTATCCTTTATAATACTTCCTTAGTCATCAAAAACCACACTATCATCTCTATCGGTGTTGGGGGTAAATCAATCATAATTAATTTCATCTCACCTCATTCACTTCATATGTTTTTCTTCCTAGTTGATTCATCACAAAAATCATTTATATTCAATAATTATTTTTGTAAATTAGTTATCATGTCCTCCAGATAATATGCACTTCAAATCATAATTAAAACCCTCACAATAATTCATAAGCATTCTCTTCTGACTAATTCTAGCCATCAATATTGATTTTTTTATTATTATAAGAACTCATTAATTTTCATCTCGTAGTTCAGAAACTTCATCCATAAGAACACTAGAACCTTATTTCATCAAATTTTCAATGATTTTCACCATACTACAATTTATTCTTCAAATAAATCCACTTTCAAGTTTAGGTTAATACAATACTTCTCTAACTTTCTTGAGTTCTCATTTGTTGTAATCATTCTTAATCCTTCATCATTATTCCCATACTGCAAGTATTACCACAGTTGTTAAGCCTTTTTAAAAGTTTATACACATTGTCCAAGTTAGAGCTTGAACTTATTTGCTAAGTTTCTGTATTCATGCTTCAATCCTCCACTCATATGCCTTTCTTTCTTATCCCTTTGATCAATAATTCATTTACATAAGTAGATCAATTGTCATTGATTTTCCTAATATTGAAATTTATCCATAGAATATATCTACAACATATACCGACTAATGTTGTAATTTTCTTAAATTTTCTTGAATTCTCCTCCATTGTGATTATTCTTTGCCCCCTTTTCATTATAATCAAAATGTTATTGTGCAATAGTCATCATAATCCTCAAAGGTTTATACGCATTGTCAAAATTAAAACTTGGATCCTCTAAAGGTCGTCCCATGTGAATAGGTCTATCTCTAATAAAGTTTTCCTTTAGATATACTAATTTTGCACTCTTATACCATTGTTCCATACTCTAAGAACTATACAAATTTCATAAGATTACTCCTCTTACTTGTACAAGGACTAAAAATCAATTGTCTCTTTAGAACTTGCCAACCCTTATGGGTTGCATCTATTGTTGTTGTTGCCTCAGTTGACTGAGGTTTGCATCATGTTGGTCATGAAGTTAGTCATTTGACTCCCCCTGGTTAGATGCTTCAGCAAAGGGGTTTGTGGTCCTCTGACTCGTCCTCTTAAGTGGCAGCCTTCCCTTCATCACAGGATCCTATTATGAGTTACTCTCAAACTCATTAATCACAACATCTTACTTGTGAGACTACTTAAGACTTACTCAATGTGACTGGCTGTGAGTGGACTGAACCTAGACTCTGATGCCAACTGTGACAACCTAGGTTTTCAAAACACTTTTTAAATACAAAATACATTGACATAACGAGCTTGTTTCTAATAAAAATCATTTAAAAGACTAAACAACAGTGGAAGATCTTTTCTTTTGAAATTTACTTCGAAAAACCCTAAGTTTCATTTTTCTTTCCAAAACAAGGATTCTCAATGAAATGAGCGCTCATTTGTACTGAAAATTTAGCAGAGTTTCTTCTATTTTTCAGACATCCAATATTTAACGCATGTCATTGCGGAGTACCTGATAAGCATTCATCGACATTTTATAACATGAATGGAGACTCTATCTCCTTTTCATACATCTAAAGAAATAAAACAAATTATATCAAACAAAACACACCCAGAACTTCCACAGTAGAACCCAGCCACATAAGTCTTCCAAACTCCCTTAATTACATACAACGCAGTCTCTTTCTTATCGAATACTATAACTTCAATTGAAAAACTAATTCTTACTTGTCCTTTTCCAAAGTTCTTGTTGGTGCACTCCATCAGTAAACAGCTACTATTCCTTCGAAGTCCTTTGTTCTAAAATAATATCAACATACGAGACTTGCTACTATTCTCTGTATCTGAGGCATTGCAAACCAAAGCAATGCCTTAGCAAGCAATCGCTTGTGTAGGTGAAATAAGATGCAATTATATATAAATAATTTCTAATTTACCATATAGATCAATGGTTCATACTGCATCATGCAAAACTTCAGACATTCATAATGCATAATATAGGAAAATCATTATCTAAACAAATCGATATCAACAGAAGCATCATATCATACAAGGCATGAAAATACATGGATATACATCCATCAAAATAATAAAAATTCGTGTCCATAGAACAACATAATGTATGTCATGATCCAAGACTTTGTAACACCCCGGATTTTTAAGACATTTTTTTTTTTTGACAATTTAAATAAGAGCATTTGGGATCCCATGAGAAAAGATTTATTTAACATTTTACTAAACCTATCTTAAAACTCCGGGTGTTAATTTTTCCTTTCTCAAAATGGCGTACATGTAATTTAAACATAATTAAATAATCCGCGTATAAATCAACGTCAAATAAATAGGCGCCTTTATTTTAAATCAAATAAACGTCCAAAAGACAGTAATAATATGGCCCAGGGTCTATCCATCATAACATCCCATATAAATGTCCAATATATGTCCAAAGATCTAAATCACATCCAAATATAAAGTATGCAGTCCATAATAAAATTCAAATAATAATCCACTCTAATGACTCACATTACTTTCTAAAACTATAGGGAAACTAGTCTACTGCAGCACTCAAGGTTTATCAACCGCTTTTCCTTTTCTGGTGTCGCGCTCGAGATCTAAGGCATTGCAAAACAAAGCAATGCCTCAGCAAGCTATCGCTTGTGTAGGTACATAGACAATTAATGTAATAAATGCGAAATAATGAACAGATTGATGAAAAGTCTAACATTTATGGAAATAGTGATATCATAATGCCATGTTCAAATAAATGCCAATTTATTCCATATGCTAAAACATGAAATTCACGGAGTTAAAACATGACATGAATCAATAAATGGAGCATACAACAAGAATAAGGGCACCCTAAGGTAATGGGTCCCACCACATCGCACGAACATCCCTGATCAGGAGTACACATAGTCAACCTCTGAGTGTCGTCACACCCGGGCGTACCATCTATAACCATGCTCATCATACATGCACACATAACAAGAATATGGGCCATCATGTCAGTTGGCAACCCTCCATGGGTATCAACCACCGCCGCTCCCCGTCGACACCATAACGGGAGACTTAGCGTCCGTCCCCATGGAAAGGCTCGGACCGGTAGTGTGGACTATCCATGTTACCAAACCCCTACCGAATGCCATCTATGGGCAGGTGTCTATCATATCACAAACTCATCACATCATAATCTCGAAGGTGGGTGGCGGCCCTATCCCTCCTAGCATGACGCCCACCGGCGAGAGCACCCGTCATCAAATATAAAACACGGAAATCATATGTATATGCTAAAACTCAAGAGCACTTATAGCTTGCAATCCCCAAGACATGCCCCTCATCCCGGGGTTAGCCTAACAAAGGACCAGCCTAATAAGCCTCTATTCTCATTTCCATGTAAATCCATGCATTTTCTATATATATAATAAGAAATAAGTCTCTAAGTAAGCATAACAAATTAACGTCATACTTGTAAAAGCATTTGAAATAAGTTTATTCAGTAAAAGATTTCAATTTGGAATAACCATCCTGTACGCAATGTAGCATGAAATCCACGGTAAATAATAATTGCATTTTAAAACACAATCACACATGATGCTATGTTTAAACATGGTTTAAAAATCAAGGCAAAACATTAGTTGTCGTCACCTACCTCAGTGTGAGATCACTAGCTTGCCAATAACTCCCTTTAATTGGTATATTCAAGTGCACCTGTACATGTTACATCACTATTTTAAAAATTTTCTAAATAAAAAGTGGTCATTTCTAAGTTTTTAAGTTAAAACTAGGTCCGCGTCGTCAATACGGTCACAACGCCTCTTTCGGATCGTGATTTGGACCTCTCTAGCTCCCAAAAATCAAGTTTTAGTGAAAACTACCCTCAAATGGGGCTGCCGGGACCACCATAAGGTGGTTTAAACCGGCGGCGCCTCTTTTCCGCCGGTTTACACCGGCGTACTCTGGCGCACGAAGACGCACGGCGTCGCAGATGCCGCACGGGACGCGCGCGTGCGTCACGGTCGCCAGGACGCGCCGCGTCCCGGTCCCACCGCGACAGCCCACCGAGGCCGTCCCGCACGCGCGCGGCGCCGCGCACGCATGCGACGACGACGTCACATGACGTCGTCCCTTGGGCGTCATGGAGTGCGTCCTGGCGTCAGCGCAGGGCGCCGACGCCGTTGACGACGCCGGAGAAGACGACCGGATTTCGGTCGCCTCCGGCGGAGCTACAGAGCTCCGTTTTGCGTGATTTTTGCGCCATTTTCTTCAGAATTCTCTCTAGAATCCATTTATGCCCTCCTTTTGCACTAATTTTCTCAAAAACCATGGTTTTTAAATGATTTTTCCCAAGTTCCTAAAAACCTCCCTAGGTACTGGTTTTTGAGTTTTCTGGTCAATTCCACCGTTGGATCACTCCCAAATTTAAAGGGTTTGCTCTTGGGTGTCTTTTGCACTAGTTGGACGGTGCGATTTCTAAACGGACAATGTTTGGTCTATGAAATCACGCTCCAACAGTAGCGTGCACAAAGCCCCCAAAAATCTGATTTTTTTCCTAATTTTTAAATGGTTTTCTAATTAATTTTCTAATTAATAAATACAGAAAAACATGGATTTGAGGCTTACCTTGCACCTGGCCGGAGTTGCTCGTGTTGCCGGGGCTCCACTCGCCGGAAACTTCAGATTTTTGCAGGTCTAGGGTTTTGCGTATCATTCATGGAAAACGCTCAAAGTGGAGCGTTTTGGCTCCTAGAGGAGCATAGATATAGGGTTTTAGAGTCTTAGGGAAGAGAAACTCTTCCCCACACGGCTCTTCCCACGTCTCTTCGGCGATTTCGCCGGACTGGTAGAGACGTGTGTAGACAGGGGTGCCGTTATCAATTTGGACCCCTGTGTAACACGTTTCTATCAAAAGACCATTTTGCCCTTACAACTTTGACGGCTCATAACTCCCTCGTTTGAGCTCCGTTTTTCGCGTTCTTGGTGGCGTTGGATTCGTATCGACGAGCACTTTCTAATTATTATGTTTTCAGGAAATAATTTCATCCATAAATTTTTTATTTTAATTTATTTAATAATTTTCTATTTTTATCTTTAAAATTAAGGATATTACAGAATGTCATGCACAATCAAACCTTATGAGTGCCTCGAATACACTGACGCGATGGTAATAAGTACTCATTCCAACCTTGGGTCCCTCACGTATAGCCTGCATCAGTCTATTTTCTGACGGAAGCCTGTCAGCCAAAACTACTGGCTCGCCCTCAAATCAGTACAAGACCCGTCTTACCCCACTTCACCTGATACAATTTGACCCTAGGTCCCTCATGTGCAGCCCGCATCACTCTATTTCCCGAGGAAGCCTGTCAGCCAAAAACTTTCGGCCCACCCTCAAATCAATACAAGACCCAGCTTACCCTACTTCACTCGATACAATTCGACCCTGGGTCCCTCACGTGCAGCCCGCATCATTCTATTTTTTGACAAAAGCCTGTTAGCCAAAAACTACTGGCTTGCCCTCAAATAGGTACAAGACCCGGCTTACCCCGCTTCACCCAATGGTCTCAATCAAGGTCCATAATACGGTGTAAGCTATCACATATCAAATATGCATAATCATGAAATCAAATGTCACGATATCAAACATGAAGTACTAAATGCATTTCAATAAATCACAATAGCACATGAAACACATGCCTCAAAAATTTCAAATAACAAGTCATGAACAAACAAATGAACTAAAGCATCATAATATAGAATATGTGCTTCTACATGAGCAGTTTAAACATGATTCAATTTTAACATGCACATTCATCTTATTTTTTGTATAACTGAAAATACTTTTTTCAGTACTTCAAATTCATATATAAATACATATATAGAGCAAAAAATTTAGCAATCTTAATTCCACCTACCTCAATGGAGATTTTTAGGTCCTCTAAGATAAATAATCTATTTAGTTTGCATACACGCTCCCAATCAGTCACACTTCTGTAACAATACAAACGCATATTCAGTTATACAATTCCAAGACTTCCCCTAGCTTCCCAAGCACTACTTGGCGTAAGAAAAAGTGATAGTGTTTAATACTTTGCTAAAGGTATTTCATTAGCTATTGGTTGATCGCTAATTTAATGACAAACAGTTATGGGATTTCCAATCCATACCATTGGCCCTGAATTGGCTATCCATTACTCTTCTTAAGTGACTGCAAGTCACTTTCACTATTTAGTGGTCTTAACCCTTGATTCCTGTCTAGATCAACTCTTGGGTTGGAGCTGCATGTTATTTTCCATATTGCGATCCTCAATAAAAATTATAATTGTATTCTTAAATCAGATTGATATAATGTGCATCATGAACAGTTCATATCACCAAAATTTTCATATATGTTTATCCAAATTCCATAATTTATATCATATCTAAGGTAATTCAGGACTCAGGAATCCATCTATGACCTCTGATCATTGATCTGACACCACAAGGTCTTTGTTTGAATCATGGCAGATCAGACGACTTAGATTATTTGATATGTTTCACTTCAATTTCATATAATTTTAGTTATCCTATCATTTATAAGGACAATGAACTCATCTGTGGTGTCTGATTGTCGATCAAACATCGTAAAATTACTGTGTGAACAGTAACCAATCAAACAGCTGAGATTGTTTGATCAGTTTTTAGCCTAGATTAAATTTTTTGTGTCATCTAAAGCTACATTATGCCCTAAAATACTTATCCCTAAGTTTGGATTAGGAAATGAATAGTTAGATCATCATAAAAACCTAGATCTAGCATGAATAGTGCGGATCTAGCCAAATTTCAAAATCACAAGTTGGGTTTTGTAGATCTTACCTCTGGGATGCATCTTGTGCTTTTTCCCACCCCTAGAATGAGCTGGATCGCCTCCAATCCATAGCAAAACCCTCCAACTTTATCGAGCATATTGTTTCGTCTCCGTTTAATGGCCAAGATCACTTCGGATTGCCCATCCACTTTGGGGGTTTTGATCGTCCCTCTTGGCCAAAGAGAATGATTGGCTTAGATTTGAGCTGCCATCATCTCTAGTGATAATCTGAAAATTCAATAGACCCAAAAACCCTCTTTTCCCCTTTCTTTCTTACTCCCATCGGCATGCCAGGTTTCTCCGGTGTTTGGTTTCTCGACCCTCTTCTCTCTCTTCTCCCTTCTCTCTCTCTCTCTCTCTCTCTCTCTCTCTCTCTCTCTCTCTCTCTCTCTCTCTCTCTCTCTCTCTCTCTCTCTCTCTCCTACCAAGTTCCTCTCTTTGTTAGGTTTTGGAGCAGACCATTAGGTCTATTCTTGTTTCACTTAAACGGGACAAGGTGCCCGTATCAAATACGGCCCCCTGTTTAAGGCAAATTTCATTTTTTTTTTTCTCTGTTGTTACAAAGTGGGTAGATCACCAATTGAGGCAACCTATGGAGGGAATAAGACCTTGAGTTCCAAGTGGGTAGATTGCCAATTGAGGCAACTTGTCGAAGGAACAAAACCTTGAGTTCCAAGTGGATAGATCGCTGAATGAGACAGCTTACGAAGGGACAAAGAAGACATATTCATAGTTGACCATGGAGATTGTGGTGGCTGGTCTCTAGATACCAGAGACACATGATTTCAGATAGGTTTTGGTCATGAACATAGTGAGCCCTATGATTTTGATTTTTAGCATCACCATACATGATGTATTGAGATGGTCTTAGACAAGTACTCATGACCAGTCAGCTTGATGTGTTCCTTGAGAAAACCATGCGTATGATATTTGCTGTTTGGTTGAGATTCTATCATCTGGTTTGATAGGTCATTATTTTAAGATTTTTGTAATATTTTATATTATTGATTGATGGGTTTTGATGGAAAGTTCTATTATTTGAAAATATATAAATGAGTAGAATGATTTATGCATAAATACCCACATTTACATAAATTGCATAATTTTATCTGAAAAATTCTTGTTGAAATTATGCATGTTGCATGCCGTGTTTTCAAATTAATAGTATCAGATTCACCTACTGAGTATGAGGAATACTCAACCCAACATATTATTTTTACAGATTAGCTCAAATAGGAATAGAAGACGTATCAGGAAGTTTTAGTGTTGTAATCAAATGGGTGAAGATAAAGACAAATGTAAATGTAAGTATATAAACTCATTGTTTTGGAACATGTATATGTACATCGTACAATTGGACTGTGAGTTGTGACTGGATAGATCTGGGATACATTTATTGTATTTTGAGTACACATTATTTTATTTTTCTTTGATGTAAATGACACTCGAGGTTTTCAAAGTGGATTTGAAAGCAAAGATTCTTTCGCTGCATTGCATTGCATTATTTTTCAACTAGGGCTCAACTCTACATTAGAAATTAGTTATGCATTTAAAAATGCATGTGAAAATCTGGGTTGTAACAATTGGTATCAAAGCTCAATTTTATCCTTTCACAGCCAGTCCTGCATGTCCAAGATTATATAAGACCAGAATAGTTAAGAACAAAATAGACTAAAAGTATGAGTTATAGAGATGACTAGAATGGAAATGGTATTAGAGAGAGAGAGAGAGAGAGAGAGAGAGAGAGAGAGAGAGAGAGAGAGAGAGAGAGAGAGAGAGAGAGAGAGAGAGAGAGAGAGAGAGTTATTCACAGCCAAGTTATAAGAACTTACAATCAGAGAGTTATTCACAACCAAGTTATAAGAACTTACAATCAGTTTACATCAATAGGAAAGACTTTAGACTAGCACGATAGAATTCCTCAAAGAGAGTATGTTGTTATTGTAAAACAGATGCCGCCAAAGAGAAGAGGAGGTGCACCCCCAAAGCTTGTCAATCCCCCTACTGATTCCTCAGGATCTGGGAATGGGATGGCAGAATCCTTTCAACTATTCATGCAACATATGGGGTAGTTCATACCCAATCAATCACAAGCACTTGCGGTAAGAACCTTATCTCCAGAGACGATTGCTGACGAATGGAGGCCCAACTTGAATTATTTCAAAAGATGGCCCCATCATTCTTTGGTGAAGAAGAGTCAGCAACAGCAGAAAAATGGATCTTTGACATTGAAAAGCTGTTCAAGGCAATGAAAATTTTTGAAGAAAGGAAGGTTGCCATGGTCAGTTCCGTACTAAAAGGTGAAGCAGGCTTTTGGTGGGAAACAGTTGAAAGAACATACTTTGATGATAATGATGTCATTACTTGGGAGAAGTTCAAAACCGTATTTAATGAGAAGTATTTTCCACGCCATGTACAAAAGCAAAAGGAGAAAGAATTCACGGATCTAGAACAAGGTAACCTATCTATGCAGCAAAATGAAAATAAGTTTACGAGTCTTCGTAGATTTGCACCCAATGTTTGTACCATCGAAGAAAATGCTGCAGAAAAGTTTGTTGATGGGTTACACCCTGGATTAAAGAATAGAGTCATAAGGTTTCAACCAATCACCATAGCAAAAGCAATAGAAATGGCATCTCTTTTTGAAAAGGATTTTCAGAGAGCACAGGCAGACAAAAAGGAGGAGAAGAAGGTCAACATCAATGGAAAATCTAATAAAGGAAAAAGACCCATTCATCCTTCTGAATCTCAACATCTGCACAAACGACAACTCAACAATCAAGGACGAATAATAGAGTATAGAACTTGTCCCTGATGCAATAGACATCACCTAGGCAAAGCTTGCACCTTGCCTCATTTTAAATGTTTTATCTGTGAAGAAGTGGAGAACATAGCCATAAATTTCCCTAAGAAGGGGAAAAAGGAAGAGCATAAAGAAGAGCAGGAAGTTGCAAAGTAAAGGAATTTTACTAGTTAAAGTTTGTGGAAGGATATGATTGCCAAAAAAAACAAAATGCACAATTGGAAATGAGGAATAAATACTCTGAAATCTTTGATGAGTAGTAACTTGTGGAATTTAGAGGACAAAATTCTTTGTGCCCAATTTTCTTTTAATATCTGAGATAGATGAAATCAGAACCTCTTTCCAGGAAGTTACAGTTTTTGGTTAGTTTGTGAACTTTCTTCCAAGGTCGATTCTGATAATCCTAGTGAGATTGTGTAAGGTCAATTATGATAATCCTTGCACCAAATTTGTGGCAAGTAGTATTGGTGGCCCAGGTGTTTTGTTGGATAAGACTATTCATTGGCCATGGAGTGTTTGAGGTAATTATCATGTATTTACATCTTTAGTCCTATTGCTTTCAACCACTCATTCATTTAGAAAGCAACCCGTAAAAAATTATAATGAGATTGGTTGATACATTTGCTAATATCATTAAAGAAGCAGCCACCCACTCTTCTAAACAACCTTTCCCAAGCCTTTTTGATGGCTCCTTTCTTTGTTTTGCTCAAGGTAATTACTTTGCTTGTTAATTGGACTACTGTAAAAAGGCTGTTGAACCATTGACGCTTGAAGAAATTGTTGATCGTTGCCATGCTTGCTCCTAAACATGTATGACCTGCACACCCACTGACAGATGCATGCAACTTAAATTCATTGGCATGCTTTTAGTAATCAAGTTGTTTATGATACACTATGTGTACATGCTAAATTTTCATATGGTCCTCTGCTGAACATAAATGATCCATAAGATCACTACAGATATGGGGTCTAATGACAGAGCACTTGTAGCTGAAGGCAGTTGTGGGTCTCCTCGAAGTATTGATGTTTTCCTTGGAGAGTGTAATGTCGATGAGTTGTATTGATTAGGTTTGTTAAGTTTGCCATTCATGTCTTCTGCAAAAGGTGCATTTCTATGAGGCCATAATAAGGCTTCAATATTTGAGGCCTGGAAGGCTCAACCATGTAATATCTCTAAACCATGTAATATTTGTGGATATGAAAATTGTCCCGAATCCTTCAGTAGGAGACTTTCATGTACAAATATGAATGAAATCATAATTTTTGGGTCTTCTTTGTTGCACTTCTTAGCGGATATGAAAATTGTCATTCACAGAAAATTTATGGCTTAGCATATGTTTTTCTTTTTTTCCTTGTGTCCCTTCATATAGATGGAGAGATTTCAACGTACAACACAGCTTAGATGGGTATTTTATTCGTCACCTTAAGGCCTTGTTTAACTTCACTGGCCAAATTCCAGTAATGAGGAGTAATGGATCAAGGTGTTAAATTTTTCCATCATAGGCACATATGATATACTGCCTCAAGCAGTTTTTTGAACATACAACACAGCTTAGATGCAATTTTACAAGTACAAAAAGGAAAGTTAAGCTATAACTTTTGCAAACATCCCAATTCCCATATTAGAGACTAGTGCTTGCAGGAAAACAATTACAGTAGTCAAAACTTCAAGGAACTCCATATGCCCAAGGAAGCATTATTGGCTTATGCAATTCTTCAGCCAAACCAAACTGATTCTAGCAAAATAGAAAGAAAAACAAAATGAAACTATTGGCCTCAAGTTTTGCAGTTGTTCCATATTATGCACATGAAAAAGCCTGTAGAGATCTTTCAGATAATGGAAAACAAAGGTTTCATTGAGAACTTTTCCAAGAGAGATTTTTCAAGATCACTAAAAAGTTCCTAAGTAAACTAATCACCCTTTCATCAATATGGCTGCAATGAGTATTGACGAAACTCTTTTAGCTCCAAAGTCTTAAAAAAAGATAATTCTAATTTCAAGTAAAGTGGATTCATTTTCCACAAGTATTCGATGCCATTGTGCACCATAGAACTAAATAGCATACACATTTCTAGGCGGAGCTCTGCCTTCAGCCATTCGAAACTTTCTAAACATATTCATAATTTGAAAGAAAATAAAAAAATAAAAAATAATAAGAATAGCCTATTTGATTAGTATGAGATTTGAAAATTTTTAGTATGAGATTAGAATATCCTATCTGATTAGTTGATGAATTAATTTTTATTAAAAATAATAAAATATTTCTTATGACATATTTCAGATATCACAAAAAATATCACCAAAGATATCGTTAGAGATATAAAAGAACAAAAGTCATATCCCAGATATCATATAAGATAGATTTCACAGAAGATATCATTTTAGATAATGTATGCGATGTGCCAACAAAATGCCAAAGATATACCGTTAAATAAACCCCCTAAGAACAGCAGATTCTATACGATGACTGAAAAGCAATTTTGGATAGCTGTCGGCACTGTGATGTGCACACGAGGAACAAAAGCTGATTCATATTAAATGGGATCCACCACTCAACGGTATCGTTAAACTCAACTTCGCCAGGGCTGCAAAAGGCAATCCCGGGGGAGCTGGAGATCATGATGGGCATGTGATTGCAGCTTATAGTGTTTTTCTAAATGATCAAACGGACAATACGACTGAATGGAAGGCCTTAAGATTGCTAAGTATCGGGAGATTAAAAAATTGTTCTACAGGGAATCCAGAAAAAGTGCGCAATGACCTAGAAGTTTTGAAGGAGCTAGACAGAGTGTTTTATAATGAGTCAAATGGCGCGCTCTTCTTCCTCATTTCGTACATTCTATGAGAGGAATGTACCCGCTGATTTACTTGCTTCGTAATTGTAATGCGTAATATTTTGGGGACTTTATATAAAAAGACGCATGTTTGTCTCCACTTGATGGCAATAGAAATTATGTTTCAGATGAAAAAAAATCGATCGAGCAATCTCCATTTTCCCAGTATCCCTACAAGGAAATCGGGTCCCTGAACCCCAAGTGGCTGCTCCTTGGGACTCGCTCCATTACATGATAGCTGTCAGCATCACGTTCAAAAACCAGCGAGGGAATTCAAATTCACACAATTTTCCACTCTCTCTCTCTCTCTCTTGCTCTGTGTACAGTCCATGGCGAGAACAAAGCAACGGGCTTCCAGACACCCTGTAAAACGGTTGTCGAACGGGCAACTTTCCTCTCCTAGCAGAACTACGCGCTCTGGTTGGTTCCGTCTCTCTCTCTCTCTCTCTCTCTCTCTCTCTCTCTCTCTCTCTCTCTCTCTCTGTGTAAAAATCTCCCATCCTTCAATCTGTGCTGCTTATTTCCGAATCTGAAACCGTATTTCTTTCTCGTCTTTCCTAGCAAAAGCAAGAGAACGGAACCTGCGCAACCCCTCGGTACTGCTGCTACTACCACTGATCGCTATGTTTCTCTGCTTTATCCGTGATTTATTTTTCTTCGTTTTTCTTCTAAGTTAATGAAGAGAATTACAGGAAAATGAACCAAGGAACAACAAAGATCCTTCAATTAGAGGTGAATTTTCTTCATTTTTCATTTGCGCGTGTTCATTTCTCGGTAAGGTTTTTTTTTTGGCTCATAGGTTTTGGAATTGCCGTGCCTTCAGGGAGGAAGAAGCCTTACCGTTTCAAGCCGGGAACGGTGGCTCTTCGCGAGATCCGTTACTTCCAGAAGTCAAGCAAGCTCTTGATACCTGGAGCGCCTTTTGTTAGACTTGTGAGTAATGGCTATGAGTTCTTCTGTCTTTACTTCCTCTGTTCTTTCTGCCATTTTACTGCTCATTTTTTTTGTTCTGGCTTTTCTTATTGTCATAGCAATGATGCTGTATTCTTTTCCATTGATAGTGATTTTCTACTCGGCTATTGTTTGCAGCCTTAAAACATGAATATCCTTTTTTAATCCAGACACCCTAAGGTTTTAGGGCTTATTTTATCTTTTTTCTAAATGATTTTAATCTATGTATTAATGCTGCAAATTACAGGGACACCATCACTTTCCATGAATGATACAACCATTGAATTATTATCCCCGTGCCTAACAGCCTTTCAAGTTATCTGTACCTTAATGTTCTGGGTTACAAGTTGTCTGTGGTATGGGATTCTTGATTCTCTATTTACCTCGCACCATGGACAATTGAACTTTATGACAACTAATCAGATGCTGGCTAAATAATGTGTTCTTTGTTCAGATGGTTAAGAACATTTACATGGTACAATTGTTGGCCGTGATGTGTCTGTGTTTAGTAAACAAGATGGATGCTTTTGGTTCAACGCAAGCATGGCCATGAGTAGAATAGTACTGAGTTAACCAATCAATTTCTACCCATAACTCTGACCAAGAAACCGATAGTTGAAGAGATGATGACAATGAGGCTGAGATGATGAAGCCTTATTTGTATGTATGAAAATTCCCCTCATTGTGCTTTTGAGGATGGATATCTAGATTCCTAGGAGATTTAGAGCTTTAAAATACACACTGACCATGTCACTGGTGTTATCAATTTTGATATAGAGTCATGGAGTTATCAATTTGCTAGGTTGTGATTCAATTTTTTTTTTGTAAACTCATGGTGATTCAGCCATATAATTGCCACTTTGAGATTACAATTGTTTTAATGATGAGATCTATTCTTTTGTTTTCCCATAACTAAATGGTGGTTCAATAATTTTATTGGCAGTCTTAAATTTCAAATTTTCATTTTTTTCTGTGACTTGAAAGAGGGTTGCACACCTTGCTTTTATGTCTTCACATTTGGAACACTGATACATAACATATGTATGTATGGACATATATCTATGCGTGTAATATATATGAGTTTGCATGGATTTATTGTGAAATGAAGTATACATACTTTGTAAGTGAAAGAGCTTTCCTGTGTGTTTAGCTTTCTCCTAAGGCACTGATTTACATATTCATTTGTTATAGTCATGAGTGCCATGGTTGTCAGTAGCATGATGGTTGATGGTATTCTGCAGCATCAATTAGGCTTTATCTTATCCCATGTTGCCTTTGACTGGGGTTGCCTCCATGATCCTCTTGTCATTGTGCATGGGATACAAGGGGAGAGATCCTCTGATCTTCCAGTTTCTGCTTCTACTTTATATGAGGCCTTCTACATAGTTTTATGTGCATTATCATCAGAAAGAGTAAGCTTTGTTTGCACATATACTGAGCCCGTACCCTTGTAGATGCAACCAGCAGCATCAGCTGGATTTTAGCTATAAAAGGGACAATGAAGGCACTATATTATGACTCTGCATTGATATATTCTTTGGCCATGATGAGACCTGAACTATTTTTGGAGGCAATTACTGTAAAATAAGGATGAAAAGATATAAGATAACAGCCTTATAGGGGCAGTTTGTATTGAATTTGAAAGAAACAAAATAGTGTTGCATAGATTCAAGAAGGAATGTAGCTTATGGTTTTCAAGGAACTGGTGCCTCCTTAGTCTAGGAAAATTCTACTAATTTTTCCTTCCCCTCACGTTCCCTACCCACTCCCCCTTTAACCATTCAGGTATAACCGCATAACAACCTAATTCTTCTAAGCCATTCTCTAGCAGACATGTGTCACACCTCTCCCCCTGTGGCACGTGTTTTTCTTCTGGAATAGGTATGATGTATTGGTGGTGTATCATTACCATCCCCTATTAGTTTCACCTTGTCCTCCAGGTGGAAAGATGGAAATTGAGCATCTAGAATTGTATATAGTTCCCAGGTATTGTCACATTTAGGTAGATCTTTCCACTTAACCAAAACCTTCCTCTGACCATTTAGCAAAACTCTAACCCGTTTGATAGTTTCAGGTTGAACAACAAGTTCCAGTTCATCTGTTAAACTGGAAAGCAAAGGCTGAGTGTGGAAAGAGTTTGACAAGGATTGTTTAAGTTGGGAAACATGAAAAATAGGATGAATTTTGGCAGTAACTGGTAACGCCAAACGATATGCAACTTCTCCCACTCGCTCCAACACTAGAAGAGGACCATAGAACCTGGGACTTAACTTCTCATTTGGCCTCTTTGCCAACTTCTTGAACTTAAATGGCTGCAATTTAAGGAAAACCAGTTCACCAACCGCAAATTGAACATCTTTATGCTTTTTGTCTGCCTGTGACTTATTTTAGCTTGGGCAGCCAATAAGTGAGCCTTCAATTCTTGTAAGATAACATTCTTGGCCATAAGTTGTTGATTGACTCCTTCCACAACGGAGCCTTCATCAGTGAGGCATAGTAAAATAGGGGGTTCACGTCCATAAAGAGCTTTGAATGGGGTTATTCTAGGAGCACTCTGATAGGTAGTATTAAACCAGAATTCAGCCCATGAAATCCACTTAGGCCATTGCTTAGGATGATTAGAAGTGAAACAATATAGGTAGGTTTCCAACAACAATTAACAACTTCAGTTTGCCCATCCGTTTGTGAGTTATAGGTTGTGCTCATCTTTAGGACCGTTCTAGCTAGTTTGAATAACTCCGTTCAAAGTTGACTACTAAAGAGGTGGTTCCTATCAGATACTATAGAACAGGGATAACCATGCAGCTTGACTATCCCTTTAGCAAAGAGAGTAGCAACATCTTGAGTAGTAAATGGATGTCGTAAGATAAAGAAATGGCTATATTTTGTAAGATGGTCCACTACAACAAGAATTGTATTCACCCCTTGTGACTTGGGTAAGCTCTCAATAAAATCTATTGACAGGTCATCCCAGACTTGGTCAGGGATGGGCAGGGGCCGAAGGAGTCCCCTAGGTTTCAATGCTTGATATTTATTTCTTTAATTTCTTTAACATACGTTGTAGGTAGCAACAAATTTCTAAACATCTCTCCTCATTCCATCCCAAAATACTATACTAGAGAGCCTCTTGAATGTACGAAAAAAACCAGAATGTCCACCAATTGGGGTTGAATGAAATTCTGTGAGTAAAATGGGAATTCTAGGAGAAGTTTTAGGGATGACTAACTTGCCTTGGAAAAGTAAACAACCATTTCTCAATGCAAAACCCATATGACTATTAGGATCGATTAGGAGGTCCTGTACAATAGATTTGAGCTGATCGTTTTGTTGGATTTCCTCTTCCAATCCTAATAACCCATTCCAACGCATAGTAGAAAGAGCCATCAGATTGCAATCTGTAGTAGCATCAGAATTTGCGAATGAAATTGCTGGAAGAGTTGGAGAATTACAAGAGATATCAACTTTAGCTTTTTTGGATTTGACTCCCTGGTTTGTATTGTATCTCAAACGAAAATACCAGCAACTTAGTCACCCATTTCTGCTGCTCCTCTGATAATAATTTCTAGTATATCAGGAACCTAAGGCTCTTTTGATTAGTGTGGATAGTGAAATGTTGCCCCATTAGATAATGTCTCCATTTATGCACCGCCAAGACTATTGCCATAAGCTCCCTCTCGGATACTGATTTCAATTGAGCTTTCTCTGACAAATGTTGACTGAAAAACGCAATGGGACGTCCTTCCTACATAAGAATTGCCCCAATCCCACTGCTTGAAGCATCATATTCCACCATAAATGGCTTAGAAAAATCTGGCATGGCTAAAATTAGAACAGAGGTCATGGCCGCCTTCAACAATTTAAAAGCTTCTTGAGCACCAAAATCCCAATGGAAAGCATTCTTTTTTAACAGTCTGGTTAAAGGTGCTGCAATCTTGTCATACCCCTGTACAAATCTTCTGTAATATCCTGTGAGTCCCAAAAACCCCCTCAAGCTTTTAATATCCACGAGAACATGCCAATCGGTAATAGAAGAAATCTGAGAAGGATCTGCAGCAACTCCATGGGAAGAAATGATATGACCAAGATACTCTTAATCTTTTTTGGCCAAAAAACATTTCTTTTTGTTAGCTACTAGCATATTGTTGGTTAATACTTGCAATGCAATGCATAGATGCCCTAAATGAGTATGCAAATCGCTACTGTAAACCAGTATATCATCAACAAATATCAAGATAAACCACCTCAAATAAGGTCGAAAAATATGATTCATAAGGGACTGAAAAGTGGTTAGGGCATTTGATAAACCAAAGGGCATAACTAAAAATTCATAATGACCTTTGCGAGTACGAAAAGTAGTCTTATGTGTATCCTCATCTCTCACTCGGATCTGGTGATAACCAGATTTTAAATCTAGCTTGGAGAAAATAGTAATGCCACCCAACTCATCCAACAATTCATCAATAGCAGGGATAGGAAACTTATCTGGAATAGTGATGCAATTCAAGGCGCAGTAATCGACACAAAAATGCCAACCATTGTCTTTTTTTTTTAACCAAAAGGACTGGGCTAGAAAAAGGACTAGCACTTGGTTTAATAATCCCAGCTAATAGCATTTCTCTAACAATCTTTTCAATCTCATTTTTTTTTTATAGCAAGGATAATGGTATGGGCGAAGATTAGGAGGTTGAGTACCTTCCTTTACACGAATGGCGTGATCCTACTGCCTACTCATAGGTAATCCTAATGGTTGCTGAAAAACCCCTCCATACTTAGCCAAAAGCTTTTGCAATTTAGGCTCTTCTAACCCTTGTTCAGTTTCCTTATTCATTCGAGAATTGTTAAGCTCCACCAAGTAGCCAAACTTATTGCCGCGCAAGGATTTGATCATTGTCTTAAGGGAACATGCAGATTTAGAAAGTGAAGGATCCCCTTGCAACGTTACCTGTTTACTATTAATTTCGAATCTCATGGTTTGGTTCTTGTAATTGGTAGAGACATCTCCTGAAGTTCCCAACCACGAAATCCCCAACACCACATCAATATCCTCTAACTTGAAAACATAAAAATCTTGCACCACTCTAACCCCGGCAAGTTAATGGAAACCACAGGACAAAATCCGCCCCCTCTGAGATGGATACCTCCTCCCACCTTGACCCTAAATTTTTGACTAGCATCGATGGAAATCTTCAGGTCTTTCACCAACTCCTTGGAGATGAAGTTATGCGAAGCCTTGGAATCCATTAGCACTATAATTTCTCTGTTTCCCAGCACCCCTTTAAGTTCATAGTGTCTAGTGTAGTAAAACCCATCATATAATACATGGATAAATGTAATAGTTCGTCCTCTACCTACTCTGACTCCCCAGAGTTTCTTGCCATAAGGATATGATCTTCTTCCCCCCTGAGATCGGTTGTTACAATGATGTCCTAGAGAAAACTTCTCATCACACTTGTAACAAAGCTCATTTTCTTTTCTATACTAAAGCTCCTTCTCAGATAATTGTTGGTAAGGGTCTTGTCGGTAGGTCCTCTCTCGTGTTGTTGAGACCGCTTTCTCCAGCTTGTGCAAACTACGTGATGGCTCGAGTACCCTTGAAATGCCGAACCTAGTGCTCTTACTTGCGTCTGCATGAGTCGTAACGCTAGGAATGGTATCGGGCCCCAGACGTCTTAAGGTTCCTCCCCTGGGCCCTCTCCATTTATTCTCTTAGGCCCAGTCCAATAACCAAAACTTCTCCTTAGCATCTTGGGCCAGCTTCATCATCTCCTCTAAAGCCACTGACCTGCTCGTATGCAACTCTGCTTGCATCTCCTTGTTCAATCTGTTGAGGAAAATCTTCGTCAGGAGCTCCTCCGATGCATCGCGTAAGGGAGCAGAGAACAACTCAAATTTCTCAAGATATTTCCCCGTGGTACCCTCTTGCTTTAGGTTCATCAAAGCCTCGTAACCAGTCCTCACCATTGGCAGCCGGAAACAAATCAAAAGGGCTTCTTTGAGATTGTTCCAAGTTCGAATGGGTTTCCATATCTCTACCCATTGGAACCAATTAAGAGCTTGACCTTCAAAACTGACAGAAGCGATCCCAACTTTCTTCTCCTCAGTCGTCTGGTTCACCCTGAAGTAGCGGTCAGCCCTAAAAATCCACCCGTGAGGATCCTCCCCATTAAATGCCGGTAACTCTAATCGGGTTTGTCATGGTTCTGCTCTCGCCCTCTCAGGTCCTTAGATCTTACCCGAAAGATTACTCCCATCACTTGTCGACCCTTCTGGAAAAGCTCCATTCCCTATTTCCATTCTTCTCATAGTTTCCCTCACTTCCAGCAGAATTTCCTGCATAGCGCCAAAATCCACCTTGAGCCCTTCAACTTTCCTCTCCAAATTCTTTGTTCGATTCTCCATTTTTGAACATAACGAGTTTTTACCATAACCCACCAACCAGGCTCTAATACCAATTGATGAGACCTGAACTATTTTCGGAGGGACTTACTGAAAAATAAGGATGAAAGGATAGTAGATAACAGCCCTGTAGGGTAATTTGTATTGAATTTGAAAGAAACCAAACAGTGTTGCATAGATTCAAAAAGGAATGTAGCTTTTGGTTTTCGAGGAACCAGTGCCTCCTCAGTCCAAGAAAATTCTACAAATTTTTTCCTCCTCACATTCCCTACACTCTCCCCCTTTAACTATTCAGGTATAACCACATAACAACCTGATTCTTCTAAGCCATCCTCTAGCAGACATGTGTCACACCTCTCTCCCTATGGCACGTGTTTTTCTTCTTGAATAGGTATGATGTATTGGTGGTGTATCAGGCCATCATATTGTAAATTAGTTGAATGCACAAAAAAATTCACTTGAAACAAAAGCAGATGATGTGATTGATAGGTATAAGGCTAGATTTGAGCCTATAGGTTACAATAGATAATCTGGACAATATGCAACAACGACGAGTTCAATCCGACCATGAAAATCATGACAGTGAGACTTATTATCATCTTAGAAAAGAAGTTAGTCTGAATCTCAAAGGTAGACTGTAGAGCAAATTGTAGAATATCCACGAAAGGGCTAACTTCATAGAGACATCCCTAATTGGTTAATTAACTGAATGTGTTCAGTGGCATATGTCAGCTTGTGAAGGGTGGGGGGCTGAAAACATTTCATGTGGTGGCACGTCACATGCATATCCCATGACTTTTTTATTTTATTTTCAAGTTGTGTAGTGTTCCCTATCTATGGCAGTTTCTTATTTCTGTAAGTTGTTCTTCATGTATGGGGTGCTATATAAGACACAGCATTGGTATATTTTAATCAATTGCAAAACACTAAGAGTGCAAAAGTGTTTTCTGTATTTCCTCATGTTATTCTGTTAATAATGTGTTTAGGAGCTCTGAAATTTGTTTGGCTTATTGGTGGTAGTACATTTTGTGCCCTTGGCCCTTTCTGTATTTCAGGTAAGGGAGTTGACTGATAGATTCTCCAAGGAAGTTACTCGTTGGACAGCGGAGGCCTTGGTGGCAATTCAAGAGGTAATGGGACTAGAGATATTCTTAGGGAACAGTTAATAGTACTTGTATCATTGAATTTGCTTCTCTTTTTATTTCGCCTCGAAAGTTCAAACACCATTGAAGCCTTCCATCTGTAAATGATCCCCATATGGAGATATGTAACCTTCTCAGAAGGTATTACATCACCCCCATTGGTTGAAGTCTTCCATGCTAGATAAGAGATTTATAATGTAACTATGTGGAGTAGTAAATTCTAAGGGGCAATAACAGCAGGGATATAATAAATTAAAGTTTAAATCCACGGTCAATTAGGATAAATCTTAAAATAAATAATATTAATTATGCTGACACAGCACATTTTTATGCTCATCATGAAACTGCACCATGTTTGATGTGTTGTTTCACTAAAGAAGTGTCCAACTATCCTAAAGTTTGAGACACAAGAAGCCCAAAAGGAGTATCCTGGTAATTTTAATTGATGGAGGATTAGTTTGATAATTTAAGTAATGTTCCTCCAAACTAGTATATCCTTGCCAGATTAGTTTCTGTCACCTGGCAAATATGTTTTCATCTCTGCCATTGGAATGGCTATTGATTCTTCTATTTCAATTGCATTCTTTTCTATCTACCTGCAGGATTTTACATATCTACTCATGTTAGGTTTTTGGTGTTAATGAATGCACCTTTCTTATGCATTGGCTTCTATCCTTTGGTTAATTTTTTCTATCCTGACTCAAAAGGCTGGATGCAGCAAGTGTGGTTATGACTATTTTCTTTGAAAGCTTATTTGTATTTACTATTACGTATATGTGAATGATGTTTCTGTAGGCTGCTGAAGATTTTCTGGTCCATTGGTTTGAAGATGCAAATCTTTGTGCAATTCATGCAAAGCGTGTTACTCTTAGTAAGTTGGACCAAGTCGAAAGAGGCTCTTCTCCTTCAAAATCTTTCCTTTTTTGTATAGTGTCCAGACACACTTTTTGAGTTCTGCAAAAGGATGCTGGTACATATGTACATTTTTGGTTTTCTTGCTGATAATATCAAATCAGTCTAATATGGTAGTGCAGATCTAGCCTCAGGGCTAAGTCTGTAGTTGCTTCTGGTTATTCTTGCTATTTTGTTAAAATGTTAACTTTTTGCATAAAAATAAAGATTTGATTTGTGGTTTATGGATTACATTTGACACAATTTTCAAATTTTGTGAATGAAACTGCTGCTTGCCTTTTGTTACGGATATCGTGCATAGGCTCTAATAGTTGTTCTATGAAGTGTGACACTTGGTATTCATTTTTACAGCGGCAGATAACCTGGATACTAATTTTGTACTAACTCAAGCCTAGCTCAAGGATTGACCTCAACATATGCAAACATTTACTGAAAAGTTCTCCAAGGCAGTACCATTGTGTTGGATCTGGAAATCCTTGGCTCTCGCATAAAGTTGTAGATATCCATGTGGGTCTGTATTACTGAACCTAAAATATGATAGAAAATATTAATCTTGATGATTTTTTAGAAAGGAAAGCTAAAGAAAAGTAATGAGCAATTGTTTGAGATCATTGCATGACAAATTGTAATAAGCCACCAATTTCTAAAACTTGAAGTACCATTTGCTGTGATTTTCTGCTTTTTAGGTCTTGAAGTAGTCTTTTTTATTGCTCCTGCTTCCTGCAATTTTTTTCTTTTCCATGGAAGCTGCTCTTGCTGCTTTTGGCAACTGAGATTGGAATTGAAGTCAATTAGAATATCTCAACTTGGCTTGTAATGCTCACATCTCAAATTGAACCTTTCTTCAGCGAAAAGGTTCTTACATCCACAGAATGCTTTAAGAGAGGCTATTCAATCACAATATTAATCATCATTTGGCTTCAAAGTATGGAATTTTTCCATGGATACTTGTATTGGTCCCTTCAAGTGTCCGGCCAGATCAATCACAATATTAATCATCATTTGGCTTCAAAGTATGGAATTTTTCCATGGATACTTGTATTGGTCCCTTCAAGTGTCCGGCCAGATGTTCCAAAAAATCTGATCGTGCTTGTGGGGCCTGTATGCCTGTTGCTCCATGTGTAGCACTTTGAGAGGATGAAAAGCCTAGAGTCTTTCTAAGATGTAATTTGGAAAGCTCTTGATTTGATTGTCAACGCTCTTAAATCTTGACTTGCAAGTTGTTGCTGCAAATACCAGCGCTACCACGAGGTCTCAAGCACACACCATGGTTGAACAATAGAAAGTCAATAGCGGGCTTCAAATGTAAACAAGATCATAACAAAGTGAGGTAGGAAGCAATGTGCAAACAAGACCAGCTGTGAACAACCGTTTGAAGATTCTTACTGAAAAAAGTAAAAGAAAATTGAGAAAGAAGTAAGCTCGAGGAAAACTTTACTGTTATAACTAATATAAGGAGAATCAGCAATTGAAACTCACCTGGAATTCTCTAAATCATCAACTGGCAGAACTGATATGCAGGGTATTGACTTGATCCCCAAAGCATCAGTCATTTGATGTTCCAAATGCACAATTGAGAAATTCTGTGAGCACCAAAATAGAATCCAAGGCTCCTCTTCAGCAAAAGCTAGCTCAATAAACAGAATTACAAGGCAGCCAATGGATACATGGACTACAAGGCAGCAGAGGTAAACTTTGACAACAAGGTAGTTTTATGCACACTACGACTACGAGGCACCCCAAAAGTACATTTTAACCGTGGGTTCTTGTAGACAAACACTATGAACCCCTCTCACTCGATGATTCTAGTTTATGTGAATGCATATCAAGTATCTAGGGAAGATACTTGCTTTCTCTATTTGGACTCCAGCCGGCACATGGCTTTTATTTTTCCATTCTATTACTTAAAATTTCCTTTCACGTTAATCTTATTTATGGAGTGTATGCTTGTAGCCTCTTTTGTGTTGACTTTGCCTTTTCTTTGTACATTGTCTGCTTGACTCTTATTCTGTTTGCATAAGACTATTATGTTATGTGTCTGTTTACTAGCGCCTGCGTGTCACTCACTGAGCTGTAATAACTAATAGGAGAATAGCAACTGAAACTCAACTGGAATTCTCTAAATCAGGAACTAGCAGAATTAATATGCAAGGAATCCACCTGATCCCCAAACAGTCAGTCATTAGATGTTCCAAATGCACAATTGAGAAATTCTGTGGAAATCAAAACTAGAATCCAAAGCTTCTTTTTAGCAAAAGCTAGCTCAATAAACAGAATTAAAAGGCATCCAACAAATACATTGACTACAATGCAGCAAAGGGAAGCTTTAACAACATAGTTTTATGCATATTACAACTAAGAGGCAGCCCAAAAGTAGATCTTAACTGTGGGTTCTTGTAGACATGAACACTAAGAACCCCTATCACACAATGATTAGACATGAACACAAAGAACCCCTATCACACAATGATTCTACTTTTCTGTCAACATGTGTGTTTTAATGCGTGTTGATGCATATGAAGTATCTAGGGAAAATACTTGTTTTTGTCTATTTGGACTCCAGCTGACACATGGCTTTTGTTTTCCATTCTATTACTTAACATTTCCTTTTACCATAATCTATT
Source organism: Warburgia ugandensis (assembly GCA_035236585.1). NCBI lineage: Eukaryota > Viridiplantae > Streptophyta > Magnoliopsida > Canellales > Canellaceae > Warburgia > Warburgia ugandensis. The sequence continues at coordinate 51,634,240 of CP141133.1, read as the reverse complement.
TATGGAGTGTCTGCTTGTAACCATTTTTTATGTTGACTCTGCCTTTTCTTTGTACATTGTTTGTTTGACTTCATTTTGTTTGCTTAAGACTATGATATTATGTCTCTGTTTGCTAGTGCCTGCTTGTGTCTCTTATCCTTTTTCAATTTGCAGTGTCTCCATTTTATTTACCCTATAGACTGATGTGTTGTGTTATTGCTTGTAGTTGTCTATTGTGCTTATCCTATTTTTTCTTCTAACATTTTGTGTATAACTTTACTTTTGTTTCCTCGAAGCTGTTATGTTATGCATCTTCTAGTAAGATTAGAAATTTGAAATACCTGCTGTTTTTGTCTTCTATCCTTTTCCTTTTTCTTTTATGTGTATGGCCGACCCCTAATTGGGATAAGGTCTTGATAATGATGTATACGTCTCCCTCCTAGATTTTCAGAGTTTGGCATGCCAGACACTTTCCATTGAAGCTTGACACTACTGTACGATCATAGACTAAAACCGAAAAATGGTAATTGACAGATGCCACACAACTTGATGGAAAGTAACAAAGATAACTTAGAGCCATTACTATAGATTCTTAAACGAGGCAGAAAATAAACAAAGTAGGTCAATGAATCTTGACCATATTTGCATGATGCTATTGTATGGATGGACTTTGCAGAATTGACCTTCCGTCTTGACCTGTCTATTTCTCCTTTTTGGTTGCTATTGCTGTAAATAAAAAAAAAAATGCATGACGAATTGGAGGCTGATGTTTTGGTTTGATTTGGTGAGGTTGGTCGTGTTTGTGACTATTCCTCATCTTTAACCCTCTCTTCCTTTATGTTTTCTGTTTTTTCATTTTTCTATTTCTTTTTCTCTTCATTTTTAATGCTTCTTATTTTTGAGGCTAGATCAATGGGTTTACATTCTAATGATTATTTGCTTTCTGTAGTTAATTGGTCAATTGTGTTTATTTTGCGTTTCCATTTGCTGATCAATAACTTCCATTGAGCTAGATTTATCAATGTATCTTTGATATCCTTTGACCCAAATGTGCTTCTTTACTTCTTTGTTTTCTTGTTTCCAATCCAATGCTTTTATTTCTGCTGTTCTAATGACTTGTATTTTCTGTTTCCTAAGGTGTTAGTAAAAAAAAATATTTTCTTGTTTAATGGCACTTGTATTTTCGTCCACTTGATTCCGATACTGGTGTCCTAGATTTGCTTAAGAGGTTTGCTACCACACCAGATATATGATACTAGTCACGTCTGTTCTCCATGGTTTTTTTGGTAAACAATCACCCGTGTTCTTCTGTTTCTTAAGGTTTCAGTAGAAAACATATTTTATTCCTGGTTTATAACATTTATATTGTTCATACATTTAATTGTCAAAGCATCCAAGATTGGCTTGAGAGGTTTGCATCATACTGGAAACATCAATCATTTGCGTTCTTCTGGTTCTTATTGTTCGAGTAGAAAAATAATTTTGTTCTGATTTAATAACGCTTACATTGTTACACTATTTGAATGACATACAAGCATTTAGGATTTGGTTGAGGTATTCCAGTACAAATGTTGTACTGATCACTTGTGCTCTTGTATTTCTTATGGTGTCAGTAGAAAATAGAGAGTTATTCTTTAATACGATTATGTCAGCTCCTACTCTACTGTAATTGCAACTTTGGGTTCAACCCTTTCAGCTCGGGAGAGATGGAATTGTTTGATTGACATACAAGCATCTATGATTGGCTTGAAACCATACTAAAAACATCATATACTAAAAATTTATGAAGGTGATGTGCTGCATAAAAATGCCAAAATCCGCCAGAAACTGAAGTAATAGCTGCTGCTGCATTTTCATTCTAGGTGGCATGAAAAATAATAAACCGATGGTTTTATCAATTTGTGATATTTCTAGGATGACATGATTAAAAGGAAAATGTCAAAAAAGGAAAAAGACAGTAGGTGAATTGCCCGTGTATCTGCAGACGATAGCAATCGTTTTGATAATAAAATCCAATTGCAAGAGCAATGATCACCATGACAAACATAAATAACTAAAGTCTTGATGAGGATTTACATCGCATTATGTCTTGTATGCCCAATAGGTTTTTTTCCATCTCACTTGTTGCTTTTGTTTGGTTGTTGTTTAGTTCTAGCTGCGCTCATTTGTCAATTGACACAAGAATTTCTTCTCTGCAGTGCAGAAAGATCTCCAGCTAGCAAGACGCCTCGTTTTCAAATTCTAAGCATGAAGGTACAAAATTGTTTCTGGTGCCTCCGTCTGTGTATCAGAACTCCTAGGTGGACGGTAATACAAGATCAAAACTTATGTAGCGTGTTGTAGCCTATAATAGGAGATTATGATACAACGTTGGTAGATTCGTTCAATTTGCTACCTCTGATGATCACCGTATGTGACCCCTCTTACAAGACATGGTGGATATTCAGTTTGACATTATAACTGACATGTATAAATTCCTTGTAACCATGTAAACTTCTCTTCAAAAAATAGAGATGCATTACCAGATTCTGCATGAATTACGGATCGTTGTGTTATCGCTGTCATTTTGGCTTACATGCGGATTATCATGTTGCGAGATGAATTATCAGCCGTGCTCGTATGTTGCAGGGCTACCTGGGGGTGGGGAGGTAATTTCATTTGGGAATGATATTCCCTCTCCTAATGTGCCTATTACCCCGCTCTACATAAGTTGGGGCGGTAATCAGTCGTACTCAATTCCCTAGTGGACTCTAGGGCTTTCCCTCAGCATGTGAGAGACGCCTCTCTCTCTCTCTCTCTCTCTCTCTCACACACACACACACACACGCGCGCGCGCGCGTCATTTAGATCCAATGGGCCCTGTTTCTGTCTTCTATGCGGTCTACTAATCTACTTTCTCCCTGTAACATGGGTCGCACTACAAGACATGGGGCAAATTGCTCTCATATCTATTTGCACCCTCTCAAGGGTCTCTTCGTAATACCTTAGGATTTTGAAATACTATTTTATTTAATTTAAATTCATTTTGAAAGTTGAGATTTCTATTTTGAAAATTTCAATAATATTAAAAAAAAAATTGTTTTCTAAAATGCTTGAGCACTATTTATTTAAAAAACAAGACCCACAGTCATAACACATCATTCAACTTAAAGTATGGACTCCCAAAGTTTTGTGAAACACAACCCAATCATAAATGAAAAGTTTACCAAAATAAGTCTAGTGCTCTACTTTTTTGTTGAAATATTTGCTCTTAGAATTTCTTAAGTTTTGTGCTCAACCTTTCCATGCTGTTTAGTAGGGTTTTTGGTGGGTTGAGTATATGAGAATATACTCGATAAATAAAATTAAAACTACATAATCAAAACTTGTGGCACAACAAGCACTCAGATGCTTTGGAATCATATTTCTCTACAAGAAATCAGTGACTAAATTTCTTATTAGCTATTCAAGTAATGCTTCTTAGCACATTTTGATCATACACATGTATCATTACATCTTTTTGTCTAGAGAAAATTTATATCAACTTGCCATTTCAAGGAAAACTGTAGTCAATTAAAAATCATTTAAAATAATGATATCAAACTAATCAAATCCGGTATACTCTTGTGGTTATATGGATTTCTAACCCTCTCATTGGCAGGCTTGCCAACATGGTCATGAGTACTCATCCATCATCTAGGTTCATCTATCAAACCATCTATCTTGCTCTCTAAGAGCATCACAACAAAGATCCTGTGGGATCCAAAATTATGCTTACAAACAACCCTGATGAAGCATGCTCATTGATATCCAAGGTAGACTCTAACTGCATCCTCATGAGTCCTATGGTAGTCTCAAAAGGGTGCTGTGAGTCACCTAACACAACCAAGAAAAATGCCTTCTTTGGGCTAAATTGGATACCTACCACCTCTTGTAGTTGGAGGCCAGGTAATGAACCTATACTAACCTCCAAGAATAGCTCTCATTAGGCTCATTAGCTCATCGCAAATCCTCAGTCTCAGCGCTCTCATACATTTTGTAAAAATGTAGCAAAACACATTCACACACTTTTAAAAATATTCACATATAGTAGCTCTTTTTCAAGCAAAAGTCACCATCCACTTTCCAAAACACAAAGCATGTAAAAGCTCTTCTTTTTCAAGCCAAACCAAACATGCACAACATAATAAGATCTCATATGACTTTAGAGATAAATCAAACATCAATAAACTATTTTGAGTGCTCTCAAAACATCAAAATCATGGCACCATTTTGGGCCAAAACCGAGCATAGCTTTGCTTTTGAAATATTAACATATGATTTTGAAAATCACATTCAAAACATCAAGTAGCAAGCACATCTTTATGCTAAAAACCAAACATGATATAATCTCAAATCATGTTTTAAAGCTTTGCCACTCTCTCTCTCTCTCTCTCTCTCTCTCTCTCTCTCTCTCTCTCTCTCTCTCTCTCTCTCTCTCTCTCTCTCTCTCTCTCTCTCTCTCTCTCTCTCTCTCTCTCTCTCTCTTATTATTAGTGATGAAGTTGCTAAGTTGTTATGATGAAAAATCTGCCATAAAATCTTTCCCAAAACCAACCTGATAAAACTGATATTTTTTTATGATCATGCTACTTTTATAAGATATCAATTCTATGGTCTTTTAAATATAAAAAAATTAGAACCAAATACATATTTCTCATCCTAAATTAGGAATACCTTAACCCATTTTAAAATCATGGAAAAGTATATAAAACACAGGATGATTTTCAAGATTTTAAAAAGTTTTCATGCTTCTCATGTTTATAGGTAAAAATGTCTTTTTTCTAGGCTTCCTTTTAGCCAAAATTTTCATCGAATAGATGCTCAAAACATTGATCATGAACATAATAGTAATTTAATAGAGAAAAAACATATATGAAATGTTTGAAAATTTTGCTTAAAATAGTAATTGAACATGCTAATAGTTAAGTTGGAACTTCATTGATAAAACTCATGTAAAATAACATTTTCTCAAACCATGCTTTTCACGCTAGAAAATTAATAAAACTAGTCATGTATCCATGCTATAATACCTTACTAATAGTCATAAAAAGTAAGCACAATCACTCCTAAAACCAGTCATGAATTCATGCTTAAAACGTCACCAAGATAAATAGAGAAACACATGATTTAGCCTCCTATATCTTAACATGAACAACATAGGACATGTCATTTTTAACAAATAATTATCTGCGTGAGAAAATGCACAACTCAAGCATCAAATCATAGTTTAGATATTACTAACAAAGCATGTTCATAGGTCACAAAAATTGCACAACATATATGCTTTCAAAACTGTTAGAAAATGTCTTTTAAACATGTATTTTATGGTAGTTTTTTCATCATAACAACTTAGGAACTTCATGTGCATAATCACTAATAAAAGCAACGTCAATAAACTCCAAAATCTTTTGGAAGACTTGTTAAAAACTTGGTAGTTTCAAAGTTACCTTCCTTGTAATTGATCTAGTGTAATATTCCAATGTTTTCTCCCTAGATTTTCCTTCTCCCACGTTTTTCTCCTCTGTTTTGGATTGGTACCTTGCCATACCTTTTCTTCTCTCTCTCTCTCTCTCTCTCACCCTCCCTAGAATGTTCTACATCCAATTTACTAGGCTGGGACTTCTTTTACATACATACTTTCTGAGGTGGTTACCTTACTCCCCAAGGTAGTCCACTCCTACCATTCCACCCCTCCCATAATTAGAATCCTAAATTGTTAAAATTAGTGTAAAATGTCATACTCCTCTCTGATATTTAATTCGATTCTCTAGCTCAAAATTCCCTAATGCAACCACAATTTCACTTTCTAATTTCAACCATTGAGTTGCTTGGGCACGCAGCATTATCTCAAATGCATGGGTCCTTGTTAGAAAATGTTCTCAACCCATTTACCATTATGAGCCAATACCAATTAACACTCAATTTTTAAATAAAAGACGTTTTAGTCATGTATGGGCCTCTTGATGTTTCAAATATTCAAGCGAGGTGAATTTTAATCCTAAGCCCTGCATTCTATATAAGATGCTATTACACTTAATTGGGGTTATTTTCTAGTTATTCAACCAACAATTTCACATTCTAGTAATTGAAAAATAAATCTCAAACTCATTAAGAACATTATTTATTACAAAAAATCATGGTATTACATTATCTCCCTCTTCAAGGAATTTTATCCCCAAAATTTGCTCATCCCTAGTTACAAATAATTCTAGATAATTCTCTCTCGTCATAGATTCTAGTTCCCATGTTGCCTCTTCAATTCAAAATTGTTGCCATAGGACTTTAACCAAAGAAATCTCCTTGTTTCTCAATTTTCATTCTTTCATATCCAAGATGCAAACTAGTTTTGTGCCAAAAATCAATGGTTGCAACTCAGTCGCTACTCGATCAAGCACATGAGAAGGATCTTGTATGTATTTCTGCATCATGGAGATATGAAAAACATTGTGAACCTTGGATAACTGTCTTAGTAAAGGTAATCAGTATGCTACTGTACTGATTCTATCAAGAATTTCAAAAGGACAGTTAAATTAAGGACAGCTTCCCTTTTACTCCAAATCTTATGATCCCTTAGTCGGGGAAACTTTCAAAAACATGTGATCACTAACTTCAAACTCCAAATCCCTACACCTCTTATCAATTTAACTCTTCTATTTGTTCTAAGCTACATAGAGTTGCTTCCGAGTAAGCTTTATCAGTTCAAATTGTATGATTTTGTTTCTCCAACTTCACTCCAATATAAAGGTGAGTGATAGGGTCTCATGTACAAAGTTTATATGTAGCCATTCCAATAGTCAAGTGGAAGCTATTATTATATGGAAATTTAATCATTAGTAAGCTCTTGTTTCAATTATATTTCCATGTGATAGCACACGCTCTTAGGATGTCCTCTAAAGTTTAGATCATCCTCTCAGACTTACAATCCATTTGTGGATGAAATTTGTATTAAAACTTAGAGCCAATCCCAATGACTCTGATATTCATAAAAATATTGCATATAATAGCCTTAAATTTAGCAGTTTTAACCTGAATTTAACTAAAATATCACTAATTAAAGGTTATTTCACATTTTACAACATTAGGTTACAACTGAGAAAATTGCTATTTTTAGCAACTTAAAACCCTAAAAGAGAGTCTAACCACCATTCTATCAAAGTTATAGATCCACATGCCATAAACTACAAAGTTCAAGATTTCATAATGCTAAGGGGGCAGAATTATGAAATTCAACAATGTCAGAAACCTTTGGGGCATCAACAGATTGAAACTGTGCAAGAGAGGGTATATTTCTTAAAAGACAAGGTGGCAAGCTTCCCATGCATGCTGCATGCATTCCGCTACCTTTGGAGAGCTTTTGGGAGAAGTTAAATTTACATACAATAAAGGCACATGTGCATGGACAATTAAGTAGATCTTGGGACCCATTGAAAAAATACTCTCTCTCTCTCTCTCTCTCTCTCTCTCTCTCTCTCTCTCTCTCTCTCTCTCTCTCTCTCTCTCTCTCTCTCTCTCTCTCTCTCTCTCTCTCTCTCTCTCTCTCTCTCTCTCCAATAAGACACCCACATGAAATTACACATTTTTACACTAAGGGAGGCATAATATACTCTCATTTACATGTTTTTACATGAGAAAATTTAGGAAATAGAAGGACGAAAAAACATGTAAGAGAGCCAAGAGCAAAAATGGAAAATCCAAGGTCATAGTTTATTTTTGATTTTTGAAGGGTTGAAGGTTAAGATCATCCTTGTGTCAAAGCTAGCCTAAAGAACTAAAACTTAAACTAGGGTAGACCAATAAGGAGAAGTCATGAAAATAAGATTAGACTTGAATCTCATTGGAGGAGATTTTTCTAGTGGCTCCCCACTTAAATTTTAGGAAAAACATGTTAAACTCCAAGGGGAGAAAATGTGTTCTCCTAAAGGAAAAGTAGGAGGGCAGAATAACAGGTGATTGGTGAGAGAAAAAAATGGTGGGCTGGGAAGAGAATCAAGGAAAGAAAACTTCAAAGAGATCTTAACAATCCATCCTAGGCTAAGCATAATCCAAGGGGAGAAATATAAAGGAAAAAAGGAAACAATCTAGCCATTCACTTTAAGGTTACATATCAGCTAAGGGTTAAGATTAAAGATAAGAAAAGAAGAAAGAATGAGTGAGATAAGATCTATAAAAGAGGAAATAAAAATATATACTTTTTGGATATGATTTTCAAGGACATTGGATGAGGGAAAGATTAGATAAGAAAAGAGAAACAAAATAGAGAAAATGAAGGATGATAAAGGAAATCTAAGGAGAGTTTCTAGGAGGATGATTGGCCAGAATAAAAGGATAGGAACGAGGTGAGACATTATCTCAATCAAAGATGGAAACAAGTTAAACTCCAAATCCATACAAAGGGCGAGTTTCCAAACCATTTAGAAAAATCCAAATCCCTTGTGACAAAATTGTGAACCACATAGAAAGTGAGGAGCCTTGGATGCTAGGATGAGAAGAACTGCAAAAGAGGTGCATGTAATTCTTCCAAAGAAAGGTAAGTACGATAATGCTTTATTTTATTAGTTCCACACCTATTTCCCTTTGTTTTCTATCTTTCATCTCCTTTGATTCTTTTATCTTTTCACACCTTCCTTTAGCTTTTCATTCTTACACCATTATAGCTTTGTTTTTTTCTATTCATCCTATATTCATATGCCCTATGCTCCCTTTATTTCCACACCTATTTCATTCCATCCTTTCTTAATTATTTTTATGCCTTTTTCCTACTTATTTCTCTTCTATTTTGCATGCATTTCTCTCTCTCTCTCTCTCTCTCTCTCTCTCTCTCTCTCTCTCTCTCTCTCTCTCTCTCTCTCTCTCTCTCTCTCTCTCTCTCTCTCTCTCTCTCTCTCTCTCTCTTTCCTTTTATTTTCATGCCCTTAAATCTCCATTACATCCTTTTCCATTTTATATAATTTTCTTATTGATAATATTTAATTTTCATGCCCTTTCTTTAGCCCTTCTCCCTCTTAATTTTACACACACATATTTTGGATTTTTGGTATAAATTCTCCTCAGAGTTGTTATCTATTGGAAAACATCTTATACTCTTGTTGAGTGACATAACAAGAGTATGGTGTTGTTTGGAAGAACAAAGAAGGGTGGTAGCATGTTAAGGAAGGCTTGAAGCAACTCCTGTCAAGTGACACAACATCAACTTGGTGAAATGTATCCTTTTCCTAGGAATTTGTGTTTCTTTTATTTTTTTTGCTTTGTAGCCGTTGCTATCTTTTATTTTTATTAATGAGAAAGTTGTAGTTAGTTTGTTTCAATTTTTTCTTAGTAGAATTGAATTGTTATTTAGTAGTTAGAAATTTTAGATTTGTGTAAATTTTGCTTAATATCTTAGAATAATTATTCGATTTAAATTTTTAGTGATTTGATTTTTAAGCATGAGTAGGTAATTTTCTTTTCCTAAGGTTAGGATAAAGTTATAATGAAATTGAATGAATTTTTTATTAAGTAAAAGTGGAATTGAAAGATGTGCTTAATATTATTTTATGGAAATTAACACTAATTCATATATTTAGTGATTTTTACATAGGATTTATCTTGTACTTCCTATGGTAGAGATACTAAATATGTTGGATTAGTAAAGTTTAATATGTAAAAATATTTAATAGTTTATGCCCTAAAAAGACAGACTATACATTGAGTAAATATATTAACTTATATTAATTCTTTAAAATAAGAAAATTCATAAATTAGAAGTTTAAGAAAAAGTATTAAATGAATGATAAATTTTTTTGTTTCTTGATCATAGACTTATTTAATTGCATTATAATGGATTCTAGACCCTAGGCTTTTTTTCTTTGAGATTCTAGAAAGGATTCTTCATTTGTATTAATTTTTAAAAATAATTGAATTATTGTCTAGGTTAAAGCAAATTAAAATAGGTTTTTAATTAAAATTTCTAAAACTCGAAGTCCTTTATGTCAACCCACATTTTCCTTGTCTATGCTATAATCAACCTATGTGCTTGTGGATTATTATAAAATACATTAGACTCTTGTGCGCATCTCCAAAGCTATGAGGTAAATCAGCTATCTCTATCAAAGGTAATGGTAACAGGTAAAGCAATAAGCTCACAATCTCTTGGATATACAACCTTGCTAAACCGTTTTGTCAAATTAGGAGAAAGTATGTTGATCTTGTCATCTAATCAACTATCACCTATATCATGTCCTATCCACTAGCCATTTAAGGTAAACCCACAATGAAATCCATGGTGATATGATCCCACTTTTACTTAGGAAGCTCAAGGAGCTGCATAAGTCCCATTGACCTCTTATGCTCATCCTTGACCTACTAACATATTAAGCATCTGCTCCATAGACTTTTCCACATTTTTTTTCATACCACTTTTTCGAAAATGATTTTTCTGATCCTAGTACATTTTATCTCATCAAAATGAATGGTATACTTTGACTTATGTGCCTTATTGAGAATTTTTTATCACAGTTCAGCAATCACTCAAAACATCAATCTTTCTTGCATCCTGACTCGGCCATCCATCTCCTAGGTGAAACTTAGTTTCCCAACTAGTGCTTGTGTCTCCTCATCATCCTTCATTTGAAAAACTTTCTCATTGATAACAGACAATACAACCAAGTTTTTTGTGAATGACTCTTTACTGTCATGTTGTGTTTCTATTCTACACTCAATTGTCTCCTGTAGTAACTTCCATCTTTTGGAAAGCATACTTGTACACATTCCCTATGTCTTTTAGCTCAAACCATCCACCACCATGTTGGCTTTTCCTAGATGATACTAAATGGAGAAATCATAATATTTCAAATACTCCATCCATCGCATCTTCCTCATGTTTAGATCTTGTTATGAGAAAATATACTTGAGACTCTTGTGATTAGCAAATACTTCAAATTTATCTTCATACAGGTAATGCCTCCAAATTATTAAAGCAAACACCACTGTTGCTAACTCTAAATGTTAGGTAAGGTAATTAAACTCATGATTTTTGAACTATAGTGATGCATAGATAATCACCTTTCTATTCTGCATCAACACACATCCTAAACCTTTAGTTGAGGCATCAATATACACCATGAGACCTCTAATGCCTGATGATAAGGTAAGGACCAATACAATGGTTAGCTTCTAACAGGTATGAAATTATTACATAGAATACCTATATATTTAGTAGGTTTTAGCCCTTGTTTTATCATAAATATCATTAATTAAGATTTTTTTCACATTTTATAAGATTAGAGTATAGTTGTTAAAAGGGTAGTTTGGGAATTCCAAACCCTAAGAGATGGATAATCTAGAGTCTGATCATCAACATGGGCTCACCTATCAAATTTATGAAGTTTGGGATTTTAAAATATGAAGAAGGTGTCATTATCATTTTTAGCACAGTAGAAATCCTAGAAGTATCATCAAACCTTATTCACGTAAAAGAGATTGTCACAACCAAAAGAGAAGGTGACAAAACTTTTGCACTTGCATGCATGCATTTCACCACCTTTGGGGAGCTTCTAAGTGAAGCTTGATATCCACACATGTCAAAGGAAGCATGCATATGAGGTACACTCAAGCCAGCTCTGACTGGAGACTAAAAACCCTAACTTTGTCTCTCTAGACTTCAAAATGGTAACCATCTACATGTGTACCACGAATTTTTCATACAAAGGTAGTGCATCCCACTTAAATTCATGTGGAATACATGAAGGAATGAATAAAATTGGTGGAGAAAAATAAGGAGGGAAGAGAGAGACAAAAAAGGGGAATCTATGGTAAGTTTTCATCTAGAAAATTAAGGAAAAGTGGCTAAGACCATTCCACATCCAAGACCATCTTAAGGCAACCAATGAGATTTCATTTGAGTTCAGATTGACCAATAGAAAGAGTCCATGCATGAGAGATAAGACTAAGCCATGATTGGTAGAGAAAATTTCGATGGGCTGCACACCATTTTTCGAGGAGAGAATGTGTTCTCCTTAGGTGCAAAACATGCCTTTACTTTAAGCCCATTGTTTGGTGATAAAAATGGTGGGGTGACATGAAAATGAAGGAGGAGAATCAGTTTAGATAAGAAAATCTCTATGGAATCGTAGCCATCCATCTTAAGCCATACCGATTTAATGGATGAGAAGGAATGAGCCATAAAACAATGCCTTTTTCGATAGGGGACTTCAAGGAAATCTCAACCATTCATCCTAGGTAAAACATGAAAATACTTGCTACCATAACATCCCATCTCACCATCCAAGCCAAGCATCACACTTGATCTCAACCATCCATCCTAGGTTATTCTCCAAGGCACTTCAAAAGGAAATGATACGTGATTCTTTTTCATGGGAAGCTTCCTAGATGTGATAAGGCAAAAGGATAAGGGAAAGAGGAGAAGAAAAAGATGAGGATGGAAGGGAGTTTCCAATAGTAAAATTCCACCCTCTCTTCCACTACTACGTGAAACAGCATGAGAAAAGAAACCCATGCATGAATTCCCATTCTACATTACATTCTCCTTGAGCATTCAACAAAAAATCACAAATCCCCTTGCTCCTTGTGCTTACATGTGTACATCAACTAAGGGTTAAAGAGAGGTGCTTGCTTAGGCTTTTACATGTTGAAATCATACAAGAAGGTGGAAAGGTTGCTATTTGTTGTTTTGTCTTTTGCTAGGAGGAGGTGAAGAGGTGCTTGGATAAAGAGAGGTTCTTGCTTGGTTTCACGATGGATCATAGGGAGGCAATTCCTAAACTTTCTCATCCATTAAAGAAGAAAAGGAAAAGGGAGGTAGCTGCTTGCTTTATCTCCTTCAAGAAGCTACCTAAGCATATAAAAAGGATTTCAAGGATCTGTGTGTGGTGCATTGAATTAAAAATAGGAGGAGAGAGCTGCTTCTTATCTTTTTCAAGCAACCTCCCCCCCTTAAAGAACAAGTACACATGGGATGCTTGGAATTTTCTTTTTCCTCATCAAGTAGTTGTCCATAAGCAACTACTTAAGATTGGATAAAACATCAATCATATTGGGTTGTGCATGAAGCCTTGTATAATGATCGGGTCCTTGTGCATAAAGTCCTAGCTATCTATCTCTATCCCTATTAAAGGTGTGAAACATATAAGTAATGTGTTGTTCTTGCAATACAAGTGTTTTACGCTTTGGATTGTTGTTGGGTTATATGGTGATAAGGACGTGTGCTTGTAGTTTTTCTTAGATTGTGCGTATGCTTAGTATGAAATACATGGGATGTTGTGGGTGGTGATTGAGTGAGATGTTTTCCTGGAGGTTGCGGTTGTTGGGTAGTGTTCTACGTATTTGTTGAGTGACACAATAAGGCACTATGTAGATGATGAAAGTAGGTGGTAGCACGGTTTGAAGTGGGTTCAATGATGATCTTGTTGAGCAACACTGTAGGAAAGTTGGTGATATCTCTTTCATTCCATAAGGAAGCTTAGTTTCTTTTCATTTTTGCTTCATTTAATTCAAATTTGAAGCAATGAAAGTTCTCTTTTCTTTTCATTATTTGCAAATTCTTTACTTTATCTTATGTTATCCATGTTTTTGTTAATTGTTAGATTTTGTTAATTAGTTTATCTAGGATTTAGAATGAAAATGAGTTAGAATAGGTATTTGAAGATTAAATGATTTTAGGTTAAAAAGGTGTGTTTAAGTATTGGTGTAAGATTTGTAGTAATCTAGTTGCATGCTTAGTGATTGTTCTGAGGAATGATTCTAAGTATGGTAAGTAGATAGTTAAATATGAAAATCTTTGAAAGCCCGTGTTCTTAGAAGACAGGCTACACTTTGACTAAGTATTTTAACTAAACTAGAATTTAATATTAAGAAAATAAAAAAAGAGAGCCTTACAGATATATTTTTTAGTGTTTTTAGAGTTATTAGAATTCTATGAACATTTGTATGTGAAAAATCTAAATAACTTAATTCTAAAAATATTTATTTTCAATATATTGGATTCATAATTCTTAGGTTTAGATTTAATTTCTATCATTTAATGTAATTTTTATGATTGATTAGTATTTAGATAATTAATTTAATTAATTAAATCATTTTTCTAAGTATATTAATTAAAATAAAATTTTAATTAAAACCCATTAATTATAAAGTCTCTATGGATCGACTTGTACTTGCTGTGTCTATGCTAAAGTGGACCAGTGCACTTTAGGTTATTTTTAAAACACGTGAAGTTTTTGACACTGTTGTCGAGGATTCACAATGGATTTTTAGTTAAAACTAAGTTAATTACTTTACCACTAGGCATATAATTTAGGGTAGCATTCATTTTAGTTGCATTTTGCACTTCATTTACATTATTCCTATGAATTTTTGGTTTCTCACTTATATATATATATTTATAGGAATTTGGTGCATGAATTGAAGGGAATTAGGATAGTTTATCAATTTTTATTTTGAGTGAATTGTAGTGAGGATGTGAATGTGTTTTATTTAATCGTAATTTATTCAAATTAAAAGGATTGTAATAATATAGGTCAAGGGTGGGCCATCCTAACTTGTAAGAGGAAGTGGCATGTACATGAACCCACTCTTTTACAAGAAGATTTTATTTAGGACCCCACTGTAAGCTTTTCTAATCTCCTTACATTTTCTAATCTGAGATCTTGCATAATAATTAGTTTTGCATTGCGGTTGCTAGTGAATATCATATAGCTATCACTCATAAATTAATGTTCAATATTAATTAGGACTTTGCATTAGTTGCACCTCTTAATAAGAGATAACCTGAGCTCAGCTATAACCCATAAACATAAGCTATTAGGGTTACAGGGTCTGGTCTATTGAGGCCTAGACGCTCTATTAAGTAGCATATAGGTAGGTGCATTAGTTTAATGCTTTCTTGCATTTTTAGGCATGTTTAATGCTTTAAGGTGATTATATGATTGATAAAACTGCCATGGTGTGTGGAAATTGATTAGTAAGGGTACCTATCCATACAAGATCAAGGGTAGATTTCATCACCACCTCTTGGCCCACCTAGGTTAATCATCGCCTTATGCAATCCTACCCTTGCACAATTAATCTAAAATCAATATAGAAGAGACTT
Organism: Warburgia ugandensis; assembly: GCA_035236585.1. Taxonomy (NCBI): domain Eukaryota; kingdom Viridiplantae; phylum Streptophyta; class Magnoliopsida; order Canellales; family Canellaceae; genus Warburgia; species Warburgia ugandensis. The sequence continues at coordinate 51,619,155 of CP141133.1, read as the reverse complement.
TATTAGCTTACAAGCTCATATGACCCTCTTGGAAGGAGGCAACCTATGGCCACTCCAATGGCTCGTACTTGATTAGTTATGTTGATATTTAAATGACTAGCTTTGTAATACATTAGATGACTTAGAGGTTGATTGAGGAAGGTGTGAATTAATTGATCAAGGATAGTTTATAAATTTTTATTTTGAGTGAATTGTAGTGAGGATGTGAATGTGTTTTATTTAATCATAATTTATTCAAATTAAAAGGATTGTAATAATATAGGTCAAGGGTGGGCCATCCTAACTTGTAAGAGGAGGTGGCATGTTCATGGACCCACTCTTGTACAAGAAGATTTTATTTAGGACCCCACCGTAAGCTTTTCTAATCTCCTTACATTTTCTATATTAGAACTTGCATAATAATTAGTTTTGCATTGCAGTTGTTAGTGAATATCATATAGCTTGCACTCATAAATTAATGTTCAATATTAATTAGGACTTTGCATTAGTTGCACCTCTTAATAAGAGATAACCTGAGCTCAGCTATAACCCATAAACATAAGCTGTTAGGGTTATAGGGTCTGGTCTATTGAGGCCTAGACCCTCTGTTAAGTAGCATATAGGTAGATGCATTAGTTTAATGCTTTCTTGCATTTTTAGACATGTTTAATGCTTTAAGGTGATTATATGATTGATAAAACTGCCATGGTGTGTGGAAATTGATTAGTAAGGGTACCTATCCCTATAAGATCAAGGGTGGATTTCATCACCACCTCTTGGCCCACCTAGGTTAATCTTCGCCTTATGCAACCCTACCCTTGCACAATTAATCTAAAATCAATATAGAAGAGACTTTAGTAGCTTACAAGCTCATAGGACCCTCTTGGAAGGAGGCAACCTATGGCCACTCCAATGGCTCGTACTTGATTAGTTATGTTGATATTTAAATGACTAGCTTTGCAATACATTAGATGACTCAGAGGTTGATTGAGGAAGGTGTGAATTAATTGATCAAGGTAGGATCTAACTAGTAAGTAGTAGGATTAGTCTGAAAGAGAGGAGGAGCTATCTACATTAGTAACCTAAAAGTTACTCCCCCAAAGAAAAGTAAGAAAAAATCACACCTTTTAGCTTGTTTTCTTTAGGGTTAGAACTATTATGTGTGCTTTGATTGCAAATCATTTGCATATAAGTTACATCATTTAATTTAGGTTCCCATAGTTTCTTAAAAAGAAAAGAAAAAAAAGAAAAGAGGAAGAATTTCATGGTATGCAATCAACTTGTTGTCATTGTATACAAATTTGAGTCCACTACACCAACTTTTTTGTGTATGTACACTCGTCGATCATTGAACCCAGGTTTAGTACAATTAAATCTTGAGATTGAATGGACTATAAGGCAAGGGTGAGAAATCAAGCAGATCTAATTAACCCTACAATATACATGGCATACGAAGTAGTAGAAGTGAAGCCTCTTAGGGATTATACTATTCTATTCCAATTTAACTCCCCTTCATGTATTTTTATTACCTATGTCAAATCTCAATTTTCTAAAAAATATTTAGAAATTCCTTTATTTAATAAAAAATAAGGTAAAAATAATAATATTCATATATTTTAAAAAGACCCACCTTTGAACAGGATGTCATGTTTGAAACCTTCTCACATATATTGAAGTAGAGAAAATATGCTAATTAATTTTCTTTGCCACAAGATCCACTACTCATAATTTAAATTACTAATTAAAAACACATTTTCATAAATTTTCTTTAAGGTTTACTAAATTAGCCTATTATAAAATTCAAGTGCTAATATAACCAACTACTCCTTAGTTCACATAACTCCAAAGTGTGATGCGAATCACTTAACCATAGAAGCATCTCCTCTCCTACTTTGGCCTTAGTTGACGTCACTCTTGGAATGGCTGTAAGGGAGTGATCATAAACACTCACCTCGGAATAAAGATAATGTTATAGACCATCAAATTATTAGATAGGCCCTAATAAAAATGCATATATAAATAAGCATTAAATAGTCAACATGATGAGTTCATGTTTAACTAGAGCATGTATATTCAACAAATGAATAAGTATAATTACAATTATACTTGAAATGAACAATCATCTTGACTCTAGCAAAATTAACTTGATACTAGGAAAAATCCATATAACAATTTAAATCAAACTCTCATAGAAAACCTTGATTGATAAATCCTTGATAATGAAAAGGACAATGAAAGATGCTGTGATAAGAAAATAATAATGACTTTGCAATCATGCTTGATAAATCACGCAATTACCGGTATGTATTATACGGGGTGACAATTTAGTCCTGCCACAAGGACATTGGTACACCCGTCCTACTAGCAGAGACCTCCATGCATGTCCAGCCCTCCTAGACCATCAACAACATCTCCCATACTACCCAACCCTCCTAGACATCCATCACATCTCCTGTATTGTCCAATGCTTCTGGATATCAACCACATATTCCACAGTCCAATGCTCCTAGACTATCAACATGTGCAATGCTCCTTGACATCAAAAGGCCGTCCAACTACCTATTTGAGTTGATGTCAAGTGACTTTTCCCTTAATATATAAAACCTCGCAAGCCTTACAACATTTTCAAGAGTGCTAGCCTTAAAAACTCAATAAATAGTAAATCAATTTCCAAATCAAGTGCAACTTGAAATGTAAAAAGGTTTGGGTTTTATACCATCTCATGCATAAGCAAGAATTTTCTAGTGACTTCCATTCATAGTGTCATGATTCATGCATCATAAATAAACATTCTAAGTCCTACTAGAAGACTCATAGCCATTTTTCACATGTTCTCATTACATACATATAGTCATGATCAAGACTAAAAAAGAAAGAGCATGAATCTAAATATTACATGTTCCTCACACTTTGATGTACAATCATAAATGAAAACAATTTGAAATTGGTTAATAAAACCATACAATTCAAGTAACCATCATATGAATCACAAAAATACTTACTGGCTGGTTCACACACATACATTCATGTACTTTAATTCATGGCATTTCCTAAGAGTGTGCTAGAGGTTTGTTTTACCAAAATACTCAAGCTAGCTACTAGAGGTATACATTAATTGGTTTGGAGGTTAAGGTAGTTTGGTGAATGTTCCATGTCTTTTTTATGCTAAGTGTTTTCTTGTCTTCACTTTAGAATATGCATTTTTTTTTTGTATAGTTACTCCTTGAGTGATTCCTTATCTCATAAGATGTTTAGCTAAAGGTCTCATGCCATTGATTAGTTTTCCCTACCATATTAACTCCATGTTACTCCTTCTAACTCATGTTGCTTGAAAAGACTATATGCTGGACATCTATTTCCATGTTTCTCTTATGGCCTTGCATCAATCACAAAGAAAACATGTATTAGGTGTTTAATTTCTACTTTGGATACCAGTTATTCATACTACATTACATCCTCAAAACTTGTGTGTTTTTGCATAAGTTTTCCATAAGCAATTTGCTCATCATGTTTTCCCTTTAAGCTTAATTCACTCTAGGTGTTCAAGTTCCCTATCCAAGATTACAATACCTTCTTAACCACAAGCATACCACTTTAGTTATGATTTTAAATTTTTTGCAAAAGTCTATAGGCAATAATTTTGAATTCATCACCATGATCCTATAGGAATTTGCCTCCAATTAACCCTTAAAAAGTCTAGACACATTACCAACAACCCTCACTATCCTCCAACCACTAAAGGGAAAGTAATGGCTGCCTTACATAAGCAGTTTAGGAAGTCAAATTAAAAAAAAAGAAGAAATCTATAGAAAATTGCAGTAGATTTCCATGCATTTTTCCTTAACTAATCCATGTTACTCAACCACTAAGGCAAAGAAAACTTCAACCATCCATAGATACATTCATGAGCAGCAAAAAAGGAAACATAAAAACTAGATTCTTTTGGTAATTACCTAACTAATTACAACTTGGACACCATAAGGAAACTCCATTTCCTTGCCTAATAGGTCAAGAATTCACGTCTAGTTCTAAAGATGTGTTCTAGCATGAGTTCACTCAATAACCTCTACAAATCATCATTCTTACACCCTCCATCCATTCCATTAGTTATAAATCAATTCCCATTAAATTTTTTTAGAGAAAAAATGCAAGATTAGAGTACTAGAAATTGAGTTTTGTCGATTGCCTAAAACGTGAGATTTTAGAGCATGCATCACATATGCATGTTTTAATAGTTTAAATCACTTAAGAGGAAATTCATGACATTTATTTTAAAATAACCCAAGTACAGCAAGTGTAACATAAAAATCTAAGATTTGCCAACAAAAGCAGAGATTTGCTAATGAACCCAAAACTTGCATTTTCTAAAATTATACAATGAACCTACTACCTTAATGGCTTGAATAACTCAAGAATACATTTATTCTAATTAAATTGATATATTCCAAGTGTTATTTCAAGCAACAATCTGTATATCATATATATAAGACTCTTAAAGATGAGATTCACTAATTAAGCTAGAAATTAATGTTTTTAATATAAAACACCATACTTACTATTTTGATAACATAAAAAATTCCATAATAAAATTTAATAACTAATTAGAAAAGACCCATATGATATTTTTAAGCAAATATTCTTGTATAACACATAGAGCAAGCAAAACTAAGATTTATTGATAACCAGGAACTAGAATTCCTTAGGGCATATCTTCATATATAATACCTTCATAGCTAGGTTTATTTAATTTAAATCAAGTAGTAAATGATTAAACATGACCAATCTAGAATTTCAAAAAAAATTTAAGCACAACATGTATAGCTTAAGCAACTAAGATTAACAGAATAATTCAGAACAAAAATATGCTAACATACATAACATACTACTAATTTGAAGGCTATAAAAGTTGTATTGCTCTAAAATCAAACTTAAAACCCCTACCTCAACAATGCCCTAAAGCCTCCCATGAATTTCCCTTAACTTGTAATCCTTTCTAGCACCACAACAAAAAAGTTATGCAGCTGGAATTGAGATCCCCAGCAGGGTGCATGCTCTTCCAGAAGGGTGGGGTCGTCCTCCTTGTTTCATACCCTCTTCAACCTTCAAAAATTTCTTATTTATTTAATGTTAGAATCCTCTTTTAAGCCTTCTCTATTTGCCCTTTTGATTGTTTTCTAAAAGTGTATAGGTTTTTGTAGTGTAGTTGATGCAAGTGTAGGTCAATGCCACGAGAACTGGACTTGAAAAGATGAAATTTAATTGTTCAAAAATTAAAGAAAATAACAAAAATTAACTAACAATGAAATAAAAATTTAGATCTATTTAACTGATGAAAATGACAGAATTCCAAATTCAAAATGACACAAAAATTAACTAAAGAATATAAAATCTACTTCCCTAGCTTGATCATAGCCAATTCTTCAAATTTGATATTATAAAAGTTGATCGGCCTTCAACAATCTCTCCAATATATCCTTGATTAAATATCCAGTGGATGGATTAGGTAGATTCCCCAAAATTTTAAAGATCTGGATTGAATAATGATTTTGGGTTTTGGATGCCTTAGATCTATTTTTCGATTTCAAATTGAAGATCAGAGATGTTGAATAAGCTAGAAGATGTTCTAAGAACAAAACCTAAAGATTAATTGAAAATCTAATGTGAAATAGATGAGAAATTATAGAGATCTTGTTTGTTAAGGCTAAACTGATAATTAGGTTAAGGCTTAATCAAACCAGTTTGGATTGGGCAATTCTTGGATAGATAGAGCAAAGATAAAACAAAACTAGAATAAGCTAAAAAGGGATTGAAATGGAATTTGAATTAAAATTTTAAGGGAAAATTTAGAATTTTTACAGTTTTCTGATTTTAATTATAAACAGGAGAAACCTACCCAAGGAAGAAGACGATTCAGGCAGTGAGAAAATAGTGGGAAAGAGGGGGAATTTGCAAAAAACATGAATTGGGTTTTGATTCAAAGTGACAATGAAATGCAAATAATGTAAAACAAAAACAAAAATTGAAAAAAAGGAATAAAATAGATGGAGAGAAATCGGTGAACAAAGGATGAAAGATTGTGAGAAAAGGAGAAATAGGGTGAGATGGGGGAGAGAAATGGAGATAGGGGAGATAGGAGTGGTTTTGGGAAATTTGGAGAAGAGTGCGGGAAGAGAAAAGAAAGTGTGAGTAAGAGAGAGATTGAGAAAGAGAGAAAGACAGAGAGGGATGGTGTATGACAGGTTGGGAATGGAGATGAAAGAAAGAGAAGGGAGAAGGGTGGTAGAGGCAGGCTTGGTTTCTTTGCAACTCCTCCTGTAGCTTCTTCTTATCGTCCAAAAGGGGTGAGAGTGGGTTCCTCCCTCTACTTTCCTTCCAACTTCTACGGTTTCTCCACTTTGGAAACTTCTCCACCAACTCCTATTTTACATCTTTCCATTCCCTTAAAAATATTCTCCATGATTTCCTTTAAAACCAATTTTGTTTTAAGAAACTATCCCATCTTGCTTTAGTGAAGACTAAATTAGAACCATCTAAATTTTACCCCTTTGATTAGTTTTGATGATCATCTGACCTTTAAATTTTACAATTTAATTTCTAGATTGTCAATTGGAGCTAAAATTCATATTTTAGCTAAAATTACAAAATTGATAAGTTAGATTATCTAATTAAATGCTAAATTTGGGGTATTTTGATCAAAATTAAACACTTAATAGCCCTAAATTTTGGGCACCCAAAATAGTTTAGATTTCAAGGGGGAAATAATAGATTCAACGTGCCTACTACCTATGCTGTAGGCTTTTCTGAGCTCCCATGACTAGGCCTTGTTCCTGGTCAAAAACCCTTCTTTTCTCCTTTCCTTGTCAAAGATTTAACCTAGCATCTATTTCACTCAAGCAATGGCCTTCAAGATCAAAGAGTTTTGTGGGTTTTCATCTCCAACATCAGCTTCATCGTTGGGCCAAAAATCAAGTTCGTCCCAAGCTTGTAATGCTTCAACCTTCAATCCTCCTTTCAGCTTACAAGCCTTCTACATATGGAGAAGAGAAAAAACCCTATCCTTTGGTTCAAAATTTCTCAATTTACAACTTAGGGAAAACAACATGAGTTTTTAAGCATGTTAACCTAGCCCCCCTTAAGTTCCGCATGACTTGTGCTAGTTTCATGCATGTCAAACCTAGCCTAGGTGATTTCTCATTTCTACCCTTATTTGGTGCAAGTTTTGGCCTATTTCACCCATACCTTCTTCTCCTATGACTTGATCTATTATACCCCTAACTCCTCGCCTTACTTTCCAATTCATTGCACTCTTATCCTAATCTAAATTGTTAGGTAATTTCTCCACCTTATTGATAAATAAATGATGTCCTAAATGCATTTTTCTAGGGGTTAGAATGGATTAACACATCGAACCATTAAGAAGTTGAGATGAAAAGAAAGAGGAAAACAATGAAAAAAAATCCTCCATTTTTTTGTAACTTCCATATATATTATTTGATATTTAATTGGTCATTAGTATTACAACCTGTAATTGCTGCAAATCATTTTGAGTTAAAACTAGGTGTGATCCAACTTCGACCCATGTTCTATGGTCTAGGTAAGGAGGACCCATATAATCATGTCAAGGAATTCCTTGACATTTGTACAACTTCCAAGTACTACAACTTCTTCTATGATTCAGTTCATCTACGGCTATTTTCCTTCACTTTAAAAGTTAAAGAGAAGGTATGGCTCAATTCTCTAGAAGTAGGTTCTATCACTACTTGAGATTAACTATCCATGAAATTCTATAAAAAGCTTTTCCCAATCCACAAAACTAATGCCTTTAGGAGGGAAATCATCAAATTCCAATAGAAAAAAGGTGAACACTTCTATGAATGCTAGTAGAGATGGAAGGACCTATTGTTCAAGTGTCCACACCGTAGTTTTGAGAAGTGGTAGTTTGTAAAATACTTCTACGAAGGTTTGACTCCACAGAACCAACTTATGATAGATGCTACAAGTGGGGGGGGCCTTCATGACCAAGTGTGATGTGGAGGCTTGGAATTTTTTTGAGGCTTTATTTGAGAATTTCCATCAATGGAATTATTATACTAGAATGGAAAGGAATTCCTAGCCTCAGAAGGAAGACGGTTTGTACGAAATAGGGGTCAAGTCAGATTTGTATAGTAAAATAGACATGTTGGTCCACAAAGTTAACAAGATAGATAATTTGTCATATCGATTAGATGCTTTTATGGCTAATGGATCTTCTATGCAACCTTAGTATGAGGTTTGTTCTATATGATCCTATTCGTCATATTCTACTATGTCTTGTTTGTTAGTCTATGTATTTCTCAAATATCTCTAAGAGCAAGTGAATGCATTCAGAAGTCCTAGCAATAGTAATCTTCTTCTAAGACCTACAATCTAAAATGGGTTAGGCATCCACCTGGGATTCCCTATCCTCAATGCTTTCCTTAAGCTTCAATGTCACACAACAAATTCCTCAACAGGTTCCACAACAACTAAGGAAACTGTTAAGTGATGACCCTAAATTTGTTCATGCAGAGTTCTTTACACTTTTGCTAAATTTGTTCATGCAGAGTTCTCTACATTTCCAAAATGACAGTAATCAAAATTTGCAAGCTATCTAATAATTCATTTTGAAGTCAGAATATTAGATGGGTTAGTTGTCTGCTGCCTTAAGTGAAGGGATAAAGGAAAATTTCCTAGTCAGGCATTATCGAACCCCAAGGGTCGGTATGAGATTGGTAACACTTCTACGGACCAAAAATATCAAGAACATGCCAAATCAATCACTACCCTTAGGAGTGGAAAGTAGATAGATAATAAGGAGGGATTGACTCAAGGTTCCCCAGTGGTTGAGGAGAAAGAAAAACCTACACAAACTAAGAAGGGCAAAGAGAAGGCTCAACCATCTCCCCCTTCTCCTGAACCTCTTTCAAATGATCTATATGTTCTTAAGGCTCCCTTCCCTCAATGATTAAACATGGCAAAGAAGGTTGGTAATTTCCAGAAGATAATGGATTGTTCAAAGAAGTTAACATTAACATTCCATTGTTAAATACCATTAAAGAAATCCCTTCATATGCCAGGTTTTTAAAGGATCTTTTCACACAAAAGTGAAGGCTGAATGTGTTAAAGAAAGCTTTTCTCTCAGAGCATGTCAGCTATATAACCCAGCATAGCACCCTTCCCAAGTATAGAGATCTAGAGTGTCCCACAGTATCATGCGTGATAGGGAAACACATTATTGATAGTGCACTACTTGACTTAGGGGCTAGTGTGAACCTCTTGCCTTACTCAATTTATCTACGACTACGGCTGGGCGAATGAAGCCTACCACTAGCACATTGCAATTAACAGATAGATCAATAAAAGTTCCTCATGTTATGGTAGAACAACTCATAGTATAGGTTGAAAAATTTCTATTCCTTGTAGACTTTTTAATTTTAAACACCCAACTTATAACTGATCTTGGTAGTCAGATACTAGTAATTTGGGATGGTCCTCTTGGCCACATCTAATGCAATTGTAAATTGTAGGAATGGCATCATGAAATTATCCTTAGCAATATGAAAATTAAGTTGAATGTCCTTAATGCCAAACAACATATAAACTTTGTAGATTCATATGAAGTTAACATGATTGAGAGTCTAGTCCATGATGCTTTCCTTATTCCTTTCACTCTAATCTATTAGAAGCTTGTCTACCCCATTTTAATGGGGATTTTGATATAGACCAGTTTATCAATGAAGTAAATACATTACTAGATACTGTGTCAATTTTAGATACTTTTAGATTGAAAGGCAAAGTGGAAACTTTGATACCTGCTAATGCAAGTAGTTTGCCATCTATTGAGATACCTCCTACTCTTGACCTAAAACCATTGTCTGACATCTTAAAAATATGCACTTTTAGGTCAATCTGAGACCCTCTCTCATAATTACTTCAGACTTAGACAAAGAATAGGAGGGTAAGCTACTTAATGTTCTCAGGGAACATAAGATAGCGATATGGTGGTTGATAGCAGACGTTAAGGAAATTAGGCCCACCATTTGCATGCATAGAATTCACTTTGAAGATAATACTAAACCATTTAGGGAGATACAAAGGAGACAAATCTTAAATCTTTCTTGGTCAACTTGGTCAATGGAAAGGCAATACATTAGAATCCTTTAATGAATTGAAGGTAGTATCTTAAAAGAACTTAGAAATTTCATATCTTAGCAACTATCTCGGGTGCTTCCCACTTCTCTACTGCCTTAACCTTAGTAGGGTCCATTGCAATGCCATATTTTGAAATAACATGGCTGAAGAAATTGACTTCCTTTATCTAGAAATCACACTTGTTAAATTTGGCATAGGACTGATGTGTTTTAAGTGTATCCAACACCACACACAAGTACTCTTGATGCTCCACTGCACTCTATGAGTAAACTAGGATGTTGTCTACAAATATAATAATAAACTTATCGAGGAATGGTTATAGCACCTTGCTCATGACATCTATAAATGCAGCTAGAGCATTGGTCGGTCCAAACAACATTGCCCTAAATTCATAATGTCCATATCTAGTCTTGAATGCCATCTTCAAGATATCTTCCTCCTTGATCCTCAACTAATGAGAGCTTGACCTCAAGTTGATCTTAGAAAAGACTCTTGGTGCTAGAAACTAATCTAATAAATCATCAATTCAGGGTAGAGGATACTTATTCTTCATTATAACTCCATTAAGCATGTGGTAGTAAATGCAAAGTCTCATTGACCCATCCTTCTTCTTAACAAAAAGGACTGGTGCTCTCCACAGTGAAACATTAGGCTTGATAAACCCTTTATTTGATAGTTTCTACAACTGACTCTTTAATGCTTCAAGTTTTGCAGGAGCAATTTTGTAAGGTGCCTTGGAGGTAGGAGTTGTTCTAGGTATCAACTCAATGATGAAGTCTATCTCTTTTTGGGTGGTAATATTGGTAGATTATTATAAAATATGCCCAAAAATTTCATGAACCACCACCACCTCTTCTAATTAAGGTTTTTCAACCTCCACTACTTCAACTTTATATAAAAAGTTTTGATGTCCTTTGGAAATGTCTTCATAATAGAAATAGCAGACACTCTTACAAAATCTCTTCAAGCTTGGAAAGAGATTATTTCCTCTCTTTATATATCAAAAGTGACCTTCTTCTTACAACAATCTACCACTGCTTGATGTAATTCCAACCACCATCCCTAGGATGAAATCAAAGTACATCATGTTTAGGAGAATTAGATAGACATCCATCTGTCTTTCCTCAACTATGACTAGTATGTCCTAAAGGTATTGCCATGCACATATAGACTCTACCACTGGAGTAACCACCTCTAGATAGAACCTTAAATTCTAGATTAAATTATTCACACATGACACAAAAATAAAGATATTTATAGAACTAGTATCAAAGAGAACTTTGGATGCTCTATCTTGAATAAGAAGTGCACCATCCACCACCACATTTGATGTCTGAGCCTGCATCGTAGTAATAGCAAAGACTCATCATTGACCCTTGGGGATTTGATCCTTTTGTATTACTCCTTGCTTCCTTTATGGACATTCTCCAAAAAAATGTCTTACTTTCCTGTGGTTATAAAACTTGTTGTTTAGAGCTTGGCATGGTATACCAAAGTGGTACCTTTTACATAGTGGGCATGGTCTGAACTTGATGCGTTCTTGTAGTTGTTGAATTGGTGATTTCGTGGTGGTTGAGGCCTGAAGACTACATAGGCATCTTCATTTTCCCAAATTTTCCACCACTATTAACATTCTTTTCCTTATTTTCTTTCTAAGCTCACTTGTAATCTTTTTCAAAAACAAAAGCCATCTCAACGCCTCTAGCCATAGTAGTGGGATGCACACTGAAAACCTTGCTTCTCAACCCATAATTTAGACCATCAACAAATTTCTCTATAGCTCTATAATCAATTAGTGCACTGTTGATTGTTTTCCACAAGTGCATGTGCTATTGTAGTAGTGCTTATGTAAGTACGAGTCAATCCCAAGAGGACTCGACTTAAAAAAATGGAGTTTAAATAAATTTAATTAGTAAAAAATTAAAATAAATAACAAAAATTAAATAAAAAAGAACTAAAAATTCAATTCTATTAATTTAATGAAGAGTACAAAATTTTGAAGTAATAATACAAAAAATTAAATGAAATAACAACTAAAATCTACTTCCCTAGCTTGGTTATGAAAAATTTCTTCAAATCTAATCACATCAGAGTCAATCATCCTTCATTAATCTCTCACTCATATCTTTGATTAAAGATTCAACAATTGTATTTAATAGATCTATGAAAATTTTAATAATCTAGGATGAAGAAAGAATGTGAGATTTGGATGGCTTAGATAGAATTTTTGGATGACATATTGAGGATCAGAACCAATAGATTAACTAGGAAGTGTCCTAAAAGGAAAATCTAAAAGTTAATTGAAAATTTGATGAGAACAAGATTAGGAATCAAAGTGATCCTGTTGGTTAAAGCCAAATCATTGATTTGGTTAGGCTTTAATCAACCAAGATTTGGATTACTTAGTTCCTAAATTAACTAAAAATTGAATAAACTTGAGATAGGACAATCTTAGATAAGAATAAGGCAAAACTAAGAAAAAGACAAAACAGGGATGAAAATGAAATTAAGGAATAAGTACCATGGGTAAGTTTGGAATTTTTGTTTAATTTTTGGTTTTACCTGAAACAGAGAAGAGAAAACCAGAGGTGGACGAAGATGAATAGGGGATGGGAACAATGGGTGAAATTGAAAAATAGGGAAAACCCAATTTGGGTTTTGAGTGAAACACTAAAAACTTGAAAAAAAAGAACTTTTGGGGAATTGCAGTGATGGATTAAGGAGAAGAAAATGACTAAAACAGGGACCAAAGAGAGGCTAATAATGATAGTGAATAAAGAATGATAGGATTGGTGAAGAGAACAAGATGGTGGAGAAACTCTATGGAGAATTCAGCACGTGAAAGGAAGGAGGTGGATTCAATTTTCATCGGAGCAAGTCGACAGAGGAGAGATGGATGGAAACTAATGAATTGGGACATAGGTCCTCCTACAATCCATGGTGGTCTTGTCGGTTCTTGCCTTTTTTCTCCTTCAGTGAAAAAGAGAGAAAGATTGGCTTCTCCTACTATGGTATGTGGTTCCCTCTTCTTTGTTGAGAGAGAGAGACAACTTGAAAGAGAGGAGTTAGAGTTCAATTTTAATCCTTCCTTAAAGCTTCCTCCCCTCTCCTTGGTTGGGTTCATCTATAATGAAAAGAATCAAGAGGAAGAGAGAGATAGTGAAATGAGGATGAAGAGTTGGGTCTGGGTGCTTTTCCTGTAGTGGAGGAAGCGTCTAAGAGAGAGAGGTGTGGAGAACAAGAAGCAATGGACTCGCATGAGAGAGAGAGAGAGTACTATATTTCAATCTCCCCACCATGCAGACCCATTAATCACCTTCCCCCTTTTCTTTTAAAGCTCACAGCCTTCGAATTTTGGTCTTCATGGTTTAACTTTTCCCTTTCTTCTTCAATTTCCACTTCTAACTATGGTTCCTCCTTCTTTGTGCATTCCTTTTATAGCTTCTCCTTTCTGCTTTGGAGAGAGAGAGAGAGAGAGAGAGAGAGAGAGAGAGAGAGAGAGAGAGAGAGAGAGAGAGAGAGAGAGAGAGAGAGAGAGAGAGAGAGAGAGAGAGAGAGAGAGAGAGAGAGTACTATATTTCAATCTCCCCACCATGCAGACCCATTAATCACCTTCCCCCTTTTCTTTTAAAGCTCACAGCCTTCGAATTTTGGCCTTCATGGTTTAGCTTTTCCCTTTCTTCTTCGATTTCCACTTCTAACTATGGTTCCTCCTTCTTTGTGCATTCCTTTTACACCTTCTCCTTTCTGCTTTGGAGAGAGAGAGAGAGTACTATATTTCAGTCTCCCCACCATGCAGACCCATTAATCACCTTCCCCCTTTTCTTTTAAAGCTCACAGCCTTCGAATTTTGGTCTTCATGTTTTAGCTTTTCCCTTTCTTCTTTGATTTCCACTTCTAACTATGGTTCCTCCTTCTTTGTGCATTCCTTTTACAGCTTCTCCTTTCTGCTTTGGTTTTCACTTTAAAATTTGCAATACATTCATCTCTTCCATAATAGCATGCTTTTCTCTTTTGAAAGAGCACTTTAGCTTCATCAGTTGTTCCTTTCTAGTTTGGTTCCCAATTAGGAAACCATCCCATGATCTATCTTGCTTATTGATCCTTGCTAGTGATCTAACCCATTTATTTGATTTGAGCCATCTTATTCTCAATCTTATTGATCTAGAGCATACAAAACTTAACTAGATTAATCTTGATCACACTTTAATCCTCCGATTGGCTCCTAATGATCTTTCGGCCCTTAAATTTTGCAAATCAATGGTTAGATGATTTATTGGAGCTAAGATGCAAAATTAAGCTAAAAATTACAAAATTTAATAATTGAATTATCTAATTTAATTCTAAATAAGGGGTATTTTATCCAAAATTGAACACTCAACAAACCCCCCAATCGGCATTTTCTAGTCCCAAGCAAAACAAGCGAAAAACCAATTTACAAATTTGATATAAATTACCACTTTTGTAGGTACTCATGATTGCATTTAGCATACAACAATCCCTTGAACTCCTAGGTTACCCCTAGTAGATGAGTTAAGTCTCATGAGGGTTAGTGGTGAATTTACCCACAAAATTCAAAAATATTTTTCTAGTCAATTTTTCTTTTTCTTAGAGAATTATCTTCAATAAATCTATCAACTTTAACAAGCTACTAAAAATGAATGAAAAATTCAAAACCCTACCCATATGCTAAATACATTCCAATGAGCCTAATATCTTAGAGAGTGTGTGAGAGTACTATTTACATATACAAAGACTCCTTATCTCTAAGTAGACTTTTAACTTTTGAACTCCATCTGAAATATGTCTTGAGCTCAATCCTCACTAATAGACATACATTTAAAACTAAAACTCTCAGATAAATGGTTCAAATCATATCACTCTTTTAAATATGTGAGCAGAGTTAATAAACTAAATTTATCTCACATATATGCATGAAGGAATGAGAGTTACTAAGGAATTTATTTTTGATCCCTTTAAAAAGGATAAGATGCCATTACCTTTGAACTTTTAAAAATACTACTCTTTAATCCTATCAATTCATATAGTCATCAACACTATATTCATCCTAGAATCAATAGGTCTTTAACAATTCTTTTTACTTTGCATTTAAGTGAATATTTACTTTCCTGCATTCTTCAAACTTTTTTTCTTTCTTTTCAACACTTTTGAATATCTTTATAGAACATTTCTTTTCTTGATATTCACTTTTTTACTTTTATTGCAACTAAAAAGTATATCTTCATTCATCTCTAACTTATCTTTCAAAGAAAATAGGTAATTGATATATTATATTGGGTTAATATGGGTAAGAAAAGAAAAGGCTTATATAAAAGGCTCAAATTGGCTAACTAGTGATAAAAATACTTTTGGGTAGGTTTTGTGTCTTTAGGTTACTAATAAGAATGTTCTAAATCATTTTCTAGGTTTCATATAACCTATCAGATTCAATGAACTTTTAGAAATTTAAAGGTAACACTCTAATAATTCAGGTAATTGACCAAATTTAAAAGTTGGTGAGGTCAAATTTACTTTAGGCACATTAAAGAAAGTTAGGACCATATATACCTCTCAACAAGAGTGAATGCCTATACAACTTATTTAGGTTATAAGTCGCTAATTAATTTTTCAAGATCTATAAGTTATAACTACTTATTAATTTAGACTATGTATATGTAACTCGTGCACAAGTGTGATTTGAGACATTGTTTCATGGAATACTTTAGAAAATGAGTTAAATGATGATTTAATCATGTCCAATTCTATTAATGAGCCAAAGTTATCTATATTATACTTCAGAAAAATCCAATTCTCATCATAGTGTAGAAATTGACCTAAAAATTTTCAAAAAATTTTTAAGCAAAAATTTTATTCTTTTGTAAAAAATTAAGAAAATTAGCTAGAAACTAAAAAAAATTAGAATTTGTTAGAATTTGACACCCCCAACTTGAAAGAAACATTTTCTCCATTGTTTACAAAGTAAGACCTAAAATGAATATGGTGATGAAGAAAACAACAAATTCAAAAATACAAAAGATGATACAAAGGGATCAGATCTACTCAATCCTAATAAACAGTATCATCTAGAGTTGTGGACTTAACTTCCTAATTATTATATTTTAAGAAAGGCTTTAAATGACGACCATTCACTTTAAACGTTGGCTAGTCGTAGCATCCTCAATCTCCACGTTCCCATATGAAAAAGCTTCTTTGACTATATATGGACTAGTCCATCCAGATCTAAGCTTACCTAAAAATAGGTGGAACTTAGAATTGTAAATTAGAACCTTCTAGTTTGAAGTATAGGATTTTCTCATTATGTTTTTATCATGAAAAAATTTCATCTTTTCCTTATAAATCCTATTACTTTTATAAGCTTTTTGCTTGATCTCTTCCAACTCATTGAGTTAAAGTTTCCTATGTGAGCCTGCTTTATCCATATTGAAATTAAATGTCTTTATTGCCTAGTAGGCTCTATGTTCCAATTCCATAGGCAAATGACAAGCCTCATCATATATGATATTATAGGGAGACATACCAATTAGGATTAGATGTCCAGTCCAATAAACTTAGAGCGCATTGTTTAGTCTAAGAAACCAATCCTTATTATCGAGGTTAATAGTATTTTGAAGAATTTTTTTAATAACCCAATTAGATACTTCTACTTGTGCACTTATTTGTGGATGATACACTGTTGCAACTTTATATGTAATGTTATGTCTTTTTATGAGTTCTTCAAATGCTTTGTTACAAAAATTAGTATTGTTATCACTTATAATGGCTCAAGGGGTCCCAAATCTAGATTTAAAAAAAAAGGAATTTGACAACTATTTTGTGAACATTATACCTACATGGGATAGCCTCAATCTATTTGGACACATAGCCTACTGCCAATAAGATATTAATGTAGTGAAAAGGTTGGAATGACCCCACGAAATCAATGCTCTAGCAATCAAAAACTTCAATGACAAGGACAGGGTTGAGAGACATCATATTCTAACAGGTTATTCCTCCTAACTTTTGACATCACTCACATGATTTATAGAACACATGTGTGCCTTTAAACAATGAAGGCCAGTAGAAACCACACTGCAAAATCTTTGTAGCTATTTTCTGTGTAGAGAAATGTCCACCACATGCTTCTGAGTGATAAAAGGAGATGATACTATTTTTCTCTAAGTAAGGTATACATCTACTAATTATTTGATCTAGGAAGTACTTAAATAGGTATAGATCATCATAGAATTAGCACTTATCATTGGAAAAGAATTTTTTCTTTTCTATTTTGGTCCAATGTTCAAGAATCTTCCCTGTGACTAAATAATTTACAATATCAGCAACCAAGGGAGGATGGAAGATATGAAAAAGTTGCTTACCAGGGCAAGCATCTTTAATTGGCAACTCATTTCAAGGTTCTACTAGGACTAGGTGAAATAAGTGGTGAGCTACAACATTCTCTACTCCTTTTTTATCTTTTATCTCAATGGAAAACTTTGGAGTAGAAGAATCCATCTAATTAGTCTGGGCTTAACATCTTTCTTGGAAATAAGATAGTTTAGGGCTAAAAGATCGGTGAATATGAATATTTTAAATTCAACTAAGACTTGAAATTTTCCAAGGTGAAGACAACTACTAGGAGTTCTTTCTCCGTAGTGGAACAGTTCATCCGAGTGCTCTTTAGGGTCCAACTTGCATAATAGATGACATATGGATTCTTCTCTTTTCTTTGCCCTAATACAGCTCTTATAACATAATCATTAGCATTACACATGATTTCAAAGGGTAGACTCCAATCAGGTGGTTGCATGATAGTTGCAGTTGTTAACTTATCTTTTAGATTTATAAAAGCTTCTTGCCAGTTATTAGTCCACTCAAATGGGGTATCCTTTGTAAGGAAGTGATACATTGGTTCAGATATTGCACTAAAATCTTTAATGAAGCTCCTATAGATTCTTGCATGACCTAGGAAAGAGTGAATATCCCTAATAGATTTGGGGATGGGTATATTCATAACTAGATGAACTTTAGCTCTATCTACCTCTATACTTTTGGATGACACTATGTGGCCAAGGAAAATTTCCTTAGGAACCATGAAATGACACTTTTCCTGATTAATCACTAAGTTCTTTTCTTTAAAATGACTCAAGACTTCTCTTAGATTTTTAAGACATGTTTCAAATGAATCACCAAAAATAGAAAAGTTGTCCATGAAAACCTCTAAGATTCTCTCTCACATATCACTAAAGATACTCAACATGCATCATTGAAATGTGGAAGCAACATTACATAGTCCAAATGGCATTCTTTTGCAAGCAAAAGTTCCAAATGGACATGTAAAAGAGGTCTTTTCTTGATCCTTGAGTGCAATTTCTATCTGGTTATATCCTAAGTAACCATCTAGAAAATAGTAATGCTGGTGTCCTATAACCCTTTCTAACAGCTGATCAACAAAGGGTAAAGGAGAATGGTCCTTCCTAGTCATAGCATTCAACTTTCTATAGTCAATGCACATATGCCAACTAGTGCTAACTCTAGTAGGGATTAAATCATTATTCGTATTAGTGATCATTGTCACTCCAACAACTTAAGGACTTTTTCTCTAACTACATATTTCATATTAGGATTTACCTTCTCTGGCATTTTTGACATGGTTAACTTCAGCCTCTAGATATATCTTTTGGGTACAGATTAAAGATTAATGCCCTTTATATTAGTGATCGTCCATCCTATAGCACCTTTGTGCTCCTTTAAAGTGTTTATTAACTGTTCCTCTTGAGATGTTTCTTTAAGAGGAAATTATCACAGGAAAAAGACTTTTTCTCGTAAATAATTATATTTTAAATTTGACGATAGGGATTTCAATTCAAGCTTAGGAGGTCATATTAATGATGGAGGGGAGTGGACTCCTATGATGGAAGTACCGCGAAGTGAGGTTTCTATTTTTCTATGTCCATGATAGGAATAGAATCAAAGAGGTATTAACTTTCTCTACTAATGTATCCTCATTAAACTCATTAAAGGGGTCCAATAGGCCTCATGTTGGCCCGATAAGGAAGATAAAAGAAATGATCTTGCACTACTGAATTTATCATGTTTACATTATGCAAGTCATCAGTGATTTCACCAAGTTGTTTCCAAATGTTGAAAACGTTTATCTCTAATGTCATATTACAAAAGGATAGTTTCGTGACACCAATTTTGCAGTTAATTAAGGCATTGGATGTAACTAGAAATGGTTATCGTAGTATGACTAGTATTTCATTCTCATTCACCACGATTCTATATCTAGAACTAGAAAATCTATAGGAAAACAGAACTATTCTACCATGACAAGCACATCTTTTATTACCTCTCTTGGCATCTTCGTAGAATGGTCAACTAGTTAGAGTGTAGTAGAAGTAGGTTTAAGCTCGCTCAAACCTAATTGTTCATATGCCGAGTATGGTAGTAGATTCACCCTAGATCCTAAATCATGTAAAGCTTAATTAATCTTATAGTTGCTTAATGCAAGTAAGTGTGGACAACCTGGATCATTGTATTTTGGTAGTGTATGATGTTGAAGAATGGAACTTACTTGCTCAGTAAAAAATGCCTTCTTTTAAATATTTAATCTTCTTTTTATGGTGCAAAGGTCCTTTAGGAATTTGGTATATAATGAGATTTGTTTTATTGCATCTAACATTAGTATGTTGATCTTGAATTTCTTAAAAACTCTAAAATCTCACCATTAGAGGAAGAATTTGGAGCTTGATGCAACCTTTAAGGGAATATAATATGAATAGGATATGGTTCAACAGGGGAGGTGGGGTTCTTCTCCGAATTTTCTTTAACTTTAGTGGATTTTTCTACCTGTTCATTATTTTATGGCTAATCTTTCTCAATTGTTTTACCACTCCTAAGAATGGCAACAACCGTAATCTATTCCATGGTAGAGCTTGATGATGCATTAGATTATTATAGCTAACAACATACACACCCTTAAGGTTTGCTTGCGTTTGAGCTAAAAACTTTCCTTTTTCCATATTTTGGATTATTGACTCCTCATATTTTTCATTTCATTCATAGACTATGTGGTTTATTTCAATTGATCTTCTCATTGAGGGATTTTCCTCTCCTATCTTTGAATGAGTTGACATAAATTATCTTTTACATCGGGGGCAAGTAAGGTCTAGGAGTAGGAGGTCAATGAGTTTGGTGGTACGGGCTTAAAATAGAGTATTCCTAATTTTGTTGGCGAGGCTGGTATGGGCAAGGTTGTGTGAAATTGGCAATTGGTCCATTTCTCTAACTGAAATTTGGATGGTTTCTCCAATTGAGATTATATGTCTCTAAGTATGAGGAGAAAGTTCATTTATATATATTCACTACATTAACCTGATCAAGAAATACCTTTTGAAATGTTGGAATGGTGGGACATTCTTGAGTAAGATGTGTGGCACTTTTATAGATGCTACACACTTGTTCATCCTTTTTAGAGTTATTCTTTCCCATTTCTATGGCTTCTACTTTTCTAGCTAGTGATGCTACTCTGTCATTAAGTACATTTTTGTCATAAATGGCATACATACCTCCCTTAGTAGATGTGGTATTGGGTTGGGCTTGGGTCTATCTGGATGTTCTACTCTTTCTGAGTTAGCACTTGTTTATGCACTTTCAGCTAGCCATTGCAAATACTCTTCCATCTCATCTGGTTGTTTATTTAAGAAGTTGCCATTGCACGTCATCTCTATGAACTAGCACATGCCAGAATTAAGTTCCTTATAGAAGAAACTAATAATGCACCATGGTTCATAGCCATGATGTAGGCATGTGAGTAAAAGATCCTTGAACCTTTTTCAGCATTGGTAGAATGATTCTTTATCCTTCTGAGTAAAGTTCATTATCTTTTGATGGAGTGTATTTGTTTTATGTGTAGGAAAAAGCTTTTTCAAGAATTCCATAGTCATTTCATTATAGGTCCTTACGAAACCTACTCACAATGCATTTTAAACCACATTTTAACTTTTTACATTAATGAGAAAGGAAAATTTTTAAGTCTTACAATATCTAGACCAATGTTTTTTGCTTGTTAGTGTGACAATCTGAGTTTTTATAATCCAATTTCAAATGACAAGCTTTCACTTGTGAGATTGATCTCTATTTAAAAATAATTTATAAAAGAATGGAAGTAAAAAATTCTTTTTCTATGAACTTCATTTATGAAAACCTAGAGTGTCATTATTTATTTCAAATAAATAGATAAAAATCTAACATCCTTAATTAATGAAACATGCACACGAAAATTTGAGGGATGTCTAAAAATAGATAAATCATATTCCCAAGACTGTTAATCATAGCTCAAGTTAGAAAAAATCACTAAAAATCAATTTACAACATAGACTAAAATGGTCACTACCAGTTCTAGGGAAACTACTTTCACACTTGTCCTTACCTTCTCTCACTTGATTGTAGCACTAAAACTTCCTAATGCTTCTTCTAATCTTGCTTGAGCTAATTTATGAAAAAAAAATTATTTGGTTGAGTATTTATCATACCCAGTAAGTGATCCAATGCTACAAAATATCAAAATCACAGCATACAACCTGCATAACTTTAAGAAGCATTTTTCAGGTAATAAAACCATATGACCATCTTATGTAAACACGAACATTCATGTATAAATCATTTGTACATTTCTATATTCAAGCAAGGGAATTACCAACATAATCAATTAATCAATAATATAAAGATTACTAAATCCTTAAAGTAGTAATCAAAATCCTAACCCTATAGCAGTTATTATACATGTGGGTATCTAGGCGAACACATCAGTCGACTAGTCATGAGTACTTTTCTAAAGACCATCGCAAGACATTACACATGGAGATGCAAAAATAGAAATCAGAGGGACCACTATGATCATGACTAGCTCTTTGAATTGTGTGCCTCTAGTATCTAGAGACTAGACACTGCAGCCTTCGTGGCGACTACGAATACATCTTGAAAAGGGTGCCATCAACACCTCTAGTAGTCATTTCCCTACCACAATAGTTAAAAAAAAATGGTGCCTCTTTGGGCACAACTACTTGCCACCTTTGGTGGCTAGAGGTCGGGAGGCCAAACCTGGACAACCTCTTAGCATAGTGCCCACCAGGCTCACTATCCCAAACAATGCCACTACATACATACATACATACATACATACATACATACATACATACATACATACATACATACATACATACATACATACATACATACATACATACATACATACATACATACATACATACATACATACATACATCAAATTCAAATATCATAGAGTCTCATTACGATTAACATACAATCAATTCATGTGATGTATGCGACTTATCTCAAAGGATGAAATTAATGCGTATATGAAAATTTTCTATCGATAAAATTGACCATGAGAGATATAAGTTGTAGCATTTTCAAATAAGATTATGAATCATGGGAATAATTTGCTTGTTCATTATAAGAATGCCATATACTTAATCATTTAAAGACTAACAGAACTCAAGTTCCATAAAATCATGTATACAAAATAGCATGCGTAACTACCCTTCATTGTCACATCAAAACATGCTAAATACAGAAATGATTTTAAGGATATTGTTTAAGTTTTGAAATTAAATTGAAACTTATTAGCATCAAATTACCTACCTCAAGGATGTTACTTGGGTGTTGTTCGTGTTTTTCTTAAGTTTGAATCCTGGATCTCCTTCAAGGTCTTTGTGCGGTCTTGGGCATAACTTAAGTGTAAGAATTTGATTATTATTTCCCATTCACATGTTTAAGTGATTTTCCTGGTAGAATTTGTTTTGAAAACTAAGCTATGGAACAAATTTTGTTAAAGTAAGATCGTGTTTGAATTTAATATTACCTATTCTCCGTGGATCATTAGTTAGATTCACAGATCAATGGCCTAGGACACACCTAGTGGGTGCGTCTCTGTAGCATGTCAATAGATCCTGTCTTGGTTGTGTGACGACCTAGGTTTTCCCATGTATTTTTAAATGCAATATCTAATTCCCAAGGCGGGATGCATCCCTATTTGAAAACCATTTTATAAAAACAATGCAATGCAGTAGAAAATCTTTTGGTATAAACTCATTTTGAAAACCCCGAGTGTCATTTGCTTTCACAACAGTCAAAGTAGTTTTTTGAAAAACTTTAGAAATCATAAATGTTTTCCCAAGTCTATCCAGTCACAGCTCACAGCCCAACTATAAATAAATACAAATACATGTCCAAAGGGTAGAGTGTTTACTTACATGTATAATTGTCTCTTTTTGATTTACTTGCTTGTAGCACTAACATTTTCTGAGGCGTCTTCTACGCGTGAGTGGAACTATCCTGAAAAATGATATATATTTGGGTGAGTATACACTATACTCAGTAGGAGTCTATCACTACTAGTTTTACAATGCATGCTATGTTTAAAATCATATGCTCTTTAAAACATGTGCATGTTTGAATACTCATGTTCAATATCGATATTAAAAACCATTGTCGAATTGGAATACTGACGACTTAAAGAATTGCATAATCCAAGTCAAAAGTATCATATATATCATAAACATAATGATATGCATAAGATGCTCAATTGAATCCAACTCATGGATATATGGTATGATC
The DNA here is from genome assembly GCA_035236585.1 of Warburgia ugandensis. Taxonomy (NCBI): domain Eukaryota; kingdom Viridiplantae; phylum Streptophyta; class Magnoliopsida; order Canellales; family Canellaceae; genus Warburgia; species Warburgia ugandensis. The sequence goes on along the minus strand of CP141133.1, from coordinate 51,595,365 downwards.
GACCAACCTCATGTCATGCCATATGCAATGCAAGTAAATCCTCAAAACATAGGGCCCACTATGCCCACGACCTCCTCGTTGTGTGGTCCCCGGGTACCTGGGGACACAAGGTCATAGCCTCCACGGGGCATATGACACTTCGACCTAGTGCTGTGACACCAATGGTAGCCCCCTGTACCACATGCAGTCGAAGTAGGGACATGCCTTTTTGGCGTGGTACCCTTTCCACCTAATAGTGGTAGAGGCTGGGAGGCCACCCCAGACCTCTCGGCATAGCGCCCACTAGCTTACTAACCCAAATCATATATGATCAATCAAGCAAAAACCTCTTTTTCAAAACCTGTCCTCTTTGGGTCCCTCACCAACGTCTTTTGGGCACTCCAGCGTCTTTTGGTAACCCTCAAGGACATACAATTTTTCAAAAATCAATAACCACAAATAATCCAATTTATGCAATCGTTTGCAAAACATGTCTATGCATAATGCATTTATCATATGCATGCCGAATTCATTAAGTCATGCTAAACAAGTCATATAACTTATACTTAGAACATGCATTCTCAAAACAATCATGGGCTCTTTTTAAAAGTCTAATAACGATAAAGCACCTACCTCGAAGTTTCCTGGAGTCGCATCCTTCATTACTCAACCCAAACCGTAGGTAAGTTGGGAACGACAATTCTGTGGAAGCACCTGAGCTTGTTTCTTTGAATTTGTTGTTCGGTGTGTCTGTGGACACTCCAGATGGTTGGAAAGGGAGGAGAGAGAAAAGAAAAAGAAAAAGAAAGGAAAAAGGAAAAAGGGAGAAGGGAGAAGGAGAAGAGGAAAGTGAAAGGGAAAGGAAGAGGGAGAGAGGGGAAGGAGAGAATTTCATTTGAATTTTTGTGAGATTTTTGGGAGGGTATTTATAAGTTATTTTTTTTATTATTATAGTTATTTTTTATTTAATTTTTATTTATAATTTATTCCACTTTTGTTATTAAATTGAAAGTGGATTCCTCATTATTATAACTTTCATTATTTCAGATTCTTTATGCTAGCTATCACACAGCTCACCTAACTTTTGTGGACCCTACACAAAAGTAAAATTACCATTTTATCCTTATGGGTAAAATTAAATTCCAAAAATTAAGAAAAATATTGATTTTTCATCCAAACTCTGATTTCAGCATACTTATAGTCGTTACTCTCAATTTTTTGAGTACATTCCAAATATCCGTGTCTCATCTCTTGATTCCATTTCTATAAAAACTTAATTTTCTTAGAATATTAAATTCAAACTCCTTTTTCAAAATTTCAAATTCTCACTTTAAATTATTCAAATATATTCATAAAAATTGGGGTTATTATATTACTTGGCTACATTTAGGCTTTTGTATTATTAGTATTAAAGTAGGAAGCTTTTACGAAACCAAGGTAACATACTCTGAATTATGGCTAGTGAGTAGAGTTTATGAGGTCTAACAATTGGAGGATTTGCGTAGACATACATAGATGTGTAAACATCCCAACAACCTCATAAGAAAAGAATTTCCTTTGTTCCCAACAATGTGGAACATCTATCTATCCCACAAAGAAAAGAGATCAATTTATGAAACTTCTACTGCCCCTCAAAACATCTTCAACATAAATGGCATGATTAATCACACATGCACAATACGATGGATCATCATGGAGGGTCCAAGTCCTATTATGTTCAGAGATGCCATTGATATATTGATGCAAGTGAAAATTCAACAGTTAAAGACAAGGGTAACTTATCTAAAGATTCTCACTTGTGATGATATTTAAATGATCAAGGTTTATAGTTATACTTTCAATAGATTTCTTGAGGATCTCGTTCATGGATCAAAGTGCAAATGATAGCAATACATCCCCTCATACTTGTAATGGAAATACTACAGTCAACCAAGTTAGATTAAAACTTCTTCAAACTAGTAGAGTTCAACTCATACAAGTGTGCAAATGATTAAGTGATTAACATGTGTGAAAATCAAGTTTAATCAATCTAAAAAGAAATACATCTCAATGTCATGCTTCATCAGAAAAAAAAAACACATGCTTAAACCAAAATCATATATATATATATATATATATTTTTGCAATATATGATTTCAAAGCTAGTAACAAATCAACATGTGAACATCAAGATTCCAACTTAAAATATGCTTCTCACATTTTAGGAATGCATACATGCATGGAAATAATTTACATCAAAATTCAAACTTAGTAATGCCTACACCCGCTACCTCTTGCTATTTCCCCTTTCATTTTACATGAATACCAATCTAAGTTACAGGAAATGATGCTCTACACCAAGCATTAGTATTCCAATCTCTTTCTCCTTCTCCTCCTCCTTTGCTATCTTCTTCTCCATCTCTTTCCTTGTGTTTATTTCTTCTTTCCTTTGTGCAGTCCAACGGGTTGAATACTAGGATCTAGATTGGGGTAGCTCATTCCCTTCCTAATCTACTTCTTGGATGGCCCAACCAACAATCAGATCCCTCCTTGAGTTAGGCTTGATCTCTATAGCAGATCACGTCTCTTACTCTACTATAATCCCATGCCCTTATCTATTTTCATTTCTTAATTTCCTATTGTTAATCCCAACTGATCAATCTTGTAGGATCAAAATGTTATTACTATATCTCAGTGATTCATTTTCTTCTATGATCAAAATGAAATTGCTAGCATCCCACAATAAGATCTAGATGTCCAAAACTATATGCTGACTTGAAATCAACTCTTTGTGATTGTAAACAATCACTTAAACCATTGAACTAACTTGGTTTCATTGATAGATTCTTGCCAATAAATACGTTTATATCTCATGAAATTTTGAGGCATTACACATTACGTGCACAACCTAGTACTCCGATACTAGATGTAGATCTAAGAAAAAAGTGAAAGCCATTATGAATCATTATAAGTGCACACAAGGATGTATTCAAATCAATGAATAAAAGTGCAAAAAGTTAAATACAAGGAAACAAAATGATAAAAGAAACACACAAGCATACACATAGTTTGGTAAAATCACTTACGTCCACAAGAAAAGCAATAAAAAATTCCACTACAATGATAGCTTTTACATAAACTAACCTTGTTCTTCTTTTTCTTATTGTCTTCTTTAAAACCCAAGAGCACACCTTAAAGTTCTCCTCTTGTTTTCTTTTTTTTCCACCTTAACAATGAAAGCCCAAAAAGCACACCCTAAATCCTCTCTTGACTACTTTAAAACCCCCTTAGAAGGTAAGATAATGTGTCTCTCCCACATGGCTTTAGCTATGGGCATCTTCATAATATGGGTCCCACCCATATAATGTTAAATAAATGATGCAAGACACACTTAATACTCAATGAACCCAGTAGCTTGAGAGAGAGAGAGAGAGAGAGAGAGAGAGAGAGAGAGAGAGAGAGAGAGAGAGAGAGAGAGAGAGAGAGAGAGAGATTACGTCTCTTTCACTTCTTCAAGCTTAGTTATGTTATTATTTTCTTTCTTCTCATCTTGTTGGCCCAAGCCATTCATAGTTTTCATTCTTAATTTTTTATTTTTTTTTCCAATGCAAAGGAAGAACAACAAGTGAATATGCAAACATTGTTTAGCTAACACTAGAGCTGATGAGTTGGCTCAACAAGCAGTATTTTGGGAGGATATTGTGGACAAACATCTCCATATTCAGTTGTGATTGTGCGGAGCCACCATGATGAGCTAGTACTTTCTCACCAGAAATGTAAATGACTCCATAACTTTCTCTTTGAGACTCCTCTCTTAAACGCCTTTCTCCCTCTAGAGTTCTCTAGTCTTCTATATCCCTTGTGTGTTTTTAGTTAGCAAACTAGGAGTCTCTTGTGGACAACCATGTCCATTGGACCTCTTCTTAGTTATGAGACCTCACTATTTGTTAACTTCCACAAAATTGAAAGGAACTCTTAGTGGAATCTAGCAAAGATCAGTTTACTCATAAAACAACTTTGTTTAGCATGATTAATAGATTACAATAGAGAGTAATGTCGAATGGAAAGATAAAGCATAGAGATTCGACAAATCTTTTGAACAAGAAATTGTGGATAGGAGAAACCAACAAGAAAAAATGCCAAAAAAGAAGAGTAACAGCAACAAGTCAAAAAAAGTTTACCAATGGCAGGTTAAGAAATCTAAAAAATAAAAATAAATTGGAAAATCCTAACAAAACAAGAAAGGATAAAATTAAATGGAATGGATTTGTAGCCCTTAACTCTAATCTCTAGAAAAAGATACATATGCTAGGGTTTTAAAAAGTTTGGTCAATGTTTCGACCAAAAAATTCCCAATAATTATGAGACTGCACAAAATAGATACCATGACAATAACAATATGTACTTCAATACAAAATTTTAGAGGGAATGAAATGAGAAAGCATCCATAGTATGGTATAAAATAGAGCAAAGGGATAATTAATGCAAAAAAAGAAGCTGAGGGTCTTTATTTGTCAGGGTTAGATCTGCAATTAGTGTAGATCTGACAATCAAGATCTTAGGATCTGTGAGAAACATGAGATACATAGATATTTACATGGTTCAACTAAACTCGGCCTACATCCATAGAAGAGAAAAAATCTGACAATATCTGATTGGATTATAATTGAGGAGGATGAGGATTGAATTCGGATCCTCTATCTACTCTACTCACTCACTCACACACTCTCTTTCTTTCTCTCATAGATCTATAGAAATAGATCTACGTTGCTTACACCTCCCATTGCTTGGATCATCCCTTGTTCATAGGGTTATGATGATCCGAGTTGTCAAGATTTGCAGTACCAAAAATCTTGACAGATCTACTGTAATTTTTTTATGGATTTGATGGTCAGTGCCAAATTCTAATTTTTCGACATCCATTGTTGACATTTTTAGTTTATTGGATTTATTTTCACATGGGTATGGACCCATCAATTCTCTCCCTCCATACCCATCCAAGGAGAATATTTATCATCTCTTTAGTTTGAGTCCATCCTTGTTATGTCTCTACATAGCGTCAACTTCTCCTACATTACCACTTTTGTCAGCATGTCTGCTGGATTCTCATTTGTATGGATTTTCTCTAGCTTTAGCAGTTCTTGCTTTGTCACTTCATGTATCCAATGATAATGGATGTCAATGTGCTTTGTGTGTGACTCATACATTGAATTCTTGCTCAAGTCCAGAGCACTCTAATGATCACAAAGCACCCTGTATTTCTTCTATATAATACTAAGTTCTTGGAGAAATTGCTTTATCCACAACATCTCCTTGCCAGCTTTAGTTGTAGCAATATACTATGCTTCTGTTGCTGATAAAGAAACATACTTCTGTAACTTGGACTGCCAAGATACAACTCCCCTAGCAAAAGTGAATAGAAATCTCGATGTTGATTTTCTACCATTAAGATCACATGTTATGTCAACATCTGCATATCCTTCTAGGATAGGTTATAATACTTTGAAATATAAGAACAATTTATACGTACCCTTTAGTACCTTAATATCCACTTCATTGCATCCCAATGATCTCTTCCTGGGTTGGATAGAAACTTGCTCATTATACCTACTGCGTGAGCACTGTCTGATCTTGTACACACCGTTGGACATTAGACTCCCAATTACTGAAGAATATGGTGTCATTAACATCTTTTCTTTCTCCTGTTTTGAAGAAGGATGGGACTGCTTGCTCAACTTGAAATTATTACCAAGCGGAGTACTAACTAGCTTGGTATTCTCCATGTTGAACATCTTGATCACTCGTTCAACATACTTTTGTTGTGACAGCCACAATTTGTTTTCTTTTCTGTCATGAACAATCTGAATGCCAAAAATCTACTAAGCTAGGCCCAAGTCCCTCATATCAAAAGACTTAAATAACTCCTTCTTTAGCTTGTTAATCATAGTCATATCTAGTCCTATAATGAGCATGTCCCCTACATAGAGGAGTATAATAAACTTGCTGTTATGGAATCTGTGAACATATACGCACTGGATTGTGGCTATTTTTTTATACCCATTACTTGTCATGAATGAGACAAACTTCTTGTACATTGCCTTAGTGTTTGCTTGGGAATATAAAGGCTCTTCTTTAATTTACAAACTAAGTTCTTCTTCCCTAGAACTTCAAAACTTTTAGGTTGCTCCATGTAGATATCTTCTTCTAAATCTCCACGGAGGAAAGTAATTTTCACATCCATCTGTTCAAGCTCCAAATTTAAGCTAGCAACCAGTCTGAATACAGCTTAGATTGAAGTTATCTTTACCATTGGTGAGAATATTTTATCAAAGTCAATTCCTTTCCTTTGTTAGGATCCTTTCGTGACCAACTAAGCCTTGTGCTTTACTAGCTTTCCACTACCATCTTTCTTTAGCTTGAACACCCATTTGTTCTTCAATGCTCTCTTGCCCTTAGGAAGCTTCACTAACTTGTAAGTCCTATTCTTTTGTAGTGGGTCAATTTCCTCCTATATGGATTGCATCCACGTACTCTTGTCTGCATGATTCTGTGCTTCTTAGAAACTTTCTGGCTCCACCTCATCGGTAAGCAGTACATACTCTAATGCAGGATATCTCTTTCAGGGAATCAGTACAAGACCTCTCAAAGATGTCTTTGGGTGAGCCTCATTATCTTCTGGTGGAGGGATTTCTTCATCATTTGATTGTTGTGATGGTCTTGCAGCTTCTAGTGAACGAGTTGTTGCTCCCCCTACTCAGCCCCCTTTACATCCTCTTTTTCTACTTCTAGAAGGTCATCCTATATGTTGTTTGTGCTGGACTATACTGGTGCAAGATTTGAAACAAAATGTGGAGCACTGGTACTTTCATTATTGGACTTTGTGGGTTTCTTAAATTCCTCATAGAACTGGTTCTCGTAGAATACAACATCTCTACTTCTGATGACCTTCTTAGCCTTTGGATCTCATAGCTTGTATACAAATTTTTCATCTCGATAGCCGATAAAGACACACAGAATTGACTTAAGGTAGAGTTTTTGTCTCAACTCCTTCGATATATACACAAAAGCTTTGCACCCGAACACCCTCAAATGTTTGTAGGATACTTTCTTACCAAACCATACCTTTTCTAGAACTTCAAAATTCAATGGTGCTGATGGTGATCTATTGATAAGGTAGTAGGCTATTCGTACAACTTCTCCCTAGAATGGCTTAGGCAGCTTATCCATATTGAGCATGCTTTTGACTCATTCCACAATGGTCTGATTCATTCTTTCAACAATGCCATTGTGCTGTGGGGTATGTGGGACTTCTTCTCATGTTAAATACTATGATCAACGCAGTATGCCTCAAACTCTTTGGAAGTGTATTCGCCTCCATTGTCTGTCTGGAGACATTTCAATCTCCCTTTCCACCATGATGTGGAATCTTTTGAAATGCTTGAATACTTGGTCCTTATTTCTTACAAAATATACCCACACCTTTCTAAAAGCATCATCTATAAATGTTATAAAATATTTGTTTCCTCCTAATGATCATGGGACCACATACATCAGAGTACACCAAACTCAATATGTCTTTCCTTTTATTACTAGGAGAAGAAAATACAACTCTATGTTGCTTGCCAAACAAACAGTAATTACAAGGATTGAAGGATACATTTGACTATTTTGATGAACTACTTCTTTGCGAGTGCGAAGAGCCCTTTCTCTCCTATGTGGCCTAGTCTTTTGTCCCAAAGGTTCAACGATGCCTCGTCCGCCACTGTGTTAAGACTATCTCTACATATCCTCACATGGGTCTTCTATAAAGTGCTGCAGATATGCCCTCTTGCAATGATCATCTCATCTTCCATAAGTGTCTCAGTGCTACTTCCTAAGTAGTTAAAGTAGCCTTGTCTGTTAAGAGCTGAGACTGAGATCAAGTTTAGCCGGAGTTCCTGTATGTGTCCTACTTCCTTTTGTACCACTATGCAACTAAGGTTTGTCTTGATGTGCACATCTCCAATCCCAATTATTTAGGACAAACTATTGTTTCCCATCTTTACGGTGCCAAAGTCTCCTTCCTTGTAAGTGGAAAAGAACTCCTTATGTGGTGTGGCATGGTAGGAAGTTGATGTGTCTACTACCCACTCAGCTTTACTATTGGCTACATGTGGACACGATTCTTCTTTAGCCTTGAGTACAAATATGTCCTGTGCAATGGTGACATGTGTTTCACCATTATCCTCCTTTGACTTGTTTTGTCCCATTTCCTTCTTCAATTTTCAGCAATCCTTCTTCATATGCTCCAAAATTCCATAGTGGAAGTACTTGTATTGTCTCTATGCCGGCTCTTAGATATGTAGCGATCCTAAGAACTTCCTCTACTTCTACTTTTGCTTCTTCCTCTACCTTTGCCTCTGTCGCTTTCTTTATTTTCTATACCAGGGCATGTGACTAGTCTATTATGGTTTCTTTTCTCTGAGCCTCTTCATTGAATAGAGCATCCTTCACCATAGCTAGGGTCAGTTTGTCTTTTGGAGCTGAGTTATTGAGGGAGATTACGAAAGTCTCCCAAATTTTAGTTAATGAACTTAGCAATAATAAGGCCTACCCTTCATCCCTTAGAGGAAATTTTGCAAATACAAGCTAGTTTACTAGGTTTTAAAATTCACTAGTGTGCTCAACTATTGACATTCTACTTTTGAATTTTAGGTTTACTAGCCTTTTCATCAACAAAGCTTTGTTGTGAGCGGTCTTCACCTAATACATGTGCTCTAGCATTTTCCAAAGAACATAGGCATTACCTTTTTGGGCTATATGGTGGAAGACACTATGGTTAATCCATTGCCTGATTTGACCTATAGTTTTCAGGTTCATTTTTATCCATTCATTTTCTCAAACCTCCTTAGGTCTTTTCCTTGATCATCTAGTAGTCATGGAGATTTTTATAGAGTAAGAGATCCTCCATTCTAGGTCTCCATAAGGTATAATTAGTGGATTTGAGTTTTATCATAGCTCCAACCATAACATTTCCTAAACCAAAATCCTCCATGGATTCTTAGAGTTTATTTCTATCTTTTCTAAGTCAAACCATTGAAAATGGAGTACACGGTTGAGTCCAAAATGGTCAAAAACCTTAGGAGTATTTGAGGGGTGTCCAAAATTTTTTTATGTATAGGGGACTATACTTGTCTATTTTGAGTAGTACTATTTAGGGGCATAAATGTAAACATGCAGGTACTGTTCTGGGTTTACTATTTACTAGCACTTTTTAGGGCACTTTTCAACTTTGTACTACATGAGTCTTACTATTCATGAGTTAACTCAAAATCTTTTTATGAGTTGCTACAGTACGTTACTGTTGTGACTCGATATTGTTCATAGGTGGGGCCAATATCAAAATTTCAGGGTCATGAATTTAAGCTTACATATAAATAGAAAGTGATGAAACTCTACTTGATTTCTCTTTCCCACTTTCTCTTTTTGACCAGTTTCTCCTCTGCAATTGCGCAATATCTCTCCAATGATTGGTAGTTACTCTAACAAATGGATGGTTTTCAAATGGGAGCAACAGTTCATAATGCTTTACCGACTTTTGTCGGTTTCAACGTCGGCGATTAGCAGATAAGTATTGTTTCCTTCCTTGAGTACAACAGCCATAGTGCCTCTCAAGGGCCTGCAATGGTTGGCTCACCAGTGGATTCATTTTCTTCCCTGATTCTTCTTTTCTAGGGGGCTGGCGAGTTCACTTTTGCCGGTCCTAATTTGGACCACTTCTCAGCCTAGGTCTAAACTAGATCTAGGCCAAATAGTGGCCTATGTCTAAATTAGATCTGGCCTGAACATTGACCTCGGTCTATACTGGACTAGGCCACTCCATGGCCTTGACTGGATCTAGGCCAACTTTAAACTTGGCTCAACTACCACTTATCAGGGTCAGATCTTCCAATCGGTGCAAATCTGATGATTAGGATCTATGAGAAACACAATCGCGCACAAGAGCAGATACACAAATATTTATGTGGTTCAGCCAAACTTAGCTTACATCCATGGAAGAGGGAAAATCTAACAATATTTGATTGGATTACAATGGAGGAGGAGAAGGAGGATTGAATTCGAATCCTCTCTCTACTCTACTCTCTCTCTCTCTCTCTCTCTCTCTCACACACACACACACACACACACACACACACACACACACACTCTTTCTCTCTCATAGATCTGTAGAAATAGATTTGTGTTGCTTACACCTTCCATTGATTGGATCATCCCCTATTTATAAGGTTCTAATGATCCGATTTGTCAAGATTTTTGATATAGCAAATCTTGGCAGATCTACTATAATTTTTTTTTTATGAATCTGATAGTAGGTGCCAAATTCTAATTTTTCAGCACCGATTGTTGACTTTTTTGGGTCTATTCACATGGGTATGGACCCATCATTAACAAATCCAAAAGAGCATAGCCTGGTCTCAAACAAAATCAGCACAGTAAAGTCACAATTATATAGAGAAGAACTAATGGAACGATGGCCACATTCTTCAAAACTAGAACTAAAATGATGAGCCAATAATTGTAGCTCCTAATGACCAAGTTGATCTTAGTATACTTGATTGAACTATCATTAACATTAACCCAAGAAGGGATTGGAAAGTGATTGATTTTGAGAAATGGACTAAACAATCATGGAACCTAGAAGGAAACATTGATACTTGGCTAGGCAACAATAGAAAAGAAGTACATTTTGTCCTTCAAGAAAAAGCCTTAGCCAATACTATGCTTATTGTAAGAAAAAAGGAGGATAACAATCCGATCTCTAGTCTTTTGTCGTGGTGAGGAAGGCCTTTCATCCTCTTCAGAATCAGCAAACACAAATTAAAAGCATCTTCATGGCTGTAACAAGTAGACATGTGATATTGGCGACTTCTTTGGCACTTTTCTGGAAGTGAAGAAAGCTCTCTTCTTTGGCTCAAGGAATAGGGAGATTTGTATGAGAGTCGGATCCACCTACTAAACATAAGCTAAAAGTCAAGGTTAAGAAATGCAATTTCTAGGTCTCAGTTACACTTGAATGGATTATGAGATGGTCCAAGCTAGAAAGGTTGTTAGAGAAGACGACCATCTCTCTGCCATCTCTTAGCGGCCAAAGTATGGCAAGTCAAACAACCAACTAGAATAGACCAAATTTCAAAACTTGAATGACAATAGAACTAGTTTTCAAATCGAACTGCTAACCTAGCTAGCTCTACCTCAGGCCTCACAAATCTACCAGGGTGCAACTTAAAATGGCATTAAAATGGACTACATTCCTAAAGACAAGGAAGAGAATGTCTATCCATCAATCGTCAGCCAATACACAAGATGCTATCAAAAATCTTTATCACAATCTTGGTAATAGAAAGGTTCTCATGGAGGATCACAATGGAGATAGACTCAGATTGGAATAACTGGTGATAGAGGTTCCTCGCCAATAGATAAAAAAATTGTTGCCAATGAATGACCACCATATGACACACCCACACTAACTATAGATGATTGGAAGAACAAATCAGTAACCAAATTGTGTGAAAATTGAAGATAGTAACAAGGAAGTTACAAGGAAATGGCCAATTGCTTGAAATCCCTTCAAAAGGATCTCTACCATGCTCAAGTTTAGAAAGCAATAAAAAACAAAGCATACAGCAATGCTACCATTGTGCCCTCAGCTACTAACAAAGAAGATATTAACAATTGGGATGGGTCTAAAGATAAAATATAAACATAATCATGTATCTCCTATAATGGAACACTAAAGGGATGGTAGACCCTTTTAAAAGAATGCAAATAAGGAAACAAATAACAAAAGTAAAGCCATGGGTAGTTACGTTATAAAAAATGAATAAGGAATGGTGGTCTATGTTTGAATAGAAAAAGCTTCAAATAAGTAAGTCTTTTCAATCTACACATGTAGACTCAATTAGCTCTTTAAGAGGCCTCGTGTTCATGGAACTCATCCAAACTCTCCACTATAGACCAAAAAGGTGGAGTGAACTCTGCAGCAATAAGGTTTCACATCACTTCAAATAGCAAATGTAGCTGTAACTTCTGTATATAGCCCAAATGATGACCAAGAAAGGGAACTCTTATAATTTAAGCTTAATAACATTATTACCAAATGGAACTACCCATGGTGCTATGTGGGGGATTTCATTGTGATTATATTCCATCTGAAAGAAACACACCAACGACTTACAAAGTATGGCTTCCTTTAGCAACTTAATTGAAGTTAATGAACTAGTTGATCTAGAGTTGCATAGGGCAGTTCACTTGGTCCAATCAGCAATAGATACCTATTTTAAGTAAAATTAACAGATTCTTGATGAATGAGATAGCTTGAAATATTTCCACTCACCAACATTACAATGATCTTCAATCTTTCATCTCACTATCTCCCTATGCTATTTCAAGCTAATTTCTCCACTTGGGATACAAAACCATTCATATTTGAGATTGAATGGATTAAGATGCTAGACCATAGGAAACTTATTTCAAAATGGTGCTTGGAATGCTCCCCAGGAGGTAATGCTAGCACTTGAACATAACAGAATAAAGTTGAAATCATGGGCTAAAAATATCAACAGACATTAGCAGGAGAATTCAACTCTCTTAAAATCACTTTCACAAGCATTGAGACTAAAAGAAGAAGATGCCCCTCTTTTCTAAGATTGAGTTAAGCTTGAGCTGTAGTGCTGAACTTAAACTCAACTTTTTTAAACTCCAAGAGGAGATTAGATGGAGACAAAGAGCTAGAACTAAAAGGCTTCGAGTGCGGGACAAAAACCTTACCTACTTCCATGCCTGTGCTGGTGCAACGGTAGGAAAAACTAGATTTCTTGCCTTAACATCAATGATGTTCTCAATGAAGACCCAAAAAGAATCAATGAAGAAGCTATTAAGTTATACAAGGATCTTTACACCTCAAAAGCTAACCACTAGTCTTTTCCTTCTATCTTGGAATTCAAACAAATCAATTACAAGATGAGCTAATAGTTGGAAATGCCTTTTTTAAATGGGAAGAAATTAAGGAGCTTATCTTCATTTATGCACTAGATAGATGCCTAGATGTGGGTACCTGGATTTTTGTAACACGTTTTGTAATGTATTTTGAAAGGCAAGGCTCTTATGCACTAGATAGATGCCTAGATGTGGGTACCTGGATTTTTGTAACACGTTTTGTAATATATTTAGAAAGGCAAGGCTCTTGATCAGTAAAAAAAAATTCGCAAAACAAAGCAACGGCAATTCTTTTCTTTAGAACTCGTTTTGTAAAACCCAAGTCATCACTTCACACATAACATAAGTAGAACTTTGTACAAGATAAAATTCCATTGAAGGAATATATTTTCATTAAATCCCAGAATCCATCCAGTGGTTCATAGTACAGCCAAATCCATTACAATACTTGTCCAAATTACATAATCCAAACTTAAAGCCCACCATAGAATGAAACTCTCATTATAATACAACACTCTCAAACAAAGCAAAATGCATGTCTTCAAGGGTATACCTTGAAGATTGTTCTCTTCAAGTCTTCTATCATCTTGAGCTCCTAATTCTCCTTCCATGTATCTGAGATATTGCAACATTTACAATATCTCAGCAAGCAATGCTTGATAGGGTATTTAAGAAGCATAATACTTGACAATATAATGCTAATGCTTCATAATCCCATTATCCCTAAACATATTCATGTCTCTATTCTTTACTTTGTAATATATGTACATCCATATACATACATGCTATACATGGGTAAATCAGTTAAATTTATGAAAGTAGTCAAATATCATTCCCAACTAAGCTGATCAATTCTCTCCATTATGAGAATTTAGTATTTCAGCTAATCTTACACTGGAAATTTCCCTTCTCGGGAAATATTGGTAATATGCAATTCCCTAGCATTTCATTATGCTAAAACATAAGGCATTTCACCATGCCTACTCACATATGCATCATAGTGCAAAATAACTAAAGGGCTACTATGCTGTAGTCTACTCCGTACTAGCACGCTCGAATAACTACCCTATTCACCACTAATACCATGATAGAAAATATTATGTCACTGCTCATATGGGGAGACAGGACTTTCACAGTGGTGGCCCTCCCATAATTTCCCCACCCGACTTTTAGCCTCTCATAGGGCAAGGTGTAATGACTCCAATTTTGTAACATTGAAATCCCAAGTTAGCAATGAAAAGTTCACTTTTTGGAAATAAGGGTATTTTGGTCATTTCACTATTCGCCCTAACTATACCCAAAAATTTGGTCCTAGGAATGGTACCATTAGGTGCATCTTGGAAAAAGGAATCCAACAAGACCAAAATCACCCAAAATGGAGTTAAAATGAGCAAGTTATGACCCTTTGAAGTTCAGGGGCAAAAATATAATTTTTATTTAAAAACGGATTTAGCCTGAGAAACACAGGGGCCCCTTTTGATATGGGCACCCCTCTTCTTCAACCTCCTAGAGGGTTCTAGAACGGCGGTGTTTGGAGGAGAAATCAACGCCATTCTGGAGGTTTCTCCACCGCCATTCAATGGCCGTGAGAGCCCCCTCTAGAACCCTCTTATAGCTCTATAAATAGAGCTCTTGGGTGCCTCTAATGGAAGCCCAAAAGCTTGGGAAAAACCCGTCGTGGAGAAGCAACCAAGAGAAGAAAATGTGGAGAAAAACCTGGCAATGAACCAGGTATGCCCAAAATCCCTCCAAACCCGTCTTCCCCTTAGTCCTAGGCAAAGTTTCCCTAAGATTTTGCATGAAAAATCATGCAAAACAGAGCTCTAGAGGGCCACAAAGGACACAGGGATGGTCCCTGGGGAGCACTGGTTCGAAAGGGTCGAACCAGGGCGTCCCTAGGACGCCCGGGTCTCTGTCAAACAGAAACGCACGCTGTGCGTTGAGAAAATCAGACGGGCGCGTCCGTGGACACGCCTGCAACAGAGAATGATGGCTGGGAATCTAACGCGTCTGCAGACGCGCCTGCTGAGGTGCATGCCATTGATGCGGGACGCGTTAGCGTCCCAGGCTCCCACCTCATTTTGTTTGACCCTCTATGTACACTAGGCACTAAAAAGGCTATAACTTGAGATCTAGGGCTCCGATTGAGGCGCCGCAAAAGGCGTTGTGTCCGTGTCCATGCAGACACACTTAAACTATAAAATACCTGATCAAGGACCAATCTAAGGTGGGTACGACCCTTAGACTATGATAGTGGCGCGGGACCACTAAACCTTTGGAAACCTGACGATACCAAGGTCTAATTAGGACCTTAGGATACCCATAGGCATGGGGATGAACCCTTAATGCCTAAGTAATAAGACCAACCACTCTAAAACCTATAAAAGATAGGCCAAACTAACCTTGTTCCCTTAAACCATGTTCAGGAGCATACGAGGACAAGGAGATTAGCGCGACCTAGCCAGGTAGGTGCTCTATCGCTACTAGACTTCTAAAAAGAGCCATGATTGTTTTGAAAATGCATGTTTTAAGTATAAGTATATGACTTGTTTAGCATGACTTAATTCAGAGAACATATGATAAATACATTATGCACAGACATGTTTTGCAAACCATTGCATATACTGCATGATTTGTAAACATTGAGTTCTTGAAAAATTGCATGTCCTTGAGGGTTACCAAAAGACGTTGGAGTGCCTAAAAGACGCTGGGTAGGCAGTTGTGAGGGACCCAAAGAGGACAGGTTTGGAAGAAGAGGTTTTTGCTTGTTTGGTCTTATATGATTTGGGCTAATAAGCTTGTGGGCGCTATGCCGAGAGGTCTGGGTTGGCCTCCGGCCTCTACCACTACTAGGTGGAATGGGTACCATGCGCAAAAAGGGCAACATCCCTACGTCGACTGCATGTGGTACAGTGGGCTACCACTGGTGTCACGGCACTGGGTCGATGTGCCATATGCCCCGTTGGGGCTATGATTGAGTGTCCTTAGGTACCCGGGGACCACACGGCGGCGAGGTCATGGGCATAGTTGGGCCCTATGTTTTCGTGGATTTACTTGCATTGCATATGGCATGACATGAGGTTGGTCGACCATACCATAACATATATCCATGAGATGGATTCAGTTGAGCATCTTATGCATATCATTATGTTATGATATATATGATACTTTCAATTTGGATTATGTGATTCTTTAAGTCGTTAGTATTCTAATTCGACAATGGTCTTTAATCCCGATATTGAACATGAGTGTTCAAACATGCACATGTTTTGAAAGAGCATATGATTTTAAACATAGCATGCATTGTAAAACTAGTAGTGATAGACTCCTACTGAGTATAGTATATACTCACCCAATCCTCAACATTTTTCAGACACAAAGTAAACACTTAAGGACAGAGTACGCCTGTGACAGAAGACACCCAGATTAAGTGCAAGTAAGTAAACCCCTACCTTATCTTTCAATGTTACTTGATTGTAGTTACTCTCAATAGCTGAGGCTGTGACTAACACTTTCTTGGGAATAATGTTGATTTAAAACTATGCCATGAAAATGTGTTTTGACACTCGGGGTTTTTATGAAAGATTGTTTTCCAAAACGAAAAAGATTTTCATGCATTTCATATTTATAAAACAAGAGATGTCACCTTTTTATCAAATTTGCATCATATAAAACCTGGGTTGTCACACAAGGTATCATCAAATCATCAAATTTCAAGAAGCAGCTAGAAAAACCCTTGTAACTCCTCTAGCATAGCATCCCCCTAGGCTTATGCCTATTAAAACAAAATCACAAGCTTCCAAGCTTGTAAGTAAAATAGATTTAATACATATCAGACAATCTATCTGTTTGCTTAGGGCTGAAATATGTTCTAGTTCCATATTCACTTATAGTCTAGTCCTTAACTATCTTATACGTGTTTGGTTGGATCATAAGGGTTTCAGGGGATTTAATACAAGTATTAACATTACTCTTGTCAACATAAGGTCATGGGTTCAATCATGTACATCCCACGAAAATGCATTCATCAAATCCTCTTACCTTTAAGTAGTGATTCCTTTTTCCCAGATCTTCCATGATCCTGACTGATGTATGTAATCTATACATCCATACATATTGTCAATATATATAAATTATGAACAATCCTATTGATCACTAGATCTGATATTTAGAATGATCTTTAAATCATTCATATCTAAGTATTTTCTATCTCTAAGTCTTTGTGTGTCCATGTCCTTGATGTTGATCTTTCATAGATCCTTTGATTGACAATCTACACTTGTTGATAAAGATCAAGGTCTTAGATCTTCTATCATCTAGTTCTTCTTTGATCTAAGTTCAGTTATTGGATCATCCCTAAGGAGGATGATCTTGGTTTTCTTCGTTGAATCATCTTTGATCAAGGGTTTGGATTATCTAATCTAATGAACTAGATTTGATCTATAACATGCATACTAACGAACATGCATACTAAATACAATACAATATTCTTAGTCTTATTGTTCTTGATCATTCAAGATCTAATGGATCTTGTTTGATCATCCTTATCTTACTTACAGTTTTTATTAGGGTTAGATAATTTACTAACCTTTTATGCTCTTAATATTATCATTCAACCAGTTAATGTTTTGCTAATTGAAGGTAACTTATTTTAGCCTAAGTCTAGATTGCTCCTCTTATTTTCAATTGGCTAAGGCTTACTAGTTGAATGGGTGAACACAAAGTGGTTACTTCAATCCTCGTGTAAGGAGGCGTTTAGACCTCACAAACATTAACGGAAGGTAGGGGAAGAGCGAGGCTCTATTAGATAACCCCCTTAACCACTATGTTCATCTTTCACTAGAGTAACCTTAGCCTAACCTTTCATAAGATTCCTATAAGCATGTTGACCCTAAGTACTCTTTCTAATTGATTTTAATTAGGTCCATGAACATTTATAATGTCATTCATGGGGTTTATTATTCTCCTAATTTGGGCCAAGGATTTGATAATCCTTATATTATCCTACTAACTGTAGCCCTTACTAATTAAGTCCAAAATAATCCACTCTTATTTGTGTCATAAAACTCTACTTTCTCATTAGATTCCATTTTTGGTGTTTTATGCTCTTCATAACAAGTAGATCTACTAATGAAATTTAACCATAATTGAATTATAAATTCAACGCATAAAACTACATAATTGAACAACTTAATGATAACGATACAAGGTACTTAAGATTACACTAGCATGATTTTCAACTAATATACATTAATAACTCAATTTAAACTAACATGGACCTAAGGTACAATCTCATACTATAGTATAATCTTACATGAAATTCTAGCATGGTCCTAAGTTACAATGGCATGAAATCATACTAACTTGGTCCTAAGTTACACTTGCTAAAATCACATTAACATGCCCCTAAGATAATTAAATCTCGCAACCTATGATAACAATCTAATCACATATCATGCTAAAGTCTAAAAGTTACACTAGCATGCTTTATAACATAAATCACATTTAAAATGCTATTATCAATTAATAGAAAATGAAAATAGTTACATTAATATTTTAGAAACCTTCACTTATGATCCAACCATTAGATCTTAGATCTTTCCTTTTGATCAAGGGTTTTAGTTATATTTAGGGGTTTTTCTTTATTAAGGTCCAAAGATCATATTGCTTTGTTTTTGTCATAATCAATCCATGATTTCCCTGGATTTCATCATATTAGCATCCATTCCATCCATTCCAAGGATCTGATCATACTTGATCTCATTGATCAAGTGGCTCCCTTTGTATTTTTAGGGTTTTTCTTTATTAAGGTCCAAAGATCACATTGCTTTGTTTTTGTCATATTCAATCTATGATATCCTTGGATTTCATCATATCAACATCCATTCCATCCATCCCAAGGATCTGATCACACTTGATCTTATTGATCAAGTGGGTCCCTTTGTAATTTTTAGGTGTTTCTACCTTAATGGGTAGATCCCTTAATATATCTTAGATATGTCCAAATAAATCACATATATATATATCACTTTATTTCAATAGTATATCATTATTAAAATAGATTTCCAAGATCTGATCACCTTAGATCTTGAAGATCTTGGAAATTAGAAACTTATTTCCTAAATACAGAAAGTTTCATAAGGTATTTTATCCTTTTTATCATTTCATAAGAAACTAGAGGTTATAAGATTTCCATAGCTTCTTTTCTAGCTCAATTTGGAGTTCATATGACTCCTAAATTGAATATGGAAGTTCACATCCATTCCTAGGGCCCAGATCTGATCTGGGCCCAACAGCATGGATAGCCCAGATTTTTCGGGTGAAACGGATGCTCCTGCCCGAGACCATTACTACGCATGGTCGTCCCACTTGGGACGACGTTGCATGCGCAGCACGCATGGAAACACGTCCATGTGCGGCATCTTATGCGTCGTTCTAGGGGCTCTAGTCCAATCAGGAGATTGAACAGTCCGTTCTGGACTGTTCAAACAATCCCCTCTCGATTGAGGGCCCAAAACTCAATATAGAATTTTATGAAACTTTTACCCTAGGATTTTTGGACCCTTTTGGATCGATTGGTAGGGTTTGATTTTCCATCTGAGCCCTCAATCATCATGAATTGAAGGTTCTAGTATTTACTTTATTTTTACCATTTTTCAGCCAAATAAAATTATAGTAAAATAGAAATTTCATCAACCAATAATAAATATGTCGAGGAAGTAGTTCCACCTACCTAATTAGGAAAAAACATTGGTTATATGGTCCAATTTAAGAGAATACCAATTTTGATGATAAGATAGCCCAAGATCCACTTATCTTGTGATTTTCGTTGTTTGAACTGTTGTATCTCAAAATTTCTTTAGGTGTTTTTATAGTTGAGGTACGTTAGGAGATTTTAGACGGTGAGATCTATGATATTTGATCTGGAACCGAGTGCTTAATTGAATTTAGGTCTCTTGTTCCAATCTAAAGAGAGGAGAGAGAAAATGAAAGAGAGAGATCTTTGGGGAGTTTTGGATTTTTGAAAATGGATCTAGGTCTAGTTTTGTAGGAAAAATCAAGATAATTTTATGAAAATTTTTATAGGATTTTTGGGGTATATTTATAGGCATTTTGGGTCTTTTTTCATGATTATGTGTAATGATAATGGTTAATTTTTTATTATTTATTTAGCATTGGATTCTCCACCTCCACCTTTTTCTCCATGGCTAGTTGGTGGTGGTTTGACTCATGCTTTCATGTGGGCTGCCCATAGGATCCCTTTCAGGTCCCTTGTGGGCCCCACATAGTGTAAAAAGACCATTTTGCTCTTTATGTATAAAAAAATTAGGGTTTATTCCCATGATCTTAGAATTGAGAGTACTTAGTGGCGTTGGATTCGTATTTCTTAGCACATTCTAAATTCTGATGTCCCAGATTTTGATTTTGGGTAAAATAATAATTTTACCCTTTGGTCTAGAAAATTAAGGATTTTTCATCCGAATTCAAAATTTGTCATACTTACAGTCATTCTAAAGGGTTTGCTGAGTTCAATTTTAGTTATACATGTCTCATCCCTCGATTATACTTTTATAAGAAGTACATTCTAAATAACCTTAATATTTCAGCCCAAAATTTCTGAAACTCAAACTTTATTGATTTTCTCAATCAATTACAAAATTTGGGGTTATTACACTCGCTAAGATTTTTTTTTTTTCAAATTTTTTCACAGGCACTAGGATATAATTAAAAAGGAGGAACTTGTTATTGGTAATGGCTTCTTCTCAAGAGAATCACTTCATATGCATATTGGTGCTTGTTTTATCTCTCATACAAAAGAGAAAGGAGCTAACTCTTTGAGAGATTCATGCTAGTTATCCTAATTTATAGCTTATAGTCAAAACATTGACTACCATGCTCAAAATTACACATAAATATCTCATATCCCCAAGCCAATCTACTTATCAAGAAGGGAGAAACATTGATAATGGAGTTCTAATAGCCAATGAAGCCATTAGCATGATGAAGTCCAATGAAAGGTCTTTTTTTTTGTACAAATTGGATATGGAAAATGCATTTGACAAAGTACCAAAAAAGATGAATTTTGGAAGGAAATAGAGATGTTAGATACAAGAATGCCTTGAGTCAACATGGTTCTCAATCTCTGATCAATAAGTCCCCCCAAGGCTTCTTTAAAAGCTCAAGGGGCATCGAACAAGGGCGTCTCTTGTCACTGTTGTTGTTCATACTAGTCACAAAAGTCTTCAATTAGATAATTCTAAACTAGTTCCGATAATCTCCAATCAAGTTTCAGAATTTTTAATTCAGATTTGACTATAACTCACTTGAACTAAGCTAATAACACATTTCTTATTGCTTTAAAGAAAAAGAACCAAGCCATTCTTGCATGCCACTGGGCAAAATACAAACCTTCAAAATCTTAAATTATTGGAGTTAGTGTTGACTAGTAGTGAAATAGGAATATTGCTAGGCTTTTGGACTATTAGATTAGCTCTCTCCCCATTGTCACGGGGTCGCAGTTTCACCTATGTTAAACCCGTATGGTACTTGCGTGCAAATCATTTGCAAAGCATAAGTCATCCTTCAACTCCCACTTTCACTTGCACGGGCTACACTCACTCATCCACAAAAGCAATAAGAGAACTTAGAAAGGGACTTCCTCAATTACCTCCAATGAATTAATCTTATTTGAGTTACAAATGAGGAGCTAACCCCTATTTATATCTGCCCTCCTCTATCCACCTCCTCAATGGATGGCTAGGATTATTATACATGTTAGCCATCTAATGGTTGAGGACCATTCTAGAACTCTCTCTAAAAGTTTCTACATAAATATCTAGGTTTCCATCTTTCTAGATATTTAAAAGGACTCTTCTAAAAACTAGGCCTTGCACTACATATCCAAAAATGGGGGCCTAAGTCCTTTAGGCCACATCCTTGAGTTGAGTATACCTACTTTAGAGCCTACGGGCCTTGGTCATGGGTCTTGCTAAGCAAGTCCATGGCATTCTCCCCCACCTGATAATGTCGACAACCTCATCGACACATCTCCATAGGTATCGCAAACTTCAACCACTTGCTCAAGCTGCATGTGTGCACCTCACACATTCCATGTTGTGTCGTGATTCTTTTTAGGCTCCCTACCTTGTTCATCCCTTCACACATTGGCATCCAGCCACTCTTGTGCTCCACAAGGACCTTCCTTATCATCTTCATGTTGTGTGCGGCCTCACCCCCATGGACGCTCTTGCCAAATGTGAAATATTGCACCTCTTGCACCCCTGTGCTACTGTCCTTTGTTGTTGTGCCTCATGCACATCTGTGTGACAACTACTAATCACCATGCTCCTTACACATCTCCACTTGGCCTTGTCCATCTTAGAGTCCTCCTTTGTGGCATACTCCACTTTGTGCCAATAATTGTGTCAACCTCCTTGTTGATCACCATTTTCTCCCATGACTCATTAAGCCTAAGCAAACTTGTAGCTTATAGGCCTGGTAAGCCTAGCTATTTGTATCCGCACTCATTTTAGATTCCTTTTCTAGCTCCATATCCTCTGACCTAGCCACTTCCTCATGTGAACTTATCATTTTTCCTTCCATAGACTTAAAGCAATTTGACATGCACTCCCTTCCCTCAGCAGTCTTAGCATCCATAACCTTAAACACATCAACCATGTATTGCATTTTGTCTTTGAGGCTTTTCAAGGCATCAATGAATACACTTGATTTGTTCAAACAATCAAACAAAGTTTATTCAAACTTATTGAGCCTTGCATCCAAAGTAGAAAGCCAAGCGTTTAAAGCCAACTTTCACAACGGGTCTCTGGACTTCTACTAAACCTCTACTAGTGTGGTGGTTACTCTTGACTCACTTGCCATAATCTTGCCACAAGATTTTCCCAACACACAATAAGCAACACCCACTTCAACCTACTATGATACCAATTTTCACGAGGTTGTAGTTTCACTTATGCTAAACCCATGCGGCATTTGCGTGCAACTCCTTTGCAAAGAACAAGTCAGCCTTCAACTCCCACTTTCACTTGCTAGGGCTCCATTCACTCATGCACAAAAGAAATAAGAGAACTTAAGAGAACTTGGAAAGGGACTTCCTCAATTACCTCCAATGAATTGAGCTTAACTGAGTTACAAATGAGGAGCTAACCCTTATTTATACTTGCCCTCCTCCATCCACCTCCTCAATGGATGGCTAGGATTATTACATATATCAATCATCTAATGGTTGGGGACCATTCTAGAACTCTCTCTAGAAGTTTCTACATAAATATCTAGGCTTCCCTCTTTCTAGATATTTGGAAGGACTCTTCTGCAAACCAGGCCTTCTAGAATCAGGCCTTGCTCCACATATCCAAGAATACAAGCCTAAGTCCTTTAGACCTCATCCATGAGTTGAGAAAACCTCCCTTAGAGCCTACAGGCTTTGGTCATAGGTCTTGCTAACCAAGTCCATGACATCGTGCTCTTACCTCTCTCTCTCTCTCTCTCTCTCTCTCTCTCTCTCTCTCTCTCTCTCTCTCTCTCTCTCTCTCTCTCTCTCTCTCTCTCTCTCTCTCTCTCTCTCTCTCTCTCTCTCTCTCTCTCTCTCTCTCTCTCTCTCTCTATGCATGCTAGCTATATGACAATGGCACTCCATTCTCTCAAAGTTTCAATCCAAGATATCAGCATGGAAAACCGCTTGCCTCTCCAAACGTGGACGATTTACATTATTAAATCATCTCTTACAAATTTGCCAATCCATGTCATGTCTCTCTTATAATTCCCTACTAGCGTATTTTAGAAAATTCAAAGGAAATTTCTATGGAGAGGAAGTGAAGAGTAAGGAAAATTTCACCTTATTTTAAGGAAAGATGGAGAGTTTTCTATGAGAAGGCTCAAAGACATGAACATAAAACTAGTATGCAAATGGCTGTGGAGGTTATCAATTGATGAAAATGGGCTCTAGCAATCTATCATAAAAAAAATATATAATCCAGTCAATCCATGGTGGATATAGCCACATGAATGTGCTAAAGGATCGCTAGTATGGAGACACATTACAAAACACCCCAAGCTCTTCAAAGGCATGTTAAGTTCAAATGATATGTAAGAAATAAGCTCAATAATCTAGTAGGATGTGTGGATGCATAACAACCAGTTTGCTTCAAGTCCAGTCAAATTTACAAAGCCTCTAATCACCAATGGTTCCTTGTTAAGGATTTCTTCACTTAGACTAGAACCAATTATCACTAGTTCATTAATGTTAGAAGAACGCTTAGGCATAATGAAGACGAGTAGCTAAGAACACTTATTCAATTGCTTAACAATGTGCCCATTTACTACATCAAGGATAACACCGTCATCTGAACTCTTAATACAAATGGTTAGTTCACACTCGAATTAGTCTACCATTCCCTCCTCCCCAGTCAAGCTTCTTGGGAGCCAACTAAACTAATATGGGAATCCCATGCCCCTCACAAAGTACTATTCTTCAATTGGATTCTAGCACTATATAAGGTCTCTTTTCAAAAACTACAAGTAAAGGAAGTCGTTGGCCCTTCTTGGTGTCACTTCTACCACAAAAACTATGAAGCTATTGATCACTTCATGTCACATTGTTCAACAACAAACCAACTACGATCAAATATCCTTCAGAAGCTCAATATGGAATGGGTGTTACCTAGCACTATTGTAGAACTAATGATTCAATGGATAGGAGTTAAGATGATATCAAAAGAAAAGACTCTTTGGAATCTACATTTGTAGCAACAATTTTGATACTATGGCTTGAGAGGAATTGGAGATGTTATGGAGGGAAAGGCAGATGCCAAAGCATCATCAATAACACAACCACTTCAATTATAGCTCTTTGGGCTACATGTACAAAGGCTTTTGTCATCAATGACATCATAGTGAAGAACGCATGCAATCCAAAATGGTCCCTTCCACCTAAAAGTCACTTCAAATTGAACATTGATGGTGCATGCTACTTCAATTCCAATTTGAGCAGGGTGGGAGGTTTCCTTTCTGACCATGAAGGCAACTCTCTCTTTGACTTTATTAGCCCCTTGGGAATCTGTGATTCAAGTGAAGAGAAGTTGCTGCTCTAGCTTCTAGTATCCAATTTTGGGAACAAGTCAAGTTCTCAACTCTAATCATTGAAGGTAAGTCTATGAATAAAAGCATATTGGGCCTCGAATTCCAAGCTTTGACCACAAAGATTTTGTCAAATATTTGACATGATTGACAAAACCATTGGTTGTCATGCTATTCAATTTATCCACACCCATTGATATGCTAACTAGATAGCTAATGGTTTGGCCTAGGAAGGAGTCCTCATGGATGACATGTGATTCAAAAATCATGGTCATTTCATTCCTATTCAGTAATTTCATTTATTTATTTTTATCGTTCTTTTTGTATTTTAAAGACTACTTTCTAAGCTTGTTTCCATCTCTTAGTCTCATATCTATCTATTGTACTCTAAGTACCTTAGAGTATCTCATTCTATGGATACTAGATGCATAGCCAAGGGAGGATCTTCTGCTCCCATAAATGAACTTAACCTTTACTTCGTAAAACAAGTAACCATATAGACACCAATTTGAAAAGAACATATTGGTGTTTGCAAAATAGAGACCTATTGTTGTTCATGGATTAGTTTCCAATGTCAAGGCTTGAATATGACAAAAGAGCCTATGACTAGATATTTAGATTATTTGAGTAACTAGAAACAAAAATATTGTTAAAAAAACCACTAGTCATAAACTAACTAGTAAACAAACAAAAGAAAATTAGGTCCTTAAATCATTCCTTTTAATCCTTTTTCTTCCCACAAGAAGCCCCATAGTGATCCGTTAATTGCCTAAATGCAAGTTGTTTTCTATGACCTACATAGTTTGAAAAAAGATGAAATGATGATAGAAAACATGGTCTTAGAAATAGAGTTTGGATTTGGTTGATGAAATACTGAGAGTGGTGTTTGAAAAAATGTCTTGACACAAACTTGATCTAAGAAATAGAGTTGCATTGTTAAGTGATAATTGGAGATTAAAAAATATGCAATAAATTTTAGTTTTCTTAGTAGTATAAATATAAATTCAAGCATCCTACTTAATATCCCATCACCAATGTTAGTATTGTCTAGATGGATAGCCAGGTTTCAAAAAGAAATAATTATATAAATTCAACATAATGCTTGGTTCATGCTCAATTCACCCACATGAGCATCCACAAATATAGTGTCAAAAAGGATCGAAGTTTATGAACCATGCTTCCTCGAGTTGAAAAATATTATAGTCATCAAGTACATAGGAAGGTAAAACTCTTACTAGCCAATGCTAGTGAAATGGGCATAGGTTGTATATGTATGTATACTCATTCATGAACAAATGGGAATGAAAGGAACTCATGTCTTACCATTTGTCCCCTTTGTCCTCGAATATAGCTCATACTTAGTACAGAAAGATCATCTCTAGAATAGTCAAATAATAACTTACTTGAGGGTTCTTGATCTTTTATGCTCCTTTCATTATGCTTACTTAGTAAAATCACTACTGAAGAATGGAACAAGCTCAATCATGTCCTTCCATACTCGTTCAACTATTGTGACGACCCAGGTTTTCCCATGCATTTTTAAATGCAATATCTAATTCCTAAGGTGGGATGCATCCCTATTTGAAAACCATTTTATAAAAACGATGCAATGCAGCAAAAAATCTTTTGTTTTTAAACTCATTTTGAAAACCCCGAGTGTCATTTGCTTTCACAACAACCAAAGTAGTTTTTGAAAATTTCAAAAATCATAAATATCTTCCCAGGTCTATCCAGTCACAGCTCATAGCCCAACTGTAAATAAATACCAATACATGTCCAAAGGGTAGAGTATTTACTTACAAGTATAATTGTCTCTTTTTTATTTACTTGCTCATAGCACTAACATTTCCTAAGGCGTCTTCTACTCGTGAGTGGAGCTGTCCTGAAAAATGATATATATTTGGGTGAGTATATACTATACTCAATAAGAGTCTATCACTACTAGTTTTACAATGCATGCTATGTTTTAAAACATATGTTCTTTAAACCATGTGCATGTTTGAACACTCATGTTCAATATCGATATTAAAAACCATTGTCAAAATAAAATAATGACGACTTAAAGAATCGCATAATTCAAGTCGAAAGTAACATAGATATCATAAACATAATGATATGCATAAGATGCTCATCTGAATCCAACTCATGGATATATGGTATGGTCGACCACCCTCATGTCATGCCACATGCAATGCAAGTAAATCCTCAAAAACATAGGCACACTATGCCCACGACCTCCTCGCCGTGTGGTCCCCAAGTACCTGGGGACACGTGGTCATAGCCTCCACGGGGCATATGACACTTCTTAGTCGTAAATCATGCAATTTATGCAATCGATTGCAAAACATGCATGCAATGCATAAAATCTGCTCATGCTAGTACTGCACTCAAAGTCATAACCCTGCCTAGAAGCTTGACAGCCTAGAAGCCCGACAGCCTAGAAGCTTGCCAGCCTAGAAGCTTGTCAGCTCTCTTTGGCTCGCCCTCATCAGCCCGCCCTCATCGGCTAAGGCTACACTTATCATGCAGACAAGATTCCTTTTTTTTTTTCCAAAACATGTCTATGCATGTAACACATGTCTTGGCAATATATGGACGAAGTATTTTTCATATGCATGCTAAATTCATTTATGAAATCAATTCATGCTAAACAAGTCATATAACTTAAAACTTAAAACATGCATTCTCAAAGCAATCATGGGCTCTTTTAAAAAGTCTGGTAGTGATAGAACACCTACATCAAAACATCATAGGTTCTTTTAAAAAGTCTAGTAGCGATAGAGCACCTACTTCAAAACATCATGGGTTCTTTTAAAAAGTCTAGTAGCGATAGAGCACCTACCTCGATTGTCGTCACTTAGCTCGTGTTCCTCTTGCAGACAAGTCCTAGAGTACCTTTATGGCTCTTGTATATCATTTAAACATGAAAATTTGGATGTTTTAGTGTTACAACGTCACGAAAAAGCCAACTTTTGTCTATGTGAGCCCTGCACCCACAGTTCCCGGGATGCGCGCATGGCCTAATAGACTAGGACTTGCACCTATACGTCATGCATGCCTGAAGGCCGCGCTAGGGATTGCGTTCGCACGCCACATGCATGCCCAAGCGGCATGCTATGATGGGCGTCCTAGATGGCGCCGCGCAGATGGGTCTTTGGCGCAGTACGGCGCAGTGCACCTCAGCTCCCGGGGCGCTTGTGTGTCCCGGTCAAAATTGGGACTGCGCGTGCACCAGTCGCCCCAGGGGTCGCATCACTCATGTGCATCACGCACTGCTTCCCTGGGTCGTCTTCTTTGATGGGTTATCAAACCCATCATGAGTCCGGCATCTTTAGGCCGGAAAAACGATTAGATCTGCCATGGATTTGGCCTGAAGGAAGGAAAACGAAGAGAGAGGGGGAGAAAACCTACCTGGGCAGCCCCAACACAGTGCCCTTCTTCTGGTGGTGCGTTTCCCTCTATGCCTACCGGAAGCCACAAAGAAGGGGGAAAAACCCCAACTTCCGATGAGACTAGGAAAACAACTGGAGAAGAAAGGAGAGGGGAATGGGAAGCCTGGGCTAGTGCCGAATTTGCAGGGAAAACTGAGTGAGGGTTTTTCGATATTTTCTAGAACCCTAGCTTGGCCGGAGATTTGAACTCGAAAATACCTGGAGGAGAAGGGGGCTTGGGGGGTATTTATAGGAGAGGGAAGGCGGTGCTGCCAATGGTGGTGCCGCCATTGGCGGTGGTGGAAACCTTTGGAAACTGGGGGTTTCTGGAGAAATCGAGAGGAGGAAGAAGACGAGGTGCCGTTATCAAAACGGCCCCCTGCATTTTCTATCTTTTTCTTGTTAAATTTAAATTACAGAAATTCCCCTAATCTTTAGACGGCTGTAACTTCTTCATACGAACTTCGTTTTCAGTGTTCTTTGAGGCGTTGGATTCCATTTTTCGAGTATAATTTAATGGTACCAAGTTTTCTTACAAATTCCTTTGTTTAATATTTTAAATAAAGTAAAACATTTAACACAGTTCATTTGATATAGAATGTCCTATTCATTTTTGTTAAATGGATGCAAAAATAGCGTAAATTGCTTGGGCATTACATTATTACCCCCTTAAAAGAATTTCGTCCTCGAAATTCCACAAATCCTTTCCTTCAAGTCAGTTGTCTTCTTGATAAGACATATTCTTCCTGAGGACTCTCTTAAAACTTGAACTAAGAAAATTCCTTTGCTTCATTCCCATACTTCTGTTGTCGATGAATTCATTATTCCGTTATCCAATACTCTAATTAGATTAATACTTGGAGTAATGTTGTCCTTAAAATGCTAATCGTATTATCTTGTAACCAATCCTAGGCATGTTCTTAATTTATCCTCGTTATAATTCCTTCCACAAGGCCTTACACATATATATCGTCAATATATCTTATCCATTTACTTTAAGTATATATGGGCCACTTTCGCTGCTTACTTTGATACATAGTCCGATGCGTGCCAGTATATCATTACTGGTTTCTATCTGTATTTCGTATAGCTACCCATTCTTAGATGCTCATATTCCTCTAATCATGTATAGGATAGTCTCCTTAGATGACCATACTCTCCTACTCGTATATAAATTACTTCATACTTGTTTGAGATCATATGATCTTATTCCTCCTATTTCATTTTGAATAGCATAGGATAATCCCTTTTTCCCCTTGTCTTCCATCTAATGATCTCTTCTTCTTTTGAATATTCAATATTCATCGAATACTTATAATTACATCTCTATCTCTTTCTCTCCTTTTTTCAAAATCCTCATTTTTTTGTCTACCTAGATCAATGCTTTTATTTGAGTGGTTGCGTATACTCGATCTACACGTCAATCAAGAGAAACTTAATTGCCTATAGCCTCAATAAAATTCATACAATGTCTTAATAATGACATTGACGTTTTGGTCATGCTATACTTCTCTTATAAGTTCATATTAGGAGCAATCTATTATCACAGATCTATCATCCCTAATATTATCGTAAAATCTTTTAGTAACTCTATCGAATACAATTCCTTATCATATTCATGTTATATTCCTCTTAATCACACAATATGTCACTTGTACACATATTCTGATTTGCTCCATAATATTCAGGTAGTTGTTATTTGATATCACTTCACTCTTCATAAGACTCCAATTAAGGTATCCAAAATTGAGCTAAGTCTTTCAGGATCCATACCTTTGTGATCTAGTACAAGTCACAGTTATTTCCTAATATCATCTTGCATTCTCATCCCTCTTAGATTATCATCAAAATCTTCTCAAAGTCTGTCTTTTACAACCCCTATCATACTCATATCATATCCTTGTGATAGTATACTCATATTCTGATATTCTTTATGATGGTAAGATAGCCATCTAGGTTCTTCGATGTTCTTATCTTTGGTGAGATTAATCTATTACAGGTCAGAATTATCTACTAACACCTTTACTAACATCTTCCTTCATCATTCTCATCATAATCATATTTGCACCACACAACAATCCTTAATCCTTAAGTCGTCTTAGACTAGACTTTGGATAAGGTTTGCAATATCTAATTGCCTAATTATTTATTAAAGCAAGCTACCTTTCACCTATTTGTTGATAGTCTGTATCTTTGTTATCTACTATTATTCGTGTTCTAATCATCTCTTCAGTTCTCTACTTCTCTTTAGACTACTCCTTCTTATTTATCTTGATTGCCTATGACCCTTGAACATGCTGGACTGGCTGTAAAAGGATAAAACTGAGCTCTGATACCAACTGTGACAACTCGAGTTTTCCCATGCATTTTTAAATGCAATATCTAATTCCTAAGGCAGGATGCATCCCTATTTGAAAACCATTTTATAAAAATGATGCAATGCAGCGAAAAATCTTTTGTTTTTAAACTCATTTTGAAAACCCCAAGTGTCATTTGCTTTCACAACAACCAAAGTACTTTTAGAAAATTTCAAAAATCATAAATGTCTTCCCTAGTCTATCCAGTCATAGCTCACAACCCAACTGTAAATAAATACCAATACCTGTCCAAAGGGTAGAGTATTTACTTACAGGTATAATTGTCTCTTTTTTATTTACTTGCTCGTAGCACTAACATTTCCTAAGGCGTCTTCTACTCGTGAGTGGAGCTGTCCTGAAAAATGATATATATTTGGGTGAGTATATACTATACTCAATAAGAGTCTATCACTACTAGTTTTACAATGCATGCTGTGTTTTAAAACATATGTTCTTTAAACCATGTGCATGTTTGAACACTCATGTTCAATATTGATATTAAAAATCATTGTCAAAATAAAATACTGCCGACCTAAAGAATCGCATAATTCAAGTCGAAAGTAACATAGATATCATAAACATAATGATATGCATAAGATGCTCAACTGAATCCAACTCATGGATATATGGTATGGTCAACCACCCTCATGTCATGCCATATGCAATGCAAGTAAATCCTCGAAAACATAGGCACACTATGCCCACAACCTCCTTGCCATGTGGTCCCCGGGTACCTGGGGACATGCGGTCATAGCCTCCACGGGGCATATGACACTTCTTCGTCGTAAATCATGCAATTTATGCAATCGGTTGCGAAACATGCATGCAATGCATAAAATCTGCTCATGCTAGTACTGCATTCAAAGTCATAACCCTGCCTAGAAGCCTGACAGCCTAAAAGCCTGTCAACTCTCTCTGGCCTGCCCTCATCAGCCCGCCCTCATTGGCCAAGGCTACACTTATCATGCAGACAAGAATCCTTTTTTTTTTTTTTCAAAACATGCCTATGCATGTAACACATGTCTTGGCACTATATGTGCAATGTATTTTTCATATGCATGCTAAATTCATTTATGAAATCAATTCATGCTAAACAAGTCATATAACTTAAAACTTAAAACATGCATTCTCAAAGCAATCATGGGTTCTTTTAAAAAGTCTAGTAGTGATAGAACACCTACATCAAAACATCATGGGTTCTTTTAAAAAGTCTAGTAGCGATAGAGCACCTACTTCAAAACGTCATGGGTTCTTTTAAAAAGTCTAGTAGCGATAGAGCACCTACCTCGATTGTCGTCACTTAGCTTGTGTTCCTCTTGTAGACGAGTCCTAGAGTACCTTTATGGCTCCTGTATATCATTTAAACATGAAAATTTGGATTTTTTAGTGTTACAACGTCACGGAAAAGCCAACTTTTGTCTCTGCGAGCCCTGTGCCCACGGTTCCCGGGACTCGTGCATGCCTTGGTAGACTAGGACTTGCACCTATACATCATGCATGCCCAAAGGCTGTGCTAGGGACTGCGTTTGCACATCACATGCATGCCCAAGTGGTATGCTATGACGCGTGTCCTAGATGGAGTCGCCTAGATGGGTCTTTGGCACTGCACGGTGCGGTGCACCTCAGCATCCGAGGCGCTTGTGTGTCCCAGTCGAAACTGGGACTGCGCGTGCACCAGTCGCCCCAGGGGTTGCGTCACTCATGTGCATCACGCACTGCGTCCCTGGGTCATCTTCTTCGATGGGTTATCAAACCTATCACGAGTCCGGCATCTTCAGGCCGGAAAAACGACCAGATCCGCCATGGATCTAGCCTGAAGGAAGGAAAATGGAGAGAGAGGGGGAGAAAATCTACCTGGGCAGCCCCAACACGGTGCCCTTCTTCCAGTGGTGCATTTCCCTCTATGCTTGCTGGAAGCCACAAAGAAGGGGGAAAAACCCCAACTTCCGATGAGACTAGGAAAACAACTGGAGAAGAAAGGAGAGGGGAATGGGCGGCTTGGGCTGGTGCCGGATTTGCAGGGAAAACCGAGTGAGGGTTTTCCGACGATTTTTGGAACCCTAGCTTGGTCGGAGATTTGAACCTGGAAATACCTGGAGGAGAAGGGGTCTTGGGGGGTATTTATAGGAGAGGGAAGGCGGTGCTGCCAATGGCGGTGGTGGAAACCTCTGGAAACTGGGGGTTTCTAGAGAAATCGAGAGGAGGAAGAAGACGGGGTGTCGTTATCAAAATGGCCCCCTGCATTTTCTGTCTTGTTCATTTTTAATTTAAATTACAAAAATGCCCCTAATCTTTAGACACCCGTAACTTCTTCATACAAACTTTGTTTTTGGCATTCTTTGAGGCGTTGGATTCCATTTTTCAAGTAGAATCTAATGGTACCAAGTTTTCTTACAAATTCCTTCATTTATTATTTTAAATAAAGTAAAACATTTAACATTGTTCATTTCCTATAGAATGTCCAATTCATTTTTGTTAAATGGATTAAAAAATAGCGTAAATTGCTCGGGCATTACAACTATACTTCAAAAAGAAATAACACTTTAAAAATGTTGAAAATTTTTGGGAAGAGAGTGGAAATGGAATAATAAATAGAATAATAATATGGCTTAAGCATGTATAAATACACTTTCTTTAAAGTGTTCTCTGCCTTCTCTCTAAACATAAGATTGTTTATGGAATCACTGACAAACTACTACAATGGTATTACAAGCCTTGTGTGGGCCACGATGAACTGTAATTGGATAGGTTCTAATTCTCCTAAATAATACTAGTATAAAACTCAAGAGAATTAAGAAAAAATCATGTCTTAAGAGATAAATGTCACCTTTACATAATAGAAGTTAGTTATTTTCTCAGCAAGTGTCGTTTCACCCTAGTAGTTGATTTCCACCACTTAATATGACCTTACATTTGAATTTTGACACAACTCTTAATTTTATAAATTCAAATTTAGTAATATATTTAATTAACATTGTAAAATCTAACATTTTCAATGGAACTTTATTAAAGAAGGATTTAGATCTCAATTTGTGGTAGGTATGGAATCAGTCACTGGCCCACATTGAGCAAACCTCAATTTTCCAATTCTTAGCTTGCAAACTTGTTTTTTGCCCTATGAAATTGATGTGTTTGGTGGGCTTCATTTGTTTTTATAGGAAAAGGAGACATGTGACCTGCTCCCACATACAAAGTTTAAAGCTCTCTTATACGGTTTTACAGGACTTGGTCTTTGGTATAATAACAAGGGCAACAATCTACTAAAAGATACTCTACATAAAGTAAATCCATACATACATTTTTTGTAGTTGCTCTGCATCATTGTACTACAAGAATGTGGCAATTGGAGACTTGCCTAGGTCAACATCTCTGGCCACTATTATTGTATTTAATTTTCCATTCATACATTCTATAGTATTAACTACACAAATTCAATAGAAGATCAATCCAAATCTACATTTCTACTCATTAAAAATGTATTCAAGCCATCACGAGTACATAAAACAAAATAAAAAACATTTATATGATTTAGTTACCATATGCAAACCCCAACTCACTATGACTCGGCAAATTCTCACTCATGTAATTATGGATGCTAGATAGGTAGAAGATGTAAATAATGTTAGGACCATAATCCAGGCAAGTTTGGATAGAAACTGATGTAATAATCTACTAGCCAAACTCCTACTAAATGTGGAGAACAATGTTCGCAACAAAACTTATAAAATCTAACTGATAAATTTCATTCTCATGCTAAATTACACATTTACCCATGAAATGGCTTGTCATAAATGGGTTAGGTATAGCTACGTATTTTATTGACTATTTAAAGAGGGCTAATTCTACTCCTCATTTAACTTGCAACTCCAACAACTAATGCAAAACCCTCCTGATCCATCTATTTGACACCTCTACAAATGAGCATATTTTGTAAAGCCTATCTTCGCAAGACCAACTTGCTCATCTCATTGTTCCAACTTTATATTTCTATTAGATAAAAAAAGCATGTGGTTTAGATGATTCTAATGTCTAAAAAATATGCATAAAAACAAATGGGTTAGAAAC
Source organism: Warburgia ugandensis (assembly GCA_035236585.1). Lineage (NCBI taxonomy): Eukaryota > Viridiplantae > Streptophyta > Magnoliopsida > Canellales > Canellaceae > Warburgia > Warburgia ugandensis. Next base: position 51,560,483 of record CP141133.1, on the reverse strand, counting down.
TTAAACAAATAACACACAACATCTTAGATGCTACAATCATCAACAGATCGAGTAGAAAGTGAACATTAAAGCAATGATATGAATGAGCTAGATCTTGCAAATACAAGGTTATAAAGATGAGTCATTTGATTGAACTTCATATGTGGTTGTATCCTTATTTAAATAGGTTATCTTTTCCTTTTTAGAGCAAAAAAATAAATTAAGACTTGTGCACCATCTTAAGCTACAAAGATATCTCCTATTAGGATTTAGATTCACTACCTCTGAGTCCATGTACTAGTGTGCATTGAAATAGGCACATGTTCTATGACATAGTAATGTCTTTATTTCAGAAAACTAATTATGCATCAAAGAAGGACAACATCGAACAAGGATTTGGTGTCCTTGATCATCATAGACAAGACATTTTAAATCATCATATTTTAGACTTCTTAGATCCTCATGGAATGGACATCTTTGGATTAATAAGAGATGGCCATCTTGGATAAACAAAAATGGACGTCTTGGATCATACAAGAGAGAATGTACTATGATCCACTAAAGTGCCTTCCTATTTTCTTTGGTCAAAACATCTTCATGAAGCTTTTCTCTAGCCAAAATCACGTCGACTAATCATGATTCTATACTAGTCAAAACTAAGGAAACTTCTTATGTGAGGAATTAGGAAACTTAGAAAACCACTCTTTTGTAAAATGTCTGTATAGAAATTGCTTGTATGATTTATAGAACTACTTAAGGCCTAGAAATTATTATTTAAGAAATACCCAAGTTTAGGGAACCAATATTGGGAAACTACCTAAGTTTGAGAAGCTATTACTTAGTTTAGGAAAATATTGTTTTTGAAAGTTGCTTTTAGTCTTGAAAACTACTTATGATGGGAGAGTTGTTCCCAATCTATTTAAACCCTCATGTAACATGAATGGAGGAAAGTTCTAGATGATTTTTTATACTTGAAGAAGGTTGAAAGTTGTGTGCTTTCTTTTCTCCTATCTAACTCTTGGAAAGATCCCAGAGGGTTGAGACACCTTGCTCTATATCTTTAAGGTGGTGATTCTCTATATCCTTAAAGTGGTTAATAGTTCTATGTTTTATTCTATATATCTTTGATGTAGGTTCTTCTAAAGACTTAGAGTGGTAATTTATTTTAATCTATCCTATTTTGTTTTATTTTATCCTATTATCTCATATCAAATTGGCATCAGATCTAGGTTGCAATTGAATTTCAAACGCAATGTTCTATACTTTTGACAAATATGTACATAACTTGGAGTTGGATGATCCAAGGAAACAAGTTAATCAACTCCAAGAATGTTTGGAGCAATATCATCAACAAAATAATCATGGTGATCAAGGAGATGAAAATTTAGACATTGATTCCTCTAACAATGGCTCACATGATTCTCACTCTTTTCCTATAAGAAGTCATGGTTTTGATAGGAGGTCATCATCACACCAAAGTATCCCTAGAAGGAATCGTGATTTTTATAATTTTTACTTTTTAAATATGAAGGTGGATACTCTTGAGTTTGAAGGAAGAATGTAACCTAAAGAATTGTTGGACTAACTTCATAATATTGATCATGTCTTTGAATTTGAGGATTTCTAAGAGAACATTAAGGTAAACTTGGTTGTTGTTAAACTCAAACAATATGCTTCTTTATGGTGGGAGAATTTTAAAAAAATAAAGAACATTTGAAGAAAGAAGAAAGATTAGATGTTGGGAAAAGATGGAAAAATAATTATAGTGAAGAGATTTACTTGAAAACTATCATAAGGTTATGTTTGTAAAAATTCAGAATTTAAAGCAAGAAACCATGGGCATTAAGGAGTATACTGATAAATTTAAACATCTCACATTGAAGTGTGATGTGGTGGAGCAAGAGAAGCAAACAATTGCGCATTATTCGAATGGTCAAAAAAGGAGATTGGTGATGGAGTACATTTACAACACTACTAGTTTTTCAATGATGTATGGAAACTTGCTTTGATTGTGGAAAGACAAAAAAAATAAAATAAAAAGAAGCAAATTTCAAAAGGAGGCATTTACTGACCTTTTTCCATGGGAAATTCCTTGAATATGTGATGTGTTTATTCTTTTAAACGAATGCCTAGTACAAAATTTCAAAAATCTCAAACAATGGTGATGATAACAAGCAATTCAGTCCCCCAAGTTTGAGTTCAAGAAAATGTTTCAAATTTCAAGGTTATGGACATATAGCCTATTGAATTGATGAACAAAATAAAGTTAAAAACTAACCCTCAACCTTACAAGCTTAAGTAGCTAGATAAAGGACATCAAATCAAGGTAACTCAAAAATGCCTAAACTCTTTCTCTATTAGTAAAATATACAAAAATTAAGTTTGGTGTGATGTAATTCCAATGGATGCATATCATATACTATTAGGTTGTCCTTGGAAATATAATAGGAGAGTCCAACATGATGTTTTTAAGAACAATCATTCTTTTATTTTTAATGGTGACAAAATCATTTTAGCACCAGTAAAATGAAGATTACTTTTAAAAAGTCTGAGGTGGTTTATTTGAGCATCAAATTCATTTATTGAAGTTTTGAATGGAACATACTCTATTGATTTGTTAGATGATGATTCTAAAAATAATTATACAACCCTTGATTATATGACCTTTACTTTTCAAATTTGAAGATGTCTTCTCAGAAGAGATTCCTAATGGCTTACCTCCTATGAGAGATATTTAGCATTTATGGATTTTATCCCTAGGGCTATCATTCCTAACAAAGTTGCATATAGAATGAGTCTTGAGAGCATAAGAACTACAAAGGAAAATTGATAATTTGATTGCTAAGGGTTAAGTTAGAGAAATCAAGAGCCTCTATGCAATACTTACCCTTCTTGTGCAAAAAAAAAAAGGAACATGGAGTGTGTACATTGATAATAGATTAGTGAACAAGATTATAATCAATTAGAACTTTCCCTATCCCTCACCTTGAGTGACCTACTAGATCAAATCCATGGAGCTACCACCTTCTCAAAGATTAATCTTTGGAGCATGTACCATCAAATTTGAATGAGATTAGTTGATAAATCGTAGATAGTTTTCAAAATCAAAGATGGATGCTATGAGTGGTTGGTTATACCTTTTGGCTTATCTTACACTCTAGTACTTATAAGCATTTGATGAGTCACGTTTTTAAATCCTTCAATGGAAAATTTGTTATTGTCTATTTTGATGATATTTTTATGTATAGCAAAGTTTAGGAGGAACATCTGAATTCTCTTCAGCAAGTACTATAGACTTTGTAAAAACAAAAACTATTCAGAAATTTGATGAAGTTCAAATTCTTCTATTGATAGCTTTATTTTTTTGGGCTATGTTGTTTCAATTGATAGCTTGAAGATGGATCCTATTAAAGTGGATATTGTTCTCAATTAGCTAATTCCTTAATCTATTCATGACATCAAAAGCTTTCATGGCCTTGCTTCATTTTATAAAAGATTCATAAAAGATTTTATAAAACATGTTTGAAGGACAAAAATTTCAAGTGGACAAAGGAAGCACAAAGCAGCTTTGAAATGATCAAGTAGTACAAAATTTTATTTGTATATTCAAAGTTGAATGTGATGCTTCCAATGAGAGAATTGTGTAATCCTTAGCTAAGAAAGAAAATTAATTGCCATTTTTTACTAAAAAACTTTATGATTCTCACAGAATTACTACTCCTCTTTCAACAAGGAGTTGCTACAGTATTGTAAGGGGGTTAGAACATTGGAGCCAATATTTACTTCCACAACCATTTTTTCTTTTCTAAGATCATGAAGTTTTAATAAAATCTAAGTAGAAGGCATACCACCTAGGTTGAATTTATCCAATATTTTAGCTTTATGATAAATCACAAATCCAAACTTAGAAAATAATTACTAATGCCTAGAGTAGGAGACACTCTTTCCTCACTATTTTGAATGACAAAGTTGTTGGTTTTGGAATAGTGAAGGAACTTAATTTATGCGTGTGACCCTTACTTTGGGCAAATATGGAGGAACTATGAGCATGGTCTTTATCAATGATTTTTGGTGCAAGATGAGTTTCTCTTTAAGGAAAATCTCTTATGTATTCTTGATTTTATCTTAGAGAAGCAATTATGCTTGAAGCTCATAATGGAGGCCATTGTAATTGTAACATCCTGAGGTTCCAACAGCCAAAATATTGTCCGCTTTGGGGTGCCCATACACCCCTCAAGGCTTTGCTTTTCCCCAATTTCCTAGGAAAAATGCATCGTGACCATTAAAAACACTTGAATTCTTATAAATGACCCAGCTTCTTCATCGGCCAAGGCTTTACCTATCCCCCTTTAGGGACACGCGTCCCTGCATGTCTTATCACATGTGAGCACCCACGTGCAGCTTAGCTACCACACCATGAGGGGAACTGGCTCTGATACCATTTATAACATCCCAGGGTTCCAACAGCCACAATATTGTCCCCGGGAAATTGTTGGAACTCTGGGATGTTACAAATGGTATCAGAGCTAGTTCCCCTCGTGGTGTGGTGGCTAAGCCACATGAGGGCCCTTGCGTGTGGTAAGACATGCGAGGACGCTTTTCCCTAAAGGGGGATAGGGAGGCCTTGGCTGATGAGGGTAGGCTAATGAGGGCGACCAAAAAGAGCTGGCAGGCTTCTAGGCAAGGTGAGGAATTGAGAGTTTAGTCCCACATTGCCCAGGGAAGAGGAATTTGGGCCATTTATAAGAATTCAAGTGTTTCTAATGGTCACGATGTGCTTTCCCTAGGAAATTGGGGAAAAGCAAAGCCATGAGGGGTGTATGGGTACCCCAAAGCGGACAATATTGTGGCTGTTGGAACCCCGGGATGTTACAGTAATAACCCCAAATTTTTATGAATTTATCTAAATTATTAAATATGTAAATTGAAAAGTTGGAAGGAACTGGAAATTTAGATTCCAAGAAATTAACTTTTTACATAATTAGAATTAGGAGTTCAAACATGAACATTTGGATTCTACTTGAAAAAATGGAATCTAAAGACACTAAGAGCCCTAAAATCAGATTTTGGATGAAAATATCATATTTTTTCAATTTTTGGGAATTTAATTCTTAATTATAAGGTAAAAATGGTAATTCACAATTTTATGGGCTCCACAATAAAGTTAAGTGGTTCATAGTCATCAATTATTAGATCTGTAATGATTATAGTGCAATCATGATAAAACCAACTTTTAATAAAATAATAAAAGTAATAAAAAAGATAAATTAAATAAATTAAAATAACTAAGTAGGAAAAATCCTATGCAACTCCCCAAAGTCATCTCCCTCTCCCACTCGTTTTCTTCTCCTTCCTCCTCTTTCCCTCTTCTCCTCCTCCCCTTTCTTTCTCTTTCTCTCTCTCTCTCTCTTCCTTCTCTCTCCTCTCTTCTCCCCCGACTGGGTGTGTCCTCCAATGCACAAGTCAGATTGGATGACAGGTACATCCCTAGACATATCTTCTCCAACCGACGATGCATCTAACTAGCCCCCCCTCTATTTTCCTCCTTTATCGATGTTGGGACTAGCCCGGATCTCTCTCCTTTTCCCCCTTCTTTCTTCCCTTTCCCTTTCCCTTTCCTCCTCCTCCTCCCCCTCCCCCTTCCCTCTCCAATTTCCCCTTTTCCCTCCGTTTCTAGTGACCTAGGTATACCGATAGGCACAGTAGAGTTTGCACCCACCAAAAAACCAAGATCCACCCTCCTCCAATTGATCCAGGTAATTCCTGGTTTCTCTCCCTTGTTTCCTTTTTTCGGCGTCTTTTCCTTAGATCCTAGATGAATCTACTCTCACTAACCAGCCATTCATCGATGAAAATAGATCCACTAGATATGACCTGGAACCATCTCAAGGATAGCTCATATGAAAATTTTGAGCCATCCAATGAAAACGCACCAAGAGCATTCCCACGTGTGAGGAATGGTCATAGAGAGACATTGATGACACAGCGTCCCAGTGACAATGACGCACCATGTGCGTTACAGTCACCATGACATGTCGATGCATCCTGGGATGTGCATCCCATTCCAATGCATCCCAATGACCCATCTTGACGTGTTTTGATCCAGGTTTTAAATCTGGATCATTAAACAGACCTGAAACATGAAATTTACAATTCAAAGGGCTATACAAGCTTGATTTGTGATCAAAAAAGGTCCATTAGAATAGTATCGATGACATGGACCTAATTATACCACAAAATTTAGGATTAGAGAGCAATTTAGAATGATCAAGCCCTAAAAACTATGGAATGTTTTTAGATGGATCAGATCAAAGGGGAGTAGATCCTAAGAAATGGCTATTTAGGTAATTTAGTAATGTATATTAAGACAATGTGGATGATTAGGTCACCAAGATAGGTTTAAAATTTTAAACTGAAGCATTGATTAAGGTAAAATTATAAGATCTGACAAATCAAAGATAGATCTAACTATCAAATCGATATATAAACTTTAAATAGGTATTAAATTAATTGAACTATTAAAATTTAGCATAATTATGATTGATTAACCTATAGATTGAATAATTTAACAAATTTAACGGTCATATCCACCTTGAATATTATGATAGATCAAAACTGACATAGACAAGGATTAAAAACAATAAACCTGACTGATCAAAGCTAATCAAATAAGCCTTGGAGAAATGTAAGTCTACTCAAGAAAGATCAGATGTAAGATCATCTAAATTATGATGATCAATAATAAAATAAATTAAAATTATTAGTAAAAGATAGGAAAATAACCATCTTTTGAACATGTAATTTGACAAATACAAACTATTACACAGACAATAAGGAATATGGTCTTAGAGAGACTGAGCATTTTGAGGTAGGTGGAATTTTAAGAATGCATGATTCTAAATGACAAGATCTGTGTTTTAAACATAATCTTATTTAATATTATAAAATTTATAGAAGTTAAATTGTTCATCAAATAGACTAATTGCAAATCATTATGCTATTATTGTTTAAGATGTGTAATTATTTAGTCAAGAATAATATAATGAACTCATGTTTATCATTATGCAATTATTACAAAGCATGATCTGAGTTTTTAATTATTTGTTCATGAAACTGTATTCTCGGTACATTGGTACCAATTATATTGCCTGCTATTTATGATTTAGATTGATTTCTTAATCCATGGTACAAGAGTACCCATTAAATGATGATGATGTCCTTGTTATGGATTATATATATATATATATATATACACATACAATAGACAAATCGCCTGTTATTATTATTATCTTACAACTGGGCATGGAGGCCTAAGAGTTTTGTTTTCAACAGGCATAGGTTTAAGGATGTTATGCTAGGAGGGTATGAGGATTAACCATCCACTCTCTAAAATTGATGTTATATGGATACGATGCCCATAACAAGGTAAAATGTCATGTGGGGCCATTATGGCAAGGTCACCACTATAATGGTCTATCTCCCCATATAGACATGACTCAGATGATTTTTTACTATGGTATCAATGGAATATAATGCAATCATTTAGGCGCGCTGTTATGGATTGAGACTGCGATGCATAGTAGTCCTTATATTTTCTACACTATGGTGCTGATGTTATGGCATGATGAGATGCCTAATATGGGTTCATTACCAACATGTGATATGATATTATTGTTTTCCCAGTAGAGGCTGGAGGATTATGGACCCCTATGGTGAGGGGTATGGATATTGGACCCAATAAAGTATGGGAATGGATATTATAATATCATTATTGATGACATTCATAATTTTGTATGAATTTTAATGATTTTGGTATGTATAGTAATGTGTGTGTGTGTGTGTGTGTGTGTGAATTATTGAGGGAGTACTTTTATAAAAGCTTTCTCATGGGTAAAGTATAGGTAGACTGGTTATACAGAGTATGGTTCATGGTAATTGGATAACTTTATTTACATGAAAAATGATGAGTATGTACATGTGATTTAACAATGAATTATTGAATTATAAATCATCTTTTAATTTTCATGTATTTTTTAAATCCCCTACAAGCATAGCTTGCTGACATATTATAAATATTTGAATGTTTACAATATCTAATATACAGATAGATAGGAGAAGATGGATACAATACGAGGATACAAGCAACCATACTACTGTCAGGTATGCATTCTTATTCCAACCTTGTATTGTGCAGTTAGCTATTTGGATTGTGGACTTTGAGCATTTAATATAATAATTATAGTGCCTATGTAAGTGAACCACTGGATGGTTCTTATTTTCAATAAATGAAGTTCTATTTTATAAACAAGTTATATAATTATGTATAGTATGGGAGTAAAGTGACATCTAGGCTTTTAAGAAATGAATTTCAAAGAAAACATTTTTCACTGTTTTGGATTTTTAAAATTTTAGAGGCTCCATGTTTTGAAAATAAATGTGAAAAAGTGCTTTAAAAATCTGGGGTGTCATAGTTGGTTTCATAGCAGTTCATCCAGTCACTTCTAGCCCATATGTCCAAAAAAAAGATGACAATCCAAATATAGGTTAGGATTGAATTGGTGTGGAAATAGGGTAGAATTAGTTAAGTATTTGGATAGAATTAAATAAGTATTAGGATAGAATGAGTTAATGTAGATAACTCATCTAGGAATAGTGAACTATGAGTAGATGCCACCTAGTAAGATAACTAGGAGAATGGCTAAAGAAATTATTGATTCCAATGTCAAGAATAGTGAACAAGGGAATCAAGTATAAGTGCTATAAGATAATCTTCAACATATTCAAACACAATAACCTGTAGTGATATATAATATTCTGGTTTAGGTTTAACTGAAAGTTATGCCCTGTGCAATTACTCCAAGATAGGATAACCAACATAAGTACATAATCATCATTCACTTATATTGAAGGTAATAGAGAGACGTTTTAAAGGGACAAAGGATAACTAGAAAATATAGTGGAGAAATGTTAGGAGGCGTTCCCAACTTGTATAGGAAAAGGTGAAATAGAAACAATTGAGGAATGATAAATTGAAGAGAACAAAACTTTAAAGAATTACAGACTTCTGTATAGATGAAGGTTAGAACTACTATATATCTTGAAACTAGAAATAGCATTTTAGGACTGATAAATCAAATGAATCTATAGAGAAAATACTACTAGGAAAGAATTCAAGGAAATAATAAGTCCTATCTTCTCTAAAGATAATTGATAAAGGAGAAGAAATTTGTGAGTTTACAGTAAGGAAATATTATCTTGATAGAGTACGAGAATAAGTTCAGATAAACAAATAGCATATTGATTTTTGGAAGAATTATATCCTAATCTAAAGATTAAAGTTACTGATAAGAAACTTATTACAATAGCAAAGCATGAGATGATTTCTAAATTTTAGGAAATTCTCAAGACAAATCGGTTCATGAAGCATAGTGAAATAAAAAAATAAAAAAATTCAATCTAGATCTTCTAAGAAACAAGTGTTCACATGCATACCACCAAGAAATTAGGATCTGTATATTCCTTTGTTTTGTGTAATTACGACAAGTATGAAGATAGTGGGGAAATGTTGGAAAAATGATTTGATATGATAATTTCAGTTGGTAAATCAATCAATAGCATGATAATTTATTTAAAGAAATGTTTATTGAGGTTATTTGAAAGAACAATAGATGTAACCTCATTTGATATGATGGACTTCGATATTATCCCAAGAATGAATTGATTGGAAAATATTAGACAATTATGGATTATCGCAAAGAGAAAATCATATGTTGTATATTTGATGATAAAATAGTCTTTTTATTTGGGAGATAACATACTATAAGATCATACATTATATTAGCTAAAAAAGGGGCTAAAAACATCTCTAGAGACTGCCATCTATTTCTAATAATTATGGTTATTATAGATGACAAATGACGTAAGATTAAGAGGAAAGATGTAGCTAAAGAATATCTAGATATTTTGAGGATTACCTATCTAAAGAGGGATTGAGTTCTTATGCAGTTCGAACTCCTAAGGCACATTAATGGATTATACTAGCTAAATAGAAAGAATTTGATAGTCAATTACATGAATTATTAGACAGAGAATTTATTTGGCCAAGTAGTTTACTTTAGAGTGCACCCATCCTATTTACAAAGAAAAAGAAGAGATCGATTTATGTATTGATGATTTCTTTAGATTAACATTAATTACCACTCAAAGATGAGAATATATCGCAGATAATTTATGAACACTATGAAGTCTTAGATATGCCATTTGATGATTGCACCTATGATATTAGCGAATTTGATGAATAGAATTACTTGAATTTTCTTATTGATGGTACATAGAATTATTTCATAAGTATTGGAAAATACTAAGAAGATTATAAAAATAAAAATAAAAATAATTGAACAGTTTTAGAATCCATAAACTAATTGCCAAAAATTAGTGAGAATGATTATTGGCTAAGAAAATTATTAGATCATGGAAATGTTAAGGATGGTATTATAGTGGAATTAACAAAAGTAGAGGTAAGGATGAATTGGATGGAAGAATAAGATTGTCATAGAAATTGATAGATTTCTTGATCTTGCAGGATACACTATAAAGATTTTCTTGCATAACCATGCCCTTAATGGTCGAAAAGATGGACAATTCACTGGGAATATTGACTAAAGATATATGAATTACAGAAGAAGATTGACTATGACATTGATTTGATCCTTTCATTAGGAAGTAGAGATTTATAAGAAAATTTCTATGATCATTTAGACAAAGGTTTGAAGAGAGTATTAAAACAATGTGATATAGTCATTACTTGTGATCACAATCTAAAACTTATGGGTGTTTGTTTTGAAAAGTTAGCAATATACCTATACAATGGAAGAATGAAAGCATCATCACTAGTCACTGGATGCCTCAAATATATTTTCATGCAAACCAATTTGCATAAGTGACAATAAAAATGGATTGAATATAGTAAAGAAGACAATCTATTATCATTTTGGGAAGATGAACTTAGTTTTTAATGCATTTCTAAGGAAGTTGAGTACTATGATTGTAAATATCATTATTACATCAGTTTTTATGGAATAGATATTGAGAAATTGAGAAAAAGTGATGTAATGACTTAAGGATTGTGTAAAAAGAGTAAATTTGACAAAAGTCAAGATAAAAGTATTTGTTTACAGCAGAGGCTAGTAGTTCCATTAAATGAATAATTGAAAGAAGAATTATTATAGGCAGCCCATAGGCTGATATTTTTTATTCCTCTAAGGTTACAAGAATGAACCAGGATTGGAAGAAAAACCTTTGGCAAGAACAAATAAAGAGAAATATAAGTACGTTGGTGATTAAATACTTGATTGGTCAATAAGTGAAAGTAGCAGGTAAAAGATCCATAGTAATGGTACACACCACTGAATGGAAATGGAACCATATGAATATAGACTTCATGGCAAATTTAATTAAGACACGTGGTCACCATGATATGCTTTGGATGACAATAGATGGATCAACAATGCCTGATATTCCTTTTTAATTAGATAGAATCAAATAATCAATAATTTAGCCAAATTCTATGGGGAGGAAATTGTAAGTCTTCATGGAATATTATTATTCACTATCTCGAACCAAAATGGTCGAATTATCTACTAATGTTGGAAGAGTACACAAAGAGCATTAAGTATACCATATAGATTAAGAACAATATTTCATGCTTATATAGAAGATCAATCAGAAGGAAACTATTAAAACTTTGGAAGAATGTTAAAGAGCATTTGTATTAGATCGAAATGGAATTTGGAATCGACTTTCTCTATTAGTTGAATTCATGTTTAACTACAATATTCATGCAAGTATCAGTATGATACTTTATTAGGCATTACACATGTAACCATGTTAATTACTGACTTATTGTAGTGAGATTGAAAATATGATCATTAATGGTGCCAGAATTTGTTAAATAGTATGCAACATAGGTTAAATTGATCAAGAAGTGTATGTTAATTGCTCAAAGTCATAAAAAAGAGTTAGATGGATAGAGAGAACAAAATTTCTCAATCGTAGTTGGAGATTATGTGGATCTAAAAATTCTCTACACTCAAAGGAAGTATGAAGTTGGAATGAAAGGAAAATTTTAGTCATAGATTTATCACTTTTTGTTGATCATAGAAAGGATTAGTATGATGGCTTATCAATTAATATTACCATCACCACTAGTGGAAGTATTTCGAGTTTCTATGTTAAAAAAGCATATACTAGATGCCAATTGAATTAAAACATGATTTTACCTATGAGGTAAAGGTAGTATGAGTTATAAATTAAAAGCAATATTTTAATTAAAATGATGATAATATTATTTAGTGGATGAGGCCATATGTGAAAGTAAGGGTGAAATGAGAAAAACTCATCCTAAGTTGTTTGTGTTATGTTTGATAGTAAATTTTGAGGATGAAATTTTTATAAGAGGGGAAGGATATAATAACCTCAAATTTTATGAATTTATCTGAATTATTAAATGAGTAAATTGAAAAATTGGAACATGGAACTAGAAATTTAGATTTCAAGATCAGGAGTTAAAACATGAACATTTGGATTTTACTCAAAAAATGGTTTCCAATGACATTAAGAATGCTAAAATTAGAGTTCGGATGAAAAATTTGTATTCATTTTTGGGAATTTAATTCTTAATTATAAGGGCAAAATGGTAAATTTATAATTATATGGGCTCTACAATAAAGTTAAGTGGGCCATAGTCATCAATTATTAGATATGTAATTGCTATAGTGAAATCATGATGAAACCAACTTTTAATAAAATAATAAAAGTAATAAAAAATACAAAATAATTTTAAAAATATTAAAATAACTATGTAGGAAAGATCCTACACAGCTCCCCCAAAGTCATCTCCCTCTCCCTCTCCCTCTCACCCTCATTTTCTTCTTCTCCTCCTCCTATTTCACTCTTCACCTCCTCCCCTTTCTTTCTCTTCCCCTCTCTTCCTTCTCTCTCCTCTCTCCTCTCCCACCAAGTGCATCCTCCGGTGAATGGTGTTGGATCAGATGATAGGCACATCCCTAGTTGCATCGTCCCCAACCCCATGATGCACTCGACCAGCCCCCCCTCTATTTTCTTCCTTCTTTGGCACTGACATTAGCCTAGATCTCTCTCCTTTTCCCCTTTTTTCTTCCCTTTCCATTTCCTCTTTCCTCCCCCATCCCTCTCTAATTTCCACTTTTTCCCTCCATTTTTGGTGACCTAGGTGTACTAGTGGGCATAGAAGAGTCTGCACCCACAGAAAAACCAAAATCCACCCTCCTTTGGCTAATGCAAGTAATCCCTCCTTTCCTTTTTCTGGCATCTTTTCCTTAGATCCTAGGCGAATCTGCTCTCACCAGTTGGCCATTCACCATTGAAAATAGATCCATTGGATCTGACCTGGAACCATCTCAAAGACAGGTCAGATGAAAATTTTGAGCCTTCCGATGAGATCGTGGGACCTTAAAACCCCTACATCTATGAAAATAGTCAACTTAAAACTAATCCTAAAGTTTAATCTAGAGGTGGGTGATCAGATGGTCTAGATCAAATTGTCTTACTGACCTCCAATCTCTGTTGCTGAGACACAAGAAGTAGATGCATGATGGAAATGCACTCTCCAGGAGCGTTCCCTCGCACGTGGAACAGTCATAGAGCGACTGTGATGTCGCAATATCCTAGTGACGGTGACACATCGTGCTTCTTTCCTTTCCCTTTCCCTTTCCCTTTCCTCTTTCCTCCTCCTTCCCTCTCTAATTTCCCCTTTTTCCTTCCATTTTTGACCTAGGTGTACTAGTGGGCATAGAAGAGTCTGCACCCACAGAAAAACCCAAATCCACCCTCCTTTGGCTAATGCAAGTAATCCCTCGTTTCCTTTTTCTGGCATATTTTCCTTAGATCCTAGGCGAATCTGCTCTCACCAGTTGGCCATTCACCATTGAAAATAGATCCATTGGATCTGACCTGGAACCATCTCAAAGACAGGTCAGATGGAAAATTTGAGCCTTCCGATGAGATCGTGGGACCTTAAAACCCCTACATCTATGAAAATAGTCAACTTAAAACTAATCCTAAAGTTTAATCTAGAGGTGGGTGATCGGATGGTCTAGATCAAATTGTCTTACTGACCTCCAATCTCTGCTACTGAGACACAAGAAGTAGATGCATGATGGAAATGCACTCTCTAGGAGCGTTCCCTCGCGAGTGGAACAGTCATAGAGCCACTTTGATGTCACAATATCCTAGTGACGGTGATGCATCGTGTGCATTATAGTCACCAAGGCACGCCAATATGTCCCAGGACATGCGTCCTGATGACCAGTCTTGATGCGTTTTGATCTAGCTTTTAAATTTGGATAGTTAAACAGATATATAGCATGAAATTTACAATTCAGAGTGCTATACAAGCCCCATTTGTGATCAGAAAGGTCTGTTAGAATCATATCAATGACGAGGATTAGAGACCAATTTAGAATGATCAAACCCTAAAAACTATAGAATGTGAATAGATGGATCGGATCAAACGTACATCCTAAGAAATAGTTATTTAGTTAATTTAGTAATGTATTAAGACAATGTGAATGATCAGATCACCAGATAGCCTAAGAATTTTAATCTAAAGCATTGATTGAGGTAAAATTATAAGATATGATAGATCAAAGATAGATCTAACTATCAAATTGATACATAAACTTCAGATAGGTATTTAAATTAATTGAACTATTAAAATTTATCATAATTATGATTGATTGAGCTATAGATTAAATAATTTGACAAATGTAATGGTCAGATCTACTCTGAATATTATGATAGATTAGAACTAACATAGATAATGATACAAAAACAATAAACCTAGCTAATCAAAGTTTATCAAATAAATCTTAGAGAAATATAAATCTGATCAAGAAAGATTAGATGCAAGATCATCTCAATTATGATGATCAATAATAAAATAAAATAAAAATATTATTAAAAGATAAGAAAATAACCATCTTTTGTACATGTAATTTGACTGATACAGACTATTATGTAGAAAATAAGAAATACGGTCTTGGAGAGACTGAGCACTCATTTCAAGGTAAGTGGAATTTCAAGAATGCACATTCTAGATGACATGACATGTGTTTTAAGCACAATCTTATTTAACATTATGAAATTTATAGAAGTTAAATTGTTCATCAAATAGATTAATTGCAAATCAATATGCTGTTATTGTTTAAGATGTGTAATTATTTAGTCAAGAATGATATAATAACCTCATGTTTATCATTATGCAATTGTTACAAAGCATGAACTTAATTTTTAATTATCTATTCATGAAACTGTATTCTCGGTACACAGGTACCAATTACATTGTTTGCTATTTATGAATTTATATTGATTTCTTACATCCGTGGTACAAGAGTACCCACTAAATGAGGATTGTCATGACCCCAATCCCCAGGGCCGCGATTAGGCTTAATCAAGCTTAACGATTGGGCGAGCCAGGCCTACGTGGCCTTGCTTCTTCTTTTTTTCATAATTATATCACAGCGGAAGTGTTGAGAGAGCTAGGTGCTCTTGTCCTGGGCAAGTCACAATTTACTAGTAATATATATATGTATATATTTTTCTCCTTTAACAACCGAGTCCTACCGAAATTTCGGCAGAGTCTCCCCTGTTTTTCGGACATTATGCATTTAACGCATGCTATGCGGTTCACCTGATAGACAACATAGCAGTCATAATTTACTGAAGGGAGACTCAGTCTCCATACTATCTATCATAGTAAGACATACATGATGCATAAGGAATCAGTGTCAAAATAAGACATAACTCGTTTAGCACTTATATACATGTGTTTATATACAACTCAAAATTTAACAACTTCAAGCAAGCTTTCTTCGACTCACTCAACGACCTTTCTTTTCTCTGCCTGACTGGTACCTGCAAAATAACAAGGTGAGCTGCAAAGCCCAGTAAGGGAAAAGAACCAAACCCATGCATATCCAGTCATTCTCATTGCCACGCTTAAAAACACACTCACTATAACATGAGCATGCATTTTCCATTTTAACTAGTCATATATAACATAGTTAGCATGTGCTATCAAATAAGGCCTATGCTTATTAGAGCAGAATTATAGTTTTTCCCCAAATTCTAATATGACACAACAGTCATCGCATGCAAACAAGCACACCCCATAAGGATTTCCTATTCGTGTCCAAGCACAGGACATTCAATAGATGAGTGACTAAGTCATAGACCTCATTCTAAAGTTAAATGCAAACTATACTCAGTGATGATTTTCTCAGTAATATTAAACCTGCCTAGCATTACACTAGGATTCAATAGTCATCTCCCTCAAGGATTACCATCTTGGGCGGCCCACTATGTGTATCATCATCAAGGCAGCCGGACCCTCAGGATTTACCATCTTGGGCAGCGCCAAAGTCAGGTTCCCTCAGGGTTTACCATCTTGGGTGGCTTCACCTTAGTCGAAATCAACCAGGCAGCCCTTTCCCTTAGGGTTTACCATCTTGGGTAACTCAATATGCCAGCTCATCCCTCAGGGTTTACCATCTTGGGCGGCTCCACTGTGATCCCAAAAGGCCAAGCAGCCCTTTCCCTCAGGAATTACCATCTTGGGAGGCTCAATACCTGACAGCTCATCCCTCAGGGTTTACCATCTTGGGCCGCTCCACCATGATTCCAAAGAACCAGGCAGCCCTTTCCCTCAGGGTTTACCGTCTTGGGAGGCTCAATACCAGACAGTCCAATCCTCAGGATTTACCGTCTTGGGCAGCTTCACCTTAGTTACAAGCAACCAGGTAGCCCTTTCCCTCAGGAATTACCATCTTGGAAAGCGTCATCGTAGCTTACCGGGAGGCCCTCAGGGCTTACTATCTTGGGCTTGACCATTTTATAACAGTTTGCATCATCACAACAGTTAAGCATAGCAAATCACACTATAACATGACCTTTTTAATAAGAGATTACAATTTCTATCATCCATTAAACCAAGGTGGCAATATATACATTTTCCACATGCATAAAGTTAATTTCAAGAGAACATAACAACAAGAATTTAAAGAATGCAAGGGTTCAAGGTCCTTACCTGCTCTCCACGTATAATTCAAAGTCCTACTGGTAGAACAGTTTACACTATTCCCAAACCTCTGCAACAAATACAAGTTCTAAGTAAATTATAGAATTTCATGCCATTTTCTATAATCACTTCTAGTTCTACATTCACCATGTTCTTAATCTAACCTCACATATCTAGATCAAGGATTTGCACACCAATTGGTTGCTATCCAATTGGATCAGCACCATTGGTCTTACATCGATGGTCTAGATCAAGCGTGTACCTCTAAAAGTTTTAATTTCCAACATTTTAGGTAAGTTATTTCACAATTCAATGCTTTTGGGCATAACTCATGGTCTGATATCCTTTCCTGACCTCTGACATTCGCTGATCGAGCATTGGACGGCCAGATAGGATCTCCCATCACTTTATCGGTGATTAGTCAGTCATTTCTATGATAATTCATCACCAATGGTTACTTGGAGTTATATTTGACCTAAATTTACCTTCCGATCACATTTTTAACGGTCGGATGTTAAGGTTCCAAAATTTCCCTATGCATCTACAAACAATTTCGTGGACCAATCGATTCCTGATCGACGATCCGTCTTCGCGGATGAAAAGATCACGCACGAATCGTCCATATCTGAAAATTTTCATTTTTCACATTTTTTTAGGGGTCGCTGGAAAATGTCACCGTCGCCGGAGAAGATGACCGGATTCCGGTCGTCGCCGGCGACACAGGTGACGTTGTTTTTCAGCCAAATTTAATGGGAATGCTTAGAATTTCCTGAATTTTCTTTTTCTAGTGTTTTCCCCTTTTGATTTTTGCTAGAACTATCACTTTTTGCCAGATTTTTCAAGGGTTTTTAAACTTACCCTAGGTGCTGGTTTTTGAAGATTCCGGCGTCGTTTCTCGACGGATCTTCATGAAACCAAAGGGGTTTCACTCTGAAACGTCTAAGGAACAAGGTGAATGGGTAGATTTTCAATCCAATCCTGTTTTGTCCCCTGTATGCCTTGAATCCAGCGGTGTTTTTTTTTTCACCATTCAGTCCCTCAGAAAACGATGCATTTGCGTTGAAGAAGAAGAAGAAATGGGGAAGAGTAGGGAGAGGTGGAGGCCTACCTGGGTTGAGCATGTACCATTGCGACCCAAGGATGGTAACCTGCCTCCCTTCTCGTAGCAATTGAGGCTGAGTTGCGTCTCGCCAGAAAGAGTGGAGTTAAGGGAAACAAGGGGAAGGGGAGAGATAGGAGGGCAAGAAACTTGCCGGAAAGTGATCAAAAGAGGGGGGAGGACCAAGGAAACCGGGAGTGGAGTGTTGCCGGAAAGGTGCAAGGGGAGGAGGGTAGTCGGCTTTTCCCCCTTCCCGTCTGAAGACACATGGGAGTAAAGCTCCACGCAGTGAGTTCCACTCCCGCTTGTCGAGTTCCTCCCACGTGGTCCTTTGGCTGACATGCATTAGAGGGGGTGCCATTATCAATCTGGACCCCCCTCTGCCTCAGTGGTAAAACCCCTGGGTCTGTCGCTCTCGATCTCCGTTTCGCGCGTTCTTAGTGTCGTTGGAAAGCTCTCTCCGAGCACAATCTGATGATTGACTTTTCATCATTGATTTCTAATGTTCTTAATTTTTATATTTTAATCCACTATTTAGGACATGGGCGCGACAAGGATGATGTCCTTGTTATGTAATATATATATAGGCAAATTGCCTATTATTATTATTATTTTACAATCAGGAATGGAGGCTTAAGAGTTTTGTTTTTGACAGGCATAGGCTTGGAGATGCTATACTAGGAGGGTATGAAGATTGGTCATCTGCTCTTCAAAATTGATGTTATATGGATATCATGCCCATAGCTAGGTAAAATGTTGAGTGGGGAAATTATGGGAAGGCCACCACTGTGACAGTTTGTCTCACCATATAGACATGACGTAGATGATTTTTCACCGTGGTATCAGTAGAGTATAATGTACTAATCCAAATGCACTGTTATGGATTGAGATTGTGATGCATAGTCGATCTTGTATTTTTTGTACTATAGTGCTGATGTTTTGGCATGATGAGATGCCTTATGTGATGGCATGATGAGATGCATGGTATGAGCTCATTACCAACATTTGATATGATATTATTGTTTTACCAGCAGACGCTAGATGGTTATGGACCCTGTATATTAAGGGATATAGATATTATATGGTGATATACCAGTAGAGGCTGAAGGATTATGGACCCCTATGGTGAAGGGTATGGATATTGGATAGAGTATAGTCTGGGAATAGATATTATAATATCATTATTGATGACATTCATAATTTGGTATGACTTTTAATGATTTTGGTATGTATAATAATGTATACATGTGTGTGTGTGTGTGTGTGGGTGTGTGTGTGAATATTGAGGGAGTACTTTGATAAAAGCTTTCTCATGGCTAAAGTATAGGGTAGACTAGTTATACAAAGTATGATTCATGGTAATTGGATAACTTTGTTTACATAAAAAATGATGAGTATGGACATGTGAACTAACAATAAATTATTGAATTATAAATCATCTTTTAAGTTTCATGTACTTCTTAAATCCCCTAACAAGCATAGTTTACTGAGATATTATAAATGTTTGAATATTTATAATATCTTAAATACAAATAGACAGGAGAAGATGGATACGATATGGGGATACCAACAATCGTACTACTATCAGGTATGCATTCTTATTCAAACCTTATATTGTGTAGTTAACTATTTGGATTGTGGACTTTGGACATTTAATATAATAATTATAAGGGTTGTATAAGTAAACCATTTGAAGGGTCCTATTTTAAACAAATGAAGTTCTATTTTATAAATATATATATATATATATATAATTATGTATAGTATTGGAGTAAAAGTGACATCCGAGCTTTACATAAATGAATTTCAAAGAAAACATTTTTCATTGTTTTGGATTTTTAAAAATTTAGAGGTGCCATCTTTTGAAAATAAATGTGAAAAGTGTTTTAAAAAACTGGGTGTCATAGCCTTGTTGGACACTTTGGGAGAAATAAACTCTTATGAAAGACTAGTTGTTTTGCCAAAAATGGCAAGGGACGTTCCTAGGCATGTGCAACATTGTAAATGTGTAATTTGGGAAATTTTTTATTTCAAAACAATAGGTTTATGTACTCCATTATCTATTCCTAACTCACCTTAGGAAGAGGTAAGCATGGATTTTGTTGTTGGACTGCTAAGAATGCAAAGAAATAAAGACTCAATAATGGTGGTTGTTGATCGCTATTCCAAAATGGCATATTTCATAGCATGCCCTAAGACTATTGATGCTTCATGTGTGGATAAATTGTACTTTAGAGAAGTCTTTAAACTCTGTGGCATTTCCAAAACCATCACTTTAGATCAATATCTCAATTTTATGAGTCACTTCTAGCGTACTTTGTGGAAAAACCGTAGAGCTCTATTACAATTTAGTTCATCTTGCTATCCACAAATTGATGGGAAGACTAATTTTGCTAATAGGAGTTTATGAAATCTATCATGAAGTTTTGTGGGAAAGAACATCTAATAATGGATTTGTTGTTACCTCAAGTTGAATTTGGGTTTAACAGTTCCTACAGCCAAGCTATAGGTTGCAGTCCTTTTTAAGTTGTGTATGGAAAGAATCCAATGAATTTAGAATCCCTTCCATTAGTCAACAAGTGCAGTGGAGATGATGAAGAGCAAGCAAAACAAATAAGGAAGTTACATGAATAGAATTGAGCAAAAATTGAGAAGCAAAATGAGAAGTATAATGATCAAACCAACAAACACCAAAAATTCGTTAAATTTCAAGAAGGTGATTTAATCTAGGGACACCTTAGAAAGGAATGATGTACTCAAGGGAAACATTCTAAGCTCAGGCCAAGAGTAGTATGTCCTTTCAAAATCTTAAAGAAAATTGGTTAGAATGATTACAAGGTTGATCTACCTACAGAATTTGAAGGTTCAGACACTTCCAATGTAGCTGTTCTTTCACTATAAAAATCAGAGGACACAATAGATAAGTTAGAGACAAGTCATTTCCAACCTGGGGAGAGTGACTTGGGAGTGCCTATATTTTAGAAAACCAATTATGGATCATAGAAGGACAAGATCAATTAAGGATTTGGCATACTAGATCATCATAAACAAGATGTTTTAAATCATCATATTTTAGATGTCTTAGATCCTTAAGGAATGGATGACTTGGATCAACAAGAGATGGACATCTTGGATCTACAAGAAATAGATGTATTGGATCACTCAAGAGAGAATGTCCTAATCCACTAAAGCACCTTCCAATTTCCTTGGTGAAAACATCTTCATGAAGTTTTTCCCTATTCAAAATCATGTTGACTAGTCAAGATTATATATCAATCAATATTAAGAAAACTTCTTGTATTGGAAACTGTTTGTTTGTAAAATGTTTGTATAGAAATTGCTTGTGTGGATTTAGAAACTACCTAAGGCGTACAAATTGTTGTTTAGGAAACACCCAAGTTTAAGAAATCATTGTTGTGAAACTACCTAAGTCCTAGAAACTATTATGTAGTTTAGGAAATTATTGTTTCAGGAAGTTGGCTTTTTAGTTTTGGAAATTGCTTCTGATGGGAGGGTTGTTCCCAATTTGTTTAAACCCTCGTGTAACATGAATGAAGAAAGTTCTAATTAGTTTTTTACGCTTGGAGAAGCTTGAGACTTCTTTGCTTTCTTTTGTCATATGTATCTCTTGGAATGATCCAAGAATGGTAAGATGTTTGGACCTATATCTTTAAGGTGGTGAGTCTCCTATGTCCCTAAAGTGGTGAGCTAATTCTATCTTTTAGCGCTATATCTCTATGGTTGAGGTTCTCTTATAGCCTTGGAGAGGTGAGCTATTTTAACCTATCATATCGTGTTTTACTTTATCATATTATTAGGTATCATTCTGCCACCACTAAGCTATTGAAGTTTTCCTATTTTTGTTGGTTTATTATCAATAAACATACATAATAAATAAATAATTTATTCAAAATATTCTAAAAGAAAATTTGAATTTTCAAACATCAAGGGCTGTCTTAAAATTCAAATGAATAGACACAACCAATGATGGAATTAACCACCTTAGTGAAGAGACAATTAGTAAAGGTCATATTTATACTATAAATAATTGCCCTCACATTCGTAAAAGGATGTTATTTTGTCTCATTTCTAAATATGTAAGTTTCTATATTTACTTTCTTTAGCTATCTTTCCATTGTGTTCTTTGTTTGATTGAGGTGTTGGTTCAATATAGTCTTGGGGTGTAGCCCTTGACTAGTGGCATGTGTGGGCATTGTATCTTGGAGATTTTGTTTATGTATAACCATCAGCACAAGTGTGGAAATGAAGTCTGCCCATTTGATTCTTTTTTCTCTTGTATATTATTTCATCATTTTTTTATTTCTACTTCATACTTAGTTATTTCCATCCTAAGTTAGTCCCAATGCTTTTAGATATTTCCAAAAGAGAATTCTTTACATAGATATTTGGGAGGCATAACAAACTAGTAATGAGTTTTTCATTTTTGTATTTTATGTATGCTATTTATTAAACAAATTTCCCTCCTATTTTTAAGGAGATTGAAAAAGTAACTTTGCTATAGTTTTGCTAAATAATTTTCGTATGGAGGTTTGTCCAAAGTATGTATTCTTACTAATTATTTAGATATCCAATCTTTAAAACCTTTATTTAAATAAATATTGTGACATACATGCTAGTTATCATAACTCATTAAATATCTACTAACTTTGTTTTATCTTCTCCTATTTTTACTTATAGTTTTATTATTATCTCTAATTCTAAATTAAACTCTCTCTTTCTCTATCTCTTTCTATTTTGTTCTTAAAGGTTAGCTACTCTAATTTCATTTGCCCCAATGCCATACTTTTACCTCTTCATTTCTCTTCTTTAACTTATCCATTTTATCTTGCTTAATTTTTAAAGCTGTGTGCCATTTCTAGTTTTTTAAAGGAAATGCTATCTGAGTTAAGTTTTGGGACTGACTCTGGAGCCCTTCCCAAGCTAATTACCTTTGAATGATCTGACCCATCCATCTCATTCAACCTCCCTTAGATTAGCTAGATACCAGAACTGATGGAAGTTTGATAATTTTAGCTATGCCACTTTGAGGTTTCAAAAGTAACCATTGGAGTTTTCAACTGAGAAAAACTAGTAGCTAGAAGCATCCAATGGGCATAATTTCTGATAAAAAGCTTATTAAGGATGAACAAGAGAGTTGCCTCAGATGATCCAAAGATGGGGCTTAGCTAGAGGAGGTTCTAGACTCCGAAGTCAGTCCCAAAACTCAGTCCACGTAGCATTTTAATGGGGGCAGTAACAAGTAATTGCGGATGTATAAACTGATGGCAGGAGTGTCACCATGGACCGAACCAGATGGCATCTCTCTCTCCCTCCACCGATGCACCCATACGTCCGTAGATAGAAATTGCCGAAGGGAGATGTGGTTCTTTGAAGTTTTACGAAAAAATAACACCATGGTGCATAAGCAACAAATTTAACACAGAAAACATCCATCCTCGCTAATAACCAGTCAAATTCAGTGGGTAGTGTTGTTCAGCACATTGGGAATAGTTTCTCCATCTCCCTGAGTTTGAGTCACTAACTGAACAAATTGCTCTACCTGATACTGCCCTGAGTTCAAATCTTCAGTTCTATCCGGCAAGTCTGAAACAACAGCAGAATTCCCATTCCTCATTGCTAGGCAGGAATCCTGCACGGACATGCCAACTGTGTCTTTGAGAGTCAGCTCAAAGCTTCCGATCTTCGATTCTCCCTCGCCATTGTTGCTTTCAGATGAAGTCAGAATTTCAACTGGAGCATGACCTGAGGGTATCACAGAAGGCAGTTTTGACAACAAGGCCCCAAGACTACGTGACATATATGGCAAAAGAGGAGGAATTGACCAAAAGATTCCTCCGTGTTGTGGGCTATTCCATCCAAAATTGGTTGATTTGATTGATGATTCGTCCAGTCCTTCAGTGTAGAATCTCTTCGAACCTGTAAGGACCTGCTTCTTATCATCTAAGAACATGCTACCGTTAATGTCGCTAAATCGGTTACTAAATCTTAAAGCGTTTGCATGTTGAACGGAAGCTGAATAGGGTCTCTTCATTGCGAGAACCCCTGGCATACTTTGAAGATAATTGAACTTCCTCTGTATGCCGATTACCAAGTTTAGATCTTCTTCTACCTGAAACCAACCCAATGATCTATGAGTCTGGAACAAACTAGTGAAGTCTGAGTAACTCCTATTAGGGATAGAAGTTTCAACTATCTTGTTCTTGTTCAAAAAATCAGATTTAAAAGTTCATTTCTTAAAATTCACAGAGATTCAAGTACAAACAAACAGAGGCCAACCAGACCTTATCGAATGAACCAAGTTGGATTACGCCTTCCCTCACCGCAACGGCCGCAATAGTCTGGAAAAGACAAACTCAAACTGTACTTCAGTTATTTGTTTTTCCACTAGTTTCTTTTGTTACTTCATTTACCAACTTACTTGTATGCCAGAATTGAACTGAGACTCCCATGCTTTTGGTTGCTGTTTAGAAACATTAATCATGAGAAATTTTAGTACGAGGAAGGTTAAACAAAAGTGATTATTGTTACATTGTCTTACTGAATCAACTGATGCATTCCATGAGGAGATGAAACTGAGTTCATTCTCCGTTGCGTTTTCCCTAAACACCCATTTGTGAGTGTTTTCAGCTGCCACTTTCCCCATTAATCTGAAGATGTTTTACAAATCAACTTCCCAAAGAGAGAAGATTGAACACAGTGAACAGTAAAACAGAGGAAACAGACTAACAGTCTCACCCTTCTCCATAGTTGTAGACTTCATGTGACATTTTAAAGAAGATATCAGCTCCAAACTTTCCTTCCATGTAACTGCTACCAACTCGTTCGCATTCTAAAAAATTGCAAAAGCCATCTTCCCAAACAAGAATCCTAAACCAGCAAAAGAACTTCAGCAGATTTAAGAAAAAGAATATGTAGAAGGAGAAAAGATTTTACCAGTTTCTTTTGTTTCCTTTGGAACGGTCAAGAACTCCTCCGCCATAATCCCATCTGCAACGAAGTTAATTGGGTATAGACATACTAAACTATGAAAATTTATTCATGAGTTTTGATCTTTTTAATTTTTCCCTTTTTCTTACCTGGGAGGAGGATAATTCCTTGGCAAGATTCTCCAGAAGACAGAGTATACCCACTTGGAAGAACTAGAAGAATCACAAGAGTTGCAGAGACTTCTGAGAGTATGCTGCAAGAGACAATTGAGCATAGGAAGCCCTCCTTCCATTGCCTGGAAATGTGTGTGTATGAGAGAGAGAGAGTGGTATATGTGTCAAATCTCCTCTCCAGTTTTATCCTATGCTAGGATTAGACTCCAATGAGCTTCAACGTAAGATAGACTGTAACTGAAGTCTAACGTATCTTTGGCAATGAATTGCAACCACCCTTTTCTCTTTCACTCGTCGTCTTTGGTAGGCACAATGCTGATAAGCTATACACAGCTAATCGTAGAAATTTAAGGTAGGTTCTGACATTATATTTGAGTATGTAGATTAGTGTGCAGATCATTAATGAAAGCAGTGCCTTGCTCCATGGATCTAAAAGTAAACTTTCAGTTTCGGTCTGATGAAATTTGTCAGAGTACATGGCGGCCCTACATGATGCGGTGATCCAAACCATTCATCTTCCCTGGCAGATATAACAAACGCCACAATTTCAAGACCTCCACTGGAGATGTTGACTTTCTGATCTGTCAAGCACTTTTACCTGTTTATTTAATTAAAGTTTCCCAACCATTTCCATATAAGATCTTTTCTTTTGTTTTATGATGCATGACACATTTGAAGCAGTTGGGTCCATGAGTGTGACACAGTAGAGCGGTTTCACCATTAAAAAAAATAAATGTTAGAGCGGTTTCGATCTCTAGTCTCGGCCACAAATGAATTTTTGATGCGCATAAATGCCTTGCACTGATCTAGATGGGCAATTACCAGGGATTCCCTGCTCCGTCTTCGAAAATCGCCCACATCTAGTTATCCGTATGCATATGTTTATGCTGTGCCTTTAAATTGCTCTCTTAACACAACGCAGTGCAGAAATGATCCAGTGAGATCGTCTTGAATATTCTGTGATTAGTGCAATTTGGCATGCCTCCCATGTGTAAAGACAACACACTACACTGCACACCCGGACCTTCTAAAATTGGCTAATATATCATGGGATGGTTTGGGCCACCTCGTATGAACATTCTTCCACGAATTACTAAAATTTTAGAACATTTCATCATCATTTTTTCCATTAGAAAATCGAAACTTAGTTCATAAAGTGACCCACTAAATGGGTAAATCATGACAAGACTTTATGGCGTCACAAATGTCATTTAACTTGTAGACTTTATAAAAGGTTTTATGCTAACTTTTATTTGTTAATATTCAGCAACGTAATTTTAGAGATGAAGCATGATAATGCCTATCCCTATAAACCGCACAAAAATCTCCGAATAATTGAAATTCTTTTGAAAAATGCTGACCCTTGTAGGGTTCGAGGTAATCCTGAAAATTTTGAAAGCTCTTACATTTTCTAGTTGAATGCCAATTTACTGAAGTTAACATGAACGTAACAAATTAAACTAGAATTTGATGAACAATTAGTCAACTTCTGAACTAGAAAATTTTCCCCACCTATCCTGCAATGCCTCCTGAACTTGCCAAATATTTGTGTTCCCCAGTTATTTCCCAATCCAAACTTCGGAACTACGACTTTAACCATGAAAGTACCTTTATAATAATTTTGTGACTACTGAAACATTTTGTCTATATTCATAAAACCAATAGAAGGTGCGCACATATCATTTTCCTTAAAAGATACCCTGCTAAAGTTTGATATTTTGCATTGAAGTTGGTCTGATGGTTTAAATATGCGGTCCTTGCCGCCTATAAGTAGAGGATGCAGCATCATGAGCTAAATGGAGTAGAGGCCACATACTCAATAACTCTAAGCAAGAAGACAAGTCATGTCAGGTAAAGGTTTTTCTCGGGAATGAATTCTCGTCAATGCATCTAACTTGGGAGATTATTATGTTCTCTACAAGTAGAGGGAAGATAGAAGGCGAAAAAACCTAGTAGTCCAGTGGTTTGGCTAAAAGTGCCTTTCCTGTTGAGAATCGGTAGTGGGTTTAGGTCGGAACCTCCATCCCATTAGAGGAATAGATCCGGAAGAATGTCCGAGTGATTTCTGCTGCCAAAAGAAAAATGGAAAAATTAAACAATATAAGAGAGATGAAGATTTTAGTTTGGATGGAATATATATATACACACACACACTGAAAAACCATTCCTATCTGTTTTACGCATATATTCATTATACAATGTGAAACCCAGAAAAGGAGTTAATTTACAAGCCTTAAAACAAATTATAATTAGTGATGAATTTGCACTTTTTACAGGAAAATACGAGCTGATGAAAATACAAGTGGAACCACTCTGTTCAATGATTGAAACCATTGATTTAGTAGGGCTTGCCATGGAGGTTCTTACACTAACATTATCCTTGGAACACACCCTAAGCCTTTCATTATAAAGGCTTTGTTGATGAATTCTAATGCATGGAGCATATGTACTATAATCCAGTATATGAGACATACTCTCTCTCACACACGCATAGGCACTAAGATATTTGCCTAAAACCAAAATAGTTCCGAGATTCTCAAGGGAAGGAGTGAAAATGGAAATATCGGGGATATTTTAGCAGGAGATGTAAATGTATGCATGTGGTGGGAATTGTGGATTGAAAAGAGCCAGTTGGGATGGGGACACCCGCTCCGTACATAAAAAGCAATGCGGTGGCAGCCAGCTAGAAATTGTGGGCCCTCAAGAAAAGACTTTTTATTCTTCACAGCTATTAAATGATCAACGTGGTCCCCTTATGGTTCCTCAATGCTCTCTCTCTCTCTCTCTCTCTCTCTCTCTCTCTCTCTCTCTCTCTCTCTCTCCTGTATTTTCCTTCCACCCACATACACGTACTAATTTACATACTAAAATTGTCATCCATATTTAATAACCCCGTCCAATTTTCTAAACCTTCAAACTCTTTTATTTAGCAACCTATTTAATTTAGGAGTGTAAATGATTCAAGTCGTGCTTGGAAGGAAAATAATACTCTCGCAACTTAGATTTGCCTTATTCCCACCTTCATGGTTTTTGGGCATTTACTGTCCTCTTTTCAGTTTCCTAAATGAAAAATCAACAACTTGGACCAAATAAATGCCAACAAAACCAATAAGGATGGGAAGTAAGTCAAATGCAAGGTGTGAGAATATCATAATTGTCAAAATATAAAATCTAAATTCTCAAAGCCTCAATCATAGAAATTAAGGTCTTCATCATTACAAATCTAATTGAATAGACTGAGGTTCTATATACAAGTATACATCTCAGCACAAATGAAGCCATTTTTATATACAAAATAACATCGAAGCTCTTCACTAGTAGAGTGACTTTGGACGTTATGATATCCATAGATAGAAAAATTGAATGTAATAAGCTGCTGATTAAGCTTAGGGTTTTCTATACCTTTAGTTGGGTTTATCTTCCTTTCTTTGACAAGACAATAGAAAGAGAGAGAAGCTGAGATGACTTAGACTAGAGAAAGAGGACTTCAAATGTGATATTTCACTGATCTTCATCATTCAGACTAATTTGACTGCTAGAATTTGATAAATCATCATTGGTTAAGGATCCAAATTGAGATTTGGCTATTGAGAGGGAAAGATGAAAGAAGGTGGGATGAGAGAGAGAGAGAGAGAGAGATGGACAAGGGTTTTGGCCCTTTGGGGAGAGGAAAATTGTTTTGTTTTCCCCTTTTACACTATCTATTAATTTATATATGAATATTTATGGATGAACCAAAATGGGCTACATAAATAATCCCAGCATTAGAAGCTAACCTAAAATAAATTAATCATACAAATAAATATAAAAAAAATTGATTACTAATAAAATTTAATAAATTCAAACTATTGTCTCACCTCATGATATGTATAGAATTATTACAAAGAATATCACTATATTTAGCAACTTTTATCCCTTGTTTTATCACAAAGATTACTAAATAAGGTTATTTTCACATTTTGTAGGAATAGGGTACAATTGTAAAAAAATGTATCTTTGGCATTCTAAACCCTAAAAATGGATAATTCAGAGGTCTAGCATGAACATCACCTACGTACCAAATTTATGAAGTTTGGCAATTCAAAATATAGAATGGGTGTCATTATCATTTTCAACATAGTTTGAAATCCTATAAGCATCATCGAACCTTATCTGTGCAAAAGAGGTTATAAATATTAAAACATAAGGTGGCAGAACCTTCATGTATGCATGTATTCATTCCAACACTTATGGGGAGATTCTAAGTGAAGCTTCAAAGCCACACACGTGAAAGAAAACACGCATGTGAAGCACATTCAAGTCAGGCCCCACAGGAGACTTGAATCCCTTACTTTCTCTCTCTGCACCACAGAATGGGGACCACCTATATTAGTACCAAAATTTTCCATGTAAAGGTAATGCATTCCACATAATTACACACACACACACACACACACACACACACACACACACACACACACACACACACACACACATATATGAATTAGTATGATTGGTAGAGAAAAATAAGGAGGTGAGAGGAGAGAGAAAAATGAGAAATCTACAGTCAGTTTTCATCCGAGAATGTTAAGACCAAGTGGCTGAGATCATTCCACATCCAAGACCATCATAAACCAACCAAAGAGAATCCATTTGAGTTAGGATTGTCTAATGAAAAGAAGTCATGTAAGAAAGAAGACTGAGCAATGATTAGTGGAGAAAACTTTGATTGCTTGCCCATTATTTTTCAAGGAGAAGAAAATGTGTTCTCCTAAGTAAAAAATGTGCGTTGCACTTAATTGTGATTTCTTGGAGATAAAAATGATGGTTTGAGGAGAAAATAAAGGAAGGGAATCCAAATGGATAAGAAATCTCTACATGATCCTAGTCGTTCACCTTAGGGCATAATGATCTGACGGATGAGCAGGAATGAGCCATAAAAAGATATCTTTTTGGATAGGAGACTTCAAGAAAATTTCAATCATCCATCTTAAGGTTTAAAAATCATCTAAGGGAATGGAATCAAGAAGGGAAATCATGAAAACCCTAGACACCACTCCTCAGCTCACCATATAAGCCAATCATAACACCTGATTTAACCTTTCAATTAAGAATGAATCTCAACATATTATACAAGTGTTCTCTAATTTTTTGAAGAGGTAGTAGGGTCAAAAGATAAGGAATAGAAGAAAGGAAAGATGAGGCTGAAAATGAGAGTTTCCACTGAGAAACTTCTAGCTCCCATCCTTCTCTCCATGAAAACACAAAGGGGAAGGCCATGCATGGAATTCCATTCTCTACTTCTCCAACTTGTTGCACTATGTAGAAGAGAGGGAAAGAAAGAGGGGAGAACAAGTAGATCTCTGCCCTGAAGACTACAAGAAGGCATCATCTAAAGGGGAGATCAATCCTAGAGGTAAATATCAACCCTCTATCATCCAAGATCTTCTCTCATCCACCATTTATTCTTCCATGCCTCTTTCACCACCATCATCCCATCTTCCAACCATGGCTCCCTCCCCTTTGATATCCATAAATATTTCATCACCTTTCTTATAAAATCCCAAAACGTTTCCCATTTTCAATATGAACCCGTCAAAGAATCCTTCTTACATCCTCCTCAATACATATGCCTCTCACATCTTTCCACTTAGAAGCCAATGCACCTTTTCCACCCTAAAATCCCATGTACCCTCCTCCCTTTTGAGAAAAACAATTTCTCAGCCTTCTGAAACCCCATGCGCCACTTCCATTAAGCTTCCCCACTTTTTCCACTCATCAAAACTTCCATGTCCCTATAACCATTCAACCTTTCTTATATGTCTCATCCTCCTTCTCCTTATCCCTTTCAAAACCCAATGTCTTCACAACCACCAACCATCCTCCATATAAGCCCTCCATAATTAAATGCCCTTTCTACTTTAAAACATCTATATGCATCCATCTAATCTCCTTTATCTTCCATCCTTTATCATTCTCCCAACCTTGAATGAAAGTTATGCTGTCTTTACCTAGGATGTGGCTTGAGTGGTGGAAAACTCCTACCCTTGTTGAGTGACACAACAAGGTTGTGTTATACATGGACAATGGGAAAGAAAGGTGGTAGTGTGTAGGATAGCAAAGTTGGTCAAGGAATTTTTGTGAGCATCATGAAGGTGCCTTTTGGTGATTTTGTTATAACCCATAGTTTCCCTTACTTATATTTATTTATTTGTTGTCATTCTTTGTAATTATTTCTATTAGTGAAATAAAAGTTTCCTTTTCATGTTGATGTGTTCTTTATTTTGTTCTTATGTTATTCATGCTTTTGTTAGTTGTAGTTTAGTTTTATTTATGCTTGTATGTTAAATTAGTCAACTAGATATGAGAATGAAAATTATGTTAGAATAAAATATTTTTATAATTAGGTTATTTAGAATAAAAAGTGGCATAGTATTAATATTATATTTGTAGCACTCTAAGTTTACATTCTCTGTCATTTCTTGCAAGAAAGGGATGCTGAGTATAGTAAAAGAGAGGGTGTTGATAAATGTTCAATTTTGTATAAAAATACACAATTAATAGTCCATGTGTTATAAAATATAGCATTATTTCTAGGTTTTTTCTAGAAGTTTATAACACATGCGTTTCTTACCTAATAATTCAAAAGTTTGATATTTTGTAGGTTCAAGAGCTAATCCAAAGTATGTGAATGGTCATAAATTTTTAGGAATTAATTAGGATTTTCATCTTTTGTAGGTGTTGAGAAGGTAATCCAAAGGCTAATCTTAATAGAGATAAGAATTAATGACATTCATGAGGTTTCCTAGGAAACTTAAGTAAGCCAAAGCTTAAATGTCATCAATCCAAGGTATGATGAAGGTTCAAAACTCTCCTAGGACACGAAAAGAAGCAATTGAATAAGTAAAAGGTGACTAGAAATGGACCCAATCCCAAGCCATTGATTTCCACCACCTTTTCATGGGAGCCATTCAAGCCACCTTAGCCATTAAAGCCATGAAAAAGAGTGATAAGCCACATGAGCTACTCAAGCCTTAAATTCAAGCATTGAAGCCTCTTAAGCCATCAAGGAATAAACTATCAAAGTGAGCCATCAAGCCATGGATGAATGCCACACAATTGGAGCACCATAATAAGAGACTATCCTATGTTAAAAGTATGATTTTTAAGGGATTTTGAGAGCAAATTGTAAAAGATAAGATGATCATGCATTAAGGAACCCATCAAGAGAGAAAACCCCACTTTGTTAATCTATTTCCTAACTGTAATCCACTATTCACCCTCGGATTCCACGTTTTTTACTTAAGGAGGGAGCCACTTTCCTAGAAGGTGGCACCTCCCCCTTGCTTAATTGTTAATTTTAAGTGGTTTCCTAATTAAAAAACCTGTAGTGTAGATCTATTTCCATCCAAAGCATATCAAACCCTAGGTTTTTCCTAAAATTTACTTATTTATATTCTTTCCTATTCCCTCACTCTTCCCACCATTCAAAACCACCTTAAGAGGAGGGTTGGAGGCCCACACTTCCTCCTTAAGAAAAAGATGCCTCCCCCTTCTAATTTAGGAAACTAGTTATCCCATCTTTCTTACATCATCTTGATTGTTGTCCCTTTTCACCTAACTTTCCTTCCTTATTCTCCAACTTAGGCTTAGATCTAGATCTCCTTCCCTTTCTTAGATTAAGCCTTCACCAAATTGGAAGCACAAAACACTATAAATACCCCATGGAGTTCCACATTTTTTCTAAGTAGAAGTTGGGTGAGACAACCTTGAAACATAGCTCTCTTTTGGTGATATTTTTTGCTAGACCTTGGAATTATTTTAGGCTCTTGTCTTTGGATTTCTTACATAGTTCCCTTGTTATTTGCTTTCCAGTTCCATCATAGTGATTTAGTTTCCTTGCTTTGACTTCATTATGTTTTGCCTTTGTTTTTTTCTCTCTATTTTCACTCATCTTTTTCCATCTTTCTTGCTCTCTCTTATTCACTCCATTCCACTAGTTTTTCTTTGTCATTTAATCAAGATATATGTTAACTCTTCTCTGATAGTGATAGCCAAGAAAAGAGATAGCTTAAAGCCTTGGATTCACCTCTTGAGTTCCACTTTTCCACCTTGATTTTTTTTATCCTAGTTTTAGATGCAATTTTCTTTGTTTTAGCTCATCATCTTAGCCATATTCTCCCTTGAATTACTTTTTAGGTTTTTCTTTCATGTTATATTACTTTTAGTTTGTAATCATTAAATTGAAGTTTTAATATTTTTTAGATTAGGATTTGAGCTTTAGTTTTATGCACAATTTTCACAATTTTACAATGTATTATGCACATGAAATTTGTTGTAATTTGGTGATGATTCAATAAAGTTTGTTAAGATTTCTTGTTATTGAATGTTTCCATTATCAAATTACTTTAGATCTAGGTTGTTATCTTGGATAAAAGTTATTATTTTAGTTGCTTTATATGCATGATTTAAATTGATGTTCTTATGTACTTGAAATCTAAAAATTTTCTCCTTAATCTTTATGCTTTGTTTCCAGCCATCTAAACATCTTAATTGTGTGAATCTTTAGGAATCATATAGATTTTTAGGTTGTTTATTGAGGTCATAGCTTATATTTCATGGTATTTTGCATTTGAAGAATGAAATTTGGTCATCTTTCAACCTACGAACTATGCACACAATCCGTGGATCATGCACATGGTACTAGGTTACTTTTCTCTTTGATCCTTGGTTGACTTATTTGCTTAATCTTGTTTTGTAGTTACTATTTAGTTGTTTACATCTTAGTTCAGATTTAGAAAGTTTCATTTTTTTTTAATTTTAGAAAGTTTCTTGTTTAAGAAAGTGTTAGATTAGGAAAGTTTCCTTAAGTTAGTTGCTTAGTTTAAATTATGCTTTTTTTGCATTAGTTTCTTTTGTTAATTGTATGTTAGTTAGGTAAGTCACTAATTCCATTCCTTAGTTTTAATTTTAGCAAGTTTCCTTTAATTGTAGATTTGAATTTCATGCATTTACTTTCTTAGTTTAAATTAAATTCCAAATCAATTTCTTTCTTTAACTAAAGTTAAGCACTTTAAATAAGATCCATCCAACATACAAATTTGTTAGATTTCTCATGGGATTGACCTCTCTTGCAAGCTAATACTATATTGATTCGTACACTTGCGAGTAGTTTTAAAGCCACGCAAGGTGTCTATACGAGAATCTTTGATAGTCGGTGCCCTAAGAAGACCATCTATAGTTTGAATAAGTATAATACTATGCTAAGAAACTAGTACTAAGAAAATATTTGAAGAGAGCTCGAAAAGATTTTTATTTTTATTTTTGGAGTTATCGCAACTTTATTAACATTTGCTAAAGAATCTAGATAGCTTAATCCTTAAAGGATTTGATTTCTAATAAATTGGGTTTTTAATTCCTCAGTTTCGTTTAATTTTTAGCATTTTATGTGATTTTTTATTATTTTTAGCATTTAGGTAATTAATTTAGTTAAATAAATTATTTGGCTAGGTTAAAGTACTTAAACTAGGCTTTAATTAAAATTTGTTTATTGATAGAGTCCTTGTAGATCGACCCATACTTGCAATGTCTATGATATAGTGGACTTGTGCACTTGCAGTTATTTTTAGAACACATCAAGTTTTTGGCACTATTGATGGGAACTCGCAATGGACTGTTGGTTAAAATCTAGGTTAATTACTCCACCAATAGTCATAGATTTTAGGTTCATTCATTTTAATAGTATTTTTCATATTCTCTTTATTCCTTTGAAATTTTTGGTACTCACTTATACTTTTTCATTTTGCAAGAATTTTGAGCAAGATGCAGCAAAATTAGAATAGCTTATAAATTTTTATTTTGAGTGAATTGTAATGAGGATGTGAATGTATTTTATTTAATCATAATTTATTCAAATTAAAGGGGTTATAATAATGCTAGTCAAGAGTGAGCCATCCTAACTTGGAAGAGTAGATAGCATGTACATGGACCCACCTTTGTATGAGAAGACATAATCTAAGACCACAATGTAAGCATTTCTAATCTCCTTATGTTTCTTAGATTATGACTTGCATAATAATTAATTTTTCATTGTGGTTGGTGATAAATATCATATAGCTTGTACTCATAAATTAAATTTTGCATATTAATTAAGACTTTGCATTAGTTGCACCTCTTAACAAGGGATAGCCTAAGGTCGGCTATAACCCATAAAAAAAGGTTGTTAGGGTTATAGTGTCCAGTTTGTTGAGGCCTGGATCCTTTGTTAAGTAGCATATAGGTAGTCACATTATTTTACTACTTTTCTTACATTTTTAAGGCACATTTAATGCTTCAAGGTGATTATATGATTGATCAAACTACCATGGTGTGTGAAAATTAATTAGTAAGGGCAATCACTCCAACAAGATCAAGGGTGGATTTGATCCTCATCCATTATCCCACCTAGGTTAAACATAATCTTAAGCATAAACCTAGGACCTTCTTGGAAAGAGATGATCTATTGCCACTCCAGTGGCCCCTACTGGATCTGTTATATTGGTATTTAAATGACTAGCTCTACTCAGATAACCTATGGTTGACTAAGGAAATTGTGAAGTGATTGATCAAGCTAGGATCTAACTAGTAAGAAATAGGGCAAGTCTGAAAGAGAAAAGGAGCTACCTAGGTTAGATGTAACCTAAAAGTCACTCTCCTAAAGAAAATAACGAAAAATCGAACCTTTCAGCTTGTTTGTATTAGGACTAGGATTAATTGTGTAGCCTTGAATGTGCATCATTTTACTTAGGTGCCCCTTAATCTAAGAAAAAATGTACTCTTTCATATAAAATGATTTGTTTTCATCATATATAAAATTGACTACATTTTACTGCACTATTTTTTTGGTGTAGGCCCAGTTGACAATCTAAGAATCCAAATCTCACACTCTTAGACTCTTAAGATCAAACGGAATACAAGGTGAGGGTTAAAGCAATCAAGCTAATCATATTAACCTTGTTGAAGTAATGGCACATGAAGCAGGGGATAGAAAGCCACTTTTGTACTATTTCACTCCTTGGCCCCTTCACTACAAAGAAATGTATGAGACAAAAATCTAAGGATACTCCTGATATGTCTAATGCACTGGATAGATTGCCCGATAGGATGGATAGTGAATTGAATAGGCTAAAATCTTTTAGGTAGGCCAACGAGTCATCTAGGCAGCCATCGTGTAAGAATTTTTATACCTTTTCTAGCCCAACATATCCTACTACTTCATACCTATCAAGTTGCACATACACTATATATTATCAAGAGCAAGTGAATGCACCCAATGCATACACAAATCCTAGCAATTATTATTATATTGATATCAACTATCCTAGGTGGGCTAAGCATCCCAAACAAATATGGTATTAGGATTATCAGGGTGGATCATCATGGTTCCACCGTACTCAACCCTTTCAAAGTACCTCAATGCTATAGCAGTATGACCCATACCAGTTGTTTCCAAAGTGGAGATATAAGTATTAAATTTATAAAAAGGGTTAAGGAAATTGAAAAAATTGAGGATAATGAGAAGCCCATCAATATTGATACCAAGATGGAAATATCATTGGATGATCCTTCTAAGATACAAAATTTCTAATCATCCCTACCATCCTCCAAGCCAGATCCACTGAGGGATGTATTATTCATTTTTCTCATTTCGATATAGATTCTTTCATTGATGAAGTGAATTATTTATTGGATACTTCACCATTAATGAAGATATCCCAATGGAATGCTCGAGTAGGACCCCCTACATTTTTGGAGATTAAATTAGAGCCATGTAACATAGAAGACACACTCAATTTGGACCTACAATCTTTATTTGACCAAAGACAACATAACAACGTAGGTTCATCTAAAACCTTACCTATGACTACAAAATAGGAGGAAGAGTCTATTGATGTTACGATCGATCATCAACTAATTCTAAGGTGTACAATAGAAGATACTGAGGGGTTAAGTCCCACTTGTTCCCCGCATCCAGAAGAACAAGAACAACCTATTAGGGAAATGCAGGGCTAGCTTAACTCCCGACTTTAGGAAAATGTAAGTGAGGAGGAGAATTATTATGTACTTCTTGAATTAGGCCTTATCTTTCCTTAGTTTGCAAAAAATGGGGACCATTCACGTTGATTTGTTCCCCTGAAACATTATTTCATGGTGGTCTTTAATGTTTTGATCTTATCACCATCATACATTTCTCGGTGAAAAAATGCATATTGAGTACCATGAAATTCTTTAATGGAGTGGGAAACTCCATTTAATTTCTAGAGTTAGGATTAGGAAAGATTATATTAGCTA
Organism: Warburgia ugandensis; assembly: GCA_035236585.1. NCBI lineage: Eukaryota > Viridiplantae > Streptophyta > Magnoliopsida > Canellales > Canellaceae > Warburgia > Warburgia ugandensis. The sequence continues at coordinate 51,522,862 of CP141133.1, read as the reverse complement.
GTTGGCTTTAGGACTATGGTAGAGTAGATTGGTTAGTTAGTTTAGTTGAGGATCATATTAGTTTTACATTTAAATTAACACATTGTATATTAATTTTGCATTCAACAAAACACATCAACATATCACAGCACTAATCTGAAAGTGCAGATGCATCCCTTCTAACCCTTTCCGTAGATTTATTAATTTCAGTTATCCATGTTATGTAGTTCTAAACATTGAGGACATTATTTAATTTTAGTTGGGGTGGGGTATTTAAATTTTAATGTGTTCATTTTACATTTTTAGAGTCATTTTGGTAGAGTTTTTGGGAAATTTTGACAAAAATAAAAAAATTTTATGATAGGTTCTTTTACTAAGATGAGAAATTTTGGATTTTCTGAATATTTAGTCTATCTTTTAAAATTTAGCTTATTAATAGATTTGTATACAAATAATTCATTATTTTATAGCCATTCTTCCTTTTCTGAGGGTTATGCATAAATTCAAAATTTTCTTCAGCATACATAATTTCCTAGTTGGTCTCATTATTCTTACTAGATAAAATATTTGAGAAAGCATCTAATAGACTATACCATATATCTCTTGAGTTTATGGTTATTTTTAAGTCATATAAAGCATAGGAAATGATAGAGGCCATCCTTGTTTAATTTAAAGCCTTTAACCTTTCCTATATTATTTTTCAATAGTTAGCCCCTTGAGCTTTTATATTAAGCCTTTCCTTGGTCAGCTCACTACCAATACCTATACTATACCCCTATAACCTATCCATTACCTAGTTTTTTTGGGAATATGTAGAAATGGCTGAGTATTATCTTAAGAAAGAGTATGGACAATACAATTTAAGAGATGAACATCAAAGTGGACCAAAAAGAAAAAAATAAGGATATATTCGAAGTAAAATGGAGAAATGAGAAAAGAAAAAGATAGCCAATGAAAAGGAAATGTTCACATTGTGAAGAAAAATGGAAGAAAAGTCATGAATGCACATACTAGAGGACCTTTACATATCTTTCAAATAACCTTTGTTTACCCATATACTCAGTCTTTTGATAACCTTGTCCCAAGCCTATGCTGTTCTTATAGAGAGAAAGGTAGCTAGAGAAAGACCTAACTTGATCTTAAGAGTAGTATGGATTGGATATGGTTATGAACAAATAAGGAAATTGGTAAAGTATAACATTCTTAATGGTTGATGCATTCCATAAAACCATTATCATTCTTTCCAAGGTATTGTTATTTTCAATGAAACATGTGATATTTTTTTACACTTGATAAAAATATATTCTACTCACATATTAATGTGAGATTTACACCTCTCTAAGTGACTTTCTTCTGAATGTCAAGAATATTGTGTGAGAATTGAAGTCACAGCATGCTTTTGCAGGGTAATTTAGGTTATATTTGACTTAAAAACTGATAATTATTTATCTTAGATGTAGCACAAACTCACATTTTGTATTTAATAAAGTAATGGAATATATTTAGAAAAGGGGTATGATTTTTATATTCTTGTTGATTTTTATTTGTAAGATAATTTGTATTTAATATGAGCTGAATAGAAGAATATTCTCTCATATAAGTGAAGGACTTTATGTAAAGGTTCTTGAAATATTTATGGGTGTTATTTTTTAAAACCCTTTCAAGACTAAAAGTTTTCCACTAGGGATAACCTAAGGGTTTAAAAGTTTTTTTGCATATGCTAAATGTAGACGGCAACACCTGTGAAAATGGCTAGGAATTTTTCAACTTTTAGACTTCTTATTTTTTATTTTAGTAGTTTTGCTTTAGGACTAGCAAAATCTAAGTCCAAGGGAATTTGATAGGTATGGAATTATTACATAGAATACCTCTATATTTAGTAGGTTTTAGACCTTGTTTATCATAAAGATCATTAATTATGGTACAATTGTAAAAAAGAAATATTTTTGGCGTTCCAAACCCTAAAATATGGATAATTCAATGTTTGAGCATCAACATGGGCCTGCCTATCAAATTTGTGAAGTATGGAAGTTTAGAATGCAGAACGGTTGTCATTATCATTTTTTGTACAGACAGAAACCCTAAAAGCATCTCTGAGCCTTATTCGTGCAAAGAGGCGATAAAAATTAAAACATGTGTTAGAACTTCCAGGAATTGCAAGCATTTATTCCACCAACTTTGGGAAGCTTCTAAGAAAGCTTGAGAGCCACACATGACAAAAGAAGCATGCATGTGAAGTACAATCAAGCTGGGTCTTATAGGAGACCTAAATCCTCACTTTCTCTCTTACACTTCAAAATGGGAATCACCCACATGTGTACCAAAATTTTCAAGAAGAGGAGGTGCATTCTACTTACTTTCATGTGAAATACATGTATGGATTAGTATGTTTGTGCAGAAAAATAAGAAGGTAAGGAGAGAGACAAAAAACAGGGAAATCTATTGTCAGTTTTCATCCAAGGATATCAAGAAAGAGTGGCCAATGTCATTCCATGTCCAAGACAATACCAAAGCAACCAATAAGAATCCATTTGAGTTAGGACTAACCAATGGAAAGAAGTTATGAAGAGAGGTAAGACTGACCCATGATTGGTGGAGAAAATTTTGGTTGCTTGCCACCATTTTTTAAGGAGAAGAAAATGTGTTCTCCTTAGTAAAAATTATGTTTTACTCTTAATTGTGATCTGTTGGAGATAAAATGGTGGATTGAGGAGAAAATTAAGGAAAGGCATACAAATGGACATAAAAATCTCTACAACATTCTAGTCATTCACCCAAGGGCATGAAAATCAACGGATGAGAAGGAGCGAGTCATAAAATAATGCCTTTTTGGATAGGAGACTTCAAGGAAATCTCAACCATCCATCCTAGGCATGAAAACCAAAGCCACCATTCCATCTCATGTTACCATACAACCTAATCATTACAATTGATCTAACTATTGATTTAAAAATGAATCTCAACATATTATACAAGTGTTCCACTATTTTTTCAATGGGAGTTAGGGTGAAAAGATAAGGGGTAGAGGAAACGAAAGATGAGGATGAGAATGGAAGGGAGTTTTTAATAGGCAACTTTCACCCCCCTCCTTGACGTGAAAAAACAAAGGGGAAGGCCATGCGTGGAATTCCATTCTCCACTTCTCAAACTAGCTCCACAATGTAGAAGAGAGGGGAGAACAAGGAGATCTCAATCTTTGAAGACTAAATGATGGTATCATCTAAAGGGTAGATCAATCCTAAAGGTAAATATCAAGCCTCTATCATCCATGATCTACCTCTCATCCACCATATATTCTTCAACGCCTCTTTCACCACCATCATCTCATCTGCCAACCATGTCTCCCTCCCCCTTCATATCCATAGGTCCTTCATCTCCTTTCTTCTAAAATCCCAACAAATTTTCCATTTCCCATAAAAACCCTTCAATGTCTCTTCCATCACTAGCTTCTTCAATCCGTATGCTTCTTACATCTTCCCTATTTGAAGCTGATGCATCTTTTCCATTCTAAAATCCCATGCACTCTCCTCACTTCCTAAAGTCCAATTTCTCAACCTTCTATAACCCCATGCACCACTTCCATTAAGTGTCCCCACTTTTCCATTCATTAAAACTTCCATGTGCCTATAACCATTCAACCTTTCTTTTACTTCTCAACCTCCTTCTCCTTATTGTGTCCAAAACCCATTGTCTTCACAACCACCACTCTAAGTGCTCCATAATTCCATGCCTCTTTCTACTTCAAAACATCTATGCACATCCATCAAATCTCCTTCATCTTCCATCCTTTATCATTCTCCCACCTTGAATTAAAATGTATGTTGAGTCTTTACCTAGGTGGTAGCTTGAGTTGTGGAAAACCCCTACACTTGTTGAGTGATACAACAAGGTTGTGTCATAAGTGGACAATGGGAAAGAAAGGTAGTAATGTGTAGGATAGCGAATTTGGCCCAGGAATTGTTTCGAGTGACATGAAGTGTCTTTTAGTGATTTCTTTCTAACCCATTATTTCCCTTGCTCACGTTTATTTGTTCAATTGTATTTATTCTTTGCCATAATTTCTATTAGTGAAATAAAAGTTTCCTTTTCATTGTTAATGTGTTCTTTATTTTGTGCTTATGTTATTCATTCTTTTGTTAGTTGTTAGATGTAGCCTAGTTTTATTTATGCTTGTATTTTAAAATTTTCACCTAGGAATGAGAATGAAAATATGTTAGAATAAAAATAAAATAAAATTAGGTCATTGAATAAAAAGTGGGAAAATAATAATATTAGATTTGTAGTACTCTAAGTTTACATACTCGATCATTGCTAGAAAGAAAGGGATACAGAATATAGTAAAATAGAGGGAGTCTATACTAGAACCTTTAATAGTTAGTGCTCTAAGAAGAACGACTATACTTTGACTAAGTATAGTGTCATGCTAAGAAACTAGTGTTAAGAAAATATTTAAAGAGAGCTTAAAAAAGAATTATTTTTCCTATTTTTAGAGTTATCACAACTTTATTAACATGTATACAAAAATCTCAATAACTTAATCCTTAAAATAATTTATTTCTAACATATTGGATTTTTAATTTCTATGCTTAGGTTTAATTTCTAGTATTTATTGTGAATTTTAGCATTTTAAGTAATTAATTTGGTTAAATAAATTATTGGGCTAGGTTAAAGTACTTAAACTTGGTTTTAATTAAAATATTTTTATTAATAGTCTTGGTGAATTGATCAGTACTTACCTTATCTATGCTATAGTAAACCCATGCATTTGCAGTTATTCTGAAAATACATCGCCTTATAAATGCTTGCTTTTAAAATAATATTTCAAATAATAATTAAAAATCTTTCAGTTCTTAGTTCTAGTCTGGGTACTTGAGTGTAAGATTGATGTTGTACTAATAAGATTTGATTCTTTAAAATAAAAACCAACATCGAACCAGTGGTTCTAATTGAGCAAGCGTGCCTTATTTTCTTATCCAATTCTTGTTGATTTTGCAAATTTAGGTATAACATTTGTACCCTTAATATTTGTATTTACCTAACATCACCTAAGAAACTCCAGTGCATATGAGGTCAGTGTATCTATGCTTACATACATACATACATACATACATACATACATACATATATATATATATATATATATAGAGAGAGAGAGAGAGAGAGAGAGAGAGAGAGAGAGAGAGAGAGAGAGAGAGAGAGAGAAGCACCCAGACATGTATATATCCACTATATATTAAAGCAAAAAGGGTGAAACACACCATCATTATTCTTTCATCACATGGCTATTTTGTCATTTATCTTTTTTCTATTGTCCTTGATCTTTTAAGAGATTATTTTAGGTTCTTTATTTACTCCACCTTAGTGGAAGGAAAGCATGTCACTTTTTGTTTTTTCATCTTATAATATATTTTGGGTAGATTTAAACCACTTATCATGTGTTTCCATATAAAAATTAGTTAAACTAGGAGAAATTAGTTGATAAGAATTAATTACTAATTGCAAATTTATTTTTGGTGGTAGTGGCCCATATGCATTTCACATTGAAGGCATAAATTATCATAGAATAGGAAATTTGAAAGCACAAAGTGTGATGACCTGGATTTTTGTAACATGTTTTGTAATATATTTTGAAAGGCAAGGCCCTTAATAGTAAAAAAAATTCAAAAAACAAAGCAGTGGAAATTCTTTTCTTTAGAACTTGTTTTGTAAAACCCAATTCATCACTTTATACATAACATAACTAGAACTTTGTACAAGATAAAATTCCAATGAAGGAATATACTTTTATTAAATTCCAAAATCCATCTAGTGGTTCATAGTACAGCCAAATCCATTGCAATACTTGTCTAAATTACATAATCTAAACTCAAAGCTCACCATACAATGAAACTCTCATTACAATACAATACTCTCAAACAAAGCAAAATACATGTCCTCAAGGGTATACCTTGAAGATTATTCTTGTCAAGTCTTCTATCGTCTTGAGCTCCTAACTCTCCTTCCCTGTATATGATATATTGCAACATTTACAATATCTCAGCAAGCAATGCTTGGTAGGGGATTCAAGAAGCATAATAATTGACAATATAATTCTAATACTTCATAATCCTATCATCCTTAAACATATTCATGTCTCTACTCTTTACTTTGCAATTTATGTACATCCATGTACATACGTACTATACATGGGTAAATCTGTTAAATTTATGAAAGTAGTCAAATATCATTCCCAACTAAGCTGATCAATTCTTTCCATTATGAGAATTCAGTATTTCAGCTAATCTTACACTGAAAATTTCCCTTCTTGGGAAATATTGGTAATATACAATTACCTAGCATTTCATTATGCTAAAACATAAGGCATTTCGTTGTTCCTACTCTCATATGCATCATAGTGCAAAATAATCAAAGGACTACCATGCTGCAGTCTGATCCATACTAGTGCTCTAAGATAACTGCCCTGTTCACCACTGATACCATGGTGGAAAATATTATGTCACTGCCCCTGTGGGGAGACAGGACTTTCACAGTGATGGCCTTCCCATAATTGCCACACCCGACTTTTAGCCTCTCATAGGACAAGGTATCATCAAATCATCAAACTTCAAGAAGCAGGTGACCAAACCCTCATAACTCCTCTAGCATAGCATCCCCTAGGCTTCTGCCTATTAAAACAAAATCACAAGCCTCCAAGCTTGTACGTAAAATAGATTTCATGCGTATCAGACAATTTGTATGTTTACTTAGGGCTGAAATATCTTCTAGTTCCCTATTCACTTAGAGTTTAGTCCTTAACCATTTTATATGTGTTTGGTTGGATCATAAGGGTTTCAAGAGATTTAATACAAGTATTAATATTACTCTTGTCAACATAAGGTCATGGGTTCAATCATGTATATCCCATGTAAATACATTCATCAAATCCTCCTACCTTCAAGTAGTGATTTCCTTTCCCAGATCTTCCATGATCCTGACTGATATATGTAATCTGTGTATCCATACAAACAGTCAATATATATAAATTATGAACAATCCTATTGATCACTAGATCTAATGTTTAGAATGATCTTTAAATCATTCGTATCTAAGTATTTTCTATCTCTAAGTCTTTGTGTGTCCATCTCCTTGATCTTGATCTTTCATAGATCCTTTTGATATATAATTTATACTTGTTGATAAAGATCAAGGTCCTAGATCTTTTTATCATCTAGTTCTTCTTTGATCTAAGTTGAGTTATTGGATCATCCCTAAGGAAGATGATCTTGGTTTTCTTCCTTGAATCATCTTTGATCAAGGGTTTGGATTATCTAATCTAATGAACTAGATTTGATCTATAACATGCATACTAGATACAATACAATATTCTTATTCTTATTGTTCTTGATCATTCAAGATCTAATGGATCTCATTTGATCATCCTTCTCTTACTTATAGTTTTTATTAGGGTTAGATAATTTACTAACCTTTTATGCTCTTACTATTATCATTCAACAAGTTAATGTTTTGCTAGTTGAAGGTAACTTATTCCAGCCTAAGTCTAGACTGCTCCTCTTATTTCCAATTGGCTAAGGCTTACTAGCTAAATGGTTGAACACAAAGTGGTTACTTCAATCCTCATGTAAAGAGATTTTTGGACCTCACAAACGTCAATGAAAGGTAGGGGAAGAGTGAGGCTCTATTAGACAACCCCCTTAACTACTATATTCAACCTTCACTAGAGTGACCTTAGCTCAACCTTTCATAAGGTTCATATAAGCATGTTGACCTTAAGTACTCTTTCTAATTGATTTTAGTTAAGTTCATGAACATTTACAATGTCATTCATGGGATTTATTATTCTCCTAGTTTGGACCAAGGATTTGATAATCCTTATATTGTCCTACTAACTATAGCCCTTACTAATTAAGTCCAAAATAATCCACTCTTATTTGTGTCATGAAACTCTACTTTCTCATTAGATTCTATTTTTGGTGTTTTATGCTCTTTATCTCATAACAAGTAGATCTACTAATGAAATTTAACCATAAATGAATTATAAATTCAAAGCATAAAACTACATAATTGAACAGCTTAATGATAATGATACAAGGTAATTAAAGTTACACTAGCATGATTTTTAACTAATATACCTTAATAACATAATTTAAACTAACATGGTCCTATGGTACAATCTCATATTATAGTATAATCTTACATGAAATCCTAGCATGGTCCTAAGTTACAATGGCATGAAATCATACTAACTTGATCCTAAGTTACACTTGCATAAAATCACAGTAACATGCCCCTAAGATAATTAAATCTAGCAACCTATTATAACAATTTAATCACATATCATACTAAAGTCTAAAAGTTGCACTAGCATGCTTTATAACATAAATCACATTTAAAATGCTATTATCAATTAATAGAAAATAAAACTAATTACATTATTATTTTTAGAAACCTTTACTTATGATCCAACCATTTGATTTTTGATCTTTTCCTTTTAATCAAGGGTTTTAATTACATTTAGGGGGTTTTCTTCATTAAGGTCCAAAGATCATATTGCTTTGTTTTTGTCATATCCAATCCATGATCTCCTTGGATTTCATCATATTAACATTCATTCAATCCATCCCAAGGATCTGATCATACTTGATCTCATTGATCAAGTGGGCCCCTTTGTATTTTTAGGGTTTTTCTTTATTAAGGTCAAAAGATCATATTACTTTGTTTTTGTCATATTCAATCCATGACTTCCTTGGATTTCATTATGTTAACATTCATTCAATCCACCCCAAGGATTTGATCACACTTGATCTCATTGATCAAGTGGGTCCCTTTATATTTTTAGGGTTTTTCTACCATAACGGGTAGATCCCTTAATATATCTCAAATATGTCCAAATAAACAATAGATATCACTTTATTTCAATAGTATATCATTATTAAAATAGATTACCAAGATCTAATCACCTCAGATCTTGATGATCTTGGAAATTGAAAACTTATTGTCAAAATATAGAAAGTTTCATAGGGTATTTTCTCCATTTTATCATTTCATAAGAAACTAGAGGTTGTAAGCTTTCCATAGCTTCTTTCCAATCTCAATTTGGTGTTCATATGATTCTTGAATTGAGTCCGAAAGTTCACAGTCCATTCCTAGGGCCTAGATCTGATCGCGATCATCCTGTTGGGAAGACGTTGCGCATGAGGCGGGCGCATGGAAATGCTGCCACATTTGGCATTTCCATGCAGCATTTTGTAAGCTGTCCTAGGGACCCCGATCCGATTGGGAGATCGGACAGTTTGTTCTGGACAGTCCAATCAATCCCTTTCAATTGAGGGCCCAAAACTTAATAGAATTTTGTGAAACTTTTACCCTAAGGGTTTTGGACCCTTGTGGATTGATTGGTAGGGTCAGATTTTCCATCTAAGCGCTCAATCATCATTAATTGAAGGTTCTGATATTTACCTTATTTTTACAAATTTTCACCCAAATCAAATTATAGTAAAATAGAAATTTCATCAAACAATAATAAATATTTCTAGGAAGTAGTTCCACCTACCTGATTGGAGAAAAACATTGGTTATATAGTCCAATTTAAGAGAATACCAGTTTTGATGATAAGATAGCCAAAGATCCACTTATCTTGCGATATCTATTGTTTGAACCGTTGGATCTTGAAATTTCTTTGGGAGTTTTGTAGCTAAGGTATGGTAGGAGATTTTATATGATGAGATCTATGATATTTGATCTAGAACAGAGTGCCTAATTGAATTTAGGTCTCTTGTTCCAATCTAGAGAGAGGGGAGAGAAAATGAAAGAGAGAGATCTTTTAGGAGTTTTGGGATTTTGGGAATGGATCTATGTCTGGTTTTGTAGGAGAAATTAAGATAATTTTGTGGGAATTTTATGGACATTTTTAGAGGATTTTTGTAGGGGTATTTATAGGCATTTTGGGTCTTTTTTCATGATTACGTATAATGATTATGGTTTATTTTTTTATTATTTAATTAGCATTGGATTCTCCACCTCCACCTTTTTCTCCTTGACTAGTTGGTAGTGGTTTGACTCATGCTTTCACGTGGGCTGGTCATAGGATCCCTTTTTAGGTACCTTGTGGGCTCCACATAGTGTAAAAAGACCATTTTGCCCTTTATGTATAAAAAAAATTAGGGTTTATTCCCATGATCTTGGAATTGAGGGTACTTAATGGCATTGGATTTGTTTTTCTCAGAACATTCTATATTTTGATGTCCAAGATCTCGATTATGGGTAAAATTACCATTTTACCCTTTTATCCATAAAATAAAGAAAATTAAGGATTTTTCATCCGAATTCAGAATTTGTTGTTCTTATAGTCATTCTGAAGGGTTTTCTGAGTTCAATTTCAATTATGCATGTCTCATCCCTTGATTATACTTTTATAAGAAGTACATTCTAAATAACCCTAATATTTCAGCCCAGAATTTTTGAAACTCAAACTTTATTGATTTTCTCAATCAATTACAAAAATTGGGGTTATTACATGAAGTCTATGTATGCTTAGTTACACATTTATGATATTGCACATAGAATGAGTGTAGTGAAGAATTTGAACATTCATTGATGAAACTAAGCATATACTAGGCATGGTGAAGAATCCAAACATCTAAAAAAAGGTTGATAACAATATCATGAATTCAAGGCATCAAATTGATCTTAACCATTATTTTGGTCTATGAAAAATTAATAAAGATCAGTGGATATGATTTTAAGATCATAGCAGAGGCTTAAACTATCTAATGGGCACGAAATTGGGTATTAGTCTTATCTAAGCCATTTCGAGCATAGTGAATGGCTTGGATCTTACAAAAGATGTTGTGAGATGAAAAACAGCGGAATACATTCCTTCCACTCCCATCAAGCATGGAATCTTATCAGGACTCCAAATTTAATTTCTAATCTTTAATATCATGAGGAAACCTCTATGAATCATCTATTTATACTACTCTTTTGCATATTAAGTTAGGGTTTTTACTCTATTGTAGGTGTTGACAAGCTAACTCAGAGTAAGCATGCTAGTAATCATGATTTTTTCGAAGATTTAATTAGTGATTTTACTCTATTGTAGGTGTTGAGATAATGATCCAATGGACAAGATTAATCAAGATGAGAATTTAAAATCAAGATCAAATCATAGAGCCAGGACCAAAAATTCATTATTCCAAAGTTAATCAAGGTTCAAAATCATCTTAGGGTAAGTAATTGAGTTCAAGGAAGCAATTGGAAGACTCAAAGGTGACCATAATGGAACCGTGCAAAATCCATGCAATTCCATCACCTTTGCATGAGATTTGGAGCCGTGCATGCAAGCACCTTAGCCATACAAACCATTCAAGCCTTGAAGCCAAGGGAATTAGCCACTAAAACCCCCAAGCAAGAAGCCATAAAAGTGAGCCACCAAGCCACTTCAGTCAAGGCCACATGGACTCAGCCGCTTGTGAGAAATTTTCAAACAATTATCTCATGGAAAAATCATGAATTTCAAGGGATAATTAGAAGGATTTTGTTGGAGATTAGCACATGGAAAGAAATTCAAGCATAGGTGGACCAATCAAGAGAAAACACCATCTTTTATTTCTATTTTCCTTTCCATTTTCTTTCCTCTTCCTACCCCAACTTAGGGTTCCATGATTTTTACAAGGGGGAAATGCACCTCCTAAAAAGTGGTGCCTCCCACCTTAAGTTGTTCTTATATCTCATGTTGCCTACCACCATCTAATTCTGTCTAAAAACTGCCATTCTTATCTATCATATTAAGTCCCATCTCATCCCATGTTAGCCATGATCATCCATCATTCAAAGTCTTTCTAAAACCATGCTCAAGGCCCATATGATTTTGATATCAATTACCATGAGGTGTTCTACAATTTTTACCTATTTTTAGAGTCCAACAGTTTGCACTTTTTAATGCTACTCCATTTGCTAATTCCATGTAGATTCTATCTTCAATGCTTACCTCATCTTTCCACATTCATTAAAGGTAGAATATTTTAATCAAATTAGAAACACACAACTCTATAAAAGTGTAATGACTTCAATTTTGTAATATTAAAATCCCAAGTTAGCAATGAAAAGTTCAGTTTTTGAAGATAAGGGCATTTTAGTCATTTCACTATTCACCTTGACTGAACCCAGAAATTTGATCCTGAAAATGGTACCATTAGGTGCATATAGGAAAAAGGAATCCAACAAGACCAAAATCACCTAAAACGGAGTTAAAATGAGCAATTTATGACCCTTTGAAGTTCAGGGGCAAAAATATAATTTTCACAAAAAAACAGATTTAGCCTGCCAAACACAGGGGCCTGTTTTGATACGGGCACCCTTCATCTTCCACCTCCTAGAGGGTTCTAGAATGGCGGTGATTGGAGGAGAAATCACTGCCATTCTGGAAGTTTCTCCACCGCCATTCAAGGGCGGTGAGAGCCCCCTCTAGAACCCTCTCATAGCTCTACAAATAGAGCTCTTGGGCGCCTCTAATGGCAGCCCAAAAGCTTGAAGAAAACCCGTTTTGGAGAAGCAACCAAGAGGATAAACGAGGAGAAAAACCCAGCAATGAGCCAGGTATGCCCAAGATCCCTCAAAACCCATCTTCACAGTAGTCCTAGGCTTAGTTTCCTTAAGTTTTTGCATGAAAAATCATACAAAATAGAGCCCTGGAGAGTCACCAAGGACCCAGGGACGTTCCCTGGGCCGCACTAATTTGACAGGGTCGAACCAGGGTGTCCTAAGGACGCCCTAGTCCCCCAACGAGCGGAACGCTCCTTACCGCACAGAACACGTTGACCGCGTTCGAAGAGAACCAAATGAACGCTCCCGCAAAATGAAAAACGGGGTGGGAAGTTCAGCATGTCTATAGACGCGCCCTTTCAGGCGCATGCTGTAGACACGTAGCACGCTAGCGATCCAGGATTTTTTTGTTTCTTAAGGAAGTTGGGGCGCATGCCACTGACGCGCAGCGCGCTAGCATTCTGCCTTTTCACTCTTAAGGTCCTTATATACGTGTGACACTAAAAAGCTTATAACTTGAGATCTAGAGCTCCGATTGAGGCACCGCAAAAGGCGTTGTGTCTGTGTCGATGATGCGGACAAACCTAAACTATAAAATACTTGATCAAGGCCCAATCAAAGGTGGGCATGACCCTTAGAATAGGATGGTGGCGCGTGACCACTAGACCTTTGGAAAATTGAGGATACCAAGGCCCAATTAGGACCTTAGGACACCCATAGGCATAGGGATGGGCCCCTCATGCCTAAGTAATAAGACCAACCACTCTAAAACCCATAAAAGATAGGCTAAACTAAACTTGATTCCCCAAACCATGTTTAGGAGCATACGAGGACAAAGGGGTTAGCGCGACCTAGCCAGGTAGGTGCTCTATTTCTACTAGACTTTTAAAAAGAGCCATGATTGTTTTGAATGCATGTTTTAAGTATAAATTATATGACTTGTTTAGCATGACTTATGTTATGGCTTGTTTAGCATATAAATGAATTCATCATGCATATGAATAAATACATTATGCATAGACATGTTTTGCAAATAATTGCATATATTGCATGATTTGTGAGCATTGAGTTCTTGCAAAATTGCATGTCCTTGAGGGTTACCAAAAGACGCTGGAGTGCCCAAAAGACGCTGGGTAGGCAGTTGTGAGGGTCAGGTAGTTGTGAGGGACCCAAAGAGGACAGGTTTGAAAAAGAGGTTTTTTCGCTTGTTTGATCTTATATGATTTGGGCTAGTAAGCTCGTGGGCACTATGCCGAGGGGTCTGGGTTGGCCACCCAGCCTCTACCACTACTAGGTGGAATGGGTACCACGCCCAAAAAGGGCATGTCCCTACATCGACTGCATGTGGTACAGGGGGCTACCACTAGTGTCACGGCACTAGGTCGATGTGTCATATGCCCCGTGGAAGCTATGACGCTGTGTCCTCAAGTACCCGGGGATCACACGGCGGCAAGGTCGTGGGCATAGTTTGGGCCCTATGGTTTCGTGGATTTACTTGCATTGCATATGGCATGACATGAGGTTGGTCAACCATACCATATATCCATGAGTTGGATTCAGTGGAGCATCGTATGCATATCATTATATTTATGATATATGATACTTTCGACTTGGATTATGCTATTTTTTAAGTTGTCAGTATTTCAATTTGACAGTGGTTTTTAATATCGATATTGAACGAGATTGTTCGAACTTGCACATGTTGTGAAAGCAAATGACACTCGGGATTTTCAAAATGAGTTTAAAACTAAAGGTTTTCCGCTGCATTGCATGGTTTTTATAAAATGGTTTTCAAATAGGGATGCATCCCGCCTTAGAAAATTAGATATTGCATTTAAAAATGCATGAGAAAACCCGGGTCGTCACATAAAGCCTAAGAATTTCACATGAAATTCATATGGGAGTGGAATGCCTCTTTCCTAAGAAAGTGGCACCTCATTCCAAGGGTGATCTTGGGGTTCTTGTGATACTTCTTTCTTTTGTCTTCCACATCTTCATTCAAGCCTTATGTTCTTTGGTTCTAAGCTTCTTTTCTAGGTTAGTTTCAATCCTTATTTCATTGCTTTCATTTATTTTTTGCTGCTTTGTTTTGATCCTGTTTACATGCACAATCCCTCTTAGTTTTCCCTTGAGTTTTGAATCTATCTTTGCTTAGTTTCTTGCCTATTTCTTCTAGATCCAAGGCCTGTTCTCTCTTATAGCATACCTTGAATCAATCTTTTTTCCCTTCATTCTAACATTTTTTTTGCTTGTTTCTTACCTTGATTTCTCTTATTTGTTCCCACCACTTTTGCTTTATTCTCTTGAATTCTCTCTCTGATTACACATGCTTGATATCTTAGGATAGTTTATGATTAGTGGATGGTGTTTAAGTTATGATTTGGAATTAGTTATTGTCATTGGAAGTATGGACATTTCTTTGATTTTTCATCCTATGTACAAGAGCCTCTTTTTTTATGTAATTATGCACTCAATAAATTCATTTGAGTTATGAAAAAATTCATGTTTTGTTCTAGTGATGTCATTGTTTTTAATTTGATTGTTATCCATCATGAAAAGTGTGCACCATGTTATTTCCATGCCCTTATTTGATTTAAGTTGTATATGCACCATGCTAGTGCTGTTTTTCATTAGATTCTGTGTGTAATTTCCATAGGCTTAGGAACCCATTTAGATTTTTAATTAGTTTAGCTATTATTTTGATCCCATCTTAACAAGCTTCAAATTCTTGCATTCTAGCCATATTCTATCCTCATGAGCCATGTGCACAATTCCATGGGTCATGGGTCTGGTGACTGGACGATTTGTCTTTAAGTGGTTAGTCATTTCCTTCATGATAGTTTAGCATTCTTTGTTTAGATATTTGCATCCTAGATTAGTTTAGGAAGTTTCCTTCTTTAATTTTTAAAAAGTTTTATTTTTAGAAAGTTCTAGGTTTAGGAAAGTTTTTTTTTTATAGAAGGTGTTGTTTTTAACAAGTTTCCTTAGTATAAGTTTCCTAAAGTAGGTCATCCTAGCTTTGCATTGGTTTCTTTTATTGAATGCATGCTAGTTAGAAAATTTTCTAATTCCATTGGATATCTTTATTTTTAGAAAGTATCCATTTCATTCATGTTTCTAATTTCATTCATATTTCCATTTTTATGTTGTTTATTTTCCTAGTTTAATTAAAACCATCTCTCTTCGACTAAAGATTAGTGATTTAACTAGATACAATTAATTGAAAATCCATGAGATTCTTAGTGGGATTGACCTCACTCACATGCAAATTACTACATTGACTCGTGTGCTTGAAAGCACATTTAAAGCTACATCACAAGACCACTGTCCAAGCAAAGTCATGGGCTCACTTGCCATAACCATGAAGTCTAGGAGTGCAAAATGATAAGTGAGAGTCCTTAGCAAGGTCAAAGCAATTAAAAGCCTTAAGTGAAAAATTGACCTTATCTGTCCTAAAGAGCATGTTCTTATCAAAAGTGAAGGTGATAGACTTCTCATGCATGCATTCAAATATTCCATCACCTTGGGAAGCTTTTAAGGAAAGCTCAAATCACATACAATGGACATGCATATAAGAGCTTTTTCTGAAACAAAACAAGTCATAGATTAGGGCCCGCTTGAAGACTTATTTCACTCTCTCTCTCTCTCTCTCTCTCTCTCTCTCTCTCTCTCTCTCTCTCTCTCTCTCTCTCTCTCTACCAAAAGAGGGGACCACAATAAGGAGTTACACGATTTTTCCACATAAGGTGGTGTAACACCCTTCATTAAATATTTTCACTTGAGAAAAATAAGGAAGAAATAAGGAGAAAATAAAGGTAGTGAAGAGAGAAACAATTTAGCAATAATCTATGGTCAACATTCATCCTTACTTTTCAAGTGTTCAACAACTAAGAATTATCCTTATTTATGGATATCCTAAGAACCAAATAAGAATTCACATAAATAAGGGTGGACCAATGAGAATCAAGACTACCATGACGAC
The DNA here is from genome assembly GCA_035236585.1 of Warburgia ugandensis. Taxonomy (NCBI): domain Eukaryota; kingdom Viridiplantae; phylum Streptophyta; class Magnoliopsida; order Canellales; family Canellaceae; genus Warburgia; species Warburgia ugandensis. The sequence continues at coordinate 51,506,361 of CP141133.1, read as the reverse complement.
CAGAATGGTATACCATTGGTGGAGATTTTTCCATGGCCATCGCACCTTATTTTTAGGAGAAAAATATCATTATCCAAGGAAAAAGACTTCTCTGCTCCTTAAAGCCTATTGGCCAAAGAAAAAAATGGCGGATTGGGAGAGAATAAAGGAGAGGAGGAGATCTAAATAAGGAAATCTCATGCCATTCACTCTAAGGTGTACTTGATTCAATGGATAAGAATAAAGGAGCTAGAAAACATGACCCTTTGGACAAGGAAAGTTGTAAGTAATCACATTTACTCAATCCTAGGTGAATTATGATCCAATCATGAAGAAATGAAGAGGATCCAAAGCTCAACCCTAGTGAGGTGCTTTAATAATTACCCCAAGTACATGACTCCATTGGAATATAAAATTGGAAAATATGGGTTGATCTTGTTCTCAGCACCGAATACCCTCACACTTCAAATTTACTCATTCTCAAACAAAACTATAGAAAAAATACAAAAATATAAAAAAACTTCCAAATAGAAAGCCTTTAAACCCTTAGGTTGCCCCTATTGGATGAGTAGTCTCATAAGGGTTTTTAGAAATAATACCCATAAATATTTCAAAAACTCTCATCAAAGTCCTTTATTTCTCTAAGAGAAATTTTTTTTTTTCTATTCAACACTCATTTACTTTCCTAAATTTAACCTATTAATAGAAAACACCAACAATTCAAAATCCTACCCACATGCTAAAGATATCCATTATTTCACCAAGCTTGGAGTTTAAGTGTGTGAATATAGCCAATATATACATAATGTTCAGTCTCTAAGTAAATTATAACCTAAATTATTGTCCCAAAGTATGTTTTGACTTTAATTATCATAGGATATTCTTGTCACTCAATAAAGGTTAAATCTCACATTAATATGTGAGCAGAATTATATTAATTAAAACCTAATTCTCACATAATTCATATCAAAGAATGATAACTTAGAAAATATTTGATAAGGCCTCATGGAAAGGATATCAACCATTAAAGAATGTTAAACTCTACCACATTCCTACTCATCCATAACCATATCCAAGTCATACTCCCCTAAGATCAAGTGAGGACTTCTATTAGGACCAAACATGGGCTTAGGACAAGGTTATTAAAAGAATGGATATAAGGATAAACAAAGGTTGTTTCTAAAGATATGTAAAGGACTTCTACTAATGTATTCATAATTTTCTTTCTTACATATAAGATTGAACATTTCCTTTTTCATTGGCTATCTTTTTTCTTATTTTTTCAATTTTCCTTGACTTTTGGTATAGCCTTTCTTTGAAAATTTCTCCTTTTAGCTACTTTTATGTTCATCTCTTGAACTTTATTGTTCATATTTTTCTCCAGTTATTCTTCAACTATTCTACATATTTTCAACCCAAATTAGGTAATGGATATATTATATGGGTTAATAAGAGTACTGATCAATGAGTTCTTAAAGAAAAGTCTTAACCAGCAAAAATTTTTTTTTTTATGAAGGCTAAAGGCTCTAGGTTAACCAAGGATGGCCTCTATCATTTCCTAGGTTTCATATGACTTAATTATGACCATAAATATAAGAGATTATGATATAGTGTTATAGATGTTTTCTCAATAGTTGACCAAGATGAAGAACAATAAGACCAATTAGGAATTTATGTTAGCTGAAGAAAACTTTGGAATGTATATATATAAACCTCAAAAAGAAAGATTGGTTTTACACTCACACAGGTTAATTGTCACCACATATCTTCTTTGGGATCTCCAAGTTATACTTACTCTTCAACTTAAGCTATATAATGACTATTTTGTGCAATAATTTGAGATTAATTTTCATGAAAACTTTAGAAAAAGGATAAAAAGATGAACTATGCATACAAATCCATTAATAAGCTAAAGTCCAAAAATATAATGAATATTCAAAAAATCTGAATTCTCGTACTTGTAAAGGAATTTTTTATAAGTTTTTTTAATTTTTTTGAATGAGTAAAGACTAAAAAAAAGAACTAAGGGAAAACAATGTTAGACACATTTTTAAAATAAAAATTTAAAATAACTATGTAAAGAGAGAAGGACTAGATGGATAGTACTTGGAATCCAAAATGGTGTAGTGATCTGTTGATGTGAACAATTATGCAAAATACATAATGAAGATGCAAAATGCAATTCTACTAAAACTAAATTAACTAAATAATCTACTTAACGCAAACTAACTATGGAGTTTCTAGAAAACTCACTCCACTTCAAAATCTCATGGTAGTCAATATACATTTTTGGCCAGAAATGTATGGTGGGGATAGTAGGATAGCATGGTCGACCAATGTTTAGTTGAATTTCTTGGGACCAACATGAGGTGACTTGGCCCAAGTTTTTTCAAATTAAGAAATGATAATTCCAACATCAAAGAGTCGATAATATTCCTCCTCCCTTACTTTGTCTTGATGGCTATGATTAAGATGGGGTGTGCATCTCCCATAAGGTTAGTTCATTTTCTTCTTGATGTGATGAAATAAGGGGGCTTAAACCCATAGTATCCTCTAATGTACACCCTAGAGCTAGTTGGTGTTTGGTAGTAATATCAATTGAATCATGTTCCTAGTCTATAGCCACAGGCAAGGTTTTAAATGAACTTAAACTCTCATAGTGTTCACCTTCTGGTAAAGGTTTTTGTGCCAAATTAGGTGCTTCATCATTGTATGGCTCAAATTGCATCTCAAGCAATGGAAGGGGTCCTAGTTGGGCTGTCCATTGAGAAGTTTCTATTAATGGTGTAGTGTTGAGTAAATCATTTACTTCATCAATGAAAATTAAAATGATTAAAACATGCCTCAAGTGGATCCATCCTAACGGAGAGTAGGGATGGTATAGACACTTGATTTTTTCTCATAAGAATTTTTAGAGTCTAATATTATTACTATCCCTGAATAATTGTTGAGGTGCTTTTTATAGTCCTCAACTTGGCTATTTTCCTTTTCCCTTTCAAAATTTGTAGTAGATATTTTACCCTTTTAGAACTCCACTTTTGTAGTAGATTGCAAGTGGCCCTCCATAGTTTGTTTTGTATCATTTCAGAATCTGAGAGTGTTTAGAATAAATAAACCAAGGATCTCTTCCAAAGATTTTTCCCCTATTGTGGAGGAAACTCTTGTTGTGGCTTAGGTTGTTGTGCATTGAATTACTAGGGAAAGGGTAATTATATTGAGACCATGAAAAATTAGGTTGCCTAGCCATCTAGGATGGTTGCTCATAATAGAAATTATCACTAGGCATTTGGAATAAATTAAATGCATTCCCTTTCTCCAAAAAGTATTTAAAAAACATAGAGCAAGAGAGGCACAAAGTAGTAAGATGCATTGGTCTAGCATAGGCGAAACACTCCTCAAACTAAGGTTGTCATGATGACTAGCCAACCAACATAAAAGCTTCCAACTGATTAAGTTGACTACCTACTTTGCTCGCTAATCTATCTAATGTGTGGGACAGATTAGGAGTGGCCGCCACCTCATACATATCTTCATGATGAATAAGCTAAGGAGTAAAATAGTAAGAAAGCAGATTTTTATCCCCTAATTCCTTGGCCATATTTCTAGTAGGGTAATTAGATCTACTTGAGTATGTAACCCTTGCCTAAGTTGACTTAGCTTTGTATACAATGAAAGATATTCTTTATATGCAATGAAAGAGTACTTAACAAAAAAAAAAAAAAAAAAAAACTAACCTGGAGAAACCTAAACTAGATAATGCAACCCATATGTAAAATGGTGCACACAAGCAAAGGGGCACGCACAATTTTCCTAACCCTATGACAAATAAGCTGAAAGGTTCATTATTTCTTAAATTTCTTTATGGGAGTGTAGCTTTTAAGTTATGTCTAACTTAGGTAGCTCCTCCTCTTTTTCGGACTTGCTCTACTACTTACCAGTTATATCCTACCTCAATCAACTACTTCACACCCTCCTCAATCAGTCGTAGTTGATTTAAGTTATCAAATGTGTTAGCAAATCTAGTCATTTAAATATCTACATAGTTGATAAAGTAGGGGCCACTAGAGTGACAATAAGTCACCTCCTTCCAAGACGTTCCTATGAGCTCGAAAGCCACTATAGGTCTCTTCTAAGTTGATTTTAATTAATCGATTAAGTCAAGGCTTGTGCATAAGGTGATGTTTATGAAATCCACCCTTGATCTTGTTGGGTGTAAGTTCCCTTGCTCATTTTTTAAACAAACCCACATACTTTGATCAACATATATTCACCTTAAAACATGTAAACGTGCCCTAATATGGAAGAAAAGTAGTAAATCTAATGCAAACCTTAGAATGCAACAAGGAAATGCTCTTTATATGCTCTATACTACCATCTAAAATGCAACTACTTTAATGCGTCCCTAATTTATGAAATGGAAAGAAGTTAGGATAGCTCATAGTGGGGTCCTAAAAATAGTCTTCTCAGACAAGGGTGGGTCCATTTATATGCCACCTCCTCTTCTAGGTTAGGATGGCCCACCCTTGACTTGTATTATTATCACCCTTTTTTAAATTTAAATGAATCATGGTGTATAAAAAAGAATTACAAATTTGATCTCATTACAATTCACACAAATGAAAAAAATTTAGGAAACTATGCTAAGTCTTCCACCAGATCTTTATGTTTCTCCAAATTCCTACACAAATAAAAAAGCAAGTATCAATTTCTACTAGGAATAAGAAAAGTATGAAAAAATAAATGCAACTATTCTATATGCAATCCTAATATTATGACTAGTGCTAAAGTAAAGAAAACTTAGATTTTAATTAAACTTTATTGCATATCCTTGACGATGGAGCCAAAAACTTGATGCTCTTTAATAATTATCGTAAGTGCACAACTCTATTGGAGTATAGAATAGACAAATACAAGTCCATCCTATGAGGAACTTTTTATTAATGAATTTGATTAAAGTGTAAGTACTTTAACTTTAACCTATCCAATATTTAAAAAAACTAAAGACTTCTAAATATTAAACTAAGCAAGTAACTAAGCAAAGCCAGGAAAGTAACTAAGAAAATAAAGCAACTAAATAATCAAGAAAGGAAAGTATACTATTTCATTAAAAGAACTTGATTACAATGAATAATATATACATAAATAAAGGATAAATAAGGAAAATAAAAAACCTCCTTGAAGTGTCTGCTATAGGAGTCCTTATTGTGTCACTCAGTAAAACCTTTTACATGGCATCTTCATTCTTGGGCTTGAATTCTGCTTTATTGCTTTCTTTGTTGTGTCACTCAACAAGTGCCTATACACGTCTCTTCAACCCATATTACAATAGATTAACACCATTCTATTCTCCTCTCATTAACCCAACATGCCACAAACCCAAAGTAATCCTCAACCATGCTTTAAGAGTTGGAAGGAATCCTTGGCTTCCATAGAAGGGCACCAAAGCTTCTCTTCCTTTCCTTCTTATATTACCAAATCCCAAAGGTCAAAAAGTAGAAAGATTGAAGGCTAGAAGTGAGGATAGATATGAGTGAGAGTGAAAGGAGAGGATTATATGTGTAAATGTAGTAGAAGAAGGCGTGTAGGGGCAAGATCGGAGAGTGGGAGGGGTTGTGCATGCTTATGCAAAGATGGGATGGGGAGACATGGAAGCTAGGAAGGAAGCAAGGGAAGGTGGTGCATGTGGGGATTAGGATGTTTGGAGATGATGCATGCAAGGTAGGATGCAAGGTGTGCATGCAATGGAGAAAGATGGAAGGTGTGGAAGGGAGAACGGAAGTGATGGCATGGATTATAAGGGGCTTGGGTGAAGGATGCATGTAATCTTAGGTGGGCTGGTTGTAGGCATGGAAGAGATGAGATGGGTGAAAGAGAAGAAGAGAATGAATGAATGGTGTGTGCATTCTAAAATGGAAAATGCATGTAATCCTAGGATCGATCCTAGGACGAATGATGTAAAGCATGAAAGAAAGGATGGGGACAAGGAAAGAAGAAGGAAAAAGAAGGGAAGTAGAGATGGATGAGCCCCTTACCTCTCTCCAATGGATTGGACATTTGATCTTGGGTGAGCTTTGGTAGAGGTGATATCTCTCCCACTCTTTTGACTAGGTTTAGGTTTATCATCTACAGAAAGGTAAGAGATCCCCTTATACTTCTCTTTCACCTCTATTTGTAGAGTTTTGGAGTGGTAGCCCTAAGGAATGAATGGATGAGATCTAAGGGCAAGTTAGAGGAAGAATGGACAAGATTGAATGACGATAGCACAAAGAATAGAATGAGATAAGAGATGAAGGAAGGAGGGGGCATGGAAGGCCATGGAGTGGAGGTGTTGGAGGTGGAATGGCAAGGATATATGCTAGGGTGGAAAGAGCTAAGTAGGGGAAGGAAAAAGATACGAAGGAATTGGGAGAGAGATAGGAAGAAAAGTGACAATATAAAGGAAAATGTGGGAAGTGAAAAGAAATGGGAAACGAGGTATGGGATTCAATATGGTTGTATAGGAAATCTGAAATAAAAGTGAGTCATGGGATTGGAATGGGTGGTACAGATCTTTCCTCAAGATTTTATCTTGGATTCTCAAGTAGTGGGTAGGTGGCTAAGGTTTATAACTTTTATTTGCTTCATTGCTAGCCATTGGATCATCAAATCTTAACTTGAGTGGATGAGATTCAATTGGAGTATTCTTAACTAAAAGGATCTTCAAGGGCTTATTTTCTCTCCACCATTAGATCGGGATACCTTGGGGTGGATGACCTAGACTCCTTTTAGATTTCCTTATCCAATCTTGTTCTCCCCTTATTTTTCTCCCATCTCACCATAATTTTCTTCAACCAATGAGTATAAAGGAGGGTGGGGCATCCCACTCCATGAGGTGGATGTTTTTCTCCTATTTTTAAGGTGGGCAACCCATGAAAAAATCTCCACAAATTGGCTTTTAGTTTAATCTTCATTATAGTGTATCTTCTCATTGGTTCATATTTTTTTGGTTTTATTCTCATTGGTTACTTAGTATATGCTTCAACTAGGATAGATCTTGGCCCTTAAGTACTTGAAAAGTAATGATGCTCTTATATTATAGATTTGTAGTAAATTGTCTCTATCTTCACCTATTTTATTTTCTCCACCAATCCAAGTTATTTTCCTCATGGAAAAAATGTAGGAATGAGTGTGAATAACCACCTAACATGGAAAAATATTGTGGCTCTTAAGATGGTCCCCTATTTTGGTTGAGTAGGAGAGACAGTGTAAAGAATATATCTCATGTGAGCCTCGGTTTGCTAACTTATTTTATTTCGAAAAGCTCTCTTTGTATGTGGTTCCAATGTATATGATTCAAGCTTTCCTTAGAAGCTTCCTGAGATGCTTGATAGCTTGCATGCATGCATGGAAGTTCTGTCATCATACTTTTGATATGGACACCCTTTTAGTATAAATAAGGTCAATGTTTCTCCTAAGGTTTCTTACTACTCTGACTTTGATATTACACTTAATTTTTAGTTTGATCTCCCTGAACTTCATTTTTAACATGTGTGGGCCCATGATGTAGCCAAGGCATGCCCTCCTTAAAAGTGGTATGGGTATGATATTAGGGAAAGTGGCATGTTGGGTGATTCTGACTTTGCTTATTAGCTGCTAGTGACGAGCCTAAGCAAGTAAAAGAGTCATACTGAGGATGTTAGGTTGGTTGTAATCTTGTCTACTTTGGGTTGAAAAGATGTGTACAAGCTCCTATTTAGCGACACAAGAAGAGAGCCCTATAGTGAAAATTCAAGCCTAAAAGTAGGAAATGGGATTAGCTTAGGTTATAATTGAACCCCATTGATTAAAGACTCTCCATGGAATCAACCCTCATTTGCCAGTCTATTCTATGATAGATTTGCACTTGCATTACAATTTAAAATCGCATCATACATCACACCGTCTTAATGGTGGGACATAACTCTAAGAAAACAGCACATGGTAACCTCTCTATGTGGGTTTGTGTGTGTGATTCTATTATGAAAACTTGACCATGTCTTTCCAAAGGAAACAAATGGATGGTGAGCCCACTTTTTACTTTTCAGTGATCCAAATCATTCTTCTAATCTTGCCAACATGGAAGGTGCTTATTGTCCATCTTCTCTAATAAATAAATACGCTTAAAATATATCTTCACTTGCAATCCTCCCCTCTCAAAATTTACATAACATATAGATAGCAGGAGTTTTTTTTTTTTTTTTTTGACTTCTCAAGAATTATCAAGAAGCAATTTACATATATTTTTAAAATTTTCAAGGTGAGTAATCTTTATTCAATTTTAAATGTATGAAATTATAATCTAATAAATCTCATACTTAAACAAGCCATTAATTTGTTAATCAATTACAAATTAATATTATGGTTTCTTTATTTGTTCTTTAATGAAAAGTTTATTTTTAATGTATTTCCATAATAAATTGTCTGGAGTCCTCATAGTAGTCCATGTTCATAAAGAGTGCAAGGAGTCAACACCACCATTTGGAACCTACCACTTAATTTTTTAAGTAATCCAACCCATTCATTGGATTCACAATCCCTTGAGATGGCGATTACTAAAAATCTCATGCAACATATGCATCTCTAATAGGATCTTATGCTTACAGTATTATATTGTGCCTTTTTTATATCATCCACATTTCAATTGAAAGAGTTCACAAGGGAGGTTTACATTGAATGAGATTTTTAGTACCCACCCATCTTAAGGAGCTATGAATCCAATGAATAGGTGGGATCACATAAAAAATCAAGGGTGAGCCCAAAAGGTGATGTAGACTCTTTTGATTCTTTTTAAACTTGGACTACTACCAAGACTTAGTATTATGATATTATTAAGGAAGTGATATATACATCGCTTATTTTTCTTCATGATCTCCTCAATTAATAGCACAATGGCTATGACATTAGTTGGACCCAGATTTCTAAAGACCTATTTGTTCATGATGTCTTTCTTGGCTTAGATGAGGCATGCTTTGAATGTCTCATCCATTGGATGATCCTAGCCTCTGTTTTCTTAAGTCGAGGAGTGGATGGTAAGAGTTTCATAGTTCCTTATACAACTGGAATCAACATTTGCTAGGATCATCTAGTGCATGAGAATTTTGGAGCGTGGCCTACCTAACTCCATGTCACCATGTGAACAATTTGGATCTTCAGGAATATGGGTCCACATGAAGTTATAAATGTTCATAGAATTTTTATTAAGGGGCTCATGAGGATAAACAAGGGGGGTGCATGTATCAATACACTATTATTATTAATGAACTTAAATCTACCTTCAATAAAGAATAAGTTTTGATAATCTAAGATATATTTTCTTCATTATATAATTATTCTATTTATATTATTGCTATTCAATTTTACTATTGACTTTTTCATTTTTATAATCAATATAATAACTCAAGGATGACTACAAGATTATTAATACATATACATGAAATTATAATGTTTAAATTTTGTTATATTTTTATGTTATTTATTGTAGTCATTTATTATTTACATTCAACTTTTTAATATAAGATTTGCCTTTGTTTTTGTACATCTCCCAAACAACTTATTAGTTATTTACTGTTGTAATGATACTCATAGGGTAATTTCTAGTTTGAATCTTGATCTTAAGTAAATAAATTTATGCAAAAACATGTAACAAACATGAAAGGGATGTACCTTAACAAATATTATTTACCATTATCCTCTAGGTCCCACATGAAGGGATGAATTGAACCCAAATCAAAATTTACAGCATTTTATAAGTTTGCGCTCAAGTCATAAAAAAAAGTTTTGTAAAAAACATTTAGCATACAAAAAGAAACTTTACACAAAGATTTTATACTAGGTCAGCCTACCAATCAAGGCACCTACTTCCACTATCTCAAAGTAACACTTATATTTAGTTCCACTAGCTCCCTACAAAATATACACATCAGTTTCCAATGTACAAGCCACAAACAAAGGACTAGACCACTTGTAGCAGCTTAGCCTTCTTACAAGCACATGAAAAACTATCTAAGACAATAGAGCAATAACTCTCTCTCAAATGCAAAGAAAAATAGAAGAAGAAGGGTTCTCTCTCAATATATTAAAATCAAATGCAAAATATAGCATGTGTTTTACAAATCACAAGGTAGAAAGGATTAGCATAAGAAGCTTGAAGTTGCATGCTTAAGCAAATAGCTTGGATGATCTTCAATTTGACATTCAATAAGTTATTTCATTTCTTTACGCATCTCGAATGCATAGTATCCTTTTAGATAAATTTCTATCTTTTGTAGACCAATTTTCCATTGGGGATGAAGATTTTAAATTGAAAAAGACAGCTGTATTAGTTCTCTCCTTATCTAATCTACATAGTGACTATGGACAGTTGTAAGCTTTTTAGGTTCCCACAAATTAGGAAAGGGTAGAGGATTTCAACTTACCCTAAGTTGGAATTATTATGTGATAGAATGGTTATTAGGTGTTTCATGAAGATGGGTATTTTCTTTAAGTTGATTTAAGCAAACTAAGGATGGGCGAAAATACTTCTTGTTATCTAACCTTTTCTAATGATTTTTATTAAGTTTCTGACCAAGGTTCTTATGAACCTAAGGTGATTATGTGAATGGAGTCCCTTCCTAAGGAAGAAGGGGCATTAGGTACTAATTACTTAAATAAATCTACTAAACTAGAGATCTTGAGTTCAGACATCTCCAAGGTTTAAGATAGACAAGGATGTAAACAAACTTGCCCTCCTTAACATTCTAAGTCCAACACACTAGCTACATTGAGTTGAGCCTTTGACTAATTTGAGTAATGAATCATGAAAGAAAATAAAAGAGGAAAAAAGAACAATGAAAGAAATTAAATAAGTTATCATTGGCATTGATGCATCATGCACACATTTCAACAAAGACTTAAGCTACAATGCAAATACTTACAAAACATACACTATAAGTGTGACGACTTGGGTTTTCAAAAATAGGTTTTGATAAATTCATTTAGAAAACATCATAATATCCTAGGGAATTTTTTTTAAGATTTTAAAACATAATAAATAATAATTTATAAAACCACCCTTCAAGCTTGGTGTCATTTTAAAACTACACATACAAGTAAAATAACATGGAACCATAAGCACTACTAGGACCCACTGGTCACTAACATAACAACTAACTTAAACCATAAACTTCAAAAAATCACATTATTAATAATTTGTTACATGAGTGTCAACAATAATTGAATGACAACTAAATAAGTAAGTACGACATTCTTCATACTTGTAATCCACTGATCTCTGAGACTTCCAACTCACCAAAATTGAACTAGTCCCTTAAATTTTTACCTAAAATGTTATTGGGGGTGATTGCTACCACTCAATAGGAAATTTCTAAGCTAGTCTAAAGCTGTGAAAGTCATGCTGATTTGCAGGGTAAGATAATTGTGTTTGCTAAATTGACTGATATCACAGCCTACGAGTAACAAATTGGCGAGGCATAGCTATGAAACAAGGGATGTATTAAATGTCTACAAATAATTATATCATATCATATCACTTGGCAGTGTTAGTCCTACCATGTGGCCTTATAAGCAACTAGTTTGTACCTTTAAGAATGACTAACATGTCAGACCATGTCTAAATAAGTAGATGATCTACTATGAACGTAGAGGAACTACTGTCTAGCTAGTTTGATCACGTACACCACACTATCTATATTGATCCTCATGGGGCCACCGGATCAGGATGGTTAGTATTCTTCCCATGATACATACTCCCATAATAACAACTATTCTTTTAGGTAGGTATCCTTTTTAGAGGTCAGGGCCAATCTAAATCTCCTAGCATAGAATCATTAGGGTCTTACAGTCCTTACACCAACTATCATAAGTTGTACATAATCAATCATTACCGTTCGCACCTTCAGTGCATGGTTCAGATGTATGTCCTTACAAGGTCAAAATTAAACACCTCTATAAGGTGAAAACATCAAATCTCATATCATTTCAAATTCTATGATGTGAAAAGAATTTTTTTCTCAATCACATGAGTAATCAAATCCATATTTGAAATATAATGCTGGTAAGATACAATCTTTCTAAAATTCACAATAATCTGTAAGATTTGCAAAACATGTGCTTAGATAAAAACTATAGTAAACATTTATTTTCTTTCTCTACTATCAAGATTTTTGTCTTGTCTCATCTTATCTTTAACTATTTGGATAGGAGCATTGGGTTAGGATGTCAGTTACATGACTATTTTGTTCCTTATGGTGTGACAAAATGTTTAGTCTCTTAGAATATAAATCAACTCACACTAGAGATGAACTTACTCTTGTCAGTTTTCTATTTGACTTTTGGTTTGATCATAGTCCTAGGTGGTTCTTTTTTTATTTTATTATTTAACTAATTTTAGATGGCTTAAAAGGTTAGGATGTCAAGAATTGAAGTTAGACAATTATCTATGAAGGCAAGATATCAAGCTATAGTTATTGTTAAGGTTTGATTCATGAAATAGCAAGGCGCTAAGGCTCAGTTTTAGAAAGTTTTCAACATTTGATTCAGCCATTTGTAGTTACTATGTAATGATTCTTATGATTTGATTTGATTTCATGCCAATGCTTTTCAAGTCCAAGTTGTTTACTTGTTTCACTCAGCTAATAGCATAGCAATAATGTCTTTGGTTTGGATTGGTTTTGCATAGCACAACTATCTAATCATATAAGTTGTTTGTTGTGTTTTTAGTAGTAAACTTGGGCTCATTTCATGGGATAGAAAGGCATGAATAGGTTGAAAGACTATTGGTTTTGTAGTAGAATTTTCTGGATCAATTAGTAGTTTTATTTGATCATTCAAGAAAACATTTAAATTATTTGTTTTGGATTTTTACTACATTCAAGAAAAGTCCATGTATTATAAATTATAGGCATTATTCTAGGATTTTTTTATAATTACATTACACATGCATTTCTAACCTAATAATTCAAAATCTTGATATTTGACAAGTGCAAAAGCTAATCTAGAGTAAGTATGTCAATTGTCATACTTTTTTACAATTTAATTTGGGTTTTTAATCTTTTGTAGGTGTTGGGAAGATGATCCCATGGCCAAGATCAATTTAGATAAGAATTGACGATCAAGATCACAAGAGGGTCGAATCCTAAATTCAAAAGCTCAAACATGGTTCAAGATCATCTTAAGAAAAGCAAGAAGGAAATGGAACCATCAAATGTGATTAAAATGGTCCATGTAAAAACCATGCAATTCCACCACGTTTACATAAGAGTTGGAACCATCAACGAGGTTTCCTAGTCTATCAAGGAAACCTAAGTAAGCCAAGCCATTCAAGCATTGAAGCTAAGGGACGTAGCCACTCAAGTCATCTAGTATTAATCAATCAAAGGGAGCTAACAAGCCATATTAGCCATTCCACATGGAGTCACACTATTGGAGGAAGATTTCGTGCAATTATCCTATGCCATAATTATGGAATTTTAAGAGCACAATTAGAAGGTAGTGGAACTCTATCAACATGGGTCGATAAGCATACACATGTGGACCAATAAGAGAAGAGACCTAACTCCTTGTAACTTTTTCTTTTTTCTATCTTCCTAGTTTTCAATTCTTAAGTCTTCTTGCCTTATCTAGGTACCATTCCCCTTATCCTTATATTATCTTCTTTCCCTTTTAAATTCCACTTTCCACTTGCCTTCCTGGATGCCTCATTTTAACCAAATTCTTTCCCAACCTCCATCTTATCTTCCATTTTTCATTAGCACACTTTTAGAAGTGCCCATCATCTATAAATACCAACCAAACTCAATGGCTAATGCATAGAAGGGTGGAGACACCCCCTTCCTAGGGAAGGTTCTCCACATCATGCCACCTTTCTTGAAGCCTTCCACCCCTCCTTCCGTAGGTGCTTCTCTTGAAGGTACAATGCCCCCACCTTGCTTCACCCTTCAAGGTGCTCAAAGACTCCTTTAAGGTCAGAACTTCTTCTTTTGTTTATACTTCAATTCAAGGTTGGTTTTCATGCTTCTTTTCCACTCTTGTTGCTTTGATGCTTTTTTTTCAAGGTGCGGTTTTCTTTCTTTGTTTTTTCCCTTCTTAGTTCTTAATTTTCTTCTTTAATTCTCAGGATTCAAAGTGCCTTTTCTCATGTAGTGACATTCAAAGAAAGTAGTAGGTTGAATCCTTTTTGTTTCCCTCTTATTGTTCTCTTGTTCCTTGCTCTGTTAACCTTGTTTTTCCCTTGTCTTTTGTTTATTCTTTTCTTTCATCTTCATGCTTTTATTATCTTAATTTTTCTTTGGGTTTTATATGCATGATATCTGAGTTTAGTTTGAGAGTACTAGAGTGTGTTTAATCTTTGCTTTAGATCAAGTTCTAGGCATAACAATAGTGTGCAATTTTTAGTTTCTCATTCTATGTATATCTGCACCATTGTTGGATGTAATTTCAAGACAACAAATAAACTGATTTCATGACATTGTTACTGAGTAATTACAGCAGTAAATTACTTCTAATATTAAGTGTTATCTTTCATGAAAAGTGCTTATTAAGTTGCTTTCCATGCCTTGCTTGATTTAGGTTTCATATGCATCATATTTCCGGATTTTTACCATTGATGTTTCATGACTAATTTTCAGCAGTCCATACACTTTTTATGCTTGATTACTTAGGAAAGTATTTAGATTTTGATATATTTTAGTTGGTATTTTGGTTAGATACCATATTAGTAAGCTTTTGTTCCATGTTTTCTGGTCATTTTTCCCACTACATGAACCATGCACACACTTTAATGAGTCATTCAAATGGTGATTGAAGTCGAAATTCCTTAATTATTTTGTGATTCCTTGTTTAATAAGTTTAGATTTCCTTTCTTTAGTATATTACAAATTAGATTAAATTAGATCAGTAATTCTCAAAGTTTTTTTTTCTATAAAGTGTTAATTTTGAGTAAGTTTCCTTAGTTGTAGTTTCCATTTCCATACATGTTTCCTTTCGCATGTTATTTACTTTGTTAGTTTAATCAAATGCCATATCTCTTTGGCTAAGATAAGCAACTTAAATAAGATCTAACTAACATACAAAACCACGAGACTCCTTGTGGGATTGACCACTCTTGCAAGAAAATACTACTTTGATTCATGTACTTGCAAGTAATTTTTAAGTTACACTAGAAAGTGAATAGCTAAATAAGAAACTACAACATACTTTAAAATAAATGAACCATTAGAAACATCATGAGCACTAGAAACATTGAAATGGGAACATGATGCACAATTATTGAAATTAGCACAAACTAAGAATGAATTATGATATGGACTAGAACATGAACAAAACTGAAGGAAACATGCTTAAGTATACAATCATGACAACTAACAATTGGAAAGATAAATTGTATCGAAAGACAAACATGCATAGGATTTGCAAACTAGAATGTAGGATCATTCTTTTATTCTAGAAACTAAATCAAACATGACAGAAACATGCATTAGAATCATTGAACATAATTGAATTTAGAATCATGCAATTGAACTAAGAATTAGACATGAAAGTAGATATGAACTGATGATTTTTATTGAAGAGTAGAAACATGAACAATGCATTCTAACAAACCAAAAAGAGGAATTTAAAAACTAGTAGATTAAGATGCTCTATAAATGACTAGAAACATAAATCTAATGGTGTAGCTTTAAAATTTCTCACAAGGGCACGAATCAAAGTAGAATGATGTTCTCAAGTGAGGTTGATCCCACAAGAAATCTCATGGATTTTCAATATGTTGGGCCTTGATTAAAGTTGTTTATCTTAGCCAAAGGAAGAATGATTTGATTTAACTAGGAATGTAACTAAATATGCATGGAATTGAAAAGCACAATTAAGGAAACTTGTAAAGCAAAAAATTCTATTAGGATAACTAGGTATTGAAATCTTAAACTATCTTCAAACTAAAATTTTAACAATTAAATAAAGAAATTTACTCAAGTATCATGTGCATGAATCTAAGGTGAGTTGGATGCATGAGATGTGGACTTGGGAACGAAGATTTAACTTAAACTATGGTTCATGATACTTTAGTGTTTGTGTATGGAAACATGCATGTAATTCAAAGAGTAAGCTAATCAAAAGTTTGAGAACTTAAAGGTATTGAAATCAATCAAAGTGAAATGCATAAACCATGAACTTTTCATTGAATTGAAAAGTTACAATTCAAGTTCACATGAACTAAGTAAGCAAGATTCATGCATCACTTTTCAAAAACATAAAGCTAATCTAAAACTTTTCTTCAAGTGCTCCAAAACAGTCCAACAAGCACTCTCAAAGTAGCATGCATGTTCACCAAATAAAAGTAAAGAGTAAGAGAGCTAAAAGAAATGAAGAATGGAGGTAGAATATGGAAAGGTGTAAGCAAATAATCAAAGAAAAGCAAGGAGATTTAAGGCAAAAATGAGAAAGGAAACAAAGGAAGTTCAATGGTTGCTTTCTCTTGGCTATCACTCCAAGAGCTAAAAATCTTTGAATCAAAGAAAACTAACATAAAAGATAGCAAACCCAAAGGAAACTAAAGCTGGAGTTATGCATCTAGAAAAACAATTGAGCAAAGCAAGATGGTATTAAAGCAAACCTAAATAACGTGGAAATCAAGGAAGAAATAAGGCTTGAAATGTGAAAGAGAAAGCAAGCTTAGGAATCAAGATGATGGCTGAAAGAGAGAGCCATTGAAGGTCCCTTAAGTACAACCAAGGTGGGCTGGTGTGAGACATGGATGAGCAACCAAGGGGTAAGTCGTGATGCTCATTTGATTCTAAGAGGAAAAAAAACAGAGAGGAAATCTAGTTCTCTTTGATGCATGGAGTACCTTGCGTTTTTATAGAAGATTTCAGCTTTTTAGATTTTCTAGAATTCTAGTCTAATGGATAAGAGAAAAGGTTGAGATAGGATAGGTAACTTAGAAGTAGGACACTATAGTAAGTAGGGAATTGGGAAGGCACTAAGAAAGTGAGGTTTATAAGTTGGATAATGGAGACCTTAGAGGTGTTGAAGGAGAATATCATGGAATGGCTAAGAAGGTGAGTGGAACATGAATGGAAGATGGTAAGGTGGATATCTTCAAGGAAAGTGGCAAGGTGGGAGGTGCCACTTTTTAAGGAAGTACCTTGCTCTTATTCCAACGTGGTGTTTCCTTAAAGAGAGGGATGTAGATAGAGAGCAATGTGGAAAGAGAAAGTTGGGAAGAAGATAAAGGATAAGTCTTCTTTGATTGGTCCACCTAGCATGCTGTCTTACCATGTGATATATCTCATCCACTTCTTACTAATTATCTCTTAGATTTTCACAATTATAGGATGAGATAATTGCTTGAAATCTTCATCCAATAGTGTAATTCCATGTGGCATTAGCTAAGTTGGCTTGATAACTCACATTGATGGCTTGAATGGCTTAATCCCTTAGCTTTAAGGCTTAAATGGCTTGGCTTCCTTTAAGTTTCTTTGTTAGACTCAAAAACCTCATTCGTGGCACCTTCTCATGCAAAAGTATTGAAATTGCATGGATTTTTGTATGGCCCATCGTATTCACCTTTAGAACTTCCCATTTCCTTCTTGCTTGCCTTAAGATGTTAGTTTCTAGGACTGCTGAAACATTACAAAACATGATTTTTGTGGACCTTTTGAGTGCTCTGTCCCTGAACCCTGTGCAGGGGCATCTTGCCTTCTACACCCTAGGTGAGCTAACCACGTAGGTCGACCCATGAAAAACTCTATGAAGCACAACATAGGAAACTGGATCATCTTATCACTTCTTATAAAAAGAGTAAAAACCATAATTAAGTCCTAGAAAATTATGACAATTCACATACTTACTTTGGATTAGCTTCTGAACTTGCAAAATATCAAACTTTTGAATCATTAGTTCAGAAATGCATGTGTTATGATATTTGGGAAAAACTTATATACTTTTGCACTATAATTTATAACACATAGACTACTAATTGGGTACTTTTTATGCAATTTTGAAACATTATCAACTAATACCTAAAGGAAAAAAATTATCTTCTTATTAATTTTAAGTAATGTTATAGGATAGGATGCTTAAATAATGAGAGACAATGAGAGAGATGGAGTTAAGAAAAACTATCATTGTGGAAGGATTTTTGAATCCTAGGATTTCTTATGGGTAGCTTTCTAGAAAACATTCCCATGCCATTAGATTTACACAGGGGAACAAATTGTTTGCATAATCCATGAATTAAAACTTTAAAAATTATTAATATAAATGTTCCATTTTGGAATGATCCATCACATACATTGATAAGTGTCAAATTTTGCATAAAAACCACCCAATTAGTTACCCATGTGTTACAACTTATAGGGTAAATTTAGGGTTTTAGAACATAATTTGTAACACATGCAATTTTGACCTAATGAAGCAAAAGTTTGATATTTTGTACATCCAGAAGCTAATCCAAGATAAGTATATGATTAATCATATTTTTGGGATTTAACTAGAGTTTTTACTTTTTGTAGGAAACAAGATGGTGATTTGACGGTTGAGGTTGATCGAGATGAACAATGAAGATCAAGATTGAACAATTAAGTCCAAACCTAAAAATCATCCATCCAACATAAGATGAAGTTCAATTTCATCCTTAGGGCAATCAATGGATGCAATTAAAGGAGATAAAGGTGGCCAAAGTGGACCCATGACGTAAGCCATGCATTTTCACCACCTTTATAGGGGAGCCATTTAAGCCACCTTAGCCATATAAGCCATGAGAGAAAGTGAGAAGCTAAGGAATTCAAGCCAATCCATTCAAGATACTCAAGCCAAGGGATGGAGCCATGAAGCCAAGCTAAGGGAGCCATCTAAGCCAGCCATGAACCTTAGCCAATGGAGCCCTCAAAGTTAACCATCAAAGCCACGTAAACTAAGATAAATGGAATGCCATGATTAGAGAAAAATCAAGATGATTATCCATGAGATTATCAGGGATATTTTTAAGAGAATTAAGAAAAAATTCATTAGGCTAAGTTGGCATGTGGACCAATAGGTTTAGACCCTTCTATTTTTCATGTTTTTCCCATCTTTTTTATTACTTTCCAACTTATCACCAAATAGCACCACGAATTTGACTTTTCATTCAAGACTCCTACCATTCTAAGACTCCTCCACCTTCCTAAACTCTCATTCAATCCACCCAACCAATCCCAACATTTTAGGAAACTATCTAGCGAATCAAATTTTCCCACCACATCTTTCTTTCTTATCCTTTCCCACCAAATCCTTTTCTCCCATTATCTCCTTGTCTTTCTTACCTCATCACCCCACCCAAATTTCCACTTTTTTTAAGGCATTCCCACATACATTTTTTCTAAGGCGGATGCCTACTAAAAAGTAGGCACCACCCATTCCTTCACTTCTTAGAGGGTAGCCACCAATCCTTCCTGTTTCCCTTTAGAAACCCTAGCTTCTCACTAATCTTAGCCATCCAAAATTGCATGTTTTCATCCCCACCACACCTTATTATTTGGAAACTATTGTTTGCTTTTCGCAAGTGCACGGGCTATTGTGGTATAGCTAATGCAAGTACGGGTCAATCCCCAAGGGACACGCTTTAAGAATGTGGAGTTTTTAATAAAATTTAATTATTTTAAATTGAAATTAATTGAAAAAAATTAATAGAAAGAAATCAGACTTCATATTTATTTTAACAGTAAATTTACAGAAGTCTAATTCCAAAAACAAAAGGGAAAAAATCAACAGAAGCTTAACTAAAACTAAAAGTAGGAAAAAATAAGAAAATTCTAATCCCCTAGCTTAAGTACTATCCAATTCTTCAATTCTGGTGTCATAAACTTCAATTAGACTTTATCAGTGTCCTTAATATGTCATTGATTAATGATCTAAAGGATGAATTAGTCAAAATCTTCAAATTTTCAGAGATCTAGTTTAATGAAGGAATTTAAGAATTAATGGCGTAGATCTGATTTTAGAACTCAAATTAAAGATTAGCAATCGTAATTAAACTAGAAACTATCCTAAAAATGAGTTCTAAAAGTTAATTTAAATTTTGAATTAAAACATATAAGAAATAAGATGTTTCCCGTGGTTAAACCAAAACCCTTGATTTGGTTAAACAGGAACAGATAACATAGTTCCTGGATTAACTGTGGAATAAAAAAGGACACGAATAATCAAAATTGAAATAGCATAAAACATGAATAGTGACCATCTGCAATGGACAGAGGAGGAGATGATGCTTGGGTATGACCAATGGAGGGCAGTTGTCGCTGGGCTGGAAAAATCAAGCAGTCATATGCTGGACAATGGAAACATAGGGCAAACGATGACTTGATGCATGGAGCAACTCTAGGCGTTATCCAATGCCATGCTGTGTTGGACGTCGCATGACTCCTTGGAGTAGAGTAAACTAGGTTTGTCTGGTGCGATGGAGGTAAGGGCTGATGGAGATGAAGGATAGGGGAGAGGGAGACAACGCCATTGTCTGGGGGGGAGACTAGTGGAAGGGTGTTATGGAGGTTGACGATGGAGAGGAGCAGGGCACTGCTTTGGTTTGGATAGAGGAGAAGTGGAAGAGGGTGAGAGCCAATCATGCAACAAAAGCAAAGGGGTTGCCAGGCCTGGAGAAGGTGAATCTATGGTGGGGGCTGGGCTGGTGCGTTAGGTTCTATGCTGGACAACCAGTGCTGGTGAAACCAAATCACTGACCGATGGAGAAACAAAGACTAGTGCAGTGGAATCTAAACAGGCAACTCGAGGTAGGGAGATATGAGGAAGATAGAGGAAGGGGTGAACAAAGATGGGGATCCTGGTTGATGCAGTGAAGCAGATGGAAACTGGTAAGGTGGTGCACAAAAAAGAAATAGCACGATGAATGAAAAAGAAAAACCTGAATGGAATGTAAGGCATGCAAAGACAAATAGAGACGCGATGAAGAGGAAACAAAAACTAGCCCTCTAACTCCCTCGACTCCTCCTCTTATAGTTTTTCCCCTCTTTTCTTTAAGAGTTAGTTTCCTATTAGGAAACTTTCTCTTCTTCCAAATTAGGACTCTCCCTCTATTAAGAAACCTTCAAATTCTACTTTGTTAGAGATCTGATCCATTCATTGCTCTCTTGACTCATCTACACTGTTGAATATCACTCTGATCCATCCATGCCTCTTTTGATAGATCTACACCATTGAATATTGATCTGAGCAATCCAATCCTCTTTTAGTTGATCTGCAAGGCCAAAGACTAGATTAGAGTCATTTCAATCATACATTAAGGATCCACTTAGCTCAATTGATCTTTTGACCGTTAATTATGACAATTTATGGTTTGATGGTCAATTTGAGCTAACTTTTATATTTTATCCAAGAATTACCAAATCAATGAGTTAGATGGTCTAATTAAATGGTACTCAAGGTGTCTTTTACCCGAAATTAAACACTTAACACACCCCTCAACCAACATTTTGCTAGTCCCGAGCAAAACATGTAGAAAGCTACTTTACAAAAACTGGTACAATGTGCCACTTTAGTAGGTACTCACGATTGCACTTAACACATGCAACAAGCCCTTGAACCCCTATGTTACCCCTAGTGGATGAGTTATGCCTCGTGAGAGTTTGCAGTGAATATACCCACAAATTGAATAAGGTTGGGTCCCCTATTTTATCTCAAAGATTCCTCATTCATTAGGAATTTACTAGTATTTCACAAATTAATGAAGAGGATGTGATAATTTTACACATCACACACATATTAAGGACATTTTATTTGTTATTTCTCAGAGTGCATATGTGTGTATACAGCCATAGAAATCTTGCCTTCTAATTGGATATGCTTAATTTTCATTGGAAATATGTCTTGACCTCAAATCCTCACAGGTATATGCTCAGAAATGAAACTCTCAGATAAAGGGTTAACATATTTCTCTCATTATGTGATCAAATCCAACAAGCTAATGGTTCACAAAATTCTTTTAAATGCTCATGAGACAAAGGAAAGTGATCCCTAAGAGTGGATGTTATCACCAAGAATATTAGGGATCTTTTACCTTAATTCCTTCTTTTTATCTCCTCTTTAAGGCAATGTTCTACCTAAGATTAATAGGTCTTTAACTAGGATGAAACATAGGCTTGGGACAGGTTTAGAAAAGAAGGGTATAAGGGTTTCAAAGGTTCAAAATTGAGTAGAGGTCTTCAATTAAATATCTGTTAGGACAACTTTTCTTATGGGTTTGTACTTGAAGTGAATATCTCTTTCATATTTTTGTCTTTCATTTTCATTCTTTTCTTTCTTTATTTTATTTAATTTTATTTTGGAAGAAAGATGGCTAATTTTCACACTTTTTGACATTTTCTCCTATTTTTCAACTTTTTCCACTAACTCTACTCATTTTGAAGATGGGTAGTGGTTATTTATTTCACTGGGTTATCCTGGTTTAAGATGAGTGGGGTTAAAAAGAAAAGGCTTAATCATAGGCTCAGAGGGGCTAACTAGTGGTATAATATACTGGGTACGCTTTATGTCTCTAGGCTGAGTAAGGATGACCTATATCATTTCCTAGGTTTCCTAAAGCCTATTAGATTCAATAAATTTTCTAAAATTAAAGCTATTACTCCTATTTATTCTTGATTTTTAACCAAAATAAGGATAACATGATCACACTAAGTTATGCACACTGAAGAAATTGTGGAATTACTTATAACTCTCAGAAAGAAGATAGTCTCTAAACTCACTGGGTTATAGGTTTCCACTAATTTTTCTTAGGGTCTCTAAGTCATACCTCTTTATTAGTCTTGATTATGTGTTGTGTGTAAATGATTTTGGAGAATTAACTTTCATAAAATGCTTCAACACATGAATGATATGCAAAACTAATCATATGCATTCCCATTAAGAGGTGAAATAGTGGAATTACTAAATTCTGAACATCCAATTCTATCTTTTTTTTTTCTTTCTTTTTTTTCAATTTTATTTTTCGAAAGACTTAAGAAAATTCAAAATCCCTATATCCATCTACACCCCCAACCTAACTAAAACATTGTTCTCAATGTTTTGGAAAACATAGGATCCTATATCATAATGGAATGATTTAGAAGATGGAGATTTGAAAAACATCTAGGTTGCTTCCAAGAAGTGCTAAGTTTTATGTCTTCAGCCAGACATGGCCTAACCTAACTTTCTAAACCTGGAGCTAACTGGTCAACTTATTTGTCCTAATCCTAACCCTAAGATAAAATGACAAGATTTCTCACGCCACTTCAGAATCTTGCGGTAATCTATATATTGCCTCCACCCTAAAATTTTTGGCGGTGGTAACATTAAAATAACAAATATCGCCATGATTTTTTATTGTGGGGAATCATATTGGTGATCCCCCATCTTCAAAATTTCATGATAGTCAGTATAATTCCTCCACCTCGAAAATTGAGGTGATGGTAGCACAATGACTTAGTGTACTACATGCATTTTGTTAGACTGTTTGGAGATATGATCCTTTCCTTGACTAAATTGAGAGATTACAACGACCATTATATTCAAGTTATTCCTCTATTTCCCTAACATTGTCCTAAAATTGGGGTATAAGATGACTCTGCCCTTCCCTAAAGGGTTGTTCTTGTATTACTAGAGGTGGGAGCAAGGTTTGGCTTAAACCTTGGTTATCTTCCAATGTGTACCCTAGAGTTGGTTGATGTAGAGCTAGTACATCAATGGACTCTTCTTCTTGTTCTATTGACATAGGTAAGGTATTAAATGGGACCACCTGATTATCTTGTGAATGTTCAAATAAAGTTTGTAGGTCCCACTCACGTACGTCTTCTACATTGTAAGGCTTAATTGAAATATCAGGCTTTGTAGTGGTTTCTACTCAAGCTCGACATAGAGAAGTGTTTGTTAATGGCACAGTATCCAACAACTCATTTATCACCTTAATGGATGTGTCTTCATCAAATTCATCAAAATAAGCAAGACACAAATTTGGAGGATTCGAGTTGGATGATTCTACAGTTTCATTCTCTTCATGAATGGAAGTCTCTCTCTCATAATGCAATATGGAGCAAGACATGGCTCGAGTAGACATGAGTGGGAGGGTTCTAAGCATATTTGTGGACTTTGTGGCTCAAAAGGGTCATAGAAAATTTCTATCCTATTATAAATATTGAATGGTTCTTCATTATCCCTAATTTGTTTCATTTCCTTAGTCCTTTTTATAATTGCGGTAATATTTCTGTCAGTAGTTTCTCATATTGATTTCATTTGCTCTTCAAATTCCTCCCTCTCTCATTTCATTTCCTTAGTCCATTCCTCCAACATTTGTTTTATTTCCTTATTCCCCTTAGAATATATATCATAAATATGTTGTATATTCTCTTCTAAGGGTGGTTCTTCATGTTGTAGTGGAAACGACTCATAGGATTGGTATTGATGTGGCATTGGGGTACTGACAAAGGGCTGAGCAAGTTGAACCATGATGGTTGATCCTGATAATCTGAATAATCATGATAGTATTGACCAGGGTGGGACCATTATGGTTCTTACTAATATTGGTAGTCTTGAGACCATGGTTGTTCATGACGCCTAGCACATCCATTGTAATCTTGAAAATTTGTCTCAAGATAATAATTGCTAGGGTAAACTAGATCCTAATAGTATTCATTGTATGTGGAGCTTCATGGGACTAGGAAGGAGTAGAATAGGCATGCTCAGAATAGATATAGTCATTATGGTATTGAGGTTGTGGCACAACTTGTTTAGAAGCTATTAGCATTAGCAATTGACTTTCCATAATATCTAACCTATCCATTGATGCATCTAATCTATAAAATCTATCCCCTTCTTGATAGGCTTTCTTTCTTTTTTTCTTTTTCTTTTTTAAGAGGAAAACTAATCTACATGATGCGAAACCTAACTTCCTATAATGATGCATAAACAAAGGGCACAATATAATCCTTAAGGCTAATAAGCAGTAATATTTTGACATTGTTGAATTTGTGTGGGGACAATGCTTTTAATTTGCCTAATTTAGTAGTCCTCCACTCCTTTAGATTTGAATATTGCTTACCAGTTAGGTTTTTCCCAAGGTGGTTAATACAACCCTCATGTAAGGAGGCATTTAGACATCAACAAACGTCGATTGGAGGCGAGGGGAGAGTGAGGCTCTATTAGACAACCCCTAATAACCATAGTGTTCAAAAGCCACTAGAGTAACAATAAATCATGTCTTAGTAAGAGGGTCCTATGAGCATGTGACAGCTCTATAGGTCTCTTCTGATTGATTTTAATTTGATTTGAAGGGTAGGGTAGCACGTTTGAGGAGATTATCTTAGGTAGGCCAAGGAGTGGTAATGAAATCCACCCATGATCTTATCGAGGTAGGGTGTCCCTCTTAATTAAATTCCACACCCCATGGCAGTTCGATCAACATATATATCACCTTAAAGCTTTAAACATGCCTTAAGAATGCAATTAAAATAGTAAACTAATGCAAAACCCTAAAAATGCAGCAATTATCAAATATGCATTCTATTTGCACTTATGCTACCAAAATACTGTAAATTCAAACCCTAATCTGAGAACTAAAAGGCGGGAGGAAACTTACAGTAGGGTTTCTGATGAAGATCAAGTGTGGGTTACATTATCCCACACTTGCTTGTATTATACAACCCTTTAAAAATTAAAATAGAAATTGTAAATTACAAAGGGACCTTACTACAAGATTCACTCAAAAGAAAAGAAAATTTCTAATCTAGAAAGCAGGAAAATTTCTATTTTGATGAAGATCTCCTTGCCAATGTCCTCTACTTTCTTGTTTCCCTGAAAAAGAAAATTAGAAATAAGTACCAACTTCAGAAAATAAGGTGGTTATGTATTAAAAAATTGAAAAATACACCAAAATTTCCTAAACTGCTAAAACTATGCAATTCCTACAATTTTATATTTTTTCAGATTTTATTTTATTATATATTTTTTTGAATTTTTTTGGATTTTTTAAATAAATTTTACAAAAACTCCATTGTGGGTCCCTAGAAACAATGCCAAAAGCTTATTACTTGTATTTTGCAAGTGCACAGGCTATTGTGGTATAGCTTATGCAAGTAAGGGTTGATCCCTAGGGACACGCTTTAAGAATTTGAAGTTTTTAATAAAATTTAATTATTTAAAATTAAAATTAATTGAGAAAAATTAACATAAAGAAATCAGACTTCATATTAAGTTTAATAATAAAATTACAGAGGTCTAATTCCAAAAACAAAAGGGAAAAAATAACAGAAGCTTAACTAAAACTAAAACTAAAAAAAAAAAAAATCTAATCCTCTAGCTTCAATTAGACTTTATCAATGTCTTCAATATGTCCTTGATTAATGTTCTGGTGGATGAATTAGTCAAATTCTTCAAATTTTCAAAGATCTAGTCTAATTAAGGAATTTAAGTATTAATGGCTTAGATCTAATTTCAGAACTCAAATTGAGGATCAAGAATAGCAATTAAACTAGAAACTGACCTAAAAACAAGTTCTAAAAGTTAATTTAAATTATGAATTAAAATAGACGAGAGGAGTAGGGCACTACTTTGGTTTGGACAAAGGAGAAGTGGAAGAGGATGCAAGCAAATCATGCAATAGAGCAAAGGGGTCGCCAGCCCTGGAGAAGGTGAATCTACGGTGGGGACTAGGCTGGTGCATTGGGTTCTATGCGGGATGACCAGTGTTGGTGAATTTGAATCACCAACCAGTAAAGAAACAATGACCGGTATGGTGGAATCAAAAGAGGCAACTCAAGGTAGAGAGATATGAGGAAGATAGAGGAAGGGGTGAACAAAGATGGGAACCTGGGTTGACGCGGTGAAGTAGATGGAAACTAGTAAGGTGGTGCTTGAAAAAAGAAATGGCATGATGAATAAAAAAAACCCTAAATGGAATGCAAGGCACGCAAAGAAAAATAGAGACATGCTGAAGAGGAAACAAAAACTAGCCCTCTAACTCCCTTGAATCCTCTTATAGTTTTTCCCCTCTTTCCTTTAAGAGTTAGTTTCCTATTAGGAAACTTTCTCTTCTTCCAAATTAGGAGTCTCCCTCCATTAAGAAACCTTCATATTCTTCTTTGTTACAGATCTGGTCCATTCATTGCTCTCTTAACTCATCTACACCATTGAATATCACTCTAATCCATCTATGCCTCTTTTGATTGATCTACACTATTGAATATCGATCTGAGTAATCCAATCCTTCTTTAGTTGATCTACGAGGCCAAAGACTAGATTAGAGTCATCTAAACCATACATTAAGTATCCACTTGGCTCAATTGATCATCTGACCATTAATTTTGACAATTCACAGTTAGATGGTAAATTTAAGGTAACTTTTATATTTTATCCAAAAATTACAAAATTAATGAGTTAGATGATCCAATTAAATGCTAAACTAGGGGTCTTTTAGCCAAAATAAAACAATTAATAGAAACTATAGGAGAAAAACTATAAAAGGCCAGCAAAAACATAAGTTAAGGGGCTCTTATCCTCTTAGGAAAAGGTAGTCACCTACAGTTGGGGGAGGAAGTCTTCTTCCTAACCTTCCTTCTTCCATTGTTTTGCTCAGATTTTTTTCCCTTCTTGTGGCTGCTACTTCTTCCTAAGGTGGTTGTACTCTTCAAGTTATTAAAATCAAGGTCTTTAGGGTATTTGATTCTCCTTTCAAGGTTGGTTCATCTCACCTTTTCTCTCATTTGATCTTAGACTTTTCATGCTAGCTTTTGCCTCGCTTTCCTTTGTTTTTCCTTTCCTTAAAGACTAAAATTCAAGGCTCATTTTCTCTTGAAGTGATACCTAAGGGAAGTCATCTTGAATCTAGTTTTTTCTTTTACCTTTCATTGCCTTTTGGTTCTCTTTAGTTTCCATTGAATTCCAACCTAGTTTCCTTGAGTTTCCTTAAGTTTTGCCTTCTTATTCCATAGGAATTGGTTTTGATTATTAAGCTTTGTGGGCGAGGAATCATATTTATTGTTTAGTTTTGAATTTAAAGTTGGAAAAAGAGTGGTGCATTTTCATCAAAAGTGGAACACACATTTTATGTATTCACTTGTATGCAAACCCTTGATGATTAATGAAATCTTACTTAGTTGATGAATGAGTACAAGTCTTTCTTACTTGTTACATGTTGAGGATATCTTGAATTAGTATTACCTTGTATTGGAATCAACAAACTATTCAATTAAAAGTCTTAAGAAACCATGTGTTCAATCCAAAAGTGGAACACATGTTTTTGAAAACATTAAAGGTTGAAGCATTGAATGATTTTATGTAAGTTGATTGTTCCTTCATTAATTTCATTATTCATTCAACCAGGCATGGTCTTAGATGAGTTGTTGCCTAATTAGAGTCAAGTTGACTGCCTTCATTCAAGATAGGAAATCAATTTAGTAGTGTGATCTTAATTATCTTGTTAGCCTGTTGTGCTTAGATTGTAGTTGTTAAAGTCTCCTTTTTCATAAGTCTAATTACTTTATTTAGAAGTTTGAATGGTTAGGAAAGTAGCTATTTAAATGCATGTTTCCTTAGGTTAGTTGTTAATTTCATTTTTAGGAAAGTTAAATTTAGAAAGTTGTTAAAATTGCAATTTAGGAAAGTTGCTTATTTGCATTTTTAGAAAGTTCTTACTTTAGGAAAGTCATAGATTTAGAAAGTCTCATTTAGGAAAGTTTATTTTTAGAAAGTACATATTTTAGGAAAGTTTTCAATTCTAGCATGTTTCTAATTTATTCATAATTTCCATTTTCATTTCCATATTTGATTTCGATACTTAGGTTAGAAGAAATATGTCTTAAATTTTGGCTAGGTTAAATAGTTTAAAGTAGGGACCACTAGCATCACATTAGATCAACTCCTTGTGGGATCGACCTCAATAGTATGCTATATTGCAAATGATTATTGTGCTTATGAGTTTTATTTAAAACAACAAGTTTTTGGGGTCGGAGAATCTAAACGTTTTATGTAGTGGACCATACTTTAGATTATTTTCCTCTAATCTTGGTTTAAGGAGCATTAGTTTAGGTTTTTGCATTATTTCTGCATTTATTTTCTATTTTTGCATATTGACCAATTTCTTTGATTTTTGTGTAAGGAAAATCAACAGAGTGATGAAAATCCTATGGGCCATAGCTTCATCAACATAGATTAGGTTTTCATTGCTTTCCTATATTGGGACCTAAGTGAAACTTGTAGTGACACTCATTGTATTTTGCATTTTATTATTCAATTTTAAATGGGTTGTAATACTATAGGACAAGTGTGTGGTATGGTGGCCCACACTTGATCTACATTAGAATCCCTACTAGAAGCATCACTCACATTGTTTTTATTTTTCTAGTGTTGCACTTAGTGTAATTTAGTATAATTCATATAGATTAGGATCATTCACTTTAATTGTTGCATATTTATTTAGGGTTGATTCATTATAAAGCACCTATCTAACTTTGGTTGGATAGCATATAGGTTGCATTAGTTTGATTTTTTGTTTTGTATTGCATATTTAATCACTTTATGATGGTTTGCCCCTTGAATATGGTGGTATGAACTTAATGCTAGTAAGGGCCCCACATGAACCCTTATAAAATAATGACTGGATTTCATTAACTGCTCCTTAGCCCACTTGCAATCAATCAATATCCTTGTATGTCACAATCCCAACCCTTGAACATTAATTTAAAATCAAGTAGAAAGAGCCTTAGAGTATCAAGCTCATAGAACCCTTTTAGAAGAATGCAAGCTATTGTCACTCCAATAGCTTCTGAGCACTGTGGTTATAGTGGGTGTCTTAAAATCTAAGTGATTTTTCCAAGCCTTCTGTTGGCGTCAGTTGAGGTCTAAATGCCACCCGAAAGGAGGATTGTATTAACTACTTTAGAGTAGAACTCAACTGGTAAGTGGTAGTCAAATCTAGATAAAGGGAGGAGCTGCCTAGATCTAGGTCTAAAAAGTTACCACCTATTCACTAACAAAAGATAATCAAGACACTACTCAATTAGTGCATACTAGGATTTGATTGTGCATCATTCATCTTATAACTAGAATTTAGGTTTCATATAGTTAGGGTTTTTCAATTCATACTTAAAAAGTACTCATTCATTGTCTATAACAAGTAGTTTCATTGTATATAAAGCTAAATACAATGGCCTATCATGAAGGGGATAAAAAACTATTATGCTACTATTTTAGTCCTAAGCCATTACCTCATGAGGATAGAAATGAGATTGAGAAAAATATATTCCTAATCTATCAAATAAATAGGATAATATAGTTGGTAAGTGGGATAAGATAATAGCTAGGATGGATAGAATGGATAGTGAAATGGATAGGTTCCTTAAGTAAAATACTGAGGCATATCAACAACCTCAATATGATTTTCTAGATTGAGTCATATCACTACCCTTAGTACAATAATGATTCTACTTATTCTAACCCAAAATATCCCCCTTCTTCGTAGCCATCAAGCTCCAACTATAATTAATACTATTAGGAACCAGTGGATGCACATAATGCCTTCACATATCCTAACAATGACTACTATCCTATGACAAATTGTAATGGATGGGCTAGGCACAATGAACAACCATGATCTTAGGATTGCCAATATCAAGAAGAACCATAATGGTCCCACCCTGGTCAACACTACCATGATTATCAAGAATATTAGTGTTAGCCATCATGGGTTCAACCTGCTCAACACTTTTCAGTACCCCAATACCAACCTTATGAGTCATTTCCTCTACCGCATGAAGAACCACCATTAAAAGAGAATATGCACCAAATTTGTGAGAGAATAGATCAAACCTTTGCTGCCTTTGAAAAGAGGAATGAGGAAATGAAATGCAAGAGGGAAGAATGGGAAAGAAAATGAGACCAATAAGGGAATATACTAAAAGAAACACGGCTGCATTTATAAAATGGACTGAGAAATTACAGATAATAGGATGGAAATATCTTATGATCATTCTGAGCCATAAACTTCACAACCATCTATAAAAATCTTCAACTTAGATCTACTCATGCCATGTTCTAATCCTTGTTACTATTTTAGGCATTTTTAGGTGCATTTTTTTTTATTTTTCTTAGTGCATAATCACTCTATTTCTTGAATTTTGTAATTATTGCTATTTTTATTTTGTAAGAAATTGGAAAAGGAGAAATTCAAGGAGGATCTCAATTAGGATATCAAAATTTATATTTTGAATAAATTGTAGTGAGGGCGCATTGCATTTTTCATTAATCACAATTCATTTAAAAAGGGTTATAATAATACAAGTCAAGGGTGGACCACCATAACCTAGAAGTGGAGGTGGAATGTAAATGGTTCCACCCTTGAATGAGAAGATCTTACCCCGAACCCCCTATGAGTAGTCCTAACCCCTTAAAATTGCTAGATTAGGGTTTTCATATGTAGAATAATTTTGCATTAATTACTAATGTAATTGTATATAGATAGCATGCTTGATAACTGTTGTATTTTAGGGCTTGCATTAGTTTATTATTTTTAATTCCATTTTAAGGCATGTTTATCACTTTAAGGTGATTTATATGCCAATCAAACTATCATGGAGTGTGGAAATTAATAAGGGAACCCACCCCACAAGATCAAGGGTGGATTTCATTACCACCTCTTGGCCCACCTAGGATAATCACCACAAACACATAACCAACCTTCCAAATTAATTTGAAATCAATTAGAAGAGACCCATAGAGGCTGTCACATACTCATAGGACCCTCTTCAAAGAAGGTGACCCATTGCCACTCTAGTAGGCCCTATCTAACTGATTGTGATGGTATTTAAACAACTAGCTCTGCCAGCACATTCTATGACTTAGACTACCTACGGCTAGCTGAGGAGGGTGTGAAGAGGTTGGTTAGGTTAGGATTTAAATAGCATGTAGTGGGGCAAGTCTAAAAGAGAGGAGGGGCATTAGATTATGCTAATTTAAAAGATTCTCCTTCACACAAATTCAAGACAATCAATTTGTCTACTTTCTAACCTTAGAGTTGTTTGAATTTTGTGCTCTGTCCTTGTACATCATTAGCAGTTAGGTTGCATTCATTAGGGTAGTTTTTTCCTTCAAAAACAAAAACCAAAATAATAATAATAATAATAATAATAATAATAATAATAAAAGAACTTTTGTTATATGCACTTTTAGATATGCAACAAAACTGGAAGGTTAGTCAAGTACAATTAAAATGCCATACAATCAAATCAGTAACCATCAATGGCTGATCAATGATCAAGGGGTGGTGATATTATAGGTGATCAAGGCCCTACACTTATCATGAGTGAGGACCCACCACCTTTAATAGATGATGAATATCAACCTCCACCAAGGAGGAATAATTATCTACCAAATAGAGATTGGAGAAGAAATAACAATAGGAATTGGGACCAACAAAGCAAACATGGGGAAAATGATGTATATCAAAATCTTCATGGTAAAACTCTAAAAGACTACCTTCAACCTACATGCACTAGTACCCTATCTTGTGTTATTTTTCTTAAGAATGCTGGTGCACTAGAATTAAAAACAACAATAATCCAATCACTTTCCAAATTCTATGGGTTAGACAATGAGAGTCCTTACTTGCACCTTAAAGTGTTTGATGAGGTATGTAGGACCCAACTGTAATGACCCAATTTTTGAAGTCTTATTTTATTATGTTTTAAAATTTTTAATTGAATGAAAGGATGGAAATTTTAAAAAATTTGAATCCTAGAAGTAGGTTTTTTTATAGAAATCAATTTAGTGAAAATACCTTAATAATTGGATTCCACTCAAAAAATGGAATCCAATGACACTAAGAACACTGGAAACAAAGTTTGAACAATAAAGTTACATCATTTTTAAGTATAAGGGTATTCTAATAATTTCACAAATAGCCCATTCTTATGTCTTAAAAGTACAAAGGTCAGAATTAGAGGGGGCCATTTTTTTATAATGGCACCCCCCTCCAGCACTGCATCTCCCACTCCTTCGTTAGAGAAATAGGCTGGTGATTGCGCACTTACCCATGAGAAGGGCAGATCACTAACAATAAAAGTGATCTCCTACCCTTCGCTATAGTGTGTTCCCTCTCTTCTCCCGCAGCTCCATCTATTTCCCACTCCTTTTCCCCTCCATTTCTTACATTTCTCACCATTTTTCAGCAAACCGAAATGATCAACAGGCTGGCGAGGTGTCTGAACCCAACAAGATTCACCTGAACACCTTCCCCCTTCAGCTGTCTTAGGTAAGTCCTCCCCTATTTCTTTTCCCTTTTTCTAGTCCTCTCCTCCTAGATCTCCAACAAATCTATTTCAACTAGCAAACAACCTGCCGATGAAAATAGATCCGACAGCTACATATGGGAACCACCTCAAGGACAGCTCAAACAAAAGATCTGAGCCGTCTAATAAGTTCATGGTAGCCCAAAATCCTATTTAAGGATATCAATCCTTGGATCATAGCCCTGACCATTGATAAATAGGTTGATAGTCTAGATCGGTGATCTAAGGCATTCATCCATGAATCTAACTAATGATATACTAAGAATGGGATATTAAATTCTGACACGATCTTAAAATATCAAAATTTGTTCCATAGTTTAGTTTTTGAAACAAATTCGACCAAGAAAACCATGTAAACATGTGAATGGAAAATAATAATCGGATTCTTACACTTAAGTTATTTCAAGACCCCACAAAGACCTTGAAGGAGATGTAAGATTCAAACTGAATAAACACATGAACAATACCTAAGTAACATCCTTGAGGTAGGTAATCTGATGCTACTAAGTTTCAATTGGATTTTAAAACTTAAACAATTTCCTTAAAATCATTTCTATATTTAGTATGTTTTAATGTGACAATGAAGGGTAGTTGTGTATGCTACTTTGTATACATGATTTTATGGAACTTGAGTTTGGTTAGTCTTTAAATAATTAAGTATAAGATGAATATGCAAATTATTCCAATGATTCATAATCTTATTTGAAAATGCTACAACTCATATCTCTCATAGTCGATTTTATCTATAGAACAATTTCATATATGCATTAATTGCATGCTTTGAGATAAGTCACATAAATTGCATGAATTGATTATATGTTCATCCTAATGAGACTCAATGATATTTGAATTTGATATATATATGTAGTTACATTTTTCAAGTTAGTGAGCTAGGTGGGCACTATGCTAAGAGGTTGCCAAGGTTTAACGTCCTAGCCTCTAGCTAATAAAGGTGGCAGTGTCCGTACCCAAAGAGGCATCTATTTTTCTTAACTATTATGATAGGAAAACAACCACTAGAGGTGTTCACGGCACCCTTTTTGAGACGTGCCTATAGTCACCTGGGAGGCTGTGGTGGCTAGTCTCTGGATACCAAAGACACATGATTCAGAGAGCTGGTCATAAGCATAGTGGTCCCTATGATTTCTATTTTTGCATCTCCATGTATAGTGTCTTGCAATGGTCTTTGGAAGAGTACTCGTGACAAGTCCACTGATGTGTTCGCTGAGATACCCATGTGCATAATAACTATTGTAGGGTTGGAATTTCTAGCATCTGATTTGATTGATTATTATGTTAAGGATTTAGTAATCTTTATATTATTGATTAATTGATTATGTTGGTAATTCCCTCGCTTGAATATAGAAATGTGCAAATGATTTATACAAGAATGCTCGTGTTTTACATAAGCTGGTCGCATGGTTTTATTACCTGAAAAACCCTTCTTAAAGTTATGCATGTTGTATGTTGTGGTTTCGATATTTTGTAGCATTGGATCACCTATTGGTATGATAAATACTCAACCAAATATATTTTTTTACACATCAACTCAAGCAGGATTAGAAGAAGTATTAGGAAGTTTTAGTGCTACAATCAAGTAAGAGAAGGTAAGGACAAATGTGAATGTCGTTGTCCCTGAACTAGTAGTGACCATTTTATTCTATGATGTAAATTAGTTTTTAGTTATTTTTTTAACTTGCGTTGTGATTAACAATCTTGGAAACAAGATTTATGCATTTTTAGACATCTTTGAAATTGTCATGTACATGTTTCATTAATTAAGTGTGTTATATTTTTATCTATTTGTTTGAAATAAATAATGACACTCAAGGTTTTCATAAATGAAGTTCATAGAAAAAGAATTTTTCATTGAAATTATTTTGCAAACTGTTTTTAAATAGAGATCGATCTCACAAGTGAAAGCTTATCATTTGAAAATGCATTATAAAAACATGGGTCATCATAGTTGGTATCAAAGCCCAAGTTCAAGTTATTCATATCCAAGTTATGAAATATGAACTTAAATTAGTTTAAATCAATAGGAAAATTTTAGATTAGCATGATAGAATTCCACAAAGGAGCATGTTACTCTAGTAAAATAGATGGATGCCGCCTAAGAGAAGAGGAGGTGCAGCCCCAAAACCTATGAATCCCCCTACTAACTCCTCTAGATCTAGAAACGGGATGATTGATGCCTTTTAGCTCTTCATGCAACGTATGGAGTAATTTATACATAACCAACCACAAGCACCTATGGCAAGGGCCTCATCACCAAAGAGGATTGCTAACCGAATGGAGGCCCAACTTGAGCAATTTTAGAAGATGGCCCCATTGTTCTTTGGTGAAGAGGAGTCAACAATAGCAAAGAATTGGATCTTTGACATTGAGAAGTTGTTCAAAGCAATGAAAATTCCTAAAGAAAGGAAGGTTGCTATGGCCATTTTGTCCTAAAAGGTGAAGTTGGTTTATGGTGGAAAATAGTTGAAAGGATGACTTCAATGATAGTAATGATATTCCTTGGGAGGATTTCAAAACCATATTTAATGAGAAGTATTTCCCACGACATATATGAAAGCAAAAGGATAAGAAGTTCATAGATCTGGAACAAGGCAGCCTATCCATGAACCAGTAAAAAATTAAGTTTACATGTCTTAGTAGATTTGCACCCACCATCTATGCCACTGAAGAAAATGCTACAAAGAAGTTTGTAGATGGGTTAAACCCTGGACTATGAAACATAGTTATTGGGTTTCTACCAATTGCCATGGTGAAAGCAGTGAAAATGGTGTATTTTTTTTAAGAGGATTTTCAGAGGGCAAAGATAGACAGGATAGAGAAGGAGAAGATTATTGACATAAGTGGACAATTCAATAAAGGCAAAAGACCCATTCAATCTTTGGATCTCAACATTTTCCCAAGCTATAATATGACAATAAAGGAAGAACACCAAAATCTAGTGCTTGCCCCAGATGCAACAAATATCACCCAGGAAAACCTTGCACCTTGCCCCATTTCAAATGTTTTATTTGTAAAGAAGCAGGACACATTGCCATAAACTAGCCTAAGAAGAGGAGATAGGAAGAGCATAATGGAGATTAGATTCCTCAAAGCCAAGGATGCGTGTTCATCATTACTTTAGGACAAGCTCAAGCATCCAACGCAGTGGTAGAAAGTACACTTCACATCTATGATAGACTTGCTAGAGTATTGTTTGATACTGGTTCTACACATTCTTTTATATCATGAAAGTTTGCTTATTGTATTGATGATATGGTCCAAAACTTAGAATTTTTCTTGGAAGTCATGACACCATTAGGAAAGTCTATTGCCACACAAATATACTATCAGGATGTCCTGATTGTAATTAAGGGAAAACAAATGAACATCAATTTAATCCACTTAGATATGTTAGACTTTGACACCATACGTGGGATGGATATGTGAGCCTCACATCATTCAATTGTTGACTATCAAAAGAAGAAGAGTACTTATAATATTCTTGGAGAGCGGTGGTATCATTGCAAGGGAGAAGAGATTATTTAGGAGCATGTATTATTTTTAGGATAAAGGTGGTGAAGCACATTGCTCAAGGATGCCAATTCTTTCTGGCTAAGATAGAAGCTACTAAGATTGCAAAGCATAAACTAGAAGAAGTTGTTGTATTTTGTGAACTTCTAGATTTGTTCTCTAAAGACTTACCAAGGTTACCACCAAAAAAGGGAGATAGATTTCACCATTGACCTGATATCTAGCAGAACCCTTATCTCCAGGGCACCATTCCAGATGGCTTCAGAGGAATTAAAGGAGTTGAAGACCCAACTACAAGAGTTGCTAGACAAAGGGTTCACTAGAGCCAGCGTATCTCCCTGGGGAGCACTAGTCCTTTTTGTTAAGAAGAAGGATAGATCAATGAGACTTTACATTGACTATTGAATGTTGAACAGGGTCACAGTGAAGAACAAATATCCTCTACCATATATTAATGACCTATTTGATCAACTCCAATTAACTTATGTCTTTTCCAAGATCTATTTACAATTCGAATGCCATCGTCTCAGAGTTGGGGAAGAGGATATTACATAGATAGCATTTAGAACCAGGTATGGACACTGACATTAAGGTGATGTCATTTGGGTGGACAAATTCCCCAACTACATTTATGGACCTCATGAACCAATTATTCAAAGCGTATCTAGATAAATTTGTTATAGTTTTTGTGGATGATACTCTAATCTACTTGAAAAATATTGAGGAAGACTGAGAACACTTATGATTGGTGCTGGATATGCTCAGAGCACACCAATTGTATGAAAATTTTAGCAAGTGTGAATTTTCAAAGTCATGTTATTTTTAAACATAGCATTACAGCCGACCGAGCAAAAGTTGAAGGGGTGGAAAAATGGGATACACCCAAGACAGTGATAGAAATTAGGAGTTTTTTAGGCCTTGCAAGGTATTACTATAAGTTCTTTGAAGGATTTTCATGCATTTCCCTACCCCTGACCAAATTGACAAGAAAGAACATGAAGTTCGTATGGGATGATGCATGCAAAGAAAGCTTCAAAGAATTCAAGAGGAAGCTAAGCACTACACCAGCACTCCCACTTCCATCAAGAAGTTGAGGGTTCGAGAGCTATTGTGATGCTGCCAGGGAAGGACTCGGATGTGTGCCTTTGCAAAAATGGAAAGGTGATCACTTATGCCTCTCGACAAGAGGAAAGACATGAGGTCAACTACCCTACCCACGACTTAGAGCTTATTATGATAAATTTTTCCTTAAAGACTAGGTGGCACTATTTGTACAGAGAAAAGTATGAAGTGTTCACAAATCATAAAAGTCTTAAGTACATCTTTTCACAACAAGACTTGAATATGTGATAGAGGAGATGGACCGAGTATTTGAAGGATTATGACTTCTCTATTAAATACTATCTATGGAAGGCTACTGTGGTAGCAGATGCTTTAAGTCGAAAGGCACAAGGAATGTGTTCAAGCTTACTTTCCAAGAGGTGGAAGTTACTATAAGAGGTAATAGAGTGTAGACCCAAAGTAGGTCATGGGAGATCCTTCACAGTGAATTTGATGATGAGATCCACTATCAATGAGAAAGATAGGCAGATGTAGAAAGATGATGCTAAGGTGTAAGCATTAGTTGGGAAACTAGGGTCCTCCAAGGAGACAGATGACAATGTTTGTGTGCAAAGGAGATTGGTAATGCCAGCCAATGATGAAATAAGGTAAGAAATTCTTCAACATGCATATCAATCTAGGCATACTATTCATCCTAGTGGTACAAAGATGTATCAAGACTTGAAGAGACAATTATGGTGGAATGGTATGAAAAGGATGTGGGAGAATTTGTAGCACAATGCTTTGACTTCTCAACAAGTTAAGGATGAACATTAGAAATTGATTGGACTATTACAAACACTCGAGGTTCCAGAATAGAAGTGGGACCATATTATAATGGATTTCATAGTGGGATTGCCCAAGACACTAAGGGGACATGATATGATATGGGTAACTGTAAATTGGTTAACTATCAGCACACTTTACCCCTATTTGGGAAAATTAGGCTACTGAAAACTTGTCTCAGCTGTATATTAAGGAAGTAGTGAGTTTGCATAGGATACCACCGAGTATCATTTCTAATAGAGATAGTCATTTCACCTCACAACTATGAAAGTCAATGCAGAAGTCATTGGGATCTTCATTAAATTCACAACCTTTCGCCCTCAAATTGATGGACAATTTGAACGGATGATTCAAACATTGGAGGGCATGTTGAGGGCATGCACAATTGACTAGAAGGAGAGTTGAGACAAGAGCTTACATTAGTTGAATTTGCATATAACAACAGTTTCCATTCAAGCATCAGTATGGCTTTGTATACAGCACTTTATGGGAGACCTTGTTGTTCAACCATATGCAAGAATGGAGTGGGTGAAAATAGAATTACACAATCAAAATTGGAAGAATAGTGTGCAACCAAGGTGAAACTTATTCAGGGATGACTTCTCACAGCTCAAAGTTGACAGAAGAGTTACTACTATAAACACCAGAGATAGTTGGAATTAGAAGTTGGAGACCATGTGTTCTTGGAAATATCTTCAACTAAGGGTGCTGTAAGGTTTAGTATGAAGGGAAAACTCAGTCCTAGATTTATCAATGTAATAGTCCAAGGTCCCACACCCTGCAACGATATTGTCTGTGCTGAAGTGCCC
Source organism: Warburgia ugandensis (assembly GCA_035236585.1). Classification (NCBI taxonomy): domain Eukaryota; kingdom Viridiplantae; phylum Streptophyta; class Magnoliopsida; order Canellales; family Canellaceae; genus Warburgia; species Warburgia ugandensis. The sequence goes on along the minus strand of CP141133.1, from coordinate 51,466,847 downwards.
ATACACCCCGCACGATTTTGTTCTTCCCTAGTTGCCCGGGGAAAAGGCCTTGTTGCAAGGGAAGTCCTCATCACTCTTATCAAGAGCCCAGTAACTTTCCCCCTAATGATGTGGGACTAACTCTCAGTCCCTCACCTTGCCTAGAAGTCTGCCAGCCCTCTTGGCCCGCCCTCATTAGCCGGCCCTCATCAGCCAGGGCTTCACAACTAACTCATGCTGACATAATATCCATTTATCAAGTATGCCTAAACATCATTTGTAACACCCCTCATAGTTTTGTTCTTCCCAAGTTTCTTAGGGAAAACACGTTGTGACCGTTAGAGTTCCCCAAACTCTTATAAACAGCCCAGTTTCCTCTCCCCAGGCATTGTGGGACTAATTCTCTGTCCCTCACCCCAGCCTAGAAGCCTGCCAGCCTTCTCTTGGCCCGCCCTTATTGGCCCAGGGCTTCACATCTTCCCCCCTTAGGGAACACGCATCCCCGCTTGATAGCCATGACCAGGTGCCCGCGTGCAGCTAGCCACCACACCACGAGGGGAACTGGCTCCGATACCACTTTTAACAGCCCGAGGGCCCACACCCTACAACAATATTTTCTGTGCCAGAGTGCCCATGCACCCTGCACGATTTTGTTCTTCCCCAGTTGCCTAGAGAAAAAGCCTTGTTCCGTGTATCAGAGTGCACAACGAATACGATATTGTCCTCTTTGGGCCCCTCGCCACTCCGGGCTTCACCCCTCAAGGTTTTGTTCTCTTGGGCTTCACCCCTCTAGGAGGCCTCATTGCAATCGAAGTCCTCATCACTCTTATCAAGAGCCCAATAACTTTCCCCCTAGCGATGTGGGACTAACTCTCAATCCCTCACCTTGCCTAGAAGCCTGCCAGCCCTCATCAGCCTGCCCTCATCGGCCAAGGCTTCACAACACGAGGGCCCACACCCTGCAACGATATTGTCCATGCCAGACCCCGCACAAACAATATCATTGCAGGGTGTGGGCCCTTGGGCTGTTAAAAAGTGGTATCATAGCCTAGTTTAGTCCATCATAATCTTTGCAAATGCCCATTTATATGTGAGTAACAGTCCATAAATTGTAGTAGAGAGAGAAACTAGGAAAGAGGGACTTACACTTAGTGATATTTAAACTTTTGACAGATGGCTCCTCGAAGACGGGAAGGTCTACCCCTGTTACACCAGTGCCCCACCTGCGGAGTACCTTGATCAAGGGGATCGAGATACTGAGTTATTGAATCGAGTAATGTTAAGGTTAGTACCACTTATACAGTAGGAGGTTAGGACTACTATTCACATGGCGAACCCTAACCCTATTCCACCACCTCAAGTGGCACCTATGCTCTCGTCAGTTCATTCCTCCCAACTAGTACAGGAACCACTAGCACGTAAGACCACTGAGGGTGATACTATTAGTGACTCTAAGAAGACAAATAAGCTATTAGAGAGATTTCAAAAGATGGTGAAACCCTTTTATGGCGATGGTGACATTGAGGAGGCCGAACGATGGCTATTTGAGGCTGAAAGGACATTTGATGCTATGAAGATTGCACCAGAGGATCAAGTTAGAGTAGCCGCCTACCTACTGAAGGGTAAGGCAAGCTTTTGGTGGCAGACCTTTATACTTACCAGACCAAATCCTACTGAGACGATGACATGGGCAGCCTTTAAACAGGCTTTCAACACTTAGTACTTCCCACCCCATGCATTACAGTTATTGAAGAAAGAGTTTGCCACCTTCGAGTAGAGAGACATGATGGTTTAGCAGTATCTGAACCGATTTACATGACTGAGGAGATTTGCACCTCACACGCTTGCCTCAGACGAGGAGGCAACATACAGATTTGTGGATCGGTTAACACCTTGGTTGAGAGATTGGGTGATTACCTCACGACCCACCTCTGTGCGAGATGTAGTTGACATGGCTTCCATGCATGAGAAGAACTCTCATAGGACTAGAGGGGGTGTGTTCCAGCCCACTAAGGGCAAGAGACCATTTGGTGCTATGCAGACACATGTTGCATCAAGTCACCAACCACATGCTAAGTTTAAGAGAGATACAAAGAGCAAGAGATGTGATAAGTGCAAGGGTTGGCACCCTGGGCAAGGGTGCAATAGCTCCTACAAGCCACAGCATCAATGGCAGCCCCAACCACAGCTATAGCACCATGCACCTTTCTAGAGACAGCCATACAGGTGTTTTAATTGTGGAGAGGTAGGTCATTTCATTAAAGACTGTCCTAAGGGGCAGAGAGAGAGACAGACCGAGATGGGCATAGAGACAGCTACCATGCCATGTAGTCAGGGACGAGTATTCGCTATCACATCAGGACAGGCGCAGGCATCACACCAGGTCATTAAAGGTGCTCTTCTAATCTCAGATCAACATGCTAGTGCCCTTTTTGACACAGGTTCCACTCATTCTTTTATATCATGCATTTTTGTGTCTTGCCTTGATGTATGTGTGCACAAATTAGCATTTGGATTAGATATTATGGCACCTGTGGGAGAGACAGTAAAGACTACCAAATATCTTTGAGAGATACCCGTAGAGATATCAGGCGTGAGTATGGACACTAACTTCATCTTACTAGACATGGTAGACTATGATATTATTCTTGGAATGGATTGGTTAGCCAACTACTGGGCTATGGTAGACTACCGAAGGAAGCGGGTCACTTTTCTTATACCTGGGCAACCAGAAATAGTGTTCCAGGGTAGGAAAGATCAGTCAGGTACATGCATCATTTCTGCTATGAAGGCGGCACGATTTTATGCACGAGGGAGTAGCGCGTTCCTCACGTATGTGACGGTTGAGGACAAGGAGGAACCACGGCACGGACGAGGCCTTTTACCCCACGAGGGAAGAACAAAACCATGTGAGGGCTGGGTGACATGGGCCCCAGTCTCCAAAGCGGACAATATTGTTGCAGGGTGTGGACCCTCGGGCTGTTAAAAGTGGTATCAAAGCCAGACCCCAACCTGGTGTGGGTGGCTAGCCATACATGGGTGCAAGTGTGTGGTAAGACACCCGGGGATGCGTCTCCCCTAAGGGGGAGAGGTTGTGAAGCCTTGGCCAATGAGGGTAGGCTGATGAGGGTGGGCCAAGAGGGCTGGCAGGCTTCTAGGTAAGGTGAGGGACTGAGAGTTAGTCCCACATCACTAGGGGGAAAGTTACTGGGCTCTTGATAAGAGTGATGAGGACTTCCCTTGCAAGGAGGCCTCCTAGAGGGGTGAAGCCCAAGAGGGGTGAGGGACTCAAGGGAATAAAACCTTGAGGGGTGAAGCCTGGAGTGGCGAGGGACCCAAAGAGGACAATATCGTATCTATTGTGCAGTTTGATACACGGAATGAGGCCTTTTCTCTGGGCAACTGGGGAAGAACAAAACTGTGGAGGGTGTATGGGCACTTCGGCACGGACATTATCATTGCAGGGTGTGGGCCCTCGGACTGTTAAAAGTGTTCTGAAGCCTTGGCTGATGAGGGCGGGCCAAGGAGGCTGGCAAGCTTCTATGCTGACAGGCTTCTAGGCAAGGTGAGGGACTGAGAGTTAGTCCCACATCACTAGGGGGAAAGTTACTAGGCTCTTGATAAGAGTGATGAGGACTTCCCTTGCAACGAGGCCTTTTCCCCCACCAAGGAAGAACAAAACCGTGTAGAGGCTAGGTGATATGGGCCCCAGTCTCCAAAGCAGACAATATCGTTGTAGGGTGTGGGCCCTCAAGCTATTAAAAGTGGTATCAGATCCATACCCCGACCCAATGTAGGTGGCTAGCCGCACGTGTGGTAAGACACGCGGGGACGCGTGTCCCCTAAGGGGGAGAGGTTGTGAAGCCTTGGTCGATGAGGGTGGGCCAAGAAGGCAGGCCAAGAGGGCTAGCAGGCTTCTAGGGAAGGTGAGGACTAAGAGTTAGTCCCACATTGCTAGGGGGAAAGTTCCAAGGCTCTTGATAAGAGTGATGAGGACTTCCCTTGCAATGACCAGTTTTCCCTTATAGGGGTAGAACAAAACCGTGGGTGGACTGGGTGATATGGACCCCAGTCTGCTGACACAGACAACATTGTTGCAGGGTGTGGGCCCTTGGGCTGTTAAAAGTGGTATCAGAGCCAGACCTCGACCCGGTGTGGGTGGCTAGCCGCACGTAGGCGCTTGTGTGTGGTAAGACACGTGGGGACGCGTGTCCCCTAAGGGGGAGAGTTTGTGAAGCCTTGGCTGATGAGGGAGGGCCAAGAGGGTTGGTAGGCTTCTAGGCAAGGTGAGGGACCGAGAGTCAGTCCCACATAGCTAGGGGGAAAGTTACTGGGCTCTTGATAAGAGTGATGAGGACTTCCCTTGCAATGACCGGTTTTCCCCTATAGGGGTAGAACAAAACCATGGGTGGACTGGGTGATATGGACCCCAGTCTGCTGACACAGACAATATCGTTGCAGGGTATTGGCCCTCGGGTTGTTAAAAGTGGTATCAGAGCCAGACCTCGACCTGGTGTGGGTGGCTAGCTGCACGTGGGTGCTTGTGTGTGGTAAGACACGCGGGGACGCGTGTCCCCTAAGGGGGAGAGGTTGTGAAGCCTTGGCCGATGAGGGAGGGCCAAGAGGGTTGGTAGGCTTCTAGGTAAGGTGACGGACTGAGAGTCAGTCCCACATAGCTAGGGGGAAAGTTACTGGGCTCTTGATAAGAGTGATGAGGACTTCCCTTGCAACGAGGCCTTTTGCCCCACGAGGGAAGAACAAAATGGTGCGGGGGCTGGGTGATATGGGCCCCAGTCTCCAAAGCGGACAATATCGTTGCAGGGTGTGGGCCCACGAGCTTTTAAAATCAGTCCATTCAACGTTCTGGATAGGATTGGGTTGACTACATATAGACTAGCCTTTCCACCACAGATATTGAAAATTCACAATGTTTTTCATATATCCATGTTGTGGAAATATATGCTGGATCACACATGTGTACATGATTGAGTACAAACTAAGTCACAACCAGACTTAACTTTGGAAACAAAACCAGTTCAAATTCTAGATAAGAATGTCAAGAAGTTGCAAAGTAAGGAAATTTCACTAATTAATGTTCTGTGGAGGATTGCATCTATCGAAGAGGAAACTTGGGAAGCAGAATTGGAAATGAGGTACAAATATCCTGAACTCTTTAATGAGTAGTGAATTGTTGAATTGCAGGGATGAAATTCTTTGTAGGGGAATGATGTAATGACCTAAATTTTGAAGTCCTATTTTATTATATTTTGATTGAATAAAAGGATGGAAGTTTTTAAAAAAATGAATCCTAGAAGTGGGATTTTTATAAAAATCAAATTTAGTAAAAATACCCTAATAATTGAATTCTGCTCGAAAAATGGAATCCAACGACACTAAGAATACTGAAAATGGACTTGGGATAAGAAAGTTACAAAATTGTTTAGTATGAGGGTATTCTGATAATTTCATAAATAGCCCATTTATATGTTCTAAAAATAGAATGGATAGAATTAGAGGGGTCCATTAGTTATACTAGCACTCCCTACAATACCACGTCTTCGACTCCTTGGCTAAAGAAATAGGCCAATGATCGCGCGCTTGCCCGCAAAAAGGGCAGATCACCAATGACAAAAGAGATATCCTACCCTTCCCCACAATGAATTTCCTGTCTTCTCCCCCAGTTCCATCTCTTTCCCTCTCCTTTTTCCCTTAGGCTCCCTCGTTTCTCACCATTTTTTGGCAAACCTGAACAATCGGCAAGCTCAAGACTAAACCCACCATGATTCACTGAAACCCCTTTTCCCCCTTCATCTGGCTCAGGTAAGTCCTCCTCTATTTGTTTTCCCTTTTTCTTTTCCTCTCCTCCTAGATCTCCAATAGATCTGTTTCCACTGGCTAGCAACCTACCATGAAACAAATCCAATGGCTGCATATGGGAACCACCTCATGGACAGCTCAAACGAAAGATCTGAGCCATTTGATGAGTTCATGGGACCCTAAAACCCTAAAAACCATAAAAATAGTAAAATTTTAAGAGATCCTAAGCATTAATCGAAGACTAAAATGATTAGAAGGTCCTGATTAGGACTGTCTCATCCCGATCAAGTTGATTGGCAACCTATAATGACCCGAGCAATTCACACTATTTTGCATCCAGTTAACACAAATGAATTGGACATTCTATGGGAAATGAACCATGTTAAATGTTTTACTTTATTAAAAATATTAAATGAAGCAATTTATAAGAAAATTTAGGTACCATTAGATTCTACTCGAAAAATGGAATCTAATGCCTCAAAGAACACCGAAAATGGAGTTTGTATGAAGAAGTTACAGCCGTTTAAAGATTAGGGGCAATTCTGTAAATTGCACTTAAAAACGAAAAAAGAACGAAAAACGCAAGGGGCCATTTTGATAATGGCACCCCCTGTCATCTTCCTCTAGATTTCTCCAGAAACCCTAGTTTCTAGAGGTTTCCACCATCGCCATTGGCAGCACCGCCATAGTACGGCTATAAAAAGCCCCTATTCCCTCCTCTTCGAATCACGATTTTTTCGGCCATTTGAGGCTGGGGTTTTCGGCAAAAACCAAAAAACCCTCCTTCGATTTTCCATGTGAGGAACAGCAATGGCCAGGTCATTCAGGCCGGCCATTCCTTTTACCTGTCTCCCCATTCCCCTCTCTTCTCTTTTCCCCTTCTACCTTCGGTCTTGCTCGACATTGGGGTTTTTTCTCCTCTTCCTCATGGTTTCCGGCAACATGGGGTTTTCATACGAAAAAGAGGGAGCCGCACCACCCAAATGAGGGCGTCCACGGCTACCCAGGTAAGCCCCTCTTTCCCCTCTCTCCATTTTTCTTTCCCCCAAGTCAAATCCATGTCGGATCTGGTTTTTCCCAACCGGATTTCCTAGCCAGAGAATGTCCTAGCCGGTTCCATCTGGCTCTGTGCGAACAAGGCATCCTAGGGACGCCATGCTTCATGTGTGCCTGGGACAGGGTCCCTGGGATAGGTTCCAGGCATGCGACAGTGCGTACACGGTCCCCGGTGCGGCCTTCCGGTGCGCGCGAGATGTGGGGCATGGGTCCTAGCTCGACCAGGATGCATGGGGTGCCCTAGGAGCTGAGACACGCCATGCTATTCCAAAGACACGTCTGCACGATGCCATCCAGTATGCGCATCATAGCGCGTCGCTTGGGCATGCATGTGCGCATGCAAACACGGTCCCTGGCACGGCCTTTGGGCGCGCACAATGTCCAGGCATGGGTCTTGGTTTGACCAGGGCGCCACACGTCTTGGAAACCGTGATGCACGGACCTAATGAGACTATAAAACTAGGATCATAGGACAATTTATAGAGTCTAACCATTGAATAGTAGATCTATATCATAGGATTTAGCCTGACACTGAATTAGGCAAGGACCCATGGACCCTAAAAGGCAGATCTAGCGATCTAATTTCTAAATAGATCGAAATTGATAAGGACTCCTCGTTATCCATTCATATCCAGGATTTTATAAATGAGACCAGTGACCTACGAGGAAAACCTAGAGAAATTGGGTGATCTTCACTTCCTATCGATAATCCAATCTATTCAAAGTCTTTGGAATAGTAGAATTTCCATTTCTCTTATGATATATGTAAGTTTTTAGATGCTATTATAGGAAAATTTTCACTGTATATCAGATTTCTGCACAACATATCTCTTCTCTAGCCATGATCTCCTCCTCTGAGAATTTCTAAGTAGGCCACCCCCTTTCCTCTCCATTTCCCTTATCATTTTCATGTCTTTCCACTATAAAATACCCCACCAAACTGGTTTTTCGAGCTAGGATTGGTCAAAAACCCAATCATACCAAATAAGGTTGGAACACCTTTAAAATAGTCTTAAATGATTGATCTGATAGGTTAGATGGATTCAAAACATTCCAGAACCTTAGAAACACCTATTACAGTAAGAAAATTAGATATCTAGATCAAAGATGGATTGTTCAAATTAGCTGAAAAGTTAAAAATAGAATTCAAGAGTCAATACAACTACAAATTGAGATCGAAAAGATCCATTGGAATCATATTGATGATTAGAATCTACTGAACTCATAATATTCAAGATTTTAATACTTTTATGTTGATCCATTGCCAAAAAATTTGCTAATAAGGTTGGAACACCTTCAAAATGATCTTAAAAGGTTGATCTGATCCATTAGATGAATTTAGAACATCAAAAACCTTATAAACACATGTTACAGTAAAAAAAATTGGATATTTAGATCAAATACTAGAATAGCAACTAATTGGATCAATCTGGACTGTTAAAAATAAGCAAAAACTTAAAAATGCAATTTGAAAGTCCATACAACTCCAAATTGAAATTTGAAAGATCCTTTGGAATCATATTAAAAAATAGAATCTACTAAATACATAAAATTCAAGATTTGAATACTGTTTATGTTGATCCATAGCCAAAAACACTACTAATACCTTTGATTAGCTAGATTAATGAAGATCAAACCATCTGATTTGAATGAATAAATATTATATTGATGAAATAACATAATTCAATGGGTTCGATATTTCATAAATGAGATAAATCATGATCTAAATCCTTGATTTGATCAAAATGCTAGATCTGAGAGATCTAGATTAGATTTGACCATTGGATCAAAATAGGAACTTTGGACATGTATTGAAATTATTGAAATGTTAAATTTTAGTGGAATTGCATTAGATTTATTTGTAAATTGATATGTTAAACTTAATCAACATCTAAGATTTACATAATAAGTAACAATGGAAAATCAACTTAGAAAATTATCAAAAACTCAAAATCTGATTAATCCAAACTTACATTTACATTCTAGTATATTTATAGCTTATTGACAAAGTGAATTTAATGATAGTAAGAGCCTATAGCAATTTTTATAAGATAAGGACTAAATGTCATTACCATATCCTTAGCCCATGTAGGGATTAATCAACGTCCTTGAATGTCATGATCAAAGTTCTACGATATAAGTTTAAAACCAAGTAGAAAAGGGACTTAGGGTAAAGAGCTCATAGGACCCTTCTAGAAAGATAAGAACTATTACCCTCTATAATGGATTCTATACATTGTGGTTATAGTGGGTAGCCAAAATCCAAGTGATTTTCCCATGCCTTCTGTTGACGTTTGTTGAGGTCTAAATGCCCCTTTACATGAGGATTGCATTAACCACTTTTAAAGCAGAACCTAACTGGTAAGCATCAGTCAAATATGAAATAAGGAGGAGCTATCTAGATTTAGGTGAAATAAATCAATAACATTGCTCAATCAACAAACATACGAAGGATGGTTATGCATCATTTAACTTAGAAATATTATTTGGACTGTACAAAGTAGTTAAGATCAAGATGTATTAAGGGATCTAAACCATAGATTGTAATTTAAAAACTGTAATTAAACCAAGTCTTTAAGTAAGATGATTATGATCAAGCAAGATTAAATGTAAGATCATGACGATCAAGGATAATAAAAGGGAGATCTAAGATTCATAGATTAAAGCTTGAAAAATGGAATGAATTATAGATAAAACTAAAATCAATGGAAATTAGAAGACAGAAGATTTAAACCATTAATTTTGATCAACAGTCATGATGTATCAAAAAGATTAGAATTCTATAAAGACCAAGAGTATCAACTTCAGAGATGATCAAAGATCAAAGAGAGAAATATGACAAATTAGGATTAGAAAATAGTTCAAAAACTTAGATTTGATAGATTATGAGCCAATCCAACCATCAGATGAATTATTATAATATAAGAATAACTATTTGAAAGACATAAGATTAGTCAAGATTGAGGAATGCAAAGAAATCTATACCCTTAAATGTTAATTAAGGGTTAGAATGAAATGATAAGACAAATTCTGGAAGAGGATAGATATGATCAAAGAAAGAAAAATACAAGATCATCTAAAATTATGATGATCAAGAGATAGATAATGACATTATGTGTATATATGGATTGATAGATACACACATTTCTACATCGATTAAGATTGTTGATTTTTCAGGATTATTGCGTTCGAGGTAGGTAGAACCTTAAGAATGCATTTCTTTAAATTTTCAGATCCATGTGCTAAACATGATCTTATTTAAGGATATGAAAATATAGAATGATTATAAATTGGTAGGATTTAATTATTTATAATGTCTAGTGATTTAATTAGAATGATATAATGATCTTCTGTTAAGAATTATGTGATCATTATTTGAGAAGCATGTGTTGAATTACATTATCTACTTAAGTTGAGAAATTACATGCTTGGTACATGGGTACCATCTATATTACATGTTTATCCATAAACTTAGAAATTATATTCTCTGTATATGAATACCAAATTAATGGACATGGGTACCCTTTACATTAAATGTTTAACTAAGATGGTAAAATTATATCCTCAATATATGAATACTAAACTAATGAGGATGAGAATGTTAATACATATTTTTATGGATAGGCAAATATCCTACTAGTATTATTATTATTTTCCATATAGGCATGGAGCCCTGTTGATTTTGTTTTCGATAGGCATAGACTTGGGATACTATGCTAAGAGAGTTGTAGGATTTGGCCACTTGCTCTTCGAAACTAATGAGGATATGGATACCATGCCTAATGAGAGGTTAAAAGTTGAGTGGGACAATTATGGGAAGGCTGCTACTGTGATAGCCTTAGTTGCCTCATACTGACATGGATATTATATATTCCATACTTGGTATCAGTGGATTACCTTGGCAGTTATCCAAGTGTGCTGGTATGGATTGAACTACAGCATAGTAGTCCTTGATGTATTTTGCACTATGATGCATGACATGATGAGATACCTTATGTGATGGCATGATGAGATGCTTGGTATGAGCTCATTATCGATATTTCCCATAATAGGATATTTCCTAGTAGGGGTTGGATGATTATTTACTCCAATAAAAGTATGTATAATTATAGACCCCGCATGACCTAATTATATACCTCGTTTGAAAAGGGAATGATTATTGAACATGATGATGAACCTTGTAAGTGAGGGGCACGGACATTAAACCTAGTATAGTCTGGGTGTGAATATTGTGATATTGTTATTGAAGATATTAACTATTTTTCGTGATTTAACCATTTACATATATATGATATGATTAGGAATTATTGGAAAATATATATTCATAGAGGATTTCACATGAGAAATTACATGATTGAGTTACTTTACAGATTATGGTTTATGCGAATTGAATTACTTGATTTATATGGAATATGATGAATGTGAATATTGGAATTAGGTAAGAATTATTGAATTATAGATTGTGTTATAAATTCCATATGCTTCTTAAATCCCTTACCAAGCATAGCTTGGTGAGATATTGTAAATGTTTCAATGTTTACAATATCTCAAATACAGATAGACAAGAGTGGATGGATATGGTAGGGGAATACAGGAACCATACTATTGATCAAGGGTATATACTCTTATGAAAATTTATATATTGTGTAGTTAGCTATTTGGATTTGTGAACTTTGGACATTTGATGTAATAAATATAAAGGGTTGTGTATGTGAACCATTGGATGGGTCCTATTTTCAATAAATGAATTTCTATTAATTAATATAGTAGAAATATATGTTATAAACAAAATATGTATATATGTAAGAGAGTGAAAGTGACATTTGGGCTTTTAAAAATGGATTTCAAAGAAAATGTTTTTCGCTGTTTGAATTTTAAAAATTTTTCCAAACTAGGAGCTCCATCTTTTGAAAATAAATATGAAAAACGATTTTAAAAACCTAAGTCATCACAGCTAGTATTAGAGCAGTTCATCCAGTGACTTGCAACCCTATATGTCTAACATAAAGATGACAATCCAAATATAGGTTAGGATATAGTAAGTTAATATAGGGTTATGATAACATTAGTTACGTATTAGGATAGAATGAGTTAATATAATTAACTCATGTAGGAATAGTAAATTATGAGCATATGCCACCTAGTAAAACAATAAGGAGGATAGCTCAATGAAATATTGATTCCAATATAGGGAATAGTGAACAATGGAATCAAGTAATAGAAATAGTTACACAAATATGATAAGACATCTTACCTTATCTACAATGCCATTACAATATGTAATGGCATAAAGTAATATTACTTAGGTATAACCTGAAATCTTACCTAGCATACTTGTTTAGAGAAAAAATACCATAACACCTGTACATGATCATTATTCGCTTATACCGAGTGTAATAGTGGGAAGTTCATTAGGAAAAAATGATAAATTGAAAAAGATGATGGATGGTTCTAGGAAATTAATCTTGACCTTTATAGGAAAGGTAAAACAAAAACTACTAAAGAATAGATATTAGAGAAGACCTTAAAAGTATTACAAACTCTGGTAAAAGTAAAAGGGTTAGATTTGCCACATATATCTAAAGAAACAAGAAACAACATTTTAGTGGCAATTGGTCAAAAGGACCTATTTTATCAAATAGAGATGATATTATTGAGAAGAATTTAAGAAAATAGTGAGTATTTTCTATCCAAAATCAATAAAGGGGAAGAGTTATGACAAGGATAAACAAATAGCTGATCGATTTTTTGAGTGCATAGAAATAGCCTCTAAATTTGAGAAAAATAACAAGAAAAAATCATACCATGAGGCTTAGTGAAATGGAAATTACAATCCCAAGCTTTTTAAGAGAAACAAATAACTCATGATGGTACATGGCTCACAAAGAAATCATAGTCTATACATTTTATGCATCAAATATGAATTTACGAAGTTGAAAATTAGATTAGGTATAATACCTCATTTAATGAGTCAGCATAATATTTCATCAAGACATGATAGATTTTGATATGTTGGAATTATTGTGGATTATCCTAAAGAGAAAATCACATTTTACACGTTGATGAGGAAATAGTCATTGTATATGAGAAATAAGACCCTGTGGACAAATATAGGAGACTAAAAACATCTTTAATGGCTTCCAACCATTTTGGACAAATGTGGTGATTATAGATGATTAACAATCCAAAATTATGGAGAAAAATGTAGTTAGAATGTTCTAATATATTTTAAGGAATTTTCAATATTTTCAACCCAACATGAGATTGAGTTACAAGTGGATCTGAACAAGTTGAAAAGTCAAATATAAAGATTATTATACAGAGGATTTATTTGACCAATCCTCTTAGTAAAAGAAAAAGGATGGATCAATGTGATTATACATTGATTATGAATGCTGAATAATGTTACTAAAAAGGTTCAGTAACTCTATTATGCCTTGATGATTTCTTTCAATCTACTATCATCAATTGTGAGTTAGAAATGAAAAATAGCATTCAAATGGAGGTAGTACTAAGGATAATATTGAAGTTGACCCAACAAAAATGGAGGTAGTACTAAATTAAGAAGTGCTTATGACAGTTATAGAAATTCATAGCTCTTCTTAGTCTTGCAGAATATCATTAAAGAGTTTTTCTAGCATAACCCTACTTTTGATTGAATTGACAAGAGAAAGTATATAGTTAATTTGGACCATTGACTAAGAGGCTAAGAGTTGAAGAAGAGACTGACTACAACATCAATGTTGACTCTTCCATCAAAAAGTAGAAAGAGATTTACTATGGTATTTCAAATAAGGGCTTAGAAAGTGTACTAATGCAATATGGAAAAGTCATTGGGTATGCTTCATAATAATTAAAGAAGCATAAAGTAAATTTCCAAATACACAATCTAGAACTTATGACAATAGTGTTAACTAAATAGTGAAAAAGTAAATATTATTACTGATTATGAGAACCTCAAGAATTATTACAAGAAAACCATCAGTCAATATTTTCCATCAATCTTGGAAAGATGTACTAGGACTTGTAAAGGAATTTTAAGTAAGAAGGCATGAAGAGAGATATAAGTAATTTTAGTAGTTAAATTCTTGACTTGTCAACAAGTGAAACATCAAAGACTTGATGAATTGTTACAAATACTATAACTTCCTAAAAGGAAGTGGGGCCTAATCTATAGTGATAATATGATAAATTGAAAATCAATTGATAGTTTAGCCAAGTTATATGTGATGGAAATTGTAAAGAAGTGTGATTATCTCAAATAGAGATGGAAGAATGACTTCCAAACTTGGAATATTGTACAAAGAACATTAGTTACATCACTTGAGAATTAATACAATGTTTCACCCCATATAGATAGTCAAAGAACTATCCATACCTTGAAAGATATAGCATATATCTATTGGAAAGGAATGGGGATGAATAATAGAAATTAGATGAAAATATATGAAATATTATAATAACCTTATCAATTATAGACTGGTTAAAGTAAGAAGTAAAGATTGATGATATTAGTAAAAGGAATTATGAAATTTGAACAATAGGATAAATCGGTCTTAGAGTTATAAATCCTTTTGAAATTTTGGAAAGTATTAGGTTAGTGATTTATGAATTAGCCTTTTTGATTGAGTATAATATAATATTTTATGTCAAAATGTGAAAGTATACATCAGACTCTACTCGTGTCTTTTAGTGAATATTAACTAAAAATATGATTTATGAATCAACAAGGAAATAGAGTTTTCCTTCAGTGGCAATATCACTATGGAATAAAGCCACATGGAAAAATTATGAACAAAATGATGAAAACTCGTATTGAGTAGTTATATGATAACATTATGGTAAATTTCAAAGGAAAAATTCTTATAAGGGGGGAAGAATGTAATAACCCCAATTTTTATGAATATATTTGAATAATTTAAAGTGAGAATTTGAAATTTTGAAAACGGAGTTGAAATTTAATATTCTAGGAAAATTAACTTTTTGTAGAAATGAAATCAAGAGATGAGACATAGATATTTGGAATGTACTTGAGAAATCGAGTCCAACGACTATAAGTATGTTGAAATCAAAGTTCAGATGAAAATTTTGTATTTTTCTTAATTTTTGGAATTAATTTTACCCATAAGGCTAAAATGGTAATTTCATTTTTGTGTGGGGTCCATAAAAGTTAGGTGAGCTTTGTGATAGCCAGCATAAGAAATCTGAAAGGAATCCACTTTCAATTTAATAACAAAAGTGCAATAAATCATAAATTAAATAAATAAATAAAAAAAATAGCTTGTAAATACCCTCCTAAAAATCTCACAAAAATTTTACTGAAATTCTCTCCTCCCCCTCTCTCCCTCTCCCTCTCCCTTTTACTTTCCTCTTTTCCTTCTCCCTCTTTCCCTTTTCCTTTCCTTTCTCTCTCCTCCCTTTCTAACCATCTAGAGTGTCCACAAAAGCACCAGACAAGAGATTCTAAGAAACAGGCTCAGGTGCTTCCACAGAATTGCTGTCCCCAACTTACCTATGGTTTCTGCTCTACAAGGAAAACCTAGAGAAATCTAGTGATCTACCCCTGCTATTGGTATTCCAATCCATTCATTTTCTCTAGAACAGTCCACTATCCATTTCCCCTATTATATATGTAAGTTTTCTAGAATTTTTCACTGTATATCGAATTCCACACTAGCATATCTCTTCTCCAACCACGATCTTCTCCTCTAAGTGTTTCCATGTAGGCCACCCCCTTACCTCTCCATTTCCCCTGTCATTTTCATGTCTTTCCACCATAAAATACCCCATCAAATTTGTTTTTTTGATGAGGATTGGTCAAAAAACTGAATGGACCAAATAAGGTTGGAATACCTTTAAAATGATCTTAAATGATTAATCTGATCCATTAGATGGATTTAGAACATCTCAAAACCATAAAAAATTGGATATCTAGATCAAATATTAGAACAAAAATAGATTAGATCAATTTGGAACGTTCAAATTAGCTAAAAAGTTAAAAATGGATTTCAAGAGTCAATACAACTCCAAATTGAGATCAGAAAGATTCATTGGAATCATATTGATGAGTAGAATCTAATGGACTCATAACATTTAATATTTTAATGTTGTTTATGTTGATCCATTGCCAAAAATCATGCTAATAAGGTTGGAATACCTTCAAAATGATCTTAAAAGCTTGATTTGATCCATTAGATAGATTTAGAACATCCCAAAACCTTAGAAACACCTATTATAGTAAAAAAAATATAGAATACAAACATGTTGGATCAATTTGAACTGTTAAAAATGAGTAGGAACTTAAAAATGCAATTTAGAAGTCCTTACAACTCCTAATTAAGATCGAAAAAAATCTTTTGGAATTGTATTGATGAGTGGAATCTATTGAACTCATAAAATTCAAGATTTGAATACTGTTTAAGTTGATCCATAGCTACAAACCTTACTAATAACTTCAATCAACTAGATCAAAGATGATCAGACTATCTAATCTGAATGAATACATGTTATATTGATGAAATAACATAAATCAATGGGTCAAATCTTTCACAAATGAGAGAAATCATGATCTAAACACTTGATTTGAGAGATTTAGATTAAATCTAACCATTGGATCAAAATAGGAACTTTGGATATGTATTGAAATTAGTGAAATGTTAAATTTTAGTAGAATTGCATCAGATTTATTTGTAGATTGATATGTTAAACTTAATCAATGGTTAAGTTTTAACATAATAAGTAATAATGGAAGATTAACTTAGAAAATTATCAGAAACTCAAAATTTGATAAATCCAAACTTAGATTCACATTCTTGAATATTTATAGCTTTTTCACAAAGAGAATTTAGTGATACTAAGGGCCCACGGTAATTTTTATAAGATATGGATTGGATGTTATTAGTAGATCCTTGGCCCACCTAGGAATTAATCAACATCCTTGAATATCATGATCAAAATTCTTCAATATAAGTTTAAAATTAAGTAGAAAAGGGACTTAGGGTAAAGATCTCATAGGATCCTTGTAGAAAGATAAGATCTATTGTCATTCTAGTGGAATCTAAACATCGTGGTTATAGTGGGTATCCAAAATCTAAGTGATTTTCCCACGCCTTCTATTGACGTTTGTTGAGGTCTAAATGCCTCCTTACATGAGGATTGTATTAACCTCTTTTAGAGTAGAACTTAGCAAATAAGCACTAGTCAAATCTAAAATAAGGAGGGGTTGTCTAGATTTAGGTGAAATAAATCAATAACATTGCTTAATCAGCAAACATACTAAGGCTGGTAGTGCATCATTTAACTTAGGAATATTATTTGGACTGTAGAAAGTAGTCGAGATCAAGATGCATTAAGTGATCTAAACCATAGATTATAAATAAAAAACTTGATTTCCAAGATCAAGACAAGTCTTTAAGTAAGATGAGTATGATCAAGGAAGATCAAATGTAAGATCATGATGACAAAGGATAATAAAAGGGAGAACTAAGATTCACAGATCAAACCTTGAAAATGGAATGAATTATAGATCAAACTAAGATCAAGGGAAATTAGACGATATAAGATTTAAACCATTGATTTTGATCAATAGTCATGAAGCAATGATGTATCAAAAAGATCAGAAATCTATAAAGACCACGAGTATCAACTTTAGAGATGATCAAAGATCAATGATATAAATATGAAGAATTAGGGTTAAAAAATAGTTTAAAAACTTAGATCTGACAATTCAAAAGTAAATCTAATCATCAGATGAATTATTATAATATAAGAATAACTACTTGAAAGAGATAAGATTAGTTAAGATTGAGGAATACAAAGAAATCTATACTCTTAAATGTTAATCAAGGGTCAGAATGAAATGATCAGACAAATCTTGAAAGAGGATAGATATGATCAAAGAAAGACAACTACAAGATCATATAAAATTATGATGATCAAGGGATAGATAATGACATTATGCGTATATATAAATTGATAGATACACAAGTTTCTACGTCGATTAAGATCATTGATTTTTGGGGATTATCACATGCAAGATCTATGTTCTAAACATAATCTTATTTGAGGATATGAAATTATAGAATGATTATAAATTGGTAGGATTTAATTATATAGAATGTCTAGATATTGAATTAGAATGTTATAATGATCTTATGTTTAGAATTATGTGATCATTATTTGAGAAGCATTTGTTGAATTACATTATCTACTTAAGTTAAGAAATTACATTCTTGGTACATGGGTACCATCTACATTACATGTTTATCCCTAAACTTAGAAATTATATCCTCAGTATATGAATACCAAATTAATGGACATGGGTACCATTTACATTAAATGTTTATTCCTAAACTTAGATGGTAAAATTATATGCTAAGTATATGAATACCAAATTAATGAATACTGTGATATTGTTATTGAAGATATTAACTATTTTCCATTGTTTTAACCATTTACATATATATGATATGATTAGGAATTATTGGAGAATATATATTCATAGAGGACTTCACATGAGAAATTACATGATAGAGTTACCTTACAGAGTATAGTTCTTGGAAATTGAATTACTTGATTTATATGGAATATGATAAATGTTAATATAGGAATTATGAAAGAATTATTAAATTATAGATTATGTTTTATATTCCATATGCTTCTTAAATCCCCTACCAAGTATAACTTGCTGAGATGTTGTAAATGTTTGAATGTTTACAATATCTCATATATAGATAGACATGAGTCGATGAATATGATAGGTGAATACATTAATCATATTATTGATCAAGGGTATATACTCTTATAGAAATTCTTATATTATGTAGTTAGTAATTTGGATTTGTGAACTTAGGACATTTGATGTAATAAATATAAAGGGCTATGTATGTGATACATCAGATGGGTCTTGTTTTCAATAAATGAATTTCTATTGATTAATTCAGTAGAAATATATGTTAAATATGTATATATGTAAGAGAGTGAAACTGACATTCAGGTTTTTAGAAATGAATTTCAAAGAAAATGTTTTTTGTAGTTTGAATTTTAAATTTTTTTCTAGATTAGGATCTCCATCTTTTAAAAATAAACATGAAAAAGTGTTTTAAAAACCCAGTTCATCACAAGTAATACCAATAGGACCCAAGTTTGCTATATAATCAATTCACCTACTCTATTATTGAGAAGCAATTGATGCCTGCTCATGCTACTTTGGTGGAGCTTTTTCACCCCTGATGAATTGAAATAGTTAGGAATCATATATTAAAAATAATGACCCGACGATACCTTGCAAAGGAATGGACAAAATCAAAACCTAGCTTAGCAAACCATGCGGTTTTCACTATTATGAGTAGCATAGTAAATCATTAAAAGATGGACTAAGCATCCCACTTTGTAAAGGACAAAATCTAAAAGTTAATGCTACAAAATGGCAATTGTTACTCATTACAAACCTTAGTAACCATCTACTATAGGAAAAACAGTAGTATGGATACTTGGACATTTATTATCCATCAAGCTGATGTTATTGATGACTAAAATAGTAGCACTACTAACATGTTAATTTGGACACACTCCACCTAGAAAATCGATTTAATATTGTAAAACTAGTCATTACTGAGAACAATTATGTTCTACTATTGGCTGAGTACAATAACTAGATGTTTCACCCCATAGAGCTAACCCAAAACTAATCAAATCAAAGGATACTATTAACTTAGATAGCAGCAATAGATAGATTGAAGAACCCAACATCTAGACCCTGTCAAATGATGCAAAACATGTAGCAAATAGTAGTTAACACTTCTTAAACATCTGTTGTAGAACTAGCTACAAAATTTCCCCCAAACCCACTATATGCCTACTATAAACTACAATTGAAATCTAATACAATTCACTATTGAAAATGTGATGAAACTTTCTACTATAACCAGCTACAGATAGCTGCTTAACTTGGTATGAAATTACAACTTGACTCCCACAATTATAACTAAATTCAAGTCCAAAAACCATAGTAGATGCTACTATAAAACCAATCTAAACTACACACCCTTATTACTATTCAATTCATCCAAGAACTTGCACACTATAGCTATATAATCAATTCAAGTTTCACTCTTTCATTGCTTTATGACCAGTCCCAACTTTATTGTTTTACTAGTATACATGTAAATGTTCAAGGGCCTTGCAAATTTTTGTTTTTAGAAAGAATGTATATATTTTCCAACATTGGATTTCAAACATAGAACTGAGTACACATGTGATATATGGTATTGTATATTGGGATCTCAACTTGCCATGAGATTTTGTATTTTTGCCTAATAAGACGGTTGTTTTGAACCCAATGAGGTATGAGTTTTGAACTATGTACCAATGGTGTGAATGATACTTACAATTTTTACAACTAATGATAGTCATCTAGAGGGCTTAAGACCCTAATGGTAGTATATTAGGAGGATTGAAATTGGCCTCTAACTCCAAACATTGTACCTACTGAACCATAAGGTTATTCATGGTAGTATGTATCATGGGAAGATTACTTTCACTAGATCCGGTGGCCTCATGTGAACTAGTGGTTAGAGTATACAGTGTCTATAGTCAAGCATAGCTAGAAGGTAATTCCTATTTGTGCATAGTTGGCCAACTTGTTATATAGACATGATAGACATGTTGGTCATCCTTAAGGGTTTATACCAATTGCTCATGAGGCCAATGGTAGGACGTTACCATCCAGTTATATGATATGAAACAATTGTTCTAAGATGTTTGACAAATCTACTGTATATATTTAGATGTTTGGTACATCTCTAGATTTTCATCTTTATCTAAGTTATTGTTATCATAGACTTTGGTATCAATGATATTATCAAATATACTTGTTTTATTATTTTTGTAGTTTTCAAACTAGCCTAGGAATTTCCTACTAAGTAGCCGTACTAACCCCATCAACATTTCAAGCGAAACTCCTAGGTATGAGCGAGAAAAGCATGAATTAGAGAAGAATATGTATGAGTAGTCCTAGCTTTAGTTCAGTTATTTAATTTGACATCATAATTATTGTTGACGAACATGTAACAAGGAATTGAATTCTATTCATGACGAAGTTATGAATTACTTAGTTTGATTTGGCTATGACCAATGGGTGTCATTAGTGCTTGTTTAATTCCTTATTTATTTTTATTATGTGTGGTCTTAAAAATGACACCTATGCTTAAAAAGCAACTTTAGAAACTACTATATAAGGTATGTTTCTAAATGTTTTAAAAATATATTATGATATCCTGATGTTTTCTAAAGGAATTTATGGAAAACTATTCCTGAAAACCTAGAGTATCATACAAAGCATTCAGGGATATTTCTATGAGAGAATCAAGCCACATATTGAAGAAAAATGCCAAAGGGCAAGGGAATTTTTAGGATATGGAAAAGAAGAGTAGAAATCCTCTTAATTAAGGACTTCATAAGGTGTCATACAACATGTCAAACCTACACCTAATTTCTCCTAAATTTCTATTTCTTTGCACGCTATGTTGATAGGATCCTGATTGACATTTCATATCCAAATTTCACAAAAATGAAGACTTGGACTTATCCTTCAAAAAATTTCATAAAATCTCAAAGGTTTTGAGATGGGCCCATAGTAAAAAGATGAGGAAAATGAGTTTTAAGTAGGTCTAAAATATAGTGGAAATTTTTACTTTTGAAATACATAATGGGAAATTTTTCTTTGAATCACTTAAGTGCAAAGGGGTAGAATACTCATTGGGCAAGTGAAGCTAGTTCTAGGGGTACAAGCCTCTTCAAAGAGGAGATTTCTCATTTTAAGAAAGAGGTAGCCTGAAAGGAACTCCTCAAATCCCCTTCTCCCCACACTTCCCTCTCCCCTTTGTTCCATTTTACCACTTATAATCTCACTTCCCCTAATCTTTTGTCCCATTCAAAACCCACCTCAAATCATTGAAGAAGCATGGAAGATAAGACTTGAATTTTTTATTTGGGGAAGAATAATAGGGAGAACTTTGAAGGCGAAGTTGAGGACAAAGTTCAAGGATGCTTTTAGCTTTAGTATTAGGATCTTATATAGATAGTTAGGAATTGGGTTTTACTTTAGGTTTAGGACCAGATCTTGATTGGTTTTTGTTTGAGAGGGATGCCATAATATGTGACACTACACCAAGTTAGTGTACTTTGCCACTTTTATGTGATGGGTTCCACCTCTAGTTGGTCATATCTGTCCATCTGAAGGTTCCAACTTTGGTTGACTAATGCCATAAAAACATTGAGGATTGGATGAGTCTATAATTTTAACGGATGGACTTTTGATTACAAAAGATGGAAGGTTGGATACATTGTGTAGTGAACAATCTAAGATCAACTATTAATAAGAAGAAATGTTCAAAAGGTTATAATCATCCCATCATTTTGATTTTTAGTACATTTGACATTTGGAACTAAAGAAATTAGATGAATGGATCTGATCAAGCAAGGATGGGGCAAATCAAGCAAAAGTGTGCAAAACTACACTAAATTGGTACAATGTCATGCATTATACTATCATGCCTCTTGTTTTGATGATGAGGTTAGTTTCCCCTTACGTTAGGATTATAAAGATTGAAAATGGTGTCTATGATGCATTTTAGCTTGGAAATGAAGTGAATATGGTAGGAAATTTATGAGAATACTTAAATTCATTCTTTAATAAGTTTCTAGGTGTTTCATCAATGTAGAGGCTAGTTTCTTGTTTATTTTAGGATTACTCACATTTTTAATACTTTAGCATGAGTTTTGAGCTTGGAAATTGATTATCTATGTATGTTTTACATTGGAATCATGGGGAATTAATGTGTAATTGAAATGAATGCTAGATATTTATGTGTTAATGCACTTTCATATGAATTTTTTCACATAGATCCTACTGGTTATTGATGAATTTCATGAGGAAAGTGCAAATTAGTGAGAGATTTACAATTGTTGGTCTTGAAGTTTCAATCCTAAGCTAGGGCCTAAGCTTGCCCAAATTGTTAGCTTGAATAGAGAGCAAAATTTGCTCGATTGTTAGATTCATAGATTACTACATTAGATATGGTTTTTTGTCCATGAGAAAGGTCCTCATTATGCTTTGGTTTTGAAATGTTTTGGTGCCAAAGAGTCTTCTATTTTTACCCATTTTGGAGCTCCTTTAAATGTTCAATTGTTTCTAGTGCTAGGACTAAATTAAAGATAAGGAAAACCATAATAAAATGTTTGGTTTTAGCTCTTAGTAACCCATGATTGAATTAGTTTTGACATAAAAAAATATGCCTTGATTTGGCTCAGTTTGAGCACTCCTAACATCCTTTGAAATGCTTGTTTGAGCACTTCAAAAATCTCTTGAATGATTTGCTTTTGGCAATTCAAATGACCTTTAAATTGGACTAGCTTTTTACTACAAGAAACTTATGATTTTGGTATGATTTAACTGTGGATTTTATTTGATCTTCAACCTCTAATGCACCCCAAATTACATCAAACATTTGATGCTTTACCTAATACACTCATCTATGTGTTGATTTATATGCTTAAAAGACCCTTGTTGATATTTCATCTTGACAAGAAAGAAATATTCACATGGTTGTGGATTTTGGTACTCTGGTTATTATCTTACTCTGCAATTTCTAAACATTCCAATTTACTTCAAAAATATAGAAAAAATCTAACATCTTAACTATACTTGAGTTACATTTTGTAATACAATCTAGACTTTTACTTGGATATTTTTGTGACATTTAATGACATAAGTGCAATAGGGACATTAACATTGTTCTTTATACAACAATGTATTTATCTTGTCAATAGACTTTTGAAAAGCAATTGAATTTACTAAAAAGGCAATTTACTCTATATGATGGTATAATAACTTATGCTTGAATGATGTGCATTTGGCCTATCAAAATGTGATATTGAAAGATTTTTTATAGCTAATGATTGTGAATATCTATGAATGATCATAAAACTATTTTGAGCTATGCAAGTAATGCTTGTTGAGGAAAAAATAATTATGGTATGTTTGAATTGCATTTGCATTCCTTGTTATTCTAGATATTTTTGTGTTGATAAACACATTTAAATAGATGCATTAATGCATATTTATCATCTCAAATCATGGCATGATGTGTATGAATGTTGTACTGTATAAGTCTCATAGATAGTATGTGCAACAGATGAGTGTTTATGTGATTATGATGATGGTAGATGTGGCCCTTTTTAAGTCTCATTGATTATGTAAACAACATTACTAAACTATGCGAGGTTCAAAGGTGTAGAGTCAAGGGAGTGACTAGATTGAGGTCAAATGTGATCTAATTGTTACTAGACTGTGTGAGGCTCCTGGGGTGTAGAGTCCAATGAGAAATTGGATTAAGGACAAATGTGACCTAATGATTATTTAGACTTTGTGAGGCTGCTTGGGATGTTGAACCAAATAAGCAATTGTACTGAGGCTGAGTATGACTCGGACATATTTCAAATTATGCTAGACTCTTGAGAGTGACAAACCTAAAGAGCAATGAATTCATCATGTTGTATGGGCATATATGATGGTGATGTGTTGTGGTAAGCGAGTTAGGGTTGGTGATGATGACCATGAGGACATTTCATTTGTAGAGTTCATCATTGAGACATGAGCATACTATATTTCATATGGAGATTAGTTATGTCATGATTCCATCTCAATGGGATAATGTAATATAGTTACTTAGTCATATTGAATTATTGTTCATGATTATGTGCATTTGGAATGATCATAATTCATTAAAAGATGATTAGTGTTGTGCTTTTTGAAGTAAATTTATTTTGATAGAACTATTTAGCTATTGGTTTATTCTTGTGGATTTCTATTTCTTAATTCTTTAGGAAGTTCTAGACCTACATTTTAAGGGACTTTCATTGAGCTTTTTACTAAGAACTCACCCCTCTATTTCCTTTTTAGGTGAGCTGAGTTGTCATGCCTTTTGAGTGCATATGTTAGGACTTATCAAGGATCAAAATTCGACGGTGAGTTAGATATCCTTGTCTTGCATTTTCTCGAGCATATCATGTCACAAGGATCCGACATGATGTTATTGATGTCATTTTAACTACCTTTATGATTTGGAGAGTTATTTTATTTCTGAACAGAGATATGTTTTATTGAATGGGAATCACATTTCCTCAAATTGTTTGTGGAATGTGATTGTAAGGGGAAGGGTACCTCTCATGTAGGTGACCTTAATGCACATGGATATAATTGGCCATGCTTGGGTAAGGACCACCTAAGGGATGGGTCATTACATAACAAGAGAAAGAAATTGGCAACAATGAGTGATGAAGAATGGGAGGATCTTGAATTAGTGGTGGCAAGTACAATATGGTTGTGCTTGGAAGATGAAGTTATGTACAACATTTTAGATGAGAATTTTCCTTCAGGTTTGTGTTGAAATTGGATAAGTAATACAGGTCAAAGAGCTTGAACAATAAGTTATGCTTGGACCAAAAATTATAGTGGCTGTGAATGGAAGAAGATAGATCTTTGTTTGATCATCTTAATGCTTTTGATTAGAGCATGAGCTAGTTACTTAGTATTGAGGTGAAGGTGGAATAAGAGGATAAGGCACTTCATCTCAAATCACTTTTTCTATCTTATCAACATTTAAAGATTTCTATTTTATATGGGAAAGACACTTTAGATCTTTGTTTGATCTTGAATTAGTGGTGGCAAGTACAATATGGTTGTGCTTGGAAGGTGAAGTTATGTACAACATTTTAGATGAGGATTTTCCTTCAGGTTTGTGTTGAAATTGGATAAGTAATATAAGTCAAAGAGCTTGAACAATAAGTTATGCTTGGACCAAAAATTATAGTGGCTGTGAATGGAAGAAGATAGATCTTTGTTTGATCATCTTAATGCTTTTGATTAGAGCATGAGCTAGTTAGTATTGAGGTGAAGGTGGAATAAGAGGATAAGGCACTTCATCTCAAATCACTTTTTCTATCTTATGAACATTTAAAGATTTCTATTTTATATGGGAAAGAAACTTTAGATATGGAGGAGATTACATTGACTCTCTTGTCTAATGAGATTATGAGAAAAACTAAATAAGAAGAAGTGCTTATATGCAAGTAGTTCAGAGAAAGGAAGGGAAGATCAAGGGAACATGGTCAAGAGGAGGAGAAATTTTAGTCAAACTCCAAAAGCAAGAAAGTATAATGTTATTTTTGTAAGAAATAGAAATATTGTAATAAAATAAAAGATTGGATAAAGAAGCATGCCGATAAATTTGAAAAAGCAAGTGTAGTGTCCAACAAAGAAGATGAAGGAGATGTCTTCACCATCTCCTTGGGTCTTCCTTCTCCCCATATTTGGCTTGTAGATTGGATCTATATTTATTTCCTACAATACTTGTGAGGAAATTTATTTATCAATAACAAATTTACCTGTAAGACCAAAGATGTAGGAATGGAAAAAGTAAAGATGTTTGATAGGATGATGAGAATTTTAAAGAATGTTAAGCATGTTCTAGGTCTACGAACAAATTTGATATCAATGGGTGCCTTAGGTTCTATTGGTTGAACATTTGGTGTAAATAATGGAATCATGAAGGTCGTCATGAAAGGAGAGAACAAAGTAAATTTTGTATTTATTTATTGGTGAGGTAGTTACAGAAATGTATTTTTACATCTTCCCATGATAATGAGATAGATGATACTACTCTATCTTGTATGAGATTGGCTCATAGAAGTAAGAAATAATGTTGGAGTTTCATAGAATAGGAATACTCAAGGGGTTATAGAAATTTGCAAACTTGCCTTTTGTAAGTTTTGCTTGTTTGGAAAACAATGTAGGGTGAGGTTTATAAGGGATTACTTGAGCATATTCATGTTGATGTGTGAAGGCCATCCTTGGTGGTTTTTTATGGTTTTAGGTTTTGGTCTACTTTATAGAAGATTTCTCATGTATAATTTTTAGTATATTTCATAAAAAAAAAGTCAAAGGTTATCACAAAATTTAGGCATAAGGAAGAAGGAGGTAGAGAAACAAAGGGAAAGTAGATGAAGGTTTGAAAATCTAGCAATGATGGAGAATTGACACTGCTTGAATTTAAAAATTCTACAAAGAAAATGGAATTGTTTAAAGTTTCACTATACTAGATATTGTGCAACAAATGGAGTAGTTGAGAGGATGAATACAAAACTTTTTAAAAGGATAGGCTTTTTACAAGGTTGAAACAAGAATTTAATGTCGAGACAGCTGACATGACTATCTATGTAATAAACAAATCCCCTTTTGCTGCAATTGAATTAAAGATACCTAAGGTACTTTAGATAAGAAAATTTGTTGACTACTCTTTGTTGTGAATATTTGTACATCCTACATATGTTCATATACAGGAGAGAGAGTGAACCAAGGTGGATGCAAGTTCAAAGGCTTGTATATTTGAGGGTTAAAGGGAATTAAAGAGATTATGAGACCCTAACTCTAAGAAATAGATGCACTGCTAGTGTAGTAGCACAAGGAGCAATCTTCCACTTAGGTCACTAGAGTTCAAGACTGTGCATGTGTGTGTGTGTACCCTTAAAAAACATACTAAAGGAAAAAGCTTTTAGCAGAGATATAGTGTTTGATGAGAGTGCTATGTTTAAGATATCTCATCAAGACACTCATGTGAAAGGGTAAAAAAGGACTGCTACTGTGAAGTTGGCGTCTGAGAGGATGATGAAAAATTAGTTACAGATTCTCATCATAGAGTTGTTGAGATTTCTCATGATCCAATTGGTGGAAGATTCTTCACAAAAACCATTTTCTACTGCCAAAGGAAAGGGAAAACACTAGAAATAGGTACCATGAAAATATTGGGATGATAATAGAGTTTCCAATGCTATGTTATTAGGATCAGTAGATCTATTGTCATATCAAGAGGTAGCTAGAATAAGAGAAATGATAATTGGTGTCAAGGAATGTTAAAAAAGGTATATTAGAAGACAACTCTAAGGGATATATTAACTAAGTAGGTTACAGTTTGATTATGTATAATCAAAACATGAATATGCAATTTCAATATTCTTTTTATGCCTTTGTTCTGACTTTATATCAAAACTTATCTGAATCAGTTTTATAGTGTGATTTGGTTGCTAATTTAGTTTTATGACATGAACTGGTCTATGATTGATGCATGAAGATGTCTTTGAAAACATTATTTTAACTCAATATGAGTATAACTTTTGAAGCCTCTCTATTTACTGTTAAGTATAGTGTTAACATATTCTTTGTTTATTATGTAGGCACATATATGTAGCTTCATCATAACCTCATGGTAATTACAATATGCTTTTTTGTATGTTTTTGGAGATGTGTCCATGTATAGGGTGTAAATTTGGCATTTCTTTAGCATTTTGATGTCAAACGAGAAGGCATGTCTATTGCTATTGATAGTGAACTTAAAAAGGCATAAGGTTTAACTTTGTTAGAGTCACGGCATTTCTTTTTTAAATATAGTACGATATGAGAATGAGCCTTGGTGCAACGGTAAAAGTTGTCATCATGTGACCTTGAGGTCACGGGTTCAAGGCGTGGAATCAGCCTCTTGCGAAATGCAAGGTAAGGCTGCCTGCTATAGGCCCTTGTGGTCCGCCCCTTCCCTGGACCCCGCATAGGTGGGAGCTTCGTGCACCAGGGCTGCCCTTTTTTTTAGTACGATACGAGAATATCGGCAGAGTATATAGTCATAGTCCTTGTCCTTTTAGGACTCTTCTTGATGGGTTCCACATGATTAGAATTATTGTCATGTTAGGGGTAGTGCATAACTAGGGTCTACTATATAAGAATTATCATCACCTTTGGAGTTTCACATTATTAGCGCCCACCAGGTTAGGTCGGCCAACTTTGCATAAGTTATTAATGCGAGATAAAATCTTTTGCATAAATTATTTAGGAAGTTAACATCTTTGAAAGATCACCCTTACATGAGATTGTCCACATGAAGTATACCCTTTAGTATGTGGGCCACCTCCATTAGAAGAAATATCCATGTAGGGCTTACCATCTTTGCATAGAACATTCACTTAGGGTTGCCAGCTTCTTCATGGATATTGCATGGTTAGTATATTGCTGTATTTTGGACTTGATCCTAACCCTCGTATGGTCTTTAGGGTAGTCGATCATACCCATTAAATTTTGTCTATATATATCATGGATTATCACTTAGAATATATACATTGTGACCACTAGATTCAGGGTAGATAGATAGGCTTAGGATGTACTATGAGACTAGATTAGCATGATTGGGTTGAGTAGATCTTGAGCTTTTTTTTATTGATTTATGATTAGATCAATTGGCTTTGGCTAGATTAGTCTATGTCTTTAGACTTGATTTGAGATTTGATCAATAAGCTTAGGCTAGAATGATCTTGACCTTTAGATTTGTTATAGTCTAGATGATGACCTCCACTAGGCTAAATATAACTTATCCCTTAGATATATTTTAGAGTCCTATCCGTCTCAAAAAGGGATTTATTTATCTATTACACATTAAGAGTCTTAATTGATATAGGGCTTGGAAAAGAATAAAGGAGCACCCATTTTAAGTTAGGATGAGGCCCATCACTTGTTTGAAGCTCTTTCCAAGGGTTCTTCACTCCTCAAAACTTGGAAAGCAATAAAAGAAAAAATGGGGGCACCTTCTCCAACTTAAAGTGGGGTTCACTCAGGAGTCTCACAATCATAAGGTTTCTTTTCCTTCTTTTTTAATTTTGTTATGTATATTTTTTTAGCAAAGTCCAAAATATGAGGCTCTGCTTTCTATTTTAGATGAGGCTACATTCCATTACAATTTAGGAGACTAGAACTCCATGAAACCTAATATCTTAGCAAAGGGAGAAACAAGCACTAAGTACCTCTAGGAATAGAGTAAACAAGCACGAAGATTAAGTGCTGTGTACTTCTTAGAGAGAGTCATTAGCCATGAAGATCAAAGTACTAAGAACTTGCTTAATAAGAGTAAATGTGCATCAAGAACAAAGCACTGAGTATTCACTTATTGAGAAAAAATAGCCACAAATAACATAACAGTAAATACTCACTTAATAAGAGTATATGGATATAAAGAAGGGTGCATAGATTACTAGTAATTAGAGTAAATAGGTAAGGAGAGATCACCTTAAAAAAATCAACGGACAGAATCTTCCATAGACTTCTATTTCTCTCATTCTCTATGTATGTTTTTGTTTTTGTTGTTTTTTTAATTTCTATTTCCATCTTATTGGATGAAGAAAAGAGGTTATTTATGGGCTTTAAAGAGTCCTGCTAGGGTATGATAGTGGGTGAACAAGATTGGTGGGAGTGATGCTGAGGTTAGGGGAAAGATATGTGCATGAGAGAGAGAATGTAAAGGGAAGTGAGGTACAACCATGGGCCCCACTCCCTTCCAAGGAAAGACAAAGATGAGTGGAGAGAGACATTGTTGACAAGGGAAGGAAAGAATGAGTGATATGGGAAGAAGAAGAAGACATTAGGAGATGGAAGATGGTGTAGGGTGTAGGGTGTGAAGAAGAGATGGAGAGAGAAAGTGGGATGGGTGAGATGGGAAGAAGAAAGAGAAAGAGATAGGTAGATGGGAGATGGCATGCATGGGATGAGGAGAAGAAATGGTGAGAGGAAGTGCAAGAGAGAAAGAAAATAAGTATAAGAGGGAGTGAGATAGAGGAGAAACAAAGAAATGGGGATCTAGAGAGATAGTTGTAGGGAGTGAAGCAACAAAGTGGGTCCCATTTCCACTTGTTGTGTGACGACCCGGGTTTTTGTAACATGATTTGTAAAGTATTTTGATAGGCAGGGCCCTTAAGAGTGTAAAATTTTTTTCGCAAAACAAAGCAGTGGAAATTCTTTTCTTTAGAACTTGTTTTGAAAACCCAAGTCACCACTTCATACATAACATAAGTACAATTTGTGTACAAAATAAAATTCCATTGAAAGAATATACTTTTATTAAATTCCAGGTTCCATCTAGTGGTTCACAGTACAGCCAAATCTATTATAGTACTTCGTCCAAATTACATAACCCAAAACTCAAGCTCACCATACAATAAAACTCTCAACAAAGAAAAATACATGTCTTCAAGGGTACACCTTGAAGATTATTCTCTTCAAGTCTTCTATTGTCTTCATCTCTTAACTCTCCTTCCCTGTATCTTAGATATTGCAACATTTACAATATCTCAGCAAGCAATGCTTGGTAGGGGATTCAAGAAGCATAACAATTGACAATGTAATTCCAATACTTCATAATCCCATTATCCCTTGACATATTCATATCTCTACTCTTTACTTTGTAATTTATGTATATCTATATACATACATACTCTTCATGAGTAAACCAGTTAAATTTATGAAAGTAGTTAAATATCATTCCCAACTAAGCTGATCAATTCTCTTCATTTTGAGAATTTAGTATTACAGCTAATCTTACACTCGAAATTTCCCTTCTTAGGAAATATTGGTGGGAAATATTGGTAATATACAATTACCTAGTATTTCATTATGCTAAAACATAAGGCATTTCACTATGCCTATTCCCATATGCATCATAGTGCAAAATAATAAAAAAGGTTGCTATGCTGCAGTCTGATTCGTACTAGCACGCTCAGATAACTGCCCTGTTCACCATTGATACCATGGTAGAAAATATTATGTCACTGCCCGTATGGGGGCGCAAGACTTTCACAGTGGTGGCCTTCCCATAATTGCCACCAACCGACTTTTAGCCTCTCTTTGGGCAAGGTATCATCATATCATCAAATTTCAAGGAGCGGGTGGCCAAACCCTCATAACTCCTCTAGCAATAGCATTCCCCTAGGCTTATGCCTATTAAAACAAACTCACAAGCCACCAACCTTGTATGTAAAATAGATTTCATATATATCAGACCATATGTCTATTTACTTAAGGCTGAAATATTTTATAGTTCCCTATTCACTTATAGTTTAGTCCTTAATCATCTTATATGTGTTTGGTTAGATCATAAGGTTTTCAAGAGATTTAATACAAGTGTTAACATTACTCTTGTCAACATAAGATTATGAGTACAATCATGTATTTCTCATGTAAATGCATTCATCAAATCCTCCTACCTTTAAGGATTGATATCTTTTCCCCAATCTTCCATGATCCTGACTGATGTATGTAATCTGTACATCCATACATATTGTCAATATATAAATTTTGAATAATCCTATTGATCACTAGATCTAATGTTTAGAATGATCTGTAGATCATTCATATCTAAGCATTTTTCTATCTCTAAGTCTTTGTGTGTCCATATCCTTGATCTTGATCTTTCATAGATCCATTGATTTACAATCTACACCTGTTGATAAAGATCAGGGTCCTAGATCTTCTATCATCTAGTTCTTCTTTATTCTAAGTTCAGTTATTGGATCATCCCTAAGGAGGATGATCTTGGTTTTCTTCCTTGAATCATCTTTGATCAAGGGTTTGGATTATCTAATCTAATGAACTATAACAAGCATACTAATAAACATGCATGCTAGGTACAATATAGTATTCTTGTTCTTATTGTTCTTGATCATCCAAGATCTAATGGATCTTGTTTGATCATCCTTATCTTACTTACTATTTTTATTAGGGTTAAGTAATTTACTACCCTTGTATGCTCTTATTATTATTATTATTCAGCCAGCTAATGTGCTGGTTGAAGGTAATTTATTCAAGCCTAAATCTAGACTGCTCCTCTTATTTCCAATTGGCTAAGGCTTATTATTTGAATGGGTGAACACAAAGTGGTTACTTCAATCCTCATGTAAGGAGGCGTTTAAACCTCACAAACGTCAACGGAAGGTAGGGGAAGAGCGAGGCTATATTAGATAATCCCCTTAACCACTATGTTCATCATTCACTAGAATGACCATAGCTCAACCTTTCATAAGGTTCCTATAAGCATGTTTACCCTAACTACTCTTTCTAATGGATTTTAATTAAGTCCATGAATATTTATAATGTCATTCATGGGGTTTATTATTCTTCTCCTAGTTTGGGCCAAGGATTTGATAATCCTTATATTGTCCTACTAACTATAGCCCTTACTAATTAAGTGCAAAGTACTCCATTCTTATTTGTGTCATGAAACTCTACTTTCTCATTAGATTACATTTTTGATGTTTTATGCTCTTTATCTCATAACAAGTAGATCTACTAATAACATTTAACCATAAATGAATTATAAATTCAAAGCATAAAACTACATAATTTAATACTTAATGATAATGGGTCAAGGTACTTAACATTACTCTAACATGATTTCCAACTAATATACCTTAATAACTCAATTTAAACTAACATGGACTTAAGGTATTATCTCATACTATAGTATAAACTTATATGAAATTCTAGCATGGTCCTAAGTTAGAATGGCATGAAATCATACTAAAGTGCCCCCTAAGATAATTAAATCTAGCACCTTATGATAACAATGAAATCACATATCATGCTAAAGTCTAAATGTTATACTAGCATGCTTTATAACATAATCATATTTAAAATGCTATTATATTAAATGAAACTAATTACATTAACATTTTTAGAAACCTTTACTTATGATCCAACCATTAGATCTTAGATCTTTTCATTTAGGGGATTTTCTTTATTAAAGTCCAAAGATTATATTGATCCATTTTTGTCATAATCCATCCATGATTTCTTGGATTTCATTATATCAACATTCATTTTATCCATCCCAAGGATCTGATCACACTTGATCTCATTGATCAAGTGGGTCCCTTTGTGTTTTTAGGGTTTTTCTACCATAATGGGTAGATCCCTTAATATATCTTAGATATGTCCAAATAAACTATAGATATCACTTTATTTCAATAGTATATAATTATTAAAACATATATTCAAGATCTGATCATCTCAAATCTTGAAGATCTAAGTAATTGGAAACTTGTTTCTTTAATATAGAAAGTTTTACTGAATATTATGTTCATTTCATCAAAAAATAGAGGTTTCAAGCTTTCCATAACTTCTTTTCGATCTTAATTTGGAGTTCAGATTGCTCCAGAATGTGATCTGGAAGTTCATAGTTCTTACTAGGGCCTGTATTTGATCTGGGCCCAAGGAACGGACAGTCCAGATTAGTCGGGCAGAAGGTACTCGGTTTGTCCAGCGCATTCACTACGATGAAATTCGGAAGCTCCCACACGGGGTCCACGGACGCGGATGGGACGTTCATCGTTCGGGCGCCCATAAACGGGACGCTCGTCGGGCGCGTCCGCTTGTCGGTTTTACAGACGCACCATCATCTTGCTTGGGATGACATCCAACGCATAACGACCAATGCCATTTCCAATGACGCGTCACGTGTGTGTCTTGAGCATTGTTAGATCCGAAGATTGGATGGTCGAGAAACATTCTGGACCGTCCAATCAATCCTCTCTCAATTGAGAGCCCAAAACGTCTCCGATCATTATGAAAATTTTACCCTAGGGGTTTTGGACCCTTCTGGATCTATTGGTGCAGTCAGAATTTTCATCTGAGAACTCTGTAATCCTGAATTAAGGGTTCTGTTATTGCTTTATTTTTACCTTTTTTATCATCAAAATAAATTACAATAAACTAAAAATTACATAAACTAGTATTAAACATCTATAGAAAGTATTCCCACCTACCTGACTAGAGAAAAAGCTTTGGTTATATGCCTAATTTAAAAAGAATACCTTGTTGATGAAGATATGGCCTAAGATCCACCTTTCTTGCAATTCCCGTTGTTTGAACTGTTGGACCTTGAAATTGCTTTGGGGATTTTGTA
This sequence comes from Warburgia ugandensis, assembly GCA_035236585.1. NCBI lineage: Eukaryota > Viridiplantae > Streptophyta > Magnoliopsida > Canellales > Canellaceae > Warburgia > Warburgia ugandensis. Next base: position 51,432,165 of record CP141133.1, on the reverse strand, counting down.
GAATAAATATGGTGGGAAGTTTTGGATGGTGGAATTGATGAAATTAGATCTGGAACATAGTGCCTAAATGATTTTAGGTCTATTGTTCCAATCTAAAAAGAAAAAGAAATTGGAAAGGGAGATATCTCTTGGAAATTTTGGGTCTTTGGGGAGAGATCTAGGTCTAATTTTTCAGGAAGAGTGAAGAATTTTTTTGGGGGATTTTATGAGCATTTTTGGCGGGTTTTTGGGGTTTTATTTATATCCATTTTGGTCTTTTTTTCATGATTATAATATTTAAGTTTTTATTATTAAATGACCTGAAAGTCTCCCATGCTCCATTTTTCTTCTCCAAGACCAGCCGGTGTTTGTTGACCCATGACTTCACGTGAGCTGCTAATAAGATTCATTTTTGGGTCCCTTGTGGGCCCCACATGTTGTAAAAAGACCGTTTTGCCATTTATGTATAAAATTTTGGGTTTTATTCCCATGATCTCAGATTTGAGTGTACTTAGTGGCATTGGATTCATATTTCTCAGTACATTCTAAATTTTGATGTCTCATATTTTGATTTTTGGGTAAAATTACTATTTTACCCTTTTTTCCAAGAAATGAAGAAACTTAAGGATTTTTCATCCGAATTTAGAATTTGTCGTGCTTATAGTCATTTTGATGGGTGTGCTAAGTTTAGTTTCAATTTTACATGTCTTATTATTTGATTATACTTTTATAAAAAGTATATTCTAAATAACCCTAATATTTCAGCCCGAAATATCTGAAACTCAAACTTTATTGATTTTCTCAATCAATTACAAAAATTGGGGTTATTACATGTTGTGCTACAAAATTAGAGTTAAAAGATTTGACCTCTCAAAAATAAGAAAGAAACAAAACTTGGACTTCATTACTTCCTTGTACTTGGGAAAGAAAATAAGTAGATAATCCAAGAAGAGGATTGAGGGGATAGACAGCACTACTAAACTTAAATTCTATCTAATTTTGAAAAAAGTGAATTCTTCATTCATTTGAAATGGAATGGATTCTAACTTTTGTTTTTAATTTCTCTTTTAAAGAAAATACAATGAGAGGACTAAGGGGACATGCTATTTAGCCATGCTATTTCAAAGCACTAAAGAAGCTTCTAAGAGTGGGAAAGGCAAGGTGAAAAGGGGTGCACATGGTACATCTTTTTATTCTCTTTAGAAAAGACCAAAAATAGGTACAAAAAGAGATGTCCCATATAATACGGTGCAGCACAAGATTGTAGGAGGCTGGTTTTCTTCTCATGCTACTTTTCTCTTTTGGAGAAAGATGAAATTTTAGGAAAAATGAATTTTAGAATGCATGGGAAATCCCACTTTGTTAGGGCTGCCCTAGATTCTTGAAGAAGAATAATTGATCAAGAATAATAATGTTAGAAGAAAGGAAACTACTCATAGTAGTAGGATCCACTCTACCACTCTTACATTGAATTAAACTTGACAAAGAATATCATGAGAAATTCAACGTCCAAGGGTGTACCAGGGCCCTCTTGGACATCCGCTTTTAAGATTTAAGTGGAATGTGCTTTGCCAAAAAAATCTCTAAGATAGCATGACTTCATAGTGTATTGAAAAGGATACTTATGTCCAACATAATACCATTTAGTTAAGACAATATAATGTACATAAAAAATGCTTCCCATTTGAGTTTAATAAAAGTATTCCCAAGACCTAATTCCAAGAAGAAACATGTATCCTCTTGGTTCCTAGTGCAAAATTAGATTTTTGAAGCTTGGGTCAAATTTCTAAAGCTCAAGTACTAAGGGTATTTCTTTGACTTTTATCATTAAAAGTCAGAAGTCTAGTATGAAAACTCTAAGTTTAAGTCATTTGGAAATAGTTATGTTCGTTAGCAGCATTTTTGAAATTTTTTAGAAAAGTTTGACTACCACAGAATGTATTCAATTTGCCTTGTTTTCCTCATAAACTTTGTAATATTCACTTAAAACACTTAATATTTGTTGAGTATCTATTTTTGTGTTAAAAACCCTTATTCTTCCATTAGTTTATTACACTTTGTCACTCATCTTCATAATTTTAGTTCAATTTTTCTTTAAAATATTTATTTTTAGTCTAATCTTAATTTGATAAATTTTTAGGGTTAGATCCATGTACATAGGTAAATATGTGTTAAACCATTTAAAATAATACTAACTAGATTTTTTCTTATTTTATATGTTGTAGATTTTAAGATGAGAGTGTAAACAATTAGATTGAATAGAAAAATACTTTAGATCTCCTATTAGAGTACAATGAAGATAGATAGTCTAGACCAAACTGAGATGGAATTAGGAATAAAATTGGTTGGAGATAGCAAAGAGGAAATCTTTGAAGTGGGTAAAAACAAGAAATCAAGGAAGTTGACTGGAAACTTGAAATTTTTTTTGAGAAGAAAGGGAAAGTCAGTGAGGATATGGGGAGGAGAAGAAGGGGAAATTTATGATTGGAAGAAGAAAGAGAGGCAGAAGAGAAGATAATTAGAAATAAGAAAAGAATTATGGGATGAAAGGGGAAGTCAGGGGATTTGGAGAAATTAGGTGGAAATAGAGAAATAGAAATCAGTAGAAATGAAAGAAAATATGAGAAGAAAGGAAGGAAAACTCAAAAAATATTTGGAAAGAAGAAGAAAGAAAAGAAAGATTAAAAACCTAAGAAAATTGTCTTTTTCCTAAATTTCCTAAACCACTATGGAGAGGTGAGGCTAGAAAAACTATAAATAGGGTGCTTGAGGAATTTCAAGGCATTGGAGAGCACAAATTCAGCTCCTCACCACATGGAGTGACTGAGAAGAGTAGTGGAGGGTTTTCTAAGAGAGCTTTTAGTTTTTTAGTAGTTTTGAGTTTGGCTTCTTTTGTGAGTGTTCAATTTTAGTGTAATTTAGGGAGTTTGATCTTCACTTGGTAAGTGACTCATCAAAGAGAAATCCAACAATTTATCTTTTCAAGGAAAACTTCTTCTAATTTTTCATTGTATAATACATATTTTATTTTTAATGCAAAGTTTATTTCATGAATTATTAAATTTCTTGTTTGTTTTCTAAGTTCTTTGTTGCATTATTAATTTAAATTATTACAAATTCAATTTAATTCTATTTTAGTATAATTGTAAATTTAATGTTTTGTCCTAAAAAGCAATGGCTTTAGAACTAACTTTTGGCTAAACTTTTTTATTGATTCAAATTTATTTTTTATAAATTAAATACTTAAAATGACCCCTAATTGGGATAAGGTCTTGATGATGATGATGATGATGATGATGATTAAATATTTAAAATTTTACTCAAAAGTGGTTGATTGGGTCAGAAAGTAACTAAGGCAAGATCCTCCTGGGATCTATCTACTCTTGCATAACTATTCTATAATAGACTTGTGCACTTTCAGAAAGTAAAGTTGAACTTTACAACAAGTTTCTGGCACTGTTGCCTAGGATCTTAACAATAATTTTTTTTAATAATTCAAAATTATTTTACCTTACCACTAGTTTGAGATTAGGAAGCATTGCAATTTAGGCAATCTATAGTAGTTGCATATTTTGTGTAATTCCTACAAATTTGATATAACTTTCCTCTTTGTTTTGACAATAATTTTATAAAGAATTTGAAGGAGTTTAGTGAAAACAACTTAAAGAAATGTTTATGTCCAAAAATCCACTGAAGACCATGCCTAACTCCTTAAATTGAAAGTATGATAATTTTCATATTTGCAAATTTAATTGCTTACTTGTTTGCTTAGAATAAAGGCATATAGATGCATTCATAGTAATTGCTACATAACATTAGGGCATTTACATTAGTTACTGCTAGCAGTACATTATGTCATGTTTACAAGCTTTAAGGTGGTTATATGATGATTGAACTATTATTGTGGAATGTTTAAATAACTAGAAAGGGCACAAACCCAACAAGATCAAGGGTGGATTTTATCACCACCCCTTGGCCCACTTAAGTTAATCATCACAAGTTATAGATCCAACCCTCTTAGATTTAATTTAAAATGAAGTAGAAAGAGACTTAGGATATCAAGCTCATACGACCCTCTTAGAAGGAGGTGGTCTATTGTCACTATGTTGGTATTTAAAAGACTAGGTCCACCAGCACATTCCTATGACTTAGATTACCTACGGCTAACTGAGGAGGGTATGAAGTGGTGAATAGTAAGGATCTAACTCGTAAGCAATAGCCAAGGATTAAAGAGAGGTGGAGATGTCTAGATTAGGTTCTAAGAAGCTACTTCCCTAGAACATAATTCAAGACTAACAAAACTCTTTGTTTGCTAGCTTTAGGTTTGTTTGCTTGGTTGTATATCTTTTTGCAAGTAGAGAAAAATATCATCTAAGATTAGATTGTATATAAAAGAAAAAATAGAAAATTCAAATAATTTTTTTCTAGCTTTAGAACTAGAAAGATCGTCAATCTTAAAACCTCGATTTAGTACCCTTTGATATGGAGATCTAATGAACTTTAGGCAAGGGTTAAGAAGTCACATCAACCAACATAACTTCTTCATGACAAATGTAGTGTTACAGTTATATGTAAAGGTCAAAACCCTTAGAGACTATTCTACTCTAGGGCAACACAATGCACCTTCATGCATTGTGTTGCTAGTTACAAATGCCGACCACTTTGAATTAAAACCTTGGGATAATCCAACTCCTACCTACACTCTATGGTCCAAACAAGGAGGACCATTATAGTCATGTTAAGGAGTTCCTTGACATCTATCCTGCCTTTAAATTTATAAACTTTTTTGATGATTCCATCTAATTAAGGCTATTCCCTTTCTCTTTAAAGGATAAATCCAAAGTATAGGTTAATTCGTTAGGGGTAGGTTCCATCACATCCTAGGAGCAGCTATCCAAGAAATTTCTAAACAAATCTTCCCAGTTCACAAAGCCATTGCCCTTAGAAAAGAAATTATAAAATTTCAACAAAAGGAGGGTGAACGCTCCTCTAAATGTTGGGAAATGTGGAAGTATTTACTACTTAAATGGCCACACCATGGTTTTGAAAAATGGTAATAGGTGCAATACTTCAACTAAGTTTAACACATCAAAACCAACATATAGTAGATGCCGCAAGTGGTGGGACTTCACGAATCAAAGTGATGGGGAGGCTTGAGATTTCTTTGAAACATCATTTGAAAATTCCTAGCAATGAGATCATTCTATTATATTGGTTAGAAATGTACAACCTCCAAAGAAAGGTGGTTTTTATGAAATAGGAGTCACTCTAAACTGGTTTGCAAGAATGGATAGGTTGGTAGAAAAAGTGAAAAAATTTGATAGTATGGCTAAGAGATTTGATGTGTTTATGTTGGCTCGGGGGTCTCCCATGATAGCTCAGCAAGAGGTTTGCTCCCTCTGTTGTAGTCAAGCTCATATCACTACATATAATCCAGCCAACTGTGCATACCATGGTTATTAAGTAGAGCAAGCTAATGCATTGAATACATTTAGAAACCTTGGAACAACCCTTATTTTGAGACTTACAATTCAGGATAGGCTAGGCATCCTAACTGCTATTGGTTTAAGAATAATTAGTAGGTGGGTTCATAAAGGAACCTTCCTATTCAATCTTTTCCTTAACCTCCAATTCCATAACAACCTCTAACAAAAGGAACCAACTTTGGAGGAAACCTTGAATTTGTTTGTGCAGAGTTCACTCCAAACTCTACATGCTAACTCGCAATCTATTGTGAAGTTGGAAATTCAAATGGGTTGACTATCTATTGCATTAAGTGATAGGAAAAGTGTTAAGTTTCTAAGTCAACCCATAGCAAATTCCAAGGGACAACTAAAGATTGACTCAAGTTCAAAGCGAACATTTGAGGAATAAGCCAAGCCCATTATTACTCTTAGGAATGGAAAACAAATAGAAAATAAGGTTCGTCTAACTAAGGAAACATAAGAGAGTGAAAAGGACTTCAAAAAAAACCTTCTAAAAGAGAGGGAGAAGTGTCAGAAATCCCCCACTTCCCCATAACCTCTTTCTGATGCATCATATATACTCAAGGCTCCCTTTCCTCACCTTTTAAAAGCAGCAAAAAAGGGTACCAACATCAATGAGATAGTGGAAGTTTTTAATAGGTTCATATTAATATTCCATTGCTTAACACTATCAAAGATATGTCTTCTTATGCTGAGTTTTCAAAAGAACTTTGCACACAAAAGTGTCAACTTAATATGCAAAAGGAGGCTTTCTTGGCCCAGCAAGTTAGCTCATTATTAAAACAACATACCCCACCAAAGTATAGAGACCCTGGGTGTCGCACCATATAATGTACCATTGGGGACAACACAATTAATAAGGCACTCTTACATCTTGGTGCAAGTGTTAACCTTTTCCTATATTTGGTATACGTGCAATTCAGTCTCAGTTACCTAAAACTAACTACCATCACATTATAATTGGCAAATCAATCAATAAAAATATCTCATGGTATGGTAGAGGATTCCCTAATCAAGGTTGACAAATTTCTCTTTCATGGAAATTATTAGTCCTTGATACATAGCCTATCTCGGACCTAGGTAGTCAAATTCATGTCCTCGTAGCGAGACCATTCTTGGCTACATCCAATGCTATTATAAACTATGGGAATGGTGATGAAGTTGTCCTTTAGAAACATGAAAGTAAAACCCAATGTTTTTAATGCTGGACAACAGCATTTTAGATCTCAATGACTCTTATGTGTTAAATGTAATCGAGAGTCTACTTTTGAGCACATTCCTACCTTCCTCTAATCTTGATCCAATCGAGGCATGTCTGTTTTATTTTAGTTTAGACTTAGATATAGATCATTCCATAGAAGAAGTTAATACAGTGCTTGATGTTGCACCTTTAGTTGACACTTCTCAATGAAAACTTTGATTTGAATGGAACCTACTTTTAACATCCATATTAGTCCCATCTATTGAAAAGCCATCAACTATGGTACTAAAGACTTTAATTGAGCATTTAAGGTATGCATTTTTAGGTCCTTCAGATACCTTACCTATAATTATATCTTCCAACCTTGTTAATAGGAAGGTAAGCATTTTAATGTTCTTCAAGAACATCAATCAACTCTAGGGTGGACAATAGTTGACATTAAGTGAATAAGCCCCTCTGTTTGCAAGTGTCACATACATTTAACAAAAATTTCAAAAGCTTTGAAAGAAATGTAAAGGAGGCTTAGTCTAAACATGAAGGAAGTGATGAGAGTGACGTTGTTGAAATTATTAGATGTTGGAATAATTTATACCATCTGATAGTACTTGGGTCAGCCAGGTTGAATTTGCACCTAAGAAGTTAAGAGTTACAGTTGTTAGAAATAATGATAACAAGTTAGTGCCAACTCAAAAATTGAACTCGATTACAAGGAAAGACCATTTTCCTCTTCCTTTCATTGACCAAATGCTTGAGCGGTTAGCTGTAGATGAATCTTATTACTTTCTTAATTGTTATTCTAGCTATAACCAAATTCATATATGTAATAACCGGAATTTTAAAGTACTATCTTGGAATATTGAATGTGAGATTTTTATAGATTTAATTTGGTAAAAATATTCCCATAATCAGATTCTACTTGAAAAAAGTAATCCAAGGACATAAAGAACGCTGGAAACGGAGATCAGATGACGAAGTTATGGATGTTCAAAGATTGAGGACATTTTAATAATTTAAGTTCAAAAAGAAAACAGTAAAAAAATGTAGGGGGTCATTTTGATAATGACACCCCCTAATGTCTTCCTCCTCTAGCAGATGCACAGCACTGCCTTCGTGAAGTGCGACACCAAAAAAAATGGCCGCACTACCACGGGACGGCACTGCCTCACTCTCCTATAAATTCCTCATCTCCCCCTCCTCTCAATGCATCTTCTCCACTCCAAATCTCTCTCTACCATTTTTGGTGAGTAGGGTTTCTAGCCGACAATTCAAGCTTCCAGCAGCATCTCCTTAGGCTTCCAGGTAAGATCCCTCTTCCCTTCTCCTTTCCCCTTTCTTCCCCAACATTTTCCCTCAAATCCAAACCGGATCTAGTCTCACCGGGCGACAAATTGCCGATGAAACCAGTAACAGTGGATTTTCTGTAGATCCACCTCGTGGGCAGCTCAGATGCGAGATTTGAGCTGTCCAAAGAGTTGGTGGGACCCCATAAACCTAGAAAACCCATGATAGTAGGTGTATTGTGGCATGCTGAGCGTTGATTAGGGACCAGGATGGTTGGACGATCCAGATCGGATCGCCTCATCGGGTCGACTAGATCATGCACAAGAAGATGCACGTGCTTGATGCCTATCTAGAACACATTTTCTGGGGTGTCCTTCACGAGTGTGCAGACATGCGAGTGCGGTCTCAGTTTGACTGAGACGCATAGGCGTCTCAGGAACTGTGACATGCAGGCCCTATTTTAACAGATCTGAATCATTCATTTGAGTTACAGCACAAAAAGTGCAATTAAGAAGGCTACACAACTTCGATTGACTATTCAAAAGGACCATTGTGCGACGCAGATCTACTTATATGACAAAATTTAGGATCATTGGACTATTTCATGTGACAAAGGCTAAAAACCATGAAAATCTCAAAAATCTACAAGATCAAAGATGATCAATTCTCATAGATTGATCCATTAGGTATATTAGGATATCAATATACCTAGATCAACCTTAAATCATATTGATCAACCATTATAAGTGAGATCTAACTTGGAGACACACAAATCAGAGACCTATAACCTAAGAATAGATCTAGCCATTAATCTGAATAGGAAATAATACTTGGATTCTTATTTCCAAATAATACCCAGGACTTCACAAAGGTGATCTAGAGCTCGAATTGAAGAGGAATACAATCCAAGAGACATCGAGGTAGGTAGTCTGATACTGCTAATTTTTCAAATGCATTTCCAAACTCTAATTGATTTATTTAATCGTGATGACCGTGTCTAGTATGGATTTTGCGATATAATATTCTCATAATGAGTATGCAGATTTTCCTTATGATCTTGCATGCAATTGCTTGCATATTTGGTAAATAGTCCTTATATAAGCACTGCATACATGTTTTGGAATTGGTTGCATAAATTGCACGATTTGTGATGATTAAGATTTGGAATATGTGCATATTTGTGTGCATTGCTCACATGTTTTGAAACTCATTGCATAGATTACATGATTTATGAGGATTGAGATTTGGATTACATGTATCTATATTTTTCGGGCTAATGAGCATGGAAGGCACTACGCTGAGAGGTTGTTTATGTATGGGGTTGCCCTCCTGGCCTCTACCACGAAAAGTGGATGGTATCACTGCCAAAATGGCATTGCCCCTTCCTCGACTACTATGGTAAGTAAGGACGACCACTGGAGGTGTTCACGGCACCCTTTCAAGGACATATCCTTAGTTGCTGTGGAGGCTATGGTGGGCTGGTCTCTAGATATTGGAGACACATGATTCTAAATGTTTTCTTATCGTGAGCATAGTTGACCCTATGATTTTGGTTTTATTGATATGCATATAGCATTGAGATGGTCGTAGACGAGTACTCATGACCAATCAGCTTGATATGTTCACCGAGAGACCCAGGTACATGATATCTATAGTGATGCTATCATCTGCTTTGGCCGATTACTATTTTAAGAATTTCATAATTATGATTAGTTTATGATTCATTGACTAATCAGCTTGATGTTTTCACTGAGATCTTAGTACATGGATTGAGTAATCATTACTCTATGATTTTTGTAATATTTATATTGTGGATTTCTGGATTTCGATAAAAGATTCTATGGTTGATAATGTGTAAATAAGGGTATGTTTTATGCATAAATATGTATGTTTACACAAAAAAGGAAATTGTGTGATGTTTTACTTGGAAAGCCTCTTTTAAAACCATGCATGTTACATGTCGTGTTTTCAAAATAGTGGTATCAGATCACCTACTAAGTATGAGGAATACTCACCTAAATATATTATTTTTATGATTAGCTCCAACAAGATTAGAAGAAGCATAGGAAATGTTAGTACTACAACCAAGTGAACGAAGACAAAGACAAGTAGGAATGTAAGTATATAATCTATCCTTTGGACATGTATATGTAATTATTATAGTTGGGCTGTGAGCTGTGATTGGATAGACCTAGGATATACATATATGATTCTTCTAATTTTTAAAAATTTTCTTGTTCATCTTGAAAGCAAATGACACTTGGGGTTTTCAAAAAGAATTCAAAATAAAAGATTTTTCTGCTGCATTGCATTAATTTTATAAACATGTTTTCAAATAGGGATCGATCTTGCATTAAGAATTAGTTTTGCATTTAAAAATGCATGTGAAAGCTCGGGTCGTCATAGTATAGCACCTGAGGATCAAGAGATAACTACCTTCACTTATCCTTTTGGAACATTTAACTTTGGGTTATGTAATGCCCCTGCACCTCTCACCACCTCAAATAATAAAGGAGATTTGCTCTTTCTTAGGCCATGCTAGTTTTTATAAAAAGATTCAACAAAGATTTTAGTAAAATTTCTAAACTCTTATTCAATTTACTTGGTCAAGAGTCAACCTTTGACTTTGATGATAATTGTATGCAAGCATTTGAGTGCCTTAAGAAAGATTGGTCTTTATTACTTAGTGATGCACTTTGGGCTTACCATACTGCATTCAAGACTCCCATAGACATGTCACCATTCCACTTGGTTTTATAAGAAAGCATGCCATTTTTCAATTGAGCTAGAACATATAGCATATTGGAACATTAAAAAGCTCAATTTTGATCTCAATCTAGCAGGTACACATATGAAGCTCAAACTTAATGAATTTGCAAAAATTACAAAAAATGGATATGACAATACAAAAATATACAAGGACTAGATGAAATTGGCCCATGATTGGAATATTTTACTCAAATCCTTTTCACCAGGTCAAAAGGTACTTTTGTACAATTCTATATTACATTTATTCACCAAAAAGCTCTGGTGTCGATCAGCTGGCCCTTTCATAGTCCAGACTATAATATCCTCAAGGGCTAGTGAGATTGAGAAAGATGGAGAGATTTCCAAGGCCAATGGTTAGAGGTTGAAACCATGTTTAGAGATTCAAAAACCTAAATAGGAGGAAGTTCTCCTATGGGATCTTTTTTTTAGGATTACCTCATACATGCAATATGGTCAGGTTGAAGGTATAAAACTTAAGTGCTTACTGGGAGGCAACCCAACACCTACTTTCTTTGTACCATATTTTTTCCAGAACTTGTTACTTTTTCTGCATCACCCCTGTTCTTCTTTTCTCATTGCTCATTCATAACATTTCTACTTTTCAAACATTAAGGACAATGTTTCATTCAGGCTAGGGGGTGAAGAATTTTACCAAAACCAAGTCTTTTTATTTCATTATGTCTTTTTCTTCTCATTTAAAAACAAATTTTAGCATTATTGAAAATCATTTGAGTTTGTAGGGTTAAATTCGTTTACAGTGATGAGAATTGGATTTTTTGAATTTCAGTAATTTTATCATTTTAGCTTGTTAATGGAAACACATATGACTAGTTATTTATTTTTCATGTTATGAATTATTTCATGAAAGTTAATCCCAGATCACACTACCAGATCACACTATGAACATAGTCACATTACTTAGTTTAGGCTAATAAGTGGTATGACTTAGAAATCCTTAAGAAAGTTAGTGGAGACTTGTAACCTATGCCATTCTTTGAGCAATAGATCTTTGTGAGGGTTAGTTATTCTTCCATATTTTCTTCAATGAACATGAACTTTTGAAGGAGCTAGTATTTTCTTTTTTCTTTTTGTCAAATACCAAGAATCATCCTTTGGATACCACTTTTGATTTTCCAAAGGTTTGTTGAATTTAATAGGTTATGAGAGACTTAAGAAACAATCTAGGCCATCCTTCTTCTGAACCCAAATGCATGAAGCTTACCTAATACATTTTACCACTAGTTAATATTTTCAGCCTCATATTATAACCTTTTCTTTCGTAAACTAAATTATTCTTAATCATAAAAGCCCCATTAAAATTATCCATTACCTAACACCTTCACACCTAAGTAGAGATGACTGAAAAATAAAGTGACATTATTAGACAAGAAAAGTGATTGTGAACGTCAAATAAAAGAAGAAAAATAAAAAGAAAAATTCTTCTAGTAAAAAGAAAGAAAAAGCGAAGTAGAAAATGATCATGTATGTTCACCTGAGTATTACCTGATAAAAAATTTGTCAAATCCTTAGTAAAATATCTCTACTTATCTTTGAAGGATTTTTCTTACCTTATACCCATTCTTTTCATAACCTTGTCATAAGCCTACATTTTTTTATATCAAAGTCCTTTTGATCTTAGGTGGAACATAGTCTTGAGGAGCATATGAGTAGATAGAGGACTAAGATGTGGTATTCAAAAATCATTCATGGTAATAACATTCTCATCCAAGTGATCACAATTTTGTAGTATCTCCTATTCATTCAAATTATGATGTGAACCTTTAGCATTTTTTACTTTGTTCATATACAAAGATGTTTGATCCCTTATTTGAGAGATTCTTTTTCTGAGAGTATAACTACTGGAGACTTTTATGGTTGAAACATATCTCATATAGAGATGTGAGTCATGATTTATTTACACTACTACATAGGAGCGTTTTAAAGTTAGTTAAACACTAATAGAAGTTGGTTATCAAAGCACCTTCTATTAAGCCAACTTGGAAAATGAGTAAGAAAAGGAGGAAAAACTGAATTTAGAAATATTACTTTTAAAGTTGGTTAACATAACTGAATTTAATAGTATTTAACTTTCCAAGTCGATTAATGGAAATTGACATTAAAATTACTCTACTATTGTAGTCAGTTTCTATGTTTTCAACTTGAAAATTCCTTAATTGTCGATACTATTTCAAGGTGGACTTCAAAATTTTGATTTAGAAGTCACTTTTGAAGTTGGAATTTGGAATTATGACATTTAAACTTAGAAATTTGAAAGAAGTTAAGAACTTTTTAAGTCAAAATTGGAAATTCCAAATTTAAAAGTCAAAATTACAAATTTTGACTTTCAAAGTTACTTTTAAAGTTAGAATTCTAAAAGTTGACTTTAAAAGTTCTTAACCTTTTTAAAATTAGAATTAGGAATTTCAACTTTAAAAGTTCTTCAAAAAAAAAATTTCTTTCCTTTTTTACGTTGCAATCACTACTTGCATTCCTGCATATATTCAATATAGCACCCATTACATTGTTCTTGCAATCTTTAAACGCATGAAAAAAATATACATTCACTTCCATATTTGGTAAAACATCCAAATTCATCATCCATCCACATCTATATAAGTAATATGTAGTCTTTTCTTATCTTGAAAAGACTTGATAAAAAAAGCCACAACACATTCACTTCATTTACAAACAAGTCCATACACACATACCCATTTACTTCCATAGTCCAAATTCCCATCATTCATCTCATAAAATATATATACTTTAATGAAAATAATGAAAAATGGAAGAACACATACATATTAATGAAAAGAATATTTTATTAATTGATAAGGTGATTTATATTGATGTAGTTACTCAAATTGTTATTAGTGAAACTCATTACATACTCATCCCATTCACTTTGTATTTTATTAAGGTTAGTTTTGGAGTAACTCTTCTTATTTTCCCACCTAAAAAGCATAGTAGCCTTTAATACAACATATTTAATTCAGTTAACACATTTTTTTGAGCTACAACCATCTAAACTTGTAAAAAGAATTTGATATTGTAAGTTTGGTTTATAAAATAGATTAATTAACTATTTTCTATACCTTGAAATTCTTCTAAGTGAGTTTCAGTGGTTGCACAGTCTCAGTTACATTAGCCCATATTAACCATGTGGTATAAAATTATATTTTAAATATATTAAATATGGATAAAAAATTACTTATCTATACATAATACATGAAAAGATTAAAAGCTTACTTAATTATTATTTCCACGAGGGTAGGTTGGAAGTGCAATCTACAAGAATAAAAAAAGAAAGCATGCCCACTATGCACAACCAAAATGAACAACATCCAATGAGACTTATGTATACAATCATATGAATTGCCAAGAAAACTAAAAAATTAAAAATTACTCACCATTGTGCGAATCATTAAGCCCTGCCCCTTGAAGTACCATATGAACCATGGAAACTTATCATCAACTTGCCTCTCCATCGACGATTGCTATGCCACTCCACAAATGATGTCAGGGTCAAGGAATTGGTAAAGTGCATCCTCGACCTAAAAGAGGATGATTGCATCATTTAGGGAGCTGTGTAAACGAAATAATTATTACCTACCTTTTAAAAATTACTTGTAATGTCAAGTATTATAGAAATATATATTTTCATATACCCCATGTAGGAGACAATGTGAGGGTGCTCGAGTTGATTCCATTAGCAAACTCGTAATAGGTCCTCTACCATAAGTAGCACTTTAATAGTGTCTTTAGCAAGCACTCTAACCTTGATCCATATAGGGTTGATTACCCTATCGTCATTGATGAGTTCATAGACTAAACTCAGGGATCAAGGTATTAGGTGAGACTTCTATGTGATCTTGAAATGACTACTGTAAAGTTGCAAAGATATTTAATCAATATTGATTATTGAAGACATTCAATTTTATAATTAAAAATAAACATAAATACTAGTACTGGTTCCGTTATTATGATGGTAGTTGATGGTGCAATGATGGGTGACCTCAATGGTGCTTTTTTTTATTGATTATCCTTAGATATATTTAATTAACAATTAAATTGAGGTCTCTAGTTAAAAAATGTTATTGAGGATGGTAGTATGGAAAGATAGAAACATGGACTCTATGTGATCAAAAACTTCCTCCATCCAAGCGATGTGATATATAATGGCCTATCCAATGGTTACAATATTTTACATTTCTAAAGGATGTGGTAGGTAGGCATTCATATTCAATGACTTAATAATTGATATGAAGTCAATTTTGCATAAAAATTACCTAATTAGAAGTACATGAGTTATATTATAGGGCATTATTATAAGAAATTTTCAAGATTCATACATAGGCATTTCTGAGCTAATAATCCAAAAATCTAATATTTTGTAGGTATAGAAGCTAATCTAGAGTAGGTATGTAATCTATCATAATTTTCTAGGTATTAATTAGTACTTTTAGTCATTTGTAGGTGTTAAAAAGTTGATCTAATAATCTAGATCTCATTAGATGATAATCAATAATCTAGATTGAACTAGAGAGACCGTGACCCCTTTTCCATCAATTCAAAGTTCAAGTAAGAGTCAATATCACTCTAGAGCAAGAAGAAAAGTTTCAAAAATATTTGGAAGAGTTTAAGGTGACTAGGAATGGGCCCATGCAAAATCTATCACGTTTGCATGAGAATTCAAGCCATGCAAGCCACTTGAGCCATATAAGCCACAAAGAAATGTGTTACGACTTAGGTTTTCATATGCATTTTTAGATGCAAAACTAATTCCTAATGCAAGATCGATCCTTGTTTGAAAATAATTTTATAAAAACAATGTAATGCAGCAGAAGATGATTTTTCTTTTAAATTCATTTTGAAAACCCCAAGTATCATTTACTTCTAAGAAAACAAAATAGCTAGAGATTTTTTTAATATATAAAACAAAAACAAAAGCATATGCATCCTAGATCTAGCTAGTCATACCTCATAGTCCAATTGTAATATTTACATATAATAATAAGTCATATACTTACATTGATTACTATTTGTTACGGTATTGTCTTCAATTCAGATTTGCATTCACCTCGATTTAGATATTGTAAATTATTAAAATGCCTCTACTATTGCAAACCATGTAACTTTCTCATCCAAACTCTATTTTCAACATTCTTAGTGTCATTGGTTTCCATTTTTCAAGTACAATCCAATTATTAAGGTTTCAATACTTTATTTGGCTTCTATAAAAATCTTATTTATAAAATTCTATTTTATCCTTTTTTGTAATAAAAATTACATAAAATAAGCTTTGAAATTTTGGATTTTACAAAATGGCTAGGAGAAGCTAAGCCATATGAGCATGAATCTAAGTGAGAAAGCTATTGAAGCTAGCAAAAATCCATCAATGTGAGCCATGAAGGTATACTAGCCAATATTACCTAGGTCCGCACGTATTGAAGGGGAAAAACACAGTGTGTTCTAAAGACTTAATTAGTAAGGAAATAAGTGTGCGTATCAACATGGGTAGGTGGCATGTAGGTAGACCAATAAGAGAAAAGATTTCATTCCTAATTCCCTCCATTATCTCCTCTTCCAATCTCTCTTTCCTAAGTGTTCCATGTTCAAATCCTGTTATAATCCTTTCCTAGTCTATCCACGTCCCCCCTACCTAAATCTTCCACACAATCCCCCTTGTTAGGTGTCCCACTTCCATGAAATTTTTTTCTTGATTCCCATCCTCATATCCACAATTTCCTTTTAATCCTCTTCATAGTTTACCACTTTTCATTTCCATCTTAGAGTGCTACTAATTCCCTCCACATCTTATCTCATCCCAAGACCCATCTCTTTTAGAAAGGTGCAAACCATATAAAACATAGAGAGGCATCCCACACAAGTGATATAGGAAATTCATGCCTCCTTCAAAAGCTGATTTCTATGCTTCCTTGCAAGGGTTTGGTGCCTCTTTCTTGCTCTTCACCATGCCACTTTCGAATCAAGGTTTCAATGCATCACTAAAGCCTTTCGATGTCTTTTTCCAGGTTGGTTTTCATGCATATTTTATTTCCTTTTTGCTAAGCCTTACTCTTTGGTTTCATGCATATAGTTCTAGGGTGTTTTCCTTTGTTGCTTTGATTCTATTTTGTGTGTTAGTTTTTGTTGATCCAAGGCTAACCATATCTTGCAGTAACAACCAAGGGATAGTAGCCTTCGAATCATCTTTGTTCCCTTTATTTGCTTATTCTCTTCTAATCCATGCCTCTCTTTTGATTTCGTTCTCATCTCTCTTTCACTCTCTTTCATTGATTTTGTTTTGGTTAACCTGCATGCCATCTTTTGGATGTTGGATCACCTTAGATTAAAGTTAAGATCTTGTATTTGCATGCTATGGATGTTGTGCACCATTGCTTAACGTGTTACTAATGTTTAAATGTATGATGCACCTCTTCTTGTAAAGATCTAAATTCAATTCAACAACTTGAGCCTTGTGTACCAATCTCAAATGTTTCTAATGTTTAACTTCTATTGACTATTGGATTTCATGATTGTAGTTCCATGCACACTTTTCTAGTTTAGTTCCATGCAAAATTTAGCTACTCACACTCTATCATGCATGCTTTAGTTGATCTCTTTCCTCTCCTTAGAATACTTTAGTTGATTGTGATAATGAATGATAAACATTTATTTTTGATCCACTCACACCTTTCCATGGTTCATGCACACTCTTTTCATCCATATTTCTTTAGATGTGTTGTTTGTTCAACATATTTACATGTTAGATTTCATGGCTTATGTTAGTTTTCATCCTTAGATTGAAGCTTAGTTTTGAGTTAGTTTCAACTTTTTAATTTTACAAAGTTTACTTTGTTTAAGTTTCTAAAATGATGCATGTTTTCAATTCCATGTTATCTAAATTACTAGATTAATCACAACCCAATCCTTTTGGCTAGGATAATTAATCTAAACAAAGTTCCAATTTCATACATACCTACAAGATTCCTCTGGGGATTGACCTTGCTCATGTACATCATACTACTTTGATTGTTGCACTTGTGAGTAAATATTTAGACAACACCTATAATAGACACACTTAGTTTGTGAGGGCATACTAATTCTGTGCAAAATGATTTACGACAATGTTTTCATGTGCATTTAAGACCAATAGGTATTGACTCACCTACAAATTAGAAATACATTATACATTATAAAGGTTGAGATAGGAGGATTACAGATGGACAATGAAAAAGTTTCGGTGTCTATGTATATATCTCATTAATCAGAATTTCTCCTTCATGAAATTCTTCTATAAGAGAATTGCAACTAGCATTTGATTGAGGTACAGGGGCGATATAGGAATGAGGTTCAAGGTAAGACAAACTATTGCTAAACCTCCATGCAATTGCCTAATTACATCCATTTTTATCTTTTCACACATTTTCTTGTAGTCCTCATCAAGTGCAAGTATTTTTGGACCAATGAATTTGAAAGGAACAATACCACATCCTAGGCTCCTTACTCAACCAAGGTGGTCCTTCTTATTGCTCATAGCCTTGTACAAGATGTCACCAATAGCAACTTTTTGTTTAAAGTTCTTATACTTAGGCTTTCTTAGGTAAGTATGCCTTACAAAATTTAATTATAAGGACATGATTAGTTCAATTAATTAATTGTATAAAATTGAAGATAGTCAAGGGTTGACTAATGGAACCACTTACAATGCGAGAAACAACTTCAGCAGTAGTTTTGTTTGTGAAGGTTTAGGTGTTACAGCCCACCAAATGTACCATCTTCCTAAGGAAGGCATGGTCAATGGAATCCATATCCTAGCTTTCTTTCACTGTCAAATAAGACATTATAGTTAGGTAATAAAATTACATTGTTAAGATATAATTTGAAAGGAAAAACTGTTATATATGATTCATCAAGGACTTTAGTAAAATTGTTAAACCCCTTTATAATTTACTTACAAAGAAGGAAACTTTTGACTTTGATAATGATTTCATTAAAGCATTTGAGTGCCTAAAGGCTCAATTAACTTCTATGCTATTAATCATCTTCCAGATTGGAGTGCACTATTTGAAATAGTGTGTGATTCTTTAGACTACACAATCGGGATTGTTTTGAATAGCATATTAACAAACTTCCCTCTATGATATATTATGCTAGCAAGTCACTCAATGATGCCCAACTTAATCATTCCATTACAAAAAAAGAGTTGTTGGTAGTTGTCTTTTCCCTAGATAAATTTAGATCATACTTGCTAGTATCTAAGGTCATTGTTTATTTAGACCACGCAGCATTAAAATACCTTCTTTCAAAGAAAGATGCTAAAGTAAGGTTGATCTAATGGATACTATTGCTATAAGTGTTTGATTTAGAAATTATGTATAAGAAAGGTTCCAAAAAAACTGTAGTAGACCATTTATTCATGTTAGTTGTGGAGTCTACTAGGGAGAATGTGCCTATATCAAAAAAATTTAGATGAACAATTGTTGCACATTTGCTAGTTTCCTTTGTATGCAAATATAGTCAATTATCTTATCATAGATCAAATTCCTAATCACTAATCTAAACAAGATAGGAAAAGAATTATTGTCGAGGTCAAACAGTTTACATCGGATGATCCATACTTGTTCAAGTAGTATCTTGACAAGGTTATAAGGAGATGCATACCAAATAATGAACATCATAAAATCATTTTCTTTTATCATGACCATGCAAGCAAGGGCCATTCTAGTTCCAAAAAGACAAGTGCCAAGATTTTGTAGTGTGGTTTTTATTGGTCCACCATTTCTAGGGATTCACATGCTTAATGCATAGCATGTTTTTTATGTCAACAATTAGGGAACATAGAAAAAAGAAATATGATGCCTCTAAACCCCATTCTTTTCATTAAGTCTTCCAATGTTTGGGGCATTAATTTTATGGGACCTTTTGCTAATTCCTTTGGTTATCTATACATCCTAGTGGAAGTGGACTATGTGTTTAAATGGGTAAAAGTCACATTGTGTAAGACCATTGACCGTAAGTGATGGTCAAGTTTTTAAAAGAAAATATATTTGCACACTTTGGTACCCCAAGGGCCATAATGAGTGATGCGGGGAAACACTTTTGCAATAGAGCGTTTGACAACTTAATGAAGAAATATGGTGTTTCCCATAATATTGCTACCCCTTATCATCCTCAGACTAATGAATAGGTAGAAGTGTCAAGTAGGGAGATAAAGTGAATTTTAGAAAAGATAGTCAATCCAAATAGGAAACATGAGTCTTTAAGACTTAGTGACTCTTTATAGGCCTACTGTACTATGTACATGGCTCCTATAGGCATGTCACCCTACTACCTGGTCTAGGGAAATGCCTATCATCTTGCAATAGAACTTGAGCATAAAGCATAAAGCTTATTAGGCCATTAAAAAGATTAATTTTGATTCAGATAGTGAAGGGACCCATAGGAAGCTTTAACTCACTAAGTTGGATGAGCTTAAAAAAGATGCATATGAGTTCTCTAAGGTATACAAAGATTGCATGAAAAGCCATTATGGTAAACATATTTTATGAAAGTCCTTCACCTCAAGACAAAAGCTCATTTTGTATAATTCTATATTACATCTATTTCCTAGAAAACTTCAATCTCGATGGTTTAGACCCTACATAGTACATGTTGTTTATCCTCATAGCATCATCGAGAAAGAAAAGGATGGAGAGATTTCCAAATTCAATGGGTAATGCTTGAAACCTTATTTAGAGTTAGTAAAACTTGAAATAGAAGAAATCTTGCTAGATGAACCACTCTACCAAGATCCACCTTAGCATGTCCTAGACACTTGCATCAATCATAAGACCTACATTCATCATTGCATTTTATCACAGCATTGTATGTCTGGCTGAAGATGTTAAATTTAGTACTTATCGGGAGCAACCTAGGGTTTTTAGAGAGTCTTATTGTTTTACATTACCCATTTATCATAAAGGACTAATATATTTTGAAACATTAGAGACAATATTTAGTTAAGGTTGGGGTTTAGATATACATGAGATTTTTGAGTTTTTGTTGCAAAAAAATTTGAGCTTTTTAAAGTTTTTAAGGTCAAAGTAATTGTAATATGATGAGAATTGGATTTTCAAATTTTAGTATTTCTCCTACTTGAACTTCTTATTAGAAATGCATATGGTTAATTCTACATTTTATTCATTTCTTGAACTATTCTATGAAAGTTAAATCTTGAAACACACTTACACACACTACATAGTTTAGACTAATAGATGGTTATAACTTAGAGACCCTGAGAAAAATTAGTGGAAACCTATACCTAAGTGAGTATTAGACACTATCATTTTCTAGGTGATATAATTAATTTCATATTTTCTTCAGTGTACATTACTTAGAAAGATACCAATATCTTTATTTTAATTAATTGCTTGTTTTGGTCAATTGCCAAGAATCAAATATGAGTACTAACTTTCATTCTTAAACATTTATTAAATTTGATAAGATTTAAGAAACTTAGGAAATGATATAGGCCATCCTTGTTTCAACCCAAAGACATAAAGCCTGCCAAGTATATTAATACAACTAGTTAAACCCTTTGTACCTTGGTAAGCCTTTTCTTTTCAAAAACTCATCTACCTTAACCTAAAAACCCTAGTTAAATATTATTTACCTATCTTTCAAACATGAGTAGAGTTAGTAGAAAAAGTTTGAAGAAAATGAAAGTAAAAGAAGTGAAAAAAATCAAGTGTTTACATAGAAAAACCTTTCCCTCAAAGAAAAAAGAAAATTAAAAGAATTATTAGAAAAAGAAAAGAAATGTGTTGAGAGAAAGCAAAAATAGATAAGATACTCACTTCAGTACAAGCAAAAGTAAAGTTGTCCAAACAACAATCATTGAAGCCTCTATTCAGATTTGAAACTTTGAATCCTTTTCACCCTTTTTTTTTCAGAACCATTCCCAAGCCTATGTTTCTTCCTATCTAAAGACCTATCGATCTTGAGGTGTAATATATCCTTAAAGAGGATATAAATGGTAAGGAATTAAGGTGAAAACCCTCTATTGGTCTTGGTAATGATTTCCATTCTTAGAGATCGTGTTTATTTATCTCATTTATGCTCATAGAAACCATTACATTATTGGATTCAATTACATATTGAGAGGATTTTTTTTTTACCTTTTTTCTTTGAGATCTTTATTTCTAAGTGTATACCAGTGAGGATTTAAGGTCAAGATATTATTCCAACGGAGTATATACATTTCTATTTAGAAGTCTAGACTTATGTAGCCTATTCACACACTACACTGAGATATAATTGTAATAAAATGGCTTTGGTATATGGGTAACTTGAAGAATTTCACATTCATCTTTATTAAGTTGTTAAAGCAAGTAGAGAATTAGTGGAAGAAAATTCTTGAGATAAAATAAAGGATGTAGCCTTATTGAATTTTGTGGATATATTCATGTTGTGATTTTAAGTTTAAGCTTTCAAGTGCATGAATCCATTGTGGTATTTCACCCGAAGATGTTGATCTCACGAGGATTTGAACAGATGTGAGCTAATGGTCCCTACGTAAGTTATCTAACATAGCCAATGATCATGAGATTTTTAACCTAAACTAATCATGGAAACTAAAAACAAATGCAAGACGTGAAAGATGGAATTATATTAAAGGTAACAACTTTTCTAAAATCAAACTTTCCTAAATTGGAAACTTTCTAAAAATGAATTCTAATAAAATTCCTAAATCATGCAAGTTAAGGAAACCAAACAACAAATTCATAACATTAACTTTCTAAATATGAAATTTATCAACTATGACATAATCAATACCTTCCTAATTATGAATTAGAGCTAACTCAGATGAGAAACTAGTTAAATAATGTCATCTAAACTAAACTATCAAACTAATTAAAGAAATTACTAATCAAGAAAAGAAAAAGAACTTTCCAAGTATCATGCATATGACCAAGGAATGGCACACATGATTCTTTAGGTAGGAATGCATATAATTAACTACTTCAAAAACTTAGAACATGCAATCAAACTCAAGCATCAAAGAAGCAATCTATAATCTACTTGGGCTCTTAAAAGATCAAGTGACCATAAAGTGTATGTGTGGCACAACAAATCATAAAGAAAAATTCCAGCAGCACACTATTTTGATCATTCACTTAAAGGAAAATGAAAACCATGGAAATAGAGAATTCTAATGCAAGTAAAACATTCAAGAATGTAGACTATTAACTGTTGGACACAAGTATGAATTGAAAACTCTAATAAACTTCATTGGATTACATTAAAATCCATCAACATAAAACCCAAAATACATGTAATCCAAATCTGAAGCTTAAGTCCTATTACCATGAATGCTATGTGATCTTAATCCACCCAAAACTTTAAGGAACATAAAGGAAAGAAAGCAGGAATTTCAGAGGAACTAAAGGAAATCTAAAGGCAATGAAAAGCAAAGAAAAGTATAGATTCAAGGTGGCTTTCCCTTGGCTGTCACTTCAGGGGAAAAGCCACCTTCAATCTTAAATAAACAAGTAAGAAGAACTAAGGGAATGGAAAAACATTAATGAAGCAACAATGGAAGTTAAAAATAAGCAAGGAAAGAAAGACATCAAAAGGAATCAACTAACCATTGATGGAAGTCTTAAAGGAAAGTCCTGGGCATGCAACACACTTAGGAAGGAGTAGCCCACCTTGGAGAAGATAGTTGTTACCCAAAGGAGAAAAACTTCAAGGAAAAGAGCTAATGGAAGAGGTGGAAGAAGAGGATGCTTACCCACTTTGGAGAAGGAATATTTTTTCTTCCTTACAAAAGTGTTCCTTGTTTGAATACCTTTTGGGAATTTTATAGTTTGTTTCCTAAGTTTTCTAGGGTGTCCCAAGGTTAAGGTAGGGTGGGGCTGAAATATGAATAGGATTGGACAGCTAGGATTAGATATAGAGGGCTGCCTATGGGTTTTAGCAAAAAGGAAACAAGGGCTGCCTTTTTTGTTGTCTTAAGGTGGGGAGACACCATTTTTTTAGGAGGAGGCATCTCCCCCCTTCAAAAATCATTGAGTCCCTTTGAATAAGGAAAGCTGTTTGGATGGGAAGAGGGAAGACAGATAAAAGAAGGTGGGAGGAAAGAGATGGGTAGGAAAAGATAGGAAAGAGAAGTAAGATGGAGAAAAGTGATTGCCTAGGTGGTTTACTAGGAAGTGGGAATTGGTTGGATAGTCTAGATGGGAGTTTAGGAAGGTGAGAGACCCTTAAGAAGGTAAGACTCTTGAATGGAAAGTAAAATTCAATGCATCTTAGTGGCAAGGTGGAAAGTGAGAAAAAAATAGAAAAAACATAAAAAATGAAGGGGTCTCTTCCTATTAGTCTACATGCTACTTTATCCTAGTTGAACTTCCCATAATTATCTTCAAAATATCCCCATAAATCCTAAGGATAATTCTTTGAATTCTCCTCCAATCATGGCCTTCCATTTAACTTAGCTCATGTGGCTTAGATGGCTAACTTTGAGTCATTAGCTTGGCTTGGCTTAGCTCAATTCCTTATCTTTGGTGGTTGGCTTTGCTCCTTAGCTTATCTCCTTATCCATCGCTTGAGTATGGCTTAGTGGCTTAAGTAAAACCCATGCAAAGATGGTAGATTTTGCATGTCTTATGCTTGGGCCCACTTTGGCCACCTTTGGTCTTTTAATTGAATCCATTGCTTGTCCTACAAATGATCTTCACCCTTGATCTTATGTTGAATTGATGATTTTTAGGCTTGGACTCGATGTTTAGATCTTAATCTTCCATTTTCATCCTAATCAATCTTGGCAGTTGAATCACCATCTGGCTTTCTACAAAAAGTTAAAAACTCTAATTAAATCCTAATTTTTTTATTATTAATCATATACTTATCTCCAATTAGCCTGTGGACCTACAAAATATCAAAATTTAGAGTCATTAGGTAAAAAATGCATCTGTTATAAATTTTGGTTAAAGACATTATTTTACCCCTATAAATTATAAAACATTCATAAATAATTGTGTGTTTTTTTTGCAAAATTAGATACTTGTGAATTTATTGCAAACCCTCATGAGGCTTAACTCATCCACCATACTTGTCAATTTATTGCAAACCCTCACGAGGCTTAACTCATCCACCAAGGGTGACTTAGCGGTTCAAGGGCTTGTTGCATATACTAAATGCAACTGTGAGCACCTACAAAAATTGTAACCATTTTTGTTTTCATGATTTTTTCAAATGTTTGTTTGAGACTAGCAAAATGCTTGTTGGGTAGTGTGATAAGTATTCAATTTTTCATAAAAGAAGTACCCAATTAGTAGTCCATGTGCTATAAATTAGAGTATAAAAGTCTAGTTTTTCCCCAAAATTCATAACACATGTATTTCTAGCCTAATAATTCAAAAGTTTCATATTTTGCTAGTGCAAAAGTTAATTAAGAGTAAGTATGTGAAAAACCACAATTTTTTTAGGATTGAATTATGTCTTTCTTTTATCTTTTGTAGGTGTCGAGATGATGATCAATCAAGATGAGAATTGTAGATTAAGATTAGATTGAGAGCCAAGACCTAATTTCCAACATTTCAAAGCTTAGTTAAGGTTCAAGATCATCCTAGGGCAAGTAAGAAAGCAATTGAAAATTTCAAAGGTGACTAAAATGGGCCCAAGAAAAAATCCATGCAATACCACCACCTTTGCATGAGAATTGGAGCTATGCATGTAAGCTACTTAAGTCATATAAGCCATGCTTGAGGATGATAAGACAATCTAGCCTTGAATCCATGGGACTTAACCACTCAAACTACTAAGCAAGGAGCCCTCAAAGTGAGCTACCAATCCATTAGAACCATGCCACATGGAGTCACACTATTGGAGGGCTTTTAGAATCAGTTATCCTATGTAAAAACATTGAATTTCAAGGGTTAATTACGAGTTGTGGGATATTTGTACATGGTAAGATTTTCAATGCCACATGGATTCACATGATTGGAGGACTTTTATAATAATTATTCTATGTTAAAATAGTGAATTTCAAGGGATAATTTGGAGTTGTGGGAGATTTGTACATGGTAGGATCTTCATGCATAGGTGGACCAATCAAGAGAGAAAACCCCATCTTATATTTCCATTTTTCTCCTACTTTCTATCCCAACTTAGAGCTTGCACTATTTTCAAAGTGGGGAAATGTGCCTCTTAAAAAGGTGGCCCCTCCCACCTTAGTTGGAAGATTTCCATTCCACCTATCCACCTTCTAATTCTATCATCTAAATTCCATTTCTATCTCTTTCTAAATCCCATATCATCCCAATTTCATCCTTGATCATCCACCATTCAAAGCCCTTCTAAATTAATTCGATTCACTACATGAATTCCACATCAATTTCCATGGCAGTTATATAATTTTTACCTTCAACAAGATGCTAATGGTTTGCACCTTCCACTTCCTAATTCCATGTGTTGCTAACCTCCCTTCCTTATCTCACATTTCCTCTTACCTTAAGATTAGCATCTCATCAAGTTTGAAAACCCAAAATAACGCTAAAACTCCAAGCATTCCAAGTGAAAAATAGACAAGGTTGGGACGCCTCTTTCCAAAGAAAGTGGCACCTCATCCAGAGCATGCTTAGGGTTCTTAGTTACTGCTTTTGCTTTATGAATTGATGTCTCCTTCAAGTCTTGTTCTTCCTTTGATTGGCAATTTTTTGCAAGTTAGTTTCAATCATTATTCTCTTGCTTTGATTGTTTGTTTATTACCTTGTCTTGATTTTTCTTTCATACTAATAGTTCCTACTAGTTTTCCTTTAATTGTTGCATCCATCTTTGTTGAGTTTTCTTGCTTATACCTTCAAGATCCAAGGTCTCTTCTCGCTAGTAGTGACAGCCAAGAGAAAAGAAGTCTTGAATCATCTTATTTCCCATTCATCTCTTTCCTTATTTCTTACTTAGATCTAGGTATATTTCTTATTGATTTCTTTCCCATCCTCATGCTCCTTTATGCTTTTATTTTCTTGAGTCCTCTCTTTGGTTTCACATGCATGATATTTGAGATTAGTTTGAGATTATTGAAGTGTGCTTATTCTTTTCTTTGGATCAAGTTATATTTGTAGAAAAGGTATGTAATTTCCTGCTTTTCTATTCATGTACATGTACACAATTTTGAATGTAATTTCACATTCAATGAATAAGCTTATTGGATGAGAATTGTTACTGTTTGATCATAGAATTAAAGTACTTTCACTCTTGAGTGTTATCTTTCATGAAAATGTGCATTAGGTCTCTTTCCATGCTTTTGTTTGATTTAAGTTTCACGCACACCATATTTTTGAATTTTTGCACTTCATGTTTTGTGCATAATTTCTAATAGTCCATGCATCTTAGTTGCTTGAATTTTTAGGAACCCATTTAGCTTTTTAGTCAGTTTAATTAATCTTTTGATTAGTTTCCATGCTGACAAGCTATAGTTCATGCATTCTAGCCATCCTCCCACTTCATGAGCCATGCACACAACTCCATGGGTCATGAGCATGGTGATTCATTTGGAATCCCTTAACTAATTTTTTAATCCTTGGTTAAGTTAGTTTAGATTTTAGTAGTTACATATTTTGCATCTTAGTTTAGTTTAGAAAGTTTCTTAGCTAATTTTATAAAGTTTTATTTTTAGGAAGCTCTAGGTTTAGGAATATTTTATCTTTAGAAACTTTTACCTTTAGCTAGTTCCCATTATAATAAGTTTCCTAAATGAGGTCATTCTAGTTTTGCATTATTTTCTTTCCCATTATTTTCTTTCCCTGAATGCCTGTTAGTTAAGAAAGTTTCTAATTCCATTGAATAGCTTTATTTTTATAAAGTTTCCTTTTAGTTCATGTTTCTTTAAAAATTTCCTTTTCGATGACATTTAATTTCCTTGTCTAATCAGACTAATCTCTCTTTGGATAGGTTAAATAATCTAAATAAAATCCAACCAATATACAAAACTATGAGATTCCTCATAGAATCCACCTCTCTCCCATGCAAATTACCGAATCGATTTGTGCGCTTACAAGTAATTTTAAAACTACACCATTTGACTACCAAGTAATGTATCAAAATTGCCTTGTTTTCCTTAGAAACTTTGTAATATTATTTAAAGCACTCAATATTTGTTGTTCATTGCATTTTATCATTCATATTCACATCTTCAGGGCATTTTTACATTCAAATATTTATTTTTAGTCTAACCTTAATTTGATGAATTTGTAGTGGTAGATCGTTGTCTAGAGATAAATGTGTATTGAACTATTTAAAATAATACTAACTAGAATTTTTCTTATTTTGTAGGCTGTAGATTTTAAGATGAGATAAAATAGTTAGATTGAGCTGATCAATATTTTAGATTACCTATCAAACTATAATGAAGATAGATAGTCCAAACCAATCTAAGATTGGATTAGGAAATAAATCCATAGAAGGCAACAAAGAGAGATATCTTTGAAGTGGGTAAAAATAGGAAATCAAGGAAGTTGATTAAAAGCATGAAAAGAATTTTGAGATGTAAGGGAAAGTCAGGGAGGATTTGGGAAGGAGAAGAAGGAGAAATCTATGATTGGAAGAAGAAAGAGAGGTAGGAGAGAAGATAATAAAAAATAAGAAAAGAATTATGGGAAGAAAGGGAAAGTCAGAGGATTTGGAGAAATTGGGTGGAAACAGAGGAATAGAAATCATTAGAAATGAAAGGAAATCTAACAAGGAAGAAAAGGGAACTTAGAAAAGATTTGGGAAGAAGAAGAAAGAAAAGAAAGATTATGAACTTAACAAAATCCAATTTTTCCTAAGTTTCCTAAACTGCTATGGAGTAGTGAGGCTAGAATAACTATAAATAGGGGTGCTTGGGGAGTTTAAAGTCATTGGAGAGCACAAATTTGAACCTTCATGACATGGAGTGACTGAGAGGAGCAGTGAAGGGTTTCCTAAGAGTTTTCTAAGAATTTTCATAGTTTTGAGTTTGAGCTATTTTATGTGAGAGTGTTCAATATTAGTGTAATTGAAGGAGTTTGATCATGACTTAGTGCCTGATTCAACAAAGAGAGATCCAACAATTTATGTTTTCAAGGGAAACATCCTCTATTTTTTCATTATGAAATACATATTTGGTTATTAATTCAAAGTTTATTTCATGAATTATTTAAATTCAAAGTTTATTTCATGAATTATTCAATTTCTAGTTTGTTTGTTAGTTTCTAGTTTTAGCATTATTAATTTAAATAGTTAGAAATTTGATAAAATTTCTATTTTAATATAATTGTATATTCAATGTTTAGTTAATTTTTCATCCTCAAAAGTGAAAGCTTTAGGGCTAATTTTTGGCTAACCTTTTTAGTTGATTCAAATTTATTTTTTACAAATTAAATTTTTAAAAATTTACTCAAAAGTGGTTGGCTAGGCTAGAGTAAATTAGGTTAGATTTATATCCTAATTCTTAAGGCAAGATCCTTGTTAGATAGACTTGCTTTTGCATAGCTATTCTGTGATAGACTCGTGCGCTTGTGGAAAGTAAACTTAAAATTCACAACAAGTTTTTGGCACTGTTGCTAGGGATCTTAGCAATGAATTTTTTTATTAAATCCAAATTACTTTACTTTACCACTAATATACATTCGGAAGCATTACATTCTAAGTAATCTATGAAGTTACATATTTTGTATAATTCCTTTAAATTTGATACTAATTTTCTTCTTTGTTTTGATAGGAATTTTCTAAAGAATTTGAAGGATTTTAGTGAGAAAAAAAATTAAAGATTTTTATTTTTAAATCAATGGTAGGCCATACCTAACTCCTTAAAGTACATGTCTAAGAATTTGCATCTTTGCATATTTAATTGTTTACTTGTTTGCTAAGAATAATGCCATATAGATGCATTCATACTAATTGCTGCATGACTTCAGGGCATTTACATTAGTTACTGCTATTAGTGAATTGCATCATGTTTACAAGCTTTATGGTGCTTATATGATGACTGAAATGTTATGGTGGAATGTTTAAATAACTAGAAAGGCACAAACCCAACATGATCAATGGTGGATTTTATCACTACCCCTTGGCCCATTTAAGTTAATCATCACAAGTTACTTATCCAACCCTCTTAGATTTAATTGAAAATGAAGTAGAAAGAGACCTAGGGTATTAAGCTCATATATGAACCCTCTTAGAAGGAGGTGGTCTGTTGTCACTCCTGTGGCTCTACACTTGTCTGCCGGCACATTCCTATGATGTAGATTACCTACGACTATCCGAGGAGGGTATAAAGTGGTGAATAGTAAGGATCTAAATCATAAGCAATATCCAAGGTTGAAAGAGAGAAGGTGTAATGACCACAATTTTTTATAGATGTATTTGAACAAATTATAATATGAGTTGAGAATTTTGGAAAACTAGGTTGAAATATTAGGTTTCCAAAAATTCCCTTTTTATAGAAATCGAATCATGAGTTGAAACATGGATAATTGGAATGCACACTAAAAATTGAGTCCAATGACTTTAAGCATGCTAAAAATGGAATTTAGATGAAAAAATCTTATTTTTCTTAATTTTTGGAATAAAAAGGGAAAAATGGTAATTTCGCATTATTGCGGGGCCCACAAAGTTAGGAAAGAGTGATGTCAAGAATCATTAAGGCATGAATCAACAAGCACAAGGCTGAAAGTGGAGGTAGTGGACTTTCCACTCCTAATTAAATAATTTTTAATGGAATTAAATAAGAAAATAAGAAAAAAAAAATCAAAATTTTACCTATAAATAGCTCAAAAATTTTGACAAAAATGTTTATAAAATTCTATCCCAAATTCCCTAGCTCTCCCTATTTTCTCATTCTCTTTCACCTCTTTCTCCCTCTTTTTCTCTTTTTCTCCCATTTTCTCTCTCCTCTCTCTTCACTGGAAGCATGTCCTCAGTCAAATTAGACAAGATATTCCTCAAAACCATCGAGGTGCATCCAAGGACCTATCATCCCCTACAGAAACAAGGTTTCCACCTTGATACTACTTTTTTAATTAGACGTTAAAATTCAATTGTTAATTTCATAATCTAATCCGTTCAATCTCTTTGAAACAACTCCACCTTCATTTCCCCTATTGTTATTCAATGATGAATGGAGAATTCATCGGACAAATCACTAATAAACTAAAATTCGACACTGTTATCTCCTCTCCGCTAAAATTGATCTTTTCCAGCACATTCTTTCTCTCTGGATGTTCCAGGTAGGTTACCCCTTTCCATTTTTGATTAGATTTTACATAGAATTGGATCACTTGACTGGTTTTTTGCTAAATTTTTTTGGTTAAACCACTATCGATGTGGCAAGGCTACAAATCTATCAAGGACTACTCATATGGGAAATCTGAGTTGTCCAATGGATTTATGGGGCCCAAAAACCTTAGGAAAGTTAGTTACAGTAAAGTTTTTAATTCAACTAGTCCATCAATTTGGAGAATAGAGATCTAACGGTCTAGACCTGATGTCAAAATGTTCAAGGAAAGAGATTGTGATCATCATCTTTAGGGATGATCAAAAGATCAAACGAAAAGTACATATGGAATTGAGGGATGACATTATACATATATGATTTCACAAATACACTGAATCATGCACCGATCAAGATATTTGCATATATGAAGGAGTGGAATTATCACATTTGTGGTAGGTGGACCTTAAGAATGCATTTATTTAAAAGATCCATGTTTTTACACATGATCTTATTATTAGAATTGTAGAAGTCGAATGATGTGACTAGAATGCATATAAATGCCTTAGAATATTCATGACGCAACCAATGATGATGGATGCTTATGCAATTATTGTTAAATTTAGAACTAATTGAGATTAGATTTAGAAATTCAACCTTAGTAATTGAACACCAAATCAATAAGGAAGAAGAGGTTATTACCATCCTTATATAAACAAAGAAATTGTTTGTTAGTAAAATCTTTATTTTTCATACTAGCATGGAGGCTTGTGGTTTTGTTTTAGACAAGCATGAGCCTAGAGAAACTATGCTAGGAGAATTATAAGGGTTTGGCCACCTGCTTCACAAAATTGATGATGTGATGGATACCATGCCGTAAGTGAAGCTAAAAGTTAGGTGGGACAATTATGAGAAGGCCACCACTATGAAAGTGTTGTATCCCCATACAGGCAGTGACATAATGTATTTCCATTGTGGTATCAAAGGAGTGTTTATGCAATTATCCAAGTGCACTAGTGTGGATTGAGGTTGCATCAAGTAGTCCTTTATATGTTTTGCAGTATGATGCATATGAGATTGGCATAATGAGATCCCTTATGTGTTGGCATGATAAAATGCCCTGTAATGTTTATTACCAATATTTTCCATGAAGGATAATTCCCAATGTAGAAACTAGATGAATATTGACCCCACTATAGTGTAAGGTGTTGATAATGAAACCAACATAGTTTGGGAATGATTTAATATTGACATTATTGACTATCTTCATGATTTTAATAGATTTATTCGTATACAGTATATACGTATAAGGCTTCACAGGAGAAGTTAAATGAATGTCATACACTGTTATTCATTGAAATCAAATTATTTCATGAATATATTATATGATGAAAATGAATATTAGAATTATTGGATTATGATATATATTGTTGAATTATCATGCTTCGTAAATCCCCCTACCAAGCATAGCTTGCTAAGATATTGTAAATGTTTGAATATTTACAATATCTCAGATATAGATAAAGAGGATTGAAAGCTCATGACTTGAAGCTATCAACTGCCATGCTACTTATCAGGGTATTTCCTTTGAGTAATTTGTAATAAGTACTTAGTGGTTTGGATTGTGTACTTTGGACAAATTTGATGTAATAATATAGGGGTTGTGTATGTGAACCACTAGATGGATCCTGATTTTAAACAAAATGTATTTCTATTGTTCTTCAATGAAAATTTATTTTTATACAAAAATCTATGTATAATAAGTGAGTTAAAGTGGCACTTAGGTCTTTACAAATCAATTTGAAAGAAAACATTTTTTTGCTATTTAGTTTTCAAATTTTTTTTAAATATAAGGGCCATACCTTTGTAAATATTTATAAAAATGTGTTTGAAAAACTTGGGTCATCACAGTTGGTATTAGAGTGGTTCATCCCGTCACTTGCGGCCCCAATATGTCCAATAAAAAGATAATAATCCAAATATAAGTTAGATTAGAATTAAATATTAGATGACTTATATAGAAATTATGGTTTATGAGCAGATGCTACCTAAGAGAACAACTAGGCAAGTGGCTAAAAGTTCCCAAGTGAAAAACATGGAGAGTTCATCACAGGGGAATAATGTAGATGAAGTAATAATGCAAGTGTTGAGTGATCTTCTTCCTCTATACAACAATCTCAAGCACCATTACCACTTATAGAAGTATTAAGTACTTAGGTTCAAGCTCAACCAAAAGCAGGACCTAGCAAAATGCATAAAAATGGCCTCCAAATTTGAGGACTTCAAGAAAAACTAGACTACTAGGTTTGGTGGAGTAGACAATTTCAATCAAAGGCCTTTCAAAAAGGGCAAAAGACCTATGAACAACTTCAGGCCCCAAAGAAATCAATGGACTAATGCATTAGGACAAAACAGGAGACCTTGTCCTAGATGTAGAAGATTTCATCAATGGAACATATGCCCTAAGCTAGGGCAGCAGTAACAACAACCTCCCATCAAGTGTTATAATTGTGAAGAAATTGGGCACATTGCCAATAACTGCACCAAACCACTAGCAATAAAAGAAGCCAAACCAAAGAATGTTCCTCGACATCAAGGGAGGATATTCACTATCACTAACAACTAGACTTAAACATCTAATGTGGTGATAGAACATACATTACTCATATTTGATAATCATGTAAAATTATTATTTGATTTAGGATCTACACATTCTTTTATTTCCTATGCATTTGCATCAAGTATAAAATTGTTGGTGAAAATTTTGGGATTCAATCTAGATGTGATTAATCCAATTAGTAAGTCAATTAGAGTACAAGATTTTATTTAAGATGTACCTATCAAAGTACCTGGGACGAGGATGGATACAGGCCTTATCCTATTGGACATGGTAGATTTTGACATTATATTGGAGATGGATTGGTTAGCAAAATACTAGGCTGTTATGAACTGTCGTAACAACAAAGTCACATTTAATATACCTGGTGAGGAAGTGATAGTTTTGCATGGAAAACAAAATAACTTAGACACATGTATCATATCAGTTGTGAAGGCTGCCAAACACATCTCCAAGGGTTGCCAAGCATTTCTAGCAATAGTAGTTGCTTTAGATGTTGAACAACCTAAGATAGGGGAAATTAATGTAGTTAAGGATTTCCAAAATGTCTTCCTAGAAGAACTTCCAGGGTTACCACCTCATAGGGAAATTGAGTTTAGCATCTGATTAATACCTAATACAACTCTAATTTCTAAAGAACCTTATAGGATGGCCCCAGTTGAATTGAAAGAGTTGAATAGTCAACTATAATAATTGATAGATAGAGGGTTCATTTGATAGAGTAGTTCACCATTTGGAGCACCATTCATATTTGTGAAGAAGAAAGATGGGTCAATGAGATTGTGCATTGACTTCATAATGTTGAAAAATGTGACTATAAAGAATAAAAACCATTTACCAATCATTGATGATCTCTTTGATCAACTTCAATCTACTAAGGTCTTTTCCATAATCAAACTTAGATTGGGATATCATCAATTGTGAAGTAAGGATGATGATATATCAAAGTTAGCATTCAGGACTCGATATGGGCACTATGAATTCCTAGTCATGCCATTTGGTCCAACAAATGCACCTGCAGTGTTCATGGATTTGATGAATAGAGTCTTCAAGGCTTTCCTAGATAAGTTGTGATCATCTTTATTGATGATATATTGATTTACTTTGCTAGTATCAAAGAACATCAAGAAAACTTACAAATTATGCTAAACACACTCATAAATCATAAATTTTTTTGCTAAATTTAGTAAGTGTAAATTTTGGTTAGAAAAAGTCAATTTCTTAGGTCATGTGGTTTTCAAAAATGGGGTTGAAGTGGACCCAAGAAAAGTTGAGGCAGTAATGAATTGGAAAAAGCCAACGACAGTAACAAAAATTTGTAGTTTTCTTGGACTTGCTAGATACTATCGTAGATTCATTAAAGAGTTTAGCTGTGTAGCCCTACCTCTAAGTACATTGACTAGAAAGGGTGTACAGTTCACTTGGATGGATTAACATGAAAATAGTTTCCAAGAGTTGAAGAAGAGATTGACTACGACACCATTTTTAACCCTACCATCAAGGAGTGGAGGTTATGAAATCTACTATGATGCTTCAGGAAAAGGTTTAAGAAATGTATTAATGCAAAATGGGAAAGTCATTGTTTATGCTTTACATCAATTAAAGAAGCATGAAATGAATTACCCAATACATGACCTAGAACTTGCGACTATAATGTTTGCCTTAAAAATTTGGCTATATTACTTATAAGGTGAAAAGTTCAATGCATTCATTGATCACAAAAGCCTCAAGTACATTTTCACCTAGGTTGACCTAAACATGAGACAATGTAGATAGATGGAGTACATCAAAGATTACAATTTCAAAATCCAATACCATCCTAGAAAGGCGAACATAGTGGCTGATGCATTAAGTAGAAAGATAAGAGCAGTACTTAAAAACATCACCATCAAATCAGCCTTTGTAGATTAAGTAATAAAGGCCCAAGAAGAGGATACAGTAACTCAACAATTGTTCAAAAAGACTGGTTTTTGTAAAGGTCCAGATGGAGGTATCTATTTCTAGGAAAGACTAGTGGTTCCCTCAAGTAGAAACTTGATGAAAGAACTATTACAAGAAGCCTGGATTTAAAAAGGAATTTTTACCGGGAAGGTATGAAAAGAGATGTAGGTGAATTTGTAGCCAAACGTCTAGCTTGTCAACAAGTAAAAGGTGAACATCAAAGACCTGTTGGAATATTACAAACACTGAAACTTTCAGAGTGGAAATGAGATCATATCACTATGGATTTTGTGGTAGGATTTTTGAAAGCACGTGAAGGTCATGACATCATTTGGGTAATTGTAGATAGATTAACAAAGTCAGCACATTTCCTTCCAATTAAACAAAATTAGTTAGTTGACAGTTTAGCTAAGTTATATGTGAAAGAAATAGTAAGTCTTCATGGAGTTCCATTATCCATCATCTCTAATAGAGATGGAAGATTTACTTCAAGGTGTTGGAAGAGTGTACAACAAGCATTGGGAACATCACTTAGATTCAGTATAGCGTTTCATCCCCAAATAGATGGTCAGTTAGAAAGAACTATTCAGACATTAGAGCACTTGTGCAAATAAAAGATGTAGAAACTTGGAATTTGAAATTGGGGATAATGTATTCCTGAAAGTATCACCAGTTAAAGGACTCATGAGGTTTGGAAATAAAGGGAAACTCAGTCCTAGGTTTATTAGTCCCTTTGAAATATTATAAATGATTGGTTTAGTGGCGTACATATTAGCCTTACCACCACAACTATCTGAAGTACATAATGTGTTTCATGTATCCACGCTATGAGAATATATGCTAAATGATATGCATAAACTTTAGAGAATCCCAGAAGAATTGAAACCAAACCTAACCATTGAGGAAAGATCAATACGGATCTTGGACCAAAAGGAATAGAAATTGCGAACCAAAATGATTACTTTAGTTAAAAGTCTTACGGCAACATCACTTTGTTGAGTAGGCCACATGGGAAATGAGGAAGACACACCCTAGATTGTTTGATTAATTATAGCATAGTAAATTTTGAGGACAAAATTATTGTAAGGGGGGAAGAATTTAATAACCTCAATTTTTATAAATATATTTGAACATGTTATAATATGAGTTGAGAATTTTGGAAAATTGGGCTAGTATATTAGGTTTCTAGAAATTCAATTTTTATAAAAATAGAATCATGAGTATTTGGAATGTACTTGAAAAATCTAGTCCAACGACTATAAGCACACTAAAAATGGAGTTCGGATGAAACATTTGTATTTGTCCTAATTTTAAAATAAAAAGGGCAAAATGGTAATTTCACATTACTGTGGGGCTCATAGAGTTAGGTAAAGAATGATGTAAGGCATGAATCAGCAAGCACAAGGCTTAGAACCATCAGGGCACGTCCAAGGATGCATCATCCCTGATACTGTTTTTCAATTAGAAGTTAAAATTCAACCGTTAATTTCATAATCTGATCCGTTCAATCTCTTTGAAACAACTCCACCTTCATTTCCCCTATGCTTATTCAATGATCAACGGAGTATTCATAGGACAAGTCACCATAAAACTTAAAATCTTGCACTATTATCTCCTCTCCAGTAAAATCTATCTTTTCTGGCTTATTCTCTCTCTCTAGATGTTCCATGTAGGTTATCCATCCCCTCCTTTTCATTTTGTGGTAGATTTTACATAGAATTGAGTCACAAGACTAGTTTTTTTATGAAATTTTTCTGTGAGACTAGTTGTCACGACCCGGGTTTTTATATGATGCAATTTTGATAAAAAGATGAGATCTCTTATTTTATAAGTATGAGATGCATGAAAATCTTTTACTTTTGGAAAACAATCTTTCATAAAAACCCCGAGTGTCAAAACACATTCTTAATTTATTTAGCCATGGCAAATTTTAAATCAATATTATTCCCAAGAAAGTGTTAGTCACAGCCCCAGCTATTAGAGAGTAACTACAATCAAGTA
Organism: Warburgia ugandensis; assembly: GCA_035236585.1. Taxonomy (NCBI): domain Eukaryota; kingdom Viridiplantae; phylum Streptophyta; class Magnoliopsida; order Canellales; family Canellaceae; genus Warburgia; species Warburgia ugandensis. Next base: position 51,394,675 of record CP141133.1, on the reverse strand, counting down.
ACATTGAAAGATAAGGTAGGGGTTTTACTTACTTGTACTTAGTCTGGATGGTTCCTAGCACAAGCGTTCCTTGGCTCTTAAGTATTTACTTGGTGTCTGAAAAATGTTGAGGATTGGGTGAGTATATACTATGCTTAGTAGGAGCCTATCACTACTATTTTTATAATGCATGAGATGTTTTAAAATCATATGCTCATTCAAAACATGTGCATGTCTAAATACTCAAGTTCAATATCAGTATAAGAATCCGTTATCAAACTGAAATACTAATGACTTAAAGGATCGCATAATCCAAAATTGAAAGTATCATATACATATATATGATAACATCATGATATGCAATAAATGCTTCATGGAGTCCAACTCATGGATCTCTGGTATGGTATGGTCGACCAACCTCATATCATGCTATATGAAATGCACATAAATCATCAAACCATAGGTCCACTATGCCCACGATCTCCTCGTCGTGTGGTCCCCGGGTACCTGAGGACACTAAGACAGCCTCCACGGGGCTTATGACATGTCAACCCAGTGCCGTGACATCAGTGATAGCCCCCTGTACCACATGCAGTCGACGTAGGGACTTGCCTCTTTTTGGGTGTGGTACCCATCCACCTAATAGTGGTAGAGGCCGGGTGGCCAACCCAGACCCCTCGGCATAGCACCCATGGGCTTACTTGCCCAAATCACATAAGATTTAATAAGCCAAAACCTCTTTTTAAAACCTGTCCTCTTTGGGTCCCTCACAACTGCTTGGCCCTCGGCACTCCAGTGTCTTTTGGCAACCCTCAAGGACATGCAATCTTTGCAAGTACATAAATCATGCAATGTATGCACTTGTTTGCAAAACACATATGTGCATAATGTATATGCAATCATTTACAAACACATGGCTATGTACAAAGTATTTATCATGCATGCTGAATTAAGTCATGCAAATCAAGTCATATATTTAAAACATATGTTCTCAAAACAATAATAGTTCTTTTAAAAGAATCTAATAGTGATAGAGCACCTACCTAGCTAGGTCGTGCTAACCCTTTTGTCCTTGGATGCTCCTGATCATGGTTTGGGGAATAAAGGTTAGTTTGGCCTATCTTTTATGGGTTTTAGAGTAATTGGTCTTATTACTTAGGCATTAGGGGTCCATCCCTATGCCTATGGGTGTCCTAAGGTCCTAATTGGGCCTTGGTGTCCTCATTTTTCCAAAGTTCTAGTGGCCACGCGCCACCATCCTATTCTAAGGGTCATGCCCACCTTTGATTGGGCCTTGATGAGGGATTTTATAGTTTGGATGTGTCCGCATCTTCGACACAGACACAACACCTTTTGCGGCACCTCAATCGGAGATCTCAAGTTATATGCGTTTTAGTGTCGTATGTACATAGGAGTCTTAAAAATAAAAAGACGGAATGCTAGGGCGCTGCGCGTCTGCGACGTGCGCCCCAGCTTCCTTAAGGAACCAAAACAACGATGCACTGCTAGCGCGCTGCGCGGGTCGACGTAGGACGACGTGTGACGTTCCTATTGGATCGTCTTGCTCGTTGGGGACCCGGGTTGTCCTCAGGTCACCCTGGTTCGACCTTGTCGAACCAGTGCGGCCCAGGGGACGTCCCTGGGTCCTTGGTGGCTCTCCTGTGCTCCGTTTTGCATGGTTTTTCATGCAAAAACCTAAGGAAATCATTCTTGGAACTACGGTGGAGATGGGTTTTGACTGATCTCGGATGTACCTGGCTCGTTGCTGGATTTTTCTCCTTGTTTTTCCCTCTAAGTCACTGCTCCACGATGGGTTTTCTCCAATGTTTTGGGCTGCCATTAGAGGCACCCAAGAGCTCTATTTATAGAGCTAAGAGAAGGTTCTGGAGGGGGCTCTCACCGCCTTTGAATGGCGGTGGAGAAACCTCCAGAATGGCGGTGATTTCTCCTCCAATCACCCCCATTCTAGAGCCCTCTAGAGGTTGAAGATGAAGGGGTGCCCGTATCAAAACGGGCCCCTGTGTTTTGCAGGTTAAACCTTTTTGTAAAATTTACAGTTTTGCCCCTGAACTATAAAGGGCCATATCTTGCTCATTTTAGCTCTGTTTTGGGTGATTTTGGTCTCGTTGGATTCCTTTTTCTGAGATGCATCTAATGGGACCTTTTTAAGGACCAAATTTCTAGGTTCAGTCAAGGTGAATAGTGAAATGACTAAAATGCCCTTTTCTTTAAAAACTGAACTTTTCAATGCTAAACTTGGAATTTCAATATTACAAAATTGGAGTCATTACACTAGTACAGGTGATGCATGGCTAGAAATCTATTAAGGATGAAGATGGAAAATCTGAGCTGTCTAATGGGTTTCTGGTGCCCAAAAACCTTAGTAAAGGTAGTTACATTAAAATTTTTAATACATCTTGACCATCAATTTGGAGAACAGAGATATGATGGTTTATATTAGACCATCTCATCCATCTTGGGGTTGGTGCATCAAGGATGCCATCTAGAATGCATTGCAAAGACGTTCCCTATGGGAGCATCTCCACACGTGCATCAAGTGTGTGATGCAGTCAGAATTCGACCGCGGCACTGGTAGCATCCTTATAATGGGAATATGTGTGGGGTCAGTTCTTTCGCATCCTTGATTCCAGATTCAATCTAGACCATTGAAAATGTATGGAAACTTCAATTTTTAATTATGAATCTCAATTTGGAGTACACAATGTGTTTCACATATCCATGCTATGGAAATACATACCAGATGATACACATATACTTAGAGAATGCCAGAAGACCTGAAACTGGACTTAACCTTTGAGGAAAGGACAATACAGGTCTTGGACCAAAAGGAAAAGGCATTACGAACGAAAATGATTCCTTTAGTTAAAGTCTTGTGGAATCACTCTATTGAGGAGGCCACATGGGAAACTGAAGAAGAAATGAGGAAGACACACCCTAGATTGTTTGAATAATTGTAGCATAGTAAATTTCAAGGACGAAATTATTGCAAGGGAGAAGATTGTAATAACCTCAACTTTATAGATGTATCTGAACAATTTATAATGTGAGTTGAGAATTTTGGAAAATTGGACTGAAAAATTACATTTATTGAATTCACTTTTTATAGAAATAGAATTATGAGTTGAAACATGAATATTTGGAATGCACTCAAAAAATGAAGTCCAACGACTATAAGCATGATAAAAATGGAGTTTGGATGATTTTTTTTTATTTTTCTTGATTTTTGACATAAAAAGGGCAAAATGGTAATTTCACATTACTGTGGGGCTCACAAAGTTAGGTAAAGAATGATGGAAGTCATGAATTATCAAGAACAAGGCTGAAAGTGGAGGTAGTGGAATTACTGCTCCCAATTAAATAATTTGTAGTGGAATTATATAATAAAATTAAAAAAATCAAAATTTTGCCTATAAATAGCTCAAAATTTTTAACAAAAATGTTCATAAAATTCTGTCCCAAATTCCTGAGCTCTCCCTCCTTTACCATTCTCTTTATCCTCCTCTTTCTCACACTTTTTCTCCTTTTTCACCCATTTTCTCTCTCCTCTCTCTTCTCTGGAACTGCATCCCCAAGCACGCCAGATGAGATATTCCTCAAAACCATTAGGATGCATCCAAGGACCCGTCGTCCTTGATGGAACCAAGGTTTACACCCTAATACTTATTTTCAATTAGACATTAAAATTCAACCATTAATTTCATAATTTGATCCATTCAATCTCTTTGAAACAACTCCACCATCATTTCCCCTATGGTTATTCAATGATCAATAGAGTATTCATCGGACAATCCACCAGAAAACTAAAAATTCATCAACATTATCTCCTCTCCAAGAAAATCTATCTTTTCTAGCATATTCTTTCTCTCTAGACATTCCAAGTAGGTTACCCATCTTCCCTTTTCATTTTTCAGTAGATTTTACATAGAATTGGGTTATTAGACTAGTTTTCCAGTAAAACTTTTCAATGAAACTAGTACTAGTGATGAAGAGCTAGAAATCTCTCATATTAAGAAAGGTAGTTATAATAAAATTTTTAATACATATTAAGCAACAATATGGAGAACGAAGATCTGGCGGTCCAAATCGGACTGTCTCACCAATTTCAAAATCAATGCGTCAAAGATGTGGTCTGAAACACATCGCAGGGACGTTCCTTGTAGGAAAGTCTCCGAGCAGGCTTTAAGCATGTGACACTGTTGGAATCCAGCCATGACGCATGCAGCATCCCGGTAACGAGAATGTACACATGGTCAGTTCTTTTGTGTCCTCGGTTCCAAATTCAATCTAGACTGTTAAAAGTAACTGAAAACTTCAAAATTTTATTCTAAACTCAATGCAACTCCAAATTGAGATCGAAAAGAACCATTGTATTCCAATTGAAGTGTAGAATCTATTGAACTGATAAATTTATGATTTAAACACTGTATATTTTGATCCATAGCCAAAAGGCTTACTAATATCTTTGATCATATAGATCAAAGATGATCGGACCATCTGAATTGAATGTATACATGACCTATTGTTGAGATGACATGAATTTATGGGTCAGACGTTACATAAATGTGAGAATTTATGGGTCAGATGTTACATAAATATTTGATTAATCTAAACTTAGTTTTATATACATGAACAATTACAGAATTATGGTGATATGAAATTGATGCTAGTACGGGCCTGTAGCAATTCTTATAAGATAAGGAAAGGATTTCATCACCCTATCCTTGGCCCACTGTAATGACTCCAATTTTGTAATATTAAAATCCCAAGTTAGCAATGAAAATTTCAGTTTTTGAAGATAAGGGCATTTTCGTCATTTCACTATTCACCTTGACTTACCCCATAAAATGTGCAAGTTATGGCCCTTTGAAGTTCAGGGGCAAAAATGTAATTTTATTAAAAAACGGATTTAGCCTGCAAAACACAAGGGCCCATTTTGATAGGGGCACCCTTCATCTTCAACCTCCTAGAGGGTTCTAGAACGGCGGTGATTGGAGGAGAAATCACCGCCATTCTGGAGGTATCTCCGCCATTCAAAGGTAGTGAGAGCCCCCTCCAGAACCCTCTCATAGCTCTATAAATAGAGCTCTTGGGCGCCTCTAATGGCAGCCCAAAAGGTTGAAGAAAACCCGTTGTGGAGGAGTGACCTAGAGGGGAAACAAGGAGAAAAACCTAGCAATGAGCCAGGTATGCACAAGATCCCTCAAAACCCATCTTCACAGTAGTTCTAAGATCAATTGCCCTAGGTTTTTGCATGAAAAACCATCCAAAATGGAGCCCTGAAGAGCCACCAAGGACCCAGGGACGTTCCTTGTGCCGCACTGGTTCGATAGGCTCAAACCAGGGTGTCTTGAGGACGCCTCGGTCCCCCAGACAATGGAAACGTTCCAGCCGGAACATGACGCGTCGATCGTGTCTGAGAAAACCAACGGGCGTGTCCGGGGACGTGCCAGCAAAAAGGAAAAAGGGGCAGAAAACTCGGAGCGTCTACAGACGCGCCCGCTGAGGTGCAAGCCGCAGACGTGCAGCGCGCTAGCGATACAGGGTTTTCTCATTTCTTAAGGAAGCCAGGGCGCATGACGTTGACGCGCAGCGCCCTAGCATTTCGCCTTTTCACTCTTAAGGCTCTTATGTACGTGTGACACTAAAATGCTTATAACTTGAGATCTAGAGCTCCGATTGAGGCACCGCAAAAGGCGTTGTGTCCATGTCGGCGACGCGGACACAACCAAACTATAAAATCCCTAATCAAGGCCCAATCAAAGGGGCACATAACCCTTAGAATAGGATGGTGGTGCGTGGCTGCTAGACTTTTGGAAAACTGATAATACCAAGGCGCAATTAGGACCTTAGGACACCCATAGGCATAGGGATGGACCCCTAACGCCTAAGTAATAAGACCAAATACTCTAAAACTCATAAAAGGTGGGCCAAACTAACCTTGAGCCCCCAAACCATGTTCAGGAGCGTACGAGGACAAAGGGGTTAGCGCGACCTAATCAGGTAGGTGCTCTATCACTACCAGATTCTTTTAAAAGAACTATTATTGTTTGAGAATACATGTTTTTAAGTATATGACTTGGTTAGCATGACTTAATTAAGCATGCATGTGAGAAATGCTTTAAGCATAGACATGTTTTGTAAATAATTGCATATACACTATGTATAGATATGTTTTGCAAACTATTGCATACATTGCATGATTTATGAGCACTAAGTTCTTGCAAAAAATTGCATGGCCTTGAGGGTTACCAAAAGACGCTGGAGTGCCGAGGGCTAGGCAATTGTGAGGGACCCAAAGAGGATAGGTTTTGAAAAAGAGATTTTTCGCTTGTTTGATCTTATGTCATTTGGGCTAGAAAGCTCATGGGTCCTATGCCGAGGGGTTTGGGTTGGCCACTCAGCCTCTACCACTATTAGGTGGATGGGTACCACCCCCAAAAAGAGGCAACGTCCCTACGTCGACTCCATGTGGTGTAGGGGGCTACAACTGGTGTCACGGCATTGGGTCGACGTGTCATAGGCCCCATGGAGGCTATGACCGAGTGTCCTCAGGTACCCGGGGACCACACGGCGAGGAGGTTGTGGGCATAGTTGGACCCTATGGTTTTGTGGACTTATTTGCATTTCATATGACATGATATGAGGTTGGTCGACCATACCATACTGGATATCCATGAGTTGGATTCAATGAAGCATCTTATGCATATCATAATGTTATGATATATATGATACTTTCGATTTTGGATTATGTGATCCTTTAAGTCGTTAGTAATTCAGTTTGACAATGGATTTTTATATCGATATTGAACTTGAGTATTCAGACATGCACATGTTTTGAAAGAGCATATGATTTTAAAACATCTCATGCAGTATAAAACTAGTAGTGATAGACTCCTACTGAGTATATTATATACTGACCCTATCCTTAACATTTTTCAGGATAATTCCATCCACGATTAGAGGACATCTATGTTAGTGCTACGAGCAAGTGAATCAAAATGGAAATAATTATACATGTAAGTAAATTCTCAACCCTTTGGACATGTATTTGTATTTAATTACAGTTGGGCTGTGTGTTGTGACTGGATAGACCTGGGGAAAAACACTTATGATTTCTAAGGCTTTTCAAAAACTACCTTGGTTGTTGTGAAAGCAAGTGATACTCGGGGTTTTCAAAATGAGTTTAAAACTAAAGGTTTTCTGCTGCATTGCATGGTTTTTATAAAATGGTTTTCAAATTGGGATGCATCCCGCCTTAGGAAATTAGGTATTGCATTTAAAAATGCATGAGAAAACCCGAGTCGTCACAGTTGGTATCAGAGCCCAGGTTTTATCCTTTCACAGCCAGTCCAGCATGTCCAAGGGTCATGGACAATAGAGAAAATCAAGAAAAAGTAGTATAAATAGGAGTAGTAGAGATGACTACTTCTATTTGAGGACTAGCATATTAATGCCCAAGGCAGTTCACCATAAATAAATGGGTGAAACACAGCTTGGTTTAACAAATAATTAGACAGAGGATAGTGCAACCCTTATCCAAAATCTAGTCTAAGACGACTTAAGGATTAAGGATTGTTGTGTGGCGCAAATATAAAAACTCACATATGGATCATATTATGAGAATGAGGAATGAAGATGTTAGTGAACTCGTCAAAGGTAAGAAAATTAAAGAACCTAGATGGCTATCTTACCATCATAAAGAATATCAGAATATGAGTACACTATCACAAGGATATAATATGAGTATGATAGGGGATGTAAAAGACAGACATTGAGAAGAATTTTGATGATAATCTAAGAGGAATGAGAATGCAAGATGATATTAATAAATGACTGTGACTCAAACTAGGTCACAAAGGTATGGATCTTGAAGAACTTAGTTCAATTTTGGATGCCTTAATTGGAGTCTTATAAAGAGTGAAGTGCTATCGAATAATAACTACTTGAGTATTATGGAACAAATCCAGAGATGCATACAAGTGACATATTATGTGATAGGGAAATGAATTCAACCGAGTTATCAAAAGATTTTGATGATAATACTAAGGATGATAATAGATCGATCCTAACATGAACTTGTAAGAGAAGTATAACACGATCAAAACATCAATGCCATTATTAAGACATTGTATGAATTTTATTGAGGCTATAGGCAATTGAGGATTTCAATGATCTTAAGACAGTTTAGAATTTCTGAGAAGCATTCAATTTATGATGAAGTATCTATTATATGCAACAAAGCATATAGAGACATTGATCCAGGTAGACCAAATGAGGATTTCGAAGAAAAGAGAGAAAGAGATAGAGATGCAACTATAAGTATTCGATGAATATTGAATATTCCAAAAAAGGAAATCATGACTTTATGAAGATACATACATTTCTATCATCTTGAATCCTATAGGAAGGTAGATCAAATAAATGTAAAGGAATAATACTAGGTGAGTTGGTGATCTTATTGTAAAAGAGTATAAAAAAGAGAAAGCATATGGGGTTTAAGACTTTGAGTAGAGTATCGAATTTCAGGATATTATGTGACAAGAAATTTTCAAAGAAGAATGGCGACCAACTAGAAATTAAATTCTACAAATGGTTTTAATAAGATTCTTATCAGATCCATTAACTTATGAGGAACACCAATGGATATAGTCCATAAAAAGAAAATTTTGGTGATATCTTACCTTGTCGCTACATGAGTAAATAAAGGAATTAAGCCGGAAGGGTACCATCAAGGATCAAATTGAGGTCTTATTATCAGAAATTTGGAAGACCAAAAATCCTAAGACCATTATTTAGTCATTACCTTTAGAGTACTGTTGACTAAATAAAAGGTATCCCACCCTAATTAATCAAGTATGAGAGTATGCATCAAAGTACGCAGCAAAAGCGGCCCTTATAGGTGAGGCCTTGTAGGAGAAATAATAGGAATGATGAATTAAGGATGAGCTTAGATTTGATTCCCAAGGGGAAAAATGCATTCACCAAGAAGTTATCTAAGAGACAAATACCAGGAAGATGATAATTTATGGAATTTCGAGGATGAAATTCTTTTAAGGGGGTAATAATGCAATGACTCCAATTTTGTAATATTAAAATCCCAAGTTAGCAATGAAAAGTTCAGTTTTTGAAGATAAGGGCATTTTGGTCATTTCACTATTCACCTTGACATACCCCAGAAATTTGGTCCTAAAAATAATACCATTAGATGTGTATCGGAAAAAGGAATCCAACAAGACCAAAATACCCAAAACAGAGTTAAAATGTGCAAGTTATGGCCCTTTGAAGTTCAGGGGCAAAAATGTAATTTTATTAAAAAACGGATTTAGCCTGCAAAACACAAGGGCCCGTTTTGATAGGGGCACCCTTCACCTTCAACCTCCTAGAGGGTTCTAGAACGGCGGTGATTGGAGGAGAAATCACTGCCATTCTGGAGGTTTCTCCACCGCCATTCAAAGGCAGTGAGAGCCCCCTCCAGAACCCTCTCATAGCTCTATAAATAGAGCTCTTGGGCGCCTCTAATGGAAGCCCAAAAGGTTGAAGAAAACCCGCTGTGGAGGAGTGACCTAGATGGGAAACAAGGAGAAAAACCCAGCAACGACCTAGGTATGCACAAGATCCCTCAAAACCCATCTTCACAGTAGTTCTAAGATCAATTTCCCTAGGTTTTTGCATGAAAAACCATGCAAAATGGAGCCCTGGAGAGCCACCAAGGACCCAGGGACGTTCCCGGGGCTGCACTGGTTCGACAGGGTCGAACTAGGGTGTCATGAGGACATCCCGGTACCCCAGACGACGAAAACGTTCCAGCCAGAACGTGACGCGTCGATCACATCTGAGAAAACCAAAGGGTGCGTCAAGGGACGCGCCCGCAAAAAGGAAAAATAGGAGGAAAACTTGGAGCGTCTGCAGACGCGCCCACTGAGGTGCAAGCCGCAGACGTGCAACGCGCTAGCGATACTGGGTTTTCTCGTTTCTTAAGGAAGTCAAGGCGCATGACGCTGATGCACAGCGCCCTAGCATTTTGCCTTTTCACTCTTAAGGCTCTTATGTACGTGTGACACTAAAACGCTTATAACTTGAGATCTAGAGCTCCGATTGAGGCGTCGCAAAAGGCGTTGTGTCCATGTCGGTGACGTGGACACACCCAAACTATAAAATCCCTAATCAGGGCCCAATCAAAGGGGTGCATGACCCTCAGAATAGGATGGTGGCGCGTGGCCATTAGACCTTTGGAAAACTGATAATACCAAGGCCCAATTAGGACCTTAGGACACACATAGGCATAGGGATGGACCCCTAATGCCTAAGTAATAAGACCAACTACTCTAAAATCCATAAAAGATGGGCCAAACTAAACTTGAGTTCCCAAACCATGTTCAGGAGCGTACGAGGACAAAGGGGTTAGCGTGCCTTAGTCAGGTAGGTGCTCTATCACTACTAGATTCTTTTATAAGAACTATTATTGTTTGAGAATACATGTTTTAAGTATATGACTTGTTTAGCATGACTTAATTCAGCATGCATGTGATAAATGCTTTAAGCATAGACATGTTTTGTAAATAATTGCATATACATTATGCATAGATATGTTTTGCAAACTATTGCATACATTGCATGATTTGTGAGCATTAAGTTCTTGCAAAAAATTGCATGTCCTTGAGGGTTAGCAAAAGACGCTGGAGTGCCGAGGGCCAGGTAGTTGTGAGGGACCTAAAGAGGACAGGTTTTGAAAAAGAGATTTTTCGCTTGTTTGATCTTATGTCATTTGGGCTAGAAAGCTCGTGGGTGCTATGCCAAGGGGTCTGGGTTGGCCACCCAGCCTCTACCACCATTAGGTGAATGGGTACCACCCCCAAAAAGAGGCAACGTCCCTACGTCGACTGCATGTGGTCTAGGGGGCTACCACTGGTGTCACGACACTGGGTCGACGTGTCATAGGCCCCGTGGAGGCTATGACCGAGTGTCCTCAGGTGCCCGGGCACCACACGGCGAGGAGGTCGTGGGCATAGTTGGACCCTATGGTTTTGTGGACTTATTTGCATTTCATATGACATGATATGAGGTTGGTCGACCATACCATACTGGATATCCATGAGTTGGATTCAATGAAGCATCTTATGCATATCATAATGTTATGATATATATGATACTTTCGATTTTGGATTATGTGATCCTTTAAGTCGTTAGTATTTCAGTTTGACAATGGATTTTTATATCGATATTGAACTTGAGTATTCAGACATGCACATGTTTTGAAAGAGCATATGATTTTAAAACATCTCATGCATTATAAAACTAGTAGTGATAGACTCCTACTAAGTATATTATATACTGACCCTATCCTTAACATTTTTCAGGATAATTCCATCCACGATTAGAGGACATCTATGTTAGTGCTACAAGCAAGTGAATCAAAATGGAAACAATTATACATGTAAGTAAATTCTCAACCCTTTGGACATGTATTTGTATTTAATTATAGTTGGGCTGTGTGCTGTGACTGGATAGACTTGGGGAAAAACACTTATGATTTCTAAGGCTTTTCAAAAACTACCTTGGTTGTTGTGAAAGCAAGTGACACTCGGGGTTTTCAAAATGAGTTTAAAACTAAAGGTTTTACGTTGCATTGCATGGTTTTTATAAAATGGTTTTCAAATAGGGATGCATCCCACTGTAGGAAATTAGGTATTGCATTTAAAAATGAATGAGAAAACCCGGGTCGTCACACCCACTTAGGAGAATAATCAAGATGTCATGATCAAAGTTCTTGGATATAAGTTTAAAATCAAGTAGAAAAGGGACTTACGGTAAAAGAGCTCATAGGCCCCTTGTAAAAGATAAGATCTATTGCCACTCCAGTGGATTTTGAACATTGTGGTTATGGTTGGTATATAAAATCCAAGTGAGTTTTTCATGCCTTCCATTGATGTTTGTTGAGGTCTAAATGCTTCCTTACATGAGGATTGTATTAACCACTTTTAGAGCAGAAACTAATTAGTAAGCATTAGTCGAATTTGATATAAGGAGCTATATAGAATTCGGTGAGATAAATCAATAATATTACTCAATCAGAAAACATTAAGAATGATTGGAAATTAATTAACTTAAAAATAATATTTAGATCACAAATTGACAAATCAAAGGTTAGGATCTATTATACAAACAAATCTTTAGACAAGACGATTTTGAGCAATCAAGATCAAAGGTGAGATCATGATGATCAAGGATAATAAAAGGTAAATTGAAAAATTTTAGATTAAACCCTTGAAATAGGATATAGATTTTAGATCAAATATAGATTAATGAGTTAGATGACCTAAGCCCTTAATCAAAATGTTCAAGGAAGAAGATCTTGATCGGGATCTTTAGGTACAATCAAAAGATCAAATAAGAAGTCTATATGGAGTTGAGGGATGACATTATACATATATGATTAGACATATACACTGAATCATATGTCAATCAAGATTGTTGTGTATCTTAAGGAGTAGAATTATCACATGTGGTAGGTGGAATTAAGAACGCATTTATTTAAAAATCCATGTTTTTACACTTGATCTTATTATTAAAATTGTAGAAGTTGAATAATGTGATTAGAATGCTTATAAATGCCTTAGAATATTCATGATTGCAACCAATGATAATGGCAGGTTTATGCAATTATTGTTATGTTTATAATTAATTGAGATTAGATTTAGAAATTCAACCTTAGTAATTGAACACCAAATCAATAAGGAAGAAGAGGTTATTACCATCCTTATATAAATAGACATATTGTCTACTAGTAAAATCTTTATTTTCCATACAAGCATGGAGGCTTGTGGCTTTGTTTTAGATAGGCATGAGCTTGGGAATACTATGCTAGGAGATTTATAAGGGTGTGTTCTAGACCACATCTTCTACACATTGATCGGGAGATCGGTAAGATAGTTCGATCTGGACTATCAGATCTTCGTTCTTCAGATTGATGGTCAAGATGAATTAAATTTTTTACAGTAACTATCATTCCTAAGGTTTTTTAGCCCCAGAAATCCATTGGATGACTCATATTTCCCATCAAGTCATCCTTGATAGATTTCTAGTCCTGCATCACCGGTACTAGCTTCATTGAATGTTTTTCCAGATAACTAGTCCTATAACCCAATTCTATGTAAAATCTACTAGAAAATAAAAAGGGGGAGATGGGTAACCTACCAACAATGATCAGAGAGAGAATATGCGAAAAAAGATAGATTCTATTGGAGAGGAGAGAACAGTTCCAAAATTTTAGTTTTTCTATGATTTGTTAGATGAATACTCTGTTGACTGTTGAATAACAATAGGGGAAATGCAGGTGGAGTTGTTCTAGAGAGATTGAAAGGATCAGATTATGAAATTAATGATTGCATTTAACGTCTTATTGAAAAATAGTATTAGAGTGGAAACCCTAGTTTGTCTAGTCACTTGCAACCCCAATATGTCTATTAAAAAGATGACAATCCAAATATAGGTTAGAATAGAATTAGTTAATTGAATGACTTATATAGAAATTTTGGTTTATGAGCAAATGCCACCTATGTTAAAAACTAGGTGGACAACTCAAAGTTCCGAAGTGAAAAACATGGAGAATCCATCACAAGGGAATAATGTAGAAGAAATAATAACACAAGTGTTGAGGGGCCTTCTTTCTCATATACAATAATCTTAGGCACCTCTGCTAACTATTGAAGTACCAAGTACTTGGGCTCAAGCATAACCTAAAGTAGGACTGAGCATACCGGTATAAAGACAGAATACTCCAACCCCAATATAGGATCATTCTTCACTAGTACCAAGTGGAGTAGCTAGATTTTCTCAGGACATACCTGAGAAAATAGAGAAGATGGGGGAAACATTTCAATAAATGGTCCTAGATTCAATCTAGATCATTGAAATAGCTAAAAACTTCAAAATTCAATTCTGAACTCAATACAACTCCAAATTGAGATTAGAAAGAACCGTTGGATTCCTATTGAAGTATAGAATCTGTTGAACTCATAAAATTTATAATTTAAGCACTATTTATTTTGATCCATAGCCAAAAACCATACTAATATCTTTGATAAGATAGATCAAAGATGATTAGACAATCTGAATTGAATGTATACATGATCTACTAATGAGATAAAATGAATTTATGGGTCAAATGTTACATCATTGTGAGAAATTATGATTTGAAAGCTTGAGTAAGAATGAGAAATTTACTTAGAAAATTATCAAAAACTTAAAATTTTGATTAATCTAAACTTAGATTTACATTCATTAACAATTACATTATTATGATGACATGAAATTAATTCTATTAGGGGCCCACAATAATTCTTATAAGATAAGGAATAGATCTCATCACTATATCCTTGGCCCACTTAGGAGAATAATCAACATCCTTGAATGTCATGATCAAAGTTCTTGGTTTAAGTTTAAAATCAAGTAGATAAGGAACTTAGGGTAAAAGAGCTCATACGACCCTTGTAAAATATAAGATCTATTGCCACTTTAGGGGGATTCTGAGTATCATGGTTATAGATGGTATACAATATCCAAGTGATTTTCCCACGTCTACCATTGATGTTTGTTGAGTTCTAAATACCTCCTTACATGAGGATTATATTAACCACTTTTAGAGTAGAACCTTACTGATAAGCATTAGTCATATCTGATATAAGGAGGAGTTGTCTATAATTAGGAGAGGTAAATCAATAATGTTGCTCAATAAAAAAGCATTAAGATCGATTGTCCATTAATTAAATTAAGAATAATATTTAAATTATAAATTGAAAAATCAAAGGTTACGATATGTTAAAAAAACAAATTGTTAAATGAGATGATTTTGATCAATCAAGATCAAAGGTGAGATCATGATGATCAAGGACAATAAAAGATGAATTTAGAAATTTTAGATTAAACTCTTGAATAGGATATATATTTTAGATCAATGAGTTAGTTGATCTAAACACTTGATCAAAATGTTCAAGGAAAAAGATCCAAATAATCATCTTTAGGGATGATCAAAAGATCAAACAAGAAGCACATATGGAATTGAGGGATGACATTATACATATCTGATTTGACAAATACATTGAATCATATGTCCATCAAGATCATTGTGTATCTTAAGGAGTGGAATTATCACATTTGTGGTAGATGGACATTAAGAATGCATTTATTTAAAAGATCCATGTTTTTACATATGATCTTATTATTAGAATTGTAGAAGTTGAATGATGTGATTAGAATGCTTATAAATGCCTTAGAATATTCATGATGCAACCAATGATGATGGCATGTTTATGTAGTTATTGTTAAGTCAATAATGAATTGAGATTATATTTAGAAATTCAACCTTAGTAATTGAACATCAAATCAATAAGGAAGAAGAGGTTATTACCATCCTCATATAAACAGACAAATCGTCTTCTAGTAAATCTTTATTTTTCATACAAGCATGAAGGCTTGTGGTTTTGTTTTAGATAGGCATGAGCCTAGGGATACTATGCTAGGAGAGTTATTAGGGCACATTCTAGGCCGCATCTTCGATGCATCAATACTGAGATTGGTGAGATGGTGCGATCTGGACCATCAAATCTCCATTCTCCAGATCGATGGTCAAGATGAATTAAAAAATTTATGTAGCTACCTTTTTTAAGGTTTTTTGGCCCAGAAATCCATTGGATAGAACAAATCTCCCATATGAGTTGTCCTTGATAGATTTCTAGCCTTGCATTGTTGGTGCTTGTTTCATCAAAACAATTTGCTAAAAAACCAATCCAGTGACCCAATTATATGTAAAATCTACTAGAAAATGAAAAGGAGGAGATGGGTAACCTACCTCAAACTCCAGAGTGAAAGAATATGCCAGAAAAGATAGATTTTATTGGAGAGGATAGAACAGTGCCAGATTTTTTGTTTTTCGATGTTTTGTTTGATGAATACTCAGTTGATCATTGAATAACCATAGGGAAAATGAAGGTAGAGTTGTTTTGAAGATATTGAATGGATCAAATTATGAAATTAATGATTGCATTTTAATGTTTAATTAGAAAACAATATTAGGGTAGAAACCTGAGTTCATCCAGTCACTTGCAGCCCCAATATGTCTGATAAAAAGATGACAATCCAAATATAGGTTAGAATAGAATTATTTAATTAGATGACTCATATAGAAATTTTGGTTTATGAGCAGATGTTACCTAAGCTAACAACTAGGTGGACGACTTAAAGTTCCCAAGTGAAAAATATTGAGAATTCATCACAAGGGAATAATGTGGAAGAAATAATAACGCAAGTGTTATTGGGCCTTGTTCCTCATATACAACAATCTTAGGCACCACTACTACCTGTTGAAGTTCTATGTACTCTAGCTCAAGCTTAACCTGAAGTAGGACCCAGCACACTTATACAAAGACAGAATACTCCAACCCCAGTATAGGATCATTCTTCACCTATACCAAGTCGATTAGCTAGAAGTTCTTAGAACACACCTGAGAAAATAGAGGAGATGGTGGAAAGATTTCAGAAAATGGTCCTAGATTCAATCTGGACCATTGAAAATAGCTGAAAACTTCAAAATTCAATTCTAACCTCAATACAACTCCAAATTGAGATCGAAAAGAAGCTTTAGATTCCTACTGAAGTTTAGAATCTACTAAACTCATAAAATCTATGATTTAAACACTATTTATTTTGATCCATAGCCAAAAAATTTACTAATATATTTAATAAGATAGATCAAAGATGATCAAACCATTTGAATTGAATGTATACATGATCTACTAATGAGATAAAATGAATTTATGGGTCAAATGTTACATAATTGTGAGAAATTATGATCTAAACCCTTAATGTGATCAAAACCCTAGATCTAATGAATAAAAATTAGATATGATTATTGGAACTTGAGATATGCTTTATTATTATCGAATTTTTTAATTTTTTGCTTACATGCATTTAATTTAATTGTAGATCTATTTGTTAGATTTAATTAATGGTTCGATTTACATGTTGAGTAAGAATGAGAAATTTACTTAGAAAATTATCAAAAACATAAATTTTTGATTAATTTAAACTTAAATTTATATTCATTAACAATTACAGTATTATGATGACATAAACTAATGCTAGTAAGGGCCAGCAATAATTCTTATAAGATAAGGAATGGATTTCATCACCATATCCTTGGGCCACTTAGGAGAGTAATCAACATTCTTGAATGTCATGATCAAAGTTCTTGGATATAAGTTTAAAATCTTGTAGAAAAGGGAGTTAGGGTAAAAGAGCTCATAGGATCCTTGTAAAATATAAGATTTATTGCCACTCCAGTGGATTCTGAACATCATGGTCATAATTGGTATACAAAATCCAAGTGATTTTCCCACACCTTCCATTGACATTTGTTGAGGTCTAAATGTCTCCTTACATAAGGATTGTATTAACCACATTTAGAGTAGAACCTTACTAATAAGCACTAGTCAAATCTAATAAAAGGAGGAGCTGTCTAGAATTAGGTGAGGTAAATCAATAATATTGCTCAATAAAAAAATATTAAGATTGATTGTGAATTAATTAACTTAAGAATAATATTTAGATCATAAATTGACAAATCAAAGGTTAGATCTGCTAAACAAGAAAATCTTTACATAAGATAATTTTGATCAATTAAGATCAAAGGTGAGATCATGATGATCAACGACAATAAAAGATAACTTTATAAATTTTAGATTAAACACTTGAAATAGGATATATATATATTTTTTAGATCAAATATAGATTAATGAGTTAGTTGACCTAAACACTTGATCAAAATGTTCAAGGAAAGAGATCCAGATCATCGTCTTTACGGAAGATCAAAAGATCAAACAATAAGTACATATGGAATTGAGGGATGACATTATATAGATATATATATTGTAATGCCCGAGCAATTTACGCTATTTTTAACAAAAATTAGACATTTTATGGGAAATAAACTGTGTTAAATGTTTTACTTTATTTAAAATAGTAAACAAAGGAATTTGTAAGGAAACTTGGTATCATTAGATTCTAGAGAAAAATGGAATCCAACGCCTCAAAGAACGCCTAAAACGGAGTTCGTATGAAGAAGTTATGGCTGTTCAAAGATTAGGGGCATTTTTGTAATTTAAACAAAAAAGAAAAAGACAGAAAACGTAGGGGGCCATTTTGATAACGGCACCCCGTCTTCTTCTTCCTTTAGACTTCTCTAGAAACCCTATTTCCAGAGGTTTTTGCCACCGCCAATGGTAGCACCGCCATAGCAAGGCTATAAAAAGCCCCATCTCCCCCCTCTTCAAAACACGACTTTTCCGGTCATTTGGGACTGGGGTCTTTGGCAAAAATCGGAAACCCAATTTCCTTGCGATTTTCAACAACGGCCAGGCCCGAGTCAGGCTGGCCATTCTCCCCATTCCCCTCTCTTCTCTTTTCCGGTCTTGCTCGACATTAGGGATGTTGCTCTTCATCATGATTTCTGATGAAATGGGGTTGTCAGATGGAAAGAGGGAGCCTCACCACCCGAAGGAGGGCATCCCGGGCTACCCAGGTAAGCCCCTCTTTCCCGTCTCTCTATTTCACTTCCCCCAAGCTAGATCCATGCCGGATCTGGTCTTTTCCTAGCTAGTTTTTCCAGCCGAAGAAGACGAAGCCGGTTCTAGCCGACCCTGTATGAACCAGGCATCCCAGGGATGCCATGCTTCACGTGCGCCTGGGACAGGGTCCCTGGGATAGGTTCCAGGTATACGACAGTGCGTACATTGTCCCTGGTGCAGCCTTCGGGTGCAGGCGTTATGTGGAGCACAGGTCCTGGCTCAACCAGGATGCACGGGGTGCCCTGGGAGCTGAGACGCGCCATGTTACACCAAGGTGCGTCCGTGCGATGCCATCTAGGACGCGCGTCATAGCGCGTCGCTTGAGCATGCATGTGCGCGTGCAAAATGCGGGCCCTAGCACGGCCTTTGGGAGCGCACGCACATGAGGCGGTCGTAGTTCAACCAGGATGCACGGGTGTCCTGGGAACTAGGACACGCGGACCTAATGAGACTATAAAGTTAGGATTAGAGGACAATTTACAGAGTTAACCATTGAATAGTAGATCTATATTATAGGATCTAGCCTAACAATGAATTAGGCAAGGACCCATGGACCCTAAAAGGAAAATCTAATGATCTAATTTCTAAATAGATTGAAATTGATAAGGACTCCTTGTATCCATTTATATCCAGGAGTTTATAAATGAGTCCTATGGTCAGGTTGAGTGATGAAGGACGCGACTCTAGGAGACTTCGAGGTAGGTGCTCTATCGCTACTAGACTTTTTTAAAAAGAGCCCATGATTGTTTTGAGAATGCATGTTTTAAGTATAAGTTATATGACTTGTTTAGCATGACTTGATTTCATAAATGAACTCAGCATGCATATGAAAAATACATTGCGCATCTATTGCCAAGACATGTGCTACATGCATAGATTGCATGCTAAGCGTAGCCTTGGCCAATGAGGGTGGGCTGATGAGGGTGGGCCGATGAGGGCAGGCCGATGAGGGCGGGCCAGAGAGAGCTGACAGGCTTCTAGGCAGGGTTATGACTTTGAATGCGATACTAGCGTGAGTAGATTTTATGCATTGCATGACTGTTTTGCAACCGATTTCATAAATTGCATGATTTACGACGAATAATATGGCATATGCCCCGTGTAGGCTATGACTGAGTGTCCTCAGGTACCCGGGGACCACACGACGGCGAGGTCGTGGGCATAGTGGGCCCTATGTTTTGAGGATTTACTTGCATTGCATATGGCATGATAGAATATCAAAATATGAGCACACTATCACAAGGGATATGATATGAGTATGATAAGGGATGTAAAAGACAGACTTTGAGAAGATGTTGATGATAATCTAAGAGGGATGAGAATACAAGATGATACTAGGGGATAACTGTGACTCGTACTAGATCACAAAGGTATGGATCCTGAAGGACTTAGCTCAACTTTTGATAACTTCATTGGAGTCTTATGAAGAGTGAAGTGCTATCGAATAATGACAACCTGAGTATAATGGAGCAGATCAAAAGATGTGTAATTGACATATTATATGATTAAGAGAAACATAACACGAAAATGATAGGGAAATGAATTCAACTGAGTTATCAAAAGATTTTGATGATAATACTCAGGATGATAATAGATTGATCCTAACATGAACTTGTAAGAAAAGTATAGCATGATCAAAATGTCAATGTCATTATTAAGACATTGTATGAATTTTATTGAGGCTATAGGCAATTGAGGATTTCAATGATCTTAAGACAATTTAGAATTTCTTAGAAGCATTTAGTTTATCATATCTGTTAAGTAAAGGAGTAGATGCAGTATCAATTATATGCAACAAAGCACATGAATACATTGATCTAGTTAGGCAAAAATGAGGATTTTTAAGAAAAGAAAGAAAGAGAAAGAGATGTAACTATAAGAATTCAATAAATATTGAATATTCAAAAGAAGAAGATCATGACTTTATGGAGATACATATAAATCTTTCATCTTGAATCCGATGGGAAGATAAACCAATCAAATTTGAAGAAATAATACTAGTGGAGATGGTGATTTTATTATAAAAGAGTATAATAGAGATAAAGTAGATGGGATTTAAGACTTTGAGTAGAGTATCAAATTTAAGGACATTGTGCTGTTGAAAAGTTTCAAAGTAGAATGGTGACCAACTAGAAATTAAATTCTACAAGTAGTTTGATGGCTATATTTACTATTCCATTAACGTATAAGAAACACTAGTGGTTGTAGTCCAGAAAAAGGAAAATTTGGTGATATCCCACCTTGCTAATAAAGTATATTGAAAAAGGAATTAAGCCGGGACAGTGACTTGTCCATTTAGCAAGTAGGGTACCATCAAGGACCAAATTGAAGTCTTACTATCATAGATTGGAAGACCAAAAATCTTAAGACCCTTATTTAGTCATTACCTTTAGAGTACTATTGACTAAATAAAGGTATCCCACCCTAATTAATCAAGTATGTTAGTATCTATGAGTTAGTAGTCGAAGTTATATACTCAGAGGGATATTATAAGTATTTGGACATGAGTTTTACCTAAAAAAAGTTACTTGTTAGACTAAGTCATTTGAGGGTATGAGGTCAGTTGATTAGGCCACATCATGGAGTTGATTAGGCCACATCATGAAGGAGCTACGAGTATGATGAGGACAGTAGCAACTGAGATAAGAGCAAACATAAGGAGTGATCTCCACCAGTGAGACAGATTTTTCCAAACCTTAATGGCTACCATGACAAGGTGTAGAAATTACTTTGGGTCTAAAAAATACTGTTGACTTGGATTGAAAAGAAAGGCAGATAAGTACTAATCACTTTAAAGATCCTTGAGCTTATGACATAGATATATCTGGAAAGAGATCAACATGTAATCAAATAAAGTCTTTCTATGTCCAAGAAAATGTTTTATGCTTACCTGAGTGTTTTTCAAATTTGATGATTTAACACCTTCAGCATAACTTGATGAGGAGGCACTTGAAAGATAAAATTTGAGGAATTAAGAAAATCACTACTTATGAGGATACCTCTTGACAATACAGACTGCATGGTTGATGATAAAGCCTTGATAAAAGATTGAACAATATATTGACATCGGGAATAAAAGGTGAGATGGCTAGCACACTATAAGGTGAAGATTTAATGTTACGTTGCCTTTAGACAAATAGTTAGTTGTTATGTGCATATACCAAGTACGAAAAATCAATTGAAGGAATTTCCTAAGGACTAACCCTACTGGATTGAGTATAGAACTTTTGGACTGAAAGGTTACAAAGAAAACCATCAAGCAAAGAAAGGACAAAGAGGATGATGACAAAGGATTCAACCATAACCTAGTAAGGGTACTCGATTATGAATAAGAGACATTTTGCTTTGCATAAATGGGAACATTATTGAAAATCCTAAGGACAAATTGATGTGAATAGTAAGATAGGCCTCTGGACGAGAACATTTGACCCATGATGATGAATCGACCATTAACATTTGACATGAGTTTGGATAAAATCTTCATGGAGAAAAGCTTTTAATGAATTCAATAATTATGAAACTGGATATAGAGTTAGGACATTTTACTTTCAGTATATGATAAGGTCCCCGATGGAAGATGCTACTAATTGGCTTTCATGATTTTATTTTGAATGTAACTTTGGTCAAGGAATCAAGTCACATATGGAAAACGACAGACAGTTGAAATTCGAAGTTAATCAAGGGTTTGGCTGTAGAGCACATGATACGATGTCATTTATTGAAGTATCTTGGGGACAAATATAAAAGATAAGAAGCAAAGTGACACACAATAGAAAGAAGATAAATTTTTGGACTCTTACTAATGACATATAACTAACTATTAGAAGGAGATGTGGATGATGAAGAGATCACTAGATGAAAAATAAGAAGAAAAAGGGATTATCCCATGATATTCAAAATGAAATAGGAGAAATAAGATCATATGATCTCAAAGAAGTATGGAGTAATTTATACATGAATAAAGAAGCATGATCGTACGAGGAGACTATCCTATAAATGATGAGAAAAGTATAGGCATCTAAGGATTTCGAGATAGATAAATTACAGCTAGAAACCGGTATTGTTAAACTGGCACGTATGGGAGTATGCATCAAAGTATGCAGTGAAAGTGGCCCTTATAGGTAAGGCCTTGTAGAAGGAGCAATAAAAAATAATAAATTGAGGTTGAGCCTAGATGTGATTCCTAAGGGGAGAATGCATTCACTAAGAAGTTATCTAAGAAACAAAATACCTTGAAGATGATAATTTATGGAATTTCAAGGCCGAAATTCATTTAAGGGGGTAATAATGTAATGCTAGAGCAATTTACTCTATTTTTTAACAAAAATTAGACATTTTATGGGAAATAAACTGCGTTAAATATTTTACTTTATTTAAAATAGTAAATTAAGGAATTTGTAAGGAAACTTGATATCATTAGATTTTACTCAAAAAATGGAATCCAACGCCTCAAAGAACGTTGAAAACAGAGTTCGTATGAAGAAGTTACGTCCATTCAAAGATTAGGGGCATTTCTGTAATTTAAACAAAGAGCAAAAAAGACAGAAAACACAGGGGGGCATTTTGATAACGGCACCCTGTCTTCTTCTTCCTCTAGACTTATCCAGAAATCCTGTTTCCAAAGGTTTCTACCACCGCCAATGGCAGCACTGCCATAGCAAGGCTATAAAAAGCCCCATCTCCCCCCTCTTCAAAACATGACTTTTCCGGTCATTTGGGACTGGGGTTTCTTGCAAAAAACAAAAACCCAGTTTCCCTGTGATTTTCGGCAATGGCCAGGCCCGAGTTAGGCCGGCCATTCTCCCCATTCCCCTCTCTTCTCTTTTTCGGTCTTGCTCGACATTAAGGATGTTCCTCTTCCTCACAATTTCTAGGGAAATGGGGTTTTTAGACGAAAAGAGGGAGCTACACCACCCAAAGGAGGGCATCCCTGGCTACCTAGGTAAGCCCCTCTTTCCCTTTCTCTCATGCCAGATCTAGTCTTTTCCTAGCTAAAGAAGATGAAGCTAGTTCCAGACGGCCCTGTACGAACCAGGCGTCCCAGGGACGCCATGCTTCACGTGCGCCTGGGACAAGGTCCCTGGGACGGGTTCTAGGCATATGATAGTACGTACACTGTCCCTGGTGCAGTCTTCGGGTGTGCGCGTGATGTGAGGCACAGGTCCTAGCTCGACCAGGATGCATGGGGTGCCCTGGGAGCTGAGACATGCCATGCTACACCAAAGGTGAGTCCGTGCGATGCCATCCAAGACGCGCGTCATAGCGCGTCGCTTGAGCATGCATGTGCACGTATAAAACGCAGACCCTGGCACGGCCTTTGGGAGCACACGCACGTGAGGCGGTCACAGTTCGATCAAGATGCACGGGTGTCCTGGGAACTGGGACACGCGGACCTAATGAGACTAGAAAGTTAGCATCAAAGGACAATTTACAGAGTTAACCATTGAATAGTAGATCCATATTATAGGATCTAGCCTGACAATGAATTAGGCAAGGACCCATGGACCCTAAAAGGCAAATCTAATAATCTAATTTCTAAATAGATCAAAATTGATAAGGACTCCTTGTATCCATTCATATCCAGGAGTTTATAAATGAGACCCAGGGTCGGGTCGAGTGATGAAGGATGCGACTCCAAGAGTCTTTGAGGTAGGTGCTCTATCGCTATTAGACTTTTTTAAAAAGAGCCCATGATTGTTTTGAGAATGCATGTTTTAAGTATAAGTTATATGACTTGTTTAGCATGACTTTATTTCATAAATGACTTGTTTAGCATGACTTTATTTCGATGAGGGCGGGCCAACGAGGGCGGGCCGATGAGGGCGTGCCAAAGAGAGCTAACAGGCTTCTAGGCAGGGTTATGACTTTGAATGCGATACTAGCATGAGCAGATTTTATGCATTGCATGCATGTTTTGCAACTGATTTCATAAATTGCATGATTTATGATGAATAATGTGTCATATGCCCTGTGGAGTGTGACGACCCGGGTTTTTGAAAAAATGATTTGTAAAGTATTTTGAAAGGCAGGGCCCTTAAGAGTGTAAAATTTTTTCGCAAAACAAAGCAGCGGAAATTCTTTTCTTTAGACCTTGTTTTGAAAACCCAAGTCACCACTTCATACATAGCATAAGTACAATTTGTGTACAAAATAAAATTCCATTGAAGGAATATACTTTTATTAAACTCCAGGATCCATCCAGTGGTTCACAGTACAGCCAAATCTAGTACAATACTTATCCAAATTACATAATCCAAAACTCAAGCTCACCATACAATAAAACTCTCAACAAATAAAAATACATGTCTTCAAGGGTATACCTTGAAGATTATTCTCTTCAAGTCTTCTATAGTCTTCAGCTCCTAAGTCTCCTTTCCTGGATCTGAGATATTGCAACAAGTACAATATCTCAGCAAGCAATGCTTGGTAGGGGATTCAAGAAACATAACATTGAGAATGTAATTCCAATACTTCATAATCTCATTATCCTTAAACATACTCTTTACTTTGTAAGTTATGTATAACTATATATATACATACCCTTCATGGGTAAACTAGTTAAATTCGTGAAAATAATCAAATATCACTCCCAACTAAGCTGACCAATTCTCTTCATTTTGAGAATTTAGTATTACAGCTAATCTCATACTGGGAATTTCCCTTCTTGGGAAACATTGGTAATATACAATTACCTAGCATTTTATTATGCTATAACATAAGGCATTTCACTATGCCTATTCCCATATGCATCATAGTGCAAAATAATCAGAAAGGTTGCTATGTCTTTGCCTCGATCCGTACTAGCGCGCTCGGATAACTGCCCTGTTCACCACTGATACCACGGTGGAAAATATTATGTCACTGCCCGTATGGGGGGCAAGACTTTCACAGTGGTGGCCTTCCCATAATTGCCACCACCCGACTTTTAGCCTCTCATTGGGCAAGGTATCATCATATCATCAAATTTCAAGGAGCGGGTGGCCAAACCCTCATAACTCCTCTAGCAATAGCATCCCCTAGGCTCATGCCTATTAAAACAAACTCACAAGCCTCCAAGCTTGTATGTAAAATAGATTTCATATATATCAGACCATACGTCTGTTTACTTAGGGCTGAAATATTTTCTAGTTCCCTATTCACTTATAGTTTAGTCCTTAACCATCTTATAGGTGTTTGGTTGGATCATAAGGTTTTCAAGAGATTTACTCCAAGTATTATCATTACTCTTGTCAACATAAGATCATGAGTACAATCATGAATATCTCATGTAAATGCATTCATCAAATCCTCCTACCTTTAAGGATTGATCTCTTTTCCCCAATCTTCCATGATCTTGACCGATGTATGTAAACTGTTCATCCATACATATTGTCAATATATAAATTATGAACAATCCTATTGATCACTAGATCTGATGTTTAGAATGATCTTTAGATCATTCATATCTAAGTATTTTTCTATCTCTAAGTCTTTGTATGTTCATCTCCTTGATCTTGATCTTTCATAGATCCTTTGATTGACAATCTATTCATGTTGATAAAGATCAAGGTCCTAGATCTTCTATCATCTAGTTCTTCTTTGATCTAAGTTTAGTTCTTGGATCATCCCTATGGAGGATGATCTTGATTTTCTTCCTTGAATCACCTTTGATCAAGGGTTTGGATTATCTAATCTAATGAACTATAACAAGTATACTACTAAACATACATACTAAGTACAATATAGTGTTCTTATTCTTATTGTTCTTGATCATCCAAGATTTAATAGATCTTGTTTGATCATCCTTATCTTACTTACTGTTTTTATTAGGGTTAGGTAATTTACTAACCTTTTATGCTCTTATGATTATTATTCAACCAGTTAATGTGCATGGTTGAAGGTAGCTTATTCAAGCCTAAATCTAGACTGTTCCTCTTATTTCCAATTGGCTAAGGCTTACTAGTTGAATGGGTGAACACAAAGTGATTACTTCAATCCTCATGTAAGGAGGCGTTTAGACCTCACAAACGTCAACAAAAGGTAGGGGAAGAGCGAGGCTCTATTAGATAACCCCCTTAACCACTATGTTCATCATTCACTAGAATGATCATAGCTCAACCTTTCATAAGGTTCCTATAAGCATGTTTACCCTAAGTACTCTTTCTAATGGATTTTAATTAAGTCCATGAATATTTATAATGTCATTCATGAGGTTTATTATTCTTTTCCTAATTTGGGCTAAGGATTTGATAATCCTTATATTGTCCTACTAACTATAGCCCTTACTAATTAAGTCCAAAGTACTTCATTCTTATTTGTGTCATGAAACTCTACTTTCTCATTAGAATACATTTTTGATGTTTTATGCTCTTTATCTCATAACAAGTAAATCTACTACTAACATTCAACCATAAATGAATTATAAATTTAAAGCATAAAACTACCTAATTTAACATTCAATGAAAATGAGGCAAGGTACTTAAATTAAATCTAGCACCTTATGATAAGAATGAACACATATCATACTAAACTCTAAATGTTATACTAGCATGCTTTATAACATAATAATATAAAATGAAACTAATTATATTTACATTTTTAGAAACCTTTACTTATGATCCAACCATTTGATCTTAGATCTTTTCCTTTGATTAAGGACTTTAGTTATATTTAGAGAATTTTCTCTATTTAAGGTCAAAAGATCACATTGATCTATTTTTATCATAATCCATCCATGATTTCCTTGGATTTCATCATATAAACATTTATTCTTTCCATCCCAAGGATCTGATCACACTTGATCTCATTGATCAAGTGGGTCCCTTTGTATTTTTTTTTTTTGGGTTTTTCTACCATAAAGGGTAGATCCCTTATTTTATCCAAGATCTGTCCAAATTAACCATAGATATTACTTTATTACATTATTATATCATCGTTAAAATAAGTTTCCAAGATCTGATCACCTCAGATCTTGAAGATCTTAGAAATTGGACACTTATTTCCAAAATACAGAAAAATACAGAAATAAATTTTAGAAATATTATGAATTCATTAGAAACTAGACATTACAAGCTTTCCATAGCTTCTTTCTGATCTCAATTTGGAGTTCATATGACTCCACAATCTTAAATTGAAGTTTTCAGCCGTTCCTAGGGTCCAGATTTGATCTAGGTCCACCAGAATTAATCTCTCTCAATTGAGGGTCCAAAACTGCTCAGATCTTTTTGAAACTTCTACCCTAGGGATTTTGGACCATTCTGGATTGATTGGTGGAGTCAGATTTTTCATCTGAGCACTCCATCATCATAAATTAAGGCTTTTGTTGTTTACTTTATTTTTACCTTTTTATTACCAAAATTAATTACAGTAAAATAAAAATTACATAAAAAAATACTAAAAATATATAAAAATTATTTCCACTTACTTGATTAGAGAGAAAACCTCATTTATATGCCCAATTTTAAAAAAATACCTTGTTGATGAAGATATAGCCTAAAATCCACCTTTCTTGCAAATACTGTTGTTTGAACCATTGGATCTTGAAATTTCTTTGGGGGTTTTGTAGAATAGATGTGTTGGGATGTTTTGGACGGTGGAATTGATCAAATTAGATCTAGAACAGAGTGCCTAATTGAATTTAGGTCTCTTGTTCTAATCTAAAAAGAAAAACAAGTTGGAAAGAGATCTAACTCTTGGAAATTTTGGGGTTTTGGAGAGGGATTCTAGATCTAATTTTTTAAGGAGATTGAAGATAATTTCGTGGGGATTTTATGAGGATTTTTGGAAGATTTTTGGGGTTGTATTTATAGGCATTTTGGGTCTTTTTTCATGATTATAATATGTTATTTTTTTAATATAAAATGGCATGAAAGTCTTCAATGCTCCCATGCCTAACTTTTCTTCCCCATGACTAGCTGATCTTTGTTGACCCATGTTTCACATGGGCTGCTGATCAAATTGGTTGTTGGGGACGTGGTGGCCCCCATGTGGGCCCCACATGGTGTAAAAAGTCCTTTTTGCCCTTTATGCATAAAACTTTGGGTTTTATTCCCATGATCTCGGATTTGAGTGTACTTAGTGGCGTTGGATTCGTATTTCTCAGTACATTCTAAATTTTGATGTTTCATATTTTGATTTTTGGAATATTTTGATTTTTGGGTAAAATTACTATTTTACCCCTTTTGTCCAAAAAATGAAAAACTTAAGGATTTCTCATCCGAATTCGAAATTTGTGGTGCTTACAATCATTTTGAAGGGTTTGCTAATTTTAATTTCAATTTTACATGTCTTATGATTTGATTATACTTTTATAAAAAGTATATTTTAAATAACCCTAATATTTCAATCGAAATATCTAAAACTCAAACTTTATTGATTTTTCTCAATCAATTTACAAAAATTGGGGTTATTACAATCTTCCCCCCTTACAATAATTTCGTCCTCGAAGTTTGTAATACAACTCACTTAGGAGTTTTCACAATTCTTTCATATCCTTACACATGTGGCCTTGCCACTTATGGAAATTCTATTTCCTTTCGTCCGTTTTCTATACTATCTTTTTCTCAAAGGTTAAAATGCTCATCCATGACTAACCTTAGTAATGCTCTATATAATAAAGCTGGTTATTGCTAGAATTTCCCAAAAAGATGATTAATAACTCTTATTGAGTTATCCCTTTTTGTTTCAAAACCTTCCATTTCACTTGATTGGTAATTTTCACCAATCTTTCCATACTTCACAATTTTCCATTATACCTTCTATTGCTCATCCTCATTCTTTTTCAACTTATAAAGTTTTGACATAGCTTTCCTACTATGTATTAACATATAAAGTTTGGACATAGCTTTCCTACTATGTATAGTCCTTAGACTTCCTATAATACATATTGATAAGATTCTATAACTTCAACTATTGTTCTTTGTAACAACCTTCCAATCTTTGGAAGTAATTTTCTCTTTTCTTATTCTTCCATTATTTGGAAGGGTAACAGTTCATACTTCTTTACTATTTCCTTCTATTGACAACTTCTTGTCAAATTCTGTCCTTCAATAATAGTTTCCTTGTAATGAATCTTTCCTCATTTCCATCCATTATTTTTGTAACACCCTTTGAGTGCCATTTTATTCATAATACTTGACTTTTTACATTTTTCCATCCAAGATAGTGTCATTTAACTCTGCATATATATTCTTGATCCTCTTTTGTTATTTCTTTCTCATAATTAGAACAATATTCAGAACATTCTCACAATCTATGATAATATTTATCTCTTTTCCTCTCATATATATAAATATATATATATATTTGTATGTCATAGGCTTCAAAATTTCTAGATTTTGCATTTCCTTATGCTTCTTTCAAGTGTACCTCATAGCCTTTATCATATCATACTAACATTTTTTATTTGCGATATTCTTGATAATTTCAATTAAAAGAGTCCATATTGACTTTGTAATCATCCCTCCTCAAATCTTTACAAACACCATAATTTATCAACTAGTTTTTAATTTTTAACAATCTATTATCAACTCATTTAGGATTTATGTAACCAATGGCAAAACTTCACTAAAAGAATATCCTTATGTTATAAAATCAATAAGAGATATATTTCTCTAATTGTCATTGTCATTTCATATTTTGATCTCATATTCCACCTTTGTTGGGTCAAATTCCATACTATCCTTAAAATTTATATAACCTAAACTTTGCTTCCTTTAATCACATGTACACTTACAAGACAAGTTTTGTAAGTGTCTAACATATATGCCCTGAATGCTCTTGATTTCTTGAAATCTCTTTCCATATATCATTACCACTTCATTCAATATATTTCATTCTCCTCAAATTCATGAACATCTGTTATCTAACTTAGAACTGTTAAAATTTGTTTTTGATTTTATACTTTGATGTTGCATTTCCAATTCCCAATTAATAATAAATTTGAAAATGCTCATCCTTATAGAGAAAAAGGATACTTAATTTCCTCAACATCATTTATGCATCCTTATATTGATTCCTCCTTTATGCATCCTTATATTGATTCCTCAACATCATTTATGCATGCATTGTAAAACTAGTAGTGATAGACTCCTACTGAGTATAGTATATACTCACCCAATCCTTAATATTTTTCAGGATAGCTCCATTCACGAGTAGAAGACGCCTCAGGAAATGTTAGTGCTACGAGCAAGAAAAATCAAAAGGAGACAATTATACATGTAAGTAAACACTCTACCCTTTGGACATGTATTTGTATTTATTTACAGTTGGGCTGTGAGCTATGACTGGATAGACCTGGGAAAACATTTATGATTTCTGAAGTTTTTCAAAAACTACTTTGGTGATTCTGAAAGCAAATGACACTTGGGGTTTTCAAAATGAGTTTAAAACTAAAGATTTTCCACTGCATTGCATGGTTTTTATAAAATGGTTTTCAAATAGGGATGCATCCCGCCTTAGGAATTTAGATCTTGCATTTAAAAATGCATGGAAAAACCCGGGTCATCACACACATATATATATATATGATTTGATAGATACATTGAATCATACATTGGTCAAGATCGTTGCATATCTTAAGGAGTGGAATTATCACATTTGTGGTAGGTGGACTTAAGAATGCATATATTTAAAAGATCCATGCTTTTACACTGATCTTATTATTAGAATTGTATAAGTTGAATGATGTGATTAGAATGCTTATAAATGCCTTAGAATATTCATGATGTAATTAATGATGATGGCATGTTTATGCAATTATTATTATGTCTAAAATTAATTGAGATTATATTTAGAAATTCAACCTTAGTAATTGAACACCAAATCAATAAGGAAGAAGAGGTTATTACCATCCTTATATAAACAGACAAATCGTTTGCTAGTAAAATCCTTATTTTCTATACATGCATGGAGGCTTGTGGTTTTGTTTTAGATAGGCATGAGCCTGGGGATACTACGCTAGGAGAGTTATAAGAGTTTGGCTATACGCTTTCCAAAATTAATGATGTGATGGATACCATGGCCTACGTGAGGCTAAAAGTAGGATGGGGCAATTATGGAAAGGTCGCCATAGTGAAAGTCCTGTCACCCCATATGGGCAATGATATAATGTATTTCTACCATGGTATCAGTGGAGTATTTATGTAGTTACCCAAGCCATTATTGTGGATTGAGGCTATAGCATAGTAGTCCTTTATATATTTTGCACTATGATATATATGAGATTGGCATAATGAGATGCCTTGTGTGATGGAAGATGAAATGCCTGGTAATTGTTTATTATAGATATTTCCCATGAAGGGATAATTCCCAATGTTGAAACTGGATGAATATTGACCCTTATAGTGGAAAGTGTTGATTATGAATATTGATCCCACTATAGTGTAAGGTGTTCATAATGAAACCAGCATAGTTTGGTAATGATTTACTATTGGCATTATTGACTATCTTCACTATTTTAATGAATTTATTCGTGTACAGTAATACATGTAAGGCTTCAGATGGGAAGTTAAATGAATGTTATACACTGTATAATTCATCAAAATTATATTGTTTCATGGATATATTATATGATGAAAATGAATATTGGAATTATTGGATTATGAGATACATTGTTGAATTATCATACTTCTTAAATACCCTACCAAGCATAGCTTGCTAAGATATTGTAAATGTTTGAATATTTACAATTCTCAGATATAGATAAAGGGGATTCTAAGCTATCAACCACGATGCTAATGATTAGGATATTTCCTTTAAGGATGTTGTAATAAGTACTTAGTGGTTTGGATTGTGTACTTTGGACAAATTTGATGCAATAATATAGGGGCTATGTATGTGAACCATTGGATGGATCCCCATTTTAAATAAATGTATTTCTATTGTTCTTTAATGAAAATTTATTTTTTATAGAAAAATCTATGTATAACTTGTTAGTTAAAGTGGTACTCGGATTTTTATAAATCAACTTCAAAGAGAATTTTTTTTTGCTATTTAGTCTTCAAAAAATTTCACAAATAAGGGTCCTACCTTTGTAAATATTTATAAAAACATGTTTTAAAAACCTGGGTCATCACATTTGGTATCAGAGCGGTCCATCCAATCACTTGTAGCCCCAATAACTACAATAAAAATATGACAATCCAAATATCGGTTAGAATAGAATTAGTTAAGTGGATTACTTATATAGAAATTTTGGTTTATGAGCAGATGCCGCCTAAGAGAATAACAAGGTTGATGGCTTAAAGTTCCCATGTGAACGACATGGAGAATTCATCATAAGGGAATAATGTCGAAGAAATGATAATGCTAGTGTTGAGAGGTCTTCTTCCTCATATACAACAATCTTATGCACCACTACCACTTGTCAAAGTACCATGTACTCAAGCTCAAGCCCAACCTAAATTAGGACGTAGAACACCTATACAAATATAGAATACTCCAACCCTAGTACAAGATCATTCTTCACCTATACCAAGTGGAGTAGTAGGAAGTTCTCAAGGCACCCATGAGAAAATAGAGAAGATGGTGGAATGATTTTAGAAAATGGCCCTTGTCTTTATAGGCAAGGGTGATGCTGAAAAGGCTAAGGAGTGGATATTTGAAGTGGAAAAGACTTTGATATATTAAGGACACCCGCTGATATACTCCAACCCTCGTACAAGATCATTCTTCACCTGTACCAGGTGGAGTAGTAGGAAGTTCTCAAGGCACCCATGAGAAAATAGAGAAGATGACAGAATGATTTTAGAAAATGGCCCTTGTCTTTATAGGCAAGGGTGATGTTGAAAAGGCTAAGGAGTGGATATTTGAAGTGGAAAAGACTTTTGATATATTAAGGACACCTTCTAAAATAAAGGTTATGTTAGCCACCTATATCTTGAAACAAGAAGCTACATTTTGCTAGAGATTAGCAAAAAGGAATCTCTTTCCCAATTCTGAAGAAATTACATGGGAAGAATTCAAGGAAGTATTTAACCACAGATACTTTCATCTTCAGGTGTAAGCAACGAAGGAAAAGGAATTTCTCGATCTACAATAAGGGAACCTCTCGGTTGTAGACTATGAGAATAAATTTATCTAGTTGAAGAGGTTTGCACCACATACCTATGGTACAAATAGGCAAACGATTGGTCGATTCCTAGAAGGACTGAACCTGGGACTGAGAACTAAAGTCTTGGGTACAAGTCCCACAACTCTAGCAAAATGTGTAGAAATGGCCTCCAAATTAGAGGACTTCAAGAAAAACCAGACCACTTAGTTTGGTGGAGTGGGAAATTTTAATTAAAGGCCTTTCAATAAGGGCAAAAGACTCATGAACAACTTAAGGCCACAAAGAAATCAATGGAATAATGCATCAGGACAAAACAAGAAACCTTGTTCTAGATGTAGAAGATTTCATCAAGGGAACATATGCCCTAATTTAGAGCAACAACAACAATGACCTCCCATTAAGTGTTATAATTGTGGAGAGATTGGACACATTTCCTATAACTGTACCAAACCACAGATAATAAAAGACGTATAACCAATGAATGTTCCTTGACATCAAGGGAGGATATTTGCTATCATCAATGGCCAGGCTCAAACATCTAATGTAGAGATAGAAGGTACATTACTCACAACTGAAACTCATGCAAAAGTTTTATTTGATTTAGGATCTACACATTCTTTTATTTCTTGTGTATTTGCATCAAGTATACAATTGCTGGTGAAAAACTTAGGATTCAATCTAGATGTGATAACTCTATTTAGTAAATTAGTTTGAGTACGGGAGTTTCTTGAAGACATACCTATTGAAGTATTTAGGAAAAGGATGGATGCAGATTTTATCTTACTGGACATGGTAGATTTTTCCATCATTCTGGGGATGGATTGTTTAGCAAAATAATGTGTAGTTATGGACTATCGCAAGAAGAAAGTCACATTTAGTATAGCTGGTGAGGAAGTGATAGTTTTGCATGGAAAACAAAATAGCTTAGACACATGTATCATATCAGTTGTGAAGGCTTCCAAACACATCTCCAAGGGTTGCTAAGCATTTGTAGCAACTGTAGTTTCTTTGGATGTTGAATAACCCAAGATAGATGAAATTGATGTAGCTAAGGATTTCCAATATGTATTCCCAGAAGAAATTTCAGGGTTACCACCTCATAGGGAAATTGAGTTTACCATCGAATGTACAACTCCAATTTCTAAAGCTCCTTAAAGGATGGCCCTACATGAATTGAAAGTGTTGAAGAGTCAACTACAAGAATTGTTAGATAGAGGGTTCATTCAACCAAGTAGTTCACCATGGGGAGCACTGGTCATATTTGTGAAGAAGAATGATGGGTCAATGAGATTGTATATTGACTATAGAATGTTGAACAATGTAACTGTAAACAATAAATACTTGATCTACAAAGGCTAATTTAATGGTGTTGTTGGTAAGTACTGCTTTTATCTTTCTACTTAATGCATCAGCCACTACGTTCACCCTTCCAAGATGGTATTGGATGGTGAAATCATAATCTTTGACGTGCTCCATCCATCTATGTTGTCTCATGTGCAGGTCAACCTGGGTGAAAATGTACTTGAGGCTTTTGTGACTGGTGAATACATTGGACTTTTCACCATATAAGTAATGCTGTTAAATGTTTAAGGCAAACACTGCAACACAATATGTCCAATAAAATTATGACAATCCAAATATAGGTTAGAATAAAATTAGTTAATTACATGACTTATATAGAAATTTTGGTTTATAAGCAGATGCCACCTAAGAGAACAACTAGGCAGACGGCTTAAAGATCCCAAGTGAACAACATGGAGAATTTATCACAAGGGAATAATGTGGAAGAAATAATAACATTAGTGCTGAGGGGTCTTCTTCCCCATATACAACACATTGCCATTAACTTCACCAAATCATTGGTATTAATAAAAGAAGCAAAACCAGAGAATGTTCCTCTACATCAAGGAAGGATATTTGTTATCACCAATGGCCAGGCTTAAATATCTAATGTGGTGATAGAAGGTACATTACTCATATATGATAATCATGCAAAAGTATTATTTGATTCAAGATCTACACATTCTTCAGTTTCCTATGTATTTGCATCAAGTATACATAGTTAAGGATTTCCAAGATGTCTTCCAAGAAGAACTTCCAAGTTACCATGCCATAGGAGAATTGAGTTTAGGTAGTAATGAATTAGGAAAAACCTAAAACAATAACAGAAATTCGTAGTTTTCTTAGACATGTGGGATACTAGCATAGATTCATTGAAGGGCTTTCTTGTATAGCCCTACCTCTGACTACATTGGCCAGAAAGGGTGCACAATTCACTTGGAATCTACTATGATGCTTTAGAAAAAAGGTTTAGGAAGTGTATTAGTGCAAAATG
The DNA here is from genome assembly GCA_035236585.1 of Warburgia ugandensis. Taxonomy (NCBI): domain Eukaryota; kingdom Viridiplantae; phylum Streptophyta; class Magnoliopsida; order Canellales; family Canellaceae; genus Warburgia; species Warburgia ugandensis. The sequence continues at coordinate 51,358,689 of CP141133.1, read as the reverse complement.
GAAAAGTCATTGCATATGCTTCATGTCAATTAAAGAAGCATGAAATGAATTACCCAGTACACGACTTAGAACTTGCGGCTGTGCATTTTCACAAAAGCCTCAAGTACATTTTCACCCAAGCTGACTTGAATATGAGACAATGTAGATAGATAGAGTACATCAAAGACTACAATTCACCATCCAATAGCATCTTGGAAAGGTGAACATAGTGGCTGATGTATTAAGTAGAAAGACAAGAGCAGTACTTTCCAACATCACCATCAAATCATCCTTTGTAGATTGAGTAATAAAGGCCCAAGAAAACATTTCAAAGAAAACATTTTTCCACTATTTAGTTGTCATAATTTTTCAAAAATAAGGGCCCTACCTTTGTAAATATTTATAAAATTGTGTTTGAAAAACCAAAATTGTCACAGGTTTGTTTGCTTGATTGTATATCTTTTTGCATGTAGACAAAAATATCACCTAGGATTGGATTGCATGTAAAACAAAAATAAAAATCAAATCATTTTTTTGGTTTTAAACCTCCAAGGTCGTCAATCTCAGAACCCAAATTTAGTCCTGTTCGATCTAGAGATCAAACTAACTTCTAAGTGAAGGTTAAGAAGTCACATGGACCTAGATAACCCCGTCATGGAAAATGTAGTGGTTCTGTTAGATGTATAGGTCCAGACTCTTGGAGACTATTCTGACCTAGTGCAACAAAATGCACCTTCATGCATTGTGTTTCTATGTACAAATGTAGACCACTTTGAATTAAAACCAAGAGTTAGTCCAGATCTTGCCTACATTCTCTAGTCTAGATAAGGAGGACTTGTATAATCATGTGAAGGAGTTCCTTAACATTTGTGCCACCTTTAAATTTAGAAACCCTTTTGATGATTCCATTCAATCTCATTAAAGAATTAAACCAAGGTATGGCTTAATTCTTTAGAGCTAGGTCCATCACATCTTGGGGACAACTATTAGAGAAATTTCTGAACAAATCTTCCTGATCCACAAAACCATTGTCCTTAGGAGAGAAATAATAAACATTGAAAAAAGAAGGATGAACACTTCTCTAAATGTTGGAAAAGATTGAAGGATTTACTACTTAAATTCCCACACCATGTTTTGAAACATGGCAATAGGTGCAATACTTCTGCTAAGGTTTTACACCTTAAAACCAATGTCTAGTGGATGCAGCTAGTGGCGAGGCATTCATGAACAAAAGTGATGGGAGGCTTGGGATTTCTTTGAAACATCATCTACAAATTCCTAGCAATGGCATCATTATATTAGATTAGATAGAAATCCACTAATTCCAAAAGAAGGGCAGTCTTTATAAGTTGGTAGAAAAGGATAAAACATTTGATAGTATGGTTAAGAGATTTGATGCATTAATGTTGGTCGGGGGGGTCTCCTATGATATCACAGTAAGAGGCTTGTTCTCTCTGCTTCAGTCCAGCTCATACCACTACATTTTGTCCAACCAACTACACATACCCTGATTACTATGTAGAGCAGGCTAGTGCATTGAGTACATTTAGAAACCCTAGCAACAACCCATATTTTGAGACCTACAATTTAGGATGGGCCGAGCATCCGAACTTCTCTTGGTCTAAGGATAATCATCAAGTAGGTTATCAGGGAACCTTCCTATTCAATATTTTCCTAAAGCCCCAATTCCATAACAACCTCGAGGCTTTTAGTGGTTTCCTCCCCAACAAAGGAAACCATCTTTGGAGGAAACATTGAATTTGTTTGTGTATTGTTCAGTCCAATTCCAAAACAAAACAAATCACACTCTGCTTTCTTACTCACAATCTATTGTGAAGTTAGAAATGCAAATGGGTCAACTGTCTATTGCATTAAGTGATAGGAAAAATGGTAAATTTCCAAGTCAACCCATAGCAAATTCTAAGGGACAACAAGAGATTAGCTCAAGCTCAAAGCTACCATTTCAAGAACAAGCCAAGTCCATTATTACACTTTAGGAGTGGAAAACAAATAGGTAATATGGTGGGTCTAACTAAGAAAACACAAGAGAATGAAAAGGCAACCAACAACAACCTTCAAAAAGAGAGGGAGAAGTATTAGGAATCCCCCACTTCCCCTAAACCTCTTCCCAGTGCATCATATTTGCAAGGTTCCCTTTTCTCACCTTTTAAAAGTAGCAAAGAAGGGTACCAACTTCAATGAGATAATGTAAGTTTTTAAATAGGTTCAAATTAATATTCCATTACTCAACATTATCAGAGACATATCATCTTATGTTGTTTTCAAAAGCACTGTGCGTACAAAAGAGTCAGCCTAATATACAAAAGATAGGTTTATTTATTGAGCAAGTTTGATCGTTATTACAACACAATACTCACCAGTGCATAGAGACTGCGGGTGTCTCACCATATAATGTGTCATCGAGGGCCACACAATTAATAAGGCACTCTTAGATCTTAGTACAAGTGCGAGCCTTTTGCCATATTTAGTATATGTGCAATTAGGTCTTAGTGCTGAAATTGACTGCCATCACACTATAATTGGGAGATCAATCAGCAAAAATAGCACATGGTGTTGTAGAGGATTCCTTAATCTAGGTTGACAAATTTCTCTTTCATGTGGACATCAAAATCCTTGATACATAGATATCTCAGACCTAGGTAGTCAAATTCCCGTCATCTTAGGGAGACCATTCTTGGAAACATGCAATGTTATTATAAACTACAAGGATGGTGTGATGAAGTTGTCCTTCTGAAACATGAAAGTAAACTAAATGCTTTTAATGTTGGACAACAACATTTGGATCTCAGTGACTCTTATGTGTTAAATATAATCAAGAATCTACTTCTGAGCACATTTCTACCTTCTTAGAATTTTGATCCAATTGAGGCATGCCTATCTCATTTTGGTTTGACCATTCCATAGAAGAAGTTAATAAAATTCCTAATGCCACACCTATAATTGACACTTCTTAATGAAAGCCTCAATTTGAACCGCTCCTACCTTTAGCATCCATACTAGTCCCATATATTGAAAAACCATCAACTATGTAGCTAAAGACTTTACCTGAGCATTTTATGTATGCATTTTTAAGTCCTTCCGATATCTTACCTATAATTATATCTTCCAATCTTGTTATAAAATAGGAATGCAAGCTTCTAAATGTTCTTTAAGAACATCAAATAGCTCCAAGGTGGATAATAGTTGACAATAAGGGAATAGGCCCCACTGTTTGCAAGCATCACATACATTTAACAAAAAAATTCAAAAGCTTCCAAAGAGATGCAAAGGAGGCTTAATTCCAATATGAAGGAAGTGATGAAAGTGGTGGTGTTGAAATTACTAGATGTTAGAATAATTTATCCCATCTCTGATAGTACTGAGGTCAGCTAGGTTGAATTTGTCCATAAGAAGTCAAGAATTACGGTTGTCAAAAATAATGATAATGAATTAGTGCCAACCTGGAAATTGAATTTGGTTACGAGGAAAGACCATTTTCCTCTTCCTTTCGTTGACCCAATGCTTGACCAATTAGCCGGACATGAATATTATTGCTCTCAAAGTTACATGATGAGTATTTTCTCAGCTATGGTAGAGCATTTGTTAGAAGTGTTTATGGATGACTTCTTACTGTCTAAGTAATCATATGATCAATGTTTGCACCATCTAACCTTAATGTTAGTTAGGTGTAAAGAAAAGAACTTAGTACTTATGGAAAAGTGCCATTTTATTGTTAAAAGGGGAATTGTTCAAGGGCACATTATATTATCCAATGAGATTGGGGTTGATAAAGCAAAAGTGGATCTCATATCTAACCTTCCACCACCTCAAATAGTAAAGTAGATTCTCTCTTTCTTAGGCCATGCTAGTTTTTATAGAAGATTCATCAATCATTTTAGTAAAATTTATAGACCCTTATGAAATTTACTTTCTAAAAAGTTTACCATTGACTTTGATGGTAATTGTATGCAAGCATTTGAGACCCTTAAGAATCAATGGACTTTTGCTCCCATTATTCAACCATTAAATTGGAGTGCACCATTTGAAATCATGTGCAATGCTTTCAATTATGTGATTGGTGCTATTTTGGGGCAATGGATTAATAAACTAATATACTATGCTAGTAGGACTCTTAAGAGTGCACAACTCAATTATTTCACTACATAAAAAGAGTTATTGGCTATTGTGTTTGCATTAGATAAATTTAAATATTATCTTTTAGCATATAAAGGTATTATCTACTTGGATCCTACTACATTGAAGTATCTTCTCTCCTAGAAAGATACTAAACCACAATTAATTTGATGGATCTTACTACTATAAGAATTTGATTGAAATTTGAAATAAAAAGTCTTTAATGATATAGTAGTAGATTATTTATCTAGGTTTATCGTTAGATTTGTTAGTAAGTCCATGCCCATTACAGAAACTTTTCAGGATGACCAACTAGGGCATGTATCCCAATCACCTTTGTTTGCAAAGATTGTGAACTATCTTTTCACCAACCAAATGCCTTTTCATTGGATCACACAAGAAAAGTCCAGCTTTTTATTTGAGGTAAAAGACTTTTCTTTGGATGATCCATACTTATTCAAGTACTGTCCCAACTAGGTCAAAAGGAGATGTGTTCTAGATAGTAAATTTAAGAGTATCCTATCCTTTTGCCCTGATAAGGCATGTGGGGGCCATTTCAGTGTAAAACAGACTGCTATAAAGGTTTTCTAGTGTAGCTTCTATTGGCTGACCATATTTAGGGATTTACACCTATATCTCATTTCCTATGACTGGAGTTAATAGTGAGGAATGATGGATCATAGAAATATGATGCCCCTAAGTCCTATTCTCATTATTGAACTTTTCTATGTTTAGAGGATTGACTTCATGGGCCCGTTTGCTAATTCTTCTATGAATTTCCACATTCTTGTAAGGGTTGATTATGTTTGCAAGTGGTTAGAGGTAGTAGTAGCATGTAAAACAAATGACCATAGGGTGGTGGAACAATTTTTAAAAGAAAACATTTTTGAGTGCTTTGTTACTCCATGCTTTGTTATTAGCGATGGTGGAAAAAACTTCTATAACTGAGCTTTTGTGAGTTTCATGACAAAATATTCCATCACCCATGCAGTTGTAACCCCATACCACCCACAAAATAGTAGGCAAGATGAAGCATCTAATATGGAAACCAAGCATATTTTGGAGAAAACTATAATGCCAAGTCAAAAGATTGGTCTTTATGACTTAGTGATACACTTTTGGTTTACTATACTACATTCAAGACAATCAGTATGTTACCACTCTGCTTGGCTTATAGAAAAGCCTGTCATTTGCTAGTCTAGTTAGAACATAAAGCATACTGGGCCATTAAAAAGCTCAATTTTGATCTCGATCTAGCAGGTACCCATATGAAGCTCCAACTTAATGAATTAGCCAAAATTAACATGGAAAGCTGCTTGTGAATGGAGATGAAAATCATTATGATTTGCTTATTGCAACAAATATTCTATTTCTTAGATGCTATAGAGAATTTAAAATTCTAATGTGTTTCAATTTTTGGAATGAGAACATAGTGGACATAAATCTAGCATTTTGCAATAGGAATGAAGAATGAATATGATAATATAAAAATGTACAAGGATTGGATAAAATTGGCCCATGATCGACATTTTTTACTGAAATCCTTTTCACCAAGTCAAAAGGTCTTTTTGTACAATTCCAAATTACATCTATTCCCTGAAAAGCTTTGTTCTCCATTGTCTAGACCTTTCAAAGTCTAGACTATATATCCTCATGGGTTGTTAAGATAGAGAAAGATGGAAAAATTTCCAAGGTCAATAATCAGAGGTTGAAGCCATGTTTGGAGATTCAAAACCTTGAAGAGGAGGAAGTTCTCCTAAAGGATCCTCTTTATTAGGATTAGCTCATATATGCAGTATGGTCTGGTTGAAGACATAAAACTTAGCACTTATTGGGAGGTAACCCAACATTTTCTTTCCTTGTACCATATATTTTTAGAACTTGTTACTCTTTGTGCATAATCCATGTTCTTCTTTTCTCAATTTTCATTCATAAATTTTCTATTTTTGAAAACATTGAGGACAATGTTTCACTCAAGTTGGGGGTGTAGAATTTTACCAAATTTTGGTATTTTTATTTCATTTCATATCCTTTTCTTCTCATTTAGAAACAAATTTGAGCATTATTGACAATCTTTTGATTTCTTAGGGTTAAATTCCATTACGGTGATGAGAATTGTATTTTTTGAATTTCAGTAATTTTATCACTTTAGCTTATTAATGGAAATGCATTTGATTAGTTCTTTACTTTATTTATGAATTATTTCATAAAAGTTAATCTCAAATCACACTATGAACACATTCACGTTTACTTAGTTTAGGCTTATAAGTGGTTTTGACTTACAAACCTGGAAGAATGTTAATGGAGACTTATGACCTATGTGAGTCTTTAAGATAGTATTTTTTTTGGTCAAATAGCAAGAATCATCCTTTGGATACTACTCTTGATTTCAAAGGTTTGTTGAATTTAATAGGTTATAAGAGACCTAAGAAATGATCTAGGCCATCATTCTTCTTAACCCAAAGACATAAAGCTTACCTAATACATTTTACCACTAGTTCATTCTTTTAGTCTATATTACAGCCTTTTCTTTTATAAACCCAATTATTCTTAATTATAAAAACCTTATTAAAATTATCCATTACCTATCACCTTCACTCCTAAGTAGACATGAGTGAAAAGTAAAGTGACTAGAAAATACAAGAATAGTGGTGGTGAACAACAAATAAAAGAATAAAAAGAAAATTTCTTTTTCTTAAAAAAATAAAAGAAAGTAAAAAAAGATCAAGTATGTTCACTCTAGTATACCCAATAGAAAATTTGTCAAATCCTTAGTAAAATACCTATACTTCTCTTTGAAGGATTTTGCTTACCTTATTCCCTTTCTTTTCATAACTCTATCATAATCTTACATTTTGTCTTGCCAAAGTCCTTCTGATTTTAGGTCGAACATAGCCTTGAGGAGGATATGAGTAGATAAAGGTTTAAGAAGTGGTATTAAGAAATGATCCTAAGTAATAAAATTCTTATCCAAGGGATCATAGTCATGTAGTATCTCCCATTCCTTCAAATCATTATGTGAACCTTTAGCTGTTTTACTTTATTCTTATACAAAGAAAGGTTTTGGACCCCTTATATGAGATATTCTTTTTTTAAGATTATATCTACTAGAGAGTTTTCTAGTCCAAACATATTTCAGATGAAGATATGAGTTAGGGTCTATTTACTCTACTACACCAAAGGGTTTTAAAGTCAGTTAAAAACACTAATAGAAGTTGGTTATCAAAGTGACTTGTATCAAGCCAACATGGAAATCAATAAGAAGTTATTGACTTTAAGTTAAAATTTGGAATTCCGACTTTAAAAGTTCTTCATTTTTTTTTTCTTTCCTTTACATTGCAATCACTACTTACATTTCTACACTCATTCAATGTACCACCTACTACAATGTTCTTGCAATCTTTGAGTACATGAAAAAAAATATACATTCACTTCCATATTTGGTAAAACATCTCCATCCACATCTATATAAGAAATATGTATTCTTTTCCTATCCTAAAAAGACTTGATAAAAGAAATTGTAACATAATTCACTTCATTTACATATACAAGTACAAGTCCACACACACATACCCATTTTCTTCCACACTCCAAGTTCCTTCATCATCCCATGAAATATATATACTTCAATGAAAATAATGAAAACATGAAGAACACATGCATATTAATGAAAATAATATTTTATTAGTGGATAAGGTAATTTACATTGATGCAGTACTCAAATTGTTATTATTAAAAGTCATTACATACCCAGCCCATTTTTTTTATATTTTGTTAAGGTTTGTTTAGAGTAACTCTTCTTATTTGTCCACTTCTAAAGCATAGCATCCTGCAATGCAACATATTTTATTCAGTTGATACATTCTTTTAAACTAGGATCCATAAAAAATTGTGTAAAAAAGGATAAGACTGTGACCAAAAAAAGTGTCTTATCCTTTTCAATTGGAGACACTAATACCATCAAGTACTAGGGTTCTCATGTATTTTAGCACTTAGTACTCACATTCCCAATTAGGCTATTGTTTAGGGCACTATGCAACAAGGAAAATAGAAAGGATCATTAAATACCATTTGTAATGTTATAAGTTTAGTTTATAAAATAAATTAATTAAATATTTTCTATACCTTGACATTCATCAAACTGAGTTTTAGTGGTTGCACAGTCTCGACTATATTATCCCATGTTAACCATGAACTGCAAATTTATATTTCAAATATATTAGATATGGATAAAAAATTAATTATCTTTATATAATACATGAAAAAAATTAAAAACTAACTTATGTATGATTTTCATAAGGGCAGGATGGATGTGTGATCTACAAAAATAAAAAATGAAAGCGTGCCCACCATGCACATCCAAAACAAGCATCCAATGAAACCTATATAAACAATCATATGAATTGCAATTAAAGCTTACAATCCTTATGTGTAGAACATAAGTGGCCACAAAAATTAAAAAGTTAAAAATTACTCACTATTGTAGAGAATCATTAAGCCATGTGCAAATAATGCCAAGGTCAAGGAATTGGTAAACTGCATCCTCAACCTCAAAATCTTGATTGCATCATTAGAAAGCTATGTAAAAGAAATAATTATTACCTTCCATGAAAAATAACATTTAATGTCAAGTATTATAGAAGTAGATATTTGCATATACCCCATGTTGGAGACAATGTGAGGGTGCTCGAGTTTATCCCTTTAGCAAATTAGTGATAGGTCCTTTACCATAAGTAGGACTTTAATAGCATTATTAGTAAGCACCCAACCTTGGTCTATACAAGGGTGATTACCTTATCTTTGTTGATGAGTCTGTAGAATAAGAGTAACATTAGGGATCGAGGCATGTTTGGTGGGACTTCCACGTGATCCTTAGATGACCATTGTAAAAGTTGCTAAGATATTAAGTCAATATTGGTCATTGAAGAAATTCAATTTTATGATGAAAAATAAATATAATTACTAATACTGGTTCCATTAGTATGATGATAGTTGATTTTTCAATGGTGGGCAACCTCAAAGGTGCTTTCTACTACTACAAAATGTTATTGAGGAAGGTAGTATTGAAAGATATATATTCAAACTTTGAGGGATTAACAAATTCCTTTAGCCAACAACTTGATATGTAACAGCCTACCTAACGGTTACAATGTTTTACATTTCTAAAGGAAATGGTAGGTAGGGATTCACATTCTGATGAAGCTTTGAAATTATTCACAAGTGCAAGAATCAATGTAGTAATTGTAGTCAAGCAAGGTCAATCCCACAAGAAATATCACAGAATTGTGTGTTGATTAGATTTTATTTAAATTAATTATCTTAGCCAAATATACATTGGATTTGATTTAAATTAGGAATTTAAATGAGTTGGAAAAGGAAACATGGATGGAATTAGAAACATTAACTAAATGAACGTGGTTAGAATTAGAAACATTAACTAAATGAAAACTTTCTAAAAATAAAAATCTTTCAATTAAGTTAGAAGCCTTCCTAACCAATATGCACTCAATAAAGAAACTAATGCAAAGCTAGAATGACCTAATCTATAAAACATAAACTAAGGAAACTTGGGAAAAAAAAAAAAACTTTCCTAAATTTAGAAACTTTCTAAAGCTAATTAAGACGCAGCTAAACTTAACAATAAATTAAGGAACCTGAATATGAGCTAAACTAAGCAAGAAACATACATAAAAAACTTAAGAGCACATATGAGATGGAGAAGTGCACATGAAACAAGTAAGGGAAGTGAGCATGGTGCACATGATTCTTGGAGAGATCAAAAGCAACTTAACTCAAAACACCTTCAAGATAACTAAGCATGAAACACAATATTTAAAGGACTTAAAGCATTACAAATAATTAAGGAAACATGCACATGAAACATAGGCTTTATTAAATTCAAATCCATTACAAAAAAATGGTGTGCATATTACAATAACTTATAAAGAAAATTGCACTCTCTCTTAGAACATGAAAAAACCTCAAATCTCAACTCAACACTCAGTGTTCAATAAGTATTCAAGGTATTGTTCTTGTGAATCCAAGAGAGAAGCAAAGAGATTGATATGGAATGGAATTAAAAGATAACTAAGGAAACAAGTAATGGAAAAGCAAGGAATTAAAGGAAGAACAAAGAATCAATGACTTGATCCAAGGTCTACTATCTCTTGGTTATCACTTCAAGGGATTAGCGACCCTTGAATACAAGGATCTAAAGCACAAACTAGAATTAAACAAGCAAGAAAAACAAGGAAAGAAAAGAACACATAGTATTAGGAATAAAAGAAAAGCACTAAAGAAAGAAACTACAAGAAACTAACCTAGAATTGAAGTGCAAAAACTAAAGGAACAGAGCAAGAAGGATACTTGAACTTCACCCAAAAGATGTGTTGAAGGCCTGTGTGGAGAGAAGGGAATCAGGTGTGGAAGACTAGCCTAAAGGGGGGATTGGAATTTCTTATGGAGGAGGAGTGAAGGGGTAAATTTGAGGTAGACATGGAAGGCTTTATGCTTTATAGATGTTGGACTTTCTGATTGACTAGAAATTCTATCCTAAGAAGATAGTAATAGGGGATATAGAATGGGGAAAGGTAGTTGTATGGGATAGGTAACGTAGGGAGAGATTTAGAAGTAGTACTTTAGAAAGGTGTTACGAAAGTCGAAAACTAGGAAGGTGAGTGGAAAGTGGAAAGGAGACTAGGTGGAAAGGTCGAAAGAGATGGAATTAGATGGCGTAACATCTACGGGTGCCACCTTTTAAGGAATTTGGCATGAAACTCTCTTTCTTAAGAAGTGTTTCATGTGGGAGGGTAGGAAAGAGAGGGAAAGATGGAGAGACGCAGATATTTTAAAAGATTTAAGGACTCTTCTCTCATTGGACCATCTTTGCATGAATCTTCTCTTGTTCTAATCTCCAGCAAATACTTGCTAATTATCCCTTCAAATTCATGATTTTATCATAGTTTAATTTCTTGAAATCTTCCTCCAATTGTGTGGTTCCATGTTGTAACACCCCTAATTTTTGGTAAGAAAATTAAATAAATAATGAAATTGAGATTTTTAAGAAAAATCAAGCTGGAATATTAGGGTTACTAAAAATGCACGTCTCATAGAAGTGGAATCAAGGTATAAGACATGTATAATTGAAAAAATATTCTACGAACACTTCAAAATGACTGTAAGCACCACAATTTCTGAATACAGATGAAAAATCTGTATTTTTCTTTATTTTCATGAATAAAAGGGAAAAATATAATTTCACAAATAAACAAGACCTGATACATCAAAATTTGGAATGTTCTTAGAAATACGAATCTAACGCCACTAAGTACGCTCAATTTCGAGCCCAAGAGAATAAAACAGATTTTTCTCCATAAAAGGGCAATTTGGTCTTTTCACACATCCGTGGGGCCAACAAGGGACCCATAAAGGGATCCCATGTCTAGAAAACAGCCCATCATTAGTCAAACCACTACCACATGCTAGTGGAGAAGGAGGTGGTAGTGGGAATCCTAAGACAATTAAATATTCAAAAGAAATCAAGTTGATAATTACAAGTCATCATGAAAAATTCAAAACACCTCGATAAATAGCTCATAAAAATCCCAAAAATTTTCTTAATGTTCCTCACGATGTCCCCTAGAATGATCCAAAATCCCATCTCCAAAAACATTTCCTATCTTCCCCAATTTTCTTTTCTTTCTCTCCTTCTCTCTTAAGCTTTGTGGGCGTGTCCACAAACGCACCCGACACTCCAGACTAAGTGGAGCTGTCGAGCATGTCCACGGACACGTCGTCCATGATGGGACTGGGTTTCTACTTGGAAACCCTATTTGAATTAGCCATCACTTTTGAACCATTAAAACTTTATCTTTATCGTTGGATCTGGTCGGAAAAGAGTGATCTACAAAAGCCCTTTGATCCCATTATGATCCATATCCTAGATTTGTAGAAAATTCAAAACAAAATCCATCCCAATACTGTTTACCATCTCTGGCATGTTCTTCAAGGTATTTCGGCCAATCTAGCCATAAATATTCATCTTGCACTGTTGGGAGTCTTCAGAATTGTGGAATATTCAAAAGCTCTATGGTTTTCCATTTTCTCCGACAACGGCAACGTCAAATTTCATGGTTGAAGGAGTTGCAGGCATCTTAGGTTGTATTCCAAATTTCTTATTCTTCTTCGGCTGGATTTCTCCTTCTTCGGTAATCTCCTCCTCCCTGAACAGGCACAAGTAGGTGCACTTTGCACTCCCCCTTCCAATTCCGGTAGTTAGACCATGTTTTCCAGCATGCATGGGATCTCCTTGCCATTGATTTGTCGAAGAGGATAGATCCGGCTTGGATGGTTGAGATCCCATCAATCTATAGCTCAGATGTAACTTTTGAGCCATTGGATGGATTCTTGGGGCCCAAAAACCCTAAGATATGAAATCTAGGCATTTGATTTTAACGAATGAAGGAGATCCTGCCATAGGCGATCCGACGGTCTAGATCTAGACATCTCACCTGTAGCCGGTCACTTCCACCCAATGACCTATAGTAGGTGGTAATGGGCGTGGGCTGCTGGTCGTCCTGCACCTGTAACCCAAATTTGATCTGGGTCGTCTAGTTTTGAATTGAAGACTTAAATCTTCAATTTAGAGCTTGATATAGCTCTGATTTTAGATCTGAAACCTGCTATGGATTTCCTGTATCTTCTAAAATCCACTAAACTTGTTATATATGGTTTTTAAAATGTATTTACATATTCTATTTAGTAAAATCTGTGCCATTGATCTTGGATCATGGCCCAGATAACCCTAAACCGAAACTCTGAATCGATGGATGTGTTCAGAAAGTTTCAAAACCTTAATAGATATGATCACAGTAGAAATTTGATATTTATAGATTAATCAAATAGAGAAACAGTAAGAGTGAAATTCAGCCCTTAAAATGGGCTAAAAGTTTTAAACCTCAATTCTGATCTCAATTGAAATCCAAATTGAGATCAGAAAGTTTTGATGGATTCCTTATAATAATTATAATGTACTGAAACAATAAAATTGTAATTTTAATTCATTAAATTTTCTACAATTAAGTGGATAAGTATACTAACATCCTTGATTTATTAGATCTTGGATGATCAGACTAATCAAACCCTTTTGGATGATGATATAATCATTTAATAACTTAAATTAATGAGTTATATGTAATTTTATAGGCATATCTTAAGAGATCTAGCCTTAAAAGTAATAAAAACCATAAAAAGGGATGGAAATCTCTTTGATAAAGTTGATCAAGGATGATTGGGCTATATGGATAGGTGTTGATGATGATATTGAGTTAATATTATGTGAATTTAGGGAATGAATGATGAGGATTTGGGCTAGATCAAGATCTATGCTCTTAAATGGGATAAAGTAACTTAAGATCTCCTTGATCGGGTAGATCAAGGAAGATCAAATCAAGGGATGAGATACATCAATGATTTAACAATGAAATTATATCAATAAGAAATATTGGATCTAAAATAAAATGAAGGATCAAGATTTTAAACCCTAAAAAGATGAAAAATGAATATGGATCAATTAAGACCGTTGGATTATGATAGCATGTTAGATTTCTATTTGAATTATTGAATATTATGATAATTGTCTTTCATTGCTTAGTAGAGTTAATTATAGATTTATTTATTTAATTGTTTAATTCTACTTTTTATTTATGCTTTAATGCTTATGTAATGGAAATTTCATTGAAATTGTAATTAAATAGAATTAGAATGAAAGGACATTTACATGAAATGTATGACATGGACTTAATGATAGTAAGGACCATAGTTAGTAGGATAATATAAGGAATATAAATTCCTTGGTCCAAATTAGGAGAATAATAAAACTCCATGAATGACATTTTAGTTCATGGATTTTATTAAAATCAATTAGAAAGAGTACTTAGGGTTAAATGCTCATAGGAACCTTAAGAAAGGTTGAGCTAGGGTCAATCTAGTGGATGGTGGACATAATGGTTAAGGGGATTCTCTAATACAGCCTCGCTCTTCCCCCACCTTCTGTTGACGTTTTTGATGTCTAAATGCCTCCTTACATGAGGATTGAAATAACCATTTTGTGCTCAACCATTCAACTAGTAAGCCTTAGCCAATTTGACATAAGAGGAGTTTCTAGACTTAGGATGAAATAAGCTATCCTCAACCAATAAAACATTAATTGGTTGAGTAATAATAATAAGAGCATAAAATGTAGTAAATCATCTAATCGTAATAAAAATTGTAATCAAGATAAGGATTATCAAACAAGATCCATAGGATCTTGAATGATAAAAAAAAATAAGAATACTAATATAGTATTGTATTACAAATGTATACATAGAAATTATGTATGGGCATAGTGCCCACTAGGCTTAATAGCCCAAAACCATACATAGCCCAAACCTCAAATCAACATAAACCATGCAATTTATGACTTTGTTTTAAAAGTATGCAAGCATTGCGTAAAATGCCATAAATCCATAACGTGTATAGCATTCTTCATTTAATGCAAGATTTTTCAAATACATAAATCATGAAAGCAGGTCCCACATACTTGTATAAGAACAGCATAGTTTAAAACACATGCTCAATATAGTATTAAAAACAAGTAACTTAAAGAAAGTTTGGGATGTATTTTGAAAACAGAGTAGGATCAGACTACCTACCTCATGCGTTGTTACGTCGCTCGTGCCTGTCTTCACTGCGAGTCTGAGAACATCTTGGTAAGGTCCTGAGTGATGTTCAGACATAAGATCTAGGTATTATTTTATGCTATTTTATTGTATAGGCTCCAAATTTGGATTTTAAAAGGTCGTGCCTTAACGGACGACCCCAATGTAGCGCCTAGGGTCTTGCGTGCCATAGTTCTAGAATGCGCACTCTATGGTTTCTAGCATATGCATGGGCCCTGGTCGCCCCGCAACCAGGTTGGGTCATGTGCGCACGTCCGAATGTTGTGTCAGGGTGTGCACTCAGGACAACGTTGCGCAGACGCATCTTAAGCATAGCTACGGCATGCTTTGGCTCCTAGGACATCCCATGAGTCCTAGTCGAGCCAAGAAGACTATTCGCACGTGACACGTGTGCAAGGACAGCCCCCAGGGAGCTTGGCATGAGTGTGTGCCATGCCAAGTGCCCCCTGGACAACGCCATGCACCCGAGGACGTCCGCACCCCTGGGACGCCCATGCACAGGGGCCTTGGATGGTTTTCCACCCGCATGGTACAAAAATCTTAGATTCATACGATGAAGAATATACCAAATCCATGATATAAATAAGGCAACATAAGTCATGGTGTCAAGACATGCAAAATTCGAAAAGATATGCAGATACAAGTAAGCCATAGCCACGTGAGTCTATATCTAGAGAACAACATGAATGCATGTTAAAAGCATCGAACATCATACATAGTCAAGCCCTATGAGTGTCTCAGGCACACTCACGGCAACGTGGGGTCAACTCTCAATACCATCTGCTTTCACCCTTTCACCCACAATGGGCACTCATGAGAAGGCACGTTCTAGTTTTGCTTTCACCTTTTACCCTTTCACCCACACGGGCACTCAAGCACTCAGCACTCACGGAAAGACGCATTTCCTGTCTACTTTCACCCTTTCACCCACAAGGGGCGCTCAGGCACTCATGGGGGAAGGGGGATGCATCCTATTCCAAGCTCAATAGTCTCAATCGTCAAGGCATAGAGACTCCCATGTATCAAACATCTCAAGAGTCAGACAATGAAATTGAAATTGTGCCAAAAATAGTGCATAAAACATATACACGGGAAGTAGCAAGCATCTCAGTAAAACATACTGAAAATGGTCTCATGCAGCATGATAGGACATACAAACCTATGCCTCAGAGTTTCAATCACTAAGTCATGATTTGAGAAATCATGGGAAATTGCAAATGAAATCACCTACCTCGATAATGCCAGACTCCAATCAAGCGCGTAGGCGATATCAAGTCGTACGCCCTGACATACCTGTCACATCATAAGTCATCATTGATTGTTAAACCTCTCATTTTCATCATGACCCTTAGAATTTCTATTTGTCTAGTGTGTCACATGTATCTTTATGATCATGCATCGATCTAATGGTCAAATCACTCTAGATCAGCACATCCTAAGGTAGTTGCTTAGATCGATCATCAGGATCATTTTTCTTGGCAATTCCATGAGATCTGCCCTTCAAATATCCAAGATCATCTCATCTTTGATGTGTATAACCAAAGTTTAAGGCCTGATCATCTATTGATCAGCTTGATCTAAATCATCTAATAGCATTTAGTAGTTTGGCTATTAAAAAGTGCTCTAAACTAGAATTTTGTCTTAAATATAGGTCCACCTTGTTGATACGATCACAACGCCTCTTTTAGATCTTGATTTGGACCTCTATAGCTCCTAAAATCATGTTTTTTTATGAATGGACGGTCAAAACCCTCAAAATCGGGAAAAAGGGCCCGTTGCACATGCGGTGCATCTGCTACACACGTGCCATCCACACACATGTGTGTGTTGAACACATGTTTGCACAACGCATCGTGAGGTGCTCACAGGCTGCAACACGCGGTGCGCATGTGTCGCACCACACGTCCCGCACATGGTGTGCGCATGCCACAATGCGTGGTGCCCGCGTGTCGCGCCTGGTCGTGATACGTGTCACCGCGTGGTGGGCTATTGTTGCACCATGCATAGTGCTGCCGCTGTCCCTCGTGTTGCGCTCCTTGCTCGGTTGCAAGTTGCCATTGCTAGGGATGGTGAACAGACTGGTTCACTGTCGTCGGAGACGATTGCCGGAATCTAGTTGCCGGTGACCCCACATGCTCCATTTTTTGCGATTTTTACACCTATTTGTCCAGTTTTTCACGTACATTCCATTTTCACAAATTCCTTTATTATCTATCATTTTTTTACAATTTTTGTTATGTTTTTAAAAACCCTCACCCTACTGTTTTTGGAGTTTCCAGAGTCCCTAGCCGTTCGATCACCTAGAATTTTATGGGTTTGTCCCTTGCATTATCACGTTCAAGAGGAATGGTCCAGATCCTCATCTGACACCATTTCATCGACTTACTTCGAGGGCAATAGTAACTCATTTAACTCACCAGAAAACGGCAGTCCATGCCATTTTTTGGCTCTAAACATGGGAGAAACAGGAGAGGAGGGATAGAGACGGCCTACCTTACTCGTTCTGTCACCAATGCATGTAGGGTTCCAACGTTCTCATTGCGAATTGTCACCAGGAATGAACTTCTCAATGGCCGATCACGAGGGGGTGGGGGAACAAGAGAAGGGGGAGGGAAGTGCATTTAAGGCACTCCCCCCTCTTAATTACACCTATATATATCATTTTTTTTATTTTTTATTTTATTATATATATATATCTATATATTTGATGACCAGCATTAATTTCTAAAATCATCACCTATTAACATGGGTGGTGGGGATGATTATTGTGGACCCCACATGTGCAAAATGATGATTTTGCCCTTCTAAATATTTCATTTAAATACCAAATTTAAAATAATTTAGCATTTTTACTCCGATCTCCTATTTTGGTGTTTTTAGTGGCGTTGGACTCCATTTTTCGAGCACATCTCAAATATTGAGGTTTTAACTCAAGATTCCATCTCTAATTTTCTTAAATTCTCAATTTTCCAAAATTCAAAAAAAATTAACTATTCTAGAATTTAAAATAGCGACTATTACACATAATCTATGACATATGAGACACTAAATGTGTAATTTTTTTATATAAAATTGAATACTTATCACACCCCTAACTAGTATTTCACTAGTCCCAGGCAAAACATGCAAAAAATCATGAAAATAAAAATGATTGTCATTTTTTTTGGTACTCACAATTGCATTTAGCATATGCAAAACCCTAAGTTATCCATTATGGATCAGTTAGGCCTCATGAGGGTTTGTAGTGAATATATCCATAAAATTCAATAAGGCCAAATTCATTAGTTTCTCTCAAAGAATTCTCTTCCGTTAATACTCTACTATCTTTAATAAAAATTTCTACAAGTTACCCATATACCAAAGCCCTTTATTATAGTTATATCTCAGTGTGTAGCGCATGTATAGGCTACATGTGTCTATACTTGTAGATAGAAATTCTTATACTCCACTAGAAAGATGTCCTGACCTCAAATTCTCACTGGTATTCACTCAGAAATAAAGTTCTCAAAGAAAAAGGTCAAATAAAATTCCTTAACTATGTGACACAGTCCAACAATCTAATAGTTCACATAATCTTATGAGCACGAATGACAAAAGGGAATGTGATACTTAAGAATGGATGCCATTGTGAAGACCAGAAGTTGTATTTCACTTTAATTCCCTAATATTTATGGTTCCACATAATCTTATAAGCACAAATGAGAAAATGGGATGTGATATCTAAAAATGGATGCCACTATAAAACTAGTAGTATTTCACCTTAATTCCCTATTATTTATGTCCTCATTAATATTATCTTCAACCTTAAAAGCAATAAGTCTTTGGATGGGACAAAACTTAGGTTTGGAACTATAGGTAATGGATATTTAATTGGGTTTATGGGTTAAGGTAGATAGGTTTTAAAATGAAAGGTTTACCAATAGGCTCAAAGGGTCTAACTAGTAGTATAATATACTTGGTATACTTTATTTCTTTGGCTAAAACAAGAATAGCTATATTATTTTCTAGGTTTCTTAAAGCCTATGAAATTCAATAAATACTTAGGAAACAAAGTTAGTACTCCTATTGGTGATTCTCAGCAATTGACCAAAAGAAAGATACTGGGATCTTTCAAAGTTGATGTTTGTTGAAGAAAATAGCGAATTATATATAATCCTCAAAAAGATGATAGTCTCTACTACTCACTGGGTATGGGTCTCTACTAATTTTCCTCATGGTCTCTAAGTTATAACTATCTATCTGTCTAGACTATGCAATATGTGAATTTATTCCAAGATTTAACATCATAAAATACTTAAGTACATGAATAAAATGTAGAATTAACCATATGCATTTCTATTAAGAAGTTAAAGTAAGAGAAATACTAGGCTTTGAAAAATCCAATTTCCATCACAGCAAATGAATTTTAACCTTACACTTTCTTTTCTTAAAAAAGTACAAAATTTTTTAGAAATCTCATGCATATCCACACCCCCCAATCTGAATGAAACCTTGTCTCCAATGTTTCAGAATATAGGATCCTACACGTTGACTGAGTAATGTAGAAAAGATGAGACTAAAAATGCTAGGTTCCCTCTTAGTGAGATGTTGTGAATTGTTAAGTTAAACTCAAATGTATACGAATCTGTTGTAGTATAAGTAGGTCGATCCCATGAGGAATCACATGGTTTGTGTCGTTAGTGGGCCTTTAATTAAACTATTTAACCGAGCCAAAGATAGTGATTTTCATCCTATAATAAGAATGGAAATGTAACATAAATTTAAGACATGGAATATGGAAATATGCTAAAAGTAAACAAACATAAATCTTATTACAAGGATTTGATGTATAAGAATGGTGTGCCTTATCCAAGGAGTGTGCACGCCATACAATGTTCAAAATACATTCAAAGAAAATGCTACTACAATTCAACATTCTTATCTTAAGGAAGCATGCATGTAATCGAAGAGAGATCCGAGGAAAGGGGAGAGAAATTGGGAAAGAAAACAAGAGATGGGAAAAATAATTTAGGAATTCAACAAATAAAGAACTTAGTCTAAGAACCACATTCTCTTGGCTGTCACTATAAGGTAGTTGTAGCTTTTAGATCCAAGGATATAAGAAACTAATTAAAGGAAAACATTAAAGGAAAGCAAAGGAATAAACAAGGATGTAAGGTAAAGACTTCGATCTAATAACTATACTCTTTTGGTTTTCACTACCAAAGAGTTATAGCTCTTAAATCAATAGATCATGAAACTAAAGGCTAGTATTCAAAGAAGTTAACAACTAAGCATGGAACCAAGGATCAAAACAAAGAAACAATTCTAGGGCAATTAAAGAGATAACTAAGAGATAACCAACCTGAACTTTGAAGTGGAAACTAGAATGAAGGATTGCTGAAAAAAACCAAAGGTAGAGGCATGAAATGTTAAACGAATATGGCAAGCACCAAGGATGATTGCATTGAAGGAGTAAGGAGGGGGAAACCCCCTCCACCCTGGCCCAAATTTGTGGAAGCCCTCATGGGTGCTATTTATAGAGGTTTTTCACTTCTTAAAAGGTGACCTAAGGGCAAAAGAATGGTGGGATGTGGTAGGAAAAAGAATGGATGGGTAGGATGTGGTGTGGTGGTTATTTAGGGTAATCATAAGGAAGGAACATGGTGGGAAAAGAGGTATGAAATGTTTGATTTTTTCTCCAATGTGTGGAGAATCCTATGGGAGAAATGATGTGGTAGGTGGGATGGGAGCGAAAAGAGGTGGGCAAATAATGATGGAAAGAGTGAAAATGATGAGTCATAATTCTTCCTGTAATTATGGCACTCCATGAGCATGGCTTATCTAACTTAAGCTTTGGATTCTCCTTAAATCATGGCTTTCCATAAAGCTTTGTACAAATGGCTTGGCTCTCATTTGACTTAGCTTGATGGCTGACCCCTTTGGTTTTGATGGCTTGACTGGGTTTCATGGCTCTCTTAGCTTATCACCTTCTTTATGGCTTACATGACTTGAGTGAATCCCATGCAAAGGTGGTAGACATTTTGCATTGCTTATGCATGGACCCACTTTAGCCACCAATGACTTATCGAATGCTTCATTTGAGGTAATCCCGATCCTTAATCTCACTTTGAATGATGATATTTAGGCTTTGACTTGATCTTTTAATCTTGATCTTCAATGCTCCTCTCGATCAATCTCGACCACCGAATCATCATCTTCTTTTCTACAAAAAGTGAAAAACTCTAATTAAATCATATAAAAATCTGATTAATCACATACTTACCTCAAATTATCTTATGAACCTATAAATTATTAAATATTTGGTTTATTAGGTCATAAATGCATGTGCTTTAATTTTGGCCAAAACCCCTCATTTAAGACTATAATTTATAACACATGGGCAACTAATTGGGTGATTTTTATACAAAATTGGATACTTATCATAAGCGCTAAGTTTAACATTTTTAGCTAGATGTACAATGATAAAAGACTGATTAATGCATACTGGACTCACAATCTGTGAGATGTCATGGTGGGTCATGTTGAATGTTTCCTTATGTAAACGCTCCTCTATTTTACGGTTTACCAACTTCAGATGGGGTTTCAACCATTTTCCATTTACTTTGAAAATCTCCTCATCCTTTTTAATCTCAATAGCGAATGAGGATAAACATTATGAACAATGTATGGTTTATTTTATCGAGAACAAAGCTTACCAGGAAACAGATGCAACCTAGAGTTATATAAGAGGACCTTTGTCTTGGTGTGAAGAACTTTCACAAAATATGTTTATCATGATGGACTTTCATGCAACCCTTATATATCTTAGCGGATTCATGTGCATCTTTCCTAAGGTCATCTAACTCATTAAGTTAGAGCTTTGTATGGCTCCCAGCACTATCTAGGTCAAAATTGAACTTTTTAATGGCCCATTATGCTTTATGCTCAAGTTCTATTGGGAGATGACATGCCTTTTCATAGGCCAGATGGTATGGTGACATGACTATAGGAGTTTTAAATTCAGCACCATAGGCCCATAAAGCATCACTAAGTCTTTAAGACCAGTCTTTTTTATTAGGATTAACTGTCTTCTCTAATATCTACTTTATCTCCCCATTTAACACATATACATGTGCACTAGTATGAGGATGGTAGGGGATCGCAATTCTATAGGTAACACCATATTTTTTTATTAGTTCTCAAATGCTCTATTACAAAAGTGTTTCCCCCCATCACTAATTATGGCCTATGGATACCAAAGCGTTCAAAAATATTTTCTTTCAAAAACTTGACCACCATCTTATTGTCATTTGTCTTACATGCTATGACTTCCTCCCATTTGGAAACATAGTCCACTCCCATAAGGATGTAGAGGTACCACAGGATTTGGGAAAAGGTCTTGTAAAATTGATGCCCCAAACATTAAAAGGCACAATAATCAAAATGGGGTTTAGAGGCATCATGTCTCTTTTTCCCATACTCCCTAACTCCCAACAATGTGCACATGCTATATAGTAAGCATATGAATCCTTAAATATGGTAGGCCACTAAAAACCACATTGTAAAATCTTTACAGCAATCTTTCTAGCATTAAAGTGGACCCTGCATGCATGTCATAGAAAAAGGAAATGATTTGATGATGTTCACTATCTAGTATCCATCTCCTAATAACCTCATCAGGATATTACTTAAAGAAGTACGAATCATCCCATGAAAATGCTTAACCTTGGCAAGAAATTTTTTCCCATCTCATTTTGACGAGTGATTAGGCATTTGACCCATAACAAGTTAATTAACAATATCTGTGTACCAAGGTAGCTGGGAAATGTGTAAGAACTGCTCATCTGGGAAAGTTTCTATTATAGGCACATTTTCACTAGTGGACTCCACAATTAACCCAAAAAAATGGTTTGCTACAATGTTTTCAAAACCTTTCTTATCCCAAATTTCTAAATCAAACTCATGTAGTAATTATATCCATTGAATCAGTGTTGGTTTGGCATCCTTCTTGGAAAGAAATTATATTAATGCTACATGGTCCAAGTAGATAATGACTTCAGATTCTAATAAGTAAGATCTAAATTTATCCAAGACAAATACAACTACCAACAACTCATTCTTTATAGTAGAGTAATTGAGTTGAGCCTCATTGAGGGTCTTACTAGCATAGTATATCACGTGGAAAAGTTTATTAATACGCTACCCCAACACAGCACTGATCGCATAGTCTGAAGCATCACATATTATCTCAAATGGTGCACTCCAATCTAGTGGTTGAATAATGGGTATAGAAGTGAGTTAAGCCCTTAGGCTCTCAAATTCTTTCATGCAATTTTCACCAAACTCAAAATTTTCCTCCTTCATAAGTAAACTACATAGGAGCTTAGAAATTTTGTTGAAATCTTTGATGAATCTTCCATAAAATTCAGCATGCTTAAAAATGATTAGATTTCCTTCACCATTCTCAGAGGGGGGAGATTGGAAATGAGATCCTCTTTGGATTTATCAACTTCTATGCCATTACATGATATAATTTGTCCTAAAATAATGCCACTTGTACCATAAAATGATATTTTCCCCAACTTAGCTTTAAATTCTTTTCCTGACACCTAGTAAGGACTAATTTTAAATGGTACAGGCATTCACGAAAGGATGACCCAAACACTGACAAATCATCAAAAAACACTTCTAAGAACATCTCCACCATATTACAAAATACTCTTAGCATACATCTTTGAAAAGTAGTCAAAGCATTACAAAGTCCCAAAAGGGAAACATTTTTCCCATATAATCAATTTGAATAAAATCCAATCCATTGCAAATATGTGAGATTCCTTGTGTGATAGACCTTGCTTGCATGAGAATACTGCATTGATTTGCTCACATGTGAGTAATTTTAAAGCTGCACCAATAAGTGGTGATTATTAACCCATATGAGCTTTAAAGCCACTCTTTCTTTGAGAAGATTATACATAAATTCCAAAATTTTCTTTAGTATACAATAATTTCCTAGTGGATGCAATTATTCTTCATCTTGGTCAACTATTGAGAAAACATCTGATAGACTATATCAATTATCTCTTAAGTTTATGATTATGTTTAGGTCATATTAAACCTAGGAGATGATAGAGGTCATCCTTAGTAAACTAAGAGCCTCTAGCTTTCATATGTCAATTCATCACTAGTTAAATGCTTGAATGTTTTTAATATTTTCTTTGTGAACCCATTGACCATTGTACCCTATTGAACCCTTATAATATATCCATTACTAGTAGTTTTGGAAATATGTTGAGATGGTTGAAGTGTATCTTGTGAAAAGTAAGAGCAAATATAGTTCAAGGGATGAACATAAAGGCCAAAAGTAGTGAAAATGGCTATGTACCAAATGTTAGAGTGAAAAAAATAAAATCAAGAAAAAGATAGTCAATTAGAAAGAAATATTCTAATAGAAGTCCTAACTTGATCTTAGGAGAAGTGTGACTTGGATATGGCTATGAATGAGTAGGGATTTTGGTGCAATGTAATATTCTTAAATAGTTGATATCCTTTCCATGAGACCATATCAAAAAAAAAAATTCTAAGTTATTGCTCTTTGATATGAAATATGTTAGAATTTGGATTTGAAGAACATTATTGTACTCACATACAAAAGAGAGATTTAACCCTTTTCTAAGAGACTTTTTTTTTTTTTAAGTCTCAAAAATATCATGTGATATTCAAAGTCAAAACGTATTTTTGGATGGTAATTTAAGTCATATTTTACTCAAAAACTAATAATTATGTATATATTGGATATACTCACACACTCACATTCCTAGCCTTGATGAAATAATGGGATATCTTTAGCATAAGGGTAGGATTTTGAACTGTTGGTCATTTCTATTAGCATGCTAAAGTTAGAAATTTGGTACATGTTGAATAAAAGAAAATTCTCTAAGAAAGATGAAGGAATTCTCATAAGAATTTTGACAATGCTTATGAGTAGCATTTCTAGAAACCCTTATGAGACTACATCTCGTCCACTAGGGGTAACTTAGGGTTTTAAATGCTTTTTGCATACTCTAAATGTAGATGATAGCACCCATGAAAGTGGTTAGGATTTTGTTTTTTAATTTTTTCTTTTCTATTTTGAGTTTTGCTTAAGGACTAGCAAAATCTAAGTTTGGGCATATTTGATATATATATATAGAAATATTACATATACACCTCTGTATTTAGTAGGTTTTATCCCTAGAAATCATTTAATCATCACTTATTAGTTTTAATTCTACAATTTTGTAGGTCTAAGGTAGAAATGAAAAAAATACTAATAATTGATAAATTTACCCCTAAAAGAGTAATTTTACCTTCCAAGATATATTGTGGACCTACATATGCTCATCATAGAGTTTACAAGCTTTGTATGGTCATTGATGCTAAAATCAAAGTTAGATTAGTCAGAAACCTTAAATGGAACATAAAGCCTTATCTATTCAAATTAGGGTGTTCGTGTCAAAAGTAAAGATGACAGAACTTCCCATGCAAGCAGACATGCATGTTACCACCTTAGGCAGCTTCTAAAAGAATCCCAAATCATATACAATGATATCATATATAATGAGAGCTTTTAAAATAAAATAATTTAGAAAACTCGTGCTCATATGAGATTTATTCCTTACATTCTCTCTCCTCCTCAACCAAAGGAATAGACCACCTAAGGGGGAGCAAGAAATTTCCATGTAAAGGTGGTGATTCTCACTCAATCACAAGTGGAATACATGATGACATAAAAAGGATTGGTGGATAAAAATGAGGAGAAGAGAGAGAATTTATGGGAAATCTACAACTGAAAACCTTCTTACTTTTGAAGCACTTAAAAGGTAAAGATCTATCTTATAGATACATATCCTACATATCCAACGAAGACACATTCAAGCAAGGATGAAAGAAAAAGAAATTAAACTACAATGAAGACAAAATTGAAAGACTATTAGTTTTCCATATGCATACACACCTCTTTTCAAGGAAGATTCACTCCTATTTTCAAGGGAAAAGACATCCCACCTATGTGGAATGTTATTGGAAAAACATGAGAAACCTAGTGTGGATAAGTAAATATCTAAGAAATATAGGTCACTCACTCTAGGACAATCCAATCCAAAGATGAAAGCGAGGAGGGGAAGGAGGTAGCATAGAGCCAACAACCAAAAAGGTGGGAGAGAGAGAGAGGAGATTGGGGTGACGGTCATGCGTAGGTTCAACCAGTGACTGAGGACGGAGAGAGAGGGGGTCATGTGGGTCATGGAGAACGGGTGTCAATGACCAAACAGGCCATGAAAAGATAGGGGTCAGGAAGGTGGTCGCACATGTTCGACATGTGACCCAAGATGGAGAGAGAAAGCGGTCATGCATAAGGCCACCAGGAACTGAAAAGGTTGGAGAGAGAGAGGAAGACTTATTTATCGCTGACAAAAATGTATGAGCTTTCTTGAGGGGAGGCAGCACCAATTCATGGAGAGAACAATTGTAGATAATAGAGACAGAATGGGAAATGGCATGATGCATGTAATTTGGTTATTTATACTTAAATTTTTAAAGTTAAACATGAAAAGAACTTTATAAAAGGTTGCTAAAATCATTTTTTTACTTTGAAAACTAATTTTAAGATCATTTTTTAGACTTTGAGATCATTAATATATATATATAGCTTTAAATTCTCTTACTTACAATGATACCACTTTTCATACAATTCAACATTGCTACACACATTTCATGCACGCACACACACACACACACATGTATGTATGTCTATTTAAACATACACAATCAGAAGAAAAATCAAGTATTTTTTGGGTAACTCCTTATTTATCATCCTTTAATTACATATTTAAATTTATATATTATTATATCTTATTAATATAAGATAACACATGATCAAGGAACCAATCTAGAGCTATTTCATCAAGATCTAGCCTCTTAGTATTCAACTCACACCACTCTCTAAGTGGAGAGAGAAGGTAAAGCTTCAAAGGTCAATGTCCTTGTTCAATATGATGAAACATATATCTCATCATCAAACCCTAATTTCAAACAAGAACCACCAACATTGTGGATCTCCCTTTGTCTAATATTGAGGGTTAGATCAGGAAGTAGTAGTTGTTTTCACTAAAATCATATGACTTCTATCAAAATCACGATAATTTGAACCAGTTATTAACCCCAATGAAAAACCAAGTTCATCCACAATATGCTATAGGGAGCTAGTAATGAGATAAGTGCATGGATGACAATAAGAGCATTTAACATTCTTACCATATTTTTCAAGCCACAAATATTCAAAATCTCCAAAACAAATGACAAAAAGGCAACACAATAGAGTGAGAAAAAAGAACTAGAGGAGCAGGCTATCATTCTACTCAGAAGATGAAGAACGCCAATGGGAAATACAAGAAAAAAATGAGATGACTCTGGTTATTTATAAAAGTAGAAGTGACTTTTAAAGTCAAATTTTAAAAGCAAACTTTTAAAGTGACTTTTAAAGTTAGATTTTAAAAATGACTTTTAAAGTAGATTTTTAAAAAATGATTTTAAAATTGACTTTTAAAGTCAGTTTAAAAAAATGACTTTAAAGGTACTTTCTAAAGTTGGTTTTTATTTTCAAACTTTAAAGACACTTATTAAGACTGCATGAATTAATGTTTCATACAATTCAACATTGAATCACGTATTCTTTACTTAAGAAATAAGAAAATGCAAATCAAGTGTTTCTCAGATAACTCGTTTATCATCCTTTTATCACAATAATATATATAGGACATGTCACATATTGTTAACAACCCAAGAACCCTCCTCACCATTATCATGCACATAATCCCCATTCTCACCAAGTACTTCAATTGATGGAATTGTTTTCTAATACAAGGATAATCTATTGCAGTATCCTCTTGGTCATCTTTATCATAAAAATCCCTTGAATAGGATGGTAAAGTAGTTGTCCATCGCTTGTCATGTTTATCTTGCACACAAAATACATGTTTAGCTTAAAATTCCAAAATAAACTAATCATTTTTATAGCTTATCTTATTCAGGTCAACTAATGTCAATCCAAGGGCATCAGCTTTGATTTTAGCTCTATTGTGTTCCACCCAATTGCACTTAAGCACAACCACAACTCTACTAGTATAATCTAAGGCTCATATCTCTCTTATAACCCCGTAATAAGTATCATTATCAACTATTGGCCAATTGTCCTTTGAATTAGAAAAGAATGTAGCATTGGCAATAAAGGTAACCCCTCTATTTTGTTGAGCTCTTGAGGTATGGCTGTCTTTTGTGTTAAAGCAATAACCTTTGATGGCATATCTAGCATATTTTATTACTTCTAGTCATGGTTTCTTGCCAAGGTTGAACCTTTATATACCTATTTATTAATTAGGATATGAGTGCTTCAAATAAGTATAATATATATAATGCAATTATATATCCATATATATATTTATATATACATAATGCAATTTATTAGAAAGAATTAACCAATTCATTGTCCCCTCTGATAGAACTAAGCATTGAAAGTACAACAACGATCAAATTGTAGGCACTTCTATTTCTCTGCGTAACTTAAATTCTTCCATTTAAGAACATCCATGTGCTCACTATATAAATATATATACACAAATTGGTGGAGAGACTAACAAAAATATAACCATTAATTAATTTATACACATTCAAAATAGAGTAAAAAGTGAAAGGAATAGGAGAGAGAGTGGGAGTCGATCGTGCATGATCAACTTAATGTATGGCTTGACT
The DNA here is from genome assembly GCA_035236585.1 of Warburgia ugandensis. Taxonomy (NCBI): domain Eukaryota; kingdom Viridiplantae; phylum Streptophyta; class Magnoliopsida; order Canellales; family Canellaceae; genus Warburgia; species Warburgia ugandensis. The sequence continues at coordinate 51,330,088 of CP141133.1, read as the reverse complement.
TCATCAACATTGTTTTGCAACACATAAAGGTGTGCCTGGTCCTATTCTTTATGGTCATAGTCTATACACAACCACTTAAAAGAGGTTTGCTAACTATGGGATCATGAAATTCAATTGATCATTTCTTTCTTGGGATTCCAATAGCATCCACTCCTGATAAGTATTATGTGCAAAACTCTACTGCTTCCTATGTAATGTAAGATTTGGCCATAGACCCCTCTTGCTGGTTTTGACTTCGTACATAGCCATTTAAAATTTTCATGTACCTCTCAAACAAGTACATCTTTCACAAGTAAACATGTCCACAGAATTTGGCCTCATCAATGAGGTGCATTGTTAAGTGTACCATAATGTCAAAGAAGGTTGGTGGGATGATTTCTCAAGCTCAAATAAAGTTGTCACTAAATGTTATTCAATTTCATATAATTTTAAAATACCCACCACTTTCTTTCACAAAGCATTGTAGAAGTAGCAAATTTTGTAATAGATCCTCTAACTTTATCCAGTAGGACTGAATGTATTGCTATAGGCTGGAGTTGTTGCATCAACGCATGAAAATCATGCTACTTCATCCTTAACACTTTCATCTTTTCCATTGAGACAATGATTTTAAAGTTTGAAGAATAGTAGACTGGGACTTTGAGCTCGAATAGGATTTTTTGCACTATTCTTCTCTCCAATCTATCAAGCACATAATTTGCTTTAAGTAAGTATGCTTCTCAATTGCTCCTATCCTGTGGATGCAACCTTCTCTTCAAACCCATCTTCATAAGATCCCTTTGAATTCCAAGTCCATTCTTTGCTTCTCTGGCATGTCAAGCAAGGTACTGGTCAAGCTTTTGCACACATTTTTCTCAATATGCATGACATCAAGCACATTGCACAGAATAATGATTTCCAGTATGTAAGTTAAAAGAATATTGACTTCTTCCTCCAACAACTTTTGGAGTTGCTTTCACCTTCATTTTTAATTGCTTCCTTCTTCCCCAAAGACAATAAGGTTTTCAACTTATTGTAATTCCTATAATCTTGCAAACATCTTTGGAGTTGTCCTTATCTACACTACCATTAAATTCTCCCCCCTTAAAATAGTATGGATGGTTGTTGCCAAAGGATACCATTTTTGGGACTTGTTTAAATCGTATGGCACTTGTTAGGTCATTATAGATAAGACAATCATTGTATCCATTCACAGCACATCTAGATAAATTACCTTATGCAAGGAAGGTGCTTATTATCCATAATAGTATAGCCTTTATGGTGAACAACTCTTTCTTGTATGTATCCTAAGCTTCAACACCTATGTTGCTTCAGATCTAATATCAACATTGTTAACATCACAAATTTCCTCTTCCTGCATAGAAACAGTGGGAGGTTATAACAAACCATTATGACATACCAACCACTATACCTGCTACTCATAGAACCATGAGCAATAATCCTATTTGCAGATAATATAAGTTGTTGGTTTCTATGTTCTTGTTCAAAATTAGGCCACAAAAAGTGTAAGAGTTTTTTTGTTGGGCTATTTATTGGATGGTGTGAATAGATATGAGCTACTCTCTCCTCAGCATGGCATACTAGGTTGTTCACTATTTCTACAATATGGAACATTCTTTAGACCTTGAAATAGGGGGAAATACCATAAGACCTTGGTAGGAATGTCTATCATCTTCCCAATTGAATTCTTCTTCAACTTCAGTCTTGACTGTCTATAAGTTAGACATGTAGTTTTATCCATGTACCCCTTCGTTTACACAATGCAATCATTAGGATAAGCATGTATCTTCTCATACATCAACCCTAGTGTAGCCAGGATTTTCTTTGCTTCCCAGTTGACATTGCTAGTTTGTTCTCCTTTAGTAGCATTTTTCCCATCACTTTCAAAACTTCTGTAAAACCTTGATCTGAGAAACCAAAATTTGATTTTACATTATAAAGTTCTACCACTATAACCAACTTGGTAAAATCTCTACACCCACCCAGGGTACAATGGCTCATTTGCTTCTTCTAATGAGGTATAAAATATTTCAAGCTTGTCCTAGAAGTCATCATATGCATCTCGAAATATCAGTGCAGCTATGCTGTCCTCAACACTTCCTATAGTGTCTTCAAATCTTCCCAACCTTGTCAAGGGCCAATGAAAAAGCTCTTCTCCATGCCAATTCATGGGCGATAGCTTTCATCAACTCCATTAAAGAACAAATTGCTCTCAACTCTCCTACAATTACATTTTTCAAATTTCCACATTTAGAACATGGACAACGCATGCGATTACAATCACCGCCTACCCTAAGTGCAAACTCTAAACTTTTATGTTCCCTTCTCATATTCCTTTTATGTTCTTATTACCGTCATCCAACCATATTTGTCCATTGTTTTAATAAATTGAAGCTAATCTATGTGTTAAGACATCTTAGACATGAAAAGATTATAATGAACTCAATCCGGCATTTTACCAGGCATTAGGTATACAAGAATAATAAATATTTGAAAAAAACTAAATTACATGCATGCCATGTGGAAATTTTCCAATTAATAAAGACGAACGATGTAAAAGATGAAAGATCCATACAAAGGGAAAATTCAACTTAAAAATAGAATTTTCTCATGCAAAATATATAAAACATGCATGAGATAGACAAAAAAGATATACTAACCAACACTCAAATCAATGTCAACAGAATGTGTGTGTGTGTGTGTGTGTGTGTGTGTGTGTGTGTGTGTGTGTGTGTGTGTGTGTGTGTGTGTGTGTGTGATTTCAGTTCAACAATGGTGATTTAGGTGAAGCTAACCAAAGCAAAATGCACCTATATCAGCTTTAGTTTGTGGATAGATGAAGACAGTAAGAGATAGGAAATCGAAGCTAGATGTAAAAATTCATATAAGGGAGTCATATTTTTAAAGTTAGTTTTCCCAATTCAACTTTAAAAGTATGTACTTTTGAAGTCAAATGTCCAAGATTGACTTTAAAAGTACAAATTTTAAAGTTAGTTATGTAAATATACCTTAAAAAGACTCTAAAAGTCATTTTTAGAAAGAAACTTTCAAATATGGTACTTCTAAAGTTATTTTTTTGAACTAGCATCTAAAAGTATCACTTTTAAAGTTGTTTTTCAAACTAAATTCTAAAATCTCTTCTAGCAAAAAAATATTTTTCCTATTAGATTAAAGTAAGGACTTCTCAAGTAAGTTTTGGCAACTGACTTTAAAAGTCATGAATTTTCAAGTCCATTTTAGAAAATAGCTTTAAAATTTGGTACTCTTGAAGTTGGTTTGTAGAAACTAAATTTAAAAATCATGACTTTTTAAGTTGTCCAAAAAGCAGAGTGGAAAAAATTATTTTCATAAATATATATATATATATATTCCACCAAATTTAAGAAGTTGGTTCTTCAAGTATGATTTTTTTAATATCATTTTTTAACTAAATTATAGTATTTTTGTGAATTTGGTTGACTAAAAACTAGCTTTTTTATGCCAACTTTAAAAGGCCCAATTTTAGCAGTGTTAGAGCTCCAATTTTGTTGCAAGTTGACTATACACATATGTCACTCTGAGATACATACTTAAATGAAATAACTCTTGCATAGGAGTAGTATTTTGAATTTTTCATTTGTATATATTAGTTTGCTAAAATTGTTAGATTCTAAAGGAAGAGAATTCTCTGAGATATAATAAGGAATAGATCTTTTTCAAATTTTGTGGGTATATTCAGTACAAACCCTCACAAGGCTTAACTTGTCCACTGGGGGTAATTTAAGGTTTAAGGGGCTATTGCATATGCTAAATGCAATCATGAATTCCTACAAAAAAAAAATAAATTCTAATATTATTTGATAAAATAGTCTCTAGCATTGCTTTGCTCTGGACTAGTAAAATACCAATTGGGTCGTGTGTTTTGAGTATCCTTTTTTGTATTTAAAACCCTTATTCCAGCATTAGTTTAGTGCATTCTACCATTCATCTACACATCTTTAAGAAACTTTTGCATTAAAATATTTATATTTAATCTAACCTTAATTTGATAAATTTGTAGGATTAGATCGATATCCACAAGTAAATATGATTAAACCATTTTAAATAATACTAACTATAATTTTTTTTACTATGTATGTTGTAGAATTTAAGATGAGAGAATAAATAGTTAAATAGAGCTAACCAATATTTCAGATCACCAATAAAAGTCCAACGTAGATACACAATCCAAACCAAGCTAAGATGGGATTAGGATGAAAATCAATAGGAGCTAGCAAAGAGGAAATCTTTGAATTGGGTAAAAATAGGAAATTAAGGAAGCCAACTAGAAACTTGAAAAAAAAAAATTGAGAATAAAGGGAAAGTCAGAGAGGATTTGTGCAGGAGAAGAAGGGGAAATATGTGATTGGAAGAAGAAAGAGAAGGACAAGAGAAGAGAATAAAAAATAAGAAGAAGAAAAATTTGCAAAGAAATGAAAAGTTGGAGGATTTGGGGAAATTGAGTGGAAATAGAGAAATTGAAATTAGTAAATCTAAGGACGAAGAAAAGAAAAGTCAAAAATGATTGGAGAAGAAGAAGAAAGAAAAGAAAGATTAAGAACTTAGGAAAATTTGATTTTTTTCCTAAGTTTCATAAACTATTATGGAGAGGTGAGGGGGAAAACTATAAATGGCGGTTCTTGGGGGTTTCAAGGCATCAGAGAGCATAGATTCAACCTATCACTAGATGGAGTGACTAAGAGGAGTAGTCGAGGGTTTTTTAGAGAGTTTAGAGCTTATCGAGATTTTTGCATTTGAGTTTTTTTTTTTTTTTGTGAGGGAGTGTTTAGTTTTACTGTTATTTACAAAGTGTGATGTTGACTTAGTGAGTGACAACCTATCATGATCTAATAAATTTAACAAATCTACAACATTTTTTACTGAGTGAGATTCTATCTAGATCTAAATAATCCACCGAAGAGCCCCTTCTTCTAACTAGGAGAGTCATCAACCTACTAGAAGCGAACCTTCTGGTTTCCCCCTTTGAATTTCCAATTCCTCCTTTTCATTCTACTTTGGTGGAGTAATCTGAACACTAGATAGAAAGTTTGTCTTTTTAAGGGAAGTTCTTCTAATGTTTCATTCTATAACGCATATTTTATTTTTAGTACAAAGTTTATTTCATGAATTATGTAATTTCTAGTTTGTTTGTTAATTTTTGTTTTCATATTGTAGTTACTCCTTTAAATCCTATGTTACTACTTAAATCTATTAGAAATTAGATTTAATTTCTATTTAAGTATATAATTGTGGATTTAAAGTTTAATTAATTTTTAATCATAAAAAGTGATAGCTTTAGGACTGATTTTTGGCTAACCTTTTTAATTGATTTTAATTTATTTTTGTAGATTCAAAATTTAAAATTTTAGTCGAAAGTGTTTGGCTAGGCTAAATTACTTAGTTTATATTGATATCTTGATTCCTATGGCAAGATCCTCATGAGATCAAGCTACTCTGACACAACTTTTGTATAATAGACACATGCACTTTCAAAAAGTAAAATTGAAATTCACAACAATATTTCAAAACACAACCTTGAAGATCCTTTGAACAGTTCATCATAGAATCATATGCATTAAAAAGAATGCACATTGAAATTGTGTAAATTTTGACCCGTATAGATGCCCATTGAATTTCTTGAAAGTTTTGTTAAAAACTTTAAGAACATTCGATGATGTGTCTTAATAATTACTATAATTGCATGGATCTATTGGAGCATAGAATAAGCAAATACAAGTCAATCCCATGAAGACTCTTTGATAAATGTATTTAATTAGGATTTAAGTTATCTTACGTTAACCTAACAAAACATTCTACAAGAGGACAATTTTTAACTAAAACTAAAGATAAGGAAAGTAAAAAGACATAAAGCAAGTAAATAAAAGAAGAAAACAAGGAACTAACAAAAAAGGAAACAACTAATCTAAGTAACTAGAAAGTATATCCTAAATTAGAAAGCAAGCAATTAAGGAAACTAGAAAACAATTTAAATAAGAAAAAAAAAAAAAAAAAAACTAGGAAACATTCTAAACTACAACTAACTATGAATTAAGGAAACTGTATAAATTACAACTAACTATTAATTAAATTAATGAGGAAAGTAAGTAAAAAAAGGAAAAGAAAGTAAATGAAAAGAAAGCAAAAAACTGAAACAAAGGTCATTCAAATTTGGGCTTGAATTTTGCTATAGGGCCCACATGTTGTATCTCTCAATAGGAGCTTGTACACTTTTGCTTGACCCAAAATACACCAAAGTTATCACGAAGCTGTTCTCATCTCCTTAACTCGGCATGCCACAAATTGAAAAATCCCACTAATTGATCCTTAGAAATGAGGTATTAATGCAACCACAAAAAGAGTAGCCTTAACACTTTCCCTAAACCAAAAACTCTAAAAAGCAAAAAACTTCAAGGAGTTTAGATAAAGAGGAGATTAGAGGTCACTTATTTTTACCCAAGTTGAACCATAGAGGAGGTTTCTTTCATTAAACATGAAATAGAATAAAAGAAAACAAAATGGAGATAGTGGCCCTTATTTTAGCACTCACCCATTCCAAGCCTTAGGAGATGAAGCAAGAAATAGGTACATGGTTTATCCCTACCCGTCAACACAAATCCCTTGGCTAGAAACCTAGGTGGCTTGTAAATGGATTTGCATATTTTCTCAACCTTTATTAAGAAATTAGAAAGTTTCCTTAATGCCTTTGACAAAAGAATCCATTTCTTTTCCTTAGTCCAACTCCCAAAAAAAAAATAGAATGAAGAGAAAGGAATGATGCATGAACAAATTAACATGAATATGCATGAAATCTAAAATTAGAAAGTGAGTGCATGTATGGAAATAGAAAGTGGATCAATTAGAAACATGGTAAGAAGGTGTGCCACTGAAGGAAAGTGAGATAATGATATATTATGGGATGGAATGAATGAGGAATGCAAGACCTAGCATGGAAGAATCCATGCATGCAACTAAGAAAGTGTGCGAGTTTGTTTCCAAATTTGAAAGTGATGATGCTTATACTAAATGCATGATATTATGATGCTATGCATGGAATTGTAATTTAAGAATTCTTTCTAAATCTAAGAAGCTAATGTGCATGATGTTTCTTGAAAGTATGCAATAGAAAATAGAAAATCAAATATGGGTTTCTAAATTAGTAAAGTGCTACTTCTCAGATAGGAAAATGCTAGATATAAGAATCTAGCATGCAACTACTTTCTAAAATGGTTCTAAAATAATCCAAAACCACTCCTAAGGTCAATGGGAAGAAAAATAGAAAGTTTCTAAAACTAAAAATCAAGGAATCTAAAATAGGATAGTACTTAAAATAGGGAAACTAAGCAAGCTAAATGAAAATTTATACTGTACCTTAGATCTATAAAGTAAAAACTAACTTAATGAAATAAAACTACATATCATTCTACCATGAATACAATTAAGTTATTCTACAAAATAAGCTATGTATAAGAAATAGAAAAAGATCCATGCAACAAATTTTGGTGGAATGCATTGAAAAAACTATACTTATATGCATGCAAAGATTAATGGAATTATAGGAAAACATGGCATGCATCTAAACTATTCTATGATGAAAGGATTACTATACTAAACATGAACTACAAGTAAGGAAAAGCAAGCAATTAACATGCTAAAGTTAAGGGAAAACTACAAAAAGGAAGCATGCGTGCAATTCTAAGTTACATTAAATATGCCTATAACTATTTTAACATTCTAAGTAAGAAAAATCTACATGAACGCATGCTATAAGAATGTGAATGGAAAAGATAGAAGATGGTAGAGAAAGAAAAAGAAAATAAGAAAGAAAGAAGTTGGAACTTAGGTTGAGAACCCACCTTTATATCCAAAGGATTCGAACATGGAAGCTTGATAAGAGCTTCGGTGAGGGTAATCCTCTTCCTTCTTTTTGTCCTAGATTTGGTCTTGAGCTTTAGGAAAAGTTCAAATATCCTTAATGTATTCAAAACACCTTTATTTATAGATTTCTAGCATGGGAGTTAAGATTATTGAAGGGTTGAAATCAATCCAATTTAATTAAAAGCAATTCAAGGGCCAGATGGGGGCTGTGGAATTCAAATAAAGGGGAGTGGAGTGGAAGGGAATGAGATGTTAGGAGAAAGAGAAATAAGAAGAGGAATGTCTTAGGAATGAAGGGAATGAATGAGGAAAAGAAAGAATTAGAAAGGATAACTAAGAAGATAACTTAAGAGGAAAGGGAAGAGGACGAAACCAAATAAGAAGGTGGTCATTAGAAAGGAGGGAGGGGTGGAATTCAAAATTGGAAAGTGGAGGTGGAGGTGGAAAATGGGATAAAATAAAAAGGAAAAAATTAAGGGATAAGTAGGAAAAGAAATTGGTGGGAAGAAAAGTGAAAGAAATAAAAATTTGGAGGGCGAATCTGGGATTTTTCTTAGTTAAAAAGTCCTAAGGGGGGTGCATGGAATCCACATGGGAGTGTGTGTGTGTGTGTGTGTGTGTGTGTGTGTGTGTGTGTGTGTTTAATTTAGAAACCCTAGGATAAGATCAATGTTCAAAGAGAATCGATGGTTGAGACCTTCCTTTCTGTAGGGTTATGACTTGACTTTTTAGCATAAGAAAGGTGGCTAGGGTTTTGATCTTCCTTCACTTTAATCCTATCCTTTAGATCATACCTACCTTACTTGAATGGATGGGATCCATTTATGGCATGTAAACCTTCTTTAAACTTCATTTCTTCTCCGCTGTTGGATTGGATTGCCCTAGGATGAATGGACATGATTCTTGTAATTCTTCATATGCTCATGTGGACCAATTATGTTTCAATACCTTGCATTGATAAGGCATCTAACCATTGTTTGATTCTTCTTCCTTCAGTTGAGTAGGAGAGAGAAAATAAGTATGTCTTCATGTGGGCATCATTCTTCTTTTTCTTTCTAAGAAGCTTTCATTTTATATGATTCCATTGTATGTTAATTAAACTTCTTCCATAAGCTTCATAAGGTTGAATGTATACAAGTATGCTTGAATTGTGATTTTACCACCTTTTCTCTCCTCATTTGAGTTGGAGCTGCATATACGGTTTCTATCTGCTCTGACTTCTACTCAACACCCAATGACCATTTTGAACCTCTAGGGCTTTCTTTGGAATGTATGGCTTCTCAATGTAGCTTGGATTCTAAATTTACTCTTTTAGGGGTAAAATTGACAATTTTTTGTAGTTTTTTCATTTGCACCCTAGTTTGCAAAATTGCAAAATAACCATAATTAGTGATAATTAAGTGATTTTTAGGACTAAAACATTCTAAATATAGGGATATGCTTATAATATTTATATACCCATGAAATACTCAAACTTAACATACACAAAAAGCCTTTAAACCCCTAGGCCAACCCTAGTGGATGAGTTGTAGTCTCATAAGGGTTTTCAAAAATGATACTCATAAAACATTTTGAAAACTTTATGGAAGTCCTTCATTTTTCTCAAAGAATCTTCCTATATTCAGCTTTCATTAAATTCTTAACTTTAGCATGCAAATAGAGTTGATCAACAATTCAAAATCCTACCCTTATAATAAAGATATCCCATTAATTCATCAAATCTTGAAATGTGAGTGTGCGAGTATGGCCAATATATATGCAATTATAGGTTTTTAAGCAACTTATAACCTAAATTATCTCACAAGATATTCTTAACACTCAGAAAGAAGTCACTCAGAAAGGGATAAACCTCTAATTAATATGTGAATAGAATTATGTTCATTAAGTTCAAAATTCTCACATATTTTGATATAGAAGAATGATAACTTAGAAAGAGTGATAATGGTCTCATGAAAGGATATCAACTATTGGGAATGTTATGCTCCATCATATTCCCTACTCATTCACAAAAATATATAAGTCATACTCCTGCTACAATCAAGTGAGCACTTCTATTAGGACAAAACATAAGCTTAGGATAGGGTTATCAAAAGATCAGCTATTACGATAAGAAAGGTTGTCTAGAAGATATGTAAAGATCTTCTACTAGTGTATTAACAACTTTCTTTTCTACCCATGAGAGTGAATATTTGCTTTTTTCATTGGCTATATTTTTTCCTTCACTTTTCCCATTTTTTCACTTTTGATATATAACTTTTCTTTGAATGTTTCTCCCTTTTTAGTCCTTATTAGTTTCATCTCTTAACTTTGAAGTGCTCGTATTTTTCAAGATATTTCTCTAACTATCTCTACATATTTTGAAAACAAATTGGGTAATGGATATATTATAGGGTTTCAATACAAAGAATGGTTGTTTGGCTAACAAAGAAAATGCTTATATTTTAAAGGCTCAAGGGGTTAACTAGTGGAGAAGTAATATATGAAGACTAAAGGTTATGGGTTTACTAAGAATGGTCTCTATCATTTTCTAGGTTTCATATGACTTAAATTGATCATAAACTCAAGAGATAATTGATATCGTCTATTAAATATTTTCCCAATTCTTAACCAAGATGAAGGATAATGAGACCAAGTAGGAACTTATTGTCTGATGAAGAAAAAATTGAATTTATATATAACCCTCAAAATTGAAGAATGACTCTGAAGCAAACATGGGTTAGTAGTCTCCCTAGATCTTCTTCAAGATCTCTAAGTTATATTTTCTATTCAACTTAAACTATATATATATATTGTACAATCAATATTCCATGTTTAACTTTCATGGAGTACTGTAGAAAAAGAATAAAAAGATGAACTAATTGTATACAAATCTAATAATAAGCTAAACTTCGAAACATAGCTTGAATAGTTGAAAATTTTGAATCTCTTTCTTGTAAAGGAGCTTTTCATAAGTGTTCCAAAATTTTTAAAAAATTTCAATTTTAATGGAATAAAACGAAAAGACTCCAAAATAAAGATTTTGGACACATTAAATTTGAAATAACCTCTCCTATACTTAATTTAAACATTGTCCTCAATGTTTCTAAATAAAAGCATGGACAAATGCAAAAGTAAGTAAAGATAGAAGGGTTAAAATGCTATTACCTACACTCTAGCAATGGTGCATTGATTTATGAATGTGACCAGAGAAAAAAAAATTGCAACCTACAACTTAGACCATGATACAAATGACCTATTGTGGATTTGGACCTGATACATAGGCTCCTCTAGTTGGGGTTCCTTCTCTTCATCAGGGTTTTTAATTTCTAAATATGGTTTCAAGCACTAGCCATTAACTTTGAAAAGTTCATCATCTTTTTCAATCTCAATGGTCCCATGAGGATAGATAGTTTTTACTATATATGGGTTGCTCTGTAAAGAGCATAAGTATCCAAGAAAGAGATGTAGATGATGATTATACAGTAGGAATTTTGACATGGTTAAAACATTTTGGACACTATGGATTTGTCATGAACTATTTTCATACGATTCTTATACCTTTTGATACTATTGTATGCATCTGCCCTCATTGCTTCCAACTTCTAGAGTTGAAACTTCCTATGGGACCCAGCTTTGTCATAGTCAAAGTGGATCTATTTTATTGCCCAATATGCTTTATGCTCTAGCTCAACAGGTAAGTTAGCCTAGAGCACATCAGTGAGGCTAAGAGACCAATCCTTACTATTAGAGTTCACAAACTTCTCTTTAATGCACTTAATTTCCCTATTTGACACCTCAACTTGCCCACTAGTTTGAGGATGGTAGGGAATTACAACTCTGTAGGTGACTCCAAATTTCTTCACTAAAGCCTCAAATACTTGGTTGTAGAAGTGTTTACCTGCATCACTGATAATAACATGTCGAGTGTTAGAGTGTGACAGGATATTCTCTTTTAAAAACTTTACCACAACTTTGTGGTCATTTATCTTACACGCGACTGCCTCTGCCCATTTGGACAAATAGTCCACTTCCACTAGTATGTATAGATTTCCATAAGAGTTAGGGAAGGGACCCATGAAGTCTATGCCCAAACATCAAAAAGTTCAACAATTAATATTGTGTTCAGTGGTATCATGTTCTTACAACCAATGTTCCCTAACCTTTGGTAGCAATAAAATTCTTTATAATATGTATAAGAATCATTGAAAATTATGGACCAGTAAAATCCACACTATAAGAATCTTTACAGCTATCTTTTTAGCTTTGAAATGGCCCTCATAAACTTGGTCATGACAGTAGAAGATGATCTTCTTATGTTCACTTTCAAGGACACATCTCCTAATGATTTGATGGAGATAGTACTTGAATAAGTAAGTCTCATCCCATATGAAGTTCTTAACCTTGCCTAGAAAATTGGATATATCTTGTTTTGACCAATGTGATGGAAAGTTATCCATTACAAGACAGTTGACAATGTCAACACACCAAGGTAACAAGAAACTTGTAGAAGCTGCTCATTAGGGATTGTTTCTTTTATTGGTGCCAATTCACTAGAAGACTTAACTATTGACCTAGGCAGATGATTTGCAACAACATTTTTGGAACATTTCTTATCCCTAATTTCTACATCAAACTCCTATAGCAAGAGAATCCATGAAATAAGTCTAGGTTTAGCATCCTTCTTAGAAAGAATATGCTCAATGAAGCTTCATCCTAGTAGATTACTAAATTTGTTCATGGAAAAAACTATGGCCAACAGCTCTTTCCGTAGTCAAATAGTTTATTTGTGCATCATTAAGAGTCTTACTAGCATAGTAAATCACATGGGGAAGTTGAGCATTGCATTGCCCCAAAACAGTACCAATCATGTAGTCAAAAGCATCACACATGATCTCAAATGGAGCATTCCAATTTTTCAATGGTCGTATGATAGGCAAAGAGGTGAGCTCAACTTTTGAATGCTCAAAGTTGAAACCCTTCAAATGTAGATTGTGAAGGGGCCTACAAATTTTGCTAAAATCTTTAATGAATCTTTTGTAAAATACAGCATAGCCTAGAAATGAGTGAATTTCCTTCATCGTCTGTAACGACCTAGGTTTTTCAACACTTTTTAATAAAAGAATTCAAAAGGTGGGGGCCCAATTTTTTGAAACAAACCAGCAAAAATAATTTCAATGAAATTCTTTTTAAGAAAAACCCTGAGTGTCAACCATCAACTCATCATACAAATATTTCACTTTTAAAAAACTCAACAAATTTTTTGTTTTATTTTTCCAAGTAAACCTTTTCAAAACAAGTTTACTTCTTCAGGATCCATCCATTCAACAGCCACATTCCCAAAACATCATAATCAAGTCCAAATAATACAGATGCACATATACAGTCCAAGGAGAATTAAAAACATACCTTCAAATAAGATGTCTCAATCCACAACTTGTCTAGCTCCTCATCAATAGTGTCTGTCTCTCAATATCAAGCAATGCTTAGTAGGGGAATAAGATGTTTATGCAATTCAAAATGTAATATTTGCTTTTACATTTATAATCAATAATCTGCATGAATAATCTAGAAATAATCCAAAACTTTAGAATATAAATTTTCCAAGCATTTCATGTGAATATCATGAGTAAATCAAGCCATAATATATCATATCAAATTCCAAATCAATATCTCAAGTAAAACATATGAATGATGTAAAGATCATAAACTGATCTAGAAATGCCAAATCATGTCCAACCACAATTCAAATCACAAATAAACATGCTGAATGTGCAAATGAGTTAAACAATGTTAAACTCATAAACTAGTGAATATAGTCATCAGTGGTCACACCCCTACTATGCAGGACCCACTGTCCTCCAGTCAACACTAGCTATCCATAATGGTCATGAGCTCATATCAGGCATATCACCATGCCATATAGTCATCAGCGGCCACAACACCCTGGTCTCATAAGAAAACCAAGCACACATGCTATAACTCCCTCGTGATCACAACAATGTGTACATGAATACAGGGGACTGCTATGCTGCAATGATAACCAACACATGATCTATCTATTGCTGCTCCCTGTTGACATTGAAACAGGAGACTCGTCATCCATTTGCATGGGTGGGACCAAATTGGTAGTGTGAGCTACTCATGATACCAACCCCTACCAAGTGCCATCTACGGGTGACTGTCTATCATCTCATAATCTCAGAGGGTGGGTGCTCAACCCTATACCGCTCCTAGCATAGCATCCCCCAAGCAACAAGCCTATCGAAAACAAAATCCTTAGGCCTCCATGCCTAGATATAAAGCAATAGTATTAAGCTACATGCCTGTCTCATATCAATCCACAAAAAATATTGTATAGTATACGTAGTTGGTACCCCATACCAGGTCAAGCCTACATGGCTTGTACATCAAAATCATGCAGTGGTAAAACATGTCATGCACCATCAAAACATGTCTTTTTAAATGAGTGGCATACATTTAAAATCCATGGAGGTATAATCATAGTATAACAACCCTCCATATGCAAAACCATGTCCTTTACATTTCATAATTCATGCCATAAATACTGTATGTATACTGTAACATAATAATCACATTTTATAGATACTTTATGCAATTCAAATCTTATGTGGATATCAAAATCACATCATAAGTATATAAATAGATCTTGTAGTTTATAAAAATTAGCATCTTAAAATTGTACCTACCTCAAACGAAGAATCACTCATCTATACCTCTCAAACCAATTAGACTCTAATCTAACTCAGTTTGTCTCAGTCCCCCCACCTAGATAAACATCACACGCAGGTCACACTTAGAATCCAACTGACCTAAATTGGATTCTTAATTATAAAACACATTATATCTCTATTTCAATATATGATATTTCAATACAATCCAATGGCTCTTAGCCATGGGATTTGAAGGTGGGGCGCACCTCGTTCAATTGATAATCAAAATCATGATGATCTGGGCCCACCTATAACCATCAAGCTCCTTTCATAATTACATCATTACGCATTCTAGAGCTATCATACTCATATCATATCAGCCTCAAGATATTTACTAATAAATCGACCAATTGGCCTCCCACCTACAACAATATTGTTCGCTCTGGGAAATTGGTCGCCCATACAACTAGCCCCTTCACAGTTTTGTTCTTCCCTAGTCTTCCAAGAAAAGGCCTTGTTGTAAGGAGAGTCACAAACCACTCTTATCAATAGCTTAGCAACTTTTCCCTTAGCGATGTGGGACTAACTCTTTGTCCCTCAGCCATCTCCCATCTACGAGGTACCTAGGCCTTCACATCTTCCCTCCTTAAGGAACACGCATCGCCGCATGGCCTCCTCATAAGAATGATGTTGCCATAGAACCTTGATGAGGGGGATCATCTTAGTTTGCGATACCTTCTGCTTCCTATCAATGATCTATAATGACTACTCCTAAAATGTCAAATCTAGCCATAGATCGGCTAGTAACTGATTGAGGATATGAGTAGGATCTACAATGTATTTCCTTAGCATAGAAACATGGAATACATCATGCAGATCAGTAAGTGAAGGAGGAAGTGCCAATCAATATGCCACTCTACCAATCCTCTCGTGAATCTCAAAGGGTCCCACAAACCTATGGCTCAACTTACCTTTCACCCCAAATCTCATTACACCCTTGGTTGGAGAAACTTTAAGAAAGACATGGTCTCCCACCTAAAACTCCAAATCTCTCCTCCTCGTGTTAGCATAGCTCTTTTGCCTACTATGGGCAGCCATCAAGCATCTCCTAATCAATCTCACCTTATCTGCACACTGCTCTACCAACTCAGATCTAATGAATTGTCTCTCACCAACGTAGTTCCAGCATGTAGGTGTCTAGCAAGGTCTGCCATACAATGCCTCATATGGAGCCATTCCAATGCTCGAATGATAGCTGTTGTTGTAGGAAAACTCTATTAGTGGTAGATGTCATCTCAACAGCCTTTCCAATCTAGCACACATGCTCTCAACATATCCTCTAGCATATAAATCATCCTCTTAGACTAACCATCAGTCTAGGAGTGAAATACTGTACTAAAATGTGTAGAGGAGCCCAAGTAACCCATAGATGGGAAATGGCCAGGGATAGAGAGTTAGTCCCACATCGCTGAGGAAAAAGTTGTTGGGCTATTGATAAGAGTGGTGTGTGACTCTCCTTATAACAGTGCATTTTTCTTAAGAAACCAGGGAATAACAAAGCTGTGAGGGGTGTATGGGTGCCCTAAAGCAGACAATATTGTGACTGTTGGAACCTGAGGTGTTACAAATGGTACTAAAGTCAGTTCCCCTCTTGGTGTGGTTGCTAGCTGCATGTGAGCACCTGATCATGGCTATCATGCAGGGACGTGTGTTTCCTAAGGGGGGAAGATGTGAAACCCTGAGCCAATGAGGGTGGGCTAAGAGAAGGCTGGCAGGCTTCTAGGCAGGGGTGAAGGACAGAGAGTTTGTCCCACATTGCCTGAGGAGAGGAAACTGGTCTATTTATAAGAGTTCAGGAAGCTCTAATACTCACAACGTGTTTTCCCTAGGAAATTGGAGAAGAACAAAACTGTGAGGGGTGTATGGGTGCCCCAAAGTGGACAATATTATGACTATTGGAACCAGTGGATGTTACATTAGTAACCCACGTGTTATAACTTATAGTGCTAAATTAGGGATTTTGGCCGAAATTTTTTAACACATGCATTTCTGACCTAGTGATTCAAAATTTTAAAATTTTATAGGTTTAGAAGATAATCCAGAGCAAGTATGTGAATGAGCATAATTTTTTAGTATTTAATTTGGTTCTTTCTTCTTTTATAGGTGTTGAGAGGGTAATCCAGAGGTTGAGCTTGATTGAGATAAGAATTGAGGCCATTCATGAGGCTTTCCAGTTAGACTAGGAAACGTAAGCAAGCCAAAGCCTTAATGTCATCAATCCAAGGTGTGATGAAGGTTCAAGATTATCATAGGGAAAGTTATAAGGAAATTAGAGAAGCGAAAGGTGATTAGAAATGAAGCCAAGCCCAAGCCATGCATTTCCACCACCTTTGCATGGGAATCATTCAAGCCATTTAGCCATAAAGTAATGAAAAATGGTGATAAGTCATATGAGCTAGTCAAACCATGAAGCCACTTAAGCCACCAAGGAATTAACCATCAAGCTAAGGAGGAGGGCCAAATGAAGCAACACGATTGGAGCATCAATTCAAGTAACTTTTCTATGTTAAACGTATGATTTTTAAGCAATTTTGATAGAAAACTGTAAAAGGTAAGATGAGCATGCATGAAGGGACCCATCAAGAGAGAGAAATCCACTTTCCTAACCCATTTCCCACACCTAATCCACCATTCATCCTAGGGTTCCATGTTTTTAGGTCAAAGAAGGAGCCACCATCCAAGAGGAGGACGCCCCTTTGCTTAGTTGGCAAAATCAAATGGTTTCTTAATTAGGAAACCCTAGATCTAAGTCCATGCCAACATGTAAAAACCCTTGGTTTGCTTCTAGATTTTTCTCCTTATTTTACTCATTATTTTCCTTACTCTTCCCACCAACCAATCACCATTCAAATAGGAGGGTGGAGAGTCACTTTCCTTTCTTAGAAAATGATGTCTCCCCCTTTACAAAATTAGTAACCAGCCAACCCATGCTTACTCATCTCTCTTTTGTCATCCTTATGACATCATTTCTACCTAAAGTTCCTCCTCCAAAACTCCTCCTAAATTCCTCATTCAATACCCTAACCCTATAGCCACTTTCCTCATAGATTCAACCTTTCCTAAGTTAGAAAACTACTCATATATATACAACCCATGGTTCATATGAACTTTCTAAGTAGAGGTGGGTGATACACCTTGAAACATAGATTTATTTTGGTGCTTAATTGCTATTGGACTTTGGGACTTATTTGGTATTTTTCTTCTTTTGGTTTTCTAGTTATTGTTTTGGTTATTTGCTCTCCAATTTAGGTTAGTATTTTGCTTGCTTTGGTTTAGTTTTCATTACTTTATTTTCACTTGTTTTGCTTTATAGTTTTGCACCTTTCTTTATATCTAGTTTTCCCTTTCTTCCTTACCTCAATTCCATTATTTTTTTTTTTTTATTTACTCAATATTTAAGTTACTTATTCTTTGGTTGTGGAAGCAAGAAAATTACTAGCTTAAAACCTTGATTTTCTCCTTAGCCCCACCTTAGTTTTAGGTCAACTTCCTTGCTTAGTTCACCTACATAGTCTTATTTTCTCTTGAATTCCTTTCTCTATTTTAAGCTATTGCAGACTCACACTTGATCTTCATCAAAAACCCCACTGCAAGCTTTCTTCACTCTCTTTTATTTTTCTAGTGTAGTTGCATTTAGTGTAATTTGCATCTTAGTTGGTGGAGTAATTCATATATCTTAGGGTCATTCATCTTGTTTATTGCATCTTATCTAGGGTTGTTGCATTAGATTACAACTATCTAACCCTTGGTTGTATAGTATATAGTTGCATTAGTATGCTTTCTTATATTTGCATTGCACATTTACTGCTTTATGGTGGATGGAACATAATGTCAGTGAGGGTCCCACAGGAACCCTCATAAGATAAGGACTAGATTTCATCACCAGATCCTTGGCCCACCTATGTAATCAAATCAATTTGTTGTATGTTCACTATCCCAACCCTTAAATTTCAATTTAAAATTAATTTGCAAGAGACTTAACATTTGGGGCTTGAAGGAATCTTTTAAAAGGAGGAGATATATTGTCACTTCAATGGCTTCTGAGCATTGTGGTTATAGTGGGTATCCAAAATACAAGTAATTTTCCCACACCCTTCATTGATAGTTGTTGAGGTCTAAATGCCTCCTTCCATGAGAATTTTATTAACGACTTTGGAGAAGAACCTAACTAGAAAGAAATGGTCAAGTCTAGACAAAAAGAGGAGCTATCTAGATTTAGGTTTAAAAGCTACCACCCTGCTCATTATCAAATATCAATAATTTAGCTTATTAGTGGACTATTAAGGATTAATTGTGCATCATTTAGAGTTTGGAGTCACATTTAGTTAGGATGCATCATTAAGTTAGGGTTTTTCATTAAATTCACATTAAAAAAAAAAAGTACTCATTCCTTGTATACTACGATTTACTTTGTTGTATGTAAAGTTGAGTGCAATGGCCTACCAAGCAGGGGATAATCTACCACCAATGTCATATGGGTTCAGTCCTAAGCCATTACATTATGAGGATATGCATCAGATAGAGATGAGAGATACTTTTGATCTACCGGAGATATCTGATAGAATGGCAGCTCTAACAGAGAGGATGGAAAGTCTGATGAGTTAGTTCAATCCTTTTAGGCAAGATGGTAAGCTGCATCCACACCCTTAGTATGATAATTTCTAAACCTATTCTAACCCACAATATCCCACTACTTCATGGTCATCATGCTCCACATATAATGGATACTATCAAGAGAAAGTGAATGTACCCATTGCATTCATACACCCTAGAAAGTATTATCCTAAGACAGACTATAATGGATAGACTAGGCTTCATGACCAACTATGGTCTCAGAATTATTAGGAAGAACCATCATGGTCCCACTATACTCAACCCTATCAGAACTATCAAGAATATCAGGGACAACCATCATGGGTTCAACCTACTCAGCCCTATTTTAATACCCCAATGCCACAGCAATCCCATCCATGTGAGTCATTTCATGAGGAACAATCTTTAGAAGAGATCCAATCTAGTAAAGAGGCTCAACAATTTCTTGGGTTTTACTACAAAAAATTTATGGCTGAAAAGTATGAATGGGAAGAGAAAATGAAACCAATGTGGGAAAATACTAACAAAACGTTGCTGAATTTACAAAAAGGACTAAGGAAATGGAACAAATAAGGGAAATGGAAGAGCATAGGATGGAAATTTCATATGATCATTCTGAGCCAAATAGTTATTCACCATCCTTGACCATTGATACCGGTAATAGGATGGAAATTGCATATGATCATTCTAAGCCACAAAGTGCACAACCACACTTGCAAACCTTGAACTCATATTTACTTAAGTCATGTTTTACTCCTTTTTATGATTATGATGAGGGGACAATCATTAATGAAGAGAATGCATGATTAGTACTAAGCCTTTAGTAGACACTTCCTAATGGCAAGACCGAGTAGAACCCCTTACAAAGCTTGAAATACAAATTGAACCTTGCATTGTAGAAGAAGTACCTAAGTGGGACCTATAAACCATATTTGATCAAACACTAAATTGCAATCCACCAGAAACCTTACCTATGTCTAAACAACAACAAGAAAAATAATCCATTGATGTACAAATCCTACATTATAGAATTCTAGGATGCACATTAGAAGACATTATGGGTTTAAGCCTCACCATATCCCTGCCTCTATTAGATCAAGAACAACCTTTTAGGGAAGTACAAAGTCAGCTTACACCCTAGGTTCAAGAAAATGTAAGGGAGGAAAAACATGTGAAGATTGTTATGGGACCCATTATCCCTCAACTTATTGAACAAGGGCACCATTCATCTCAATATGTTCCTTCAAACTTCACAATAGCTATGCTATTAATTTACCACCATCTCATATTTCAAGGTGGAGGATATTTATTGACTACCATGAAATTTTAAAAATGGGGGATCATCAGTTTCAATGTTGTTTCAAGGAATTTAAAATTGTGGTGATCTATTATGTACTAATGTTATTGCCACCAAAATTTTCAAGGTGGAGAATACATATGGATTACCATGAGATTCTAAAGTGCCATGAAAAATTTATCCATTTCATTGTTTAAGTTAGGGAAAATTAGGTTAACTAGTTAAGCTTAGGGTTAGGGTAGAGTACAGTACTCATAGGATATGTCTAGTTGAGGATGTAAAACTTAGAGCTCACTAGGAGGTAATCTAGAGTTTTTAGGGTCTCATTCCTCTACATTACCCATTCATCATATAGGTATCCCATATTTTAAAACATTGGAGTATAAATAATCCTAAACTAGTACAAAGAGATACTCTTGGTATGTGATCAATGAGAAAAGATTTGAACATCCTAAACACTCTTGTTTTATTATTAAAAGCATGCTTAGATTATCAAAGATTTGGTTAGTGAAAGGTAAATAAGAGTTTAAGTAGGAATGCAAACAAGTTAATAAATAATTATTTGTGAAAGAACTTGGTGGGGAAATTGTAGATAAACATCTTGATTTATATTGTATGAAGGTGCATATTTTATCAAGTATAATTGACCTTAGTGTATAAGTGATGAAACAACATCAATTACATCCTATGAATTGAATGATGGGATTGATTAAAAGTGAAGATTAACTGACGAGAGTGACATATAATGGAAGTCATTATAAGTGGTAATCATAAACTAGTCAATGATTAGGAGAAGTTAAGTCAAAATTTTATGAAGTGAGTTGATCTAGAATTATAGATGAATTATAATAATAACTTTTGGAAAGTGTGATTAAGAATGAATCACTAGTTATATGAAACTTAATGATGATAATGGGGATGTATAAAGATGACAATAAAGCTTGAATTGACTTAATCAAACCATTATTTTCAAGTTGAAAGCATTCTACATTCTTTTGAAGTCCTAGATGTGAGTTCAAAAAGAGTGATGGAATATTAGGGAAAGAAACTAGTGACATCATGTTTAAGAGATTTTATGCCTGAGTTGAAAAAGATTAAATTAATAAATAGAATGAATTTTGGGATTGAAAGTGATTGGCGTCTGAAATGTTGGAATAAATAGAATGTTTTAAATAATTAAATCAAATCATTCAGAGAGAAAGGTATTCATACTAAAAGTAATAGATTAGAATTAGTTCTACCCTCATAAGTTCATAGTTATGACATGTACAGAATTGAAGAATCTTAAGAAGTAATTAAATGGATTGATAAAGTTAGAATCTATTACATGTAACAATTTACTAAAATGTATCAACAATTATAGTTATAAGAAGATGGATAAATGATTCCCTACATTAGTAGAAATATTCTATTTAGATGGGAGACCAACATGATTAGTTTTAGTTAGCCAAAAAAATTTCAAGGATTGATTGCAGTGAAAGACATGTCAAAGATTATATTCAGAGTTTTATATGAACATGGTTACAAAGTAACATTGGTTGAATTAAGAAATATTTTAGTTTGAGTCATTGATGTTATGAATCAAAAGCTTAAACCATCAATTTATATACTAGTGATTATAATTAATAACAACATCATAAGATATGTTTGAAAATTCAAGGGAAACAATATAAAATTCTTGTGTTCAAGTTTTGGTTAAAAGAAGGCAATTTTGTGGAGCATACTATTAAGGAATATAATTGCCATAAAGCTAGTAAAAAATTGTAGAAATAATGATGATATGCAATGTCTGATTAAAAGTCCAGGTATTACTTAAGAAATGAAAAATGGTATTCCTGTAAAGAAAAGTTTTGTGATAGCAATAAATCCCTAATTGAAACAATAAATTCTTATAGGGACACATTAATGATATTATGTGGATTCATTTAAGTGGAATAGAAAGGTTTAAGAACTTAACATGGCCATGGTGAAATAGTGTAACTGAGGTGAGGAAGCATATGTAACAATTTTTGACATGTTATATATTTTGATTTTAGAAGAAGCATCAACCAAGAAGATGAGTGAAAGTTAACCTTTTGTGATTTCAGTAAATCCTACTCAAAGTAGTACATTTTGACACTTGGGAATTTGTCTTAAAGATTAAATGTATTATTGATATAAGATACAAGACACTGTGGAATTATTAACAAATGGTATTCAAAATAAATGTATAGCCAAACAAGTGAGAGTTAGTTATCTAGATATGAGGTATAAAGAGGACTAATATATGCAATGCAAATGAACATGAACATGAAATACAAGGTGTCTATGAAGGTTGGTATAATTTAGGAAAATCAAGAGGCTTTGTTTTTTATTGAGTAAGAGTACCATCATGAGAGTATTATAATTCTTAGAGAAAAGAATTGTAGTGGAAAATTACAATGAGTATTTTAGTGAAGAAGTTTAGACAATCCTTTCAAAGTATGGAGTTTAGCTTATACGAGAATATGAGATATACTTGTATAAATGTAATTATAGAACTGGTTGACCCTGAGCTTTTGTCTAAAAAGAAGTATTTGACTTCAAGTTGGAAATTTTGATGAAAAACAAAGAAATTGAGGGATACAAAAGAATTGAAAATGATCTTATATTATGAAGAATGAAATGTGAAAAATAAGGGGGATTGTACTTAATCAATCATGAATAGTAAAATTGATTTCAATACTCAACAATTGTGGAGGAAGCATGAAGTAAGATATACTAATGATTGAGAAATGACAGTTAGGAAGAAGGATATAAAACCCTAGAGGAATTACCCATATAGGAAGAAATAGTAGAACAATGATGAATTCATAAAGGTAAAGGCAGGGCATCATAATCTGCAATGAAAGTGACTTGTATTGCATGAAGTAGATAGCAAAGCTAATAAATAGTATGAGCATTTAAAGTTTGAGTTGGGAATCATATGAATGTTAAGGAGTCATGAGAAATTAAATTTATGATAAGATGAGGATGCATTTAGAATTATTTGAAAGATGACATGGAAAATAATCTTAAGAACAAAGACCATTCCATTGGTTAAAGTATTATCCCAAAATTGATTTAACAAAGTAGTCACTTGGGAGACTGAGGATGAGACAAGGATGCACCACTAAATTATTGTATAGGGAGGTGTTGAGAAATTTTGAGGAGGGAATTTAAATAAGGGGGACAAGGATGTAACACCCCTAATTTTTATTTTATTTTATCGAAATTAATTGAATTGAAATGATAAATGCAGAACTAAAATTGCAATATTTTGATTTTGAAAGGATAGCTAATGAAAGACATGGAATAGATCTTTGATGAAACATTTGAAAATTTTTAAATTAAAGCATCTAATTTTAAATTTAATAAAGGGGAAAAGAGCAAATTCACTTGAAGTACTACCCATTGGCATAATACGCAGTCATGACAGCTACATACATCAGTCATAAATGCAAGTCAAAGTCATCATGCATCAAAATGCAATGATGACTGCATCTATGGCTGGTAATAATGATATGATAATAAATGAATAAAAATATAGATTTTTAATAAATAATGTAAAAAGGGGTCCATTTTGATAATGTCCTTCAAATAGGAGATGGGAAATACAGACATAATGATGGTTTGTTACTCAATACAGGGTGAAAGCGAGAGAAGGATGCAAGGAGGAGAAGAGAAAGAAAGTGTGGCCATTAATACCAACAATGGAGAAAATTCGGTGATGATATAGTGAGCAGCCCAATGAAGAAGACGACTCAAATCGGAGAAAATTATGGATCAATGATCTAAACCATTAATTTTATATAGAGGAGAAAAATGACCAAAAGCCCCAAGTTTCAACTCAATCCTATCACATTTCTCTGGTGAGATTAGCGAAAAATTGTGGTGCATCAGAGATTTTGATTTGCCCAAAAAATCTAATTTTTCAAAGAAAAAAACAGCTCAAATCAAAGATCTAAGCCTTTCCATCTTGTTCGCCTCAAAGTTCAGAGAAAGAGCCTCTATGCCTTGGTGCTCCAAGCTTGGAACGAGGAGATGTAGTATGGACAGAAATGAATAGCTAAGAATGAGGTTGATTGCATCATTTTCTTTCACTTGCATTCAAGACATACACGGTGATGTGCACACCTAGCGTACCATTGCTCACATAAGCATGTGTGTAATGTCCTCAAAGAGCATGATGCACGTGGCATGCTTTAACCAATTTGTTTATTTGTTAAATGATTCATTTACCAATTAATTGATCATTTACTCGTTAACAAATCTATTACCATTTACTAATTTGTTTATCCATCTACCCCTACCCATTAATCTAGGAATTCAATTCCTTTGATTTTAATCATTAAAAAAGTACCTGAACCTTCATTTACAAATCCAACAACCTGCATGGATTTAAGTAACTAAAGGTAAGATCATTTCCATATCTTATTCAATTCAATTTAATTTCATTTTACCTATGCTATGCCTAGTAAATTGTAGAAAAAATTAGAAAATAAGCATGATTTAGTGGATTAAATAATTAAGTTACTTAATTTATTAATTAGACTAAATCTAATTGTTTTCAATGAACTTAGATTAGAAAATTTGAGTTTTAGGATGATTTAAAACTATTAATATGACTATCGGATCAATAGATCAAACAATGAAAAATGAAATGGATTATTTATATGCCTAAGATTAGTAGAAATTGATAACAATTGGACAATCTCAATCATTAATCTTTAATCAACAACCAAGATTTGATGATATGACAAAAATAAGGAGATATACCTATTGTCAGAAATCATTAAAGGTATGATCATCATGTTTAAAGATTATCAAAGACTATATGAGTTGTAAATGAAAATATTGTGAGTAGGAAAATGACATTATATACCTTGAAAGATATGTCAAGTGATATGAATTAAGATTATTGAGCATTTTGAGGATTCGGATAACCAATATCCAAGGTAGGTGCAATCTAAGATACAAATTTTCTAAAATTGCATGACCTTTGACAAGTCATAATGTGATTTGATATTGGCATGAGATTTGGATTATATGAGTTATTTATAAAATGTAATGATTATAAGTTATTATGCATGCAGTATTTATGATGTGATTTATGAAATGAAAATGTTATAGTATGATGTATGAGAAATTGTTATATCATGATTCTATTAAGTACATTGAAAATGCATGTGAATTTCTTAAAAAGCATGATTTGAGAATGCAATGCATGTTTCATTTGTATGTGATTTGATTTGAAAGCCGGATGGGCTTGAATTTGGCATGGGTACCGACTATATGTAATAACCCCAATTTTTGTAAATTGATTGAGAAAATCAATAAAGTTTGAGTTTTCAGAAATTCTAGGATGGAATATTATGTTATTGGCAATTCTCTTTTATAGAGATAAAAACTTGATTTAAAACCTAGAAATAAAGAATGTACTCGAAAAAAGGATGGAAATGACACTAAGTACGTTCAATTCTAAGTTATAATGAAAAATTCCTAATTTTCTTCATAAAAGGGTAAAATGGTAATTTTACCCATAGCCAAGAACTAAGACCTCAATATTTAGAATGTACTCAGAAATACAATTCCAATGCCACTAAGTCTACTAGATTTTGAGTTCGAGAGAATAAAACGAATTTTTCTCCATAAAAGGGCAAAATGGTCTTTTCACACCTTGTGGGCCCACAAACGAATCCAACGCCCAGAAAACATGTAATGAGTGGGAAAATCACTTCCATCTGCTAGTGGAGAAGGAGGTGGTAGTGGAGGATCCATTGTTAATTTAATATATAAAAGAAATAAAACATAATTATTACATGTAATTATGAAAAATGCAAAACACCTATAAATACCCCTTCCAAAATTCCAAAACTCCCAAAAATCTCCCTTCTTGCACTTTCTCTCTCCTCTCTCTAATTGGAACAAAGAGACCTAAATTCAATTAGGCACTCTGTTCCAAGTTGAATCTCACAAATCCCACCATCCATACCATCTTAGACTACCTTATCTACAAAAGCCCCAAATCAAGTTGAAGATCCAACAATGCAATCAACACAAATCACAAAACAAGGGACTATTAGGCTACCTTATCATCAAAGGGTATTTATTTCAAATTGGGCTTCAAAACTATGTTGTTTCTCCAATCAAGTAGGTGGAAGCACTTCCTATACTCATTTCATGTTGTTTTATGTTTTTTTTTTTTTTTTGTAATTAGTTTTAGGTTAAATTTTATAAAAATAAAGTACGGATCAGAACCCTTCAATTTTGGATGATGGAGGGCTCAAATAGAAATTTTGAGCTGACTAATCGATCCAAAAGGGTCTAAAAGCCCTAGGGTAGAAATTTCAAGAATTTTTATTAAGTTTTGAGCCCTTAATTGTAAAGGGATTGATTGGACGGTCCAAAATGGACTGTCCTATCTCCAAATTGGATTCGGTTCCCAGAACGCCATGTGAAATGCTGGACAAAAATGAGCCATGTGGTAGCGTTTCTACTCGCCCGTGCGCGTGCAATGTCGTCTCGACGGGATGACTGCACGACAATGCCGATCTAGAGCAAATCGCATCACGCTTGCATCCCGGTGACAGGTGGGAGCCGACCCTTCCACCTGACTGGCCCACTCCACGCAATCGATCCAAGCCATCTATTCCAGTGGGCCCAGATCAAATCTGAAACCTAAGAATGACTGTAAACTTCACAATTCAATTGTAGAATCATCTGAACTCCAAATTGAGATTGGAAAGAAACTATAGAAAGCTTATAATGTCTATTTTCTTCTGAAATCATAATATTGATAAAAATATTCTAGAGAATTTTTGTTTTCAAGAATTTAGTTTCTAATTTTCATTATCTTCAAGATCTAAGATGACCAGATATTGGGGATTTGAATTACTAATGATATAATGTTGAAATCAGGTGATATTCATGATTGATTTGTACAATTCTAAGATAAATTGAGGGATCTACCTCTATGGTAGAAAAATCCTAAAAATACAAAGGATTATCAAATCCTTGGCCCAAACTAGGAGAATAATAAACCCCATGAATGATATTTTAAATGTTCATGGACTTAATTAAAATCAATTAGTAAGAATACTTAGGGTTAACATGCTCATAAGAACCTTATGAAAGGTTGAGCTAAGGTCACTCTAGTGAATGTTGAACATAGTGGTTATGGGGGCTTTCTAATAGAGCCTTGCTCTTCCCCTACCTTCCATTGATGTTTGTAAGGCCTAAATGCCTCCTTACATGAGGATTGAGTTAACCACTTTGTGTTCACTCATTCAGCTAGTAAGCCTTAGCCAATTGGAAATAAGAGGAGCAGTCTAGACTTAGGCTGAAATAAGTTATCTTCAACCAGTAAAACATTAACTAGTTGGATAATAATAATAAGAGCGTAAAAGTTTAGTAAATTATCTAACCCTAATAAAAATTGTAAGTAAGATAAGGATGATCAAACACGATCCATTGGATCTTGAATGATGAAGAACAATAAGAATAATAACATTGTATTGTACTTAGTATGCATGTTTATTAGTACGTATGCTATAGATCAAATCTAGATCATTAGATTAGATAATCCAAAACCTTGATCAAATATGATTCAAGGAAAAGAACCAAGATCATCCTCCTTAGGGATGACCAAATAACTAAACTTAGTTTAAAGAGGAACTAGATGATAGAAGATCTAGGCCCTTGATCTTTATCAACAAGAATAGATTGTTGATCCAAGGATCTATGAAAGATCAAGATCAACGGGATGGATACACAAAGACTTAGAATAGAAATACTTAGATATGAAAGATTAGACGATCATTCTAACCATTAGATCTATCTAAGATATTGTAACCATTAAAGACATGTATTTTGTGGTTTTTTTTAGAGAATTGTATTGTAATGAGAGTTTCATTGTATGGTTAGCTTTGAGTTTTGGATTATGTAATTTGGACAAGTATTATAATGGATTTAGTTGCACTGTGAACCATTGGATGGATTCTGGAATTTTATAAAAATATATTCCTTCAATAGAATTTTATCTTATACAAAAATTCTACTTATGTTATGTATGAAGTGATGACTTGGGTTTTTCAAGACAAGTTCTAAAGAAAAGAATTTTCACTACTTTGTTTTGAGAAATTTTTTTATTACTAAGGGCCTTGCCCTTGAAAATGTATTACAAAATGTGTTACAAAAACTCAGGTCGTCACAGTTGGTATCAGAGCCATTCATCTAGTCACAGTACAGTACAAATATGTCCAAAGGAGAGATGATAATCCAATTTTAGATTAAGATAGACATAGTTGTATATAATATTGATAGAAATTTTGGCTTATGAGCAGATGCCACCAAAGAGAGTCATAAGGCAGACAACTCAAAATACTCCAAAAGATAATATAAGGAGATTAACCATGAACAATGTGAAAGAGATGGTAACAAGGGTATTGAGGAACCTTCTTCCTCATCTTCAACAAACCCAAAGTTCATCACCTCTGGTAGATATACCAAGTACGCAGGCTCAGGCTCAGCCTGAAGTGAGACACAATATACCAACACCAATACCAGCTACTCCCACACTAGTGCAGTGGCAATCTTCCCTTGTACCAAGTGAAGAAGTTAAAAAGTTGACAAAATGATGGAGAGATTTCAAAAGATTGCTACTGTGTATAATGGCAAAGTGAAGCTGAGAAGGCTGAGGAATGGATGTATGAAGTAAAAAGGACTTTCAGTGCTCTACATACTCGTCCAGAGTTGAAGGTGAAATTTTCCACCTATCTATTAAAACAAGATACTACATTTTGGTGGAGATCAAGTAACGACACCTTATTCTCAAATTCTGAAAATACTACATGGGAGGAATTTGAGGAAGTCTTTAACCACAAATATTTCCCTTCTCATGTACAAGAAAGAAAGTTGATAGAGTTTCTGAAACTAAGAAAAGGGAATACGTCAGTGGTAGAGTACGATAACAAGTTCATGTAGTTAAGGAGATTTGAGACTCATGTGTAACACTAAAACACACACAGTGAATCAATTCATTGAAGGGCTGGGCCCAGGGCTGAAAATAAAGGTACTTGGTACTAAACCTACGACCTTGGTGAAATGTGCGGAAATGGCTTCCAAGTTTGAAGAAGAATACAAGAAGAGTCAAACCACCAAGTTTAGTTGAGGAGGAAACAATAACCCAAAGCCCTTCTAAAAGAATAAAAGACCTTGGAACAATTTTAAACCCCAAAGAAATCAAAGGAACAATGCACCAGGGAAAAATGGACGACCATGTCCAAGATGCAAAAAGTTTCACCAAGGCAATATCCACCCTAGACCTGGACAACAGCAACCACAACGGTTTCCGATCAAGTACCATAATTTTGGGGAGTATGGACCCATTGCCACCTACTATCCCAAAGCACTGGTAGTTGAGGAGGAAAAACTAGAAATTGCCCCTCAACACCAAGGGAGGGTCTTGCCATCACTAAAGAACAAGCTAGACCATCTAATGTGGTGATTGAAGATACATTACTTGTAGCTAACAACTATGCCAAAGTATTGTTTGATTCTGGATCTATGCATTCCTTTATATCTTGCATATTTGCATCTAGTATACAATTGTCAGTGAAAAACTTGGGATTTAATCTAGATGTAACAACTCTAGTTGGAAAAATAGTTAAATTACAAGAATAGTTGCAAAATGTACCCGTAGAAGTATTGAGCAAAAGAATTGACATAGACCTCATTTTGCTAAACATGGTGGACTTTGACATCATACTGGGTATGGACTGGTTAACAAAATACTGGGTAGTTATGGACTATCACAAGAACAAAATCACATTTAGCATATCGGGTGAGGAAGTATTAGTACTATATGGGAAACACAATGACTTAGACAAATCCATTATCTCAACTATGAAGGTAGTCAAACATATGTCCAAGGGGTGTTAGGCATTTCTAGCAACAGTAATTTCTTTAGATGTTGAACAGCCTAGGATAATAGAAATTGAAGTAGTCAGGGAATTCCAAGATGTTTTTCCAGAAGAACTACCAGGATTACCCCCACATGGAGAAATTGAGTTTACCATTGAAGTAATTCCTATTACAACTCCAATTTCTAAAGCACCTTATATGATGCCCCAACAGAGTCAAAAGGTCAATTACAAGAATTGTTAGACAAAGGGTATGTTAAACCAAGTAGTTCACCATGGGGAGCACCATTAATATTTGTGAAGAAGAAGGATGGGTCTATGAGATTGTGCATTGATTATAGAATGTTGAATAGTGTCACAGTGAAAAATAGGTATCCCTTACCTTGCATTGATAATCTCTTTGATCAACTCCAATATGCTAAGGTCTTTTCCAAAATCGACCTTAGATCAGGATATCATCAATTGTGTATTAAGGATGAAGACATACCCAAGTCAACATTCAGAACTCGGTATAGGCATTATGAGTTTCTAGTCATGTCTTTTGGGCTGACCAATGCACCAGCAGTGTTTATGGATCTGATGAACAGAATCTTCAAGAAATTTTTGGATAAATTTGTGATTTTATTTATTGATGACATACTAATTTACTCTACCAGTATCAAGGAACATCAAGAACACTTATGAATTGTACTAAATACCCTCAAAACACATAAACTATTTGGTAAATTTAGTAAGTGTGAATTTTGGCTAGAGAAGGTCAATTTTTTGAGTCATGTAATTTCCAAGACTGGAGTAGAAGTGGACCCCACCAAGGTTGAAGCAATAATAAATTGGAAAAAACCTAAAATAGTAACATAAATACGTAGTTTTCTTGGACTGGTAGGATACTACCATAGATTCATTCAAGGATTTTCTCAAATAGCCCTTCCTTTGACTTCATTAACTAGAAAAGGGGTACAATTCACTTGGACAAAAGAATGTGAAAATAGTTTCCAAGAGCTAAAGAAGAGGTTAACTACAACACCAGTAGTCACTTTGTCATTTGGAAGTGGGGGATATGAAATATACTGTGATACTTCAAGCAAAGGGTTAGGAGGTGTGTCAATGCAAAATGGGAAGGTCATTGCTTATGCATCTAGACAAATGAAGAAACATGAAATAAATTACCTAGTACATGACCTAGAATTGGTAGCTGTAGTTTTTGCATTGAAAAATTGGAGACATTATTTGTATGGAGAAAAATTCAGCGTATTCACAAATCATAAAAAGTCTTAAATAAATCTTCACTTAGGCTGATTTGAATATGAGACAAAGAAGATGGATGGAGTATATTAAAGACTACAATTTCACCATCCAATACCATCCTAAAAAAGCAAAAGTAGTAGCTGATGCATTAAGTAGACAATCAAGAGCTGTGCTCACAAACATCACCATTAAATCAGCTTTTGTAGAAAGAGTTCTTAAAGCTCAAGAAGAAGATACAGTAACTCAAGAATTATGAAAAAAGAAAGGATTTTGTAAGGGTATAGATGGGGGTATATATTTTCAAGAGAGATTGGTGGTTCCTTTAAATATAGACTTGAGTAAAGCACTATTCCAAGAAGCCCATTAGTCAAAAATTTTCATACACCCTGGGGGTACAAAGATGTATTAGGATGTGAAAACAAACTTTTGAAGGAAAGGCATGAAAAGAGAAAGAGGGGAATTTGTGGCTAAATGTCTAAATTGTTAACAAGTAAAAGCTGAACACCAAAGACTAGCTAGAATGTTACAAATATTAGAACTTCCAGAATGGAAATGGGATAACATCACTATGGACTAGGTCATGACATGATTTGGGTGGTTGTGGATAGGTTAACAAAGTCAGCACATTTCCTTCTAATTAGGCAAAACCAGTAAGTTGACATTCTAACTAAGTTATACATCAAATAAATAGTAAGCCTTCATGGGATTTCACTATCCATCATCTCTGATAGGGATAGAAGATTTACTTCAAGATGTTGGAAGAGTGTACAACAAGCCTTGGGTACCTCACTTAAATTCAGTACAACATTTCACCCCCAAATTGATGATCAATCAAAAAGGACTATTCAGACTCTAGAAGATATGTCGAGAGCATGTGCATTAGATTGGAAAGGGAATTGGGATGAACATCTTCCGTTAGTAGAATTGCGTATAACAATAGTTTTCAAGCAAGTATTGGTATGAAACCATATGAAGCATTGTATGGACGGCCATGTCAATCACCAACCTATTGCAATGACATTGGAGAAACAAAGCTAATAAAGTTAGAACTAGTGGAACAGTGTACAGACAAGGTTAGATTAATACAGAAGAGGTTGTTAACAGCACATAGTCAATAAAAGAGTTACACAGATAAAAGATATAGAAACCTAGAATTTGATGTCGAGGAGCATGTATTTTTGAAAGTATCCCTAGTCAAAGGAGTAATGAGGTTTGAAAGTAAAGGACAACTTAGTCCTAGATTCATCGATCCATTTGAAATCTTAGAAAGAGTTGGTCCAGTGGCTTAAAATTGGCCTTACCACGCCAACTCTCAAAAATACACAATGTCTTTCACGTATCTATGCTATGAAAATACCTACAAGATGACAGGCATGTACTTCAAAGGGTGCCAAAAGAGCTAAAGCTAGACCTAACCTTCAAACGGAAGGCAATACAAATCTTGGACCACAAGGAATAGAAGTTAAGGACCAAAACCATTCCATTAGTCAAAGTCATGTGGTAACATCACTCTGTTGAGGAAGCCACGTGGGAAACAGAAGTAGAAATGAGGAAGAAACACCCTAGTCTATTTGATTAAGTTATTGTATTACAAATTTTGACGACAAAATTATTGTAAGGGGAGAAGATTGTAATAACCCTAATTTTTGTAAATTGATTGAGAAAATCAATAAAGTTTGAGTTTTTAGAAATTCTGGGCTAAAATATTAGGTTTGAAAATTCTCTTTTTATAGAGATTAAAATGTAATTTAAAACTTAGAAATTAAGAATGTACTCAAAAAACCGATCGAAATGACACTAAGTACATTCAATTCTGAGTTAAAATGAAAAATCTTTAATTTTCTTTATAAAAGGGTAAAATGATAATTTTACCATAGCCAAGAACTAAGACCTTAATATTTAGAATGTACTCAAAAATAAAATTCCAATGCCACTAAGAATGCTAAATTCCGAGTTCAGGGGAATAAAACAGATTTTTCTCCATAAAAGGCCAAAATAGTCTTTTCACACCCTGTAGGGCCCACAAACGAATCCAACTCCTAGAAAACATGTAATGAGTAGTCAAACCACTACCATCTGCTAGTGGAGAAGGAGGTGGTAGTAGAGGATCCAATGTTAATTTAATATTTAAAAGAATTAAAACATAATTATTACATGTAATTATGAAAAATGCAAAACACCTATAAATACCCCTCCAAAAATCCTCCAAAAATGTTCATTAAAATTCCCACAAAATCATCTTGCTGAATCTAAAAAACCAAATCTAAATTCCTTCCCAAAATTCCAAAAATCTCCCTTCTTGCACTTTCTCTTTCCTCTCTCTAATTGGAACAAGAGACCTAAATTCAATTAGGCACTCTGTTCCAAGTTGAATCTCTCAAATCTCACCATCCATACCATCCTAGACTACCTTATATACAAAACCCCAAATCAATTTGAAGATCCAACGGTGCAATCGATGAAAAATCACAAAAAAAGGGACTATCGGAGCTATCTTATCATCAAAGGGTATTTATTTCAAATTGGGCTTCAAAACTACATTGTTTCTCCAGTCAAGTAGGTGGAAGCACTTCCTATACTCATTTCATGTTGTTTTATGTAATTTTTATTTTTTTCTAATTATTTTTAGGTTCAAATATATAAAAATAAAGTATGGACCAGAACCCTTCAGTTCTAGATGATGGAGGGCTTAAATGGAAAATGTGAGCCGACTATTCAATCCAGAAGAGTCCAAAACCCCTAGGGTAGAAATTTCAATATTGTTTATTACGTTATGAGCCCTTAATTGTAAAGGGATTTATTGGATGGTCCAAAACGGATTGTCCGATCTCCTAAATTTGATTTAGCTCCCATAATGGCACGCAAAACAATGCACAAAAATGCACCATGTAGCAGTGTTTTCAAGGGCGCGCGTGAGACATCGTCCCGACGGGATGAACACACAACAACGCCAATCTTGAGCCAATCGCGTCATGCTTGCATCCCGATGATGGGCACGCGTTGACCCTTCTGCCCGACTGGCCCGCTCCACCCAATCGATCCAAGCCATCTGTTCCGGTGGGCCCAAATCAAATCTGGACCCTAGGAACAACTGTGAACTTCACATTTCAATTGTGGAGTCATCTGAACTCCGAATTGAGATCGGAAAAAAGCTATGGAAAGCTTATAGCGTTTATTTTCTTCTAAGACCATAATATTGATAAAAGCATTCAATAAACTTCCTATTTTCAAGAATTTAGTTTCTAATTTTCATGATCTTCAAGATCTAAGATGACCAGATCTTGAGGATCTAAATTACTGATGATATAATGTTGAAATCATGTGATATCTATGATTGATTTAGACAGATCTAAGATAAATTGAGGGATCTACCCTTTATGGTAAGAAAACCTAAAAATACAAAGGGACCCATTTGATCAATAAAATTAAGTATGATCAGACCCTTGGGATGGATTTAATAAATGATATTATGATGGAATCCATTGAGATCATGGATTGAATATAGCAAAAACAAGTTGATTAGGTCTTTCAATCTTAATAGAGTAAAGGCCCTAAAATTAATTAAAACCCTTGACTAAATGGAAAAGATCTAATGGTTGGGTCATAAGTAAAGGTTTTTAATAATCTTAATCTAATTAGTTTCATTATCTATTATTTAATAATATTATTGTAAATGTGATTTATGTTATAAAGCATGATAATTCTTGAATTTAGCATGCTATGTTCTATGTGTTATTAGATTGTTATAGTCTGATATATTTAATTATTTTAAGACCATGTGGGCATGATTTCATGGAATTGTAACATAGGACCATGTTAGGACTTCATGTTAGATTAGACTATGGTTCGAGATGGTACCATAGGTCCATGATAGTTTAATTTGAGTTTATAAGATAAAGTACATTAGTTAGAAATCATGGTAGTGTAATCTTAAGTACCTTGTACCATTATCATTAGGTTGTTCAATTATGTAGTTTTATGCTTTAAAGTTATAATTCATTTATGGTGAAATTTTATTAGATTTAATTAATAAAGGAGTTATGAGATAAAGAGCATAAAACACCAAAAATAAAATTTAATGAGAAAGTAAAGTTTCATGACACAAATAAGAGTGAATTATTTGACTTGGACTTAATTCGTAAGGGCTATAGTTAGTAGGACAATATAAGGATGATCAAACCCTTGGCCCAAACTAGGTGAATAATAAACCCCATGAATGACATTTCAAATGTTCATGGACTTAATTAAAATCAATTAGAAAGAGTACATAGGGTTAAGATGCTCATAAGAACCTTATGAAAGGTTGAGCTAAGGTCACTCTAGTTGAAATTCGAGATCATAAGACTAAGAAGCTGCGGAACAAGGACACACCCTTAGTCAAAGTTTTGTGGAGAAATGCGCACATGGAAGAAGAGACTTGGGAACCGGAGTCAGAAATGCGAGAATAAGTACCCCGAGATCTTTTGACTGTATATAGTAGAATTTTGGGGGCAAAATTCCCCTAACGGGGTAAGAATGTAATGACTCCAATTTGTAATATTGAAATTCCAAGTTTAGCAATGAAAAGTTCAGTTTTTAAAGAAAAGGGCATTTTAGTCATTTCACTATTCACCTTGACTGAAACCAGAAATTTGGTCCTAAAAATGGTTCTATTAGATGCGTCTCAGAAAAAGGAATCCAACGAGACTAAAATACCTAAAACGGAGTTAAAATGAGCAAGATATAGCCCTTTGAAGTTCAGGGGCAAAACTATAAATTTTTCAAAAACAGTTTTACCTGCAAAATACAGGGGCCCGTTTTGATACGGGCACCCCTTCATCTTCAACCTCTAGAGAGTTCTAGAAGGGCGGTGATTGGAGGAGAAATCACCACCATTCTGGAGGTTTCTCCACCACCATTCAAAGGCGGTGAGAGCCCCCTCCAGAACCCTCTCTTAGCTCTATAAATAGAGCGCTTGGGCGCCTCTAATGGCAGCCCAAAACGTTGAAGAAAAACCAGTCATGGAGTAGTGACCTAGAGGGGAAAACAAGGAGAAAAACCCAGCAACGAGCCAGATACGTCCGAGATCGCTCAAAACCCATCTCCACCATAATTCTAGGAATGATTTCCCTAGGTTTTTGCATGAAAAACCATGCAAAACGGAGCCCAAGAGAGCCACCAAGGACCCAGGGACGTCCCCTAGGTCGCACTGGTTCGACAGGGATCAAACCAGGGTGTCCTGAGGACACCCCGGTTCCCCAACGAGTAGGACGTTCTAGTCGGAACGTCCCACGTCGACTTCCATTTGAAAAACCAAACGAGCGCGTCCAGGGACGCGCCCGCAAAACAGAGGAGCGGCAGGAAAACCCGGCGCGTCTGCAGACGTGCCTGCTGAGGTGCACGCAACAGACGTGCAGTGTGCTAGTGCTACGGGTTCTTTTTCCTTCCTTAAGGAAGCCAGGGCGCAGGACACAGTCGCGCAATGCCCTAGCATTCTATTTTTTTCATTCTTAAGACTTTATGTACATACGACACTAAAACGCTTATAACTTGAGATCTAGAGCTCCGATTGAGGCACCGCAAAAGGCATTGTGTCCGTCTTGACGACGCAGACACATTCAAACTATAAAATAGCTGATCAAGGCCCAATAAAAGGTGGGAATGACCCTTATAATAGGATGGTGGCGCGTGGCCACTAGAACTTTGGAAAACTGAGGATACCAAGGCCCAATTAGGACCTTAGGACACCCATAGGCATAGGGATGGACCCCTAATGCCTAAGTAATAAGACCAATTACTCTAAAACCCATAAAAGATATGCCAAACTAACCTTGATTCCCTAAACCATGATCAAGAGCGTCCGAGGACAAAAGGGTTAGCACGACCTAGCCAGGTAGGTGCTCTATCACTATTAGATTCTTTTAAAAGAACTATTATTGTTTTGAGAACATATGTTTTAAATATATGACTTGATTTGCATGACTTAATTCAACATGCATGATAAATGCTTTGTACATAGCCATGTTTTGAAATGATTACATATACATTATGCACATATATGTCTTGCAAACAAGTGCATACATTGCATGATTTAAGTACTTGCAAAGATTGCATGTCCTTGAGGGTTTCCAAAAGACTCTGGAGTGCCGAGGGCCAAGCAGTTGTGAGGGACCCAAAGAGGACGGTTTTAAAAAGAGGTTTTGGCTTACTTAATCTTATGTGATTTGGGCAAGTAAGCCCATGGGTGCTATGCCGAGGGGTCTGGGTTGGCCACCCGACCTCTACCACTATTAGGTGGATGGGTACCACGCCCAAAAAGAGGCAAGTCCCTACGTCTACTGCATGTGGTACAGGGGGCTACCACTGGTGTCACGGAACTGGGTCGACGTGTCATAGGCCCCGTGGAGGCTATGACCGAGTGTCCTCAGGTACCCGGGGACCACACGGCGAGGAGGTCGTGGGCATAGTGGACCCTATGGCTTGATGATTTATGTGCATTTCATATAGCATGATATGAGGTTGGTCGACCATACGATACTAGAGATCCATGAGTTGGACTCCATGAAGCATCTATTGCATATCATGATGTTATCATATATATGTATATGATACTTTCAATTTTGGATTATGTGATCCTTTAAGTCATTAGTATTTCAGTTTGATAACGGATTCTTATATTGATATTGAGCTTGAGTATTTAGACATGCACATGTTTTGAATGAGCATATGATTTTAAAACATCTCATGCATTATAAAACTAGTAGTGATAGGCTCCTACTGAGTATAGTATATACTCACCCAATCCTCAACATTTTTCAGACACCAAGCAAATACTTAAGGCCAAGGAACACTTGTGCTAGGAAGACACCCAGACTAAGTGCAAGTAAGTAAACCCCTACCTTATCTTTCAATGTTACTTGATTGTAGTTACTCTCTAATAGCTGGGGCTGTGACTAACACTTTCTTGGGAATAATATTGATTCAAACTTTGCCATGGCTAAATTAATTGAGAATGTGTTTTGACACTCGGGGTTTTGATGAAAGATTGTTTTCCAAAAGTAAAAGACTTTCATGCATCTCATACTTATAAAACAAGAGATCTCGTCTTTTTATCAAAATTGCATCGTACAAAAACCCGGGTCGTGACAGTTGGTAGAAGAGCACGATTTAACGTTACTCACAGCCCAGTTATGAGGAGAATAACTTATAATCAAGTTTCATCCATGAAAGAGTAAGGGGTAATAGGATAACACAAAACTGAGATTTGGTGAATTGCCTTGTGATTACAGATGCCTAGGAAGAAGGGAAGCAATGCTCCAAGACCTGAAGCCCCACCAGTGGACTCCACTGGGTCAGGCAAGGGATGGCTGAGTTATTCCAACAATTCTTACAGAACATGGGACAATACATAAATAGTCAAAGCCAAACTCCTACCCCCGAGATCCTTCTCCTGATAAAGCAATAGATAGGACTGAGGTTCAGTTAGAAAGGTTTCAGAAACTAGCTCCCTCATTCACAGGAGAAGATGAAGCATCTACAGCTGAAAAATGGTTAATTGATATTGAAAAGATATTTAAAGCCATGAACATAGCTAAAGAAAGAAAAGTACCCATGGCCACATTTGTGTTTAGAGGAGAGGCTACCTTTTGGTGGGAAACAGCAGAAAGAACTTATTTTGATCAGCAAGAAACAATAGGATGGGAAGAGTTTAAAAAGGTCTTTAATGACAAATATTATCCTAAACATATAAGGAAATAGAAGGAAAAGGAATTTATGGACTTAGAACAAGGAAATATGACCGTCCAACAGTATGAAAGTAGATTCATCATCCTCCGAAGATTTGCAGCCCGTGCTTGTGCTGATGAGGAAGATGCGGCCGAAAGATTTGTAGATGGACTCAACCCAGGACTCAGGAACAGAGTTCTAGGTTTCCAACCTTCCACAGTAGCCAAAGCCGTAGAGATGGCCTCCCTATATGAAAAAGATTATCAAAGGAACCAGGCAATAAGAGAAACTAAGAACATCAACACCATGAAGAACAAAGGAAAGAGACCCTTTCAGTCATCTAGACCTAGGCCACCTTTCAAGAAGCCGTTTGAAAACAAAGGAAGAAGACCAGACTGAAAGGCATGCCCTAGGTGTAACAGAAATCATCCAAGCAAACCATGTCCCACTTTCAACATCACTTGCTATAGTTGTGGAGAATTAGGACATTTTTCTAGTAACTGTCCAAAAAGGAAAGTACAAGAGCGTAAAGAAGATCAAGTTCCAAAAGGCCAAGGACGTGTCTTTGCCCTCACTTCTAGTCAAGCCCAAGTATCAAATGCAGTTGTTGAAGGTATTCTTTCTATCTATGATACACCTGCTAAAGTTCTATTTGATACAAGCTCCACTCATTCTTTCATATCCCGGGAATTTGCATCATCCTTGGACATTATACCACAGGACCTAGACTTCACTCTAGAAGTCATGACTCCTGTAGGCCAGGCACTCCCCACTTATTCTTATCTCCAGGATGTCCCCATTTTGATTAAGGACCATTTGTTACATGCCAACCTTATCCACTTAGACATGAATGACTTTGACATCATCCTAGGTATGGACTGGCTAGCCTTTCATCAAGCCTTTGTTGATTGCCGCCAGAAACGTGTCACTTTTACCCTACCTAATGGAGACACTTTCACCCTCCAAGGAAGAAAGGATTATTCTGGAGCGTGCGTTATTTCTTCCTTGAAAGCAATTAAGGACATTGCTCAAGGATGCCCCTTCTTCTTAGCCAAGATTGAATCCGTCGAGAATCCCCAACCAAAGCTTGAGGATGTCGAGGTGGTCCGAGAATTTCCTGATGTATTCCCTAAGGACTTACCAGGTCTACCTCCACCAAGGGAAATTGAGTTCATCATTGACCTTATACCCAGTACTTCCCCCATTTTCAAAGCTCCTTACTAAATGGCTCCTGCAGAACTAAGAGAATTGAAGACCCAGTTACAAGAACTACTTGACAAAGGGTTCATACGACCTAGCGTATCTCCGTGGGGAGCTCCAATCCTTTTTGTTAAGAAAAATGATGGCTCCATGAGATTGTGCATAGACTATCGGATGCTGAATAGGGTCACCATTAAAAATAAGTACCTTCTTCCCCGAATTGATGATCTTTTTTATCAACTTCAGTCAGCTAGAGTCTTCTCTAAGATTGATCTACGATCAGGGTACCATCAACTTCGAGTTAGAGAAGAAGATATCCCCAAGACAGCCTTCAGGACTCGATACGGCCATTATGAATTCAAAGTGATGTCCTTTGGTTTGACTAATGCTCCAGACGCATTTATGGACCTCATGAATAAGGTGTTCAAGGAGTACTTAGATAAATTCATCATAGTGTTTGTGGATGATATCTTAATATATTCTGAAACTCCTGAAGACCATATGGAACATCTAAAGCTTTTATTTATGATCCAACCATTAAATCTTAGGTTAATCCTTTAGATCGAGGGTTCTTAATTACATTTATGGTTTTTATATACATTAAGGTCCAAGATCGTATTCCTTTGTCATTGGTCATATTCAATCCATGATTTCACTAGATTCCATCATAATATCATTCATTCAATCCCTTCAAAGGATCTGATCATACTTGATCTAATTGATCAAGTGGGTCCCTTTGTATATTTAGGGTTTTTCTACCATAAAGGGTAGATCCCTTAATTTATCTTATATCTGTTCAAATAAGTCATGGATATCACTTATTTCAACATTATATCATTAGTAAATTAGATCCTCATGATCTGATCATCTCAGATCTTGAAGATCATGAAAATTAGAAGCTAAATTCTTAAATACATAAATTTTCATATGGAATTTTCTAAATGTTATGATTTCATAAGAAAATAGAAGTTATAAGCTTTCCATAGCTTCTTTCATGTCTCTATTTGGAGTTCAGATGACTCCACAATTGGACTGTGAAGTTCACAGTCATTCCTAGGGTCTAGATTTGATCTAGGCCCAACAACGAATAGTTCAGATCAAATAGGTGGTGCGGGCCAATCGGGAGGAAGGGTCGGCCCACTCCCATCACTGGGATGCAAGCCTGACACAATTCCCCGAGACCGGCACTATTGTGTGTTCATCTTGTCGGGACGATATCGCATGCATCGTGCACGCACAAGGCACTTCTCCATACGTCGTTTTGCAAGGCGTCCCACAACTCCCGATTTGATTTGGAGATCGAACAGTCCATTTTGGACTGTCCAATCAATCCTATTTAATTAAAGGCTCAAAACACTATAAAATTTCTTGAAATTTCTACCCTATGGGTTTTGGACACTTCTGGATTGATTGGATGGCTTAGATTTTCCATCTAAGCCCTCCATCATCCAAAATTGAAGGGTTATGGTCCTTACTTTATTTCTTTTAATTTTAACCTAAAACTAATTACAGAAAAATAAAAATTACATAAATCAACATGAAATAAGTGTAAGAAGTGGTTCTGCCTACCTAAATGGAGAAACAACATAGTTTTGATGCCCAATTTGATATAAATACCAGCTGATGATGATATAGCTCGATAGTCCCTTATTTTGTGACTTCCTCTTGATTGTGCTGTTGGATCTTGAAATTGATTTGGGATTTTTGTAGATAAGGGAGTCTAGGATTGTATAGATGGTGGGATTTGTGATATTCAATTTGGAATAGAGTGCCTAATTGGATTTAGGTCTCTTCTTCTAATTAGAGAGAGGAGAGAGAGAGTGCAAGAACGGAGATTTTTTGGGAATATTGGGCAGAATTTTGGACGTAGGATTTTAGGGCATGGAGACGGGCTCGTGAAGAACATTAGAAATTTTTTTGCGAATTTTATGGGCTATTTATAGGGATTTTTGGAATTTTCCATGATTACATGTAATTATCATATTCAATTCTTTCTATTATTAAATGGGCCTTGGATTCCCACTACCACCTCCTTCTCCACTAGTAGGTGGTAGTGGTTTGACTAATCATTACACATTTTGCCCCTTTTTAATTCCAAAAATAGAGAAAAATAATGTTTATTCCCATGAACTCAGAATTGAGCGTACTTAATGGCGTTGGATTCGTATTTCTGAGTACATTCCAAATTTTTACGTCTTAGGTCTCAGTTATGATTAAAGTTACCAATTTACCCTTTTGTTCATAAAAATGTAGAAAAATAAGGATTTTTTATCCGAATTTAGAATTTGTCATGCTTACAATCATTCTTAAGGGTTTGTTGAGTATGTTTTCAATTATACATGTCTTATCCTTTGATTGTACTTCTATGAGAAGTGCATTTTTAATAACCCTAATATTCCAGTCTAATTTTTCCTTAAAATTTCAATTTCATTATTTATTCAATTTCATTACAAAAGTTAGGGGTGTTACAAATCCCAAGGACAAGAAAGCTGGTGCATGTAGAGTAAGGAGGGAGGCATGGAAGTACTAGAATGGAGGAGGCTTGTAGGTGTGAGATGCGGGAAAGCTAATGCATGCAAAAGAGATGGAAGGTAAGGGAGATGAGGAAGGATGAAATGCATGAGCTCTAAGAATTGTAATGAAAGTTGAAGGTGGATGGGTAAGTGAAAAGTAAGGGAATGTAAGGTGCATGTAAATGTTAAGATGGTAACAGGAATGCATGGAAAACAATATGGGGGAAGGGTGCATGTAAATGGAGGGATGAAAAAAGGGTGCACACAAGAGATAAGGTGATGCGCGTGAGTGAAGGGAATAAGAGAATAAATGGGAGAAGGAGGGATGGAGGAAACAATTGTAGGTTGAGACTCTTACCTCTTTCCCTTATGGTGGATGTGTGGATCTAAGGGAGAGATGATGAGAGTGATCTCTCTCTCTCTCTCTCTCTCTCTCTCTCTCTCTCTCTCTCTCTCTCTCTCTCTCTCTCTCTCTCTCTCTCTCTCTCTCTCTCCACTATTTAGCTTAAGGTTCTACAAAAAAAAGTAAGAGATGGTTCTCCTTGTCCTTCACCTCTATTTATAAAGTTATGGGATGGAAGACCTAAGGAATGGATAGCTAAAATCATAAGGAGAAGGAACTAAAGAGTGG
Source organism: Warburgia ugandensis (assembly GCA_035236585.1). Lineage (NCBI taxonomy): Eukaryota > Viridiplantae > Streptophyta > Magnoliopsida > Canellales > Canellaceae > Warburgia > Warburgia ugandensis. Next base: position 51,286,382 of record CP141133.1, on the reverse strand, counting down.
TTTAGATTTAAGGGAAAATGGAGGAAGGAAATAAGAATGGAAAGAATGGTGGGGGTGGAATTAATTATGGGAAAGGTGGTTTCTTTGATGGAGGAAATAAGAAGGGGATTAGATGTGGGATAGTGATAAGGATGAGAATTAAAGATATGATAAGAAAATAGGAAAGAGATGGGTAGAGATAGGAATGAAGAATGTAAAGACTAAAGGGGAATGGAGAGGGATAAGATATGATCTCCTTAAGTTGGTAAAGGTTGAATGGGCTGTTTTGGATTGATGGTTTGATGCTTGTCCTTCTTCCTCCGATGATGGAGATGGGAGGATGAGGATTATGACATAGCTAAGGAAGTTTCCTCCAAATTTTATCAAGCGGCATACCCACAAAGAAAAAGATAGTTCTTTCTTGCTTAAATAATTGTGTTGAATATCCTTATATGGAATGTGAGATAATGGCTGGGTTGAGCTTTGGCTCCTCTTCATTTCTTCATCCTTGGATCATGCTTCACTTAAGATTTAGTGGGTATGATTGCTTTGAAGTTTTATGTATAAAGGATCATGTTTTGTAGCTATTTTATCTCAACCATTGGATCAACACACCTTAGAGTAGATGGCATAGATTCCATTGATATTTCCTTATTCATTCTAGTTTTCCTCCTTATTTCTCTCCCAGCCCACCATTTTCTTCTCCAAACAATGGGCTTCAAGTAGTGGAGGAAGTCTCCTACTTTAGAGTGGGACATTTTTCTCCTAAAAATAAGTTGCGTAGCCCACCAAAAAAATCTCCACCAATGGTGTCCAAATCTAGTCTTTCTTGCAGTCTTGTTTCTCATTGGTCCATCTTTATTTGAGTAAGTTCTCATTGGTTGCTTAGTATATCCATAAACAAGGATAGGTCTTAGACTTTGAACACTTTGAAAGTAAGAATGATTATTGACCATAGATTTTCTAAGAATTGTCTCTCTCCTTTCCTCCTTTATTTTCCCTTTCTTTCATCCTTATTTCTCTCATTTAAAAAGGTCAAATCAAGGGGAATACACCTGCTTGCATGGGTAAGTCAACTAACTCCTTTCATGGTCACCTCTTTTGGTTTAGTAAGAGATTGGAATGTATCTTCATGTCAGCCCCAATCTCTAACTTATTTTTTTTCAAAAAAAGCTCTTATATATTTGTATCCATTGTATGTGACTTGCACGCATGCATGAGAAGTTCTGTTACCTTAAAAGCATCCAAAGGTAGTGGATTGCTTGCACGCATGCATGAGAATTTTTGTTACCTTAACTTTTGATAAGAACATGTTCTTTAGTAAGGATAATGCTTGGCAGTGCTTTAAGATTTCTAATAACTTAGACTTTGATAATAGAACCGCCTTATGATTCTAAACTCTCAGGTGATCTTGCTCTTTTTTAGGGTTTTAAGGGCCAAAAATATATGTGTTTTAGTTGTACCTTGATCCTGCAAAATATAAAATAAATGCTAATTAATGATATTTAAGTTAATTCCAAGGTTAGAAACTTATAAATATAGAGGTATTACATGTCATTTTTATAAGTATATCAAATACCCCAAACTTACATTTTTCTAGTCCTCAAGCAAAACTAGAAAATAAGAAACATTTTTCTAGTTCTCAAGCAAAACTAGAAAATAAGAAATCTAAAAAAATCTTAGCCACTTTCATAGGCCTTGTCACCTACATTTGGCATGTGTAGAAATCCTTTAAACTCCTAGGTTACCCCTAGTGGATGAGTTGTAGTCTAATTAGGGTTTCCCAAATGATACCTTAAATATTTCAAAGCTTTTATGAAAATCATTTATCTATCTAAGAGAATTTTCTTGTATTCATCTTTTATGAAATTCCTAACTTTAGCATGCTAATAAAAATGAAAAGAAGTTCAAAAGTCTAACCATATGCTAAAGATATTCCATTGTTTCACCAAAACTCAAAGTGTAAGTTTGTGAATATAGACAATATATACATAATTATTAGTCTCCAAGTAAATTATAGCCTAAATTACCATCCAAAAGTATGCTTTGGCTTCAAATCTCTTAGGATATTCTTGACACACAGAAAGAAGTCACTTAGAAAGGGGTAAATCTCTCTTCAATAGTGAGTAGAATAATGTTCATCAAAGCCAATTCTCACATATTTCATATAAAGGAATGATAACTTAGAAAAAAATTGGTAAGGTCTCATGGAAAGGATATCAACTACTAAAGAAGGTTACCCTCTGCCACAGTCCTTGCTCATTCATAACCACATCCAAGCATACTATTCCTATGATCAAATGAGACTTTCACAAACGCTTGGGACAGGGTCATCAAAGAAATTGATGTAATTTATAAAATTTAGAAATTATGAAAAATTGTTTCATTGTGATGGTTATAATGTGATTCTATGATTTCTAGTTTCATAGATTTGGGTGTAAATGCATTTTATGAAAAAATATATTCATGGGATATCATAATGGTTTATTTTGAAGTACACAATTGTTTCTGAAATAAATTGCCTATATTTGGATATATGTTAATTTTAAACAAACTTTAGATGCATACTTTGAAAACGAAATTGTAGTTGGTTGAATTATGTATACCCTATGTCATGGAGTTTTATATATTAACTACATTTGTGATTAATCATAATTGAATTGATAATTATAAATGCCTGACAAAAAGGAAAGGATTTCATTTTGGAAAGGGGCACTAGATGTGTCATGTCTTCATTACAAGGAATGTTTAAAACAACTTGTTGTATGAATTGGGTTTAGTAATGCATCAATTACATGATTGTAGCTTAAAAGAAAGCCTAAAATGTCATATGAGATAATGAGCATAGTTTGAGATGGAATTGTACTAAAATGGATTATATATCTTGTGGTATGCAATTTTTTGTTTTAACCACAATTTTTGAAAAGAATGACTTATAATTTCATTGGTTTCATGGTTGCATATGCTTGATAAAAAGGTAAAGGAATTGATTTTGGAAGTGACACTGGGTGTGTCATGCATTGGCTTCATGGTTTTAGCTTAGAAGAAGCTTTTAAATGTCATTTGATTTGACAAGGGTTTAATATTATAGTGGATAGGGTATATTAATACCCACATGTTTTCCAAGCTAATAAGCATAGTAAGCTTTATGTGAGGGGTATGTGTACCAGTTGGCCTCCTAACCCCTGATCACCAACAATGAAAAAGGTATCCAATTCCCAAAAAAGAGGCACTTTCCATACTAGTGGCAAAGACCATTATAGGTGTTTGTAGTACCCTTGTCTGGACAAGCCATAGTCTCTATGACAATGCTATCAAAATCTCTCTAGGCTATTAGAGAGTACACAACTCAGTGTCATGGCTATGAGCATAGAAGTTCCAGTGGATATCTGTCTTTGTTCTAGGGGAGTTATCATGGCTTCATCAAGGATGAGCTGTGGTTCTGGGTGAAACAAGATGGTCTTATAGATGAGTACTCATGACCAATCAATAGACAGACTTGCTGAAGTGCTGAAGTGTACAATGGATTATGTCAGTTGGTGATACTTACACATTGGTTTAGTCAAATACTACTTTAGGATTTTGTCTATCATATTTTACATGATTTGGTATCATGTTTTGTACCTAGGATGATTAGTTTTAGGGTGATTACCCAATTTGGCTTGTTTGTCTACCATGTGTCTCTGAAAGACTATGATGATTTTCCCTCTAGCTAGCCATTGTTTATTTGTTTGAAAACATCTCTCTAAAACCATGAATGTTGTATGCTGAATTTTTAGTAAAATATGGAATTCAAGTCATCTTTAAACATTTGCATTTTATATTTGCATTATGTGGACTAATGTCTCATTTGGGTTTGCTGCATAAATGTGAATTAACACATGATTTGTATTTCACTAACTTAATTAGAATTGGTATGGAATTTCTTACTTATGAGTTCATATACTCTAAAATGACTTGGCATGGATTTGACTGCATTGAATGGAAATGCAATTTCAGCATTTTATACTTCATCTTTGATTTATATGCCCTATTCTTTGGAACCAAACTATAAATGGCTGGGGAAGTCTTTTGGACTTGAAATTATGTAAACAATTAAAGTAAACGTTAAAACTACCTACACAAGCACAAGCTTGCTAAGATATTGTGATTGTTTACAATATCTAAGATGTGAAAGATTTGACTTAAAGGAGAAGCATTTAGAAGTAGAAGAATTGGACTATGAGCTGTGATTAGATGAATCTAGGATATAGATGTTTTTCATTTCAATTGTGATTGATAGAGAAGGAGACAAATCGTCCAGTTGTTTTGAATTTTTAAAAACAAATGGTATATCAAGTTATTTGCATCGCATCCATAAAATTTGCAATACTTAAAAAAAAAAAAAATACTTTGACAAATTTTTAATAAAAATGAATGGTCCATGTCACGGTTAAATATCTCATTTTTTAAAAACAAAAGACACTCTATGTTTAAAAAAAATAAAAATTTAAGAAAAAGATTCTTCTGTTGCACTATTTTCATAACTTGATTTTAAAATAGGGATAGATCTTGCATTGGAAAAGAGAATTATGTTTAAAAATTCATTCAAAAGCCAAGTCGTTAGGGATGTTACCATCTACAAATACTCCAATTGTACATCAACTAAATAGATTATTTTAATTTTAATTGAAGCATAATTTGGACATCTTCTTTTTTGTGTTTTGGAAATTTTTTAGGGTGGATTATGGGACAATTTTTCCATTGATGCTAAGATAAGCTAGAATTGTAATCTTAACCAAGCATTTATATATCACTAGTGAAGCTCAAGTATAGTCAAACATGTTTGCTATTTAGTCTCAAAGTGTGCATCTATATCCCTGTGGAGAGAGAATGATTCCCCACTAGAAATCTATATCTCTTGGTTGTGAGACTATATCCAAGGGTGGTTATCCTTCTTTGAACCTCAATGCTATCATGGTGATTTTTGTATATGTAAAAGAACTTAACTCTCCAAACAATTAGATGTTTTTTTTTTATCTATCTAAATCTAACATCTTATACACATTAGTGGTGATTTATGTGTCCATTGAGTTAGGCATTTCTCTCTTATCTTACATACTAACTTCCTCAATGTGTGCAATCTCCCTTAGTAATTGGTTATATTGTATCATCTAAGGCCCAATATACTTTAGGAATTAGAATTCTCTCTTCCAGGAGAGCACTAGAAATTTCACTAGAGTTTCCTTCAAATTGAGATTTGTTTTCCTAATATGTAAACAACAAAAAGCCCTAACAAAGTGTCATGAGAGAGATATGATGCAATAAAAATACAAGAAAATATACATAGAATGCATTAAATTTGAGATTTTCTCTCCTTTTCATGCTTAGAATGATGTAATAGACCCACTATTGATTGAGGTCGAAGGTGGTAAGGTCAGTAATTTCATTCATCACCAAGTGCAATGCCAAACCTTGATCTTTTAGGTTTTTGTCCACAGTCTTCTTGATCATGTTGTCTAGAGGGCCTACATTTCAGGATCGCGTGTTCTTTTTGTGTGGTTACTCAATGAGAAAGATACTCATCATGATTTAAACAACATCATTCCTACACAATTGTATTATCTAAGTGGTTTTTCTTCTAGAAACATCCTTGAGAAAGTGATTGATGTTCTTGATTTGTTAAAGAGTGAAGGGTTTAGATTTACTCTATAGGAACCTCATGATCATATGGTTTTGAAGCCACATACTTCACAATCGTGAGGCATGTGAGTTGTTTCACTTGACATCTATTTTGATAATTTGGAAGCAAAATTGGGCAATTTTCTAGAATGCATGTTTCAAAGGTCAAGGATCATAGAGCCTAGTTTCAATTTCACTAAATTTTTTTGATGGTCATGGACACCCCTTTTTTTATTGAGAACATTGCAAGTGTGAAAATCAAATTCAAAGGCCCAAGAACATGATCTCTTGTGGATTTGAATGGTGATGCTATTTAGATCATGATCATCAGAATTTTTTAGGTGGTCCTTTTTTCTAGAAACATTCTTAAGCTAGTGTTTGACATTTAGGATTTGGTAAGAAAATGAAGGGCTTACATCTACTCTAGAGGAACTTGTGATTTAAAGGTTTTGAGCTCAGACTTCAAAATGGCGAGTATGTGGGTTGTTTTCCTTGAAATCTTGCTTTCTTAATGATCTTGAAGTAAAACTTAGAGATTTTTGGGCCATTTAAAAATCTTTTTAAAGTGTGCTTTTTCTTGATTGCATGACATCCATTTTCTAGGTGTGAAATAAAGTGTAGGCCCTCAAAAATCATTCAAGTGATACAAATTTCGGTGTTTATAGTTTGCCCTTCTTTGATCTAAAGATTGTAAAGGTTGAAGGTCAGGGATCATATAGCCTAATTTAGAATTCACTAATGGTTTTTGAGAGCTGTGGATGGCCCTCTTTGATTGAGAATGCTTCGTATTGAAAACTGAAGCCAAAGGCCTGAGATTTGAATGATGAGTCAAGTGATAAAGTGCCCTCAGCAATGAAGAATTACTACTCTTTATTGATCTACTAGTTTTTTTTGTTTTTTTTTAAGTGGTTGGAATGAGAATTTAAAATTTTGGGGAAAAATATCTTTGACCATGGGGTTTTTATTTTATTTTTTAAATGTTAATATCTAGATTGATGAGATTCAAAAAGTGTTGAAAGGGTATGTTCATAGGATCCACTTGGGAAATGAATTGTCAGATTGACGGGATTTGAAATTAACCTCAAAATTAGTGAGCTGATTAGCAAGATCTATTGAGGACTGCTGTGAAGATGAACGTATCATTAAGATCATTTATTTAATTGAAATTAATGAGTTTATAATGAGATACATTCATTTTATGTTAAAACTATTGAGATTCAATGATTTTAGTTGACAAATTTATGAGATACCTTGACTAAATTGATGGATTGATAGGATCATTTGATATGATTGAAACTAATGAGTGAATCAACAATATCCATGGATTTGATTTGAGATTGAGATTGGGATTGATTTGATTTGAGATTGAGATTGAGATTGAGATTAATTTGATATGAGATTAGTTGAACAATAGATGAGATCCATTAATTTGTTTGAAATCAATGAGATCCATTTATTTGCTTATACAATTGACGAGATTCAATAAGATTTAGTTGAAACTAATGAGTGAATCAACATGATCCATTGATTTGATTTGAGATTGAGATTGATTTGATCTGATATTGGATGTACAATAGATGAGATCCATTAATTTGTTTGAAATCAATGAGATTCATTTATTTGCTTATACAATTGATGAGATTCAATAAGATTCAGTTGAAATTGTTTGATGAATTGACAGGATCCCTTGATTTGATTGAAATTGATGAGTGAATCAATACAACCCATTCATTTGATGATAAGATCAACAAGATCCAATGAATTTTAGTGATGGATTGATATGACCCACAATTCTGATTGAAATTTTGATGATGGTCCAATAGGAACCATTAATTTGTTTAAAATTGATGAGATGATCAACAAGATCTATTCATTTGATGATTGGATCAATGAGATCCAATGAATTTGATTAATGGATTGATATGACGCATTGATTTGTTTGAAATTGATGAGCATATTGGCAAGATCCATTAATTTGACATTAGAATCAATGAGGTCCAATGAATTTTGATTGATGATGATTGGTTGTGAGATTAATTATAATTAGAAAGACCTAATGATGGGCCCATGATTGTTCATTCAATAGGCCCCCCATTTTCCTTCATGATTGTGTTGTCCATGTGATTTGAACTTGACAATCCTGTGTGTACAATAAGGCATTTTAAACAATCTGTGCATTCGGCTTGATTAGGAGCTTTATAAATAGGTTTTCCCTATTCAATTTCACGTGTGACATTGTTGTGACATCAAAGAAAATTTATTCTTTTTCGTTTGTGAGGTTTTCTAAGAGTTTCTTATTGATTCAAGTGATTCTTAAGACATTGAACAGCTTGAGAGATGTCGGAGAGTTGTATGAGTGAGGATTTGTCGTTCTGCATGGTGCTTGAGGAGGGGCATTTGGGGCTCATGGAAGAAGCTCGTGCCTTTAGGTATGGAGAAGAATTAGGATCCTCTGGATCGAGGTCATGTGGTATTCAATCACCGATCTTAGAGCTGCCAATGAGCCTGATCTATCGAACTGGGTCCTAATGGGAGATGTGAGTGATCTTAACTCTTTCTTCAAATTCTTTTTGTTTGTTTGTATATTTTTCTTTTTTTAAAATTCATGCTTTTGGATGTTGAAATCAAGAAAATTCCTGGAATCTTGTTATAGAATTTTGAAATTATGTCTAGGATCACGCTAAAATAACGTTTATTCTAAACTAAAGATGCTTGTATTATTCATGATGAAAGTCTTTGAAAATATAGGTACATGGAAGTATTTATGAAACCTTTTCTTTTCTTTTTTCCAAAAAACAAAAAATTTAAAGTCTAGGAAGAAACTTCCTTGGAAGGGAACTTTGAATTTGAATTTGAACTATTTACACTTCCTTAAAAGATGACCTAGAACAAGTCTCGTTGAGCGAACAAGCCTCATGAGGCTAGGGACATCTTGTACAACAAGAGCTTTTAAAGTATTCTTATTTTCCAACTTCGTGGGTGTATCGGGCCTTGGGCCATGCCTTGGTCATGAGATTCTAGCCTGAGCAAAGGCCGTGTCATCTTCCAGGCTTTGAGAAGGGGCTCCCACTGTCATAGTTTGCCTATCTGAGATAATTGAGATTTGGTGGGACCCTTATTCCTACAGAGGGGTGCGTTTAGACCGACTCTATGGGTCTGATGTTTTGGTACTCCTCCGAGGAGTATGCATGGGAAGTTTGATGCCCTTCTTATTGATGGTGAGGCTGTCATCTGCTTTCATTCTACTCACATCTAGCAGCATGAGAGATACCTGAATTTTCTCAATAAGAATCTAAGATCTTGAGGATCGAGTGACGAGGGAGTAGATGGCTAATTGTTAGGTTCGAACTTGCTTAATTGTTTTGACAGACTCATTATCTATGAGCTATAAGGGCTAAGGATGCAGACACTGACAGATCTGGCTCATGCATGAAAACATCGTCTTCCTGGCAATGGATTGGGGAAACTATGCCTGTAAGTGCTTCCTTCGTCAGCTTACTCATAAAGCCATTGCAGGCGGCTCCGTGACTGACATGTGGTACCTGCTAGGGGTGAATTTGTGCGTACAGCTTTCCCCTTTTGGTTCTTGGCTGTAACCTACGTTAATGCAGATTATCTACCACGCTTCCATGAACCAATCATTAGAAACCAAAATTCGATAAATTATCGATTAGGTGAATTCCAACAAAAATCCATGTGTTAAAAGCATAGTCAACAGCGCAAAGGAAAAGTGTATAAAACCGTATCCACTAAAACGGAATCGATCAATGAAATCTGGATAGCATACAGTGCTGCCAATGGGACAATGGTCTAGACTCTCAATAGTGACCGACATGTCCAACATATCCACAATCCAATACTTGACAACTATGCTTGTAGGGCACCACCGTGACCTCAGGTGACTACCATTATCGCTGTGTTTGCCACGGATACCACACAGACTCTTCACTGGCCCTCATGGGGTTACCAACTATATCCTAGGAGCATCCCCGTGAAGGCTACTCCAAAAATAAGCTACTTTCGAACTTAGTCTTAATCAGAGAACAAAGGCCACCTGCTCTTCTTGATCTAGTGTCTCTAGGACTTAAAGCCGCTCATAGGGCGCTTGCCTTCAAGACTTACAGTTGCTCGTAAAGAACTTGCCTAAAACATCAGTCAAATAACACCCTCAAGACTTACAGTTGCTCATAAGGCACTAGCCTAAAACATATGTCGTCAAATCATCGTACAAAGGTAAAACCACTTCCCCAAGCCATAAGGGAAAACATTGAATCCATGTCTTTACCATTGTGGTGAAAACGTTTTTCATAAATCCTCACGTCTTAAGATGTGGTCTCCAAATTCAATAGTTTCAATATGATGAGATTAGTGATAGGTCACCTGCACACACATGATATAGTAAATCATAAGAAGTTTAATAGTGAGATTTCTTATCATTGACTATAAGCACGTAGAATTCTAGTGGTACATGAAAGTGTCTTTAGTAAACTGGGCATATCATTAGGTTTCCCTTTTTAAGAGTGAAAGCATTGCATATGAATATTAGTCTATACGAGTCATGTTTATCTATATTCAAATCATTTCAACAGTTGTAATATGAACTAGTTGAGATGAGACTAGCTAATGGATGCCTACATGGTATCTTCTCACTAGAGTTTAGGCCCTATGACTTTCAATTAAACTTTTTATTTTATCACTAATGTATCTGCTGTGTTTTTTTCTTGTTTTTTTTTTTTTAATAGTGTCGTAACGATGGTAAGCATGAAGCTTACTATCTTGGATAGATCAGTGCACTTATGAGGTTTCAACTATGTTTCACATTGCCTCTAGTTTTCTTAAAGTTTTTTGCATTCAACTTAGTAACCTAACATTTTCAGTCCTTAGATAATTTCTCAATACGTGGTGTCGTGAAGAGAAATGGGTTCACCGGATTTCATCATTTGTACATAGGTAGATTTTAGGTGTTTCAACTTATCCACCCAATTTTTTCATGCTAGAACTTATATAGAGTTGATAGTTTATATGAGAAGTTCCTTACTGATGTTGGTTGATTAGATCATTAGAAATTTAAGATAAATGTCTTCCATTCATGATGAAACAAACCAACCATGATCAGGTTGTCATTATTTACACTTCATAAAAAGAGCAGTCCAATGCACGAAGCTCCCACATATGTGGGGTCCAGGGAAGGGGTGGACCACAAGGATCAATAGTACACAGCCTTACCTTGTATTTTGTAAGATGCTGTTTCTACACCTTGAACCTGTGACCTCAAAGTTACATAACGACAACTCTACTGTTGCACTATGTCTCTGCTTCTTATTATTTATACTTAATGTGAGACTAAATATTCCCATTTCACTGCCCGATTTCAAGCTTACACTTCTACAAGTTGGTGGTTTATAAGAGTTAATCCTCATTGACTATTATTGATCAGCTCTTCAGAAATCTTTAGATAAGTGCATCTAATTCATGATAAATCATTTAAGCATCGAAATACCTAAGTTAGTATTAAGGATTTTCACGTTTAGTACCAACCAATATACGCTCTATTCAGTCTACACTAGGCTTCAATTTCAGGTCTAAAGTTCATCTTACAAATTTACCTAACTTCCTTACCACTCACAAGTCATTATTACCAAAGATCATAAGCAATAAAAGGAGTAAGAAAATTTAATGGAATATTTCAGAAAATGGCCTCATATTAGTGGCCTAAACAAGCACCTTTGCAATGCGTCTCCCTGTACGTCTGGCAAGGAGCATTTCATCTTTTAAAAGAATTTCACCCAATAACCCCGCTTCCTTGAGGAAATCTTTGCATTATTCATACATTAATTGATAGACCAATAGTAAAATAGATCATTAGCACATTTGCATTCAAGAATTAGTATAGCTAGCTCACCAGCATTACATTTTTGTGAAACTTCTTCCTGTAGTTCGGTCAGTGAGTAGTTTCACATACCTCTTTAAAATTCATGCAGATTATGCATTTAATTGGGCAAAATTTTCATGAATCATATCATAACTAAGAGGAGTAAGGATACAGTACAATATCAGGGCATATATGCTTAAGAAATATCATTATCTAGGTCTAACTAAAAGGCAGAAATGATGCCCCATATTTTCTGCGCAAATAAGCACAAAATTGACATCATTTTCCTTGCCCTTCAGACATGCCAAATCTACCAAATTTAATCCACAATATGCAAAATTAGTCATCATGATATCTTCCATATATCAAAGAGAAAAACTCATTCGAAGATGGTGAAATATAGGGATATTCCTGGCTGGAATTTGTCCCTTTGTTTCAGCCATGCATACAGTCCATACAATTTGACGTCTGCTTCTAGCAATAAACATAATTATACCAACTATTTTCAATGAAATTTCTAACATAAAACCTCTCTACATTACTAAAAAATCATAATCAAAGATGTGCATTAACATCAGATATCATAATATAAGAGAACTCATGCTTAAATATCATCAATAGCCATAATCAATTTACTTTGCAATACATCAAGAAAACCCTTTTGAAAACTCTAGCATTCCTCCTAATTTTTTAAGGCTAAACCAAAGTTCATATTAATCATCTTCCTATTACCCACCTACCTAAAATTATAATGACCCAAATTCCAACCTTATTTTATGGATTTTTGTCACATATTAAATTAAAATTAAATGAGAAATTAAATTCTATCAAAATTGACTTTCATGTAAATGGATTCTTTGTTGAAAAGTACATTACAAGAGCTTTCTAATTCACTAAGAATGCACAAAATAGAGATAGGGATCCAAAAACTGCAAAGTTTCAGTAATGGACTAAGGGGGTCAGAATTGATAATGACACCCCCTCCACAAACTCTCACCCACCACATGGAGTTTCACTCCTAATAGAATCAAAATAGACGGAGAAAATGAAAGAAGGGAGAGAAGGGAGAAGAAAAAGGAGGAAGAATAAGAAAGAGGAGAAGCGGAGAAGGAGAGAAGGAGAGAAAGGAAGGATCTAATGCACACACCACTTCTGTCGCTCATCCCTTACCATTGTTTTTCGCAAGCAAAGAGAAATTTAGCTACTGTTGGAGGAACATCTTTCGTATTTTTCAAGATCCACCCTACAATATGGGGTCAAAAGGCCAAAATAAGTGATTCATTTTTAGCCCTTATAAAAAGAAAATTGACTCTTTATCATCTTTCACACTCATGTCACATTAAGGTATTGTAGAAGAAAAAACTTCAAAATCTGAACCAATTTACCCTACAGAATGAGTTCTAACTCATTACAATTAGAGAATAAATTATAGGTATAAAGTTGAACATCTGTTCATTAGAATAAAATATTTGTTCATTATGATGATTAAGAATGGAAGGGATTCTTTAAAAGTCATAGGTCCAAGAAGTGCATATAAATACTACAAAAGTCTAAGATTGCAGTATGGAAAAACAAAAGAAATAGTAGCATGGATAAATGATCCGAGCCATTCATCCTCTTCACCATCTCCAAATGACCAAGCGCATGTGAGATCTTGATGATCATAAACATCTGGGCCATTGGATTGAAATAGGAACAGTATGCTAAATGGTCTCCGATCAAAGATCCGAACCATTCATTTTCTCCAGCTTCACGAGTAGAGCAAAATTCTTTGGATTGATCAAAGATCGATGGAGAATCAATTTTAGATCATTAAGAAAACAATGACATGAGCAATTGCATAGAAATCCTATGACATTCATCTTTTCTGAATTTTTCAGTACCAAACAGCCATAGAATGCTCCCAAATTCACTGAGAATGAAGCTAAGCCTCCCTATCAGTAATTTTTTGTAGCTTTTTTAATGATTTTTCATATTATCTAACTATATATGGTTACTAATGGCTATGGTTTTCCAGTTATCTTCTCCGACAATGGTGACCAAATTTTGGTGACGACAATCAAATTCTCGACTACTATAAAACATAAAAATTATATATTTAAAATACTTGTCACTCAATTTATGTATTCGTGTCAATAAATATCCAATCTGAGATCATCCAGCAATTAAAATTTTAATCTAAACACGTTGCACGGGTGTAAATCCTACATTTACAAATCCAACCATTGAAAACATGATTGGATAATAGCTCTAAAACCATGTTACTCATATATCTACAAGATCTATTATAAGATTAATAGATCAAGGACTATTCAACACCTAATTTGTGATTAGAAACTTAGATATGTAATATCTAAACATGTAGAGTAGCAAATCTAACTATTTGTGGAGTGGATGACAAATTTGAGAATCATCCAGTCATTCAATTTGAGATTTAATGCTTTAATATATTAATTAGGAACCAATTAGTAAAACCTTACCTAAATTCTTACATGTATGATTGACACATGCTAGAAGCTTTGATCAGTAAATCTTAATCACTGGTTAGCCTTCAAGTTGGACTTTTATCAATTTTAGAACATTAGAACTGTGATTTCAGGTAGGTTGTTTTGTCATCTTTAAATTATTCTTATATTCAGATTATGACCAAATTATTGGTTTAGTCATAATAGTGAATTGAGTAATTTACTGAAATGTCAAATTGTTGGACAATAGTGGGACTATTTTCTGTAGAGTTTTGATAGCCAATTAAAGGTAAGTGGGAGCATTAAACTATAGGGACAGCAATGGCATGATGATAGATCATGTGCAACAATCAGAGGAGAACATTCATAGCTTTCATCAGTTTAAAAAAAAAAAAGGGCCTAGCTTAGAAGCATCCTACACCCCCTTACCTCTTGATAGTTTTGCCTCCAATCCTCATTGATTCTTGCTCCAAAATGCAATGGATCTAGATTGGTAGTTGTTTCCTCCCCTTTTCTCTTTTGATCTCTCTTTTTTCTCTCCCTATCTCCTTTCTTTCTCTCTCTCTCTTATGTTTCTTGTTTTCCTTTTCTCTCTTTCTTTCTTTCTCTTCTCCGCTCTCCTTTTTTCCTACCTTTCCATGGTTTTTCCTTTTCTTTCCCTCTAGCCCTAGATGTTTGATTATAATTAGACATTTGGCTAGTCTTTCTTTATTTGACTAAGCTTTGACCTTCCATATGTTGCATTCAGGTAGATCTAGTCTTCATTGTCCTAATGTACTATACGTGATATTGGTTTATTTCCCTATAATTTACTTTACATTCTTGATTTTCTTATAATTCCATGTTATTGAGAATGTCCATTTATGGAAACCCTTCAACTTAGTTTAAGTTTTTGCTCCAAAAAGCTAAAAGTTTAAACTTATGGCAATTTGAACTCATGACCTTATACATACTATTCCACACTATAACCAGTGCCACTCACTTGCTTCTGTTAGGAAAATCTTGCAAAGGTAATTATTTACATTAAGAAAATTCAAATTGTTACAAGACTTGTACTTAGTGGGTTGTGTCAATGAACCTTTCTAGTCTTAGAGTGTTAGAATTCTTAGTATAGGATTTTTGAGAGGTCCCAATTCTAGTTCCTCGACACAATGATAGTTGTATCATGTTTTCTAAGGGCTAGCAGATGATAAGTGAGCTTTCTTCTAGTTTTATGTTCTTTTTTAGGTGGAAGGTTGTAATTCTTTCTTTGTAGTTCCGTCACTAGGACATGGTGAGAATGGAGTAGTTGGATGTAACTCATTGGTGGCATGCCTCTGCTCTCTTTTCCCAAGTTTGGTATACTCTTTCTTATTGTTCCTTTGCTCTTAGAGGAAAAAGTTTCTAATGTCATCTATCAACAATGCAGATATTCATCTTGAGGACATTGCTGTCGAGCCACAACATCCACATTTAAGAGAGTGCTCTGCCTAGTACTCAAAAGAGGGCTTAGTCGATGACTAGCCTTCTCAAGCCCAGGCCTAGCCATAGTAACATGTGCAAACTTACCCCTCAATAGGCCTAGCTCATGGCTAAGGAGGCTATGGAAAAAAGACATGGTGAATGGGGAAAGGACCTTCCTTATAAGAGAGATCATGCTTATGAAGAGTCTAAGAGTTCCACCCCTGGTTCATAGAAAGTCCATGGAGGTTGAGAGGATGGGAGAGAGAAAACACTCGTTGTTTTCCTTTCTAAAACTTGGAATTTTAGGTTATTACAAATATTTTTATTCATAAAATATCTGGTCTTTCCATATTTTTTCAAAATTTTGACTTGCATAGCATTTAAGGAAAAGTTGGAGAATACATGGAAATTTTGAATTTTTTTTTTTTTTTCCAAAAGAGGAGATAAATATTATTTATTGAAGAGACAAATTACCACATGATCCAGGCTTGACAATTCAAGATGTGCCAAAAATATCCAAACTTTTCAAAAATGATGAGTCACATGGAGAAAAATGTGATGACCAAGTACCCTATTAGTTATCACCCAGTGTTCACAATCATATGATCTAGGCATACTAGACTCCACAAATGTGTGGACTAAGTTGATAGAAGCTCAAAAGTGAAAATTTTCCCTTTATGGGATTTTCATGCATTCACCTTAAAGTGACTTCCTCTAAGCCACTTGTATGACCTTGGAGGACTAGGCAGTGACAAAAACTTGATAAAAAAAACACCATAAAAGGTAATTCCTTTATAGTTTTATTTGAAAATCATACTTTCTTTCTAAATTTATACTTTGATGTTTTTTAATGCTTTTGATTGATCTATGAACTTCACTCTTTACTTCTTGTGGTGAGTTCTAATGCTATGAGATTGAATCTGATAGAATTTTTGTGGATGGGATTAGAGAGAATGATAACAAGAATTGATTGTTGTTCATTATTGTGCAAATGGTTGCTTTTGTTCTCTCTCTTTGATTGATTATTACTTGGTTGAAGCTTGCTTTGGTTTCTGGGACCAAGAGGACCATGTCTTCTAGTTCATGGATAAAGAAATCTGCCCACTATTGGGGATTTTAAGAATTGTGATGGGTTTTGTAGGAATATGATTTCTTAGACCATCGACTAATCAAACAAATTTTTTATGGTTTTGAAGGCTCCTTCAATTGAATGAGGTAGAGGAAATGTGTACATGCCCTTGGAGAATGGAGGGCCTAGCAAAGTCATTGCTATTGATTTCCTATTGAGGGATTTGATAATTAGTATTCTTGGTGGGAATAGTGAGCAGACCATTGCTAATTGTGTTCATTGCTTATTTTCTATTTTCTACTTTCCCCCTAATGCTTCTAAAGTCCCTTCCAAGTTGATTCAAGTGGTCAACCAAGCATTAAACTACAACACATATCCAATTCCCTTCTTTCTAGCTAAGACCTTGATATGCCTAGATAAGTTCAATTCCAATGGAGTAGGAAATGGCATGAAAGTGAGTTTCTTGAATTTCTTATCCTTCCTTTTCCTTGATCCCTGCAAGATTTACTAATCCTTAGATTATTTGTTATAGCTTTGACTTGTGGAGAGGCTTTTGATCTTGTACCCTCCCATGTAAAGGTCCATCATAGTTCGAACCTTGTTGGCCATAGAAGGGTTCCCTTGAAACTTCACAAAGAGTGATTGGGAGGACTAGTTAGAGGAAATGAATGGCTTGGATATTAGATGGTAGATGTACTCATGCAATGGAGAGGAGTTTCTTTACCATTGTGGGAGTACCAACTATGTGCCCCTGGTTGGTTGTGAGCATGCCCCCTTTTATTATGTAGTGTGCCCCATGAGACAGTTCAAGTATAAGCAAGGAGACATCTTGGACTTAAAAAACATATATACTCCAATATAGTTCATGACCCCAGAATCTTGAGGGGGATTAGGAACTCTTAAAGGGTACTAGATATGAGGTAGTGGGGATTATGATTGTCCTACCTAGGATGTAAGATTCATGGAGGAAGGATTGTTGGAGCTATGGGAAGTGATGATGATGATGACTCCTTCGGAACTAGTGATATGATCAATTGAATTATATCAAGTAGAATATAAAATTTTAAATGTTTATTTTTAATTTGGCATGTAATTTTCTACCCTTAACTTCTAGTCTTTAACTAATATGCTTGCATTTAGGACCTCTTATGCTTTGATTGTTTAGTTTTTCCTTGCTCATTATTGTCTTATTTTTTCTTTCTACTTCTATTTTTACTCACAACCCTCTTTTTATTTAGTTGTGATTGGTTTCTTTTTTTTCTCTATCTCTCTCCCCTTTTTTTGAATGATAATGTTAGATAGCATACAGGGGCAACAATATTTTATTAGTTTTTAAGGCCGCACTTGGGCAAGACAAGCTACTTGCTTACCTCTTTATAACTTAGAAGATCAAGTCTAATATAGCTTTGGGGAACTAATGCCTCAAGGGTACATAGGCAAATGGCAAGTTCTTTGATAGGTCTAATCATGATATCTCTTAAGTAGAATATTTGTGATTCCTTCAACATCGGTGCCATCAACTTCTTGAAGCTTGGCTACATTTACATAGTAAACTTCCTTGATGATGTATAGTCCCAGCCATTTACATTGAAACTTACCCCTAGGATCTAAAGATGAGGCTCTTTGTTCCTTGAGGACTAGATCTCCCACTAGCAATTTTCTAAGCCTCACCTTCTAGATGAATGCCCCAAAGATTAGAATTCGATATCTTTAAGTATGTTATAATGCTTTCAATCTCTTCTCATCAAGTAGGTGCAACTAATCATACCGGGATTTGATCTAGTCTTCTTCAACTACTTTTTAGGGTTATCTAACTTGGGGGTGTCAATAATTTAAAATATCGATGAAGGACCAAAAGAGAACAAGACTAATCAAGTATTAAAAAATTTAGATCATCATAAATACCTCTTGAAGCAACATGTTATGGACATCTTAGATCTTGTAGGAGTGGATATCTAGATTTCTCAATGAATGAACAATTTGGATCTTTTACAAAAGATGTCCTGGATCAATAATAAGGGCATCTAGAATTCATAATGGTTGGACATCTTGGATTAAAAGACAATGGATGTCTTGGATTCTTACATGTGGATGTTTCAAAGATGTCAATGGGAGATGTCCCATGGTCCACTCAAAACATTCCTAATTTCACATGATCAAATCATTTCCAAGAAGCCTTCCTTGGTTAAGATGTGTTGACTTGTCAGGATTCTAAATTAGGCAAGATTAAGGAAATTTTTACAAGGGCAGTTAGGGAATTTAAGGACTTGTTTATTTATAAAACGTGTGTGTAGAAATTGATTGAATTAATTTAGGCAACTATCCAAGACTTAGAAAGTGTAATTTGGGAGACACCCAAGTTTAGGAAACTATTGTTGAAAATTGCCTCAAACTTAGAAGCTAATACTTAGTTTAGGAAACATTTACTTTTAGGATGTTGCTTTTAGTCTTGATATTTGCTTATATGGGAGGCTTGTTCCCATCTGTTTATGGCACATGTAGCATGAATCAAAGGATATACAGTAAGTGGACATTTTTCTTTACTGAAGAAGCGTGCATGACTCTTAGCTTTCTTTTGTCATTTATATCTTTTGAAGGGATCCTAAGATGCCTAGTTCTATATCTTCATGGTGGTGATTCTTCTGTATCTTTAAACTGGTAAGTTAGTTCTATCCATTGTTCTATAGCTCTATAGTAGTAATTCTTTAGTATCTGTAGAGTAGTGAGCTATTTCCATAATTTAGCCATGTATCTTTGTAGTGGTTATTCTCCTATATTTATTTAGTGGTGAGCTATTTTAATCTGTCATGTTATACTTTATACTATCCAATTATGTGGTATCAAATTGATTCAGAGCTTTGGGTTGTGATGGAATTTCAAGCACAATGCATGGTTGCTTCTAATAAAGATGCTCATGATTTGATGATGGATGACCTAAGGAGACAAATCAAATAACTCGAAGAACACCTAGAGTAATATAGTAGTCATGGTGATAGAGGAGGTGACAAATCAAATGTTAGATCCTTTAACAATGAGGATAATTATCTTTCTTTTTCTTCAAGAAGTTGAGGTTTGGATATGAGATCATCGTCAAACAAGGCGATGTGAATTTTAATTTAACCACAATTGCACCAGTCCACTCTAGCATAGACATGGTAAATACGGATCAATCTCATACAAACTCTTTAATAATGGATTCAATTAAAAACTAGATTATCCTACTTTAACCTAGCCAAAAATTAAGAAAAGTGATTAAACTAAAGTAACTAACTAAAGCAAGTAAATAAAACAAGAAAAGTAAATCTAACTAACTAAAAACTACTTTCATTAATGTAACTTTTGCTTACAATTTATTTGAGTACATAAAGAAAGGAAACAAAACAAAGCAAATAAAGGAAACTCCCTTGAAGTATCCACTATAGGATTCCTTAGTTTATCACTAAACTATGATCTTTACATGTCCGCTTCCTTTTGCCAAGCTTGAATTCTGCTTTACAGTTCCTTTATTGTGCCTATCAATCATGGTATATAATATGTCCAAAAAAGCACTTAAAAACTCAATGAAAACTCCTTGGTTTCATCTATCATCTTACACCATAATATTAAGCATAAAATTAGTAGTAGAATGGTACAATTTTCCATTAAAAACAGATGCAAGAGGTTTTAGAAAAGCATGCAATTTCAAAAACACCTACTTGTAATCCAATCGTAGAAGATCAATCTTTGACTTGAGCTTTTTCCCTTTGTCTTCCACTTTTTCTCCTCTGAATTTGGGTTCTTATAAGTATCTAGTCTTCTCTCTGCCTTCTTCTATCTTTCGTCCTTGCTCTCTCTCTCTCCCTCCCAAAGATGCCTTATAACCCAAAGTAAGGAATAAGCTGGAACATCCCCTTCTTATTGAGAGTTTCCTATAAGTTTCCTTGCTTACCAAGGTGTTTGATTTTTAATTAGTTTCCTTGCTTCCCTAGGATTCCATTACATGTCTCGATTCAATGTCCCTAAGCCTCTCCGTCCGCACATGATTCAAATTTGGTCTAGCTTAGGATTCCTACTTTCACCAGGACTCATACACGTTTTCGCATGTGGGCTTGGGTTTTCTCCCTTGGAGCTAAAATAATTAGGATTCCTACTTTCACCAGGACTTGTACACATTTTTGGATGTGGACTTGGGTTTTCTCCCTTGGAGCTAAAGTAAGGAAAATATTCCATACCTAGGTCTTATGGGTCCTAATCCAATGGATGTGGTACCCAATAACTCCCCTTTCTCTCTCTAAATAGACTGCCCATTTCACGAGTGAGTTTGCATGAGGAAATTCATTATAGTTGGAGTAAGGAACTTCTACATCTAGTTGTAAACTCGTCCTTGTCGTCCTAGATGGCTCGATGAACCTAACCTTTGTTCTTCTGATTGGAAATTGGATCATTTTGATTGTTTGCCTTGCAGTTTCGAGAAAGAAAAACCAAGGTTGTGATCATTCTCTCAATCAAACTTTTGGGGCATGGTCTATATATATGGTGCTCCGAAGATAAATCCACGTGCAATCTTACAAAGTTTGTAATACAATTGTACGGGTATACTTCTCAACTGACCATATGGCACGTCCATGGTAGTCGTCCTATTGTCTGTCTCATAATTCCTCATATTTGAACTAATTATAATAATTTGTTTATTTTATATGTCTAAAGATCTGAACGTACTGGTGCACTTATCGCTGTATGTGTTTCTTGTTATAGAGGACGATGCTCAAGCTGCCTTCCTTAAATAAGCGATTTAGTTTTACGTAGAGTGAACCAAGTGATTTTGTAAATAAAAACTGCATCAAAGTCGTGCATAGAGTACCCTCAACCAATAACATCCATATAGTTCTTCCTTAAGTGGGTTTTAAGTTTATAGTGTGAGGTACCACATACCACATCAACCCCCCCCCCCCCCCCCCCAATTCAGCCCTCCTTACACTAGGCATTTTAACTAAACTTCTACCCACTTTGAAACATTACCAACCTTGCATCCTTTGCTTGGCATTGGTGTGCACTTTTCATCATTTAAGTAGTGTAAAGCTTGCTTCTTAATTCCCTAAACATGAATCACATTTATGAAAAGAAAATCCTCAATTAATTCGTGAGTAGAAAATTAAGTATGTAAAAATTAGAGGTATTACACACATACCTCGTGTATTACAACTCAATACGTTGGCCACCACATTGGACTTTCCTAGATACTACTGAATATTGAAATCTTAGCCCTTTAAATATTCTATACATCTTCTCTACTTCATGTTCAAATTATGCTTCAAGAAAATATACTTGAGGTTCTTATAGTCAATAATGTAATATCTCTAATTTTTATAACCATTTTTACTCCTAATAAAATGAGAGTTTTATTCAAATTGAGACTAGACAATCCTTGATGATTAATGACCTAGTAAAGATACGTTATTAATATGTGAGAGACATCTCATTGTGGATGTAAAATCAAAGGGATTAAATCTATCTAGATTTGGAAGTAGGAAGCAAGAAGCCCCAGGAGAGATTAGACGTCTCCTAGTTTAGACTTGGAAAGTCCAATCAAACATAAGCCCAAGATCTCAAGTGGGCTGGGGCTTGTTACACCAATATGAAGGCCCAAATAATAAGACCTTAAGTAGGGCCTATCCAATTAAATCAAAACCAATATGAAGGCTGGGATTTAACTTGGAGATCCCACGTGGAGAATATAAGCAGAAGACGTCTCATAAAATAGTAAATAGCCTATGTCTAGAAATGATTCCTCATGCCATGCAAGGTGGCAGGAGCATGTGAGGCGTGCTAGGTAAGATCTAGATCATAATGCTTGTGATGAGTGGCTGAGATAAGATCTTAATAGGCAATAGAATAAGGAAAGAATGAGGCATGATTTTATTATCCTAGATGCTAGGATCTTAATTGAAGATGTAAATGGATTATTACTAGAAACAAGGATGTCTCAACCCATGCAAGGGTGGCTGAGCCGTGATCTTGCAAGATAGCAAAATGGCCGGTGGCCAATAGAAAATTATGACGGTATAACATGATTCCTTAGGCTGAAACCACGTTGAAACAAGATCTCATCCTATCTAAAGATGGATTGGATGGGTGAGAAGAGTTGAATTGTGAATAGGAGAGTGCAGCAAGAGGAAAATCGTGGAGAGTAATAGAATTAGAATGTATCCAACATGTCTTGAACTAATTAGTAACTAACGTCTGGCATTCGGAAATTTGAAACAAAAAATTTGATGATATGACAATTAGAAAGTGGAACAGGATGTCTAGGCTACAGGATTTACAACGTTAGAGAGCTGCCCCAAAGAGAGAACACGCAGGGGCATGTGAGGTGGCCTTGGGCACCGATGGAAAACTTACACAAGGTTGGGACATTCCAGCCAAAGGAAAACTTCTACTGGCAATCCCACGTGAGGAAAAGACAGAGAGGAAGAGGATGATGAGGAGAGGGAGTGTTCCTGCCTCTGTAAAGTTTTAAAACATGGCCAAATGCATTGGAAACAAGGGAGAAAGATTGGAGAAACACATACGGATCATTGGTGATAAGTATCCGATTTTAGATAAAAACCACCCAATTAGTTACCCATGTATTATTAATCATATTTTTAAGGATTTAATTAGATTTCTTTAATTATTTTCGTAAGAGTCAAGATGGTGATCTAACAATTGAGATCGATTGAGATAAGCATTGAAGATCAAGATCAAAAGATCAAGTCAAAGCTTAAAAGTCATCAATCCAAAGGTCAAGATCATATTAGGGCAAGCAATAGATAAAATCAAAGGAGCTAAAGGTGGCCAAAGTGGTCCCATAAAGTAAGTTAAGAATTCTCACCACCTTTGCATGAGAGCCATGCAATCTACCTTAATCATATAAGCTAGGAGAGAAGGTGACAAGCTAAGGAGTCAAACTATGCCATCAAAGCGAAAGGGGCTAGCCATCAAGCTAAGCTGAATGAGCCCTCAAAGCAAGCCATCAAGTTATTTGAGCCAAGCTTTATGGAAGATTTAAGGAAAACCCAAAGCAAAATTCAAATAAGTTATGCTCATGGAGTGTCATAATTAGAGGAAGAATTATGACCCATCATTTTTGCCTCTTTCCATCATTATTTGTCCCCCTCTTTTCTCTTCCATCCCACCTACCACATCATTTCTCCCATAGGATTCTCCATGCATGGGAGAAAAATTCAAACATTTCCTACTTCTTTTACCACCATATTCCCTCCTTATGATTACCTTAAACAACCACCACACCTCATCTAACCCATCCATTCTTTTTCCTACCTTATCCCACCATTCTTTTGCCCTTAGGTCACCTTTAAAGAAGTGAAAAACCTCTATAAATAGCACCCATGAATGAATTTGAACATGTTGGGGGGGGGGGGGGGGGGGCGTTTGTGCATCTCCCTCCTTCCCTCATCCCTCTCCTTGCCCTTGAATTCCTAGGTTTGCATCTCTTTGAAGTTCCATGGCTATTTCTCCTTGTTTTGCAAAGCTCATTCCAGGTTGGTTTCATCATTATTTGTTTCCTTTCTTAAATTTCATGAGGTTTTTTTCTAGATTGATTTCCTTGCTTTGTTGATTCCAGTTTAAGCCTTAGGTCCTTGTATCCAAGGATCACTAATCTCTTGTAGTGATAGCCAAGAGATGGTGATTTTTGGATCAAGTTATTTGTCCCTTACATCTTCTTGAATCCTTTACTTTCCATTATTCTCATTCCCATCTATCTCATTCCTTTTTCCTTTGGTTCTTTTTGGGTTCACTTAAATACATTGTTGGACTTGTATTTTCATGCCATGAATTTTGTGTAGTTTACTTTATATTATTTCAATGTTTATGTGCACCTTTTTGTAAGAGATTAAATTCAATAAAAATCTTATGTTTACTTCATAGATTTTCATGCTTAGTTTAATGTTTGAAGTTCTTTAAATTTGTTGTTTTATGCTCATTTTTCATTCCTCAATTCACACGCACATATTTAGATCCATGTGCTCCACTTTATTTTTATTTTATTAGCTTCACTGTTTATTTGATTAGATAGTTGCATGATAGGTTAAGTTTAGTTTATGGTTAAATTTCATTTAAATTTAATTGGATGTTATCTTAGTTTTAGTAAGTTCTATGTTGATTTTTTAGAAATTTTTTAATTTCATACATTTTTAAGTATGCATGTTATTTCAATTCTTACATTAGATTAAAACCACTCTCTTTGGCTAGGTTAAGTAGTTTAAGGAAAGATCTAGTTAACATATAAACCATTCAATTCCTCATGGGATTAACCTCACTTGTGCACTTATACTACAACTGATTCGTGCCCTTACAAGTTTAACTTTAAAATACACTATAAGTTTTTGCTGTAGTTATTAGGGAATTGCAATTGATTGTGCAGTGGATCTTAACTAGGAGTATTCACCTCTAATCTAGGTTTAGGATGCGATATTTAAGATTTGTTTGCTTTATTTTTGCATATATTTGCTATTTCCCTCATATTGACAAATTTCTTTGATTTTTGTATGAGGAAAATAGGCAAAGGAGGGAGAACGATCCTGTGGGTCACGGCTTCATCAACATGGATTATGATTTTTTATTACTTTCCTAGATTAGAATTTGAGTGAAACTTATATTGAGGCCCATTTATAATTTTAATTTCTTTATTATTCAATTTTTAAATGAGTTGTAATAATACAGGACAAATGTGGGGTATGGTGGGCCACACTTGATCGTCATTGGAGCTGTCTAAATTTAGGTCCTAGAAGCTATCACCTATGCAATAAGAAAAGATAATCAAAACATTGCTTGATTAGTGAATACTAGGATTTGATTATGCTTCATTTAGCTTAGGATTAGCATTTAGGTTGCATATAGTTAGGGTTTTCCATTGAAAGAAAAAAACTCAATCATTGTATATAATGATTTATTTCGTTGTATACAAAGTTGAGAAGAAAGGCCTATTAAGAATGAGATAGATTTCATAGGTTAGATACATTGATGGATATGTTAGATATTATGGAAAGTTAATTGCTTTGGATAATAGCTTCTAGGCAAGTTGCTAGACAACCTTCATGCCATAATGACTATACCTATTCTAAACCTCTATATCCCACTTCTTCTTGGTCATCAAGCTCCACATACATTTAATACTATTAGGAGCCTGTGGATGCACCTAGTGCATTTACACATTCTGGCAATAAATACTATCCTGAGACAAATTATCAAAATGGATGAGCTAGGCATCATGAATAACCATGGTCTCACCTTAAACAACCCTACCATAATTATCAAGAATATCAAGGTCAACCATCATGGGTTCAACCTGATCATCTCTTTTTTAGTATGCCATTGCCACAGTAATACGAATCCTATGAGTCCTTTTCTGTACAATAGGAGGAATAGTCATTGGATTAGATGCAAAATATAGAATGTTTGCAATGACTTAGTGAGATAATGGAACAAAATCTTGTTACAATTACCAATTGGGCTCGGGAAATGGAACAAATTAGGGAGGAGAGTGAAAGGACAATTGAAAGAATTTCAAAGTGGGTATTACCAATTCCTGCTGAATCTCAGAGATTTTCACCAACCTTGACCATTGATGATGATGATAGGATGGAAATATCTTACAATTATTCTAAGCCACAAAATCCATAACCATCCCTACAACCCTCTAACTCATTTCTACTCGAGCCATGTCCTATCCCTTTTGATAATTCTAATAAAGAGACATGCATTGATGAAGGGAATGAAGCCTTAGAAACATCCAACTCAAATCCTCTAAACTTGTGTCATGCTTATGACTTTGATGAAGACACAGTCATTGAGGAGTTGATTGAGATGTTGGATACTATGCCTTTGATGAACACTTCTCAATGGTAAGTTAGAGTAGAACCCCATACAGATCTTGAAATTCAGACTAAGCCATAGAATGTAGCAGATGTACTTGACTGGAACCAAAAGACCTTATTTGAACAAACACCAAATAGTGATTTAAGGCCACCTGAAACCTTACCTATGGCTATAAAATAGGAAGAAGAAGAGTCAATTGATGTACTAACCCTACATCTACCAACTCTAAGGCACACATCAAAAGAGAATAAGGGATTAAGCCTAACTATGTCCCTGCCTCTAGTATTACAAGAACAATCTTTTAAGGAAGGGCAGAGTCAGCTTATACCCCAATTTCAAGACAATGTAAGAGAAATAGAGAAAATAGATGAATTGAATATAATGGTCAATGTTATCCCTAAATTTGGTCAAAATGGAACAATTTATCGCGAATTGACCCCAAGAAATTCATGGTGAGTCAAGATGTCATTGAATTACCACCACCTCAATTTTTGAGATGGAGGCATTATATTGACTACCATGAAATATTGAAAATGTGGTATCATCAAAATGTTCCTACAACACTCAAAATCGTGATTATCTATTGTGTCTTAATGTTACCGCCACCAAAAATTTTAGGGTGGTCGAAGAAATATATAGAATACCATGAGGTTCTGAAGTGGCATGAGAAATCTTTCCACTTCATTATTAAGGTTAGCATTAGGAAAAATTAGTTGAACTAGCTAGGTCTAGGTTTAGATGGTTATACTACTTATAGGCCATGTCTGACCGAAGACATAAAATTTAGTGCTCCCTAGTAGGCAAACCAGATGTTTTTCAAATCTTAGTCTTCTACATCTTTGCATTCATCATTTAGGTGTCCTATATTTCCAAACATTGAGGACAATGTTTAGTTTTGCTTGAGGCTGTAGATATACATGAGTTTTCTATGCTTTTCTTGCATTTTTTTAAAAAAATTTAAAAAAATTGATAAGTCCTTTATAAAGATGAGAAGTTAGGTTTTCTAAATATTCAGTTAAATTTATTAACTTTAGCTTATTAGTAGAGTTGCATACAATTAGTTCACTATTTTATTCTTTTCTAAAGCATCTCATGAAAAATTAAACTTGAAATATTAATTGCACAAAATAGCTATATATAGTTTAAGTTGAAGAGGAAAATGTAACTTAGAGATCCTGAAGAAGATTTGATGAGACTTGTAACCCAAGTGAGTTTTGACAATTCTTCCTTTTCTGACAGTTATAGATAAAGTAAAAAAAAAAATTCAGCGGACCTTGGTTCTTAATTGATCTCATTATTCTTCATCTTAGTCAACTAATGAGAAATCACAAAATACTATACCATATATCTCTTAAGTTTATGATCTTCTACAAGTCATATGAAACCTAAGAAATAATATAGGCCATCCTTGGTAAAACCCAAATCCTTTAGCTTTCCTTATATTATTTTTTACTAGTTAGCTCCTTGAGCCTTTTAAATATCAGCCTTTTCTTTGTTAGCCAAACACTCTTTACCTATATTGAATCCCTAATATATATCCATTACCCATTTGTTTTGGAAATATATAGAGAACATTAAAAAACATCTTGAGAAAAAGCATGAACAATACAATTCAAGAGATGAACATTAAAAAGGTGAAAAAGAAGTTCAAACAGGCAATAGATAAAGTCAAGTGAAAAATAGAAAAAAAAATATCCAATGACAAATAAGAATGTTCACTCTTGGAAGGATAAATGGAAAATTTGTGAACACACTAATAAAAGACCTTTACATATTTCTAGACAACCTTTGTTTACCATTATACCCATTCTTTTTTATATAATCTTACATAAACCTACATTTCATCCTAGTAAAAGTCTTGACTTGATCTTAGGAGAAGAATGGCTTGAGTATGGTTATAAATGGATAGGGAGTTGGGTAGAGTGTAACATTCTTAATAGTGGATATCCTTTCATGAGACCATTATCATTCTTTCTAAGTTCTCATTCTTATATATGAAATATGTGAGAATTTTGAACTTGATGAACAACATTCTACTCACATATTAATGAGAGTACACCTTTCTTAGTGACTTCTTTCTGAGTGACAAGTACATCTTGTGAGAATTGAAGTCAAAGCATACATTTGGATGGTAGTTTAGTTTATATTTGACTTCAAAACTATAATTATATATTAGCTATAATAGACACTTACCTTCAGAATTTTAATGAAATAATGGGTTATCTTTAGTATAGGGGTAAGATTTTGAGCCTTTTTGTTCATCTTTATTAGCAAGTTAAAGTTATGAATTGATATAAGCTGAATAAGAGAAAATTTTGTCAATAAAGGATTTTAGAGAATTTTTTAGGTATATTCATTGCAAATGCTTACAAGGCATAACTCGTCTACTAGGGATAACTTAGGGGCTTTAGGGCTTGTTGCATACACTGAATGCAATCGTGAGTACCTATGCAAATGACAATCATTTGTTTTCAATGATTTTTCATATGTTTTTCCCAAGAGTAGAAAAATACTAGCGGGGGGGTGTGATAGGTACCCAATTGGTTGCCCATGCATTATAACTTAGAGCATAAATTAGGGTTTTAGACCAAAATTCGTAACACATGCATTTTTAATCTATTGACTCAAATTTTTTATATTTTATAGGTCTAAAGGCTAATTCAAGGCAAGTATGTTATTAATTATATTTTTTAAGATTTAATTAAAAATTTTCACTTTTTAGGTAGGAGTCAAGATGGTGATCCAACCATGAAGATTGATCAAGATGAGCATTGAAGATCAAGATCAAAACATCAAGTCAAAGCTTAAAAGTCATCAATCCAATGGTCAAGATCATCTTAGGGCAAGCAATAGATAAAATCAAAGGAGCCAAAGGAGGCCAAATTGGGCCCATGAAGTAAGCCAAGAATTCTCATCACTTTTGCATGGAAGCCATGCAAGCCACCTTAGCCATATAAGTCATGAGAGATGGTGATAAACTAAGGAATCAAGCCAAGCCATCAAAGTCAAAGTCAAAGTGGTGATCCATCAAGCCAAGCCAAGTAAGCCATATGAGCTAAGCTTTATAGAAAGCCAAGATTTAAGGAGAATCCAAAGCAAAAGTCAGATAAGTCATGCTCATGGAGTGTCATAATTATAGGAAGAACTATGACCCATCATTTTTGTCTCTTTTCATCTATGACCCATCATTTTTGTCTATTTTCATCATTATTTGTCCTCCTCTTTCCTCTCCCATCCCACCTACCACATCAGTTCTCCCATAGGATTCTCCATGAATTAGAGAAAAATTCAAACATTTCCAATTAGAGAAAAATTCAAACATTTCCTACCTCTTTTCCCACCATGTGTCCCTCTTTATGATTACCCTAAACAACCACCACACCTCATCCTACCCATCCATTCTTTTTCCTACTTCATCCCTCCATTCTTATGCCCTTAGGTTACCTTTATAGAAGTGAAAAGCCTCTATAAATAGCACCCATCAACAAATTTGAACAAGTTGGGAGGGGGACATCTCCCTCCTTGCCTCATCCCTCTCATTCCTCTTGAATCCCTAGGTTTGTATCTCTTTGAAGTCCCATGCCTATTTCTCCTTATTTTGCAAAGCTCATTCCAGGTTGGTTTCATTGTTATTTTCTTTCTTTCTTAAATTTCATGAGTTATTTTTCTATATTGATTCCCTTGCTTTGTTTATTCTAGTTTGAGCCTTAGGTCCTTATATCCAAGGATCACTAGTCTCTTATAGTGACAGCTAAGAGATAGTGATTTATGGATCAAGTTATTTGGACCTTACATCTTCTTCAATCCCTTACTTTCCATTATTCTCATTCTAATCTATCTCATTCCTTTTTCCTTTGGTTCTCTTTGGGTTCACTTAAATACATTGTCAAACATTGGATGAAATGTTGTATTTTCAATGTTTATGTGCACCTTTTTGTAAGTAATTCAATTCAATAAAAATCTTATGTTTACTTCATAGATTCTCATGTTTAGTTTAACGTTTGAAGTTCTTTAAATATCTTGTTTTGTGTTCATGTTTCATCCCTCAATTCACATGCACATATTTAGATCCATGCGCACCACTCTAATTTTATTTTATTAGCTTTGCATGTTTATTTGATTAGTTAGTTGAATGATAGGTTAAGTTCAGTTTATGGTTAAGTTTCATTTAAATTTAATTGCATGTTATCTTAGTTTTAGTAAGTTCTATGTTGATTTTTTTGAAAGTTTTTAATTTCATACATTTTTAAGTATGCATGTTATTTCAATTCTTAGATTAGATTAAAACCACTCTCTTTGGCTAGGTTAAATAGTTTAAGGAAAGGCCCACTTAACACACAAACTATTCGATTCCTCCTGGGATCAACCTCACTTAGGCACTTATACTCAACTGATTTATACGCTTGTGAGTTTAACTTGAAAATACACAACAGTTGGCTCTTTGGTAGGTAACTCTAGGGTGCTAATCCTTCTTGATCTTTCTAAAATTTTGGAGATATTTGATGAGTTTTATGTATATTAGATGTGCATAATTATAAGGCCTTGGAGGACTAAGTTTTACTTGTATATTTACATATTATATATGCACAATTATAAGGCCTTGAAGGGCTAATTTTTCCTTATAAGTTTCATGTTATATGCTGATGATTATAATGCCTTGAAGGGCTAAGTTGTCCTTTTTATATTTAGCATGGCATATGCGCATGATATTAGATCTTACAAAGATTGATATTTCATCTAAGTTATCATGTATGTGAGCACATGATATAGATGCATCAAAAAGCATAAATTCCATGTTATGTTGTCATGTATATGTGCGCATTTTATAGATAAATTAAAAAGGTTGAGATTCTTGTTTTATTTTCTATGAAAGTATATGCATTATCCTAGATACAATGAAAGGTTGAGATTCTTGTTTTATTTTCTATGAAAGTATATGCATTATCCTAGATACAATGAAAGGTTGAGATTGTGTTTTGTATCTCCATGTGGTATATGGACATTCTTAAAGGCATGTTTACCCTTTTGATCTAGCATAAGCATGGAAAATCTCTCAGGAGTTATGTGTGGAGCTTAGTCTCCTTGTTTCAAGATAAATAGTTTTTTGTGACTTAGTTTAAGATGGTTTCTAACATAAGAAAATATCATCTTATAATAACTAATTTTACAAAATATACATGTTCTACACGGACTATTTATGGAAATAAATCCTTCCAAGAGACCTATTATTTTCAATGGAAAATGATGACCAAGAAACACGTTTTTGAAACCTAAGGATAGAGTCCATTGGGGGTGGTTTTAGCAAGTTGCTAAAGTGAAAGAGGCCATTTTATAAAACATGACTCGAGATTGTTTTCATGTTTGATCTTGGTACAGAGCCATGCTTGGTCATTGAGATTTTCAACAATATTTTAAAGTTAAGTAATGCTTCTATTTGGCCTAAGTGTGTTGCCATGTTATTGTTTTGGAAATGGCTTTCAAAATAGGATTTTAGGACTTGTTTTGCCTCTGGTGAGTGGTGGATCTACACTGACTTTTTGGCATGAAAAAGAGCTACGTGATATTTCATATATGTGCACAATGTGTTTTGCATAAGACATTTACAAACTATATTTTGATATAATGATATCTAGGTTTTCTCTATATGAGATTGGCTAGAGAGCCTAGTGAACATTATGCGAGGAGATTTAAATATGTTGCATCTTGGTCTTTAGGCATTAGAGGTGGTAGGTACCCAACATTCAAAGAGAGGTATTCTGAAAGGTGGTTGTGATAGCACCCTTTCATTGATAGTTGTATGTTCCATAAGGATTCGGCGGTTAGTCTATCCACCAGTGCTAGTGGGCAACACATGGCAGTAGTGCTGGCATGAGAATAGTTGAGCTCATGGGATTTTATATTTTCTGCTCCTGGGGTGCAATATTAAGGTTGCCATAGATGAACCAACATTACTACTCAAGGTAATTGATGGATGTGTCAATAGGAATTTAGTGAAACTCTAGGGGCACTATAGTTTGTCTACATAACTACTTTAATATATGTTGATGATTTGATGCATTCTATTTATGCTTGATTTCTTAAGTGATTTATGTTCTTTATAGATGGAGATGATTATTGTTTGTTAATACATATGGGATGTGGATGTATTACATGAAATGACTTAATGGCTAGCTGTGTAATTTCTTACTTTTAAGAAAAAGAATGCTTTCAAGTGCATGACTATGCTTGAGTGGTGATTGCTATGATTTCAATTTTGTTGTTTAGTTTTACTTGCTGAATATATCCTCATATACTAAACCAACAAAAAACCCTGTAGATCCACAAGGAAAAGCTAAGGCATAGGATTATGCAACTCTAGAGGACTAATGACTTCCAGACATAATTCCATGTGAGGCTAGCCACTAAGGAGCAGTTATTTTTCTTAGTTCTATCATTTGACCATGTGATGTACAAGCACAAGGTACTAAATAGTCCAAACATTATTGACATTGGTTTCATATATAGTTAATCATGTTGTGAATGACTACCTTAGGAACATTTTAAATTGATGATATGTTATGACTCAAATGTGAGTCTAGTTTTGACTACATGAATTGACCCTTGGGTGTTTTGAAAGCAATGTTCGAAAAGAACTTTGGTTTTGAAAAAGAAATTTTAAAATAGGGATATCTTAACTTTACAAAATCTATTTACTCTATCAAAATTGTGTTTTAAAAACTTGTGGCATCATAGATTGGTCTTAGAAGTCATCACAACCTATTATACTATGGAAAGCCATTGGTAGCCAATAACTCATGCATTGGTGTTGTTAAGGAAAAACCCTAGATCTAGCTAAGTAGAAAAGTGAACTCACAATAGGTTATTTTGGAAACATATGGCACCTAGAAAGTGTAGTGCAATGTAGATAAAGGATAATATTATGAAGACAATAAACCCATTCTCACATTTCCACATCAAAGTGAAGTATACTTGTAGGTGAAGCGTTGCGACAACTCGGGCAATACCTACAAAACCATCACCAAGCAGCATCAAATGGTGGGGTAGGAGCTCAAGGCACAAATGCTAGCAGGGCAAAAAATCTACTAGATTGTTTTAAGAAGATGGCACCATCACTCTTAGGAGAGGATGATTCAGATGTATTGAGATTTGGATGTTCAAGGTCAAGAAGGTGTTAAAAGCAATGGATGTTGCAAATGACCAAAAAGTAATCATAACAACATTTGTGATGACTGGAGAAGTTACCTTTTGATGGAAAACCATGGAGCGAACACAATTCACAGATGTTGAGGTGATATTGTGGGACAAGTTTAGGGATTCTTTCTTCACCAAATACATACCCTCCCATGTGTAATAGTAAAAGGTGAAAGAATTTCTTAGCCTTGAGTAGGGGAACATGACTACCATCCAATATCAGAATAAATTTACTCAGTTCAAGAGATTTGCTTCTAATGTGTGCACATCAAATGAGAGAGTGATAGAGAAATTTAGCAACAAACTAAGGGCCCAAGTCCTCCATGTTTAGCCAACTACAATGGAGAGGGCAGTGGAAATTGCCTTCATACGTAAAAGAAATTTCAAGTGGGCCCATGTAAAGTAGAAAGACAAGATAGTCCCCACTAGTGAAAGTTCAGAAAGGACAAGAGGTAGATGCAGTTTTTAGAGACTCAACAACCACCAAAGTGCCAATTCGATAGCCATTCATGGGCCCTGGGGCCCAAATAATGGCCATGCAACAAGAAGTTCCACCTATGTAGATCTTGCTAAGTTGCAGATCTTAAGGGCTACAAAAGCAAAGAGGTTGGACATTTCTCTAGGAACTATCCTACGAAAAATTCAAAGAGAAAGTTCCCAAAGAACTGATTCCCCATAGGTAAGGATGTGAGTTCACCATTACATCTGGACAAGCATAGACTTCTAATACCATCGTAGAAGGAATATTTTTAATTTATGATAGACCTATTCAAATGTTATTTGATATGAGTTTAACACATTCATTTATATTGCATGACTTTACATTTATTCAGATGATGCAATTCAAAACATAGGGTTTCATCTAGAGGTCACGACTCTAGTGGGTGAGTCAATATGTACATAGGAATATATTTAGGATGTTCCCATTATTGTTGTAGAGGGATTGATGGACACTGACGTAATCCACTTGAGTCTAATAGACTTTAGTGTCATCTCAGGGATGGATAGGTTGGTGCTACCTTGGGCAATAGTATATTGTTAGAAGAAGAGAGTCACCTTTGAGGTTCTAGGAGAGGTGATGATATCATTCCAAGGGAAGAGACATTATTAAATTGTGTGTGATATCTGTGATAAATGTAGTTGAGCACATTGCTTGTGGTTGTCAAGTTATCTTAAATAAGGTGGAGGCTATTGAGGTTGAGAAACCTAAGTTGGACGAGGTGGTGGTAGGTCTGAAATTTTCAAATGTATTTGTGGAGGATCTATCAGGATTGCCTCTCAAAAGAGAGATAGATTTCACTCTCGAGCTGCTACTGGCCATAGCTCTTATCTTTAAGGCATCTTATAGGATGGCTCCAGCTAAGCTGAAGGAATGAAAGAGTCAACTCCAAGAATTGCTGGATAAGAGATTTATTTGACCAAGTTTTTCACCATGGGGAACTTTGATTCTTTTTATCAAGAAGAAGGCAAAGTAGATGAGGCTTCGCATCAACTTCTAAATGTTGAATGGAGTGACTATCAAGAACAAGTACTCTCTACCTCAGATAAATGACCTATTCGATCAGCTACAGGCAACTAAGTTGTTCTTAAAGATCTTGAGTTTAGAGTATCACTAATTGAGGATCAAAGAGGAGGATATATTAAAGATGATATTTAGGACTCAACATGGGGATTACAAAGTTAAATTCATGTCTTTGAAATTGACCAATGCTTTATGAACCTCATGAACAAGGTGTTCAAGTAGTATCTTGACAAATTCATCATTGTATTAATCAACAACATCCTGCTTCATTTTTAGAGTTTGGAGTAGTACAAAGAGCACTTGGAGGTAGTATTGCATGCACTCACAATGCTAAGTTTAGTAAGTGTGTTTGTGGATGTCAACTTTTTGGGCCATATTATCTTTAAGGATGAAGTGGCAGTAGATCCAACAAAGGTAGAGGCAATGGAGAAGTGGAAAACACCTAAGATGGTGATTGAAATATAGAGTGTCCTAGGACTTGCAAGATATTACTATAGATTTATTGAATGGGGCATATGAGGCCTGCTTTTAGGAACTAAAGAAGGTTGACCACTACACTAGTATTGTCT
Source organism: Warburgia ugandensis (assembly GCA_035236585.1). Classification (NCBI taxonomy): domain Eukaryota; kingdom Viridiplantae; phylum Streptophyta; class Magnoliopsida; order Canellales; family Canellaceae; genus Warburgia; species Warburgia ugandensis. The sequence goes on along the minus strand of CP141133.1, from coordinate 51,250,753 downwards.
TTTCCATTTGGGAGTGGAGGATTTGTTGTGTACAATGATGCCTCAGGCAAAGGCTTAGGTTACGTGATTGATGTAGCATGGAAAAGTGATTGCCTATGCTTCTCAACAATTGAAGAAGCATGAGGTCAATTACCAAAGTCATGATCTTCAGTAGGTTGTGGTCATATTTGTCTTGAAGATCTGGAGGCACTGTCTATATAGAGAGAAAATTGAGGTGTTCACAGATCATAAAAGCTTTAAGTACATTTTCTCTCAACCTGACCTAAATATGAGGCAGAGGAGATGGATAGAATATCTCAAGAACTATTTCTCTATCCAGTATCATCCAGGTAAGGCCAATGTAGTGTCGATGCTCTAAGTAAAAAGGCATAGAGTATGCATGTGAGTATGCTCTCTAGAAGATGGAAACTACCATAAGAGGTGATTGAGTGTAAGCCAGAAGTACTACATCAAGATGCAAGATCTTTCACAATGAATTTGGCCACTGTTTGGCAAACCAAGTTTCATGCAAGAGACAGATAATATTGTCTCTATATAGGTAGGCAGGCAGTCCTAGCGAGTGTAGAACTGAGGCAAGAGATTCTCAAGCAGGCACATCAGTCTCAATACACGATTCATCCTAGTAGTTCTAAGATATATCTAAACTTGAAGAGGACTTCTAGTAGAACAGATTAAAGAAGAATGTTGGAGAGTTTGTTGAGCCATGCCTTATTTGTCAACAAGTTAAGGTTGAAAATCAGTGGCCAATAAGACTTTTACAGCCCCTTAAGCTTCTTGAGTGGAAGTGGGACCACATCACTATGGACTTGATAGTGGGATTATCCATGATGTCCAGAGGACATGATATGATATGGGCAATCATAATTTGGCAGACTAAGTTCGCGCATTTCTTCCCATCCATTAGGTCTACTGAATTGACTGTTTAACATGTTGTATAGCCAAGAGATAATGAGTTTACATATGATACTTGTTACAGTCACTTCAAACATGGATAGCCGATTTACATCCTACTTTTCGAGATGTTTATAGAAGTCTTTGGGATCATTGTTGACCTACAGTACAACATTTCACCCTCAGATTGATGGTCAATTTGAGAGGACAATCCACACTTTGAAGGATATGCTTAGGGCATGTGCTACCCAGTGGAAGGGTAATAGGATGAGAACTTAACATTGGTGGAGTTCACATATGACAATAGCTTCCACTCGAGTATTAGTATGGCTTCTTATGAGGCTTTGTACAAACAACCTTGTAATTCACTGACTTGCTAAAGTGATGTAAGAGAAGATAGAGTTATACAGTCAAAGTTGGTAGAGCAGTGCACTAGCAATGTAGAGCTTACAAGACAAAGACTCCTCACAACACAAAATAGGTAACATAATTATGCAAATAAAAGGTGTAGGGACATGAAATTTCAAATTGGAGATCATTTATTCTTGAAGATTTCCCCTACTAAGGGAGTCATGCGATTTGACTTCAAAGAGAAATTCAGTCCTCGTTATATAGGACCCTCTAAGATTCCAGAGAGAATCAGTGTAGTTGAATATGAATTAGCATTGTCCCCATAGTTATTAGGTTCACAACATGTTTCATGTGTCTATGCTATGGAGGTACATACCAAAACTTTCTCATGTACTTGATCAAGTACTGATAGAGTAGAAGCCAAACTTGACTTTTAAGACTAAGGCTGTGCAAATCTGTAGATCTTGGATAGGAAATATTGGGAGTTGAGAAACAAAAGATTTATATAGTCAAGGTCCTTTGGTAGCAGTATTCACTCAAGGAAGCCACATGGGTGTTGGAGTCTGAGATTAGAGAAAAATATCCAAATTATTTGTAACAACATATTAGTAGAAATTCAGGGATGAAATTGCTTGAAGAGGTAAATAATGTAATATCTCTAATTTTATAATTATTTTCACTCACAATAAATGAGACTTTTATCCAGTAGAAAATTCCTAATGATTAATTACCTACTTGTGATATGCTTTTAATATGTGAGAGGCGTCTCACTATGGATGTGAAATGCAAGTGCTTAAGTCCATCTAGGTTTGAACGTTGGAAGACAGAGAGGCCCGGGAGAGACTAGACATCTCCTAACTTAGGCCAGGGAGTTCAATAAAAAATAAGCCCAAGATCTCAAATTGGGTAGGGTTAGTTATTAATGGGAAGACCCAAGTAATAAGACCTTAAGTACGGCCTATCCAATTTAGTCAAAAGCAACTACTCGAATACCCCAATTGGGAGGGCCTAGAACTCTTCCACATGGGAAGTCCTAGATCTCAAGACTTGTATTGGGTGGCTGGGATTTGACTTGGAGATCCTATGTGGAGACTACAAGTAGAAGTAGCAATTAGCCTATGTCTAGCTAGGACTTCTCGTGCCATACAAGGTGGCAGGAGCATGTGAGGCAGGTTAGCTAAGATCTAGATCTTAAGGCTGGTGATGGGTGGATGAGATACGATCTCAATAGGCAAAAGATGGAAAGAATGACGTGTGATTTTATAGTCCTAGATAGCTCGAATCTTAAGTGAAGACGTAAATGGGTTATTGCTACAAACATGGACGTCTCAAGCCATCTAGGGTGGCTGAGACGTGATCTAGCAAGATAACAAGATGGTTGGTGGCCAGAGGAAAATTAGAAGGGTGTAACGTGATTCCGTGGGCTGAAGCCACGTCGAAAGAAGAAGTTATCTTATCCATGGATTGGGTGGCTGAGATGAGCTGCATTGTGAATAGGAAAGTGTAGCAAGAGGAAAATTGTGGAGAGTAATAGAATTAGAAGGTATCCAAGATGTCTTGAACTAATTACTAACCAAGTTAGACAAAGACATCTGGCCTTGGGCATTCAGAAACAAATAACGTGATGATATGACAATTAGAATGTGGTGGAGAAGTCTGGGTTAGGGGATTTACAACGTTAGAAAGCTGCCTAATGAGTGAACTCGTGGAGGGCGCGTGATGCTAACTTGGGGAGCAAGGCTAACACCTATGCTTAGCCCAGTGTACGAAGTTCCCAAGCATGCAAGGCCAAAGAAGAGGCAGACCACAAAGGCTAACATCAATGAAAAACTTATATAAGGCTGGTACATTCTAGTCAAAGGAAAATTTTTGCTGAAAGTTCCACGTGAGGAAGAGAGAGAGAGAGAGAGGAAAAGCACGCCCAAACGGCTAAGAAATAAGGGAGAAAGATTAGAGAAATGCCGAGGAATTGTTGGTAAACCATGTTGAGAGTGGCTTAGATCATAGGTTAAGTTCCATGTTCATGCCCATTAGACAATTTATTTTATGTTTCTTTGGTTATGCATTTCAACTTAAAAATATAGGATAAATGCTTAGCATTTTGAACTTAAAGAAACATAGAATAAATTATTTAATAGACATGAAATGTGGTACCTGACTTATTTAAGCCAATCTCAACATCGTAAATGACTTAGATTTTATAAAAGAGGCAAATGTAGTTCTTGCAAATGCACTTGAATTTATCATTCCTCTTACATGTTTTATGAAACTCACGCTCCTGTCAGACCTGCGAAACTGGAATTTCCATATCTATGACAATGGTTACTTAGAGATGCGATGCGATATTTGAGAGATCCATTATGGCCTCTTTGGTTGCCTCATTGTTTGGCAGAATTATGAAAAGATGGCATCTCTGCTGATGGTGCAGTTCTTTTTTCGGTATTGTTCTCTCAGCTATTGTTTACAGGAGCCGAATGCACTGTCAATGGATATCGTCTCCACTTTACCTATTGCGTGAGATCAGTTCTTCTACGAATGGCCCTTCAACGTGGTTTGTAACTGGCAATTCCTTAATCTATCGAATCCATTCTGGTACCACAAAGAAAAGCTAAAATTGATCATGCTCGAAGCATGCGACGGTTGGAAAAGTATCTTTTACTTGTAGATAATATTCTTCGGTAAAGATCAAGAGCTGCCGTAAAGATCTTTCTTGCCAATCTCTCTCTCTCCAACGGAGGCACAAATGCATGCACGTGTCCTTGAGTGGTCCACTTGAAAATAGTGTCCCTTCCATGATCTAAATAAATGCAATAATAACAAAGAGGATTAAGCAGTTGCATAGTGGAGAGATATGGAATTATCTTTCTTTTCCTTGCAAAACAACGGTAGGTAGAGAGAAAATTTGGTGTTTCTGTAAGTAGCAGTAAAGGATTGAACCATGAAAAATTTGTTCTCAATTAAGAACCAAATCTCATATCTTATGGATACGTTTATGCTTGCATTTCCAAACCTCGTATGATTGTAAATGGTTTTTGGCAAAAGAGGCTCATTGTTTTACATTGTTTAGACATCGTCCATTTCATATCTCCGCAAATCAAGGCCCTAAATGCATTCATACGATGTGATATTTGGTACCTAGTCCAACAAATTGAGGCCCAATCATATAAATGTTCTGGATGCATAAAGAAATACAAAACAAAAGTGTGCCCGCCTCATTTTTCCTTCTGCATTTCAACTAGGTAATTCCCTGTACCTAAAGAAGCAAACCATGAGAGAGAGAGAGAGAGAGAGAGAGAGAGAGAGAGAGAGAGAGAGAGAGAGAGAGAGAGAGAGAGAGAGAGATTACATCGCTTTTGGGAGAGCTATCTCAACAGTATATCCTCGTACTTAAGTTTAGATGGTGTATAATGTCATAGGATGATCAGAAAATATTGAACTTTTCGGGTCCATCACTATTCTTCGTTCCGTTATTGTAATTAGCTATTATGGCAAAGATTAGGCTTCCAGCACTAAAGCAAATTAAAATGCTACTCAGTTCCACCAGCCTGAAAAAATGGCACAGCGGGTAAAATGTCTGAACTCTGAACAGTGTTTCAAGGTTCCTTTCTCTCCTGCCCTGCTCATTTTTGCTTCGAGGATAAGAAAAGGACTAGTTGATGCCTCTCTAATGGCACAAGACTAGATTCTATAGTCTAAACTAGATTACGCCCCAAGGACGACTAATAAAATATGGATCTTCACCCTTCATTATACAGTTACAGCCGTTGTAATACAAATTGACTAGTATTTGAAAAGTGATAGGCCAAAGAAAGCTGGTAGTTTATATTATTAGCTAAATTAGAAAGTTCTTGATCTAGATAGAGTTCGAGCTTGCATGCCTCTTCAATGTAGTGACTATCAAAGAGCACGTGGTCTAGTCCGAGGTTGCATGCGTCAGTAGGAGTGGTATTTTCAAATGCTAAAGCAGCGTCTCATTTGCAGACGCTGCCCCTTTATAATTTTAGGCTTAGCTGCGGAGTTTTCATATTATTCAGGATCTCTTACGTTGTCCCGGCAATAAAAACTACTATTGAATGTTTGAAGCCTTACTTTTGTCTAATTTAGATCACAATTATTAAAATAAAAGATTAAAAGAAAAAAAGCAGAAGTTGGGACCATCTGATTGGCAAAACTTTTAATAGGTGGGCCAAAAACTGGGACTAAACAAGTTCAATTCCTTATAACTGAAAAAAAATCCATACAAGGCAGCATCTAAAAGTGAGATGATGCCTTATAATTTGAAAATGTAGGACTCATAAGAGAAATTGTTCAAGAGAAACAACATGATATTCAAAGAGAATGAATAAATCTATGATAACTTTCTAGTTGTAAAATATTTAAGGCTTCATTTCATCATCATCATCAAGACTTTATCCCAATTAGGGGTTGGCCACATCAATCTTATTCCTCTATTCCTCTCCATTAAGTACAATGGCTTCATTTAGTTCCAAAGATTTTAAATATTTTCTCACCACTAATATCACCGTTTTTTTGGGCCTTCCCCTTGCCGTTTTAGAACTTTCTACTTACATTGCCTCACTCTTTCTAACAATGTCATTTTTTGTCTCCTTTGAATATGTCCAAATTATCTAAGTCTAATCTCCCTCATCCTGTTACCTATTGGTGCTACTCCAAAGTTTTCTCTAATGTTTTCATTCCTAATTCTATCCTTTCTTGTCTTGCCATCAATAAATCTCAACATTCACACTTTTGGGATGCTCATACTATGAACATGATCTTCCATAACTGCCCAACAATGATCCATAGAGCATGGCCGGCCTTATGGCTATCCTATAGAATTTTTCCTTTAGTTTGAGTGGCACTAGTCAATGACACAACTTCATATGCACATCATCATTTGTTCCAACCCGCTTGGATTCTTTAGGTAACCTCCCTCTCAATCTCTCTGCTCTCATGAATCATTAATCCTAAGTACCGAAAGTGGTCTTTAACAGGGACTTCTTGATTATCAATCTTAATTGATGCTCTACTCCTACTCCTCTCCTTGTTAAAATTGCATTCTATATATTCTGTCTTAGTTTAAATGATTTAAATCCTTTAGATTCTAATGCTTCTTGCTATAACTCTAGCTTTGTGTTTACACCCTCTCTTGTCTCATCAAGTAAGACTATATCATTTGCAAATAGCATGCACCTGTGAAATCTCCTTGTGCAGATGTTTTGTTAACTCATTCATAACCAATGTAAAAAGGTATGGGCTTAATGCCAATCCTTGGCACAATCCTACAGTGATAAGAAAATCAACGGTCTCGCCACTAGTGGTCTTAACATTTGTTACTATTTTCTCATACATATCTTTAATTATATCTATATACCACCGCTAAACACTTTTTTTGCCCAACACCCTCCATATTAACTCTCTAGGGATTGTATTATAAGCTTTTTCTAAATCAATAAAGACCATATGGAGGTCTTTCCTCTTCTCCCTATATTTCTCTATCAATTATCTTAGTAAGAAAATAGCTTCCATGTTAGACCTCCCAGGCATAAAACCAAACTAGTTCTTCGATACACTTGTTTCGTGTCATGGCCTCTTCTCAATCACTCTTTCAAAAAGTTTATAGTCTGGCTCATAAGTTTGATTCCCTAATAATTAGTGCAGCTCTGTATGTCTCTTTTATTCTTATAAATTGGTAAAATAAAGCTTTTCCTCCATTTATGTAGCATTTTATTTAATTTAATAATCTTGTTAAACAACTTGGTCAACCAAACTACTCTAGTATCTCTCATATGTTTCCAAACCTTTATTGGTATACCATCAGGCCCCATGGCCTTTCTTGATTTCACCATTTTCAAAGCCTCTTTCACTTTAGGTATTCTAATCCTACGTTTATATTTATAATGTTCAATGTTATTTAGGTTTACTGTATTTCCAATCCCTATATTCTCAGAGCCCTAGTCATTTAACAATTTTTGAAAGTAAGTTTCCCACCTTTGTTTGATCTCGTTGTCTTTGACTAATACCCTTTGTTCATCACTTCTGATGCACCTAACATGATCTAAGTCCTTACCCTTCTGTTCTTTTATTTTTGCAAGTTTAAACACATCTTTCTCACCTTCTCTTGATCCTAGTCTACTATAGAGGTCATCATATGCCTTAAGTTTATCCTCACTATTATCTTAGCAATGTTTTTAGCATTCTTATACGATTCGTAGTTTCCATTATTTCTAGTCTTCTGTCATGCTTTAAAACACACCCATTTTTCTTTAATAACTTTTTGCATTGTTTCACTCCACCACTATGTTTCCTTTACTAATTGCCTTTAACCTTTAAATACTCCGAAGACATCTTTTGCTACTTTCTTAATGGACTTAACTATATTAGTCCACATGGTGTTTGCTTGTATTTCATAGTTCTAATTTCCTTCTACCATCAACTTATTTGTGAATGAGGTTATTTTCTCTCCTTTAAGTTCCATCACTTAGTTTTTGAATACATATTAAGTTCATTTCCTTTCTTCCATCTTTTAATATAGATATCCATAACCATTAACCTATGTTGTGATGTTAAACTCTCACTAGGTATCACCTTACAATCCTTACACATTAATGTTTTAGTAATCCTAAGTAGAAAAAGGTCTATTTGGCTTTTATGGAGTTCACTTTTAAAGGTTATTAAGTGTTCATCCCTCTTATTAAAGAATGTATTTGCAATGGCTAGGATATATGTTAAAGCAAAATCGAGGATAGCTTCCCACATCTTTTTTCGTTCTCCTATATCATACCCTTTATCTACCCTATCATATCCTTCCTTTTCTTTTCATACATGGCCATTCAAGTATGCTCTTATAACTATCCCTTCAATGTTGGGACTTTCTTACATGACTCCCTCCATATCTACCCAAAACTATCTCTTGATTATATTTTCTAACCCTACTTATGGTGTGTATGCACTTAAAATATTTATAATATACTGTCCTGAATAAGTTTTATTATTATAATTCTATAACTAATTCTTTTAATGTCCACAACTTTATCCTTTAATTCTTTATCCACTATTAATGTAACTACCTAAATTTTTAAATCCTATTTTATTTTAAAAAATTAGATTGGACAGGAAGATGAATGATTTATAAATTTTGAATTTTAGAAGTGAGAAATTATAGAAATCAAATTTGTTAAAAATACTCTTATAATTAAATTCTACTAGAAAAATGGAATCCAACGACACAAAGAACATTAAAAATGGAGTTCAGATTTATAGAACTTTTAAGTATAAGGGCATTTTGATAATTAAAAGATAAAAAAGAGAGTCAGAATTAGAGGGGGCGCATTTTTATAATGGCTCCCCCCTTTGTCTCCAACTCCGTTGCTAGGGGAGAAAGTCGGTGATCACACGGCCCTTGAGGAAAGCAGATACCCAATGATAAAAGACCTTGCCCCCTAATCACCCTCTCTCTCACTAGGCTTCTCTCCCTCTTCTTCTCCTCTCCCTCCGTCCACCAAAACCCACTATTCTTCAATGAGTTAGGGTTCTGACAAGTGCAGACTGACATCTATACCCACATCAAAAGCCCCACCAAACCCCTCGGCTACCAGGTAGATTCCCTTCTCTCCCTCTCCTTTCGCTTTTCCTTCTCTGGCATTTTTCCCTCAGATCCAGGCTAGATCTGGTCTCATCGACTAGAAAATCACCTATGAAACTAGAGCTAGTGGATCTAGGATGGTACTCATTCAAGGACAGCTCAGATGGGAGATTTGAGTCATCCGATGAATTTGTGGGACCTCATAACCTTAAAATCCCCAAAAACAATGAAATTTTATGAGATCTCAGACATTGATCGAGGACTAGAAGGATCAGACAGTCTAGATCGAATTGTCTCATCTTGGTAGGCTTGACTGGGAGATCAATACGCCTACCCATGATGCGCGATGGAGATACACCAGCATGGGGTGTCCTTGTGTGTGCGCACGCATGTGAGGCAGTCATGGCACTACTAGAACGTAAATGTGTTCTGGGACCATGATGCACCAACAGTGTGTCCCAGACACTAGGATGCACTGGAATGTCCTAGAGGAGGCTTTCACTCTAGTGCATCCTAGTGACCTCAAATATTTCACGTTACATATCTAGAAGTTCAATCTAGACCATTGAACCGATCTAAAACACAAAATCCCTAATTTTAAGGGCTATACATGTCTGATTTATGATCGAAAGGGTCCATTGGATTCGTCTTGATGACACAGACCTAACTATTCAATAAAATTTAGGATCAGAACAATTTTAATTGCTTATGTCCTAGAAACCATAGGAATCTCACATATCCATAAGATCAAAGATTATCACATCTCATAAACTAATCCATTGGTTGATTTAGCAGATCTATATACTGAGATCAACCCTTAAATAAGGGCATTAACTTTTGAATCATAGATCTGACCCTTCAAATCAAATATGATCATGATCTAAGAATCGCGACAAGCAATCTGAGAAATTTAACCATTCATTTGCAAGATCATATTAACATAAATGTTATTGAGGGAAATCTAAACATTAATAGTGGATCTTTAAGTAAGATCTAGTTTGAAAATGAGCTAATCAATGATTTATAACCTAAAGGATGGATCTAACAATTCAATTGCAATGGATCTAAATTCAACACACTTGACACCCTAAGTTTCTTCGAAGGAGGTGTGATCTATGATGGATTAGGGTTCTATTAGATCTATTAGAACATTGATCTTTGATTGGTCAGCTAATAAGATAGACTTAACAATACATTGTTGTGACGACCTGAGTTTTTTAACACTTTTTAATAAAATTATTCAAAAGGTGGGGCCCCAAATTTTTTGAAAACAAACAAAACTGCGGAAAACAATTTCAAATGAAATTCATTTTAAGAAAAACCCCAAGTGTCAACCATCAATTCATCAGACAACAATTCACTTTTAAAACTCAATAAAATTTTCATTTAACCAAGTAAACCTTTTCAAAAAAAGTTCACTTCTTCAAGACCCATCTAGTCAATAGCCACATTCCTAACAACAATAACATCAAGTCCAAATACTAAAGATATACAGTCCAAGTAGAATTTTAAAACATACCTCCAAAGGATATATCTCGATCACTACTAGCTTGGCTCCTCATCAGTCATATCTGTCTCTCAATATTTAAGCCATTACAACAATAACGCAATGCCTCAACAAGTAATGCTTGGTAGGGGAATAAGATGCTTATGAATTTCAAAATATAATATTTACTTTCACAATATAATAATCATTTCAATGCACAAAACATTTTGCATCAATAGTTTGCATGATTCATCTAAAAATAATTCCAAAACTTTAGAATGTAAATTTTCAAGCATTTCATGTGAATATCATGAATAAATCAAACCACGAAATATCATATCCAAATACAATTCAATATCTCAATAAACTTTATGAATAGATGTAAACATCATAAACTGATCCAGAAATGCTAAATCATGTCCAACCATAATGTCAAACCATGAATAAAGATACCAAATAAGCAAATGAGTTGAATAATATTAAACTCGTAAACTAATGAATATAGTCATCAATAGTCACACCCTACTATTGGGGGCCCACAGTCCTCCAGTCGACACTAGCATATACATAATGGTCACGAGCTCATACTAGGCATAACACCATGTCATATAATCATTAGCGGTCACATCACACTGATCTCACAAGAAAACTTAGCACACGTGCTATCGCTCTCTCGTGATCACAACACATGTACAGGAATATAAGGAACTACTATGCTGCAGTGACAACCAACACATGATCTATAGGTTGCCGCTCCCTGCCGACACTGAAACAAGAGACTCATCATCTGTCCCCATGGGTGGGATCGGACCAGTAGTTTGGCCTACCCATGATACCATACCCTACCAATGCAATCTACCGGCGGGTGTTTATCATCTCATAATCTTAAAGGGTGGATAACAAACTCCTCAGGCCTCCAGGCCTAAATATAAAACCATAGAACCAGGATACATGCTTGTCTCATATCAATCCACAAAAAAAAAAAAAAAACTGTATCAAGTACATAATTGGTACCTTGTACTAGATCAAGCCTACATGGCTTGTACATCAAATCATGCAGTAGTAAAAATGTCATGCACCATAAGAAACTTGCCTTTTTAAATGAATGGCATACATTTAAAATCCATGGAGGTATAATCATAATATAATAATCCTCCCTATATGAAACCATGCCCTTTTCATTTCATAATTCATACCATAAATACCACATGTATATTATAACATAATAATCATATTTTATAAATACTTCATGCAATTCGAATCTTATGCATCTGTCAAATCACATCATGTGTATATAAAAAATTCATGCAGTTTATGAAATTTTAGCATCTTAAATTCCACCTACCTTGAATACGTCCATCAAATCCTTAGTACAATCCACAAACTCAATTTACACATCAATTGGCATATTTGTCAAGTCATACATACATCTCAAGTTAATCACTTATTCACAATTTCTCGTCCATTACTCATCTAGTCTTTGATCATCATCAATTATGATGATCTTGCTCTTATTGTCCTTTAATCCTTCTTACATTTCTTTATTTTCATAATATCCACCCATTTTGGTTATTTATTAAAAATCAACGATTTAGATTGTTTCATCTAACCTTATTTAAATCAGTCCTAATATCAGCCCATTTTGGTTATTTATTAAAATTCAACGATTCAGATCATTTTATCTAACCCTATTCAAATCAATCTAAGCTATGATGGGCTAAATGGAAGCATCCCAATCATCAAAAAGGTTAATCATTCCATCTCATTGGAATTTGGGGGGATTCGACTATAGAATCATTCCTTAAAGCCTCAATTCATGATCAGATCAATAATTCCAAACTTAATTCTCACAAATTAGTTCAATTTCTTATTCATCTAACCATTCTAGTATCCATAATTAATGTCTTGATTTGACGGTCAAATTACTATCTAATTGACAAATTCCAAAGTCTTGGTCAGATCAATAATTTAGATCAATTTCTATGGTGATTACACATGATCTAGTCCTTTGATCCCTCAATTCATTTTAGATCATCTAATTGTCCAAGTTCTAGGTCCTAATGATCCTCTAATCGGCCCAATCTAAGTAATTGGATAACATTTTATGATGTTGATCTAACTAGATGTGATTAGATTAGGATTCTGATACTAAAATCATGTTCGCATTATTGAGACAATTCCAACAAACCTTTCAAATAAAAAATTGGGCTTATGTAGCTACCAAAATTTTAAAATGAACATTTTGGTTCATTCTTGAATGGTCCAGATCAAAATTTGGACTGGATGCCCTTTACACCAAATTACATTGGCAGGAACCCTTGACACCGGCTTAAACTGCCAGTCTTTTACAATGAAATATGCCAACAAAATTCCTTTACTGTGGATTATACTAGCAGCCCTTTTACACTAAACTACATTAATGAAAATCGTTTACACCGGCGGCCATCGAGGACGATGCGCTTGGACCGTCCAAGCTATTTTTGCTTGACTGGAGTCCTAGATGATCCAATTTTTATTTGTTTTCATAGTTTCTAAGGTTTTGAGGGTCCCTGAATCCAATGAATGGCTCAGATAATCCATTTGAGGTGTCTTTGAGATGGGTTTTCTACTGTGTCACGGTTTTTCCTAGATTCAAACCTTAATCTCATGAAATCTCCAATCTAGGTGTTAGGAATGATAAAAAGACAGTAAGGAAAAGCCAATGGAAGGGAAAAACAAGAAAAAAACTAAATCATACCTCTTAGATTGGTGAAAAATTCGATCTTGATGGCTTTACGCAAGATTGAGAGATGGAGGAAAAAAGGCATGATCGCGATGCTCTTCAGGGAATCCATCATTCCAACTCCATGGAAGAAGATGGGATTCATCTATGGTGTTGAGCTTAGTTAGATCTGATCACGATTGATCAAGGAAAATAGGAAAAATTGGAGGAGAAGATGGAGTTGAATAGTGTTTAAGAAAGAGGGGATTTTGCCTTAAATACGTTTAAGGTGAGATAATCTCAATTACTAACACAATTAGCAAATTTTCTAATCCATTTTGATCGTTCTAAATCCTAGGATGGCATTAGTGTATTGTGGGCCCCACTTGACAAATGACAATTTTTCCCTTTGTGAAGTAATTGGGTAAATTTTTTGCTCATACTCCAATTTGGGCGTTCTTAGTGTTGTTGGATTCTATTTTTTGAGTACAATCCAAATATCAAGGTTTCAATACTTGATTTGATGTCTATCAAGTTTTTCACTCATAAAACTCCAAAATTATGAAATTTCATTATATTTTTTATCCCAGCTTAACATTTTTCAAAAATCACTCAAATTGGGATTTAAAAATTAGGGACGTTACATTCTTTCCTCCTTATAGGAAATTTGTCCTCGAAATTATTTCTATGTTATCCTCTAAATAATTCTAAAAGCATCCCCATATCACAAAATATGCTAATCATGACAATAATTCCAAATATCAGCATCAATAAATGATTTCATGACCAATCATCCCCTCATATCTCAACTCATCATATAAGCCAATATTTATCATATCATATCTTCATATACTCAAAACACATCATAAACCACATATGATGCAATTATCATAAACCAAACTCCCATTTAGGAGTAGGTTATCTGTGTACAATTTTATACAAGTAAAATCACTATGCCAATACCAACTAGAGCATCTCAGTTCATATATAGGAAAATCTATGCCAATTTTATACTAGGGCACATTAACTTACTAATAGGAAAATGTATGCCAATCAATGCCAGAGTATACCAACTCATCAACAGGCAATCACATGCCGATCAAAACCGAAGCATACCAACTCACTATCAGGCAATCGCATGCCAATTAATAGGCAATCACATGTCAATCAAAACCAATTCATATCATGATCATACTGTGAGCACTTAGAAGCTTGCCACCTAGAAGCTCGCCATGTAGAAGCCTACCAATGCCTCTCGCAGCAGCCCTCATCTGCCATCCTCTTAGGCTACCCTCATTGGCTACTCACAAGTACATGTCATAAATCAATGTCTGATTTATATCAACACACATCACTACCACACCTCTCATCTAATGAGAAATCAAACTTATATATACATGTGTGCGTGTGTGTGTGTGTAATATAAACAACATCCATATCACTGCTATCCTAGAGAACTCAATAACTCAGTGATAGTAGTTTACCAAACTAAGGAGACTATCCACCTTAGTCACCAATTTGGGCTAATCCTAGACCATCGTAATCTTATTATGGTCAAGGAATTTCACTCTTTTTTTTAAACCATAGCTCATACTCGCATAATTCACAGTAAGAGATAAGCCTTTATGGTACTCATCCAAGTAACATTTGAAATTTTAGCCCATCATATCCATACCTGCTGTCAATGTATTAATTCCATTAATTAGTATCACCCAAAACTTGTAATAATCATAACAAGTTCTAAAAATCATCTTAAAGACAACTTGCTCATACTCCTTGGCTGGTGATAACTGGACCTCAAATCATGGCTGGTGATAACTAGACCTCGAATTAACATCCACCAATACCATGCACCATCCAACGCCAATCAACTAGATCATCATTACCTGATAGAGAATATCAATTCTCCCCTTTGGTGCTATCAACAATCAATAATCTTTGTAAAGTGCTAAGGATCTGTCTCTCTTCTCATGAAGAGGACTAATGTACTCTATGAAGATCCACCAGGTCTAATAAACCCTCATCAAGTAACTACCATAATTGGAACCCTTTTAGCTCAGTTGAGGCCTTCGTTCATGGCACCTTAGAAAATGACACTACATCTGATGTCAAATCAATATTGACATTAATATTTTGCCACAAAAAATCTTGAAACCTCTTTAGGAAAGCTTGTGAATTCTCGCACACCATCTCTGTGCTCAACTTGTGGCAGCTCTCTATCAACCACTATCACACAAACAAGGAGGACTTAGCACCTTAGGAAAATACGCACTTCCCTCAAGACAAAAATAACACAACCTCAGCAATGCTCTTCCTCTATAGGAACGAAGTCTACACAAAGTAATCTTTTCCTCACATCATTCAATTGTCCCAAATAATGAAATGCTTCTCAAGGATGATATCATAATCAATTGTGTTGAGTGAGATGGAATCAATATCCATCCTCTCACTCATCATTAGTGTCATAACATCCAATTTAGAGACTGTCATATATACACAAATATATTCATCAAAGCACTAATACATAAGGTACAAAATGACTGGATCCTAAATCAATGAGGATCCTAACATGTTTACCAATGTGGGGCCATTTTTGCCCTATCACCAATGTCATCTTGCCTGACTCATGGTCTTTTGGAACAGTCTCTATCAAAATACTCTAACTCCTCATAGTCAAAACATTTAAAGGTTTGCCATTGTAATGGTGGTTGCTAATGCTATTACTACTGTTGTGGTGGCCTACTAACTCCAGGACATAATTATCCAGGTGCCTGTTCTTGTACTAGTGTACCTTCTCTTGTTCACATCCCAATCTTATTAAATCAAATGTCATTAGCTCAGTGGCCTCTATAACTATTTCAATAAAAAGGATCTCTTGCCCTTACTGGGCTGATCGAACTACTCACGTCTGAGTCTCCACAATCAGCTCAAGTCCCAAGAGAATATCTCTCTATAACATAAAGGCCAAATCTACTGTCTTTGTCACCAATGTACGATGCACTACTAACACCTGATTCCTCAATCTAGGCATCAACATAATATAATCTATTTGCAACCTCCTTACCCATAATAAAAGAGTTAAGGGCAAGTTAACCCAACTATATATTCCAGTTCAATACTGTTGAACCATTTAATTTCTCTACTCTATAGCAACAAACTCTAACTATATCACCAAATGCTCACAAGGGTAAGATACTAATCATCATAAGCCTTTCTGAAAGCCTTTCATATAAAAATTTTAGTAATGGAGGAACATGTCTTCTCAACTGACCATCATTATAATCCCCATAATTACATTTTCAATGTCCTCACTTTCACTATTTCGTTTCCTTTAACCAATCAATTATTTGATGGTCACATTTATCAAAATCATTTACAACTGTCAATCTCACATCCAATATAATTGATTTTTCATAATGACTTCCTTAACCATTTTAGTCCACATGATCATCTCTATTTAATAACTATTCTTATAAAACAGTGATTATATCCTCCAAAATGCACCCCATATCATAAATAAGACCCTCAGAAAATTCATAAGCATTCACCCCTTACCGATGTTTGGTTATTAGCATTTCTGCGTACATAAAAACTTATTAATTTTCACCTCATAGATTGGATAATTAATCCATAGAACTTTAAAATCTTGTTCTATCAAACTTTCAGTGATTTTCATTCATACTACAATTTATTTTTTAACTAATTCCACTTCAAGTTTAGATTAATACAATACTTCTCTTAACATTTTCGAGTTCTCATTTGTTGTAACCATCTATGATCTTTCTCAACTGTAGCTACAATAGCTGTTATACTATTTCAAAATTTTATACACAAATTCCAAGTTATAACTTGAATTCTCAAAAGTAATTCATCTACCTATATTTTCTATCATACGATAAAGTTCTCATCGAGAGAAACTGACTCATAATCTTTATTCTAATTCTTTGTTTACAATTAATCACTGTACTCTCTAAGGCTTCACACATACTATTCTCAATATAGAAATTATATTTATAGTAAGTTATCTCCATTAGTAAATTATCTATCAACAAGAGTATTCTCAGCTAGAGACACTACTAACTCATGCGCATCATATTCTAATTTCTTACCTCAAGAGCCTTACCCTTGTCATGAGAAATTTCTTCTCATTTAATTGATCATTTTCCTTTTTCCATGACTATTCATGACTTTCACTTGAGCCATTTTTCATTAATGATATAATCAATTATATATATGATTTTCACTTTATCCTTGCACTTTATAACTCAACTACCAACACCTCTAAATGGTGTTTATTCAAGTTTCAGAATTTACTAGATGATTTAATCCTTTAGCTCATTCTATTTTTAACTCTCACCTTGGATTGCCTTCTCCACTTGGACTTTAGTGACTGGTTGTGAGTGGATAAACCTGCTTTGATACCAACTATGATGACCCTGGTTTTTCAACACTTTTTAATAAAAATTTTTGAAAGGAGGAGCCCCAATTTTTTTGAAAACAAACAAAATAGCAAAAAATAATTCCAAATGAAATTCATTTTAAGAAAAACCCTAAGTGTCATCTATCAACTCATCACACAACAATTCACTTTTAAAACTCAATAAAATTTTCATTTAACCAAGTAAACCTTTTCAAAATAAGGTCGCTTCTCCAGTACCCAACCAATTAACAGCCACATTCCCAACAACAATAATATTAAGTCCAAATACTAAAGATATACATATACAATCTAGGTAGAATTTAAAAACATACATCCAAAGGATATATCTAGATCACTACTCATCTGGCTCCTCATCAGTCATATATGTCTCTCAATATCTAAGCCATTGCAATAATAATGCAATGCCTTAGCAAGCAATACATGGTAGAGGAATAAGATGCTTATAAATTTCAAAATGTAATATTTTCTTTCACAATATAATAATTATTTTAATGCACAAAACATTTTGCATCAATAATTTGGATGATTCATCTGAAATAATTCCAAAACTTTAGAATGTAAATTTTCAAGCATTTCATGTGAATATCATGAATATATCAAACCACGAAATATCATATCCAAATACAATTCAGTACCTCAATAAACTTTATGAATAGATGTAAATGTCATAAACTGATTCAGAAATGCTAAATAATGTCCAACCATAATATCAATTCATGAATAAAGATACCAAATAAGCAAATGAGTTAAATAATGTTAAACTTATAAACTAGTGAATGTAGTCATTAGTTGTCACACCCCTACTATGCGGGGCCCGAGTCCTCCAGTCAGCACTGGCATATATATATATAATGGTCATGAGCTTATACCAGGCATATCACCATGCCATATAATCATCAGCGGTCACATCACACTAATCTCACAAGAAAACCAAGCACACGTGCTATCACTCTCTCGTGATCACAACACCATGTGCAGGAATACAAGTAACTGCTATGTTACAGTGATAACCAACACATGATCTATCGGCTGCCACTCCTTGCTGACACCGAAACATGAGACTCATCGTCTATCCCCATGGGTGGGACCTAACTGGTAGTTTGGGCTACCCATGATACCGTCCCCTACTAATGCCATCTACAAGTGGGCGTTTATCATCTCATAATCTCAAAGGGTGGATGGCCGGCCCTATACCCCTCCTAGCATAGCATCCCCCAAGCCACAAGCCTATCGAAAACAAACTCCTTAGGCTTCCATGCCTGGATATGAAACCATAGCACTAGGATATGTGCTTATCTCATATCATTGAACAAAAAAATAAAATTGCATCAAGTACGTGGCTGGTACCTATACCAGATCAAGCCCACATGGCTTGCACATCAAATCATGCAGTAGTAAAAATGTCATGCACCATAAGAAACTTGCCTTTTTAAATGAATGACATACATTCAAAATCCATGGAGGTATAATCATAATATAATAATCCTCCCTATACGAAACCATGCCCTTTTCATTTCATAATTCATACAATAAATACCACATGTATACTATAACATAATAATCATATTTTATAAATACTTCATGCAATTCAAATCTCATGCATTTATCGAATCACATCACGAGTATATAAATAAATCATGCAGTTTATGAAATTTTAGCACCTTAAATTTCACCTACCTCGAATACGTCCATCAAATCCTTAGTACAATCCATGATCTCAATTGTGCATCAATTGGTGTATTTGTTAAGTCATACATATATCTCAAGTTAATCACTTATTCACAATTCCTCATCCATTAATCATCTACTCTTTGATCAACATCAATTATGATGATCTTGCTCTTACTGTCCTCTAGTCCTTCTTACATTTCTTTATTTTCATAATATCCACCCATTATTGTTATTTATTAAAGATCAATGATTCAGATCATTTAATCTAACCTTATTCAAATCAATCTAAGCTATGATCAACTAAATAGATGCATTCCAATCATCAAAAAGCTTAATCATTGTATCTCATTGGAATTTGGGGGGATTCGATAGTAGGATCGTTCTTTAAAGCCTTAATTCATGATTAAATCAATAATTCCAAACTTAATTATCTCAAATTAGTTCAATTTCATATTCATCTAATCATTCTAGTGTATATCCATAATTTGTCTTGATTTGATGGTCAGATTACTCTTTGATCGACAAATTCTAAAGTCTTGGTTAGATCAATGGTCCAAATTGATTTCTAAATTGAATACACAATCTGGTCCTTAGATCCCTCATTTCATCCCTTAGATCATTTAATTGTCCAAGTTCTAAGGCCTAATCATCCTCTAATTGGCCCAATCTAAGTATTTGGATAACATTTCATGAATTTGATCTAACTAGATGTGATTAGATCAAGATTGTGATACTAAAATCATGTCCGTGTCATGGAGATGATTCCAACAGACATTTAAGATAAAAAATCAGACTTATGTAGCTCCCAAAATTGCAAAATGAACATTTTAGTTTGTTCTTAGATGGTCCTGATCAAAATTTGGACTGAGTGACCTTTACACTGGACTACACCATTGGGAACCCTTTACATTGGCTTAAACCAGCGGCCTTTTGCACCAGAATACATAGTGTGGAAACCCTTTACACCGGATTATATCAGTGGGCCTTTTACACTAAACTACACTAGCGAAAATCCTTTACATCGGATTACACCATCAGCCTTTGGGGATGACACACCTAGACTGTCCATGTTGTTTTTGCTTGATCAGGGTCCCAAATGATCTAATTTTTATTTTATTTTTTTATTTTATCTATTTTTACCGCTTCTTAGCTTTGGAGGGTCCCTGAATCCAATGGATAGTTCAGATAATCCATTTGAGGTGTCTTTGAGATGGGTTTTCTACTGTGTCATGGTTTTTCCTGGATTCAAACCTTAAACCTCATGAAATCTCTAATCTAGGTGTTGAAAATGATAAAAAGGTAGTAAGGAAAAGCCAATGGAAGGAAAAAATAAGAAAAAAATTAAATCATACCTCTTAGATTGGTGAAAAATCCAATCTTGATGGTTTTACGCTAGAATGAGAGATGGAGGGAAAAAGACACGATTGTGCCACTCTTCAGGGAATTCGTCACTGCAACTCCATGGAAGAAGATGAGATTCATTTATGATGTTGAGTTTAGTTAGATCTAGTCATGATTGATCAAGGAAAACGGGAAAAATTGGAGGAGAATATGGAGTTGAATAGTGTTTAGAAAAGAGGGATTTTGCCTTAAATATGATTAAGGTGAGATAATCTTGATTACTAACACAATTAGTAGGTTTCCTAATGCATTTTGATCTATCTATACCCTAGGATCCACATTAGTGTACTGTGGGCCCCACTCGACAGATGACAATTTTGCCCTTTATGAAGTAATTGGGTAAATTTTTTGCTCGAACTCTGATTTGGGCATTCTTAGTATCGTTGGATTTCATTTTTTGAGTACGATCCAAATATCAAGGTTCTGACACTTGATTTGATGTCTATCATGTTTTTTACTCATAAAACTCCAAAATTATGAAATATCACTATTTTCTTTTTATCCCAATTTAACATTTTTCAAAAATCACTCAAATTGGAATTTAAAAATTAGGGATGTTACAATTGTTTAAGGTCTCTAAGTTATAAGTTCTAAATGTCAATCGAAAGGTGAAGGCCTATTGATATGACATCTTATTGTTGATTTATGATATGAAATGGTAGATCTATACATAGATAAATCTTAAACTAAGAGGAGTGACCGATAGATGACAAAGTTGACATTGATAGATAGGATCAGAGTCAAGATTGATAATATAGGCCATTGATTTATAAATCTAACTGATAATCAATAGAGAATGGGAAATAATACTTAGATTTTTACTCTTAAATTATATCTAGGACCGCACAAAGACTGTAAAGGAGATCTAGTATTTGATTTAAAGAAGAAAGCAAACAACACCTAAGTGACATCCTTGAGGTAGGTAGTCTAATGCTACTAAGTTTTCAACTGAATTCCAAAACCTAAATGATTTACTTGAATCTATTTCCGTATTTAGTATGCTTTTGGGAATGATAATGAGATATGGTATTTTTATAATGAGTATGCAAATTTTTCTCATGATTCATGATCTAAATTGAAAATGCTACTATTTAAATCTTTCATAGACCATTTTTACTCTTGAATGATAGAATAGTTATATATATGCATTAATTATGTGCTTTAAAGCAAGTTGCATAATTGCATGATTTAGTACATGCTAAACCTTGTATAATCTATGATGCTCGATTTTTGGAATATGTGTAGGTATCTATATTTGTTCAAGCTAGTGAGCTTGGTGGGTACTATACTAAGAGTATGGGTTTGGCCTCCCAGCCTCTAACCGCCAAAGGTGATAGGTATCTGTGCCCAAAGAGGCATGTGGATGTGTTTAACCACAAGTGCACAAGCTATTGTAGTATAGCGTATGCAAGTGCAGGTCTATCCCACAGGGACTTGACTTAAACATGTGGGAGTTTAAATAAAATTTAATTAACAAAAATTAAAAATAAATAACAAAAATACTAGAAATGAAATCAAAGTTCAGATTTTAATCAACTACTAAAAATTACAGAATTTTTAGTTCAAAAAGAAAGAAAATAAACCAAATAACATGAAAAATCTACTTCCCAATCTTAATCACTATCAATTTCTTCAAATCTGGTCTTCTTGGAGTTAATTAGCCTTCATAAACGGCTTGAACATGTCCTTGATTAAAGATCTGACGGTTGGATTTGTCAGATTCCCAAAATCTTATAGATTTGGAATAAATATGGATTTTGGGGTGTCACTTTTTGGATTTCAGATTAAAGATCAAAAATGTTAATTAAGCTCAAGGACATCCTCAGAATGACATCTAAAAGTTAATTAATAAAAAAAAAAGAAAAAAAGAGGAGAAATAGAGAAATCTTGATGGTTAAGGCTAACCCATTGATTAGGTTAAGCCTTAATTGATCTGATTTGGATTGGATAGTTTCTGGAAAAGTAGAATGGAGATAAATTAAAACTGGAATGGAAAGGAGACACAGAGGGAATTAAAAAGGGGGCGCAGATGGAATTTTGATATAAAGGGTGGGCAAATTTGGAATTTGATGAAAATATGATTTAAATGAAAAAAAAGGGGAAGTTGCTAGAGAAGAAGATGAGTCCAATGATGAAGGAGAAAAGAGAAGAGGAGGAGGAGGAGAAGAGGAGAGGAAGAGGAGGAACAGAGGGAAAACCCAACATGGGTTTTCTCCTCTAGGTTGAGCAGTGCCATCGGAGTGGTGGAACAGAGACAGGATAGAGCTGTGATGCCGGTGATGGGATGGAAGTGAAACAGAGAAGGGATTGAGGAGGAGAAGTCAGTAGGTGTTGCCGGTGAACAAAGGATAGAGGTAGAGGGACCCAAGGGAAAGGGATAAAATGAAAGAGAAGAGGGCAGTTTGGCTGGTTGGAAATGTTGGTGAAAAGGAGGAGCTGGGACTGAGATGGTTGAGATGGAGAATAGGAAGGAGGTGGACAATGCTAGAGAGGAGAAAGTGGCAGTTCAGTGTCTGGATGCTGGCTAGTGGAGAGAGAATAGATGAGAGTGAGGGAGAAGGGAGTAAGAAAGGGGGAGAGTGGTGGATGGAAGGAATGTAGATGCTAGTTGGTGATGAGAAGTTGTTGGCTATGTGGTGCTGGTTGGGAGGAATGAGAGAAAAGGGTGATGAGAAGCATGGTGAAGTGCGTTGGTGGGCAGAGAGGGTGTGTGAGAAAGAGAAGTAGAAGAGAAAGTGTTGGGGATGTGTGTGTGTGTGTGTGTGAGAGAGAGAGAGAGGGATCTAGGAGTGAAAGTGAGGGAAAGTGAAAGAGAGAGGGAGACAAGACGGAGATGGAGGTGTTGGGTGGTGATGATGGGGTGCTACTATGCAGTGCGTGTCAGGTACGGTGGAAAAGCAGAAAGAGATAGTGAGTAGGAGAAAGAGGGGAGAGAGAGAAACAAGTGGGGGAGGAGAGAGCGTGGGAGAGAAGAAGGAATGGGGGAAAGAGAGAAGAAAAGTGGGAGAAGGGGATTGATAGGTTTGCTTTCCTATTTAGCCAAAGAGAGGGGTTTGAAGAGGAAAGAGAGGGTCCCTTGAAGAGATGGCTGCCTCTTTTCTCTTATAAAATTTTTTCCCTTCCAATTTGGTTCCTCCCCTTTACTTTGGAAACTTCTCCACAAGTGCAACTTTCCTTCTCCTTTCTTTTATTGTAGCTTTCCATTTTCCATCTTAGCAAGCTTTTCTTTATGGTTTAATTTCCAATTAAGAAACCATCCCAGCTTTCTTTATTGCTCTTTAAGATAATCTGCACTGTTGAAATTCGATTTGAGCCATCCAAGCCTCTTTTGGTTGATTTGTAAAATAGAAGACCAAATTAGAGTCATCTAAACCATACATTAAGCATCGAATAAGCTTGAATGATCATCTAATTGTTAATTTTGACAAATTAATGATTAGATAGTCAATTGTATTTAAATTCAAATTCAAGCTAAATTTTGCAAATTTGAATGGTTAGATGATCTAATTGAACACTAAATTAGTGGTATTTGACCAAAATTGAACATTTAATAAGGAACCTATTTTTCTCTACTGCTGTGGTAGAGAAACAACCACTGGAGGTGTTCACAGCACCCTTTTCGAGACATATCCATAGTTTCTGTGGAGGCTATGGTAACTAGTCTCTACACACCGAAGACACACGATTTAGATGAGCTGGTTGTGAGCATAGTGGTCCCTATGATTTTTGTTCTATATCGCCATGCATAGTGCATTTAGATGGTCTTGTACAAGTACTCATGACAAGTCGAATGATGTGTTTGCCGAGATTTTAGCATATAGTTTGATTGATTACTACATTAAGAATTTAGTAATCTCTATATCATTGATTGATTGATTTTGGTTGAAAATTCTATTACTTGAACATATATAAATGTACAAATGATTTATGCATGAATACACATGTTTATATATGAAGGTTGCATGGCTTAATTACTTGAAAAACCCCTCTTGAATTATACATGTTGTGTGCTATGTTTTTGAATTAGTGGCATTAGATCATCTAATGATAAATACTCAACCAAATATATTATTTTTCATATTAGGTTAAGCAGGATTAGCAGAAGCATCAGGAAGTTTTAGTGCTATAATCAAGTGAGTGAAAGTAAAGACAAGTGTGAATGTAGTTGTCCCAGAATTGGTACTGATCACTTTAATATTTGATGTAAATTGACTTTAAGCGATTATTCTTAACTTGGGTTGTGATTAACAATCTTAGGGACAATTATCAATTTTTAGATATTTTTCAATTTTCCATGGAAAGTTTGAATTATTAATGATGTTAGATTATTAATTATTTGTTTGAAATAAATAATGACACTCGGGGTTTTCATGAATGAATTTCAAGAAAAAGAATTTTTTGCTGAATTTATTTCAAAAAATCATATTTAAATAAAGATCGATCTTGCAAGTGAAAGCTTATTATTTTATGTTGTATTATAAAAGCCTAGGTCATCATAGTTGGTATCAGAGCCCAAGTTCAATTTATTCATAGCCAAGTTATGAAATAAGAACTTATAATTAGTTTACATCAACGGGAAAACTTAAGCTTAGCATGATAGAATTTCTAAAAAGGAATATACTGCCCCATTCAAACACATGCCACATAACAAAAGAGGAGGTGCAGCCACAAACCTTGTCAATATCCCTATTGATTCCTTTAGATGTAGAAATGGGATGGCTGAAGCCTTTCAGCTCTTCATGCAACATGTAGGGCATTTTATGCATAATCAACCACAAGCACCTGTGACAAGGACCTCATCACTAGAAAGGATTGCTGATCGCACATCATTCTTTCAAAAGATGGCCCCATCATTCTTTAGTGAAGAAGAGGAAGCAAAAGCAGAGAAGAGGATTTTTAACATTGAGAAGTTGTTCAAAATGATGAAAATTCCTAAAGAAAGGAAGGTTGCTGTGGCCACTTTTGTCCTAAAAGGTGAAGCAAACTTTGGTGGGAAATTGCCAAAAGGACATAGTTCAATTATAGTAATGGTATTCCTTGGGAGGATTTAAGGATCATATTTAATGATAAGTATTTCCCATGACATGTACAAAAGCAAAAGGAGAAGAAATTCATGGATCTGGAACAAGGTAGCCTATCTATGAATTAGTATGAAAATAAGTTTACATTCTTCATAGATTCACACCCAACATTTGTGCGAATGAAGAAAATGCTACAGAGAAGTTTGTTGATGGGTTAAACCCTGGACTAAGGAATAGAGTGATTGGGTTTCAACCAACCAACATGGCAAGAGCAGTAGAAATGGCGTCTCTTTTTGAAAGGGATTTTCAAAGAGCATAGGCTAATAGGAAAGAGAAGGAGAAGAAGACCAACATTAGTGGACAAAACAACATAAGCAAGAGACCCCTTCAGTCTTCTGTATCTCAACACCCACACAAATGACAATTTGACAATAAAGGAAGAACATCAAGATCTAGAACTTGCCCCGGATGCAACAAATGCCACCTAGGCAAACCTTGCACCTTGCCCCATTTCAAATATTTTATCTATGGAGAAGCAGGATGCACAACCATAAATTTCCCTAAGAAGAGGAAAGAGGAAGAACATAAAGAAGACCAGATTCCTCTTAGACAAGGATGCGTGTTTGCCATTACTTTTAGGACAAGCTTAGGCATCATATGCAGTAGTAGAAGGTACAATTGACATCTATGATAGACCTATTAGAGTATTGTTTGATACTGGTTCTACACATTCTTTTATATCATGTGAGTTTGTTTCTTGTATTGATGATATAGTCCAGAACTTAGAATTTTGGTTAGAAGTCATGGCGCCCTTGGGCAAGTCCAATGCCACCCAAACATACTTTTAGGATGTTCCAGTTGTAATGGAGGGAAAACAAATGAACACCAATTTAATCCACTTGGATATGATAGACTTTGACGTCATACTTGGGATGGATTGGTTAGCTTTGCATCATGCAACAGTTAGCTTTGCATCATGCAACAGTTGAATTTCAAAAGAAGAAAATTATTTTTAATATTCCTGAAGAAGTGGTGGTATCATTGCAAGAAAGAAGAGATTATTTAGGAGCATATGTCATTTCCATGATTAGGGTGGCAAAGCACATTGCTTAAGGATGCAATTATTTCTAGCTAAGATAGAAGCTATTGAGTCGCAAAGCTTAAATTGGAAGAAGTGATTGTAGTTTGTGAATTTCCAGACGTGTTCCTTGAAGACTTACTAGGATTACCGCCAAAAAGGGAGATAGATTTTACTATTGACCTAATACCTAACACAGCCCCTATTTCCAAGGTGCCATACTGGATGACTCTAGGGGAATTAAAGGAGTTGAAGACCAACTGCAAGAGTTGCTAGACAAAGGGTTCATCAGATCCATCATATCTCCTTGGGGAGCACATGTCCCTTTTGTTAAGAAGAAGGATGAATCAATGAGACTTTGCATTGATTATTGAATGCCAAACAAGGTCATGGTGAAAAACAAATATGCTCTACCATGTATTGATGACCTATTTGATCAACTCTAGTCAGCTCGCATCTTTTCCAAGATCGATTTACAATCCTAATACCATTAGCTTAGAGTCAGGGAATAGGATATTTCAAAGGCATCATTTAGGACTAGGTACAGACACTATGAGTTTAGGATGATGTCATTTTGGTTGACAAATGTCCTAGCTGAATTCATGGATCTCATGAACCAAGTATTCAAGGCCTATCTAGATAAATTTTTTATAGTGTTCATGGATGATATTCTGATCTACTCAAAATTTTTTGAGGAACATCAAGAAGACTTACGATTGGTACTAGATATAGTTAAAACACACAAATTCTACGCAAAGTTTACCAAATGTGAATTTTGGTTGGAGGAAGTGAACTTTCTAGGTCATGTTATTTCTAAACATGGCATTGGGTCAATCTAGCAAAAGTTGAAGTAGTGGAAAGATGGGATACATCCAAGATAGTGACAAAAATAAGGAGTTTTCTAGGCCTTGCGAGGTACGATCGAAGGTTCATTGAAGGATTTTCATGCATTACCTTACCTATAACCAAATTGATAAGAAAGGATGTGTCGTTCATATGGGGTGATGCATAAGAAGAAAGATTCAAAGAATTAAAAAGGAATCTAACTACTGCATCTGTACTCATGCTACCATCAAGAAGTGGAGGATTCAAGATCTATATTGATGCTTCTGAGAAAGGGCTGGGTTGTGTACTTATGCAAAATGGGAAGGTGATCGCCTATGCCTCTCGATAATTGAAAAGACATGAGTTCAACTACCCTACCCATGACTTGGAGCTTGCTACGATAGTTTTGCCTTAAAGATTTGGAGGCACTATTTATATGGAGAAAAGTTTGAAGTGTTCACAGATCATAAAAGCCTTTCATAGTGACAAGAGGAGATGGATGGAGTATTTGAAGGATTATGACTTCTCTATTCAATACCATCTAGGGAAGGGTAATGTAGCAGCAGATGTTGCAGTTGAAAGGCACAAGGAATGTGTGCGGGCTTACCTTCTAAGAGATGGAAGTTGCTACAATAGGTAATAGAGTGCAAACCCGAAGTAGATCATGGGAGATCCTTCATATTGAATTTGACTGTGAAATCCACTATCAATGAGAAAGTTATGCAGATGCAGAAGGATGATTTGAGGTACAAGCATTAGTTGGGAAACCAGGGTTCGCTAAGGAGACATATGATAATGTTTGTATGCGAGGGAGAGTGGTAGTGCCAACTAACTATGAGATAAAGCAAGAAATTCTTTGAGAAGGGATACCATGTGTGCTTTAGTATTGTCCCCCATACCACAAGCCCGAGCTCTAATTAGTGTATGGTGTGACTGTCATATACAAGGCAATATGTGCCTTAACTTCATTTAGGGCACAATGTATATTTCATGTCCAAGGCATCATGCACTTAGTACAACTAGGCATCTATAACCAGGTCAATATACAATAGTCATGCATGTGGGTGCTACAATACACGTTTCAACATTTGGGTGCGTAGGTATTAATTAGTGCTCAATATCCATATACGTATTTATTGATCAGTGTTTGGATTTATGCACTTAGTCACTGATCTGTGCTAGGTATTCATATACTTGGTTATTAGTCAATGTTCAATATGTGTGGCGACCCAAGTTTTTAGAAATAATTTCCATAAATATCATTTGAAAGCATCAGGGTACCATTAAAATTTCTTTTTTGAAAAAATTTATGAAAAGATAAAAGGATCATATACTTTTTTCCCAAAACCACTTCTTCAAAATCTAGGCATCCCTAAAAGAAAACTTCTTGTATATTCAAAGTATGAAATATAATAAGAGCAGATTCTAAGATCCACTATCACAACCAAAGTCAACTAACAATCCCATAAAAGTTCCACACACATAATAATCAATGTTATTACATGTTCATTAACAATAAAATTAATTGAATATTTAATGTCCAAATTCTAATAGTCAAATAAAATCAAGGTCACTCTACCATACTTTTCTCAATGCATCTAATCTTTTACGACTCCTGTATTGTTCAATCTTTGGACAACTTTATGATTTTCACTTGAAAATGTTGTAGGGGTGAGTACAAATACTTAATGGATAAATCCCTAAACTAGTTTTGAAAACCTTGGCATTCATGTGACATCTCATGGTCAAAATATTATATGGAAACTAATATCAAGAATCATATTTCTAATAATAGCATATGATTCATGAATCACAATGTCTCAAAAGTGACTAATAACATTAGACAAGCTCACATATTCTAATAACTGACAAACATAGATCAAAATGGCAGGGTCCTTCCATAAGCCACATAGACAATGGTGTAAACCCTCAAGGATGACCAAAATGCATAGTCTAGAGCTCAAATGTAGTTGTTATGCACATAGTAGAAAACATCGCTCATCTATAGTCATTCACAGATACCAATGGACTATGCAACTCTCATGGGGAGATGGATCAGATCAGAAGTAGTTTGCCTATGATACATACTTTCCTAACGGGGCCATAACTCAGCAGGCATCCTATTGAGCATAGGTCGTAGGTCATAATACTCCTCACACGACTAACTTTAGTGGCCAAATAACACAACGCCTTAGTGCCATATCAAATATCTCACCCACATAGGGTTCACACATGAGCATATACCACAATTCTTATCCACATAGGGTCCACACTTGAGCATATATCACAATATCTCACCCATACAGGGTCCATAGATAAGCATCATATACATGAGCATGATCATTCAAACATAGTAATATCATATAACATAGAGCAATCAAGCTGAAAGAAGTATTCAATCTCATAAGCTCATGAGTGATGCTCATACACAATATAAACACATTATAAAAGTTATTCATAACTCATATGGCACAAAGTCGAAATAGTTCATAAATCAATTAATTTCTAATGATCATATCATATGCGCAATTGCTTAATACTTAGTGATCCAAATCCAACAAAAATATTCAAAATTCTTACTCATTGTCATAATAAAAATCAAATTGATTATGTGAGCCTTAAAACCTTCCAAAGGCTTACAAAAGTGGGTTAGCTATAATTCCTCTTCATCATAAGTTTTTGTGAAATTTTCAAAATTTTGAGCTCCATACAACACATATATGTCCAGGATAGTTTACAATTAGTATCATGAGTATGATAACTCTTGTTGTACCAATCACATGTTAAGTTCCTCAATCTTATTAGGTTATTTATTCAGTGAATGATTAATTTTTTTCATTGCTAAGGTTTATTGATGGGAATAGAAATATTACATACATATCCCTCTATTTAGAATGTTTTAACCCTAGAAATCACTTAACTATCACTAATTAGGATTAATTCTACTATTTTTAGGTCCACATACAAATGAAAAAATGCCAAAAATTGCCAATTTTACACTTGAAAGAGCAAATCTAGAAACCAAGCTACATTGAAGAGCTATATATGGAAATTGAAGGCTTGGAGGATTAAAATGATAATTGGTTGTGATTGCTAAAGTTGGAATGGTCAGAAACCCTATGTACAACTCATGCTCAAATGAGGGTGAAAAGGTGGCAAAATTTGAATTCAAGCACAAATGCATACATTTCATGACCATAAGAGGTTTATGAAAGAAGTTCAATTCACATATAATAGAATCATATATAATAAAAGTTTCTCAAAAAGAAAGGGAGAATGAGGTCGCATGAAGAATTTTTACTTATTTTCTCGCTACTCAACCAATGATTGGATGTCTTATCCATACAAGGTATTAATGTGCACTTGGTCCACAAAAGCATATGAAGATCTTCAAATCAAGGCTATTCATCTTAGGGCAATCCAATCCAATGGTGGAGAGACTGAAGTTTTAAGAAAAAATCTATATGGTATCCCATCTAGCCATTTAAGGTAAGTGTAATATCCTTAATTTTAAAGATAAAAATAGGAAATTATTAAATAAATTAAAATAAAAAATTTATGGATGAAATTCTTTCCTGAAAACATAATAATTAGAAAGTGCTCATCGATACGAATCCAACGCCACCAAGAACGCGAGAAACGGAGCTCAAACGAGGGAGTTATGAGCCGTCAAAGTTGGAAGGGCAAATTAGTCATTTGATAGAGACGTATTAGACAGGGGTCCAAATTGATACTGGCACCCTCGTCTTCCACACGTCTGTACCCAGATCCGGCAAAATCGCCGGAGAAGCCATGGGAAGAGGCGTGAATGGAAGAGGTTCTCCTCCCCTGGGACTCTAGGCCTATATCTACCCTCCCCAGGTTGCCAAAACGCTCCACTTGGAGCGTTTTCTCTGAGTATTTACGCTAAACCCTAGATCTGTAAAAACTTGAATTTTCCGGCGAGTGGAGCCCCGGCAACACGAGCAACTCCGGCCAGGTGCAAGGTAAGCCTCAAAACCTATGTTTTTCTGTATTTATTAATTAGGAAATTAATTAGGAAAACGTTTAAAAATTTTGGAAAAAAATTAGATTTTTAGGAACTTTGTGCACGCTACTGTTGGAGTGTGATTTCATGGATCAAACCTTGTCTGTTTGAAAATCGCACCGTCCAAATAGTGTACAAGAGACCCAAGAGCATACCCTTTAAATTTGGGAGTGATCCAACGGTGGAATTGCCCAGAAAACTCAAAAACCAGTACCTAGGGAGGTTTTTAGGAACTTGGGAAAAATCATTTAAAAACCATGGTTTTTGAGAAAATTAGTGCAAAAGGAGGGCATAAATGGATTCTAGAGAGAATTCTGAAGAAAATGGCACAAAAATCACGCAAAACGGAGCTCTGTAGCTCCGCCGGAGGCGACCGGAATCCGGTCGTCTTCTCCGGCGTCGTCAACGGCGTCGGCGCCTTGGTGCTGACGCCATGACGCACAGCGGGACGCAACAGGGACGACGTCGGATGACGTCGGCGTCGCACGCGTGCGCGGCGGCGCGCGCGCGGACGCCCGCGCGGTGGCGGCGCGGTGGGGCCGGGACGCGGCGCGTCTGGCGGCCGTGACGCACGCGCGCGTGCGTCACGGTGCTGAAGACGCGTGGCGCGCGTCCCGTGCGGCGTCTGCGACGCCGTGCGTCTTCGTGCGCCCGTATACGTCGGTATAAACCGGCGGAAAAAGGCGCCGCCGGTTTAAACTACCTTATGGTGGTCCGGCAGGCCCCATTTGAGGGTAGTTTTCACTAAAACTTGATTTTTGGGAGCTAGAGAGGTCCAAATCACGATCCGAAAGAGGCGTTGTGACCGTATTGACGACGCGGACCTAGTTTTAACTTAAAAACTTAGAAATGACCACTTTTTATTTAGAAAAATTTTAAAATAGTGATGTGACATGTACAGGTGCACTTGAATATACCAATTAAAGGGAGTTATTAGCAAGCTAGTGATCTCACACTGAGGTAGGTGACGACAACTAATGTTTTGAATTAATTTTAAACCATGTTTAAACATAGCATCATGTGTGATTGTGTTTTAAATTGCGATTTTTATTTACCATGGATTTCATGCTACATTGCGTACAGGATGGTTATTCCAAATTGAAATCTTTTACTGAATAAACTTATTTCAAATGCTTTTACAAGCATGATGTTAATTTGTTATGCTTACTTAGAGACTTATTTCTTATTATATATATAGAAAATGCATGGATTTACATGGAAATGAGAATAGAGGCTTATTAGCTGGTCCTTTGATAGGCTAACCCCAGGATGAGGGGCATGTCTTGGGGATTGCAAGCTATAAGTGCTCTTGAGTTTTAGCATATACATATGATTTCCGTGTTTTATATTTGATGACGGGTGCTCTCGCCCGTGGCGCGTCATGCTAGGAGGGATAGGGCCGGCCACCCACCTTCCGAGATTATGATGTGATGAGTTTGTGATATGATAGACACCTGCCCATAGATGGCATTCGGTAGGGGTTTGGTAACATGGATAGTCCACACTACCGGTCTGAGCCTTTCCATGGGGACAGACGTTAAGTCTCCCGTTATGGTGTCGACGGAGAGCGGCGGTGGTTGATACCCATGGAGGGTTGCCACTGCAGCATGATGGCCCATATTCTTGTTATGTGTGCATGTATGATGAGCATGGTTATAGATGGTATGCCTGGGTGTGACGACACTCAGAGGTTGACTATGTGTACTCCTGATCAGGGATGTTAGTGCGATGTGGTGGGACCCATTACCTTAGGGTGCCCTTATTCTGGATGTATGCTTCATTTTATTGATTCATGTCATGTTTTAACTCTGTGAATTTCATGTTTTAGCATATGGAATAAATTGGCATTTATTGAACATGGCATTATGATATCACTATCTTCATAAATGTTAGATTTTTCATCAGTATTGTTCATTATTTCTTGCATTTATTACATTAATTGTCTATGTACCTACACAAGCGATAGCTTCTTTGAGGCATTGCTTTGTTTTGCAATGCCTTAGATCTCGAGCGCGACACCAGGAAAGGAAAAGCGGTTGATAAACCTTGAGAGCTGCTGAAGACTAGTTTCCCTATAGTTTTAGAAAGTAATGTGAGTCATTAGAGTGGATTATCATTTGAATTTTATTATGGACTGCATACCTTATATTTGGATGTGATTTAGATCTTTGGATATATATTGGACATTTATATGGGATGTTATGATGGATAGACCCTGGGCCATATTATTATTGTCTTTTGGATGTTTATTTGATTTAAAATAAAGGCGCCTATTTATTTGACGTTGATTTATACGCGGATCATTTATTTATGTTTAAATTACGTATACGTCATTTTGAGAAAGGAAAAATTAACACCCGGAGTTTTAAGATAGGTTTAGTAAAATGTTAAATAAATCTTTTCTCATGGGATCCCAAATGTTCTTATTTAAATTGCCATAAAAAAAAAAATTGTCTTAAAAATCCGGGGTGTTACAGTAAGTATGATCTAAGGGCTAAGATTGAAGTGAAGAGAAGATCAAAACCCTAGCCACATTTCTTATGTTGAAAAGTCAATCTAGAACCCTAAGGAAAGGAAGATCTTAACCACCCATCTTGATCCAACATCCATCTCATCATATGGTTTATAAAAGCATACACACAAACACACACAAATTGGAAATCATGTCCCTCTTTTAGGATACTTTCTAATGTTGGAAACCCTTGAATTCCATCACCTACTTTTCACTTTCTCCGTTTCCTTTCGCACTCATTGCTTACCTTTCCATTATGTTACCTTTTCTTTTCTTTTTTTTCTTTCCATCTCACTACCTTCCATTTCCTAACCCAAACTCTCACTTGAAAAAGATGCCCACTTAACTACCCGCATTCTAATTTTGATCAAAGTCAAACCATTCTCCTTATTCTTCTATCCTCCTTTCTAACCACCTTATCACTTACCTTTCCTTATCCAACTCCACTTTCTTATCCTACCCATGCCTTAACTCCTTCCCACTTATGAAATTAGGAACTCATGCCTCCCCCTCCTTAGTTTCCCTTTTGCTCATCCCATCTCAACCATTCAATCTACTTTCATCTTTAGATCTTAAACATTCATCCCTAAGGCTTATTTTCCACAAGCCTTACAAATAAGAGGTGAAAAAGAATATTATATATATATATATATATATATATAGACACACATCTTACCTTTTCCTTGCACGTGAAAGCTAAATCTAAGTGAAATAGAGGGAGAGAGATCACCTTTACCCAAGCTCTAACAAGATTGAAGTTTATACATAGGAGAAGAGGTAAGGAAGCTCACCCATCTCCACTTCCCTCCTTTCTTTTTTTATTCTCCTCTTCTCCCATCCTCTTCTTCTTCCATTCCCTTCTTTCTTTTCTCCACTCCATCTCTTACAAGCATTACAAAATGATCTCCCTTGTACCCTAGCATGCACCACTCCTCTCTTTCCTTACATGCAAGAATCCCTTGTCCCTTTTAAGTTCACATAGCCTCATCACCAACCTCTGTCCTCCCCTAGATCTTACACACACCATCTTCTAATGCATCAACCTTCCATGTATCACCCTCTTTCTTCCTTCACTTACGTAGACACCCCATCCATCCACTCAATCTTCCATGCTTCGCCTTCCACCTACTATCTTTTCTCTTTCTTTGGGATTTGGGAATTTAGGAAAAGGAAGAACAACTTCTAATATTAGTCAAGGATTCTTCTAGTTCCAAAGCATGGTTGAGGATTTCACTGGGCTTGTAACATGTTGTATTAAAGAGATGAGAAAAGCTTGGTGGTAGATTAGTGTTCTTTGGGTTGAATGTAAGTGTATAGGCACTTGTTGAGTGACACAACAAGAAGATCACAAAGCAGAGTTCAAGCCTATATTTGAAGAAGAAGAGGTTGTGTAAAGAGCCTAGTTGAGTGTCACAATTAAGGACTCCTATAGTGGCCACTTCAAGGGATTTTCTTTATTTTGCTTTTCTTTCTTTATTGTAATCCTTGTAATTCAATTTCCATTAGTGAAAAAGTTATTCTTTCCATTTCATAGTTAGTTTACTTTCTTTCCTTATTTTATATCTTACTCAATTTCCTTTAGTTTATTTTCTTCCTTTGATTTAGTTGTTTAAATTATTTGCTTATTTTAAAGTTCTCCATTTCTTTCCTTCTTGGTTAGGTTAAAGTAAAGCAATATTCATTTTAATTAACACTTGTTTATCAAAGAGTCCTCATGGGATTGACCTATATTTGTCGATTCTATACTCTAATAGAGCCATTCACATGTAGTAATTATTAAGACACATTATTTATCAAGAAGAGTAACCAATTTCCTTCTAAATTTAATACCTATTGTCCAGTAATGATGCTTAGCTTCCTACTAATGATGTGATGATATAAACACCTTATTTTTCAATTTGGTTTCTTCCATGTTGTTCCTTATTGATTGATATTCATGCCCATATATTTTTTAACCTTAGATGATGTCTACATTATGCTCAGATTATATATACTTATAGATGACTCTAAGGAGGAAACATTGTTTGGCAACCAGTACCCTTCCCTGCATAACAAACCTTTTCCTATAGCAATTTTTATCCAAATTGTTCCAAATTTATGAAACTACATTTAAAGTTTCACATAAAAACTCTTTCCTAGGTAAAATAATGTCAAAACAACTATGTGGTGTTTTGAATTGTAGACCTAAGTTTTTTCTATATTTAATGTTACCATATAAACAACTTACTTTCATTGACATAAAAATGAAATTGGACATATTTATTAAGGTAAAATTCAAGATCTTATAGTATGCAATGTGCTTAAGTCGAGCCCAGTCTATTTTGCACTTGAGCTTTGTCCTACATGCCTTGCATCTAAGCCTTACTCAACGTATGGTGTTGCTAGAATTATTCAATGCACTATGTGTCAAGCTAGCTTAGTGCATTGTATTTGGTTTAAGCTTTTATTTTCTGAAAATGAAGCAACCATCAAAATAAATAATTCATGGATCCTTCTTAATCATAAAATGTTAAGTAAAAACATGATTCTCATGTATTTAAATTCCTATATATATTTAAAAAAACATGTTATGTTTCATACACATGCACTTGAGTTAAATCAATTTTTATAAAATCATACACAAGTGACTAAAGTTGATTGCAAGTCAATTGAAATTTATGTCAATTCCTATGTCATATACATGTGTTGAATAGTGTAAGATCTTGCTAAATGAATTTACATGCATTCATCAATAATTTATTGTCAAAATTTCATCTAGTTCATGATTAAACTATGGTGTACAAACAAAGTTTAACACTTTTAAAAATTCCAACTAATGCATACCAATTTTATTTATTTATTCATTTCATGGATTAGATTAAAGATTTAGTTTGAACACACCAAAATACCAAGCATATAAATAAGAAAGTAAAAAGGGATCTAAGCTACATCCATAATCTCTAGTATCATGTGCATCTAGACCAGGATGATTCCATCCAAATACTTTATAATCTTATGACAACATGCTAGTATAAGATGTGCAAAACCTTTAATAGCAACATCCAAAGTTTAGTAAAAAACACCTAGATAGATCATGAACATACATCATAGTTTAAGAAGTCTCATGAGTCAAAATAAAAAACCAATTCATACTATTCAATTTTAAGAAAACATATGCATCAATCTCATCCAAATAATACAAATCCTTTTAAAAATCATTGGTGTTTTTCTAGTTTTGAAAAGAAAACACAGACTAGTCTAGAATCCCTACCTCAAATTCCAATCCTTAAATCTAAAGATTTGAGCTTTCTCTTTGATCTGGATTCTCCTTCTTCCTTTTCCTTTATACTTTCTTCTTTTCTTTCTTTTTCTCTCCTTTCTCTCTTTAGTTATGCTTAAGGTGGACTGGTGATGTGCTTTAATAATTACTATAAATGCATGGTTCTATTGAAGTATAAAAGCGGCAACTATAGGTCAATCCTACGAGGACTCTTTTAATAAAGGGAGTTAATTAAAACTGAAGTTTTCATACTCTAACCTAGCTAAAAATCAAGGAAAGTAAGAAATATAAGCTAGTAAACTAAGCAACTAAACTAAATCAAAGCAAGTAAATAAAACAACGTAAGGAAACTAAGGCAATTAAATAAGTAGGGAACTAAGCTAACTAAGGAAAGGAAAACAACTATTTTGTTAATATGACCTTGGTTACATGGAGAGCACATAAAGAAAGAAAAAATAAAGAAAATATGAAACTCCCTTGAAGAGTCAGCTATAGGAGTCCTTCATTTTGTCACTCAATAAGGCTCTTTATGGATCCTCTTCTTCTTCTTCTACCAGGATTGAATTTTTCTTTACAATCTTCTTGTTGTATCACTCAACACAGACTTGTACACTTCTCTTTAATCCAAGTTACATTAATTAACAACCTTGCTTTTCTCATCTCCTTAACCCAACATGCCATAAACCAAAAGTCTTACTCAATCATGCTTTTAGGACTGCAAGGAGTTCTACTAAATATATAAGTAAGAGTGTAATATATATCAAATATCCTTAGACTTAGATTTTTCTAGTTCTTAAGCATAAATACAAAAAAGAAATATAGAAATATAAAATAATAAATCCTAACCACTTGCATAGGTACTGTCATCTATATATAGCATACACAGAAAGCCTTTAAATCCCTAGGTTACTACTAGTGGATGATTTGTTGTATCTTAAGGGTTTTTAGAAATGATGTTGATAAACATTTTCCAAAACGTTTTATCAAAGTCCCTTATTTATTTAAGAGAATTTTCTTCTCATTCAGATTTCATCAAATTCTAGCTTTAGCATGTTAATAAAAATAACCAATGATTCAAAATCCTATCCTTATGCCAAAGATATTTCATTATTTCATTAAAAATGGAGTATGTGTGGATAGAGCCAATACATACATAATTATCAGTATTCAAATAAATTACAACCTAAATTACCATCCAAAAGATTGTTTTGACTTCAAATCTCATATGATATACTTGGCACTAAAAAATAAGTCACTCACAAAGGGGTAAATCTAATGTTCATCAAGACCAAAATTATCACATATCAAAGAATAATAATTAGAAAAAATTTGATGCTGGTCTCATGAAAGATATCAACTATAGGAATATTATTCTCTACCAAAATCCATACTCATTTATAACTATATGGAAGTCATATTTCTACTAAGATCAAGTTAAGACTTCTAATAGGACAAAACATGGGCTTAGGATCCGGTTATCAAAAGAATGGATATAAGGGTAAACAAAGGGT
Source organism: Warburgia ugandensis (assembly GCA_035236585.1). Classification (NCBI taxonomy): domain Eukaryota; kingdom Viridiplantae; phylum Streptophyta; class Magnoliopsida; order Canellales; family Canellaceae; genus Warburgia; species Warburgia ugandensis. Next base: position 51,211,993 of record CP141133.1, on the reverse strand, counting down.
ACTTTGAAAAGTATGTAAAAGTCCTTTACTAGTGTATTCATAACTTTCTTTTCTACACGTAAGAGTGAACATTCTATTTTCATTGTCTATCTTTTTCATTTTTCCTATTGGATGTTTGGTATACCCTTTCTTTGAAATTTTCTCTTTCCAACCCCTTTTGTTGTTCATCTCTTTTTTTGTATTGCTTATACTTTTCTCAAGATAATCTTCAACCATTTCTACATATTTCCAGAAAAAATTTGGTGACGTATATATAATAGGGGCTAACAAGGGTATTCATTAATGGATTGATAAAGAAAAGGCTCATTAAAAGGGCTCAACGTGTTAACTAGCAAAAAAAAATAATAACTTAGGGAAGGCTAAAGGCTTTGGGTTAGTCAAAAATAGCCTCTATCCTTTCTTAGGTTTCATATAACTTAAAAATAGTATAGACTTTTAGATATTTTCTTAATTATTGACCAAGATGAAGAATAATGAGACCAACTAAGAATTTCTTTCCACTAAAGAAAATTTGAAATTTATACATAGCCCTCTCAAAGAAAGATTGACTCTAAACTCACATGCATTGTGAGTCTCTACAAATCTTCTCTAGGATCTCTAAGTTATATTTTCTCTTTAACTTAAACTATCTATATATATATATATATATTGTGCAATGATTATTCCAAGTTTAATTTTCATGGAATACTCTAGTAAAAGGATTAAATAGTGGACTAATTGTATATAAATCTAATAAGCTAAAGTTCAAAAATATAATGCATATCTAGAAAATCCAATTCTCATCCTTGTAAATGAACTTTTCATTTTTCAAAAATTTTCATTTTAAAAAAAAAGGAAAGACTAAAAAATAACTAAAAAGACTTGGGACACATGAAATTTGAAAGACCCTACCCCCATACTTAAATTTAACATTATCCTCAATGTGTATACCTATATAAAAAGGACAAATAAATAAATAAACCTAAAAGGAAAGGGTGAGAAAGATAGTACCTATACTCCTAGGATAGTGCACTGATTTGTTGATGTGGACAAATAAGCAAATATACAATAAAATGATGCAAAATGCAACTTTATGACTAGACTAACTAACTGACCCAAACCTAAAGTAACTATGAAGGAGTTCTTAGAATAACTCATTTCATTTCAAAATTTCATGGCAATCAATGTACATTTGCCACTTAGAAATGTATGATGGTGAAAAGATAAGGACATGATAGACAACCATGAATTTAATTTTTGGAGGACCACGTCAAGGTGACTTTGCCCATGAACTATTAAATTGAGTATTTGGAATGTTAAGATAAAAAAGCTAAAAAATGTTCCTACTCACTTACATCTTCCTGAAAGCTAGGGCTAAGATTTCTCTACATCTTCCTAATAAGTTCTTCATTTTTATCCTAAGGCAAAGAAATAGTAAGGCTTATACCATTACTACTATGTTTTGTATACCCTAGAGTTTGTTGATGTTTGGCCATAACATCAATTCACTCTCCTTCCGATTCTACATTAGATTCTAGAGTAACAGATGATGTAGCTTTAAAATTACTCAAAAGAATGTGATAAAAGTTGGAATAGATTGGATTCTATTCACTTTGATTAAATTCAACTAAAGAAAAAGTGTTATGATTAAACTAGGAAATTAAACAACATGAAATGGAAGCATGAATGGAATTAGAAACTAACCTTAAAAGAAACTTACTAAAAACTAAAACTAAACAATGGAATTAGAAACTACCTTAACTAAAATGAAAACATATAAAATAAACTAATGCCAAACTAACATGAATTGAATTAAGAAACTTAAATTAAATGAAACTAAAAATGACACTTTCCTAAATTAATACTTTACAAAATTAACACTTTCCTAAAAGAGAATAAAAAACATTAAAAAAATAGAACTTTCTAAAGCCAACTAAGGAAATTTTTTAACACTAAACTAACATGAAAACAACAAGTAACAAATGAGATCTAACTAACTTTAACAAGAATCTAAGAACATGTATGTCAATGGAAATTCCAATTGAAGAGACTTTCTAAATATTAATGCTTTCTAAATCTTAAAAATTGCTAAAGATGGAACTTCCTAAAATTCAAAAATGAAACTTTCTAAATCTAAATTAAGATGCAAATAATGAATTAAGTACTACTAAAACTAAATTAAGCAACTAAACTAAGAAAAAATCTAAAAGGAATGGGATTTAGAACCATGTACATGGTTTTTGGACTATCTGCATGATTCTAGACCCTAAACATGGTGAAATTTAATGCCCCTATAGTGAGTTACTATGAAAACTAAACCTAAGGACTTTGGAAAATAAGATGTTTTGATGGCTAGAATTAAAATACAAAGTTAAGGAAAAACCAATTTTTAGTTTTTGGTGCTGAAGAATAGTCAATAAATCTTACATTAGAAAACTATTGAAACCATAAATTTTCTATATGAAAAGTACAAGATCTCAAGTACTTTGATGAATTAAACAAATCATATTTCCCAAAGAACTTTATTGCATCATATCTAATTTACATCAAAATTATGAGCATAAAATTGTCTATAAAATATGGAAATTATGCACTTTTCTAAAGCCTAAAATCTTATCTAAATAACAAAAAAATCCTAATCTAATGCTCACAATCTAAAGTATAATGAAATGTAAAGAAAATCCAACAAGGAATTTGAGAGAAAAGAAGGTTAGGCGCATGAACTAGTTAAGGGAAATAGACATAAAACCAAGTGGTGATCAGGGAAAAAAAAAAATGTGGAATTTCAGAGGGGAGATCAAGGATTTAAGCTAGCTATTTTCTTGACTATCACTACCAGGGAAAATCTAACTTGAATCTTGATTGAATAACAAAGAAAAACAAGTGGAATCAGGTAAACAAAGAAGGGGAAGCTAGATGGAAAGGAAGGGGCAAAACTAAAAAGCTAAACAATGAAAACTAAAGCAATGAAGACTAAACCAAAGAAGCAAACTACTAACCTGAATTAGAGAGTAAATGACCAAAAAAATTAGTAAAAACCCAAATGAATAAAATCATCTAAGAAATTGCAAAGTCCAGTAGCAAATAATACCAATGGAAGCTATGTTTCACAGTGTCTCTCCCACCTCTACTTGAAAAATTCGTATAGAACATGGGGTTATATATAAATGAGTGGTTCCAATCTAAGAAAGGGGTGAAAACATGAGGAAATGGCCATGGTGTTAGGCTATTGAATGAGGAAGGTTAGGTGAGAGATGAATTATCAAGATGATGTAAGAAAAATAGGTGGAAAGATGACATAAAAGAGACATGATGGCTGGTTTCTAATTTTGAACAAGGCTATAGTCATCTTTTTTCCTAGAAGGAAAGTAGAGCTCTTTCCCTTCTAATTTTGTGATGTTTGGTTGATGGAAAGACAAGGAATTAGGTAAAGAATAAGGTTTAGGAAAGATGTGCAAAGATGTACGGTTTTGAAGTCAATTGAATTGAAGTAGATCTAAGGCTTTCTATTTAGGATACCACTTAATCACCACTTAGGAAAGGGGGAGGGGGGAAATCCTCCTTTTGGATGGTTGCCCCCTCCACTTAAAAACGCGGAGCCCTAGTATGATGGGTGAATTAGGGTTAGGAAATGGATTAGGAATGTGAGTTTTTTTCTCTTTATAGGTCCCTTAATGCATTATCATCTTACCTTTTACATTAATCTCACAAAATCCCTTAAAAATCACATTTTTTAATATAGGAAAGTTACTTGAATTGATGCTCCAATTGTGTGATTCCATGTGGCACTCTTCCTTGGGTTGATAGCTCACTTTGATGGCTCATTGCTTGGTGGCTTAAGTAGCGTCAATGCTTGGCTTCAAGGCTTGAGTAGCTTATATGACTTGTCATCTTTTCTCATGGCTTTAATGGCTTAGGTGGCTTGGTTGGCTCTCATGCAAAAGTGGTGGAAGTGCATGGCTGGGGCTTGGGTCCATTTCTATTCACCTTTTGCTTCTCCAATAGACTTCTCGCTTGCCCTAGGATAGTATTGAACCTTCATCACACCTTGGATTGATGACATTTAGCTTTAGTTTGGTTAGGTTTTCTAGTTGGACTAGGAAACCTCATGAATGTCTTTAATTTCCATCTCGATCAATCTTAACATTTGGATTACCTTCTCAACACCTACAAAAGAAGAAAAACCCTAATTATTTCCTATTAAATTATTATCATTCACATACTTACTCTAGATTATCTTATGAACCTCCAAAATATCAAACTTTTGAATTATTAGGTCAGAAATGCATGTGTTACAAAATTTCGGCCAAAAACCCTAATTTAATACTATAAGTTATAACACATGGCTACTAATTGGGTACTTTTTATGGAAAATTGAACACTTATCAATAGATAAGGGATTAGAACTGAAACTGTCATAGTATACATTTTTTGGGATAGGTGAAAGGTTCAAATTGGGTGTATTTGCAATCAATGGTTCAAATAGAATCTTAGGAGATGGAATGGGTCTTACTTAGGCTTTCCATTTTGAAGTGTCCATTAATGATATAGCATCAAGCAAACCATTCACTTCTTCAATGGAGATGTCTATGTCAAAATCATCAAAATTAAAATGAGCTAAAAAAGCCTCGTGAAGATCAGTGTTGGAGGATGATAGGTATGGTAGATTCTATATCATATTTACTTCAAAAGAACCTTTAGACTCTAGTTGTCTTGCTTGTAAGACATTAAGCTTAATGTCCATATCGCCAAAGGACAACTTCATAGTTCCATCCCGATAGTTAATTATGGTAATTGATTGGCTAAGAATGGCCATCCTGAAATGACTAAAATTTGGGTACTAGGGTTTGCTACATGTTGTGTATTTAAGACTAAAAGAGTATTGGAAATAAAAACTTGTTAACCTGAAATAGTACATCCTCTACCACACCACGTAGAACTTTAACTAACTTATCTACCAAATATAGAGTGGTGGTAGTCGTTTTCATCATGCCTAAACCTAATTCCTTATATATAGAATAAGGTAATAGGTTAACACCCGACCTCAAATCAAGTAGAGTATCATCATTGGTGTGATCCCTAATCACAAATGACATAGTAGGACATCTTGGGTCACTATACTTTGATGCATTTTGTGCTATAGTGTAGAGTTTGCTTCTTCAATGAGATATGCTATCTTTTGCACCTAATGCTTTCTCTTGTGGGTGTAGAAATTTTTAAAAAACATGCCTTGAGAAGGTATATCGTTGATTGCATTAAGTAATGGAATACTTATATTCACATGTCTAAACACTTCATTAATTTATCAAAAGTATTTTCCTTCTTGCCCATTCTAAGACGCTAAAGAAATGGAGCCTTTGGAATATAATGCGCCTTTGGGCTATGGTTAGGAAGTGTTGGAGGTGACTATTTCTTCCCTTTTCCCTTCTAATTCTTTTTATGGTTTTCATTGTCCTCAACTTGTTCATTTTCCTTAGTCAAACCTACCTGATTATCTATTTATTTTTCACTCCTAAAGGTGTTATGGATTGTGTTTGTTCCTGAAGTGTCTAATCACTGGAAGTGGTGCCAATCTCATATTGTAATATCCTATTTTCTTTTTTGAAAGTTTATCAATTTTATTTTAAAAAGTAGTTAATATTTCATTTTTTTTGAAAATCCATTAGAGTGATAACATATAAGTATTTGTGAAATACTCCAACTTCATACTAGGTGTTGCTATTGAAACTTCAACATATATGTAAAATAATGTTCTAAACTGAAGATGGTTAGAAGTAAATGCTACATGATCATCATTGGTCACAAGTAGAATCACGCATCCCTTGAAAATAAATAAACAATCCATTTAATGTTCTACAATTATTCAAGTAAAAAAAAAAAAAGTTATGTACAATCCAAAATGAATTCCTATACAATGGAATCTATAAAGTAAGTTTATAAAAGTATCACTACCATACATCTATGGCTAGCTTGAAGCCTTTACCTTACCCTTGTCCTTCAAGCTTAGTCTCATTGGAAAATCACTTGACAATTATTGGTTGTAGGGGGTGAGCATATCAACTTCTTATGATTTGGATGAAAGCTAATATAAGCTGGCCTACTAAAAATACGATAACCAATATATCTGTATAGGAATCCATAAATAAATTGATACATAGGCTTGAGATAGGTATAACTTAGATTTTGTTTTATGAAAGCCCCAAATACTTAGTCATAATGAGAAGTGAGAGCATGCAAGAAGCCAATCACACGGAGACTATCAAAACCCCAAGTCATGTGTAAACCAATAATTAGTAAATCATCACTTGGTATACTCTTAGCAACCAAGTAAATCATGTGCACAATTTTCCATCTAATATGAAATCCATGTCCACATCTCAGTGGATAAACTTCTTGATCAAAAAGTAGAATGGCATATAGTGCTATCATCGCAGCACGTCCAACATGCCCAAATCCATACCCAGGCACCTATGCTCGTAGGACTCTACCATCACTCCTAGAGACTACCGTAGCCTGTATGTGTACTTGTGGATACACATAGTCTAAATCCTCATCAAACCACATGGAGACACCTAGCTACCTCAGAGCAGTTCCAATGAGAAGCTACTTCTACTATCCGCCATCTCCATTGTTGGGCTGATGCCAATATCATCTCAGAGATTAGTGGCCAATTGCACCTCTTAGGTGAGGGTCATCAAGGATTACAGTGGTGCATAGCATACATGCCTTGGTCTTATGGCCACCCCAAGCCTGCTTACCTTCAAGTCTTACTACCACCTCAAGAGTGCATGCCTCCAGTTCTTACTGCTATCTCAGGTGTGCATGCTTCTGGGTCTTATGGTACTCATAGAGCACCTTCCAAAACAAGGATCAAAACCACATCTCCAGGACTTATAACTAAGAAGTGCTTGCTTAAAACATCATTGAAATCCATATCCACGAGAGTTTACAGCTATTCGTAGAGTGCCTTCCTAAAGCATCAACAAATTTGTATCCATTAAGGCTTACAATTACTTGTAGAGTGCTGGCCAAAAACACCAATGAAATAATATCCCCCACAGCTTACAACAAATCATATAGTGCTTTCCTAAAACATCAATAAGAAATCAAACCATAGTCCTAAATATAATGTAAGTTGATGCCATGTGTGAGATCCATTAGTCCTTTAAATTCTAAGGACTTAATATGTTATAGCTTATGGTGTTTTATACAATAGTCCTTATTATGATTGGAGGGTTGATCTTCCATTTAAGTGTGAGTGTCCTTTCAATTATTGGTCCCTAGTCAAAGAATTGGGTATAGTCTTTATGTAACCCTTGGATGATCATTCAAGTCATTTGTATCCTATGGTATCAATTTGTCATTTCATTATGTCTTGGGGAACTTAATGATCCTTTGATGTTTCCTTCTGCTTTTACTTATTAGGTGTATTCCCTAGTCTATAGTTCTTCCCTAACCTTAAATCAGTCACTTAGTCAGTGACAAGGCATTCTTCCAAGTAATAGCCTTTGAAGGTAACAATAGGTTTGGTTATTCTTGTCATTCTAGGTTTTAAGTTGAAGTACCATTCTAGGTTGAATCATTTTATTATACTTACTAGTTTTGAAGGTTAATTAGAAGTTATTTTGTGAGTTTCCAACTTATTTGTTGAGCACAAACCTGGTTACCAACACTAAGTTCCATAGTTGGTTTTTGGTAATAACATGTCCTCTTACATAGAAGCATGTTTCCAATCAAGCGAACTAGAAGTTCTAGGGTTCCCACCTTCTAGCCATGTGGACAAAATGTTATTCTTAGGTTAGGAACTCTTCACCCAACTCTAAATTCAACCATTTGTAACAATCCTATGACTGGCCACTATGTCACATTAAGAGTAATGTGGGTTCTAGTACACTACTCTCCTTCTTGTCCAGGTTCGGCACAACCTCTATAACCTAATGCCATGAGCCCAAAACCTGAGGCCAAATTGTAGTATCATGGGTTTGAGACATAGGTGAAAACCTAAGGTCTCTTAAGGAGTGGTTTAGATAATGTTCAATAGCATTTTCTTGTTTCTATGATTAGTTGAATGTATTATGGATTTTCCAGCAGTCCACTACCATTTCCTACACCCTTTAGCCCACTTAAATATTATAATTTTTGCATGAAACTAAATAGTGTTCATCTTAGAAGGCAGTGATAGGGTTTATAATTTCTTTGTGATAAATTTTAATATGGTTTTGGTCAAATTTGTATCCCAAATAGATATAGATTTACACATTATGTCTTTTGGGAATTCTGTGGTAACTCTGTTTCACATTTCCCATCATTTCCACTAATCCTTTCACTTGTATCCGTAGCTGATTGTCATATCAAGTATGGTCAATCCATTATGGTTTGAGTATTGGCATACATGTTCCATTTTAGTGGTTTTTCGTGTTCATCTTTAAGCCAATTGTCATGTAGTTTAAGCTCTCATCTTGCAGCCAATTATCATGTAGTTTAAGCACTCTTCATAGGTTGTGCTATTAACCAACCTATGTTCATCCGATGTTCATGTTTTCAATAGTGTTTAAGATTGCCTAAGCCACTGTTTTGAGTAGGATTTAAATTTGATTAGTTATTAGACATCTTTATAATTTTAGAGGCACTGAATTCTTCAATAGTTTAGTCCATTTAACCATTTGGAAGTTAATTAATTAGTTCCACCAAAAAGTGTATCCCTGCTGGAAATTCCTACAGGAATGCTTTACTAAAATCAACATGTCTCTTTCATTTCTCATCCAAACTCATCCATTTCAGCTATGACCTTTATCTAACTGATAGGGATATCACTCAACTCCAATTTCCCCTAGTGGGCTACTATTAACAGTAACCATTCAACACACCTTCCTGCTGGAAATTCCAGCAGAATGACATTCCTCACTCTCACATAGGCTAGGCAGTAGCCTACCCAAATCATTCCATCCATTCATATTATCGAACAAATTGTTATTTTGGTTAATCAGTAACAAACCAGCCAAGAACCTCCCCTTGTCATGCCATTTTCCAAAGGCCAAAGGCCGAATTTGTAAAACACTACCCTGTTGGAAATCCAGCAGGTACTACCACCATTACATTTTGATTCCAACAATCACCAAATCAATTGTTCCAATGATGAACTTTTAGCTCACTGATTTTAATCTCAGTCAATCACAAATTATACCAAGACCCATCCCTTAACACATCAAATTCAAGGCCCAAAAGCCTCCCAAATGTAACCGTACAACTGCTGGGCACTCTTTCTCCCTTTCAACTCACCATGCATTCACCATAGTTACCATTCATTTAAAAGCATGTTATTAGGAATCATCCATATAGTTTAAATCAGTAACATGTCACCTTAAAACTGGGTATTATGGCAGTGGTTTTACTTCCCAAAAGCTTAGACAATAGTTTGCTTATAGCAGTCCCCATGATAAAGCTCAAGACCACATCCAAACATGCTCCAGTGCATCAATTTTTCATGGAAGTTCAATTAATGAAAGAAGTGATTACCGATTCAACATAACAATAAATATAATGGAGAGATTAGGCCAAATATTCTACAAGAATTCTAGCCCCAACAGTAAGCACTTTTCCAAGTGTAAAGCAGGGATGAACTACATTGAAGACGATGATAATTCAAGAAAACATTAAAATTCTTCCTATGCTTCCCTACTTCTCAGTGAAGACTACGACTCCAAGCTTTTCCAGCTGCAATGGAGCTCCGCACTGTTACGTTCTCTCCCGCTTGGGAGTGCTCCTTTTCCAGCTCCAAATGTTGCCCACTCATCCTTACTTTCTCCACCAATTGCTCACCCTCTTCTTCAACCTTCAAGTCCTTGCTTTGAGCTCCTCCTCTTGCTGGATTCTTTTAGCCTTCCCTGGCTTTTTCCTTGGTTTTCAGAACTTTCTATTATGCTAGAAAATCTGGTCAAGGTGGAAGACGTCCAGCACCAAGGCAGTTTTTTCAGCTGGAGTCTTCCTTTTTCAATCTCACAAGAACTCCACTCTTAAATGGGTTCTTTCCTCTCTTAATTGTCCGGCATTTACCCCAACAATTTCTCGTCTTCACCAATTCCCCTGCTGGTATCTCTTCCTCACTCGCAGTGTAGGATTGGACACATGGGCTGGGGAAATATTTCTTCTACCTGCCCTTGCCCCCTTATATAGTTTTCCATGTTGCACGTGTGGTAGCCAGCTGTCCCCATGCATGAGACCAGCTGCCACCCTCGTAATAAAACATGTTGGGGCTGGGTTTCTCATGCATCGGATAACCAGCCACTTCTAATCTTCAATTTAACCCTCTCTTCAAACCAGTTTTCAATTAAACCTCGTCACCAAGTTTAGTTTTCAAGTATACCCAATTTTGGGGAATCACTTCCTATTGTTAATCTCCTTCACAATATTGTCCTATTACATAATGGGTAATGCTTCTTGGACTTAATTGCCAACTGTTCATACACTTGTAATTCTTAGGATGGCTCGGTACTTAATCATCCAACGATGGAAGTCCTTGTCCATCTTACCTTAAACTATGATCTATGCATCTATACCCTTTCCCTTAGGTTAAGGCACTAATTTGGCATGTTATTACACTAATCAGGTGTCTTTTCAACTCCACTTTCTTCTCTTAGTGTAAAACAACCTCTTACTTGAGTGGAGGTCTATTGATGGGACCTAGATGATCCAATCCGTTGATCAACTCAATCAGTACCTTCACCTCAGTGATGTTCCCTTTCTAACATCCTTCCACTTGCTCTCACACTCTAATGCATCATGCAAATGGATTGTTTCTTCATGATTAATCATAAGGAGTGTTAAGAAAGTGTGAAATTAGTATGAAACAAAAAGAAAAAGAAAAAGAAAAATTTACCCATTTTTTGTAATTGTATTTGTTATTCATTGTAAATGGATATTTACATATATCTTTCCCCATAACACAAAATTTTGTCCTCAAAATTGTGTAGGTATGTGCAAATGAATCAAAACAACTCTGAGAATCACTCCTCGAATGTGTGATGCTACCACAGAACCTTAACAAGGGGGATTGTTTTAGTTCATAGGGTTCTCTCCTTCCTCTCAATGGATCCATGCTGACAATTCTTGAAATGTAAGATCTACCTATAATTTAGCTAGCACCAAATCCAAAACATATGTTGGTTTTGGGATGTACTTCCACAAGATGGATACATGAAATACATCATGCACATCCTCCAATGAGGGTGGAGGTGCTAGTCTATATGCAACTCTACCTACTCTCTTGGGTATCTCACATGCACCCACAAATTTGGGGCGCAGCTTCCCCTTCACCCTAAATCTCGTCATGCCTTTGGTTCAAGACACCTTCATGTAGACATGGTTCCCAACCTAAATGTCTATGTCTCTCCTCGTCAAATTAGCATAGTTCTTCTACCTACATTGCATAGCCAATAGATGCTTCTGAATCAACCCCACCTTCTTGGCACACTGCTCTATCAGCTCTAATTTGACAAACTATCTCTCACCTAAATCATTCTAGCATATCGACATGCGGCACAATCTACCATATAATGTCTTGTATAGAGCTATGCCAATGCTAGTGTGGTAGTTGTTGCTGTAGGTGAGCTCTACTAATGGTAGAAGTTTGTCCCAACAACCATTCAAGTCTAATGCACAGGCTCTCAACATATCCTCTAGCATTTATATTTGTGACACCCTGGGTTTTGAAAAATCTTTTCCCAATACATATATTAATGTTAAAAGGTTTATTATCACAAAATAGGCAGGATCCCTGAAACAAAACTCCAATAATTAAAATTTTTACGCGACGTCAAAGAAAATGCCCGATAAAGAAAATCCCGAGGGTCATTTACACCCCAAAACTGCGATGCTGGACCAAATTACTTTCAGACACACTGAGTATGCTCAAATGCAAAACCACAAGAAATACTACGACAACAAGAGATAGAGATAATAACAAAATCCCAAAGCTCCAGGGTTCATCCAAGATCACCACATCATCCATGTGTGAGTGTATGCACACTATACAGTAGTATGGGTCTAATCGATCAATATATACAATATCTAGATAGGGAGGCAAAAGTTTGATACCAGCCTCAAAAGGACACTACTGTCTCTGACGACAAAAGTATGTGGTCCTCAGCTTCATGTCCAGGTTCACACTAATCCACCTTCTTCCCTTTCTGGCTGTCGCGCTCCAACTCTGAGGCATTGCAAGACAAAGCAATGCCTCAGCAAGCCATGCTTGTGTAGGTGATATACATTCAATATAAAGCAATAAGAAATAACATGGCATAAAACGTCATGTTCATACGATGCAGAACACACCAATTCCATGACATAAACACGGCAACATATGTCATAGTGTCAGGACATGACAAATCCGATAAAAAGATGTGCAGATACAAGTCATAACCACGCGAGTCAATATCCAAAGAAAACCACATGAATGCATACCAAAAGCATCGAAACATCATACAAAATCAAGCCCTATGAGTGTCTTAGGCACACTCACGGCATCGTGGGGTCAACTCTCGATACCATCCACTTTCACCCTTTCACCTTTTCACCCTTTCACCCACAAGGGGCACTCAGGCACTCACGAAAAGGCACATTTCAACTCCGCTTTCACCTTTCACCCTTTCACCCACCCAGGCACTCAGGCACTCGGCACTCAAGGAGAGACGCATTCCATGCCCACTTTCACCCATAAGGGGTACTCAGGCACTCACGAGGAATGGGGGATACATCCCATCACTAGCTCAAACACCTCAATTGTTAAGACATAGAGACTCCCACGTGTCAACATCTCTACTGTCAAGGCAATGTAACATAAAATATGCCAAAACAATGTATAAAACATATACAAAGGAAGTAGTAAGCATCTCGGTAATATATGCAAAAAATAGTCTCATGCAACATAATAGGACATGCAACCCATGCCTCAAAGTTCCAACAACTAAGTCATGATTTGAGAAATCATGGGAAGTTGCGAATGAATCACCTTCCTCGATAATGTCGAACTCCAGTCAGGTGTGTAGGCGATATCAAGTCGCATGCTCTGACGTACCTGTCATATTATAAGTCATTAATGCTAGTTAGGCCTCTCATTTTCATCATGACCCATAAAATTCCTATTTGTCTAGTGTGTCACATGTATCTCTATGATCATGCATCGATCTGATAGTCAATCACTCTTAACCAGCACATCCTAAGGTAACTGCCTGAATTGATTGTCAGGATCATTTTTCTTGGCAATTACATGATATTTGACCTTCAAATCTCCTAAATTATCTCATGTTTGATGCGTACAATCAAGGTCCAAGGCCTGATCATCTATTGATCAGCTTGATCTGAACCATCTAATAGCATTTAGTAGTTTGGCTATTAAAAAGTTTATCTAAACTAGATTTTTATCTTAAATCTAGGTCCACCTTGTTGAGACGATCACAACGCCTCTTTCAGATCGTGATTTGGACCTCTGTAGCTCCTAAAATCACGTTTTTTATGAATAAAGGGTTAAAAACCCTCAAAATCAAGAAAATGGGCCCACCTCACCCGCGTGGATTGCGCGTCTGTGAACGCGCTCTGCGCGTGGGGTAAATAGCATGCGTGGTGCGCATTTGTAATGCCGCGCATTTTGTGCGTCACGCGCAGGGTGCCATCTCCTGTCCCCCCGTGTGGCACGCACATCGCACCATGCATTGCGCCTGGCCGTGACACGTGTTGATGAAGGGGACGCTTGTCGCATGCGTCTCATCCTATCGCAGGTCGCCATTGCCGGGGATGGTGACAGGACTAGTTCACCATCGCCGAAGATGACTGCCGGAATCTGGCCCCGGTGACCCCAGGTGCTCTATTTTTTGTGATTTTTACACCTATTTGTCCAGTTTTTCACGTACATTCCATTTTCACCCTCCATTTTCACGTACATTTCATTTTTACCCACCATTTTCACAAATTCATTCACCTTCTAATGTTTTCTCACAATTTTTGTTTCGTTTCTAAAAATCCTTTCCTACTATTTTTGGGTGTTTTCGGCGTCTCTAGCCGTCCGATCTCCCTGAGATTTTACGAGTGTGTTCCTTGCACTGTTACGTTCAGGATGAGCGGTCCAGATCCCCATCTGATACCGTTACATTGACCTATTCTTAAGGCAACAGTAACTCATGAAGCGCACCCGAAAACAGCAGTTCGTGCCATTTTTCTGTGCTGAACAAAGGGACATCAGGGGAGGGGAAATAGAGGTGATCTACTTGAGTTGTCCCATCGCCAATGCACACAGGGACATCTGTGTCCTCATTGCGGATTGTCGCTGGGAAATGCATTTTTCGGTGGCTGGTTCGGGGAAATGAGAGAAGGGGGTGTACGGAGGAACAAAGAAGGGGGGGGGTGGAATGCACTTAAGGCATCCCCCCCAACCACCTCTTAGTTTCATACATATATATTTTCATTTATATTTTAGTTTTAGTTTTATTTCATATATATATATATATTTCTCAAAAAAAAAAATTTATTTTTATTTTATTATTTATTTTCCAAAATGGTGAATGTTACAATATTGTCCTCTTATACTGACCATCTTAGTCTGAGGATGAAGTGTTATGCTGAAATGCATAGAGATGCTTAACCCTTCCGGCACACTCTATAAAAAATGTGATGTGAGCTTATTGTCCTTATCTGAAATGATGACTAATACAACCCTGTGCATTGACTATCTCTTGAATATAATTGGCAAGGCACTCTAAGGATTATCTTTATTTGATGGGTAGAATTGAGATGACTTGTTAAGTCAATCCACCACAACCCAGATTGCGTCATGTCCACTAAACGTGCTCAGCAATCTAACTATGAAGTCCATCATAACATTGTCCCATTTCCAAACTAGAAGATTCAAAGCATGTGGCAACCTCACGGGCCTCTAGTGCTTTGCCTTGACCCACTAACACGCGAGGTGTCATGCCATACAATCACCAATATCCTTCTTCATCCATTGTCACCAAAACTATCTCGTCAAATCTTGGTACATCTTTGTACCCCCACGATGCATGGCAAACTTGGAATGATGAGCTCTCTTCAATAGCTCTTGTTTAAGTCCTAAAATGGCTGACACAACCAATCTTCCTTGGGATCTGATTCCATCATCCATTCCTTATCAATACCCTCTATACAACACAATGCCTACATGTCCTCACATGACTACTGTGCTAGTAAAATAGGATCCAAGAAGGCTTATCGAATGGTGATGTTGGTGATTACACCTCCTGACTTTCTACTTAGGATATCTGCGATTACTAGGCCTTGCTCTAATAATACTGTATGGTGAAGTTGAAGTCCTACAAGTACTCTAGTTAGTGCCTCCATCTCCTATTGAGGTCACTCTGTGTGAACAAGTACTTGAGGCTTTGTGGTCTGTAAAGGCATCGAACTTCTCTCCCAATAAGTAGTGCCACCAGATCTTTAAAGCAAACACAACAGTGGCCAACGCTAAATCATGTGTGGGATATTTTTGCTTATTGTTCTTTGACTATTTAGAAGCATTTTTAATGAATCTACCATTCTACATGAGAACATGGCCTAACCCCTTTCTTGAGGTATCATTGTAAACTAAAATTGGTTTAAAGGTAAGCTTCTCCTTTAGCCTTGGAAGCTCCTCTCACAATCTTTAGTCTAAACAAGCTTCTAGTTGTTCTTAGTCAAGGTAGTCAAAGGTTGTGAAATACGGGAGAATCCCTCAATAAATTGCTTATAGTAGCTTGCTGGACCTAGAAAACTATGCATATCATAGTCTTGGGTTGCTCCCAACTAGCCACTATCTCAACCTCCTATGGATCACAACCCCATCCTTGCATATGATGTGTCTAAGGAATTGTACTTGATCCAATGAGAACACACACTTCAAGCACATAACATACAACTGATGTGCTTGTAGCATGCCCAACATAGTCCTTAAGTGCTCACGATGCTCCTCAACACTGCTTGAGTAGATGAGACTATCATCAACAATCACAATAAAAAACTTGTCCAAAAGGTCTTTGAACAACCTGTTCATCAAGTCCATGAATGTTGCTAGCGCATCAGTTGTGACGACCTGGGTTTTTAAAACACATTTTATAATATATATTTTTCAAAGGCAAGGGCATCCCCTCAGTAAAAAAATTTCGCAAAACAAAGCAGCAGAAATTCTTTTATTTTAAAACTTGTTTTGAAAACCCAAGTCACCACTTCATACACAACATAAGTATAATTTGTGTACAAAATAAAATTCCATTGAAGGAATATGATTTTATTAAACTTTTAGGATCCATCCAGTGGTTCACAGTACACAACCCATTGTATCCTTACAATACTTGTCCAAATATACAATTCAAATTACAAAGTTCTAAATACAATAGATGCTCTCTATACAATGTTTCAAGGGATATACCCTTATTACTTATTCTTCACTAGTTCTTCAAGTCTTGAGCTCCTAAGTCTCCTTCTCTGTATCTGAGATATTGTAAACATTCAAACATTTACAATATCTCAGCAAGCTATGCTTGGTAGGGGATAAGAATGTAAGTTATTAACAGTAGAATCTCAATATTCACTTATCTCATAATTCATTCTATCATAAACACATTCATAGACCACTATTATTGATAGGAACATCTCATTTCCTTGTCATTTGTGTTCACCTTTATACATACATAATATATAAGAACAAATCCATTAAAATTGTAAAAATAATCAATAATCATTTCCATACAAAACTGATCAACTCCTTTCATTATAGGAGATTTGCATTTCAGCCAGTTACTATACTGGGATTTTTCCTTCTTGGGAAAAATATTGGCAACATACAATTACCTAGCATTTTATCATGCCATCCCTTAAGGCATTTCACTATGCCAATTTCATATGCATCATAATGCAAAATAATCAAGGACTACTATGCTTACAGTCTGATCCGTATAGCGGGCTCGGATAATTGCTCAATAATCCACATATACCATTCTCAGTGGAAATTACAATATCCATGTCCATATGAGAGGACCATGGCTGTCATAGTGGTGGCCTTCCCATAATTGCTCAACCCGACTTTTAGCCTTTCTTAGGCTTGTTATTCAATATCATCAAGTTTCAGAGAGTGGGTGGCCAAACCCTCTTAACTCTCCTAGCATAGCATCCCCAGGCCTATGCCTGTTTAAAATAAAACATAAGCCTCCAAGCTTGTATGCAAAATAATACTTATACATATCAGACTATCTGTCTGTTTATCTAGGACTGGAATATTTTCTACTTTCCTATTCACTTAGGGTTGTTCTCAATTCTCAACTTAACCATTTAATACTTATTTTCCTCACCATTTGGTTGGATCATATTTCAATTTGAGGTATCTACCTTAATATATTGGTATCATACATGTCAATACTTCAAAACATAAGATCATGTATTAGATATGTATATTCATGTAAAGGCATTCTTAATAATCCACCTACCTCAATGAGGTATTCTTACTCCTTGAAATCTACCACAGTCTTGATCAACATATATCTGTCAAATCATATGTATAATGTCATTTTTCTAATCAAGGGTACATACTGCATGGTCTTCTGATCATCCTTATGTAGGATGATCTGAATCTTTCTTCCTTGAATATCCTATATCCATGGGTTTAATATCATCTATAGAAATACTATCTATATCATACATAACAATCTAATTTACATTGATGTTTCTTTTTCCTTATTGTTTTTGATCATATAAGATCTCATCTTGTTTGATCATCCTTATCTCACTTACTATTTTTATTAGGGTTAGATAATTTGCTATCTTTCTATGTTCTTATTATTATTCAACCAGTTAGTGTCTTACTTGGTTGAAGATAATTTATTTCTTCCTATCACTAGACAACTCCTCGTTATTTCAGGATGACCAGTACTTACCAGTTAAAGTCTGCTCAAAAAGTGGTTAATACAACCCTCATGTAAGGAGGCATTTAAACCTCTCTTACGTCAATGAGAGGTGAGGGAAAAGCACTTGGTTCTTGTATACCCCCTATAACCACAATGTTCAGAGTCCACTAAAGTGGCACCAACTCAACCTTTGACAAGGTTCCTATGAGCTCTTTACCTTAAGTCCCTTCTCTAATTGATTTTAATTAATTTCCATGGATATGCACAATGTCATCCATGGATGTTCATTATTTTCCTACTTTGGGACAAGGAAATGATAAATCATTCCTTATATTGTCCTACTAACTATAGCCCTTATTAAGTCAAAATCATTCATTCATCTTAGTTGTCCATGAATTTCTATATTTCATTAGTTTACATTTTTAGTGATTTATGCTCCTTATATCTTAACAATTACTTAACAATTGAATAAAATTTGACAATAAGTAAATCATCAACTTGAAAGCATAAATCAAATATAAGTTTAACAACTATATACTAACATTCTTCCTATGAATGTAACTTAAGCTAGTGAAATAAAACTAACATGATCCTAAGTTATGAAATACATAAAATTGTACTTCTATCTTAATGGAATCATGTCTAAATATCTAATTTACACTAACATGATCCTAAGATAATCAAATCTACTAACAGATTACTCATTTAGGGCATATCATACTAAAATTTAAAGATTACACTATCATGCTTTCTAACTTGGAACATAAATCACATTTACACCTTTATGTCCAATAAAAGACAATTAAAACTTAGAACATAAATCACATTTACACTTCTATATCCAATAAAAGACAATTAAAGTAATTATATTAAGATTATTATAAGCCTTTAAATATGATCCAACTATTAGATCTTTGGTGTTTTCCTTTAGATTAAGGGTTTTAATTACCTTTAGGGCTTTTAATCCATTAAGATCCAAAAATCATATCCACTTGACTTTGTCACATTTCATCCATGATCTAACTGGATTCCATCATAATATCATCCCTTTAATCCATCCCAAGGATTTGATCATACTTGATCTCATTGATCAAGTGGGTCCCTTTGTATTTTTTTATTTTTATTTTAGGGTTTTTCTACCATAAAGGGTAGATCCCCTATTTTATCCAAGATCTGCCCCAATTAACCATAGATATTACTTTATTACATTATTATATCATCACTAAAATAAATTTCCAAGATCTGATCACCTCAGATCTTGAAGATCTTAGAAATTGGACAATTATTTCCAAAATACAGAAAAATACAGAAATAAAATTTAGAAATATTATGAATTCATTAGAAACTAGACATTACAAGCTTTCCATAGCTTCTTTCTGATCTCAATTTGGAGTTCATATGACTTCACAATCTTAAATTGAAGTTTTCAGTTGTTTCTAGGGTCCAGATTTGATCTAGGCCCACCAGAATTAATCTCTCTCAATTGAGGGTCCAAACCTTGTTAGATTTTCTTGAAAATTGTACCTTAGGGGTTTTTGACCCTTATGAATGGATTGGAAGCTCAGAATTTCAATTTGAACTCTCTATCACTATAATTTAAAGGGTCTGGTATTTACTTTATTTTTGCCATTTTTCATTCAACTTAAATTATAGAAAAATAATAATTACACTAAAGCATAATAAATATGTATGGAAAGTAGTTCCACCAACTTTTTTGGAGAAAAAACATATATTTGATGCTCAATTTGAGAGAATTATCGGTTGATGATAATATAGCCCGATTGTCCCCGTTTTTGTGATTTCTGTTGTTGGAACTGTTGGATCTTGAAATTGATTTGGGTCTTTTGTATATACTGTAGTATAGGAGGTTATGGATGGTGGAATTTATCAGATTCTACCTGGAATGGAGTGCCTAATTGAATTTAGGTCTCTTGTTCCACTTAGAAAGAGGAGAGAGAAATAAGAAAAATAGAGATTGGGGAGGGATGAATGAGAATTTGGAGCTAAAACTCCAGGGAAGATTTGAAAATTTTGTGATTAGGGTTTTGAAAATTTTTGAAAATTTTTGGGACATATTTATAGCCAAATTTGAATTTTTTATCATTTCTTTTAATAAGATATTTTATTACTTTAGAATTTTTTATTACAAGTGCATTCTCCATTCTCCACTACAATCTCCACTGCATTCTCCACTACCAGAAATAATGCACTGAGCAATTATTGTTGCTTCTAGAACGTTGGCCCACTTTGTGGGCCCCACTTTTATGTGAAAAGACGTTTTTGCCCTTTGAACTCCAAAATTGGAGAATAATAGGCAATATTTGTCCGAACTCAGAATCGAGCGTACTTAGTGGTGTTGGAATCGTATTTTTAAGTAATTCATGAATATTAAAGTCTTATTTCTTGGATATGGAATATGCATAAAATTACCATTTTACCCCTAAATGGAGAAAATTAAGGAATTTTCATTTTAACTCAGAATTGAACGTACTTAATGTTGTTTTGCTCAGTTTTCTAAGTACATTCATAATTTCTATGTTTTAATTCATGATATAATCTCCATAAAAAGAGAATTTTCAATAATCTAATATTCCAGCCTAGAATTTCTAAAAATTCAAACTTTATTAATTTGCCTTAATAAGTTACAAAAATTCAGGGTCATTACAGTCAACTTGAATGGCATCACTTGTAACTCATAGTCACCATACTGAGTCTTGGATTGCAGTCTTAAGGATGTCTTCATCCCGTATCCTTAATTGATGATATCTAGTCCATAGATCAACCATAAAAATGACTCTGACTAACTATAGCTAGTATAACAGATGATCAATATAGAGCGCCATATAATCCACACATAGAAGCAAGGAGCCATCCTTGTTCTTCACATTAGGACTAGAGCCCCCAATCCAGCTGTTCTTGTAATTGCACCTTTAGCTCCTTAAGCTCTATAAGAGCCATGTAGTAAAGAGCCTTGGAGATAGGATTCACTCTAGGCAACAACTCGATGATGAACTCCATCTCCCTCTTGGAGGGAATTTGCTCCTCATGCGTCTCCATGTAGGCTAACTAAGCCTAACATCTGCTAGGCAAGAGGCTTGCTACTCTATTAGCAGAGATGATACTTGCACTTGAAGTATTCAATCTCCCTAAAGACATAGTGACTCTCCGTCTAAGGTGTGTCACCTACTTCTTATTATAGTCAACTAGATCTCCATCCTCAGCCACCCAGCCCATGTCTAATATGATACGAAAGTCTTTCATGCCCAACACAATCAGGTTTGCCCTTAGTCTCTCACTTGAGACAATAATCAGTACATCTTGAACAAATTCCTGAATCATAGCTAGTTCACCCACAAACTTGCTAGCCTCTTGTGAAAAATCCAGTCTACTTGAAGGAATGTACAAATATGAAAAAACACTACTAGATATAATGGAATGAGTTGATCTAGGATCAATAAGTGTACAAGCATATTAGTTAGAAACTATGAGAGAACCTTCCATAGTGGTGATGGATGAGTGAGTCTAATTAGTAGTAATTGTAAAAACTCACCCTTGACTTTTGAGGGCCTACTCATATCATGGTACTTTATCTTGTCAAGGTGGTCCCACTATCCTAACCTTGGGGCACTCTGTACAATGGGGCACTACTAGTCACATATAAAGCATCTAGTAAATAATCTTGAGCAAGGTTGACCCGGATGGTGTCACTAGCATCTTTGGAACACACCTTGGTAACCATCTCTGCCTCTAGTCTGATCTATTACAGGTCTGGTTGACCATGTGGAAGTCCTTATGGCAGCAAACTTCTTCTTCCTAATCACCCAAATGCTGGCTTAGGCCATTGTATCTACCCTAGTCTCTACTAGGGTTCCCCAACTCCTTCTTTAATATGGAAGCAAGCTCCATAGCCCTACCCAGAGATGTGGGCTATGAAGTTTCAATTTGATATGTTAGGTCAAAGTTCAGCCCATGAAAGAATTTCTAAGCACCCTCTACTTTGAAGGACACACATCAGGTGTAAATCTCCATAGAGGAGCAAACTCTACCTCATATTATGCCACTATCCTTGTGCACTACAAAAGAGTCAAGAAGTCTAGTTCCATCCTCTCGTGAAGATGACCTTGCAGTCATCCTCAAAGCTGCCATACTAGTTAGTATGAATGTGACCCACTCTAACCTGGCAATCCTCTATACTTCCATAGCCAAAGAAATCTACTCAATGTCAAAATGCCATGTATTAGCTACCTCCAAGCCATCTCTACTTGATAACTTAGGAGTGATCCTCCAAAATCTCTTAAGTACATAGCCCATTGTGGGATGCTCATCCTTCAAAGGATCCATAACCCCATTAGCACCGATTGCACTAGTTGGTGTCTATAACCTTTGCCTCATCCTCTCTAGGAAAAGCTCGACCACCTCATCGGACACACACCTGGGCTCTACGGCTAGTCTTAGCCTTATTAGTTGTTTGCCCATCCAATGGAAATGGAAGACTCGCACTTCATCTCCAACGAGGCATCTAAAACCAACCAAGTTTCCATGAAAGTCCTCACTAAGCATTCTAACTAAGACCTCTACCTAAGTCTAGGACTTAGTTTTTCCTAAGGGTTGATACTTGCCATCCTTCAGTGATTCTAGTTGTAAGCAATTGGCATGTGCTCTAATACCAAAAAATGTAACATCCTAGTTTTTTAAAATTTTTATTATTTTTATTTTAAAAAGTAACTAAAATTTCCTTATTTTTAAAAATCCATTAGAGTGATAACATATAAGTATTTTGTAAAATACTCCAACTTCATACTGGGTGTTATTATTGACACTTCCATATATATGTAAAAATAATTTTCTAACCTAAAAATGTTTAGAAGTACATGCCATAGGATCATCATTGGTCATAAGTAGAATGAAGCATCCCTCAAAAATAAATAAATAACCCATTTAATGTTCTATAACTATTCAAGTGTGAACAAAATAAGTTATGTATAATCCAAAATGAATTCCAATACAATGAAATATATCAAGCAAGTGCATAAAAGTATCACCACCATACATCTAAAATGAGCTCAAAGCCTTCTCCTTTCCCTTGTCCTTTTTGTTCAGTCTCCTTGGAGTATCACCTAAAAATTATTGGTTATAGGTGTGAGCATATCAATTGATCATGATTTAGAAGAAAGTTAGTATAATCTAGGGCCCTAAAAATATGACAACTAGTACTAAAGTATGTATGTATGCGTGTGTGTGTATATATATATATATCTGTGTGTGTGTGTGTGTATATATATATAAGCATGCATAAATAATTCTGTACATAAGCCTTATTGAGTGCTTAATTTTGTATAAAAAAAAAACTCTAAAATTTGTATTGGTTTAGTACATGATGTTGATCATTTTTAAACTCATATGATGGATTTGGATTAAACTGAGTAAGCTCCATCTAACCATAATCTAGTGTATTTTCAAGGTTAGATCATCATCTAAAGGAAATTATGTTTAAACCCATTGGTAAAATAATACTAATTGGGAGATTTCTATGTTATATTGGTTATATGTTAAGATTCAAGTGGAGAGATCAAGCAAATCAACATTTTATCTCACTAATGAAGCTTAAGTATAATTGGACAGCTCAAATCTATCTAATTTTGATTAACCAAATCAGTTGCAGAAGTAGAAGCCTAAGTCTTTGAGGATCAATTTATCAATTCCACCACTAAGATTACGCAAGCCTAGATCGCTCACAGTATGGTGTGAAATTGGAGGATCATACATGGATCCCACTCAAGCATTCATCTTTCACACATGAAGGGCCTACAAGGTTGAGAATGTATGAAATAGATGAATGTGTAGCATATGAATGATGAGGGAGCATATAAGATATCATGTGATGATGAGTGATTACACTTGATGGGCACCTAAAGTGAAAATCAAGTCAAAACAAGTAATTGGAATTAGATGGATGGATGAAGGGTGGAGATCTTAAGGATGATAGCTCTATGTTGTTGCCATGTGTTAGAAGGAGAATTTTTAGTTAGAAGTAAGTTAGTAGCTTGAGTTTTAGCAAATAAGAGGGAGCTACTAATGCTATGAAGAGAAAGTACTTAGAACCATTCCACTTTGATCAAAAGAAGGTGACTAGAGGAGAGAGTCAGTGGTAGGTGAATGGGGACTCAAGATAACATTAGCTACTCCTCACCCTATATAAGGAATAGGAAGAAAAGAAGGGGAGAGAGGAGCAAGGAGAGAGAACAAGAAGAGGTGGAGTTGGAGGGAAGATAAAAACTCTTTCTCCTTCTTAATCCACTAGTGTAGTAAGCATTTTACTTAACTACTTTTCTTGTATTTTCATGTAATTTCTCCTTTCTAAGAGCTTGAAGTAAGGAAAGAAAGATTTCATTGAAATTATATATATATATATATATATATCTTTCATTTGTTTTGAAGTTTCAACCATAGCATAGCATGGAAGTGTTATTGCTTTGTTCAACCAATTACTACTATCATTTTAGCTTCCAAATATTATGAATGGTAGTGAGCTATAAGTTAAAATCTAACAAAGGATAAGCTAGAACTAAGTTGTTTAGCATTCCTTGAAATATTTCCTTTGGGACAGTGCAAGAAAGCATAGAGAAATCTGCAGTTTTTTCAACTCTAATTCACTACTGCTACCCTATAGGTGTGCAGTAATAGAGCTTCGAATATCTCCCTTGCCTATGTTTATTTTGATGCCTATCAATGATTTAAACCATTGATAATGCTATTGTCTCACCTAGAAAGAAGTGGAATGAATTTTTCTTGAGGAGGATCGGAGAAGAGCAAGATATCTTCATCCTTGTATTTTTTTATTTATTTTTACTATTAGGAGAAAATAAAGCCTTAGAATTTCCTTATTTTAGTGCTGTTTTTGTTTATATTTTAATGATCTTATCCATTGGAAATGTTCTTATAAGCTTTAAGAAGAATTTCCCATTGGTTTCTAACAATTTCACTGTGTTTTGGGTAAGATTTCTCGAAGACAATAGTAACATGTACTATTGTTATCACATTATTGTCTATGATGAAAACCAACCATATTCTATATCAAATATATTCCATTTTGTTAGCTTTAGAGGAAAACTAACTGCATGGTTGAATTCCTTGATATCCAATTGGTAAGATAGGAAATTTAATTGAAAATTTCAATCTTCAAGTTGGAGAAAATAATGGTAGAAGTGACCAACTTCATCATGTGTTCACTGGTTTGCACAAAATGTAATAGGGACTATTATAGTGGATAATGAATCAACTATCTTTCTAATTGAATATCCACTAATCTATAGGTTCTATAAAAAATATAGCCATACCATTGGATTCTTTGACATTAAATTATGTTCGATATGATGTTTTAGAGAAAAATTTTAATCTCTAAGTTGGTGAAATCATTGGTAGAAATACCCCTCTTCATGACTCTCGTCGGGTGTTGCAAGAAAATTTCTATAACCTGCGATTGCTAGTTTTCATTTTATTTATGTACCTTTGTATCTCATTTAATTTGAATATGATTTTAATTGTAATAACTTGCTTTGAATCTAACCAATTAAGGAACAATTTTTCATGTGACACCTTGATCTATAATCACTGGTTTGAAAAGTTTTTTTTTTTTTTTTCTGATAGAAATATTATTGATACTCTATGAAGTTACAGTCACAAATGAGAGACACAAGTTTCTCCTTGAGTTCTTACCGAATTTTAGTGAAATTTGAAATGGAGAATATTGGATAGATTTGAAACATGATGAACTAAATAAATTTTGAATAACTTCTAGAAAACTAGATATATTTAGTGTTATTTATTTCTTTTATCTTTATTATTCTTTCCTTGTAAATTTTCTCTTACTCAATCACTGTAATAAGCTAGAATGTGAAAAAAAGGTGAAAATTAGGTATTTTAGCATTTTTTAATGATAGTTCTTTACTTTATTTGTGGCTTGATTTATTTTATTTAAGTTTTATTACTTTAATTTAGATTTAATTAATTCATGTTAATTTAGAAATTATGCTAGACTAGTTTATTTTTTTCTTATGACTAGAGTGATACTAGAATAACATTAGGGAACACCATTCATTAATTGCTAATGTCTTAAAAATTTTAATTTTAATTTTATCTCAATTTTAAAAAAGATAAAATTGCCCTTAGTATAATTCCTTGATTCAATGTCATTACCTTTCATAATGAATACTTAGCATTAATCCTTGCTTCAATATAGTTAGGCTTTATGTAGAATAATTAACATTTAATAAACTATGTAGTTTCTAATGATCAATGATTTTTAAGTTAAAATTTCAAAGAAACCATATTCTGAGAAAATGATTGTAATTTCGACTAATTCTTGAATTATAGGGAGGAACAACTAGTGGTGTACCCTAATGCTAGTCTAGGTGATGTCTAATCCTAACATTTAATCATAGCTTATTTTCTTGATTCAAAGAAATATAATCCATTTGATTAGTCATCACCTCATCTTACAATCTTTTTAGGGTAAATCTTTTAACTTCATTAGAGTAGAATAATTTGGTGCTTTAAACTCACACTATATCCCCTCTATGGATTTGACCTTAGATTACTACAATTTACGAATTATGCACTTGCAGGAAAACTCTCAATATGCCTAAGAAAGGCATAATTTAGATTTTATATTACAGAAGTCCTAAATACTTAGTCATAATGAGAAGTGAGAATATGCAAGAAGTAAATCGCATAGAAATGTTATCAATGTGATGACTCGGGTTTTCGTAACACATTTTGTAATAGATTTTCCAAAGGCAAGGCACCTTAAGTAATAAAAAAATTTCACAAAACAAAGTAGAGGAAATTCTTTTCTTTAGAACTTATTTTGTAAAACCCAAGTCATCACTTCATGCATAACATATGTAGATTTTTGTACAAGATAAAATTTCATTGAAGGAAAATACTTTTATTAAATTCCAGAATCCATCCAGTGGTTCATAGTACAACTCGAGTATCAGTACACTACTTGTCCAAATTTCAAAGCCCACCATACAATAAAAACTCTCAATATAATACAACGCTCTCAAATAAAAATACATGTCTTCAAGGGATATACCTTGATTGATTATTCTTCCAAGTCTTCTTAAGTCTGAAGCTCTTAATTCTCATTCCCTGTATTTGAAATATTGTAAACATTTATAATATCTCAGCATGCTATGCTTTATAGGGGATCTAAGAAGCATAATAATTTGAAAGTCTAATCCTAATACTTCGTAATCCCATTATTCATACTCATGGATCAATCTCTTTACTTTGTCATATATGTACATCCTTACACATACATACTGTATACTTTGTATGTATATATATATATATATACACGGTCAAAACCATGAAAAATAGTTAATTTGTCAAACATCAATAGTCACACTCAAACACACTGAGTTAATAAAATATCTAGACTCTGCCGGAAAAATACTCCCTTATTTGGCCAGTATTGGCATCTCATTATGCCAAATCATAAGGCATCTCACTATGCCATGCATCATGATGCAAAATACTCAAAGGACTATTATGCTGCATTCTAATCTATACTAGAGTGCTCGGATAATTGCTTTCATACTCCACGGATACCAAATGTGGAAAATCATCTATGTCATGTCTATATGGGGTGATAGACCGTCATAGTGGTGGCCTTCCTATAATTGTCTCACCTGACATTTTTCCTCTCTTTGGGCATAGCATCATCATATATATCACATTTTGAAGTGTGGGTGGCCAAACCCTCGTAACCCTCCTAGCATAGCATCTCCAGGCATATGCTTGTTTAAAACAAAAACCACAAGCCTCCTTGCTTGTATATAAAGTATTTTTTTACTTATCAAACGTCTTGTTTGTTTATATCATCATCCTAGTATTTTGGTATTCTTATACCGAGGATAGGATTTCACTTCAAACATAGGGATCATCATTTATAATGAATGATACCCATATTCATATAAGTTTAGGGATCGCCATTCTCTATGAATGATTCCCATGTATTGATTTTTATTCTTGTCAAACAATTTTTCTATTTATCTAAAGCTAGAATACCTTCTAGTTCCCTATTCACTTAGGGTTTTCCTCAATTCTAACTTAACCATTTCATATGTATTTTGGATGGATCATAAGGGTTTTCAACGGATTTAAGACAAGTATTTACATTATGCTTATCAACATTTCTAGACATAAGATCATGTATTCAACATCTATTTCTCATGTAGATGCATTCATAAAATCCTCCTACCTTCAAGTAGTGATCCATCTCTTTAGATCTTCCATGATCCTAACATATGTAATCTGTAAATCTATACATACTATCAATATTTATACAATTTGAATAATTCTATATTTTTTATCCTATCTATATTCTTTGTCTAATCTTGTCCTTTGATATAAAGGATTAGATCTAGTGTCCTATCATGATCGATCAATAGATCTGATGGTTAGAATGATCTTCTTATCTTTTAGATCTAAGCATTTTCTATTCTAAGTCTTTGTGTATTCTTTTCTTTGATCTTGATCTTTCATAGATCCTTTGATCAATAATTTATACTTGTTGATAAAGATCAAGGGCTTAGATCTTCTATCGTCTAGTTCTTTTCTTATCTAAGTTCAGTTGTTTGATCATCTCTAAGGAGGATGATCTTAGTTCTCTTCCTTGAATCATATTTGATCAAGGGTTTGGATTCTCTGTCTAGATTTGTCTACAACATACATACATGGATACATAATAAAATACAACATTAGGATTCTTATTTTTCTTCATCATTCAAGATCCTATGAATCTTGTTTGATCATCCTTATCTTACTTACAATTTTTACTAGGATTAGATAATATACTAACATTTTATGCTCTTATTATTATTATTATTTAACCAATTAATGTTTTACTGGTTGAAGATAACTTATTCCATCCTAAGTCTAGATAGCTCCTCTTATTTCAAATTGACTAAGGCTTACTAGTTGAATAGCTGAACACAAAGTGGTTACTTCAATCCTCATGTAAGGACGCGTTTAAACCTCACAAACGTCAACGGAAGGTAGGGGAAAGGCAAGGCTCTATTAGAAAATCTCCTTAACTGCCATGTTCAAAATTCACTAGAGTGAGCTTAGCTCAACCTTTCATAAGGTTCCTATGAGCAGTTTAACCTTAAGTACTCTTTCTAATTAATTTTAATTAAATCCATGAACATTTAAAATGTCATTCATGGGGTTTATTATTCTCCTAGTTTGGGCCAAGGATTTGATAATCCTTATATTATCCTACTAACTATAGCCCTTACTAATATTAAGTCAAAGTCATTCACTCATCTTAATTGTTTATGAATCTCAATATTCCATTAGTTTACAATTTTGGTGATTTATGCTCATTATATCTTAACAACCACTTAACAATCGAATCTACTAATAAAATTTAACAACAATTAAATCATAAAATTTAAAGCATAAATCCAATATAAGTTTAAAAACCATTTATATTAACATGCTTCCTATGAATGTAATTTAACCTAATGGAATAAAACTATATTTAAACTAGCATGATCCTAAGTTATGAAACATGAAAGTTTACTACTAATCTAATGGAATCATGCAAAAATCTCAAATTTAAACTAACATGTCCCTAAGATAATTAAATCTACCAACCTAATAACAAACTAATAACATTTAGAGTATAGCATGCTAAAATTTAAGAATTACACTATCATGCTTCCAAATTTATAACATAAATCACATTTACAATTCTATTATCAAATAAAAGAAAATTAAACTAATTAGATTAAGATTATTAGAAAATTTTACTTATGATCCAACCATTAGATCTTAGATCTTTCCCTTTTGATCAAGGGTTTTAATTATATGTAGGGCTTTTACTTCATTAAGATCCAAAGGCCATATCCACTTGTTTTTGTCAGATGTAATCCATTATCTAATTGGATTTCATCATAATCCCATTCATACAACCCATCCAAAGGGTCTGATCATGCTTGATTTCATTGAGTAAGTGGGTCCCTTTGTATTTTTAGGGTTTTTTACCATAAAGGGTAGATCTCTCAATTTATCTTATATTTGGAGGATTTTTTGGGGTGTATTTATAGATGTTTTTGAATATTTCATAATTACTTATAATAATTATGTTTCAATTCTTTTGAATATTAAATTAACACTGGATCCTCCACTACCACCTCCTTCTCCACAATTAGATGGTAGTGGTTTGACCACTCATTACATGTTTTTTAGCTATTGGATTCATTTGTGGGCCCCATGTGGGCCCCACGGTGGTGTGAAAGGACTATTTTGCCCATTTATGGAGAAAAATTCATTTTATTCTCCCGAACTCAGAATTGAGTGTACTTAGTGGAATTAGAATCGTATTTCTAAGTACATTCTAAATATTGATGTCTTAGATCTCAGTTATGGTAAAATTACTATTTTACCCTTTTATTCATAAAAATAAAGAAAATTAGGAAATTTTCATTTTAACTTGGAATTGAACATACTTAGTGTCATTGCAATCGATTTTTTGAGTACATTCATAATTTCTAAGTTTTAAATTGTGTTTTAATCTCTATAAAAAGATAATTTCCAATAACCTAAAATTTCAGCCCAAAATTTCTAAAAATTCATACTAAATTGATTTTCTCAATCAAGTTCCAAATAGTGGGGTTATTACAATCAAAACCCAAGTAATGCTTGAACTAACAATCGATAAATCTTTGACTTGGGAAACCCTTGGAATCTAAGTAAATAATGTGCTTAATCTGCCACCAAATATGAAATCCAAGTCCACATCACCTTGGAAAAACTGACATATGATGAACCACAATCGCATATAGTTCTACCATTAAAGAACCATGGAGTAGACTCTTGAGAGTCACCAGCATGTCCAACATGCCCAAATCCATACCTTAACTCCTATGTTTGTAGGGCTCTATTATCACTCTAGGCAACTATCATAGCCACTACGTCAACTCACGGATACCACACAGTCTAAATCCTCATTGGACCTCAAGAGAGAACCTAGCTACCTTAGAGTAGTTTCCCATGATAAGCTACTCTTACTACCCATTGTCTCCATTGTAGGGGTGGTATCAATATCATCTTAGAGGTTAGTGGCCAACTACACCTCCTAGCATAGGGTATCCAGGACTTATAGCAGCGTGTAGCACGTATGCCTTAGTCTTACGCCAGCCTCAGGCATGCGTACCTCCAGTTCTTATTTTTGCCCTCAGCATGCATGCCTCTAGGTCTTATTGTAGCCTTAGGTGTGCATGCTTTCTGGTCTTATGGTATTCATAGAGCATCTACCAAAGTAGTGATCAAAATTGCATCTCGAGGACTTATAGCTACTTAGAGAGTTCTTGCCTATAACATTGATAAAACCTATATCCGCCAGGGCTTATTGTGACATGTGGAGTGCATGCCTAAAGCATTGACAAATCTATATCCATCAAGTCTTATGGTTACTAGTAGAGTGCATCAACTAAAACATTTATGAAATCATATCCACTAGGGTTTATAGTAACTTAGAGAGTGCTTGCCTAAATCATCAATGAGAAATCAAACCATAGTCCCAAGTACAAGGTAAGTCAATGTCATGTGTGAGATCCATTAGTCCTTTAAAGTGTGAGTATCCTTTCAATTATAGGTCCCTAGTTAAAGAACTAGGTATTGTCACTACCCTTGAATGATTGTGTAAGTCATCCATACCCTTTGTGACATTGTTTTGCCATTTCATAAAGTTTGGAAGAACTTAATGATCCTTTGATGTTTTCATTCTCTTTTAATTCATAGGTGTATTCCCTAGACTCTAAGACTTCCCTAAACTTAAATCAGTCACCTAGTCAATGACTAGGCATTCTTCTAAACATTAGCCTTTGAAGGTAACCATAAGGTTGGTTATTATTATCATTCAAGGTTTTAAGTTGAATTAGCATCCAAGGTTGAATCATTTTATTATACTTACTTGCTTTGAAGATTAATTAGAAGCTATCTAGTGAGCTTCCAACTTGGTTGTTAAAGCACACACCTAGCTACCAACACCAAGTTCCTGTGATGACCTGGGTTTTTGTAACACATTTTGTGATACATTTCAAAGGCAAGGCCCTTAGTATTAAATTTTTTTCACAAAACAGAGTAGCAAAAATTCTTTTCTTTAGAACTTGTTTGAAAAACCCAAGTCATTACTTCATACATAACATAAGTAGATTTTTGTACAAGGTAAAATTCCATTGAAGGAATATACTTTTATAAATTTTCAGAATACATCCAGTGGTTCATAGTACTGCACAAATCCATTACAATACTTATCCAAATTACATAATCCAAAACTCAAAGCCCACTATACAATGAAACTCTCATTACAATACAATACTCTCAAACAAAACAAAATACATGTCTTCAAGGGGTATACCCTAATGATTATTCTCTTTAAGTCTTCTTCAGTCTTGAGCTCCTAACTGTGGCGACTTGGGTTTTTGTAACACATTTTATAATACATTTTGTAAAGATAGGGCCCTTAGAGTAAAATTTTTTTTTCGCAAACCAAAGCAGCAGAAATTCTTTTCTTTAGAATTTGTTTTGTAAAACCTAAGTCACCACCTCATACATAATATAAGTAGAATTTTGTATAAGATAAAATTCCATTGAAGGAATATTCTTTTATTAAACTTCAAGATCCATCTAGTGGTTCACAGTACACAGCCCATTGTATCCTTACAATACTTGTCCAAATATACAATCCAAATTACAAAGTTCAAAATTCAATACATGTTCTAATACAATGTTTCAAGGGATATACCCTGATTACTTATTCTTCAATTGTTCTTCAAGTCTTGAGCTCCTAAGTCTCCTTCTCCATATCTGAGATATTGTAAACATTCGAACATTCACAATATCTCAGCAAGCTATGCTTGGTAGGGGATAAGAATGTAAGTTATTGACAGTATAATCTCAATATTCAAGTATCCCATAATTCGTTCTATCATAAACACATTCATTAATAACTATTAGTTATAAGGACATCTCATTTCCTTGTCATTTGTGTTCACCTTTATGCATATATATTGTATAAGGACAAATCCGTTAAAAATGTAAAAATAATCAAGAATCATTTCTATACAAAGCTGATCAACTCCTTTCATTATAAGATATTTGTATCTCAGCTAGTTACTATACAAGGAATTTCCCTTCTTGGGAAAAATATTGGTAATATACAAATACCTGACATTTCATCACGCCATCCCTTAAGGCATTTCACTATGCCAATTTCATATGCATCATAATGCAAAATAATCAAGGACTACTATGCTTGCAATCTGATCCGTACTGCGTGCCAGGATAACTGTTCAATAATCCACTTATACCATTCTCAGTGGAAATTACAATATCCATGTCCATATGGGAGGACAATGGCTGTCACAGTGGTGGCCTTCCCATAAAAGCCCCACCCGACTTTTAGCCTTTCTTAGGCTTGGTATTCAATACCATCAAGTTTCAGAGAATGGGTGGCCAAACCCTCTTAACTCTCCTAGCATAGCATCCCCAGGCCTATGCCTGTTTAAAATAAAACCACAAGCCTCCAAGCTTGTATGTAAAATAATACTTATACATATCAGACTATCTGTCAGTTTATCTAGGATTGGAATATTTTCCACTTTCCTATTCACTTAGGGTTGTTCTCAATTCTCAACTTGACCATTTAATACTTATTTTCCTCATCATTTGGTTGGATCATATTTCAATTTGAGGTATTTACCTTAATATATTGGTATCATACATGTCAATACTTCTAAACATAAGATCATGTATTAGACATGTATCTTCATGTAAAGGCATTCTTAATAATTCACCTACCTCAATAAGGTATTCTTACTCCTTGAAATCTGCCATAGTCTCGATCAACATATATCTGTCAAATCATATGTATAATGTCATTTTTCTAATCAAGGGTACATACTACATGGTCTTTTGATCATCCTTATGTAGGATGATCTGAATCTTTCTTCCTTGAATATCCTATATCCATGGGTTTAATATCATCTATACAAATACTATCTATATCATACATAACAATTTAATTTACATTGATGTTTCTTTTTCCTTATTGTTTTTGATCATACAAGATCTCATCTTGTTTGATCATCCTTATCTCACTTACTATTTTTATTAGGGTTAAATAATTTGCTATCTTTTTATGTTCTTATTATTATTCAACCAGTTAGTGTCTTACTTGGTTGAAGACAATTTATTTCTTCCTATTACTAGACAACTCCTCCTTATTTCAGGATGACCAGTACTTACCAGTTAAAGTCTACTCAAAAAGTGGTTAATACAATCCTCATGTAAGGAGGCGTTTAGACCTCTCTTACGTCAATGGGAGGTGAGGGAAAAGCACTTGGTTCTTGTATACCCCCTATAACCACAATGTTCAGAGTCCACTGGAGTGGTACTAGCTCAACCTTTGACAAGGTTCCTATGAGCTCTTTACCTTAAGTCCCTTCTCTAATTGATTTTAATTAATTTCCATGGATATGCACAATGTCATCCATGGATGTTCATTATTTTCCTACTTTGGGCCAAGGAAATGATAAATCATTCCTTATATTATCCTACTAACTATAGCCCTTATTAAGTCAAATCATTCATTCATCTTAATTGTCCATGAATTTCTATATTTCATTAGTTTACATTTTTGGTGATTTATGCTCCTCATATCTTAACAATTACTTAACAATTGAATTAAATTTGACAATAAGTAAATCATCAACTTGAAAGCATAAATCAAATATAAGTTTAACAACTATATACTAACATTCTTCCTATGAATGTAACTTAAGCTAGTGAAATAAAACTAACATGATCCTAAGTTATGAAACACATCTTTTATCACAATGAAATCATGTTTAAATCCTAATTTACACTAACATGATCCTAAGATAATCAAATCTACTAACAAATTACTCATTTAGGGCATATCATACTAAAATTTAAAGATTACACTATCATGCTTTCTAACTTAGAACATAAATTACATTTACACTTCTATATCCAATAAAAGACAATTAAAACTTAGAACATAAATCACATTTATACTTCTATATCTAATAAAAGGCAATTAAAATAATTTTATTAAGATTATTATAAACCTTTAAATATGATCCAACCATTAGATCTTAGGTGTTTTCCTTTAGATTAAGGGTTTTAATTACCTTTAGGGCTTTTAATCCATTAAGATCAAAAAATCATATCCACTTGATTTTGTCACATTTCATCCATGATCTAACTGGATTCCATCATAATATCATCCCTTTAATCCATCCCATGGATCTGATCATACTTGATCTCATTGATCAAGTGGGTCCCTTTGTATTTTTTTATTTTATTTTAGGGTTTTTCTACCATAAAGGGTAGATCTCCTATTTACTCCAAGATCTGTCCAAATTAACCATAGATATTACTTTATTACATTATTATATCATCACTAAAATAAATTTCCAAGATCTGATCACCTCAGATCTTGAAGATCTTAGAAATTGGACACTTATTTCCAAAATACAGAATTTGGAGTTGAAAAGAAGGGCATCCTGTGTGCATGAAACTCTCATGTATGCTGGGTCCAACTGGTGGATCACAAGGGTCTATAGGATGCAACCTTTCCTTGTTTTTTTGCAAGAAGCTGTTTCCACACCTTAAACCTAAGACCTCATAGTTGAGTGCCTAAACCACGTTATTAATTCTTTCATGTCAAGAAAGTCTACTCATGCATCTGAACATCAACATTTGAACAAAATGGAACAAATATGCTTGGATGAGTGCAGAAAGATCATCAAGGGAAAATGATGAGGGAATAGAAAAGTTTATAGAGTTTGCACTTGGGGCAGGTGGTGATTGTAATCGAATGCAATGTCCATGCTCGAGATGTGAAAACCTAAAAAAGGTTACTATTGGTGAGTTGAGAGAACATTTGTTCTTCAATGGAGTTGATGAAAGCTATTGCCCTTGGATGTTGAATGGAGAGGGAATACCTCATAGGCCCTTGGTAAGGATTGAATGTGTATATAAAAAATAAGCTATTGTACGAAGTGTTGGGAATAGTAGTACAACTGCGCCGATGTTTCAAGATGTATACAATGACTTCTAAGATGACCTAGAACAATTTTAGACTACACTGGAGGAAGCCAATGAGTCATTGTACATTTGGTGTATAGCAGTGGTAAAACTTTACAATGTGAAATCAAGATTTAGTATTCCAAATTAAGGTTTTATAGAATCATTGAAAGTCATTGGTAAAGTGTTGCCCAAGGAGAAGAAATTGAGTAGGTCAACATGAGAGGTAAAGAAAACCTTGGCTGCATTAAGGTTAAAGTATCAAAAGATATATGCCTGTCCCAATGACTACATCTTTTAAATGAAGGATCCCAAAGACAAAAGTATATGTCTAACTTGTGGACATTCAAGATGGAAGATGACGAAGAATTCAAGTGACCACCAAGTGAAAGATGTCCTTGCAAAGGTCCAATGGTATTTGTCCCCTATTCTAAGATTCCAAATAATGTTTCATATTAAAGAAACAACAAAGAAACTAGCTTCGCATGTTGAGGAGAGGTTAGTTGATAACTATTTACACCATTTAGTAGATAGCCCTTCATGGAAGCTTGTAGACTTCATGTGGACCGATTTAGCAGAAGAACCTAGAAACCTATGACAAGCAATATACTAATAGATGAGATTAATCCTTATGATTCTATGAGCAGTGGGTATATTTTTTGCTCTACTATAAAAGTTTGTGACAACATTCCATTGTTGTTGTGCATGAAGAAGTTCGTGATGGTAACTATGCTAATATCGGGTCCTAAGCAACTAGGGAATTGCATTGACATGTACTTGTTTCTATTGATTGATGATCTCAGGACATTGTAAGAAGTTGGGGTTGAATCTTATGATGCATATAAGAAAGAGAATTTCACCCTTAAGGCTGTACTACTATGGACAATATGAGACTTTCCTGCATACGGTAATTTTGCAGGATTCATAGTGAAGGGATACAATGCATGTCCTATTTGTAGTGACCAAACATGCTTCACATAACTTCAACATGATAGGAAGATGGCATTCCTAGGCTACAGAAGATGGTTGCATAAAAACCATCCATACCATTTTAAAAAGGGAGATTTTAATGGTAGTGTGGAGACGAGGACACCTCCAAAGAAGTTGATTGGATGACAAGTATTGGAACAAGTTGAGAACCTTAATGTATCATGGGAGAAAAAGAAGGCAACTGTTACATATGAAAGTAACTCTAAAAGCTATTGGAAGAAGAAATCAATATTCTTTGAACTTGTATACTAGAAATCCTTTCACATGTGGCATGTGCTTAATGTCAACACATTGAGAAGAATGTTTATGAAAGCTTGACTTGTACATTATTCAACATGTAGGGAAAAACAAAGGATGGACTTGCAGCTTGAATGGATCTCGGGACAATGGGTTTGAAGAGAAGGTTACAACTGCAGGATAAGGGTAATTGAGGAACATACTTGCCTAAAGCAAATTATGTTCTTAGCATAGACGAGAGAAGAATAGTGTGTAAAACCATGTTAGATTTCTAAGTCTCAGATGGGTAGCATTCAAGCTTTAGAAATATTGTCTCCATGAAAGAGCTGAAACTGTTAGGGATGAAGTTTCATGATTGTCATACATTGATGTAACAACTCCTACTTATAG
This sequence comes from Warburgia ugandensis, assembly GCA_035236585.1. NCBI lineage: Eukaryota > Viridiplantae > Streptophyta > Magnoliopsida > Canellales > Canellaceae > Warburgia > Warburgia ugandensis. The sequence goes on along the minus strand of CP141133.1, from coordinate 51,174,368 downwards.
CAATATGTTTAGTGTTTCCAGATAAAGTTATAGGAACTATTACTAAATTTTGCTACTTCTTTAATGCTACCATCCTTTTATGATATTATGGTACACTTAAAAGGTATTTACCCATTTGAAAGGTACATGGAGGTGTTAAAAGGGTATATTTGAAATCCCAATCAGCTGGAGGGGAGTATCGTAGAATGTTACATTTTAGAAGAAATGGTGAAATTTTGCACTAAGTATTTATCAAGAGTGGATGCTATTGGAATCCCTAGAAAGAAACATTTAGGTGCATTAATTGATCCAAGAGTTAGTGAACCTCTCTCCAATGGTCGTGTATTGACTGTTGATCATAAGGAATGAGATAGGGCACACCTTTATGTCTTGCAAAATATTAATGTTGATGAAGCTAAGCCTTAAATTGAATAAGTAACTAATGTTTCTCTCTTTAGTTTCTTTCACATAATTGATTTAAACATTAATGTTGGAGTTCATATATATAATTTTTATCTCATCATTTGTATAGTATGCACATGGACTTCATAAAAGAGAGGTATCCAAGAGATGCAAAGAAAGAGAAGTGGTTGCAAGATGAACATTATCATTACTTTACTACTTGGCTTCGTCTGAAGGTATTTAATTATAGTGAAATAATGATTCGTTCAATTAATTGATTTGTAATAACATATGCACATATATATTAATCATATTAATTAATATTATACACATGTTTATATCAGCAAGATGTTCTAGGTCATGGTATCTTTGAATGCTTGGGTTAGATGGTAGTGGGACCTTGAATGGAAGTAATAAAGTACACTGGACATGCCATTAATGGTTATCGCTTTCACATGAAAGATCATGATTATTGCTACCAACCCAATTACAGCTAACAATACTTATTACAGGATTATATACAAGATATGGAAGTTGGATTATACTTGTTGAACTAAGGCTCTGTTTAAGTGTGATTGGGTGGAACACAACAAAGATAGCATCAAAACTAATGCCTTTTGTTTGGACATTGGTTGACCTTAATAAGATTAACTATCAAAATGACTAGTTTATTTTGGCATGTCAAGCGAAATAAGTTTTTTATTTACAAGATGGACATGATATGAGATGGTTAATTGCTTTATCATCTTCCCCAAGGAAATTCTATGATGAAAAGACCTAGGTGACATGGCAATTGATTACCCTTCAATCATTATAACAATGCTTTCAATTGATCTAATTGAGGAGAATGTGATGGGTTATGTGTGTGATGCTTGTGAGGAGCTTAGGTTAGATCAAATTGTATATGAGGGTACAAATTAAAGTGTTTGTAGCATCCGATGTATAAAAAATGAATTAATCAATTACGTTTACACGTCATGTGTCATGCCAAACATTGGTTACACATTAGGAAATAATGGATGGGGTAACCTTTGCACTTCTTGTGTTTTTAAGATTTTTAAGATGCAAACAATAGTGAAAACTACATTAATACATATAAGATAGTTATTCAAAAAACTGTCTTATATTATTCAAATAAAATCAAGGTGGAGGGATTGGCACGAAAGGTAACCATATCATATAAGACAGTTTTATGAAAACCATCTTCTATTTTAAAATATAGGATGATTTTGTCAAAACCATACAATATAAGATGATTTTGAATTGGGGATGGTTTTTTTCTAATTGTCCTATATTCCTAACAACATAAAACCAACCCATGCCCCCTGCCCTTGCCCTTATGAAAATTTCAAAAACCGTCTCCTTCACCAAGAGCAAAACCCCTTGAGAAGGAGGAGGTGAAGAAGAAGAAGAGGAGAGAGAGATAGCGTGAGTGAGAATGTGCACCACACCTTGCTTCCCAATGCAAGGAGAGAAAGAGGAAACAAGGGGGAGGAGGAGAAGATGAAGAAGAAGGAGAAGGAGAAGGAGACGGGAGAGAAAGAGAACACTTGCCCACCGCCAACTCACTCATCATCATTTTTCTCCCTTTCGGTTGGTTCTATCACTTTTCTTAATATTCTTATGTTCACGGCTCTCGTTTTCAAGATTTGCTATATATATTTGTTCACATAAATACTATAGTACATTGCTTAACTTCTAATTGTATTTGTGCGTGATTTTTTACTTTGTTAATTAATGGAAATCTTTGACATGGTTCATTCTAATAGAGCACATTGAGAATAATGAGACCCATATCATAGATTTTTAATTTTTGTTCAAAAATAAATCCAACTAGCACTTGTAGTAAAGCCGTGTAGTTGTTCATGTGAATAGAAATAGTATAATGCTTACCTTCTAGTTAAATTTGTGCATGATTTTCTGCTTCCTTAATGAATGGAAATTTTTGAAAATGATCATGTTAGATGGAGGTCACCAATAATAAAATAGACCATGTCTTATATTTTCAATTTTCATTCAAATAGATATCCAACTACTAGCTTGAAGTATACTACTTGTAGTTGTCCTCATGAATAGTAATAATATATTACTCATCTTCTAGTTAAATTTGTACCTGATTTTCTACTTCATTAATAAATGGTAATCTTTGAAATTGATTATCCTAGATAGAGGACATTGAGAATAGGAAGTCCCATGTCCTAGATTGTCAATTTTGAATAAAAAAGACATGCAACTACTGGCTTGAAGTATATTACTTATAATTGTCTGCATGAATAGTAACAGTATAATGCTTACCTTCTAGTTAAATTTGTGTGTGATTTTCTACTTCGTTAATGAATGGAAATCTTTGAAATTGATCATGCTAGATAGAGGACATTGAGAATAAGAAGAACCATGTATTAAATTTTTAATTTTCTATCAAAAAGACATCCAACTATAAGCTTGTACTAAAGTTGTGTAGTTGTCCCTGTGAATAGTTATAGTATAATTCTTACCTTCTAATTAAATTTGTGCATGACTTTCTACTTCGTTAATGAATGGAAATCTTTGAAATTGATTATTCTAGATAGTAGACATTGAGAATAGAAAGGCCTATGTCATAGATTTTTAGTTTTCATTCAAAACACACCCAACTACTAGCTTAAAGTATGGTACTTATAGTTGTAAGTATGAATTTGATAGTATAATGCTTACCTTCTAATTAAATTTGTGCATGATTTTCTACTTTGTTAACAAATGAAAATCTTTGAATTTGATCATGCTAGATATAGGATATTAAGAATAAGAAGAACAATGTCTTAGATTTTTAATTTTCATTCAAAAAGACATCCAACTACTAGCATGAAATATGCTACTTGTAGTTCTTTCCCATGAATGGTAAGTGTATAATGCTTACCTTCTAGTTAAAGTTGTGCACAATTTTCTACTTTGTTAATGAATGAAAATCTTTGAAATTGATCATGCTAGATAGAGGATAATGAGAATAAGAAGACCCATGTCTTAGAGTTTTAATTTTCATTCCAAAAGACTTCCAACTACTAGCTTGAAGTATGCTACTTGTAGTTTTTTGCGTGAATAGTAATAGCATAATGTATACCTTCTAATTATGTGCATGAATTTTTGCTTCATTAATGAATGAAAATATTTGAAATTGATCTTACTGGATAGAGGAGATTGAGAATAAAAAGCCTGTCTTAGATTTTCAATTTTCATTTAAAAGACATCGAACTACTAGCTTAAAGTATGCTACTTGTACTTGTCTGCGTCAATAGTAATAGTATAATGCTTACCTTCTAGTTAAATTTATGCTTGATTTTTTGCTTTGTTAATGAATGAAAATCTTTGAAATTGATCATTTTAGATAGAGGACATTGAGAATAAGAAGACCCACGTCTTAGATTTTCAAATTTCGTTCAAAAAGACATCCAACTACTAGTTTGAAGTATACTACATATAGTTGTCCACGTGAATAGTAACAATATAATATTACCTTCCAGATAAATTTGTGTGTGATTTCTTGCTTTGTTAATGAATGAAAATCTTTGAAATTGATCATGCTAGATAGAGGACATTGAGAATAAGAAGATCTATGTCTTGGATTTTCAATTTTCAATGGGAAAGGTTCCTATTATAGGCACATTTTCACTACTAGACAACACAATTAACCTCAATCAATGGTCATCTACAACCCTTTTGGAACATTTGTTATCCCACATTTGTAATCAAACTCCTGTAGAAATTGTATCCATTAGATCAACCTAGGTTTAGCATCCTTCTGAGCAAGAAGATATTTTAATGTTACATTATCTGAATAGATAATGATTGTAGATCCTAGCAAGTAAGATCTAAACTTATCCAAGGCAAATATAACCACTAAAAATTCTTTTTTTGTAGTGGAATAATTGAGTTGGGCATCATTGAGTGCCTTGCTAGCATAATATATCACATGGAGGAGTTTCTCAATATGCTGCCCCAACGTAGCCTCATTTGCATAGTCTGAAACATCACACATTATTTCAAATGGTGCACTCCAATCCAATGATAGAATAATTGGCACAGAGATTAATTTAGTCTTTAGGCATTCAAATGCTTTCATACAATTATTATCAAAGTCAAAGTTTGTCTCCTTCATAAGTAAATTACATAGGGGCTTAGCAACTTTATTAAAGTCCTTGATGACTCATTTATAGAAACTAGCATGGCCTAAAAATGATCTAATTTCCTTCACCATTCTTGGAGGAAGAAGGTTAGAGATTAAATCCACTTTAGCTTTGTGTACTTATATGCCATTGTGTGATGTGATGTGGCTTAAAGCAATGTTATTTTATATAATGAAACGACATTTTTTTCTTAGTTTAACACTAAATTCTGTTCCTAACACCTAGCAAGGGCAAGTTTTAAATGGTGTAGCCATTCATCAAATGATGAACCAAACACTAAAAAATCATCCATAAACACCTCCAGAAACCTCTTCGCTATATTAGAAAATATGCTCAACATATATCTTTGAAAAGTAGTTAGAGCATTGTAAAGTTCAAAAGCCATACGACAATAGGCAAAGATCTTAAATGGGCAGGTGAAGGTAGTATTCTCCTAGTCCTTAGGTGTTGTGGAGATTTGATTATAACCAAAATAACCATCAATAAAGTAGTAATAACTATGACCATCTAAGCTATCTAACATTTGGTCGATAGATGAAAGAGGAAATTGTATTTCCTTACGATTGAGTTTAATTTTTGGTAATTGATATAAACTATCTACTAGATGGTCATGTGAGTAGGGATTATCTCATTGTCCTCATTATGGATTACTATGACTCTAGGCTTCTTAGGGACAACCCAAATTTGGCTGACCTAAGTGTTGTCAGATATAGGGTAGATAACACCAACATCTAGGAGTTTAAGTACCTTATCTCTCACAACCTCTTTTATATTAGGGTTTAGTCTCCTCTATGTTTTTGTACATGGTTTACCATTTTCTCCTATTTGAATTCTATTCATGTACACAATAATACTAATCCCTTTGATGTCTATTATGGTCCACCCTAAAGCTATCTTATGTTCGCTAAGAACATCAAGAAACTTCCCTTACTGTTCTTTATCTAAATATGAGGTTATGATTATAGGCAAGGACTCATCAGGTCCTAAGTAGGAATATTTCAGATTTTTTAGGTAAAGGCATAAGGGCTAGGGAGGGTGGTTTTTCTACTGAAGGCATGGGGAGAGAATTGGAAGGAGGATGAGGTTCCACTAGAGGTCCCCATTTGGAGGTGTCCATTATAGGTCCCCCTTTAGAGGCATCCAAAATTCATTTACCTCTTCAATGGATGTGTCTATATCAAAATCATAGCTAAAGTGTGTTAGACATGCCTCAAGTGGGTCTAGGATAGATGATGGTGGATTAACATCGTGAAATAAACCTTCATTTAAGTTGACCACACAAGAATCATCCATATCTAGTTGCTAATGATCAGCATTAAAAACATTGAGCTTGACTTTCAGATTGCCAAAGGAAAATTTCACCATACCATTCTACAATTGATGAAGGCTTTGGATGTTGCCAAAAAAGGACATCGAAGGATTACCAGAATTTAACTACTAAGGTCTGACACAGGCTGGGTATCTAGGATAATAAAATCTACAGGAAAGTAAAGAAAGAAAGTCGTCACAAGAAGAAGGCCTCTCTCTTAACGAAAGGTGGAATCGAACCTGAGGCAGAGCATCTTGTGATGCATTACTACACGGGACTGGTCCACCAATATTAGAACATCTTCAACTACACCACATGGAATCTTTACTAATGTATCTATTAATTACAAGGTTGTATTAGTTGGTTTAAGGTTACCGAGCCCAAGTTGCTCATAGACAAAAAATGGTAATAGATTTTCACTAGCCCCTAAATCAAGTAATGCCCTATCAATGACATGGTTTCCTATAATGCAATAATTGGTAGGACAACCTGATCTCTAAACTTAGAAGGGGTCTAGTTTTGGATTAAAGAGCTCACTTGCTCAGTTAGGAAGGCTTTCTTGTGCACATTAAGCTTGCATTGTTGTGCGTATAGCTCTTTAAGAAATTTGGCATAAGCATGGATGTCTTCAATAGCATTGAGTAATGGAATATTTATTTGAACATGACCAAATGCGAGTGAGGTCAATCCCATGAGGAATCTAATAGTTTCTGTGTTAGGTAGATCCTTATTTAAATTATCTAACCTAGCCAAAGAAAGAGGTTTTTGACATAGATTAAGGATTTAAACAAACATGTAAACTAAACATGCATGGATTAAAGTCATGGAATGGTAAAACATGCTAAAAGTAAACAAGCTAAAACTTAGAAACTCTCCTCAAACATGCATTTTAAAGTATTAAGTAATGCAAAGCTAAGATAAATTAATCTAGGAAGCATCAACTTAAAGAACTTGCTATAGTATTAAATAATGCAAAACTAAGATAAATTAATCTAGGAAACTTAATGGATTAGATTCTACTTAGAACAATTAACTTCAGCCTAAGAGATAAAGATGTGATTAAACTAGGAAATTAGAATAAACTAAGAACGAAATATGCATGGAATTAGAAATTAAAATTAAAAGAAATTTGCTAAAAACTAAAACTAAGTTGTCGAATTAGAAACCTAGCTAACTAACATGCAATTAACAAAAGAAACTAATGCAAACAAGAATGAATTAAACTAAGCAACTAACATAAGGAAACTAATAAAATTGAAACTTTCCTAATCTAACACTTTCCTAAACTAGAATTAGAACTTTATAAAATAAAATTAGGAAACTTTCTAAAACCAAACTAACACGCAAAAGAAACTGACCCATGAGATCTAACTAGATTTAACAAGACATTATCAGCATGCATGTGAAAGAAAACTACAGTTAAGGAGACTTTCTAAATTTAACACTTTGTAAATCCTAAAACTTCCTAAAGATAAAACTTGCTAAAAAATAAAAAAAGAAAACTTTCTAAGCCTAAAATAAGATGCAAACAATGAATTAAATACTTTTAAAACTAAATTAATTGAGTAAACTAAGAAAAAACCAAAAAGGAACATGGCCTAGTACCATTTGCATGATCCACGGATTGTACACATGGTTTAGGGTGTAAAGTGATCAAAATTGATGAATCTAAAGTGAACTATTATGAAAACTAATTAATGGATATAGTCATAAACATAAAAGTTAAATCGGTTCCTAAGAATTCAATCAAATAAGGTGTTTAGATGGCTGGAAACAAAGCATAAAGTTAAGGGGAGAAAATTTTCATATTTCAACTACTTAAGAACATCAAACAAATCAAGCATAAGGAAGCAATTGAAACCATACCTTTTATGCAAGGAAACAACTAGATCTAAAATAATTTGATGAAAGAAACATTTCATAATAAGAAACTTCAAAGAACTTTATTGTTTCACCTTCCAATTACTCTGAAATTATGTTCATAAAATTGTCTACAAATTCTAGAAATTATGCACTATTGAAGCTTACAAACTATGTATAAACTACAATAAAACTTCAATCTAAGCTCCCAATCTAAAGTATGATGATATGAAAAGAAAACCCAAAAAGAAAATTGAGAGAAAAGAAGGCTAAAAGGAGGAAATGTAACTAAACTAAAGTGGTGTACATGGAAAAAAATGTGGAATTCAAGAGGGGATTTCCAAGCTCTACGCTAGCTATTCTCTTGGATGTCACTAATAGAGAATAACTAACTTGAATCTTGGTTGACTAACAGAGAAAAACTAAAGAATTGAAGCAAGAAAGGAGGGGGATTGAAGGTTAGAATGTTGCATGTAATATAAGTAACAAAACAAGGAGAACTTAAGGCAATGAAACTAAATCAAAATAAGTAAACTACTAACTTGAATTGGAGAGAAAATAAGACCAAGAATAACTTGAAAACCAAAGGAAGAAAAGTACCTCTACTTAGAAAAGGAATGTTGGAACCATGGGAGATTTATAGATGCTTTGGTTTCTTACTTAGGCAAGGGCTGAATCTAGGAAAAAAGTAGATCTATATCTAGGGTTTTGAATGAGGAAGGTTAGGTGAAGAGTGAGGTAAGCATGGTGAGGTAAGAAAGAGAGGTAGGTGGCTAGTTTGTCTGGTTTCCTAATTTGGAAGGGGGGAGGCATATTTTTCCTTGTTAGGTAAGTAGAGCTTTCTCCCTTCTAATTGAATAGTGATTGAGGGAGGAGTGGAGTGAGAAAGAGGAGATAAAATGTTAATAAAAATATGGGAAAAACTTAGGGTTTTGATGTGCTTTAAATGGACTTAGATTTTGCGATTTCCTAATTAGGAAACCACTTGAATTTTTCCAAGCAGTGGGGACATCTCTTCTAGGAAGGTGGCTCCTTCCCTCTTATATTAATCTCTCAAAATCCCTTAAAAATCACACTTTTAAAATAGGAAAGTTGTTTGAATTGATGGCTCATTGCTTAGTGGTTTAAGTGGCTTCCATGCTTGGCTTCAAGGCTTGAGTAGCTAGTATGGATTATCATCATTTTTCATGGCTTAAATGGCTAAGGTGGCTTGAATGGCACCCATGTAAAGGTGGTGGAAATGCATAAAATTTTTCATGGATCATTTTAATCACCTTTTCTTTCTGCCAATTTCTTATGGGGGATCTTCTGAAGAACTCTATGAAGCTCAATATAGGCCATGGGATCATCTTCTTACTTCCTACAAAAAAATAAAAAATAAAATAAAATCTTAGAAAATTATGATGATTCACATATTTACTCTAGATTAGCTTATGAACATGCAAAAAATAAAAAATTTGAATTATTAGGTCAGAAATGCATTTGTTATGATTTTTCAAAAAACCCCTAGAAATAACACTATATTTTATAATGCATGGGCTACTAATTGGGTACTTTTTGTACACAATTGAACACTCATCAACTTTCTTAAACTAAGGCTTTCTAAAAGTAACACATTCCTAAACAAAAATAAATAAAAAAAACTCCCTCAACTAAGATGCAAACTAGTAACTAATGGAATCTAAACTAATATCAAATACAATTAAACAAGAAGACTAAATGGAAACAATAGCTAATCAAGCATTCCAAAGAAGGCTACCCAAGCATCATGTAGATGAACCATGAAATGAGGCACATGATTCATGGGTTAGAAAATGATCTAAATACTTAATTTAATGGCCTCACCACATGCAGTATAATTCAAGTATTAACTAAACAATTTGAAAATCTAGTTGGTGTCTTAAAGAATCAAGCAAACATGAAATATAATATGTTGGAAGTTAAGCATGAACAATCCATTGAAAATTTCCAGCACATGTTTTTGAACGTCCAATCAATTAGACATGGAAAGCTTCTAAGAAGCACTTTTTATTTGATAACACATTTAATAACTAAAGTATTTATCTACTAGAAACAAGCATGAACTAGGAACTTGAAATAGATTTATTGAATCAATGGCAAACTACATAAAAATGGTGTGCATAATACATGTATTCGTATTGTGAAATTTGTGCCCTACTACAATGAATGAAACTTGATCCTAATGACCTAAAACATAATAAAAAACCTAAGAAACCTTATTCAATCATAAGTAAACTTGCATGAATTTACGAAAGAGATCTAAGGAAGAACAAAGGGAAAAGATGGGAAAGAAAGCATGGAATGGACAAGGAGATGTAAGGAGAAAGGTGAGCAAGGAACTTGGTTTAAGTACTAAATTCTCTTGGCTATCGCTAGAAGAGAGATATAGTCCTTATATTCAAGTACCTAATCTATAAAACAAAAGGTAACAATAAAAGGAAACAAGCAACAAAACAAAGAATCTAAAGCAAAGGAAGTGAAGCATAAAATCAAGGAACAAAACAAAGCTAGCAAAACAAGGAAATAGGAAACAACTAACCTGAACTTTGAAGGATAAAACAAGACAAGAATAAACTAAGGAAGAGACATGGAATGGCTTGAAGAATCACTACCATCAAGGAGGATTTGTTGGGAACTTAGAAGGAAAGAAAAGTGGAGGTGTTTCCTTCTTAGGAGGGTGCATTCTTCCCTTCTCCAAAAAATCCATCACATTAAACTTCGTAAAGGTTTTATATAATGTGGCTGCCTTCTAAAATAAACCTAATGGGTCTAGAACATGAGATTAGAAGGTAGTTATGTGACATGAGAAGATTGGATTTTCTAGGACAAATAAGAAGACATCTTTTGGAGGAAACAAAGTGGGTCAAGGTGGCAACAAAGTGGAACAAGGTGAGAGGAGCCACCTTTTTAGGTGGGGCCATCTCCTTTTGGTCAAAATTGCAGAGGGATCCTTTGGAATTAGAATGAGAATAGGGAAAGGGATGGAGAGAGATAGGAAATAGAGAATGAAATAAGGGTGAGGTGGAAATAGAAGCTGGGTGATTGGTTGGATTATGTGGCACTTTAGGAAGGTGGGAAGTGCTTCCTTTTTAGGTGGGGACATCTCCCCATTGAAGAAAATCATTGGAAGCATTTTGGATGAGGTGGAGTGAGAGAAAAAATTAGGAAAAAAATGAGTATAGGTTGCATGGAGAGATTGGCCACCTAAGACAAGGGAGGAGTGGAAGAGGGATAATGTGTGGAAGGAGGCTCCTATTTTGTAGGAGTTTGGCATGGAACTCCTTTAGCGTTTTTCAAGTGGAGAAGAGATAGAAAAGAAGGGAAACATGGGAAAGAGGAAAGAATTTGAAGGAATGAAGGACAGAGAAGGTATGGGCTCTTCTCCTACTAGACCACATGTACATGATTACCCAATTATATTTTCAGTCAAATATCCTCTTAAATACCCAGTTTTGGCTTAGGATAATTGCGTGACATTCTCCTCCAATAGAATCGCTCCATGTAGTATTGGCTTGAGTGTATTAAATGGTCCACTTTAATGGATCATTTAGCTTGGCTTTATGGCCCACACCCTTAGCTTTGATGGCTTGGCTTGACTCCTTAGCCTTTTGCCTTCTCTCATGGCTTATATGGCTGAGATGGCTTGAATGGCTCCCATGCAAAGGTGGTAGAATTGCATGGTTCATGCATGCGCCCATTTTAGTCACCTTTGGCTTATTTAACTGCATCCTTTGCTTGCCCTAAAGACAATCTTGGACCTTAATTACAACTTAGATAGATGAGATTTAGGCCTTGCAATGGCTTCAATTTCCATCTCTATCAATCTCGGTCATTGGACTATCATCTTGCTTCCTACAAAAATTCAAAAGCTGTAATTAAATTTTACAAAAATATGATTATTAACATACTTACTCCATATTGGACTCTGAACTTACAAAATATCAAACTTTTGAGTTATTAGGTTAGAAATGCATGTGTTACAAAAATTTCAAATTTTTTTTGAAATTAATACTATATTTTATAACACATGGGCTTCTAATTGGACGCTTTTTATACAAAATTGAATACTTATGATACCCCAACCAAAATTTTGCCAATTCCAAGAAAAATTTGTAAAAAATCATTTTACAGAATTGATACAAATTGCCACTTCCATAGCTATTCATGATTGAATTTAGCATACACCAAAATTCCTTAAACCCCTAAGTTACCCTTAGTTGATGAGTTAGGCCTTGTGAGGGTTTATAGTGATTATACCCACAAAATTCTCAAAATTTTTATGAAAGTCCTTTATTCATTTGAGAAATTTTTTCCCATTCGGCTCATATTAAATACCTAACTTTAGCCTACTAATAATGATATACAAAAAGGTTCTAAATCCCACCCTTGTGTTAAAGATATCCCTTTATTATTTTAAACTTGGGAAGGTGAGTGTGTGCTATAGCTAATACATATAATTAGTAGTTTCCAAGTCAAACATAACTTATGCTACCATCCAAATGTATACTTTGACTTCAATTCTCAAAGGATATACCTGTCACTCAGAAAGAATTCACTTAGAAGTGGGTACAAGTCTCTCATTAATATATGAGTAGAATGTTGTTCATCAAGTTCAAAAGTCTCACATATTTCGTATAAAAGAACCATAACTTAGAAATAATGGTAATAGTCTCATGAAAGGATATTGACTACTAAGAATGTTACACTCTACCAAATTCTCTACTCATTCATAACTAATCCAAGTCATACTTCTCCTAAGATCAAGTTAGGACTTTTATTAAGATGAAAAATATGATTAAGTAAGGGTCATCGAAAGAATGGGTATAAAGGTAAACAAAGGTTGTCTGAAAAATATGTAATGGTCTTCTATTAGTGTATTTGTAATTTTTCCATTTTTCCTCACAAGAGTGTATATTATTCTCTTTCATTGGCTTTCTTTTTTCTTTTCTTTTTCACTTGACTTTATATATTGCCTTTTTGAACTTTTACTTCATTTTAACCTTTTTGACATCCATCTCTTGAATTGTATGGTTCATACTTTTTTCAAGATGTTCTTCAATCTTCTTTACATATTTTCAAAACAAATGGCTAATGGATATATATTATAGTGGTTCCATATAGTTAAATGTTTTTCAACCAACAAAGACAAAGGCTTATATTTTAAAGGCTCAAGGGTCTAACTATAAAAAATAACATAGGGAAGGCTAAAGGGTCTTGGTTTTTCAAGGATGGTCTCTATCATTTCCTAGGTTATATAAAACTTACAAAAATGATCATAAACATAAGTGATATATGGTATAAAGAATAATGAGACCAACTAGTAATGAGACTAACTAATAATTAATGTCTACTGAAGAAAAATTTGAATTTATGTATCACCCTTAGAAAAGGAAAAATGGATTTAAACTTACTTGGGTAATAAGTCTCCATGAATCCTCTTTAGGATTTCTAAGTTACATTTTCTCTTCCACTTAAACTATATATGCAGTTATTTTGTGCAATTAATATTTTGAGTTTAACTTTTCATGAAACATTTTTGAAAAGGAAGAAAATAGTGAACTGGTTGAATGCAACTCTGTTAATGAGCTAAAGTAAAAAAGATAGCTGAATATTCAAAAATCTAAATTATCATCTTAGAAAGGTACTTATAAAAAAAAATAAAAAATTATATTTCCAAAAATGTAGGAAAATCTTAGGAATCTCATGCATATCTACACCCCTAGACATAACCCATAATTACTCTATCTTAATGATTTTAGCCCTAACAATGAAATGAAACACTTTTTGTGCCACTTTAGAATCTCGCTGTAGTCTGTGTACATTCTCCATGTTGAAATTTTTTGTAGCGATAATATTAGGGCTCAATAGACCACCACGATATTTTATTTGGTGGGACTATATTGAAATTGATGATCCCTCATTTTCAAAATTTCATAGTAGTTAATATATTTCTTCCACCTTGATTTTTGAGACAGTGGTAGTAAAATGACATCATGAACTACCTTGAATTTAAATTTTGTTGGACCATGTAGAATTGAAAGGTCTTATTTTTCAACAAATTGAGGGATAATGATGCTCATAATAATCAATACAAGTTTTCCCTCCTTCTTCCTTACATTCTCCTAAAATTGGGGTATAAGCTATCTTTGTCCTTCATTAAAAGGCTATTTTTGATCTAATGGGTGCAGGGATATGGTGGGGCTTAAACCCTTAGTGTCTTCTAATGTGTACCCTTGAGTTGTATTATGTAGGGTCAGTACATCAATCGACACTTTTTTTCTCCTATTCTGTTGACACAAGTAAGGTTTCAAATGGCCTATATAACTATCTTATGATTATTCAAATAAGCTCTATAGGTCACAATTAGGCATGTTTTCTACATTATAATGCTCAATTTGTATTTTATGCTCTAGAGGGGTTTTTACTTGGTCTTATTATTGAGAACTATCCATTAAAGGCACAGTCTACAACAATTTTTTCACCTCCTCAATGGATGTGTCTTCATCAAATTCATAAAAATAAGCAGGACACGAATTGAATGGATTCGGGTTGGAATTTTTTAAGGATTCATTCTCTTCATCATAATTGTAACAAGCAGCAGTGCATGACTTGAATGAATAGAAATTGGAGGTGTGAACGAGTGGTTGTGGACTTTGTGACTCAAAATAATCATAAGCAATTTCCAACCTATTATCACTATCAATGGTCAAGGTTGGTGAAAAACTAAGAGGTTCAGTAGGAATAGATGGTAATTCCCACTTATAAAGTCTTTTAAGTGTTTGCTCACTCTACTCCCTCATTCATTGCATTTCCTTAGCACTTTTTATATTTTTAGCAAGATTTCAAACCATCATTTCACTAATTCATTGTATACTTTCTTACTTTTGAATCTTTTATAATGGTTGCTCCTCTTGTTGTAGAGGAAATGATGCATATGATATTGTTGTAGCATTTGGGTATTGAAAACGGGTTGAGTAGGTTGAACCTATGATGGTTACCCTTGATATTCTATATAGTTTTGATAGAGTGGATTAGGGTGAGACCATGATGGTTCTTGCTAATATTGGCAATCCTGAGACCATGGTTGTTCATGATGCCTAGCTTGTCCATTATAGTCTTAGTAGTTAGTCTTAAGATTATCATTGTTGCTAAGGTGTGTGATGTAATAGGTGCTTCTACTGGCTCTTAATAATATTCATTATAGTTAGGGCATGATGATCCTGAAATAAGCAAATATGGAGGTTCAAAATAGGCATAGTCATTATTGTACTGAGGTTGTTGGTATAACTCAATATAATAAATTACCATATTGAGGTTGTTGATGTGCCTTAGTATTTTTCTTTGAAGTACTAAACCTATCCAGTGTACTATTCATTCTATCAATCACAACATCAAATTTCTTGGACAAATTGGGAATAAATATTGTCTCTATCTCATACCTATTCTTATACAAAAATTGCTTAGGAATGAAATAGGAACACGGATTTTAGACCATCCCTTTCTTGATAGGCCATTTGTACTCAACTTTATATACAACAAAACAACTCATTATATACAACGAATGAGTGCTTACTTTTTTTTGTTTTGTTCTTTTTTATGTGATTTTAAATGGAGAAAACTAACTATATGATTGTACCTAAAAGGTAGTCCTAATTCTATAATGCACAACTAATTCCTAATAGTTTACTCATGAGTTGAATTAATGATCTTTGATAAGGTGTAAGGTGTTAGCTTTTTTATCTAAATCTAGATAGCTCCTCTTCTTATCTAGGCATGACTATTGCTTACTAGTTTAATACAATTCTCATGTTGGGAGGCATTTAGACCTAACCAACATCAACAAAAGGCTTGGGAAAATTACTTGGATTTTTTACACCGACTATAACCACAATGCTTAGAAGCCACTCAAGTGACAATAGATCTAACCCTTCAAAAAGGTTCCTACAAGCTCAAAAATACTAAATATCTTACTGTATTTTAAGGTAATGTTCAAGGTTGGGATCGCAAACATACAAGGAACTTGATTGATTTACAAGGTGGGCCAAGGATCTGGTGATGAAATATGGTCTTTATCTTATGAGGGTTATTGTGTGGCCCTTACTATTGTTGTGATCCATTCCAGCATAAATCTTTTAAACATGCAATGCAATACAAAAGACAAGACACTATAACCATGCAATCTATGCTTTGATTATAGCTGAACTTAAGCTAACCTTTGTTAAATAGGTGCCCAAGTAATGCAACAACCCTAAATAAATGCCCTAATCTATATGAGTTATCCTACCAACCATAATGCAAGATTACACTAAATGAAACTAAACTATAAAAAAGAAAGAAAGTGGGGGATACTTACAGTGGGTTTCTGATGAAGATCAAGGGTGGTCAACCATACCCCACACTTGCCCTTTATTAATACAACCCACTTCAATTGAATAGTAAAGTGTAAAATACAAATGGACCTCACTATAAGTTCCACTCAAAACCTTAATCAAATAAAGCAATAAAACCCCAATCTAATGTGATGAGGCTTTATCCCACAAGATCGTCGCCTTTCCTTTGACAATTTCCTCTTTCACAAGATCAAAAAAAGGTGGTCAATTTTTGAGGAATTAGCAAATAAATGCAAAACCCTTATCTAATGCAACCTAAACCTAGACTAGAGATAAATAATCTAAATAATGATCCAACCAAAATTTCATTGCAATTCCTCAAAAACAGCACCAAAATCTTGGTGTATGTTTTAATTAACTTGCAAGTGCACAAATCTATTATAGTAGATGCACACGAGTAAGGCCGATCCCATGAGGATTCTAAAGGTTTGTGTCTCAGGTGGATCCTTATTTAAATTATATAACATAGAAAAAGAAAGTGGTTCCTAACCTAGGCTATGAATTTAAACTAACATGAAACTAAACATGCATGGATTAAAGACATGTAATAATAAAACATGCTAAAAGTAAACAAGCTAAAACTTAGAAACTTTCCTAAAACATGTATTCTAAAATATTAAATAATGCTAAACTAATATGAATTACTCTAGGAAACATGATCTCAAAGAACTTCCTACAAATTGGAACTTTCTTAAACTAAGACTTTCTAGAAGTAACACTTTCCTAGACTAACATTAAAAACTTCCTAAACTAAGATGTAAACCAGTAATTTAGAGAATATAAATTAGGATAAAATATAATTAAAAAATAAAACTAAATGGAAACAACAATTAATCAATCATTTAAAAGAAATCTACCCAAGTACCATGAGCAAGATCCATGAAATGGTGTGCATGATTCATTGGCTAGAAATTGATCTAAATACTTAATCTAAAGGCCTAAAAAATCCAAAATAATTCAATAATTAACTAAAGATTCTGCAAATCAAATTAGATTCTTAAAGAATCAAGCAAAAAATCAAGTATAATATGCTGGGAATCTAGCACATGTTGTTTTTGAGCATCCAATCAATTAGACATGGAAAGAATTGTAATAAGAACTTTCTAAGAAAAATAACATTTAAGAAAACAAGCATGAACTAGGAACATCAAATAGATTTGTTGTAGCAATGACAAATTAAATCAAAATGGTGAGCATAATACATGTATAGCAATTTTTAAATTTGTGCCCTATTATAATGAATGAAACGATCTTAATCAACCCTAAAACACAATCCAAAACCTTCTTCAATAATCTAAAATCAATCATAAGTAAACTTTCATGAATTTTCAAAAGAGATCTAAGGAAAAACATAGTGAAAAGATGGGGAAGAAAGCATGGATTGGGCAAGGAGATGTAAGGAGAAAGGTGACCAAGGAACTTGGTCTAAGAACTACACTTTCTTGACTATGGCTACAAGAGAAATATAGTCCTTACATTCAGGTATCTAAGGTGTAAAAAAAAAGGTAATAATCAAAGAAAACAAGAAACAAAACAAAGAATCTAAAGCAAAGGAAGTGAAGCATAAAATCAAGGAAAAAGACAAAGCAACAAAATGAGGAAATAGGAAACAACTAACTTCAATATTGATGGATAAAACATGATAAGAATAAGAGTTGTCGAATTGCTTGAAGAATGGATTCCAACAAGGACGATGTGTTGGGAACATAAGGAGGGAAAGATGGGTGGAGATTCCTCCTCCTTCGTAGGAGGGTGCACTCTCCCCTTGTCCGAAAAATCCATCACATTGAACTCCTCAAAGGTTTTATATATGGTGGATTCCTTCTATAATAAACCTAATGGGTATGGAACGTGAGATTAGAAGGAGGTTGTGTGGCATGAAATGATTGGTTATTATAGGACAACTAAGAAGACACCTTTTGGAGGAAACAAAGTGGGTCAAGGTAGTATCATAGTGGCACAAGGTGAGAGGAACCACTTTTTAGGTGGAAGCATCTCTCCCTTCTAAAAATTGTGGGAGGGCTTCTTTAAAATTAGAAAGAGAGTTGGGAAAGGGATGGAGAGAGATAAGAAAGAGAGAAAGAGATAAGGGTGATGCAGAAATAAAAGGTGGGTGATTGGCTGGATTGAGTGGCACTTTAGGAAGGTGGGAGGTGCCACTTTTTGGGGAGGGAAAAAAGTGGGAAAAAAATGAGTATAGGTGGCATGGAGAGATTGGCCACATAAGAGGAGGGAGTAGTGGAAGAGAGAAGGTGTGGAAGGAGGCTCCTATTTTGTAGAAGTTGGGTGTGGAACTCCTTCCTCTAGGTTTTTCACATGGAAAAGAGACAGAAAAGAGGGGGAAATATGGGAAAGAGGAGAGAATGGGAAGGAATGGGAAGAAAAGAGAAGGTGTAGGCTCTTCTCCTATTGGACCATGTGACACCCTAGGTTTTTCATGAAAAATTTTGCATTTATTTCCAAAAGGTGGCATGCCTCTAATTTTAAAATTCAAAAATAGCAAAAGATAGTTTTCTTTGAAATTCATGTTTTCAAGAACCCAGATGTCACCTCAACTCCCATACTATACATAATATAGTTTTTATAGAAGATACACATGCATTTTATGAAACAATAGGACCCATCCAGTGGTTCACATACACAACCCCTATAATCATTATATTAAATGTCCAAGCAACATAATCCAAATAACTAACTACACAATACAAAAACTTTAACAAAATATATACCTGAGCATAGAAGTGTGGTTGTTGAACTCCTCTTGCTTGTGTATGTCTTCTTCTGTATGTCTATATCTGAGATATTGTAAACATAAAACATTTACAATATCTCAGCAAGATATGCTTGGTAGGGGAGAGTTAAGAAAACATGTTAATTACATATGAATTAAGAATTTTACATTAGTTAAAATATTCAATTATCTGCAAGCCATTGATAAAGTACCTATTTATAATTCTTCTTCTTCATATGAATATAAAAATCCCACTTTAGAGATTACACTTTAGATGATATATATAATTCACTGGTATTTTAAATATTTATAATTACCATTTTTCATATGATACCATACTCTAATTCTATGAACCATACTCTGCATAATATATCTACCCATTCACTTCCTCATACGAAAGCTTTTAGAAAACTACCCCCTTCAAATATGTACATATAGGACTATATCATATATATTGAAATCGTTAAAAGTCATACAAAGTTATGAACATAGTCCATAGGTTTTATAACCTCCATTCCTAGACTATACTGGGTCTCATACATATACCCCTTACCATACAGGGTTTATAAAACTCCAGATACTGCTAGTAACTTAGTAAAAGGCATCTCATCATGCCATCATCATATAAGGCATCTCATCATGCCATGGAATTATACTATGCATGTCATCTATGCATAATAGTGTAAAATACACAAGGACTACTATGCCACAGTCTAAATCCGTATAGCGCCCGGATAACTACATAATAATCCACTGATACCAACTGTGGAAATAACAAAATCCATGTCCACATGGGAGGGACCATGGTTGTCACAGTGGTGGCCTGCCCATGATTGCCCCACTCGCCATTTAGCCTCTCATTGGGCATTCTATCCATCATTTAAATTTCAGGAAGCAGGTGGCCAAACCCTCATAACATCCCTAGCATAGCATCCCCAGTCCTAGGGCTGTGGAAAACAAAATCACAAGCTACCATGCTTGTATATAAAATACTAATATACAAGCATCTTGCCTGTCCATAATATATACATGAATATCTCATCATAATCATAACATCTTCACTTATTAGGTGATCGCGCACCAAGGATGTAACATAAAATCCTAGACTCATACATCGCATATGATGTAATAGTACCCATGTACCACAAATGTCTATTTATCACAATAACAAGTATGCTATTTTAAGAATAGATCATGTGTATCCTTTAATATCATTTAGTAGGCTTCAATTATAAGCATGTCATTCATGTAGCATTCCAAATCACAAATTCTCATGATTCACAAGTAAACATTTTTCATCATCATATATCATATGAAATGAAAATTTTAAATGATATAATATCTATCATAAGAATAAGATCATGTTTAAAACATGTATCTTACTATTAAGACATGCTTTCTTAATTCTCCACCTACCTTGTGTACCGAGTTCATCCATTTCCACTAGCTAATTGACGATGCTTGCAAAGTCTCACTTATCCATATTGATCTAGTGTAATGACTCCATTTTTGTAACCTTGAAATCCCATGTTGGTAATGAAAAGTTCAGTTTTTGAGATAAGGGTATTTTGGTCATTTCACTGTTTACCCTGACTAGAGCCAGAAATTTGGTCCTTAGAATGGTACCTTTAGGTGTGTCTTGGAAAAAGGAATCCAACAAGACCAGAATCACCCAAAACGAAGTTAAAATGAGCAAGTTATGGCCCTTTGAAGTTCAAGGGCAAAATGGTAATTAAATTTAAAACGAATTGGCCTGAGAAAACAGGGACCCATTTTGATACGGGCACCCCCTTCTTCTCAAATGTATTGCATCACTGACATTCTAGAATGTTGGTGTCCAAGGGAGGAAATCACCGCCATTCTAGAGGTTTCCCCGCTGCCATTCCATGGTAGTAGAAACCCCCCTCCAGAACCCTCCATAAGCTCCATAAATAGAGCTCTTGGATGCCTCCAATGGCAGCCCAAAATCCTAGGGAAAACCAATCTTAGAGTGGCAAGCAAGAGGAGAAACCTTGAAAAATACCCAGCCACGAGCCAGGTATGCCTTAAACAACTCCAAACCCATCTCTCCCTTAGTCTTAGGTTGAATATCCCTAAGTTTTTGCATGAGAAACCATGCAAAATAGGGCTCTAGGGAGCAACAACAGACCCAGGGAAGGTGCCTGGGGCGTTCTGGTTCAACAGGGTCAAACCAAGGCATCCCGAGGACGCCTAGGTCACCACAGGACCAAAACATGCCAAATGCGTTAAAGGCAAACCAACGAGCATGTCCGTGGACGCGCCCGCAAACGAGAACAAGGAGCGGAGGCCCGGTGCGTTTGCAGATGGGCCCTGTGGGGTGCGCGCCATTGATGCGGGACGTGTTAGCGTCCCGGGCGCCCGCCTCGTATGGGATTGCTATGGTGACGCCGTGCATTTTGCGAAAGCAAAACATGCAGCCAGATTGCTCCCAAGAGCGTGCGACTGCACGTGCGGGCTAGTCGCTGCTCGACTAGGACGTAGGTGCATCCCAGGAGCAGTGACGCAGGGCCGTTTTGTGCCTTCTATGTACTCTTAACACTAAAATACCTATAACTTGATTCTAGGACTCCGATTGAGGCGCCACAAGAGGCGTTGTGTCTGTATCGATGGCGCGGACACACCCAAACCATAAAATACCTGATCAACCCCCTATCTAAGGCTAACATGACCCTTCAACCATGGTAGTGGCGTGGAGCCACTATACCTTTGCAAACCTGACTCTACCAAGGCCCAGTTAGGGACCTTAGGAGGCCCATAGGCATGAGAATGAACCCTTAATGCCTAAGTAGTGAGGTAAACTGTTCTAAACCTATAGAAATAGGCCAAGCTAACCTTTTTCCCCTAAACCATGTCCAGGATCATACGAGGACAAGGGGACTAATGCGATCAAACCATGTTTAAGTTTTTAAGTTACATGTCCTGTCTTTATGACATATAAACTTATGTTACATCCTTATGCACATGACCTGCTTTTGAGTTAATGTAAAAACTAGTATGCAAACGTGTCTTCATGTTTTATGACTTTAAACACAATATTAGCATAAAGTGATTTTTATGCATTGCTCGCATGTCTTGAAAAGAAATGCATAAATTGCCTGATTTACGAAGATTGCATATCCTCGAGGGTTGCCAAAAGACACTGGAGTGCCCAAAAGACGTTGGTTAGGCAGTTGTGAGGGCCAGGCAGTGTGAGGTACCCAAAGAGGACATTGAAAATGATTGCATAAATTGCATGATTTGCGATGATTGAGCTTTGGCTTTATCTTTAGATGCTTTTGGGCTAGTAAGCTCGTGGGCGCTATGCCGAGAGGTTCAAGGTGGCCTCGCAGCCTCTACCACTATAGGAGGAAAGGGTACCATGCTAGAAAGGCTTGTCCTTACTTCGATTGCTGTGTGGTAACGAGGACTACCGCTGGTGTCACGGCACCAGTCGAAGTGTCATATGCCCCATGGAGGCTATGACCAAGAGTCCCTAGGTACCCGGGGACCACACGGCGATGAGGTTGTGGGCATAGTGTGCCCTATGTTTTTGAGGATTTACTTGCATTGCATATGGCATGACATGAGTATGGTCGACCATAGATCCATGAGTTGGATTCAGATGAGCATCTTATGCATTTCATAGTATATTTTCATGATATCTATGTTACTTTCGACATGGATTATGCAATTATTTAAGTTGTCAGTATTCTATTTTGACAATGGCTTTTAATATCGATATTGAACATGAGTGTTCAAACATGCACATGGTTTAAAGAACATATGGTTTAAAACATAGCATGCATTGTAAAACTAGTAGTGATAGACTCCTACTGAGTATAGTGTATACTCACCCAATCCTTAACATTTTTCAGATACAAGTATACACTTAAGGACAGGGTATACCTGTGATAGAGAACATCCAAATTAAGTACAAGTAAGTAAACCCTACCTTATCTTTTAGTGAATGTTACTTGATTGTAGTTACTCTCTGTAACTGGGGCTGTGTGTGACAACCCGAGTTTTTCCCATGCATTTTTAAATGCGATGTCTAATTCCTAATGCGGGATGCATCCCTATTTGAAAATCATTTTATAAAAACAATGCAATGTAGCAGAAAATCTATTCCTTTAAACTTATTTTGAAAACCCCGAGTGTCATTTGCTTTCACAACAACCAAAATAGTTCTTGAAAATTTCAGAAATCATAAATGTCTTCCCAGGTCTATCCAATCACAGCTCACAACCCAATTGTAAATAAATACCAATACATGTCCAAAGGGTAAGGTATTTACTTACAAGTATAATTGTCTCTTTTTGATTTACTTGCTCGTAGCACTAACTTTTCCTGAGGCATCTTCTACTCGTGAGTGGAGCTGTCCTGAAAAAAGATATATATTTGGGTGAGTATATACTATACTTAGTAGGAGTCTATCACTACTAGTTTTACAATGCATGCTATGTTTTAAAACATATGTTCTTTAAACCATGTGCATGTTTGAACACTCATGTTCAATATCGATATTAAAAACCATTGTCAAAATAGAATACTGACGACTTAAAGAATCGCATAATCCAAGTCAAAAGTATCATATATATCATAAACATAATGATATGCATAAGATGCTCAACTAAATCCAACTCATGGATATATGGTATGGTCGACCAACCTCATGTCATGCCATATGCAATGCAAGTAAATCCTCAAAACATAGGGCCCACTATGCCCATGACCTCCTTGCCGTGTGGTCCCGGGTACCTGGGGACACTCGGTCATAGCCTCCAAGGGGCATGTGACACCTCGACCCAGTGCCATGATACCAGTGGTAGCCCCCTATACCACATGCAGTCGACATAGGACATACCTTGTTTTTGGCGTGGTACCCTTTCTACCTAATAGTGGTAGAGGCTGGGAGGCCACCCCAGACCTCTCAGCATAGTGCCCATGAGCTTACTAGCCCAAATCATATACGATCAATCAAGCAAAAACCTCTTTTTCAAAACATGTCCTCTTTAGGTTCCTCACAACTGCCTAGCCCTCACAACTGCCTACATAGCATCTTTTGGGCACTCTAGTGTCTTTTGGTAACCCTCAAGGACATGCAATTTTTCAAAACTCAATAACCACAAATCATGCAATTTTTGCAATCATTTGCAAAACATGTCTATGCATAATGTATTTATCATATGCATGTTGAATTCATTAAGTCATGCTAAACAAGTTATATAACTTATACTTAAAACATGCATTCTCAAAACAATCATGGGCTCTTTTTAAAAGTCTATTAGCAATAGAGCACCTACCTTGAAGTTTCCTAGAGTCATGTCCTTCATTACTCAACCCAACTCTGGTCTCATTTATAAAATCTTGAATATGAATGGATAACAAGGAGTCCCTATCAATTTCGATCTATTTAGAAATTAGATCGCTAGATCTGCCTTTTAGGGTCCATGGGTCCTTGCCTAATTCAGTGTCAGGCTAGATCCTATGATATGGATCTACTATTCAATGGTTAAACTCTATAAATTGTCCTATGATCCTAATTTTGTAGTCTCATTAGGTCTGGGCATCATGGTTTCCAAGACGTGTGCGCGCTCTCGTTGAACTAGGACCCATGCCTGTACGTCATGCAGGCCCAAAGGCCGTGCCAGGGACTGCATTTGCATGCGCACAAGCATGCCCAAGCGACGTGCTATAACGCGTGTCCTGGATGGTGTCGCGCGGACGCGCCTTTGGTGCAGGCGAAATGCGCCTTGGCTCCCAGGCCACGCATGCATCCTGGTCGAACCAAGACTGCGCCTGGGATGCACCGAGGCCACGCCCCATACACAGTCGCGCATGCCCATGCACAGTCTCGTGCCTGAGGTCCGTCCCATGGGGCTCAGTCAGGGCGTGCATCACGCATCACTCCTAGGATCGTCTCCTTCGTTGGTCTGGTTCTAGGTCCTACAATTTCCAGCCGGAAATGCCAAATCTGACCTGGATCTAACCTGGGGAAGAGGAGGGGGAACCTGGGCGGTGTCTGGCTGGATGAGTCGGTAGACCCATCGAGTCTGGATTTACTCTGTGCTTCCCAGCCAGAAAACACCCAGATCCGGCGTGGATCTAAACAGGGAAGAAGGGAAAATAGAGGGGAGGTGTGAGGAGCTTACTTGGGCAGGTCTGGAGTGATGCCCATTGCTAGAGGTGGGGTTTCTTCACGCTGAAACCCTAGCTACCAGAATCCTCCCTTGAACCATCGGAGAAGGTGGAGGATAAAGGGACGGCTAAGGAGGAGGGAAAAGGGCTTTTTATGGCCTGCCCAAGGCGGTGCTGCCTATGGCGGTGGGGGAAATCTCTAGAAACTGGGGTTTCTGGAGAAATCGAGAGGAAGAAGAAGAAGACGGGGTGGTGTTATCAAAATGGCCACCTGCGTTTTCTGCCTTTTTGCGTTTTTAATTTAAATTACAGAAATGCCCCTAATTTTTAAATGGCCGTAACTTCTTCATATGAACTTCGTTTTTGGCATTCTTTGAGGCGTTGGATTCCATTTTTTGAGTAGAATCTAATGGTACTAAGTTTTCTTACAAATTCCTTCATTTAATATTTTAAATAAAGTAAAACATTTAACATAGTTCATTTCCTATAGAATGTCCAATTCATTTTTGTTAAATAGCGTAAATTGCTCAGGGCATTACATTGTGACCAACACTTTTTTGGGAATAGAGTTGATTTAAAACTATGCCATGGCTATATGATTTGAAAATGTGTTTTGACACTCGAGGTTTTATATGAAAGATTGCTTTCCAAAACAAAAGATTTTCATGCATTTCATATTTCTAAAATAAGAGATCTCGCCTTTTTATGAAATTTGCATCATATAAAACCCGAGTCGTCACATCTAGTTCTTATTCTTCACCTGAATTTTCCAAATCAAGTAATCAATCAGTAATTTCTAACTGAATGGTCTAATTGAATATGCCGAATTGACCAATATCATAGAGCTTGATCAATTTCCTTACATGGGTCCTTGATTGATCTTGGTCGTTGATCAAGATTAGCGAAATCTTCTCTAATCGAGCTTTTGACCCTAAATCTCTCATTAGATTCTTGATCTACACTTCCAAATGGTCAGATAGCCTATTTGGATTTGAAAAACAGAGTTAGATCATCACAATCAGATGATCTGACCTTCGATCAATGGTTGGGTAAATTCAATGATTGGATCTTCCTAGATCACAAATGGGAAAGACAGGTTTTGTTCCTCGCATCACAAGGATCACAAGGGTACTTCAGATTTTCAAGACTCCTAAATTGCTCAGAATCTAGGTTTGAAGGTCAAGGGTTAAATTGGGTCCTATCCAATAGGTCATTAAGAACATCAGATCATTGTTGGATGGTCATGGATCTACTCGATCTTGGCCATACAATATTGTTGTTTAAGGATCTGCATCAAATCAATCGTGATCGATGAATTGGTTAAGGGGTTTTGTCCATGATGTCGAGAGGAACATGAGTGGCTCAGATCACCAATTTGAGTCATTTCCACCTCTGTGAGCATTGTTCCCTAGAGTTATTCACTGTGGCGAGGGTTCTATCACTGGTGAAGGAATGGTGTTGCCGGGGTGAGGCTTGTAGGGCATCACCGATGAAGCAAGAGAGATGGGAGATAGGAGCTGGTGGTGACTAGTGGCCAGACTATGCACAATCCTTACCACCAAAAAATACAGGTGGGAGGCAAAAACTCGATGCTAATCATCGATGATCATCGAGTTCATCTACTTGGACTCGATAGAGAACAATCACAGAGAGGAAGGTCGTGGGAACGATCTGGGTACCCCAGCCGGCCAGCCTGGAGGCCTGACCATGCTGTGCCTTGTAGAAGACAAGAGGGAAAGGGGGAAAATGCAGGTGGTCAGGGTCTAAGCACATCAGATGCCTGAAAACTTTGATACTCCAGTGACTGGGTACCGTAGGGGAAAACAACCCAAAGAAAAGCACTAGTCTCCGGTGGAATTTGAGCACGCCAACCTTCCCAGGCCTAGCTGTGCCCTATGGTGGAGAGCTAAGGGAAGAAGGGATTGAGACTAGCGTAGCTTGCCAGTCGAGCAGCACTAGTCCCCAATGGGATGAGTCAGGGGAGAAAGGAAAGAGGAGAGACCCATGGCCAGAGATCCCGTGTGAAATCTGGCACTCCGGCGTAGAAAGAGAAACTGGGTTTTCTAGTCATTGGGGAAAGGGGGTTTTTCAGATGTCCGCCACATAGGCACCTATATCCATCCAAGATCATAGCTAAAGAAAGACCATTGTCCTATGGCAATCTATGCTTATAGGCTATTTAGATCAATCATAGGGGAGGAATCCAATCGGAATGGAGAAAATCGGGTTGCCGGTGAAAAGAATGTCTGTCCCAAGGAGAGGAGTGAGCTGCATCAGTGAACGGCAGCTTAGGCAGTCGGAGACGAAGATTGTGTATCAAAAACTGGTGATGGGAACAAAAATCAGCGAGGGAAAAAGGGCTGCACAGCCAAAGAGGAGAGATCTCAGTTGTGGACTTAAGCACTGGGATCTAGGGCAATCAAAAGGGGAGGTACTAGCATTGGGAAGGCTGCTCGGTAAAAGGTCTACGTGTACAGTGAACAGAGATCACTAGGATTCAGGGGAAGAAACGATCTAGGTTTTGGGCTTTCCAGTGAGGAATGATGAGATCAAAAACATGGGGGAAGAAGAGCAAGGAACAATCTCTAGGATTAGGTGTCACCGGTGAGTTGTGCTCAAGTTGCCATGCCGGGCGCAAAGCCATAGACGGTGACTGGTCGGGGAGAGAGAGAGAGAGAGAGAGAGAGAGAGCAGACCCGACATTTTGTCGGATTCCATTTTCTGAGCACTATCTAATTGTTTTAGTTTTAGTTCCAAATTATGCATCTATAAAATGATATACCCCTTGAAAACTCATAACCCAATCATAGAATAGTGAAATTTTGGGATGAAATTCATCCGAACTCCGATTTCAGTGTTCTTTATGTTGTTGGACTCAATTTTTTGAGTACATTTCAAATATTAATGTTTTCACTCCAAATTCCATTTCTATAAAAATTTATTTTCTTTGGGTCAAAATTCTAATTATATTTCAAAATTCTAATTTCACATAATAATGCCCAGAATAGTATTTACAAAAATTTGGGTTGTTACAGACCACATGTGCATGCTTACCCAATTTGATTTTCACTCAAATATTCTCTTAAAAGCCCATTTTTGGATTAGGATAATTGTGTGGCATTGTCCTATAATAGCATCACTCCATGTAGGATTGGCTTGAGTAGCTCACTTTGAAGGCTAATTTGACTTGGCTTTCTGGCTCACACCCTCGGCTTTGATGGCTTGGCTTGATTCCTTAGCTTGCCACCTTCTCTCATTGCTTATATGGCTAAGGTGGCTTGAATGGCTCCCTTGCAAAGGTGGTGGAATTGCATGGCTCATGCGTGGGCCCATTTTAATAACCTTTTGGCTTCTTTAGTTGCATCCTTTACTTTCCCTAAAGATAATCTTGGACCTTGATCACACCATACATCAATGAAATTTAGGCCTTGGCTTCCTTACTTTTCTTAGCTAGACTAGGAAACTTCATGAATGACTTCAATTTCCATCTTGATCAATCTCAATCATAGGATTATCATCTTGCATCCTTCAAAAGGTTAAAAGCTTTATTTAAATCCTACAAAAATATGATTATTCACATACTTACTCCAAATTGGACCCTAAACTGGCAAAATATAACACTTTTGAGTTATTAGGTTAGAAATGAATGTCTTATAAAAATTTCAAAAAAACCTGACATTAACACTATATTTTATAACACATGGGCTACTAATTGGATACTTTTTGTACAAAATTAACTACTCATCACATCCCCCAACTAGCATTTTGCTAGTCCCGAGCAAAACATGCAAAAAATTATTTTTTTAAATTACAAATTGTCACTTTTGTAGTACTCATGATTGTGTTTAACATATGCAAAAAGCCCTTAAACCCCTAGATTACCCCTAGTGGACGAGCTGGGCCTCATCAGGGTTTCTAGTGAATATACCCACAAAATTCTCAAAATTTTTGTTAAAGTCCTTTATTCATTTGAGAAAATTTTCTCCTATCAAGCTTATATTAAACACTTGACTTTATCTTAGTAATAAAGATGAACAAAAAGGTTCAAAATTCTACCCTTATGCTTAGGATATCCAAATATTTTGTTAAACATCAGAAAGTGAGTGTGTGCTATAGCTAATATATAATCAACTGTTTCCAAGTCAAATGTACCATTCAAATGTACGCTTTGACTTCAATTCTCAAAGATATACATGTCACTCAAAAAGAATTCCCTAAGAAGTGGGTACAACTCGCTCATTAATATGTGAGTAGGATGTTGTTCATCAAGTTCAAAAGTCTCACATATTTCATACAAAAGAACCATAACTTAGAAAGAATGGTAATAGTATCATGAAAGGATATCAACTATTACGAATGTTATAGTCTACCAAATCCTTTACTCATTCACAACCATTTCCAAGCTATAATTTTCCTAAGATCAAGTTAGGACTCTTATTAGGACAAAACAAAGGTTTAGGCAAGGGTTATTGAAAGAATGGGTATAAAGGTAAACAATGGTTGTTCAAAAAATATGTAAAGGTCTTCTATTAGTGTATTCATACTTTTCCATTTTTTCTCACAAGAGTGAACATTCTTTTCTTTCATTGGTGATCTTTTTCTTTTCTTTTTCACTTGACTTTATATATAGCCTTTTTGAACTTTTATTTTATTTTAACCTTTCTGACATTCATCTATTGAATTGTATGGTTCATACTTTTCTAAGATGTTCTTCAATCTTCTTTACATATTTCCAAAACAAATGGCTAATGGATATATTTTATAGGTGTTCAATATAGGTAAAGATTTTTTTCCTAGCAAAGAAAATGGCTTATATTTTAAAGGCTCAAGGGTCTAACTATAAAAAAATAACATAGAGAAGGCTAAAGACTCTAGGTTTTCCACGGATGTCCTCAATCATTTTCTAGGTTTTGCATGGCATAAAAGAAATGATTATAAAATTAAGTAATGGATGGTATAGTATTTTGTGATTTCACAATAGTTGACCAAGATGAAGAATAATGAGACCAACTAATAATTAATGTCCACTAAAGAAAATTTTGAATTTATATATAACCCTCAGAAAAAGAAGAATGACACTAAACTTACTTGGGTTATAAGTCTCCATGAATCTTCTTCAAGATTTCTAAGTTATATTTTCTCTTCCACTTAAGCTATATATATAGTTATTTTGTGCAATTAATATTTTGAGTTTAGTTTTTTATGGAACACTATAGAAAAAGAATAAAATAGTTAACTACTTGTATACAACTCTATTAATGAGCTAAAGTTCAATAGAAATATGAATATTCAAAAAATATAAATTCTCATCTTTATAATGGTACTTATGAAATTATTTTATATTTTCAAAAATGTAGGAAAAACTTAAAAATCTCATGCATATCCACACCCCCAAACCTAAACTAAACATCATCCTCAATGTTTCAAAATTTAGGACATTTATATCATGAATGGCTAATGTAGAACACTGAGACTCTAAAAACTTTAAGTTACCTCCCAATGAGTTCTAAGTTTAACGTTTTTAGCTAGACATAACCTATAATTACTCTATCATAATCCTAAACCTAACAATAAAATGGGAAATTTTTTACACCACTTTAAAATCTCGTTGTAGTCTGTATACATTCTCCACCTTGAATTTTTTGGTGGTGATATATTAGGACACAATGGACCACCACAATTTTGAATTTGGTGGGACCACATTGAAATTGATGATCCCTCATTTTTAGAATTTCATGGTTGTCTTAGAATTCTTCCACCCGAAATTTTTAGGTGATGGTAATACAATGGCATCATGAACTACCTTCAATTTGAATTTTGTTGGACCATGTAGAATTGAATGGTCCTCTCTTTTAACAAATTGAGGTATAATAATGCTCATAACTATCAATACATGTTTTTCCTCCTCCCGTACATTCTCTTGAAATTAGGGTAAAAGCTAACTCTTTCCTTCGCTAAAAGGTTGTTCTTGATCTAATGGAGGCATGATATGGTGGTGCTTAAACCCTTAGTGTCTTCTAATGCATACCCTAGACTTACATGATATAGGGTTAGTACATCAATTGACTCTTTTCTTTTCCTATTCTATTGACACAAGGTATCAAATGGCCCATATAACTATCTTATGATTGTTCAAATGAGGTCTTTAAGTCCCAATTGGGAACATCTTCTACATTATAATGCTTGATTTGTATTTTAGGCTCTATAGAGGGTTCTACTTGGTCTTACCATTGTGAAGTATAGACTAAAGGCATAGTTTCCAATAATTTCTTCACCTCCTCAGTGGATGTCTCTTTATCAAATTCATAAAATAAGCAAGCCATGAATTGAGTGGATTTGGGTTGGAGTTTTATAAAGATTTATTCTCCTCATCAATGGATGTCTCTTCATCATAATCATAATGAGGAGTAGGACATGACTAGAGTGGATAGACATTGGAGGTATGCGTGGATAGTTGTGGACTTTGTGGCTCAAAATGATCATAAGTAATTTCCATCATATTATCAGTATCAAGGGTCAAGATTGGTGAAAAACTTTGAGGTTTAGTAGGCATAGATGGAAATTCCCACCAGGAAAGTCTTTCAAGTCTTTGTTCACTCTCCTCCCTCATTCATTTCATTTCCTCAACACTTTTTATAGTTTCAGCAACATTTTGATTCATTATTCACTAAGTCATTCAATACTTTCTAGCTTTTGAATCTCTTATAATGATTGTTCCTCCTCTTGCGGAGGAAACAATTCATAAGGTTGGTATTGCTGTGGCATTTGGGTACTAAAAAAGCGCTGAGTAGGTTGAAGTCATGAAGGTTACCCATGATATTTTGGATAGTTCTGATAGAGTGGATTAGGGTGAGACCATGATGGTTCTTTCTAATATTGGTAATCCTGAGACCATGATTGTTCATGATGCCTAGCATATACATTATGGTCTTTGTAGATAGTCTCAGTATAATCAATATTGCTAGGGTGTGTGGATGCAGTAGGTGCGTCCACTAGCTCTTGATAATATTCATTATAATTGGAGTTTGCTGGTCATGATATAGGGGGATATGGAGGTTCAAAATAGGCATAGCCATTTTTGTACTAAGGTTGTTGGTATGACTCAGTACAGTAATTACCATACTCAGGTTGTTGATGTGCCTCAGTATTTTACTCTGAAGCACTGAACCTATTCAGTGTACTATTCATCCTATCCATCACAATGCCAAATTTTTTGGATAGATTAGGAGTAAATCTTGTCTTTGTCTCATACATATTCTTGTAAAGTGATGGCTTAGGAGTGAAATAGTAGCACAATAGTTTTATACCATCCCTTTCTTGATACACCATTTGTACTCAACTTTATATACCTCAAAACTACTCATTTTATACAACAAATGAATACTTAATTTTTTGTTTTGTTTTATTATTTTTTATGTGATTTTAAATGGAAAACCCTAACTATTTGATGCTACCTAAATGCTAGTCCTAAGTCTAAATAATGCACAACCAATCCCTAATAGTTTACTTATGAGCTAAATTAATGATCTTTGATAATGTGTAGGGATAGCTATTCGACCTAAATCTAGATAGCTCCTCCTCTTATCCAAACTCAACTATTGCTTACTAGTTAGGTTCTGCTCTAATATGGTTAGTAAAATTCTCATGTGAGGAGGCATTTAGACCTCAACCACAGACAACAAAAGGTGTGAGAAAATTCTTTGAATTTTATATACCCACTATAACCACAATGGTCAAAAGCCACTAGAGTGATAATATGTCTAACCCTTCAAAAAGGTTCCTATGAATGCTTTAAGTCAATGTTCAATGGTTAGGATCACAAACAGACAAGGAACTTAATTGATTTACCTAGGTGGTCTAAAGATCTAGGGATGAAATCCAGTTCTTATCTTATGTGGGTTATTGTGGTGCCTTTACTATCATTGTGATCCATTCCACCATAAAGATTTTAAACATTCATTGCAAGAAAACAAAAGAAAATTAGTGCCTACCATATGCTATCTAATAAAGGGCCATGCTAACCTTCATTAAATATATGCACAACTAATGCAACAACCCTAAATAAAGATGAAACAAGTAAGATGAATGCCCTAATTTGTATGAATTATCCTACCATACATAATGCAAAATTACACTAAAAGCAACTAAACTAGAAAAACAAAAAGAAAGGGATACTTACATTGGGGTTCTTGATGAAAATCAAATGTTCACCACATACCTCACACTTTCCCTATATTAATACAACTCATTTAAGTTGAATAATAAAGTGAAAAATGTGATGGACCTCACTACAAGTTCCACTCAAAACACTAATCTATGAGAGCAATAAAACCCTAATCTATTGTGATAAAGCTTTGGCCCACAAGATTGTAGTAGGTCCTTCGCCAATTTCCCCTTACATGAAAACAAACAAAATGCGTCAATTTTTGAGGAATTAGCAAATAAATGCAAAACCCTAATCTAATGCAACCTAAACCTAGACTAGAGATAAATAATCTAAATAAAGATCCAACTACAAATTCGATGCAATTCCCTAGCAACGACACCAAAGTTTGGGTGTATGTTTTAATTAACTCACAAGTACATGAATCTATTGTAGTAGATGCAGACAAGTGAGGTCGATCTAATCTTGCCAAAGAAAGTGGTTCTTAACCTATACTATGGATTTAAACTAATATGAAAACTAAACATGCATGGATTAATGACAAGTTATGATAAAACATACTATAAGTAAACAAACTAAAACTTAGAAACTTTCTTAAAACATGCATTCTAAAATATTATATAACACAAAATTAAGATGAATTACTCTAGGAAACATGAACTTAAAGAACTTGCTACAAATTAATACTTTCTTATACTAATACTTTCTAAAAGTAACACTTTCCCAGATTAAAATTAAAAAATTTGTAAACTAAGATGCAAACCAGTAATTAATGGAGTCTAAATTAAGGTCAAATACAATTAAAAAAGAAAATTAAATGGAAACTACAACTAATCAAGAATTTAAAACAAAGCTACTCAAGTACGATGCACATGATCCATGAAATGTCGTGCATGATTCCTTGGTTAGAAAATGATCCAAATACTTAATTTAGAGGCCTACCAAAATGAAAAATAATTAAAGAATTACCACAGTATGAAAATCAAATTGGATTCTTAAAGAATCAGCAAAAATGAAGTATGATATGCTAGAAATTTAGCATGAACTATCTTTTGAAAAATTCCAACACATGCTATTTTAGAACATCCAATCAATTAGACATAGAAGGCATTGTAATAAGCACTTTTTATGCAATAAAATATTTAAGATCTAAATTATTTAGCTAATACAAATAGGAATGAACCAAGAACTTTAAATAGCTTTATTGAATCAATGGAAAATTACATCAAAATGGTATGCATAGACCATGTATAATGATTTTAAAATTTGCGGCCTACTACAATAAATGAAACTTGATCTTAATTAACTCTAAAACACAATTTGACAGCTTATAATTCATCTAAAATCAATCACAAGTAAGATTTTATGAATTTCCAAAGGAGATCTAAGGAAAAACAAGAGGAAAAGATGGGAAAGAAAGAATGGAATGGGCAAGGAGATGTAAGGAGAAAGGTGAGCAAGTAACTTGATCTAAGAATTGCCTCTCTTGGCTGCCACTAAAAGAGGGATATAGTACTTAAATTCAAGTATATAAGGTGTAAAATAAAAGGTAACAATCAAAGGAAACAAGTAACTAGACAAAGAATGTAAAGCAAAGGAAGTGAAGCATGAAATCAAGGAGCAAAACAAAGACAACAAAACATGGAAATAGGATACAACTAACCTGAACTTTGAAGGATAAAACAAGACATGAATAAAACATGGAGGAGGTGAGGAAGGTCTTGAAGAATGGCTGCCATCAAGGAGGATGTGCTGGGATCTTAATTAGGGAAAGAAGGGTGGAGATGCCTCCTTCTTATGAGGGTGTTCTTCCCTTCTCCAAAAAATCCATCACACTACACTCCTTAAATGTTTTATATGTGGTGTGTGCCTTCTAAAATTAACTTAATGGGTATGGAACATGAGATTATAAGGTGCTTATGTGGCATGAAAAGATTGGGTATTCTAGGACAACTAAGTAGACACCTTTTGGAGGAAATAAATTGGGTTAAGGTGGCAACAAGGTGTGACAGAGAGGCACCACCTTTTTAGGTGGGGACATATTCCCCTTGTAAAAATCATTTAGGGATCCTTGGGAATTAGAAAGAGAGTTGGGAAAGGGATGGCGAGAGATAGGAAAAAGAGAAAGAGATAAGGGCAAGGTAGAAATAAAAGGCGGGAGATGGATAGATTACATGGAACTTTGGAAGGTGGGAGGTGCCACCTTTTTAGAAGGGGGCATCTCCCCCTTGAAGAAAATTGTTGGAAGGCGGGGTGAGGTGGAGTGAGAGAAAATTGTGGTGAAAAAAATGAATATAGGTGGCATATAGAGATTGGCCACCTAAGAGGAGGGAGGAGTGGAAGAGAGATAAAGTGTGAAAGGAGGCTCCTATTTTGTAGGAGTTGGGTATGGAACTCCTTCCTTTAGGATTTTCATATGGAAAAGAGATAGAAAAGAGGGGGAAACATGGGAATGAGGAAAGAATGGGAAGGAAAGAGAAAGTGTGGGCTCTACTCCTATTATACCACATGTGCATGCTTACCCAATTTGATTTTTACAAATATGCTCTAATTTTCCTCTTAAAAACCCATTTTTGGCTTAGGATAAATGAGTGACATTCTTATCCAATAGAGTCACTCCATGTAGCATTGGCTTGAGTGGCTTGAATGGCCCAATTTGAAGGCTCATTTGTCTTGGCTTAATGGCTCACACCCTTGGCTTTGATGGCTTGTCTTGACTCCTTAGCTTTCACCTTCTCTTATAGCTTATATGGATAAGGTGACTCTAATGGCCATTCAAAGGTGGTGGAATTGCATGGCTCATGCACGGACCCATTTTAGTCACCTTTCGATTCTTTAATTGCATGCTTTAGTTTCCGTAAATATAATCTTGGACTTTGTTCATACCTTGGATCGATGACATTTAGCTCTTGGCTTCCTTAGGTTTCTTAGTCAGACTAGGAAACCTGATGATTGCCTTCAATTTCCATCTCAATCAGTCTTGACTGTCAAATTATCATCTTTCTTCCTACAAAATGTCAAATGCTCTAATTAAATCCTAGAAAAATATGATTATTCACATTCTTACTCAAGATTAGCCTTTGAACTTGCAAAATATTAAACTTTTGAGTTATTAGGTCAAAATGCATACGTTATAAATTTTTTGTAAAATTCCTAAAATTAAAGTTATATTTTAAAACACATGAGCTACTAAGTGGGTACCTTTTATACAAAATTGAACAATCATCAGGAGTCCATAGATTGACCTAAGTGGAAATTGTTCTTTGCAATGACAAGCTAGGATGACCAGCCCATTCTAGATTATAGGTCTTAGAGTATGAATTATTGCTAGGATTGCAATATGCAGGCAAAGAATTTGCTTGTTCCAAAAGAAGTTCAATGTACACACTATTAGATGGAGAAGGGTAAGTTAAGTGTGTCGAGATAGAACAAATAGAATTAACCTTTTATGTAGGATTTGTGGATGCATTGGAAATCATTATGGCAGCTAGTTTGGCATTCATTGTCTAGAACATATTGTCAAACTTGTCCAAATGTCCCTACACAGTGTTTATTCTAAAAGAGTTGTTTGTGTCGTATTTCATACAGGCCTCCTTTCTTTTAAGGTAGGGTATTTCTCTCTCTCCTATTAAAATAATCCCATTGCTAGGAATTCTCAGCTAAAGTTTGAAAGAGCTCCTAGGCCTATGTCTCATTTTTAATATGAGGGCCGCTTCACTAACTACATATGCCATCTATCTATTTTGAGGTGTTAATGCCTCGTAGAAGTACTAAACTTGCAGCCACTTTTTCAAATCCATGATGGGAGACTTTTGCAGCAATTGATTACACCTTTCCCAACATTCATAAAATTGTTCATCATCTTTGGCTTCATCATCTCATTGCCAAAAATTGATAATCTCCCAACAAAGGGCATTAGTCTTATGGATGGGGAAGAATTTGTTTAGAAACATTTTAGACAACTAGTCCCATGTGGCAATGGAACCAACCTCTCAAGAATTTAGCCATGATTTGGAGTTATTTTTTAATGAGAAAGGAAATAACCTAATTGTAATAGAATCATCCAAAATATTTTGGAATCTAAATGTATCACAAATATCAAGGAATTCAATGATATTTAGGTATGGATCATCTCTCTCTCTCTCTCTCTCTCTCTCTCTCTCTCTCTCTCTCTCTCTCTCTTGACCATAAAATGTTGGGAGTAACTGTATAACTTCAGGTTTAAGTTCAAAGTGATGCATGATGGAGTATTTATTTGGAGTGGTGCATGGAATTCTCTAATGTTCTTGTGCTAAGCTACTGCTGATAGGTCTACCATGGGGTTAGGAATTTGATATCCCACCCCTTGCATATGGGTATGTTCAATCTCAAGATGTAACAGTACTAACTTAGTGTTTTGAGATCAATGACCTTGCATGCACTATAATGATAAACCTCGCTAGATAAGCAACATAATGCTAAATGTGACTCCTAACTCTATATGATACACAATCTATCCTAATGGTTTACTAGTGAGCTGTTTTGATAATATTTGTTAATTTATAGGGCGGTAGCTTTTAAACCTAGATCTAAATAACTCCTCTTTTTATCTAAGCTCATCTATTGCCTACCAATTAGATTCTGCTCTAAAGTTGTTAATACAATTGTAATGGAAGGAGGCATTTAGACCTCAAGAACCTTCAGAGAAGGGTATGAGAAAATCACTTTGATTTTAGATATGCACTATAACCACAATGCTTAGAAGCCATTAGAGTGATAATAAATCTCTTCCTTCTAAAAGGGTCCTACAAGCTTGAAACCCTAAGCCTTTTACTACTTGTTTTTAAATTAAAATTCAAAGGATGGTATCACAAACATACAAGGAATTGATTTGATTATCTAGGTAGACCAATGATTTGGTGATAAATCTAGTTCTTATCTTATGGAGGTTCCTATGGGACCCTTACTATCAATGTGTTCAATCCACCATAAAGTAGTAAACATGAAACGCAATACAAGGAAAGGAAACTAATTCTTATCTATATGCTAACAAACTAATGTTTGTTCAATAAGTGCAATCTAAGCAACAACCCTAAATAAAATGCAACAAGTATAATGAATGACCTTAATCTATATGAATTACACTACCAACCAATATGCAAAATATATTAAATGCAATTGCACTAAGAAAATAAAAGACAGGGAGAGAAGCTTACAGTGGGGTTTCTAATGAAGATCAATGGTGGGCCGCCATACCGCACAATTGCCCTGTATTATAACAACACATTTAAAATTAAATAAATAGCTGCAAATTAGAATGGACATCAATACAAGTTCACACAAAAACATAATCTGGGAAAGCAAGGAAATCCTAACTAAGTTGATCTAGCCTATAAGATTGCCAAAGCTCCTTTTTCCATATTTCTGTTGCACAAAACAAAGAAAGATGTTAATCTACAAGGAATTAGCAAAATATGTAGATATGATGCAAAAACTCTAATCTAATACAACCTAAACTATGACTAGAGATAAAAAATCTAAATAAAGATCTAACTACAAATCCACTGTGCTTGCTTTAAAATTACTCACAAGCACACAAATCGATGTAGTAATTTGCATGCTAGTGAGGTCAATCTAGTGAGGAAACTCACAAAATTTTCAATTGATTGGATCTTATTTAAGTTGTTTATCTTAGTCAACAAAAGAGAGTTTTGATTAAACTAGGAATTTAAACAACATGGAAGGGAAAACATGCATAACATTAGAAACATGAACTAAAGGAAGCTTTCTAAAAAGATATTCATAGAAACTTTCCTAACTAACATGCATTCAATGAAAGAAACATATGCAAACCAAGAATGAAGAACCTAGGAAACTTGTTAAAAGTCTAACTTTCCTAAACTAACACTTTTCTAATCCTAAAACTTTATATAACTAAACAAAGAAACTTTCTAAAGTGAAACTAAGATGTAAATAACTAAACAAGTAATGCTAAGCTATAATGAAATAAGGGAATAAATAAACCATTTAAAACAAAATCACCCAATCACAATGTGCATGAACCATGGAGTTGTGTGATGGTTAATGAGTGAGAAAATGGATGGAATGATGAACTAAAAGCTTTCTAACATGCGATCTAATCAAACAGCAACTAAACTATCTAAAATGCTAAATCATTTCCGAAGCAATCAAGCAAATAAAAATGAATGGACTTCTGGATATTATGCACAAATTATGAAAGGTAAGATTCTGTGCTCATGAAACTTATATCAAACAAGGCATGGATTGACATGTTGTGTGTGATTCAAGGTGTGAAATGTGATGACCCAGGTTTTTCTAACACATTTTGTAATACATTTTTCAAAGGCAGGGCCCTTAGTAGTAAAAAAATTTCACAAAACAAAGTAGCAAAACTTCTTTTCATTAGAACTTGTTTTGTAAAAACCTAAGTCCTCACTTCATACATAAGTAGAATTTTGTACAAGATAAAATTTTATTAAAGGAATATACTTTTATTAAATTCCAGAATCCATCCAATGGTTCATAGTAATACTTGTCCAAATTTGGATTATGTAAT
Source organism: Warburgia ugandensis (assembly GCA_035236585.1). Taxonomy (NCBI): domain Eukaryota; kingdom Viridiplantae; phylum Streptophyta; class Magnoliopsida; order Canellales; family Canellaceae; genus Warburgia; species Warburgia ugandensis. The sequence continues at coordinate 51,134,658 of CP141133.1, read as the reverse complement.
TTGGACAAGTATTACAATACTTGTCCAAATTACATAATCCAAATTTCAAAGCTCACCATACAATAAAAACTCTTAATACAATACAATGCTCTCAAATAAAAATACATGTCTTAAAGGGATATACCCTAATTGATAATTCTTCTAAGTCTTCTCAAGTCTTGAGCTCCTAATTCTCCTTCTTTGTATCGGAGATATTGTAAACATTCAAACATTTACAATATCTCAACAAGCTATGCTTGGTAGGGGATTTAAGAAGCATATTAATTTGACAGTATAATCCTAATACTTCATAATCCCATTATTCATAAACATACTCATGGATCAATCTCTTTACTTTGTCCTATATGTACATCCTTATACATACATATTGTATATGTTGTATATATATATATATATATATATATGGTCAAAACTGTGAAAAATAGTTAGTATCTCAAACATCAATAGTCACACTCAGCCATACTGAGCTAATAAAACATCCAGACTCTGCTAAAAAAATACTCACTTATTTGGGCAGTATCGTCATCTTATTATGCCATATCATACAACATCTCACTATGCCATGCATCATAATGCAAAATACCTAAAGGACTACTATGCATGCAGTCAGAATCCATACCAGTGCATCCAGATAACTGCCCAATAATCCACCCATACCATCTTTGGTGGAAATCACAATATCCATGTCTATATGGGGGGACCATGACTGTCACACTGGCGACCTTCCCATAATTGCCTCACTTGACTTTTAGCCTCACTTAGGCTTGGTATCCATATCATAACAAGTTTCTAAGAATGGGTGGCCAAACCCTACTAACTCTCCTAGCATAGCATCCCCAGGCATATGCCTATTTAAAACAAAACCATAAGCCTCTATGCTTGTATGTAAAGTAATTCTTTTACATATCAGATGACTTGTTTGTTTATATCATCATCCTCATATTTGGATATACATATACCGAGGATATGATTTCACCTTTAATTTAGCGATCACCATTTAATTTGAATGATACTCATTTTTAACTTTAGGGTTCACCATTTAATATGAATGATACCCATATTCATTTAAGTTTAGGGATCACCATTTTATGAACAATCCCTATGTATTGATTTGTCAATTTATTTAGGGCTAGAATACCTTCTAGTTCCCTATACACTTAGGGTTTTCCTCAATTCTAACTTAGTCATTTCATATGTGTTTTGGTTGGATCAAAACAATTTTCAATGGATTTAATACAAGTAATTACATTATACATGTCAACATTTCCAGACATAAGATCACACATTCAACATGTATTTCTCATGTAGATGCATTCATAAAATCCTCCTACCTTTAAGTAGTGATCCATCTCTTCAGATCTTCCATGATCCTGACTGACGTATGTAATCTATAAATCCATACATACTATCAATATTTATACAATCTGAATAATCCTATATTTTTTATCCTATCTATATTCTTTGTTTAATCTTGTCCTTTGATATAAAGGATCTAGATCTTTTGTCCTATCATGATTTATTTTCCTCAGATAGTGTCTATCCTATTGATCAATAGATCTAATAGTTAGAATGTTTTTCTAATCTTTCATATCTAAGTATTTTCATTTCTAAGCCTTTGTGTATTCCTTTCTTTGATCTTGATTGTTCATAGATTCTTTGATCAACAATTTATACTTGTTGATAAAGATTAAGGGCTTAGATCTTCTATCATCTAGTTCTTCTTTGATCTATGTTTAGTTGTTTGATCATCCCTAAGGAGGATGATCTTGGTTCTCTTCCTTGAATCATATTTGATCAAGGGTTTAGATTTTCTATTCTATTTGATCTAAATTACAAGCAATATATATATATCATCAAGAAGTATTTATTTCTTTTATTCTTCTTGATCATTCAAGATCCCATGGATCTTATTTGATCATCCATATCTTACTTACAATTTTTATTAGGGTTAGTTAATTTACTAACCTTTTATGCTCTTATTATTATTCAACCAGTTAATGTTTTACTAGTTGTAGATAACTTATTTCATCCTAAGTCTAGACAGCTCCCCATATTTCAAATTGACTAAGGCTTACTAGTTGAATGGCTGAGCACAAAGTCATTACTTCAATCCTCATGTAAGGAGCTGTTTAGACCTCACAAATGTCAATGCAAGGTTGGAGAAGAGAGAGGCTCTATTAGAGAACCCCCCCTCTTAACCACCATGTTCAGCATTCACTAGAGTGACCTTAGCTCAACCTTTCATAAGGTTCATATGAGCATTTTAACCCTAAGTACTCTTTCTAATTGTTTTTAATTAAATCCATGAACATTTAAAATGCCATTCATGGGGTTTATTGCTCTCCTAGTTTGGGCCAAGGATTTGACAATCCTTATATTATCCTACTAACTATATCCCTTACTGATATTAAGTCAAAGTCATTCACTCATCTTAATTGTCCATGAATCTCTATATTCCATTAATTTACATTTTTGGTGATTTATGCTCATTATATCTCAACAACTACTTAACATTTGAATCAAATAATAAAATTTGAAAACAATTAAATCATAAACTTTAAAGCATAAATCTAATATAAATTTAACAACCATTTATACCAACATGCTTTCTATGAATGTAACTTAACCTAATGGAATAAAATTATACTTAAACTAGCATGATCCTAAGTTATGAAATACATGAAATTTTACTAATAATCTAATGAAATCATGATAAAATCTTAAATTGAAACTAACAGGGCCCTAAGATAATTAAATTACCAACCTATTATAACAATCTAATAACATTTAGAGCATATCATGCTAAAATTTAAGAATTGCACTATCATGCTTCCTAATTTATAAAATAAATCCCATTACAATTCTATCTCAAATAAGAGACAAATAAACTAATTAAATTAATATTATTAGAAACTTTTACTTACAATCCAACCATTAGATCTTAGATCTTTTCCTTTAAATCAATGTTTTTAATTACATTTAGTGCTTTTACTTCATTAAGGTCCAAAGATCATACCCACTTGTTTTCGTCACAATTAATCCATGATCTCATTGGATTTAATCATAATCATATTCATAAAACCCATCCAAAGGGTCTAATCATGCTTGATCTCATTGATCAAGTGGGTCCCTTTGTATTTATAGGGTATTTCTACCACAAAGGGTAGATTCCTCAATTTATATTAGATCTGTCATAATAAATCATATATCTCACTTTATTTCATCATTAAATTAGATCACCAAGATCTGATCATCTCAAATCTTGAAGATCATGAAATTTGGAAGCTTACTTCCTCAAAACAGAAAGTTTCTTGAATATTTAGAAGAAAATAGACATTGCAAGCTTTCCATAGGTTCTTTCCGATCTTGATTTGGAGTTCAGATGACTCTGTAATTGAACTTTGAAGTTCACAGTCGTTTCAAGGGTCCAAATTTGATATGGGCCCAGTGGAACAATGGTCAGATCCGCTATCAAGCAGCAAGTCTAGTCGGGCGGAGTGGGCCGCTCTCCATCACTGGGACGCAAGTGAGAACGCACTGCCCAGGATCGCGTCACTCAATGGATCATTCAGTTGGAACATCGCCGCACTTAGTTCATGCCCGCAAAAATGCTCTTGCAAGGCGCATTCCCTTGTGAAGTCCCACTGTGGCATCCCAGGAACCAAATCTTTTAAGAAGATTGGACAGTTCGTTTTGGAACGTCCAATCAATTCTCCTTCAATCAAAGGCTCAAAAATTGATTAAATTTCCTAAAAATTCTACCCTACGTGTTTTGGACCCTTTTGGATCAATTGGATGGCTCAGAGTTTCCATTTAAGCCCTCCAACATACAAAAATGAAGGGTTCTTAACCTTGATTTTTATAATTTTTAACCTAAATTTAATTTCAAAAAAATAAAAATTATATAAAGTCACACAAAACAAGTATGGTAGAGTGTCCACGTACCTGATTGGAGAAAAATGTAGGTTTTGAAGCACAAATTTAAAGAAATATCCCATTGAAGATAAGATTACCCAATACTAGTTTGTTTTGTGAATTGTCGTTGATTGCACCGTTGGATTTTGTAGATAAGATGGTCTATGACAATATGAACGGTGGGATTGGTGAGATTTTATTTGGAACAGAGTGCCTAATTGAATTTAGGTCTCTTGTTCCAATCTAGAGAGAGGAAAGAGAGAAATTGAAAGAAGAGCGATTTTTGGACAATTGGGAAATTTGGGAATGAGTTTGGATCTGGTTTTTCTAGGGAAAGCAAGATAATTTCATGGGAATTTTAATGAACATTTTTTTGAGGATTTTTTAGGGTGTATCTATAGATGTTTTTGAAAATTTCATCATTACTTGTAATAATTATGTTTCAATTCTTTTTAATATTAAATTAACATTAGATCTTCCACTACCACCTCCTTCTCCACCATTAGTTGGTAGTGGTTTGACCACTCATTACATGTTTTTAGGCCATTGGATTCATTTGTGGGCCCCACGGAGGTGTGAAAGGACCATTTTGCCCTTTTATTCACAAAAAAGGAGAAAAATAGGATTTATTCTTACTAACTCAGAATTGAGTGTACTCAATTGCTTTGGAATCGTATTTCTAAGTACATTCTAAATATTGATGTCTTAGATCTCAATTATGGGTAAAATTACCATTTTACCATTTGTTTATAAAAATGGAGAAAATTAGTGATTTTTCATTTTAACTTGAAATTAAACATACTTAGTGTCATTACGATCGATTTTTTTAATACATTCATAATTTCTAAGTTTTAAATCATCTTTTGATCTCTATAATAAGAGAATTTCCAATAACCTAATATTCCAACCCTAAATTTTTTAAAATTCAAACTAAATTGATTTTCTCAATCAATTTACAAAAATTGGAGTTATTACAATCTTCCCTGCTTATATTAATTTCATCCTCAAAATCCTCATTTCAACTTACTTATGAATTTTCATTAATTCATTCATAAGTTTGCTCATGTGGCCTTGCCACTCAAGGAAGCCTCCATTTCCTTTCATTCATAGTTCATGTTACCTTCTCCTCAAAGGTAAAAATCATATTTTGGGGTCATTTACTAACATAAGCAAACTTCTCACTAATAATGCTAATGCATTAATCACTTAACCTAATTCTTTGCTGCACTTTCCAAAAAGATTAATAACTCTTAAACTAAGTTATCTTGTTGTTCACAACTTCCTATTTCTCTTCAGTAGTATACTAAATTTCTACTCCTCATTTTCACCAATCTTTCAATACTTCATATTTTTTCATTCTAACTTCTATTGCTCATCCTCATTCCTCTTCAACTTACACAAGTTTTGACATATCTTTTCTAATATGTATAGTTCTTAGACTATCTACCAAAATGACATATTGATTGGAGTCTATAATCTCAACTGTTATTCTTTATAACAATCTTCCAATATTTGGAAGTAATTATCTCTTCTTGGTTCTCCCATTATCTAGAAGTACTTATATCATTTCTGTTCTAGATAATCATACTCCTTTACCATTTCTTTCTATTGAAAATTTCTTTTCAGATCCTAATATTAACTAATAGTTTCCTTGCAATAACTTCCTCCCCAACTTTCATTACTATTCTTGTACTATGATTTCCTCTTTATTCATAGCACCTGATTTTCTTATTCCTCCTTTTTAAGATTATGTATTTCCTCGTGCTTCTTTCAAGCATACCTCGTAACTTTTCCATATCATACTAACCCTTTATTTGAAGTATTCTTGATAATTCCTATTAAAAGAGTCTATATTGACTTTGTAGTCATCCATTCTCAAGCCTTTAAAACTCCATAATTTACCATATATTCTTCAAGTCTCAATAACCTACCATAAAATCTTTATGGTTTATGTAATCAATGGCAAGATTATACTAAAAGAATTTCCTTATAGAATGCTATACAATCAATAAGAGATAAATTTCTCTAACTGTGAAAGTTATCTCACAATTCAATTTCATCACCAATCTTTGTTGGTTCAACTTCCAGATCATTCTTAGAATTTATATGACCCTAAACATTACGTTCTTCAATCAACATGTACACTTACTAGATAGTTGACAAGTTTTGTAAGTGTCTATCATATGTTCTATAAATGCTCTTGATTTTCTTAAATCAATTCCATATATCATTACCAATTCATCTAATATATTTCATTCTCCTCAAATTCATGAATATCATTTATCCAACTCATATACTTCAAAATTTCTTTTGATTTCATACTATTATGTTTCATTTCAGATTCCCAATTGATGATAATAAATTTGGGAAATACTCATCCTTATAGAGTAAAAAGGTACTTAATTTCCTCAATAATATCATTTATGTACAAAGCATCCTCACATTGACCTTCCTTTTCTTTTCTCAAGAAAATTGTTAATTCCCAATGTAAACTTATTACTATAATCACTCCTTTGTCTACTAATCCTTAAAATTTGTTCTTTCCACTTATTTAGATCAATTGATGTCATTTTCCTCAACTACTATAGATATTTCCTCATTTAATCTTATGTTAGATTGAAAATCTCTAAAATATTTTGAAATTTCTGGCCACTTAATTCTCTAAAATCTATATATATTCATCATTTATAATCATCTCATTTGTCCAAAAGTTAAACTTAAGTTTAGCTACCTATATTTGTTTATAGGTCTTCATTCCTCATGATTATTTCACCATTCCTACAAAATGTATTTTTCCTCACTATATTCCATCATTCTTTCCATATCACTAAATCTATCATATAATTAGAATCAATATCTCTAAATTCATCATATTAATATCCCTATTCATTTAGAGGTCTTCACTTTCCATTCTATCATCAATGCAAATTATAGTCCATCATTATTTCAATATTTCAATTCTATCATATAGTTGAATCAATGTTCCTCTAAATTTTATCACCTTATTTATATTTATTAAAACTCTTTTCTCATTCACCAAATATGAAAATATTTACCTATCTCCTTAAATTCTTCTCAAGTAAGATCATCTCTATTTTTTTATGATTAAATCCTTTAACCAATTGTCATAGTACTATATATATGTAGCAATTGTAACTCTTACATTTATATTTATTATTTATTATTATTGATTTTGAATTTTGTAATAATTCTAAGGTTTTATCTTTAGTATCTATTTCACCTTTCCTATAAAGGCTGGATTTTATCCTTCTTCATCCTTTCCATCATGTTTTTCCAATTTATCATCTCTTTCTCTTAATCTCCATTATTTCTCCTAATAATAGTTATATTAATGTATTTTATTTCTACAAGTATCTTTACTTAAGATTTCATGTTATACCTAAATATTATACATTACATCTTCCTCTATTGTAATGTTTTCCTTACTTGTTTCTATAACTTACTATTCCCTATATTGATATCATTAACTTACTAAGTAGTACTCCTAGTTATTTCACTATGTACGATCTACTTAAACTCGACTAGTACTTTTCATTAACTCCTCACCTAATGAGTTAATCACATAACTCTTCCTATCCTCATTCTCAATTAATGAGTTAATCATATAACTCATCAAATACTATCTTATTTCTTATTCACTCACTATTTCTCACCCTATAATTGGATTGTCATCTTCATATTGGACAAGGGTGCTGTACTATGACTGGATGAATGGCTCTATTACCAACTATGATGACCCAGGTTTTTCTAATACATTTTGTAATACATTTTCAAATGCAGGGCCCTTAGTAGTAAATTTTTTTTTGCAAAACAAAGTAGTGAAAATTCATTTCTTTAGAACTTTTTTTGTAAAAACCCAAGTCATCACTTCATACATAACTTAAGTAGAATTTTGTACAAGACAAAATTCCATTGAAGTAATATACTTTTATTAAATTCTAGAATCCATCTAGCGGTTCATAGTACAGCCCAGGTATCATTACAATAATTATCCAAATTACATAATCCAAATTTCAAAGCTCACCATACAATAAAAACTCTCAATATAATACAATGCTCTCAAATAAAAATACATGTCTTAAAGGGATATACCCTAATTGATAATTCCTCCAAGTCTTCTCAAGTCTTGAGCTCCTAATTCTCCTTCTCTGTATCTGAGATATTGTAAACATTTAAACATTTACAATATCTCAGCAAGCTATGCTTGGTAGGGGATTCAAGAAGTATAATAATTTGATAGTATAATCCTAATACTTTATAATCCCATTATTCATAAACATACTCATGGATCAATCTCTTTACTTTGTCATATATGTACATTCTTATACATACATACTGTATACATCGTATAGATAAATATATATACTGTCAAAACTGTGAAAAATAATTAATATCTCAAACATCAATAGTCACACTCAGCCATATTGAGTTAATAAAACATCCAAACTCTGCTGGAAAAATACTCCCTCATTTGGGCAGCATCGACATCTTATTATGTCATATCATAAGCCATCTCACTATGCCATGCATCATAATGCAAAATACTCAAAGGACTACTATGCATGCAGTCAAAATCTGTACCAACGTGCCCGAATAACTGCTTAATAATGCACCTATACCATCCTTGCAAGAAATCACAATATCCATGTTTATATGGTATGGAGGGACCATGGCTGTCACAGTGGCGACCTTCTCACAAATGCCCCACCCAACTTTTAGCCTCACTTAACCTTGGTATCCATATCATAACAAGTTTCGAAGAGGGGGTGGCCAAACCCTACTAACTCTCCTAGCATAGCATCCATAGGCATACTCCTATTTAAAACAAAACCAAAAGCTTCCATGTTTGTATGTAATGTAATTCTTTTACTTATTAGACAACTTGTCTGTTGATATCATCATCCTCGTATTTTGATATACGTATACTGAGGATATGCTTTCACCTTTAATTTAGGGATCACCATTTAATATGAATGATACCCATTTTTAAGTTTGGGGTTCACCATTTAATATGAATGATACCCATATTCATTTGAGTTTATGGATCACCATTTTATGAATGATCCCCATGTATTGATTTGTCTATTTATCTAGGGCTAGAATACCTTCAAGGTCCCTATTCACTTAGGGTTTTCCTCAATTCTAACTTAACCATTTCATATGTGTTTTGGTTCGATCATAAGTGTTCTCAAGGGGTTTAATACAAGTATTTATATTACACTTGTCAACATTTCTAGACATAAGATCATGCATTCAACATGTATTTCTCATGTAGATGCATTCATAAAATCCTCCTACCTTTAAGTAGTGATCCATCTCTTAAGATCTTCCATGATCTTGACTAACATATTTAATCTGTAAATCCATACATAGTGTCAATATTTATACAATTTGAATAATCCTATATTTTTTATCCTATCTATATTCTTTGTTTAATCTTATCCTTTGATATAAAGGGTCTAGATCTTTTGTCCTATCATGATTTATCTTCCTCAGATAGTGTCTATCCTATTGATCAATAGATATGATAGTTAGAATGTTCTTCTAATCTTTCAGATCTAAGTATTTTCTATTCTAAGTCTTTATGTATTCCTTTCTTTGATCTTGATCTTTCTTAGATTCTGCGATCAACAATTTATACTTGTTGATAAAGATTAAGGGCTTAGATCTTTTATCATCTAGTTCTTCTTTGATCTATGTTCAGTTGTTTGATCATCCCTAAGGAGGATGATCTTGATTCCTTCCTTGAATCATATTTGATCAAGGGTTCATATTTTCTATTCTATTTGATCTAAGATCTTCTATTCTATTTGATCTAAATTACAAGTAATATATATATCATCAAGAAGTATTTATTTCTTTTATTCTTCTTAATCATTCAAGATGCCATGGATCTTGTTTGATCATTCTTATCTTACTTACAATTTTTATTAGGCTCAGATAATTTACTAACCTTTTATGCTGTTATTATTATTAAATGTTTTACTCGTTGAAGATAGCTTATTTTATCCTAAGTCTAGATAACTCCTCTTGTTTCAAATTGACTAAGGTTACTATTTGAATGGCTGAGCACAAAGTGATTACTTCAATCCTCATGTAAGGAGGAATTTAGACCTCACAAACATGAATGGAAAGTAGGGGAAGAGCAAGGCTCTATTAGAGAACTCCCTTAACCACCATGTTCAACATTCACTAGAGTGACCTTAGCTCAACCTTTCATAAAGGTTCCTATAAGCATTTTAACCCTAAGTACTCTTTATAAGTGATTTTAATTAAATCCATGAACATTTAAAATGTCATTCATGGGGTTTATTATTCTCCTAGTTTGGGCCAAGGATTTGATAATCCTTATATTATCCTACTAACTATAGCCCTTACTGATATTACATCAAAGTCATTCACTCATCTTAATTGTCCATGAATCTCTATATTCCATTAGTTTACACTTTTGGTGATTTATGCTCATTATACCTCAACAACTACTTAACATTTGAATCAAATAATAAAATTTGAAAACAATTAAATCATAAACTTTAAAGCATAAATCCAATATAAATTTAACAACCATTTATACTAACATGCTTTCTATGAATGTAACTAACCTAATGGAATAAAATTATACTTAAACTAACATGATCCTAAGTTATGAAATGCATGAAATTTCACTAGTAATCTAATAAAATCATGATAAAATCTTAAATTCAAACTAACATGGACCTAAGATAATTAAATTACGAACCTATTATAATAATCTAATAACATTTAGAGCATAGCATGCTAAAATTTAAGAATTACACTATCATGCTTCCTAATTTATAAAATAAATCCCATTTACAATTCTATCTCAAATCAGAGACAAAGAAACTAATTAAATTAAGATTATTAGAAACTTTTACTTATGATCCAACCATTAGATCTTAGATCTTTTCCTTTAAATTAAGGGTTTTAATTACATTTAGTGCTTTTACTTCATTAAGGTCCAAAGATCATACCCACTAATTTTTTTCACAATTAATCTATGATCTCATTGGATTTCATCATAATCCCATTCATAAAACCCATCCAAAGGTTCTAATCATGCTTGATCTCATTGATCAAGTGGGTCCCTTTCTATTTTTAGTGTATTTCTACCATTAAGGGTAGATTCCTCAATTTATCTTAGATCTGTCATAATAAGTCATAGATCTCACTTTATTTCAACATTATTTCATCATTAAATTAGATTACCAAGATTTGATCATCTTAGATCTTAAAGCTCACAAAATTTGAAACCTTAATTCCTTAAAATAGAAAGTTTCTTCAATATTTTAATATATTTTATAATTTCAGAAGAAAATAGACATTACAAGCTCTCTATAGGCTCTTTTTGATCTTGATTTGGAGTTTAGATGACTCCGTAATTGAACTTTGAAGTTCATAATTGTTCTGAGGGTCCAGATTTGATCTGGGCCCAGTGAAACAATGGTCGAATATGCTATTAGGTAGTGGGTCCAGTCGGGCAGAGCGGATTGCGCTCCCGTCACCGAGACGTAGGTGGGAACGCACCACATGGGACTATGTTGGTCAGTGCTTTGTTCCATCAAAATGTTGTCACACTTGGATCGCACTCAGAAATGCTCCCGCAAGGTACATTTCCATGCAGAGTCTCGTTACGGTATCCCGGGAATCAGATGTTATAAGAAGATTGGATAGTCTATTTTGGACCATCCAATCAATTCTCCAAAGGATAAAAAATTGATTTGATTTCCTAAAAATTCTACCCTAGTTGTTTTGGACCCTTCTAGATCAATTGAATGGCTCAAAATTTTCATCTAAGCCCTCCAACATACAGAAATGAAGGGTTCTTAACCTTACTTGACTTTTATAATTTTTAACCTAAATTGAATTTCAGAAAAAAAAAAATTATATAAACTAACACAAAATAAGTATGGGAAAGTGTCCACCTACCTGATTGGAGAAAAACTTACGTTTTGAAACACAATTTTAAAGAAATATCCTGTTGAAGATAAGATTGCCCAATACCAGTTTGTTTTGTGAACTGTCGTTGATTGCACCGTTGGATCTTGAAATTTATTTAGGGGTTTTGTAGATAAGATGGTCTATGACAATATGAATGATGGGATTGGTGAGATTTTATTTGGAACAGAGTACCTAACTGAATTTAGGTCTCTTGTTCCAATCTAGAGAGAGGAAAGAGAAAGTGAAAGAAGAGCTATTTTTGGACAATTTGGAAATTTGGGAATGAGTTTGGATCTGGTTTTTCTCGGGAAGCAAGATAATTTTGGGGGACTTTTAATGAACATTTTTTTTGAGGATTTTTGGGGTGTATTTATAGATGTTTTTGAATTTTTCATCATTACTTGTAATAATTATGTTTCAATTCTTTTGAATATTAAATTAACATTAGATCTTCCACTACCACCTCCTTCTCCACTATTAGTTGGTAGTGGTTTGACCACTCATTACATGTTTTTTGGCCATTGGATTCATTTGTGAGCCCCACGGAGGTGTGAAAGGACCATTTTGCCCTTTTATTCACAAAAAAGGAGAAAAATAGGATTTATTCTTACTAACTCAGAATTGAGTGTACTCAGTTGCTTTGGAATCGTATTTCTAAGTACATTCTAAATATTGATGTCTTAGATCTCGGTTATGGGTAAAATTACCATTTTACCATTTGTTTAAATAAATGGAGAAAATTAGTTATTTTTCATTTTAACTCGGAATTGAACGTACTTAGTGTCATTTCAATCGATTTTTTTAATACATTCATAATTTATAAGTTTTAAATCATGTTTTAATCTCTATAATAAGAGAATTTCTAATAACCTAATATTCCAACCTAGAATGTTTGCATGCATAATAAACTTTATTGGATGGAATTTGATACATGGATTGTGTGCACGTACATAGATGAACAAACTTGAAAATGGCACACTATTCTAATGCTTAGAACTTGATTCAAAGAAAAGATTAAACACACTCCAAAAATATGTAACCAATCACAAATATCATGCCTATGAAATCCTAAAAGAAATCAAGAAAGCAAGAGCATGAAGATATGAAAGAAATCAACAAGAACTAGTCCAAAATCTAAGTGAGAAAAAAGAAAAAAAATGAAGAGGAAACAAAGAGATTCAAAACTATTATCCTTTTAGCTGTCACTATAAGAGAAAAGATAGCTTTGATCTTTAAGAATTCAGCAATAAAAGTACTACAAGTGGGAGCAAGAGTGAAAGGAGAACAAAGAGGAACTATGTGTAAGAAACTCAAACAACAAAGAAAGTAATAAACTACTAAAGAAAGCATGGAATTAAATCAAGGTACCAACTTGTAATTGAATTGCAAAAACTAAAGAAGTAAAATAAGAAAAAAGTTGTGGAAGACAAGGAAAGGCAACCAAGATGTTAAAGTCCAGAAACCTAAGAGTATTTCCAATTAGATGTGCTTGATTTCAAGGAGTTTAAATCAACTCCCTTACTGGAATTGGGCATGGAATTCTATGGAGTTATATAGAGTTTTTTGCTTTCCAATTTGATAAGACCCTAGCCTAGGAATAAACAAGAAATAGGACTAGAACTCTAGGTAGGAAAGTTAGGTGGTTGAATGGAGATAGAATATTAGAAAGTGAAGTGAGGTGGGTGAGTGAACTTTCTAATTATGAGCAAAGGAAAGGGGAGGCATGGACTCCATCTTAGGATGGGGCATGGAATTCCTTGTATTAAGGTGTCACACATGATTAGGTGGAAAGAAAGTGGAAAGAGAGAGGAAAGATGGAGGAAATAGTTAGGTAGATGAGGTAGAGTGAGGAAAGTAATTAAAAGGTGGCGTGGATGGACTTAAAAGTGAGGAGGCACCACTTTCGCAGAAGGTGGCTTGGAACTCCTTCCCTTTTAAGTAAGTGCTAGGTGGGCAGGAAAGAGAGAGAAAAGAGTGGGTAAAAGAGAGGGAAAGATAAAGAAATTTGACTTGGTTGCTCTCTTGATTTGTCCACCTATGCATGCATATGTTTCCATATTGATTATCACCCAAATTCCTTCTAATTACTCTTAAAATTCACCATTTAGCATTCGATAATTGCTTCCAAATATCCTCTAATCCTATGACTGCATGTGGCATGGCTCTTACGTGGCTTGGTGGCTCACTTTGATGGCTTGAGTTTCTAAGTTTCTTGCCTTCAGGGCTTGAATGGCTTGGCTTCCTTAGGTTTCCTTGTTAGACTAGGAAACTTCATATATGACTCCAATTATCAGGCAAAAGTGACGGAAATGCATGGATTTTTGTAGTGGCTCATTTTAGTCACCTTTAATGCTTCCAATTACTTCCTTGGACTTCATTTGTGTGATGACTTAGGTTTTTATGATGCAATTTATAACAACAAGCTTTCACTTGTGAGATCGATCTTTATTTAAAAATAGTTTTGCAAAATAATGGTAGTGGAAAATTCTTTTTCTTTGAAATTCATTTATGAAAACCCCGAGTGTCATTATTTATTTTAAAAAAAATAGATAATGATCTATTGTCATTAATTAATGAAACATACATATGGAAATTTGAAAGATATTTAAAAATGAATAAATTTGCTTCACAAGATTGTTAATGATAGCCCAAGTTAGTAATAATCACTTAAATTCAATTTACACATATATTAAAATAATCACTACTAGTTCTAGGACAACTACATTCAAATGAATCCTTACCTTCTCACATTTGATTGTAGTAGTAAAACTTCTTGATGCTTCTTCTAATCCTATTTAAGATAATTTAGAAAAATTATATTTGTTTGAGTATTTATCATACCCAGTAGGTGCTCTAATGCTACAAAATCACAAACATGGAATACAACATGCATAACTTTAAGAAGGGTATTTTAGGTAGTAAAACCATGCAATTATTTTATGTAAATACATGCATTCATGTATAAATCGTTTGCACATTTCTATATTCAAGCAAGGAAATTATTGATAAAATTAATTAATCAACAATATAATGACTAATAAATTCCTTAAAGTAGTAATCGATCCAACCAGATGCTACAAATCCAAACCTTATTGTAGTTATTATGCACGTGGGTATCTCGATGAATAGGTTAGCCTACTGGTCATGAGTACTTGTCCAAAGATCATCAAAAAGCACTATAGATGGTGATGCAAAAATAGAAAGCATAGGGATCACTATGGTCATGACCAACTCTCTGAATCAGAGTCTTTAGTATCTAGAGATCAACCACCACAGCCTCCATGGCGACTATGGATATGTCTTGAAAAGGATGTTGTGAACCCCTCCAATGGTCATTTCCCTACCTCAACAGCTGAGAAAAATAGGTGCCTCTTTGGGCACGGATACTTACCACCTTTGGTGGTTAGAGGCCGGGAGGCCAAACCTATACAACCTCTTAGCATATTTCCCACCAGGCTCACTAGGCTAAACAAATGTAGATATATACATGTATTACAAAGTCATCATAGGATTATGCAATGCTTAACATATACTAAATCATGTAATTTGTGCAACTATCTCTAAACATGCAACTAATGCATATCATTGAAGAATAAAATGGACTATGAAAGATATAAGCAGTAGCACTTTCAAATAAGATTATGCATCATGAGAATAATTTGCATGCTCATTATAAGAATTCCATATACTGAAGTATTTAAAGGCTAACTGAACTTAGGTTCCATAAAATCATGTATATAGAATTGCATGCATGGCTACTCCTCATTGTCACTTCAAAAGCATACTAAAAAAAATATAGTTTCAAGGAAATTGTTTAAATTTAAAATTCAGTTGAAACTTAATAGCATCAAACTACCTACCTCAAGGATGTTACTGAGGTGTTGTTTGCATTTTTCTTCATTTCAAATCTTGGATCTCCTTCGAGGTCATTGTGGCGTCCTGGGCATAATTTAAGGGTAAGAATCAAATTATTATTTCCCATTCTCTACTGATCATCAATTGGATTCATAGATCAATGGCCAAGATCATCGATCTAGACTCTTATCCTATTTATCAATGGTTAGATCTATGATCCAAGGATTGATATTCTTAATTCATGGTTGATTGGTGTATATAGGACTTGCATTATCTAATTGATCGCTTCTTAGGGTCTAATCATCTTTGATCTTGGAGATCTATGAGATTTTATAGTTTCTAGGTCATGATTAGTTAAAAAATTTCTCTAATACTAAATTTTATTGAATAATTAGGTCTGTGTCATCAAGATGAATCCAACGGACCTTTCCAATTGTAAATTGAGTTTGTATAGCCTTCTGAATTAGAGATTTTATGTTTCAAATCTTTTTAAATGGTTCAAATTTAAATTTTTGGGTCAAAACTTGTCAAGGTAAGGTTATTAGGATGCATCAGAATGGAACATGCCTTATGGAAAGGAACGGTGCATCTTGGCAATTGTAATGCACTAGGTTGCATCTCGGTTCCTAGGACACAATGACATCCCAGTCAAACCACGACCGCATCCGCAAGTGTCACATGCACGAAGACGTGTCAAGTGGATGCATCTCTGTCTCACATCACTGAGTAGCATCCTAGTCACCTAATTAGGCTAATAAGGATGAGATGGTTCAATCTGAACTGTCAGATCATTTTGGTCACCAATAAACACTTAGGATGACTCTAAATTTTACTATTTTTGAGGATTTTAGGGTTTTGCTGTCCCATGAACTCATCAAATGGCTCAAATCTCCCATCTGAGCTATCCTTGAGTGGGTACCATCTCAGATCAACATAATTTGTTTTCATAGGTTATTTGCCAGCCGTTGAGAGAAGAACTGGCTTGGATATGAGGGAAAATGTTGAAAAAATGGAGGTCTGGTGGGATTTTTTACGTGGGTACAAAACCATTTGTGCCTACTAGATCATCAGGTCATCAGTGATGGAGAGAAGAAAAAGAAAAGGGAGAGGGAATGAAGATGGAGTCTAGCGAGAAAAAGGAGAGTGTGATGGGGGTAGGGTTTTTTATTGCCAGGGATCTGCCTTCCTTGCAGGGGGCATGATCACCAACCATTTCCCTAGAGAAAGACTTGGAGATGGAGGGGGTGCCATTATAAAAAATGACCCCCTCTAATTTTGACCCTTTCCATTTTTTAAAATGTACCATTATATGATTTATGAAATTATCAAAATACCCTTATACTTAAAAGTTATGTATCCTTCTCATCCAATCTCTATTTTTAGTGAACTTAGTGTCGTTGGATTCTATTTTTTGAGTAAAACCTAATTATGAGGCTATTTTTAATTTCTATAAAATCTCACTTCTAAGATTAAAAAATTATAAACTTCCATCCTTCTATTCAATCCAAATTTTCAAAATGAAATAGGACTTAAAAATTCAGGTAGATACAACATTACCCTCTACAAAGAATTTTGTACTTGAAATTCTACAATTTAGTACTCACTAAAGTGTTCAGGATATCTGTCCCTCATTTCCAATTCTTCTTCCCAAGTTTCCTCTTCGACAAATGCATTCCTCCATAGAACTTTAACTAGTGAAATTTCTTTACTTTGCAACTTCTTGACCTGCTTATCTAGAATTTGAACTAGTTTTGTTTCCAAAGTTAAGTCTAGTTGTAACTCAACTGGCACTCACTCAAGTACATGTGTGTGACTAGGATGTATTTCTGCAACATCAATATATGAAAAACATTGTGAAATTCTGATAACTATGGTAGAAAAGCTAGCTTGTATGCAGTCAACCCAATTCTATCCAGGACTATGAATGGACTGATAAATTGAGGACTGAGTTTTCCTTTTATACCAAACCTCGTAACACCCTTAGTGGGAGAAATCTTCAAGAACACATCATCTTCAACTTTGAAATCCAACTGTCTTTATTGTTTATTGGTGTAACTCTTTTGTTGACTTTGAGCTATGAGAAGTAGTCTCTGAATAAGTTTCACCTTGGTTGCACACTATTCTACGAACTCTGACTGTATAATTCTATTTCCACCCACTTCATTCCAGCATACAGGCAAATAACAAGGTCTTCCATAGAGCTCTTCATACGGAGCCACACCAATGCTTGAATGGAAACTGTTGTTGTATGAAAATTCAACTAATGGTAAGCTCTCTTCCCAAATCTCCTTCCAGTCAATTGCACATGCCATCAACATATCCTCTAATGTTTGAATTGTCTATTTAGATTAGTCATCGATCTGAGGGTGAAAAGCTATGCTAAACTTAATGAAGATCCTAATGACTTCTGCACTAACTTCCATAACTCTGAGGTGAAATGACTATCCCTATTAGAAATGATACTCAATGGTATCATGAGTAAACTCTCCACTTCCTTAATATATAATTGAGACAGGCTATCAGTAGATTGATTTTGTCAGATTGGGAGAAATTGCATTGATTTGGTTAGCTGATTTATGATTACCCATATCATATCATGTCCCCTTAATGTCTTAGGAAATCCCACTATGAAGTCCATCATAATATGGTCCCACTTCCATTCTGGAAGCTCGAGTGATTGTAATAGTCTAACCACTCTCTAGTGTACAGCCTTAACTTATTGACAGGTCAAGCATCATACTACAAATTCTCCCACATCATTTTTTATATCATTCCTTTAGAAATGTCTGTTCAAGTCTTGATACATTTTTCTATCATCAGGATGAACTATATTCTTAGATTGATGTGCTTCTCAAAGAATTTCTTGCCTTATTTCATCATTGGCTGGCACTACCAATGTCCCTTGCATATGAACACTGTCATTTGTCTCCTTGGAAAATCCTAGTTTCCTGACCAATGCTTGTACCTTGGCATCATCTTTCTACATCTACCTAACTTTCTATTTGCTAGTGGATCTCAAGGTCAAATTCACTGTGAAGGATCTCCCATGACTTACTTTAGGTCTACACTAAGCTTACACACATTCCTTACACCTTTTGACTTAAAACATCTGCTACTACATTAGCCTTCCCTGTATGGTATTGACCTCATGTCTTTTCAATTGTTAAGAGGCATAGGCAATCACCTTCCCATTTTGCATATGCACACATCCCAGCCCTTTCCCAAAAGCATCACTATAGATCTTGGATCCTCTACTTCCAAATGGCATTGTGAGTACTAGTGTAGTGGTTAGCTTTGCATCATTCCATATAAACTTCACATCCTTTCTTATCAATGTGGTCAGGGGTAAGGCAATGTGTGAAAATCCTTCAATGAACCTATTGTAATACCTCACCAGGCTGAGAAAACACCTTATTTCCGTCACTATCTTGGGTGTATCCTATTTTTTTATTGCTTACTAAACATTGCGTACAATTTGTGTGTTTTGAGTCATAAGTGTTCTTGGTGTTCCTCATGTTTTACCGAGTGGATCAGAATATCATCCACAAACACTATAACAAATTTATCTAGATACTCTTTAAATACTCAGTTCATGAAAGCAGCTGGGGCATTTGTCAACCCAAATGACATCACCCTACACTCATAGTGTATGTACCTGGCTCTAAATGTTGTCTTTGAAACATCTTCTTCCTTGGCTTTAAGCTAATTGTATCTAAATTGTAAATCGATCTTGGAAAAGACATGAGCTGACGATAGTTGATCGAATAGGTCATCAATATGTGGTAGAGGATTTTTTTTTTTTCCATTGTGACTTGTTCGACATTCGATAGCTAACGCAAAGTCTCATTGATCCATCCTTCTTCTTCACAAAAAGGACTAGCACTCCCTAGGGAGATACATTGGGTTTGATGAACTCTTTCTCTAGCAACTCTTGCAGTTGGGTCTTCAACTCCTTTAAATTTGCGGGAGCCATCCAATATGATGCCTTGGAGATAGCGGCTATGCCAGGTATCAGGTCAATAGTGAAACCTATCTCACTTTTAGGTGGTAGCTGTAGCAAGTCTTCAAGGAACACATCTGAAAATTCACAAACCACAGCCACTTCTTCTAATTTAGGCTTTGCAACCTCAATAGCTTTCATCTTAGCCAAAAAGAATTGCATCCTTTAGTAATGTGCTTCACCACCCTTATCACAAAAATACCACATGCTCTTAAATAATCTCTTCTCCCTTGCAATGATACCACCACTTCTCTAGGACTATTAAAAATAATCTTCTTCTTTCGACAGCCAACAATTGCATGATGTGAGGCTATCCAATCCATCCTAAGTATGATGTCAAAGTCTGCCATATCTACGTGGATTAAATCAACATTCATTTGTTTACCCTCAATTATAATCTAAACATTTTGAAGTATGTTTATGTGGCAATGGACTTGCCCAAGGGTGTCATGACTTCTAAGCAGAATTTTATGTTCTAAACTATATCATCAATATAAGAAGCAAACTCGCATGATATGAAAGAATGTGTAAAACAAGTATCAAACAATACTCTAGTAGGTCTATCATAGATATGAAGTGTACCTTCTACTACTGCATTGGATGCTTGAGCTTGTCCTGAAGTAATGGAAAACACACGTCCTTGACTTTGAGGAATCTGATCTCCTTTATGCTCTTCCTCTCCTCTTCTTAGGGCAATTTATGGTTATATGTCTTGCTTCTCTGCATATAAAACAATTGAAATGGGGCAAGGTGCAAGGTTTTCCAAAGTGATATTTTTTGTATCGGGGGTAAGATCTAAATTTTGGTGTCCTTCCTTTATTATTGAATTGTTGTTTGCGCAGGTGTTGAGATCCAAAAGACTAAATGGGTCTTTTGCCTTTGTTGAATTGTCCACTGATGTTGGCCTTCCTCTCCTTCTCTTTCCTGTCTGCCTGTGCTCTTTGAAAATCCTTTTCAAAAAGTTGAAACCTAATCACTTTGTTCCTTAGTCTGGGGTTCAACCCATCAACAAACTTTTCTATGGCATTTTCTTCAGTGGCACAAATGTTGGGTATGTATCTATGAAAACATGTAAACTTACTTTTGTTTTAATTCATAGATAGGCTACCTTGTTCCAAATCCATGAATTCCTTCTCCTTTTACTTTCATACATGCTATGGGAAAATTTTTCATTAAATACAGTTTTGAAATCCTCCCAAGGAATAGCATTACTAACATTGAAGGTTGTCCTTTTAGCTGTTTCCCACCAAAAACTTGCTTTTCCTTTTAGGACAAAAGTGGCCATAGCAACCTTCCTTTCTTTGGGAATTTTCATCACTTTGAACAGCTTTTCAATGTCAAATATCAACTTCTCTGCTTTTGTTAACTCTTCCTCACCAAAGAATGTGGGACCATCTTCTAAAATCATTCAAATTGAGCCCGTTCAGTCAACAATTCTGTCTTGTGATGAGGTCCTTGCCGTAGGTACTTGTGGTTGATTATGTATAAACTGCCCCATATGTTGCATAAACTGAAAGGCTTCAGCCATCCTATTTCAAGATCCAGAGGAGCTAGCACGAAGATTGATAGTTTTTGGGGCTGCACCTCCTCTTCTCTTAGGTAGCATCTACTTTGCAAGAGTAACATACTCCTTTTGAGTAATTCTATCATACTAGTCTAAAATTTTCGTATTGATGTAAATTGATTATAAGTTCTTATTTCATAACTTGGCTATGAATAACTTGAACTTGTGCTTTGATACCAATTGTGACGACTTGGGTTTTATAATGCAATTTATAACAAGATGCTTTCACTTATGAGATTGATCTCTATTTAAAAACAATTTTGTGAAATAATGGCAGTGGAAAATTCTTTTTCTTTGAAATTCATTTATGAAAACCCCAAGTGTCATTATTTATTTCAAAAAAATTGATAATGATCTAACGTCATTAATTAATGAAACATACATATGTCTATTCGAAAGATATTTAAAAATGGATAAATCCTATTCCTAAGATTGTTAATCATAGCCTAGGTTAATAATAATAACTTAAAGTCAATTTACATCGTATACTAAAATAATTCCTATTAGTTCTAGGACAACTAGATTCACACTTATCCTTACCTTCATCCCTTGATCATAGCACTAAAACTTCCTGATACTTCTTCTAATCTTTCTTGAGCTGATCCAAAAAAATTATATTTGGTTGAGAATTTATAATACCCACTAGGTGATCTAATGCTGCAAAATAAAAAACACAGCATACAACATTCATACCTTTAAGAAGGGTTTTTTAAGTAGTAAAACCATGTGATCATTTTATGTAAACATGAGCATTCATGCATAAATCATTTGCACACCTACATATTCAAGCAAGGAAATTATCCACAAAATTAATTAATCAATAATATAAAGACTACTAAATTCCTTAAAGTAGTAATCGATTAAAGCAGATGCTAGAAATCCCCACCCTATGGCAGTTATTATGCACGTGGCTTTCTTGGCGAACATATTAGTCGACTGGTCATGAATACTTGTCCAAAGATCATCACAAAGCACTATACATGGCAATGGAAAAACAAAAATCATAGGGACTACTATACTCACAACTAACTCTCTGAATTGTATGTGTCTAGTATCTAAAAACTAGCCATCACAACCCCCATGCGATTGTGGATATGTCTTGAAACGGATGTGGTGAACACCTTTAGTGGTCATTTCCCCACCACAAAAGTCAAAAAAATTAGATACCTACCACCTTTGGTGGTTAGAGGCTGGGAGGCGAAACCTATACAACCTTTTAGCATAGTGCCTACCAGGCTCACTAGGCTAAACAAATGCAGATATATACATGTATTCCAAGCTCAAACATCATAGGATTATGCAATGTTTAGCATATACTAAGTCATGCAATTTATTTAACCTAACTCAAAACATGCAATTAATGCATATATGAAATTGTCCTATTATTCAAGAATAAAATTGACTATGAAAGATATGAGCAGTAGCATTTTTAAATAAGATTATGAATCAAGAGAATAATTTGCATGCTCATTATAAGAATGCCATATACTTAAGTATTTAAAGGTTAACTGAACTTAGGTTCCATAAAATCATGTATATAGAATTGCATGCATGGCAACTCCTCATTGTCACTTCAAAAGCATACTAAACATGGAAATACTTTCAAGAAAATCATTTAATTTTTGAAATTTAGTTGAAACTTAATAGCATCAGACTACCTACCTTAAGGATGTTACTTAAGTGTTGTTTGCATTTTTCTTTAGTTTGAATCCTAGATCTCCTTTAAGATCTTTCTGGGGTCTTAGGCATAATTTAAGGATAAGAATCCAATTATTATTTCCCATTCTCTATTGATCATCAGTCAGATTCATAGATCAATAGCCTAGATCATCAATCTACACTATGATCCTAGTTATCAATAGTTAGATCTATGATCTGAGGATTGATGTCCTTAATTCATAGTTGATCTATGTATATATGTCTACTGCATTATATAATTGAACACTTTTTGGGGTTTGATCATCTTTGATTTTATAGATTTATGAGATTTTTATAGTTTTTAGGTCATGATGAGTTAAAATTGTCCTATGATCTTAAATTTTATTGCATAATTAGGTACTTGACGTCAAGATGAATCCAATGGACCTTTCTGATTGTAAATCAAACTTGTACAGCCTTCTAAATTAAAGATTTTGTGTTTCAGATCTTTTTAAATGGTCCAAATTTAATTATGGTTCAAAACATGTTAAGATAAGGTTATTAAGACACACCGAAATAGAATGGAATGCACTAGTGTATCTTGGTGACCTTAATGCACTAGGCTCCATCTTGGTTCTTAGGACGCAATGATGTCCCAGTCGAATAGCTACCGCTCCTACATGAGTCGCATGCATGGAGATGCGCTGAGTGGATGCATCTCTGTCACATGTCACCAGGGAGGGACTGGTCAGCTGATCACACCGATTGGGATGAGACAGTTCAATCTAGATAGTTAGATCATTTTGGTCACCGGTCAATGCCTGGGATGGCTTTAAGTTTTACTATTTTTGATGATTTTAGGGTTTTAGGGTCCTATGAACTCATCGGACAGCTTAGATCTCCCATCTGAGTTGTCCTTTAGTGGGTACCATCTTAGATCCAACTATTTTCCTCCATGATTTGCTGGCCAATGAGAGTAGATCCAGCTTGGATCTAAGGGGAAATGCTAAAATAATGGAAAAGAAGGGAGAGAAAGGGGTGGGCTTTACTTGGGCAGCCAGAGGAGGTTTGGTGGGGCTTTTTTGATGGGTACAAAACTGTTTGTGCTTGCCAAATTGTTGGGTTACAGATGATGGAGAAGATGGTAGCTAGAGGGAGAAGAAAAATAAAAGGGAGAGGAAAATAAGATGGAGTTTGGGGAGAAAAAGAGGAGTGCGATGGGGGAAGGAGGAAGCATTTTTTATCGCCAATGATCTGCCTTCCTCGCGGGCGGCATGATCACCAATCATTTTCTCCCATGACAGAGCGAAGATAGAGGGGGGCACCATTATAAAAAATAGCCCCCTCTAATTCTGACCCTTCCCATTTTTGAAACGTATCATTATATGAATTATAAAACTACCAAAATACCCTTATACATAAAAGTTATGTAACATTCTCATCCGAACTCCATTTTCAGTGTTCTTAGTATCGTTGGATTCCATTTTTTGAGTAGAATTTAATTATGAGAGTATTTTCACCAAATTTGATTTTTGTAAAATCTTGCTTCTAAGTTTAAAAAATTATAGACTTTCATTATTCTATTCAATCCAAAATACCCTTATACATAAAAGTTATGTAGTTTCTCATCCGAACTTTGTTTTCAGTGTTCTCAATGTCATTGGATTCCATTTTTTGAGAAGAATCTAATTATGAGAGTATTTTCATCATATTTGATTTCTATAAAATCTTACTTCTAAGATTTAAATTATAAACTTTCATTCTTTTGTTCAATCTAAATTTTCAAAATAAAATAGGATCTAGATTTTGGAAATTACTTTTTGCTTGCCTTAACACCTATGAAAGACTAAAAATCCTGATTAAATTCTTGAAAAATATGACAATTCACATTCTTATTCTTGATTAGCTCCTAAAGTTGCCAAGTATCAAACTTTGGAGTTACTAGGGTAGAAATGCATGTCCTATAAAATTATAGAAAACCCCTAAATTAACATTATAATTTATAACACAAGGACTACTAATTGGGTATACTTATATAAAATTGAACACTTATAACCACGTAAGATCAATGGGAGGATAGGATGCTAAAGCATGCTATGCTAGGAGTAATGCAAGTAAGGGTGTGTGCTATAGTTATGATGGTATGTGTGCAACTTCTAAGGTGACAAAAGGTAAAGATGGAATGGAAGAGGAAGAAGATGGAAAAAAAGAAAGGAGGGAATTGGGGATGGATGAACTTCCTTACCTCTTCTCCAATATATATGGACTTGTGATCTTAAGGAAGCCTTGGCAAGGGTGATCTCTCTCCCTTTGTTTCTCCCAAGTTTTGCTATCAAGGACGAAGGAAAGGTAAGAGATCCCCTTATCCTTGTCTGTCACCTGTTATTTATAAAGTTTTAGAAGTGGTAGCCCTAAGATTTGATTGGCTAGGATTGAAGGGAGACTTTAAGGAAGGAGGACTAGGATTTAATGGATCAATGGAAGAATAAGAGATGAAGGAAAAGGGGGGGGTGGGGAATTCATTAAAGTGGAAGTGAGGGATGTGGAATGCTATGAAATGGAAGGAGATAAGGTGGGGAAAGGAAAGAGGATAAGGGTGAGTGGAAGGAGATTGAGTTGGAAGAAAATGATAGAAAGAAAGGAGAGAAAATCAAGGAGGTGATGTGTGCATGCGAAATTAAGGGGGAGGATGCATGGAACACTTTAGATGTGTGTGTTGTGATGTTTAGAAAGTGGCAAGGAAGGTGGACCATTAGATGAGAATGGATGGTGGGTGTATAGCTTTTCTTTGCTTCATCCTTGTCCACTGGATCATCATTGCCCTATCTTGAGTGAAGGATAATTGGTTAGAGTGTGCTTTTCCTAAATGATCTTCTTTATTCTCCACTATTAGAATGGGATGCCTAAGTGTGCATGACCTAGATTCATTTGAGATTTCCTTATTAACTCTTGATATCTCCTTAATTTTCTCCTAGTGATCATAAATTTCTCCAAAAAATGTCGCTTAAGTAGGTTGGGAAGTCCATGCCCTTGTAAATGATGCTTTTTTCTCCTCAAAATATGGTGAGCATGCCACTAATGGGGCTTGGTTATGGTCTTCGTTGCAATCTATCTTCTCATTAATCTACCTTGCTTACTTTTGCTCTCATTTGTTGCTTAGAATGTACATGAAAAAGGATAGATTTTAGCCTTTAAAGCTTGAATAAGGATGCTTTCCAACTATAGATTTCTCATAAACTGCCTCTCTCTTCACATGAACGATTAATTTAGTATGTGCATATGATTTGAGATGTCTAAATTATAATGATATATGGATGTTATTGAGACACATGAATGATAATGACAGAGATGTGGAGTGTCTAAGATTCTTAATTAGGGCTATTAACAGCTGCATTTCATTTATGCATCTCATGGATTTGATCTCTCATTTTGATTTGATACCTAACCATGATTTGACGCATGATTTGTGTTTCATCACATTTTAGCTCCTTACATGTAATTGAAGTTTGATTCATGATTTGTACTTGTAGGTTACCTTTGAGGGCGGCCGATGAGGGTGGGTGCATGTGGCACTAGCAAGCTTCTCGGTGGTAGGCTTCTAGGTGCTCATAGTATGGTCATGGGTTAGGATAAGATGAATTGAGAGATTGTTTTTATATGCATGATTTGATTTGTTATCTAGTTGTTGGCATGGATTGGCCGATAGGGAGCTGATATGCTCAGATGTATATTTGGCATGGATTTGCCTATGGTGAGCTAATATGCTCTGATACCAACTGTGATGAACCGAGTTTTTATAACACATTTTGTTATTTTTAAAATTCAAACAGTAGAAGATATTTAAAAATTTTCAATATAATCTTTCTTTTGCATAAGTTTGTTAAAACCCAGGTGTCATCTACACAACAACAATGCTTTTCAGAGGTTATAAAAACCAATGAGTTTATATTTTACATTTTTCTAGGATTCTATCTAATCACAACTCATAGTCCAATTGTATAAATGCATATATGCATACATGTCCTGGAAGATAAAATGCAAGTCATATACTTACATTTTTAGCAGTCTCATGCTATTGTTGTCATTATACACAGTTCCATCTAGCTTTAGTTGTTTATCCTTCAATCATTTTCCTCAAAACCTGAGACATTGTAAACAAATTTACAATTTCTTAGCAAGTTATGCTTGGTAGGTGTTTGAGCATCTACTTTGGCAATATATAGAAAGCCAAATACAATTGGATATCCAAGCATTTATAATATGTTCTAAGGAACAATATATAGTCATACAATCTTAACCTTACAATAATACTCATATCACATACATCTCAATTCATTTTCAAGTAATCTCATATCATAACATTTCATCATATATCAACTCGTGATATAGACATTTATGTCAATCAATCAAATAATATATCAGATCACTAGGTAAGCAAAATCTATGCCAAGTCAAATCAAAACAATTCATAATCACATGTATCATGATAGTATAACACAATCTCAACCATGTACAACATTAGTACATGTAAAATCATAAGACATCCATATAAAGGATGATTCATGCTATCAGTATGCACAAATTAGTGATAAAACAATTGAATCACTTCTTGATTCAATATCAGGCAAATCTATGCCAAGTAAAATCAGAGCATATCAGCTCACCACAGGCAAATCCATGCCTTATATACATCTGAGCATATCAACTCACTATCGGCCAATCCATGCCAACAACTAGATAATAAATCAAATCATGCATATAAAAACAATCTCACAATTCATCTCAACCTAACCCATGATCATACCGTGAGCACCTGGAAGACTACCACCTAGATGCCACCACCTAGAATCTGTCAGTGCCACATGCACTTGCCTCATTGGCCGCCCTCATAGGTAACCCACAAGTACAAATCATGAATCAAACTTCGATTGCATATAAGGACATAAAATATGATTAAATACAAATCATGCATCAAATCATGGTTAGGTATGAAATAAAAATGAGGGATCAAATCCAAGAGATGCATAAATGAAATGTAGGTGTTAGTAGCTCTAATTAAGAATCTTAGACACTCTACATCTCTGTCCTTATCATTCATGTGTCTCAATAACATCCATATATCATTATAATTCACACATCTCAAATCATATCCACATACTAAATTAATCATCTAATATTATCATCTTCAAAGGGATATGCATACCATCTTATTTAATCCACGAAAGATGATACAGTCATAACTTATAATAATATTATCTATCAATGCATTAGAATCTATAATAACATGTATTTAACTAAATACATGTTATTTGGTCTAACCAATAATCTGATCATAATTTAAATATATGGATAAATTAAAGATGTTAGAACAACCTACTTAGAATCGTTGTTCCAATCTTTTGAAACCGATAAGCATCATACATAAAGGTTGATTAGCCATCAAGATTCATCTATCTCAATCTTTATCATGTAAATCTGAGAAAATATGTGAGTAACTTCATTAACTTATCTTCATGGTATAGATCAATTCATCAAATCTTAAATTGAATGGTTGGGTGGCTCTCGATGCCTCATCCAATCTACAGATCATTCAATTGAAAGAATTCTCACTTAATATTAATTAAAAAACTACATTTAGTATATATATATGTATATATTAATCTTGCTTAAGCCTACTTAATATGAATTGACAAAAATTCAAGATCAGTGAGAAGTAGCAGGCAACCATATATTAAAAACCTTAGGCTGGATGGCGATGGGACCACGACTAAAAGTAATAAAATATGTCAGATATACCATCAATGGTTATCCCTTTTACATGAAAGGCTGTGATAACTAAAGAGTGGAATGGAATAGTGGAGTTAGCCTAGTTTCCAATGCTACGTTCTTTTCCACTTCAAAGGATAACAGGCTAATAGTGGCAGATGATATTTATTACGGGGTTATAAGAGAGATTTGGGCCTTGGATTATACTTAGAGAACTGTGGTTGTGTTTAAGTACGATTGGGTGGCACACAACAAAGACAGCATCAAAATTGATGCCCTTGAATTGAAATTGGTTGACCTCAACAGGATCAGCTATAAAAATGATCAATTTATTTTGGCATCTCAAGAAAAACAAGTATTGTACATACAAGATGAATGTGATAAGAGATGGTCAAATGTTTTATCATCCTATCTAAGGGATTTATATGATGAAGACGATCTTGGAGATACTGAAATAAATTACCCTTCTGTTACCAAAACAATCCCATGAATCGAAGAAGTACTTGGTGAGAATGAGGATTATGTGCGTGACAATGGTGAGGAAGGTGCTTGGGTTTGAAGACAATATATATTTTGGGGTATGTGGAATATGCATATTAGTTAATTATAATATATATATATAATTCCATATTTATAAGTTTTAGCTCTTTTATCATGAGTTATATGGGTTGAGAAGTGAGCTATATGTGTGTACAAAGAATGCATGAATCAATGTCAACTATAAATAAAAAATTGTTTCATTATGTATTAATTGTTAGATATTGTATGGTACTAACATAAAAGGTGTATATATTTTGAACAAAAAAAAATTTATAAAGTCAACTTTTAAAGTTGTTAACAAAAATATGACTTACAAAGTATAACACACCTCATAATTAATTGTTCATCTTATTTTGCTTAATGTTTTTTATTAGTATAGTTTTTGTACTTCTTTGGTTATCACATATTTTTAGTTCTTTAAGAGTGTTTCTACAGTATTTTGTGCCACAAGTAAACTTTGAAAGCTTAATGTCAATCAAATATATCATCATCATCATCATCAAGACCTTATCCCAATTAGGGGTCGGCCACATGAATCTTATTCCTCCATTCCACTCTATTAAATACCATGGCTTCATTTAGTCCCAAAGTTTTTAAATCTTTCCTCACCACTTCTATCCACGTTCTTTTGGGCCTTCCCCTTGCCCTTTTAGAACCTTCAACTTGTATTGCCTCACTCCTTCTAACTGGTGCCATTGTTGGCCTCCTTTGAACATGTCCAAACCATCTAAGTCTAATCTCCCTCATCTTGTTACCTATTGGTGCTATCCCTAAATTTCTTCTTATATTTTCATTTCTAATTCTATCCTTTCTTGTCTTACCACTCATCCATCTCAACATCCTCATTTACGCAACACTACGACCTATGAGTATGATGTTCCTTAACTGCCCAACACTCTGATCCATAGAGCATGGCTGGCCTTATAGCCATCCTATAGAATTTTCCCTTTAGTTTGAGTGGCACCCGCCGATCACATAAAACCCCCGATGCACATCTCCATTTGTTCCAACCCGCTTGGATTCTCTGGGTAACCTCCCTCTCAATCTCTCCACTCTCATGGATCAATGATCCTAAGTATCGGAAGTGGTCTCTCATGGGGACCTCTTGGTTATCAATCTTGACTGGTGCTCCACTCCTACTCTCCTTGCTAAAATTACATTCCATATATTCTGTCTTAGTTTGGCTAATTTTAAATCCTTTCAATTCTAATGCTTCTCTCCATAGCTCTAGCTTTATGTTGACACCCTCCCTTGTCTCATCAAGTAGGACTATATCGTCTGCAAATAGCATGCACCAGGGAATCTCCTCATGCAGATGTTTTGTTAACTCATCCATAACTAATGTGAAAAGGTATGGACTCAATGCCGATCCTTGGTGCAATCCGACAGTGACAGGAAAATCACCAGTCACGCCACTAGTGGTCTTAACATTTGTTCCTGCTCCCTCATACATATCTTTAATTATGTCTATATACCCCTGAGAAACCCCTTTAACACCTAACACCCTCCATATTAACTCTCTAGGGACTCTATCATAAGCCTTCTCTAAGTCAATAAAGACCATGTGTAGGTCTTTTCTCCTCTCCCTATATTTCTCTACTAATTGTCTTAGTAAGAAAATAGCTTCCATGGTAGACCTCCCGGGCATGAAACCAAACTGATTCTCCGATACACTTGTTTCATGTCGTAGCCTCTTCTCAATGACTCTTTCAAAAAGTTTCATGGTGTAGCTCATAAGTTTGATCCCTCGATAATTAGTGCAGCTCTGAATGTCTCCTTTATTCTTATAGATTGGCACAATAGAGCTTTTCCTCCACTCATCAGGCATTTTCTTTGATTTTATAATCTTGTTAAACAACTTGGTCAACCAAACTACCCCAATATCTCCCATATGCTTCCAAACCTCTATTGGTATACTATCAGGCCCCATGGCCTTTCCTGATTTCATCTTTCTCAAGGCCTCTTTTACTTCAAGCATTCTAATCCTACGTTCATATCTATAATATCTAGTGTTATTTAGATTTATAGTATTTTCAATTCCTATATTCTCAGGGCCATTGTCATTTAACAATTTTTGGAAGTATATTTCCCACCTTTGTTTGATCTCAGCATCTTTAACTAATACCCTTTGATCATCGCTTCTAATGCACCTAACATGCTCTAAGTCCTTACTCTTACGTTTCTCTTACCTTTGCAAGTTTAAACACATCTTTCTCACCTTCTCTTGTTCCTAGTCTATTATAGAGCTCATCATATGCTTTAAGTTTAGCCTCACTTACTATTCTCTTAGCAACGTTTTTAGCATTCTTATATTGTTCATAGTTTTCATTATTTCTAATCTTCTGCCATGCTTTAAAATGCATTCGTTTTTCTTTAATAGCTTTTTGCACTGTTTCATTCCACCACCATGTTTCCTTTGTTAATAGCCTTTTACCTTTAGATACTCCTAAGACATCTTTTGCCACTTTCTTAATGGACTCAGCCATATTAGTCCACATGGTATTTACTTGTTTCATAATTCCAATTTCCTTCTACCATCAACTTATTTTTGAATGAGGTTATTTTCTCTCCTTTTAAGTTCCACCACTTAGTTTTTGGATGTGTATTAAGTTCAGTTCTTTTACTCCATCTTTTGATATGAATATCCATAACCATTAACCTATGTTGTGAGGTTAAACTCTCACTGGGTATCACCTTACAATCCTTACATATAGATCGTTCATTATTCCTAAGTAGAAAAAAAGTCTATTTGGCTTTTATGAAGTCCACTTTTAAAGGTTATTAAGTGTTCATCCCTCTTCTTAAAGAGTGTATTTGCAATGGATAGGTTATATGACAAAGCAAAATCGAGGATATTCTCCCCCATCTCGTTTCGTTCACCTATACCATACCCTCCGTGTATTCTATCATATCCTTCCTTATCTTTTCCTACATGGCCATTTAAGTCTGCTCCTATAAATATTCCCTCAGTATTGGGAATTTCTTGCATAACTCCCTCCATATCTTCCCAAAACTGTCTCTTAATTATATCTTGTAGCCCTACTTGTGGTGCATATGCACTTATAATATTTATAATCTGCTCTCCTAGAATCATTTTTATTATTATAATTCTATCACTGATTCTTTTAATGTCCACAACTTTATCCTTTAATTCCTTATCCACTATTATTCCCATGCCATTTCTATTATTTTCCTTTCCTACGTACCATAATTTATACCCATCTATTTCTCTAGCTTTAGCCCCTTTCCACTTGGTTTCTTGGATACAAGCGATGTTGACTCTCCTACGTTTTATCTTGTCTACTAACTCCAAACTCTTACCTGTCAATGTCCCTATATTCCATGTAGCAATGCGAATCTTATGATTTGGAGATTCCCTATTTACTATCGCCTTTCTCGACCTCCATGGTATGAACCCATGTCCACTTTTCACTGCACCTGGGTTCTGATGCAGCACGTCGCTTCCGAGGGGACGCTCTAGCAGCCCTTGCCCATTTTTCACTACACCCGGGATCCGATGTAGCGCGTCGCTTCTGGGAGAACGCCCTAGTAACCCTTGCCTATTTTTCACCGCATTCGGGATCCGATGCAACGCGTCGCTTATGGGGAATGCCCTAGCTTGAGCGAATTTCAGATTTCGATTCATGTCATGTTGGGGTTGCCATAGTTTTAAAAGCTGAAGATGATTTTCATTAAAATCATTACAATCATTAAAATCATCATCAAATATATATATATATATATATTCATTCAAAATTAAGTATAACCTTAAGCCCTGAACCCTATCCCCAAACCCTAAACCTTAAATGTTGTACCTGAACCCTAACCCTAACCCTGAACCCTGATTCTATATTTATTATTTTTAGCTCTTTTGTTATGAGCTATATGGATTGATAAGTGAACTAGCTATATTTGGGTATAAAGAATATATAGATGAATATATGTTGACTTTAAAAGTGTACGCTTTTAAAGTATGTACATCGAATAAGAATTTACAAAAATTTGAATTATACAAATTTGGTGTCAAGAAAACTTTAATATCAGAACCACACTCTCACACGAACACACATGCACAGCTCATGAAATGGATAGGAAAATTTAAGCTAGCACACCCACATTCCCACCTCATAATTAATTTATCATCTTATTTTTTCTTAATGTTCTTTTATTAGAACAGTTTTTGTACTTCTTTGTTTATCACATATTTTTAGTTCCTTTGGAGTGTTTGTACAATATTTTGTGGCGCAAGTAAATTTTGGAAGCTTATAGTGTCAATCAAATATATATATATATATTATTTTAAAATTAATTAAGTGTAATTCAACCCTGGACCTTAACCCTGAACCCCTAACCTTGAACCCTTAACCATGAGCCCTTAACTCTAACTCCGAACCCTTTTCCCTAAACACCTGAACCTTAATGCTTGAACCCATGAATCAATGTTGACTATCATAAAATTTTCATTTCATTGTGTACTAATACTATTAGATATTGTGAAGTACTAGCATATAAAAGGTATATATATTTTGAATAAAAATTTATAAAAAACTGTATACTTGTAAAGTCATTTATTTGTAAATGACTTCAAAAGTTTAGACTTTTAAAGTTGTTTATTTGTAAATGACTTCTTTATGTACCCCTATTTGAACCACAAAAAACAAACTTCCTGCCATGCCCCACTAACATAGAGAAAAATTGAGGGAGAAGAAAGAAGAGGAACAGGGAAGGAGAGGAGAAGAGGGACGTATGTAGGGGGTGAACTAGGTTCTAGCGGAGGCGGGGGGGGGGTGTGTGAACTGGGTTCTGACTGGAGGGGTGGGGAAACTAGGATCCAACATTAGGGATGTGGGGGTAGAATTGGCTTCCGGCATGGCATGGATGGGGGAAGGGAGGAATTGGGTTCCGATAGGAGGGGTGGACTGAGGAGGGGGATCCGAGTAATGGGTGGGGGGGTGTACCTCCATTCTTTGTATGCACTAACTTTGGAGGTATTCATTTAAAGGAATCAAAGCTGACATGCATGATCTTATAGGTGCTTGATTGCTTCCTCTTTTCTTTTGTTTCTTAACATGTCTAGTAATAACATCTGGTAACTCCAATGCATGTTTCCATTTTCATGTTATTTGCTTTCCTAGTTAAATCAAAACTAATCTCTCTTAGGCTAAGTGGTGTAGCTTTAAAATTACTCGCATGCTCACAAATCAAAGTAATAATTACATGTGAGAGATGTTGATCCGTGAGAAATTTCTAGTTGATTTGATCTTATTTAAGTTGCTTAGCTTAGCTAAAGAAAGATTGTTTTGATAAACATGGAATTGAAATAACATGGAATGAGAAACATGCATAAAATTAGACACATGAGCTGAAGGAAACTTTCTAAAAATAAAGATTTTCAAAGGAATTAGAAACTTTCCTAGCTAACATGGATTAAATGAAAAAAATGATGCTAAACTAAAATGAATTATTCTAGGAAGCTTTAAAGAAACTTGCCAAAAATGAAACTTCACTAAACCAACACTTTCCTAATCCTAAAACATTCTAAAAATAAAACATTCTAAAACTAAACAAATAAATGTTCTAAAGCTAAACTATGATGTAAATAACTAAATAAGTAATGCTAAACTATCATGAAACAAGGGAACAACAAACCACTTTAAGACAAATCACCCAATCACCATGTGCATGACCCATGGAGTTGTGCGCATGGTTCATGAGTAAGTAAATGGCTGAAATGTGTGGAATAAAAGTTTACTAACATGGGATCTAACCAAAATAGTAACTAAACTATCTAAAAATCTAAATTGGTCCTTAAGAAATCAAGTAAATAAAGTGTATGGACTGCTCAAAATTATGTATGACTCATGAATGGTAAAATTCCAAAAGTAAGGTACTCATGAAACATAAATCAAACAAGAAATTACATGGTGGATTTGATTTAAGACATGAAACATGATCATAAAACCATAATTTTAATGAACTTCAAGTATGCAAAGAACTAAGAGAAATTTTACATGAATCATAAACTTTATTGAATGGAATTTGATACATGACTTGTGCACATGTACATAGATGAACATCTAGCATAAGCTAATTAAGCTTATCACTACTTGTGAATA
Source organism: Warburgia ugandensis (assembly GCA_035236585.1). Classification (NCBI taxonomy): domain Eukaryota; kingdom Viridiplantae; phylum Streptophyta; class Magnoliopsida; order Canellales; family Canellaceae; genus Warburgia; species Warburgia ugandensis. The sequence continues at coordinate 51,099,284 of CP141133.1, read as the reverse complement.
CCTACACCTAGTAAGAGATGTGAAATCAAAGCAGTGGAGTTAAAGACTAGTGAAAGGACCATGAGATCTGTAGGCCTTTTACAAATATCTCTACTAAGCAAGCAAATACTTTTCATGTATTCTTTATCTATTTTCCTTAAGGTTAGTTTATCACATATGTTAGATATTGTATGTTTATGTAGAGGGATGGAGACAAAGTCTCCTTTAATTTATTTTGGTTTCTTTAAATGAAGTACATAGCCTTTTTTATGTCATTGTTCTAGTATCATTGAGTGCTTCAGTGTAGTAATGATGGAATGAGAAGAACATCAAACTGAAGATTACGGCCACATTGAAGAGCATGAACAAGAGGCCAACATGAGCACTACTCCAAAAAGAAAGGGCAGAGGGCGAACAACAATGGAAAAAGTTATCGGAAAAAAGTATGAGGGAATTAAAAAAAACTATCCAATACAATAGTAGAGGGCAAGAGATTGGTGAGAGTGTAACTGCTTATAATAGTTTCCTCTACTCTACAGTAAGAAGCATGGTTCCTATCACATTTGAGGATTGGAGACATGTACCATCCCCAATAAAAGATTCAATATGGGAAATGGTGAAGGTATGTAAGCATTAAGCAAATGTATTATTTACATTATAACTTTTCTTATTTTCAAATATAGTAATTTGATGCGTTCAATTTATAGTTTGCATTTGACATCCCGGATGATAAGAAGATGCATGATTTACTAGGGGTTGTTGAGAAATCGAGAAAATGGAAGAACTACCTTGTTCACAAGAACATAGCTCCAAAAGTCAATGATCTATCAAGGCTATACACAGTGCCTTCCATTTACTCTGACGTCATTGATAGGAGGCTTGGAATGCATTTGTATAGAACTACACCTCTGCCGAGTTTGAGGTATGTGCAGAAACAATGCTTCATTCTTTTAATTACATGTACCATTCAATTATTGCACTTAATCACGCATGTAAAAATGTGCAGGTGAAGAGTGTACGGGGAAGAAAGGTGCATGAAACAAAGATGTAGCACCACCTATCTAGGTTGGGCTATGCTTGTTTAGAAGAGCGTGAAGTAAGAATTTGTGACAATTTATCCCATTCAATTTAATGCTACTATAGTTATATACATGTTCTCTAACTATAGTGCCTTTGCTCATAGCCAAAAAAAGCTAGAACTACGAAACCCATTGATTACTCCATCCTCTGGAAGACAGCACATTTGGTGGGTTGTACTGGCAATAAGTTCTTAGATAAAACTACTACACAAATTGCTTCATGCATAGTAAGTGATTCCACTTGTCTATAAATTTTTTATATTTAATTAGATCACATGATCATGTCTTTCCAATTAAATTTTGCAAGACATTCTTGCCTAAGAAAGTGCTATGTTGATATTTTTCGCAAGTACATGAGCTATTGTAGTATAGCTATGCAAATACAGGTCTATCCCACAGGGACTCGCTTTAAAAGATGGAGTTTTACATAAAATTCAATTAAAAAATAAAACTAACAAATATAACAGAAATAAAATGACAATAAAATAAAATTTTAGATTTATTTAACTTTTGCAAATTACAGACTTTCTAATTCCAAAAAAAAAACCAAAAAATGAAACTAAATATGCAGTCTTGGATATCACTGTCCCTAGATAGGTGGAACATGGATAAGAAAAAACCAGAATATTCGGGGACACAGATGGAAATAAAATGAGGACTCAAACGGTTTTAAAAAGAAGATAGAGTTGGAATTCCTCAGATCTGCCAAGGGCAGAATTGGAAGTTTTGGACAATTTTTATAATAAAAAAACACACAGGAACCCAATAATGTAGCTGGAGGAGGAGGAGGGAAGAAGGAAGAAGGGAGAAGAGGGAGAAGAAGAAGAGAAGAAAGGAAGAGGAGAAGAGATGGGAGAAAACCCGATCTGGGTTTTCTTCCTCTGGGCCGGCCGACGATGGATCAGGTGATGGGTACTGGTCGGAGATGGTTGTTTTGACAGAGAAAATGAGTGGGCAAGAGTAGATCAATCAACCGGCCCTAGTGCGGTGAAAAGAGGAGGAATGCCACTGAATGGAGGAGATGACCTGGGTGATGGAGATAACACGTGGAGCAAAGATGATCTAGGCAGGGGGAAATGATCTGGGAAAGACTGGTGGAAAGAAAGAAAAGGGACATGACGTCCAGGCTTCTAGGCATCTTCTGGTTCTGACTTGGAGAAAAGAGGGGAAGGTGCGGTGGACTGCCCAGAGCTGGTGATTGTACTGGAAGGGATCAAGGGAGTTCCTAACCGGTGAGCAAGTGCATTGAAGGTAGGGGTTGAAGGGAGAGAAGAGAATGAAAGAGAAACAGGGGAAGATGGGAAAAGCTGGTTCGTCTGGTGCGTAAAAAAAACGAGAGAGATGGTAGGACATGAGAGAGAGAGTGGATGAAGAAGGAGGAGGAGAGGGTGCAGTTAAGAAAGATTAGATGGAAAGTGGGAGAGAGAAGAGGTGGGTTGTGCGTGAGATGGGGATGATAAGGCTAAGAGGAGAGAATGGATAGAGACGTGAGATAGGAAGATAAGTAAGAGTGTGGAAGAGAGTATGAGAGAATTGGAAGGGCGGTAACAAAGAAACTCAAAACAAACTAGGAGTGCTGGTGCTTGAAACAAAAAAGGGATGGGCAAAGGAAAAGGATGAACACAAGATGACTAGGAAAAGACAATAGCAAACAAGCTAAGGAAAGTAAAAACTCAAAACTCCCAAAACAACTTTAAAAAAAAAACACAACACCGTTCCACCTCCACGGTTCTCCTTTTTATTATTTAGATCTTGCAAATCTGTGTTTCAAATCATAGATTAGGCTCAAGATATCCTTGATCTAATAATCTCACCATTGATCTTATGGATACATGAGGTAAGCTAGTTAGATCTCATAGATCAATGATCTAATCAAGTATTCTGACAAAAAATCGTCACTAATCTAGTTTTGAATGGTTGGATTGGACCTTGAATTAGCTAGTCCATAATTGTTGTGTTATTTTTGTCACAATTTATTACTGATATGTAATTAGAGTAATAAATTGCATGGATCTACCTTATGATCGTGTTTTTAACGGTCAGATACTAAGATTTTGATTTTTCCCTTCACACTACTAAATTTTTTATCAAAATTTCAAGGACCAATTGATTTTTGATTGATGATCCATCTTCATTGGTGAAAATATCAGGTGTGATTTATCCAAGTCACAAAAATTCCAAATTTTCATATTTTAGGGGTTTGCCGAAAAATGTCACCGTAGTCGAAGAAGATGATTGGATTTCGGTCATTGTCGGTGATCCATTTCTCAATAGATCTCAAATAAAAATCATGGGTATTGTAGATCAGGCTCTCACCTATGAACTTATGATGTTTTGTGGTGATCTGATATCATTTGATGCCAAAAAATGTCAAAAAGGAGGTGTCAGTCATCAAATTTATAATAGTCATTGGTGTCACCTTCTTTGCTCAAATTCTACTTTGTTTCTCATCTAATTTCAATGATTTTTGAGTTTTTTTGTTTGTACTTATGTCCTAAAGATAATGAATGGTTTGGATCATTGGTCCAAGTGTTCATTTTTCATTGAAATGCCTTGTAAATTGGGCTGCCAAAAAAAAAATGCTCAACACCTTATCTTCACCTGCATGCCGGGCTTTCTCTACCAAGCTGGGTTCCTTCTTTAGTATGGCTAGTTTCTGGCATGTTTCTAGGGGGGGGCGCAATATCAAATTTGGCCCTTCCATTTAAGTATTTTAATAATTCCTTTTTCCCCTTTTATTTAACATTAAACATATACTCATGATGTTTTTCTCATTATTCTTCACAATGTAATTTCAATCGAAAGATGATTATGACTCATGATGATTTTCTGATGTTGCTTTACTATTAAACCCAAATTTCTGAAAGTATGGCCCACTAGTGAAATTACCAAATTGCCCTTCATAAGAAAATTCACGATTTATTCGTCCAAACTTCAATTTCAGCAAAATTAGGGTTGCTGGAATCATCTTTTCAAGTACAATCCAATTATGAAAGTATCAATACTTGATTTGATGTCAATCAAGTGTTTACTTATAAACTCCAAAAATAGAAAAAATCAATATTTCATTTTCATCCCAATTTAACATTTTCCAAAATTTACTTAAATTAGAATTTTAAAATATGGGATGTTACACAATAAGAGCATAAGTTCCACACTAAAACATGCAAAGTTTAGAACTAATCTTATGTGTTTGATCAAGGTGAAAACAACAGTTCTATGGAGAATGCTTCATGCCAATTCTAGCCCATCCAACACATGCAAATTGATCACACACACATCTATTCCACTATCCCACAATCAATCATTGGTATGTAATAACCTAATGGCATGACTTAATATGATTTCTAAACAAAAATTGAAGCATTAAATAACCAGCCATCATGTGCCATTTTCAAGTGAAATTTCTAGTCCATATTTGGGTAACCACACAACATTATTTATAGACAAAACTTTCAAAGATCATAAAACAATAAGGTAACATTAGAATGGATGTGAAGTATCTATGTTCTAACAAGGAGTTGGTGGCCAAACCTTTGAGTGAATGAGGCACCTCACTTTAGGTCTCTATTATGAACACTTCGATAACTCTAGTGAATTTTTCCCAATTTCCTAATGATTCATTAATTTCTCCACATGTATTTAAATCCACTTGATAGGACTAAGAGTATATTAGTAAATTAGAACCATCCTGGGTCCATATGTCTTCAAAACCAGTCCACTTCCCTCCTCTTTTAGCATGTTAAATTTTAGTTTCTTCTTGCCATTTTAAGTTGAGATCATGCCTCATTAGTAGGACATATGGTAAGGTCAAGATAATTCCAAAAATCAACCTAAAACAATAGCTATCCAAGGTGGTTTCACAGCTAGAGTAACACCCAAGCTCACTCTATCTCATGCCCCATCTACACGTGTGCCACCTACACCCAAGAAAGCATCAACCATTCAATCAATTTCGAGCTAAATTAGCTCTTGGTCTCATGTAGAATATGTATGGAAGCATGCAAGATGATCAAATAATGATAGATCAAAATTTCAAGTCATTTAACACATAGTCAAGCTAAAAACATGCATGAAGAAAACTTGAGCTATTTTCTAACAAAACATGCAATTTTTGAAGAACAAAGAATAAGATACATTAAGTGTTTCCCAAAATCCTTACCTGGTAAAGAATCCCTCAAAATTTTGAAGTTTCTTTGCTAGAAATCAGCTCCCTGTAGTAAATTTTCCTCCCCAATTAGTTGGGCCTTTTCTCCTCTAAATTTTTCATTTTGTCACTTCAATTCTCCTTTTCTGCTTGGCTTCTTCTCAAATTCTCTCCATCAGATCTACTTCCAATATCCCTCACCTTATTTGTTTTTTCCACTTAGCTACACTCCCTCTTAGGGTCTGGTCACCCAATGGCAGGAGAAGGCATGATTTTGTCCCTTATTTCACTCTGCTTGAATGTCACATGTTACTCTAACTTAGATGCTTGATGGCAGCTGCCTTGCATGCCACAAGTCCAGCTATCACCTCACTAAAAGTCACATTTGGGAGCCTGTTGGAATCATGCATAATTCACCTAGGTAACTATGCACTTCACACACTCCTAACTTCTCAATTTCTCACCTAGGTTTCTCTAATTCTTTACCTATATAGTCATGCATTCACTTTACCTTGGTGTTTCAAATTAGTTTCATTTCACTTTCCATAAGTTGTACTTTTGGTTAATTCACCATTAAATCATTTCTTTTAGATGATTGGGGAATGGGCTGAATTAACCAACCATCATTCGAGTTAACACACAACTTTAAGATCATTTCTTTTACCATCATACTAATTATTTTCATTTATCTAATGAATCTTTTTCTTTTTCTTTTCTTTCATTTCTTTCTATGTCCTTAAAGTGCTACTTAGGTGACATTTGTTATAACCACTCCATCTCTTTAGACATATTTCCTATATAATCATGCAATGGATTCTAGACCATGTATGGGCTCTTATTTGGAAAGGTGAGCTACTAATTTGCTTCACCTTTTTGCAGCAAAAAGAATTAGTTCTGTGGTGACCCGAATTTTTGAAATACATTTTCATTATATATTTTCAAATGGTGGTCGACCAATTTTGCAAAAATTTTGAAAACTTAAGCAATGGAAATATTTTCTTTGAAATTCTTTTCAAAAAATCCAAATGCCACATTTCACTCACATATACATACATAATTTTGTATACAACATATGTTTCCAAAGAAACTCATTTTATTAAAATTATAGGATTGATCTAGTGGTTCACAGCCCCTTTATTATATCTTATGTCCAAAATACACAAATCAAAATGCAATCCAATCCTTTCCACAATAGTCCATAGTCTTGACCAACAGTATGGTCATTGTCTTCCCATGTCATATCTCTCTATTCTTTTCTTTCTATATATGAGATATTGTAAACATTCAAACATTTACAATATCTCAGCAAGCTGTGCTTGATAGGGGATTCAAGAACATATGGAATCATATAATTCAAAAGTACAGTATTTATAATCATCATATTCCATATGAATCACATAATTCAATTTCCATGAACCATACCATATATGATCATTCTATCATATAATTTATCATGTAACATCTACTATGATAATTCAAAACCACTCACCACTATATCGTATGTGTGTGTGTGTGTGTGTATAGTCAAAAACCATGAACAACAGTCAATATCTCAAACATCAATAATTATACTAAGATATACTGAGTTGATAAATCATCTAGACTTTTGCTAGAAAAATACTCCCTCATTAAGGCAGTATTGGCATCTCACTATGCCATGCATCATAATGTAAAATACTCAAGGACTACCACGTTGTAGTCTGATCTGTACTACCGCACTTGAATAACTGTCATGTTCACCACTGATACCACAGTGGAAAATATTGTGTCACTACCCATATGGGGAGACAGGAGTTTCATAGTGGGGCCTTCCCATAACTGCCCCACCTGACTTTTAGCCTCTCTTTGGGCAAGTTATCATAATATCATCAAATTTTGGGAAGCAGGTGGCCAAGCCCTCATAACTTCCCTAGCATAGGATTCCCAAGCTTATGCCTTTTTAAAACAAAGCCACAAGCCTCCATGCTTGTGTCTAAAATATTTCTTGTACATCTTAGACGATCTGTCTATTTATATTATTATCCTCATACTCAGGATATAATTTCATTTCTAGATTTAGGGATCCTTATTTACAATGAATGATACCCATATTCATATAAGTTTATGGATTAATCATTTATTGTAAATGATCCCCATTTCCTTTAATTTGGTATTCATATACCAAATGTTATGAAGTGTAAGGATACTCATTTGATATAAATGATATCCATTATTATTATGTTCTTATCTAAGTTTAGGGCTAATCATAAATGATACACAGGTATTTATTATGTATTACATCTAATTTTAACAGTTATCTCTATCTCATATACATGAATTATGATTCAAATGTAACTAAGCATATTATCATTCATAAGCATTATAATGTTTATGTATGAGAACAATTTCATAGACCATAGGTCATGTATTCTTAAAGTTCCACCTACCTTCATGTAGTGATTCATCCCTTCATATCTTCCATGATTGACATATGTAATCTGTAAATACATACATACTGTCATTATCTGTACAATTTTGGATAAACTCCTATCTATATTCCTTATCTAATATTGTCCTTTGATATAAAGGATCTAAATTTGTCTTGTGTTCCTATAATTCATACAATCTATCTTCCTCAAATAGTATATATCCAATTGATCAATAGATCTGATGGTTAGAATGATCTTCTAATCTTTCAGATCTAAATATTTTCTATCTCTAAGTCTTTGTGTATCCATCTGCTTGATCTTGATCTTCCATCCTTTGATCAATAATTTATACTTGTTGATAAAGATTAAGGGCCTATATCTTCTATCTTCTAGTTCTTCTTTGATATAAGTTTAGTTGTTTGATCATCCCTAAGGAGGAGGATCCTAGTTCTCTTCCTTGAATCATATTTGATCAAGGGTTTGGATTATCTAATCTAATGATATAGATTTGATCTACAACATACATATTAATAAACATGCATACTAAGTACAATACAATGTTATGATTCTTATTGTTCTTAATCATTCAAGATCTCCTTATGGATCTTGTTTGATCTTGATTATCTTACTTACCATTTTTATTAGATATTTTACCAACCTTTTATGATCTTATTATTATTATTCAAGTAGTTAATGTTTTACTAGTTGAAGATAGCTTATTTCATCATCAGTCTAAACTACTCCTCCTTATGTCAAAATTGACCAATGCTTACTAGTTAAAGTCTTCTCAAAGAGTGGTTAATACAACCCTCATGTAAGGAGAAGTTTAGACCTCAACTTAATTCGATGGGAGGCGAGGGAAAAGCACTTAGCTCTTGTATACCCCTTATAACCACAATGTTCAGAGTCCACTGGGGTGGCACTAGCTCAATCTTTAACAAGGTTCCTATGAGCATTTTAACCTTAAGTACTCTTTCTAATTGATTTTAATTAAATCCATGAACATTTAAAATGTCATTCATGGTGTTTCATTATTTTGCTAATTTGGGCAAAGGAAATGATATTCCTTATATTAACCTACTAACTATAGCCCTTACTATCATTAAGGTCATGTACTTCTTTCATTACAAATGTCCATATCAATCTATCTTTCATTAATTACATTTTTCATGTAATTTACATAATATGAAAGCATAAAGAAGTAAATTTAACAATTAATCCACTAAGCAATAAAATACATTTACAATAACATTCAATAATTCAAATGAAAATTTAACATGCCGTAACTGTTCATCATGATCCAACGGTCATATTTGATTTCTATTCATTTTTCATCCCATTTAGGGTTTAGATCTTGATCATTCATTTTCCTTTAGATCTAATACATTTTCTTAATGTGATTTTATCACTAGATCATTGGTGTATCTCATCAAATGATCTAATCCTTCTTAATCCAACTGATTAAGAAGATCTTAAACCATTTTATCAAAATTAAGGGCATAGATCTCAATCTATCCCAAATTAGCCTCATTAGGCCCATCAATCCATATGATCCTAACTGTATATCATCATCCAAACACATCCACACTATCCAATCATCCTTGACCAAACTGATCAAGGAGATTACCATTCACTTTTATGCATTTTACTACTTTTAAGGGGCAAGATCTTAACATCAACCAAATCAGTTACATCCAACCCTTCCATACATTCTATTACAACATTTGATCATCATAAAAACTTAAAAACTATTTTTAATGGTCTGATCATACTTGATTACTCAGATCAAGAAGATTCATACTTATTTTTATGATTTTTCATCTATTAATGCTAAATCTCTTAATTAAATATAGATCAATCACTTCCAACTATTTATTTCATGTTCCATAATCATTAGATCTTCAATGGATCAGAAATCTAAAGTCTGATCATGCCAGATTTGACTGATCAAAGGAATTAGTAATACTTTTCTTTATTAACAAAATTTTACATGCATCAAAACATAAGTTTTCTGAGTTCAATACCTTATACAAGAAACAAGGAATCTATAGCAACTTTTAGATCTAAAATTAGAGCTAAATTGAGCTCTCAATTGAAGAAACAAGATTTGAGTACATAATTAAATGATTTAGATCATGTATGAGGAACGTGAAAAAACAGAGGGCAACGCATTACCAGTGATAACAAGTGATGCAGAGCAGTGACCGGCTATGGGTGAGACGATCCAGATTTGGACCATCGGATCACCTAACACCTGATCACCCTCTATTCCTTAATATCAAGGGCTAAGAATTTGCATCTCCTAGGGTTTTTTAGCCCCAGAAACTCATCCAACGCTCAGAATTATAATCTGAGCAGTCCATGATGAGATCTCAACCCATGTTGGTGGATCCATTGTCTCCAATGGATCAACAACCTGGGGAGATTAGATGAGACCAAAAAACTCAAAGGGAGTTGCCAGAATGAACTTGGAAGGAGGGTTTAGGCTTACCTAGCCTGGTTCGGTGAAAGAATTTCACCAGAGAAAAGAATAACCCGATAAGAAAACCCTAGGTTGCCAGAATCATATACAGTCAAGATTTTCTCCGATGACATTGCTGGAGAAATAAAGAAAGCTAGAAATAACCCTAGACACCAGAAGATACATTTAGTCTGTGATTTCTTTGGTGTTGTAGCCAGAGAAGATCGAAGACCATGGGGCTTTTGTAGATCACCATGCACTGAAGAGATACAATGGTTCTAGATCAACTTTTAACAGCCAAATTTGTCAGAATAACAGGGATTAATCACTAGAGATGGTACCTAGCACCGTGCTTGTCTTAGTTTTGAGTTTCTCGGCAATCCAGGATGTGGATCATCATGAAAACATAGGGCTTTTGTAGATCAGCCCTATCCAATCAGATCCAACTGTGGAGATTGAAAATTAATGGCTGGAATTGGATGGCTAATTTAATGAATATTTCTAGGAAAAAGTGTAATGACTCTAATTTTGTAACATTAAAATCCCAAGTTAGCAATGAAAAGTTCAGTTTTTGAAAATAAGGGTATTTTGGTTATTTTACTATTCACCTTAATGGAACCTAGAAATTTGGTCCTGAAAATGGTACCATTAGGTGCGTATTGGAAAAAGGAATCCAACAAGACCAAAATCACCCAAAACGGAGTTAAAATGATCAAGTTATGGCCCTTTGAAGTTCAGGGGCAAAAATGTAATTTTTACTAAAAAACTGATTTAGCCTGCAAAACACAGGGGCCCGTTTGATACAGGCACCCCCTTTCTTCAAACTCCTAGAGGGTTCTAGAACGGCGGTGATTGGAGGAGAAATCACCACCATTCTGGAGGTTTCTCCACCGCCATTCAAGGGCGGTGAGAGCCCCCTCTAGAACCCTCTTATAGCTCTATAAATAGAGCTCTTGGGTGCCTCTAATGGCAGCCCAAAAGCTTGAGAAAAACCCATTTTGGAGAAGCAACTAAGAGGAGAAATATGGAGAAAAACCCAGCAACGAGCCAGGTATGCCTAAGATCCCTCAAAACCTGTCTTCACATTAGTCCTAGGCTCAGTTTCCCTAAGTTTTTGCATGAAAAATCATGCAAAAACGGGCCCTTGAGAGTCACCAAGGACCCAAGGACGATCCCTGGGCCGCACTAGTTCGACAGGGTCGAACCAAGGCGTCCCAAGTCCCAAGGACGCCCCAGTCCCCCAACGAGCAAAATGCTCCAGACGGAACGAAACATGTCGTCCGCGTTGAGAGAACCAAACGGGTGCGTCCGTGGACGCGCCCTCAAAATGAAAAACCGAGCTGGAAATCTAGCGCGTCTACAAACGCGCTTGCTGGGGCGCATGCCGCTGACGTGCAATGCGCTAGCATTCTGGGATTTCCACTTCTTAAAACCCACTGGGGCCCATGCCGCTGACACGCAGCGCGCTAGCATTCTGGATTTTCACCTCTTAAAGGCCCTTATGTACATGTCATACTAAAAAGCTTATAACTTGAGATCTAGAGCTCCGATTGAGGCGCAGCAAAAGGCATTGTGTCCGTGTCGATGACATGGACATATTCAAACTATAAAATCCCTAACCAAGGCCCAATAAAATGTGGGCACGACCCTTAGAATAGGATGGTGGTGCGTGACCGCTAGACCTTTGGAAAACTGATGATACCATGGCCCAATTAAGACCTTAGGATACCCATAGGCATGGGGATGAACCCTTAATGCCTTAGTAATAAGACCAACCACTCTAAAACCTATAAAAGATAGGCTAAACTAACCTTGATTTCCCAAACCATGTTCAGGAGCATACGAGGATAAAGGAGTTAGCGCGACCTAGCCAGGTAGGTGCTCTATCGGTACTAGATTTTTTTAAAAGAACCATGATTGTTTTGAGAATACATGTTTTAAGTATATGACTTGTTTAGCATGAATTAATTCAACATAAATATGATAAATGCTTTATGCATAGACATGTTTTATAAATAATTGCATATACATTATGCATAGATATGTTTTGCAAACAATTGCATACATTGTATGATTTGTGAAACATTGAGTTTTTGAAAGACTGCATGTCCTTGAGGGTTACCAAAAGATGCTGGGTAGGCAGTTGTGAGGGCCAGGCAGTTGTGAGGGACCCAAAGAGGACAGGTTTTGAAAAAGAGGTTTTTACGTGTTTGATCTGATTATGATTTGGGCTGATAAGCTCGTGGGCGCTATGCTGAGAGGTTTGGGTTGGCCTCCAGCCTCTACCACTATTAGGTGGATGGTTACCATGCCCAAAAAGGGCAACATCCCTACGTCGACTGCATGTGGTACAGGGGGCTACCACTGGTGTCACAGCACTGGCTCGACGTGTCATAGGCCCTGTTGAGACTATGACCGAGTGTCCTCAGGTACCCGGGGACCACACGGTGGCGAGGTCGTGGGCATAGTTGGACCCTATGGTTTCATAGACTTATTTGCATTGCATATGACATGATATGAGGTTGGTTTACCATACCATACTAGATATCCATGAGTTGGATTCAATGAAGCATCTTATGCATATCATTATATTTATGATACTTTCAACTTGGTTTGTGCGATTCTTTAAGTCGTTAGTATTTCAATTTGACAATGGATTTTGATATCGATATTGAACTTGAGTGTTCAGACATGCACATGTTTTGAAAGAACATATGATTTTAAACATCTACTGCATTCTAAAACTAGTAGTGATGGACTCCTACTGAGTATAGTATATACTCACCCAATCCTCAACATTTTTCAGACACAAAGTAAACACTTAAGAGCAAGGAACGCTTGTGACAGAAGACACCCGACTAAGTGCAAGTAAGTAAACCCCTACCTTATCTTTCAATGTTACTTGATTGTAGTTACTCTCTATAGCTGAGGCTGTGACTAACACTTTCTTGGGAATAATGTTGATTTAAAACTTTGCCATGGCTAGACAATTTGAAAATGTGTTTTGACACTCGAGGTTTTTATGAAAGATTGTTTTCCAAAATGAAAAAGATTTTGACACTCGCCTTTTTATCAAAATTGCATCATATAGAAACCTAGGTCGTCACAAGAAGCCTAGGTGCAATGGGGACGATGCGTATCTTGACGCTTCTACAGATAGACATGAGTTGTCTGCCTTGGGTGCATCTAGGGACGGTGCCCCTAAGAAAGAAGAGAAAGAGAGAAATGGAAAAGATGAGGGGGCAGTTTTTAGCTAGGATTTTAGTGGATTCTAGGGAACCTCGTGGGGGATTTTTGAATTTTCCATGATTACATGTCATAATTATGTTTCATTTCTTTTTATTATTAAATTGTCATTGGATTCCCACTACCATCTCCTTCTCCACTAGTAGTTGGTAGCAGTTTGACTCATGATGGTGCTCTTCTAGACTGTTGGCCCACCTTGTGGGCCGCACATAGTTGTGGAAAGATTGATTTGCCCTTTTAATTCAAAAAATGGAGAAAAATAGGGTTTATTCTTATGAACTTGGAAATGAGCATACTTAGTGTTGCTTTGATCAATTTCTCAAGTACATTTCAAATTTTAATGTCTTAGGTCTCGATTTTGAGTAAAATTACTATTTTACCTTTTTATTCATAAAAATAGAGAAAATAAGGATTTTTCATCCAGACTCAAAATTTGACGTACTTACAATCATTCTGATCGATTTTTCGAGTATATTACAAATATCCAAGTTTTAAGTCTTGATTTTATTTTTACGAAAATGAATTTTCCTAGAACTCAAAGTTCCAGTTCTACTTTTAAAATTTCAACTTTTATTTTTTTTATAATTCAAATATATTCATAAAAATTGGGGTTATTACAAGTTCAATGCTTAGCGCATGTGGACCTATTTACTTAACATTCTTTACATTTTCACTTTTAGTTAAATAAAAGCTTACACCTTAAATAGTCTTTTTGTAAATGTTTAACCCTCGTATCATTGAGCTATATTTCAATAAATTATCTTTTATGGAAAATAATTTTTTTCATTGGATAAAAATTTAGGGCTTTACATTCTTCCCCCCTTTTTGAAGATTTCACCCTAGAGAACTTTCATTACAAATCATTAAAAGTAGTTTTTAAAACTTCTGTTTCATTTAGATTTTTGTTTCCCATGTGGCTTCCTCTCAAGAAAGTAATTACTTCTACTAAACTTTGTTGAGAGTGATGAGTTTTGTTTCTCAAAATCTTATCCTTCTCATCACAATACTGCTCATTCCTAGAATGTGGAATTCTAGTTAACAGCTCAATGGTGAATCACATTTCTTGCCTTGGAGGTAAACCAATCAACTCCTTAGGGAAAAACATCCTAGCAATCTCGCACAATATCAGTCTACTTAATTCAAAGTCTAGACACCTCTAGAGTCACAACACTACCCTCTAAATAAGACTCTTACATATGTACATAACATCCATACTAGATGCAAAATTACTAGGCATAAACAAATGAGTAGCACTAGGGTCACTAAAAATGTGTTCATGTATATGAGATATCAAAAGTGTACCTTCCAAGACGGCATTGGAGGTACGAGCCTGATTTGGATGAGGTTGAATACATCTCCTTTTTCTTGGACATTCACATGCATAGCACCCATTCTTTCTACAAATGAGGCTTGCTAGTGTGAAACTTATGACAAGTCATGCCCCTTCCCTGCTCATCTCTCCTCTTCCTAAACTACCTCAAGGTTGGCATAGTCAACCTAGTAAAATTGTTTCTTACTATAAACTTCTTCTTTCCTTTCAAAGTTGGCCACCACTCAAAACACAAAGTAGCCACCACTATCTTAGGATTTTTGTCCTCGACATCTAATTCACCAAAAGGCTCCCTCCTTTTCCTAAAGTTTGCAATCTCTACTTCATCCTCTATAAGAGAAGCTCAACTACCTCACCTATAGTGTCCCCTTGAGTTGTGACATCTCCCTGGACTCCATCGACAGTCAACCTATCTGTAAGGGGAGGGAGACTTGCACAACACCACTATGGAGTCATCTATAACCAACAACATTTTTATAAGATGATAATCAAACACTCCTAGTGAACCTCGACTAAACTCCCTAATCATTAGACTTATTATCTACATAATAGTTTGGTTAGCCAATAAAACCAGGGCTTCAATACCAAAATCTATAACACCCAATTTTCAAAAATTATCTTTTTGAAAATTCTTTTATAACATAGTGAAATTCCTATAATTTGTTTTTTGAATATGTTTAAAATTCATACATTACTTAGTAACCTTTTATAAGCACCCTTCCAACTGGGGTCACTTCAATAAAACTTCGAATATAAGTAAAATACAATGAAATGAATTCTCAAATTACAAGATCTACTTGAACACAGCCCAAACAATCAATTTCAAATCATAAACTTCATAATGTAGAGGTTAAGAGACCTTACATAGTGTAAAAAAAAATCAATACACTTAGACGTTGTTCAATTACATGTATAATTCTAACACTAAATAACTATCCTAAGCATCCTCACATACATCTCAGTATTAAACACTCCACCTTGCCCTTCTCCTTAACATCAAGTATGCCTAAATCTCACCTAAAATTGTTGGTGTAGGGGGGGGGTGAGCACAACCACTCATGTAGGAAAACTATAATATGGCCCAAGTCAATGTGAAGACATAGCACCCATGAATTATAAGGGTTCATTAAACCATGAATTATGAATCTTAGAATTTCAAGAATTTTAACAAGATAAGTATAAGCATGGTTTCCTAGGGTTACTTTAGTCATTTTCAATATGACATGTAGTCAAATTGCAATCCTGAATGTTCAATTGTTCATAGACTATTCTCATCTTAAATCCTAAACTAAATTATAAGTCATGAAAAACTAATGTGTTGTAATGACTCAAATAAAATCATTGATAACTATATCAACAAACATAGTAAGATAGGAGATGAAATCCAACTAGGAAAATCATCATCAGTCTTATATCCACCAGCCTATGAATAAATGGCTCAACTCATCAGTCAAGTCCATTAACACCATCCAAAATTGAAAGTGGCATTTGATCCTATCATGGTTCATAAATTTCTTTATAATATATATATATATATTATTTTGCACATTTTATCCAACTAAGGTGAGTTGCATTAGTGGTCTTATGATCAACTTGTCATGAGTTTAAGTTTTCATGCATCCATGAATTTTGTTTTGTTTTGAGAAATTGGTGAATTTTGAGAAATTTATTTTAGATGTCCCTATCAATATAGACCATGGGCTGATCATCTTAAATTCCAAAAAACATGTTTTACATAAGAAAGAATCTGAGTTGGAAAAACTGAACCTTGAAGATAGAATTAATACAAGTAATGCTATAATGTACTTTAGTATAGGGTGACTACACCCGTATATGTGAAACATGAACCTAACTTGGGAGAATGTGAGATACATGTGGTAGTTGGGGTACCATTGGTAGATGCTTCACCCTACCCAATGCCACTAAATAAAGCAGACACATGGGGCTGGATTAGAGGCAGTCCACCTTAAGCCCAATGAAAGAGAGAAAGGAGAGAAAAGGAAATAAAAGAAGAATGGAGAAAGGAAAAAGAAGAAGAAGAATCCAGATTAGAGATAAACCTCAAATCACTAGATTTAAGGATTGCCATTTGAGGTAGGAAGACTAGTCTATGTTTTCTTTTCAAAACTAGAAAAATGCTAATGATTTGTCAAAGTATTTGTATTATTTGGATTAGATTGATACATACATTTTCTTTAAATTGAATAGTATGAATTGGTTTTTGAGTTTGACACATGAGACTACATAAACTATGATGTATGTGCACAATCTATCTAGGAGTTTTTTAACTAAACTTTGGATGTTCTGATTTATAGTGCATGCGTATGAAACTAAAACACATTTCTTTTTTAGATAGAAATTAAATATATGTGAAATAAATTTTTTTTAGTTGAAATTTTATGATTAAGAAGGTTCAATGAATTATCTATTTTGAGGGTTAATTTACCTAAAGAAAATAAAAGCTTAAACCAAACACCATGCACCGACCAAGCTTGATGCATAATGGGACAATGCATCAAGTAAGGCTTAAATGTAGGGCACGTGGAACAATGCTCAAGTGCGAGTGTACCACTCTAGACTCAAGCACGTCATATACTAAGCATTGACTAGTAACATAGATACCAAGCACGAATTAGTAATTATGTATATGGATATTGAGCACTGATTGACACCTGAGCATCTAATTGTTGAAACACATTTAATGGCACCCAAATGTGTGAGTATTGAGTATTGACTAGCTTATGAATACCTTGTTGTACTAAGTGCATGACATCTTGGACATGAAATTACATTGTGCATGAAATGTTGATCAGTGCTCGAGAGGGTGGTATGGTGAACAATACTCAGGAGCACAAAGTGTCAAGCTAAGCTCAGGTGCAGCGAGCCTTGTGCATTGACTGGTGATCAAACATTGAGCATCAAGTATTAATTAGGGACTAGGAGTATGAATGCTAAGCATTAACTAGTACTTGGGTGAATGGAGACCAAACACTAAATGATACTTAACACACCGAGTCATGTCTTATACACTCTACACAACAAGCATAGTACTAGGTGCATGGCACATGAAAATATGTTTTGATAATGTTGGATTGCTAAAGTGGTATCTTGATAAATGGAACTAAAAGGTGATAATGTCTGGATTGGATTCTTATTTTGACACTTTAGAGTAGAATGATTAAATTGAATATAACAGCAAACATTATGCTTATGAGTGATCATGAAATCATTTTATTTGAACTTATATATAGTTTGAAAGTGCAGAATTTCAAGAGTACATAGATACTAATATTTTCTCAAGGACTTTATTATCATTCTATGTTTAATCAAGACTTAGTATTATTATTTTCCTTTTTACATTGAATTGACTTCCAAGACAATTGTGCGGTTTCATATTTTGATCTATCATGGAAACAAATTTGACATAATTGATTCATTTATTGAAATATTTGAAAATTGATCCTATGGTATATGTACATGTTTGGAATTAGCAAAAGCTATAAATTCAATGCTATTTATTGGTATGCATTATTTTATTTTTTTTCATTTTAGTGCAATGGGACTTTGATCCTAATTTGAGAATTGTATATAACATCCCACTAGTTGCTATGCTAGGGAGTCAATTGGTCATTGGCTTCCAAATAAGTACTGGCTTATGACAAGCATGTTTGATGAGGGTAAGTTACATGGGAAGACTACCCTTGTATAGGATTGATCTGTTTGTCACATTCAATCAGTGTTGTCAATGCAGTACCCATTAACAAGCATAGATTGGGACTTTGGTTTTGTTATGTGCATAGCCAACTTTTTGTTTTGTTTGGACATGACTAACATGTTAGTTGTTCTTGGGAATATGGACCAATGCCTGTATTAGGATAGTAGCTGCCACCAGCTATTAATTGGCCATTGAATGGATTAACTGACAAGTTAATCATTCAATAAATATGGATTAGATTCGGTTTAGATCTTTATATGCTTTGGATATTAATTGTATCATTCAATAATTGATTTTTTTTTATAATGTAATAATTGTTCAACATGAATTGGGAATGCCTCAATTTGACAATGGCCTGATGATTACTATAAAATACAAACATCTATTTGAAAAGTTCACATAGCATTGATTTCTATAGTTTTTTGCTAGTTTTAGATTCTCTACTGGGTACTTCATATTACTCACCAAACCACCCTCCAAGTAAAGGGCAGAAGGAATAACTTTGGATTTGGTGAGTAGAAGATTGGAAAGATTTGGATTCAAAAGTATAAAGACCTTAGATCTAGTTTTATTTTTTCAAAGTCTATTAGTAGATTTGGAATTAAACAATAATTCCTACACTTTGAATTGTGCTTGAACTTGGTTTGTTTAAGTTGTGACTAGTAGGTCATGAATATCTTAATAATTTGAATTGTTATTTTGAATTATATTGTGGAGATTTGTATGACATACTTAGGCTTGAAGAAGTAGTTTTAAAATATATTATTATATATGGTATTGTAAAAGAGGGATCAAACTTGACCATTTTTAAATGGATTTTTTAATCTATTTCTAAAAACTAGGGTCACCATAGTTGGTATTAGAGCAAGGTTCAGACTACTTATAGCCACAATGATTAAGGAAATCAAAGTGTCAATATTTTTAAGACATAGTTTAAGTTCATTTAGAAATTTTGGTAGAAACTTATTCAAACTTTGGTTGATCATTTAGATGTGGCCAAAGGGATGTAAGACTAACGATCAACATGCTACTTTTGAATCACAAGAGAACATTGGGGTTCAAAATGACACAGTAGATGATGATGAGATTAAAGCAACATCTTCAGACTTCCAGATACTCTGGAGGAGCTAAAATGGGAAATTATAAAGGCAAGATTGATACACTCTTGAAAAGATTCAAGAAAATTGCCCCAATGTTTGATGGTCAGAGGGGAGAAAAAGCTATAGAGGCATGGGTTTATGACATCAAGAAAATGTATAAAGTTATGAAAATCTAGAGGATAGACAAGTGGATGTAGCGACATTTGTCCTAATAGAGAAGCTCCTTTGTGGTGGATTACAACAAAAAGAACTTATTTTGTAGATGTTGATGAAATTCAGTGAACGAATTTCTAGATTATTTTCAAGGAAAAATATTATAATTCACATGTTTAGGAGAAGAAGGAATAAGAGTTTCTAAAGCTAGAATAGGGCTCTATGATTATAGATTAGTATGAAAATAAATTTGTGAAACTGCAAAGGCTTGCTTTAGAAGTATGTCCCACTAACCTACATGCAACTCAAAAATTTGTATGAGGATTGAATTTTAACTTGCACTGAATTTTAACATAAACAATAGGATTTTCACCATTCAGCCTACTGTCATGCAAAGGTGATAGAATTGGCCTCTATCTTGGAGAGATAATTCAAAGGATCAATGAAGGACCATGAGAAGACTAGTTGATCAAAGCCTCGTTGGAAGGGGAAGAAACCTTTATCATCATCAAAGATTTCAAATTCTCAAAGCCAAACATTCTCTGGATCTAAGAAGAATGAGGAGAATAATTCATTATGTTCATAGTATATGAAGCCACATCCAGGCAATGTTTGTTATATTAAGAAAAATAGATATTTTGAATGTGGAGAGAAGAGACACTATTTATGTGACTACCTGAAGAAGAGGAAGGATGATCAACCTCTATAGGAATCTAATTGAAGGAGCCATGGGAGAGTTTTTGCACTCATAACTGAGTAGGCTTGTTCTTCCAATGCACTTGTGAAAGGTACTCTTTTAATCCCTAGTAGGCTTGTTAAAGTTCTAATTGACACTAGTTCCACACATTCATTTATTTCTTATGATTTTTCATCATGCATGGATTGCACTACACATAGACTAAGTTTTTGTTTGGAGATTAGTATTCTAGTTGGAGAACCTGTTACCATTCAAGAGTATATTTGAGATCTATCCATCAATCTAGCAAATAGAAAAATTAGTGCTAATTTGACTCTCTGAAGCATGACAGATTTTGACATCATCTTAGGAATGGATTTATTAGCTAAACACAAGATAGTTATCGATTGTAGAAAGAAAAGAGTCTTATTTGATATATCAAGGAAAGAATCCTTTGTTTTTCAAGGTTGGTGATTTGGGAACAAGCATTATTTCATCAATGAAAGTAACTCTACTTATAGCTAAGGGTTGCAAGTCTTTTTTAGCCAGTGTTGTAACCAAGGGCAATGTGGAGCCAAATATTGATGAGACATATATTGTTCATGAGTTTAGAATGTATTTCCCTAAGGAATTTCCTAGACTTCCTCCCAAGCAAGAGATGGATTTCACTATCAAGCTAAGTTCTAGCAACAGAACCCATTTCCATGGCTTCGTATTATATGCCACCAATTGAGCCAAAGGAACTACTGATCTATCTATAGGAGCTCTTAGATTGAGGTTTTATTGGCCCAAGTGTATCACCATGGGAGCTCTAGTATTGTTTGTCCAAAAGAAGGACAGATCAATGAGGTTATGTATCGATTATCAAATTCTAAATAGAGTTACTATTAAAAATACACACCTTTACCTCGTATCGACAACCTCTTTGATCAATTATAGTCAGAAAAGGTGTTTTTCATGATTGATGTGAGATATGGTTATCACCAATTGTGAATCAAAGACAAAGATATTCCTAAGATTGCATTTCGACCTCACATGCACATTATAAGTTCCTTGTGATGCCTTATGGATTGACAAATTCACGTGCAGCTTTCATGGATCTTATGAACATAGTATTTAGGGATTATCTTGACAAGTTTTTTATAGTCTTGGTTGATGATATCCTTATCTACTCTACTAATATGGATGGGCATGAAAAACATTTATGAAATGTGTTGAGCACACTTTAGGAATGCAGGCTTTGTGCAATATTCTCTAAGTGCAAGTTTTGGTTAAAGCAAGTCCAATTTCTTGGACACTTGGTTTCAGCATAAGGTGTCGTAGTAAAGCCAAAGAAAATTGAAGCCATTGTAAGCTAGGAAAGACCCAAAACAGTGATTAAAATCCATAACTGTCTTGGGTTGCCTGGATATTCTCAAAGATTTATTGCAGTATTTCATGTATATCTTTACCATTAATGAATCTTACTATGATAGTGCAGAAATTCAACTAGACATAAGAATGTGAGAAGTGTTTTCAAGAACTAAATATGTAAGAACCCCAATTTATAAATTCCATTTTCATGTAATTTTTCAATTTTATTTTGAATGAAATGTAAATTTGGAATCCCATGTTTTGAGTTATATGCAGTTGAGCTTTTGAAAGACACTTAGTTAACCCTCAAAAAACCAATATTTGGAATGTATACATCAAGACAATTCCAATGACACTAATTTTGTGGGAAATAGATATTGGGGTGGAAAACCCCCAAATTTTTACTAATTTGAGGAGCTGTCAAAATTGATAATGACACTGCGACACTCATCGAGTCCTTGACTAGGTGAACCAAACCAACATGCGTTGAGCTTGACATGCAGATGGTGAAATAGTCATGCGTCGCCTAGTTGTCCTACATTGGACTATGACCCCAAATGCAACAAAATGGGGGATGCCGCAGAGAAGGGAGAAAACTAACATTTTCCCTCGTCCCATCTACTCGTATTTCCACCACCACAACAATTAGACTATCATGATTAGTCAACCACCACAAAACCCTCTTTCCTCCATCCTATCTGGCATCTTTCCAATCTCCCTCTTCACTCTGACAACTATTCTCTGACCAATGTAAGAAGATCCACAACATCCCATTTTCCTCTCTAACTTGACACCTCAACAGTGAGCTTCCTCTTCACCCTCATCTCTCATTGGCTCTGACATCGATGCAAAAAAAAAACAAAACAAAACTACTAAAACCCCTCTACGATCATTCCCTCTCTAGTAAGGAATGGTCAAAAACCTTTGCCCATTTTCCCTTCCTTGTGTCTCCCCCAAAGGTGCAGCCAACAAACATGATCACGTGATCTGGGTGACCGTGCCCAATCTTCTCTCTCTTTCTCTCCTGTCACTATCACTCTTACGCTCTCCTCCCACTGATGTAGCTTGATGGGTGCACAAGCCCCCTACTGTCTCCTCTCTCCTTATCTTCCTCCACTAGTGAAGTGAAACATGACTACCTCAATAGGCCAACGCACTAGAAAATGTTGACATCAACCTTAATCCTCCCTTACTTCCTCCTCACCCCTTCCACTAGCCTTACTCTCCCCTTTCTTAGTCACTAGTGCTAAAACTTCAGCGATGGTGACTAGTAATTGGGTACAGGGATGCACATTAACTAAAACAACTCAGATTGAAGATCCAAGCCATTCCTTGTGCTACCCTCAGTGTCATGAACAAAACCCCTTAAGAAGTTTGGCAATTGAGATTGATCTGATAAAGATCTAGATTCAACAATGACGTAGGGCCATAATTGCACTGATCCTTGACAAACCAGTAGTGATCGAGTGCTCCTAAGGATCTGTTGATGAGGATCAATGTGATTACAAGTAAGATCATTACCTATCTTCTCCAATTTAACTTATATTTCAATGCCAATATAATGTGCATTGTAAACCATAAAATATCTTGACATTTCATTGATAATTGAACATAATAAAGATCTTGCAGCTTAAATTAGTGCCTTAGGCTGTTTGATCAACAAATTTAGACTTATAACCTTAGGTTTAATGATTAGTCAACCAATTTAAGATCTCAATACTACACACAAGGGTTTTATAGTCAACATAAAGAAGATGCTTATTTGACTGCCAACTTCATCAATATTTTACAAGTCATTTGAAAATAAACGACTTTAAAAATATACACTTAAGAAGTCATTTAACTGTAAATGACTTCAAAAAACTAGAGCAAAGAGAGAATTTTTTGTGGGAAGCACTTTTAAAGTCATTTATTATTAAATGACTTCAAAACTTGATAAATTTTGAAGTTGTTTCAAATTTTGAAGTTTTTTAGAGATAAACTACTTTAAAAATCAATAACTTTTGAAGTCATTTTAAGTAAGTGGGAATGGACTTTTAAAGTCATTTACCCTAAGTGACTTTAAAAGTATGACTATTTGTCTTATGAAAAAAGCTGTAAGTAAACCATAACTTCTTTTAAGCACGAATTCCTTTCTTGTTACTAACTCTCTCTGTTTTCATTTTGTAGATTATGTGGGTTTTCTCACTACAAATTATGGGTTAAGAAATCTGTTAAATCACCCTGATTTCACAAAAATTGTATGATTTCATTGAAAATGACAACTACTTCTCTCTCCAAACCTCACTATTGAAGAAGAGGAGAACATTATGATTTGTGGTTCTCACCTAAAATTAGGGTTTGATGAAGAGTGGTGGTTATACCATCAAATTTTGGATGAAAAAATTGAAGAACGCACACTCTCTCTCCATAGAATGGGTGTCAGCTAAATACTAGGCCACATTTTGATGAAAAAGAGCAAATTTGATCTTTGATCATGTAAACATTTGATATATATGTAACATTGGATGTAATCAAAAAATAATTTGAATTCCTTGTTGATGTGTTTGTTTATGTATATATATTATATATGATTGTTTTTGTAAAATCAGTTTCAGTGTGTATTTATGTAAGGTTGTAATGTAGGAAAGGTAAATAAATATATATTTCATGTGAAAATTTAAAAGGTATTAAAGTTGTTTACATAAAATGACTTGAAAAGTATAAACTTCTAAAGCCATTTTTATGCAAATGACTTCAATTGTATTTCTGTTTTAAGAATTATTTTGTCAACTTTCACCATGCCTTTTGGCTTTGTGTTTATTATCTGTTCACAAAAACTAAACTAGATTTTTGTTTCCCTATGCTGAACCAAATCCTACTGTGAATTGGAGCTACATTCACAAATTCAGTGTCAATACTGATTTTTGAGTGTTCATTAGTATCTCTCTGTTTGTCTCATATGTATTATGGATATTTGAAGAATTTTTACAAGTTAGTGGTTTAGAAATTTTTCTTTTAAAAGTTGATTTCATTCGTGAATGCATCTGTCATATTTTGCTTGCTTTTTTCATTGTTAATTGAAAATTTTCATGAAATGTAGTTATTTTAAATACTTTTAATTCTTATATATCTAATGTCTATTTGGTAAAATGTCTAACCTAATCTTTTCATGTCTAACAAGTAGTGGGTTTAGCATGGAGAAGAAATTTTGCATAGGCCCTCGACAAGGCCTGGAAGATGAGATCAAGACACTACAAGAAGTGTTGGAGATAGTACACCTGTACTGATGTTTTGATATGCATATGATGACTTCCCTGAGGACCTTGAACAATTTCATACTACATTAGAGGAAGCTAATGAGCTGTTGTACCCTAAGTGTAAAGATTATACCAAGGTGTCCCCAATGGTAGAACTTTATAATGAGAAATCCAGATTTAGTTTTTCAAATCAATGTTGTACAAAAGTCTTGAAAGTAGTGGGTAAGATGGTACCGAAGGACAATAAATTGGCAAGGTCCACATGAGAGGCAAAGAAAATCATGACTGCACTAGGGCTGACGTATGAGAAGATACATGCATGTCTCAATGATTGCATCATATATAGGAAGGAGCACAAGGATAAAACTACATGCCCAACTTGTAGATAGCCAAGATGAAAGTTAAAGAAGAATTCAATTGAGACAATTACAGGCATTCCTATAAAGGTTCTTTGGTACTTCCCCCTATTCCATGCTTCAAAAGAATGTTTCATATAATAGAAACAATAAAGAAATTAGTGTGGCATGCCAATGACAGAGTAGCTAATAGCTTTTCATGCCATCCAGTAGATAGGCTAGCATGGAAACTCGTAGACTTCATGTGGCCTAATTTTGGTGAAGAACTTAGAAACCTATGACTAGCATTATCTGCAAATGGGATTAATCCTCATGGTTCTCTAAGTAGTAAGTATAGTTATTAGCCCATTATATTAGTTTGTTACAACCTTCCACCATCTCTATGCATGAAGAGGAAGTTCATGATGCTAACTATGTTGATATCGAGTCCAAAGTAGCCAGGGAATGACATTGACATGTACTTATCTCCCTTGATCGATGATCTTGAGACATTATGGGACATGAGCGTTGAAGCATACGATGCATACAAAAAGAGTCATTCACCTTAAGGCTATACTATTGTGGACAATAAGCGACTTCCCTGCGTATGGTAATTTGTCTGGATGCACTATGAAGGGATAATATTCTTGTGCTATCTATAGTGATCAAACATGTGTTGTGCGACTTAAATATGGTAGTAAAATGGCATTCCTTGAGCATTGAAGATGGTTGCGTAGAGACCATACATATCATTTTAAGAAGGGAGAATTTAATGGGAATGTAAAGACAAGGACACCTCTAAAGATGTTAACAAGACAATAAGTATTGGAGTAGGTTGAAAACATTAATGTCTTATGGGGAAAGAAGAAATCAAGTAAACGTATAGGTGAATGTAATTGCATAAGTTGTTGGAAGAAGAAATCAATATTCTTTTGTCTGGTGTATTGGAAATCATTGCATATACGCCATATGCTTGATGTCATGCACATTGATAAGAAAGTGTGAAATTTTGACCAGTACCTTGCTTAATATCCTAGGAAAAACAAGAGATGGACTTGCAACTTGAATGGATCTTATGAACCTGTGTTTGAAGAGGAGGTTGCACCTAGAGGATAGGGGTAGTAAAGGAACATACCTACCTAAGGAAAATTATTCTCTCAATAAAGAGGAGAAGAGAATAATGTGTAAAACCTTATTCAAGCTTAAAGTCCTAGACAACTACTTTAAAAACATTGTTTCCATGAAAGAGCTAAAATTTCTAGGGATGAAATCCCATGATTTCCATGCATTGATGCAACAACTACTACCAATAGCAATACGTTTGGTGTTACTAGACAAAGTTAGGGAGCTATTACAAAATTCTACTACTTCTTTAATGCTTTGTACAAGAAGGTGGTTAATGCTTCAAAATTGCAAGAAATTCAAGGTCAGCTAATGACAACTTTATTTGAGCTTGAGACAATCTTCTCACCACCCTTCTTTGACATCATGATACACTTAACAGTGCACCTCATTGATGAGGTCAAACCCTATGGGCCAGTTTACTTGTGATGAATGTATCTATTTGAGAGGTGCATAAAAATTTTAAAAGGATATGTACATAATCACAACCAACCAGAGGAGTGTATGGCCAAATGTTATATTGCAAAGGAAGCAGTGGAGTTTTGCGCAAAGTACTTAGCAGGAGTGGATGCCATTGGAATCCTAAGAAAGAAACAATCAGTTGCATTTCATGATCTCAAGGTTTGCGAACCTCTATTGAGTGGTTGTGTATCAACCATTGACTATAAAGAAAGAGACCAAGCACATCTTTATGCATTGCAAAATGTTGATGAACTCCAACCATACATTGAGTCATTTGATCATGCATGCACTTATGTAACATTTAATTTTTGATGGTTAATTAGATTTTCTTTGATTGCTCTATTAATGTGTGTGTGTACATAGTGAACACATGGATGTACTCAAGGCAAAGAATCCAAGTTACACAAAGAAATAGAAGGGGCTACAATTTTAGCATTGTCACACTTTTAATTATTGGCTACGTAAGAAGGTAAAATGAAAGAATTCTCAAATAAAATTAATTAAAAAACTACAAACTATATGTATGTATGTATGTATGTATGTATGTATGTATGTATGTATGTATGTATGTATGTATGTATGTATGTATGTATGTATGTATGTATGTATTTTGCTTAAGCCTTCTTAATAGGAATATACACAAGAGTACAATAGAATAGTGGAATTAGCTCAATTACTAATGCTACATTTTTTTCAAGTTCAAAGGATAACATGCCAATAGTGGTGGATGATATTTATTACTGGGTTATAAGAGAGATTTGGGCCTTCGATTATACTTTTAGAATTGTGGTTGTGTTTAAGTGTCATTGGATGGAACACAATAGCATCAAAACTGATGCCCTTTGATTGACATTGATTAACCTCAATAGGATCAGCTATAAAATGATCAATTTATTTTGACATCTCAAGCAAAACAAGTATTTTATGTACAAGATGAACGTGATAAGAGATGGTCAACTATTTTACCATCATGTCCAGGGGATTTTTATGATAAAGAGGATCTAGGAGAGACTGAAATAAATTACACTTCTATTACCAAAAAAATCCATCCATCAAAGTAGTACTTGGTGAGAATGAGGATTATGTGTGTGACAATGGAAAGGAAGGTGCTTGGGTCAGAAAACAATATGTATTTTGGGGTATGTGGAATATGTATATGTACGTACAATGAATGCATGACTCAATGATGACTATCATAAAAAATCCATTTCATTGTGTATTAAATGTTAGATATTGTAAAGTGCTAATATAAAAGCTATATATATTTTGAATAAAAAAATCTATAAAGTCATTTACTATAAATGACTTGAAAAGTATGCACTTTTGAAGTTGTTTATCAATAAACGACTTTAAAAGTGTACACTTTTAAAGTTGTTTATCAATAAACGACTTTAAAAGTGTACACTTTTAAAGTTGTTTATAGTAAACGTCTTTTTTATGTACAATCAAATTTAGCAAAATGACCTACCAAATTTACCATAATTATTATGTAACATCTTTGATATTTAAATAATAATTTATAAAAGTTTGACTTATCTGAAATTGGTGTCAAGAAAACTTTAATATAAGAACCATGCTCTCACACACACATAGCTCATGAAATGGACACGAAAATTTAAGCTAACACACCCACATTCCCACCTTATAATTAATTTATCATCTTATTTTGCTTAACGTTCTATTATTAATATAGATTTTGTACTTCTTTGGCGATCACATATTTTTACTTCTTTAGGAGTGTTTCTACAATATTTTGTGGCACAAGTAAACTTTGAAAGCTTAGTATCAATCAAATACATATATTCATTTAAAATTAAGTATAGTTCCACCCTGAATGCTAAGCCTAACCGTAAACCCCTAACCCTGAACCCTAACCCTGAGCCCTGAACCGTGAACCCTAAACCCCGAACCCTAAACCCTAAACCCAAACCTTGAACCATAACCCTGAACCTTGAATCCTGAACCCAAACCCTAACTTTGAACCCTGAACCATTAAGAAATCTTATGAATGATCATTAATTAATAGTAACCTAGCTATGTGATCAGACTCAGTGTGGGATGCATCTTTCCCTCTGATCTGGCCAATTGCACCTAGCCATCATCCATTCACACCGATCATCACTATCTCTTACCAACAATGTGCAAAATCCATTGGCTTTCCCTCTAACACCACCAATTACTCCCACCCACCAGCAACCTCCAATCACTTCGATCACCACTAATTCCCACTAGAAACACACAAAAGCCTCTACTTTCCCTCTAACACCAATAATTGTGCCAGACCAAAAGCCACTACCAATCATGCCTGATCACCACTATCTCCCACCAACATCTGCGTAAAAGCCCCTGGCAAGTTGAGATACCTACTAAATATTGAGTTTTGGAAAGTTTCTAAAATTAGAACACTATTATTATGAATTTGCATTTTTGGAATCTTTTTTATGTTTAATAAAATGGGTAGGTTATGAAAAGGAATATTTTGATAACTTAAACATTATTGAAGTTAAAATCATATTATATCTTTAGGTTTAAATCAAGAATATGGTAAGCCATCTTTCAGGAGGTAAAACATGTGCAAATGTCAGAGAACTGGAGGACTACCTTAATTGGAGCACAAATTCCCACAAAGAAAATAGGAATTTGATGCCTATAGGATCATACCCCATCTAGCTGGTGTTTAGCCATGACAAAAATGCAAACAATGGTAACATGACCTAGCTAACTAAGCAATACAGATCCGAAGGAAAAGTCACCTAAAGTGTAAGAACCCTAAATTTTTAAATTCTATATCAAATGATTATGAATTACTTTTGATAAGTGCAAACTGGGAAATGCTCATGTTTAGGTTACACTTAAGTTTACCTTTAGAAAGACACCTAATTGAACCCTATAACTTTAAATTTTGAATTGTACTTGAAAAACAAATCCAACAGTATAAAGAACATTGGAATCAGGGTTGAAATGAAGAAGTTATGACACGAATGGTATTTTTGTAAAATTAAGAAAAAAAACACATCATTTTTGGGTGGGGGACAGAATTGATATTGATACCACTCCCTACTTAAGTCAAACGAAACAAACCATGTGGTCTATTCCACCAGGCCCGACAAAACCAAGGGAGAAGAAAGAAGAGGGAGAAAAGAGAGAGAGGAAAGAAGAAGAAGAAAAATCTGAGGCAGGAGGAGACTTGCACGCTGGCCAGGACTACTGGCTGCCCTATCTTATATGAACTTCCATCTCTGTTTCTTCCCAATCTATTCCTTTGTAGTAAAATTGGGGGAGGAGGAGGGGAGGGTGAGGCAATGAGCTGTATTGTGCGGGCGAGCAGCAGAGGCAGAGCCATTCACATCCTGGGGGGGCTTGGTTGGAGTGATTCAGGTATTAAGTTTTTGAGGAGGGGAACAGGAGTTGTTTAGGTACCATAGAGGGCTTGGGGGTGGGGGAACTGTTCAGGTACGAACTTTGGGGGATGAGGGAGGGGTTTAGGAGTTTAGGTATTTATTTTGGGGGGGTAGGGGGTTGTTGGTCGGGGCCGCGGGTGGGTTGGGGGGAATGGGAGCTATTCGAGTATCGGAGAGGGGTTGGGGGGAGCTATTTGGGTACCCGCTTTAGGGAGGGGAGGGGTTTGAGTACCCAAGAGGAATGGGAGATGTTTGGGTACCAAAGAGGGGTGGGGGAGCTATTTCGGTACCAAGTGTCAAGGAGGGGGAGGGGTACTAGGGAGGTAACAAGAGCTGTTCGAGTACCGGAGAGGGGTGGGGCAGGGGAGTGTTTTGGGTACCGTATAAGGGGGGGGTGGCAGGGGTTGGGGGGAATGGGAGCTATTCGAGTATCGGAGAGGGGTTGGGGGAGCTATTTGGGTACCAGTTTTTAGGGAGGGGGAGGGGTTCGAGTTCCCAAGAGGAATGGGAGCTGTTTGGGTACCAGACAGGGGTGGGGGCGGGGAGCTATTCCGGTACCAAGTTTCAAGGAGAGGGGAGGGGTTGGGGTATTGGGGAGGGAACAAGAGCTGTTCGAGTACTGGAGAGGGGTGGGGGAGGGGGAGCATTTTGGGTACCAGAGAAGGGTGGGAGAAAGGGGAGGGGTTCGGGAAATGGGTTTCGAGGAGGGGTTCACATTTTCTGCTTCTCTCTGTTTTACTTTCTACTTCTTGGGTTTTGTCTTTTCATTGTTTCCTTGAGCTCATAGATTTTGCTTTGTATTTCAAATAAGGTATTTGTTCTTTTCATTGTTTCCTTTTGAGATAATAGATTCTAATTTTCTCTTTCAAGTAAGATTTTTTCTATTCATTGTTTCCTTTTTGAGCTCACGAATTCTAGGTTTTGTCTTCTTACTGGAATTTTCTTTCTGGGTTTTATCTTCTCATTATTTCCTTGAGTTCACATATAATATTTTTTACTTAAGGTAAGTTTTTCTATTAGGGTTCCCATTTTCTGCTTCATGCTTTATGACTTTCTACTTCTTAGGTTTTGTCTTCTCATTGTTTCCTTGAGCTTATGAATTTTGTTTTCTACTTTAGGTAAGATTTTTTTCTTTTCATTGTTTCCTTTTGAGCTCACAGAATCTAATATGAATCTATTTGATTTTGTTTCTTGATTGATTTTCATGACCCATTTTCATGTTGTTTCTACAGAATTAAGTGATTCATGTACAAACCCTAATGTTGGAGGTATTCATTCAAAGGAATCAAATTTGACAAGTACGATCTTACAAGTTCTTGATTGCTTCTACTTTTCTTTTGTTTCTTCTCAAGGCTACTTTGGTTGATATAGTTTTCTACATTTTTCAACCCAAATGTTCTTTCGAATTAGTTTTTCAACCCAAGCATTTCAGAACATAGTTCCATCATTGAAGAATATGACATGCTTAAAAATTTCTACTATCCAATATTAGTTTTTCCACTCGATTTTATATATTGAAGTAACTCTACTAACATTCTAAGACTAAACATGAGGCATGGGTTGTCTCACATGAGTCAATAATTAAACCTTCAAGTTTTTTTACATGAAATTAGGATAAGGTCTTGATGGTGATGATGACCAATGGATGGACAAAAACTCTTGCTCTATTTGGTAGAATCATGTTTTAAATGAGTTTTGAATGACTTGAAGTGGACTACTATATGGGTATAAACTTGTGTAAACTTGTAGCAATAAAACACTATTAATTTCCATCTTTTGGTGAAGCATTTTTTACAATTAACATAGGGATAACTAAATGCCTTCTTGTTGGTACTTAATTTGACTTAAAAAGAAGTAGAATTGATGGGGTACCTATGGATAGTAATGCATTAAATGTTTTTAGGGGAATTATACGTCCATTTTAGACCCCTAAGAATGATGATTGTGCCCTAGCATTTTGATTTGAAATGATGGTGTTTGGTATGGAACACCATGGGTGAATAGGATGCTCTTGTAAAAACCCAGCACAGAGGTTCCTTATGTTGATGGCCTTTGGTTGATTGGTAAATGAATGGGAGTTCTTTAGAAATTATTAACTAACTAATAACTCTATCAGTTGGATGAGGTTTCAGGAATGACATGATTGGATTAGGTAGATTTCTAACCTCGTTTTGGGTGGACATGGTGGAATGCCCAAGCAAGATTTTCCAGCAGGGTGGCATCTGTTTGTGGAACCAATTAGGCCATGCTTGGGAGGCTAGTTGAATGAAACTCCCCGTGGTTGAAAGATCTTAAACTTCATTAACATGTGTTGTAATAACATCTAGCGAAAATAGTAGCATGAGCTAAGCTTATCACTACTTGTGAATGGTAACTTCAAAATGGACTGGCTAAGTCAAGTAATATAACATATAATAAAATGAAAATTCTTATGATAAAAGGGCACTAACACAGTAAGAAGCATGCTTCCTATCACATTTGAGGATTGGAGACATGTACCATCCTCTACAAAAGATTCAATATAGGAAATGGTGAAGGTATGTAAACATTAAGTACATGTATTATTTGCATTATAACTTTCTTTATTTTTCAAATATAGTAATTTGATGTGCTCAATTTGCAGTTTGCCTTTGACGTGCCAGATGGCAAGAAGATGCTTGCTTTACAAGGGGTTGGTGAGCAATGGAGAAAATGGAAGAACTATCTTGTTCGTAATTACATAGTTCTAAATGTCAATGATCCATCAAGGCTATACACGGTGCCTTTCGTTTACTCTGACGTCATTGACTAAGAGGTTTCGAATCCATTTGTACAAAACTACACCTCCTCCAAGTTTGAGGTATGTGTAGAAACAATGCTTCATTTAATTAATTACGTGTAACATTCAATTATTGCACTTGATCACACATGTACAAATGTGCAGGAGAAGAGTGCAAGGGGAAAAAAGATGCATGAAAGTAATAT
This sequence comes from Warburgia ugandensis, assembly GCA_035236585.1. Classification (NCBI taxonomy): domain Eukaryota; kingdom Viridiplantae; phylum Streptophyta; class Magnoliopsida; order Canellales; family Canellaceae; genus Warburgia; species Warburgia ugandensis. The sequence goes on along the minus strand of CP141133.1, from coordinate 51,066,114 downwards.
GCAGCACTACTTGTGCAGGTTGAGCTATGCTCATTTAGAAGAGAGTGAAGTGAGCATCTGTCACAATTTATCCCATTCAATTTGATGCCACTATAATTATATACATGTTGTTCTCTAACTATAGTACCTTTGCTTGACAGAAAAAAAAAAAACCTGGGTCTACATAATCCATTGATTGCTCCATCCTCTAGAAGATGGCTCATTTGATGGATCATACTGGCAAAAAGTTCTCAGATGAAAGTACTACATAAATCACTTCTTGCATAGTAAGTAGTTCCACCTATCTATAAATTTTTTAAATTAATTAGATGACATGACCATGTCTTTCTAATTAAATTTTGCATGACATTCTTACCCAAGAAAGCACTACTATAGGAACTCTTAACTGCATTGCTGCCAATAATGATACCCTGTATAGGGCTATGGGCAATAATAAGGACCACTCTAGTCAAATTAGGGGTATTAGTCGCAATGTTGTTCCTTCTAAAATTTTGCTAAAGGACATTTACTTAAAGTTCAAGATGATGAGGAGGCCTACAATGAGCTTATTGCAAAAATAAAAACCGATATATTTAGTCAGTTGCGTGAGGAAGGTTTGATGATTGTTACTCCATCCCCTGCTCATAATTTTCATAGTGCCCCTGTACCTCCATCAAATGAGAGCTACAATTGTGATGACCCGAGTTTTCCCATGCATTTTTAAATGCAAGATCTAATTCCTAAGGCGGGATGCATCCCTATTTGAAAACCATTTTATGAAAACAATGCAATGCAGTAAAAAATCTTTTGTTTTAAACTCATTTTGAAAACCCCGAGTGTCATTTGCTTTCACAACAACCAAAGTAGTTTTTGAAAATTTCAGAAATCATAAATGTCTTCCCAGGTCTATCTAATCACAGCTCACAGCCCAACTATAAATAAAGACAAATACATGTCCAAAGTGTAGAGAGTTTACTTACATGTATAATTGTCTCCTTTTGATTTTTCTTGCTTGCAGCATTGACATTTTCTGAGGCGTCTTCTACTCGTGAATGGAGCTGTCCTGAAAATTGATATATTTGGGTGTCTTCTGTCATGGGCATATCCTTCCTTAAGTGCTTACTTGTGTCTGAAAAATGTTAAGGATTGGGTGAGTATATACTATACTCAGTAGGAGTCTATCACTACTAGTTTTACAATGCATGCCATGTTTAAAATCATATGCTCTTTAAAACATGTGCATGTTTGAACACTCATGTTCAATATCGATATTAAAAACCATTACCGAATTAGAATACTGAGGACTTAAAGAATCGCATAATCCAAGTCGAAAGTATCATATATATCATAAACATAATGATATGCATAAGATGCTCAACTGAATCCAACTCATGGATATATGGTATGGTTGACCAACCTCATGTCATGCCATATGCAATGCAAGTAAATCCTCAAAACATAGGGCCCACTATGCCCACGACCTCCTCGCCGTGTGGTCTCTGGGTACCTGGGGACACTCGGTCATAGCCTCCACAGGGCATATGACACATCGACCCAGTGCCGTGACACCAGTGGTAGCCCCCTGTACCACATGCAGTCGACGTAGGGACCTGCCTTTTTTGGCGTGGTACCCTTTCCACCTAATAGTGGTAGAGGCTGGGAGGCCACCCCAGACCTCTCGGCATAGCGCCCATGAGCTTACTAGCCCAAATCATATATGATCAAACAAGCAAAAACCTCTTTTTCAAAACCTGTCCTCTTTGGGTCCCTCACAACTGCTTACCCAACGTCTTTTGGGTACTCCAGCGTCTTTTGATAACCCTCAAGGACATGCAATTGTTCAAAACTCAATAACCACAAATCATGCAAATTATGCAATCGTAAAACATGTCTATGCATAATGTATTTATCATATGCATGCTGAATTCATTTATAAAATTAAGTCATGCTAAACATGCAATCGTAAAACATGTCTAGTAGCGATAGAGCACCTACATGGTTTGGTCACCCTAGCCCCCTTGTCCTCTTACGCTCCTGCTCATAGTTTAGGGGAACAAGGTTAGCTTGGCCTATTTATATAGGTTTTAGAATGGTTGATCTCACTACTTAGGCATTAAGGGTTCATTCCCATGCCTATGGGTCTCCTAAGGTCCTAACTGGGCCTTGGTATCATCAGGTTTACAAAGGTTTAGTGGCCCTGCGCCACTATCATATTTTAAGGGTCAAGCCCACCTTAGATAGGGCTTTGATCAGGTATTTTATGGTCTGGGTGTGTCCGCGTCATCAATACAGACACAACGCCTTTTGCAGCGCCTCAATCGGAGCCCTAGAACCCAAGTTATGGGCATTTTAATATCAAGTGTACATAGAAGACCATACGAGGTGGAAGCCCAGGACGCTAACACGTCCCGCGTCAACGGCGAGCACCCCAGCGAGCGCGTCTGTAGATGCACTGGGCTTCCACCCATCTTTTTCGTTTGTGAGTGCGTCCACGAACGCACCTACTGGTATGTCTCTAACACGGTTGACACGTTATGGTCCCATGGTGACCGGGGCATCCTTGGGACGCCCTGGTTCGACCCTGTCGAACTAGTACGCCCCAGGCACCGTCCCTAGGTCCTTTGTGGCTCCCTAGAGGCCCGTTTTGCATGGTTTTTCATGCAGAAACTTGGGGAACTCATCCTAAGACTAAGGGGGAGATGGGTTTGGTGGGGTTTTGGGCATACTTGGTTTGTGGCCGAGTTTTTTTCCACATTTTCTCCTCTTGTTTGCTTCTCCACGATGGGTTTTTCCCAGGCTTTTGGGCTGCCATTGGAGGCGCTGAAGAGCTCTATTTATAGAGCTTGAAGAGGATTCTGGAGGGGGTTCTTACCGCCATGGAATGGCGGTGGTTTCTCCCCTGTACACCGCCATTCTAGAACCCTCCAGGAGGTTTGGGAAGAAGAGGGGTGCCCGTATCAAAACAGGTCCCCATTTTCTCAGGCCAAATCCGTTTTTGAATTAATTTACACTTTTGCCCTTGAACTTTAAAGGGTCATATCTTGCTCATTTTAACTCCGTTTTGGGTGATTTTGGTCTTGTTGGATTCCTTTTTTTGAGACGCACCTAAGGATACTATTCTCAAGACCAAATTTTTGGGTCTAGTCAGGGTGAATGGTAAAATGACCAAAATACCCTTATCTCCAAAAAGGGAACTTTTCATTTCCTATAGAATGTCCAATTCATTTTTGTTAAAAATAGCGTAAATTGCTCTAGCATTACAAAAATTCCCCAATTGAAGAAGATAATGAATGACATCTAGCTCCCCTCAAAAAGAAAATTCCTGCCTAGGAGATATATATATATAAACAAAACTAAAAAAATTCATTATTTTTTTGTAATAATTCTCTATCTCAACCTCTTTAATGTATATTTGATTTATAGGTCAGTCAATGCCTATTGGCCTTGGATTCCAATCAAAACATCGTAATAGTTGGTTCAAGCTATGAGCATGAATCAAATTTTTTGCATAGAATTAGTATACCACCACATACTAAGTGGGTGTCCATTACCATGCCTTCGAATTCTAATGCCTGCCTACCATTCTCATTAGAAATGAAAAATATTATAACCACTGGGTAGGCAGATGTATATCACGTCACTTGGCTGGAGGCACTAGTCATTCCTATAGAGTCCATGGTATGTATCTTATCATACTACCTTCCTCGTCAATATTTTTTAGCTAGATACCTCACTTGATTGTTTAATAACTATATACGGTTAATTGGAAACAACATGTGGCACTTACATTAGCCACCATTCCAATGTCACTTATTGCTACTGCACTAATAGATTAGGTACTTGTATGTATCTTTGGTCTTTTTCATCATAAATCAGGTCCTCTTCATTGATTAATATTATTTAGCTAAAAAAATTTAAATCTTATCAATCTTGTACTAATCAAGTGGAGAGTACTTGCGGAGGACGTTGTTGAAGTGCCACTTATGGCAAAGGACCTATTACTAGATGCATGGCACATGAAAATTGGTTTTTGATAATGTTGGAATGCTAAAGTCGTATCTTGACATATGGAACTAAAAATTGATAATGTTTGGATTGGATTTTAATTTTGAAGCTTTATGGTAGAATGACTTAATTGAATATAACAGATAACATTATGCACTAAAATGTTCATCAAACCATTTTATTTAAACTTATGTATAGCTTGAAAGTGCATCATTTTCAAAGAACATGAATTCATATATCTTCTCATGGATTTGCTTATCATTCTCAATTTAAGTAATGCTTAATAATTTATTTATTTCTACTTTGAATTGACTTCCAAGAGAATTGTGCACACATATTTTGATCTACCATGGAAATAAATTAGACATATTGATTGGTTTATTGAAATTTTTGTAAATTGATCCTATGGGATATGCATATGTTTGGAACTAGCAAAAGTTGTAAATTCATGTTATTTATTGGTATGTGTTATATTTGATTTTTACATTTTAGTGCAGTGAAATTTTATGAGAAATCAGGAGACTCAAGAGAGTTGATCCTAATTTGAAAACCATTGGTTGCTATGATAGGGAGTCAGTTGGCTGTTGACTTTTGAACAGGTACTAGCCTATGGTAGGCATATTTAGAAATCCCTTAATGATCACTGATTATGGTTAATTCTACATGTTGTAGGTAGAAGGTACAAATGAAAAAAGTGAACAAATTTGACCATTTTATCACTAAAAGAGTAATTTTAGCTTCCAAGCTACACCATGAGCCCACATGCCAAAAATGAAGTCTTAGAAGTTCAGAATGACCATTGGGTGTCACTGTCAAAGTCAGAGCAATCAAAAACCCCAAGCACAACTCTTACTCAAATGAAGGTAAAAAGGTGGCCAATTCCCCATGCATGTATGCATGCATTTCACTACTGTAGGAAGCTTATGGGAGAAGTTCAATTCATATATAATGAAAGTTTCTCAAAATTAAAAGAAGATCAAGACCCACATAAAGATTTTTTGCATACTTTCTGTCCCCTACTCAACCAAATAAAGAAGACCAACCAATGATTCGACATCTGATCCATGCAAGGGTAGTGAAGCACACTTGTTCCCATGTGACATACATGAAGAAATTTCTAAGGAATCGAGGCCATTAATTCTAGGGAATCCAATCCAATGGTAGAGAGAAAATGAAGCTTAAGGAAGATCTATATGTCATAATGAATCCCATCCATTCAAGATAGGGTAAGGATTAACTATTGGTAAGAAATGAAGCAAAGGAAAGTTACAAACCCTATCCACCTTTTCCATGTCAAAAAGTCAAACAAAAACCCTAGGAAAAGAAGATCTCAACTACCCATCCTCATCAATTGATCCATAATCTTTTTAATGCTTCCAAAATAACCACTAACATGGATTCCATGCGCGCCCCCCCCCCCCCCCCCCCTTCCTTGCACTTTCTAATTTTGAAAACCCCTAGATTCCCTCCACCTACTTTCCTTCTATTTACCTTTCCTTTCCTTCCCCATTTATTTCCTTAGGAATGTTGTGTTCAACTGATCAGTTAATTTGGCCTTCTATTTTACAAATTAACCAAACAACAACTTGGATAGCTCATATCAAAATCAATGCTTCAGATCATCCTAAAGAACATCACAAGGGAAGATGGAATGGTTTCCAAAAAGATAATTGATTTTAATTGGAAAAAATGAAATCATGGAGAAGATTTTCTAGAAAGGAAATTAACTTAGGAATGGAAAGCTTCAAAATAAAGACAAGTGGAAGGAGTTTCCAAGAGGAAAGTGGGGAGGAGTGGAAACAAAATTAGGAGGAATTAAGCGATATAGGAGGAAGTAGTCAAATGCAAAGAGGAGGCCTCTTCACCATAAGCATCCAGCTATAGGAAAGCAGCAAACTACACTCCCCCTTCTCCCACTTCTCCTCCTCCTCCTCTCTCTCTCTCTCTCTCTCTCTAACCCTAGGAAAAGAAGATCTCAACTACCCATCCTCATCAATTGGTTCATAATCTTTTTAGTGCTTCTAAAATACCCACCCACATGGATTCCATCCCACCCCACACACACCCCCCCCCCCCTTCCTTGCACTTTCTAATTTTGAATACCGCTAGATTCCCTCCACCTACTTTCCTTCTCTTTACCTTTCCTTTCCTTTCCCATTTATTTGCTTAGGAATGTTGTGTTCAACTGATTAGTTAATTTGGCCTTCTATTTTACAAATTAACCAAACAACAACTTGGATAGCTCATATCAAAATCAACGCATTAGATCATCCTAAAGAACATCACAAGGGAAGATGGGATGGTTTCAAAAAAGATAATTGATTTTAATTGGAAAAAATGAAATCATGGAGAAGATTTTGGAAATTAACATATCAATGGAAAGCTTCAAAATAAAGATGAGTTGAAGGAGTTTCCAAGAGGAAAGTGGGGAGGAGTAGAAACAAAATTAGGAGGAATTAAGCTATATAAGAGGAAGCAGTCAAATGCAAAGAGGAGGCCTCTTCACCGTAAGCAGCCAGCTGTAGGAAAGCGGCAAACCACACCCCCCCCCCTTCTCCCACTTCTCCTCTCTCTCTCTCTCTCTCTCTCTCTCTCTCTCTCTATGACTTCCGCAATGCCCCCAACTCACTGAGACCCCTTCTGCTCTCGCTTCCCCTCTCTCTCTACTACCCCTCTCCTCTTCTTCTCTTCATCGTAGGAACTATAAGGGAACAATGGCCTCAATGTTTCCCTCATCTCTCTCTCTCTCTCTCTCTCTCTCTCTCTCTCTCTCTCTCTCTCTCTCTCTCTCTCTCTCTCTCTCTCTCTCTCTCTCTCTCTCTCTCTCTCTCTCTCTCTCTCTCTCTCTCTCTCTCTCTCTCCAACCCAACTACAAACATTCTCACACTCTCCCTAGTCTCCATCGACATAGCCCAAACCTCTCCACCGTTGACTGAAGGGAGCTACAAGGAGAAACTAACCGCACCTTCTTCTCCATCGTAGAACAACAGAGCCACCTACCTAAGGACAGCCAATAGTAAACCAAGAGAGGTAGCCAGCCAACCACCCCTCTCTTCTCCCTCCTCTCTTTCTAGTTTCCCATCTCTATCTCCCTATTCACCCCACCTCTCCCTATTCCTCACTATCGCACCAAACCCCCATTACTGCCCCTCTTCACTCTTCCCCTTCTCTATCTCACTCCCTTCTCTACTATCTCTCTATCACTAGCCAGCTTCGATGATCTCTGGAGGAGAACCAACCAGCAGCTCCTCCCTTCCCTCTTTCTCACTCCATCACCATAGCCCATCACGCTGACATCTCTTTATCACTATTCCCATCATCGTAGGAGAAAACCCAATTTGGGTTTTCCACCAAGTTCCCCTCTTCCCCTCGTTCTCATTTTTCCCTGCTTCATCATCTTCGTCAAGCAGGTTACCTCTGTTTTCATTTAAAACCAAAAAAACTAGAAAATTCTAGTTTTACCATTTAAGCTTTAAATATAATTTCATCTATGTCCTTGATTTAATTCTTTTTATATCCTTTTTCTTAATCCAATATTGTTTTATTCAAATTCTACTATCTACGTTTTGTACTATTTTCAAATTTGTCCAAGAATTGTGGTCTTCAAGCCTATTTTATTTAACCTTTAACCAAATCAACGATCTAGCTTTAATAAACAGGATTTATTTATTTCTTCATCTTTTCCACATCAAAATTTTAATTAATTTTTAGATCTTATTCTTGAACATCTCTTAGTTGATTCAATAGTTTTGATCTTCAATCTAAAATCCAAAAATAATCTAAGCTATCCTATATCCAAAATCATTCTTTAGCCTAGATCATCAAATTTTTGGGGAATCAGCTTAATGCAACCATTGGATCCTTGATCAAAGTATTAGTGAGAGTTTAACTAAGGTCGATCAACTTTGATGATATCATATTTGAAGAACTTTTTCATAATCAAGCTAGGGAAGTAGGTTTTTTTTTTTTGCTTTTAGTTAATTTTCTACCTTTTTGAGCTTGGATTTCTATAATTTTAATTGGTTGAATAGATTTGAGTTTATGATTCCTTGTTATTTTCATTTGGACAATTAAATTTTATTTAAACTCCATCTTTTTAAGTGGAGTCCTCATGGGATCGACCCATACTTGCATCAACTACACTACAATAGCCCGTACACTTGTGGTAAAACAATCAACAAGGAATTTTTCTTTCTCATTCCTTCTCTTTCCATCTTATCCCCTTCTAATTTCCTCTTCCATACCTGCACATGGAAAAGACGTGTGCTGCCACACCACAACCCCCCCCCCCCCCCCCCTCTTTTCCACTTACTAAATCCCACCAAACCTCACTTCCTTCCCTCCTAAATAAGCTCTTTCCTTTCCCACTTATTCCTTGCATCCCTCAACATTTCCTCTTTCCATGAAACTTCCCCATATGAAAATCACACACCCCATCTAGCCCTTCATTGTTTTGTAATTAAGTTTGGCTTGATCTCAATCATTGTTGCCTCTTGAATTTCACTCTAAAACTCTACAATGAGGGTGTTAAGAATGAGTGTAGGATCTTTCGACTTTCCCTAGAGTTGAAAGCTAAAGTTAGGAGAAAAAGGGGAGGAAGATCACCCTTACCCCAACTCCCTTCAAGCATCATTATTCACATCCTTTAGAGGTAAAGGTAGGGTCTCAAGCTATTCTAATTCCTTTCTTACTTATTTTCTTTTTATTTCTCTTCCATCTCCATTCTCTTGCATGCATCATATAGGATTACAAGCATATTTAGTTTATCTTTGTATTCCATCCTAGGATTATCTTAGATCTTTCATGCATCTTAGACTCACCTTACATATCACATACATGCATACCACCTTCTAAATACTAAAAGTATTAACGCTTATCTAGATAGGTTTTGCATGCATGGATGCTTTGCATGTTTAGTTCTTTCAAGCATCACACACTTAGTCCATAGCCTAGCATCCATTCATCATTTAGTTTTGTAGACTTTAGAACTGCCTAATATACCCATGGTAGTTTCTATTTTTTGATAGTTTATAGTTTTAGGATTGCATGCATAGCACTAGGTTTGCATGCATTCTACACTTTGTTTCTAACATGGTAAGTATCATATATCATTATTCTTTAGAATGTCTTCATCATTTTAGTTTTCCATGTTTTAGCACTTTCCTAATTTAGAAGTAGGGTAGTTTTTAATCTTAGAATCTCATACATAGATCTTAGATTCTTTCTTCTTAGATTTTGTTAACTTTCCATATTTCTTTCCATGCATCTTATGATCATTTTAGAAACTAAATGCATGATAGATTTTTAGCTTTAGCACCTTCCTAATTTAGAAACATGGCACTTTCTAATTTTAGAAACTCATTTTTAGCGTAGTTAAACCTTTTATCTTTCTTTACATTCATTCAAGGATTACTTGAGAACTACATACATCTTGGTTTTTAGGTAGAGCATGCATCATCCACTTGGTTTGAACACATATTCATTCATGCATATCCACCATTGCACCCACCCACCACCCTCCCATCTTCTTCACATGCACACCCATGCTTAGCTGCCACACTCACATTCCCACTTCACTCCATACATCCATATATCCCTCACATTCCATACATGCTCTTCATCTCTCACTCTCCATCACTTTCTATCACCCTCATCTCCCACTTTCAATTTCCATTTACACCTACACATCATACACTCACACACTCTCTTAGTTGCACGACTTGTTCATGTGTAGATCATTCATACATGCATCATTCATCTATCTCTTCTTCTAATTTCTTTTTATGGATTTGGAAAAAGGAAAAGGAAAGAAACCTTTTGACTTTGTATGGGAAGTAAGAAAACATTCTAATTCCTTAGGTAAGGTTGAGGAAACATCCAAATCTATCCATAAAGTAACCTAGATTCCAGGCTAAGGTCTTCATGTTGAAGGGTAGGATTGCACTATATATCTATTCCTTGCTTCATTTCCTAAGGCTGAAATTGGTGAGTCCTAAGCCAAGGGCTACTCTTTCCCCTTTGTTTTCTTTTGTTCTATTTCATGTTTAAGGTAGGAAGCCTCTTTTATGGTTCAACCTATCTTAAAGATGAATGACCTCTTATCACCTCTCTTTCAAACTCCTTGAAGCAACCCACATTTTAGAGTTTCTAGCTTAAGAAAAATGTCATATCTTTTTCTACTTCCATTTCCATAATCTTCTTTCTTTCCTGGGTGGTGATAGTTTAGGAAAGGTATTAAACTCCTCTTTTCTTGGTTGCCCTAATACTTCATTCCTAAGGATCACTAAATGAGATTTGTTATTTTTATGGCATGTCAAGGTAAAGATTAGGAAAGCATGGTAATAAATTTAGTGTATTTTGGGTTGAAGAGAAGTGTCCAAGCTCCTATTGAATGACACAATATGAGGATCCTACAGTAGAATTCAAGCTCGAATTTGAAGGCCTATTACTTGCTTTCTTTTATTACTTTCTTCATTGCTTATGTAACAAATCCTTGTAATTTTTCCATCAATGAACTAGTTCTTTTCCTTTCTTAGTTAATGTGTTTTCTTATTTCAACTCTTAGTTAGTTGTAGTTTTAGAAATTTCATTGTTTTATTTCCTTGTTTCTTTGTTCAGAGAGTTTTCTAGTTTCCTTAATTGCTTTCTTTCTTAATTAGGATTTACTTTCTCGTTTCTTAGTTTAGTAGTTTAGCTTAATGATTACTTCTTAGTTAGTTAGTTTATTGTTTCTTTCCATCATTTACTTTCTTTTTGTATTTAATCCCTCTTTACTTTCCTTGTCATTAGTTTTAGATAGAACTTTTCTCTTCTCTTCATAACCTAAATTTTAACTAAATCCATTTATCAAAGAGTCATCATAGGATCAACCTTTATTTACCAATTCTATACCCCAAAAGAGCCATGCACTTGCAGTAATTATTAAGACACATCAAGTATTCTATGGACAAAGTTTTAATTAAATTAGGGTTATAATGCTTTACCACTAGTTGTAGTCTTAGAATTGCACATAGAATAGTTTCTATTTTAGCATGCTTTCCTTATTCTTAAGGAATTTGATACTTTTGTTCTTATTTGTACAAAAATTTGGACAAGAAGAAGGACTTAGAGGAAGACATTAAGATAGTTTCTATTTTTATTTTTTAGTAGATTGTAGTGAGGATGAAATTGTAAAAAAATTTTACACCCAATTCATTCAAAAGGGTTATGATAATACAAGTCAAGGATGGGTCATCCTAACTTGGAAGAGGAGGTGGCTTGTACATAGACCCACCATTGTACGAGAAAACTATTTTCATCATTTACTTTCTATTTCTATTTAATCCCTCGTTACTTTCCTTGTCATTAGTCTCTTCTCTTCATAACCTAAATTTTAACGAAATCCATTTATTAAAGAGTCATCATAGGATTAACCTTTATTTACCAATTCTATACCCCAAAAGAGCCATTCACTTGTAGTAATTATTAAGCGACATCAAATTTTTTGCGGCCAAAGTTTTAATTAAATTAGGGTTGTAATGCTTTACACTAGTCATAGTCTTATAATTGCACATAGAATAGTATCTATTTTAGCATGCTTATTCTTAAAGAATTTGATACTTTCATTCTTATTTGTGCAGAAATTTAGACGAGCAAGGACTTAGAGGAAGACATTAGGATAGTTTCTATTTTTATTTTTGAGCAGATTGTAGTGAGGATGAAATTGTAAAAAAAAAATTACACCCAATTCATTCAAAAGGGTTGTGATAATACAAGTAGAGAATGCATCATCCTAACTTGGAAGAGGAGGTGGCTCGTACATATACCCACCATTGTACGAGAAAACTATTTCCAAGATCCCTTTGTGAGCTTTCCAACTTCTTTTTAATTCTGAGATTAGTTGCATTTGGATGATAGTGTAGAGCATATAGGAAGCATTTATTTACTTGCTGTGTTCTAGGGTTTGCATTAGATTTACTAGCTTGCTTGCATATTAAGGCATGTTTACATGCTTTAAGGTGTACATATGTTGATAGTAAGGGCACTTATCCCCTACAAAGTCAATGGTGGATTTGATCACCATCCCTCGGGGCACCTAGGTTAAACATCATCTTATGCATAACCCTAGTCTCAAGAATTAAATTAAAATCAACTTAGAAGTGACTTGTAGTAGCTGACAAGCTCATAAGATCCTCTAAGAAAGAGATAACCTATTGCCATTCTAGTGGCCTCTACTTTATCAACTACGTTGATATTTAAATGACCAGCTTTGCCAACACATTAGCTGACTTAGATCATCTATGGCTAACTGAGGAGGGTGTGAAGGGGTTGATCAAGGTATGATGTTACTAGTAAGCAATACGACAAGTGCAAAGGAGAGTAGGAGCTAACTATTTTAGACGTAATCTAAAAGCTACTCTCCCATAAAAAAAAGTAAAGAAAAATAAACATTTTAACTTGTTTATCATAAGGTTAGGATTCTACTATGTGTCCTTTGTTTGCTTTGTTGTGCATTTAGGTTGTATTATCTATTTTAGGATTTCCTATAGTAGGTAAAAAAAAAAAAAGTTACTCTTTTATTGTATATAACGAATATCTTTCATTGTATACAAAGTTGTGTCTACTTAAGCAAGGGTTATATACTCAAGTAGATATAATTAATTCGGCCTTGGATATAGCTAAAAATGTAAGGGATAAAAAGTTATTTTCTTACTATTTTACTCAATAGCTCATTGATTATGAAGATGCATACACTGAATAGGTTGGTAAGTAGAGTAGATAGTTAATTTAATTAGTTAGAAGCCTTTTTGGTGGCTAATGAGTCATTAAGACAACCTTGACATGATAAATGTTTCTCTTATTCTAGTCCAACACACCCCTCTACTTCATGGTTGTCAAGTTCCACCAATAATTCATATTATTAGGAGCAAATGAACATACCCAATGCATTCCCAAATCCTAGCATAAATCTTATGATGGGATCGAGGGCCAAGCATCTCAAACAAATTTGGTCTCATTATTATCAAGGAAGACCATCATGGTTCCACCCTGCTCCACCCTTTATTTAATTTAAATTAAATATTTTAATTAAAATAATTATAAAATTTTCCTCCAAACTATGATTTTAGTATACTTAGTATCATTTTTCTATGTAGATTACAAATATCAATGTTTCAAACGTTGATTTCATATCTGTCATTAGTTATCCTTCAAGAATCAAAATCTTGGACTCAATTTCACATTTCTCATTTCAATTCAATCAAATTACTTAAAATGAAATAAACATTAGGTGTTCCAACCTTGCCCCTTAAAGAAATTTCATCCACGAATTATACATTACATAACTAATTAAATAAGAGTGGATGTGTTCATCTCATTTCATCCACAATCTCCCAAGTGGCTTCTTCAACAAACAATGTTACCATAATACTTTGATCAACAAAATGGTCCTAGTTTTTTAAATTCTTTTTCCTGTGATCATTCAGATAATTTTAGAAATATCCTCATCTCATCATAAATTTATGTTTTCATAACTTTTTAAAATAAAATGAATCACAACTTCAAATATTTATGCCCTTTATTATTGTAGCTATTTTATATGCATCAAGAAATACAAGTTGTTTTCACTGCGAATTCTAATACTTTGCCTTTACTTGTTAGTAAATCATCATTGTCCTACTATTTCTTCCATATTGGTAATCTCTCTAGGTTTATATATCCATCTTCCCAACTCTCATTTCTTAATAATTAGTATAACTTACTTCAAGCTTCCTCAACAATTATTGAGTATCACAATTACTTTACTATTCATGATTGTTTAGGTATAATCCTCCTCATTTTCCACATTTCATTCCTAACTCATAATATAACATTATTTTCTATTCTTTAATCTACCTCAATTTTCTCATTTATCATCAAAAATTTCAACTTAAAGTTAAACAATTCCTTTTACATGAAAGGTCATGGTCAAAAAATTCCATAATTCGGTTTACATATTTCATATCCTTGTATAAACTAAACTCTGTACTTTTAAAAGATTGTCTAAATTCTTCATTAAAATACTCATTGTATAGTTTTACAATGCAGTTTTTTCTTTAAGAATTATACTACTCTCCTGGTGATATCTTACTCAATCAAAAACCAAATTCTCTTAATTTTATTAAAATATAACAACCTTCATAAGCACCATCTATTTTCACATTCATCAGCATTACGTATATAAGTCCTCTTTAAATATAATATCTAAATAACTAATTCCCACTTGTTTAACTGTATATCTATTTTGACTAAAACCATTCATAAATTGTTAATAATTCCAAATTTTCTCGCTTCTTATATCAATATACCTTTAAATCTTCAATACAAATTCTCCAACTATCAATTTACTATTTTCAGTAGGATTTTTAACCTCAAAACTCTCTATAATGATGTAAATTATGTAACCACTCTTTTTATACTACATTAGTACACATTCTAAGCCTTTATCTAATGCATTTCCTAAAACTCACCAAAAGCTCCACTGTTGAAAGTAAGATAAGAAATGATATGGTGGTTAGCTTTCTTTACTTTTTCTTTTCCTAATTCCACCACAGTACTATTTCTTTTTTCCTTTTAAATAAGGTAGTACAAAAAGTTGACTCTCACAATTCATATATACTATTGTCAAATTCATGTATTTCAACAGACTCTTAATGCTTCCCAAATCACTATTCATATCAAGTTGTAGTATGTAATTATGATTATAGTTTAATTAGATAGTGGTCTAAATCATCTCTGTGGCATCAAAAATTCTCTCTAACAACATACTCAATGTTGCATATGATTCAAATGTCCTTCAAATATTTTCTTCTGAAATCCTCAACTAATCATACTCTAACTTCAAGCCAATTATCATAATTGCATATGTATAATTGAATAGGTCTTTCATTCAAATTAGAGAATACTTATTATTCATTGTGATTTCTCATGAATACGATAGTCATCAATAAATCTCAACAATTCATTTTTTTAATGAAGAAGACTAGTATAGTTCAAGAAAAATATCATATATCCACTCTATCTAACAATTGTTACAACTAATCTTCCAATAATTTTATAAGAATAAATTAATATAGTGATTTGGAGATAGAACTATATCCATCATAAGCTTAATAGTGAGATCCATCTCACTTTTGGTATATCTTTAGGAATTGCATATAAACTTTCTTGGACTACTAACATGTCGCATAGGATGTGTTTGCAATCCTCTAACAATGTATCTTATCTTTGGCCAAAAGGTCTGACTCCTCTATCCACTATGTCTAGTTGTTTCAAAATAAGTGATACATGTTATTTAAAACTTGTCTCTTCTAAAATGAGGTATTTACATCTTCTACTATATATAAAATAGTCTTACTCTAATCATTTGTTGTCTAAGGTAACAAACTAATTCATCCTTAAGATGGCATTAATATTCAAAATGATTTAGGAAGATTTAGTCAATATACATTCCTCTTTTGTTAATGGAAATTTGAAGAAGAACTGGATGAATAGCTAATTGGCCATATATTTACATTAAGGGTATGTTTGTATATAAATTATTGAAGAATATTATAATGATTACCTTTGTATTTTATATGCACATTTTTCATGTTTGGACTTTAAGTTTTGATAATAGAGGGACTATGGTTATAGACTACATGGACCCTAAGAAGTAAACACATTTATAAATGGTTTATTTGAAGAAAAACTCATTTTGCATTTTCAAATTTAAAATCAAATTAAATTATAAAATAAATGATGAGCTGAAGGATAACACTTGGTGTAATAACTCCAATTTTTTATAATATATTTTAATAAATTAAAGTGAGAATTTGAAATCTTGAAAACAAAGCTGGAATATAATATTCCAAGAAAATCAACTTTTTTATAGAAATGGAATCAAGAGATGAGACATGGATATTTGGAATGTACTCAAAAAATTGAGTCTAACAACTATAAGTATGCTAAAATCAGAGTTTGGATGAAATTTTCATATTTTTCTTAATTTTTAAAATTTAATTTTACCCATAAGGGTAAAATGGTAATTTTACTTTTGTGTGGGGGTCAACAAAAGTTAGGTAAGCTGCATGACAGCCAGCACAAGGAATCTAAAATGATAAAAGAGGTAATAATGAGGAATCAACTTTCAATTTAATATACAAAGTTGAATAAATCATTAAATAATTAAAAATTAAGTAAAATAATAAAAAATTTAGCCTATAAATACCCTCCCAAAAATCCCACTGAAATTATCTCCTCCTCCTCTCTCTCCCTCTCCCTCTTCCTCTCCCTTTCTCTTTCCTCTTCTCCTTCTCCTTCTCCCCCTTTCCCTTTTCCTTTCTTTTTTCTTTTCTTTTTCTTTTTCTTTTCTCTCTGCTCCCTTTCCAGTCATCTGAAGTGTCCACAAAAGCACCTAATAATAGATTCCTAGAAATAAGGTTTGGCACTTCCACAAACACGCCATCCCCAACTTGAATACAGGGAAAACCCAAAGAAATTCAATGCTCTACCCCTCCTATTGGAGATCCAATATGTTCATCTTCTCCATAATAGTCCACTTTCCATTTCCCCTATGATATAATTAAGTTTTTCAATGCTACTATAAGGAATTTTTCACTGTACATCGGATTCTACTGCAACATATCTCTTCTTTGACCACAATCTCCTCCTTTAGGCATTTCCAAGTAGGTCACCCCCTTTCCTCTCCATTTCCCCTTTCATTTTCATGCCCTTTCACCCTAAAATACACCCACCATACTAGTTTTTCCAACGAGGATTCATTAGAAAATTGATTCAACCAAATAAGGTTAGAACACCTTTAAAATGTCTTAAATGATTGATCTGATCTATTATATGGATTTAAAACATCCCAAAACCTTAGAAACATCTATTACAATAAAAGAATTGGATATCTAGATCAAAGATTAATACAGAAATAGATCAGATCAATTTGGACCATTCAAATTAGCTAAAAACTAAAATATGGAATTCAAGAACCAATACCACTCCAAATTGAGATCAGAAAGTATCCGTTGGAATTGTACTAACAAGTAGAATCTACAAAATTCATAACATTCAAGATTTTAGTACTGTCTATGTTGATCTATTGCCAAAAATCATGCTAATAAGGTTGGACCACCTACAAAATAATCTTAAAAGGTTGGTCTAATCCCTTAAATGGATTTAGAACATTCCAAAACCTTTTAAAAACCTATTATAGTAAAAAAAAAAAAAAAAAATTAAACATCTAGATCAAATATTAGAATAGAAATAGATTGGAATAATCTGGACAATTAAAAATTAGTAGAAACTTAAAAATTCAATTCAAAAGTCAATACAACTCCAAATTAAGATCATGAAGATATGTCAAAATTGTATTGATGAGTAGAATGTACTGAACTCATAAAATTCAAAATTTGATTCACAGCCAAAACCCTACTAATACCTTTGATCAATTAGATTAAAGATGATCAGACCATTAGATTTGAATGAATACATATTATATTGATGAAATAACATAAATCAATGGCTCAGATCTTTTACAAATGAGAGAAATCATGATATGAACCCTTGATTTGATCAAAACCCTAGATCTAAGATATATAGATTAGATCTGACCATTGGATGACCATAAGAACTTTGGATATGCGTTGAAATTATTGAAATTGTTAAATTTTAGTAGAATTGCATCAGATTTATTTGTAGATTGATATGCTAAACTTAATCAACAGTCAAGATTTAACATAATATGTAATAATGGAAAATTAACTTAGAAAATTACCTAATTAATCTAAACTTACATTTGCATTTTTGTATATTTACAGCTTTATGACAAAGTGAAATTAATGATAGTTAAGGTCCGTAGTAACTCTTATAAGATAAGGAGAACCAACATCCTTGAATGTCATGATCAAAGTTCTTGGATATAAGTTTAAAATAGAGTAGAAAAGGGACTTAGGGTAAAGAGCTCATAGGACCCTCGTAGAAAGATAAGATCTATTGCCACTTTAGTGGATTCTAAATGTCATGGTTATAGTGGGTATCCAAAATCTAAGTGATTTTCCCACTCCTTCCTTTGATATTTGTTGAGGTCTAAATGGCTCCTTACATGAGGATTATACTAACCACTTCTAGAGTAGAACTTAATTAGAAACCATTAATCAAATCTTAAATAAGGAGGATTTGTTTAGATTTAGATGAAATATATCAATAACATTGCTCAATCAGCAAACATACTAAGGCTGATTGTGCATCATTTAACTTAGGAATATTTTTTAAACTACACACAGTAGTCAAGATCAAGATGTATGAAGTCATATAAACCATATATAGTGAACCAAAAACTAGAATTCTAGGATCAAGACAAGTCTTTAAGTAAGATGATTATGATCAAGGAAGATCAAATGTAAGATCATGTTGATCAAGGATAATCAAAGGGAGATGTAAGATTAATAGATCAAGCCTTGAAAAATGGAATGAATTATAGATCAAACTAAGATCAATGGAAACTAGAAGATAGAAAATCCAAACCATTGATTTTGATTAACAATCATGAAGTAATGATGTATCAGAAAGATCACAAATTTATAACGATCAAGAGTATCAACTTTAGAGATGAACAAAGATCAATGAGATAAATATGAAGAATTAAGAATAGAAAATAGTTCAAAAACTTAGATCTGATAAATCAGAAGTTAAATCAACTGTTAGATCAATTGTTATAAAATCCTAAAAGAGGATAGATATAATCAAAGAAAGACAAATACAAGATCATCTAAACGTATGATGACCAAGAGATAGATAATGACATTATGTGTATATAAGAATTGACAGATACACAAATTTATACATCGATCAAGGTCATTTGGGGATTATCACATTTGAGGTAGGTGGAACCTTCTCTAAATTGCAAAGATCTATATTCTAAATATGATCTTATTTGAGGATATGAAATTATAGAATGATTATAAATTGATAGGATTTAATTATTTAGAATGTCTAGCGATTTAATTAGAATGATATAATGATCTTATGTTTAGAATTATGTTATCATTATTTGAGAAGCATGTGTTGAATTACATTATTTGCTTAAGTTAAGAAATTACGTGCTTTGTACATGGGTACCATCTATATTACATGTTTATCCCTAAATTTAGAAATTATATCCTCGGTATATGAATACCAAAATAATGGACATGGGTACCATTTACATTAAATGTTTATCCATAAACTTAGATGTGAAATTACATCCTCAGTATATGAATACCAAATTAATAAGTATAATGATGTTATTATAGATTTTCTTTATGGACAGACTGTGATGACCTGGGTTTTCCCATGCATTTTTAAATGTAAGATCTAATTCCTAAGGCAGGATACATCCCTATTTGAAAACCATTTTTATAAAAGCAATGCAATGCAGCGAAAAATCTTTAGTTTTAAACTCATTTTGAAAACCCCGAGTGTCATTTGCTTTCACAACTACCAAAGTAGTTTTTGAAAAAACTTTAGAAATCATAAATGTTTTCCCAGGTCTATCCAGTCACAGCTCATAGCCTAATTGTAAATAAATACAAATACATGTCCAAAGGGTAGAGTGTTTACTTACATGTATAATTGTCTCCTTTTGATTTACTTGCTTGTAACACTAACATTTCCTGAGGCGTCTTCTACGCGTGAGTGGAGTTGTCTTGAAAATGATATATTTGGGTGTCGTTTGTCGCGCGTGTATCTTGTCCTTAAGTGCTTACTTGTGTCTGAAAAAATGTTAAGGATTGGGTGAGTATATACTATACTCAGTAGGAGTCTATCACTACTAGTTTTACAATGCATGCCATGTTTAAAATCATATGCTCTTTAAAACATGTGTATGTTTGAACACTCATGTTCAATATCGATATTAAAAACCATTACGGAATTAGAATATTGACGACTTAAAGAATCGCATAATCCAAGTCGAAAGTATCATATATATCATAAACATAATGATATGCATAAGATGCTCAACTGAATCCAACTCATGGATATATGGTATGGTCGACCAACCTCATGTCATGCCATATGCAATACAAGTAAATCTTCAAAACATAGGGCCCACTATGCCCACGACCTCCTCGCTGTGTGCTCTCCGGGTACATAGGGACACAGGGTCATAGCCTCCATGGGACATATGACACTTCAACCTAGTGCCGTGACACCAGTGGTAGCCCCCTGTACCACATGTAGTCGAAGCAGGGACATGCCTTTTTGGCGTGGTACCCTTTCCACCTAATAGTGGTAGAGGCTGGGAGGCCACCCCAGACCTCTCGGCATAGCGCCCATGAGCTTACTAGCCCAAATCATATACAATTAATCAAGCAAAAATATCTTTTTCAAAACCTGTCCTCTTTGGGTCCCTCACAACTGCCTACCCAGTGTCTTTTGGCCACTCCAGTGTCTTTTGGTAACCCTCAAGGACATGCAAATTTTCAAAACTCAATAATCACAAATCATGCAATATATGGAATTGTTTGCAAAACATATCTATGCATAATGTATTTTTCATATGTATGCTGAATTCATTTATAAAATTAAGTCATGCTAAACAAGTCATATAACTTATACTTAAAACATGCATTCAAAACAATCATGGGCTCTTTTTAAAAGTCTAGTAGCGATAGAGCATCTACCTAGTTTGATCATGCTAGTCCCCTTGTCCTCGTATGCTCATGAACATGGTTTAGGAAAAAGGTTAGCTTGACCTATTTTTCCTCACTACTTAGGCATTAGGGGTTCATTCCCATGCCTATGGGTCTCCTAAGGTCCTAACTAGGCCTTGGTATCGTCAGGTTTACAAAGGTTTAGTGGCCCCGCGCCACTATCATAGTTTAAGGGTCGTGCCCACCTTATATATGGCCTTGATCAGGTATTTTATGGGTTGGGTGTGTCCTCATCGTCGATACAGACACAACACCTTTTGCAGCGCCTCAATCGGAATCCTAGAACTCAAGTTATGGGCGTTTTAGTATTCAGAATACATGAAAGGCCCGTAGGTCGCGTCCACAGGCACAACAGGCCTTCTGCCCGTTTTCTCTTTTGCAGGCGCATCCACGGACACGCCTGGTTCGACCCTGTCAAACTAGTACGCCCCAGGCACCATCCCTGGGTCCTTTGTGGCTCCTTAGAGCCCCATTTT
Source organism: Warburgia ugandensis (assembly GCA_035236585.1). Classification (NCBI taxonomy): domain Eukaryota; kingdom Viridiplantae; phylum Streptophyta; class Magnoliopsida; order Canellales; family Canellaceae; genus Warburgia; species Warburgia ugandensis. Next base: position 51,044,957 of record CP141133.1, on the reverse strand, counting down.
GTATGGTTTTTCATGCAAAAACTTGGGGGAACTCATCCTAAGACTAAGGGGGAGATGGGTTTGGAGGGGTTTTGGGCATACCTGGTTCGTGGCCAGGTTTTTTCCACATTTTCTCCTCTTGTTTGCTTCTCCACGATGAGTTTTTCCTAGGATTTTGGGCTGCCATTGGAGACGCCCAAGAGCTCTATTTATAGAGCTTGAAGAGGGTTCTGGAGGGGGTTCTTACCGCCATGGAATGGCGGTGGAGAAACCTCCAGAATGGCTGTGGTTTCTCCCCTGCACACCGCCATTCTAGAACCCTCCAGGAGGTTTGGGAAGAAGAGGGGTGCCCGTATCAAAACAGGTCCCCATTTTCTCAGGCCAAATCCATTTTTCAATTAATTTATACTTTTGCCCTTGAACTTCAAATGGCCATATCTTGCTCATTTTAACTCCGTTTTGGGTGATTTTGGTCTTGTTGGATTCATTTTTCTAAGATTCACCTAAGGATATTATTCTTAGAACCAAATTTCTGGGTCTAGTTAGGGTGAATCGTGAAATGACCAAAATACTCTTATCTCCAAAAAGGGAACTTTTCATTTCCTATAGAATGTCCAATTCATTTTTGTTAAATAGCGTAAATTGCTCAGGACATTACACTGACAAATCATCTGCTAGTATTATCATTATTTTCCATATGGGCATGGAGGCTTGTGGATTTTGTTTTTGATAGACATAAGCATGGGGATACTATGCTAGAAGAGTTGAAGGGTTCAGCCACCATCTCTTCGAAACTAATGATGATATGAATACCATACCTATAGCAAGGCAAAATGACAGGTGGGGCAATTATGGGAAAGTCATCCACCGTGATAGTCTGTCTCCCCATATAAACATGATGTTGTGAGTTTTTCTATCATGGTATAAGTGGAGTACCTTGGCAGTAATCCAGGCATGCTAGTATGGATTAAACTGCAGCATAGCAGTCCTTTATGTATTTTACACTATGATGCATGGCATAATGAGATGCCTTGTGATATGGCATTATAAGATGCCTGATATGAGCTCATTACCGATATTTCCCATAAAGGGATATTTTCCAGCAAAGGCTGGATGATTATTTACCCCAGTAAAGGGTATGACTAATTATGGACCCATATATAAGGGGTATGGTTATTAAACATAATTATAGACCCATATAGAGGGGCATGATTATTAAGCATGATGATGAACCCCGTAAGTGAGGGGTTTAGATATATTTATAGAAGATTCACATGAGAAATTACATGATAGAGTTACTTTACAGTGTATGGTTCATGGAAATTGGATTACTTAATTCATATGGAATATGATGGATATGAACTTATGAAATATTTATTTGATTGTAGATTATGTTTTAAATTCCATATGCTTCTTAAATGCCCTACCAAGTGTAGCTTGTTAAGATATTGTAAATGTTTAAATTTTTCTAATATCTCAGAGACAGATAGATAGGAGTGGATGGATACAATAGGGCAATACAACAACCATACTATTAATCAAGAGTATATACTCTTATGAAAATTCTTGTATTGTATAGTTAATTATTTTGATTTGTGAACTTTGGACATTTGATGTAATAAATAGAAAGGGCTATGTACGTGAACCACTGGATGGGTCTTATTTTCAATAAATGAATTTCTATTGATTAATTTAGTAGAAATATATGTTATAAATAAAATATGTATATATGTAAGAGACTGAAAGTGACATTTAGGTTTTTAGAAATGAATTTCAAAGAAAACATTTTTCGATGTTTGAGTTTTTAAAAGTTTTCCAAATAAGGAGCTCTATCTTTTGAAAATAAACATGAAAAAGTGTTTTAAAAACTTGGGTTGTCACATTTGGTATCAGAGCAGTTCATCCAATCACTTACAACCCTATATGTCCAAGATAAAGATGAAAATCCAAATATAGGTTAGGATATACTAAGTTGATATAGGATTAGGATGACATTAGTTAAGTATTTGGATAGAATGAGTTAATGTAATTAACTCATGTGGGAAATAGTGAAATATAAACAGATGCCACTTAGTAAAAGAACTAGGGGGATGACTCAATAAATTACTGATTCTAATATAAGGAATGGTGAATAATGGAATCAAGTCATAGAAGTTACACAAGTATGATAAGATATCTTACCTTATCTACAATACCATTACAATATGTAATGGTGTAAAGTAATACTACTCAGGTTTAACCTGAAGTCTTACTTAGCATACTTGTTTAGCGACAAAATACCATAACACCGAGTGTAATAGTGAAGACCTTAGTAGTATTTCAAACTCTTGTAAAAGTAAAAGGTTCATATTTGCCACATATATCTAATGAAACTAGAAATAGTATTTTAGTGGCAATTGGTCAAAAGGACTTATTTATCAAATAAAGATGATATTGCTTGAGAAGAATTCAAAGAAATAGTGAGTATTTTCTCTCCAAAATTAGTAAAGGAGAAGAGTCTTGACAAGGATAAATAAATAGCTGATTCATTTTTGAAGTGCATAAACATGGTCTCTAAATTGAGAAAAATCACAAAACAACCCATGATGGTATATGTGACGACCTAGGTTTCATATGATGCAAATTTCATAAAAAGGCGAGATCTCTTGCTTTAGAAATATGAAATGCATGAAAATATTTTGTTCTGGAAAGTAATCTTTCGTATAAAACCCCGAGTGTCAAAACACATTTTCAAATCATATAGCCATGGCATAGTTTTAAATCAACTCTATTCCCAAGAAAGTGTTAGTCACAGCCCCAGCTACAGAGAGTAACTACAATCAAGTAACATTCACTAAAAGATAAGGTAGGGGTTTACTTACTTGTACTTAATTTGGATGTTCTTTGTCACAGGTGTATCATGTCCTTAAGTGTTTACTTGTATTTGAAAAATGTTAAGGAATGGGTGAGTACACACTATACTCAGTAGGAGTCTATCACTACTAGTTTTACAATGCATGCTATGTTTTAAACCATATGTTCTTTAAACCATGTGCATGTTTGGACACTCATGTTCAATATCAATATTAAAAGCCATTGTCAAAATAGAATATTGACAACTTAAAGAATCGCATAATCCAAGTCAAAAGTAACATAGATATCATAAACATATACTATGATATGCATAAGATGCTCAACTGAATCCAACTCATGGATCTATGGTCGACCATACTCATGTCATGCCATATGCATGCAAGTAAATCCTCAAAAACATAGGGTACACTATGCCCACGACCTCAGCGCCGTGTGGTCCCCGGGTACCTAGGGACTCTTGATCATAGCCTCCACGGGGCATATGACACTTCGACAAGTGCCGTGACACCTCCAATGGTAGTCCTTGTTTACCACAACAATCGAAGTGAGGACAAGCCTTTTTGGCATGGTACCCTTTCCACCTATAGTGGTAGAGGCTGGGAGGCCACCCCGAACCTCTCGGCATATTGCCCACGAGCTTACTAGCCCAAATCATATATTATCAAGTAGGCAAGAACCTTTTTTTTTTTTCAAAACATGTCTATGCATGTATCATGCAAACAAGAATCCTTTTTCAAAACATGTCTATGCATGTAACACATGTCTTGGCAATATATGCGCAATGTATTTTTCATATACATGCTACGTTCATTTATGAAATCAATTCATGCTAAACAGGTCATGTGCATAAGGATGTAACATAAGTTTATACGATATACACATAAAGATAGGACATGTAACTTACAAACTTAAAACATGCATTAGAAAAGCAACCATGACCCAAAACATGCATTCTCAAAGCATCATGGGTTCTTTTTAAAAGTCTAGTAGCGATAGGACACCTACCTGGTTTGATCACACTAGTCCCCTTGTCCTCGTACGTTCCTAAACATGGTTTAGGGAAAAAAGGTTAGATTAGTCTATTTTTATAGGTTCTAGAACAATTTACCTCACTACTTAGGCATTAAGGGTTCATTCACATGCCTAAGTTCCTTAACTGGGCCTTGGTATAGTCAGGTTTGCAAAGGTTTAGTGGCCCCGTGCCACTATCATGATTTAAGGGTCATGCCAACCTTAGATAGGGGCTTGATCAAGTATTTTATGGCTTGGGTGTGTCTGCGCCATCGATACAAACACAATGCCTCTCACGGCGCCTCATTCGGAGTCCTAGAACTCAAGTTATGGGTATTTTAGTGTTAAGAATACATAGAAGGCCCAAAATGGGCCTTGCGTCACCGCTCGCAAGACACACCTACATCTCAGTCGAGTGGCGACCGGCCCGCACATGCGGTCGCACGCTCCTGGGCATCATCAAGCTGCGCGTTCTGCGTAAGCGAAACACGCAGCATCACCGTCGTAAGCCCACACGAGGTGGGTGCCCGGGATGCTAACGCGTCCCGTGTCAGCGGCACGTGCCCCACAGGGCGTGTCCGCCAATGCACCGAGCCTCCGCCCCTTTTCTAGTTTGCGGGCGCGTCCACGAACGCGCCTGTCGGTTTCCCTTTAACGCACTGGGTGCGTTTTGGTTCTGTGATGACCTAGGCGTCCTCAAGATGCCCTGGTTCGACCCTGTCGAACCAGAACACCCCAGGCACCTACCCTGGGTCTGTTGTGGCTCCCTAGAGCCCCGTTTTGCATGGTTTCTCATGCAAAAACTTAGGGACATTCAACCTAAGACTAACGGGGAGATGGGTTTGTTGTTTAAGGCGTACCTGGTTTGTGGCTGGGTATTTTTCACAGTTTCTCCTCTTGCCTGCAACTCCAAGACTAGTTTTTCCCAGGGTTTTTGGCTGCCATTGGAGGTGCCCAAGAGCTCTATTTATAGAGCTTAAGGAGGGTTCTGGAGGGGGGTTTCCACCGCCATGGAATGGCAGTGGAGAAACCTCCAGAATGGCGGTGGTTTCCCCCCTGCACACCGACATTCTAGAATGTCGGTATGTCGGTGATGTAGTATGTTTGGGAAGAAGGGGGTGCCCGTATCAAAATGGGTACCTATTTTCTCAGGCCAATCCGTTTTAAATTTAATTACAATTTTGCCCTTGAACTTCAAAGGGACATAACTTGCTCATTTTAACTCCGTTTTGGGTGATTCTGGTCTTGTTGGATTCCTTTTTCTGAGACGCACCTAAGAGTAGCATTATAAGGACCAAATTTTTGGGTCTAGTCAGGGTAAACAGTGAAATGACCAAAATACCCTTATCTCAAAAAGTGAACTTTTCATTACCAACATGGGATTTCAAGGTTACAAAAATGAAGTCATTACATTATATCATTCATGAAGAAATCAGTGTATACATTTTGTGCATCACATATGAATTTATCAAGTTGGAAATAAGATTAGGTATGATACCTCAGTTGATGAGTCAGTGCAAGATTTCATCAAGACATGATAGATTTTGATATGTTGGAAAAATTATGGATTATCATAAAAAGAATCACATTTTACACATGGATGAAGAAATAGTCATTGTATATGAGAAATAAGACCCTATGACAAATATAGGCAACTAAGTACACCTTTAATGGTTGCCAAGAAATTTTTGACAAATATGGTGATTATAGATGATGAATAATCCAAGATTTTGGAAAAAGATATAGTTAGAGAATTTCAAGATATTTTGAGGAATTTTCAAGATTTTCACCCCAACATGAGATTGAGTAACTATTGACTTATTACCTTATACAACTCAAATCTCTATGGTATTTTAGAAGATGTCATCAGTAGATCTTAACAAGTTGAAAAGTCAATTACAAGGATTATTATACAGAGGATTTGTTCGACCAAATAATTACATTGGAGAAGCACCAATCCTCTAAGTGAAAGAAAAAGGATGTATCAATGTGATTAAACATTGCCTATGGAATGCTGAATAATATTGCTAGGAAGGATAAGTACCCTCTACTCTACATTGATGATTTCTTTTCAATCTACTATTATCAATGGTAAGTTAGAAATGAAAAACAGCATTCAAAACTAATTATAGACAAAATGAATTCTTAGTTATCCCATTTGGATAAATGATATTCATGAATTTGATGAAGAAGAGTTTTCTTGGATAAATGAGTAATTGTATTCATTAATGATATAAGGATTTATTATGGAACATCATGAAATGTGCTAAACACTCTCAAAACTTATAAATTATTTACCTAATTTGGTAAGTGTGAATTTTGATGAGAGAAAATCAATTTCTGAGTCATATAAGTTCTAAAGGATAATATTGAAGTTGACCCAACAAAAATGGAGATAGTAATAAATTAAGAAGTAACTATGACAATTATAGAGATGCATAGCTGTTTGTAGTCTTGCAGAATACCATTAAAGGGTTTTCTAGTATCACTACCTTTGATTGAATTGACTAGAGAAAGTATACAGTTAATTTGGACCGTTGACTAAGAGTCTAAGAGTTGAAGAAGAAACTGATTACAACATCAACATTGACTCTTCCATCAAAAAAGTCGAGAGATTTACTATGGTATTTCAAATAAGGGCTTAAAAATTGTACTAATACAATATGGAAAAGTCATTGTGTATGCTTCACAATAATTAAAGAAGCATGAAGTAAATTTCCAAGTACACAATCTAGAACTTATGACAATAGTGTTACCTATGTAGTGAAAAAGTAAATATTATCATTGATTATGAGAGTCTCAAGAATTATTACAAGAAAACCATCAATTAATATTTTCTCTCAACCCTAGAAAGATGTAGCAGGACCTATAAAGGAATGAAGAGAGATATAAGTAATCTTGTAGTTAAATTCTTGACTTATCTTGATGAATTGCTACAAATAATAGAACTTCCTAAGAGGAAGTGGGGCCCAATCACTATAAATTTCGTAGTGGAACACAGAATGGCCATGATATGATAATATGATAAATTAACAATCAATTGATAGTTTAGCCAAGTTATATGTGAAGGAAATTGTAAAGAAGTGTGATTATCTTGAACATAGATGGAAGATTTACTTCCAAATATTGGACGATTGTACAAAGGACATTAATTACATCACTTAAGAATTAAGACAATGTTTCACCCCATACAAATAGTCAAAGAACTATCCATTCCTTGAAAGATATAGTGTATATATATTAGAAAGGAATGGGGATGAACAATAGAATTCAGATGGAAATATATGAAACATTATAATAACCTTATCGATTACAAAATGGTTAAAGTAAGAAGTAAAGATTGATGACAACAGTCAAAGGAATTATGAAATTTGAACAAAAGGATAACTCGGTTTTAGAGTTATTAATCCTTTTGGAAATTCTAGAAAGTATTGGGTTAGTGGTTTATGAATTAGCCTTCTTAACTGAAGCACAAAGTATATACCAGACTTTACTTGTATGCTTCAGTAAATGTTATATGAACTAAAAAGAAAAAGTATGATTTTTATCTTTGAGGAAAAGGTAATATCAAAAATAAAATAGAGATTTCCTTCAGTGGCAACATCACTTAGTGGAACAAACTACATGAGAAATTAAGAACAAAATGATGAAAACTCATATTGAGTTGTTATATGATAACATTATGGTAAATTTTGAGAGAAAATTTTTTATAAAGGGGGAAGAATGTAATAACCCCAATTTTTTAGAATATATTTGAATAATTTAAACTGAGAATTTGAAATTTTGAAAATGGAGTTGGAATTTAATATTCCAAGAAAATCAACTTTTTATAGAAATGGAATCAAGAGATGATACATAGATACTTGAAATGTACTCAAAAAATCAAGTCCAACAACTATAAGTATGTTGAAATCGGAGATCTAATGAAAAATTCGTGTTATTCTTAATTTTTACAATTTATTTTTACCAATAAGGGTAAAATGGGAATTTTACCCTTATACGGGGCCACAAAAGTTAGGTGAGCTATATGACAACCAGCACAAGGAATGAAGTGAAGAAAGTGGTAATAATGAGGAATCCACTTTCAATTTAATAACAAAAGTGGATCAAATCATTAAATAATTAAATAATTAACTAAATAATAAAAATTAGCCTATAAATACCCTCTCAAAAATCCCATGAAAATTCCACTGAAATTCTCTTCTCCCCCTCTCTCCCTCCTTTTTTCTTTTCCTTTTCTTTTTCTTTTCTCTCTCCTCCCTTTTCTAGCCGTTTGGAGTGTCCACAGAAGCACCTGATAATAGATTCTCAGAAATGAGGTCTGGCACTTCCACAAACACGTTGTCCCCAACTTGCCTACAATTTCTACCTATAGTCCACTTACCCTATCATATAAGTAAGTTTTCTGATGCTATTATAGGGAATTTTTCACTATATATTGGATTTCGGTGCAACATATCTCTTCTCCAACCACAATCTCTTCCTCTAGGTGTTTCTAAGGAGGCCACCCCCTTTCCTCTCCATTTCTCCTTTTATTTTCATATTGTTCCACCATAAAATAGCCCACCAGACTGGTTTTTCTGGCAAGGATCCATCGAAAAACCGATCTAACCAAATAAGGTTGGAACACCTTTAAAATGGTCTTAAATGATTGATCTGATCCATTAGATGATTCCATCATCCCAAAACTTAGAAAAACCTATTACAAAAAAAAAAAAAATTAGATACCTAGATCAAAGATTAGAACATATATAGTTTGAATCAATTCAGACCATTCAAATTAGTTGAAAATTAAAAAATGGAATTCAAGAGTCAATACAACTCCGAATTGAGATAAAAAAGATCTGTTAGAATTATATTGATGAGTAGAATCTACTAAACTCATAACATTCAAGATTTTAGTACTGTTTATGTTGATTAATTGCCAAAATCATGCTAATAAGGTTATAACACCTTCAAAATGATCTTAAAAGGTTGTTCTAATCCATTAGATGGATTTAGAACATCCCAAAACCTTAAAAACACCTATCATAGTAAAAAAATGTATATCTTGATCAAATAATAGAACAAAAATAGATCGAATCAATCTGGGCCATTAAAAATTAGCATAAATTTAAAAATGCAATTCAAAAGTCAATACAACTCCAAATTGAGATTGGAAAGATCTGTTGGAATTGTATTGATGAGTAGAAACTACTGAACTCATAAAATTCAATATTTGAGTATTGTTTATGTTGATCCATAGCCAAAAACCCTACTAATATCTTTGATCAGCTAGATTAAAGATGATTAGACCATCTCATTTGAATGCATACATATTATATTGATGAAATAATATAAATCAATGGCTCAGATCTTTTACAAATGAAAGAAATCATTATTTGAATCCTTAATTTAATCAAAGCCCTAGATCTAAGAGACCTAGATTAGATTTGACCATTAGATCAACACAACAACTTTGGATATGTGTTAAAATTATTAAATTTTAGTAAAATTGCATTAGATTTATTTGTAGATTGATATATTAAACTTAATCAACGTCAAGATTTACCATAATATGTAATAATGGATAATCAACTTAGATAATTATCAGAAAGTCAAAATCTGATTAATCTAAACTTAGATTTACATTTTTGTATATTTACAACTTTATGACAAAGTGAAATTAATGATAGTAAGGGCCAGTAGTAACTTTTATAAGATAAGAATAATCAAAATCCTTGAATGTCATAATCAAAGTTCTTGGATATAAGTTTAAAATCAAGTAGAAAAGGGACTTAGGATAAAGAGCTCATAGGACCCTTGTAGAAAGATAAGATCTTTTGCCACTCCAATGGATTCTGAACATCATGGTTATATTGCGTTTCTAAAATCCAAGTGATTTTTTCACACCTTCCATTGAAATTTGTTAATGTCTAAACGTGTCCTTACATGAGGATTGTATTAACCATTTTTAGAGAAAAACCTAACTGGCAAGCATTAGTCAAATCTAAAATAAGGAGGAGCTATCTAAATTTAGGTGAAATAAATCAATAACATTGCTCAATCAGCAAACATACTATGGCTGGTTGTGCATCATTTAACTTAGGAATATTATTTGGATTGTACAAAGTACTCAAGATCAAGATGTATTAAGTGATACAAATCATAGATTGTGAATCAAAAACTAGAATTCCAGGATCAAGACAAGTCTTCAAGTAAGATGATTATGATTAAGGAAGATCAAATGTAAGATCATGATGATCAAGGATAATCAAAAGGAGATCTAAGATTAATAGATCAAATCTTAAAAAATTGAATGAATTATAGATCAAACTAAGATCAATGGAAACTAGACGATAGAACATCTAAACCATTGATATTGATCAACAATCATGAAGTGATGATGTATCAAAGAGATCAGAAATTTATAAAGATCAAGAGTATCAACTTTAGAGATGAGCAAAGATCAATGGCATAAATATGAATAATTAGGATTAGAAAATAGTTCAAAAACTTAGATATGACATATTAGAAGTCAATCCAATTGTTAGATTAATTGTTATAAAATCTTAAAAGAAGATAGATATGATCACAGAAAGATAAATACAAGATCATCTAAAACTACGATGATCAAGAGAGTGATAATGAAATTATGTGTATATATGAATTAATAGATACATAGATATCTATGTCGATCAAGATCATTGCTTATTAGGACTGTCTTCAAGTTAGGTGGAACCTTAAGAATGCATTTCTTAAATTGCAAAGATCTATTTTCTAAACATGATCTTATTTGAGGATATGAAATTTTAGTATGATTATAAATTGGTAGGATTTAATTATTTAGAATGTCTAGTGATTTAATTAGAGTGATATAATGGTCTCATGTTTAGAATTATGTGATCATTATTTGAGAAGCATGTGTTGACTTACATTATCTACTTAAGAAATTACATGCTTGGCACATGGGTGCCATCTACATTACATGTTTATCCCTAAATTTAGAAATTATATCCTCAATATATGAATACCAAATTAATGGACATGTCTACCATTTGCATTAAATGTTTATCCCTAAACTTAGATATGAAATTATATCCTAGGTATATGAATACCAAATTAATGAGGATAATGTTGTCATTATAGATTTTCTTTATGGACAGACAAATTGTCTGATAATATTATCATTATTTTCCATACAGCCATGGGAGCCTGTGGATTTCACTAAATAATTTTATTAAAAAAGGTAAAATGGTAATTTCACTTTTATGTGGTGTCCACAAAAGTTAGGTAAGACATGAGTTAGAAGTAAGGTAAGATATGAGTCAACTAGCACAAAGATGAAAGTGGAGATAATGGAAATTTCACTTTCATTAAAATAATTTTAGTGGAATAAAAAGATAGATTATTAAAAATGTAATAAAATAATCAAATTTTAACCTATAAATACCTAAAAATTTTCTAGAAAAATTTACAAAAAATTCTGCTGGCTTTCCCTCAACTCTCCCTCTTTTCCCTTGCTCCTCCTCCTTTTTTCCTTACCTTTCCTCTTTTTCTCTCTCTTTCCCTTTTCCCTCTCTCCTCTCTATGGTAGCATGTCTATCGACACACTCAACCTAATGGATGCCAAAACCAAAGATAGCACATCCATGGACGGGCCTCCCTTGACCTAACAGCAGCAGCACTCCCAACCAGCTCCTCCTTTCTCCCTTACTTCCCTCCAGCATTGGCAATCCCTTCTTCTTCTTTTTTCCTTTCTCCTCAGTTCCTTTTTCTTTCCTCTAGCAAATCCCATCTCCAGCAACATCATTGTCTTCCCTTTCCCCTAGTGAACAATGTAGTGTCCACCTATTTCTTCCTTGGTGATCATGCTACATAATTGATCATCCTCTCCTCTGAACATTTCCAAGTAAGCTCTCTCTCTTTCCCTTCATTTCTCTTTCTTTTTTTGGCTTTTCTTTACAGTTTCCCTCTCTGACTTGGTTTCCCTGAGTGGTAGTCTGTTGGTGAAATAGACCTAGTTGGCATGAGTTGAAACCATTTCTAGGATGACTCATATGGTAAATCTAAGCCTTCCAATGGATTTGTGGGAAGATTTGTAAAACAATGAGAAAATCAATGGTCTAGGTAGGAGATCTGGATTGGAAACAATTAGACGGTCGGGATCAAACCATAAGAGCGGTTTTGGTTTGATCTACTACAAAGACACACAATACAGATGCTACATGGAGATGCACTCATTTGGTGCATCCCCGTGCATGCACTGTGATGCGACACGATCGTGAAACGACCATGACGCTGCAGTGTCCCAGTGATAGAAACGCAGCCCTAGTGCATTCTAGAGTCAAGGAAACACTAAAGAATTCCACTACAGTGCATCCCTATGACAACATTTTGACGCTTTTTTGATCCATAATCAAATCTGGACCATTAAAAATGTTTGAAAACTTAGAATTTCAATTCAAAAGTCAATTTAACTTCAAATTTAGATCTGAAACATCCATTGGATTCATCATGACAAGATAAATCTAATGTATTGATAAACTTTAGGACTTTAAGACTTCTTAGATTAATCAAAAACCAAAAACCATGAAAATATCTTAGATTAGTTAGATAATAGATTATCAAATCATATAAAATGATTAAATAAGTAATATAGTGAAGAGATAAGACTAATCAACTGGTCAGATCTTCTATACATGTGATAAATCATGATCAACCCATTGATTAAGATCAAAACCCCAGATCTAAGGGATCAAGATTAGGTCTAACCATTAGATCAACACATACATGTAATAAGATCATTCAAAGTGTTACATCTTAGTATAATTACATCTGATATATTTATAGATTGAACAATGAAACTTAATCAACAATCATATTTAGCATAATATGAAATAATTGGGAAGTAACTTAGACAATAGTCAGAAACACAAGATCTGACTAATCTAAAGTAAATTTGCATTGCATATTTTCAGCTTTATATTGGAATGGTATTAATGTTAGTAAGGACCCATAGGAACCTTTATAAGATAAGGACTTGATTTCATCACTAGATCCTTAGCCCACCTAGGAATCATTCTACATCCTTGTATGTAGTGATACCAATCCTTGAACATTAATTTAAAAATTAAATAGAAAGAGACTTAGGGTATTGAGCTCATAGGACCCTTATAGAAGGATGGCAAACTATTATCACTTCAATGGCTTCTGAGTACTATGGTTATAGTGTGTGTCTTAAAATCCAAGTGATTTTTTCACACCTTCCATTGATGTTGGTTGAGGTCTTAATGCCTCCTAACACGATGATTGTATTAACCACTTTAGAGTAGAAGCCAACTGGTAAGCAATAGTCAAATATGGAAATAAGGAGTTGTCAAGATTTTTAAGTCTAAGAAGCTACAACCTATACACTAAGAAAAGATAATCAAGACATTGCTTAATTAGCAACCTACTAAGATTAGTTATGCATCATTTAAACCATAAAATACAAAATAGTCAATATTAAGATGTATCAAATAATCTAGACCATAAATTGACAATCAAAGGCTAGAATCTAATAATCGGACAAGTCTTTAAATAAGATGACTATGATCAAGGAAGATCAAATGTAAGACCATGATGATTAAGGATAATCAAAGGAAGATTTAAGATTAATATATCAAACCTAGAAAAACGAAATAGATTATAAATCAAACTAAGATCAATGGAAACTAGAAATTAGAAGATCTAAACCATTGATCAATAGTAATAAATCAAAGGTATTCAAAGTAAGGAGATCCATATAGATCAAGATTAACATCTTTAAAATGATCAAAGATCAACAAGATGTACAGAAAGAATTATGATTAGGTAATAGTCAAAATTAAGAAATACAAAGAAATCTAGACCATTAATTGTTATTCAATAGTTAGGTGACATGACCAGACAAATCCTGAAAGAGGATAAATATGATCAAAGAAAAACAAATGCAAGATCATCCAAAATTATGATGATCAAGAAATAGACAATGACATTATATGTACATATGAGATGACAGATACATAGATCTATATACTAATCGAGATTGTTGATCATTCTAAGTATTGGGAATTATCTAGCTTGAGGTAGGTGAAACCTTAAGAATGCATTTTTATAAATTGCAAGATCTATGTTTTAAAAATGATCTTATTATGAAAATTATAGAATTGAAATTACTCATCAACTAGAATGATCATAAATGTGTAGGCCTTAATTATTTAAGATGTCTAATGTTTTAATTAGAATGATATGATGATCTTATGCTTATGATTATATGATCATTATCTGAAAAGCATGTTCTGAAATTACATTATTTTCTTAAATTAATAAATATGCTTGGTACATGGGTACCATTTATATTACATGTTTATCCATGAAGTTAGATGGAGAAATTACATCCTGGGTTCGGTACATGAGTACCCAATTAATGAGGATGAAGATGTTACTATGAATTTTATATATGGACAAGCAAATAGCCTAATAATATGATTATTATTTTCCAGACAGGCATGGAGGCTTGTGAATTTTGTTTTTGACAAGCATAGACTTGGGAATACTATGCTAGGAGATTTATGAGGGTTTTGGCACCTACTCTCTGAAATTGATGATGATATATAGATACTGTGCCAATAAAGTGGCAAAAAGTTGAGTGGGCAATTATGGGAAGGCCACTACTATAAAAGTTTTGTCTCCCCATATAGGTAATGACATAATGTATCTCCATCTTGGTATCAGTGATTACCTAGGCAATCATTCAAGCATGCTAGTATGGATTGAGACTACAGCTTAGTAGTCCTTTTTGTATTTTGTAGTATGGTGTATATGATATGGCATGATGAGATGCCTTATGTGATGGCATGATGAGATGCATAGTATGAGCTCGTTATCAATATTCCCACAAAGGGATATTTCCCAACAAAGGTTGGATGATTATGAACGCTAATATAGTGAGGGGTGTGGATATTAGACCTAGTATGGTCTGGGTGTGGATATTATGATATTACTATTTACAATATTAACTATTTTTATGATTTTAATAATTTTCATATATATAGTATAATTATGAAGTATTGGAGAATATATTCATAGAAGATTTCACATGAGAGATTACATGATGGATTTGCTATATAGAGTATGGTTCATGAAAATTTGAATTACTTTATTTAAATGGAATATGATGAATATAGATATTAGAATTATCAAGGAATTATTGGATTATAAATCAGGTTTTTAAATTCCATATGCTTCGTACATCCTCAACCAACACATAGCTTGCTGAGAAATTATAAATGTTTGAATATTGACAATATCTCAAACACATATAGACAAGAGTGGATGGATACAACAAGGGGATACCAGCAACCATACTATTGATCATGGGTACATACTTGTATTAAAATTCTTGTGTTGTATAGTTAGTTATTTGGATTGTGAACATTGGACATTTCATGAAATAAATATAAGGAGTTGTGTATGTGAACCACTGGATGGATCCTATTTTCAAGAAATGAATTTCTATTGATTAATTTATTAGAAATATATTTTATAAAAAAAATATTTATATATAGTAAGAGAGTGAAGGTGACATCCAAGCTTTAAGAAATGAATTTCAAAGGAAATGCTTTCACTATTTAAAATTTTAAAAAATTTCCAAATAAGGCATGCCATCTTTTGAAAATAAATATGAAAAAGTTCTTTAAAAACCCAAGTTGTCACAGTTGGTATCAGAGTGGTTCATCTAGTCACTTGTAGTCTCATATGTCTAACATAAAGATGACAATCCAAATATAGGTTAGGATAGAATTAGTTAAGTAGATAACTCATGTGGGAATAGTGAACAGTGACAAGATGCCATCAAGTAAAAACAACTAGAAGGATAGCTCTAGGAACTACCAATTCTAACATCAAGAAAAGAATCAGATAGTAGAAATAGTCAAGTATTATAGGACAGTCTTCTAACCTATGGTGGCGTAAAATACGCCAGCTCAGGTTTAATGGAAAACTATACTAGTATAACTATTATGAGACAGAACACCCCGACACCGGTAAATAACCATTCTTCACTTATACCGAGTGTAATAGTGGGAAGTTTGAGAGGAACAAATAGTAAATTGGAGAAGATGATGAGTAAATTTTAGGAGATTTATTCCAAATTTTATAGGAAAGGAGAAATAGAAATTACTGAAGAAAAGTTGTTAGAAATAGAGAAAACCTTTATAGTATTACAAACTCTTGTAAAAAAGAAAGTTAGGATGGCCACATATGTATTGAAACAAGAAGTATTATTCTAGTAAACAATCGATCAAAAGGACCTATTTTTCACATAGAGAAGATATTACTTGGGAAGAATTCAAGGAAATATTTAATAAGTACTTTCCTCTCCACATACAATCAATGAAGGAGAAGAAATTTTTGAGTTATGACAAGGATAACATATTGTATTAGAGTAAGAGAATAAGTTCATTCAAATGAAGACATTTGTACTAAATATTTATGCTAAGGATGAACAAATAACTGATTAATTTCTAAAGTGTGTAGAAATGGCCTCTAAATTTAAGGAAAATTACAGGACAAATCAGATCATTAGGCATGGTGAAATAGGAAATTACAATCTCAAACCTTTAAGGAAGACAAGTAACCCATGACCAAGTACAGACCAGAAATAAATTAAGGTCTATACATCTTATACATCAAATATGAATTTACCAATAAAAAAGTTGGGAATTAGAATAGAAGTGATAAACACAATTGGTGAGTCAATTATAGGACAAGAGTTATTGAAGAAGTACTTATCAAGGTTAATTGGAAGAGGAATGGATGCTGATGTTATCCTATTTGATATAATGGATTTTGATACTATTCTAAGAATTGATTGGCTAACAAAATATTGGATAGTTATGGACTGTCATAAAAAGAAAATAATATTTTACATATTGATGAGGAAATAGTCATTGTATATGGGAAATAAGACTTTGTAGACTAATATAGTTGGCAAAACACATCTTTAATGGCTACCAAGCATTTTTGACAAATAAGGTTACTATAGATGATGAACAATTCAAGATTATGGAGATAGATGTAGTTAAAGAATACCAAGATATTTTCGAGGAATTTTTAGGATTTCCACCCCAATAAAAGATTGAGTTACTATTGAATTATTACATTATACAACTCAAATATCTATGGTATTTTATAGTATGGTATCAGTAGAACTGAAAATATTTAAAAGTCAATTAAAGAATCATTAGATAGAGGGTTTATTCAGCCAAATAGTCCACCTTGGGGAATACAAATCTCTTTATAAAGAAAAGGATGATTCGATGCAATTTTACATTGACTACAAAATGCTAAAATATGTTATTGTGAGGAATAAGTACCCTCTACTGCGCATTAATGAATTATTTGATCAACTTCGATTTATTATCATCAATTGCAAGTCAGAGGTGAAGATATATTAGAGATAACATTTAGAAATTGTTATGGATTTGATGAATCAGAGTTTTCTTAGATAAATTATTATTATATTCATTGATGAAATATGAAATTACTCTACCAATATCAAAGAACATCATAAACATTTACTAGATGTGTTAAACACTCTCAGAACTTACAAACTATTTGCCAAAATTTAATAAGTGTGAATTCTAGCTCAAGAAAGTCAATTTTTTGAACCATATGATTTTAAGGATAGTATTGAGGTGGACCCAATGAAAGTAAAGGTAGTGATGAATTGGGAAAACCTAAGACAGTCATAGAGATTAGTAACTTTCTTGATCTTGCAAAATTCTATCATAATGGTTTTTCTAGTATAACCCTACCTTTGACTACATTGACTAGAAAGGGTATATAATTAATTTGGACTGTTGACTGAGAGTCTATGAGTTGAAGAAGAGAATGAATATGACACCAATTTTGACTCAACCATCAAGGAGTAGAAGTTATAAAATTTACTGTGATGCTTCAAATAAGGGCTTAGAAAGTGTACTAATACAACATGGAGAAGTCATTGGTATGCTTCACAATAATTAAAGAAGCATGAAGTAAATTTCTAGTATATAACCTAGAACTTGTGACAATAGTGTTACATATACAATGAAAAAGTAAATGACATCACCACTCACAAGAGACTCAAGTATAAACCAACATGATTATAAGATAACGAAGGTGGATAGAGTACATGAAAGACTATGATTTCATTATCCAAAATCAACTCGAGAAGGCGAACATAGTTATTGATGCATTGAATAGAAAATCAATTGCTATGATGGCAAAAATCACCATTAAATCTATGGAGGATTGAATAAAGACTCAAGGAGATGATTGTAATAACTTAAGAATTATGCAAAAGAATGGTTTTTCCAAAGGTCTAGGTAGACTAGTGACTCCATCAAATGAAAATTTGAGAAAAAAATTATTATAAGAAAACCATCACTCAATATTTTATCCACCTTAGATGTACAAAGATGTACAAGGACCTAAAAAAAACATTTTAGTGAGAAGGAATGAAAAGAAATATAAGTAATCTTGTAGTCAAATGATTGACTTATCTAACATCAAAGACCTATAGGAATGTTATAAACACCAAAAATTCTTTAATAGAAGTGGGACTATATCATTATAAAATTCATAGTAAGACACGTGATGGCCATTTGGGTGATGGTTGATAGATTGACAAAGTCAGCACATTTCCTTACAAATAGACAAAATCAATCAATCAATATTAGCCAAAATATATTTGAAGGAAATTGGAAGACTATAAAGTACCATTATCCATTATCTCAAATAGAGATGGAAGATTTACTTCAGATATTGGAAGATTGTACAAAGAACATTAGTTACATCACTTAATTCAATACAACATTTCACACCTAGACAGATAGTGAAAGAACTATCCATACCTTGGGAGATATGTTAAAGCATATATGTATCGGAAAGGAATTGGGATGAACAATAGAATTCGTGCATAACAAAATATATCTTATGTTGCAATATGGCAAAAGTATATACCAAATTCTACTCATGTACTTTAATAGATGTCAAATAAATAAGAAATATGATTTAACCTTTGAGGAAAAAGGTAATATGAATTATAGATCAAAATAGAATAGAATTTTTGAATTAAAAATATTACTTTAATGGCAATATCAACCAATGGAACAAGCCACATGGAAAACTATGAACGAAATGATGAAAACTAATATTGAGTTGTTTATGTAATAGTATTATAATAAATTTCGAAGATGAAATTTTTATAAGGGGGAAGAATGTAATAACCCCAATTTTTGTTAATATAATTAAAGTGAGAATTGAAACTTTTGAAAACAGAATTGAATTTGAAATTCTAAGAAAATTGACTTTTTACATAAATGGAATCATGAGTTGAAACATGGATATTTGGAATGTACTCAAAAGATTGAGTCCAACAACTATAAGCACTATGAAATCTAAGTTAGGATGAAAAGTCTATATTTTTCTTAATGTTTAGAAATTAATTTTATTAAAAAATATATAACGATAATTTCACTTTTGTGTGGGGTCCATAAAAGTTAGGTACAATATGAACCAGAAGTGAGGTAAGATATGAGTCAACCACCACAAAGATGAAAGTGGATATAATGAAAATTTCACTTTCATTAAAATCAATTGTGGAATAAAACTAAATTATTAAACATTTAATAAAATAATCAAATTTTAGCCTACAAATGCCTCAAAAATTTGCTCTCTTCCCCCCAGCTCTCCCTCCTTCTACTTTCTTCTTCTCCCCCCTCTTTCCTTCCCTTTCCTCTTTTTCCTCTCTCTTTCCTCTTTCTCTCTCCCCTCTCTTTAACAGTGAGTCTGCTGACACGCTCAACCTAAGAATCATTGTACATCCTTGTATGTAGTGATCACAATCCTTAAACATTAATTTAAAAATCAAATACAAAGAGACTTAGTGTATCGAGCTCATAGGACCCTTTTAGAAGGATGTGATCCATTGTCACTTTAATGCCTTCTAAGCACTGTGGATATAGTGGGTGTCTTAAAATCCAAGTGATTTTCCCATGCCTTCTATTGATATTAGTTGACGTCTAAATGCCTACTAACAAGAGGCTTGTATTAACCAACTTAGAGCAGAACCCAATTGCTAAGCAGTAGTCAAATATGGAAATAGGGAGGAGCTGTCTAGATTTAGGTCTAAAAAGCGACCACCTATCCACTAAGGAAAGATAATCAAGACATTGCTTAGTTACCTAGTAAGATTGGTTGTGCAGCATTTAAATCATAAAATACAAAGTAGTCAAGATTATGATGTATCAAATAATATAGACCATAAATTGACAATCAAAGGCTAGAATCTAATAATTAGACAAGTCTTTAAGTAAGATGACTATGATCAAGGAAGATCAAATGTAAGATCATGATGATTAAGGATAATCAAAGGAAGATCTAAGATTAATAGATCAAACCTTAAAAAATGAAATAAATTATAAATCAAATTGAGATTAATGGAAAGTAGAAAATAGAAGATCTAAATTATTGATCAACAATAATAAATCAAGGTATCCAAAGTAAAGAGATCCATATAGATCAAGATTATCATCTTTATAGATGATCAAATACCAACAAGATGTATATAAAGATTTGTGATTAGGGAATAGTCAAATTTAAGAAATACGAAGAAATCTAAACGACTAATTGTTAATCAATGGTTAGAATGAGATGATCAGATAAATCTTGAAAGAGGATAAATATGATGAAAGAAAAACAAATGCAAGATCACCTAAATTTATGATGATTAAGAGATAGAAAATGACATTATATGTACATATGAATTGATAGATACATAGATTTATATGCCGATCGAGATCATTGATTTTAGGAATTATTGCATTTGAGGTAGGTGGAACCTTAAGAATGCATTTTTCTAAATTGCAATATATATGTTTTAAACATGAGCTTATTATGAAAATTATAGAAATGAAATTACTCATCAAGTAGAATGATCATAAATTAGCAGGCCTTAATTATTTAAGATGTTTAATGATTTAATTAGAATGATATGATGATCTTATGCTTATGATTATATGATCATTATTTGCAAAGCGTGTCCTAGAATTACATTGTCTATTTAAATTGAGAAACTACATGCTTGGAACATGGGTGCCATTTATATTACTTGTTTATCCATGAACTTAGGAGGAGAAATTACATCCTTGGTGCATGAGTACCTAATTAATGAGAATGATGATGTTACTATGAATTTTATATGTGGACAAGCAAATAGCTTGCTAGTATGATTATTATTTTCCATACAAGCATGGAGCCTTGTGGATTTTGTTTTCGTTAGGTATAGGCCTTAGGATACCATGCTAGGAGAGTTATGAGAGTTTGGCTACTCGCTCTCCAAAATTGATGACGATATATGGATACTGTGCCCAAAAAGTGGCTAAAAGTTGAGTGGGGCAATTATGGGAAGGCTGCCATTATGAAAGTCCTATCTCCCTATATAGGCAGTGACATAATGTACTTCCACCTTGGTATCAATGGATTACCTAGGTAGTCATCCAAGTATGGATTGAGACTATAGCATAGTAGTCCTTTATGTATTTTACAATATGGTGCATATGATATGGCATAATGAGATGCCTTATGATGTGTTATGATGAGATACCTAGTATGAGCTCATTATTGATATTCCCATGAAGGGATATTTCTTAGTAGAGGTTGGGTGATTATAAACACTAGTATAGTGAGGGGTGTGGATATTGGACCTAGTATGGTCTAAGTGTGGATATTATGATATTAACGATTTTTATGATTTTAACAATTTACATATATAGTATAATTATGAAGTATTAGAGAATATATTCATAGAGGATTTCATATGAGAGATTACACGATGGATTTGCTACACAAAATATGGTTTATGGAAATTTGAATTACTTTATTTAAATGGAATATGATGAATATGGATATTGGAATTATCAAGGAATTATTGGATTATAAATTAGGTTTTTTAATTTCATATGCTTCTTAAATCCCCTACCTAGCATAGATTGCTGAGATATTGTAAATGTTTGATTGTTTATAATATCTCAGATACAAATAGACAAAGTGGATAGATACAACAGGGGGATACCAGCAACCATACTATTGATCATGGGTACATACTTGTATTAAAATTCTTGTGTTGTATAGTTAGTTATTTGGATTTTGAAATTTGGACATTTCATGAAATAAGTATAAGGGGTTATGTATGTGAACTACTAGATCGGTCATGTTTTTAAGAAATGAATTTTTATTGATTAATTCAGTAGAAATATATTTTATGAACAAAATATGTATATATGGTAAGAGAGTGAAAGTGACATCCAAGCTTTTAGAAATGAATTTCAAAGGAAACATTTTTTGGTGTTTGAATTTTAAAATTTTTTCCAAATTAGGCATGCCATCTTTTGAAACGAAATGTAAAAAGTGTTTTAAAAACTCGAGTTATCACATCATCTTTAGTTTCCTATATTTTGCTTACTTGTTGCTTGATCTCTTCAAGTCATTCCCTCTCTTTGAAATTTAGTTCTCATCTTTTTTTATCTCTTTGATTTTCTTTTGGTTTCATATGCATGCTATCTTTTGAAGAGTGATTGTTGGATTATATTGAAGATTGATGTTTGAACTACCATTGAATTTTTTACACCTTTTCTTTATGCGTGTTTAAGTTTAAATGTATGATGCACACTCTTCTTGTAAGGATTGACATCAATACAACAATTTTCATCTTTAGATTCATGCACAACTTTACTTCAATATTCTAATGTTTAAATCTTGCACACCATGCTTGTTGTTTCATGTGCACCCTTACATGGTCCATGCACACTCTTTTGATTCCTGTTTCTTTAGTTTGCATGTTTGTTTCATTAATATGTTAAGTTATTTGTTAGATTTCATGGCTTATGTTAGTTTACATCCTTGGAGTAAAGCTTAGCTTTAGGAAGTTTCTAAGTTTTAGTTTACTAAAGTTCATTCTAGACTTAGTATTATTCATATTTGTATTTTAGAGTTAGTTTCTTGTATTGAATGCAAGTTAGTTTCTAGTTTTAGTTTTAGAAAGTCTTTATTTTTAGAAAGTTTCCTCTAGTTTAATTTTATGCATGTTTAAAGTTTCATGTGCTTTTAATTTCTAGAGTAAATCAAAATACAATCTTTCTTTGGCTAGGATAATTAATATAGATAGGATGAAATTGCATGCAAATCCATGAGATTCCTTGTAGGATTGACCTCATTCGTGTAACATCATACTACTTTGATTGTTGTGCTTGCAAGTAATATTTGGAATACACCAATTGTCAAGGTGTTGCAAGAGAAGTTGGAGCCTATTAAGATCGAACACATAAACTATCATTTGTGCCATCCCAGGTTGATATGCGTTGCACCCTATTTAATACACGGAATTAGTCCACAATAATGATAATTAAGTTCTTGGTTTATTGAAAGTCTATGGACGAAAGGTCAAAGGTAACAATTCCCATTTAGCAATCAAAGTCCCATTTAAGTGGCCGTTACCATGGAATGGCATGAAGTGTCCAATTAGCAAAAGTTTTCCACATTCAAAATGCAACTAGCAGCCATTGTATGCACCATGTCATGCTCTAAATGTTATGAACTTGTCATTATCTATTCTTTTTTTCTTTTTTTTTTGTTGAAAACCAAGTTTACGAGCAATTTTTTGTCCATTTATTTTGGTTTACACGAATGTTAACAGGCTATATTTAGAGTATTTATTGAATAACATTTGCGTCTTACTTTTAAGAATATTAAAAAAATAAATTTATTAGAGATATCAAAATTCGTTTTTCTAATTTCACCCCATTTTTCTTCAATAAGATTGTATGTAGAAATGCTCCTCTCTCATGGTTTATAAAAGTTGGCTATTATAATTTTGTATATACTCATTTTTCTTTATTCAATTAGCCTCTTTCTCTTTCTTAAGTATGCAAAGCTATTGAGCCTTTTCTAGTAAATATAATTGATACAAGTTTGTTCAAAGATTCCGAGATCAATGGTAGATGAAAAGAGATCAAGGGTGAGTATTGAATGACCAAGATTTGTAACCAACACTCATGGATCATGAGATTATGAGCATGATTAGTCAAGAATGGATAGACCTCATCAACTTAGAGTATTTCAATGGTTTTGATTTCTCAAAGAGGAAGTTTTTATGTCAAGAATACAGATGCCTCATAATTTCTAAAGGTGGACGTTTGAGGTTAAATCTTAGAGATCATATTGGAGATGGTGAGTTAGATGTTTCATAGAGATCAGACCTTGACCAGTCAATGTTTCCTAACTTAAGGAAGTAAAAAAAAAAGAGGACCTACAAGTCTTCCTTGGTCAAGGGGTCAAGATGTTGACTATTCAAAGATTTAACTTCCAAGCCCAACGAAAGTGATTGCGAGGGAAGTAATCGAGTTTAAGAACTTACCATCTTGTATTACATGTATCTAGTAATTGTTTGAATGTAATTAGCAGCTACCCCAATGCAAGAGATAATTGGAAATGTTCAAATTAGAAAAGTCTTGCTGCATAAGTGTAATATAGTTAGAAAGTGTTCTTAGACGAAGCAGCTATTGTAATTAGATGGTTACTTTGTAGCTTGTAAATTGCTTATTTGAGAGGGTTATCTCATATATAAAAAATATTGTTATGAATCAAAGAAGTCCGTTTGTTTACATTAATCAAAGTGGCATTTTTTTTTTTTCAAGTTGAGGAACAACTATTTGACATGTTCTTTCATTTCCTTAAAAGGGCATGTTGCATCTTACTTCTAGCATTTATGTATCACTTGGAGGAGTCTAAGTGTAGTGAGGCACCTCAACTCTATATTCTTAAGGTGGTGAATTAGATTCTAACCTAATGTTTTGTTATCTCTTAGTGGTAAATTTTGTATCTAAGGGTGGTAAACTAATTCTTACATGAATACTATGGCAGTGATTATTCTGAATATTTATAGAAGAACTAATCTCAATTGAACGTTTTGTATCCACATAAAACTTGGACACTCTTTTTTTCTTTTTTTCTTATCTAAATTAAACATTTCTTCCGCATATTACGTTATCTATCTTTTGTACCTATGTCAATAATTCTAATTCGGATCACGCCTAGCAATACATATCATTGTATTGAATCCACCTTGTCTCCTTGATCCATGGAGACATGCCTATAATCCAATCGAACAAGCCAAATTATTGATTCTTTTATTTTATAAGCTCCTTGTTACCTCATGGATGAGATATTCATTTGTGCGAGGCCGGACCATGTGACTTCCTTCGTTTCTTGTATCTAGACAATCGATGGTCTCGATCAGAATAATTCGTACCTCATCCAACATAAATGGCATGATCACATTCATTTATCTATTTGGGCGATCGCAAAGCCAATATGTACTATTAAATCACTTTAATTTGTTCCCGTGATGCATGAATCATATTCATTCGGCCAATATCATGCAAGTGAACCAACCATCTAAATTAGAAATACATGCTCCCTGTTACCATTAATTAGTCGTGGGATAGGATTGATTGATCTTATTGGGCAATAACAAACTCCAATACCGTATGGATCATTTCAGGAGGAAAAAAATATTTATTTAATGATTTGATATTCCTGGACCATCCGAGCCGTTCAATAATGTCTGCAGAATCAATGGTCCAGATAAACAGATGCATTCCGCCACGAATAGGATCAATGGCGTGACAATTTAACGTAGTTGTCGTGATATTTACGATCATTGCGTCAATGCACGAGATGCGTGGTGGTGGGAAGACGCGTCCGCACCCTTGACGAGCAAACCAACTACTAGAATAAGAGCAGAGGCATCTCGTGACAGCAAAATGAAAAATGAAGGAAAAGAGAACGGAATAGAAAATGCATTTAAGTTAAAAGCCAAATTTAAGTGCGACTTGAAGTCCGGGTTTCCACCTACGCACAAGCCCAGGAAGACGAATGTAGCAGCAGCAGAGCAGATTAGGGTGAAATGAATCTCCTCCTTCATTGGCGATTCCGTGGAGGATAGCAACGAGAGACTCATCCAGACGCTTACAAATTCTTCGTGGCTGTGGATGGGGCAGTCGTCATCGACTGCCGGAATCCAATCGGCTACAAACGGCCGGATCATGAAGAACAGATGTACGGTGGCAGAAGCATTGACGATGATCTCTGCCATGCGCATCGACGAAGATTTTCAGGACGAGAATGATGAGGACGGAGCTAGAGTGGATCGAGACTACATTTCAGATCTACCAGACGAATGCCTCGCCTGCGTCTTTCAATCCCTCGGATCACGCGATCGCAACCGTTGCTCGCTTGTCTGCCGGAGATGGCTTGGCGTGGAAGGGCAAAGCCGGCACCGACTCTCTCTCGACGCAAAAGCTGATCTCCTTACATCCGTACCATCTCTCTTCTCTCGTTTCGATTCCGTCACAAAACTTGCTCTTAAATGCGATCGCCGATCTATAAGCATCGGCGACGAGGCTCTTATTCTCATTTCCCTCCGATGCAAAAAGTTAACTCGTCTCAAACTCCGCGCATGCCGCGAACTCAGCGATTTCGGCATGGTTGCCTTTGCAAATAACTGCAAAGGTCTGAAAAAACTCTCATGCGGATCTTGCACGTTCGGATCCAAAGGCGTAAACGCTGTACTAGATCACTGTGCGTTACTCGAAGAGCTCTCTGTAAAACGCCTCCGTGGACTCGCTGATGGAACAGCTACAGAACCGATCGGTCCAGGAGCTGTTGCTTCATCTCTCAAAACGATTTGTCTCAAAGAGCTTTACAATGGACAGTGTTTTGGGCCGCTCATTGTGGGGTCGAAAAACCTGAAAACGCTAAAACTTTTCAGATGTTCAGGTGATTGGGATAAACTTCTTGAAGTTATTACCGATCGAGTTACTGGATTAATCGAAATCCATCTCGAACGGCTTCAGGTAAGCGATCGGGGCCTTGCTGCGATCTCCAACTGTTTGAATCTGGAGAACTTGCACCTTGTCAAAACTCCTGAGTGTACAAATACTGGGCTTGTATCTATTGCCGATCGCTGTAAGCTTCTCCGGAAGCTTCATATTGATGGCTGGAAGACGAATCGGATGGGCGATGAAGGTTTAGCTGCTATTGCAAAGCGATGCCCTAATTTACAGGAGCTTGTTTTAATTGGTATTAATCCTACTTCTTTGAGTTTAGGGCTTCTTGCGAGTAATTGCAAGAATTTGGAAAGGTTGGCATTGTGTGGAAGTGAGACGATTGGTGATGCAGAGATTTCTTGCATTGCTTCGAAATGTATGGCATTGAGGAAGCTTTGTATTAAGGGATGCCCGGTCTCTGATCACGGAATGCATGCACTTGCTGCTGGATGCCCTAATTTGGTGAAGGTGAAGGTTAAGAAATGTAGGGGAGTAACATGTGAAGGTGCAGATTGGTTGAGAGCTAGTAAGGGATCCTTGGCTGTTAATTTGGATACAGGCTTGATTGAGCCACAGGATGCGAGCGCAAGTGACGGTGGGCCTCAGGAGAATGTTGGAGAGCAGTTCCCGCAATTGGTTGATCATATGGCAGTGGATGTTCCATCGAGCAGTAGTGGTACTAGTCGATCCACATCGTCGAAGGCGAGGATAAGCTTTTTTGCAGGAAGGAATTTCGTGGCCTGCACTTTCAGGAGGTGGTCTCATAGTAACAACAATTCTCCTAATACGTAATATAAAAGTTGAAAACAACAGGACTCTACTTGTATTGCTTATTGTATTTTTGTTGCATAATTTCCCTGTTTCTGAAGTTATGGGTTGTTTATCTTCTCTGAAAAGGAGACATCACAATTTCTTTATTTGAAATGGCAACAATGAGAAAATTTATGCTTACGTTGCTTTCACTTTGGTCATAACCATTGATTCTGTCTCTATTAGGTTTTCTCCGATAGTTCTTTTACTACTGAGAAAATGGCAATTGCAAGCCTTATGCTTTTTCGCTTATCTCTACTTGGTAGAAATTTTTTGAGCTGAAAATCAATCTTTACTATTGTTAACATAGATCTTTTCAGTACTCGGAAGGACTGATTCTTATGTATCACTCTCCTAATGAACTGATACAGAATTGTTTATCTTATATCTGGCGAAGTTGCAACACTAGGAATGCTGTTGCATGTGTTTTGGACGTGGATAATGGTCTTGCACTCTTAGGACTTTTGAGATAATAATTTATCAAATTAGTTAAACACTGGTGCTTGAGAGTGGCCAGAATTTGAGTAAGATAAACTGCATATGTCTTAGTCATTGTCACGTACAAAAGTTGTCAGAGAATGTTGGGTTTCGTTCCCATACTGATGCCTTGATTTGCCCTTGTGTTTCTTCTGTTATGGTCTATGATCGCCTTTACCATGTATGGATATGATAATCTTATTGAGCATTCACTTGTAAAGCTTAAGGTTCTATAATACTGCATATATGACATTTCAAGTTCTGAAAACATTCAGTTTTACATTACCTGATTTTCACTATCTTTCCATTGATTTTTGGTCCTCGATACACTAACTGCTTGCAACTATAATGATTTTACTGTTGATATATGATACTTCTTAACACCTCTTCTTTTCCAATATTTCTTGATTTTTACGCCGTAACTGGCCTATTTAGCGGTTTTCTTGCCGATCTATTCTTGAGACACTGCAGGACATCTCTTTGACAATATTTCCCCGTCAACATATTAGCTTGAGATGCTTTCGGCCAAGAGTCATATATTTACATCCTTAATCATGCATACCTGAGTCACTGACTAGAATATCTTGATACGCTTTTCCATGAGAATTACACTAATGGCTTATATATATTAATCCTTCTTGTTTGGATATTCAGATTACTTCAACTGCAGCAAGTTAAAATAAGAAATACTTCTAGTGTGTGGATGTAAATTTATAGGGCAGTTATGGTCATCCAATTTGATCAATTTGAACCCAGATTTAGGTCCGAGTTAGAGTATTGATTGAGCGCCTTGATTTTAAGACATTGCTAACAGAACTCGAGGGAACACTAGACTGCACTTTTATCCCAAAGTGTCTCATGTTCTTGTTTCTAAGCAAACTATCATAAATGTGTATACTTTATGGCAACCCTGATGCGTATAGCTAACTCGTGTGTTTGTTGCGTTGTGGCCAACAATACAATTTCTGTTACTGCGTCTATACGCGTGGTTCCTTGAATCATGTTGCTGTAAGTTGGATGGCAGTCACTGGCACATGATTTAAATCTGAACCAAGGCTATTAATGGCCTCTACATGCTAATGCAGTACTGTAACTGGAGAACAAGGGTTCATTCAATTAGAACCGAGAGGAAAAATGCGTTCAATATGCATATTGCCAAAACTAGCTTGAAGTCTTTCTTTAGTATATACACTAGTTTCAAATCCTATTTATTAGCAGTATTCTTAATTTATATTCTAACAGAGAACATCAGAAACCCTAATGAGAAACAACACTAAAACCCTGCTCTTACTGAACCATGCTATTTGGCAAACTTGACTCGTAATGTGATCTTGGATAACTGGATAAAATAAACTATAATAAGGTAAATTAAAGATAGCTCACCACATTATTGATGCACAGGTAAAATAAAGATAGCTCACCACATTATTGATACACTGGTAAAATAAAATATAATAAGGTAAATTAAACATAGATCACCACATTATTGATACACGAGTAAAATAAAATATAATAAGGTAAATTAAAGACAGCTCACCACATTATTGATACAGGATGATCACCATGCCGGAGGTTTATAAGTAAGAAAATAGCTTTACTTCTCCTTGAATATAGAATCACCACCAAAAAGACATGACAGTATGGATGAAAACTAACTCACCACATTGAAGTATACAAAATTGTCACTACCTTAAAGATATGGAACTAGGCACCTCATCACCCTTGGATCCCTCTTAAGATATACAAAAGACAACAAAAGTTGAGATGCACTCACACTTCCACAACGGAAAACACATCCAAATATTCAAACCCTACTTGTGTTGTTTCGTGCTACTAAAGGCTATAAATGGATGAGAACAACTATCTCAAATAAGAAATGTATAAGATTATTTAGCAACTATCTAAATATAAGAGTTTTTAAAATAAAGAACAAGTTTCAAATCTTTGGAATTGTCCCAACAAGAATTTCCTAAACTTAGGTGTTTCCAAATAATATTTTCTAAGCATTGGGTAACTGCCTAAAAACATTCAAGCAATTTTACATATATTACTGATAAGCAAGTTTTTAAACTCTCTAACTTTCCTTAATCTTGGTTGATTTGGAATCTTTTATTAGTAAACATCCTTGACCAAGGAAGGTATTTTTTGAAACATTTTGACCATGGAAATAGGAAATCAAGAGGAAATTTTTTATCATCAAAAAATAGGAAAGCTTTGGCTAGACTACAAAACACCTCCCATTGACTTATCTAAAATGTCTATTTGTGATGATTCGAGACGCCTATCATCTTTTAATTCCAAATGTTTGTTAAGTGTTTAATTTTGGCCAAAATATCTTAAATTTAGTATTTAATTAAATAATCTAAATGATCAATTTTGCAATTTTTAGATAAAATATAAAATATAGCTCCAATTGACCATCCAATTATTGATTTATAAATTTTAATGGTCAAATGATCATCAATGCTAATCAAATCTGTAATGTACAATTTAGATGATTCTAATTTGATCCTATATTTTGTAGATCAACCAGATTATTGCTTGGATAGCTTAGATCAAAATTTAATGGTGTAGATCATCCTAAAGAGCATTGAATGGTTGGGATCAAATCAATGAGCCAGATCACTCACAAGGTAAGAGGAAATAATTTCTAATTGAAGACTAAGAAAGAATATAAAACCAAAGAGGAAAGTGGGGGGGGAAACAAAATTAGAAGGAAAAGGAGATAGGTAAGAGATCCAAAGAGGAAACCTGAAAGAAAAGCAGGGCTATAAAGGGGCCTCTTCATCGTAGACTGAAGAGGGAAGCCACAGGAAGCTGACCACCCCCTTGTCTTCTCCTTCTCTTATTCTCACTCTACCCCTCTGACATCACTCTTGTCTTCTCCTATCTTTCTCTCTCTCTCTCTCGATTTCCAAAAGGAAATTGGAGTTCATTGCCCCCCCATCACCACAGCCCCCTTCTCCTTCTCACTCTTCCTCATTCCCCCCTCATGTTTTGCTCTTTCCCATTCACTCCCTCTCTTGGATTGTCTGCATTAAGAGAGACCCATACCATAAACAAACTAGCCCAACCCGTTTCCTTCTCTCCTGCATTCTCTCTTTCTCGCATCCTCTCTTTCTTAGTCTTTCACTGTCTCATCACCACCAACATCACCAAGAACCCAATGAATCTCTCCTCAACCGACAACACCTCTGTCTCTGGCTCCCTCCGTCAATGTCCGACACTTTTCCCCATCTCTCAAATTGTCTGCTTTCTCTCTTCAGGTCGCCATCGGTACTCTCATGGCAGCCAGCTGCTTACCCTCTCTCTCTCTCTCTCTCCCCCCCAACTTCTCCTTATCTCCCCCATCACTAAACATCTTTCTTTGAATCTCTGTTCACCGTTAACCTCACTTCTAGTCTGTTTTGCATTAATTTTTTTCGTTTTTGCTTTAGTTACAATCCACTATCACTTTAGAGGAAAACCCAAATTAGATTTCCCCCTAGTTCTTATCCTTCTCCACTTTTTTCCACCCTCTACTTCATCATCTTCCTTAGGCAGCAGTTCTATATTTTTGTTTAAAACTAGAAAAAGAAAACATTTTGTTTTTGCCCTTAGGACATTAATTGTAATTTCATTTTAATCATTTTTGATTTTATTCTAATTTTTCTTTATTCTTATTCTACCTATCTAAGTTCTGTGCTATTCTCAGATTAATCCAAGAACTGTGTAATCCAAACCCTATTTGATTAAGGCTTAACCTAATCAATAGTTTAGCTTTAACAAATAGTATCACTTCAATTCCTGATTTGTTTCTCATTAGAATTCAAATTAATTTTTATTTCTTATTCTTAGTGTAATTCTTAGTTTTGATTTTCAACATGAAATCCAGAGATTTGATCTAAGCCATCCATAACTCAAAATCCTTCTTTAGTCTATATCATCAAAATTTTGGAGAATTTGTTTAATCTAACTATTAGATCCTTAATCAGAAGTATTATGAGAGATTCATGAAGTCCAATTGACTTTGATGACATCAGATTTGAAGAAATTTGTCATAATCAAGCTAAGGAAAGTGAATTTTTTTTGTTTTTTAAATTTTCTATCTTTTTGAACTTAGATTTCTATAATTTTCATGAGTTGAATAGATTTGACTTTACAATTCACTTTTATTTAATTTTTTATTTAATTTTTGAATAATTAAATTTTATTTAAACTCCATCTTTTTAAGTCGAGTCCCTGTGGGATCGACTCGTACTTGCATAAGCTATACTACAATAGCTCATGCACTTGCAAAAAATAATCAATAATGTTTATTCAAAGTAAATTCTAGTCGTCCTTTATTTTTGTTATAGGACATCTTTTTCTTGCTGATCTAAGATGTTCATTCTTTCAATACTTAAGACATCTACTCCATGATTTATGATGTGCAAAACTCATTGGTTCAAGAGGGTTTAATGATAATCTTAATCGTTCATTACTTGATCATTTTTTATCTCTCTTGATCCAACATTGAACATGGAATTTTGGAACACTCATGTCATAACACCCAAAAACAATGTAACTAAATTTTGAAATAAGAAATACAAAGTAAAATTCAAGAGGTAGTTTCTCAAGTTGAAACTGGGTTGTGTTTCCGTGCTTATGGTGGCAATCACTCTAGAGGGTTTCATTTGTCAAATACCATTTAGAAAATAAAAAATAAAAAAAATAAATGAAAGAAAATGGAAAAAGCATGATAAAAGTCTTTAAGACTTTCTCCTACTATTTTTATGCCTAAGCCTCCTTGGAACTAGTTTAAGTCTCCTTGCAATTGAGTATGTATCAAATCACTATGAAAATAACATATTCATGTCTGGATGAGACAAGCCTCTAGTTTTGCTATATGGCAAAACTCACCTCTGAGAGTCATTTGTCAGACATGAATCTCCATTGGCCCTAGTTTTTGAAGTAGGCCATATTATCTTAAGCTTCATTGGTGGTATTAGAATTTCGCTTCAATCCATCGATGTTCCTCTGTAATGTTACTGGTGATTGTTCTTTTACCTCATAGATGGTCGGTTGGGAAACAAGATGATTATTGGTGTTTAGGATTGCATCTTAGGGTAACAAACATCTTTGGCATTTCTAGTTGTTGTTTGCAATGAAATATGGTTTTTGATAACTTAGGAATCAATTACTATAAATATGTTTGAGCAATAAAAGCTATTATAACAGTATAAATGTAATATTTAGGTCATTCAAATGTAGCCTTAAACTTCACTGATGCCGGTTCGAAGCTCAGATGAAAAAGGAGAAGGGTCTTGCGTTCGGTACCAATCAGCAAGGAAGAAGTTGAAGATGATTTTGTTATTTCTCTCCTACTTGCAAATGAATATGCATTTGAATATTAGTTTGTAAGTAAGAAATGAAAATTATCTCCATCTTCTTAAAAGTATGGCAACTGTAATATGACATGAATAAAAAATAGATATTCCCTCAAGCTAGAGCATCCCCCATAAGCAATGCATTGCATTGGATCATGACTGCAGTGAAAAATGGGCAAGGGTTGCAAGGGTGTTCCTCCAGATGTGACACTATATCAGATCTCAAGTGTAGTGAAAAATGGGCAAGGGCTTTTAGAGCATCCCCTCGAAACTGATGTGTTGCATCAAAACCCAGGTGCAGTGAAAAGCGGGTATGAGTTCATGCCATGGAGGTCAAGAAGTGTGTGGGTAAATAGGATATCTCAAGAGCATAAGATTCATATTTCCACATGGAATATATGGATATTGACAAGTAAGAGTTTGCAGTTTGTAGACATGATGAAACATAGCAGAGTCAACATCATTTGTATTCAAGAAACCAAGTGGAAAAGGGCTACAACTAAAGAAATCAATGGGTATAAACTATGGTACATAAGAAAGGATAATAATAGAAAAGACATGGGACTAATTATAATGACTTGGGTTTTTATAATGCAATTTAACATAATAAGCTTTCACTTATGAGATCAATCTCTATTTAAATATGATTTTTGGAAATAAATGCAGCAAAAAATTCTTTTTCCTAAAATTCATTCATGAAAACCCCGACTACATTATTTATTTCAGACAAATAATTAATAAAGTAACATCATTAATAACTAAAACATGCCATGACACTTTGAAAAATATCTAAAAATGGATAATTACTGTTCCTAAGATTGTTAACCATAGCCCAAGTTAAAAATAATCACTTAAAATAAATTTATGTCAAATACTAAAATGATCACTAACAATTCTAGGACAACTATATTCACACTTGTCTTTACCTTCACTCACTTGATCGTAGCACTAAAACATCCTGATGCTTCTTCTAATCCTACTTAGGCTGATCTAAAAATTAATATATTTGGTTGAGTATTTGTCATATCCAGTAGGTGATTTAATGCTACTGATTCAAAAACACAACACACAACATGTATAATTCGAGAGGGGTTTTTCAAATAATTAAGTCATGCAACCATCACATATAAACATGGGTATTCATGCATAAATCATTTGCACATTTATAAACATCAAGTAATAGAATTTTCAACAAAATCAATCAATCAATAATATAGAGATTACTAAATTCTTAAAGTAGTAATCGATCAAACTAAATGCTAAAATCTTAGCAAACACATCAGCTGACTAATCATGAGTACTTGTCTAAGACTATCTCTATGCACTATGCATGGAAATATAGAACAAAAATCATTGGAACCACTATGCATACGACCAACTTATCTGAATCGCATGTCTCTGGTATAAAGAGACCAACTAACACAGCCTCCATGGAAACTATGGATATGTCTCGAAAAGGGTGCTTTGAACACCTCTAGTAGTCATTTCCCTACCACAACAGTTGAGAAAAATAGGTGCCTCTTTGGGCATGGATACCTACCACCTTTGGTGGTTAGAGGTCGGGAGGCCAAACCCATACTTTTTAGCATAGTACCCACTAGGCTCACTACCTCGAACAAATATAGATATCTACATATATTCCAAAAATTGAGCATCATAGAATTATGCAAGGTTTAACATGTATTAAATCATGCAATTTATGCAACTTACTTCAAAGCATGCAATTAATGCATATATAAAATGGTTTTATCATTCAAGAGTAAAAATGGGCTATAAAAGATTTAAACAGTAGCATTTTCAATCTAGATTATGAATCATGAGAAAAATTTGCATGCTCATTTTGAGAATATCATATCTCATTATCATTCCCAAAAGCATATTAAACAAAGAAATAGATTCAAGTAAATCATTTAGGCTTTGGAATTCAATTGAAAACAAGTAGCATCAGACTACCTATGTTAAGGATGTCACTTAGGTGTTGTTTGCGTTCTTCTTTAATTTGAATCCTGGATCTCCTTTATGGTCATTGTGGCGTATTGGATATAATTTAAGGATAAGAATCCAAGTATTATTTCTCATTCTCTATTGATCATTAGTTAAATTTACAGATCAACTGCCTAGATTATTGATTTAGACTCTGATCCTATCTATCAATGTCGAAGATGTCATTTATGGGTCACTCCTCTTAGTTCAGGATTGATCTGTATATAGATCCACCATTTTATACCATAGATAAACAATAAGAGGTCATATCAATATCCTTCACCCTTGAATTGACATTTAGAACTTATAACTTAGAGATCCTAAACAATGTACTGTTGGATATATCTTATTAGCTCATTGATCAACAATCAATGTTCTAATAGGTCTAACAAAACCCTAATCCATCATAGATCACACCTCCTTGGAAGATACTTAGGGGGTTAAGTCTGTTAAATTGAGATCCATTGCAATTCAAGGTTAGATCCATCCTTTAAGTTATAAATCATTGATTAACTCACTTTTAAACTAGATCTTACTTAAGGATCCACTATTTAATGGTTAGATTTCCCTCAATAACAATTATATCATGAGGATCTTGCAAATAAATGGTTGATCTATCAGATTGCTTGTCGTGATTCTTAGATTGAGATCATATTTGATTTGAATGGTCAGATCTATGATTCAAAGGTTATTGTCTTTATTTCAGGGTTGATCTGGGTATATTAATCTGCTAAATCTCCAATGGATTACTTCATGAGATGTGATCATCTTTAATCTTATAGATCTATGAGATTCCTATGGTTTCTAGGCCATGAGTAGTTAAAAATTTTCTCTCATCTTAAATTTTATCGAATAATTAGGTCCATGTTATCAAGATGAATCCAATAGGCTCTTCTGATTGTAAATCGGAGATGTATAACCCTCGAAATTAGGGATTTTTGTGTTTCAGATCTGTTCAACAATCTAGATTGAAATTCTAGATTTAGAATGTAAAAAAAAGAGGTCACTGGGATGCACTGGAGTGGAACGCACCCTTTAGGATGTTCTAGTGCGTCCTGATGTCTAGGACACAATGTCGGTGCGTCTCGGTCCCCAAAATGCATCTGCATTTTGGTTGGTCCATGAATGCCCCCCATGCTCATGCATGGAAGGGGACATGCCGAGCCAGTGTGTCTCACGAGGAGGCATCCTGGTCTCCCGATCAAGCTAACTAGGATAAGATGGTCTAATCCTTCCAGTCCTTAATCAACATCCTAGATCTCATAAACTTTCACTAGTTTTGGATATTTTAGGGTTTTGGGGTCTCACGAATTCATTGGAAGACTTAAATCTCCCATTTGAGTTGTCGTTGAGTGGGTTCCATCCTTGATCCACTGGTTTTGGTTCCACTAGTGATTTGTTGGCTGGTGAGACCAGATTTAGCCTGGATCTAAGGGGAAAACATCGAAGAAGGAAAAGGTAAAGGAGAGGGAGAAAAGGGAATTTACTTGGCAGCTGAAGGGGTCTAATGGGGCTTTTCATGTGGGTACAAATGCTGGTCTGTGCTTGTTGAAACCTTAATTTGCTAGAGAATAGTGGGTTTTGGTAGCTAGAGGGAGAGGAGAAGAAGAGGGAGAGAAGCTTGGGGAGAGAGGGCTTTTATGATCAGTGATCTGCTTTCCTTGCGGGTGGCGTGATCACCGATTTTCTCCCCTAATGACAGAGTCAGAGGGGGTGCCGTTATAAAAAATGGCCCCCTTTAATTTGAAGTATTTTTTTTTTACCTTTTAATTACCAAAATGCCCTTATACTTGAACGTTTCATAACTTTCTCATCTGAACTCCACTTTTAGTGTTCTTTGTGTCATTGGATTCTATTTTTTGAGTAGAATCTACTTATAAGGGTATTTCTAACAAAATTAATTTCTATAATTTCTCACTTATAAAATTCAAAATTTTAGAAAACATTCATCCTCTTGTTCGATCTAATTTTTCAAAATAAAATAGGATTTAAAAATTCATGTATTTGGTCCTCAAAATTTCTCAATTTACTACTTTCTAAAGAGTTCAAGATATTTATCCCTTATTTCTAATTTTGTTTCCCAGGTTTCCTCTTCAACATATGCATTCCTCCATAGAACGTTAACTAGTGAACTTTTTTGACTTTACAACTTATTGATCTTCTTATCTAGAATTTGAACTAGTTTTGTTTCCAAAGTTAACTTTGGTTGTAACTCCACTAGCACTTGTTCAAGAACATGTGTGTGATCTAGGATATATTTTTGCAACATGGATATATGAAAAACATTATGGACTTTCAACAATTGAGGTGGTAAGGCTAGTTTGTATGCAGTTAACCCAATTCTATCTAGGACTTCGAATGGAACGATAAATTGAGGACTGAGTTTTCCCTTCACACTGAACCTCATAACATCCTTAGTCAAAGAAATCTTCAAGAATATATGGTCTCTAACTTCAAATTCCTACTATCTTTATCGTTTATTGATGTAACTGTTCTGTCGAATTTGAGCTATGAGAAATTGTATTCGAATAAGTTTCACCTTGTTTGCATATTGTTCTACCAACTGTAACTATAGGATTCTATTTTCACCTACTTCATTCCAGCATATAGGTGAATGACAAGGTCTCTCATAGAGCACTTTGTATAGAGCCATACTAATGCTTGAATGGAAACTGTTGTTTTATGCGAATTCAACTAATGGTAAGCTCTCGTCCCAACTCTCCATGCAGTCAATTATGCATGCTATGAACATATCCTCCAATGTTTGAATCATCTGTTCAATTGGCCATTAGTCTTAGGGTGAAAATCCGTGCTAAAATTTAATGAAGATCCCAATGACTTCTGCACTGACTTCCATAACTATGAGGTGAAATGACTATACCTATAAAAAATGATACTCAATGCTATTCCATGTAAAGTCACCACTTCCTTGATATACAACTAAGCCAGGCTATCAGTAGATTGATTTTGTAGGATTGTGAGAAAGTACATTGATTTGGTTATCCCATCAACAATTACCCATATTATATCATGTTCCCTTGATATCTTAGGTAATCCCATTACGTAG
The DNA here is from genome assembly GCA_035236585.1 of Warburgia ugandensis. NCBI lineage: Eukaryota > Viridiplantae > Streptophyta > Magnoliopsida > Canellales > Canellaceae > Warburgia > Warburgia ugandensis. The sequence goes on along the minus strand of CP141133.1, from coordinate 51,006,495 downwards.
GCCATTGTGATATGGTCCCACTTTCATTCTGGGAGTTCAAGAGGTTGTAATAGTCTAGCTGGTCTCTAGTGTTTAACCTTAACTTATGGACAAGTCAAGCATCATGCTACGAATTCTCCCACATCCTTTTTCATACCATCCACCAAAAATGTCTCTTCAAGTCTTTATACATCTTGATGCCACAAGGGTGAACAATATACTTAGATTGATGTGCTGCATATGAGAGAAGTTCAATTCATATACAATAAAAGCTTCTCAGAAATAAAAGAAGATCGAGACTTGTATGAAGACTTGTTGCTTACTTTCTCTCTTATACTCAACCAAAAGAAGAACATCAACCAATGATTGGCTTCCTTATTGATAGAAAGAAGGTGAAGCACACTTGGTCCCACATGAAATACATGAAGAAATCTCTAAGGAATCAAGGCCTTTCATTCTAGGGAAATCCAATCCAACGATGGAGAGAAAATGAAGCTTGAGGAAGATCTACATGTCATAAATGGATCCCAACCATTCAAGATAGGGTAAGCATGATCTAAGTGCTAGAAATGAAGAAAAGGAAAGTTACAAACCCTAGTCACCTTTCCCATGTTAAAAAGTCAACCCAAAAACCCTAAGGAAAAGACGATCTCAACCACCCATCCTCATCCAATGGTCCATGCATCTTAAGGGTTTCTAAAAATAACTCACACAAACACTCCCCATGTGTATTCCATGGCCCCCTCCTTGGACTTTCTAAATTTGAAAAACCTTAGATTCCCTCACTTCCTTTCTATTTCTTTCCCTTTCCTTCCCATTTCTTTCCATTCCCACTTATTCCTTACCATCTCTTTAGATTATTCCTTCTCTTTCCATCCTATCTCTTTCCTCATTCCACTCCACTTACCATATATGAAAAAGATGCCTTCCCCCACCTAATCACCTTCTAATTTTGACCCAATCCCACCTAACATCGTAGATTCTCTCATAATCTTCCTTGTTTCCTTCCCTCTTAGGTAATCTCTTTCCTATCCTAACTAATCTACTTTCTTTATCTCTTTCCTTCCCCACTTTCCCATTCCATTCCATAGTCCAACTTTGAATCAAGTCAAACACTTTTCAAATTGTAATATCTCTAAATTTTATGGAATTAATTATATAATACTATTCTAGAATTTTGTTAAATTCGATGTTTGAGCTTTTAGAAATTTGATATTTATAGAGGCCAAATTGAGGGTTGAAACATTGATATAGTACTCAATAAATGGAATCATGTGACATTAAGAATCCTAAATTCGGTTATGGTTGGAAAATTTATGAAGTTTTAAAGTTAAGGGGAATTTTGATAATTGTGTAAGTAGGGCTTATTTATATGATTTTAAAAATGAATGTGGGTAAAATGCAGGGACAATCTCTCTCTCTCTCTCTCTCTCTCTCTCTCTCTCTCTCTCTCTCTCTCTCTCTCTCTCTCTCTCTCTCTCTCTCTATGTGTGTGTGTGTGTGTGTGTGTATCCATTGATAAGGTCACCATTTTCCTCTTTGTTCTTCGGCAAGTTCTCCCCGAACCACACATAGGTAAGCTTCCACCCCAACACCCCCGCACAAAATCTTTTTTGTCATTCTTCTCTTACAACTCACTAGCTAGACTAATTTTTTCAGTTGACAAAGTTTCATTGGGGAAAGTAATCTTAGATGGAAAATCCTAATTCAAGGATGTCTTAGATGGATGATTTGAGCCATCCAATGGATTCTTAGACCCTTGAAACCTAAGGCTAATGAAATCATCATTGTCTAAGAAATTAGGAAAATAGATTTAGAGGGAAAAGAACGAACAATCCTAGTGTGCATCATTCTTAGTCCCCGAGATGCATCCTGCAAATGCACGAGCAAATGCAAGTGTGCATTCATCAATGCTGCACACGCCATTCACATGAAAAATTGGTCATTGATGTATCCTGGCGACCAAGAAGCACCCTCTTGAATCCTACTAGCCAAGACACGCAAGGTGCATCCAGTATGCATCTTCTGGGTGGTAGTTCTCTACTAGCCACACATAGGTAAGCCTCCCCCCTCCCAACCCCCCAAATCTTTTTTGTCATTCTTCTCTTGTAGTTCACTAGCTGACTGGTTTTTTTTTAGTCGACAGAGCTTCATTGGCAAAAGTCTTCTTAGATGGAAAACCCTAATTTAAGAATATCTTATATGGATGATTTGAGCCATCCAATGGATTCTTGGATCCTCAAAATCCAGGGCCATTGAAATCATCATGATTTGAGAAATCTGGACCATAGATTTAGAGAGAAAAGAATGAATGATCATCGTGTGTCGTCCCCAGTGTCCAATGGACACTACATGTAGGATAGATGCAAGTGCAAATGCAAGTGTGCATTCGTTAATGCTGCATACGTCGTTCGCAGGCAGAACTAGTCGCTGGTGCATCTTGGCAACCGAGATGCACCCCCTACATCCTAGTAGTTGAGACACAAGGTGCATCCAGGATGCATATTATGAGTGCATTGTGTCACAGTGACACCATTTTGTCTTGATTTGATCTAAATTTTGATCTAGACCATTGATTTTGACCTGAGACAAAATCTTCAATTCTAGAGGCTACGTTAGTCCAAATTTGGATCCAAGACATCTGTTGGACTTGTCTCGATGACGCACACTTAATTAGATGATGAAATTTAGATTTGACCACATCAGGCCTTGAAAATTGATTAATTAGGTGATCTAATAAGTGAATTGAGGTGTTTAATAGTTAGATCATACAATTAGACCTAGATTATGGTCCAAATCATTGATTGAGATAGTAATTATAGATCTGAGCAATCAAAGGATAATCTAACCATCAGATCAATAGATTGACGATTAATACATACATAGATATTAGAAAACACTATATATATGTGTATATATATGATGGATTGAGGTCTATGAGATACCCAAGGGAGTATTGAAAATGATCCAATGGTTGGATCTTCCCAAAAACTGTGGATTATGTAAAATTATACCTTAGAAGTCATTAGAACTATCTAGCTGATCCAAATCAGATATGACCATCTAATTGTTGGATTGATTGTAAAAATAGGAGAAAGACTAGTTATAACATTGGTCACTATGCATTTAGGAAAAATCTAGCGATCCGGATTGTTAATCTATAATCTATTGCCAAGATTCAAGATCAGACAATGATTAAGGGAATTAGACCATAGTTAGTGATGAATAAACACCAAATTACCTAGATTAAGGAAGATTTGGAGTTCTATGAGTAGAAATGATGAATGATGAGCAATGATATGTGATATATGTGATTTGACATGTGGATCAGATTGTGTTGATTTGAGAGGTGGCACTTTTTAGATATCAATATACTTTGATGAATTATTTTATTATGAATGCTTTTTCATGGATTGTTAAGGAGGCTGTGGCTGGTCCTTAAGAGACTAAATCCTTAGTAAGGATAGTGCTATGGGATGGTGATCCATAGAAGCTCTTATATCTTGGTCATCAAATATTACTTCCTATTGCTTGTTTTTGATATATTGAGCTAATTTTCATGTTTTATTAATTTATGACAGGTGTGTTTTGCCTGGTGGATGTTATGCTAAGAGGGAGTTTGGGCCAGCCACCAACCCTATGGATAGGTAAACTTTGTAGGGAGTGGTTTCATTGGTAGTCCACACTATCTGATCCAACCCCCTTGCAATGATCAATGAAAATAGTCTCCCATTTTTTTGTCGTTGTTAGACCTATGAGTTGGTTACCACTACAGCATGGTAATCCATATGTTTGTTCTGTGTTTTCATTCTGCATTATGAGCACACTTGGATTGATATGTCCTTATGTACCCACGGCATGATGATGCGTGAATGATTGGTATGAGTACTCATGACCTAATGTGAGAGGGTGTGGTACACTCATAGAACCTGTGTGTTGGGTGCCCTTTTATTCATAATATGCATTGTGTTTTGAGTGTGATGGAGTTACATACACTTGACACTTTTAGATTTATTAGTTCTATTATGATACGCATATCATTTTGATTTGTTTTCATGTGATCCTCATGATTTATTCAAGGTCTTATATGTCATACAAGATATTGTTTTGGCATGGATTATATGTTCATGCTATCATTTGATTATGAGACTTGGCTATTCAATGTTCATAAATCTTTTGCATCTATGGGTCTTCATTATGGAATTTTATTATTTATTCATTGCAACAATTGCATGTATTTGTTTAAATATTAAATGTCTATATACCTACATAAGCGATAGCTTTGTTGAGGCATTGCTATGATTTGTAATGCCTAAGATTTAGTGCGAGATAGCATGAAGGGCAAATAGGTAAAGATTAGTGAAGGTAGCGGGGACCATTAGCGTATTGTGAGGTGACCACATATATGTACATAGTATACTAGATATTACTTTATGTTTGTATTTGGGCTGTAAACACTTACATGTCATCTTATGGATCTTTGATTTTGTGGACATGGCCTTATCAATGTATGTTGAGTCATGATGGACAAACCTTAGGTATTGCTATTTTATTGTTATTCTACTATTGTTATTGTCTATTTTATGACAAGACTTCTGATAGTTAGTGGTGTTTTGTTTTATAATGTGAGTCCTTATTACTTATTTTCATTAAGAACTTTTGCATTTCTTTGTGAGTCTTTTGACACTTGGGGAATTTGGAAGTGTGTTGCCATTAGGAGTTCATTAGTTTGAAGAACTTTAAATTATGATTTTAAATTAGGGATCCTGCCTATGTTATATATGTGTGTGTGTGTGTGTGTGTGTGTGTTATGTGTTTCTAAAAAAAATCTGGGGTGTCATACTAATATGGATTTCATGCCCCCTCTACCTTCTCTTTAGCTTACCTTTCTCCCATAAAATCCCAACCATTATTTCTCCCCTTCTCCCTTAAATCTTAGTGATCCATCTTTATGGCTTCCACTTCTTAAACTCTATAAATAAGAGGGGAAAAAGGAGAAAAACTTTTATCTATCACCTTTGTCTTGTACTTAATAGCTAAGTTTAGGAGAAATAGATGGAGAGAGATCACCTTTGCTAAGGCTTCCACAAGATCAAAGTCAATCCCTTGAAGAAGAGTTTAGGAAGCTCAACAATCACCCATCCCTTCTTTCTTTCATCCATCTTCTAACTCATTCCCCCTTCTTTATTTACCATTCTTCATTGCATAGTACTCAGCTTTCATTACCTTAGAAATCACATGCAACCTCCATCCATTCTACCACCTTTCCACCACTTTCCATTTCCATGCCCAGAGCATTCCACTTCCATTATGTTGCTTGCATCTTTTTCTTCTAGCTTTTATTTTCATCTTTCTTTTCTTCTTTTGGGAAATGGAATAAAGAAAAAGGAAGAATGTCTTGTGCTCTTCTATGGAAGCCAAGTTTAATTCCATTTCCTTAAGCATGGTTGAGAAATAATTTGGATTCGTGGCATGCTAGGTTAAGGAGATGAGAAAAGCTTGGGTATAGAATAGTGTACTTTAGGTTGAATGTAAGTGCCTAGGCCTTATTGAGTGACACAAAAAGAAGACCATAAAGTGGAGTCCAATCTCAAGAAAGAAGAAAAGGATGTGTAAAGAGCCTCATTAAGTGACACAATTAAGGTCTCCTATAGCATCCACTTAAAGGAAGTAAAATTTCTTAATTTGTTTTGTTTATTCCATTCATTCCTTATAATTGTAATGAAGTTTATTAATGAAATTATCTTTTTGATTCCTTAGTTAGTTTTAATTTAGTTTCCCTTGCTTTCTTTATGTTATTTTTCTTTAGTTTAGTTTAAGTAGTTTTCTTGCTTTTATTTCATAGCTAAGGTATATTTGCTTTGATTTAATGATTACTACTAATTAGTTTCCTTAATTTCCTTTCTTTCCTTCTTGGTTGGGTTAGAGTAAAGCAACTTAATTTTGATTAATTCTTTTCGGTGACATTGCTGGGGGACTCACTCATGAGTTTACTTAGAATCTAAATTTCTTTACTTTACCATGAGTCGTAGTCTTAGTATTGCATCAACAACAGTTACTTTTATTTTTGCATATTATCCTATTCCTTAAATAATTTGATATTTTCATTTGATTTTTGTAGGAATTAAAGGAGAATAAAGACTTGGAGGAAGACATTAGGATAGTTTTCAAGTATTTTTTTTAATATTTGAGCATATTATTGTGAGGATCTACTTGTAAGTTTTATATACCATGATTTATTTAAATTTAAAATAAAGGGCTATAATAATATAGGTCAAGGGTGGGTCATCCTAACCTAGAAGAGGAGGTGGCATTTACATGGACCTACTCTTATATGAAAAGACAAATTTCAGGACCCCACTGTGAGACTATTCTTCCCTTCTTTCCAATTTCTAGACTAGGTTGCATTACTAAATTAGTTAGATTGTGGATGGTAGTATAGGGCATATATAAAATGTATCCTTATTTATTGCATTCTATGGTTTGCATTAGATTTACTACTTTTCTTGCATATTATAGCATGTTTAATTTCTTTAAGGTAAATATATGTTGATCATACTATGTGGGAATGCTTAAATAAAATAGAAAGGGTGCTCACCCCTACATGATTAAGGGTGGATTTAGTCACCATCCATTGGCCCATCTAGGATAAACATCACCTTTTGCACAACCCTAGCCTCAACAATTAATCTAAAATCAATCTAAAAGAGACCTTAGCAGCTTTTGAGCTCATAAGACCCTCTTGGAAGGAGAGACCTATTGCCACTTCAGTGGGCTCTATCTAATTAACTATGTTGGTAATTAAATGACTAGCTTTATCAACACATTCTATGATTGGGGAGAGGGTGAAGCGGTTGATCAAGGTAGGATCTAACTAGTGAGCATTATGTTAAGTCTGAAAGAAAGGAGATATCTACGTTAGACATAATCTAAAAGCCATTCCCTAGAGAAATTAAAGAAAGATCAGCCTTTGAACTTGTTTGCCATAGGGTCAAGATTTATTGCGTGCATATTTATTTGCATCATTAAAGCATATAGGTTGCATTATCTAGTTTAGGTTTCCTTAGACTAGGTTGAAAAATAAAACTAAAAAAATTACTCTTTCATTGTATATAATCACTTATTTTTTGTATATAATGACTTGTTTCTTTATATACAAAGTTGAGTCAACAAGGCAAGGACTTAAGATTCAAGAAGATTTAGAAACCCTTGCAAAAAACATGGCCAATGAAGTAGCAGAGGCTAAGCCCTTAAGAGACTATTCAATGCTGGTACCATTAAACTCTCCATCATGTATAGAGTTACCTGCAACTAATGTAGAGTATTTTGATTTATCTATGAGGGCTCACCCCACATAATCAATGTACAATTGATGCCATTAGTGGTGGGATTCTCATGCTTAGAAATGATTTGGAGGCATGGAATTTATTTGAAAATCTTTTTGAAAATTCCAAGCAATGGGATTATTCTACATAAACAGAAAGATTTCCTCAAGCTCAAAAGAACAATGTTATATATAAGATAAAGGCTGCCCTTGACCTCTATAACAAAATAGACATATTGATAAATAGGATGGATAAGATTCATATTCTTACTAAATTAGGAGAAGTTATGTTGGCTAGAGAATTCACTGTGCAATCTCCACCCAAGGCTTGTTCAATTTGTTCTAGTACAACACACCCACTGCTTCATGACTTTTGAACTCCATATTCCTTGAAAAATTTTTGGAGCGTGTGAATGCATTAAATGCATTTAGAAATCCTAGAAACAATTCATATTCTGACACTTGCATTCCCCGATGGGCTGAGCATCCCAATTTTATGGGGGCTCAGAATAATCAAGGGGGACCATTTGGGGTCCCTCCTACTCAATGTGCTTGTGGAGCCCCAACTTCATAGCAACCAGTACCACAACAGTTATTTCTTCCACAATATAAGAAATAATCTTTAGAAGAGAACTTGAGATTGTTTATGTGAAGTAAAAAAGATTACCAAAATGATGTTAAACAAACAAAGCCGACCTACCGCAATCTATTACATAGTTGAAGTACCAAATGGGTCCACTAGCTATATATATTTTGATAGAGCACAAGGACAATTTCCTAGTCAACCTATGCCTAACCTAAGGATTAGTGTGAGATTAGTACAACTTCTACTGAGCAATCATTTTATGAACAGACCCAATCCATAACGACCCTAAGGAACAAAAAGTACTAGATATTCAAGTAGGGTTAACCAAGAAGTCTAAAAGGTTGAGAACAATGTGAGCCCAATAAACAATAGGAGGGGAAAAGAGTAGAAATAGCCACCTCCTACTACTCCTAACCCCAGCCTTGAACCACATTATATACCAAAGGCTCCATTTCCATGATGATTAAAAATTGCCAAGAAAGAAAATAATTTTGATATGCTAGTGGATGTGTTCAAACATATAAATATCAATATACCATTGCTTAATGCAATGAAAAATGTACCTTTTTACTACACATATATGAGAAAACAAAGGTGCAGAGGAAAGCATATCTCACCAAGCAAGCTAGCTCAATCCTACAACACAAAACCTCATCAAAATATAGAGATCCAAGGTGTCCCACTATATCATGTGTGATTGGGAATCACACCATTGATAGGGCATTACTTGATTTGGGGCCAAGTGTTAACCTATTACCTCATTATCTATATAAGGAAGCAGGTTAAGTTGAGATGAAAAGGACTACCACTATATTACAATTGGCAAATAGGATAATTAAAGTTTCATGTGGTGTGGTAGATGATGTACTAGTTCAGGTTAATAAGTTTTTATTTTTAATAGATCTTTTAGTCTTAGACACACATCTTGTAGCAGACCTTGGTAGTCAAACTCCTTTCAATTTGGGATAGCCATTCTTGGCCACATTAAATGACTTAATTAATTGTAGGAATGGTAACATATATTTGCCCTTTAGAAACATGGACATTAAGCTTAATGTCTTTAATGTAGGCAACAAGACTCTAAAGATTTTTATGAAGTAAATACCATATAGAGTCTATTATCTCTATCATCCTTCAGCATTGATCCTCTTGAGGCTTATCTAGCTCATTTTGGTTTTGATGATTTTGATATAGTAGTTCCATTAACCAAGTGAATGGTTTACTTGATACTATGTCCTAAATGGAAACTTTAAGATGAAAATCTCAAATAGGACCCATTCTATCTCCTGAGATTCTACTTGAGCCATTAATTGAAAACACACCTATTTTGAACCTACTACTTACAAAGGCTGAAGCTAAGAAAACAAGCCATGGAAGCTTCCTAATCCAACTATGAAGCTTAGTCAATGGAGCCTTCAAAGTTAGCCATCTAAGCCATCAAGCTAAGCCAAAGGGAAGGCTAGGATTGGAGGAGATTCAAGAGAATTATCTATGATTTATTTCAAACATAATTAAGGGAATATCTATTAGAATAAGATGACATGTGGACCAATGGGATAAAAGCAACGAATTTTTAGTGTTTTTCTCACTTTTGCCCACTTTTTCCCTTAATTTTGACATTACCCCTAAGATGCACTACGAATTTCCAAAACTCTATCTCATTCTACCTCTAAGGAAACTTTCGAACCAACCAAATTTCTCCACCTAACACCCTCTACCACTTTCCTAACTTATTACCATTGACTTTCTTATAAAAATAAGACTTCAATAGTTTTGGAAGGGGGGAGACACCTCTTCCTAAAACGATGGCGTCTTCCACCTACTTCCCTTCCTTAATCCCAACAACCTTCCATGCACTATCCTAATTGGAAACTTTAGACTTTCCCTTATCCTAACCATCCAAAATACCATGATTTAATTCCCACCACACCTTAATATTAGGATATCATATGAGAAGAATTATAATACCACCAAACATCTAAGCATAGGAGGATTTTTCCACTTAGGAAAAAGATGTCTTCCTCCATTTGGAGGGGGGCAAGCTCTTCCTAGATCATCCTTCTCTCCCTTTTTGCTTCGTATTTCCTTTGTTTGTGTAGATTCCACTTCTTTTCTGAGAGTGTGAGACAATTCTTCAAGTGTTCCACACCTAGTTCTTGTGACTTTTCCCTCAAAGGTTAGTTCAATTTCTTTTATTGTTTACTCTAATTCTTTTCATGTTGGCTTGCCTTGCTTTTTCCTCCATCTTTCCTTGTTTTTAAACTAAGATTCAAGGTTTATTTTTCTTGGAGTGATAGCCAAGGGAAGTCATCATGAATCCAGTTTTTCTCTTTTCCTTTCATTGCATCTTTATTCTCTTTTAGCCCTCTTGATTTTCCAGCTTTTGTAGCTTAAGTTCCATTAGTTGTTGCCTTAGTTTTCCATTGGATTTGTCTTTGATTTCAAGCATGTTAGTTCATGGGTAAATGTTGGAACAATTGAAGAAGAAATTTTCTAGTAATTAGCAATAGATTGAGATTAAGTGAACACCATTGTAATAGCATTTAAGTTTTAGATTTGGACTACATGTATGTAGTATTATGTTGATGACTTTCTAGATGTGATTCAATGAGAGTGGTTAGAATTTTCAATTCATGTTTGTGTTCATAAGTAAACTAACTTTTTTCTTAAATGTTTGAATGAATTGGAAGTGATTAATTTCATGTTTTACATGTTATATTCATTGAATGTTTCAATTACGTTACGGCTAGAATGTCTTTGGATGAATGGTGTTTGTTAATTTTCAGCACTATACAATCATGTTTACTTGTTTGTTCAAGAGTCAAACTAGACTATTAGATAGCTTAGTTAATTTTAAATATAGAGTGCATGATTAGGTTTCCAAAGTAGTTGAGTAACTTCACCCCTATCTAATGAATCATGCATGTCATTCCATGGTTACATTATCTTAATTGGATAGTTTTCCTTTAATTTTTGTTATCAATTACTTTCATTTATTTATCTAGTTTGGTTATATTTAGATTGTATAATTATGCATTTTAGATAGTTGAAAAGTAATCAAATTTGTCATACTTGTTAAAATAGCTGATTTGGTTGCTTAATTTTGCATGATTAGGAAAGTAGTTTGTTAAAGTGTGGTTCCATTAGATTAGTTGTTATTTCATGTTTAGGAAAGTTAGTTTAGAAAATTTTTTGAATTTCAATTTATGGAAGTTGTTAATTAGGAAAGTCATAAAATTAGAAGTTTTTATTTTAGTAAATTTTTAAATTTTAGAAAGTGCATGTTTTAGAAATGTTTTCCATTTAGCATGCTCCTTGTTTTTGCTTAGTTGCCATTTCTTGTTTTTTCTTAGTTTCCAAGTTTACATTTTAATTTCCATTCTTAATTTAGGAACTAATCACTTGAATTTTTGCTAGGTTAGATAGTTTAAAGTAGGGACCACTAGCATCACAATAGTTCACTCCTCGTAGGATTCACCTCACTAGCGTACTATATTGCAAACAATTCATGCACTTACGAGTTTATTTAAAACACCAACAAGTTTTAGTGAAGTTGCTGGGAAGTTGCAACAAATTGTGTAGTGTTTCATAGTTTAGGTTATTTTCCTCTAGTCTAGGTTTAGGATTCATTAGATTATGATTTTTGTATACTTTTTGTATTTGTTTCTATTTTCCTCATATTGACTATATTTCTTTGATTTTGTTCAAGGAAATTGGCAAAGGATAGGTGGTGATCTTGTGGGCCATGGCATCATGAACTTAGGTTTGATTTTATTGCTTTCCTAGATTAGGATTGAGTGAAACTTGTAGTGAGGCCCATTGTAAATTGCAATTTCTTTATTATTTAATCTTAAATGTGCTGTAATAATACAAGGCAAATGTGGGGCATGTGTGGCCCACATTTGATCATCATTGGACCCCTCACTGTGAATATCACTCACTCAATTTTTAGGATAATTTGCATTTAGTGTAATTTGCATTTGGATGTTAGTATAATTCATGTAGATTAGAATCATTCATTGGTAATTGTTACATGTTTACTTAAGATTGTTGCATTAGAGCCCCACAAGAACCCTTATAATATAAGGACTCGATTTCATCACCATCTCCTTGGCCCACCTAGGAATCAATCAATATCTTTATATGCCATGATCCCAATCCTTGAATTTAAATTGAAAATCAAGTAGAAAGAGACTTAGGGTATCAAGCTCATAGGACCCTTTAAGAAGGACGCGATCTATTCTCACTCAAGTGGCTTCTAAGCATTATGGTTGTAGTGACTGTCTTAAAATCCAAGTGATTTTCCCACGCCATCCATTGATGTTAGTTGAGGTCTAAATGCCTCCTAACACAAGAATTATATTAACCACTTTTGAGCAAAACCTAATTGGTAAGCAGTAGTCAAATTTGGACAAAAAGGAGGAGTTGTCAAGGTTTAGGTCTAAGAAGCTACCACCTATGTCCTAAGAGAAGATAATCACAACACTACTCATTTAGTGGATACTAGGATTTGATTGTGCATCATTCATCTTAGGACTAGCATTTAGGATTCATATAGTTAGGCTTTTTCAATTTATATTTATATTAAAAAAAGGTACTCATTCATTGTATATATTGATTAGTATAAAGTTGAGTACAATGACCTATTTAGAAGGGGATAAAATGCCATTGTGCTACTATTTTAGTCCTAAGCCTTTACCTCATGAGGATGGAAATGAGACTGAAGTAAGATATACTCCTGATCTATCCAATAAATAGGATAAGATAATTGTTTAATGGGATAAGATAATATCTAGGATGGATGGAATGGATAGGTTGCTTAAGCAAAATACTGAGGAATATTCACAACTCCAGTATGATTATTCCTACATTGAGTCATATCACTACACTTAGTATAATAATGATTATGTCTATTTTGACCCAAAATATCCCCCTTTGTCATCAAGCTCCAATTATAATCAATACTATTAGGAGCTAGTGGATGCACCTAATGCATTGACATACCCTAACAATGATTACTATCCTAGGACAAATTATAGTAGATGGGTTAGGCATCATGAACAACCATGGTCTCAAGATTACCAATATCTGGAAGAACTGCAAATATGATAAGTAAAGTTGTATTTTTACAAAAAATGAAAAAAAATTATTTTGTTGATTTTAGAGTAAGTTTTAGAGGTGAAAATGAATATTGGAACAAGAGCATTGAGAAATTTGGCTAGGCTGAAGTGTTGGAAGAGATAGTTAGGTTAATACAAGCAATTAGAAATAAAGATTTTAAGAAATAGTAGGAGATTTGATGATTTCTTTAAAGTTGACCTTGTGTGAGTTAATAAAAGAAAATAAAAATAAAACATAAATTGATGTTAAATTAAAGAAATAGTTAGACCACTGGTTAGAAGAGACATTAAGCTAAGCTTCATTAAAATCTTAGCCAAATTGGAAATAGATGGAGGGATAAAGGCTAGACATCTGAAGGATGAGAGCCCTATGTTAGAGCAATGTGTCACAACCAAAGTTGCTAGCTAGAAGCAAGATAATTGATTGACCTCTTGCATACAAGAGGGAGCTACTAATGCTATTGAGAGAAAGCACCTAGAACCATTCTACTTTCATCCATGAATGGTGTGATTGGAGAAGAGTGTCGATGTTAGATGAGTGGGGGGCTCAAGGAGATAGGGAGTAGTTGCTAACATTAGTAACTCCTCACTCTTTGTAAGAGGAAGAGGCTTGACAATCCAAAAGGTAGAGAGGGAGAGGAGATTAAGGTGTGCATTAGTTGAAGGGAAGAGCAAGCTCTTAACTCCTTGATTCAATCCATTAGGTAGCAGTACATTTTTCTTTATATGAATTTCACTTTATAATTGATTTGGAGTTAAATAAATATAATTTATCTTTGAAAACTTGTTTTGAAGCTTCATTCATAGCTGATTGTGTAATGCTTACTGGTTCATCACTTTCACCTACTACTATTGTCACCACAACCTTTGCTATGAATGACAGTAAGTAAAAGGTTAATTCCACAAAACTGATAGAGGAGAAGCTAGAAACAAGTTTTTCAATCTTTCCTCAAGTGATTTTGATTGTAGAAGAGCAAGAAAGAAGTGCAAAATCCAAGTTTTCTACCCCTATTCCATTACTACTAGCCTTATAGTTGGGCAATAAAGTAGCTTTGGATTTCTCCCTTATGCAATGTTGATTAGGTGTTGATCCATGATCAAAAATATTAGTAATGCCCCCACATTTCTTAATAAGATTTATGTTAAGCTTTTTTGAATAGAAGCAACTATAGAGCAAGAAAATCTCATCTCTATCTCTGCTTATAACTATTGTCAGTGGGAGAAAATAGAACATTGGATTTTCCCTCTTTTAGTAGTTTTTTTTGTGTGTTTTTTTTTAATGAACGAAACCATTGTGAATGTTCTCATAAGTTCTAGGAATATTTTCATGTGGTTTTATAGCAATTTTGTGGAGTTTTTGGTTAGATTTCTCAAGGAAAAAAGTAATAGGTATTGCTGTTGTTAGTGATGAACCCGGCATATTTTATATATAATATCTCCCTATATGTTTATTTTATCAAAATTCTAACCATGCCAATGAATTTATTGACATCCAATTAGGTTAGATAATAAATGTCACTAAAAAAATTTGATTTGCAAGTTAGAGAAATTAATGTCTGAAATGATAAACTTCATTACCTGCTCATTTGTGTACACAGTAACTGGGATTGTGTGATGAATCTATCTTCTTCCTAGTTGAATATATCAATATATGTAGGTTTTATACAAAATATAGCCATATCATTAGATTCTTTTACCTCAATTATGCTAGATACAAAATTTCATAGAAAATGCCAATCTCTAAGGTGGTGAAATCATTGACCAAATTAACCCTATTCATCACGCATCCATTGATTCATCAGGTGTATGCAGGAAATTTCATGCAACTCATAGATTGCTAGTGACACATATATGAAATTCTTTTACCTTTATCTAATTCAAATCTCATCTAATTTTAGTGTATAATAACTCATTTTGTAGGTAATTTGGTAAGGAATTTTATTTGGTAAATGCTAGAGACACTCTATGAAGTTACAATTTTAATAACTATAGGCACACTTTTCTCTTCGATTTCTTATTGGATTTGAGGAAAATTTGAGATGGATTTTCTTACCTATATATGACACAGGATGAACTAAGGAAATGTTGAAAAAGGTTTCAGAACTTAGAAATATTTAATGTTATTTGTTTCTTTTACCTTTATTACTTTCTTTTTGTAATTTTTCTCTTTATCAATCATCGTAGCAATCAATAAAGTGGAAAAGTAGTGGAAAGTAGACACATATTAGCATATTTTTTAGGGTGGTTCTTTCCTTTAGTTGTAGATTTTTAATGACTCCAATTTTGTAATATTAAAATCCCAAGTTAGCAATGAAAAATTCAGTTTTTGAAGATAAGGGCATTTTGGTCATTTCACTATTCACCTTGACTGAACCCAGAAATTTGATCCTGAAAATGGTACCATTAGGTGCGTCTTGGAAAAATGAATCCAACAAGATCAAAATCACCTAAAATGGAGTTAAAATGAGCAAGTTATGACCTTTTGAAGTTCAGGGGCAAAAATATAATTTTTACAAAAAAACAGATTTAGCCTGCAAAACACGGGGGCCCGTTTTGATACGGGCACCCTTCATCTTCAACCTCCTAGAGGGTTCTAGAACGGCGGTGATTGGAGGAGAAATCACCGCCATTCTGGAGGTTTCTCCACCGCCATTCAAGGGCGGTGAGAGCCCCCTCCAGAACCCTCTTATAGCTCTATAAATAGAGCTCTTGGGCGCCTCTAATGGCAGCCCAAAAGCTTGAAGAAAACCTATTGTGGAGGAGCAACCTAGAGGGGAAACAAGGAGGAAAACCCAGCAACGAGCCAGGTATGCCCAAGATCCCTCAAAACCCATCTTCACAGTAGTTCTAAGATCAATTTCCCTAAGTTTTTGCATGAAAAATCATGCAAAATAGAGCCATGGAGAGTCACCAAGGACCTAGGGACATTCCCTGGGCCGCACTGGTTCGACAGGGTCAAACCAGGGTGTCTTGAGGATGCCCCGGTCCCCCAAACAAACGAAACGTCCCACAGGGACGAGATGTGTCGACCGCGTCTAAGAAAAACCAAACGGGCGCGTCCATGGACGCGCCTGCAAAAGAGAGAGACGGGCGAAAAAACCCCGCGCGTCTGCAAATGCGCCCGCAGAGGTGTACGCCACAGACGCGCAGCGTGCTACCAAGCCGGGATTTTTCGTTCCTTAAGAAAAGGAGGGTGCATGCCGCTGACGCGCAGCACGCTAGCATTCCGCCTTTTCACTCTTAAGACCTTTATGTACATGTGACACTAAAACGCTTATAACTTGAGATCTAGAGCTCCGATTGAGGTGCTGCAAAACACGTTGTGTCCGTGTTGACAACTTGGACACATCCAAGCTATAAAATTCCTGATCAAGGCCCAATCAAAAGTGGGCATGACCCTTAGAATAGGATGGTGGCGCATGGCTGCTAGACCTTTGGAAAACTGATAATACCAAGGCCCAATTGGGACCTTAGGACACCCATAGGCATAGTGATGGACCCCTAAATGCCTAAGTAATAAGATCAACTACTCTAAAACCCATAAAAGATAGGCCAAACTAACCTTGATTCCCCAAACCATGTTCAGGAGCGTACGAGGACAAAGGGGTTAGCGCGACCTAGCCAGGTAAGTACTCTATCGCTACTAGATTCTTTAAAAGAACTATAATTGTTTTGAGAATACATGATTTAAGTATATGACTTGTTTAGCATGACTTAATTCAGCATGCATGTGATAAATGGTTTGTGCATAGATATGTTTTGTAAATGATTGCATATACATTATGCATATATATGTTTTGCAAACAAGTGCATACATTGCATGATTTAAGTACTTGTAAAAATTATATGTCCTTGAGGGTTACCAAAAGACGCTGGAGTGTCGAGGGCTAGGTAGTTGTGAGGGACCCAAAGAGGACAGGTTTTGAAAAAGAGGTTTTTCGCTTGTTTTATCTTATGTGATTTGGGCTAGTAAGCTCGTGGGTGCTATGCCGAGGGGTCTGGGTTGGCCACCCAGCCTCTACCACTACTAGGTGGAATGGGTACCATGCCCAAAAAGGGCATGTCCCTACGTTCACTGCATGTGGTACAGGGGGCTACCACTGGTGTCACGGCACTTGGTCGATGTGTCATATGCCTCGTGGAGGCTATGACGCTGTGTCCTCAGGTACCCGGGGACCACACAGCGTCGACATCGTGGGCATAGTTTGGACCCTATGGTTTGATGATTTATGTGCATTGCGTATGGCATGATATGAGGTTGGTCGACCGTACCATACTAGATATCCATGAGTTGGGTTCAATGAAGCATCTTATGCACATCATAATGTTATGATATATATGTATATGATACTTTTGATTTTGGATTATGTGAATCCTTTAAGTCGTTAGTATTTTAGTTTGACAATGGATTTTGATATCAATAATGAACTTGGGTATTCAAACATGCACATGTTTTGAAAGAGCATATGATTTTAAAACATCTCATGCATTATAAAACTAGTAGTGATAGGCTCCTACTGAGTATAGTATATACTCACCCAATCCTCAATATTTTTCAGACACAAAGTACATACTTAAGGGCAAGGAACGCTTGTGATAGAAGACACCCAGACTAAGTGCAAGTAAGTAAACCCCTACCTTATCTTTCAATGTTACTTGATTGTAGTTACTCTCTAATAGCTGGGGCTGTGACTAACACTTTCTTGGGAATAATATTGATTTAAAACCTTTCCATGACTAGATAATTTGAGAATGTGTTTTGACACTCGGGGTTTTTGTGAAAGATTGTTTTCCAAAACAAAAAAGATTTTCATGCATTCCATACTTATAAAACAAGAGATCTCGCCTTTTTTCATCAAAATTGCATCATATAAAAACACGAACTAAGGTTTGGTGAGTTACCTTGTGATTATAGATGCCTAAGAAGAAAGGAAGCAATGCTCCAAGACCTGAAGCTCCACCAGTGGACTCCATTGGGTCGGGCAATGGGATGGTTGAGTTATTCCAACAATTCTTACGAAACATGGGACAATACATGAATAGTCAAAGCCAAACTCCTACCACCCGAGATCCTTCCCCTGATAAAGCAATAGATAGGATTGAGGTTCAGTTAGAAAGGTTTCAAAAACTAGCTCCCTCATTCATAGGAGAAGATGAAGCATCTACAACTGAAAAATGGTTAATTGACATTGAAAAGATATTTAAAGCCATGAACATAGCTGAAGAAAGAAAAGTACCCATGGCCACATTTGTGTTTATGGGAGAGGCTACCTTTTGGTGGGAAACAACAGAAAGAACTTATTTTGATCAGCGAGAAACAATAGGATGGGAAGAGTTTAAAAAGGTCTTTAATGACAAATATTATCCTAAACATGTAAGGAAATAGAAGGAAAAAGAATTTATGGACTTAGAACAAGGAAATATGACTGTCCAGCAGTATGAAAGTAGATTCATCAGCCTCCGAAGATTTGCACCACGTGCTTGTGCTGACGAGGAAGATGCAGTAGAAAGATTTGTAGATGGGCTCAACCCAGGACTCAGGAACAGAGTTCTAGGTTTCCAACCTTCCACCGTAGCCATGGCAGTAGAGATGGCCTCCCTATACGAAAAAGATTACTAAGGAAATCAGGAGATGAAGGAAACTAAGAACATCAACACCATGAGAAATAAAGGAAAGAGACCATTTCAGTCATCTGGACCTAGGCCACCTTTCAAGAAGCTGTTTGAAAACAAAGGAGGAAGACTAGACTGGAAAACATGCCCTAAGTGTAACAGGAGTCATTTAGGCGAAACATGTCCCATTTCCAGCATCACTTGCTATCTTTGTGGAGAACCAGGACATTTTGCTAGGGATTGTTCTAAAAATAAAGTTGAAGAGCGTAAAGGAGATCAAGTTCCAAAAACCCAAGGACATGTCTTTGCCCTCACTTTCAGTCAAGCCCAGGCTTCAAACACAGTAGTTGAAGGTATTCTTTCTATCTATGATACACTTGCTAAAGTTCTATTTGATACAGGCTCCACTCATTCTTTCATATCCCTGGAATTTGCATCATCCTTGGACATTATACCACAGGACCTAGACTTCACTCTAGAAGTCATGACTCCTGTAGACCAGGCACTTCCCACCTACTCTTATCTCCAAGATGTCCCCATCTTGATCAAGGACCATTTGCTACATGTCAATCTTATCCACTTAGATATGAATGACTTCGACATCATCCTAGGTATGGACTGGCTAGCCTTTCATCAAGCCTTTGTTGATTGCCGCCATAAACGTGTCACTTTTACCCTACGTAATGGAGACACTTTCACCCTCTAAGGAAGAAAGGATTATTCTAGAGTGTGTGTTATTTCTGCCATGAAAGCAGTTAAGCACATTGCTCAAGGATGCCCCTTCTTCTTAGCCAAGATTGAATCTGTCGAGAGCCTCAACCAAAGCTAGAGGATGTTAAGATAGTCTGAGAATTTCCTGACGTATTCCCTGAGGACTTACCAGGTCTACCTCCACCAAGGGAAATTGAGTTTATCATTGATCTTATACCTGGTACTTCCCCCATTTCCAAAGCTCCTTGCCGAATGGCTCCTGCAGAACTAAAAGAACTAAAGACCCAGTTACAGGAACTACTTGACAAAGGGTTCATACGACCTAGCATATCTCCGTGGGGAGCTCCAGTCCTTTTTGTTAAGAAAAAAGATGGCTCCATGAGATTGTGCGTAGATTATCGGATGCTAAATAGGGTCACCATAAAAAATAAGTACCCTCTTCCCCGAATTGATGATCTTTTCGATCAACTTCAGTCAGCCAGAGTCTTCTCTAAGATTGATCTGCGATTTGGATACCATCAGCTTCGAGTTAGAGAAGAAGATATTCCCAAGACAGCCTTCAGGACTCGATACGGTCATTATGAATTCAGAGTGATGTCCTTTGGTTTAACTAATGCTCCAGTTGCGTTTATGGACCTCATGAATAGGGTGTTCAAGTAGTACTTAGATAAATTCATCATAGTGTTTGTGGATGATATCTTAATATATTCTGAAACTCCTGAAGACCATAAGGAACATCTAAGGATAACATTAAGCACCCTACGAGCACACAAGTTATATGCAACATTCAGTAAGTGTGAGTTTTGGCTGGAAAAGGTTAATTTCTTAGGACACATTATTTCTCAAGATGGTATAGCAGTTGACCCCACTAAGGTTGAACCAGTATAGAACTGGGAAAGACCTAAGACAATCATAGAAATAAGATGCTTCTTAGGACTTGTCGGATATTACAGGAGATTCATCGAAGGTTTTTCACAAATTGCTTTACCTCTAACTAAGCTGACCAGGAAAGACACAAGATTTGACTGGACTGATAAATGTGAGGAAAGCTTCCAGGAACTAAAAAGAAGGTTAACAACAGCACCTGTCCTTACCTTACCTTCAGGAAGTGGCGGATTTGAGATATACAGCGATGCCTCGCAAAAAGGACTAGGCTGCGTACTTATGCAACATGGGAAGGTGATTGCTTATGCTTCTCGACAACTCAAGAAGCATGAAGTCAATTACCCGACCCATGACTTGGAATTAGCGGCCATAGTCTTTGCCTTGCAAATATGGAGACATTATTTATATGGGGAAAAGTTTGAAGTGTTTACAGATCATAAGAGTCTTAAATATATCTTTTCCCAACAAGACTTAAACATGCGACAAAGAAGATGGATGGAATACTTAAAAGACTGTGACTTCTCCATTCATTATCACCCTGGGAAAGCTAATGTGGTAGCTGATGCATTAGGCAGAAAAACCCAAGGGATGTGTGCAAGTTTATTAACTAAGAGATGGAAGCTATTACAAGAAGTAATCACATGGAAACCAAACATAAGTAAGCACAAGATCATTATGGCAGGTCTAACAATAAAGTCGGCTGTGAATGAAAAGGTTAAACAAAAACAGGAAGGAGATCTAGATATAGAAGCTTTCATAGGAAAACCAGGGTTTACAAAAAGGCGAGATGGTAGCGTTTACATGCAAGAAAGATTAGTGGTACCAGCTAATGAAGAGTTAAGACAAGAAATCTTAAAAGAGGCTCATCGGTCTAAGTATACTATACACCCAGGAGGGACTAAGATGTACCAAGACTTAAAGAAACAATATTGGTGGGATGGTATGAAAAGAGACATAGGGGAATTTGTGGAAAAGTGTCTAACATGTCAACAAGTAAAGGCTGAACATCAAAGACTTGCGGGATTGTTACAACCCCTTGAGTTACCCCAATGGAAATGGGACCATATCATAATGGACTTCATCGTAGGGCTACCCAGGACCTCTAAGGGTCATGACATGATCTGGGTAATTGTTGATAGATTAACTAAGACAGCCCATTTCCTTCTTATACGTCATACCCAATCCACTGACAGCCTATCTCAGCTATACATCAAAGAGATAGTGAGTTTACATGGTATACCCCTTAGTATCACTTCAGATAGGGATAGCCGCTTCACTTCGCAACTCTAGAAGTCTATCCAAAAATCCTTAGGATCTTCCTTGAACTATAGCACAGCCTTCCATCCACAGACCGATGGACAGTCATAGCGCACAATCCAGATAGTTGAAGATATGTTGCAAACTTGTGCCCTCGATTGGAAGCAAAGTTGGGATGAAAACCTACTGCTAGTCGACTTTGCGTACAACAATAGCTTTCAGTCAAGCATTGGCATGGCTGCATACGAGGCGCTCTATGGGAGACCCTATCAATCACCCACCAGTTGGAGTGAAGTTGGAGAGTCCAAGGTGCTCCAGTTCGAGCTGGTGGAGCAATGCGCCGAGAAGGTCAAACTCATAAGAAGACACCTCCTCACAGCTCAAAGCCGCCAAAAGAGCTATGCTGATCGAAGGAGGAGACCATTGGAATTCGACATAGGAGAGCACGTGTTCCTGAAGATATCTCCCACTAAAGGAGTTATGCGGTTCGGTATTAAAGGCAAGCTTAGTCCGCGTTACATAGGACCTTTCGAAATCCTGGAGAAAGTGGGAAAAGTGGCCTACAAGATTGCACTACCCCCTCGACTATCTGAAGTGCATAACGTATTCCATGTATCTATGCTAAGGAGGTACGTGCCTGACCCCGCTCATGTCATCAACCAGGTACCCATAGAGTTGACGGAAGATCTCAAGCTAGAGACAAGACCAGTTGAGATCCGGGATCGTAAGAGTAAGAAGTTGCGGAACAAGGACATACCCTTAGTCAAAGTTTTATGGAGAAATGCGCACATGGAAGAAGAGACTTGGGAACCGGAGTTAAAAATGCCAAGTACCCCAAGATCTTTTGACTGTATATATAGTATAATTTTGGGGGAAAAATTCCTCTAAGGGGGTAAGAATGTAATGACTCCAATTTTGTAATATTAAAATCCCAAGTTAGCAATGAAAAGTTCAGTTTTTGAAGATAAGGGCATTTTGGTCATTTCAGTATTCACCTTGACTAAACAAGAAATTTGATCCTAAAAATGGTACCATTAGGTGCGTCTCGGAAAAAGGAATCCAACAAGACCAAAATCACCTAAAACGGAGTTAAAATGAGCAAGTTATGGCCCTTTGAAGTTCAGGGGCAAAAATATAATTTTTACAAAAAAACGGATTTAGCCTGCAAAACATAGGGGCTCATTTTGGTACGGGCACCCTTCATCTTCAACCTTCTAGAGGGTCCTAGAACGGCGATGATTGGAGGAGAAATCACCGCCATTCTGGAGGTTTCTCCACCGCCATTCAAGGGTAGTGAGAGCCCCCTCCAGAACCCTCTTATGGCTTTATAAATAGAGCTCTTGGGTGCCTCTAATGGCAGCCCAAAATCTTGAAGAAAACCTATTGTGGAGGAGCAACCTAGAGGGGAAACAAGGAGGAAAACCCAGCAACGAGCCAGGTATGCCCAAGATCCCTCAAAACCCATCTTCACAGTAGTTCTAAGATCAATTTCCCTAAGTTTTTGCATAAAAAATCATGCAAAATAGAGCCCTGGAAAGTCACCAAGGACCCAGGGACGTTCCCTAGGCCACACTAGTTTGACAGGGTCGAACTAGGGTGTCCTGAGGACTCCCCGATCCCCCAAACGAATGAAACGTCCCACAGGGACGAGACGCGTTGACCGCGTTTGAGACGGGCGAAAAAACTCGACGCGTCTGTAGATGCTCCCGTTGAGATGCACGCCGCAGACACGCAGTGCGCTAACAAGCCGGGATTTTCCGTTCCTTAAGAAAAGGCGGTCGCATGCCGCTGACGCGCAGCACGCTAGCGTTCCTCCTTTTCACTCTTAAGACCTTTATGTACGTGTGACACTAAAACGCTTATAACTTGAGATCTAGAGCTCCGATTGAGGTGCTGCAAAAGGTGTTGTGTCCTTGTCGACGACGTGGACACACCCAAACTATAAAATCCCTGGTTAAGGCCTAATCAAAGGTAAGCATGACCCTTAGAATAGGATGGTGGCACATGGCCGCTAGACCTTTGGAAAACTGATAATACCAGGGCCCAATTGGGACCTTAGGACACCCATAGGCATAGGGATGGACCCCTAAATGCCTAAGTAATAAGACCAACCACTCTAAAACCCATAAAAGATAGGCCAAACTAACCTTGATTCCCCAAACCATGTTCAGGAGCGTACGAGGACAAAGGGGTTAGCGCGACCTAGCTAGGTAGGTGCTCTATCGCTACTAGATTCTTTAAAAGAACTATGATTGTTTTGAGAATACATGATTTAAGTATATGACTTGTTTAGCATGACTTAATTCAGCATGCATGTGATAAATGGTTTGTGCATAGACATGTTTTATAAATGATTGCATATACATTATGCATATATATGTTTTGCAAACAAGTGCATACATTGCATGATTTAAGTACTTGCAAAAATTGCATGTCCTTGAGGGTTACCAAAAGACACTGGAGTGCCGAGGGCTAGGCAGTTGTGAGGGACCCAAAGAGGACAGGTTTTGAAAAAGAGATTTTTCGCTTGTTTTATCTTTTGCGATTTGGGCTAGTATGCTCGTGGGTGCTATGTCGAGGGGTCTGGGTTGGCCACATAGCCTCTACCACTACTAGGTGGAATGGGTA
Source organism: Warburgia ugandensis (assembly GCA_035236585.1). Classification (NCBI taxonomy): domain Eukaryota; kingdom Viridiplantae; phylum Streptophyta; class Magnoliopsida; order Canellales; family Canellaceae; genus Warburgia; species Warburgia ugandensis. Next base: position 50,982,392 of record CP141133.1, on the reverse strand, counting down.
CCATGCCCAAAAAGGGCATGTCCCTACGTCGACTGCATGTGGTACAGGGGGTTACCACTAGTGTCACGGCACTGGGTCGATGTGTCATATGCCCCGTGGAGGCTATGACGCTGTGTCCTCAGGTACCCGGGGACCACACGGCGACGAGGTCGTGGGCATAGTTTGGACCCTATGGTTTGATGATTTATGTGCATTGCATATGGCATGATATGAGGTTGGTCGACCATACCATACTAGATATCCATGAGTTGGATTCAATGAAGCATCTTATGCATATCATAATGTTATGATATATATGTATATGATACTTTTGATTTTGGACTATGTGAATCCTTTAAGTCGTTAGTATTTTAGTTTGACAATGGATTTTGATATCAATATTGAACTTGGGTATTCAGACATGCACATGTTTTGAAAGAGCATATGATTTTAAAACATCTCATGCATTATAAAACTAGTAGTGATAGGCTCCTACTGAGTATAGTATATACTCACCCAATCCTTAATAGTTTTTAGACACAAAGTACATACTTAAGGGCAAGGAACGCTTGTGATAGAAGACACCCAGACTAAGTGCAAGTAAGTAAACCCCTACCTTATCTTTCAATGTTACTTGATTGTAGTTACTCTCTAATAGCTGGGGCTATGACTAACACTTTCTTGGGAATAATATTGATTTAAAACTTTGCCATGACTAGATAATTTGAGAATGTGTTTTGACACTCGGGGTTTTTATGAAAGATTGTTTTCCAAAACAAAAAAGATTTTCATGCATTCCATACTTATAAAACAAGAGATCTCGCCTTTTTTCATCAAAATTGCATCATATAAAAACACGAACTAAGGTTTGGTGAGTTACCTTGTGATTATAGATGCCTAAGAAGAAAGGAAGCAATGCTCCAAGACCTGAAGCCCCACCAGTGGACTCCATTGGGTCGGGCAATGGGATGGTTGAGTTATTCCAACAATTCTTACAAAACATGGGACAATACATGAATAGTCAAAGCCAAACTCCTACCACCCAAGATCTCGCCTTTTTTATCAAAATTGCATCATATAAAAACCCGGGTTGTCGCAAGATTAGTATAGTTAATTTAAAATTTTATTTCCTCAATATATATTTAATTAATTTATACCAAATAAAAAATTATGCTAGGCTAGTTTATTTTTGCTTATGCTTAGAGTGATCCCATCATAACATTAGGGAACACCACTCATTAAATCCTAATATATTAAATGTCTTAGAAAATTTAATTTTTAAATTCATCTCAATTTGGAAAAGATAGAATTTCCCTTAGTGTCATCTTTGATTCAATGTTATTACCTTTCATAGTGAGTACCCGGAACTAATCCTTGATTGGTTTTACATGGAACACTTAGGATTTGATAATCTATCCAGTTTCTATTAGTCAATAATTTTTAAGTTAAATTTTCAAAGCAACCACCTTTTGAGAAAATGATTGTTGTTTTGATCTACTTCTTGAGTTATAAAGAGGAATAACTAGTGGTGGACCCTAATGCTAGTCTAGATGATCTCCAATCTTTTTCTTCAATCATATTTAATTCTCTTAAACCAATCTCATCCATTTGACCACTTTATTACCTCATCTTGCAATCTTTCTAGTGCAAATTCCTTTAGATCATGATAGGTGAATAATTTGATGTTTTAAATTCACACTATTTCCTACTCATGGATTCTACCTTACAACACTAAAGTTGACTATGTACTTAAGGAAAACTCTCCACAATGCCCTAGTTTTGCATGCATTTAACTTAGGTTCTTCATCCTTGTAAGCAACTCCAAATATCAACCATGCATGACTTGCTTGCCTTCTCCCTTGCACATTTAATTCTTGTAAGCTTAGATTTTAAGCTGCATAGATTTCCATGCATCGTGTTTTCCATTGCATATTATGCACTCCCATGCTTTATTCCACCCTTAAAGTTGCACACATGATCCTTTCTGTGCAACTCTTTTCCCATTTCTTTCTCACACCCATTCACTCTAACATAGCATGTAATCTCCCTTGCACCATTCCCATTGAAGAACACACACACCTCATCCACCTTCTCAACTCCATGCCACTTTCCTTCCACATCCTACACACATTCTCTTCCATATATTATTACATGCACACACCATTCCATTCTCTTACATATATGCCTTCTTCTCTTCTTTTCTTTCATTCTTCTTTCTTTTCAAATTTGGGTATAATATGAAAAGAAACAAGCCTTTGTTCCCTCCTATGGCTGTAAGGAATCTTTCTAATCCTAAAGTAATAGTTGAGAGGAAACCAAATCCTTTCATAAAGCCATCCAATTTCCTAGCAAAAGGCTTCATGTTGAAGAGTAGGATTACTTCCGAGGTAAAGTGCCTATCTCCTTCACCATCTCCTAAGGCTAGAATAGGTGAGTCCTAATCCAAGGGCCACTCTCTGCATGTTCTTTTTATTTTCTTTTAGTTCAATCTTAAGGTAAGGAGCCTTCTCTATGGCTATCTTGAGCTTAAGATGAATGACCTCTCATCTCTCTCGCTTCTTTCCTTAAAAGCTGACCTCTTCTGTAAGGGTATCTTGCTAAGGATAATTTACATTTTTTTACTTTCATTCCATCTCTTCTTTTGTTTCCTTTTATGGGTGGTTAAGCATCTCTTTTCTTAACTACCCTAGCACTTCATTCCTAAGGATCATTGGAAAAGGATTTGACTTTTGGGTTGTGGCATGTTGGGTTAAGGAGATGAGAAAAGCTTGGCAGTAACTTAGTGCATGTAATATGGGTTGAAGAGATGTGTATAAATTCCTGTTAAGTGACACAATAAGAGAATCCTACAACAAAATTCAAGCTCGAGATTGAAGAAACTTTACTTGCTTTCCTTTCCTTTAATTTCTTTTGTAATTATTTTCTTATTTATGTATCATTTTAGTGTATTGATTTAATTAATGAATTAGTTTGTTTTTTATTTCTTTAAGTAGTTATTTCCTTGCTTTATGTCTAGTTAGTTTCCTTACATTCTTCCTTAGTTTACTTTGTTCTGGATTGCTTATTTAATATTCATGATTAGAATCTTTAGTTTCCTTTGGTTGGATAATTTAAAGTAAACTAACCTAAGTTTTAATTAAAACTACTTAAAAGAGTTCTTGTGGGATCAACTCATATTTGCTAGTCTATGCTTCAATAGAACTGTGCACTTGTAGTAATCATTAAAGAACATCAAGTTTTTTGCACTTTTGTTAAGGAGTGAACTACATGTCCAACTGGGTTGAGGCAGTAGTGTGTAGGACTCATGACCACAAGGTGGTGGTCCAATTTTTGGGAGATGAGATCTTTTCACACTTTGGCACTGCACACGCTATTATGAGTGATGGAGGTAAACATTTTTACATTGGGTATTTGGGCCTTTGTGAAGAAATATGGAGTTATTCATAGAGTTGCAAAGCCCTACCATCCCCAAACTAGTGGGCAAGTTGAGGTATCCCAAAGGAAAATGAAGAAAACGGTGAACTCCAGTAGGAAAGATTGGTCTTTAAGACTAAATAATAATACAATTTAAGATTATAGAATTGCATATAAAATCCCCATTGGTGTGTCTCCATATTATCTAGTTTTTGAGAAAGCTTGTCATTTACCTATTGAACTCAAATACAGCATATTTTGCAATCAAATAGCTCAATTTTAACAATGACAAACTTGGGACCCATAGGAAATTCCAACTTTAAGAGTTGGAAGAACTTTGGAGAGATGATTAAAATAGTGTTGAAAGGTACAAGGATCATATGAAGATGGTCATGGCAAAACTATTTTGTACAAAATGTTTCAACTGAGTCAAAAGGTCCTTTATAATTCATGTTTACATCTCTTTCAGTGAATGTTATGCTCTCAATGGTCTAGCCCATCTGTAGTGAGAATTGTCAATCCTCATGGGGTCATTGAGCTTGAGAAAGATGGAAAACATTCCAAAGATAATGGCTAGTGATTGAAACAATATTTTGAAGAGAGAAACTCTGATGAAGATGAGGAACTCCTATTAGATGAGCCTATTTATCAAGACTAAATCCACAATGGGTTATTTGTATCATAGTGCAATTGCAATTTACATCTTTCTTTTTTATCACATCAACAAATCAATGCACCATCACTAGAGTGTAAGTATTATTCTTCTAACCCTTCTCTCTTTACTTAGTTTTTCATTTGTCGATACTTCCATTTTAAAACATTGGGAACAATGTTTAATTTATGTCTTGGTGGTAGGGTCTTTTAAATTTGATGTGGTCAAAATCTTTGTTTTTTGAGTTTTTTCTTTATTTATTTTAAAAAAACATTTGAAAAGTCTCTTTACAAGGATGAGAATCAAAATTTTAAAAATTTTGTACACTTTTGAACTTTAGCTTATTAATAAATTTGTCTACAATTAGTTTATCTTTTTATCTTTTTTCTTATAGTGTTCCATAAAAAATTAAACTTTAAATACACATTGCACAAAATGGCCATATATATAGTTTAAGTTGAAGAGAAATTATTACATAGAGATCATAAATAAGATTTGTAGAAACTTATAACCCATTTGAGATTAGAGCCATTCTTCCTTTTGAGGTTATATATAAATTCCAAAATTTTCTTCAGCGCTATAATTTCCTGGTTGGTCTCATTATCCTTCATCTTAGTCAACTATTAGGCATTCATATGATGGACTATACCCTTTATATCTTCATTTTATGGTTAATTTAAGTCATATGAAATGTAGGAAATGATACGGGACATCCATAGTAAACCTTGAGCCTTTAGCCTTCCTATGTTATCTTCCCACTTGTTAACCCCTTACACCTTTTCAACAAGGCTTTTCTTTGTGAACCCATTGACCATTACCCTATTGAACCCTTATAATATGTCCATTATCTAATAGTTTTGGAAATATATAGAGATGGTTGAAGATTGTCTTGAAGAAAAGTAAGAACAATATAGTTCAAGAGATGTACAAAAAGGAAGAAAAATAGATAGAGGGCTATATTCAAAAGTCAAGCAAAAAGATAAAAAATGAAAAAGATAGCCAATGAAAAAGGAAGGGTTCATCCTTATGGGTACAAAATAAAATTTGAGAATACTTTGTAGAACCTTTGCATATCTTTCAAAGCACCTTTACTTACCCTTATACTCATTTTTCTTATCTAAAGTCTATTTTTCATCCTATTAAAAATCCTAACTTGATCTTATGAGTAGTATGACTTGGATTTTTTATGGATGAGTAGGGATTTTGGTAGAGTGTAGCATTCTTAACTAGTTGATATTCTTTCATGAGACCTTATCAAATTTTTTATAAGTTATTTTTCTTTAGTATGAAACATGGGAGAAATTGGCCTGGATAAACATAATTCTACTCACATATTGAAGAGAGATTTAACCCTTTCTAAGTGACTTCCTTCTTATAGTTAAGTATATCCTGTGAGAGTTGAAGTTAAAACATATTTCCGGATAGTAATTTAGTTTATAATTACTTGAAGTCCAATAATTATACATAAATTGCCCATATTTATATTAGCATACTATAGTTTGGAATTTAATAAATGTTGAATATAAGAAGATTCTCTATGAAAAATAAATGTCTTTTATAAGATTTTAAAATTTTTTTATGAGGGTTATTTTTGAAATCCCTTACGAGACTACAACTCATCCATTAGGGATAACCTAAGCATTTAAAGGCTTTCTGCATATGCTAAATACATACTAAAGCACCTGAGAAAGTGGTTAGGATTTTTTTAGATTTTTGTATTTCTTTTCCATAGTTTTGCTAAGGATTAGCTAAATTTAACTCTAGTATTTGATATATCATCATCATCATCATCATCATCATCATCATCATCATCATCATCATCATCATCATCATCATCATCATCATCATCATCAAGGCCTTATCCCAACTAGGGGTCGACTGCATGAATCTTATTACTTCATTCCCCTTTATTAAGTACCATGGCTTCATTTACTCCCAAAGTTTTTAAATCTTTTCTTTCTACTTCTATCCACATTTTTTTTAGCCTTCCCATTGCCCTTTTAGAACCTTCTACTTGCATTGCCTCACTCCTAATTGGTACTATTTTGGGTCTCCTTTGGACATGTCCAAATCATCTAAGTCTAATCCCCCTCATCTTGTTACCTATTTGTGCTACCCCTAATCTGCCTGTAATGTTTTTAATCCTAATTCTATCCTTTCTTGTTTTTCCACTCATCCATCTCCATATCTTCATTTTCTTGGCCCTCATCCTATGAACATGATGTCCGTTAATGTGATGACCCAAGTTTTCCCATACATTTTTAAATGCAAGATCTAATTCCTAAGGTGGGATGCATCCCTTTTTGAAAACCATTTTATGAAAACAATGCAATGTAGCAGAAAATCTTTTATATTTAAACTCATTTTGAAAACCCCGAGTGTTATTTGCTTTCACAACAACCAAAGTAGTTTTTGAAAAACTTCAGAAATCATATATGTTTTCCTAGGTCTATCCAGTCACAGCTCACAGCCCAACTGTAAATAAATACAAATACATATCCAAAGGGTAGAGTGTTTACTTACATGTATAATTGTCTCCTTTTGATTTACTTGCTCGTAGAACTAACATCTCCTGAGGCATCTTCTACTTGTGAATGGAATTGTCCTGAAAAATGATATATTTGGGTGTCTTCTATCACGGGCGTATCCTGTCCTTAAGTGCTTACTTGTGTCTGAAAAATGTTAAGGATTGGGTGAGTATATACTATACTCGATAGGAGTCTATCACTACTAGTTTTACAATGCATGCCATGTTTAAAATCATATGCTCTTTAAAACATGCGCATGTTTGAACACTCACGTTCAATATCAATATTAAAAACCATTATCGAAATAGAATACTGACGACTTAAAGAATCGTATAATCCAAGTCGAAAGTATCATATATATCATAAACATAATGATATGCATAAGATGCTCAACTGAATCCAACTCATGGATATATGGTATGGTCGACCAACCTCATGTCATGCCATATGGCATGCAAGTAAAACCTCAAAAACATAGCCTCCATAGGGCATATGCACATCAACCCAATGTTGTGACACCAGTGGTAGCCCCCTGTACCACATGCAGTCGATGTAGGGACATGCCTTTTTTGGCATGGTACCCTTTCCACCTAATAGTCGTAGAGGCTGGGAGGCCACCTCAGACCTCTTGGCATAGACCCACAAGCTTATTAGCCCAAATCATATACAATCAATCTAGCAAAAACCTCTTTTTCAAAACCTGTCCTCTTTGGGTCCCTCACAACTGCCTGACCCTCACAATTGCCTACCCAGCGTCTTTTGGGCACTCTAGCATCTTTTAGTAACCCTCAAGGACATGCAATTTTTTAAAACTCAATAACCACAAATCATGCAATTTATGCAATCGTTTGTAAAACATGTCTATGCACAATGTATTTATCATATGCATGTTGAATTCATTTATAAAATTAAGTCATGCTAAACAAGTCATATATAAAATTAACTCATGCTAAACAAGTCATATAATTTATACTTAAAACATGCATTCTCAAAACAATCATGGGCTCTTTTTAAAAGTCTAGTAGCGATAGAGCATAAGGGCTTATTCCCATGCCTATGGGTCTCCTAAGGTCCTAACTGGGCCTTGGTATCGTCAGGTTTACAAAGGTTTAGTGGCCACATGCCACTATCATAGTTTAAGGGTCATGCCCACCTTAGATAGGGTGTTGATCATGTATTTTATAGTATGAGTGTGTCCGCGTCGTCGATACGGGCACAACGCCTTTCGTGGCGCCTCAATCAGAGCCCTAGAACTGAAGTTATGGGCGTTTTAGTATTCAGAATATATGGAAGGCCCACAAGGCGCGTCCATAGACGCACTGGGCCTTCTGCCCGTTTTCTCATTTGCAGGCGCATCCATGGCCACGCTTGGTTCAACCTTGTCGAACCAGTATGCCCAAGCACCATCCTTGGGTCCTTTGTGGCTCCCTAGAGCCCCGTTTTGCATGATTTTTCATGCAAAAACTTGGGAGAACTCATCCTAAGACTAAGGGAGAGATGGGTTTGGAAGGGTTTTGGGCATACCTGGTTTGTGGCCGGGTTTTTCCCACATTTTCTCCTCTTCTTTGCTTCCCCACAATGGGTTTTTTCCAAGCTTTTGGGCTGCCATTGGAGGCACCCAAGAGCTCTATTTATAGAGCTCGAAGAGGGTTATGGAGGGGGTTCTTACCACCATGGAATGGCTGTGGTTTTTCCCCTGCCCACCGCCGTTCTAGAACCCTCTAGGAGGTTGAAGAAGAGGAGTGCCCGTATCAAAACGGGTCCCTATTTTTCTCAGGCCAAATCTGTTTTTAATTTAAATTACACTTTTGCCCTTGAACTTCAAAGGGCCATAACTTGCTCATTTTAACTCCATTTTGAGTGATTTTGGTCTTGTTGGGTTCGTTTTTCTGAGACGCACCTAATGGTACTATTCTTAGGACCAAATTTCTGGGTCTAGTCAGGGTGAACGGTGAAATATCCAAAATACCCTTATCTCCAAAAAGGGAACTTTTCATTTCCTATAGAATGTCCAATTCATTTTTGTTAAAAATAGCATAAATTGCTTGAGCATTACAGTTAACTGTCCAACACTCTGATCCATAGAGCATATCCAACCTTATGGCCATCCTATAGAATTTTCCTTCTAATTTGAGTGGCACTTACCGATCACACAAAACTCTAGATGCACATCTCCATTTTCTCCAACCCACTTGGATTCTCTAGGTAACACCCGCCCCCCAATCTCTTTGCTCTCATGAGTCATTGATCCTAGTATCAAAAGTGGTCTTTTGCGGAGACTTCTTGGTTATCAATCTTAACTAGTGTTCCACTCTTACTCTTCAACTTGCTAAAGTTGCATCCACCATGGAATATCCCCATACAAATGTTTTGTTACATCACCCATAACTAACGTGAAAAGGTATGGACTCAATGCCGATCCTTGGTACAATCCTACTGTGACAGGAAAATCACTGGTCTGTCCATTAGTGGTCATAACATTTGTTACCTCTCTCTCATACGTATCTTTAATGAACTCTATATCCATGAAACCCCTTTCTCACCCAAACACGCTCCATATTAACTCTCTAGAGACTCTATCATAAACTTTCTCTAAGTCAATAAATACCATGTGGAGATCTTTCATCCTCCCCCTATATTTCTCTATCAATTGTATTGGTAAGAAAATTAGCTTCTGTGGTAGACTTCTCAAGCATGAAACCAAACTAGTTCACTAATACACTTATCTCATGCCGTAGCCTCTTCTCACTCACTCTCTCAAAAAGTTTCATTGTGTGGCTCATAAGTTTGATCCCTCAATAATTACTACAGCTCTATTTGTATCCTTTATTTTTATAAATTGGTATAATAGAGTTTTTCTCTATTCATCAAACATTTTATTTGATTTTTTAATCTTATTAAATAACTTGGTCAACCAAACTATTCCAGTATCTCCCATATGCTTCCAAACCTCTATTGATATACCATTGGGCCCCATGGCCTTTCCTAATTTCATCTTTTTTAAGGCCTCTTTCACTTCAAGTATTTTAATCCTACATTCATATCTATAATGTCCAATGTTATTTAGGTTTAAAGTATTTTCAATCCCTATATTCTAAGAGTCATTTTCATTTAATAATTTTTGAAAGTTAAGTTTCCCACCTTTGTTTGATATCGTCAACTTTGACTAGTACCCTTTGATCATCACTTCTAATGCACCTAACATGGTCTAAGTCTTTACCTTTTGTTCTCTTATTTTCATCTTTCTCACATTCTCTTGATACTAATCTATGATAGAGGTCATCATATGCCTTAAGTTTAACCTCACTATTCTCTTAGCAACCTTTCTAGCATTCTTATACTATTCATAGTTTTCATTATTTCTAATCTTCTGCCATGATTTAAAACACACCCATTTTTCTTTAATAACTTTCTGCACTGTTCCACTCCAACACCATATTTCCTTTACTAATTGTCTTTTACCTTTAGATACTCCTAAGACATCTTTTACCACTTTCTTAGTTGACTCAGCCATATTAGTCCATATGGTGTTTACTTCTATTTCATAGTTCTAGTTTCCTTCTACCTCCAACTTATTTGTGAATGAGGTTAGTTTCTCTCCTTTTAATTTCTATCACTCAGTTTTTGGATACCTATTTAGTTCATTTCCTTTTCTCCATCTCTTAATATAGATATCCATAACCATTAACCTATGTTGTGAGGTTAAACTCTCACTAGGTATCACCTTACAATCCTTACATATTGATCTTTTGGTATTCCTAAGTAGAAGAGACTCTATCTAGCTTTTATGGAGCCCATTTTTAAAGTTTATTAAGTGTTCATCCCTCTTCTTAAAGAATGTATTTGCAATGGCCAGGTAATATGCCAAAGAAAAATGAAGGATAGTTTCCCCATGTCATTTTGTTCTCCTATACCATACCCTCCATGTATCCTATCATATCCTTCCTTTTCTTTTCCTACATGTCCATTTAAGTCTACTCCTATAACTATCCCCTCATTTTTGGGAATTTCTTGCATGACTCCTCCATATTTACCCAAAATTGCCACTTGATTATATATTCTAGCCCTACTTGTTGTGCGTATGCACTTATAACATTTATGATCTGCTCTCCTAGAATAAGTTTTATTATTATAATTCTATCATTGATTATTTTAATGTCCACAACTTTATCCTTTAATTCTTTATCCACTATTATTCCTCCACCATTGTTGTTACTATCCTTTCCTACATACTAGATTTTATACCCATCAATTTCTCTAGTTTTAGCCCCTTTCCCTTTGATTTCTTAGATACAATCAATGTTGGCTCCCTTATGTTTCATCGTATCTACTAACACCAGACTCTTACTTATCAATGTTCCTATATTCCATGTGGCAATATGAATCTTATGCTCTTGAGATAGCCTATTTACCCGTGCACTTCTCAACCTCTATGGCATGAACCCATGAACCCGTGCCCACTTTTCACTGCACCTAAGTTTTGATCCAGCACGTCGCCTTTGAGGGGACTCACTAGCAACCTTTGCCCATTTTCCACTATACCTAAGATCTGATATAGCACGTTGCTTCTAGGGGAATGCCCTAGCAACCCTTGCCAAATTTGTATTGCACCTCAGTTCCAATGCAGCGCATAGCTTATGAGGGACACTGTAGCTTGAGGGAATGTTAGTTTTTGATTCATGTCATGTTAGGGTTGCCATACTTTAAAGAAGCTAGAGATGATTTTCATTATCTTCTCTTCTTACTTACAAACTAATATACAAATTCATATTCATTTGCAAGTAGGAAAAAAATAACAAAATCAAAATCATCTTCAACTTCTTCCTTGCCAACTGACACCTAACGTAAGACCCTCCTGCTTTTTCATCAAGTCCTGGGACTAACATTGGTGGAGTTGGAGTACTTGATATATATATATATATATATATACAGAAATATTACACACATACCTCTATATTTAATAGGTTTTAGTTCTAAACTTTTTATAAATAGCACTAATTGTGGTTAATTCTACATTTTACATGTCCATGGTACTAATGAAAAAATACACAAATTTGAAAATCTTACTCTTCAAAGAGTAAGTTTACTTTCCAAGCCACATTGTGGACCAACACATGGTAAAGATGAAGTCAAAGAGCTCATACTAAAAATTGGGTGCCATTATCAAAGTCAGAGTGGTCAAAAACCTTAAGTGGAAGACTAAGCCTTATCCATACTAAATAGGGTGGTCATATCAAAAGTAAGGCAAGAGAATTTCCCATGCATGCATGCGTGTAAGCTAGAAAATACCTTGGGATGCTTCTAAGGGAAGCTCAATTCACAGATATTGAAATGGGATACAATGATAGCATTTTGAAATAAAATAAGTTAGAAGATTAGGATGCACATGACATTCACTCTCTCTCCTACTCAAGCAAAGGAAGGGACAGACTAAGGGAGTGCTAATTTCCCATTCAAGGTGGTCAATTTCCCCTTAATTCTATGTGGAATATATAAAGGAATAGGGTAAGATAGGCAAAGAAAAGTAAGGAGGGGAATAGATAGACAATTTAAGCAAAATCTAGTGTTAAATTTCATCTTATATTTTAAACACTTATAGGTCAAGATATACCCGTAGATGCACATTTTAAAAAACCAATGAATGCTTAATCAAGGAAGGATGGACTAATGAGAAGCTAGACTACAACTGAACTAAGAGCTTATTAGTGGATATTTTTTTAGTGGGCTGCCCACCTACTTTCAAGGAAGAAGAACATCTAAGTTCAAAGGAGGAGACATCCCACTTTGCTTAAATCTTATTATATGGAGAAAATTATGGTGGACTAAGAGAAAAAGAAGGAAAAACCTAGAGTGGATAAGGAAATCTAAGGCATCTCGATCTAATGGTGGAGAATAAACAGGCAATCAAGGAAGATCTCTTTGGATAAGAACAATCCAATCAAATTCATCTGATCAAGTTAAGGTAATGCTGATCGAAGGGCCAGGAATGAAGTAAAGAAAAGTTAAAAACACTGGCCACCTTACCCTTGTTGAAAATTCAGTCAAAACCCTAAGGAACGAAAGATACCTACCATACATTATAATCCAAGGATCACATTAATCTTAGGTTTTATGAGCTCCACTTATGTTTCTATATTTTCATTCTTCCTTTTTTATCTTCTTTCCCCTAGCCGATCTCCTTTTCAATTGACCCTTATCTCCTTCCTTCCCTATCTTCATATCCTATCTCATTCCCAAATTGGATTCCATGCACCCCCTCTTGTTAATCTCTTTTTCTTGATCTCCTCACCATCTATCCTTCCTCTCAACTTTATGATCTCCACCATCCATGCCCTGGGGCTTCCACATAGGGGATGAAGTACATGGAGATATATCTTTCAACTTTGCCTAGAGTTCAAAGCCCAAGCTAGGAGAAACAAAGGGAGGAAGATAACCCTCACCCAAGCTCCCACGTGCTTTCCATGTCCAATCCCATGGAGAAAGAGATAAGGGTTATCAACCAACCCCCATTTCCTTCTTTTATTTTTATTTTTCTTCATTCTCTATTACATTATCTTTCATCCTTTCATGCATCCACCTAGGGCTACAAGTATTGTAATTTCTTTCTAGATCATCCATAGCATGCATAACATCTTAAGTTGCACACATTAGCCTATGTGTGCAACTATCTTTCCATACATCTCCAATGCCCTTAACCCTTCAAGATTGCATGCACACACCTTCTTTCACTCCCACCTTTTTTCCACACGTCAACCATACATGGCTAGCATGCCTTCTCCCTTGCATGTTTAATTTTTACATGCTTAGATTCATAGATTTTGATGTATGATTTCTTCCTCTGCTTGTTTCGCACCCCTATGCATTATCCACCCTTAAAGTTGCATGCATGAGCCTTTGTGTGCAACTCTTTTCCCATATCTATCACACACTCATTCACTCTAACTAAGTATGTAATCTCCTTTGCACAATTCCTTTACATGAATACCACTCCACTGAGAAAAGTATGCACACATCATCCCCTTTTTTCAACTCCATGCCACCCTCCTTCCATATCCTACAAGTATTCTCCACTTCCATATATTATTACATGCACACACCATTCCATCCTCTTAAATGCATGCATTCTTCTACTCTTTTATTTTATTTTTCTGTCTTTTCTGATTTGGGTATAATAGGAAAAGGAAAGAAGCCTATGCCTTCCTGTGGCATCAAGGAGTCCTTCCAATCTTGAAGTAATGGTTGAGAGGAAACCTGTAATAACCCCAATTTTTGTAAATTGATTGAGAAAATCAATTTAGTCTGGATTTTCAAAAATTTTGGGCTGGAATATTAGGTTAGTGAAAATTCTGTTTTTATAGAGATTAAAACTTAAAAAATATGAATGTACTCAAAAACCAATCGAAATGACACTAAGTATGTTCAATTCTGAGTTAAATGAAAAATCCCTAATTTTCTCCATTTTTATGAGTAAAAGGGTAAAATGGTAATTTTACCAATAACGAGAACTAAGACTTCTTAGAATGTACTCAGAAATATGATTCCAATGCCACTAAGTACGCTCAATTTTGAGTTCGGGAGAAAAAAACAGATTTTTTTCTATAAAAGGAAAAAAATGGTCCTTTCACACCCCTGTGGGGCCCACAATGGGCCCACAAATGAATCCAATGACCAGAAAAGAAGTAATGAGTGGTCAAACCACTACCAGCTACTAGTGGAGAAGGAGGTGGTAGTAGAGGATCCAATGTTAATTTAATATTCAAAAGAATTGAAACATAATTATTACAAGTAATTATGAAAAATTCAAAAACATCTATAAATACAACCCCAAAAATCTTCCAAAAATGTTTCTTAAATTTCCCATGAAATTATCTTGTTTTCTATTAAAAAAAAAACCAGATCTAGGTTCATTTTCAAATTTCCAAAATTCCCAAAAATCTCTCTTCTTTCACTTTCTCTGTCCTCTCTCTAGGTTGGAACAAGAGACCTATATTCAATTAGGCACTCTGTTCCAAATAAAATCTCCCAAATCGCACCATCCATATTGTCCTATACTACGTTATCTACATAACACCCAAATCAATTTCAAGATCCAATAGTGCAATCAACGAAAAATGACAAAACAAATGGTTATCGAGCTATCTTATCATCAAGAGGATAATTCTTTAAATTGGGCTACAAAACCTACGTTTTTCTCCAATCAGGTAGGTGGAAACTCTTTCCACACTTATTTCATGTCAGTTTATGTAATTTTTAACTTTCTAAAATTAGTTTTAGGTTAAAAATTATAAAAATCAAGTAAGGATAAGAACCCTTCATTTCTGGATGATGGAGGCTCAGATGGAAAGTCTGAGCTGTCCAATCTATCCAAAAGGGTCCAAAACCCTAGGGTAAGAAATATTAGTCCTTGGATGTTTCAGATTTAAGAGATCTGGAGAAGGGTTGATCCTACGGTCCAGATCGGACTGTCTCAACCAATCTCCCAAATCAAGCATTGGTCTGAGCTTGACCCCTCTCATATTGCTTAGACACATTCTAGGATTGTCTAGTTACATTTTAGATCATCTTGCCATGTTCCAAATCATCTAAAACACGTTCTAATGGCCAGATCAAATATGGGTCGTTGATTTTTTTAAACTAAAATCTTGTTTCTTCAATTAAGAGCTCATTTTAGCTCCGATTTTAGATAAAAAATTGTTATAAATTTCTAATGGTGTGTAGGATCTAATGGAATGTTAGATTTATGTTTTTATGTAACAGCCGGATGGCCCACTCAGTAACGATATTGTCCTCTTTCCACTGACGGTGCCCATACATTGTCAGCAGTCACGGTTTTATTCTTCCCTGCTAAGGGAAAACCAATCGTTACTAGTAGAGTCACCTCAACTCTTATCAACAACCCACAACTCCTCCCCGTACCAGTAACGATTGGTTTTCCTTTAGTGGGGAAGAACAAAACTGTGACTGCTGGCAGTGTATGGGCACCATCAACAGAAAGCGGACAATATTGTTACTAGGTGGGCCCCCCAGCTATTACATTTTAAGTGTATTTACGTATGATAGTCACTAAAATATGTTCTAACAGTAATAGATCATGATCAAAATGATGTCAAATTGAAAATCTAATCCCATGGACGAATCCAGAAGGTGTTAAAACCTACAATTGATGATCATAGTAGGATTTATAATCCTCTATATAGGTTTATTTGATAAAAAAAATAGTATAGACTAAAATCAACCATTGAAAATGACCAAAAATTTAAAAATGCAATTACTCACTTAGTTTAAGTCCAATTTTCAATTTGTAAGATGCTATGAATAGATCTTGATGAGGGGAACATACTAAACCCATAAAAACAAAATTTTATGCACCAAAAATTTTTGTTAATTAAAAAAACTCTTACTTACACCTTTGATCAAGTAGATCTAGGATGATCTGAATGAAAATCTAGATCTACTAAAGATCTAATGATGAAAAAATAGCATAGGGATGGTTGGATTGGATTGATATGAAATAAATCAAGGTGTATGCCCTTAAATGAGAAAATGATCATGGAAAATCTCAATGGATCTCCTTGATAGGATGGATCAAGAATGATTAGGGCAATTGAACCTATTAATTAAATGATCTAAGGTTAGGATCATGTTATTATGATGTTGGATCAAATAGAAACATAAAGGATCAAGGGTTGCATTCTTAATGGAATATCAACCCTAGATCTAAAAGATGGACAAATCAGATGGTTGAATCATAAGGACAGCTTGATCACATGCTTAACTAGTTGTCTTTTATAGTAAATTTGATTTAATTATGATCCATTTCTATTTTCTAATTTTAGTGTAATTATCTTTAATTTCCTAGAATAAGATGTTGTAATATTACTAGTTAGTTTCTTTTAAATAGCAAATTTAAATTCAGGTCAATACTTTCAATTTTAGCATGATTATCTTTAAATTTCTTAAAATTATTGGTGTAATTTCTTTTAATCGTAGAATTATAAAAAATACCTTCAAAGAGGTAATTGATGACATGTAGATGGACTTCACTAAATACATATACATCATGAAGTATAATCGTTGTAAGGGCTATAGTCATGAGGACAATATAAGGATTATCAAATCCTTGGCCAAAACTAGGAGAATAATGAATCCCATGAATGACATTTTCAATGTTCGTGGATTTAATTAAAATCAATTAGAAAGAGTACTTAGGGTTAAAATGCTCATAGGAACCTTATAAAAGGTTGACCTAAGGTCACTCTAGTGAATGCTAAATATGGTGGTTAAGAGGGTTATCTAATATAGCCTCGCTCTTCCCCTACCTTCCGTTGACATTTGTGAAGTCTAAACACCTCCTTACATGAGAATTGAAGTAACCACTTTGTGTTCAACCATTCAACTAGCAATAATAGGAGCTGGTTGAATAACTGGTTGAATAATAATAATAAGAGCATAAAAGGTTAGTAAATTATCTAATCCTAATAAAAATTGTAAGTAAGATAAGGATGATCAAACAAGATCTATAGGATCTTGAATGATCAAGAACAATAAAAATCCTAATGTTGTATTTTATTATGTATCCATGTATGTATGCTGTAGACAAATCTAGATAGAGAATCCAAACCCTTGATCAAATATGATTTAAGGAAGAGAACCAAGATCATCTGCCCTAGGGATGATCAAACAACTGAACTTAGATCAAAGAAGAACTAGATGATTGAATATCTAAGCCCTTGATCTTTACTAATAAGTATACATTGTTAATCAAAGGATCTACGAAAGATCAAGATCAAAGAAAGGAATACACAAAGACTTAGAATAGAAAATACTTAGATTTGAAAGATTAGAAGATCATTCTAACCATCACATCTATTGATCAATACTATTTGAGGAAGATAGATCATGATAGGATACAAGATCTAATCCTTTATATCAAAGGACAAGATTAGACAAAGAATATAGATAGGATAAAAAATATAGGATTATTCCAATTGTATAAATATTGACAGTATGTATGGATTTACTGATTTCATACATCAATCAAGATCATGGAAGATTTCAAGAGATGAATCACTACTTGAAGGTAGGAGGATTTTATGAATGCATCTACATGAGAAATACATGTTGAATACATGATCTTATGTCTGGAAATGTTGACAAGTATAATGTAAATACTTGTATTAAATCCATTAAAAACCCTTATGATCCAACTAAAACACATATGAAATGGTTAAGTTAGAATTGAGCAAAACCCTAAGTGAATAGAGAACTAGAAGGTATTCTAGTCCTAAATAAATAGACAAATTGTCTGATAAGTATAAAATCAATACATGAGAATCATTCATATAGAATGGTGATCCCTTAACTTATATGAACATGGGTATCATTCATTGTAAATGATGATCCCTAAGTTTGAAGTGAAATCCTATCCTTGGTATAAGAATACCAAAATACGAGTACGATGATATAAATAGATAAGACATCTGATAAGTAAAAGAATACTTTATATACAAGCAAGGAGGCTTGTGGTTTTTTTTTTTAGACAGGCATAGGCCTAGGGATGCTATGTTGGGAGGGTTACAAGGGTTTGGCCACCAGCTCTACAAAATGTGATATAATGATAATATCATGCCCAAAGAGAGGCAAAATGTCGGGTGGGGCAATTATGAGAAGGCCACCACTATGACGGTCTGTCTCCCCATATAGACATGACATAGATGACTTTCCACACTTGGTATCCGTGGAGTATGAAAGCAGATATCCTAGCATCCTGGTACGGATTAGACTGTAGCATAATAGTCCTTTGAGTATTTTGCATTATGATGCATGGCATAATGAGATGCCGATACTGCCCAAATAAGGGAGTATTTTCCTAGTAGAGTGTGGATGTTTTATCAACTCAGTATGGCTGAGTGTGATGATATTTCCCAAATGAGGGAGTATTTTCTAGCAGAGACTATATGATTGATCAACTTAGTGTGGCTGAGTGTGACTATTGATGTTTTGAGATATTAACTATTTTTCATGGTTTTGATCGTATATATATCTATACAACATATACAGTATGTATGTGTAAGGATGTACCTATATGATAAAGTAAAGAGATTGATCCATGAGTATGAATAATGGGATTATGAAGTATTAGGATTATACTGTCAAATTATTATGCTTCTTGATTCCCCTACCAAGCATAGCTTGTTGAGATATTGTAAATGTTTGAATGTTTACAATATCTCAGATACAGAGAAGGAGAATTAGGAGCTCAAGACTTAAGAAGATTTGGAAGAATAATCAATCAAGGTATATCCCTTGAAGACATGTATTTTTATTTGAGAGCATTGTATTGTATTGAAAGTTTTTAATGCATAGTGAGGTTTGAAATTTGGATTATGTAATTTGGACAAGTATTGTACTGATACCCGAGTTGTACTGTGAACCACTGGATGGATTCTGGAATTTAATAAAAGTATATTCCTTCAATGCAATTTTATCTTGTACACTATTCTACTTATGTTATGTATGAAGTGATGACTTGGGTTTTACAAAACAAGTTCTTAAGAAAAGAATTTTCGCTGCTTTGTTTTGTGAAATTTTTTTACTACTAAGGTTGCCCTGCCTTTGAAAAATGTATTACAAAATGTGTTACAAAAACCTGGGTCGTCACAAAACCAAATCCTTCCATAAAGCCATCCAAATTCCTAGCTAAAGGCTTCATGTTGAAAAGTAGGATTACTTCTAAGGTAAAGTCCTGTCTCATTCACCATCTCCTAAGGCTAGAATAGGTGAGTCTTATGCCAAGAGCCACTATCTACATGTTCTTTTAGTCTTATGCTAAGAGCCACCATCTACATGTTCCTTTTCTTTTCTTCTACTTCAATCTTAAGGTAGGAAGCCTTCTATGTCATTGTGCCTAGCTTAAAACCTACCCTCTTATCTATGAGTATCTATCTAGGGAGAAGCTTTTTTTTTATTTTTATTCCATGTCTTATTTTGCTTCTTTTTATGGATAGTGATCATTTAGGAAAGGTGTTAGGCATCTCTTCTTTTGGTTGGCCTAGCACTTCATTCCTTAAGATCACTGAAAAATGATTTGACTTTTGGGTTATGGCATGTTGGGTTAAGGAGATGAGAAAAGCTTGGCCGTAACTTAGTATCATATGGGTTGAGGAAATGTGTATAAGGTACTATTATGTGACACAAAAAAGAGAGCCCTATATCGAAATGCAAGCCCAAGATTGTAGAAGTTTTACTTACTTTCCTTTCCTTTAATTACTTATTAATTCTTTTCTTATTTATGTATCAACTCACTGTAATGATGCAATTATTGAATTAACTGTGCTTTGTTTCTTTAAGTAGTTATTTTCTTGCTTTACATCTTGTTAGTTTCCTTACATTCTTCCTTATTTAGCTTTTTTCTAGTTTGGTTGTTTAATTTTTATTCTTAGAATCTTTCATTTGCTTTGGCTACTAGGTTAATGTAAAATGACTTAAGTTTTAATTAAAACTCCTTAGAAGAACTCTCATGGGATTGACCTCTATTTGTCGGTCTATACTTAAATTAAAATGTGTACTTATGGTAATAATTAAAGCTCATCATCGATCTTTCACTTAGGATTTCTGACTACTCTGACTTTGATAATGGCACTATCATAAATTTCTCATCCTCCCAAACTTCATGGTTTATGGCATGTGGGTCCATGGAAATGCTTGGATAGTGTCTTGCTCTCTTTTATGGTTTCGAATGCTAAAATAACATTTTTAGTTATACCCTAATACTACAAAATGTAAATTAAACCTTGATTAGTGATATTTAAGTGAATTATTAGGTTAAAAACTGCTAAATATAAAGGTATTACCTTCAAGTATATCAATTGACTATTGAATAGGGTTACCATCAAGAACAAGTACCTCTTGCCTCATATTAATGATCTTGTTTATTAGCTATAGTCTGTTAGAGTATTTTCTAAGATTGATCTAAGGTCTGGGTATTACCAATTGAGGGTCTAAGATGAGGATATACCTCAGACTGCTTTTTGCACACATTATGATCATTATGAGTTTCTTGTAATGCCATTTGGGTTAACAAACACTCATGCAACATTTATGGCCTTCATGAAAAGAGTATTTAGGGAATATCCTAATAAATTTATCATTTATTTGTCAATGATATCTTGATCTACTCTAGGAATGTTAAGGATCATAGGGAATACCTATTGATTGTCCTAAAGACACTTCAAACTCACTAGTAGTATGCTAAGTTTAGTAAGTGTGAATTTTGGTTTGATCAAGTATAATTCCTTAGTCATATTGTCTTAGGATATGGCATAGCATTTGATCTTAAGAAGGTGGAAGCTATCAATAATTGGGAAAGACCCAAGACAATGATGGAGATATGTAGTTTTCTCATCCTGCTAGGTTATTATAGGATATTGATTTAGGGATTTTGTCATATCACTCAGGCTATGAAATAGTTGTCCAAGAAGGATAAGAAGTTTGTTTGGACAAAGGAGTGTGAGCAAAGTTTCTAGGAGTTGAAGAGGTGACTCATTACAACACCTATTTTGACCTCCCCAACAAGTATAGGAAGTTTTGTAGTGATGTGTTAGATAAGGAACTTGGATGTGTTCTGATGTATCATGGTGAAATGATTGCTTATGAATCCAAGTATTTAAAGACTCATGAGATAAATTACCCCACCCTTGATCTAGAGTTAGCTGCTATAGTATTTGCTTTAAAGATTTAGAGGCATTTCTTGGATGACATCCTAGTTTTCCAAAATCAATTTCAAAAATCATGAGCAAGGTAGTAGAATTCTTATTTAAATGCTTATGAAATTGAAGTGTAGAAAATCCATAAGGTAATGGGTAATTTCATAATTCAACACTCCCTCCCAGGGCCATCTTACAAACCTTCATACATAAAATAGATTTAAAAATGATAACATGTGCAAGAGAAGATCATGCCGTAGGGCCCACTGGTCTTAACTAAATCTACTGTCATAAAATTCATCTTAAAGTCCAAGTTTAATATCACACTCCAAATTCAAGTATCAATGTAAGTTATATATTACAATCCTTCATAAGTCTATTAGAAAGTCCAAATTTAAGTTATACACTCTAACTTGAAGCTCCATTTGTATCAAGTAGATGTCACTTTTGCCTTCCCCTTCTCCTCGGTGCTTATTCTCTTTGAATTCTCACTTGAAATTATTGGTAGGGCTAAGCACAACCACTTGGTTAGAAAAATGCAAATGGAGCCAATGGAAAAGCATGAAAAGCACAATTTAATGTCTAATGTAAGCATTTGAATTAACACAGGTACATTGGTACGGTAATGAGCTAGCAAGGACATGTTAATGAGTTCTATTTATACATGGTTATCATTGTGGTTTAAAGGTATCATATAATTCTTGCATGTTTGCCATATGAAAACTAATGCATGTGTAAGAACTACAAAATAATTGATAAAAATCATCTCAATTAAATTGTATCAATTAAGTGGAAATGCTATTGGTAGGTAAAGCATCATCATATCTATCACATCAAATTAGTGTAATAGATTGGGGTCAAGCTGTTTGAAATTGACTTTTCTAACCAAACCTCTCTTTGCTTTAATAGTTTAAGATCTAATATAGAAAACCAAACCCCTATCATTAGTCAACAACCAAATCAAGTATTACTCTCATGTAATACCAACATGGGCTCTGGTTTGACTCTCTTATTTTATGCCAATGTAGTTGGGTGATACCCTCATTTACTCATGTAATACCAACATAGATAAAACCAAGCATCGAGAGAAGGATTATGAAGAGTAATGTCTACCTGATAAACAAATGCCAATTCTTAAGTGTTTAATTTTGGTCAAAATTTTCCTAATTTAGCGTTCAATTAGATCATCTAACTGTTCAATTTTACAAAACTTAGCTTGATTTTGAATATAAATCCAATTGACCATCCAAACCTTAATTTGTCAAAATCAACGGTCAGATGATCATTAGAGTTTATTAGATGACTAATGTGCGGTTCAGATGATTCTAATTTAGTCTTTTCTTTTGCAGATCAACCAAAGGACGCACGGATGGATACGAGTAAAAGATAACGGTGCAGATCATCTTAAAGGGCAATGGATGGACCAGATCACCCATGGAGATGGATGGAATAAAAATAATGGACAAAATGGAAAGAACAACTCCTTCCCCCACTTCTTTCTTTCCTTTTCTTCCTCTTTCTTTTTCTTCCTTTTTCCTTTTTCCTTTTCCTTTTCCTCTTTCCCTTCCTTTTTCTCTTTTCCTTTTCTTTCTTTTCTTTTTCCTTCCTTTTCCTCTTTTCTTTCTTTCCTTTTTCTTTTCCTTTTCCTTTTCCTTTTCCTTCTCTTTCTTTTTCCTTCTTTCCTTTTTCTTTTTCCTTTCCTCATTCTCACGTACCCAACTCTCCCTCCTTATATTTTTATCTTCCTCTCCCTTAAAGAGGAATCTTCTCTCTCTCTCTCATTCTGCTTCTTTTCCCAGCCATCTCCTCCACTTTTCCCATCACCGGCCCTTGCTTACACCCATCACAGTCGCCTACCTGGCATTGCTCCAGTAGTGTTCTCCATCACCTCTTCCAGTCGACGCCCACAGACCGACTCGCCTCCACCCTTAGCCGGCAACTCTCCTCTTCCACCTATCTGCCAGTCGTCATATACTTTTCTTCCGTTCACGCTCCATCTTTACCATCCAGACCCAACGTTGAGAAACAAACTCTCTCTTCTTGCTCACCTTTTCCCAGCCAAACCCCTCTCTTTTCTCCTTTCTCTGTTGGTTCTAGTTCTCTTGTTTTCTCAGCCTAGTTCACTGCTCCAGTCGTGTTCTCCAGTCCACTATGCAACCTCTACATCTCTTCTCCTCTTGGTCATTACCACACCATCTCCCATGTTCTTCTATCTCTCCTTGTCAAACTTCTGTTCATCATCATTTTCCATCACCTGTCTACTCCTCTGTTCCACTTCTCTACCCTTTGTCAAGAACCCGAATCTCTGATAGTCATTGCCCTTCATCATACTAGTCTCTGACCCAGCACCGCATCTTCCTCTCTCTCGTTATCTCTCCCTCGGCTCCACCTTTGTTTCCTTCTTCATTTCTTCATCGGTGTCTTCCCCATCTGCTCACCTCTCGTTTCATTGCTTAGTTACACAGACCGACAGTCACCCCTACTATATCCAGCGTCATCCACTTCCAGCACCGTTCACTGGCAAAAACCACCTCCTCTGTTTGTCTGTTCAGCACGGACGTCGTAGGCTAGAAATCATCTCCCCCGCACTGGCTAGTCTCCACCCTGTTCTCTTCCTCATCATTGACCGACACCAGTGCATTGCCCCTCTGCCCAGATAGGCCAGGCACGCACCCAGCACCCATCACCCATCTGCTTCCACGGTTTTCTCCCCAACTCTCTCTCGAACTCGATCGAGCTTCCTTCTCCATAGAAGAACCCAGAGCCTCACCAGCCGGCCCAGACACGGAGACCCGAAAAGGGTTTCCTTTTTCTCTTACTTTCTCTTCTTTTCTCCCCATCTTCTCTTCCTTCTTCTTCTTCTCCCTCCTCCGTTTCTCCCTTTCTTCATCGGGTCCTTTTCCTGGTTTTTGCTTAAAAACCAGCTTTCCCATAAAATTACAGTTTTGGCCTCTCTCTTTAACAGAAATTACAAATCTGTTCTTTCCTGTTAATTCCATCTGTGTCCCCAGTTTAATTCCATCTGTGTCCTTCTTTATTCCGGTTTTGTTTTAGCTGCGTTTTTCTTATCCAGGGACAGTGCAATCCAGGACAGGCTTATCCAGGACTGATCATTTTATTGCATTTTCTGTGTTTTTGGAATTAATAATTGTGTACATTGCAATAGTTGAATAAATTTGAATTTTATTTTATTGTTAGTTTAATTCTAGTATAGTCTTTGTTTTGGTTCTTTTATTAATTAGATTTTATTGAAAACTCCATTTTAAATCAAGTCCTCGTGGGATCGACCCGTACTTGCATAAGCTACCCTACAATAGCCCGTGCACTTGCGGTAAAACAAATCAACACACCTGTATATATATAACACCTCCTCTATACATTCAATATCACTACCACCTGTTACATATAACATATTTGTTACAATCTTTATAAACATGAAAAACAAGCATACATTCACTTCCACACTAAGTACAAAACATTCAAATTCATCATTATCCATCCACATCTATCTTGAAAATACTCCATAAAAGAAACCACAACACATGCATTCACTACAACATCCGCATTCATTTACATTCACTTCCACATTTGGGAGCAAAACATCCAAATTCATGATTATCCATCTACATCTATCTTGAAAATACTTTGGAAAAGTAACAACATCATTATTCATCACTGCAAGCTCCAAATTCACTTCATCCATACTCATTTACTCCCACACTCTCCACTCATTCATCGCTTAATATATATATATATATATATATTTCGAAAACAATAATGAAAAGTAAAAGAACACATACCAGTGAATGAAAAAAATACTTGTTTATGTATTTTACATTTGTAATTACTATAAGTGTTCTAATTGAAACTTAGTACATGCTTAGCCTATTCGCTTCGTATTACATTGAGGTTTAATTTGGAGTATCTCTTCTTGTTTGCCCATTCAAAAAGCACAATAGCTTATAATACAACATATTTAATTTATGTAACATTCATTTAGCTGTGTTCATAAAAAATTGTGGAAAAATATGAAATTATGAAAAGTAAAAAATGTCTTACCTTTCTTAATTGGGAGACAACAACACTATCGAATATTAGGGTCCTCATGTATCTCAACACATAACACCCACACTTGTAATCAAACTATTGTCTAGGGCACTATGCAATGAGGACAACAAAAAGAATCCAAAATATCATTTGTAATATTGTAAGTTTAATTACTGGTAACATAGAGTAATACTATTTTATATACCTTGACTTTCTTCTAAGTGAGTTTCGGTGGTTGTATAATCTTGGTCAAATTAGCCCATTCGTACCATAATAAATTATTTATCTACACATAATAGTTGAAACGAATAAAAGCTAACTTATTTATAATTTCTATGAGGACGGGACGGATATGTGATCCACAAGAATAGAAAAAGAAAGCCTACCCAATGTGTACATCCAAAACAAGCAACATCTAATGAGCCCTATATAGATAGTCATATGAATTGTGATTAAATTTGACAATCCCTAAGTATAAAATACGTAGGCAAGTAAACAAAAAATTTAAAACTTACTCGCTATTATAGGGAATCATTCAGCCCTATCCCTTAGAGCATCAGAAGAAGCTTGGTAAAATATCATTAACACGCCTCTTTATTGACTATTGCTTCACCACTCCACAAATGATGTTGGAGTCAAGGAATTGGTAAAGTGTAGCCTCACCCTCAAAAAGGCTAATTACATCATTGAAGAAACTGCATAAAAGAAATAATTATTACCTATACCATGAAAATATAACATGTAATGTTAAATATTTTATAAGCAAATATATGCATATACCTAGGTAGGAGACAAAGTGAGGGTGCTTGAGTTTATTCCATAGGCAAACTCATAATAGGTCCTCTACCATAAATGGCACATTAAAACCATCCTTGACAAGCACTCCCTCCTTGATTTGTATGGGATTGATTGCCCTATCTTCGTTAATGAGACCATAGATTAACCTTAGGGATCGAAGTATGTTAAGTGGGACTTCCACATGATCATTAGATGGCTGTTGTAAAGGATGTAAAAAAATTTAGCTAAATAATATTAATCAATGATGAGGACCCAATTTATGAAGATAAAAAACAAACATAAATATAGAACAGGCATAACATTGGGCGATGTTGCAATGACAAGTGACCTCGTTAATGCATGTTGTTGCTAATTAACCATATAAAGTTAATAAACAATTAAATAGAGGTCACTAGCTAAAAATTATTGATGAGGAAGGTAGTTTGATAAGACACATACTACTGAACTCTATTGGAATGCCTAATGCCTCTAACCAAGCAACGTGATATGCATTTGCCTGCCCAACAGTTATATTATTTTCCATTTCTAAAGGAAATGGTAGGCTAGCATTAGCATCCAAAGCTATGGTAATGGACACTCGCTTAGTATGTGGTAGCATACTAATTCATTGCAAAATGGTTGATTCATGCACAAAGCATGAACCAACTACTATGATAAGTTGATGGGAATGTAGGGCCAATAGGCATTGACCCACCTGCAAATCAAATATACAATAGAGAGGTTGTGATAGAGAATTATTACATAAGGACAATGAAAAGTTTTAACTTTCTCTCTCTCTCTCTCTCTCTCTCTCTCTCTCTCTCTATATATATATATATATATATATATACCTCCTTGACTAGAATTTTTGTTATGAGGGGCGTCAATTGACCTTCTTAAACTTCTTTAGCTGGAGAATTGCAGCTAGCATTTGATGGAGTTACAAGAGTATTGTAAGAATTATGTGTAGGGGATTGAGAAGTAATCACCAAACCTCCTTCTCACAACTATTTAAATATATCAATTTTTATTTTCTCAACCAAATCATTGTATGCCTCATGATCTTCAACTGTACGTAAACATTACCAAAGAATTTAGGAGGAACAATACCTCACCCCATGTAATGACTCAGGTTTTATTAACACATTTTGTAATACAATTTTTAAAGGCAGGGCACCCTTAATAGTAAATTTTTTTTACAAATCAAAGTGGTGAAAATTCTTTTATTTAAAACATGTTTTAAAAAACCCAAGTCATCACCTCATACATAATATAATTAGAATTTTGTACAAGATAAAATTCCATTAAAAGAATGTACTTTTATTAAATTCCAGAATCCATTTAGTGGTTCACAGTATAGCCTGGGTATCAATACAATACTTGTCCAAATTACATAATCCAAATTTCAAACATCACCATACATTAAAAACTCTCAATACAGTACAATGCTCTCAAATAAAAATAAAAATACATGTCTTCAAGGGATATACCCTGATTGATTATTCTTCCAATTTTCTTAAGTCTTGAGCTCCTAATTCTCCTTCTCTGTTTCTAAGATATTGTAAACATTAAAACATTTACAATATCTCAGCAAGCTATGCTTGGTAGGGAATTCAAGAAGCATAATAATTTGACAGTGTAATCCTAATACTTCATAACCCATAGTTCATAACATACTCATAAATCAATCTCTTTACTTTGTCATATATTTACATCTTACACATTCATACGGCATATTGTGTACAGATATATACATACAATCAAAACCATGAAAAATAGTTAATGTCTCAAAACATAATCATATCCAGCTTATGCTGAGTTGATAAATCATCCAGACTCTGTTAGAAATACTCCCTCATTTGGGTAGTATCGGTAATCCATGATTACCCGGCATATCATCATGCCATATCATAAGGCATTTCATTATGCCATACATCATAATGGAAAAATACTCAAAGGACTACTATGCTGCTTTCTGATCCGCATTAGCGTGCTCGGATAACTGCTTTCATACTCCATGGATACCAAGTGTGGAAAATAATCTACATCATGTCTATATGGGTAAACAAAATGTCACAGTGGTGGCCTTCCCATATTGCCTCACCCGACATTTTGCCTCTCTTTGGGCATGGTATCATCATATATATCACATTTCATGAAAGCAAATGGCCAAACCTTACCACTCTCCTAGCATAGCATCCCTAGGCCTATGCCTGCTTAAAACAAAACCACAAGCCTCCATGCTTGTATGTAAAGTAATCCTTTTACTTATCAGACATCTTATTTGTTTATATAATCATCCTCGTATTTTGGTATTCTTATACTGAGGATAGGATTTCACTTCAAACTTAGGGATCGCCATTTACAATGAATGATACACATGTTCATACAAGTTTAGGGATCACCATTCTATATGAATGATTCCCATGTATTGATTTTGTATTTTGGTTGGATCGTAAGGGCTTTCAATGGGTTTAATACAAGTCTTTACATGATACTTGTTAACATTTCCAGACATAAGATCATGTATACAATATGTACTTCTCATGTAGTTGCATTCATAAAATCCTCCTACCTTCAAGTAGTGATCCATCTCTTCAGATCTTCCATGATCTTGATTGACGTATGTAATCCATAAATCCATACATACTGTCAATATTTATACAATCTGAATAATCCTATCTACATTTTTTGTCTAATCTTGTCCTTTGATATAAAGGATTTAGATCTTATGTCCTATCATGATCTATCTTCCTCAGATAGTGTTTATCCTATTGATCAATAGATTTGATGGTTAGAAAGATCTTCTAATCTTTCATATCTAAGTATTTTCTATTCTAATTCTTTGTGTATTCCTTTCTATGATCTTGATTTTTCATAGATACTTTGATCAACAATTTATACTTGTTAATAAAGATCAAGGGCTTAGATCTTCTCCCATCTAGTTCTTCTTTGATCTAAGTTTAGTTGTTTGATCATACCTAAGGAGGATGATCTTGGTTCTCATCCTTGAATCATAATTGATCAAGGGTTCAGATCTTTTATTTGATCTAAGATCTTCTATTCTACTTGATTTAAGTTGCAAGAAATATATATATATCATCAAGAAGTATTTATTTCTTTTTATTATTCTTGATCATTCAAAATTCAATGGATCTTGTTTATCATCCTTATCTTACTTACAATTTTTATTAGGGTTAGATAATTTACTAACCTTTTATGCTCTTATTATTATTATTATTATTATTCAATTAGTTATGTTTTACTGGTTGAAGATAACTTATTTTAGCCTAAGTCTAGAGTACTCTTCTTATTTCTAATTGGCTAAGGCTTAGTAGTTGAATAGGTGAACACAAAGTAGTTACTTCAATCCTCATGTAAGGAGGCATTTAGACCTCACAAAAGTCAACGGAAGGTAGGGGAAGAGCGAGGCTCAATTAGAAAACCCCCTTAACCACTATGTTCAACATTCAGTAGAGTGACCTTAGCTCAACCTTTCATAAGGTTCTTGTAAGCATGTTAACCTAAGTACTCTTTCTAATTGATTTTAATTAAGTCCATGAGCATTTAAAATGTCATTCATGGGGTTTATTATTCTCCTAGTTTAGGTCAAGGATTTGATAATCCTTATATTGTCCTACTAACTATTGCCCTTATTAATTAAGTCAAAGTTAAATAATTCACTCTTATTTGTGTCATGAAACTCTACTTTCTCATTAGATTTCATTTTTGGTGTTTTATGCTCTTTATCTCATAACTACTTTAACAATTAAATCTACTAATCAAATTTAACCATAAATAAATTATAACTTTAAAGCATAAAACTACATAATTGAACAACCTAATGATATTGGTACAAGGTACTTAAGATTATACTAGCATGATTTCTAACTAATGTACTTTATCTAATAAAATCAAATTAAACTATCATGGACCTAAGGTGCCAACTCATGCCATAGTCTAATCTAATATGAAATCTTAGCATGGTCCTAAGTTACAATTGCATGAAATCATACCAACATGAACTTAAGTTACAATTCATCATTCGTGAATAATTTTATGGACATTTGAAATGAAGTTATACTAAAATAATCTATCATGGATCCTATATTCATGAAATGAATCAAATGAAATCAATGCATAACTCAAGTTAACCCATTTCTCATTATTAAAGCTTTCACTTATGATCCAACCATTACATCATAGGTCTTTTCCTTTCAATCAAGGGTTTTAATCAATTTTATGGCTTTTACACCATTAAGGTCCAAGATCATATCCCCCCCCCCCTTTTTTTTTTCCATATTCAATCCATGATCTCAATAGATTCGATCATAATATCATTCATTCAATCCATCTTAAGGGTCTGATCATACTTGATCTTATTGATCAAGTGGGTCCCTTTATATTTTAGGGTTTTTCTATCATAAAGGGTAGATCCCTCAATTTATCTTAGATCTATCTAAATAAGTCATGGACATCACTTTATTTCAACATTATATCATCAGTAAATCAGATCCCCAAGATCTTATCATCTCAAATCTTGAAGTTCATGAAAATTAGAAGCTTAATTCTTAAATACAAAAAAGTTTCATGAAGAATTTTCTAAATGTTATGATTTCAGAAGAAAATAGAAGTTATAATCTTTCCATAGCTTCTTTTCAATCTCAATTTGGAGTTCAGATGATTCCACAATTGAATTGTGAGGTCCATAGTCATTCCTAAGGTCCATATTTGATTTGGGCCTAGCAGAACGGACGGTTCAGATCAATCAGGCAGAACGGTTGGGCAGAATGGTCTGGTGGAACAATCGCCACCCTCGTGGGAATGCTCTCGTAGGGTGTGTTTCTGTGCAGCATTTCGCAACGTTTCCCAGGACTTGATCTAACTTGGGAGATCGGACAGTCCGTTTTGGATTGTCCAATCAATCCCTTTACAATTAAGGGCTCAAAACTTAATAAAAATTCTTGAAATTTCTACCCTAGGGCATTTGGACCTTTTGGATCAATTGGATGGCTCAGATTTTCCATCTGAGCCCTCCATCATCCAGAAATGAAGGGTTTAGTTCCTTCCTTTATTTTTATAAAATTTAACCTAAAAATAATTACAAAAAAATAAAAATTACATAAAACAACATGAAATAAGTATAAGAAGTGGTTGCACCTACCTGATTGGAGAAAAAACATAGATTTGAAGCCCAATTTGAAATAAATACCCTTTGATGGTAAGATAGCCCAATAGTCCCTTGTTTTGTGATTTCCCGATGATTGTACCATTGGATCTTGAAATTGATTTGAGAGCAGTCTAAGATTGTATGGACGGTGGATTTGTGAGATTCAACTTGGAATAGAGTGTGTAATTGAATTTAGGTCTCTTGTTCCAATTAGAGAGAGGAGAGAGAAAGTGCTAGAAGGGAGATTTTTGGGAAGGAATCTAGATCTAGTTTTTAAGAGTAAGCAAGATAAGTTCATGGGAATTTTAATGAACATTTTTTGAGGATTTTTGGAGGGGTATTTATGGGTGTTTTGCATTTTTCATAAATACTTGTGATAATTATGTTTTAATTCTTTTAAATATTAAATTAACATTGGATCCTTCACTACCACCTCCTTCTCCACTAGCAACTGATAGTGGTTTGACCACTCATTACATATTTTCTGGCCATTGGATTTGTTTGTGGGCCCCTTGTGGGTCCCATGGGGGTGTGGAAGGACCATTTTGCCCTTTTATGGAGAAAAATTAATTTTATTCTTTGGAACTCGGAATTGAGCGTACTTAGTGGCGTTGGATTCATATTTCCAATTACATTCTAAATATTGATGTCTTGGGTATCGGTTATAGGTAAAATTACCATTTTACCCTTTTATTCATGAATGTACTTAGTGTCATTTCAATCGATTTTCGAGTACATTCATAATTTCTAAGTTTTAAAGTATGTTTTAATCTCTATAAAAAGAGAATTTCCAATAACCTAAAATTTCAGCCTAAAATTTCTAAAATTTAAAACAATTAATTTTCTCAATCAATTAACAAAATTTGGGGTTATTACACCCCATGTCCCTAACTCGACTAGGGTGGTCCTTCTTATTTCCCATAGCCTATACAAGATGTCCTCATTGGCAGCAATGCTTCTTAGAGTTCTTGTACTTGTGCTTTATTTGGTAAGAATGTGCTGCAAAATTTAATTATAAAGACATGATCATGTCATCTAATTAATTGTATAAAATTGATAGACAAGTGAAAACACTTACGATGCAAACAACAATTTGTGGAGTAGTTTCATTTGAAACGTTTTGCTAGTACGACGTGCAGAATGTGCCATCTTCTATAGGATGAAGCAACCAATAAGTTCTATAATCTCAACTTTCTTTTGATATCAAGCAAGACACTATAGTTAGAGAACAAATGTTTATAACTCTAGTAGCATTAATTTGAAAGGGATAAATTGTCATATATGCTTCTTCGTGCTCTTCTAAGTGAGCATTGCCCAACCACGACAGGTGGTGCTACATTTTAATTTCATGCACCTTTCTTCCTCTTGCACTCTTTGCCTGCACATTTGTACACATGTAATCAAGTCAATAATCAGATGTTAGTTGTAATTAATTAAATGAAACCTCGTTCCTGCACATACCTCAAATTCAATGAATGTGTAGTTCTATACAAATGCATTCTACAAGTCGTGGTCAATTACATCAGAGTAAATGGCAGGCACTGTGTGTGACGATCTAGGTTTTTAAAACACTTTTTAGGTTTATTTTCAAAAGATGGCATGCCTAATTTGTAAAAATTTAAACAACAAAAAATGTTTTCTTTGAATTTCGTTTCTAAAAAGAATGTTGATTAATCATGACTTAATCATGACATTTAAGGATATTGATTAATTCCTAGGTGGGTTAAGGATATGTTGATGAAATCCATTCCTTATCTTATAAGAGTTATTGCGGGCCCTTACTATCATTAATTTCATTTTCTCATAAACCTGCAAATATACATAAATGTAAATCTAAGTTTAGATTAATTAGATTTTGAATTATTGATAATTTCTAAGTTAATTTTCTATTATTATACATTCTACTAAAAATTAACACTTTCCATATTCACAATGCATATCCAAAGTTTCTATGTTGATCCAATGGTTAGATCAAATTTTGATTCATTAGTTCTAGGGTTTTGATCACATCAAGGGCTCAAATCTTAATTTCTCTCATTTATGTATGATTTGACCCATTAATTCATGTAATCTCATTAATATATCATGTCCTCATCCACATCAGATGGCCTGATCATCTTTGATCTAGCCAATGAAAGCCATTAGTAAGGTTTCCGGTTATGGATCAATATAAAAAGTACTCAAATCTTAAATTTTATGAGTTCAATAGATTCTACTCTTCATTACAAATCCAGTGGATCTTTCCAATCTCAATTTGGAGTTGTCTTGAGTTCTAAATTGCAGTTTGAAGTTTTTAGTTAATTTAAACAATTTAGATTTGATTTGGAGATTGAGTATGCAAAAAGACAGAGCGGTGTGCATCTCTGTCTCCGGAGCACAACACATGTCGCCATCATTGCACGACTACTCTGTATAGGCTTGTATGCTCAGAGGCGTGCCCAATGCATGCGTCTTTGTCTACGTTCTGCAATGGCATCTCGAACACAAATCTCCAAAGATCGATGAGACGGTTTGATCTAGACCTTCAGATCACCTTTCTTCAGATCAATGGTCAATATGAAATATAAAACTTACTGTGATTGACTTTCTTAATGTTTTTAGGCCCTAGAAATTCATTGGATGGCTCAGATTTTCCATCGTAGTTGTCCTTGATAGATTTCTCATCAAGGATCACTAGTACTGGTTTCACTGGCAAATCTAATCAGAAAACCAATCTAGTGAACCCAAACTTAAAATGAATTGCTCGAAATGGAAGAAGGGAGAGAGGTGGCCTACCAGAAGTGTCTAGAGGAGAGAATGTTGCCAGAAAAGAGAGATATATACCGGAGAATATATACAGTGCCAAAATTCCATTTTCTAATGAGATTCCATGATAACACTTCATTGATTGTCAAATAAATAGAGGGGAAATGGAAAAGGCACTGAACTGGGTAAGCATTGTTGGGCGCGTCTGGGAGGAGAGTGAGTTGGAGAGTAAAGAGGGAGGAAAAAGAGAAGGGGAAAGGAGGGTGACTTGGCGAATTTTCAGCAGAATTTTATGAACATTTTTGTGGAAATTTTTGAGCTATTTATAGGCAAATTTTTTATTTTTATTAATTCTTATATTTTATCATTTAATCCACTAAAAATTATTTAATGGTAGTGGAAATTCCACTACCTCCATTACCAGCTATGTGCTAGCTGATTCATGAGTGCATCATTACTCACTTCACATCTTACCTAACTTTGTGGGTCCCCAAAAAAATAAAATTACCATTTTGCCCTTTTAATTTCAAAAATTGAGAAAAATATGAATTTTCCATTCGAACTCTGATTTTAGTGTGCTTATAGTCATTGGGCTAGATTTTTTGAGTACATTCCAAATATCCATGTCTTAACTCTTGATTCTATTTTTTTATTTATAAAAAGTCATTTTTCTTGGAATTTTAATTTGCAATTTTGTTTTCAAAATTTCAATTTCTCACATTTAATAATTCAATTATATATATATTGGGGTTATTACATTCTTCCTCCCTTATAAAAATTTTGTCCTCAAAATTTAACACAACAAATTGCTTATGAGTTTTCATCATGTCATTCATAGTTTTTCATGCGCCTTGTTCTGAGTGATATTGCCAGTTTAGGAAGTTTTTGTTTCCTTTTTATTCCTAACTCATATTACCTTTTCCTCAAAGGTATAAATCACATTTTCAATTCATTTACCAAAATACATAATTAAAGTCATAAAACACATTTGATACTTTAGCCAACAAGGCTAATTCATAAACTACTATCCTGATACTTTCTAGAATTTCAAAAGTATTAATAACTTTAAGACTGAGTTATCCTTTTATTCAAACTTCATAATCCCTTTGACTAGTGTTATCAAATTTTTTTACTTCTCACATTAACCAGTTGGTATTTATGATGCTTCATATATTCCTATCTTCAATTCTATTATTGTAATGACTCCAATTTTGTAATATTTAAATCCTAAGTTAGCAATGAAAAGTATACTTTTTGGAAATAAGGGTATTTTGGTCATTTCACTATTCACCTTGACTGAACCCAGAAATTTGGTCCTGAAAATGGTACCATTAGGTGCATCTCAGAAAAAGGAATCCAACAAGACCAAAATCACCCAAAACGGAGTTAAAATGAGCAAGTTATGGCCCTTTGAAGTTCAGTGGCAAAAATGTAATTTTCACTAAAAAATGGATTTAGCCTGCAAAACACAGGAGCCCGTTTTGATACGGGAACCCCTCATCTCAACCTCCTAGAGGGTTGTAGAATAGTGGTGATTAGAGGAGAAATCGCCACCATTCTAGAGGTTTCTCCACTGCCATTCAAGGGTAGTGAGAGCCCCCTCCAGAACCATCTTATAGCTCTATAAATAGAGCTCTTGGGTGCCTCTAATGGCAGCCCAAAAGCTTGGGAAAAACCCATTTTGGAGAAGCAACCAAGAGGAGAAACGTGGAGAAAAACCCAGCAACGAGCTAGGTATGCCCAAGATCCCTCAAAACCCGTCTTCACATTAGTCCTAGGCTCACTTTTCCTAAGTTTTTGCATGAAAAATTATGCAAAAACTGGCCCTGGAGAGTCACCAAGGACCCAGGGACGATCTGTAATAACTCCAATTTTGTAATATTGACATTCCAACTTTAGCAATAAA
Source organism: Warburgia ugandensis (assembly GCA_035236585.1). Lineage (NCBI taxonomy): Eukaryota > Viridiplantae > Streptophyta > Magnoliopsida > Canellales > Canellaceae > Warburgia > Warburgia ugandensis. Next base: position 50,946,469 of record CP141133.1, on the reverse strand, counting down.
AAGTTCAGTTTTAAAGATAAGGGCATTTTGGTCATTTCACTAGTTTCCTTGACTAAACCCAGCAATTTGGTCCTAAAAGTGGTGCCATTAGATGCATCTCAGAAAAAGGAATCTAACGAGACCAAAATCACCTAAAACAGAGTTAAAATAAGCAAGATATGGCCCGTTGAAGTTCAGGGGCAAAACTGTAAATTTCACAAAAACGACTTAACCTGAAAAACACAGGTGCCCGTTTTGATACGGGCACCCCGTCATCTTCAACCTCCTAGAGGCTTCTGGAACGGCGGTGTTTCAAGGAGAAACCACCGCCATTCTGGAGGTTTCCCCACCGCCATTCAAAGGCGGTCAGAACCCCTCCAGAACCCTCTTTAAAAGCCCTATAAATAGAGCTCTTGGGTGCCTCTAATGGCAGCCCAAAACCTTGGAGAAAACCCATGGTGGAGCAGTGACCAAGAGGGGAAAACATGGAGAGAAAACCAGCCACGAAGCAGGTACACTCAAAAACTCCCCAAACCCATCTCAACCATAGTCCTAGGCTCAATTCCCCTAAGTTTTCGCATGAAAAACCATGTGAAACAGAGTCTGGGAGAGCCACCAAGGACCCTGGGACGTCCCCAGGACCGCACTAGTTCAACAGGGTCGAACCAGGGTGTCCTGAGGATGCCCCGGTCCCCCAGTCGACGCAGACGTTCCAGACGAAACGGGACGCGTCGAACGCGTCAGAAGAAAACCAACGGGCGCGTCCGGGGACGCGCCCGCTAAAGGGACAGACGGGCGGAGAAGTCGCGCACGTCTGCAGACACGCCCGCTGAGGCGTAGGCCGTAGACGAGCAGAGCGCTAGCGCACGTCGACTTTTTTTATTACTTAAGGAAGCAGGGCGCACATCGCAGATGCGCAGCGCCCTAACATTCCGTTTTTTTGTCCTTAAGACTCTATGTACATACAATGCCAAAACGCTTATAAATTGAGATCTCGAGCTCCGATTGAGGCGCCGCAAAAGGCGTTGTGTCCGTATCGATGACGCAGACACATCCAAATCATAAAATCCTTGATCAAGGCCCAATCAAAGGAGGGCATGACCCTTAGAATAGGATGGTGGTGCGTGGCCACTAGAACTTTGGAAAACTGAGAATACCAAGGCCCAATTAGGACCTTAGGACACCCATAGGCATAGGGATGGACCCCTAATGCCTAAGTAATAAGACTCAACTACTCTAAACCCATAAAGAATAGGCTAAACTAACCTTGAGTCCCCAAACCATGTTCAGGAGCGTACGAGGACAAAAGGGTTAACGCGACCTAGCCAGGTAGGTGCTCTATCACTATTAGATTCTTTTAAAAGATCTATTATTGTTTTCAGAACATATGTTATAAGTATATGACTTATTTAGCATGACTTGATTCAGCACGCATATGATAAACGTTTTGTACATAGACATGTTTTGTAAAAGATTGCATGTACATTATGCACATATATGTTTTGTAAACAAGTGCATACATTGCATGATTTAAGTACTTGCAAAGATTGCATGTCCTTGAGGGTTGCCAAAAGACGCTGGAGTGCCAAGAGCCAGGCAGTTGTGAGGGACCCAAAGAGGACTGGTTTTGAACGGAGGTTTTTGGCTTATTTGATCATACATGATTTGGGCTAGTAAGCTCGTGGGTGCTATGCCGAGGGGTGTGGGTTGGCCACCCAGCCTCTACCACTATTAGGTGGATGGGTACCACGCCCAAAAAAAGGGCATGTCCCTGCTTCGACTGCATGTGGTACAGGAGGCTACCACTGGTGTCACGGCACTAGGACGAAGTGTCATATGCCTCGTGGAGGTATATGATCCTATGTCCCTAGGTACCCGAGGACCACACGGCGGTGAGGTCGTGGGCATAGTGAGGCCCTATGGTTTCATGGATTTATGTGCATTGCATATGGCATGATATGAGGTTGGTCGACCATACCATACTAGAGATCCATGAGTTGGACTCCATGAAGCATCTTATGCATGTCATGATGTTATGATATATACGTATATAATACTTTCGATTTTGGATTATGTGATCTTTTAAGTCATGAGTATTTCAGTTTGATTATGGATTCTTATACTGATATTGAACTCGAGTATTCAAACATACGCTTGTTTTGAATGAGCATATGATTTTGAAACATCTTATGCATTTATAAAACTAGTAGTGATAGGCTCCTACTGAGTATATTATATACTCACCCAATCCTCAACATTTTTCAGATACAAAGTAAATACTTAAGGGCAAGGGACGGTTGTACTAGGAGACAGAGGCAAAGTACAAGTAAGTAAACCCCTATCTTATCTTTCAATGTTACTTGATCGTAGTTACTCTCTAATAGCTGGGGCTGTGACTAACACTTTCTTGGGAACAATATTGATTTAAGACTTTTCCATGGCTAAATAAATTGAGAATGTGTTTGAACACTCGGGGTTTTTATTAAAGGTTGTTTTCCAAATGAGAAACATTTTCATGCATCTCATATTTATAAAACAAGAGATCTCGCCTTTTTATCAAAATTGCATCATATAAAAAACCCGGGTCGTGAAACAATCCTTGGGCCACACTAGTTCGACAAGGTCGAACCAGGGCATCTCGAGGACGCCCCGGTCCCCCAACAAACGAAACGTTCCCCCCTTGACGAAACACGTTGTCCGCATTCGAGAGAAACTAGCGGGCACGTCCACAGACGCGCCCGCAAATGAAACAGTCAGGCAGGAAATCCAGCTCGTCTGCAGACGCGCTTGCTGGGCCGCATGCCGCTGACGCGCAACGCGCTAGCATTCTGGGATTTCCACCTCTTAAAGGCCTTTATGTATGTGTGATACTAAAAAGCTTATAACTTAAGATCTAGCGCTCCGATTGAGGCGCCGCGAAAGGCGTTGTGTCTGTGTCGACGATGCGGACACACCAAAAATATAAAATCCTTAATCAAGGTCCAATTTAAGGTGGGTAAGACCCTTAGAATAGGATGGTGGTGCGTGGCCACTAGACCTTTGGAAAAATGATAATACCAAGGCCTAATTAGGACCTTAGGACACCCATAGGTATGGGGATGAACCCTTAATGCCTAAGTAATAAGACCAACTACTCTAAAACCTATAAAAGATAGGTCAAACTAACCTTGATTCCCCAAACCATGTTTAGGAGTGTACGAGGACAAAGGGGTTAGTGCAACCTAGCCAGGTAGGTGCTCTATCGCTACTAGACTTTTTAAGAGTCATGATTGTTTTATGCATGTTTTAAGTATAAGTTATACAACTTGTTTAGCATGACTTAATTCAGCATACATATGACAAATGCTTTATGCATAGATATGTTTTGCAAATAATTGCATATACATTATGCATAGATATGTTTTGCAAACAAATGCATATATTGCATGATTCATGATCATTGAGTTTTTGAAAGATTGCATGTCCTTGAGGGTTACCAAAAGACGCTAGAGTGCCCAAAAGACGCTGGGTAGGCAGTTGTGAGGGCCAGGCAGTTGTGAGGGACTCAAAGAGGATAGGTTTTGAAAGAGAGGTTTTTGGCTTGTTTGATCGTACATGATTTGGGCTAATAAGCTCATGGGCGCTATGCCGAGAGGTCTGGGGTGGCCTCCCAGCCTCTACCACTATTAGGTGGATGGGTACCATGCCCAAAAAGGGCATGTCCCTGCTATGACTGCATGTGGTGCAGGGGGCTACCACTGGTGTCACGGCACTGGGTCGAAGTGTCATATGCCCCGTTGAGGTATATGATCTTATGTCCTTAGGTACCCGGGGACCACACGGCGGTGAGGTCGTGGGCATAGTTGGACCCTATGGTTTCGTGGACTTAATTGCATTGCATATGGCATGATATGAGGTTGGTCGACCATACCATACTAGATATCCATGAGTTGGATTCAATGAAGCATCTTATGCATATCATTATGTTATGATATATATATATATATATGATACTTTTGACTTGGATTATGTGATTTCCTTAAGTCGTCAATATTCCAATTCGATGATGGTTTTTAATCTCGATATTAAACTTGAGTGTTCAGACATGCACATGTTTTGAAAGAGCATATGATTTTAAACATCTCATGCATTATAAAACTAGTAGTGATGGACTCCTACTGAGTATAGTATATACTCACCCAATCCTCAACATTTTTCAGACACAAAGTAAACACTTAAGGGCAAGGAACGCTTGTGACAAAAGACAACCAGACTAAGTGCAAGTAAGTAAACCCCTACCTTATCTTTCAATGTTACTTGATTGTAGTTACTCTCTATAGCTGAGGCTGTGACTAACACTTTCTTGGGATTAATGTTGATTTAAAACTTTGCCATGGCTAGATAATTGGAAAATGTGTTTTGACACTCGAGGTTTTATACAAAAGATTGTTTTCCAAAATGAAAAAGATTTTCATGCATTTCATATTTATAAAACAAGAGATCTCACCTTTTTATCAAATTTGCATCATATAAAAACCCGGGTCATCACAATTGTTCATCCCCATTCCTTTCCAATACATATACACTTTAGCATATCTTTCAATATTTAGAAGTAAATATTTCATCTCTGTTCGAGATAGTCATACTTCTTTACCATTCCCTACTTACTAAAAATTCCTTTCTAGGTCCTAACATTCTCTCTAGGGTTGAGAGAAATATTGAGTGATAGTTTTCTTGTAATAATTCTTTCCTCAAATTGTCATTTGATGGAATTATCAGTCTATCTCGACTTTTGTAAAAACTATTCTTTTACACAATTACTAAGTCATTATGATCATTGCCTTGAGATTTTATCATAGCACTTGACTTTCTATTCAAACTAAATTTACTTTCTCTGGATGATTTTTGGATAGTAATCTTTCATATACTCTATCCTCTTTTGTTATCTCATAGTCATATTAGTAACCATATTCATGTAAGGAGGCATTTAGACCTCAACAAACATCAACGAAAGGGGTGGGAAAATCACTTGGATTTTTTATACCTACTATAACCACGATGTTCAGAATCCATTGGAGGGGCAATAGATCTTATCTTTCAACAAGGTCCTACAATCTCTTTACCTTAAGTTCCCTTTCTACTTGATTTTAAACTTACATCCAAGAACTTAATCATAACATTCAAGGATGTTGATTAATTCTTAGGTGGGCCAAGGATATGGTGATGAAATCTATTCCTTATCTTATAAGAGTTACTGCATGCCCTTACCATCATTAATTTCATTTTTTCATAAAGTTGTAAATATATAGAAATGTAAATCTAAGTTTAGATTAATCAGATTTTGAATTTCTGATAATTTTCTAAGTTAATTTTCCATTATTACACATTATGCTAAATCTTGACCATTGATTAAGTTTAACATATCAATATATATATATATATATATAATTTGATGCAATTTTACTAAAATTTGACAATTTCCATAATCATAATGCATATCCAAAGTTTTTGTGTTGATCTAATGGTTAGATCAAATTTTGATCTAGGGTTTAGATCGCATTAAGTGATCAGATCTTAATTTCTCTCATTTATGTATGATTTGACCCATTAATTCAAGTTATCTCATTAATATATCATTTATTCATCTACATCAGATAGTCTGATCATCTTTGATTTAGTCACTGAAAGATATTAGTAAGGTTTTTGAATATGGATCAATATAAAAATACTCAAATAATCAATTTTGTTAGTTCAATAGATTCTACTCTTCAATACAAATCCAGCAAATCTTTCCAATCTCAATTTGGAATTATATTGAGTTCTAAATTGCAATTTGAATTTTTAGTTAATTTAAATGGTCCAAATTTTATCAGAGATCGAGGATGTGAAAAGACAGAGCGATGCTCATCTCTATATCCAAAACATAGAGTGCATCATCATCGTTCTATGACCACTTTGCACACACTTGTACGAATGGAGGCGCGCCCACTGAGTGCGTCTCCATTTGCATTCCGTGATCACATCTCATATGCAAATCTCTGAAGATCAGTGAAAAGGTTTGATCTAGACCATCAAATCACCTTTCTTCAGATCAATGGTCAATATGAAATAGAAAACTTACTGTGATTGACTTTCTTAGGGCTTTTGGGCACTTGGAATTCATTGGATGGCTCAAATTTTCCATTTGAGTCATCCTTGATAGATTTCTCATCAAGGATCATCGGTACTAGTTTCACCAGTGAATCTAACCAGAAAAATAGTCCAATGAACTCAAACTTAAAATGAATTGCCGAAAATGAAAGAGGGGAGAGAGCTGGCCTACTTGGAAGTTTCTAGATGAGAGAAATTTACCAAAAAAGAGAGAAACATACTGAAGAATGTATATAGTGCTAGAATTCTGTTTTCTATTGAGATTCCACATTAACACACCATTGATCATCAAATTAATAGTAGCAAAATGGAAAAGGGACTCAGCTGGAGAGATTTAAGAGATTGGATCATCCATGCGATGGTTGAATTTTTATGCAATCGATTTTACAATAACCGAACTGAAATCCCAATTCGTCAGGGATGACACATCCATGGATGTGCTTTCGACATTGAACTGGGTAAGTGTTGTCAAGCGCGTTTAGGGATGCTAGAGAAGAGAGAGGAGAGAGAAAGAGGAAAAAGAAAGAGAAAATGGAGACGAAAGAGGGAGGAGAAAGAGAAAGGGAAAGGAGGGGGAACTCGAGAATTTCCTAGAAAATTTTATGAACATGTTTTTGGAAATTTTTGAGCTATTTATAGGAATTTTTTTTATTTTTCTTAATTCTTATATTTTACCATTTATTCCACTAAAAATTATTTAATGGTAGTGGAAATTCTACTACCTCCATTAGCAACTATGTGCTAGCTAATTCATGCCTTGCATCATTGCTGACTTCACATCTTACCTAACTCTATGGGCCCTACAAAAAATGAAATTATCATTTTGCCCTTTTAATTCTAAAAATTGAAAAAAATATCAATTTTTCATATGAACTTTGATTTTAGCATGCTTATAGTCATTGGACTCTATTTTTCGAGTACATTCCAAATATCCTGTCTTAACTCCTAATTCTATTTCTATCAATAGTTGATATTTTTGGAACTTCAATTCCCAGTTTCATTTTCAAAATTTCAATTTCTCACTTTCAATAATTCAATTATATTGATAAAAAATGGGGTTATTACATTGCGTACATCCTCAATGGATTGTTGACATATGGAGTTATGTAATTGTAAACAAGGTAGTTCTTCCATTTTTCCCATTGCTCACCAGCTTCTTATAAAGCATGTGTCTTCTTCTACTTAGACATGTCAAAGGTAGTGTACAAAGTACACAACAATTTACTATATTTGAAAATAAGGTATGTTATAAATTATATAAAATATGTTATTGATGTTCACTTACCTTTACCATTTTCCATATTAAATCTTTTGTCGAGGATGGGACAAGTCTCCAATCATCAATTGAGATAAGAATAGTGCTTCTTATTATGAAGTACAAAAAACTGCTATAAGAGGTTGCATTCTAACCTATCTCTTTCCTCCTAGTATTGTACTAGATAGTTTCTTTAATTCCCTTTGAATTTCTCTTAATAACTTTTTTGATTATTGTTCACCCTTCGCCCTTTCTCTTTTGAGCAGTGCTAATGTTGGCCACTTGTTAGTGCTCTTCATTTTACCCCTGTTCTTCATTTTGATATTTCTCTTTGTTCCATCTTACTACCAAAAACAAGAATACAATTATATTAGAACAATGACACAAAAAAAGGCTATATAATCTATTTAAAGAAGAAAAAAAACCCGTCATGACATAGTTGGCAAACAAATTGAAAGCAAATCAGATACAACATTCAAGAAAAAAAATTCTAAATATAAATATGTCTAAAAATTTAACTTTCCTAAAACTAAACTTAGAAACTAAGTAAACTATTCTAATGATGTAACAACTTTAAGTAGTGTTGACTTACATGATTCTAGCCATCATATAGCACATGTATATACACATTTATTTACACTCATATAAACATAACTGAAACAATTTAGCTTTATGTAAGCAACTATAAACATTCAATGATCAAGAGATACATCTTAAAACATTTATTAGTAAACTTACATGTTTGTTTTATTGCATCTTGTTCATGCCCATTTCTAGAAACACATTATAAGTCATTCTTATTAACATGATCAAACATGTACTAGGACCACCTACTGATTAGTTTTGGGTGTTTTATGTAGATAGGTTAATGCTTCTAGTCTACTCTAGGCCAAGTGTAACGTGGCTTCTGTTTGGGTTGAAATCATGCACTCAGACCTCATGGCAAAATATTGCTACGTAAAATCAACCCTCACAAGGGTTGAGTTATTAAGGATTCCACGTTCCTTGTCATTTCATAAATCATAAAGTTTGTATAATTTCAAATATGTTTTCATGTACAAGTTTTCAATTTGATGGTAAAACAACATGATATTCCAAGCTAATAAGTTGCATGAAATACAAGTATACTAACTGGATGAATCAAAAATCTCAAAATCCTATTTTCAAGCATTTTCAAATGTGATAGAGTAGACATAAATGGTTTTCATGTTTCATAAAGCATATCGGTGTTAAAACTACCTACCTCCTTTGATGTGCTCCTCGATTTAGTTATATCTCTTCTTTCACTCACTTATTGATCAACCTTCTCTGCTAATGTTCTAGAGTTCTTGTCAATGTTGAATCATATATTAATAAGTACATAAGAAATCTATTTTAATTTATGCATGACAATTTAGATCATCATAAACCATTTAATATTCCACTAATCATAGATTACACAGAGGAATATATGATGAATTTAGTCTCAGATCTACCATCCATTCACCAAACAGTCATCCAATGGCCTAGAATTGGATTACAGTTCAAATAATCCCATTGATGAATGATCCAAATCTAAAAGTTTAATCCAATAGGTTATGGTGATCCAACTTAGTGATTTAAGGTATAATCCTATGTTCTTAGTATTTAACTATAAACTTAAGTTCATGTTCATATATTCAAGGGTCTTGATTTAGTGATTTCTTTCATTATTCATGTTTTTCGAGTGATTGAATTGGCTATTAAGAGTTAAGATTCATTAACTAGAACCCTAAAAAAGTTATTAGAGTTCGGATCACTGACTAAATGATGTGTATATCAACAAAACAATGGTCCTTATTAAATCCATCAGTTTCGGGATAATCATTGCTTTGATCTTATAATTTTAAGAGGATATTTACTTAATAAAGGTTAGTGTATGCAATGGTAGCATCTAATCACCGATCAAGCATTGCTAGTTCTCTATTCATTTACTATCAATTAGATGGCAGAGATCAATCAATCAAAGTTCATCTATTTTTGTTTTCAATTTTTTTTAATGTACTAGTTAATTTAGTGCCCTAAACTCATGTGGTGCTAATCATGGATCAGATGTCACTAAATAATATTTATATGGAAACTGATTAGATGGCTGAGATTTTTTGATCAATTTCTTAACTTAAATCGACAATCTCAATCAGATTTGACCAATATTAGGTATGCATTTACCTATTTATAATCACTAATTAGGAATTCAATGGTTGGATTATCACAAAAACCTAGATCAAGCATGGACTACATGGTTTTAGCTCAAAAGTTTTCAATCACAAGTTAGGTTTAATAGATTGTACCTGATTTGTGGTTTTTTTGCCCCTAATGTTGCCAAAGGAGGTGATTTTCAATGCTAGGTGGTTCACAATTGTTGGTTGTTGTAAATCTGTAATGACCCCAATTTATGTAATATTAAAATCCCATGAAAAGTTCAGTTTTAAATATAAGGGCATTTTGGTCATTTCACTAGTCACCTTGACTAAACCAGGAATTTGGTCCTAAAAATGGTTCCATTAGATGCGTCTTGGAAAAAGGAATCCAACGAGACCAAAATCACCCAAAACGGAGTTAAAATGAGCAAGTTATGGCCCTTTGAAGTTCAGGGGCAAAACTGTAAATTTTACAAAAAACGACTTAACCTGAAAAACACAAGTGCCCATTTTGATACGGGCACCCCGTCATCTTCAACCTCTAGAGGATTCTAGAACGGCGGTGATTGGAGGAGAAATCACCGCCATTTTGGATGTTTCTCCACCGCCATTCAAAGGCGATGAGAGCCCCCTCCAGAACCCTCTCTTGACTCTATAAATAGAGCTCTTGGGTGCCTCTAATGGCAGCCCAAAATGTTGGAGAAAACCAGTCGTGAAGTAGTGACCTAGAGGGGAAAACAAGGAGAAAAACTCAGCAACGAGCCAGGTACGTCCGAGATCGCTCAAAACCCGTCTCCCCCATAGTTCCAAGGCCAATTTTCTTAAGTTTTTGCATGAAAAACCATGCAAAACGGAGCCCAGGAGAGCCACCAAGGACCCAAGGACGTTCCCTGGGTCGCACTGGTTCGATAGGGGTTTCACCAGGGTGTCCTGGGGATGCCCCTTTTCCCCAACAAGCGAGACGTTCCAGTCAGAACGTCCCACGTCGATTCCCATTTGAAAAACCAAACGGGCGTGTCCAGGGACGCTCCCGCAAAAGAGAGAGAGAGGCGGGAAGTTTTGCGCGTCTGCAGACGTGCCCGCTGAGGCAAACATCACAGGCACGCAGTACACTAGCGTCGCGGTATGTTTTGGTTCCTTAAGGAAGCCAGGGCGCACGTCGCAGACGCGCAACGCCCTGACATTCCGTCTTTTTGTCTTTAAAGACTCTATGTACATGCGACACTAAAACGCTTATAACTTGAGATCTAGAGCTCCGATTGAGGCGCCGTGGAGGCTATGACCGAGTGTCCTCAGGTACCCGAGGACCACACGGCGAGGAGGTCGTGGGTATAGTGGACCCTATGGTTTGATGATTTATGTGCATTGCATATGGCATGATATGAGGTTGGTCGACCATACCATACTAGAGATCCATGAGTTGGATTCCATGAAGCATTTTATGCATATCATAATGCTATGATATATATATATATATATATGTATATGATACTTTCAATTTTGGATTATATGATCCTTTAAGTCATTAGTATTTCAGTTTGACAATGGATTTTGATGTCGATATTGAACTTGAGTATTCAGACATGCACATGCTTTGGAAAGAGCATATGATTTTAAAACAGCGCATGCATTATAAAACTAGTAGTGATAGACTCCTACTGAGTATAGTATATACTCACCCTATCCTTAACATTTTTCAGGATAGTTTCACTCATAAATGGAAGACGTCTCAGGAGATAGTAGTGCTACGAGCAAGTGAATCAAAAAGAAGAAAGTTATACATGTAAGTAAACTCTCAACCCTTTGGACATGAAGTTGTATTTAATTACAGTTGGGCTGTGTGCTGTGACTGGAAAGACCTGGGGAAAAATATTTATGATGTCTAAAGTTTTTCAAAAACTACTTTGGTTGTTGTGAAGGCAAATGACACTCGGGGTTTTCAAAAATGAGTTTAAATCTAAAGGTTTTCCACTGCATTGCATGGTTTTTATAGAATGATTTTCAAATAGGGATGCATCCCGCCTTAGGAAATTAGGTATTGCATTTAAAAATGCATGAGAAAACCCGGGTCGTCACAGTTGGCATCAGAGCCCAGGTTTTATCCTTTCACAGCCAGTCCAGCATGTCAAAGGGTCATAGACAATAAAGAAAATCAAGAATAAGTAGTATAAATAGGAGTAGTAGAGATGGCTACTTCTATTTGAGGATTATAATATTAATGACTCAAGACATTTACCATAAACACATAGGTGAAAAAGGAGATAGTCCTAGCAAATACTTAGATATTGGATTGCTTGAATCCTATCAAAATTATAGGAAATAAGAATTATTGTGCAGTGGTGAAAAGATGAAATCTCATATAAGGATCGTATTGTGATGAGAATGAATGAATGAAGATGATTAATGGACTTGTTAATAGATAGTGTTGGCCTGCAATAAAGTAATCTTATCAAAGGAGAAAAAATCAAAGAACCTAGATGGCTATCTTACCATCATAAAGAATACCAAAATATGAGTATACTATCACAAGGGATATAATATGAGTATGATAAGAGATGTAAAAGACAGACTTTAAGAAAATTTTGATGATAATCTAATAAGGATGAGCATATAAGATGATACTAGGAGATAAATGTGACTTGTACTAGATCACAAAGGTATGGAGCCTGAAAGACTTAGCTCAATTTTAGATACCTTAATTAGAGTCTTATGGAAAGCAAAGTGCTATCAAATAAAAATTACCTGAGTGTTATGAAGCAAATCAGAAGAGGTATGCAAATGACAGATTATGTGAATAAGAGGAACACAACACGAATATGATAGGAAAATTAATTCGTCTGAGTTATCAAAAGGTTTTGATAAGGATGATAATAGATTGATCCTAACTTAGCATGATCAAAACGTCAATGTCATTATTAAGACATTGTATGAATTTTATTGAGGCTACAGGCAACTGAGGATTTCAAGACAGTTTAGAATTTCTGAGAAGCATTCAGTTTATCATATTTGTTAAGTAAAGGAGTAGATGCAGTACCGATTATATGCAATAAAGCACATGAAGACATTGATCTAGGTAGACAAAAATGAGGATTTTGAAGAAAAGAAAGAAAGAGATAGAAATAAGTATTCAATGAATATTGAATATTCAAAAGCAAAATATCGTGACTTATGAAGATACATACAAATCTTTCATCTTGAATCCTATAGGAAGATAGATCAAACAAATGCAAAGGAATAATACTAGATGAGTTGGTGATCTTATTGTAAGAGAGTATAAAAGAGAGAAAGCTAATGGGGTTTAAGACGTTGAGTAGAGTAACGAATTTCAGGAGATTAAGTGATAAGAAATTTTCAAAGAAGAATGGTGACCAACTAGAAATCAAATTCTACAAATGGCTTGATCAATTATTGTAATTAGAATCTTAATGGATCCATTAGCTTATGGGGAACACCAATGGATATAATCCATGAAAAAGGAAAATTTGATGATATCTCACCTTGCCACTACATGAGTAAATAAAGTTATATTGAAAAAGGAATTAGGCTAGGACAATGACTTGTCCCTCTATCTATCTTCAGCAAGAAGGATCAAATGAAGGTCTTGCTATCATAAATTAAAAGACCAAGTATTTTAAGACTAGTATTGAGTGTTGTTAACTAAATAGAGGCATCCCACCCTAATTATCAGGTATGTTAATATCTATGAGTTAGTAGTTGAAGTTATATACTCAGAAGGATGTTATAAGTCTTTGATAGGCTAAGTCATTTGAGGGTATAAGGCCAGTTGATTAGGCCACATCATGAAGTTGATTAGGCCACATCATGAAGAGCTACAAGTACAATAAATATAGTAAAAACTGAGATAGGAGCAAAAATAAGAAGTGATCTAAACCAATGTGAAAGGTTTTTAAAACCTTAGTGGCTACCATGACAAGGTAAAGAAATTACTTTGGGTCTAAAAAATACTACTGACTTGGATTGAAAGAAAGGTAGATAAGTACCAATCACTCTAGAGGCCCTTGAGCTTACAACGCATCTAGGAAGAGATCAATAGGTAATCAAATAAAGTCTTTCTATGTCTAAGAAAATGTTTATGCTTATCTAAGTATTGTAAAACTTGTGGAGTTAACAACTTCAGTACAATTTGATATAATCGCTATTGGAGACAAATTATTGCTATTCTAAGCTAAGTATGAGAAGGCACTTAAAAGATAAAATAAGGAGGCACTTGAAGAATAAAATTTGAGGAATTGAGAAAATCACTACTTACGAGTATACTTCTTGACAATATAGACTGCATGATTGACAATAAAGCCTTGATAAAAGATTGCACGATATATTGACATAGGGGATGGAAGGAGAAAAGGTGAGATGGCTAGCACACTATAAGGTAAGATTTGATAACCAAATAGTTAGTTGTTATGAGCCTATACCAAGTACTAAAAATCAATTAAAGGAATTTCTTAAGGACTAACCCTATTGGATTGAGTATAGAACTTTTGAACTAGAAGGTAATGAAGAAAACCATCAAGCAAAGAAAGGACAAAGAGGATGATGACATAGGATTCAACCATGACCTAGTAAGGGTATCCGGTGATGAATAAGAGACTCTTTACTTTGCATAAATAGGAACATTATTAACACTCCTAATAACAAATTGATGTGAATAGTGAGATAGGCCTCTAGAAGAGAACAATTGACCATGATATATTTGTCATGAGTATGCATAAACTCTTCAAGAAGAAAAAAGCATTTGATGACTTCAGCATCTATGAAACTTGATGAACAGTTTGGATGTCCTAATCGTAATATGAGGTAGTATTAGTGATGGAAGATGGTACTAATTGGCTTTCATGATTTTATTTTGAATATAACTTTGGTCGAGGAATCAAGTCACGTATGGAAAACAACAGACAGTTGAAATTCGAAGTTAATCAAGGGTTTCGCTATAGAGCACATAATACCATATCAGTTATTGAAGTATCTTGGAGACAAGGGTAAGAAGCAAAGTTAGACACAATAGAAAGAAGGTAACTTTTTGGACTTGTGGATAATGAAAGAGATCACTAGATGAAAAGGATTATCCTATGATATTCAAAATAGGAGAAATAAGATAATATGATCTTGAAAGAAGTATATGCATGAGCAAAGAAGCATGATCTTACGAGGAGACTATCTTATACATGATGAGATAAGTATAGGAATCTAAGGAATTCAAGATAGATGAAGTACCGCTAGGAAACAGTATTGTTAAATCGGCACGTACGAGAGTATGGCGCTGCATCAGAGTACGCAGCGAAAACATGCCCTTATAGGTGAGGCCTTATAGGAGGAACAATGGAAATAATAAATTGAGGATGAACCTAGAATTGATTCCTAGAGGGGAATGCATTCACCAAGAAATCATCTAAGAGACAAATACCTTGAAAATAACAAGTTATGGAATTTTGAGGACGAAATTCTTTTAAGGGGGTAATAATGTAATGACCCTAATTTTTGTAATATTAAAATCCCATGAAAAGTTCAGTTTTAAAGATAAGGGCATTTTGTTTATTTCACTAGTTGCCTTGACTAAACCCAGGAATTTGGTACTAAAAATGATGCGATTAGATGCGTCTCGGAAAAAGGAATCCAACGAGACCAAAATCACCCAAAACGGAGTTAAAATGAGCAAGTTATGACCCTTTGAAGTTTAGGGGCAAAACTGTAAATTTTACAAAAAACGACTTAACCTGGAAAACACAGGTGCCTGTTTTGATACGAGCACCCCGTCGTCTTCAACCTCTAGAGGGTTCTAGAACGGCAGTGATTGGAGGAGAAATCACCGCCATTCTGGAGGTTTCTCCACCGCCATTCAAAGGCGGTGAGAGCCCCCTCCAGAACCCTCTCTTAGCTCTATAAATAGAGCTCTTGGGTGCCTCTAATGGCAGCCCAAAACGTTGGAGAAAACTAGTCGTGAAGCAGTGACCTAGAGGGGAAAACAAGGAGAAAAACCCAGCAACAAGCCAGGTACGTCCGACATCGCTCAAAACCCATCTCCCCCATAGTTCCAAGGCCAATTTCCCTAAGTTTTTGTATGAAAAACCATGCAAAACAGAGCCCAAGAGAGCCACCAAGGACCCAGGGACATTCCCTGGGTCGCACTAGTTCGATAGGGGTCAAACCAGGGTGTCCTGGGGTTGCCCCGGTTCCCCAACAAGCGGGACGTTCCAGTCGGAACGTCCCATGTTGACTCCCATTTGAAAAACCAAACGGGCGCGTCCAGGGACGCGCCCGCAAAAGAGAGAGAGAGGCGGGAAGTTCTGCACATCTGCAGACGCGCCCACTGAGGCAAACATCGCAGGCGCGCAGTATGCTAGTGTCGCGGTTTGTTTTGGTTCCTTAAGGAAGCCAGGGCACATGTCGCAGACGCGCAGCGCTCTATTATTCCGTCTTTTTGTCTTTAAAGACTCTATGTACATACAACACTAAAATGCTTATAACATGAGATCTAGAGCTCCGATTGAGGCGCCGCAAAAGGCGTTGTTTCCATGTCGACAACATGGACACATCCAAACTATAAAATACCTGATCAAGGCATAATAAAAGGTGGGCATGACCCTTAGAATAGGATGGTGGCGCATGGCCACTAGACCTTTGGAAAATTGATAATACCAAGGCCCAATTAGGACCTTAGGACACCCATAGGCATAGGGATGGACCCCTAATGCCTAAGTAATAAGACCCAACTACTCTAAAACCCATAAAATATGGGTCAAACTAACCTTGAGTCCCCAAACCATGTTCAGGAGTGTACGAGGACAAATGGGTTAGCGCGACCTAGACAGGTAGGTGCTCTATCACTATTAGATTCTTTTAAAAGAACTATTATTATTTTGAGAACATATGTTTTAAATATATGACTTGATTTGCATGACTTAATTCAGCATGCAAGATAAATGCTTTGTACATAGCCATGTTTTGAAATGATTGCATATACATTATGCACATATATGTGTTGCAAACAAGTGCATACATTGCATGATTTAAGTACTTGTAAAGATTGCATGTCCTTGAGGATTGCCAAAAGATGCTGGAGTGCCGAGGGCCAGGCAGTTGTGAGGGACCCAAAGAGGACAAGTTTTAACAAGAGGCTTTGGCTTATTTAATGTGATTTGGGCAAGTAAGCCCGTGGGTGCTATGCTGAGGGGTCTGGGTTGGCCACCCGGCCTCTACCACTAATAAGTGGATGGGTACCACGCCCAAAAAGAGGCAAGTCCCTACGTCGACTGCATGTGGTACAGGGGGCTACCACTGGTGTCATGGCACTAGGTCGACGTGTCATAGGCCCCGTGGAGGCTATGACCGAGTGTCCTCAAGTACCTGGGGACCACACGGTGAGGAGGTCATGGGCATAGTGGACCCTATGGTTTGATGATTTATGTGCATTGCATATGGCATGATATGAGGTTGGTCGACCATACCATACTAGAGATCCATGAGTTGGATTCCATGAAGCATTTTATGCATATCATAATGCTATGATATATATATATGTATATGATACTTTCGATTTTGGATTATATGATCCTTTAAGTCGTTAGTATTTCAGTTTGACAATGGATTTTGATGTCAATATTGAACTTGAGTATTTAGACATGCACATGTTTTGGAAAGAGCATATGATTTTAAAACATCGCATGCATTATAAAACTAGTAGTAATAGACTCCTACTGAGTATAGTATATACTCACCCTATCCTTAACATTTTTCAGGATAGTTCCACTCATAAATGGAAGACGTCTCAGGAGATATTAATGCTACGAGCAAGTGAATCAAAAAGAAGAAAGTTATACATGTAAGTAAACTCTCAACCCTTTGGACATGAAGTTGTATTTAATTACAGTTGAGTTGTGTGCTGTGACTGGAAAGACCTGGGGAAAAATATTTATGATGTCTAAAGTTTTTCAAAAACTACTTTGGTTGTTGTGAAGGCAAATGACACTCGAGGTTTTCAAAAATGAGTTTAAAACTAAAGGTTTTCCGCTGCATTGCATGGTTTTTATAGAATGGTTTTCAAATAGGGATGCATCCCGCCTTAGGAAATTAGGTATTGCATTTAAAAATGCATGAGAAAACCCGGGTCGTCACAAAATCTTCCCCAAAATCCCACTAAGGATACCCAACTTGTGAAATCTCCAAGGGGCTCATGCTCTTATGGATGTTTCATTGAAGATGATAGACTTGAATCAATGATTCAAACCATTGTCGTTTTCATGGACCTCCAACTCCAACGAACACCCTAAACCTCATTTTTTTCTTCCCCACTGGCGTGACAAGCTTCTTCATCATGCAGTCTCTCACTCCCTTCTCTATCTTTTTCTATCTCCCCTTCTCTCTCTATTCCTCTCTCTTCCTTCCCAATCTTCTTCTTCCCTCGTTCACTCTCTCTCTCTCTCTCTCTCTCTCTCTCTCTCTCTCTGTCGGGTTGAGAATTGACCGAGTAGTCTATTCATTAATCTTTATTAAGGGGAGGGGTGCCAATATCAAATCAGCCCCTGCCTTTCCTTGAGTAATGTTTTCTTAATAATATATCCATATGCTATATAATTTCTTAGATGATTTTCTTACAAGAAGGGGTGCCATTATCAAAATGGACACTTCCCTTTAAGTAAAAAACCCTTTTTAATCTATTTATTTACTTGTTTAGTTATTTAATAGTTTCTTTTTTGAAAATATTAAAATTACAATTATAATATTTTGTACATTATATATAATTAGTTACAATAAAAAAGAGAAGAATGCTACTCAATCTCAAATTTCTACAAGTGGGGCCCACTAAGTGAAATTACTAAATTTCTCTTTTCAAGAAAAACAAAAACTTACTCGTCACAATTCTAATTTCAATAAACTTAGTGTGGTTGGAATCATTTTCCTTGTTCAATCCTAATATTGAGGTTTTAACACTTGATTTAATGTTTATAAAATTTTCACTTTCTAGAACTCTAAAAATTAAAATTTT
This sequence comes from Warburgia ugandensis, assembly GCA_035236585.1. NCBI lineage: Eukaryota > Viridiplantae > Streptophyta > Magnoliopsida > Canellales > Canellaceae > Warburgia > Warburgia ugandensis. Next base: position 50,927,946 of record CP141133.1, on the reverse strand, counting down.
TAATATTATTCTCTTTTCACTCTCATTTTACATTATTCAAAATTTTTGCAAATTGTTGTTTAAAAATCAAAGATGTTTACATTGTCATTAGTGTAATGTTGGTTAATCATTCTTGGTGGTCAAATCCATACTTTTCTTACCATCCAAGGTTACTATTTTCACTACGAAAATGGGGACCATGAAGATACTCTGGTCTATTTCATTATTAGATCAGAAAATTTTGATCCATTGTATATCAATTTTGGGTCTAGGAATTTACTGGTAGCATTGATTATTGGTTAGGCATCAGTAGTGCTATTTTCACAATGTTTGCATCACCGTAATCATGCAAAATGCAATCATTGGGACACACGTGGCTCTTCTTCTACTTCAACCCTAATGCAACCAGGGTTTTCTTTGCCTCCCATATGGACTTTGCCAATTTATTATCCTTTGATAGCATCTTACCCACTACTTTCAAGATTTCTATAAAACCTTGATCTGAAAAACAAAATCTTGATTTTACGCTATAAAGTTCTACCACTGCAGACAACTTGGTATAATCTTTACACAAAGTACAATAGCTCATCAGCTTCCTCTAACATTGCAATATGAAATTGTTCAGGGTTATCTAGAAAGTCATCATATGCATTTAGAAACATCAGTACAACTGTAATGTCTCCAAGGCTTCCTACATTATCTTGATTATATGTTGTAGGTCTTGTCAAGGGCCTATGTAAAAGTTCTTTTCCATGCCAAATCTAAGGGTGATAGCTTTCATCAATTCCATTGAAACTCAAGTGTTCTCTCAACAGTCCTATAGATTCTTTTTTCAAGTTTCCATATATGGACATGGAAAATGCATGTGATTACGATCAATACCTATCCTAAGTGTAAACTCTATAAATTTTTTTGTTCTTCCTCATATTCTTTTGATGTTCTTGTCCTAGTAATCCAACCATATTTGTCCATTATCTCAATAAATTGAAGTAAATATGTGTGTGGAGACTTGTTAGATATGAAAAGTTGAGGTTAAACATTTTACCAAACACTAGGCATATAAAAATTATGAGTATTTAAAATTACTAAATTACATGCATGCACACATGTGAAAATTTTCAATTAACAATGGAAAAAGAAGCAAAATATGACATATACATTCAAAAAGAAATTTAACTTTAAAAAGGCAAGTTTTTAACCAGAACCATTTAAAAATTCTTCCACTATGCATATATATATATATATATATATATGTATGTACATGTATATGAGACAAATAAAGAGATACTAACCAACACTCCAAAATTGATATCAACTACAAATATGTGAATGTAGTTCCAATTCATAATTGGGATTTGGTTTTAAATAGCCACATTGATGAAAATCCAACTTATATTTTGTGCATCAATGAAGATAGTAAAAAAAACCAAAGCGAAAAGACAATGAAATGACTCTTAAAATAGAGTAGTAAATTTAAAGTTGTTTGATATAAATGACTTTAAAAGTCTTTTATGTAAACAACTTTAAAAATTAACATATTTTTCACTAAATATATATATATATATATTTGATATTAGTATTTTACAATATCTTACATAAGTATACAATGAAACCAATTTCTTATGCATGATACTTAGAGTTGATTCATGCATTCTTCACACACACACACACACACACACACACACACACACACACACACATAATATGAACAAGAAAATCGAAGTATTTTTTGGAATAACTCCTTATTAATCATCCTTTCATTACATACATCAAATGTTACATCTTACTAGACCTTATTAATACAAGACGATGGTCAAAAGCTAATCTAAAATGATTTTATCAAAATCTAGCCTTCTAGTATTCAGGTGACACCTTTAAGCATCATGCAACTTCCTTGGCCAACTTGATGGTACATTTCTCTTCATCAAACCCTAATTTTGGATGAGAACCACAAATCATAATGTTTACCCTTTCTCCAATAGTGAGGATTAAAGAGAGAAGTTGTTGTTGGTGAAAATGAAATCATACAATTTTGGTGGAAATCATGAATGTTTACACACTTCTGAACCCCATCATTTACAGTGACAAAACCCGCGATCTATACAAAATGCAAATAGATAGAAAGAGTTGGTAATAAGAAAGCAATGTGTGATAAAAAGAGGTTATGGTTTACTTACTGTGTTTATCATGCCATAAAAAATAAAATATCCAAAATGGAAAGTAAGAAGGGAAAAAGAACATAGACAGAGGAGGAGGCTATCATGTACACAGTGAGAAGAAGAACATGAGAGAGGATACAAGAAAAGATGAGGTGGCTTTGACATTTTATAGATAAACAAGGCCTTTTGAAGTCATTTGTGACTTTAAATGTATAAACTTTTCAAGTCATTTGGTCTTAAACGACTTCAGTAGTCAATATCTTTTGAATTCATTTAGGACTAAACAACTTGAAAAGTCCATTCCCACTTAAAATCCCTCTTCATGCCAACTAAAGTGTATACATTGAAAGTCGTTTGACTCAAATGACTTCAAACGTTTATCCCTTTGAAGTTATTTAGGACTAAATGACTTCAAAATTCAATCATTTTGAAAGTCGTTTGGAAATAAACGACTTAAAAGTATAGATTTTTGAAGTTGTTTGATTCAAATGACTTTAAATGTCCATTTCCATGAAAAAATACCTCACCCCACCACACTAGAGAAGTCATTTTTGTTTAAACAACTTCTTAAGTCATTACTTTTATAGTCATTTTTTTTCTCAATGACTTGTAAAATATTCACAAAGTTTGTAGTCAAAACAAAGGCTTCTTTAAACCAACTTTAAAAGGCTCTTGTATAGTAATATTACTAATGAAATTGTCTTTCTATTCCTTAGCTAGTTTTAGTTTAGTTTCTTTTGTTTTATTTTTACTATTTTAGTTTAATCTAGTTTAAGTAAGTTTCTTACTTTTACTTCATAGGTTAGGTTTACTTGCTTTGATTTAGTTTGCTTAAATTAGTTGTTTAGTTTATAGTTCCTTCACTCTCTTTCCTTGATTAGCTAGGTTAGGGTAAAACAACTTAATTTTAAATAGCTTTCATTTATCACAGTGTTTTCATGGGATTAACTTGTCTTTGCTGATTCTATATTCCAGTAGAGCCATGCGCTTGTGGTAATTATTAAGTGTAATAACCTCATATTTTTATAAATTACTGAGGAAAATTAATCAAGTTTGAATTTTTAGAAATTTTGGGCTATAATATTAGGTTATTGAAAATTCTATTTTTAAAGAGATTAAACCATGATTTAAAATATGAATATTTGGAATGTACTCGAAAAACCATTCAAAATGAGATTAAGTACGTTCAATTCCAAGTTAAAATGAAAAATCCATAATTTTCTAAACAAAAGGGTAAAATGGGACTTTCACTCATAACCAAGAATTATAATATGAATATTTGGAATGTACTAAAAAAACAGATCAAAATGACTCTAAGTACACTAAATTCTAAGTTCGAACAAATAGTGCCTTTTTCTCCATTTTTGGGAATAAAAGGGCAAAACGGTCATTTCACTCTTTAGTGGGACCCACAAAGTTAGGTAAGGACTAAGATCAGCAATGATGCAAGTCAAGCATCAACAAACACTCAGCCCCTAGTGGAGGTAGTGGAATTTCCACTCCCTATTTTTATATTTTGAATGGAATTTAGATTAAAATAAGAAATTAATAAAAAAAAATTACAAAAACTGCCTATAAATACCTCTAAAAATTCTACAAAAATTTCTCAAATTTCACCACAAAATTTTCTAGATCCCTTAAAAAATTAGAGCAAAACTCCTTCCCCATTTTTCGCAATCTCTCTTTCTCTCTCCTCTTTCTAGAATAGTATAAGAGCCCTAAATTCAATTAGTCATTCTATTCTAGATAAAATTTCACAAATCTCACTGTCTATATTGTTATGAATTCTCTAATCTACAAAACCCTGAAAGTAATTTCAAAATCCAACGGTGCAATCAACAAAAAAACACAAAACAAACTCTTTTGGGTGATTTTATCTTCCAAGGAGGAATTCCTTATTTTGGACATCAATCCATCAATTCTGAGAAAATCATGTAGGAGGATATCATCCAATATTTAGTTTATGTCACTTTTGATATTTTTAATTTCATTGGATTTGATTTTCTGTTAATGTTTTAGAAAATCAAGTTTTGGTGAAAAACCCTCCATATCTGCATCATGGAGGGCTCAAATGAAAAATCTGAGCCATCCAATAGATTCAGAAGGGTTCCAAACTCTAGGTATGAAATAACAAACAATTTCATGGAGATATGATGGCCCAATTTGAAGGAGAAAAGGGGCATAGTGATTTGACGATCCAATCTGGATTGTCTCACCATTTATAGGTCACCACCTTGTTTCTATAGGTGGTCACTGGTAAAATAGATTGGGATGATCAATTCCGTTGGTTTTTTCTATTTTGTTTTGTTCTAACAACCAGATCAAATATGGACAGTTAAAATGACTGTGAACTTCAAACTTGAATTCCAGAGTCATCTGAGCTCCAAATCATGAGAGGAAAGAAACTATGGAAAGCTTATGATGTCTAATTTCATATGCAATATTGCAAGAAACTTTTTGTTTAAATATAATAACGTTCTTACTTCCATGATCTTGAAGATCTGATATAATCAAACCTTAAGGATCTGATCTATTTATGTTATAATTATAAGGATATGTGAAATTGAGGGTTTAATATGATAGATCTATGATAAATTAAGCAATTTCCTCCCTATAGTAGAAGTAACCTAAAATTTGTAAAGGAACTTTCTTGATTAGTAAGATAAAGCATAATCAAATCCTATGGATGGGTTGGATGGAGTTAATAATGATGAGATCTAGCAAGATCATGGATCAGTTATGATAAAAACATGTGAAGATTATTATTGGACCTTTAATGTGATTAAAACCCTAAGATCAAAGGGATGGACATAAACTCTAATGGTTGGATCATACTAAAAGACTTTAATAATCTTAAATTGTTATTTTAATTGTCTTTACTTATTAATTGAATTATGAATTTGATTTATGACATGAAATAAGATCCATGCTAGTTTAATTCTTCACTTATAGTATAATTGCTTTATGTTGCCTTAGATTATTTATAAATTGATAGAGTTGGCAATCTTAGGACTATGTTAGTGTAATTGTTATTAATTAGTATCATTATCTTAGAATGTTAGCAGATTTGGCAATCATAGAGATTATGTTAGTTTAATTTGATTCCTTTAAGTTAAGTACAATACTTACTTAGGGATCATGCTAGTATAAATGTAAGTACCTTGTACCATTAGCAGATTTGGCAATCATAGAGATTATGTTAGTTTAATTTGATTCCTTTAAGTTAAGTACATTATTTACTTAGGGATCATGCTAGTATAAAAGTAAGTACCTTGTACCATTATTCTTAGGTTTACATTGGCTTATGCTTTAAAGTTTATAATTGATTTATTGTCAAATCTTCTTAGTAGATTTAATTATTAATTAGTTATGATATAAAGAGCATAAAACACCAAAAATGTGTCCTAATGAGAAATTAGAGTTTCATGACATAAATAAGAAGGAATGACTTTACTTGGACTTAATTAGTAAGGGCTATAGTTAATAGAAAAATATAACGAATGGTTCACTATCTCCTTTGCCCAAAGTAGGAGAATAATAAACCTTTATGAATGACATTATGGATATTCATGAAAATTAATAAAAATCAAGTAGAGATAAATTTAAGGTATATGAGCTCATAGGAACCTTATGAAAGGTTAAGTTAAGGTCACTCCAGTGGACACTGAACATTGTGGTTAAGGGGGGTCTCTAATAGAGCCTCGCTCTTCCCCCACCTTCTGATGATGTTTGTTGAGGTCTAAATGCCTCCTTACATGAGGATTGAGGTAACCACTTTTTGAGCAGACTGTAGTTGGTAAGCCTTAATCAATTGGAAATAAGAGGGGCTGCCTAGAATTAGAAGTGAATAAATTATCCTCAAACCAGTAAAACACTAACTGGTTGAGAAATAATAATAATAACATAAAAGGTTAGCAAATTATCTAATCCATATAAAAATTGCAAATAAGATAAGAATGATCAAACAAGATCCAAGAGAGATCTTGAATGATCAAAAACAACAAAAGAAAAGAAATACGAATGTAGAGTAAATTGCTGTTGTATGATTATACTTGTAATATAGAGTTATTAGATTAGAAGATTTGAACCCTTAATTATATATGATTCAAGGAGGAAAGATTCAGATCATCCTACTTAAGGATGATCGAAAGACTATGTAGTATTTACCCTTGGGTAGAAGATGACATTATACGTATGGTTTGACAGATATATGTTGATTAAAGACTATAGCTACCTTATTGAGGTAGAAGGATTTTATGAATGCATCTACATGAGAAATACATGTTGATCTTATGTCTAGAAATGTTGACAAGTATAATGTAAATACTTGTAATAAATCCCTTTGAAATCCATATGATCCAACCATTATGATGAGAACATATATATATATATGAAATGGTTAAGTGTTAAGGGAAAACCCTAAGTAAATAGGAAAATATTCTAGCCCTAAGTAAACAGACAGATTGTCTGATACGTATGAGAAATATTTTACATACAAGCATGGAGGCTTGTGGTTTTGTTTTAATAGGCATGAGCCTGGAGATGCTATGCTAGGGGAATTATGAGGATCTGGCCACCTGCTTCCCGAAATTATGATATGATAGATCCAAAGCACAAAGAGAGGATGAAAGTTGGGTGGCGTAATTATTGGAAGGCCACCACTATGAAAGTCCTGTCTCCCCATATGGGCAATGACATAATTTATCTACCATAGTATCAGTGAAGCATGGAGTAGTTATCTGAGCGCATTGTATAGATCAGGCTGCAAGCATGGTAGTCCTTGATGTATTTTACACTATGATGCATATAAGATAGGCATAGTGAAATGCCTTATGTTTTGGCATGATGAAATGGCAGGTAATTGTATATTACCAGTATTTCCTAAGAAGGGAAATTCCTAGTATAGGACTAGCTGAAATATGAATTTCCTATAGTGGAAAGAGTTGATCAACTTAGTTTAGGGAATGTTATTTGACTATTTTTATGATTTTTATGCATTTATCCATGTATAGTATGTATGTATGAGGATGTACATATATGACAAAGTAAATAGATTGATCCATAAGTATGTTTATGAATAATGGGATTAGTACAATACTTGTCCAAATTACATAATAAAAATTTCAAACCTCACCATACATTAAAAACTCTCAATATAATACAATGCTCTCAAATAAAAATACATGTATTCAAGGGATATACCCTGATTGATTATTCTTTTAAATTTTCTTAAGTCTTGAGCTCCTAATTCTCCTTCTTTGTATCTGAGATACTGTAAACATTGAAACATTTATAATATCTCAGCAAGCTATGCTTGGTAAGGGATTCAAGAAGCATAATAATTTGACTTTATAATCTTAATACTTTATAATCCCATTATTCATACTCATGGATCAACCTCTTTACTTAGTCATATACATACATATTGTATATATCGTATATATATATATATATGATCAAAACCATGAAAAATAGTTAATATCTCAAAACATCAATAGTCACACTCAGCCACATTGAGTTGATCAATCATCTAGACTTTGCTAAAAAATACTCCCTCATTTGGACAGTATCATCACACTCAGCCAAACTGAGTTGATAAAACATCCAGACTTTTACTGGAAAAAATCTCCCTTATTTGGGTAGTATCTACATCTCATTATGCCATGCATCATAATGCAAAATACTCAAATGATTACTATGTTGTAATCTTATCCATACTAGTGTGCTCGGATAACTACTTTCATATTCCATGAATACCAAGTGTAGAAAATCATCTATGTCATGTCTATATGGGGAGACAAACCGTGACATTGGTGGCCTTCCCATAATTGCCTCACCAGACATTTTGCCTCTTTGGGCACACTATCATCATATATATCATATTTCGAAGAGTGGGTCGCCAAACCCTAGCAAGCCTCCTAGCATAGCACCCCCAAGCCTATGCCTGTTTAAAACAAAAACCCCAAGCCTCCTTGCTTGTATATAAAGTATTCTTTTTCTTATCAGATGTCTTGTTTGTTTATATCATCATCCTCATATTTTAGTATTCTTATACTGAGGATAGGATTTCACTTCAAACTTAGGGATCATCATTTACAATGAATGATACTCATGTTCATATAAGTTAAGGGATCACCATTCTATATGAATGATTCCCATGTATTGATTTTATACTTATTAGACAATTTGTCTATTTATCTAGGGTTGGAACACCTTCTAGTTTGTTGATGTTTTTCGCAAGTGCATAGGCTACTGTAGTATAACTATGCAAATACGGGTCGATCCCATAGGGACTCGCTTGAAAAATAAAGAGTTTTTAATAAAATTTAATTATTTAAAATTCAATTTAATTGAAAAAAATTAATAAAAAAATTCATACTTCATATTTAGTTTACCAATGAAATTCCAAAAGTCTAATTTTAGGAAGAATAGAAAAAGGAACTATAAAACCTTAATTAAAACTAAAAATAGAAAAATTAAGAAAATCCTAATTCCCTATCTTAAATACTATTCAATATCTTCACTTCAGGTTCCTAAAATGTTGATCAACCTCCATCATTATATTCAACATGTCCTGGATTAGTTATCTGATAGTGGAATTTATCAGATTTTTCAAATTGTTAGAGATCTAATCAAATTAAGAAAATTGATGATTAATGGCTTAGATATATTTTCAAAACCTAATTTGAAGATCAAAAACAACAATTCAATAGGAAACTACCCTAAAAACAATTTTTAGAAATTAATTGAAATTATGAATTAAACCAGACAAGAATTGAAAAGGTTTTCGTAATTAAATCAACACCTTTGATTGAGTTAACCAGTAATGGAATAACATAGAATGCGAATAACTCAAAATAGAATAACATAAACTTGGAATAAGAACAGGATAGTAAATGTAAATCAAATTATTCTTCAAAGGGAAAATCTAGAAGTTTGCCCAAAACTCTTGTAAAAGAGAAATAGCCGTAGAAGATGGGGGATGCTGGAGAAGATCACCGGAGGAGATGTGCAGATGCCTGGGCTGATGGCTATGGCATCTGAAGTAGAGGTCGACCAGTGCTAGGCACGCTTGTCTGGAGCAGATGCGTCTAGTAGGGGTCAGTGCTGCTTATCCGATGAAAAAGGAAAAACTGATGCCTTTTTCTGGGCATTGTCTGGTGTCAACAGGAAGAGAATGGGGGAGAAGGGTGGTCTGGTTTGGTGCATGGAGATACTGGATAAAGGGGAAAAGGTAAAATGTGGTGGGTTGGTGGTGCTGGGATTAGACACCCTTTAAAATGGGTGGGGCGTCGTCTGGCTTGTGAATGTGAAAGAGAGGGAAAAGGGAAGGGCCTTGTGTGGTGGTGTGATGGATGGTGAGGTGGAACCCCAAACAGGTAACTTGGGAGAAAGAGAGGAGAGGGGAAGATTGGGATGTGAAGAGAAAGGTGTTGATGAAAAGCAAGAGAGGGCTATGAACATGAACAAGGGAAACTCCAAACAAAATAATGAAGTGGAAAGTTGCAAGTAAAGGAGACTAAAATAAAATAACTAAACAACTCCAAAACTCTAAAACTCCCCCCTCCCCCCTACGGTTCTACTCTTTATAACGTTTTTCCTTTCCTACTCTTCCTCCAACTCTTTCCTTGAAGAGGTAGATTCCTATTCGGAAACTCCTCTTCTTCCCATTTAGGACTCTTCTTCCTTTTAGGACTCCTCTTCCTTTTAAGACTCATGCCTTATTGATCTTCACTTGATCTGCACCATTGAACATAGATCTGAGCCATCCAATCTCTTTTAGTTGATCTACAAAATAAAAGACTAAATTAGAATCATTTGAACTGCACATTAATCATCTAATAAGCTCTAATGATCATCTGACCATTGATTTTGAAAATTTATAGTTTGGATGGTCAATTTAAGCTAAATTAAGAATCAAGCTAAAATTCTCACTTTTGAATGGTTAGATGATCTAATTGAATGCTAAACTAAGGGTCTTTTAACCTAAATTAAACACTTAACATAGTTCCCTATTCACTTAGGGTTTTCCTCAATTCTAACTTAACCATTTTATATGTGTTTTGGTTGGACCATAAGGGTTTTCAATGGATTTAATACAAGTATTTACATTATACTTGTCAACATTTCTAGACATAAGATCATGTATTCAACATGTATTTCTCATGTAGATGCATTCATAAAATCCTCCTACCTTTAAGTAGTGATTCATCTCTTCAAATCTTCCATGATCCTAATTGACATATGAAATCTGTAAATTCATACATACTATCAATATTTATACAATCAGAATAATCCTATATTTTTTATCCGATTTATATTCTTTGTCTAATCATGTCCTTTGATATAAAGGATCTAGATCTCGTGTCCTATCATGATCTATCTTCCTCAGATAGTGTTTACCCTATTAATCAATAGATCTAACGGTTAGAATAATCTTCTAATCTTTCAGATCTAAGTATTTTCTATTCTAAGTCTTTGTGTATTCCTTTCTTTGATCTTGATCTTTCATAGATCCTTTGATCAACAATTTATACTTGTTGATAAAGATTAAGAGCTTAGATCTTCTATCATCTAATTTTTCTTTGATCTAAGTTCAGTTGTTTGATCATCCCTAAGGAGGATGATCTTAGTTCTCTTCCTTGAGTAATGTTTGATTAAGGGTTTGGATTCTCTATCTAGATTTTTCTACAACATACATACATAGATACATAATAAAATATGAACTTAGGATTCTTATTATTCTTGATCATTCAAGATCTTATAGATCTTGTTTGATCATCCTTATCTTACTTACAATTTTTATTAGGATTAGATAATTTACTAACCTTTTATGCTTTTATTATTATTATTATTATTATTATTATTATTATTCAACCAATTAATATTTTACTAGTTGAAGATAGCTTATGCCATCCTAAGTCTGGACAGCTCCTTTTATTTTCAATTGGCCAAGGCTTATTAGCTGAATGGTTGAACACAAAGTGGTTACTTCAATCCTCATGTAAGGAGGCGTTTAGACCTCACAAATGTCAATAAAAGGTAGGGGAAGAGCAAAGCTCTATTAGAGAACCCCCTTAACCACTATATTCAGCATTCACTAGAGTGACCTTAGCTCAACCTTTCATAAGGTTCCTATGAGCATTTTAACCTTAAGTATTCTTTCTAATTAATTTTAATTAAATCCATTAAATATAAAATATCACACATGGGATTTATTATTCTCCTAGTTTGGGCAAAGGATATGATAATCTTTATATTGTCCTACTAACTATAACCCTTATTATGATTATACTTCATGATGTATATCTATTTAGTGAAGTCCATCTATATGTTATAAATTACCTCTTTTAAGGTATTTTTTTATAATTCTAAGATTAACACCAATAATTCTAAGGAATTTAAAGACAATCATGCCAAAATTGAAAGGATTGACCTGAATTTAAATTTGCTATTTAAAAGAAATTAACTAAAATATTACAACATCTTATTCTAGAAAATTAAAGATAATTACACTAAAATTGGAAAATAGACATGGATCATAATTAAATCAAATTTATTGTAAAATATAATTAATTAAGCATGTGATTAAGTTGTCCTTATGATCCAATCATCAGATTTGTCCATCTTTTGTATCTAGGGTTGAGATTCCATTAAGAATGAAACCCTTGATCCTTTATGTTTCTGTTTGATCCAACATCATAGTAACATGATCCTAACCTTAAATCATTCAATTTGTAGGTCCAATTGTCTTGATCATTCTTGATTGATCTAATCAAGGAGATCCATTGAGATTTTCCATGATCATTTTCTCATTTAAGGGCCTACACCTTGATTTGTTTCATATCAATCCAATCCAACCATCCCCATGCTATTTTGTCATCATTAGATCCTTAGTGGATCTAGATTTTCAATTCTGATCACCCTAGATCTACTTGATCACGGGTGTAAGTAAGAGTATTTTTAATTAACAGAAATTTTTTGATACATAAAATCTTATTTTTGTGGGTTTAGTACGTTACCCTCATCAATATCTATTCATATCATCTACAGATTGAAAATTAGACTTAAATTGAGTGAGTAATTGCATTTTTGAATTTTCAGCCATTTTTAACGGTTAATTTTAGTCTGTACTATTTTTTATCAAATAAACCTATATAGAGGATTATAAATCCTACTGTATCATTAATCTAGGGTTTTGACACTTTTTGGATCCATCCATCGGATTAGATTTTCAATTTGACATCATTTTGATCATGATCCATTACTGTTGGAACGGATTTTAGTGATTATCATACGTAAATACAATTAAAAACATAAATATAATATCTCCATTAGATTCCACATACCATTAGAAATTCATAGCAACTTTCTAATCTAAAATTAGAGCTAAAATGAGCTCTTAATTGAAGAAACAAGATTTTAGTTTAAAAAAATTAACGGCCCAGATTTGATCTGGCCATTAGAACGTGTTTTAGACGATCTGGAACATGACAAGATGATATGAAATGTAACTACCTATCCTAAAATGTGGCTAAATGATCTGGGTGCTGTCAAGCTCAGATCAACGCTTGATCTGGGAGATTGGTTGAGATGGTCTGATCTGGACCGTTGGATCAACCCTTCTCCAGTTCTCCCAAATCTGAAATATTCAAGGGCTAGTATTTCTTACCCTAGGGTTTTGGTCCCTTTGGGATCGATTACAAGGCTCAGATTTTTCATCTAAACCTTCCATCATCTACAAATGAAGGGTTCTTATCCTTACTTGATTTTTATAATTTTTAACCTAAAACTAATTTTAGAAAATAAAAATTATATAAAATGACATTCTCATGCAAATGTTTTGTTAACTCATCCATAACTAATGTGAAAAGGTATGGACTCAATGCTGATCCTTGGTGCAGTCCGACAGTGACAAGAAAATCATTAGTCACGCCACTAGTGGTCTTAACATTTGTTACTGCTCCCTCATACATATCTTTAATTATGTTTATATACCCCTGAGAAACCCCTTTACCACCCAACACCCTCCATATTAACTCTCTAGGGACTCTATCATAAGCTTTCTCTAAGTCAATAAAGACCATGTGCAGGTCTCTTCTCCTCTCCCTATATTTCTCTACTAATTGTCTTAGTAAGAAAATAGCTTCCATGGTAGACCTCCCAGGCATGAAACCAAACTGATTCTCCGATACACTTGTTTCATGTAATAGCTTCTTCTCAATCTCTCTTTCAAAAAGTTTCATTGTGTGGCTCATAAGTTTGATCCCTCTATAATTAGTGCAGCTCTGAATGTCTCCTTTATTCTTATAGATTGGTACAATAGAGCTTTTCCTCCACTCATCAGGCATTTTCTTTGATTTTATAATCATGTTAAACAACTTGGTCAACCAAACTACCCCAATATCTCCCATATGCTTCCAAAACTCTATTGATATACCATCAGGCTCCATGGCCTTTCCTAATTTCATCTTTCTCAAGGGCTCTTTTACTTCAAGTATTCTAATCCTATGCTCATATCTATAATATCCAGTGTTATTTAGATTTATAGTATTTTCAATCCCTATATTCTCAGGGCCATTGTCATTTAACAATTTTTGAAAGTATATTTCCCACCTTTGTTTGATCTCATCATCTTTGACTAATACCCTTTGATCATCGCTTCTAATGCACCTAACATGCTCTAAGTCCTTACCCTTCTGTTCTCACCTTCTCTTGTTCCTAGTCTATTATAGAGCTCATCATATGCTTTAAGTTTAGCCTCACTTACTATTCTCTTAGCATTCTTATTTTATCCTTTGGACTTGCCTAATTTAGAACTCTATAGTCAACACATACTTTGACCCTACCATCCTCTTCATCACAGGTACAACATTAGCCACCTAGTCATAGTAAGGGCTTACTTCTAGGAAGCTTGCCTCTAAGAACTATATGATCTCTAGTTTCACATTTTTTGCCATGTCCAGCTTCATGGGTCTAATTTTTTGTTTAATCTATTTCATGTCTTTGATAAGAGGAGGTTTATGGATAATAGTAGATGGATCCAATGCCTACACATTAAAATATTATGATGCAAAAACCTCATGTTATTCCTGCAGCAAAAGTTTCAACTCTAAACATTCCTCAGGATTTACAGATTTACCGATCTTAATTTTTTTCTTTATTCTTTACCAATATTTATCATATTGCTATTTGTGATCTATGTTTTCTTGAATAAGAAATCATTTTTAATACTTTGGGTGTAGGATCATCAAAGGAACATCTTCATCTTCAGAAACAATGGAAGATGTGGCGGACACTAAAGGAAAAATGAAATTATTTGGAATAACGAGTCCAAATTTTGGAAAATGATGAGTAGCAAACTTGAAATGAATCTAAAGACCAATTGTTAAGTGGTTTGGTTATGGGTTTAATGGAGGGATACTATGAAATAACACCACTTGAAATCATGGAAGTTAAGAAATATGTTCTCGTAATCACTTCCTTGGCTAACATATGTTACATTGTCATCATCCTTTGTAGATATATAATCATCCATACATTCTACATCATCACCCTTTTCTATAGAAACTTCCAACACGAAAATATTTCAAAGCCATGATAGGCCTATCCAATTGTCTTATTAAACCATGGTTCAAGAAGATTAGTGAAATAAAACTCATTACATTCTATATCATCTTACTATAACATTTTTTTATAGAAACTTCAACCCAATGACTTCCTCTTCCATATTAGTATTATGTTTCTTCATTACATCTATGCCAGCACCCATTCTTATCAACTGGTCCCCACAACTAAGGGCATGATGCAATTTATTTGTTAGTTTTTCCCTACTACCAAAATTAACAATTTGCTGACACTTTTTCCCTTAGAATTGCACTATGACTTACTACAAACACTAACATTGCACAATTTATTTCTATGTGATAGCTTTCTCCCAGTTCCTTTTTTCTTAATTCTTCTTAACACTATTTATCTTAGATTGCTCTATTTTGTTTATTGTGAACTTCTCCATCTTGCATTTTAATGCATATTTTAAGTCCCTTCATAGTTGTTATTCTCCTTCAAGTCCTTTGACCTACTACATTCACTTCAAGATCTTTGAACATGCTACATTTCAAGATTTGTTGATCTTGCTACATGTCAAGGTATTTTGATTTTCTAGCACTTAAATCTAGCTTAGTTTTTATGTATAGAAGAACACAGTCGGTAACAGCACAATGAAAGTTCATGAAATAACTCTCAAAACAGACTTGTATATTTGAAGTTGTTTGCTATAAACTGCTTTAAAAGTCACAAAATTATAAAGCTATTTGGTTTAAATGACTTTAAAAGTCTGTTCTTCTAAAGTCATTTGACTTAAACAACGTCAAAAGTTTAGAGTTTTAAAATGGTTTAAGGCAAATGACTTTAAAAGTTTGTGAAACTTCTTTAAAAGTCACAAACTTTTAAAGTTGTTTGCCTTAAACAACTTTAAAAGTCTGGTCTTCCAAAGTCGTTTGACTTAAATGACTTCACAAGTTCAAACTTTTAAAGTTGTTTAACGCAAACAACTTTAAAAATTTGTGACTTTTAAAGTTGTTTGCAGTTAAACAAACTAATATATTTTTACTTCATATATATATATATATATTTGATTTTCGTACATTACAATATCTTACATAAATACACAATGAAACTAATTTTTTATGATACTTGGCATTAGTTCATGCATTCTTTACACACACAAACCTATATATTATTTGAGCTTATTAATAGAATATCAAGATCAAAAAGTGGATCTACTCTTTGTCATAAAAATTTGGCCTCCTAGTATTCAGCTAACACCACTCTATGGGGAGAGAGAGTGTAAAGCTTTAATCTACAATTTCCTTGTCCAAGACTTAATGGTACGACCCCCACTCTTCATCAAACCCTAATTTTGAATGAGAACCACAAATCATAATGTTCTCCCTTTCTCTAATAGCGAGGGTTAGAGAAAGAAGTAGTTGTCACTTGCAATGAGCTCATATGATTTTTATAAAATTGAGACGATCTAACACACTTCTTAACCCCATCATTTGGAGTGAGAAAACCTACTTGATCTACAAAATAAAATAAAGAGAGTTGGCAACATGAAACAAATGCATGATAAAAAGAGGTTATGGTTTTATTATAGTGTTTTTCATGACACGTACAATCAAAATATCCAAAATGGAAAGTAAAAAGGAAAACAAAGAGAAGCATAAGGACGAAAGGAGGACACTATCATGCCACCCATGAGAAGAAGAATATGAATAGGGGATACAAGAAAAAGTGAGATGACTTTGGCCTTTTTATGGATGAACAAGAACTTTTGAAGTCATTTAGTACTAAAGAACTTTAAATGTATAACCTTTTGAAGTAGTTTGAGTTGAACAACTTCAAAAGTATATGCGGGAAAGTACTTTTAAAGTCATTTGATTCAAATGACTTCAAAAGTGATAGGCTTTTAAAGTCATTTAGCAATAAACAACTTCAAAAGTAATTGATTTTTAAAGTTGTTTATACCTAAAAACCCTTAAAAGTCTATCACTTTTGAAGTCTTTTGAATCAAATAACTTTAAAAGTCCTTTCTCGTGTAAAATCCTCTTCATGCCAAACTTATGTGTATACTTTTGAAGTTATTGACTCAAACTGTAATAACCCCAATTTTTATGAATATAATCAAATTATTAAAAAAATTAAAAATTTGAAATTCTAAAAGTGGAATTGGAACTTTTGAGTTCCAAGAAAATTCATTTTCATAAAAATAAAATCAAGACTTAAAACTTGGATATTTGTAATGTACTTGAAAAATCAATCAGAATGGTTATAAGTACATCAAATTCCAAGTTCATAGGAATAAACCCTATTTTTTGGAATTAAAAGGGCAAAATAGTCTTTTCAAAACTATGTGGGGCCCACAAGGTGGGCCAACAGTCTAGAAGTCCACCATCATGAGTCAAACCACTACCACCTACTAGTGGAGAAGGAGGTGATAGTGGGAATCCAACGACAATTTAATAATAAAAAGAATTGAAACATGATAAATAATTACATGTAATCATGAAAAATTCAAAAACACCTATAAATTCTAAGAAGATATGGAAGTTGACCCAGCAAAGATTGAAGATGATACTGAAATACAAAATGACTATGATAGTTAGAGAAATTTATCTCTTATTGATTGTATAACATACTATAAGGACATTCTTTTAGTATAATCTTGCCATTGATTACATAAACCATAAAGAGTTTATGGTAGATTATTTAGACTTGAAGAATATATGGTCAAGTATGGAGTTTCTAAAGGCTTGAGAGTGGATAACTACAAAGTTAATATAGACTCTTTTAATAGGAATTATTAAGAATACTTCAAATAAAGGGTTAGTATGATGTGGAAAAGTTATGAGGTATGCTTGAAAGAAGCATGAGGAAATACATAATCTAGAAATTTTGAAACCAATGATATATATATATATATATATGTATGTATGTATATATGAAAGTTAAAGAGATAAATATTAGCATTGATTTTGAGACTTTAAAAATAGTATTATGAATATGAGATAACAAAAGTGGATGAAGTATATATAAAGATTACTATGACGCCATCCATACATAATCTTAAAAAGGAGAAATAAGAAAGTCAAGTGCTATGAATAAAGAGGAAATCATAGTACAAGAATAGTAATGAAAGTGGAGGAAGAAGTTATAATAAGAAAACTATCAATTAATATTAGGATCTGAAAAGAAATTTTCAGTAGAAAGAAATAGTAAAGGAGTATGATTATCTACAATAGAAATGAGATAAGTACTTCTAGATAATGGAAGAACCCAAAAGAGATAATTATTTTCAAATATTGGAAGATTGTTACAAAGAAAAATAGTTGAAAATGTAGAATCAAATCAAGATATGAATCTTGATAAATAGCTCGAGGATGAGACAATATGAAGTATTGAAGGATTGGTGAAAGTATTATACTAGTCAAGTGAAATAGAAGGATAACTTAGTTAAGAGTTATTAATCCTTTTAAAAGTCTAGCGAGGATCTAGATAAGTGAATAGTACATTAGCAAGG
Source organism: Warburgia ugandensis (assembly GCA_035236585.1). NCBI lineage: Eukaryota > Viridiplantae > Streptophyta > Magnoliopsida > Canellales > Canellaceae > Warburgia > Warburgia ugandensis. The sequence goes on along the minus strand of CP141133.1, from coordinate 50,909,727 downwards.
TTAGTGATGGGTGAGCCAAGAGATGTTGGAGTGCTTAATAGATGTTGGTTAGGCAGTTGTGAGGCAACAAACCCAAAGAGGACAATATCGGCTCCACTGTGCACTCTGGTCACGAAACAACTAGTCCTAAGGAGAAGTTCTCCTAATGGAACAAAACCTTGAGGGGTGAGCCAAGAGACACTAGAGGGCCCAATAGACGCTGGTTAGGTAGTTGTGAGGGTGAGGCAGTTGTGAGGCAACAGACCCAAAGAGGACAATATCTTTCACAGTGTACTCTAATCACTGGGAGCATTTTAATATGTCAATAGGTGAACTGACCATGTGATTTATACCTTTGAGGAGAAGGTAGTATGAGAAATAAATGAAAGGAAATAGAGATTTCCTTAAGTGGCAAGGCCACATGTGTAAAGCTATGAAAGAGCTATGAAAACTCCTGAGTGAGTTGATATGTGAATTTCGAGGATGAAATTAGGGGGAAAGATTATAATAACCCCAATTTTTATGAAATATTTGAATTATAATTTTTTTTAAAAAATTAAAATTCCAAAAGTGGAACTGAAACTTTGAGTTACAAGAAAATTCATTTTTATAAAAATAAAATCAAGACTTAAAACTTATATATTTGTAATGTACTTGAAAAATCAATCAGAATGACTATAAGTATATCAAATTTCGAGTTTAGAGGAATAAACCCTATTTTTCTCCATTTTTGAAATTAAAAGAGCAAAATGTGTTTTTCACTACTATGTGGGGCCCACAAGGTGGGCCAACAGTCTAGAAGACTACCATCATGAGTCAAACCACTACTACCTGCTAGTGGAGAAGGAGGTGGTAGTGGGAATCCAGTGACAATTTAATAATAAAAAGAATTGAAACATGATTATTACATGTAATCATGAAAAATTCAAAAACACCTATGAATACCCAATAAAAAATCCCAAAAATTTTCCTAAAAATCCCTCACAAAGTACCCTAGACTCCCCTAGAATTGCAGCTCCAAAATCCTTTTGCATCTCCCCCAATTCTCTCTTGTTTCTTCTCTTATTTTTTTTCTCTGTTTGAGTATCTGCAAATGCTCCCAGCACTCCAGGATCATTGGAGACGTTAGGTGCGCCAATTGACATGTCGTCCCTGTTGAACCAGGGTTTTCTCCTGGGAAATCCTATTTGAATTATCCATCCAATTCCACCTGTTAGAATCAGATCTCCACCATTGGATTGATTCGGGATGAGGTGATCTACAAAAACCCTAAAGTCCTGTGATGATCCACCATTTGGATCTTTGGTAATTTCGAAACAAAATTCAAGCACCGATGAATCACCATCTCCAGCAAGTTCTTCATCTATTTCCAGCCAATCCAGCAGATTAACGATGATCTTGAACCATTAAAGATCTTTAGCACATGGAGATCTATAAAACCCCCATGGTTCCCCTCCTTCTCTGGTAACGTCAACAGAGAAATTATCAACTGTATATGATTCCAGAAGCTAAGGTTTTTCTGAATTTATTATTTTTCTTCGGCGTTATTTCTCCCTCTCCAGTTAACTTCTCCTCACCGGACTGGCCCAAGTAAGCCTAAATCCCTCTCCTCTTTACATTTTGGCCCTCCCGTGGTGTTTTTTGGCCTTGTTTGGATCTCCCCTGCCATTGATGCTTCAAAAACGATGGATCCGACATGAAGGGTTGAGATCCATCCATTCACATGTCAGATGCAACTTTTGAGCCATTGGATGGATTCCTGGAGTCTAGAAACCCTAGAAGATGAAATATGGGCTCTTAATCTTAAGAGAAGAGAAAGATCGGATGATGGGTGATCCGGCAGTCCAAATCTAGACAGTCTCTCCTATCACTAGTCACCACTCCCAGTTCATCAGTAAATAGCGGTAACGCGATGCGGACCGCCCTCTGTTTTGTGACATTCCTCATACATGATCTAAACCATTTATTTATGTACTGAAATCTTGTTTCTTCAATTGAGAGCTCAACGTAGCTTAGATTTTAGATTGGAAAGAAGCTATAGATTCCTTATATTGTGTAGAATATAATGAAATAATGATATTGAGCTTTTTAATTTGATTTATATGAAATAAATTTTAAAGTTAGTTCCAACAGTAGTGGATCATGATCAATTTGATGTTAAAATGGAAATATGATCTGATGGATGGATCCAGGATATGTCAAAACCTTAAGATCAACGATCATAGTAGGATTTCCAAACCTCTAGATCAATTAAATTGATCAAAACATCGCAGATCAAGATCAGTAGTTGAAAACGGCTTAAAACTTAAAAATGAAATTCCTCACTCATTTTAAGTCTAATGTTTTATTAGGAAGATTCTATGAATATATCTTGATGGGGGGAACATACTAAACCCATAAAAATAAGATTTTAAGCATCAAAATTTTTTGTTAATTAAAAATACTCTTACTTACACCCTTAATCAAGTAGATCTAGGGTGATCAGAATTGAAAATCTAGATCCACTAAGGATCTAATGATGATAAAGTAGCATGGGGATAGTTGGATTGGATTGATATGAAATAAATCAAGGTGTAAGCCCTTAAATGAGAAAATGATCAGGGAAAATCTCAATGGATCTCCTTGATCGGATGGATCAAGAATGATTAGGCCAATTGGGCCTATAAATTCAATGATCTAAGGTTAGGATCATGTTATTATGATGTTGGATCAAACAGAAACATAAAGGATCAAGGGTTGCATTCTTAATGGAATATCAACCCTAGATCTAAAAGATGGACAAATCGGATGGTTGGATCATAAGGGCAGCTTAATCACATGCTTAATTAATTGTCTTTTACAATAAATTTGATTTAATTATGATCCATGTCTATTTTCCAATTCTAGTGTAATTATCTTTAATTTCCTAGAATAAGATGTTGTAATATTATTAGTTAATTTCTTTTAAATAGCAAATTTAAATTCAAGTCAATACTTTCAATTTTAGCATGATTGTCTTTAAATTCCTTAGAATTATTGGTGTAATTTCTCTTAATTGTAGAATTATGAAAATACCTTAAAAGAGGTAATTGATGACATATAGATGGACTTCACTAAATACATATACATCATGAAGTATAATCATAGTAAGGGCTATAGTTAGTAGGACAATATAAGGGGTAGATTTTCCATTTCCTTAGCCCAACTTAGGAGCATAATAAACCTACATGAATGACATAGTAATGTTCATAGAATTAATCAAAATGAAGTAGAAATAAACTTAGAGTTATGAGCTCATAGGACCTTATTGAAGGATGAGCTAAGGCTATCACATTTCATGTTATTCATCATGGTTAAGGGGGTTTCTAATGAGCCTCACTGTCCCTCCACTTCTATTGACATTTGTGAGGTCTAAACACCTCCTTACATGAGGATTGAATTAACCATGTTGGGAATGACACGTATTTGGTAAACCTTGGCCAACTAGACATAAGAGGAGTTGTCTAGATTTAAAGATGAATAAATCATCCTCAATCTAGTAAAATAGTAATTGGTTGAGAATAATAATAAGAGCATAAAAGGTTAGCAAATTATCTACCCTTAATAATAATAAAAATTGAAAATAAGGTAAGGAAAATCAAATAAGATCCAAGAGAGATCTTGAAGGATCACAAACAAAAAAGAAAAGAAATATAATGTAGAGTATAGTATGGTTCTATGATTTTACTTATGGGAGTAGATTGTGAACTTAGAAGGTTTGAAACCCTGATCGTATACGATTTAAGGAAAATTAGGGCATCCCTCATAGGATAACCCAAATACATGTAGAAAGAATACTTGTATAAAGGAATAACTTTATGCGTATGGTTTGACAGATGTATGAATCACGACCATGAAGGACAATATGGAGTGAATACCACTTTGAGGTAGGTGGATGTACAAGAATGTATTAAAGATTCATGTGTGTGTGTGTACACACACACACATGATCTTTTGTCTATAATTATAGACCTTCATGATATAAGTATACATGGTACCTTAGAACAATAATGATCTGATCAAATGATCCAACCAAGTGATCCAACCCATGATCCATCCAACTGATCCAATCTAATGATCCAATCAAACAATGAGAAATTAGTCAGATGTGTGGACTAAGGAAACCCTAAGAATAGGGCATAGCAAATATTCTAGCCTTAGTTAAATAGACACATCGTCTAATATGTACAATGTATTTTACATACAAGCATGGTGGCTTGTGATTTTGTTTTATATAGGCATAGGCCTGGGGATGCTATGCTAGGGAAGTTATGAGGGTTTGGCCACCCGCTTCCTAAAATGTATGATATGATGGATACCATGCCCAAAGAGAGGCTAAAGGTCAGGTGGGGCAATCATGGGAAGGCTGCCACTATGATAGCCATGGTCCTCACCCATGCGGACATGGATTTTGTTATTTCCACAGTTGGTATCAGTGGATTATTATGCAGTTATTCGGGCACGCTGTATGGATTTAGACTGTAGCATAATAGTCCTTGAGTATTTTACATTATGATGCACATATGATAGGCATAGTGAAATGACATGGCATGATGAGATGCCCAATATGATGAAATACATGAGTTCTTGGAGAGAAAATCCCCATATGAGATTTGGCTATATATTGATCTCCTAAGTGGGAGTATAGATAGGGGAAGGAACAAATTATGAATATTTTCACTATTTTAATGGGTTTACCCTGTACTACATAAATAATGTATATACTCTATGATGAGATGATCCATGAGTGGATAAACATGACAGAATGATGACTGAGGTATGTATTCTTATATTAGGGAAGTAGTATATTTTTGTATCCCCTACCAAGCATAGCTTGCTAAGATATTATAAATATTTGAATATTTACAATATCTCATATACAATGAAGGAGACTTAAGGACATAAAGCTTGAAGAATCAGAAGCTATAAGACTAATTAGGGTATTTCCCTTGAAGATTGGGTAATCAGGCTATGTACTTCGTAATTTGAATTGTATTTGGACAATGGATTGTAACTGTAATATAGGGACTGTGTAAAAGTGAAATACTGGATGATTCCTGGTATTCAATAAAAATTTATTTTATACAAAATTTCTGTGTATTATGTACATTGAGGTGAGACTTGGGTTTTGTTACAAATGAATTTAAAAGAAAAGAATTTTCGTTGCATTGTTTGTGAAAAATTTTTACCACTAAGGGCGCCCTGCCTATGAAAAATGTATTACAAATTGTGTTACAAAAACCTAGGTCATCACACAAACAAATTCAAAATGTTATACTTTTAAAGCCATTTAGGACTAAACGACTTCAAAAGTCAATCACTTTTAAAGTTTTTTAGATACAAATGACTTAAAAATTCGCACTTTTGAAGTCATTTGAGTCAAACAACTTTAAAAGTCCTTTCTTGTAAAAAAATTCCTCTTTGCGCCAGACTTTAGACTCATATTTTACTAATGACTTATTAATTCTATACTTTTAAAGTCATTTTTTCTAAATGACTTGTAAAATATTTATGAAGTCTGTAGTCAATATAATGACTTCTTTATACCAACTTTAAAAGCCTTGCCTATAGCAGTTGGTAGGGGTTTCTAAATTTGCTTAACTCCTATGTCCTTACCTAAGTTGATTCAACTTTGTATACAACAAAAATAAGTCAATTGTTTACAATGAAAGAGTACTTTTTTTTCTCTACATAGTCTAAGGAAACCTAAACTAGATAATGCAACCCATATGCAAGTAATGCAAAACTAAAAGGCACACAATAAATTCTAACCTCATGGCAAACAATCTGAAAGATTGATTTTTCTTTAATTTCTCTAAGGAAGTAGCTTTTAGGTTACTTCTAACCTTGGTAGCTCTTCCTCTCTTTCAAACTTGCCTTAATGCTGATTAATAAGATCTTACCTTGATTAACCACTTCATACCCTCCTTCATCAGACATAGTGGATCTGAGTCATCAAATATGTTGGCAAAGCTAGTTGTTTAAATACCAACGTATCTAATCAAGTAGGGTCCACTGGAGTGGCAATAGGTTGCCTTTTCCAAAGAGGGTACTATAAGCTCCTAAATTTCTAAGTCTCTTCTAGATTGATTTTAAATTAAATATTGAGGCTAGGGTTATGCGTAAGGTGACATTTAATCTAGTTATGGGTTGATGTTGTAGGAGTAAGTGCCCTTACTAATTCATTTAAGCATTCCCATGCAGTTCGATCAACATATATTCACCTTAAAGCATGTAATCGTACCCTAATGTTCAAGAAAAGAAGTAAATCTAATGCAAACCCTAGAATGCAACAAGTAAGAAAATGATTTCTATGTGCTCTATACTACCATCCAAATGCAACTAAATTATTAATCTAACAATTGGAAAGAAGTTAGGATAACTTACACTGGGGTCATGGAAATAGTCTTCTCATACAAGGGTGGGGTCCATGTATATGCCACCTCCTCTTCTAGGTTAGGATGGTCCACCCTCGACCTGTATTATTACAACCCTTTAATTAAAATTTAAATAAATTGAGGTGTGTAAAAATTTACAAGCACGTCCTCACTATATATCCACTAAAATAAAAAATAAAATAGGAAACTATCCTAAGATCTTCCTCCAAATTCTTGTACAAAGAAAAGAGGCAAGTATCAAATTCTTTAGGAATAATGAAAGTATGTAAAAAAAAATGCAACTATTTTATATCTGATCCTAAGACTATGACTAGTGGTAAAGTAATAAAAACTTGGATTTTAATTAGACTCCATTGCAAGTCCCTAGCGATGGTGCCAAAAGCTTAATGTGTCTTAATAATACCATAAATGAACGGCTCCATTGAAGTATAGAATCGACAACCATGGGTCAATCCTACGAAGACTCTTTAATAAATGAGAGTTAATTAAAACTTAAGCTGCTTTACTTAAACCTAGCCAGCAAGGAAAGAGAGGAAGAATTTTAAACTAAACAACTAATCTAAGTAGCTAATTCAAAACAAGAAAATAAAATTAAAGGAAACTAACTAAAACATAAAGCAATAAAAGAAAGTAAACTAACTATCAAAGGAAAAGTAAAATTTTCACTAATGGAGATTGAATTACAAAGATAACAAGAAAGAAATAAAAGGAAAATAAAGCAAATAAAGAAACTTTCTGAAGTGGCCATTATAAGTCCTTTGTTGTGTCACTCAACAAGGCTCTTTACACGTCCTCTTCTTCTTTCCTTGGCTTGAACTCTGCTTTATGGTCTTCTTGTTGTTCCAGTCAATAAGTGCCTAAGTACTTACATTCAACCAAATTACACTAATCCACCATTAAGCTTTTCTCATCCCCTTAACTGAACATGCCACAAACCTAATGAAACTCTCAACCATGCTTACAAATTAGAGGAGTCCATGACTTAGGTATGGAAGCAAAATGATGTATGATGCATGTAATAGAGAGGTGGGGAAAGGAGGCGTGATGCTATAAAATAGAAAAGAATGGGAGAAGAAGATGGGGGAAAGAAAGAAGGAAGGGGAGTGGGGATGGAAGAGGCTCCTTACCTCTTCTCCAATGGATTATCTTTGATCTTAAGGGAGCTTTGGAAAATGTGATCTCTCTCCCTATATTTCTCCAACATTTAGATTTAAGTATAAGGGAAGGTAAGAGATAAAGATTTTTCTTCTTTTTCACCTCTTATTTATAAGGTTTGAGGAAAGGAAGCACTAGGGATGAATGGTTAAGATCTAAAGATGAAGGTAATAAAGAATGGTGGAGATCTTATGGGAGAAAGGTAAGGAGGGGTGTGGAATTCAAATTGGTAAATGGGAGATGAGAATGGAAGGGAATGAAATGGGAGAAGAAAGAGAAATAAAGAAGAAGAAAGTCTCAAGAGTGAAGGAAAAGAAACAAAAAGAAGAAGGGATGAAGGAGATAATTTAAGAGAGAAGGGAAGGGAGTGAAACCAAATAGGAAAGTAGTTGTTAGAGGAAGGGAGGCATGATTTTCATAATAGGAAAGTGGAGGTGGAAAAATGGGAGAAAATAAGATGGAAAAATAAAGGAAAAAGAAGGAAAAGAGTAGGAAAACAAATTGGTGGGGAAAAGATGGCTAGGGTTTTGAAAGATGGCTAGGGTTTTGAAATTCTTCTCCACCATTGGATTGGATTGCCCTAGGATGAATGACCTTGATCCTTGTAGATATTTATATGCTCATGTGAACTAATTTTACTTCAATATCTTGTATGGATAAAGCTTCCAATGATTTGTTGATTCTTTTTCTTTGGTTAAGTAGGAGAGAGAAAATAAGTGAAAAGTCTTCATGTAGTCCCATTATTCTTTTTCTTTTAAGAAGCTTTCATTGTATATGATTCTAATGTATATTAATTAATCTTCTTCCATAAGCTTCCAAGGTGGTGACATGCATGCATGCCCTCGTGCATGGGAATTTGCCACCTTTTTATCCTCATTTGAATAGAAGTTGAATATATGGTTTTTGGCCATTCTGAGTTTGATAGTGACACCCAATGATCTTTTTGAACTTTTAGGACTTGATTTAGCATGTATGGCTTCTCAATGACCTTAGAGTGTGAAATTGCTCTTTTCCAGGGTGAAATTGGCAAATTTATACATTTTTTACATTTATATCCTGAACCTACAACATAGTAGAATTTACCCTAATTGGTGATAATTAAGTAATTTCTAAGGTTAAAACCTTCTAAATATAAGGATATGTATGTAATATTTCTATACACATCAGGGCCTTTTTTGTCTAGCCTCTCCTTTCATAAATTTTTTGAACCAAACAAGGGGTATCACAAGCCCTCATTTGATGGTCTTTATAATTTAGAGACCATTACTTTGACTGTTGGACTTTGTCAGTCCAACACTCAAAGTAAGGCATTTGTATACATCCAAATTTGTACCTTAAAGACAATCAAACAATGGCTTCTTATTTACTTTTAATATTTTTAAATGCATCTTTTATAGTTTTAATATGTTTTATCAATCTGAATCCCTACCCAATGGTGATAATAGTTCACAGCAATATCTACCAATAAACAACTCAAAAGGACTTTATTGATTTTCACAAAGTAATCAAATTCTTGTTGCAAATCTTCTTTCACCATTTTATAGCCGCACACAATTATTATGCTTAATTCAAAGCTCTATGCTACTTGACAACTTGATGATGTTAGAAAATTAGAAATGTTCTTACCTACACACTTCCCTACCTAGGAATATAGTCCCACATCCACTTGACAAGTTAGGGCTTTGAGATTTTAGAACTATAAAAAGAAAGAACCTGGGAATAATAAGTTCAAACCATGAGCACATAGCAAGTACATTGAAGTAACTTGTGAACCCAAGAAGTTAGTTAAATTGCTTTGTAAAAAGTAATTAAACTATTTTTAGAGCTCTAATTGGTATGTTTAATATTGAAAGCTTCTCGGATCTAGATTTTTGGAAAAGCTTGATGACTTATGACTAAGGGTAGAGATTCATGACAATGTCTAAGGTAACTTCTTCCATTCAAAGTTTAGTTTAATGTAGTTTTAGTTTTACTATTATGACACCCCAGGTTTTCAACAATAATATAATAATAATAATAAAAATATAGTTGGGATCCCTATTTTAGAAAAAAAAAACTTTGACTCTTAAAGTGACCAAAACAAAAACTGAAATAAAAGCATTTCGTTCAAAATCTTGGGAGTCATACAACCACAAAACTACGGATTTAACGATGAAATGAAATACCATTTCTATCAAAAACCTGGTAGAGTTTCCTTTGTATTTTGGACCATTGTACATGAGTAGTGCAATACAAAATAACCTGATAAACTTAATATAAAACATGACATATGGGAGACTTAGTCTTCCACGCCCATCTACATAATCAAATATTATTTTCCCTCTTTACATAGAGGTTATGTTTGCAACCTTGTAACTAGTGTAGAATGAGACATAATCATCTGATTCCTCAATATAGTTGTCAACATAAAATAATCTATCCATGGTCTCCTTCTTCATGGTGAAGGAGTTAGGGCAAATCTCTTCAACTGAGTATACTGGTTCAGTACCGTTGAACCATCTAATTCTTCTCTTCAAGTAGCAAACTCCCTTAGTTTTCAAAAATACTAATTATCACAAGTCTTCCCAAAGGTCTTCTAGATAAATGTCTTAGTGATAGAGGAACACATCTTCTCAAATAACCATCCTTAAAATCCTCGTAATTATATTTTCAGTGTCCTCACTTCCGTTATTTCACTTTCTTGAACTAATGAATTAATTCATGGGCATATCACACCAAATCATTTATAGCTCGATCAATTTCACACCCAATGAAATTTACCTTTATAATACTTCCTCAATCATTAGAAATCACCCTAACATCTTTGTCAGTGTTGGACGTAAATCCATGTCTCGCCTCATTCACTTCATATGTTTTTCTTTCTAGTTGCTTTGTTACAAAATCATTTCTATTCAAGAATTATTCTCACAATTTAGTCTTCATATCCTCTAGGTAATATGCACTTCAAATCATAATTAAAACCTCAAAACAATTTGTAAGTATTCACTCCCCACTAATGTTTGATATCAATATTTTAATAAGTGTAAGACCTCATTAGTTTTTATCTCACCTTATTCTTATAGCAATATTTATTCTACACATCAACTTCAATAAATATCTCTCCCCACTTGCCTGACATCATTACTACTAACGATTATCATACAAGGGTTGTTATCTTGGTCAAGTGTTATGTGTCTCCAATCGTAACTTAAAATCCTCAGAATGATTTATAAACATTTACTTTTCATTAATGACTAGCTTTCAACACCTTTTTATACACTAAACTCACTAGTTTTCATCTCAAAGTCAGACATCTCATCCATAGGAGCACTAGGATCTTATTTCATCAATTTTCAATGATTTTTCCCATATTACAATTAATTCTTCAATAAATTTGCTTCAAGTTTAAATCGATACCACACTCCTCTCAACTTTCTCAAGTTCTCAATAGTTGTAACCATTTCTGATCCTTCATCATTTTCATCATACTATTGTTATTACTATAATTGTCAATCTTTTCTAAAAATTTGCTAACACCATTCAAGTTAGAACTTGAATTCTCAAAAGCAATCATATAAATATATCTACTATTATATAATAAGGTTCTCACTAACGGAAACTAATTTAAAATCTTTATTCTGATTCATGATTCTAAGAATCATGTACTTCCCATATATGTGTACCCCCTTGTGTTCATACAATGACTAAGAGTCTCAATTTCTCTAGGAAAGTCTGCTAATCTTCATGGCATTATCTATTTCTCAATCATCAACATCTCTCACATGAGTTATCTCTGTAATTCATATTTAGGAAGCCACCTCACTTCATGGACTGTATGTGACCTTTGAATTTGTTGGAATGGCTGTGATGAAGTAGACCTGGGCTCTGATACCAAACTATGACACCCCAGGTTTTCAACAACAATATAATAATAATAAAAATACAGTCGAGATCACTGTTTTAAGAACAAAAAAAGTTTGACTCTTAAAGTGACCAAAACAAAAATGTAAATAAAATCATTTCTTTCAAAAACCTGACAGAGTTTCCTCTATATTTTAGACCATTGCACATGAGCAGTGCAATAAAAAACAACTTGACAAACTTAATATAAAACATGACATATGGGAGACTCAATCTCCACACCCATCCACATAATCAAATATTATTTTCCATGAAATATATACTCCAATGAATAAAAAAATCAAGTCATGACAAAATATCCAGGGTCCCTCCGTACAACCATCACATCCAACAAGAATTCACTTTCTTACATCCAGGTCACATTGCAATTTTAATTAAAGTATAGTCCATACACAAAACGCAAAGTGAGGTCCTAAACTAACCTTGTCATCTTTGAACATCCTCAATGCTTCACTGGAAACTGCCATCATTTTACCTACTCTATCAACGTGTCAACCTAGAGTCACTCTCTGTATCTAAGGCATTGCAAAACAAAGCAATGCCTCAGCAAACCATGCTTGCGTAGGTGATTCACATTTGGTAATAAATATAATAAAATCATATTACATGAAGTATCATAATCATGATGAAATCTCATAAGATAAAAGCATACAGGGCATGAGAAATATCAACATCCATGATGGATAAATCAAGAAATCATGCTCTAAGCAAATCATCATCAAATCTGAATATCATAGCTTGTAATGCATGAAACTCATGGACACTCATCAATCACTAAAACCAAAAGTCCATATCTATAGAATAAATAATGCATGTCATGATCATAAAAAGCCATGCACAAATAAGTCCTATGAGTGCTTCAACTACACTCATGATGATGGCAATGAGTACTCATTCCAACCCTGGGTCCCTCACGTGCAGCCTGCATTAATCTATTTCTCGACAGAAGCCTGTCAGCCGATACTACAGCCCGCCTAAAATTGGTACAAGACCGGGCTTACCCCACTTCACCCGATACAATCCGACACCTGGGTCCCTCACGTGCAACCCACATAGTCTATTTCTTGATGGAAGCCTATCAACCCAAAACTCCCGACCCACCCTCAAATCAGTACAAGACCTGGCTTACTCTGCTTCACCCGATGGTCTCACTCAAGATCCATGATAAAGTGTAATCCATCACATATCAAACATGGATACTCATGAAATTAAATGTCACAATAACAAATATGAAGTACTATACACATACAACGAAACACAATAGTGCATAAGACATATGCCTTAAGAATTGTAGATAAGTCACAATCGATGAAATTAAGAGAGAAATCCCAAATGTGATCACCTACCTCAACAATCACGATTCTCAAATCAAGAGCATAGATAATGTCACGTCGTGCACCTTGACGTACCTATTATATCATAAGTCATGGTTCACATGGTGTTCTCTCATCTCAAATAAACATCTCCAAGTGGCAACTTTCCTAATCTTGTGGTTAATCTTAGATTAACGGCCCAGATCATCTAATTTACCCTTCATTAGGGCAATCCTGAGCTAGATATTGGTATTTCTAACATTTACCGTCATATGTCATCATTGATTGTCAATCCTGCTCATTTTCATCATGATCCATTAAATTTCTATTTCATTTAGCGATTCACATGTATCTTTGTGATTACATGTTGATCTGACGATCAAATCGCTCTATGATCAGCACATCCTAAGGCATCTGCTCAGATCGACAGTTAAGATCATTTTTCTTAGCAATTCAAATGAGATCTAATCTTCTAATTCCTTAGATCATCTCATGTTTGATGCATACAATCAAGGTCTAAAGCCTGATCATACATTGATCGGCCTAATCTAGGTCATCTAATAGTATTTAGTAGTTTAACCATTTAAAAGGTGCTCAAAGTTAGTTTTTTCTTCTTAAATCTAGGTCTACGACATCGAGATGATCGTAACACCTCTTTCAAATTGCGATTTGGACCTCTGTAGCTCCTAAAATCACATTTTTTGTGAATAGACAGCTTTAAAAAATTCAAAAATCAAGAAAAAGCCACGCCACACGTAACACACATGCGCTGCGCACGTGTGCCACTCACACGTACGTTGCGCACGTGTGGCGTTCGCGTACACTAGCATACAGCCCTCGTGAGCGTGCCTGTGCGCTACGCGTAGCGTGTCGCAGTGGGTGTCAGACGTGTGTCGCACATTTATGAAGAAAGGTGACTTTGTAGTAATGCACTTAGAGATCTATAATTGGACATCTTCTAAGTTTTCTTGAACTTTCATTTACAATTCCCATTCTCTTTCAGTGACCTTTTTAATGGACTTTATTAATCTATTGTGAAGAGTAAGAACCTCAAAAATCAAGTTATTCAAGACAACAAGTTAGGACTTGTGGCTTATACTTCTACAAGTGGCAACTCCAAATTGTGTGATCTATTTTATCTATAGGCAAGGATTCCATTGCAAATATCAACAATGCATGCACTATTGAATGATAAATCACTAACATATTTTTTGTCATGACCATGCTTTTCTATGATGTTTTATGTAAATTGTCAAAATTTTTAAAGCACCTAAAAATGGCTACAAGGTGACACCCTAAAACTTGCCATGTGGGTGGACCTATTTATGCATTCCTCTAAGTAAAGTTATCTGAGTCTTAGTGGGAGTAAATGTTTATGAATATGCTAAAAAGTAAATGTTGCTTTTCTTTTTGGAGGATCTATGCCCACTCATCATGTTCAGAATAATTAGATTAAGTAACTCACAAGAAATCAATGCATTGGGATGACTATAGTCATGATTTTTTATCCAAAGAAATAAAGGCCTATAGTTTTCAATGGGCTTGAAATTTGATCTCTAACCTATCTAAGCCATTTCAAATATAATAAATACTTAGATCTACAAAAATAAAATAAAAAATGTTAACATTAGTGAAAAAGAGTAGCGTTTGCTTAATTGGATGCTCATGATTGTGATATGAAGTTGTAAAGTAAAAAGAGAAATTATCTTATGAGTCTCCGTAGAGTAAACAATCTAATGTAAAGAAGTAGAAGTTACTTTTTTATTATGCTGGTAAAATTTTTTCACAGACCTAACCCATTTATCATGTCCAGGATTGCTCAAATGGGATAGATATATAATTCATCACCCATCACTTAAAAAAAAAAAAAAAAAATCAAAGAAGAAAAAGGGTTTTTAGGATCATGTGAATTCATTGATTTCTCATGGATTATTTAATTTTTGTATATCAAATATGTTGAATGACATAGATCCTCCAGAAAAAGGCTCTAGGGTTGCATCTAATTCTTCACATGCTATAGAGTGTTTTGATTACAAGATTATATTATATGTTTCTTCATGTCAAATTTCTTCTTCTTCTTTGTCTTCAATGTTGTCATTTTCTTCATTTAGGACGTGTATGAGCTAGATCCCTTCAAAAGTAATTGCTGATTTTTGGTCTACACCATCATGGGAGGATTAAACAAAAGGGTGAAAGACACTTTGGAAGAGACTTTTAGGAGTGGATGAATTTGGGAGTTTCTGTTGTCAAATGAAGAACTTTTATTGATAACTAAAGTAAATAATAAAGATAGATAATCATTAATACATCATCAAATTTCATAAATGCATTTAACTACAAATGAAGAGGCACTCATTTAAGTTAGTTAACTGATTTGGTTGATAACAAAAAAAATAAGTGTGAAACACAGAGTGACAAGGATGAGCCAATTTGTACAAAAACAAGTTAATTTCTGAATTTTGCAAAGTTGTGCAAGTTGGTTGATAGTTTCATCCATTAGTTGTAGTTATCTAAATAATTTAAAAGAATTTTAGAAAATTTTCTAAGCAATTAATAGCAAGATACCGACTAATTGGTGCTATCAGAAGTAACTGACAAAAGAGTCTGAGTACCATTAGCTAGTTAATAACCTATAGCATATGTAAGCTTAGGAGTTCAACTAAAAGACTCTTTTTAACTAACTTTTGCAACTAATTAGTGTGATTCAACATTGTTAGTTATAAGATGATTATGATACAAACTATTCAGGCTATTAAAATAAAAAATATATACTTATTATCATCTTTTTATCCTTCATACTTAGTATTCTCATAATGTTTACCAATTATTAAGCATTTGGATGATTTAAACTTTAATCTAAAACCTTTATCACACAGTTGACTAATGGAGAGCAAGTTATGATTCAATCCTTTAAACATATAAAACATTTCAACGTAAGATAAAATATACATATAATACTAGTATAATATACTTTTCCTTTTCCATCTCCACCAAATGAGACAAGGACACTATATTATTACTCCAACATAAGCAACACACATAGGAGTGGAAGTAACAACGTCAATGGCTGTCTGAAGATTGAGTGCAATTGCAAATGGTTTTGAAGTTAGGGGTGTAATTGCAAGTAAAATAAAGTCTTGGGTATAAATGAAAAAATAAAAATATCGGCTTGATTTGAGAAGTGCTAATTTGGTTCCTATAGACTTAATTCAAGAACACTCATTTTCAATAAGAAAACAAGTGCTGATGTTTTGAGTACCCTAGCTCTGAGATTCCGCTCTCCATCTGCATCATGGCACCCCCTACTT
The DNA here is from genome assembly GCA_035236585.1 of Warburgia ugandensis. NCBI lineage: Eukaryota > Viridiplantae > Streptophyta > Magnoliopsida > Canellales > Canellaceae > Warburgia > Warburgia ugandensis. The sequence continues at coordinate 50,893,656 of CP141133.1, read as the reverse complement.
CATCCACACCGTTCGTATATTCCTGCATTAGGTATCTAATAGCAAAATATAAACAGCGCTTGGACAACTGTAACATAAATGTAACTGTTGGTATTCAACGCTGGACTTTTTCTTATATAAGTTCTGACCGTCGGTATTCAAACCCCAAACACAGTCGTTTAGATTGATGTAATTTTTGGGGTACAAGATATCCTATGCTAGAGTGATGAAATGAACAATGCCGATCGACCATAGGTGTGCACTATTGTAGTAATGTGGGAGCGCCTCACGATAACTACAATGAGTGCGCGTCCTACTGAAGGAGTCCTCTAGAATCTAGTCTACATAGTAAGTGCGCGCCCTACTGGAGTCCTTTAGAAACTAGTCTACATAGTAAAAATATGAAAGGTAGAACTCACCTTAAAGAAAAAGACTGATGCTAATACAGATCCAAAGGTGGGCACGTCATCGACCACATGTGGAGCCCAATACGGTAAATCTTGAGAAATAATGAGGATAAATTTGGCATTTCATTCCTTTCCGTTAGTGGTTTTTTCCGTTTGCAACTTTATTTAAAGGACGAGGGCTTCAATACCGAAATGAACACAGCCAAAGACACAGCCAAAGTCCGACACTCCGAAAAGTAAAGGACTGTCGGCAGGCAACACTATGCTTCTTCTCCTTCTTCTCCTTTCTCTTGGAGACTGCCCGGAGGCGCCCCATTCCACCACCCATCGCACGCACCCACATAATGCCACTCTTCGGTCTTATTTTCGGCTTACTATTGTTACCCTTTCTCATCTTCAGCGGCCAATCCCACCCGGTATCTGACCCACATTGGCTTCCGGCCACCGCCTCCTGGTACGGTAGTCCCGATGGCGACGGAAGTGATGGTAATTCAAGCATTCCTCATCTCACTTGTCCATATTTTGCATGCCTCTCACTCTACTCGTCTACTTTGTATACCTCCATCAAATGTATATTTCTTTTGCTGGGTACATGACAATTTCTCAACAGTTTTAGCCCTTGTCTATGTAGTTATGTGGTATAAGGGGCTAGATGCCTGGATGGTTTAGAGGCTTCACTGCCATCTTTCTCTTCAGCTTGTTCTGGGGCACTTCCAGCCGTTACTTGCGTAGCTAACCTCGAATGTATGCCTGCTGTTCTAATGACATGCATGTATGCAAAATCTAATGCAGCATCTATTTTTAGGAATTTGTTGACCTTCTTTATCCCTGTAGCTAGTGGGTGCTAATCTTTCATTTTCCAACTTTTTCTTGACTTGTTTTAGCCGCTGTAACTCTATTTGATCTTCTGTGTTTCTTACGGGGAGCTTTCCGTGCCCTGCGTTAGTGGGAAGAATTTGGGCAGCATGTGCCAGAAGATTAAGGGGGTTGAATGAAATCACCAAAAATGGGTCCCACATAGATCTTGATATTTTCTATGTTAATGTATCACGTGGTTCGATCTTGAAACCACTGTGTAAGTGTGCAAACCCTCGGTCACCTCTGCAACCGTTGTAGTTTCTCGGGGGCTATAAATAAGACGGTACATACATGTATGCATGTGATTGATGTGTATGTATGTGTGGTCTGTAGGTGGAGCATGTGGATACGGATCGCTGGTGGACGTCCGACCGTTACGGGCTCGTGTGGGAGCCGTTAGCCCCGTCTTATTTAAGGGAGGAGAGGGTTGTGGGGCCTGCTTTAAAGTCAAGTGTTTGGACAGAAGCATCTGCTCACGGAGAGCCGTCACTATTATCGTCACTGACGAGTGTCCTGGTGGTTACTGCGCATCCGGTCGTACGCATTTTGATCTCAGTGGGGCCGCTTTTGGTCGAATAGCTGTTGCCGGAGGCAACGGGCAGCTCCGGAACCGAGGCGAGATCTCCGTCGCATACCGACGGTAAATCGTTTAACTTCATAGCAGAATTTTGATACCCAGGACGCCTAACGCCTCAAACTTCGCTCCTTGTTACTTCATCTATTTTACACGTTTCTGATTGGCTATTATAATTCTTAAGGTCTCAATTCACACTTCAGTTTCCTTTTTTCACGTGGATAGTGGCAGGGGACAAATATGCTAGAGGGACCCACCTTGTTAAAAATCCAAACCCTTATCTGGTGGAGCTTACTTCGGCTGACTCATTGTTGAATACACGCCATTGTCTTTTAGATCTTCTAAAAGCCGGCTCATAGGCTAAATAACGAAGGGTTTTTACCCTTTTAGATAGGCTGAATTTTGGCGTGTGAAATATTAACGGTCTGGATCACTAAAAAAAAGTAGGATCCACTTGTAACTTTAGTTTTGGTCGGTAAGCCTCTATAACTTGCCCTTAATCTAAAACTTTTTAAGAACTTTAGTACCCCCTGGACTTCCTACAACTTAAATGGGGTAATAAATAGTTAGCCTTATTGGTTTATTTACCGTTTTATTCTTTTCCCTGGGGGTCTTTTAGTAATTTAGCGTCCAGTATGACTGCATGGAGTCAATGCTCCACTTTTTCTGCTAGTCATGAGATGAGCAACTCAGTGGAGGGTCAGTGTGATACGCTCCAGGGACAAAGGGAGGGCATCCATGTGGTTCCAGCATGTCTTATTGATCGTAACCGTCCAACAACAGTCTTACTTTCTCGGATGATTGCTTTTCTTTCTTAATTGCTGTTTTTTATCCTTTTCTTTTTCTGGTAAAGATAATTGTTTCTTTTATTTTCAATATATATATATATGTGTGTGTGTGTGTGTGTAAGTATATATAAATGATAATGACACCCATTTATAGATGCACGCTCATGTCATTGGATGCTTTTTGTAGTGAGTCCACTAACATGATAGTCTAAATAATGCGGGGCATTGATATTGCTTCGCTAGTATAAGCAAGTCGGGAAACTTTAGCTGACACGGAATTCATGAGATTCAATCTCCATCTTTGGCTAAACCCATGTTGAATCCATGACAATTGAGGGTTGTTTGACGCAAGAATAACATTCCATAGATTAAGTTTTGATGAATTTTCTCTTGAGCTTTTTTTTCTTTAGGTAGAAGCGATGACATGGAAAATCATTCTCAAAGTTTCCTAAATCAAATCTAATCCCAGCCAAATGAGAAAGCGGTAGATCAAAGTTGAGACCAACCGTGTCAGGGAGATGCCTTGCTGTCTGTGATTGCTATTTGCAGCCTAGAAACATAGATGATATTAGTTAATCAAGGGTCTAAATAGCATGAGAAGAATCAGTGTTCTTAGATAACTTAATCCACTGATTTGATATTCTTGCCCCAAACAGCTCTTGGGAGCCTAATATGTTGGATTGTGCACCTATAAGATGAATTTAAGATTGCATTCTTCACTAAAGGGGGGAGAGCCATGGAATTCACCGTAATTGTTTAATTTCCCTCCTGATATTATTAACTTGTTCAGATTAAATTTCTGTTTTGTAGGACTCCATGTAAATATCCAGGAAAGAACATTGCTTTTCATGTGAATGAAGGGTCGACAGATTATTGGCTATCACTTCTAGTGGAGTTTGAAGATGCAGATGGAGATATAGGATCCATGCACATTAAACAAGTATGATTCTTAAATCCATGCATATTAATTACTCACTAGCAGGCTGCTAACATAGCTGTTGCAGGTAACATGCATGAGTTCGAACTCTAACATTAAAATTTTGTTAGGATTTGTCCGACTGCCCAGGCGCACTATATTTCTTCATAGTTTCCTACATGTGTGCTCTGATTAAGAAGGACATTAATTTGGGGTTTAAGTCTTTTGGTTATTTTACTGAGAAAATCTTTAAGGCTCACTTGCAAATGGTTTTTCTGGTCAGCACCTTTTCCTTTCGGTTCATTGATCTGCTCAACTTTCTTTTTCTTTTGTTTATTTATCATTGGCCGGCTTTTTTGACAGGATATGCTGGATTTCTTATCTCATCTTCTAAAAATCAAAGGAATTCTTTGTCGCACTTATTCAACTCTTTTTTATTACAACGGTATTAGGATATTGATATTTTGTGCCGAATGGACATATTTCGTAACCAATATCATACTGTTTTTCACAAAGAATATTGTGTATGATCAAATGTCGCGTTTGCATACTCACTCTCTTTCTATTTTATCCTCATATATTTTACTGAATACTATCACAACATATTGCCCATCAATATTTATTACTATTCTGGACAAAGAATACGTTATAATCATATTCGCAAAGATATATATATATATATATATATATATATATATATATATATATATTTGTGATGACAACCCTGGAAGCTGTAACAGTAACCCTTCCATATATAATAATAAAACTGCCTAAAGCCATATAGCGCACTTGATTGCAGAACAGATTAGGGTATAGCTAAGCAGTTTGCTTCGTTACTCTTTGCAATAATAATAATAATAATTCCTTAAGCACACCAACCAAATACATAAGGCAAGCACCTCACTTTTGTATAAAGAGAACAACAAATTTGAATGATCCATTATGTTCATCTGATTGCTAGGGATGTTAATGGCTAGCAGCTCAAAAAACACTGTTTAAGGATAATGAAATCATCTAATCACTGTGATTTATCGTATAAGAGATACACTCAAAACAGTGCATTATCACATAAAAGTAGGACCCGTCCAAGCAAAAGTGAGAAGCCGTAGAAGGACGTGCTTTATATACCACGTCAATTTAACATTCCTCAAATCTGCCTCATCATTGGAGTGCATATGAAGTTAAACCTTCTTTACATTGAAAACCTTTATATTTTTTAAATTTATTGATCACTAAATCTGTAAGGTAGTGTTCTTAAAAGCTAGATCACTATTATCACTAAAACCAGTACGTCACTGGGTTTAATAATAGCCGTTGTCATCCCAATACGTTAATGCCCTAAGAACACTTTCTCACAGTGCGCATTTTTGGTATTCTTAATATTGTTCTCTTTCTTTATTAATTATTGGTATGTTACCCCCTATATTTTCTTCTTTTTTCTAAACGTCTAATAAAATAATTTCCATTTTGTTGCAGGCAAGCTCCAGTGTTTGGCTAGAGATGAAACATCTATGGGGGGCAAGTTGGTGTATTATTGGGGGACCTCTACAAGGGCCATTTTCAGTAAAGCTAACCACATTGTCGACACAAAGGACTCTCTCTGCAAGAGAAGTTATTCCAAGGAACTGGTCTCCAAAGGCCACCTATACCTCACGTCTGAACTTCTTCTAACAAATAAAAAATGGACGGTCTACCCTTTTCTAGGTAAATCAGTCTACACCTTGGGGAAAGGGTTCAGAAAAAGTAGCCGCTGGACTGCAAAGGCATCCAATGTTCTCTCTCTCTCTAGATTTGACCTCTACTCCTTGCGTTATTCTCTTTTTCACTTTTCAGTTGTTTAAGTTTTCATTTGATTGGTGTAAATGCTGGAGCCCTCTCCAAAGGAGAGAGAGCGCTTCTTTGTGTGTAATGTTGTGGGACAATCTTTTTTCTAATGAATGGGGTTATTGGGTGGCATTTTGTCCTAAAAGAGACGTGTTTGCAATAATGTCTGAGGCGCTTGTAGGGCACTCTGTCGGCAATTCTCTTACATCTGAACTCCTTTATTTTCTTTGCTTTCGTTAGTAACTCCTAGCCTAGAGGTGAAATAATTATAAATCTAACGTTCTTTAACTAATATAATATATATCACCTTTACGCTTAAATGTTCTACAATGGGGTAGCTGCGACTTTATGCACTAAACAATCACTGAATGTGGGCCCTAGATGTATGATCGGTCTTTGCTCATCTTAATATCCTTGCAACAAATTTGCAAAGTTACCCTTTCAGTAACAAGGTAGAAAATAAAGTTCCCATTTTGGGATAACTCTAAGAGTTGTGCGATGAAACATTTAGGATACAGATTGGCAAGGGGGGCCCTAAAGTTCACCTTGGAGGCATGCTGGTCATTAGAAGGAAGAACCACTATAAAAAGATTCTTCATGTATCATTTATGGCAGAACTATGAATGAAGCTAGTAATCTATTGAAGAGGCTCCTCAGACATAGCATGGAAGAGTTACAGTATTAAGAAGTGAGGTCCAAGAATTCACGCTGGAAACTATGAAATCAATTAGTTCACTGCCTTCCTTTCTCGCCTACTACAAAGTCATAAGTATATTCTCTTCCTCATTGTTCTGTACATATGCTACAATTATCAAACACCAAGGGACATTGTTACATAAGAAATTCCATCAAAGACCATCCTAGCATCAGCAATTTGGTGAAATTTTCCTTAGAAGTCAATGTGCCCATTGGCAATGGAGACATCTGTTTTGATCCCCAATCAAATAACGAATCTGTATAATTGGGCCCCAAGCTGAAGATCAGAATAGTCAGAGTAGGTATTCAGTAACATGGAGAATGTTATTGAATTTGGCTCACGACTAGTGCATTGAAGTTTCGAAAAGGTAGCTACAATATCAACCTTTTTACCTTCAAGGATAGCAGTAGTAATAATTGCATTCCAAGTAGCAATATTCCATTTGGCAACTTTGTCAAATAGCTTCAATGCATCTTCTCACATGCTAGTTTTTTTTAAATATGTATCAAAGGCATTGTAGGCTATGAAGACATCAGAAGCATGACTCATCTTGACATTAAGAGTGTGGAGCTGTCTCCAGGTCATGGGTATGCAAAGTGCAGAAGAGGCCTAAAAAAAATGAGGGAAAATGAAGTCAATGGGTTGTATTTGAAGCCTTTGCATTTGAGAGAAATGTGAGAGGAGGGTTATGGATTGAGGAAGGAGGTTGAGTTTGGAGTAGAAGTTGGTGAGGTGATTGGAGAGGAAGGTGGGAATGGTGGGGAGGGTTTTGATGATTTAGGCATGAGTGGCACAGTGAAGATGGGTAGACAGAGTGGAGATGGCCGATTCGATGAGTGAGGCGAGGGCTTGGGGTTGAAGGGCGAGCATCTCCTGCGACGTTCATGGCTGCTAGGTTTGGAACATGGGGAGAAGATAATCAGCCAGTCAAGAAATCTTCTGTTGATTCGTGAGGGTAGGGGAGAAGGAGAAACGAAGGGAGTGGGGGGGAAGTCGTCCGGTGATGTCTCTCTCTCTCTCTCTCTCTCTCTCTCTCTCTCTCTCTCTCTCTCTCTCTCTCTCTCTCTCTCTCTCTCTCCTATTACAGATGTGTGGGGGTGGAAGGGCCTGAGTCCTCGTGGCAAATCTAACTCCCACGTGTTGACTCGCTTCCACGTGACATTGTGTAGAAGAGTTAGTTAGGGGGTGCCATTATCAATTTGGACCCCCCTTTTATTTGTAATTTTTTTTTGAATTTTTGAGTCCCAGTCTCTGTTTTACGTGTTCTTAGTGTCGTTGGAAAGCTCTCATCGAGCACAATCCAATAATCAACCTTTCATCACCAGATTTTAATGTTTTTAATTTACTTTATTATTACTTGAATTTCCACTTTCAAATAAGTTTGCTCACATTTTGCTATGAATCCAAATGAAATTTCAATTCATCTAATCCTTACAAGATATACAATTTAACAAGTTCTAAGGATTCAGAATTTACCCAAAACTGTCTTCAATTTGCAATTGGACTCATGTGGGCCCACCTGCCCAATCCCGCCTTAGTTGTCCTATTTCATAGAATCTAAGAAGATTAATGAGTTAATTCTTGCTTTAACTTGATTGTAGGACACAGGTGTGACAGAACTGGTGTACAGGTAAGCTTCTCCTTCAACGCTTGGAGGCTCTTCTCACAGTCCTAAGTCTAGACAAACTTCTAGTCCTTAGTTAGGGTACTCAAAGGCTGTGCTATATGGGATAATCCCTCAATAAATTGCCTATAGTAGCATGTCAAATCTAAAAAATTATGCATCTCAACCGCACTCTTGGACCACTCCCAATTAACCTATGCCTCAATTTTTATGGAGCCATTGCAATCCTATCCTTTAATATTATGTGTTTGAGAAAGTGAACCTAATCTATCTAGAATTTGCACTTCGAGAACTTGGTGTACAATTGATGTGCCATAAAATGCCCAAAATAGTCCTTAAGTGCTCACAATGTTCCCCAACATCGTTAGCGTGGATAAGGATATCGTCAACAAACACTATCAAGAACTTGTCAAGAAAGTCTATGAACACCCTATTCATCAAGTCCATGAATGATGCGGGTGCATTGATCAACACATCCTATTTCTTTTATCTTCCTATCTTCCATGCCTAAACCTTTCACTCTTTCTCTCTCTCTTTAACTAGGATAATGGTGATGCTTTTTGGTTGTGAGTGATTGATTCTCTTTAGGTTAGGGGCTATAGGGTGATGTCCTCTAACCTTGTTAAGTGACACAATGAGGGTAAAACATCGATTGTATGATATTAGCACTATGATAGTGCAGATTGGAGCAACATTACTAGGGATTCTGTAGTGTGACACAATGAAAAAATGTGATGATATTATTCCTTTCCATAGGATTTTTATTTCTTTTATTTATGCTTTAGTACAATTTTAGTAATGCTTTGTATCACATTTAATTTATTTCCTTTCAATTAATGTTTATTTTCTTTTTTTAATGTTATCTTAGCTTTCTTATTCAATTAGTTGTTATTTCTTACTTAGTTAACATTAGCATTAGTTTGATATATAGGTTAGTAGTGTTTTAATAATCTTAGCATAGTAATGTTAGGTAAGATTTAACCCTTGGGTTAGGATGAAACCACATTAGGGTTAGTTGTATTCACTTTAAGTATTCTTAAGTTTTAAAAGTGTTTAAATATCAATTATAGGTTTAGCAAATTAACTTGTATAATTAGTATTTAAATATCAACTTTGCTGATGCTGGTCCCAAGCCCAGATAAAAAAGGAGGAAGGTCTTCCATTAGGTCCCAGATGGCAAGGAAGAAGTTGAAGATGATTTTGATTTTGTTATTTTTTTCCTACTTGCTAATGAATAAGAATTTGTATATTAGTTTGTAAGTAAGAAGAGAAGATAATGAAAATCATCTCCATCTTCTTTAAAGTATGGCAACCCTGACATGACATGAATCGAAAACTGACATTCCCTCAAGCTAAGGTGTCCCCCATAAGCAACACACTACATCTAATCCTAAGTGCAGTGAAAAATGTGCAAGGGTTGCTAGGGTATTCCCTTAGAAGTGATGCCCTACATTAGATCCCTGATGTAGCAGAAAATGGCCAAGGGCTACTAGGGTGTCCCCTCATAAGTGACGTGTTACATCAGAACCTAGGTGCAATGAAAAGTGGGTATGGGTTCATGACATGGAGGTTGAGAAGTGTGCAATTAAATAGGCTATCTCAGGGGCACAACATTAGTATCACCATATGGAATATACAAACATTGACATATCAGAGTTTGGAGTTAGTAGATATAATGAAACATAGGAGATTCAACATAGCTTGCATCTAAGAAACAAAGTGAAAAGGGGCAAAAACTAAAGAAATCAATAGGTATAAACTCTAGTACATAGGAAAGAATAATAACAAAAATGGCATAGGAATGATACTGGATAAAGAATTAAAGGATAAAGTTATGGAAGTTAAAAGAATCATTGATAGAATTATAATGATAAAACTTGTTCTAAGAGAGCCGATCATAAATGTTATAAGTGCATATGCACCACAAGTAGGGTTAGAAGATATAATCAAGAGGGAGATATGGAGGGAGTCATGCAAGAAATTCCCAACACTAAGGGGATAGTTATAGGAGCATACTTAAATGGCCATATAGTAAAAGAAAAGGAAGGACAAGATAGATACATGGAGGGTATGGTATAGGAGAATGAAATGAGATGGGGGAAACTATCCTTAATTTTGCTTTGGCATATAACTTGGCCATTGCAAATACATTCTTTAAGAAGAGGAATGAACACTTGATAAACTTTAAAAGTGGACTACATAAAATCCAAATAGACTTTTTTCTACTTAGGAATATCAAAAGCTCAATGTGTAAGGATTGTCAAATGATTCCTGGTGAGAGTTTAACCTCACAACATAGATTAATGGTTATGGATATCTATATTAAAATATGGAAGAAAGGAAATGAACTTAATAGTTATCCAAAAAATAAGTGGTGAAACTTAAAAGGAGAGAAAATAACTTCATTCACAAATAAGTTGGTATTAGAAGGAAACTGGAACTATAAAACAGAAGTAAACACGATGTGGGCTAATGTTGAGTCCATTAAGAAAGTAGCAAAAGATATCGTAGGAGTATTTAAAGGTAAAAGACAATTAGTAAAAGAAATATGGTGGTGGACTGAAATAGTTCAAAAAGTTATTAATGAAAAACGGGTGTGTTTTAAAGCATGTCAGAAGACTAGAAATAATGAAAACTATGAATAGTATAAAAATGCTAAAAAGGTTGCTAAGAGAATCGTGAGACTAGACTTAAGGCATATGATGACTTCTATAGTAGACTAGGATCAAGAGAACGTAAGAAAGATGTGTTTAAACTTTCAAAAATAAGAGAACAAAAGGGTAAGGATTTAGACCATGTTAGGTGCATTAGAAGTGATGATCAAAGGGTGCTAGTCAAAGATGACAAGATCAAACAAAGGTGGGAAACTTACTTTCAAAAATTGTTAAATGACAATAGCTCTGATGGTATACCAATAGAGGTTTGGAAGCATATGGGAGATACTATAGTAGTTTGGTTCACCAAGTTGTTTAACAAATTATAAAATCAAAGAAAATGTTGAATGAAGAAGGAAAAGCTCTATTGTACTAATTTATAAGAATAAAGGAGACATATAGAGCTCACTAATTATCAGGGATCAAACTTATGACCCACACTATGAAATTTTTTGAAAGAGTGATTAAGAAGAGGCTATGGCATGAGACAAGTGTATTGGAGAACCAATTTCTTTTCATTCCTAGGAGGTCAACCATGAAAGCTATTTTGTACTAAGACAATTGATAGAGTAATATAGGGAGAGGAGGAAAGACCTCCACATGGTCTTTGTTGACTTAGCTTATGATGAAGTCCCTAAAGTGTTAATATGGAGGGTGTTGGGCAAGAAAGGGGTTTTGTGAGAGTATATAGAAATAATTAAAGATGTGTATGAGAGAGTAGTAATAAAAGTTCAGACCACTAGTGGTGAGATTGGTGATTTTCCTGTCTCTATAGGATTGCACCAAGGATTGGCATTAAGCCCATACGATTTCACATTGGTTATGGATGAGTTAACAAAACATCTGCACGAGGAGATTCCATGGTACATGCTATTTGCAAATGATATAGTTTTAATTGTTGAGACAAGAGAGGGCGTAAACACAAAGCTAGAGTTATGGAGAGAAGCATTAGAATCTAAAAGATTTAAAATCAACTGAACTAAGATAGAATATATGGAATGCAATTTTAGCAAGGAGATGACTAGGAGTGAGTTAAGATTAATATATCATAAAAGACAACTTTTGGTACTTAGGATCAATGATTCATGAGAGTGGAGAGATTGAGAGGGAGGTTACCCAGAGAATCCAAGTGGGTTGGAACAAATGGAGATGTGCATCTAGAGTTTTGTGTGACCAGCAGGTGCCACTCAAACTAAAAGAAAAATTCTATAGGATGACCATGTTGTAGGCCATGCTCTATGGATTAGAGCATTGGACAGCTAAGGAACATCACGTTTGTAGGATGAGCATAAAAAAAATGAGGATGTTCAGATGGATGCATGGGAAGATAAGAAAGGATAGAATTAGGAAGAGGAAACTTAGGGGTAGCATAAATAGGTAATAAAGTGACTGAGAATAGACGTAGATGGTTTGGACATGTCCAAAGAAGACCCAAAACGATACTGGTTAAGAGTGAGGCAACACAAGTAGAAGGTTCTAAAAGGGCAAGGGAAGGCCCAAAAGAACATGGATAGAAGTAGTGAGAAAAGATTTAAAATTTTTAGGACTAAATGAAGCCATGGTACTTAATATAGGAGAATGGATGAAGAAGATTCACGTGGCCAACCCCTAATTAGGATAAGTTCTTGACGATGACGACAACAATGATTTCTTAAGGTTGTGATACAAGTTATGTTAGATTTATTAATTAATTTTAGAGAATCTTGACAGTTTCTGCCCCAAGAAGACAAATTTTGATTGGAATAATGAACTTAATTATACAAAACCCTAAAATTGAGAAAATATAGGAATTAGAATTTTTTGTGATAATATCTTCCTTGTTTCTAAAATATGTGTACTAATAAAATCTAAGTTGCTTAGGTTTGGATATATGCTAATTTAATATGGTGGACTCTAAATCCTAGACTTTAATTATTTGGTTAATTTTGTATCTCTTTAGTGTTTTAAATTTATTTGATTCATCATCATCATCATCATCATCAAGACCTTATCTCAATTAGGGGTCGGCCACATGAATCTTATTCCTCCATTCCACTCTATTAAATACCATGGCTTCATTTAGTCCCAAATTTTTTAAATCTTTCCTCACCACTTCTATCCACGTTCTTTTGGGCCTTCCCCTTGCCCTTTTAGAACCTTCAACTTGTATTGCCTCACTCCTTCTAACTGGTGCCGTTGTTGGCCTCCTTTGAACATGTCCAAACCATCTAAGTCTAATCTCCCTCATCTTGTTACCTATTGGTGCTATCCCTAAATTTCTTCTAATATTTTCATTTCTAATTCTATCCTTTCTTGTCTTACCACTCATCCATCTCAACATCCTCATTTACGCAACACTCGGCCTATGAGTATGATGTTCCTTAACTGCCCAACACTCTGATCCATAGAGCATGGCCGGCCTTATAGCCATCCTATAGAATTTTTCCTTTAGTTTGAGTAGCACCCGCCAATCACATAAAACCCCCGATGCACATCTCCATTTGTTCCAACCCGCTTGGATTCTCTGGGTAACCTCCCTCTCAATCTCTCCACTCTCATGGATCAATGATCCTAAGTATCGGAAGTGGTCTCTCATGGGGACCTCTTGGTTATCAATCTTGACTGGTGCTCCACTCCTACTCTCCTTGCTAAAATTACATTCCATATATTCTGTCTTAGTTCGACTAATTTTAAATCCTTTCGATTCTAATGCTTCTCTCCATAGCTCTAGCTTTATGTTGACACCCTCCCTTGTCTCATCAAGTAGGACTATATCGTCTGCAAATAGCATGCACTAGGGAATCTCCTCATGCAGATGTTTTGTTAACTCATCCATAACTAATGTGAAAAGGTATGGACTCAATGCCGATCCTTGGTGCAATCCGAGCGGTGACGGAAAATCACCGGTCACGCCACTAGTGGTCTTAACATTTATTCTTGCTCCCTCATACATATCTTTAATTATGTCTATATACCCCTGAGAAACCCCTTTAACACCTAACACCCTCCATATTAACTCTCTAGGGACTCTATCATAAGCCTTCTCTAAGTCAATAAAGACCATGTGTAGGTCTTTTCTCCTCTCCCTATATTTCTCTACTAATTGTCTTAGTAAGAAAATAGCTTCCATGGTAGACCTCCCAGGCATGAAACCAAACTGATTCTCCAATACACTTGTTCCATGTCGTAGCCTCTTCTCAATGACTCTTTCAAAAAGTTTCATGGTGTGGCTCATAAGTTTGATCCCTCGATAATTAGTGCAGCTCTGAATGTCTCCTTTATTCTTATAGATTGGTACAATAGAGCTTTTCCTCCACTCATCAGGCATTTTCTTTGATTTTATAATCTTGTTAAACAACTTAGTCAACCAAACTACCCCAATATCTCCCATATGCTTCCAAACCTCTATTGGTATACCATCAGGCCCCATGGCCTTTCCTGATTTCATCTTTCTCAAGGCCTCTTTTACTTCAAGCATTCTAATCCTACGTTCATATCTATAATATCCAGTGTTATTTAGATTTATAGTATTTTCAATTCCTATATTGTCAGGGCCATTGTCATTTAACAATTTTTGGAAGTATATTTCCACCTTTGTTTGATCTCAGCGTCTTTGACTAATACCCTTTGATCATCGCTTCTAATGCACCTAACATGCTCTAAGTCCTTACTCTTCTGTTCTCTTACCTTTGCAAGTTTAAACACATCTTTCTTACCTTCTCTTGTTCCTAGTCTATTATAGAGCTCATCATATGCTTTAAGTTTAGCCTCACCTACTATTCTCTTAGCAATGTTTTTAGCATTCTTATATTGTTCATAGTTTTCATTATTTCTAATCTTCTGCCATGCTTTAAAATGCATTCGTTTTTCTTTAATAGCTTTTTGCACTGTTTCATTCCACCACCATGTTTCCTTTGCTAATAGCCTTTTACTTTTAGATACTCCTAAGACATCTTTTGCCACTTTCTTAATGGACTCAGCCATATTAGTCCACATGGTATTTACTTCTATTTCATAATTCCAATTTCCTTCTACCATCAACTTATTTTTGAATGAGGTTATTTTCTGTCCTTTTAAGTTCCACCACTTAGTTTTTGGATGTGTATTAAGTTCAGTTCTTTTACTCCATCTTTTGATATGAATATCCATAACCATTAACCTATGTTGTGAGGTTAAACTCTCACCGGGTATCACCTTACAATCCTTACATATAGATCGTTCATTATTCCTAAGTAGAAAAAAGTCTATTTGGCTTTTATGAAGTCCACTTTTAAAGGTTATTAAGTGTTCATCCCTCTTCTTAAAGAGTGTATTTGCAATGGATAGGTTATATGACAAAGCAAAATCGAGGATATTCTCCCCCATCTCGTTTCGTTCACCTATACCATACCCTCCTTGTATTCTATCATATCCTTCCTTATCTTTTCCTACATGGCCATTTAAGTCTGCTCCTATAAATATTCCCTCAGTATTGGGAATTTCTTGAATGACTCCCTCCGTATCTTCCCAAAACTGTCTCTTAATTATATCTTGTAGCCCTACTTGTGGTGCATATGCACTTATAATATTTATAATCAGCTCTCCTAGAATCATTTTTATTATTATAATTCTATCACTGATTCTTTTAACGTCCACAACTTTATCCTTTAATTCCTTATCCACTATTATTCCTACGCCATTTCTATTATTTTCCTTTCCTACGTACCATAATTTATTCCCATCTATTTCTCTAGCTTTAGCCCCTTTCCACTTGGTTTCTTGGATACAAGCGATGTTGACTCTCCTACGTTTTGTTGTGTCTGCTAACTCCAAACTCTTACCTGTCAATGTCCCTATATTCCATGTAGCGATGCGAATCTTATGATTTGGAGATTCCCTATTTACTATCGCCTTTCTCGACCTCCATGGTATGAACCCATGTCCACTTTTCACTACACCTGGGTTCTGATGCAGCACGTCGCTTCCGAGGGGACGCTCTAGCAGCCCTTGCCCATTTTTCACTACACCCGTGATCCGATGTAGCGCGTCGCTTCTGGGAGAACGCCCTAGCAACCCTTGCCTATTTTTCACTGCATCCGGGATCCGATGCAGCGCGTCGCTTATGGGGAACGCCCTAGCTTGAGCGAATTTCAGATTTCGATTCATGTCATGTTGGGGTTGCCATAGTTTTAAAAGCTGAAGATGATTTTCATTAAAATCATTACAATCATTAAAATCATCTTCAGCTTCACCCTTGCCGGCTGGCTACCTGACGCAAGGGTGGCCATATTTTAAGAAGCTGAAGATGATTTTCATTTCTCCCTCACAAACTAATATACAAATGCATATTTATTTGTAAGAAAGAAATAATAGAATCCTCTTCAACTTCCCCCTTGCTGGCTGGCTACCTGATACAAGGGTTGCCATCTTTTAAGAAGCTGGAGATGATTCTCATTTCTTTCTCACAAACTAATATACAAATGCATATTCATTTGTAAGAAAGAAATAATAGAATCATCTTCAACTTCCCCCTTGCCGGCTGACACCTGACGCAAGACCCTCCTCCTTTTTTATCCGGGCTTGGGACCGGCATTGGCGGAGTTAGATTTTAATTTAAATTGGTTGACTGGATTAAAGTAGATTATGATAGATTTTAATTTAAACCCATTAAATCCAAAAGTTGAATCCTTGTGGGATTGACCTGTATTTCCCTTGTGTATGCTATAGACGACCCATGCCCTTGCAAATATTTTAAAACATACCATCCTTGAACCCAATATTAATTTTCAAACTCATGTATTTTTGAAGCATTGATTTTATAGGCTCATTTCTTAACTCTTTTGGATATTTGTACGTTCCTGTGGAGTAGATTGTGTCTATATGAGTAAAGGCTATAATGTGCAAAACTAAAGACCACAAGGTGGTGGTCCAATTTTTAAAAGAAAATATCTTTGCACATTTTGGTATTTTGGATGTGATTATCAGTGAAGGTGGAAAATTATTTTGCAACTGAGGTTTTGAAGGTTTAATGGAAACATATGGTTTCACCCAAAGAGTTGCAACTCCCTATTATACCCTAACTAGTGGCCAAGTAGAGGTGTCCAATATTAAGATCAAGCACCTTTTAGAAAAGATGGTAAATCGTAATTGTAAAGATTGGTCTTTATGACTTAGCGATGTACTCTAGGCTTATCCTACTACTTTCAAAACTCCTATTTATATATAACCTACCAACTAGTTTATGGAAAGGCTTATCAATTGCTAGTTAAATTAGAGCATAAAGCTACTAGGCAATTAAACAGCTCAACTATGATCTCAAAAAAGTGCCCATAGAAAACTCCAACTATAAGAATTGGAGGATATTAGGAAAGATGCATAGGATATTGCCAAGCAATATAAGGATCAAATGAAATTGGTTCATGATAGACACATTTTGAGGAAATTCTTCACATGTGGTGATACAATTGAAACAATACACATGTTAAACCAACGTCAAAATCATCGGTGCCTTTATTTTCAAAACAATAAATATTCAAAACACAATAATAATGTGGCCCAGGGTTTATCCATCATAACATCTCACCTAAATGTCAATCATATATATAACTATCATAATCAAATCCATAAAATAAAAGTATACAGTCCATAAAGAAAGTCAGATGATAATCCATTTATTAACTCATGTCACTGTCTATGAGTCAAAGTAAAGAAATCTCCCACTGCTATCACGATCTCTTAATGATATTACCCTTCCTGCTGTCGTGTTTGAGATCTAAGGTATTACAAAACAAAGCAATGCCTTAGCAAGCTATTGCTTGTGTTGGTACATAGACATTTAATGTAATAAAGATGGAACAAATCGAATGACTGTGGTAATATAATAAGAAGATCCATTATCTATGAAAATAAAATCATTATAATCAATGCCAACATAATCTCAAAGCATCATGTACAATAAAACATGCATCTCATGGATTTAAAACATGATATGAGCTAAAGTAAATGAGCATACAATAATCACAGGGCACCCTAAGGTACATGGGTCCCACGAGCATCACATACACTCGTATCACCAATCATGAATACTCATATCCAACCTCTGAGTGCCGTCACACCCAGGTATATAATCACATCTCCATGCTCATCATGCAAGCACATAGAATAAGAGTATGGATTGTCATGCCGCAGTGGCAACCCTCTAGGGTCTCAATCATCGCTGCTCCCCATCGACACCATAATGGGAGACTTAATGTCTATCCCCATGGAAAGGCTCAGACTAGTAGTGTGGACTATCCATGTTACCAAACCCTTACCGAAAGCCATTTGTGGGTAGGTGTCTATCATATCACAATCACATCACAAATCTCAAAGAGTGGGTGGCTAGCCCTACTCCCTCCTAGCATGACATCCACCAAGTGAAAGCACCGTTCATAAAATCCAAAATACGAAAAATAAGTATCTCAAAAACTAGGAGCACTCATGGCTCGCAATCCCCAAGGCACGCCCCTCATCCCGGGGTTAGCCTCTAAAAGGACCAACCACCAAGCCTCCACTTTCCTTATGAAAACCCATCCGTTTCAATGGTGCAACAAAAGAGAAAATTTCTAATCATGCATAAATATGAAATATTGATATCATGAAATCATCAATCACAATCCATTCAATACATTATTGAAATCAAATATCAATCATAATACATAAAAGTCTGAGCGTCACAATTATTTTTTTTTACTAATTTTAACTATGCACTTTAAATCACAGTCAATCATGATGCTATGATGATGTAAGGCTTTAAAATCAAGACATAACATTAAATATCGTCACCCACCTCAATGTGAGATCACTCAACTCGAGTGTATAATCCCCTTATCTTGTACGTTCCGATGTACTTGTCAATACCACAATACTATTTGATGTTATTTATTTCATCATAAGGGAATCTATGGTGATCCAACCATTGGATCATCCTCTAAGATCTTTAATTATGATTTGGTTCTTAACTTTAGTCCCATCTCATATTCATTTGTTCATTTTTGTGTGTATCTAATGTTTATTCCTAAATCTAATGGTAAGATCATCCTCAGATCAACAATTTTCCAAGATCTTAGTTAGATCAATGGTTTAGATCAATTTATAGAGTAGTTACATCTAATTTACTCCTCTTGCCCTTCTTTAGTATCATATATTTTTCTATTTGTTCAAGTTCTAGAGCCTGATCCCGCTTTGATCAGTTGAATCTAAGTTATTGGATACTATTTTATAATTTTTCTAAATTGAAAGTAGTCAATGGTAAGTTTTTTAAGTTAAATCTAGGTCGCGTCATCAAGACGATCACAACGAATGTTTTCGATCGTGATTTGAACCTCTGTAGCTATCAAAATCAAGTTTTTTGTGAAAATACTTCATAAATTAATATTATTAATTTATAGGGGGTCAGGCGGTGCGTTCTCACCAGTTTGCATAGGGTTACACTGGCGACCCTAGTTTACATTGGGTTACACCGGTGCGATGCGGAAACCGGTGCCAGGGAAGATGATCAGAGTCTAGTAGTCGCCAGTGACCCCACAAGTGTCCAAATTCCACCATTTTTTGCACCATTTTGATCGAAATTTCATCTATTTTTCATTTTCAACACTCATTTTCTTGATTTTGCTAAAAATTAAGATTTTTACTCTATTTTTCTCATGTTCCTAAAATTTTCCTACGTATTGTTCTTCGCTATTTTTGGCATCGTCCACCGTTGGATCTTCCTCAAACTTAAATGGTTTGTTCTTAGGTTCCTTATGCACTAGATGGATGGTTCGATCTATATTTTAAAGATGTTTTATTAACCTATTTGCTTTCTAATAGTAGCGTATACAGATTTCTAGGAAAATTGACTAACCCTAGTTGTTTTTTCCGACTTTCATGCACGCCATTGATGTATATACCACACATGTAAAGGGGGATTAGAGGGTTGGGGCTTACATCAATCAGCTGGGTGGTTGTTGACATTGTTGGATCCCTAGACTCTAGAAAAATGCAATTTTGTAGAGGTTAGGGTTTAAGGAAAGGGCGTGATGGAGAAGATGATGAAACGAGCATACTAAGGGAGAGAGATCGTGCTTGGGAAGGAGGAAGGGAACTCTTCCCTTATACGCCTTCCCTACGATGATTTTTCTGACAAAATCGTCGGATTTGATAAGGGGGGATGGAAGGGGTGTCGTTATCAAAATAGCCCCTACAATTTGGCTCCTCCAAATTACCAAACTGCCCTTACAACTTCAATAGCTCACAACTTCTTCATTTGAGCTCCATTTTTTGCGTTCTTTATGTTGTTGGAATCTTATCGATGTGTACTTTCTAGTTTTCAAGTTTTCAGAACTAATTTCTATGCATAAAATTTTTAATTTATTTTATCACTAATTTAAGATTAAAATTGAGGATATTACATCCTTCCCACCTTATTAAAATTTCATCCTCAAAATTTTGATACATACCTCTATATAAATAACTTTGGGTGGATCGTCTACATCTCCTCTTATGTCTCCCATGTGGCCTCCTATAGTGAATGATGCTGCCAAAGGATTTTGATTAATGTAATAGTTTTAGTTCTTAACTCCTTGACTTTCATATCTAGTATATGCACAGGTCTCTCCTCAAATGTCATATCAGGTTATAACTCTCTTGGGATCTGCTCCAACACGTGTGAGGGATCTGGCATGTATTTTCTCAGCAAGGACACATGAAAAACGTCATGTACATTTGTGAACTGTGGTGGTAAGGCTAGCTGGTACGCTATTGACCCAACTCTGCATAATATCTAAAAAGGTCCAATGTACCTGAGGTTAAGCTTCCCTTTATTCCTAAACCTCATCACTCCTTTCATGGGGGAAACCTTCAAGAATACATGCTCACCTTCGAAGAACTCTAGGTCTTTCCGCCTCCTATCAGCATAACTTTTTTGTCAGCTATGAGTTGTCAATAATCTCTTCCGAATAAGTTGGACTTTCTCTGTGCACTCTTCCACCAACTCAAACTTCACTATGCATCTCTCTCATACATCACTCCAATAGAATGGTGATCGACAAGGTCTGTCATAAAGTGCCTTGTATAGAGCCATGCCAATACTCATGTGATAGCTATTATTATAGGCAAACTCGACCAGTGGTAAATGATCTTCCCAGCTACCCTTCCAATCCATAACACAAGCTCATAGCATATCCTCAATCATCTGGATGGTCCTCTCACTCTGACCGTTTGTCTAAGGATGAAATGCTGTGCTAAATTTTAGCTCGATCCTAGAGCCTCTTGCATGCTCTTCCAGTACTTCGAAGTAAACTAAGTGTCCTGATCTGATATAATTGTTAAGGGAACTCCATGTAGACTCACAATCTCCTTGACATATAATTTTGCTAGGCTATGCACTGTTTGATAGGAAGGAAATGAGCGGTCTTGGTCAACCTGTCCACAACGACCCATATCATGTCATGATCGCTAATAGTCCTCAGAAGACCCACAATGAAGTCCACAGTAATATGATTCCACTTCCACTCAGGAAGGTTTAATGTCTGAAGTAGTCCTGATGAACGCTGATGCTCAGCTTTGACTTGCTGATGGGATTGACACCGTGCTATGTACTCTCCAACATCCTTCTTCATCCCATTCCACCAGAAATGTCTCTTAAGGTCCTGCTACATCTTTATACCTCTAGGATGGATCATATACTGGGACTGGTGTGCCTCCTGAAGTAACTCACGCTTTAAGCCATCATCTATCAGCGCTACCAACCAACCCTTGAATCTGACTCCTCTGGTAAAATCTGCCTTATCTGCCAGATCTTGTGTCTCTTTATCTTAGTCCTGTGCCTCTAAAATGTTATCAAAGAACTTAGACTGAGTCAATAAATTGGCAATCATTACTCCAGACTTCCTACTCAGGGCATTTACGAGGAAGTTAGCCTTCCCAGGATGGTACTATATGGTGAAGTCAAAGTCCTTTAGATACTCCATCCATCTACGCTTCTTCATGTTCAAATCACTTTGAGTAAAGAAGTACTTAAAGGCTCTTATGATTAGTGAATACCTCAAACTTCTCACCATATAGATAATGTCTTTAGGAATTCAGGGTGAATACGCTAACTCCAGATCATCTGTTGGGTAATTTACCTCATGTATCTTCAACTATCTTGACACATAGGCAACTACGTTCCCATGCTGCATCAACACTGTAATGCTCGAGCAATTTACACTATTTTCAATGAAAATTAAACATTTTATAGGAAATAAACTGAGTTAAATGTTTCACTTTATTTAAAATAGTAAATGAAGGAATTTGTGAGAAAACTTAGTACCATTAGATTCTACTCATAAAATGGAATCCAACGTCTCAAAAATCACCTAAAACGGAGTTCGTATGAAGAAGTTACGGCTGTTTAAAGATAGGGGTATTTTTGAAATTTAAACAAAAAAAGAAAAAAAAGACAAAAAACGCAGGGGGCCGTTTTGATAACGACACCCCCTGTTGTCTTCAACCCCTAGACCTCTCCAGAAACCCCGTTTCCAGAGGTTTCTGCCACCACCAAGGGTGGCACCGCCATTAGCAGCATCGCCATAGCAGGGCTATAAAAAGCCCCATCTTCCCCTCCCCAAAACACAAGTTTGCCAGCGAGTTTGGGACTGGAGTTTCTGGAAAAATTGGAAACTCGTCTCAGCTTAGCTCCCCTGAGCTTTTCTGGCAATGGTCAGGCCCATGTCAGGCCGGTCATTCCATTCCCATTTCCCCTCTCTTCCCTTCTACGATCTTGCTCAACGATGGGGTTTTCCCCTTCTTCATGGATTCTAGACAACATAGAATTCCGGCAAGATGGGGTTTCAGACGGAAAAAGGGTTCCATCACCGGGAAAATGGGCGTCCCCAAGCTGCCTAGGTAAGCCTGTTCTTCCCTCTCTCTTGGTTCTTCCCCTTTCAGGCTAGATCCATGCTAGATCCAGCGTTCTCAGACGTTTTCCATCTCCCCAAACCGGCTTAGACGACTTTGCACAAGCCAGGCGTCCCAGGGATGCCTTGCCCCATGTGCGCCTGGGACAGGGTCCCAGGGATGGGCTTTGGGCATACGACAGTGCGTACATTATCCCAGGTGCGGCCTTCGGGTGCGCGCGTGACATAGGGCACGGGTCCTGGCTCTACCAGGATGCACGGGGTGCCCTGGGAGCTAAGATGCACCATTCTACAAGGTGTGTCCGTGCGATGATGCGCGTCATAACGCGTCACTTGAGCATGCATGTGCGCATGCAAAACGCAGTCCCTGACACGGCCTTTAGGGGCACACGCACGTGAGGCGGTCGCGGTTCAACCAGGATACACGGGTATCCTAGGAACTAGGACATGCGAACCTAATGAGACTTTAAAATTAGGATCATAGGACCATTTATAGAATTTAACTATTGAATAGTACAACCATATTATAGGATCTAGCCTGACAAATGAATTAGGCAAGGACTAGGGACCCAAGAGGCAGAGCTAGCGATCTAACATCTAAATGGATTGAAATTAATAAGGACTCCTTGTATCCATTCATACCCAGGAGTTTATAAATGAGACCCAGGGATGGGTTGAAGTGATAAAGGACGCGACTCCAAGAGACTTTGAGGTAGGTGCTCTATCGCTACTAGACTTTTAAAAAGAGCCATGATTGTTTTCAATGCATGTTTTAAGTATAAATTATATAACTTGTTTAGCATGACTTATTTTATGGCTTGTTTAGCATATAAATAAATTCAGCATGCATATGATTAAATACATTATTCATAGACATGTTTTGCAAACAATTGCATATATTGCATGACTTGTGAGCATTGAGTTCTTGCAAAATTGCATGTCCTTGAGGGTTACCAAAAGACGCTGGAGTGCCCAAAAGATGCTGGGTAGGCAGTTGTGAGGTTTTGAAAAATACATTGCGCATATACTACCAAGACATGTGCTACATGCATAGATTGCATGATAAGTGTAGCCTTGACAGATGAGGGTGGGCTGATGAGGGCGGGCCAATGAGGATGAGTCGATGAGGGCGGGCCAGAGAGAGCTAACAAGGCTTCTAGGCTGACAGGCTTCTAGGTAGGGTTATGACTTTGAATGCAATACTAGCATGAGCAGATTTTATGCATTGCATGCATGTTTTGCAACCGATTGCATAAATTGCATGATTTACGATGAATAAGTGTCATATGTCCCGTGGAGGCATATGACCCTGTGTCCTCAGGTACCCAGGGACCACACGGTGGCAAGGTTGTGGGCATAGTTGGACCCTATGGTTTGAGGATTTATTTGCATTGCATATGGCATGACATGAGGTTGGTCGACCATACCAGATATCCATGAGTTGGATTCAGTTGAGCATCTTATGCATATCATTATATTTATGATATATGATACTTTCGACTTGGATTATGCTATTCTTTAAGTCGTCAGTATTTCAATTCGACAGTGGTTTTTAATATCGATATTGAACGTGATTGTTTGAACATGCACATGTTTTTAAGAGCATATGATTTTAAACATAGCATGCATTGCAAAACTAGTAGTGATAGACTCCTACTGAGTATAGTATATACTCACCCTATCCTTAACATTTTTCAAGATAGTTCCACTCACAAATAGAAGACGTCTCAGGAGATATTAGTGCTACGAGCAAGTGAATAAACAAAGGAGACAACTATACATGTGAGTAAACTCTCTACCCATTGGACATGTATTTGTATTTATTTACAGTTGGGCTATGTGTTGTGACTGGATAGTCCTGGGGAAAAACGTTTATGATTTCTGAAGTTTTTCAAGAACTATTTTGGTTGTTGTGAAAGCAAATGACACTCGGGGTTTTCAAAATGAGTTTAAAACAAAGGATTTTTCCACTGCATTGCATGGTTTTTATAAAATGGTTTTCAAATAGGGATGCATCCTGCCTTAGGAATTAGACCCTGCGTTTTAAAAATAAATGAGAAAACTCGGTCGCCACAAACACTGCTCCTAATCCTTTTCTTGAGGCATCGTAATAAACCACATAACCACTTGCGCCTGATGGTAATGTCAATACTGGGGCAATAGTAAGTCTCCTCTTGAGCTCTTGGAAGCTCTCCTCACAAGCATCTGTCCAAACGAACTGAGTGTCTTTCCTGGTCAGGGTGGTCAATGGTAACGCAATATTAGAGAATCCCTCTATGAAACGACGATAATATCCTGCCAAACCATGAAAAGTGCATATCTTAGTGACTGTCTTGGGCCTCTCCCAATGTAGTACTGCCTCAACCTTCACTGGATCCACAGCCACTCCATCTTTAGATACGAGGTGACCTAAGAATTGCACCTGATCTAACCAAAAGTCACACTTATTGAACTTGGTATACAATTGATGTCTACAAAGTGTGTCCAATACCGTGTGAAGATGCTCCTAATGTGCCTCATGACTAGGTGAATAAATCAAGATGTCATCAACAAAGACAATCACGAACTTATCCAAGTAAGATCAAAAGACACGGTTCATCAGGTCCATGAACACTGCAGATGCGTTTGTTAATCCAAATGACATCACTAAGAACTCATAGTGGCCATAGTGGCTCCTAAAAGCAGTCTTTGAGATGTCCTCTTCTCTAATCCTCAACTGATGATATCCTAACCTTAGGTCTATCTTGGAGAACACTCATGCTGACTGTAGTTGATCAAATAAATCATCTATGCATGGCAAGGGGTATCGGTTCTTTACAGTAACACTATTCAACAACTGATAGTCAATGCATAGTCTCAGTGATCCATCCTTTTTGTTCATAAAAAGGACTGGTGCTCCCCATGGTGATCCACTTGGCCTGATGAAACCCTTATCTAATAACTCTTACAACTGTACTTTAAGCTTTCTCAACTCTGCTGGGGCCATACGGTATGGTGCCTTAAAGATAGATGATGTACCTAGCTCCAAA
Organism: Warburgia ugandensis; assembly: GCA_035236585.1. Lineage (NCBI taxonomy): Eukaryota > Viridiplantae > Streptophyta > Magnoliopsida > Canellales > Canellaceae > Warburgia > Warburgia ugandensis. Next base: position 50,868,430 of record CP141133.1, on the reverse strand, counting down.
TCAATGGTAAAGTCAATCTCCCTACTCGGCGACAATCCTGGTAACTCCTTAGGGAAACATTTACAAACTCACGGACAACATCAATATCATTAAGTTGTGGCTGCCTCTTATCCTCAATAGTCACATACGTGAGAAACGCTCTGCACCCTCGTGAATAGAATCGTGCTGCCTTCATAGTAGAGATGATGCATGTACTCACCTGACCCTTTCTGCCCTGAAATAATATCTTTGGTTGCCTAGGTCTATGAAAAATGACTCACTTCTTTTAGAAGTCCACAGTAGCCTAATAGTTAGCTAACCAATCCATCCCAAATATAACATCATAGTCAACCATGTCAAATAAAATGAAGTAAGAGTCCATCCTCACACCTGATATCTCCACGAGTATCTCCCAAAGATACTCAGTAGTCTCTACTATCTCTCCCATAAGTGTCATAATATCAAACCCAAATGCTAATTTATGCATGCATACATCAAGGCAAGATGCAAAAATGCATGATATAAAAGAATGAGTGGACCCTATGTGAAAGAGGGCCCTGACATGTCGGTCTAAGACCAGAAGAGTACCTTCAATGAGCTGGTGTGATGCCTAGGCCTGTCTTGATGTGATGGCAAATACTTGTCCCTGATTACATGGCGCGGTTGTAGTCTCTGCACCCATCTCGGTTTGCCTCTCTCTCTACCCCTTAGGATAGTCTTTAATGAAATGGCCTACATCTCCACAGTTGAAACACCTGTATGGCTATCTCTGGAAAGGTGGCTGGTATTGTTGCTGTGGTTGGGGCTGCCTCTGATACTGTGGTTTGTTGAATCTATTGCACCCTCGCCCAGGATGCCAACCCTTGCACTTGTCGCATCTCTTCTCCTTTGTGTCTCTCTTAGCCTTGGTCTACGGCTGGTAACCTAGCACTCGATGTGCCTGCATTGCACTAAAGGGTCTCTTGCCCTTAGTGGGCTAGTATGTGCTCCCTTTAGTCCTGAGAGAGTTCTTCTCCAGCATGGAAGCCATGTCCACTGCATCTCTCACAGTAGTAGGTTGGGAAGTAATCACCCGATCTCTCGGCCAGGGTGTTAGTCCATCCACAAATCTATTCATTGCCTCCTTGTCTATGTCAAGTGCGGAAAGGGCAAATCTCCTCAATTGGGTAAATCGGTTTAGGTACTGTTGAATCGTCATGTCTCTTTGCTCCAGTGTGGCAAACTCTTTCTTCAATGATTATAATGCATGGGGTGGAAAGTACTGAGTATCGAAAGCCTGTTTAAAGGCCGCCCATGTCATCATCTTTGTAGGATCTAGTTGTGTAAGTGTAAAGGTCTGCCACCAAAAGCCTACCTCACCCTTTAGTAGGTAGGCAGCTACCCAGACTTGATCCTCTAGTGCAATTTTCATCATGGAAAATGTCCTCTCTGCCTCAAATAGCCATCGCTCAGGCTCCTCAATATCACCATTGCCATAGAAGGGGGGTACCATCTTTTGGAATCTTTCTAATAGTTTATCTATCTTCTTAGGATCACTTGTAGCATCACCCTCGTGGTCTTAGGTGCTGGTGGGTCCTGTACTAGGTGGGTGGAATGAACAGATGAATCCACAGGTGCCACTGGAGGCGGTGTGACAGGGTTAGGGTTCACGACCTGAATCGCAATCCTAACCTGCTGCTATATGAGCAGTATCACCCTAACATTACCCTTTTCACCAACTCAGCATCTCGATCCCCTTGATCAGAGGACTCAATAGGTAGGGCAACTGGCATAGCAGGGTTAGACCTCGTTCTTCTTCAAGGAGCCATCTATCAAAGATTTAAATACCACTAAGTGTAAGTTCCTCTCTCCTAGTTCCTCTTTAACTACAATTTATGGACTGTTACCCACATATATATAGACATTTATAAGGATTATGATGGAATAGACTGGGCTCTGATACCAACTATGGCACCCCAAATTTTTTTTTATAATATAATAATAATAATGGTTGTAGTCGGGATCCCATGTTAAAAAGGTTCTATTAATTATTTTATTAAAACATTTATTGAAAACTTCTAGGTGTTATTTTCTTTTTCCAAAACATCACAATTAAAATTTAAAACATAATTAAATTTTTGCAATGATACAATTGAAACAATACACATGTTAAACCAACGTCAAAATCATCGGCACCTTTATTTTCAAAACAATAAAAATTCAAAACACAATAATAATGTGGCCCAAGGTCTATCCATCATAACATCCCACCTAAATGTCCATCATATGTATGACTATCATAATCAAATCCATAAAATAAAAGTATATAGTCCATAAATAAAGTCACATGGCACTCTGTTTATTAACTCACGTCACTGTCTATCAGTCAAAATAAAGAAATCTCCCACTGCTATCACGGTCTCTCAATGGTCTTGCCCTTCATGTTGTCGCACTTGAGATCTAAGGCATTGCAAAATAAAGCAATGCCTTAGCATGCTATTGCTTGTGTAGATACATAGACATTTAATGTAATAAAGATGGAACAAATCAAATGACAGTGGTGATATAATAAGAAGAGCTATTATCTATAAAAATAAAATCATTATAATCAATGCCAACATAATCTCAAAGCATCATGTACGATAAAACATGCATCTCATGGATTTAAAACATGATATGAGCTAGTGTAAATGAGCATACAATAATCACAGGGCACCCTAAGGTACATGGGTCCCACGAGTGTCACATACACTCGTATCACCAATCATGAGTACTCATACCCAACCTCTGAGTGTCGTCACACCTAGGTATATAATTACATCTCCATGCTCATCATGTAAGCACACATAATAAGAGTATGGATCGTTATGCCATAGTGACAACCCTCTAGGGTCTCAACCACCGCTGCTTCCCGTCGACACCATAATGGGAGACTTAACGTCCGTCCCCATGGAAAGTCCCAGACTGGTAGTGTGGACTATCCATGTTACTAAACCCTTACCGAAAGCCATCTGTGGGTAGGTGTTTATCATATCACAATCACATCACAAATCTCGGAGGGTGGGTGGCCGACCCTACTCCCTCCTGGCATGACATCCATCGACTAAAAGCACCCGTCATAAAATCCAAAATCCAAAATATAAAAAATAAGTATCTCAAAACCTGGGAGCACTCGTGGCTCGCAATCCCCAAGGCACACCCCTCATCCTGGGGTTAGCCTCTAAAAGGACCAACCACTAAGCCTCCACTTTCCTTCTGAAAACCCATCCATTTCAGTGGTGCAATAAAAGAGAAAATTTCTAGTTATGCATAAATATGAAAAATCAATCTCATGAAATCATCAATCATAATCCATTCAATACATTGTCAAATCAAATATCATCATAATACATAAAAGTCTGAGTCTCATAATTATTTTTTGACTAATTTTAATTATGCAATTTAAATCACAGTCAATCATGATGCTTAAAATCAAGACATAATATTAAATGTCATCACCTATCTCGATGTGAGATCACTCAACTCGAGTGTATAATCCCCTTATCTTGTACGTTCTAATGTACCTATGAATACCACAATACTATTTGATGTTATTTATTTCATCATAAGGGAATCTGTGGTGATCCAACCATTGGATCATCTTCGAAGATCTTTAATTATGATTTGGTTCTTAACTTTAGTCCCATCTCATATTCATATGTTTGTTTTTGTGTATATATAATGTTTATTCCTAAATCTGACGGTAAGATCATCCTTAGATCAACAATTTTCCAAGATCTTGGTTAGATCAATGGTCTAGATCAATTTATAGAGTAATTACATCTAATTTATTCCTCTTGCCCTTCTTTAGTATCATATATTTTTCTATTTGTTCAAGTTCTAGGGCCTGATTGCCCTTTGATCGGCCGAATCTAAGTTATTGGATACTATTGTATAATTTTTCTAAATTGAAAGTGGTCAATGGTGTAACAGCCCGAGGGCCCACACCCTGCAACGATATTGTCCGTGCCGGAGTGCCCATACACCCCGCACAGTTTTGTTCTTCCCCAGTTGCCCAGGGAAAAGGCCTCGTTGCAAGGGAAGTCCTCATCACTCTTATCAAGAGCCCAGTAACTTTCCCCCTAGCGATGTGGGACTAACTCTCAGTCTTTCACCTTGCCTAGAAGCCTGCCAGCCCTCTTGGCCCGCCCTCATCGGCCAAGGCTTAATTAAATTGCCATTATTATAAAATAAAAAATTTACAGAATGTTGTGAAGCCTTGGCCGATGAGGGCGGGCCAAGAGGGCTGGCAGGCTTCTAGGCAAGGTGAAAGACTGAGAGTTAGTCCCACATCGCTAGGGGGAAAGTTACTGGGCTCTTGATAAGAGTGATGAGGACTTCCCTTGCAACGAGGCCTTTTCCCTGGGCAACTGGGGAAGAACAAAACCGTGCGGGGTGTATGGGCACTCCGACACGGACAATATCGTTGCAGGGTGTGGGCCCTCGGGCTGTTACAAGTGGTATTAGAGCCAGACCCCGACTCGGTGTGGGTGGCTAGCCGCACGTGGGCGCTTGCGTGTGGTAAGACACGCAGGGACGCGTGTCCCCTAAGGGGGAGAGGTTGTGAAGCCTTGGCCGATGAGGGCGGGCCAAGAGGGCTGGCAGGCTTCTAAGCAAGGTGAAAGACTGAGAGTTAGTCCCACATCACTAGGGGGAAAGTTACTGGGCTCTTGATAAGAGTGATGAGGACTTCTCTTGTAACGAGGCCTTTTCCCTGGGCAACTGGGGAAGAACAAAACCGTGCGGGATGTATGGGCACTCCGGCACGGACAATATCGTTGCAGGGTGTGGGCCCTCGGGCTGTTACAAATGGTAAGGTTTTTTAAGTTAAATCTAGGTCCACATTGTTAAGACGTTCACAATGGATGTTTCTGATCGTGATTTGGACCTCTGTAGCAATCAAAATCAAGTTTTTTGTGAAAATACTTTATAAATTAATATTAGTAATTTATAGGGAGTCGGGTAGTGCATTTGCAATGGTTTACACCAGTGGCTCGGCTTACACCGGGTTACACCGGCGGCCCCAATTTGCACCGGTTTACACTGACGGCTCTAGTTTACACCAGGTTACATCGATGGCCCCATTTTACACTTGGTTACACCGACACGATGTAGAAAATGGCACCGGGGTAGACTACCGGAGTCCGGTTGTCGTCGGTGACCCCACAGGTGTCCAAATTCCACCATTTTGCACAAAATTTCATGTATTTTCCATTTTGAACACTCATTTGGCTTGATTTTGCCAAAAACTAAGGTTTTTACTCAATTTTTCTCATGTTCATAAAATTTTCCTACGTACTGTTCTTTGCTATTTTCGGCGTCGTCCACCGTCGGATCTTCCTCAACTTAAAGGGTTTGTTCTTAGGTTCCTTATGCACTAGATGGATGGTCTAATCTCTATTTTAATGTTGTTTTATCAACCTATTTGCCTTCCAATAGTAGCTTATACAGATTTCTAGGAAAAATGATAAACCCTAGTCGTTTTTTTTTACTTTAATGCACACCATTGATGTATATACCACACATGTAAAGGGGGATTAGAGGGTTGGGGCTTACCTCGATCAGCTGGGCAGTTGTTGACATTGATAGATCCCTAGTTGCAGGAAAAACGCAATTTTGCAGAGGTAGGGTTTAAGGAAAGGACGCAATGGAGAAGATGATGAGAGGAGCAGACTGAGGGAGAGAGATCGTGCTTGGGAAGGAGGAAGGGAACTCTTCCCTTATATGCCTTCACTCCAATGATATTTTCGGCGAAATCGTCAGATTTGATAAGGGGGGATGGAAGGGGTGTCGTTATCAAAACAACCCACTACAATTCAGTCCCCTCCAAATTACCAAACTCAAGGGCTCATAACTTCTTCGTTTGAGCTCCGTTTTCTGTGTTCTTTATGTCGTTGGAATCCTATTGATGTGCACTTTCTAGTTTTCAAGTTTTTAAAACCAATTTCTATGCATAAAATTTCTAATTTATTTTATCACTAATTTAAGATTAAAATTGAGGACATTACAATAACTTATCTCTCTCATACATATCACGTAATGGATTAGGAGTGAAATAGTATGAATGTGGAAGTTTTCTATTTCTTATTTGGTAGGCCATTGCCCTCAAATTTATGTATAATGAAATAAATCATTGAATAAAATGAATGAGAACCTTTCTTTTTTCATGTTTTTATGTGACTAAGAAAAACCCTTACTATGTGATGCAACCTAAATGCGACTCCTAACTCTAAATGATGCACAATCAATTCTTAATAGTCCAGTAACAAACAAAATTGTTAATCTTTGGTAAGGTGTGGCATGGTAGCTTTTAGACCTAAATATAAATAATTCAATTGTCAGGGCTTGACCATTCTTACCAGATAGGTTCTGCTCCAAGTGGTTAATACAATTCTCATGGATGGAGGCATTTAGATCACAACAACTATCCACAAAAGGTGTGAAAAAATTGCTTGGCTTTTGCATATTGACTATAACCATGATGCTCAAAATCCACTTGAGTCACAATAGATCTCCTTTCAGAAGGTCCTACAAGCTTGAAACCCTAAGTCTCTTGCTACTTCATTTTTAATTAAGCTTCCAAGGGTTGGGACCACAAATATACAAAGAATTAATTTGATTTCTTAAGTGGCCTAAGGATCTGGAGATGAAATCCAGTCCTTATCTTATGAGGGCTCCTATGAGGCCCTTACTATCATTAAGTTCCATCCACCATAAAGCCTTAAACATGCAACGCAATATAAGAAAGCAAACTAAAGCAACTTATATGGTATCTACCCAAGGGTTAGATAGGTGCTCTCCAATGCAAAAACCCTAACTAAAGATGAAACAAATAAGATGAATGATTGTGAACTATATGAATTATTCTACCAACCAAATGCTAATTAAATTAAATACAACCTAACTAGAAAATCGATTCAATGGATACTTATGGTGGGGTTTTTTTTATGAAGATTAAGTGTGGGCCTCCTATCCACACACTTGCCCTATACTAATACAATTCATTTAAAATTGAATAAATGGGGACTCACTACAAGATCATTCTAGAAGGAAAAACCCTAATTTAGGGAAGCAATAAAATTTGATAAAGCTTTGGTCGACAAAATAACCGTTGCTCCTTTTGCCAAATTCTCCTCACACAAGACAAGTAAGATGGATCAATTTATTAGGAATTAGTAAGATATGCAAATGCAAAGCAGAAATCCTAATTTAATGTAACCTAAGACTACATCTAAACATAAATAATCTAAATAAAGATCCAACTAGAAATCCATTTCAATTCTCCAACAACAACACCAAAAACTTGGTGTATCTTTAAGAAGGAAATTTTCCTAATCTAATACTTTCCTAAACTAAAACTTTATAAACATGAAACATTTTAAAATTCAAAAAGGAAACTTTCTAAACCTAAACTAAGATGTAAACAACGAATTAACTACTAACAAAACAAGAATATGCAACTAAACTATGTAAAAACCAAAAACGAAAGTGACCTCACACCATGAGCATGATCCATGGATTGTACGCATGGTTCTAGGATGAAAATGTGATCAAAATTGATGAATCTAAAGTGAAATATCGCACAAAATAATTAATTGGATCTAATACACAACATAAAAAGCTAATTGGATTCCTAAGAATTCAAGCAAATAAGGTGTTTAGATGGCTAAAAACAAAGAAAAAAGTCAAGGGGAGAAAATTTCATATTTCAACTACTTAAGAACATCAAACAAATCATGAATAAAAAGGCAATTGAAACCTTAACTTTTATGCAAGAAAACAGCCTAGATTAAAAGTACTTTGACAAAGGAATTTTTTTTGACATGAAACTTCAAAGAACTTTATTGAATCAATGTCAAATTACATGAAAAAACTGATGCATAATACACGTTCTATTGTTGAAAATTATGTCCAATTCCCATGCATAAAATCCTATTTAAATAGCATCAACAATGCAATCTAATGCCCATAATATCATGAATGCAAACAAAACCTAGAAAGGAATTCAAGATAAAAGAAGTCTAAATCAATGAAATAAGGTAAGGAAATTGACCTAAAACTAAGGTGGGAATAAATAATTTTCGCTCAAAATCTCTTAAAAATCACACTTTTAACATAGGAAAGTTACTTGAATTGGTGCTCCAATCGTGTGGTTCCATGTGGCACTCCTCCATGGCTTGATGGCTCATTGCATGGTGGCTTAAGTGGCTTTAATAGTTGGCTTCAAGGCTTGAGTGGCTCATGTGGCTTATCACCCTTTTTTCATGGCTTTAATGGCTTCCATGCAAAGGTGGTGGAAATGCATGGCTTGGGCTTGGGTCCATTCCTGGTCAACTTTTCTTCTCCATTTGCTTTTTACATGTTCTGATATAGTCTTGAACCTTGATCACACCTTAGATTGATGACAATTAGGTTTTGGCTTGCTTAGGTATCCTAGTTAGACTAGGAAACCTCATGAATGACTTCAATTCTTATTTTGATCAAGCTTTGCCTTTGGATTACCTTTTCAACATATATAAAAGGTGAAAAGCCCCCATTAATTCTTATAAAATTATGATCATTCACATACTTACTCTAGATTAGCTTATGAACCTAGAAAATATCAAAATTTTAAATTATTCGGTAAAAAATGGTGTGTTACAAATTTTGGCCAAAAAACCCTAATTTAAAGCTATAAGTTATAACACATGGGTAGCTAATGGTGTGACTTTTGTACAAAATTGAACACTTATCATTGCTCGCATATTAATTGATCCTTATTCCAAATACTTGTTTAAATCATATGACATTGCATCATGTATGGACTATATTAAACATGAGCTTGGCATTTGTAGGAAGACCAGTTTTGGCACTTGAAATTTTTTTAGACATGCCTATTTGGGTGTTAGACCAAGAACTTAGTTCTAACCTAATCCTCTTAAGCATGATTATTCTGGGCATGGATTGGTTAGCAGACCATGTAACAGTGATTGATTGTAGAAACAAAAGAGTCACGCTTAGTAGCCCAAGAAGGGAAACTATTACCTTTAAGGGAAGACTAGACGTTTTGAGAATAAGTATTATTTTAGCAATGCAAGTCATGACTCATAGCCAGAGGATGTAACACTTATTCGACAAGTGTGGTGACTTAGGAGGAGTAAGGGCCTAAGATTGAAGAGATTGACATACTATAAGAATTCCAAGATGCATTTACATAGGAATTGTTTGGATTACCATAAAAACAAGAGATGGATTTCATAATTAAGCTCATTTAAGGAACAACTCTCATTTTAAAGGCAAATTACGATATGACTCTAGCCAAGATGAAGGAGTTAAAGGTGCAACTCCAAGAGTTGATGAATTAGAGGTTCATATAATTGTTGAGAGTTTCCTAAAGTGCATGTTAGTTGTTGTAGCGTCAAATCCACATGGAGGATATATTGTGAGTTTAAAGCACCAAATTATTCTACCCTAATAACCCTAAAAGATTTACATTATAAGATGAGGTTATGAAATGATCAAATAGATTATATTTCTTTGAATTAATAGAATAAACTATCATTGAAGGTCAGGATTAGAGATCACCTAGACTAGTATTAGGTTTGCCACTAGTTATTCCTCTTTATAACTTACGAAGTAAATTGTAATTATGATCATTTTCTCATAATGTGGTTTCTTTTAAAATTTAACTTAAAAATCATTGATCATTAGAAACTAAATTGACTACCAAATACTAGGTATTCTATGTAAAACCTACCGATAATGATTCAAGGATTGATTCTAAGTATTAACTATGAAGGGAAATGACAATGATCAAAGAATTATACTAAGGGCAATTTTATCTTTTCCAAAATGAGATAACTTTCAAATTATATTTTCCAAGACATTTAAGATATTGAGAATTAATGAATAGTGTTTCATAATGTTACGCTAGGATCACTCTATTCCTAGGAAAAAATAAACTAGCCTAACATAATTTCTAATGTGACATAAATTAATTAAATTTATATTTGAGTAATGGAAATTTAAATGCATTGAACTAATCTATAACTAAATGAAAGAACCAACCTAAAAACTATGTTACATAGTATCTAATTTCCATTATTTTTCACTTGATTGTTACAACTATTGAGAAAAAGAAAAATGAGAAAGAGAAAAGAAAGGAATAACATTAAAAATTTCTAAGTTCCAAGTAGTTGGATCAATATTTCCTTCATGTTTCATATGTCATTTGTAGCCAAGAACACCTTAACTTTTATCCAAATCAAGAATAAAGTTAGAGCATAACATGCATTTGCAATTAGCACAATAGTAACTCAAAGAATGTCACTTTCCACATCCTGTAGAAAACAAGATTTAAATTTCTAGTGTGAATCAGTGGTCATCTACTATAGATTCACGTCCAAAAATGTTCCTCAATTACCTTCAAAATGAGCTATTGCATACTAAAATTCAATACGATATTGGATGAGATAAAAAGTACAACAATCAAGCGTGAGTGTCACTAGCAACTAGGAGTTGCAAGTGACACTTGACTACTACACTTGACAATGTAGTGAGTATGAACGGAGGTACTTTAGCCAATGATTTCACCATCTTAAAGATCAAAATTTTTAGTGAAATTTCATATTTAGCCTAATTGGATGTTAAGATATCCAATGGTATGGTTAGATATTTGATAAAATCATCATAGTGGGAGATATTTGATGAAGAAGATGATGGGTTCATCATAGACAGTAGTAGTCCCTATTATTGTGTACACCAATGAGCATGTGATGAAGTTAATCACTTTTGGGCATTATTATCTCCAAATTATAGATTAAAATTTCAATGAAATTTTGTATCTAACCTAATTGGATTTCAAGGAAACCATTTGTACGGTTAGATTTTTTAGAAAAACAACAAATATTGAGATATTGGGTATAGAATATGATAGGTTCAAGACAAATAGTAACAATGCCTATTACTATTTTCTTCAGGAAATCTCTCCCAAAACTTCACAAAATTGCTAGATAACCACATCACCTTCTTTCTAAGACTTTGGAGAACATCCACAATGGCTTAGATCATTAAACAAAAGACAAAAACACTACTAAAAGAAGGGAAATTCAATGTTTTATTTTCTTCTACAAATGACAATGATAAAAGGAGACAAACTTGAGGTTTTCTTCTTCTACGGTTGTTTTTACTTAGGAATACTTGACAACTTCTTCTTGGGAGATATGGGAGCATTAGTATTGGCTTAGATCATAGATCAACACTGATTTGAAATCACATAAGGGAGAAATCCGACGCTCTATTATTGCACACCTATAGGGGTAGCAATAATGGAACATGGGTTAAAAACTTGGATTTCACCTAGCTTTCTTGCTCTTTGCTAGCGAAAATTATTCAAAATAAGACTAAAAAACTTGTTTCTAGTTTCCCTATATTAGATATGTGTATTTAACCTCTTACTTACTACCATTCATAGCATTTAAAGGCTATGATGACAGCAGTAGTAGGTGAAAGAGATAACTAACAAGCATCACACAATCTACTCGGAATGAAGATTCAAAATAAGATAACAATTAGATTTACTTAATTCTAAGCAATTATAAAGAGAAGATTATATAAAACTACAATAATCAAGGGGAACAATGTTCTACCACCTAAAGGATCAAATCAGGGAGTTAGAGTTTATTCCTTTGAACTAATCCACACCTTCTCTCTCCTGATCTTCCCAATGCAATTGATAGTTGATTGGATAGTATGGAAAGCCTAATGAATAGGTTAATTGCTTCTAGGCAAGATACTAAGTCATATCTGCCATATCAACAACCTCAGTATGAGAAATCCTATATCTATTCTTACCACACATATCCCACTATTTCAAGCCATCAAGGTCCACTTATAATGGATATTATCAAGAGCCAGTGGATGCACACACTGCATCCACTAAACCTACTAGTCATTATTATATATACTAAGATAGATTATCAGGACTAAATGGATGAGCTAGTTATCATAAAAAACCATGGTTTCATGATTATCAACCATATCTGGGACAATCATCATGGTTCCAACCTGATCAATCCTTTCTCAGTACTTCAATTCCATAGGAGTTGTTTCATCCACAATAGAGGAAATGAATCATTTGAAGAAACCTTTAGGATATATATGGAATCAACTCATAGATCCATTTATGAGTTGAGATAAATGAATGTTGAATTTAGAGAAAGGTTTAAGGAACTTGAACAAATTGAGGCTTATGAAAAGCCAATATTTACTAATACCAGGATACAAATATCATATAATCCTTCTAAGCTATAAGATTTCCAACAATCCTTGGAATCGTCCAATACATATTTACTCAAGTCATATCCTACTCCTTTTTATGGTTATGATGATGAGATATCCATTAATAAAGAGAATAATATCTAGACATAGAGCTTGTAGTGACACTTCTCAATGGTAAGATCAATTAGAAATCCCTACACTTCCTGAAACTCAATTTAAGCCTTGGAGTGTAGTAGTAGTACTCGATTGGGGCTTGCAAACCTTATTTGATCAAACTCTAGATATGAATATAGGTCCACCAGAAACCTTATTTGTGGCTAAATAATAAGAGGAAGATGAGTCCATTGATGTACTTATAACGACCTTAAAAATTTTGAGGACTAAATTTCTCTGAGGGAAGATTTTAACAAGCCCAAAATTCTACTATTGCATGATCGAGATATGAGTTTTCTAGATAGATAACTTTTTATGGAATAAGAATCAAGAACTAAAACATGCACAATTGGATTCTACTCAGAAAATGGAATCCAATGACCCAAAGAACGCTGAAAGTAGAGTCTGGATAAGGAAGTAATGGGACTTCAAAGTCAGGGGTATTTTGATAATTAAAAGTTATAAAAAAATTAGAACTTGAATTTGAAACTATTATATCTAGATTCTACTCATTGATATGATTTCAATGACACTAAGTTTGCTGAAATCGGAGTTTGGATGAATAAACGGTAATTTTCTTACAAAAGGATATTTTTGTAATTTCATTAGTGGGCCTCATTTGTAGAAATGCGGGTCTGATAGTGATGAGGTGTTGGGCATGTAACAATCACACACGTTGTCTAGACTTAGGCTGAGTGGAATGATGAGGAAGAAACACAATCATTCTATGTTTAATATATAAAAAGAAAAGAAAAGAATTAATAAAAGGAGGGGCCATATTTGATAGTGGCACTCCCCCCTTAGTGGTTTTCCAAAAATAGATCGTATGATTTGTTCTCAAGCAAGGAAACCCAACAGTCATGAACCCGATAGAATCAAGGAAAAACCTGGCGAGGGGAGAAGAAAGAAGAGAAGGGGAAGAAGAAGAAGAAGAAGAGAAGAAGAAGAAAGGAGCAGGGAGATCTGTGCGGGGGTAAAACCCAGTCACGCCAAAGAAGAAGAGTTGGGTGGGGATTTTTGTGTCATCAAAAAAGATGGAACTTGTCGGTGATAATGGAAACTCATATATAAAATCTGACTGTTTGTTTTACTTTGCATGAAGGGGCGATCAAAAGCCCTTTGTTTCCACTATGATCAAAGGACGAGAAACGCTTCTTTGAGTCTATTGATCAGATTCAATCATCATCATAATCGTTATCTTTGTCTTTAAATCACAACAATGACAAGGACCAGCATTGGCTCATCCTTGACACAAACTCTTTCCCAGTTAAAGTTAAATGACTAAGGAAGGAGAGATTAGAGAATCAGCTTCCTATGGCCACTTGTAAGAGAAACGGAAGTAGCAGAATTCTTTAAATCAGTTAAATTTAGTCATAGCTTGATCCAGGCCTATAGGTTTCTCATCCCCCTCCTCTTCCTTATGCTGCCTGCATAATCATAGTATTTCTAATTTAATTCAATTAGATGCCACTCCTTGCTCATCTTGTTTACATTTTAGTCGAATAGTATATGTCATGGAATAAAAAAAACTTAGGATGAATGTTCAGAAGAAATCTGTAAGGGGATGGACCTTATTTGATGTTCCTTTAGTGATTCTCATTCACAGTCTTTTTTTTTTTAATAGCAGAGCATGTGATGAGAACTAGATTTCAGCTAGTGAAAGGAGTAACTTAGTGTAAGTTCATGTCATGATTCAGTCTTTGAAAATGCTGAAAGTAAAGCACCTATGAGGACATTTGATGCATCTGATGTCTGAAGATATAGAAATAAACCTATGTTGTTGGCAGGTTGGAACAGTGGTGAAGATCTGATTGTTACCAGACCTTAGAACATTCTTACTCAGAGTGGCTCCCATTCATCAAACAAACTAGTACCATTTGATTTGAGGAGAACCTCCTCTAGGCAATAGGAGTAGAAGAGGGGACTAAAGTGTCATGAGGATAACATATCATGTGTTACTAGAATTAAGGATGCAAACATTTTGGCAAATGATCTTAATGTTGTTTCGGACAGAAAGAATATTGCCTATAGATCTAATTTAATTGAGAGGGTTTATAAGGTAGTTCACACTCAAATAACTGCTGGTTGGGTGGCTAACTCTAGTTATGAGATAGTAGAGAGCATTATGATCCCAAGTACATCTACTAGAGATGCCAAGGATCTTGAAGAAAATTCAAGTTCTTAGCTCTTAGGAGAACCTTCTCCCTGTTTTATGGAGCATGTGGAGTCCTCATTGATATGACAAGTAACAAGTAATGAAATAGATAGTTATAAATATGCTACAGTTGGCTCATATAATGTTCTTATTGATACTGTAGATGGCAATGACATTCATACCAGAATTAGTTCCCCAATGAAAATCTATCCATGCATGGAAACAGAAAACGACATGCATTATGAGAATCTTCCACTAATGTCTATGAAATCTTCAGACACATATTAGTTTACCTAAGCATCTATTCTTTGATGAATTCACTAATGGTTGTTAGCATAAAAGCAATTGGTATTTGCAATAAAGATTTCAATAGAGGGAATAAGGCAAGTTGCTTATCCTAAAACATGTTTAGGTTCTTTTTGTTGCTATAGCAGTTGTGAGCATTCTAACTCAATTGAATTACCTAAATAATATTAAAGCACTTGGTCGATCGTGGAAAAGTGGGTGATTAGAGTCAGTGGAATTGAAGAACAAGTCACACAAGGTAGGTGGAAATTTAAGACAGCATGACTAAATGATAAGATGCATGTTTTAAACATGATCTTCTTTCTGATTATAAATGTTATAACATTTAAATGATATGATTGATATTGGAAGTGCTTTAAATTGAAATGATGACAATAATGTTAATTAAAAGAATTGCATGTTATAATTGATGCTTATGGCTTGCACATCATGTATGTTCATTGTAAAATCATGTTTATGGTACATGGATACCATGTCATCAAATAAGTGAGGATGTGATTTTGTTATGAAATATATGAATAGGCAAATTGCCTGCTATTATGATAATTTTACATTTGGGCATGAAGGCTTAAGAGTTTTGTTTTATGAAGGCATATGCCTGAGGTTGCTATGTTAGGGAAGTTATGAGGGTTTGGCCACCTGCTTCTTGAAATTTGATGATATAATGATACCTTGCCCTATGAGAGGCTAAAAGAAGTTGTGTAGGGCAATTATGGGAAGGTCGCCACTATGAAAGTCCTGTCTCCCCATATAGGCAATGACACAATATTTTCCACCCTGGTATTAGCGGTGAATAGGGCAGTTATCGGAGTGCACTAATACGGATCAGACTGCAACATAGTAGTCCTTATGTTTGATGCATTATGGTGCTTATATTATGATAGTATGAGATGCCTTATATGATGTGACATGATGATGTACCTTATATTGTTTTTCTAGTAGAGGTTGGATGATTATGAACTCCACATGATGAGGGGTATGATTCTGAAACCCAGTATAGTTTAGGGATATAGACTATGAGACTTATTGATATATTTATAATTTTGTATGACTTTTGACAATTTTAATATATGTGTAGTAATTCTATATGTATATGATTGAAGGCATAGTTTCATATAAGTTTCATATGGGTATATGAATGGGTAGGACTATTATGCAGAGTATGGTTCATGGAATTGGATTAGTTTATTTTGATAACAAATAATAATTAAAGATGTTTGATAAATTAATGGATTACTTATAATTATGAAACATGTAGATATTGATAATTATGAAACATGTTTATAATTAATTTATCAATGGATTGTTAATGACTATGAAACATGTAGATATTTGGTTTATAAATGGATTATTGAAATGTGAAACATATAGCAAATCTAATTCAATATAATTGCTATGAAAATGAATATTCTAATTACTATGGAATAATTAATGTATATTAAGGTTGAACATGCTTCTTAAACTCCCCTACCAAGCATTGCTTGCTAAGATATTGTAAATATTTTATGTTTATAATATCTCAGATATAGATAGACAAGAGAAGATATACACAAGAAGAGAAATCCAGCAACTATACTTATGCGCTCAGGTATATATTTTCTTAAGGCTTTTGTATTGTGTATTTAGTCATTTGAATTGTGATATTAGACATTTAATATGATATTTATAGGGGTGTATAAGTGAACCACTGGATGGCTCTTGTTTTGAAGAAATGAATGTCTATCTTCTAGAAACATTATATATATGTATAGTATGAGCATCAAGGTGACATCCGGGTTTCTGGGAAAATGAACTTAAAAAAAAAATCCTTCTACTGTTTTTGAATTTTAAAATTAAAGACATGCCACCTTTTGAAATTAGGTTCACCTGAAGCTTTAGTTTAGGCATGCCTCTGATTCCAGGCGCACCTGACGATTGGTTAAGTTATAAACTTTATTTTTTTTTTCTTTCATTCTTTCATTCTTTTTCCTTTTTTCATCTTCTAAACTTATTTTCACAACTCCTAAGAGCTGAGAAGGTGAAAACAACTATTCCTCTTCAATATTTTATAGATCTAAGGATTCATGATCTTATCTCATTTTTACATTTTTTGTTAAAAAACATAAAAAAGTTTTTATTTTTCAATTATTTTATTATTATTTTTATTTTTAAGATAAATCTTGATGGGTTCTTATTCTATATGTATAAAAAAACATTTCATTTGAGTTTTATGATTTGAGTTTATTTTAAGGTTATTTTTGTGTTTTTTTAAAAATATCAACTACGAAAATTGAATTTTTTTTTTGTATTTCCTTTTTGAAATGTATTTCTATCCATGCATATAGCTTTCTCATGCTTGTATCTTAAATGTTTTTCTCATTCTTTTTTTTGTATTTTAAGTTTATTTTTTTTCAATTTTTCCAAAAATAATAGTTATCGAAATTGAAAAAAATGTTTTTTTATATTTATTAGTTAAGATGTATTTCTATCCACATATATAGCTTTACCATGCCTGTACGTTCATGTGTGATATTTTTTTCATGCTTTTTTTTGTATTTTAGGCTTATTTTTTCAACTTTTCTAAAAATAACAATTACAAAAATTGAAAAAAGTTGGTTTTATTTATATTTAGTAGTTAAAACATACTTTCATCCACGTATATAGCATCCCCTTACTTGATGGGTTTAAATTTAGACACTTCATGTCCATCAACTACTTCTAAATGTGCAAACCTAGGGTGGGAGTACAGAGAGTTAAGAATTTTAGGTGATAAAAGCATAGGTCGGTGCAAATTGTGTGGGAATAAGTATAGTGGTGGGATTTATATGCTAAAACAACATTTTGCTGGAGGGCATAAGAATGCTAAAAAATGCAGCAAAGTCACCCCTAATATATTAAAGAGAATAAATGATTATATGAATGACTCAAGAAAGAAGGATGAAAGAGAGAGAATTATTGTGGAGCAAACATAACCAGAAAATTTGTTTGGGATTCATGAGGACTATGAAGTTATTGATCTTGATGATGAAACTGATAGTGGGAGACTAGCTGGTGTTGGTAGTGGCCTTAGTGGAATTGTTATTGGGAGTAGTAAGAGATCTAGGTGTGGACCAAGCGGCATAAAGGGATCTCTTGATATTCACTTTGCCCCTAATCCCAAGAGGGCTCCTTTGTAGCAAACCACAATAAATAATGCATATAAAAGGAGTTCAGGACTAGAGAATGTGATTACATTGCAAGTTGGTATTATGAGAATGGCATTGCCTTCAATACCACTCAGTGTCAATTATTTTAGACCATGTTAGAGGCACCTGCATAGCATGGTCCAAGTACATGCTCTTCTTTTATTTTCCTTTATATACTAGTACTTTTTATGCATGTTTCCTTAAGTTAAAGAGTATCTAACTGGTGTTTTTTTCTATCTAAGGTTTAAGCACCCTCTTACCATGAGTTGAGGGTGCCTCTTCTTAGAAAGCAAGTTGCAAGGACAAATGAATTTGTGCAAGAGTACAGAAAAGATTGGGCATGATACAGGTGCTCTATAATGTTAGATTGGTGGAACAATGGCAAGGGTCGTACCTTAATCAATTTCTTAGTAAATTATCCAATTGGGATAGTTTTCCTAAAATCAATTGATGGATTTGAGCATGTAAAGAGCTCAGATTTAATCATAAAAATGATGGATGATGTCATAAATGGCATTGGAAAGGAAAATGTTGTCTAGGTAATCCCTCCTCTTAACCTCAGTTAAATCTTTATTAAGAAATTTAATATTTAAAAGTTTTAATATTACTCTTGAATTCCATTGCCTATTACAGGTCATCACAGACAATGCATCAAATTATGTAGCTGTAGGGAGATGCTTACAAATAAGAAGGAAGCATCTATTTTGCACACCCTGTGCAGCACACTGTGTTGATTTGATGTTAAAGGATATTGGCAAATTGCTAAAAGTGGTGCATGTCATGAAATAAGTAAAGGCAATGACTGTTTTCATATATAGTCATACCAATGTCCTTCATTGGGTGAGAACAATAACCAAGAAAAGAGAATTGGTTAGACTTGCAGTCACTCGTTTTGCACAAACTTCTTAAGTTTGGAGAGTATCTACAATGTGAGGGCGAAATTGAGGGAGATGTTTCACTATCACACATGGAGCAATACACTAGTCAGTCAAAGAGTGTAGAAGATTGTTAGTCATTGCTCTTTCTCGAACAATATTTTATTTTGTTTGAAGATAATGACACCACTTGTAGAGGTTTTGAGGATAGTGGATACCGAAGAGAAGCCTGCAATGGGCTATATTTATGAGGCTATCACTTGAGCCAAGGAAAAGATTTGGGCAAATCTTAAAGATAATGAACAACAAGCCACCCATATTTGTGGAATTGTAGATAGTAGATGGATGAATTAACTTTGTCAACCCTTGCATTTGGCTAGTTATTATCTTAACCCTACATTCTATTACGATAAGAAAGAAGATGTTGAGGCCGATAGATTTATCAAGCAAGGCCTATTCGATACCATCAATACCCTATATGCATATCAGGATAATACAAGTAGGGTGATTGACGAGGTAGGCCCATATAAACATGCGATTAGCCTATTTGTTAATGACTTGGCTAAATTGAAAAGAAAGACAATGATTCCTTGTAAGTTTTATAATTTCAAATCATATTTTTTGAGTGTTAAATTTCTTTAATTTATGTTTTTTATTTCTTTAGTGTTACCTATTATTTAACTTTTGTAGGCAAGTAGTGGGTTACTTTTGGGGCTGAATCCCCAATTCTTCAAAAATTAACTATAAAATTCCTCTCCTAGACCTCTAGTGCATCTCCTCAAGAGCAAAACTGGAGTGTCTTTGAGAATATATTTTTTTAGTATTACTTGCTTTACTAATTTATAGATCAATCAATAGTATAATTTGCAACCAACCTCATATATATTTGATATTTTGTTGTAGCTTTGCACAAATAAGAGAAATAGGTTGCAAGCAAAAATATTGAATGATCTAGTACACGTTCAATATAATCAATGTCTTCACCATCGACATGAAGATCTTTTAAGATCGTAAACATATACAAATCTTATTATATTGAGAGAGGTTAATGAAAGTGATGAGTAAATCATTGAAGCAGATGCTGAAGATGACTTCATCCATCTAGATGATAACCTCACATGGGATTAAGTTGAGTGTGCTACTAGATCTAGTTCACATGTTGCTCCTCCCACTAGGCAATACCAGGGGTAAAGGTGATAGAGCCTGAGCCAAAGGAACATGTCTCAGGTACTTGCAGAACTAAAGGAAATTGGTTATGAGGAGGACACTGAGGAGGAGTTGCAAGGTTAGGATGGTGGTCCTCCTGGATATGTTGACGAGGATTATGATTGCTCTCATGATATTTTGAACCTTGAAGATCATTTTAGAGATGACTAAGTGAGTAGTCTTAAACTTTTAAAAGTTACTTGACTTGATTATGGTTATATATTTCTCAAAATAAATTGCATGTTTGGATAGTATTTTATCATAGAATTATGTTTCTATATTTTCATATTTCTTAATAATTTTTAACATTTTTGTTATTTTTTAATTATTAAATATGTAATTTTACTCCTCGTGATTTAGGCACATGCCCAGGGGCCTAGGCCCTCTAGGTTTTAGGGGTACCCCCTTGTGCTTAGGTGTAGCTTATGCCTCTAACTACATAGATTTTTACCACCACCAAAAATTTCAAGGTGGAGAATGTATATAGACTACCGCAAGATTGTAAAGTGGCATGAAATTTTTTTCCATTTCATTATTAAGTTTAGACAATTAGGTTTATTATAGGCTATGTCTAGCTAAAGACATTAAAATTAGCACTCACTAGAAGGCAACTTAGGGATTTTAGAGTCTCATTATTCTACATTAACCATTCATCATAAAAGTGTCATATATTTTAAAACATTGGGGACAATATTTACTTTCAATTGGGAGGTGTAGATACGCATGAGCTTTTGAGTTTTTTCTTCATATTTTAGAAAAAAATTAAGAAAAATTCCAAAAATATCTAAGTTTTTCAAAATTTTTTAAGGTCAAGTTCTTTTACTGTGAGAATTGGATTGGTTGAAGTTTAATATTTCCACTACTTTAACCTCTTAATAGAAATGCATATGGTTAATTTTTTATTTTATTGATGACTTTAAGTATTTTATGAAAGTTAAATCTAAAAACACACTTACACACAGTGCACAAGTTTAGACAAATAGATGGTCATGACTTAAAAACCTTGAGGAAATCAATGGAGACCTATATACACAAGTGAGTTTTAGAGATTATCACTTTTTCATGGATTATAAATATTTTCCTATTTTCTTCAGCAAACATTACTTTGAAAGATCCCAGTATTCTTTATCTTGGTCAAAATGCCAAGAACGAACTAGGAGTATTAACATTGTTTCTTAAATATTTATTGAATCAAGTAAGTTCTAAGAAATCTAGCAAATGATATATACCATCCTTGTTATAAGCCAGAAATATAGCCTACCCAATGCATTATACCACTAGTGAGACCCTTGAACCATTTTGAAAAGCCTTCTCTTTTTAAAACCCCATTTACCTTAATAAAGAAACCCTAGTAAGAATATCCACTACCTACCTTTCAAAAATGAGTAGGGATGATAGCAAAAGTTCAGAATAAGGATAAAAGTCAAAGAAGTGAAAATAAATTGAAGTGTTTACATAGAAAGAAAAAGCCTTTTTCAAAGAAGTACAAAGAAAAGTATTCCTTCTCAGAAATATAAAAGAAAAGTGAGAAAAGTATTAAAAAAGGAGAAGGGGAGAAAAATTGAAGAAAAAGGAAATACAAGATAGATATTCACTTTAGTATAATCAAAAGAAAATTTTGTTCAACCGTTTAATGAAGAAATCTACTCAGTTTTGAAACTTTTGAATCTTGTAACCCTTCCTTTTAGAACCTATCCTAAGTCTATGTTTCGTCCTATTTAAAGACCTATTGATCTTAGTTAGAACATAGCCTTGATGAGGATATAAATAGGAAGGAATTAAGGTGAACTATTCTTTACAGTCTTGGTAATGGCATCCATTCTTAGGGATCACAATCCTTTGTCTCATTTCTACTTATAAAAGGTTATGTGAACCATTAATATCTTTAAACTTGGTCACATAGTTAGAGAATTTTGTTTGACCCCATTTTCTCTAAGAGTTTTATTTTGAGTTTATACTAGTGAGAATTTGAAGTCAAGACATCTTTCCATAGGAGTAATAAGCATATCCATTTAGAAGTACTGATTTATGTAGCCAATACACATAGTGCACTCTAGGCTTAAGCTAGAATAAAATGGCTTTGGTATTATGTAATTTGTGGACTTTCTAATTCATCTTTATTAAGTTATTGAAGAAAGTAGCATATTAGTGGACGAGAATTCTCTAAGATAAAATAAAGGACTTAGCCTTAGGGAATTTTGGGGTACATTCAATGTAAACTTGCACGAGACTTAACTCGGTCGCTAGAGCATCAATTCATACAACTTTCCTATGTTAAAAGTGTGATTTTTATGTGATTTTGAGAGGTAAAATGATCATGCATTAAAAGACCCATCAAGAGTGAAAAATTCACTTTCATAACCCATCTCCCACCCATAATCCACCATTCATCCTAGGTTTCCTTATTTTTAAGTCAAGGAAGGAGCCAACATCCAAGAGAAGGACACTCCCTACTTAGTTGGCAAAATCAAGTGGTTTCCTAATTACCAAACCCTAGATCCAAGTCCATTTAAACATGTAAAAGGCCTAGGTCTTCTTCTAGATTTTCCTATTTATTTTTTCCTTTTTTCTCACTCTTCCCACTAACCAATCGCCATGAAAATGATGCCTCCCCTCCTTATAAAATTAGTAACCAGCCAGCCCATCCTTATTCATCTATCTTATGTCATCTGTATGATATCATACCTACCTAAATTTCCTCTTCCAAAATTGTTCCTAACCTTCCTCATTCAATATCCTAACCCCGAAAACATTTTCCTTTTGGATTCACCCTTTCCTAAGTTAGGAATCCACTCATTTATAACCCATGGTTTGTATGAATTGTCCAAGTAGAGGTGGGTGAAACACATTGAAATCAAGCTCTCTTTTGGTGTTATTTTCTGCTGACTTTGGGACTTCTTTGATACTTCTATTCCTTTGGATTTCCAATTATTCTGGTTGTTATTTTCTCTCCAATTTAGATTAGTAGTTTACTTTTTTTTACTTAATTTCATTGTTTTAAGTTTTTTGTTTTGTCCTTTGATTACATGCAACTTTGTAGGCTTCAATCCCCCTCTTTTCTTTCTTCTATTCTTTAGTTTTTTCTTTGTTAGTCAACCAAGATCTAAGTTATTTATTCTTTGGTAGTGACAACTAAGAGAATAGCTATCTTAGAACTTGGAAATGACCTCTTGAATTCCATGTTCTTTCCATGTTCACCACTTTAGTTTAGGTCCATTTTTCCTTACCTAGTTCACCCTCTTAACTAGCTTTTCTCTCAAAATTGTTTTTGAGTTTTCTTTGTATATCATTTTTCTTTAGATTGGGAGCCTTAAATTTAATTTTGGGAGTAGTTTAGATATAGTTTTTCATGTTTGAATAGCACACAATTTCAAGATTTGTAGATAGTTTTGTGTGCATAATTTTGTTGCAATTTGGAAGTGAAGCAATAAAGTCCATTGAGGTTTCTTGTTATGTAATATTTATTGCATCAAATTACTTTAGAGATGGATTGTTTCCTTATATAAAATTGTTGTTTCAATTGCTTTATTATGCTGGATATGTTTTATGTTCTTGAGTAGTTGAAATCTAGAATTTTTCTTCCCTTAACTTTGTGTTTTCTTTCTAGCCATCTAAACACCTTATTTGCTTGAATCATTAAGAAGCCATTTAAATTTTCATGTTGTTTATTAGATTCATTGATTACTTTTTATAATAGTTCACTTTAGATTCATCAATTCTAGTCACTCTTGCACCTTAGAAATCCTTGGATCATGCGCATGGTACTAGGTCACTTTCCTTTTTGGTGTTTGCTTAGATTAGTTGGATAATCATGTTTTATAAGTAGTTAATTCATTGTTGTCATCTTAGTTTAGGTTTACAAATTTTCCTTTTTGATTATTGGAAAGTTCCATCTTTAGAAAGTGTTAAATTTAGAAATTATTTTTAAGTGTAGTTTCTATTCACGTGCATGTTTCTAATTTCTTATTAAATCTA
Source organism: Warburgia ugandensis (assembly GCA_035236585.1). Taxonomy (NCBI): domain Eukaryota; kingdom Viridiplantae; phylum Streptophyta; class Magnoliopsida; order Canellales; family Canellaceae; genus Warburgia; species Warburgia ugandensis. Next base: position 50,844,341 of record CP141133.1, on the reverse strand, counting down.
GTTAGATATCATTGGTTACTTGATTTTGCATATTAATTTAGTGTTAGAAAGTTTCCTAATTTAGTTTTAGAAATTTTTATATTTAGTAAGTTTTAGGTTATGCCTTTTTAGTAGTTTCCCTAAGATTACTTGCCTAATTTGGTTCATTCTAATTTAGCATTAATTTCCTTAAGTTGCTTGCATGTTACTTAGGTAAGTTTCCATCCTAATTTCTTAACTTTATTTTTAGAAAGTTTCTTTTAAGTCTAATTTCTAATTGCATGCATGTTTCCATTTTGTTAAAAATTAAATTCCTAGTTTCATCACAACTCTTTCTCATTGGTTGAAGTTAATCATTTTAAATAAGATCCAAACATTGCAAATCTATGAGATTCCTTGTTGGATCAACTTTGTTTATGTGAAGTACTACATTAATTCATGGTCTTGCAAGTACTTTTAAAGCTACTCCACTACTCATGTGCTAGATCATAAAGTGTATTGTGTATATAGTTTGCATACACAATAGATTTTTAATTCTATGTAAATTATGACTCAAAATTTCCTTTAGAAATATGTTTTAACCTCAAATCTCACAACCATATGTACACTCAGGGAAATAACCTTAAGAAAAGGGATGAAAAGTATCTCTCAATTATGTGAGCAGGGTTTTGAGAATTCTAAAAGCTAACATGTTATCTGAAAGAGTGAAGGTGTGAAGGAATTATTATGATCCCAGAATTCCATTATCAACAGAAGTTAAGGAATATCACACCTTAATTTCTATCTATTTATATCCTTATGATGACCATATTCAACCCAAGGTCAATAGGTTTTTAGCTACAATGAAACATAGGCTAGGAGAGGGTGATTAAAGGAATGGATAGGGTATTCAAAGTCTTCAAAAATAAGTAGAGGTTTTCTATTACTAGTTGAAAATTCTTCTTCATAGTATTAAATTGAAATTTTTTTTGTACTTTTCTTTGTTCTTTCTTTTTCATCTTTTGAATAACTTTGGATCTCTTTACAGAATTTTCTTTTCTTAATATTCACTTCCTCTTTTGAATTATAATTTAAAAATATTTCTTCGACCATCTCTAACTTTTTTTGAAGAAAATGGGTAATAGATTTCTAATATAGGGTTAATATGAGTGAAGGTAATTGGGTTCACAAGAGAGAGCTTATATAAAAGGCTAAAAAGGGGTAGCTAGTGGCAAAAATATCATTAGGTGGGCTTTATGGCTCTAGATTTCAATAAAGATGGTCTAAACCATTTCTTAGGTTTAATATTTTCTATCAATTTCAATAAAATTTTGGAAAATTAAGGGTAACATTCAATAATTACTATTGGTAATTGACCAAATAAAAAGAATACTAGGATCAAATAGAACTTAAGTACACTTAAGAAAAATTTTGAATCTGTATATAACCCTTAGAAAAAATGAATTGCTCAACTAATCACATGAATTTATAGGTCTCTACTAGTTTTCTTCAGTGTTTCAAAGTCATAACCACTTACTAGTTTGGACTAAGTACATGTCACTACATACATAAGAATGTCTCAGGTTGGCTGTCATGAAACACTTTAGAAAATGAGTTAAATAAGGAACTAATCAAGTACTATTCTATTAATAAGCTAAAGCATTGAGGAAGCACTAAACTTTCTCATAGTATAGGAATTGACCTTGGAATTCAAAAAATTTCAAAATTTCTCAATTTTTTTTTAAAGAAAAACAACAATAAATGTACCAATTCTAAAAAGACCATAATTTGCTTGAATTCTACACCTCCCAGCCTAAGGGAAACGTTGTCCTCAACATTTGAAAGTTAAGCTAAGTTTGTACGAGACACTCAGAAAAACAAAAGAAAAGAAGGATGATGGATTGATATACACATCATAGACTCTGGAAAATACTAGGTTGACTCTTATGAGCATTAAGTTTAATGTCTTTAGCGAGGCTCATCCAGTTTTAGAGCCCACTCAATCCTAGTAGATAGGATCTCCAAGATTTGAGGACTTAACTTGTTGATTACCAAACTTTAGGTATGGCTTTAGACATTGTCCATTCACTTTGATAGTTTTGTGAGTTGTAGTATCTTCAATCTCAATGGTCCCCTTCAAAAATGCCTCTTTGACAATATTAGGACTATCTGTTGAGTTCTAAGCCTCCTTGGAAACAGATGAAGCTTAGAGTTATAAAGAAGTATCTTTTGGAATGGAGTAAAATATTTTGTTCATGAAAAACTTTCATATTTTCCTTGTAGATCCCATTTCTCTCATAGGCTTCCTATCGGATTTCCTCCAACTCATTGAGTTGGAACTTGACGTGCAAGCCTGCATCACCCATATCAAAATTTAATCTTTTAATTGCCTAGTAGGTCCTCTGCTCTAGTTCCATGGTCAAGTTAGAAGCTTTACCATAAAATATACAGTAAGGGGAAATACCATTGGAGTTTCAAATATAGTCAAATGAATACACCAATCCTTGTGGTCTGGGTCAATAGCCTTTTAAGGAATCTATTTAATGGCCTAATTAGATACTTCAAGTTATCCAGTTCTTTGTAGGTCATGCAGTGTTGCAACTTTATGTGTGATGTTATATTTTTTTTATTAATACTTCAATAACTCTATTGCAAAAATGAATACTATTATCAGTAATGATTACTCGAGATCCCAAATATAGAGTATCTATTTTCTTTTAAGAACATAATGTGTACTTTATGATGATTGACTCTACATGGAATGGAGTCTATACATTAGGAAAAATAGTCTACTACAACCAAACGGAGGGAACGACCCCATGAAATTGATTCCCCAATAGTTAGGACCAGTTTAGAAAGGTGGTTTGTCACTACATTTTCTATTCCTTTCTTATCTTTAATCTCTATATCAAATTCTTGGAGTAGAAGGATCCATCTATGAAGTTGTGGCTTAGCATGCTTCTTTGAAAGAAGGTACTTGTGTGTTAAATGATTAGAGAAAATGACTATGCTTGATCTTACCAAGTAAAACCTGAACTTATCTAATGCAAAGATTATGACAAGGAGTTCTTTCTCCATGGTAGAATAATTCATTTGTCAACTATTAAGTGTCTTGCTTGCATAGTAGATGACATAGGGCTTCTTATCCATTCTTTATCTTAAAAGTACCCCTATAACATCATCACACTCCTCACACATGATTTCAAAGGGAACTTTGTAGTAGGATAGCTGCATGATAGGCACAATGGTGAACTTATCCTTCAACTTAGTAAAGGCTTCTTGACAGTTAGTAATCCATTCAAATGTGGTATCCTTAGCTAGGAGATTATAAATTTTGATTATAAAAGAATGTCATTCATATTATGTAATGCTCTTGTATTATTTCAAAGATGCATGCTGAGTATCTTCAGTGATATGGTATAACACTTTATAGAGATCTTCATGGATGATTTATCAATTTTTAGGGATTCATTTGATACATGTTTATAAAACATGAGAGAATTCCACATCATTGTGAAGAAAAGCCTAGTGTTAAACTAAGAGAATTTTCATTTCGTGGATCCCAAGATAATTATACTTGGGCACATTATCTTGTCAAAAGGAATAGAGGTAGATAATGAAATTCAAAATGGTTGCTTAAGAATTACTGGTATTTTATTTCTTTCATTCAGCACTGGCTATATGTTCGAAACTAAAAAGTCTTACTGGAAAGTGGACTTGTTCTGTCTGGACAAGTATATTGTCTACTATCCCTCTCAATATTTTGATAGATCTGTCAACTAACTAGAGGGTAGTGGCAATTATTTTAGTTCTTCTAGACCTAACTACTCATATACTGAATATGGCAGTAGATTCACACAAGATCCCAAACCAAGAAAAAGCTTGATTTATGTTATAGTTTCCAATTATATAAGTGAGAGTTGAGCAACTTGAATCTTTATATTTAGGTGGTGTATGGTGCTAACTTGAGTTATGAGTAGTTGGCATATGTGTATCGATTATAGAAGTTAAATGTTATCACTAGAAAGGACCACTTCTCATTGCCCTGTATAGATCAAATGTTGGAAAGGGTAGCAGGGTAGAAGTTCTATTATTTTCTATCAGATATTCTGGATATAACCTGATAGAAATCATGTTTGAGGATCAAGAAAAAGACTATATTCACTTGTCCTTTTGGCACCTCTGCTTATAAAAGGATGCCATTCATTTTCTGTAATGCTTATGTAACATTTCAAAGATACATATTGAGTATCTTCAGAGATAGGGTAGTGCATTTTCTAGAGGTTGTCATGGACAATATCTCAGTTAAGGGAGATTCATTTGATACATGTTTTGAAAACTGAGAAATGTCCTACATCATTTGAAAGAAAAACCTAGTGTTAAACTAGGAGAAGTGTCATTTCATGGTTCCCAAAGGATTTGTACTTGGATACACTGTCTCATCGAAAGGAATAGAGGTAAACAAAGTAAGAATTGATCTTTTTTTCTAATCTACCTACCCCTCAAACAATTAGACTTGTTTTCTCATTCTTAAGACATGCATGATTTTATAGGATATTTATAAAAGATTTCAATGCAATATGCAGACCACTATGTAACCTCCTAGCTAAGAACACCCTATTCGATGGGACTCCTAACTATCAAGAAGCTTTTACTAAGATGAAGGATAAGTTGATCACTACATCTATCATGTAGCCACTCAACTGGAAAGTGTCCTTTGAAATCATGTCCCCAGTGAGTGATTATGTTGTAAGTGTAGTCTTAGGTTGAGGAAAGGATAAGAAGCCCTGTGTCATCTATTATGTAAGCAAGACACTTAATATTGCACAAATGAATTATTCCACCAAAGAGAAGGAGCTTCATGCTATATTATTTGCACTGTATATGTTCAAGGCTTACTTGATAAGCTCTAAGATAGTCGTTTTCACTAATCATATAGAACTAAAATATCTTCTTTCAAAAAAGGATGCTAAGCCATGACTTCTAAGATGGATCCTTCTTTTAATCTAAAGATTAAAGATAAGAAAGAAGAGGAAAACATAGTGGTAGACTACCTTTCTAGACTCATCCTAGCTGATCCTTTGGATATGTTGCCATTCAAAGATACCTTCCTTGATGAACAACTCTTTAATGTCTCCTATCTTGCTTGGTTTGTTGACATTGCAAATTATCTAGCCACAGGGAAACTACCAGGATGTTGGACCAAAACATGATAACATTAGATTTTTCTCTAATGTGAAACAATATTTTTGGGACAATCCATATTTGTTTAAATACTGCCTAGACCAAAATATTAGGAAATGTGTGCCTGATAGTGAATAATCAAGTATCATCTCTTTATGTCACTTAGAAGCATGTAGTGGATATATTTTTTCCACGAAAATAGCTACAAAGATTTTGCGGTGTGACAGGCCTTCTCTTTTTAGAGACACTCATAACTGCTATAAGGCATGTGAGTGCTGCCAAAAATTAGGAGGAATAATCCATAGGAACATGATGCCTATACTCCCCATTCTTATAGTGGAGGTATTTGATTATTGAGGCATCAATTCATGGGGCCATTTCCCTCCTTTTGGATACCTTTATATATTGGTTGCAGTGGAATATATTTCCAAATGGATAGAGGAAGTTCCATGTAAAGTTAATGATCATAAAATAGTCATTAAGTTCTTAAGAGAAAATATCTTCTCTAGATTTGGGACAACTCTAGCCATCATTAGTGATAAGGGTACTCATTTATACAACAAGATTTTAAAGCTTTAGTAAAAAAATCTAACATCACACATAAGGTTGCAACACCGTATCACCCACAAACAAATGGATAAGTTGAAGTGCCTAATCATGCTATTAAACAAATTTTTTAGAAGGCCATTAACCCTGACCATAAGGATTAGTCTATTCATTCAACCAATATGCTTTGGGCATATTAGATTGCATTAAAAACCTCGATTGGTATGTCCCCTTATTGTATTATTTATAGTAAAGTTTGTCACTTGCCTGTGGAATTAGAGCATAGAGCCTAAATAGTATCTACAAGGAAAAGATGAAAATTTTTCATGATCAAAATCTTTTAAGAAAATCCTTTACTCCACCCCAAAAGATACTCTTTTGTGACTCTAAGCTTCACTTCTTAGAACTTAATGAACCATCCCTTATATTGTTAAAGAGGTACTTCCATATGAGACCATCGAGATTGAAGATACTAGGACTAGTTGCACTTTCAAAGTTATTGGGGGATGTCTAAAGCCATACCAAGAGTTGGTTAAACTAGAAGTCGAGTCTACAACTCTAGAGGATCCTGTCTACCAGGATTGAATGGGTTCTAGCCTTGGATGTGTCTAGCTAAAGATGTTAAACTTAGCCTCACAAGAGGCAACCTAGAATTTTTTGAAGTTTGTACTGATCACATCCGCCCAACATCCATTTTTTTCTGTGTGTCTCATGAACACTCAGTTTTCTTTCAAATTTTGGTCTTTTAGAGTTGGCCTTTTTTATAAGTGTCTATTTATAGTTATTTTTCTTAAAAATAAAAAAAGAACTTTTGAAAACTTTTGAATGCCAAGGACAATTCCTATACTATGATGAGAATCGTTTTTTTTTAAGTTTATTACTTGCTCATTACTTTACCTTATTAATAGAATAATACATGATTAATTCCTTCTTTTACTCACTTTCTAAAATGTTTCATGATAACTACTCTTGGATACTCTTATGCACACAGTCACTTGTACTTAATTTATACTTAAAACCACTATGTTTTTGGGTGCTTTTAGTGTATTAGATTGACATTTTACACTCATATGATGGATTTAACTAAAACCATAATTCTATATATTTGTAGGGTTAGATCGCCATACGAAGGTAAATATTTTTAAAACCATTTATGAAATAATACTTAGTAGGATTTTAATGTTTTGTAGATTGTATGTTAAGATCCAAATGAAGATATCAAGCTGATCCACATTTTATCTCATCAATCAAGCTTAAATGTAAATGGTGGCTCAGATTGATCTCGGATGAATTGATGAAATAGATTAATTGAAGAAGTAAAATCTCAAGTTCTTGAGGTTCATCTCATGCATTTTACCACCAAGCTTAGACAGGCTTAAATTATCCACACTACAATAGATCCTACACAGGTCCCACTGAGTCCTTCATTCTTAGACACATGAAGGGCTCATAAGATTGGGAATTTATAAATGGAAGAATTTGTAACATATGGATGGTAGGGAGTGTATGGGATACCATGTGATGATGAGGGATTTCACTTGATGGTTTCCTAAAGTGAAGATCAAGTAAAAAACTAGTAATTGGAAATGGATTGAGGGATGAAGGGTGGATATGTTAATGATGATAGCTCTATGTTACCACAATGTGTCACAAGCAGTGTTTCTATCTAGAAGCAAGTTAATTGCTTGACCTCTTGCAAATAAGAGAGAGTTACTAATGCTATGGAGAGAAAGCACATAGAAGCCATTCTACTTTCATCCATGAATGGTGGGATTGGAGGAGAGAATCAATGGTAGGTGAGTGGGGGGGCTTAAGGAGATAGAGAGTAGCTACTAACATTAGCTACTCCTCACTCTAAATAAGAGGAAGAGGCTTGGACATCCAAAGTGTAGAGAGGGAGAGGAGAGCAAGGTGTGGATTAGTTGAAGGGATGAGAAAACTCATAACTTCTTAATTCAATCTATTAGGTAGCAGTATGTTTTTCTTATTGATTCTTATAGTTTTATATGATTTTTTCTTTGCAATTGCTTAGAGTTAAGTAAATGTAGTTCTTCCTTGAAACTTTCTCTTTGTTATCTCATTTTGAAGCTTCATTCATGGCAAATTGTGTAATTCTTACTGGTTCATCTCTTTCATCTGCTACTACTGTCATCACAACCTTTAAATGATATGAATGACAGTAACTAAAATGTTAAATCTGTAAATATGATAGAGAAGAAGCTAGAAACAAGTTTTTAGTCTTCCCTTGAATGATTTCCACTGGAGGAGAGCAAGAAACACAATGCAATCCAAGTTCTGTACCCCTATTTCATTACTACCCATATAGGTGTGTAGTAACAAAATTTTGGATTTCTTCCATATGTGATGTTGATTCAGTTTTGATCCATGATCTAAACTTTTAGTAATGTTCCTATGTCTCTTAGTAAGAATTTGAGTTAAGTTTTTCTGACTTGAAGCAATTGTAGATCAAGAAAACCTCATCTCTGTTTCCACTTATCACTACTATCTGTAAGATAAAATAGAACGTTGGATTTTCCTTTTTTCAATAGTTATTTTGTTATTTTTTAATGAAATAAACCATTTGAATGTCATCCTAAGTCTTAGGAAGAGTTCATGTGGTTTCCTAGCAATTTTGTGGAGTTTTGGGTGACATTTATTGAGGAAATAATATCAAGTATTGTTATTATTAGTGATAAACTTGTCATATTTTGTATATAATATCTCCATATATGTTCATTAACCATATGAATACATTTCTTGACATCAAGCTATGTTAGATAAGAAATTTCATTAAAAAATTTGATCTATACAAATGAAAAAAAAAACTCGTGAAATCGTTTATCCCCAAACAACTTCAAAAGTGGTGGACTTTTGAAGTTGTTTAGACCTAAACAATGCAAAAAAGTAGCACTTTTTAAGTTGTTAAGTTCTAAACAACTTTAAAAGTGGGGAACTTTTGAAGTTGTTTAAACCTAAACAACTTAAAAAATCAGCACTTTTGAAGTTGTTTAGACCCTAATGACTTAAAAATTAGCACTTTTTGAAGTCGTTTAGGGCTAAATGACTTCAAAAGTCTTTTTCTACATAGTTTTAAAGTCAATTAGCCCTAAACAACTTCAAAAATCCAATATTTTTGAGGTCGTTTAGAACAAATGGCTTCAAGACTATGGCACTATTGGAGTACTTTTCAAGTTATTTATATATAAACGACTTCAAAAATACCATACTTTTTAAAGTCATTTATGTTAAACGACTTCAAAAGTACTCCAAAAGTACCATAGTTTTGAAGTCATTTCTTATTAAATGACTTCAAAAGTCCTTGATGTTTTAAGTCATTTGTCTAAACAACTTTAAAAAGTTATTGACTTTTGAATTTGGCTTGATAGAAGTCACCTTTTAACTTACTTCTATTATCATTTTTTTGCTGATTTTTAAGGCTTCCTGTGCGTGCAACTCTTTTCCCATATCTATGTCACACCCATTCACTCTAGCTTATCATGTAATCTCCCTTACACCATTCCCATAGAAAAGCACACAACCCCATCCACCTTCTCAACTCCATGCCACTTTCCTTCCACATCCTGCACACATTCTCCACTTCAATATATTATTACATGCACATACCATTCTATTCTCTTACATGCACTCATTCTTCTCCTCTTTTCTTTTATTCTTCTTTCTTTTGGAATTTGGGTATAATAAAAAAAAGAAAGAAGCCTTTGCTCCCTCCTATGGCTGCAAGGAGTCTTTCTAATATTAAAGTAATGGTTGAGAGGAAACCAAATCCTTTCATAAAGCCATTGAAATTCCTAACTAAAGGATTCATGTTAAAGAGTAGGTTTACTTCTTCCAAGGTAATGTGCCTATCTCCTTCCCATCTTCAAATGTTGGAATAGGTGATTCCTAACTTTTCTTCTAGTTCAATCTTAAGGTAGAGAGCCTTTCTTTATGGCTATCTCAAGCTTAATATGAATGTCCTCTTACCTATAACATCCCTAATTTTTAAATCTTGATTTAATTGAATGGTGGAATTTTGTTAAATAGGGATGAAAAGTGAACATTGAATCACCTATTTTGGAGTTCTAGAGAGTGAAATTTTTATAAACATCAAATTAAGTGTCTAGATCTCCATATTTGGATTGTACTCGAAAATACAACTCCAACGAAACTAAGAATACTAAAATCGGAGATCAAATGAAGAAGTTATGATACTTTAAATATGAAGGGAATTTTTATAAATTAAGAGAGAAAAAGAAGAAGAAATGTCTAAAATAGAGGGAAGTTGTATTTGATATAAGCACCCCTCCCCACTTAAGTGAATTGAAAAACAAATCATTGGGTCTACTGTTGAACATGACACATGAAGGAAAACATGATGGGGAGAGGGAAGAAGAGAAAAAAGAAAATGAGAAGAGGAAGGAGGAAGGAGGAAGGAGAAGAGAAAGGAGAGAAAAGAGAGAGGGAACAGGTACCTGCATGCCAAAAAATCCAAACCATGCTGGTGGAATAGAAAAATAGGTTTTTTGAGTTTGCCAAAAATGCAAGGGTTAGTCGAAGAAGATGACAGCCCACATTGTCAATTTGAGCTGATTGATCTATTCAATGCACGAGCAAGAACCGAAACCCCATGGTTATGGAGTGAGCTATGATGATCTAGACTATCGCCCAAAGAGAAAACTAGTGTGTGATGATATCAAAAGGGTTTCACTAGAAATCAAGGTCAATCCGACTCATCCAAAGGTGGAGGAAGCACAGAGAGATGCTCTGAAGGTAAGATCTATAAAACCCTATTCTCAATTTCATGTATTTTGCTAAATCCATATGATTTCACCCCAAATTTAGGTTTTAGGGGTGATTCACCGATCCATCTCTTAGTCCAAGCCTAGGAATAGGTAAATAAGTGCCTAATAAAACTTGGATTGGATTGAGATAGTCAATCTAGGCTTGAAACTGATCGTCCAATCTTAGCCACCCAATCAGTATTATGAAAATTGTGTTTAACGTTGCCTGATTGATGATCATACATGATCAGTAAGTTTAGTGACCTGAAATTCATGTAGAATGGATCAATTGTGTTGATCCAGGGGTGGAATAGATTAGATAATCTCAGTTGTCTGATCTATTACTATTCAAATAATGACTTTGTCATGTTTGATCGATGATTAGACACCACAGATGAGTTTTAGAACACTAAAATTACTATTATATGATAGAAATTGAAAGATCCATAGGGAAAATTGATCAAATAATCTCAACTGTCCAATCAGACAATAAAGGAATAAGGACTTGACAATGTCTGATTAGTAATCATACAGCACTGTTATATACCCTAACCTTTATTAAGTAAACATATTTTGAAAATTTTAAGATCACGACACTGATTATTAGGAAATTGATGGATTGAATGATGACTATTGAATTACCACTATACACATTGTTTAGTCAATTATCAGAACTCTAATGGCCTTTCTAGGGTTCTAATTAACAAGCTTTAACCTGTAATAGCCAACCCAATCACTCAAACAACGTGGATCATGAAAGAAATCATTAAATCAAGGTCTTTGACTATATGATCATGACCTTAAGTTTATAATTAAATACTAAGAAAATAAGATTAGACCTTGAAATACTAAGATCACCATGACTTATTGGATTTAACTTGTAGATCTAGATTGTTTATTAATGGGCTTATTTGATTGTTAAATGCAAATTTAAATTGTGGACCATTGAGTGGTGAATGGATGGTGGATCTAGGACTGAATTGACCACATATTCCCCTATGTAATCTATGATTTGTAGAAAATTAAATTAGTTATAATCTAAACTGTTAAGTTTTAATTAAAATAGATTTCTTATGCACATATTAATCCATGATCCAACATTGACAAGAACTCTAGAACATCAACCGAAAAGGATAAATCAACAAGTGAATGGAAGAAGAGAGATGACTAAATTGAGGAACACGTCAAAGGAGGTAGGTAATTTGATACCACCAAGTTTCAAATGAGTTTCAAAATGAGAAAATAGTTTGTGAATTGCTTTCGAGTTAGAATGGTTTAGTTATGCCAATGATGTGATATATATACACAGTATTTGCATATATATGGTATTCATGTAGGTCCATAATTTATCACATGTTCCGTGTTGACACTTTTTATAAATGATGCATGTAAATTGATATATGATTTTGAATTCATATTTCGTACCTAATTTTGGAAAGGACAATGAATCATTTAGTTTAAAGCATTCAAATGTTACTTGTGAGACATGAGGAAGGTTGTGGTTGTACATGCATAATTTCCATACTTTGCAAGGAATGCTTGAAAATGCATAGTTTTGTAGAAGGTATGAAACAATATGTTTTTGCAAGTAACTGTGGGTAGCCCATCTCCCTACTATGGAAAGCAAAAGCCATTAGAGGTTGACTTTGGCAAGGCCATCTCCTGCAAAGTAGATAATATATCCGAAAGCTAGAGTGACTATGGCATGGCCATCTCCTCTGTGTGTATGAAAGTGAGTCATTCTGAGGAGGTTGATTGTGGGTAACCCATCTCCCTCTGTATGAAACAAATCCTTGAGTAGTGATAGTGGGTAACCCATCTCCCAGGAAGAGGACAATATCATGACTGTAACCAAAGTGACTGTGGGAAACTCATCTCCTTTGTGTGTATGGAAGTGACTCGTTATGAGGAGGTTGACTATAAGTAGCCCATCTCGGTCCATATGAAACATAGCCATGAACTGTGACTATGGGTAGCTCATCTCCTAGAAAGCTGATAGTATCATATATACACATATATCTTGATTATTAAAATGAGTTTTCTTTAGGATATGTGATGAATAAAGAAAATATTGATTCTTCTAAATCGACAACCTTATCCTGATCAATTTACTAATGTGTTATGTGAATTGAGCATTTTACGTGATCTTGCATGATCAAATACTGATGCATACCTGATAGGTGTTGACAAAAGACATGTTGTGGTAGTTGTTAAAATATCTATGATTTGTTTTTATATGTTGAGCTGGTCATTTGAAATATAACACATTTGGTGGTTTGAAATGATGTACATGTAATTAACTAATTGCTATGAGTTATAAAGAAATCAGATGTTACTTGATTTGTCAAGTATGATGCAAATTTTATGGATGATATACATACATACCTATACATGCATATGTGTGCTTATGATGCATTTCATGTGATGGTTTGTCGCCAAGTGATTTTATCATTTAGAAAAACCTTTCTTCAAATCATTGTGTGTGTGTGTGTGTGTGTTGTAATTTTAGTTTTGTAGTATTGGATTATCTACTAAGTATATTGTATACTCACCCTACCACTTTTACCACAGGTCATCTTGGAAAGAATTGGCAAGGAGATTAAGATTATAAGAAAACCACTTGAAGATTTCAAGAAGATAACATGCAAGGTAGTCTAGAGTTTCATTGAGAAACTCAAATTATGTTGACTATAGGTAGAAGGTCATCTAATACTGTTGCATCTCCAATAGCACATACAATCACATCTTGAATATGTTGAGGGATAATGGGATATTGTAAATGTTACAATATCTTAGACACAGGGAAGGAGAGTTAGGAGCTGAAGACGATAGAAGACTTGAAGAGAATAATCTTTAAGGTATACCCTTGAAGACTTGTATTTTTCTTTGTTGAGAGTTTTATTGGATGGTGAGCTTGAGTTTTGGATTATGTAATTTGGACAAGTACTGTAACAAATTTGACTATAATATGAACCACTGAATGGATCCTGGAATTTAATAAAAGTATATTCCTTTAATGGAATTTTATTTTGTACACAAATTGTACTTATGTTATGTATGAAGTGGTGACTTGGGTTTTCAAAACAAGTTCTATAAAAAAGAATTTCCGCTGCTTTGTTTCGCAAAAAAAATTTCACACTCTTAAGGGCCCTACCTTTCAAAATACTTTACAAATCATGTTACAAAACCCGAGTCGTCACATAATGGGCCCCACTTGCAGGAACTTAGGCTCGACAATAAGGTGTTTAGAAAACACCATGAGTAGCCATCATGACTGTTGACTAGATCCATGTTGGTGTGATGATGGTAAAAACATCATCATCACTTACTTTATTTATATTAAGAATTTTTTTTATTAAAGTAATTAAAGGGAGGGGCCAAATTTGATAATGGCATCCACACCCTCAACTTAAGTGGGACAGAAACAGACGTCTAGTCTATTCCTGAACCCAATGTAACTGAACAAAAGAGAGAGAGAGAGAGAGAGAGAGAGAGAGAGAGAGAGAGAGACTGCTAGAGCTCAAAATCTAGTTTTTCACCAGTGGAGAAGAAACCCTTGTCACTGGTGAAATAGAGTTTGCCGGTGACAACAGTGATCCCGATTGGAGATCCAACCAGCTGATCATCTCTTCAGGAGTTGGGGAGTAAAACCCCTTTGGTTCTAGCACCATCGGAGAAGAAACATTACCATAAATCAAAGGGGTAGCTACATGCATGGGGAGCATTGTCGAAAAATGTCAAACCCTTCTTCTTTGGCAACAATTCGACGTTGTGGACACCATGGAGGTAGGTTTTTCACAAACCTAACCTTGTTTTACTTTGATTTTCTGTAGATGTCAGTAGATCTAGGGTTCTACAACTATAGGGTACACAATCCGACCCCAATGGACGGATTAAATGAAAAATCACATCCCTAATCAAAAGACATGAACCTTGGAAACTCTGACAGTCCCGTTGGAGCTCCAATTATCCTTCTAGAGCTCAAACATGGACAAATCCAACCCCTGAACCGATCCACGATGCTGACTTGAGCGTGGAATCAACACAGAAAGGGGATCCATGTCTCAAATCTCATCCCTGCTTAGTAGACAAAGACTGCCAGGGCCATTGCAACTCTAATTTGTTGAGGAAATTGCTGTCAATCTCTTCTGTGAACATGGACAAGGACTCACAGTAAGATCCAACCCTCAATCTCATCCATGTTTAGTGGATAGGGATGAACAAGGACTTAAATCATCCATCTAAGGTTAGATGGTGAAGATACAACCATTGAATTGTAAAAGAATTCAACTATTAGACCCTAAATTGTAAATTCTGTAAAAATTGTAGGATCTAGGATGGATTAGAACATAGATTGCATGCGTATAATATTAGGGACATCAAATCTAAGGAACTCATAATGTTGGATCGTATGAAATAAAGAGAACTAATCATTTTCAATCAATGTCAGCCATAAGAGCATCTTTAAAAAGGCTGACTTGATTATCCAAATTTATGGAAATTCATTATAAACAACTAATCATGAAAATAGACTCAAATTCCATCATTAAAAGCATTTAAGGATAGAGAAAAATTAGAATTAGGCAACTTTAGACCCTTAGGTGGCTAGTGAAAAGGGTGAACAGGAAATCATAGGGCCTAATACTATTCTCAATGGTTAACTAAAGATCAGTCATAAAGCATAATTAGTATGTGCAAATAGAAGAGATCCTTAGATCTTGAAGGGAATAGAAGATTAATAGACCAAATCAAGTTAGGTGAGGAAGTGTTTAGATGATTTAACTTAAGCAACAACAAAAGCAAAGATTGAATGTTGTAAAATGCTAGCTTACATGGACAATGACTTGTAACTAAGAGTATTATTAGAAATTGAAAAGAATGGTAGGCCATTAATAAGTGATTCAAACTTATAGGCTGGGATCAATGACGAATCTAAAACCTAAGGGTTCCATGATCCTGATCTGATTTAGACCCTTAAACCTTGAAAAGATGAAATCTTAAGTTATGTGTATGTAGATTGTATGGAAATGAGAACTAACCATAAAAACCTTGGGATTAGGCATTGAGTAGAATGAGCTGTAGTCAATTCTATCATCGAGGACGATTGCGAAGGCTTGAAAGAAAGGAGAATCTTCATAAGAGGTAGGTGATTGAACACTATTAAGTTTTCAAATGAATTTTAAGTTGAAACCATCATTGGCATTATTTTCGAGTTTAGAATGTATTTATGTGTGAATTTTTGTGTGTATAATGTTGGCATTCATGATTTTATGATGAACTGGCATTTCTTTGTATTTTAAAAACAATTGAGCATAAGATATTCTTGTAACTAGCTCGAAAACTTGGCTCCGTGACTCATATTGCAAAATTTAAAGTTTTATTATTCATATCTTACATGTTCAATTGTTATGTTGCAATTGAAAAGGACAACTTCATGTATGTAACACCGCTAACTTTTGTAAGGAGATTAAATAAATAATGAAATTAAAAATTTCAAGGAAAATCAGGCTGGAATATTAGGGTTATTAAAAATGCACTTCTCATAGAAGTAAAATCAAGGTATAAGACATGTATAATTAAAAACATACTCGATGAACCCTTTAGAATGGTTGTGAGTACATCAAATTATGAGATCGGATGAAAAATCCTTATTTTTCTCCATTTTTATGAATAAAAGGGTAAAATGGTAATTTTACTCATAACCAAGACCGAAGACATAAAAATTTGGAATGTACTTAGTAATACAATTCCAACACCACTAAGTATGCTCAATTTTGAGTTCATGGGAATAAACCCTATTTTTCTCTATTTTTGGAATTAAAAGGGCAAAATGATCCTTTCACACCTTCGTGGATCCCACAAGGGACCCACAAAGGAATCCAATGACCAGAAAACATGTAATCATGAGTCAAACCACTACCACCTGCTAGTGGAGAAGGAAGTGGTAGTGGGAATCCAATGACAATTTAATACTAAAAAGAAATGAAACATGATAATTACATATAATCATGAAAAATTCAAAAAATGCCTATAAATACTTCAAAAAAAAATTCCTAAAAGTGTTAATAAAATTCAACACAAAATTCCCTAGTCTCCACCAAAATTTTAGCTCAAAACACCTCCTTCTCTCTCTTTTCTTCCTTCTTTTCCCTTATTTATTTTAGCGCATCCACAGATGCACCTAGGGGAATATTCCCCATGAACCACCGGCGCATCTGTAGATGCGTTGTCCCTGATGAGCAAGGTTTTCACCTTGCTATGGTTTTTTAATTAGGCATCCATTCTAGACCATTAAAACCATAATCTACTCCATTAAAAAGTTCCAGAACTCTCAAATACACAAAAGCCCTATCATTTTACATCAATCAGTGGAGTATTCATCGGCCAAACCATCAAAAAATAGTAGCTCTAGCAACATCTATCTTAGACATGGATTTTCTTATTTTCAGGCCAAGTTTTTGGACTCTGAACACCCTAGGTAGGTGGATCTCATCCCCCTCTTCATTTTCCCTAAGTTGATTTTAGGTTTTGGGCTCATCGGAATTATTTCTTCGATGATCTTCACCGATGAACCAATATAGGTGATCGGCCCTGATTCACCATCTTGGATGGCATAGATGAAACTTCTGAGCCATTGGATGGAATCTCGGGCCTCAAAAACCCTAGGAGATGAAATTTGGGCAGTTGGATGTAAAGGTTGGAGGACATCCAACGGTCCAGATCTGAATTGTCTTGCCTATAGCCGGTCACCTCTACTCGACTACCTAGAATAAGCAGTAACGGGCATGGGCCGCTAGTCGTCCCTACACTTGTAAGCCCATATTTGATTTGGGTCGTCCAATTTTGAATTGAAACCTTATTTTTTCAATTAAGAGCTTAATTTAGCACTGATTTTAAATCAGAAAGTTTCTATAGAATCCTTGTCACATGTATAAGTTACTAAACCCATAAGATATAAGTATTTAATTTAATTTAATTGTGAAAAATTCTAAAATCCTTTCCAACAATATTGGATCGTCATCAAAATGATCTTAAAATAGAGATCTGAACCAATGGATGGGTTTAGGAGGTGCCATAACCTTAAGGACCATCATCAAAGTTAAATTTATGGGTTTCTAGATCAAGTCTATGTAGTAAAAGGTGCGCCTAGGAGTAAGTCGATAAGTAAGTTCCTGGGAGAGTGCCAAGCCTAGAGGAAATGAGGCGCGGTCACCTAGGAGCACGCTTGGGTGCACCTGGGCCCAACTTTTAGGCTCGCCCTTGACTTCATGCGCAGATCACCTTATTTTTTTCTTACGTTTTTCACCTTTCAACCCTAATTTCAATCTTCTAACCTACTGAGAAGGATAAAATGACCATTCCTCTTCAATCTTTCACAGATCTAAGCAAAGAAAGGTATGGATTTATGAATTTTAGCATGTGTATACAGTTTCTATAAAAAACGTAAAAATCAGTACCGTTTTTTCTAGTTTTTTGTTTTTTGTTAACTATTTTCCATAGATCTTGATGGGTTTTAGTTCTATATGTATAAGAAAACATTCCATTAGAGTTTTATACTTCTTTACTCTAGATTTGAGTTCGTTTTTAGGTTTTTCTTGTTTTTAGAAAAAATCGATTCTGAGAAATAAAAAAAAGTCATTGTTTTTTCATATTTCTTCATTGAAACGTATTTCTATCCACATATATAGCTTTCTCCTGCTTGTGTATTCATGTGTGATAATTTTTTCATCTTTTTTTTGTAATTTAGGGTTATTTTTTTCATTTTTCCAAAAAAAAAGTTACAAAAATGAGGAAAAATTTGTTCTTTTTTATATTTATTAGTTAAAACGTATTCCTATTTACATATATAGCTTTCCCATGCTTATGTCTTCATGTATGATGTATTTTTCATGATGTTTTCTATTTTGGAGTTTTTTTTTTTTTTTTCAAATTTTATAAAACAACAATACTCACTCTTTTATGCTTTTTATATTTTAGGCATAAGATTTAAAGATGTCATCATCAAGGGGTTCAACATCAGATACTTCAGCTATTTCTAGATCTACGGACCCAGGGTAGGAGTATGGAGAGTTGAGAATTTCAGGTGATAAGAATACAATTTGGTGCAAATTATGCAGAAACAAATACAGTGGTGAAATTTATAGGCTAAAACAATATTTAGCTGGAGGCATAGGAATGCTAAAAAATGCAGCAAGGTGAATCATGATATATCAAAAAGAATAAGTGATTATATCAATGAGTCAAAAAAGAAGAAGGATGAAAGGGAGAGAATCATTATAGAGCAAACACGACCAGAAAATTTGTTTAGGGTTCATGATGATCTTGAAGTTGTTGAGGGAGATATGGACGATAGTGGGAGATAGGTTGGTGGTAGTAGTGGCTCAGGCTCTAGTGGATTTGGCATAGGGAGCAGCAAGAGGTCTAGGAGTGGAATAAAGGGATCTCTTGATATTCATTTTGCCCCTAATCCTGAGAAGGCTCCTTTGCACCAAACAACAATAAATAATGCATATAAGAAGGATCTTAGATTTAGAGCATGTGATTACATTGCAAGCTGGTTTTATGAGAATGACATTGCCTTTAATGCCGCTTGGTGTTAGTCTTTTCAGGCCATGTTTGAGGTGGCTGCATAGCATGGACTAGGTAAATGATTTTCTTTTGTTTTCCTTTATATACTAGTACTTTTTATGCATATTTTTAAGTTAAAGAGTATTTAACTTATGTTTTCTTTCTTTCTTAAGGTTTTAAGGCACCCTCTTACGATGAGTTGAGGGTGTCTCTTCTCAAAAAATAAGTTAAAAGGATGAATGAATTTGTACAAGGATGCAGAAAGGATTAGGCATGATATGGGTGGACCGATGGCAAGGGTTGCACCTTAATCAATTTTTTGGTAAACTGTTCCATTGGGACAGTTTTTCTAAAATCAATTGATGAATCTGAGCATGTAGAGAGCTTAGATTTGATTGTTAAAATGTTGGATGACGTCATAGATGACGTTGGAGAGGAAAACATTGTCCAAGTAATCCCCACTCTTAATTTAGTTAAGGTTTTTATCAAGAAATTTAATATTTAAAAGTTTTAATATTTACTCATGGATTCCATTGCCTATTACAAATCATCATGGACAATGCATCAAATTATGTAGGTATAGCAAGATGTTTGCAAATAAGAAGGAAACATCTATTTTGGTCACCTTGTGCAGCTCATTGTGTTGACTTGATGTTGGAGGATATTGGCAAATTGCCAAAAGTGAAGCATGTTATGAAACAAGTGAAGGTAATGACTGTTTTCATATACAATCACACTCATGTCCTTCATTTGATGAAGACAATGACCAAGCAAAGAGAATTGGTCAGGCCTGCAGTCACTCATTTTGCCACTAACTTTTTGAGTTTAGAGAGTATCTACAATGTTAGGGCGGAATTGAGGGAGATGTTCCACTGTCAAGCATGGAGTAACAGTAAATGGAGCAATACCCTAGTTTGACAAAGAGTGTAGAATATTGTTAGTGGTAGCTCCTTTCGGAATAATATTTTATTTCTCTTGAAGATAATGGCACCACTTGTGGAGGTGTTGAGGCTTGTGGATACTGAGGAGAAGCCTGTAATGGGTAATATATATGAGTGATAGGCTGCCATATTTGTGGTATTGTTGATAGTAGATGGACGAATTAGCTTTGTCAACCTTTGCATGCAGCTGGTTATTATCTTAACCCTGCATTTTATTATGATAGGCAAGAAGATATTGAGGCTGATAGATTTATCAAGGAAGGCCTATTTGACACTATCAATACCTTATCTGCAAATCAAGATGATGCAAGTAAGGTGATTAATGAGCTAGGCCCATATAAATGTGCGGCAGGCCTGTTTGCAAATGACTTGGCTAAATTGAAAAGGAATACAATGGCTCCTTGTAAGTCTTACAATTTTAAATCTTATTTTCCTTATATTTTTGTAATTTATTGTTATTAATTCTTATAGGTGAGTGGTGGATTACTTTTGGGGCTGAATGCCCAATTCTTCAAAAACTTGCCATCAAAGTCCTCTCTCAGACCTATAGTGCATCTCCTTGTGAGTGGAACTGGAGTGCTTTTGAGAGTGTAAGTATTACTTACTTCACTAATTTGTAGATCATTCAACAATATAATTTACAATCAACCTTATAAAATTTGATATTTTATTGCAGCTTCACACAAAGAAGAGAAATAGATTGTATGCAAAAACATTGAACGATCTGGTATTCATTCAATATAATCAATGTCTCCGCCATCAATATGAAGATCATTTGAGATCTTAGACATATACAGATCCCATTGTACTGAGAAAGGTGGATGAGAGTGATGAGTGGATCATTGAAGTAGATGCTGACGATGACCTCGTCCATCTAGACGATAGCCTCACATGGGGTGATGTTGGGCATGCTATATCTAGTTCACGTGTTGCTCCTCTCACTAGGCAGTACCAGAGGCAAAGGAGGCAAGGGAACATGTCTCAGGTACTGGCAGAACCAGAGGAGGACACTGAGGAGTTGCAAGGTCAAGGTAGTGGTCTTCTTAGATATGTTGAGGAGGATTATGATAGCTCTGATGATAATTTAAACCTTGAGCCTGAAGATCACTTTAGAGATGACTAAAGTGAGTAGTCTTGATTCTTAAACTCTTAAAAGTTATTTTATTTGATTGATTATGCTTATATATTATTTTGTTCATAAAAAATTGCATGTTTTAATAATATTTCATATTAGAATTATGTTTCTATGTTTTAATGCTTTTTAGCTAATTTTCAGAATTTTAGCTAATTTTTAATTATGGAAAATATAATTTTGAACCTCAGGCTCCAAGTGCACTCCTAAGCACCCCAGGCTCCAAGCGCATCCTTTGCGCCTCGTGCCTTTAACTACATAGGATCAAGTAAATATACAAAAACAGTAAGATAAAATTTTTGCCCTTAAAAAAAGTCAAAATCTTAAAATCCCAATTCTGATCTCAATTTAACTCCAAATTGAGATAAAAAAGTTGGGTTGGATTCCTCATGATGAGTAGAACCTACTAAACTTAGACAAATTATGTTTTGATGCATGTAAAATTCTGTTAATAAAGAAAAGTATTACTAATTCTTATAATTAGTAAAATTTGGAATAATCAAACTATATAATTCTGATCCATTAATGATCTTATGATTTTAAAACATGGAATCAATGGTTATAAGTGACTAATTTTGTTTAATTAAGAGATCTAGCTTTAAAAGTAGTACGATCCATAAAAATAAATGGTAATCTCCTTGTTCTAATTGATCAAGGATGATTGGATAGTATGGATGTGTTTGGATGAAGATATGAAGTTAATATCATATGGATTAATGGACTAGATGATGATGATTTGGGATAGATTAAGACCTATTCCCTTAAATTGGATAAAAGGACTTAAGATCTTCTTGATCAGTTGGATCAAGAAGGATCAGTTCACGTGATGAGATGCATCAATGATCTACCAATGAAATCACATTAAGGAGATGTATTAGATCTGAAGGAAAATGAAAAGATCAAGATCTAAATCCTAAAAGGGATAGAAATCAACTATGACAATTGGATCATGATGAATAGTAATGGCATGTTAGATTTTTATTTCAATTATTAAATGTTATTATAATTGTCATTTATTGCTTAGTAAATTTAATTGTAGATTTATTTATTTCTTTTTGCTTTAATGCTTATGTTATGAAAATTACATTGAAAATGTAATTAAATGAAAAATATAGTTGAAGGACATTACATGGAATGAATGACATGGACTTCATGGTAATAAGGGCTATAGTTAGTAGGATAATATAAGAAATATTATTTCCTTGGCCCAGATTAGGAGAATTATGAAACCCCATGAGTGACATCTTAATGTTCATGGTCTTAATTAAAATCAATTAGAAAGAATACTTAGGGTTGAAATACTCATAGGAACCTTATGAAAGGTTGAGCTAAGCTCACACTAATGAATGTTAAACATGGTGTTTAAGGGGATTCTCTAATAGAACCTCACTCTTCCCCTACCTTTCTTTAACAATTGTGAGGTTTAAATGCCTCCTTACATGAGGATTGAAGTAATCACTTTGTATTCAACCATTCAACTAGTAAGCCTTAGCCAATTTGACATAAGAGGAGCTGTTTAGACTTAGGATGGAATAAGCTATCCTCAACCAGTAAAACATTAACTGGTTGAGTAATAATAATAAGAACATAAAAGGTTAGTAAATTATCTAATCTTAATAAAAAATTGTAAATAAGATAAGGAAGATCAAACAAGATCCAAGAGAGATCTTGAAGGATAAAAAAGAAAAAGAAAATAAATATAATGTAGATTGTAGTATTGTTCTATGATTTTATTTCTAGTGTAGACAATGAACTTAGAAGAATTGAAACCTTGATCATATATGATTCAAGGAAAGTTAGGGCATCCCTCATAAGATAACCCAACTACATGTAGAAAGAATACTTGTATAGAGAAATAACTTTATATGTATGGTTTGATAGATGTATGAATCAAGACCATGATGGACAATATGGAGTGAATACTACTTGAGATGTATGAATCAAGACCATGATACTACTTTGAGGTAAGTGGATGTACAAGAAAGTAATAAGGATTCATGTGTATACATACATGATCTTTTGTCTGGAATTATAGACCTTCATGACATAAGTATACTTGGTACCTTAGCGTAATAATGATCCAATCACATGATCCAACTAAGTGATCTAACCCCATGATCCAATTTAATTGATCCAATATAATGATCTCATCAAATGAGATGAAAGTAATAAGATGTGTAGACCAAGGAAACCCTAAGAATAGGGTACAGAAAATATTCTAGCCTTAGTTAAACAGACACATCATTTGATATGTACAATGTATTTTACGGACAAGCATAGTGGCTTATGATTTTGTTTTACTGTGATGACCCAGGTTTTCTCATGCATTTTTAAATGAAAAATCTAAATTCCTAAGGTGGGATCCCGATTTCAAAAACAGTGCAATGCAGCGGAGAAATCTTTTATTTGAAATTCAATTTGAAAACCCCAAGTGTCATTTGCTTTCACAACAACCAAGGTATTTTTTGAAAAATCTTTAGAAATCATAAACGTTTTTCCCCAGGTCTATCCAGTCACAGCACACAGCCCAACTGTAAATAAACACAAATACATGTCCAAAGGGTTGAGAATTTACTTACATATATAATTGTTTCCTTTTTGATTCACTTGCTTGTAGCACTAACATAGATGTCCTCTACTCGTGGATGGAATCATCCTGAAAAATGTTAAGGATAGGGTGAGTATATACTATACTCAATAGGAGTCTATCACTATTAGTTTTATAATGCATGAGATGTTTTAAAATCATATGCTCTTTCAAATCATGTGCGAGTCTAAATACTCAAGTTCAATATCGATATTAAAAATCCGTTGTCAAACTAAAATACTAACGACTTAAGAATCTCACAAACCAAGTCGAAAGTATCATATATATATCATAACATAATAATATGCATAAGATGCTTCATTGAATCCAACTCATGGATATCTATCATGGTATGGTCGACCAACCTTATATCATGCCATATGCAATGCACATAAATCCACGAAACCATAGGGTCCCACTATGCCCACTACCTCACTACCGTGTGGTCCCCGGGTACCTAGGGACACAGGATCATAGACCTCCACGGGGCATATGACACTTTGACCCAGTGCCGTGACACCAGTGGTAGCCCCTTGTATCACATGCAGTCAAAGCAGGGACATGCCCTTTCTGGGCGTTGTACCCATCCACCTAATAGTGGTAGAGGCTGGGTGGCTAACCCACACCCTTCGGCATAGCACCCACGAGCTTACTAGCCCAAATCATGTACAATCAAATAAGCCAAAAACCTCTTTTCAAAACCTGTCCTCTTTGGGTTCCTCACAACTGCCTGGCCCTCGGCACTCCAACGTCTTTTGGCAACCCTCAAGAACATGCAATCTTTGCAAGTACTTAACTCATGCAATGTATGCACTTGTTTGCAAAACATATATGTGCATAATGTATATGCAATTATTTACGAAACATGTCTATGTACAAAACATTTATCACATGCATGCTTAATCAAGTCATGCTAAACAAGTCATATACTTATAACATATGTTCTTAAAACAATAATAGATCTTTTAAAAGAATCTAATAGTGATAGAGCACCTACCTAGCTAGGTCGCGCTAACTCTTTTGTCCTCGGATGCTCCTGATCATGGTTTGGGGAATCAAGATTGGTTTGGCCTATGTTTTATGGGTTTTAGAGTAATTGGTCTTTTTACTTAGGCATTAGGGGTCCATCCCTATGCCTGTGGGTGTCCTAAGGTCCTAATTGGGCTTTGGTATCCTCAGTTTTCCAACGTTCTAGTGGCCACGCGCCACCATCCTATTCTAAGGGTCATGCCCACCTTTAATTGGGCTCTAGATCTCAAGTTATAAGCATTTTAGTGTCGTACATACATAGGAGTCTTAAAAATAAAAAGACGGAATGCTAGGGCGCTGCGCGTCTGCGACATGCGCCCCGGCTTCCTTAAGGAACGAAAAAACGATGCACTGCTAGCGCTACGTGTCTGCGGTGTGCACCTCAGCGGGCGTGTTTGCAGACGCGCCAAGTTTTTTCGCCATTTCTCTCTTTTGCGGGCGCGTCCCCGGACGCGCTCGTTGGTTTTCTTCGGATGCATTCTACGCGTCACGTTCCGATTGGAACGTTTTCATTGACTGGGGGACCGGGGCATGCTCAGGACACCCTGGTTCGACCCTGTCGAACTAGTGCAGCCCAGGGAACGTCCCTGGGTCCTTGGAGGCTCTCCCGGGCTCCATTTTGCATGGTTTTTCATGCAAAAACCTAGGGAAATTAATCTTGGAACTATGGTGGAGATGGGTTTTGAGGGATCTTGGGCGTACCTGGCTCATTGTTGGGTTGTCCTCCTTGTTTTCCCCTCTAGGTTACTGCTCTTCAATGGGTTTTCTTCCATGTTTTGGGCTTCCATTAGAGGCGCCCAAGAGCTCTATTTATAAAGCTAAGAGAGGGTTCTGGAAGGGGCTCTCACAGCCTTTGAATGGCGGTGGAGAAACCTCCAGAATGGCAGTGATTTCTCCTCCAATCATCGCCGTTCTAGAACTCTCTAGGAGGTGGAAGATGAAGGGTGCCCGTATCAAAACGGGCCCCTGTGTTTTGCAGTTAAATCCGTTTTGTAAAAATTACAGTTTTGCCCCTGTACTTCAAAGGGCCATAACTTGCTCATTTTAACTCCGTTTTGGGTGATTTTGGTCTTGTTGGATTCCTTTTTCCAAGACTCATCTAATGGTACCATTTTTAGGACCAAGTTTCTTGGTTTAGTCAAGGCGACTAGTGAAATGACCAAAATGCCCTTATCTTTAAAACTGAACATTTCATGGGATTTTAATATTACAAAAATTGAGGTCATTACATTATTACCCCCTTAAAAGAATTTCATCCTCAAAATTCCATAAATTATCATCTTCCAGGTAGTTGTCTCTTAGATGATTTCTTGGTGGATGCATTCTCCCCCTTAGGATCAAATCTAGGTTCATCCTCAATTTATCATTGCTATTGTTCCTCCTATAAGGCCTCACTTATAAGAGCTACTTTTGCTGCGTACTCTGATGCATACTCTCATACTTGATTAATTAGGGTGGGATACCTTTTATTTAGTCAACAGTACTCTAAAGGTAATGACTAAATAATGGTCTTAGAATTTTTGGTCTTCCAAATTTGTGATAATAAGACCTCAATTTGATCCTTGATGGTACCCTTCCAGCTTAATTTCTTTATTTACTCATGTAGCAGCAAGGTAAGATATCACCAAAATTTTCTTTTTATGGACTATATCCATTAGTGTTCCTCATAAGTTAATGGATCTGATAAGAATCTAATAATAACTGATATCAAACCATTTGTAGAATTTACTTCTAGTTGGTCGCCATTCTTTTTTGAAAATTTCTTGTCACATAATCTCCTGAAATTCGATACTCTACTTAAAGTCTTAAATCCCATATGCTTTCTCCCTATTAAACGTATCATTGCCAACTCAACTATTATTCCCTTGAAGTTGATTGGTTATCTTCAAGATGAAAGATTTGTATGTATCTTCATAAGGTCATGATTTCCTTCTTTTGAATATTCAATATTCATCGAAGACTTATAGTTACTTATCTATATCTTTCTCTCTTTTCTTCAATATCCATTTGGTCTGCCTGGATCAATGTCTCTATATGCGTTGTTGCATATATTTGATACTTCATCTATTTCTTTAAGTAACATATATGATAAACTGAATGCTTCTCAGAAATTCTAAACTGTCTTAAGATTATTGAAATCCTCAATTGCTTATAACCTCAATAAAATTCATACAATGTCTTAATAATGGCATTGACGTTTTGTTCATGCTATACTTTTCTTACAAGTTCATGTTAGGATCAATCTATTATCATAGATCTATTATCCCCAAAAAATTCTTTTGATAACTTGGTCGAATTTATTTCCCCATCATATTCGTGTTATGTTTCTCTTAATCTCATAATATGTCACTTGATTTGCCCCATAATACTCAAGTAGTTATTATTCGATAGCATTTCACTCTTCATAAGACTCTAAGTAAGGTATCCCAAAATTGAGCTATACCTTTGTGATCTAGTATGAGTCACCGTGATCCCCTAGTATCATCTTGTATGCTTATCCCTATTATCATCAAAATTTTCTCAAAGCCTTTCTTTTACATCTCTTATCATACTCATATCATATCCCTTGTGATAGTGTACTCATGTTCTAATGTTCTTTATGATGGTAAGATAGCCATCTAGGTTCTTTTGATTTTCTCACCTTTGATAAGATTACTTTAATGCAGGTCAACACTATCTACTAACAAGTCCAATCATCTTCATTCATTCATTTTCATCATAATCCGATCCTTATATGAGATTTTATCTTTGCACACTGCACCACAATCCTTATTTCCTATGATTTTGATAGGATTCAAGCAATCCACTATCTAAGTATTTGCTAGGACTATCTCCTTTTTCACCTATGTGTTTATGGTGAAATGTCTTGAGTCATTAGTATTGTAGTCCTCAAATAGTAGTCATCTTTACTACTCCTATTTATACTATTTATTCTTGATTTTCGCTATTGTCCCTGACCCTTCGACATGCTGGACTGGCTGTGAAAGGATAATACCTGGGCTCTGATACCAACTGTGATGACCCAGGTTTTCTCATGCATTTTTAAATGAAAAATCTAAATTCCTAAGGTGGGATCCCGATTTCAAAAACAGTGCAATGCAGCGGAGAAATCTTTTATTTGAAATTCAATTTGAAAACCCCGAGTGTCATTTGCTTTCACAACAACCAAGGTATTTTTTGAAAAAGCTTTAGAAATCATAAACGTTTTTCCCCAGGTCTATCCAGTCACAGCACACAGCCCAACTGTAAATAAACACAAATACATGTCCAAAGGGTTGAGAATTTACTTACATGTATAATTGTTTCCTTTTTTATTCACTTGCTTGTAGCACTAACATAGATGTCCTCTACTCGTGGATGGAATCATCCTGAAAAATGTTAAGGATAGGGTGAGTATATACTATACTCAATAGGAGTCTATCACTATTAGTTTTATAATGCATGAGATGTTTTAAAATCATATGCTCTTTCAAATCATGTGCGAGTCTAAATACTCAGTTCAATATCGATATTAAAAATCCGTTGTCAAACTGAAATACTAACGACTTAAGAATCTCACAAACCAAGTCGAAAGTATCATATATATATCATAACATAATAATATGCGTAAGATGCTTCATTGAATCCAACTCATGGATATCTATCATGGTATGGTCGACCAACCTTATATCATGCCATATGCAATGCACATAAATCCACGAAACCATAGGGTCCCACTATGCCCACGACCTCACTGCCGTGTGGTCCCCGGGTACCTAGGGACACAAGATCATATCCCTCCACGGGGCATATGACACTTCAACCCAGTGCCGTGACACCAGTGGTAGCCCCCTGTACCACATGCGGTCGAAGCAGGGACATGCCCTTTTTGGGCGTGGTACCCATCCACCTAATAGTGGTAGAGGCTGGGTGGCCAACCCACACCCGTCGACATAGCACCCACGAGCTTACTAGCCCAAATCATGTACAATCAAATAAGCTAAAAACCTCTTTTCAAAACCTGTCCTCTTTGGGTTCCTCACAACTGCCTGGCCCTCGGCACTCCAGAGTCTTTTGGCAACCCTCAAGGACATGCAATCTTTGCAAGTACTTAAATCGTGCAATGTATGCACTTGTTTGCAAAACATATATGTGCATAATGTATATGCAATCATTTACGAAACATGTCTATGTACAAAACATTTATCACATGCATGCTTAATCAAGTCATGCTTAATAAGTCATATACTTATAACATATGTTCTCAAAACAATAATAGATCTTTTAAAAGAATCTAATAGTGATAGAGCACCTACCTAGCTAGGTCGCGCTAACCCTTTTGTCCTTGGACGCTCCTGATCATAGTTTGGGGAATCAAGGTTAGTTTGGCCTATCTTTTATGGGTTTTAGAGTAATTGGTCTTTTTACTTAGGCATTAGGGGTCCATCCCTATGCCTATGGGTCATGCCCACCTTTGGTTGGACCTTGATTAGCAATTTTATGGCTTGCATGTGTCCGTATCATCGACACGGACACAACGCCTTTTGTGGCACCTCAATCAGAGCTCTAGATCTCAAGTTATAAGCATTTTAGTGTCGTACGTACATAGGAGTCTTAAAAATAAAAAGACGGAATGCTAGGGCGCTGTGCGTCTACGACGTGCGCCCCGGCTTGCTTAGGGAACGAAAAAATGATGCACTACTAGTGTGCTACTCATCTGCGGCGTGTGCCTCAGCGGGCGCATCTGCAGACGCGCCGAGTTTTTCCGTCATTTCTCTCTTTTGTGGGCACGTCCCCAAATGCGCCCGTTGGTTTTCTTCAGATGCGTTCGACGCGTCACGTTCCGATTGGAACGTTTTCGTTGACTAGGGGACCGGGGCATCTTTAGGACACCCTGGTTTGACCCTGTCGAACCAGTGCAGCCCAAGGAACATCCCTGGGTCCTTGGAGGCTCTCCCAAGCTCCGTTTTGCATGGTTTTTCATGCAAAAACCTAGGGAAATTAATCTTGGAACTATGGTGGAGATGGGTTTTGAGGGATCTTGGGCGTACCTGGCTCATTGCTGGGTTTTCCTCTTTGTTTTCCCCTCTAGGTCACTGCTCATCAACGGGTTTTCTTCCATGTTTTGAGCTGCCATTAGAGCGCCCAAGAGCTCTATTTATAGAGCTAAGAGAAGGTTCTAGAGGGGGCTCTCACCACCTTTGAATGGCGGTAGAGAAACCTCCAGAATGGCGGTGATTTCCCCTCCAATCACCGCTGTTCTAGAACTTTCTAGGAGGTGAAAGATGAAGAGTGCCCGTATCAAAACGGGCCCCTGTGTTTTGCAGTTAAATCCGTTTTGTAAAAATTACAATTTTGCCCCTGTACTTCAAAGGGCCATAACTTGCTCATTTTAACTCCGTTTTGGGTGATTTTGGTCTTGTTGGATTTCTTTTTTCGAGACGCATCTAATGGTATGATTTTTAGGACAAAGTTTCTTGGTTTAGTCAAGGTAACAAGTGAAATGACCAAAATGCCCTTATATTTAAAACTGAACTTTTCATGGGATTTTAATATTACAAAAATTGGGGTCATTACATTTACATAGCCCCAGGATTGGGGATACTATGTTAGGAATGTTATGAGGGTTTGGCCACCTGCTTCTGGAAACTTATATGATAGATACCATGCCCAAAGAGAGGCTAAATGTCAGGTGGGGCAATCATGGGAAGGCCGCCACTATGACAACCATGGTCCTCCCCATGCAAACATGGATTTTGTTATTTTCATAGTTGGTATCAGTGGATTATTATGCAGTTATCTGGGCGCATTGTATGAATTTAGACTACGGTATAGTAGTCCTTGAGTATTTTGCATTATGATTCACATATGATAGGCATAGTGTAATGCCATGGCATGATAAGATGCCACTACATGAGTTCCTAGAAAGAAAATTCCCATATGAGAATTAGCTGAATATTGATCTCCTAAGTGGAAGTATAGCCAGGGGAAGGAACATGTTTTGAGCAATTTTCACTATTTTAATAGATTTATCCTATACTACATAAATAATGTATATACTCTATGTTGAGATAACTCATGAGTAGATAACCGTGATGGAATAATTTCTGAGGTATGTACTCTTATATTAGTGAAGTAGTATATTTTTGTATCCCCTACCAAGCATAGCTTGCTGAGATATTGTAAATGTTTGAATGTTTACAATATCTCAGAAACAGAGAAGGAGAATTAGGAGCTTAAGATGGTAGAAGTTTTGAAGAGAATAATCAATTAGGGTATGTCCCTTGAAGACATGTATTTTTATTTGAGAGTATGGTATTGTATTGAGAGTTTTTAATGTAAGGTGAGGTTTGAAATTTGGATTATGTAATTTGGACAATGGTTTGTAATTATAATACAGGGGCTGCGTAAGAGTGAACCACTAGATGACTCCTAGTATTCAATAAAATCTTATTTTATACAAAATGTCTATGTGTATTATGTACCTTGAGGTGAGACTTGGGTTTTGTTATAAACGAATTTTAAAGAAAAGAATTTCTGTTGTTTTGTTCACAATTTTTTTTTTTTTTTTACCATTAAGGGCCTTGTCTTTGAAAAATATATTACAAAATGTGTTACAAAAATCATAGTCGTCACAGTTGGTATCAAAGTCATTCATCCAATCACTCGTAGCACTAATATGTCCAAAGGAATAATCCAAATTAAGATATATTGAAATGGGTTAAGTAGAATACTTATATAGAAATCTGGGTTTGGAGTAGATGCCACCTAAAAGGGGAACTAGGAGGACAGCTTGAAGTGAACTTTAGAATGTTATGAAAGGATCATCTGGGAATAATCTAGAGGAGGTAATGACTAGGGTATTGAGGAATCTTCTCCCTTAGCTTATACAACCTCAGGCTACTCTAGTTGGAGCACCAAGTATTTCGACCCAAGCTCAACCTGACATAGGACCCAATGCTCCTATATCCAGACAGGAAACTCCAACTCTGGTACATGATACTTCTTCACCTATACCTAGTGGAGTGTTGGAAACTTCTCAATTGACACTTGAAAAGATAGACAAGATGGTGGAAAGGTTCTGGAAGATGGTTGGCAGCTACAATGGCAAGGGCGATGTTGAGAAAGCCAAAGAATGGATCTATGAAGTAGAAAAGACTTTCAGTGTATTGAGGACTCCAGAGAATCAGAAGGTCAAGTTGGCCACATATATATTGAAGCAAGAAGCAGCTTTTTGGTGGAGATCAGCACAAAGAAATTTCTTCTCCAATCCTAAAGAAATTTCATGGGAAAAGTTTAAGAAAATTTTTAATGAAAAATATTTCCCAGTCCATGTGCAAGTCTGAAAGGAGGAGTTTCTAGATCTACGACAAGGAAACCTTTTGATTGTTGATTATGAAAATAAGTTCATTCAATTGAAAAGATTTGCAAGCCATATATGTGACACTCAAAGGCACACAGTGGATCATTTTATGGAAGGGCTACACCTAGGGCTAAGAACGAAGGTGCTAGGAACCAAACCTACAACTATGATAGAGTGTGTCAAGATGGCTTCTAAATTTGAAGAAGACCATAAGAGAAACCAATTCACCAAACTTGGAGGAGGGGGCAATTATCATAAAAAACCCTTCAAGAAGGGTAAGAGACTACCAAACAACTTCAGGCCCTCTAACCATTAGGGGAATTAAGCTAAACAAAGGCCATGCCCCAAATTTAGAGTATATCATCCAGTCAATGTGTGTCCCAATCCAACACCACGACCACCGCGACCTCCTATCAAATGCAGCAATTGTGGTGAGTTAGGGTGTTTCTCTAATAACTGCAACAAACCCTTAGTAGTTAAGGGTGCAAAACTGGAGAATGTACTGCGTCATTAAGGAAGGGTATTCACCATTACTAATGAGGAGGCTGGTACATCTAATGTAGTTATTGAAGGTACATTGCTAGTATCTAATCACCATGCCAAAGTACTATTTGATTCTAGATCTACCCATTCTTTCATATCATGTGTATTCGCATCCAGTATATAATAGATAGTGGAGAAATTTGGATTCTATTTGGATGTGATGACATTAGTGGGAAAACAGTTAGATTATAGGAATATCTTCAAGATGTACCTGTTGAAGTATAGGGAAAAAGAATGGGTATAGACCTCATTTTACTAAGCATGGTAGATTTTGGCATAATATTGGGTATGGATTGGCTAGCAAAATACTGGATAATTATGGACTACCATAAAAGGAAAATCACTTTTAACATACCAGGAGAAGAAATGCTAGTATTGCATGGAAAACCAAATGGCTCAAACAACTATATCATATCAGCTATGAAGGCTGCCAAATATATGTCCAAGGGATGTCAAGCATTTTTAGCAATTGTAGTTGGTTTGAATGTTGAACAGCCCAAGATAGAAGAAATCGACATAGTCTAGGAATTCTAAGATGTGTTTCCAAAAGAATTCCCAGGTTTACCACTTAATAGGGAAATTGAGTTTACCATCGCAGTAATTCCTGGTACAACTCCAATTTCTAAAGCACCCTATAGGATGGCCCTAGTTGAGTTAAGGGAACTAAAGAATCAACTCTAGGAATTGTTGGACAAAGGGTTTATTCGACCAAGTAATTCACTATGGGGAGCACCAGTGATATTTGTGAAAAAGAAAGATGGGTCTATGAGGTTATGTATCAATTACCAAATGCTGAACAATGTGACAATGAAAAATAGATACCCTCTATCTCGCATTCATGATCTCTCTGATCAACTCCAATATGCTAAGGTCTTTTTCAAAATTGACCTTAGATCAGGATATCATCAACTGTGTATCAAAGGTGAAGATATACCCAAAACCGCATTCAGAATCCGGTATGGACATTATGAATTTTTGGTGATGGCTTTTGGATTGACCAATGCTCTTGTTGTATTTACAGACTTGATGAATAGAATTTTCAAGGAATTTATGGATAAATTTGTAATCGTATTCATCGACGATATACTGATTTATTCTATTGGTATACAGGAACATTGGGAACATTTACAGATTGTATTAAACACACTTAGAAGACAAACTATTTAGAAAATTTACTAAGGGTGAATTTTGGTTGGAAAACATCAACTTTTTAGGGCATGTAATTTCCTAGAATGGAGTAGAGGCGGACCCAACCAAGGTGGAAGCAATAATGAATTGGGAATAGCCAAAGATAGCAATTGAAATACGAAGTTTTCTAGGGTTAGCTGGATATTATCATAGATTTATCAAAGAATTTTACCATATAACTCTTCCTTTGACTTCTCTGACTAGAAAAGGAGTACAATTTACTTGGATTGATGAATGTGAAAGGAGTTTCCAAGAGTTAAAGAGGAGATTAACTGCAACACCAGTATTGACCCTACCATCAAGGAGTGGAGATTATGAGATATACTGTGAGGCTTCAAAAAAAGGGTTAGGAAGTGTACTGATGCAAAAAGGGAAGGTCACTGCTTATGCTTCATGACAACTAAAGAAATATGAAATGAACTACCTGGTACACAACCTAGAATTTTCGGCGGTAGTGTTTGCTATAAAAATTTGGTGGCATTACTTGTACAAGGAGAAATTCAATGTATTCACTGATCACAAGAGCCTCAAGTATGATCTGAATATGAGACAAAGAAGGTGGATGGAATATCTTAAGGATTATGATTTTGTAATTCAATACCATCATGGAAAGGCTAATGTAGTGGCTAATGCACTAAGTAGACAGATAAAAGTAGTATTGGCTAATGTTACCTTTAAGTTAGCTTTTGTTGAACAAATCTTAAAGGCCCAAGAAGGGGATATAACAATCCACGAATTGTGTGGATCAACCTGTATTTGTCGGTCTATACTTCAATAGAATTGTGCACTTTTGATATAATTAAAGAACATAATGTTTTTGGCATTGTTGTTGGGGAGTTGACTACATGTCCAAGTGGGTAAAGATAGTAATGTTAGGACTAATGACCACAAGGTGGGGCTCCAATTTTTGAGAGAGAACATCTTTTCATGCTTTGGCACTCCACGCACTATTATTAGTGATGTAGGTAAACCATTTTTGTAAGGGATCTTTGGGGTCCTCATGAAGAAATAAGGAGTCAGTCATAGAGTTGTGATGCCCTACCATCCTCAAACTAGTGGGCAAGTTGAGGTATCCAATAAGAAAATTAAGCGCACAATAGAGAAAATGATAAATTCTAATAAAAAATATTGGCCTTTAAGACTAAATAATGTATTTTAAGATTATAGAATTGCATCTAAGATCCCTATTGTATGTCTTCATATTATCTAGTTTTTGAGAAAGCTTATCATTTACTTGTTGAGTTTGAACACAAAGTATACTAGGCAATCAAACAGCTCAATTTTAACAATAACAAAGCTGGGACTCGCAAGAAAATTCCAACTTTAAGAGTTGGAAGAATTTAGGAGAGTTGCATATGATAGTGCCAAAAGGTACAAGGATCATATGAAGATGGTTTATGACAAAACCATTCTCCACAAATCATTTGAACTAAGTTAGAAGGTCCTTCTCTATAATTCATGCTTACGTGTCTTTCTAAGAAAGTTATGCTGTCAATATTCTCACCCATATGTAGTGAGAATTGTTTATCCTCATGGGGCCATTGAGATTGAGAAAGATGGCAAGCTTTTCAAAGTTAATTCCTAATGATTGACCATATTTTGAAGTAAGAAACCATGATGAAGAGAAGGAGCTCCTACTAGAGTAGCTTGTTTATCAGGAGTATATCCACATATTATCCATCACTGGAGTGCAAGTAATGTTCATCTGACCCTTCTTTCTTTACTTAGTTTTTCATTTGTCCATGGTTTCATTTTAAAACAATGAGGACAATTATCAATTTAAGTCTGAGGGTAGGGTCATTTTGATTTGATGTGTTC
This sequence comes from Warburgia ugandensis, assembly GCA_035236585.1. Lineage (NCBI taxonomy): Eukaryota > Viridiplantae > Streptophyta > Magnoliopsida > Canellales > Canellaceae > Warburgia > Warburgia ugandensis. The sequence goes on along the minus strand of CP141133.1, from coordinate 50,808,724 downwards.
AAGATTTTTATTTTTTTATTTTTCTTTATTTATTTAAAAAATAATAATTTCCCTTCACAAGGATGAGAATCAAAAGTTTCAAATATTTAGTACACTTGAAATTTAGCTTATTAATAGATTTTTCCACAATTAGTTCATCATTTTGTCCTTTTTCTTAAAATTTTCATAAAAAACTAAAACTTGAAATATTCGTTGTGCAAAATGGGCATATATATAGTTTAAGTTAAAGAAAAGTATTACTTAAAGATCATAAAGAAATGTGTACAAACTTGTAACCCAGGTGAGATTAGAGCCATTCTTCCTTTTGAGGTTGTACATAAATTCCAATTTTTTCTTCCAGGGCTACAATTTCTTGGTTGGTCTCATTATCCTTTGTCTTGGTCAACTTAGGAAATCATATGAAAGACCATAACATTTATTTCTTAAGTTTATGATCAATTTAAGTTGTATGAAATAGCCTTGTTAAACCTTAAGCCTTTACCATTTCACCTTCCTATGGTATTTTTCCACTAATTAACCCCTTGAACCTTTTCAATAAGCCTTTTCTTTTGTGAATTCATTGACTATTACCCTATTCAACCCCTATAATATATCCATTACCTAGTAGCTTTGGAAATATATAAAGATAGTTATAAATTACCTTGAAGAAAAGTAAGAACAATATAGTTCAAGATATAGACAAAAGGGAAGAAAAATAGAAAAATGGATATATGCAAAAGTCAAGGAAAAAGAGGAAAAATGAAAAAGATAGCCAATGAAAAAGGAAATGTTCATCCTTATGGGTACAAAAAACAATTAAGAATACTTTGTAGAAACCTTTACATATCTTTCAGAACACCTTTATTTACCCTTACCCCTTTTTTCTAATAAGCCTATCCACTTGGATTTAGTTATGGATGAGCAAGGGTTCCTAATCACATATTGAAGAGAGATTTAACCCTTTCTAAGTTACTTTCTTCAGAGAGTTAAGTATATCTTGTGAGAGTTGAAGTCAAAACATACTTTTGGATGGTATTTAGGGTATAATTTTCTTGACATCCAATAATTATATATAAATGGGCCATATTGAATTAGTATGCTAAAGTTGGGAATTTAAATGTTGCATATCAAAATATTCTCTATGAAAAATAAAGGTCTTTTATAAGGTTTTTAAAATTTTTTAACAGTGTCATTTTTGGAAAATCTTACAAGACTAGGATTCATCTACTAGGGATAACCTAAGGGTTTGAAGCCTCTCTACATATGCTAAATATAGACTAAAGCACTTGTGAAAGTGGTTAGGATTCTTGTAGATTTCTATATTTCTTTTATGTGGTTTTTCTCAAGGACTAGAAAATTTTAAGTCTAAGGTATTTACTATATATAGACATATTACACACATACATCTATATTTAGCATGTTTTAGTTTTCAGCATTCCATAAATACCATTAGGGTTAATTCTACACTTTACAGGTCCAAGGTACAAATGAAAAAGTACTCAAATTTGACAATTTTACCCCTAAAAGAGTAAGTTACCTTCCAAGTCACATTTTGGACTTACACATGCCAAATATGAAGTCAAAGAGTTCATATTGAAAATTGGGTGCCATTATTAAAGTCAGAATAGTCAGAAACCCAAAGTGGAAGACTAAGCCTTATCCATACTAAATAGTGTGGTCATATCAAAAGTAAGGCAATATAAATTTTCATGCGTGCGTGCGTGTGTGCAAGCTAGCTAATACCTTAGGAATCTTTCAAGGGAAGCTTAATTCACATGTGTTGAAATCATATAAAATGAGAGCTTTTTGAAATAAAATAAGTTAGAAAATCAAGATTCACATGGAGACACATGGCATTCACTCTCTCTCCTACTCAAACAAAGGAAGGGACCACTTAAGGGAGTGCATGATTTCTCATGGAAGGTGGTCGTCAATTTTCCCTTAATTCCATGTAGAATACACAAAGGAATAAAGTAAGATATGTGGAGTAAAGTAAGGAGAGGAAGATACAGACAATTTACATGAAATCTGCAGTTAAAATTCATCTCTTATTTTAGGAACTTATAGGTCAAGATCTACCTTGTAGATGCACATTCTAAAAACTAGTGGATGCTTACTCAAGCATGGCTAGACCACTGAGAAGCTAGATTGCAATGAAGACCAGATTGAGAGCTCATTGGTGGAGATTTTTTCAATGGGCTTCCCACCTATTTTCAAGAAAGAAGAATGTCCAAGTTCAAAGGAGGAGATGTCCCATTTTGCTTAAATTTTATGGGCTGAGAAAATTATGGTGGACTAAGAGAAGAGGAAGGAAAAACTTAGAGTGGATAAGGAAATCTCAATAGAATCTAGGCCATCCACTCTAAGGCGTCTCAATCTAATGGTGGTGAGTGAAGTAGCTATCAAGGAAGATCAAGGGTCAAGAATGAAGCAAAGAAAAGTTACAAACCCTAGCTAGCTTTCCCTTGTTGAAAAGTCAACTCAAAAGCCTAAGGAAGGAAAAAGCCCTATCATACAATGGATCACATTCATCTCATATTTTATGAACTCCACACACAACAAGAAGCATTCCACGCCTCCCACCACTTTTACTTCCCACTTCCACTTATTTTTCTATATTTTCTCTCTTTCTTTTTATCTTGTTTGTCCCGCAGCCTATATCCTTTCCATTGACCCCTTATCACATTCCTTCCCTATCTTCATATCCTATCTCATTCCAAAATTTGATTCCATGCATCCCCCTCTTGCTAATCCCATTTTCTTGCTCCAATATTTCTCAAAATCTCACATCTATCCTTCTTCTCAACCTTATGATCTCCACCATCCATTCCCTATGGCTTCTACTACAAAAATCTATGTGTGGGGGATGAAGTACAAGGAGATCTATATTTCAACTTTTCCTAGGGTTCAAAGCCCAAGCTAGGAGAAATGGAGGTAGGAAGATCATCCTCACCCAAGCTCCCATATGCTTTCCATGTCTAACCCCTTGGAGAAAGAGGTAAGAGTTATCAACCAACCTCCATTTCCTTCTTTTATTTTCATTCTACTTCATTATCTATTCCATTATCTTTCATCCTTTCATGCATCCACCTAGGGCTGCAAGTATTTTAATTTCTTTTGAGATCATCCATAGCATCCATAACATCTTAAGTTGCACACATTAGCCTATATGTGCAACTACCTTTCCTTGCATTTGCAATGCCCTTCACCCTTCAAGATTGCATGCACCCACCTTCTTTTATTCCCATCTTATTTCCACACACTACCACTCACTTGCATGCATCTTTGATTTACATGGATAGTTTGTCCTTGCATACCCTAGGTTTGCACTCATTCAACTTAGGTTCTTCTTCCTTTCAAGAAATTTCACACATAAACCATGCATGATTAGCATGCATTGTATGCTTAGATTCTAACCCCATAGATTTCCACATGTGGTTTCTTCACTTACATGTTTTGCACTCCTATGGATTATCCACCCTTAAAGTTGGATGCATGAGCCTTTGTGTGTCTCTTTTCCATATCTATCACACACCCATTTACTCTAACTAAGCATGTAATCTCCCTTGCACCATTTCCTTACATGCATATCACTCCACTTAGAAAAGTATGCACACCTTATCCCACCTTTTCAACTCCACTCACCTTCCTTCCACATCCTACACACATTCTCCACTTCCATATATTATTACATGCACATATCATTCCATCCTCTTACATGCACGTATTCTTCTCTTCTCTTCTTTTATTTTTCTTTCTTTTGTGATTTGGGTATAACAGGAAAAGGAAAGAAGCCTTATGCCCTCCTATGGTAGCAATGTGTCCTTCCAACCTTGAAGTAATGGTTGGGAGGAAACCAAATCCTTCCATGAAGCCATACAAAGTCCTAGCTAGAGGCTTCATGTTGAAGAGTAGGACTACTTGCCAAGATAAAGTGCCTATCTCATTCCCCATCTCCTAAGGCTAGAATAGGTGAGTCCTAAGCCCAAGGACCACTATCTACATGTTCTTTTTCTTTTCTTCTAATTCAATCTTAAGATAGGAAGCCTTCTCTATGATTGTGTGTAGCTTAAGATGAATGACCTCTTATCCCCTCTTGCTTCTTTCCTTAAAAGCTATCCTCTTCTCTAAGAGTATCTAACTAAGGAGAAGCTATATGTTTTGTTTTTTACTTTTATTCCATCTCTTCTTTTGCTTCTTTTTACGTGTCATTATCTTTTAATAAAGGTGTTGGGAGTCTCATTTCTCAGAAAGCTTGGTGCTTCATTCATAAGAATCACTGGAAAAGTATTTGACTTTTGGGTTGTGGCATGCTGGGTTAAGGAGATGAGAAAAGTTTGGTGGTAACTTAGCATGATATGGGTTGAAGAGATGTGTATAAGGTCTTGTGGTGTAACACAAAAGAAAGAGCCTTGCAACAAAATTCAAGCCCAAGATTGAAGAAGTTTTACTTGCTTTCCTTTTCTTTAATTACTTATGTAATTCTTTTCTTATTTATGTATCAACTAAATGTAATGATTCAATTAATGAATTAATTGTCTTTCGTTTCTTTAGCTAGTTATTTTCTTGATTTATGTCTATTTAGTTTCCTAACTTATTTTACTTGTTCGAGTTTGCTTGTTTGGTTTTTATGCTTAGAATCTTTAGCTTCCTTTGGCTGCCTAAGTTGAAGTAAAATAACCTAAGTTTTAATTAAAACTCCTTAAAAGAGTCCTCGTGTGATCAATCTGTATTTGTTAGTCTGTACTTCAATTAAATTGTGCACTCGCAGTAATAATTAAAGCTCATCATCAATCTTTCATTTAAGATTTCTGATTGCTCTGACTTTGATAATGGCACCATCATAACATTTTGATTCTCCTGGACATCATGGTTTATGACACGTGGGCCCATGGCAATGCTTGGAAGTGGTCTTGCTCTTTTCTTATGGTTTTGAATGCTAAAAATATCATTTTTTTTAGTTGTACCTTAATCCTGCAAAATGTAGAATAAACCCTAACTAATTATGTTTAAGTGAATTATCCAGTTAGAAACAACAAAATATAGAGGTATTACATGTCATATATATATATAAGTATATTAACTAACTATGAATGGGGTTACCATAAAGAACAAGTACGTTTGGTCTCATATTGACTATCTTTTTTATTAGTTACAATCTACTAGAGTTTTCTCTAAGATTGATCTAAGGTTGGGGCATTACCAATTGGGGATCTAAGATGAGTTCCTTGTGAGGTTGGGGCATTACCAATTGGGGCATTACTAATGTTAGTGAACAGTCATGCAACATTTATGGACGTGATGACAAAGTATTTAGGGAATATCCTAATAAGTTTGCCATAGTGTTTGTCATTGATAACTTGATCTACTCTGGGAGTGTTAAGGAGCATAGGGAGCACCTAATAATTGTCCTAAGGACACTTTAAACTCACTAATAGTATGCTAAGTTTAGTAAGTGTGAGTTTTGGCTTGATCAAGTATAGTTCCTTGGTCATAATGCCTTAGAATATGACATATCTTATGAAGGTAGAAGCAATCAGTAATTGGGAAAGACCCAAGATAGTGACGGAGATTTGTAGTTTTCTCATCCTAGTAGGTTTCTATTGGAGATTTATTTAGGGATTTTCTCATATCGCTTAGGCTTTGAAACAACTGACTAGGAAGTATAGGAAGTTTGTTTGGACCGAGAATGATCAAAGTTTTCAGGAGTTGAAGAAGAGACTCATTACAACACATATTTTGACCTTGCCAGCAAGTAATAGAAGTTTTGTAGCACCGCATTAGGTAAGGAACTTGGATGTGTTCTAATGTAGCAAGGTGAGGTGATTGCTTATGCATCTAGGTAGTTGAAGATTCATGAGGTGAATTATCCCACCCATGATCTAGAGTTAGCTACTATAGTATTTCTTTGATGATTTGGAGTCATTACTTATGTGACATCTTATTTTTCCAAAATCAATTTCAAAAATCATGAGGAACATAGCAGAATTCTTGTTTAAAAGTGTATGTAAATGAAGTGTAAAAAATTCAAACAGTAAATAGGTAATTTCACAATTCCACACTCCTTCCCTGGGCCACCTACTAAGTGTTCATACATAAAATAGATTTCAAAATGATAATTTGTATAAGAGAAGATCATGTCGAGGGATCCACTGGTCACAACTAAATCTGCTATTACAAAATTCATCTTAAAGTCCATGTTTAATATCACATTCCAAATTCAAGTGTCAATGTAAGTTATATATTACAGTCCTCCATAAGTCTTTTAGAAAGAGCAAATTTAAGCTAAACACTCTAACTTGAACTTGCATTTTTATCAAGTAGATGTCATTTTTTCCTTCCACTTCTCCTTGGTGCTTAATATCTTTGAATTCTCACCTAAAATTACTAATGGGGATGAGCACAACCATTTGGTTAGAAAAATGCAAATAGGGCCAATGGAAAAGCATGAAAAGCACAATTTAATGTCTAATGCATGCATGTGAATTAATATAGGTACACTAATAATGAGCTAGCAAGGACATGCTAATGAGTTCTATTTATACAAGGTTATCATCATGGTTTAAAGGCATTAATTCTTCCATTTTGTCCATAGGAAAACTTATGCATGTGTAAGAATTGCAAAATATTCAATAGAAATCATTTCGGTTGTATCACATTACCTATATCTGTGGAAATGTTGTCAATAGGTAAAACATCATCACATCTATCACATCAAATCAGTTAACAGATTGGGGCTTACTCCTAAGTACCTTAGCTTAGCTTGATAGGTCAAGCTGTTTCAAATTGACTTTCCTTGCTAAACCTCTCTTTATTTTAATCGTTTAAGATCAAATAAAAAAATCCTCATTAGTGAACAACCAAATCAAGTGCTACTCTTTGCTGTGTGGCACAACCATCCTACCACATGCTCTAGTCTGACTCTCAAGAATGACCAGCATGTTAACACATGTCCTAATACATCATATCATATATAAAGATCTATGAACTATTAGTGGGGCTATCTCTAGCTTAGACAACTTCCACCTCACTGCGACTGTCATGGATACCGACAAGGTCCAATTTAAGCAAGCCCTTATGGGGTTACCAGTTTATTCTAAGAGTAGCTTCGTATAACCTACTCCTACATCTTTCATCTTTCTTCATTTCCACACACCATAAATCTCTTGCATGCATAACATTATCATGTTCTAGAAACTAGACTAGGATTACAAAGAATCTTAGTTTCTTTTTAATTGCACTCTTGCACACCCTATCTCCCTAGGAATTCATGTATTACCCCTACCTATCCACCTAGGTTTGCACACATATATTTGTTTCCTTCCTTCTCACTCTCCCATGTCCTTTCCCTAATTACATCATCATAATTAGCATCCAATCATGTTGTTTAGATCATATGCACACATACACATACACACTTAGGTAGCAAGGAACTAACATACCATGCATGTATTCCTCACCATAGGATCAAATATGTTTACCACCTTTGCATTCTTATGCCACCAACTTTAGATTCACATTTCCACACTTCCAAGCCTTTCCTCATGCATATTCCATATAGAATAATATGTATTTACCCTCTTGCATGTTTTTTTAAATTTTATATGTTCCATGTTCCATGCATCATTCAGCCTTCTAAGATTGCACGCATAGTGTTCTTACAATTCTTTTTCATGTTGTCTATTTGACTTGTAGTATATGCATTATTTTCCATCCATCATCTATGATAATATGCTTATATTTAGTGGTTCCATGCATTAGCCATGCACTTTCTATAATTTTTTATGTTAATTACGTCATTATTATTATTATTTTTTACTTGCTTACGAATCATCTGAGTTACATGTTTTTCTTGTGCTTAGGATTTACACGTAGCTTGCATTAAAATGAAAATTTCCATAAACAACACCCTCTCTTCATGTCTTATGCCTCACAATCTTTCACCACCTTTATCACATAGCCTCACATGCACCTTCCATGCATGCTTCTATAAAAGTTCATGGGAATGCACTCACTCACACACCTTCAATTCCACACATAAAACCCCTCCATTCTTCTCTTCGATCTCACATACACTCATCACTTTCTTTCCATATCTAACACACACTCCTTAAATGACACACATGCTTCAGTCTTCCGTATTTCTCTTTACTTCCTTTCTTTTTGTGTTTATGGGATTTGGAATAAAAAAGGAGAAGTAAAGATGCCTTGTACCAGTCTATGTCAACAAAGGAGTCTTTCCTATCCTAGATTAAGAGGTTAAGAGAAACAAAAAAATCTTATCATAAAGCCACTCCAATTCCTAGCTAAGGGAATCATGTAGCCTTCCCATGATAAAGGATCTATCTACTTACTTCATCCCATAAGGCTGAAATTTGGTGAGTCCTAAAGCCAAGGTCCATTTTCAGCATATTTATTTTCCTTTATTCTATTTCATGCTCAAGGTATGAAGCCTCCTCTATAGCTGCCCCTAACTTGAGGATGAATGACCTATAATCACCTCCTTGCCTCTCTCCTCAAGAGCTACACTCTTTCTTAATCGTTTTTAGTAAGGAGATGCTACAACTTGTTTTGTACTTCCATTCCATATTTTCTCTTTTAATGGGTGGCGATCTTTTAGGAAAGGTATTATGAACCTCTCCTCTTGGCTTCCCTAGTACTTCATTCCTAAGGATTCTTGGATAATATTTGACTTTTTCATTGTGAATTTTGAACTATTCTTATTTTTTATTAGCAAGTTAAAGTTAGTAGCTTAATGAAAGTTAAATAGAAGAGAATTCTCCGAGATAAATGAAGGACTTCCATAGAAGTTTTCAAAATATTCATGGCTATCATTTCTAGAAACCCTTATGAGACTACAACTTGTCCACTAGGAGTAACATAAGGATTTGAAGGCTTTCTATATATGTTAAATGTTTGCGGCATTACCTCCTAAAGTGGTTAGGGTTGTATGTATGTATATATGTATGCTATTTTGTAGTTTTGCTCGAGGACTAGCAAAATATAAGTCTTGGGGTATTTGATATATATATACACATAATACATCTATATTTAGTACTTTTAACCCTAAAAATTAACTTAAAAATCACTAATAGAGGCTTATTATACATTTTACAAGGCTAGCGTATAATTTAGCACTCAAAACCCTAACAAAGAGAAAGAACATTGTCTAACAAATGTCATCAGCCAACATGCCAAATATGAAGTTTGGGAGTCCAAAATGATAAGGGAGTGATGTTATGAAAGTTGAAGCATCAGAAACCTAAGCCAAATCCCAAGCTAATCCACTCAAAAGTGGGTGTTCTTAATGAAAGTGAAGTTACAAACTTCCCATGCATGCATGCCAACATTCCACCACCTTGGGAAGATTCTAAGTGAAGCTCAATCACATGCATTAGATACAAATATCTAAGAACTTTTTTTGAAACAAAACAAATTAGAGACTAGGGCCCCCATGAACACTCATTCCACTTTCTCTCACTTAACCACAAGAAGGGACCACAAAAGGAGCTCCATGATTTTCCTATGAAGTTGACATGTGAAATATATAGAAGTATATTCTTACCTAAGGAAAAAAAGGAGGAGAATAAGTGGAGTGGAGAGAGATAATTTACTGAAGATCTAAGGTCAGCATTCAAAGGACAAGATTTATAATTGCTTGTGGATATTCTATATCACCTAATGAGAATTCATTATAAACAAGGATAGACCAATTAGAAACATTACTATGAAGAAGATAAGAAACAGAATCCCATTGGTGGAGATTTTTTTGGTGGGTTGCCCACCTTAGTTTTAGGAGAAAGATGATTTTCTTCAAGGAAGGAAACATCTTACACTCCTTAATCTACTATCCAAAGTAAAAAATGGTGGGTTTGGAAAGAATCAGGGACAAGAAGAGATCTGGATATAGAAATCTCAATGAAATACAAGCCATCCACTCTAGGGCATGTCAATCCAATAGTGAAGAGAAAATGAGCTAGAAAAGAGATCCTTTTACATAAGGAAACTTCAACAGAATCTCTTCCATTTAAGCTTAGGTGAACTATGATCCAATAGACAAGAAAGATGTAGAGGAAAGCTACAAACTCTAGCCACCATTAACCTCTTAATAATTCAAGCTACAAAAAGCTACAAACTCTAGCCACCATTAACCTCTTAATGATTCAAGCTACAAAAGAAGCAGTGTACAAACTCCTATTGAGTGACACAACATATGGACCCTATAGTAGAATTCAAGCCTATATTTGAAAAAGTTCTTTTATTTGCTTTCTTTTACTTTGCTTATGTATAAAATCCATGTCAATCTTCCATTAATAGAATAGTTCTCTTCTTTTCTTAGTTAAATTATTACCTTACTTTGGTTCTTGGTTATTTATAGTTTAGAAAATTCTAGTACCTTAATTGCTTTCTCTCTTACTTACAATTTACTTTCTAGTTGCCTAATTAGAAGTTTAGTTTAATGGTTAGTCCTTTATACTTTCCTAGTCATTAGCTTTAGTTAGAAAGTTTACTTCTTCTCTCTTTCCTTGAATGCTTGGCTAGGTTAAAGTAACATAACCAAAATCTTAATTAACTCCCTTTACTAAAGATTCATTGTGGGATCGACCCTTATTTTTTTATTCTATACTCCAATAGAGCTGTCCACATAATTAATTAAAGCATATTAGTTATGAATGAATAAGGATTTTGATAGAGTGTAATATCTAATAGTTTGTCTTTTATGAGATCATTATTAGATTCTTTCTATGTTATCGTTCTTTGGTATGAAATATGTAATAATTTGGCTTTGATGAACACTATTCTACTCATATATTGAAGAGAGATTTACCCCATTTTTAGTGACTTCTTTCTGAGAGCAAGAATATCCTCTAAGATTCGAAGTCAAAGCATACTTTTGAAAGGAAATTTAGGTTATAATTTACATGGAGGCTGATAATTATATATATATATATATATGTGTGTGTGTGTGTTTGTGTGTGTGTGTGTGTGTGTGTGTGTTGGCTATATTTACATGCTTACACTGTAACTTTGATGAATTAATGGAATATCTTTACTAGAAAACTAGGATTTTGAACTATTGGTCATTTTTATTAGCATGCTAAAGTTAGAAATTTAATGAATGTTGAATTAAATAAAATTATCTTAGATAAATAACTTTCATAAATTTTTTGAAATTTTTATGAGTGCCATTTATGGAAACTCTTACAAGTCTACAACTCATCCACTAGGGGCTAACCTACGAGTTTAGAGGCTTTCTACATACACTAAATGCAGATGACAACACCTATGAAAGTGGTTAGAATTTTTTTTAGATTTATTACTTTCTAATTTGTAGTTTTTATCAAGGACTAGTAAAATTTAAGTCTAGGGGTATTTGATATATATGTAAATATAATATGCATACCTTTACATTTAGCAAGCTATAGCCCCAAAAATAACTTAAACATCATTAGTTAGGGTTAATTCTACATTTTGCAGGTATAGGGTACAAATGAGAAAAAAAGACTATTTTGGCATTGAAAACCCTAAAAAGAGCAAGTTTGGAATGCAAGCTACATCATGGGCCCACATAACAAAAGTGAAGTCAGGGAATTCAAAATGATAAGTACGTGTCATTGTCAAAGTCAGAGCAATCAGAATTCCTAAATGGAACATTGACCTTATCCATACTAAAAGAGAGTATTCAAGCATTCCACCACCTTGAGAAGCTTCTAAGGGAAGCTCAAATCTCAAATGTTGGATATACAATGAGGACTTTTTGGAAAAAAAATAAGGGTAATATACACCATTCACCTAGGGATTCTTTGGTATGCATTGATACTTAGTGAAACATTTATTCTCTCTCACTTGTATTATGATGCTTTGGCTAGTTATTCTCGTGGAATACCCCTATATCCTAATTCTTCATTCCACTATAGGCATGTTTAGGTTATGATATACAATAATGCCTTAGCTTCCTATCATTAGGTTATGCATATTCTATGGTTCTTATATAGGCATATAGTTCTATACTCCATCCATTATAGACTTAGTATGGTTCCTAACTTTCTAATTTAATCAATTAAATTAACTCCTTGATTGTACACTTGACATCATGATGGATATCTATCACTTGATCCTAAATAATAATATAGATGTTACTAAATAAAAAGGAAAAAAAATACCCCTTTGTTTTGGATAAAATAATTGAATTACAATATTTCTTATTTTGAAATTGTATGGAAATTTTTATAAGGTTTTTAAAGATCATAAGAACCTCAAGTACATATTCTCACAAAGTGATCCTAATAAGTGTAGCCAAGTTATACATTAAGGAGATAGTGAGCTTGTGTGGGGTAGCTTTAAGCATCATATTTGACAGGGACAATAGGTTTACTTTGCATTTTTAGCATACTATGCAAGAAAATTTAGATAGTTTTTAAAATTTTAGTAAGGCATTTCACCCCCAAACTAATTGTCAACCAGAGAGGACTATCTACACACCAGAAGATGTTGCAAGCATGTTATATAGAATGGAAACATAATTGCAATGAGCATATTCCTATGATTGAGTTCGCCTACAACAATAGTTAATCACCACTCCAACATCGGCATACAACCTTATGAGGCATTTTATGGCCAACCATGTCTTACCCCCACTTGTCACAGTGATCTAGGTGAGAGGCGATTAGTAAATTCTAGATTAATAGAGCAATACACAAAAAAGGTAAGGTTGATTCAAAAGAAACTCCTTACAGCACATAGTCAACAAAAGAGCTACATGGATGTAATGCATAGGCATTTAGAACTTGATGTTGGTCGTCATGTGTTCTTAAGTTCCTCACCAACTAAAAAAGTTATGAGGTTTGGTGTGAAAGGGAAGTCGAGTCCTAGATATGTAGGTCCTTTTAAGATCTTAGAGATGATTGGTCAAGTAACCTACCATTTGGGTTTACCTCCACAACTATCTAAGTGCATGATGTGTTTCTTATATCTATGTTATCAAAGTACATTCCAGAATCCACGCATGGACTTGATCAGATACCCATAGAATTACATCATGATCATACATTTGAGGAGCAAGTAGTGAACGTTCTAGACAGGAAAGAGAAGATCTAAAGGAATAAAACCATTCCATTGGTCAAGATTCTATGCCAACACCACTCCTTAGGGGAAGCCACATGGGAACCAGAATCAAATATAAAACAGAAGGATCATGAATTATTCACCAAGTTATCTTGAAATTTCAAGGACAAAATTTTATGAGGTGGGTATAATGTAATACCTTGAATTTTTATTTCAATAAGTATATCATTTCTCTTCAGTACATCAATGAATTTAAGTTACTTATGTGGTAATGTTTAGTGTATGAGAGACTTGGTTTAAATTTCAAACCATCACTTAAATATTTTTCATTTTCTTTTCAATCAAAACCTATAAAGAACATATGTTTAGATATGATAAGATTAGAGTGATCTCAACAATAGATGAGTGAACAAACTAAATGAGTGCTAGTACATCTAAGGTAAGAATGGCTAGGATGAGTTGTCCTAAAAGCATGAGAACTAATGGGAGAGAGAGGGATGTAATGTTCATACAATGTGAAATGAAAGACTAGGATTGAGTGGTGTGTAGTCAATGAGATGCAAGTCAAAATTGTTTTTAAATTTGGTTGGATACATGCATGTTTGGCTAGGGAAGCATGGCATAAACTCCAAGAAGAAAGTAGGTGCTATGTTTTTTGGTGGGAATTGGATGTGGAGTAGGAAGGCAGCCTAGCAAAGAGGTGCCATGTTTTTAAGAAGGTGGTAGGCACCCAATTTTTAGGCATTTTTGGAAGAATGAAAAAGTGGAAGTTTGGTGACATTTAGATTGGAACTTCATTTAGCAATTGGTAAGAAAGACAAGTTCTAAATAGTTTAGGAAGTTGATGGTTCATAGGATTAGGAGGAGAATTGAAGGGCTGAGATGGAGCTTTAAAAATAATGGTAAAAAATGTTAAGCTCCTAAGTGAGCAAGCTAAGGATTTTTAGTTAGAAACAAACCCAAAACTCTAAATTAGTTACTAAAAATATATCTTACAAATTTCACTGCAAATAAGGATCTAAAAACTCAAAGACAATAGCAAAGACAATGGGACTCCAGTAGAAAAAATCAAAGAACTAAGAAAGGAAAAAGAGGAGGAAAAATGTGGAAGCAAGGAGGAAGGAATAAGAAAAGATAGAGATAGGAAAATCACTCTATGTAGGGGGATTACATGTTATAGACTATTTTTCAATTAACATTTTAGGAGCAAAATTAAGTTTGGATTTTAACCTACTTCTACAAAAAATGCATGCCTATGTTTTCTCATTTTTTGGTTGGTTATTTGGATAAATTTGAAGGCTAGTTGTTAATGGTTTGAAAGAGTTGATTTTGATGAATTTTCTTGAGTTGATTTCTCTTTATTTTGGTTTTTGAAAATGTAGGCATCAAAGAGGCAAAAAGCACCCTGTTTTGTTTGATTTAAAAATCCATGTTATGGGGGACATTTTTCATGATTCTTTGAATGATGTTTTGTCTTATTAAGTCCTTGATATGTGAACAATTTGTTGCTCCAATTTTGAGTGAAAAATAGTAGGGTTATGGAATGCACTACAACATGGGAGGCTTTTAGAGTTGATAAAAAAAATAATAGAAATTGGTAAGGAAAATGACTTCTAGTGAGTCGACTTAGAAAATCAATAAGAAAAGAAGTCAATAAGAGAAAGACATGAAAAATATTGAATTTTAAATTTGATAATAAAAATGACCTTAAAAATGAAGACTTTTAAAGTTATTCTATAAAAATGACTTCAAAAGTTGACATTTTTTAAGTAATTTTTCAGAATGACTTAAAAAACTAGTGTTATTAAAGTCATTGTAAAAAAAAGAAAAGAAAAAAACGTAATGATGTTTTTTTGAATTCATTCTAAAAAAGATGACTTCAAATATACCAATTTTTGAAGTTGTTCTAAGAAAATGACTTTAAAAATGGGTCATCTTTGAAGTTATTCTAAAAAAAATTATAACTTCAAAGATATAAGTTTTTGAAGTCATTATGAAATTTTTATTTTTTTTTTAAATGGACTCTTTTGAAGCCATTTTTTCCAAACGACTTTAAAGATGGACTATTTTGAAGTCAGTTTTCTTAGAATAACTTCAAAAGATGCTGTGTTTGAAGTCATTTTTTTTAACAACTTTAAAAGTTTTTCATTTTTATTTCTACATACATTGTAATCTAACTACATATCTGCATTGTAACAACCCCAATTTTTAGAATATAATTAAATTATTAAAAATTAGGAGTTAAAATGTTAAAAGTAGAACTAGAACTTTGAGTTCCAAGAAAATTATTTTCTATATAAAATAAAATCAAGACTTAAAACTTAGATATTTGTAATGTACTAAAAAAACCGATCAAAATGATTGTAAGCACGTCAAATTTTAAGTCCAGATGAAAAATCCTTATTTTTCTCTATTTTTATGAATAAAAGGGTAAAATGATAATTTTACTCATAACCAAGAACTAAGACATCAAAATTTGGAATGTACTTGGAAATACAATTCCAACGCCACTTAGTACGCTCAATTCTAAGTTTGGGAGAATAAAACAGATTTTTCTCTATAAAGAGTGAAATAGTCTTTTCACACCTCTGTGGGGGCCACAAGGGGCCCACAAATGGATCCAAATGCCAGAAAATATGTCATCATGAGTCAAACCACTACCAGCTGCTAGTGGAGAAGGAGGTGGTAGTGGGAATCCAATGACAATATAATAATAAAAAGAATTGAAACATGATAATTACATGTAATCATGGAAAATTCAAAAATCCCTATAAATAGCTAATAAAAATCCCAAAAAAATTTCCAATGTTCTTCACGAGGTTCCCTAGAGTGCCCTAAAATCTTAACTCTAGAATCCTCCCCATCTCCCCCAATTCCTTCTTCTTTCTCTCTTTCTCTCTTATTCTCTGTGGGGTGTCCCCAAACACACCTGGGCTAACGACCCCATGTCTGCATTGGGAGCGTCCAAGGACACATCATCCCTGATGAACCAAGGTTTTTGCCCAAAAACCCTAATTTAGTTAGCCATCACATTCTAACTGTTAATCTTCAATCTTCATCGTTGGATCTGGTCAGACAGGGTTTATCAACAAACTCCTTAAGTTTTCATGATGATCCACCTCCTAGATCATTGGGAAACTCAAAACGAAGAACAACCTCTAGTACTATTACTGTCTTCGACAGAATTTTCAAGCTATTCCAGTCAATTTGGCTATTAAAAGGTGATCTTGCACCATTAAATGTCTTTAGTACATGGTGATCTACAAAAGCCCCATGGTTCTCCTCCTTCTCTGGCAACGACACTGAAGATTTTGGCATTTCCAACATCTAGGGTTTCTTATCTTTTTTCGATGAGATATCTCCTTCTTCAGTGAAGCTTTCTTCATCGAACCTGACCAAGTAAGTCACCCTCACCCTGCTCTTTACAGTCAGGCATTTAACTTGAATTTTCCAGCCTCCAACGGCTCAGATGCAACTTTTAAGCCATTGGATGGATTCCTGAGGCCCAAAAACTCCAGGAGATGAAATCTTGGCCTTTGGCTACCAAGGGTGAAGGAGATCCAGCGATGGGTGATCCAAAGGTCTAGATCTGGACTGTCTCGCCTATCACTGGTCACCTCTCCTTAGTGACGGGTAATCCTAGGTAACGTGATGTGGGCCACACTCCCGTTTTGTCATGTGCTGTGAAGTTGATCTTAGCCATCCAATTTTGAACTAAGAGCTTATTTCTTCAATTAAGAGCTCAATTTAGCCCTAATTTTAGATCTGAAAGTTTTTATAGATTCCTTGTCACTTGTGTAAGTTATTGAACTCATAAGATTTATGTTTTTAATAGTATTTAATTGTTGTAATTACTAAAATCCGTTCCAACAGTAATGGATCATGATCAAGATGATCTCAAAATAGAGATTTGAACTAATGGATGGGTTCAGGACATCCCAAGACCTTAAAGACCATGATCATAGTAAAATTTCTAGATCTATAGATCAAGTAATTAAACAAAAACAATAAGATCAAATATCAGCCCTTAAAACAGGCTGAGATCTTAAAATCCAAACTCTGATCTCAATTTAACTCCAAATTGAGATAAAAAAGTTGGTTTAGATTCCTCTTGATGAGGAGAACCTACTGAACTTAGAAAATTTATGTTTTGATGCATGTAAAATTCTATTAATAAAGAAAAGTATTACTAATTCCTATGATCAATGAAATTTGGAATGATCAAACTCTATAATTCTGATCCACTATTGACCTTGTGATTTTGAAACATGGAATCAATTGTTAGAAGTGACTAATCTATGTTTAATTAAGAGATCTAGCCTTAAAAGTAGTAAAATCAATACAATGAATGGTAATCTCCTTGATCATTTTGATCAAGGAGGATTGGATAGTATGAATGTATTTGGGTGATGATATGAAGTTAATATCATATGGATTGATGTACTTAATGATGATAATTTGGGATAGATTAAGATCTATGCCCTTAAATTGGATAAAATGACTTAAGATCTTCTTGATCGGTTGGATCAAGAAGGATCAGATCATTTGATGAGATGCATTAATGATCTAGTGATAAAATCACATTAAGAAGATGTATTATATCTAAAGAAAAATGAAAGATCAAGATCTAAACCCTAAAAGGGATGAAAAATGAATAAAAATCAACTATGACCGTTGGATCATGGTGAATAGTTATGGTATGTTAAACTTTCATTTGAATTATTGAATGTTATTATAATTATCTTTTATTGCTTAGTAGATCTAATTGATAGATTTACTTATTTATTTATGCTTTAGTGCTTGTGTTATGAAAATTACATTGAAAATATAATTAAATGAAAAAAAGACTTGAAGGACATTTATGTGGAATGAATGACATTGACTTAATGATAGTAAGGGTTATAGTTAATAGGATAATGTAAGGAATATCATTTGCTTGGTCTAAATTAGGAGAATAATGAAACTCCATGAATGAAATTTTAAATGTTCTTGGACTTAATTATAATCAATTAGAAAGAGTACTTGTAATAGTCCCAATTTTTGTAAATTGATTGAGAAAATCAATAAAGTTTGAGTTTTCAGAAATTCTGAGTTGGAATATTAGGTTATTGGAAATTTTCTTTTTATAAAGATTAAAACACAATTTAGAACTTAGAAATTATGAATGTACTTGAAAAATCTATCGAAATGACACTAAGTATGTTCAATTCCGAGTTAAAATGAAAAATTCCTAATTTTCTTCATTTTATGAATAAAAGGGTAAATCTACCCATAACTAAGATCTAAGACATTATTATTTAGAATTTTCTAAAAAATACAATTCCAACGTCACTAAGTATGCTCAATTCCTAGTTCAGGAGAATAAAATGGACTTTTCTCCATAAAAGGACAAAATGGTCCTTTCACACCTCGTGGGGCCCACAAGGGACCCACAAACGAATCCAATGCCCAGAAAACATGTAATGAGTGGTCAAACCACTACTAGCTACTAGTGGAGAAGGAGGTGGTAGTGGAGGATCCAATGTTAATTTAATATTTAAAAGAATTAAAACATAATTATTACATGTAATTATGAAAAATGAAAAATACCTATAAATACCCATCCAAAAATTTCATTAAAGTTCCCACAAAATCATCTTACTTAGTTTAAAAACCCAGATCTAGATTCCTTTCTAAAATTCCAAAACTCCCAAAAATCTCCCCTTCATGCACTTTCTCTCTCCTCTCTCAAATTAGAACAAGAGACCTAAATTCAAATAGGCACTTTGTTCCAAGTTGAATCTCACAAATCCCATATTCCATAAAATCCTAGACTACCTTATATACAAAACCTTAAATCAATTTCAAGATTTAACGGTGCAATCAATGAGAAATCACAAAATAAGGGACTATCGGGATATCTTATCATCAAAGGGTATTTATTCCAAATTAGGGTTCAAAACTATATTGTTTCTACCATTAGGTAGGTGGAACCACTCCTCAAACTTATTTAATAATTTTTTATGTAAATTTTATTTTTTTGTAATTAGTTTTAGGTTAAAATTTATAAAAATAAAGTAAGGACTAGAACCTTTCAATTCTGGATGATGGAGGGGTCAAATGAAAATTTTGAACCATCCAATCAATCCAGAAGGGTCCAAAACCCCTAAGGTATAAATTTCAAGAATTTTTATTAAGTTTTGATCCCTTAATTGTAAAGGGATTGATTGGATGGTCTAAAACGGATTGTCCGATCTTTGGAATCAGATCAGATCCTGGACATGCTATGAAATGCAGCACAGAAACGCACCCTGCAGGAGTGTTTCAGTGCCTGCATGCCACGTGTGACATCGTTCCGACAGGACGATAGCGAGACAACACAGGTCATTGAGGGAACGCGTTACGTGTGCATCTCAGTGATGGGAGCTCAGCAATCGCTCTGCCCAATCAAATCGAGGCTGTCCATTCCACTTGGCCCAAATCAAATCTAGACCCTAGGAATGACTATGAACATCACAGTTCAATTGTGGAGTAATTTGAACTCCAAATTGAGATCAGAAAGAAGTTATGAAAAGCTTACAACTTCTATTTTCTTCTGAAACCATAATATGGATAAAAACATTCCAGAAGCTTTCTATTGTCAAAAATTAAGTTTCTAATTTTCATGATCTTTAATATCTAAGATGGTCAAATATTGGGGATCTAATTTACTGATGATATAATGTTGAAATCAAGTGATATTCATGATTTATTTGAACAGATCTAAGATAAATTGAATGATCTACCCTTTATGGTAGAAAAATCCTAAAATACAAAGGGACCCACTTGATCAATGAGATCAAGTATGATCAGACCCTTAGGATGGATTGAATGAATGATATTATGATAGCATCCATTTAAATCATGGATTGAATTTGACCAAAAACAAAGGAATATGATCTTGGACCTTAACGAAGTAAAAGCCTTAAAATTTATTGAAAACCCTTAATTTAAAAGGAAAAGACCTAAGATCTAATAGTTAGATCATAAGTAAAAGCTTTAATAATGAGAAATGGGTTAGCTTGAGTTATGCATTGATTTCATTTGATTTATTTGATGAATATAGGATCCATGATAGAGTATTTAGTATAACTTTATTTCAAATGACCATAAAATTATTCATGAATGATGAATTGTAACTTAGGACCATGTTGATATGATTTCTGCAACTGTAACTTGGGATCATGCTAGGATTTCATGTTAGATTAGACTATGGTATGAGATGGTACCTTAGGTCCATGATGGTTTAATTTGAGTTTATTAGATAAAGTACATTAGTTACAAATCATGCTAATGTAATCTTAAGTACCTTGTACCATTATCATTAGGTTATTCAATTATGTAGTTTTATGCTTTAAAGTTATCATTCATTATGGTTAAATTTTATTAGTAGATTTAATTGTTAAGGTAGTTATGAGATAAAGAGTATAAAACAACAAAATTGGAATCTAATGAGAGAGCAGAGTTTCATGACACAAATAAGAGTGAATTATTTGACTTGGACATAATTAGTAGGGGCTATAGTTAGTAGGAAAATGTAAAGATTATCAAATCCTTGGCCCAAACTAGGAGAATAATAAACCCCATGAATGACATTTTAAATGGTCATGGACTTAATTAAAATTAATTAGAAAGAGTACTTAGGGTTTACATGCTTATAGGAACCTTATGAAAGGTTGAGCTAAGGTCACTCTAGTGAATGTTGAACATGGTGGTTAAGGGGATTTTTTAATAGAGACTCACTCTTCCCCTACCTTTTGTTGACGTTTGTGAGGTCTAAACACCTCCTTACACGAGGATTGAAGTAAACACTTTGTGTTCACCCATTTAGCTAGTAAACATTAGCCAATTGAAAATAAGAGGAGCAGTCTAGACTTAGGCTGAAATAAGTTATCTTCAACCAGTAAAACATTAACTGGTTGAATAATAATAATAAAAGTATAAAAGGTTACTAAATTATCTAACCCTAATAAAAATTGTAAGTAAGATAAGGATGATCAAACAAGATCCATTAGATCTTAAATGATCAAGAACAATAAAAAGAAATAAATACTTCTTAATGATCAAATAGAATATAAGATCTTAGTTCAAATAGAAGATCTTAGATCAAATAGAAGATCTGAACCCTTGATCAAATATGATTCAAGGAAGAGAACCAAGATCATCCTCCTTAAGGATGATCAAACAACTAAACTTAGATCAACAGAGAACTAGATGATAGAAGATCTAAGTTCTTGATCTTTATCAACAAGTATAAATTGTTGATCAAAGGATCTATGAGAGATCAAGATCAAAGGAAGGAATATACAAAGACTTAGAATAGAAAATACTTAGATCTAAAAGATTAGAAGATCATTCTAATTATCAGATAGATTGATCAATAGGATAGACACTATCTAAAGAAGATAGATCATGATAGGACAAAAGATCTAGATCCTTTATATCAAAGAAAAAGATTAGACAAAGAATATAGATTGGATTATTCAGATTATATATGTATTGATAGTATGTATGGATTTACATATTTTATACATGAGTTAGGATTATAGAGGATCTAAAGAGATGGATCACTACTTGAAGGTAGGAGGATTTTATGAATGCATCTACATGGGATGTACATGTTGAACACATGACCTTATGTTGACAAGTGTAATGTTAATACTTGTATTAAATCCCCTAAAACCCTTATGAACCAACCAAACACATATGAAATGGTTAAGTTAGAATTGAGGACTAAGATAGTCCAGCCCTAAGTAAACAGATAAATTGTGTGATACTTATGAAACCTAATTTACATATAAGCATGGAGGCTTGTGGTTTTGTTTTAGACATGCATAAGCCTGAGGACGCTATCCTTCCCAAAATTTGATGATTTGAAGATACCTTGCCCCATGAGAGGCTAAAAGTCGGGTGGGGCAATTATGGGAAGGCCACCACTGTGAAAGTTCTGTCTCCCCATATAGGTAGTGACACAATATTTTTCACTATGGTATCAGTGGTGAATAGGACAGTTATCCGAGCGTGCTAGTATGGATCAAACTGCAGCATGGTAGTCCTGATTATTTTGCACTATGATGCATATGAGATAGGCATAGTGAAATGCCTTATGTTTTAGCATGATGAAATGCCAAGTAATTGTATATTACTAATATTTCCCAAGAAGGGAAATTCCTAGTATAGGACTAGCTGAAATACTAATTTCTCATAGTGGAAAGAATTGATCAGCTTAGTTGGAAATGATATTTGACTACTTTCATAGATTTGATGAATTTATCCATGTACAATATGTATGTCTAAGGATGTACATATATTACAAAGTAAAGAGTTAGATGCATGAGTATGTTTATGAATAACGGGATTATGAATTATTAGAATTATACTGTCAATTATTATGCTTCATGAATCTCCTACCAAGCATAGCTTGCTAAGATATTGTAAATGTTTCTTTGTTTACAATATCTCAGATACAGAGAAGGAGAGTTAGAAGCTCAAGACTGTAGAAGACTTGAGGAGAATAATCATTAGGGTATGACCCTTGAAGACATATATTTTGTTTTGTTTAAGAGTGTTGTATTGTAATGAGAGTTTCATTGCATGGTGAGCTTTGAGTTTTGGATTATGTAATTTGGACAAGTATTGTAATGGATTTGGGTTGTATTGTGAACCACTGGATGGTTTTGGAATTTAATAAAAATATATTCCTTGAATGGAATTTTATCTTCTACAAAAATTCTACTTATGTTATGTATGAAGTGATGACTTGGGTTTTTCAAAACAAGTTCTGAAGAAAAGAATTTACGCGGCTTTGTTTTGCAAAATTTGTTTACTACTAAGGGCCTTGCCTTTGAAAATGTATTACAAAATGTATTCCAAAAACCTGGGTCATCATAGTTGGTATCAGAGTCATTCATCTAATCACAGTATAGTATAAATATGTCCAAAGGAGTGATGATAATTCAATTTTAGATTAAGATAGAAATAGTTGTATAGAAATTTTGGTTTATGAGCAGATGCTACAAAGAGAGTCACAAAGGCAGGCTACTCAAAATACTCCAGAAGACAATACAGAGAGATTAACCATGAATAATGTGGAAGAGATGGTAACAAGGGTATTGAGGAACCTTCTTCCTCATATTCAACAAACCCAAAGTTCATCGCCTCCCATAGAGATAACGAGTACGCAAGCTCGGCCTCAAGTGAGACACAATACACCAACACCAATACCAGCTGCTCCCACACTCGTACATGGGCAATCTTCCCTTGTACTAAGTGAAGAAGTTAGAAAGTCTCCATTAGCACTAGAAAAAGTTGACAAAATGATGGAGAGATTTCAAAAGATGGCTATGGTGTATAATTGCAAGGGTGAAGTTGAGAAGTTTGAGGAATGGGTGTATGAAGTAGAAAGCACTTTCAGTGCTCTACGTACTCCTCCAGAGTTGAAGGTGAAATTTGCCACCTATCTATTAAAATAAGAAGCTCCATTTTGGTGGAGATTAGCTAACAACACCTTCTCAAATTACGAAGCTGCTAGAGTTTCTGGAACTAAGACAAGAAAGCTGATAGAGTTTCTGGAACTAAGACAAGGGAACATGTTAATGGTAGAGTATGATAACAAGTTTATGCAGTTAAGGAGATTCGCGACTCATGTATATAACATTGAAACACACACAGTGAATCGATTCATTGAAGGGCTGCACGCAGGGCTAAAAATAAAGTTACTTGGTACTAAACCCATGACCTTGGCAGAATGTGTGGAAATGGCTTCCAAGTTTGAAGAAGAATACAAGAAGAGTCAAACCACCAAGTTTAGCGGAGGAGAAACAATGCACTAGGGCAAAATAGATAACCATGTCCAAGACGCAAAAAATTTCACCAAGGCAATATCTGCCTTAGACCTGGACAACAGTAAGCACAATAGTTTTTGAAAGTGCCATAATTGTGGGGAGTATGGACACATCGCCACCTACTATCCCACACCATTGGCGGTTAAGGAGGCAAGGGCAGCCACAGTGCATGAAGCTCCCTCTTATGTAGGGTCTAGGGAAGGGCAGACCATAAGGGCCTAAAGTACATAGCCTTACCTTGCATTTTGCAAGAGGCTGTTTCCAAAAATTGCCCCTCGACACCAAGGGAGGGTCTTCGCCATCACTGATGGCCAGGCTGGAGCATCTAATACGGTGATTGAAGATACACTAATTGTATCTAACAACTATGCCCAAGTACTATTTGATTCTGGATCTACGCATTCCTTTATATCTTCCGTATTTGCATCTAGTATACAACTCATCAGTGAAAAACTTGGCATTTAACCTAGATGTAACAATTCAAGTTGAAAAAATAGTTAAATTATAAGAATACTTGCATAATGTACCTATAGAAGTATTGGGAAAAAGAATAGACATAGACCTTATTTTACTAAACATAGTGGACTTTGACATCATATTGGGTATGGACTGGTTAGCAAAATACTAGGTAGTTATAGACTGTCATAAGAAGAAAATCACATTTAACATACGGGGTGAGGAAGTACTAATACTATATGGGAAACATAATGACTTAGACAAATCCATTATCTCAACTATGAAGGCAATCAAACATATGTCCAAAGGGTGTCAGGCACTTTTAGCAACAGTAATTTCTTTAGATGTTGAATAGCCCAAGATAACAGAAATTGAAGTAGTTAGGGAATTCCAAGATGTTTTTGTAGAAGAACTACCAGGATTACCCACACATGGAGAAATTGAGTTTACCATTGAAGTAATTCCTGGTATAGCTCCAATTTCTAAAGCACTTATAGGATGGCCCTAATAGAGTTGAAAGAGTTGAAAGGTCAGTTACAGGAATTGTTAAATAAAGGGTTCATTAGACCAAGTAGTTCACCATGGGGAGCACCAGTAATATTTGTGAAGAAGAAGGATGGGTCTATGAGATTGTGTATTGATTATAGAATGTTGAATAGTGTCACAACAAAAAATAGGTATCCCTTACCTCACATTGATGATCTCTTTGATCAACTCCAATCTGCTAAGGTCTTTTCCAAAATCAACCCTAGATTAGGATATCATCAATTGCCTATCAAGGATGAAGACATACCCAAGTTAGCATTCAGAACTCAGTATGGGCATTATGAGTTTCTAGTCATGTCTTTTGGGCCGACTAATGCACCAGTAGTGTTTATGAATTTGATGAACAGAATCTTCAAGGATTTTTTGGATAAATTCGTGATTGTATTTATTAATGATATACTAATTTACTCTACCAGTATCAAGGAACATCAAGAACTCTTATGAATTGTACTAAATACCCTCAAAACACATAAAGTATTTGATAAATTTAGTAAGTGTGAATTCTAGTGAGAGAAGGGCAATTTCTTGGGTAATGTAATTTCCAAGAATGGAGTAGAAGTGGATCCCACCAAGGTTGAAGTAGTAAGGAATTGGGAGAAACTTAAAACAGTAACAGAAATATGTAGTATTCTTGGACTGGTAGGATACTACCATAGATTCATTCAAGGATTTTCTCGTATAGCCCTTCCATTGACTTCATTGACTAGAAAAAGGGTACAATTCACTTGGACAGAAGAATGTGAAAATAGTTTCCAAGAGCTAAAGAAGATGTTAACAACAGCACCAGTATTGACTTTGTCACCTGGAAGTGGGGGATATGAAATATACTATGATGCTTCAGGCAAGGTTTAGGAGGTGTGTTGATGCAAAATGAGAAGGTCATTACTTATGCATCCATACAATTGAAGAAACATGAAATAAATTACCCAGTGCATGACCTAGAATTGGTAGCTGTAGTTTGGCATTGAAAATTTGGAGACATTATTTGTATGGAGAAAAATTCAATGTATTCACAGATCATAAAAGTCTTAAATACATCTTCACTCAGGCGAAGTTGAACATGAGACAAAGAAGATGGATGGAGTATATCAAAGACTAATTTCACCATCCAATACCATCCTGAAAAAGCGAACGTAGTAGCTGATGCATTAAGTAGATAGCTAAGAGCTATACTTACAAACATCACCATTAAATCAACTTTTGTAGAAAGAGTACTTAGATCCCAAGAAGAAGATACAACAACTCAAGATTTGTGTAAAAAGAAAGGATTTTGTAAGGGTACAGATGGGGGTATATGTTTTCAGGAGAGATTGGTGGTTCCTTTAAATACATATTTGAGAAAAGAACCGTTATAAGAAGCCCATTAGTCAAAAAATTTCATACACCCTAGGGGTACAAAGATGTATCAGGATTTGAAAAGAAACTTTTGGTGGGAAGGCATGAAAAGAGAAATAGGGGAATTTGTGGCTAAATGTGTAAATTGTCAATGAGTAAAAGTTGAACACCAAAGATTAGCTGGAATGTTACAAACAGTGGAACTTCCAAAATGGAAATGGGACAACATCACTATGGATTTTGTAGCAGGATTGCTAAGGACCTGGGCAGGTCATGACATGATTTGGGTGATTGTGGATAGGTTAACAAAGTTAGCACATTTCCTTCCAATTAGGTAGAGCCAGTCAGTTGACAGTTTAGGTAAGTTATATGTCAAAGAAATAGTAAGTCTTCATGGGATTCCACTATCCATCATCTTTAATAGGGATGGAAGATTTACTTTAAGATGTTGGAAGAGTGTACAACAAGCCTTGGGAACCTCATGTAAATTTAATATAGCATTTCACCCCCAAACAGACGGTCAATCAGAAAGGACTATTTAGACTTTAGAAGATATGTTGAGAGCATGTGCATTAGATTGGAAAGGGAATTGGGATGAGCACCTTCCATTAGTAGAATTCGTGTATAACAACAATTTTCAAGCAAGTATTGGTATGGCACCATATGAAGCATTGTATGGATGGCCATGTTGATCACCAACCTGTTGGAGTGAAGTTGGAGAAAGAAAGCTAATAAAGTTAGAACTAGTGGAACAATGTACAGACAAGGTTAGATTGATACAGAAGAGGTTGCTAACAGCACACTGTCAGTAGAAGAGTTACACAGATAAAAGACGTAGAAACCTAGAATTTGATGTGAGGGAGCATGTATTTTTGAAAGTATCACCAGTCAAAGGAGTAATGAGGTTTGGAAGCAAAGGAAAACTTAGTCCTAGATTCATCGGTTCATTTGAAATCTTAGAAAGAGTTGGTCTAGTGGCTTACAAATTAGCCTTACCACCCCAACTCTCAGAAATACACAGTGTCTTTCATGTCTTTATGCTATAGAAATACCTATAAGATGACATGCACGTACTTCAAAGGGTGCCAGAAGAGCTAAAGCCAGACCTAACCTTCAAAGAGAAGGCGATATGAATCCTAGACAGCAAGGAACAGAAGTTAAGGGCCAAAACCATTATGCTAATCAAAGTCCTGTAACAACATCACTCTATTAAGGAAGCCACATGGGAAACAGAAGTAAAAATGAGGAAGATACACCCTAGTCTATTTTATTAAGTTATTGTATTTCAAATTTTGAGGACTAAATTATTGTAAGGAGGGAAGATTGTAATAACCCCAATTTTCGTAAATTGATTGAGAAAATCAATAAAGTTTGAGTTTTTAGAAATTTCACACTGGAATATTAGGTTATTGGAAAATTTATTTTTATAGAGATTAAAACATAATTTAAAACTTAGAAATTATGAATGTACTTGAAAAACAGATCGAAATGAAACTAAGTACGTTCAATTCTGAGTTAAAATGAAAAATCTCTAATTTTCTTTATTTTATGAATAAAAGGAAAAAATAGTAATTTTACCCATAACTAAGAACTAAGACATTATTATTTAGAATGTACTCCAAAATATGATTCCAATGCCACTAAGTATGCTCAATTTCGAGTTTAGGAGAATAGAATGGATTTTTCTCCATAAAAGGGCAAAATAGTCATTTCACACCCTGTGGCGCCCACAAAATGAATCCAACGCCCAAAAAACATGTAATGAGTGGTCAAAACACTACTAACTTCTAGTGGAGAAGGAGGTGGTAGTGGAGGATCCAATGTTAATTTAATATTTAAAAGAATTAAAACATAATTATTACATGTAATTATGAAAAATGCAAAACACATATAAATACCCCTCCAAAAATGTTCATTAAAATTCCCAAAAAATCATCTTGCTTACTTTAAAAATCTAGATCGAGATTCCTTACCAAAATTCCAAAACTCCCAAAAATCTCCCTTCTTGCACTTTTTCTCTCCTCTCTCTAATTGAAACAGGAGACCTAAATTCAATTAGGCACTCTATTCCAAGTTAAATCTCACAAATCTCACCATCCATACAATCCTAGACTACCTTATATACAAGACACCTAAATCAATTTCAAGATCTAACAGTGCAAAAAATGAGAAATCACAAAACAAAAGACTATCAGGCTATCTTATCATCAAAGGGTATTTATTCCAAATCAGGCTTCAAAACTATGTTATTTCTTGAATCAGGTAGGTGGAACCACTTATCAAACTTATGTAATGTTTTTTTATGTAATTTTTATTTTTCTGTAATTAGTTTTAGGTTAAAATTTATAAAAATAAAGTAAGGAATAGAACCCTTCAATTATGGATGATGGAGGGCTCAGATGGAAAATATGAGCTGTCCAATTGATCCGAAAGAATTCAAAACCCCTAAGGTAGAAATTTCAAGAATTTTTATTAAGTTTTGATCCCTTAATTGTAAAGGGATTGTTTGGATGGTCCAAAACAGACTATTTGATCTCCCAAATCGGATCAAATCTTGGACACGATACGAAACACGGCATGAAAATGTGCGTGTGTGATGTCGTTCCGACAGGATGACCATGACAACATCGGTCACTGGGGGGAGTGCGTTACCCGTGCATCTGGGTGATAGACGCGTGGCAATTGCTTCACTTGACCCGCTCGGCCCGATCAAATCGGGGCCATCCACTCCGCTGGGCCCAGATCAAATCTGGACCCTATGAACAACTATGAACTTCACAATTCAATAATGGAGTCATCTAAACTCCAAATTGAGATCAGAAAGAAGGTGTGGAAAGCTTATAACTTCTATTTTCTTTTGAAACCATAATATGGATAAAAACATTCTAGAAACTTTCTATTTTCAAGAATTAAGTTTCTAATTTTCATTATCTTTAATATCTGAGATGATTAGATCTTGGGGATCTAATTTACTGATGATATAATGTTGAAATCAAGTGATATCCACCATTTATTTGGACAAATCCAAGATAAATTGAAGGATCTACCCTTTATAGTAGAAAACCCCTAAAAATACAAAGGGACCTACATGATTAATGAGATCAAGTATGATCATACCCTTGGGATGGATTGAACGAATGATATTATGATGGAATCCATTGAAATCATGGATTGAATATGATCTTGGACCTTAATGGAGTAAAAACCCAAAAATTTATTTAAACCCCTAGATTTAAAAGGAAAAGACCTAAGATCTAATGGTTGGATCATAAGTAAAAGCTTTAATAATGAGAAATGGGTTAGCTTGAGTTATGCACTGATTTCATTTGATTTATTTCATGAAGATGGGATCCATGATAGATTATTTTAGTATAACTTCATTTCAAATGTCCATAAAATTATTCATGAATGATGAATTGTAACTTAGGACTATGTTGGTATGATTTCATGCATTGTAACTTAGGCCCACACTAAGATTTTAGTTAGATTAGACTATGCTATGAGATGGAACCTTAGGTCCATGATAGTTTAATTTGAGTTTATTAGATAAAGTATATTAGTTACAAATCATGCTAGTGTAATCTTAAGTACCATGTACCATTATCGTTAGGTTGTTCAATTATGTAGTTTTATGCTTTAAAGTTATAATTCATTTATGGTTAAATTTTATTAGTAGATTTAATTGTTAAAGTAGTTATGAGATAAAGAGCATAAAACACCAAAAATTGAATCTAATGAGAGAGTATAGTTTCATGACACAAATAAGAGTGAATTACTTGACTTAGACTTAATTAGTAAGGGCTATAGTTAGTAGAAAAATAAAAGGATTATCAAATCCTTGGCCCAGACTAGGAGAATAATAAACCCCATGAATGACATTTTAAATGGTCATGGACTTAATTAAAATTAATTAGAAAGAGTACTTATAGTTAACATGCTCATAGGAACCTTATGAAAGGTTGAGCTAAGGTCACTCTAGTGAATGTTGAATATGGTGGTTAAGGGGGTTTTCTAATAGAGCCTCGCTCTTCCCCTACCTTCTGTTGACATTTGTGAGGTCTAAACTCCTCCTTACATGAGGATTAAAATTAACCACTTTGTGTTCACCCATTCAACTAGTAAGCCTTAGCCAATTGCAAATAAGAGGAGCAGTCTAGACTTGAGCTGAAATAAGTTATCTTCAACTAGTAAAACATTAACTAGTTGAATAATAATAATAAGAGCATAAAAGGTTAGTAAATTATCTAACCCTAATAAATATTGTAAGTAAGATAAGGAAGATCCATTGGATCTTGAATGATCAAGAATGATGAAAAGAAATAAATACTTCTTGATGATGATGATATATATATATATTGCTTGAAGTTTAGATCAAATAGAATAGAAGTTCTTAGTTCAAATAGAAGATCTGAACCCTTGATCAAATATAATTCAAGGAAGAGAACCAAGATCATCCTCCTTAAGGATGATCAAACAACTAAACTTATATCAACAGAGAACTAGATTAGAGAAGATCTAAGTTCTTGATCTACATCAACAAGTATAAATTGTTGATCAAAGGATTTATGAAAGATCAAGATCAAAGAAAGGAATACACAAAGACTTAGAATAGAAAATACTTAGATCTGAAAGATTAGAAGATCATTCTAATTATCAGATCTATTAATCAATATGATAGACACTATTTGAGGAAGATAGATCATGATAGGACAAAAGATCTAGATCCTTTATACCAAAGGACAAGATTAGACAAAGAATATAGATAGGATTATTCAAATTGTATATGTATTAATAGTATGTATGGATTTACAAATTTCATACACCAGTCAGGATTATGGAGGATTTGAAGAGATAGATTACTACTTGAAGTTATGAGGATTTTATGAATGCATCTACATGGGATGTACATATTGAACACATGACCTTATGTTGACAAGTGTAATGTTAATACTTGTATTAAATCCCCTAAAACCCTTATGATCAAACCAAACACAAATGAAATGGTTGAGTTAAAATTGAGGACTAGACTCTAAGTGAATATGGAATTAGAAGATATTCAAGCCCTAAGTAAACTGACAGATTGTCTGATATATATGAAACCTATTTTACATACAAGCATGCAGGCTTATGGTTTTGTTTTAGAAAGGCATAAACCTAGGGATGCTATGCTAGAGGAGTTATGAAGGTTTGGCCACCTGCTTCCCAAAATTTGATGATTTGAAGATACCATACCCTATGAGAGGCTAAAAGTCGGGTGGGGCAATTATGAGAAGGCCACCACAGTGAAAGTCCTGTCTCTTCATATAGGTAGTGACACAATATTTTCCACTGTGATATCAGTGGTGAATAGGATAGTTATCCGAGCGCGCTAGTACGGATCAAACTACAGCATGACAGTCCTTTGATTATTTTGCACTATGATACATATAAGATAAGCATAGTGAAATGCCTTATGTTTTGGCATGATGAAATGCCAAGTAATTGTATATTACTAGTATTTTCCAAGAATGGAAGCTCCTAGTATAGAACTAGCTGAAATACTAATTTCTCATAGTGGAAAGAATTGATTAGCTTAGCTAGAAATGATATATGACTACTTTCATAGATATGATGAATTTATCCATGTACAATATGTATGTATAAGGATGTACATATATTACAAAGTAAAGAGTTAGATGCATGAGTATGTTTATGAATAACGGGATTATGAATTATTAGAATTATACTGTCAATTATTATGCTTCTTGAATCCCCTACCAAGTATAGCTTGCTAAGATATTGTAAATGTTTCTTTGTTTACAATATCTCAGATACAGAGAAGGAGAGTTAGGAGCTCAAGATTGTAGGAGACTTGAGGAGAATAATCATTAGGGTATATCCCTTGAAGACATATATTTTTTTTTGTTTGAGAGTGTTGTATTGTAATGAGAGTTTCATTGTATGGTGAGCTTTGAGTTTTGGATTATGTAATTTGGACAAGTATTGTAATAGATTTGGGCTGTACTATGATCCACTGGATGAATTTTGGAATTTAATAAAAATATATTCTTTCAATGGAATTTTATTTTGTATAAAAGTTATACTTATGTTATGTATGAAGTGATGACTTGGGTTTTTCAAAACAAGTTCTAAAAAGAAAAAAAAAATTCTACTTTGTTTTTGCGAAATTTTTTTACTACTAAGAGCCTTGCCTTTGAAAATGTATTATAAAACGTGTTTCAAAAACCCAAGTCGTCACAATACTTGGGGTTAAAATGATCAAAGGAACCTTATGAAAGTTTGAGCTAAGGTCACTCTAGTGAATGTTGAACATGGTGGTTAAGGGGGTGCTCTAATAGAGCCTCACTCTTCCCCAACCTTTCCTTGACGTTTGTGAGGTTTTAATGCCTCCTTACATGAGGATTGAAGTAAACACTTTTGTGTTTGGCCATTCAACTAGTAAGCCTTAGTCCATTGGAAATAAGAGGAGAAGTCTAGACTTAAGATGAAATATGCTATCTTCAACCAGTAAAATATTCACTGGTTGAATAATAATAATAAGAGCATAAAAGGTTAGTAAAATATCTAATATTAATAAAAATGGTAAGTAAGATATGGAAGATCAAATGAGATCTATATGATCTTGAGTGATCAATAACAAATAAGAATCCTAAGGTTGTATTTTATTAAGTATTCATGTATGTATGTTGTAGACAAATCTAGATCATTAGATTAGATAATCTAAACCCTTGATCAAATATGATTCAAAGAAAAGAACCAGGATCCTCCTCCTTAGGGATGATCAAATAACTGTACTTAGATAAAAAAAGAACTAGATGATAGAAGATCTAGGCCTTTGATCTTTATCAACAAGAATGGATTGTTGAGCAAAGGATTTATGAAAGATCAAGATCAAAGAGATGGATATACAAAGACTTATAGATTAAAAATACTTAGATCTGAAAGGTTAGAAGATCATTCTAATAGTCAGATCTATTGATCAATAGGATAAAATACTATCTAAGGAAGATAGATTATATGGATGATAGGAACACAAGATAGATCTAGATCCTTTATATCAAAGGACAAGATTAGATAAGGAATATAAATAGGAGATTATCCAAAATTGTACAGATAATGACAGTGTGTATGTATTTATAGATTACATACATCAATCATGGAGGATATGAAGGAATGGATCACTACATGAAGGTAGGTGAAACTTTAAGAATTGGAATTGTTATTATACATAGACATTATAATGCTTAAGAATGATAACATGCTTAGTTATATTTGAATCATAATTCATTTATATGAATAGAGATAACTGTTGAAATTAGATGGAATACATAATAAATATCTGGGTATCATTTATGATTACCCTTAAACTTAGATAAGAACATAATAATAATGGATATCATTCGCATCAAATGAGTATCCTTACACTTAATAACATTTAGTATATGAATACCAAATTAAAGGTAATGGGGATCATTTATAATAAATGATTAATCCCTAAACTTATAAGAATATGGGTATCATTCATTGTAAATGAGGATCCCTAAATCTAGAAATAAAATTATATCCTTAGTAAGAGGATATTGAATATGAGAATGATAATATAAATAGACAAATCGTCTGAGATGTGCAAGAAGTATTTTAGATACAAGCATGGAGGCTTGTGGTTTTATTTTAAATAGGCAAAAACCTGGAGATGCTATGCTAGGGAAATTATGAGGGTTTGGCCTCCCGCTTCTCAAAATTTGATCATATTATGACACCTTGCCCAAAGAGAGGCTAAAAGTCGGGTGGGACAATTATGGGAAGGCCCCATTGTGAATGTCTTGTCTCCCCATATGGGTAGTGACACAATATTTTCCACTATGGTATCAGTGGTGAATAGGGCAGTTTTTCGAGCACACTAGTATGGATCAAATTGCAACATGGTAGTCCTTGAGTATTTTTCATATGATGCATGGCATAATGAGATGCCAATACTATCCTAATGAGGGAGTATTTTCCCAGCAAAAGTCTAGATGATTTATCAACTCCGTATATCTGAGTATGGTTATTGATGTTTGAGATATTGACTATTTTTCATGGTTTTGTACTCTCTCTCTCTCTATATATATATATACATACAATATAGTGGTGAGTGGTTTGGAATTATCATAGTGGATGTTATATGACAAATTATATGATAGAATGATTATATATGGTATGGTTCATGGAAATTGAATTATGTGCTTCATATGGAATATGATGATTATGAATGTTGTACTTTTGAATTATATGTTTCTATATGTTCTTAAAAACCCTATCAAGCATAGCTTGGTGAGATATTATAAATGTTTGAATGTTTACAATATCTCAGATATAGAAAACAAGGACTGAAGGGATGCAACAAGGGAATACAAAGACCATACTGTTGATCAAGACTATGTACATTTGTGAAAGGATTGGATTGTATTTTGATTTGTGTATTTTGGACAAAAGATGTAATAAAGGGGCTGTGTATGTGAACCACTAGATCAACCCTGCAATTTTAATAAAATGAGTTTCTTTGGAAACATATGTTGTACACAAATTTATGTATGTATATGTGAGTGAAATGTGGCATTCAGGTTTTATGAAAAGAATTTCAAAAGAATTTTTTTTTTCGCTACTTAAGTTTTCAAAATGTTAGCAAAATTGGTCAATGACCATTTGAAAATGAATAATGAAAATGTATTTCAAAAACCTGGGTCGCCACATGCATACATTCAATGTGTCACCTGCTACATTGTTCTTGCAATCTTTAAACACATGAAAAAGAAACATTCATTCACTTTCACATTAGGTATAAAACATCCAAATTCCTCACTGGTGTAAATTTAAAATTACTTGGAAGTGCACTAATCAATGTAGTAATTGCAAGATAGAGGGGTCAATCCCATGAGAAATCTCACATATTTTTACTTGATTGGATCATATTTATGTTGCCTACCATAGTCAAAGGAAGACAATTTTTATTAAACTAGGAATTTAAGCGACATGGAATGAGAAACATGCATAAAATTAGAAACATGAATTAAATGAAACTTTCTAAAAATGAAGCTATTCAATGAATTAGAAACTTTCCTAACTAACATGCATTCAACAAATGAAACTAATGCAAAACTAGAATGAATGAATCCAAGAAACTTGCTAAAAATAAAGCTTTCCTAAACTAACACTTTCCTAAACTTAAAACTTTGTAAACTATCCTAAGATGTAAAACAAGTAACCACTAAAGTCCATAACCAAAGAAATAAAGCAAGGAAAAGGTTATGGAAGACAAAGAAAGGCAGCCAAGGTGTTGAAGTTGAAATTCCTAATAAGGTCTCCAAGTTGATATGCTTGATTCCAAGGAGTTGGAATCAACTCCTTACCTGAATTAGGCATGCAATTCCATGCAGTATTTATGGAGTTTTGCTTTCCAATTTGACAAGATCCTATCTTAGGAAGAAGGAGGAGAATTAGAACTAAGACTCAAGTTAGGAAAGTTAGGAGGTGATAGGATATAGAAGAATAGAAGGTTAGGTGAGTGGACTTTCTAATTATGAGTAAAGGAAAAGGGGAGTGGGCATTGAATTCTAAGGGATTAGGTGTGGAATCTCTTAAGTTATCATGTATATAAGGGATGGGAAGCAAATTAGCAAGAATTTTTTGTGGAATATAACACTCAATAATTGAAGTACTTTAGAACTAGAATTAAATAGAAACAATGCTCTTGAAATAGGTTCATTCATTGAGTTTAAATTACATCAAAAAGTGGTATGCATGTTCATAAAGGACAAAGCTGAAAATTGCACACTTTTCTTAAGCAAGATCTCAACTTCAAATAAATGATCAAACATACTCTAATGATCCCAATAAAAAATTTGATATCATGCCTCTAAATTCAAGAGAGAAAATCAAAGAGAAAGTTGCAGAAAAGAAGCAAAGAATAAGTAAATATACAAGGGAAAAATTAGGAGATCAAAGCAAGAAGCCAGAGAACATTAAGAGGGGGAAAAAAGGGATTCAAGGGACTATTTCTCTTTGTAACATCCCAGGTTTTTCAAGCCATTCTAAATTTTAGGTTCGAAAATAGTGAAAATTTTGTTGTTTTAGAAAATAGAATCATGGTGATAATGTATAAGAAATGGAAAAATTCATCAACTTCATCCCCGGTTTACGATAAAACCTCCACATATAAGTAAAATAACAATCTTCTAACCTATGAATGGTTAGAATTACATGCCACAGGATCTCCTATATAGTTGCATGTAAAGTCACACAAGCTATTCAAATAATTAGAACAATCCACATTACTATCATCCAATGTGTCAACAAAAATTTAAGTTATACACAATGCCCAAAATGAATGGATTCTATCAAAAGAAACTAAACTAAATCCATATTCTCCTCATATCTAAATTGACCTAGATACTTTTGCATTTCCTATGTCTCTCGCAGTGGAGCTACCTCGAGTATCACCTAAAATTTTGGTTGTAGGGGTTGAGTAAAAACAACAACTCATAGTAGGGTGAAAAACTAATACAAGCTAGAATGCTTAAAATAAAGCATACAGTAGCATAACTATAAGCGTATGTATCTCTATACATACATATATAGTTTTTGAAAAAGAGTGATCAAAAGAATTTGTGATAAATATCTACAAAAGATTGACGATCTCAAATCTTCCACAATGTCTAAGAGTAATTGACAAATTTGTCGAATCAGTGTGCTCAAAAGAGATGATGCCAAACTAAGGTACATAGCGCTCAATTTGCAAGGCACGATCCATGCCCACATCATCATGGGAAAACTAATCACCCTAAACTTAGTGGCATACAATCCTACCACTAAGGATGCATCAGTTGCATACAGTCCTACCACGAGGAACAAGGTCTAAACTCTCAAGAAATGACTGGCATGCCCAGCATGCTAACAACACATAGACACCTATGCTGGTAGACCCCTAGTGTGACCCACTAGCAACTACTAGGGCCTCTACATTGGAATGTAGATACCCTCACAGCCAGGACTCATTGGACCTCATGGGGGGTACCCAGCTACCTCTCAGAGCACTTCCCATGAGAGGCTACACCTATGGCCCAACCATCTCCATCGCAGGGTAGGTGTCAATCACATATATGTTAGAGGTTAGTGGCCAACTACACCTCCTAGCATAGGGTATCCTAGACTTACAGCACACAGTCAAGCAATTTGAGACTTAGGTCACTCCTAGGGTGACTATCCAAAACATCAATAAAATTCATATCCAAAAGGACTTACAGCTACTCATAGGGTGCACGCTTAAGCATTAACAAATCTACATCCATCACGGCTCATGACCACTCATAGAGTACCTACCTAAAGCTTCAATTAAATGCATCATCACAAGGGCTTATAGCTACTCGTAGAGTGGTTGCCTAAGAATCAACAAATCTGTATCCACCATAACTTGTGGCTAGTCACAGAGTGCATACCAAAACATCAATGAAACCATAACTCGCTACTTATAAAAATCCATATCTCATGGCTCACCACCACACTAGTGATGCTTCCCAAGGATCAATGAAAACAATGT
Source organism: Warburgia ugandensis (assembly GCA_035236585.1). Lineage (NCBI taxonomy): Eukaryota > Viridiplantae > Streptophyta > Magnoliopsida > Canellales > Canellaceae > Warburgia > Warburgia ugandensis. Next base: position 50,770,906 of record CP141133.1, on the reverse strand, counting down.
CTATGGGCCCTAGGCTAAATCCATAAGTCCATTAGTCTGAATCATTGAAAACATCGAATCATGATGTGATGGTGTGTTATACAATGATATCTCAAATCTGGTACTATGAGATTCATTGTTTATCCAATTATTAACTTATAGTGAAATCATTCAGTTGATGTTGTTCTTTTCATGGTGTTTAAGGGCTATATGTCCTTTTAACAAGAACACATATCTTTATTTTCACCTTTAGTACTATGGAATTTATGCCTAATGCCATGTTATTTGTTTATTATTATTACACCTTAGTTAATACTCTTTTAGTGTTAGTAATGAGTTCATCATCTTTAACAACTTCTATTCTACTAGTCCATTTCTAAGGTTATTAGTCATAATTAAGCTAGATTTGGACTCAAGGTATGAATAGGTGTTCACCTCATTTTCAATTTAATATTATAAGGATTGTGAATACTAAGACATAAATGATATAATAATTGGAAAATTAAGGTAATGGAACTAGTCACATGAGACTAAGTTGAAGGCAGTTAGATGATAGAAGGCCAAGGTAGAAGCTGCCATACTATGAAGGTCATAGTTTGGGAAATTATGTCCTACAAGACTAAGTTGTAAGTAACTTAGTCATATGCGAGTATGTTGTCGTTAATCATGTCATGGGTCATTAAGGCCTAAAGGATTAAGGAAAAAGGTCTACGTCTTATGAAACTATGATTTAGTGTCCAAGTCATAAGTGATCAAACTTAGATGAATTGGCATGTGAAGTTCTATTAATGAAATCAACTTAGTTTTCTAAATGTTTAGAGTTCTAGAAAAAGACAAATTTTATAATTTCCAACATCTAGAATAATTACCACTTTTTCCCTTCACTATTTCTAATTTAAAGGTAGTTTTACACTCCAAATCATACTAGTAAAGTGTACAAATAATATAATCACATTAAAAATTAAAAAGGGCAAATAGTCTCACACTTTTCATTAAGGTGGAATTTTGGAATTTCCAAATTCCAAGATAGCATAACTTGAACTCACAAAAATTGCAGGAATTGAAATTCCATTGACTCAAGAATTTCAGCCAACTTCTTCTTCTTCACTCAACAATTCCAGTACCTAGGTGAAAATTCAAATAAAAATGTCTTTCAAAACTTGGAAGATTGGAATTTTCTCAACATCCCCATAGCTTTAAATTTCCCCAATGTAATGGTTAACCTTAAGTAGTTAGAAATGGAATCATATTGTTAACACACCATTTCTGTTAATCATGAACAGGAGATGGGTGCTTACTATTTCAATGTTTATTACAATCTCCTATTTGAATTTTCTTAGCAATGAGCTATACCAAGGCCACAAATAAGTTAGAAGTTAAAGTCATTACCATGCCATTTTCATTTGTGATTCTTGAGGACCCATTGGTAGTAGGAAATGGTGCCATTTCTTGCACACATGCATGTAGGAAATAGTGTTGTTTCCTCCCTATTTGGATCCTCCTAATAGTACCCAAAGATTGTAATTCATGGAGTGAAATTGCATGCAATTGATAGTTAACTATGTGTTCATGAAGACCCATCTCCTACTTCATCCTAATTAGGCAAAATCAATGACATATAAGAATGGGATTGGGTGATAAGTGTTTAATTTTTACATAAAACCCACCCAATCAGGTACCTGTGTGTTACAACTTATAGGGGTAAATTAGGCTTTTTGACCAAAATTTGTAACACATGCATTTTTGACCTAATATCCCAAAAGTTTGATTTCTGTAGGTCCAGATGCTAATCCAAGGTAAGTATGTGATTAGTCATGTTTTTCTAAAATTTAATTAAGGGTTTTTGCATTTTATAGGAAGTAAGATGGTGATCCAACAGCCAAGCTTAATCAGGATGAAATTGAAGATCAAGATCAAAAGGTCAAGTCAAAGCCTCAAAATCATCACTTCAATATAAACAAAAGGCCAAGATCATCTTGTGGACCAATAATGTGTGTGATTAAAGGAGTTAAAGATGGCCAAAGTGGGCCCATGATGTAAGCCATGCATTCCCACCACCTTTGCATGGAAGCCACTTAAGCCATCTTAGCTATATAAGCCATAAGAGAAGGTGGCCAGCTAAAGAATTCAAGCCAAACTATACAAGCCACTAAAGCCAAGGGTTGAAGCCAAGAAAGCTTCCAAAGCTAGCCATAAAGCCTAGCCAATGGAGCTTTCAAAGTTAGCCATCAAGCTAAGCCAAATGGAAGGCTAGGATTGGAGGAGATTCAAGAGAGTTATCCATGAGCTATTTTGAAGATAACTAAGGAAAATTATATTAGAATAAGCTGGCATGTGGAGCAATGGGATAAGAGCATTTAATTTTTAGGGTTTTTCTCACTTTTCCCCACTTTTTCCTTAATTTCCACCTCACTCTTAAGATGTACTACGAATTTCCAAAACTCTATCTCATTCCAATTCTTAGGAAACTCCCCAACCAACCAAATTTCTGTACCTAACACATATCTCTATCACAACCAATCCTCACTTACCTTCCTAAAACATGGAGGATTCAATGATTTTGGAAGGGGGGAGATTCCCCTTCCTAAAAAGGTGGCACCTACCACCTACTCACATCCTTAAGGTAGCTGATTCCCTTCCACACATTCCTATTTGATGTCTACCCTTTTCCCCCATCCTAGCCATTCAATTTGATACTCTTTAATCCCCATCACACCTTATTATTAAGTTAGCCTAGAAAATAGGAGAAGATCTATAAAACCAGCCCAAAACATAAGCAAAAGGATACCCTTTTCTCACTTAGGAAAAGACATTTCCTCCATAGGAAGGTGATGCCCTCTTCCTTTAGCCCATATTTTCTTCTTTTGCTTGTTGTTTTGAGGAGTATATGTAGTCTTTCCACTTCCTTCTAAGGTTTACGCTTCTTCCTCAAGTGTTCAGCCTAGTATTTTTAGAGATTTGATTCATCTTTGAAGGTTGGTTAGCCTCCTTATTCTCTTTGCTGGAATTTACTTCTTTACATGTTAGTTTACTTTGTTTTTCCTTTATCTTTCCTTACTTTTAAACTAAGATTCATGGCTGGTTTTCCCTTGGAATGACATCCAAGGGAAGTCATCTTGAATCTAGTTTTGTTTTTATCATTCATTGCATCTTTGTTCTCCCTAAACCCTCTTGATTTTTTATAGGATTCTCCTTTGATTTCAAGAATACTTGTTTATGAGTGAATGTTGGAACATTTGAAGAAGAATTTATCTTGTAATTGAGGAATTATTAAGATTTAAGTGAACATCATTGTAATAGCATTTAAGTTTCAAATTTGGACTACATGTATGGAGTATTATGTTGATGAACTTTTGATTTGATTCAATGAAGTTAGTTGGAAATTTCAATTCATGTTTGTGTCCAGCAGTAAATTATCTTTGTTATTGAATATTTGAATGCATTAGAAGTGATTAATTCCATGTTTTACATGTTATAGTCATTGAATGTTTTAATTACCTTACTGCTAGAATTTATTTGCATGAATGGTGAATGTTAATTTCTAGAACCATACAATCATGTTCACTTATTTTTTCAAGAGCCTAATTAGGTTGTTAGATGTCTTAGTTAATGTTAAAAATAGATTGCATGCTTAGGTTTCCAAAGTAGTTGATTAAACCCACTCCTATCCAATGAATCATGCATACCATTCCATGGTTACATGTATGTTAATTGGGTAGTTTTCCTTTCATTGTTTGTTAGTGATTGCTCCCATTTATTACTCTAGTTTAGTTGTAGTTAAATTTCATTAGTTTTCATTTTAATTAGTTGGAAAGTACTTTATTTTTTCACACTTGTTAAAATAGTTGATTTGGTTGCTTACTTTTCTTAGTTTTGATGATTAGGAAAGTAGTTTATTAAAGCGCGTTTCCCTTAAAATTAGTTTGTTAATTTCATGTTTAGGAAAGTTGATATATTGCATTTTAGGAAAGTTTTTAATTAGGAAATTCATAAAATTATAAGCTTTTACTTTAGGAATGTTTTAAATTTAGAAATTACATGTTTTAGAAAAGTTTTCCATTTAGCATGTTTCTTGATTTTGCTTAGTTTCCAATTTCATATTTTAATTTCCATTCTTAATTTTGGACAAAAATCACTTGAATTTTGGTTAGGTTAAATAGTTTAAGTAGGTACCACTAGCATCATATTAGTTCAACTCCTCGTGGGATTGACCTCACTAGCGTACTATATTACAAATGACTAATGCACTTGCAAGTTTTATTTAAAACAACAACATTGGGCATAGCTTGCCTACTTGCGTGCAGGAAAAATAGGGTGCACACAGTCCCTGTTCTTGCTTTGACCAACAAAAATGCTATGAAAACCAAACAAAAAATGCTATTTAAAAGCATTGACAACAAGTTTAGTCATCTAAGAAGAAGACCCATATATGATTCTAAGAGACATAGATTTTAGGGATAGCTAACATGATGAACATCCCATGTTCACCATTCTACCTACAGTCATGAAAAAAAGAAACAGAGCATGCTTAAAATCCTCATGAAATCAACACAAATTCAACAACAATCAAGTTGCAATTTAGGTATACATACAATAGAAGCATGTACTAACATCACACAAGAAAAAGATCATAATTTGAAACATCTAGTAACCAAATAAAGGTAGAAATTCAAGCTTTACATGCTTACTAGTTCAACATAACATGAAACTAGAAATATGAATATTTAATAGTGTAATCTATGCAATTTTTAGCTTGGCTAATCCAAGCCCCTATTAGAATTTCATCTACACTAATCCCATACCTGAGATGGAGTTTGCACAATTGGATTCATGAGTTCTTTACTGGATTGCAGGTTCACTACTTCCTTGTGTGGAGCTTCATTTAGTGAAGAAGATGCTCCACAATTTAGCTCCTTCCACCATCAATTCAGCTCAAAGCCTCTTTCTTAAATCACCCACTTTGTTGCCAAGCTTTCCCCATTATTCTAGTAGTCTCCTCTCTCTCAATTTCTCCATTCTTCTTCATCATTTTCCCTGCACTTATACTAGTTTAGTTCACTTCATTAATGGTTGGATGAAATTTCCCAGACTAAGTTATTTCACATTTTATAGTTAGGTTTTATTTTTTCTACACATGTGGTTTAATGGACACGTGGGGAGCAAGCTACCTTTAGCTTGTGCCCCCACTTGGATGGTGTAGATTAAATACTATAGTACTTAATCAGCTTGAATGTAGTTGCAATGAAAACCTCTTATTTGGCTTTGTTCAATTATATCCTATTCAAGGTACATTTTACAATTGCACCATATATAGTTGTATACTTATTTTACATTTTCTAGCTAATTAGTTAGAATTTCACCAAGGGATTTGGGTGGTATTTAGGCTAAGACCTTCACCTATTTGTGACCTATCAAATTCCTCAAACTGACACCAATTTATATTTTCATTTTCATTTTTCTTTTGGGAGATCACTTAATGCTAACTTAATTTGATTTTCAAATTTCTCTTCTTTCCTTGGAAATTTTATTTCTAAATTTTTGGATTAACCCCCTAATGGCTATCCTAACCTAATTTCTTATTCTTCTCCATTATCCTTAAAAAATACACTAAATAAATTTTTTTTTAAAATTGCCTTAATTTTTTCATATGTATTGATTTATTTATGATAACTATGTAATTACATGTATTACACTCTTCCCTTATAAAAATTTTGTTTCCAAAATTGAGTACGAATGGTAAAAAGTCAAAACATCTTTGGGAAATACTGCCTCATATCCTCCTCGACCTCCCATGTGGCCCCCTTATAAGAATGATGCAACCACAAAACCTTAAAGAGGGGAATCGTCTTGTTTTGTAACACCTTCTCCTTCCTACCAATGATCTGTACTAGTCACTTCCTAAATGTCAAATTTGGCTGCATGTTGACTAGTACCTGATCTAAGATATGAGTAGGAATTGCAATGTATTTCCTCAGCATAAAACCATGAATATGTCATTTACATCCACAAGCAATGGAGGATACACCACTCTATATGCAACTTTGGTGATCCTCTCTAATATCTTAAAGGGTCCCACAAACTTGGGGCTCAATTTCCCATTCACCCCAAATCTCATCGTGCCTTTGGTTGGAGATAACCTCAAAAAGACATAGTCTCCAATATGGAACTTTAGATTTCTCCTCCTCGTATTGGAATAACTCTTTTGTCTACTATGTACAACATCAACTGCGTCCAAATAAGCTTCAACCTCTCTGTGCACTACTCTATCAACTTAGATCAGATGAAATATCTCTCCCCAAGATCACTTTAGTATGTTAATGTGCGACATGGTCTGCCATGTAATGCCTCATATGGAGTCATCCCAATGCTCGAGTGATATCTATTGTTGTAGGAAAACTCTACTAATAGTAAATGTTTGCCCTTACAACCTCTCCAACATGTCCTCTAGCATCTACATCTTCCTCTCAGATTGACTATCAGTATGAGGGTGAAATGTTGTACTGAAATGCATAAGAGTTAAAAAGCCCCTCCTGTACAGTCTACCAAAATTGGGATGTGATCTTACTATCCCCTATCTAAAATGATGACTAGAGGGACACCACACAAACTGACTATCTCCTTAATGTAAATCTTGGCAAGGCTCTCTAAGGTCTCCCCTTGTCTAAGTGAAAGGAAATGTGATAACTTGGTAAGCCAATATACCATCATTCAAATCACGGCATGCCCACTATGTGTCTTAGGTAATCAATCAAGAAGTCCATCATCATGGGATTCCACTTCCAAATTATAAGCTCTATACTCTATAGCAAACCTCTAGGGCTTTAATGCTCAGCCTTAACACATTGATAAGTAATACATTGAGCTACATACTCACCTACCCTGCCACCAAAATTGCCTCCTAAAGTCCTCATACATCTTTGTCCCCCCTAGATGCAAGGATAATTTAGAGTAATGAGCAGCCCTCGATAACTCTTTTCTCAAGTCTGCTACAGTCGACATGACCAATCTTCCCCAAAGTCTAATCTCACCATTGGCTCCTCTCTCAAAATCATCCTTTTCACATAGCGCTTGAGTCTCAATGCATGACTAATGTGCTTGTAAGATCTAATCATTGAAGGTTAATCAAATGGTGAGATTGGCGATCACTCCACTTGACTTTCTACTAAGGGCATCAACAACCACATTAGCCTTACCCAGATGGTACTAAATCATGAAGTTGAAGTCCTTTAGGTACTCTAGCAAATGTTTCTGCTCATATTGAAGTCACTCTAAGTGAATAAGTACTTGAGGTTCTCATGATCAGCACACAGTTTCATGGAGCTATCCTTCTTCTTAACAAACAAGATTGGTGCTCCTTAGGGCAAAACATTAGGGTGTATGAATCCCTGATCTAACAACTCCTGCAACTATACCTTCAGCTTCCTCAATTCAGCTAGTGCTATGCAATATGGAGCCTTGGAGATAAGAGTCTCTCTTAGCAATAACTCAATTGTGAACTCCATCTCTCTCCTAGGTGGCAACCCTGGTAACTCATTTAGTAATACGTCCTTATCATTGTGCACTACATCAATCTCTTCGACACAAGGTGTCTACGCCTCTTACATCTCTACAAAGGCTAAGTAACCTTAACAACCACTAGACATAAGGTGTGCTACCCTAATTTTTGAGATGATACACACACCAGCAACATCCAATATCCACTAAAAATGTAGTGACTCGCAGTTTGGGATATATAGAGTGACCTACTTCTTCCTGTTGTCTACTAAAGCTCCATGCTTTGCCATCTATTACATGCCTAATATAATATTAAAAATTGTCATGTCTAATATAATGAGATCTATGCTCATCCTCTTGTTTGTGACAACCATAGGTATATGTTGGTCAAACTCCTATACTATCAATGGTTTTCCCATTGGTGAGCTAACCTCCAACAAAAAACCCACTCTACTTGATGGAACATCCAATCATGTAGAAAAACTATGTGAGATGAAAGAATGGATGGATCCAGGATCTATGAGTACACGTTCATATCTATTTGCGATAAGAATAGTACCTTTTGTGATGGCATATATGTGCATCCTTGGTCTATGGTAAGATTCAACACTCACCCTGACTACTGGCTGCATGGTCTTAGCCTTGATCTTATTAAGGCTGTCCCACCCTATCAGCTTTGAGACAATCCCATGCCAAGGGGCTAGGTTGGCCACAAGTGAATCATTGAACTGATCCATAACACAGTTGGCCTGGATGATGACCCTGACACCTTTGACATACACCCTTATCACTGCCTCTACCTCTAGTCTAACCCATTGCTGCTTGGGTCGGCTGTGCAAACATCTTCCTAGCAACAAACATCTTCTTCCAAAGTCCCTCAATTGGCTTAGCCCAAAGATCTATCTCTCAAATCATGCTCTAAAATAGATGCAAGATCTATAACTTTTGCTACACTAGTTTTAATAACCCTAATTTTTGTAAATTGATTGAGAAAATCAATTTAGTTTGAATTTTTAGAAATTTTGGGCAAGAATATTAGGTTATTGGAAATTCTCTTTTTATAAAGATTAAAACATAATTTAAACTTATAAATTATGAATGGACTCAAAAAATCAATCGAAATGGCACTAAGTACGTTCAATTCTGAGTTAAAATGAAAAACCCCTAATTTTCTCCACTTTTATGAATAAAAGGGTAAATTGGTAATTTTACCTATAACCGAGTTCTAAGACTTCTATATTTAGAATGTACTAAAAAATATGATTCCAACGCCACTAAGTACACTCAATTTCGAGTTTGGGAGAATAAAATAGATTTTTCTCCATAAAAGGGTAAAATGGTCCTTTAACACCTCCATGGGGCCCACAAATGAATCCAATGGCCAGAAAACATGTAATGAGTGGTCAAACCACAACCATATGATAGTGGAGATGGAGGTGGTAGTGGTAGTGGAGGATCCAATGTTAATTTAATTTTCAAAAGAATTGAAACATAATTATAACAAGTAGTTATGAAAAATTCAAAAACATCTATAAATACACCCCAAAAAATCCTCCAAAAATGTTCATTAATATTACCACAAAATTATGTTGCTTCCCCTGAATAACTAGATCTAGATTCATTCCCTAATTTTCAAAATTTCTAAAAATCTCTCTCTTTCTCTTTCTCTCTCTAGATTGGAACAAGAGACCTAAATTCAATTAGGCACTCTATTCCAAATCAAATCTTGCCAATCCCACCTTCCATACGATCTTAGACAATCTTATCTACAAAACCCCTAAAGAAATTTAAAGATCCAATGGTGCAATCAATGGAAAATCACAAAATAAGAGGTTATCAGGTGATCTTATCATCAATGGGATATTTCTTTAAAATTGGGCTGCAAAGCCTACGTTTTTCTCCAATCAGGTAGGTGGAAACCCTTACCATACTTATTTCATGTTAGTTTACATAATTTTTATTTTCTAAAATTAAGTTTAAGTTAAAAATTATAAAAATTAAGTAAGGATAATAACCCTTCATTTTAGTATAATGAAGGACTCAGATGGAAAATCTGAGCCATCCAATTGATCTAGAAGGGTCCAAAACCCTTAAGTAGAATTTTCATGAAATTTAATCAATTTTTGTGCCTTTGATTGAAGAGGAATTGATCGGATGGTCCAAAACAGACTGTCTAGTCTTCCTAATAAGATCGAATCCCAAGACGCCATAGTGGAAAGTTGCATGGAAACTCTCCCTGCGGGAGCATCTTTGCGCGCACACTCTGCTTGTGACGATGTTCTGATAGAACATCCATGCAACAACAGCAGTCCTAGGCGAGCGCATTTCGACTTGTGTCCTGGCAATGGGAGCACAGTGATTAGTCCACCGACCAAACCAACTCTGCTCAAACAATCCTAGTCGTCCGTTCTAATGGGCCCATATCAAATATGGACTCTCAGAACGACTGTGAACATTAATCTTCAATTGTGGATTCATCTGAACTCCAAATTAATATTAGAAAGAAGCTATGGAAAGCTTATAATGTCTATTTTCTTTTGAAATCATAAAATATATAAAACTATTCAAGAAACTTTCTGTTTTGAGGAATTAAGATTCTAATTTTCATGATCTTTAAGATCTGAGATGATAAGCACTTGGGGATCTAATATAATGATGAAATAATGTTGAAATAAAGTGAGATATATGATTTATTATGACATATATAAAATAAATTAAGAAATATACCCTTTATGGTAGGAAAACCCTAAAAATACAAAGGAGCCCTCTTAATCAATGAGATCAAGCATGATCAGATCCTTTGGATGGATTGTATGAATGGGATTATGATAAAATCCAATTAGATCATTGATTAAATGTGACAAAAACAAGTGGATATGATCTTTGGATCTTAATGGAGAAAAAGCCCTAAATGTAATTGAAACCCTTTATTTAAAGGAAAAGATATAAGATCTAATGATTGCATCATAAGTAAAAGTTTTTAATAATCTTAATCTAATTAGTTTAATTATCTTTTACTTAATAAGAGAATTGTAAATATGATTTATGTTATAAATTAGGAAGCATGATAGTGTAGTTCTTAAATTTTAGCATGCTATGCTCTGTATATTATTAGATTGTTATAATAGGTTGGTTCTTTAATTACCTTAGGGTCATGTTAGTTTGAAATTAAGATTTATCATGATTCCATTAGATTATTAGCAAAATTTCATGTATTTCACAACTTAGGAGCATGCTAGTTCAAGTATAGTTTTATTCCATCAGGTTCAATTACATTCATAGGAAGCATGTTAGTATAAATAGTTGTTAAGTTTATATTGGATTTATGCTTTAAATTTTATGCTGTATTTATTAGCAAATTCTATTGGTAGATTTAAATATTAAGTAGTTGTTAAGATATAATGAGCATAAATCACCAAAAATGTAAACTAATGGAATATAGCGATTCATACACCATTAAGATGAGTCAATGACTTTGACTTAATATTAGTAAGGGCTATAGTTAGTAGGACAATATAAATGTGGTGACCCAGGTTTTTGAAATACATTTTTGTTATTCATTTTCAAATGGTCGTTGACCAATTTTGCAAATGTTTTGAAAACTTAAGCAGCGAATTTTTTGTTCTTTGAAATTCTTTTCAAAAAACTAGAATGCCACATTTGACTCACTTATACATACATAATTTTGTGTACAACATATATTTCCAAAGAAACTCATTTTATTAAAATTACAGGATCAATCCAGTGGTTCACATACATAGCCCCTTTATTACATCTTGTGTCCAAAATACACAAATCAAAATACAATCCAATCCTTTCACAAATGTACATAGTCTTGATCAACAGTATGGTCTTTGTCTTCCCATGTCGTATCCCTCTGTTCTTTTTTTTTTTTGCATATGAGATATTGTAAACATTCAAATATTTACAATATTTTAGCAAGCTACACTTGGTAGGGGATTTAGGAACATATGGAATTGTATAATTCAAAAGTACAGTATTCATAATCATCATATTCCATATTAATCACATACTTCAATTTCTATGAACCATACCATATATGATCATTCAATCATACAATTTATCATGTAACATCCACTATGATAATTCCAAACCACTATATCGTATGTATATATATATATATATATATATATATACACACACAGTAAAAAACAATGAAAAATAGTCAATATCTCAAACATCAATAACCATACTCAGATATACTGAGTTGATAAATCATCCAGACTTTTTTAAGAAAATACTCCCTCATTAGTGCAGTATTGGCATCTCACTATGCCATGCATTATATGCAAAATACTCAAGGACTACCATGCTACAATCTAATCCGTACTAGTGCTAGGATAACTGCCCTATTCACCATTGATACCACGATGGAAAATATTATGTCATTGCCTATATAGGGAGACACGACTTTTACAGTGGGACCTCCCCATAATTGCCCCACCCAACTTTTAGCCTCTCTTTGGGCAAGGTATCATAACATCATCAAATATCGAGAAGCGAGTGGCCAAACCCTCATAACTTCCCAGCATAGCATCCCTTGGCTTATGCCTATTTAAGACAAAACCACAAGCCTCCATGCTTGTATCTAAAATACTTCTTGTACATCTGAGATGATATGTCTGTTTATATTATCATTCTCATATTCAATATCCTCATACTAAGGATATAATTTCATTTCTAGTTTTAGGGATCCTCATTTACAATGAATGATACCCATGTTCATATAAGTTTAGGGATTAATCATTTATTGTAAATGATCCCCATTTCATTTTAATTTGGTATTCATATACCAAATGTTATTAAGTGTAAGGATACTGATTTAAATATAAATGATATCCATTATTATTATGTTCTTATCTAAGTTTAGGGGTAATTATAAATGATACCCAAGTAGTTATTATGTATTCCATTTAATTTCAATGGTTATCTCTATTCATATACATGAATGATGATTCAAATGCAGCTAAGAATGTTATCATTCTTAGTCATTATAATGTTTATGTAAAACAACAATTCCATAGGCCGTAGGTCTTGTCTTCTTAAAGTTCCACTTACCTTCATGTAGTGATCCATCCCTTCAGATCCTCCATAATTGACGTATGTAATTTGTAAATATATACTGTCATTATTTATGCAATTTTGGACAATCTCCTATCTATATTCCTTATCTAATCTTGTCATTTGACATAAAGGATCTAGATCTGTCTTGTGTTCCTATCATCCATATAATATATCATCCTCAGATAGTATTTTATCATATTGATCAATAGATCTGACTGTTAGAATGATCTTCTAATCTTTCAGATCTAAGTATTTTCTATCTCTAAGTCTTTGTGTATCCCTCTTTGATCTTGATCTTTCATAGATCCTTTGATCAACAATCTATACTTGTTGATAAAGATCAAGGGCTTAGATCTTCTATAATCTAGTTCTTCTTTGATCTAAGTTTAGTTATTTGATCATCCCTAAGGAGGATGATCCTAGTTCTCTTCCTTGAATCATATTTGATCAAGGGTTTGGATTATCTAATCTAATGATTTAGATTTGATCTACAACATACATACTAATAAGCATACATACTAAATACAATACAATGCTATGATTCTTATTGTTCTTCATCATTCAAGATCCTATGAATCTTGTTTGATCTTGATTATCTTACTTATCATTTTTATTAAGATTAGATATTTTACTAACCTTTTATGCTCTTATTATTATTATCCAACTAGTTAATGTTTTATTGGTTGAAGATAGCTTATTTTATCCTAAGTCTAAATTGCTCCTCTTATTTCCAATTGACTAAGGCTTACTAATTGAATGGCTTAACACAAAGTGGTTACTTCAATCCTCATGTAAGGAGGCATTTAGACCTCACAAATGTCAATGGAAGGTAGGGAAAGATTGAAGCTCTATTAGAAAACCCCCTTAACCACCATGTTTATCATTCACTAGAGTGACCTTAGCTCAACCATTCATATGGGTTCCTATGAGCATTTTAATCCTAAGTACTCTTTCTAATTGATTTTAATTAAGTCCATGAACATTTAAGATGTCATTCATGGAGTTTCATTATTCTCCTAATTTGGGCCAAGAAAATAATATTCTTTATATTATCCTACTAACTATAGCCCTTACTATCAATAAGTCCATGTTATTCATTCCATGTAAATGTCCTTCAACTCTATTTTTCATTTAACTACATTTTTAATATAATTTTCATAACATAAGCATTAACGCATAAATAAATAAATAAGTAAATCTAACAATTACATCAAGGAACAATAAAAGACGATTATAATAACATTCAATAATTCAATTGAAAATTCAACATGTCATAACTATTCATCATGATCCAATGGTCATAGTTGATTTCTATTCATTTTTCATCCCTTTTAGGGTTTAGATCTTGATCTTTTCATTTTCATTTAGATCTAATACATCTTCTTAATGTGATTTCATCACTAGATCATTGATGCATCTTATCCAATGATCTAATCCTTCTTGATCCAACTAATCAAGAAGTCATTTTATCAAATTTAAGGGCATAGATCTTAATCTATCCCTAATTATCATCACCAACTCCATCAATCCATATGATATTAACTTTATATCATCATCCAAATACATCCATACTATCCAATCCTCCTTGATCAAATTGATCAAGGAGATTACCATTCATTTTTATGGATTTTACTACTTTTAAGTCTAGATCTCTTAATAAAGCATAGATCAATCACTTCTAACCATTGCTTCCATGTTTTAAAATCACAATATCATTAGTGGATCAGAATTATAGAGTTCGGTCATTCCAAATTTCACTGATCATAGGAATTAATAATACTTTTCTTTATTAACAAAATTTTACATGCATTAAATCATAAATTTTCTAAGTTCAATAGGTTCTCCTCATTAAGAGAAATCCAAACCAACTTTCTGTCTCAATTTGGAGTTGAATTGAGATTAGAATTTGAATTTTAAGATTTTAGCCCATTTTAAGGGTTGATATTTGATCTTACTATTGTTGTTCAATTACTCAATCTAGAGATCAAGAAATTTTACTGTGATCATGATCCTTAAGGTTTTGAGACCTTCTGAACCCATCCATTGGTTCATATCTCTATTTTGAGATCACCTTGATCATGATTCAAGGTTGTTACTTTAGTTTTTACCAAATCATTTACATAAATACAATTAAAAATATATGTCTTATGAGTTTAGTAACTTATACAGGTGACAAGAAATCTATAAAAACTTTCAGATCTAAAATCAGAGCTGAATTGAGCTCTTAATTGAAGAAATGAGCTCTCGGTTCAAAAATTGGGCGGGTGAGATCAACTCCACAGAACATGACAAAACGGGAGTGCATCCCATGTCATGTTACCTAGGATTACCTATCATCGGGGAGAGGTGATCGATGATAGGCAAGACGGTCTAGATCTAGACCGTCGGATCACCCATCATCCAGTGTCCTCCATCAGTCATGATCAAAGCCCCAGATTTCATCTCCTTGGGTTTTTGGGCCCTAGAAAATCATCCGATGGCTCAAAATTTACTTCTGAGCTGTAGATGATGGATATCTCACCATCCGTTGCTAGATCCATCATTTTGGATGGATCAATGGCTGGAGGAGATTAGGGACAGCCGAAAATCACCCAGGGGATGCTAGAAATGAAAGGGGAGCGACGGGTGCACCTACCTGTGCCGGTCTGGTGAAGTGAAGATCATTGAAAAAGAATAATTAACATTGAAGAATAAAGAAAGCTGAAAAATAACCCTAAACACCAAAAATACATTCAGTCCGTGATTTATTCGGTGTTGTTGCCGGAGAAGAGCGAAGACCATGGGGCTTTTGTAGATCACCCCATTTTGAAGATATTTAACGGTGCAAGATCAAGGTTTAATGGCCAGATTGGCCGAAATAACCTAGAATAATAGTCGAAGATGGTACCCAGTACCATGTTTGTCTTCGTTTTGATTTTCCTAGCAATTCAGGAGGTTGATCATCATAGAAAGTTAGGGCTTTCGTAGATCAACCCTGTTCGACCATATCCAACGGTGAAGATTGAAAGTTAATAGCTAGAAGTGGATAGCTAATTCAAATAGGATTTCCCAAGTTGAAACCCTGGGTCATTGGGGATGAATCATCCCTGGACGCTCCTGATGCAGATACAAGGTCGTCTGCCTGGGTGCCTCTAGGGACACGCCCACAAAGAAAGAGAGAGAAGGAGAGAAGAAAGAAAATTATGGGAAGATTGGGGAGGATTTGGGATTTTAGGGCATGGTAGAGTACCTTGTGAAGAACAGTAAGAAAATCTTTGGGAATTTTATGGGCTATTTATAGGGATTTTTGAAATTTTCATGATTGTATGTAATTATCATGTTTCAATTCTTTTTATTATTAAATTGTCATTGGATTCCCACTACCACCTCCTTCTCCACTAGCAGCTAGTAGTGGTTTGACTCATGATTACATGTTTTCTATCCGTTGGATCCATTTGTGGGCCCCATGGAGGGGTGAAAAGACCATTTTGCCTTTTATGGAGAAAAATTCATTTTATTATTCTGTGCTCAAAATTGAGTGTACTTAGTGCGTTGGAATTGTATTTTTGAGTACATCCCAAATTTTGATGTCTTAGGTCCTAGTTGTGAGTAAAATTATCATTTTACCCTTTTATTCATAAAAATGGAGAAAAATAAGAATTTTTCATCTGAACTCAGAATTTGATGTACTTATAGTCATTCTGATCAATTTTTTGAGTACATCACAAATATCCAAGTTTTAAGTCTTGATTTTAGTTTTATAAAAATGAATTTTCCTGAAACTCAAAGTTCCAGTTCCACTCTTAAAATATCAACTTTTAAATTTTAATAATTCAATTATATTCATAAATATTGGGGTTGTTACAATAAGGATTATCAAATCCTTTGCCCAAACTAGGAAAATAATAAACCTTATGAATGACATTTTAGATGTTCATGAATTTAATTAAAATCAATTAGAAAGAGTACTTAGGGTTAAAATGCTCATAGGAACCTTATGAAAAGTTGAGCTAAGGTCACTCTAGTGAATGCCGAACATGGTGGTTAAGGGGGTTCTCTACTAGAGCCTCGCTCTTCCCCTACATTCTATTGATGTTTGTGAGGTCTAAACGCCTCCTTCCATGAGGATTGAAGTAACCACTTTGTGTTCAGTCATTCAGTTAGTAAACGTTAGTCAATTGGAAATAAGAGGAGCTGTCTAGACTTAGGATGGAATAAGCTATCTTCAACTAGTAAAATATTAACTGGTTGAACAATAATAATAAGAGCATAAAAGGTTAGTAAATTATCTAATCCTAATAAAAATTGTAAGTAAGATAAGGATGATCAAACAAGATCCATAGGATCTTGAATGATCAAGAGCAATAAGAATCCTAATGTCATATTTTATTATGTATCTATGTATGTATGTTGTAGACAAATCTAGATAGAGAATCCAAGCCCTTGATCAAACATGATTCAAGGAAGAGAACCAAGATCATCCTCCTTAGGGATGATCAAACAACTGAACTTAGACCAAACAAGAACTAGATGATAGAAGATCTAAGCCCTTGATCTTTATCAACAAGTATAAATTGTTGATTAAAAGATCTATAAAAGATCCAGATCAAAGAAAGGAATACACAAAGACTTAGAATAGAAGATATGAAAGATATGAAAGATTAGAAGATCATTCTAACCATTAGATCTATTGATGAATAGGAGAGACATTATTTGAGGAAGATAAATCATGATAGGACAAAAGATCTAAATCCTTTATATCAAAGGACAAGATTAAACAAACAATATAGATAGTTTAAAAAAATATAGGATTATTCATATTGTATAAATTTTGATAGTATGTATGAATTTATAGATTACATACATCAGTTAGGATCATGGTAGATCTAAAGAGATGGATCACTACTTAAAGGTAAGAGGATTTTATGAATGCATCTACATGAAATATACATGTTTAATACATGATCTTATGTCTAGAAATGTTGACAAGTGTAATGTAAATAGTTGTATTAAATCCCTTGAAAACCCTTATGTTCTAATCAAAACACATATGAAATGGTTAAGTTAGAATTAAGAAAAAAACTCTAAGTGAATAGGGAACTAGAAGATATTCCAACCCTAAGTAAATAGACAGATTGTCTGATACATATGAGAATTACTTTACATACAAGCATATAGGCTTGTGGTTTTGTTTTAAATAAGCACATACCTAGGGATGCTATGCTACGAGAGTTAGTAAGGTTGGCCATCCACTCTCCGAAACTTGTTATGATATGGATACCAAGCCTATGTGAGGCTAAAAGTTGGGTGGGGCAATTATGAGGTGGTCGCCACTGTGACAGCCATGGTCCCCCCCATACGAACATGGATATTGTGATTTCCTTCAAGGATGGTATAGGTAGATTATTGGGCAGTTATCCAGGCACGCTGGTACATATTCTAACTGGATGCATAGTAGTCCTTTGAGTATTTTTGCATTATGATGTATAACATAGTGAAATGCCTTATGATATGGTATGATGAGATGCCGAGTAATCGTGGATTACCGATACTGCCCAAATGAGGGAGCATGTCCCGCAGAATCTAAATGATCCATCAACTTAGTATAAATTGGGTATTATTATGTTTTGAGATATGAACTATTTTTCATGGTTTTGACTATATATATATATATACAAAGTATACAGTATGTATTTGTAAGAATGTACATATACGACCAAGTAAAGAGATTGATCCATGAGTATGAATAATGAGATTATGAAGTATTAGGATTATACTGTCAAATAATTATGCTTCTTGAATCCCCTACCAAGCATAGCTTGCTGAGATATTGTAAATGTTTCAATGTGTACAATATCTCAGATACAGAGAAGGAAAATTAGGAGATCAATACTTTGCGAAACTTTTTTACTACTAAGAACCCTGCCTTGGAAAAATGTATTACAAAATGTCTTACAAAAACCTGAGTTATCACACCAATGGACTGTGAAGTCAAAATCTAATGCTTCAAATCGATATTCAACCCTTGCACAAATTTTTGGGGTGCCCTCTGTTCTGTAGAACATGAACTAATATGAACCTATACAGTCAAGAGAATTCTAGCTCATTGATCGAATCACTCTAGATCCTACTATTGGCCTCAACCCCATCTGTTGCCTGTGCATCCAATAGTGATGGCAAGCCAGCATTAGGTCTATGTGGAGGCATTTAAAAACAACTAGATCATAATAAGACATCCTTTCTAATTGTTGTAATTAAGATGCTTACCTAATTTGAGGACTTAACCCTCCTAAGTATTGACACATTAACTCTTGTGACTATAATTGTGATCAGTATGCCATGTGCTCAGATACCAAAATTTGTAACATCTTGGGTTTTTCAAACCTTTATTTGATTTTAAGATGGAAAGCATAAAAAATTTCCTTATTTGAGAAAAATAGAATCTAGGTGATAATATATAAGTAATATTGAAATTCATCTACTTCATCCTATGTGTCACAATAAAACCTCCACATACATGTAAAATAATGGTCTTCTAACCTATGAATGGTTACAGTTACATGCCATAAGATCTCCCATATAGTCATAACTATAGTCACACAGTCAAATTGAATAATTAGAACAATTCATATTACAATCATCCAATGTGTCAATAGAAATTTAAGTTTTAAACAATACCCAAAATGAAATCCTATACATGGATTCTATTTAAAGAAAAAACACTAAAAGCATAATCCCCTCACATCTAAAGTGATCCAAGTACTTTCTCCTTCCTTGCATCTCTCACGTTCAAGCCATTTAGTGTATCACCTAAAATTTTTATTGTACGGAGGCACAAAAGAAAAAAGCTCATAGTCGGGTGAAAAACCATTACAAGTTAGAATTCCTCAAATAGTGAATGCAGTGGCATAAGTGTGTGTATCTCCATATATATACATATATAGTCTTTAAAAAGAAGTGATCAATACTTGTGTGTAAAGATCCATGAAATATTAATAATTATAAATTATCCACAATGTCCAAAAGTAATTGATAAATCTATCAAAATCAGTGTGCTCAAAACAAATGATGTCGAACTGAGGCACATAGCCCTCAATCCACAATGCATAAACCCATGCCGTGGGAAAATAGATTGCTCCAAACACAATGGCATATAGTCCTACCACCAAGGCACATCAATGGCATACAATCCTACCATAAGGGACAAGGTCTAAACTCTCAAGAAATGACCAGCATGCTTAGCATGCTAACAATACACAAACATGTAGGTACCCTACCATCACACACTGGCAACTACAATGGCCTCTACATAGGCACATGGATACCCTCACGACCATGGCTCATCATACCTCATGGGTGCTATCCAGTTATCTCTGAGAGTACTTCCCATAAGAAGCTACATCTATAGCCCCATTGTCTCTATTGGAGGGCTGATATCAAGCATATATATTCCAAAGGTTAGTGGCCAACTTGACCTCCTAGCATGGGGTCTTTAGGACTAATAGAACACAAACACAATGCACCTGCTGAGTGATCTGGGACTTTAGCAACTCCCATAGTGACAACCAAAAACATCAATGAAATCCATAGCCATGAGGACTTACAGCTACTCATAGAGTGCATGCTTAAGCATGAACAAATCTACATCCATCAAGACTTACAGTAACTCATAGACTGCTTGCCTAAAGCATCAATCAAATCCATAATCATTAAGGTTTACAACTGATTGTAGAGCACCTACCTAAGCATCAACAAATCTATGTCCACTAGAACTTATGGCCCCTTATAGAGTGCTTTCGAAAGCATCTATGAAACCATAACTTATGTCTTATAAAAATTCATATCTCATGGCTCACCATTGCACTTGTGGTGCTTGTTAAGTATCTATGAAAACAATGCCTCTAGCCCTTAGGCCAAATTCATAAATCCATCAATCTAAATCATGGAAGACTTTGAATCATGATATGATGGTATGTTATACATTGATATCCTACATATGATACTATGAGATTCTTTGTTAATTCCATTATTAACTTATAGTGAAATCATTTAGTTGATGTTGCCTTTTCATAGTGTTTAAGGGTTAGATGTCCTTTTAAAAAGAATGTGTATCTTGATTTTCACCTCTACTATTATGGTACTTATGTCTGATGCTATGTTATTGTTGATTATTATTACATCTTAGTTAATACTCTTTTAATGTTAGTCATGAGTTCATCGTGTCTAACAACTTTTGTTTTACTAGTCCAATTTTAAGGTTATTAGTCATAATTAAGCTTGATTTGGACTCTACGTATGAGTAGTTATTCACGTGATTTTCAATTTAATATTATAGGGATTGTGAATACTAAGGCATAAGTGATCTAGTCATGGTGACTAATGCTTTAGTGCTTAAATCATATGAGTTTGGAGTTTTGGAAATCTAAGGTATAGGGAACTAGTCACATGAGACAAAATTGAAGGCAATAAGGTCATAGAAAACCAATGTGGAAGTGGCCATACCGTGAAGTCTTAGTTTGGGAAATTATGTACTACAAGACTAAGTTATAAGTAACTCAGTCGTATGAGAGTAAGTTGTGGTCAATCATGTCATGGGTAATTAAGTCCTAAGGGATTAAGACATTAGGTCTAAGTCTTACGAGACTATGATTTAGTGTCTAAGTCATAAGAGATCAAGCTTAGATGAATTGGCATATCAAGTTCTATCAATGGAACCAACTTAGTTTTCTAAGTGTTTAGAGTTCTGACATAAGGGCAATTTTTGTAATTTCCAACAACTAGAATAATTACCATTCACTATCTCCATTTTAAAGGTAGTTTAGATTCCCAGTCTTATCAGTAAAATGTATAATTAGTACAATCACATTTCCACATTAAAAAGGAAAAAATTTCTTACATTTTTAATTAAGCTGAAATTTTGGAATTCCCACATTCCACGACATTGTAACTTCAACTCATAGAAATTCCAAGAATTGGA
This sequence comes from Warburgia ugandensis, assembly GCA_035236585.1. Taxonomy (NCBI): domain Eukaryota; kingdom Viridiplantae; phylum Streptophyta; class Magnoliopsida; order Canellales; family Canellaceae; genus Warburgia; species Warburgia ugandensis. The sequence continues at coordinate 50,749,392 of CP141133.1, read as the reverse complement.
ATTTCATTGACTCAGGAATTTCAATCAACTTCTCCTTCTTCACTTGAAAATTCTACCTAGATCAAACTAGCCATTCAACTTCAAATGTCTTTCCATTTTCTCAACCCATTAGTTAAGCTTAAACCCTTAGAAATTCAATGATATTATTAAGGCACCATCTCCTTTTCATCATGAACTAGGAGATGGGTGCTTACTATTTCAACAATTTTTACAATGTCCTTTCTAAATTTTCTTATTAGAATTTAAAGACATTCCCATGCCATTTTCATTTGCCATTCCTGAGGACCCACTAGTAGCAGGAAATGGTGCCATTTAATGCACACATGCATCCAAGAAATGGTGTTGCTTCCTCCATATTTGGAGCCTACTAATGGTACCCAATGGCTGTAATTCATGGAGTGAATTTTTCCTACAATTGATTGTTAATTATGTGTTCTTGAAGACCTATATTTTACTTTATATTGATAGGGCTTAATCAATGAGATATAACGATGGGATTGGGCATACCTTGCAAGCTGTTTACAAGAAGAACTGGTTGCACCCAGTCCAAGTTCTTACTTTGACCAATAAAAAGGTGAGAAACCAATCCAAAAATGCTTCTTGGAAGCATCCACAACAAGTTTAGTAATGTAGGAAAAAGACCCATATATGACTTTAGGAGTGACATAGATTTTAGGGGATAGCTAACATGATGAATTGCCCCCTTATTCACCATTATACTAGTAGTCATGAAAAAATAGGGCATGCTTAAAATCCTCATGAAATCAACACAAATCCAATAAGAATCAAGCTGCAATTTAGGCATTCACACAATAGAAGAATGTACTAATGTCATGCAACAAGAAGATCACAATTTAATCATCTAATAACGGAATCAAGGTAAAAAATTCAACATATAGGAAACTAGAAAATATGAAGATTTAAGAGTGAAATCCATGCATTTTTCAACTTACTAATCTAGTCCTCTACTCAAATTTCATCCTACACTAATCCCCTACCTAGATTGGACTTTGCACCATTGGATTCATAAGCTCTTCAATGGGTTGCAGGTTCACTGCTTCCTCACATGGAGCTTCACTTAATGAAGAAGATGCTCCACAATCTAGTTCCTTCCACCATCAATTCAACTTAAAGCCACTTCCTCAAATCACCCACTTCATTGCCAAGCTTTCCCCCTTGTTCCAACACTCTCCTCTTTCTCAATTTCTCATTTTTTCTTCCTCATTTCCCCCTCTATTCTCCTAATTCAGCTCACTTCATTAATGGCTGGAAGAAATTTCCCAACCCAAGTTGTTTCACATTTTACACTTAGGTTGTGGGGAGTGATCTGACTTTGACTTGTGCCCTTATGTGGATGGTCTATATTAAATTCCATAGTACTTAATCCACTTGAATGTAATTGTAATTAAAACCTCTCATTTGACTTGTTTGTGTTCAATTATATCCTATTCAGGGTATATTTTGCAATTGTACCCTAGGCAGTTGTATACTTATTTTTCATTTTCTAACTAATTAGTTGGAATTTCACCAAGGGCTTTGGGTGGTATTTAGGCTAAGATCCTCACCTATTTGTGACCTATCTAATTCCTTAATATAAGACCAATTTTTATTTTTATTTTTCTTTTGGAAGATCACTTAATGCTAATTTAATGTGATTTTCAAATTTCTCTTCTTTCCTTGGAAATTTTGTTTCCAAATTTTTGGATTAATCCCCTAATGGCTATTGTAACCTAATTTCTGAACATTCTCATTCTATTCTTCTCCATTACCCTCAAAACATACACTTAATAAATAAATAAAAAGGAATTTTTACTCCATTTTTTGTAAATGTATGAAATTTATAATAATAATGTAATTACATGTATTACACTCTTGAATGTAACTACTAGAGAAAAGGTAACTTGAATCTTGAAGAATTAATCAAGTGAAACAAGAGAAGAAGAAGGAAGAGTGAAAGGAGATCAAAGAGAAATTATGCTATGGAACTTAAGCAACAAGAAAAGCAATTAAACAACAATGAAATGAAAGAAACTAAAGCAAGGTACAGACCTGAATTAGAGTCCACACAACCAAATAAATAATGTAAGAAAAGGTTGTTGAGGACAATGAAGAACCATCCAAAGTGTTGAAGTCCAAAACCCTAAGAAGATCTCCAAGTTGAAGTGCTTTGATTTCAAGGAGTTAGAGCAACTCCCTTACTTGAAAATTGCATTGAATTCCTTGGATATATATATATATATATATATATATATATATATTCTTGGGTTTCCAATATGCTAAGATTCTATCCTAGGAAGAAAAAGGAGAATTGGATCTTGGATTCAAGGTAGTAAAGTTAGGTAAGGTGGACTTTGTAAATATGAATAAAGGAAAGAGGGAGGCATGGAATCACTTTCCTTAAGGTGTATCACATGGTGAGATGGAAAGAAGGCGGAAAAAGGTAAGAAAGATGGAGGAAAGAGGTAGGAAAGTGAGGTAGTTGAGTAGGAAATGGATTTAGAAAGTGGGGTAGTGGAGTGGGTGGAATTAGAAATGGGGAAGCTGGCATTGAACTCCTTCCATTCTAATTATGTGATGTGGTAGGTAAGAAAGACAGTGAAAAGAAGGGGGAAAAGAAAGACAAGAGTATGAAAATTTGACTTGTTTTCTCTCTTGATTGGTCCACCCATGCATGCATATCTTACCATGTTGATTATCATCCAAATTTCTTTCCTATATGCACTGAAATTCACTATTTACCATGGATAATTGTTTGAAAAGTCTTCCCAAATAGTGTGACTCCATGTGGCATGGCTCTCATGTGGCTTAGTGGCTCACTTTGAAGGTATAATACTTAATGGTTTGAGTGGCTAAGTCCCTTGGCTTCAAGGCTTCAATGACTTAGCTTCCTTAGGTTTCCTTGCTAGACTAGGAAGCTTCATGCACAGCTCCAAAATCTTATCCAAAGGTGGTGGAATTGCATGGCTTTTTTCATGATCCCATTTTAGTTGCCTTTGATGCTTCCAATTGCTTCCTTGGACTTCATTTGCTTGCCTTAAGATGATCTTAACCCTTGATTTAGCTTTAGAATGATGAAATTTAGGTCTTTAGCCCTCTTTTGATCTTGATCTTCAAATCTTATCTTTCTTAATCTAGGCCATTAGATCATCTTCTCAATAGCTGCAAAAGACGAAAAATTCTAATTAAATCTTAGAAAATTATGACAATTCATATACTTACTCTGGATTAGCTTTAGAACCTACCAAATATTAAACTTTTGAATTATTAGGTCATAAATGCATGTGTCATGAAATTTCAAAAAGACCCTAAAATAACACTTGTAATTTAAAACAAATGGACTCCAAATTGGGTACTTTTTATACAAATTAAATACCTATCACACACCCCCTAATAGCATTTTTCTAGTCCTAAGAAAAACATGCAAAAAATCACTAAAACAAAATGATTGTCATTTTTTAGGTACTCATGATTGCAATTAGCATATGCAATAAGCCCTTAAAACCCTAGGTTACCCCTAGTGGACGAGTTAGGTCTCATGCGGTATTGTAGTGAATATAACTCCAAAATTCCACAAGGCTAAGTTCTTTATTTTATATCAAAAAATTCTCATCCATTAGCACTCTACTGGCTTTAACAACTTAATCAAGATGAATGAGCAATTCTACAAGTTACCCATATACAAAGTCATTTTACTATTGTTATATCTTGGAGTATAGTGTGTACAGGCTACATAAGTTAGGACTTCTAAATAGATATGCATACACTCCATTGAAATAGTCTTTTGACCTCAAATTCTCATTGGTATACACTTAGAATTAAAGCTCTTATAGAAAAGGTCAATTAAAATTCACTCACTATGTGACTGAATCCAACAATCTGATGGTTCACATAATTTCTTTTAATCATTGATAATAAGTGATAAGACAAATGACATGATCCCTGAGAATGGATGCCATTACTAAGACCATAAGAATAGTTTACCTTAATTTTCTCTTATTTATATCCTCTTTAAGGCTATCTTCTACCTTAAAATTAATAGGTCTTTAAATAGGACAAAACATAGGCTTAGGAATGGTTCTAAAAGAAAGGTTACAAGAACTCAAATTTTCAAATTGAGTAGAGGTCTTATGTTGAATGTTGGGAAACTTTACTTTTCTTTGTATTGAAGTGATTAAAATTCAGAATTAACCATATACATTTCTATTAAGAAGTTAAAGTAGGATAAATACTAAGCTTTTAAAAATTCAGTTCTCATCATAGTTAAGAAACTTTAACCTTAAAATTTAGAAAAACTTTGTTTTTCAAAAATACAAGAAAACTTAGAAATTTCATGAATCTCATGTATATTATAGCCCTAACATGAACTAAACATTATCCCCAATGTTTTGAAACATAGGACCCTATACAATAAATGGGTTATATAACAATGAGTCTCTTTATAAACCCATGGTTACCTCCCATTAAGCATTAAGTTTAATGTCTTCAGCCAAATGTACAATGCAGTGGTAAATGCAATGATGAATGCATGTTTTATGATGGATATAGGTGCCATGGGAGATGCTAAGGTGGGTCTTGGTAGACTGGTTCCTTTAGCAAGGTTTCTTCCACTTCAAGGTTTACCAACTCTAAATAAGGTTTTAACATTTGCCCATTTACTTTGGAAATCTCTCCATCCTTTTCTATCTCAAAGGCCCTTGAGGATAAAGAGTACATACTATGTAAGGTCCAGTCCATCAGGACCAAAGTTTTACTAGGAATAGATGCAATCTAGAATTATACAAAAGGACCTTTTGTCCTCAGGTCAAGGACTTTCATAGGATGTATTTATCATGTTGGTTTTGCATGCAATCTTTGTCTAACTTGGCTGACTCATAAGCATCTTCCCTTAGTTCATCAAACTTATTGAGTTGGAGTTTTTTGTGGATTTCAAGAGCATCTAGGTCAAAATTGAGTTTAATGGCCCAATATGCTCAATGCTCAAGTTCTATAGGTAGGTGGTAAGTCTTTCCACAAACTAAGTAGTATGGTCACTTGCTAATAGGGTTTTAAATGCAATACAGTATGCCCATAAAGCATCACTAAATCTCAAAGACTAGTATTTCCTATTTGGATTAATTATCTTTTCTAAAATTCACTTTATTTTCCTATTAGACACTTCTATCTGTCCACTAGTCTAAGGATGATAAGGGTAGAAATCCTATGGGTAACACCATATTTCTTCATTAAGTTCTGAAACACTATTGCAAAAGTGTTTCCCACCATCACTAATTATGGCCCTAGGAGTACCAAATCATGCAAATATATTTTCTTTTTAAAACTTGACCACCATCCTTTGGTTATTGGTCTTACATAATATAGCTTCAACCCATTTGGGCACATAGTCCACTCCCATAAGGAAGTATAGATTACCACAAGAGTTAGGAAGTGGTCCCATAAAATGAATACCTTAACATCAAAAGGCTCAATGATAAGAATGGGGTCTAAGGGCATGATATATATTTTTCCTATCCTCCTTAACCATTGACATTTAACACATGCTATGCAGTCAGCATGCGAATCCCTAAAAATGGTGGGCCAATAAAAACCACACTACAAAGTATTTGTTGGTGTCTTTTTAGAACTAAAATGGCCCCTACATGCATGGTCATGTCAAAAGGAAATGATTTTATAATGTCCATAATCTAGTATACATCTCACGATCACCTGATTAGAACATTACTTGAACAAGTACTATTCATCCCATGTAAAGTGTTTTACCACATCAATGAATCATTTCCAATCTTGTTTTGACCAATAATTAAGCATTTGACCTATGACAAGATAATTAACAATATATGCATACCAAGTAAACTGGGAAATGTGCAACAAATGTTCATATGGAAAGGTTTCTATTATAGGCACATTCTTGCTAGTAGACTCCACAACTACTCTAGAAAAATGGTATGCTGCAACATATTCGAACCCTTTTTATTGTAAATTTTTAGAGAAAAATCCTATAACAATAATATCACTTGGATCAGCCTAGATTTAGTATCCTTACTAAAAATAAGGTATTTCAATGCTGCATGGTCTAAATAGACAATGACTTTAGATCCTAGGAAGTAAGATTTAAACTTATCCAAGGAAAATACAACTGCCAACAAATCTTTTTTTGTAGTGGAATAATTGATTTGGGCATCAATGAGTGTCTTGTTAGCATCATATATCACATGGGAAAGTTTATCAATATGTTGCCCCAACATAGCCTCGATCGCATAGTCTGAAGCATCACACATTGTTATGAATGGAGAACTCCAATCTGGTGGTCGAGTAATAGATGCAGAAGTTAATTCAGCCTTTAGGAGTTCAAATGCTTTCATACAATCTTCATCAAAGTTAAAATTTTCCTCCTTTGTAAGTAAATTACATAGGGGCTTAGTAAATTTACTACAGTTCTTGACGAATCATCTAAAGAAACTTGCATGGCCTAAAAATGAGTAGGTTTCCTTCACTTTCTTTGGAGGAGGAAGGTTAGAGATTAAATCCACTTTGGCTTTGTCTACTTCTATGCCATTATGTGATATGACATGGCCTAAAACAATACCATTTTGTACCATGAAATTACATTTTTCCTAGTTTAACACTAAATTATTTTCATGACACCTAGCGAGGACTAACTATAAGTGGTGCAAGCATTCATCAAAAGAATATCCAAACATGAAGAACCATGCACTGTCGAATCATCCATAAACACCTCTAAAAATCACTTTACCATATAAGAAAATATGTTGAATATACATATTTGAAATGTGGCTAGAGCATTACAAAGTTCAAAAGGCATATGATGTTAGGCAAAGGTCCCAAAAGGGTAGGTGAAGGTAGCCTTTGCTTGGTCCTCATGTGCTATAGAAATTTGGTTATAGCTAGAGTATCCATTAGGAAAATAGTAATAACTATGACAGGCTAAACTTTCTAACATTTAGTCAATAAAGGGAAGAGGAAAGTAGTCTTTCCTTGTGACTAAGTTTTGTTTTCAATGATCTAACAAACTCTCCACCTAGTTGTCATGCGAGTGGGGATTAACTCATTAACCTCATTTTGGATTATCATGCCTCCAAACTTCTTGGTTACAATTTAAACTGGGCTAACCTTAGTACTATCAAATATAGGGTAGATAACACCAATGTCTATGAGTTTAAGCACTTCATCTCTCAGACTTCACATTAGGGTTTAAATTCCTTTGTGCATCCCTAGACAGTATAGCAGTCTCTTCTAGGTGGATTCTATGCACACATGCAGTAGGGTTAATCCCTTCGATGTCCACTATGATCCACCTTAAGATTGTCTTATATTCTTTGAGAACATCAAGAATCTTAATTTCTTGTTCTTTATTTAGATTTGAGGCAAGGATTCTTTTGGTTCTAAGAAGAAATATTTTTTATTTTCAGATAAAGGCTTAAGGACTACGGTAGGTAGTTTTTCTGCTGATGGTACGTAGACAGAATTCAAAGGAGGAAGTTGTTCCATTAGAGGTCCCCATTCAAAGGTATCCATAATAGGTGCAGCATCCAAAAGATTATTTACCTCATTGATGGACGTATCTATATCAAAGTCATAGTTATAGTGTGCTAGAAATGTCTCAAGATGGTCTAGGATAGACAATGGCGGATTAACATCTTAAAGTAGACCTTTAATTAATTGAGTGCATAAGAATCATCTAGGTCTAGATGTTCGACATTGAAAACATTGAGCTTGACTTTCATATTTCTAAAAGATAACTTAATGATGGTATTAGACATTGCCAAAAAATGGATGTCCAAGAATTATTAGGATCTGACTACCGCTATCTGACATAGATTAGGTATCTAGAACAATGAAAAATACAAGAAAGTAAAACTAGTCCACCTATATTAGAACATCCCCAACCATACCACATGGAATCTTTACTGATCTATATGCTAATTGCAAGATGGTATTGGTTGGGTTTAAGGTCATTGAGCTTAGATGCTTATGGACAAAGAATGGGAACAAATTTACAGTAACTCTTAAATCTAGTAATGCCTTATCAATGACATGGTTTCCAATAACACAAGAGATGGTAAGACAACCAATATCTATAAACTTAGGAGGGTTTGGTACTAGATTAAAGAGATTACATGTTCAATGAGGAAGGATGCCTTTTACACATTAAGCTTATGTTTTTGTGTGCAGACTCCTTGAGAAATTTGGTATAAGTAGGAATTTCTTTAATAGTATTCAGTAATGGGATATTTATTTGAACATTTTAAAACACACCTAATTATCTCATTGAAATTAGTTCCTTTCTTAGCCTTATTTAATAACTGAGGGATGGGGATTTAGGCACATAAAGTGCCTCCACTATTGTCTTAGATGGAATAGGAGATTTCTATCTTTTCTCTTCTGTGTTTTAGCTGGTTCATTCTCCTCTATAGTTTTTTTAGTTTGTCCTACTTTATTAAACTGATGGCCACTCCTAAGGGTAGTTACGGATTTTGCTTACTCATGTGGTCTACTTAAACTTGACCCTATTTCAAATTGGCCCTTAGGGTTTGGAATTAGCTAACTAGGGAAGTCTCCCTTTCCTCTATATTTCAATGCAGTAGATAATTGCCTCATTTGCATTTCTAATTTGGCAATAGCTAGGGAATTTGTAGTTAATCTCTGTCTACTCTCATTCTGAATTATGAGGCCTTATTAGTATTCTCTTATTTCTTATGGGGCAACTCTATACTATCCTCAACTGATGATTTCTTTGGTTGTTGACAAATCTGAAAACCAGGTGGTTGTAAGGGATTCATAGGTAGACCTCCTCAGTAATTATTCTTTCACCATGACAATTTAGTATAAATAGCCCATCCTAGATTATAGGTCTTAGAGTTTGGATTATTATTAGGGTTGCAATATGCATTCAGTGCATTCACATATTCCAAAAGAAGTTCAATGTACACAACATTAGATGGGCAAGTTGAATTAAGAGTACTAAGCTAAAACAAATAGCACAAACCTCTTGTGGAGATTTCATGGAGGCACTTTCAACAGTGAAGGCATGAAGTTTGGCATCAATTATCTAGAACATATTTTCTACCTTGTCCACTCATCTCTCCAAGGAGCCAACATTATAAGATATATCTATGGTTACTCCTATTTCATGCATACCTCCTTTCTATTGAGGCTAGGTATTTCTCTCTCTCCCATGAGAATAATACCTTTCCTAGGAATTTCCAAATAAAGTTTGGAAAAACTTCTAAACCTCTATCTCAATTTTCAACATGAGCGCCCCTCCATTGGTTGCATCAACTATCTATCTATTTTGAGGTGTCAATAAACTTGCTACCAATTTTCAAATCCATGGTGAGGACACTTTTGCAAAAATTCATTCCACCTTTTAGCATTCATAATATTGCTCATCTTCTCTTTGATGGAGATTGATAAGATCCCTAGTTCAAAAACCTTTTAGACAACTTGTCCCATGTAGCAATGAAACCGACCTCTAAAGAATTCAAACGTTATTTGGTCTTATCTTTCAATAAGAAAGAGAACAAACTAATTATAATAAAATCATCCAAAACATTTTGGAATTTGAATGTAGTAAAAATATTAAGAAAATTTTTGATATGCAATTATGGATCTTCTCTCTCTCTCTCTCTCTCTCAACCATAAAATGTTGGGTGTAACTATACGACTCCAAGTTTGAGTTCAAAGTGGTTTGCATTGGTGGGTGGTGAGGTGATGCATGATGGAGTATTTAATTGGAATGGCACATAGAAATCTCTAATGGCCTTGTGCTCAGCTACTATTGGTGGGTCTTCCATGGGGTTGAGAATTTGATTTCTCACCCCTTACCTATGGGTATGTTCAATCTTAGGATCCAATGGTACTAACTTAGTGTTTTAAGATTGAAACCTTGCATACACTATAATGAAAAACCTATCTAAATGATGCAACCTAACTCTAATCTATGACTCCTAACTCTATATGATGCACAATCAATCCTAATGGTTTTCTATGGAGTTGTTTTAATAATCTGCAGAATGGTAGCTTTTAGGCCTAGATCTATACGGCTCCTCCATTTATCCAAGATTGATTATTGCTTGATTTTTAGGTCCTGCTCCAAAGTGATTAATGCAATTCTCAAGGAAGGAGGTGTCTAGATCTTAACAACTATCAAAGAAAGGCATGGGAAAATCACTTAGATTTTACATACTCACTATAACCACAATGATTAAGAACCACTAGGGTGACAATATATCTCCTCTTTCAAAAATGGTCTTATAAGCTCAAAATCCTAAGTCTCTCGCTATTTGATTTTAAATTAAGCTTTTAAGGGTTGGGGTTGGGAACATGCAAGGAATTTATTTGATTACAGAGGTACGTCAAGGATCTGGTGATGATATCCAGTCCTTATCTTATAATGGTTCCTGTGAGATGCTTACTATCAATGTGTTCCATCCACCATAAAGTAGTAAATGTGCAATGCAATACAAGGAAAGGAAACTAATACCTACCTATATTCTATTTAACAAAGTAATTTTTTTTTAAATAGAGGCATTCTATCACAACAAACCTAAATAAAATGCAACTAGTATAATTAATGACCCTAATCTATATGAATTATACTACCAACCAATATGCAAACTACACTAAGAAAATAAAAGACAATGAGAGAAGCTTATAGTGGGGGTTTCTTATGAAGATCGATTGTGAGCCATCATACCATACACTTTGCCTATATTATTACAACCCATTTAAAATGAAATAAAGAATTGCAAATTATAATGGGGGCTCACTACAAGTTCACTCAAAAACCTAATGTAAGAAAGTAAGGAAATACTAATTAAGGTGATGAAGCTTTGGCCCAAAGGATTGACACGGCTCCTTTTGCCAAATTTCCCTTGCATAAAAGTAAAGATAGCCAATTTGTGAGGAATTAGCAAAATATTTAAGAATGATACAAAAAACCCTAATATAATGTAACCTAAAACTATGACTAAAAATAAACAATCTAAATAAATATCCAACCACAAATCCATTGCGATTCCTTAGCCACGGTGCTAAAAATTTGGTGTAGCTTTAACATTACTTGCAAGTACATGAAGCAATGTAGTAATTGCATGTTAGAGAGGTTGATCCCATGAGGAGTCACATGAATTTTCAACTGAATGGATCTTATTGAAGTCTCTTTCAACCTAAAACTAAATTAAAAACTTTCTAAACTAACCTAAGATACAAAATAAGTAACTACTAAAGTCTAAACTTAGCAAAGAATCAACTAACAATTTACACATGAACTTCAATCACCATGCACATGACCATGAAAGTGTGTGCTTGGTTCATGAAGAGAAATATGGCCACAAATTATAAACTAAAAGCTAATTAACATGTAAACTAATAAAAGGACTCACTAAACTAACCAAAAATCTAAAGGGGTTCCTAAGATTTCAAGCAAACAATGTCCATGGACTGCTGGACATTGCACATGAAATATGAGATGAAAAATTCCAGCAACATGAAATATATGAAACTCAAATTAAGTAAGGCATGGAAAGTAAATTAGCAAGAATATTTTAATGGGATATAACAATCAAGAATTGAAGTACCTTATTGACAGGATTAATCAGTATCAATGTTATCAAACAAGTTTATTCATTAACTTGAAATTACATCAAAAAGTGGGGCACGTGTACATAGAGAACAAGGTTGAAAATTGATACTCCTCTTAAGCAAGATCTCAACTTCAAATCAAAGATTAAACATCCTCCAATGATCCAAATATAAACTGAAATATCATGCACATGAATTCAAGAGATAAAATCAAATAGAAATATGTAGGAGAGAAACAAAGAACAAGCAAATAGACAAGGGAAAAATAAGAGGATGAAAGCAAGAAACAAGAGAACATTAAGAGGGAAACAAAAGGGATTCAAGCTAATATTTCTCTTAGCTATCAGTACAAGAGAAAAGGTAACTTGGATATTTAAGAATTAGCCAAGAAAAGTAAGTGCAATGTAAGAAGAGTGAAAGGAGAACAAAGAGGAACTATGTGTAGGAAACTTAAACAATAAAGAAAATAGTAAACAAACAATGATGCAAGGGATTAAAGAAAGGTATGAACATGGAATTAACATCCAAAGTCAAACAAATAAATCAAGGAAAAGGCTATGGAAGAGAAATAAAGGTAGACAAGGTGTTGAAGTCCAAAACCCTAAGAAGACCTCCAAGTTGATGTGCTTGATTTCAAGGAGTTAGAATCAACTGCCTTGCTTGAATTAGGCATGTAATTCCATGTAGTATTTATATTGTTATGCTTGCCAATTTGATAAGTTGATATCTTAGAAAGAAAAAGTAGAATTAGAATTATGACTCAAGGTAGGAAATTTATGTTGTGATTGGAGATAGATGCTTAGAAGGTTAAGTGAATGGACTTTGTAATTATGAGTAAAGGAAGTAGGCATAGGCATTGAATTCCAAGGGATTAGGTGAGGAATCCCTTTCCTCAAGGTATTTGTGGAAAGAGGTAGGAAGATGAGGTAGTTGAGGGAGGAGTGGAATTAGGAAGTGGAGTTGTAGAATGGATGAAATTAGAAGGGCAATTAGTCACTTTTCAAGGAAGGTGATTTGGAATTCCTCCCTTTCTAATTATGTAACATGGGGAGCAAGAAAGAGAGAAAATATTGGGTGGGAAAGAGAGGAAAAAGATAAGGAATTTAGACTTGGTCTCTCTCTTGATTGGTCCACCTATGCATGCACATCTTACCATGTCGTTATCACCCAAATTCCTTCCTAATTGTCACTTAAAATTTACTATTTAGCATGGATAATTGTTTGAAAAGTTTCCTTCAATAGTGTGACTCCATGTGGCATGGCTCTCATGTGGCTTGGTGGCTTCATTTGATAACTTAATGCTTAATGGTTTAAGTGGCTAAGTCCCTTGGCTTCAATGGCTTGGCTTCCTTATGTTTCCTTGTTAGACTAGGAAACTTCCTGCATAGCCCCAAATCTAATCGAAAAGTGGTGGAATTACACGGCCTTTTGCACAAGTCCATTTTAGTCACCTTTGATGCTACCAATTGCTTCCTTGGACTTCATTTGCTGCCTTAAAATGATCTTAACCCTTGACTTAGCTTTAGATTAATGAAATTTTGGTCTTTAGTCCTCTTTTGATCTTGATCTTCAAATCTTATCTTTCGTGATCTAAGCCAATGGATCATCTTCTCAATACCTATAAAAGATGAAAAATCAAAATTAAATCCTAAAAATTACTACAATTCACATACTTACTCTAGATTAGCTCCTGAACCTACCAAATATCAAACTTTTGAATTATTAGGCCAGAAATGTGTGTGTTATGAAATTCAAAAAAACCCTAGAATAATGCTTATAATTTGAAATCCATGGACTACTAATTGGGTACTTTTTATACAAAATTGAATATTTATTAGTCAACCATTTACATCTATCTTAAAATGGTTTTATAATTAAAGAAACCACACCACATTAACTGCAATCTCCATGTTCACTTCATTTACTTGCACACTCCAAGTTCCCCTCATTCATCATCCTATAAAATATACATGCTTCAATAAAAACTAGAAGAACACATGCATATCCACATTCACTTCATTTACAATCCAAGTTCCCCTCATTTATCCTACAAATGTATATACTTCAATGAAAATAATGAAAATTAGAAGAAAACATTCATATCAATGAAAAGAATACTTTATTATGGATAAAGTAATTTACATATATGTACTTATTCTAGTAGTTCTAATTGAAACTTATTACATACTCAACCCATTGGCTTCATTTTTCATTGAGGTTTTCTTTGAAGTAACTTTTCTTGTTTTCTTATTTACAAAGCATAGTATCCTGTAATACAACATTTTTAGTTCAATTAACTCATTCTTTTAAGCTAGAATCCATCAAAAATTGTAATATATATATATATAAGATTACAACCAGTAAAAAAATGTCTTACTTTGCTTAATTGGGAGACATTAACACCATCAAGTACTAAGATCCTCAGGTCTTTCTAATCATAGCACCCGCACTCCCAATCAGACTACTATTTAGGGTATTGTGCAAGAAGAAATACAAAAAGGATCAATAAAGATCATATGTAATATTGAATGATTAGTTTGTAAAATTGAGTAATTAACTATTTTCCACACCTTCACATTCTTCCAAGTGAGTTTTGGAGGTTGCACATTCTTAGTCACATTAGCCCATGTTAACCATGCTTTACAAATTTAAATTTCAAATGCACTAGATACAATAAAAAATTACTTATCTATATATAACACATGAAAGGATTAAAAGCTTACTTTTTTATTATTTCTATGAGGGCTAGACAGGTGCACGATCCACAAGAATAAAAAAAGAACATGTACCCATTGTGCACATCCAAAAACAGGCAACATTCAACAAGCCAGCCACACACACACACACACACATATAATCATATGAATTGCAATTACAGTTTACAATCCTTATGTGTAGAACAAGTTGTTAAGAAAACAAAGAAAATAAAGCATACCCTTATTATAGGGAATCAATAAGCCTTGTTCTTAGGAGCATTAGAAGAACCCTAGTAACAAATCATCTATACACATCTTCGCCATTGCTCTGTTGCTCCATACATGATGCCAAGATTAAGGAATTGGTACAATGCATCCCTGACATTGCATCATTTAGGATGCTGAATAAAAGAAATAATTATTACCTATTATGAAAAACTAACATTTAATGTCAAGCATTATAGAAGTAGATATTTGTGTATACCTTATGTAGGAGACAATGTGAGGGTACTCGAGTTGATCCCATTGGCAAACTCATAATAGCTCCTCTACCATAAGTGGCACCTCAATAATGATATCGGTAAGTAGTCCCTCCTTGATCTATATGGGGTTGATTTCCTTATCTTTGTTGATGAGTCCAAAGAGTAACCTTCGGGTCAAGGTTTGTTAGGTGGGACTTCCATGTGATCAGATAGTTGTTGTAAAAGTTGTATAGTCAATTAATATTGATCAATGAAGACATTCAAATTTATGATGAAAAATAAATATACATACTAGTATCAGTTCAACTAGTGCTACGATATCTAAGGGTGCAATGATGGACAACCTCAATGGTGCTTTCTGCTACTAATTAATATTAGATATATTAATAAATGATTAAATTGAGGTCTCTAGCTAAAATTCTTGCTGAGGAAGGTAGTGTGAAAAGATATATAGCATGGACTTAATGGGAATGATGAATTCCTCCAACTAAGTGACTTGATATGCAACTACTTTCCCAACATTTACAATATTTTATATTTCTAAAGGAAATTAAAGGTAGGCATTTGCAATCAAAATCATGTTAATGGACACACACTTTGTATGTGGAGGCATACTAATCCTATGCAAAGCATTTGATTCATGCTGATAACATAATCTAACTATGACAACATTTTGATGGGTATCGAATGCCAATAGGCATTGATCCACCTGCAAATCATAAATACATCATACATTGAAGAGGTTGAGATAGGAGAACTACAAAAGGACAATAAAAAAAATTCTAATTTGGCGAATACCTCCTTGGCTAAATTTTGTATTAAAGGATTCAGGTTGTCCTTCTTGATCTTATTCGGTAGGAGAATTATAGCTAGCATGTGGTATAGGTACATGGGCAGTGTAAAGATCTAGTAAAAGGGATGTAAAAACTATCACCAAAACCTCATCACATAGCTAGTTAAGTATATTCATTTTATCTTTCACATAAGTCATAGGCCTTCGGATCTTCTTTTGTAAGTATTATTTTATGAAAGAATCTAAAAAGAATAATACCACACCCTATTCCCCTAACTCGACTAGGGTGGTCCTTCTTGCCCATCCTATATAGGATGTTATAATTCACAATTGTGCTACTTAGAGTTCCTGTACTAATGCTTTCTTGGGTAAAAATGTCCTACAAAATTTAATTAGAAGGACATGATTAGTTCAGTTATTTAATTGTGTAAAATTGAAGGTAGTCAAGTATAGCAAGTGGAACCACTAATAATGTGAGAAACAACTTGTGCAGTAGCTTCATCTATGAAAGTTTGGGCATTATGGCCCACCAAATGCACCATGTTCTACAGGATGGTACAGTCAATGGGACCCGTAGTCCCAACTTTCTTTTGCTATCAAGCAAGATGCTATAGTTAAGCAATGAAACATATATAACTATAGTATAATTTGAAAGGAATAAGCTAACACAAATGCTTATTTCACGTTCTTCCAAATAGGTATCTCCCAACTTGGAGAGGTGGTGCTACACATTAGTTTCATGTACCTTTCTTCCTCTCTTGCTCTTTACCTACACATTCATACATACATAATCAAGTGCAATAATTGGATGTTACATATAATTAGTTAAATGAAACATCATTTTAGTTTATACCTTATATTAAGAAGATGTGTAGCCCTTTACAAATGCATTCTACATGTTCTAGTTAATAACATCAGAATAAATGATAGGCACTATGTGTAGCCTTAATGGGTCATTGGCATATGGAGATATGTAATTGCAAACAAGGTAGTTCTTCCATTTCTCCATTTATTACCAACTCTTTACAAAGAATGTGTCTTCCTATGCTCTGGTACCTCAAAGCAGTCTACAAATTACAAAGCACATTACTACAATTGAAAACAAGAAAATAAAGTATGTTATAAATTATATAATACATAATATTTTTGCACACCTTCACCATCTCCCATATTGAATCTTTTACTAATTGTGGCACACATCTCCAATAATTAAATATGATAGGAACTATGCTTCTTACTATGGAGTAGAGAAAATTGCTTTAAGATGCTGCACTCTCACCTATCTCCTACCCCTTACTATTGTAACATACAACTTCTTCAATTCCCTTGGGCTTTCTCTTGATAACTTTTTCCATTGTCATTTACCCTCTTCCCTTTCTCTTTTGAGTGCTTCTCAGGTTAACGATCTTAATATTATTTATATTCTTCATTTTGATGTTGTTCAAGTTCCATCTTTACTATCATTTAAAGGTACTTTGCTCCTAATATTGTTCATGCAAATCAAATAGTCCATGTACTACATTTAAAGAATGCAAAAGTAGAACAAAGCATAAGAAACTTGCTTTTTTTAGTACAAGATAAATAATACACCATCTTCATTCATCATCAAGTCCTTATCGTGATTAGGGGTCTGTCACATGGATCTTGTTCCTCCATTCTCCTCTATTAAGTGTCATAACTTCATTTACTCCCAAAGTTTTTAGACATTTTCTCACCACTTCTATCCATGTTCTTTTAGGCCTTTCCATTACACTTTTAGAAACTTCAATTTGGATGGCCTCACTCCTTCTAATTAGTGCCCTTTTCGATCTATGTTGGACATGTCCAAACCATGTAAGTCTAATCGCCCTCATCTTGTTGCCTATTGGAGAGACTCTTAAGTTTCATCTAATGCTTTCATTTCTAACCCTATCCTTTCTTGTCATACTACTCATCCATCTCAACATTGGCATTCCAGTAACACTCATCCTGTATACATATTGTTCCTTAACTGCCCAACACTTTGATCCATAGAGCATGGCCAGCCTTATAGAAATCCTATAAAGTTATCCTTTCAATTTGAATGGCACCCTCTAATCACACAAAACTTTGGAGACACATCTTCATTTGTTCCAACCCACTTGGATTCTCTAGGTAACCTCCCTCTCAATCTCTCCATGCTCATGAATTATCAATTCCAAGTATCAGAAGTATTCTTTTAGGGGGACTTCTTGGTAAGATAAATAATACAAGAGAACATAAATGCAAAACTCATCAACAATAAGATATTAAGGAAACATTCTTATTGTAATAAGGATATGAATTAGTATGTTAAATTCCATGCACATTTCATTACAAGAATCATCGAAGCATATTTTAATCTAAAAACAACATAGCAAATAAGAACAATCACATTATGTAAATACGATGAGATAAATCAATATTTTAAAGAAGAAAAGGCAATAAAGAAGAAATACATGCATGTACCTTGTAAGGAATTCAAATATGCCTTTCAACTAGTTAAGAATCCCATGTAATATTCAATTTCTAAAACCACTATTCTATTTTCAGTGTTTAATGCATTCACTTATTACAACTAACACGATGTTCTGTTAGATCATAAGCATTAAGTGATAGTAACTAGACCTCATATAGCCTTTGTTATATGCATTGGGGCTTAGTTACTACAAAAGTCCCAATTTACTCATTTGAGAATCTAGTCTCAAAATAATGAAGTAACTATGAGGGGTAGCTCAAGTTGTGGTTTGTTACTTATGAGGTTTGGACACCTTGATGTGATTGGTTGGATGGGCACACACTGGGTTCATCCAATCTTCGATAGGAAACCTATAATATGCATACTTAATAACCTTCTTGGAAAAACATGTGACACCATAGAGAAGTAAAATTCAAAGAATAGTTCCTCTTAATGCTGAAATGAATATGACACAATGTCATGTACTAAAATTACATGTGAGTTGATATGATTAAAGATGGTAGCTGAAGTTGGTTTCAAGATAAAGATCCAATGAGCCTCTATTTTAATATTCAATCTACAATTCGTATCACTCATAATCCAATTTCCATTAAAGGAAAAACCATACTGAAGTTGATTATCATTTTCTTATGAAGAAAGCAATGGTTTATGTGCTTTGTACTCCTGATAATTCTAAAATTTCAACTTGCTAATGAAGTTTCGATAAGAGAGGATAGATTGTTTCCTTACAAGCCATGTATGTTTGATTTGTGCACTCCAACTTTACAGATAGTGTTAGGCAATAAGTGTCATCATGAAGTCAGATATAAAGCCAGATATGTATAGTGTAGTCAAAAGAAAATAAAGGTATATCTCAAACCTAAACAAGCAATAAGTCTTATGTAATAATAATAAATAAGGAAAAAAGTAAAAGCCTTATGGTTAAGGTAACCAGTCAAAGGGTGTATTTAATTCCCCTTTGACTCAACAAAGTGAGATTAGACATAAGCTATGCCAAAGTCATCAAATGATGAACAATGATTTGAAAAGCATGTATCAATTTCATTTTTAATGCAGTAAAGGAAACTATAGGACGTTTCCAGCCTAAGATTCATGGCAGATTAGAGAGCACTTGAAGGAACATACCTAAAAGCCTTATATCATAATTCACCTTTTGTATAAAAAATTAATAAGTGCACTAGTGGGAAGAATAACTTTTATAGAGAATGGAAGATGAAAAACATTAAAAAAATAAAATTCCAAATTTCACATTCCTCTAGTATTTGTAAAATTAATTTGGAGGAAAATTGATCTATTTTATCAAATCAATATTGGTCAAAGAGCTTGTTTAGGTCATTCACATAAACAAAAGTTATGTTACCATAGGATTTACAAGATAAAACACATATTTATCACATATGCCAAATTTAGAAACTAGAGTACTTCATGATGAATTATCTATTACAAGATCACATGAGATCATAAGCAAGAATGAAACACATTTTCTAACCAAAAAGTTTCAATTCGTAACTAACTGGAAATAAGCTCAGCCAAAATATAAAGATTTTGAAGGAAACATAAGGCTCAATGTGGAAAACATCCAAAAAATATTAGTTTATAGGAGAGATACACTACAATGGAAATGATTGCAAGTTCTTAATTAATATTTGTTTCAAATATTGCATAAATATATCTAAAACCGCAAGGAAAATGAGTTTACTAAAACTTGCCAAAGTTAATGAAAGCAGGTCAATATAAAATGCTTTTAATACTTAATTGTTGAGTAGATGTGCATGCAATATAAATATTTTCAAGATGTTACTGTATAATAGTTAAAATATATACATTTTCTAGTTTCTTAATAATTATAATGGAAATGGCTACTTGGTGTCTATCAGCAACCTCGCAAGGTAGAGAGAGAGAGGGGATGCACAATTAATCATGGGTGGTCAATGATCACATAGGGAAGAGATGATGGGAAACAATCACTCAAGGTTGGCACGTGACCATGCTAGGCAAGGGAAGGAGACAGAGACAAAGACACAGAGAGAGAGAGAGAGAGAGAGAGAGAGAGAGAGAGAGAGAGAGAGAGAGAGAGAGAGAGAGAGAGAGAGAGAGAGAGAGAGAGGAAGTACCTTATATGCATAGGTGAAGGTTGCAAACTTTTTTGATGAGGTACAGCACCAACTGATGGAGAGAGGATGTGGGGAAACTGTAGATGACTATGATGGAAAAGGAAACTGGTAGAATGAACGAAAAATTTAATGTTATAAATAGGGGACTTTTAAAGTTTCTTTTTTGTAACGAATTTAGAAACATGTTTTTGAAGTCATTTTTATAAAACAACTTTAGAAACATGTTTTTGAATTTGTTATTTGGAACGACTTTAAAAAAGCTTTTAAACTCATTCCAAAAAATGACTTGTTTTTTGAAGTCATTTTTCTGGAATGACTTTGAAGTCAATTTTTGGAATGACTTTAAGAACCTATTTTTGAAGTCATTTTTTTATAATGACTTTAAAAGCATGCTTTTTTAAAGTTTCTTTTCCCCATGAACTTTAAAAACTTGTTTTTTGAAGTCATTTTATTCAAAATAATTTTAAAACCCTATGTGTGTCTATATATATATATATATTCTCTCAATGAACCAATGTTTGCTTATAAATATAGGAGAAATTGTTTGGGAAGTAATAATATCCTTTAACATCTCTTCATCTACAAAGAATTTTTTACATGAAAACACAAATGAAGGGTTGATTGGATTTCATTCAAATTAAGTAGTATACTAATTGTTCTACATTAACTTTATAATTTCTCACTTTCAATGACACCAGATATTTTTTCATAAAATTCATCATTAATTCATGCTAGTACATATGTAAACAAACATAAGAGCAAGAACATCCAAGTATTTTTTGAATCACTCTTCATTTATCATCCTTTTATCACATATATCAGATGTTTACATATGATCGGATCTTATTAATACAATATCATGATCAAAGAGCTAATCTAGAACCATTTCATCAAAATCTGGCTCTTAGTATTAAGCTCACACCACTCTTTAGCTGGAGAGAGAGGGTAAAGTTTCAAGTTGCAACTTCCAAGGCTAACTTGATGGGAGTATATTTCTCTTCATTGAACCTTGATTTTGGAAGGGAACAGCAAAGTATGAAGGTCTTCCTTTTGCCAATAGTAAGGGTGGTTATAGAGAGAAACAATTGTTGTTTGCAATGAAATCATACAATTTTTTCCAAAATCATGACAATTTAAGCAACTTCTTGACCCCATCATCTGTAGTGACAAATCCCTTGTCGTTTACAAAATGCAAATAGATTGGAGAGTTCATAATAAGAAAATAAAATGATGATAAAAAGTGATTTTAGTATACCTACCATGTTTTTCATGCTACAAATATTCAAAAATATCCAAAAAAGGAAAGCATGAAGAGGAACAAAACAGAGAGAGAGAGAGAGAGAGAGAGAGAGAGAGAGAGAGAGAGAGAGAAGAGCTAGAGAAGACTATCATGCCTCCCGTAAGATGAAGAACATAGACAGGGGATACAGGAAACAATGAAATGATTTCAACCCTTTTTATAGAGGAAAATGGACTCTTTAAGTCATTTTTACAAAATGACTTCAAAATCCTGAATTTTTAAGTTGCTTTTGTAGATCCTTTTAAAGTCATTTTGAAAAAAAATGACTTCAAAAGCCCAACTATTTGAGTCACTTTTGTTGTTCTTTTTAAATTCATTTCCATAAAATGACTTTAAAAGCCCCTTTCATTATGCAGCACTAAACAATGTTTCATATAAATTGGTGTTGAATTATGCATCTTGTACATAATAAATAGAAGCATATGCAAAAGAAGTTATTTTTCAAATAAATACTCATTCACTTATACAACCAATATAACACATTTTAAAAGATATATTCAAAGAACAAATATGCAATTATTTCATCTCACCAATACAATCAATATAGTCACCTCATATATTGTTTTCAACCTAAGCACTCTTCCACACCATTATCATGCACATAATCCTCATTATCACCAAGTACTTCAACTAATGGAATTGTTTTAATAATATAGGAGGAATCTATTGCAATATCACTTAGGTCATCTTCATCATAAAAATCCCACAGATAAGATGATAAAATAGTTGACATCTCTTATCACATCCATCTTGCACATAAAATACTTGTTTCACTTGAGATGCTGATCTTATGAGGACAACCAATGTCAATCCAAGGGCATCATTTTTTATGTTGTCTTTATTGTATTCCATTCAATTGTACTTAAATACAACCATAGTTCTACAAGTGTAATCCAAGGCCCATATCTCTCTTCCAATCCTATAATAAGTATCATTCACCACTATTGGCCTATTATCCTATGAATGGAAAAAAAATATAGCATTAGAAACTAACTTGGCCTAGCTATTCTATTGCACTCTTGAGTTATCATGATCTTCCATTTAAAACAAATAGCCATTGATGGCATATCCAACATCTTTTATTACTTTTGTTTGTGGTCCCATTGCCATGTAGCCCAAGGATTCCAATATATTATTGCCTAGAACTTCTTGCTACGGGTGGCAATTCAGGTTGACAAGCCGCGTTCATGCCATGTTGAGATTTACATATTAGATTATATGAGTAGACACAAACATGACATGACTAATAGTCGTGTCAAAAACCTTTGACTCAAACACGACCCAGTTCTTAAAAAATTGACATGACACAACTTGTGTCACACAATTACATTACTGGGTCATGTTTGGGTGACACGACACACACGACTCGCGTGACATGATTATGAGAATGATTCGTGCTCAAGTCAGATGACATGACGCGATTCGTTAACATGACATGTTTATTAAATAAGCCAACACGACATGACTCAACAACACGATAATTAGTGAAACGTAATGACACCGAATGACCCATCTAACATGATACGATTTATTATTAGACTATTAGTGAACCCTAATCCATACCAATAAAGTTCTTATAATGTTTTATTCAGAAGCAACAAAGAACTTTACATCACTAATAAGGTCCTAAAAGAGGATAATAGTATTCAAATGAATCAAACAACAGTAATAGTAGTAAATGATTGGGGACTAACCAGCACATGAGAAAAATATACTTCCATCAATATCAAAAACAACAAATTAATATAAGTTATGAAAATTATACAAGTACAAATTAATAAAAATGAATTCTTCCAGAGTCTTCAATTGGTTGAGTGGTTTTGCATTGTTACTTATACTTACAATGTCCTCAACAAGCTCATCCATGGCAACTATAATGGCAGAGTCTACAATCATATAGAATAAACATCCATTAGTCATTACTAAGCTCTTAAAAATATAATATATATATACCACATAAAATATAGTTTAAATATAAAATCATAAATTATTACCTTTCAATCCATATAGCCAATCTCCTACACAAATCAATGCTTGTACTGTATCTGGCTTTAATGCAGTTCTATATTGGTCAAGAACTAGACCACCAACATTAAAAGCAAGCTTTGATGCAACTGTAGATATAGGAATGGTCAAGACATCACAAGCCATGGTAGTAAGTTCAGGGTTTCTAAAATCAATATTTTAATCAAATATAAATGTAAATAAGATTATAAAATATATTTTTTTATAAGACAAGAGATTATTAATCAACCAACTTATATTGATTGCCTTTCTAGAATGTAAGAATGTCTAGCTTTAACTCTTGCAACCTTGGTTCATCCAAATAAAGATCGTGATTTGTACATAACCAAATAACATTCTTCACTTTCAAATGAATCAAATTCCTAATGCAAATGTAATTATATTATTCAACTTAATGTAAGACAATTCATAATAAATTTTAATATCCTAATAGACATATAATGAAAGCTATAATTATAAATATAATTACCTTCATGACATCTAAAACCTCTTGACTATATGGCAAGTTCTATTTATCATCAACATCAAGAGCACTACCTCTAGCCATAAGGGAAGATGAGGACGGATTAGGGGAGCTCTTAACCATATATTCATTGAAGAGAGAATAACTTTTCCCAAACTTGAGCAAACTCCAAGCACCCATTACCAAACAATTTCTTGTATGAGAATTCCACAAAGGAGAGCTTATATCAAGGATTCAACACACATGCAATTGCCAAAATGGTGTTGATTTCAGACTGGTACTTTGAAAACTTGGCAAACATTTGGGTGGACATACTCTTCATATAGTCATCATCACTTCTCATGTATTGTGTTAAACTCAAATAAATTACAAATGCTACACAAAAGTAGAGATTTGTTGTAGGATAATTGGATCCACAAAACATGCAAATAGCATCATAAAAAATAGCCAAATACTTTAAAATTTTTGCAGCCTTTTCCCATTTGTCGATAGAAGGATAGTGCTTATAATTTGAGTCACTTCGTTCTAAGTGACAAAATGCACGTTGGTAACAAAGAGAACTTTCAAGCATCACATAGGTTGAATTTTATCTTGTAGGACAATCTTGCCTTAAGCCCTTTTTTGGTCTCAATTGACAGGTGATTCGCACACTCTAAAAATTTTCATTTTCTACCTTGCGATGCTTTGACATACTTGATACTCTCTTGAATTTTTTGAATAGCATCATCTATATCTTTCAAACCATCTTGCACAATCAAATTCAAAACATGACAAAAACAATGAAGATGAAGGAACTCTCCATGAAAACTAAGAGCGTTTTTTATGTTCGACAGATGAATCATTAGCAGAAGCATTATCTAAAGTGATTGAAAAAATCTTTTTCTCAAACCCTCATTATACCAATAATGAGTATACCTTGTCTGTTAATGATATTCCATTATATGGAGGTGGTAGGAAACAAAAATTTAATATCCTCTTCTGTACCACTCACTATCTAGAAAATGTGTTGTGAGACTTATATAACCATCAGTAATACAAGAAGTCCACAAATCAAATGTCAAACTTATCCTACTAAGTGCCAACTAAAATATCTCTTTAATCTTTCCTTTTTCTCTTTTATACATTCTCAAAAGATCTGCTTTTACTTTATTTCTACTAATCAAATGCAAATCTACATGCAAATATTTTAATACAGCTCTAATTCCATCATACTCAACAAATTAGAAAAGCAAATCATGCATAACAACTACAGTTGCTACTAACTCATGAAAAAGTTCAAGATCAAATATTTCTAAACTTAATGACATACTCCCTTGACTTTGAGATAAAAGCAACTAGCCCATATCACAAGAGGAGCTCTACTAACAAGTCTTTAAATGATGTTTTAAATTACTTGTACCAAATTTGTTGTCGCAAATATATATCATGAAGCACTTCTTGCATTTACACCTATGCTTTTCATATTCTAATATTGAAGGTGTTCAAAAAGATTCCAAACTAGAGACATTAACTTCTTATGTTTTTTACCTCTATTGGATTTTGAAACTAACTCCAAGTTCTCCAAATCTGCAAGCTCATCATAGTCATTGTCATGCATCATATTCAAATTATCAAATACATCATTACTCCTAACTTATGCCTATATTGTAATTGACAAGCAAAATTTAGTTCACAATAAACACCAAATACTATAAGGGAGTGAGGAATAAAGAGAGAAATAGAGTGATAAAGAAAGAACAAATAATAAACACATACCTGTGGTGTTGTAGGTGTGCTGCTCATTATGTAAGAATTGTTGAAGATATCTCTAGAAAGAAAAAACTGAAAGAGATGTAAAACCAACTAGGGCATTCATCAGTTCCCAAAAAAGATCTATGTCTAAATGTATTCCTCTCTATCGCCTTGAGTTTGTAAATAAAAGGTAAATAAAAGCCCTAATATAGCATGGATCAATGACAACAATCCTATAATATCACAAAATAAAGGATGGGTATCAAACAACCATCCTATATTATTGAAAAGTATAGGATGGTTAATAAATAATTGTCCTATTTTAATTATAAATATAGGATGGTTAAAACATAACAGTCCTATAATTTGGAGAACATATAGGACAGGTAATGAACACCCATCCTATATATTTTCTTAAATATAGGATAGTTCTATCAAACAAGTCCTATATATAGTTATTTGTTAACCTCATGACGGTCCCATGAATTTTGGAGTGGACTTGTAATGACTCCAATTTTTTACTATTGAAATTCCAAGTTTAGCAATAAAAAGTTCAGTTTTAAAGAAAAGGGCATTTTGGTCATTTCACTAGTTTCCTTGACTAAACCTAGGAATTTGGTACTAAAAATGGTTCCATTATATGAGTCTCATAAAAAGGAATCCAACGAGACCAAAATCACCCAAAACGGAGTTAAAATGAGTAAGATATGGCCCTTTGAAGTTCAGGGGCAAAATTGTAAATTTCACAAAAAACGACTTAACCTGAAAAACACAGGTGCTCGTTTTGATACGGGCAGCCCGTCCTCTTCAAGCTCCTAGAGACTTCTGGAACGGCCGTATTTCAAGGAGAAACCCCGCCATTCTGGAGGTTTCTGCACAGCCATTCAAAGGCGGTTAGAACCCCTCCAGAACCCTCTTTAAAAGCCCTATAAAAAGAGCTCTTGGGTGCCTCTAATGGCAGCCCAAAACCATGGAGAAAACCCATTGTGGAGCAGTGACCAAGAGGGGAAAACGTGGAGAGAAAACCAGCCACGAAGCAGGTACGCTCAAAAACTCCCCAAACCCATCTCACCCATAGTCCTAGGCTCAATTTCCCTAAGATTTTGCATGAAAAACCATGCAAAACAGAGCCTGGGAGAGCCACCAAGAACCCAGGGATGTCCCCAAGGCCGCACTGGTTCGACAGTCCTGAGGACGCCCCGGTCCCCAGTCGACGCAGACGTTCCAGACGGAATGTGATGCGTCAAACGCGTCGGAAGGAAACCAACGGGCGCGTACGGGGACGCGCCCGCTAAAAGGACAGACAGGCGGAGTAGTCACGCACGTCTGCAGACGCAACCGCTGAGGCGCACGTCGCAGACGCGCAGCACGCTAGCGCATGTTGAATTTTTTTGTTACTTAAGGAAGCAGAGCGCATGCCGCTGACGCGCAGCGCCCTAGCATTCCAACTTTTTGTCTTTAAAGACTCTATGTACATACAACACTAAAACGCTTATAACTTGAGATCTAGAGCTCCAATTGAGGTGCTGCAAAAGGCATTGTGTCCGTATCGACGACACGGACACATCCAAACTATAAAATCCTTGATCAAGGCCCAATCAAAGGAGGGCATGACCCTTAGAATAGGATGGTGGCGCGTGACCACTAGAATACCAAGGCCCAATTAGGACCTTAGAACACCCATAGGCATAGGGATGGACCCCTAATGCCTAAGTAATAAGACCCAATTGCTCTAAACCCATAAAAGATAGGCTAAACTAACCTTGAGTCCCCAAACCATGTTCAGGAGCGTACGAGGACAAGAGGGTTAACGCGACCTAGTCAGGTAGGTGCTCTATCACTATTAGATTCTTTTAAAAGATCTATTATTGTTTTAAGAACATATGTTATAAGTATATGACTTGTTTAGCATGATTTGATTCAGCATGCATATGATAGACGTTTCGTACATTGCCATGTTTTGAAATGATTGCATATACATTATGCACATATATAGGTTGCAAACAAGTGCATACATTGCATGATTTAAGTACTTGCAAAGATTGCATGTCCTTGAGGGTTGCCAAAAGACGCTGGAGTACCGAGGGCCGGGCAGTTGTGAGGGACCCAAAGAGGACAAGTTTTAACAAGAGGTTTTGACTTCTTTAATCTTATGTGATTTGGGCAAGTAAGCCCGTGGGTGCTATGCCGAGGGGTCTGGGTTGGCCACCCGGCCTCTACCATTAATAGGTGGATGGGTACCACGCCCAAAAAGAGGCAAGTCCCTACGTCGACTGCATGTAGTACAGGGGGCTACCATTGGTGTCACGGCACTGGGTCGACGTGTCATAGGCCCCGTGGAGGCTATGACCAAGTGTCCTCAGGTACCCGGGGACCACACGGCGAGGAGGTCGTGGGCATAGATGACCCTATGGTTTGATGAGTTATGTGCATTTCATATAGCATGATATGAGGTTGGTCGACCATACCATACTAGAGGTCCATGAGTTGGACTCCATGAAGCATCTATTGCATATCATGATGTCATCATATATATATGATACTTTCAGTTTTGGATTATGTGATCTTTTAAGTCATGAGAATTTCAGTTGATTATGGATTCTTATACTGATATTGAACTCGAGTATTCAAATATACGCATGTTTTGAATGAGCATATGATTTTGAAACATCTCATGCATTTATAAAACTAGTAGTGATAGGCTCCTACTGAGTATATTATATACTCACCCAATCCTCAACATTTTTCAGATTCAAAGTAAATACTTAAGGGCAAGGGACATTTGTACTAGGAGACACAAGCTAAGTACAAGTAAGTAAACCCCTGTCTTATCTTTCAATGTTACTTGATTGTAGTTACTCTCTAATAGCTGGGGCTGTGACTAACACTTTCTTGGGAATGATATTGATTTAAACTTTGCCATGGCTAAATTATTGAAGGATGTGTTTTCACACTCGGGGTTTTTATGAAAGCTTGTTTTCCAAAAGAAAAAGATTTTCATGCATCTCATACTTATAAAACAAGAGATCTCACCTTTTTATTAAAATTGCATCATATAAAAACCCGGGTCGTGACAGTTGGTATCAAAGCACGGTTTAACGTTGCTCACAGCCCAGTTATGAGGAGGATAACTTATAATCAAGTTTCATCCATTAAAGAGTAAGGGGTAATAGGATAACACAAACTAAGATTTGGTGAATTGCCTTGTGATTACAGATGCCTAGGAAGAAGGGAAGCAATGCTCGAAGACCTGAAGCCCCACCAGTGGACTCCACTGGGTCGGGCAACGGGATGGCTGAGTTATTTCAGCAATTCTTACAGAACATGGAGACATTATTTATATGGGGAAAAGTTTGAAGTTTTTACAGATCACAAGAGTCTTAAATATATCTTTTCCCAACAAGACTTAAACATGCGACAAAGAAGATGGATGGAATACTTAAAAGACTATGACTTCTCCATTCATTATCACCCTAGAAAAGCTAATGTGGTAGCTGATGCATTAAGCAGAAAAACCCAAGGCATGTGTGCAAGTTTATTAACCAAGGGATGGAAGCTACTATAAGAAGTAATCACATGGAAACCAGACATAAGTAAGCGCAAGATCATTATGGCAGGTCTAACAATAAAATCGTCTGTTAATGAAAAAGTTAAGCAAGAACAGAAAGGAGATTCTGATATACAAGCTTTCATAGGAAAACCAGGATTTACAAAAAGAGAAGATGGTAGCATTTACATGCAAGGAAGATTAGTGGTACCAGATAATGAAGAGTTAAGACAAGAGGCTCATCGGTCCAAGTATACAATACACCTAGGAGGGACTAAGATGTATCAAGACTTAAAGAAACAATATTGGTGGGATGGTATGAAAAGAGACATAGGGGAATTTGTGGCAAAGTGTTTAACATGTCAACAAGTAAAGGCTGAACATCGAAGACCTGCAGGATTGTTACTACCCCTTGAGTTACCCGAATGGAAATGGGACCATATCACAATGGACTTCATTGTAGGGCTACCCAAGACCTCTAAGGGTCATGACATGATCTGGGTGATTGTTGATAGATTAACTAAGACAGCTCATTTCCTTCCTATACGTCATACCCAATCCACTGACAGCCTATCTCAGCTATACATCAAAGAGATAGTAAGTCTACATGGTATACCCCTTAGTATCACTTCAGATAGGGATAGCCGCTTCACTTCGCAACTCTAGAAGTCTGTCCAAAAATCCTTAGGATCTTCTTGAACTATAGCACAGCCTTCCATCCACAGACCGATGGACAGTCAAAGCACACAATTCAGATAGTCGAGGATATGTTGCGAACTTGTGCCCTTGATTGGAAGCAGAGTTGGGATGAAAACCTACTGCTAGTCGAGTTTGCGTACAACAATAGCTTTCAGTCAAGCATTGGCATGGCTCCATACGAGGTGCTCTATGGGAGACCCTGTCGATCACCCACCAGTTGGAGTAAAGTTGGAGAATCTAGGCTGCTCCGGTCCGAGCTGGTAGAGCAATGTGCCGAGAAGGTCAGACTCATAAGAAGCCGCCTCCTCACAGCTCAAAGCCGCCAAAAGAGCTATGCTGATCGAAGGAGAAGACCATTGGAATTCGACATAGGAGAGCACGTTTTCCTGAAGATATCTCCCACTAAAGGAGTTATGAGGTTTGGTATCAAAGGCAAGCTTAGTCTGCGTTACATAGGACCTTCCGAAATCCTGGAGAAAGTGGGAAAAGTGGCCTACAAGATCGCGCTACCCCCTCAGCTATCCGAAGTGCATAACGTATTCCATGTGTCTATGGTAAGGAGGTACGTGCCTGACCCTACTCATGTCATCGACCAGGTACCCATAGAGATGACGGAGGATCTCAGACTAGAGACAAGACCAGTTGAGATTCGAGATCATAAGAATAAGAAGTTGCGGAACAAGGACATACCCCTAGTCAAAGTTTTGTGGAGAAATGCACACATGGAAGAAGAAACTTGGGAACTGGAGTCAGAAATGGGAGAAAAGTACCCCGAGATCTTTTGACTGTATATAGTAGAATTTTTGGGGTGAAATTCCCCTAAGGGGGTAAGAATGTAATGACTCCAATTTTGTACTATTGAAATTCCAAGTTTAGCAATAAAAAGTTTAGTTTTAAAGAAAAGGGCATTTTGGTCATTTCACAAGTCGCCTTGACTAAACCCAGGAATTTGGTACTAAAAATGGTTCCATTAGATGCGTCTCGGAAAAAGGAATCCAACGAGACCAAAATCACCCAAAACGGAGTTAAAATGAGCAAGATATGGCCTTTTGAAGTTCAGGGGCAAAATTGTAAATTTCACAAAAAACGACTTAACCTGAAAAACATAGGTGCCCGTTTTGATACGGGCAGCCCATCCTCTTCAAGCTCCTAGAGGCTTCTGGAACGGCGGTGTTTCAAGGAGAAACCACTGCCATTCTGGAGGTTTCCCCACCGCCATTCAAAGGCGGTTAGAACCCCTTCAGAACCCTCTTTAAAAGCCCTATAAATAGAGCTCTTGGGTGCCTCTAATGGAAGCCCAAAACCTTGGAGAAAACCCATCACGGAGCAGTGACCAAGAGGGAAAAACATGGAGAGAAAACCAGCCACGAAGCAGGTACGCTCAAAAACTCCCCAAACCCATCTCACCCATAGTCCTAGGCTCAATTTCCCTAAGTTTTTGCATGAAAAACCATGAAAAACGGAGCCTGGGAGAGCCACCAAGGACCCTGGGACGTCCCCAGGGCCGCACTGATTCGACAGGGTCGAACCAAGGTGTCCTGAGGAAGCCCCGGTCCCCAGTCGACGCAGACGTTCCAGACAGAATGTGACGTGTCGAACGCGTCGGAAGGAAACCAACGGGCGCGTTCGGGGACGCGCCCGCTAAAAGGACAGACGGGCAGAGTAGTCGCACGCGTCTGCAGACGCGCCCGCTGAGGCACATATAGCAGACATGCAGCGCGCTAGCATACATTGAATTTTTTTGTTACTTAAGCAAGCAGGGCGCATGACGCTGACGCGCAGCGCCCTAGCATTCCGACTTTTTGTCTTTAAAGACTCTATGTACATACAACACTAAAACGCTTATAACTTGAGATCTAGAGCTCCGATTGAGGCGCCGCAAAAGGCATTGTGTCCATATCGATGAAGTGGACATATCCAAATTATAAAATCCCTGATCAAGGCCCAATCAAAGGAGGGAATGACCCTTAGAATAGGATGGTGGCGCGTGACTACTAGAACTTTGGAAAACTGAGAATACCAAGGCCCAATTAGGACCTTAGGACACCCATAGGCATAGGGATGGACCCCTAATGCCTAAGTAATAAGACCCAACTACTCTAAACCCATAAAAGATAGGCTAAACTAATCTTGAGTCCCCAAACCATGTTCAGGAGCGTACGAGGACAAGAGGGTTAACGCGACCTAGTCAGGTAGGTGCTCTATCACTATTAGATTCTTTTAAAAGATCTATTATTGTTTTAAGAACATATGTTATAAGTATATGAATTGTTTAGCATGATTTGATTCAGCATGCATATAATAGACGTTTCATACATGGCCATGTTTTGAAATGATTGCATATACATTATGCACATATATAGGTTGCAAACAAGTGCATACATTGCATGATTTAAGTACTTGCAAAGATTGCATGTCCTTGAGGGTTGCCAAAAGACGCTGGAGTGCCGAGGGCCGGGCAGTTGTGAGGGACCCAAAGAGGACAAGTTTTAACAAGAGGTTTTGACTTCTTTAATCTTATGTGATTTGGGCAAGTAAGCCCGTGGGTGCTATGCCGAGGGGTCTGGGTTGGCCACCCGGCCTCTACCATTAATAGGTGGATGGGTACCACGCCCAAAAAGAGGCAAGTCCCTACGTCGACTGCATGTAGTACAGGGGGCTACCATTGGTGTCACGGCACTGGGTCGACGTGTCATAGGCCCCGTGGAGGCTATGACCAAGTGTCCTCAGGTACTCGGGGACCACACGGCGAGGAGGTCGTGGGCATAGATGACCCTATGGTTTGATGAGTTATGTGCATTTCATATAGCATGATATGAGGTTGGTCGACCATACCATACTAGAGGTCCATGAGTTGGACTCCATGAAGCATCTATTGCATATCATGATGTCATCATATATATATGATACTTTCAGTTTTGGATTATGTGATCTTTTAAGTCATGAGAATTTCAGTTGATTATGGATTCTTATACTGATATTGAACTCGAGTATTCAAATATACTCATGTTTTGAATGAGCATATGATTTTGAAACATCTCATGCATTTATAAAACTAGTAGTGATAGGCTCCTACTGAGTATATTATATACTCACCCAATCCTCAACATTTTTCAGATTCAAAGTAAATACTTAAGGGCAAGGGACATTTGTACTAGGAGACATAGGCTAAGTACAAGTAAGTAAACCCCTGTCTTATCTTTCAATGTTACTTGATTGTAGTTACTCTCTAATAGCTGGGGCTGTGACTAACACTTTCTTGGGAATGATATTGATTTAAACTTTGCCATGGCTAAATTATTGAAGGATGTGTTTTCACGCTCGGGGTTTTTATGAAAGCTTGTTTTCCAAAAGAAAAAGATTTTCATGCATCTCATACTTATAAAACAAGAGATCTCACCTTTTTATTAAAATTGCATCATATAAAAACCCAGGTCATGACAGTTGGTATCAAAGTCCAAACTCCAAAACCTCCCTTAACTAGGACCAGGGCAAAAAATCCTACCAGAAGAGATAGAAGAAGAAGGAGAGAGAGGGAGAGAGAAATTGTGCTAGCCAACCAAGGAGAGAGAAGAAGAAAAGATAGACTAGAGTGAGAGCAAGGGAGAAACTCAGAAACTGACCGCTACATGAGTGCCTACCACACCTCAAGTAAGAAGAAGAAGAAGAAGAAGGACAGAGAGAGACAAGGGAGAGAAGAACTGAAGAAGAAGACAAATATATGAAAAACGGTAAGAGGTAATGGAAGGAGGTTCAAGTAACCTAGTTCTATGCTTAGAATTTCTATGTTGCCATTTTTTGCCTTACTTTTGTTACATAACACTCTTATTACAATACATCTCACAAGATAGGGTTAAGGTTAACACTTAAAAATATTCTTCATCTGCATGGCTGCAAGCTTATACAACTGCGATCTGCATCTGCATGTTGTCTCTTGCATGCATGATATATGATTGTATGATTGTTACACTTTTCACTTTTCTAACTGTAGTCATTTCAGTTTTCATTTGTGAAGCAAACATGGAGCATGAAGAAGTAGAACTAGAACAAGAACAACATGAAGAAGTAATATAAGAACAGGTAGAACAAGAACAACATACAAAAGTAGAACAATCGAGCATATGTAGACCAGTAACACTACCTACCAGTCTCAGTGACTGATTGAAGACGTGTCACCAACAGTCAAAGATGCAATATAGGAAATGGTCAAGGTATGTAAATTCTTCCTAAATATAACATAATATGTCTCTTATATATATGTATGTATATGTATGTATATTTTCTTTGCATATGATACACTAAGTCACTCCTCACTAACCTGCTTCTTCTTTTGTATTGTAGTTTGCTTTTTCCATATCTGATGAGTACAAGAAGTAGGCATTGTAGGAAGCCGGTGAACAATGGAGGAAATGTAAGAGTAAAGTTGCAAGGGAGTACATACTTCCAAATGCTAATGATCCTTTTAGGCTTAACATGATCCCTCAGTTGTATTCCTGCTTCATGGACCAGGAAGCATGGAATCAATTTGCATAGTTTAGGCTATCTCCTGATTATGAGGTAATCACAACTTGACCTAGCCAAGATAAATTTTGATTCCTCTAATTAATTTAGTTGATTGTATTTTGATTGCATTACTTTGATGTCTAGGAAAAGTGTATAAAAGGACAAATAGTGCGTGCAACTAATCATATCTAGCACCACCTTCCAAGGGTTAGCTATGCATGGTTAGAGGCAGAAGAAGTAAGTATATCATGTGACATTTCATTTTTTGTCTAATCATAGTAGATTTTTATTTCATTAACTTTAAATTAGTGTCTCTCTTAACAACAAAAGAAGGCTAGGACAATGAAGCCCATCGATCGTTCTCTTCTTTGGAAAATGGCACATTTGAAAGGGCGTAACTCTTAGACCTTTACTAATAAAAAAATTGTAGTAATTACATCAAGAATTGTAAGTGGTATAAGTTTTATACTTTTATTTTATGTTCCTACTACCTAGTTTTATACTCTTCCATTATATAAATATTACATATATAGTAGGTATTTGATCATGTTATGATATTTACATGTGTAGCAAGAGTTGACCCAAGAAATGCAACTACAGGGACTCTAACTATGACGACCTGGGTTTTCTCATGCATTTTTAAATGCAAGATCTAAATTTCTAAGGTGGGATGCGTCCCTATTTGAAAACCATTTTACAAAAATCATGCAATGCAGCAGAAAATCTTTAGTTTTAAACTCATTTTGAAAACCCCGAGTGTCATTTGCTTTCACACCCACCAAAGTAGTTTTTGAAAAACTTCAGAAATCATAAATATTTTTCCCTAGGTCTATCCAATCACAGCACACAGTCCAACTGTAATTAAATACAAATACATGTCCAAAGGGTAGAGAGTTTACTCACATGTATAGTTGTCTCCTTTGTTTATTCACTTACTCGTAGCACTAATATCTCCTGAGACGTCTTCTATTTGTGAGTGGAACTATCTTGAAAAATATTAAGGATAGGGTGAGTATATACTATACTCAGTAGGAGTCTATCACTACTAGTTTTACAATGCATGCTATGTTTAAAATCATATGCTCTTTAAAACACGTGCATGTTCGAACAATCATGGTCAATATCGATATTAAAAACCACTATCGAATTGAAATACTGACGACTTAAAGAATAGCATAATCTAAGTCGAAAGTATCATATATCATAAACATAATGATATGCATAAGATGCTCAACTGAATCCAACTCATGGATATCTGGTATGGTTGACCAACCTCATGTCATGCCATATGCAATGCAAGTAAATCCACGAAACCATAGGGTCTAACTATGCCCATGACCTCGCCGCCATGTGGTCCTCGGGTACCTGAGGACACTCGGTCATAGCCTCAACAGGGCATATGACATGTCGACCCAGTGCCGTGACACCAGTGGTAGCCCCTTGTACCACATGCAGTCGATGTAGGGACATTGCCCTTTTTGGGTGTGGTACCCATCCACCTAATAGTGGTAGAGGCTGGAGGCCAACCCAAACCTCTCGGCATAGAGTCCACAAGCTTATCAGCTCAAATCATATCAGATCAAACAAGCGAAAACCTCTTTTTCAAAACCTATCCTCTTTGGATCCCTCACAATTGCCTGGACCTCACAACTGCCTACCCAGCATCTTTTGGGCACTCCAGCATCTTTTGGTAACCCTCAAGGACATGCAATCTTTCAAACACTCAATGCTCACAAATCATCCAATGTATGCAATTGTTTGCAAAACATATCTATGCATAATGTATATGCAATTATTTGAAAAACATATCTATGCATAAAGCATTTATCATATGTATGCTAAATTAAGTCATGCTAAACAAGTCATATACTTATACTTAAAACATGCATTCTCAAAACAATCATGGCTCTTTTAAAATGTCTAGTAGCGATAGAGCACCTACCTCAAAGTCTCCTGGAGTTGCATCTTTTATCACTTCAACCCATCCCTGGGTCTCATTTATAAACTCCTGGATATGAATGGATACAAGGAGTCCTTATTAATTTCATTCTATTTAGACATTAGATCGCTAGATCTGCCTTTAGGGTCCATGGTCCTTGCTTAATTCATTGTCAGCCTAGATCCTATGATGTGGATCTACTTTTCAATAGTTAAACTGCCTAATTCATTGTCAGGCTAGATCCTATGATCTGGATCTACTATTCAGTAGTTAAACTCTGTAATTTGTCCTTTGATCTAACTTTAAAGTCTCATTAGGTCCACGTGTCCCAGTTCCAAGGACACCCGTGCATCCTAGTTGAACCACGACCGCCTCACGTGAGTGCGTGCCTAAAGGTCGTGCCAAGGACCACGTTTTGCATGTGCATATTCATGCTCAAGCGACGCGCTATGACGCGCATCCTGAATGGCATCGTACGAACACACCTTTGGTGTAACATGGTGCATCTCAGCTCTCAGGGCACCTCGTGCATCCTAGTCGAGCCAGGACCCGTGCCCCACGTCATGTGTGCACCCGAAGGTCGCACCTGGGATAGTGTATGTACTATTGTATGCTTGGAACCTATCCCAGGGACCCAGTCCTAGGCACAGGTGGAGCATGGCGTCCTTGGGACGCATGGTTCGTGTAGGGCCGGCCCAAGCCGGCTTGGAGCGTTTTCTAGCCAAGAAACCCGGCTGGAAAATGGTTGGTTGTTTTCCTGCTGGGAAGACCGGCTGGAAAGAGACCAGATCCGGCAAGGATCTGGCCTGGGGGAAGCAAAATGAAGAGAAAGAAGAAGGAACGTCTTACCTGGGCAGCCTGGGGACACCCTTTTCCCGATGGGTGTGCCTGCTCACCGGAAAGCTCGAAGAAGGGGGAAAACCCTATTGCCAGACCGAAAAGGAGAAAGGGGGCATGGGAATTGGCAATGGCAACCTGACTTGGGCCTGGCCGTTGCCGAAAAACACAGAGAGACGGGTTTCCGGTTTTTTTCGGAAAGCCCAGTCCAAAAGGTGCCGGAAAAATGTGTTTTTGGAGAGGGGGAGATGGGGTTTTTATAGAGGGGTGAAGGCGGTGCCCCTCAATGGTGGTGGCAGATTTTTCTAGAAAAATCAGGACTTGAGGGTTTCTGGAGAAATCTGGGGAGGAAGACGACAGGGGGTGCCGTTATCAAAACAGCCCCCTGCGTTTTTTGTCCTTTTTCCTTTTAAACGTTTTCTGTTTAAATTACAAAACTGCCCCTGATCTTTAAATGTCCGTAACTTCTTCATACGAACTCCGTTTTCGGCGTTCTTTGAGGCATTGGATTCCATTTTTTTAGTAGAATCTAATGATACAAGTTTCCTCACAAATTCATTCATTTACTATTTTAAATAAAGTGAAACGTTTTAACTCAGTTCATTTCCCATAAAATGTCCAATTTTTGTTAAAAATAGCGTAAATTGCTCGGGTATTACACTAACCAACACTACTATAAAGGGGGACATCTTGTATAGGAAAATGGGCAACGAGGATGAACACCTTGGCTAAGTAAGTGGCCATGGTCATGGTGTTGTTGTTTCTAGGTTGTTCCCAAAACAAAAGACTCCTATGCTATAAGAATTGGAAGAATGGAAGGAACAAACTATTGTGGAGATATATAGTAAGGAGAAGAATCATTTGTTGAAGGAATTCCAGGGTGGCAGAAGACCCTCATGTAAGGATGTTGTCCCTTAAGCTCAAACTCAAGTTCAACCACCCCAATCTGACAATAGTTACACTCCTCCATCAAAAGAAGAGGTGGCAGAGCAAGTATTTAAAGGTGATGCCCTGATCAGTGAGGAATGTATATTAACATGTTTACTTTTACAATGTTTAATTATTTAGTAACCTTTTCAATTTTTATCACTAATCATTATATATGTTGTTTCTCAAATGTAGGTGGGTCAATGCATGTTGCAGCTACATTCATATGAGAACTATGTGGTTATGGCAACAATGCATGACTTCCACCACCTTGCATGTTAGGTTGATGCATCCACATACAGAGCATGTGTGCATTACTACCGCCACTCAACCAGATGCTCCCCTTCCATTTTCGATACAAGAAGATGATATTCAAACTATTAGGGATGCAATTGGATATCATGTGACCGCCACTCAACCAGATGCTCCCCTTCCATTTTCGATACAAGAAGATGATATTCAAACTATTAGGGATGCAATTGGATATCATGTGAGTTGGCCAAAAGAATTTATCAAACCAATGATATCCAATTCCAAGATATATATATATATATATATATAATATGTGGTGTCATGGCATCATTTTTTGCTACCTTTTTTAAGTCCTAAATTTGTAACTGATTAATATTGTTCTCAACATGTAGGATCACTAGAAGCAGCACAATGCACCATTGAAGTGAACCTCCCTAGTAGTAAATTCTAGCATAGTGGCTAGTGTAGCCCCATCCTAGCCTTCTGAGGTATTTATATATACTTGTATAGTTATATCGTGTTACATGTATGATAAAATTTGATCTCACTGTCTCTCTTCTTTTATATATGCTTGTATAACAATATATATTGTATATATTCATTACTAAATTTTAAAATGTTACATCTATAGTGTAGGGATGAGGGGGGGTTTCACCTAACAAGCCTCCATTCCTAAGGAGATTATACAGATTGGTCAATGAAGATAAGAAAATTAGCCCTATAAGGATAGAGGTAGGTGTGCTTATGGATGGCATGGTTCAAGTTCCACTCTTCAAGGAGGACCTCTTAGCCATTTGTAATATGGCTCAATTGGAATACATGCACATCGTTGTCTATATTGGGTATGTCATCGTATAACTGCTCTATTAGACTATTACAAATCAAAGTAACATTACTTGCTTTTTTAATAGCACTTGATAATTATTTGACATTAATCCAAATTACTAAGGTAGGTCTTTGCATGATAAGTTGCAAAGATTAGAGGTCAAGGACATTTACAAGTTCCTTGACCCTTCTCTTGTCTTTCAATTGGAGCATTTGCCTATAGACAAACAAAGTGAAGATATCATTCCTGGGCTCATGAGTTGTGCTAAGGGGCAAGCCTTACTGATTCCTTACAATAGCGGGTAAGTTATGACATATGTTGCTAAATTATGTCATTTCAATTTCATAATTCATACACATAAATATCTATATCAGTTAAGATTTGAGAACTTACAATTGAATTATTATTTTTATAGGTCTTATTGGATGCTGCAAGCTTTGGATGTGCATGGTGACCATGTAGTGTTTTTCAATTCTTGTGGAGCACGCATCTGGGAACACCTGATGGAAATTATAAACAAGTCTTTATTATTTCTTTCATTATAATATATCTACTCACTTGATAATTGGAAACTATCATAATATTCATAATCTAATACTTTTCAATTATATGTGTGTAGTGCATGGCATAAATGGGTTGAGCAGGAATGCTAGGAAGGTATTGATCACCCAATAAAACTCAACTAGAAGAAGGTCAAGATAAGGTTTACTAATTACTACTCTTTAAACTCTTTACTATAATTTTAAACCTAAACTTATTTGACATGATATTTGAACCTTTTCTGTTATCTTTGGTGACATTGGTGTGCAATGCCCTAAACAAAAATCCAATTGGGAGTGTAGGTATTATGTTCTCAGATACATGAGAACCCTCATTTGCAATGGATTTACAATCTCACAATTGAGAAAGGTAAGGCTTACTAACCAATGTTACAGTTTTGTATATTTCCTGACTGAATCAAAGATTACATGTCTAAATTAAGTTATTATATGTTTCTTACAAGCGGATTTGGTAAGCAAGAGTTACTCCTAGTTAGATCTAGACGATATTAGAATGGAATGGATAGATCATATTATAAAATTTAATTTGTAGTTTAGTGATGTAAATGAATGTATCAATCATGTATATACTTTTTACTCAAATATAGTACAAAGATCAGTTCATTTCTATGGATGTGTTCTATTTTTCTTTTGATTGAAGTATACTATGTGTCAATGTATATGCTTTCTTTGTTTCAAACTTTTAATGATGAGAAGTTGGTGTCTTGAATGAGAAATATGGGATATGGTTGTCCATGAAGAAGAATGAATGTATCATGTATGGGTGATTGGGTGTGCTTTCTTTTATTCAATTCAATGTGAACTGTATGGAGAAGTTATAGAATGTTGGAAGTGAATGTGTACAATGATTATAAATGTAGCAGGTTATAGAAGTAAAGTGAATGTGTTATTTTGTCACATAAGTCCATTTCTATGGATGTATTCCATTTTTCTTTTGATTCAAATCTGCATCAATGTGTGTGCTTTCATTATTTCAAATTTTCAAAGATGGGAGGTTGGTGTGTTCAAGGCTTCAAGTAGACATGGTTGTGATAATGTGAGGTTGTCTATGGAGGAGAAGTATTTATGGACACTAGACATTGGAGCTGTGAATGTATTATATGTGGGTGTGTTTTCTTTATTTTAGTTCACCTACTCAAATGTTCAATTCATTGTGAAGTCAGTGTACTCTATTGGGAAGTTAAATGTGCAACGTTTGAACTTGGAAGCAAATGTGTAATGATTGTAAATGTATTCCATTTTTCTTTAGTTCAAATGTTTAATTCAGTGCCAGTATGGGTGGGAAGTTAAGAATGGGAAATTTTGCAATGTTGGAAATGAATGTGTAAAGCTACAATGAATGTAAATATAAAATATAGCATAAAGAATGGAGTGAATGTGTTATTTTGTCACACACAACTGTCCTATATAATGTAAAAGAATATAGCACAGTCATTCAATAACCATCCTATATTTATACAAGAGTTAGACGGTTCAACATGATGGGTTGGCAAATCACAGGTCAAACATGTCGACACGATAGTTTAACATGTTGCAAGTATAACAAGTCAACACGATGTATTAATAGGTTGCATGTCACACGGGTCAACATGAAGGTTTAGTAGGTCACACGTTAGACAGGTCAACACAATGGGTCCTAATGGTTGACACAAACACGACACAATTTTGAGCTTGTCTTTTCTGGGTTGACCCCATAAATGACATTAACACCATAGGACTCGACCCTAACCCATTAAATCCATGTCGTGTTCAAGTCATGGTATCGTGTCGTGTCATATTTTGCCTGGCCTACTTCTCATTGATCTTGAACCTTTGCATATTAACTAGGATATGACTGTTGTAAGTAGAATTATGTGTGTGTGTGTGTGCGTGCGTGCATAATTCAATTTATAGAAATGCAAATTCATTCATTTTACCTTTTGATGGAGCCAAGCATTGAAAGTGCTACAGTGCTTAAATTGCAGCCACTTTTGTTTTTTTTGTGTATCTTGCATTCTTTACTTTGAGGATGTATATATGCTCACTACACATACACACACCAAATTAGTTGAGAGAGCATAGAAAATGTAATAGTCAATAATTAATTTTTACAAAGTATATGATCTGCTTACTTAATGTATGGATAGACTTTACTAACATTTTACAACACATAAAGGTGCACTAGTCCCTTACTTACAATCTACAATTAATATATGACCACTTGATAGAGGCTTACTAACCTTGATATCATGAAATTCAACTAATTGCTTCTTTCTTGGATTCCAACTACTCCCACTCATGATAAGTACTCTATGTAAAAATCCACTGCTTCTTCCACAATATAACACTCATCTATACACCACTTTGGCCAGTTGTGATTTTGTACATACCCTTTTAAAATTTTAAGGTAACTCTTAAACAAGTACATCCATAGTAAATAAATCAGCCCATAGACTCCAATCTCATCAATGAGGTACACTGTGAAGTATACCATGATGTAAAAGAAGGATGGTAGGAAGATTGTCTCAAGCTCACATAAAGTTGTTAGTAAATGTTCTTTAATTTCTTATAATTTTGAAATATCCACCATTTTGTAATAGATCTTCTAACATTATCTAGTAATACTTAATGTATTGTTATAGGCCAGAGTTGCTGCATCAATGCATGGAAATCATAGAACTTCATCCCTAATACTTTTAGCTCTTCCATGGTGACAATGTTTCTAAAGTGGGAATAGTAGTTGCATGGGACTTTGAACTTAGACAGGGTTTCACATGCTATTCTTATCTCTTTGTCAAGCATACAATTTTCTTTAAGCAAGTATATTCTTCGACTACCCCAGGTTTTTAAAACACTTTTTCACATTTATTTCAAAAAGATGGTGCACAAGACTTTTTAAAACTCCAAAACAGCAGAAATTATTTTCTTTGAAATTCATTTTTGAAAGCCCCAAATGTCACTTTTAGTCTCATACTATACATAAGTATATAATTTGTCTATAAAATAAAACTTCATTTATGAAAAATAGGACCCATCAAATGGTTCACTTACATAGACCATATTAAATATTACATTAAATGTCCAAAGTCCACAATCCAAATAACTAACTACACAATACAAAAACTTTATCAAAGTATATACCAAATTATAGAAATATGGTTGCTGGTATTCCCATATCGCATCCATCTTCTCCTATCTATCTGTATATGACATATTATAAACATAAAACAATTACAATATCTCAGCAAGCTATGCATGGTAGGGGAATTAAGAAGTACATGAAACTTAAAAGAATATTTATAATTAAATAATCTATTGATAATTTACCTATCCATACTCATCAATTTTTATCAAATCCTTCAAATACCATGAACCATACTCTGCATAGTAAATCTATCATGTACTTTACTCATGAGAAAACTTCTATAAAAAAGCTCCCTCAATAATTTATATACATATATAACTATTCATGCCAAAATTATTAAAATTCATACAAAATTATGAAAGTCATTAATAATAATTTTATAATGTCCATTCCTAGACTATACTGGGTCCAATATCCATACCCCTTACCTTATGGGGCCCATAATCTTCCATCCTTTGCTAGTATTTCAACATATAATATCCATACCCCTTACTATCCGTTGTCCATAACCATCTAACCTCTACTAGTAATACAATAATGTCATGTCACATATTGATAATGTGCTCATACCAGGCATGTCATCATGCTGCCTCATAAGACACATCATCATATCATCACGTCAGCACCATAGTGAGTAAAATATAAGGACTACTATGTTACAGTCTAAATCCATACTAGCATGCCTGGATGATTGCATATATACTCCACTGATACCATGGCTGAAAAACACACACCATCCTGTCTATATGGGGAGAGAAGTTCTCACGGTGGCTGGTCTTCCTATAATTGCCCCACCAGATGTTTTGCCTCACAATGGCATGGTATCCATATCACATCAATTTCAGAGGACGGATGGCCAATCCTCATCCCCTCCTAGCATAGCATCCCCATGCCTATGCCTATCAAAAACAAAACTTTTGACTCTCCATACCTGGATGTAAAATAAGAATAATAATCACAGGTGATTTGCCTAATTAAATATATAAGAAATTTCATAACAATACCAACATCCTCACTTAGTGGGTGATCTTTCACCATGGATGTAATTCATCAAACAAATTTCACAAATCAACAGATAGTGAGTTTGGTACGCATGTACCCAAAAGATGCTTTCACGGAAATAAAGATAATAATATAAATTTAGATTATGTTGTGCAGCTAATATTTGCATGATTTCAAGTGTGAGATCAATGCATCATTCAAATTAACAACATTGCACATTATAAACACATAAAACATGTTAATTTGCTCCTTAACCTACATAATGAACAATTTTACTCAATCAAGATCATATCATTAAGTAAGATTATATGTAGAAGATACATCTTATAATTTATATCTTACATTCTTAAAACTCCACCTGCTTCGTGACAAGCATTCAACCTCTTCAAGATCATAATCCTTATTACTAGCGTAATAGGGCACATCCGTTAATTTCGTACACAATATATGGTTATTTTCTTCTTCTTTTTTAATAATATTTTTGATTTAGTATATTATTGATCATCATAACCTTCGATGATCTTGCATCTGATCCTTCTTGATCAGAATTATAATCCTTTATGCTTGATCTGATTATTTGTTTCTGACCATTGACCATTAATTTATAGTCTTGATTGATTTATATCTGTTATATTTGATTAATCAGCAGTCTATGTACTCTTGATGTAAAATTCTAACGGTTAGATCACTCTCACCCATTCAAATTTAGGGTTTCTGACCCCTATGTAAGTTAATTCCTATCTATTTCAGTGTTTAAGCTAGATCTGACAAAATAATTATTTGATCTATAACTTAATTAGGCAAA
The DNA here is from genome assembly GCA_035236585.1 of Warburgia ugandensis. Lineage (NCBI taxonomy): Eukaryota > Viridiplantae > Streptophyta > Magnoliopsida > Canellales > Canellaceae > Warburgia > Warburgia ugandensis. The sequence continues at coordinate 50,704,690 of CP141133.1, read as the reverse complement.
ATTATACTAAATTTCAATATCTCACATGATTTTATTACTCATCTATAGTTTATGTGACGATCAAATGGTCAGATTTAAGCTTGATCTATTAGATCTATGATCTTAAGCTCAATCGGTGTTTCAGATCATTATTATTAATCTATTGACAAGGTCTAATCACTTAAAATGACTTAATATACTACTAGATTCTCTAATTAGCCTTGTCATATGATCTAATCACCTTTGATATGATCCATCCATTCAAATTTCATGATTTCTAAGGTTAATCAGTCTAAAATTGGTCTCTAATTCTTTATTTTATTTCTTATTTAGGTCTACATCATTCATATGATTCCAATGAACTTTTTGATCATGAATCATGCTTATATAGCCCTATGAATCTTAATTTTGCATTTCAAATCAAATGAATGGTCCAGATTCAATTTCTGGGCCTCAACAAAGTCGGCACATCACTATTCCCAGGACACAAGTGCATTCCAATCAAATTGTGGCCACCCCGCACGAGTTGCGCATTCGTGGGGACATGCCCAGAGAGTGCATTTCTGTCATGCATCATGGGAGTGCATTCTAGTCACTAAATCAAGTCGACCAGATGATCTAATCTAATCTGGACTATCCAATCATCCTGGTCCCTAATTAACATCCTAGATCTCACAAAAAGTTACTGTTTTTAGAGACCACAGGTTTTTGGGTCCCACGATCTCATTGGATGGGTCAGATCATCCATCTGAGCTGTCCTTGATATGGTTCCCACATCAAGCCATCAGTTTTTGGTTTCACCTACACATCACTGACCAACAAGACTAGATATTGCGGGGAACAAAAAAGGGAACGCCAAAAAAGGGGAAAAAAGAGAAGGGCGTTACCTAAGTAGCTAGGGGAAGGAGATCAAAAGAATCTCGATGGTACAAATGTAGTTCTATGCAATCGATGACTTGAGTCATTGGAAAACATAGAGAACAGAGAAACTAGCATGGAAAAAGAAGGCCGGAGAGGGAAAGTGGAAAGGAAACAAAAGAGGGAAAAGAAAAGAGGGCCCAAGCTAGTGCCAGTGCCGAGCGAGAAATAGAGAGAAAAGGGGGTTTTCTAGTGGGTGCTAGTTCCTCTGTGCTCTTTGGGAAATCCTAATCGCTAAGAAAGCAGAGGGCCAAATTGCCAGAGGGAAAGGAGGATAGGGAAGGAGGAAAGAGGGAAAGATGGGGGAGAAATAGCTTGCCAGTACCTGGCTGGTGCTAGAAGGGAGAGGGAAAAATATTTTCTTTTTGCCAAAACCCTAGGTTGCCAAACCTGATGACGATGAAACTGGCCAGAGTGAAAGGGGAAGACAGAGAGGAATCCAAGGGAAAGAGGATGAGTGATGAAAAGGAATTTAATGAAGATGAGGGCAGCGCAATTGCAGCCCTCCTTTCCAATGCTACAAACAGTGACCGAAGAGGGGCAGCACTGGGTCTCATTATCAAAACGAGCCCCTGTGTTTTTTGTTTTCTTTTTTTAATTATCAAATTGCCCTTATATTTCAAAGTTCCATAACTTTCTCATCGGAACTCTGTTTTTAATGTTCATTGTGTCAATGGATTCCATTTTTTGAGTAGAATCCAAATATTCATATTTTAGTTCCTAATTTTAGTTTCATAAAAAGTTAACTTCCTTAAAATCTCATAGCCTAGTTTTATTTTCCACGTTCCCAATTTACACATTCAATAATGAAATTTTGGGGTTTTTACATTCTTTCCCCCTTAAAAAAAAATTTCCTCAAAATTTACTATTAAACTGTAACAAAAATAATTCAGAATGAGTTTTCTCATTTCATCCTTACTTTCATATGTGTTTTCTTCCACTAAAGAATATGGTCACAATGTTATAATTAAAATATATGTGTTGGCTCATAAATCGTATTATCTTCACCCCATACAATTATATTATATTTCAACTGGTTCGAGTATATGTGTAACAACCCCAAATTTTGTAAATACTATTCTTGACATTATTATGTGAAAATAGAATTTTTGGAGTATAATTAGAATTTTTGGCCTAAAGAAAATAAATTTTATATAGAAATGGAATTTGGAGTGGAAACATGAATATATGGAATGTACTTAAACAATCGAGTCCAATGACATAAAGAACATTGAAATTGGAGTTCGGATGAATTTCACCCTAAAATTTTATTATTCCATGATTAGGTTATGAGCTTTCAAGAAGTATATCTTTTAATAGGATAATAATTTGGAACTAAAACTATAACCTTAGATAGTACTCAGAAAATGGAATCCAACAAGCCAAAGAACGTTGAAAATAGAGTTCGTATGAAGAAGTTATGGGACTTCAAAGTCAGGAGCAATACAATAATTAAAAGGAAAAAATCAACGAAGGAGGGCCAAATTGATATTGGCACCCCCCCTCACATTGGAAACCCAACATAATGTCGGGTATGGTTCTTTCCAAAACCCGACACTGACAACCCCAAATCCAGCTCTCCTTTCTCTCATCTTTCCCCTCACCTTGACTAGTCACTGGCGACGCTGTCGTGCTTGACACACGCAGCTCATAGGCAACGCATAAAACCTGAAAACCTGACAAAGCAGAAATGGGATGCGAGAGAAAATGGAGAAAACTAGTGTCCACCTCATCTCTTCTACTCATATCTTCACGAGAAGAGAGAGAAAATGTAATGACTCCAATTTTGTAATATTAAAATAACAAGATAGCAATGAAAAGTTCACTTTTTGAAAATAAGGGTGTTTTGGTCATTTCACTATTTACCTTGACTGAACCGAGAAATTTAGTCTTGAAAATGATACCATTAGGTGTGTCTCAGAAAAAGGAATCCAACAAGACCAATATCACCTAAAACGGAGTTAAAATGAGTAAGTTATGGCCCTTTGAAGATCAGGGGCAAAAATGTAATTTTCACAAAAAATGGATTTAGCTTGCAAAATATAGGGGCCTATTTTGATACGGGCACCCTTCATCTTCAACCTCCTAGAGGGTTCTAGAACAGTGGTGATTGGAGGAGAAATCACCACCATTCTAGAGGTTTCTCCACCGCCATTCAAAGGTGGTGAGAGCCCCCTCCAGAACCCTCTTATAGCTCTATAAATAGAGCTCTTGGGTGCCTCTAATGGCAGCCCAAAAGGTTGAAGAAAACCCATTGTGGAGGAGTGACCTAAAGGGGAAACAAGGAGAAAAACCCAACAACGAGCCAGCTATGCCCAAGATCCCTCAAAACCCATCTTCACAGTAGTCCTAGGATCAATTTCCCTAGGTTTTTGCATGAAAAACCATGCAAAATGGAGCCCTGGAGACCCACCAAGGACCCAAGGATGTTCCCTGGGCTGCACTAGTTCGACAGGGTAGAACCAAGGTGTCCTGAGGATGCCCCGGTCCCCTAGACGACGAAAACGTTCCAGCCGGAACGTGACACATTGATCGCGTCTGAGAAAACCAACGGCCGCATTCGGGGACGCGCCCGCAAAAGGGAAAAACGGGCGAAAAAGTCAGGGAATTTTCTGTTTCTTAAAACTGCATATGCGCCCATTGAGGTCCACACCACAAATGCACAGCACGCTAGCAATCAGGGAATTTTCTGTTTCTTAAAACTGCTGGTGCGCATGCTGCTAGCGCGCAACACACTAGCATTCCGCATTTTTACCCTTTAAGGCTTATGTACGTGTGACACTAAAACGCTTATAACTTGAGATCTAGAGCTCCGATTGAGGTGCCGTAAAAGGCGTTGTGTTCATGTCGATGACACGGACACACCCAAACTATAAAATCCCTGATCAAGGCCCAATCAAAGGTGGGCATGAACCTTAGAATAGGATGGCATGATATGAGGTTGGTCGACCATACCATACTAGATATCCATGAGTTGGATTCAATGAAGCATCTTATGCATATCATAATGTTATGATATATATATATGTATATGATACTTTCAATTTTGGATTATGTGATCCTTTAAGTCGTTAGTATTTCAGTTTGACAATGGATTTTAATATTGATATTGAACTTGAGTATTCAGACCTGCACATGTTATAAAAGAGCATATGATTTTAAACATCTCATGCATTATAAAACTAGTAGTGATAGACTCCTACTAAGTATAGTATATACTCACCCTATCCTTAACATTTTTTAGGATAATTCCATCTACGAATAGAGGACATCTATGTTAGTGCTACGAGCAAGTGAATCAAAAAGGAAACAATTATACATGTAAGTAAATTCTCAACCCTTTGGACAAGTATTTGTATTTATTTACTGATTAGAATTTGTGTCTTGGACTGGATAGATCTGGGGAAAAACACTTATGATTTCTAAAGCTTTTCAAAAACTACCTTGGTTGTTGTGAAAGCAAATGACACTCGGGGTTTTCAAAATGAGTTTAAAACTAAAGGTTTTCTGCTGCATTGCATGGTTTTGTAAAATGGTTTTCAAATAGGGATGCATCCCGCCTTAGGAAATTAGATATTGCATTTAAAAATGCATGAGAAAACCCTGGTCATCACAGTTGGTATCAGAGCCCAGGTTTTATCCTTTCACAGCCAGTCCAGCATGTCCAAGGGTCATAGACAATCAAGAAAATCAAGAAGAAGTAGTATAAATAGGAGTAGTAGAGATGACTACTTCTATTTGAGGATTACAATATTAATGACTCAAGGCATTTCACCATAAACACATAGGTGAAAAAGGAGATAGTCCTAGCAAATACTTAGATAGTGGATTGCTTGAATCCTATCAAAATCATTGGAAATAAGGATTGTTGTGCAATGGTGCAAAGATGAAATCTCATATAAAGATCATATTATGATGAAAATGAATGAATGAAGACGATTAATGGACTTGTTAGTAGAAAGTGGTGACCTACAATAAAGTAATCTTATCAAAGGTGAGAAAATCAAAGAACCTAAATGGCTATCTTACCATCATAAAAAATACCAGAATATGAGTACATTATCACAAGGGATATGATATGAGTATGATAAGAGATGTAAAAGAAAGACTTTGAGAAAATTTTGATGATAATAGGGATAAGCATACAAGATGATACTAGGGCATAACTGTGACTCATACTAGATCACAAAGGTATGGATCCTGAAGGACTTAGCTCAATTTTGGATACCTTAATTAGAGTCTTATGAAGAGTGAAGTACTATCGAATAATAACCACTTGAGTATTATGGAGCAATACAAGTGATAGATTATGTGAATAAGAGGAACATAACACGAATATGATAAGGAAATGAATTCGACCGAGTTATCAAAAGATTTTTGACGGTAATATTGGAGATGATAGATCTATGATAATAGATTGATCCTAACATGAACTTGTAAAGTATAGTATGACCAAAACGTCAATACCATTATTAAGACATTTTATGAATTTTATTGAGGCTATAGGCAATTGAGGATTTCAATGATCTTAAGACGGTTTAGAATTTCTGAGAAGTATTCAGTTTATGATGAAGTATCAATTATATGCAACAAAGTATATGGAGACATTGATTTAAGTAGACCAAATGAGGATGTTGAAGAAAAGAGAGAAAGAGATAGAGATGTAACTATAAGTATTCAATGAATAATGAATAATCAAAAGAAGAAGATCATGACTCTATGAAGATACATACAATTCTATCATCTTGAATCCTATAGGAAGGAAGATCAAACAAATGCAAAGGAATAATACTAGGTGAGTTGATGATCTTATTGTAAAAGAGTATAAAGAGGGAAAGCATATGGACTTTGAGTAGAATATTGAATTTCAGGAGATTACGCGACAAGAAATTTTCGAAGAATGGTGACCAACTAGAAATTAAAATTCTACAAATAGATTGATATCAATTATTACAATTAGATTCTTATTGGATGCATTAGCTTATAAGGAACACCAATGGATATAGTCCATAAAAAGAAAATTTTGGTAATATCCTACCTTGCCACTACTTGAGTAAATAAAGGAATTAAGCCAGGATAGTAACTTGTCCATTTAGCAATAGGGTACCATCAAGGATCAAATTGAGGTCTTACTATTATAGATTGGAAGACCAAAAATCTTAAGACCATTATTTAGTCATTACCTTTGGAGTACTATTGACTAAATAAAGGTATCCCACCCTAATTAATCAAGTATGTTAGTATCTATGAGCTAGTAGTCAAAGTTATATACGTAGAAGGATGTTATAAGTCTTTAGACTTGAGTTTTCCTTGAAAGAAGTACTTGTTAAAGTAAGTCAATTGAGGGTATGAGGTCAGTTAATAAGGACATTTGATACGGAGATAGGAGCAAAAATAGGAAGTGATCTAAAACAATGTGGAAGATTTTTTTGAACCTTAATGGCTACCATGACAAGGTGAAGAAATTACGTTGAGTTTGAAAAATACTGCTGACTTGGATTGAAAAGAAAGGTAGATAAGTATCGATCACTTGAGAAGACCCTTGAGCTTATGACAAAGATATATCCGGAAAGAGATCAATAGGTAATCAAATAAAGTCTTTTCTATAAAAATGTTTTATGCTTACCTGAGTGTTGTTAAACTTGTTGAGTTAAGAACTTCAGTACGATTTGATATAATCACTATTGAAAAATAACTGTGGTTATAACCTAATTATGAGGAGGCACTTGAAGGATGAAATTTGAGGAATTGAGAAAATCACTACTTATACCTCCTGACAATATAGATTGCATGGTTGACAACAAAGCCTTGATAAAAGATTAAACAATATATTGACATAAGGGATGGAAGGAGAAGAGGTGAGATGGCTAGCACACTATAAGGTGAAGACTGGATGTTACATTGCCTTTTAGACAAATAGTTAGTTGTTATGAGAATATACCAAGTACGAAAAATCAATTGAAGGAATTTCCTAAGGACTAACCCTACCGAATTGAGTATAGAACTTTTGGATTGAAAGGTTACGAAGAAAACCATCAAGCAAAGAAAGGGCAAAGAGGATGAAGACAAAGAATTCAACCATGACCAAGTAAGGGTACTCGGTTATAAGAAACTTTTTGCCTTGCATGAATGGGAACATTATTGAAAATCCTAATGACAAATGGATGAGAATAGTGAGATAGGCTTCTAGACGAGAACATATGACTCATGATGATGAATCGACCATTAACATTTGACAAGAGTTTGGATAAGATCCTCATAGAGGAAAGCGTTTAATGAATTCAATAAATTGGATATAGAGTTAGGACATTTTACTTTTAGTATATGATAAGGTCCTCGATGGAAGATGCTACTAATTGGCTTTCATGAGTTTATTTAAATGTAACTTTGGTCGAGGAATAAAGGCACATATGGAAAAATGGTAGACAGTTGAAATTCAAAGATAATCAAGGAATTGGCTGTAGAGCACATGATACCATGACAGTTATTGAAGTATCTTGGAGACAAATATAAAAGGTAAGAAGCAAAGTTAGACACAATAGAAAGAAGGTAACTTTTTGACTTGTGGACGATGAAAGAGATCACCAAATGAAAAGGATTATCCTATGATATTCAAAATCGAAGAAATAAGATAATGTGATCTCAAAGAAGTATGGAGTAATTTATACATGAATAAAGAAGCATGATCTTATGAGGAGACTATCCTATACATGATGAGATAAGTATAGGAATCTAAAGATTTCGAGACAGATGAAGTACCGCTAGAAATTGGCATTATTAAATTGGCACGTATGAGAGTATGGCGCTGCATCAAAGTACGCAGCAAAAATGGCCCTTATAGGTAAGGCCTTGTAGGATGAACAATAGAAATAATAAATTGAGGATGAGCTTAGATTTGATTCCTAAGGGGGAATGCATTCACCAAGAAATCATCTAAGAGACAAATACCTGGAAGATGATAATTTATGGAATTTCAAGGATGAAATTCTCTTAAGGGGGTAATAATGTAATAACTCCAATTTTGTAATATTAAAATCCCAAGATAGCAATGAAAAGTTCACTTTTTGGAAATAAGGGTATTTTGGTCATTTCACCTAAAACGGAGTTAAAATGAGCAAGTTATGGCCCTTTGAAGATTAAGGGCAAAAATGTAATTTTTACAAAAAACGGATTTAGCCTGCAAAACACAGCGGCCCGTTTTGATACGGGCACCCTTCATCTTCAACCTCCTAGAGGGTTCTAGAACGGCAGTGATTGGAGGAGAAATCACCGCCTTTTTGGAGGTTTCTCCACCGCCATTCAAAGGCGGTGAGAGCCCCCTCCAGAACCCTCTTATAGCTCTATAAATAGAGCTCTTGGGCACCTCTAATGGCAGCCCAAAAGGTTGAAGAAAACCCATTGTGGAGGAGTAACCTAAAGGGGAAACAAGGAGAAAAACCCAGCAATGAGCCAGCTATGCCCAAGATCCCTCAAAACCCATCTTCACAGTAGTCCTAGGATCAATTTCCCTAGGTTTTTGCATGAAAAAACATGCAAAATGGAGCCCTGGAGACCCACCAAGGACCCAGGGACGTTCCCTGGGCTGCACTGGTTTGATAGGGTCAAACCAGGGTGTCCTGAGGATGCCCCGGTCCCCCAGACGATGAAAACGTTCCAGCCGGAACGTGACGCGTTGATCGCGTCTGAGAAAACCAACAGGCGCATCCGGGGACGTGCCTGCAAAAGGGAAAAACGGGCGAAAAAGTCAGCGTGTCTGTAGACACGCCCACTGAGGTGTACGCCATAGACGCGTAGCGCGCTAGCAATCAGGGAACTTTCTATTTCTTAAAACTGCAGGTGCGCATGCCGCTGGCGCGCTGCACACTAACATTCTGCATTTTTACCCTTAAAGGCTTATGTACGTGTGACACTAAAACGCTTATAACTTGAGATCTAGAGCTCCGATTGAGGCGCCGCAAAAGGCGTTGTGTCCATGTCGACGACGCGGCACACTCAAACTATAAAATCCCTAATCAAGTCCCAATCAAGGGTGGGCATGAACCTTAGAATAGGATGGTGGCGCGTGGCCGCTAGACCTTTGGAAAACTGAGGATACTAAGGCCCAATTAGGACCTTAGGACACCCATAAGCATAGGGATGGACCCCTAATGCCTAATTAATAAGACCAACTACTTTAAAACCCATAAAAGGTGGGCCAAACTAACCTTGAGTCCCCAAACCATGTTCAAGAGCGTACGAGGACAAAGGGGTTAGCGCGACCTAGTCAGGTAGGTGCTCTATCGCTACTAGATTCTTTTAAAAGAACTATGATTATTTTTTTTAATACATATTTTAAGTATATGACTTGTTTAGCATGATTTAATTCAGCATGCATGTGATAAATGCTTTATGCATAGACATGTTTTGTAAATGATTGCATATACATTATGCATAGATATGTTTTGCAAACTATTGCATACATTGCATGATTTGTGAGCATTAAGTTCTTGCAAAAATTGTATGTTCTTGACAGTTATCAAAAGATGCTAGAGTGCTGAGGGCTAGGCAGTTGTAAGGGACCCGAAGAGGACAGGTTTAGAAAAAAGAGAGTTTTCGCTTGTTTGATCGGATTATGATTTGGGCTAATAAGCTCGTGGGCGCTATGCCGAGAGGTTTGGGTTGGCCTCCAGCCTCTACCACTATTAGGTGGATGGGTACCACGCCCAAAAAAGGGCATGTCCCTACGTCGACTGCATGTGGTACAGGGGCTACCACTGGTGTCACGGCACTGGGTCGATGTGTCATATGCCCCGTGGAGGCTATGACGCTGTGTCCTCAGGTACCCAGGAACCACACGGCGGCGACGTCGTGGGCATAGTTGGACCCTATGGTTTATGGACTTATTTGCAATGCATATGGCATGATATGAGGTTGGTCGACCATACCATACTAGATATCCATGAGTTGGATTCAATGAAGCATCTTATGCATATCATAATGTTATGATATATATATGTATATGATACTTTCGATTTTGGATTATGTGATCCTTTAAGTCGTTAGTATTTTAGTTTGATAATGGATTTTAATATTGATATTGAACTTGAGTATTCAGACCTGCACATGTTTTGAAAGAGCATATGATTTTAAACATCTCATGCATTATAAAACTAGTAGTCATACACTCCTACTGAGTATAGTATATACTCATCATATCCTTAACATTTTTCAGAATAATTCCATCTACGAATAGAGGACATCTATGTTAGTGCTACGAGCAAGTGAATAAAAAAGGAAACAATTATACATGTAAGTAAATTCTCAACCCTTTGGACATGTATTTGTATTTATTTACAGTTGCGTTGTGTGCTGTGATTGGATAGATCTAAGGAAAAACACTTATGATTTCTAAAGCTTTTCAAAAACTACCTTGGTTGTTGTGAAAGCAAATGACACTCGGGGATTTCAAAATGAGTTTAAAACTAAAGGTTTTCCGCTGCATTGCATGGTTTTGTAAAATGGTTTTCAAATAAGGATGCATCTCGCCTTAGGAAATTAGATATTGCATTTAAAAATGCATGAGATAACCCGAGTCGTCATAGAAAATCGCTCCCTCCACTGAAATAACCACCCATCACTGGCCACCATGCACAAACCCTCTCCCTTTCTTCCTCTCTTCTCCCACTCTCATTTCCTTCCTTTGGTTGACACTGCACGTGGTGTGCGAGCCACCTTCTCTCTCCCCTATCCTCTTGCTTCATCAGTGATGCCCTACAGGTCTCACCCCGGCAACGCCATTTCCTTCACCAGTGATAGAACCCTACCCATGGTGAATAGTTTTAAGGAATAATGCACATAGCCGTGAAAATGACTCAGATTGGTGATCCAAGCCATTCATCATGTTCCTCTTGACATCACTAAAAAAACCCCTCAACCAATTCGTTGATCAAGGTTGATTTGATGTAGATCCTGAAGCAACAATACTATACAGCCATGATCGAGCAAATCCATGGCCATCCAACAGTGATTAGATGTTCTTAATGATCTATTGGATAAGACCCAGTTTAACCTTTGACCTTCAAATCTATATTCTAAGCAATCTGGGAGAATTTTTGAAAATTTGAGTGTAATTTCGTGATCCTTGGGACACAAGGAACAAAACTCATCTTCCCAAATATCAATTTGGGAAGATCCAATAGTTGAAATTATTAGACATGTGATCAGAGGTCAGGTCATCTGATTAGTGATGATCTGGCTCCACTTTTCCTATCCAAATAGCCTACAATGACCATCAGGAAGTGTAGATCAAGAATATGATGAGAGATTTAGGATCAAAAGCTCGATTAGAGAAGATTTTACTAATCTTGATCAATGGTCGAGATTGATCTACAATCCAAGTATGAAAATTGATTAAGTTCTATGATCATGATCAATGTAGCTTATTCAATTAGATCATTCAATTAGAAGTTACTAATTGATTATTTGATTTGGAGGGTCAAGGTAAAAATGAGGATTTTACTAGCATGAATAGATGGCGATCAATGCTAGTGGAATTGAAGAACACGTCACACGAGGTAGGTGGAAATTTAAGACAACATGTCCAAATAATAAGATGCATGTTCTAAACATGATCTTATTTCTGATTATAGATGTTATGAAACTAAAATGGTATGATTGATATTCGACATGCTTTAAATTGAAACGATGAAATAATGTTAATTAAAAAAATTGCATGTTATAATTGATGCTTATGACTTGTAAATCATGTATGTGAATTGTGAAATTATGTTTATGATACATGGGTACCATGTCAGTATTGATGATGTATGAGTCTAGGTTTATAGGATACATCCTTAGTGGGTTATCACCAAATAAGTGAGGGTATTATTCTTGTTATGAAATATGTGAATAGGCAATTTGCTTGCTATTATGATTATTTTACATCTGAGCATGGAGGCCTGAGAATTTTGTTTTATACAGGCATATGCCTGGGGGCGCTATTCGAGGTATGTTATGAGGGTTTGGCCACTCGCTTCCCGAAATTTGATTATATGATGATACCTTGCCCTATGAGAGACTAAAAGTTAGGTGGGGCAGTTATGGGAAGGCCCCACTGTGAAAGTCCTGTCTCCCCATATGGGTAGTGACATAATATTTTTCATCATGGTATCAGTGATGAATAGGGCAGTTATCCAAGGGTGGTAGTACAGATCAGACTGTAGCAAGGTATTCCTTATATTTGATGCACTATGGTGATTATATTATAGCATTATGAGATACCTTATATGATGTGCCATGATGATATGCCTAACATTGTTTTCCAATTAATGGTTGAAGGATTGTGGACCTCGTATAGTGAGGGTCATGAGAATTATAATGATATACTAGTAGAGGTTGGATGATTATGAACCCCACATAATGTAATGCCCGAGCAATTTATGCTATTTTGGACATTCTATGGGAAATAAACTATGTTAAATGTTTTACCTTATTTAAAATAGTAAATGAAGGAATTTGTAAGGAAACTTAGTACCATTATATTCTACTCGAAAAATGGAATCCAACACCTCAAAGAACACCGAAAACAGAGTTCGTATGAAGAAGTTACAGTCGTTTAAAGATCAGGGGCAGTTCTGTAATTTAAACTAAAAACAAAAAAGAACTAAAAACGCAGGGGACCGTTTTGATAACGGCACCCCCTATCGTCTTCCTCCTCAGATTTCTCCAAAAACCCTCCTCTCCCAATTTTTCTAGAGAAATTTGCCACTGCCATTGGCAGCACCGCCATAGCAGGGCTATAAAAAGCCCTATCTTCCCCTCTCCAAATCACAAGTTTTTCAGTCATTTGGGGCTGGGGTTTCCAACTAGAATTGGAAACCCAGTTCCCTGCATTTTTTGGCAACGGCCAGGCCCAAGTCAGGCCGGCCATTCCCCCATTCCCCTCTCTTCTTTCCCCCTTTTCTTCCTCTGGTCGCACCGGAACGATGGGCTTCCCCCTTCTTTGAGTTTTCCAATGACCAAAGGTTCAGGCAGGTAGGAGGAGCGCCATCTTCGGCTACCCAGGTAAGCTATTTTTCTTTCCTTTCCATTTTTCTTCCCCCTTTCAGGCTAGATCCATGCTGGATCTAGCATTTCCAGCAGGTTTTCCAGCCAGTCTTCCTGGCCGAAAAACGTCCTAAGCCGGTTCCAACCGGCCCTGCACGAACAAGGCGTCCCAGGGACGCCATGCTTCACCTGCGCCTGGGACTGGGTCCCTGGGACGGGTTCCAAGTGTACGATAGTGTGTACATTGTGCCTGGGGCAGCCTCGGGTGAGCGCAGGACGTGGGGCATGGGTCCTGGCTCGACCAAGAAGCACGGGGTGCCCTGGGAGCTGAGAAGCACCATGCTACACCAAAGGTGCGTCCGTGTGATGCCATCCAGGATGAGCGTCATAGCGCGTTGCTTGAGCATGCATGTGCATGTGCAAAATGCAGTCCCTGGCATGGCCTTTGGGCACGCATGCACGTGAGGCGGTTGCGGTTCAACCAGGATGCACGAGTGTCCTGGGAACTAGGACACGCGGACCTAATGAGACTATAAAGTTAGGATTAGAGGATAATTTACAGAGTTTAACTATTGAATAGTAGATCCATATCATAGGATCTAGCTTGAAAATGAATTAGGCAAGGACCATGGACCTTAAAAGGCAGATCTAGTGATCTAATGTCTAAATAGATTGAAATTGATAAGGACTCCTTGTATCCATTCGTACCCAGGAGTTTATAAATGAGATCCAAGGTCGGGTTGAGTGATGAAGGATGCGACTCCAGGAGACTTAGAGGTAGGTGCTCTATTGCTACTAGCTTTTTAACAAAAGCGAGAGCCCATGATTGTTTTGAATGCATGTTTTAAGTATAAATTATATGACTTGTTTAGCATGACTTATTTTATGACTTGTTTAGCATATAAATGAATTCAGCATGCATAAGATAAATACAGTATGCATAGACATGTTTTGCAAACAATTGCATAAATTGCATGATTTGTGATTATTGAGTTCTCAACATTAAGTTTCTGAAAAGATTGCACGTCCTTGAGGGTTACCAAAAGATGCTAGAGTGCCCAAAAGACGCTAGGTAGGCAGTTGTGAGGGCCAGGTAGTTGTGAGGGACCCAAAGAGGATAGGTTTTGAAAAAGAGGTTTTTCGCTTGTTTGATCTTATATGATTTGGGCTAATAAGCTTGTGGGCGCTATGCCGAGAGGTCTGGGGTGGCCTCCCAGCCTCTACCACTATTAGGTGGGATGGGTACCATGCCCAAAAAGGGCATGTCCCTACTTCGACTGCATGTGGTACAGGGGGCTACCACTGGTGTCACGGCACTAAGTCGAAGTGTCATATGTCCCGTGGAGGCATATGACCCTGTGTCCCTAAGTACCTGGGGACCACACAGCGGCGAGGTTGTGGTCATAGTTGGGCCCTATGGTTTGAGGATTTACTTGCATTGCACATGGCATGACATGAGGTTGGTCGACCATACCAGATATCCATGAGTTGGATTCAGTTGAGCATCTTAAGCATATCATTATTTTTATGATATATATATGATACTTTCGACTTGGATTATGCTATTATTTAAGTCGTCAGTATTCCAATTCGACAGTGGTTTTTAATATCAATATTGAACATGATTGTTCAAACATGCACATGTGTTTAAAGAGCATATGATTTTAAACATAGCATGCATTGTAAAACTAGTAGTGATAGACTCCTACTGAGTATAGTATATACTCACCCTATCCTTAACATTTTTCAGGATAGTTCCATCCATGAGTAGAGGACACCTATGTGAGTGCTACAAGTAAGAAAAATTAAAAGTAGACAATTATACTTGTAAGTAAACACTCTACCCTTTGGACATGTATTTGTATTTAATTACAGTTGGGCTGTGAGTTGTGACTAGATAGACTTGGGAATACATTTATGATTTCTGAAGTTTTTCAAAAACTACTTTGGTTGTTGTGAAAGTAAATGACACTCGGGATTTTCAAAATGAGTTTAAAACAAAAGATTTTTCGCTGCATTGCATGGTTTTTATAAAATGGTTTTCAAATAGGGATGCATCCCGCCTTAGGAATTGGATATTGCATTTAAAAATGCATGAGAAAACCCGGGTCATCACACATAATGAGGGGTATGATTTTGAAACCCAGTATAGTATAGGAATGTAAATTAGATGATATTGATTATATTCATAATTTTGTATGTCTTTTAACAATTTCCATATATGTGTATGTATGTTATATGTATGTGATTGAGGGCGTAGTTACATATAAGTTTCATATGGCTATATGAATGGGTAGAACTATTTTGCAGAGTATTGTTCATGGAATTGGATTAGTTTATTTAGATAACAAGTAATAATTAAAAATGTTTGATAAATCAATGGATTACTTATAATTATGATACATGTAGATATTAATAATTATGAAACATGTTAATAATTGATTTATCAATGGATTGTTAATGATTGTGAAACATGTTAATATTTAGTTTATAAATGGATTATTGAAATGTGAAACATACAGTAAATCCAATTCGATATAATTGCCACGAAAATGAATATTCTAATTACTATGGAATAATTAATGTATCTTAAGATTTAGCATGCTTCTTAAACTCCCCTACCAAGCATAGCTTGCTGAGATATTGTAAATGTTTTATGTTTACAATATCTTAGATATAGATAGACAGGAGAAGATGTACACAAGAAGAGGAATCCAGTAACCATACTTCTATGTTTAGGTATACATTTTATTAAAGCTTTTGTATTGTGTAGTTAATCATTTGAATTGTGATATTGGACATTTAATATAATGTTATAGGGGCTGTACAAGTGAACCACTAGATAGGTCTTGTTTTTAAGAAATGCATGTCTATCTTTTAGAAAACTATATCTATGTATGTATGTATGTATGTATGTATGTATGTATGTATGTATGTATGTATGTATGTATGTATGTATGTATGTATGGTGTGAGCTTAAAGGTGGAATCCAGGATTTTGGGAAAATGAATTTCAAAGAAAAATCTTTCGCTGTTTTTGTATTTTAAAATTTAGAGCCACACCAACTTTTGAAATAAACGCAAAAAAATTTCATGAAAAACCCGGGGTGTCACAATATGTTCCCTTAAGATCAGAGCATTAAATACTTCAGTTAGTTATAAAAGTAGTATCAACTTATAAACCATCATACCAAGTCTTTCTATAATCATTAGAAGTGATAATTTTATGACCAAATTTTCTTTCCATTCCAACTTCACAATTCCTTTGATAGATGGAACTTTTAGGAATCCATGATTTTTTAATAGCAAACTCTCTTTAATACTTTTTCTACGTTCATAACTCTTTATGATGACTTCATGCAGTTAACATACTTTTCTTAACGAGTTTAACCTTTTCTACATATTATTTAACAACTTCTAGCATTATGAACGTTCTTATTTTCTTTCTTACTACAACAAGTCAATAATTAAAATAGTTATGCATATAGAAGTATCAAGTGTCATACTAATACTTGCATAAACATTGTAATTTATACAAGAATTCAACTAATAGTGAATGTTCATTTAGGTTTCTTTTTCATCTCATACCTAAGTTCTTTCATATTACTTTTAAAATTTGAATAGTTCATTCTAATTGATCTTTTGTCTAAATGAAATACACTGTTCTTAAACTATATAGCATACTTAATGCTCTTTGTGTACTCTTCTAACATTAGAAAATATATTGTACCATTTCTATCTAAGATAATGAATATTGTTGCTCTGTGAAGACTTATAGTTTTCTTCTCATAAAGTTTAGCTAGATTATGCACTAATTGGTTTTGTTTAATCAGCAAAGAAATGTTAACATTTTGGATCTATATACTCTCACCCAAACATATCATGGCTATTATGTATTTGTGATGCAATTTAAAGCAATCCATTTCCATTTCCCTTGTATGTACCATTCCTGAAGATCTTTGATATACTCTTTCAAATGTCAACAAATAAAACATCTAATCACTAACTTTCCTATATTTCTTTTTATTCTTCCATTCTAGAGGTTTTTCTTAAGGTCTTAGTACATCCTTGTATTTTTAGAGGAATAGATTTAATGGGATTGCTAGTCTCTCTTGTAAACAAATACTTTCATCTTGACTTTTGTCAAGGTTACTCTTTTACACAATCCCTAAATCATTGCATCAATTTCTCTATTTTCCAAATATCCATCTCATAATGACTAACTTAATCATAGTACATAACTACCTCCTTAATGCATTAATCACTATATTCATCTAACTAAAATGATAATAGATTATATTCTTTACTATATTCGATCCATTTTTACTGTCTCCTATGCAGATCGATTTTCATGAAAATATAATTAAGGTATTCAGTAATCAATGATGACATTTCAATTCTTTCATTGTTTAAGTAATATTGTAACCTCTTTAATATAAATACTATAGCCATAAGTTCTAAATCTTGATCATAAGTAATGATGATATCACATTGTTTAAATACTCTGTCCAAACCTTTGCCTAAATTATTAGAATAATTTTCATATACATCTCCAATTCTTAATGAAAGGATCAAACAAATATCATAGGCAATCTTCTCATATACTCTTAGTCAATCATCCAAATAAAATGTACTTCTTTTCAACTATCTAAGGTATCGTCATGTAGGAAAAATCCTTATAATGATATCTTGATGTGACAACCTGGATTTTTAGTAAAACATTCTATAAATATTTTGCAAGTACAGGTCCTTAGTGGTAAAAATATTTCACAAACAATACAGTAAAAATTCTTTTCTTTTAAATTCATTTGCAACAAAACCTAAGTCTCACCTTAATATACATAATACACATAGACATTTTGTATAACATAAAATTTTATTGAATACTAGGAATCATCCAGTAGTTTAGTTTTACATAGCCCATATATCACAATTACAATCCATTGTCCAAATACAATCCAAATTACAAAGTACATAGCCTGATTACACAATCTTCAAGGGAAATACCCTGATTAGTCTTGTAGTGTCTAATTCTTCAAGCTTTATGTCCTCAAGTCTCCTTCCTTGTATTTAAGATACTGTAAATATTCAAACATTTACAATATCTTAGCAAGCTATGCTTAGTACAGGTTACAAAAATATACTACTTCACTAATACAAGAATACATACCTCGGTCATCATTCTATCATGTTTATCCACTCATGGATTATCTCATCATAGAGTATATACATCATTTATATAGTATAGGGTAAACCCATTAAAATAGTGAAAATATTCAAAACTTGTTCCTTCCCCACGCTATACTCCCACTTAGGAGATCAATAATCAGCCAAATATCATGTGGGGATATTCTCTCAAGGAACTCAAGTATTTCATTATCAAATGCAAAATACTCAAGGACTACTATGCATGTATAAAACAAAATCACAAGCCACTATACTTGTATGTAAAATACATTGTACATATCAAATGATGTGTCCATTTAACTAAGGCTGGAATATTTTCTATGCCTTATTTTTAGGGTTTCCTTAATCCACACATCTCACTAATTTCTTATCATTTGATTGGATCATTAGATTGGATTAGTTGGATGGATCAATTGATTGGAGCATTTGCTTGGATCATTATTATTCTAAGGTACCAGGTGTACTTATATCATGAAGGTCTATAATTCCAGACAGAAGATCATGTATATATATACACATGAATCTTTAATACATTCTTGTACATCCACCTACCTCAAATTGGAATTCACTCCATATTGTCCATCATGGTCTTAATTCATACATCTCAAAGAGGTATTCACTCCATATTGTCCATGATGGTCTTGATTCATACATCCATCAAACCATAGTATAAAGTTGTCCCTTTATACAAGTATTCTTTCTACATGTATTTGGGTTATCCTAAGAAAGATGCCCTAATTTTCCTTGAATCATATATGATCAAGGTTTCAAACTTTCCAAATTCACAATCTAAACTATAAGTAAAATCATAGAACAATACTATACTCTACATTATATTTATTTTCTTTTTGTTTGTGACCATTCAAGATCTCTCTTAGATCTTATTTGATCTTCCTTATCTTATATATAATAATAATTATTATTAGGGTTAGATAATTTGCTAACCTTTTATGCTCTTATTATTATTTCTCAACCAATTACTATTTTACTAGATTGACGATAATTTATTCATCTCTATATCTAGATGGCTCCTCTTATTTCCAATTCGCCAAGGTTTACCAAATGCGTGCCATTCCCAATGTGGTTAATTCATTTCTAATGTAAGGAAGCATTTAGACCGAAACAAATGTCTCAAAAAGGTGGAGGGATAGTGAGGCTCATTAGAAACCCGCTTAACCACAATGAATAACATGAAATGGGATAGCCTTAGCTCATCCTTCAATGAGGTCCTATGAGCTCATAACCCTAAGTTTATTTCTATTTGATTTTAATTAATTTCATAAACATTACTATGTCATTCATGGAGGTTTATTATGCTCCTAAGTTGGGCTGAGGAAATGAAAAATCCACCCCTTATATTGTCCTACTAACTGTAGCCCTTACTATGATTATACTTCATGATGTATATGCATTTAGTGAAGTCCATCTATATGTTGTCAATTACCTCTTTTAATGTATTTTCCATAATTCTACGATTAAAAGAAATTACATCAATAATTCTATGGAATTTAAAGACTATCATGCTAAAATTGAAAGTATTGACCTGAATTTAAATTTGCTATTTAAAAGAAATTAACTAATAATATTACAACATCTTATTATAGGAAATTAAAGATAATTACACTAAAATTGTAAAAGAGACATGGATCATAATTAAATCAAATTTACTATAAAAGATAATTAATTAAGCATGTGATCAAGCTGTCCTTATGATCCAACCATCTGATTGGTCCATCATTTATATATAGGGTTGGTATTCCATTAAGAATGCAACCCTTGATCCACTGTGTTTCTATTTGATCCAACATCATAATAACATGATCCTAACCTCATGCAATTTATAGGTCCAATTGGCCTAATCATTCTTGATCCATCCGATCAAGGAGATCCATTCAGATTTTCAGTGATCATTTTCTCATTTAAGGGCCTATGCCTTGATTTATTTCATATCAATCCAATCCAACCATCCCCATGCTATTTTATAATCATTAGATCCTTAGTGGATTTAGATTTTCCATTCTAATCACCCTAGATCTACTTGATCAAGGGTGTTAGTAAGAGTATTTTTAATTAACATAAAGTTTTGATGCTTAAAATCTTGTTTTTATGGGTTTAGTTTGTTCCCCTCATCAAGATCTATTCATAGCATAGAGTGAGTAATTGCATTTTTAAATTTTCAGTCGCTTTCAATGGCTGATTTTAATCTGTACTGCTTTTTATCAAATAAACCTATATAAAGGATTAGAAATCCTACTGTGATCACTACCCTAGGGGTTTTGGGCCCTCTTGAAGACATTGGACAGCTTTGCTTTTACATCTAAGTCATCGTTGATGGTCAATCAGGGGCTGATCATCGTTATTGGTTCACCGGTGAAGATCACCCGAAAAACTAGTCTGGTGAGCCCAAAACTCAAAATTAACTTAGGGAAAATGGAGAGGGGGATGAGATCCACCTACCTGGTGTGTTCAAAGTCCAGAAACTTGGCAGAAAATATGAAAATCCACACTTGAGATATAGGTCATCGGAGCTACTATTTTTTGGTGATTTGGTCCGTGAATACTCCACTGATCAACATAAAAAGATAGGGCTTTTGTATATCTAAGATTGCTGAACCTTTTTAATAGGATAGATTAAGGTTTCAACGGTCTAAAATGGATGTCTAATTGAAAATAGTAACAAGGTGGAAACCTTGGTTCATCGAGGATGATGTGTATATAGATGTGCTCAATGGTTCAGGGGGAAAGAAAGAAGAAAAGAGAGAGAAGGGGTAGGAGTTTTTCGCTTAAATTTTGGGGAGGCTAGGGAATTTTTTGATAAATTTTATGAACATTTTTTGGAATTTTTCTGAGGTATTTATAGGCATTTTTTGAAAATTTTAATCATTTTCCCCTAATAATTTTTTTTTTCTCTTTTGAATTTTATATTAAAAAGAATTCCCACACTTCCACCTCTGTCTGCATTACCAACTAGTAGTGGTTTGACCAATTATTGATGTTTCTAGACCATTGCCCCACATCTATGGGCCCACATTAATGTGAAATGACCGTTTTGGCCTTTTTGTTGAAAAATGTAGAAAAATACAAAATTTTCATATGAACTCAGATTTTGATATACTTAGTGTAATTTTAATTGGTTCACTGAGTATGTTTTCAATTATGCATGCTTTATACCTTGATTTTGAGGTGGAATTACATTTTTTCCCTTTTTAGGTCAAAAATTGAGAAAAATATAGATTTTTCTCCCAAACTCGAAATTGGACAAACTTATAATCCATCCAAGTCGATTTTTCCACATACATTTCAAATATCTAGGTTTCCAACCTTGATTCCACTTCTATGACAAGTGCATTTTTAATAACTCTAATTTTCGAACCTAATTTTTCTTGAAATTTTTAATTCCATTATTTATTCAATCTCCTTACAAAAATTAGGGGTGTTACACTTGAAAGGTCTACAATTCTATTAATTTTCTATAACTATCTTATTTCCAGTTCATTCTTACCTCTTCATTCATTAAATACACTACAATGCCATCCTTAATATTTTCATGATCTAGAAATTTTCGTTAGCCAATAACCCTTATCACTAATTTTGGCAATTTATTTATGGATCATAAAACTATTCAACAAAATTCTGTAATCTCTTTAGTATTTTCCTAATACTGATAGGATAAGTCCATATATCTTCAATGAGAGAGTTCGAATGATTCTATTAAATCCTCAATTATCATAGGTGAAATCATCTAATGGTATGTCTAAGACTTTACAATATCCATCACTTATCTTCAATATATTTTCATCTCTGATTGGTAAGTAACAATAACTAATTGATGTTAATCCCAATAAATCATGAATACATACTTTGATCTCTTCTTTTCATTTTAAATAGGATGGGTGTTTTCCATGGCAACTATTTAATCAAATAAATTCTCTGCTTAATAATTCTTGTAATTGACCTTTTATTTCTTTCTATTTGGCTAATACCATCCTATAATGTGCCTTAGGAATTTGAGTTACATAGGGTAATACCTCAATTTTCTTTTGATAGGTAATTATGATAGTTCCTAAAAATATCTTAAAATTATTCAACTACATCTATCTCCTAAAGTTTAGATCATTCATCATCCATAATTGTCAAGAATGCATGGTAGTCTCTAGAGTTGTTTCTAACCACCTTTACGACTGATATAATATATGATCTTTCAATATATTATCCTCCAAGTCAAAAGATTTTCTATATCATTCAATATACACAATATGATTTCCTAGTTGTACTGCCTAATATTTTGCAATTCACTTCACTCTTATGATAATATCCAAGTCCACCATACCAAATAAGGTTAGTATCTATTGTTCCTTCAAATTAACTTAATAAACATCTCTTTGAATAAATTCATGTGCTAATGACTGATTCATCATCATATAAATCAAAAGTTTGAATTCTCCACAAATAATTTCTTACTTGTTGTAGTTATACAAAACAAAGGGATATACAAATCTTGATACATATGGATTACTTGTTTCTAAGAAAATCTACGATTGAACGTTTCCATTTCACTATGCATCATGATCAGATTTATGTTTACGTTGTCCTCAATTTAGAAATCATCTTACAATTTGCTATTAATTCCTTGCCAACAATTTTACTTTCCAGACTAGGACATAGTTCTTCCAAAATCAATTCACTATTTCTTTGTCTCAACTTATTCTCATAATTCCTTCAATGAAACAAAAAGCCCTCATAATGGATCTTCAACTTAACCTTTCAATATTATGTCACTCATTAGCATGACTTTTTTATTTGTTTTTAGTAAGAAACTACTTTTAGTGTGCACTATGATACTTGAACTTTACTTGATAATCCATCAATATTTTGATTTAATTTCTACTCATAAAAGTAATTACTCCAAAACTTTCAAGAGTTATCTGAATTCTCTATACTATTTGCATAGTCTTATACTCTAGTTCTTTTCTAATTTCAAGATATATGGTAGTTCAAACCTTCATCTATACAGAAGTCTGTGATTCTTCTAAGTTTTCTCCATTTTCAATCTATCATTTCTCAATTGTTTCTATCTCACCCTCTTCCTATATAAGTTGGGACCACCTACTAACAATTCTCCACTATATTTTCTAGTTTATCTTTTGTCCCTCTAGGACTTCTCACTATTACCTTCAATATAAGTAATAACAATTGCATACTTGTGTTAGTTCTCTAATCTTAGAGTAATTGCTCAGGGTATAACTTTTGATTAAACGTGAGCCAAATTATTTTACTCCATGACAAGTTCTAATATTCAAGCACATTGTAGACAATGAAGAACATTCTATAATACTTGCATAATTATTTCTACCACTCAATTCCCTTGTTCACTATCCATGACATTTAATCAAGAGTTTCTTCAGCCATCCTCCTAGTTGTCTTACTAGGTGGCATCTTCTCATATTTTACTCTTCTTATATGATTTGTCTACACTACCTCATTTTATCTAATACTTAACTAATTCTATCTTAACCTAACTAGTTCTATCCTATCCTAACCTATATCAATTCAATATATCCTAACCTATATTTGGATTCTCATCTTTTTGTTAGACATGAAGGGTTAGAAGTGACTGGATAAACTGTGATGACTCAGGTTTTTGAAACATGATTTGTAAAGTATTTTGAAGGGCAGGGCCCTTAAGAGTGTAAAATTTTTTCGCAAAACAAAGCAGCAGAAATTCTTTTCTTTAGAACTTGTTTTAAAAACCCAAGCCACCACTTCATACATAACATAAGTACAATTTGTGTACAAAATAAAATTCTTTTGAAGGAATATACTTTTATTAAACTCCAGGATTCATCTAGTGGTTCATAGTACACCCAAATCTACTACAATACTTGTCTAGATTACATAATCCAAAACTCAAAGTCACCATACAATAAAACTCTCAACAAAGAAAAATACATGTCTTCAAGGGTATACCTTGAAGATTATTCTCTTCAAGTCTTCTATAGTCTTCAGCTCCTAACTCTCCTTCCCTGTATCTGAGATATTGCAACAATTACAATATCTCAGCAAGCAATGCTTAGTAAGGGATTCAAGAAACATAACATTGACAATGTAATTCCAATACTTCATAATCTCATTATCCTTAAACAAACTCTTTACTTTGTAAGCTCTGTATATCTATATACATACATACCCTTCATGGGTAAACCAGTTAAATTTGTGAAAGTAGTCAAATATCATTCCCAACTAAGCTGATCAATTCTCTTCATTTTGAGAATTGAGTATTACAACTAATCTTATACTAGGAATTTTCCTTCTTGGGAAATATTGGTAATATACAATTACCTAGCATTTCATTATGCTATAACATAAGGCATTTCACTATGACTATTCTCATATGCATCATAGTGCAAAATAATTAGAAAGGTTGCTATGCTGCAGTCTAATCTATACTAGCACACTCGGATAACTGCCCTGTTCACCACTGATACCACGGTGGAAAATATTATGTCACTACCTGTATGGGGGGACAAGATTTTACAGTGGTGGCCTTCCCATAATTGCCACTACCTGACTTTTAGCCTCACATTGGGCAAGGTATCATCATATCATCAAATTTTTAGGAGCGGGTGGCCAAACCCTCATAACTCCTCTAGCAATAGCATTCCCCTAGGCTTATGCCTATTAAAACAAACTCACAAGCCTCCAAGCTTGTATGTAAAATAGATTTCATATATATTAGACCATATGTCTGTTTGCTTAGGGCTGAAATATTTTCTAGTTCCCTATTCACTTATAGTTTAGTCCTTAACCATCTTATATGTGTTTGGTTGGATCATAAGGTTTTCAAGAGATTTAGTGCAAGTATTATCATTACTCTTGTCAACATAAGATCATGAGTACAATCATGTATATCTCATGTAAATGCATTCATCAAATCCTCCTACCTTTAAGGAGTGATCTCTTTTCCCTAAATCTTCCATGATCTTGACTGATGTATATGATCTGTACATCCATACGTATTATCAATATATAAATTATAGACCATCCTATTGATCACTAGATTTGATGTTTAGAATGATCTTTAGATCATTCATATCTAAGTATTTTTTTCTATGCCTAAATCTTTGTATGTCCATTTCCTTGATCTTGGTCTTTCATAGATCCTTTGATTGACAATCTACACATGTTGATAAAGATCAAGGTCCTAGATCTTCTATCATCTAGTTCTTCTTTGACCTAAGTTCAGTTCTTAGATCATCCCTATGGAGGATGATCTTGGTTCTCTTCCTTGAATCATCTTTGATCAAGGGTTTGGATTATCTAATCTAATGAATTATAACAAGTATACTAATAAACATGCATACTAAGTACAATATAGTATTCTTATTGTTCTTGATCATTCAAGATCTAATGGATCTTGTTTGATCATCCTTAACTTACTTACTGTTTTTATTAGGGTTAGGTAATTTACTAACCTTTTATGCTCTTATTATTATTATTATTCAACCAGTTAATGTGCTGGTTGAAGGTAGCTTATTCAAGCCTAAATCTAGACTGCTCCTCTTATTTCCAATTGGCTAAGGCTTACTAGCTGAATGGGTGAACACATAGTGGTTACTTCAATCCTCATGTAAGGAGGTGTTTAGACCTCACAAACGTCAACGGAAGGTAGGGGAAGAGCGAGGCTCTATTAGATAACCCCCTTAACCACTATATTCATCATTCACTAGAATGACCATAGCTCAACCTTTCATAAGGTTCCTATAAGCATGTTTACCCTAAGTACTCTTTCTAATGGATTTTAATTAAGTCCATGAATATTTATAATGTCATTCATGAGGTTTATTATTCTTTTCCTAATTTGGGCCAAAGACTTGATAATCCTTATATTGTCCTACTAACTATAGCCCTTACTAATTAAGTCCAAGGTACTCCATTCTTATTTGTGTAATGAAACTCTATTTTCTCATTAGAATACATTTTTGATGTTTTATGCTCTTTATCTCATAACAAGTAAATCTACTAATAACATTTAACCATAAATGAATTATAAATTCAAAGAATAAAACTACATAATTTAACATTTAATGACAATGAGGCAAGGTACTTAAAATAATTAAATCTAGCACCTTATGATAACAATGAAATCACATATCAAGCTAAACTCTAAATGTTATACTAGCATGCTTTATAACATAATCATAGTTAAAATTCTATGAAACTAATTATATTAACATTTTTAGAAACCTTTACTTATGATCCAACCATTTGATCTTAGATCTTTTCCTTTGATTAAGGATTTTAGTTATATTTAGAGAATTTTCTTTATTAAGGTCAAAAGATCATATTGATCTATTTTTGTCATAATTCATTCATGATTTCCTTGGATTTCATCATATCAACATTTATTCTTTCCATCCCAAGGATCTCATCACACTTGATCTCATTGATCAAGTGGGTCCCTTTGTATTTTTAGGGTTTTTCTACCATAATGGGTAGATCCCTTAATATATCTCATATATATCCAATTAAACCATAGATCTCACTTTATTTTTAATAGTATATCATTATTAAAACATGTTTTTAAGATCTGATCATCTCAGATCTTGAAAATCTAGGTAATTGGAAACTTGTTTCTTTAATATAGAATGTTTTTACTGAATAACATGTCTATTTTATCATTTTATAAGAAAATAGAGGTTTCAAGCTTTCCATAGCTTCTTTCTGATCTCAATTTGGAGTTCAGATGACTCCAAAATTGAAGTTGGAAGTTCACAGTCCTTCCTAGGGCCTGGATTTGATCTGGGCCCAAGGAACGGACGGCCCAGATTAGTCGGGCGGAACGAACCAAATAGGGTGGACACGTTCTGTTCATCGGGCACATCCGCTGGGAGGAAATGACGAAGCACCATTGTGGGATGTCCACAGAGGCGGACAGGACGAGCAGAACGCTCGTCGTCTACGTGCCCGCAAACAAGGCTGTCGTTGGGCACATTCGCTCGTGCATTTGACGGACGTGCTGTCATCTCGCTTGGGATGATGCTCCATGCACAGCACTCACGCCATTCCGTCGGTGTGTCACGTGTGCGTCTTGGGCGTCGTTTGATCCGGAGATCGAACAGTCCATTCTAGACCATCCAATCAATCCTCTCTCAATTGAGGGCCCAAAACGTCTCTGATCTTTGTGAAACTTCTACCCAAGGGGTTTTGGACCCTTCTGGATCAATTGGTATAGTCATATTTTTCATCTGAGCACTCTATCATCCATAATGAAGGGTTCTGCTGTTTACTTTATTTTTAACTTTTTATTACCAAAATAAATTACAGTAAAATAAAAATTACATAAACCAGTACTAAACATCTATGAAAAGGATTTCTACCTACTTGATTGGAGAGAAAACCTTGGTTATATGCCCAATTAAAAAAAATACCTTGTTGATGAAGATATGGCCTAAGATCCACCTTTCTTGCAAATATCCGTTGTTTGAACCATTGGATCTTGAAATTTCTTTGGGGGTTTTGTAAAATAGATATGTTGGGAAGTTTTGGATGGTGGAATTGATCAAATTAGATCTGAAATAGAGTGCCTAATTGATTTTAGGTCTCTTATTCCAATCTAAAAAGAAAAACAAGTTGAAAAGAGATCTATCTCTTGGAAATTTTTGGGTTTTGGGGGAGGGATCTAGATCTAATTTTTTATGGGGAGTGAAGAGAATTTTGTGGGAATTTTATGAGGATTTTTGGGGTTGTATTTATAGCATTTTGGGTCTTTTTTCATGATTATAATATTTTATTTTTTATTATTAAATGGCATGAAAGTCTTCCATGCTCCATTTTTTCTTCCCCACGCCTAATTTTTCTTCCCCAAGATCAACTGATGTTTGTTGACCCATGATTCACATGGGCTGCTGATAAAATTGGTTGTTGGGTCCCTTGTGGGCCCCATGTGGGTCCCACATGGTGTAAAAAGACCATTTTACCATTTATACATAAAATTTTGGGTTTTATTCCCATGATCTCGGATTTGAGTGTACTTAGTGGCATTGGATTCGTATTTCTTAGTACATTTTCAATTTTGATGTCTCATATTTTGATTTTTGGGAGATTTTGATTTTTGGGTAAAATTACTATTTTACCCCTTTTGTCCAAGAAATGAAGAAACTTAAGGATTTCTCATCCGAATTCAGAATTTGTCATGCTTACAGTCATTTTAAAGGGTTTGCTAAGTTTAATTTCAATTTTACATGTCTTATGATTTGATTATACTTTTATAAAAAGTATATTCTAAATAACCCTAATATTTCAGCCTGAAATATCTGAAACTCAAACTTTATTGATTTTTTTCAATCAATTACAAAAATTGGGGTTATTACACGAACCATTCTCTAATACTAATTGTAACACCCTAGGTTTTTAAAATACTTTTTCACTTTATTTTCAAAAGATGGGGCACTAGAAATTTTAAAAATCCAAAACAGTGAAAAACATTTTCTTTGAAATTCATTTTTGAAAGTCCCAAATGTCACTTTTAGTCTCATACTATACATAAATATATAGTTTGTTTATAAAATAGAACTTCATTTATGGAAAACATGACCCATCCAGTGGTTCACTTACACAAGCCCTATAAACATTACATTAAATGTCCAAAGTCCACAATTCAAATAACTAATTACACAATACAAAATTTTTAATAAAGTATGTACTGGAGTACAGAAGTATGGTTGTTGGTATTCCCGTATTGCATCCATCTTCTCCTATCTATCTATATTTGAGATATGCTTGGGAGGGGAATTAAGAAGTATATGAAACTTAAAATAAGATTTATAATTCAATAGTTCATTGATAATTTACATATCCATGTTCATCAAATTTCATGAAATGCGTCAAATACCATGAATCATACTTTGCATAGTAAATCTACAATATACTTTACCCATGAGAAAACTTTTATAAAAATACTCCTGGAATAATTTATATACATATATAACCATTCATGCCAAAATTGTTAATATTCATACAAATTATGAAACTCATTAATAATAGTCTCATAATGCCTATTCTTAGACTATAATATCCATACCCATTACCTTATGTGGTCCATAATCTTCCAACCTCTGCTGGTATGTCAACATATAATATCCATACCCCTTACTATACAGGGTCTATAACCATACAGTCTCTGCCAGTAATAAAATAATGTCATATCACATATCAATAATGAGCTCATACCACGTATATCATCATGACACCTCATAAGGCATATTATCATATCATCATGCAACACCATATTGCATAAAATATAAGAACTACTATGCTACAATCTAAATTCGTACTAGTGTGCCTGGATGATTGTATATATACTCCACTGATACCACAGTAGAAAAATATACACCATCCTATTTATATGGGGACATAGGCTATCATAGTGGCTGGCCTTCCCATAATTACTCCACCCAACATTTTTCCTCGCTATGGCATGGTATCCATATCACATCAATTTTGGAGGCCAGATGGCCAATCGTCGTCCCCCCTAGTAAAGCATCCCTAGGTCTATGTCTCTTGAAAATAAAACTCTCAGGTCTTCATACTCAGATGTAAAATAAGAATAATAATAATAAGTGATTTTCCTTATTAAATATATAAGAAATTTCATAACAATATCATCATCCTCACTTAATGGGTGATCATTCACCAAGGATGTAATTCGTCAAACAAGTTTCACAAATCAACAAATAGTGAGTTTAGTACCCATGTACCCAAAAGATGCTTTCGTGGAAATATAGATAACAATATAAATTCAAATTATGTTGTGCAACTAATATTTGCACGATTTCAAGTATGAGATCAATACAGCATTCAAATTAACGACATTGCACATTATAACATATAAAACATGTTAATTTGCTACTTAACCTATATAATGAACAATTTTACTCAGTCAAGTCATATCATTAAGCAAGATTATATGTAGAAGACACATCTTGTATTTTAGATCATGCATTCTTAAAATTCCAGCTACATTAAGAGGAGTATTCAACCTCTTCATGATCATAATCCTTATTGTCAACATAATAGTGCACATCTATCAATTTTATACACAATATATGATTATTATTATTATTTTAATAATACTTTTGATTTAGTATATTATTGATCATCATAACCTTAGATGATCTTGCATCTAATCCTTCCTAATTAGAATTATAATCCTTTATAGTTGATCTAATTATTTGATTCTGACCATTGATCATTAAATGGTAGTCTCAATTAATTTATATCTATTATATTTAATTAATTAGTAATCTACATACTCTTGATTTAAAATTCTGATGGTTAGATCACTCTCACCCTTTTGGATTTGGGGTTTCTAACCCCTATGTATGTTAATTTCTATCTATTTAAGTGTTTAAGCTAGATCTGACCATTTAATTATTTGATCTATGACTTAATTAAGTGTAATATACTAAATTTTAGTATCTCACATGATTTCATTACTCATCTACAGTTCATGTGACCATCTGATAGTCAGATTTAAGCTTGATCTATCATATATGTAATCCTAGGCGTAATCGATGTTTCAAATCATTATTATTAATCTATTAACATGGTCTGATTACTTAGAATGACTTAATCTACTACTAGATTCTCTAATTAGCCCTATCATAAGATCTGATCACCTTTGATCTAATCCATCCATTCAAATTTCATGATTGCTAAGGTTAATCAGTTTAAAATTGGTCTCTAATTCTAAATTTTATTGCATATTTAGGTTTGCATCATCGATACAATTCCAACAACCTTTATGATCATGAATAGAGCTTATATAGCCCTCTAAATCTTAATTTTTGTGTTTCAGATCAAATAAACAGTATATATTCTATTTCTAGGCCTTAACAGAGTCAGTGTGTCATTGTTCCCAAGATGCAAGTGCATCCCAGTTGAACTGTGATTTCCCTGCACCTATGGCGCATGCCTGGCGACACCCCCAGAGGATGCATCTCCATCGCACATCACAAAAGTGTGTTCTGATAACTAAATCAGGTCAACTAGATGAGACAATCTAATCTAGACCGTCCAATCATCTTGGTCCCTAATTAACATCCTAGATCTCACAAAAAATTACTATTTTTACAAACCTTGGGTTTTGGGGTTCCACAATCTCATTGGACAACTCGAATCATCCATCTGAGCTATCCTTGAGATGGTTCCCACATCAAGCCACCGGTTTCTGGTTTCACCAGCACATGACCTATCATCTAGACAAAATACTGCATGGAAGAAGAAATGGAAGGCCAAAAAATGGGAAAAAAGAGAAGGGAGTTACTTGAGTTGCTGGGGGAAGGAGATCAGAAGAATCCTAGTGGTACAAATGCCATTCTATGCTGCCAGTACCTCAGGTTGTCAAAAAACATAGAGAACAAGGAAACCAAAGAGGAAAAAGAAAGCTAGAGAGGGAAAGTGGAAAGGAAAGAGAAAAGGGAAAAGAAAAGAGGCCCATGCTGGTGCTAGTGTCAATGTTGGGAAAACAAATAAAAAAAGGGGTCTTCTGGAGAGTGGACATTCCTTTGTGCCTGTTTGAAAATACTAATCTCCGAGAAAAGTAGAGGGTGAGATTGCTAGAGGGAAAGGAGGACAGGGAAGGAGGAATGAGGCAAAGATGGCAGAGAAACAGCTTGCTGGTACATGGATGGTGCTAAAAGGGAGAGGGAAAAATGTTTTCTTTTTGCCAAAACCCTAGTTGCCAGACCTGACAATGATGAAACTGGCCAGAGTGAAAGGGAAAGATGAAGAGCAATCCAAGGGAAACAGGAGAGGTGATGAAAGGGGTTTTTAATGAAGATGAAAGTGGCATCGTCGTCACAGTGCTCCTTCTTGGTGTCACAAATGGTGATCAAAGAGTAGTGTGATTGTCTGTCATGTTCACACCACATACGATGGAGATGAGAAGGGGGTCTCATTATCAAAACAACCTCTTGGTATTTTGTGTTTTCTTTTTTTAATTATCAAATTACCCTTATACTTCAAAGTCCCATAACTTTCTCATCCGAACTTTGTTTTCAATGTTCTTTATGTCTTTGGATTCCATTTTTTGAGTCAAATCCAAATATTCATATTTTAATTCTTGATATTAGTTCCATAAAAGGTTAACTTCCTTGAAGTCTCATAGCTCCATTTTGTTTTCCACGTTTTCAATTTACACATTTAATAATGAAATTTTGGGGTTGTTACATATCTTATGGATGCAACCTTCTCTTCATACCCATCTTCATAAGATTCATTCAAGCTACAAGTCATATTTTATTTTTCCTAGAATGTCAAGAAAAGTACCGGTCAAGCTTTTGCAAACATTCTTCTCAATGTGCATGACATCAAGCACATGGTGCAACTGTAGTGATTTCCTGTATGCAAGTTGAAAGAATATGACTTCTTCTTCCAACAACTTCTAGAATTGGTTTCAACTACATGTTTACTTGCTTTCTTCTTTCTCCACAAGGTAGGAAGGTTTTCAACCTGTTCCAATACTTGTCATCTTATCAACATCTTCAAAGGTATCCTTGTCTCTACATTCCCTTAAATTCCCCTAATTAAAATGGTATGGATGGTCTCTGCACAACTATCTTCTATGGCTAAGGAATACCATTTTCCTATAATGTTTAAGTTGTATGGCACATGTTTGGTTACTATAGATAGGAGAAGCATTGTATCCCTTCAAGGTGTATCTAGACAAATTATCATATGTAGGAAGGTTGATTATTATCTACAATAATATAATCTTTGGTGTGAATGAGTCTTTCTTGTATGCAAAGTAAGCTTCAAAACATACATCCCATAATGCCTCCAAATCATTGATCAAAGGAGAAAAGTAAGGGTCATTGTTGTTCCTTAGCTACTTTGGACCTGATATTAACATAGTTAATATCATGAACTTCCTCTTCATACACAAAAATAGTGGAAAGTTGTAACGAACTAATATAACTAGCCAACAACTATGTCGCGCTCACAGAACCTTGAGAATTAATCTCATTTGTAGATAAAGCAAGTAATAGGTTTCTAGATTCTTGTCCAAAGTTAGGCTATATGAAGTCTATGAGCTTTCATTCTGAGCTATCTATTGGATGGCCTGAAAACTATCAGGTACTCCCTCCTTGGCATGCTATACTAAATCCTTTGTTGTTTCCATAATACAAAATATTTTTTTGAACCTTGGAATATGGGGGAAATACCATAGGACCTTTGTAGAACGTATGTCACCATCTCAATTGAATTCTTCTTTAACTTCCATCTTGATTGCCCATAAGTTGGGCATGTCATTTTATCCTTATGCTCCTTCCTATACATGATGCAATCATTGAGGTATGCATGTATCTTCCCATACTTTGACCCTAGTATAGATGGGTTTTTCTTTGCCTCCCACGTGGACCTTGTCAATTTACTATCCTTTGATAGCACCGTACCTACTACTTTTAAGACTTCTATAAAAACTTGATCTAAAAAATCAAATCTCAATTTCATATTGTAAAGTTCTACCACTGAAAACAACTTGGTATATTCTTTAGAGTCATGCTACAACTGCTTATTGACTTTACCCAAATGTAGTTTGAAATAGTTTAGGGTCGTCCTCATTTTAAGACTAATGCATTGAACTACAAGCATGGACAATGCATGAGATTACAACCACTACCCAAGCTAAGTGCAAACTGTATAAACTTTTTCATTCCCTCATATTATTTTGATGTTCTTGTCATAGTCAACCAAGCATATTTGTCCATTTTTTCAATAAATTGAGGCTAATCTATGTGTGAAGACTATTTAGATGTGAAAGCTCGGTTAGGCATTTTACCAAACAATATGTATACAAGAATTATAAATGTTTGAAAAAAATTAAAATACATGCATGCACAAATGTGAAAATTTCCTATTAACATTGATAAAGATGTAAAACATGACAGATACATTTAAAAAGAAATTTAACTTTAAAAAGGGAAGTTCTAACCATAACCATGAATGCAAAATATATCAAACATGCATAAATATGAGACAAACAAGACATACTAACAAACACTCAAATTTATATCAACACAGAATATATCTACATGTAATTCCAATTAATAGTTGATTTGGTTGAATATAGCCACAATTAAAATCACCTTATATGAGCTTCAGTTTGTACATAAATGAAGACATTTGGAACAATAAAATGAAAGATGATGTCCAAATTCTTATAATAGAATACAACTTTTAAAGATGGTTTCAAAAAATGTCTTTAACAGTACACACTTTTAAAGTCATTTAGGAAAAATGACTTTAAAATACACACTTGTAAAGTTTTTTTATAGAAACGAGTTTAAAATTACATACTTTTGAATTCATTTTTTAGAAATGACTTACAAAATCTTTTCTCATGAAAAATAGTTATTCCTTCCAAAGTAAATTAGGGGATTTTGAAGTCTTTTTTGGAAATGACTTTAGAAATCATTTCTATATAACAACATTAAGATTTTATACTTTTAAAGTCATTTTTTGGAAAATAAAAAATAAAAAATTAACTTGATGGTTTTAAGTCATTTCCTCACACTAACTTCAAAAGTATGGACTTTTGAAGCCACTTTTGGGAAAATGACTTTAAAAAAACTTTCTAGCAAAAAAATTTCTTCATGTCAAACTAAAGATGTTATTTTACAAACCAACTTCTTAAGTCTATTTTTTAAAGTCATTTTTTTATAAATAACTTGGAAATAATTTACAAAGTTGAATGTCAAAAAATTTGAATTCTTTATGCCAACTTTAAAAGCACCAATTTTAGTAGTAATGAGAAGTGTACATTGTTCAGAAAAAGTTTTAAGAAGAAAGCATCTTGATATACTTGCTTAATTCATCATTGATATATGCATATCTGGATGAATGCCCTAAATGCTCTAATCAAGAATGACATAAATTATACAATTAATAAGTTTATACACCAAATAAATCTAACAAATTTCACTTTATTCTTGCACAAAAATAATCAAATAAAACTATTATTCAGTGCAAAAAACCTACAGAAGTAGTCCCTCTTAGCAAGTGAATGTTGAGGGTTGGTTTTGGACATAAAATTTCTATGATATAACTATAAGTAAGATATGTTTAATTTAACATGGACCATAGTAAGAATTCCAAGGAAAACAAGTCCAAACACCTTCAGTATTAAGGCAATGTTTAGTGTGTATTCCTGCTCATTACAGGGAAAGTTTTGTAGCCTAAAAACTTGATGGTTTTGGGTACTGTTTGACTCAAATTTTCATAGATATAAATACGAATTTATTTTATCATAATTTTAATAATTTTCAAAAAAAAAAGTGTGGGAAAATATTTTGGCAAAATAAGTCTTTACTCAAGCTTTATTGGGTGATTTTTAATCCCGTTCTTGTTCATTTCTAAGCAACATTTTTAACCATCTTTTGGAAGGGATCACAAAGTTTTTATAAAGGATATTTAGGCTATTTCATTTATATTTAAATAAGGATAAACTTACCAAAATTATTTAGCAAAAAGTAGGCTTTGAAAAAAGGTGTTTCTACATGAAAGTTTTAATCATGCAAAAAATAGTGTTTTCGAAAAACCTAAGATGCAACAACTGTTTTACATTCTTTGCATGTGAATTGAATTAGGTTTCTTTACACTAATTTAATATATCAAATAAACATCCTTTAACTTGGTTTCTTTACACCAATTCTCATCTTTTTCAAAGGACTTTTCATGTATCAAAATAGTCATTTTCATCTTGAAATTTAGGAATGGTACCAATATTTTCATATGCACTATTTTGGAAAAAGATCCATGCCTTGCACCTTCAGTCAAAATTAATATATGAGAGTTTAATTTATGGATCATAAGGTTGAGCCCTGAAAAGTTAAGGGTTTAAAAGCCTTAATAATTTTACAAAGAGAGAAAATTGTATGGATTTTATGTAAAACAATTTTAAGCATGTGGTATACTTCAAAACTTGTATAGTCTATACTTACATTTTGAGAATTATATCACATTTAATATCTTGTTTGGGAACATGACAGCTATGAGATGTTTTGATATGTGGCTTATGTTATGGTTTAACTCTTTACTCTTTGAAAGTTGTTTATTGAGATTTGATGCTATCATTTGTTTTAGATCAAGTGTGAGCTAGAGAGTTGCACTTCAAAGTTACTATGTGCTCGATGATGATGTTCTTGGGAGATTATATGACTCATGGTAGTTGTAAGAGGCTTTGAGATCCTTTAGGAACTATGTTAGGAGGATTTTAGACTAGCCCTTGACCTTTGATAGGATAATGGTCCATAATCTTGGACTATCATGAAGTATGTATCATGGAAAGACTAGTTCCACTTTGTTCTGACTACCCTATGAGAATTGGTGTGTAGGACCATATATATCCATGGCCAAACATAGTTGGACAGTGAGCTCCTTATACATACATAGTGATATTTGTGTTTGTTGGTCACAAAGAGATATGCCTATCATCCTCGAGGGTTTACATTAGTTGCCTATGACGCTTATGGTGGGAGGCTACCATTTGTTATGTGATATCAACAACGGGGATTTGTGATAGCTCTTGAGATTATTTCATTGCATCTCTTAGATTCTAGTCTAATCTAGTTAACAAATAGGTCTCAAGACTTATGTGCTTGACTCAAGGAATCTCAGTAGACTCGCTTTAATTCTTGTAGCTTGATTTGCAATAAATGGGTTTATTATGTATAAAAACCAAGATTTTCTATTGAGTGGTCAGATTCATCCCCACCAACATTTCAGGTGAAACTTCTAATGCGTCTTAAATAATACCACGAGTGCATAGCTTTATTAGAATACAAAATCAACAAATATAGTTCGATACCATGAACACTTTTTGATAAATGAGGTTAATTAGAATTTAGGTTGCCTTACTTTAACATAGTCAAGCATTCAAGTGAAGGACAATTTCTAACCAAAATAAAGTAGAAAATAATCCTAAATTAGAAAGCTAGTAATTAAAGAAACTAAGAAACTATATAAATAAGTAAGGAACTAAATTAGAAAATTTTCTAAAACTACAACTAACTAGGAGAATGATAATTACTAAAATTACCATTAACTAGAAAATGAAACTATCTAAAATACATTTAACTAAGAATTAAGAAAACTATCTAAGCTACAACTAACTACACATTACAGTAACTTTCTAAAATTACAGTAAGTAAACAAGGAAAGCAAGGAACAAATAACTAAGAAAAGGAAATGAGATATTTCATTAATGGAAAAATATCAAGTAATTGTTACATAAGCAAGGAAAAGAAGACATAAAAATAAAGCAAGCAAATGTCCTTCAAATTTGGGATTGAATTCCCCTATAGGGCCCACTTGTTGTGTCACTCAACAGGAGCTTGTACACTTCTCTTCAACCCAAAGTAGACTAAATTACCACCAAGCATTTCATCCTTTGTATCCTAATATGCAATAAACTAAAAAATCCCATCCCAATGATCCTTAAGAATGAAGTATTAGTGCAACCAAGGAAAGAGGAGTCCTAATACTTATTCCCTAAACAATCACCACCTAAGAAAGAAAGAAGAGTAATGAAGAAGTAGAAAACGTTACTACATTTTTCCCAGGCTAGAAGCTCTTAAAATAAAGAGAAAAACTTCTGTGAGTTTGGATAAAGAGGGGATTAGTGGCCATTCATATTTAGGGAAGTTGAATCATAGAGGAGGCTTCCTTCCTTAAACATGAAATAGAGGAAAAGAAAACAAATTAGAGGCAATGAACCTTGTTTTAGGACTCACCCATTCCTAACCTTAGGAGATGAAGTGACAAGTACTAAGTACTAACGAGACACCCTTAGCTAGGAACCTAGGTGGGTTATTGATGGATTTGATTGTTTTCCTCAAATTTATTTAATGAAAAGTTTTCTTATTTCTATGAATCATTTCATTTTTCTTAGTCCAACTTCATAAAAAGAAATTGGAAAGAAAAAAAGAGAAATGATGCATGAGTGCTAGAATTATGCATGAACTTAAAATTAGAAAGTGGATGTGTGTATGTAATTAGGTGTATGAAATTAGAAAGTGGAAAGATAAGAAAAAATAGAAAGAGTGTGTGAATGAAGGAAAGTGAAATGGAATAAGAAATATTGTGATATGTATGCAGAGCATGTAAGGATCCATGCAGGCAACTTAGAAAATAAAAAATTATGTGTTTCTAAATGGAAAGTCATCTTATGCTACATGCAACTAAGATGCCTAATTCTACCATGATATGCATGAACTTTTTAAACTAAGAATGCTTGCTAAATCTAATTAACTATTATGAATGAAGTTTTTAAACTTTCCCTAGAAAATAAACAATGAAAAATAAGAAGTCAAACATGGTTTCTAAAATAGGTAAGTGCTATTTCTAAGCTAGAAAAAGTGCTATATCTGAGAATCTACTGCGCAAATACTTTTTGAAATAGGCCTAAACTAATATTAAAACATTCCTAAGATGAATGAAAAGCAATAAAAAAAAGTTTTCAAAGCTAAAAAGCAAGAAATCTAAGTGTTAAGTATGAATTCCAAAATTAGAAACTAACTACTTCTAAAATAGGAAAGTGCTTAAAAATATGAAAACTAAACAAGTTAAATGGGAAACTAATTGACAATCTAAATCTACAAAGTTAACCTAACCCAAGGAAACAAAAGTATCATGCAAATATACCATGCCTACAACCTAAGTGAGCTACTAAAGATGCCATACAAGTGAAAGTGAAAAAGATCTATCCACCAAAAGTTGGTGGAATACATTGGAAACCTTATGCTTGTATGCTTGTAAATCCTAGTGGAATGGAAGGGAGACATGATTGCATTTATACTACTCTGTGATGGAAGAATTGCCATGTAAAACATGAACTACAAAGCAAGTAAAGATGAGTAATTACCATGAAAAACCAAGGATAAACTACGACTAATTCTAAGAATCGTTTCATTTTTCTTAGTCCAACTTCATAAAAAGAAATTAGAAAGAAAAATGGGAAATGATGCATGAATTCTGGCTAACATGAATTATGCATGAACTTAAAATTAAAATGGGTGTGTGTATGAAATTAGAAGGTGTATGGCATTAGAAAGTGGAAAGATAAGAAAAAATGGAAAGAGTGTGTGAATGAAGGAAAGTGAGAATGGCATAAGAAATATTGTGAGATGTATGCATAGCATGTAAGGATCCATGCGCACAACTTAGAAATTGAAAATTGTGTGTTTCTAAATGGAAAGTGATCTTATGCTACATGCAATTAAGATGCCTAATTCTACCATGATATGCATGAACCTTTTTAACTAAGAATGCTTGCTAAATCTAATGAACTATTATGCATGAAGTTTTTAAACTTTGCCTAGAAAATAAGGAATGAAAAATAGGAAGTCAAACATGGTTTTGAAATTAGGTAAGTGCTACTTCTATGCTAGAAAAGTGCTATATCTAAGAATCTACCACACAAATACTTTCTAAAATGGACCTAAACTAATATTAAAACATTCCAAAGGTGAATGAAAAGCAATTAAAAAGTTTTTGAAGCTAAAAAGCAAGGAATCTATGTTTTAAGTATGAATTCTAAATTTAGAAACTAACTACTTCTAAAATAGGAAAGTGCTTAAAAATATGAAAACTAAACAAGCTAAATGGAAAGTAAGAGACAATCTAAATCTACAAAGTAGACCTAACCCAAGGAAATAAAAGTATCAAGCAAATCTACCATGAATGCAACCTAAGTTAGCTACTAAAGATGCCATACAAATGAACGTGAAAAAGAAGTATCCACCAAAAGTTGGTGGAATGCATTGGAAACCTTATGCTTGTATGCTTGTAAATTCTAGTCGAATGGAAGGGAGACATGATTGCATCTATACTACTCTGTGATGGAAGAATTACCATGTAAAACATGAACTACAAGGCAAGTAAATATGAGTAATTACCATGCAAAACCATGGAAAAACTACAACTAATTCATACATGGAAATCTAAGTAACAAGAAGGATGACGCATGCAACTACATTAGCAATCTAAATAAGTAAAACCTAGATGAGTGCATGCTTGTAAAAGGTGAATGGAAAAGATAGAAGATGGTAAAGAAAGAAAAAGAAAAGAATAACTAGGAAAAGGAATCGGAACCCTATCTTTATCTTCAAGGAACTTGATCATGGAAGCTTGAAAGGAGTTTGGGTGAGGGTGATCTTTCTCCTCCATTTCCCCTTTAATTTGTCCATGCACTCAAGGGAAAGTTAAAAGATGAAAAATCTATTCATAACACATATATTTATAGATTTTGAGCATAAGGGTAAGGGAATTCAAGGGTGGAGATGTGACGACCCGGGTTTTTATATGATGCAAATTTGATAAAAACGGCGAGATCTCTTGTTTTATAAATATGAAATGCATGAAAATCTTTTTCATTTTGGAAAAAATCTTTCATAAAAACCTTGAGTGCCAAAACACATTTTCAAATTATCTAGTCATGGCATAATTTTAAATTGAATCTATTCCCAAGAAAGTGTTAGTCACAGCCTCAGCTATAGAGAGTAACTACAATCAAGTAACATTGAAAGATAAGGTAGGGCTTTACTTACTTGCACTTAGTCTGGTTGTCTTTTGTCACAAGCGTTCCTTGGCCTTAAGTGTTTACTTTGTATCTGAAAAATGTTGAGGATTAGGTGAGTATATACTATACTCAATAGGAGTCCATCACTATTAGTTTTATAATGCATGGGATGTTTAAAATCATATGCTCTTTCAAAACATGTGCATGTCTGAACACTCAAGTTCAATATCGAGATTAAAAACCATCATCGAATTGGAATATTGACGACTTAAGGAAATCACATAATCCAAGTTGAAAGTATCATATATATATATATATATATCATAACATAATGATATGCATAAGATGCTCCACTGAATCCAACTCATGGATATATGGTATGGTATGGTCGACCAACCTCATATCATGCCATATGCAATGCAAATAAGTTCATGAAACCATAGGGTCCAACTATGCCCACGACCTCACTACCGTGTGGTCCCCAGGCACCTAAGGACACAGGATCATATACCTCCATGGGGCATATGACACTTCGACCCAGTGCCATGACACCAGTGGTAGCCCCCTATACCACATGCAGTCGAAGCAGGGACATGCCCTTTTTGGGCATGGTACCCATCCACCTAATAGTGGTAGAGGCTAGGAGGCCACCCCAGACCTCTCGGCATAGCGCCCACGAGCTTATTAGCCCAAATCATGTACGATCAAACAAGCCAAAAACCTCTTTTTCAAAACCTATCCTCTTTGGGTCCCTCACAACTGCCTACCAAGCGTCTTTTGGGCACTCTAGCGTCTTTTGGTAACCCTCAAGGACATGCAATCTTTCAAAAACTCAATGCTCACAAATCATGCAATATATGCATTTGTTTGCAAAACATATCTATGCATAATGTATATGCAATTATTTGCAAAACATATCTATGCCAAAACATATCTATGCATAAAGAATTTATCGTATGTATGCTGAATTAAGTCATGCTAAACAAGTTGTATAACTTATACTTAAAACATGCATAAAACAATCATGGCTCTTAAAAAGTCTAGTAGCGATAGAGTACCTACCTGGCTAGGTCGCGCTAACCCCTTTGTCCTCGTGCGCTCCTGAACATGGTTTGGGGAATCAAGGTTAGTTTGGCCTATCTTTTATAGGTTTTAGAGTGGTTGGTCTTACTACTTAGGCATTAAGGGTTCATCCCCATGCCTATGGGTGTCCTAAGGTCCTAATTGGGCCTTGGTATCATCAATTTTCCAAAGGTCTAGTGGCCACGCACCACCATCCTATTCTAAGGGTCTTTCCCACCTTTAATTGGGCCTTGATTAGGGAATTTATAGTTTAGGTGTGTCCGTGTCATAGACACGGACACAACGCCTTTCGCGGTGCGTCAATCGGAGCCCTAGATCTCAAGTTATAAGCATTTTAGTATCACATGTACATAAAGGCCTTTAAGAGGTGGAATCCCAGAACGGTAACACGTTGCACGTCAGCGGCATGCGCTCCAGCGGGCGCTTCTGCAGACACGCTGGATTCCCGCCTGTCTTTTTCATTTGCGGGCGCATCCGTGGTTTCTCTCGAATGCAGACGACGTGTTTCGTCCAGTGGGGAGTGTTTTGTTCATTGGGGGACCGGGGCATCCTTGGGACGCCCTGGTTCGACTCTGTCGAACCAGTGCGGCCCAAGGATTGTCCCTGGGTCCTTTGTGACTCTCCAGGGCCCGTTTTTGCATGAATTTTCATGCGAAAACTTAAGGAAACTTAGCCTAGGACTAATGGGAAGGCGGGTTTAGAGGGATTTTGGGCATACCTGGCTCGTTGCTAGGTTTTTCTCCACGTTTCTCCTCTTTGTTGCTTCTCCAAAATGGGTTTTTCTCAAGCTTTTGGGCAGCCATTAGAGGCGCCAAAGAGTTCTATTTATAGAGCTATAAGAGGGTTCTGGAGGGGGGTCTCACCGCCCTTGAATGGAGGTGGAGAAACCTCCAGAATGGTGGTGATTTCTCCTCCAAACACTGCCATTCTAGAACCCTCTAGGAGGTTGAAGAAAGGGGGAGCCCGTATCAAAACGGGCCCCTGTGTTACATTTTTGCCCCTAAACTTCAAAGGGCCATAACTTGCTCATTTTAACTCTGTTTTGGGTGATTTTGGTCTTGTTGGATTCCTTTTTTTGAGACACACCTAATGGTACCATTATCAGGACCAAATTTCTGGGTTTATTTAGGGTGAATAGGGAAATGACCAAAATACCCTTATTTCCAAAAAGTGAACTTTTCACTGCTAACTTGGGATTTTAATGTTACAAAATTAGAGTCATTACATTCTTACCCCCTTAGGGGAATTTTTCCCTCTAAATTCTATACTATATACAGTCAAAAGATCTCGGGGTACTTTTCTCGCATTTCTGACTCCAGTTCCCAAGTCTCTTCTTTCATGTGCGCATTTCTCCACAAAACTTTGACTAAGTGTATGTCCCTGTTCCGCAACTTCTTACTCTTATGATCCAGGATCTCAACTAGTCTTGTCTCTAGCTTGAGATCCTCCGTCAACTCTATGGGTACCTGATTGATGACATGAGTAGGGTCAGGCACGTACCTCCTTAGCATAGATATATGGAATACATTATGCACTTCAGATAGCTGAGGGGGTAGTGCGATCCTGGAGGCCACTTTTCCCACTTTCTCTAGGATTTTGAAAGGTCCTATGTAACGCGGACTAAGCTTGCCCTTGATACCAAACCGCATAACTCCTTTAGTGGGAGATATCTTCAGGAAAACGTGCTCTCTTATGTCAAATTCTAATGGTCTCCTCCTTCGGTCAGCATAGCTCTTTTGGCGGCTTTGAGCTGTGAGGAGGCGTCTTCTTATGAGTTTGACCTTCTCGGCGCATTGCTTCACCAGCTCAGACTGGAGCACCTTGGACTCTCCAACTTCGCTCCAACTGGTGGGTGATCGACAGGGTCTCCCATAGAGCGCCTCGTACGGAGCCATGCCAATGCTCGACTGAAAGTTGTTGTTGTATGCAAACTCGACTAGTGGTAGGTTTTCATCCCAGCTCTGCTTCCAATCGAGGGCACAGGTTCGCAACATATCTTCGACTATCTGGATCGTACGCTCTGACTGTCCATTGGTCTGGGGATGGGCTGTGCTATAGTTCAAGGAAGATCCTAAGGATTTTTGGACGGACTTC
The DNA here is from genome assembly GCA_035236585.1 of Warburgia ugandensis. Classification (NCBI taxonomy): domain Eukaryota; kingdom Viridiplantae; phylum Streptophyta; class Magnoliopsida; order Canellales; family Canellaceae; genus Warburgia; species Warburgia ugandensis. The sequence continues at coordinate 50,660,827 of CP141133.1, read as the reverse complement.
TAGAGTTGTGAAGTGAAGTGGCTATCCCTATCTGAAGTGATACTAAGGGGTATGCCATGTAGACTCACTATCTCTTTGATGTATAGCTGAGATAGGCTGTCAGTGGATTGGGTATGGCATATAGGAAGGAAATGGGCTGTCTTAGTTAATCTATCAACAATTACCCAGATCATGTCATGACCCTTAGAGGTCCTGAGTAACCCTACGATGAAGTCCATGGTAATATGGTCCCATTTCCATTCGGGTAACTCAAGGGGTTGTTACAATCCCGCCGGTCTTTGATGTTCAGCCTTTACTTGTTGACATATTAGACACTTTGCCACAAACTCCCCTATGTCTCTTTTCATGCCATCCCACCAATATTGTCTCTTTAAGTCTTGATACATCTTAGTTCCTCCTGGGTGTATAGTATACTTAAACCGATGAGCCTCTTTTAAGATTTCTTGTCTTAACTCTTCATTAGTCGGTACCACTAATCTTCCTTGCATGTAGACGCTACCATCTTCCCCTTAAGTAAACCCTGGTTTTCCTATGAAAGCTTGTATATCTGGATCTCCCTTCTGTTCTTTCTTAACCTTTTCATTAACAGCTGACTTTATTGTTAGACCTGCCATAATGATCTTGTGCTTACTTATATATGGTTTCCATGTGATTACTTCTTGTAATAGCTTCCATCTCTTAGTTAATAAACTTGCACACATCCCTTGGGTTTTTCTACTTAATGCATCAGCTATCACATTGGCCTTTCCAGGGTGATAATGAATGGAGAAATCATAGTCTTTTAAGTATCCCATCCATCGTCTTTGTCGCATGTTTAGGTCTTGTTGGGAAAAGATATATTTAAGACTCTTGTGATCTATAAATACTTCAAACTTTTCCCCATATAAATAATGTCTCCAAATTCGCAAGGCAAAGACTATGGCCGCTAATTCCAAGTCATGGGTCAGGTAATTGACTTCATGCTTCTTGAGTTGTCAAGAAACATAAGCAATTACCTTCCCATGTTGCATAAGTACGCAGCCTAGTCCCTGTTACGAGGCATCGCTGTATATCTCAAATCCGCCACTTCCAGAAGGTAAGGTAAGGACAGGTGCTGTAGTTAACCTTCTTTTTAGTTCTTGGAAGCTTTCCTCACATTTATCAGTCCATTCAAATCTTGTGTCTTTCCTGGTCAGCCTAGTTACAGGTAAAGCAATTTGTTAAAAACCCTCAATGAATCTCCTATAGTATCCGGCAAGTCCTAAGAAGCTTCTTATTTCTGTGACTATCTTAGGTCTTTCCCATTTCTGTACAGATTCAACCTTAGCGGGGTCAACTGCTATGCCATCTTGAGAAATAATGTGTCCTAAGAAATTAACCCTTTCTAGCCAAAACTCACACTTACTGAATTTTGCAAATAACTTGTGTGCTCGTAGGGTGCTTAATGTTATCCTTAGATGTTCCTTATGGTCTTCAAGAGTTTCAGAATATATTAAGATGTCATCCACAAACACTATGATGAATTTATCTAAGTACTCCTTGAACACCCCATTCATGAGGTTCATAAACGCAGCTGGAGCATTAGTTAAACCAAATGACATCACTCTGAAATCATAATGGCCGTATTGAGTCCTGAAGGCTGTCTTGGGAATATCTTCTTCTCTAACTTGAAGTTGATGGTACCCGGATCGTAGATCAATCTTAGAGAATACTCTGGCTGACTAAAGTTGATCGAAAAGATCATCAATTCGGGGAAGGGGGTACTTATTCTTAATGGTGACCCTATTTAGCATCTGATAGTCCACGCACAATCTCATGGAGCCATCCTTTTTCTTAGCAAAAAGGACTAGAGCTCCCCACGGAGAGACGCTAGGTTGTATGAACCCTTTATCAAGTAGTTCTTGTAACTAGGTCTTCAATTCTTTTAGTTTTGCAAAAGCCATTCGGTAAGGAGCTTTGGAAATGGGGGAAGTACCGGGTATAAGGTCAATGATAAACTCAATTTCCCTTGGTGGAGGTAGACCTGGTAAGTCCTCAGGGAATACGTCAGGAAATTCTCGGACTACCTCGACATCCTCTAGCTTTGGTTGGGGACTCTCGACAGATTCAATCTTGGCTAAGAAGAAGGGGCATCCCTGAGCAATGTGCTTAACTGCTTTCATGGCAGAAATATCACACGCTCTAGAATAATCCTTTCTTCCTTGGAGGGTGAAAGTGTCTCCATTAGGTAGGGTAAAAGTGACATGTTTCTGGCGGCAATCAACAAAGGCTTGATGAAAGGCTAGCCAGTCCATACCTAAGATGATGTCAAAGTCATTCATCTCTAAGTGAATAAGATTAGCATGTAGCAAATGGTCCTTGATCAAAATGGGGACATCCTGGAGATAAGTATAGGTGGGAAGTACCTGGCCTACAGGAGTCATGACTTCTAGAGTGAAGTCTAGGTCCTGTGGTATAATGTCCAAGAATGATGCAAACTCCCGGGATATGAAAGAATGAGTGGAGCCTGTATCGAATAGAACTTTAGCAGGTGTATCATAGATAGAAAGAATACCTTCAACTACTGCATTTGAAGCCTGGGCTTGACTGGAAGTGAGGGAAAAGACATGTCCTTGGCTTTTTGGAACTTGATCTCCTTTACGCTCTTCAACTTTCTTTTTAGGACAATTACTAGCAAAATGTCTTAATTCTCCAATAGCAGGTGATGTTGGAAATGGGACATGGTTTTCCTCAATGATACCTGTTACACTTAGGGCATGTCTTCCAGTCTGGTCTTCTTCCTTTGTTTTCAAACGGCTTCTTGAAAGGTGGCTTGCGTCCAGATGACTAAAATGATCTCTTCCCTTTATTTCCCATGGTGTTGATGTTCTTAGTTTCCTTTATTGCCTGGTTCCTTTGATAATCCTTTTCGTATAGGGAGGCCATCTCTACGGCTTTGGCTACTGTGGAAGGTTGGAAACCTAGAACTCTGTTCCTGAGTCCTGGTTTAAGCCCATCTACAAATCGTTCTGCTGCATCTTCCTCATCAGCACAAGCACATGGTGTAAATCTTCAGAGGATGATGAATCTATTTTCATACTATTGGACAGTCATGTTTCCTTGTTCTAAGTCCATAAATTCTTTTTTCTTCTGTTTTCTTCTGTGTTTGGGATAATATTTGTCATTAAAGACCTTTTCAAACTCTTCCCATCCTATTGTTTCTCGCTGGTCAAAATAAGCCCTTTCTGCTGTTTCCCACCAAAAGGTAGCCTCTCCCATGAACAAAAATGTGGCCATGGGTACTTTTCTTTCTTCATCTATGTTCATGGCTTTAAATATCTTTTCAATATCAATTAACCATTTTTCAGCTACAGATGCTTCATCTTCTCCTGTGAATAAGGGAGCTAATTTCTGAAACCTTTCTAACTGAACCTCAGTCCTATCTATTGCTTTATCAGGGGAAGGATCTCGTGTGGTAGGGGTTTGGCTTTGACTATTCATGTATTGTCCCATATTCTGTAGGAATTACTGGAACAAGTCAGCCATCCCATTGCCTGACCCAGTGGAGTCCACTGGTGGGGCTTCAGGTCTTGGAACATTGCTTCCTTTCTTCTTAGGCATCTGTAATCACAAGGTAATTCACCAAGCCTTAGGTTGTGTTATCCTATTACCCCTTACTCTTTCTTGGATGAAACTTGATTATAAGTTATTCTCCTCATAACTGGGCTGTGAGTAACGTTAAACCTGACTCTGATACCAACTATGACAACCTGGGTTTTTATATGATGCAAATTTGATAAAAAAGGCGAGATCTCTTGTTTTATAAATATGAAATGCATGAAAATCTTTTTCATTTTGGAAAACAATCTTTCATAAAAACCCCGAGTGTCAAAACACATTTTCAAATTATCTAGTCATGGCATAATTTTAAATTGAATCTATTCCCAAGAAAGTGTTAGTCACAGCCTCAGCTATAGAGAGTAACTACAATCAAGTAACATTAAAAGATAAGGTAGGGCTTCACTTACTTGCACTTAGTCTGGTTGTCTTTTGTCACAAGCGTTCCTTGGCCTTGAGTGTTTACTTTCTGTCTGAAAAATATTGAGGATTGGGTGAGTATATACTAAACTCAGTAGGAGTCCATCACTACTAGTTTTATAATCCATAAGATGCTTAAAATCATATGCTCTTTCAAAACATGTGCATGTCTGAACACTCAAGTTCAATATCGAGATTAAAAACCATCATCGAATTGGAATATTGATGACTTAAGGAAATCACATAATCCAAGTCAAAAGTATCATATATATATATATATCATAACATAATGATATGCATAAGATGCTCCACTGAATCCAACTCATGGATATATGGTATGGTATGGTCGACCAACCTCATATCATGCCATATGCAATGCAAATAAGTCCACGAAACCATAGGGTCCAACTATGCCCACGACCTCACCGCCGTGTGGTCCTCGGGCACCTAGGGACACAGGATCATATACGTCCACAGGGCATATGACACTTCGATCCAGTGTAGTGACACCAGTGGTAGCCCCCTGTACCACATGCAGTCGAAGCAAGGACATGCCCTTTTTGGGCATGGTACCCATCCACCTAGTAGTGGTAGAGGCTGGGAGGCCACCCCAGACCTCTCGGCATAGCACCCACGAGCTTATTAGCCCAAATCATATACGATCAAACAAGCCAAAAACCTCTTTTTCAAAACCTATCCTCTTTGGGTCCCTTACAACTGCCTGGCCCTCACAACTGCCTACCCAGCCTCTTTTGGGCACTCCAACGTCTTTTGGTAACCCTCAAGGACATGCAATCTTTCAAAAACTCAATGCTCACAAATTATGCAATATATGCATTTGTTTGCAAAACATATCTATGCATAATGTATATGCAATTATTTGCAAAACATATCTATGCATAAAGCATTTATCATATGTATGCTGAATAAGTCATGCTAAACAAGTTGTATAACTTATACTTAAAACATACATAAAACAATCATGGCTCTTAAAAAGTCTAGTAGCGATAGAGCACCTACCTAGCTAGGTCGCGCTAACCCCTTTGTCCTCGTACGCTCCTGAACATGGTTTGGGGAATCAAGGTTAGTTTGGCCTATCTTTTATAGGTTTTAGAGTGGTTGGTCTTACTACTTAGGCATTAAGGGTTCATCCCTATGCCTATGGGTGTCCTAAGGTCCTAATTGGGCCTTGGTATCATCAGTTTTCCGAAGGTCTAGTGGCCACGCGCCACCATCCTATTCTAAGGGTCCTGCCCACCTTTGATTGGGCCTTGATTAGGGATTTTATAGTTTGGGTGTGTCTGCTTCATCGACACGGACACAACGCCTTTCGCGGCACCTCAATCGGAGCCCTAGATCTCAAGTTATAAGCATTTTAGTATCACATGTACATAAAGGCCTTTAAGAGGTGGAATCCCAGACCGCTAACGGGTTGCGCGTCAGCGGCATGCGCCCCAGTGGGCACGTCTGCAAATGCGTTGGATTCCTGCCCATCTTTTTCATTTGAGGGCGCATCCGTGGTTTCTCTCGAATGCAGATGACGTGTTTCGTCCAGTGGGGAGCGTTTTGTTCGTTGGGGGACCAGGACGTCCTTTGGAGGCCCTGGTTTGACTCTGTCGAACCAGTGCAGCCCAGGGATCGTCCCTGGGTCCTTTGTGACTCTCCAGGGCCCATTTTTGCATGAATTTTCATGCAAAAACTTTGGGAAACTTAGCCTAGGACTAATGGGAAGACTGGTTTGGAGGGATTTTGGGCATACGTGGCTCGTTGCTGAGTTTTTCTCCACATTTCTCCTTTGGTTGCTTCTCCAAAATGAGTTTTTCTCAAGCTTTTGGGCTGCCATTAGAGGCGCCCAAGAGCTCTATTTATAGAGCTATAAGAGGGTTCTGGAGGGGGCTCTCACTGCCCTTGAATGGCGGTGGAGAAACCTCCAAAATGGCAATGATTTCTACTCCAAACACCACTGTTCTAGAACCCTCTAGGAGGTTGAAGAAAGGGGATGCCCGTATCAAAATGGGCCCCTATGTTTTTCAGGCTAAATCCATTTTTTAATGAAAATTACATTTTTCCCCCTGAACTTCAAAGGGCCATAACTTGCTCATTTTAACTCTGTTTTGGGTGATTTTGGTCTTGTTGGATTCCTTTCTCCAAGACGCACCTAATGGTACCATTCTCAGGACCAAATTTCTGGGTTTAGTTAGGGTGAATAGTGAAATGACCAAAATACCCTTATTTCTAAAAAGTGAACTTTTCATTGCTAACTTGGGATTTTAATGTTACAAAATTGGAGTCATTACAGGAGATCAAGCCATTTTTTCTAAAACCATGGGATTCAAGTATAGGATTGGGAGATGAGAATGGAAGAAATAAGATGGGTAGGAAAAGTGAAAGAAATAAGAAAGCCTAAGGGAAGAAGGGAATAAGTAGGAAACAGTATGAATTAGAAAGGGAGACCAAGGAGGTAGCTTAGGAATAAAGGAAGGAAGTGAAATTAAATATGAAAGTGGCTACTAGAAGGGAGGGAGGCATGATTTTCATGACAAGAAAGTGGAGGTGGAAAATGGATGAAAATAAAAAGGAAAGATAAAGGAAAAGGAAGGAAAATACAAGAAATAAGTAGGAAAATTAATTAGTGGGGAGAAATGTGAAAAAATGGAAAGTTGGTGGGTAAATATATTCATTTTTTTATATTTAGAAAGTCTTGATGGTGGGGCATGGAATGCACATGGATGTGCATGTGAATGATTTAGAAGCCCTAAGATGTATGAGCCCTTGGATGAGATTGGATGGTTGAGATCTTCTTTTCCTTTGGGTTTTGGTTTGAATTTTTGACATACAAAATGTGGCTAGGGTTTTGATCTTGTCAATACTTCATTCCTAACCGTTGCATCACACCTACCCTTACTTGAATGGATGAGATCCATTTATGGTGTAAACCTTCATTAAACTTCACTTCTTCTCTACCATTGGATAAGATTTCCCTAGGATGAATGGCCTTGATTCTTGAAAATCCACATATGATCATGTGACCCAATTGTGCTTTAATATCTTGTTTGATAAGACATCTTCTCTTTCATTGATTCTTCATCCTTTTGGTTGAGTAGGAGGCTTAAGACCGGGTTATCAAAAAATGGGTATAAGGGTAAACAAAGGATATTTGGAAGATATGTAAAGGTCATCTAATAGTGCATTCACAATTTTCTTTTCTACCATAATGGTGAACATTTCATTTTACATCACTATCTTTTTCTTGATTTTTCTCAATTTTTTAGTTTTGAATTTTCCTTTTGGTAAAGCCTTTCTTTGAATTTTTCAATCATTATTTATCTCATGACTTATATTGCTCATACTTTTCTTCAAGATGATCTTCAACCATATCTGCATATTTCCAAAACAACTAAGTGGATATATTATAGGGTTTCAATAGGGTAATGATTGTTTGGCTAACAAAAGAAAAGGCTTATATTTTTAAGGCTCAAAGGGTTAACTAGTGGGAAAGCAATATAGGAAGGTTAAAGGCCATGGGTTTACCAAGTATAGCTTCTATCATTCCTAGGTTTCATATGACCTAAACATAACTATAAATGCTAGAGATAATTGGTATAGTATGTTAGATGTCTTCCTAATAGTTGAGCAAGATGAAGAATAATGAGACCAATTAAGAAATTAATGTCCATTGAAGAAAATTTTGAATTTATGTATAACCCCTAAAAAAGGAAGAATGGCTCCAAAGTTCATCTTGGTTAAAATTCTCCACTTATCTTTTTCAAGATTTTTAAGTTATTTTCTCTTCAACTTTAACTATATACATATGGCTATCTTGTGCAATGAATATTCCAAGCTTAACTTTTCATCAAATACTTTATAAAATAGTAAAAAATGAACTAATTGTATACAAATCTATTAATAAGCTAAAGTTCAAAAGATAGCTTGAATAGTCAAAAAATCTAAATTCTCATCCTCATAGAGGAATTTTTCACAAGCTTTTATCAAAATCTTTTAAGAAGAAAAAGACTCAAAAATAAAGAAAAGAATAAAAAATAAAGGTTTTAGACACATCATAATTTGAATACCCTCACACTCTTATAGCAAGAGAATCCTTTAGATAAGTTTAGGTTTAGCATCCTTCTTAAATAGAAGGTACTTCAATGTGGAATGATCTGAATAGTTGATTACTTTAGACCCTAAAAGGTATGACCTAAATTTATCCAAAGCAACCACTGCAGCCAACAACTCTTCCTCTGTAGAAGAGTAGTTGATTTGGGCATCATTAAGAGTCTTACTGGCATAATAAATTGCACAGAGAAGTTTAGCAATTTGCTGCCCTAAAATAGCACTGATTGCATAATCAGAAGCATCACATGTAATCTCAAATGGAGCATTCTAATCTAGTGGTCATATAGTGGGTGCTGAGGTGAGCTCAACTTTAAAGAATTCAAGGCTATCATGTTGTTTTCATCTAATTTAAAAATTGCCTCCTTTGCTAACAAATTGCATAGGGGCATAGAAATTTTGCTAAAATCTTTAATAAATCTTCTATAAAATCTAACATGGCCTAGGAATGAGTGAATTTTCCTTCACTATTCTTAGAGGGGAAAGATTGGAGATGAGGTCCACTTTTGTCTTGTCAATCTCTATGCTATTACATGATATTATATACCTAGCACTATGCCACTTTTCACCATGAAATGACATTTTTCCTAGTTAAGTACTAAAATTTTCTCTTGACACCTTCCTAACAATAGAGTTAGGTGGGTTAGGCACTCATCAAAAGTAGACCCAAACACTAAGAAATCATCCATAAACATCTCAAGGAATCTCCCCACCATATCAGAAAAGATACTCATCATACATCATTGAAAAGCCCCTAGTGCATTACATAACCCAAAAGGCATGTGTCTATAGGCAAAAATTCCAAAGGGACAAGGGAAAGCAGTCTTTTCTTGACCCTCTAGTGCTATTGGAATTTGGTTATACCTACATCTAATAGCTTAGGTACCTCTACCCTAACTACTTCCTTCATGTGATGGTTTAGCAACCGTTACAACTCCTAATACATTTTAACATTCTCCTCTAAATGAATCCAGTTCGTGGAAATAGTGAGACTAATTCTATTAATGTTTGAGATAGACTAGATTATAGCTATCTTATGTCTCTGGAGATTATTAAGCAGCTTACTTTTCTAACTAGATCATGCTTGACTAGCCAAGTAGATAAATGACTTTGCATATTCTTGATTTCTCCCACATTCGTATTTGTATGAGTATTTCACATTTCCAATCAAATTGGGGGTAATATAATCCTTATGTAGGGCCTAGCCTATCCAACCTTTGGGCGTCAAGGTACGTTCATGTGTGGATGATTTTCATAAGAGATTCCCAACATATCACAAGACTCTTTCTTGAAAATCCACACATTTCCAAATCCAGAAAATAGATGGGATTCTTGAATTCTTCCTTGGGGAAAATACTTTTATGCATACCTCTTCCAGTTGATCCATACCATACTATATTTTTTGCTCTTGATTTAGATCTGAGGTTATATAATAGGCAAGGTCTTGGAGGGACCTAAAAATGCATACTTTAAGCTTTCTAGCAAAGCTTTTAGGTCTAGTGTTGGTGTTTCTTCAGGTGGCTTTTACTAAGCTGAAGGTGGTATTGGGGTAGCTATATTTGGTCTCTATTTAGAAGTATCCACTACCACTACAGCTTCAAGTAATGGGTCTATTTTTTCAATGAGACTAACTTGATTGGACTTAAGAGATGAAAGGAAAGTGTCATGAAATATGCTTTCTATGCAATTCACAGCAAAAGAATCTTCAAAGTCCATCTGTTGTGTAGCATTAAAAATGTTGAACCGGAGTTTCATGTTATTGAATAATAGTTTCATGAAACCATTCCTAAAGTTGATTATTGCATTAGATGTTGCTAAATATGGATGGCCAAGATAATAGGGATTTCAACATCTAGATTGGATATAGGTTCTGTGTCTTGGACTAAAAAGTTCATTGGAAAAAGAAACTACTCCACTTGTATCAAAACATCTTCTACAACTTCCCTAGGAATTTTAACATATTGATCTACTACTTGTAAGGTGGTAGAGCTAGGTGTAAGTTCACCTAATCCTAGTTGCTCATAGACCAAGTACGACAATAAGTTAACAGTAGCCCCTAAAACTAAAAGTTCCTTACTAAATCTATATTTCCTAATAACGCATGAAATTGTAGGGAAACCAAGATCTTTATACTTAGAAGGGATTTGGTGTTGTAGAATAGAACTAGCTCTACAAATGAGAAAGACCTTCTTGCGCATATTAAGCTAATGCTTTCATTGTAAGTTTTCCCCTTGTTAGCATTATTCATTCTCTGAGGAAATAGAGTTTTTGGCACGTTAGGTGCATCATGAAGGGGCTCAAATCAAGAGGATGCTGGATGTACTTTTTCTTTCCCTTTTTTAGAATGAATAGTCCTTTCTTTCTGCTCAAATTGTGGGATATCCCTAGTCTAACCTATCTAATTTTCTACTTGTTTTCCACTCGTAAGGATTTTGATGGATTTGACTTGATTAGATGATGTGGAACTAATCTCATACTAACCCTTAGGGTTTGGAACTGGTTGATTAGGAAACTTACCTTTTTCCTTTTCTTGATGCATAGCAAAGAGCTGAACAATCTAATACTCCAACTTTGTAATAGATTGTGAGTTGGCTTGTAAGATCTATTTTGTTTGATTTTGAAATTGCATTGTATTGTTTTGAAACTTAACATTCTCTTGCATGAAGATTTTCAGAGTCACATCTAGTGATTGTTTCATTGGTTGGGGTGAAATTGTCTAGTCAATTACTATAAGGGCATATTGTTCCTAGGAAAAGGTTGTTGAGGGTGATTCCCTTATTATTCTTTGACTATAAAACTTTAGATGCCTAACCCATTCATAGTTGTGTGAGATCATCTAATCATCTACTCTTCCTACTTTCTAAGTAAACATATCAATTTTACTATACAATACTGGAAATTGAGGTTGTGAATTTCTTTCCATGCGGGTAAAGTAATCCCATTGCTAGGAATTATCAGCAAGTGTTTAAAAGAAATTTCTAGCTTCCACATTGCTTTTAGAAATGAAAGCCCCTCAACTAGTGGCATCTATCTTACATAGATTATGTGGTGTCAGACCTTTGTAAAAATATTGAACCTATAGCCACTTCTCAAGACCATGGTGGGAACAATTCACAAGCAAGCCCTTCCAACATTCCTAGCATTTATAGAAATGATTTCCCTTCTTTTGATGGAAATTTACAATTTTGTGCCTAAGGATGTTGGTTTTATGGATTGGAAAAAATTTATTCAAAAATTTCTTAGATAATTGATCTCATGTGGTGATAAACCATAATTCTATAGAGTTAAGCTATGCCATGGCTTTGTCCTTAAGAGAAAATGGGAATAGACTCAGCCTAATAGAGTCATTAGAGAAGCTACAAAATTTGAAAGTTGCACATATGCCAAGAAATTCCTTAATATGGTGGATGGGTCTTCCTTGTCAAACCCATAAAAGTAGGTAGAAGTTAAATAACCCCTAGTTTAAACTCAAAGGGATCTTCATTTGTTGCAGGTAATGCTATGCATGAAGGTGAGTTGAATTGACCCAATGTAGACTAATCCTTTAATGATTTTACTTCTACTTCCTTGTTGGCCATTTCTATGGCAAGGATCTCTTGATCTATTGGAATACTTTGGCCTTGCCTTGAAGATCATTCAATATTTATATGTAAAGGTACTAAATGAGGATTAAGTAATTGATGACTATGCATACACCAAGAGATGGTTTACTTGTATACAATGGAACTAAGTTATTGTATACAAAGAAAGCCTCAATTTTTTCTCATTTAGTCTAGGGGAGGCCCAAACTAGAATATGCAACCTAAATTCTAAAACAAATAAGGAAAACCAATATTCTAATCCTAAGTAACAATCTAAAAGACTTCTTTTCTTGAAGAAGCTTTAAGATTATTTCTAACCCTAGGTTGCTCCTTCTCACTTTCAAACTAACACTACTACTTTCCAATTAGATCTTGATTTAAACCAACCACTTCACACCGTCCTTAGTCAGTTATTGTTGATTTGGGTCATAGAATGTGTTGGCAGAGTTAGTCGTTTAAATACCAGCATAGTCAATTATATTGGGGCCATTAGAGTGGCAATAGGCCACTTCCTTCCAAGAGGATCATACAAGCTCAATGGCTACTAAGGTCTCTTCTAGATTAATTTCAAATTAGAAATGAGAAGGTTGGGGTGCATTAGGTGCTGTTTAATCTAGGTGGGCTAAGCAGTGGTGTTGAAATCCACCCTTGTTCCTATGAGGGGTGTTCCCTTACTAATTCATTAAAGCATTCCCACACAGTTTGATCAACATATAAGCACCTTAAAGCAATAAATATGTCTCTATTTATAAAGGAAAAGTATTAAATCTAGTTCAAACCCATGAATACAACAATTAAAGGAAATATTTTCTATATGCTCTACACTACCATTCAAATTCAACCTAAACTAGAAATTGGAAAGAAGGAAAGAATAGTCTCCTAGTAGGGTTTGTGAAGTAATCTTCTATACAAGGATAGGTCCATGTACAGGTCACCTCCTCTTCTAGGTTAGGATGGCCCATGCTTGACCTCCTATTACATCCTCACTACAATTCACTCAAATAAAAATATATAATTGGAAACTATCCTATGGTATTCCTCCAAAGCTTTTTTCACATCCAAATTCCTACTTGAAAGAAATAGGAAGTATAAAATTCATTGGAATAAGGGAAGTTATACAAAACGGAAAATGTGCTTAAATGGAAGGACAATTTCTAAAATTACTATTAACTAGAAAAGGAAACTATCTAAAACAAAATTAATTGAGAGTTAAGCAAAATATCTAAGCAACAATTAACTACACATTAAAGTAACTTTCTAAACTTACACTAAGTAGAAAAGGAAAGCAAGGAACATATTAACTAAGAAAGGGAAAAAGAGCTATTTCATTAATGGCCAAATATCAAGGAATTTTTACAAAAGCAAGGAAAATAAAGCATAAAAATAAAGCAAGTAAATGTCCTTCAAATCTAGGTTTGAATTTTGTTATAGGGCCCACATGTTGAATCACTCAACAGAAGTTTGTACATTTCTCTTCAACCCAAAATACACTAAATTACCACCAAGCATTTTATTCTTTGTATCCCAACATGCCATAAACTAGCAAATCCCATTCAATGAATCTTAGGAATGAATTATTAGTGCAACCAAGAAAAGAGAAGTTCTAAAACTTTTTACCTGAACAATCATCACCCAAGAAAGAAGGAAGAGTGATGAAAAAGGAAGTAGAAAAAGTTACTACATTTTCCCTAAACCAAAAACTCTTAAAAGAAAAAGGGGAACTTCAGATACTTTAGATAATAAGTTAATTTGAGGTCATTCATATTTAAGAAAGTTGGTGAAATTACAAAGTGGAAAGATAAGGAAACATGGGAAAAGTGTTTGAATGAAGGAATGAGAGAATGGAAATGAAAATAATGTGAGATGTATGCAAATCTAGCATGGGAGGATCCATGCATGCAACTTGGAAAATAGAAAGTGTGTGTTTCTAAATGGATAGTGATAAGCTTACACTACACACAACTCAGGTGCCTAATTCTATCATGATATATGCATCAATATTTTAAACAAAAAATTCTTTCTAAATCTAGCAAACTACTACGCATGAAGTTTTTAAACTTTCCCTAGAAAATAAGCAATAAAAAGTAGGAAGTCCATCATGCTCAAACATGGTTTCTAAATTAGAAAAGTGCTAGATTTAAGAATCTATCATGCAAATAATTTCTAAAATAGACCTAAACTAACCCTCAAGCATTCCTAAAATAGTGACAATAATTTAGAAAGTTTCTATAGTTAAAAATCAAGGAATCTAAGGTTTAAGTGTGAACTCTAAAATTAGATACGAATTACTTCTAAAAAAGGAAGGTGCTTCAAAATATGGAAACTATGCAAGCTAAAAGGGAAGCTATGCTACAGCCTAGATCTACAAAGTAAACCTAACCTAAGGAAATAAAAGTATCATGAAAATCTACCATGAATGAAGCCTAAGCAAGTTACTAAAGATGTCATACAAGTGAACATGAAAAAAGACGTATCCACCAAAAGTTGGTGGAATGCATTGGAAACCTTGGGCTTGTATGCTTCTAGATCCTAATAGAATGGAAGGGAGACATGGTTGAATCGATAATACTCTATGATGAAAGAAATTACCATGAAAAATATGAACTACAAGGCAAGTAAATATGAGAAATTACCATGCAAACTAAGAAAAAGCTACACTAATTCATGCGTTCAAATCTAAGTAACATAAAGGATGATGCATGAAACTACATTAGTAATCTAACTAAGAGAAACATAGATGAATACATGCTTGAAGAAGGTGAATGGAAAATATAGAAGTGGTAGAGAAAGAAAAAGAAAAAATAAGAAAGAAAAGTAATTGGTAATGGAAGCTTGAAGGAAGTTGGGATGAGGGTGATCTTCTTACTCTGTTTCTCCTATGATTTGGCTATGCAGTCAAAGTAAAGTTAAAAGATGAAAACCCTCTCAAGGGTGGTGATCAAGCCATTCTAATTAAAACCAATCCAAGGGCTAGATGGGGTGTGGGATACAAATATAGGAATGGGAGATGAGAATTGAAGAAATAATATGAGAAGGGAAAGAGAAAGGAATAAGAAATCCTGAGGGAAGAAGACACTAAGTGGGAAAAAGAAAGAATTAGAAGGAGAGACCAAGAAGGTAGCTTAGCAATGAAGGAAGTGAAAGCAAATAAGAAAGTGGCTATTGTAGGGGGAGGACTAATTATCATTATAGGAAAGTCGAGGTGGAAAACATGAGAAAATAAAATAAAATAAATAAATAAAGGAAAAAAGAAGGAAAGATAAGGAATAAGTAGGAAAAGAAATTGTTGAGAAGAAAAGTGAAAGAAATGAAAAGTTAGAGTGGAAATCTAGGGTTTTTCATATTTAAAAAGTCCTAAGAAGGGTGGAGCATGGAATGCACATTGATGCATGTGTGTGCATGCGCGCGCGCGTGTGTGTGTGTGTGTGTGTGTGTGTGTGTGTGTGTGTTTGTGTGTGTGTGTGTGTGTTTGTGTGTGTGTGTGGTTTAGAAATCCTAAGATGTATAAACCCTGGGATGAGATTGGAAGGTTGAGATTCCTTTTCTTCGGGTTTTGTTTAGACTTTTCAACCCAGGAAAGGTGGCTAGTGTTTTGATCTTGTCAATACTTGATTCCTAACCGTTAGATCATACATACCCTTGCTTGAATAGATGAGATCCACTTATGGTATGTAAACCTTCTTTAATCTTCATTTCTCCCCCACTGTTGGATTGGATTGCCCTAGGATGAATGGCCTTGATTCTTAAAGATCTTCATATGATCATGTGGACCAATTGTGATTCAATATTTTGTTTGGATAATACACCTCCTCATTGGTTGATTCTTCATCCTTTTGGTTTAGTGGGAGAGAGAAAATAAATGAAAAGTCTTCATGTGGTCTCATTCTTCTTTTTTCTAAGAAACTTTCATTGTATATAATTCTATTATATATGAATTCAGCTTCTTTTCATGAGCTTCTAAAGGAGGTGACATGTGTGCAATTGTACTTGAATTTGAAAATTGTCACCTTTTCACCCTCATTTCAGTTGGAATTGGTTGTTCTAAATTCAATAGTGACACATAATGATCCTTTTGAACCCCTAGGACTTCATTTATGGCATGTATGACCCTTCATGTAGTTTAGAATGTGAAATTTCTCTTTCCAGGGTAAAATTGGAAATTTTGTGCATTTTTTACATTTGTAGCTAGACCTAAAAATAGTATCATTAACACTAAATAGTGATAATTATGTGATTTCTATGGCTAAACATAGGGATATATATATATATATATACTATATCTATACCCATCAACTTCCAAGGAGTAGATTCAACTAGTACCAAAGAAGAGGCGAGTTGTAAAAGAGGATTAAAGTATGAGCAGTTACTTTACTTTCGAAACATTTATTGATAGAAATGAAATTAGGATTTAATTATATTTCATGTTTGTATTATGGATTTATTAAATTGTTTTGGCTGTGCTAGTGGGTCATGTTATGTGCTCCTTTGATTACTTTACATGTATATGTATGCCGTTTTTGTAAATCATACAGGGCATGAAGAAGTGGTTTTGAAATCCATATTATATTAGGTGTTTTCTAAATATTTAAAAAAATTTAAAGAAGTTTTCTAAAAGAATTATGAAATATTATTTCTAAAACCGAACTCATCATAAAAACTATGCTCACGAACAGTCCTATTGAAACATGTGCCCACAGATATCTAAGGGGGACTCCAACCGCATCCTTATAGGGCTTAAGGTTGTCTCGAAAGGGTACCATAAACATAGTCAAGAATAATGCCTTCACTAGGCTAATTGGATACCTACCATCTCTTGTAGTTAAAAGCTAGGTGACCAACCTATACTAACCTCCTAAAATAGCTCTCACCAGGTTTATTAGGCTATATCAAATCTTGGGTATCATTATATCCTCATACATTTTACAAAACTAAGTAAAACTCATTCATGAGCTCTTCAAACATATGATCATATAATATAGCTCATTTTTGTGCAAAATCAAAGTGTGAATCATAACTCACATCACAACTCATTCTTAAGATGGATCAATAATTAAATTATTCTTTTGAAAATTAAATTCAAAACATCAATTCTTAGGCATATCATTATTCCAAAACTAAACATGACATAGCCTCAAAACATATTTAAGAACTTACCATTTTTTTCAGGTTCTCCAAAAATTTTATATTCTATAATTTAGAAAACTTGCTAAAAATCAACATATTATGACAAAACTTTGGAGTTTTAAAACATGATTTTTCATAAATAGTTTTCAATGCAAAATAGTGGGTATCAAGGTATAATTTTAGTTCAAAACATAGTCGTTAACAAGATGTTAAAATCATCTCCAAATTCACATACCAAAACTGTTATTTTTATGCATATAATATTATTATGAAAGCATTGATTTTCTAGGTTTTAAGTTGATCAAAACCAAATCAAAAGATGTATATTTCTCATGCTAAAGGAGTGAGATAAAAATATATTTTAAAACTATGAGAAAACACATTAATCAAGTACTAATTTTCAACATTTTTAAATCAGGCCCTATCCACCTCTTTTAAAATTTTAGCAAATGACTTTTTACAAAATTTATTTTAACCTCATGCTAAAATTAGTCTTCTATAGGACATGAGAATTTGTGTTAGATTAGCCATCGAGGGCTAGGCATGTTCTCATGCTTAGTCATGGAAAAACAGAAAACTTGTTAAATAATGTCTCAGTTTGGAGATCAATTAGGGTGGCTAGAGATTTTTATAATAGACCATCAAAACATGCTAAAACACATTTTATTTGGCAATGGCTAACAATGAAATCATGCTTAGAAACATTTTAAAGGCAAGGCATATAGCTTCAATATAATTCTTCCATTCTCTAACATTAAAGTTTGTTGTAAAACATTCAATAACAATAAACAATAGCATGCTAAAACTATACAAAATAATTTCTACAATCACTCATTCATTCACGCAAAAAAAAAAGAGAAGTCATTAACAAGGATGGAAAAAGCCTATTTAGCATCAAATAGTCCCAAATGGTTAACATAAAATATGGTGTTTAACAATATTGGTGCTTACCAGAAAATGCTCCAACTCAAATGCATATAACATAGATTCAATACATTACATAGCATGTACATAGATTAGGAAAATTGCATCTTATTGACAAATTCAACCTACATGCATCACATTTTTCCTATGATTGTCCTGTGAGATTTAGTCAGATCTTTGTTGTTCTTGAGAGCCCTTACTCCTATCATGATGAAGAACAAGATGAATGGTTTTAGATTTTCAAAAATGATCATCTTTTTCACTTTCCATAGCCACCCTCTTCATTTATTTTTTGGGGTTTTCTCTAGTAGAACATCATTGGATCGATGAGAGGCTAGTGGTTTTTGGCATCTTATCATGATGAATATATTAGTCAGGTTAGATCATTGATCAAGCTTCCATTTTCTTTGGCCAGCTTGATTTCCCCTACACCACACTCTCCCTAGTTTTCCCTTCCCGTAGGTGTGACTAGTTTTTCCAACATTCTTTGGTGGGTGGTCTCTTTCTCCCATGTTCTCTCTTCCTCTCTCTCTCTCTCTCTCCTTCCCCTCATCTTCCTTCTTTCCTCTCTTATACATTCCTCCTTTCTTATCCTTCTACTTCTTTCTTTTCCTTTTCCTTTTCTTCTCTCTCTCTCTCTCTCTCTCTCTCTCTCTCTCTCTCTCTCTCTCTCTCTCTCTCTCTCTCTCTCTCTCTCTCTCTCTATGTGTGTGTGTGTGTGTGTGTGTGTGTGTGTAGTGTTTCCAACATCTACATCAGGTAGGAATTTTGTTTACTAACTTTTTCTTCTAATGGAAAGGATGGGGGTGCCAATATAAAAAACCAGGCCCCTCCATCAAGTAAAGATCTTTTCTTTTCTACTTCTTAAAATTATATTATATTATATTTATTTTTCTTAATCATATGGCCCCTATTAGCCCTTCTCCCTTATGATGTCAAGGTAGTGTAGTAAGCCCTATTAGTCCTTCTCCCTTATGGCATTAAAGTGGTACATTTAAAGCAAGGCAGATATTCCTCAAAACTATTAAGCAGGGAACAACCACATGCCTAGCTTTTAAGTTTGGCATGATGAGGGTCATGTATGACAATAATGTTGTAGGACTTATCAATTTCAAATTTCACGAGTGGGACCCTCTAAGAAAATTTACCAAAATGCTTGTTCGCTTGCAAAATATCTAACTTTCTCGTCAGGACACCAATTTTAGTGTACTTTGCGTCGTTGGAATCATTTTTCAAGTAAAATCCAAATATTAAGGTTTCAAAACTTGATTTGACTTCTATAAAAGCTAATTTCTTGAAATTTTAAAAACTAAAAATTCTATACTCTCGTTTCTTCATAGTAAAAATTTACACAAAATCAAATTTACAACAACAACAACAACCTACTAGACAAGGTGAACGTTTTGGTAGAGACGATGCCCTAGATGTAAGGGAAACCATCCCTGCTAGATATGCCCTAGTACAAGAAGCTCACAGTTGTAATAGCATCCATAGCAAAGACAACAATTACATTGCTTTGGTTGCGAAGAGTGCATACATTTCTTTAAAAATTGTCTTAGGAGGTAGGCAGGTAGATATATAGATGGATAAACAAATAGATAGATAATGGGGTTAGAACAGATATGATTCAATGTAGTCAAGGAGTGTGTTTTTCATCATGTGGAGGTACGCATAGACCTCGAACGCCATTGCAGAAGGTAGTTTTTTGGTTGCAAATAGGAATGTTAAAGTTTTGTTTGATTTAGGATCCACCCATTTACTCATGTTGAATGTTTTTGCATCTTGCATGGACTTGTTTAGACATATTTTGGGTTATGTGTTAGAAGTGGTGATACCAGTGGGAGAATCAACTAAGACTAGAGATGTAATAACCCCAATTTTTGTAATTGATTGAGAAAATCAATAAAGTTTGAGTTTCAGATATTACGGGCTGAAATATTAGGGTTATTTAGAATATACTTTTTATAAAAGTATAATCAAATAATAAGACATGTAAAATTGAAATTAAACTTAGCAAACCCTTCAAAATGATTGTAAGCATGACAAATTCTGAATTCGGATGAAAAATCCTTAAGTTTCTTCATTTCTTGGACAAAAGGGTAAACTAGTAATTTTACCCAAAAATCAAAATATGAGACATTACAATTTAGAATGTAATGAGAAATATGAATCCAATGCCACTAAGTACACTCAAATCCAAGATCATGGGAATAAAATCCAAAATTTTATACATAAATGGCAAAACGGTCTTTTTACACCATTTGGGGCCCACATGGGGCCCACAAGGGACCCAAAAATGAATCTCATGAGCAGCCCACGTGAATTCATGGGTCCACAAACACCATCTGGTCTTGGGAATGAAAAATAGAGCATGGGAGACTTTCATGCCATTTAATAACAAAAAATTAAATATTATAATCATGAAAGAAGACCAAAATGGCTATAAATACAACCCCAAAATTCCTCCAAAAATTCTCATAAAATCCCCACAAAATTTTCTTCACTCTCCCTAAAAAATTAGACCTAGATCCCTCCCCAAAAACCCAAAATTTCCAAGAGATATCTCTCTTTTCAATTCCTTTTTCTTTTTAGATTGGAAAAAGAGACCTAAAATCAATTAGGCACTCTGTTCCAAATCTAATATCATCAATTCCACCATCCAAAACTTCCCATCATACCTTAGCTACAAAACCCCCAAATCAATTTCAAGATCCAACAGTTCAAACAATGGGATTTTTGTAAGAAAGGTGTATCTTTGGCCTATATTCATCAAAAGGGTATTTCTTTTAAATTGGATACATAAACAACGTTTCTTCTCCAATCAGGTAGGTGGGAATACTTTCTATACATGTTTACTTATGTTTAATGAAATTTTTATTTTACTGTAATTTATTTTTATGGAAAATCTGACCCTACCAATCGATCTAGAAGGGTCCAAAACCCCTAGGGTACAAATTTCACTAAAATTCATGAAGGTTTAGTCCCTCAATTGAGAAGGGATTGATTGGACGGTCCAAAAGGACTATCCGATCTCCCGATCGGATGGACAAAGGGTGAGACGCCACACGCGCGCCCACGTAAGCGCATGCAACATCATCCCATGTGCGCGAAGCGCATGTGAAGTCGTCCCGTGCGCGTCAGTGGACGTCTTGTGCAGGCGCTTCCGCATCTCATCATGATGGACGCGCCCGACGAGCAGGAGTGTTCCGCCTGAAAGATCTGGGCCGTCCATTCTGGTGGGCCCAGATCAAATCCAGGCCCTTTGAAGGACTGCGAACTTTCAAATCTAATTTTGAAGCCATCTGAACTCCAAATTGAGATCGGAAAGAAGTTATGGAAAGCTTGAAATCTCTATTTTCTGATGAAATGATAAAATCTAGAAATTATGTAATGCAACTTTCTGTATTAAAGAAACAAGTTTCCAATTACCTAGATCTTCAAGATCTGAGATGATCAGATCTTGAAAATATGTTTTACTAATGATATACTATTGAAATAAAGTGATATTTATGGTTTATTTGGACATATCTGAGATACATTAAGGGATCTACCCATTATGGTAGAAAAACCCTAAAAATACAAAGGGACCCACTTGATCAATGAGATCAAGTGTGATCAGATCCTTGGGATGGATAAAATGAATGTTGATATAATGAAATTTAAGAAATCATGGATGGATTATGACAAAAATGGATCAATATGATCTTTGTGCCTTAATAAAGAAAATCGCCTAAATATAACTAATACCCTTAATCAAAGGAAAAGATCTAAGATCTAATGGTTGGATCATAAGTAAAGGTTTCTAAAAATGTTAATGTAATTAGTTTCATTTTATATAATAGCATTTTAAATATGATTATGTTATAAAGCATGCTAGTATAACATTTAGACTTTAGCATGATATGTGATTTCATTGTTATTATAAGGTGCTAGATTTAATTATCTTAGGGGCACTTTAGTATGATTTCATGCCATTCTAACTTAGGACCATGCTAGAATTTCATATAAGTTTATACTATAGTATGAGATTATACCATAAGTCCATGTTAGTTTAAATTGAGTCATTAAGGTATATTAGTTGGAAATCATGTTAGAGTAATTTTAAGTACCTTGCCTCATTATCATTAAGTGTTAAATTATGTAGTTTTATGCTTTGAATTTATAATTCATTTATGGTTAAATGTTATTAGTAGATCTACTTGTTATGAGATAGAGAGCATAAAATATAAAAAATGTAATCTAATGAGAAAGTAGAGTTTCATGACACAAATAAGAATGGAGTACTTTGGACTTAATTAGGAAGGGCTATAGTTAGTAAGACAATATAAGGATTATCAAATCTTTGGCCCAAACTAGTAAAAAAA
Source organism: Warburgia ugandensis (assembly GCA_035236585.1). Taxonomy (NCBI): domain Eukaryota; kingdom Viridiplantae; phylum Streptophyta; class Magnoliopsida; order Canellales; family Canellaceae; genus Warburgia; species Warburgia ugandensis. The sequence continues at coordinate 50,638,725 of CP141133.1, read as the reverse complement.
TAATAAACCCCATGAATGACATTATAAATATTTATGGACTTAATTAAAATCTATTAGAAAGAGTACTTAGGGTAAACATGCTTATAGGAACCTTATGAAAGGTTGAGCTATGATCATTCTAGTGAATGATGAACATAGTGGTTAAGGGGGTTATCTAATAGAGCATCGCTCAGTAAGCCTTAGCCAATTGGAAATAAGAGGAGCAGTCTAGGTTTAGGCTTAAATAAGTTACCTTCAACCAGTACATTAACTGGTTGAATAATAATAATAAGAGCATAAAAGGTTAGTAAATTACCTAACCCTAATAAAAACAGTAAGTAAGATAAGGATGATCAAACAAGATCCATTAGATCTTAGATGATCAAGAACAATAAGAAATAGAATATTATATTGTACTTAGTATGCATGTTTATTAGTATGCTTGTTATAGTTCATTAGATTAGATAATCCAAACCCTTGATCAAAGATGATTCAAGGAAGAAAACCAAGATCATCCTCCTTAGGGATGATCCAATAACCGAGCTTAGATCAAAGAAGAACTAGATGATAGAAGATCTAGGACCTTGATCTTTATCAACATGTGTAGATTGTCAATCAATGGATCTATGAAAGATCAAGATCAAGGAGGTGGACACATAAAGACTTAGAGATAGAAAAATACGTGGATATGAATGATCTAAAGATCATTCTAAACATTAGATCACATTAGATCTAGTGATCAATAGGATTATTCAAATTTATATATTGACAATATGTATGGATGTACAGATTACATACATTAGTCAAGATCATGGAAGATTTGGGAAAAGAGATCACTCCTTGAAGGTAGGAGGATTTGATGAATGCATTTACATGAGATATACATGATTGTACTCATGATCTTATGTTGACAAGTGTAATGTTAATACTTGTATTAAATATCTTGAAAACCTTGTGATCCAAGCAAACACATATAAGATGGTTAAGGACTAAACTATAAGTGAATGGGGGACTAGAAAATATTTTAGCCCTAAGTAAACAGACATATGGTCTGATATATATGAAATCTATTTGTTTTAATAGGCATAAGCCTAGGAGAATGCTATTGCTAGAGGAGTTATGAGGGTTTGGCCACCCACTCCTTGAAATTTGATGATATGATAATACCTTGCCCAAAGAGAGGCTAAAAGTAGGGTGGTGGCAATTATGGGAAGGCCGCCACTGTGAAAGTCTTGCCCTCCCATACGGACAGTGACATAATATTTTCCACCATGGTATCAGTGGTGAACAGGGCAGTTATCCAAGCGCGCTAGTACAGATCAGACTGCAGCATAGCAACCTTTTTTATTATTTTGCACTATGATGCATATGAGAATAGGCATAGTGAAATGACTTATATTGTAACATAATGAAATGCTAGGTAATTGTATATTAGCAATATTTTCCGAGAAGGAAAATTCCTAGTATAAGATTAGCTGTAATACTAAATTCTCATAATGGAGAGAATTGATCAGCTTAGTTGGGAATGGTATTTGACTACTTTCATAAATTTAACTAGTTTACTCATGAAGAGTATGTATGTATATAGATTTACATAAATTACAAAGTAAAGAGGAGAGACGTGAATATGTTGAGGGATAATGGGATTATGATGTATTGGAATTACATTGTCAATTATTATGCTTCTTGAATCCCCTACCAAGCATTGCTTGCTGAGATATTTTAAATGTTGCAATATCTCAGATATAGGGAAGGAGAGTTATGAGCTGAAGACGATAGAAGACTTGAGGAGAATAATCTTCAAGGTATACCCTTGAAGACGTGTATTTTTCTTTGTTGAGAGTTTTATTGTATGGTGAGCTTGAGTTTTGGATTATGTAATTTGGACAAGCACTGTAATAGATTTAGCTGTACTGTGAACCACTAGATGGATCCTGAAATTTTAAAAAATATATTCCTTCAATGGAATTTTATTTTGCACACAAATTGTATTTATGTTATGTATGAAGTGGTGACTTGGGTTTTCAAAACAAGTTCTAAAGAAAAAAATTTCCGCTGCTTTGTTTTGCGAAAAAATTTTACACTCTTAAGGGCCCTACCTTTCAAAATACTTTACAAATCATGTTACAAAAACCCGGGTCATCATAGTTGGTATCAGAGTGATTCATCCAGTCATAGTATAGTACAAATATGTCCAAAGGAGAAATTATAATCCAAGTCTAGATTAAGATAGAAGTAGTTGTATAGAGGACTGATAGAATTTTGGTTTATAAGCAAATGCCACCAAAGAGAGTCACAAGGAAGACAACTCAAAATACTCTAGAAGACAATATGGAGAGAGTAACCATGAGTAATATGGAAGAGATGATGACAAGGATGTTAAGGAACCTCCTTCCTCACCTACAACAACCCCAAGGTTCATCACCACCTGTAGAAATACCAAGTACGAAGGCTCAGGCTCAGCCTGAGGTGAGACATACTACGCCAACACCACCACCAGCTACTCCCACACTAGGACAAGGGCAATCTTCCCTTGTACCAAGTGAAGAAGTTGGAAAGTCCCCATTAGCACTAGAAAAAGTTGACAAAATGATGGAGAGATTTCAAAAGAGGACTACAGTGTATAATGGCAAGGGTGAAGCTGAAAAGGCTGAGGAATGGATATATGAAGTTGAAAAGACTTTTAGTGCACTACGTACTCCTTCAGAGTTAAAGGTGAAATTTTCCACATACTTATTCAAACAAGAAGCTGCATTTTGGTGGAGATCAGCTAACAACATCTTCTTCTCGAATTCTAAAGACATTACATGGGAAGAATTTAAGGAAGTATTCAACCATAAATATTTTCCTTCTCATGTACAACAAAGGAAGTTGATAGATTTTTTGGACCTAAAGCAAGGGAATATATCGGTGGTGGACTATGATAACAAGTTCACACAACTATTGAGATTCGCGACTCATGTGTGTAACACAGAAACACACACCGTGGTTCGATTCATTGACGGGCTACACCCAGGGCTGAAAATAAAGGTGCTGGGTACTAAACCCACTACCTTGGCAGATTGTGTGGAAATGACCTCCAAGTTTGAAGAAGAGTACAAAAAGGGTCAAATTACCAAGTTCAGTGGAGGAGTAACAATAACCCAAGGCCTTTCCAGAAGAATAAAAGACCTTGGAACAATTTTAAGCCTCAAAGAAATTAAAGGAACAATGCACCAAGGCCAAATAAATAGCCATGTCCAAGATGTAGAAAATTTCACCAAGGCAATATCTGCCCACGACCTATACAACAACATCCACAACGATTTCCAATCAAGTACCACAATTGTGGGGAGCATGGACATGTCGCCGCCCACTGTACGAAACCATTGGTAGTCAGGGAGGCAAAATTGGAAATTGCTCCTCGACACCAAGGAAGGGTCTTTACCATCACTGATCGCCAAGCTGGACCATCCAATGCGGTAATTAAAGGTACACTACTTGTAGCAGACAACTATGCCAAAGTACTGTTTGATTCTAGATCTACGCATTCCTTTATATCTTGTGAATTTGCATTTAACATACAACTATCAGTGAAAAACTTGGGATTTGATCTAGATGTAACAACTCCAGTTGGAAAAATAGTTAAACTACAAGAATACTTGCATAATGTACCTCTAGAAGTATTGGGAAAAAGAATGGACATAGACCTCATTTTATTGAACATGGAGGATTTTGACATCATACTGGGTATGGACTGGTTAGCAAAATACTGGGTAATTATGGACTGTCACAAGAAGAAACTCACATTTAGTATATTAGGGGAGAAAGTATTAATACTGTATGGGAAACACAATGACTTAAACAAATCCATCATCTCAGCTATGAAGGGAGTCAAACATATGTCTAAGGGGTGGCAGGCATTTCTAGCAACAGTGGTTTCCTTAGATGTTGAATAGCACTGGATAACATACATTGAAGTGGTCAGGGAATTCCAAGATGTTTTTCCTGAAGAACTACCAGGGTTACCCCCACACTGAGAAATTGAGTTTACCATTGAAGTAATTCCTAGTACAACTCCAATTTCTAAAGCACCTTATAGGATGGCCCCAGCAGAGTTGAAAGAGTTAAAAGGACAATTGCAAGAATTGTTAGAAAAAGAGTTTATTAGACCAAGTAGTTCACCATGGGGAGCACTAGTAATATTTGTGAAGAAGAAGGATGGGTCAATGAGATTATGTAGTGATTATAGAATGTTGAACAGTGTCACAGTGAAAAATAAGTATCCCTTACCTCGCATTGATGATCTCTTTGATCAACTCCAATCTGCTAAGGTCTTTACTAAAATTGACCTTAGATCAGGATATCATCAATTGCGTATTAAGGATGAAGACATACCCAAGTCAGCATTCAGAACTCGATATGGGCATTACGAGTTTCTAGTCATGTCTTTTGGGCTAACCAATGCACCAGCAATGTTTATGGATTTGATGAATAGAATCTTCAAAGAATTTTTGGATAAATTTGTGATTGTATTTATCGACGATATACTGATTTACTCTACCAGTATCAAAGAACATCATGAACACTTACAAATTGTACTAAATACCCTCAAAACACATAAACTGTTTGATAAATTTAGTAAGTGTGAATTCTGGTTAGAGAAGGTCAATTTCTTAGGTCATGTAATTTCCAAGAATGGAGTAGACGTGGACCCCACCAAGATTGAAGCAGTAATGAATTGGGAGAAACCTAAAACAGTAACAGAAATATGTAGTTTTCTTGGACTAGCAGGATACTACCGTGGATTCATTCAAGGGTTCTCTCGTCTAGTTCTTCCAATGACTTCCTTGACAAGAAAGGGGGTACAATTCACTTGGTTAGAAGAATGTGAAAATAGTTTTCAAGAGCTAAAGAAGAGGTTAACTACAGCACCAGTATTGACTTTGCCAGTTGGGAGTGGGGGATATGAAATATACTATGATGCTTTAAGCAAAGGGTTAGGAGGTGTGTTAATGCAAAATGGGAAGGTCATTGCTTATGCATCTAGACAATTGAAGAAACATGAAATAAATTACCTAGTACATGACCTAGAATTGACAGTTGTAGTTTTTGCATTGAAAATTTGGAGACATTATTTGTATGGAGAAAAATTCAATGTATTTACAGATCATAAGAGTCTAAAATACATCTTCACTCAAGCTGATTTGAATATGAGACAAAGAAGATGGATAGAGTATATCAAAGACTACGATTTTGCCATCCAATACCATCCTGGAAAGGCAAATGTAGTGGCTGATGCATTAAGTAGACAACCAAGAGCTCTACTCACAAACATTACAATTAAATCAGCTTTTGTAGAAAGAGTCCTTAAAGCCTAAGAAGAAGATGCAGCAACTTAGGAATTGTGTGAAAAGAAAGGATTTGTTAAGGGTATAGATGAGGGCATACGTTTTTAGGAGAGATTGGTGGTTCCTTCAAATACATGTCTGAGAAAGGAACTTATACAAGAGGCCCATCAGTCAAAGTTTTCTATACACCCTGGAGGTACAAAGATGTATCAAGATTTAAAAAGAAACTTTTGGAGGAAGGCATGAAGAGAGAAATAGGAGAATTTATGGCTAAATGTCTAAATTGTCCACAAGTAAAGGCTGAACACCAAAGACCAGCTGGAATGTTACAAACATTGGAACTTCCAGAATGGAAATGGGACAATATCACTATGGATTTTGTAGTGGGATTGCTAAGGACCCAGGCAGGCCATGACATGATTTGGATGGTTGTGGATAGGCTAACAAAGTCAGCTTATTTCCTTCCAATTAGACAAAACCAATCAGTTGACAGTCTGGCTAAGTTATACATCAAATAAATAGTAAGACTTCATGGGATTCCACTATCCATTATGTCGGATAGGGATGGAAGATTTACTTCAAGATGTTGGAAGAGTGTACAACAAGCCTTGGGAACCTCACTTAAACTCAGTACAGCATTTCACCCTCAAACAGATGGTCAATCAGAAAGGACTATTCAAACCTTAGAAGATATGTTGAGAGCATGTGCATTAGATTGGAAAGGGAGTTGGGATGAACATCTTCCTTTAGTAGAATTTGCATATAACAACAGTTTTCAAGCAAGTATTGGTATGGCACCATATGAAGCATTGTATGGACGGCCATGTCGATCACCAACCTATTGGTGTGAAGTTAGAGACAGAAAGATGATAAAGTCAAAACTGGTGGAACAATGTGTAGACAAGGTCAGATTGATATATAAGAGGTTGTTAACAGCACACAGTCGACAGAAGAGTTACGCAGATAAAAGATGTTGAAACCTGGAATTTGATGTGGGGGAGCACGTATTTCTAAAGGTATCACCTGTCAATGGAGTAATGAGGTTTGGAAGCAAAGGAAAACTTAGTCCTAGATTCATTGGTCCATTTGAAATCTTAGAAGGAGTTGGTCCAGTGGCCTACAAATTAGCCTTACCACCCCAACTCTCAGAAATACGTAATGTCTTTCATGTGTCTATGCTAAGGAAATACCTCCAAGACGACACTCATGTACTTCAAAGGGTGTCAGAAGAGCTAAAGCCTGACTAACCTTCAAAGAGAAGGCAATACAAATTCTGGACCGCAAGGAACAAAAGTTAAGAACCAAAAGCATTCCGTTAGTCAAAGTCCTGTGGCAACATCACTCTATTGAGGAAGCCACGTGGGAAACTGAAGTAGACATGAGGAAGATGCACCCTAGTTTGTTTAAGTATTGTATTACAAATTTTGAGGATGAAATTATTTTATGGGGGGAGGATTGTAATAACCCCAACTTTTGTAATTGATTGAGAAAATCAATAAAGTTTGAGTTTCAGATATTTCGGGCTGAAATATTAGGGTTATTTAGAATATACATTTTATAAAAGTATAATCAAATAATAAGACATGTAAAATTGAAATTAAACTTAGCAAACCCTTTAAAATGACTGTAAGCATGACAAATTCTGAATTCGGATGAAAAATCCTTAAGTTTCTTCATTTCTTGGACAAAAGGGTAAAATAGTAATTTTACCCAAAAATCAAAATCTCCCAAAAATAAAAATATAAGACATCAAAATTTAGAATGTACAAAGAAATAGGAATCCAACGCCACTAAGTACACTCAAATCCGAGATCATGGGAATAAAACGCAAAATTTTATACATAAATGGCAAAACGGTCTTTTTACACCATGTGAGGCCCACATGGGGCCCTCAAGGGACCCAAAAATGAATCTTATCTCCCAAAAATAAAAATATAAGACATCAAAATTTAGAATGTACAAAGAAATAGGAATCCAACGCCACTAAGTACACTCAAATCCGAGATCATGGGAATAAAACGCAAAATTTTATACATAAATGGCAAAACGGTCTTTTTACACCATGTGAGGCCCACATGGGGCCCTCAAGGGACCCAAAAATGAATCTTATGAGCAGCCCACATGAACTAATGGGTCAACAAACATCAGCTGGTCTTGGGGAAGAAAGATGGAGCATGGGGAAGAAAAAATGGAGCATGGGAGACTTTCATGCTATTTAATAATAATAAATTAAATATTATAATCATGAAAGAAGAACAAAATGCCCATAAATACAACCCAAAAAATCCTCCAAAAATGCTCATAAAATCCCCACAAAATTTTCTTCACTCTCCCTGAAAAATTAGACCTAGATCCCTCCCCAAAAACCCAAAATTTCCAAGAGATATCTCTCTTTTCCATTCCTTTTTCTTTTTAGATTGGAACAAGAGACCTAAAATCAATTAGGCACTCTATTCCAGGTCTAATATCATCAATTCCACCATCCAAAACTTTCCACCATACCTTAGCTACAAAACCCCCAAAGCAATTTCAAGATCCAATAGTTCAAATAACGGGATTTTTGCAAGAAAGGTGGATCTTGGGCCTATCTTCATCAAAAGGGTATTTCTTTTAAATTTGACACATAAACAACATTTCTTCTCCAATCAAGTAGGTGGGAATACTTTCTATACATGTTTACTTATATTTAATGAATTTTTTATTTTATAGTAATTTATTTTGATGATAAAAAAAAGTAAAAATAAAGTAATAACAGTACCTTCAATTCAGGCCTATAGAGAACTCTGATGGAAAATCTGACCCTACCAATCGATCCAGAAGGGTCCAAAACCCCTAGGGTACAAATTTCACTAAAATTCATGAAGGTTGAGTCCCTCAGTTGAGAAGGAACTGATTGGACGATCCAAAAGGACTGTCCGATCTCCTGATCAGACGAACGATGCGTGAGACCCTGCACGTGCGACCACATAAGAGCATGCGACATCATCCCACGCACATGGAGCGAATGCGAAGTCATCCCGCACGCATTGGTGGATGTCCCATGCGGGCGCTTCCGCATCTCATCATGACGAACGCGCTCGATGAGTGGGAGCGTTCCGCTCGGCTTTCTCTTTCCGTCTGAAAGATCTGGGCCGTCCATTCCGGTGGGCCCAGATCAAATCAGGCCCTAGGAAGGACTGTGAACTTCCAGATCTAATTTCGGAGCCATCTGAAACCCAAATTGAGATCGAAAAGAAGCTATGGAAATCTTGAAACCTCTATTTTTTTATGAAATGATAAAAGCTAGAAATTATGTAATACAACTTTTTGTATTAAAGAAACAAGTTTCCAATTACCTAGATCTTCAAGATCTGAGATGATCAGATCTTGAAAATATGTTTTACTAATGATATACTATTGAAATAAAGTGATATCTATGGTTTATTTGGACATATCTGAGATATATTAAGGGATCTACTCATTATGGTAGAAAAACCCTAAAAATACAAAGGGACCCACTTGATCAATGAGATCAAGTGTGATCAGATCCTTGGGATGGATAAAATGAATGTTGATATAATGAAATCCAAGAAATCATGGATGGATTATGACAAAAATGGATCAATATGATCTTTGGACCTTAATAAAGAAAATCCCCTAAATATAACTAATACCCTTAATCAAAGGAAAAGAAAATGTGATTAGTTTCATTTTATATAATAGCATTTTAAATATGATTATGTTATAAAGCATGCTAGTATAACATTTAGACTTTAGCATGATATGTGATTTCATTGTTATCATAAGGTGCTAGATTTAATTTTCTTAGGGGCACTTTAGTTTGATTTCATGCCATTCTAACTTAGGACCATGCTATAATTTCATATAAGTTTATACTATAGTATGAGATTATACCTTAAGTCCATGTTAGTTTAAATTGAGTTATTAAGGTATATTTGTTGGAAATCATGTTAGAGTAATTTTAAGTACCTTGCCTCATTATCATTAAGTGTTAAATTATGTAGTTTTATGCTTTGAATTTATAATTCATTTATGGTTAAATGTTAGTAGTAGATCTACTTGTTATGAGATAAAGAGCATAAAACATAGAAAATGTAATTTAAAGAGAAAGTAGAGTTTCATGACACAAATAAGAATGGAGTACTTTGGACTTAATTAGTAAGGGCTATAATTAGTAGGACAATATAAGGATTATCAAGTCCTTGGCCCAAACTAGTAAAAGAATAATAAACCCCATGAATGACATTATAAATATTCATGGACTTAATTAAAATCCATTAGAAAGTGTGACGACCCGGTTTTTATATGATGCAATTTTGATAAAAAGGTGAGATCTCTTGTTTTATGAGTATGAAATACATGAAAATCTTTGTCTTTAGGAAAATAATCTTTCATAAAAACCCTGAGTGTCAAAACACATTCTCAAATTATCTAGCCATGGCAAAGTTTTAAATCAATATTATTCCCAAGAAAGTGTTAGTCACAGCCCCAGCTATTAGAGAGTAACTACAATCAAGTAACATTGAAAGATAAGGTAGGGGTTTACTTACTTGCACTTAGTCTGGGTGTCTCCTAGCACAAGCGTTCCTTGCCCTTAAGTATTTACTTTGTGTCTGAAAAATGTTGAGGATTGGGTGAGTATATACTATACCCAGTAGGAGCCTGTCACTACTAGTTTTATAATGCATGAGATGTTTTAAAATCATATGCTCTTTCAAAACATGTGCATGTCTAAATACTCAAGTTCAATATCGATATTAAAATCCATTGTCAAACTGAAATACTAATGACTTAAAGGATCACATAATCCAAAATCGAAAGTATCATATACATATATATCATAACATTATGATATGCATAAGATGCGTCATTGAATCCAACTCATGGATATCTAGTATGGTATGGTCGACCAACCTCATATCATGCCATATGCAATGCAAATAAGTCCACAAAACCATAGGGTCCAAACTATGCCCACGACTCGCCACCGTGTGGTCCCCGGGAACCTGAGGACACAGCGTCATAGCCTCCAAGAGGCATATGACACATCGACCCAGTGCCGTGACACCAGTGGTAGCCCCCTGTACCACATGCAGTCGACGTAGGGACATGCCCTTTCTGGGCGTGGTACCCATTCCACCTAGTAGTGGTAGAGGTTGGGTGGCCAACCCAGACCCCTCGGCATAGCACCCACGAGCTTACTAGCCCAAGTCACATAAGATCAAATAAGCGAAAAACCTCTTTTTCAAAACCTGTCCTCTTTGGGTCCCTCACAACTGCTTGGCCCTCGGCACTCCAGCGTCTTTTGGTAACCCTCAAGGACATGCAACTTTTGCCAGAACTTAATGCTCACAAATCATGCGATGTATGCAATAATTTGCAAAACATATCTATGCATAATGTATATGTAATTATTTAGAAAACATGTCTATGCATAAAGCATTTATCACATGCATGATGAATTAAGTCATGCTAAACAAGTCATATACTTAAAACATGTATTCTCAAAACAATAATAGTTCTTTTAAAAGAATCTAGTAGCGATAGAGCACCTGCCTAGCTAGGTCGCACTAACCCCTTTGTCCTCGTACGCTCCTGAACATGGTTTGGGGAATCAAGGCTAGTTTGGCCTATATTTTATGGGTTTTAAAGTGGTTGGTCTTATTACTTAGGCATTAGGGGTCCATCCCTATGCCTATGGATGTCCTAAGGTCCTAATTGGCCCTTAGTATCCTCAATTTTCCAAAGGTCTAGCAGCCACGCGCCACCATCCTATTCTAAGATTCATGCCCACCTTTGATTGGCCTTGATCAGAGATTTTATAGTTTGGGTGTGTCCACATCGTCGACACGGACACAACACCTTTTGCGGCGCCTCAATCGGAGCTCTAGATCTCAAGTTATAAGCGTTTTACTGTCACACGTACATAAGGGCCTTAAGAGTGAAAAGGCAGAATGCTAGCGTGCCGCGCGTCAATGGCATGCACCCGCCTTTTCTTAAGGAATGAAAAATCCCAGCTTGCTAGCGCACTGCGCGTCTACGGTGTGCGCCTTAGCAGGCGCGTCTACAAACACGCCGGGTTTCCCGCCTGTTTTTCCTTTTTGCGGGTGCATCCCCAAACGCCCTTTTGGTTTTTTCGAATGCGGTCCACATGTCATGTTCTGGCTGGAACGTTTCATTCGTTTGGGGGACCGGGGCATCCTCAGGACACCCTGGTTCGACCCTGTCGAACCAGTGCAACCCAGGGAACGTCCCTGGGTCCTTGGTCACTCTCCAGGGCTCTATTTTGCATGATTTTTCATGCAAAAACTTAGGGAAATTGATCCTAGGACTACTGTGAAGACGGGTTTTGAGGGATCTTGGGCATACCTGGCTCGTTACTGGGTTTTTCTCCTCGTTTCTCCTCTTGGTTGCTTCTCCAAAACATGTTTTCTTCAAGCTTTTGGGTTGCCATTAGAGGCACCCAAGAGCTCTATTTATAGAGCTATAAGAGGGTTCTGGAGGGGGCTCGCACCGCCCTTGAATGGCGTTGGAGAAACCTCCAGAATGGCAGTGATTTCTCCTCCAATCACCACCATTCTAGAACCCTCTAGGGGGTTGAAGATGAAGGGTGCCCGTATCAAAACGGGCCCTTGTGTTTTGTAGGGTAAATCCATTTTTTGTAAAAATTATATTTTTGCCCCTGAACTTCAAAGGGCCATAACTTGCTCATTTTAACTCTGTTTTAGGTGATTTTGGTCTTGTTGGATTCCTTTTTTCGAGATGCACCTAATGGTACCATTTTTAGGACCAAATTTTGGGTTTAGTCAAGGTAAATAGTGAAATGACTAAAATTCCCTTATCTTCAAAAACTGAACTTTTCATTACTAACTTGGGATTTTAATTTTACAAAATTGGAGTCATTACAGAAAGAGTACTTAGGGTAAACATGCTTATAGGAACCTTATGAAAGGTTGAGCTATGGTCATTCTAGTAAATGATGAACATAGTGGTTAAGGGGGTTATCTAATAGAGCCTCACTCTTGCCCTACCTTCCATTGACGTTGGTGGGGTCTAAATGCTTCCTTACATGAGGATTGAAGTAACCCCTTTGTGTTCACCCATTTAGCTAATAAGCCTTAACCAATTGAAAATAAGAGGAGCAGTTTAGATTTAGACTTAAATAAGTTACCTTCAACCAGCACATTAACTGGTTGAATAATAATAATAAGAGCATGAAAGGTTAGTAAATTACCTAACCCTAATAAAAACAGTAAGTAAGATAAGGATGATCAAACAAGATCCATTAGATCTTGGATGATCAAGAACAATAAGAAATAGAATATTATATTGTACTTAGTATGCATGTTTATTAGTATGCTTGTTATAGTTCATTAGATTAGATAATCCAAACCCTTGATCAAAGATGATTAAAGGAAGAAAACCAAGATCATCCTCCTTAGGGATGATCCAATAACTGAACTTAGATCAAAGAAGAACTAGATGATAGAAGATCTAGGACCTTGATCTTTATCAACATGTGTAGAATGTCAATCAATGGATCTATGAAAGATCAAGATCAAGGAGATGGACACACAAAGACTTAGAGATATAAAAATACTTAGATATGAATGATCTAAAGACCATTCTAAACATTAGATCACATTAGATCTAATGATCAATAGGATTGTTCAAATTTATATATTGACAATATGTATGGATGTACAGATTACATACATCAATCAGGATCATGGAAGATTTGGGAAAAGAGATCACTCCTTGAAGGTAGGAGGATTTGATGAATGCATTTACATGAGATATACATGATTGTACTCGTGATCTTATGTTGATAAGAGTAATGTTAATACTTGTATTAGATCTCTTGAAAACCTTATGATCCAACCAAACACATATAAGATGGTTAAGGACTAAACTATAAGTGAATAGGTGACTAGAAAATATTTCAGCCCTAAGTAAACAAACATATGGTTTGATATATATGAAATCTATTTTACATACAAGCTTGGAGGCTTGTGAGTTTGTTTTAATCGGCATAAGCCTAGGGGAATGCTATTGCTAGAGGAGTTATGAGGGTTTGGCCACCCGCTCCTTGAAATTTGATGATATGATGATACCTTGCCCAAAGAGAGGCTAAAAGTCGAGTGGTGGCAATTATGGAAAGGCCACCACTGTGAAAGTCTTGCCCTCTCATAAAGGCAGTAACATAATATTTTCCACTGTGGTATCAGTGGTGAACGGGGCAGTTATCTGAGGGCGCTAGTATAGATCAGATTGCAGCATAGCAACCTTTTTTATTATTTTGTACTATGATGAATATGAGAATAGGCATAGTGAAATGTCTTATGTTGTAGCATAATGAAATGCTAGGTAATTGTATATTACTAATATTTCCCAAGAAGGGAAATTCCCAGTATAAGATTATCTATAATACTAAATTCTCATAATGGAGAGAATTGATCAGCTTAGTTGGGAATGGTATTTGACTACTTTCATAAATTTAACTGGTTTACTCATGAAGAGTATGTATGTATATAGATATACATAAATTACAAAGTAAAGAGTAGAGACATGAATATGTTGAGGGATAATGGGATTATGATGTATTGGAATTACATTGTCAATTATTATGCTTCTTGAATTCCCTACCAAGCATTGCTTGCTGAGAATTTGTAAATGTTGCAATATCTCAAATATAGGGAAAGAGAGTTAGGAGCTGAAGACGATAGAAGACTTGAAGAGAATAATCTTCAAGGTATACCCTTGAAGACATGTATTTTTCTTTGTTGAGAGTTTTATTGTATGGTGAGCTTGAGTTTTGGATTATGTAATTTGGACAAGTACTGTAATAGATTTGGCTGTACTGTGAACCACTAGATGGACCCTAGAATTTAATAAAACTATATTCCTTCAATGGAATTTTATTTTGTGCACAAATTGTACTTATGTTGTGTATGAAGTGGTGACTTGGGTTTTCAAAACAAGTTCTAAAGAAAAGAATTTTTGCTGCTTTGTTTTGCGAAAAAAATTTACACTCTTAAGGGCCCTGCCTTTCAAAATACTTTACAAATCATGTTACAAAAACCTGGGTCATCACAAGAGAGCTCCTTCAAGGTGTGCCCATAGCGATAATGGGTAAAAGGATAGAAGCTACACTCATCATTCGTGATATTATTGATTTTGATGTTATTTTAGGGATGAATTGGTTGGAAACACATTAGGCAATAGTGGATTATCGCAAAAATAAGATCATATTTAATGCAGCAAAACAACCAGTGATCTCATTCCATTGTAGGAAGAAAACCACAAGAGCTTGCCTTATTTCAACCATAAGAGCAATGCTTCACTAATTTTAAATGGGAGTCATGTTTCCTTAATGAGTGTACTTGTGGTGGTGGCTAAGCAATCACATATTGAGGAGATAGATGTTGTCCAAGAGTTCTAGGTCATTTTTCTAAAGGAGCTTCTAAGATTACCACCATAGTGGGCGATTAATCTTGCTATTGAGCATGTTCCACGCACAACTCCTATTTCTAAGGTGCTATATTGAATAGCTCCAACTGAGCTAAGAGCTTAAGAGCCAATTATAGGAGTTATTGGAAGAAGGTTTCATTAAACTCAGTGAATCACCCTACAAAGCACTAGTCCTTTTTGTGAAGAAGAAGGACAAGTCTATGTGGTTGTGTATTGCTTATCACTTACTAAATAGTGTTAGAGGGTAGAACCAGTACCCTTTACTCCAGGTGAACAATCTCTTTGACCAACTCTAATCTACACAAATCTTTTCAAATATTGATATGAGGTTAGGGCATCACCAGTTGAAGATTCAAGAGGAGGATGTCCTTATGATAGCTTTCAGGACTCATTATGGCCATTATGAGTTCTTGGTGATGCCGTTTGGGTGGACTAATACTAGTAGTATTTATGGAGCTCATGAATAGGGTCTTTCAAGCTTATTTAGATAAGTTTATCACTATGTTCATGGATGAAATACTTGTCTATTCTTCCAACAAAGAGGAACATAAGGAACACATGCGTATTGTTCTTAAAACTTTGCCAAGCCATCCATTATTCGTAAAGTTCAATAATTGTGATTTTGGTTAGAGCAAGTGAACTTCCTAAGTTATGTTATATCTAAGGATGGAGTAACAGTAGACCTGACGAAATTTGAGGCACTTATGAGATGGGAGTGATCCAACACAGCGACTAAGATTCATGGCTTTCTCAATCTAGTGGGCTATTATCATAGGTTTATCAAGGGATTCTCTAGGATTGCATGACCTTTGACCTCACTAACTAGGAAGGACACAAAGTTTGTATGGACCAATGCATGCGAGGTAAACTTTCAAGAGATCAAGAGGCGACTTACCTTCACAATAGTGTTGACCTGACCAATGGCCAGTAATGGTTTTGTGGTTTATTGTGATGCATATGGTAGGGAACTCGGATGTGTGCTCGATAGTTGAAAATGCATGAGACACATGATTTTGAGTTGGAAACAATGGTATTTGCACTGAAGATGTGGCTTCACTACCTCTATGGAGAAAAGTTTGAGGTTTTCACTAATCATAAAAGCCTCAAATGCTTCTTTATGCAGAGTGATCTGAATATGATATAATGGAGGTGGACGGAATACCTCATAGATTATGATTTCTCTATCCAATACCACCCTAGGACAACACCAATGTGGTAGTTGATGCTTTGAGCTAGAAGTTAAGTTTAGTAGTTATGAATTTATCAGTTAGATTGATGTTTATTGATAAAGTCATTCAGGCATAAGTAGAAGATGAAGAGACACAGGCTTATGTCATAAGGTAGGTTTCGTTAGAAGATAGGATGGAAGAGTACATTTTCAGGGTAGATTGGTAGTGCCAAAAATTGACTTGAGGTGAGAGCTACTTTAGGTGGCATACTAATCGCAGTTCATTATTCATCCCAGAGGTACAAAAATGTATCAAAACTTGAGGTGGTACTTCCCATGGAATGGGATGAAGAGGGACATTGAAAAGTGTGCAGCATGATGTTTGACCTATTAGCGGGTCATGGCCAAGCACCAGAGACCAGCAGGGATATTGCAGAATTTAGAGCTTCTTGAGGGGAAGTGTGATCATATATTGTGGACTTCATTGCAAGTCTGCCTAGGACAGCGAAAGGTCATGATATGATTTGGGCAATTGTAGATAGGTTGATGAAGTCTATCCTTTTCCTTCCCATACAATAGTGTCAGTTTGCTAATAGCTTGGTAAGACTATATGTTAAGAAAATTGTGAGTTTGAATGGGATTTCTTTGACTATTATTTTCTGACAAGGATGGAAGATTCAAATCTAAGTACTAGCTCAGGTGGCTTTAGGATCGATACTGAGATTCAACACTGCTTTTCACCCATAGACTAATGGTCAATCTGAGAGGACCATCCAAATGATAGTGGATATGCTATGGGCATGTGCAGTTGATTGGAAGGGAAGTTGGGATGAGCACTTGCCACTTGTTGAGTTTACCTACAACAACATCTTTTAGGCGAGTATCGACATGGCTCCTTATGAGGCACTTTATGGAAGACCGTGCCAATCACTCTTGTGTTGGAATGATGTGTGCAGGAGACGATTGTTGAAGTTTGAACTAGTTGAGAAGAGTGTAGAGAAAGTCTGATTAATCTGAAAATGACTTTTGATGGCTTATAGTTGTCAGAAGAGCTATGTAGATAGGCACCATAGAGATGTTAAGTTCACAGTAGCAGATCACATGTTCTTAAAGATCTCTTCAATGAAAGGTGTGATGAGGTTTGGAGATAAAGCAAAGTTGAATCCTCAGTTCATTAACCCATTCAAAATCCTAAAAAGGGTCGGAGTAGCGGCCTATTAGTTGGCTTTACCACCGTAGCTGCGGACATACACTATGTCTTCCACCTATCGATGCTACAGAAGTATATAGCTGATCCATCACAACTACTTGAGCAAGTACCTATAGAGCTAAGACTTGTACAAATTTTAGATTCTAAGGTACAAGAGCTTAGGATTATGACCACTCCATTGGTCAAGGTTCTCTTACAATATGATTCAGTAGAGGAAGGTACATGAGAGACTAGGGAGGATGAGAGGAACACATCCTAAACTTTTTTCGGAATTGATGTAACAAGAATTTCAAGGATGAAATTTTTCTAAGGGAGAAGAATGTGATAGCCCTAGTTTTTTAGTTACTTATTTTATTCCTTTTTATATAAATTATCATAATTTAATTAGAAATGAAATAAGAAATTGAATTCAATTTAAAAAGTCATCTTCTGTGTAATTGAAATCTCAAAAACTTGAAATTACCCTTTAAACCATTAGAATTTGGAATGTTCGCATGAAGATGATTCCAACGACATAAAGAACACAAAGAGTTTGGATGAAGAAGTTATAACATTTTGAATATGGTGGGCATTTCAATAAAAAAAATGACATTTACTTAAGAGGGGGGCTAGTTTTATATTGCTTTCTCTCCTCTTCCCCCCCTTAAAAAAAAAAAATCTTAAAAATAGTCAACTATCAACTATTACCCAAGGAGAATGAGAAAGGGAGAAGGAGAAAATGAAGAAGAAGAGGAAGAAGGAGAAGGAGAAGGAGAGAGAAAGAAAAAGAGAGAGAACTAGAAAACATTTCATCCTCTACTACCCATCAATTTTGACCAAAAAAGAGGTTTGAAATCACTTCTAAAACCTCAATTTTGTCTGGTAGATCTATTCTGCTCATCAAAACAACCAAAACCCCTCTATTAATTTCATTGATCGATGGATTCTTGGCCTAGATCTTGGCATAATATCAATGCATAGTGAAAGAATGATGACGATCTAAATATTTTTAATCAACTTGGTCAATCCAAAGAAGGACAACACATGGGGACACACCATTGAGGTAAGATCCATCAAACCCAACTACAAATTTACTCTTTGACCAATTTAGGATTGTAACTGTAACACCCCAAAAAAAAAAATCTGCCTTAAACAAGGGGTGTCATATTTGACACGAGCACCCTACCCCATTTAAGTGAGAATGAGAATAGACCTCATGGTCTTTCCCAAACCGGACATGAAGAGGAAGACCCGATAGGGAGAAAGAGGAGGAAAGGAGAAGGGAAGAATAGGAGAAGAAGGAGAGGAGAAGAGGGAGAGAGAAGAAGCAGAGGGGAGCCGAGCTGTCAGAGAGAAGCTTCATATAGGTAAAACAAAGAAAATCGGGGTTTCTGGGTTTGCCAATGATGCAGCCATTGCTAGAGAAGATGACAGCTCAAATCATAGGAGCTTATCATAGTGTTCAGCATGACGTAAATACCAAAACCCCCAAGGTAGATGGGGAATCCGAGATGATCTGAACTGTCAATGGAGAGATGAACAGTGAGCACAACACTATCAGAAGGATTATTGTAAAATAGCAACCAATCTAGCTTATTCGATGGTTGGAAAACACATGAAAATGCATCTAGAAGGTAAGATCTACAAAACCTTATTTTTTATTTTGAGATTTTTCCTAAATCTACACTGTTCATGCTAGATCTAGTTTTTTATGGCGATCCAGTCATTCATTTCCTAATCCAAGCTTAGAGATAGGTAATTAAGTACCTGATGTAGCCTGGATCAAACTAAATTGGTCAATCTAGGCTGAAAACTCACCGAATGATCTTAGCCATCTAATCTATCACTATTCACCCAGTGACTTCTTGACGTCTACTCAATGATCAGACACCACTAATTAGTTCTAGAGCATTGAATTAATTAGGATATGGAAAAAATTAAAAGATATAGATGGGAATTGATTGATAATCTAAATTGGTTGATTCGATAGCAAACGAATAAGGACCTAGCGCCACCTAATCTGTGATCAGGTGCCACCATTACATCCCTAAACCCAAATCGACATAAGATGAGCTAAGTTTCATTAATCCATTAGCTCAAATGTTTAATAACATGGCAAGATCAATATCTAACCACTTCTAGCTGTCGAATCACAAATTTAGGGAATGAACGACAGATTAAGGATGATTTGACACTGCTCCTCACATCTAATCAATAGCTAGTCGTTCATGAGTGATAGATTAGAACCCTAATGGCCTTAGATGATCCTTGATGCGGAAAATGGACTAATTGCTTGGGTGGTTGAGATCTACTAAAGATCTAGGTATGAAATTGGATCTAATTGGGTGATCCGAGCCATTTAGAATTCTTAGTTGGATTAATTGGTTAGAATTACTAAATTGATATTTGATCTAGAGTGATCAAGTGAGGATCTTTGATGAGATCAGCATGGATGTTTGGTAATTGGGCACAATTGAAGTGATTGATGGGCGATCCGACCAAGCAGATAGCTGAATATTATTCAAAGTAACTTGTTTAAGGTAAGATTACTGTCTTAATCATTTGATGGAGTGATTTGATTTCAATTAGATATCATTGAACATGATATTTATATAGTAATGCCTAATTAGAGGATTAAATAATAAATTAACCTAGATGTATATTTATCTAAGCTTAATAGCTTTGAAACATGCATGGATGTAACTAAGAAAAAGACTAGATGGTTATGAGTGGGCCCAATTAAGTGTGATTTGAATTATGAACCAATTAACGCAGGCCCCGCCTTGAGATTCCAAGGTTGGGAATCATTGAAATATCCTAAATGTGATGGAATGAATATGAAAACATAATATTGTGTAATTAAGAATCCAAGTTAGATAGAGTAGATTTTGAGTATGATTGGATGTGATATGTATCTAGGTGATGGGATTGTGGTGGACCGTGCTAGAGATGGGTTTGACTAAACTAGGAGCTCCAGACAAGTAGTACATTGTTTGAGGTAGGTGATTACATTTGGGATTTATTTTGATTTCATCGATCATGACTTGTTATTTGAAATTCTTGAAGCATGTGTTTTATGCACTATCAAGATTTATTGAAATACATTCATTATTTCCTGTTTGATATCATGATATTTGGTTATGTGGTTATTCATGTTTTGATGTGTGATGGATTCCACCTTATTATGGACCTTGATTTAAGACTTTTGGGTGAAGCAGGATAAGCTAGGTCCTTGTACCGATTTGAGGGCGGGCTGGTGGTTTTGGATGACAGGCTTCCATCGGGAACAGATTGATGTGGGCTACACGTGAGGAACCCAAGGTTGGAGTGTGTTGGGTGAAGCGGGGTAAGCAGGGTCCTTGTACCGATTTGAGGGCACACTAGTGGTTTTGGCTGATAGGATTCCTTTGGGAATAGTTGATGTGAGCTCCACGTGAGGAACCAGGGTTGGAGTGTGTTGGGTGAAGCGGGGTAAGCTGGGTCCTTGTACTGATTTGAGGGAGGACCAGTGGTTTTGGCTAATAGGCTTCTGTCAGGAATAGATTGATGTGGGCTACACGTGAGGAACCTAGGGTTGGAGTGTGTGGGTGAAGCAGGGTAAGCCTGGCCCTTGTACCTATTTGAGGGTGGGCCGATGGTTTTGGCTGACAGGCTTTCGTCGGGAATGGATTGATGCCGGTTGCACGTGAGGGACCCAAGGTTGGAGTGAGTACTCATTACCATCACCGTGAGTGTAATCAAGACACTCATAGAGCTTGTTTGTAGACATTCCATGATCATGATAAGCATTATATTTTGTGTGAATACTAAATTTTGTTATCATAATGGATGTGTATCCACGTGTTTCATTCCTTGCATGCTATGATACTCAGATTTGATAACGATTTGTTTGGTAACGATTTGTTTAGCTCAAGATTTCCTAATTTATCCATTATGGATGTCTGATGTTTCACATGCTTGTATACATTTATCGTATGAGATTTCACCATGATTATGATACTTCGGGTCATGTGATTTTATTGTATTTATTATCAAATGTGAATCACCTACACAAGCATAGCTTGCTGAGGCATCGCCTTGTTTGCAATGCCTTAGATACATAGAGTTGCTACTGGTTGACATGTTGATAAAGTAGATAAAAGTGATGATAGTTTCTAATGGACTATTGAGGACATTTCGAAGATGACAAGGTTTGTTCAGGACTTATTACTATTGGACTATACATCTTTATCAAAAATAGTATTTCATTCGGATGGATGGGCATGGAGACTGAGTCTTCTATATGTTATGCAGAGGAAACTTTGCCAAATTTTCAGTATAAATGATATTTCATTTCACCGTTAAATCTGTGATTTTGTGGTTGTATGACTCCTAAGATTTTGAAATACATGCTTTTATTAGAGCCTTTTCTCTGGTCACTTTAAAATTTTAAAGTTTTTAAAATAGGGATCCCAACTAATTTTAATAAATTGTTATTATATTGTTGTTTAAAAACTCGGCTATCATAATAACTGATGAGATAATCATGGCCATCAAATTGATTACTATTAGAACAAAGGTAGGGCAATGTTGGATTGATAATTAGACACACCATTATCTTCCTTAACCTTAAAATAGTAAAAACCCTTCATTAATTTTGAGATGACCCAGGTTTTTGTAACACATTTTGTAATACATTTTTCAAAGGCAGAGGGTGCTCTTAGTAGTAAAAAAATTTCACAAAACAAAGTAGCGAAATTTTTTTTCTTTAGAACTTGTTTCGTAAAACCCAAGTCCTCACTTCATACATAACATGAGTAGAATTTTGTACAAGATAAAATTCCATTGAAGAAATATACTTTTGTTAAATTCCAGAATTTATCCAGTGGTTCACAGTATAGCCCAGGTATCAATACAATACTTGTCCAAATTATATAATCCAAATTTCAAAGCTCACCATATAATAAAAACTCTCAATACAATACAATGCTCTCAAATAAAATACATGGCTTCAAGTGATAAACCCTGATTAATTATTCTTCCAAGTCTTCTTAAGTCTTGAGCACCTAATTCTTCTTCTCTGCATTTGAGATATTGTAAACATTCAAACATTTACAATATCTCAACAAGCTATGCTTGGTAAGGTATTTAAAAAGCATAATAATTTAACAGTATAATCCTAATACTTCATAATCCCATTATTCATACTCATAGATCAATCTCTTTACTTTGTCATATATGTACATCCTTACACATACATACTGTATACTTTGTGTGTATATATATATATATATATACAGTCGAAACCGTGAAAAATAGTTAATATCTCAAACATCAATAGTCACACTCAAATACATTGAGTTGATAAAACATCTAAACTCTGTAGGAAAAATACTCCCTTATTTGGGCAGTATTAGCATCTCATTATGCCATATCATAAGGCATCTCACTATGCCATGCATCATAATGCAAAATACTCAAAGGACTACTATGCTGTAATTTGATCTATACTAGCACACTCAGATAAATGCTTTCATACTCCACGGATACCAAGTGTGGAAAATCATCTATGTCATGTCTATATGGGGAGACAAATCATCATAGTGGTGGCCTTTCCATAATTGCCCCACCCCACATTTTACCTCTCTTTGGGCACGGTATCATCATACATATCACATTTTGAAAAGTGGGTGGCATAGCATCCCCGGCATACATCTATTTAAAGCAAAAACCACAAGCCTCTTTGCTTGTATATAAAGTATTCTTTTACTTATCAAACATCTTATCTATTTATATCATCATCCTTGTATTTTGGTATTCTTATACTGAGGATAGGATTTCACTTCAAACTTAGGGATCATCATTTACAAGGAATGATACCCATGTTAATATAAGTTTAAGGATCACCATTCTATATGAATGATTCTCATGTATTGATTTTATACTTATTAGACAATTTGTCCGTTTATCTAGGACTGGAATACCTTCTAGTTCCTTATTCACTTAGGGTTTTCCTCAATTCTAACTTAACCATTTCATATGTGTTTTGGTTGGATCATAAGGGTTTTCAATGGATTTAATACAAGTATTTACATTATACTTGTCAACATTTTCAGACATAAGATCATGTATTCAACATGTATTTCTCATGTAGATGCATTCATAAAATCCTCCTACTTTCAAGTAGTGATCCATCTCGTCAAATCTTCCATGATCCTGATTGATGTATGAAATCTGTAAATCCGTACATACTATCAATATTTATACAATTTGAATAATCATATATTTTTTATCTTATCTATATTCTTTGTCTAATCTTGTCCTTTGATATAAAGGATCTAGATCTTGTGTCCTATCATGATCTAACTTCCTCGGATAGTATTGATCAATAGATCTGATGGTTAGAATTATCTTCCAATCTTTCAGATCTTTTAAGTCTTTCTGTATTCCTTTCTTTGATCTTAATCTTTCATAGATCCTTTGATCAACAATTTATATTTGTTGATAAAGATCAAGGGCTTAGATCTTCTATCATCTAGTTCTTCTTTGATCCAAGTTCAGTTATTTGATCATCTCTAAGGAGGATGATCTTGGTTCTCTTCCTTGAATCATATTTGATTAAGGGTTCAGATCTTCTATTCTATTTTATCTAAATTGCAAGCAATATATATCATACATCAAAAAGTATTTAATTATTTTATTGTTCTTGATTATTCAACATCCTAGGGATCTTGTTTGATCATCCTTATCTTATTTACAATTTTTATTAGGATTAGATAATTTACAAACCTTTTATGCTCTTATTATTATTCAACCAGTTAATGTTTTAATGGTTGACGATAGCTTATTTCATCTTGAGTCTAAACAACTCCTCATATTTCAAATTAACTAAGGCTTACTAGTTGAATTGCTAAAAACAAAGTGGTTACTTCAATCCTCATATAAGGAGGTATTTAGACCTTACAAATGTCAACAGAAGGTAGGGGAAAAGTGAGGCTTTATTAGAGAACCACCTTATTCAGCATTCATTAGAGTGACCTTAGCTCAACCTTTCATAAGGTTCCTATGAGCATTTTGACCGTAAGTAATCTTTCTAATTCATTTTAATTAAATCTATGAACATTTAAAATGTCATTCATGGGTTTATTATTCTCTTAGTTAGGGCAAAGGATTTGATAATCCTTATATTGTCCTACTAACTATAGCCCTTGATATTGTTAAATCAAAGTCATTCCTTCCTCTCATGTGTTCATGAAACTTTAATTTCAAAGTAGATTACATTTTGGTGATTTATATTCATTATATCTCAACAACTACTTAACATTTGAATCTATTAATAAAATTTGACAACAATTAAATCATAGACTTTAAAGCATAACTCCAATATAAATTTGACAACCATTTATACCAACATGCTTCCTATGAATGTAACTTAACCTAATGGAATAAAACTATACTTAAACTAGCATGATCCTAAGTTATGAAATACATGAAATTTTATTAGGAATCTAATAGAATCATGTTAAAATCTCAAATTCAAACTAACATGGCCCTAACATAATTAAATTACCTACCTATTATAACAATCTAATAACATTTAGAGCATAGCATGCTAAAATTTAAGAATTACACTATCATGCTTCCAAATTTATAACATAAATCACATTTACAATTCTATTATCAAATAAAAGACAAGTAAACTAATTATATTAATATTATTAAAAACTTTTACTTATGATCCAACCATTAGATCATAGATCTTTTCCTTTAGATCAAGGGTTTTAATTACATTTAGAGCTTTTACTTCATGAAGGTCCAAAATCATACCCACTTGCTTTTGTCATAATTAATCCCTGATCTCACTAGATTTCATCATAATCCCATTCATACAACCCATCCAAAGGGTTTGATCATGCTTGATCTCATTGATCAAGTAGGTCCCTTTGTATTTTTAGGGTATTTCTACCATAAAGGCTAAATTCCTCAATTTATCTTAGATCTGTCATAATAAATCATAGATCTTACTTTATTTCAACATTATTTTATCATTAAATTAGATCCCCAATATTTGATCATCTCAGATCTTGAAGATCATGAAATTTGAAGCTTATTTCCTCAAAACAGAAAGTTTCTTGAAGCATTTTATCAATTTTATGATTTCAGAAGAAAATAGATATTACAAACTTTCCATAACTTCTTTCCAATCTTGATTTGGTGTTCAAATGAATCCGCAATTGAAGAATGAAGTTCACAGTAGTTCTGAGGGTGGGAGGGTCCGATCTGGCAGAGCAGTCGCCGAGCTCCCGTAACCAAGATTCACACAGTAATGCTCTGCCCGTGACTATCCGCTTGGAGCAACGTTCCACTTGGGACGTTGTCACATGCGAAGACGCTTCCGAAGGGCACGTTTCCGTGCAACGTCCCACTTTTGCGTCCCGGGAACTCGATCTTATGAGGAAGACTGGACAATCGATTTTGGATGGTCAAATCAATTCATTTCAATTAAAGGCTCTAAACTTGATTAAATTTTCTAAAAATTATATCCTAAGAGTTTTTGGCCCTTCTAGATTGTTTGCACGGCTTAGATTTTCCATCTGAGCTCTTTGTCATACCGAAATGATGGGTTCTTAACCTTACTTTATTTTTATAATTTGTAACATAAATTTAATTTAAAAAAATAAAAATTATATAAAATAACATGAAATAAGTATGGGAAGAGTTTCCACCTACCTAATTGGAGAAAAACTTAGGTTTTGCAGCCCAATTTTAAAGAATAATCTCGTTGAAGATAAGATCGCCCAATACCCACTTATTTTATGATTTTCCGTTGATTGCACCGTTGGATCTTGAAAATTGTTTAGGGTTTTTGTAGGTAAGATGGTATAGGACAATATGAATGGTTAGATTGGTGATATTTGATTTGTAACAGAGTGCCTAATTGAATTTAGGTCTCTTGTTCCAATTTAGGGAGAGGAGAGAGAAAGTGGAAGAAGGGGAAATTTTGAGAAATTTGGAAATGAATCTAGATTTGGTTTTTCAGGAGAAGCAAGATAATTTTGTGGAAATTTTAATGAACATTTTTGGAGGATTTTTGGGTGAGTATTTATAGGTGTTTTTGAAATTTTCATCATTACTTGTAATAATTATGTTTTAATTATTTTGAATATTAAATTAACATTGGATTCTCCACTACCACCTCCTTCTCCACTATCAGCTGGTAGTGGTTTGACCACTCATTACATATTTTCTAGCCATTGGATTCATTTGTGGGCCCTTGTGGGCCCCATGGAGGTGTGAAAGGACCATTTTGCCCTTTTATGGACAAAAATACGTTTTATTCTTATGAAATCAGAATTGAGTGTACTTAGTGGCATTGGAATCATATTTCTGAGTATATTCTAAATATCGATGTCTTAGATCTCGGTTATGGGTAACATTACCATTTTACCCTTTTATACATAAAAATGGAGAAAATTAGGGATTTTTCATTTTAACTCGAAATTGAACGTACTTAGTGTCGTTTTGATCGGTTTTTTTAGTACATTCATAATTTCTAAGTTTTAAATCATGTTTTAATCTCTATAAAAAGAGAATTTCCAAAAATCTAATATTCTAACTCGAGATTTCTTAAAATTCAAACTAAATTGATTTTCTCAATCAATTTACAAAAATTGGGGTTATTACAAATTCTTTAATTGAAGTACTAATTATCAAAGATCGATAAAATAATGACAGTTTTGATCAAGGATAGGTAGAAAAATAGAGATTTTGATTGATACATATCATCTATATTAATTTTAATGTAAATCAAATTCCAAACTATAAGATCCAATTACTATTCTTGGTCAGATGTTTCAATCCTTCACTCTGGACCTCTAATCTATCAATCCAATCATTCCTTACTAGATCTATGGTTGGATTTGTAAAAGATCATTTACCCATCACTATAAATACATATACCAAACCTCAATTAACTAATATTGGAATGAGATTTTGATCCAAAACCGAGAACTGATCAAAAAAATCTCAGTCATCTGATCAAACATTTTTGAAATAGTAACTTGGGTATACTTGATCAATGATGAGACATGGCCACTAAATTCCTTGACCCTAATTAGAGCAGTGTAGACTCAAAATATAAATTTAGGTAAGGGAAAATCGAATGATCTTTGTTGTCTGGTCAATCAATATTGGAATTTAGGTTGGGCAATGTTGGTCAATGATTAGACATTGCCATTACATTTATTAACCTTGAAGTTGTTTAGAAATGATGGAAAATTTTGGATTAAAATGTTGATATGCTATTTTCGAACATCTAATATAAGATCTAACCATAGGATCACCAGATTGTAAGTTTTGACATCAATCAAGGACCAGAACATGAATTTCCAAGGACTTAGAAACTATATATATATATATATATATTTAAAATAATCTATAGATTGGATGATGCATCGAGAGCCATTGAACCATTGAATTTATAATTCAACAAATCAATAAGGATTAATTGATGAAATTGAATGCATTGCTTTTCCCAGATTTGTGTAATAGAGGTTGATATTAGTTGATTCTATTGATCTTGTAATAATTTGGAACTACAATTCCAAGTAGGTATTCTAACATTAAATGTTTTCTAGTTGATGTAGCTTTGAAATTACTCACAAGTGCAGAAATCAATGTAGTACTTTCACTCAAGTGGGGTTGATCCCATGAGGAATCTCATAGATTTATAATATATTGGATTTTATTTAGATTAATTAACTTCAACCAAAGAGATAGGGATCTGATTAAACTAAGAATTTAAAATAACTAAGAAGGAAACATGCATTGAATTAGAAACTAAACTTAAAAGAAATTTACTAAACCTATCAATGAAATTAGAAAATAACCTAACTAATATGCAAATAACTAAAGGAAACTAATGCTAAATTAGCATGAATTAAATTAAGAAACATAAACTAAAGGAAACTACTAAAAATGACACTTTGCTAAATTAACACTTTCCTAAAATAGAATTAAAAACTTTCTAAAATTCAAAAAGGAAAATTTCTAAACCTAAAATGTGATGCAAATAATGAATTAACTGCTTCTAAAATAAGATCAAATGACTAAACTAACCAAAAATCTAAAAGGAATTAGATTTAGAGCCATGCACATGGTTTTTAGACTGTGCGCATAATTTTGAAGCCCTAAAGATGGTGACATGTAACGCACCTAAAGTGAGTTAGAAAACTAACTATAGGATATAATAAACATCATGAAAATCTAAATGGGTACCTAAGAACAGTCAACAAATCTAGTAATAGAAAGCTGCTAAAACCATAACTTTTATTCAAAGAAACAACTCACATATCAAGTACTTTGATAAAGTAACATTCGATAACTAAAATCCCTAAGAACCTTATTGAATCATATCTAATTTACATCAAATTTGTGCACATAAAACTATCTACAAAATATGAAAATTACACACTTTTCTAAAGCCTAAAATCATATCTAAATAATAACAAAATTCTAATATAAAGCTCACATTCTAAAGCATAGTGGTATACAAAAGAAACTCAAAAAGGAATTTGAGAAAAACAAAGGCTAAGTGAGTAAACTAACTAAGGGAAATAGCCCAAAATTAAGGGAAAAAGAGGGCAGAAAACATGGAATTCAAGTGGGGAAATCAATAATTTAAGCTAACTATTCTTTTGGATATCACTATCAAAGAACAACTAACTTGAATCTTGATTGAATAGCAAAAGAAAAACAAGTAGAATTAGGTAAATAAAGAAAGGGAAAGCTTGATAGGAAGGAAGTTGCAAAACTAGAAAGCAAAACAATGAAAACTAGACCAAAGTAAGCAAACTACTAACCTGAATTGGAGAAAAAATAACAAAGACAATAACTAGAAAACCAAAGAAAGAAAAGCATCTAAGAAATACCAAAGTCTAACAGCAAATAACATGAAAGGAAGCTATGTTTCAAGGTGTATCACCCACCTCTACTTGAAAAATTCATATGGAACATAAGGCTATAGATGAGAGGTTTCCTACCTTAAGAAGAGGTAAAAACATAAGGAAAGTGACCCAACAAATAATATGAAAGGAAGCCATGTTTCAAGGTGCCACACCCACCTCTACTTGAAAAATTCGTGTGGAACATAAGGCTATATATGAGAGGTTTCCTAACTTAAGAAGAGGTAAAAACATAAGGAAAGTGACCCTAGGGATAGGGTATTGAGTGGGGATGGTTGGATGCGATTTTAAGAAGGTAGAGGAGTTTTGGAATGATAGGACTCTTGAATGGAAAGTTAAATTCGTGGTACTATTTCATGATTAGTTGGAAAGTGAGGAAAAAGTGGGAAAAACATGGATAAACACCAAAAATAGAAGGTTCTCATCCTATTAGTCCATATGCCCTCTTCTCTTGATGATATTTTCCTTATTGATTTTCAAAATGTACCTTAGAATCTCATTGATAATCCTCTTGATCTTCCTCCAATCCTTGCCTTCCATTTAGCTTAGCTTAATGACTTTGATGGGTAACTTTGAGGTGCTTGAATGATTTGGCTTGGATTCCATAGCTTGTCACCTTTTCCCACGTCTTATATGGCTAAGGTGGTGAAAGTGCATGGCTTACTTCATGGGTCCACTTTGGCCACCTTTAGCTTCTTTAATTGCATCTATTGCTTGACACAAGATGATCATGACCTTTCTTTTCATGTTGGATTGATGATTTTGAGGCTTTGACTCAATCTTTTGATCTTGATCTTCAATATTCCTCTCGATCAATCTCGGCTGTCTTACTCCCGACAAAAAATAAAAAATCTTAATTAAATTCTTAAAAAATATAATTAATCATATACTTACCTTGGATTAGCTTTTAGACCTACAAAATAACAAGCTTTTGCTTCATTAGGCCAAAAATGCATGTGTTACAAAATTTGGTTGATGACCCAATTTTACCCCTATAAGTTATATGGGTAACTAATTGAGTGGTTTTATGCAAAATTAGATACTTATCAACCTCCCAACCAGCATTTTAATAGTCCTAAGAAAAACATGTAAAAAATCATTTTACAAAATAGGTACAAAGTGCCACTTTTGTAGGTACTCATGATTGCATTTAGCACATACAATAAGCCCTTAAAGCCCTAAGTTACTCATAGTGGATGAGTTAGGACTCATGAGAGTTTGCAGTGAATATACTCACAATATTTTTGTGATAATCATTTAGTCATCTGAGAAAATTTTCTTTGACGAAGCTTACATTAAATTCTTAACTTTAGCTTGTTAATAAAGATGAAGAAAAAGGCTCAAAATCCTACCCTTATGCTAAAGATACCCCTTTATTTCATTAAACTTTAAAAAGTGAATCTGTGATATAGATGATATATAATCATAGTTTTCAAGTCAAAGATAACCTAAATTACCTTCCAAATGAATGCTTTGACTTCAATTCTCAAAGATATAATTGACACTTAGAAAGGTGTAAATCTCTTATTAATATCTGAGTAGAATGTGTTCATCATGTCCAAAAGTCTCATATATTTCATACAAAAAATTGATAACTTAGAAGGAATTGTAATAAGGGTCTCATGACAAGATATCAACTACTAAGAATGTTACACTCTACCAAATTTTCTATTCATTTATAACCACATCTAAGCCATACTTCTCCTAAGCTCAAGTTAGGACTTCTATTAAGACGAAATGTAGGCTTCGGTAAGGGTTATCAAAAGAATGGATATAAAGGTAAAGAAAGGTTTTCTGAAAAATATGCAAAGGTCTTCTATCAATGTATCCCCAACTTTTTTGTTTTCTCCTCGACAGAGTGAATATTCTTCCTCTTCATTGGCTTTTTTTCTTTTTCTTTTTCTCTTGGCTTTACATATAGCCTTTTTGAACTTTATCTTCTTTTTATAACCTTGATGTTCATCTCTTGAATTGTATTGTTCGTACTTTTTCTCATGACATTCTTCAATATTCTCTACATATTTCCAAAACAACTGGGTAGTGGATATATACTAGGGGTACAATATAGGTAAAGGTTATTTGGCTAACAAAGAAAAGGTAGATATTTAAAGGCTCAATGGGTTAACTAAACAAAAATAAAATAGGGAAGGCTAAAGGCTTTGAGTTTACCAAGGATGGCATTTATCATTTTCTAGGTTTCATATGACTTAAAAATTTGATCAGAAACTTTAAGAGATATATGGTATATACTATTTTATGATTTCTCAAGATGAAAAATAATGAGATTAATTAAGAAATAATATCCATTGAAGAAAATTTTGAATTTATGTGTAACCCTTGGTAAAGAAGAATGGCTCTAAACTCACATGGGTTATAAGTCTCCACAGATCCTTTTCAGGATCTCTAAGTTATATTTTAATCTTCAACTTTAACTATATATTAGTTATTTTGTGCAATTAATGTTTCAACTTTAATTTTTATAGAAACACTTTAGAGAAAGAATAAAATTACAAACTAATTGTATACAACTCTATCAATAAAGCTAAAGTTAATGGATAGCTGAATATTCAAAAAATCTAACTTCTCCTCTTTGTAAAGAACTTACAGAAAAAAATTCAAAAATTTTCAAAAAATGCAGGGAACTTCGAAATCTCATTTCTATGCCCCCTAACATAAAGTAAACATTGTCCTTAATGTCTTGAAATATAGGACACCTAAATGATGAATGGGTAATGCAAAATTATGTGACCTTCTAAAAAATCCCGAGTTGCCTCCCAATAAGTGCTAATTTTAACCTCTTCAGCTAGACAAGGCTTATAACTAATCTAACTATCTAAACCTAGACCTAGCTAGTTCAAATAATTCTCCTAATCCTAATCCTAATACTAAATTGGCAAGATTTCTCATGCCACTTTAGAATCTCACAGTAATATATATATATTGCCTCCACCCAAAAATTTTAGGTGGTGATATCATTATAACATAATAGATCACCACAATTTTGAATGTTGTGGGACCATTTTGATGATCCCCCATCTTCAAAATTTTACAGTAATTAATATAATTCCTCCATCTTGTATTTTGAGGTGGTGCTAACATGATGACTTCATGTACTATTGTGCATTTTGTTGGACCATATGGAGACAAATGGTCCTCTTGTTGACCAAATTGAGGGGTAACATTGACCATTGTATTCAATTTATATATATTTTTTCATTTCCCTTACATTATCCTAAACTAGGGTTATAAGCTGACTTTGATATTTTCTAAAAGGTTGTTCCTGTATTACTAGATGGGGGGGGCAGGGTTTGGCTTAAATCTTAGTTATCTTCTAATGTGTACCCTAGAGTAGGTTGAGGTAGGGTGATTACATGAACTAATTCTTTTTCTTCCTATTTAGCTGGCACAAGCAAGGTTTCAAATGGGCCTACATGACTATTTGATGTTTGTTCAAATAAGGTTGGTAGGTCCCAATCAAATACATCTTCTATATTGTAAGGCTTAATTTGAATTTCAGGCTTTATAGGGGGATCTATTCTAGTTTACTATTGAGAAGTGTCCCTTTAAGGCATAGTATCGAGCAAGTTGTTCGCCTCATCAATGGATGTGTCTTCATCAAAGTCATAAAAATAAGCTGAACATAAATTTAGAGGTTTTAGGTTGGATATTTTGATAGATTTATTTTCTTCATGAATAGAAGTCTTTTCATTATAGTCGTGAAGAGCTGGACATGGCTTGAGTAGATCCAAGTTTGAGGGTTTTATGGATGGTTATGGACTTTAGGACTTAGAATGATCATAAGAGATTTCATCCTATTATCATTAATAAATGGCTCTTTAGTCTCCCTAGTTTGTTTTAGTCCTTTTTATAAATTCAATAATGTTTTTGTCAGTATATTCAAATATTGGATTCATTTTAGCTTCTCATTCCTCCATCTCTCGTATCATTTCCTTAGCCTCCTTTTCCATGGTAGCCATTTCTATTACATTTTCTCAAAAAATTGTGGCAGATTCTCTTTTAATGGTTGTTCTTCATACTATAGAGGAAACGACTTGTAGGGTTAGTGTTGCTATGGCATTGGGGTACTAAAAAAGGGCTGAATAGGTTGAACCCATGATGGTTGTCCTTAATAGTCTGAATAATCAATGTAATGTTGACCAAGGTGGGTTCATTGTGATTCTTCCTGATATTTGTAATCTTAAGGGCATGGTTATTCATGATGCTTAGCCCATCCATTATAATTTATCTCAGGATAGTAGTAATTGCTAGGGTGTGTGAATGCATTGGATGCATCCACTGCCTCCTAATAGTATACATTGTATGTGGAGCATGATAGGCATGAAGGAGATTGAGGTTCAAAATAAGTATAGTCATTATGGTATGGAGGTTGTGGAGTAGCTTGCTTAGAATTATATCCTAAGAAATTGACTTTCCATAATGTCTAACCTATCCATCAATGTATCTAATATATGAAATCCATCCCCTTCTTAATAGGACTTTGTTCTCAACTTTGAATACAATGAAACAAATCATTATATACAATGAATGTGTTTTTTTTTTTACGAAAACCCTAATTATATGATGCAACCTAAATACTAGTCCTGAGCTAAATGATGCACAACTAAATCTTAGTATTCACTAATCGAGCAATGTCTTTATTATCTTTTCTTAGTGCATAGGTGGTAGCTTCTTAGACCTTAATCTCAAATGATCCTCCTTTTATCCAGATTAGACTACTACTTGCCAATTGGGTTCTGCACTAAAGTGGTTAATACAATCTTCATGTAAAAAGAGGCATTTAAACATCAACTAATGTCAATGGGAGGTGTGGGAAAAATATTTGGATTTTAAGACACCCACTATAACTACAATGCTCAAAAGCCACTAGAATGACAATAGATCACATCCTTCTAAAAGGGTCATATGAGCTCAATACCCTAACTATCTTTCTACTTGATTTTAAATTAAAGTTCAAGGATTAGGATTGCAACATACAAGGATGCTGATTGATTCCTAGGTCGACCAAGGAGTTGGTGATGAATTCTAGTCCTTATCTTATAAGGGTTCCTATGGGGCCTTACTATCATTAACTTCCATCCACCATAAAGCAATAAACATGTAATGCAAGTACAAGGAAAGGGAAACTAATGCAACCTATATGCTACTAACTAAAGGTTAGATAGGTGCTCTCTAATGCAACAACCCTAATTAAAAATACAATAATTAAGATGAATGATCCTAAAATTATATGAATTATTCTACCAACCAAATGCAAATTACACTAAGTGTAATGTAAATTAGGAAAAGTAAATCAAAGTGAGGGATACTTATAGTGGGGGTTTTGATGAAGATCAAGTGTGGGCCTCCATACCACAAACTTGCCTTCTTTTAATACAACACATTTAAAATTGAAATTGAATTTGCAAATTACAATGGGTCTCACTACAATATTTACTCAAAAAAGGAAAAAAGTCCTCTTCTAGGAAAGCAAGGAAATCCTATTTTGTTGATGAAGCTCCACTTACATTTTTTCCCTCCCACAAAAACAAGATAGATATGTCAATTTATGGGAAATTAGCAAGATCTATAAATGCAATGCAAAAATCCAAATCTAATGCAACATAAGACTATTACTCAAATAATCCAAATAAGAATCCAACAACAAATCGATTGCAATTCCCTAGTAGCAACTCCAAAAACTTGGTGTAGCTTTAAAATTACTAAAAGTATATGAATCAATGTAGTATTTTCACACAAGCAAGGTTGATCCCATGAGGAACCTCACAGATTTTCAATGGAATGGATTTTATTTACATTAATTAACTTTAGCCAAAGAGATAAACTAGGAATTTAAAACAGCCAAGAAGGAAACATGCATGGAATTAAAAAAGAAACTTACTAAATGTACTAGTGAAATTAGAAACTAACCTAACTAGCATGAGGAAACTAATGCTAAATTATCATGAATTAGATTAAGAAACATAAAGTAAAGAAAACAACTAAAAATGATACTTTTCTAAACTAGAATTAAAAGCTTTTTAAAATTCAAAAAGGAAACTTCCTCAACCTAAAGTAAAATTCACATAGTGAATTAACTACTGCTAAGACAAGATCAAATAACTAAACTAACCAAAAATCTAAAAGGAATTGGATTTAGAAATATGCACATGGTCTTTGGACTATGCACATGATTCTAAAGCCCTAAAGATGGTGAAATTTAATGAACTTACAGTGAGTTACTATGAAAAATAACTATGGGATATAATAGAAAATATGAAAATATAAATGGGGACCTAAGGACTTAAGAAAATAATTTATTTTGATGACTAAAATTGTAATGACTCCATTTTTGTAACATTGAAATCCCAAGTTAGTAATGAAAAGTTCAGTTTTTGGAGATAAGGGTATTTTGGACTTTTCACTATTCACCCTAACTGAACTCAGAAATTTGGTCCTGAGAATAGTACCCTTAGGTGCGTCTCAGGAAAAGGAATCCAACAAGACCAAAATCACTCAAAACGAAGTTAAAATGAGCAAGTTATGGCCCTTTGAAGTTCAAGGGCAAAAGTGTAATTTAAATTAAAAACGGATTTGGCCTGAGAAAAACAAGGACCCGTTTTGATACAGGCACCCCTCTTCTTCCCAAACCTCCTGGAGGGTTCTAGAATAGCGGTGTGCAGGGAAGAAACCACTGCCATTCTGGAGGTTTCTCCACTGCTATTCCATGGCAGTAAGAACCCTCTTCGAGCTATATAAATAGAGCTCTTGGGTGCCTCCAATGGAAGCCCAAAAGCTTGGGAAAAACTCATCGTAGAGAGCCAAGCAAGAGGAGAAAACGTGGAAAAAACCCGGCCACGAACCAGGTATGCCCAAAACCCCTCCAAACCCATCTCTCCCTTAGTCTTAGGATGAGTTTCCCCAAGTTTTTGCATGAAAAACCATGCAAAACGAGCCTCTAAGGAGCCACAAAGGACCCAGTGATGGTGCCTAAGGCGCACTGGATCGACAGGGTCAAACCAGGGTGTCCCAAGGACGCCCTGGTCACCATGGGACGAAAACGCGTAGACCGCGTTAGAGAGAAACCAGTGGGAGCGTCTATGGACAAGACCGCAAACGAAAAAGATAGGAGAAAGCCCAGTGCGTTTGCAGCGGGCGCGCACTGCTGACGTAGGATGCGTTAGCGTCCCGGGCTTCCACCTCGTATGGCCTTCTATGTACACTTGATATTAAAATGGCCATAACTTGGGTTTTAGGGCTCCAATTGAGGCGCTGCGAAAGGCGTTGTATTTGTATCGACGACGCAGACACACCCAGACCATAAAATACTTGATCAAGGCCCTATCTAAGGTGAGCATGACCCTTAAACTATGATAGTGGTGCGGGGCCACTAAACCTTTGTAAACCTGACGATACCAAGGCCCAGTTAGGACCTTAGGACACCCATAGGGATGGGAATGAACCTTTAATACCTAAGTAGTGAGATAAACCATTCTAAAACCTATAGAAATAGGCCAAGCTAACCTTTTTCTCCTAAACCATGTTCAAGAACGTATGAGGACAAAGGTGTTAGCATGACCAAACCAGGTAGGTGCTCTATCGCTACTAGACTTTTAAAAAGAGCTCATGATTGTTTTGAGAATGCATGTTTTAAGTATAAGTTATATGACTTGTTTAGCATGACTTAATTTTATAAATGAATTCAGCATGCATATGATAAATACATTATGCATAGACATGTTTTGCAAATGATTGCATAAATTGCATGATTTGTGGTTATTGAGTTTTGAAAAATTGCATGTCCTTGAGGGTTACCAAAAGACTCTGGAGCGCCCAAAAGACATTGGGTAGGCAGTTGTGAGGGGCCAAAGAGGACAGGTTTCGAAAAAGAGGTTTCTGCTTGATTGATTGTATATGATTTGGGCTAGTAAGCTCGTGGGCACTATGCCGAGAGGTCTGGGGTGGCCTCCTATCCTCTACCACTATTAGGTGGAAAGGGTACCACGCCAAAAAAAAGGCATGTCCCTACATCGACTGCATGTGGTACAGGGGGCTACCACTAGTGTCACGGCATTGGGTCGAAGTGTCATATGCCCCATGGAGGCTATGACCGAGTGTCCCCAGGTACTCAGGGACCACACGGCGAGGAGGTCGTGGGCATAGTGGGCCCTATGTTTTTGAGGATTTACTTGTATTGCATATGGCATGACATGATGATGGTCGACCATACCATCTATCCATGAGTTGGATTCAATTGAGCATCTTATGCATATCATTATGTTTATGATATATATGATACTTTCGACTTGGATTATGCGATTCTTTAAGTCGTCAGTATTCCAATTCGACAATGGTTTTTAATATCTATATTGAACATGAGTGTTCAAACATGCACATGTTTTAAAGAGCATATGATTTTAAACATAGCATGCATTATAAAACTAGTAGTGATAGACTCCTACTGAGTAGAGTATATACTCACCCAATCCTCAACATTTTTCAGACACAAAGTAAACACTTAAGGACAAGATATACGGCAACAGACCCGTGATAGAGAACATCCAAACTAAGTGCCAGTAAGTAAACCCCTACCTTATCTTTCAATGTTACTTGATTATAGTTACTCTCTGTAACTGAGGCTGTGACTAACACTTTCTTGGGAATAGTGTTGATTTAAAACTATGCCATGGCTATATAATTTGAAAATGTGTTTTGACACTCGGAGTTTTATACAAAAGATTGCTTTCCAAAACAAAAATATTTTCATGCATTTCATATTTATGAAACAAGAGATCTCGCCTTTTTATCAAACTTGCATCATCAAAAACCCGGGTTGTC
Organism: Warburgia ugandensis; assembly: GCA_035236585.1. Taxonomy (NCBI): domain Eukaryota; kingdom Viridiplantae; phylum Streptophyta; class Magnoliopsida; order Canellales; family Canellaceae; genus Warburgia; species Warburgia ugandensis. The sequence continues at coordinate 50,600,811 of CP141133.1, read as the reverse complement.
ACAGTTGGTATCAGAGCGCGATTTGATGTTACTCATAGCCCAGTTATGAGGAGAATAACTTATAATCATGTTTCATCCATGAAAGAATAAGGGGTAATAGGATAACACATACTAAGGTCTTGTGAATTACCTTGTGATTTACAGATGCCTAGAAAGAAAGGAAGCAATGTTCCAAGACTTGAAGTCCCACCAGTGGACTCCACTGGGTCGGGCAATGGGATGGCTGAATTATTCCAGCAATTTCTACAGCATATGGGACAATACATGAGTAGTCAAAGCCAAACCCCTGCCACCTGAGATCCTTCCCTTGATAAAGTAATAGATAGGACTGAGGTTCAGTTAGAAAGGTTTCAAAAATTAGCTCCCTCATTCATAGGAGAAGATGAAGCATCTACAGCTGAAAAATGGTTAATTGATATTGAAAAGATATTTAAAGCCATGAACATAGCTGAAGAAAGAAAGGTACTAATGGCCACATTTGTGTTTAGGGGAGAGGCTACCTTTTGGTGGGAATAGTGGAAAGGACTTATTTTGACCAACGAGAAACAATAGGATGGGAAGAGTTTAAAAAGGTCTTTAATGACAAATATTATCCTATACATGTAAGAAAACAGAAAGAAAAGGAATTTATGGACTTAGAACAAGGAAACATGACCGTCCAACAGTATGAAAATAGATTCATCAACCTCTGAAGATTTGCACCACGTGCTTGTGCTGATGAGGAAGATGCGGCAGAAAGATTTGTAGATGGGCTCAACCTAGGACTCAGGAATAGAGTTCTAGGTTTCCAACCTTCCACCATAGCCAAAGCCGTAGAGATGGCCTCCCTATACGAAAAAGATTATCAAAGGAATCAGGCAATGAAGGAAACTAAGAACATCAACACCATGAGAAATAAAGGAAAGAGACCATTTCAGTCATCTAGACCCAGGCCACCTTTCAAGAAGCCGTTAGAAAACAAAGGAAAAAGGCTAGATTGGAAGACATGCCCTAAGTGTAACAGGAATCATTCAGGCAAACCATGTCCCACTTTCAACATCACTTGCTATAGTTGTGGAGAATTAGGACATTTTGCTAGTAATTGTCCTAAAAGGAAAGTTGAAGAGCGTAAAGAAGATTAGGTTCCAAGGAGCAAAGGACGTGTCTTTGCCCTCACTTCTAGTCAAGCTTAGGCTTCAAATGCAGTAGTGGAAGGTATTCTTTCTATCTATGATACACCTACTAAAATTCTATTCGATACAGGCTCCTCTCATTCTTTCATATCCGGGGAGTTTGCGTCAACCTTGGACATTATACCACAGGACCTAGACTTCACTCTAGAAGTTATGACTCCTGTAGGCCAGGCACATCCCACCTATTCTTATCTCCAGGATGTCCCCATTTTGGTCAAAGATCATTTGCTACATGCCAATCTTATTCACTTAGATAGGAATGACTTCGACGTCATCCTAGGTATGGACTGGTTAGCCCTTCATCAAGCCTTTGTTGATTGCCGCCAGAAACGTGTCACTTTTACCCTACCTAATGGAGACACTTTCACCCTCCAAGGAAGAAAGGATTATTCTGGAGCGTGTGTTATTTCTGCAATGAAAGCAGTTAAGCACATTGCTCAGGGATGCCCCTTCTTATTGGCCAAGATTGAATCTGTCGAGAGTCCCCAACTAAAGCTAGAGGATGTCGAGGTAGTCCGAGAATTTCTTGATGTATTCCCTGAGGATTTACCAAGTCTACCCCCGCCAAGAGAAATTGAGTTTATCATTGACCTTATACCTGGTACTTCCCCCATTTCCAAAGCTCCTTACCGAATGGCTCCTGCAGAACTAAAAGAATTGAAGACCCAGTTACAAGAACTACTTGACAAAGGGTTCATACGACCTAGCGTATCTCCGTGGGGAGCTCCAGTCCTTTTTGTTAAGAAAAAGGATGGCTCCATGAGATTGTGCGTAGACTATCGAATGCTAAATAGGGTCACCATTAAGAATAAGTATCCCCTTCCTCGAATTGATGATCTTTTCGATCAACTTCAGTCAGTCAGAGTCTTTTCTAAAATTGATCTACGAACCGGGTACCATCAACTTCGAGTTAGAGAAGATATCCCCAAGACAACCTTCAGGACTCGATACGGCCATTATGAATTTAGAGTGATGTCCTTTGGTTTAACTAATGCTCCAACCGTGTTTATGGACCTCATGAATAGGGTGTTCAAGGAGTACTTATTTAAATTCATCATAGTGTTTGTGGATGATATCTTAATATATTTCGAAACTCCTAAAGACCATAAGGAACATCTAAGGATAACATTAAGCACCCTACGAGCACACAAGTTATATGCAAAATTCAATAAGTGTGAGTTTTGGATGGAAATGGTTAATTTCTTAGGACACATTATTTCTCAAGATGGCATAGCAGTCGACCCCACTAAGGTTGAATTAGTACAGAAATGGGAAAGACCTAAGACAGTCACAGAAGTAAGAAGCTTCTTAAGACTTGTCGGATATTACAGGAGATTCATCAAGGGTTTTTCACGAATTGCTTTACCCCTAACTAAGCTGACCAGGAAGGACACAAGATTTGAATGGACTGATAAATGTGAGGAAAACTTCTAGGAACTAAAGAGAAGGTTAACTACAACACATGTTCTTACCTTACCTTTAAGAAGTGGCAAATTTGAGATATACAGCGATGCCTCGCAACAAGGATTAGGTTGCGTACTCATGCAACATGGGAAGGTAATTACTTATGCTTCTCGACAACTCAAGGAGCATGAAGTCAATTACCCAACCCATGACTTAGAATCAGCAGCCATAGTCTTTGCCTTGCGAATTTGGAGACATTATTTATATGGGGAAAAGATTGAAGTTTTTACAGATCATAAGAGTCTTAAATATATCTTTTCCCAACAAGACTTAAACATGCGACAAAGAAGATGGATGGAATACTTAAAAGACTATGACTTTTCCATTCATTATCACCCTGGAAAAGCTAATGTGGTAGCTGATGCATTAAGAAGAAAAACCCAAGGGATGTGTGCAAGTTTATTGACTAAGAGATGGAAGCTATTACAAGAAGTAATAACGTGGAAACCAGACATAAGTAAGCACAAGATCATTATGGCAGGACTAATGATAAAGTCGGCTATTAATGAAAAGGTTAAGCAAGAACAGAAAGGAGATCTGGATATACAAGCTTTCATAGGAAAACCAGGGTTTATTAAAGGGGAAGATGGTAGTGTTTACATGCAACGAAGATTAGTGGTACCGACTAATGAAGAATTAAGATAAGAAATCTTAAAAGGGGCTCATTGGTCTAAGTATACTATACACCTGGGAGGAACTAAGATGTATCAAGACTTAAAGAGACAATAGTGGTGGGATGGTATGAAAAGAGACATAGGGGAATTTGTGGCAAAGTGTCTAACATGTCAACAAGTAAAGGTTGAACATCAAAGACCTGCGGGATTGTTACAACCCCTTGAGTTACCCAAATGGAAATGGGACCATATTACCATGGACTTCATCGTAGGGTTACCCAGGACCTCTAAGGGTCATGACATGATCTGGGTAATTGTTGATAAATTGACTAAGACAGCCCACTTCCTTCCTATACGCCATACCCAATCCACTGATAGCCTATCTCAGCTATACATCAAAGAGATTGTGAGTTTACATGGCATACCCCTTAGTATCACTTCAGATAGGGATAACCACTTCACTTCACAACTCTAGAAGTCAATCAAAAAATCCTTAGGATCTTCCTTGAACTTTAGCACAGCCTTCCATCCACAGACCGATGGACAGTCAGAGCACATGATCTAGATAGTCGAAGATATGTTGTGAACCTGTGCCCTCGATTGGAAGCAGAGTTGGTATGAAAACCTATCGCTAGGAGAGTTCACGTACAACAACAGCTTTTAGTCGAGCATTGGCATGGCTCCGTATGAGGCACTCTATGGGAGACCCTGTCGATCACCCACCAGTTGGAGTGAAGTTGGAGAGTCCAGGGTGCTCCAGTCCGAGCTGGTGGAGCAATGCTCTGAGAAGGTCAAACTCATAAGGAGACTCCTCCTCACAGCTCAAAGCCGGCAAAAGAGCTATGCTAATCAAAGGAGGAGACCATTAGAATTCGACGTAGGAGAGCACGTTTTCCTGAAGATATCTCCCACTAAAGGAGTTATGCTGTTCGGTATCAAAGGCAAGCTTAGTCCACGTTACATAGGACCTTTTGAAATCCTGGAGAAAGTGGGAAAAGTGGCCTATAGGATCGGACTACCCCCTCAGCTATCTAAAGTGCATAACATATTCCATATATCTATGCTAAGGAGGTACGTGCCTGACCCTGCTCATGTCATCAACCAGGTACCCATAAAGTTGATGGAGGATCTCAAGCTAGAGACGAGACCAGTTGAGATTCTAGATCATAAGAGTAAGAAGCTGCGGAATAAGGACATACACTTAGTCAAAGTTTTGTGGAGAAATGTGCACATGGAAGAAGAGACTTGGGAACCGGAGTCAGAAATGAGAGAAAAGTACCCCGAGATCTTTTGACTATATATATATTGTAGAATTTTGGTGGAAAAATTCCCCTAAGGGGGTAAGAATGTAATGGCTCCATTTTTGTAACATTGAAATCCCAAGTTAGTAATGAAAAGTTCACTTTTTGGAGATAAGGGTATTTTGGTCATTTCACAATTCACCCTTACTGGACCTAGAAATTTGGTCCTGAGAGTGGTACTCTTAGGTGCATCTCAGAAAAAGGAATCCAACAAGACCAAAATCACTCAAAACGGAGTTAAAATGTGCAAGTTATGGCCCTTTGAAGTTCAAGGGCAAATTGTAATTTAAATTAAAAACGGATTTAGCCTGAGAAAAATAGGGACCCGTTTTGATACAGGCACCCCTCTTCTTCCCAAACCTCCTAGAGGGTTCTAGAACGGCTGTGTCTAGGGGAGAAACCACCTCCATTCTGGAGGTTTCTCCACCGCCATTCCATGGCGGTAAGAACCCCTTTCAGAACCCTCTTCAAGCTCTATAAATAGAGCTCTTGGGCGCCTCCAATGGCAGCCCAAAAGCTTGGGAAAAACCCATCGTGGAGAAGCAAGCAAGAGGAGAAAATGTGGAAAAAAACCCGGCCACGAACTAGGTATGCCCAAAACCCCTCCAAACCCATCTCCCCCTTAGTCTTAAGATGAGTTTCCCCAAGTTTCTGCATGAAAATCCATGCAAAACGAGTCTCTAGGGAGCCACAAAGGACCCAGGGACGGTACCTAGGGAGCACTAGTTGGACAGGGTCAAACCAGGGCATCCCAAGGACGCCCCGGTCACCATGGGACAAAAACGCATTGACCGCGTTAGAGAGAAACCAGCGAGTGTGTCCATGGACGCTCCCTTAAATGGAAAAGACTGGTGGAAGCCCAGTGCGTCTACAGAAGTGCCCGCTAGGGCACGCGCCGCTGACGCGGGACACGTTAGTGTCCCAGGCTTCCACCTTGTATGGCCTTCTATGTACACTTGATATTAAAATGCCCATAACTTGGGTTCTAAGGCTCCGATTGAGGCGCCGCGAAAGGCGTTGTGTCTGTGTCGATGATGCGGACATGCCCAGCCCATAAAATACCTGATCAAGGCCCTATCTAAGGTGGGCATGACTCTTAAACTATGATAGTGGCACAGGGCCACTAAACCTTTGTAAACCTGACAATACCAAGGCCCAATTAGGACCTTAGGACACCGATAGGCATGAGAATGAACCCTTAATGCCTAAGCAGTGAGATAAACCATTCTAAAACCTATAGAAATAGGCTAAGCTAACCTTTTTCCCTTAAACCATGTTCAGGAACGTACGAGGACAAGGGCGCTAGCGTGACCAAACTAGGTAGGTGCTCTATCGCTACTAGACTTTTAAAAAGAGCCCATGATTGTTTTGAGAATGCATGTTTTAAGTATAAGTTATATGACTTGTTTAGCATGACTTAATTTTATAAATAAATTCAGCATGCATATGATAAATACATTGTGCATAGACATGTTTTGCAAACGATTGCATAAATTGCATGATTTGTGGTTATTGAGTTTTGAAAAATTGCATATCCTTGAGGGTTACCAAAAGACGTTGGAGTGCCCAAAAGACGCTTGGTAGGCAGTTGTGAGGGCCAGGCAGTTGTGAGGGACCCAAAGAGGACAGGTTTTGAAAAAGAGGTTTTTGCTTGATTGATTGTATATGATTTGGGCTAGTAAGCTTGTGGGCACTATGCCAAGAGGTCTGGGGTGGCCTCCCAGCCTCTACCACTATTAGGTGGAAAGGGTACCACGCCAAGAAAAAGGCATGTCGCTATGTCGACTGCATGTGGTACAGGGGGCTACCACTAGTGTCACGGCACTAGGTCAAGGTGTCATATGCCCCGTGGAGGCTATGACCGAGTGTCCCCAGGTACCCAAGGACCACACGGCGAGGAGGTCGTGGGCATAGTGGGCCCTATGTTTTTGAGGATTTACTTGCATTGCATATAGCATGACATGAGGATGGTTGACCATACCATATATCCATGAGTTAGATTCAGTTGAGCATCTTATGCATATCATTATGTTTATGATATATATGATACTTTTGACTTGGATTATGAGATTCTTTAAGTCGTCAGTATTCCAATTCGACAATGGTTTTTAATATTGATATTGAACATGAGTGTTCGAACATGCACATGTTTTAAAGAGCATATGATTTTAAACATAGCATGCATTATAAAACTAGTAGTGATAGACTCCTACTGAGTATAGTATATACTCACCCAATCCTCAACATTTTTTAGACACAAAGTAAACACTTAAGGACAGGATATATGGCAACAGACCCGTGATAGAGAACATCCAAACTAAGTGCCAGTAAGTAAACCCCTACCTTATCTTTCAATGTTACTTGATTGTAGTTACTCTCTGTAACTGAGGCTGTGACTAACACTTTCTTGGGAATAGTGTTGATTTAAAACTATGCCATGGCTATATAATTTGAAAATGTGTTTTGACACTCGGGGTTTTATACGAAAGATTGCTTTCCAAAACAAAAAGATTTTCATGCATTTCATATTTATAAAACAAGAGATCTTTCCTTTTTATCAAACTTGCATCATCAAAAACCCGGGTCGTCACAAAAATTAAAGTACAAAGTTAAGGAAAAACAAATTTCCAGATTTTAGTACTTAAGAATAGTCAACGAATCTATCAATAGAAAGCGACTGAAACCATAACTTTTATGCATGAAAACAGCCCAAATCTTAAGTAATTTGATAAAAGAAACATTACATAATAAGAAATTCCAAAGAACATTATTGAATCATATTCAATTTACATCAAATTTGTGCGCAAAACATTATCTACAAAATATGAAAATTATGCACTTTTATAAAGCCTAAAATCCTATCTAAATAACAAAAAAAATCTAATCTAACACTCAAATTCTAAAGTAGATAACATGCAAAGAAAACCTAGAAAGGGATTTGAGAAAAACAAAGGCTAATTGGGTGAACTAACTAAGGAAAAATAGCTTAAAACTACGGGAATAAGAGGGTAGAAAACATGGAATTCAAGGGGGGAAATTAAAGATTTAAGGTAGCTATTCTATTGGCTATCACTGCTAGAGAGTAACTAACTTGAATCGTAATGGAATAGCAAAGAAAATCAAATAGAATTAGGTAAAGAAAAGAAGGGACTATTAGTGTTAAGTGTTCAATTTTTCCTAAAATAACCCTTAATTAGCATGTTGATTAGATCATCCAACTAACTAATTTTGTAATTTTAAATTGATTTTAGCTTTAAGTAATCATCCAACCATTGATTTGAAAATTTAGCAATCAGATGATAATTAAAGCTAAGTAAATAGGTAATTAATGGTATGGTTGATTCTAAGTTAGTTTTTTACTTTGCAAATTAACTTTGGACTGTTCAGATTGGCCTAATTTGATGGGCCCCGGGTCACAAAGCAAGCCTCTAATGGAAGCACACTGGCATGCATGTACATCACCAGGCACATGGGAGACAGCATTGCATGGGTAGCTAGCACATTGCATCAGCAAATATGGGCAAGCATGGGCAAGTAGGGAAAAGCATGGGAGACCTAATAAAATAATAGAAGTTATTCGGGCTGTTTATATAGCATTGGTTAGGTAGTTGTAGCGGGGTTGGTCTTCATTCCTCCTCTTCACGGAGAGAGGCGGAAGGACTATTCCTCTCCCACCTCTCTTGTTTCCTCCTCTCTTCTCCTCATTTCCTCACTTCAGCTTCTCACTTTTTCTCACATTCTTTCCTTCACCATACCATACCACATCACACCAGACCAGTCTCCCAACTACCCCTCTATCTCTTGTCTCTCATCTCCCCATCTCAGCTACCCTTGACTCCCTCTCATTCTCCAGCTTGTCTTCTATACCGGCCAGCACCCTAGCCTACCCTTCATCTCTCCCTCTTCACTTGTTCTCTCCAGCTCATTTCCTTCTCTCTCCCTTTGCTCGTTTCTGTGGATATTCCTATTTAGCCCGTACCCATCTCTCTATCTTTATCACTCATTTTCCACTTCTCCTAGATTCATCTCTCATCTAGTTTCACCTTCTCGCAGTGTCCAGTAAAAGCCTTCCCAATCTACCTCCTTACTTATGGTTACCTCTCTCACCTCTATCTCGTTCTCTTTGTCTCTTTCTACTTCTCTGTTTTCTGCACTGTTCTCCCCCTCTATTTATCTGTCACGCTAGTAGAACCAGCCACCTCTTTCTTTCCCTCCTTATTTGCATCTGTCATTGCCGCAATCTTCACTGTATCGACCCTGCCTAGTAGAGCCCAACACTGGCTCTGTTCTTTCTTTCCTTCCTCTGCTTCTACCCCAACTCTCCCATCTCTCTCTTTTTCTCTCTCTACTTCTATCACTTGTTCTCAACTCTCTTTTCCTCTCTAGACTGTAGGCAAACACTCCCAAGGAAAGGTAGGCTCCACTCTCCAACTCCCTACCCATCTCTTTCGCCCTTTCACTCCTCTTCTCCACTTTTTACTTTCCCTCTCTCCCAAATTTCCTTTCTCCCCCATCTTCTCTTCTCCTTCTCTCCCTCATTTTCTCTCTGTTTCCACTTTGGCACCTTCCTCCTATCCATGGAAGAAAACCCAATCTAGGTTTCCTTTCTTTTCTCCCAATTCTCCTCATTCATTCCTTCCCCGTTAGCCTGCACTACTTCTTTGTCATCTGCGTTTTCCCTTCATTTGTACTATTAATGAATGGTAACTTTGGTTACTATTCATGAACAGTATTTTACTATTTAAATAATAGTGATTTTATAGTTTAATCTTTAGCAAATTTAAATCAATTTCCTTTTCCATCCACAGTAGTCTTATTTTAATTCCAAATGTATCCCTTTTTGTCTTTTAGCTTATTCTGTCTTATTCTTATCATGTTTTTTTTTTTTTTATCCTATTCTTGATTAACTCCTAAACTATGTAGTTAAGTTCTTGTTCATTGTGTTACACAATAATCAAGATAGGGAACCTGCATTTGGATTATTATTGTAGATAATTTCATTTAAATTCAAAACATTATACTCATTGCTTAATCAATTCAAATGTTATTTTTGTTAATTTATAATTAAAATTTGTGTAATCTCCAACCTTTTTAAGTCGCGTCCTCATGGAATTGACCTGGACTTGCACTAGCTAGACTACAATAGCTGTGCACTTGTGAAAAACTCAACAGTTAGATAGAAAGAAAGGTGCAAAACTAGAAAGCCAAATAATAAAAACTAAATCAAAGCAAGCAAACTACTAACTTGAATTAGAAAAAAAATAACCAAGACGATAACTAGAAAACTAAAGGAAGAAAATCATTTAAGAAATCCCAAAGTCCAATAGCATATAATACAAAAGGAATCTGTGTTTCAAGGTGTCTCACTCGCCTCTACCTAGAAATTCATATGTAACATAGGGCTATATATAGAAGAGTGATTTCCTAACTTAGGAAGAGGTGGAAACATAAGGAAAGTGACCCTAGGGATATGGTATTGAGTGAGGAATGTTGGTATGGTAATTTAGGAAGGCAGAGAAGTCTTGGAATGATAGGACTCTTGAATGGCAAGTTAAATTCATCATGCTATTTGGTGATGAGGTGAAAAGTGAGGAAAAAGTGGGAAAACCATGGATAAAGACCAAAAACAAAAGGTTCTCATCCTATTGGTCCAAATTCCATCTTATCCTAATGACATTTTTCTTAATTATCTTTAACATATCCTTAGAATCTCATGGATAATCGTCTTGATTTTCCTCCAATCCTAACCTTCCATGTAGCTTAGCTTGTTGTCTTTTATGACTAACTTTAAGGGCTCCATTGGCTAGGCTTCATGGCTAGTTTAGATGGATCTCTTAGCTTGGATTCATGGCTCCATCCCTTGGTTTGAGTGGCTTGAATGGTTTGGCCTTGATTCCTTAGCTTGTCATCTTCTCCCACGGCATATATGGCTAAGATGTTGCAAGTGCATGGCTTACTTCATGGGCCCACTTTGGCCACCTTTAGCTCCTTGAATTGCATCCATTGCTCATCTACAAGATGGTCTTGATCTTTTTTTCCATGTCAAATTGATGATTTTGAGGTTTTGACTCAATCTTTTGATCTTGATCTTCAATGTTCATCTCGATCGATTTTGATTGTTGGATCACCAACTTACTTCCTATAAAGTCTCAAAAACCCTAATTAAATACTAGAAAAGCATGATTAATCACTACCTTGGATTAGCTTCTCAACCTACAAAATAGAAAACTTTTGCTTCATTAGGTTAAAAACGCATATGTACAAATTTTGGTGAAAATTCCTATTTTACCCATGTAAGTTATAACACATAGATAACTAATTGGGTGGTTTTTATACAAAATTAGATAGCTATTAATTTCCATAATTTTGGTTTAATACACTACATATTCTGGTTATCAACTCTCTTGTTTGTTGATATGAAATGGAACTATGAGGGCAATAGGGTGATGATTCCCTGTATTAATACAGCATGACAATGCTGTATCTTGGTGTCAATACTCATGACCCAAGTTCAAGTGTTAAGATACTCTTGGGAACATGTGATATAAAATATTTCCTAGTGAGGAAACTTTATACTTTTGTAAGTATTTTATGACTTTATGACCTCTTGAGTTCATCATTATATTCCAGAATTATTTCATAAATAATGAATTTAAATTGTAGGATGTTTTTGAAATCTCATACTTGAACTATATTTGAATATTTTATACCTTCGAATATTTGAATTAGAGATTTTACTGGCATGATAATGATTACTTAAATTCATTAAATTTTACTTCTATATTCTCATATGAAATAAAACCTTATTGGAATTGTTAAGGATTAAATGTACTATTAGACACCTACACAAGCATATCTTGCTAAGAAATTGTATTATTTACAATATCTTAGATCTGAAGAAGTGGTTGGGAGCAACTTTTAGTTGGAAAGAGACGAATGAGACTTATAGAGGGGATAGTTTAACAAGGACAATGATAGTAAGAGCTAGCTTTACTAACGTATATTTCTAAACACTTTGAACTATTGATTATGTTCAGACTGTATAACTATTAAACTTTGAACTTTCTTTATGACTTAGATTGATATATATATATATATATATAAACACACACATATATAAGAAGTATAATGGACTGTTAACTATGATTGGAGGAGATTTTGGGTAAATGGTGAGATTTTAATATTTGTTCATTAAAATTGTTATTTCTTCAAAATTTATAAAAATCTAAATGCACTGGTGTGGACACAAAGACTCCAAATATATTTGATGAACATCATGGGTTTATCAGGTGTTTTCATATTGCATGCTTTAAATGGGATGTCCAAAAATTAGAGGAGACTCAGTCAAATTTTCATTAGAAGTAGGATGTCCATTTTGTTGTTAAATCCAGCAATTTGTGAAGGTTATGTCACAAGAATTTTATAAAGTGTTTTCTTAAAGGAAATAATTTATTTATTTATTTATTTTCAAAAAGAAATTTTCATATCAACAACATCAAATTTTGAAAAATTACTTTAAAATGCATTTAAAAACCATGGGCATCACAATTTTGTCCTATTAAAAGTCCTGGTTGATTTTAGGAGTAATATGGCTTGATATGCTTATTTTTTGTTGTTTTAAATAAAATTTGTAACCACATGATTCGTTTGCAATATAGTGTGCTAGTGAAGTTGATCCCATGAGGATTTGAACTAATGTGATGCTAGTAGTTCGTACTTTAAACTATCTAATGTAGCTAAATTCAAGTGATTTTTAACTTAAACTAAGAATGGAAACTAAAACATAAAAATTGGAAACTATGAAAAAGCACGAAGCATGTTAAATTGTAAAATTTTCTAAAATATTTACTTTCTAAAATAAAACTTTCCTAAATTGAAGACTTTCTAATTTGATGACTTTCTAAAATAAAAACTATCCACAAGTAAAAACTTTCCTTAAGTGAAGATTTAACAACTTTCTTGAACTAGCCTTCCTAAGCATGAAATTAATCAACTAGTCTATAGAAAACATACTTTAACAAACTACTTTCCTAATCATGCAAAACTACAACCAAATCAACTACTTTAGCAAGTGGGACAAAATTAATTACCTTCCAAACTATCTAAGATGTTACCTAATGGAATCTAACTACAAATAAAAAAGAGTAATAAAGGAAAAAATACCACTAACAAATAATGAAAGGAAAACTACACAAGCAACGGGATGTAACCATGGAATGGAATGCATGATTCATTTGATAGGAGTGTATATAATCAAATACTTTGGAAACCTAAGCATACAATCTTATTCTAACATTAACTAAGCTATGTAACAAATTAGTTGGGTTCTTGAAAAATCAATTGAACATTAGATGTATGGTGCAGGAAATTAACATAAACCATTCATGAAAAAAAAATCCAGCAGCATGATAATTGAATCATTCAATGAATACAGCATGTAAAATATGGAATTAATAACTTCTAATGAAATGAAATGTTAAATAACAAAGATAATTAATTGCTGGACCCAAACATGAATTGAAAATTCCATCTAACTTCATTGAAACACATAAAAAAATCATCAACATAATACCCCATATATGTAATCCAATCTGAAATTTAAATCCTATTATAATGATGTTCACTTGATCTTAATCAATCTTTATTTATAAGCCAATCCTTCTTCAATTGTTCCAACAATCACTCCTGAACAAGCATACTTGAAATCAAGAGAAATTCCTATGGAATAATAAGGCAACAACCAATGGAAACTCAAGCAAACAAAGCTAAAAATCTAGAGGACTAAAAGAGAACAAAGATGCAATGAAAGGTAAAGAGGAAAACTAGATTCAAGATTACTTCCCTTGGATGTCACTTAAAGGAAAACAAGGTAAACTAGCATGAAAAGAAATAAATTGAAGCAAAGAGAACAAGTGAGCTAACCAACCTTCAAAGATGAATCAAACACCCTAAATAGCTTAGGTTGAACACTTGAGGAAGAAGCACACCTTGGAAGGGAGTGGCAGCACCAGGGAGTCCACCAAACAAAAGCAAAAGATAAGAGAATGGGCAATAGGAAGAGGGCGCCTCCTTCCAAGGGAGGAGATGTCTTTTTTCCTAAGTGAAAAGTTCTCCTTTGCTTGGATTTTTGCTAGGTTTTATTCTTATTCTCATATTTTTTCTAGGTTTCCCTAATGCTAAGGTGTGGTGGGGATTAAAGCATCTCAATTTGAATCGCTAAGATAGGGGAAATGCTAGGATTTTCATATAGGAAGTGGGTACAAGGTGGATGTCTTAAGGAAGGGGAGTAGGTGGGAATGGCACCTTTTTAGGATGGGGCATCTCTCCTCTTCCAAATTTTTTGAAACTCCTATAGTTTAAGAAAGTGGGTGGGAATGAGTTGGAAAAGAGATAAAGGGTGTGAGATGGAGAATTTTTGTTGGGTGGAAAGTTTTCTATGAGGTAGAATGTGATAGAGTTTTGGAAAGATGCAACTCTACAATGGAAATTCTTAGTGCATCTTAAGGGTGTGGTAGAAATTGAGGAAAAAGTGGAGAAAAGTGAGAAAAGCAATAAAATTGGAAGGCTCTTATCCCATTGGTCCACATTTCATCTTATTCTAATAATATTTCCCAATGATCCTCCAATCCTAGCCTTCCATTTAGTTTAGCTTGATGGCTTAGATGGCTAACTTCGAAGGTTCCATTGGCTAGGCTTCATGGCTAGCTTTGGAAACTTTCTTGGCTTGGCTTCTTGGCTCCATCCCTTGGCTTGAGTGGCTTGTATGGTTTGGCTTGAATTCCTTAGCTTGCATGGCTTATATGGCTAAGGCAGCTTAAGTGGCTTTTGAAAAGGTGGTGAGAATGCATGGCTTACTTCATGGGCCCACTTTGGCCATCTTTAGCTTCTTTAATCACATCCGTCACTGATCCAAAAGATGATCATGGCCTTTGCTTTCATGTTGAACTGATGATTTTGAGGATTTGACTCAATCTTTTGAGCTTGATCTTCAATTTCATCCCAATCAATCTTGGCCATTGGATCACCATCGTACTTCCTACAAAAAGTAAAAAACCCTAATTAAATCCTAGAAAAATATGATTAATTACATACTTACATTGGATTAGCTTTTGAACATACAAAATAGCAGAATTTACTTCATTAGGTCAAAAATGTATGTGTTATGAAATTTGGTCTAAAAATCCTAATTTACCCCTATAAGTTGTAACACATGGGTAACTAATTTGGTGGTTTTTATACAAAATTAAGCACTTATCATTTTTTATAAGTAGAGGAATTGGTAGACTATAACGTTCTTAATAGTTGATATCCTCTCCATGAGACCATTGCTAGATTATTTTTTAGTTATCATTCTTAAGTATGAAATATGTAAGAATTTGGCTTTGATGAACATTATTCTACTCACATATTCAAGAGAGGTTTACCCATATCTAAGATATTATTTTCTAAGTGTTAGGTGTATACTATGAGATTTGAAGTCAAAATATACTTTTGCATGGTAATTTAGGTTATAATTTTTGTAGAAACTGATAATTGTGTATATATTGGCTATATTCATGCACTCCCATTTCGAGGATTGATTGAATATCTTTAGCAAAAGGTTAAGATTTTGAATTGTTGGTCATTTCTAGTAGCATGCTAAATTTAGAAATTTAATGGAAGCTAAATATCAAAAGATTTTCTAAGATACATGAAGGACTTTCATGAAATTTTTTGAAATGTTTATGGGTATCATTCTTGGAAACCTTTATGAGAGTGTAACTTGTACATTAGGGATATCCTAAGGATTTAACGGCTTTCTATATATGTTAAATGCAAATTATAGCACCTGCGAAAGTGGTTAGGATTTTTTTATGTTTCTAATTTTTTATTTTGTGGTTTTGCTTGAGGGTTAGCAAAATGTAAGTCTAAGGTTATTTGACATGTTTAGAAAATTATATGTAATATCCTTAAATTTAGTTGTTTCTAAAGTGAAACTTTTCATAAATATCACTAATTAGTGTTTATTTCACATTTTGCAAGATTAGGGTACAACTCAAAAAAATACATAATTTTGGCACTTAAAGCCCCAAAAAAAGAGCAACACCATTGTCTAATGATAAGTGTTTAATTTTGTATAAAAAGTACCCAATTAGTATCCCATATGTTATAAAATATAGTGTTATTTCTATAGTTTTTTGGAATTTGGTAGCACATACATTTCTAACCTAATGATTCAAAAGTTTAATACTTTGCACGTTTAGAAGCTAATCTAAAGTAAGTATATGAGCCATCATAATTTTCTAGGATTTGATTACTTTTTTTACTCTATTTTAGGAAGAGAGAAGATGATCCAATGACCTATTTTGTGTTTTGTAGATTTTTTTGCAGGTCGAGCTGCTCTAAAAACCCTACCCAAGGCTGTGTAGGCAAAGCATAGGAAGAAATTGGAAAATGCAAAGGTGATTAAAATGATCCATGAAAAAATTCATGCATTTCCACCAGTTTGCATGAGATTTGGAGTCACACGAGGTTTCCTAATCCAACTAGGAAACCAACGCAAGCTAAGCTACTCAAGCCTAGAAGTCAAGCATTGAAGCCATTTAATCCACTAAGGAATGAGCCATCAAGCCATAAATGAATGCCACATGAATCCACATGATTGGATCAACAATTCAAGTAACTTTTCTTTATTAAAAGTGTGGTTTTTAAGGGACTACTAGAGATAATTGTAAAAGGTAAGATGATCATGCATTAAGGCACCCATCATGAGAGAAAACTCCACCTTTCTAATCCATTTCCCATCACTAGTCCACCATTCACCCTAAGGTTCTACATTTTTTACTTAGGGAGGAAGCCACCTTCCTAGAAGAGGACACCCCTTTGCTTAGTTGGCAATATCAAGTGGTTTCCTAGTTAGGAAACCCTAGATCTAAGTCCATTCAAAGCACATCAAATCCCAGGCTTTCTCCCAAATTTTCTATCTTCACTTTCTTTCTTATTCTCTCACTTTTCCCACCATTCAATACCACCTCAAGAGGGGTGTTGCAGAACCACACTTACTCATTAAGAAAAAGATGTCTTCCCCTTCTAAATTAGGAAACCAACCAGCCATGTCATCCTTGATTACATCATCTTCCACTTAACTTTCCTCCTTCACTCTCTACCTTTCCTAATTGAATTCCTAGATCTAGATCTCCGTCCCTTTCTTAGAATGAATCCTAACCAAATTTGGAAGCCAACCATCCATAAATAGCCGTGCATCCCACATTTTTACCCAAGTAGAAGTTGTGTGAGATACCTTTGAAATCAAGCTCTACTTTGTTGTTTAGTTGCTGCTAGACTTTAGGACTTCTTTGATTCTTTTAATCCTGTGGATTTTATTTATTATTGCTGTTATTAGTTATCCAATTCATGTTAGTAGTTTGCTTGTTTTCATGTAGTTTTTGTTGCTTTAGTTTCACTTATTTTGCATTCTAGTTTTACACCCTTCTTTCCATCTAGCTTCTCCTATCTTCTTTGCAATCATTCTATTACTTTTATTTGGTTATTCCCTCAAGAGTCAACTTAGTTCTTCTCTAGTAATGACATCCAAGAGAAGAAATAACTTGAAGCCTTGAGTTTCCTCCTTAGAAATTCACATTTTTCACCTTATTCCCACCTTAGTTTTAGGTCCACTTTCCATAGTTAATTCGCCCATTTACCCTTCTTCTCTCTTGAATTACTTTATAGTTTTTCTTTGCATGTCATCATACTTTGAATTGGGATCATTAGATTTTATTGTTAATGTTTTTTAGATAGGATTTTATGCTTAGGAACTATGCACAATTTCCAGATTGTGAATATGTATTATGCATACAATTTTGGGGGTAATTTGATGTTGAATTAATAATGTTCTCTGAGTTTTCTTAGTATGGAATGATTATCTTGTCAAAGTAATGTAGATCTAGGTTGTTTCCTTGCATAGAAGTCATGATTTCAATTGCTTTCTTATGCTTAAATTGTTTGATGTTCTTAAGTAGTTGAAATCTGAAATTTTTCTCTTGTTAACATTGTGCTTTGTTTTTAGCTATTTGAACATTATTTTTGACTAAATCCTTAGGAAACTATTAAGTTTTTCATGTTGTTTATTAATTATATTGTATTATAGTTCACTTTAGATCCATCCATTCTGTCCATTTTCCCACCCTAGAACCATGTGCTCAGTCCATGGATCTTGTGAATGGTACTAAGTAACATTCATCTTTGATTTTTTCTTATTTTAGTTGAAGAATCTTAATTTATCTTAGTTTAGGTTTGTAAAATTTTCTTTTTTATTTTTGAAAATTTCTTAGAAGTTTTAGGATTAGAAAGTGTTAAATTTAGAAAGTCTCCTTAATTGTAGTTTCCCTTTACAAGCATGTTTCTAATTTGTTCTTAAGTCTTGTTATATATCAATGGTTAATTATTTCTATATGATAGTTTAGTTTTAGAATGTTTCCTTATTTGGTTTTAGAAAGTTCTATTTTTAGAATGTTTTTTATTTTAGTTTAGGAAAATGGTAATTTAGGAAAGTTTTCATTTTTGTATTTTCCTTAAGTTAGTTTATTAGTTTAATTCATTCTTATTTTGAATTAGTTTCTTTAGCTAAATGCATGTAATTAGGTTAGTCTCCAATTTCATTTCTTAGTTTTAGTCTTGGTAAGTTTCCTTTAATTCTACTTGTTGAATGCATGCATGTCTCTCTTTTATGCACCTTAATTTCCTAATTCAACCAAATCAATATCTCTCTTTGGCGGAAGTTAAGTACTTTAAATAAGATCCATCCAACATAAAAATTTGTTAGATTCCTAGTGGGTTGAACCTCTCTGGCATGCAATAGTACTTTGATTTATGTATTTGTGAGTATTTTTAAAGCCATGCCATGTTCTTAGCACCATTGTAGGGGAATCGCAATGGATTTGTGCTTTAATCTTTATTAAATTGTTTGTATTTAGTCGTAGTTTTTACTTGCATTAGATTAGGACTTTTACATTGCATTTTCATATTTTTCTAATTTCTCATAAATTGATCCATTGTACTTATTTCGAGCATGGGAAATTTGGCAAAAGTTGCAGCGGTGATCCTGTGGGCTAAAGCTTCATCAAGTTTTATTGCTTTCTTATATTTGGTTTTTCTTATTGAGTGAATTTGTAGTGAGGTCCATTGTCACTTACAATTTATTTATTTCAATTTTAAATGGGTTATATTAATATAGACAAATGATGGATAAGCAGGCCCATGTTAGATCTTCATCAAAAACCCATTGTAAGTTTCCCTCACTCTCTTTTACTTTTCTTTGTGTAGTTGCATTTAGTGTAATTTGTGTCTTGGTTGGTAGAGTAATTCATATAGTTTAGGGTCATTCATCTTATTTGTTGCAGCTTATTTAGGTTATTACATTAGCTTCCACCTATTTAACCCTTGGCTTGATAGCATATAGGTTGCATTAGTTTTCTTTATTGTACTTGCATTGCAAGTTTACTTGCCTTATGGTGGATGGAACATAATGTTAGTAAGGCCCCCATAAGAAACCCTCATAAGATAAGGAAAAGATTTGATCATCAAATCCTTGTCCCACTTAGGAAATCAAATCAATTCCTTGTATGCTTGTGATCCTAGTCATTAATTTTAATTTAAAATCAAGGTAGTAAGAGAACTAGGGTTTTGATCTTATAGGACCCTTTTTGAAAGAGGTAATCTATTGTCACTCCATTGGCTCTTAAACTTTGTGGTTATAGTGGGCATCCAAAATCCAAGTGATTCTCTCATGCCTTTTGTTGATGGTTGTTGAGGTCTAAACACATCCTTTTGTAAGAATTGTATTAACCACCTTAAGCAGGACCTAATTGTAAGCAATAGTCAAGTCTGGATTAAAGGAGGAGCTATCTAGCTTTAGGTTAAAGGCTACAACCTCATAGATTAACCAAGATCAATATGACATCTCATTAGCATTAGGAATTATTTTCTTGTGTAGCATATAGAGTTAGGTGTCCTTTAGAATTAAGTTGCGTCATTTAGTTACGTTTCATTATAGTGGATGCAAGGACATCAATCTCAGAACACTAAGTTAGTACCATTATTTCTTGAGATTGAATGTACCCATAAGCAAGGGGTGAGAAACCAAGTTCCTAACCTCATGGTTGAACCACCAACATTAGTTGAGCATAAGGAAATGAGAGATTTCTAGGCACCACTCCAATTGAAACCTACCTAATGCAAGCCACATTGACATTAAACTTGGAGTCATACAGTTGCTCCCATGTTTCTATGGTCATGAGAGAGAGGACCCTTACTTACATATTAATGAATTCTTGATATTTGTGGTACATTCATGTACTATATAATGTCATGGATGATTTTATTACACTTAGGTTATTCCCTTCCTCATTAAAGGATAAGGCCAAATCATGGATAAATTCTTTAGAGGTTGGTTCCATTGACACATGGTACCAATTGTCTAAAAAGTTTCTAAACAAGTTCTTTCTTATTCATAAAACCAATGCCCTTCATAAGGATATCATTAATTTCCAATAGAGTGATGATGAGCAATATTATGAATGTTGGGAGAGATGGAATGAATTGTTGTAGAAGTGTCCCCGCCATGGTTTTGGAAAAATAACAGTAAGTTCAGTACTTTTATGATGATAAGTGAAACTGAGGCCTCACAATTTTTTTAAACTTTAGCATATAATTCCCAACAATGGGATTATTCTCATGGGAGAGACCGCCTATATGAAGTTAGATTACCATCAGAAGTAGGGGCGGCAAAATATGACACGACACGAACCCGACATGAATTTAGCGAGTTCGGGTCGAGTCTTATCGTGTTCGTGTCATTTTCGGGTCACCCGAAAATGACACGCCAAAAATCGTGTCTTGTTCGAGTCAATCAATTTGACCCGTCGTGTCGACCTATTTGACACGCGACCTATTTACTCATCACCTTGACATGATTCTAACCTATGGAATGGTTGAAAATATAGGACAGTTCTTGAGGAACCGTCTTATATTACTCATGTAATATAGGACGGCTAGTAATATAGGACGGTTCCTGAATAACCGTCCTATATTGCTAGTTATATAGGACGGTTCTTCAGGAACCATCCTATATTACTAAAAATTAGATTAAATGCTAAAAATTAGCTAAAAATCATTAATACATGAAGATTCAAGCATGAGTAAGCTATATATGTGGATAAGAATAGGTATTAACTAATAAATATAAAAAAATAACAAATTTTTCCTAATTTTAGTAACTTATTTTTTTTGGAAATTTATTTTAAAAAACTAAATTACAAAAAAAAAAAAGGGATGAAAACATTATCACACATGAATACACAACATGGGAAAGCTCTATATGTGGATAGAAATACTTTTCAATGAAGAAATACCAAAAACCAATGACTTTTTTTTTAATTTTCGTAACTGATTTTTTCAAAAAAATAGTAAAAAACCTAAAAAAAAAAACAAATCTAGAGCAAAGAAATATAAAACTCAAATGGAATGTTTCTCATATACATCAAACTAAAACCCATCAAGATATATGAAAAATAGTTAACGAAAAACAAAAAAATTGAAAAAAATAAATACAGATTATAAAATTTGTACATACATACCTTTTTTTGCTTAAATCTGTGAAAGATCAAAGAGGAATGGTCGTTTTCACCTTCTCAGACTAAAACCCATCAAGATCTATGGAAAATAGTTAACGAAAAACAAAAAATTGGAAAAAAGGGTACTGGCTTTTATGTTTTTTATAGAACTATATACAGATTGTAAAATTCATAAATACATAGCTTATTTTGCTTAGATCTGTGAAACATCGAAGAGGAATGATCATTTTCACTTTCTCAGTAGTTTGGACTGCTGGAAGATTGAAAATTTGAAATTAGGGCTGATCAAGGTGAAAAATGATATATATAACAATATAGGACGGCTTTTAAATAACCGTATAGGACGGTTTTTAAATAACCGTCCTATAATATATATAATGAAATATATGACAATTTTTTTATAACCGTCTTATAAGTTATATAAGATGGTTATTTTATTTATTAGAAAGTTATAGGAAGGTTGTTAACATGTTGTTGCATAACCGTCATATAAGCTATAAGAGTTATGTATTTAATTAATCTTAGTTGAGGATGTGTTTAAATAAAAATAGTTATTAAGTATAGAGTAAAGAAAGAGTTATGTAATTAACTCATCTTAATTTCCTTAAGGATGAGCTTAAAAAGACAGAGCATATATGTAATTAACTCATCTCAGTTGAGTATCAACTTAAAAACAAAGTTATGTAAGTAACTCATACTGTCATACTCAATTCAATAGTTGTTGAGGTTGAGGATGAGTAAAGTAAGTGTTATGTATTTAACTCATCTGATCTCAGTTGAGGATCAGCTTAAAAAAGCAAAGTTATGTAAGTAACTCATACTCAATTCAAAAGTTGTTGAGGATAAGTAAAGAAAGAGTCATGTAATTAACTCATTAGGTAAGAATGACTGAATGAGAATAGAAACAGTTATGTAATTAACTTAGTAGCTTGAGAGTTGAGAATGAGTATAGAAAGAGTTATGTAATTATCTCATTAGTGGATAATGAGTATAGGAAGGGTCCGAAGGGAATAGTTATTAGTTATGTAATTAACTCATTAGGTGAGGTAAGAATGAGATCAGAGAATAGGAGTTATGTGTTGAATTAACACAAATGTTGAATGATATTACTAAGGGAGTTACTAAATTTTACTCTACATGAATGATGGATCAATGGATTATGGATGAATGAGTTATTCCTAATATATTATCATCAATTGGGAGTTAGAAATGAGAAACAAATATTGACTTATATGAGTTGGATACATGATATTCATCAATTTGATTAAAAAAAGATATATTAGATCAATTGATGATGACATGTGAAATTAACATAAGAAAATCATTAGCATTTATAATTTTATACAATATTTGACAGTTAGTTAGTCTCTCACTTCACTTGTACTTGTACAAGTTACAAAACTTGGTTAACTAATTTTGTACTAAGTGTGACTTGTAAGTTTGTAACTGATAATGTGTAGCTAATCTTAAAATGTTTGATAAGAAAATTAAAGACAGTGTATAGGTGTAGCTAAGTCTTAGGTTATAACTTATAGTTATAGCAAACAACTGACCAGGGCAGGGGCTTTAGCTTAAGACTTCTAATTCAATTGGATAATTGGATTTGGGCTTACTTACTTACATACAAAAAGACAAAACAATTGCCTTGAGAATTAGTATATAAAGAGTTATGTAATTATCTCATTGGTGGATAATGAGTACATGAAGGGAATAGTTATTAGCTATGTAATTAACTCATTATGTGAGGTGAGAATGAGATTAGAGAATATGAGTTATGTATTGAATTAACACAAAAGCTTATCAAGAGAAAATTAGAAGGATATTGATATGATAACTTTGGTGAAACTAAAATTAATTATGGATTGTGGTCTATATTCTATAATGAAAACTGAAAAGAAGTGGCATTGATGGTAAAATGAATAATAATCATAAGAGAAAAAACACATGTTGAATGATATTACTAAGGGAGTTACTAAATTTTACACTGCATGAATGATGGATCATGGATGAATGAGTTATTCCTAATCTATTATCATCAATTAGGAGTTAGAAAAGAGAAACAAATATTGAGTTATATAAGTTAGATACATGGTATTCATGAATTTGATGAAAAAGAGATATATTAGATCAATTGGTGATGACATGTGAAATTAACATAAGAAAATCATTAGTATTTATAATTTTATACAATATATGATAGTTAGTTAGTCTCTCACTTCACTTGTACTTGTACAAGTTACAAAACTTGGTTAACTAATTTTCTACTAAGTGTAACTTGTAAGTTTGTAACTGACAATGTGTAGCTAATCTTAAAATGTTTGATAAGAAAATTAGAGACAGTGTGTACGTTAGCTAAGTCTTAGGTTATAACTTATAGTTATAGGCTTATAGCAAACAACCACCAGCTAGGCTAGGGCGCTTTAGCAGCTTAGCTTTAGCATAAGACTTCAAATTTAATTGGATAATTGGATATGGGAATTGGGCTTACTTACATACAAAAAGACAAAACAATTGCCTTAGACTAGATTGACTTAGTAGACCTAGATAATTATTAATTAGTTAAATCTTTATGTTTTCAGTTTTCATTTTGTTTTCCCACCACTACAAGGGGGGCCCACACGTCGGATCTAACATCAAGGACTCAAAATATTTGACAAATGATTGAATTTTAAGTTTCATTAACTCCAGTTGCCACTTGCCAGTTTGGAATTGGAGGAAAGAAAACTATTTGTCCCTGTCAGGCAGGCCGGCGCCAAGGCTAGGCCGTTTGCCGGCACAGGCAGACTGGTCACTGGAAGTCTGACACATCACAGTCACACTCACAAATTGGTAAAGTACTAATAAACCATATCCATATGTGTAAAATAGGACGGTTAGTCCTTTACCGTCCTATATTCTTATGCAAAAATAAGACAGTTAGTGCATAACTGTCCTATATTTAGACAATATAGGACGGTTATGCACTAACCGTCCTATAAAACATAGCATATAGGACGGTTATTTCACAAACGTCCTATAAAACATAGCATATAGGACGGTTATTTCACAACCGTCCTATAAAACCCATAACATATAGGACGGTTATATCATAACCGTCCTATAAAACATAACATATAGGACGGTTATTTCACAGCCGTCCTATAAAACATAACATATAGGACAGTTGTGAAATAACCATCCTATATGTTATGTGTTTTATAGGACGATTGTGAAATAACCATCCTATATTTTGTGGTTGGTTTGGCTCCATTCACTTGGGTGCAGTTTTTTTACTAAGTCGTAATAGGGAAATCGAGTCGTTTCATGTCGTGCCGTGTATCCAACACAACTCAGTCAATTAATCGTGTTACACAGGTCGTGTCGTGTTATTTTTTTAAGAACCGGGTCATGTACGAGTCATAGATTTTTTACATGACTATTAATCGTGTCGTGTTCGTGTCGACCCATAACTTTAATCGTGTCGTGTTCGTGCCGCCACAAACACGACCTGCCAACCCGAATTGCCACCCCTAATCAGAAGTGTCTTATAAGCTTGACTCTATAGTAAACACAATTGAGTCTTCGGTGGGAGAATAGGCAATCTTAAAACTATGTTTGAAACTTTCTCGACTACTAATACATCATCTAAACATCCTTAAGGGGTCAATGCTATATGTTTAAGTCTAGCTCATTTAATTTCAGCTTGTCCATCCAATATAGTGCTTAATGATTGTCTTTTAGAAGAAGCAAATGCACTCAATGCATATCGCAACCTTAGCAACAACAATCCATACTCTGAGACCTATAATCCAGGATGGGTTAGGCATCCCAATTTGTCAAGATATAAGAATAATTACTAGGGAGGTACATCTATAAACCCCCATTTCAGAACTTTCCTAGGATCTCAACTTCACAGCAGCCACCAGGTTTTCTACTTCCCCACCAAACATAAAAACTATCAATCTAGGATAATATACAATATATCATGAAGAAACTTAATAAAAATAGTAAAGTCTTGCATCAAACCCTGAATGAGAGTACTTCAAAATATTGCTAGGTTAGAGGGGAAAATGGGTGAGTTTTGTGTTTCTTTAAGTGAAAGGGAAAAGGAAAGTTTCCTAGTCAGCCTGTTCCAAACCCTAAGGGATAGTTAGAAATAGAGTCTAGTTCACATAACCAAAAGTCCCCATGAGCAAGTAAAGTCCATCACAACTCTTAGAGTCATCATTAGGTTGATAACAAGGTAGGGCAGACTGAGGACAAAATAGAGGACAATGTGCCAACTAAAATACTAGAGAAAGAGACTAGACAAAAATCTTCTACTCCACCTAAGCCTATAGTGGAGAAACCTTATGTGCCTAAAGCCCCATTCCCTCAATTACTCAACAAGGCTAGAAAGGTGCAAATTTTAGTGAAATAATAGAAGTGTTGAAACACCTGCAAATTAATATCCCATTACTCATTGCTATTGAGGATATTCCTACTTATGCCAAGTTTCTTAAAGAGCTCTGCACAACAAAGAAAAAGCTTAATGTGCAAAAGAAAGCCTTTCTCAGTACCACTCCTAAGTTTAAAGACCCAGGGCTTCCTACTTTTTCTTGTATAATTGGAAATCATGCCATAGATAGGGAACTACTTGATTTAGGGCCTAATATTAATGTCTCCTTATTCTATCTATGAGTAACAAGGGTTAGGTAACCTTAACCAACCAATACCACCTTCTAGTTAGCATATAGATCAATTAAGATTACACATGGTATTGTTGAAGATGTTTTAAGATAGGTGGACTAGTTTTACTTTCATGTAGATTTTATTATCCTAGTTAGCAAGTGTTAGACTCCAGTTGCTGGATCCTAGTTATTCTTAGATGTCCATTTTTGATAACATCCAATGCAATCATAAATTGAAGAAATGATATATTGCAATTATCCATTGGCAATATGAAAGTTGAGCTCAATGTTTTCAATACCAACCACAAATAATTAGATCTTGATGACTCTTGTAACATGAATGAAGATCTAATTTCAAAAAAATTTCCACCATTGCCTACCTTCAATCCACTAGAAGCCTGTCTTAATCATTGTTATTACAATTTTTAACTCCTTCCTAAAGACATTAAACTTAGCACTTACTAGGAAGCAACTCAAGGTTTTTAGTCTCATGATTCTGCATCACTCATTAATCTTATAGGTATCCTATATTTAAAAATATTGGGGACAATTTTTAGTGTACGTTGGAGGGTGTGGGCATGCATGAAATTTCTGAGTTTTTCTTATATTTTTAAAAAAAAAGGAAAATTTTTAATTTTTTTTTTAGATTTCAAAAGCTTTTAGGTCAAAGTTCCTTCGCAATGATGAGAATTGGGTTATCTAAAGCTTAGTATTTCCACTACTTTAAATTTCTTAATATAAATGCATATGGTTAATTCTACATCTTATTCATGTCTAGAAGTGTTTTATGAAAGTTATATCTTAGAACACATTTACACAAAAGTGCATAAGTCTAGATAGATAGATGGTTATGACTTAGAGACCCTGAGGAAATTAGTGGAGACATACATACCCAAGTGAGTTTTAGAGACTGTCATCTTTCTAAGGGTTATAAATAATTCAACATTTTATTCAGCTATCAAACATTGAGAGATCCCAATATCTATGTTTTGGTCAAAATTCCAAGAACCAACTAGGAGTATTAACCTTCCTTCCTAAACATTTATTAACAAAGATAGGTTTGAAGGAACCTAGGAGATGATATAGGCCATCCTCATTTTATGCCAAATATATAAAGCCTACCCAATATATTGTACCACTAGTTAGACCATTTGCGTAGACCAAGAAACCTCACTAAGAATTTCCATTATCTATCTTTCAAAAATGAGTATATATGGTAGAAAAAGTAAAAAAGGTGAAAAATCAAAGAAGTGAAAGATATCAAAAGTATAAAGACAAGTGTTAAAGGAAAGAAAAGTGGAGAAAAGATAAAGGAAAAATAGAAAAGATATTCACTTCAAATATACTCAAAAGAAAAGTAAAGTTGTGCAAACAAATATTCATATAAGACCTCCACTCATATTTGAACTTTGACTCCTTTTGCTCTCGTTTCTAGATCCTATCATAAGCCTATGCTTCATCCTATCTAAAGACCTATTGATATTAAGGTGGAAGATAGCCTTAATGAGGATATAAATATGAAGAAATAAAGGTGAACTATTTCCAATTGTTCATGGTAGTGGCATCTATTCTAAGGGAGCATATTCTTTTGTCTCAATTATGCTTAAAAGATTATGTGAACCATTAGTATCTTTGGATTCGATCACATAAAGAGAGAATTTTGTTTGACCTCATTTCTCTGAGATCTTTATTCCAACGGAGTATAAGTATATCTATTTACAAGTCATGACTTATGTGGTTGTACACATACATGCACTCCAAGATGAAATTGGAATGATATTGCTTTGGTATATGGGTAAGTTGTAAATTTTCCATCCATCATTATTAGTTTTTTTTAATCTTTTGTGGGAAGTGAGAAGATGATCCAACAACCTATTTTGCACTTTGCTAAGTTTTTTGCAAGTCGAGCCATATAGTTAGCTTATCAAGGGTACAGGGGGAGGCGCACGCTTGCCCAAGGGTGTGGAGGGAGTCATCATCATCATCATCATCAAGACCTTATCCCAATTCGGGGTTGGTCACATGAATCTTATTCCTCCATTCCTTTCTATTAAGTACCATGGCTTCATTTAATCCCAAAGTTTTAAAATCTTTTCTCGCCACTTCAATCCATGTTCTTTTGAGCCTTCCCCTTGCCCTTTTAGAACCTTCTACTTGCATTGTCTCGCTTCTTCTAACTAGTGCTACTTTTGTTCTCCTTTGGACATGTCCAAACCATCTAAGTCTAATCTCCCTCATCTTGTTGCCTATTAGTGCTACCCCTAAGTTTCCTCTAATGTTTTCATTTTGAATTCCATTCTTTCTTGTCTTGCCACTCATCCATCTCAACATTCTCATTTCTATGATGCTCATCCTATGAACATGATGTTCCTTAATTTCTCAACACTCTAATCCATAGAGCATGGCCGGCCTTATGGCCATCCTATAGATGTTTCCTTTTAGTTTGAGTGGCACCCGTCGATCACACAAAATTTCATATGCACATCTCCATTTGTTCCAACCCACTTGGATTCTCTAAGTAACCTCCCTCTCAATCTCTCCACTCTCATGGGGATGAAGTCCTAAGAAGAAATTTGAAGAAAACAAAGGTGATTAAAATTATCCATGCAAAAAGTCATGCATTTCCACAACTTTGCAAGAGAATTGGAGTCATACATGATGTTTCCTAGTCCAACTAGGAAACCTAAGAAAGCCATGATACTCAAGACTTGAAGCCACTTAAGCCACCAAGAAATGAGCCATCAAGCCATGGATGAATGCCACATGGAATTGCACGATTGGATCATCAATTCAAACCACTTTTCTAAATTAAAAGTGCCATTTTTAAGGGACTTTTAGAGATAATTGTAAAAGAAAAGATGATCATGCATTAAGGAACCCATCAAGAGAGAAAACTCCACCTTTCTAATCCTTTTCCCATAACTAATCCACCAGACCCCCCCGGCCCCCCTTCTTAGTTGGCAATCTCAAGTGGTTTCCTAATAAGGAAACCTTGGATCTAAGTGCATTCAAAGCACATCAAACCCTAGGTTTTCTCCCAAATTCTCTATCTTTACTTTCTTTCTTATTCCCTCACTTTTCCCACCATTCAAAACCACATTAATAGGGGGGTTGGAATCATAGACTTTTTCATTAAGAAAAAGAGTCCTCCCCTCTTCTAAATTAGGAAACCAACCAGCCATGTCATCTCTTATGTTGTCCTTGATTACATCATCTTCCACCTAACTTTTCTCCTTCACTCTCTACCTAACTTTCGTAATTAAATTCCTAGATCTAGATCTCCTTCCCTTTCCTAGAATGAATCCTAACCAAATTTGAAATCTAGCCATCTAGAAATAGCCATGCATCCCATGTTTTTACTCAAGAAGTTGCATGAGACAACTTTGAAATCAAGCTCTCCTTTGGTGCCTAGTTACTGCTGGACTTTGGGACTTCTTTAATATTTTTATTGATTTGGATTTCTAGTTATTCTTATTGTATTTACACTCCAATTGAGGTTAGTATTTTTCTTGATTTGGTATAGTTTTCATTGCTTTAGTTTCACTTGTTTTGCTTTCTAGTTTTACACCCTTCTTTCCATCTAGTTTTCTTCTATCTTCTTTGCAATCATTCCATTAGATTTCTTTGCTTACTCTCTCAAGATTCAAGTTAGTTCTTCCCTAGTAGTGACAGCCAAGAGGAGAAATAACTTGCAATCTTTAGTTTCCTCCTTAGAAAATCACATTTTTCACCTTATTCCCACCTTAGTTTTAGGTCCACTTTCCATAGCTAGTTCACCCATTTAGTCTCTTTTTCTTTTACATTCCTTTCTGGTTTTCTTTGCATGTGATCATAATTTAAATTAGGAACCTTAGATTGCATTGTTTTTCTTGTTTATATAGGATTTTATGCTTAGAAAATGTGCAGCAATTTCCAGATTGTGAACATGTATTATGCTCATAGTTCAGGGTGTAATTTGAGGTTGAATTAATAAAGTTCTTTGAGTTTTTTTGTTATGGAATGATTATCGTATCAAATTAAATTAGATATGGGTTGTTTCCTTTCATAAAGTTATGGTTTCAATTGATTTCTTATGCTTAAATTATTTGATGTTCTTAAGTAGTTGAAATCTAGAATTTTTCTCTCCTTAACATTATGCTTTGTTTCCAACCATCTAAACATTGTTTTTAATTGATTTCTTAGCAATTCATTTTGATTTTCATGTTTCTATTATATTCATCAATTATTTTGGGGGATAGTTCACTTTAGATCCATCAATTCTGGCCATTTTCCCACCCTAGAACCATGTGCACAGTCCATGGATTATGCGCATGGTACTAGGAGACATTTATCTTTGATTTTTGCCTATTTTAGTCCCATAACCTTATTTTAGAACTAGTTAATTCATTGTATACATCTTAATTTAAGTTTAGAAAGTTTCCTTTTTAACTTTTGGAAAGTTGCATCTTTACAATGTTTTAGGATTAGAGAGTATTACAATTAGAAAGTCTCCTTAATTGCAATTTCCTTTACATGCATGTTTCTAATTTCTTGTTAAATTTAGTTAGATCTCATTAGTTACTTGTTTTTGCATAATACTTTGGTTTTATAAATTTTCCTAATTTGGTTTTAAAAATTTCTAATTTTATAAAGTTTCTAATTCTAGTTTAGGAAAGTTTCCATTTTAATAATTTCCTTAAGTTAGTTGCTTAGTTTAATTCATGGCTATTTTGCATTAGTTTCTTCAGTTAAATGCATGTTAGTTAGATTCGTTTCTAATTTTATTGCTTAGTTTTAGTTTTGGTAAGTTTCCTTTAATTCTATTTCTTAATTTCATGCATGTCTCTCTTTTATGCCCTTTAATTTCCTAATTCAACCAAATCAATATCTCTTTTTGGCTGAAGTTAAGCACTTTAAATAAGATCCATGAAAAATATAAATTTGAAGATTCCTAGTGAGTTTGACCTCTCTTGCATGCTATACTACTTTGATTCATGCACTTGTGAGTAGTTTTAGCACTACAGCATCTAACAACATTATGGGCCCGCATGCCAAATATGAAGTCTAAGAGGATTAGAATGATAAGTGGGTGTTGTTATCAATGTCAAAGTAGTTAGAAACCCTAAGTGAAATACCAACTTTATCCATACTAAAAAGCATGTTTGAATCAAAAGTAAAGGTGACAAAACTTCCTATGCATGCAAGCTAGTAATCCACCACCTTGGGAGGCTTCTAGGGAAAGCTCAAATACATACAATGGATATACATACAATGAGAGCTTTTTTTGAAAAAAAAACAACTCAGAAGATCGGGACCCCCATGAAGACACATTGAACTCACACTCTCTCCTAATCAACCAAAATAGGGGCTACCAAAGGAGTTGGACAACTTTCCCATGTAAGGTGGTGTATTCCCTCTTAGTTTCACAATTTTACATAAGGAGAAAATAAAGGAGGTGAGAAGAGAGACAATTTCTTAGAATTCTACAATCAACAATCGTCCTTACTTTTGAAGTGCTTATTGGCCAAGGTTTATGCTTCTTTATGCATATCCTTAACAACAAATGAGAACTCACTCAAATAAAGATGGACCAATGAGAAATGACTGCAAGGAAGACTAGACTGGAACCCCATTGGTGGAGTTTTTTTCAATGGGCTGCCCACCTAAATTTTAGAAGAAAAATGTCCCACTCTAAGGGTGGCAATGTCCTATTCTCCTTAAAGCATATCGATCAAATACAAAATGGTGGGCTGAGAGAAAAATAAGGAGGAGACCCAGAGTAGATAAGGAAACCTCAATGGAATCTAAGCCATCCACTCTAAGGCATGTTAATTGAATGGTAAAGAGAAAATGAACTATAAAAGTGATCCTTGTGGATAGGGAAACCTCAAAAGAGTCTCAACCATTCAAGCTAGGGTGAAACATGATCCATTGGACAAGAATGATGGGGAGGAAAGTTAGAAACTCTAGCCACCATCCACTTTTTGAGAATTCAGAGTGAAATCCTAAGCAGGAAAGATCTTCACCATCCATTTTCTTCCAACAATCCACCTTTCTATTAGAATTTCTAAATTTCTTCCATACCACCATATCATTCCAATTCTCCTCCCGCATTCCTTTCTATTTCCCACATCTCTTTCTATATTTTCTCCCTTTCTCTTCTATTTCTTTCCTTCCCATCTTATCTTCTTTCCCCACTCACCTTTATCTCCTTCCCTTCCACAGTTATATCTTTCCTTCTAATCTATCTATCCTCATCTCCATCTCTTCCACTCACCATTCCACAACCCATACCCTTACTCCACTTAATTCCATGCCCCCTCTTTCCTTTACCTCTCATCCCTTCCATTCCATCTCAACCATCCTTTGCTCTTTCATCTGCATGATCCTAACCATTCACCTCTAGGGGCTTCCACCTTAGAAAACTATAAATAGAGGTGAGAAAGAAAGAAAAAGAATCTCTTACTTTTTCCTATAACCTAAATCTAAATTCTAGACAAACAGAGGGAGAGAGATCGCTCTCACCATCTCTCCCATAGATCCACACATCTACCATAAGGAGAAGATGTAAGAGTCTCAACCATTTCTTCTCCCATTCTCTCTTTCCTTTCTCCATTTCTCTTCCATGCCTTCCACCCTTCTCCCTTGCCTGCATTGCTCTTGCATGTTCCACCCTTGCACTCATTAGATTTTCATGACTCATCCCCCTTCCTACCTCACCCCTACATGCAACCTTCTTCACTGCAAGCATTGCATGTACCGCCCTCCATCTATCTTCCATGCCTGAATGCCTGCCCCCATTAGCATTTGCATGCATAAACCTTTGCATGCACCCCTCCATTCTATGTTTTACACTCACCCCCTTCTTCCACACACTTCCATGCATCACCTTCATTTCACTTCCACCTTCCTTCTTTCATGGAGTTTTGGGAACAATTTGGTAAGGAAGAAAAATCCATGTACCTCTTTCCACGACAACCAAGGATTCTCTCCTTCCTAAAGTATGGTTTGAGGTTTCTTTTGGGTTAGTGGAATATTAGGATGACTACCCTCTTTGCTTATGGGGTACACTTGATGTTCATAAACAAGTAAATGGAGTTGTATAGATGATGTTTGCTTGGTTGTAAATTAGTATAATTTAGGTTGAAAAGAAGCATACAAGTCCCTGTTGAGTGACACATCAAAGGAGTTGTAAAGTGAAATTCAAGTCCAAAAAAAGGAAGAAAATGTATAAAGATCCTTGTTGAGTGATACAACTAAGGAATCCTATAGCAAACACTTCAAGGGAGTTTTCTTTGTTTGCATTGTTTTATTCTTTTCAAGTTGATTGTAGTCAAAGGTTAAATTAATGATAGTAGTTTTCAAATTCTTAGTTAGTGAGCTTTACTTCCTTACTTTAGTTTAGTGCTTAAAGTTTTTTGCTTTCCTTAATCTTTGGTTAGGTTAGAGTAAGTTAACGTAGATTTTAATTGAATCCATTAATTATAGAGTCTCTATGGGATCGACCTGTATTTGCTATGCAGTGTAATTAAAATTCACATCACATGTGAAGGGATTTTCCTATATGACATGATGCATTGAAGGCTAAGAAGATTCTTTAAACTTCTTGTAATGGCAGCATTCCATTTTCAATATTCTCTATGTAGATGATGTCATTGTCCTTGTTACAGTAGGGTTTAATACTTGTGATGAGCTCAACAACATTTTTTATCTTTTCATAAATGAATGTGGTTTGAATTTAACTCCACATAAATTTGCAATTTTCTTCATTATATACCCGTAAAAAGACACTTATGAGAATGTTGCATGTCAAGAACAAGGAATTCAATTCCAAGAAATAAGGTTCTTATAGAAATCAAATCAAGTGTTGAAATAGAAATATCCTACCAATTAACACACCTGAACTGAGGTTGCATCAAACCTCAACTGAGATACCAAAGACAGCCACTGCCATAGCCAGCAATGCAGCCCTGCTCTACCTCTACCTCTACCTTCCTTCCAGTAACCAAATGTCATTTTCCCATCTCCCCCCTCTTCTCCTTCATTTATTGTGAACCATGCTAGCCGAAGTTGCCTAACTAACTGAATCCAAGTAAACTTCTCCTCCTATCCTTCCTTTCCCTTATTGAACTGAATTTTCTTTTATTTTTATTTTTTTCATATGATTTGTTGGTGAATGGATTGGACAAGACCAAATGAAATCTCTACCAAGGACAACTCAGATGGACGATTTGAGCTGTCTAATAAAAACATGGGACCTCAAAACCTCAACACCCTTTGTTACATAGGTGATCAAATGATCCAAATAGATATTTGAAGGGAAAGTAATGGATAGGCAAGATTGTTCTATCTAAACTTTGCTATCATATTTATACACCCAAGATGCACGAGGTTGACTCGCCATGGGAAGGCAGTGTGAGCACCATGTGCACTGTTCGTGAAACATGTAGGATGCAAGTGCATCATGGACCAGAGTGCATCCTCGAGACATCTTATTTTAATTAGATTTAATTTGAATTGTTGAAATCAATCTAAAACTAAAAATCTTCAATTCAAGGGGATATACTAACTTGATTTTTGATCCAAAACATCCATTCGATTCATCTCAAAGACATGGACCTAATTGCGCAATAAAATTTAAGATCAGAGCACATCTTGAAATGATGAAAACCAAAAACCATAGAATGACTTAGATTTATTAAATCAAAAGTGATCAAACCTTAGAAATTGATTAATTAGATGATCTAGTAGTTAGATCATCCAAGTTAAATTAAATTAGGATAAGAACTATGGGAATAGAGTAAAAACCATTAATTTGATTGACAAGAATTAGATCTGACCATGGAATCAATGAATTGGCTACTAAAACACATTTTAATCTTACAAAACACTAAGGATATGTAGGATCAAGGTATATCAGACCCAAACATAAATTACTAGGTTGCCTATGGTAGTAATGAGATCGATCTAATGGTAGGATCATTCCAAAAATTCTAGATCGAGTAAGATTAGAAGTTAGAGTAATCAACAAAAATTGATCTAACCATCATATCAATGATTAGCTAGTAAAAGGCAAACAGATCATAGGAAACCTACAAAGTACATATAAATCTTATGATAAGATCATCCTAATGAAGCCCAACTTAGTAGAATCAGAACTATAAGTGATCAGGAGCCATCAATCTGACTGATCAAAGTTAGATCTAACCATCAAATCAAAGGATCAACAATTGAAACATAAGAGAAACCACCTAAAGTTCATAAATCAATGCAAATGAAGGGTAAATTAGGTGATCTAGACCATAAATCCTTGATCGATAGGGGCATGATCTAATGATTAGACAAGATAGAAAGAAACATGTCAAGGATCAATAACTAATAAATGTAAGGTCATCTAAATTAAAGAGGATTACAGACTATAAATAGAAATGAAGATGATAGCGTAGGAAGTAATGATAACTATATGCATGTGAATTGATAGATACACTAGCTTGCATGGACTAGAGAGGCAGTGCATTTTAAAGGATCATTTTCCCTTGCTTCAAGGCAGGTGAAATTTAAGATATAGATTTTTGACTTGCATGATCTTAGTCTAAACATAATGTGATTTAAATACTACAATGAGAATTACACAACATGAACTATTTTAAATTTAAAATTATAGTATGATCTGTTATACATGCAATGATTATGATAGTAAAATCATGATTTCATGTTTGATATGCATTTCATTTATTTCAAGAGCATGACTTGAAAGATATGATGCATGTTTGATATCCACATGACTTGACATAAAATCCAGATAGGCTTATTTTTTGTATGGGGAACCAATTATGCACATGATTTATATAGATTTCCATTGGAAAGACAAATAATCTGAGGATTTTGATATGTTCATTGATGGAGAGGCCTAATGGATTTGTTTTTAAATAGGAATGGGCTTGGTGGATACTATGTTAGGAGGGTAGTAGGGGTCGACCTCATACCCTCTAAGATTATTGATATGTTATAGACACCCTGCCCAAGGGACTAAATTTGGGTGTGGCTATCATGGGCATGCCACATGATGTGATAGCTTCCTCCCATGTGATGCAGTGATGGTTATCCCATAGGTGGTGTTAGTGGGAGCATGGAAGTGGATCCTGACGTGTGGGATGGACATTACAGCATAGTTGTCCATGATTTTTTTTTGCATAGTACTGTGATCATGACTGAGTGACACCATGTGTGCTTGGTTTTCCTTAAGGATCTAGATGCTATGAACACGACTAACTAATAGTTCTTAGTATTTGGGTGCTACGATCGCAACTGAATGATAGTACCTATGACTTTGTGGCATGATGACATACCTAGTATGAGCTCATGACCATTGTGTATACCTAATATCAAATGGAATTGTGGACCTCGTATGTTGGGCATGACTTTTTTTTACTATATTCACTAGCTTCATGTATTTAAGATGTTTGATTATATTGATGTTTGTTCAATCCTTAGACCATAAATGAGAATTTCATATGTGATTTGTTGTTAGAATTGTGCAGGTGATTCATTAAAAATTATCTTATGAATTACATGATAACTTGTAATCACTTGGTTCAAGTTATGAAAAAATCATTGGCATGCTTGGAATTGCATATGCATGGCACA
The DNA here is from genome assembly GCA_035236585.1 of Warburgia ugandensis. Lineage (NCBI taxonomy): Eukaryota > Viridiplantae > Streptophyta > Magnoliopsida > Canellales > Canellaceae > Warburgia > Warburgia ugandensis. Next base: position 50,564,372 of record CP141133.1, on the reverse strand, counting down.
TAGATTTGAGTATAGAAAACTTGATAAACTACATTTTTTTTATAAATTTTTTTATGCATCTTATTTCCCTACCAAGCATTGCTTAATGAGATATTGTGAATGTTTGATGTTTACGATATCTTTGATTCAAACAGACCATAGGAGAAGGACATAGGACAAGAGATAGGACATCACCACAATAGATCAAGGGTATATACTTAGTAAGTTTGCCTTATAGTGGACTTTGAAATAGTTATGTATTTATTTGAGATATGTGAACCTAGACATCTTTTGAAAAAGTTTTCCATTGAAGAAATTTTTTTTCACTATTTGATTTCCATCTTTCCCTTTTAAAACTTGGGGCTCCATCTTTTGAAAATAAATATGAAAGTGTGATTAAAGCCCAAGTCCTCACTGTTGGTATTAGAGCCAAACCATCTAGTCACTTCCAGTAAATCTAAGTGTAATCTTGGATAACATGAGGTAAAATGGGTGACTCATATAGACTATATTGAACTATGAACAATGCCTCCAAAGAGAGTGACCAAGAGATTGGCTCAAAGAGCTACTAATTCCAGTACCAAAGGTATAGGACAAGGGAATCAGGTAGCGAAGATAGTCTCTCAAGTGTTGCAAGGTATCTTACCTCACCTACAACATATATAGGCACTATTGCAGCTGATGGTGGCACACAACACCCCTGACCTATGCATAGCCAAAGGCAATGTTGAGCATGATAGTTCATCATCAAGACACCCCAACACCAGTGCAAGATCAGCCCTTGCTTTTACCTAGTATGGTAATGGGTAGTTCGAGGAGCATATATGAGAAATTAGATAAGATGGAGGAGAGATTTCAAAGGATGGTCCCTGAGTTCATTGGTAAGGGAGATGTAGAAGCTGTCAAAGAATGGAACTATGAGGTGGAAAAGACATTTGGAGTTATGCAGACCCATGCAGAGATGAGGGTGCAAATTGCCTCTTATAGTCTAAAGCAAGATGTAGCATTCTAATGACGGTTTTCCCAATGGACCTATTTCCCTAACCGAGCAGACATAACAAGAGAAGAATTTAAAGAAGTATTCAACAATGAGTGCTTCCCTATCCAGGCGCAATTGATGAAAGAAAGAGAATTTCTAAATTTACGGTAAGGGGAAGTCATTGTGTTGGAGTACTAGAACAAAATAGTGCAGCTAAAGAGTACCGATATACAAAGTGTAGATCAATTTCTTAAGGGTCTACATACTTGACTAAGAACAACTGTTTTGGGTACAAAATGCACATCCCTAGAAAATTGTGCTGAGATGGCTTTTAGATTTGAGTAAGACTCAAAAGGAACCCAAAGTCAGGCAGGAAGAGATGGGAAGCACCAGTGTTAGAACCCTCAAAAAGGGTAAGCAGCCCATTACAACTCATAGGCCATAGAGAAGCCTCGGATAGAATACTACTAGACAGGACTGGAGACCCTATCTTAGATGCAAGAAATTCCACCTTGGACCCTTTATAAAGGGTATGCATCCCATTACAACTCAGGCCACAAAGAAACCTCGAATAGAATCCAGCAGGACAAAACTGGAGACCCTATCTTAAATGCAAGAATTTCCACCTTGGAAAATGTATGCCTGAGGCTAGAACAACAACATCAATAATGGTTATGACAAAGACCTCCTGTTCAATGTTATCACTATGGAGAGGTGAACCATATAGCAAGTGAGTGCCCTAAGCAACAGGCAACTGGTGGAGCCAAGGCAGAGAATATCCCTCAACACTAGGGAAGGGTATTCGCAATTACAAATGGGCAAGGTCTAGCTTCTAATGTATGACTAAAGGTACCTTACTCATTGTTGATAGATACACCAAAGTTTTATTTGACTTAGGGTCTACACATTCCTTTATTTCCTATGTACTTACATAGAGTATGGAGTGGCTAGTACTTTAGTTAGGGTTCAACTTAGATGCCATGACCCCAAGTAGTTAGTCAGTCTTAGCACAAGAGTTCCTTCAAGAGGTCCCCATTGAGGTTGTGGGGAGGAGAATGGATGTTGATCTCATCCTAATTAACATGGTAGACTTTGATATCATTCTAGGAATGGACTGGTTAACGAAGTATTGGGTAGTACAAATTGTCATAAGAAAAAGATCACCTTCTATACTGATAAGTAGTTAATTTTGCAAAAAAAGTATCCAATTATCAGTACATGAGTCACAGACTATAGGGCATTATTCTAGGGTTTTTCCAACATTCGTGACATATACATTTCTGAATTAATAATCCAAAATTCTAATATTTTGCAGGTGCAAAAGATCATCCAGAGTAAGTATATGATTTATCATAAGTTTACAGATACTATGTAGTGTTTTTAGTCTTTTGTAGGTGCTAAAAGAATGATCCAATGGTCCATATCACTTTTAGATGATAACTGATGATCAAGATCAACTTAGAGAACTAATAAGTATCCAATTTTTCCTAAAAATCACCCAATTAGTTACCTATGTGTTATAACTTATAGGAGTAAATTAAGGTTTTTGACCAAAATTCGTAACACATACATTTTTTACCTAATAACTCAAATTTTTGATATTTTGTAAGTCCATGGATTAATCTGAGGTAAGTGTGTGATTATTCCTATATTTTTTAGGTAATTAGATTTTTTCACTTTGTGTAGGAAGAGGATGATCCAACAACTGAGATCTATTGAGATCAGCATTGAAGATCAAGATCAAAAGATCCAATCAATGCTTAAAAGTCATCAATCCAAAATTCGAGATCATCTTAAGACAAGCAATGGATAAAATAAAAGGAGCTAAAGGTAGCCAAAGTGGGGCCATAAAGTAAGCCATGCAATCTCACCACCTTTGCATGGGAGCCATGCAAGCCACCTTAGCCATATAAGCCATGAGAGAAGGTGACAAGCTAAGGAATCAAGCTAAACCATTAAAGCCAAGGAAGTGAGCTATGGAGCCAAGCTAAGTGAGGCATGAAGCCATCTTAGCCATGCCACATGGACCAATAGGAGGAGAGCACCTCCACTTTCCTTTTCTTTTTCCCCACTCCCCATATTTCTCTCCACTCACCAATTAAACAATCCCACTATGGGACATGAGTGGAGGCATCTCCTTAAAAGATGGAGCCACCCAACTTATTTCCATATTCTATCATCCCAACCTTCCACTCACATTTTTTTATTCCAATCATCATTCTTTATCTCCATTCCTTTCCAACTCATCTCACTATTCTTTTTCCTTAAATCACCTTAGAATAAGTTTAAAAGACATATGTAAATACCCCCATGGGGGTTTCCACGAGTTTGGACCATAGTGTACTCCTTCAATGCAATCATCCTTAGATCTTTTCATCTTCTTCTAGCATTTCATGCCTCTTCCTTTGGGTTTTTTATCAATATTTCATGTTGATTTCCATTTCAAAGTTCATGTTGGTTATCTCTTAGTTACATCCTTAATTGTCTTTGAATTCCTATTTTGTTTTGATCCTTGGTTCCATTCTTAGTTGTTAGCTTCTTTGATTAATAGCCTTTAGCTTCATGATCTATTGATTTAATAGCTATTAGATCAAACTCTTACTTTACATCCTTGTCTTGTTTCTTTGCTTTCCTTCAATGATTGCCTTTAATTAGTTTCTTAGATCCTTGGATCTAAAATCTACCACTCTCTTGTAGTGACAAGCAAGAGAATGTGGTTTTTAGACCAAATTCCTTTCTTCTTGAATCCTAAATTGTTTTGCCCATCTCTTGCTTTCTTTCCCAATTTCTCTTTGTCTCTTTCCTTGGATTTCTCTTAATTACATGATGCTTGCTTAAGATTAGAATTTTGGATTTCTTTGGATGCATTTTGAACATTGTATGGTGTGTACACCCCTTGGCTGAGGTGCACCACTCTTGTACATCAAATCCATATAATGAGATTTATGTTTGGTTTATGATTGAAGTTTACTTTCCATTAGTGTTCTATGTGATATAAAACTTAAATTTCGTAGATGTTTAATTGTCTTCATCATGGTTAAGTAGTTTATGATAAAACTCACTCTCTATGGCTAGGTTAAGTAGTTTAAGAAAAGTTCCACATAATACACAAATTGTTCCATTCCTCGTGGGATCAACCTCACTTGCGCACTTATACTACAATCGATTTGTGCTCTTGTGAGTTTAACTTAAAAATACACAACAAGAACCTTGACTTATTTTCAATCATTTCAAAGTTCAAGTAAGGGTTAGGATCATTCCAGGGTAAGCAGATGAGTCTCAAAAACATTTGGTAGAATTCAAGGGGATAAAAAATGGGCCCATGCAAAATACATGCAAAAGGTAGTAGAATTCCGCCTCCTTTGCATGTGATTTCAAGCCATGAAAGTCACTTGAGTCACATGAAACATGAAATAATGGCTAGGAGAAGTCAAGTCATGAAGCTAGATGCAAACCATTAAAGTCACTAGGTTAGAAGCCATAAAGAGGAGCCAACTAAGCCATCTCCATTTAAGAAACATGGGTCTACATGTTTTGAGGAAATGACATACAAATTTCCACTTGAAAAAAAATATGTTTTGAGGAGAAAAAATAGGAAACAAGTGGACTTCATCAACAAGGAAGAAAAGCACACTAGGTGGACCAATCATAGAAGAGACTACACTCTTTATCTCTCCTTTCTTCCCTCTCTCTTTCCCTCCATCGTGAATGAATTAAAAAGTAAAAAAAAAAACTCACAAATTTGGTGCAATTTCTATTTCCTAATTTCCTTGCTTATCTTATCACCAACTTTTTTCCAATCCTTATTACTCTATTCTCTCCTCCTTAGGCTAAAAATTAGTAAAAGATCCCTTGTGTGTGTGTGTGTGTGAGCGCATGTGAAATCATAGTATAGGGGGGAAGTTTTTTGCATGTAATTATTTTTGGGGAAGTTTCTCTTCTATGCACTTTACTTTAAAGGGAGAAGTTACATGCATCTTTGCTTTGTGCAAAGCCCTTCTTCTCTTTGGTTCATGAGCAATAAATAAATAAATTTTCATTTTTTCTTAAGGTCAAGTTCCTTTACTATGATGAGAATCAAATTTTCCAAATCTTAGTATTTCTCCAAATTTTATTAATAACCATACATATGATTAATTCTAGATTTTATTCATGTTTTAAAGTGCTTATGATGTTAAATCTTAGAACACACTTACACACAGCATATAATCTAGACAGATAGATTGCTTTGACTTAGAGACCCTAACAAAAATTAGTGGAGACCTATACCAATGAGTACTAGAGACTATCATCTTTCTAATGGTTATATAATATATATATATATATATACATACATACATAATGTATGTATGTATGTATGTATGCATGCATGTATGTATGTATTAATCCATATTTTCTTTAGCAAACATCAACTTTTAAAGATCCCAGTATCTTTGTTTTGGTCAATTGCCAAGAATCACCAATGGGAGTATTAACTTTCCTAAACATTTATTCAATTTGATAGTCTTTAAGAAACTTAGAAAATGATATAGGTCATTGTCGTTTGAGCCAAAGACAGAGCCTACCCAGTATATTAGACCACTAATTAAACCCTTTGAGCCTCTTGGTGAACCTTTTCTTTTCAACCCATCTACCTTAACCCAGAAAGGCAATTAAATATATATTAACTATCATTCAAAATTGAGTAGAAAAGGTAGAAAAAGTTTTAAAATGACAAAAGTCTAAGAAGTGAAAAGTATCAAAGTATTTACACCAAAAATGCTTTCCTTTAAAGAAATACAAAGAAAGTCAAAGAAAAAGAAAAGTTGTGAGAGAGAAAAAAAAAAAAGAAAAAATATTTACTTTAGTGCACTCAAAAGAGAAGTTGTTTAACATTCATTGAAGACCTCTACTCAGATTTGAAACCTTGAATCCTTTTACCCTTTCTTTTAAAATCGGTCCCAAACCTAAGTTCTGTCCCATCTAAAGTCCTATTGATCTTAAGGTGGAATATAGTCTTAATGAGAATATAAATATTAAGAAAATAAGGTGAACTATTTCTTCTGGTCTTGGTAATGGCATTCGTTCTTATGGATCACAATTCTTTGTATCATCTATGTGCATAAGCTCATGTGAACTATTAGTGTTGTTGGATCTAGTCACATAGTGAGAGAATTTTGTTTGACCCTTTTTTGAGAGCTTCATTTTTTAGCGTATACTATGAAAATTTAATGTCAAGACATTTTTCCAATGGAGTATAAGTATTTCTATTTAGAATTCCAAACTTATGTATCATGTAGACACATTGCACTTCAAGATCTAACTATAATAAAGTAGCTTTGGCATGTGGGTAACTTGTAGAATTTTTCATTCATCTTTTTTAAGTTGTTAAAGCTAATAAAGTACTAATGGACTAGAATTCTCTAAGAAAAACTAAGAAACTTAGCCTTATTGAATTTTGTGTGTATATTCTTTGTAAACCCTCACAAGGCCTAACTCACCCACTAGGGGTAACCTAAGGGATTAAGGCCTTGTTGCATATGCTAAATGCAATCACAAGAACCTAGGAAAATGGTAGTCATTTGTGTTTTCATAAATTTGTTTATTTTTCTCGAGACTAGCAAAATGCAAGTTGAGGAGCATGATAAGTAGTCAATTTTGCATAAAAAGTGCCCAGTTAGTAGTACATGTGTCATAGACTATAGGGAATTATTCTAAGGTTTTTTCAAAATTCATGATACATACATTTCTAAAATGATAATCCAAAAATCTAATATTTTTCATGTACCAAAGCTAATATAGTCTAAATATATGATTTACCATATTTTTTTGGATGATAAATTGTGTTTTACTCTTTTATAGATGTTAAAAGAATGATCAAAGATTCCATATTGCTTTAGATGATAACCAATAATCAAGATCAACCCAAAGAACCAAGACTTGATTGCTATCATTTAAAGTTCAAGTAAGGGTTAGGATCATTCCATAGTAAGAAGATGAGTCCCAAAAACATTTGGTAGAATTTAAGGTGAGTAAAAATGGGCCCATTCAAAAAGTAGTAGAATTCCACCACCTGTGCATGTGATTTCAAGCCATGTAAGCCACCTAATCCATATGAGCCATGAAATAATGGCTAAGAGAAGTTAAGCCATGTTAGCCACTATGCTAAGATGCAAGCCATTGAAGTCACCAAGTCAAAAGGTATAAAGAGGAGCCATCTAAGCTATCTCGATTCAAGCAACATGGGTCCACACATTTTGAGAAACTTACATCCAAATTGCCACTTGAAAAAAAAAATGTTTTGAAGAAAAAAAATAGGAAATAATTGGACTTTATCAACAAGAAAGGCATGATAGGTGGACCAATCATATAAGAGATCTCACTCTTTATCTCTCCTTTCTTCTCTCTCTCTTTCCCTCAATTGTGAATGAATTAAAAAGTTGAACACACATACAAATTTAGTGTAGTTTCTACTTCCTAATTCCCTCCCTTATCTTATCACCAACTTTCCCCAATCCTTATCCATCTTTTTTGTCTTCCTTAGGTTAAAAATTAGCAAAATATCTCTTGTGTTGTGTGTGTGTGTGTGTGTGTGTGTGTGTGTGTGTGAAAATCATAGAAGGGGGAAGTTTTTTTGTATGCAATACTCTTTATGGTTTCCATGCATATTTTCCTCTCCATTGGCAAGTATTTGTTCCCTTGCTTCATGCGTGCTCTTTTAGGATTTTCTTCTATGTTATCTTGCTTCTATTTGTGCTTTAGTTTGTTGTATCCAAGGGCCATCAATCTCTTTTAGTGACAACCAAGAGAAAGTGGTCATTGGATCATCTTTTCCAGCATTCAATTCTAGGTTAGTGATTCCTGGCCTTTCTTATTTGTTAGCCTTATATTGTTGCTTGTTCTTAGTTTTCATTGTGTTTATCTGTATTTTCTAGAAAATCCTAAACTAGAGCTTACATCCACCACCATCCATCATGTTGCAGCTTTTTCAACCTTCAAGATTCAATTCCCACCTTTTTAGTTCTCTCTTTTGGTTCACACACATGCATATCCCTTGGTTCCCATTGATGAATGATGATTTGAGATGTTGATGTTTGAAGCCATGTTATTGTATTTTCATGTCATGAATGTTGCACACCTTTCTTATAAGGATTGACATCAATAAACAAAGTTTGTTTCATGTGCACTCTTCTAATTCTTTGCACTCTATCATGCATGCTTTGTTGATCTTTATTTTAGATCTTACTTTTTAATCATATTAGATGTATGTTAGATTAGATTTTAAGCATGTTAGTTGGATATTAGATTAGACTTTATCCATTAATCATGTTAATTTGAATGCTTAGCTTAGATTTTATTGTTTAGGAAGTTTCTAATTTTGGTTTAAAAGTTAACTTTTAGGAATTTCTAATTTCTAATATTGAAAAGCATTCATCTTTAGAAAGTGTTAATCTTTAGGAGGCTTCTTTAAATTAGCTGCAGCTTAAAAATTTACTATTTAAAAAATTTGTCATTTTTGGTTTTAGAAAGTTCATTCATCTTTAGGTTTCTAAGTTATTCATGTTTCTAGTTTTGCATTAGTTTCCTTTTTTGAATGCATGGTAGTTTCTAATTTCATTCTTAGCTTAGATTTCATTGTTTAGGAAGTTTCTAATATTGGTTTAAAAGTTAACTTTTAGGAAGTTTCTAATGCATGTTGTTGATCTTTATTTTAGATCATACTTTTTAATCATATTAGATGTATGTTAGATTAGATTTTAAGCATGTCAGTTGGATGTTAGATTAGACTTTATCCATTAATCATGTTAATTTGAATGCTTAGCTTAGATTTCATTGTTTAGGAAGTTTCTAATTTTGGTTTAAAATTTAACTTTTATGAATTTCTAATATTGAAAAGCATTCATCTTTAGAAAGTGTTAATCTTTAGGAAGCTTCTTTAAATTAGCTGCATCTTAAAAGTTTACTACTTAAAAAATTTGTAATTTTTAGTTTTAGAAAGTTCATTCATCTTTAGGTTTCTAAGTTATTCATGTTTCTAATTTTGCATTAGTTTCCTTTTTGAATGTATGTTAGTTTCTAATTTCATTCTTAGAAGTTTCTAATCTTATTTTTGGAAGGTCTTTACTTTTAGAATGTTTTCTTAGTTTAAATTCTAATTTTATGTATGTTTCTAATTCCATATTCTTTTAATTCCTAAATTAAATCAAAATACAATCTTTCTTTGGCTAGTATAATCGACCTGCATAGATTCCAATTGGATACAAATTTGTGAGATTCCTCATGGGATTTACCTCACTTGTATATCATCATACTACTTTGATTCGTGTGCTTGTGAGTACTTAATAGAATACATCATGTACCCTTAATGAGAAAGGGACAGAGTTACATGGGAGGCAAGACACATAGGGCACATGCATCATTTTAGCCATGAAGGCAGCTAAGCACATATCCAAGGGCTGTTAAGTATTGTCAACAACTATAGTTTTTGTGGAAGTTGAGTGGCCTAAGATTGAGGAGTTGGATGTGGTGAGAGAGTTCTAGGATGTTTTTCCTGAGGAACTGTTGGTGCTACCACCTAGACACGAAATTGAGTTTACCATTAAGTTCTTTCCAAGCACAGTCCCAATCCCTAAGGATCCTTATAGGATGGTTCCATCTAAGTTGAAGACTTAGCAATAAGAACTGCTAGACATAGGGTTCATTTGACCTAGTAGTTCACCCTAGGGAGCACAGGTTCTTTTTGTCAAGAAGAAAGATGTGTCAATGAAATTGTGCATTGATTATAGGATTCTAGATAGCGTGACCATGATCCTACATTGATGGCTTCTTTGACCAGTTATAGTCAGCTAAGGTCTTTTCTAAGATTGAAGTAAGGTCAGGATACCACCAGCTAAGGATATGAGACGAGGATCTCTCAAAGATAGCATTTAGAATGCAATATGGACATTACGAGTTCATAGTTACGTTGCTCAGTCTAATGAACACACCTACCATATTCATGGATTTGATGAATTGAGTCTTCTTGGCCTTTGTCAATGATATATTGATTTATTCTACTAGCATCAAGGAACACAAGTAGCACTTGCGAATTGTGTTAAGCACTCTTTGGACACATTGCCTATTTTCCACATTTATTAAGTGTGATTTCTAGCTAGCAAAGGTCAATTTTCTTGGTCATGTTATTTCTAAAGATGGTTGGTGTAGCTTTAAAATTACTCACAAGCACAGGAATCAAAGTACTATTTTACACACTAAAGAGGTCAATCCTACGAAGAATCTCATAGAATTTTCAATTGATCTTATTTAAGTTGCTGATCTTGGCCAAAGAAAGAGGGTTTTGATTCAATTAGGAATTTAACAACATGGAATGGGAAACATGCACCAATTTAGAAACATGAAATGAATGAAAATTTCTAAAAGTAAAAATATTCAATGAAATTAGAAACTATCCTAACTAACATGTGTCCAATAAAAGAAACTAATGCAAAACTAGAATGAATGAATCTAGGAAACTTAAACATAAGGAAACCTGGTAAAAATGAAACTTTCCTAAATTGATACTTCTTAAAACTAAAATTAGAAACTTACTAAAAATAAACCTTTTTGAAAATAAATAAGGAAACTTTCTAAGCTAAACTAAGATGCAAACAACTAACTAACTACTACCAAAAGAAATCAAACAATAAACAATGACCCATGGAGTTGGGCGCATGGTTCACAGATTCGAAACTAACCTAAATTCATGAATCAAAAGCATGCCTATATGAGATATAATCAAAGAACTAACTAAAGAACCTATAAATCTAAATGTGATCCTAAAGAATTAAGAAAAAAAGACATATAGATTGCTAAAAATTAAACATGAACTTTGAATGGAAAAATTCTAGAAATTAAGGGCTAAAGAAGCTAAATTCTATCAAGGCAAAGAAAGCAATGTAACAAGCACATTTCATGCAAGATAATACTCAAGAATTGAAGCACTTTACTATTGGAACTAAGCAGTAACAATAATCTTCAAACAACTATTGATTCAATGGAAAAATACATCAAGTTGAGTGCACATGAACATGTATACAAAATCTAAAAATTGTGCCCTTTTTCAATGCTTGCAACTTGATTCAAATCATATATTAACCTCACTCCAAAACAATTAATCTAAACTTAGATAACATGCAAGTGAAACCCAAAAGAGAATCAAGGGAAAAGAGGGATTGAATGATGGGAACTAATCAAGAAAAAGTGCGTAAAACTAGCTCAAAAAATCAAGTGAAAAACATGGAAATCAGGGAAGAGAAGCAAGAGATTCAAGCTACTTTTTCTTTTGGATGTCACTACCAGAGAATAAGTAACTTTGATCTTGAAAAATTAAGCAAGAAAAACTAGAGAGATTAAAGCAAAGACCCAGAGAAAAACAAGCTAGTTCTATGTCTATGGAATTAAAGAAACAAAACAAGAACAACCTAACAATGAAAGCAAGGAATGAAAACAAGGTAATAACCTAGAACTGAAGTGCAAAAGAAAAGGAAAAATATTTGAAGAATGGAGAGAGAAATCAGTCCAAAATAAAACTGAATTCCAAAGCTCCAAGGATCACCAAGATACAGTGCTTCTTTCAAGGATTTAATGCAAACCCCCTACTTGAATTTCACATGGAATCCATGAGGATTATATAGAATGTTTTCTTTATACTTTGGTCAGATAGAAGAGGAGCCTTGGTGCAATGGTAAAAGTTGTCATCATGTGACCTTGAGGTCACGAGGTCAAGGCATGGAAATAACCTCTTGCTAAAAGGTAAGGCTGTGTACTTTAGGCCCTTGTGGTCCCCCCCTTTCCCGGACCCCGCATAGGCGGAAGCTTCGTGCACCGGGACTGCCCTTTTACTTTGGTCAGATCTTATTCTAGGGAATAAAGATGCAATTAAATATAGGACTTAGGTGAAAGTTAGGTGGAGAGATGATTAGCAAGTAATGACATGGTATGGTATATTTAGAAGGGGGGAGGAGTCACCTCTTTAGGAATGTGGCATGGAGCTCCTCACCTTCTAGTTGTGTGGTGTTTGGTGGTTGGGAAAGAAAGATAAAAGAGTGAGAGAGAAAATATGAAAGATGGGACAAAATAGGAAGTTGAGGTGTTTTGAGTGTGAAATAAGATTAGAAGTTTCCTACTTAAGAAGTCAAAGGTGACAACCAAGCAAGGGGGAGGCAACACCTTTTTAAGAGGTGCCTCCCTCCTTTAGTAAAAATTGTTCTCCATCTAGTTCGGTTGGAGGAAATGGATGGAAAATGGATTTGGAAATTGGGTTTCTCTCTTGATTGGTCCACTTATGCATGCTATCTTACCTTATTGATAAATCTCCCAAATTCCTTCTAATTATCCCTTGAAAATCACTATTTTAGCATAGGATAACTACTTGAATTAATCCTCCAATCATGTGACTCCTAGTGGCATTAGCTTAAGTGGCATGGTGGCTCACTTTTGTTGGCTCATTAGCTAGGCTTCATGGCTTCCTTCGCTTGTCACCTTTTCTCATGGCTCAAATGGCTTAGTAGGTTTTATGGTTCCCATACAAAGGTGGTGGAAATGTATGGCTTTGTACGAACCCATTTTAGTCACCTTTAACTTCTTCCAATTGCTTCCTTGCATGCCTTAGGATAATTTGTAAGACTGCTATAAGCTGCAACACAATAGGACATGATTTTTTTGTACACCTTTTAGGGATTTTGTTCCCTAGCTCAAACCAGAAGCACACCACCCCCTACAACCCCGTCATGCTATCCATGTAGCTCAACCTTTGAAAAACTCTATGAAGCACAATATAGGCCATTCGATCATCTTCTCACTTCTGATAAAAAGAGTAAAAACCCTAATTAAATCTTAAAAATTATGTTGATTCATATACTTACTCTAGATTTTCATTTGAACTTGAAAAATATCAAACTTTTAAATTATTTAGTCAAAAATGCTAGTGTTATAAATTTTTGAAAAAATCCTAGAAAGAACACTATGATTTATAACAAGTGGGCTACTAATTTGGTACTTTTTTTTTTACAAAATTAAACACTTATCACACCCCTCAACTAGAATTTTGCTTGTCCCATGCCAAAAAAAAAAAACCATGAAAACAAAAATGATTGCCATTTTTGTATGTACTCACGATTACATTTAGCATATGCAATAAGACCTTATACCTCTAGGTTACCCCTGATGAATGAGTTAAGCCTCATGAGGGCTTACTATGAATATACCCACAAAATTCCATAAGGCTGAGTCCTTTATTATATCTCGTTGAATTATCATCCACTAACACTCTACTGGCTTAAAGAACTTCATAAAGGTGAATGAAAATTTCTACAAGTTATCCACATACCACAACCTTTTTATTACATTTATATCTCAGAGTGTAGTCAGGACTACTAAGAAAGAATGTTGATACTCTGCTGGAAAAATGTTTTGAACGCAAATTCTCATTAGTATACTCCCAGAAATGAAGCTCTCAAAGAAATGAGTTAAACAAAATTCACTTACTATGTGACCAAATCTAAATATTCTAATGGTTCACATAAGTTCTTTTAAGTACATATGAGACAAAGAAATGCAATCACGAAGAATAGATGTTATTACCAAGGTTAGTAAGGGTAGTTCACCTTAATTCCTTCCTATTTATATCCTCTCTAAGGTTAGATAGGACAAAATATAGGCTAGGATAGGTTCTAAAAGGAAGGGTTCAAGGATTCAAAGTTTCAAATCTGAGTAGAGGTCTTAATCTATTATTAGATAAAATTACTTTTGATTATACTTGAAGTGAATATCTCCTCTATTTTTCCTTTTTCTTTTCCCAATTTTTCTTTTTATTTCTTTTTCTAATACTTTTGTTCAGCTTTCCTTGTATTCCTAAGAAGGATCACTTTCCTTTGTACTTTTCACATTCTTCACTTCTTTGACTTTTGTCATTTTTCTACTTTTCAACCATCTCTACTCAATTTGAAAGATAGTAATAATATTTTTAACTAGATTTCTTCATCAAGGTAAATGGGGTTTTAAAAGAAAAGGGTTACAAGATGGTCAAAGGGTCTAACTAGTGGTATAATATACTGGGTACGCTTTTATATCTCTAGGCTAAAATAAGGATGCCCTATATAATTTCCTAGGTTTCTTAAAGCCTATCTAATTTAATAAATATATAGGAAACAAGGTTAATACTCTTACTTGGTTCTTAGTATTTTTACCAAAACATAGACGCTAGGATCTTTCAAAGTTGAAATTCAATAAAGAAAATATGGAATTATATAACCCTCGAAAAAATTGATGGTCTCTAATACTCACAAGGTATATACGTCTCCAGTAATTTCCTTTAGTTCTCTGGGTCACAACCATCTATTAGTTTGGACTTATGTGCTATGTGTAAGTATGTTTAGAGATTTAACTTTCATAAAATAATTTACAGCATGAATAAAATGCAGAATCAACCATATGCATTTCTATTAAGAAATTAAAATAGTGGAAATATTAAACTTTAGACAATTTAATTCTTATCACAATAAAGGAACTTTGACCTTGAAAACTAAGAAAACTAAGAAAAATTTAAGATGGAACCCAAAAAACTTTACGAAGCGTAATATAGGCCGTTGGATAGTCTTCTCACTTCTTATAGAAATAGTCAAAACCCTAATTAAATCTTAGAAAATTATGTTGATTCACATACTCTGGATTTGTTTGTAAACCCACAAAAATATCAAACTTTTTAGTTATTAGGTAAAAAATGCTTATGTTATAAATTTTTGAGAAACCCTTGAAATAACACTATATTTTATAACACATGGGCTACTAATTGGGTACTTTTTATACAAATGCGAACACTTATCAATGATGTTGTAGGTGACCCTACAAAGGTTAAAGTGGTAATGATATCATAAAGGCCTAAGTTAGCTATAGACATTCACAGCTTTTTCGATCATGCAAGATACCATTGCAGGTTCATTGAAGGGTTTTCCTGTATCACTCTACAATTGACTGCAATGACCAAAAACGGTGCAAAGTTCATTTGGAGTGATGCCTATGAGGCAAGTTTTTAAGAGTTAAAGGAGAGGCTAACTACAACACCAATTTTAGCTCTTCCATGAGGCAATAGAGGTTATGTGATTTATTATGATGCTTTGGGCAAGGGCTCAAGGTGTGTATTGCTGCACCATGGGAGGGTCATCACTTATTCCTCTCCACAACATAAGAAGCATGAAGTGAACTATGTCATACATGATCTAGAACTTGCTACAATGGTGTTTTCCTTAAAGATTTAGCGACACTACTTATACAATGAGAAGTTTGAAGTCTTCACCAATCACAAGATCCTTAAATATATCTTTAAACAAGCTCACCTAGATATGAGGCAATGAAGATGGATGGAATACCTTAAGGACTATAATTTTACCATCCAATATCACCTAGGGAAAGCAAACATAATGGCGGATGCACTAAGCAGGAAGTCAAGCATGGTAATCTCAAATGTCATTATCAAATTAGAATTTATAGACCAAGTATTTAGAGCTTAGGAGAGTGATGTAGCAATTCAAGATTTGAGTAGGAAGAATGAATTTAGCAAGGGAGTGGATGGAGGGGTTCACTTTCAAGGTAGACTAGTGGTCCCAGTAGTTGCAGACTTAAGGAGAGAGTTATTACATGAGGCACAACAGTTGATGTTTTACATTGACCATGGGGGTGCAAAGATGTATTAGGATTTGAAGAAAAGTTTAGGGTAGGATGGAATGAAAAGAGACATTGGTGACTGTGTATTTAGGTGCTTGACATGCCAACATGTGAAGGTGGAACATTAGAGGCCTGTGAGAATGATGTAGACTCTAGAACTTCTTGAGTGAGAGTGTAACCCCATCGCTATGGGCTTTTCTTATAGGGCTACTTGAGAAACATGATAAGTGTCTAATTTTATACTAAAATCACCCAATTAGTTGCCCATGTGTTATAACTTATATCTTTAAATTAAGATTTCTTAGTAAAAATTATACCACATGCATTTCTAACCCAAAAGACCAAAAATTTCATAATTTACAAGTTCATAGGCTAATCGTAGATAAGTATGTGAATAATCATATTTTTCTAGGATTTAATTAAGTTTCTCACTTTTTGTATGAAGCGAGAAGATCATTAGACGGCTAAGATAAATATTGAAGATCAAGAATGAAAGATCAAGCCAAAGCCTAAAATTCATCAACCCAACATGAGATCAAGGATTAAGATAACCTTAAAGCATGCAAAATATGGAATTAGAGAGGTTAAAGGTGGTCAAATTGGGCCATGTACAAGCCATGCAAAGTCCACCAACTTTGCATGGGATTCACTTAAGCCTCCTAGCCATATTCAAGCCATGAAGAAGGTGACAAGCTAAGGAGCCTAGCTAGCTACCAAAGCCAAAGATTTGAGCCACCAAGCCAATCCAAGAAAACCATCAAACCAACCATGAAGCCAAGTGAATGGAACTCTCAAAGTTAGCCATCAAGCCACATGAGCCAAGCTACATAGAAGGCTATGATTGGAGGAAAATTGAAAGAAATGCCCTTGGGATTTTTAGGGTTATTTTGAACATAATTAAGGGAAATTTCACTTGGATAAGGTAGCATGTGGACCAATAGGAAGATACCACCTTTCTTTTCTTGTTTTTTCTTGTTTTTCTCACTTTCCACCTCACCATACAAATGCACTATGAAGTTTGCACATTTTCACCCAGGAGTCCCACCTTTCTAAAACTCTCCCAACTTCCTAAAGTCACATTTCAACTAGTCAACCAATTATAGAGTGCCACCTAACCTATCCAACCATTCCCTACCTTCTTAAGAAACCACCTCACTCCACCTCATCACCCTATCCTCACCATCTAATCTTCATCCAAGGGCTGTCATACATCCTTATCTCTTTGTGTCTCTCTAGTCCTCACTCCATCCAACTCTCTTTCCAATTCAAGAAGCTTTTCTATGATTTTTACAAAGAGGAGACACCCCAACCTAAAAATTAGGCACTTCCCTCTTTAAGCGGTCTATATGTTTCCTATTTGGTGGCCCTAAATATAATCCCAACCTTACCTTTTATCTCCATAACATCTCCACATTAAATTTACCAATCATCAAGATTAGGAAGTTCCAAAAACATATAAAAATGAGTGTTTCCACATTTTTTACATTTTGGAGAAGGGGAGAATGCCCCCTCCAAAGAAGGAGGCATCTCCACCCTTCTTCCCTCCAATGCTCCTCATCGCCTCCTCCCTTGGGCAGCCCATCTTCTCCACTCTCCTTGTCTCTTATCCTATGGTTTTGATCTCTTCTCACAGTGCTTTAATTTCAAGTTAGTTCTTGTTATTCACTTCTTTGTTGCTTTAATATGCTTGCCTCTTATTCCACGTGTTTTTGTCTTTACTTTGTTCTCTGATTCATGCTTTATTCTTCATGTTTTGTTCTTTAATATTCCATGTTGTTTTCCACTTGATTTCAGCCTTAGATAATTATTTCTAGGGATCACTAATCTTTGGTAGTAACAGCCAAGAGATAGTGGTCTTTAGATTAAGTGATTTGGGTGTCTTAGATTCATCGATTCCCATTACTCTTACTCGCCTTTTATCACTCCTTTTCCATGGAATCTTTACTTCACCTCCTTCATTTTTGTTGATTAATTTCTCAAGATCTAGTTTATTGTTTATATGGTAGTGACATCCAAGAGAAATAGTAGCTTAAATCTTTTGAGTTTCCTTCACCTTTTATGTGCTTTTTGCTTAGTTCTAGCACTAGTTAATTTGTTTTTGCTTAGAATAGTTCCATCTAACTAGATTCTCTTCTCGTGGTTTTCTTTTGGGTTATAATTGCATATTAGCTGAGATTGGTTGACTGCTGTTACAAGTTATTTTATATGTAATTGTAATCACATGTCTAGCCTTGTAAGAGTACCCCATTTCCAGATTTATACACATGTTCGTGCACTCTAATTTGATGTATTTTGACATTCAATGAATAAAGCTCTTTGAGGATTATTATTTATACTGGAATTTTAGTTTCTTAATACTTTAATTTTGAAGGATATCTTGCACTAAAAGTGCTTGTCAAGTTGATTTCCATGCCTTGTTTGAATTGAGTTCACAAATATCATGTTGCTGGAATTTTTTCCATTCAAAATCTATGCTTAGTTTCCAGCAACTTATTCATTGTATTTATTTGAATCCTGTAACCAATTTAGACTTTTTAGGTTGTTTGTTAAGTATCATGATTATATTGCATGTTATTTTGGTGTTAATTCATTATCTAGGCCATCTTTTGAACCCATGAACCGTGCACTATCCCATGGATCATGTGCCTGGTACTAGGTTGAAATCTCTTTGATGATTGCTTTGTTTAGTTGGTAATACTTAGTATAGTAGTAGATAATTCAGTTTTTATATCTTAATGTAGTTTTAATAATTTTCTTAATTGATTTTTTATAAAGTTCCATTTCAGTATGTTTTAGAGTAGGAAAGTGTTAATTTTAGAAAGTTTTTATTTTAAGTAGTTTCTTTAAATTTAGTTGCGTTGTTTAGTTCATTCTAATTTTTCTATGGTTTCCTTTAATTGCAAGGATATTTTTTGAATTTGAATTCCATTGTTTATTTTATTTCATATACTTTTTTTTTTCATGTTAATTTAATTCCTTAGTCTAGGTCTAGTCTAATTCTTTGGCTAGGTTAAATAGTCTAAGTAAAGGCCAACAAAAACACACAAACCATTCAATTTCTCATGGGATTGACCTCACTAGCATGCAATACTATAATTAGCTTGGGCACTTGTGAGTTTAACTTAAAAGTTATAACAAGTTTTTGGCACCATTGCTGAGGAATTACAATAGTTTGTGCAATGTGACCCATACCTTAGACTATTTACCTCTAGTCTAGGTTTATGGTGCATTAATTAGGATTTTCATCATTAATTTGAATTTTTTGATATTTTCCTCATATTGACCATATTCGTTTGATATTTGTATGAGGAAAATCAACAAAGGAGCAGCGGTGCTTCTGTGGGATACAGCTTCATCAATAAAGTTTAGGTTTTTATCGCTTTACCAGATTAAGATTTAAGTGAAATTATAGTGAGGTGCATTGTAAATTTCATTTTATTTAATTTTTAAATGGCTTATAATAGTATAAGGCAAGTGTAGGGTAGGGCAACCCACACTTGATCATCATCAGAACCCTCATTATAAGCTTTCACTCCCATTTATTTTTCTAATATAAAGTGCATATAGTATAATTTTGCATATTTTTATGGTAGTATAAATCATATAGATTCGAGTCATGCATTGATATATGTTGCATAATATTTGGGATTGCAGCATTAGTAAGCAACTATTTAACAAAGGTTAACTTAAGCTCTACTAGAACTAAGCATAGGCTGTCAGGTTATAGTGTCTCATCTGTTTAGGTGCTTGACCCTTTATTAAATAACATATAGGTAGACATTAGTTTGCTTTTATTTTGCATTGCATGTTTAATTCATTTACAGTGGAATGTATCACATAGATAGTAAGGGCCCTACAGGATTCCTCATATGATAAGGACTGGAGTTCATCACCAGATAATTGGCCCACCTAGGTAATTAAAATTAATCATATATGTTTGTGATCCCAGCCCTTGAAAATAATTTAAAATCAAGTAGAAAGAGACTTAGGGTTTGAGCTAATAGGAACCTTTTTGAAGGGTTAGGACTATTGTCACCCTAGTGGCTTATGAGACTATGGTTATAGTGGGCTTCTAATAATTCAAATGATTTGTTCATACTTTCCATTGATGTTGGTTGTCATCTAAAGGCCTCATAACATGAGGATTGTATTAACCACTTAGAACAGAACCTAACTAGTAAGCAGTAGTCTAGCTTGGACTAAAAGTGTAGCTATCTAGATTTAGGTTTAAAAGCCACTCCCTACACATTATAAATATCATCAATTTAGCTCATTAGCTAGCTACTAGGATTGGTTGTGCATCATTTAGCTTAGGACTAGCATTTAGGTAGCATCATAAAGTTAATATTTTCCATAAAAAAAAAAAGAAGAAGAAAAAGAAAAAAAAGTAAGTACTCATTCATTGTATACAATGATTTGTTTTGTTGTATATAAAGTTGAGAACAAAGGCCTATTAAGAGGGGATAGATTTGATTGATTAGATACATCGATAGATAGGATAGATAGTATGAAAAGTCATATGCTTAGGATGGTTGCATCTAGGAAAGCTACTCAACAATATCAGTACCATAATGACATGCCTATTATGAGCATCCCTATCCCACTCCCTCATGGCAATCAAGCTCAACATATAATCTTTACTATTAGGAGCTAGTGAATGCACCTAATGCATTCACAGAACCTAACAATTACTACTGTCATGAGATAAACTATCAAAATGGATGGGCTAGGCATCATGAACAAACATGGTCTCATGATTATCAACCATACCATGAAGAACCAACATGGTACCACCCTGAACAACCCTATCATGATTATCAAGAATATCAGGGTCAACCATCATGGGTTCAACTTGCGAAGCCTTTTTAGTACTCCAATGTCACAACAATACCAACCCTATGAGTTATTTCCTCTACAACATGAAGAATCATCATTAGAAGAGAACATGCTGGATCAAAATCTTGCTACACTTAAAAATTGGGCCCAGCAAATGAAACAAATTAAGGAGGAGAGTGAAAAAACACATGAAAGAATTTCAATGTGGGAATTACCTATTCCTGCAGAATCTTAAAGTTTTTCACCAACCTTGACTATTAAATATGATGATAGGATGAAAATATCTTATGATTATTCTAAGCCACAAAGTCCACAATCATCTATAGAAACCTTCAACTCATATCTACTTGAGCAATATCATGCTTCTTGTTATGATTTGTGATGAAGTGACTTCCATTGATGAAGAGAATGAACCCATAGAAACGCCCAACCCAAATCCTCTAGAATCGTGTCCTACTTATTTTTATGCATTTGATGAAGAGACATCCATTAAGGAGGCGAATGAGTTGTTGGATATTGTGCCTCTGGACACATCCATTAAGGAGGTGAATGAGTTATTGGACACTGTGCCTCTGATGGACACTTCTTAATGGATAGCTAAAGTAGAAATCCCTTCAGTGCCTAAAGTACAAATTAAGCCTTACAATGTAAAAGATGTACCTAATTGGGACCTATAGAACTTATTTGAACAATCACAAGATAATATAGGCCCACCTAAAACCTTATATATACATGAATAACAAGAAGAAGAAGAGTCAATTGATGTACTAGCCCTACATCAACCAACTCTAGGGTACATGTTAGAATATAATCAAGGTTTAAACCTCACCATATCCCTACCTCTAGTAATACAAGAGCCACCTTTTAGGGAAGTATGAAGTTCACTCATACCTCAATTTCAGGACAATGTAAGGGAAATAAAGTAAAAGATGAATTACATACGATGGTCAATGTTCTCCCTTAATTCGTTAAAAATGAGGACCATTCATCTCCATGTGATCTAAGAAACTTTAAATTCATGATAGTTCAAGATCTCATTAATTTATCACCACCTAAATTTTCAAGGTGGAGGAATTATATTGACTACCGTGAAATTTTGAAGATGGGGGATCATAAGGTGGTCCCACAAATTCAAATTAGTGGTGGTGTACTGTGTCATATTGTTAACACCATAAAAAAATTTAGGGTGGAAGAAACATATAAACTACCACGAGACTTTGAAGTGGCATGAGAAATCTTGCCTAAAGATGTTAAATTTAGCTCTCAATGGAAAAATTAGGTGAAACTATTAAGGTCTAGATTAGGATACATTAGGTTAGTTATAGGATATGTCTCCCTAAAGATGTTAAACTTAGCTCTCAATGGGAGGCAACCCAAGATTTTTATAGAAAGCCTTACTTTTCTGTATTACCCTTTCATCATTTAAGATTCCTATGTTTCAAAACTTTGAGGACAATGTTTAGCTCAGGTTGGGGGTGTAAATATACACGAGATTTCTAACTCTTCTTGTATTTTTGAAAAGAAAAAAAAATCCTTTATAAAGATGAGAATTTAGGTTTTTTACATATTCAGCTATTTATTTAACTTTAGCTTACTAATAGAGTTGCATATAATTAGTTCACTATTTTATTCTTTTTCTAAAATGTTTCATTAAAAATTAAACTTGAAACATTAAATAGACAAAATAGCTATGTACAGTTTAAGTTGAAGAGAAAATATAACTTAGAGATCCTGGAGAAATCTATGGAAACTTATAAGCCAAGTGAGTTTTGAGCTATTCTTCTCTTCTGAAGGTTACACATAAATTCAAATTTTTCTTCAAGACATTGTTCTTAGTTGGTCTCATTATTGTTCATCGTAGTCAACTATTTAGAAATCACAAAAAGACTAGACCACATATCTCTTAAGTTATATGATCAATTCAAAGTCTATGAAACCTAGGAAATGATAAAGGCCATACCTAGAAAACCCAAAGCCTTTAGCCTTTCCTATATTATTTTTCTCTTATCAGCCCAATGAGCTTTTTAAAATAAACCTTTTCTTTGTTAACCAAACAACCTTTACCTATATTCAACCCCTAATATATATCCGTTGCCCATTTATTTTGGAAATATGCAGAGAAGATAGAAGAATATCTTGAAAAAAATATGAATAATACAATTTAAGAGATGAAAATAAAAAAAGGTTAAAAAGAAGAAAAAGGTCAAAAAGGCTACATATAAAGTCAAGTTAAAAAGAAACAAAAGATAGATAATGAAAAAGAAAAATGTTCACTCATGTGAAGAAAAATGGAAAAGTTGTGAATACATTAATAGAAGACCTTTTACATATTTTTTAGATAACCTTTGTTTACCTTTATATCCATTCTTTTGATAACCCTTACCAAAGCCTACATTTTCTCCTCATGGAAGTCCTAACTTGATCTTAGGCATAGTATGGCTTGGATATGGTTATAAATGAATAGAAAGTTTGGTAGAGTGTAACATTCTTAGTTGTTGATATCTTTTCATGAGACCATTATTATCATTGCTTCTAAGGTATACTCACATATTAATGAGAAATCAAAACCTTTCAAAGTGACTTCTTTTATAGTGTCAAGTATATCCTATGAGAATTGAAGTCAAAGCATACATTTGGATGGTAGTTTATGTTATTTTTTACTTGAAAACTATAATTATATATCAGCTATACCACACACTCGCCTTCTAAAGTTTAATGAAATGATGAGATATCTTTAGCACAAGGGTGGGATTTTAAACCTTTTGTTCATCTTTATTAGCAGGCTAAAGTTGGGTACTTAAGATAAGCTAAATAAAAGAAAAAATGTTCTTAGATGAATAAAGGATTTTCATAAAAATTTTGAGAATTTTGTTAGCACATTCACTACAAACTTCACAAGGCTTAATTCCTCCACTAGGGTTATCCTAGATGTTTAAGGGCTTATTGCATGTGCTAAATGCAATTATGAGTACCTATGAAAAAGCAACCATTTATTTTTCATGATTTTTGGCATTTTATACTTGGGACTAGAAAAATGTTGGTTGGGAGGTGTTATAAGTGTCTAATTTTGTATAAAAGTCACCTAATTAGTTGCCCATGTGTTATAACTTATAGCTTTAAATTAGGATTTTTTAGCAAAAATTATAATACATGCATTTCTTACCTAAAATACCAAAAATTTGACAATTTACAAGTTTAGAGGATAATATGAGTAATTATGTGAATAATCATTTTTTTTTTATTGAATTAGAGTTTTTCACTTTTTGTAGGAAGTGAGATGATGATTCAATGGCTGAGATCGATCAAGATGAAAAGATCCAGTCAAAGCCTAAAAGTCATCAATCTAACATGAGATCAAAGATTAAGATCACCTAAAAGGACACAAAATATGGAATTGGAGGAGTCAAAGGTGGCCAAAGTGGGCCCATGCACAAGCCATACAAAGTCCATCACCTTTGTATAGGGTTCACT
This sequence comes from Warburgia ugandensis, assembly GCA_035236585.1. Taxonomy (NCBI): domain Eukaryota; kingdom Viridiplantae; phylum Streptophyta; class Magnoliopsida; order Canellales; family Canellaceae; genus Warburgia; species Warburgia ugandensis. The sequence continues at coordinate 50,540,428 of CP141133.1, read as the reverse complement.
CAAGCCACCTAGCCACATTTAAGCAATGAAGGAGGTGACAAGTTAAGGGCCTAGTGTCACAGCCTCGTCGGGCCCACCACAACGATATTGTCCCATGCACACGCGAACGTGCCACGGATTTTGTTCTTCCCCCGCGCCCAATGGAAAAGGCCTCGTTGCAATGAAGGGAGAGAACCCCCCTTATAACCCACAGCCCATCACCCCCCTAGCGATATGGGACTAATCTTAAGGTCTTTTGGCTCCGTGCACCTTGCACTAACCTCACGCCTCACCCACCCTAGGGAACGAATGTCCTCGTTTTCCGCTAGCCCACACCAGGTCGGGTTTGGCTCTGATATCATTTTTCAACTGTAGATGCTTCATCTTCTCCTATGAATGAGGGAGCTAATTTCTGAAACCTTTCTAACTGAACCTCAGTCCTATCTATTGCTTTATCAGGGGAAGGATCTCGGGGGGTAGGAGTTTGGCTTTGACTATTCATGAATTGTCCCATATTCTGTAAGAATTGTTGGAATAACTCAGCCATCCCGTTGCCCGACCCAGTGGAGTCCACTAGTGGGGCTTCAGGCCTTGGAGCATTGCTTCCTTTCTTCCTAAGCATCTGTAATCACAAGGCAATTCACCAAATCTCAGTTTGTGTTATCCCATTACCCCTTTCTCTTTCATGGATGAAACTTGATTATAAGTTATTCCCCTCATAACTGGGCTGTGAGTAACATTAAACCTGGCTCTGATACCAACTGTCACAGCCCCGTCGGGCCCACCACAACGATATTGTCCCATGCGCACACGAACGTGCCACGAATTTTGTTCTTCCCCCGCGCCCAGGGGAAAAGGCCTTGTTGCAATGAAGGGAGAGAACCCCCCTTATAACCCACAGCCCATCACCCCCCTAGCGATATGGGACTAATCTTAAGGTCTTTTGGCTCCATGCACCTTGCACTAACCTCACCCCTCACCCACCCTAGGGAACGAACGTCCTCGTTCGTCGCTAGCCCACACCGGGTCGGGGTTTGGTTCTGATACCATTTTTCAGCTGTAGATGCTTCATATTCTCCTGTGAATGAGGGAGCTAGTTTCTGAAACCTTTCTAACTGAACCTCAGTCCTATCTATTGCTTTATCAGGGGAAGGATCTTGGGGGTAGGAGTTTGGCTTTGACTATTCATGTATTGTCCCATATTCTGTAAGAATTGTCGGAATAACTCAGCCATCCCATTGCCTGACCCAGTGGAGTCCACTGGTGGGGCTTCAGGTCTTGGAGCATTACTTCCTTTCTTCCTAGGCATCTGTAATCACAAGGCAATTCACCAAATCTTAGTTTGTGTTATCCTAGTACCCCTTTCTCTTTCATGGATGAAACTTGATTATAAGTTATTCCCCTCATAACTGGGCTGTGAGTAATGTTAAACCTGGCTTTGATACCATTTGACACACCCCACCCACCGTGGGGTCCACAGTAACAATATTGTCCGCTTTGGGCCGGGGCCCGCACGGCTTTGTTCTCACCCTAGCTTCACAGGGTAAAACGCGCTGTTACTGTGAGGAGTGTTCCTACTCCTTATCACCTAGCCCAGCTCCCCTCTCCCGGCGGTATGGGACTAACTCTCAACCGTCACCCCCTCGGCTTTCTCCGCTTCGCCACCCCTCACAAGGCCATGGTACCTCACGGTGCTTGAGCCGGCAAGGCTAGATCTCTCCCCCTTAGGGGACACACGCCCTCGTGTGACCGAGGCATGTATGCGGTTAGCCACCCATCACCACAAGGAGACTGGCTTTGACACCATTTCTCGATTTGTGCTTGTCATCCTTGCGCAGGGGCCATGCTAATCTTCTCTGTATCGTTCCAATTTTATCGAATGTCTCCGAAGAGACATCCTTGCGCAGGGGCCATGCTAATCTTCTCTGTATCATTCCAATTTTATCGGATGTCTCCGAAGAGACATCCTTGCGCAGGGGCCATGCTAATCTTCTCTGTATCATATATGTTTGTCATCCTTGCGCAAGGATGACACGCACAAATCGAGAAATGGTGTCAAAGCCAGTCTCCTCGTGGTGATGGGTGGCTAACCGTATGCGTGCCTCGGTCACACGAGGGCGTGTGTCCCCTAAGGGGGAGAGATCTAGCCTTGCTGGCTCAGGCACTGTGAGGTACCATGGCCTTGTGAGGGGTGGAAAAGCGGAGAAAGCCAAGGGGGTGACGATTGAGAGTTAGTCCCATGCCGCCTGGATAGGGGAGCTAGGCTAGGTGATAAGGAGTGGGAACACTCCTCACAGTAACAACGCGTTTTACCCTGGGAAGCCAGGGTGAGAACAAAGCCGTGCGGGCCCCGGCCCAAAGCGGACAATATTGTTACTGTGGACCCCACGGTGGGTGGGGTGTGTCACCTAGCCAGCCACTAAAGCCAAGGATTTGAGCCACCAAGCCAAGCCAAGATGACCATTAAATTCATCCATAAAGTCAAGCCAATGGAGCTCTTAAAGTTAGCGATCAAGCCACATGAGCCAAGTTACATAGAAGGCTATGATTGGAGGAAAATTCAAAGAAATGTACTTGGGATTTCTAGGGTTATTTTAAACATAATTGAGAAAATTCCACTTGGATAAGGTAGGATGTTGACCAATAGGAAGATACCATCTAAATTTTCTTGTTTTTCCATGTTTTTCTCACTTCTTTCTCATTTTCCACCTCACCATAAAAAAGCATTACTAATTTTGTACATTTCCACCAAGGAGTCCCCACCTTTCAAAAACTTTCCCACCTTCTTAAACTCCCATTTCAACCAACTAACTAATCATAGAGTACCACCTAATCTATCCAACCAATCCCCACCTTCTTAGGAATCCACCTCACTCTAACTCATCACCCTATCCTCACCATCCACTCTCCATCCAAGGGCCATTATACATCCTTATCTCTTTTATCTCTCCAATCATCTCTCCATCCAACACTCTTTCCAATTTAAGAAGGTTTTCTATGATTTTTATAAGGACAAGACACCCCACCTTAAAAAGTAGGCACCTCCCTCCTTTAAACGGTCTTTATGCTTCCTATTTGGTAGCCCTAGATATAATCCTACCCTTACTTTTTATCTCCATATCAACTCCATCTTAAACTCACCTATCATCAAAATTAGGAGGTTCCCAAAACATATAAAAAGGAGGGTTTCCATGTTTTTGACATTGTGGAGAAGGGGAAAATACCCCTCTAAAAAAGGAGGTGTCTCTACCCTTCCTCACTCTAATGCTCCTCAACGCCTCCTCCCTTGGGCAGCCCATCATCTCCACTCTTCCATGCCTCTTCTCCTAGGGTTTTGATCTCTCCTTGAAGTGCTTAAAGTTCAAGCTAGTTCTTCTTATTCCCTTCTTTGTTGCTTTAATATTCTTGTGTAATAACCTTAGATTTTTCATTTTTTAAAAATGGATTTTCTTAAAGGGAAGGTCCATTTTGATATTGGCACCTCCTCTCTTTTAACCAAAGTCAACATCAGTCAACTATTACAGATGTAAGAAAAGAAAGAAAAGAAGAAATATATAGGAATAGGAAAAAAAGGAAGGAGTGGAAGAAGAAGAAGAAGAGAGGGAGAGAAAGGGAGGGAAAAAAGAGAAGGGAGGAGGACCATTTGGGGGAAAACACACCACATGGTAAGGAGAGGGAAAAGAATGTATGTAGATTCACCAAATTTTACGAACATTGTGGGAGAAGATGATAACTCAGATCGACATTCTGTGACGGTTATTCCACTCAATGCAAGGAGATGACCAAAAACCCCAAAGTTATTTAGGATTCATGATCCTCTTGACCATCAATCAGAGAGGTAAACAATTCATGATGTGTTTGGAGGATTTCACAACAACACAGTGACTAATCCTACTCATTCAAGAGAGAAAAAATACAAAAATATACACAAGAGGTAAGATCCGTGAAACCCAACATATTATTTAGATTTTTTTTGGTAGATCGTAAGGTTCATGCTAAATCTAAGTTTCATTGATGATCCAACCATTGATTTTCTAATCCATGCTTAGATATGTACAAAATAGGCTTGAAATATGTTAGATATAGCTAAAATTGTCAATGTAAGCTAGAAAGTAAGTGGACAATCTTAGCCGTCCAATCAGGCACTACTGGAACAGTGACTTTGTGACATCTAATCGATGATTAGATGCCACAAATAAATTCTTTGACCATCAATAAGCCAAATCCCTCTAAAAATTATTTGATTGAAGTGCTGATCATTTGAGATCAATTGGAAGACATACGATTTTAATCAAGGATAGGAGATAAATAAAGAATTTGAATGGTACAACCATTAATTTCTTAATCCATGTTTAGAAATGCATGAACACAAACTTAGGATAACCCAAATATAATAAAGATCATTAATCCAAGCCTAAAAATGATAGGACCACCTTGACCAACCAATCAGTCACTATTGGATTTAAGGCATGGAATATCGGATCAATGTCTAGACATTGCCATTACATTTATTAACCTTTAAATTGTTTAGAAATTAAGAAGGATTTCATATCAGAATATTGATTTTTTAGATCCAAATATCTAATATAAAATATAATCAAGGGATCATTAGATCAAAGGTTTCTGACACCAATTAAGGATCAGAAAATGGATTCCAAATACATAGAAACTACAGATGTATAATTTTGAATGATCTTCAGATTTAATGATGCACTGAGAGCCATTTAACTATTAAATTTATAATCTGATGAATCGATGAGAGTTAATTGATGAAGTTGAATGTATTATTTTTCCATATTTGTATGATAGAGGTTTGAGATCGACTGATTCCATTGATTTTGGATGTAATTGGGATTGCATTTTTAGGTTGGTGTTCTGACATTACATGTTTTCTACTTGAACTAATCATGTTCAAATGAATGAAATCCTAATTTTATCTATGAAAATTGTCACATTCAAAAATATTATAATTATGGTTGAGATCATCAGAACTTTATCAAAGTATTTAACTCTAAATTGCCTATAGTTTTGATTTAATCCATTGTGTATATTCTAATTATGAACTTAGTAAATTAGCATGATTACAAGTATTACTTTTTCATAAGTATGGATTTAAGTATTCTATGGTTTGATTTCAATGATGATTAGTATGTGACTGCATTGTTTTATGCTAATTTGTTTTAGACGGGCCCATTTGCCCACTAAACACTATGTTTGGAGAGTAGTAGGGCCAGACACCTATTCTCCAAAGTTAGATACCTATTACATCCAAGATTGGATTTTCCTAGTTTGGGTATTGTGATGACCCGGGTTTTCCCATGCATTTTTAAATGCAATATCTAATTCCTAAGGAGGGATGCATTCTTATTTGAAAACCATTTTATAAAAATAATGCAATGCAGTGAAAAATCTTTTCTTTTAAACTCATTTTGAAAACCCCGAGTGTCATTTGCTTTCACAACAACCAAAGTAGTTTTTGAAAATTTTAGAAATCATAAATGTCTTCCCAGGTCTATCCAAATACAAACATCACCCCATCTGTAAATAAATACCAATACATGTCCAAAGGGTAGAGTATTTACTTACAGGTATAATTGTCTCTTTTTTATTTACTTGCTCGTAACACTAAGATTTCCTGAGGCGTCTTCTACTCGTGAATGGAGCTGTCCTGAAAAATTATATATTTGGGTGAGTATACACTATACTCAGTAGGAGTCTATCACTACTAGTTTTACAATGCATGCTATGTTTTAAAACATGTGTTCTTTAAACCATGTCCATGTTTGAACACTCATGTTCAATATCAATATTAAAAGCCATTGTCAAAATAGAATACTGACGACTTAAAGAATTGCACAATCCAAGTCGAAAGTAACATAGATATCATGAAAATATACTACGATATGCATAAGATGCTCAACTGAATCCAACTCATGGATCTATGGTATGGTCGACCATCCTCATGTCACGCCATATGCAATGCAAGTAAATCCTCAAAAACATAGGCACACTATGCCCACGACCTCATCGTCATGTGGTCCCCGGGTACCTGGGGACACACGATCATAGCCTCCACGGGGCATATGACACTTCGACCCAATACCGTGACACCAGTGGTAGTCCTCTGTACCACATGCAATTGAAGTAAGGACATGCCTTTTTGGTGTGGTACCCTTTCCACCTAATAGTGGTAGAGGCTGGGAGGCCACCCCGAACCTCTCAGCATATCGCCCACGAGCTTACTAGCCCAAATCAAATACGAGCAAACAGGCAAAAAACTCTTTTTCAAAATATGTCCTCTTTGGGTCCCTCACAACTACCTAGCCCTCACAACTGCCTACCCAGCATCTTTTGGGCACTCCAGCGTCTTTTGGTAACCCTCAAGGATATGCATTTATTCAAAACTCAATAATCACAATTCATGCAATTTATGCACTTATTTATTGTAAATAATGCAATTTATGCAATCGTTTGCAAAACATGCATGCAATGCATAAAATCTGCTCATGCTAGTATCGCATTCAAAGTCATAACCCTGCCTAGAAGCCTGATAACCTAAAAGCCTGCCAGCCTAGAAGCCTGTCAGCTCTCTCTGGCCTACCCTCATCGGCCCGCCCTCATCTACCCGCCCTCATCGGCCAAGGCTACACTTATCATGCAAACAAGAATCCTTTTTCAAAACATGTCTATGTATGTAACACATGTCTTGGCAATATATGCACAATGTATTTTTCATATGCATGCTAAGTTCATTTATGAAATCAATTCAAGCTAAATAGGTCATGTGTATATGTCACAAAACATGCAGTCTCAAAGCATCAAGGGTTCCTTTTAAAAGTCTAGTAGCGATAGAACACCTACCTCGAAGTTTTCTGGAGTCGCGTCCTTCATTACTCAACCCGACCCTGGGTCTCATTTATAAAATCATGGATATGAATGGATAATAAGGAGTCCTTATCAATTTCGATCTATTTAGAAATTAGATCACTATATTAATGGCTAGATCTGCCTTTTAGGGTCCATAGGTCCTTGCCTAATACAGTGTCAGGCTAGATCCTACGATATGGATCTACTATTCAATGGTTAGACTCTATAATTTGTCCTCTGATCATAATTTTACAGTCTCATTAGGTCTGCGTCGTTCATACAGATGCGATGGTTCTTTCGGATCATCAATCAAAGTCCTACAGCTCCTGAAATTGCAATTTTAGCATTGCACGATCACAGACGAACCAGATACGTCTTACACGTAGGGCCCGCGCATCATGGTTTCCAAGACGTGTGCGCACCTTGGTCGAACCAGGACCCATGCCTGCACATCGTGCGCGCCCAAAGGCCATGCCAGGGACCGAGTTCACACGCACACATGCATGCCTAAGCGACACGCTATGACGCGCATCCTGGATGGCATCGCATGAATGCGCCTTTGGTGTAGCATGGCGCGTCTCAGCTCCCAGGGCACCCCGTGCATCTTGGTTGAGCCAGGACCCATGTTCCATGTGTACGTCATGCGGTATGTCCCCCTGACAATTTTGCTTTGACGGGTTTCAAAGGAAACCCGTCTTCCTTGGTTTTCTCTGGTGGTTTCCCCAGTCGGGAAAGCCCAGATCCGGTGTGGATCTAGACCAGGAAAAGAGGAACCTATAGAGGAAAGGGTGGGGCTTACCTTGGTGGTCTGGGAGAGTGCCCATCACTAGTGGGTGCGGCCTTTCCCACTCTGAAACTCCATGTCGCCGAAAAACTCGAAGATGGGAGAAAACCCCAACTTTCGATGAGGCCAGAGGAAGAAGAGGGGAGGTGAAGAGATGGGGCCGACCTATAGGGACGACTCGGGCCTGGCTGGAATTTGCAGGGAAAATCGAGTGAGGGTTTTCTTATTTTTTCCGGAAACCCCAGCCCCAAATAGCCAGGAAAATGTGATTCAAAGAGGAGGGAAATAGGGCTTTTTATAGAGGGTGAAAGGCAGTGCCGCCATTTGTTGCCATCCTTCAGAGGTAGTGGTGGAAGCCTCTAGAAAAATTGGGAGTGAGGGCTGGAGAAGGAAGAAGACGAGGGGTGCCATTATCAAAATGGTCCCCTGCGGTTTTCGTCCTTTTTCTTTTTTAAGTGCATTTTACAGAATTGCCCCTAATCTTTAAACGGCCGTAACTTCTTCATACAAACTCCGTTTTTGGCATTCTTTGAGGCATTGGGTTCCATTTTTTGAGTAGAATCTAATGGTACCAAGTTTTCTTACAAATTTCTTCATTTAATATTTTAAATAAAGTAAAACATTTAACACGATTCATTTCCTATAGAATGTCCAATTCATTTTTGTTAAATGGATGCAAAAATAGCATAAATTGCTCAAGCCATTATAAGTATCAAGGTAAGGTCTTACTTGGCATTGATTCATATCCCCATGGGGTGTGGATCGTAGTCTCCCAGCTACAATATTGGCAGCTAAGCACATAGATAGACTAGATCCAGGTTGTGGATGCATAGTGGTCTATGAGTTTCCTTCTTGTTTGAGGATGTGACCGAGCACTATGAGCTTGATAGGGTGATGATTGCCTATATTGATATCACATGATGATGCCTAGATGTTTGTGTGAGCATCAGACCAAGGTGCAATTTTTAAAATGCTCTTAAAAATTTGTGGGGTTGAATAATTTTTCTATTGATGGAACTTTATAATGTATTCTATGCATTTATGATTTCTAGAGTGCATCATTACTTTCCAAAATGATTTTACAAAGAATGTGAATTTCAATCATATGATATTATCAAAATCTCATACTTTAATTGTAATTTGATAATTTGCACCTTTACATAATTTAACTCAGTCATTTTGCATAAATGGAAATGATTAAACTATTAGACTTTATCATTATATTCCCATATGAAGTATTATGCTTATTTGAAATTGTCAAATATTAAATGTAGGGTTAGACACCTACACAAGCATAGCTTACTGAGATATTGTAGTGTTTACAGTATCTCAGATCTGAAGAAGTAATTGAGAGTAGCATTCAGTTGGATAGAGGTGGATGAGGTTTACAGTGGGAAGAGTCAAGCGAAGATTGCAGTAGTACAAGTTGTCATCATTGATGTATATTTCTAAAAACTTGAACGATTGGTTATGTTCATAGTATATAACTGTTTAACTTCATACTTTCTTTATGACTTGCACTTATATAACATGTGGAATAAGTGTAATGGACTATGGACTGTGATTGGAGGAGATTTTGGGTAAATGGTGATATTTTATTATTCGTTTGTTGAAAATTGTTACTTTTTGAAAGTCTGGATATATGGGTGTGGAGATAAAGTCTTCAAGTATATTGATGATAATTGTAGAATTATCAAGTGTTGTCGCATCGCATGCATTAAATGTGAATGTTTAAAAAACAAAGGACACTTTGCTAGATTTTTGGTAGAAATGGAATGTCTATTTCACCATTAAATCCAAGTTTTTGTGAAATTTATGACACCAAGTTTTTTTTAAAAGTATTTTCTTAAAGAAAATATTATGTTATTTGTTTTTTAAAAGGAGATTTTCATAACAAGGGATCCTAGCTTATTTAAAAATAATTTTAAAATGTATTAAAAATCTAAGTTGCCACAATAGTATCAGAGCCCAGTTTAGTCATTCACAGTCAATCTAACAAGTCCATAAAGTCATAATTGTTCATAAAGTGTTGTAGTGAAGGATAAGTTAGAAGGAAAATTGTGTTGATCTTGGAGCAAATGGCTCCTCAGAGAAGGACTAGGTCTACTCTCGCTACATTGGCTATTGCACCTACTAAGCCTTCAGGGCAAGGGAATCAGGTGGCAAAGATTGTAACTCTCAAGTCATTCAAGGTCTTTTGCCACATCTTCAGCAACTATATGCCCATGTATAGCCTGCAGTAGTTTCTAGTGGGCAATCTCACACACAGCCTGTATTAGCATCTAACAAATAGGCACAAACGCAACTTGTACTAGCATCTAGTGCACAGGCTTAAACTTAGACAGAGCTAGTACCGAGTAAAATGGAAGGTAGTCCAGGAAAGAATCCCAACAAAGCTGATAAGTTACTAGATTAGGTTTAGAGGATGGTGCCCTCATTCTCAGGTGTGAGTGAACCTAAGGCTATTAAGAAGTGGATATTTTAGGTGGAGAAGGCTTTCAAGGCCATGGAGGTGCCTTCAAATGAGTAGGTATAAATTGCGACATATATTCTATCAGCAGAGGTTAGATTTTGGTGGCAGATTGCAAAGAGGACTCATTGTCCTAGTTGTATGGCTACCTAGGAAAGTTTTAAGAGCATGTCTAATGATAAGTACTTTCCATTCCATATATAGAAGGAAAAAGAGATGGATGTTTTCACACTAAAGTAGTGTAATCTCACAGTTCAACAGTATGAGAACTATTTCACTCAGTTGAGAAGGTTTATTCCTAGTACTGGCATGACTAAGTCACAGGTTGTAGATTAGTTCTTTTACAACCTTAGTCCAATGTTGAGGAATCGAGTTTTATTGACACAACAGTCTACAGTGGCCAAAGCACTTGAGATAACAACTATTATGGACCAAGATCTCAAATGGGGTAGGACAGAGTTGAAGGAGAGTGAGTTGGATGGCAGTAGTTTAAGATACCCCAATAAGGGAAAGAGGTCCTTCTCTTCTATAAAGCCACATGGAAACCTTGGACAACAATAACAGGTTACTAAACAAGGGACAAGCTTTGGGTGGACACAATGTCCTAATTGCAAGAGCAACCATCATGGCCAGATCTATCCTAGTACAAGAAGCCCACCATTCCATCATCAGACACAGTAGAGATTGCTATGGTTGTAGAGATTCCAGATATTTCATTAGGGATTACCCCAGGAGACAGACAAACAGATAGTAGAGTCAAGACAAATACAGTTCAACACAATCAGGGCTGCATATTTGCAATCACGTTAATACATGTACAAACCTCGCACGCTATCATGGAAGGCACTTTTCTAGTTGCAAATATACATTCTAGAGCTCTATTTCATTGAGGATCCACCCACTCATTAATTTTCAGTATTTTTGTGTCTTGTGTGGATTTGCTTATACATGTCTTGGGTTTTGGGTTAGATGTCATGACACCAATGGGAGAGTCAATCGAGACTAGAGAGTTTCATCAAGATGTGCCCACAGAGATCATGGATTAAAGGATGGATTGTGACCTCATCATCCTTAATATGGTTGATTTCAATGTTATTTTGGGGATGTGTTTGTGACACACTAGGTTTTTAATGAAAAATTTTCACGTTTATTTTCAAAAGGTGGCATGCCTCTAATTTTAAAATTAAAAAATAATGAAAGATAGTTTCTTTGAAATTTATTTTTCCAAAAACCTAGATGTCACCTCAACTCCCATACTATACACAATATAGTTTTTATAGAAGATAGACATGCATTTTACGAAACAACAAGACCCATCCAGTGGGTCACATACGCAGCCCCTATAATCATTATACTATAAATGTCTAAGTAGCATAATCAAAATCACTAACTACACAATACAAAAACTATAACAAAATATATACCTAAGCGCAGAAGTATGGTTGTTCAACTCCTCTTGCTTGTGTATCTCTTCTCCTGTCTATCTGTATCTGAGATATTGTAAACATAAAACATTTACAAAATCTCAGCAAGCTATGCTTGGTAGGGGAGAGTTAAGAAAACATGTTAATTACGTATGAATTAAGCATTTTACATTAATTAAAATATTTAATTTCATCATGATGCTTATATGGGATGAAGTTTGCAACATAGTTCATAATTCACTTATCTGCAAGTCATTGATAAAACAACTATTTATAATTCTTCTTCTTCATATGAATTTAATAATCACACTTTAGAGATTACACTTTACATGATATATTTGATATATATAATTCACTAGTATTTTAAATATTTATCATTATCATTTTTCATATGATACCATACTCCAATTCTAGGAACCATACTCTGCATAATATATCTACCCATACGAAAACTTTTATGAAACTATGCCCTCCAGCATATACATATAGGACTATATCATATATATTAAAATCGTTAAAATTCATGCAAAGTTATGAACATAGTCTCTAGGTTTTATAACCTACATTCCCAAACTATATTGGGTCTCATACATATACCCCTTACCATACGGGGTTTATAAAACTTCAACCGCTACTGGTAACATCATAAAAGGCATCTCATCATGCCATCACATGAGGCATCTCATCATGCCATCATCATATAAGGCATCTCATCATGCCATCATATTAACATCTCATCATGCTATCATATATGCACCATAGTGCATAAAATACAAGGACTACTATGCTACAGTCTAAATCCGTACATCGCACCAGGATAACTGTATAATAATCCACTGATACTGAGGTGGAAATAACAAAATCCATGTCGGCATGGGCGAGGACCATGGCTGTCATAGTGGCAGCCTTCCTATGATTGCCCCACCCGACTTTTAACCTCCTTTGGGCGTGGTATCCATATCATCACAATTTCAGAGAGAGAGTAGCCAAACCCTCATAACTCTCCTAACATAGCATCCCTAAGCCTATGCTTGTCTAAAAAAAAATCTTAGGCCACCACACGAAAGTAAAAATAATAATATATAGGCATGTTGCCTGTCCAAAATATATATTAATATCTCATCACAATCATAACATCCTCACTTATTAGGTGATCGCCCACCAAGGATGTACTATAAAATCCTAAACTCATACATCACGTATGATATAATGGTACCCATGTACCATAAGTGCCTTTTATTATAATAATAGCTATGATATTTTTAAGAACAAATTGTGTGTATCCTTTAATATTATTTAGTAGACTTCAATTATAAGCATGTCATTCATGTAGCTTTTCAAATCACAATTTTTCATCATTCACAAATAAACATTTTTCATCATCATATATCATATGAAATGCACAATTTAAATGACATAATATTTATCATAAGAATAAGATCATGTTTAAAACATGCATCTTACTATTAAGACATGCTTGCTTAATTCTCCTCCTACCTCGTGTGGTGCATTCATCAGATTCCACTAGCTTTAATCACCCTCCTCTTCATGATCGACCGTGCGCACTTCAATCTATGCAACGCATAACAATTATGTTTTTAATACAATCACATACATATAGATACTTATATTTAATTATAATCTAATGGTCTGACTTAACATTTTTATGGTCTGATCCCTATGTTCCGTTCAACTTCCAAAATTTGTCATATCTAAGTCAATTCAAGGATCAGGAAATCCATCTTTAGCATCTATCATTCCATCATTGCTTGATTGGACCGCTAAAATTATTTGATAAGCTTTTATCCAAATTATAGGATTCCAATTATATTCTAGTTAAGTTAGGTCCTAGAATTCATCTGTGCCATCTGATCATCGATTAGATGTCACAGATCTACCACTTGAACAATTACAGATTGGATAGTTTAGATCATCCAATTTGTTTCACTTTCTAATCATGAAAGTTTGACTTATTCTATCAATTCTAGGATGGGAAATCTGCTAGTAACATTTGATTATCTATCAAATGTCTCTAGATAATGTTTTGCATAGGAACAGATCAAACGATTGAGATTGTCCGATCGATCCCTATCCAAATTTTACAATTTTTGTCATATCCTAGTTAATTTAGTGTTCCTTAAACCATCTACAGTGTCTGATTAACGATCAGACATCACAAAGTTACTCCAAATTGTCCGATCTATTTTCAAGCACAGATAGCCAATTCTATCAAATCTAACCTATATCATGTATAGATCTATTCATTTCTAATCTTGGATTAACAATTCAATGGATGGATTATCCTAGAAACTTAGATTTCAAATGGAACTGTACGGACTTAGCAAAAATTCAACAAGTCATGAATAGGGTTCCACTAATATTACCTTTAGAGTGCATTTTTGTGCTTCCTCCACCCTTGGATGAGCTGGATTGAAATTGATTTCAGGTGAAACCTCCCTAATCTAGTCACACAGTAATACCCTCTTCAATTGATGGCTTAAATCATCCCAAATCCATCCAAAACCATGGGGTTTTAGTTCTTCTAGGCTAGCCGTAGAAGATGACCTACTCGGATCAAGGATCCGAGCTCCTATCATCTCTGTCGATGGCCTAAATTTTCCAACCAGCTAAAAATCCCTCCTTTTTCTCCTATAATTGCAATAGGATCAAAGGGCTTTTGTTTGCCCCTTGTTATAGAGTGAAATGGGTAGCTGAATTAACCATCCAAGCTGCCATTTTTCTCGGTGTAGCCTTCCTTTTCCAACGATGAAAACCCCCTAAAAATCCAATTTTCTTCTTCTTCTCAAGCAGGCTGCACTTCTCTAGCGTGCAGATCACCCCTTCTCCTTCTCCCTCTCTCTCTTCTCCTCCTTTCTCTTCTTCTTCTTCTTCCCTATTTTCTCTTCCTCCCCATCGGGTTCCTTGGTTCTATTGAGTTTGGCTGGAAATAGACTCATCATCATCATCACCAAGACCTTATCCCAATTAGGGGTCGGCCACATGAATCTTATTCCTCCATTCCACTCTATTAAATATCATGTCTTCATTTAGTCCCAAAGTTTTTAAATCTTTCCACACCACTTCTATCCACGTTCTTTTGGGCCTTCCCCTTGCCCTTTTAAAACTTTCTACTTGTATTGCCTCACTTCTTCTAACCGGTGCCGTTGTTGGTCTCCTTTGAACATGTCCAAACCATCTAAGTCTAGTCTCCCTCATCTTATTACCTATTGGTGCTATCCCTAAATTTCCTCGAATATTTTCATTTTGAATTCTATCTTTTCTTGTCTTACCACTCATCCATCTCAACATCCTCATTTCTGCGATGCTCATCCTATGAGTATGATGTTCCTTAACTGCCCAACATTCTGATCCATAGAGCATGGCCGGCCTTATGGCCATCCTATAGAATTTTCCTTTTAGTTTGAGTGGCACCCATCAATCACACAAAACTCCAGATGCACATCTCCATTTGTTCCAACCCGCTTGAATTCTCTGAATAACCTCCCTCTCAATCTCTCCACTCTCATGAATTATTGATCCTAATTAACGAAAGTGGTCTTTGACGGGGACTTCTTGGTTATCAATCTTGACTGGTATTCTACTCCTACTCTCCTTGCTAAAATTACATTCCATATATTATGTCTTAGTTTGACTAATTTTAAATCCTTCAAATTCTAATGCTTCTCTCCATAATCCTAGCTTTATGTTTATACCCTCCCTTGTCTCATCAAGTAAGACTATATCATCTGCAAATAACATGCACCAGGGAATCTCCTCATGCAAATGTTTTGTTAACTCATCCATAACCAATGTGAAAAGGTATGGACTCAATGCCGATCATTGGTGCAATCCTATAGTGATAGGAAAATCACCAGTCACACCACTAGTGGTCTTAACATTTGTTACCGCTCCCTCATACATATCTTTAATTATGTCTATATATGCTTGCGAAACCCCTTTACCACCCAACACTCTCCATATTAACTCTCTAGGGACTCTATCATAAGCTTTCTCTAAATCAATAAAGACCATGTGGCGGTCTTTCCTTCTTTCTCTATATTTCTCTACTAATTGTCTTAATAAGAAAATAGCCTCCATGGTAGACCTCCCAGGCATGAAACCAAACTGATTCTCTGATACACTTGTTTCATGATGCAGCCTCTTCTCAATCACTCTTTCAAAAAGTTTCATAGTGTGGCTCATAAGTTTGATCCCTCTATAATTAGTGCAGCTCTGTATGTCTCCTTTATTCTTATAAATTGGTACAATAGAACTTTTCCTCCACTCATCAGGCATTTTATTTGATTTTATAATCTGGTTAAACAACTTGGTCAACCAAACTACCCCAATGTCTCCCATATGCTTCCAAACCTCTATTGGTATACCATCAGGCCCCATGGCCTTTCCTGATTTCATCTTTTTCAAGGCCTCTTTTACTTCAGGTATTCTAATCCTACGTTCATACCTATAATATCCAATGTTATTTTGATTTATAGTATTTTCAATCCCTATATTCTCAGGGCCATTGTCATTTAACAATTTTTGAAAGTATGTTTCCCACCTTTGTTTGATCTCATCATCTTTGACTAATACCCTTTGATCATCGCTTCTAATACACCTAACATGATCTAAGTCCTTACCCTTCTGTTCTCTTACTTTTGCAAGTTTAAACACATCTTTCTCACCTTCTCTTGTTCCTAGTCTATTGTAGAGCTCATCATATGCTTTAAGTTTAGCCTCACTTACTATTCTCTTAGCAACGTTTTTAGCATTCTTATATTGCTCATAGTTTTCATTATTTCTAATCTTCTGCCATGCTTTAAAACGCATCCGTTTTTCTTTAATAACTTTTTGAACTGTTTCACTCCACCACCATGTTTCCTTTGCTAATACCCCTTTACCTTTTAATACTCCTAAGACATCTTTTGCCACTTTCTTAATGCACTCAACCATTAACCTATGTTGTGAGGTCAAACTCTCACTAGGTATCACCTTACAATCCATACATGTAGATTGTTCATTATTCCTAAGTAGAAAAAAGTCTATTTGACTTTTATGAAGTCCACTTTTAAAGGTTATTAAATGTTCATCCCTCTTCTTAAAGAGTGTATTTGCAATGGATAGGTTATATGACAAAGCAAAATCGAGGATATTCTCCCCCATCTCATTTCGTTCACCTATACCATATCCACCGTGTATTCTATCATATCCTTCCTTATCTTTTCCTACATGGCCGTTTAAGTCTGCACCTATAAATATCCGCTCAGTGTTGGGAATTTCTTGCATGACTTCCTCCATATCTTCCCAAAACTGTTTCTTAATTATCTCTTGTAACCCTACTTGTGGTGCGTATGCACTTATAACATTTATAATTTGCTCTCCTAGAACAATTTTTATTATTATAATTCTATCACTGATTCTTTTAACATCCACAACTTTATCCTTTAATTCCTTATCCACTATTATTATTATGTCATTTCTGTTATTTTCCTTTCCTACATACCATAATTTATACCCATCTATTTCTCTTGCTTTAACCCCTTTCCTACGTTTCATCGCATCTGCTAACTCCAAACTCTTACCAGTTAGTGTCCCTATATTCCATGTGGCGATACGAATCTTATGTTCTGGTGATACCCTATTTACTATTGCCTTTCTTGACCTCCATGGTATGAACCCATGTCCACTTTTCACTGCACCTGGGTTCTGATGCAGTGCGTCGCTTCCGAGGGGACGCTCTAGCAGCCCTTGCCCATTTTTCACTACACCCAGGATCCGATGTAGCGCGTCGCTTCTGGGAGAACGCCCTAGCAGCCCTTGCCTATTTTTCACTACACCCGGGATCCGATGCAGCTCGTCGCTTATGGGGAACGCCCTAGCTTGAGGGAATGTCTGTTTTCGATTCATGTCATATTTGGGGTGCCGTATTTCTTAAAAGCTGAAGATGATTTTCATTTCTTCCTTACAAACTAATATACATTCATTTGCAAGCAAAAAAGAAATAACAAAACCATCTTCAGCTTCACCCTTGCCGATTGGCTACTTGACACAAGGGTTGCCATATTTAAGAAGAGGGAGATGATTTTCATTTCTTCCTCACAAACTAATATACAAATGCATATTCATTTGTAAGAAAGAAATAACAAAATCATCTTCAACTTCTCCCCTGCCCGCTGACACCTGACGCAGGACCCTCCTTTTTCATCTGGGCTTGGGAACGTCATTGGCAGAGTTTGGTTGGAAATAGACTAACGTCTGTTTTTGTTTTCATTTAAGTGGGGGGGGGGGGTGCCGTTATCAAACCTAACCCCCTTTTTGCTATTTTAATTTGTTTTCCTTTTATTTATTTTAAAGTTTAATAATGATGTTTTCACTATACTAAACACCATGATGCTAGTCAAAGAAAATGGTAAGTCATACTAATGATGTTTTCAATTCCATTGACTATCAAATTCCAACTCCTGCAAGTGAGGCCCACTTAGTGAAATTACAATAATACCCTTTTGTAAGAAATTTACCATTTATTCATCTAATCTCTGATATTAGCAAACTTAGTGTTGTTGAATTCGTATCGACAAGTAGAATCCATATTTGATATTTTCAAATCCAAGTTCTAAGTTTCTTTTTTTTTTACTTTTAATTACCAAAATACCCCTAACTTTGAAGTCCCATAACTTTCTCATTTGGACTCGTTTTTTAGTGTTCTTTGGTCATTGGATTCTATTTTTGGAGTACAATCCCATTATGTATATTTTAGTTTCTAATTCTTATTCCATAAAAATTTATCCTCTTAGAAAACGCATACCTCAATCATGAGATAGTAAAATTTTAGAGTTGTTACGATCTTCCCTCCATAGAGAAATTTTGTCCTCGAAATTTTTAGGGTCATTACATTCTTCCCCCGTTAGAGAATTTCATCTTCGAAACTCTTTTCGTGATATCTTTCCAACAACTCTAATAATATTCTCATCTCATTGTAAATTTAAAGTCATATAATTACTTCAATAAAACATCAATCCTCAAAATATAAAGGATTTTCAACTTAAACTAGATATTATGTCACTTAATAGTGGGAGCTTTTCTATCTACAATAAGCAATAAGAATCACTTTCATTGCATACTCTGAGTGTGACGACCCGAGTTTTTGTAACACGTTTTGTAATGTATTTTGAAAGGCAGGGCCCTTAATAGTGTAAAAAAAAATTCGCAAAACAAAGCAGTGGAAATTCTTTTCTTTTGAACTTGTTTTGTAAAACCTAAGTCACCACTTCATACATAACATAAGTACAATTTGTGTACAAAATAAAATTCCATTGAAGGAATATACTTTTATTAAATTCCAGGATCCATCCAGTGGTTCACAGTACAGTGAAATCTATTACAATACTTGTCCAAATTACATAATTCAAAACTCAAGCTCACCATACAATAAAACTCTCAACAAAGAAAAATACATGTATTCAAGGGTATACCTTGAAGATTATTCTCTTCAAGTCTTCTATCGTCTTCAACTCCTAACTCTCCTTCCCTATATATGAGATATTGCAACAAGTACAAAATCTCACCAAGCAATGCTTGGTAGGGGATTTAAGAAGCATAATAATTGACAATGTAATTCCAATACTTCATAATCTCATTATCCCTCAACATATTCATGTCTCTACTCTTTACTTTGTAATTTATATATATATATATATATACATACATACTTTTCATGAGTAAACCAGTTAAATTTATGAAAGTAGTCAAATATCATTCCCAACTAAGCTAATCAATTCTCTCCATTATGAGAATTTAGTATTTCAACTAATCTTACACTAGGAATTTCCCTTCTTGGAAAATATTGGTAATATACAATTACCTAGCATTTCATTATGCTAAAACATAAGGCATTTCACTATGCCTATTCTCATATGCATCATAGTGCAAAATAATCAAAAAGGTTGCCATGCTGTAGTCTGATCCGTATTAGCGCGCTCGGATAACTGCCCTATTCACCACTGATACCATGGTGGAAAATATTATGTCACTACCCATATGGGGGGACAGGACTTTCACAGTGGTGACCTTCCCATAATTGCCACCACTCGACTTTTAGCCTCTCATTGGGCAAGGTATCATCATGTCATCAAATTTCAAGGAGCGGGTGGCCAAACCCTTATAACTCCTCTAGCAATAGCATCCCCTAGGCTTATGCCTATTAAAACAAACTCACAAGCCTCCAAGTTTGTATGTAAAATAAATTTTATATATATCAGACCATATGTCTGTTTACTTAGGGCTGAAATATTTTTTAGTTCCCTATTCACTTATAGTCTAGTCCTTAACCATCTTATATGTATTTGGTTGGATTATAAGGTTTTCAAAAGATTTAATACAAGTATTAACATTACTCTTGTCAACATAGATCATGAGTTCAATCATGTATATCCCATGTAAATGCATTCATCAAATCCTCCTACCTTTAAGGAGTGATCTCTTTTCCCAAATCTTCCATGATCCTGACTGATATATGTAATCTGTTCATCCATACATATTGTCAATATATAAATTTTGAACAATCCTATTGATCACTAGATCTAATGTTTAGAATGATCTTTAGATCATTCATATCTAAGTATTTTTCTATCTCTAAGTCTTAGTGTGTCCATCTCCTTGATCTTGATCTTTCATAAATCCATTGATTGAAAATCTACACATGTTGATAAAGATCAAGGTCCTAGATCTTCTATCATCTAGGTCGTGGATCATCCCTAAAGAGGATGATCTTGGTTTTCTTCCTTGAATCATCTTTGATCAAGGGTTTGGATTATCTAATCTAATGAACTAGAACAAGCATACTAATAAACATGCATACTAAGTACAATATAATATTCTTATTCTTATTGTTCTTGATCATCCAAGATCTAATGGATCTTGTTTGATCATCCTTATCTTACTTACAGTTTTTATTAGGGTTAGGTAATTTACTAACCTTTTATGCTCTTACTATTATTATTCAACCAGTTAATTGTGTTTGCTGGTTGAAGGTAACTTATTTAAACCTAAGTTTAGACTGCTCCTCTTATTTCCAATTGGCTAAGGCTTAATAGCTGAATGGGTGAACACAAAGTGGTTACTTCAATCCTCATGTAAGGAGGCGTTTAGACCTCACAAATGTCAACGGAAGGTAGGGGAAGAGCGATGCTCTATTAGATAACCCCCTTAACCACTATGTTCCACATTCACTAGAGTGACAATAGCTCAACCTTTCATAAGGTTCCTATAAGTATGTTGACCCTAAGTATTCTTTGTAATTGATTTTAATTAAGTCCATGAATATTTACAATGTCATTCATGGGGTTTATTATTCTCCTAGTTTGGGCTAAGGATTTGATAATCCTTATATTGTCCTACTAATTATAGCCCTTACTAATTAAGTCCAAAATACTCCATTCTTATTTGTGTCATAAAATTCTACTTTCTCATTAGAGTACATTTTGGTGTTTTATGCTCTTTATCTCATAACAAGTAAATCTACTAATAAAATTTAACCATAAATGAATTATAAATTCAAAGCATAAAACTACATAATTAAACACTTAATGATAATGAGGCAAGGTACTTAAAATTACACTAGCATGATTTCCAACTAATATACCATAATAACTCAATTTAAACTGACATGGACCTTAGGTATAATCTCATACTATAGTATAATCTTATATGAAATTCTAGCATGGTCCTAAGTTACAATGGCATGACATCATACTAAAGTGCCTCTAAGATAACTAAATCTAGCACCCTATTATAACAATATAATCACATATCATGCTAAAGTCTAAAAGTTACACTAGCATGCTTTATAACATAAATCATATTTAAGATGCTATTAGAAAAGGAAAATGATTATATTAATATTTTTAGAAATCTTCACTCATGTTCCAACCATTAGATCTTAGATCTTTTCCTTTGATTAAGGGCATTAGTTATATTTAGGGGGTTTTCTTTATTAAGGTCCAAAGATCATATTGATCTTATTTTGTCATAATCCATCCATGATTTCCTTGGATTTCATCTAATTAACATCCATTCCATCCATCTCAAGGAGCTGATCACACTTGATCAAGTGGGTCCCTTTGTAATTTTTAGGGTTTTTCTACCATAGTGGGTAAATCCCTTAATATCTCTTAGATCTGTCTAAATAAACCATTTATATAACTTCGTTCTAATATTTTATCATTATTAAAACATATCTCCAAGATCTGATCATCCCAAATCTTGAAGATCTTGGCAATTGGAAACTTGTTTCTTTAATATAGAAGTTTTTACTACATAATTTCTGGATTTTATCCTTTCATCAGAAAATATAGGTTTCAAGCTTTCCATAGATTCTTTCATATCTCAATTTGGAGTTCATATGGCTCCAGAATTAGATCTGGAAGTTCACAGTCATTCCTAGGGCCTAGATTTGATCTGGGCCCAAGGAATGGATGGCCCAGATTTTTTGGACGGAAACAAGCCGGGCGGAATGCTCTCGCTCGTCGGGCGCGTCCGCCACAGAGGTGCTACGGACGCTCCATTCCGGGACGTCCACAGAAGCGGGCGGAACAAGCAGAACACTCGTCATTCTCACACCCGTAATCGGGATGTGAGGTAGGCGTGTCTGCTCATAAGTTTTCCGGAAGTGCCGTCGTTCCGCTTGGAACGATGTCCCATGCGCAGTGCGTGCGGAATGCTTTCGCATGCGACATTTTCTGCGTTGCGTCGCGCATGCGTCCTGGGCCTTATGCGATCAGGAGATCGGACAATCCATTCTAGACCGTCCAATCAATCCTCTATCAATTGAGGGCCCAAAGCCATATCCGATATTTGTGAACATTCTACCCTAGGGGTTTTGGACCCTTCTAGATCGATTGGTATGGTCAGAATTTTCATCTGAGTACTCCATCGTCCTGAATTAAAGGTTCTGTGGTTTACTTTATTTTTACCTTTTTATTACCAAAATGCAATTACAGTAAAATAAAATTTCCATAAACCAATATTAAACATGTCCAAAAAACATTTCCACCTACCTGATTGGAGAAAAAACGTTGGTTATATGTCCAATTTAAAAGAAATACCCTTTTGATGAAGATATGGCCCAAGATCCACCTTTCTTGCTATTGTTGTTGCTTGAACCGTTGGATCTTGAAATGTCTTTGGGGCTTTTGTAGCTAAGGTATGGTGGAAAGTTTTGGACGGTGAAATTGGTGATATTAGATATGGAATAGAGTGCCTAATTGATTTTAGGTCTCTTGTTCCAATCTAAAGAGAAAAAGAAATTGAAAAGAGAGAGATCTCTTGGCATGTTTTTGGGTTTTTGGGGAGGGATCTAGGTCTAATTTTTCAGGGAGAGTGAAAAAAATTTTATGGGAATTCTAAGAGTATTTTTGGAGGATTTTTAGTGTTGTATTTATAAGCATTTTGGTCTTCTTTCATGACGATATGCATTAATGATGATAAATTTTTTATTATTAAATAAGCATTGGATTCTCCCATTCTCCACCTACTTTCCCAAGACCAGCTAGTATGGTTTGACCCACAATTTCACGTGGGCTGGCCATAGGATTCTTTTTTTTTGGTCCCTTGTGGGCCCCATGTGGGCCCCACATGGTGTAAAAAGACCATTTTGCCCTTTATATATAAAAAAAAATTTGGATTTATTCCCATGATCTCGGAATTGAGCGTACTTAGTGGCGTTGGATTCGTATTTCTCAGTAC
This sequence comes from Warburgia ugandensis, assembly GCA_035236585.1. Taxonomy (NCBI): domain Eukaryota; kingdom Viridiplantae; phylum Streptophyta; class Magnoliopsida; order Canellales; family Canellaceae; genus Warburgia; species Warburgia ugandensis. Next base: position 50,517,162 of record CP141133.1, on the reverse strand, counting down.
ATTCTAAATTTTGATATCTCGGATTTTGATTTTGGGGTAAAATTACTATTTTACCCTTTTGTCCAAGAAATGAAGAAAATTAAGGATTTTTCATCCGAATTCAGAATTTGTCGTGCTTACAGTCATTTTGAAGGGTTTGCTAAGTTTAATTTCAATTGTACATATCTTATTCTTTAATTATACTTTTATAAGAAGTATATTTTAAATAACCCTAATATTTCAGCCCAAAATTTTTGAAACTCAAACTTTATTGATTTTCTCAATCAATTACAAAAATTGGGGTTATTACAATCTTCCCCTCTTACAATAATTTTGTCCTCGAAATTTGTAATACAACTCACTTAGGATTTTTCACTATTCTTTCATAGCCTTACACATGTGGCCGTGCCACTTATGGAAATCCTATTTCCTTTCATTCCTTTCTCATACTACCTTCTTCTCAAAGGTTAAAATGCTCATCCATGACTAACCTTACTAATGCACTATATACTAAAGCTGGTTCTTGCTAGAATTTCCCAAAAAGGGTTAATAACTCTTATTGAGTTATCCCTTTTGTTTCAAAACCTTCCATTTCACTTGCCTGGTAATTTTCACCAATCTTTCCATACTTCAAAATTTTCCATTATACCTTCTATTGGTCATCCTCATTCTTTTTCAACATATAAAGTTTTGACATAGCTTTCCTACTATGTATAGTCCTTAGACTACCTATAATAGCATATTGATTAGATTTTATAACTTCAACTATTGTTCTTTGTAACAACCTTCCAATCTTTGGAAGTAATTTTCTCTTTCCTTATTCTTCCATTATTTTTGTAACACTCTTTGAGTGCCATTTTATTCATAATACTTGACTTTCTAAATTTTTCCTTCCAAGATAGTGTCATTTAAATATGCATATATATTCCTGATCCTCCTTTGTTATCTCTTTCTCATATTCAGAACAATATTCTGAACATTCTTACAATCTATGATAATATTTATCTCTTTTCCTTTATATGTCATAGGCTTCAAAATTTCTAGATTTTGCATTTCCTCATACTTCTTTCAAGCATGCCTCATAGCCTTTACCATATCATATTAACCCTTTATTTGCAATATTCTTGATAATTCCAATTAAAAGAGTCTATATTGACTTTGTAATCATCCCTTCTCAAGTCTTTACAAACTCCATAATTTATCATCTATTCTTCAATTCTCAACACTCTATTATCAACTCTTTTAGGATTTATGTAACCAATGCTAGATTTTACTAAAAGAACGTCCTTATGTTATAAAATCAGTAAGAGATATATTTCTCTAATTGTCATTGTCATTTCATATTTTGATCTCATATTCCGCCTTTGTTGGGGTCAAATTCCATGCTATCCTTAAAATTTATAGAACCTAAACTTTGCTTTCTTCAATCACATGTACACTTACAAGACAAGTTTTATAAGTGTCTAACATATATCCCATGAATGCTCTTGATTTCATGAAATCTATTTCCATATATCATTACCACTTCATTCAATATATTTCATTCTCCTCAACTTTATGAACATCTATTATCTAACTCATAGAACTTTAAAATTTGTTTTGATTTTATACTTTGATGTTGCATTCCCAATTCCCAATTAATAATAAATTTGAAAATGCTCATCCTTATAGAGGAAAAGGATACTTAATTTCCTCAACATTATTTATGTTTAATGCATCCTTATATTGATTCTTCCTCTTTCTTTTCCTAAAGGAAATTTGTTACTTTCATAATGTAAATTGCTATAATGACTCCATATCCTTAAAATTTGTTCTTTCAACTCATTCAAATAATTTGATGTTCTTTTCCTCAACTATTATATATATTTTCTAATTCAATCTCATGTAAGATTGAAAATCTTCAAACTATCTTAAAATTTCTAACCACTTATTTCTCCAACAATTTGGATTCATAATTCATTCACAATCATCTTTAAACTTAAATTCAATAGCCAATATTTGTTTTCATTTCTCATGTTTTATTTCACCTTTCCTCCAAAAATATATTTCCCCTTACTATATTTCTTAAATCTTTCAATATCACCAACTCCATCATGTAAGTGGAATTAATATCTCTATTCATATTTAGCTCTTCATTTGCCTTGAATAATAAGATGTACTCCTCTTCATGATAATCAATGAATATATTTTCCTAATCAATATTTCTCTTTGTTTTCATGTTCCATGACCATTTACCATTTAATACCAAATGTACTTCTCTTTACGATAGTCCCAAAATTATTTTCAATAGCACCAAAGTTATCATGTCTCTAATCCTTGAAAATCCTCTAGTGCTAATTTCCACAATGATTCACCATACCTTTATAATTTCTAACTTGGTGATTTCATAATTGTTGTACTATATATAGGGCTATAATTTCTTTGTTAACCATATATTCTCATGGTTTCATTGTCTTTCTTAATAAGTTTGGGATCATATTTTTGTCCCTTTGACATATCTAACTCTCTTTTTCCTTTTCAATTTATTCTAATGTCAAAGATCATCTCTTCATGTTCTAAACTTTTATCATTTCTCCACTAAATCCTTTACCTCTCTAATTTTGGAGAAAAATACTTGCTTAACTCCTTACTCATATTTATTTCAAACTATTCTCATTTACAAATTTTTGAAATTTCTCACCTATCTCCTTAAATTTCTTGCAAGCCATATCCTCACTATTTTGATGATTACTTTTGACAAATTTTCATAATACTATATATGTAGCAATTATAACTCTTACACTTATATTTATGTATATATTTATTATAAATTTTGATTTTTTTTTTTCATATTTTCTAATTTATCACTTCTTTCTCTTTATCTCCATTCCTTTACTTAGTAATGGTTATATACATACTTCACTTAATAATGGTTATATACATACTAGTATTAGTGTACTTTGTTTATACATATGTATGTTTACTTAGGACTTTGAGTTTGACCTGAACATCATACCTTACATCTATTGAAATTTTTCCTTATTGATTTCTATATCTTACTATTCCCTCTATTAGAATTCTTACTTACTAAGTAGTATTTATAGTCCTTTCACTAAGTAATACCTTCAATCACCTCATTGGATGGTCCAGCTTGGCTGTCAGTGATGGCAAAGACCCTTCCTTGGTGTCGAGGGGCAATTTCTAGTTTTGCCTTCTTGATCGCCGATGGTTTGGTATAGTAGGTGGTGATATGTCCATACTCCCCACAATTATGGCACTTGACTGGAAACCGTTGTGGTTGTTGTTGCATAGGTCGAGGGCAGATATTGTCTTGGTGGAATTTTCTACATCTTAGACATGGTTGTCTATTTTGTCTTGGTGCATTGTTCCTTTGATTTCTTTGGGGCTTAAAATTGTTCCAAGGCCTTTTATTCTTCTAGAAAGGCCTTAGGTTATTGCTTCCTCCTCCACCAAACTTAGTAGTTTGACCCTTTTTGTATTCTTCTTCAAACTTGGAAGCCATTTCTACACGGTCTGCCAAGGTAGTGGGTTTAGTACCCAGCACCTTTATTTTCAGCCCTGCATGCAGCCCTTTAATGAATTGATTCACGATGTGTGTTTCTGTGTTACACACATGAGTCGCGAATCTCCTTAATTGTGTGAACTTGTTATCATAGTCCACCACTGACATATTCCCTTGTCTTAGGTCCAAAAACTCTATCAACTTCCTTTCTTGTACATGAGAAGGAAAATATTTGTGGTTAGATATTTCCTTAAATTCCTACCATGTAATATCTTCAGAATTTGAGAAGAAGGTGTTGTTAGCTGATCTCCACCAAAATGCAGCTTCTTGTTTAAATAAGTAGGTGGCAAATTTCACCTTCAACTTTGGAGGAGTACGTAGTGCACTGAAAGTCTTTTCTACTTCATATATCCATTCCTCAGCCTTCTCAACTTCACCCTTGCCATTATATACTATAGTCATCTTTTGAAATCTCTCCATCATTTTGTCAACTTTTTCTGGTGCTAATGGGGATTTTCCAACTTCTTCACTTGGTACAAGGGAAGATTGCCCTTGTGCTAATGTGGGAATAGCTGGTGTTGGTATTGGTGTAGTATGTCTCCCTTCAGGCTGAACCTGAGCCTATGTACTTGGTATTTCTACAGGAGGTGATGAACCTTAGGGTTGTTGTAGGTGAGGAAGGAGGTTCCTTAGCAGCCTTGTCATCATCTCTTCCATATTACTCATGGTTACTCTCTCCACATTATCTTGTGGAGTATTTTGAGCTGCCTGCCTTGTGACTCTCTTTGGTGGCATCTGCTCATAAACCAAAATTTCTATTAGTCCTCTATACAACTACTTCTATCTTAATCTAGAGTTGGATTATAATCTTTCTTTTAAACATATTTGTACTGTACTGTGACTGGATGAATGGCTTTGATACCAACTATGACGACCTGGGTTTTTGTAACACGTTTTGTAATGTATTTTGAAAGGCAGGGCCCTTAAGAGTGTAAAGAATTTTTGTTGCTTTGTTTTGCGAAAAATCTTTACACTCTTAAGGGCCCTGCCTTTCAAAATACATTACAAAATGTGTTACAAAAACTCAAGTCGTCACACTAAGACTCAACCTTTACTTGATAATTCACCAAAACAATAAATTTCTGACTATGTTTTTCATGCGTTTCAACTTCCAAAATCCTTTGATTGTAATGATTCTTAGAACACATAATCTTTATCTCCAACTCAACTTTTCTATTTTTGCATCCCTTTTTCTCTTTATAATAAATTCAAAGAGTGACTATACATCTCTCAACTTAAATTAAATCTCTTTGGCACATATTTAATCAATCCTAACATTAGGAAACTACCTATCTTTTAGAATTTAAGTATCACATTTCTAACAAAATTTCAGCAAAGTCTTCTTTGTTTTTCGAACTTACGCATTTAACGCATGCGATTGCGATACACCTAATAAATCATTTATACATACATAATATCTTTCTGAGACTCCATCTCATCACATTCCAACATCCATCATAATAAAAGAATTCATTCATCCCACACATTCACCTGATATGACAAATTTTCAAGATAATACAATTTGATTACCCATCTCCACAACACCATATGAAATATTCAAATCTTTCTAAGGTAGACTACAACACATTTCAAAATCATCAACTGATAACTGCTTAACAACACATGCATCACCACCATACCCATATATCCTATAAAATTTTCAAGTCATTCCATAGATTTCCATCAAAGATCTCTAGAATTACATTGGTTTAGATATATGGAAGTTTGTACTTCTTCAAGCAATCATTTAATATAAGATATCAACTCATATCATTATGTTTCAATTGTATTCACTAATAAATCTTTCAGACTCATTCACCCAATTTCGCATATGAAATCAAAATAAAGAGATTACCATTTACATCAAGGAACATCTTAGACATTATCACATTCCAATTTATTGAGATAAGGTGTACAATCTTAAAGTCTTATAATCAACAACAATTCTCTTTAACTTAAGCATCAACAAAACATACAAATATAGATGCTAAGGATACCACATATGATTCAGAATTTAATACCTGAACTTACATCCTTTTGTATATGCAAATTCAAACACTGAAATAATGAATCCATTGTTTCTCAAATGCAATTATGAATCTAATATAATTAAATGAACAACTGATTTTGCACTAATTGTGCATTCACATTCCACTACTTTCATAACATCAATGATGTTTCCAAACATCAACATATTATGATCATGATTTCAATATTGAGACTTCAATGCTTTCATCAACACAAACAAACATAAATGTTTTCCATATTCCCCAATGACACATGATTCAAAGGAATTTCTTCAATTCATTTATCACATAAGGTTTATATCCTCTATTCTCATATATATTAACAAATAATCTTCATCAAAAGAGTCCAATTTCACATAGTCAATCAATTGCTAGTGGAATAAACTCAACGTCCATCAATCACTAATGGAATATCTCAAATTTGGATATAATTCACATGTATGATCTGATCTTTCAAAATACATAATGTGAGAACCTTTCTCGAAATAAAGCACATATTCACATCACTTATTTTCTTAAAGTATGCCAGCCTTTCTAGCTAGTGTCTATTTTTCATTTCTCAAGATTACTATCTTTTTACATATCCTATAGGCCATCCTACCTGTGTTAGAAAATGAATTCATCATTAAAGTCATCACTAGTCAACCAACCAGTGATGTTTATTAGAAACATTATTTTCTCATTTAACAATGGTTTATTGTAATGTAGTTTAATTCTTTATCATGCACAACTCTTCCTAATGGAGTGATTTATTTTACAAAGCACACATCCCCTTTACAAAGAGAAGGAATAGATCAATGTGTTAATGATTTATGGGCTCCTAAAATGGACAATGGAAAGAAAAGGAGTATCATCAAGGTTAGCTAGAGGGAAAAGATCCTGGAGTTTTCTGTGGTTGCAGTATTGGGGTTTTCTGTGGGCATATTCATTTTAATTTCAACTGGAGAATCTGGGTTGCCAGTAAGCAAATAGCAGGGGAACTAAAAAGGAAAGAGCAAAAACAATAGTTTGTTGTACTCAAATTTTAATGTTTCTCATGCACACTTAATTTTCACTAAATAACTTTTACTTTAAGGAGCACACACATGAATATGCAATGCACAAGGGAAAAGTGACTAGAAAGGAAAAGAAAACAATAGTTTCTTACAATAGAATTTATGTCTTCATCATGCATAGTTATTTGTAACCAAGCAGTTTTGACTTTAGGGAGTGCACACATGAAAATGCAAAATATAGGGAAAAGTAATAAGCAAAAGCAATAGTGAAAGGCACAAACGATTAGGAAACAAGGAAAATAGAATGAGAATGGTCTAAGGAAGCTAGATATAAAGTGAAAGAAGGCTACAAGTCTGCAAAGAGCAAGGAGAATGCAATAAGGTATGTGAAGAGAATAGTAATAATGAAGAAAACAATTAAGAGCTAGAATTTGGGAATGCATAGATTTTAACTCATTTTCATTTTCTTGTATTTATCAACCTTTACCTCCATCTTTCTTTTCAATCTTACATCATTCATCATTTATAATAGTTGTAGTTGTCAACAATACATGTTATTCTCAAGAGATGTATTCATTCGTTTATAGTTGAAATAGTGCATGATTTTAACATACCTTGTCTTCTAAATAAGAAGACTATCACACCATTACAACGTGCTTTCATCTTTGTGACAATCCACATTGTCTAACAATTTGCAATTCAATATAATATGGGTATCATACCCATGTCCATCGTACCAAATGATGGTATCGTGCCCAAATCCATCATAACAATGAGGATGTGCATATCATTCTTTCAATAAGCCATAATAAACATTTCTTTGAATAAGTCCTTGTAACATTGACTTATCCATCAACTGGAGTTATCATATCAACTCCATCATTCAACTTTTCATTAACACATTCATATTTTGCATGCTTATACATAATAGAGAAATACACAATTCTTAATTTATCCAGAGTTATCTCACACTATTATTATAATAAGTTTCTTATCAATAACTTAAAAAAATTTTATTAAGGTATAATTCTTTCAACATTGATTCTTCATGTGTGTTGTATGAGTCTTAATCTAGGACTCTGTCCCAATAAAATTTCTACTATAAACTCAAAAATTTCCTTGAAATCCTTCAAGCAGTATTGTCTCTACCGATTCCTTTCTGTAGATTATCTTTTAATCTCCTGTCATATGGTAGTTCTAACTTTCATTTCTATGAAAGTCTGCAATCCTTCTAAGTTTCCTTCTATTGAACCTATCCTTTATCAATTGTTTCTATTTCTCCTCTTCAATTTGTCACTCCTTAATTGACCTCTATTTCATCCTCTTCTGATACAAACCAAGGCTACACTCTATATTTTTTGTGTAAACCTTTCTAATCTATCATTTGCCTCTTTTCAAACTTCCTACTCTTACATTTGGTCTACATGACGAATGAGTTCATACCTATGTTGGAAATTTACATTAACACTGGGCATAATTTCTACCTACCCTAGGTAGAAGCATTTTGCACTGCTATATGCTATGGTATTTAGGTATCCTTATAGATAAAGGATGTCTTACAACACTCACTTAACCATTTCTACTATCTGCTTTCCTGGTCCACTATTCACCATAATGGAATCCATAATTCCTTAAATCATCCTACTAGTGGTCTTACTAGAGGCATCCCTTCATGGTTTACTATCCCTCAGTAAGCTAGTTATACTAACTCTTTATAATACTTAACTCATTCCATTCTAATCATATCTCAACTCCCTACATCCTAACCTATATTTGGATTATTATTCTTTTTGTCGGAGATAAATGGTTGCAAGGGACTAGATGAACCCCTCTGATACCAACTATGACACCCTGGGTTTTTCATGAAAAATTTTTGTGTTTATTTTAAAAAGGTGGCATGCCTCTAATTTTAAAATTCAAAAACAACGGAAGATAGTTTTCTTTGAAATTCATTTTTTCAAAAACCCAAATGTCACCTCACTTCCCATACTATGCATAATATAGTTTTTATAGAAGATAGATATGCATTTTATGAAACAATAGGACCCATCTAGTGGTTCACATACACAACCCTTATAATCATTATACTAAACGTCCAAGCAACATAATCCAAATAACTAACTACACATTACAAAAACTTTAACAAAATATATACCTAAGTGCAGAAGTATGGCTGTTGAACTCCTCTTGCTTGTGTATGTCTTCTCCTATCTATCTATATCTAAGATATTGTAAACATAAAATATTTACAATATCTCAGCAAGCCATGCTTGGTAGGGGAGAGTTAAGAAAACATGTTAATTACATATGAATTAAGCACTTTACATCAATTAAAATATTTAATTTCATTATGATGCTTATATGGGATGAAGTTTACAACATAATTCATAATTCACTAATTTCATTAATAATTCAATTATCTGCAAGTCATTGATAAAATAGCTATTTATAATTCTTCTTCTTCATATGAATATAATAATCACACTTTAGAGATTACACTTTACATGATATATTTGATATATATAATTCACTAGTATTTTAAATATTTATCATTATCATTTTTCATATGATACCATACTCCAATTCTAGGAACCATACTCTGCATAATATATCTACCCATACGAAAACTTTTATGAAACTATGCCCTCCAGCATATACATATAGGACTATATCATATATATTAAAATCGTTAAAATTCATGCAAAGTTATGAACATAGTCTCTAGGTTTTATAACCTACATTCCCAAACTATATTGGGTCTCATACATATACCCCTTACCATACGGGGTTTATAAAACTTCAACCGCTACTGGTAACATCATAAAAGGCATCTCATCATGCCATCACATGAGGCATCTCATCATGCCATCATCATATAAGGCATCTCATCATGCCATCATATTAACATCTCATCATGCTATCATATATGCACCATAGTGCATAAAATACAAGGACTACTATGCTACAGTCTAAATCCGTACATCGCACCAGGATAACTGTATAATAATCCACTGATACTGAGGTGGAAATAACAAAATCCATGTCGGCATGGGCGAGGACCATGGCTGTTACAGTGGCGGCCTTCCCATGATTACCGCACCCAACTTTTAGCCTCCCTTCAGGCATGGTATCCATATCATCACAATTTCAGAGAGCGGGTGGCCAAACCCTCATAACTCTCCTAGCATAGCATCCCCAGGCCTATGCCTATCTAAAAAAACTTTCAGGCCACCACACCTGGAAGTAAAAATAATAATATATAGGCGTGTTGCATGTCCGTAATATATATGAATATCTCATCACAATTATAACATCCTCACTTATTAGGTGATCGCTCACCAAGGATGTACTGTAAAATCCCAGACTCATACATCACATATGATGTAATGGTGCCCATGTAACACAAATGCCTTTTTATCACAATAATAGCTATGATATTTTTAAGAAAAAATCATGTGTATCCTTTAATATCATTCAGTAGGCTTCAATTATAAGCATATCATTCATGTAGCATTTCAAATCACATTTTTTCATCATTCACAAATAAACATTTTTCATCATCATATATCATATGAAATGCACAATTTAAATGACATAATATTTATCATAAGAATAAGATCATGTTTAAAACATGCATCTTACTATTAAGACATGCTTTCTTAATACTCCACTTACCTCGTGTGGTGCGTTCATTGGATTCCATTAGCTTTAACCACCCTCCTCTTCATGATCGACCATGTGCACTTCAATTTACACAATGCATAACAATTATGTTTTTAATACAATCACATACATATAGATACTTAGATTTAATTATGATTTAATGGTCTGACTTAACATTTTTATGGTATGATCCCTATGTTCCATTCAACTTCCAAAATTTGTCATATCTAAGTCCATTCAAGGATCAAGAAATCCGTCTTTAGCATCTATCATTCCATCATTGCTTGATTGGACCACTAAATATTTGATAAGTTTTTATCCAAATTCTAGGATTCCAATTATATTCTAGTTAAGTCAGGTCCTATAAATCATCTATGGCATCTGATCATCAATCAGACGTCCCAGATCTACCACTTGAACAATTACAGATTGGACGGTTTTGATCATCCAATTTGTTTCACTTTCTAATCATGAAAGTTTACTTATTCTATCAATTCTAGGATGAGAAATCTACTAGTAACATCTGATCATCTATCAGATGTCTTTAGATAATGTTTTACATAGGAACAGATCGGATGGCTGAGATTGTCCGATCGATCCCTATCCAAATTTTACAATTTTTGTCATCTCTCAATTAATTTAGTGTTCCTTAAACCATCCCTAGTGTCTGATTATCGATCATACATCACAAAGTTACTATTTATATAGTGACAGATCGGACGGTCCAGATTGTCCGATCTGTTTTCTAGCATAGATTGCCAATTCTATCAAATCTAACCTATATCATATATAGATCTATTCATTTCTAATCTTGGATTAACAATTCAATGGTTTGATTATCCTAGAAACTTAGATTTCAAATGAAACTATATGGATTTAGCAAAAATTCAACAAATCATGAATAGGGTTCCACTAATCTTACCTTCAGAGTGCATTTCTGCTCCACCCTTGGATGAGCCAGATTGATATTAATTTCAGGTGAAACCTCCCTGATCTGGTCGCACAGTAATCTCCTCTTCAATCGATGGCCTAAATCTTCCCAAATTCGTCCAAAACCATGGGGTTTCGGTTCTTTTAGGCCAGCCGTAGAAGATGATAGGTTCGGATCAAGGATCCAAGCTCCTGTCATCTCTGACAATGACCTAAAATTTTTGGCTAGCTGAAAATCCCCCTCTTTTCTCCTCTGATTGTGACAAGATCAAAGGGCTTTTGATCGGCCCCTATTGTAGAGTGAAATGGGCGGCCAAATTAACTATCTGAGCTGCCATTTTTCCTAGCATGGCTTTCCTTTTTTTTATGATGAAAACCTCCCAAAATCCCCTTTTCTTCTTCTTCTTCTCAAGCAGGACTGTACTTCCCCAGCATGCAAGTCACCCTTTTCCCTTCCTTTCCTATCTTCTCCTTCTCCCTCTCTCTCCCTTCTTCTTCTTCTTCTTCTTCTTCTTCTTCTTCTTCTTCTTCTCCGTTTTCTCTTCCTCCCCATCAGATTCCTTAGTTTTGTCGGGTTTGGTAGGAAATATACTAATGTCTATTTTCATTTTCATTTTCATTTAAGTGAGGGGGTGCCATTATCAAACCTGGCCCCCCTTTTTGTTATTTTAATTTGTTTTCTTTTTATTTATTTTAAAGTTTTATAATGATGTTTTCACTATACTAAACATCATGATGCTAGTCAAAGAAAATGGTAAGCCATACTAATGATGTTTTTCAACTCCATTGATTGTCAAATTCCAACTCCTATAAGTGGGGGCCCACTTAGTGAAATTACAAAAATACCCTTTTGTAAGAAATTTACCATTTATTCATCCAATCTCCAATTTTAGCAAACTTAGTGTCTTTGGATTCATATCAACAAGTAGAATCCATATTTGATATTTTCAAATCCAAGTTCTACATTTTTTTTAAACTTTTAATTACCAAAATACCCATAACTTTGAAGTCTCATAACTTCCTCATTCGAACTCTATTTTTAACGTTCTTTGGGTCGTTAGATTCTATTTTATGAGTACAATGCAATTATGCATGTTTTAGTTCCTAATTCTTATTCTATAAAACTTTATCCTCCTAGAAAACTCATACCTCGATCATGAAATAGTAAAATTTTGGGGTTGTTACTATATTGGTTGGCAACACATTGGGAAACAGTGAATTGTCCTAAGAAGAAGATCATGTTCAATGTATTATGGCAAATGATTATTTCATTTTAGTGTAGGAAGAACAATGCAAGGACTTGTGTTATTTCTACCATGAAAGTAGGGCAACATTACTCTTAAAGGTGTTAGGTTTTCTTAGTGAGCATAGTTATGGTAGAGGCTGAGCAGTCATAGATTAAGGAGATTATGTGGTTCGAGAGTTCCAAGATGTTTTTCTAGAAGAGCTTCATAGATTATTGCTGCAAAGAGATATTTATTTTATGATTGACTTATACTAGGCACATCTCCTATTTCTAAGGTGCCATATCAAATGGCAACAGAAAAGCTAAGAGAGCTGAAGAGTCAGTTGCAGGAGTTATTCAATAGAGGTTTCCTTAGACCCAATGAATCACCCTAGGGCGCACCAATTCTTTTTGTGAAGAAGGATGGATCTATGAGGTTGTGTATTGATTATCACATGCTAAATAGCGTCATGATGAAGAATTAATATCCTTTACCACGAATTGACGATCTCTTTGATCAAATCCAGTCTACACAGGTCTTTTTGAATATTGATATGAGGTCGCGGTATCACCAACTAAAGATTTGGGAGGAGGATGTCCCTAAGACAGCTTTTAAGACTCACTATGGCCACTATGAGTTCCTAGTGATGCCATTTGGTTTGAATAATGCACCAGCAGTATTTATTGAGTGTGATTTCTAGTTAAAGTAAGTGAACTTCCTCCATCATGTTATATCTAAGGATGGTGCAATAGTAGACCCAGTGAAAGTTGAGGCAGTTATGGGTTGGGAGTGAACTAAGACTATAATAAAGATTTGTAGTTGTCTCTATCTAGTAGGCTATTACACAAGTTCATTGAGGGATTCTCCAAGATTGTGTTACCTCTGACCTCACTGACTAGGAAGGACACAAAGTTTGTGTGGACTAATGCTTGTGAGGTGAGCTTTCTAGAGCTCAAGAGGAGACTTACCTCCACACTAATCTTGACCTTACCAGCAAGCAATGGTGGTTTTATAGCTTATTGTGATGCATCTGGTAGGGGACTTGGAGTAGGGTGATTGCCTGTGCATCTCGATAGTTGAAAACACATGAGGTAAATTATCCCACACATGATTTAGAGTTGCTAGTAGTGGTCTTTGCATTGAAGATGTGGCATCACTACCCATATGGAGAGAAGTTTAAGGTTTTCACTGATCATAAAAGCCTCAAATATTTTGTACATAGAGTGATCTGAATATGAGGCAATGAAAGTAGATGGAATACCTTAAGGATTTTGATTTTATTATCTAGTATCACCTAGGAAAGCTAATGTGGTAGCTGATGCTTTGAGTAGGAAGATGAGGGCAGTAGTTGCAAGTCTATCTGTCATATTGATGTTTATTGATAGTCCTCCAGGCGCACATGGAAGATATAAAAACGCAGTCCTTATGTGACAAGATAGGTTTCACTAAAGGACAGGATGAAGGTGAATGTTTTCATGGCAAGTTGTTAGTGATGGCAATTGATAACTTGAGGTGGGAATCACTTCAAGAGGCACACCAATCATAATTCATTATTCATCTTGGAGTTACGAAGATGTATCAAGATTTAAGGCAACACTTCTATGGAATGGAATGAAGAGGGACATTAGTGAATGTGTAGCATAATATTTGACCCGTCAGCAAGTCAAGGCAAAGCACTACTGATTAGCAGGAATGTTGTAGACTTTAGAGCTTTGTGAGTGGAAGTGGGATCATATCACCAGAGACTTCATTATGGGTTTGCCTAAGATAGCGAGCAAGAATGATATGATTTGTGTGGTTGTACATGGGTTGACAAAGTTTACCCACTTCCTTCCCATTTGACAAAGTCAATCTATTGATAGCTTGGTAAGACTATATGTTAAGGAAATTGTGAGCTTGCATGGGATTCGTCTGACTATCATTTCTAATAGGGATAGTATATTTACATCTAACTACTAGTATTGTTCAGGAGGCTTTAGGATCAACATTAAGATTCAACATTGTCTTTCACCTGCAGACTAATGGTCAGTCTAAGAGGACCATCCTGAAGATAAAGGATATGTTATAAGGATGTGTAGGTGCTTGGAAGGGCAATTGGGATGAGCACTTGCCACTTGTCAAGTTTGCATATAACAATAGCTTCCATGAAAGTATGGGCATGGCACACCTTATGAGGCACTTTATGGAAGACCGTGTTGATCACCCTTGTGTTGGAGTGATGTGAGCGAGAGACGATTGTTGAAGTTCGAGCTAGTTGAGCAGTGTGCAGAGAAAGTCTAGTTAATCCAAAAACCACTTTTGACAGCTCATAGTCATCAAAAGAGCTATGTACACAGGCACCATAAAGGCACCGAGTTTATGGTCAGAGATCATGTGTTCTTGAATATTTCTCCAATGAAGGGTGTGAAGAGATTCAGAGTTAAGGGGAAGTTGAAACCCCGGTTCATTGGCCCATTCAAGATCTTAAAAAGGGTCAGAGCAGTGGCCTATCAATTGGTGCCTTGCTGCCATAGCTTGTCGATGTACATGATGTTTTCCACATATTGATGCTATGGAAATATATAGCTAATCCATCACACGTGCTTGAGTCAATTCATATAGAGCTAAGACCAAATTTGACTTTTGAGGAGAGAATTATACAAATTTTAGATCATAAGGTGCAAGAACTAAGGACTAAGACTATTCCATTAGTCAAGATTCTCTAGTAGCATCATTAATTGGGGGAAGTTATGTGGGAGAATGAGGAGGAGATGAGACGGACACATCCTAAACTTTTTAACAATTGATGTGAAGAGAATTTTGAGGACAAAATTTCTCTAAGAGGGGGAAGAATGTAATAGCCTTAGATTTTTATTTTTTTTTCAAGGGTGGGGCCATTTTGATTTTGACACCTCCTCTACTTTAAGAAAAGTTGATGTTGGCAACTATTACAAACATAAGAAAAGAAGAAAGAGAGAGGAAGAGAGAGGAAGAGGGAAAAGAGGAAGAAGAAGAAGAGAAGAAGAAGAAGAAGAAGAAGAAGAAGAAGAAGAAGAAGAAGAAGAAGAAGAAGAAGAAGAAGAGCAAGAGAGAAAGGAAGGAGGAAGAAATGAGAAGGGAGGAGGACCATTCACAAGAAAATGCACCATGTCGATAAGGAAAGGGAAAAGAATGCATGTGGATTTGCTAAATTTTACAGACATTGTCAAAGAAGAAGACAGCTTGGATCGATGATCTGAGATGACCATTCCACTCAATGCAAGGAGACAACGAAAACCCCCAAAGTTATTTAAGGATTTGTGATGATCTTAAACATCGATTAGAGAGGCAAATAGTGCACGATGTGATCGAAATATTTGAGCACAAAATGGTGACTAATTCGACTCATCCAAGAGAGGAAAAACATGAAAATACACCAAAGAGGTAAGATCTGTGAAACCCAACTCGTTATTTGGATTATTATTATTTTTGCTAGATCGTATAGTTCATCCTAGACCTAAGTTTTATTGATGATTTGACCATTGATTTTCTAATCGATGCTTAGATATGGCTTGAAGTATATTAGATATAGGTAAAATTGTCAATCTAAGCTAGAAAGTGATTGGACAATCTCAGCCTCCTAATCAGGCACTACTAGCACAATGACTTTATGACATCTGATCAATGATCAAGTGCCACAGATAAATTCTTTGACCATCAATAAGCCAAATCCCTCTAAAAATTATTCAATTGTAATGCTGATCATCAAAGATCAAATGGAAGACATACGATTTCGATCAAGGACATGAGATAAACAAAGAATTTGAATGATCCTACCATTAATTTCTCAATCCACACATAGAAATGCATGAACTCAAACTTGGGATAACCGAATCTGATAGAGATCATTAATCCAAGCTTGAAAATGATAGGATGACCTTGACCGTTCTATCAGTCACTATTAGATTTTAGGTATGGCATATCGGATCGATGTCCAGACATTGCTATTACATTTATTAACCTTTAAATTGTTTAGAAATTAAGAAAGATTTTATATCAAAATATTGATTCATTAGATCCAAACATCTAATGTAAGATCTTATCATCAAATCATCAAATTGAAGGTTTTTGACACCAATTAGGGACCAAAATGTGGATTTTAAGTACGTACAAACTACAAATGTATAATTTATAATGATCTACAGATTTGATGATGCATCGAGGGCCATTTGACTATTAAATTTATAATCCGATGGATCAATGAGAGTTAATTGATGAAGTTGAATGAATTGTTTTTCTAGATTTGTATGATAGAGGTTTAGATCAACTGATTCTATTGATTTTAGGAGTAATTAGGACTGCAGTTTCAGGTAAGTGTTCTAACATTACATATTTTCTACTTGAACTAAAATTTGAACTAATCATGTTCAAATGAATGAAATCCTAATTTATTTATGAGAATTTTCACATTCAAAATTATTATAATTATAGTTGAGATTGTCATAACTTTATAAAAGTATTTAACTCTAAATTGCCTATAGTTTTGGTTTAATCTGCTATATATGTTCTAATTATGAACTTAGTAAATTAGCATGATTACAAGTATTACCTTTTCATAAGTATGGATTTAAGTATTCTATGGTTTGATTTCAAAGATGATTAGTAAGCAACTAATAAGTCGCATAAAGTACAGAGGTACCGATTTATCAAGTTGTTTTCCAATTATTTATTTTAGACAGGCACATTCTCCTAGTGGACACTATTTAGGAGAGTGTAGGGGTTGACCACCCGCTCTCCAACGTTTAGATACCTATTACAGTCAGGATTGGCTTTTTCCAATTTGGGTATCATGGAAAGGCCCCACTTGGTGTTGATTCACATCGCCATGTGGTGTGGATCATAGTCTCCCTCTATGATATTCGACAATTGAGCACGTAGAAAGACTAGATCTGGGTTGTGGATGAAGAGTGGTCCATGAGTTTCCTTCTTCTTTGTGGATGTGGCATGGCACTATGAGCGTGATAGAGTGATGATTCCCAATATTGATACAGCATGACGATGCCTAGATGTTGTTGTGAGTACTTAGGACCAAGGTGCAATTGTTAAAATGCTTTTGGAAATTTGTGATATTGAATAATATTTCTATTGATGGAACTTTATACTTTTGTAAGTATTGTGTGTGTTTATGATTTCTTGAGTGCATTGTTACTTTCCAAAATGATTTTGCAAAGAATGTGAAATTCAATCATATGATATTATTGAAATCTTGTGCTTGAATTGTAATTCAATAATTTGCACCTTAATTTGACTTAGTCATTTTGCATACATGGAAATGATTACTTAAATTATCAGACTTTTATTATTATATTCTCATATGAAGTATTATGCTTATTTGAAAATGTTAAATATTAAATGTAATGTTAGACACCTACACAATCATTGCTTATTAAGATATTGAATTGTTTACAATATCTCAGATCTAAAGAAATAATTGAGAGTAGCATTCAATTGGATAGAGATGGATGAGACTTATAGTGGGAAGAGTTAGACAAAGACTACAGTAGTAAGAGTTGTCATCATTGATGTATATTTCTATACACTTGAACTATTGGTTATGTTGGGACTATATAACTAATTAACTTTATACTTTCTTTATGACTTGGACTTATCTACATGTGAAATAAGTATAATGGATTGTGGAATATGACTAGAGAAGATTTTGGGTCAATGATGATATTTTATTATTCATTTGTTAAAAATTGTTGCTTCTTTAAAATTTTTGAAAGTCTAAATATATGGCTGTGGAGATAGTCTCCAAGTGTATTGGTGATAATTGTAGAATTATCAAGTGTTGTTGCATTGCATGCATTAAATGTGAATGTTTGAAAATGTAATACCCGAGCAATTTACGCTATTTTAGACATTCTATGGGAAATAAACTGTGTTAAATGTTTGACTTTATTTAAAATAGTAAATGAAGGAATTTGTGAGGAAACTTGGTACCATTAGATTCTACTCGAAAAATGGAATCCAACGCCTCAAAGAACGCCAAAACTGGAGTTCGTATGAAGAAGTTACGGCCGTTTAAAGATCAGGGGCAGTTCTATAATTTGAACAGAAAACGAAAAAGAACGAAAAACGCAGGGGGACGTTTTGATAACGGCACCCCATGTTGTCTTCCACCTCCAAATTTCTCCAGAAACCCTCCTTTCACAATTTTTCCAGAAAACACAGGGAAAATGGAAGCACCGCCATTGAGGGGCACCGCCTTCTTCCCTCTATAAATACCCCATCTCCCCCCTCTTCAAAACACAAGTTTTTCGACGATTTTGGGACTGGGGTTTCCGACAAAAATCGAAACCCGTCTCAACCCGTTTCTCTGCAATTTCCAGCAATGGCCAGGCTCGAGTCAGGCCGGCCATTCCTGTCTCCCCATTCCCCTCTCTTCTCTTTTCTGGTTTTGACATTGGGGTTTTTTCGCTTCAAGAGTTTCGGCAACATAAGGTTTTTAGGCAAAAAGAAGGAGTCGCACCACCTGAAGGAGGGTGTCCCCGGCTACCCAGGTAAGCCCCTCCTTCCCTTCTCTCTATTTCACTTCCCCCAGGCCAAGATCCATGCCGAATATAGTCTTTTCCCAGCCGATTTTTCCAATCGGAGAAGACGAAGTCGGTTCCAGCTGGCCCTGAACAAACCAGGCGTCCCAAGGATGCCATGCTGCATGTGCACCTGGGACAGGGTCCCTGGGATGGGTTCCAGGCATACGACAGTGCGTACACTATCCCATGTGCGGGCTTCGGGTGCGCGAGCAACGTGGGGCACGGGTCTTGGCTCGACCAGGATGCACGAGGTGCCCTGGGAGTTGAGATGTGCCATGTTACACCAAAGGTGAGTCCGTGCGATGCCATCTAGGATGCGCGTCATAGCGTGTCGCTTGAGCATGCATGTGTGCGTGCAAAACGCTGTCCCTAGCTCGGCCTTTGGGCATATACGCACGTGAGGCGGTCGCGGTTCAACCAGGACGCATGGGTGTCCGAGGAACTAGGACACGCGGACCTAATGAGACTTTAAAGTTAGGATCAGAGGACAATTTACAAAGTTTAACTATTGAATAGCAGATCCATATCATAGGATCTAGCCTGACAATGAATTAGGCAAGGACCATGGACCCTAAAAGGCAGATCTAGCGATCTAATGTATAAATAGAATGAAATTAATAAGGACTCCTTGTATCCATTCATACCTAGGAGTTTATAAATGAGACCCAGGGACGGGTTGAAGTGATAAAGGACACGACTCCAGGAGACTTTGAGGTAGGTGCTCTATCGCTACTAGACTTTTTGAAAGAGCCATGATTGTTTTGAAAATGCATGTTTTAAGTATAAGTATATGACTTGTTTAGCATGACTTAATTCAGCGTACATATGATAAATATATTATGCATAGACATGTTTTGAAAACAATTGCATATATTGCATGATTTGTGGGCATTGAGTTCTTGAAAAATTGCATGTCCTTGAGGGTTACCAAAAGACGCTGGAGTGCCCAAAAGATGCTGGGTAGGCAGTTGTGAGGGCTAGGCAGTTGTGAGGGACCCAAAGAGGATAGGTTTTGAAAAAGAGGTTTTTGCTTGTTTGATCTGATATGATTTGGGCTGATAAGCTCATAGGCGCTATGTCAAGAGGTCTGGGTTGGCCTCCAGCCTCTACCACTATTAGGTGGGATGGGTACCACGCCCAAAAAGGGCATGTCCCTGCTTCAACTGCATGTGGTACAGGAGGCTACCACTGGTGTCACGGTACTGGGTTGAAGTGTCATATGTCCTGTGGAGGCATATGACCCTATGTCCCTAGGTACCCGGGGACCACACGGCAGCGAGGTCGTGGGCATAGTTGGGCCCTATGGTTTGAGGATTTACTTGCATTGTATATGGCATGACATGAGGTTGGTCGACCATACCATATATCCATGAGTTGGATACAGTTGATCATCTTATGCATATCATTATATTTATGATATATATATGATACTTTCAACTTGGATTATGCTATTTCTTTAAGTCATCAATATTCCAATTCGACAGTGGTTTTTAATATTGATATTAACCATGATTGTTCGAACATGCACATGTTTTAAAGAGCATATGATTTTAAACATAGCATGCATTGTAAAACTAGTAGTGATAGACTCCTACTGAGTATAGTATATACTCACCCAATCCTTAACATTTTTCAGACACAAGTAAGCACTTAAGGATAGGATACGCACGTGACAGAAGACGCCCCAGGAGATGTTAGTGCTACGAGCAAGTAAATCACAAAGAGACAATTATACATGTAAGTAAACACTCTGCCCTTTGGACATGTAGTTGTATTTAATTATAGTTGGGCTGTGAGCTGTGACTGGATAGACCTGGGAAAAACATCTATCATTTCTGAAGTTTTTCAAAAACTACTTTGGTTGTTGTGAAGAAAATGACACTCGGAATTTTCAAAATGAATTTAAAAGTAAAGATTTTCCGCTGCATTGCATGGTTTTTATAAAATGGTTTTCAAATAGGGATGCATCCTCCCTTAGGAATTAGATATTTCATTTTAAAATGCATGAGAAAACCCGGGTCGTCACAGAAAAACAGAGGAAACTCTATTGGATTTTTGGTTGAAATGGGATGTCTATTTCACCATTAAATCCAAGTTTTTGGGAAAGTTATGACACCTAAGTTTTTTCAAAGTGTTTTCTTACAGAAAATATGATGTTATTTGCTTTTCATAAAGAAATTTTCATAACAAGGGATCCCAACTTATTTAAAAATGACTAAAAAATGTATTCAAAAAGCCAAGTTGTCACATCTTGTCTCTTAATTCCATGTGTTTTTGTAATTGCTTTGTTCTTTGATTCCACATTTTATTCTTCATGCATTGTCCTTTAATCTTCCATGTTGTTTTGCATTTGATTTCAGCCTTAGATCCTTATTCCTAAGGATTCCTAATCTTTGGTAGTGATATCCAAGAGATAGTAGTCTTTAGATCAAGTGATTTAGGTGTCTTAGATTCATCGATTCCCATTACTCTTATTCGCCTTTTATCACTCTTTTTCCTTGGAATCTTTACTTCACCTACTTAATTTTTTATTGATTATTTTCTTAAGATCTAAGTTATTGTTTCTTTAGTAGTGATAGCCAACATAAATAGTACCTTAAATCTATTGAGTTTCCTTCACATTCTATGTGCTTTTTGCTTTGTTCTAGCTCTAGTTGATATTATTTTTCCTTAGAATAGTTCCATCTTCCTAGCTTCTTTTCTCACAGTTTTCTTTTCGGTTTCAATTGCATATTATCTAAGTTTGGTTTACTATTTTTAGAAGGTGTTTTAAATGTAATTGGAGTCAAGTTTCTAGCCTTGTAAGAGTACGCCATTTTCATATTTATAAACATGTTCATGCACACGCTAATTTGATGTATTTTGACATTCAATGAATAAAGCTCTTTGAGGATTATTTTTTATGCTTGAATTTCAGTAGCTTAATATTGAAATTTATCTTGAATTAAAAGTGCTTGTCAAGTTGATTTCCATGCCTGTTTGAATTGAGTTTCACCTATACCATGTTGTTGGAATTTTTTCTATTCAATGTCTATGCATAGTTTCCAATAGCTTTTTCATTGTAGTTAATTGAATCCTTAGGAACCCATTTAGATTTTTAGGTCGTTTGTTAAGTACCATGATTATATTTCATGTTATTTTGGTGTTAATTTATTAATTTAGGCCATATTTTGAACCCATGAACCAAGCACACCATCCCATGGATCATGTGCATGGTACTAGTGTGAAATCTCTTTGATGATTGCTGTGTTTACCTGGTAAATCTTAGTGTAGTAGTAGTTAATTCATTGTTTACATCTTATTTTAATTGTAGGAAGTTGCTTAATTGATTTTTTAGAAAAGTTCCATTTTTAGTAAGTTTTTAGATTATGAAAGTGTTAATTTAGGAAAGTTTCTATTTTTTGTAGTTTCTTTAAATTTAGTTGCTTAGTTTATTTCATTCAAATTTTGCTGCTGTTTCCATTATTTGCAGGCATATTAGTTAAGTTTCTAATTCCATTGTTTAGTTTATTTCATGCATTTTTTATTTCCATGTTAATTTAATTCCTAAGTCTAGGTCTAATCTAATTCTTTGGATAGGTTTAGTCTATGTAAAGGCTCACAAAAACACACAAACCATTTGATTCCTCATGGGATCAACCTCACAAAGCATGCTATACTATAATTGATTTGTGTGCTTGCAAGTTTAACTTAAAAATCACAAGAACGTAGAGTGCCATGATATGATTTAGGTGATAGTAGATAGATTGACTAAGTTAGACACTTCCTACCAATCATGTAGAATCAAACAGTGGACAACTTAGCCTAGTTGTATGTGAGAATAATTGTGAGCCTTGAAGGAGTATAGTTATCTATTATTTCTTATAGAGATGACAGATTTACTTTCAAATGTTGGAAGAGTGTACATGAGGCATTAGGTACATCTCTAAGAATCAATATGGCCTTTAACCGCCAAACAAATGGTGCATTAGAAAGAACCATTTAGACCTTGGAGCATGTGCATTAGATTGCAAAGGAAATTGGGACGAGTACCTTCCACTAGTTGAATTCACATACAACAACATCTTTCAGGCAAGTATATGCATGGCACCATATGAGGCCTTATAGGGACAACCTTGTCGATCAACTACTTGTTGGAGTGATGTAGGAGAAAGAAGGTTGACGAAGTCGGAACTCATGGAACAATGTACAAAGAAAGTTAGATTGTTTAAGAAGAGGATGTTGGCCACTCACAATGGCCAAAAGAGTTGTGTGATCAGAGGTGTAGAGATTTAGAGTTTACAATTGAAGATCATGTGTTCGAAGGATGTCACCTACTAAGGGAATTATGAGGTTTGGAATGAAAGGAAAGCTCATCCCTAGATTCATCTGCCTCTTTGAGATCTTAGAGAGGATTGGGCGAGGTGCATAATGTTTTTCACATCTTCATCTACAAAAGTACATACCAGACCCAACACTTGTACTTAAAAAGGTGCTAGTTGAGTTGAGGCCTAATTTAATGCTTAAGAAATGGGCAATACAAATCCTTGATTGGAAGAAACAGAAATTGAGGACCATGACTATTCCATTGGTCAAGGTGTTGTGGCAACATCATTCAGTCAAGGAGGCCACTTGAGAGACCAAAGATGATACGAGGAAGGCAATACATTAAGTTATTTGTATAGAGATATACTATGAAATTTTGGGGATGAAATTTCGAATAGGGGGGATGAATGTAACACCCCTAATTTTCCAAGATCATTTTATGCAAATTGATGGAATTTAAATGGAGATTGAAATTTTGAATTCTAGGAAATGAGCTTCTTATAGAAATCTAATCAAGTGTTGAAACATCAATATTTAGATTGTGCTTGAAAAATGGAATCCAATGAGCTAAGAACCTTGAAATCAAAGTTTAGATAAAAAATTCATAATTATTTTAATTAAAGTATTTGATTAAAATTAAAAGAAGGATAAACTGTAAGTTGACTTTAAGTGGGACACACATGATGTGACATGCAATCATGAAACAAAAATGTTAGCCATAAAAATAAGATTTAAATTTCATGAAATTAAATATAATAATTACCAGCATTTGTGGCGGGTAATGATTATTAAAAAAATCAACATTTAAAGCTAGCCCTTTACCCGGTTCCCCCCGGCTCTCTCTCTCTCTCTCAGCCTTAGTTCCTGTCAGTCAACGTGCCCGAATAGAGGCTGCATCGAACCCTAGTCTGAGCGTGCCAACCAAGACACCAAAGATAAGGTTGCTATGGCCAGCGTCACAACCCTGCTCTTCCTCTCCCTTCAACATCTTCCTTCTAGAGACTAGACACCGTTTTCCCCATCTCCCCCATTTTCTCCTTTGTCTAAAGTAAACCACGCTGGGTGGAGTTGTCTACCCAACCGTCACATTGACCAAATCTAGGTAAGCTTCTCTTCCTCTCCTTTCCCTTGCTAAACAGATTTTTTATTCCCTCTTTTTTTGCTGATGATTCATAAGTGAAGGAATCCTACCAACACATATGAAATATCCAACAAGGATGACTCAAATGGAAGATTTGAGTCATTCGATGAAACTGTAGGACCTCAAAACCTAGTCTCCCTATTACAAAGGTGATCGGATGATCCACCAGAGCTCTGGAGGGAAAGGAACTGACAGGCAAGATCATGCTGTCTAAACTTTCCCACCTGATTTTTGCACCTAGGATGCATGAGGTAAACATGCCATGAGAATTTGCAGGAGTGCAGTGTGCACTATTCATGGAACACGTAGGACATAGGTGCGTCTGGGAGGACGTCATGGACCATGTGTCATGGTTACTTTGTTTTCTAATTTATTTTACCCATATTTAATTTCAATCATTCAAATCAATCTAAAACTAAAAATCTTCAATTCATGGGGATATACTAACCCAATTTTTTTTTATCTTAGACATCTGTTGTATTCATCTCGATGACATGAACCTAATTATGTAATAAAATTTAAGATCACAACATATCTTGAACTGCCAAAAAAATAAAATAAAATCATAGAATGGCTTAGATCTATCAAATCAAAAGCTAGACCTTAGAAATTAATCAGTTAGATGATCTAATAAAATAAATAGATTGATCTAATAGTTAGATCATCCAAGTAAACTTAAATTAGGACTTGAATAGTGGAATAAAGTAAAAACCATGGATTTGATGATCAGAATTAGATCTGACTGTTAGATTAATGAATTAGCTACTACAATGCAATTCGATCATAGAAAACACTAAGGATATGTAGGATCAATGTATATTAGACCAAGACATAGATGACTAAGTTACTTAAGGTAGTAATGAGATTGATTTAATGTTAGATCGTTCTAAAAACTCTAGATTGAGTAAGATTAGATGTTAGAGTAATCAAGAAACATCAATATGATCGTCAGATCAATGCATTAACCAGTACGAGCAATCAAATAATAGGAAACCTATAAAATACTTGCAACCAAGTTGGACTAAGATCAAAATGGATAAATATACAAATCTAATAGTTAGATCATCCTAATGACTCCCACCTTATTGGAATTGGAACTAGAAGTGATTAGGAGCCATCAATATGATTGATCAAAAGTAGATTTGACCATCAGATTAATGCATCAACCATTGAAACACAAGAAAAATTGCTTGAAGGTCACAAATCAATATAGATGAAGAGTAAATCAGGCAATCTAGATTGTAAATCCTTGATCAAAGGCCAAGATCTGATGATCAGATAAGAGAGAAAGAAACATATTGAGGATTAGTAATGAATAAATGCAAGATCATCTGAATTAAAGATTATAAATAGAAATGAAGACGATAGGGTTTGAAGTAATGATAACTCTGTGAATATGACTTGACAGATATGCCAGCTTGCACAAACTAGAGAGGTAGCTTAGTTTGAAGGATCGTTCCCCCTTGCTTCAGGGTAAGCGGAATTTAAGATACAAATTTTTTACTTACATGATGTGATTTAAATACTAGCATGAGATTTATGCAACAAGAGCTATTTTAAATTTGAATTTTTACTATGATCTATTATACATGCAATGGCTATGATAGTAATATTATGATGCATCGTGATTTCATGTTTAACATGCAAGTCATTTATTTAAAGAGCATGACTAGAAAATTATGTTGCATGTTGGATATTCATATGACTTGACGTAAAATCTAAATAGGCTTATTTTTTTGTACGGGATACCATTTATGTAGATTTTCATTAGACAAGCATATAACCTAAGGATTTTGATATGTTCAGGCATGGAGGCCTTATGGATTTGTTTTTAGACAAGTGTGACCCTGGTGGATACTATGCTAGGAGGGTAGTAGGGATTGGGTACCTGCCCTCTAAGATTATTAATATGTTATAAACATGAGGCCCAAGGGACTAAACTTGAGTGTGGTTATCATTGGTAGGCCACATGTTGTGATCCTCTTCCTACCACATGATGTGATGATAGGTACCTGTAGGTGGTGTTAGCGAGAGCATGACAATGGATCTTGGCATGTAGGATTGATGCTGTGGCATAGTAGTCCATGATTTTTTTTACACAGTGCTGCAATCATGATTGAGTGGCAACATGTGTGCTTGGTTTTTCTTGGGGATCTAGGTATTATGATCACTGAGTGATAGTACCTATAATCCAGGTGCTACGATCACAATTGACTGATAGTACTGTGACTATGTGGCATGATGATGTGCCTGGTATGAGCTCATGACCATTGTGTATACCAGTATCGACTGAAATTGTAAGCCTCGTATGTTAGGGGCATGATTATTTTTTACTATATTCACTAGCTTCATGCATTTAAGATATTTGATTATATTGATGTTTGTTCAATTTTTAGATCATAAATGAGAATTTCATCCAAGATTTTGTTGCCGAAATTATGCATGTGATTTATTGAAGATTGTCTTGAGAATTACATGATAACTTGCAATCACTTGGTTTGGGTTATGCAAACTTCATTAGAATGTTTGAAAATGCATATGCATCGCACATATATTTGAATATAGAAAACTTGATAAACTACATTTTTAGGTTAACTTTTATTATGCATCTTATTTCCCCTACTAAGCATTGCTTACTGGGATATTATAAATGTTCAACATTTACAATATCTTAGATTCAGTCAAACTACAATAGGAGGACACAAGACAAGGGATACGACAACGCCACAATAGATTGAGGGTATATACTTATTGATTTTGCCTTGTAGTGGACTTTGAAATGATTATGTATTTATTTGAGATATGTGAACCTGGACATCTTTATGTAACTTATTCAGGGACTATATGTGTTAATGGGTTGGAATATAGCTTCAATATTTCTCTTCTTATCATTTACTCAAAAAGAAAATTTTAATTCCACCCCTATATATATGCATATAATTTCATGGTAGATGGTTAATGATGGAATGCAAGATGACACCCCCTTGAAGAAAATATTTTCCACTGTTTGATTTTCAACATTCTCTTTTAAAATTGGGCCCCCACCTTTTGGAAATAAATATGAAAGTGTGATAAAAACCTAGGTTGTCACATTGCAAGTATAGAAAATTATAGTATAGTTGCTTCCCAAATATCCTCAAGCACCCTTAAAGAATGCTGAAAGATGCAAAATTCATTCCTTTGGAAAGCTTCAATTGAAAGGTTAGAAAGAACATCATTGGGTGAGTTGGAGGCATGTTTCTAAAAGTAAACTTTGTTAAGAGACCATTCTTTCCTCGATAAGTCCTTTTAAAATGAAACTTGTTGGTTGATTTTGACTAACCATATTCTTTGTGGATTTCCTTCTTCGAGGATTTCCTTGGTCAAGGCTAAGTACATACGAAAGACATTTTTCCTTATTTCAAGAAAATTGCATTAACTTCTCTTTATATGGATAGAATTCTTGAATTATAGAGACACATAACTCAAGACAAGAGCTTTAGATGGTAAATTTGTCTTCGGAGATAAGGTTTCTATGTACAATGATGAGTGGACTTGTTTAAGTCCTCTTATTCATTACATTCCTATCTCATCTATCCACCTTTGTCAAGCATTATAATATTTTTGATTATGTAAAAAATGATAAATGGGACTTAGATAAATATTGAAGTTGAGTGCTTTGCTTCATAACATGGAATAATGCTTGTATTACTAAGTTTTACGTTTGTTAGGATTCAAGAGCAGTCATCAATATAATGTGAAGGAATTCAACTCCAAGATGGACAGTGCATCAGCTCGTAGCTAATGCAGAAGGATGACAAGAAACTTGGAGGGAAATAGCTTGGAGCACATCTACAGGAAAGGTAATGAGGTGGCTAGCTACTTACCCACTAGAGCATTAGCTATACTACAAATCTACCTATTGGAAACATGTCCCTCCTTTTTTTATTTACACTTTATATGATGACATGTTGGGTGTTACTAAACCAAGAAAGTATAATTAGTGTGATGAACCTCTGTGATAGTTTTTTTAAATTTTTTTGCAAAAAAATATATTTTACTATTGTCAACTATTTGCAACTGACATTTTTTTTGATACTTCCTATTATTTCAAAATTTAATAAAATTTATCTAAAATGTTAAAAAACTTTGGAATATATTAAAATAATAAAAGACTGGGGCCAAAACCGACTTCATTTGGCAGGACTATGGCTGAAACAAAGTGAGATAGTTTAGAGACAAAATTATAAAAGAATTGTTTAATCAGCTGCAAATAATTAAGAGTGATAAACTGTACTTTTTCCTTTTTCCATGGAATATTCATTAGTGAATCTTTGTTTTTTGTTGAAGAAAATTTCAACACATGTAGTAATTTTAAGCCTCATATGTAGCTTTAGAGTCACCATCCTGAGAATTATGTGTATCACTCATCCCTAGCATGCCCTAAGATAATGGTTGGAAACTTGGATCGTTCCAAAGTGTGCCTTACTAGCACTTAGCTTATATTTATTTTCCAAGTGAAATATGGGCATCGCTAAACGAGGGTCCTTAAATGTTGGATACGAGCATTTCATTTGTAGAGTAGTAGCAGGCGAAAAAAGAAGCTTCTATGATCCAGACCGTCTGTCTTGTAGAACATGCACACCGAATTCCAATTCATCTGAACATCGCTCACCTGACGGTTTAGAAATCAACAGCAATGGTGTCTTTTGACAGCAAACTTTTGATAAATCAGAGTCTTCGAATCATCTAACAGTGAAAAATTTTAGTGCACGATTCATCCCGAGTCAGCTCTATGAAGCAAATGGTCCGGAATCCGGTTCATTGAAGTGCCACTCAGTACTTCCACCCACTACTATCTTTTGAAGACAAAATACGGGCATCCACCTCATAATTACTCAAACAGGGTTGCAAGAAATCTCTTCGCAATGTCGTTACTCGTCTACTTTTAAATTGCAATTCTCTTCTTCTCTGTCATGGCGTCCACTCATCTTCTTTTGAGAGCCACTCCCCTCGTTCGGTTGGGGTTTGGAATCCAGCGCTTCGGAACCGCCACTACCACCACTTCCTCTGCCCTTCTTCTTTTCACCTCGGTAGTCGGCCAAGTCTCACTATTCCCCGCCACCACCCTTGATAGAAATTTCTCTTCAAATGCTGCTGCGACTGACGACATCAGCAACAGCGGTCTTTTTAGTTCCAAAGAAGGTTCCACTGCGTCATTCTACCCTCGGTCTGAGAACCCGGATTACAGGCGATGGAAGAACAAAGAAAACGAGATCCTCAAAGATATAGAGCCCATCACTTTTCTCACCAAGAAAATACTCCACTCCGACAGGTATGCTAAACAAATTTATGGTTTGAGTGTGGTTTATGTGCTCCTAATTTGTGGACACTACTTCGCTGATGGATAATTGCTGAAAAGAATGCTTTTGGTGAAAATTGAGAAAGTTTTTGATGGACCCTCTTATAGTATCGTCTTTACGGCTTCCGAGACTAGGGCTTTTAGTTCCCTTGATCAGTTGTTCGATTTATATTTATGTTGAGTATTACTTTCAAAAATGAAAAATAATTTTAGTTTTGAGTATTCAATAGAACCAATCTTTCTTGTTTAGATCAATTCAATAACGGGTGGTGTCTACTGTGGTATTATATGTAACATGATAAGGGAATCTGGTACTTCCAGTTTTACTTGTTTCTGAATATCAATCCACTTCAGAATGTAGCGAAAAGTAATATGATATGGGAATGGGGTATACAGTGAAAATCTTTTTATTTTGGTTGTTTCTGAATATTAGTCGCCTCCATGATGCACCTAGATAACACCTAGACAAAGATCGAGCTTTGCCCATTTAAGAGTGCTGTAAAATTGTATTATGGTTCTGGAATCACTAAAATCTGCATTGGTTATTCTGCAAACCCGCAGCAATTTTTCTTTTTGAACGGCCAAATTTATAGCAATTGGCATGAATGAATTCAAGAAACCACTTAATTGCTGTCCATTACTGTTAAAGATGATCATTTGATCTTTCAAAAGCTGAATTTATCTGTTTATGAACTGAACTATGAGGTTCAATGCAGGATAATCACTTTATAAAGTGTCATGACACTGAAGAAACAAAATAATTGTCATCTGGTTGTTATGAGAGATGCTGGAGAAATTTAGAGGATATTTAGTTGTGAACTCCAACTGATTTGTATTCTCAATTTCGGTGTGTTGGGGTTTCTTCAAGGTGTTGCTAGTCTTGGTGATGATACTGACTTGGTGACATCAAAGTAGTTGTGATGGTGGCAGAAGTCGTTGGATGAAGAACTCTGCTTAGTGTGAGTGAAGCAATCACTACACTGGTAAGTGGTAGAATAAGTTTGTCAGCCATTGTATGTTAAGGTAGAATAAGTTTGTTAGTGAGTGTATGTTAAGGTGATTAGGTTTGATGAATGTCAGATACTGGAGATATTAAGTGGGTAGTTTCCATGGTAAATCAGCAAAGCAGTTTCGGCATTCAATCAATTTTGATTTCATGTAATGAGCTTGGGAGCTTAGTGAAGACTTCTCAGCAGTCCATAAACCATTTCTACATCCACAGCTAGTGCAGTGAATTAAGGGAGGAAATTTTGGTCAGTAGTACTGGAGACCCTAACCTTATGATGAATGAGACTTGTTTCATTACTACATTTTAGGGTCTCTTTCCTTACTCCTGACAAGGAATCCTTGCTGTATGTGTCTAAATGTAAAGTTAAAATTTGTCATACCTCCTCCCTGTAATTATCCTTGATTCTCTATGCCTAAGTTTCTTCCAATTGCTGTCTGGGGCAAATTTACTTAATGTCTTCAACGGTCTTGAACTCTTTATCTCGTGTTTTCTAGGATCTAAAGCCAAAGGTGATGATTAACAATGGAGTTGAGATGGATGGCGTTTAGTTTCTGGGTCCTGGATATGGCGTGCTACTGTAGTCTTGATCACCCTTTTAAATAGTATGAAGTTGCTAGATTCAACTTATTTTCTATCTACTTGACAGAAGATGAGGCTTGTTGGTGAGGCATGCATAATAGAGTTTCTTCTCATTTACAGCTGATGTTTGTGAGCCCTTCCTCTTCTAACTATTCATCATAAATCATCAATAAAGCCACCCAGACATTGTGCATCTTCAGATGATACTTCTTTGTGCCCATCAAAGTTCTTGATAAACCATTAAGAGCCTTGATGGATATTTTAAGGAGTCACACCTAGAGAACTAGCTATAGGACGTATAATGATTTTCAAAAAATGGGCTAGGTGTTTAGTTATGGGATTGGAAGCTCATATGGACAAATCCTGTGCAGCTCAAGACCGGTCCTAATATATGTTTTGAAAAAATTATTGTTGATTCTACACATGGATGGTGGTTATGGAATGCTCAACATGATTTATGCATCTCATCAAACAGGAGGAATATGTGTGGAAACTGTAAAAGATAGCATGCGTGACGAATATGTATGGAAACTGTAAAAGATAGCATGCTTGAAGAAATAGTAGAGTTACTTTGAGAGGCAAGAAAACACTGGAAAAATTGGTTGATGCATTTCTACAAACATATAGAAGGCATAAGACGAGAGGGGTTCTTATACTTCCCTCCACTATTAGGGTGGTGAAACCCTCTTGGGAAAGTTATAAGTGAAGTAGGATACAAGGGAGAGGTGGGAGTTTGACCTACTCTTCTCCCTTCTATATTATACCAACTTGGAAAGGTGGAATGTTACTCTATCAAAATAGTAAATCTCCAATTAACTAATGAATTGACTAAACCACTAAAGAATTAGCTAATCTAATCACAAAATTTAGTGACTGGAAACAAACAACAAAGGAAAATAGATTACCCCAAAGCTAAAATGCCAAAATCGGCCTGTAGTTGATAAAGCTTCCATCAAATAACCACCAAAATCCTGCCTGTTGTTTATATACTTTAGCAATTGCCATGTGCATGTTCTGAAGTTCAACTGTATAACGATGTAGATTGGACAGAATGTAAGTACTGTTGTCACTCCTTTTTTCTGAAAAGACAATAGAAGGGTACAACAATATTGGTTTTGTATGTAGATTACACCATTTTGGCTGGTGAACATACTGAGGAACTAGCTAGGTTCAAGGAATGGTTGACATTAAAAATGTGGTGACGTTTAGGTACTTATTGGCAACTGACTTGCTGGGGATCTGGAGATATTTCCATATCCTAGAGAAAGTTCCATCTTGATCTTCTGAAGTTGATAGTTTGTAAGCCAATCTCATTGGTACTCTTATGGAAATCAACATTGATTATTAGCCAATGATGGAGGATTGTATGGTGTCCCAAGGAATAAACAGAAATATATGTCAGGCAGAATGAAAATTGCATAGCAGGCCCACTTTCTTTCTTTACTTTTTAGGGACCCAATCCATTCGTCTAATTCAGTATAAAACAGAGAAAACTTTCTCCTTAGAATACCATCAATTTAACAACCACAAGAGGCTTAAGAAAGGCTTCAGAGGGTTACATGAGATATTTGATACCTAGGACATCTGTTTCAAGCCCAATCACATGAGTGGCTTGGATCTCTCAAGAAGTACAAAAGGTGGGCTCTCTGTCCACTTTTCATTCTGCCTGACATATACTCCCATTTACTCCCTAGAGAATCTTACATATTCTCTTGATGTTGAGGCCCATACTGGACCTGATTTTACACATGCAGTGAGCATAGTGAGCCAATTGATGCACTTTGATGAACTGCATGTTTGAAAGAAATTCACCTTGCATTCTTTGGTTCATTGAAGGTTGTCCTAGCCATGGAATTATATATGGAAATGGACTGTTGGACATTACAGGTTAGATATAGATTGGGCAGGATGTGCTGATTACTGTTTAGGATACTATACTTTTGTTGTAAAAGAGTGACTTGGAAAGTGGAAAAAAAAGTGTAGTGGCAAGATTTGATGCTAAAAGTTGGAGGTAAAATGGTGACTTGGTGATAAACAAGTTATGGTGGCAAGATTGCTAAAAGTAGACTATCTTGCCACGATTATTGCTAGTTGTGAGCTGATCAGGCTGAGAAAGCGCTTTTTGGAGTTAATGTATAATGTTTGAACTTGGAAGTCCTAGGTCTATGCTCTCTAGCAATCATGTAGCTGTCCAGATTGCATCTGATCCTGTCTTTCATGATAGGACAAGAAACGTTGATGTTGGCTGCCATCAGTGTGGAAAACAAATAGATCACTAGCCCTTATAACCTCATGAAAGAACAGCTAGGAAATGAGTTCATTAAAGCATTGCCTGAGAATCATCAGTAATTGATCTTAAACAAGTGGGTGATGACTGACATCCCTTCACCTACTTGATGGGGAGTTCTACTATTTCCATGTTATAGCAAGTAATGGCATCTCTGTAATGAGGGAGCTCTGTTTGGGAAACCCATTATTGTAAATAGCTAAGAAGCAAATAATAAAAGAGAACCCATAAGTGTGGTAGGGCCTAAATTTTCCCCCTTAAACAGTACATTCTTTTCCTTTTCCTTGTTCTCCTTCCTCCTTCATGTTGCATAATCATGTGATATCTTTGGTACACAATTTAAATGTTTTATTCATTTATTTCAGAAAATAAGAAAGAAAGGATGCAGAAAAATCAGTCATTAGGCTTCAGGTTTGAACAGGAGCACTGATGGTCATCTTAAATTTTCTCATTCCTCTTAAGTCATTTTTCAGAAACACTGAGACACAACTTTCCTCTCAGTTCCCTACAAATGTGTGGGGCTTATGATTTTCTTTGAATAACTATATCATTTATTAAGCTGGTCTACTGGTGGCAACTTTCTCTGAATCAAATGGTCTATTTCCATTGGTCTCTCCGTACTGATGGGGTGGAGGATGGATTTCATTTTTGAAGTCTCTGTCTCTTCTTGCTGGGCTTGTGCATTTAGGATAATTGCTTCAATGTGTACCACAGAGGTGAGACTGCATCAAATGTTAGACCATATCTATGCTGTTGTATTTATAATGTATTGTTGCCTAAGTTAGATTCATCAGTTCTCTTGTGTGCATCTTCTTCAAAGTCATGCTCATTTGGTTATGCCAGAAATTCAGTTGACGAAATCATTCTTGTGGATTTTCAGTCTTACTTCTTTACCTACAGATTGATTAGATGGAGTGAAATTCTTATTGGACTTTCTAAAGTTCATGCAAATTTTTCTGCTCATGATCCAAGTGTCTGACCTGTGTCATCAATCAAACCACCTGACAGAAAGTTTATCAAATTAGAAGTCTAACTCAGTTTCTTAATATGTGTAATTTTTTCCTCTACCACCCACCAAAGAGTAAGTGCAGTGGCCCTTTCATATTTTGTATTAGTGGTGGAAACATTTTATGTAAAATATAAGAAAGTATAAAGTTAGCAAATCCCTTTTATTTTTGATAGCCATGGATTTTTTCAGAGATTTATAAAATATAAGAGAATTTTCCACACAGAAGTCATTATTCAAAAAATAATTGTAAAATGAAGCTCAACTGATGACAGAATAACTTTTTCAATTATTATTATCCTATTAATACAGTTGTAGTGGCTCTTATATTGTCTCAACTTCTGAAGTACTCTTGGACAATATGGTGATGATCTAAGTTGTTCATTTGCTCTCCCCATTTATAAGCATCACTATCTCTGTTGTATGAGATAAGAAATCATTCAGTGAAATTCACATATTATTGTATTAGATAACAAATTCTCTCATATTTTGGCTGGAACACCCTTTTTCTGACTGGAACAGGTGAAACACAACCGGAATGATTGGAAAACCTTCCCCCTAATATCTAACACATGGTCATATCCATATAAAATAAGTAATACAGGATGTTGTAGAATATTAACTGGCGAACAAACCTTGCCTGAGAGAATTTGATAAAGTATATGAGGTTATAAAGTTATTGAATATTAAATATAAGGGGCCCAACTGTGACTAAGAGTCAAGCTTTACAAACACATGGTAGATTTTTGCCCAAAAATTCATGTAATAATATCCAAATACTTGAATGATTTTCCAAATATAAGCCTCCTAATTGGACAAGATTCCCATGTGATTGTGGGGAAATGGAGTATGAACTCGGCCTAAACACATAGTTATGCTTTCACTACTAGCTAATGTAGGTATGGTGGTCCAGCATTCACTAATAGCTGCTAGTACCATAGCACATGTAGTGAATTTATGAACTTGAAACTTCTCTATGTTTTTGACTGGCTTCTAAATAGCATGGACTGTGTTGATGTTATCTAATGTTTTGGCACATGCTTGAAATATGAGATTTCAAGCAAAATATTGATATCTGGGCTAGTCCTGAATATTTTTAGATAGAATACATTTTTACTGATCTCTGAGAGGGTCTTACTCAAGCTGGAAGTAACTGATGTATTCAAATGGAAGCTTTACTTGTTTCCATTCATTAGCAGAAAACGACTTATGCAGTTGATCTATTCTCAGTGTTTCCTCAAGGAATATCTTAGCTGGATGGATGTTTCTCAATATTCTAATATCCATTTGATAGATTAAGTGTTTCTCAATATTCTAGTATCCATTTGATAGATTAAGTTTCCAGCAGGTATTTAGATGGGGAGCGTCTAACAGCTGAAGATGAGAAAACTGTGGTGGAGAAGCTTCTGGCATATCATCCGCATTCAGAAGATAAAATTGGTTGTGGACTTGACTTTATTATGGTAATGGAGATCTTGTGGTAGAATTATTGAAATGTTCAATAACTAATCACCGAGTTTATTACGATTTGCTTTTTGTTTGGTAGCACATCTACATGTTAGATATTGCTAGTCATTTTCTAGAAGTTGCAAAATTGCTCAATAAAATATGATACTTATCCTCTATAATTATGTGAAAATTTAGATTCTGCTTGTTCATTTTATACTGCTTTTTGAGCAAGTTTAGTCACCAGAATGCTGCTTTTGTCTGATGTTTCAATAACCTCTAGCTTTTCAACAAGCACTTTTGTTTTCAAGTGTCCATGTAGAATCTTGACATCAGTGAGACTTTTTTAATAAAGTATACTTATGCAACTTATAGTGGTAGAAAAATTTCATAATCATGTGCATGTAGATTATTGTTTTTCCCTACAAGGCTGGGCATATATGTTAGTACCCCCATTTGATTTTTGCTTGGTCTGGTAAACCTATGCCCCAGATGACATTTTACCTGACAGTCTATTGGCAATATTATTAGTATCATGATATGAAGCTCTAATCTCATCTAACCCTGCCTCTAGCCAGCAGTCGCAACCCTGCCTTCATTAGCAGACACATACATGAATCACAAATTTATGGAAGTGAGAGTGACAACTTGCAGATTTTCCTGTCACTGTAGGATTGCACTAAGGATAGGCATTGAGCCCATATCTTTTCGTCTTGGTTATGGATGAGTTAACAAAACATTTGTACGATGAGATTCCATGGTGCATGTTATTTGCAAATGATAGTCTTACTTGATGAGACGAGGGAGGTTGTAAACACACAGCTAGAGTTATGGAGAGAAACATTAGAATCTAAAGGATTTAAAATCAGGTGAACTAAGAATATATGGACTACAATTTTAGCATGGAGAGGAATAGGAGTGGAACACCAGTTAAGATTGATAACCAAGAAGTCCCTATAAAAGACCACTTTCGGTACTTAGGAACAATGATTCATGAGAGTGGAGGTTGGAACAAATGGAGATGTGCATCTGGAGTTCTGTGTGATTGGCAAGTGCCACTCAAACTAAAAGGAAAATTCTATAGGATGGACATAAGGCTAGCCATGCTTTATGGATCAGAGTGTTGGGCAGTTAAAGAACATCATGTTCATAGGATGAGTGTCGTGGAAATGAGGATGTTGAGATGGATGAGTGTTAAGACAAGAAAGGATAGAATTAGGAATGAAAATATTAGAGGAAACTTAGGGGTAGCACAAATAGGTAACAAGACGAGGGAAATTAGACTAAGATGGTTTGGACATGTCCAAAGGAGACCGAAAACGGCACCGATTAGGAGTGAGGCAATGCAAGTATAAGGTTCTAAAAGGGCAAGGGGAAGGCCCAAAAGAATGTGGATAGATGTGGTGAGAAAAGATTTAAAAACTTTGTGACTAAATGAAGCCATGGTACTTAATAGAGAGGAATGGAAGAATAAGATTCATGTGGCTGACCCCTAATTGGGATAAGGTCTTGACGACGATGATGATGAGTGACAACTTGCACTCTTTGGGAGAATCATTATCATTATCAAGGCCTTGTCTTGATTAGGGGTTGGCTGCACAAATCTTGTTCCTCCATTCCCATTTATCGCGCGTCATGACTTCATTTAGTTCAAAAATTTTTAAATCTTTTCTTGCTTATCAGAAATTAACCTATATTGTGCGGTAGAACTCTTATTGGGTATCGCATTACAATCCTTACACATCGATCTTTTGGCATTCTCAAGTAGAAAAAACTCTATTTGGCTTTTATATGATCCACTTTTAAATCTTTGTTAGTGTTCATGCCTCTTCTTAAAGTATCTGTTTGCTAGAGCTAGGTTATATGGCAAAGGAAAATAGAGAATAGCTTTTCCCATCTCATTTTTTTCTCCAACACCATACACTCAATGTACCCTATCATATCCTTCGTTTTCTTTTCCTACATGACCATTTAAATCTACTCTTGTAAATATCGCCTCTGTGCTGGGAATTTCCTACATTACTCTCTCCATATCTTCCCAAAACTGTCTTTTGATTCTATCTTTTAACTCTACCTGTGGGGCATACGCACTTATAACATTTATGATCTTTTCTCCTGAAGCAAGTTTTGTTAGTAGAATTTTACCATTGGTTTTTCTAATGCTTACAACTTTATCCTATCACTCTCCCTTTACCATTTATATTATTGTCCTGTCCTGAAATACCAGTATATTTTTGAAGAGAGCTTTGTGCTAAGGCTAGTATGAGTGCATATACATAAGCATCCCGCAGAATGCAAGTAAGCCTAATCAGCCTGCCATCCTATAAGTTCTAGAGTGGTATCCTATGACCAAAAGGACCAGGTAGATGTTTATTGATGGACAAAGTTGGCCGTATGGAAAACTTTCATTTGCAGTTGTTTTAGAGCACAATGTTAAAGTGGAGCCAAGAGAGAGAGAGAGAGAAACCCTTCGAATGGGTGAATGTGTGTTGGTGATTTTGCACCTCACACTTAACACATATATATACTAAACAAGGATAGTTACATACTCCTAACTGTACAATGTGGCACTAAAAATAAAACAAAACTAAGACTAAGATTAAGTAAAGCTATATAATACTATGCTATATTCAACACTCCCCCTCAAGCTGGAGCATATAAGTCATATGCACCAAGCTTGTTATAAATGTATTTAATTCAAGATCCTCTGAGAGATTTTGTGAAGATGTCTGCTAGTTGATCATTTGAATTGACGAAGCTAGTAGCAATACATCTTGACAAGATCTTTTCTCTAATAAAATGACAATCCACTTTTATGTGTTTGGTCATTTCATGGAAAACGGGATTAGATGCAATATGTAAGGCTGCTTGATTATCTAGCTTCATACTTCCATCCTTTTTGAATTTCATCTCATAGCTTCTTATGGCTCTGATACTATGTTAAAGTGGAGCCAAGAGAGAGAGAGAGACCCTTAGAATGGGTGAATGTTGTGTTGGTGATTTTGCACCTCACACTTAACACATATATATACTAAACAAGGATTGTTACATGCTCCTAACTGTACAATGTAGGACTAAAAATAAAACAAAACTAAGACTAAGGCTAAGTAAAGCTATACAATACTATGCTATATTCAATACACTAAAATGAAAGAACATATAAGACGTGCTTGATTGGTACCTTGGTGCTTCCTTTCAGCAAATACCTCAATATGGTCTTTGAGGTAAAAAGAATGGTTCTGAAATGTAGAGTCCTAGAAATTGTGGAAGGAATAGAAGGTAATATCCACCTCTGACATTGCACCTTAGGTGCTTATTTTGATTTCCATATTTACTGATATCCTTTATGAAAAAGTTGGAAAGCACTTGTTTTTGTGTGTGAAAGGGATTTTCCATGTACATACAGTGAAATTTTCAATAAAGATACAATGAAACCATGGTCCTAAAAGAACCATGGTCCTATTACCTGTTTCCGGATGTGTTTATAAACCTTCTACTTTCACTTCCTTTATTGATTTCTAGTATGGATCTTGGTCCTAAAAGTAAAGTTGGGCTGGAGTCATAGGCACAAGATCCATACTAGAAATCAATAAAGGAAGTGAAAGTAGAAGGTTTATAAACACATCTGGAAACAGGTAATAGGCAAGGAAGATCTATCCACTACTATAATACTAGATAACTGGTAAAGAACGAATGATGAGATATCATTTGAATTGTTTTAAAGGTACAAGTGTGGCACCTAAATTAGTTACCTTTGAAGCTTTAGCAGGAGATTAAAGTGATTAGTGAGGGACCTACTGCAGGATTGCCAATGACGCTAGACAAAGTTTACTGATACTCTTGGTAGTAGCCATAAATATATGATAGTTCTATAGTTGAGAAGATGAACAAGAGAGAAAGTAGTTTAAACTAAGTTCCTTTATCATTGATGGACTGCAAGTAGCATACATAACGCATGGAGGGAAAATGACAATCTTACTCATGCAAAAATTACAAACTATTTCATGCTTTAGCACACACTCCCTCAGGGTGCTAATGTGTTCTTTCTTATGTTTAGCTTGCTCATCAAGTAATGGTGTCCTCCTCTGATCCTAAGACTTCTGTGATAATATTGACTGCCTTGCCACGTTACCATTGATCTGTTTCCCTTCTTTCAACCTCTCTGACAAAGTGATAGTTTTGTTCCACACACTTTGTTCTAGCATGGAACATTGGGTTTTGTTACAATTTGTTTCTGTCAGGTTGTTACAGTACAGCATGCAAGTGAAACTAATTCTAGCTCTTGTAGTATATGTACAGCAAAGTGAGCTGTGAGGTGGTGGATGGTGGCCTGTACTCTGCATTTAGTTTGGCATTTATGTCTTACTGCTCCATCAAGTTGGATATCAAATAGAAGACTATGCAGAAAGCAGTAAAAAATACCTGCAAGTTTTGGAATTTCAACCATAATCAGTTTTGGAGTATCTTTTTCTTCACACTTATCTGATATGATAGTGTACAAAATATTTCCATGTGTTGAGTCCTCTAAAGGCATCTCCTGCTCGTCTTGGCAGTTTGAAGGTGCTGATGGTCTTACAAGAATTGACAAGGCCTCGTTCACTCAAAAAGTGATATTTGACTGCTCTAACCATGTTCCCTAGTATTTTTGCAACAAAACCCCCACATTAATTCGAGGGTAGAATTTCTTGATCTAGAATTTTGAGAAGATGAATCAAATCTAGAGATTACAAATGCCATGAATAACCAATTTCAGGCTCCCAATAGATAAATTCAAATCACCAATAAAACAATAGACTACAAACCCCACGAATAGAAAGCTCTCATATACAAAAATCTGAAGACAAAATCCTAAAACAAAACTCAACAATCTAATTGGAAAAAGTGTGGAGCATGCCTCTAGTAAACAAATCCCCCTTTAGTATCTTCCACAATAAACACAAAAACACATGACATCGTAGGACACAACCAAATGGGAAATCTGCCCATTACTACTACCTTGAAACATTACGTGAGGAGTGCATATCTAGAGAACGATTCAGATGACAACTCCAAATAGGAGATCATTAATTGCAAATGCTCAAACAACAAACCGCATCAGCAAACAAATTTCCCAACAATAGTATAATGGTGGAAAACAATGATAGCATCTCCTTTCAATTTTCCTTAAATTGAGTCAATGCTTGTGTAAGCAAATGTGCTGTCCACTTATGCAGTCAACGCCACAGGTAAAGCCACGTGTCTTGGAAAATAGTGATGTTTATTTGCTTGAAGATCTAGAGTATGATTGAATCAGATTTTGAAATTTGGAGTACAATTGAATATGTTTGGAATCTGGGGTAGAAATGAGAAATTCTGCAAAATACAAGGTTTTTTTAAACATATTTAACTCTTTATGAGATAAGTAGCAAAAGCATAGTAAAAGACACCAAGCTGCTGTTTACTTAAATCATAACCCTTCTTCCTAGCTTTGAATTGATATGAACGGTGTAACTATGCTTGAGCATACTTAACTACATAACGTTGTCTCATAAGTGGTATATAAAGACATGGTCTTGGTCTTTAAAATCCTTTGTCAGAGGATTCAAACAAGACACTCCACTAACGACACCCTAACATTTTCCTTCTTCATTACATCTAGCAGTCCTTAAGAACTTCTATAAGCCTTGTGTAAACTAAAGATTTTAGACAACTATAGAAGAAATTATCATAGAAGAGAGTGAGGTTGTATAAGCTATGGTACTTATGAAAGGACGATGATAGAAATGGCATAGGGATACTAGTGGATAAAGAATTAAAAAATAAATTTGTTGACATCAGAAAACCTGGTGATAGAATACTACTAATAAAGCTTATTTTAGTAGAGAAGATCATGAATGTTCAGGGTTAACCTTTAGGGTTAGAAGATAGATTTAAGAGAATTCTGGGAAAGATATGGAGGGAGTAATACAAGAAATTCCCAACATAGAGGGGATATTTGTAGGAGTAGACTTAAATAGTCATTTACGAAAAGGGAAGGAAGGATGTGATAGGGCACATATAGGATATGGGGTTGGAGAAAGAAATGAGATGGAGGAAACTATCTTAGATTTTGCTTTGGTATGTAATCTAACTGTAACAAACACATGCTTTAAAAAGAGAGATGAACACTTAATAATCTTTAAAAGTGGACTATATAAAAGCCAAATAGACTTTGCTCTAATTAAGAATACCAAAAGATAAATGTGTTAGGATTGTAAGGTGATACTTGGTAAAAGTCTAACCACACAAAGGAGGTTAATGGTTATGGATATGTACATTAAGAGATGGAAGAAAGGAAATGAACTTAATAGACGTCTAAAAACTAAGTAGTGGAACTTAAAAGGAGAGAAGGTAACATCATTCACAAACAAGTTAATTGTAGAAGGAAGGTAGAACAATGAAACAGAAGTAAACACAATGTGGACTAATATGGCTGAGTCCATTAAGAAAGTGGCAAAAGATATTCTAGGAGTATCAAAAGGTAAAAGGCTACTAGTAAAATAAACAATGGAGTGAAAAAGTGCAAATTGTCATTAAAGAGAAATAAGTGTGCTTTAAAGCATGATAGATAACTAGAAATAACACAAACTTGAGAGCAATATAAGAATGCTAAAAAATTTGCTGAGAGAGTAATGAGGCTAAACTCAAGTCTGCTAATCTTTATAATAGACTAGGGTCAGGAGCAGGTGCGTTCATCTTGTAAAAATAACAAAACAGAAGAGTGAGGACTTAAACCATGTTAAATGCATTAAAGAGATGCCATTGGATACTGGTCAGAGAGAACGAGATCAATCAAAGGTGGCAAAGTTACTTTCAAAAATTAGTAAATGACAATGCCCTTGAGAATATAGAGATTGAAAGAACTATAAACCCAAATAACATTGGATTATATAGATACGATTGTAAGATTAGGATACCTAAAGTGAAAGAAGCTTTGAGAAAGATGAAATTAGGAAAGGCCTTGGGGCATGATAGTATACGAATAGAGGGTTGGAAATATATGAGAGGTACTAGAGTAGTTTGGTTGACAAAGCTGTTTAACAAGATTTCAAAATTAAAGAAAATGATATATGAATGGAGAAAAACCTCTATTGTACTAATCTATATGAATAAAGGAGAGATACAAAGTTGCATTAATTATCGTGGGATCAAACTTATGAGCTATACCATGAAGCTTTGAGAAAGAGTGATTGAGAAGAGGCTACGACATGAGACAAGTGTATCGGAAAACTAGTTTTGTTTCATTTCTGGGAGGTCTACCATAGAAGCTATTTTCTTCAGACAATTGATCAAAAAATATAGGGAGAGGAGAAAGGACCTCCACATGGTCTTTATTGACTTAGAAAAAAGCTTATGATAGGGTCCCTAAAGAGTTAATATGGTGCGGGTGAGAAAGGGATTTCATGGAGATACATAGACATAATCATAGATATGTATGAGGGAGTGGTAAAAAACGTTAGGACCACCAGCGGAGAGACAGATAATTTTTCCATTGCCATAGGATTGCACCAAGGATCGGCATTGAGTCCGTACTTCTTCATGTGGGTTTGGGTTATAGATGAGTTAACGAAATACCTATACGAGGAGATTCCATGGTGCATATTATTTGTAGATGAAATAGTTTTGATTAGTAAGACAAGGGTGATTGCACAAACACAAAGCTATAGTTGTGGGGAGATGCTATGAAGTCTAAAGGATTTAAAATAAGTCGAACTAAAACAGAGTATATGGAATTTAATTTTATCAAGGAGAGGAGGAAAGCACAAGTAAATATTGATAACCTAGAAGTGCCCCAAAAAGGCCTCTTTCAATATTTGGGATCGATAATTCATGTGAGTTGAGAGAGTGAGAGCGATGTTATCCAAAGGATTTAGGCAGGTTGAAACAAATAGAGACGTGCTTCTAGAATTTTGTGTGATCGGCTGATGCCACTCAAACTAAAGAAAAATTTTATAGGATGGCAATGAGCCGGCCATGCTTTATGGATC
Source organism: Warburgia ugandensis (assembly GCA_035236585.1). Lineage (NCBI taxonomy): Eukaryota > Viridiplantae > Streptophyta > Magnoliopsida > Canellales > Canellaceae > Warburgia > Warburgia ugandensis. The sequence continues at coordinate 50,473,106 of CP141133.1, read as the reverse complement.
AGATTGTTGGGCTGTTAGGGAACAACATGGACATAGGATGATCATAGCTGAAATGAGGATGTTGAGATGGATGATTGGAAAGACAAGAAATGATAGAATTAGAAATGAAAACGTTAAAGAAAACTTAGGAGTAGCATCAATAGGTTACAAGATGAGGGAGGGTAGACTTAGATGTTTTGGACATGCCCAACGGAGACCAAAAACGGCATTAATTAGAAGGAGCTAGTCAGTCCAAGTTGAAGGCTCTAAAAGGGCAACAGGAAGGCTTAAAAGGCCATGGTTAGAAGTAGTGAAAAGATAAAGCTCTTGAACTTAATGAAACAATGACACTTGATACAGGTGAATGGAGGAACAAGATTCGTGTAGCTGACTTCTAATTGGAATAAGGCTTAGATGATGATGACACAAACTTGTTTCTTTAAGGAGATGGAATATTCATTTTAACCAAGCTCTGACATTTATGGTCTTAAAGAATTGTAAAGATCATTTGCTTTGCTTCAACTTTAATAAATGGATAATAATTTTCTTGATGCTTTTTATCTTGGTATATGTTACTTGGAGGAAATTATTTTACTTGATCCTGTTGACGAACCCGGGCTCCTACTCGTTTCATATCGAAGATTCAGTTGCCATTGCATATTTTTGTAGTTAGATTATATTGCTACTGAGCTTTCTAAGCATTTGAATTTTCCTGGTACATGCTAACGAGTTAATAGTAGAGTTGCGATGCAAGGTGCAAAGAAGGCGATGCATTGTCCTGATGCTACCTTGTAAACTCCATTTGCTGTGTCTTTACAAATTATTATGCTATTATTTAGTGCAACTTTAATTCGTCATGATATATTTCTTCGTGAAGGTTTAATGTTACTTTGGAAATCGTTACTGGTTTCAAGATTGTTATCATGTTCATTTTTTTTCTTTTAGGACGCATAATAATATATATGGAACCATTTCCTGTTGTATGTTGATATGCAGCCTTGAGTGTAGGCCCAAATTTCTGAATAGTTTGCTGGATGGCATCACAGTTGGGTAATTGCTTCTGATGCTTTTGCCTTGTCCATTCAAGACTGTGCATGCTTAGGTTTAGCGTGATACATTTGCTAATACTGGTTTTTATCCTATACTATTACAGATAAGTTTTGCTTTTATTGGTGTCTCCCTTGAATCTATTATTTTATTGTCCGTATGACTAAACTGATCTATCATAGTGACTGAAATGATCTACATTTAGTGAAACTATATGATAATATGCTTTTCTTCTTTGAAGGTTGATCGGCATCCCCAGTTCAGAAGTTCTAGATGCCTTTTTGTTGTACGAACTGATGGTGGATGGATAGACTTTTCTTACCAGAAGTGTTTACGAGCATATATTCGAGCAAAGTACCCCTCTTATGCAGAAAGATTCATACAAGAACGTTTCAAACGCGGTAGCAGTAGCAGTTTTGTATGACAGAACACTTATTGGAGCTCTTGCTTGATTTATAATACAGGTATTATGTAGTTATAGCTGTTGCGCCCTTCATCATATATGTAAATGAATATGGGTTGTCTCTCTTTGTTCTTCTCTATCATGTATGAAATGCAAAATTGTCTCACTTATTTAATTGGAAAACTTAGTATATGTATAGGCATAACGGCTCATTATACAGTTATTGGGATGTGGAACCCACCAGATGGACCTAAGTCAGCTAGTGATAGGGTAGTAGGATTCTCAAGTCATTGGACTTGGTTTATAGAGTTCACCGTATTCGCCCCTGTATTCTTTTGCCCAGAGGAAGAAGTAGGGGGGATTCCTGGAGGGTTTTCGGTTGGGGATGAAAGGGGAGGAAACCTAGTTAATTTTTAGTATTTTAGGTTTTATAGCAGTCAGTCAATGGTCATTTCGGGGGATCAAAGGCCACATAAGAAGTCTGTGCCATATAAATGTGACGGATTAGTTTCCGTCGAACTTTGGATCAATTGCAGATGATGTTTATACGGGATACAATTCAATTAATTTTGTGTTCAAGATAAATATGAGAAATTACGATCTTACAACTTTGCCGTTTATAGCTCATATGTTATAATTTATTAATGAACTATTTTTAATCTTTGCCACAAGTTTTAGGGAAAATATTCTCTTGTAGCTTGTCAAAATTTCCTGCAGTGGGAAGAAGTGGCATTTGAGAGTGGTAACAAGTATTTGAAGGCACCTCTCTTGGAATGCCTACAAGTTGTGCTTCCTCTCTATCCCCCTCTTCCCATTGTTCTTTCTGGAAGTTGGATATATACACTCATCCATGGCCACAAACCTTAGTCAGCTAGGTCGTGATGTTCTTAACCCAAATCTAAGAAGAAAATAAAGAAGTTGATCACTTCAAAGGGATATTCTAGAAGAACCTGGATGTTCTAATGCAGAGGAAGCCAAATAAATCTTTTATCATTTCCTTTTCTTTGAGCAGTTGCAAGGAAAGATCTCCCATTTGGAGTTGTCATCTGAATTGTTCTCTAGATATGCTCTCCTCACGTAATGTTTCAAGGTGGTAGTAATGGGCAGATTTCCCATTTGGTTGTGTCCTATTATGTCATGTGTTTTTGTGTTCATTGTGGAAGATACTAAAGGGGGATTTGTTTCCTAGAGGCATGCTCTCCACTTTTTCCAATTAGATCGTCGAGTTTTGTTTTTGGATTTTGTCTTCCGATTTTTTTATATGAGGGCTTTCTATTCGTGGGTTTGTAGCCTATTGCTTTATTGGTAGTTTGAATTTACCTGTTGGGAGCCTAAAATTGGTTATTCATGGGGTTTGTAGTCTCCAGATTTGATTCATCTTCTCAAAACTCTAGATCGAGAAATTCTACCCTTGAATTAATGTGGGGATTTTGTTGCAAAAATACTAGGAAAGATGGAATTAAAGAAAACTGGAATAGAACAGGGATAAAGAAAATTGGAATACAATAGGAACATAGATGGAATTAAAATGGGGACAATGAAGGATTATTTATTTAAAACAGCAAAGGGTAAAACTAGAATATTTTTGGAATTTTGGTTTTAACTGAAAAACAAAAATAGAAGCCCGAGGAAGAAGGCGATGAAGGAGGGGGAAGCCGGAGATAGGGGAAGGAGAGAGGAATTGGTGAAGGAGAAAACCCAAATCCAAGTCATTTCTCCTCCGAGTTGATCAGAGCAGCTGAAGGAGAAAAAGGGATGAGAGAGAGAGAGAGAGAGAGAGAGAGAGAGAGAGAGAGAGAGATGGCAGAGGGAGTTCCCGTCTGATGCAGTGAAGTGGTTGTCAGTATGTGGCTGATAGAGTTGCCGGTGTCGTGAAGCAAGGAGGAAAGGTAGGCCTGGGATCGATCGCCGGTGAGTTGATCGTCTGGTGAAGTGCTCACCAATGTCTGGTGTGATGAAAAAGGATTGACCAATCGAGCACGGTGGGTTAGGCGGTGATGCCGGTGGATGACTGCCTTGTGGTACGCGCCAATGATTGGAGAGAAATAGGATTCACTGGCCAGCAATGGGATTTTCAACCGATGCGTGTAGAAGAGAGAAGAGAGAAGAGAAAGTGAGGAGGAGAAGAGGGAAAGAGGAGCCAACTGATGACTGTGGGTGAAGGTGGGTGGTGGGCAGATAGAGCAAAAAATAAGGAGATAGTAGTGCTGCTGGCTTCATGCGCGATACAGAGAACGGAGATGGAGGGCTACGTACGCGTGGTGCTCAATGGATTGAGGAAGAGGAAAGAAGGCGGCGGATTTGGCTGGAGAGAGGGTAAGCCAAGAAGACGAGTGGAGAACGAGAAGCAGGAGATGAGAGGAAGCAGAGGGGGTGAAGAGACGAAATAGAGGGAGGAGGATGAGATAGAGAAATAGGGGTTGCTATGCGGGAGAGAGAGAGAGAGAGAGAGAGAGAGAGAGAGAGAGGGGAGATGCGGGGAGCAGCCTGGCATTGTGACTGATTGGGCTTGTGGGAGTGGACAGGGAGAGAGGAGTGTAATAGAGAGATGGGAGAGGTACGTGTGAGAGACAGAGGGAGAGTAAGAGAGAGATAGGGAGAGCGAGAAAGAGAGTAGAGAGGAGTGCACACGAGAGAGAGAGAGAGAGAGAGAGAGAGAGAGAGAGAGAACAGGGAGAAGAGATCCAGCCTCCCACCCTCCAGCTTCTAACCCTTGTTCTTCAAATTTCTTTCCTTTTTATAGATCTTCTAGACGATTCAAACTCCTCTTCTTCTTCCTTATCCATATATGTTTTCTGATGATCTTTAATTTTTTCTTTTTCTAGGAAGTTTTCTCATCTTGATCTAATCTATCTAATTTGATCTAGATCGTCCAATTTTAATTTGATTAATCTGCAACACATAGGACCAAATTAGAATCATTTAAACCATTCATTACTCCTTTGATTAGATTTGATGATCATTTGACCATTAAATTTTACAATTCAACGGTTGGATGACCAATTAGAGATAAAATGTAAAATTTGATACAAATTTTCAAAATTGATTGCTTAGATGCTAGATTAAGGGTATTTTAGCCAAAATTTAACACTTAACACTAGCCACATGGATAACAAAGCCACACTTATATGACTTGTCTTAAACTAAAGATCCTTAATTACAATAGAATTGAGTTGGAATCAAAGACTTCCTGGCATAGTTGGTAGTAGACAACTCGACACCTCCCTTGAAATACCCTTGGTCGTAGTTCGAGTCACCACTTTTGCCTGTGGGCAAGGATTAAATTTAGGAGAGAGATTGTGTTTGTGATCTTCTTTATAATTCTTTACTTGTGAATGGTGGGGCATGCAATAATAAATGGAGTATAAATCTATTTGCAATTGGATGATTAAATTTGATATGCAATGGCTTATTGATGAATGTAAACCATTTTATTTTCCTTTTCTAACCTCCCATTTGGAGGCCATGAAAGAAAGAAATAGAATAATGAGATGGCTTTAAAATTTTAAAAGTAGCTAATCCATAGCATGGATTGCTAGGATATGTAACATAAAATCAAGATTCATGAAAGGGGTTTTGAAATTGCGGAGATGAGGGTAACAATGGGGGTAGGATGGAGAATAGTGTCAAGGTGTTAGGATGAACATATAAGGTGTTACAATAAAAAAAAGAAAAGAAAAAGATATAATACCTTGAACATGTTTGGTTCGTATTAGAGTCCTAGATCAAGTGGTGGAACAAAAAACAGTAATTTTGTTGAGATCTTTGCTGGGAACCATAATGGAGCATCTCCCTTAATTAATGGTATTACTAAAATGGGTAAATCAATTTTGAAAAATAAAAAAGGAGGGGTTATTAGATAGATTAGGAATGACAAAGTTTTGATGATCTTTGAGTATAAAGACATGGTTAATAAAATTATTGCAAATTGATGTGAGACATAGGTTGGACTATTCATATGTTTGAAACAATGGCCTACAAATCAAGGAAGAATGAAGGGGCTGCATTGGATTACAATGAAAGGGATGCCATATGATGGTTGGTATCTGCCATTTTCCAGTCGATTGATGGATTTGTTAGAAAGTTTTTGGGGTTCGATGATTCAGTGTTATCCTAAGAGGACATTGGAGTGGTTAGAATGTTCATCCGAGCTTCAAGTAAACTCCCAAATTTTGATCAAAGAAGAGGAGGTCTAGATTATGGTTAAAACAAAATGGGTTGGGGTTCCAAAAAATTTGGAGGGGATGAAGGTTGTTAACTTAGATTCAACGGAGGAAAAGGAAAGTGAAACAGAAGAAAAAGAAGACAAAATTAGCCAAAATTTTTTAGGTTGGACCTTTCATATAAAAGGGACTTTGAGAAACAAAAAGCTTGCCTAAGATTCAAATTACAAATTCAAGATATTTAACTAGAAGAAATGTAATTTTTTGCCTACAAAATCTAGTGGGGAGAAGACTAAGTCAAAATCAGACAGCGTAGTAGCTAACTCAATAGGAAGTGGGGTTGGTCAGTCCACGTTACATGAAAAAAATGTCAATCCTCATTAGTTTTCTTCCTTTCCAATTCTGAAGCAGAACCAACTTCAAATACAAAAACCTGATCCTTAGCAAAGAATGGCATGACAAGGTGAAGATTTCATTTCATCATAAGGGTTACTGCGAGGATTTGAGAACCAGTTAAGGATATCTTAAGAGATGCTTAACAAGGTCAATATTCTTGAAGAAGAAAGTCCACAAGTAGAAAGGAAAGATATGAGACAGAAGAAAATCAAGAAAAGGCATGTGGAATTATAGATGGTAGAAAATTTTTGCTTCCATTCAAGACTATCATTTGAAGGAAGAGAAGAAGATGTAATTAGATTCTTTGAAACTTTTAGGATTAGAGCTATATCTTTCTTATCACAGGAGACTCCTTGTTTTAAGGGGGAATAGAGGTCTATAAATTGCACGGATGGATTATGATGATTGTGTGTTGGAATCTTCAAGGCACCATCCACCCCAAAAAGTAATTCTCTATCAAATAATTCTTCATGAAAATTCAACCTATGATATTTTTATTTCAAGAGACAAAACTGGAGGGGGTAGATCATAGAACGTTAGGGTCTATGGGATAAAATAAATCATTTGATTTTGCTTACCAGGTGGCATGGGGAGCTTTTGGTGGGATTTTGGTGATTTAGAATGAGAAAAATGGAAGCCTCATTGGTGGAAACCAATGATGAATTTTTGGCTTTAAATGTCAATAAGAAATCTCAAAACTTCCAATCGAAGATTTTGATTGTGTATGCTTTGAGATGTGATGATAGTTGAAATAGAATGTCTGATTCTATTGTAGGAAAGAGAGGAATTGCTCCATTCTAGCAGTGGTTGACTTAAAAAAAACATCTACATCTCAAATTAATTTACAGTTGAATGAATTCTCTAGATTTATCACAAAAACAAATCTAATCCCGATCTTAGAAGTAAAGCACATTTGAATGAATCAGCAGACACATCTGATTCTCAATAGAATGGATCGAATGTGGATTTGAGGCCACTAAATGGAAAAATTCCCTTCCTTGGTGTAGAGTATAAACTTCAATGAGATTTCTTATCATTGATCGTTGTGTTTGGAGTTAAATCTAGTTCTTTGGGTTTGAAACCTTTTAAATTTGACAGCGTTTAGCTAATAATAAGGAGGATTTCTAGAGAAAAAAAACGAGGAATAGTGGAGAAGGGCACTAGTGGATTGCAAAAGAAAAAAATATTCTTTCTTCTAGGGTCTTTCTCCTGAAACAAAAACTTAAGGTGGGGAAGAGAGGAGAGGAAGGACAAGGAAGAAAAAGGAGAAGTCCTTGTAAAGGTGTTTAAAAGATTGTATCTAGCTAAAGAGGAGGAAAATTTCAGTAAGGACATAATAAAAAGAAACCAAATCAGGGCTAAACTAGTGCATGAAGATTGGCTAGATGAAGTCCAATCGAGAAATTTTTTTAGAATTATGTGGATCAAAGAAGCAAACTAGAATACAAAATTCTTTAGTCAAATAGTGAATTATAGAGTAAAGAAGAACATGGTTCCTCTACTACAAATTGGTGACCACATGTCTAAAGACCTAGAATTTATCTCAAATGCTTAAGTGAAACAATTTAGTAAGTTCTACAAAAGGATGATGCTTTCAAACCTATCCCCTCAAATATATACTTTAAATAAATTTTAATCCCCCAAGCTGAATTTATAGAAGCAAAATAGTTTTCAATGTTGAGACAGCATGTGTACCAGATGGTTCAATCTCAATATTTCTAATTCTGTTGGGATATTGTGAAAGATAATCCATTTTCTCATGTCATTGATTTCCAAGCTAATGGTAGAGTAGATAGGTAAGTGAGGGCTTCTTTTATCTTACCTATTCCTAAAAAGAATGCTCTTAACATGTTAGAAAATTCATACCTATTTGGCTAATGTCTTCAATTGCAAAGATAGTCTCTAAATTGTTGGCAAATAGATTGACAAAGGTCATGGAGGGTATCATCTTAATGAGTGAGTCTACTTTTTTAAATTCTAGACAAAGTTATGAATGGAATTCTGATTCCAATTGAAGTGGTTGAATATATATATATATATATATATATATATATATATATATATATATATATAACCAAAAAGGAGGGACTTTTCTCAAACTTGACACAAAAGGCTTGTGATTAGGTTAATAGAAGTGTACTTCTTCATCTTATGCATAGAATGGGGTTTGGAGAAAAAAATAGACTATGGAGTGTTTGAAATCCTTCACCAATCTTGAATATCTCTACTAGTAAATGGAAATGTAAAAGGTTTTGTAAGGATGGAAAGAAGGTTCAAAAGGAGATCCTCTCTCCCCTTTGCTCTTTACTCTCAGAGGAGAGTTTTTCTCAAATACATTGAAAGGCCATGGAAAGGGATGCTTTTAGAGGAATTAGTTTGAGAAGGGGAACATCTATCTCGCTATATGTAGATGGCAGCTTTGTTTTTTGTCAACCATGTCTTAAACATATTTCCAATCTTAGAAAGGTAATCTAGTTGTTTATTTGGGTGTCTAGGGAAAATGTTAATCAGGAGAAGTCAGATGAGATTGGAAAAGGGGTGGAAGATGTTAAATCAACTTTCTAAAATGCCAAAGTATAGAGTGGAGAGAATGCCATTTCCATGTTTGGGAGTTCCAATTTGTAGGGAATCGCTAGAAAGAAACACTGGCATGTGATGGTGGAAAGAATTTAAAAAAAGTTGGCTACTTAGAAGAAAATTTACTTATCTTTGAGAGGTAGAATCACTCTAATTAAGGCCCTTTTAGCAAATTACTAGTGTCTCTTATGCCAATTTATAAAATCCCTACTTTAGTGATGAATGAAATTGAAAGAATGCAATTCCAACTTTTACCTCATATGAATGGAGAAGAAGAAGCTACACTTGGTAAGATGGGAAAAGGCGTGTAAAGAAAAAAAATGAGGGGATGGGGGGATTAGAAAAATTAAAGAGTTTAATAGAACTCTGCTTGGTAAGTTGATATGGAGATATAGAGAAAATTGGGATAATGTGTGGAAGAATGTATAGGATTGTAAGTATGGGTATTACATGATACATAGAGGACTACAAATCCTAAGATCAAAAGTTTTTCTACTATTTTGAAGAATATTTTTATAGTTATAGACAAATTCTAAAATCATAGTTAGAAATGAAGTATAAACCTCTTTATGGTATGATAATTGAATGGAGAAATCCCTTTAGCTATCACTTTTGGCAAACTTTTGCACTTGCCACAAAAATGAAAGTTAAGATTGCATATTTAATGATAATGACATAGGAAAATGTCATTTTGGACTTGAATTTGAGAAGAAAAACTAGAGCTAGACAACTTAAATAGTATGATGAACTCATGTTTCTCCTTAAGACATAAGATGTCTACCTTCTCAAACAAGATAAAAGAGTTTTGAAACCACAATCATTTGGAACATTTTCATGTAAGTTCTTTTTAGTTATCATAAAGTCCCAGGAACCTTTGGCCCCTCAACACTTCTTATGGAAGTTGAAGGCTTCCCCTCATTTTATTCTTTTGCATGGACTGTTGCTCAAAAGAAATTTCTATTAGCTAATAATCTCATGAAGATGTGGGCCTTACCTAGCTAGTTTTTCCTTTGTTATAAAGATGTTGACTTCTCAAATCATATTTTATTATGTTGACTTTTCCTCAATCTATATGGACCCATTTCCTTTTCTTCTTTTTTTCCTCAATCAATTGGGTGTGTCCAAAATCTCTTATTGGCTTGTTGATTTAGTGGATGTCACTTAGAGGAATGGGGAACAGAAAAATCCTGGTAGGTTGTTATGCCTCTTATTTTATTATAGCTTTGGAATGAGAGAAATCTCAGATGAATTTTATAATAGGAAGCTTTTTTCAATGTTGTAGAGTACACTTGCTCCCAGACTTTACAAAATTAGAAGAAATTTGTTTATTTATCTAAGAGAAAGGCCAAAGGAAAACCTATGAGGAAGCCTTTGCTTCAAGGATGGTACGAAATGAATGTTGATGGTGCAATTGTTGGAAGCCTAGGGGTGGTTGGGTTTTGAGGAGCAGTTAGGAGTCATGATGCAACTAAGGTGCTGGAATTGAAAGAGAATTTGGATCATAAAGATTCTACAAAGGCTGAGATGATGGTTGTATTCCAGTGTTTCTATGTATGCAAACAACACCAATTCCTTCCTTTGGAAGTGGAAAGTGACTCGGCTAATACAATGTATGGTTGAAAGATTTAAAAGGATCTGTCATGGAGGTTTCAGTCTTTTATAGTTTGCATTTTGGAATGGTCCCAAAATAAACAAATTGTTTTCAACCATGTCTTAGATTAGCAAATCTAGTTGTAGGTGATTTGGCAAGTCAAGGAACAAGATTTATTGGGGATTTGTAGGTGCATATGTGGCTTTTTCAATGATAACAAGCAAGGTAGATTGAAGTGAGGTTTTTGTGGGTTGGGATTGGATAGGGGGTGGACAAGGCTAAAAATGAGTTGAGGAATGTTAAGTTTTTTTACATTTTTTCTTTTTTGTCTATGTATGTTCTCAGTATATACCTTAATTGTAGTTTAAAGAGGGAGGTGGATAGGAATCTAAGGTTTGTATCTGGTTTCAGATATGGTGTAGGTTTTATGTGTCTAAAGATTCTAGCTAGAGTGATGTAGGGTCATCATCTTGGTCAATTAACTATTTTGTTTACCATCATTTCAATATACTTACACACTCTTCAATAATAAAAAAAATCCAATGAAAAATATATTTATAATAAAAAACCCTACTTTAGTAAGTACCTTAAATTTTGTGTAAGAAAAATATTACTAAAACACCCTCCAACTTAAACCCATCATTCAACCATTTGATAGTAACGTCTAAAATGATGATTGGAACACCTATATTTAAAACACATGAAACATTTATTAATAGAAATTCATGATACAGCTATTCACTAAAAATATAGAATATTATTCCTTCCTTAGAGTTATTTCATCAAATATGCAAAGTCACCCTTCCTATCTATTACTTCATTCAATGAAATATTAATATCATCACATACATTTTCCCTACAAATATGTAACACCTTGCTTCCAATCTATTCCTTCCTTTTCAAGGAGGCATTTTATCTTTTTGTGCTCCCTCATTTTATCTTTGGCCCTCAAGTGTATTTTTCATTTTTTTTTTTTTCCCATTTTGGTGTCATTAACTACCAACAAAAATGAGCCTAAAAAAAAAAAGAGATCGAAACTCATGGTTGAGTTGCCAACAAATGTTTAGTGCAAAAAATGTCTAGCACAATTGGTTGTAGAGAACTCAACATCCCCCTTGAAGTGCACTTGATCACATGTGCAAGTCGACTTTCCCTTTAGCTAGGATTAAGTTTTGGCATATGAGAATGTTTGAGTAATTTGCTTTGTAATCTTTGTGCTCTAATAGAGAGAAAGAAAGAAAGAAAGAACTCATGTATTGTCACTACGTTATGATATCATTTACCTTGTCAAAATAATTATCAAAATTGCAGAAATAATTTATAAAAATGCACACATCCAAGCCAAATATTGGTAAAATCAGAAAATGTTCATGAAAACTTTAGTAAAAATTATGGGAAAGTCATTTTCTAACATGAGTTTAAGCTTTCATCTCAATCTTGAACTAGATTTATAAATACTATTTGAGAATTTAACAAATTATTTATGAAATTTAAGTTTTATTAGGTAAATTTATTTTAATTTCTTAATTTTACTTTGAATTTTAAAAACCTAGCAATTAATTATTTATTTTGGAAAAGGTCCAAGCATAAAAAATCTAGGACATTATAAAAAAAATTCCAATTATTTAAAGAATTTTGTGACTATGACGATATGTACTTGCTTGCTAGCTAGCCCACCCATCATACATATTGTAATTATCTAATTACAAGCACATCTAGCTATTTGAATGTGCCTCTCTTAATTTACACATCATTAGACTTTGTTTATAATCCTTCTAGACCATTAGATGCATATTAAATCTTACTAGGTCAAAAGACCTAGATAAACCAAAGGTAAAGGTTCAATAGGTCAATGGTGTATGTCCCTTGTCTCTCTAAAGCATCTCCAACTTTCTAATTGTAACCCAAGAACATCCCAAAGCTTATTTTTGGCTATTTTCATATTGAAACATTGTCACACTACATGATCCCTTCCCCTACTTGCATACCCTTAAACCATTTTTGCAATACTTTTTCTCTCCCAATCATAACTACGGAATATTAAACTTTCTTTCTCATCAGATCTTTTATGATATCCATACACATGTGAATCAAGAGTAATACTAAGTGATCCATTCAAGTCAAGTTACTATACAAAAGGACTTCACTTTAACATAATGGATTGCACCTTTGATTGAATGGGCCTTCCAGTATGATCTTCTCTAGCAACTGTGAAATGGATAAATGGATTAATCCAATCCAATCCACGTGGATACAGATTGAATGTGATGACTCAGGTTTTCACATGCATTTTTAAAATGCAATAATTAATTCCTAGAGCGGGATCGATCCCTAATTGAAAACATTGTTAGAAAACAATGCAATGCAGCAGTAAATCTTTCATTTTAAATTCATTTTGAAAACCCCGAGTGCCATTTACTTTCAATTATGAGTAAAGTAGTTTTGAAAATTTCAAAAATCATAAATGTATTCCCAGGTCTATCCAGTCACAGCTCACATCCTAACTGTAAATAAGTACAGATACATGTCCAAAAGGTAGAGTGTTTACTTACATTCATGCTTGTCTTCTCTTCATTCACTTGATTACAGCACTAACATGTTCTGATACTCCTGCTAATTCTATGTTGAGCTAATCTGTAAAAATAATATATTAGGGCGAGTATTTCTCATACTCAGTAGGTGGTCTGATATTATTATTTTGAAAACATGGCATGCAACATATATAAATTCAAGGAGCTGTGCATAAAACGTAAGCTCATTGATGCAATTTCAATCATGGAATCCGTATGCAAATCATGTCATCTAAATATGACTAAAATCATAACATAGAAATTCATAGATCCAGGTAATATGATCTCGGCAATACATCAAACCAACGAGTAAGATATAATAATAATGAAACTCTGGAAATAGTCATCATTCAAGCAGATATTAGTATCATGCACTTGAGTCTCTCGGCATACATGTCACGCCAACCGATCACGAGTACTCGTATGCGACTATCTCAATGCTATATGCATATTAATCACACTGAAATCATAGGGTCATTATGCTCACGCTTAGCATACAGCTGGAATCCACCATAGCCTCCACGGTGACTATGGATGTCCTTGAAAGGGTACGGTAAACACCTCCAATGGTTGTCCCTATTACCACAATAGTTAGGGAAGGGACAATGCCTTTTTGGTAGTAATATCATCTACCCTTTAGTGGTAGAGGCTAGGAAGCCAACCTCGTACATAACAACCTCTTAGCATAGTGCCCACCAGGCTCAATAGCCCAAAAATATAAAAATCATATCCTCTTTCAATCGAGTCCTAGAGTACCTTTATGGGTCTTGTATATCATTTAAACATGAAATCCAATCATGATTTCTAGATTCACTGGTTATCGGCTAGATCTATATGATTTAGGTTTTCTAGGAGTTGATTTACGTAATTCTTAGTCCAATCTTGGACTAAGAATGTTCTAAGGCCTCTCTTAGATTTATTCTTGAGGTTTGGCCATAGTTGATCTTATGGATTCATAAGATCTCTATGGTTTTTAGGCTATATTCTCCCTAAATAGTCTCTTTCTCCTAAATATTATTGTATAATTGGGTCTGTGTCAAAATTACGGATGCAATGGTCCTTTTGAATCGTCAATCGTAGTTATATAGCCTCCGAAATTGGATTTTAAAGGTCGCGCCTCAACGAACGATCTAGGACAGTCCACTTAGGGTCCACGTGTCGTGGTTCCCAGGATACGTGCACGTCCTGGTTGAATTGCGACCGAGGTCACACGCTCGAGCGATGCGCCACCGCGCTCGTCCCAGTCAGCTTCCTATGGCCGCGTCCTCGATGCGGGCGGGAGGCATTCCGGTTCCGGGAACGCACCATGGTACGGCGTCTGCCCACGTGCATGTGCATTAGTCTGATACTGCTATGTTTTTATGCATTTCCAAATATACTTGATTTGTAGGTAGTCTGATACTACTAAGTTTTTAAAATGCATCTTAAACTCTGACTTGCCTTTATTACTGTGTTAAGCATGCTTTTGATATAATGATGTGTTTATACTAGTATGTGGACTTTTCTTCATGTTTTATGGCTTTAAATATGATACTAGCATGAACTAATTTTATGCATTGCTTGCATGTCTTGAAAATAAATGCATAAAATGCCTAATTTACTATGATTGAGATTAAGGATTACCATGTCATATAATGCATAACCTCGAGGGTTGCTAAAAGACGCTGGAGTGCCCAAAAGAGGCTGATTAGGCAGTTGTGAGGGCCAGGCAGTGTGAGGGACCCAAAGAGGACATTGAGAATAATTGCATGATTTGCAATTAATGAGATTTGGATTAATTATATATGCTTTTTGGGCTATTAAGCCTGATAGGCACTATGCTAAGAGGTTGTTATGTATGGGGTTGGCCTCCTGGCCTCTACCACCAAAGGGTGGATAGTATCACTACCAAAAAGGCATTGTCCCTTCCCTGACTGCTACGGTAAACAGGGACGACCATTGGTGTTCACGGCACCCTTTCGGGGACATCCATAATCGCCGTGGAGGCTATGGTGGATTCCAACTGTATGCTGAGAGTGAGCATAGTGACCCTATGATTTTAGTTTTACCGCTATGCATATAACATTGAGATGCTCATATATGAGTACTCATGACTGGTTAGTTTGAGTGATTCACTAAAAGGCCCATATCCATAATATTCATGGCAATATCCTCATCTGCTTTGATTGATCGGTACTTTAAGATTTTCGTAACTATTATTATTATTATTGGTTGTCCACTTGAGATATTTGCTGAAATTTTTACTAGGATTGCATTTTATGCTCTTCATCTTGTTAATTTATGAGTCTTATAGTTATGCACATATGTCCACGATTACCCAAAAATAGCAATGCATGTCTGTATGATCGCGTTTGAGCATAACCTCTCTTGCATGTCATGATTTCTAACTAGTAATGTCAGACCACCTATTGAGTATGATAAATACTCAACCCAATCCATAATTTTTCAAATCCAACAAAGTACAACTAGAAGGAGGATCGGAAAGCGTTAGGACTACAATCATTTAAGCAAAGGTAAGGCTAAGCGAAGACTTAACTAGTGATCCTTTTCGTAATTGCTATAAACTTGGTTGTAAGTATTTGTTTATAACTGTGACTAACAATCCTGGGAGTAGTACTTATTACTATTTGGTTTAAAAATTGCCATGGCACTATGCATTAAGATTTTGTCATGACACTCGGGCTCTTTATACAAACAATTTTAATTAAAAGAAAAAAGATTTTCTATGCATGCTTTTGCATAAATTATTTTAAAATAGAGATCGATCTCGTTGTCTATCATAAAAATTGCATCATAAAAACCTGGGTCATCACATTGAAGGTCTTTGATCTATGTGGATAGCGGATCAGAGACCCCTAATCTTTATATCTCATATGGTGCAAATGTTGGATTGATAGATAATCCATGAATAGGTTAGTACAATTCCATACTTCAACTTTATTAAGAACTGAAAGTCAAAGAATTTTGAATCTATGACAGATAATAGAAGTAAACATGACGGGCCCATCAAGCAACCGTGATCCACTTCCACAAACATATCACATGATATCTTCTAGAAATAGTAAGAATTCCAATTTGAAGGATCAACTTTGAAGTAATCAACATGATTAGATCCTTTTCTAAACAACTATTAGGAGCTTTGTAATTAATCCAAGCTTCAAGTAAACCCCCAAATTTTGATCAAAGAAGAGGGGGACTAGACTGTGGTTAAAACAAAATAGGTTTGCATTCCAAAAGATTTGGAGAGGATGAAGGTCATTAACCTAGATTCAATTTCAGAGCATCGAAAAGTGAAACGGAGGAGGAGAGAATTTCAGTATAAATTTGTGGGATTTTTTTTTTTTGGGGGGCAGCGGGGGGAATTATTTATAGGCTAATTTTTTATTAGTTTAGTTAACTTTTTAATTATTTTATGATTTATTTCACTTTTTTATTAAATTGAACATGGATTCCTCATCATTCCTACTTTCATCATTTTAGATTACTTATGTTGGTCCTCACACAGCTCACCTAACTTTTGTGAACCTTCACAAAAATGAAATTACTATTTTACCCCTATGGGTAAAATTAAATCCCAAAAATTAAGAAAAATATTGATTTTTCATTTGAACACCAATTTTAGAGTGCTTATAGTTGTTGGATTTGATTTTTTGAGTACATTCCAAATGTCTATATTTCAATTCTTGATTCTATTTTTAGAAAAAGTTAACTTTTAGTAATATAATATTTCACCTCAATTTTCTCAAAATTTTCCAATAATTCAAATAAAGCTACAAAATTTGGGGTTTTTACATGGAGGGGACTCATTGGAGAAAGACACCCACTTGGAGGCAGTGAACGCTAGTGAGGAAGTCTGAGTAGTGGGGGTCGATGCCACATTTTCTCCCTTCTTTCTAACGTTCCCCATTGTTTTTCTTTGTTTTGGGTTGTTGCCTATAGCACAGCCAAATGACACATGGTAGATTGACCCACCACATGTCAAGCCCAACTCCATGTATTACGGGTCAGTTTGTCACATCACATTATTGTTCAAGCCATAAGGGGCATCGTTATCAATGTTAACCCCCTTCAAATTAGTGAAAATTGTAGAATTTTCCACATCGATCTCCATTTCATGAAAATTTATTATTTTTGGAACCGTCTCAATGTGTACATTCAAAAAATATTGAGGTTTTGAGGGTCAATTAAGTTTTTTCAAAAGGTCAATTATGCGAAACTCAAAATGCTAGACTCGTCCCTTAGCTAGGTAAATATTTTTACGATCCAATGGATAGTTCATCTATGCATCCTTTACGTAGCATTGATCTTTCGATGATGCACTATACCCAAGCTTCACTCTAACTCATTTTTCTCATACTCTCATTCAACTTTTAATAAATTTCATTCATGATAACAGGTGTAGCTTTAAATTACTACCAAGTACACGAATCAATGTAGTATTTTCACACAAGAGAGGTCGATCCTATGAGGAATCTCACATATTTGTAGTGGATTGGATTCTATTTAGATCAATTAACTTCAGAAAAAGAGAGAAAGATGTGATTAAACTAGGAAATTAAGACAAACTAAGAAGGAAACTTGCATGGAATTAGAAACTTTCACAAATTAAAGCTAAGTAATTAAAGTGGAAACTTACACAAAAATGACAAGCAACTAAAGTATACTAATGCTAGTTTAGAATGAACAAAACTAAGCAAATTAAGTTATGGAAACTAATAAAAAGGAACTTTCCTAAACTAAAACTTCTTAAAAATGAAACTTTCTAAAATTCAAAAATGAAACTTTTTAAACCTAAAATAAGATTCAAATAATGAATTAACTACTACCAAAAGAAGATTATGCAACTAAACTAAGCAAAAACTAAAAAGGAAAGTGACCTAGTACCATGCGGATGATGCATGGATTGTACACATGGTTCTAGGGTTCAGAAGTGACCAAAATTGATGAAACTAAAGTGAACTATCATGCAAAATAATTAATGGATACAATAAATAACATGAAAAGCTAAATGGGTTCCTAAGGATTCAAGCAACTAAGGTGTTTAAATGGCTGGAAACAAAGCACAAAGTTAAGTGGAGAAAAATTCCAGATTCCAACTACATAAAAATCAAGCATAAGGAAGTAAGAAACATTCCATAACGAGAATTCCCACAAAACTTTATTGATTCACTTCCAAACTACACTAAAATTATGTGCATAAAATGTCCACAAATTTTGGAACTTGCTCATAGTTTAAGTTTGCAAAACTATATCTCAAATATAACAAAACTTCAATATAAAGATCCCAACATAAAGTATAATGATATACAAGGTAAACAAAGAAAGGAATTTAAGAGAAAAGAAGTGTAAAAGGGTGAATTAGCTAAGTGAAAATGGACCTAAAATAAAGTGGTGAACAAGAAAGAAAAAAAAAAAAATGGAATTCAAGAGGGGATTTTCAATTTCTAAGGTACTTATTCTCTTGGCTGTAACTACTAGATAATAACTAACTTAAATCTTGGTTGAATAAAAAGGAAAAGCTAAATAATTGAAGCAAGAAAGAGGAGGATTGAAGGCTGGAAAGTTTCATGTAATCTAAGGAACAAAACAAGGAGAGCTTAGAGCAATGAAACTAAATAGAAAAAACAAAGCTACTAACTTAAATTAGAGAGTAACTAACCAAGACAATAACTAGAAAACCGAAGGAAGAAATCATCAAAGAAGTTCCAAAGTCCAGTAGTAAATAACACTAAAAGGGAGCTAGATTTCAAGGTGTCTCACCCATCTCTATTTGGAAAATTCGTATGAACCATGAGCTATATAATGATGAGTGGATTCCTATCTTAGAAAAGGTGAATCCACGAGGAAGGTGACTCTAGGGTTAGGGTATTGAATGAGAAAGGTTAAGAAGAGTTTTGGAGGAGGAGATTTAGATAGGAATGATGTCATAAAGATGACATAAGAGAGATGAATAAGCATGGGCTATCTGGTTACTAATTTTATAAGGGAGGCATCATTTTCCATGAAGGAAGGTGGATCTCCACCCTCCTAATTGACTGGTGATTGTTGGTGAGAAGAGTGGGAAAAAATAATAGAAAAAATAAAGAGAAGAATATAGAAGAGAACCAAGGGTTTTTACATGTTATATAGACTTATGACTAAGGTTTCCTAATTTAGAAACTACTTGATTTTGCCAACTAAGCAAGGGGGTGTCCTCCTCTTAGATGGTGGCTCCTTCCTTGACTTAAAAACATGCAACCCTAGGATGAATGGTAGATTAGGGTTATTAAATGGATTAGGAATGTGGGGTTTTCTCCCTTGATGAGTCTCTTAATGCATGATCATCTTACCTTTTACAATTATCTCTCAAAATCACTTAAAAATCACACTTTTAACATAGAAAAGTTGCATGAAGTGATGGTCCAATCGTGTGGCTCCACGTGGCACTCCTTATCTTGATGGCTCATTCGTTGGTGGCTTAAGTGGTTTCAATGCTTGGCTTCAAGGCTTAAGTAGCTCATATGGCATATCACCTCTTTTTCATGGCTTTAATGGCTAAGTGATTTGAATGACTCCCATGCCAAGGTGGCGAAAATGCATGGCTTGGACTTGGATCCATTTCTAGTTATCTTTTGCTTCTCTAATTACTTCATTAGTTGCATTGGATGATCTTGAACCTTCATCACACCTACAAGCTCCAAGGTGTACAGAAGATGATACAAAGGGCATAAGCCCCATTATTTCTTTGCATCAAGAGGAAAATGAACAACCTTTTAGGAAGACACAGAGTCTGCTTAGCCTTAGCATTCAAAAAGTTGTAAGAGAGAAGGAATTTTTTTTAGCTTTTCGATGTTGGCATCATATATACTTGATTTGATAGCTCTTAGGACAATTCACAATGAATTATTCCTAAGGTGTTTCCATTCATAGAGGTCAACCATGCTGTGTTGCTCCCCACCACAAATCACTACGTGGCGAATGTATATCAACTACCGTGAGATTTTGAAGTAGAGTGAGTTTTTCTAAAGGCTCCTTTCTATTAGTATAGTTTTAGGTTTTAAGTAATATCATGGTTTGTTTGGAAATAATCATATAGATTGCATTTGCACGAGCATATTTGTGCATTTTTGCATCAGTATATCCACATCAGCAAATCTATGCACTATCATCAAAGTGTAGGTATAGTACTTCCTATCTTTTCTCTTTGGTATTTTTTTCTTTATCTATGATTTTTAATTCTAAACATGGAGGACAATGTCAAATTTAAGTTTATGGGTGGGGTATTTTCAAAATTGATGTGTTCATCAATGGTTTTTATCAGTTTATGAGTCAAAACTGCATTTAAAAACAAAAAATAAAAATTTCTATATTTTTTGTGGAAAGTTCCTGCACAAGGATGACAATTTGGATTTTTTACAAATTTAGTGTTATTCTTAGACTTTAGCTCATTAATAGATTTGCATACAATTAGTTCATCTTTTTTTTCTTTTTTCTAAAGTTTTACATGAAAATTGAACTTGGAACAATTATTGCAAAATTAGCCATATATGTAGTTTAAGTTTAAGAGTAAGTACCACATAGAGATCCTAAAGAAGATAAGTAGAGGCATAATCCATGTGAGATTAGAGCCATTCATTCTTTTTATTACATAATTTCCAATTTTTCTTTAGCAAGCATTAGTTTTTAATTGGTCTCATTATTCTTTATTTTGGTCAACTATTATGAAATCATATTAAAGATTGCATTAGATCCGATGAAGATAGAGACATATTTGAGTCATATGAAACCTAGGAAATGATATAGGCCATCTTTGACTAACCCAAAGCCTTTACCCTTTCCTATGTTATTTTTTGCTATTTAGCCTTTTGAGCCTTTATATTATAAGCCTTTTCTTGTTAACCAATTTATTGTTGACCATATTTAATCGTCTATTATATCCATTGTCCATTCTGTTTTGAAAATGTGTAGAGATAGTTGGAGAAATATCTTGATGAAATAGTATGAGCTACATAGTTCAAGAGATGAACATCAGAAGAATTGAAAGAACAAAACTAGAAGAATGATATATCAAAAGCTAAGTGAAAAAGTGAAAAAAGAAAATAAACATGGGGATAGCTAAAGAAAAAGAAGAATGTTCACTCTTATGTATAGAAAAGAAAATTGTGAATATACTAGTAGAAGGCCTCTACATATTCTTCAAAACATTTTGTTTACCCTTTTACTACTTTCTTTGATAACCCTATCATAAGCCTTATATTTCATCCTACTAAAAGACCTAACTTGATATTTAGAGTAGTATGGTTTGGATGTGGCTATGAATGAGTAGGGATTCTTGTAAAGTGTGGCATTCTTAAATAGTTCATATCCTTTCCATGAGACTATTTCTTAGGTTTTTTTTTAAGTTACCATCCTTCCATATGAAATATGTGAGATT
Source organism: Warburgia ugandensis (assembly GCA_035236585.1). Lineage (NCBI taxonomy): Eukaryota > Viridiplantae > Streptophyta > Magnoliopsida > Canellales > Canellaceae > Warburgia > Warburgia ugandensis. The sequence continues at coordinate 50,451,967 of CP141133.1, read as the reverse complement.
ATTTGTCTTTGATACACATTATTTAGCTCAAATATTAATGAGAGTGCTACCACTTCTAAGTGTCAATTATAACCTCTAAGATTTGAAGTCAAAGCGTACTTTTGGATGTTAATTCAGGTTATAGTTACTTAGAGGCTATATTCACACACTCACATTCCAAGGCTTAATTAGTAATGGAATATCTTTAGCATAAGGGTAAAACTTTGAATTGTTGTTCATTATTATTAACATGCTAAAAGTTGGATATTTAATAGATATTAAATAAATAAATTCTCTAAGATAAATAACAAAATTACCATCAGAATGTTTTTGAAAAATGTTTACGAGTATTGTTTTTGAAAGCCCTTATGAGACTATGATTTGTCTACTAGGGGTAAACTAGGGTTTAAAAGCTTTTTGTATCATGCTAAATGTAGAGGCAACACCTACGAAAGTAGTTAGGAGTCTTAAATTTTTTTATTCTTTATTTTTCTTTTGTTTTTTTGCTCAAGGACTACCAAAATATATGTTTGGGGGTATTTGATATACACATAAATATTACATATAATATCTCTATATTTAGCAATTTTAACCCTGCTACCTTAAATATCACTAGTTATGTATTTTTTCTTCACATTTTGCAGGATTAGGGTACAACTGAGAAAAATGTTATTTTTAGCAAATCAAAAGCCTAAAAGAGAGAAATTCTTCCATTTTAGTGAAGCCATAGACCTAAACACCATAAACCATGAAGTTTAAAATGCTATGAGTTTGTCTATATCAAATTCAGAGCAGTTAGGAGCCTCAAAGCATCCACCAACCTTATATGTCCTAAAAGAGAGCATTTTATCAAAAGTGAGGGTGGCAAGCTTCTCATGCATGCATTCATGCATTCCACCACTTGAAGAGGTTCTAGGAGACGCTACATTCACATACAATGGATGCACACATATATAATATCTTTTTCTAAAGAAAAATAAGTAAAAAATTGGGCCCTAGAGGAAGACTTCTTACACCCATTTTCTCTCTCTGTTAACTTCAAAATGGGATGACACAAGGGAGTCCATGATTTCCACAAAGGAAGGATGTGTTACACATATAAAAACACCTTCTTACATGAGAAAAATAAAGAGAAATAGTAGGTGAAAAACCTACAGTGGAGAGAGGGCATTTATTGGAAATCTATAGCCAATATTCATCCATACTTTTGAAGCATTCAATGGCCAAGATGTACCCTAACTCAAGGCTATTCTAAAGAATGCAATGAGAAGACACTTAAGTTAGGGTAGATTAATGAGAAAGAGCCATGCAAGAGAGTGAAAGCAAAGCATCCTATAAGTGGAGATCTTTTTAGTGAGCTACCCACCATTTTTTATGAAAAAAATCATGTTCAAGCATAGCTTTCTATTAGTGGAGAAATAAAAAGGTGGGCCACTTAAGTTACGGTAGACTAATGAGAAAGAGCCAGGCAAAAGAGTGAAAGCAAAGCATCCTATAGGTGGAGATATTTTCAGTGAGCTGCCCACCATTTTTTAAGGAAAAAATCATGTTCAAGCTTAGCTTTCTATTGGTGGAGAAATAAAAGGTAGGCTAAGGAGATAATCAAGGATGAGAAAATTTTTGTATAGGGAAACATAAACGAAATCCAAGACATACATTCTAAACCATGCTTAATCCTATGGATGAAAGGAAAAGAAGAAGGAAGCTTCCTTAACCAACCAATCAACAATCTGTGGAAGATCTCATGGAATACCCCTTTACATTCACAATTCAATGTGTTTTACAAGGTGAGAATGAGAAGGAAAGTGAGGTAAAGAGATAAGAAAAGAATGAAAATGAGATGAGAAGCAAAGGGGGGGAGTTTTTCCTTAACAAAACTTCCACCTCCTTAAAACCTTCCAAGTGAACTAAAAAAAGGATAGCATTCAAAACAATTTTCATTCCTCCTTCCTAAAGTATGCTTAATCCTATGGATGAAGCATCTAAGGAGATAGTCGCCCAAACCAATTCATCTCCATCTCCCCATCTTCTCTCTCATTCTCCCTAAACATCATGACTCCCATCCTTCTCTCATTCCAAACTTCCATGCATTAATCAATTCCCCCCTCTCTCCATTTCCCTTTCATGTTAACTCTTTCCCCATCTTCTATCATCCAATGCATAGTATCACACCACCACTTCCTCATCCATCAATCCCATTATCCATACCTTCTATATCCATCCTTCAATGCAAAAATCATCATCTCTCTCACATTCGACATGCAACCACCTCTCTATGTTTCTAGCCTTTCCAAGCAAGCTACCATCTCCCATCTATCTTTGCACTCAACACATCCCTTTCCCTGATCTTTTCTTGTCAATGCACATCCTCTTCCTATCTCTCTAGCATCCATGCATTGTACTATTTTCCACTCCCTACCTACTTCTAATGCATAGCTTCCCTACCATTTCATTTTATTCAATGTCTCATACATACCTCCTCATCTAATGTATCACCCCATTCTCACACCATCTCAGTTGTTTTGTTGAGATCACTTTGATGATTTGTTGGTGAGTGTCTCCTAGGTTTGTGGCTATAGGGTGTGATCTAGGTAACTGTTGAGTTATTTAATCAATACAAGTCATTAGTTTGTTGATTAAAGCATGGTGGTAGCACAGGTTGGAGCAACTTCAATGGTGGACTCCATTGAGTGACACAATGTGAAGACATGGTGATATCATTCCTTTCCATTGGTGTTTAATTTTCTTTATGTTTTTTCTTTCTTTTAATTCTTATAATACTCTTGTAACAATTTATATTTGAAGCAATGAAGTTTACTTTTCCTTTTGCTTAGTCAATTTGTTTTTGATTAAGTAGTTGTTTAATGCTTTAGTTTATGTTACTATTAATCTTTGATAATTGTTACCAGTAGTTTTAAATTTATTTGCTAATTGTAGTTTTAAATTTGCATTTTAACATAATGTTAGGAGTAAATATGTTAGGCTTGATTTCTTCCTAGGGTGAGGATAAAATTGCAATATGTTGGATGAATTTATCATTAAGTAAATTTTGGAATTAAAATGTGGTTCATATTATTTTAGAGATTCTCAACAACTAATTTATATATTTAGTGATTTTTACATAGGAATTATATTGTATTTCTTGTGGTAAAGATACTAAATATGTTAGATTAGGTATATTTAGTATATGAAAATGTGTGATAGTCTGTGCCCTAAAATGACAAAGCATACTTTGAGTAAGTATATTAAATTCTATGAAATCTTTAAAATAAGAAAATCCATACATTATAGCTTTTAATGAAAAATATTCCAATGGTCGTAAAATTTCCATCTACTTGCTTATGGAATTATTTGATTAAATTATAATGGATTCTAGACCCTAGGCTTTATTTTTGTGGGATTCTCTCATTTGTAGAAAAATTTACAATTAATTGATTGATTGGCTAGGTTAAAGTAGATTAAAATGAGTCATAAATGAAATTCCATGAAAATCTAAAAATTGAGTCCTTGTGGGATCAATCTGTATGTGTCTTCTCTACGCTATAGTTGAGTGGTGCACTTGCAGGTATTTTAAAATACAACAAGAATTTGAGAATAGGAGAGAGGAAAGATGTTGGTGAATGGTGGAGGTGGGGAGATGAAAACTTGGCATTGGCTACTGCCCTCCTCCTTATATAGAAAACATCCCACTCTTGTCCTAGTTTGTTTCTAATTTCCATGCCATGGTTGCCAAGTTTCGCACTTGTTTTCCATCACATATCTCACTTTCTAAACATAGAACCTTGCTTCTTAAGAGTTTCCAAAGCTCTCCATTAGTTAAAAACGTCCCATGTTGTCTTAACTATGTTCAAACAACTCCCAAAGTTTTACAATCAAGTTTCTAAACCTATGAAACTCCCTTGCTAAAATTTACTAAATATGTAAGTTGGAGTCCACATTTGATCCCTTGTTGAGTATTTATTTTTATACTAAAAACCCTAACTTTTCCCTTATTTTAGTATAGTTTATAGGTCATTTTCACATTTACATGATAGATTAGCACAAGAACACTTATTTATCATTTGATCATAACTTGGTGTATTTGATAATTAGATGATAATCTGGCATAAGTATGTGTTAAACCATGTTGTATAATACATTAGGGTTTTTTCTATGTTTTGTAGGTGGTAGATCAATATTTAAGAGTCAGATCGCCAATCAATATTACAGATCTCTGATCAAGCTTATATTGAAATGGACAACTTAGATGGATCTAGGATGAATTTTGGATGCTTAGATCGAATCAAGTCAAGAATCCTAAGTTCCAACATTTTTTGAGTACAGAGGTTGTACGGATCATTTTCATCACATTCTAGGATACTATAAAGAAGTTTACACATTGTCATAAAGTGCCCACCAGGGAAGGACTAGATGAGGGGATGATGGTAGGACAATATAGTGACATCCTATTTAGGAATGTGGGGAGCTTCCTAAGAGTTTTAATGTTCTTGGAAGCAAATGTATTACACTTGCCAAATTAGAAGGTGGGATGGTTCTTTAAGTTGGAGTGATGTAAACGATAGGGAAAAATCTGGTTAAGTTTGGAAAGGAGCTGCTTGGAATAGCAGAACTTTTCTCTACTTATGAAAGGCTGCATGTTTCCAATTATAATGTCGTGGGGTTTTTCTTGGGGAAGTTTCCTAAATTGGAAACCAAATTGGGCAAGACGTGTTGATGTTGGAGATCTATAAATGCATCTTTTAAGAATGCATACGAGCATGTGGACATGGATTATTAGAAGATGAGCGCCATTGGTTTCCTATTAAAGGTGTTTCTGGAATTTGAGGAAGTGTGGTTTCTAAAAGGTTAGGAAAGGGCGGACGTCTTTATAAAAGAGGAAGTAAGGGGAGAAAAGAATTAGGTTATGAGTTCCTCTGCAAACATGGAAGAATCGAGATTGTTTGGTGACGAATCAAGGAAAGAGAACAAAGAATCAGTGAAGAAAGAGAGGAAAAGAAAGCAAAAAACACGGTTTCTACTAGTTTCTAAGGAGAGAAGAAGCAAGAAGAAGACCACTGTTTACATTTTCTGCAGAAAAAAAAAAAAAAAAGTGCTCTGTTTTGATTTCCTTTGTAGACTGTGAAATATACTATTTCTCTTGATGTTTTATAAGTTTTAGTTGATTTATGATGTTATTATCTGTTATATAATCAAGAAAATTTACAATTTAGACAATGATTTAATCATTGCTTCATTGTTTTCCTTTGTTCTCTGCTATGGGTTTCAACGATTACCAGTGTTTTGCATCATCTTTTACCTCTCAAATTCTCATTATTTCGTTAGTTTTTTATTGATCTAAAGCTTTCTTAAGATTCATATCTATCTTATAGGCAAGTTTACATCGTTTTCCAGTAAGAATTCAAGGCAAAAATCATGGTTTTTCATTGAAAAACAGTAACAGGGACTGCTACTGTGTATGCAGAACCGTGTTACTATTTTAGTTACAAATCTTGAAAATTGTTTTATTTCTTCAAAATTGGTTGGTTCCATTAGATTCATAGGCATCTAATTCACATAAGGAGGGGGCTTTACTACTGATTTCAACCTGGAAACAGTAAAAATGAAGAAGGAAAGTCATTGCGTTCATCACACAACGTCAGTGGCTTCTTCGGGAAAACAATGATTTCTTGAAAATTTTTGAATTGCTACTGTCACTTATCTGTTACAATTATCTCTTTATAGTAGCTATGATTCATTGTAAATTTGAATTTTTGTTGGTTGTATTCCAAAGGAATCAAATAGGAACTTTGGTATGGTGTGAATTTCTAGCAGCTACCTATCGATTTATCTCATGGATTCAAATCTTTCTTGATGCTTTTACTACTATAGCTATGCTAGTGACACTCTCTTGGCATTGTTTCACTATTGTGAGTGCAAGTTTTGCTCTGGTTTTTTTTTTTTTCTAATTTAGTGAAAGATGGAGTGGAGATTCTTGGCTATAAGTTGATGCATTACACACCAAGGGAATGTTAAGAGAGGTACTTCGATTTGAAGAAGTTTTAATGTTATTTTTCTCATTGTAATTAATTATTCTTTAACCATTGTAATGATCAATCAAGTGAAAGTTTAGCTACTATTCTAGCATAGTTTTAGGGGTGTTCTTTTATTTAATTTTACATTATTACGTCATTTAAATTCTATTGTTTTTGCATGGTAGAGTTGACTAATTTTATGCTTAGGGTAGTAAATATGTTAGGCTAATTTTATTGTATAGGGTTAAAGTGATCCTATCTTAAGTTAGAAACATCACTTACTTATTTCTAATGTTTTAATTGTCTTAAAAAGTTGATTAAATTAACTTTAATTTGAAAATTTTGGATTCATTCTTAATGTAATTTTTTTGTTTTTGTGTCATACTTTTCATATCCGATATAGTTAGGTTTTATGTAGAATGCTTAAAATTTGATAATCTATCTAGTTTTGTGATGTTCAACAATTTGTAAGTTATGTTTTTTAGGTACATGATCTTTAATTCTAATTCTTCATTCATACTTCAATTCACTCTACTTTCATCTAATTGATTTCATCATCAATGCCCTTCTCTTATTAATCAAGTATAGTTTTGCATTGGTTTTAGTTCATTAGCTTATGTTACCTTGGTGCTTTATTAGCAATTGCACTATATACTCCCTATGGATTTGACCTTGCATAATACTACAATTGTTTAGCAGTTTACTTGGAGGAAAACTAGAAATAAGCTTTTGTTGTCACTATTGGGGAGGTGATTGGGTGGCCAAAACAATAATGAGGCCTTATCAGTTAGTATTACATATAAGTAATCAATTCTAGACACTAATACAATTAGATTAGCCCCTCATAAACAAACTTGGGATTTGTGCTCCTTAGAAAGATCAATTCATGATCATGGGATCCTTTATATCGTATAGTAAGGGCTATTGCACAAGATATACTTCTAAGACATTGCCACATAGGTTGCTACCTATATGAAGAAGAAGTCATATAAGGAATGAGATTCTTATTTGTACAAATGGTACTTCGTGGAATGACCATGAAGAAATTAACAATACTTCTTTATTAGTGAGGACGACTTGTATTCATTGTTAATCACATTAAAGGGTTATAATAATACAGGAAAAGTGTAAAACCATTCTTGTGTGGAACTGGAGGTGGTTTGTAAATGATTTACGCATGTATGAAAAGACCTAAATTCAGACCCCCATTGTAGGGTCTACCTCAGTCATTTCTTTTCCTACTTTTAAGGTTTGCATTGTTGAAGTAGATTTGCATATTTTTTTAGTAGTATCTCATATAGATGAGATACCTTGGTTTTCAAAATACTTTTTAAACACAATTTCGAAATTCAGGATTTCCATTGTTTGAAATTCTTTTGGAAAACAAAACTTCCAAAAAATTTGTTCTTTTAAAAGTATTTCTAAAAATTCTTAGCATTATTTCTTACACAAACATAAGGATTTTGGAAGTGGAATTAGTGTTTCACTCCTACCAAAAAATTTGGTAAAGTTTTCTCTATTTTTTGAACATATGCACATTTAACGCATGCATACTAAACACCTGATAAACACAAATAGATTTGCATATTTTAAAAATAAATAACAATACATAATCATAACCTGAGAACCTCCAGTCAAAACCATATCACAACCTAAATAGAAATAAGTCCACAACATCAAGCTAATACACATTCACATTCTCTGATAATTTATAAATTAAATCTCAACTAACAAGGTTGACGCTTCATATGTTGAAAATCACAATCTCCTAAAATTTTAAACTCCATGTTTATTTTCATGTTTTCCACTCAACTTGTACATCCTTCCATCCTAATTATTAGAGTTTGAGACATTGTGAAACAAATTACAATGTCTTAACAAGCCTACACTTATGTAGGTGGAAAAAGTCACTATTTTGGTTTACAGTTCATGATTTACAAAATTAATGGATATTGATTATTTATTATATCTAAACAAAACTCATGATGTTTCAAAATAAGTGCTCATGTTGAAATTAAAAGTTCTCAAATCATATGTCCAAGAAATTGGTTTACATGTGCAAATCAATACAGTTGATTAATCATAAGATGTTCATGATTTTTTAAAACATTATTTCCTTATATTTTCCTAATGATTGAAACATTCTAAGCTTTTATTGTTTCATGAACAATTTAAATGTACTAAGATGATTTTCCATGAATCAACGCATAAGCATTCCCATATTTATTCATAACATATAGTTGTTCATGATTGGTCACCATGCATGATCATTCAAGATATCACTATAAATGTCTAAGTTGTTTATTATTTGATAGTCAAAACAACTTACGAAGATTAAGGTATCTGTGACACCCCGAACTTTTATAACTTATATATATATATATAGACAAAATAATAATAGTCGTAATCGGGATCCCATATTAAAAAGATTCTATTAATTATGTATTTAAAACATTTATTAAAAACCTCCGGTGTTATTTTCTTTTTTCCAAAACATCACAATTATAATTTAAAACATAATTAAATTTTTGCAGTGATACAATTGAAACAATACACATGTTAAACCAATGTCAAAATCATCGGCGCCTTTATTTTCAAAACAATAATTATCTAAAACACAATAATAACGTGGTCAAGGGTCTATCCATCATAACATCCCCCCCTAAATGTCCATCATATGTATAACTATCATAATCAATCCATAAAATAAAAATATATAGTCCATAAAGAAAGTCATGTGTAGTCCATTTATTAACTCGCGTCACTGTTTATGAGCAAAGTAAAGGAAATCTCCCACTGCTATCACGGTCTTGCCCTTCCTACTGTCGCACTTGAAATCTAAGGCATTGCAAAACAAAGCAATGCCTCAACAAGTTATTGCTTGTGTAGGTACATAGATATTTAATGTAATAAAAATGGAACGAATCGAATAACAGTGGTGATATAATAAGAAGATCTATTATCTATGAAAATAAAATCATTATAATCAATACCAATATAATCTCAAAACATCATGTACGATAAAACATGCATCTCATGGATTTAAAACATGATATGAGCTAATGTAAATGAACATACAATAATAATAGGGCACCCTAAGGTGCATGGGTCCCATGAGTGTCCTATACACTCGTGTACACATCCCATAAGGGCTAATTGAGGGAGAGAGAGAGATCGTGTTGGAGAGGGGGAAGGGAAACTCTTCCCTTATACGCCTCCCTCCGACAATTTTTTTGGCAAAAATGTCAGATCTGATAAGGAAAGGTGGAAAGGGGTACCGTCATCAAAATTGCCTCCTATTTTTCGGGGTTTGCCAAAATTACCAAACTGCCCTTACAACTTCAACGGCTCATAACTTCTTCATTTGGGCTCCGTTCTCCATGTTCTTTATGTTATTGGAATTCTATTGACGTTTAATTTTTAGTTTTCAACTTTTTAGGACCTAATTCTATACATAAAATTTTTAATTTAATTTAATTATTTTATCACTAATTTAAGATTAAAATTGAGGATATTACAGTATCTAACATTCTCATTATCATCTGTAAAGGTAGTCGTCTAATATATTTTCCTTCATAAACATCATGCATTTTCAAATGCATATATGATTCAGTAAATGATCATGCAAATTGACTCTTAATGCTCAAGGTCAAATCATCAGCTAACTAACATTTGATATATCTTTGATCTAGAAAAAAAAAAAAAAAAAAAGTTGTTCATGGTTTCAAAGGAAAAATAATCATTTAGTATGAGCAATAAATCTTTTCACATCAAATCAAAATGAAAACCATAATTGCAAAAATAGGTCTCATGACAAGTCACGTGAAAATCCACAAGGAAAAAACTAGTAACTCAAGTCATGTGCAATACCCAAAAGAAACTAATAAGTCAATCAATCTAGTATGATCGATAATAGCTAAGAGCCAAAACTAAGGTGGGTAGCCCTTTGTCCATAATGAAAAATACAAACCCTCATCATCTTCGAAAACTGATCACTATGAATCACAATAGCACAATGTACTACCATGAGGGATTGGTCTAGATTCTCAAGAAATGACTGACATGTGCAACATGCCAAAACTACATAAATACCTATGCTTGTAGGGCCATACCATCACCTATTTGCGATTATCGTGACCTCTACGATAGCTCATGAATACCCTGATAAACATGACTCACCGAACCTAATGGGGGACACCTGGCTACCATTCAGTGCACTTTCCCATGAGAAGGTACTCCTACAGCCTCACCATTTCCATTGTAGGGCTAATATCACTATCATCTCAGAGAGCAGTGGCCAACTACATCTCCGAGTGCCGAGTATCCAGGACTTACAAACGGCGTGTAGCACGCTTGCCTCTAGGTCTTATTGCTGCCCAAGCGTGCATGCCTTTGGGTCTTATGGTACTCGTAGAGCACCTGTTAAGTAGTAATCTAGGAATTAGGACACTCTAGGAGCAACTACCCAAAACTCTCAATGAAATCCATATCCACTAGGACTTGCAGTTGCTCATAGGGCACCTACTTAAAACATTGATGAAACCATAACCAATAGGGCTTACAACTGCATGTAGATAGTTACTCTTAAACATCAACAAATCCATATCCATCAAGACTTATAACTACTTGTAGAGCACTTGCCTAATTCATCAATGAAAATCATACATCAAGGGCTTATAGTTGGTCATAGAGTACTTGCCTTAAACATTGATAATAATAGCATCCTTAGGGCTTACAATTACTCATGGAGTACATGCATAAAATATCAATCACCAAATCATAGCTTGATATGACAAAATCATTTTTCAAAGCCTTATGAGAAACAATTAATATGAATATAATCATTTGAAGTCATACATATCTATAGCCAAACCATTTTAACAAATAGTAATAAAATTAGGTTAAGATAAACTTAGTTAATGGCTACTGATAAAGCAATTGTTATTTTATCTCTTAATTATGAAGACCATAGGATTTTTTCCTTCAAGTTTTTATCATGAGTACAATTATGAGTTTAACATATTAAAGTTTCATCTAACTTAAGACAAATCATTAAGTCATTCTTAAGATATTAGTTTCACAAGTATGACCACTTTTAGCACATTGTGTAGGTCCCCCTATAGATCAAAAACCTGCTGAGCTATACTATAATCATTTCTGGTGCACTCATTTGCATTCCATGCTATTTGGAGCATTTCAAACATTGTAGTATCAAGTTTACAATTTCTTAGGTGTCAGTGGCATATATGTAAAGTACAATCATGTTTAAGGTATTTGCAATGTCCAATAGATTTAAGTGTATGTTTCAATCATGGAGTGTAGTCCTATAACTATTTTTTTCTAATGTTATAATTAAAATAACTAAGTATTTCAAGTTATTTTCACATCAATAGCTAGTCCAAAGTAAATCATATGTTCCTAAATAATTCCACATCATCCAAGAGTAGCCGTGGAAAGTTCCTTTGTTTAGGTGTTAAAAATAGTGCAATATTAGCATTTTCAATTCAAATTTAGTCATTCCATTTTTGATGGGTTAAAATGAAAATGTTGTCATGAGACAACCACTAAGATTTTCACATGCTTTCCTTAATTTTGTAATTAAAGACAATACTCCATAAATCGTCATTCGCATTGAATTATTCTTATAAACACAACAATTATTTAACTTTCCAAAATAGCAAACCTTAATGCACCTACCTTTGATCTAGTGCTTCAGATTTGCTGATGTGAATAACTATCTAATTCACGCATATACTAAAAGCCATTCACACATCTGAAACAATGATAATTAATCATTTAGAACTATGATCTAGGTTTTCTTTTAATTATCTAAGGTCTAGAATTTACCTTAGGCTATTCTCTAGCACTGGTCAGTACAGGTCAACATGATCACACTCATCCACATCACAAATCATGTTTCACTAACTATTGGTCATTAATCTATTGATCAATTATTACCAAATTACTAAATCTGCATGGTTGATCATTGATTGATGGTCCATGTCTCTCTTTAAATATTGGGTGTTATAGGATTATAAGTTACTCTTGTGGATTAGTGGCTGTAAACTCTTGATTCACTACTTGATCCAATGTTTGATGGTTAGATTTAGGATTCATGCACTTTGATGGTCATACAAGTTTAAATTTCATGTTTCCAATCAATCCAACCATTGGATCATGGTTTTTAGCATGAAAATAATGACTTACTGGTCCAATGTCTATACATCTAATAGTAATCCAATAGTTCACAATCATCAAACAATCAGTTACTTCATTAATCATTAGATCTAGGCTTTCAATGACAATATGTTGAAAAATGAGATCATAGGATACTAGATCTATCATATAAGAGCCTCAATGTGTTCAATTATCCACAAAATTACTAGATATTTTACAATTCACAATGTGCATTGTACTAACAAGTTAAATTGGGAAAGATTAGTAGCAATCTTACATGCAATCATGATGATCGTCATCAAACGAGTCATTACGTGCATTGGATCATTGCCAGATGGTCATAGATCAGCATGATCTTGGCCATACAACACTATTGGGCTAGATCTCTATCAACTCAACCATGATTGCAAAATTTCTTTAGGGGTTTTCTTTGCAACATCGCGAGGAGTACGATGATTGAATCGAATCATCATTCCGAGTAGTTTTGTGCTCCGTGCATAATGTTCATTGACAAAAGAAAGGGGAAATGGGTCTTCAGTTCGGGCGAGAAGGTAAGGGCTAGCAACAAATCAGGTTGCATTGGCTGGAGAGAGAGAGAGAGAGAGAGAGAGAGAGAGAGAGAGAGAGAGAGAGAGAGAGAGAGAGAGAGATGGCAACGGGCAGCCTGTTGGCTGGTTGTGTCGATCGAGCAAGGACAATAGAGAGGGAAGCAGGAGTGGCGCAGCTTGCCAGTCGACTTCCTGTTCGATAGGTGGGGGGCAAGGAAAAACAGAAGGGGGAAGAGGGTTTTTGGCACACTAGACTGCAATAGCCAAGCCATGCCGATGAAGGAAAGAAGACAGTGGGAGAGGAAGGGGGTTACTACAGTGGTTGATAGCCATGGCTTGGTTATTGCTTGAGACATGTTAGCTCAATCACCGCCTGAAACTAGACAAAGAAGAGAAGGGAAAGAAGGTTTTTACAGGTCGTTAGTGACAGGGATTATGAGAGGGAGAGTGAGAGGGAGAGATGGGTAAGGAGCATTTCCAGCCATCGGCTGTCCATGTTAGTCTAGTCATCATCCAATGAAAAACTAAGCGAAGGGGGGAGAGATTCGAGTAGTGGGGGGCGGATGCCAGTTTTCTACCTTCTCTCCAGCGTTCCCCCTCATTTTTCTTTGTTTTGGTTGCCGTCTAACATGAGATAGCAAGACGACACGTGGTGGATCATCCCATTGTGTGTCAAGCTCAGCTTCACACATCACAAGGTGGTCAGCCGCATCCCAAATAAATCCAAAGTTGGGGGTGCCCTTATCAATTTAGACCTTCCTAAATTTGTATAAAAATTTGGGAATTTTCCACTTCAATCTCCATTACTGTCGTTCAAATCATCTCAATGTGTGCATTCCAAATATTGAGGTTTTAAGGTCAAGTAAGTGTCATTTAAAAGGTCAATTACACGAACTAAAAAATGCAAGATTCTTCTCTTTGCTAGGAAAATATTATTATAATCCCCTGGATAGTCCATCTATCTATCCTTTACGTAGCATTAATCCTTAGACAATGCACTATATCTAAGCTTCACTCTGGCTCATTTTTCTCACACTTTCATTCAACTTTTAATACTTTCATTCAACTTTTAATAAGTTTCATTTGCAATGGAGAGGGGTATAAGAAAATAAAAAATAAAAAACCCTATTTTTTGTATTTATAATTATTTATTCAATGTAAATGGATATTTAGATGTATCACAATGGATTACATCCATACTTAACTTTTACATACTTTTCTAGGTTTATTGCATTAGAAGCACCTACTTAACAAAGGACAGCCTAAGCTTGACAGCAACTAACACGACATAGGTTGCTTGGGTTATAGTGTCCGTTTATTAAGGGTTGGACCTTTGCATAAGTAGCATATAACATAGTTGGATTAGTTTATTATTTTTTGTGCATCTTAAGGACACATCTACATGTTTTATGGTTATATATATATATATGTATATATATATATATGTATATAATGAATTGCCATGGTGAATGAAAATTGATTAGTAGGGGCATCATAACGTAAAAGATCAAGGGTGGATTTCATCATCATACCTTGGGACCTAGGTTAATCATAACTTTTTGCATACCTAGCCTTTTAGTTTTGATTAAAATAAATAAGAAGAGACTTATAGAAGCCTATCAAATCATAGAACCTCTTGGAAGGAGGCAAACTATTGTCACTCTAGTGGCCTTAAACTAAATCATCGTGTTGAATTTTAAATGACTAGCTCTACGAACACATTCTATGACTCAAAATATCAAAGACTAATAGGGGAGGATGTGAAGCAGTTGATTTAGTAAGGATCTAATTGGTAGGTAATAAGACAAGTGTAAAAGAGAGGAGCTGTCAAGATTATGATAATTTAAGAGCTGCTCCCCTTACAAAAATTCATGATAATATGCACATCTTTTAGCTTATTAGCAATGGGATTGTTGATTCTGTCCTTTGATAATGCATCATTTAGAGTATGTTGCATCAATTAGTCTAGATTTTATTGATAAAAAAAAAGTCTTTCGTTGTATGCAAATTTGGGTAAGTGACGATACCGAAAGGTTAGTTAAAGTAAGCCATTATACCAAACAACATGATCAGTTGCACTCAATAACTTATCTACTCACTGATCAAAGGGGTAATGTACACTCTAGGATTAACAGAGATGATATTTTTCCATGGAAGAACAATCCCCTCTTTAATGATGTTGAGCTATCTCTAATCAGAGATAATAATAATAATGTCCTCTCACAAACAACAATCCTCTCTTTGATGCTGATGATCCTCCACCTCTGTAATAATTTGAATTTTTAAGTCCTATTTTGGAATACTAAAAGTGATATTTTTAGATCCAATTTGGTAAAAATATTCCCATAATCAGATTCTACTAGAAAAATGGAATCCAACGACAGAAACAATGCTTAAAATGGAGTTTGTATGATTAAGTTATAAACTTTTGAAGATGGAGGGCATTTTTGTAAATTTTATTTAAAAATAATACGGCTCGAAAACACAGGGGGTCGTTTTACTAACGACACCCCCATCTTCTTCTTCGTCGACTTCCCCTTCCAGCTAGCATAGCACCACCTTTGTGCAATGTGGCGATGGAAAAAATGGCTGCACCACCATAGGACGGCGCTCCCTTCATTAGCTATAAAAGCCCTCACCTTCTCTCTCTCTGATCATCACTCCCTCATCTCCAGCAAGGGTTTCTCCTCTGCCAAATCTCTTCCCCTTTTTCCTATGTTGTCTAGCACCCACCGGAATGGGTAAGCTTCTTTCCCTTTTCCTTCTTCCTCCTCTAGCCACTGCTATTTCCCCTGTTTCGCCTACTAGGGTTTCCTGTCAGGCACAGAGGAAACTGCAACCATTGGAAACCCTGGCTTCACTCCTCCAGCTAACCTTAGTAAGTCCTTCTTCCCTTTCATTCTTCTCTTTTCCGGTAGGAGCCAGGTCAGGGACGTGCCGGATCTACTTTCACCAGCTGGAATATCACCGGTAAAAGACAGATCCGACGGATCTGATGGGAACCATCTTTAGGACATGATCCAAGCCGTCCAATGAGATGGGTTTGATTGGACGGTCTTGATCAGGCCATCTCAAACCCATTAGATCAGCTTGTACTCGGGATGCATGACTGTAACGCGCGAGTGGGACGCCTGCCTTGGAGCATCCTTTGGGCTCTTGCAGACATGCGAGCACAGTTTTAGTTCTACCAAGGTGCACATGCTTCCTGGAACCGTGACATGCAGACCTTATTTTGTCAAATCTGGATCGTTTATCTACCATACAACACTAAGTTTGCAATTAAGAAGGCTACACAACTCCGATCACAAATCCAAAAGGACCGTTGCTTTCATATTTACTACCCGGATCTACTCATACAATAAAATTTAGGATCAAGAGATTGTTCAAGGTGGCTATAGCTTACAAACCATAAAAATTTCATGGATTAGCAAGATCAACTACAATTGGATCTCATCGATTAACCTATTAGATGTCTTAGGACATCATTAGTCCAGGATCAACCCAAAAATAAAGTAAGTTAATTGTTAGAAACCCACAAATTGTATAGATCTAGCTGTTAATTTGTGAATCTAGAAATAATGCTTGGATTTTATGTTTGACCAACATCCAGGACCCCATAAAGGTACCCTAGGACTCGAATTACAGAGTAACACGAGCTAAGTAATGACGATCGAGGTATGTAGTCTTATACTGCTAAGTTTTCAAATGCATTTTCAAACTCTAATTGATTTATTTAATCCTGATGACCATGTTTAGTATGCTTTTTGTTGTATAATATTCTCATAATGAGTATGTAGATTTTCCTTATGATCTTGCATGCAATTGCTTGCATATTTGGTACTGCATACATGTTTTGGAACTAGTTGCATAAATTACACGATTTGTGATGCTTGAGATTTGGAATATATGCATATTTATATGCATTGCTCACATTTTTGAAACTCATTGCATAGATTGCATGATTTACGATGATTGAGATTGGGGTTTCATGTATCTATTTTTTTTGGGCTATTGGAGCCTAGTGGACACTATGCTGAGAGGTTGTTTATGTACGGGGTTGGCCTCCCGGCCTCTACCACAGAAAGTGGATGGTATCGCTGCCAAAATGGCATTGTCCCTTCCTCGACTGCTGTGGTAAACAGGGATGACTACTTGAGGTGTTCACGGCACCCTTTTCGAGGACATCCATAGTCCCTGTGGAGGCTGTGGTGGGTTGGTCTTTAGATATCGGAGACACATGATTTCAGATGTGTTCTGATCTTGAGCATAGTTGGCCCTATGATTTCAGTTTTATCAATATGCATATAGCATTGAGATGGTCTTATACGAGTACTCGTGATTAGTTGGCTTGATGTGTTCGCCGAGAGATCCATGTGCATGATATCTATAGTGATGTTATCATCTACTTTGACTGATTACTATTTTAAGAAATTTCTAATTATGATTAGTTTATGATTCATTATATGATTACTACTCTATGATTTTCGTGATATTTATACTGTTGATTTCTGAATTTCGATAAAAGCTTCCATGATTGAAAATATGCAAACAACATTATGAGTTATGCATAAAAATGTATGTTTACACAAAAAGAAATTGTATGATGTTTTACATGGAAAGCCTCTTTTGAAATCATAGATGTTGCATGATGTGTTTTCAAAATAGTGGTATCAGATCACCTACTGAGTATGAGGAATACTCACCCAAATATATTATTTTTATAGATTAGGTCCAAAAGGATTAGAAGAAGCATAAGAAAATGTTAGTGCTATGATCAAGAGAATAAAGAGAAGACAAGTATATATGTAAGTATACGATCTACCTTTTGGACATGTATATGTAATTATTATAATTGGGCTGTGAGCTGTGACTGGATAGACGTGGGGTTTATATATGATTGTTTGACTTTTCAAAATTACTTTGTTCGTCTTGAAAGCAAATGACACTCGGGGTTTTCAAAATGAATTCAAAATAAAAAGATTTTTCTGCTGCATTGCATTGTTTACTAAAAGTGTTTTTAAATAGGGATTGATCCCGCATTAGGAATTAGTTTTGCATTCAAAAAAGCATGTGAAAACCGAGGTCATCATAGTTGGCATCAAAGCTCAGTTTTATCCTTTCACATCCAGTCCTGCATGTCCAAAAGTCATATACGACTAGAATAATTATGAAAAAGTAGTCTAAAAATGAGTAATAGAGAAAAAGGTAGTATAAATATGAGTAATAGAGATGACTAGAATAAGAAATAATATCAATATCACAAAGAAATACACCATAAATAAATAGGTGAAAAGGGAGTCTGATTTAACAAATACTTCAGCGTTGGAAGGTGCAAACCCTATAAAAAATCTAGTCTAAACAAACTCAGGGATTAAGGAGTGTTGAGTAGTGGAGTAAGCAAGGAAACTATTCGATGAGAATAAGATTATAATGAGAATAAGGAATGGAAATACAAGATAATGCTGTGAGAACCTTTAGGTGATAGGTTTGACTTGTATTAGATCAATTAAAGTGAGAATCGTAATGAACTTAGCCCAATTTTGGATGACTTAATTGGAACCTTATGAAAAGTAAATTGCTATCTTACAAGGACAACCTGAGTATAATAGAGCAGATCCGAAGATGAGTACAATAATTGATATATTATGTGATCAAGAGGAATATAACATGAATATGACAGTGGATGTAAAAGACTGAATCTGATAAGAACAACAAAGAATTTGATTATAACAGAGTTACTGGAAGATTTTGATCTAAAGAGAGGATGATGGATCTGTGATAATAGATTGATCATGGCATGAACTTATAAGAGTAGTATAGTATGAACAAAATGTCTATGTAATTGTTGAGACACTACATGGTTTTATTGACAATACAAACAATTAAGGATTTCAATGATATTAGAAAATTTTAATACTTCGTAGAAGGATTCAATTTATCATATTTGTTGATCAAAAGTGTGGGTGTAGTATCAATTATATGCAACAAATCAAATGGAGACATTGAGCTAAGTGGACAAAAGGAGGAATTTGACTATATAAGAGAGAGAGAGAGAGAGAGAGAGAGAGAGAGAGAGAGAGAGAGAGAGAGAGAGAGAGAGAGAGAGAGAGAGAGAGAGAGAGAGAGAGAGAGAGAGAGAGAGAGAGAGAGAGAGATGTAACTACAAGTATTTGATGGATGTTGAATAGTAAAAAATAAGAGGATCATGACTTTATTGAGGATAGAAAAGAGAAGTATAGGATCAAAGATCTTTCATCTTGAGTAGTATTGCCAAATTGAAAGATGAATCAATCAAATTTGAAGAAATAATAGTAATCGAGTTAGTGATTTTATTATCAGAGGGTATAATAGAGCTAAAGAGAGCAAACTTTGACTAGAGTGTCAGAAATAAGGACATTGTATTGCAAGAATATTCATTGAAGGATTGTGATCAACTAGGAATTAAATTCTAAAATTAGTTTAATGCTTATATCAATTGTTGATATTAGAATTTTATTAAATCCATTAGTTTATGAGGAAACACTAGTGCTAAGGAGAAGTTGATAATACCCTACATTGCCATTATATGATTAAATGAAGTTATAATGAGAACGAAAAAGCAAGGATAGTAACTTGTCCAATCGATTTTCATCAACTAGAGTACCATCAAGGATCAACTTGATGTCTTGATATCATAAAGGAGAATTGGAAGAACAAGTATCTTGAAGACATTATTTAGCAATGCATTTAAGTATCATTACCTTTAGAATAATGTTGATTGAATTAAGGTATTCCAATCATATCCAATTAAACATGTTAGTATACTCGTAAATAGTAGCTTAAGTTATGTAATACAATAAGAGTAATGTTATGGGTACTTATACATGAGTTTTTCATTAAAGGAAGCCAACTATTTAGACTATACCATTTGAGGATGTAAACTTACAATAGATCTAGTAACAACTGAGATAGAAGTAAAATGAGAAATAATCTAGAACAATGACAAAGATTGCGGATAATCCTAGACCTTGATCGATGCTATGACAAGCGGTAGAGGTCACTTTGGGTCTGGAAGGTATGCTACTGACTTGGATTGAAAAGAAAGGCAGGTAAGCACTAATTGCTTGTAACCTGTAAATCTAGGAAAGGGATATACAGGTAATCAAATAGATTCTTTTTCTATGTCTAAGAAGATGCTCTATGCTTACTTGTGTGTTCCTTAAACATTGTCGCTCCGAAAGCTTCAGCACAAATAAAGCTTATGATGATACCTCCTTACTGGTTGATAACAAAACCTTGATAAATGATTGAACAATATATCAATATAGGAAATGGAAGAAGAAGAGTTAAGATAGTTGTCACACTATATAGTAACATCTGATGTTTAATTGCCTTTAAACAAAATGGGTATTTGTTATATGTACGCAGATCAACTGTAGAAATTAAATAGAAGTAATTTTCAGGGTTAACTTTACTGGATGGAGATGACAATTATATGTATAGACTTTTGGTTTGATAGATCCCGAAGAAAATCATCAAGCAAGGAAAATTTAAGGAGGATAATGGCAATGGATTCAACCATGAACATAGTAAGTGGACTCTATTAGAGATAAGAGACCTATGACATGAGTATGAATATTGCTGGAAATCCTAATGACAATTTTATGTGAATTAAGCCTCTAAAACGAGAACATTCAATCTATGATGATAGATTCACCATAAACATATGACATGATTTTGAATAAATTCTTAGAGGAGAAAAGTGTTTGATGGATTCAATATCTATGAAACTTGATATATAGTTAGGAGAACTTATTTGCAGTATGTGATAGTATAATTGATGAAAGATGCTACTTGATTTGTTTTTAGAGTTCTATTTTGAATGTAAATATTGGCTGAGGAATCGAGTCATATATGAAAGGTGAAAGACAGTTGGAATTCAAAGTTGGAGACTAGTTCTCAAACAATTTTCCAACAAAAGGGTTTAGTATGAAGAAAGCTTTTATCATTGACATAACGAGATGAGAAGTGAAAATTGTATCAATTTTTGAAGTTGCTTGAAGAAAATATGAAGCTGAATAGAAAATGTAAACTTTTGGAACTTTTACCTGCAAGGTGCAGGTAATGATAAATAGATCACTAAATCGAAGACAAGAGGAAACAGATATTATCCTATACTATTCAAAATGAAAGACAAGAAATAAGATTATAAAGGAACAAGGAGTAATGTAGTATCATCAAAGTGTGGAGTAGGTTATACACAATTAAAGGAGTATGGTAATCCAAGGATTTGGAGATCTCAATTATATGAACTGAATTTATGAAGAAGCGTTAATTAATTAGTGAGTAAGGACGAGGTATTAGAGTTCACAGTGAAAGCAGCTCTTTATTAGCTGAATTTGAGGATTTTGTTGAAGGAATTATGAGAATGATGAATTGAGAATGTGTTTAGAGTTGTTGAAAGATAATATGAAAAGAATTTCAAAGACAAAATTTCCCTAATTATTGACCCATTTGAGGTTTTGGATAAGAAGATAAAGAAGTTGAAGTAAAGAAATTTCTCTGGCTTAAGTTTTAAGGAGGAACACATTCATCAAAGAGGAAGCTTGAGAAACGAAATATCCAGAGTACTTTAAAGAGTATTAAATTATGAAATTTCGAGGACGAAATTCATTGTAGGGGGTAATAATGTAATAACCTAAAATTTTAAGTCCTATTTTGGAATATTAAAAGTGATATTTTTAGAGATCCAATTTGGTGAAAATATTCCTATAATCAGATTTTACTCGAAAAATGGAATCCAACGACTAAAGAACGCTGAAAACGGAGTTTGTATGACCAACTTATGGACTTTTGAAGATGAAGAGCATTTTTGTAAATTTCATTTAAAAATAATACGGCTCGAAAACACAAGGGGTTGTTTTACTAACTACACCCCCATCTTCTTCTTCACCTACTTCCCCTTCTAGCTGGCGTAGCACCGCCTTTGTGCAGTGCGGTGTTGGAAAAAATGACAGCACCGCCATGGGATAGCACTGCCTTCATTGGTTATAAAAGTCCTCTCTCTCTCTCTCTCTCTCTCTCTCTCTCTCTCTCTCTCTCCAGCAAGGGTTTCTCCTCCGCCAAAAAATCTCTTCCCCTTTTTCCTGTGTTGTCTAGTACCCACCGGAATGGGTAAGCTTCTTTCCCTTTTCCTCTTCTTTTCCTTCTTCCTCCTCCAGCCACTGCTATTTACCTTATTTCGGCGACTAGGGTTTCCTGGCAAGCATAGAGGAAACCGCACCCATCGAAAACCTCGGCTTCACTCCTCCAACTGACCTTGGTAAGTCCTTCTTCCCTTTCATTTTTCTCTTTTTCGGTAGGAGCCAAGTCAGGGATGTGTCGGATCTACTTTCACCGGCAAGAATATCACTGGTGAAAGACAGATCCGACGAATCTAATGGGAACCATCTTCAGGACATGATCGAAGCCGTCTAATGAGATGGCTTTGATCGGATGGTCCTGATTAAGCCATCTCAAACCCATTAGATTAGCCTGTACTCGGGATGTATGACTGTAATGTGCGAGTGGGACGCCTACCCTGGAGCATCCTTTAAGTGCATGTAGACGTGCGAGTGTGGTCTCAGTTCAACCGAGACACACACGCTTCCTGGGAACTATGACGTGCAACCCTATTTTGTTAGATCTGGATTGTCTATCTGCCATTCAACACTAAATTTGCAATTAAGAAGGCTGTACAACTCCGATCGATGATCCGAAAGGATCGTTGTGGTCGTATTTATGACGCAGATCTACTTATACAATAAAATTTAGGATCAAGAGATTGTTCAAAGTGACTATAGCTTACAAACCATAAAAATTTCATGGATCAACAAGATCAACTACGATTGAATCTTATTGATTAACCTATTAGATGCCTTAGGACATCATTAGTCCAGGATCAACCCAAAAATAACATAAAGCGTCTGCGAGAAACCCACAAATTGTATAGATTTAGTCATTAATCCATGAATCTGGAAATAATACTTGGATTTTATGTTTGAACAACATCTAGGTCCCCATAAAGGTACCCTAGGACTCGAATTACAAAGTAACACGAGCTAAGTAACGACAATCGAGGTATGTAGTCTTATACTGCTAAGTTTTCAAATGCATTTTCAAACTCTAATTGATTTATTTAATCCTGATGACCATGTTTAGTATGCTTTTTGTGGTATAATATTTTCATAATGAGTATGTAGATTTTCCTTATGATCTTGCATGCAATTGCTTGCATATTTGGTAAATAGTCTTTATATAAGCACTACATACATGTTTTGGGACTAGTTACATAAATTGCACGATTTGTGATGATTGAGATTTGGAATATATGCATATTTATATGCATTGCTCGCATGTTTTGAAACTCATTACATAGATTGCATGATTTACGATGATTGAGATTGGGGTTTCATGTATCTATATTTTTTTGGACTATTGAGCCTGGTGGGCACTATGCTGTGAGGTTGTTTATGTACGGGGTTGGCCTCCTAGCCTCTACCATAGAAAGTGGATGGTATCGCTACCAAAATGGCATTGTCCCTTCCTCGACTATTGTGGTAAATAGGGACGACCACTGGAGGTGTTCACGGCACCCTTTTCAAGGACAGCCATAGTCGTCATGGAGGTTATGGTGGGTTGGTTTCTAGATATCGGAGACACACGATTCCAAATGTGCTCTGATAGTGAGCATAGTTGGCCCTATGATTTCAGTTTTATCGATATGTATATAGCATTAAGATGGTCATATACGAGTACTCGTGACCAGTTGGCTTGATGTGTTTGCCAACCCATCGGCTTGATGTGTTCGCCAAGAGTCCCATGTGCATGATATATATAGTGATGCTATCATCTGCTTTGACCGATTACTATTTTAAGAATTTCCTAATTATGATTAGTTTATGATTCATTATGTAATTACTACTCCATGATTTTTGTGATATTTATATTGTTGATTTTTGGATTTCGATAAAAGCTTCCATGATTGAAAATATTCAAACAAGCTTATGATTTATGCATTAAAATGTACATTTACACAAAAAGAAATTGTATGATGTTTTACATGGAAAGCCTCTTTTGAAATCATGGATGTTGCATACCGTGTTTTCAAAATAGTGGTATCAGATCACCTACTGAGTATGAGGAATACTCACCCAAATATATTATTTTTATAGATTATCTCTAAAAGGATTAGAAGAAGCATTAGAAAATGTTAGTGCTACGATCAAAAGAATGAAGAGAAGACAAGTATAAATGTAAGTATATGATCTACCTTTTGGACATGTATATGTAATTATTACAGTTGGGCTGTGAGCTGTGACTGGATAGACCTGGGGTTTATATGTGATTGTCTAACTTTTTCAAAATTACTTTGTTCGTCTTGAAAGCAAATGACACTCGGGGTTTTCGAAAAAAATTCAAAATAAAAAAAATTTCTGCTGCATTAGGAATTAGTTTTGCATTCAAAAATGCATGTGAAAACCTAGGTCGTCACAACCTCTCTTTAATGATAACATTGATCCATGAAGGAATCAATCTTAACAACCTAGAAATTGGAGAAGGAAATATAATAGGGAATGGGACCAACACAAAGCACATGAGCCTAACTGGCATAATCGAAATCCTACTGGGTGAGCTTTGAGAGAATAGTTATAGCCTATTTATATTAGCAAACCTTCATGTATTGTCTTACCTCAAAATGTTGGTATAATTAAATTAAAAATAGGAGCAATTCAATTACTTTTCAAATTTTATGGGTTGGATAGTGAGAGTTCTTACCTACACTTAAAGGAATTAGATGAAGTGTGCATTAATCAGCATACACAAAACATTGAACACTATAAATGGGTTCAATAAGAACTTAGCAAGAAATGACTAGGGTTTTCATGAAAAATTTCTTCCCTACTCATAAAATCAGTGCTATCAATTGAGAGATCATGAACTTTACTTAGAAGGATAAGGAAACTTTTTGCCAATGTTGGAAAAGGTTTAAAGATCTATTGGTAACATGTCCATATCATAGATATGAGCCATTGCATATCATTAGCTTCTTTTATGAAGAACTTAACTCTGAAATACATTATTTCGTACAAATGATGTGCAATAGAAATTTCTTTAATAAACAACTAGATGAGATGAATGAGTATATAGAATGATTGGTAGAAAATGCTCAAATTTGGGCAAGTCAACCATAATGGATCACTTCGATAAACCAAGTTTGCTACCACATACACTAGGAGAGATATCTATTTAATGAATGTGACACCAAGTTTTCAAAATACTTTTTAAATACTATTTCAAAATTTAGGATATCCCTTTTTGGAAATTATTTTTAAAAAAAATAGTGGAAATTTTTGTTCTTTTAAAAGTTTTTTTGAAAATCATATGTGTCTTTTGCTTACACAAACATAATGACTTTACGGTGAAATAAATGTCTCATTTCTACAAAAAATCTAGTAGAGTTTTCACTCTTTTCAGAGATATGCACATTAAATGAATGCATGTTGAACACTTGATAAACAAAGATGGATTTTCATACTTTAAAAATGAATAGAAAAACTTAATCATAACCCCAGAACCTCTAGTCACAACCATGTTACAACCAAATTCCACTAAATAGATATAAGTCCATAACATCAAGCTAATATACCTTCACATCTCTGATAATTCATAAATCAATGCTCAAGTGATAAAGATCACCCTTCAAATATTAAAAATCCCAATTTGTTGAAATTTTGAACTCCACTATTTGCTTTCACATTTGCGACTGGACTTGTACATCCATTCAAATTCTTAGGGTCTGAGATATTGTAAAACAAATTACAATGCCTCAATAAGCTTGTGCTTGTGTAGGTGGAAAAATTTGTTATTTTGTTTTACAATTCATGGTTTACAAAATCAATGTGTATTGATAATTTATCATATCTAAATAAAAATCATGATGTTTCAAAATAAGTGCTCATGTTGAAAATAAAAGTCCTCAAATCATATATCCATGAAACCAATTTACATGTATGAATCAGTACAATTGATGAATCATTAGACTTTCTTAATTTTCTAAGATATCATTGCTTTATCTTTTCATGAGGATTCAAGCATTCTATGCCTTTGTCATTTTGTGAAACATTTATTCATGCTAAGATCATTTTCATGTGCAAACACATAAATCATTTCAATTTTATACATAACAAATAGTCTTTCAACATTGTTTATTATGCATGATCATTTGGAATATCACTATCAATATCTACATTATTTGTCAATCAATAGTTGTGTTAATTTATAAACATCGATGTGATGAACATTCTCATTATTAAGTGTAAAGGCAATCATCTAACATGCTCTCCTTCATGAATGCACTGCATTTCAAATGCATGAGTGATTCAATACAAAATCCTTCACAATCACTCAAAATGCACTATTAATCCAACACATTTGTAAGACAACATTTGCGAAATCATCAATCTTGAAAGATTAGTGTGTGTGTGTGTGTGTATCAAATCAATGTTAAAAGTTATAAGCTAAACGTAAGCCTCCACGTGCAGTATCGACAAAAGATGGGGTTAGTCGATTAGGTTCCAAAAATAGAGCATTCGATATTTTGTCTATGTATATATATACAGGCCTTAAAAAGGCAAAACTTAGATCATATTTTCATAGTTTCCAAAATATCATGTAGACCATAATGACATAATATGTGAGATGAAAAACATCTTGATGAAAAATTGATGACTCAAACCACGCACAAAATTTAGAAATTAATAAACCATAGACTCCATAAAAGTTCTCAATGATGATGAAAACTTAAGGTGTATTGCCTTCAATCCATAATGAAAATTTTAAACCCACAAGGGACAAGGTCTAAACTCTCGAGAATTGACATGCCTACCCAACATGCTAACATCACACATACAACTATGCTCATAGGGCCCTATTGTCATCTATGGCGACTACTATGGTCTTTACATTGGCTGTGGACTCTACACGGCCTCAACTCACCTGACCTCATGGGACCTACCCAATTACCACTTAGATTACTTGCCCATGAGAAGTTACTCCTACTGTTTGCCTCTTATCGCAGGGATAGTATCAATCTCATCTCAGAGGTCAATGGCCAACTGCACCTCCTAGCATAGGGCCTCCAAGACTAACGACACTCTAATAGTGATTTCCCAAAACATTGATGAAATCCATATCCACTAGGCCTTACAACTACTTGTAAAGTGCTTTCCTAAATCATCAATGAAAACTATACATCTAAGACTTCTAACTGCTCATAGCACAGCTACCTCCAGGTGTTACTGCTGCCCTAGGCGTGCATGCCTCCGGGTCATATAGTACTCATAGAGCACTTGCCAAAAATAGTTATTTAAACCACATCTCTACGACTTATAGCTACTTATTGAATGTCTACAAAAAATATCAATGAAATCCATATCCCCTCGACTTACAATGACTCATAGAGTGCTTGCCTAAAACATAAATCAAGTAGCATCTCGAGGACTTACAGTAGCTCATAGACCACTTGCCTAAAACATCAGTCAAATATACCTCTAAAGCCATTATATTAAAACTGTATTTCAAAGTCTTGTGAGAAAAACATTAAAATCTATGTATATTTAAGGTGTGAGAACCTTTCAAACTCATGTCTTCAACAAGCTATAGAAACATGTTTTCCATCAGTGCTTGAACATGCATTGATCATTCATTCAATGCACTTCAAGTTCTCAAAAGTATGCATTTGATATCCACATCAAAACAATTAATGCCCATCCATACATGCTTAGTTCATAGAGCTGTCGTATTAAAGATAATGCAACGTTCTCATTCTTTCAATCATTAAACAATGCCTTTAAACAAATGATTATAAAGGATAGATCTTTAAACAATTATAAAAATGCACGAATGAGAAGCATTTCTTATGAAAATGATCAATTCCAAGACACACATATTAGTAGCAAATCCATTTCAACAAATAGTAGTAAAATCAAGTTAAAATAAACTAGATTGTTGTTATAGACAATGAAATTTGTTATTCTCTTTTAGTTATGAAGACCATGGGATCCTTTCATTTAATTACCAGTTATAAGTACACAAATAATTTAACATTGTAAGCTTTCTTCTACCTTGAGACCAATCATTAAATTATTCTTGAGTTACCAGTTTTACAAGTATGGCCACTTTTAGCACGTTATCTAGGTCTCCCTATAGTTCAAAAACTTGGTGAGCTATACTACAATCATTTCTGGTGCACTCATTAGCAACCCATGCTATCTAACACTTTTCAAATGTTGTAGTATCAAGTTTACAATTTCTTAGGTGTCAGTGGCATATATATAAAGTTCAACCATGTGTCATAGTATTTGTAATGTCCAATCCTGACCTGCAATACTATCACTCTTTTGTTTTAGTGTTGTAATTAGAATAACCAAGTATTTCAAGTTCTTTTCATATCTGTAGCTAGTCCAAAGTATATCATATGTTTATAGGTATTTCTACATCATCTAAGAGTAGCTATGGAAAGTTCTAGTCAAAGAGTGTAGTCTTCACTCTTTTGTGTAGGTATTACAGCTAAGGAAACATTAGCATTTTCAATTCAAATTTAGTCATTACATTTCCAATGCATTAAAGTGAAAATGTGTCATGAAATAACCACTAAGATTTTCACATGCTTTCATAATTTTAGTAATTAAAAATAGCATTCAAATAAATTCATCACCTACATTAACTTATTCATTTTAACACATGGTAACTATTAGACTTTCCAAGATAGCAATTTTAATCCACCTACCTTTGATTGAGTCCTTTAGTGTCACTGACGTGAATAACTATCCAATTCGCACATACACTAATGGCCAATCACACATCTATAGCAACATAATTACACATTTAGATTTATGATCTAGGTTTTCTTTTAATTTTTTATGGTCTAGAATTTACTCTATGTAGTCTCTGGCACTGGTTGGTACAGGGCAATTTGATTGTGCTCATCCACAACATTGATTATGTTTCATTAAGTGTTGGCTATTAATCCAATGATCAATGGTTATCAGATTACCAAATCTCTGCTATTGGTTGTTGATTTGTGGTCCACCTCTACCTTTTATACATGTAAATTTACTAACCCATGGGATTACAAGTTAATTTCACAAAAGCCGTAAACTCTTGATCTAGTACTTGATCCAATCTTGGATGGTTAGATCTAGGGTTCATGCACTTTTGATGGTTATACATGTTTAAATTTCATGTTGCTAGTCGATCCAACCATTGGATCATGGTTTATAGCATGAAAATAATAACTTACAAGTCCAATTTTTGAACATGTAATAGTAATTTGATAGTTCATAATTGTCAGACACTTAATTACTTGATTAGCTATTAGATATAGGTTTCAATGACTATATTTGGAAATTAGATATCATAAGATGCTAGATATATCATACAATAGCCCAATTGTGATCAATTATTCATGAATTTGCTAAAGATTTTTATGATTAACAATGCTAATTATACTAGAATAGAAATACTAGTTAAATTGGGGAAGATCAATAGTATTATTACATGTAATCATGTTGATCCTTGTCTAACATATTATTATAGGTGTTGGATGGTTGCTAGATGGTCATGAATTGGTGTCGTCGCGGCTATACGACACTGTTGTATCTGGATCTACTATGAACATCAATTTTCTTGTGGGGGTTTTGTTTATGGTGTCAACAGGAGCATAATGAATGGCTTAGACCATGATGGATGGTTAGATTGGTTACAAATCAGATAATATGATGTGTGATCAGGGGTTTGATCATGATCGACGATGGAATCTTCTTCGATCAATGAATGAAAAGATGGGTTTTGTTCTTCACATTGTAAGGATCATGATGGCTACCATGGATTTGTGAGATCCCTCCTAGATTGGGCATAAGAAGAGATGAAAGACTAAGTAGGTAAGGGGGCCCACCCGTGCCAAGTTAGCACATAAGAGTGAGAGAGACGAGGCGAGTGACACTAGCGCGTCGGCCTACTCATGTAGGTACGTTAGGGTTGTCGCTCTACATGTAAGTGGCCGATCGGAGGAAGAGGGAGGAGGAATGGGAAAGGAACGGTTGACAAGCTGATCGAGTTATGCTGGCTGGAGGACAAGAAGGAAAAAGGTTTCAGGCTAGGCCTACTAGTGTCACCGCTGGAGCAAGGAAGAAAGAAGAGAGGATAAGGACACACAGGCTGGTGCACTGATCAGGGAAGAGGGAAGACGAGAGAGGGGGGGCGGGAATGGCATGGCCTATCAGGCTGTGCCAGTCGTAAAGGAGAGAAAGAGAGAGGAGGCGGGGCTAGCATCGACTGGTTAGGCATTTCTCCAATGGGTCAAGGTAGAGTGAAAGTGGATTCCAGCCAGATCAAATGAAGGGGTAGGGGAAGAGGAAGTCCTACTCTACTCGGATTTTGTGGGCATGCTTGATCTTCTGTCACACTGAAAAGAAAAACCATGAAAGGGAAGGGGTTTTGACGGTTGGCATTCTTCTCAGTCTGGTCACCACATCGGTGGGAAAGGAAGAATAGAAGAGGGGTTTGGGGTTCTATTGCACCGGCGAGGAGATGTGGGTGTCAAGGAGGTCTAGGAGGGGGTTCATCGCGGAAAGACACCCAATCTAAGGCAGTGGATGTTAGTGAGGAAGTCTGAGTAGCGGGGGTGGATGTTGGATTTTCTCCCTTCTTTATGATGTTCCCTATTGTTTTTCTCTGTTTTGGGTAGCTGCTCATAGTAGGAAGTTGAATGACATGCGGCAGATTAACCCACTATGTATCGAGCCCAGCTCCATGCGTCACGGGTCAATCTGTCACATCATATTAGTATTCAAGTCATTAGGGGTGTCGTTATCAATGTCAAACTCCGTTCAAATTAGTGAAAATTTGGGAATTTTTTACATCGATCTCTATTTTGTATAAAATTATTGTTGTTAGAATTGTTTCAATTTGTACATTCCAAATATTGAGTTTTTTAGGGTCAATTAAGTTTTTTCAAAAGGTCGGTTAGGTGAAACTCAAAATGCTGGACACTTCCCTTAGCTAGGTAAATATTTTTACAATCCCATGGATAGTTCATCTAAATGGGTTCCTAATGATTCAAGCAACTAAGGTATTTAGATGGATAGAAAGAAAGCACAAAGTTAAGTTCAAAAAAGTTTTAGATTTCAACTACTTAAGAACATCAAACAAATCAACCATAAGGAAACAATTGAAACCAAAACATTTATAAAAGAAAAAAACCTAAATATAAATTAATTTGATGTAAGAAACATTCCATAACAAGAATTTTTATAGAACTTTATTGATTCACTTCCAAATTATATTAAAATTATATGCATAAAATTGTACACAGATTTTGGAAATTACTCATTGTTCAAGTTTGCAAAACTTAATCTATACTACAACAAAACTTCAATCTAAATCCCTAAATCTAAAGTATAATGATATATAAAGAAAATCCTAAAAATAAATTTGAGAGAAAAGAAGGCTAAAGGGTGAACTAGCAAAGGAAAAATGAACCTAAATTAATGTGGTGAACAAGGAAAAAAAAAGTGGAATTCAAGAGGGGATTTCCAATTTCTAAGCTAGATATTCTCTTTGCTGTCACTACTAGAGAATAACTAACTTAGATCTTGGTTGAGTAAGAAATAAAAACTAAAGAATTGAAGCAAGAAAGGAGGGGGATTGAAGGCTAGAAAGTTGCATGTAATCTAAGGAAAAAAAACAAGGATAACTTAGAGTAATGAAATTAAATTGAAAAAAGTAAACTACTTACCTTAGGATGATCTTAAACCTTCATCACGCCTTTGAATTGATGACATTTAGGCTTTAGCTTGCTTAGGTTTCCTAATTAGATTACAAAACCTCATGAATGACTTCAATTATTCCCTCAATCAAGCTCGACCTTTAAATTCCCTTCTCAACACCTACAAAAGATGAGAAAACCTTAATTAAGTCCTAGAAAATTATGATCATTCATATATTTACTTTGGATTAGCTTTTAGACCTATAAAATATCAAACTTTTGAATTATTAGGTAAAAAATGTGTTACAAAATGTTAGAAAAACCTTAGAAATAATGTTATATTTTATAACAAATGGACTAATTGGGTACTTTTTATACAAAACTGAACACTTATCACAATTCCCAACCAGTATTTTGCTACTCCAGAGAAAACATGCGAAAGATCATGAAAACAAAAATGGTTGCAATTTTCATAGGTAATTGCAATTGCATTTGACATATGCAACAAGCTTTTAAGCCCTTAGGTTACCCCTAATGGGCAAGTTTAGCCTCGTGAGTGCTTATAGCAAATATACCCACAAAATTCAATAAGGATATGCCCTTTATCTTAGAGAATTCTCATCCATTAATACTCTACTAACTTTAGTAACTGAAATGAGAAATTCCAAAAATTACAACCATACCAAAGCCATTTTATTCAAATTTAATTTCTGAGTGCAGTGTGTGTATAGACTACATAAGTCAGGACTTCTAAATAGAAATTCTCATTGCTCCATTGGAAACATGTCTTGACCTCAAATTCTCACTAGCACACACTAAAAAATAAAGCTTTTAGAGAAATGGGGTCAAACAAAATTCTCTCACTATGTAACTAAGTCCAATAACTAATGGTTCACATTATTTATTTTAAGCACAAATTAGACAATGAAATGTGATGATCCCTTAGAATGGATGCCATTACCAAGACAATGAGGGGCAATTCACCTTAATTTCTTCTTTTTTAAATCCCCATCAAGGCTACATTCCACGTAAGATCAATAAGTCTTCAGATGGGACAAAACGTAGGCCTAGGACAAGTTCTGAAAAGATGGGGTATAAGGATTCAAAGTTTCAAATTTGAGTAGTGGTCTTCAATGAATATTTGTTTGAGCAACTTTAATTTACTTTAATTCCTTCTTATTTAAATCCTCATTAAGGCTGCATTCCACCTAAGATCAATAGGTCTTCAGATGGGATAAAACATAGGCTTAGGACAAGTTCTAAAAAGATGGGGTATAAGGATTCAAAGTTTCAAATCTGAGTAGTGGTCTTCAATGAATATTTGTTTGAACAACTTCACTTTTGAGTATATTTAAAGTGGATATCTCTTTTGTGTTTTCCTTTCTCTTTTCTTCTTAACTTCTTCTTTTCTCTTTCTTTTTCTAATACTTTTTTTTTTTTTTCATTTCTCTGCATTTTTTAGAGGGAGCACTTTTCTTTGGACTTTTTTGTATTTTTCACTTCTTTGACTTTTGTGCTATTTCTAAAATTATTTTTTTATATCATCTATGTTCATTTTTGAAGATGGGTCATGGATATTCTTACTGGGGTTTCTTTTGGTTAAGTTAAATTAAGTTTAAGAAAGAAAAGGCTTACAAGAGGCTCAAAGGGTCTAACTAATGGTACAATATACTGGGTAGGCTAAATTTATATCTTTCGGTTAAGGCTAGGATAGCCTATCTCATTTCCAGGTTTCTTAAAGCTTATTTGATTTAATAAATTTTCAAGAGCTAAAGTACTCTTTTTAGATTTTTGACATTTTGACAACAACAAAGATACTGGGATTTTCAAAGTAATGTTTAAAGAAGAAAATAGGAAATTATATATAACCTTTAGAAATATGATAGTCTCTAATACTCACTTGGGTATGGTCTCCATTAATTTTTCTCAAGGTTTGTAAGTCATAACTATCTACTAGTCTAGACTTATACACTATGTGTAAGTGTATTCCTAAATTTACTTTCATAAAATACTTCAAAACATGAATAAAGTGCACAATTAACCATATACATTTCTATTAAGAGGCTGAAGTAGTGGAAATACTAAACTTTAGACAATCCAATGCTCAGCATTAGAAAGAAACTTTGACCTTAAAAACTTCAAAAAACTTAGAAAAATTCAACATATTTTTTTAACAAGAACTCAAGAAAAACTCAAAAATTTCATGTATATTAATAGCCCCTGAACTGAACCAAACATTGTTTGAAATGCTTCAAAATATAGGACACTTATATGATAAATGTATAATGTACAATAATGAGCACTCTAAAATCCTAGGCTACCTCCTAGTGATTGTTAAGTTTTATGTCTTCAAATAGACATATCCTGTAAGTACTCTACTTCGCCATAGTCCTATATCTAACTAGTTCACCTAATTTTCCCTAACTGTAATAATAAAATGGAAAAAAACTTCACACCACTTCAGAATGTCACGGTAGTCTATATATTCTCCACCTTGAAAATTTTGGTGGTGATAATATTAGGACAATAGACCATCACAATTTTGGATTTGGTAGGACCACATTGAAATTGGTGATCTCTCATTTTTAGAATTTCACGTTAGTCAATAAATATCCTCCACTTTGAAATATGAGGCAGTGGTAACTTGATAGCATAAAAGACCACCATGAAGTTTGTTAGACCATATTGAAATGAATGATCCCTTTGTTTTACAAATTGAGGGATAATGAGCCTGTAACAATCATTACACATTTTTCCTCCTCCCTTTCATTTTCTTGAAACTGGAGCTATAAGCTAACTTTGTACTTCCCTAAAAGGTTGTTCTTGATCTAATGAAGGTAGGGATATAGTGGGGCTTAAACCCTTAATGTCTTCTAATGTGCACCCTAGAAGTGTATAATGTAGGTTCAATACATCAATGGACTCTTCGTCTTCCTGTTCTTCAAACATAGATATGGTTTCTGGTGGACTTATATTGCTATCTAGAGTTTGATGAAATAAGGTATGCAAGTCCCAATTAGGTACTTATTCTACACTAAAAGGCTCAATTTGTATTTCAGGATTTGTAAGGGATTCTACTTGGTCTTACCATTAAGAAGTATTGACTAAAAGCTCAATGTCTAAATATTCAAGCTCTTTATCAATGGATGTCTCTTAAGATCAAGATACGACTTGAGTGGATATAAGTCAAAGTTTTGTAAGGATGGTTGTGGACTTCGTGACTCAAAATGATCATAAGATATGTCCATCCTAATATCGGTAATAGTGGCCAGGGATGGTTGAAAACTTTGAGGCTTAGCAGGAATAGATGGTAATTCCTACCTTGATATTTTCTCAAGGGTTTTTTTCACTCCCTTCCTTCATTTGTTTTCATTTCCTCAATGAAGTTTTGAGTTGATTCAATATATATCCTAAAGGTTTCTTCAAATGATTGTTTCCTCTATTGTGGAGGAAATAGTTCATATTGCATTGAGGTATTGGGAAAGGATTGATCAAGTTGAAACTATGATGGTTGTTCTTAATATGGTTGATATTCTTGAGACCATGGTTATTTATGATGCCTAGTCCATCCATTATAGTCCTGATAGTTTGTCTTAGTAAAATAATCATTGTTAGATTCAGGAAATGTAGTGTGTGCATCCACTGGCTCCTAATAATATCCATTATAGGTAGAACTTGATGGCCATGAAATAGTGGGATATGTGTGGTCAAAATAGGTATAGGAATTCTTGTACTAAGGTTATTGATATGGTAGATATCTTGATCTTCTAAATTATTTTATTTTAGAAAGCTCTTATTATATGTGATTCCAATATATATGATTTCAGCTTCCCTTGGAAACTTCCCATGATGTTGGATAGCTTGCAAGTATGCATGGGTAGTTCTATCACCTCACTTTTGATAAAGCACCCTATACGTATAAGCTTTGTCTTTCACTTGGGGTTTTGACTACTCTAACATTGGTTTAATTCTTAAATTGGAGTCTAAAATCCTAGACTTCATGTTTGGCATGTGTGAGTCATTGATGTAAATGATTCATATACAATTTTTTTAAACCTTTGTGAAAGTCCTTTACTTCTCTCAAAAAAATTTCTTGTACCCATCATTCATTAAATCCCAACTTAGCATGTTAATAAAAATTGCCAACAGTTTAAATTTTATTATGCTAAAGATATTCCATTATTTATCAAGCTCAGAGTGTGTGTGAATATATAGCCTATATATAATTATTAGTTGCCAAGTAAATTATAACCTAAATTACCGTTCAAAAGTATATTTTGACTTCAAATCTCACAGGATATTCTTGACAATAAAAAAAAATCATTCAGAAAGGGATTAATTTCTCTTCTATATGCGAGTAGAATAATGTTGACCAAAGCCAAATTCTCGCATATTGTTATACCAATGAATGATAAGTTAGAAAATTTTGATCTTGTTCTCATGGAAAGGATATCAACTATTAAAGAATGTTACACTCTACTAGAATCTTTACTCATTCATAACCATATTCAAGTCATGCTTCTCCTAAGATTAAGTTAAGACTTCTAATAGGATGAAACATAGGCTTAGGAAAGGAATATGAAAAGAAGGGTATATGAATAAACAAAGGTTGTTTTGAAAGAGATGTAAAAGCTTTCTAAGATGTATTCACAACATTTTTTCTACGCATGAGAATGAACATCCTTCCTTTCATTGACTATCTTCTTCATTTTTCATTTTCCTTTTTGACTTTTGGTATAACCTCTTTTTGAAATTTTCTCTTCAACCCTTTTTATATTATTCTCTTAACTTGTATTACTTATAATTTTCTCATGTAATCTTCAAACATTTTTAAATATTTCAAAATAACTAAGTAATGAATATATTACATGGGTTAATAAGGGTATTGGCCATTAGGATATCAAAGAAAAGGCTTAATAAAAAGGTCTAAGAGGTTAACTAGTGAAAAAAATATAATATGAATGCTAAAGACTTAAGTTTAAACCAGGATGGCCTATATCATTTCTTGGGTTTCATATGACCATAAACTTGAGAGATAAATGGTAGTCTTTTAGATATTTTCACAATGGTGAGAGCAACTAGGAAATTATACTGGTTGAAGAAAACTTGAAATTTATATACAACCCTCATAAACGAAGAATGTCACCAAAGCTCACATGAGTTATAAGTCTCTACAAATCTGCTTCAGAATCTCTAAAGTTACATTTCTCTTCAACTTAAACTATATATGCGGTTATACTATGTAATGAATATTTTGAGTTTACTCTCTCCTAGAAAACTTTAGAAAGAGGATAAAAAGATGAAATAATTATTTACAATTTTATTAATAAGCTAAAGTTCAAACAACATATTTAATATTTGGAAAGTGCAATTCTCATCCTTGTAAAGGAAATTTTCATAAAATTTTTAATTTTTTAATTAAAGAAGTGACTTGAAAAAGAAATAAGTAAAGGCTCAAAAATAACTAAAAAGAATTTGGACACATCAAATTTGAAATACCCTACCCACATGCTTAAATTAAACATTGTCTCAATGTTTCTAAATAAAAGCATGGACAATTAAAAAACTAAGTGAAGAGAGAAGGGTTAGAAAAATATTACCTACACTCTAGTGAAGATTCATTGATCTATTGAAGTGACCACAAAAATGCAAAATGAAGATGCAAATGAAAACTACTACAACTCTACTATTCCTACAATATGATACAAATGGCCTACTATGGTATCAGTTCTAATAAATGGGCTCCTCTATTAAGAGTTGCTCCTCTTCATCAAGTTTCTCACCGCCAAATATGGTTTCAATAACTAGACATTAAATTTAAAAGTTTTTCCATCTTTGTCCATCTCTATGACATAGAGAATGTAGCTTTTCTGGAAAGAGATTTAGACAAGAATTATAAAGAAGGACCTTCTGACCTAGTTCAATAGGTAAATGACACACCTTCTCAAAAACAAAATTGTATGGACACATACCAATACGAGTCTTTTATGATGTTCTATAATAGCCCAAAGGGCATCATTTAGTCTAAGGGACCAATCTTTCTAGTCAAAGTTCCCAGTTTTCTTTGTTATGTGCTTAATTTTCCAATTGGACACCTCAACTTGCTCACTAACTTGGGATGGTAGGGAGTTGTAACTCTATACATGACTTTATATTTATTCAATAGAGCCTCAAATATTTGGTTATAGAAATGCTCTCCTCCATTGCTAATAACGGCACATGTAGTGCTGAAGTGTCAAAAGATGTTTATCTCTTAAAAGCTAGACCACCACCTTGTGGTCATTGGTTTTACACACAACTACCTATACCCACTTAGGCACATAGTCCACTCCCACTAGGATGTATAAATTTCCAAAAGTGTTAAGGAAAGGACTCATGAAATCAATGCCTCAAACATAAAAAATTTTAATGATAAAAATAGGGTTTGGTGGTATCATTTCCCTGTAGCCAATGTTCCCTAACTTTTGGCAATGATCACATGATATACAATACATACAAGAATCTTTAAAATTTGTGGGCCAGCAAAATCCACATTGCAATATCTTTGCAATGGCCTTCTTAGGACTGTAATGGCCCCCCAACCATGGTTGTGAAAAAAGGAGATGATTTTATCATGTTCAATGTTAGGAACACATCTCCTTACGATTTGATTGGGATAGTACATGAATAAGTATGGATCATAGCAAAATGAAGTATTTAACATTCGATAGAAAGTTGGATATGCCTTGTTTTGACTAATTTGTTGGAAATTGATAAGTTAAAAGATAGTTGACTATGTCTGCATATCAAGGTAACTAGAAACCCACATAAGTTGCTCATTTAAGAAAGTTTCTTTGATGGGCACAAGCTCACTAGAAGTCTAAGCTTTCAACCTAGATAGCTGATCTGCTACTACATTCTTAGAACCTTTCTTATCTTGAATTTCTATGTTAAAGTCTTATAGCAGAAGAATTCATTGGATGAATCACGGTTTGGCATCCTTCTTGAAAAGAAGGTACTTTAATGTAGCATGATATGAAGAGAGTATCACTTTAGACCCTAAGAGATATGACCTAATTTTGTCCAAGGTGAAGACTATGGGTAACAACTCTTTCTCCATAGTGGAGTAGTTGAGCTGGGCATCATTTAGAGTCGTACTAGCATAATAGATCACATGGGAAAGTTTAGCAATTTGCTACCACAAAATAACACCAATCGTGTTATTAGAGGCATCACACATGATCTCAAATTGTGTGATCAAATCTAGTAGTTGTAAGATAGGTGTAGAGGTGAGTAGCCTTAATACGTTTGAAGGCCTTCATGCACTCTTCATCAAAGTTAAGAATTGCCTCCTTTGCCAGTAGATTGCATAGGGGCTTAGATTCAAAACAAGATTGCAAAAACATGATTTTTAATAATACAAATAATTTTAATTTTTTAGAAGTTATTGCCAGAAGCAAACTAGCTCAACTTATTGTGGAGTGAGTGTTAATGACTTAATTCTAGAGTTTAAACCTCAAATGTGACATACTCCATAAATAAAATTTTGGAGAAAAATAAATTTTCAAAAACTAGGGGACATCCACATACATCAAATCCACCAAGTTTAGACATCCACTACTAGTTAGGAAATTAAGATAAATTAGCATATGAAGAGAATAAAAGGAAACTAAGTGAAATCTGGGAAATTCTAGGAAATTAGGGAAGTCAACCTATGACTATGATCTATTATAATCTAATGAGATGGAAGACTAGGATCATGCGGATATGAGGAAATAATTAGGTAAAGATCTATGGAGCATGACCTAAGAAAGGGGTTGATATACATAATATAGGCTAGAGTAATATTGGCATCAGGGTTAGTGAAAGATTGGAAAGTGTAGGATTGAGAGAGATCTAAGATAACATAGATTAGGAAAAGGGACCAACTCTAATTAGTAACTAGCCAATATGACCCATATAGAGTGGAGAAAATCTTGTCAAGTCAAAGAGAGAAGAAAAAATAAAATAAAATCGCGGAGAGAGAGAGAGAGAGAGAGAGAGAGAGAGAGAGAGAGAGAGAGAGAGAGAGAGAGAGAGAGAGAGAGAGAGAGAGAGAGAGAGAGAGAGAGAGAATGTAACATCTTGGTTTTTCTAAAATATTTAATGAATTTATTTGAAAACTAATGAAAATTTCCTTAATCTTTTGAAAAGTTCTTAAAGTGATATTGTATATGTATGTTGAGAAATACTCCTACTTTGGACCAGGTGTTACATTCTAAAACCTCCACATATATGTAAAATAGTGATCTAACCTAAAAACTGTTAGAAGTGCATGCCACAAAATCATCACAAGTCATAAGTAGAATCATACATCCATTAATATGTACATATTTTGCATTGCAATTCTTATAACTATTCCAGTGTCAACAAAAATATTATATGTGTGTGTGTGCCAAAATGAAAACCTAAGCATGGAATCTATCAAATATGCTCACAAAGGGTATCTCTACCATATATAAGAAGAGCTTAAAGCTTTGGCCTTACCCTTGTCCTTCGCACTTAGTCTCCTAGTAATATAACCTAAAATGTTGGTTGAAGAGGGTAAGCATTTCAATGGCTCACATGGAAGAAAGCTAATATAAGTCAAGTTGCAGCAAATACAGCAACTTGTACCATAATATATAGGTATATCCATAACTTAAGTTTTGTTTTACAAATGCCCAAAGTACGTAGTCATAAATGAAATGAGAGTATTTGAGAAGCAAATCAAATGAAACGATTGTCAAACCCCCAAGTCAAGCATAAACCAACAATAGATAAATCATTGACTCAATAAACCATCAGTGATCCAATAGATCATGTGCACAATCCACTGTCAAATATCACATTAATGTTCAAAAAGCAGTTGAAAAGCTAATTGATCAAAACTAAAACGGCATACAATTGTACCATCAAGGACATAGGTCTAGACTCTCAAGAGTGATAGGCATGTCCAACATGCTCCAAATATCCACACCTGGAATCCTATGCTCATATGGCCCTACCATCACCCCAGGCAACTTTTGTAGCCTATATGCCAACTCATGGATACCAAATAATCTAAAACTCACTGGGCCTCATCAGGGCACCTAGCTAACTCAGCCTAAGAGGCAGTGGTTTACCCTATGGCGGATGTTAGTGGTTCGAGTCCGCTTATCTCCAGCTCGTGACCTTAGCTGAGACAAAGGTATATGATAGCACCCAATTTTTCCATTTCCAAAGGCAACCTTTGGATTATGTCGTGATGCTTTGGTTGCTTTGCCAACGTGTTGTAGATTGACAAAGGCAGAGGTTGGCTTTGGAAATGACACAAGGAGTTAAGTAGTTTCCCATGAGATGCTACTCTAATTGTTTGCCATCACCATCGTCATCCCGGTATCAATATCGTCTTAAAGATCAGAGACCAACTGCACCTCCTAGCATAGGGCCTCTAAGACCTATAGGGGCACGTAGCATGCTTGCCTTTGGT
This sequence comes from Warburgia ugandensis, assembly GCA_035236585.1. NCBI lineage: Eukaryota > Viridiplantae > Streptophyta > Magnoliopsida > Canellales > Canellaceae > Warburgia > Warburgia ugandensis. Next base: position 50,410,996 of record CP141133.1, on the reverse strand, counting down.
CTTACGGTCGCCCTAGGAGTGCATGCCACTAGGCCTTATTGCCACCCTAGGTTCACATGCCTCCATGTCTTATTACCACCCTACGGGCACATGCCTCTAGGTCTTATAGTGTGAAAAGCCCAAATTTTCTGTATTTGAAATTAATTAGAATTTTTACGAAAATCAAGGTAGAATATTATATTTAATATAATATTAATTTTTAGAAAAAGAATCAAGTCTTGAAATATAGATATTTGGAATCATTCATGGGAAATAGGTTAGAATAATTGTAAGTACGCTGAAATCTAAGCTTGGGTGAAAAATCCCCATTCTTTATAATTTTTGTGAATTTATATTTACTTGTAGGGGTAAAATGGTTAATTTACTTTTGTGTGGGGTTCACAAAAGTTAGCTTAGCTGGAGGATAGCCAGCATAATGAATATCAATGATGAAGAATAAAATGATGAGGAATAAGCTTTTAATTTTATAAGAAAAGTGAAAAATCATGTAAAATGAAAATAATTAAAATTTTAAATAAAATAATATACAATTAACCCTATAAATATCCCTCCTACAGACTACACGAAATTGCGAAACATCCCCTAGACTCTCCTTCTCTTTCTCTTTCTCTCCCTCTTTCCTTCTCTTTCTCTTTCTCTCTCTCTTCTTTCCTTTTTCTTTCTTTCTTTCTTTCTTTCTTTTCTTTTTCTCTTTCTTCCCTTTATAGCCGCAGAGCGTGTCTACGGATGCATCAGAGGGAATATTCCCTCATGGAGCGTAGGGCACGTCTGCAGACTCGTCGTCCTCAACGGACCTAGGGTTTCACCCTGGGTATTTTTTCCAATTAGCCATCAATATTCATCTGTTGAAACAAGATCTTAACCGTTCATCCTGTTTGGAATTTCTTAAGCTTCAAAAGCTGATTTCACAATGATCAGAGACTTATTCATCAGTCAAATCACCAAAAAATAGTAAGTCCGGTGACCCTGTATTTTTTGGCATGGATCTTGATTTTTCAGCCATATTTGTTTATTCTGGACACTACAGGTAGGTACCCCTCATCCCCATCTATCTATTCCGGTAATTTTCCATATAGAAAGATCACCAAATTGGATTTTTTGGCAAGATTTTTCTTGTGAATTTAGTATCGGTAACTAAGGTGGAAAACAATTATGAGATGTGATTTTTAGGAATTTTGAACTGTTGGATGGATTAAGAGGGTCCCAAAACCCTAGGATAGTTGTTCAGAGTAAGATTTTAATTAGATCTGGCCATTAATCTAGGAAAGAGCTGATCTGATGGTCCAGATCGGACTGTCTCGCCTATCCTAGGTCACCCTCCCCATACACCGGCAATCACCGATAACAAGGGCGGGCCACTGATCGACCCGTCAATCCGTGTAACCCAGATTGAATCTAGGCCCTTATTTTGATCTGAAACTTAAAACTCGTACACACCGATAATGGGGGTTGGCCGCTGATCGACCTATCTATCCGTGTAACCCAGATTAAATCTGGGCCCTTGTTTTGATTTGAAACTTAAAATTCTAATTCAAAGCTCATTTTAACTCCAAATCAAGATTGGACAGAAGCTCTGGATTCCTGGTAAAGAGTAGAATCTAATGGAAATATAAAATTAGGTTTTATTCATTGTAAAATTTTGTAAATCACAAAAAGTGATACTAATTTCCAAGATCAGTCAAATCTGGCATGATCAGAAATTGGATTTCTGATCCATTACTGATATAGTGATGAGAGAACATGGAATCAAGAGTTGGATGTGACTAATCTAGGATGAATTAAGAAATTTAACCTTAATGGAAGAGAAATCTTAAAAATGATCATGAATCTACTTGATTTGAGTAATTAAGCATGATCAGACCATGAAAATAAGTTTGAATGATGATCTAAAGTTAAGATCATATGGATTGATGAGCTTGATGTGGCTAATTTGGGATAGATTGAAATCTATGCCCTTGATTTGGATAAAATGACTTAAGATCTTCTTGATTGGTTGGATAAAAAAAGATCAAATCATTTGATTAGATGAATCAATGATCTAGTAATGATATCACATTAAGATAATATGATAGATCTGAATAAAAATGAAAGATCAATATCTAAACCTTTAATGAGAGGAAAAATGAATAGAAATCAAATATGATCATTGGATCAAAATGGACAAATATGATATATTCAAATGAGCATGTGAATTATTATATTCTACTGTAAATGTTCTTTATATTTCTTAGTAGATGTAATTGTTGAATTTGTTTATTTATGCTTTAATGGTCATGTTATGTAAATTACATGGAAAATGTAATTAAATGAAAATAGATATTGATGAACATTTACAATGAATATGGACATAGACTTAATGATAGTAAGGGCTATAGTTAATAAGACAATATAAGGAATATCATTTTCTTAGCCCAATTTAGGAGAATAATAAACGCTATGAATGAAATTTTAAATGTTTATAGATTTAATTAAAATCAAATAGCAAGAGTACTTAGGGTTTAATGCTCATAGGAACCTTATGAAGGTTGAGCTAAGGTCACCCCAGTAAATACTGAACATGGTGGTTAAGGGGGTTCTCTAATAGAGCTTCCCCTACCTTCTAGCAACGTTTGTGAGGTCTAAACACCTCCTTACATGAGGATTAAATTAACCACTTTGTGAGCAACTTTTAACTGGTAAGCCTTAGTCAATTCTAAAATAAGGAAGAGCTGTTTAGAATTAAGAGTGCATAAATTATCTTCAATCACTAAAACATTAATTGGTTAAATAATAATAAGATCATAAAAGGATAGTAAACTATCTAATCCTAATAAAAATGGTAATTAAGATAATCAAAGATATAACAAGATCCATAAGAAAATCTTAAATGATAAAGAATAATAAGAATCATAATATTGTATGTACGTTTTGAAGTAGTATAAATATTATATTCAAATGTAGATCAATAGATTAGACCCTTGATCAATATGATCCAAGGAACAAGATCCAAATCATCCTATGTAAGGATGACCAAAAGAACAATTAGGAAGTATAAATGAGTTGAGAAATGACTGTATACATATGATTTGACAGATACATGAAGGATATGATAATGAAGATCAATGAGAAGATGGATTGTTGAAAGTAAATATAAGTGGACCTTAAGAATATATTCAATATATAAGATACATGTATTTTACACATGATCTTATCCTAATAACTATAGATTGATTATAATTGCCTTAGAATTGTTTATGAATCAATAAATGATGATGAAATGAATACAAAGTGATTGATTAATTAATTATGAAATTACTTAAGCAACAAATGATGTTGAAATGAATACAAAGTGATTGATTAAGTAATTATGAAATTACTTAATGGGTAGAATGAGAAGATTTGAACTACATAAGTTGGACCCCCAAATCTTAAGGAAAGAAGATGTAAGCATATCCTATTATAACTAGACACACAGTCTGTAAGTATGAACTGTTATTTTCCATACAAGCATAAAGGCTTGTGATTTTGTTTTAAGACATGTTTATGCTTGGGGATGCCAATGCTAGGAGAGTTATGAGGGTTTGGCCACCCGCTCTTTGAAACTAATTATGATGATGATACTGTGCCCAAAGAGAGGCAAAATGTTGGGTAGGGCAATTATAGGAAGGCTGCCACTGTGACAACCATGGTTCCCCCCCATATGAACATGGATCTGTATTTTTCACCATGGTATTAGTGGAGTATTGAGCAGTTATCTGGGGGTATTGTACGAATTGAGCCTGCAAGCATGGTAGTCCTTTGATTATTTTGTATTATGATGCAATTCATTATGGCATGATGAGATGCCTTATTTTATGGCATGACAAGATGCCTAGTAAAAGTTAATACCCCTGATGTTATATTGGAGGATGATTCTCAATACGGTATGATTATATATTAGCACCTAGTGTTAATATTGAAACTGGTTTGGAAATGAGATATTATTGATGATATTGACTATATTCATGATTTTTAGTGATTTTATTTATATGTAATATATACATATAATTCATATGATGGGTGAATGATGAAATGGTTATCCAATTGTATAAATTGATTTATATTATGTATATAAAGAACTGTTGATTTTGAGATATATTGATTATATTTCTTAAATCCCCTACTAAGCATAGCTTGCTGAGATATTGTAAATATTTGAATGTTTATAATATTTCAAATACAGTTAAGAAAGATTGAAAGCTCAAGACTTGAGGATAATCATCACCAAACTACTACTCAAGGTATTTACTTTGAGGAAGATTATATTGATTGTTTTGTAATTTGGATTGTAACATTTGGACAAGGTATGAAATGACTACCGGGGCTGTGTATGTGAACCATTGGATTAATCCTGATTTTAATAAAAGTATTTCTATTGACATTCAATGGAAATTTTATTTTATACAAAAATCTATGTATGATAAGTATTTTGAGGTGACACTCGGGATTTTGACAAATCAATTTCAAAGAAAATATGTTTCTGCTGCTTGTATTTTAAAAGAGTTTCAAAATCAGGGCCCTACCTTTGCAAACATTTATTGAAAATGTGTTTTAAAAACCCAGGTCATCACATATAGTGCTTGTAGAGTACCTGTGAAAACAACAATCAAAACAGCATCTATAGGACTTGCAGCTACTTAGAGAGTGCCTGCCTAAAACATCAATGAGACCATATCCACTAGGGTTTATTGCTGCTAATAGAGCACTTGTCTAAAGCAACGATGAAAATCATATCCGGAAGGCTTACAGCTACTTGTAGTGCACCTACCTAAAATATCAACAAATCCATATCCATCAAGACTTATAGCTAGCTACTTATAGAGTGCTTGCCTAAAACACTAATGTAACACCCTAGTACAAAGTACAAAAGTAAGTCAATACCATGTGTGAATCCTTTAAATCTTAGTATTTTATTGCTTATGGTGGCTTATGTCATAGTCTTCGTGATAATTGGAGGTTTAATCTTCCTTTGAAAGGTGAATGTCTTTTCATTCATAGTCCCATAGTTCAAAAACTAGGTATAGTCATATACCTTCTTTGGATGACCATTTTAAGTTATCAATTTTCTTTATGGTATTGTTTTTCCATTTCATTAAGTTTTGAAGAACAAAATGATCCATTAACGTTTCCTTCCTCTTTCCCTTACTATGTATAACCCCTATGCCATTAGGCTTCCCTAACCTTAACTTAGTCACCTACATGGAGATAAAACATTATTCCTAGTAATGGCTTTTCAAGGTAATGATAAGTTAGATTATTCCTATAATGAAGGGGTGTATGTTGGACTCTAATACAAGTTTGGATTGTTTTATTGTACTTACTGGTTTTGGGTTTTATTTAGAAGTTAAAGTTGAGTTCCAATATAGTTTTTGAAGTACACACAAGGCTGGAGACAACATGTTCCATAGGCTTGTTTAGGGTGTTAACATGTCCTCTTACAAAGAGGCATGTTTCAGATTAAATTGAGTGAATTTAAGGTTCTAAGGTTCCCACTTCCAACCAAGTGTACTGTAGGTTATTATTAGGCTTATAATGATTCCTAATTTCAAATTAAAATATAAGTGAAAGGCCTAGGACTGGTCATTAAGTCTCTTCAAAAGGGAGTAGGCTTCTAACACCCACTCTCTCTCCTTACACATAAGTTGGGTTCACCCTCAAGTACCTACACCCATAGGCTGAAACCTATATACAAATTGGGGGAGTTTCAATTAGAAACATACGTACACACCCTATAACACTTGTCATATATGTTACCTATTGTTTGGAAGTAGTTTCAGTCCCAAACATTTAGGTATAGCACATGACAGTCCTGCTGGTTTTCTGCAGGAACACTGCCCATTCCCTACACCTTCAACATCCTTCAACCTTAATATTAGTACATGAAACTAGGTAGAGTTCATGTTAGAAGTATAATTTTTGTCTAACATCATCCATGATAAGTTTCTAGCAGGTTTTGGATCCATTTCATGAGTCAATTTAGTGTAGGTTTTAGCATGGTTTATACAGAGTTTTCAGCAGAAACCTTGTTTCACTTTAAACACAGCCATCATTCCAACCACCTCCATCATTGTCTAAATGCTTGTTCAAGAATGATAAAGCCACCAATGGCTTGAGTACTGATGTCCAAACTCCATTTCCAGAAATTTTAAAGTTGATTTCACTGCCAATAGTTACATGGTTCAACATCCATCATAGGTCTAGTTGGTTGCCTAGCCTATGCCCCTTTGAGGTTCACAATTTCAAGTAGTATTAAGCTAGCTTATGCTACATTTGTTTAGTGTTATGATTGTATTTGAGAAAAAACATCTTAATAATTTTTAGGTGCATACAACCATGAACAATTTCTGTCATTTAGCCACCCGGAAAGTAGTTTATTATGCTCCACAACGAGAAGCCTCCCTGCTGGAAATTTCTGCAAGGAACTACACTGTTGCCTCTATGGATTGATGAAATCTCTATCAATTACATCCATTCCAGTCATAAAACTTGGTCAACTGATATAGCTATTGGAAACGCAAATTGGCAATGTTCTGGCACTGCCATCGGCTCAAATATGCTCTCAACATTGAATAATCATGTCTCAGCTACCTTTGAATCATCCTTACCTGAGAACTTAGGAGTTATCCTCCTCATTCTCTCAAGTAGGTTATCCACTTTGTGATGCTCATCCTCCACTAGACCCGTAACCCCATTAGCAGTTATTGCACCTGCTGGGGTCCATAACCTCTAACTCATCCTATGTAGGAGACGCTCAACGACCTCATCCACCATGTCACTATGCTTTCTACTACTGCCTTGAGCCCCCTCTGCTACTTGCCCATCCAATGAAGATGAATGACCCACACTACATCTCCAGGGAGGCATCTAAAATCAATTAAGATTTCATGAGATTCTTCACTAGTGGTTTTACTAAGACCAATAATTCTAAATTAGACATCTACTAAAGTCTTCCAACCACTCAAGTGTCAACAAAAGTAATATATATATATATATATATATATATATATATATATATATATATATATATATATTCCAAAATGAATCCCTATACATGGAATCTATCAAATATTTTCACAAAGGGTATCTTAACCATATATCTAAGAAGAGCTCAAAGCTTCTGCCTTTTCCTTGTCCTTCATGCTCAGTCTCCCTAGAATATCATCTCAAATGTTGGTTCTAGGGGGGAGCATATTTACCCCTCACATTGAAGAAAGCTAATATAAGCTAACTTACTGAAATTATAGCAACCAATAACATTATATATAGATGTATCCATAAGTAGCTAAGTATATTGTCTTGAGATAAGCACTAACTTAGGTTTTGTTTCACAATGCCCCAAATACCTAGTCATAAAATGAAGTTAGAATATGCTAGACTTTTAAATAGAAGTCATGCATAAACCGACAATAGATAAATCATTGACTCAGTAAACCATTAGCGATCCAATAGATCATATGTACAATCTACCATCAAATATGAAATAAATGTCCACGTTGTAGGGAAAAACTGATAGATCAAAACCAAAATGACATATAGTCCTATCACCAAGGACTTAGGTCTACACTCTCGAGAGTGATCGGCATGTCCAACATGCCCCAAATATATCCATACCCAGCATCCTATGCTCACAGGACCCTACTACCTCCCTAGGTGACTTCTGCAACCTCAATGTTGACTTGTGGATACCACATGATCTAAAACTTACTAGACATCATGGGGCACCAGGCCACCTCAGGGTTGTTCCCCATGAGAAGCTACTCCTATTGCCCACCATCTCCATCATAGGGCTGGTATCAATATCATCTCAAAGGTCAATAACCAATTGCACTCCTAGCATAAGGTCTTTAGGACCTACAGTGGCACATAATACACTTGCTTTCGGTCTTATGGCTACCCCAGACATGCTTGCCTCTAGTTATTATTGCCACTCTAAGTGTTCATGCCTGCGGGTGTTACTACAGTGCTAGCAAAGCACTTGCCATAACAGCAATCAAAACAATATCCTAAGGACATTTCTACTCAGGGAGTGCCTATTTAAAACATCGATGAAAGCATATCCACTAGAGCTTATAGTTTCTCATAGAGTGCTTGCCTAAAGCATTGATGAAAATCATATCCCTAGGACTTAGAACTGCTAGCAAAGCGCTTGTCTAAAGTATCGATATGTCCATATATATATTAGGGCTCATAGATACCAATAGAGTGCTTGCCTAAAACATCGATGTAAACCATAGTACAAAGTATAAAAGTCAATGCCATGTGAATCCAAGACTCCTTTAAATTCTATTAACTTAGTATGTTATTCCTTATGACAGCTTATTTCATAATCTTAATGATAATTGGAGGTTTTACTCTTCATTTAGAAGATGAATGCCTTTTCATTCATATTACAATAGTTAAAAAACTAGGAGCAGTCATATACCTTCCTTGGATGACTGTTTTAAGTTATTAGTCTTCTTTATGGTATTGTTTTGCCATTTTATTAAGTTTAGAAGAACATAATGATCCATTGATGTTTCCTTCCTCTTTCCCTTCCTATGTATAGTCCCTTGGCTATAAGGCATCCCTAGCCTTAAATCAGTCACCTAGATGGTGACAAAACATTCTTCCAAGTAATGGCTTTTCAAGGTAACCATAAGTAAGATTATTCCTATAATTAAGATTATTCCTATAATTCAAGGATGTAAGTTGGATTGTTTTGTCGTACCAACACATATTGGGTGTTATTTAGGAGATAATGGTGAGTTTCAACTTAGTTGATGACGTATACACATGGCTGGAGACAACGTGTTCCATAGGCTTGTTTATGGTGTTAACATGTCCTCTTGCATAGAGGAATGTTTCAAATTAAAGTTAGTGAATTTAAGGTTCCAAGGTTCCCACTTGCCATCCAAGCGTTCCATAGGTTATTCTTAGTCTTAGAATGATTCTCCTAATTTCATATTCAAATATAAGTGAAATGACTAGGACCAGCCATTAAGTCTCCTCAAAAGGAAAGTAGGCTTCTAACACCCACCCTCTCTCTCTTTACACAGAAGTTTGGGTTCATCCTCAAGTACCTGCTTCCATAGGCTGAAACCTAAAGACAAATTGTGGAAGATTTAATTAAAAACGTAGACACACCCTAGAACACTTAGCATGTAGATTAGCTACTGTTTTGAAGTAGTTTCAGTCCCCAACATTTAGGTAGAGCACATGGAAGTCCTGCTAGTTTTCTGTGGAACACTTCCCATTCCCTACAACTTTAACCTCCTTTAACCTTAAGATTAGTTCATGAAATAGTACTTGTGTCCAACATCATCCATGCTAAGTTTTAGCAGGTTTTGTATTTATTTCATGAGTCAATTTGGTGTAGGTGTTAGTATGGTTTGACAGAAATTTCTGCAGAAACAGTGTTTCACTTTCAACACTTAGCCATCATTCCAACTACCTCCATCATTGTCTAAATGATTGTTCAAGCATGGTAAAACCTCCATGTATTGAGTACTGTTCAAACTCCATTTTCAGAAATTTTAAAGTCTATTTTACTGCCAATATTCATATGGTTTAACATCCATCATAAGTCTAGTTGGTTGCTTAGCCTATGCCCCTTTGAGGTTCATAATTTCTAGTCCTAGCTTATTCTACTGTTTTATTTAGTGTTAAATTGTATTTGATACCAGACATCTTAATAATGTTTATGTGCATACAACCATGAAGAATTTCTGTCATTTTGCTGCCCGGAATATAGTTTATTGTGTTGCACAGAACGTAGTTTATTATGTTCCACAGAGAGGTGCCTCCCTGCTGGAAATTTCTTGAGGGGCACTACACTATAACCTATATACCTTAATCATTTATATCAACCCATCCATTCCAGTCATAAAACTTGGTCAACTAATAGAGATATCAGTCAGTACCAGTGCGCCACAAGAATTCCATCTATATCCCATTCAATCAAAGGCTAAAAGGCCTCTAACTTACGGCGCCAATCTGTAGGTTTTTCTGCAGAGAGTGCCTCATTCACCCTTCATTCTCCATATCCAAATGAAATCAGTTAAAATCCACAATTTTATGGTATATTCATCATTCACAGAGGTACATAGAAGCATATAATAATCCTACTCAATTACTATCCAAGGGTACTCCAAGTTCACATAGATTTATATCCATATGGCAGTGCACATTCAACATTCACAATCCACTTCAAAGACATGCTCTCAGTCAATACAAGTTGGAGTAATTTAAGCATAAAATAAAAAGAGTTACTGTAGTACTCTAATCCATAAAAAAACATGGAAAAGTTGTCATGGAAATCTCAGAGGAGATCAACTCCAAGCAGTATCAACTTCTAAACGCATAACATGTTGGAAAACAGTTGTTTAAGTAAGAATTTAAGCATGAAATTGCATGGACACTTTGGCTATAACTCAACCCATATTAGCTTAGTTCCTAAGAGTTCCATAACTAGTAATTGAGCGCATTAAACTGGCTTCACTTCACCATAATGACGGCTCCAAACTGCTGGTAGTTTCCAGCACCGAGACGTATTTTATTCACGGCCACTTCTAGCTTGAAAACGCCCTTCAATGCTCTTTAATTCCACTCCACACTTCACTCCAACTCCACCATACTTCAGCTCACACTCAATTCATTGATTTACCTCTATTTTACCTGAGTTCTAATCAGGTTTTCCAGCTCTCATATCAGTAGCTCCACTGTCGCTAACTTTTTGCAAATGGAGCCTCACACTTCCCCATTTCTACTGCTGAAAGTCTCCTTCAATCTCAAGCAAGTCTTGGCCAGCCTTCACCTCATCTCTTGGCATCAATTTCTCCTCTCGTCAGCTCCATTTGCTACTGTTGCACTGAGCTTCTTCGCAGGTTTTCCTCAATTCTTCATGGCGGCTACCATTGCTGCTATTTTCCATCTCCAACAGGATGATGCCATGATCTTTGTTCCTTGGGCTCCTTGCAAGAACTCAAGAAAAACAACACTTATCATCATCTGGCTACTCCTCCTTTCTCACCTGCCTGCAAACCCCCAAGATTTTCTCTTCTTCTCCAGCTCTCTTCCCTCCTGCTACAACAATCTTCTCTTCCCCTCACTTGAACCTGACGGATGGGCTGGGGAGGAATCCTCGTACCGAGCCCTTACATGTATTTATAATAAAATGAGTTGCATGTGGGGTGGCCAGCTGTCCCCATGCATGGGACCAGCTACCATCCTCTTAGTGAAACATGTGAGGGGCTGGTCTGGGATGTATGGGATGGCCAGCCACCTTAAATATTCAATAAAACCCCCCATTTGCGAGGTGATTTCAATGGTACCCTATCAAACGTGGTTTTCAATTGCACCCAAATTGTGTAATAACTTCCTATTCATAATCCAATTGCATTCATACCCTGCCCTCGCACTCATAATTCATGTAGTGGCCGATGCCTAATCATCCAATAGTAGATCTCCTTGATTGGAGTATTTACCAACGAGCTTATTCGTATTCAATGCTAGCTCGCCAGCAATTTGAATAGGGAAAGTGAGTTCGGGATAATAGGTTAGGTGCTTGGTGCGAGTAGGTCCATTTGTTTCGTTGGTCGGTGAAAAAATGACTCTAATGATTGGAGTGGAACGAAGCGGAACATCAATGAACAGAACAAGGGCCAGCCCCCCCATGTACATCCTTTCTCAAGTTAGTACACTAACATAGCATGTTAGTACTCCATCTAAGGTGTCTCTCCCACTCCTCACTCATCTCTTAATGTAAATCAACCTCTTCCTTGAATAGAAATCTATTGATGAGGCTTGGATGATCCAATCCATCCATCAATTAGTTAGCATCCACACATAGGTGATGCTCCATCCTTAAACATCTTCCCACTCTTTCTTATGCTATCTTACACCCTTATAATGGATTGTTTCTTCATGATAATTGTAAAGAGTGTTAAAAGGCCGAGAGAGAGACAGAGAAGGAGAAAGAAGGAGATCACATAGGAGTTTTTCACTCAAACACCATGTTTTGGACAAGAAGATAGTAGAAGAATGATTTTGTCAAAGAGGTAGGGGTTTTTATGAAACATGGATGCATGTGTTTTAAACGTTGAAAAGTGTTGAGGTACCTAGTAGTCTAGTTTTACCATTGTTTTGGCTCTCTCTCTCTCTCTCTCTCTCTCTCTCTCTCTCTCTCTCTCTCTCTCTCATCAAGCATGACTATTCTAATGGTTATTTAAGGATACTTATCATTTCATTTCATAAATGATTGGGTGCATAATATTCTTTCTGGTTCTTTGAATCATTTTGATCATTGAATATCTATATGAATGAGGCAGCTATCCCTAGTAAATTTGAAGTTAGTTCATCATAGACTTTTACTTATAAATGGCATTCCATCTTAGTGGAAGTTCAATATGATTTTTCATAGGGGGAACACACCTTTTTTTTTTTCATGACTCAAATCCACTAATCCATTTGTGTGTGGTGCCTACTATTTACTAGCATGGATCAATTTTTATCATTGGATCATTTATTGTAAAGGACACATTATCCTGGTATGCCATGGATGTGCTTCTTTGCCATTAGGCTTGTAAATAGCACCTACTCATGGTAGGTTTTGTTATAATTAAAGCATGTTTTATCATTTAATTATTTCACATATATTGCATAATGCCATGATGGATGGGACAAAATTTTGACTCTTGTTTCACTTTAGAAGTGGCACACATTTTCTAGCTTGAATTGGCTTTAAATCTAAACCATTGAATTGCTTGAAAATGGTGCTTATCCCTAATATGGATAGCTTGATTTAGATCATTGATCCATTATGCATGTCACATATATGTATAGTTTAAATTGGAATGATTTCAATCATTGTGTTAATCTATGGTGGTACCTTCTTTTGTTATGATTTTGAGTTGATCTTGATTGTCAGCTACGATTTGGGTGGTGCTAATTTTCACTTGATTTTGGATATGATTTTTAGCATGATTTTCATTAGTATATGGCATGTTTTTTTAGCAAGTTTCCTACTCGATGTGGCCCCTAATTTTCCATGTGTGTGTGTGTGGTTTCTATTTCTAATCTATTTTGGGTAAATCTTAGCCATTGATCTTTCCCACATGTTTTAAACAAATTCCAACCGACAATTGATTTATGTGTATATCACTTAATTGCTTTAGATATTGCTAGAAGGAATTTTTCTATCATTAATCATTTGATATATGTGGCATATAGTACTTATGTTTTTTATCCATTTTGTGAACATGGATTTTATCTATATTGAACGTTATGCTTTTGTATAAAATTGATGGACTAGAGTCATGGATGTCATCATTCTATCTTGCATATGTTATGTGTGGGGTTCCTCCAACTTTGATAATGGATGGATGGCTATATATGTAATTGTGATATTACTACATGTCTTAAGCATATATCAATAGAAATTTTGATATATTGCATCTTATGCAAATGATTATGGAAAGTTTTGACTTATAACCAGTTTTGAATGAATGCAACATAGGTTGATCACAATCATGATATGGTCTTCAAAAATTCAAAATATAGGCTTGCTTAAGTTAGTCAAATGTTGAATTGGTCTCTATGCTAGGAAGACCAGTTGGCCACTAGCTTATAAAATTCTATACCTACCCTAAAAGGCCTATTGACAAATGTGTTGTGTCATGGGGAAATTGCTCTCTTGTGATCCAATGCCTCCATGAGAACTAGTGTAGCCATTGTGGTATCTATGGCCAAACATAGCTGGATGTGGGTCCGCTACATGCATAGTATACCATACTATTATTGGACATGGATGACATATCTTCGAGGATATTGACCATTTAATGGGGTGGTATCACTCAATGATACAATATATTGTGATGTTCCATTGATTGATAGGAGTCCTAATGGGCTTACAAATGTATCATTTGAGATAAATTTTGATTCATTTGGAAACAAAGGATTTCATAAAATCATAATCATTTATTTTGCACTTAAACTAATATTGTTGTTTTCAAATGACCAGTTGAGGCATGTTCCTATTGAGTCATAGTACTCACCCACACAAACCAAGACTAGGTGGTTTGCTAAGAGAAGGTTGAAGGAAGAAGTAGAGGAAAAAGTATGAATAAGAACAATTTAGTTGGTTTTATTAATACACCTTTAATTACAAATACATTGATAATTAATGCAATAAAATAGGAGACCTTACAACATTTAATTTGAATTATGATTTAAATTTGTTTCCTTATTGTTTTGGATATGACCAAGGAACCATGAAGTGATATGTTTTTACTTCCACTATTATATGTGATGGTTTTAAAGTGACACCAGGTTAAAGGGTGGAAATGAAAAATATGTATGTATTCCTTGATGTAATAAGACAAGAGACCTTGCAAATTTTAATTTGAATTATGTTTTAAATTAATGTCCTTATTGTTTTGGATATGACCAAGGAAGCATGGAGTGATATGTCTTTACTTCCACTATTATATGTGAAGGTTTTAAAGTGACACCAGATTGAAGGGTGAAAATGAAAAATATGTATGTATTCCTCATTTCCAAAATGTTTAAAAATGAAAATCCTATAGAAAACTTTCATTTCCAACTTTTATTTCCAAAAACATTCATTTTTAGAAACACAAGTCACTGCTGTGATCAAAGCATGGTTCACACTGTTCACAACCAAAGAATAAGAAAAGTGTAAGAATAAGCAATGATAGAAAAGACATAAATAAGTTATAATGGCAAAGTCATAGTGAATGACTTGCTTTTTGGTTACTGAAATTTAGAAATGGCACCCAAGATATGTAGAGCTTCTCATTCAATTGAGGCTTGTAATGATACCATGGAGGATGTTATAGAACTCCCTTTTCCAAATGATGAAACCTGACTAAAACCTTGGCACATGGAGGAGGGCTGAGGGCACCTACTGGAGATGATGGATTGAGTCCAAGAAGTAACATGTTGCTGGAGTGATTCAAAAGATAGTTCCAAAGTTTTTAGGAGAAGAAGGGCCATAAGTAGCTGAGACTTGGCTCTATGAAGTGAAGAGTATCTTTAAAGCTATAAATGTGATAGAGGATAGGTAGGTGCCAGTAGTTACTTTTGTACTAACTACAAAGGGGATACACTTTGTGGCCCATAGTTGAGAGTAACTACTTTAGTGATGTGAAAGTTGTTGAGTGGGAAAAGTTCAAAACAATGTTTATGGACAAGTACTTCCCACCCCATGCTAAGGAGTAGAAAGAGTAAATGTTCCAAGGATTGGTGCACGGTTTTATGACAGTGGAAGAATATGAAACCAAATTTGTTACGTTGTGGTGTCTTACTTTGGAAATGCATTCCAAATAATTAAGAACTGCACAAAAATTTGTTAGAGGACTAAACTTCCACATCAAGAGTAAGATATTGGCAGCTCAACCTTCCTCATTGTCTAGGGTTGTGTAGTTGACATTGATTGTGGAATGGAAGTATAGGGCTTCCAATAAAGATAATGAGAAGTCTTATGGGCAAAATCAAGGTCGAAAGGGAAGGAGAAACACTACACTGACAAAGTTCTCAAGGCCACAAAGACCACCACCAAGGGAGATAATTTGCACTGACAACATAGTAGGCAAGCGCATCAACTACCAGGGTAGATGGTAACCTCCAAAATTTTGATAGATTTTCTTGTGTGTTAATTGATCCAAGCTCCACACACTCATTTATATCTTATGACTTTGCATCATGTATGGAATGTATAAACACAAATTGGGCATTCGTTTAGAGGTTAGTACTCAAGTAAGAGAACTAGTCTTGGCACATGAATTTCTACAAGAAGTACCAGTATGTTTCTCAGACACAGAACTTTGTGCAGACTTAATATTATTAAAGATGTTAGATTTTGACATTATCCTAGGCATAAATTAACAAGCAAACATGGGCAATGGTTGACTGTAGGAAGCAAAGAGTCACACTTTATAACCCTAAAAAGGAAACTTTCCCTTTTAAGGAAGAGTGGAAGTCTTATGAATGAGCATTATATTAGCACTACAGGCATCACAACTCATAGCAAAGAATGCCTTGCTTTTCTAGCCAATGTAGTGACTTAGGAAGAGTTAAGACTATGACTTAAGAGATAGAACTAGTATGTGAATTCCAAGATGTATTTCCAAATGTATTATTAGGGTTACCATGGAAAATAGAGATGCAATTCATGATCAAGCTATTAGCAGGGACATCTCTCATCTCTAAAGCACCTTACAGAATGATACCAACTGAACTGAAGGAGTTAAAGGTATAGTTATGAGAATTGATGGGCTAGGGGTTCATATGACCAAGTGTTTCACCATGGGGTACTCCTGTGTCATTTGTCAAAAAGAAATATGGATCCATGAGGCTGTGTAGAGACTATTAGTTGTTGAATGGGGTCACCATCAGGAACAAATATTCATTCCATGTATTGATGATCTATTTAGGCAACTATAGTCTACAAAGGTATTCTCAAAGATAGATCTAAGATTTGGTTATCATCATTTAAGTATAAGGGACAAGGATATCCCAAAGACTGCCTTCATAATTATGTATGGTCAATATGAAATCTTAGAAATGCCTTTTGGACTAATGAATGCACTTGTAGCTTTCATGAACTTGATGAATTGAATGTTTTAGGAATGTCTTGACAAGCTCATCATTATGTTCGTTGATGACATCCTGGTGTACTCCAGTAGTAGAGAAGAACATCAAGAACATCTGAGCATCATGTCAGGCACCCTTTAGACTCATAAAATATATGCAAAAAAATTCTCAAAGTGTGCTTTCTAACTTAACTGAGTCTAGTTCCCTGAGCATGTTGTTTCTGTAGATGGCATTGTTATTGATCCTAAGGAAAAAGAAGCAATAACAAACTAGTAAAGGCTAAAGACAGAATAAGAGATTTGCAGTTTTCTAGGGTTAGAAAGGTATTAAAGGAGATTTATTGAAGGATTTTCTCGCATAGCACAGCCCATGACCCAGTCGACTAGCTAGGAGAAAATATTTGAGTGGACTAATGAGTGTGAATGGAGATTCCAAGAATTGAAAAGGAGACTCACCACAACACCTATTTTGACCTTACTCATTGGTGGTGGAGGATTTATAGTATATACTGATGCCTTAGGCAAGGGTTTAGAATGTGAATTAATGCTACACAAGAAAGTAATGGCCTATGCATCAAAACAATTAGAATCGTGAGCTACATTATCCTACACGTGATTTGGAGTTGGCTATTGTGGTCTTTGGTTTGAAGATCTAAAGACAGTACTTATATGCAAAACTTTTGAACTTTTTACAAATCACAAATGCCTCAAGTACATTTTCTCCCACAAATGAGCCAATGATGATGAATGGAATACTTGAAAGACTATGAGTTCAATATCTAGTACTACCTAAGTAAGGCAAATGTAGTGGCTAATGCTCATAGTAGAAAGATGAATGGGATAATAGCAAATATAATTGAAAGATCAGCTTTCATGAATCATATTCTACAAGCTTAAAGGGAATGTGGAGATACTCAAGGCATAAGCAACAAGGCTGGTTTTATTACAGGTGCTGATGGAGGTGTATGATTCCAAGGAAGGCTAGCCATGCTAGCTATTATAGGTTCAAGACATGATTTACTATAGGATGCATAAAATTCTAAGTACATTATACATCCAAGGGACACAAAAATGTACCAAGATTTAAAAAGGAACTTCTTGTTGTAGGGTATGAAGAGAGAGATTGACAATTGTGTGGCATGATATCTTACATGTCAAAGTGTGAAAGAAAAACACCAGGGGGCCAAAGGTTTATTGTAGACCTTAGAGTTGTCAAAATGGAAGTAGGACCACATTACCATGGACTTTGTAGTAGGATTTTCTTGAACATCTAGTAGGCATGACATAATTTGGTTAATAGTTGATAGAGTAACTAAGTACACACACTTTCTACCCATTCAGAAGAGGCAACCATTGGAGAGTTTGGGAAATTTATATATTAAGGAGATTGTAAGTTTACATGGGGTGCATTAATCATCATATCTGTTAAGGATAGCAAATTCTTATCACATTTATAGTAAACTATATAGGAAAGACTTGGTACCTCCCAAAGATATAGTACCACTTTTCACCCGTACATTGATGGAGAATCCAACCATACTGTACAAATGCTTAAAGATATGCTTAGGACTTGCACATTAGAGTGGAAAGGTAATTTGGATAAACATCTTCCCTTAATAGAGTATGCATATAATAATAGTTACCATTTTAGCAATGGCATGGCAATGTATGAGACATTGTATTGTAGACCATGTTGAACACCGACTTGTTGGACTAATGTTGGTGAATGGCAGTTTTAAAGTCAAAGTTAATCAAGCAATAAGTAAATAAGGTACGAATTATTAAGAAATGGTTACTGGCAGCCCATGGCAGGCAAAGAGCTATGGGGATAGGAGGCATAGAGATCTAGAGTTTATAATTGGGGACAAATTATTTTTAAAGTTCTCACCAAACTAAGGGATGATGAGATTTTGAATCGAGGGCAAGTTGAGCCTGAGAAGACCATCTCATACTTTGGAGATAATTAGACAAGTGGCATATTGACTCACACTATCACTACAGTTAACAAAGGCACCTAATATATTCCATGTATCAATGCTTAGGAAGTACATTCCCGATCCTACACAAATTTGACCAAGTACTAGCTAAATTACAACTTGATTTGACTTCTGTGACCAAGCTAGTATGGGTTCTAAATTGGAAAGAGAAGATCATATGAAAAAGGACTATCCCATTAGTCATGGTCTTGTGGCAACATCATTTAACCAAAGAAACTAGTTGGAAGGTAGAAAGCAAGATGAGACAGAGGTATCTTGAGTTGTTTATTGAATTACCTAAAAGTTTTGCTAATGAAATTTTTGTAAGGAGGGTAGAATGTAATAAGACAAATTTATATAACACAAATATTCATTTTTTCAAAAGTTATCACTAGAAGTAGGCTAGCTCAATTAGTTGTGGAATAAGTGTTAACGTCTTGAGTATAGAGCAAACCTCCAAAGTGACATACTACATAACATTTTTCTTGGAGAAAATTCATTTTCAAGAAACTAGGGATTTCCACATACAATGAATCCACCTAGTTCAAACATCCACTGTTGTTCAGTAAACTTAGATAAATTAGTATAAGAATATAATAAAAAGAAATTAAGTGAAATCTTTGGAATTCTGAGAAAATAATGGAATAGCCTATATTATGATCTATAGTACAATGAGATGAGAGGTTAGGATCATGTGAATCTATGGAAATAATAAGGTAAATATATACGGAGCATGAGATAAGAAAGGGGTTGATATACATAATATAGGATAGAATAATATTAGGATCTGGGTTAGTGAAAGACTACAAACAGGTGCATTAAGATAGATTTGAGATAGCACATATTAGGAAAAGAGGACCAACTCTAATTGGTAACAAGTGAAGGTGTCACATATATTGTGGAGGACATCTTGGCTAGGCAGAGAAAGAAAGAAAGAAAGAAAATCGTGAAAAGGAGAGAGAGAGAGAGAGAGAGAGAGAGAGAGAGAGAGAGAGAGAGAGAGAGAGAGAGAGAGAGAGAGAGAGACTGCACAAGAGTTTTTCTCCCAAACACCATGTTTTGTACAAGAAGACAGTATATGAACAATCTCATCAAAGAGGTAGGGTCTTGAGGGGCATTTCTCAGCTAGCTAGCCTTTTCTAACTAGTGTAAAACATGGATGTAAGGTTTTAATCATTGAAAAGTGATGAGGCACCTACTATTCTAATTTACCATTCTTTTGACTCTTTTTTTTTTTTTTTTTTTCTCTATCATGAAAGCATGACTATTTTAATGATTATTCAAGCATGCTTAGAATTTCACTTCATACATGATTAGGCATGTAATATTCTCTTGTGCTCTTTGAATGATTTTGATAGATGGATATCTACATATGGGGCACCTATCCCTAGTAAATCTGAAGTTATTTCATCATAGACTTACTTATAAATGGCATTCCATCCTAGTGCAAATTTGATATGAGTTTTCATATAGGGTGCATACTTTTTTCATGATTTAAATCCACATTTTTTTTTATGATGAACCCATTTATGCATGGCTCCTACTATTTACTTGCACAGATCATTTTTTATTATTGAATCATCAATTTAGAGGGTGCATTCTCCTAGTATGCCATGGATATACTCCTTTGTCATCATCTATACCTATAAACAGTGCCTACTTCTAGTTGGTTTTAAGAATGATTTAACCATTACACTTGCATTTATATGGGGTGCCTATTACTCTACATTTTGGATTCATAGCATGTTTTATCATTTAACTATTTCAAATATACTACATGATGCTAGGATGGATGGGACTAATTTCACTCTTGTTCCACTTTAGAAGTGGTACATGTTTTCTAGCTTGAATTGGATTTAAATCTAAAACGTTGAACCACTTAGAAATGGCACACATCCTTAATATGTATCAAGTTGATTTAGATCATTGATCCATTATATATGTGGCACATATGTATAGTCTAAATTGGAATTATTTTGATTATTGTTTTAATCTATGGGGGGGTCCTTTTGTTATGATTTTGCATTGATCTTGAGCATCAATTATCATATGGGTAGCTCTAATTTCCCCTTGATTTTGGATATGATTTTTATTATGAGTTTTCATTAGTATATAGCATGTTTTTTCTAGCTTGTTCCCTACTTGATCTAGTCATTGATTTTCCATGTGTGTTTGGCACCTATTTCCAATCTATTTTTGATAAATCTTAGCCATTGATCACTCTCACATGTTATAAATAAATTCCAATTGACAGATGATCTATGTGTATAGCACTTAATTGCTTTATATCTTAATGGAGGGAATTTTTTTGTCATTAATCATTAGATATATGAGCTGCACAGTACTATTGATTTTGATCCATTTTGGGAATATGGATTTTATCCATATTTTAACACCATGCTTTTGTACAAAATTGATGGATTAGAGTTGTGGATGTCATCATTCTATCTAACAAATGTTATACATGGGATTTCTCTAATTTTGATAATGTATGGATGGATGGCTCTATATGCAATTGTGCTATTGCTGAATGTCTTAAGCATATATCAATTAAAATTTTGATTTATCACATATTATGCAAATGATTATGGAAAGTTTTGATTGATTACCAATTTTGAATGAATGGCAATACATGCTAATCAAATTCATGATATGGACTTGAAAGAGTCAAAATATATGCTTACTTAGGTTGAACTCAGTATTAATAGGGTTAAGATCTGTCTAGTTGCTATGCTAGGAAGATTGGTTGGCCACTGGCTTCTAAAATTTGATATTTGCCCTAAGAGGCCTATTAACAAGTGTATTATGTTTTGGGCAGACTGCTCTTTAGTTATTGAGTGCCCCCATGATGATTGGGGTAGCTCATGTATTATCCACGGCCGAATTCAATTGGATGTGGTCCTCTACATGTATAGTATTCCACACTATTATTGGACATGGATTGACATGTTGGTCATCCTTGAGGATGTTCACCATTTTCTAGATTGGCATTTGGTGAGATGCTAACACTCAGTGATACAATAGATTGTGATATGCCACTAATTGATAGGAGTCCTAAAGGGTGTACACATTTCCAAAATGTGTTTTTTTCTTTCTTTCTTTCTTTTTTTTTCTTTTTCTTTCTAAAAGAACATCATGTAGGAAACTTTCATTTAGAGCTTTTTTTTTTCCCAAAAAAATCATTTTGAAAACCCAAGTTTCCACACTTGGTTTCAAAGCATGGCTTGTTGCTCACAGTTAAACAACAAGAAAACTAGAAGAAAAAAATAGTGATAGAAAAAAAAGAAAAGAAAAAAGAAGAAGTCATTGTTACATTAACAAATAGAGACTTACTAGTTTTTTTATTATTGAAATTTATAAATGGAACCCAAGAGATATAGAGCTACTCATTTGACTTAGACTTCCTCATCTGGACCCCAGGAGTGCACTAACGTTTGCAATGCTACCATGGAGGACATTATAAAACTCCCCTTTGTAAAGGACAAAACAATAATTATAGACTTCGGGGCATGGGGGAGTGCCAAGGGAAGTAGTTGGAGATGGTGGATTGGGGTCAAGAGGTGACACATTGCTGGAGCAATTCAAAACGATAGCTCCAAAGTTCTCAAAAGAAGAAGGGCTAGAAGTAGCTAAGAGTTGGCTCTATGAAGTGAAGACGATCCTTAAACCTATGAACATGCCAATAGCTGCTTTTGTGTTCATTGGAGAGGCCCTACATTGGTGGTCCACAATTGAGAGAACCTACTTTAGTGATGTGAAAGTGATTTAGTGGGAAGGAATAAAAAAGATGTTCAATGAAACGTACTTCCCATCCCATATTAAGGAGTAGAAAGAGTAGAAGTTTTGAGGATTGGTGCTGGGTTCCATGGGAACGAAATACTACAGTACCAAATTTGTTAAGTTGAGGAATTCTTTTCCAGAAGTGTGCCCATAGAATTTAGAGCTATAAAGAAATTTGTTAGAGGACTAAACTTCCACATTAAGCACAAGATATTGAAAGCTCAACCTTCATCCTTGTCTAAGCCTATGGAGTTGGCATCCATTATGGAATAGGAGTATAGAGCTTCCAATAAGGACAATGAGAAGCCTGGGGGGCAAAAGCCAAGCAAGAAGGAAAGGAAACACATTTTCTATAATGTTCTCAAGGCCACAAAGGCCAGCACCATGAAATTTCAAAAAAAAAGGGAAAAGAGCAGTGCCTTAGACTTAACTTTCCACGGGTCCCACCTGGGTAAGCCCTGATATGTTTCCAAACAACTATGCTTTGTTTGCAATGAGAGAGGAAATTTTCTAAAAGATTCCCTAAAGAAGGGAAAGGATAAATAACCAAAGTAGGGACAGACCTAGAGGAGCTAGGGGAGAGTGTTTGCACTAATAATCGAGTAGGCATGGGCATCAAATGCCATGGTGGAATGTACCCTCTAAAAATTTGACTGATTTGCTCATGTTAATTGATCCTAGCTCCACGTGTTCATTTATATCTTATAACTTTACATCATGCATCGAATGTACTAAACACAAAATGAGCATTTGTTTAGAGGTTAGTACCCCATTAGGAGAACCAGTCTTACCACATGAATTCCTATAAGAAGTACCAGTACTTTGTGTCAGACATAGAACTTTGTATAGACTTAATATTATTGAACATGTTAGATTTTGAAATTATCCTTGACATGAATTAGATAGTAGACCATGGCGCAATGGTTTATTATAGGAATAAAAGAGTCATAATTTGTACCCTAGAAGGAAATCATGACCTTTCAGGGAAGACTAGATGTCTAAGGAATGAGCATTATATCAATAGCACAAGCATCATGACTCTTAGCTAGAGGATGTCTTACTTATCTATCTAGCCAGTGTATTGACTCTAGAAGAGTTACATTGGAGATTCAGGAGATCGAAATTGTATGGGAATTCTAAGATGTATATCTAAAGGAATTGCTTAGTTTACCACTAAAAAGAGAGATGGAATTTACAATTAGCTTGCTACTAGGGATAGCTTCCCCCTCTAAAGCACCTTACTGTATGGATTAGGGGTTCATACGACTAAGTGTTTCATAGTGGAGAGCCTCTGTGTTATTTGTCAAGAACAAAGGTGAATCTATGATGCTATGCATAAATTATTGGTCATTGAATAGGGTCACTATGATGATTAAATATACATTACCATGTATTAATTACCTATTCAAGAAACTACAGTCTACTTAGATGTTCTCAAATATAGATCTAAGGTCGGGTTATCATTAGCTAAGGATAAGGCATGAGGATATGCCAAAGGTAGCATTCAAAACTAGGTATGATCACTATGAATCCTTGAAAATGCCTTTTAGACTAACAAATGCACCTATAGCTTTCATGAAATCAATGAACTAGGTGTTCCAAGAATATCATGATGAGTTTGTCATTGTGTTTATTAATGACATCCTAATGTACTCTAGTAATATAGAATAACTTCAATAACCCTGAAGAATTGTGTTGAGCACCCTCTAGACTCATAAATTATATGCAAACTTCTCAGAGTGTGAGTTTTGGCTTAACTGAGTCCAGTTTTTCAGTTACATTATATCTACAGATGGTATTGCTGTTGATACCAAGGAAATAGGAGTAATCGCCAACTGGGAAAGGCCAAAGTTAATATTGGAGATCTATAGTTCCCTTGGGTTAATAGGGTATTACAGGAGATCCATTGAGAGATTTTCCCATAGTACAGTCCATGACCCATTTGACAAAGAAGAAGAAAAGATTTGAGTGGACTAATGAGTGTGAAAGGAGTTTCTAAGAATTGATAAGGAGACTCACCACGACACCTATTCTAACCTTGCTAGTTGGTAGTGGAGAATTTGTAGTCTGTTGTGATGACTAAGGCAAGGGACTATGTGTATTGATGCAACATAAGAAAGTAATCACTTATGCATTAAAATAATTAAAGAATCATGAGTGGAAGTATGCCACACATGATTTGGAGCTGGTTATTGTGGTCTTCACTTTGAAGATCTTGAGACATTGCTTATATGGCAAAAAGTTTGAAGCTTTTACAAATAATAAAATTCTCAAGTACATTGTCTCCTAGAATGACCTTAATGTGAGGTAATGATGGTGGATGGAATACTTGAAGGACCATGACTTCACTATCTAGTACTACCAAGGTAAAGGAAAATGTGGTGGCTAGCACTTCTATATCCAATAAAAGATAATTAAAGTAATTATATTAAGATTATTATAAGCCTTTAAATATGATCCAACATTAGATGTTAGGTGTTTTCCTTTAGATCAAGGGTTTTAATTACCTTTAAGGCTTTTAATCCATTAAGATCCAAAAATCATATCCACTTGATTTTGTCACATTTCACCCATGATATAACTTGATTTCATTATAATATCATCCATTTAATCCATCCCAAGGATCTGATCATACTTGATCTCATTGATCAAGTGGGTCCCTTTGTATTTTAATTTTTTTTAGGGTTTTTCTACCATAAAGGGTAGATCCCCTATTTTATCTAAGATCTGTACAAATTAACTATAGATATTACTTTATTACATTATTATATCATCACTAAAATGAATTTCCAAGATATGATCACCTCAGATCTTGAAGATCTTAGAAATTGGACACTTATTTAAAAAATACAGAAAAATACAGAAATAATTTTTAGAAATATTATGAATTTATTAGAAACTAGACATTATAAGATTTCCATAGCTTCTTTCCGATCTCAATTTGGAGATCATATGACTCCACAATCTTAAATTGAAGTTTTTAGTCGTTCCTAGGGTCCATATTTGATCTGGGCCCAACAGAACTAATCTCTCTCAATTGAGGGTCCAAAGCTTGTTAGATTATCTTGAAAATTGTATCCTATGGGTTTTTGACCCTTATGGATCGATTGGAAAGCTCAGAATTTCAATCTGAGCTCTCTATCACCATGAATTGAAGGCTCTAGTATTTACTTTATTTTTAACATTTTTCATTCAAATTAAATTATAGAAAAATAAAAATTACACTAAACCATAATAAATATGTATGGTAAGTAGTTCCACCAACCTGATTGGAGAAAAAACATATATTTGATGCTCAATTTGAGAGAATTACCGGTTGATGATAATATAACCCGATTGTCCACCTTTTTGTGATTTTCTATTGTTGGAACCGTTGGATCTTGAAATTTATTTGGGGATTTTGTATATATTGTAGTATATAAGGTTATGGACGGTGGAATTTATCAGATTCTACCTGGAACAGAGTGCCAAATTGAATTTAGGTCTCTTGTTCCACTTAGAAAGAGGTGAGAGAAATAAGAAAAATAGAAATTGGAGAGGGATGAATTAGAATTTGGAGCTGAAACGCCAGGGAAGATTTGGAAATTTTGTGGTTAAGGTCTTGAAAAATTTTGGAAATTTTTGGGACATATTTATAGCCAAATTTGAATTTTTTATCATTTATTTTGATAAGATATTTTATTACTTTAGAATTTTTTTATTACAAGTGCATTCTCCATTCTCCACTACAATCTCCACTACATTCTCCACTACCAGAAATAATTCACTGAGCAATTATTGTTGCTTCTAGAACGTTGGCCCACTTTGTTGGTCCCACTTTTATGTAAAAAGACATTTTTGCCCTTTGAACTCCAAAATTGGAGAATAATAGGCAATATTTGTCCAAACTCAGAATCGAGCGTACTTAGTGGCGTTGGAATCATATTTCTAAGTACTTCATGAATATTGAGGTCTTATTTCTTGTATATGGAATATGGGTAAAATTACCATTTTACCCCCAAATGGAGAAATTAAGGAATTTTCATTTTAACTCAGAATTGAACGTACTTAATGTTGTTTCGATCAGTTTTCCAAGTACATCCATAATTTATATGTTTTAATTCATGATATAATCTCCATAAAAAGAGAATTTTCAATAACCTAATATTCCAACCCAAAATTTCTAAAAATTCAAACTTTATTAATTTGCCTTAATAAGTTACAAAATTCAAGGTCATTACAATATTAATCATTATTCCAAACTTATTATAATGACTATGACAACTACTACGTTACTTTAAAATTAATCTTAACTTTATTAAAGATAAAAGAAAGCAAACTAAAGATAATATAAAGTAAGCAACTTATAAACTAAAGAATGAAAGAAAACTTTATTTCACTTTGAATTGAAAAAGTTTACATGAATAAAACATTAAAAAAAAAATCATAGAAATTACTTTGGAATGGAAAAGATTTCACCACTTTTCTTGCCTTATCACTCAACAACACTGCTTTAGAAACTCTCCCAACCCACACTACCATCTTGCTTTCCTCCACCACCCAATGACTTAACTCTTGTTGTGTCACTTAATGATAGGTATAGATTAACACATAGAAGACCTCTATATTTAGCAGGTTTTAGCCCTTGTTTTATGTTAAAGATCATTGATTAGGATTATTTTCACAATTTGCTAGATTAGGTTACAAATGTAAAAAAATGGTATTTTTTGACATTTCAAACGCTAAAAGATAGATAATATTGAGTTCAAGCAAAATTATGGGTCCACCTACCAAATTTAATGAAGTTTAAAAATTTAGAATGCAAAGAAGGTGTCATTATTATTTTCGCACAATACGAAACCCTAAAAACATGATCGAACCTTATCCATGCAAAAGAGGTTGTCACAACCAAAACATAAGGCGAAAAAACATTCACACATGCATGTAGACATTTCACCACCTTTGAGGAGCTTTTATGTAATGTTTAAGAGCCACACACATCAGCGGAAGTAAGCATGTGAAGTACACTTAAGTTGCGGCCCACAAGAGACCTAAATCCCTCACTTTCTCTCTTTGCCCTTCAAAATAGGGACACATACATGTGTATCATGATTTTTTCATGCAAAGGTGGTGTATCTTACTTAAATGCACGTGAATTACATGAAGGATTAGTAATATTTGGGGAAACAAATAAGGATGTGAGGAGAGAGAGAAAAAAAGGAAAATCTAATATTAGTTTTCATCCAAAAATTTCAAGAAAGAGTGGTTGAAATCATTCCATATATAAGACAATCCTAAAGTAATCACTAAGAAGTCATTTGAGTTAGGATTGTTGAATAGAAAGCAACCATGTAAGAGAGAGAGAAGACTGAACCATGACTGTTAGCGAAAAATTTGATGGGCTGCCAACCATTTTTCAAAGAGGAGAAAACATGTTCTCCTTTCGAAAAAATAATAATAATATGTTTTTCATTTGAATATGAATCACTAGAGATAAAAATAGTGGGTTGAGGAGAAAATAAAGGGGGGAAATCAATATGGATAAGAAAATCATTACAAAATCCTAGCCATCTATCTTAAGGCATATTGATTTGATGAATGAGAAGGAATGAGACATTAGACTGTTATATTGGAGGGATACTTCAAATAGATCTCTACCTCCCATTCTGGGGTAGAAATATTGTAATATCCTTAATTTTTAGTATAAAATAGGAAATTACTAAATAAATTAAAATAAAAAAAATTATAGATGGAAATTTTTCTTGGAAACATAAGAATTAGAAAGTGCTCATCGATATGAGTCCAACGCCACCAATAACGCGAAAAACGGAGCTCAAACAAGGGAGTTATGAGCCGTCGAAGTTGTAAGGGCATTTTGGTCTTTTGACAAAGACGTGTTACACAAGGGTCCAAATTGATAACAACACCCCTATCTTCCACACGTCTATCCCAGTCCAGCGAAATCGCTGGAGAGACATGGAAAGAGACGTGTGGGGAAGAGTTTCTATTCCCCAAGACTCTAAACCCTATAACTAATCATCCTCAGGAGCCAAAATGCTCCACTTTGAGCTTTCCTCTAGGGATTTTAACTCAGAACCCTAGCCTTGCAAGGTCTGAGTTTTTCAGCAAGTGGAACCCCGGCCAGGCGCAAGGTAAGACTCAAAACTCTGTTTTTTTGTATTTATTAAATAGAAAAATAATTAGGAAAGCATTCAAAAATTAGGAAAAAAATTAGATTTTTTTTGGAACTTTGTGCATGCTACTGTTGGAGCATAATTTCATGGATCAAACCTCTTTCATTTGGAAATCGCACCATCCAACTAGTGAACAAGAGACCCAAGAGCAAACCCTTAAAATTTGGGAGTGATCCAACGGTGGATTTCTCCAGAAAATGCAAAAACCAGTACCTAGGGATGATTTTAGGAACTTGGGAAAAATCACCATGGTTTTTGGAAAAATCAGTACAAAAGGAGGGAATAAATGGATTCTAGAGAGAATTCTGAAGAAAATGGCACAAAAATCACGTAAAACGAAGCTCTGTAGCTCCGCCGGAGACGACCGGAATTAGGTCGTCTTCTCCGGCGTCGTCAACGGCGTCGGAGCCCTGGCGCTGACGCCAGGACACACAGTGGGATACACAGGGAGATGACGTCAAATGACGTTGGTGTCGCACACGTGCGCAGCATCGCGTGCGCGGAAGTGACGCCATTGGCTGTCGTTGTGGGGCCGGGATGAAGCGTGTCCTGGCGACCGTGACGCACGCGGCGGTGCGTCACGGTACCGAGGACGCACTCCGCGCATCCTGTGCACCGTCTTGGAGGTCAGGTGTCTTCGTGACACTGGTATACATCGGTGTAAACCGGCGGAAAAGCGAGTCGCCGGTATAAACCACCTTATGGTGGTCTGGCATGCCCCATTTAAGCCCGGTTCTCACAAAAACTTGATTTTTGGGAGTTAGAGAGGTCCAAATCATGATCCGAAAGAGGCGTTGTGACCGTATTGACGAAGCGGACCTATTTTTAACTTAAAAACTTATAAATGACCACTTTTTATTTATAAAAATTTTAAAATAGTGATGTGACATGTACAGGTGCACTTGAATATACCAGTTAAAGGGAGTTATTAGCAAGCTAGTGGTCTCACACTGAGGTAGGTGACGACAATTAATGCTTTACCTTAATTTTTAAACCATGTTTAAACATAGCATCGTGTGTGATTGTGTTTTAAATTGCAATTATTATTTGCCGTGGATTTCATGCGACATTGAATACAGTATGGTTATTCTAAATTAAAATCTTTTACTGAATAAACTTATTTCAAATGCTTTTACAGCATGATGTTAATTAGTTATGCTTAAATCAAGACTTATTTCTTATTATATATATAGAAAATGCATGGATTTACATGGAAATGAGAATAAAGGCTTATTAGCTGGTCCTTTTATAGGCTAACCCCAGGATGAGGGGCATGCCTTGGGGATTGCAAGCTATAAGTGCTTTTGAGTTTTAGGATATACATAGGATTTCCATGTTTTATATTTGATGACAAGTGCTCTCACCCGGTGGGCGTCATGCTAGGAGGGATAGGGCCGGCCACCCACCTTCCGAGATTGTGATGTGATGATATTGTGATATGATAGACACCTACTCATAGATGGCATTCAGTAGGGGTTTGGTAACATGGATAGTCCACACTACCGGTTTGAGCCTTTCCATGAGGACTGACGCTAAGTCTCCCGTTATGGTGTCGACGGAGAGCGGCGGTGGTTGATACCCATGGAGGGTTGCCACTGCAGCATGATGGCCCATATTCTTATTATGTGTGCATGTATGATGAGCATGGTTATGGATGGTATGCATGGGTGTGACGACACACAGTGGTTGGCTATGAGTACTCCTGATCAGTGATGTTAGTGCGATGTGGTGGGACCCATTACCTTAGGGTGCCCATATTATTATTGTATGCTCATTTACATTGATTTATATCATGTTTTGAGTATGTGAAATGCATGTTTTAGCATAGGGAATAAATTGGCATTTATTTGAACATGACATTATGATATTACTATTTTCATAAATGTTAGACTTTTCATCAGAGCTGTTCATTATTTCTTTCATTTATTACATTAATTGTCTATGTACCTACACAAGCAATAGCTTGCTGAGGCATTGCTTTGTTTTGCAATGCCTTAGATCTCGAGCGCGACACCAGGAAAGGAAAAGCTGTTGATAAACTGTGAGAGCTGCTGAAGACTACTTTTCCCTATAGTTTTAGACAGTGATGTGAGTCATTAAAACAGGATCATCAATTGGATTTTATTATGGACTGCATACTTTATATTTGGATGTGATTTAGATGTTTGGACATATGTCGGACATTTATATGGGATGTTATGATAGATAGACCCTAGGCCATATTATTATTGTATTTTGGACATTTATTTGATTTAAAATAAAGGCGCCAATTTATTTGACGTTGATTTAAACGCGGATTGTTTTATTTATGTTTAATTTACATGTATGCCATTTTGAGAAAGGAAAACTAACACCCGGAGTTTTTAAGATAGGTTTTAGTAAAATGTTAAATAAAGCTTTTCTCATGGGATCCCAAATGCTCTTATTTAAAATGCCATTATAAAAAAAAAAAAGTCTTAAAAATCGGGGGTGTTACAAAGTTGGTATCAGAGCCCAGTGTAGTCCATCATAGTCCTTGTAATTGGCCATTTATATGGGAGTAACAGTCCATAATAGTTGTAGAGAGAAAAACTATGGGAGAGGAACTTACACTGAGTGACATTTAAAACTTTTGACAGATGGCTCCTCGAAGAAGGACAAGGCTACCCTTGCTACACCCATGGCCCCACCTGCTAAGTCCTCTGATCAAGGGGAACGAGATGCCGAGTTATTGAATCGTTTAATGTCAGGACTCGTACCACTTATATAGCAGCAAGTTAGGACAGCTGTTGACGCTGCTAACCTTAGACCTATTCCACCACCTTAAGTGGCACCTGTGGTTTCGTCAGTTCAGTCCTCACAACCAGTGCAGGAACCACCAGTACCTAGAGCCATGGAGGGCAATGCTACGAGCGACTCTAAGAAGACTGACAAATTACTAGAGAGGTTTCAAAAGATGGTGAAAGCCTTTTATGGCGATGGTAACACGGAGGAGGCCGAGCGATGGTTATTCGAGGCGGAGAGGACATTTGACGCTATGAAGATCTCAGCAGAGGATCAAGTCAGGGTAGCCTCCTACTTACTGAAAGGTGAGGCCGGCTTTTGGTGGCAGACTTTCACACTCACCCGACCAGATCCGACCGAGACGATGACATGGGCAGCCTTTAAACAGGCTTTCGACACTCAGTATTTTCCACCTCATGCATTGTAGTCCATGAAGAAGGATTTTGCCACCCTGGAGCAGAGAGATATGATGGTTCAGCAGTACCTGAACTGATTTACACGACTGAGGAGATTTGCACCTCACGCACTGGCCTCAAACACAGAGGCAACTGACAGATTTGTGGATGGGTTGACTCCTTGGCTGAGAGATTGAGTGATTTCTTCCCGACCCACTTCTGTGCGAGATGCTGCTGATATGATGTCCATGCATGAGAAGAACTCTCTCTCAGGACTAGAGGAAGTGCGTTCCAGCCCTTTAAGGGCAAGCGGTCGTTTGGTGCTATGCAGACACATGGGGCATCAGGTCATCCACCCTAGGCCAAATTTAAGAGAGACACTGAGAGGAAGAGATGTGATAGGTGCAAGGGTTGGCACCCTGGGCGAGGGTGCAATAGATTCGATCGACCACAGCAGCAGAGGCAGCCCCAACCATAGAGACAGCCCTATACACCTTACCAGAGACAGCCATACAGGTGTTTCAACTATGGAGACGTCGGCCATTTCATTAAGGACTGTCCTAAGGGGCAGAGAGAGAGGCAGACCGAGATGGGAGCCGAGACAGCTAACGCGCCACGTAGCCAGGGGCGAGTATTTTCCATCACGTCAAGACAGGCGCAGGCATCACACCAGGTCATGAAAGGTACTCTTCTAGTTTCAGATAGACATGCCAAAGTTCTTTTTGACACAGGGTTTACATATTCTTTTATATAATATATTTTTGCATCTTGCCTTGATGTATGTGTACACAAACTAGCATTTGGATTAGATATTATGACACTTGTGGGAGAGACAGTAGAGACTACAGAATATCTTAGAGATATACCTGTAGAGATATCAGGCATGAGTATGGACACAGACTTCATCTTACTAGACATGGTAAACTATGATGTTATTCTTAGGATGGATTGGTTAGCCAACTATTGGGCTATGGTAGACTGCCGAAAGAAGCGAGTCACTTTTCTTATACCTGGGCAACCAGAAATAGTGTTCCAGGGTAGGAAAGATCAGACAAGTACATGCATCATCTTTGCTATGAAGGCAGCACGATTTTATGCACGAGGGTGTAACGCATTCCTTGCATATGTGACTGTTGAGGACAAGGAGCAACCACAGCTTGACGAGATTGATGTTGTCCTTGAATTTGCTGATGTCTTTCCTGAGGAATTACCAGAATTGCCACCAAGTAGGGAGATTGACTTTACCATCGACTTGGTGCTGGGTACATCGCCTATCTCTAAGGCACCATATAGGATGGCTCCAACAGAGTTGAGAGAGCTTCAGGTAAAATTGTTATTGGATAAGGGCTTCATCAGGCCGAGTGGATCACCATGGGGAGCACCAGTCCTTTTCGTGAAGAAAAAGGATGGATCACTGAGACTATGCATTGACTATCGGTTGTTGAATGGTGTTACTATAAAGAACCGATACCCTTTGCCACACATAGATGATTTATTTGATCAGCTGCAATTAGCACAAGTGTTCTCCAAGATAGATCTGAGGTTAGGATATCATCAGCTAAGGGTTAGAGAAGAGAATATCTCGAAGACTGCCTTTAGGAGTCGCTGTGGTCATTATGAGTTCCTAGTGATGCCGTTTAGATTGACAAACGCACCCGCAGTATTCATGGATCTAATGAACCGTGTTTTTCGAGCTTATTTGGATAAGTTCGTGATTGTATTCGTTGATGACATCTTGATTTATTCGCCTAGTCATGAGGCACAAAGAGAGCATCTCCACACGGTATTGGACACACTTCGTCGACATCAGTTGTATGCCAAGTTCAGTAAGTGTGATTTTTGGCTAGACCAGGTGCATTTCGTAGGCCACGTCATATCTAAAGATGGAGTGGCCGTGGATTCAGCAAAGGTAGAGGCAGTACTCCACTGGGAGAGACCCAAGACAGTGACTAAGATACACAGTTTTCTCGGTTTGGTAGGGTATTATTGTCGCTTCATAGAGGGATTCTCTAAGATTGCATTACCATTGACCACCTTGACTAGGAAAGACACTCAATTTGTATGGACCGAGGCTTGCGAGGAGAGCTTCCAAGAGCTCAAGAGGAGACTTACTACTGCTCCGGTATTGACCTTACCATCAGGTACAGGCGGTTATGTGGTTTATTGCGACACCTCTAGCAAGTGATTAGGAGCAGTGTTGATGCAACATGGGAAGGTAATTGCCTATGCATCTAGACAGCTGAAGACACATGAGGTAAATTACCCAACACATGACTTGGAATTAGTAGCCGTGGTATTTGCATTGAAGTCTTGGAGACATTATCTTTATGGTGAGAGCTTTGAGGTATTCACTGATCGTAAGAGCCTCAAGTACTTCTTTACTTAGAGTGAATTGAACATGAGGCAGCGTAGATGGATGGAGTATCTCAAGGACTTCAACTTCACCATACAGTACCATCCTGGGAAGGCTAACGTCGTTGCAGATGCCCTGAGTAGGAAGGCGGGTGTGATGATTGCCAATTTGACGACTCGGTCTAAGTTCTTTGATAGGATCTTAGAGGCACAAGGCAAAGCCAGGGAAACATAGGATCTGACAGATAAGACAGATTTTTCGAGGGGACCAGATGGAGGAGTCAGATTTAAGGGAAGGTTGGTAGTACCAGCAGATGACGAATTGAGGCGCGAGTTACTTCAAGAAGCACATCAGTCCCCTTATACAATTCATCCTGGGGGTACGAAGATGTATCAGGATCTCAAGAGGCATTTCTGGTGGAATGGTATGAAGAAGGATGTTGGTGAGTGTGTTGCACGATGTTTGACCTGTTAGCAGGTCAAGGCTGAGCATCAGTGTCCATCAGGACTACTTCAGACACTGGACCTTCCTAAGTGGAAGTGGGACCATATTACCATGGACTTCGTTCTGAGTCTTTGGAGGACTGCTAGTGGCCACGACATGATATGGGTTGTTGTGGACAGGTTGACCAAGTCTGCTCATTTCCTTCCTATCAGACAGAATTAGATCGTGGATAGCTTAGCGAAATTATATGTTAAGGAGATCGTCAGTGTACATGGCATTCCCTTGACAATAATATCAGATCGAGATACGTGATTTACCTCAAAATACTGGAAGAGTGTGCAAGAGGCATTAGGGTTGAGACTGAAATTCAGCACAGCATTCCATCCTCAGACAGACGAATAGAGCGAGAGGACCATCCAGACTATTGAGGATGTGCTACGAGCTTGTGTTATGGATTGAAAGGGTAGCTGGGAAGATCATTTACCTTTGGTGGAATTTTCTTATAATAATAGTCATCACGCTAGTATTGGCATGGCTCCATATGAGGCACTTTATGGAAGACCTTGTCGGTCACCCTTATGTTGGAGTGATGTAGGAGAAAGACGCGTGGTGAAATCTGAGTTAGTGGAAGAATGTGCAGAGAAAGTCCAACTCATCCGGAAGAGGTTACTGACAGTTCGCAGTCCACAGAAAAGTTATGCAGACAAGAGGCTAAAAGACTTAGAGTTCTCTGAGGGTGAGCATGTATTCTTGAAAGTTTCTCCTATGAAAGGGGTGTTGAGGTTTGGAAATAAAGGGAAGCTTAGTCCCAGGTATATTGGACCTTTCGAGATCTTACACTGAGTTGGGTCAGTGGCATACTATCTAGCCTTACCACCATAGCTAGCAAATGTACATGACGTCTTTTACGTGTCTATGCTGAGGAAATACGTGCCAGATCCCTCACACGTATTGGAGCAGATTCCAGGAGAGCTACAGTCTGACATGACGTTTGAGGAGAGACCAGTGCGCATCCTAGATACAAAAGTCAAGGAGTTAAGGAATAAGACCATTGCCTTGGTCAAAGTCCTTTGGCAGCATCATTCACTACAGGAGGCTACCTGGGAGACTGAGGAGGAGATGCGAAAGATTCATCCAGAGTTATTTACATAGAGGTATGTAGTTAAATTTTGAGGACGAAATTTTTAAGAGGGAAGGATGTAATATCCTTAATTTTTAGTATAAAATAGGAAATTATTAAATAAATTTAAATAAAAAATTTATAGATAGAAATTTTTCCTAAAAACATAAGAATTAGAAAGGTCTCATTGACACGAGTCCAACGCCACCAAGAACGCCAAAAACGGAGCTCAAACGAGGGAGTTATGAGCCGTTGAAGTTGTAAGGGCATTTTGGTCTTTTGACAGAGACGTGTTACACAGGGGTCCAAATTGATAACGGCACCCCTGTCTTCCACACGTCTCTACCAGTCCAACAAAATCACCAGAGAGACATGGAAAGAGACATGTGGGGAAGAGTTTCTATTCCCCAAGACTCTAAACCCTATAACTAATCATCCTCAAGAGCCAAAACGTTCCACTTTGAGCGTTCCTCTAGGGTTTTTAACTCAGAACCCTAGCCTTGCAAGGTCTAAGTTTTCCTGCGAGTGGAACCCCAACAGCATGAGCAACCCCAGCTAGGCGCAAGGTAAGCCTCAAAACTCTGTTTTTCCATATTTATTAAATAAAAAAATAATTAGGAAAGCATTTAAAAATTAGGAAAAAAATCAGATTTTTTTGGGAACTTTGTGCACGCTACTGTTGGAGCGTGATTTCATGGATCAAACCTCTTCCGTTTGGAAATCGCACCATCCAACTAGTGCACAAGAGACCCAAGAGCAAACCCTTTAAATTTGGGAGTGATCCAACAGTTGATTTCTCCAGAAAACACAAAAACCAGTACCTATGGATGATTTTAGGAACTTGGGAAAAATCATTTAAAAACCATGGTTTTTGGCAAAATCAGTGCAAAAGGAGGGCATAAATGGATTCTAGAGAGAATTCTGAAGAAAATGGCACAAAAATCACGCAAAACGGAGCTCTGTAGCTCCGTCGGAGACGACTAGAATCAAGTCTTCTCTGGCGTCGTCAACGGCATCAGAGCCCTGGCGCTGAAGCCAGGACGCACAGGGAGATGACGTCAAATGACGTCGGCGTCGCACACGTGCGCAGCGTAGCGCGCGGAAGTGACGCCATTGGCTGTCGTTGTGGGGCCGGGACGAAGCGCGTCTTAGCGACCGTGACGCACGCGGCGGTGCGTCGCAGTACCGAGGATGCACTCCGCGTGTCCTGTGCAGCGTCTTTGTGACGTTGGTATACGTGGGTGTAAACCAGTGGAAAAGCGAGCCGCCGGTATAAACCACCTTATGGTGGTCCGGCAGGCCCCATTTAAGCCTGGTTCTCACAAAAACTTGATTTCTAGGAGCTAGAGAGGTCCAAATCATGATTCGAAAGAGTTGTGACCGTATTAACGAAGCGGACCTATTTTTAACTTAAAAACTTATAAATGACCACTTTTTATTCATAAAAATTTTAAAATAGTGATGTGACATGTACAGGTGCACTTGAATATACCAGTTAAAGGGAGTTATTAGCAAGCTAGTGGTCTCACACTAAGGTAGGTGACGAAAATTAATGCTTTACCTTGATTTTTAAACCATGTTTAAACATAGCATTGTGTGTGATTGTGTTTTAAATTGCAATTATTATTTGCCGTAGATTTCATGCGACATTGAATACAGTATGGTTATTCCAAATTAAAATCTTTTACTGAATAAACTTATTTCAAATGCTTTTACAAGCATGATGTTAATTAGTTATGCTTAAATCGAGACTTATTTCTTATTATATATATAGAAAATGCATGGATTTCCATGGAAATGAGAATAGAGGCTTATTAGCTGGTCCTTTTATAGGCTAACCCCAGGATGAGGGGCATGTCTTGGGGATTGCAAGCTATAAGTGCTTTTGAGTTTTAGCATATACATAGGATTTCCGTGTTTTATATTTGATGACAAGTGCTCTCGCCCGGTGGGAGTCATGCTAGGAGGGATAGGGCCGGCCACCCACCTTCCGAGATTGTGATGTGATGATATTGTGATATGATAGACACCTACCCATAGATGGCATTCGGTAGGGTTTTGGTAACATGGATAGTCCACACTACCGGTCTGAGCCTTTCCATGGGGACAGACGCTAAGTCTCCCGTTATGGTGTCGATAGAGAGCAGCTGTGGTTGATACCCATGGAGGGTTGCCACTGTAGCATGATGGCCCATATTCTTATTATGTGTGCATGTATGATGAGCATGATTATGGATGGTATGCATGGGTGTGACGACACACAGTGGTTGGCTATGAGTACTCCTGATCAGTGATGTTAGTGCGATGTGGTGGGACCCATTACCTTAGGGTGCCCATATTATTATTGTATGCTCATTTACATTGATTTATGTCATGTTTTGAGTACGTGAAATGCATGTTTTAGCATAGGGAATAAATTGGCATTTATTTGAACATGACATTATGATATTACTATTTTCATAAATGTTAGACTTTTCATCAGAGCTGTTCATTATTTATTTCATTTATTACATTAATTGTCTATGTACCTACATAAGCGATAGCTTGCTGAGGCATTGCTTTGTTTTGCAATGACTTAGATCTCGAGCGCGACACCAGGAAAGGAAAAGCTGTTGATAAACCGTGAGAGCTGCTAAAGACTACTTTTCCCTATAGTTTTAGACAGTGATGTGAGTCATTAAAACAGGATCATCAATTGGATTTTATTATGGACTGCATACTTTATATTTGGATGTGATTTAGATGTTTGGACATATGTTGGACATTTATATGGAATGTTATGATGGATAGACCCTAGGCCATATTATTATTGTGTTTTGGACATTTATTTGATTTAAAATAAAGGTGGCGATTTATTTGACGTTGATTTATATGCGGATTGTTTTATTTATGTTTAATTTACATGTATGCCATTTTGAGAAAGGAAAACTAACACCCGGAGTTTTTAAGATAGGTTTTAGTAAAATGTTATATAAAGCTTTTCTCATGGGATCCCAAATGCTCTTATTTAAAATGCCATTATAAAAAATAAAAAAAATGTCTTAAAAATCCGGGGTGTTACAAATATGATCCAATGGATGGAAGTTAAGATAAGGATAAAGGATAAAGGATTAGAAGATGAGAAAGGAAGAAGAGATAAGAAGGAGATGGGAGGTATTTCCCTTAAAGAAACTTCCTTCTCCTTATGTCTCCATGTGAACTACAATAGGAGACAACTTCAACACATATATGGGTTTCATCTTTGAGCATTCAACAAAAATCACAAGTTCCCCCTTATGCTTAAATGTTAAAATTCATTGAGGATGGCTGGTTTAGGATATGTGCATTGAAGGCTTGAAGGAAAGAAGAAAAATAAATGTTGAAATGAGGCTACTGGTGTCTCATTTGTCTTTTTCTAAGTGGAGGTGGAGAGGTGCTTGCTTAGTTTCATGCATGATCACAAGGAGGTAAGTCCTATACTCTAATCCATTAAAGGGAAAAAGAAAGGAGGCAGCTGCATGGGTTTTGTATTCATCGAGAAGTTGCCCAAGAGCATCTCTCAAGGAAACACATTGAATTGAAAGTGTAAAGAGGAAGGAGTTGCTTAATGTTTCTTTCAAGCAGTTCCCTTCTTAAAACTTTTCATGTCATGGGAAAGGAGGGGAAGCAAGCAGCTCCATCTTAAAGAGAAGAAGGAGGTGAAGCTAACATCTCCCTCTTATGCTTTACATCCTTGTGTAGGTTGTAAGAAGTGAAGAAAGGGAGGCAGCTGCTTGGCTTGTCATATTGAAGTAGTTGCCAAAGCATAAAGTGGTGATAAGGGTTTTGTACTTGCAAGTTAGAGGGAGATGCTTGGGTCTAAGGAGACTTAGTTGTTGCATGAAGAACTTTGTGACAAGGGTTAGGTGTGCAGTACTTTGGACTTTGGCTTATGCATTAAGTCTAAAGGCATTGGGTTGTGCATGTAATCGAAAGCAAGTTGAGTCTTGGTTGTACGTGAAATACATGGTTGATGTGTATGTATGAAATACTTTGGAGAGAAGGGTTGATATGTGAAATACATGATGATGGTTAGTTAGTCATTGTTTCTCACATGTTGTGGCTGTTAAGTGCTCTTCTATGCATTTGTTGAGTGAAACAACAAGTATAAGGCACCGTGTAAATGATGTAAGCAGGTGGTTACAAGGTTTGGAACAAGTTCAATGATGATCTCGTTGAGTAAAATGGGGGAAAGTTGGTGATATCTCCTTTATTCAATAGGGAAGTTTAGTTTCTTTTTGTTTTTGCTATGTTTAATTCTTGTATTTGAATACTTGTAATCCTTTAAACTTGAAGCAACAAAAGTTCTATTTTTGTTTCATTATTACTAAGTTCATTATTATATGTTTTTTTATTCATGCTTTTGTTAGTGTAAGATGTAGTTTAGTTTTATTTATGCTTGTATGTTGAATTAGTCACCTAGGTTTTGGAATGATAAATGTGTTAGAATAAGATACTTTTATGGTTAGGTTATTCTCTGTTAAATTAGAGCATAATATTAACATTGGTCACATAGCACTGAGTTTACATGCTTTGTGATTGCTTGTGATAATGGGATATGGAGTATAGTAAGAAAGAAGGTTCATACAAGAATTTATGATAGTCAGTGCCCTAAGAAGATCACTTATACTTTGAATAAGTATATTTCCATGTTAAGAAACTAGTATTAAGAAAATATAAAAGAGAGCTTTAAAGAAATAATTTTCTTCTATTAGAAACATTGTGCTCCTAATAACATGTGTAGAAAAATCTAGATAGCTTAATCCTTAAAATATTTGATTTCTAATATATTTGATTTCTAATTCCTAGGTTTAGATTTGATTTCTAACATTTTTATGTGTTTAAGTGATTTTAAGCATATTTATATAATTAGTTTAATTTAATAAAT
Organism: Warburgia ugandensis; assembly: GCA_035236585.1. Taxonomy (NCBI): domain Eukaryota; kingdom Viridiplantae; phylum Streptophyta; class Magnoliopsida; order Canellales; family Canellaceae; genus Warburgia; species Warburgia ugandensis. The sequence continues at coordinate 50,370,479 of CP141133.1, read as the reverse complement.
AATTTGTCTAGGTTAATGTACTTAAACTAGGCTTTAATTAGAATTTGTTTATTAATAGTCTTTGTGGATTGATCCATAATAGCCATGTTTATGCTATAGTGGACCCCTGCACTTGCAGTTATTTTTAAAACACATCAACTTTTTGGCACCATTGGTAAGTGCTCACAACTAATTTTTAGTTAAAAGCTTCGTTAATTACTTTGCCACTAGTCACAAATTTTAGGGTTGCATTCATTTTGGCTACATTTTACATTTTATTCTATTATTCATATGAATTTTTGGGTTCTCACTTTTATATTTATTTTTGTTGGAATTAAAGGAAATGGAGATAGTTTATAAATTTTTATTTTTGGTGAATTGTAGTGAGGACATGAATGCATTTTGTTTAATTGTAATTTATTTAGGTTTGTAATAATATAGGTCAAGGGTGGCCCAACCTAACTAGGAAAAGTGGTGGTGGCATGTACATAGAACCACCCTTGTACATGAAGACTTTATCTATGACCCTAGTGTAAGCTTTTCTAATCTCTTTCCATTTTCCAAATGTGATTTGCATATAACTTAGTATGCATTAATTGTTTGATAGTGTAATTTATATAGTATGCATCCATTATATTACTTATTCCATTATACCTAAGAGCTTGCATTAGTTAGCACCTATTTAGCAAGGATAGCCTAAGCTTGACTATAAACATGGACATAGGTTATCAAGGTTATATTGTCTAATCAAACGAGGCCCTGACCCTTATTAGATAGCATATAGGTAGTTGTATTAGTTTACTGCTTTTCATGCATAATTAGGGAACATTTAATTGCTTTAAGGTGCATTATATCTTGATCAATTTATCATGGGAATGTGCTTAGACAATTATTAAGGGCAATCACCCCAACAAGATTAAGGGTGAATTTCATCACTATCCCTTAGCCCACCTAATTTAACCATCACTTGATGCAACCCTAGCCTTGCACAATTAATTTAAAATCAATCTAAAAATGACCTATAGTAGCATACAAGCTCATAGGACCCTCTTGGAAGGAGGTGACCAATTGCCACTCCACTAGTGCTTATCTAATCAACTATGTTGGTATTTAAACAACTAGATTTGGTAGCACATTTTAGTTGACTTAGATCATCTACGAATGATTGAGGAGGGTGTGAAGTAGTTGGTTTACATCAAGATCTTACTAGTAACTAGTAGGACTAGTCTAAAAGAGAGGAGAAGCTACCTAGGTAAGAAATAACCTAAAATTCACTCCTCCAAAGAAAATAAAGAAAAATCATACCTTTCAACTTGTTTATATTAGGGTTAGGATTAAATATGTGCCCTTGAATGTGCATCATATACGACTTGTTTCATTGTATATAAAGTAGAGTCTAATAAACCAAGTACTGGTGTATCATAGGCCATCGATCTTGAATCCAAACTTAGTACTCTTAGATCAAGTGATCGAATGGACCAAAAAGCAAGAACTTAGGAGTCAAGCAGATTTAAAAACACTTGTAGTAGGTTTTATCAATGATGCAGGAGACACTAAGCCCTTAAGAGACTACTCAATATTGGTACAATTTAACTCCCCTACTCGTATAATGGTACTTGTAACCACTATGAAAACTTTGAGTTAAAACCAAGTGCCATCCATCTTCTATAAACCTTTTACAGTTTAGATAGAGAGCATCCCTACTACCATGTCAAGGAATTCCTTAACATCTGCGCAACATTTAAATACCAAAACTTTTCAAATGATTTGATTAAATTGTGGCTATTCCCGTTCTCTTTGAAAGGTAAAGTGAAGGCGTGGCTAAACTCCTCACAACTTGAGTCCATCAAAATTTGGAAGCAATTGCACAAGAAGTTCTTGAACAATTTCCTTTCAATCCACAAAACAAAAGCCCTCCATAGAGAAGTTATAAATTTACAACAGAAAGAGGGTGAGCATTTCTGTGAATGTTGGGAAAGGTGGAAAGACCTATTGCTCAAGTGTCCACATGACATATTTGAGAAGTAGTAGAAAATACACTATTTCTACGAAGGTTTGACTCCACAAAACTATTGGACTATTGATGCCACTCTTGATTGAGAATGATGTTGAAGTGTGGAACTTTTTTGAGATGCTATTTGGGAACTCCCAGCAATGGGGCTATCCTTCACAGATTGATAGATATAGGGTCACTTCTGACCTAGATAGTAAAATAGATAAATTGATGGATAGGGTAGATCAGTTTAGTAACATCCTTCATAAGTTTGGGAAAGTTATGTTGGTTAGAAACTTCCAGGAAACATTCATTCGATGTTTGTTCTATATGTTCTAGTCCCACCCACCCCACTACTTCAAACCCATCTAGCACCACACTCTTTAAATACTTTTCAAGCAAGTGAATGTAATGAATGCATTCCAAAAGCCTAGCTACAATCCTTATACTGAGATCTATAGTCCTGAATGGGCTAGGCATTCTAATTTTTCATGGTCTTAGAATAACCATCAAAGGGTCCACTAAATTTCTCTTGTCTCAACCTTTTCCCAGAGCCATAATGCCACAACAACATCAGCAATCTCAATAGTTTTCACAGTAACTAGGGAAGCCATAATTGAAGGAGACCCTTACTCAATTTATGTAAAGCACTACAAATTCCATTGCCAAATTGGAGTATCAAATGCATCAGCTATTAAGTGAAAGGGAAAAGAACACATTTCTTAGTCAACCCATATCAAACCCCAAGGGTTAGTATGAGATAGGCTCATCTTCTAACAGAATAAAAAAGAAGAAGCTAGAGCCATAACTACACTTTGGAGTGGCAAAATAATAGATAATCAAGCAGGTTCGACTATGGAACTTGAACTCAGTGACAATACTATAGAGCTCATCCAAACTCAGAAGGATAAAGAGATGGAATAGAAATAGAAATGCCCCTTTGCTGATGACCCAATCCTGAGCCACATTATATTCCCAAAACTCCATATCCCCAAAGGTTAAAAGTGGGTAAACAAAGTACACATTTCAATGTGAAAGTGGAGGCGTTTCAATGAGTAAACATTTATATCCCATTATCAACACAATAAAATAAGTACCTTCTTATGCCAAATTTTGAAAGATCTTTGCACACAAAAAGGAGAATGAATGTACAAAAGAAAGAATTTCTTGCTAAGCAAGTCAGCTCCATTCTATAACACAACACCCCATCAAAGTATAGAGATCTAGGGTTTTGACAATATCCTATGTGATAGGGAACATATAGCTGATAGGGCACTACTCAATTTGGGTTCATGTGTTAACCTATTGCCTTACTTTATGTACAAGCAATTATATCGTATGATTAATTACATGGAAAGTATGTACTATGTAAGTATGATCACTATTTATAAATAACCCTAGTTAATAAACTACGATGTGTTTGAATGGAGCCCTCCAACCTTGGTCAATTGTGTCACCTTGCACGCAAGTATTATAAGTACTCCCTGGCTCATTACCTTTGAATATTGCATTTGCGCTCTATTACAAATATAGTATAGTATTTAAATGCCCTACAGTATGAGACAAAGACCATTTTTGACTACCTCAGGAATTCCATGGATATTGTGAATGACTCTGCATTTTACAATAGCAGAACTTCTAAGTATAAATTCCTAGGATGTTGGATTCATTCGTCATGTAAATATTTGTAATCTTGTGAGTTCAGTGTAAATGAGGCATACAAACCAAACATGGACCACGTAGATTGATATACATGCGTGATCAATAATGATCAAGGTCTTAATAAAAAATGGGTTCCCATAGCGTGGTTATGCCTTGTAATATACCATTCTCTCATAATTTGTTGTGCCGATGATGGAACCCTAATTAGGGGATTACATGTGGATACATACCATGTATCGAAAAATCCATATAATGCGGATCTTTTCTTTGTTATAACGACACATAAGTTTGAGTTGAAACTTGTGGCGGATGATTTGAGGCAATAATTAAATGGTGATCTAGAGGATAATTATACTGGGGCTATTTAATTGTCTAGTGGAACTACTTCTTAACATTATTTGGGCTATTAATTGTGCATAATCAATGCAAATTACTATAATTGAACAATATTGATTCAAATAAAATGTATATACTCATGTTCATGAGAATAAGAACGTACAATACTCCAGCCTTGTAAGGCTTTTTTAATAGCTAATATATATATATATATATATATGATTCTACTAAAATAACACCTATAATATTAGATGCCTACAGATTAAAAGTTGAAATCGCTTAGGTATCCCATGGAAGCTGGAAATCCGTCTGTCTGTCCATATACACCATGTGGAGTAGAAACTCATTATTTGAAGCTCTTCGCAAGTATTGTAGTTCATTTGGAATCAAACTACAATTTGTGAATGGTCCAATTGAATCTCCTTAACATAGATTGGATTGGGTAGTCTTTATTACCATGTTCCCTTTTGGCATTGTTGTTGAAGCATGTGATTCTCCAGCTAGATCTAATCTTCCCACATTGACATGCTTTCTTTTGAATTTGTCTACAGAACAATAGTCAGGATATCAGTGTCGTTTCCATGTTCATTTCTTCTTCACCTGTCTGTTAATCAATTTGATCAGAGGTGGAGAAGAAACTTTTAGTGATAAAGTGGAATTCAACATTCTTTGAGGTCCAAGCTTGTAAAGCTTGGTTTTCGAGTTTATCTAAATATTCTTTAAAGGAAGACCCTTCTTCTAGATTGTAGAACATGACTCCTTTAATCTATTTGGGTTTCCCATACTTTAAATTTGAAACCCAATCATGTTGGGCGCCAATGAACTCTTTCTAATGTTTTAAAAAATTAGGGCTAACATCATCAATAATTTTGTACCATGAATCATCATTGTGATGCCGCAGGTCTATGTGTTTACAATAGCAGTTATGGATCCCTAATGACCATGCCTAAGAAGTCTTGCCAATCCTAGAGGGTCCCTCAATGGTGAGATTGATTGGACAGTAAGGTCTATCTTGTGCTAAACAAATATTTTGTAAGTTCCATTGATGTAAGGGCTCTGGTATGCATGACAAGTGAACAAACAGATTGTGATATGGTGCTGGAGGAGAGCAGAATATTAAATCAAGATTATAGTTGATTTTTCAAATGCTTATATGAAAGACTTAGGATCTCCTTCTTTAATAATTGTTAGCACAACTGATTTTGAACCAAAAAGTAATGCATCTTTGTACATACAGTCTACTGAAGAAGGCCTACCAATCTTTAATTCTCCAAAGTCTACAAAGTCGCCATATTTTGTGATGTACTCATTGACTACCACTGCTGATTTAGCTCCTTGAATGTTCGGATGAAATGTGTGGACCTGGTAGGGTACATAAGATCAAAGAATCATAGATTTTGTGTTTCAAATTAAAATGGAAACTATAATAGACAGTAGAGATGAGGGCTCCCATCTTCGTGTTGCTCTGAAGCCACACATATGAAATTGCGTGGTCTGTGTGTGAGCAAGGCCTTTAGTTGGCTAAGGGTTTCTTCTTTGGATAAGAGACATTTTGGGTAAGTCAGAAAAATAGACTGGTTTGCAATAGAGAATGCTGAGCAGGATGATCTTCGAAGTTTTGTAACCATATACTAATAACCACTTTCGATGAATTTTCCCTTCGATATTAAGTTCAATAATAGAGAAAATTTTATATTGTGCCTAGGCATGTGTAATACACGGTTACACACGTTGGACAAAAGTACAAATTAGGCCTAGAATTTGGTGATGCATGCACTTTCTTTGTCAGACAATCATACAAGAGGCGTGCTCCCAATTAACGCCTCCGGCCTCAAACCTAACCCTCTGACTGATCACGATCTTACTCCTATTATTTTGCCACTCTGAGTCATCCATTAGCCCCCAACTGTAGCAGGGTTAGAATCATCTGACATAGAGATATTTCATTCAATTTCTTCTTAGTTGGCGCTTGAGAAGGGATCCACTTTGATTATTAAAGAGATGCGGTCGCGTGCACTTATAATTGCATGTGCAAGTACCCGTATGTTTACACGTCACGTCATCACCTAAAAGCTCTCATTTAACATTCAAAAAATAAGTGGTATTCATGTAAAAAAGATCCATCTGATTCTCTCAGCACCACCAACAAGGGTACAAGAAGCAAGTAAAATTATTAGTTAACGGGTATTCAATGAAATCGATCGTCAGCCTTGATCAGCTACAAAAGATTAATTGGGCTAGTTTTGACTAAACATAACTACTTCCTTATGTGGTATTTTTTTTTAGGTTCAAGTGAAGAATTACAAAGAAAATCACTAAGACACTCTCTTATATCTATTCATCTCCTAATGGCAATCCTAAACTTCTGTCAATGGCACCTCTTTCTACCAAGCTAAAGGGCTCTGTGGCTCTTTAGTTCAATATATGGTCGTTTAAAGCTACTGAAATTATCATTTTAACAATATCATTATGTGTTGAGTGTTTACCCCTAGATTTTGCTCATGATTAAAGAAGTTACTGGCTATTCATTTCCAAGATTTTCTTTTCTCCATTGCGTGCTCCCAAGTCAAACGAGGATCTACATCACCATCCACGCCAACTACACTCTCGTGTGGAAGCTTTTACAAAACCCACAGGTACAATCAAATTATTTTGACCACAAAGGCCAATGACTTTCCATGTGTTTGATTAACGCCGCAAGTGGTCGACATGTCAAAATTGGGATCGGTTGCAATCCGAAACGCATGTACTCCACTCCTTCCCATTTTCGAAAGAGGAAGACAGCTATCCTCATGTCATTCTCACAATAATACAACTAGAACAGCTCCCATGCAATTCTTTTGGATTTTTATGTTTTTTCATGATATAGTGTGTTGAAACAAAACACTTAGCAGATAGAAAAGCAGTAGCAAAAGCTAGTGTCTATGTTGTAAGCTTGCACATCAGAAAAAGAAAGGTTTTTTGCAGATTTGCCATTGCGTTTTTGTGTTTGTACAAAACAATTCAAAGTTTTTAACTTTTTGTAAATTTGCCATTAAGTTTTGCAAAACTTTGCAAATTTTCCATTCTGTCTATTTTTCACCTTTATAATTGTTAAAATGTCAAAAATACCCTCATCATCTTTCTCCCTATTTAAACATTACAGAAAATAAATCTATTTTATTTTATGGAGAACGACGTTGAAGTCAACGATGACGACAGAAATGGAGAATGACACCGACAGCTAACCATGCCTTCTCAGGCAATGCCATCCGGTGAATCCAAGATACCCCATAGAAAAATGACTTGTTTAGATCAGTAAACGGTTTGCTGTTTGTTAGACCTGCAGATAAATGGTTGGGGTTACGGACCAGCCCTTGGATACTCCTTTACATCTGTGCTGTTTTATAACATATCAACAAATAATAACAGATCAAAAGCACGAAAAAGCGTTTCTTATACCTATGTATTCTGTCTGAAGAAGGGGGGGGGGGGGGGGGGGGTTCATTAGTTAGATGGTCCATGATCTAAAGACCTTATCCGTTAGATTGAATTGAACAGGAAAACTTGCCATCGTTCATCTCACAGCTTAGGAAAGCAGTGGACATGATGATTGAATGGATTGAATCATTTGCTAAGTAGTGACCACCTATGTCATGGGCAAACTCCGAATAGTTTGGATCTTATGAAGTAAGCCATCCATGCCATCTAGTCCTTCCGTGGTCTCCAATCTTCCATGGTGGTCTCATGCATAGGTCTCGAAGTTCTTGGAACAGCTCAAGGGCTTTTTCCATGTTCCCCAACTCAATGAATCCTGCAATGAGATTGTTGTAAATGAGAGAATCATTCCCTGCAAAAATTAGTGCAGAGCAAGTATCTGATACATAGCCAAAGATCATGAGAGAATCAGTTTTGAATGAGAGAGAGACGACAAAGCTGCGTTTTGGCTGGACACGAGAAATGGAGGGGGCGGGAGACGTGGATGACCAAGGGTGAGATCTTGGTACGAGGGGGGGAGTACATCACCGGATCTGTTTTCTGTAATGTTTAAACAGGGAGAAAGATGACAGGGGTATTTTTGTCATTTTCAATATTGTAATGGTGAAAAATTGATGAAATGGCAAATTTTCAAAGTTTTGCAAAACTTAATGGAAAATCTGTAAAAAGTTAAAAACTTTGGATTTTTTTGCAAAGACTCAAAAAAGCAATGGCAAATCTGCAAAAAACCCAAAAAATGATAGATGTTGCCAAATATGAAAACTATTAGGACAGTTTTACGAGTGCATTTGACACTATTTAAGTTAGGAAATGTGCCAATCATGTCGAAGTTCATTGGCATTATTTATGAAATATAGGCATGTCATTTCTTTGTTACAAAGTCTAAATTTTGTAATGTTTTTGGTCGGTAAATTGCACTAGCAGACAATAGATATTATATGTCTAATATTGTAGTTAGCATGTATAAGGGCATGGTAAAATGGGTCCAAATGGAGGCTTCAAGAGAATTACATTTTGAAACCAATATTGCGTTCCCCCCCTCCCTTTTTTTTTTTTTAAAATTCATTTGCCCCTCACTAATGCTATAGGCGGCTATATTTCTAGGGTGCATAGAATTCTGAAGATCTAAATCATTCACAATGTTATCCTCAACTTGGAATCTCCATACTCCAAAATTTGCATCGATTGAATGATCCTAGATAGTTTTTCCTCAAGTTGTCAACAAAAGCTCAAAAATAGCATCATCCGTTTTATAATTAAAAGTAGCACTGGCTAAGATCATCCAATGGATGAGAATTTTAGAACATATCCCATATAAAGTCAAGGACACTATTATGATTAGTTTGGATTTTCACAAATATGGGCCCACTCAAAATTATAGTCATTGTACCATTTAGTAAGGGAATAATGAATAAAAAATGGAAAGCAATTATATCACTTTCCTGTCAAATAGTCTACTTAGTCACTAAAAAAATAAGTTTACACACACACACACACACACACACACACACACACACACACACACACACATGTTTTGGTATGCAAAAGAAGTTTTAAGGGCTAACTCTAGACAAAATTTTGTTGATAAAGATAAAATAGTTACATTTTCATATTATAAATACCAAATTTGCTTATAAGACAATCAAATCAAGACAATTTGTCTTTGGCTGTTTCACCATATATGCCTATGATCTATTTTACTCATTTTAATTCCTTATTCTGTGATGAATAAGAACTTATAATACTGCTAATCAATGAAACACTTGAAAGAAGTTAATTACTTTTCATGAAAACATGCAATTAGCCAAAACAATCTTTCTTTTATGTTACTACAATGCTGGACAATTATTACACTCCTATATGAGAGTTTTGCCATTATACAACTTGATGATGTATGTAAAACATATTTATTTTTGTTCTTATCATTTCTTACTCAGGAATTAAGTCCTACATCAACTTGACAAATTAGAACTCCAAGATTTTAGTACTATAAAAGAAAAGTACTTCAAAAACAATAAGAAGAAAAACACCATCTCATAGCAAGTACATTTGAAAGTAACTTATGAACTTAAGTTAGTTAAACTAGTTTTTGGAAAGTAGTTAAGCTTTCTTTTAAAGTTGTAATCTCCAAGGTAATTACTTTTCTTTGTTTACTTTATTTTAATTAAGTTTTGATTAGTTAATTCAGTCTAATTACTTTAGTTCAGCTTAGTTTTGCCTTTTTTCCAAGTAGTTTAGTGTAGCTTTAAAGTCCATTTGCATCTTTACTTCCTTTATGTCTTCTACATGTTTGAATTTTGGATTCTATACTAATATTAACATTGGGCTAATTCTTTCCTAGGGAAAAATTAGCGGTACTAATGTATCTGGAAATCCAAAATGGATTTGTTTATATTTTGTTTGAACTTTTATCTTCAAATCTCAAAGCTTGTAATGTGGCCTTTATCATAAACTTAACCAATCCATTGTGGAGAGAATAAGGACTTTAGGAATCGGGTTACACTACTACAGTGAGTGGATTTTAAGATGTTTAAAATGTAAAACAAGATGGTTCAAAAATGATCTTATTTTGGGCCGTCTTATAAAATGAAAAAAAAAATATAAGATAGGTTTTGAAACACTCTTATAATATTAAATGGAAGTAATTCATAATCATCCAATTAGGATTGATCTAAACCATCCCACTATGGATATGATTTACTATGCCAACTATTAAACAACTTATTAGAAACACAAGATAGCCAATTAGAAATGTCACGAAATCCTCTGCTCTTCGAGGATGTCTTCAGCATCTAAGAACATGTACTTGGGTGTATGTGCGACTCGTTCAGATCACGAGCTAGAACAAATAAGAGATTTTTCCAGTACAAATGACCAGTACCAATGGGTAGGATAGAATGGAAGAACTCCATTCACTTTCTAAAAATAAAGAACTATCATATACCCTCTATTGTGTATGGAATTTATGGTTTCCATTGGTGCAAATCCAATAACCTTGATTTGAGATGAAAAGCAATTCCCCATTGGTACCAAATGGTTATCCATTAAGTGAGGAAATGTAATGACTCCAATTTTGTAACATTAAAATCCCAAGTTAGCAATGAAAAGTTCAGTTTTTGAAGTTAAGGGTATTTTGGTCATTTCACTATTTACCTTGACTGAACCCAGAAATTTGGTCCTAAAAATGGTATCATTAGGTTCGTATCGGAAAAAGGAATCCAACAAGACCAAAATCACCCAAAACGGAGTTAAAATGAACAAGTTATGGCCCTTTGAAGTTCAGGGGCAAAAATGTAATTTTTAGTAAAAAACGGATTTAGCTTGCAAAACACAGGGGCCCATTTTGATACAGGCACCCCTCATCTTCAACCTCCTAGAGGGTTCTAGAATGGCAGTGATTGGAGGAGAAATCACCACCATTCTGGAGGTTTCTCCACCGCCATTCAAGGGCGGTGAGAGCCCCCTCCAGAACCCTCTTATAGCTCTATAAATAGAGCTCTTGGGCGCCTCTAATGGCAGCCCAAAAGCTTGAGAAAAACCTGTTTTGGAGAAGCAACCAAGAGGAGAAACGTGGAGAAAAACCCAGCAACGAGCCAGGTATGCCCAAAATCCCTCAAAACCCGTCTTCACATTAGTCCTAGGCTAAGTTTCCCTAAGTTTTTGCATATAAAATCATGTAAAAGAGAGCCCTAGAGCGTCACAAAGGACCCAGGGATGATCCCTGAGCTGCACTGGTTCGACAGGGTCGAACCAGGGCATACCGAGGATGCCCCGGTCCCCCAACGAACGAAACGTTCCTCCCTGGACGAAACACGTCGTCCGCGTTCAAGAGAAACCAGCGGGCGCGTTTGTGGACGCGCCCGCAAATGAAAAACTGGACGGGAAATCCAGCGCGTCTGCAGACGCACCCGCTGGGGTGCATGCCGCTAACATGCAACGCGCTAGCATTCTGGGATTTCACCTCTTAAAGGCCTGTATGTACATGTGATACTAAAAAGCTTATAACTGGAGATCTAGAGCTTCGATTGAGGCGCCGCGAAAAGCGTTGTGTCCATGTCGACGATGCAGACACACCCAAACTATAAAATCCCTGATCAAGGCCCAATATAAGGTAGGCATGACCCTTAGAATAGGATGGTGGCGCATGGCCACTAGACCTTTGGAAAATTGATGATACCAAGGCCCAATTAGGACCTTAGGACACCCATAGGCATGGGGATGAACCCTTAATGCCTAAGTAATAAGACCAACCACTCTAAAACCTATAAAAGATAGGCCAAACTAACCTTGATTCCCCAAACCATGTTCAGGAGCATACGAGGACAAAGGGGTTAGTGCGACCTAGCCAGGTAGGTGCTCTATCACTACTAGACTTTTTAAGAGCCATGATTATTTCATCCATGTTTTAAGTATAAGTTATACAACTTGTTTAGCATGACTTAATTCAGCATACATATGATAAATGCTTTATGCATAGATATGTTTTGGCATAGATATGTTTTGTAAATAATTGCATATACATTATGCATAGATATGTTTTGCAAATAAATGCATATATTGCATGATTTGTGAGCATTGAGTTTTTGAAAGATTGCATGTCCTTGAGGGTTACCAAAAGACGCTGGAGTGCCCAAAAGACACTGAGTAGGCAGTTGTGAGGGACCCAAAGAGGACAGGTTTTGAAAAAGAGGTTTTTGGCTTGTTTGCTCGTACATGATTTGGGCTAATAAGCTCGTGGGCGCTATGCCGAGAGGTCTGGGGTGGCCTTCCAGCCTCTACCACTATTAGGTGGATGGGTACCACGCCCAAAAAGGGCATACACCTGCTTCGACTGCATGTGGTACAGGGCGCTACCACTGGTGTCACGGCACTGGGTCAAAGTGTCATATGCCCTGTAGAGGTATATGATCTTGTGTCCCTAGGTACCCGGGGACCACACGGCTGTGAGGTCGTGGGCATAGTTGGACCCTATGGTTTCATGGACTTATGTGCATTGCATATGGCATGATATGAGGTTGGTCGACCATACCATACTAGATATCCATGAGTTGGATTCAATGAAGCATCTTATGCATATCATTATGTTATGATATATATATATATATATATGATACTTTCGACTTGGATTATGTGATTTCCTTAAGTCGTCAATATTCCAATTCGATGATGGTTTTTAATCTCGATATTGAACTTGAGTGTTCAGACATGCACATGTTTTGAAAGAGCATATGATTTTAAACATCTCATGCATTATAAAACTAGTAGTGATGGACTCCTACTGAGTATAGTATATACTCATCCAATCCTCAACATTTTTCAGACACAAAGTAAACACTTAAGGGCAAGGAATGCTTGTGACAAAAGACAACCAGACTAAGTGCAAGTAAACCCCTACCTTATCTTTCAATGTTACTTGATTGTAGTTACTCTTTATAGCTAAGGCTGTGACTAACACTTTCTTAGGAATAATGTTGACTTAAAACTTTGCCATGGCTAGATAATTGGAAAATGTGTTTTGACACTCGGGGTTTTATACAAAAGATTGTTTTCCAAAACGAAAAAGATTTTCATGCATTTCATATTTATAAAATAAGAGATCTCGCCTTTTTATCAAATTTGCATCATATAAAAACCCGGGTCGTCACAGGAAATAGTATTTAAAAAGCAAAAGGAATATTACTAATATAAGACTATTTTTGAAAACTAGTTATATTAAAAGTATTATAGGAAGGGTTTTCAAAACCATCTTATAAAGCTAGCAAAATATAAGGCAATTTTGAAAAAATCGTCTTATAAAGTTGGGATAATGTAAGACTATTTTTTAAAAACTGTCTCATAGTATCCAAGTTTTATGACAATTTTTTTTCAAAACCATCTTATATTGTCCTAGCTTTATAAGACGTGCTTTTCAAAACTATCTTATATCATCCTATATTGTACATACTTCCTACACAATTTTTGTATTCTTTTGTTGGTTTTTGTTTGTACATTGTTCTTGTAGTTTTTGTAGTCCTAACTAAATTCATCAGGTGCATTCACTTAATTTCTACAGGCTACAATTATTCTACAAAATACATTCACTTCCAACATTCCACATTGAATTGTTCCATACACACTTCTCATTGAAATAAAGAAAGCACACACAGGCTTCAATCAAAACAAAAATGAAGACATCCATATAAATGAGGTTATATTTTTATTTCATTGATACAAATGTTCTATTTTGTTAACTTGTGTAGTAGACAAAACTAGCATATGAATGTGCATTAACACATATTGCCTACCCTCTACTATTAAATTGTACTATTTCTTTTATTCCCTTTAACTTTCTAGATATGCTCCAATTTTGTTGGCCCTCTGCCCTTTCTCGTAGTAGTGTACATGTGCTAGATTGTTCTTCAGACGCTTACATGTGCTAGATTGTTCTTCAAACGCTTACTTTCTTCACGTTCCATGTTTCTTGTATAGGTGAAAACAATACATTTAGAAAGCAACAACCAAATTTCATTTCAGAAGATTTTTAGAGCAAAGATTATAGGAAGCTACATAAAATTCAAATGCAGTCAACTCATTTTTTCTTTTTCTTTGATTTATTTTGCTTCCTTCTATTCATACTCATAATTAAATTGAAAACATCCATCATAAATAATAAATGATACAAAGTCTAAAATGCTCTAGAATAGTCCTTAATACAATATTAATAAGCTAAACAATAGAGATCAAAATCCAGCTATTTTACAATAACATATAGATAGTCTTAGAAAAAACAACCATCTAAGTGCATAGTTAGTGTACATAAATAGAACACATATTAAAACAATTAAGTCTTAGGAAAGTAACACCAAAATCAGATCCCCCAATCATTCCCTTCTCTAGTGAGGCACCATGTTCGAAGCCCACCTCTGACCTCTTGTCCTTCGTTTGTGACGACGTGGGCCGAAAACCTCTCTTTCCATTTTTTCTTCTCTCTTTCCCCCTCCTTCCAACATAGCCAATTGATGCCATGTCAAATCTAGTTGGCCACCCTAGATCCCTTCTTCTCCTTTGTCCTGCTCTCCTCTGTGACTATTTCTCCTTCCAACTGGTTGACACTGTTCCCCATTTTCCTTGTCTACCGACACAACCAATAAGTTGGTCATGCGTGCACCTGCCTTTCTCCCCTCTTTATGTTTTGGGTGGGTTATAGGTAGTGATGAAGTAGTGACCACCCATGTTCCTCTCCCTCTGTCATTCTGTTTTCCTTTGTCGGGATGGAGCAATGACCACACCATAACCACTATCGGCCATCGTCCCTTCCCCTATGTTTTCCTTCTTCTTTGCTGGGTTCAGGTGGTGAATAACCTAATAGCCATCGACCACCATCACTCCCTTACACTCCTCTCCTCCTAAGTTTGCAACGGTGCCCCCCACTACTAGTGTCCACCCTTAAACTTGCACTTTGACCTCTTCTAGAACCCAATCAAGGAAGGCTCTTGCAGATTCAAGATAACCATCATGATCATTGCAATGCAAGAAACAATATACTTCTTCTTAATCATTGATTTGGGAAGATCTGACCATTGATCATGATTAGACCCTTGATTAGACATCAAATCATCATATATATAATCGATCCAACCATCTATCACGATTCAAATCGTCCATTGCAATCCTTGTAGCAGCAGGTCAAGATCCTTAATAGAGATCATTGATCTAGAGCATTTTGAGGTAATATAGTAGATCTTGATCAATGACTGAGATAAGTTGAGGTATATAGGTATAAAATTGGATCAAATTCAATGGTCCATACTATTCAAATGATTCATTGAAATTGAATTAGAGTTACTAATTTGTTCTTCAATTTGGGATAATCAGGTGGATGATTATGGCTAGATCACTATACAAAATGCAGATCAAGTACTTTTGAGAAGATCGGTTTATGATATGGCAACACAGACAGTTGGATATCCTTTAGATTGACCTATGTGAGGTAGGATTATCATCCTTGCCACTTAATTTCCTTGATTTGGTAGTAACTAAAGTCAAGTATGATTTATATATAAACATACTTGATTAGTTGATTAAATGAAAAATTAATAGCAATTGACATGGTATGTGTATGATCACTTAGGTATATATTATGATATGATTAAGAGATGAATTAGATAGTTGTTAGTGGGTCCAGTTCAATGTGATTTGGATTATTAGCCAATTAGGGTGGGCTTTAGCTTTAGATCTTATGGTTATGAACCATTGGATTGTATCGAAAAACAGTATATTAAGATATGAAAATATAATGTTTTCTTTATAGCTAAGAATCCATCTTAGATAACTAGGATTCTAAGTTAGACTTAGATGTAATATGCATCTAGGTCGTGGGACTCAGGTAGACTGATTTAGACTAGAGTCCAAATGCTATTTGAGATGTATAGATGAGTAATTCTTTGTCTAAGGTAGGTGATAACAATTAATAATGGGCATGTTTTTATTTTAAAAATTATAGATAATTATTGCATCAGCTTGGTATTTAAAAATGAATATCATGTATGCATTATTATTCCGTGATTCCTATTGAGACACTGATTTCATCTATGTGTGATGTACATACACATGATCTCATTGATTATCATTTTTCTATGGATGCATGATTTGACTTTGATTCAGACATATTTCATAAGTGATAGTGATGTTGCATGACTTTAGTTTTCTTCCATGACTTGTGAAGTTATTAAATGGTGAATATATTTACTATTGCATTTTGAGGAGTGCAGATGCCCTATTTTTATCGCCTATTTTTCTATTGACTTGGTGGCAAGTCCTTGAGAGGCTAACCCTAGGATGAGGGGTAGTGCCATGGGATGAAGAGCCACAATTGCTCCTGATTTCCACTTAGACGCTTAGTGGCAGGTCCTTAAGAGGTTAACCCTAAGATGAGGGGCAGTGCCTTGGAATGGCGAACCACAAGTGCTCTTTATTTTCATTATTTCACTAGAGGATTTTGTATTCATTTTATCGACAATGAGATGTGCAGTTTTTATAATTTTTTAGATTTATGACGAGTGTTTCTACCCAACAGATGCTATGCTAGGAGGGATTTAGGGCCTGCCACCCACCCTCAGACTTTGTGAGATGATAGACACCTGCCCCATAGAAGGGAAAATACTGTAGACGGTGGTATCATGGATAGTCCACTCTGTCATTCTAATCCTCACCTATGCAGGACAAATGCCTAATCTCCCATTTTGGTGTCGATGGGGAGTGGTAGTTGATAGACCCTGAAGTTGGTTATCACTACAGTGTAGCAGTCCATGCATCTCTTGATGAATGATTTTATCATATTATGTAGTGAACTGGCAGGATGGATATTCCCTGTGTATCCACACCATGACAACACATGGAGGATTGGTATGAGTACTCTTGTCCTGACATATGAGTGTGTGGTACACTAATGAGACCCTCATATCAGTGTGCCTGCATTGATCATGTACATATTCATTGAGATATTCCTTGTGTATTTGACACATTGCACCAATATGATTTTTGACACTCTTGGGACATGTGGGAGATTGGCCTTAGTGATGAATATATTTATTAAATATTTTTTGAGCTTTTATGCCTTGCTCCAATGTGGTTTTATCATATTTATAATCCTTAGAGGCTCAATTGATTTGTCATGTTTTTAGACATGTAGGTGACCTGAGTTGCATTGATTTGATATTGTCATTTTGATGAACCTGAGAGACTTTGTATACTCAACATGTTTTGGAAAAATGCAGGTGGTGTGGATGCATTACCTCTTTTACAGTAGTTTTATGAGCTAGATTCCTTAGCTATCACCGTTGATTTGGTTAGTTTAACATGTTATGTATCCTCTACTTTATCACTATATATATTTTAAATATTGAGATCATATTTTAACTATTTTTATGGGAAAGATATTTATCGCTCACCCTAAGATGTGATACTTTACTATCCACATTATGCTAACATTTGTGATTTATTATTATTATTATTATTATTATTATTATTATTATTATTCTTGTTACCTACACATGCATAGCTTGATGAGGCATTGCAATGTTTTGTAATGCCTAGATACATAGAGAGAAAGTAGGTGATGCAAGCAAACAGAGAGCAAGTGAGGGCATGGGTAGCCTTCAGGGGAGTATAGAGGAGATTACAATGATGTGTATGGTTAGTTAAAACCTTATGTTTGGGTATTATTTATGAACTATGTACGTATATGGTTTACATGTTTATGACATGAATGGATGGATATCATCTGTTCAGATGTGATGGCTGTGTATGGATAGACCCTAGATAGTGTCATTGTTTCCTTTTTATTTTTACTCTACCATTGAGGTATATGCACTACTCTACAAGAGGCTTTTAAAGTTGGTAAAAAATTCTAATAGAAGTCACTTAGAAAATAACTTCTATCAAGCCAACTTTGAAATTCTATGAATTTTGATGTCATTTAGGTAAAAAACTTCGAAAGGTGGAACTTTTGAAGTTGTTTATCCCTAAACGACTTGAAAAGTTCCATCAATTTTGAAGTCTTTTTGCATTAAATGACTTCAAAAGTGCCCAATTTTTAAAGTCGTTTAGCCTTAAACAATTTCAAAAGTACACAGCTTTTGAAGTCATTTCGGGCTAATTGACTTCAAAAGTCATGTACTTTTGAAGTCGTTTACGGCTAAACGACTAGAAAAATAAGTAGTTTTGAATAGTTTTGAAGTCATTCAGGGTAAACGACTTCAAAAGTATGTTTTTTTTTTTCATTTTTTCTCAT
Source organism: Warburgia ugandensis (assembly GCA_035236585.1). Lineage (NCBI taxonomy): Eukaryota > Viridiplantae > Streptophyta > Magnoliopsida > Canellales > Canellaceae > Warburgia > Warburgia ugandensis. Next base: position 50,352,261 of record CP141133.1, on the reverse strand, counting down.
TTCAATCACTAACACCTACATACATAAAACAACTTCTGTATACATCCAATATCATTGCCACCTGTTACATATAACACATTTCTTACAATCTTTATACACATGAAAAACAAACATGCATCCACTTCCACAATGAGTACAAAACATTCAAATTCATCATTATCCATCCATATCTATCTTGAAAATACTCCATAAAAGAAACCACAATGCATGCATTCATTATAACATCCACATTTGGGTACAAAACATCTAAATCATCATTATCCATCCACATCTATCTTGAAAATACTTCATAAAAGTAACCACTACACATGCAATCACTACTAGCTCCAAATTCACTTCATCCATACTCATTTACTCTCACACTCTCCACTCATTTATCATTTAAAATATATATATATACATATTTCAAAGAAAATAATGGAAAATAAAAGAATACATACAAGTGAATGAAACAAATACTTGTTTATCTATTTTACACATGTAATACTCCAAGTGTTCTAATAGAAACTCAATACATACTCAGCCCATTCATTTCGTTGAGGTTTGCTTCAAAGTAACTCTTCTTGTTTGCCCACTTTGAAAGCATAGCAATATGTAATACAACATATTTAATTAGGGTCACATTAATTTAGCTAGATCCATAAAAAACTGTGAAAAAATATAATATAATGAAAAGTAAAAAGTGTCTTACCATTCTTAATTGGGTCACATTAATAATATTGAATATCAGGATCCTCATGTATCTCAACACATAGTACCTGTACTCCCAATCAGACTGTTGTCTAGGGCATTGTGCAATAAGGACAACAAAAAGAATCTATAAATATCATTTTTAATATTGTAAGATTAATTAGTGGTAACATAGAGTAATTAATTATTTTCTATATCCTAACACTCTTCCAAGTGAGTTTCAGTGGTTGTACAATCTCGGTCATATTAACCCATATTACCATACTCTACAAATTTAATTTTCAAATGCATTAGAGATGAATAACATATTCTTTATCTACTCATAATACATAGAAAAGAATAATATATTACTTATTTATAATTTCTATGATGGCGGGATAGATGTACAATCCACAAGAATAAAAAAAGAAGGCCCACTCATCGTGCATATCCAAAACAACAACATCCAATGAGCCCCATATAGACAATCATATGAATTGCAATTAATTTTAACAATCCCTAAGTATAGAATAAGTTGGCAAGAAAGCAAGAAAATTAAAACTTACATGCTATTGTAGGGAATCATAAGCCCTGTCTCTTAGAGCACAGGAAAAACCTTGGTAAAATATCATTAACATGCCCCTCTATTGGCCATTGCTCTGCTGCTCCACAAATGATGTCGTGGTCAAGGAATTGGCAAAGTGTACCCTCACCCTCAAAAAAGCTAGTTGAATCATTCAAGAAGCTACATAAAAGAAATAATTATTACCTATACCATGAAAATATAACATGTAATGTCAAATATTTTATTAGCAAATATGTGCATATACCCCATGTAGGAGACAATGTGAGGGTGCTTGAGTTGATTCCATAGGCAAACTCGTAATAGGTCCTCTAACATAAGTGGCACTTTAACAACTTTCTAGGCAAGCACACCCTCCTTAATTGGTACAAAGTTGATTGCCCTATCTTCATTGATGAGACCGTAGATTAACCTTAGTGATTAAGGTGTGTTAGGTGGGACTTCCACATGATCATTGGATGATTGTTGTAAAAGATGTAAAAAAAATTAGCTAAATAATATTAATCAATTATAAGGACATAATTTATGATGATAATATATATATATATATATAAGTACCTTCTCCATTGGTGCAACATTAGGTGATGTTGCAAAGGTAGGTGACCTTAATGGAGCATGTTGTTACTAATTAACCGTATGAAGTTAATAAACAATTAAATAGAGGTCTTTAGCTAAAATTTACTGATGAGGAAAGTAGTGTGATAAGATACATACCATGGACTCTATAGGAATGATTAGTGCCTTTGGCCAAGTAACATGATATGCAACTGCCTACCCAATGGTTGTAATATTTTCCATTTCTAAAGGGAATGGTAGGCTGGCATTAACATCCAATGTGATGGTAATGGACACTCTCTTAGTATGTGGTGGTATAGTAATTCCACACAAAATGGTTGATTCATGCCCATAGCATGAACCAACTGCCATGATGTTTTGAGAGGAATCTAGGGCCAATAAGCATTGACCTACTTGCAAAATAGATATACAATAGAGAGGTTGAGATAAAGAATTATTACATAAGGACAATGAAAAGTTTCAGTTTTGTCTATGTACACACACACACACACACCCCTCCTGATCATTGTATGCCTCCTGTTCTTCAGTTGTAGATAAACCTTTGTCAAATAATTTAAAAGGAATAATAATGCATCCCATGCCCTTAATTCAACTAGGGTGGTCCTTCTAATTGCCCACAGCCTTGTATAGGATGTCCTCATTGGTAGTAGTGCTGCTTATAGTTCATGTACTTGTGCTTTCTTGGATAAGAATGTCCTACAAAATTTAATTAGAAAGACATGATAATGTCATCAAATTAATTGTATAAAATTGATAGATAGATGGAACCACTTACAATGCAAGAAGCAATTTGTTTAGTAGTTTCATCTAAGAATGTTTAGCCAGTACGGTCCATTGAATGCATCATCTTCTAGAGAATGGAGCGATTGGTGGATTCTGTAGTCCCAAATTTAGTTTGTTGTCAAACAAGACACTATAGTTATAGAAAAAAGTGTATTTAACTATAGTAACATTAATTTGTAAAGGGTAAATTGTCATTGATGCTTGTCGCTCCTTTAGATGAGCATAGCCCAACCTAAATAGGTGGTGCTGAATATTGGCTTCATGTACCTTTTTTCCTCTTGCACCCTTTTCCTCCACATTTATACATACTTAATCAAGTCAAATAATTAGATGTTTCATGTAATTAAGTAAATGAAACATTGTTTCTACACATACCTCAAATTTAATGGAAGTGCAATTCTATACAAATGCATTCCACACATCCTGGTCAATAACATTAGAGTAAATGATAAGCATTGTGTACAGCCTCGCTAGATCGTTGACATATGGAGCTATGTAATTGTGAAAAAGGTAGTTCTTATATCTTCTCCATTGCTCACTAGCTCCTTGCAAAAAACGTGTCTTCTTTTGATCAAGCATGCCAAAGGCAGTCTGCAAAGTACATAGTAAATTACTATATTTGAGTAGAGAAAATTGCTATGAGAGGCACATTGTCACCTATCTCTTGCCCCCTACTATTATATTTGACAGTTTCTTTAATTCTCTTCAACTTTCTCTTGTTGACCTTTTCCATTATTGTTCGCTCTCTACCCTTTCTCTTTTGGATAGTGCTAATGTTGGCCTCTTGTTCATGTTCTTTATTTTGCCCATATTCTTCATTTTGATATTGTTCTTATTCCATCATTACTACCCATAACAAGAATACAATGGTATTAGAACAATGACATGAAAAAATTCTATGTAATCCATTTCAAGAAAACAAACCAACATGACATAGGTGGAAAATAAACCATAAGCAAATAAGATAAAACATTCATGAAAATAAAAATTTTCCAAGTGTAAATATTTCTAAAAATTAAAACTTTCCTAAAACAAAACCTATAAACTAAGTAAACTATTCTGATGATCCAACAACTTTAAGCAATGTTAACTTGCATGATTCTACCCATCATATAGCACATGTATATAGACATTCATTTTCACTCATATAAACATAGCCAAAACAATTTAGCTTTATGTAAGCAATTACTAGCATTCAATAATTAAGAGATACATCTTAAAGTATTCACTAGTAAACTTGCATGTATGTCTCCCATTTAGAGAAATGTGTTACAAGTCATTCTTATCAAAGTGATCAAGTGTATACTAGGATCACCAATTGATTAGTTTTGGGAGTTTTAGGTAGGTAGGTTGATGCTTCTAATCTACTCTAGGCCAAGTGTAACAGGCCTTCTATTTAGGTTGAAATCATGAGAATCAGATCTCATGGCATGATATAGCCCTGTAAAAACAGCCCTCACAAGCGTGAAGTTATTAAGGATTTCACATTCCTCGTCATTTCATAAATCAAGACGTGTAATAATTTCAAATACGTTTTCATGAACAAGTTTTCAATTTGATGGTAAAACAACATGGCATTCCAAACTGATAAATTGCATGAAATACAAGTATGCTAATTGCATAAATTGGAAATCTCAAAATCCCAATTTTAAGCATTCTCAAACACGATAGAGTAGTCATCAATGGTTTTCATGTTTCACAAAAGCATATCAGTATTAAAACTACTTGCCTTCTTTGATGTGCTCCTCGATTTAGTTATATCTCTTCTTCCACTTATTAATTTAATTATATCTCTTCTTCCACTCATAGGTCATTAGGATTGGGTTCCTCAATGGACCCAACCCTTGCCATTAGGGACCATTCTTTTAGCTTTTGCCTTAACACATTGACTAGTGGTCAATAACACTCACTAAGAAGTACCAAGAGATCTACCCTTCCACCTATTTTTCCCCACCATATAATTGCAGCTTGGGACAATATTTCATATTCAATCTCTAGTGTTCCAAATTAATTACAAAATTTCAGTTGCTTGGACATTGACTTTGGCTTTTCTATTCTTCATTTACTAGTAACTTAATCACAAGGAAATGGAGAAACTTTGGTGGTATCACCCGTCTATGGAAGGATTGAAAAATGAATACCATGGATCTGTAAAGACATGGTGAACCCTTCATACTTTATCTCACCCCTTGATTTTGTTTGGAAAAATGTGACCAAAAACCTACAGTTCATTGTAAACTAATGCTTAGATTTGTCTGATCCCATAGTTTTGTTCTTAACAATATATAGTAAGATGTTGTGAAGGGATGATTTGGCTATGGAATACAGTGATAACTTCGGCTTATTTAGAGGTTCTACATCTTTCGCTCACATCTGAAGTATAATTGTTGATGTTTTTTGCAAGTGCACGGGCTATTGTGGTCTAACTAATGCAAGTACGAGGTTGATCCCACAGGGATGCACTTTAAAATTTTGGAGTTTTTAATAAAATTTAATTATTTAAAATTCAAATTAATTGACAAAAACTAATAGAAAGAAATTAGACTTCATCTTCAAGTTAACAGTGAAATTCTAGAGGTCTAATTCGAGAAGAAAAAAAAAACAGAAAAAGAAACAATAAAATTCTAATTCCCTATCTTAAGTGCTGTCCAATTTCTTCACTTCAGGTATCCCAAACTTTGATCAATCTCCATCACTATACTAAACATGTCCTAGATTAGTGATCTATTTGATAGAGGAATTTGTTAGATTCTTCATATTTTTAGAGATCTAATCTAATTAAGGACTTTAAGATTTAATGGTTTAGATTTGTTTTTTTAATACAAATTGAAGCTTAGGAACAGTAATTAAACTAGAATCTATCCTACGAACATGCCATAAAATTTAATTGAACTTCTAAATTAAAATAGACAAGAAATTAAAGGTTATCCATGGTTGAACCAGAATCGTTAATTGAGTTAAATAGTAACGGAATAACACAGAACATGAATAACTCAAAATGGAATAACATAAACGGGGAATAAGAATAGTAAAGGACAGTAAATGTAAATTGAATTATTCTTCCAAGGGTAAATTTGGAATTTTGCTCGAAACTTCCCAAAAAAAAAATCCCGCAAAACAGAGTTGCCGGAGATGATGGGGATGACTGCCAGAGATTGTGGATTGTTTGGATCAGAGTTAGCTAAACTAGAAGGTGTAGAGATGGGCGTCACATGGTCCTGGAATAGCCCGGGCCGATGGTGCTTGTCTAGTGATGAAAAAAAAAAATGACGCCTTTTCTGGGCGTCGTCTTGAACAGAGCGGCTGGGCGATGGATGATGGGTTCGTGCTTGGCCGTCATCTGTACTTTGGAATCAGGAGCCAGCACAGAGCAAAGGTTGCCCAGTGGAGTTGGGTATTGGGTTTGGTGCGGCTGGTAGAGAGGTGAAGGATAGACAATGGGAATGGGGGAATTTGTGGAACATGCGGTGAGCAAGGAGAACAAGAGGGAGAGAGAGAGATGGGGGTTGCTACAAGGGAAAAAAGAAGAGACAATAAGAGGAAGAGATTGGAGAAAAAGAGTGGGAAGAAGTGAAGTGTCAGGTTGGAAGAGGAAAAGGGAAAAAATTTGGGGTGTGTGACAAGGGAAAGAGGGCTGGTGGTGTTGGTCTATGGTATCAAGCAAACAAGAGCAGTGGGGCGATGAAGATGGCAATCTGGGACTGGTGTGCCTGTGGAAAGCAGATGCCAGTGGGGGTTGGGTAGAACCTTCCGGTGTGGAAGAGAGCATAAATGGCGTGATGGAGAAGTCGAGTTGGACAAGAGAAGTCGATGGTGAACAAGATGTTGGATGTTTGGTGTGGAAGTGAGACACTTATTGGGTTGGTGTTGAAACAGAAGCTAGTGCGGTGAATCAAAAGAGAGAAATTGGAAAAATAAAAGAGTAACTATGCATTGGGTAAGAACAACGACTAATAGAATGAAAAAAAACAAAACAAAACGATGGCAATAAAGGGAAAGGACAATAAAGGAAGGCAACCCAAACTCCAAACTTCCAAAACTTCCAACGACTCTCCCTCTTTATAATTGTTTTCCTTTCCCAATCTTCTTCCACCTCCTTCCTATAAGAGGTAGATTCTTATTAGGACTTCTCTTCCAAATTGGGATTCCTCTTCCATTAGGAAACCTCTTCCCTTGCCTTATTGATCTTCAACTAATCTACACCATTGAAATTAAATTTGAGCCATCCAACCCCCCTTTAGTTGATCTGCAAAATCAAAGACAAGATTAGAGTCATCTAAACCATACATTAATCATCTACTTTGCTCAATTGATGATCTGTCTGCTAATTTTGTCAATTTACTGTTGGATAGTCGATTGGAGCTATTTTTTATATTTTATCCAAAAATTACCGAATTAATGAGTTAGATGGTCTAATTAAATACTAAACTAGGGGTCTTTTAGCCAAAATTAAACACTTAACAATAATATATTTCAAGACACTTTTTAAATATATATATATATATGTTTGTAGAAGCATGTGGAATAGATTCTTCTATTTTACATACTTCAAGTTGTATATGAAATTTGAGCACATTCAATGTAAAATCAACAGTTTAATAGTACTTACCTACCATATGAAGAATATTTTCATGGCCATTTCCCAATCGATGAAGGGACACATTGTTGTATTAAGTGTCTCTTATTTTGTTGGAGAAGTAGTGTTAGCTAAGCAAAGGAGATGTCCTACTTTTAGTTTCCAATCGTACTGGGGTACCCTATACAATTTCTATTGTTTGTAACTGGGTATTTTTGTAGTTCATGTATCCATACATAATTACTTCATGGGAGTTGAACAAGGTTTTCAAGGGAGGTGAATTGAAAAAAGAGAGTGAAATTTTACAAACAATGCATGAACAAGCAATTAGGCAAATGGTTGTCTTCTACGTCTACGGATAATTATAAATCCATGATTTGTAGACCATCAAGGCACAACCCAATTAATGGCTCTGGTATTATGAGGAATGAACATCTCCTCTATGACTAGATTCAATAAATGTTTAATCATCTATGATCAATCGATCAAAGTCAACTAGATTTTTTCAATTTTTGTCATATACTAGTTAATTCAATGTTTCAAAACTCATTTGTGATGTTCATTCATTGATTGGACGTCACTAAATATTGTTTCCATAGTAACTGATCAGATGGCTGAGATTGTTTAATTAGTTTCTTAGCCTATATTGACAATCTCAATAAGATTCAAGCCATAACAGGTATGTTTTTACCTATTTCTAATCACTGATTAGGAATTCAACGGTTGGATTATCATAAAACCTAAAGCTAGCATGGACTGTATGGATCTAGCTCAAAATTTTCAAATCATGAGTTGGGTTTAACAAAATGTATCTAATTTGTAGTATTTTGGCCACTAACATTTCCAGAGGAGGTGATTTTCAATGCTAGATGGTCCATAGTCATTGGGTGTTGTAAATCTCCCCCACAATCCCAGTGGGGATGACTTGAGTGTGAAATCTCCAAGGGACTCTTACTGTCATGGATGTGACATTGATGATGACTGGCTTGGATCATGATTCAAACCGTCGTCATTTTTGGTGAGCTCCAACTCCACCGAACACCTTAACCCTCATTTTTTTTCTCCTTCCTCATTGGCATGACAAGTTTCTTCGATGTGAGTTCTCTCACTCCCTTCTCTCTCTCTCTCTCTCTCTCTCTCTCTCTCTCTCTCTCTCTCTCTCTCTCTCTCTCTCTCTCTCTCTCTCTCTCTCTCTCTCTCTCTCTCTCTCATAGACTGAACGATCTATTTGTAAACCTTTATTAGGGGGAGAGGTGCCGATATCAAATCAGCACCTACCTTTCCTTTAGTAGTGTTTTTAATAATATATATAATTTCTTAGATGATTGTCTTATAAGGAGGGGTGCCAATATCAAAATGGTCACTTCCTTTAAGAAAATATCCCCTTTTAATGTATTTATTTACTTTTTTAGTTATTTAATAGTTTCTTTTTAAAAAATATTAAATTTACAATTATAGTAATTTTTACTATTTTTTACATTATATATAATTAATTACAATAAAAAGATATGAATGCTACTCAAGTCTTGAATTTTTGCAAGTCAGACCCACTAAGTGAAATTACTAAATTACCCTTTTTAAGAAAAATCTAAACTTATTCATCATAATTTCGATGTCAGTAAACTTAGTGAGGTTGGAATTTTTTATTTTATTTAAGTATAATCCCAATATTGAGGTTTTAACACTTGATTTGATGTTTATAAAATTTTCACTTTATAGAACACCAAAAATTGAAATTTTCAATATAATTCTCCTTTCACTCTGATTTTACATAATTCAAAATGTTTTAAATTGCTATTTCAAAATCAAAGGTGTTATATTATCATTAGTATAATGTCTTGGTGGTCAAATCGATACATTTCTTGTCATCCAAGTTTATTATTTTAACTATGCCAATGGGGACCATGAAGATAGTTTAATCTATTTCATTATTAGATCAAAATTTTTTTATCCATTGTATTTTAGTTTTGGGTCTAGGAATTTAATTGTCACATTTGATCATCGGTATTGTTTTCACAATTTTTTACATCACCATGATCATGCAAAAAAATTTCAAACATGCATATATAGTAATTACCAACACTCAAGAATTGATATTGACTGTAAAACTATGAATGTAGTTCCAATTCAAAGTGGGATTTGGTTAAGGGTAGCTACAACTTAGAGTAGAAATTTTAAAATTGTTTAGTTAAATGATTTTAAAAACTATGATGTTTAAAGTCATTTAGGGCAAACGACTTTAAAAGTGTGCTTAGTTAAAGTCATTTAATGCAAATGATTTTAAAAGTCTATACTTTTAAAGTCCTTTACACTAAATGACTTTATAGACTAATATATTTTTCCCTTCAAATATATATATATATATATATTATATTAGCACTTTATAATATCTTAAACAAATATACAATGAAATTGATTTTTTATGATAGTCAGCTTTGATTCATGCATTCTTTGTATACACACACATATAAACACATGAACTAGAATATTCAAAAGAATTTACTTTCCAACTAAGTCTTCAATTACATATATATATGTGTGTGTATATATATATATATTCACATATATAGTATTCATCTCACTTTGATCAATATAGGTAATGATAAAAGAGCTAATTATAAATCTTGAATTATATTGTAGCTCACTAATATAATCCATATACCCCCATATATTAATTGTTTTCAACCCAAGCACCCTCCTCACCATTATCACACATATAATCCTCTTTCTCACCATGTGCTGCTTTGATTGATGGGATTGTTTTGGTAATACAAGGGTAATTTATTTCAGTATCTCCTAGGTCATCTTCATCAATAAAATCTATCAAATAGGATGATAAGACAGTTGACCATCTCTTATCACATTGTAAAATACTTATTTTACTTGAGATGATAAAATAAATTGATCATTTTTATAGTTGATCTTGTTGAGTTCAACCAACATTAATCCAACAGCGTTAGTTTTAGTGCTGTCTTTATTGTATTCCATCAAATTGCCCTTAAACACAACCACAGTCCTGCAAGTATAATCCAAGGCACATATATCTCTTATAACCCCATAATAAATATCATCCACCACTATTGGCCTATTATCCTTTGAATTGGAAAAGAATCTAGCATTGACAACTAAGTTTACCCCACTATTTTGTTGCACTCTTGAGTTATCATGGTCTTTTGTGTAAAAGTGATAACCATTGATGGCATATCCAATATATTTTATTACTTCTGATGGTGGTCCCATCATCATCCAGCCCAAGGATTCAAATATACCATTGCTTGTTACTTCTCATTGATCTTGAATCGTGTATACACATATTAAGTAGGATATATGATTGTTGCAAGTAAGATTATTATATATATTCATAATTTAATTTATTAATTAAGTGTGAATTCTTTCATTTTACCTTCTACCTAATCTAAGTGTTGAAAGTTCAACAATGCTTAAATTGTAGCCACTTCTATTTCTTCATGTAACTTGGATTATTTGCCTTGAGGACATCTATGTGCTTACTACACATACAAATTAATAGATTGATCAAAGAAATATAACCATTAATAATTATTTTTTACCTAAGTGCATGATCAACTTACTCAATGTATAATTTGAGTTCATCAACATTTTGCAACACATAAAGATGCACCTAGTCCCATTCTTTATAGTCAATGGTCAATACATGACCACTCAATAGAGGTTTGCCAAACTGGGATCATGAAATGCAACTGATTATTTCTTTCTTCAGATTCCAATCAAATCCACTCTTGATAAATACTTATGATCTCATATATACCCTTTTAAATTTTCATGCACCTCTCAAACAGGTACGTGCATCATAAGTAGACTGGTTTTTATCCCTCAATTGAATGCGCCTTACTGGACATAGAAAATAGGTAATGGAAGAAAGAATGTCTTAGAATAGAATCGAAAAGTTGTACGAGTCCAAATTGAATGATCGAAAGTGCAAAATGGGTAAAGGAAAGGTGTGGCGCCGTTGGGGCGTAGAAAGCTATGGAGGCTTGTTTACCATAGGCTACACAAGCTAGGTTTGATTCCTGCCACCTTGATTGTGGATCATCCTGCGGTTACCGGATGATGGGATGAAAGAAAAGAGCTATCAGCAATATGGTTGTAATGTTCAAGATCTTGAGACTAGAATTGAGTGTTGTTAATCAGTCACGTTCGAGTGTATGGAATCTGGGTTTCTTTGTTTCGAATAAGTATTTGACTACTAGGTCTGTAACCCAGCAGCTTTTTCTTTCCCATATTAGGAGGTGCTATCTAAGTACCAATAAGTCTATTGTCTTCCAAGGTAATCCCGCGTGTTATGTCTCCGGTCCCTTCATTGTCTACCTATATACCCTTCCTGTGACGACTCAGGTTTTTGAAACACATTTTATAATACATTTGTTCAAAGGAAGGGCCCTTAAATGTTTAAAAAAAATTCGCAAACAATGCAGCAGAAATTCTTTTCATTTAAATTCATTTCGAACAAAACCCAAGTCTCATTGGAAGATACATAATCCACATTGCCATTTCGTACAAAATAATATTTTATTGAATACCAGGATTCATCTAGTGGTCACCCTTGCACAGCCCTGCATTAGGTTCTAACCCATTGTCCAAAATTACATAATCCAAAATTCAAACCTCACCTTACATTAAAAACACTCAATACAACACACTCTCAAATAAGGAAAAATTACATATCTTCAAATACATACTCTGATTTTCTTATTTTCTTCAAATCTTCTACTGTCTTGCTCCTAGATCTTCAAGCTTTAATCCCTTACGTCCTTTATGGCCTTGAGCTTCTTTCCCTCCTTCTCTGTGCCTGAGGTATTGTAAGCATGGAAACATGTACAATACCTTAGCAAGCTATGCTTGGTAGGGGATACAAAATATACTACTTCATCAATACAAGGATACTTACCTCAGTCATTAAGCCCTCATGAGTCATCTTGTACTCATATATAGAGGATATACATTATTTATGTAGTACATGACAAATTAGTTAATATATTGAAGATTACTCAAAACTTGTTCTTTCCCCTGGCTATACTTCCACTTAGGAGAGTAATACCTAGCCAATTCACATATAGGGGTTTTCATTCTAGGAACTCATATAATAGTATATCATTATGCCATGGCATCATACTATGCCTATAATATGTGCATCATAGTGCAAAATACATTAGGACTACTATGCTCATTAAGTTTGATCATCATATTAGATCAAATAACTTAGATTCTAAGGTTATATCATTTAGTAAATCCTCTAATTTCATCCTTTAGTTGGATCATATATATATTTTAGATCACTTAACATAATCATTTAGTTGGATCATAGAAATTTCTTATTTGGATCATGTGTTTTGGATCACTTATTTGGATCATGACTATGCTAAGGTACTAAGCATACTCATACAATGAAGGTCTATACTACTAGACATATAATTATGTATGTATACACATGAATTTCCAATACATCTTTGTATATCCACCTACCTTAAAGTAGTATCTTATTTCATACTCATCAAGTGTATTCGTCCACAATGTCCATCATAGTTTGGATTCATCCATCTGTCAATCCATACCTATAAGGTTATTTTTCTATTCCAGTATATGTTCCTATAAGAGATACCCTACTCTTTCCTTGAATCATGTTTGATCAAGGGTTTGGATTCTCTATCTATGTTCTTCTACATACCCATACATACATACGTAATAACATACTACATTAGTATTCTTATTGTTTTTGATCATTCAAGATACTATGAATCTTGTTTGATCATCCATATCTTGATTTCCATTTTTATTAGGATTAGATGATTTACTACATTTTATGCTCTTATTATTATTACTCAACCAGTTAATGTTTTATTAGTTGAAGGTAGCTTATTTCATCCTAAGTCTAGAAGCTCCTCTTATGTCAAATTGGCTAAGGCTTACTAGTTGAATGGTTGAACACAAAGTGGCTACTTCAATCCTCATGTAAGGAGGTGTTTAAACCTCACAAACGTCAATGGAAGGTGGGGGAAGAGCGTGGCTCTATTAGATAACCCCCTTAACCACTATGTCCATCATTCACTAGCTTGACCCTAACTCAACCTTTCATAAGGTTCCTGTGAGCATTTAACCCCTAAGTACTCTTTCTAATAGTTTTTAATTAAATCCATGAACTACAATGTCATTCATGGAGATTAATTATTCTCCTAAGTTGGACCAAGGAATTTATATTCCTTATATTATCCTACTAACTATGGTCCTTACTAACATTAAGTCCATGTCATATATCCACGTCCATGTCCTTCCATTCTAATTTCATTTAATTCAATTTCCATGAAATTTCCATTACTTAATGTGACGACCCGGGTTTTTATATGATGCAATTTTGATAAAAAGGCGAGATCTCTTGTTTTATAAGTATGAAATGCATGAAAATCTTGTTGGTTTTGTTTTGGAAAACAATCTTTCATAAAAACCCCGAGTGTCAAAACACATTTTCAAATTATCTAGCCATGGCAAAGTGTTAAATCATCATTATTCCCAAGAAAGTGTTAGTCACAGCCTCAGCTATTAGAGAGCAACTACAATAAAGTAACATTGAAAGATAAGGTAGGGGTTTACTTACTTGCACTTAGTCTGGGTGTCTTCTATCACAAGTGTTCCTCGCCCTTAAGTATTTACTTTGTGTCTGAAAAATGTTGAGGATTGGGTGAGTATATACTATACTCAGTAGGAGCCTATCACTACTAGTTTTATAATACATGTGATGTTTAAAATCATGTGCTCTTTCAAAACATGTACATGTTTGAACACTCAAGTTCAATATATCAAAAACCATTGTCAAATTAAAACACTAACGACTTAAAGAATCTCACAAACCAAGTCAAAAGTATCATATATATCATAACATAATGATATGCATAAGATGCTTCATTGAATCCAACTCATGGATATCTAGTATGGTATGGTCGACCAACCTCATATCATGCCATATACAATGCAAATAAGTCCACAAAACCCTAGGGTCCAACTATGCCCACGACCTCACAGCTGTGTGGTCCCCAGGTACTTAGGGACACAGCGTCATAGCCTCCATGGGGCATATGACACATATTCGTCGTAAATCATGCAATTTATGCAATCGGTTGCAAAACATGCATACAATGCATAAAATCTGCTCATGCTAGTATTGCATTCAAAGTCATAACCCTGCTTAGAAGCCTGACAGCCTAGAAGCCTTATCAGCTCTCTCCGGCCCGCCCTCGTCTGCTCGCTCTCATCAGCCCGCCCTCATCGGTCAAGGCTACACTTATCATGCAATCTATGCATGCAGCACATGTCTTGGCAATATATGCACAATGTATTTTTCAAAACCTGTCCTCTTTGGGTCCCTCGCAACTGCCTGGCCCTCACAACTGCCTACTCAGGGTCTTTTGGGCACTCCAGTGTCTTTTGGTAACCATCAAGGACATGCAATTTTTCGAGAACTCAATGCTCACAAATCATACAATGTATGCAATTGTTTGCAAAACATATCTATGCATAAAGCATTTATCATATGTACGATGAACTCGTTTATAAGATTAAGTTATGCTAATCAAATAGTATAACTTATACTTAAAACATGCATTCAAAACAATCATGGCTCTATTTAAAAGTCTAGTAGCGGTAGGGCACCTACCTGGCTAGGTCGCGCTAACCCCTTTGTCCTAGTATGCTCCTGAACATGGTTTGGGGAATCAAGGTTAGTTTGGCCTATCTTTTATAGGTTTTAGAGTGGTTGGTCTTATTACTTAGGCATTAAGGGTCCATCCCTATGCCTATGGGTGTCCTAAGGTCCTAATTGGGCCTTAGTATCATCAATTTTCCAAAGGTCTAGCGGCCACGCGCCACCATCCTATTCTAAGGATCATGCCCACCTTTGATTGGGCCTTAATTAGGGATTTTATAGTTTGGGTGTGTCCGCATCATCAACATGGACACAACGCCTTTTGCGGCACCTCAATCGGAGCTCCAGATCTCAAGTTATAAGGTTTTTAGTGTCACACATACATAAGGACCTTAAGAGTGAAAAGGCGGAATGCTAGCGCGCTGCACGTCAGCGGCATGGCTCCAACGGCCTTAAGAAACGAAAAATCCTGGAACGCTAGCGGGCTGTGCGTTAGCGGCATGCGCCTCAGTGGGCGCATCTGCAGACGAGCCAGATTTTCCCGCCCGTCTTTCCCTTTTGCAGGCGCGTCCTCGAACGCGCCCGTTTAGTTCTCTCAGACGTGGTCGACACGTCACGTTCTGTTTGGAATGTCTTGTTCATTGGGGGATCAGGGCGTCCTCAGGACACCCTGGTTCGACCCTGTCGAACTAGTGCAGCCCAGGGAACGTCCCTGGGTCCTTGGGGACTCTCCAGGGCTCTATTTTGCATGATTTTTCATGCAAAAACTTAGGGAAACTAAGCCTAGGACTACTATGAAGACGGGTTTTGAGGGATCGTGGGCATACCTGGCTCGTTGCTACATTTTTCTCCTCGTTTCCCATCTAGGTTCTTCTCCAAAAATGGGTTTTCTTCAAGCTTTTGGGCTGCCATTAGAGGCGCCCAAGAGCTCTATTTATAGAGCTATAAGAGGGTTTTGGAGGGGGGCTCTCATTGCCCTTGAATGGTGGTGGAGAAACCTCCAGAATGGCAGTGATTTCTCCTCCAATCACCGCCGTTCTAGAACCCTCTAGGGGGTTGAAGATGAAGGGTGCCTGTATCAAAATGGGCCCCTGTGTTTTGCAGTTTAAATCCGTTTTTTGTAAAAATTACATTTTTGCCCTTGAACTTCAAAAGGCCATAACTTGCTCATTTTAACTCCGTTTTAGGTGATTTTGGTCTTGTTAGATTCCTTTTTTTGAGACGCACCTAATGATACCATTTTCAAGATCAAATTTCTGGGTTCAGTCAAGGTGAATAGTGAAATGACTAAAATGCCCTTATCTTCAAAAAATGAACTTTTCATTGCTAACTTGGGATTTAATTGTTACAAAATTGGAGTCATTACACTTAAGCATTAAGGCATAAATTTAAGGCATAAAAAGCATAAATAGACAATTAAACAAATAATTCCATAATTAACTCAACTAAGTAATGAAAAACAATTATCATGATGTTCAATAATTCAAATAGAAATTTAACATGCTATCATGATCCAAGGGTCTTACTTAATCCATAGTCATTTTTCATCTCTTTAGGGTTTAGATCTTGATCCTTCATTTTATTTTCGATCCAACATTTTATATTGATGTAATTTAATTATTAAATCATTGTTTTACCTTATCCATTGATTTGATCTTCCTTGATCTACCCGATCAAGGAGATCTTAAGTTACTTTAGACCATTTTAGGGCATAGATCTTGATCTAGCCATCTCCTCATCATCCATTCATTAAATCCATATGATATTATCTCAATATCATCATCAAAATATACCAATCTAGTCCAATCATCTTGGATCATCTTGATCTAGGAGATACTATTCATTTTTAAGGATTTTAGTAACTCTTAAGGATAGATCTCTTAAGATCCTCCTAATCAATACCATTTAAGACACTTATTTGATTTATTTAATTGTAATATCATCATCCAATGAGGTATTAGTGGTCTGATCATTCCAGATCTTATAGATCAAGCATATGAATACCATTATCTTTTAAATATCAATAATTTTAATGAATTAAAAATGTAATTTTATTATTTCAGTAGATAATTATCATAAATATGAATCCATCAAAACTTTCTGATCTCAATTTGGAGTTCAATTGAGATTGGAATTGAGATTTTAAGATTTCAGCCCGTTTTAAGGGCTGAATTTCACCCTTACCGGTTTGGGTCAAATTGACTGATCTAAAAACATCTAATTTCTATTATGAATATGATCTTATGGTTTTAGGGGGTCTCTAAAGACATCCATCGGTTCCGATTCGTCGTTTAAAGTCATTTGACCCATGATCTAATATCATGGGTATTGATTTTACCAAATAACACATATTATTACAATTTAAAACATGTATATAATGTATTCAGTACCTAGAAGCTTTCCGATCTAAAATCAGAGCTATATCGAGCTCTTAAATGAAGACCTAAGATTTCAGATTAAAAAAAAAAAAAGGCTCAAATCTTATCTGAGTTACGGGTGCGGGTATGGGACGACCAGCGTCCCACTCCTGTTACTGCCTATCCCAGGTGGCTGGGCAGAGATGATCGGCTACAGGCGAGATGGTACAGATCTGGACCGTCAGATCACCTGTGGCTAGATCTCCTCTACCCGTTACCATCAGATGCCCAGATTTCACATCCTGGGGTTTTTTTTGCCTCAGGAATCCATCCAACGGCTCAAAAATTACATTTGAGCTCTGGATGGATGGGATCTCAACCATCCAAGTTGGATCCATCGTCTCCGACAGATCAACGGCTGGGGAGCTATCTAGGTGGCCGGAAAAGCTACCTTACCTACCGAAAATGGAAGTAGAGGGAGAATTGCACATACCTGTGCCGGCCTGGGGAGGAAAAGTTCACCGGAGAAGGAGAAAAATGCTGGAGAAATTAGAAACCCTAGCTTTACCAGAAATATATATACAGATGAAATTAGTTCGTTGCCATTGCTGGATAATGTGGGACACCATGGGGGTTTTGTAGATCACCCATTTCTGAAGATGACCAATGGTGCAAGATCATCTTTAGTTGGCCGGATTGGCCACAATAGATAAAATTCCTTGTCAGAGAGGGTAACCCTTCCTGGGTTAAATTTCGTTTTGATTTTTCTGACACTCCAGAAGATGGATCATCATAGAATTAAAGGGGTTTTCTAGATATCCCATGTCCGAACATATCTATCGGTGATGATGGTATTTCAATGGTTGGTTTGTGACGTCTAATTGAAATATGGTTTTTGGACGAAAAACTCAGTCTATCGGGGATGACACGTCCGTGGACGCGTTAGATGGCTCCACTTAGTCTGGAGAACCTGGTGCGTCTATGGACACGCCCACAGAGATTAAGAGAGAAGGAGAGAAAGAAAAGAAAATTGGGGGAGTTTGGGGAGGTTTCTGGAGCTGAGATTTTAGACATGCTAGGGGACCTTGTGATAGATTTTTTGAACATTTTTGAGAATTTTTCTGAGGTCTATTTATAGGTGTTTTAAGTGGTTTTCATAATAACATGTAATAATTATGTTTTTCCCTTTTTATTATTTAATATATATTAGATTCCCACTACCCCCTCCTTCTCCACTAGCTGGTAGTAGTGGTTTGAATCATGATTGCATGTAGTCTGGTCATTGGATTCCATTGTGGGCCCCTTGTGGGCCCCACATGGATAAAAAGACCAAATTGCCCTTTTGTGGAGAAAAATCCGTTTTATTCTCCCAGGCTCGGAATTGACCGTCCTTAGTGGCGTTGGATTCGTATTTCTGAGTACATTCCATATTTTGATGTCTCAAGTCTTGGTTATTTGTGAAATTACCATTTTTCCCTTTTAGTCATTAAAATGAAGAAAAATACAAAATTTTCATATGTATTCAGAAATTGTCGCGCTTACAATCATTTTGAAGGGTTTGTGGGATATGTTTTCAGTTATGCATGTATTATGCCTTATTTATACTTCTATAAGAAGTACATTTTTGCTAAGCCTAATATTCTAGCTTGATTTTTCCTTGAAATCTTAAATTTCACTATTATATATATATATAATTAGGGGTATTACACTTCCTGCCCAAAAAGCCTTTCCACTCTCTCTGATAACCAGAATCCTTTATTTGCATATGAGTCGGGTCGGTTGTTAATGGTTTAATTCATATCTCCTTAGGAAGAAAAGGTTCTTTGGCTCTTGTGCTAGAATCGATTGTGGAAGCTCCTTCCCCTTTCTTTGCGCCTGGAAGAGAGAGGGTCAATCAAGTTAGTCTCAAAGAAAATGAAAGCGCTTGATTTGATGCTCTCTAGAAAGAGCTGAAATAGCCGCGGATGCAGAGTTAGCACGCCCTTGCTTCTGTCCACCTATCTCACCTTCTTTTCCTATGTCGACATTGTCATTGGGTCACTCACGGTCTAATTAGTCATAGTCTCCTTCTTCGGAGGGTTGGTTGGTTTGCCTTCTCATCCAGCTTGAGTTAAGATCGGCCATATGGGCTTTTGCTTTGTTTACTCAGAGTTCTTTCTGCCTAGTCTGGTTTGCTTCTTTGCGTCCACTCTCGAAGTTCTAGTTATAGTTAGATTCATGACTTCTTCGCATGTCTCAATCAAATGACATGCTAAAATCCATTCTCTCACCAACCGCCCTAATTTGGCTAAATAAAGGACTTGGTGATTAATAGCTGGTTCAACAAGAGCAATTTGATCTTATTAGCTTGCTTATTCAACTCATTTGAGTAAACTCCTTTTGTCCTAAATGCCTCTTCCTTTTCATCCATTACCGTTAGCCCATAGAGTCAGACCTCATTAATGAGATGCATTGTTAAGTGTACCTTGATGTCAAAGAAGGATGGTGGGATGATTAATTGTATCAAGCTCACATAAAGTTGTCGCTATATGTTCTTGAATTTCTTATAATTTTGAAACATCCACCACCATTTTGCACAAAGAATTAAAAAGTAGTACAATTTTATAATAGCTCTCCGAACTTTGTTTTATAACACCGAACGTATTGCTCTAAGCAGGAGTTGTTGCATCAATGCATGGCAATAGTGAGACTTTGTACCCAATAATTTCAACTCTTCCATGGAGACAATGTTTCTAAAGCTTGAAGGGTAGCCATTTGGGACTTTGAGCTCAGACAGAGTTTTACACACTATTCTCTTCTCCTCTCTAACAAGCATAAAATTTGCCTCAGGTAAGTATGTTCCTTGACTGTACCTATCCCGTTGATACAACCTCCTTTGTTTTTTTGGAGATATCAAGCAAGGTACCCAAGCTTTCACATACATTCTTCTCAATGTGCATGACATCAAGCACACAGTGTAGATGTAGTGATTTTTAATATGCAAGCCAAAAGAATATTGATTTCTTCTTTCAACAATTTCGACATTTTCTTTCACCTACACGTTTAGTTGATTTCTTGTTTCCCCACAAGACATTAATATTATCAACCTACTCCAATACTTGTCATCCTATTAACATCTTTGGAGCTGTCCTTGTCTCTACACTATCATTAAATTCTCCCTTCTTAAAATGGTATGGATGCTCTCTATGCAACCATCTTTTGTGGCTGGGGAATGTCATTTTCCTACCATGTTTAAGTCATACAATACATGTTTAATTACTATATATAGGACAAGCATTGTATCCTAACAAGGTGCATCAAGACAAATTACCCTACCTAGGCAAGTCGCTTATTGTCCACAACAGTATAGCCTTTCGGGTGAACAACTCTTTCCTATATGCATTGTATGCTTCAATGACTATGTCCCATGATGTCTCAAGGTCATCAATCAAGGGAGCCAAGTTGTAATGCCCGAGCAATTTAAGCCATTTTAAACAAAAATTGGACATTTTATAGGAAATGACCTGAGTTAAATGTTTCACTTTATTTAAAATAGTAAACAAAGGAATTTGTAAGGAAACTTGGTACCATTAGATTCTACTCAAAAAATGGAACCCAGCGCCTCAAAAATCACCCAAAACGGAGTTTGTATGAAGAAGTTACGGCCGTTTAAAGATAGGGGTATTTTTGAAATTTAAAGAGAAAAACAAAAAAGGACAAAAAATGCAGGGGGCCGTTTTGATAACGGCACCCCCTGTCGTCTTCCTCCCCAGATTTTTCTAGAAATCCTCAAATCCCAATTTTTCCAGAGGGATCTGCCACCGCCATTGGCATCACCGCCATAGCAGGGCCATAAAAAGCCCCATCTCCCCCTCTCAAAAACATGATTTTTCGGCAACTTTTGGATTGGGGTTTCTGGCAAAAATCAAAAACCCGTCTCTCTATGTTTTTTGGCAACGGCCAGGCCCAATTTAGGCTGGCCATTGCCATTTCCCATGTCCCCTTTCTTCTTTCCAGTACTGGCAACGAGGTTTCCACCTTCGTCGAATTTTTCTGGCAACAAAGGGTTTCAGAACTGGAATAGGCTCTACCACCGGCGATGGGCACTCCCCAGGATACCAAAAAAATGCAAAGGAATGATGATGGATGAGTTGGTGATATTATTGTAAAAAAGTATAAAAGAGAGAAAGCATATGGGGTTTATGACTTTGAGTAGAGTATCGAATTTCAGGAAATTATGCTACAATAAATTTTTGAAGAGGAATGGTGACCAACTAGAAATTAAATTCTACAAATGGTTTGATATCAATTATAACAATTAGATTCTTATCGAATCCATTATCTTATGGATATAATCCATAAAAAAGAAAATTTGGCAATATCCCACCTTGCCAATAAAGTATATTGAAAAAGGAATTAAGCCGGGAACAATGACTTGTCCATTTAGCAAGTAGGGTACCATCAAGGATCAAATTGAGATCTTGCTATCATAAATTTGGAAGAGCAAAAATCTTAAGACCATTATTTAGTCATTACCTTTAGAGTACTGTTGACTAAATAAAGGTATCCCACCCTAATTAATCAAGTATGTTAGTATTTATGAGTTAGTAGTCAAAGTTATATACTCAGAGGGATATTATGAGTATTTAGACTTGAGTTTTCCTTGAAAGAAGTACTTGTCAAACTAAGACATTTGAGGGTATGAGGTCAGTTGATGAGGACAGTTGAAACTGAGATAGGAGCAAAAATAAGAAGTGATCTAAACCAATGTGGAAGATTTTTCGAACCTAAATGGCTACCATGACAAGGTGAAGAAATTACTTTGAGTCTGAAAGATGCTGCTGACTTGGATTGAAAAGGAAGGTAGATAAGTACCGATCACTTTAGAGACCCTTGAGCTTATGACAAAGATATATCTGGAAAGAGATCAATAGGTACTCAAATAAAGTCTTTCTATATGTCTACAAAAATGTTCCATGCTTACCTGAGTGTTTTTCAAATTTGATGATTTAACAGTTTAAGCATAACTTGATGTAGTAGCTATTGAATGAGAACTACTATTATAAGCTAAGTATGAGGAGGCATTTGAAGGATAAAATTTGGGGAATTGAGAAAATCACTACTTATGAGGATACCTCATGACAATACAGACTGCATGATTGACAATAAAGCCTTGATAAAAGATTGCACAATATATTGACATAGGGATGGAAGGAGAAAAGGTGAGATGGCTAGCACACTATAAGGTGAAGATTTAATGTTACGTTGCCTTTAGATAAATAGTTAGTTGTTATGAGCATATGCCAAATACGAAAAATCAATTGAAGGAATTTCCTAAGGACTAACCCTATTGGATGGAGTATAGAACTTTTGGACTGAAAGGTTACGAAGAAAACCATCAAGCAAAGAAAGGGCAAAAAAGATGATGACAAAGGATTCAACCATGACCTAGTAAGGGTACTTAGTTATGAATAAGAGACTTTTTGCTTTGCATAAATGGGAACATTGTTGAAAATCCTAATGACAAATTGATGTGAATAGTGAGATAGGCCTCTAGACGAGAACATTTGACCCATGGTGATGAATCGACCATTAACATTTGACATGAGTTTGGATAAAATCTTCATGGAGAAAAGCGTTTAATGAATTCAATAATTATGAAACTGGTTATGGAGTTAGGACATTTTACTTCCAGTATATGATAAGGTCCTCGATGGAAGATGCTACTAATTGGCTTTCATGATGTTATTTTGAATGTAACTTTGATCGAGGAATAAAGTCACATATGGAAAATGACAGACAGTTGAAATTCGAAGTCAATCAAGGGTTTAATTGAAGAGCACATGATACCACGTCAGTTATTGAAGTTTCTTGGGGACAAATATAAAAGATAAGAAGCAAAGTTAGACACAATAGAAAGAAGGTAACTTTTGTGGACTTGTGGATGATAGAGATCACTAGATGAAAGGGATTATCCTATGATATTTAAAATAGGAGAAATAAGATCATATGATCTTAAAGAAGTATGGAGTAATTTATACATGAATAAAGAAGCATGATCATACGAGGAGACTATCCTATACATGATGAAAAAAGTATAGGCATCTAAGGATTTCAAGAAAATGAGTTAGAGCTAGAAACCGGTATTGTTAAACTGGCACATATGAGAGTATGCATCAGAGTACGCAGCGAAAGTGGCCCTTACAGGTAAGGCCTTATAGAAGGAACAACATAAATGATAAATTGAGCTTGAGCTTAGAATTGATTCCTAAGAGGGGAATGCATTCACCAAGAAGTTATCTAAGGGACAAAATACCTTGAAGATGATAATTTATGGAATTTCGAGGATGAAATTCTTTTAAGGGGGTAATAATGTAATGCCCGAGCAATTTACGCCATTTTTAACAAAAATTGGACATTTTATAGGAAATGAACTGAGTTAAATGTTTCACTTTATTTAAAATAGTAAACGAAGGAATTTATAAGGAAACTTGATACCATTAGATTCTACTCGAAAAATGGAATCCAACGCCTCAAAAATCACCCAAAATGGAGTTCGTATGAAGAAGTTATGACCGTTTAAAGATAGGGGTATTTCTAGAATTTAAACAGAAAAACGAAAAAAGATGAAAAACGCAAGGGGCCGTTTTGATAATGGCACCCCCTGTCGTCTTCCTCCCTAGATTTTTTCAGAAACCCTCAAATCCTGATTTTTCCAGAGGGATCTGCCACCGCCAAGGGCAGCACTACCATTGGCAGCACCGCCATAGCAGGGCTATAAAAAGCCCCATCTCCCCCTCTCAAAAACACGATTTTCTAGCAACTTTTGGACTGGGGTTTCCGGCAAAAACCGGAAACCCGTCTCTTTGTGTTTTCTGGCAATGGCCAGGCCCAAGTCAGGTCGGCCATTGCCATTTCCCATGTCCCCTTTCTTCTTTCCAGTACTGGCAACGAGGTTTCCACCTTCATCGAATTTTTTCGGCAATAAAGGGTTTCAGAACCGAAATAGGCTCTACCACCGGCGATGGGCACTCCCCAGGCTACCAGGTAAGATGTTGTTCTTCCCTTTTCGTTTTATTTCCTCCTCTCAGGCTAGATCCATACTGGATCTAGCATTTCCAGCCATTTTCCAGCCGGGTTCCTGGCCGAAAAATGCTCCAAGCCGGCTTGGGCCGGCCCTGCATGTACAAGACGTTCCTAAACTAGGTTCAGACGACCCTACATGAACCAGGCATCCCAGGGATACCTTGCTTCATGTGCGCCTGGGACAGGACCCCAGGGATGGGTTCCGAGTGTATGATAGTGCCTACACTATCCCAGGTGCGGCCTTCAGGTGCACGCACGACATGGTGCACGGGGTGCCCTGGGAGCTGAGACGCGCCATGCTACAAGGTGCGTCCGTGCGATGATGCGCATCATAGGGCGTCACTTGAGCATGCATGTGCGCGTGCAAAACGCGGTCCCTGGCACGGCCTTTGGGCGCGCATGCACGTAAGGCGGTCGCAGTTCAACCACGATACATTGGTGTCCTAGGAATTGGGGCACGCAAACCTAATGAGACTTTAAAAATTAGGATCATAGGACCATTTATAGAATTTAACTATTGAATAGTAGATCCATATTATAGGATCTAGCCTGACAAATGAATTAGGCAAGGACCATAATAGACAGAGCTAGCAATCTAATGTCTAAATGGATTGAAATTAATAAGGACTCCTTGTATCCATTCATACCTAGGAGTTTATAAATGAGACCCAGGGATGAGTTAAAGTGATAAAGAACACGACTCCAAGAGACTTTGAGGTAGGTGCTCTATCACTACTAGACTTTTAAAAGGAGCCATGATCGTTTTGAATGCATGTTTTAAGTTTAAGTTATATGACTTGTTTAGTATGATTTAATTTAGCATGCATATGACAAATATATTATGCATAGACATGCTTTGCAAACAATTGCATATATTGCATGAGTTGTGAGCATTGGGTTTTTGAAAAATTGCATGTCCTTGAAGGTTATCAAAAGATGCTGGACTGCCCAAAAGACACTGGGTAGGTAGTTGTGAGGGCCAGGCAGTTGTGAGGAACCCAAAGAGGACAGGTTTTGAAAAAGAGGTTTTCGCGTGTTTGATCTTATATGATTTGGGCTAATAAACTCGTGGGCTCTATGTCGAGAGGTTCGGGTTGGCCTCCAGCCTCTACCACTACTAGGTGGAATGGGTACCACGCCCAAAAAGGGCAACGTCCCTACTTCGACTGCATGTGGTACAGGGGGCTACCATTGGTGTCACAGCACTGGGTCGATGTGTCATATGCCCCGTTGAGGCTATGACCGAGTGTCCTCAGGTACCTGGGGACCACATGGCGGCGAGGTCATGGGAATAGTTTGGGCCCTATGGTTTCGTGAATTTACTTGCATTGCATATGGCATGACATGAGGTTGGTCGACCATACCATACCAGATATCCATGAGTTGGATTCAGTTGAGCATCTTATGCATATCATTATGTTTATGATATATAATACATTCGACTTGGATTATGCTATTCTTTAAGTCGTCAGTATTTCAATTCGACAGTGGTTTTTAATATCGATATTGAACGTGATTGTTCAAACATGCACATGTTTTTAAGAGCATATGATTTTAAACATAGTATGCATTGCAAAACTAGTAGTGATAGACTCCTACTGAGTATAGTATATACTCACCCTATCCTTACCATTTTTCAGGATAGTTCCACTCACAAATAGAAGACGTCTCAGGAGATATTAGTGCTACGAGCAAGTGAATAAACAAAGGAGACAACTATACATGTGAGTAAACTCTCTACCCTTTGGACATATATTTGTATTTAATTACAGTTAGGCTGTGTGCTGTGACCTGGGGAAAAACATTTATGATTTTTGAAGTTTTTCAACAACTACTTTGATTGTTGTGAAAGCAAATGACACTCGGGGTTTTCAAAATGAGTTTAAAACAAAAGATTTTCCGCTGCATTGCACGGTTTTTATAAAAATGGTTTTCAAATAGGAATGCATCCCGCCTTAGGAATTAGATATTGCATTTAAAAATGCATGAGAAAACCCGGGTCGTCACACAAGTAAATGTCAATGTCATTCTCGGGTTGCTTTGGACCAGATAGCAACATAGTTAATATTATGAACTTCCTCTTCATGCATAGAAAGGGAGGGAAGTTGTAACAAACTAATATAATGGTCCAACAACTATACTTGCTGCTCATAGAACCATGAGAATTAATCCCACCTGTAGATAATGCAAGTCATAGGTTTCTAGGTTCTTTACCAAATTCAAACCACATGAAGTCTACAAGCTTACATGTTGGGCTATCTGCTAGATGGCATGAAAAGCTATCTGTTACTCTGTCCTTGGCATGCCACACTAATTTCTTCACTATTTTTGTTATATGAAACATTCTTTTGAACCTTAGAATAGGGGAAAGTACCATAGAACCTTTGCAGGAACATTTGTAACAGTCTTAATTGAATTCTTCTTTAACTTCCATCTTGATTGTCCATAAGTTGGGCATGTAGTTTTGTCCTTTTGCTCCTTGTTATACAAAATGCAATCATTGGGACATGCATGTATCTTCTCATACTTTATCCCTAGTATATTTAGGGTTTTCTTTGCCTCCCATGTGGACCTTGTCAATTTATTATCCTTCAACAGTATCTTACCCATTACTTTCAATACTTCTATAAAACCTTGATCTAAAAAACCAAATCTTAATTTCACATTGTAAAGTTTTACCACTGTAGATAACTTTGTATAATCTTTACACCCAGGGTACAATGGCTCATTGGCTTCCTCTAATATTGTAGTATGAAATTATTCAGAGTCATCTTAGAAGTCATCATATGCATTTTGAAACACCGGTACAACTATACTATCTCCAACACTTCCTACATTGTCTTAATCATATGTTTTGGGCCTTGTCGAGGGCCTATGCTAAAGTTCTTCTCCATGTCAAAT
Source organism: Warburgia ugandensis (assembly GCA_035236585.1). Lineage (NCBI taxonomy): Eukaryota > Viridiplantae > Streptophyta > Magnoliopsida > Canellales > Canellaceae > Warburgia > Warburgia ugandensis. The sequence continues at coordinate 50,325,079 of CP141133.1, read as the reverse complement.
CCAAGGGTGATAGCTTTCATCAATTCCATTGAAGCACAAGTATTCTCTCAGCACCCCTACAATTACTTTTTTCAAGTTTCCACATTTGGAGTATGGACAACGTATGCTATTACGATCGACAACTGACCTAAGTGCAAGCTCTATGAAATTTTTTGTTCCCTCCTCATATTCTTTCAATGTTCTTGTCATAGTCATTCAAGCATATTTGTCCACTAAAAAAATTGAAGAAAATTTGTGTGTTGAGATTTGTTAGACATAAAAGATTAGGTTAAACATTTTACCAAACACTAAGTATGCAAAAATTATAAGTATTTAAAATGACTAAATTACATGCATGCACACATGTGGAATTTTTAATTAAAATGAAAAAAGAACAAAATATGATAGATACATTCAAAAAGAAATTTAACTTTAAAAAGGCAAGTTTCAACCATAACCATGTAAAAACTCTTCAAATATGCACACACACACACACATATATATATACACACACACACATATAAGACAAACAAAGAGATATTAACCAACACTCAAAATTTGATATTGACCACGAATATGTGAATGTAGTTCCAATTCACTGTTGGGATTTGGTTAAGAATAGCCTTACCAATTGCAACCTAGCTTATAGTTTGTGTATAAATGAAGATAGTTGAAAAAGCAAATCGAAAAATGATGAAAGAACTCTTAAAACAAAGTAGTAAATTTAAGGTCATTTGCTATAAATGACTTTAAAAGTGATGACTTTTAAAGTTGTTTATAGCATGCAACTTTAAAAACTAATATATTTTCACCATATATATATATATATATGATATTAGTACTATCCAATATCTTACATAAATGCATAATGAAACTGATTTATTGTGCATGATCCTCAACATTGATTCATACATTCTTCACATACACATATAACATGAACAAGGAAATTAAAGTATTTTTGGAATAACCCCTCATTTATCATCCTTTTATTACATTTATCAAATGTTACATATTATTAGATATTATTAATATAATATCATGATCAAAGAGCTAATCTAAAATGATTTCATCAAAATCTAGCCTTCATGTATTCAGGCAACAATTTTAAGTTGCATACAACTTCCTCGGCCAACTTGATGGTACTATTTCTCTTTATCAAACCCTAATATTTGATGATAACCACAAATCGTAATGTTCTCCCTTTCTCAAATAGTGAGGGTTAGAGAGAGAAGTTGTTGTTGATGGAAATGACATCATATGATTTTGGTGAAAATCACGATTATCTAAAACACTGTTGAACCTCATCATTTGCAATGACAAAACCCACTTAATCTACAAAATGCAAATAGAAAGAGTTGGTAACAAGAAAGCAATGAGTGATAGAAATAGGTTATGGTTTGCTTATCGTTTTTATCATGCAACAAAAAATCAAAACATCCAAAATGGAAAGTAAGAAGGGAAAAACAACATAAATAGAAGAGGAGGCCGTCATGCCACCCATGAGAAGAAGAACATGAAGAGAGGACAAAGGAAAATATGAGGTGGCTTTGGAATTTATAGACAAACAAGGAATTTTGAAGTCATTTAGTCTTGAATGACTTTAAAACTATACACTTCTGAAGTCGTTTGAGTCAAGTAGCTTTAAAAGTATACATTTTAGTTGGTAGAAGATTAGATTTTACATGGAAATGGACTTTTGAAGTCATTTATACCTAAACGACTTCAATAGTCAATGAATTTTGGAGTCATTTAGGATTAAATGACTTCAATAGTCAATGACATTTGGTGCCATTTAATCCTAAACAACTTCAAAAGCCATTGACTATTAATGACTTTTAGGACTGAATGGCTTCAAAAGTCCATTCCCGAATAAAAGTACCCTCCTTACACCAACTAAAGTATATACGTTTAAAGTCATTTAGGACTAAGCAACTTCAAAAGTGAACTTTTAAAGTCATTTAGGACTAAGCAACTTCAAAAGTGAACTTTTAAAGTTGTTTAAAAGTCCACTTAAAAAAAAAAAAAACCCTTATCCTGCAAGACTAAAGGAGTCGTTTTTGTTTAAACAACTTCTTAAGTCTTTACTTTTAAAGTCATTTTGTTCTAAATGATTTGTAAAATATTTATGAAGTCGATAGTCAAAATAATGACTTCTTTATACAGACTTTAAAAGTCTCTTGTATATTAGTGTTGGTTTTATCAAAAATTTATGTATGATCTAGATGAATATGGAGACAGTCTCTTAGATTGTTTATTTATGTTTATTGTGTTTAACAAGTATTTGTCGCATTGAATACATTAAATGCATAAGTCCAAAATATAGAGGAGAATCTATTGGATTTTTAGTAGAAATAAGAAGATCATTTCACTGTTAAATTGACAATTTTGTGGGTTGTATGATTCTCAGGGTTTTGAAATAAATGATTTTTTATTCAAAGTTTTTGTTTTCATTCGATTTTAAAATTGAAAATTTTAATGAGTGATCTTGGATTTTAACAGATTTTGTATTTATATGGCATGTAAAACTTGGGGTATCACACTAGGTAAGTTTAGGACTAAGGTAGGGAAGATTAGTTAGTTAGTTTAGTTTTAGGATCATATTAGGTTTGTATTTGCATCAACATTCATTATTATTAATCTTAAATTCAACAGACCATATCAACAAATTAATGCACTATCCTAAGAGCACAGGTACTATTTTCCTCACCCTTTCCTTTCAAATTTTGATGTGTTCATTTAGGATTTTAGAGTCATTTTATTAAAAAAAAATTAAAAAAATTTGAAAATTAAAAAGAAAAAAAAAACACACAAAACTATGATAAGTTCCTTTATAAGGATGAGAACTCATATTTTCTAAAAATTTAGTGTTATCCTTTGGAATTTATCATATTAATAGATTTGTATTCAATTAGGTCATCTTTTTATTCTTTTTCTAAAGTATTCCGTGAAAAATTAAACTTGAAATAATTAGTGTACAAAATAGTCACATATATAGTTTATGTTGAAAAGCATATATAACTTATAGATCCTGAAGAATATAAGTGGAGACTTATAATGCAAGCGAGCTTTATAACCATTCTTCCTTTCTTAGGGTTATATATTTTCTTCATTGGACATAATTTCCTAGTTGGTCTCATTATTCTTCATCCAACTATTGAGAAAACATTCGATAGATTGTACCATATATTTCTTGAGTCTATAATAAATTTTAAGTCATATGAAACCTAGGAAATGATAAAGGCCATCTATGTTAAATAAGAGCCTTTAGCCTTCTCTATGCTATTTTCTATTACTAGACCTTTTAATAATTTATATTAAGCTTTTCTTTGTTAAAGAAATAATAGTTACCCATATTTACCCCTATAATATATCCATTGCTTAGTTTGTTTTGATATATGCAAAAATGGTTGAAGGATTATCTTGAGAAAATGTACTACAATTCAAGAGATGATCATCAAAAAGGTTAAAAAGAAGAAAAGTTCAAATAAAGGCTATATATAGGGTCAAGTTAAAAAGAAAAGAAAAGATAGACAATCAAATGAAAAGGAAATGTTCATATCTTGTGAGGAAAAATGGGAACTTATGAATACACCGATAGAAGACCTTTACTTATCATCCAAACAATCTTTGTTTATCTTTGTATCAAGTCTTTTGATAACACTATCCTAAGTCTTTGTTTTGTCCTAATAAAAGCTGCAACTTGATCTTAGGTGTAGTATGGTTTGGATGTGGTTATGAATAAGTAGAGATTCTAGTAGAGTAAAACATGCTTAGTAATTTATATCTTTTCATGAGACCATTATCAGATTTTTCTAAGTTATATTTCTTTTGTATCAAATATGTGAGAATTTGGCTTTGATAAACATTATTCTATTCAGATATTAATAAGAGACAACCATCTCTTAGAGACTTCTTTCTGAGTGACAAGAATAACTTGTGAGCATTGAAGTCAAAGCATGTATAAAATATCACTATATTTAGTACTTTTAGCTTTTAATCTAACTTAAATGTCACTAGTTAAGGTTTATTTTACAATTTTACATGTCTAAGGAATAAATGAGATAAAGGGTATTTTGGTAATTTATTGTTAAAAGAGAGAATTTCGAAATCAAGCATTATCAAGGGCCTGTATACTAAAAGAGATGAAGTTTGAAAGTTTATAATGTTGAATAGGTGTTGTTATCAACTTTAGAATGGTTAGAAACCCTAAAGTGGGGACTCAACCTTATTCATACTAAAGAGAGTATCATTATCAAAAGATAAGGTGGCAAACTTTCTATAAATAAATGCATATACTTCATTACCTTTGGAGAACTTATAAGTAAATATTGAAGGTCACACATGTTAGAAATACCAAGCATGCGAAGCACTTAAAGTCCAAAGCTGGCAAAAGCATATTCTGCTCACATTTTCCCTCTCATCACTTCAAGACAAGACCACCAAGGGGGTGCACAAATTCCCCATGCATGGGAGGATGTAAATTCATGGAAGATGTGTTTTTACATGAAAATTCTTCGACATTTGAATTTGAATGAAAGAGGTAAGAGAAACCATGGATAAGGAGAAGAGAGATAATGAGGAAGGAATGTTCCTTACCTTAAAAGTCTCCTAATGCATCCAAACTCCTATCTGTTTTGAATAAAAAGAGACAAAATGGATAAAGAAGATAGCGAAAAGGGAAGTAGGTAGAAAGATAAGATAAGATAAGGACGAAAGGAGGGAGTTTCCTTAAGGAATCATCCACTTATTCTCAACACCTATATATACACCATAAAAGAAAGGTTCAATATAGATTATGGTGGAGGAGGTTTCCAAATTGCTTTGGCTATAATTCAAGGCATCTTCAAGGGAAAAAAGTTAGCATGAAACCAATCTCATTCTTACTTTCATCTTCTTCCTTCATATATTTAAAGTTTTTCCTTTAAGCATTCATCCATCTTCTACCTTCATCAACATATCACCACACCTCATCCCTTACCCCCTCATACACTACTAAAATTTGGCATTTATAAGATGGAAAATATAAAATGGTTTTAACACAACTTCCTTATATAAAATTTTTATAAAAATGTTATGATAAACCGTCTTATATATTATAATAATATAAGATAGTTTTAACATAACCGTCTTATATAAATTTATATAAGACCACTCTAGAAAATTGACTTATATTATTAACATAATGTAAGATAGTTTCCAAGAATCGTCCTATATTTTTAAAAGAATATAAGATGGTTTTCCAAAACTGCCTTATATTATGTTAATAATATAAGATAGTTTTCCTGAACCTTCTTATATAAAATTTATATAAGATGGTTTTGTTTAAACAGTCTTATATTATTAACAATATAAGATGGTTTTTAAAAACCGTTATATATTTTTCATGTCTTATAAGTTGAAGTTCAATGAGTCTTCGCTTCTTCGATGAAAACTCAAACATTAGGTTGGATACCTACACCTTGTCTCGAACATGTATTTCTTAGTTGGTATTGGTTGGGTAGTATTCATTCTTGAACTTTGTCATGTGTTTATTTTATTTGATGTTTATGGCTACAAAATTCCTTTTCTTTTTTCTTCTTGCATTTCTGTGACATATTCATATATATGTATGGATCAATGTGAACATTTATGTGTATGGATTAGTCATATTTTTGCTTCATTCTTATGTTTACCAATCCTAGACTTGAATATTGACTCATCTAATATGTATTAAAATTATATATGTTTGTTAACTATGTACATTTTATGTACACAAGAAGTATTTGGTTAAATGCCCAACCCATATTGTTATTTTATAATCTTTTCGTGTCTAGAAAGTCTTCACACTTTTGGACAAAATGGACAAATATGCTTGGATGCGTCCTAAAAGATCATCAAGGGAATATGAGAAGGGAATAGAAGAATTCATTAAGTTTGCACTTGGGGCAGGTGGTGATTGTAATCAAATTCAATGACCATGCTCAAGATGTGGAAACCTAAAAAAGGTTATTATTGGTGAGTTGAGAGAACATTTGTGTTTCAATCGAGTTAATGAAAGCTAACGCCCTTGGATGTGGCATGGAGAGGAAATATCTCATAGGCCCTCAACAAAGGCTGAATGTGTATATGAAAAAGAAGCCACCCTAGGAAGTGGTGAATATAGTAGGATAGCAGCACCTATATTTCGAGATGTGTACAATGACTTCTAACACAACCTAGTACAATTTCAGACTGCATTAGAGGAAGCCAATGAGCCATTGTATGTTGAGGGTACAAATTATGCCAAGTTGTCCACAGTGGTAGAACTTTACAATGTGAAGTCAAGATTTAGTATTTTAGATCATGGTTTTACAAAATTGCTGAAAGTCATTGGTAAAATGTTTCCCATAGAAAACAAAGTGGTTAGGTCGACATGGGAGGCAAAGAAGCTTGTAGACTTCATGTGGCCAAATTTTGGTGAAGAACCCAAGAACCTATGACTTGCAATATCTGTAGATGAGATTAATCCTCATAGTTCTATGAGTAGTAGGTATAGTTGTTGGCCTGTTATAATAGTTTGTTACAACCTTTCACCGTTATTGTGCATGAAGAGGAAGTTCATGATGTTATCTATGTTAATATCGGGTCCCAAGCAACCTGGCAATGACATTGACGTGTACTTAGCTCTGTTAATTGATGACCTTAGGACATTGTGGAAAGTAAGGGTTGAAGCTAATGATGCATACAAGAAAAAGACATTGACCCTTAAGGCTGTACTACTAAGGACAGTAAGCGACTTTCTTGCATGTGGTAATTTAGCTAGATGCATAGTGAAGGGTTACAATGCCTCTCCTATTTGTAGTGAACAAACATGTGTCACATGACTTGAACATGGTAGGAAGATGGCATTGCTAGGCTATAGAAGATGGTTGCATATAAACCATCCATACCATTTTAAAAAGAAGGAATTTGATGGTTGTGTGGAGGCTAGGACATCTCCAAAGAGGTTGACTAAACAACAAGTATTAGAACAAGTTGAGAACCTTACTATATCATGGGCGAAGAATAAGAAGGCAACTTCACATCTAAATGAAAGAAACTCTAAAAGTTGTTAGAAGAAAAGTCAATATTCTTTGAACTTGTATATTGGAAATCCCTACACATTCGGCATCTGCTTGATGTCATGCACATTGAGAAGAATGACTATGAAAGCTTGAGTGGTACCTTACTCAACATGCCAAGAAAAATAAAGGATGGACTTGGTGCTTGAATAGATCTCATGACAATGGGTTTGAAGAGAAGGTTGCATCCATAGGATAGGAGTAGTTAAGGAACATACTTGCATAAAGCAAATTACATGCTTTGTAGAGAGGAGAGAAGAATAGTGTGTAAAACCTTCTCAGATATCAAAGTTCCAGATGGGTACTCCTCAAGCTTTAGAAACATTGTCTCCATGGAAGAGCTTAAACTATTGGGGATGAAGTCTCATGATTGTCATGCACTGTTACAACAACTTCTGCCCATAGCAATATGTTTAGTGCTGCCAGATAAAGTTAGAGGATTTATTACTAAATTTTACTAATTCTTTAATGCTTTGTGCAATGAGGTGTGGATATTTCTAAATTACAAGAAATTCAGGAGCATTTAGTGACAACCTTATGCGAGCTTGAGACAATCTTTCCACCACCTTTCTTTGATATCATGGTACACTTAACAGTGCACCTCATTGATGAGGTTAGGTTGTGGGTACCTGTTTATTTGCAATGGATGTACCCATTTGAAAGGTACATGAAAGTGTTAAAAGTGTATGTACAAAATCATAATTGAGCGAAGGGGTGTATTAGCAAAAGTTACATTGCAAAAGAAGTGGTCGAGTTTTGCATTGAGTATTTATCAGGAGTGAATGCTATTAGAATCTCATGAAAGAAACATTCAGGTGTATTAATTGATCCAAGAGTTGGTGAACCTCTATCCAATAGTTGTGTGTTGACTGTTGATTTGATGAAGTTTAACTATATTGAGTACTTAATTAATGTTCTCTCTTTGGTTTCTTTCACACTAATGAATTGAATCATTAATGTTGCTGAAGTTTAGGCATATATATGTATGTACAGTAAAGGGTACATATGTAATGTATTATTATTAAAATCAGGCATATTATATAATTTTCATCTCTGATCATTGAGTAGTATGCACATGGACTTTCTAAAAGAGAGGTATCTAAGAGATGCACAAAAACAGAAGTGGTTGCATGATGAGCATTATCGTTCCTTCATGACTTGGCTCTGTTAGAAGGTATTTAATTACATTGAATAGTGTTCTTTGATGAATTAAATAATTTATTTGTATAATATATAGTATATGTGTGTATACGTTAATTGATCATTTTAATTAATATATTATTGCATATAGGTTTTAGATCAGCGAGATGTTCCAGGTCATAGTATTTTTGGATGCTTGGTTGGATGGCAATGGGACCTTAACAATAAGTAATAAAGTATTCTGGATATGCCATCAATGGTCATCACTTTCACATAAAATACCGTGATAAGTTAAGAGCACAACGAGGTAGTGGTATTAGCTTAGTTGCTAAAGCCACTTTCTTTTCTAGTTTAAAGGACAACAACCCAATTGTAGCTAACAATACTTATTATGGGGTTATATGAGAGATATGAGAGTTGCATTATACATGTAGAATTGTAATTGTGTTTAAGTGTGATTGGTAGAACATAACAATGATAGCATAAGAACCAAAGCCCTTAGCTTGACATTGGTTGACCTCAATAAGATCAGTTATCAAAATGATTAGTTTATTTGGCATGTTAAGCAAAACAGATATTTTATATATAAGAAGGACATGATATGAGATGGTCAACTATTTTATTAGCCTCCCCAATGGACTTCTATGATGAAGGCGATCAAGGTGACAAGACAATTGATTACCCTTCAATAACTATAATAATGCCATCAATCGATCTAATCAGGGAGAGTGAGATGGTTTATGTGCATAATCCTGGTGAGGAGGGTGCGTGGGTGGAATATGATTGTATATGAGGGGTCAAATTAAAGTGTTTATATCATGTGATGTATGAAAAATGATTTAATTAATCAATTTAAGTTTACACATCATGGGTCATGCCAAATACTGGTTAATTGTCAATGAAATAAATGATGGGGTAACCTCTTTACTTCATAGGTTTTTAAGATTTTAAGGGTTCAAAAGAGGGGTAAAACTACTTTAATTTATATATGATGGTTATTAATAAATCATCTTTTATTATTCAACAAAAATTCAGGCATGGGAATGTTTCAATGCAAAAATGAACTTTTAATATAGGACTATTTTTTGAAAATCAGCTTATATAATTATTCAAATATAGGAGAATTTTTAAATAGCCAACCTATATTCATTGCAATATAGGACCGTTTTTACAAAAAGATTCCTATATTTATTTAAATACAGGATTTTTTTTTAAAATTGTCCTTTATTGAAATAAATATAGGACAAGAAGAGAGGAGAGAAATCACGCCACCCTACAATGAAATTTTCATACCAAAAGCCTTAAGGAGAAGAAGAAGAGGAGGAGGAGGAAGAGAGGAGAGGAGAAATTTCACGTGCCCCCTGCCTTACCCCCACCAAAATTTCAAACCTAAAACCCTTGAGGAGGAGAAGAAGGAGGAGGAGAAGAGAATAAAGAAGAAGCGGAGAGGAGGTTGGATTAGTTTCTCTTATTAGGTTGGATCTTTCTCATTTCTTGATTTTTTGCTTCTTGAATGCTTGTAAATGGTTAAAATTGATCAATCTAGATAGAATACATTGAGTCTAAGAAGACCCCTATTTTAGATTTTAAAGTTTCAAACAAAAAGGCAAGCATATTGTTGTTTGAAGTATGCTTGTTGTAATATGTGTTTGAATGATAACATTAGCATGCATTTTTTACTATATATGTTCCTCATTTTCTACTTCTTTAATGCTTGTAAATGCTTGAATTTGATCATTCTAGATATAATACATTGAGTCTAGGAAGACCATTTTTTAGATTTTGAAGTTTCATTCAAAAGGGCATGCAAATTATTGATTGAAATATGCTTGTTGTAATATGCATGTGAATGGTAACATTACCATGCATTTTTTACTGTATATGTTCCTAATTTTTTGCTTCTTTAATGCTTGTAAATGCTTAAAATTGGTCATTATAGATAGAATACATTGAGTCTAAGACGACTCATGTTTTAGATTTTGAAGTTTCATTCAAAAAGGTATGCAAATTGTTGCTTGAAGTATGCTTGTTGTAATATGCATTTGAATGGTAACATTACCATGAGTTTTTTACTATATATGTACCAGAATTTCCACTATTTTAATGCTTGTAAATGCTTGAAATTGATCATCTATGTACACCATCTATGCACTTAGATGGTGGTTTTTTCTAAACTTATATATATATATATATATATTGGTATAGTCTAAATGTATTATTTTCAATTGTGCAGGCAAAATGGGACATGAAGAGAGTGAGCATCATGAAGAACTGTCCAACACAAGTATGTCCATTAAGATAAAGGGTAGAGGGACAACAAGAATGGAGCATATTATCAAGAGAAAGTCAAAGGGAATAAGAGAGACAGTACAGTTCGATAGTAAAGGTCAGGCAATAGGTGATAGTGCACATTCTTACACTAGTTTCGGTTTCTGCACTATTAGAAGCATGGCGCTAGTCTCAATTATTGATTGGACACATGTGTCACCATCAATAAAGGATGCAATATGGGAGATGGTGAAGGTTTGTATATGCTTTCAACATACAACATACTATATGCCTTATCTTGTTTTAGTTCAAATAGACTAATGTTTGTTCTTAATCTATAGTCTGCTTTTGACGTCTTTGATGAGTATAAGAAGAATTCTCTACATGGGGCTGGCGAGCAGTGGAGGAAATGAAAGAGTGATGTATCAATGAAGTACATACTTCCAAATGCTAATGATCAATCGACACTCGACATAGTCCCTGAGTTGTATTCCATCATCATTGATCAAGATGCATGGAATGAATTTGCAGAGATTTGCCTATTTTTAGATTTTAAGGTATTTACAAGGTAGCTAAAAGCTTGACTTCTCTAATTTTCAAGTCCCTTGTGCTTTGCTACATGTTCCTTTGATGTATAGGCAAAGTGTGTCAAAGGACAAATGTTTCGTGCTAACAATCATATGCAGCTCCCCCTCTCCAAGTTGGTTACACATGATTAGAAGAATAAGACGTATATTTGAAAGTTCAGTTCTGTCTAACTATACCTTAATTTTATTTCATTAACTCTAAAGTAATGTCTCTCTTGATAGCAAAAGAAGGCTCGGACCATAGATCCCATTGATCACGCCCTTCTTTGGAAAATGGTGCATTCAAAGGGGCATAACTCTCAAACCTTTATTGATGAAAATACTATCTTAGTTGCTTCAAGAATTGTAAGTGATTTTACTTGTCTATTTTTTACATCTCTTAAATAATATATATATATATGAAAATCATCATGTTCTATTAATGGTACGTGCAGGAAGAGTCAACCTAGGAAAGTAGCACTACAGAGACTTTGAGTAACACTACTTCAAAGGGGGACATCCTGTATATGGCTATGGACAACAAAGAGGAGCACCCTGGTGGAGTAAGGGGCCAAGGGCATGGTGTGGTTCCTTCCAAATTCTTCCATAAAACAAGAAATCCTCCAATAGAGGACATAGGAGCATGGAAGGAGAATATGTTGAATGAGCTATACTCAAAGGTAAGGAGTGATTTCTTTAAGGACCCTTAGGGTTTCAAAGGTCCAAGTCAAGGCGTTCCCCCACAGCCCCCATCTTACAATTGCTACACTCCTCCATCTAATGAAGAGATGGGCAAGCAATACTTCAAAGGAGATGTCCCAATCAAGGAAGCATTTGTTGACATGCTTACCTTTTTCCTCTTTCATGTCTTAGTGATCTTCATTTATTCTTATGTATAGGTGATTTCTAATTTGTAGGTGGGACAGTGTATGCTACAAGTTCATAGAGCTTAGAACTACATTGCTGTGGCTACACTATACGAGGCATATTTTGTCATGCTGCATGGCAGGTTGATGCATCCACACACTAAGCATGTGTGCATTACTACTGCCCTCTAACCAAATGGCCCCTACCATCTTCTATAGAAGTGGACATTATCCATACTATTGGGGATACAATTGGACATCATGTAGCTTGGTCAGAGAGGTATATCAAAACAATGATTTCCATCATATGTATATGGTATCATAGCATCGTGCTCAACAATAACTTTAATGCTTGAGCTAAATTTTTAAATACTATTTACATTGTAAGGTTAATTAGAGAAAGCACAAGGCACCATTGAGTTTGACCACAAAGAAGCATTTGTGAATGTGGCTATCTATGTAAACCACGCTTATTGTGGAGATGGATTTGGGTGGCAATCCATGCATATATTCTATACTAATACGAAGAGAACAGTCGATAGAGACGAAAGACTGATTTACCAGAGTCCCGGTAGGAATACTCTTGTAGGTGCTGTCCTAGAGACCTTTTTTTTTTTAAAGAGATCTAAGCTGTAGGTCATGTTCCGTGTACAGAAATTAGGAAGACCAAAAATCAACGCATTCGGATGATTTTAATCACATAATTGCGTTCATTTGAAAATTTGAAAAATTGGTGATCATAATAATTTATCCAAAGGAACAGAGACTAACGGATATGAAACTTAATATCTAGCCTTTATAATCGAACATGATAAATGACTTAGATTTACAAACTATTATCACCATGCATGCCAAAAAGAATCGCCTACTGGAGTAGCTACAGGAGTCTATCAAAACGTCTGGAAGTAGGTCAAAAAATGAAAAGATGGATGCATTTCCATATATACAGAAAATACCGAAGGGTAAGTAGGAAAAATAAGAGAGTTTGGTGGGAAAAGGCGATATTTGTCGAGATGGGGTTGTTTTGATTTCTCTCAGAGTTCGCTGGTCAGATGATTGGCTAGATCAAACACTGTTTCTTAAATGTTTTTCGTATGGCTGTTTCTTGATCATCTCGATATTGGTCCGGCTACTATGGGGAAGACTGTTCTCCCCCCATATCAATAAAATTCTACTTGATCTTTTTTTTATTTTTAAAATGGCTATTTTTATTGCGGTTTAGAAAATGACTTTTACTGTGAATTAGCTCTGTCGTTAAAGGTAAGGGATCCACCGTTATAATATTTCTTTTAACAGCCCTCTCTCCAAATCACACAAAGTGCACGTGCATGGGTAACTTGTTTGGTGATAAGATAAAATTGAGGGTTGTTTATCCCTTTAGGCCTTTAATTTGAGCGTCCAGCTCTAGCAGTTCAACGTAGCTCACTTGCAATTTATGAGACAATAGAAACGCACAACGTTATTTTACAACGTCGCGACGAGGGGCATCATCACTTTACCTTCATCGTAAGTGATGCTTCTTGAAGATCAGTCTGGGGTCATTTCCTACTCATCAGTCCTCTAAGACCAACTTATAGGCCGGGAATTCCACTTTGGAATTGAATGACCGTGTCAGTCCTCGTAGAAAATCTGAATGAACTTCCTTAGTATGCACACTCAGCTGCATCTCCGAGTGGCCTTGAAACGAGTCAAGAATCTTAGAACACCCAACCGTATTGAACAGTTTTTATGTGCATGCTACTCGACATTATCTCAGACTCAATCTTGTAACGCCTGTATTCTGAAATTATCCTCTATTATGGCTTAAATGCAGCTTACAACACTTTATTTTCAACCTTTCGCGCAAACATATCTCAAATGGGACCTTGAAGATCGATGCTTTGATCCTAGCGCCGAAATTGCGCCTGTTTGGTAATCCGTTCTAAAATGGAGACTAAGCTAAGAGTTTGAAGATGAATGGCTTGGAATGGCTGAGATCTGGGCCCTGGTTGTACAAATTCACTATTTTCAGGAAGATCATGTAGTATGTCTTTGGACCAAGAGACTATGATCATCTGCTCACCCTTGGATCAGTATCGCTGCACTGGACTTAGAGTGCAAAACTTGATCAATCGGCTACATCACATATCACCTTATACATTTGATGATGGATCATGCACTTCCCCAAAGTTCTTCACACATAGGGGTGCAAGAGGTATACCTAGAACTGAGGGTACAGTAACATTTTTCATTTTAACGAATCGAATCTTAGTAATGCGATGTCAATTTTTATGCTTGGGTTGCTAGATAGGAACCGAGCACTGAAAAATGTTAATTAGTATATAAAAATATTCTTATAATATTAGTTAAACTTTAGTATATTACAGGATAATAGAATAATTTTCATCAAAATAATTTTATTATTTTTAGCTATTTTTAAAGTTATTTTATATTTAATCTATTTTAAATTTAAATAAGTATTTAATATAGCATAATTTAGGGATAGCTCATTGTGGTTCATTCATAAATATAAAATTTTAATTACTTATAATGACTACTATAAAAGAGAAACCAAAGTCTAAACATATGATATTTTTCTCAAATTCATGTCATAGTTAACTTCTATATACTGTACGTATCAATATGGTATGTATTTTTTACTTTTAATTTATTTCTTATGTTGTATTCTTATTTGCTATATAATAGTTAAACAACAAAATATATGAGTTCTTGGAATATAAACAATAAAATAAAATAAAATAAATGCATAACTTACCTTTTGGTATCTTAATTATCTCTTTTGTAATTTTCTCCTTTATATATTAGATTTGTTAAATATCAAAGAACCGGATGGGAGCCAGTGATATGGGAATGGCTTTCTGAATAAGAACCGAACTCTAAAGCAATACAATACCAAGTAATGTAAATGGCATTGTAATAATTTTCCATGGAACCGGACTTCATCCCTATCCACACTCAATTTGCACCGACCAACACCATTGTAACCAATTTTTTGGACCTTGGGTAAATAAAAGCATGCCCTTCCTCATTACCGTAGGGCCAAGGGTCTTCATTGCATGGTCCCATGGCTAGCACCTGTGCAGGAGCCAGGGCGTACTGTCCTTTCCTCGGCAAAGATATTGCATGATTTCTCCAGGAAATGATGGAGAGAGGCGTTGAGATGCATAAGGTCAGACTTTCCAAGTAAAAAATTAAGAGAAGTGATTTATAAGAAAAACAATTATCGGCTCTGTCAGCTTCATCCTGCGACTCCCCAGTCTTCCCTTTTTCTCCATTGCTTATGACTATTGTCCCACACTTTAATACGCTAAAAGCTTCCGTGTAGACGATCATCTTATACTAAATAATGAAGGTAAAATGAAAGGCAGAGACGCAACACTCTTGTACTTCTAGATGCCCATACTACCTACTCCAACATCTAGTCATCGAGGGTCAAGTATCGAGTATATCTCTCTCTCTTCGTCGGTTCGTCCATCTAAGCAGGAGTCACGGGACCCAAAATATGAATGGCGTGGATCAAACCAAAATCCGGACGCACTCATACGAATCTATTCGTTCTTTGGTTTGTCTCTTCCCCAAAAATTTTCACAAAGCCATCATAATGCATTCCTTTTACTTTATACGTCAGTCTGCATTTTGTTATAGGCAATGTCAAGAGTTAAAGCATAGACTTGAAGTGTTAGCAGAAAGCACGAAAAAGTTGCATTCGCGTCGGCTTTTGTCGAGCAGGGTCTTCCAAAGAAGGCATCGAAAGTAGAGACAAAAAGTTATTATTTCATTCTTTGTACATCCACTTCCCGATGCACCTGCCAATCCACCTGTGCCAGGACCTCTTCTTCATACCCGTACGATAAAGAGAAGCCGGCCAAGAGAAGACGAAAAGTAATGAGAAAGCAGCGAGAATTCCTTTCTTTTCTCCACACAACAGAAACCGATGCGTAGTGCAACAACCATACAAGTGAAACTGTAGTATACTAAATCTAAGATTTGTCATCTGATCTGATAGTAGTCCTTTCTCCTTTTCTTAATACATATATCCATTCTTTTGAGGTTGGCTCGTTATAGAAGGTAAGTAAATGCACTTATGTAAGAGGTGAAGAAAGTAATGAATGATGGGGAATGGCGTGGAGTCCAGCTCCACCAGCTCCTGTTGGGAGCACTTGATCCCGTTAATTTTTGCATGTTACAGCCATTCTCTTTTACTGCCCACCAACAAAAAGCACAACACAGCTTTTGCATCATTTTGGTCAAACTAGTTTGATTCAACCACACTCCTATAACTGGTCAAATTTCTCTCCCTTTCTCTCACTGGATGCAAATGCGTGTATCCTACATAAGAGCCACAGTAGGTGGGATGTTGATGTTTGGCCGAATATCTCCTCCTTTTCAAACTTCTATTGATGTTGTTGAAATTGTCTCTCAAAGTTACATAGTTCCAGAATTGTGATGGTTGGTTAGTTATGTCTTAAGATCCTGATTAGTGGGAATCTGGCTATCGCTTACTCATGGTGCCCTACTAATTTAGGCACCATTCATTGTCATCCATGTTCCAGCTGCCCTTCACTCTAAATTACAATATTACATCATTCTTTCCCAAAGCTGCTGTCTCCGTAACCATATACTAATAACCACTTTCGACGAATTTTCCTTTCGATATTAAGTTCAATAATAGAGAAACTTTTATATTGTGCCTAGGCATGTGTGATACACGGTTACGCACGTTGGACAAAAGTACAAATTAGGCCTAGAGTTTGGTGATGCACGCACTTTCTTTGCCAGACAATCATACAAGAGGCGTGCTCCCAATTAAAGCCTCCGGCCTTAAACCTAACCCTCCGATTGATCACGATCTTATTCCTGTTATTTTGCCACTCTGAGTCATTCATTAGCCCCCAACTGTAGCGCTGTTAGAAGCATCTAACAAAGAGATATTTCGTTCAATTTCTTCTAAGTTGGCGCTTGAGAAGGGATCCACTTTGATTATTAAAGAGATGCGCTCGCATGCACTTATAGTTGCATGAGTAAGTCCCCGTAAGTTTACACGTCACGTCATCACCTAAAAGCTGTCATTTAACATTCAAAGAATAAGTGGTATTCATGTAAAAAGATCCATCTGATTCTCTCAGCACCTCCAACACAGTCCCGATCCTTTTAGCTTAACCATTTCAGAAATGTTAATTTGATTTTTGAATAAATTTTGATTGTGGTTAATTTGATTTTTGATAAATTTTTATTGCATCCTCTCCCTATACTTTCATGCTTAAAACACTTTCTGCAAATAATTCTTTTTTCAGTAGAAATCAATTTGCATCTATTTCCTGCCAACCAAAGGAATGTTACATCTCTAGAATAAACAAGGGTGTAAGAAGCAAGTAAAATTATTAATTAACAGACATTCAATGAAATCGATCGTTAGCCTTGATCAACCTACTTGCACAACAAGCAACGAAAGATCAATTAGGCTAGTTTTGACTAAACATAACTACTCCCTTGCTTTAATATGTGGTATTTTTTCTTTTTAGGTTCAAGTGAAGAATTACGAAGAATATCATTCAGACACTCTCTTATATCTATTCATCTCCTAATGGCAATCCCTAACCTACTGTCAATAAGTGAGGCGCCTCTTTCTACCAAGCTAATAGGCTCTGTGGCTCTTTAGTTCAATATATGGTCGTTTAAAGCTATTGAAATTATCATTTTAACAGCTGTCATTATGTGTTGAGTGTTTATCCCTAGATTTTGCTCATGATTAAAGAAGTTATTGGCTATTCATTTCCAAGATTTTCTTTTCTCCATCGTGTGTTCCCAAGTCAAATGAGGATCTACATCACCATCCACACCAACTACACTCGCGTGTGGAAGCTTTTACAAAACCTACAGGTACAGTCAAATTATTTTGACCACAAAGGCCAAAGACTTGCCATGTGTTTGACTAGCGTCGCAAGTGGTCGACATGTTCAAACTGGGATCGATTGCAATCCGAAACGCATGTACTCCATATGTTTTCTTTCCCATTTTCGGAAGAGGAAGACAGCTATCCTCGTGTCATTCTCACAATAATACAATTAGAACAGCTCCCGTGCAATTCTTTTGGATTTTTATGTTTTCTCATGAGATAGTGTGTTGAAACAAAACACTTAGCAGACAGAAAAGCAATAGCAAAAGCTAGTGTCTATGCTTTTATGTATGTTTTTCAAAAAATCTAAAGTTTTTAACCTTTTACAGATTGCCATTAAGTTTTGCAAAACTTTGCAAAATTGCCATTATATTTATTTTTCACCATTATAATTGTTAAAATGTCAAAAATACCCTCATCATCTTTCTCCCTGTTTAAACATTACAGAAAATAAATCTGCTTTATTTTTATGGAGAATGATGTCGACGACAGAAATGAAGAATGACACCGACGGCTAACCATACCTTCTCAGGCAATGCCATCCGGTGAATCCAAGATACCCCTAGAAAAATGAATTGTTTAGATCAGCAAATAGCTTGCTGTTTGTTAAACCTGCAGATAAATGGTTGGCATTATGGGCCAGCCTGCCGGTGGTTAATGCATACAAATTTATACTATATGAAACACATCGTTTATTTATATACAACTTGACAAAATCACCTCGGATACTCCTTTACAACTGTGCGTGTTTAAAGAGTAAGTGTTTTATAATATATCAGCTAATAATAACAGATCAAAAGCAAGAAAAAGCATTTCTTATACCTATGTATTCTGTCTAGAGAGAGAGAGAGAGAGAGAGAGAGAGAGAGAGAGAGATGGTCCATGATCTGAAGACCTTATCCATTAGATTGAATTGAACGGATCGCATAGCTTAGGAAAGCAATGGACATGATGATTGAATGGATTAGATCATTTGCTAAGCAGTGACCACCTATGTCATGGGCAAGGTGCGTCTGTGTGATGATGCGCGTCATAGCGCGTCACTTGAGCATGCTTGTGCGGTACAAAACACGGTCCGTGGCACGAATTTTGGGCACGCACGCACGTGAGGCGGTCGCGGTTCAACCAGGATGCACGGGTATCCTGAGAACTGGGACACGCGGACCCAATAAGACTTTAAAGCTAGGATTAAAGGACAATTTACAGAGTTAGCTATAGAATAGTAGATCCATATCATAGGATCCAGCCTGACAATGAATTAGGCAAGGACCCATGGACCCTTAAAGGCAGATCTAGCAATCTAATAGATTGAAATTGATAAGGAATCCTTGTATTCATTCATACCCAAGAGTTTATAAATGAGACCCAGGGACGGGTTAAAGTGATAAAGGACGCGACTCCAGGAGACTTTGAGGTAGGTGCTCTATCGCTACTAGACTTTTTAAAAGAGCCATGATTGTTTTATGCATGTTTTAAGTATATGTTATATAACTTGTTTAGCATGACTTAATTCAGCATACATATGATAAATGCTTTATGCATAGATATGTTTTGGCATAGATATGTTTTGCAAATAATTACATATACATTATGTATAGATATGTTTTGTAAACAAATGTATATATTGCATGATTTGTGAGCATTGAGTTTTTGAAAGATTGCATGTCCTTGAGGGTTACCAAAAGATGCTGGAGTGCCCAAAAGACGCTGGGTAGGCAGTTGTGAGGGACCCAAAGAGGACAAGTTTTGAAAAAGAGGTTTTTGCTTGTTTGATCTGATATGATTTGGGCTGATAAGCTCATGAACGCTATGCCGAGAGGTTTGGGTTGGCCTCTAGCCTCTACCACTATTAGGTGGATGGGTACCACGCCCAAAAAGGGCAATGGCCCTGCTTCGACTGCATGTGGTACAGGGGGCCACCACTGGTGTCACGGAACTGGGTCAAAGTGTCATATGTCCCATGAAGGCATATGACCCTATGTCCTTAGGCTCAAGAAAAGACTTTTAAAGTTGTTTGAATCAAATGACTTCAAAAGCCTACATTTTTAAAGTTGACTTTAAATGTATTGACTTTTAAAGTCATTTAGAAAAAATGACTTTAATGGTTTTAACTCTTAAAGTCGTTTGATTCAAATGACTAATGTAAACTTTTTAAAGTCATTTTTGTCTAAAGGATTTCAAAAGCCTATACTTTTAAAGTTGTTTGAATCAAATGAAAGCTAAAACTTTTAAAGTCATTTTTTAACATATGACTTTAATAATTTTTCATTGACTTTCAATTTGTTTATTTTAACTATCTTCATCCATACACAAATTGAAGCTCATACATATAGGTTGATTTCTGTTGTGGGTGGACCAAATCCTAACTATGAATTGGAATTACATTTATATATTCTTGTCAATATTAATTTTTGGATCTTGGTTAGTATCTCTTTTATTTGTCACATATATTATATATATGCATGTTTGAAAAAGTTTTGCATGCTACCTAGGTCTTTTGCATATTCTAGTATTTATTATGTACAAAATGCACTATTCAACATTGATTTGTGTGAAACATTATTTGTTTTTCGTGTTAATTGGTGAATTTAAAGTTATGAAAAGAATGATATGACATTGGCCTTTTATAGACGAAGAGGGACTTTTGATGTTCTAATATCTTCTTATCAATTTTCCCCACTTCCCTTTTTAAAGTTAAATTTCTTTCTGAATGTATCCGTACATTTTGTTTCTTTTTTTTTTTTTTTTTATTAATTGAAAAGTTTCACATGTGTGCATGCATATAATTTAGTTATTCTAAATGCTTGTAATTCTTGTATACTTAGTGTTTGGTAAAAAGCCTAATCTAATCTTTTCATGCCTAACAAGTCTCCACACACAGATTTGCTTCAATTTCTTAAGATAATGGACATATACGCCTAGATGACTGCAACAAGAGCATCAAAAGAATATGAGGAGGGAATAGAAGAGTTCACAGAGTTTGTAGTTAGGGCAAGTGGTGATCATAATGGCATGCATTATTCATACTATGATTGTGAAAACTTGAAAAAAGTAATTGTAGGGGTGTTGAGAGAATGCTTGTGCTTCAATGGAATCGATAAAAGTTATCGTCCATGGATTTGGCATGGAGAAGAACTTTCTCATAGACACTCAACAAAGCCTGGAAGATATGAAAACATTGTTCGTTGTGTTGTAGATAGTACAACTGTACTGATGTTAAGAGATACTATGACTTCTAGGACGACCATGAACAATTTCATACTACAATATTAGAGGAAGCTAATAAGCCATTGTACGTTGATTGTAAATATTATATCAAGTTATCAGTAGTGGTAGAACTTTACAATGTGAAATCAAGATTTAATTTTTTAGATCAAGGTTTTGTAAAATTCTTGAAAGTAGTGGGTAAGATGCTTTCGAAGGATAGCAAATTGGTGAGGTCCACATGGGAGGCAAAGAAAACCTTTCCTACACTAGGGTTGAAGTATGAGATGATACATGTGGTCTCAAGGATGAAACTACATGCCCAACTCATGGACAGTCAAGATGAAAATTAAAGAAGAATTCATTAAGACAGTTACAAACGTTCCTACAAAGGTTTTATAGAATTTCTACCCTAGTCCAAGATTCAAAAGAATGTTTCATACTATAGAAACAACGAGGAAATCAGAATGGCATGCCAAGGACAAAGTAGTTGATATCTTTTGATGCCATCCAACAGATAGCCAAGCATGGAAGCTCGTAGACTTTATGTGGCCTAATTATGGTAATGAACCTAAAAACCTACAGACTTGGATTATCTGCAAATAGGATTAATCTTCATGTTCTTGGGAAGTCAAGCAAGGTATTGGTCAAGATTGCATACACATTCTTCTTATTTGCTATGTGGATTGAAGTGAGATGAATACTATATGTCTGACATTATATACATATGTAATTGAAGATCTATTTGAAAGGTAAATTCTTTGCATATTCTTGTATTTATTACATATAGAATGTGTGAATCAATGTTGACTATCATAAAAAAAATAGTTTCATTGTATTTAAGTAAGAGATGGTAAAGTAAAATAAATATATTTCAAGTGAAAAATATATTAAATTTTAATATTTTTTTAAAGTCATTTGAAAAATGACTCTAAAAATCATAGTTTTTAAGGTCATATGAAAAAATGACTTTAAAAATGGTGCTTTTTAAAGTCATTTAAAAAAATGACTTTAAAAACGGTAATTTTAAAGTCGTTTGAAATAAACAACTTTAAAAACTCTATTGTTTAAAGAAATTTGAAAAAGGGATTTAAAAATCAAGTTTTTAAAGTAAATTGTTTTGCATATGTAAAGGAATACTATATACGTGACATTATATACATTTGTAATTGAAGATTTATTTGAAAAGTAAATTCTTTTCCATATTCTCACATTTATTATGTATAGAATGGGTGAATCAACGCTGACTATCATAAAATCAGTTTCATTGTATTTAAGTAAGAGATTGTAAAGTAAAATAAATATGTTTAAAGTGAAAAATATATTATATTTTAATAAATTTTAAAATTCATCTGAACAAAACGACTTTAAAAACTGTGATTTTGAAATTCATTTATATCAAACGACTTTAAAAGGAAACATCTTTAAAGTCGTTTATTTCAAATGACTTTAAAAACCACTATTTTAAAAGTTGTTTGAAAAAAATGACTTTAAAAATCCAATGTATATAGACAATGAATTTTTTTTCATCTCACCATTTGCTTCTCACCCCTCTTCATTAAGGTACATCCTCCCTCTTCCACTCACCTTACATCCTTCCTAGACCTTCTCTTCTCCCCTTGCCTCCTTTTCGTGACGCCCTCAACCCTATATTCACCTTCCTAGCCCTATGGCTACCACTGACAACCATTCGAAGCCACCCCTCCCCCTCTCCTTTCATTGACCACCACGCAAAGCCCCCGACCTCCTTACCACCCTCTCCTTGTGTCGACAACACCACTTAAAGATCCCACCTCTCCTTGCCATGGAAACCACCCCCATAAGTTCCTCCACTCCCTACATCAACCACCACACAAATCCCCCGCTCCCCTTCCCACCCGAAGCCCTCCCTCTCCTTGTGGTAACCACCACCCAAGTCCCTTGCCCCCTTGCCACCCTCTCCATGCACACGGTCACCACATCTGAATCCCTAAGCTCCTTCCCACCCTTTTCCTATGGTGGCTACAGCACCCGAAGTCCCCCCACCCCCCCCGCCTTGTGGCGACAACCACCACCGAAGCTCCCCACTCACCCTATGGATACCATCCCCTGAAGCCCCTACCCCTTCCCATCCTCTCCCTATAGTGAAGACTCCACTCAAAGCCCTTCCATCTTCTTGTGGCGACCACCACCCAAATCCCCTAACATTAGCACCACCCAAAGTCCCCCCTCTTCTTGTGTTGACCACCACCCGAAGTTCCCCACCCACCTTCCCTTCCTCTCCATGCTGTCACCGCCCCTGAAGCCCCTGTGGTGGTTAGCACCACTTGAAGACCCCCCTCTTCTTACCATGAGCACCACTTGAAGCCCCCATCCTCTTCTTTATTTTCCTCTCTAAGCCTTCAATGTATTCCTCCAATGGTAGTTGCTCCTCTCCAAGTGTTTCATGCCTAGTCCAAGCAGAGTTCCTTAATTCCTCCATTAAAATGTTGATTGTTGATCCTCTTTTTGTTCTTTTTCTTAAACCTTTATTGTTGTATAGTTCCATGCATAGGAATTTGTTGAATGCCTTTCCATTCCTTTAAATCTTCTTGCTTGTTGATCCAAATATTTAAGGTTATTTTCCCTTAAAGTGGCAGTTAAACATCCCGAGCATTTTTTAACATTTTTTATAATAAATATAATAACGAATGTAGTATGTATCCCTAATCTGAAAAGGTTCTATTTACTAATATATTAAAAATATTCATTTGAAAACATCTCGATGTTATACCATTTCTAAGAACATCATCAAAACGATTGCAAAATTAATATACATATATTGCAATAAATTTAAACCAATACCAATATCAAATCCAATGTCAAAACCAAAGGCACCTTTATTTTAAATAATAGTATCCAAAAAACATAATAATGTGACCCAGGGTCTATCCATCATAATATTCCACCATACTTAATAACATGTCCATAGTGCCATAACCAACTCAGTTATGAGTATATATAGCCCATAAAGATAATCTGAAATGGAGTTTATCTAATGACTCACATCAAACTATCTGTAAGCAAGATCAAGATGGTCCCACTGCTATCAATGTCCTTCTATGCCTTTACCTTTCTTGCTGTCACGCTTAATATCTGAGGCATTGCAAAACAAAGCAATGCCTCAGCAAGCTATTACTTGTGTAGGTACATAAACAATTAATGTAATGATCATTATGGCGTGAAAAGAATAATCGAATAACAAATGTCAATATAAGTGTAGATCACAATATCCATGAAACACGAATGTCATAAATCATGTCAATATGATAACAAAACATCATGTGCAATAAAACATGATTAAGCAAAATCTCATATGAATACAATGTCAATCGGCTGGGCACCCAAGATAAGTTGGTCCCATGAGTGCCCCATACAATTGCAAAATAGGTCATGAGTACAAAAACCACTCCTCTGAGTGTCGTCACACCCAGGCACACAATAATATATCAATGCTCATCCTACATACACACAAAACAATATGGATTGTCATGCTGCAGTGGTAACCTGGCTCTTGGGTCTACCAACTACTGCTCCTTGTCGACATCGTAACGAGAGACTCTCTGTCTGTCCACATGCGTGGGACTAGACCAGTAATGGGGATTACCCATGATACCAACTCCTACCAAGTGCCATTTATGAGTAGGTGTCTATTATCACATAAATTCAGAGGGTGGGTGGCCGGCCTTAATCCCTCTTAGCGTGACATCCACCAGGTGAGAGAACCCATCATAAATTACAAAATCACAAAAACACAGAAATCACGTATCTCATAAAACCAAGAGCACTTGTGGCTCACCATCCCAAGGCATCCCCCTCATCCTGGGATTAGCCTATTAAGGACTAGCCACCAAAGCCTCCTTATAAAACCAGGAGCACTTGTGGCTCACCATCCCAAGGCACCCCCCTCATCCCGAGATTAGCCTCTCAAGGACTAGCCACCAAGCCTCCACCACCAATTCTATGAAAATCATCCAATCTCAATGATGCAATAAAGAAGAGATGTTTACAATTCATATATAAGATCCACAGGTATCCATACCATAAAACAGATTGATCATAAAAATCTATTTATTGCACTATCAAAATCTCATATCAAAGCATAGCATAATAAATTATAAATCACATGTACAAAAAAGAAATCATGTTGCAAAAAATCCCAATCAATCAAATGCTATGAAAATGCTAGATTTTAGAAAACAATATGCAGCATTAAATGTCGTTACCTACCTCAATGAAGGAACAACCAAATCAAGTTCATAATTCCCTCAGCTCGTGCACTCTAATATACCTATATATACCATGATATTATTTTGCATCATTTATTTCCCTCAATGAAATCCATTATAAGTTTTTCTCTTAAGTTGTGTCCATTTATATATCAATTTGTATGATGATCCCTTGATCTAGCTTTTAATCTCGATCAACAGTCTAGATCATCTGATTTATCTTTATTAAATTAGTTTTCATAACATTCAATACTCATTTGCTACATCTAGTAATTGATCAGAGTTGTAAGTTGCTAATTTAATATCTCCTGATCACAAAAGGTTTATTTCATTCCATCTCAATGGAATCGTAGCAATCCACCTATTGGATCGTTCTTTAAGGCCTTTATTTATGATTAAATCATTAATTCTAACTTCAATTATCAAATTCAGTTCAATTTCAATTTCATCTATTCATTCTAGTGTATATTCATAATTTGTCTTGATCGAATGGTCTGATCTCTCTCTAATTGTCAATTTTCAAAATCCTAGGTCAAATCAATGGTTCATATCAATTTTTAGGGTGAATACACATGATCTAGTCTTTAGATCTCTCAATTCATCCTTGGATCATCTAATTGTCCAAGTTTTAGGGCCTGATCATCCCCTAATCGGCCCAATCTAAGTTATTGGATGACATTTTTACGATTTGATCTCACTAAATTTGATCAAATCAAGATTCTAATGTTAATTTCATATCCGCATTGTAGAGATATTCCAATGGACGTCTTAGATCTAAATTTGGAGTTATATAGACTCCAAAATTGTCAAATTACTATTCAAATCAATAGTTAATGTTCAAGATCAAAATCCAAACCAAAACACGAAAAAACGGTGCATCTCAATCACCAGGATACCCACCATTCCTGTTCGAGCATGACTGCCACTCACAGTGCTTGTTCGCATGGGATCATGTTGCAGACGCTCGTTGTTGTGTTGTTAGTGTGTGTTCTACTTTCTATGTTCCATAGATGCGTCCTGGGTGCAACGTCCATTAGACTGTTCAATCTGTCTTTGCTTGATCGAAGTCCTAGATATTTGATTTTTTATCTATTTTCATCATTCTTATGGTTTTGAGATTCCCTGAATCCAATGGATGGTTTAGGTCATCCATTTGAGGTTTCTTTGAGATAGATTTTCTATTGTATCATGGTTTTTCTTGGATTTAAACCCTAACTTCATGAAATATCCGATCTAGGTGTTGGGAGGGATAAAAGAGAGTGATAGAAATCCAATGGAAGGGAAAAATAAGAAGAAATTGAGTCATACCTCTTAGATCGGTGAAAAATTCGATCTTGATAGTTTTACCCGAGAATAAGAGATAAAGGAAAAAGGCACAATTGCGACACTCTTCAAGTGATATGTCACTACAACTCTATGAAAGAAGATGAGATCCGTCTATGGTGTTGAACTTAGTTAGATCTGGTCATGATTGATTAAGGAAAATGAGAAAAATCAGAGGAGAAGATGCTGTTGAATAGTGTTTAGGAAAGAGGGGTTTTTGCCTTAAATACGATTAAGGTGAGATAATCTCTATTACTAACATAATTAACAAGTTTCCTAATCTCTTTTTTATCTGTCTAAACCCTAGGACCCCCATTAGTGTATTGTGGGCTCACTTGTCAGGTGAAATAATTGGGTAAATTTTTTGTCCGAGCTTCAATTTGGTCGTTCTTAGGGTTGTTGGATTCCATTTTTTGAGTACAATGAAATTCTTGATGTTTCAATCCTCGATTCAATTTACAAAATTTATAATTTTATAAATTCACTTTATTATTAAGAATTGGATATAAAAATTGAGGATATTATACATCTTTCCCACCTTATAAAATTTTTGTCCTCGAGATTTCTGTACATATATACCTTTATGCAAATAGCTCTGGGTGGGCCAACCGCATCTCATCCTTCATCTCCCATGAGGCTTCTTGCATTGACTGGTGCTGCAAGAGGACCTTGACCAATGGAATAGTCTTAGTCCTCAACTCCTGGTCCTTATTATCCAGGATCTGTATAGGTCTCTCCTCAAGTGTCAAATCAGGCTGCAACTCTCCAAGGATCTACTCAAGTATGTGAGACAGATTTGGCATGTACTTTCTCAGCATAGACACATAGAAGACGTAATGTACACCTGCCAACTACGGTCGTAAGGCTAGCTCATACACCACCAGTCCAACTCTGCATAAGATCTCAAAAGGACTAATGTACCTGGGACTAAGTTTCTCCTTATTTCCAAACCTCATCACTCCCTTCATGGGAGAAACCTTTAAGAATACATGTTCACCCCATGGCAAACTCTAAGTCCTTCCACCTCTTGTCAGCATAACTCTTTTGGCCATTGTGGGTTGTCAAAAGTCGTTTTTGAATAAGCCGAACTTTCTCAGCACACAGTTCCACCAACTTAGACTTCACTATGCGTCTCTTCCCCACATCACTCCAACATAAAGGTGACCAACAAGGTCTACCATAAAGTGCCTCATATGAAGCAATGGTGATACTCACACAGTAGTTGTTATTATTTGCAAACTCAACAAGAGGTAAATGATCCTCCCAACTACCCTTCTAGTTCATGACGTAGGCCCTCAACATATCCTTGATCATTTGGATGGTCCTCTTTGTTTGGCCATCTATTTGGGGGTGGAACGCTGTGCTAAATCTCAGCCTTAATCCCAGGGCCTCTTGCACACTATGCTAGTAGTTTGATGTAAACCGAGTGTCTCGATCTGAAATGATCATCAAGGGGACCCCATATAAGCTAACGATCTCCTTGACATATAGCTTTGCTAAGCTATCCATGTTCTGGTTCTATCTAATAGGGAGAAAATGAGTGGACTTGGTGAATCTGTCAACAATAACCCATAACATGTCATGTCCATTAGCAGTCCTCGGAGGATCCACAATGAAATTCATAGTGAGGTTGTCCCACTTCCACTCTAGGAGATCCAATGTCTGAAGTAACCTAATGGTCGTTGATGCTCTGCTTTGACTTGTTGATAGGTCAAACATTGTGCCAAGCACTCCTTGACATCCTTCTTCATCCTGTTCCACCAAAAGTTTTGCTTGAGGTCCCAGTACATCTTCGTACCTCCGAGATGAATCATATACTAAGCTGGTGTGCTTCTTGAAGTAACTCGAGCCTCAAATCGTCGTTCGTCGATACTACGAACTTGTCTTGAACTTGACACCACCATCTAGTCCTCTAGTGAAATTGGCCTTGTTTGCTAGGTTCTGAGTCTTCGTATCCCTTGATCTGTGCCTATAGAATCTTGTCAAAAATCTAGACTGAGTTGATAGGTTAGCAATCATCACTCTCGACTTCCTACTCAAGGCATCTACAAAGACGTTAGCGTTCCCTGGGTGGTACTGTATGGTGAAGTCAAAGTTCTTGAGATATTCCATCCATCTATGATGGCTAATGTTCAAATAACTCTGAGTAAAGAAGTACTTGAGGCTCTTATGATCAGTGAATACCTCAAACCTCTCACCATATAAATATTGTCTATAGGACATTAGTGCAAATACCACGGTTGCTAACTCCAGATCATGCGTTGGGTAATTCACCTCATGTGTCTTAAGTTGCCTTAGTGCATAGGCAATTACCTTACCATGCTGCATCAACACTACTCCTAGGCCCTTACTCGAAGCATTGCAATAAACCACATAACTTCCTAAATCTGAAGGTAAGGCCAACACTGGTGCAGTAATAAGCCTCCTCTTGAGCTCTTGGAAGCTCTCCTCATTGGCATTAGTCCAAACAAACTTAGTGTCTTTCCTGGCCAGAGTAGTCAAAGGCTATGCAATCCTCGAGAACCCCTCCCAAATTGAGGAAACTACATATCTTAGTCACTGTCATGGGTCTCTCCCAGTGTAACACTACCTCCACCTTGGTCGGGTCTATGGCCACTCCATCCTTTAATACCACGTGGCCTAAAAGCTGCAACTACTCCAGCCAAAAATCACATTTACTAAATTTTGTCTACAAGCAATGTCGACGAAGTGTGTCTAACACTGTGTAGAGGTGCTCCCTGTGTGTCTCATGGCAAGGTGAGTAGACTAGGATGTCATCAATAAAGATGATTACAAACTTATCCAAATAAGCTCAGAATACCTTGTTCATCAGGTCCATGAACATTGCCGGCATGTTGGTCAACTCAAAAGGCATCACTAAAAACTCGTAGTGACCATAGTGACTCCTAAATATAGTCTTCAAGGTATCCTCCTCTTTGATCCTCAACTAGTGGTATCCTGATCTCAGGTCTATCTTGGAGAATACTTGTGCTAATTGGAGCTGATGAGATAAATCATCAATGTGAGGCAAGGGGTATCAGTTCTTCACAGTGACATTGTTTAGCAATTGATAATCAATGCACAACCTCAACCATCCATCCTTTTTCTTCATGAAGAGGACTGATGCCACCCAAGGAGACTCACTTGGCTTGATGAAGCCCTTATCAAGTAACTCCTGTAACTATATGTGACGACCCGAGTTTTCTCATGCATTTTTAAACGCAATATCTAATTTCTTAAGGCGGGATGCATCTCTATTTGAAAACCATTTTATAAAAACCATGCAATGCAGCGGAAAATCTTTAGTTTTAAACTCATTTTGAAAACCCCGAGTGTCATTTGCTTCCACAACAACCAAAGTAATTTTTGTAAAACTTAGAAACCATAAATGTTTTTCCCCAGGTCTTTCCAGTCACAGCACACAACCCAATTGTAATTAAATACAACTCCATGTCCAAAAGGGTTGAGAGTTTACTTACATGTATAACCGTCTCCTTTTTAATTCTCTTGCTCGTAGCACTAATATCTCTTGAGACGTTGTCTATTTGTGAGTGGACCTATCCTGAAAAATGTTAAGGATAGGGTGAGTATATACTATACTCAGTAGGAGCCTATCACTACTAGTTTTGTAATGCATGAGATGTTTTAAAATCATATGCTCTTTCAAAACATGTGCATGTCTGAATACTCAAGTTCAATATCGATATAAAAATCCATTGTCAAACTGAAATACTAACGACTTAAAGGATCACATAATCCAAAATCGAAAGTATCATATACATATATATATGATAACATTATGATATGCATAAGATGCTTCATTGAATCCAACTCATGGATATCTAGTATGGTATGGTCGACCAACCTCATATCATGCCATATGCAATGCAAATAACTCCACGAAACCATAGGGTCCAACTATGCCCACGACCTCCTCCCAGTGTGGTCCCCGGGTACCTGAGGACACTCGATCATAGCCTCCACGGGGCCTATGACACATCGACCCAGTGCCGTGACACCAGTGGTAGTCCCCTGTACCACATGCAGTCGACATAGGGATGTTGCCTCTTTCTGGGAGTGGTACCCATCCACCTAATAGTGGTAGAGGCTAGGTGGCCAACCCAAACCCCTCAGCATAGCACCCATGAGCTTACTAGCTCAAATCACATAAGATCAAACAAGCAAAAATTCTCTTTTTCAAAACCTGTCCTCTTTGGGTCTCTCACAACTGCTTGGCCCTCGGCACTCCAGCATCTTTTGGTAACCCTCAAGGACATGCAATTTTTGAAAGAACTTAATGCTCACAAATCACGCAATGTATGCAATAGTTTGCAACACATATCTATGCATAATGTATATGCAATTATTTACAAAACATGTCTATGCATAAAGCATTTATCACATGTATGCTGAATTAAGTCATTCTAAACAAGTCATATACTTAAAACATGTGTTCTCAAACAATAATAGTTATTTTAAAAGAATCTAGTAGTGATAGAGCACCTACCTAACTAGGTCGCGCTAACTTCTTTGTCCTCGTACGCTCCTGAACATGGTTTGGGGACTCAAGGTGCGTTTGGCCCATCTTTTATGGGTTTTAGAGTAGTTGGTCTTATTACTTAGGCATTAGAGGTCCATTCCTATGCCTATGGGTGTCCTAAGGTCCTAATTGGGCCTTGGTATTATTAGTTTCCCAAAGGTCTAGCAGCCACGCACCACCATCCTATTCTAAGGGTCATGTACACCTTTTATTGGACCTTGATTAGGGATTTTATAGTTTGAGTGTGTCTGCATCGTTGATACGGACACAATGTTTTTTGCGGCGCCTCAATCGGAGCCCCAGATCTCAAGTTATAAGCATTTTAGTGTCACACGTACATAAGGGTCTTAAGAGTGAAAAGGCGGAATGCTAGGGTGCTACGCGTCAGTGGCATGCGCCTGCCTTTTCTTAAGGAGTGAAAAGCCCCGTATAGCTAGCGCGCTGCGTGTCTTCGGCGTACGCCTCAGCGGGCACGTCTGCAGACATGCTGGGTTTTCCGCCCGCTTTTCCTTTTTGCAGGTGCGTCCCCGGACGCGCCCGTTGGTTTTCTCAGACGCGATCGACGTGTCACGTTCTGACTGGAACGTTTTTGTCGTCTGGGGGACCGGGGCGTCCTTAGGACACCCTGGTTCGACCCTATCAAACCAGTGTGGCCCAGGGAACGTTCCTGGGTCCTTGGTGGCTGTCCAAGGCTCCATTTTGCATGGTTTTTCATGCAAAAACCTAGGGAAATTGATCTTAGAAGTACTGTGAAGATGGGTTTTGAGGGATCTTGGGCATACCTGGCTTGTTGCTGGGTTTTTCTCCTTGTTTCCCCTCTAAGTTACTCCTCCACAACAGGTTTTCTTCAAGCTTTTGGGTTGCCATTAGAGGCGCCCAAGAGCTCTATTTATAGAGCTATAAGAGGGTTCTGGAGGGGGCTCTCATCGCCTTTGAATGGCGGTGATTTCTCCTCCAATCACAGCCGTTGTAGAACCCTCTAGGAGGTTGAAGATGAAGGGTGCTTGTATCAAAACGGGCCCCTGTGTTTTGCAGGCTAAATCCGTTTTTTGTAAAAATTACATTTTTGCCCCTGAACTTCAAAGGGCCATAACTTACTCATTTTAACTCTGTTTTAGGTTATTTTGGTCTTGTTGATTCCTTTTTCTGAGATGTACCTAATGGTACCATTTTCAGGATCAAATTTCTGGGTTCAGTCAAGGTGAATAGTGAAATGACCAAAATGCCCTTATCTTCAAAAACTGAACTTTTCATTGCTAACTTGAGATTTTAATATTACAAAATTGGAGTCATTACATTATTACCCCCTTAAAAGAATTTTTTCCTTGAAATTCCATAAATTATCATCTTCCTGGTATTTGTCTCTTAGATAACTTCTTGGTGAATGCATTCTCCCCCTTTGGAATCAAATCTAGGTTCATCCTCAATTTATCATTTTTATTGTTCCTCCTATAAGGCCTCACCTATAAGGGCCGTTTTCGCTATGTACTCTGATGCATACTCTCATACGTGCCAATTTAACAGTACCGATTTCTAGCGATACTTCATCTATCTCGAAATCCTTAGATTCCTATACTTATCTTATTATGTATAGGATAGTCTCCTCGTAAGATCATGCTTCTTTATTCATGTTTAAATTACTCCATACTTCTTTGAGATCATATTATCTCATTTCTCCTATTTTGAATATCATGGGATAATCCTTTTCTTCTAGTGTTCTCTTTCATTATCCATAAGTCCAAAAAGTTACCTTCTTTCTATTGCATCTAACTTTGCTTCTTACCTTATATATTTGTCTTCAAGATACTTCAATAACTGTCATGGTATCATGTGCTCTATAGCCAAACTCTTACTTAACTTTGAATTTCAACTGTCTATCATTTTCCATATGTGACTTTATTCCTTGACCAAAGTCATTTTCAAAATAAAATCATGAAAGCCAATTAGTAGCATTTCCCATTGAAGACCTTATATACTGAAATTAAAATGTCCTAACTCTATATCCAGTTTCATAATTATTGAATTCATTAAACGCTTTCGGATCTTATCCAAACTCATGTCAAATGTTAATGGTCGATTCATCATCATGAGTCATATGTTCTCATCTAGAAGCTTATCTCACTATTCATCAATTTGTCATTAGGATTGTCAATAATGTTTCTTTTTATGCAAAGCAAAAAGTCTATTATTCATCACCGAGTACCCTTACTAGGTCATGGTTGAATCCTTTGTCATCATCCTCTTTGCCCTTTCTTTGCTTGATGGCTTCCTTCGTAACCTTTCAGTCCCAAAAGTTCTATACTTAATCCTGTAGGGTTAGTCCTTAGGAAATTCCTTCAATTGATTTTTCGTACTTAGTATATGCTCATAACAACTATCTATTTGTTTAAAGGCCACGTAACATCGAATCTTACCTTATAATGTGCTGGCCACCTTAACTTTCTTCTTCCATCCCTATGTCAATATATCATGCAATCTTTTATCAAGGCTTTATTGTCAATTATGCAGTCTGTATTTGTCAGGAGGTATCCTCATAGTGACTTTCTTAATTCCTCAAATTTTATTTTTCAAGTGCCTCCTCATACTTAGCTTATAATAGCAGTTCTCGTTCAATAACTACTTCATCAAGTTATGCTGAAGCCATTAAATCATCAAATTTGAAAAACACTCAGGTAAGCATGGAACATTTTTGTAGACATGTAGAAAGACTTTATTTGATTACCTATTGATCTCTTTCCATATATGTCTTTGTGATAGGCTCAGGGGTCTCCAAAGTGATCGGTACTTATCTACCTTTCTTTTCAATCCAAGTCATTAGCATCTTTCAGACTCATCGTGATTTCTATGGTTTGTCATGGTATTTATTAAGCTTTGAAAAATGTTTCCCATTGGTTTAGATCACTTCTTATTTTTGCAACTGTCTCAGTTGTTACTATATTTATTGTACTTGTAGCTCTTTCATGATGTGGCCTAATCAACTTCATAATGTGGCCTAATCGACTGGCCTTATGCCCTCAAATGACTTAGCCTAACAAGTACTCAAGTCTTATAACATCCTTCTGAGTATATAACTTCGACTACTAACTCATAGATACTAACATACCTGATTAATTAGGGTGTGATACCTTTATTTAGTCAACAGCACTCAATAATGGTCTTAAGATATTTGGTCTTCCAATTTATGATAGCAAGACCTTCATTTGATCCTTGATGGTACCCTTCTTGCTGAAGATAGATAGATGGACAAGTCACTGTCCTGGCCTAATTCCTTTTTCAATATAACTTTATTTACTCATGTATTGGCAAGGTGAGATATCACCAAATTTTCCTTTTTATGGATTATATCCATTGGTATTCGATAAGAATCTAATTGTAATAATTGATATCAAACTATTTGTAGGAGTTTAACTTCTAGTTAGCATAATGTCCTTTTATTTAATGCTCTATTCAAAGTCTTAAATCCCATATGCTTTCTCCCTTTTTTACTCTTTTACAATAAGATCACCAACTCATTTATCATCATTCCTTTGAAGTTGATTGGTTTATCTTCCCAGATGATTCAAGATGAAAGATTTCTATGGATCTATTCTTTCCTCAATAAAGTCATGACCTTTTTCTTTTGAATATTCAATATTCATTGAATACTTATAGTTACATCTCTATCTCTTTCTCTCTTTTCTTCAACATCCTCTTTTGGTCTACCTAGATCAATGTCTCCATATGCTTTGTTGCATATAATTGATACTTCATCATAAACTGAATGCTTCTCAGAAATTCTAAACTGTCTTAAGATTATTGAAATCCTCAATTGCTTGTAGCCTTAATAAAAATTCATACCATGTCTTAATAATGGCATTGACCTTTTGGTCATGCTATACTTTTCTTACAAGTTCATGTTAGGATCAATCTATTATCATAGATCTATCATCCCCAATAAAAATCTTTTGATAACTTGGTCGAATTCATTTCCTTATCATATTCATGTTATGTTCCTCTTATTCACATAATCTATCACTTGTATACCTCTTCTGATTTGCTCCATAATTCTTAGGTAATTATTTTTCAATAGCATTTTACTCTCCTGAATAGTATCCAAAATTGAGCTAAGTCCTTCAAGATCCATACCTTTGTGACCTAGTTCGAGTCACAGTCATCTCCTAATATCATCTTGCATTCTCATCCCTCTTAGATTATCATCATAATTCTTCTCAAAGTCTGTCTTTTATATCATATGCTTGTGATAGTGTACTCATATTCTGATACTCTTTATGATGGAAAGATAGCCACCTAGGTTCTTCAAATTTCTCACCTTTGATGAGATTACTTTATTGCAGGTCAACACTATCTGCTAACAGGTCCATTAATCATCTTCATTTATTCATTCTCATCATAATATGATCCTTATATGAGATTTCATCTTTGCACCACTGCATAACAATTCTTATTTCCTATGATTTTGATAGGATTCAAGCAATCCAATATCTAAGTATTTGCTAGGACTATCTCCTTTTTGACCTATGTGTTTATGGTGAAATGCCTTGAGCATTAATATTGTAATCTTCAAATAGAAGTAGGTCATCTCTACTACTTCTTGATTTTCTCTATTGTTTATGACCCTTGGACATACTGGACTGGCTGTGAAAGGATAAAACTTGGGCTCTAATACCAACTGTGACAACCCAGGTTTTCTCATGCATTTTTAAACGCAATATCTAATTTCCTAAGGCGGGATGCATCCCTATTTGAAAACCATTTTATAAAAACCATGCAATGCAACAGAAAATCTTTAGTTTTAAACTCATTTTGAAAACCCCGAGTGTCATTTGCTTCCACAACAACCAAAGTAATTTTTGAAAAACTTTAGAAACCATAAATGTTTTTCCCCAGGTCTTTCCAGTCACAGCACACAGCCCAACTGTAATTAAATACAACTACATGTTCAAGAGGTTGAGAGTTTACTTACATGTATAACCGTCTCCTTTTTAATTCTCTTGCTCGTAGCACTAATATCTCCTGAGGCATTGTCTATTTGTGAGTGGAACTATCCTGAAAAATGTTAAGGATAGGGTGAGTATATACTATACTCAGTAGGAGCCTATCACTACTAGTTTTATAATGCATGAGATGTTTTAAAATCATATGCTCTTTCAAAACATGTGCATATTTGAATACTCAAGTTCAATATCGATATAAAAATCCATTGTCAAACTGAAATACTAACGACTTAAAGGATCACATAATCCAAAATCGAAAGTATCATATACATATATATGATAACATTATGATATGCATAAGATGCTTCGTTGAATCCAACTCATGGATATCTAGTATGGTATGGTCGACCAACCTCATATCATGCCATATGCAATGCAAATAACTCCACGAAACCATAGGGTCCAACTATGCCCATGACCTCCTCGCCCGTGTGGTCCTCGGGTACCTGAGGACACTCGGTCATAGCCTCCACGGGGCCTATGACACATCGACCTAGTGCCGTGACACTAGTGGTAGCCCCCTGTACCACATGCAGTCGACGTAGGGACGTTGCCTCTTTCTGGGAGTGGTACCCATCCACCTAATAGTGGTAGAGGCTGGGTGGCCAACCCAAACCCCTCGGCATAGCACCCACGAGCTTACTAGCTCAAATCACATAAGATCAAACAAGCAAAAAATATCTTTTTCAAAACCTATCCTCTTTGGGTCCCTCACAACTGCCTGGCCCTCGGCACTCCAGCATCTTTTGGTAACCCTCAAGGACATGCAATTTTTGAAAGAACTTAATGCTCACAAATCATGCAATGTATGCAATAGTTTGGAAAACATATCTATACATAATGTATATGCAATTATTTACAAAACATGTCTATGTATAAAACATTTATCACATGCATGCTGAATTAAGTCATGCTAAACAAGTCATATACTTAATAATAGTTCTTTTAAAAGAATCTAGTAGTGATAGAGCACCTACCTGACTAGGTTGCACTAACCCCTTTGTCCTCGTACGCTCTTGAACATGGTTTGGGGACTCAAGGTTAGTGTGGCCCATTTTTTATGGGTTTTAGAGTATTTGATTGTATTAATTAGGAATTAGGGGTCCATCCCTATGCCTATGGGTGTCCTAAGGTCCTAATTGGACCTTGGTATTATCAGTTTCCCAAAGGTCTAGCGGCCACGCGCTACCATCCTATTCTAAGGGTCATGCCCATCTTTGATTGGGCCTTGATCAGAGATTTTATAGTTTAGGTGTATCTACGTGGTCGATACGGACACAACGCCTTTTGCGGCGCCTCAATCGGAGCTCTAGATCTCAAGTTATAAGCGTTTTAGTGTCACACGTACATAAGGGTCTTAAGAGTGAAAAGGCGGAATGCTAGGGCGTTGCGTGTTAGCGGCATGCGCCTGCCTTTTCTTAAGGACCGAAAAACCCCATATCGTTAGCGTGCTGCGCATCTAAGGCATGCACCTCAGCGGGCGTGTCTACAGACGCGCCAGGTTTTTCGCCCGTTTTTCCTTTTTGCGGGTGTGTTCCCGGACGCGCCCATTGGTTTTCTCAGACGCGATCGATGTGTCACGTTCCGACTGGAATGTTTTCGTCGTCTGGGGGACCGGGGCGTCCTCAGGATACCCTGGTTCGACCCTGTCAAACCAGTGCGGCCCAGGGAACGTCCCTGGGTCCTTGGTGGCTCTCCAGGGCTCCATTTTGCATGGTTTTTCATGCAAAAACCTAGGGAAATTGATCTTAGAACTACTGTGAAGATGGGTTTTGAGGGATCTTGGGCACACCTGGCTCGTTGCTGGGTTTTTCTCCTCATTTCCCCTCTAGGTTACTCCTCCACAACGGGTTTTCTTCAAGCTTTTGGGCTACCATTAGAGGCGCCCAAGAGCTCTATTTATAGAGCTATAAGAGGGTTCTGGAGGGGGCTCTCATCGCCTTTGAATGGCGGTGATTTCTCCTCCAATCACAGCCGTTGTAGAACCCTCTAGGAGGTTGAAGATGAAGGGTGCTTGTATCAAAACGGGCCCCTGTGTTTTGCAGGCTAAATCCGTTTTTTGTAAAAATTACATTTTTGCCCCTGAACTTCAAAGGGCCATAACTTACTCATTTTAACTCTGTTTTAGGTTATTTTGGTCTTGTTGATTCCTTTTTCTGAGACGTACCTAATGGTACCATTTTCAGGATCAAATTTCTAGGTTCAGTCAAGGTGAATAGTGAAATGACCAAAATGCCCTTATCTTCAAAAACTGAACTTTTCATTACTAACTTGGGATTTTAATATTACAAAATTGGAGTCATTACACTATAACTTAAGCTCTCTCAACTTTACTGGAGCCATCCTGTATGGTGCCTTAGAGATGGGTGATGTACTTGGTACTAAATCAATGGTAAAGTCAATCTCTCTACTCAACAATAATCCTGGTAACTCCTCAGGCAAGACATCTGTAAACTCTAGTACAACATTGATATCCTCAATCTGAGGCTATCTACTATCCTCAACAATCTCATAAGCGAGGAATGCTCTGTACCCTCTTGCATAACACCATGCCGCCCTCATAGCATAGATGATGCATGCACTAGCCATGCTCTTTCTGACCTTAAACATAATCACTGGTTGCCCAAGTACATTAAAAACAATCCGTTTCTTATGGCAATCCACGGTAGCCCAATATGTAGCTAACTAATCCGTCCCTAATATGACATCATAGTCAACTATATATAATAGAATGAGGTTTGAGTACATCCTCACACCC
Source organism: Warburgia ugandensis (assembly GCA_035236585.1). Classification (NCBI taxonomy): domain Eukaryota; kingdom Viridiplantae; phylum Streptophyta; class Magnoliopsida; order Canellales; family Canellaceae; genus Warburgia; species Warburgia ugandensis. The sequence goes on along the minus strand of CP141133.1, from coordinate 50,286,219 downwards.
AATATATTTACTAGTATTCCTTGAAGGTACTCAATAGCCTCTACAGTCCCTCCTATTAGAGTCAAAATATCCAACCCAAATGACAATTTATGTATGCATGCATCAAGGAAAGATGCAAAAAGACATGAAATAAAAAAATGAGTGGATCTTGTATCTCAAAGAGGCCTAACATGTCTGTCTAAGACCAGAAGAGTACCTTTAACAACCTAATGAAAAAACCTCGCCCCTGACTACATGACACAGTCCTCGTCTCTACACACATCTTGGCCTGCTTTTCCTTCTATCCCTTAGGACACTCTCTAATAAAATGTCCTACCTCCCCACACCCATAACACCTTAATGGATGTCTTTAAAATGGTGGCTACTATTGTCGCAGTTGCTGGGTTTGTCGATGGTGTTACTGTCTGTCAGGCCCATTACATGTTCGCCTAGGGTGATAACCCTTACATTTGTCACATTTCTTCTTATCTTTGTCCCTCCTAGGTTTAGCCTACTATTGATGAACTAGAGCTCTCTATGATTGTATAATGTTTTATATTGCAATTTACTTGAGATTACTATGATGATTCAGTCATTTGGAAAAATATGTATTTAAAGTGGTGCATGTTTTATATTGACACTATATGAAATGTTTTAGCATGAAATCGTGAATTGAGATTGGTATGCAGCTTAAATAATGTATTTTATCCCTGACTTGATCATTCTATTCTTTAGAAATTGCATGAAAAAGGATTTGAGATGCTGTTTAGAATTGCATGAAAAACTTGCTAAAATAGATGTGAAAATTTCCTACACAAGCACAAGCTTACTAAGACATTGTAAATTGTTTACAATGTCTCAAGTTGAAGAAATTGAATAGGGGAAATGAAGCAGAGGACTGTGTTAGAGAGTTCAAGATGCCAAATCAGGTATATCAACTAGGTTTGCATTATGGTTAATTTAAATAGTAGACTAAAGTAATGCTTCGATCTAATATGACCTTACTTTATGGATATGTAGACATGTAACTTGAAGTCATGGTTGTGTGGCTGCGACTATGACTAGATTGATCTTGGCAAGTATATTTTTAAGTCGTGTATGTTTCTTTAGTTTTCATTTATTGGGATTTTCAAAACACTTAGTCAAGCTTGTAAATGTGATGGGATGGAGATGGAGTCTCCTTTATTATTGTTTTTATAAAAATTATGTTTATCAGGTACTTCGCAATGACATGCGTTAACTGTCTAATATCCGAAAAACAAAGGAAACTCTATCGGATTTTTGGTAGAAATGTAATGCTCATTTCACCGATAATCCTTTTTAAGAAAAGAAAAATAACACTCGAGGTTTTTAAAAGGGTCTTTTCATGAAAAATGTTTTTTGCTGTTTGTTTTCTAAATATTTAGAGCTAGACATTTAAAAAAAAATTACAAAAATGTATTATAAAAACCCGGGTTATTACAGTTATTATCTCTCTTCAATGAATATATGGTTAAGAGTTCCCCTAATCCTTCCTCATTTTCCTCTATGGCTAGAGGTAGTGCTCTTGATGGTTATGATAGATAGAATTTGTCATATAGTCAAGAGGTTTTAGATATGATGAAGGTGTCATTATATTTATATCTTTCATATGTCACTTAGGATATTATAATTTACTATGAATTGTCTTATATTAAGTTGAATAATATAATTACATTTGCATTAGGAATTTGATTCATTTGAAAGTGAAGAATGTTCCTTGGCCATGCAAAAATCACAATTGGAGCTTTATTTGGATGAACCAAGGTTGCAATAGTCAAAGCTAGACATTCTTGCATTTTGGAAAGGCAATCAATATAGGTTGGTTGATTAATAATCTCTTTTCTCATGAAAACAATATTTTTTATAATCTTATTTACATTTACAGTTGATGAAAATGTTGATTTTAAGTATGCTAAACTTGCTACCAATGCTCATGATGTCTTAAGCATTCCTATATCTACAATTGCATCAAAGTCTACTTTCAGTGTTGGTGGTCAGGTTCTTGACCAATATAGAACTGCTTTGAAGCTAGATATAGTGCAAGCATTGATTTGTGTAAGAGATTGGCTATATGAATTGAAAGGTAATAATTTATGATTCTATATTTAAACTATATTTTATTTGATACATATATATACATATACATTATATTTTTGACAACTTAGTAATGATTAATGCATGTTTATTCTATATGATTGTAGACTCTACTATTACAATTAATATGGATGAGCTTGCCGAAGACATTATAAGCATATGTAACAATGCAGGAGCACCTCAACCAATTGAAGACACTAGAACAATTCATTTTGATTAATTTCTACTTGTATACTTCTCATAACTTTAACTTATTTTAATTTGCTCTATTTGATATTGATGGAAGTGGACTTCTCTCATGTGCTGGTTAGTCCCCAGTCAGTTACTATTACAGTCATTTGATTCGTTTGAATACTATTATCCTCTTTTAGGACCTTATTAGTGGTGTAAACTATGTTTCTTTTGAATAAAACATTACAAGAGCTTTATTGGTATGGTTCAAGTTCACTAATACTAAATTGTATTGTGTTAGATGGGTCATTTCATGTCATGACATATCACGAATTATTGTGTTACCGAGTCACGTTGTGTTGACTCATTTAATAAACATTTTGTGTTTATGAATCGTGTCATATAGTGTGACCCAAACACTAATCATTTGGATAATCATGCCACACGAGTCATGTTGTGTCACCCAAACATGACCCATTAATGTAATCATGTTACACGAGTCGTGTCATGTCCTCTCTATGAATTGGGTCATGTTCAACTTTCATGTTTTTGACACGATTATTAATCATGTCATGTCATGTTCATGTCGACCCATATACTCTAATGGGTCAATCTCAACACAACATGAACACGAACTGCCAACATGATTTGTCATCCCTATTCAGTAGCAAGGCTAGGATGATAGGAAACCTTTAAAAGCCTTGCAACGTCCAAGCCAAGGCAATTACTACAGTTGTCACATGTTAAAACTACAAAGAAATGAGGTAAAAAGCTCAAAGAGGATGCTTTGATCCATCATAAAAGGTAAGCAACTGTAGGTTGCTAAGCCTTCACCTCTTTCTAAATTCTTTTAAGGTTTCTATATGAGTTCTTCATGAGTTTTACATGTGTCTTTGTATGCTAGATGCATATAATAATATAGTCTATAAAGACCAAGTTTTTCTCGTGGATTTGTCAGGTTTTTACTCTATTTATGCTCTTGTAACAAACCTAATTTTTGAACTTCATTTCATGTGATTTTGTTAAATATTAAAGTGAAATGAAATGTAAACTTGGAATTCTATGTTTTGAATTTTGTGGAATTGACATTTTGAATGACATCAAGTTGACATTTAAAACATAATAATTAGAATATGCTTAGAAAGAGCTCTCCGGTGACACTAAGAATGCTAAAACCAAAATCCAAATGAAAAGGTTTGAATATCAAGGATAGGGGTGTAAAATTGATAATGACACCGATGGTCAATTCACCTTGTGGGCCCCACTCAAATAGTTGAAACAAAAACTGGATAGACTTCATGATGACAAGGCATGTTGATTAACAGATAAAACAAAATAATTAAAATAAAACACAATTATTCAAACCCTAATTATTATAAAAAATAAAATAGTTATAAAACATATTATAATTTGGTTGATTTAAAGGAAACAATCGAGTATAATAGTGAGAAACAAAGGAAAGAATAAGGAGGAGGAGGAGGAGGAGGTGAGGGTGGGGGGGACACAACGTGTCAATCTCCTCCCATCTTCAATCTCACAGACAATGAACATGAACAAAGAAAGGAAGGAACCAATGATTGTGAACCAGCAAAGGAAGGAAGGAACTTGTAACTAGTGAACCGTTGGATTTGAAGATGAATGTAATGAGAATTGGTAAAGATTTCATCAAGATCTAGTGGAAAAATAGTAGTGACAGTGGCTGTGGGAACTAACACTGCAAATTTATCCAAAATCCACATCATTGTCAAGGATGTGAAGAAGGAAATCATGCTATAGGTTGACATACAATCTGAATTTTGTGGCATAATTTGAGTTGATATATATTCGAGCTGATGAAACAACATGAGTGAAATTTGAAAATTTTTCATTGAGGTAAGTTGATTTTACATCATTAAGTTTTTTATGTTAGTCCAATATGTGTACTAAGTAAAATAAATATTACAGATTGATCTAGATGAATTGAGAAATGGTATATTGCAAACTTGAAATGCTTACTCTCTATGGATGAATTGGGTGATATATACTCCTTTTGATGATGATATTGGATCATTTAAATTGTGCACGATTATTAATTAACATTTATGATTTACTATGATAAAGAGATAGAGTCTTTGATTTTATTGAAAATGGAATGATGGTTTATTAGTTGAATCACATCGGATGCATAAGATGTGCAGAGTCTAAAAGTTAGAGGAGACTTTGCTTAATTTTTTGTAGAAATGAATGGTCATTTCATCGTTAAATCCTTAGTTTACAATTCCTAACACTTGCATTCCTTTTGGTATTTCATGGCTTTGGTTTTTCATTTTAGTTCGATGCATAATTGTAATTTGACACATGATTTGTATTTTAATGTGTGGGTTGTCTTCTTACATGTAATCAAAGTTTGATTCACTATTTATACTTGTAAGTAATTGATGAGGGTAGGTGCAGGAGGCATTCGTAGACTTCTAGGTGCTCATGGTGTAGTCATGATTGGACTAAGATAAATGGTGAGATGTTTTTGTATGCATGAATTCTAGTGTGAATTTGCTGATTGGTGAGTTGAAGTACTCTGAGACGACTTAGCATGAATTTGCTAGCATTGAGTTGAGAAGTAATTTCAATGTTTTATCACTTCATCATTGATTTATGCATATTGATGGCATAACTTTTTCATCATACTAACATATTATGATTTTTACTTATACTTATGTTGTACATGGATAAATTAAATCTAAATGAGATTCTAGTATACTAACATATTATGATTTTTACTTAGCTTATGTTGTACATGGATAAATTTAATCTAGATGAGATTCTAGTATGCTAATTGTGTTACATGTTCTTAAATGTTATGAGTACATATTGCTTTTTAGGACTAATGATTTGGAGTCCCTTTTGGATATGGATTTATGTCAATAGTCACATTTGATGTTAATACATCGACACAAGCATAAGTTTACTGAGATATTGTATTGTTTAACAATATCTCAAATCTAAAGAACTCGAATAAAAAGAAGACTGGGCTAGATGGAACCTTGTACAAGGACAACAATAGTGTAAGAATATTCTAACAATGTAAGTATATGACTTCCAATTTATCTTTTTAGACATATATGTCTATACCTTTATACAAGTAGACTATAAGTTGTAACTTGATATTCCTAGAAAACAATAAGACATGACTTGAACTACTTAAATATAAAATCTTGAAATTTTAGAACTTTTGAAATATGTTTTAATAGGTTGAGATGACACATGTGATTTTGAAAAAAAGAATTTCAAGAAAAATGTTTCCACTATTTGCATTTAAAAAATCATTTTAAAACCTTGGTTATTGCATATGTTAGTGTGCATGCTATTGGGCCTAAAGTAAACTAGTTTCATTAAGGTATCCCATATTATATTTGCACACATGGTAAAGGCCTTGGATGGCTAAGATATAAGTATGTTTCTTACATTATTTGACACATGGGATAGAATCTGAAAGATCTTTAGATTTCATACTATACTTCCATGTTTTGTGTGCATAGTTTCAGGCCCTTGAATGACGCTAATCTAGTGTGTGTTTTGATAGTATTGGTGCACATGATATGGGTCCTGAATGGCCATGTTCATCCATATATTTCCATGTTGAATGACACAGATTTTATCTAAAAAGTAAATGGTTCATGTGCACATTACTAGGCCAAGTTTCATTCATATCTTGCCATTTTGATTGACATAGATTTAATCTAAAAAGTAAAATTTTCATGTGCACATTACTAGGCCTATGAAAGGCAAAGGTCTCATCCTAAATGTTACTTGGGCTATGCACATGATGCAAAGCTTTTGAAAGGCCAATATTTACATGATAAGTCACATGGTAGGTTGCATAGTCCTATAAGCATGAGAGGCTGGAATTTTGTTATGAAATGACTAAGTATTGATTGCTTGCCCATCATATTAGACTCATGTTTATACGCATGACCTCTCTCTCATGAGTTACGTGGTAGGTTTATTTGTCTTATTTATGGGCAATGGTTTTCATGACATAGTTTAAGATGATTTCCAACATGAGAAAAATGTCACTTTAAAACTTTCTTAATTTGGAAAGAAATATAGGTTTTACATGAACTATTTCTAAAAGAAAAAGCTTCTATTATACCTCTTATTTTCAATGGAAAATAAAGACCAAGGAAACATGATTTTGAAGCCTAGGTACAGAGTCCAATGGTGCTAGTTGTACCAAGTTGCTTAAAGTGATAAGAAACATGTTTTTTGGGAAACTTAAAAAGGAAATGTTTTTAGAAGGTGTTTTGCATGCTAAAAGAGGCAATTTTTCCAAATACATAATTTAAGATATACTACCATGTGTGATATTGGTATATAGATATGCTTGGTCATTGAAGTTTCAATGAGTTTTTAAAGCTAAGAAAAACTTGTATTTTGGAATAAGTGAGTCAGTGTATTATTATTTTGAAAAGGTATTTTAAATAGATTTTGAAACTTATGTTGTCTCTAGAATGAGTTGTGAATGTGTACTAGCTATTGGCTTGAAAAAGTGCTTTGTCGGATTATATGTACATGTTATGTTTTGCATAATAGAATTGCAACAATATACGGGTATAGTGACACCTGAGTTTTCTCTAAGTGAGATAGGCTAATGAGTCAATAGGAAATATGCCAAGATGTTTATATAGTTGGCCTCCCAGCCTCTGAGCTCTAGCAGTGGAATGGTATCCAACTCTAAGTGTGGCATTTTCTTGATTAGGATTTGCAGCCCCTTTAGAGATGTCTTGTAGGTTTCATGAGGTAACAAACAAAGCCCCAGCAATACGAATATGCACACATGATAGTGGAGTTAGAGGGACTATAGATGACCCAAGAGATTTTATGAGTTTTGTACTCCTTGGGAGTAATTCTATGTTTTGATAAATGAACCACATGAGTACTCAAGATTATTGACAAACGTGTCAGTGAGGGTTTAGTGAAACTACGTGAGCACCAACGTGTGTCCTATTGATTATTTATATTAGTACTTCGACATATATTGATTACTTTGATGCATTCCGTTTACGTTTGATATGTTAAGTGATTTATGTACTCTATAGATATAGTTGAATTATTGTATCTTGATACATGTGGGTGTGGATACATTGCATAAAATGACTAGGCAACTAGTTGTGTCATTTCCTTCATTTAACAAAAATACTTTTGAAACACACAAGTGTACTTGCCTGATATACTCCATGATTTTATTTTGGTAGTTTAGTTTTACCTGCTAAGTGTATTCCTAGAAACCTTGTAGATTAGCAAGAAAAGCTAAGGTGAAAAACAAGGCAATTTTTTATACTAGAGAAAGGGAGAAGAGAAGAAGCACCTCTTTTTAAACAGTTACTTCTCTTCGCTTTTCACTAAGATAGATCCTCTGGTTAGTGGGCCCATATGGATACACTTATCAACATGCTTGTGTGTGTCACACGTGCTTATCATTTGGGTGAGGCCTATCATTACAATAGGTTTCCCATGGCTCCTTGTGGTTTCATGATAATCATTTTTGCTTTTCTGGGTTTTGAAGGATGCCATCCTAAGGTTTTTGGACATGTCTGAAATTGAATCTCTTTCTTTATCTATTCAATCTACCTTGATTTTTTCATCCAAATTTTCATAGCTGTTGAAATCTAAAAATAAGTTTTCATATTTCTTAACAGGAACTTAATGCTATTGGATTATCTATCTCTTTGATACTATAAATCTAAAGACAAGTGTCTATACTCTTTGAGACTCATAACTTGTGTGTCTAGATCATTGTAGTCTTTAAAACTTGAGATCTAATGGTGCTTATTCCTTTGAAAGGTTTGTTCCACCAGTTGCATAGAGAATGAAAGAGAAATTTGTTTTTGATGTGGAGCTATTTTTTTTTTTCCAGGAAAGAGAAAATTATTTCTAAGACACATTTTCTTTTGATTTTAAGAGTTTTATTATTCAAGGAATTCATTTACTACAACAAAAGTATGGCCTATTTGAGACATATCAAGACATTCATTTATTGGAGCAAAAATACAACCTATTTAGTATCTAATTGAGTTTGGCTTAGTTGAATCTCAAAGATATAACCATAGAGAGGCTTTGACAATCTTCAGAATGCTACTTTACAAAGTGCACATCTAAGGTAAGGTTCAAAGAATTTGTTAAAGTGCAAATATTAAATTTATGGGGTATATTTTCCAACATATGTCATTGAGAACCATTGGTTTAACCTCTCCAACTACTCGAGGATGGCACATGTGATTAATATGTGTCGGATAATGATTCTGATGTTAACATCTTAATGGAGCCTTTTGCCTCTCCAAATGAGATGCAATGCCCATTAATCTTAGCACCACAATATGACAAGTTATTATCTTATGACTGCTACCATCCCGGAGTGAAATGTGAGCATCAACTTAAAACCAAGGGCCCTTCTTCTTTGGCTTGGGCACAATGCCAAGCTCATCACCACACCAAGCATCCTTCTCTCTTGTAGTCTTGGAGCTCCTTTAGACTAAAGCCAATTCAATCTCATTCCATGAAACACATTACATTGGGTTGTGACTCTTCCAATGGAAATTCCTCTCTAGTGTTCATGATTGCTTCTAAATTACAACAAATGAATCTATTAAAGACTTAGATTTAAGATCAAAATGGCCAAATAGGCTAATATCACGATTAGTTTAAAATGGGATGCTGATCTTCGTAACCAAATAAACTACAAAAATGACAAATATTATGATCCATCGGCCCAAATGCCTAAGATCACAATCTAGCAGTCAAGACTGTATCTTGATCCTTAACCAAATGAATTCCTGAAACGTCCTAGACTTAAAATCGAACAACCAAATGAGATGAGATAATGATTTAATGGAAAAGGTTGGATCTTAACTCTCGTAACCAGATCAATTGCCAAAAGGTTAACAGATCAGATTAATGATACAGCAACAAAAATGACCTATGGTCGTGATGTTCTGGTCCATCCTGCATAAATCTTGATACTCATAAACAAATGAATCAACAGAATTACACATTTGATGGCCAAAAAAGTTGATATCTAATGTCAAGATTGGATCCCAGTCTTAGACCCCAAATGGTTACTTCAAATGATCTACATTTATGAACCAATATCAAATCACCTAAGCAAAGGCCTTGTAGTGCATTAGCGTGTGCGGGTGCAGAGAGAGAGAGAGAGAGAGAGAGAGAGAGAGAGAGAGAATCTCAGGAAGAAAAGTTTTCCATAGCTTTGGAGTTCCTGTCGATTGCTTTTGAAATTAAGTCAACTGTCGGGGAATGGAGTTGACTACTTTGTGTCAATGCCTAGAGAAGTTTAGAGCCTGAAGAATCCAATTGAGTCCCTTTGGATGAGTAATCAACTGCCCAATCAATCAATATGGGTTCATTTTTGGGTTTCAAAACTAGTCAACTGCTTATATGAGCAGTCGATTACCTAAATTCAATTTCACATTTGATATGGCTTGGAAACGACTTCCATACAACTACCTCTGAGGACAAGTGTGCTTTATTAGCCAAGCTATTAATAATTACTTAGATTCAAATTCAAAATTGATATAAGCTAGAAACCACTTGTAGTTGCCTACTTCTAGGGACAAGTATGTCTATTTAGCCAAACTGTCATTTTCAACATGGAAATGTTATTTAAATCGAATACTCCTAGAACATTCAACAAGTTATAGATTGGACATCATCTCACAAGCATTCAAGACTATAATTGAAGAAGTACTCCAAGCTTCCTGATCAATTCTTTCTGTCTTTTTAATTGAAAAGCTTTTCTCTTTCCATCGTTTAGTTTGTGTGTAAACTTAAGAGAGAGAGAGATCTTTAGACTAAGCGAATTCAATCTCATTCCATGAAACACAGTATCGAATATTGGGTTCCGACTCTTTTAATCGGAATTCCTTGCCAATGTTCATGACTGCATCTAAATTACGATAAACGAATTTGTTAAAGACTTAGATTTAAGATTAAAATGGCAAAACAGCCTAAGATCACGATTAGTTTACAGTAGGACTCTGATCTTCATAACCAAACAAAGTACAAAAATGACCTAGATTATGATCCAGCGCCCAAAATGCCTAAGATTACAATCTAGCAGTCAAGACTGTATCTTGATCCTTAACCAAATGAATTCCTGAAATGTCCTAGACTTAGAATTGAACAACCAAATGAGATGAGATAATAATTTAACGGAAAAGGTTGGATCTTAACTATCATAATCAGATGAATTGCCAAAAGGTCAACATACCAAAATAATGATACAATAGAAAAAATGACCTATGGTTGTGATGTTCTGGTCCATCTTGGAGCTAGAAACTCATAAACAAACGAATCACTAGAATTATATATTTGATGGCCAAAAATGTTGATGTCTAATTTTAAGATTGGATCCCAGTCTTAGAGACCAAATGGTTACTTGAAATGATCTACATTTATGATCCAAAATCAAATGACCTGAGCAAAAGCCTTCAATAGAGAGAGAGAGAGAGAGAGAGAGAGAGAGAGAGAGAGAGAGAGAGAGTCGGTTGATTTGGGTTCCATTCAATAGCTTTTGAAATCAAGCCAACTGTCGAGGGAATCCAGCTGAGTATTTTTTGTCAAAGCTCTGGGAAGTTTAGAGATCGAAGAATCCAACTGAGTGCCTTTGGATGAGTAATCAACTATCCAACCAATCAATATGGGTTTTACTTATGAGAGAGTGGAAGTAGGTGCTAAGGTTGGCCGGCCAAACACTAAAATTTTTATGTGTAACATCTATGTGCCTCAAATTTTATTTTCCAGAGATTGATTTTTGAAACTAAGCACTTTATTTCAAAAATTGAAAAAGTTCTTAAAATTTGTTTTGAGGTCAATTGACCTCCTCTTGGGACCACAAATCGGACCCTAGTCTTCAAGACCAAAACAAATTGCCAAAATATCTTGGATTTGTGATCGAATGACCAATGTAATAGAAGATTATGATATATGGGCAGGATAGGATCTTGATCCTAATAACCACATGAATTGCTAATACGACCTAGATTTGTGATCAGCATGACCAAATTGAACTGAGATCAACATTAGATCTTAATCTTCATAACGGCATGATTTTCTGACCTGAACCATTAGATCATGATTTATAGGTCAAGATTGGATGGTTGATCTTCATAGCCAAATCCACTCCGAGATGACATAGATTTTTATCCAATAAAAAGTCATATAAAATAATGATTTAGTACGTCATGATGGCATCGTGATCTGTTAATAAAAACGAATTTCCAAATTGAACTAGATTCATGGTTAACAGTCAAAATAACCTAGTATTATGATCTAATTGGCAAGATGCACGTCGATTTTCTCCCTTTGGAGTAATGTTCTATCAATAGAGAATTATAGTGCTTTCTGTCTACATCGATGGCTATGGCTGCTTGGCGAGAAGTACGTTTTCCAAGACATTAGGTGATTCAAGTTGTTATTCTTGTGGTTGATCGTGTCTTCGATTTGCGTTTTGCAAATTAAAGATTTTACGCTCGTTAGTCTTAACCTTGTGGTTGTTTTAGATTTCGATTCAATATTCTCGCCAACCATTTCACATCCCTCAATGAGATTAGCGATTATTGATTTCCATTGAGAAGATCCTTGGGACGTGCATGTCATGTCTAAGATGTACAGAATATGGACAGTAAATCCTTGATTTAGTTCACCCAAGAAGATTGAATTTTCACAATTTGAGTAAATAATCTCTATGATGTAATTATGAGAATTCAATACCTCACACAAAACTTCATAGCCCAAGAGCAGGAACTAACAATTATGAGAAAATCAAATGATTTCCACTCATAGCTAAAGTACGTGTGAGGCTCCGAGGGTTGATGATCCAAAAAATGGTTACGGGCCTGATTCCATACAAGCAAAACGAACGCAAAAAGCTTCACCACTCTATGATTGAATCGAGTTGCTAAGCAAGGTACTTTCCTGCTCAAAGAAATATGTACCCTTCATAAGCCACATGAAACGTGATGCAATGTTGGTCTGTATGACAGCAACGTGTCACGGGATTGCACTTTCACCTATGGTAAACCCGTGCGGCACTTGTGCACAACTCCTTTTCCCGGGCACAAGTCAGCCTTTAACCCCAAACTCTCACTTGCTAGGGCTACACTCACTCACCCACTCAAGCAATGAGAGGAACTCAAGAGAACTCAGAAAGGAACTCTCCTAATGTATTCACTTTAGCTGAACTCTGAGCTGATTACAAGTGAGGAGCTTACACCTATTTATATTTGTTCTCCCCCATCCACCTCCTCAATGGATGGACCAGATTATTACAAATGTCACTAATCCAATGGTTAAGGACTATTCTAGAACTCTATCTAGAAAGCTCTACACAACTCCACACAAGTCCCTAACCTTCCCTCTTTCAAGATATTTACATGGAGTCTTCCAGAACCCAGGCTTTCTAGAATCAGGCCCTCCTCCATGGATCTCCACCAATGGGTTTAAGCCTCTTGAACCTTGTTCACAAGCCAAATAAGTCTTCCATGGAGCCTTCAAGCCTTGGTCACAGACCTTGCAGTGCAAGCCCGTGACAAACGGCTCTATCTACTTTAGTCGTCTCCTTTTTGCGTTACTCTTGTGCTAAATCTCAACCAAAGGTTGTTTGTAGTTTGAACCATTAAGATCACTAATAGTTTTAGGGCTTTGCTTCTTTTATATTTGATCTTCTTTGTAAAAGGAAGAGTACAAGTTGTTCATTTTATAAAATTAATAAAGAAAATATTCTTCTTTGAAAGTCTTGAAGAACTTCTTGTTTGAAACTTTAAAAGAGATCCAACCTAGTCCAAAAGAGCTAGTCTTGGTGCTTGGAAGACCATTTCCCTCTCCTCCCATTTATTTCTTATTCTGTATTGTTTTGTTGTGTAAGTTTTGTATGTGTAGCAAAACAATATGGAATAAGAAATACATAGAGATGCTCTTCCAAGTGTAGATACCAGATTTTGACTCACCTTAATCATCAATACTAAAAAAAAAAAGGTACCCAATTGATTATTTGCATTTACTCCTAGGCATCTCATTTATTTTGGATTTGAAGAAAAATCTAGCCAAAAGGCCTTGTGATATCAAGAACATAAAGAATATAAAACGTAGACAAAAGGGTCATTTGGTTGTATAATCAAGGTGTTGTGACTACATGATCCATCCTCTCTAGACCGCATCTTCTGGACAGGGGTCCCTTTTGAAATAGTCTTAGCTGTGACTGCATGACCTCATAAAGTGGGCATGTGAAGCCAGGTCCTAGAAGCTCTAGACACATTCTTCCTTCTAAAAGATGATGGAAGCATCCAGAAGATGACGTGTCCATGTGGTCAAAAGGCCTTGGTTTACTGGGTAACTCAATTTCATGCTGCCACATGACCTAGGCAATTGACAAACTCATTAATCTGACAAGAATAAAGATAGAGTCCCATTCTACATGTCAATATCGACAACAATGAAATTTATAGTAAGAGAAAAATCAATTAACTTAGAAATAATATAGATGTTGCAATTTGATTGGCTGGAGGTATATCTTGCAATGCTATACAAAGGGGTGCTTTCCATGAGAAAGGCAAAGCAATGCCTTTGACAAATTTGATTCATTCATAAACACCTCTCTTAGGAAGTTATCATTGCCCAATAAGGTTGAGAAAACTCTGCTAGACAGTGAAAGAGTGAATTACTTTATCATATTACCCTAAGGGGAGTTCTATGTCAAATATTCCAAAGGAGTCCTCCTCAAGCACATACTCTAAAGAATTATATCTTGGACTTTCTCTATATTAGTTAACTAGTCTTCTAGTTTTCTTATTTCTTCGTCTGGTCAGGTATAAGTTCTTCCTTTTTCTCTTATTCAATTCACTCCTTTCTTTCATTTAGAATACTTTGAATACTTTGCATATAGAGGAGTTCTGGATCATAATTCTTGTCTTCTTTGCTTTTTAGAGTAGATTTCTTGCCTAGTAGAATACTTCTTTTGTGGTAGAGTAAGATACTCCTTTAGAGGGGATGGGAAGGAGAGGAGCCAAGCTCCTTCCTTGACCCAAGAATGTCGTTTAGCTCTAGTAAGGGCTCTCCCTAATTCTACAGTAGGAAAGATCCCTCTAAGATAAAACATGAGAGGACCATTTCCTTTTGAAGTTTAGTTTCATCACATTAGTCATAGCCTATCCAAGAAAGTTTCCCTACTTTCATAATTGGAGGAATCTCCTACACGATAATATAGGTCATGCATGTTTCCAAATTCAACATATTTCAAATTGGTCATTGAAAGATTTCTCACATTTACCCTAGGGATTTTTTTCTAGGTGGTGATTCTAAATGTATTAACAAAAGATGAACCATATTGTTTCATCATAAACCCCATAGCAAGAGCACATAAAAGATTTCAGGTGCCCATAGATTGCAACTCTATTGGGGATAAGGGAGCTTAACTTGAAAAATGGGTTGGTTAGCAAATCTTAGATCATTTAAAAGATGGCTTACTTTGACAATAGGGTAACTTTCATCCATTCCCTTTATTGCTTTCCTTTAATAAACCATAGGGTTGGTTCCTTAGCTAAGCCAAAGATCCTCATAATGCACCTAATAAAGGAAAACCATATAGCATACTTGAACCAACAATAAAGGAAGGCATCATTAAGCTATTACATGAAGATGAAACAAATACACTAACAAGGAATCTTGGACTTGTTTGCATGAACAACCACCAATGCTCTGATACCCTGTATAAATCTTAAAGCCTAGCAAAAGCATTAGCAGATCCATATAAGTGGAATAAAGATGTCTTCAAGCCACTAAGTATAAGAACAACAAAACTATATATAAGGAAACACAAAGACAAAGAAAGAGACATACATGCACATAGGCAAAACTGCCTACATGCATAGGGTGAGAAAAAGGAAAAATCCAATGTGAGAAAATGGCTTTAAAAGCATAAACCTAACCTAGTTCTTCCAAAACCCAAGACTACACTTTGAAGCCCTCTTCTTGTTTTCCCTCTTTTCTAACTTGAAACACAATCTTAATATTCTAAATTCACTTAAAAAGTTAGGATCCCTATTTTGAAAATTGTTTTTGTAAAATCAATCATGAATAAGAATATTTTTCATAAAATCATTTTCAAAAGTCTTCAGGCTTTATCTATTTCAAAACAAGAGTCATGTTTAAGTCAAATGATGTAACATTAAATTTATTTTAAAATTATTCCCAGAGTTTATCATTCATAGCCCAATATGAAAACTTTACCAAATAATGACTAGCACATAGTGCCTTCTTATTCAAACTAAAACAAAAATTCTATAGGTTGGCTGTAAGGCCAGTCATGCTCTATGGATTAGAGTGTTGGGTAGTTAAGGAACAACTTGTACATAGTTGAAATGAGATTGTTGAGAAGGATGAGTGGTAAGACAAGAAAGACAAGAATTAGAAATGAAAACATTAGAGGAAATTTAGGAGTAGTATCAATAAGTAACAAGATGAGGGAGATTAGACTTAGAAGGTTTGAACATGTCCAATGGAGAAAAAAAAGGGCATCGGTTAGAATGAGTGAGACAATCTAAGTTGAAGTTTCTAAAAGGGCAAGAGGAAGGCCAAAAGAACATGGATAGAAGTGATGAGGAAATATTTATAAACTTTGGGATTAAATAAAGCCATGACACTTAATAGAGGGGAATAGAGGAACAAGAATCATGTGGCCAAGTCCTACTTGAAATAAGGTCTTGGTGATGATGATGATAGTGATTTATTACATCAATATAATCACGAGTACTCATCTAACAACTTTAATCCAGGTTCATCTATCAAACAATCAATCTCGCTTCCTAAGAGCATCAAAGAAAATGAAAATCTCATACAACCTAGCCAAATCTTGTGTCCTTCAGTATATTAAGAAGGACTTCCACCACATCTTCATAAGACCTTTGGCTATCTTGAAAGGGTTCCATGTCACCTACTATGGAAGAAAAATGGCACCTTTTGGGCCTTGGATACCTACCACTTGTTATGGTTGGAGGCTAGGTGGTCAACCTATACTAACTTCCTAGCATAGCTCACCCCAAGCTCTTTGCCTATTTTTGAATCTCAAATCCAATATATCACTATACCCTTATATCCTTTGGAAAGCTAAGAAAAAGTCATTCATGCACTTATTCAAAACTTACAATCCCATAATAACTCTTTTTCAAGAAATGTCAAAGTAGAAATCATAACTCAAACTAGAAATCATTCTCAAGCTAGATCAGTTATCAATATATTATTTTTAAAACTTAATTCAAAACTTCACAAACCAGACATATCTTTATGCCAAAATCAAACATGGCATTACTTCAAGTCATATTTAGAACATACCACTTTTTAGGCATAACGACATGCTCCAAAATCAACTTAACATAGGTTCTCAAAACAATGTTCTCTAGAGTTTAGCAACTTGCTAAAATAGTCTCATCAAGACTCAACTTTATAGTTTCAAACATGATTTTCAGATATGGTTTTCATCTAAAAGTAGAGGTTAACATGTAAGATTTTTTTAATCTATAATAGTCCTAAAAATAACATTAAATCATCTCCAAATTAGCATCACTTTTTCATGCATATAATACCACTATAAAAATGTTGAATTTCTGAAGTTTTGGGTGGATCAAAACCAAATATAAAGGTGCATATTTTCCATGTTAAAATAGTATGAGGATAATACATTTTAAAGCCATGAGAAAAATAGATAGTCAGGGAATGATTATCAATGTTTTAAAACCAAACTCTATGTGTCTCTTTTAAATTCTTAGAAAAATGTTTCTTCGAAACAATGAGATATATCACACTAGATAAATCCTTAACCCTTCCTCCTCGTACTAAGACCATAGGATGTTCTTGTAAATTATGGCCAATACTAGGTCTTTACATAGTGATTTAAAATCTAAAGGTAAATCATACTGTAGCAACTTTACATAAGGTAGAGTTTAGTTTTTTGGGGGTGATAGTGGAAAAGTTGACAGATAAGTCACCCTTACTATCAGCCTATAGAAACATACATAAAAATTTAACCTTATAGGGCTCGTCATTCAATTCTTTTGGAGTAATTGGATCCTTTTCCTTATTCTAGAATCTCCTCCCTTCTTCCAGTCCATCCCCAAGAGTAACTAGGACCAATTTAGTAAATTTTTTAGAATTTTTCAACCAAAAATCAAATCAAATAAGTAATTTTTTTTTACAAAATTAGTCTAAAAAAGGAAATGAAAATTTTGTCAAATTAAACATCCAAGGGTAGGCATAGTCTCATGCTTAGACATTGTAGAATAGATAATGAAAAACTTGTCAAATAATGTCTCATTCTAAAGCTCAATTAGTGCATTACAAGATTATTAAAATACACCACTAACATATTCTAAAACACATTTTATTCCAACATGAAATCACATGATAACACACTACATCTGAGCACGGCCATTTTTGCTTGAAAACATTAGAAAACTGTAATCTTGCTAAGAAACATTCCTAATTCAAGGCATGAGGCTTTGATATAATTCTTCCATTCTTAGACATGAAAATCTATTGCAAACATTCAACCAATATCCAATAGAATGCTAAAATAGTATATTCATGCATCTTCTTAAGTATATAAAACTATCTTAAGTAGACTTGCTATGAGACGTCTAGTATAGAACATGATGATGCCCTAAAACTCACTCATATAATACAACTTTATTTGTTCAAACATCTAAGAAAACATCACACATAAGTCTCCAAAAGCTTTTGGATGACCAATGAAAACTTTATAGTTTCAAAATCTCCTATATTGTAAACAATCTAACATTTTCCTCTTAGCTTTTCCTCCCTGTGATGTGTTATAATTAATTACTTTAAGTGCACAGATCTATTGGAGTATAGAATTGGCAAATACCAAATATTAAAGATAGGAAAGATTCTATCTAAAACTAGAGAACAAGGAAAGTAAATTCATAAATCAAGAAATAAATAAGTAACTAAAAAGGGAAAAATTAAGCTAACTAAGCAATTAGAAAGTAAACCTCAAATTAGAAAGCAAGCAATTAAAGAAACTAGGAAACTATCTGAATAAGACAAGGAAATAAAATAAGACTTTCTAAAACTATAGCTAAGTAAACTATCCAAAATTACAACTAACTAAGAATTAAGGAAACTATTCTATGCTACAACTAACTACAAATGAAAGGAATGTACAAAGTACTAAGAAAAGGAAAATAACTATCTTATTAATGGCCAAATTATAAGGAATTATTACATAAGCAATGAAAAGACAGCAAAAGAAAAAAGAAAAAAAAAGGCCCCTCAAATCTGGACTTGAATTCCATTGTAGCTCCCACATGTTGTGTCACTCAACAGGAGCTTGTAAACTTCTCTTCAACCCAAAATACACTAAAATTACCATTAGGCTTCTCCCGTCTCCTTTACCTGGCATGCTAGAAACTAGCAAATCCCATCCAATGATCCTTATGAGTGAAGTATTAGGAAAGCCAAGAAAAGAGGAGCCTTAATACCTTTCCTAAATAATCAGGAAGATTGATGGAAAAGGAAATCGAAAAAGTAACTGCATTTTCCCTAAGATGGAAACTCTATAAGGAGGACAACTTTGAGGAGTTTAGATAAAGAGGGGATTAGGTGTCATTCATTTTTAAGGAAGTTGAACCATTTAGGAGGCTTCCTTCCTTAAACATGAAATAGAATAAAAGAAAACAAAATGGAGACAATGGCCCTTGTTTTAGGACTCACCATTCCTAGCCTTGGGAGATGAAACGAGATATAGGTACATGGCATTTCCCTACCTTCCAACACAAATCCCTTAGTTAGGAACCTAGGTGGCTTTATGGATGGATTTACATGTTTCCTCAACCTTACCTAAGACACTAGAGCTAGATGGACATAATGGATTAGAGTGATTTGGATTAGAACAGATTGAACATATGTCAAATTGAGGTTGCATAGGAGATCTATTCATTATGAAGGCATCTAACCATTGAGATAGATCATCTATTTTGTTAACCTTCTAGGTCAATATGTCCATTTTATTTTAAAGATTAGGAATGACCCCTATTTCATAGATATTTCTCTTTTTTTATCTTCTTTCCACGCAGGTAAAGTAATCAAAATTACTAGGAATTATTAGAAAGTGTTTTAAAGAAATTCTAGACTTCCAGATCTCTTTTAGTCGTGAATGCCCCTCCATTAATGTCATCTATCATACATTAGTTTTGTAGTGTCAAAACTTCTTAAAAATATTGGACATGCTGCCAGTTTTCAAATTGATGGTGGTGACATTTTTGCAGCAAGTCCTTTAAATGTTCCCACCATTCATAGGAAAGCTCTCCCTATTTTTGTTGAAAATTTATGATTTCACACCTAAGGTTGGTTTTATGGATTAGGAAAAACTTATTCAGGAATTTCTAGAATAGTTGATCCCATGTGATGATAGACCCTCCTTCCAAAGTGTTAAGCCATGTCTTAGCTTTATCGTTAAGAGAAAATGGGAATAGATTTAACCTAATAGCATCATTTGAAAAGTAGTGGTATTAGAAGGTAGAAAAGATGTCAAGGAACATGGGGGTATGGGTCCTCCTTGTCAAACCCATAAAAATTAGAAAGGAGTTAACTTTTGGTTTCAACTCAAAGTGGTCTGTGGTAATTGCAGGTAGAGCTATGCATGATGGTGAGTTGATTTGGATAGTTGTTGAATAATCCTACAATGGTTCCACTTCCACTACTTTTTTGGCGATTTCTATGCCAAGGATCTCTTGATCTTCTAGAGTCATTTGGCCTTGTGTAACACATCATTCTATATTTATATCTAAAGGTACTAGATGAGGATTAAGTGATCAATAATCGTGCATGAACCAATGGATGATGTATTTGACTTAAGTTTATATATAATGAAACTAAGGTGTTGTATACAATAAAAGAAAGATATTGTTTTTTTATACTTAGTCTAGGGGAGACCTAAACTAGATAATGCAACCTAAATGCTTAAACAAACAAACAAGGACAATAAATATTCTTAACCCTAAGCAACAATCTAAAAGGTTTCTTTTCTTGAATTACTTTATGGATGAAGCTTTTAGATTATTTCTACCCTTAAGGTAGCTCCTCCTCTCTTTCAAATTAACCTTATTGCTTAAAAGTTAGATCTCGATCTTATTCAACCACTTCACATTCTTCTTAGTTAGCTATAGCTAATTTGAGTCACAGAATGTGCTGGTAAAGCTTGTCATTTAAATATTAGTGAAGTTGATTGGATAGGGGCCATTAGAGTGGCAATATGCCATTTCCTTCTAAGAGGGTAATATGAGCTTGAAAAGATGCTAAGGTCTCTTCTAGATTGATTTTTTATTAAAAGATAGAAGGCTGGGTGTGTTAGATGCTATTTAACTTACGTGGGTCAAGGTGTGGTGATGAAATCCACCCTTGATCTTATGATGGTTGAGTGACTTTACTAATGTTTTAAGCAATTCCACATAGTTCAATCAACATATAAGCACCTTAAAGCAATAAACATGTCCTATTTATACAAGGAAAGCTATAAATCTAATACAAACCCAAAAATGCAATAATTAAGAAAGTGCTTTCTATATGATTTGCACTACTATTCAAATGCAACTAAGTTAACAAGGCAACCTAATCTAGGAATTGGAAAGAAGTTATAATAGCTCATAGTGGGGTCTTGAAAATATTCTTCTCATAAAAGGGTGGGTCATGTATGTGCCACTTTCTCTTCTAGTCTATTATGGCCCACCCTTGACTTATATAATTACAACCGTTAATTTAAAAGAATGAATTGCAAATAAAAATTACAATTTCATCGTCACCACAATCCACTTAAATAAAAATATAATTGGAAACTATCCTAAAGTAAATGCATATAAATATGGAATTCTTTTTGTAAATGCAATGGCATGGAATCCTAATCTATGACTACTGTTAAAGAATTACAACCCAATATTCATTAAACTCCATTGCAAGTCCTCAGCAATAGCGTAAATAACTTGATGTCTTAATTGATTACTACAACTGCATGGATCTATTGGAATATAGAACCAGCAAATATGGTCTATCCCATGAAGACTCTTTAATAAATGAAATTAACTAGAATTTAGGTCATCCTATTTTAACCTAAACAACAATTCAAGGTAGGAAAGATTCAAACTAAAACTAGAGACAAGGAAAGTAAAGAGGAAAGTGAATTCATAAAGCAAGAAACAAGTAACTAACTAAAAACCAAACGACTAATTTAAGAAGTAACAATCAAACTAAACAACTAAATTAAGAAACTATCTAAGAAGGAAACAACTAAGCTAACTAAGCAATTAGAAAGAAAACCCTAAATTAGAAAGCAAGCATTTAAAGAAACTATCTAAATAAGGCAACAATATATAACATGACTTTCTAAAACTACAACTAAGGAAATTATCTAAAATTACTACTAATTAAGAATTTACGAAACTATTCTAAACTACAACTAACTCCGCTAATGCCGATCCCAAGCCTAGATGAAAAAGGAGGAGGGTCTTTCGTCAGGTGCCAGTCGGCAAGGGTAAAGCTAAAGATGATTTTGTTATTTTCACTTGCAAATGAATATGCATTTGTATATTAGTTTGTAAGGAAGAAATGAAAATCATCTTCAGCTTCTTAAAACTATGGCAACCTTAACATGATATGAATCGAAAACTGACATTCCCTCAAGCTAGGGCATTCCCCATAAGTGACATGCTGCATCAGATCTGCGTCGGATCCCGAGTGTAGTGAAAAATGGGCAAGGGCTGCTAGAGCATCGCCTCAGAAGTGACGCGCTGCATCAGAACCCAAATGTAGTGAAAAGTGGACTTGGGTTCATGCCATGGAGGTTGAGAAAGGCGATAGTAAATAGGATATCTTCAAAACATAAGATTTGTATCGCCACATGGAATATAGAGACATTGACAGGTAAGAGTTTGGAGTTAGTAGAAGTGATGAAACGTAGGAGAGTCAACATTGCTTGTATCTAAGAAACCAAGTGGAAGGGGCTAAAGCTAGAGAAATAGATGGACATAAATTATGGTATGTAGGAAAGGATAATAATAGAAATGGCATAGGAATAATAGTAGATAAGGAATTAAAGGATAAAGTTGTGGACATTAAAAGAATCAGTGATAGAATTATAATAATAAAACTTATTCTAGGAGATCAAATTATAAATGTTATAAGTGCATACACACCACAAGTAGCATTACAAGATATGATCAAGAGATAGTTTTGGGAAGATATGGAGGAAGCCATGCAAGAAATTCCCAACACTGAGGGGATATTTATAGAAGCAGACTTAAATGGCCATGTAGGAAAGGAAAATGAAGGATATGATAGAATACGTGGAGGGTATGGTATAGGTGAACAAAATGAGATGGGGGAGAATATCCTCGATTTTGCTTTGTCATATAACCTGGCCATTGCAAATAAACTCTTTAAGAAGAGGGATGAACACTTAATAACCATTAAGAGTGGACTTCATAAAAGGCAAATAGACTTTTTTCTACTTAGGAATAATGAATGATCAATATGTAAAGATTGTAAGGTGATGCCCTGTGAGAGTTTAACCTCACAACATAGGTTAATCGTTATGGATATCCATATCAGAAGATGGAGGAAAAGAACTAAACTTAATACACATCCCAAAACTAAGTGGTGGAACTTAAATGAAGAGAAAATAACCTCATTAAAAAATAAGTTGATGGTAGAAGAAAATTAGAACTATGAAACAGAAGTAAATACCATGTGGACTAATATGGCTGAGTCCATTAAGAAAGTGGCAAAAGATGTCTTTGAAGTATCTAAAGGTAAAAGACTATTAGCAAAGGAAACATGGTAGTGGAGTGAAACATTGCAAAAAGTTATTAAAGAAAAATAGATGCGTTTTAAAACATGGCAGAAGACTAGAAATAATGAAAACTATGAACAATATAAGAATGTTAAAAAGGTTGCTAAGAGAATAGTAAGTGAGGCTAAACTTATAGTATATGATGAGCTCTACAATAGACTAGGAATAAGAGAAGGTGAGAAAGATATGTTTAAACTTGCAAAAGTAAGAGAACAGAAGAGTAAGGACTTAGATCATGTTAGGTGCATTAGAAGTGATGATCAAAGGATATTAATCAAAGATGATGAGATCAAACAAAGGTGGGAAACATACTTTCAAAAATTATTAAATGACAATGGCTTTGAGAATATAGGGATTGAAAATACTAGAAATCTAAATTACATTGGATATTATAGATATGAACGTAGGATTAGTATACCTAAAGTAAAAGAGACTTTGAAAAAGATGAAATCAGGAAAGGCTATGGGCCTCGATGGTATACTAATAGAGGTTTGGAAGCATATGGGAGGTATTGGGGTAGTTTGGTTGACCAAGTTGTTTAACAAGATCATAAAATCAAAGAAAATACCTTATGAGTGGAGGAAAAGCTCTATTGTACCAATTTATAAGAATAAAGGAGACATACAGAGCTGCACTAATTATCGAGGGATCAAACTTATGAGTCACACTATGAAACTTTTTGAAAGAGTCATTGAGAAGAGGCTACAACATGAATCAAGTGTATTGGAGAATCAGTTTGGTTTCCTGCCTGGGAGGCCTACCATGGAAGCTATTTTCTTACTAAGAGAATTAGTAGAGAAATATAGGGAGAGGAGGAAAGACCTCCACATGGTCTTTATTGACTTAAAGAAAGCTTATGATAGAGTCCCTAGAGAGTTAATATGGAGGGTGTTGGGCGATAAAGGGGTTTTGCAGGGGTATATAGACATAATTAAAGATATGTATGAGGGAGTGGTAACAAATGTTAAAACCACTAGTGGCGAGACTGGTGATTTTCTTGTCACTGTAGGATTGCGCCAAGGATCAACATTGAGCCATAATTTTTCACATTGGTTATGGATGAGTTAACAAAACATCTGCATGAGGAGACTCCCTGGTGCATGCTATTTGCAGATGATATAGTCTTACTTGATGAGACAAGGGAGGGTGTAAATATAAAGCTATAGTTATGGAGAGAAGCATTAGAATCGAAAGGATTTAAAATTAGCCGAACTAAGATAGAATATATGGAATATAATTTTAGCAAGGAGAGTAGGAGTGGAAGACTAGCCAAGATTAATAACCAAGAAGTCCCCATAAATGACCACTTTCGGTACTTAGGATCAATGATTCATGAGAGTGGAGAGATTGAGAGCAAGGTTACCCAGAGAATCCAAGCGGGTTAAAACAAATGGAGATGTGCATCTGGAGTTTTGTGTGATAGGCGGGTGCCACTCAAACAAAAGGAGAAATTTTATAGGATGGCCATAAGGTCGGCCATGCTCTACGAATCAGAATGTTGGGCAATTAAGGAACATCATGCTCATAGGATGAGCGTCGCAGAAATGAGGATGTTGAGATGGATGAGTGGTAAGACAAGAAAGGATAGAATTTGAAATGAAAATATTAGAGGAAATTTAGGGGTAGCACCAATAGGTAACAAGATGAGAGAGATTAGATTTAGATGGCTTGGACATGTTCAAAGGAGACCAACAACCGGTTAGAAGGAGTGAGGCAATACAAGTAGAAGGTTCTAAAAGGGCAAGGGGAAGGCCCAAAAGAATGTGGATAGAAGTGGTGAGGAAAGATTTAAAAACTTTGGGGTTAAATGAAGCCATGGGACTTAATAGAGTGGAATGGAGGAATAAGATTCATGTGACAGACCCCCAATTGGGATAAGGTCTTGATGATGATGATGATGATTCTAAACTACAACTAACTACAAATGAAAGTAATGAACAAAGTAGTAAGGAAAGGAAAAGAACTATTTCATTAATGACCAAATTACAAGGAATTGTTATATAAGCAATGAAAAGAAAGCCAATAAAAGAAACATGGGTCCTTCAGATCTAGGCTTGAATTCTACTATAGGGCACATATTATGTCACTCAATAGGAGCATGTACACTTCTCTTCAACCCAGAATATACTAAAGTTACTACCAAGCTTTTCTCATCTCCTTTACCTGACATGTTG
This sequence comes from Warburgia ugandensis, assembly GCA_035236585.1. Lineage (NCBI taxonomy): Eukaryota > Viridiplantae > Streptophyta > Magnoliopsida > Canellales > Canellaceae > Warburgia > Warburgia ugandensis. The sequence continues at coordinate 50,260,878 of CP141133.1, read as the reverse complement.
TAAACTAAAAAAATCTCATCCAATGATCCTTAGGAATAATGTTTTGTACAGCCAGAAAAGAGGAAGCTTAACACTTTTCCTAAACAATCATCAATGAAGAAAGAAAAGAAGATTGATGGAAAAGGAAATAGAAAAAGTTACTACATTTTCCCCAAGATGGGAACTCTACAAAGAGGGCAATCCTTCCTTAATCATGAAATAGAATAAAAGAAATCAAATTGGGGACAATGGCCCATGTTTTAGGACTAACCATTCCTTGCCTTAGGAGATGAAGTGAGATATAGGAACATGGTATTTCCCAACTTTCCAACACAAATCCCTTAGCTCGGAACCTAGGTGGCTTTATGGATGGATTTACATGTTTCCTCAACCTTACTTAAGAAATTAAAATTTTTTCTTATTTCTAAGAATTCTTTCCTTTTCCTTATTTGAACTCCATAAAAAAAAATTAGAAAGAGAGAAACAGGAATGATGCACAAACTAACATGAATTATGCATTAATCTAAAATTAGAAAGTAGGTGTGTGAAGCATGAAAATAGAAAGTGAATGAAATTAGAAATTGGATGAATTAGAAAAATGGTAAGAAGATGTGTGAGAGAAGGAAAGTGTAAGAATGATAGATTATGAGATGGAATGAATGAGGTATGCAAGACCTGGCATGGAAAGATCCATGCATGTAATTAAGATGCTTGTGATTTTGAATGGAGAAAGTGAGATGCTTACATTATATGCAATTAAGATGCATGAAATTATGATGCTACACATGAATTTGTAAGTTAAGAGTGCATTATATATATCTAAGAATCTAATATGCGTGAAGTTTCTAAACTAATCCTAGAAAGAAAGAAAATGAAAATAAAATGTCAAACATGGGTTTCTAAATTAGGAAAGTGCTAGATCTAAGAATGTACCACGCAACTACTTTCTATAATGGATAAAAATTAATCCTAAAACATTGCTAAGATGGATGGAAAGAAAAATGGAAAGTTACTAAAACTAAAAATCAAGGAATCTAACTTCTAAACAAGGTAATCAAAATTAGAAAATACCCTACTTCTAAAATCGAAAAGTGCTTAAAATACTAAAACTAAACATGCCTAATTGGAAAACTATACTACAAATTTGATCTGTAAAGTAAAACATAGCCTAATGAAACTAGATTAAGTTAGTAAACTACAATGAAGATGACCTAAACAAGGAGCAATGTCTACCATGCATCTCAAACTGGAAAAGATGCATCCACCAATTTTTAGTGGAATGCGTTGAAAATCCTAGACCTATATGCATGCAAATCTTAATGGAATTGAAGAGAAACATGATATGAGCTTAAATTTCTCAAATATGAAGTAAATGATTATGTTAAACAAGAACTATAAACCACAAAAAGATGGAAAATTAACATGCAAAACTAAGTCAAGATAAAAATAAATCATGTGTGCAAATCTAAGTGCTATGAAATATGCATGCAACAACATTACCAACCTAAGTATGAAAAAACTACATGAATGCATGCGAGAAGAATGTGGATGGAAAAGATAGAAGATGGTAAAGAATGAAAAAGAAAATAAGAAAGAAGGAATTTGGTACTTAGGTTGAGACCTTACCTTCATCTCGAAAGGATTTGAACCATGAAAGCTTGAAGGATGCTTAAGTGAGGGGGATCTTCCTTCCTCTACTTCTCCTAGATTTGTCTTTGAGCTCTAGGGAAATTTGAAAGATCCTTAATGTATTCAAAACACCTCTATATATAGAGTTCTAGCATGGGAGTTAAGGTGATTTGATGGTTAAGATCAATTGATTTTAATTAATGTAATTCAAGGGGTAGATGGGGGGCATGAAATTAGATAAGGGAATGGGAGATGAGAATGGAAGGTATTAAGGTGGAAAGAAAAGAAATAAGAGCAAAAATCTAAGGGATGAAGGGAATAAGTGGGGAAAAGATATGAATAGAAATAAAATCTAAAGAGATAGCTTAGGGGAGAAGAGAGAAAGTGAAATCAAATAGAATGTGGTTGTTGGAGGGGGGAGGCATGTTTTGGATTATAGGAAAGTCGGGTGAAAAAATGGGAGAAAAGAAAAATGAAAAAGAATGGAGATACAAGGAATGAGTGGGAAAAGAAATTGGTGGGAAGAAAAATTAAAGAAATGGAAAGTTGGTGAGGAAATTTGGGATTTTCATAATTAGAAAGTCTTAGGGGCAAGGGGGGACGCGCGTAATGCACATGGAGGAAAATGGTGTGGTTTTGAAAACCTTAAGATGTATGGACCCTTGAATGAGAATGTATGTTTGAGATCTTCCTCAAGATTTTTGTTTGAATTTTCAATGTAGGAAAGGTGGCTAGGGTTTCCTTCTTTGCTTCACTTCTAACCTGACCCTTTAGATCATACTTACCTTTGCTAGGATTGATGGGATCCCTTTGTAGCATGTAAATCTTCTTTAAACTTCGTTTTCTCTTCACCATTGGATTGGATTTCCCTCGTATGAATGGTCTTGATTCTTATAGATCACATATGCTTCATGTGGACAAATTGAGCTTCAATATCTTGTATGGATGAAATATCCAATCATTCGTTGATTCTTTTCCCTTTGGTTGAGTAGGAGAGAGAAAATTAGTAAAAGGTCTTCATGTGAGCCCCATTCTTTCTTTTTCTTTTGAGAAGCTTTCATTGTCTATGAATCAATCATATGTGAATTAAGCTTCTTAAGGTGGTCAAAATGCATGCAATTGTACTTGAATTGTGATTTTTCTACCTTTTCACTCTCATTTGAGTTGGAGTTGTACATGGGTTTTTTTTCTGTTTTGAATTTGACAGTGACACACACACACACACACGCACAAGGATTAATCTAAATCTTTCATTTTTGATCTGTGTGACTCATAATATAGCTCAAAATGTGAATAGTCTATACCATGGACCTATAGAAGTGATTTTTATGGTTAAAACCTTTTAAATATAGAAGTACATATGCAATATTTCTACATCCCTTGAATCCCTTGGTTGTCATTTTTGTTGGTACTCATGATTGCATTTATATGCAACATTCCCTTGAACCCCTAGTTTACCCCTAGTGAACAAGTTAAGCCTCGTGAGGGTTTCAATGAATATACACACAAAATTTCACAAGGCTAAGCCCTTTTATTCCTCTCAGGGAATTCTCATCCATTTACACTCTACTTGCTTCAACAACTTAATAAAGATGAATGAGAAATTCCACAAGTTATCCACATACCAAGCCATTTTATTTCAATTTCATCTCAGAGTGTAGTGTGTTTATAAGTGCATAAGTCAAGACTTATAAATAGATAAGCTTATACTCTGTTGGAAAGATGTCTTGACCTAAAATTCTTAATGGTATACTCTTAGAAATAAAGCTCTTAGAGAAAAAGGGTCAAATAAATTTCTCTCTCTATGTGGGCGAATCTAATAATTTGATGGTTCACATAATTTCTTAATAAAAAATTAGACAAAGAATATGATCCCTTAGAATAGATGCCATTACCAAGACTAGTAGAAATAGTTCACCTTTAATCTTATATCCTTATCAAAGCTATGTTCCACCTAAGATCGATAAGTCTTCAAATAGGACAAAATGTAGGCTTAGGATAGATTCTAAAAAGAAGGGTTTAAGGATTTAATGTTTCAAATCTGAGTAGAGGTCTTCATTTGATATTTATACAATTCACTTTTTGGTTGTACTTGAAGTGAATATCTTCTCCATGACTGTTTTTTTTTTTTTTGATAATACACTTTTCTTTCTTTTCAATGTATTTCTTTTTCTTTGAGGGAAAGGATTTTCTTTGTCAACACTTTGAGATTTTTCACTTCTTAGACTTTTGTCCTTTTTATTATTTGTCTACCATCTTTACTCATTTTTGAAGGATAGGTGCTAGATATTTTTACTTTGGGATAGGTAAATTGGGTTATGAAAGGAAAAGGTTTACTAAGAGGCCCAAAGGTTCTAATTAGTGGTATAGAATAGAATGAGTAGGCTTTATGTCTCAAGGCTAAAACAAGGATGACTTATATCATTTTGCAGGTTTCTTAAAACCTATCAAATTCAATAAATATTTAGGAAAGAAAGTATGTTGAAGAAAATATAAAATTACTTAAAACCCTAAAAAAGATGATAGTCTCTAATACTCATAAGGTATATAGGTCTCCACTGATTTTCCTCAGTATCTCTAAGTCATAAACATCTATTAGTCTAGACTTATGCACTATGTGTGATTATTTTTTGAGATTTAACTTTCATAAAACACTTTAGAACATGAGTAAAGTGCAAAAATAATTGTATACATTTCTATTAAGAAGGTCATGTAGTAGAAATGTTAAGATTCAGATGATCCAGTTCTCATCACAGTAAAGGAACGTTGACTTAAAAACCTTTGAAAAATTAGAAAAATTCAATTTTTTTTATATGAAAAACACAAAAATACTAAAAAATCTCTTATATGTCTACACCCCCAACTTGAACTAAACACAATGTTTTCCAATTTAGGACATTTATATGATAAATGGGTAATGTAGTATAATGAGACTCTAAAACCCAAGGACTGCTATAGGGTTGGGTGCCTTTCTCTTCTTTTCCTCTCTTTTTGTCTTCATCATTTCTCTCTTGGATGGTTATCCAATTTGGTATAGGTTGGGAGGTCTTTCACCTATAAAAATTTCCTATTTGGTTTCCTTGCTGCCCAAGGCAACCCGTTCCTTCTCAAACTCCACTTCTTTCCTACTTGAAGTCCTAAACATCCTAGCTCTAAAAATCATTCTAGCCTTCTACTATTTTCTCTTATTTCACTTTTGTAATGGAAGTCATTGGGTTGCTTGGGTGCCAATGCATAACTTAAGTATATTGGCCCTTGTTAGAAAATGTTTTTGACACATTTCTCATTGTGTGCCTATCTTGGTTGCATTTGCAAGCTTTAGTAAAAGGAGTCCTAACCATGTATGGGCTACCACCTAATTCAATATGTCCTAGCAAAATGGACCCAACCATGGACCTTTGCCAAATGTGAAACACCTATTACATGATTGGAGTGTCATTATGAATATATTAAACCATAAAAACTATTTTCCAATAGTTTATAAAGAATATCTCATTTTCATTAACAGCATAAATGGTTAGAAAATTTAGGGTTATAACATTATCTCTCCCTTTAAGGAATTTTCAAATCTTTAGCTGTAAATAATTCTCAATGCTTCTCTCAGTTTAGACTACTTATTATGTTGATTCTTCAATTGCATGAAGTTGCTAAAGGACATTAACCAACATAATTTCCTTATTTCTCAATTTCTACTCTTTCTTTTCCAAAACTCCAATTACTTTCATCCCAAATGTCAAGTTTGGTTGTAACTCAGTTTGCATTTGATCAGGCATGTAAGAAGGATGAAGTATATACCTCTGCAACATGGAAATATGAAAAACATTATGAACCTCTAGTAAATGCAGTGATAAAGTTTGCCACTAAACCAATTCTATCTAATATCTCAAAGGGATTGGTAAATCGAGGACTCAACTTCCCTTTTATTCCAAACCTTAAGATCACCAACTTCGAGCTCCAAGGTTCTGTGCCTCTTGTCAGCATAATTCTTCCATCTATTTTTAGCTGCAAGGAGTCATTTCCTGATAAGTTTCATTTTGTTTGCACAATGTTCTACTAGATCTAACTATATGATTGTGTTCTCTCCAATTTTACTCCAACATATAGGTGAACAACAAGGCATCTAGTACAAAGATTCATATAGAGCTATTTTGATACTTCAATTAGAATTGTTATTGTAATGAATCCAATTTTGTAATATTGAAATTCCAAGTTAAGCAATGAAAAGATCAGTTTTTGAAGATAAGGGCATTTTAGTCATTTCACTATTCACCTTGATTGAACCCAGGAATTTTGTCCTAAAAATGGTTCCATTAGATATGTCTCAGAAAAAGGAATCCAACAAGACCAAAATCACCCAAAACGGAGTTTAAATGAGCAAGTTATGGCCCTTTGAAGTTCAGGGGCAAAAATGTAAATTTATTAAAAATGAATTTACCCTGCAAAAAACACAGGGGCCCATTTTGATACGGGCACCCCTTCATCTTCAACCTCTAGAGGGTTCTAGAACGGCGGTGATTGGAGGAGAAATCACCGCCATTTTGGAGGTTTCTCCGTCGCCATTCAAAGGCGGTGAGAGCCCCCTCCAGAACCCTCTCTTAGCTCTATAAATAGAACTCTTGGGCGCCTCTAATGGCAGCCCAAAACATTGGAGAAAACCCGTTGAGGAGTAGTGACCTAGAGGAGAAAACAAGGAGAAAAACCCAGCAACGAGCCAAGTATGCCCAAGATCCCTCAAAACCCATCTCCACCATAGTTCTAAGATCAATTTTCCTAGGTTTTTGCATGAAAAACCATGCAAAATGGAGCCCTGGAGACTCACCAAGGACCCAGGGACGTTCCCTGGGACGCACTGGTTCGACAGGGGTGTCCTGAGGATGCCCCGGTTCCCCAACGAACAGGACATTCCAGTCGGAACGTCCCACATCGACACGTTTGGAAAAAACCAAATGGGCGCATCCAGGGACGTGCCCGCAAAAGAGAGAGAGGGACGGGAAAACTCGGCGCGTTTGCAGACGCGCCCACTGAGGCACATGCCGCAAACACACAACGTGCTAGTGGTACGCGGTTTTTTGGTTCCTTAAGGAAGCCAGGGCGCACGACGCAGACGCGCAGCGCCCTAGCATTCCGTTTTTTTATTCTTAAGACACTTATGTACGTGCGACACTAAAAAGCTTATAACTTGAGATCTAGAGCTCCAATTGAGGCGCCACAAAAGGTGTTGTATCCATGTCGACGATGCGGACACATCCAAACTATAAAATCCCTAATCAAGGCCCAATCAAAGGTGGGCATGACCCTTAGAATAGGATGGTGGCGCGTGGCCGCTAGACCTTTGGAAAACTGAGGATACCAAGGCCCAATTAGGACCTTAGGACACCCATAGGCATAGGGATGGAACCCTAATGCCTAAGTAATAAGACCAATTACTCTAAAACCCATAAAAGATAGGCCAAACTAACCTTGAGTCCCCAAACCATGTTCAGGAGCGTCCGAGGACAAAGGGGTTAGCGCAACCTAGTCAGGTAGGTGCTCTATCGCTACTAGACTTTTTTAAAAGAACTATGATTGTTTTGAATACATGTTTTAAGTATATGACTTGTTCAGCATGACTTAATTCAGCATGCATAGCATGACTTAATTCAGCATGCATGTGATAAATGCTTTATGTGTAGACATGTTTTGTAAATGATTGCATATACATTATGCATAGATATGTTTTGCAAACAAATGCATATATTGCATGATTTGTGAGCATTGAGTTTTTGACAGATTACATGTCCTTGAGGGTTACCAAAAGACGCTGGAGTGCCCAAAAGATGCTGGGTAGGCAGTTGTGAGGGACTCAAAGAGGACAGGTTTTGAAAAATACATTGCGCATATATTGCCAAGACATGTACTACATGCATAGATTGCATGATAAGTGTAGCCTTGACCGATGAGGGCGGGCCGACGAGGGCGGTCCAGAGAAATCTAACAAGGCTTCTAGGTTGGCAGGCTTCTAGGCTGTCAGGCTTCTAGGCAGGGTTATGACTTTGAATGCAATACTAGCATGAGCAGATTTTATGCATTGCATGCATGTTTTGCAACCGATTTCACAAATTGCATGATTTATGATGAAGAAGTGTCATATGCCCCGTGGAGGTATATGATCCTATGTCCCTAGGCACCCGGGGACCACACGGTGGTGAGGTCGTGGGCATAGTTTGGACCCTATGGTTTGATGATTTATGTGTGTTGCATATGGCATGATATGAGGTTGGTCGACCATACCATACTAGAGATCCATGAGTTGGATTCCATGAAGCATCTTATGCATATCATGATGTTATGATATATGTGTATATGATACTTTCGATTTTGGATTATATGATCCTTTAAGTCATTAGTATTTCAGTTTAACAATGGATTTTAATATCGATGTTGCACTTGAGTATTCAAACATACACATGTTTTGAATGAGCATATGATTTTAAAACATCTCATGCATTATAAAACTAGTAGTGATAGGCTCTTACTGAGTATAGTATATACTCACCCAATCCTTAATATTTTTTAGACACTAAGTAAATACTTAAGGGCAAGGAACGCTTGTGCTAGGAAGACACCCAGACTAAGTGCAAGTAAGTAAACTCCTACCTTATCTTTCAATGATACTTGATTGTAGTTACTCTCTAATAGCTGGGCTGTGACTAACACTTTCTTGGGAATAATATTGATTTAAACTTTGCCATGGCTAGATAATTTGAGAATGTGTTTTGACACTCGGTGTTTTTATGAAAGATTGTTTTCCAAACGAAAAAGATTTTCATGCATTTCAAACTTATAAAACAAGAGATCTCGCCTTTTTATCAAAGTTGCATCATATAAAAACCCGGGTCGTCACAGTTATCACATGCAAATTCAATGATTGGTAGGTTCTCATCACAACAACCTTCCCAATTGATAGTGCATTTTCTCAGCATATCTTCTAGAGTTTAAATTTTTCTCTCAAATTGACCATTCATCTGAGGATGAAATGCTGTAGTGAAACTCGACAATGATCTCAATTACTCGTGCACACCTCCAAAATTGTAAGGTGAATCAGCTATTTCTTTTAGCGATAATGGTAACAAGTATCTTGTGTAAGTTTACAATCTCTTAGTTATACAGCCATGCCAGACTATTAGCACTTTGATTTTGCTAATGTGACAACCCAGGTTTTTATAAATATTTTTCAAATACATTTCCCAATAAGTAGGGATCACATGACTTTTTTTTTTTTAATCATACTTTCATAGTAGATTAAAAAACCACTCTCCACACCACTGGGTGACATTTTGAAACTATACATATAATGAAAATAATAATATAATATTAAATAATGCCAAGACCCATTGGTTACAACCCAAGCATCTAAATCCAACCATAATTTAACATAACAAGTACCAAGTACTTAATTACACTATTAACATCAAAGTAACAAATTCTAAAAAATATTAATTTTCTTAAAATGTTAAGACCCTTTACACTTTCACTGATCTCAGCAATATGTCTTTAACTCCCTTAACTATGTCTAATCCCCATGCTCCTCACTGGTGTTGTTTAATATTTTTGGTGTAAGTACTACCACTCTCTAAGAAACCATGGAAAACATATGTATGCATGATGAAACATGAACCTATCACAATTAAATCACATCTGATAACAAATCTATCATTACAATGATAAATCTCAAATCATACAAAAAGGAAAAATCTCATTTTCATTAGTAGCATAAATAGTTACAAAATTTAGGGTTATTATGCTATCTCCCCCGTTAAGGAATTTTATCCCCAAAATTGTTCTAATCTTAGCTATAAATAATTCTAAATGCTTCTCTCTTAGCTTATACTCTAGTTCCTATTTTGCTTCTTCAATTGCATGAAGTTGTCAAAGGACTTTAACTAACAAAATTTCCTTGTTTCTCAACTTCTGCTATTTCATTTCTAAAATTTGAATTGTTTCATACCAAATGTCAAGTTTGCTACAAATTAGTTGGCACTTGATTAAGCTCATGAGAAGGATCACATATATGCCTCCATAGCACATAAATATGAAAAACATTATGAATCTTTGATAATTGCAGTGATAATGCTAATCAATATTCAACTAAACCAACTCTATCAAACCTTATGAATCCTTTAGTAGGGGAATCTTTCAAAATTACATGATCACCAACTTCAAACTCCAAGTCTCTATGCCTCTTGTCAGCATAACTCCTCTACTTTATTTGAGCTACATGGAGTCATTTCATGATAACTTTCACTTTGTTAGCATACTATTCTATACGTTCTAACTGTATGACCTTGCTCTTTCCAACTTCACTCCAACATATAGGTGAACAACAAGGCCTTCCATTAAAGCTTCATATGGAGCCATTTCGATGCTCGAATGAAAATTGTTATTGTATGTAAATTCAATCATCGATAGGTTCTCAACACAATGAACATCCCAATAGATAGCATATGCTCTCAGCATATCTTCTAGAGTTTGATTCATTCTCTTAGATTGACCATTTTTGTCTAAGGATGAAATACTATAGTGAAAGTCAATGATGATCTCAATGACTCCTTCACACCTCCAAAATTGTGAGGGAATTGACTTTCTCTATTAGCAGTAATGGTAATGGCTATGCCATGTAAGCCTACAATCTCTTGGATGTATAGCTATGCCAAACTATTAGTACTCTGATTTTGTCGGTATGATGGCCCAAGTTTTTATTAATAGTTTTTCAAATAAGCAATGATCCCTTGAATATTTTTTTTTCTAAATCATTTTGAAATCTTCCATTCATACTAGCTTCAAAAATAACTCTTCAAATCATTAGGTGTCATTTCAAAGTTTTATATATAATGAAAATAGTCACATAATATTAAATAATGACAAGACCTGCTAGTCATAGCCCCAAAAATCTAAATCTTACCATAATTTAACATAACAAGTATCAAGTATTTAATTACATTTTGTCAATATAAAAGTACCAAATTCTAAATAATCTTAACTTTCTTAAAATGCTAAGCGTCTTCATACTTTCACTTATCTCAGCAATATGTCTTTAGCTCCCTTAACTATGGCTAATCCCCATGCTCCTCACCTATGTTGTTTAATAGTTTGGGTATGTACCACCACTTAGTGGAAAACCTCTAAGCTAGTAAAAAACTGTGGACATGTTTGCACAATGTATCATGAATTTGTCATGATTAAACCCCATCCAATAGCAAATCCTTGATTTCAATCATAAATCTCAATTCATATGACAAATTGAGAGAAATATTAAATTTTCACACAATGAATACATTTTCAATCACATAGTAACAGTGTCCTGCTATGTGCATCATAGGTAAATATGGTCCATATCTCCACAAGAATAATTAACATGTCAATGCATATCTGAATCCATAAATCCACAATAGTCTTGCTATGCATGTAGAGAACCTAGTTCAACTATGTTCAACCATGGATACCATCATGGACTACCCCAATCCTCATGGGGAGAATGGATCACAATGGATCGGTGGAAGCCTTCTCATGATGCTCCCAAACAATATCCATAACAAAAGCATTTCTTTCTAGGCTAGTTATCAATTTGAAGGTTCAAGGGCCAATCCGCATCCCGATAGCATAGCTACCATAAGGGTTACATTTCACCCTGAAGGCTTGACTGGGCAAGTCACCTTTGATCATCATCCGCTTGCATTCTCATGCATGCCTTATACACACCACTCTTTAGGTCAAAATCCAAATCATTAATCCCAATAACACATGTAAATAAAGAGTATCAAAATATCTAATATAGATAATTCCTATGATTCATAGAGTATCCAATTACATGCATATTTCATCTCATCATGTAAGGCATAAACACACTAGCCCACTTGGGCTAAATTCAAGGTTCAAAAATTTGGTAACGCATACAACTCATAGAGAATCAACATCCCATTTTTATTTTCTATTTTTAGAAACTTCTTAAAAATAACATTCTTTCTAAAAAAAGTATACACTTTCTAAAAAGTGCATTCTTTCAAAAACTAGAATACCTTCTAAAAATGGAATCCTTCCTATAGATATAATACTTCTCCTAGCACCAAAAAACTCTTTAAAATATTGGGCTTCTTAAAAAGAGCACCTTTCAAAAATAGAAGTTATATAAAACTATGTAATAATCCCTAAAATTGGATACTTTCTAAAACATACAGTCCTTTCTAAAGTTAACTTATTTTCCAAAAATAGTACAATTTTTTTATAGATATCATAATTTCTAATATATATATATATATATCCTACTTCTTAAATTCTAACACTTTATAAAAGGGTACACTAGCTAAAAGTAGAATTTATTTGTAAAAATAGAAAAATTCTTAGAACTTAGCACTTTTTATCATTTTTAGGAATTTGGAACTTCTAAAATAACATCCTTTTTCAAAATAAGAAATCTTTCCAAAATACTATACTAGCAAAATATAGCACTTTTTCTAAAAATAAAGTCTTTCTAATTTGTCATGGTGATCTAACCATTCTAAAACTCCACTACTTTTGGCATTTAAAGATCATGATAACATCTTTGCTTAAGAAGAACACTCCCATATGTAATAGGACACCGTTAATAAAAATCCTGGAATTACCCCAAATAAGCATTCATGGTAATCACTACATTCATGCTATAAAAATTATTAATATAGTAGGAAACTTGTGTTTAATAGCCTACCAAAATTTGAGCACACAACTCACATAATCTAACATTTATAACATGACATCAAAAGTTTAGAACATAATAACATCATATTCCTTGCAAAAAATCATATATAAACATTTCATGGCAAAACATCAAATTCAGAAATATGTAGCAAAGATTAAAACTTATTTTGAGAATGTATATTCATAGATAAAAAATTTCCTAAAATAAATATAACTCAATGAGAATGAAACAATTCTGTCATGCACTCTAAAATGAAGATATATGTGACGACCTTGGTTATTAAAGATAGTTTTTCAAATAAGCAGGGATCCCTTAGTAATTTAAACAAACAAAAATTCATTTTGAAGTCATACATTTGTACTAGCATCAAAACCGCACTCCAAACTATCAAGTATCATTTCAAAATTGTACATATAATGAAAATAATACATGAGCTTTAATCACTACCAACACCCACTAGTCAAAGCCCAAACAATCTAAATCTAGCCTTAATTTAGTATAATATGACACTTACTACTCAATTACATCTTTGCTAGCAACAAATAACAACTGAAGAAAATGACAATAATCTAGAATATCTCCATACTTTATTGCACTATCACTAGGTCCATTTGCTATCTTAGTTTGGACTATTCCCTCAATACTTCACCTATAATGTTTTTGGGGTGAGAACCACCAATCAGCAAGAAAACCTTTAACATAGTCAAAAAGTACGTAAAACTTAAGTATGCATAATATAATGTGAATGTAATTGGTTAAACAATAGTCAGTATTAAAATCATTGATTAAAAGTTCAATCTCAAAACATATTGAGAATCATAAGTGATACAAAACATCCATGTCTTAAATCATATATTGCCACATCATTAAGTAGTAGCATCCTACCACAAGCCAAGAAGATAAATATGGTATACATCTTTGAGGATGACCAACATGTCATCCTCATGAGGCCACCTCATCAGTATAGGCAGTAGTCTTCTTGTGATACATACTCCCATCATACAACCTTTGTTTCTAGTGAGGTATCATTTTAATAGTTTAGGGGTCAATCCGTACCCTCCTAATATAGCGACTAATACAAGTTGCATTTCATCTATAACCACTTGTACTTTCATACACAGCACATGCACACACTCCTTTAGCACAAAAATCCAAAATCTCAATGAACCATTCAAACCCAATAGTACTAAAAGTATCCAAAATACTTCATTTCATAATATGTGATAACTTTTGGCCCTTGGGCTAAAATTTAATATCCAAAACCTTTCATATAATAGCATAATAATTGCGTGTATTACTAATAATTAAAGGACATCTAAAACTCATGTAACCATAACAATAATAAAATTGTATTTCAACAAATAAGATATACTGATCACAAGTCAATAAATTAATGAAATACAATGAGAAAACCATTCATTTCTTGCTTAGACTATTTATCAAAGCATGCTAAAATCTTTGTGAAATATCACACAAAATACAATGCGTAGATCATCTATCTACTGAAATTATTCAAATTAAACATTGATTATTTTGAAGTGAAAACAAGGATCTAGCCTAAAAAGTTTCCCACACACATACCTGAGATTGCTCACTCTCTTGTTCTTCTATAGGCTTGTTTTCCCACTCTAAAAGCTCCCCTTTGATCACATTTTTAAATAGGTTGACAAGCTAGTTAATTATCCACTTTTCATGACTCAACTTTAGAGTATCAAAGTATGATTTTTATGTTTTATTTTCTATATGAAATAAAAAGAAACTTGATGGGAAATTCCATTTGAAATAGTATAGAAAAAATGTTAAACTTCTTTCCAAAGAGGAAGTTGTTGATGTAGGCAAAGTCAAGAGTTTGTATAGTCCTCTCTAACTATCTATCCATTTGAGGGTGAAATGCATCATTGAACCTCAGAGAAGTATCTAATCCCTCTTGTATACTCTACAAAAAATGAGAGGTGAACCTACTATCTCTATTAGAGATGATAGTTAATGTTACTCCATATTGATTCATAATCTCCTTAATGCACTACAAGAAACCTAATTTTTATATTTCATTCCATTTATTTTCATCATTTTAAATTGAAATGAAATGAGGAATTGAATTTTGATGAATTTGATTTGGAAATACATTCTTTGCAAATAGTGTATCTTTAAAATCACTTGCAAGTGCACAAATAAGTGCAGCAATTTGCATGCAAGAGAGGTCGATCCCATGAGGAATCTCATAGATTTGGATATTAACTAGATTTTATTAAGATTAAGCCTTGCCAAAGAGAGATGGGTTTTCATTAAACTAGGAATTTAAATAACATGGAATTGGAAACTGGCAAAAAATTAATGACATGAACTAAAGGAAACTTTTTAAAAATAAACATTTTCAATGGAATTAGAAACTTTCCTAACAAACATGCATTCAACAAAAGAAAAAATGCAAAATTAAATTAATGAATCTGGGATATTTTACTTAAGGAAACTTGCTAAAAATTGAAACTTGCCTAAACTAACACTTTCCTAATCCTAAAACTTTCTAAAAATAAAAAATTTCTAAAACTAAATGAAGAAACTTTCCAAAGCTATACTAAGATGCAAATAACTAAACAAATAATGCAAAACTATCAAGAAATAAGGAAACAATCAACCACTTTAAAGGAAATCACCCAATGACAATGCAGTTGTGTGCATGATTCATGGAGTGGAAATAATGCTAAATTAGATGAACCAAAATCTTGCTAATATGGGATCTAATCAAAATAGTAACTAAAATAATTAGAAAGCTAAATGGGTTCCTAAGGAAACAAGTAAATAAAGTGTATAAACTACTAGAATTTGAGAATGAATCATGAAAGGTAAACATCTCCAAGTATAGTGTGCATGGTACTTAAATCAAACAAAGCATGGACATAGATAAGGTGCATGTGATTCAAGACATGAAACATAACTATAAACCAAAAATTTAAAGAAAATCAAGCATGAGATTAATCAAGAGAAACTTTGCATGAAACATGATCTTTATTAGATTAAAATTGATACATAAATTGTGCATCTATACATGCATGAATAAACGTGAAAATTTTACAATTTTCCAAATCAAAGTATAAACACACTCCAATAATCTCAAACTAATCTAAAAAATCATGCATCTAAAATCCAAAAAGAAATCAAGAGAATAAGACCATGAAGATGAGAAAAAATCTACAAGAACTAGTCCAAAATCTACAAGAAATAAAAAGATTCAAAGATACTACCCTCTTGGCTGTCACTACCAAAGAAAATATAATTTTAATATTGAAAAATTAAGCAAGAAAATTAAGAGAAGTTAAATCAAGAGTTAAAAGAGATCAAAGAGGAATTATGTGTATGGATCTTAAACAACAAAGAAAGCAATAAACAACAATAGAGTTAAGGAAAATAAGCAAGGCACTAACTTGAACTTAGATGGAAAAAACCAAAGAAATAAAGGAAGCAGAAGGTGTGGAAGATAAGGAATAAACAGCCGAGTAGAAGTGCGTTGAAGACTTGGAGGTTGAGGTGAGGGGGTAAGGCATGGTGGTACAAGAAGGAGGCATACAATTCCAGCCTAGGATGAGGTGGTGGATATCCTTCTACATGGGATGATGGGATGCTGACTGGTATTTATAGTTGAATTCCCTTCTTAAAAAGATAAGATTTGATTATATTAAGAAAGTAATTTTAGCTAGGACTCTAGGAAAATGGGTCGAAGGTAGAAAGAGATGGATTTAGAAAGTGGGTTTATGGTGGGCTTTCTAAAAATAACCAAAGGGATGGGGATAAGATAGATAGGATAGGAAACTAAGGATGAGAATTAGAAGTAGAACTCTAGGATAGGAAATTTAGTTGGTTGAGTGGAGATGGAAGATTATAAGGTGAGATGAGGTGGAACTCTATGGATGGAATTAGAAAAGGGGAAGGTGCCACTTTTTAAGGAAGGCGGCATGGAACTCCTTCCCCTCTAATGTGTATGAAATGTTGGTTAGGAAAGATAGAGGAAAGAGGGAAGGAAAAAGGGAAGAAAGAGAAGAAAAATGGACATGGTTTCTCTCTTGATTGGTCTACCTATGCATGCATATCTTATCAGGTACTAATCCTTCTCAAACTCCTAATTATCCCTTGAAATTAGCTATTTAACATAAGAAATTGCTTCTAAAAGTCCTCCAATCATTTGACTCCATATGGCATGATTCATGTGGTGTGGTAGCTCACTTTGATGGTTTGAGTGCTAGGTCCCTTGCTTCAAGGCTTGAATGTCTTGGCTTCCTTAGCTTTCCTTGATAGCTTAGGAAACTTGCATGCATGGCTCCAATTCTAATGCAAAGGTGTGGTGGAATTGCATGACTTTTTGCATTGGCCCATTATAGTTACCTTTAGATCTTCCCATTGCCCTCTTGCTTGCCTTAGGATGATCTTGAACCTTGATTGAGCTTTTAACTTTAGGTTTGTGGTCTGATTTTGATCTTGATCTTCAAATCTTATCTTACTTGATCTTTGTTGTTAGATCATCTTCTCAACACCTACAAAAAAGTAAAAACTCTAATTAAATCCTAAAAATTATGATTATTTACATATTTACTCTAGATTAGCTTCTGAACCTACCTCATATCAAGCTTCTAAATTATTAGGTCAGAAATGCATGTGTTATGAAATTTTAAGAAGAAACCCTAGAATAATGCCTATAATTTATAATACTTCAACTACTAATTGGGTACATTTTATACAAAATTGAACACTTATCAGTAAACTCAGAATTTAAATGAGTGTTTGTAGTCACCCCTACGCAATTTTTTAGGTGAGGATCATAAAGTTGCACATTGATTGGATGATATAGGAGTCTCAAAGGATATGAGACATTTGAGAAATGTATTGTAGTGACTTTGATATGATTTGATTAGTTGAACCTAGACATTTAAACATTTATTTAAGTGTATGGTTGATGGACATGTGATAACATTGATTATTATGTGGAACTTTTACAGGATTATTAATTAATTTATTGATATTGCATACAGAATGTGCTCTTATTATGTATTTTACTTTAAATGTATGAGAAGTTTCTATTTGGGACACTCATATTTTGAAGTAGTTTTTAGAAACTAAGTATATCATGCTTTTATCTTTTCAAAAAAATTTAAAGGGGACCTTTATATTTTCAAAAGATATTAAGGAAAACTATTTGGAAAAACCCAGGTCATCACAATTCAATATTCCAATGGTATTAAAGAAACTAAGTTATAACTTACTCGTCAAATATGTGATGATATATACTTTAATAAAAGGAGCATGCCTATCTCCAAATCCTTTTCTAGTTGAAGTACACTATTGTCCTAAAATCCTAAGTGCCAGGAACTAATTGAACCTAAAAATAAAAGCAATAGAAGAGAAATTAAGGACTATGGTACAACTATAATCCTACAACTGAGTACAATAGATTCTTTGAGTTTTCCTACATGCGTACAACAGTCAGTTGTAATGATGCATGGTTGAATCCATAGGTAGGATATAGTATGAAAATATAGCTCCAAATCCTAAACTAATGCATGAAACTATGAAGGTCTATCATGCTTAAACAAGAAAAACTAAATGACTTAAACTAACTAAATCAAAGCTAGAATTAAAACAACTTAAATTCTGACTACTTTAGGATTAAACATTAAAGACAATGCTAAAGACATGGAGAACAACCACCGTATCCAAACTAGGAATTAAAGCATAAACTTAAAATCAAAACAGGAAAAGATAATAACTAAAGTTATTGAAATTGACTTCCATTACATTCAATCCTTTGGGCATTGCAATGTATGAAAGTAAAAAAAATAAAAAAAACCAACTAAACTAAAATACTCATATATGTTGAAACAGTTGGTGATCCATCTTCAATCTTCACATCCACTTTCTTTAATAAAATGCCCAATATTTCCGTCACTTCCTAGCATTAATCTAAGAAAAACTAGCCAAGGACTAGTGTAGAATGTCCATGCAATCTAGGAGTAGTAAGAAGAAGATGACCACAACCAATCAACTAAACAATGAATGCATTTAAAAGCGTCGCTAACCAACTAGGAAAAGACAAGAATAATGATTAGAACTAATAAAAAAATGAATTAAACTAATTTAAAAATATTCAATAATAGCTAAAACAATAAAAACTAAAGGAGAACAACTTATCACAATAGCTTGCTACCTATAGAGAAAACTGAATATGTTGTTTTTCTAAATGTCTCAAGAAAGATTGGTCAAGACCATGACCTACAAGCTTTATTTTTGTACCAAATTTATTGGGCATGTTTCCAACTTGATGAAAAACAAAAAATAAGAAGAAACCTAGATAAAAAAATATATGCAGTATGCTGGGAAAACCAACACCAAATTAGTAAGGTAAAAACTAGTGTTATCAACAATGCAGTGCTGAAAGATTGGAAACAAATAGTTGCAAGCAACCATTGGAGGGTTGAAAATCATTGCAAAACTCACTTTCTGACAACCTTAGAAGCTTGTAAAATCAATGAAACTTAAAACAACCAACTCATCAATGATAATAGTGTATGAAATAGAAATGGGTTCTACAGAAATTGTAACAAAACCTATTATGATTCCCTATTGAAAAACAACTTGTTTGGCCTTGATTTCTCACTATAAATCTATTCCAAATTATTATTAACATATATGAGTGCTTATGAAATATTTGTATTGAATAAATAAGAAAAAAAATTTGAAAGGAAAAAGTGTGGAAAACTAACTATAGGAACCTATCTACTATAGATTTTTGTAGATAGCTTCCTATGTTTCCTTCCTTAAAACTACATGGAATGGCCTTTTCTTCTTTTACTCTATGTTTAGAACATGCTTAGGACTCTTCTTTACATGTGATTATCTTAGAAAACCAAAAAATTCAAGAGCAAGTCATGTTCCAACTCTCCTTCCAAGCTGAACACATTTAGAAAAATATAGACATGCTTCTCCTCTAAGACCCAAACTCTAGGAAGACTTTTTCCCTCCTAATTCTCTCCCTTTATAAGCCATGCCACCTCCTCCACTTAAAAACTTAGGAAGCATATCCCCTATATGTAACATCCTTTCCTAATTGTATAAATAACATCCCACTCTTTCCTAGCTGATTTAGATGACTTCCATTGTGTCATCCCTCATTGGTCCACCTCAATGGTAGATAGTATAATTTCTCTGTAGAATCTTTGCAAACAGTCCATGTTTATCCACCCTTTCTCTATTTCATTATCTCTCTATATTTCTTCCTAACAATCTTTATTCTTAGGTTATTTCTTTCCATGGGAACAATACACTTTACATAACCTTAAATGTGCAATGATCTCAACCATTAATTCTTGGGCATAGATTTCCTATTTTATTCCACTCCAAAGTAAAAGACATTTTGGTTCCTTTTTTCTCTCTCTCAATATATGCTCTTATTTTCCACTATACTTCATCTCTTGAAACTATATGTTTCTAGCTAAAATATAGGAGAAAATAGCATGTAACAATGTAGCATGTGATTGATAGAGAGATAGATGCAAATGGGCCTTGTTTGCACCGTTTTCTAAACTTAGAAAAGATATAAATATATATAGCTCTCTTTTGGGCTAGCATGGGATGTCCCATAGAGTGTGATGCATGCATGACTTCTTCATAGATAATAAGGTGGTGGAAACTTGCATGAGAATTTATCACCATTGTGGGATGGCTAATGACACTTGCCCAGGGTTTCTAACTATTCTAAAAATGATAGAGACACTCTCTTTTACATTTTGAAAATGCTAGCCACTAATTTTTTACTTGATCTAGATCATTCAAGTTCCATCTAGATTGATATGAGCCATTAGTTTTTACCTTAATTGGAGATCTAGGAGTTTGACTAACTTGATCTAACTCTTAAAATTTGGTCTCCCACCTACAAAACATGGAAATGAAATTAATTAATATTATTTTATAAGTGGTCCAGTGATATACTTACCTTGGACATTCATATAACCTTGAAATACAACAATTCATGGTTAGGTGATTAATAAAATTTTTAGTTCAATTATACCCTATAAATGTGAAATTGATCATCCAACTACCTTAAAACAATGTATAACTTAGTGTTTTAGTGTAAAAAATAGACACTTAACATAGACCCATGAGGCATTTTGCTAGTCTTCAGTAAAATATGTGAAAAACCATTTTACAAGTTGAAATATTTGCTAGTACTCATGATTGCCTTTAGCATATGCAAGAAGTCCTTGAGCCCTAGGTTATGCCTTGTTAATGAGTTAGGCCTCGCAACGGTTTGTAGTGAATTTACCTAGAAAATTCAAAAAATCATTCCCAATTCAATTCTTAGTTTTATGTCAAAGAATTTTCTTCAATAACTCCACCAACTTTAACATTTTAATTGAAATGAATGAAAAGCTCAAAACCCTGCTCATATGCTAATAATATTCCAATTAAGTTTAGATCTTAGAGTGTAGAGTGTATATAGTCTACATATTCAATACATCTCTGTTTCTAAGTGGACTGCAACTTCTAGAACTCCATAAAAAAATGTTTGACCTAAATTCTCACTAATGACATATATTCAAAATGAGAAACTTTTAGAGAAAGGGGTAAAATCATATCTCTCTTTAATATATGATTAGAATTATAAATGAAAAAATAATCTTACATACACTCATGAAAGAATAAAAGTTATTAAGAAACTGGTTTTACAAATCCCTTTAAAAAGGCTACCATTGCCAAAAATTTAGAGATACTACACTATAGCTCTTAACCATTCGTATCCTCATTAGGACTATATTTCTCCTAGAATCATTAGATCTTATAATAGGATGAAATGTAAGCTTAGGATAGCATATGAAAAGAAAAGGATATAAAAGGTTACAAAGTCTTCAAGAAATAAGTAGAGGTCTTCTACTACAAAGTTGACAATTCTTCTTCTTCTTCTTCCTTTTTTTTATTTTTGTAATAAAGTGAACATTCTTTCATTTTTCTTCATTTTTTTCTTTCTCTTCCTTTCAAAACTTTTTTGCACTTTCTGTTGCACTTACAAGCATTACTTTTTGTGTCTTCTTAACATTCATTCTTTTATATTGCAACTTCATGATATTTCTTTAATCATACCTAACTTAGTTTTGGAGAAAATAGGTAATGGATAATTTATATCGTGTTCATATGGGTAAAGGTGACTTGGTTTAAGAAAAGAAATATCTTATAAAAGGTTGAAAAGGGCTAACTAGTGGCAAAAATATCTTTGGGTAGGCTTCATATCTTTAGGTCGACAACAAGCATGGCCAAAATTATTTTCTAGGTTTCATGTAACCTTTTAAATTCAATAAAATTCTGGGAAATTAAGTGTAATACTCCAATAATTCTTTTGTAATTATCCAAATCAAAAGAATGATGGGATTAATTATAAATTAAGCACACTAAAGAAAATTGGAATTTATTTATAACCCTTAGAAGAAAAGAATGACTCCAACACACACACAGGTTATAAGTCCCTACCATATTTCATCAAGATCTCTAAGTCAAACCACTTATCAATCTAGATGATATACATGCAACCGTGTGTACAATTGTGATATTACATTTAACTTACATGAAATACTTCAATAAATGAGTACAATAATGAGCTAATTATATAAAGTTTCATTAATAAGGTAAACTTAAATAAAGTAAATTTTAAAAAATCCAATGCTCATCATGGTATAAGAATTGACCTAAAAACTCAAAACATTTTCATTTTTTAAGAAAATCCAGTGCTCATCATGGCATAAGAATTGACCTAAAAACTTAAAACATTTTCATTTTTTCAAAATTTTAAAAAAATAAGGGAAAAAAACTAGAAAAGACAAATTTTTTCACTCGTAATCTAAATGAAACATTGTTTCCAATGTTTGAAAATTAGGACTAAAAAATAAATATGGGTGATGGATAAAAAGTAATTAATTCTAAAAAACTAATGTATAAAAGTGGTAGAAAGGGATAGAATTCACTCAGTCCTAGTAAAAAGGATCTTCCAAAGTTGTTGATTCAACTTCTGAATTATAATTTTCTAGGAATGGCTTTAGATGCTCACTATTGACTTTAAAAGTGTGACCCATCATTGTGTCTTCAATCTAAATAGCCTCATATGGGAAAACTTCTTTTATTACATATGGACTGATCTATTGAGACAAAACTTCTTAGGGGAAAAGATCGAGCATAGAGTTGTAAAGGACTTTTTGGAATGGATTAAAAGATTTTCTTCAAATATTTTTATCACAAAAAACTTTTGTCTTTTCATTATATATCCTATTACTGTCATATGCTTCTTGCCTTAATCATTTAGTTGTAGTTTTCTATAAGAGTCTACTTTATTCATATTGAAATTAAGAGTGTTTATGGCCTATTAAGATTTATGCTCCAATTCCATAGGCATGTGACAAGCATTGTTGTATATAATATGATATGGAGACATGGCAATCGAGCTTTTAAGTGTAGTCCTATAAGCCCAAAGAGCATCAATTAGTCAAAGTGACCAAATCCTTATGATCAGAGTTAGCAATCTTCTTAAGAATTTGCCCTATAGGTGATTAGAAACTTTAATTTGTCCCCTTGTTTGTGGCAGATTTGGCATTGCAACTTTGTGTTATATTATATTTTTTCGTGAGAGCTGTAAAAGTTTTGTGGCAAAAATGAGTCATGTTATCACTTGTTATAGCTCAAGGTGTCCCAAATCTTGAAAATATGTTTTCTTGTAAGAATTGTGATCATTATTCCTACAAGGAATAGCCTCAATCCACTTAGAAGTATAATCTATAGCTAATAAAATGTATAAATAACTAAAAGAAGATAGAAATGACCCTATGAAATTGATGCCCTAGCAATCAAATACTTTAGCTACATGGGGTTCATGGACATCATATTCCTTTGGGTTATTCCTCCTAACTTTTGACAATGCTCACATGATTGTAGAAGTCATGTGTGTCATTAAACAACATGGGCTAATAGAAACCACATTGCAAAATTTTTGTAGCTATTTTTTTCATAGAAAAATGCCCTCCTCATGCTTCAGAACCACAAAAGGAGATGAAACTATTTTTTTCTTTTTTAGGTAAATGTCTCCTAATTATTTGATTCAAGTATTATTTAAATAAATACAGATCATCCTAGAAGTAGTGTGTACATTGGGTAAAGATTTCTATTTTTCTCATTTATTCCAATGTTTAAGTATCTTTGTTGTAACTAAATAATTTGCAAATCAACAAAAAAGGGAGGATGGGAGATATTAAAGAGTTGCTAATAGGGAGATCTATCGATAATTTGCAACTCATCCAAAGGTTTGGTTAGGACAAGGTAAGACAAATGGTAAACTATTACATTCTCTACTCCTTATCTTCAATTTCAGTGTCAAATTTCTAGAGTAGGAGAATCCATTTAAGAATTCTTGGATAAGCATCCTTCTTTAGAAGTAGGTATTTAAGTGCTAAATGATATGTGAACATCACTATCTTAGAACCAACCAAGTAGGACTTGAACTTATCCAAATAAAAGACAATTTGCAAAGAGTTCCTATTCCTTTTTTGTAGTTGAATAGTTCATTTGGTTGTTGTTTAATGTCCTAACATTGGTCCAACAATATAATCAATAACATCACACATGATTTCAGAAGGTAAACTTCCAATCAGGTGGCTGCAAGATAGGTGTAGTGGTTAACTTATCCTTTAGCTTTGTAAAAGCTTTTTGACAATCATCAATCCACTCAAAAGGGGTATCCTTTATAAGGAGGTGACACAATGGTCAAAATATTGTACTAAAATCCTTAATAAACCTCTTACAAAATCCTACATGACCAAAATAGGATTGAATTTCCCTAACTAATTTAGGGATAGGAAGATTAGCTATGAAATGTGACGACCCGGGTTTTCCCATGCATTTTTAAATGCAATATCTAATTCCTAAGGTGGGATGCATCCCTATTTGAAAACCATTTTATAAAAACCATGTAATGCAGCAGAAAATCTTTAGTTTTAAACACATTTTGAAAACCCCGAGTGTCATTTGCTTTCACAACCACCAAAGTAGTTTTTGAAAAACTTCAGAAATCATAAATATTTTTCCCTAGGTCTATCCAGTCATAGTACATAGTCCAACTGTAATTAAATACAAATACATGTCCAAAGGGTAGAGAGTTTACTCATATCTATAGTTGTCTCCTTTGTTTATTCACTTGCTCGTAGCACTAATATCTCCTGAGACATCTTCTATTTGTGAGTGGAACTATCCTGAAAAATGTTATGTATAGGGTGAGTCTATACTATACTCAGTAGGAGTCTATCACTACTAGTTTTGCAACGCACGTTCAATATCGATATTAAAAACCACTGTCGAATTGAAATACTAACGACTTAAAGAATAGCATAGTCCAAGTCGAAAGTATCACATATCATAAACATAATGATATGCATAAGATGCTCAACTGAATCCAACTCATGGATATTTGGTATGGTATGGTCGACCAACCTCATGTCATGCCATATGCAATGTAAGTAAATCATCAAACCATAGGGTCCAAACTATACCCACGACCTAGCCGCCGTGTGGTTCCCGGGTACCTGAGGACATAGGGTCATATGCCTCCACGGGACATATGACACTTATTCGTCGTAAATCATGCAATTTATGCAATCGGTTGCAAAACATGCATGCAATGCATAAAATCTGCTCATGCTAGTATTGCATTCAAAGTCATAACCCTGCCTAAAAGCTTGACAGCCTAGAAGCCTGCCAGCCTAGAAGCCTTGTCAGCTCTCTCTGGCCCCCCCTCCTCAGCCCACCCTCATTAGTCAAGGCTACACTGATCATGCAATCTATGCATGTAGCACATGTCTTGGCAATATATGCGCAATGTATTTTTTCAAAACCTGTCCTCTTTGGGTCCCTCACAACTGCCTACCCAGCGTCTTTTGGGCACTCCAGCGTCTTTTGGTAACCCTCAAGGACATGCAATTTTTCAAGAACTCAATGCTCACAAATCATACAATATATGCAATTGTTTGCAAAAGATGTCTATGTATAATGTATTTGTCATATGCATGCTGAATTCGTTTATAAGATTAAGTCATGCTAAACAAGTCATATAACTTAAACATAAAACATGAGTTCTCAAAACAATCATAGGTTCTTTTTAAAAAGTCTAGTAGCGATAGAGCACCCACCTCAAAGTCTCCTGGAGTTGCGTCCTTTATCACTTTAACCCGTCCCTAGGTCTCATTTATAAACTCCTGGGTATGAATGGATACAAGGAGTCCTTATTAATTTCAATCCATTTAGTCATTAGATTGCTAGCTCTGCCTATTGGGTCCATGGTCCTTACCTAATTCATTTGTCAGGCTAGATCCTATGGTGTGGATCTACTTTCCAATAGTTAAACTCTGTAATTTATCCTCTAATCCTAACTTTAAAGTCTCATTAGGTCCACGTGCCCCAGTTCCCAGGACACCCGTGTATCCTGGTTGAACTGCGACCGCCTTACGTGCATGCGCGCCCAAAGGCCATGCCAGGGACCGCGTTGTGCATGCGCACATGCATGCTCAAGTGACGCATATCATCGCACGGACGCATCTTGTAGCATGGCGCATCTCAACTCCCAGGGACGCCATGCTGCATGTGCACCTGAAGGCCGCACCTGGGACAGTGTACGCACTGTCGTACACCTGGAACCCATCCCAGGGACCCAGTCCCAGGTGCACGTGCAGCATGGCGTCCTTGGGATGCCTGGTTCGTGCAAGGCCGGCCCAAGCCGACTTGGAACGTTTTCTGGCCAAGAACCCAGTTGGAAAATGACTGGAAAAGACCAGATCCGGCATGGATCTGGCCTGGGGAAGCAAACGGAGAGAAGGTAGAGGAAAATGACTTACCTGGGTCACCTGGGGACGCCTTGCCAGTGGTGCATTTCCCTCTACTGGAATTCCATGTTTGTCAGAACGCACGAAGGGGAAAACCCCAATGCCAGACCGGAACAAGAGGAGAGAGGGGAATGGGGAGAATGGCCGGGCCGACTTGGCCTGGCCGTTGCTGGAAAACTCAGCGGAAACTGGGATTCAGATTCTAGCTAGAAACCCCAGCCCCAAATGATTGGAAAATCATGTTTTTGGAGAGGGGAGATGGGGCTTTTTACAGCCCTGCTATGGCGGTGCTGCCAATGGCAGTGCCGCCCTTGGTGGTGGCAGATCTCTCTGGAAAAATCAGGATTGAGGGTTTCTGGAGAAGTCTGGAGGTGAAAGATGACAGGGGGTGCCGTTATCAAAACGGCCCCCTGCGTTTTTTGTTTTTTCGTTTTTCTGTTTAAATTACAGAACTGCCCATGATCTTTAAACGGCCGTAACTTCTTCATACGAACTCCGTTTTGGCTGATTTTTGAGGCGTTGGATTCCATTTTTCGAGTAGAATCTAGTGGTACCAAGTTTCCTCACAAATTCCTTTGTTTACTATTTTAAATAAAGTGAAACATTTAACTCAGTTTATTTCCTATAGAATGTTCAATTTTCGTTAAAAATAGTGTAAATTGCTCGGGCATTACATTATTACCCTCTTAAAAGAATTTTGTCCTCGAAATTCCATAAATTATCATCTTCCAGGTATTTGTTTCTTAGATAACTTCTTGGTGAATGCATTCTCCCCTTAGGAATCAAATCTAGGCTCAACCTCAATTTATCATTTCTATTGTTCCTCCTACAAGGCCTTACCTATAAGGGTCGCTTTCGCTGCGTACTCTGATGCATACTCCCACATGTGCCAGTTTAACAATACTGGTTTCTAGCAGTAATTCATCTATCTCAAAATCCTTAGATGCTTATACTTTTCTCATCATGTATAGGATAATCCCTTTCATCTAGTGATCTCTTTTATCATCCACAAGTCCAAAAAGTTACCTTCTTTCTATTGTGTCTAACTTTGCTTCTTATCTTTTATATTTGTCCCCAAGATACTTCAATAATTGATATGGTATCATGTGCTCTATAGCCAAACTCTTAATTAACTTCAAATTTCAACTGTCTGTCATTTTCCATATGTGACTTGATTCCTCGACCAAAGTTATATTCAAAATAAAATCATGAAAGCCAATTAGTGGCATCTTCCATCGAGGACCTTATCATATACTGAAAGTAAAATGTCCTAACTCTATATCCCATTTCATAGTTATTGAATTCATTAAACGCTTTTCTCCGTGAAGATTTTATCCAAACTCATGTCAATTGTTAATGGTCGATTCATCATCATGGGTCAAATGTCCTCGTCCAGAGGCCTATCTCACAATTCACATCAATTGGTCATTAGGATTTTCAATAATGTTCCCATTTATGCAAAGCAAAAAGTCTCTTATTCATAACCGAGTACTCTTACTAGGTCATGGTTGAATCCTTTGTCATCATCCTCTTTGTCCTTTGTTTGCTTGATGGTTTTCTTCGTAACCTTTCAATCCAAAAAGTTCTATACTCAATCCAGTAGGGTTAGTCCTTAGGAAATTCCTTCAATTGATTTTTGTACTTGGTATATGCACATAACAACTATCTTTTTATCTAAAGGCAATGTAACATTAAATCTTCACCTTATAGTGTGCTAGCCATGTCACCTTTTCTCCTTTCATCCCCTATGTCAATATATTGTTTAAAATTTTATCAAGGCTTTATCGTTAACCATGCAGTCTGTATTGTCAGGAGGTATCTTCATAAGTAGTGATTTTTTCAATTCCTCAAATTTTATCCTTCAAGTGCCTCCTTATACTTAGCTTATAATAGCAGTTCTCGTTCAATAACTACTTCATCAAGTTATGCCGAAGCTATTAAATCATCAAATTTGAAAAACACTTAGGTAAGCATGGAACATTTTTGTAGACATATAGAAAGACTTTATTTGATTACCTATTGATCTCTTTCCAGATATATCTTTGTCATAAGCTCAAGGGTCTCTAAAGTGATCGGTACTTATCTACCTTTCTTTTCAATCCAAGTCAGCAGCATCTTCCAGACCCAAAGTAATTTCTACACCTTGTCATGGTAGCCATTAAGGTTTGGAAAATCTTTCATATTGGTTTAGATCACTTCTTATTTTTGCTCCTATCTCAGTTCCAACTGTCCTCATCAACTGACCTCATACCCTCAATTGACTTAGTCTAATAAGTACTTTCTTTTTTTCTTTTCTTTTTTTTCAAGGAAAACTCAAGTCTAAAGACTTATAACATCTTTCTGAGTATATAACTTCGACTACTAACTCATAGATACTAACATACTTGATTAATTAGGGTGGGATACCTTTATTTAGTCAATAGCACTTTAAAGGTAATGACTAAATAATGGTCTTAAGATTTTTGGTCTCCCAATCTATAATAGTAAGACCTCCATTTTGATCCTTGATGGTACCCTACTTGCTAAATGGGCAAGTTACTGTCCCAGCTTAATTCCTTTTTCAATATACTTTATTAGCAAGGTGGGATATCACCAAATTTTCCTTTTTATGGATTATATCCATTGGTGTTCCCCATAAGCTGATGAATCCGATAAGAATCTAATTGTAATAATTGATATCAGACCATTTGTAGAATTTAATTTCTAGTTGGTCATCATTCCTCTTCGAAAATTTCTTGTCGCATAATCTCCTGAAATTCGACACTCTACTCAAAGTCTTAAACCCCATATGCTTTCTCTCTTTATACTCTTTTACAATAAGATCACCAACTCATCTATCATTATTCCTTTGCATTGTTTGGTTTACCTTCCTATAGGATTCAAGATGATAGCTTTGTACGTATCTCCATAAAGTCATGATCTTCTTCTTTTGAATATTCAATATTCATTGAATACTTATAGTTACATCTATATCTCTTTCTTTCTTTTCTTCAAAATCCTCATTTTTGTCTACCTAGATCAATGTCTTCATGTGCTTTGTTGCATATAATCGATACTACATCTACTGCTTTACTTAACAGATATGATAAACTGAATGCTTCTCAGAAATTCTAAATTGTCTTAAGATCATTGAAATCCTCAATTGCCTATAGCCTCAATAAAATTCATACATTGTCTTAATAATGTCATTGATGTCTTGATCATGCTATACTTTTCTTA
Source organism: Warburgia ugandensis (assembly GCA_035236585.1). Lineage (NCBI taxonomy): Eukaryota > Viridiplantae > Streptophyta > Magnoliopsida > Canellales > Canellaceae > Warburgia > Warburgia ugandensis. Next base: position 50,231,445 of record CP141133.1, on the reverse strand, counting down.
CAAGTTTATGTTAGGATCAATCAATTATCATCCTTAGATTATCATCAAAATGTTTTGATAACTCGGTTGAATTCATTTCCCTATCATATTTGTGTTATGTTCCTCTTAATCACACAATATGTCATCTCCTGATCTCCTCCATTATACTCAGGTAATTATTATTCGATAACACTTTACACTTCATAAGACTCTAATTAAGGTATCCAAAATTGAGCTAAGTCCTTCAAGATCCATACCTTTGTGATCTAGTATGAGTCACAGTTATCTCATAGTATCATCTTGTATGCTCATCCCTCTTAGATTATCATCAACATCTTCTCAAAGTCTGTCTTTTACATCCCCTATCATACTTATATCATATCCTTATGATAGTGTACTCATATTCTGATATTCTTTATGATGGTAAGATAGCCATCTAGGTTCTTCAATTTTCTCACCTTTGATGAGATTACCTTATTGCAGGTCAAAACTATCTACTAACAAGTTCACTAACATCTTTATTCATCATTCTCATCATAATATGATCCTTATATGAGTTTTCATCTTTGCACCACTGCACAACAATCCTTAATCCTTAAGTCGTCTTAGACTAGATTTTGGATAAGGGCTGCACTATCCTCTGCCTAATTATTTGTTAAACCAAGCTGTGTTTCACCTATTTATTTATGGTGAACTGCCTTGTGCATTAATATTATAATCCTCAAATAGAAGTAGTCATCTCTACTACTCCTATTTATACTACTTCTTCTTATTTTCTCTATTGTCTATGACCCTTGGACATGTTGGACTGGCTGTGAAAGGATAAAACATGGGCTCTGATACCAACTGTGACGACCTAGGTTTTCCCATGCATTTTTAAATGCAATATTTAATTCCTAAGGTGGGATGCATCCCTATTTGAAAACCATTTTATAAAAACCATGCAATGCAGCGAAAAATCTTTAGTTTTAAACTCATTTTGAAAACCCTGAGTGTCATTTGCTTTCACAACCACCAAAGTAGTTTTTGAAAAGCTTCAGAAATCATAAATATTTTTCCTCAGGTCTATCCAGTCACAGCACATAGTCCAATTGTAATTAAATACAAATACATGTCCAAAGGGTAGAGAGTTTACACACATGTATAGTTGTCTCCTTTGTTTATTCACTTGCTCGTAGCACTAATATCTCCTGAGACATCTTCTATTTGTGAGTGGAACTATCCTGAAAAATATTAAGGATAGGGTGAGTATATACTATACTCAGTAGGAGTCTATCACTACTAATTTTGCAATGCATGCTATGTTTAAAATCATATGCTCCTAAAAACATGTGCATGTTCAAACAATCACCTTCAATATCGATATTAGAAACCACTGTCGAATTGAAATACAGATGACTTAAAGAATAGCATAGTCCAAGTCGAAAGTATCATATATCATAAACATAATGATATGCATAAGATGCTCAACTGAATCCAACTCATGGATATTTGGTATGGTATGGTCGACCAACCTCATGTCATGCCATATGCAATGTAAGTAAATCATCAAACCATAGGGTCCAAACTATGCCCATGACCTCGCCGCCGTGTGGTCTCCGGGTACTTGAGGACACAGGGTCATATGCTTCCACGGGACATATGACACTTATTCATCATAAATCATGCAATTTATGCAATCGGTTGCAAAACATGCATGCAATGCATAAAATCTACTCATGCTAGTATTGCATTCAAAGTCATAACCTTGCATAGAAGCCTAACAGCCTAGAAGCCTGCCAGCCTAGAAGCCTTGTCAGCTCTCTTTGGCCTGCCCTCATCGGCCAGCCCTCATCAGCCCGCCCTCATCGGTCAAGGCTACACTTATCATGCAATCTATGCATGTAGCACATGTCTTGGCAATATATGCGCAATGTATTTTTTCAAAACCTGTCCTCTTTGGGTCCCTCACAACTGCCTGGCCCTCACAACTGCCTACCTAGCATCTTTTGGGCACTCCAGCGTCTTTTGGTAACCTTCAAGGACATGCAATTTTTTAAGAACTCAATGCTCACAAATCATACAATATATGCAATTGTTTGCAAAACATGTCTATGCATAATGTATTTGTCATATGCATGCTGAATTCGTTTATAAGATTAAGTCATGCTAAACAAGTCATATAACTTAAACTTAAAACATGCGTTCTCAAAACAATCATAGGTTCTTTTTAAAAAGTCTAGTAGCGATAGAGCACCCACCTCAAAGTCTCCGGGAGTCGTGTCCTTTATCACTTTAACCCTTCCCTGATTCTCATTTATAAACTCCTGAGTATGAATGGATACAAGGAGTCCTTATTAATTTCAATCCATTTAGTCATTAGATCGCTAGCTCTGCCTATTAGGTCCATGGTCCTTGCCTAATTCATTCGTTAGGCTAGATCCTATGGTGTGGATCTACTTTCCAATAGTTAAACTCTGTAGTTTATCCTCTAATCCTAACTTTAAAGTCTCATTAGGTCCACGTGCCCAAGTTCCCAGGACACCTATGTATCCTGGTTGAACCGCGACCGCCTTACGTGCGTGCGCACCCAAAGACCGTGCCAGGGACTGTGTTTTGCACGCTCACATGCATGCTCAAGTGACGCGCATCATCGCACGAACGCATCTTGTAGCATGGCGCATCTCAGCTCCCAGGGCACCCCGTGCACCCTGGTCGAGCCAGGACTCGTGCCCCATGTCGCGCGCGCACCTGAAGGCCACACCTGGGATAGTGTACGCACTGTCGTACACTTGGAACCCGTCCTAGGGACCCAGTCCTAGGTGCACGTGCAGCATGGCGTCCCTAGGATGCCTGGTTCATGCAGGGCCAGCCCAAGCCAGCTTGGAATGTTTTTCGGCCAGGAACCCTGCTGGAAAACAATTGGAAAAGGCCAGATCCGGCATGGATCTAGCCTGGGGGTAGCAAACAGAGAGAAGGTAGAGGAAAATGACTTACCTGGGTTGCCTGGGGATGCCTTGCCAGTGGTGCGTTTCCCTCTGCTGGAATTCCATGTTTGTCGGAAACCATGAAGGGGAAAACCCCAATGCCAGACCAAAGCAAGAGGAGAGAGGGGAATGGGGAGAATGGCCAGCCCAACTTGGCCTGGCCGTTGCCGAAAAACTCAGAGGGAACTGGGTTTCCAATTCTAGCTGGAAACCCCAGCCCCAAATGACTGGAAAATCACGTTTTCGGAGAGGGGAGATGGGACTTTTTATAGCCTTGCTATGGCAGTGCTGCCAATGGCGGTGTTGGCCTTGGCGGTGGCAGATCTCTCTGGAAAAATTAGGATTGAGGGTTTCTGGAGAAGTCTGGAGGTGGAAGACGACAGGGGGTGCCGTTATCAAAACGGCCCCTGTGTTTTTCGTTTTTCTGTTTAAATTACAGAACTGCCCCTGACCTTTAAACGGCCGTAACTTCTTCATACGAACTTCGTTTTGGGTATTTTTGAGGCGTTGGATTCCATTTTTCGAGTAGAATCTAATGGTACAAAGTTTCCTCACAAATTCCTTAGTTTACTATTTTAAATAAAGCGAAACATTTAACTCAGTTTATTTCCTATAGAATGTTCAATTTTCATTAAAAATAGTGTAAATTGCTCGGGCATTACATGAAATCACCCTTAGCTCTAGAACTTTGGTTGAGACTATATGACCAAGAACAATTTCCTCAAGAACCATGAAATGGCATTTCTCCCAATTCAACACTAAGTTTTTGCTCTTCACAAAGGTGTAAGATTTTTCATAAGTTTTCAAGACATTGCACAAAAGAATCCTCAAACACTTAAGAGGATGTATCAAAATAATGTGGCTACACCAAAACTGGTTGCAAAGAACTAAAAGCCCTTCTTTGAAGTTCGTCCAACATACATGGCTTACATAACTAATTCAAAAGTCATCCATAAAAATCTCTAAAATCCTTTCCACCATATAAAAAATTCTCAGTGTGCATCATTGAAATGTGGTAGGAGCATTACATCATCCAAATGGCATCCTTTTGCAAGAAAAAGTTCCAAAAGGACATGTAAACATTGTATTTTTTTGGTCCTCATGTTCAATTTCTATTTGGTTATACCTAGAATATCCATCTAGAAACTAGTGAAACTAGTGACCTCCGAACGTTCTAGCATTTGATCCACAAAGGGAACTGATGACATTCACTCATTCTAACATGTGATCCACAAAGGGCAACAAAAAATGATTCTTCCTTGTGATGACACTTTATTTCCTATAATCTACATCTATTTTCCAACCAGTGGCAACTCAAGTAGGAGTGAGTTCATTGTTAGTATTAGTTTCCACTATCACTCTAAATTTCTTAAGGACTACTTGGGTTGGACTCAACCATTTTCTATCACTTATGGGGTAGATAATCACTACATCAAGTATTTTAAGAATTTCTTCCCTAACTACATCCTTCATATTAGGATTGAGCCTTTGTTTTAGCTAATGGCATGTTTTAGGATCATTCTCTAAATAAATTCTATGGGTATAGATTAAAGGGTTAATGCCCTTTATATTAGCTCGAGTCCATCCCAATGAGCTTAGTTGGTAGAGGTTTTAATGACCTAAAAACTACCCTTTTCTCCTAAATATACATATTTAAGCTTAGTTGGTAGAGGTTTTAATTCCAACTTAGGAGTTTCATTGAGGCTGTGGTCAAAGTGGACTACCTCTATGGTAGTTCCACATAATGAGGATTTCATTTTTCTTTGTCTATAATGGGCATAGGACGAAGGAGGCATCAACTTCCTCTATTAATGCATCCTCAATGAAATCATTATAATGAGCTTGACAGGCCTCAAGTGGATATGCAAGGAAGATGATATAAATTGATCTTGCACCATTGTATTGATCATGTTTACATAGTCCAAGTCATTTGATGTATCTCCTAATTGCTAACAAATATCAAAGATATTTAACTCAAAGATTATGTTGCCAAATGAAGTTTCTTGACACCATTTTTATAATTGATTAAGGCATTGGAAATAGCCAAAAATGGACATCCCAGAATGATTGGTATTTCATTCTTCTCATTTAGCATTGGTTGTGTGTCTAGAACTAAGAAATCTACAGAAAAATAGAATTGTTCTATCTAGACTAGTATATCTTTGACTACCCTCTTAACATTATAACCAATCCATTTACTAAATGCTATGTGGTGGAAGTAGGTTTGACCTTACCTAGACTAGATGGACTTATAGTGTGTATGTCAATAGATTGGCACTGGATCCTAAATCAAGTAAGGCTTGATTAATCTTATGGTTGCCAATAATGCATGTTAGGGTGGGGCAACAAAGATCTTTATACTTAGGCATCGTGTGGTACTGAAGATAATCAAAACACTGCTCGAATAGTGCTTATTATGACTTGATTGCGTATCAAGTAGAGTTAGAGTCAACATTTAAATTAGGGCATTTAGTGTATGATAGTTTATGTAAGGACGTCGATCTCAGAACCCAAAGCTAGTACCTTTCAACTCAGAGATTCAATGCAGCCTAAGACAAGGAGAAAGAAACCAAGTTCGTATCCCAATGGTGAAACCACTAGCAGAAGTCAAGCTCAAGGCCATTGGAGATTTCTTTGCACTACTACAACTCAACACCCCATCCTGTATAGCTTTACCCCTACAAATGTAGACCACTTTAAGTTGATGTTAGGAGTCATACAATTGTTCCCCACTTTTTATGTTCAAGACCAAGACGACCCCTACCTATATATCAAGGATTTCCTTGATATTTGTGCCATTTTTAAGTTCCAAAATTTTTTGGACAATTCATTAGGTTATTCCCATTCTCTCTCAAGGACAAAGCTAAGTCATGGCTTAATTCCTTAGAGGTAGGTTCCATCAATACATGGGACCAATTTTCTAAAATGTTTTTGAACAAGTTCTTCCCTGTTCACAAAACAAATGTCCTACATTGTGAAATTATTAATTTCCAACAAAGGAATGATGAACAATACTACAAATGTTGGGAATGTGAACTACTATAGAAGTGGCCACATCATGGATTTGAAAAATGGTACCAAGTTCAATATTTCTATAAGGCATTGGCATCTCAAAATGGACAAATGATAGAAGCAGCGAGTGGAGGGACCCTCATGCTAAAGGATGAGTGAGGCTTGGGAGTTCTCTATGAGATAGGAGTGCATACTAATCTATCCAACAAACTCAACTCTGTTCTAGCAAGAATGGATAAGTACAATAGCAAAGTAGACAAGCTTGAAACTATGTTTCAATCCTGTATGGCTACCTCATCCCTTAAACCTTCATAAGAGGTTTGTGCTATATGTTCTAGCCAGCCCATATAACCACATCATGTCCATCAAATAGAGTGTTGAACTATTATATTGAATGGATTAAATGCATATAACCAACCTAGCAACAATCCATATTTTGAGACCTACAACCCTAGATAGGCTAGGCATCCAACTTTTCCTAGTCAAAGAATGATTACTAAGGGGGGCCATTAGTGAACCCCCCACCCAAAAATTTCTTCATAAAGCTATAGTTCCCCAACAACCACCTGACTTCCAACAGCCTCAGCAACAAAAGAAACCATCTTTAGAGGAAAACATCTAGACCATTCTTAAAAAACATTTAATAGATAATGATAGCACTAAAAAGGCCTTACACCAATTGGAAAATGATAGTAGACATTTAGCCCATGTCAACTCTCAAGCCATAGCCTAGTTAAATATGCAAGTAAGTCGATTGTCAGCTGAACTACATAACAGAGGAAAGGGCCAGTTCCCTAGTCAACCCATCCTTAACTCGAAGGGCCAATTTGAGATAGGGTCATGTTCTCAAAACCTTAACCCTCATAAGCACGTCAAATCTATAACCATCCTTAGGAGCTATCACTAGATGGATAACAAATTAAGGCACCCTAAGGAAATTGTAGAGGAGGAAGAGGCAACCAAAACACAAGAGAAAGAGAAGACCCTATAGAACCTATAGTGGAGGCACCCTATGTGCCTAAAGCCCCTTTTCCTCAGTCACTAAACAAGGCTAAAAAGGGAACAAACTTCAATGAGTTAATAGAGGTATTGAGACATGTCCAAATCATTATTTCATTGCACAATGGAATTAAAGACATCCCCACCTATGCCAAATTCTTAAAAGAGCTTTGCACAAGAAAAAGAAAGCTTTCCTCACTGAGCCAATAAGCTCTTTGATTCAATAGAAGACCCCACAGAAGTTTAGGGACCAGGGTATCCTATCATTTCCTGTGTTATTGGAGATCATGCCATAGATAGGGAATTACTTGACTTAGGGGTGAGTGTTAATTTGTTACCATACTCTGTCTATGAGTGACTAAGACTCAGTGAGTTAAAACCAAATGCTACCACACAGCAATTAGCTAATAGATATATCAATATACCACAAGGTTTGTAAGTAGATGTCTTCATACAGGTGGACTAGTTCTATTACCTAGTTAACTTCATTCTACTAGACACCTAACTTGAATCCAATCCCACCAGTCAGATTCCATTCATAATTGGACATCCATTCTTGGAAACATCCAATGCCTTTATCAACAACGTTTAGACCTCGATGATTCTTGTGATGTCAATTTCATTGACAATTTAATTAATAACTTTCATCCACCATATGTCCATCTCTGATCCACTGAAGGCTTCTCTCATGCATTTTAAAGTAGAATTTGATTTAGACAAGACTATTGAGGAGGTAAACACCCTTCCAGAGGTTACCACATTCATGGATATCTCCAAGAGAGGTCCTTATGTGGAATAACTTGCACCTTTTGAATCTGTCCCAATACCCTTGATAGAGCAACCACCATTTCTAGACCTAAAAACCTTGCCTGACAACTTGAAATATTCATACTTAAGCCCATATGAAACCTTACCTGTGATAATAGTATTTGATTTAGATAACGAACAGGAGGGTAAGCTTTTAGATGTCCTTAAGAAACATAAAACTGCACTAGAGTGGACGATAGTTGACATAAAAGGGTTTAGTCTAGCTATATGCATGCATAAGATACACCTAGAAGAAAATACAAAACCTTCTAGGAAAATTCAAAGATGACTTAATCCCCACATGAAGGGTATGGTTAAAGATGAAGTCCTAAAGCCTCAAGATGTTGACATAATATACCTTATCTCTAACAACATTTGGTTTAGTCCCCTTCAAGTTGTACCCAACAAATTCGAGGTTATGGTAGCCAAAAATGAGGATAATGAGTTAGTACCCACCAATATGACCACCAAGCTTGCATTGACTATTGAAAGCTGAATGCTGTCATAAGGAAAGATCACTTTCCTCTACTCTTCATTGACCAAATGCTAGAGAGGTTTGCCAAACATAATTATTATTGTTTTCTTGATGGATATTCGAGTTATAACCAGATTCTTGTAGCACTAGAGGATTAGGAGAAGACCACCTTCACCTATCCCTTAGAACCTTTGCTTACCGACGTATGCCTTTTGAGCTTTGTAATGCTCTAGCTATATTTCAAAGGTGTATTTTGAGCATTTTCTTTGATATGATAGAAAGGTTTCTAAAGGTGTTTATGGATGACTTCTAAGTATTTGGGTCATCATTTGATGAGTGCCTACACCACTTAAAGTTAGTTCTAGCAAGGTGTCAGGAGAAAATTCTTGTTTTAAACCTTGAAAAGTGCTATTTTATGGTATAAAGTGGGATAGTTTTAAGCCACATAATATCACCCAATGGGATAGAAGTTGATAAGGCAAAAGTGGATTTAATAACCAACCTTCCTCCACCAAGGATAATGAAATAAATCCACTCCTTTTTTTACTTTGATGAGAACGATAAGAAAGCACTTGAGTGACTAAAGGCTGAGTTGACTTCTGCACCCATTATCCAACCACCAGATTGGAATGCACCTTTCGACATTATGTGTGATGCATTAGATTATGCCATTGGAGCTGTCTTGGGTCAGCACATTGACCCATGTAATATATTATGCTAGTAAAACACTAAATGATGCGCAACTCAATTATTCAACTATAGAGAAAGAGTTGTTAGCTATAGTGTTTGCTTTGGATAAGTTTAGATCTTACTTGTTAGGGTCTAAAGTTATAGTGTACATGAATCATGGAACTTTAAAGTACGTCCTTTCTAAAAGAGGAGGTTATATTTCTAATGCCTAAATCATTTCCTCGGTTTCCTATAACCTATCAAATTTAATCAACTTTTAGATAATTAAGGGTAATACTCATACAATAATCTCAGTTTGATAAAATTAAAGAAATAACTAAAAATATAGTAATGCTATAAGTGGTTCCTTCATTTATTGCTCCATACATTCTTATATCTTGTGGTTCATGGAACTTGTAAAAAATCCATAGATCATAGTAGTCATTGGCCCCCATGAAATAATTTCTTTTAGAACTTACAAAGTAAATATTTAGAAATTTTTGTAATAGCTGGTAGAGAAGGGTTTTCTGTGTGATGGAATTTACTTATAAAGGTCTTAAAATAACAAATGGCTCTAAAAATTAAATAGGTAAGTCTCCACAAATTTCCTTCAAGATCTCTATAGTCATAACTACATATCAATCTACCCTACATACATGCAGTAGGGTGTCCAATTGTAATATGAGATTAGATTCCATGAAATACTTTAGAAAATGAGTAAAATAATGTATTAATCATTTACAATTTTATTAAAAAGCTAAAGATGAAAAGAAAGACTAGACTTCAGAAAATTCAATTCTCATCATTGTATAAGAATTGACCTAAAAACTCAAAATATTTTCTAAATAATTCTAATTTTCATGCCAATTTAATTTTTTTTTAAATTTCAATTTTTTTTTAAATAAGAAAACAACTACAAAAGGACTAGAATTCACTAGAATTCTATACCCCAACCTAAATGAAACATTGTCTCCAATGTTTAAAAATTAGGATGATGATAATTTTTTAAGAAATGTAAAATGGAAAATGATGGAAAACACATTTTGTAAACTATGGTCCAAAAATATAATAGATGGAAAATTTTGAAATGCAAAAATAACACTGTTTGAAACTTCCCTAGGTCCCATTGAAATGGGCTAGACAAGGCTCTGAAAAAGAAGGGTATGCAAATTTATCTTGCACCATTGAATTTACCATTTAACACTAGGCAATGTCTTAAATATAGCTACAAGCTGCTTCTGCTAATTACAAACAATCTTAGGAGCTTGATGCAACCTTTGTGGAAATGGAGCAAGGGTGTGAGATGGATTGGTGGGTGGGAGATTTTTCTTATCAACAACTTTATCTTTTTTCTTAAGAGGTTTCATTACTATTTTAACATTTATAAGACCTAATTTGTCAATTACCTTACCACTTCAGAGAATAGTAATAACCTTTATTTGTTCCATGATTGAACTTGAAGAGCACTCTTTACAACCCACATGTGTACCTTTGTGGTTTTCTTGTGGTTGAGTAAGAATTGTTCTTACATTTATGGTTTCAATGAGTTGATTCATTGTGTTCTTTATTTCATTCATGGATTTTTCAAATTAAGCATTTTTCTTCTCCTAGTTTTAGATAAATCAGTTAAGATTGTCATTTAATTGCCTCTTAGGTGGGCACATGTAGGGTCCATGAGCAAGAGACCCTTGATTTTGTTGGTAGGGTTGGTATTAGGCTTTTTCAGAGACATCACATTGGTTTGATTGCACCAACTAAAATTAGGATGATGTTACCAGTTGAGGTTATATGTCTAAGAATATGGGAAACAAGATATTTTAGATGAATTCAAGAAATGTTCTTGTTCATGAAAAACATCCTACAAAGTTGGAATTATGGGGCATTCTTGAGTGGGGTGTGAGGTGCTTTTACAATTACCATACACCTATTCGACATTCTTAGAAAATTGTCCCATTTTTTTATGACCTCAACTTTTCTTAGGATGTTATTTTAGCATTCATATCATATTTTCCAGACATAGCATATAATCCTACCCAAATGAATGTGGTGGTGGATTTGCATTTGTCATGGTAATCTACTTTTTCTAAGTCAACCTAAGTTTGTGAACTATGTGCCAACAATTCCAAATACTTTTACATCTTTACGAGTTGTTTATTGAAAAATTTGCTATTACACATCATTTCAAAAAATTAGCGCATATCATAGTTATGTCCATCATAAAAATAAGTTAATTAAATGCCAAGGTTCATATCCATAATTTCTTGAATCTTTCTCAGCTTTGATAGAATGCCTCTTTATCCTTCTGGGTGAAGTTCATGATTTTATTATGTAGAGTATTTGTTTTATTCATAGGGAAGAGCTTATTCTAGAACTCCCTAATCAATTATTACAAAGTTCTTATTGAACCTGTTATTAGTGCATTAAACTACATCTTAGCATTTTCCTTCAAACAAAAAGAAAATAGCTTAAGTCTTATCTTACTAATTCGATGGTTTGTTTATGCTGAGTAGTGTACAATTCATTAAATTCTTTAATATGTAGTTAAGGACTCACTATTTAAGCAATAAAATTTAGAAAGTAATTGTACTATTATCCATAATTCAATCATACCAGCATTTTGAGGTAAAATGACACATCAAGGTGTTCTAAGGCATGTAGGCTAAAGGTAATCTCTTAAAGTTCTTCCATGGGGATTTGATTCTATCAATTATCCCTGTGTGCACTTTATTGGTCCCATTTCCTAATGTTATTTCACCTTTCTCTAGGTGGTGGATGATTCATGTAATAACCCCAATTTTTGTAAATTGATTGAGAAAATCAATTTAGTTTGAATTTTGAGAAATTACGGGGTGGAATATTAGGTTATTGGAAATTATTTTTTATATAGATTAAAACATGATTTAAAACTGATAAATTATGAATGTACTAAAAAAATCAATCGAAATGACACTAAGTATGTTCAATTCCGATTTAAATGAAAAATTCTTAATTTTCTCCATTTTTATGAATAAAAGGGTAAAATGGAAATTTTACCCATAATCGAGATTTAAGACTTCAATATTTAGAATGTACTTAGAAATACAATTCCAACGCCACTAAGCACTCTCAATTCTAAGTTCGGGAGAATAAAATGAATTTTTCTCCATAAAAGGGTAAAATGGTCCTTTCACACCTTCGTGGGGGCCACAAATGAATCCAATGGCCAGAAAACACATAATGAGTGGTCAAACCACTACTAGATGATAGTAGAGAAGGAGGTGGCAGTGCAAGATCCAATGTTAATTTAATATTCAAAAGAATTGAAACATAATTATTACAAGTAATTATGAGAAATTCAAAAACATCTATAAATATACCCCCAAAAATCTTGCAAAAATGTTCATTAAAATTCCCACAAATTTATCTTACTTCCCTTGAAAAACTAAATCTAGATTCATTCCCAAATTTCCAAAACTCCCAAAAATCTCTCTTCTTTCACTTTCTCTCTCCTCTCTCTAAATTGGAACAAGAGACCTAAATTTAATTAGGCACTCTGTTCCAGATCAAATATCATAGATCTCATCGTATAAAATTTCCTACCATACCTTAGCTACAAAACACCCAAAGAAATTTCAATATCCAACGGTTCAAACAACAAAAATCACAAGACAAGTGGATCTTGGGCTATCTTATCATCAAAACTAGTATTCTCTTAATTTGGACTATATAACCAACGTTTTTCTCTAATCAGGTAGGTGGAACTACTTCCTAGACATATTTATTATTGTTTGATGAAAATTTTATTTTACTATAATTTGATTTAGGTGAAAAATTGTCCTAGACTACCTCATCTACAAAACCCCCAATGAAATTTCAAGATCTAATAGTGCAACCAACGAAAAATCACAAAACAAATAGTTATCAGGCTATCTTATCATCAAAGGGATATTTATTTAAAATTGGGCTACAAAATCTATGTTTTTCTCCAATCAGGTAGGTGGAAACTCCTCATACTTATTTTATGTAATTTTTATTTTTTGTAAAATTAGTTTTACATTTAAAATTATAAAAATCAAGTAAGGGTAAGAACCCTTATTTTTGGATGATGGGGGGCTCAGATGGAAAATCTGAGCCATCCAATTCATCTAGAAGGGTCCAAAGCCCCTAGGGTAGAATTTTTAAGAAATTTTATCAAGTTTTGAGCCCTTGACTGAAGAGGAATTGATTGGACGATCCAAAACGGATTGTCTGATCTTCCTAAGAAGATCTAGATCCTGGGACGATGCTGCGGGACGCTGCACAAAAACGTGCCTTGCGAGAGTGTCTCCTCACATGTGCTCTCGCGTGTGACGCCATCCCAATGGAACAACCACGCAACGACACAAGTCCCAGGGAGTGCGTTACTGCATGCGTCCCGATGATGGGAGCGAGGCCACTACTTTGCTCAACTTGACCCACTCTACCCAAACGATAAGAGCCGTCCGTTCCAATGGGCCTAGATCAAATCTGGACCCTTGGAACAACTATAGACTTCAGTCCTCAATTGTGGAGTCATCTAAACTCCAAATTCAGATCAAAAAGTAGCTATGGAAAGCTTGTAATGTTTATTTTCCTTTGAAATCATAAAATAGATAAAACACTTCAAGAAACCTTCTTTTTTGAGGAATTAAGATTCTAGTTTTCATGATCTTCAAGATCTGAGATGATGAGATCTTAGGAATCTGATTTAATGATGAAATGATGTTGAAATAAAGTAATATATATGATTTATTTTGACATATCTAATATAAATTGAGAGATCCACCCTTTATGATAGAAAACCTTAAAAATACAAAGGGACCCACTTGATCAATGAAATCAAGCATGATCAGACCCTTTGGATGGGTTGTATGAATGGGATTATGATGACATCTAGTTGGATCATGGATCAAATGTGACAAAAACAAGTGGATCTATCTTTGGATCTTAATGGAGAAAAAGCCCTAAATGTAATTAAAACCTTTGATCTAAAGGAAAAGATATAAGATCTAATGGTTGGATCATAAGTAAAAAATTTTAATAATCATAATCTAATTAGTTTACTTGTCTTTTATTTGATAATAGAATTGTAAATGTGATTTATGTTATAAATTAGGAAGCATGATAGTGTAATTTTGAAATTTTAGATGTTATGCTCTACATGTTATTAGATTGTTATTAGGTTGGTAAATTTAATTATCTTAGGGCTATGTTAGTTTAAATTTGAGATTTTAGCCTGATTCCATTAGATTAGTAGTAAAATTTCATGTATTTCATAACTTAGAATTATGCTAGTTTAAGTATAGTTTTATTTCATTAGGTTTAAGTTACATTTATAGGAAGCATGTTAGTAAAAATAGTTGTTAAATTTATATTGGATTTATGCTTTAAAGTTTATGAATTATTTATTGTTAAATTTTATTAGTAGATTTTTAATGCCTGAGCAATTTACACTATTTTGAACAAAAATGAATTGGACATTCTATAGGAATTGGTCATTTCACCGTTCACCCTAATTAGACCCAAAAATTTGGTCTTGAGAATAGTACCCTTAGGTGCGTCTCAGAAAAAGGAATCCAATAAGACCAAAATCACCCAAAACGGAGTTAAAATGAGCAAGTTATAGCCCTTTGAAGTTCAAGGGCAAAAGTGTAAATTAATTCAAAAACCGATTTGGCTTGAGAAAACAGGGACCTGTTTTGATACGAGCACCCGTCTTCTTCCCAAACCTCCTGGAGGGTTCTAGAATGGCGGTGTGCAGGGGAGAAACCACCGCCATTTTGGAGGTTTCTCCACCGCCATTCCATGGTGGTAAGAACCCCCTCCAGAACCCTCTTCGAGCTTTATAAATAGAGCTCTTGGGCACCTCCAATGGCAGTCCAAAAGCTTGGGAAAAACCCATCGTGGAGAGGCAAGCAAGAGGAGAAAACCCGGCCACGAACCAAGTATGCCCAAAACCCCTCCAAACCCATCTCCCCCTTAGTCTTAGGATGAGTTTCCCCAAGTTTCTGCATGAAAAACCATGTAAAACAGGCCTATAGGGAACGACAAAGGACCTAGGGACGGTGCCTGGGGCGCACTAGTTCGACAAGGTCGAACCAGGGCGTCCCAAGGACGCCCCGGTCACCATGGGACGAAAACGCATAGACCGCGTTAGAGAGAAACCACGGACGCCCGCAAACAAAAAAGACGGGTGGAAGCCCGCTCCATCTGCAGACACGCACGCTGGGGCACTCGCGGCTGATGTGGTACACATTAGTGCCCTGGGCTTCCACCTCATATGCCCTTCTATGTACACTTGATATTAAAATGCCCATAACTTGGGTTCTAGGGCTCCGATTGAGGCGCCGCGAAAGGTGTTTTGTCCGTATTGACGACGCGGAAACACCCAAACCATAAAATACCTAATCAAGGCCCTATATAAGGTGGGCACAACTCTTAAAATATGATAATAGAGCGAGGCCACTAAACCTTTGTAAACCTGACGATACCAAGGCCTAGTTGGGACCTTATGTAATGACCCCAATTTTTGTAATATTAAAAGCCCATAAAAAGTTCAGTTTTAAAGATAAGGGCATTTTGGTCATTTCACTAGTCGCCTTGACTAGACCTAGGAATTTAGTCCTAAAAGTGGTGCCATTAGATACGTCTTAGAAAAAGGAATCCAACGAGACCAAAATCACCCAAAACGGAGTTAAAATGAGCAAGATATGGCCCTTTGAAGTTCAGGGGCAAAATTGTAAATTTCACAAAAACGACTTAACCTGAAAAACACAGGTGCCCGTTTTGATACGGGCACCCTTCATCTTCAACCTCCTAGAGGTTTCTGGAATGGCGGTGTTTCAAGAAGAAACCACCGCCATTCTGGAGGTTTCTCCACCGTCATTCAAAGGCGGTTAGAATCCCTCCAGAACCCTCTTTAAAAGCCCTATAAATAGAGCTCTTGGGTGCCTCCAATGGAAGCCCAAAACCTTGAAGAAAACCCATAGTGGGGCAGTGACCAAGAGGGGAAAATGAGGAGAAAAACCCAGCAACGAGCCAGGCGCGTCCGAAATCGCTCAAAACCCATCTCCCCTATAGTTCCAAGGTCAATTCCCCTAAGTTTTTGCATGAAAAACCATGCAAAATGTAGCCTGGGATAGCCACCAAGGACCCTGGGACGTCCCCAGGGCTGCATTGGTTTGACAGGGTCAAACCAGGGTGTCCTGAGGATGCCCCGGTTCCCCAGTCGACGCAGACGTTCCAGACGGAACGTGACGCGTCGGAAGAAAACCAATGGGCGCATCCGGGGACGCGCCCGCTAAAGAGAGAGACGGGCGGAGAAGTCGCGCACGTCTGCAGATGCGCCTGCTGAGACACACTCCATAGACATGCAGCGCACCAGCAAAGGCGACGTTTTTTTGGTTAAGGAAGCCAAGGCGCATGACTCTGACACACAGCGCCCTAGCATTCCGTCTTTTTGTCTTTAAAGACTCTATGTACACACAACACTAAAACGCTTATAACTTGAGATCTAGAGCTCCGATTGAGGCGCTGCAAAAGGCGTTGTGTCCATGTCGACGACACGGACACATCCAAACTATAAAATCTCTGATCAAGGCCCAATCAAAGGAGGGTATGAACCTTAGAATAGGATGGTGGCGCATGGCCACTAGAACTCTGGAAAATTGAAATACCAAGGCCCAATTAGGACCTTAGGACACCCATAGGCATAGGGATGGACCCCTAATGCCTAAGTAAAATGACCAATTACTCTAAAAACCTATAAAATATAGGTCAAACTAACCTTGAGTCCTCAAACCATGTTCAGGAGCGTACGAGGACAAATGGGTTAGCGCGACCTAGCCAGGTAGGTGCTCTATCACTATTAGATTCTTTTAAAAGATCTATTATTGTTTTGAGAACATATGTTATAAGTATATGACTTGTTTAGCATCACTTTATTCAATATGCATATGATAAATGTTTTGTACATAGACATGTTTCGTAAAAGATTGCATATACATTATGCACACATATGTTTTGTAAACAAGTGCATACATTGCATGATTTAAGTACTTGCAAGACTGCATGTCCTTGAGGGTTGCCAAAAGACGCTGGAGTGCCGAGGGCCAGGCAGTTGTGAGGGACCCAAAGAGGACTGGTTTTGAACAGAGGTTTTTGGCTTATTTGATCGTACATGATTTGGGCTTGTAAGCTCATGGGTGCTATGCCGAGGGGTGTGGGTTGGCCACCCAGCCTCTACCACTATTAGGTGGATGGGTACCACGCCCAAAAAGGTCATGTCGCTGCTTCGACTGCATGTGGTACAGGGGGCTACCACTGGTGTCACGGCACTGGGTCGAAGTGTCATATGCCCCATGGAGGTATATGATCCTATGTCCCTAGGTACCCGAGGACCACACGGCAGTGAGGTCGTGGGCATAGTGAGACCCTATGGTTTCATGGATTTATGTGCATTGCATATGGCATGATATGAGGTTGGCTGACCATACCATATTAGAGATCCATGAGATGGACTCCATGAAGCATCTATTGCATATCATGATGTAATCATATATATATATATATATATGATACTTTCAATTTTGGATTATGTGATCTTTTAAGTCATGAGTATTTCAGTTTGATTACGGATTCTTATACTGATATTGAACTCGAGTATTCAAATATACGCATGTTTTGAATGAGCATATGATTTTGAAACATCTCATGCATTTATAAAACTAGTAGTGATAGGCTCCCACTGAGTATATTATATACTCACCCAATCCTTAACATTTTTCAGCATCAGTAAGAGCTCAAGGACAGGACACGTCTGTATATATATCATGGTTCAGGATAGCTCCACCCACAAAAAGAGAACATCTATGTTAGTGCTATGAGCAAGTGAATCCAAAAGGAAACAAATATACATGTAAGTAAACTCTCAACCCTTTGGACATGTGTTTGTACTTAGTTATAGTTGGGCTGTGCGTTGTGACTGGAAAGACCTGGGGAAAAACATTTATGATTTCTGAAGTTTTTCAAAAACTACCTTAGTTGTTGTGAAAGCAAATGACACTCGGGGTTTTCAAAAATGAGTTTAAAAACAAAAGATTTTCCGCTGCATTGCATGTTTCTTTATAGAATGATTTTCAAATAGGGATGCATCCCTCCTTAGGAAGTTAGGCATTGCATTTAAAAATCCATGAGAAAACCCGGGTCGTCACACCTTAGGAGACCCATAGGCATGGGAATGAACCCTTAATGCCTAAGTAGTGAGATCAACCAATCTAAAAGCATAGAAGTAGGCCAAGCTAACCTTGTTCCCCTAAACTATGACCAGTAGCGTATGAGGACAAGGGGGCTAGCGTGACCAAACTAGGTAGGTGCTCTATCGCTACTAGACTTTTAAAAAGAGCCCATGATTGTTTTGAGAATGCATGTTTTAAGTATAAGTTATATGACTTGTTTAGCATGACTTAATTTTATAAATGAATTCAGCATGCATATGATAAATACATTATGCATAGACATGTTTTGCAAATGATTGCATAAATTGCACGATTTGTGGTTATTGAGTTTTGAAAACTTGCATGTCCTTGAGGGTTACCAAAAGACGCTGGGTAGGCAATTGTGAGGGCTAGGCAGTTATGAGGGACCCAAAGAGGACAGGTTTTGAAAAAGAGGTTTTTGCTTGATTTGATCATATGTGATTTGGGCTAGTAAGCTCGTGGGTGCTATGCCGAGAGGTCTGGGGTGGCCTCCCAGCCTCTACCACTATTAGGTGGAAAGGGTACCACGCCAAAAAGGCATGTCCCTGCTTCGACTACATGTGGTACAGGGGGCTACCACTAGTGTCACGGCACTGGGTCGAAGTGTCATATGCCCCGTGGAGGCTATGACCCTATGTCCCCAGGTACTCGGGGACCACACGGCGAGGAGGTCGTGGGCATAGTGGGCCCTATGTTTTTGAGGATTTACTTGCATCGCATATGGCATGACATGAGGATGGTCGACCATACCATATATCCATGAGTTGGATTCAGTTGAGCATCTTATGCATATCATTATGTTTATGATATATATGATACTTTCGACTTGGATTATGCGATTCTTTAAGTCGTCAGTATTCCAATTCGACAATGGTTTTTAATATCAATATTGAACATGAGTGTTCAAACATGCACATGTTTTAAAGTGCATATGATTTTAAACATAGCATGCATTATAAAACTAGTAGCGATAGACTCCTACTAAGTATACTGTATACTCACCCAAATATATATCATTTTTCAGGATAGTTCCACTCACGCGTAGAAGACGCCTCAGGAGATGTTAGTGCTACGAGCAAGTAAATAGAAAAGTGACAATTATACATGTAAGTAAACACTCTACCCTTTGGACATGTATTTGTATTTATTTACAGTTGGGTTGTGAGTTGTGACTGGATAGACCTGGGAAAACCTTTATGATTTCTGAAGTTTTTCAAAAACTACTTTGGTTATTGTGAAAGCAAATGACACTCGGGGTTTTCAAAATGAGTTTAAAACAAAAGATTTTCCACTGCATTGCATTGTTTTCATAAAATGGTTTTAAAAAAGGGATGCATCCCGCCTTAGGAATTAGATCTTGCATTTAAAAATGCACTGGAAAACCTGGGTCGTCACAAGATTCAAATGTTAAGTAGTTGTTAAGATATAATGAAAATAAATCACCAAAAATGTAAATTAATGGAATATAGCGATTCATGGACAATTAAGATGAGTGAATGACTTTGACTTAATATTAGCAAGGGCTATAGTTAGTAGGACAATATAAGGATTATCAAATCCTTGGCCCAAACTAGGAGAATAATAAACCCCATGAATGACATTTTAAATGTTCATGTATTTAATTAAAATTAATTAGAAATAGTACTTAGGGTGAAAATGCTCATAGGAACCTTATGAAAGGTTGAGCTAAGGTCACTCTAGTGAATGCTAAACATGGTGGTTAAGGGGGGTTCTCTAATAGAGTGTGACGACCCGGGTTTTCTTATGCATTTTTAAATGCAATGTCGAATTTCCTAAGGCGGGATGCATCCCTATTTGAAAACCATTTCATAAAAACCATGCAATGCTGCGGAAAATCTTTTGTTTTTAAACTCATTTTGAAAACCCCGAGTGTCATTTGCTTTCACAACAACTAAGGTAGTTTTTGCAAAACTTCAAAAATCATAAATGTTTTTCCCCAAGTCTTTCCAGTCACAACGCACAGCCCAACTGTAACTAAGTACAAACACCTGTCCAAAGGGTTGAGAGTTTACTTACATGTATATTTGTTTCCTTTTGGATTCACTTACTTATAGCACTAACATAGATGTCCTCTTTTTGTGAGTGGAGCTGTCCTGAACCATGATATATACGGACGTATCTTGTCCTTGAGTGCTTACTAATGTCTGAAAAATGTTAAGGATTGGGTGAGTATATAATATACTCAGTAGGAGTCTATCACTACTAGTTTTATAATGCATGCGATGTTTTAAAATCATATGCCCTTTCCAAAACATGTGCATGTATGAATTCTCAAGTTCAATATCGACATCAAAATCCATTGCCAAACTGAAATACTAACGACTTAAAGGATCATATAATCCAAAATCGAAAGTCTCATATACATATATATCATAACATCATGATATGCATAAAATACTTCATGGAATCCAACTCATGGATCTCTAGTATGGTATGGTTGACCAACCTCATATCATGTCATATGCAAAGCACATAAATCATCAAACCATAGGGTCCACTATGCCCACGACCTCCTCGTCGTGTGGTCCCCGGGTACCTGAGGGCACTCGGTCATAGCCTCCACGGGGCCTATGACACGTCGACCCAGTGCCGTGACACCAGCGGTAGCCCCCTGTACCACATGCAGTCGATGTAGGGACTTGCCTCTTTTTTGGCGTGGTACCCATCCACCTATTAGTGGTAGAGGCCGAGTGGCCAACCCAGACCCCTCGGCATAGCACTCATGGGCTTACTAGCCCAAATCACATAAGATCAAATAAGCCAAAACCCCTTTTCAAAACCTATCCTCTTTGGGTCCCTCACAACTGCCTGGCCCTCAGCACTCCAGTATCTTTTGGCAACCCTCAAGGACATGCAATCTTTGTAAGTACTTAAATCATGCAATGTATGCACTTGTTTGCAACACATATATGTTCATAATGTATATGCAATCATTTCAAAACATGTCTATGTACAAAGCTTTTATCATGCATGCTGAATTAAGTCATGCAAATCAAGTCATATATTTAAAACATATGTTTCCAAAGCAATAATAGTTCTTTTAAAGGAATCTAATAGTGATAGAACACCTACCTGACTAGGTCGCGTTAACCACCCTTTTGTCCTCGTACGCTCCTGAACATGGTTTGGGGACTCAAGGATAGTTTAGCCTATCTTTTATGGGTTTAGAGCAGTTGGGTCTTATTACTTAGGCATTAAGGGTCCATCCCTATGCCTATGGGTGTCCTAAGGTCCTAATTGGGCCTTGGTATCCTCAGTTTTTCATAGTTCTAGTGACCACGCACCACCATCCTATTCTAAGGGTCATGCCCTCCTTTCATTGGGCCTTGATTAGGGATTTTATAGTTTGGATGTGTCCGCATCATCAACACAGACACAATGCCTTTTGCGGCGCCTCAATCGGAGCTCTAGATCTCAAGTTATAAGCATTTTAGTGTTGTATGTACATAGAGTCTTAAAGACAAAAAAAGATGGAATGCTAGGGCGCTGCGTGTCTATGACGTGCGCTAGTGCGCTGCACGTCTGCAGCATTCTGCAGACGTGCGGTACGCTCTGCACGTCTGCAGCATTCTGCGGACGCGCCCATTAGTTTTCTTCCAATGCGTTCGACGCATCACGTTCTGTCTGGAACGTCTGCATCAATTGGGGGACCGGGGCGTCCTCAGGACACCCTGGTTCGACCCTGTCGAACCAGTGCATCCCTGGGGACGCCCCAGGGTCCTTGGTGGCTCTCCCAGGCTCCGTTTTGCATGGTTTTTCATGCAAAAACTTAGGGAAACTAAGCCTAGGACTATGGGTGAGATGGGTTTGGGGAGTTTTTGAGCGTACCTACTTCGTGGCTGGTTCTCTCTCCATGTTTTTCCCTCTTGGTCACTACTCCACAATGGGTTTTCTCCCAGGTTTTGGGCTGCCATTAGAGGCGCCCAAGAGCTCTATTTATAGGGCTTTTAAAGAGGGTTCTGGAGGGGTTCCAACTGCCTTTGAATGGCGGTGGAGAAACCTCCAGAATGGCGGTGGTTTCTCCTTGAAACACCGCCATTCCAGAAACCTCTAGGAGGTTGAAGATGAAGGGTGCCCATATCAAAACGGGCCCCTGTGTTTTGCCGCTAAAATCGTTTTTGTAAAAATTATAATTTTGCCCCTAAACTTCAAAGGGCCATAACTTGCTCATTTTAGCTCCGTTTTGGGTGATTTTGGTCTCATTGGATTCCTTTTTCTGAGACGCATCTAATGGAACCATTTTTAGGACCAAATTCCTAGGTTTAGTCAAGGAAACTAGTGAAATGACCAAAATGGCCTTATCTTTAAAACTGAACTTTTCATGGGATCTTAATATCACAAAAATTGGGGTCATTGCATAGTGCCTCGCTCTTTCCCTACCTTTCGTTGACATTTGTGAGGTCTAAATGTGTAATAACCCCAATTTTTGTAATTGATTGAGAAAATCAATAAAGTTTGAGTTTCAGAAATTTTGGGTTGGAATATTAAGGTTATTTAGAATGTACTTATAAAAGTATAATCACATGATGAGACATATATAATTGTAATTGAACTTAGCAAAACCTTAAGAATGATTGTAAGCATGACAAATTCTGAATTTGGATGAAAAATCCTTAGTTTTATGGACAAAAGGGTAAAATAGTAATTTTGCCAAAATTTGAGATATGAGACATCAAAATTTAGAATGTGTTAAGAAATACGAATCCAATGCCACTAAGTATGCTTAATTCTGAGATCATGGGAATAAACCCTAATTTTTATACATAAAGGGCAAAATGGTTATTTTACACTATGTGGGCCCACATGGGGCCCATAAGGGACCTAAAAAGTAATCCTATGGCCAGCCCACGTGAAAGCATGAGTCAAACCACTACTATCTGGTCATGGGGGAAAAGGTGGAGGTGGAGAATCCAATGCTAAATAAATAATAAAAAAAATAAATCATCATCAATACACATAATCATGAAAAAAGACCCAAAATACCTATAAATACACCCCCAAAATTCCTCTAAAAATGTTCATAAAATTACCACGAAATTATCTTGACTTTTCCTACAAAAACAGACATAGATCCATCCCCAAAATCCCAAAACTCCCAAAAGATCTCTCTTTTATTTTCTCTCTCCTCTCTCCAGATTGGAACAAGAGACCTAAATTCAATTAGGTCCTCTACTCTAGATCAAATATCATAGATCTCATCATATAAAATTTCCTACCATACCTTAGCTACAAAACACCCAAAGAAATTTTGAGATCCAACGGTTCAAACAACTAAAATCACAAGACAAGTGGATCATGGGCTATCTTATCATCAAAACTAGTATTCTCTTAATTTGGACTATATAACCAATGTTTTTCTCCAATCAGGTGGGTGGAACTACTTCCTAGACATATTTATTATTGTTTGATGAAAATTTTATTATACTATAATTTGATTTGGGTGAAAAATTGTAAATAATAAAGTAAATATCAGAACCATCAAATCATGATGATTGATGGCTCAGACGGAAAATCTGACCCTTCCAATCAATCCAGAAGGGTCCAAAACCCGTAGGGTAAAAGTTTCATGAAATTCTATTAAGTTTTGGACCCTCACTTGAGAGGGATTGATTGGATGGTCTAGAATAGACTGTCTGATCTCCGGATTGGACTGGGGTCCCCAGGATGACATGTTAAACACTGCATGGAAATGGCCCATGCGAAAGCATTTCTGTGTGAGCATAGCACATGCGACGTCGTCACAACAGGACTATTGCGCTCGAGCACCCATTACCGGGCCAGCCCGTCACGCGTTTGTCCCGATGACAGAGGTGCTCGCCCGACAACTCCTCCCAGCCCGTTCTGCTTGAACAATCTGGGCCGTCCATTCCGATGGGCCCAAATCAAATATGGGTCCTAGGAATGGATTGTGCACTTTCGGACTTAATTCAGGAGTCATATGAACTCCAAATTGAGATTGGAAAGAAGCTATGGAAAGCTTAGAACCTCTAGTTTCTTATGAAATGATAAAATAGAGAAAATATCTTGTGAAACTTTCTGTATTTAGGAAATAAGTTTTCAATTTCCAAAATCTTCAAGATATGAAGTGATCAGATCTTGGTAATCTATTTTAATGATGATATACTATTGAAATAAAGTGATAGCTATAGTTTATTTGGACATATCTGAGATATATTAAGGGATCTACCCGTTATGGTAGAAAAATCCTAAAAATACAAAGGGACCCATTTGATCAATGAAATCAAGTGTGATCGGATCCTTGGGATGGATTGAATGAATGTTAATATGATGAAATCCAGAGAAATCATGGATTGAATATGACAAAAACAAATCAATATGATCTTTGGACCTTAATGAATAAAAGCCCCTAAATGTAATTATAACCCTTGATTAAAAGGAAAAGATAAAAAATCAAATGGTTGGATCATAAGTAAAGGTTTTTAAAAATATTAATGTAATTAGTTTTATTTTCTATTAATTGATAATAGCATTTTGAATGTGATTTATGTTATAAAGCATGCTAGTGCAACTTTTAGACTTTAGCATGATATGTGATTAGATTATTATAATAGGTTGCTAGATTTAATTATCTTAGGGGCATGTTAGTGTGATTTTATGCAAGTGTAACTTAGGACCAAGTTAGTATGATTTCATGCCATTGTAACTTAGGACCATGCTAGGATTTCATGTAAGATTATGCTATAGTATGAGATTGCACCTTAGGTCCATGTTAGTTTAAAATTAAGTTATTAAGGTATATTAGTTGAAAATTATACTAGTGTAATTTTAAGTACCTTGTATCATTATCATTGAGTTATTCAATTATGTAGTTTTTATGCTTTAAATTTATAATTCATTTATGGTTAAATTTCATTAGTAGATCTACTTGTTATGAGATAAAGAGCATAAAACACGAAAAATGGAATCTAATGAGAAAGTAGCGTTTCATGACACAAATAAGAGTGGATTATTTTGGACTTAATTAGTAAGGGCTATAGTTAGTAGGACAATATAAGGATTATCAAATCCTTGGCCCAAACTAGGAGAATAATAAACCCCATGAATGACATTGTAAATGTTTGTGGACTTAATTAAAATCAATTAGAAAGAGTACTTAGGGTCAACATGCTTATAGGAACCTTATGAAAGGTTGAGCTAAGGTCACTCTAGTGAAGGTTGAACATTGTGGTTAAGGGGGTTGTCTAATAGAGCCTCACTCTTCCCCTACCTTCCGTTGATGTTTGTGAGGTCTAAATGCCTCCTTACATGAGGATTGAAGTAACCACTTTGTGTTCACCCATTCAGCTAGTAAGCCTTAGATAATTGGAAATGAGAGGAGCAGTTTAGACTTAGGTTGAAATAAGTTATCTTCAACTAGCAAAACATTAATTGGTTGAATGATAATAGTAAGAGTACAAAAGGTTAGTAAATTATCTAACCCTAATAAAAACTGTAAGTAAGATAAGGATGTTCAAACAAGATCCATTAGATCTTGAATAATCAAGAACAATAAGAATAAGAATATTGTATTGTATCTAGTATACATGTTTATTAGTATGCATGTTATAAATCAAATCTAGTTCATTAGATTAGATAATCCAAACCCTTGATCAAAGATGATTCAAGGAAGAAAACCAAGATCATCCTCCTTAGGGATGATCTAATAACTGAACTTAGATCAAAGAGGAACTAGATGATAAAAGATCTAGGACCTTGATCTTTATCAACAAGTATAGATTGTCAATTAGAGGATCTATGAAAGATCAACATCAAGGAGATGGACACACAAAGACTTAGAGATAGAAAATACTTAGATATGAATGATTTAAAGATCATTCTAAACATCAGATCTAGTGATCAATAGGATTGTTCATAATTTATATATATTGACAGTATGTATGGATGTACATATTACATACATCAGTCAAGATCTTGGAAGATCTGGGAAAAGGGATCACTACTTGAAGGTAGGAGGATTTGATGAATGCATTTACATTGGATATACATGATTGAACCCATGACCTTATGTTGACAAGAGTAATGTTAATACATGTATTAAATCCCTTGAAACCCTTATGATCCAACCAAACACATATAAAATGGTTAAGGACTAGACTCTAAGTGAATAGGGAACTAAAGATATTTCAGTCCTAAGTAAACAGATAGATTGTCTGATATGTATGAAATCTATTTTACATACAAGCTTGGAGGCTTGTGATTTTGTTTTAATAGGCATAAGCCTGGGGCATGCTATGCTAGAGGAGTTATGAGGGTTTGGCCACTCGCTTCTTGAAATTTGATGATACCTTGCCTATGAGAGGCTAAAAGTTGGGTGGGGCAATTATGGTAAGGCCACCACTGTGAAAGTCTTGTCTCTCCATATGGGCAGTGACATAATATTTTCCACCATGGTATCAGTGGTGAACATGGCAGTTATCTAAGTGCACTAGTACGGATCAGACTGCAGCAGGGTGGCCCTTTGATTATTTTGCACTATGATGCATATGGGAGTAGGCATAGTGAAATGCCTTATGTTTTAGCATGATGAAATGATAGGTAATTATATGTTACCAATATTTTCCAAGAAGGAAAATTCCTAGTGTAGGATTAGCTGAAATACTGAATTCTCATAATGGAGACAATTGATCAGCTTAGTTGGGAATGATATTTGACTACTTTCATAAATTTAACTGATTTACCCATGTATAGTATGTATGTACATGGATGTACATAAATTATGAAGTGATAACTTGGGTTTTACAAAACAAGTTCTAAAGAAAAGAATTTCCACTGCTTTGTTTTTCAAAAAAAATTTACTATTAAGGGCTCCACCCTTCAAAATATATTATAAAATGTGTTACAAAAACCTAGGTTCTCACAAAATGCCTCCTTACATAAGGATAGAAGTAACCACTTTGTGTTCAGTCATTCAGCTAGTGAGCCTTAGTCAATTGGAAATAAGAGGAGTTGTCTAGACATAGGATGAAATAAGCCACCTTCAACCAATAAAACATTATGTAGTTGAATAATAATAATAAAAGCATAAAGGTTAGTAAGTTATCTAATCCTAATAAAAATTGTAAGTAAGATAAGGATGATCAAACATGATCCATAGGATCTTGAATGATCAAGAACAATACGAATCCTAATGTATATTTTATTATGTATCTATGTATGTATGTTGTACACAAATATAGATTGAGAATCCAAAGCCTTGATCAAATATGATTCAAGGAATAGAACCCAAATCATCCTCCTTAGGGATGACCAAACAATTGAACTTAGATCAAAGAATAACTAGATTATAGAAGATCTAAGCCCTTGATCTTTATCAACAAGTATAAATTGTTGATCAAAGGATCTATGAAAGATCAACATCAAAGAAAAGGAATACAGAAAGACTTAGAATATAAAATACTTAGATCTGAAAGATTACAAGATCATTTTAACCATCAAATCTATTGATCAATAGGATAGACATTATCTAAGGAAGATAGATCATGATAGGACAAAGATTAGATCCTTTATATCAAAGGACAAGATTAAAAAAAAGAATATAGATAGGAAAAAAATATAGGATTATTCAGATTGTATAAATATTGACAATATGCTTGGATTTACAGATTACATATGCCAATTAGGATCAAGGAAGATCTGAAGAGATAGATCACTACTTGAAGGTAGGAGGATTTTATGAATGCATCTACATGAGAAATATATGTTGAATACATGTTCTTATGTCTAGAAATGTTGACAAGTGTAATATAAATACTTGTATTAAACCCCTTGAAAACCCTTATGATCCAACTAAAACGCATATGAAATGGTTAAGTTAGAATTGAGGAAAAAACTCTAAGTGAATAGGGAACTAGAATATATTCTAGCCTTAAGTAAAAAGATAGATTGTCTAATAAGTATGAGAATTACTTTACATACAAGCACGGAGGCTTGTGGTTTTGTTTTAAACAAGCATAGACCTGGGGATGCTATGCTAGGAGAGTTAGCAGGGTTTGGCCACCCGCTCTCCGAAACTTGTTATTATATGGATACCAAGCCTAAATGAGGCTAAAAGTGGGGTGGGACAATTATGGGAAGGCCGCCACTGTGATAGCCATGGTGCCCCCCATACAGACATGGATATTGTGATTTCCAACAAGGATGGTATAGGTGGATTATTAGGCAGTTATTCGACCACGCTGATATGGATTCTGACTGCATGCAGAGTAGTCCTTTGAGTATTTTTGCATTATGATGCATTGCATACTGAAATACCTTATGATATGGCATAATGAGATGTTGGGTAATCGTGGATTACCGATACTACCCAAATGAGGGAGTATGTCTAACAGAGTGTGGATGATCTTTCAACTCAGTATAAATTGGGTATGATTATGTTTTGAGATATTAACTATTCTTCATGGTTTTGACAATATATATATATATATATACACACACACAAAATATACAGTATGTATGTGTAAGGATGTACATATATGACCAAGTAAAGAGTTTTCCATGAGTATGAATAATGAGATTATGAAGATTATGATTATACTGTCAAATTATTATGCTTCTTAAATCCCCTACCAAGCATTGCTTGCTAAGATATTGTAAATGTTTGACTATTTACAATATCTTAAATATAGAGAAAGAGAGTTAGGAGCTCGAGACTGAAGAAGATTTGGGAGAATAATCATTAGGGTATCCCCCTTGAAGACATGTATTTTGTTTTATTTGAGAGCATTATATTCTATTAAGAGTTTTTTTTGTATGGTGAGCTTTGAAATTTGGATTACGTAATTTGGACAAGTATTGTAATGATACCCGGGCTATACTGTGAACCACTAGATGGATTATGGAATTTAAAAGTATATTCCTTTAAAGGAATTTTATCTTGTACAAAGAATTCTACTTATGTTATGTATGAAGTGACTTGGGTTTTTCAAAACAAGTTCTAAAGAAAAGAATTTTTGCTACTTTGTTTTACAAAAATGTATTACAAAATGTGTTACAAAAACTTGGCTCATCACAATTTATCCTTAATGGATGATCGCCATCCTCAACTAGAGGTGGTGGATCATCAACTAACAAAGGTTGATGATCATCTCTAAAATTTCTATGGTGTAGATCACCCCCTTGATTAGCTTGTGAATTAGCCATTGATGGTAGCTAATCTAGTTCTATGGGCTGATGGAGTACTTTAAGTAGCCGTTCAGTTTTGTCTCATATCCAAATGTGCATACAACAAAAGAGTTTTTAATTTTTAAAGTTTTTGAGAAGAAAACTAAACTAAATGATGCACAAACAAAGGATACAATCAAACAATTCCTAAGGCTAATAAGTTGAAATCTTTTATTTTTATAAATTTGTTTAGAGTAACTTCTAAATTATCCTAATCTAGACAACTCCTTTCTTTTAGACTTGTTCTTTTGCTTGCAAGTTAAACCTTTGCTAAAGCAACCACTTCACACCCTTCTAAGTTAGTTGTAAGTTATGTGAGTCTTAGAATGTGTTGGCAGTGCTAGTCATTTAAAAACCAACGAAGTGATTAAGTATAGGGCCATTGGAGTGATAATAGATCACTCCTTCTAAGAACTTCAAGGCTTCTATAGGTATCTTCTAATTGATTTTAATTAAAATTTTAGAAGGCTAGGATATGTAAAATGTGATGATTAATATAGGTGAGCCAAGAGGTGTGATGAAATCCATCCTTGATTTTGTAGGGTGTGTTGCCCTTAGTATTCAATTTTCATTCACCATGGTAGTATGATAAACATTTATATCAACATAAAGTGAGTAAATGTGCCTTATGACTGCAAAAAAAATATAGTAAAGTGATGCAACACCTTAGAAATTATGTAACAATTAAAGATAGATGCAACCTATATGCAATTAAGCTACCAAACAATAATGCAAAAATAAAATAATATTAAAAAATTTAAACTGCAAAAAAGAAAAGAGTGAGGTAGATCTTACAATGGTGTACGTCTTCTCTTACAAGGGTAAACCATTTACAAACCGCGTCCACTTCTACAAAAGGATGGTTTTATCCTTGACCTGTATTTTTATAACCCTTTTAATTGAGACTAACGATCGAATTCAACTCTTCCCCACTACAATTCCTCTTAAAAATAAAAATAAGAAATAAAAATATCCTAATTGGATATTGCTATTTCCACACAATCACCTCCCTTACAATGGTACTAAAAACTTGTTTGAGTTTTTTTATAAGTGCACAATAGTCAGTTGTAATAGTAGGGTAAAATCCACAAGGAAGATATAGTATAAAATTAAAGCATCAAGTTATCCTAGACTAATTATCCTAAAACAATGCAAAATTAAATAAAGATGATAAATTTTCAATTAAATGGATCGAATTGAATGAATTTTTAATCTAAACTTAAATTGCTACAATAAAGATCACTGATTTTAAATTAGATCCACCACTTATTAGTTTTTGTAACTCAAGCATTGAATTCAAACTACAATTACCATCTCAAAAAATATTTTCTTTGAAAAATTAATTTTAAAAATTAAAATTATTGATAATTCATTAAATTCCATTATTCTATGTAGAACCTAATCATAATGGATCAAAGATCAATTTTAAGCATCCACTATGAAAAGTAATAACACAAAATCAAAAGATTATACTAAGGTGAAATTATCTTTTGAAAACAAAATTTATTTCCTAAGACAATTAAAAACATTGAAAATTTCATAGGTGGTGTTACTAACTTAAGAATAAGATCACTTTAATCTTAGGCAAAAGAAAATTAGCCTAGCATGAATTTTAAATTAATTCTAAAATTTATGAAAAATAAATTTCACAAAACTAAAAAAATAAAATTTCTAACAACCAAAGAAATTAGCTCATAAACATTCAAACAAGAATTAAAAGTAGCATCTAACAATTTAAAATAAATCCTAGAACATATCATCAAAGAAAAGACTAAAATCCTAATCAAAATAAATTTTTATTTTTCACTTTAGTGCCTAAAAATTACTAAATTAATTAAACTTTGTGATCACCCATAGTCATTCTTGATGTGTCATGTATAAAAATGTAATCACTAAATTTTGCAAAATTTTTGCAAAAAATAAGAAAAAATGAAGCAATACACTACTACTATAAATAAGTCAACAACACTAGTAGTGAAGAAATTGAAAATTTTGATGGCACCAAAATTAAAATTGAATCCTAAAAATAACATCACAATAGATTCCTTGATCAATTTCATTCAATATTTACCTATTAAACATAAAATATAGAGATGAATTAAAATAGATATAGAGTGAAATAATTAACTAAGAGAGTGACAGTAGCAATTTGTTATTGTAAAACACAATTACTTTTCACATGAACAGTAACTGGTTGCTGACTTTTATCACTTCATTCGAGGACTTAAAGAAAGTAGACCCAAAATATAAAACATGTGTATTTTTATACTCAATGTCTTACATCTAAGGAGATCAACTTTGAAGATTTTAATTGAGTAATGAAGTAGTAAATCACACACAAAGTCCCCATGTTCACCAGCTTAGTACATGCACTGTCTGTAATCTTAAACCTCTATTTTTCCTCTAGATTTTTGTCCCTTTTTAACTTAACCTTGATTCAATACTTAGAGATGATTTGGATTAGTTTTTTAAACAATTTCAACTCCCATTCTTTCCCTCTCTACAAGGAATTACACACTTCAATGTGGGCAAATAGATGATCATTAGAACTTTTCATACCATCCGATCTTTCATCCCTCATGGAATTTATCTTTGTTTAATCCAAGAAGTCAAATACATGTCTTTTGATCATGGCCTAAAAATGATAATTTCAAGTGATCCAAACCATTGATGATGTCCATCTTGATGATATATTCACATGCATGACCCATCATTCTAAAAAATGACACATTCCACAATATATTTTTTAGAGAGATATTGACCATTTAAAGCTAGATCACTTAAATAGCCCTTGATTTTCTTTGATCAGCAACTAATCATGGAATCTTTAGACCATTGGTAACTGAAAATGTTGGAACTTGAGCTATTTTATCTTGATTTGATCTAGATCATCCAAATCATCTCAATTGATTATAACCTCCTTTTCAATGTAAACTTGATCGATGATGGAGAATGTTGTTCAGCTTTGATCTAACTAGTTGGATCTTGACGTACCACCTACAAAACATAGGAAAAGTTTTAATTAACACTATATAGTATGTGGTTTTGCACATACTTACCTTGAATCATCATCTAACCTTGAAAATTTATCAAATTATGATTAGATTAAAATATTAATGCAAATATATCCTATAAATGTAAAAGTGAATGATCAAATTCACTAAAAAGATGCAAAAATAAGGGCTTTTCTTTTATAAAAATCAACATTTCACATTCTCACCACCTATTATTTTTCTAGTACTAGTCAAAACGTTTAAAAAACCATTTTATTAAAAGTGATACAAATTACCATTTTCATAGGTACTCATGGTTGCATTTAGCATATACAATAAGCCAATAATTCCTTAGGTTACCTCCAGTGTACAAGTTAAGCATTGTGGGTTCAAGAAAGCTAGTTCATAAATTTATCTTTGAGAATTTCCTTTTATCCATATTCAATTTACCACTTTAACACTCAGAGTGTAGTGTGTGTGTGTGTGTACAGTCTACATATACAATAGATCTTGACTCCTAAGTAGACTACAACTCCAAAAAACTCCATCTGGAATATGTTTTGACCTTAATTCTCACTAATAAACATAGACTAAAGAAATGAAACTCTTATAAAAAAGGTGAACATAATTTTCTTTAATATGTGAGAAAAATATCTCATATAAACTCATGAAAGAACAGGAGTTACTAAGGACCTACTTTTATTGATTTCTTTAAAAAGGATGTCAAGAAATTTTAGGAATACTACTCAATTCCTATCCATTCATATTCATCGAGATTATATTCCTCCAGGGATCAATAGGTCTTCAACTTGGACAAAATGTAGGCTTAGGATAAAAAAAAGGGTGTATAGGATATTCAAAATTATTCAAAAATAAGTAGAGGTGTTCTACTACTAAAGTGAACATTCTTTTTCCACTTTTCTTCTTCCTTTTTCCTTTTTCTTCCAAACTATTGATTCTCTTTGAAGAAATTTTCTTTTCATAATGTTCCACTACTTTACATTTATTGCAACTTCAACATATTTCTTTGATCATTTCTAACTTATTTTTGGAAGAAAATGGCTATTAGATATTTTATATTGGGTTTATATGGGTAAATGAAATTTGGGTTTACAAAAGAAACAACTTTAATAAAAGGGGTAAAAGGGTTAACTAGTGGTAAAAATATATTTGGGTATACTTTATGTCTCTAGGTTAAAATAAGGATAATCTAAATTATTTTCTACATTTCATATAACCTATGAAATTCAACAAACTTCTAGCTAATTTATTTATAATGCTCAAAATAATGAATGGCTCTAAAACTCTCATAGGTTATAAGTCTCCATTGATTTTCTTTAGAATCTCTAGAGTCATAACTACTTATCAATCTAAACTGCATACATGCAACTATTTGTCCAATTGTAATATGAGATTAGTTTTAATGAGATAGTTTAACAAATGTGTAAAGTAATCAATTAATTTTATACAATTGTATTAATAAGCTAAAGACAGAAAGAAAGATTAGACATCAGAAGATCCAATTCTCATCATTGTATAGGAGCTGACCAACAAACTCAAAAGATTTTTAAAATATCTCAAATTTTATTGTAATATTCATTCATTTTTAAAACAGTTTCATTATTTTTTTCAAAATTTTAAATAAGGAAAACAACTACAAAAAAACTAGAATTCATAAAAAAAATAAACACACTATAAGCTAGATGAAACATTGTCCCCAATGTTAAAAAAGTATGTAGATAAATGCAAGTTTTAAAAACTATGGTACAAAAAAATGATAAGTGTTCAATTTTGTACAAAAAGTACCTAATTAGTCGTCCATGTATTGTAAACTAGAGTATAAAAGTCTAGGTTTTTTGCCAAAATTCATAACACATGTATTTTTTACATAATAATTCTAAATTTTAATATTTTGTTGGTTAAGAGGCTAAGCTAGAGTAAGTATACGATTTTGTAGGATATAATTGGGCTTTTTACTATTTTGTAGGAAGTGAGAAGATGATCCAATAGCATATATTGCGCTTCACAATTTTTCACAGGTCGAGCTACATGGTTAGCTCATCGTAGGTGCAGGGGATAGCAACCACCTGTCAGAGGGTTGAGCAAAACCTTGGAAAGGTCCAACAAAAAATCATGCCCTATTATGTTTCAATAGTCCTAAAATTATCCTAAGGCAAGTAAGGAAGTAATTGTAAGAAGTTAAAGGTTACTAGATTGGACCGGTGCACCAACCATGCATTTCCACCACCTTTGTCTAGAATAAATGCAAGCTATCTCATTCATTTAAGCTATGCCACTTGGTTTCACATGATTGGAGGAATATTTCGAGAAATTATCCATAGAAAAATTGTGATTTCCATGTGATAATTAAAATGTTTTGAGGGAAATTTGTAGTTGGCAAGATGATCATGCATAGGTGGACCAATCAATAGAGAAAACCCACATTCCAAATTCATTTCCCATCCTTTTTCATCAACCAAGCTAGGCATTCTATGATTTTTACTTAAGAAGTGTCACGATATTTCACTTTAACTCGCTAGCACCCAAATGTAATGCATACAAGTGAAGTCAATCCCACAAGGAATCTCAGGAAAGTGTATTAGCTGGACCTTTACTAAAACTATTTTTCCTAACCAAAGAGAATGAGTTTTTAAATGAAATTAAGGATTAAATTGACATGAAAATGTGACATAGATTTGGAAACATGGAATATGGAAATAAAGGTAAACAAACTAAGGTAGAAACTTTCGTAAAAATGTACTTTCTAAAAATAACTCTTCCCTAAACTAAAACTTTCTAAAAATGAAACTTCCCAAAAATCAATTAAGCAACCTCATACAACTAAAATAAGATGTAAATAATGAATTAAGTACTGCTACACTAAGATTTACCAACTAAACAAAGCAATAATTAGAGAGACTTCACCCTAGTACCATGCGCATGATCCATGGGATGGTGCACATGGTTCATGGGTTCAAAAGATGGCCTAAATTAATGAATTTACATCAAACCAACATGCAATCTAATCATGGAACTTTAAAAAAAAAACCTAAAAATCTAAATAGATTCCTAAGGATTCAAGTAAATAAGATGAATAAGCAACTAAAAACTAAGCATAGATATTGAATAGAAAAAATTCCAGCAGCATGGTATTTGTGAACTCAAATAAAAAAGATATGGAAATCAAATTTCACAATAACTTTTTATGCAAGATAACATTCAAAATTAATGTATTAATCCACTGGAATTCAATCATAAAAATAATTCCCAAAGAGCTTCATTGATTGAATGTCAAAGTACATCTAAAAATGGTGTGCATGAACATGTATACAAATCTGGAAATTGCACACTCTTCAAGAGCCTAAAACTTGATACAAATGAAATCTAAAAAACTTCTAAAAATATTAACTTAAATCTCAGATAATAGGCCAATGGAACCCAAAACAAAACTAAGAGAAGAGAGGTTCAAAGGTTGGGAACTATTCTAAGGAAAAACAATATCAAACTAGTGCTAGAACTAAGTAAAAAGCACATAAAAGGTGAAGGGAGCTCAAAAGATTTAAGCTACTATTTCTCTTAGCTATCACTACCAGAGAAACAATAACTTAGATCTTAAGAAATACTAAGGAGATGAAGCAAATATTATAAGAAGAAAATGCTAATAGGAGAGTAAAATTAATTGGAATCAATGTATCTAAGGCACCCAAATCGCTTGTAAAGACCACTGTCTCTTTGTGACGACCCGGGTTTTCTCATGCATTTTTAAATGCAATACCTAATTTCCTAAGGCGGGATGCATCCCTATTTGAAAACCATTCTATAAAAACCATGCAATGCAGCGGAAAACCTTTAGTTTTAAACTCATTTTTTGAAAACCCCGAGTGTCATTTGCCTTCACAACAACCCAAGTAGTTTTTTGAAAAACTTCATAAATCATAAATATTTTTCCCCAGGTCTTTCCAGTCACAGCACACAGCCCAACTGTAATTAAATACAACTTCATGTCCAAAGGGTTGAGAGTTTACTTACATGTATAACTTTCTTCTTTTTGATTCACTTGCTCGTAGCACTAATATCTCCTGAGACGTCTTCTATTTATGAGTGGAACTATCCTAGAAAATGCTAAGGATAGGGTGAGTATATACTATACTCAGTAGGAGTCTATCACTACTAGTTTTATAACGCATGCGATGTTTTAAAATCATATGCTCTTTCCAAAACATGTGCATGTCTGAATACTCAAGTTCAACATCGACATCAAAATCCATTCTCAAACTGAAATACTAACGACTTAAAGGATCATATAATCCAAAATTGAAAGTATCATATACATATATATCATAGCATTATGATATGCATAAAATGCTTCATGGAATCCAACTCATGGATGTCTATCATGGTATGGTCGACCAACCTCATATCATGCCATAAGCAATGCACATAAATCATCAAACCATAGGGTCCACTATGCCCACGACCTCCTCGCCGTGTGGTCCTCGGGTACCTGAGGACACTCGGTCATAGCCACCATGGAGCCTATGACACGTCGACCCAGTGCCGTGACACCAGTGGTAGCCCCCTGTACCACATGTAGTCGACGTAGGGACTTGCCTCTTTTTGGGCGTGGTACCCATCCACCTATTAGTGGTAGAGGCCGGGTGGCCAACCCAGACCCCTCGGCATAGCACCCATGGGCTTACTAGCCCAAATCACATAAGATCAAATAAGCCAAAACCTCTTTTCAAAACCTATCCTCTTTGGGTCCCTCACAACTGCCTGGCCCTTGGCACTCCAGCGTCTTTTGGCAACCCTCAAGGACATGCAATCTTTGTAAGTACTTAAATCATGCAATGTATGCACTTGTTTGCAAAACATATATGTGCATAATATATATGCAATCCTTTACAAAACATGTCTATGTACAAAGCATTTATCACATGCATTTTGAAATAAGTCATGCTAAACAAGTCATATATTTAAAACATATGTTCTCAAAACAAAAATAGTTCTTTTAAAAGAATCTAATAGTGATAGAGCACCTACCTAGTTAGGTCGCGCTAACCCTTTTGTCCTCAGACGCT
This sequence comes from Warburgia ugandensis, assembly GCA_035236585.1. Lineage (NCBI taxonomy): Eukaryota > Viridiplantae > Streptophyta > Magnoliopsida > Canellales > Canellaceae > Warburgia > Warburgia ugandensis. Next base: position 50,194,008 of record CP141133.1, on the reverse strand, counting down.
CCTGATCATGGTTTGGGGAATCAAGGTTAGTTTGACCTATCTTTTATAGGTTTTAGAGTAATTGGTCTTTTTACTTAGGCATTAGGGGTCCATCCCTATGCCTATGGGTGTCCTAAGGTCCTAATTAGGCCTTGGTATCCTCAGTTTCCCAACGTTCTAGTGGCCACGCGCCACCATCCTATTCTAAGGGTCATGCCCACCTTTGATTGGGCCTTGATTATGGATTTTATAGTTTGGATGTGTCCACATCATTAACACGGACACAACGCCTTTTGCGGCACCTCAATTGGAGCTCTAGATCTCAAGTTATAAGCATTTTAGTGTCGTACGTACATAGAAGTCTTAAAAATAAAAAGACGGAATGCCAGGGCACTGCGCGTCTGCGACGTGCGCCCCGGCTTCCCTAAGGGACAAAAAAAACCGAGATGCTAGTGTACTGCATGCCTGCGATGTTTGCCTCAGCGGGCACGTCTACAGACGCACAGAACTTCCCGCCTATCTCTCTCTTTTACGGGTGCGTCCCTGGATGCGCCCGTTTGGTTTTTCAAATGGGAGTCGACGTGGGACGTTCCGACTGGAACATCCCACTCGTTGGGGAACTGGGGCATCCTCAGGACACCCTGGTTCAACCCCTGTCGAACCAGTGCGACCCAGGGGATGTCCTTGGGTCCTTGGTTGCTCTCCTGGGCTCCGTTTTGCATGGTTTTTCATGCAAAAACCTGGGGAAATCATTCCTGCAACTATGGTGGAGATGGATTTTGAGGGATTTTGGGCGTACCTAGCTCGTTGCTGGGTTTTTCTCCTTGTTTTCTCTCCTAGGGCACTACTCCTCAATGGTTTTTCCTCAACGTTTTGGGCTGCCATTAGAGGCGCCCAAGAGCTCTATTTATAGAGCTAAGAGAGGGTTCTGGAGGGGGCTCTCACCGCCTTTGAATGGCGGTGGAGAAACCTCCAAAATGGCGGTGATTTCCCCTCCAATCACCGCTATTCTAGAACTCTCTAGGAGGTGGAAGATGAAGGGTGCTCGTATCAAAACGGGCCCCTGTGTTTTGCAGCAAAACCCTTTTTGTAAAATTTACAATTTTGCCCCTGAACTTCAAAGGGCCATAACTTGCTCATTTTAACTCCGTTTTGGGTGATTTTGGTCTCGTTGGATTCCTTTTTCCGAGATGCATCTAGTGGAACCATTTTTAGGACCAAATTCCTGGGTTTAGTCAAGCCAACTAGTGAAATGACCAAAATTCCCTTATCTTTAAAACTGAACTTTTCATGGGATTTTAATATTACAAAAATTGGGGTCATTACATTATTACCCCCTTAAAAGAATTTCATCCTCGAAATTCCATAACTTATTATCTTCCAGGTATTTGTCTCTTAGATGATTTCTTGGCGAATGCATTCCCCTTTAGGAATCAATTCTACGTTCATCCTCAATTTATCATTTCCATTGTTCCTCCTATAAGGCCTCACCTATAAGGACCTGTTTTCGCTACGTACTCTGATGCAGCGCCATACTCTCGTACGTGCTGATTTAGCAATACCGTTTCCTAGTGGTACTTCATCTATCTTGAATTCCTTAGATTCCTATACTTATCTCATCATGTATAAGATAGTCTCCTCGTAAGATCATGCTTCTTTGCTCATGCATATACTTCTTTCAAGATCATATTATCTTATTTCTCCTATTTTGAATATCATAGGATAATCCTTTTTATCTAGTGATCTCTTTCATTATCCACAAGTCCAAAAAGTTACCTTCTTTCTATTGTGTCTAACTTTGCTTCTTACCCTTGTCTCCAAGATACTTCAATAACTGATATGGTATCATATGCTTTATAGCCAAACTCTTACTTAACTTTGAATTTCAACTGTCTGTCGTTTTTCATATGTGACTTGATTTCCTTGACCAAGGTTACATTCGAAAATGAAAGCCAATTAGTAGCATTTTCCATCGAGGACCTTATCATATACTAAAAGTAAAATGTCCTAACTTCATACCCAGTTTCATAATTATTGAATTCATTAAACGCTTTCCTCTATGAGGATCTTATCCAAACTCATGTCAAATGTTAATAGTCAATTCATCATCATGGGTCATGTGTCTAGAAGCCTATCTCACTATTCTCATCCATTTGTCTTTAGGAGTGTTTATAATGTTCCTATTCATGTAAAGCAAAAAGTCTCTTATTCATCACCGGATACCCTTGTGGTTGAATCCTTTGTCATCATCCTCTTTGTCCTTTCTTTGCTTGATGGTTTTCTTCATTTACTTCTAGTTCAAAAGTTCTATACTCAATCCAGTAGGGTTAGTCCTTAAGAAATTCCTCTAATTGATTTTTAGTACTTGGTATATGCTCATAACAACTAACTATTTGTCTAAAGGCAATGTAACATCAGATCTCACTTTATAGTGTGCTAGCCATCTCACCTTTTCTCCTTCCATCCCCTATGTCAATATGTCGTGCAATCATCAATCATGTAGTCTATATTGTCGGGAGGTATACTCGTAAGTAGTGATTTTCTCAATTCCTCAAATTTTATTCTTCAAGTGCCTCCTTATTTTATCTTTCAAGTGCCTTCTTATACTTAGTTCATAATAGCAATAATTCTCCTTCAATAGCGATTATATCAAATTGTACTGAAGTTGTTTACTCAACAAGTTTTACAATAATCAGATAAGCATAAACATTTTCTTAGACATGGAAAGACTTTATATGATTACCTATTGATTTCTTCCCAAATACGTTATAAGCTCAAGGGCCTCTAGAGTGATCGGAACTTATCTACCTTCCTTTCAATCCAAGTCTGTAGTAGTTTTCAGACCCAAAGTAATTTCTTCACCTTGTCATGGTAGCCACTAAGGTTTGAAAAACCTTTCACATTGGTTTAGATCACTTCTTATTTTTTTTGCTCCTATCTCAGTTGTTATTGTATTTATTATACTTGTAGCTCCTCCATGATGTGGCCTAATCAACTAGCCTTATACCCTCAAATGACTTAGCCTAACAAGTACTCAAGTCTAAAGACTTATAACATCCTTCTGAGTATATAACTTCAACTACTAACATACCTAATTAATTAGGGTGGGATGCCTCCATTTAGTTAACAACACTCAATGATGGTCTTAAGATATTTGGTCTTCCAATTTATGATAGCAAGACCTTCATTTGATCCATGATGGTACCCTATTGCTAAATGGACAAGTTATTGTCCCAGCTTAATTCCTTTATTCACTCATGTAGTGGCAAGGTAGGATATCACCAAATTTTTCTTTTTATTATATCCATAGGTGTTCCCCATAAGTTAATGGATCCAATAAGAATCTAATTGTAATAATTGATATCAAACTATTTGTAGAATTTTAATTTCTAGTTGGTCACCATTCTTCGAAAATTTCTTGTCACGTAATCTCTTGAAATTCGATACTCTACTTAAAGTCTTAAATCTCATATGCTTTCTCTCTATTATACGTATTATTGCTAACTCAACTATTATTCCTTTGAAGTTGATTGGTTATCTTCAAGATGAAAGATTTGTATGTATTATCAGAAGGTCATGATCTTCTAATATTGAATACTTATAGTTACATCTCTATCTCTTTCTCTCTTTTCTTCAAAATCCTCATTTGGTCTACCTGGATCAATGTCTCTTTATGCTTTGTTGCATATAATTGATACTTCATCTATTCCTTTACTTAACAGATATGATAAACTGAATGCTTGTCTTAAGATCATTGAAATCCTTAGTCGCTTATAGCCTCAATAAAATTTATACAATGTCTTAATAATTGCATTCATGTTTTGATCGTGTTATACTTCTCTTACAAGTTCATGTTAGGATCGATCTATTATCATCCTTAGTATTATCATCAAAATCTTTTGATCACTCGGTTGAATTCATTTTCCTATCACATAATATGTCACTTGTATGCATCTCTGGATTTGTTCCATAATACTCAAGTAGTTATTATTCGATAGCACTTCACTCTTTATAAGACTTCAATTAAGGTATCCAAAATTGAGCTAAGTCTTTCAAGATTCATACCTTTGTGATCTAGTACAAGTCACAGTTATTCCTTAGTATCATCTTGTATGCCTATCCCTATTATCATCAAAATTTTCTCAAAGTCTATCTTTTACATCTCATATATCACATCCTTGTGATAGTGTATTCATATTCTGATATTCTTTATGATGGTAAGATAGCCATCTAGGTCTTTTGATTTTTCTCACCTTTGATAAGATTACTTTATTGCACGACAACACTATCTATTAATAAGTCCATTAATCATCTTCATTCATTCATTCTCATCACAATATGATCCTTATATGAGATTTCATCTCTGCACCACTACACAATAATTCTTATTTCCTATAATTTTGATAGGATTCAAGCAATCCAATATCTAAGTATTTGCTAGGACTATCTCCTTTTTCACCTATGTGTTTATGGTGAAATGTCTTGAGTCATTAATATTATAATCCTCAAATAGAAGCAGTCATCTCTACTACTCCTATTTATACTACTTATCCTTGATTTTCTTTATTGTCTATTACCCTTAGACATGCTGGACTGGCTGTGAAAGGATAAAACCTGGGCTCTGATACCAACTGTGACGACCCGGGTTTTCTCATGCATTTTTAAATGCAATACCTAATTTCCTAAGGCGGGATGCATCCCTATTTGAAAACCATTCTATAAAAACCATGCAATGCAGCGGAAAACCTTTAGTTTTAAACTCATTTTTTGAAAACCCCGAGTGTCATTTGCCTTCACAACAACCCAAGTAGTTTTTTGAAAAACTTCATAAATCATAAATATTTTTCCTCAGGTCTTTCCAGTCACAGCACACAGCCCAACTGTAATTAAATACAACTTCATGTCCAAAGGGTTGAGAGTTTACTTACATGTATAACTTTCTTCTTTTTGATTCACTTGCTCGTAGCACTAATATCTCCTGAGACGTCTTCTATTTATGAGTGGAACTATCCTAGAAAATGTTAAGGATAGGGTGAGTATATACTATACTCAGTAGGAGTCTATCACTACTAGTTTTATAACGCATGCGATGTTTTAAAATCATATGCTCTTTCCAAAACATGTGCATGTCTGAATACTCAAGTTCAACATCGACATCAAAATCCATTCTCAAATTGAAATACTAACGACTTAAAGGATCATATAATCCAAAATTGAAAGTATCATATACATATATATCATAGCATTATGATATGCATAAAATGCTTCATGGAATCCAACTCATGGATGTCTATCATGGTATGGTCGACCAACCTCATATCATGCCATAAGCAATGCACATAAATCATCAAACCATAGGGTCCACTATGCCCACGACCTCCTCGCCGTGTGGTCCTCGGGTACCTGAGGACACTCGGTCATAGCCACCATGGAGCCTATGACACGTCGACCCAGTGCCGTGACACCAGTGGTAGCCCCCTGTACCACATGTAGTCGACGTAGGGACTTGCCTCTTTTTGGGCGTGGTACCCATCCACCTATTAGTGGTAGAGGCCGGGTGGCCAACCTGCACCCTCGGCATAGCACCCACGGGCTTACTAGCCCAAATCACATAAGATCAAATAAGCCAAAACCTCTTTTCAAAACCTGTCCTCTTTGGGTCCCTCACAACTGCCTGGCCCTTGGCACTCCAGCGTCTTTTGGCAACCCTCAAGGACATGCAATCTTTGCATGTACTTAAATCATGCAATGTATGCACTTGTTTGCAAAACATATATGTGCATAATGTATATGCAATCCTTTACAAAACATGTCTATGTACAAAGCATTTATCACATGCATGCTAAAATAAGTCATGCTAAACAAGTCAAATATTTAAAACATATGTTCTCAAAACAATAATAGTTCTTTTAAAAGAATCTAATAGTGATAGAGCACCTACCTGGCTAGGTCGCGCTAACCCTTTTGTCCTCAGACGCTCCTGATCATGGTTTAGGGAATCAAGGTTAGTTTGACCTATCTTTTATAGGTTTTAAAGTAATTGGTCTTTTTACTTAGGCATTAGGGGTCCATCCCTATGCCTATGGGTGTCCTAAGGTCCTAATTGGGCCTTGGTATCCTCAGTTTCCCAACGTTCTAGTGGCCACATGCCAAAATCCTATTCTAAGGGTCATGCCCACCTTTGATTGGGCCTTGATCATAGATTTTATAGTTTTGATGTGTCCGCGTCATCGACACGGACACAACGCCTTTTGCGGCGCCTCAATCAGAGCTCTAGATCTCAAGTTATAAGCATTTTAGTGTCGTACGTACACAGAAGTCTTAAAAATAAAAAGACGGAATGCCAGGGCGCTGCGCGTCTGCGGCGTGCGCCCCGGCTTCCCTAAGGGACGAAAAAAACCGCGACGCTAGCGTACTACGTGCCTGCAACATTCACCTCAGTGGGCGGGTCTGCAAACGCGCAGAACTTCCCTCCTGTCTCTCTCTTTTGCAGGTGCGTCCAGGGACATGCCCGTTTGGTTTTTCAAACGGGAGTCGACGTGGGATGTTTCGACTGGAACGTCCTGCTCGTTGGGGAACCGAGGCATCCTCAGGACACCCTGGTTCGACCCCTATCGAACCAGTGCGACCCAGGGGACGTCCCTGGGTCCTTGATGGCTCTCCTGGGCTCCGTTTTGCATGGTTTTTCATGCAAAAACCTGGGAAAATCATTCCTGGAACTATGGTGGAGATGGGTTTTGAGGGATTTTGGGCGTACCTGGCTTGTTGCTGGGTTTTTCTCCTTGTTTTCTCTTCTAGGGCACTACTCCTCAATGGTTTTTCCTCAACGTTTTGGGCTGCCATTAGAGGCGCCCAAGAGCTCTATTTATAGAGCTAAGAGAGGGTTCTGGAGGGGGCTCTCACTGCCTTTGAATGGCGGTGATTTCCCCTCCAATCACCGCCGTTCTAGAACTCTCTAGGAGGTGGAAGATGAAGGGTGCTCGTATCAAAACGGGCCCCTATGTTTTGCAGCTGAACCCTTTTTTGTAAAAATTATAGTTTTGCCCCTGAACTTCAAAGGGCCATAACTTGCTCATTTTAACTCCGGTTTGGGTGATTTTGATCTCGTTGAATTCCTTTTTCTGAGACGCATCTAATGGAGTCATTTTTAGGACCAAATTCTTGGGTTTAGTCAAGGTGACTAGTGAAATGACCAAAATGCTCTTATCTTTAAAACTGAACTTTTCATGGGATTTTAATATTACAAAAATTGGGGTCATTACACTCTTGGCTGTTACAACCAAAGATTAGTGATCATTGGTAACAAGGATCTGAGGCTGACATATAGTGGTAAACAACATGGAAGATTAAGGGACAAGCCATGAAGAATAAAGCATGGAAGCAAGGAAGCTAACAAGGGAGAGAAAAGGATGGGAAATAGATGGAAATAAGGGAAATAAGTAGGCTCTTCCAATTGGTCCACATTCATATTTACCCAATTTGACTTCCACTCAAATGGAATTATTCTCTTAAAGACCAACTTTTTATCTTAGGATAATTGAGTGAAATTCTCATCCAATAGTATCATCCATGTAGCTTAAGCTTATATGGCTTTGATGGCTCTCTTTGAGGGCTCATTTGTCTTAGCCTCATGGTTCACACCCTTGGAATTATTGGCTTGGCTTGCTTCTCAGCTTGTCACCTTCTCTCATGGCTTATATGGCTAAGGTGGCTTGAATGGTTCCCATACAAAGGCTGTGGAAATGTATGAATCATGCATAGGCTCATTTTAAGCACCTTTAGCTCTTCTAAATGCATCCTTTGCTTGCCTTAGAGATGATCTTGATCACACCCTTGGATTATTGACACTTAGACTTTAGCTTCCCTAGGTTTCTTAGTTAGACTAGGAAACCTCATGGATGGCTCCAAATTCCATCTCAATCAATCTTGGCTGTTGGATTACCATCATGATTCCTACAAAAGGTGAAAGCCTCTAATTAAATCCTAGAAAAATATGAGTATCCACATAATTAAGCTCCATTAGCTTCTAACCTTGAAAAATATCAAACTTTCAGCTTATTAGGTTAAAAATGCTTGTGTTACAAATTTTCCAAAAAAAAAACACTAGAAATAACACTATATTTTATAACACAAGGGCAACAATTGGGTGATTTTTATACAAAATTGGACATTCATCACACCCCCCAACCATCATCTTGCTAGTGTTGAGCAAAACATACAAAAAATTATTTCAAAAATTTGATATAAATTGTCACTTTTGTAAGTACTCACGATTGCATTTAGCACATACAACAAGTCCTTAAACCCTTAGGTTACTACTAGTGGACAAGTTAGGCCTCGTGAGGGTTTGCAGTGAATATACCAATAAAATTCTCCAAATTTTTATGAAATTCCTTCGTTCATCTGAGAAAATTTTCTCCTACTCAGTCCATATTAAATATCTAACCTTAACCTACTAATAAAGATGAACAAAAAGGTTTAAATTCCTACCTTTGTGCTAAAGATATCCCATTATTTCATTAACTTTAGAAGTGAGTGTGTTCAATAGTTGATATGTAATTTTAGTTTTCAAGTCAAATATAACCTAAATTAACCATCCAAATGTATGTTTTGACTTCAATTCTCATAGGATATTCTTGTCACTTACAAAGAAGTCACTTAGAAATGTGTAAATATCTAATTAATATGTGAGTAGAATGTTGTTCATCAAATCCAAAAATGTCACATATGTAATACAAAAGAACAATAACTTAGAAAGAATGATAATAATGGTTTCATGAAAGGATATCAACTACTAAGAATGCTACACTCTACAAAATTTCCAACTCATTCATAGCCATATCCAATCCATACTACTCCTAAGATTAGGTTAGGACTTTCTATTAGGACAAAATATTCTTATGTAAGTGTTATCAAAAGAAAGGGTATAAAGGTAAACAAAGGTTTTCTAGAAAATTTGCATAAGTCTAACTTTTCCATTTTTCCTTACAAGGGTGAACATTCTTGTCATTGGCTCTCTCTCTCTCTCTCTTACTTCTTTTTAACCTTTTTGATGTTTATCTCTTGAATTGTATTACTTCATACTTTTTCCAAAGATGTTCTTCAATCTTCTCTACATGTTTGCAAAATAAATGGGTAATGGATATATTATAGGAGTTCATAGATAAAGGTTGTTTTGGCTAATAAAGAAAAATTCCTTATATTTTAAAGGCGCAATGGGCTAAGTAGTAGAAAATAACATAGGGAAGGCTAAAGGCTCTAGGTTTTACCAAGGATGGCCTCTATCATTTATTAAGTTACATATAACTTAAAAATGATCATAAACTTAAGAGACATGTGGTATAATCTTTTTGTGATTTCTCAATTATTGACTAAGATGAAGAATAATGAGACAAACTAAGAACTAATGTCTGTTGAAGAAAATGTTGAATTTATGCATAACCCTCAAAAAATGAAGAATGGCCCTAAACTTACTCGAATTATAAGTCTCCACAAATCTTCTTTAAGATCTCTAAGTTATAGGTTCTCTTCAAATTAAACTATATATATAGCTATTTTGGACAATTAATATTTCAAGTTTAATTTTTCTTGAGATATTTTAGAAAAAGAATAAAATAGTGAATTAATTGTTTCTAATTCTATTGATAAGCTAAAGTTCAAAGATATCTAAATAATAAAAAATTTTGAATTCTCATCTTTATAAAGGAACTTAACATAAAATTTTAAAATTTTTTTGAAACTATAAGAAAAGCCTAGAAATCTCATGCATATCTACACCCTCCAACTTGAATTGAACATTTTCCTCAATGCTTTAAAATACAAGACACCTATAAGATGAATGGTTAATATAGAGCATTGAAACTTTCTAAAAAAAAGTCCTGGGTTGTGTCCCAATGAGCTAAGTTTAATGTCTTCAACTAGACAGAAGCTAATGTACCCTAATCTAAACTTTATTAGCTTAACCTAATTTTTCCTTAACCTAACTCTAACAATGAAATTGGTAAGATTTCTCATGCCACTTCAGAATCTTACGGTAGTCTATATATTTCAACCATGAAATTTTTGGTGGTGGTAACGATATGACACAGTAGACCACCACAATTTTAAATTTAGTGGAATCACACTGATGATCACTCATTTTAAATTTTTTACTGTAATCAATATAATTCCTTCACTTTGAGTTTTGAGGCAATGGTAATACAATGACAATGAGAACTGCTGTGAAGTTTGTTGGACCATATTGAAATGAGTGGTCCCCTTTTACAACAAATTGGGGGATAATGGGGCATGTAACAATGAGTACATATTATTCCTCCTTCTCCCTTATAGAATCTTGAAAATGGCAAATAAGTTAACTTTGCACTTCCTTAAAAGGTGGCTCTTGTATTACTAGAGGTAGGGACATGGTGAGGCTTAAATCTTGATTATCTTCTAATGTGTTCCTGAGAGTTGGTTGATGTGGGGCTAGTACATTAATTGACTCTTCTTTTACCTATTGTTGGCATAGGTAAGGTTTTGGATGGACCTAAATTACTATCTGGTGTTTGCTCAAATAAAGTCTATAGGTCCCAATCAGGTGCGTCTTCTATATTGTAAGGCAAAGTTAGAATTTCAAGTTTTGTAGGGGGTTCTACTCTAGCTTGTCATTAAGAAGTGTTCGTTAATGGCACAATCTCCAACAATTCCTTCACCTCCTATATGGATGTGTCCTCATTAAATTCATAAAAATAATCAGGACACAATTTTAGAGGATCTGGGTTAGATGTTGCTAAGGATTTATTCTCCTCATCAGTGGATGTCCATGTATCATCATAAAAAGGAATAGGACATGGCTCAAGTAGATATGAGTCTGAGGTTTCTATGGATGATTGTGGATTTTGTGGCTTAGAATGATCATATGTAATTTTTATCGTATTATCAGTAATAATGGGTAAGGATGGTGAAAATTTTTTGGCCTCAAAAGGTTCATATGATATGTCCATCCTATCATCATTATCAGTAGGCAAAGATGGTTAAAAAATATGTAGTTCAAAATGATCATAATTAGTCCTATCCTATTATCTACTATAAATGGCTCTTCATTATTCCTAATTGGTTCGATTTCCTCAGTCCTTTTTATAAATTCAGCAATGTTTCTTTTAGTATATTCCCTTATGGGTTTCATATTCTCTTCCCATTCCTCCCACTCTTGTTTCATTTCCTCATTCCTTTTTTAATGGTAGCAATCATTTTATCTATTCTTTCACAAAATTTCTGCATATTTTCTTCTAATGATGGTTCTTCATGTGGTAGAGGAAACGACTTAAATAGTTGGTATTGCTGTGGCATTGGGGTACTAAAAAAGGCTAAGCAGGTTGAACCTAAATGGTTGACCCTGATATTCTTGATAATCATGATAGGGTTTTCAGGGTGGTACCATGCTGGTTCTTCTTGGTATGGTTGATATTCTTGGGACCATGGTTGTTCATGATGCCTTGCCCATCCATTTTGATAGTCTATCTCAGGATGATAGTATCGCTAGGGTATGTGAATGTAGTGGCAATATCCATTAGCTCCTAATAATATCCATTGCAAGTGGAGTTTGATGGCCATGAAGAAGTGGAATACTGAGGTTTACAATAGGCATAGTCAAGATTGTAATTTTTAAGTTAAAACTCACAAGTGCATGAATCAAATATAGTAATTCAAGTGAGGAGGTTGATCCCATGAGGAATGGAATGAATGTAATACTAGTGGTCCCTACTTAAATTATCTAACCTAGCCAAATTAAGGAGATCTTTCCTGAGCTAATGAAAATTTAACACATGAAAGATGAAATTATGTTAAAAACTTAAAACATGATAAAATTAACACCTTTCATAAAACACACTTTCTAGAAATAAAACTTTCGCAAATGAAAACTTCCTAAATTTATCAATTTCCTAATTTGAAAACTTCTTAAAAGTGAAATTTATCAACTTTCCTAAATTGTGGAATTCTAAGGAATCTAAGCAACAAATTCATTACTTTAACTTTCTAAACATGAATGTTAGCAACTATGACAAAATCAATTACTTTCCTTAACTAAGAATTTGAAACTAACTAAGATGCAATCTAGTCAACAATGGAATCTAAACTAAACTACAAGTAAGCAAGAAAACTAGTGAAAGAAATTACTAATCAATTAAAGAAAAGAAAACTACCCAAGTATCATGCATATGACCATGGCATGGTATGCATGATTCATAGGATAGGAATGAATCTAATTAATTAATTTGAAAACCTAGAACCTGCAATCTTACTCAAGCATCAATTAAACAATCTAAGAATCTAATTGGGTTCTTCAAAAATCAAGTGAACATAAATTGTATAGTGCTGGAAATTAAACATAACAAACCATTCCAACAAATTCCAGCAACATGCTATATAGATCATTTACTGAATGGAACATGGAATTATACTATTCTAATGCAAGTAAACTTTCAAGAATGAAGGCTATTAACTGGTGGACACAAGTATGAATTCAAAGCTCCAATTAATTTCATTGAATCACATTAGAATCCATCAACAAAATTCCTATAATACATCTAATCCAAATTTGAAAATTAAGTCCTCTTACAATGAATTCCACTTTCTTAGAGTCCTACCTATAATTCCCTTCCTAATCTAATCTTTTTTAAAAAGGGAATTCATCTATAAATACCCGCCATCAACTCATCATCCCACATATAGGAGTTCCATGCCCTCTCCATGTGCTGGTCCTCCTTTGTTCTCCACCAAAGTTCTCCATGTTTTCATCTCTTAAGTTGCTCCTCCACGCCTCATTTTTGGTTTCCTTGCTCCTCCATTACAATTTATTTTCAAGGTTAGTTCTATTGTTCTAGTTCATTGCTTGGTCCTTTCTTCCAAGCCTTGTTTACTTCTTTGCTTAATGCTTTTAGTTCTTGGTTTGATTACTTTGTTTTCCTTGGTTATTTATTTCTTGTTCAAGCTTTAGATCCTTATATTCAAGGAATACACATCTCTTGTAGTGACAACAAAGAGATTGTAGCCCTTGGATCAAGTTACTTGGTCCTTGAATTCCTTGATTCCATTGTTCCATTCCATCTTCCATTTCCCCTCTTTTTCCTTGATTCTCTTTGGATTCACTTACATACATTTTTGGGACTTTGGATACTTGAAATTGAATTGGGTAATTTGTAATTGAATGATAAAGAGAATTCAAAATTTGCTTTATAAGTTTCCAATGTTCATGTGCTCCTTTTTTGTAAGAATTTTGATTCATTAAAGTTCCATGCTTTTTACACACTTTTCCTTATTATTTCTAATGAATCTTCATGCATTGAATATCATGTTCTAGGCCTAGTTTCCATATACCTTTCATTCAAGTTCTCATGTGCACCCTTCACGTTCCATTTAGGCAAAATATTCCATTTTATAAACATGCGCATAACTCCTAGGTTCATGCATCATCTTCTCTATGTTTTTCTTATTTTGCATGTTTATTTGAGTAGCAGATTCATTTTTAAGTTTTGGTTAGGTATTGTTTGAGCATTTAGTTTAGATTTGGAAAGCTTCCATGATTAGAATTAGAAAGTTTTATTTTTAAAAGGTTTCTAATTTCATGCATGTTTATGTTTCCATGTTGGATTAAAATAAAAGTTATCTCTTTTGGCTAGGCTAGATAATTTAAATAAGTTCTAATAAACCTACAAAATTGTGAGTTTCCTCTGGCGATTAACCTCTCTCTCATGCAAATTACTATATTGACTCATGCACTTTCAAGTAATATTAAAGCTACACCAAGTTTTTGGTGCCATTGCCAAGGAATCATAATAGATTTGTGGTTGGATCTTTATTTTGATTGTATATCTCCGGTTGTAGTTTTAGATTGCATTTGATTAGGATTTTTGCCTCATATTTGGTTATTTTGCTAACTCCTCACAAATTGACCATCCTTCATGCTTTGTGTGAGGGGAATTTGGCAAAAGGTGTAGCAGCGATCTTGTGGACCAAAGCTTCATCAACTTAATTGAGATTTCCTTACTTTCCTAAATTAGGGTTTTCTTTTTCTTTCAAGATAATTTGTAGTTAGGCCCTATTATAATCTTAATTTCAATTATTTATTTTAAATGGGTTCTAATAATACAGGGCAAAGGTGGGGAATGGTGGCCCATACTTTTCCTTATTATTTCTAATTGATTTTAGTCCATTGAATATAATATTCTAAGCTTAGTTTCCTTATACCTTTCATATAAGTTCTCACGTGCACCATCCTTCATGTTCCATCTAAGCAAAATTTTCCATTTTTAGAATCATGAGCATAACTTCTAGGTTCATGCATCATCTTGTCTTTGTTTTTCTAGTTTTTCTAGTTTATTTGTGTAACAACACCAATTTTTATAAATATATTTGAATTATTAAAAGTTACAAGTTGAAATTCTGAAAACAAAACTAGAAATTTAAGTTCTAGGGAAATCCATTTTAATAAAAATAAAATCAAGATTTAAGACATGAATATTTGAAATGTACTTGAAAAATCTATTCAAATGATTATAAGTATGCTAAATTCCGAGTTCGGATGAAAATCGCTATTTTTCTCCATTTTTGTAATTAAAAGGGAAAAATGTTCATTTTACTTTATAGTGGGGTCCACAATAGTAGGTAAAAACCTAAAGTCATGCATTGGTGTCACACACCACTATTAGTTGGTAGTGGAGGAAGGGGTGGTAATGGAAGCTCCACTCACCATTAAAATATTGAAAAGTAAAAATAACCTTAAAATAGGAAATCAATAAAAAAAAGTCCCAAAGTTGCCTATAAATACCTCAAAAATTTCCCAAAAATTCCCCCATGAGGTGCCCTAACTCCCCTTGAAGTTTTAGCTCAAATCTCCTCCTCCTTCTCCCCCAATTTCTCCTTCTTTTCCTCTTTCTTTTTTTCCCCTAAAGGAGCGTCCCTACATGCACCTAACAAACAATTCCATGTCTGTTATTGGGGGCGTCTAGGGATGCGTTGTCCCCGATGAGAAGTGTTTCCAGCCAGACCTAATTGAGTTAGCCATCAGATTTTGTCCAATTTTTCAAAGGTTCACACCGTTAAATCAATTCAGAATGGGCTGATCTACAAAAGTCCTAACTTAATTGCATGATCCACCAGTGATTTCATTGAAAAATAATAGCTTATATGTTCTCTGACATAGTTCACTTTATGGTGAGGATTTTCTTATTTTCTTGCAAGATATTCTCTTTTAGACACTTCCAGGTAGGTGCCTTCACTTCCATCTTCATTTTTGGTCACATTTTAAGGTTTAAGATCACTGGACTCGTTTTCTCGGCATGATTTTCTAATGAAACTAGTACCAGTGAAACCATGCTAAAAATCCATCAAGGACAACTCAGATGAGAATTCTGAACCATCCAATAGATCTAGGAGGGCCCAAAACCCCTAAAGGAGTGATCACAATCGTTTGTAATTTTCATATTTGTGTTGATTTGAGGAGGATCTGGAGAGGGTTGATCTGATGGTCTAGATCGAATCGTCGCAACGGATCTCTATTGATTTGCCACAGAATGCCGAAGCAAGACACTAGTAGGGATGCTCTCTATGGGCGTGCAATGCGAATGGACAAGTGGCATAGAACGATGCTGCTTGCCTCATGATGGAGATGTGGACTGCTAGTCGTCCCTGCATCCGCAATGACCAAATTGAATCTGGACCATTCAGATTGAACTGAAAGCTTGACTTCTCAATTCAAAGCTCATTTTAAGTCTAAATTTAGATCTCAAAGAAGCTATGAATTCCTTATGATGTATAGAATTTATTGAACTAATAAAAATGAGGATTTAATGAATGAAACTTTCTGTTAATTGAAAAATGTGGCACTAACATCCTTGACCAGTAAGATCTGGAATGATTAGACCTTATGGAAGAGTTAGTGGTCAAATTTATTTTATCTTTTAATGTTCATGATATGTAAATGACATTGAAAATCATGAAAAATGTAATTGAAATATAGATCTTCATGGACACTTGCAATAAATAAAGGACATAGACTTAATCATAGTAAGGACTATAGTTAGTAGGACACTATAGTAGGACAATATAAGGAATGGATCACCATTTCCTTGGCCCAATTTAGGGGAATAATAAGCATCCATGAATGACATTATAAATGTTCATGGATTTAAATTAAAATAAAGTATAAAGTAGACATAAGGAAAAAGCTCATAGGAACCTTGTAGAAGGTTAAGCTAGTGCCATTCCAGTAGACTCTGAACATTGTTGTTATGGGATGTATATAGGAGCCAAGTGCTTTTCCCTCGCCTTCTGTTGATGTTTGTTGAGGTCTAAACGCCTCCTTTTATGAGGATTATATTAACCACTTTTTGTGTAGACTTTAACTAGCAAGTATTAGTCAATTTTGACATAAGGAGTAGTAATTTAGACATAGGAAGAAATAAATCACTTCAACCAATAAAACAATAACTGGTTGAGCATTAATAATAAGAACATAAAAAGATCAAAATTACTAAATCAAATTAAAAACCTTAAATAAGATAATTATAATGAAACAAGAGCAAGGTGGTCTTGAATGATCAAGACCAATAAAAGAAAAGAATCATAACTTATATTGCGTTCTTGAATTAGCTTGTAGGTTTTAGATCAATTGCAGATCATTATCTTAAATGATCTAATCCCTTGGTTAAATATGATTCAAGGAAGAGATCCAAGTTCATCCTCCTCGGGGATGATCTATAGATAAATCCAATATCAACATAAGATCAAAAAGAAACTAGATGATAGAAGATCTAAACCTTTGATCAACAATTGCAAACTGTTGATCAAAGAAGATCAAAATCAAAGAGATGAATATAAATACTTAGAAATAGAAAATGTTTAAATTTGACAAATCAGAAGATTATTCTAACTATCAGATCAATAGTTAGAAACACTATCTAAAAGAGATAGATTGTATAGATTAAAGAATACAAGGAGATTTAGATCCTTTACATCAAAGGACAAGAATAAATGGGTTAAGCAAAGAATATAGATATGATCAAATAAAGATAAATATAAGATTATCCAAGTTATAATAGATAATGATAGTATGTAATTTACCGATTACATATGTCGATCAAGATTGTAGAAGATCTTAAGGAGTGGGATTACCACATTGAAGTAGGTGGAACATTAAGAATGCATTACTCTACAAGATCTATGTATTAAACATGATCTTATGAAATTAGTTGTTATTTTGAATATACATGAAATTATAAAAGTTAATTATTACATGTTTAGTGAATTCCTAAGAATGATATCATTCTTAATTGTATGTGATTATATAGAAATAAATTATTTGAATTAAGTTAAATACATGATTAATACTTGGGTATCATTTACAACAAATGATTATCCTTAAACTTAGTTAAAAAAGTAATGGACATGGATATTATTTATATTAAATGATTACCCCTACACTTAATTACATCCTTAGTATATAAATACCAAATTAAAGAAAATGGGTACCATTTTCAATAAATGATTATCCGTACATCTATGTAATGAACATGGGTATTGTAATAACCCCAATTTTTGTAAATTGACTGAGAAACTCAATTTAGTTTGAATTTTCAAAAATTTAGGGTTAGAATATTAGGTTATCGGAAATTATGGTTTTCATAGAGATTAAAAATTATTTAAAACATATAAATTATGAATGCACTCGAAAAACTAATTGAAATGGCACTAAGTACATTCAATTCCCAGTTAAAATGAAAAATTCCTAATTTTCTTCATTTTTATGAATAAAATGGTAAAATGATAATTTTATGCATATTCGAGATATAATACATCAATATTTATAATGTACTCAAAAATACAATTCCAACGCCACTAAGTACGCTCAATTTCGAGTTCGGGAGAATAAAATAGATTTTTCTCCACAAAAGGGCAAAATGGTCCTTTCACACTCCCATAGGACCCACAAACGAATCCAATGGCCAGAAAACATATAATGAGTAGTTAAACCACTACCAGCTGCTAG
Source organism: Warburgia ugandensis (assembly GCA_035236585.1). Lineage (NCBI taxonomy): Eukaryota > Viridiplantae > Streptophyta > Magnoliopsida > Canellales > Canellaceae > Warburgia > Warburgia ugandensis. The sequence goes on along the minus strand of CP141133.1, from coordinate 50,176,004 downwards.
TGGAGAAGAAGGTGGTAGTGGAGGATCCAATGTTAATTTAATATGTAAAAGAATTGAAACATAATTATTACAAGTAATTATGAAAAATTAAAAAACATCTATAAATACACCCCCAAAAATCCTCCAAAAATGTTCATTAAATTGTTCATGAAATTATCTTGCTTTTCCTAAAAAACAATGTCTAGATTCATTACCAAATTCCCAAAACTCTCTCTTCTATCACTTTCACTGTCTCTCTCCTCCCTCTAGATTTGAACAAGAGACCTAAATTCAATTAGGTACTCTGTTCCAAATCAAATCTCACAAATCCCACCGGTCATATTGTCTTAGACTACCTTATCTGTAAAACACCCAAAATCAATTTCAACAACGATGCAATCAATAGGAAATCACAAAACAAGTGGGTATTGAACTATCTTATCATCAAAGGGATATCAATTTAAAATTGGGCTGCAAAATATATCTTTTCCTCTAGCTAGGTAGGTGGAAACCCTTTCCACACTTGTTTCATGTTATTTTATGTAATTTTTATTTTTCTGAAGTTATGTTTAGGTTAAAAATAATAAAAATGAAGTAAGGGTAAGAACCCTTCAATTCTGGATGATGGAGGGCTTAGATGGAAAATCTGAGCAGTCCAAAACCCCCTAGGGTAGAATTTTCAAGAAATTTTATTAAGCTTAGAGCCATTAATTCAAAGGGATTTGATTGGATGGTTCAAAACAGACTTTCCAATCTCCCTTAAGAGATAGGGTTGCCGGGACGTCGCCACGGGACGCGACATGCAAATGCACCCTGCAGGAGCATCTCAATGTGCAACGTCGTCCCAATGGAACTACTGTGAAATTTAATCATCAATTGTGGAGTCATCCGAGCTCCAAATTGAGAGCAGAACGAAGCTATGGAAAGCTTGTAACATTTATTTCCTTTTGAAATCATAATATTTAGAAAATTCTTCATGAAACTTTCGGTATTTAGGAAATAAGCTTCCAATTTATGAGATCTTCAATATCTGAGATAATCAAATCTTGGGGATCTATTATATTGATGATATAATGTTGAAATCAAGTAATATCCATGATTTATTTTGACAGATCTAACATAAAATGAGGAATCTGCCCTTTATGGTAGAAAAACCCTAAAACTGCAAAGGGACCCACTTGATCAATAAGATCAAGTATGATCAAACCTTTGGGATGGATTGAATGAATGATATTATCATGGAATCCATTGGGATCATGGATTAAATATGACAAAGGCAAAGGGATATGATCTTTGGACCTTAATGGAGTAAAAACCCTCAAAGTAATTAAAACCCTTGATATAAAGGAAAAGATCTAATTTCTAATGGTTGGATCGTAAGTAAAAGTTTCTAATAGTATTAATCTAATTAGTTTATTTGTCTTTCATTTGATAATAGAATTGTAAATGTAATTTATCTTGTAAGTTAGGAATCATGATAGCATAATTCGTAAATGTTAGCCACTGTAACAGCTATGGTCCTCCCCATAAGGACATGGATATTGTGATTTTCACCAAGGATGGTATAGTTGGATTATTGAGTAGTAATTTATGTTGTAAATTTGGAAACATGATAGTATAATTCTTAAATGTAAGCATGCTATGCTCTATATGTTGCTAGATTATTATAATAGGTTGGTAGGTTTAATTATCTTAGGGCCATGTTAGTTTAAATTTGAGATTTTAGCATGATTCCATTAGATTCATGTATTTCATAGCTTAGGATCATGTTAGTTTAAGTATAATTTTATTTCATTAGGTTAAGCTACATTCATAGGAAGCATGTTAGTACAAATAGTTGTTAAATTTATATTGGATTTATGCTTTAAAGTTTATGATCTATTTATTGTCAAATTTTATTAGTATATTCAAATGTTAAGTAGTTATTAAGATATATTGAGCATAAATCACCAAAAATGTAAACTAATGGAATATAGAGATTCATAGATAATTAAAATGAATGACTTCGACTTAATATTAGTAAGGGCTATAATGAATTGGACAATATAAGGATTATCAAATCCTTAGCCCAAAATAGGAGAATAATAAACCCCATGAATGACATTTTAAACATACAAGCATGGACGTCGTCACTGTGACAACCATGATCCTCCCCATATGGAGATGGTTATTGTGATTTCCACCAATGATGGTATAGGTGGATTATTCAGCAGTTATCTGGGTGTGCTGGTATGGATTCTAACTGCATGCATAGTAGTCCTTTGAGTATTTTTGCTTTATGATGCATGGCATAGTGAAATGCCTTATGATATGGCATGATGAGATGCCGAGTATTCATGGATTACTGATACTATCCAATGGAATTTTATCTTGTACAAAAATTCTACTTATGTTATGTATAAAGTGACGACTTGGGTTTTTCAAAACAAGTTCTAGAGAAAAGAATTTTTGCTGTTTTGTTTGTGAAATTTTTTTACTACTAAGGGCCTTGTCTTTGAAAAATGTATTACAAAATGTGTTACAAAAAACCTAGGTCATCACAGTTGGTAGCAGAGACATTCATCCAATCATAGTATAGTACCCTTATGTCCAATATGAAGATGACAATCCAATTAGAGGACGAGAAATAGTGAGTGAATAAGAAGTAAGACAGTAATTGATGAGAATGAGTAGAGAATGAGTTATGTGATTAACTCATTAGTTAAGAATGAGTATAGGAAGAATTATGTGATTAACTTGTTAGGTGAAGAGTTATTGTAATTAACTCATGAAGTACGAGTGGAGTATAAGTAAATAATACTTAGAAAAATAACTAGGAGTACTACTTAGTAAGTTAATGATATCAATATAGGGAATACTAAGTTTAGAAACAAGTAAGGAAAACTTTAGAATAGAGGAAGATGTAATGTATGATATTCAGGTATAACCTGAAATCTTAAGTAAAGATACTTGTAGAAATAAAATACATTAATATAACTATTATTAGGTGAAATAATGGAGATTAAGAGAAAGAGATGATAAATTGGAAAAATAGGATGGAAAGGAAGAAGAAGGATTAAAATCCAACCTTTATAGGAAAGCTGAAATAGATACTAAAGTTAAAAACCTTAGAATTATTACAAAATTTGAAAATAATAATAATAAATATAAATGTAAGAGTTACAATTATGACATAGATGTAATATTATGACAATTAGTTAAAGGAATTAATCATCAAAACGGAGACGATCTCATTTGAGAAGAATTTAAGGAGATAGGTAAATATTTTCAAAATTGGTGAATGGGAAGAGTTTTAATAAATATAAATAAGGAGATAAAATTTAGAGGAATATTGATTCAACTATATGATAGAATTGAAATATGGAATAATTACAGATGATAATTTGCATTGATGATAGAATGGAAAGTGAAGACCTATAAACGAATATGAATATTAATATGATGAATTTAGGAATATTGATTCTACTTATTTGATAGAAATAGTTGTATGGAATACTAATAGGAATTTTGGTTTATGAGTAGATGCTGCCAAATAGAATCACAAGGCAGACAACACAAAATACTCCAAAAGATAATATGGAGAGATTAACAATGTACAATGTGGAAGAGATGGTAACAAGTGTATTAAGGAACCTTCTTCCTCACATTCAACAGCCCCAAAGTTCATCACCTCCAGTAGAGGTACCAAGTACCCAAGCTTAAGCTCAGCTTGAAGAGAGACACAATACACCAACACCAAATACTCCCACACTGGTACAGGGTCAATATTCCTTTGTACTAAGTGAAGAAGCTAGAAATTCTCCATTAGCCCTAGAAAAGGTTGACAAAATGATGGAAAGGTTTCAAAAGATGGCTATGGGGTATAATGGAAAGGGTGAAGCTGTGAAAGTTGAGGAATGGATATATGAAATAGAAAGGACTTTCAGTGCACTACGTACTCCTCCAGAGTTGAAGGTTAAATTTTTCTCCTATCTATTAAGACAAGAAGTTGCATTTTGGTGGAGATTAGCTAACAATACCTTCTTCTCAAATTCTTAGAAAACTACATGGAAGAAATTTAAGGAAGTTTTCAACCACAAATATTTACCTACTTATGTACGAGCAAGAAAGTTGATTGAGTTTCTAGAATTTAGATAAGGAAACATGTTAGCGGTAGAGTACGATAATAAATTTATGCATTTAAGGAGATTTGCGACTCATATGTGTAATACTGAAACACACACAGTGAATTGGTTCATTGAAGGGTTGCACCTCGAGCTGAAGGTGAAAGTAATGTGTACTCAACCCACAACTTTAGCAGAATGCGTGCAGATGACTTCAAAGTTTGAAGAAGAATTACAAAAGAACCAAATCATTAAATTTGGTGAAGGTGGGGGCTATAATCAAAGGTCTTTTCAGAAGGGCAAGAGACCCTTGAACAATTTTGGACATCTAGGAAATCAAAGAAATCATACAAAAAGAAAGCCATGTCCCAAATGTAGAAGGTTCCACCTTGGAAATATGTGTCCTGCTCCAATACAGCAAAGGCCCCCAATCAAATGTTATAATTGCGAGGAAATTGGGCACATTGTCAACAACTGCAACAAACCTTTGGCAGTTATGAGGGTGAATATGGAGAATATCCCTCTGCACCATGGAAGGGTATTTGCTATCACCGATGGCCAGGCTGAACCATCCAAAGGAAAGATGGAAGGTACTTTGTTTATGCCTTATAGTGATGTAAAAATTTCTTTATGGTGAATTTGCATAAATCTATCATTGGAAGGTTTGAGATTTGAAATAGATGAAATAACTTCAAACTTCAACCTTCATAGGAAAAATAAAACGTAAATCTTTGAGGAAATAGATACTAGAAACAGAGAATTTTGAAAAGAAAAAGGGATAAGTCAATTGAGAATTATTTATCCTTTTAGAAAGTCTAGCAAAGAATTAGCTTAAGTGATTAATGCATTAGCATTAATAGTGATATGTGTGTTTATGACCTAAAAATGTGATTTTGCCTTTGAAAGAGAAGGTAATATGAACTATGAATGAAGGGAAATAGAGGTTTCCTTAAGTGGCAAGGCCACATGAGCAAACTTACAAATGAGTTAATGAAAACTCATAAGTAAGTTGAAATCCAAATTTCGAGGACAAAATTATTACAAGGGGGGAAGATTGTAATAACCCCAAAATTTGTAAAGTGATTGAGAAAATCAAAATGACACTAACTAAGTTCAATTCTGAGTTAAAATGAAAAATCCCTAATTTTCTTTGTTTCTATGAATAAAAGGGTAAAGTGGTAATTTTACCCATAACAAATGCCTAAGACATCAATATTTATAATGTACTCAAAAATAAAATTCCAACGCCACTAACTACGCTCAATTCTGAGTTTGGGAGAATAAAATGGATTTTTCTCTATAAAAGGGCAAAATGGTCTTTTCACACCCCCGTGGGCTCACAAGGGGCCCACAAACAAATCCAATGACTACAAAACATGTAATGAGTAGTCAAACCACTTCCAGCTACGAGTGGAGAAGGAGGTGGTAGTGGAGGATCCAATGTTAATTTAATATTAAAAAGAATTGAAACATATTTATTACAAGTAATTATGAAAAATTCAAAAAAATCTATAAATATAGCCCAAAAAATCCTCCAAAGATGGTCAATAAATTTTTCATGAAATTATCTTGCTTACCCTAAAAAACCAGATCTAGATTCATTCCAAAATTCCCAAAACTCTCTCTTCTTTCACTTCTCTCTCCTCTCTTTATATTGGAACAAGAGACCTAAATTCAATTAAGCACTCTGTTCCAAATCAAATCTCACAAATCATATTGTGATAGCCTACCTTATCTACAAAATCCCCAAATCAATTTTAAGACGAACGGTGCAATCAATGGCCAATCACAAAAGAAGAGGGTATCGAGCTATCTTATCATTAAAGGGATATGAATTTAAAATTGGGCTGCTAAATATACCTTTTTCTCCAATCAGTAGGTGGAAACCCTTTTCGCACTAGTTTCATATTATTTTATGTATTATATATATATATATTTGAAATAATTTAGGTTAAAAATAATAATAATCAAGTAAGGGTAAGAACCCTTCAATTCTAGATAATGGAGGGTCAGATGGAAAATCTGAGTCATCCAATAGATCCACAAGGGTCCAAAACCCCTAGGGTAGAAATTTCAAGAAATTTTATTAAGCTTAGAACTATTAATTCAAAGGGATTTAATTGGATGGTCCAAAATGGACTGTCCGATCTTCCTTAAGAGATCGAGTTGCTAGAACGCTGCACGCAAATCCACCCAATGGGTGTGTCTCCACATGCGACTCCGTCCCAATGGAACGACCGCACAACAGCACCGTTCTGGCATGCGTCCTAGTGGTAGGAGCATGGCAATCGTTCTACCCGACTGGCCCGCTCTACATGACTGATCACAGCTGTCCATTCCACTAAGCCCAAATCAAATCTGGACCCTAGAAATGATTGTGAACTTCAGTCATCAATTGTGGAGTCATCTGAGCTCCAAATTGAGAGTGGAGTGAAGCTATGAAAAGCTTGTAACGTTTATTTTCTTTTAAAATCATAACATTTAGAAAATTCTTCACAAAACTTTCGGCATTTAGGAAATAAGCTTCCAATTTCCAAGATCTTCAATATCTAAGATTTTCAAATCTTAAGGATCTGTTATAATGATAATATAATGTTGAAATCAAGTAATATCCATGATTTATTTTGACAAATCTAACATAAAATGAGGAATCTACCCTTTACGGTAGAAAAACCCTAAAAATGCAAAGGGACCCACTTGATTAGTAGTAAAATTTCATGTATTTCATAACTTAGGATTATGCTAGTTTAAGTATAATTTTATTTCATTAGGTTAAGCTGCATTCATAGGAAGCATGTTAGTATAAATAGTTGTTAAATTTATATTGGATTTATATTTTAAAGTTTATTATTTATTTATCGTTAACTTTTATTAGTAAATTCAAATGTTAAGTAGTTGTTAAGATATACTGAGCATAAATCACCAAAGATGTAAACTAATGGAATATAGAGATTCATGGATAATTAAAATGAGTGAATGACTTTGACTTAATATTAGTAAGGGCTATAGTTAGTAGGACAATATAAGGATTATCACATCCTTGGCCCAAACTAGGAGAATAATAAACCCCTTGAATGACATTTTAAATGTTCATGGATATAATTAAAATCACTTAGAAAGAGTGCATAGGGTTAAAAGGCTCATAGGAACATTATGAAAGGTTGAGCTAAGGCCACTCTAGTGAATGTTGAACATGATGGTTAAGGGGGTTCTCTAATAGAGCCTCGCTCTTCCCCTACCTTCCGTTAATGTTTATGAGGTCTAAAAGCGTCATTACATGAGGATTGAAGTAATCACTTTGTGTTCAACCATTATGCTAGTAACCTATAACCAATTGGAAATAAGAGGAGCAGTCTAGATTTAGGATGAGATAAGTTATCTTCAACCAATAAAACATTAACTGATTGAATAATAATAATAAGAGCATAAAAGCTTTGTAAATTATCTAACCCTAATAAAAATTGTAAGTAAGATAAGGATGATCAAACAAAATCCATGGATCTTGAATGATCAAGAACAATAAAAAGAAATAAATACTTCTTGATGATATATATATTGCTTCTAATTTAGAAGCTCTTAGATAAAATAGAATAGATGATCTAAAACTTTGATCAAATTGATTCAAGGAAGAGAACCAAGATCATCCTCCTTTGGGATGATCAAATAACTGAACTTAGATCAAAGAAGAACTAAATGACAGAAGATCTAAGCCTTTGATCTTTATCAACAAGTATAAATTATTGATTAAATGATCTATGAAAGATCAAGATCATAGAAAAGAATATGCAAAGATTTAGGATAGGAAATACTTAGATCTAAAAGATTAGAAGACCATCAGATCTATTGATCAATAGGATAGACACTGTCTAAGGAAGATAGATCATGATAGGATAAAAGATCTTGATCCTTTATATCAAAGGACAAGATTAGACTAAGAATATGGACAGGATTATTTAAATTGTATAAATATTGATAGTATGTATGGATTTATAGATTACATAAGTCAATCAAGATCCTTGAAGGTCTAAAGAGATAGATCACTACTTGAAGGTAGGAGGATTCTATGAATGCATCTGCATGGGATGTACATGTTGAATACATGATCTTATATTTAGAAATGTTAACAAGTGTAATGTTAATACTTGTATTAAATCCCTTGAAACCCTTATGATCCAACCAAACACATATGAAATGGTTAAGTTAGAATTGAGGAATAGACTCTAAGTGAATATGGTACTGGAAGATATTCCAGCCCTAAGTAAACAGACAGATTGTCTGATATGTATGAGAATTACTTTACAAACAAGCATGGATGCTTGTGGTTTTGTTTTAAATAGGCATAGGCCTGGAGATGCTATGCTACGAGAGTTAGTAGGGTTTGGCCACCCGCTCTCCAAAACTTGATATTATATGGATACTAAGCCTAAATGAGGCTAAAAGTTGGGTGGGGCAATTATGGGAAGGTAGCCACTGTGACAGCCATGGTCCTCCCCATACAGACATGGATATTGTGATTTCCACCAAGGATGGTATAGGTGAATTATTGGGCAGTCATCTTGTGACGACCCAGGTTTTTCCATGCATTTTTAAATGCAATATCTTATTCCTAAGGCAGGATGCATCCCTATTTGAAAACCATTTTATGAAAATAATGCAATGCAGTTAAAAAATCTTTTGTTTTAAACTCATTTTGAAAACCCTGAGTGTCATTTGCTTTCACAACAACCACAGTGGTTTTCGAAAAACTTCAGAAATCATAAATGTTTTCCCAGGTCTATCTAGTCACATCTCACAGCCCAACTGTAAATAAATACAAATACATGTCCAAAGGGTAGAGTGTTTAATTACATGTATAATTGTCTCTTTTGATTTACTTGCTCGTAGCACTAACATTTCCTGAGGCATCTTCTACTCGTGAATGGAGCTGTCTTGAAAAATGTTAAGAATTGGTTGAGTATACACTATACTCTGTAGGAGTCTGTCACTACTAGTTTTACAATGCATGCTATGTTTTAAATCATATGCTCTTTAAAACATGTGCATGTTTGAACACTCATGTTCAATATTGATATTAAAAACCATTATCAAATTGGAATACTAATGACTTAAAGAATCACATAATCCAAGTCGAAAGTATCATATATATCATAAACATAATAATATGCATAAAATGCTCAATTGAATCCAACTCATGGATATATGGTATGGTCGACCAACCTCATGTCATGTCATATGCAATGCAAGTAAATCCTCAAACATAGGGCCCACTATGCCCATGACCTCGCCGCCGTGTGGTCCCTGGGTACTGGGGACATAGGGTCATAGCCTCCATGGGGCATATGACACTTATTCATCGTAAATCATGCAATTTATGCAATCGGTTGCAAAACATGCATGCAATGCATAAAATCTACTCATGCTAGTATTGCATTCAAAGTCATAACCCTGCTTAGAAGCCTGTCAGCTCTCTCTGGCCCGCCCTCATCAGCTCGCCCTCATTGGCCAAGGCTACACTTATCATGCAATATATGCAATCGTTTGCAAAACATATTTATGCATAATGTATTTGTCATGTGCATGCTGAATTCATTTATAAAATTAAGTCATGCTAAACAAGTCATATAACTTATACTTAAAACAATCATGGGCTCTTTTTAAAAGTCTAGTAGCGATAGAGCACCTACCTCGAAGTCTCCTGGAGTTGCGTCCTTCATCATTCAACTCGACCCTAGGTCTCATTTATAAACTCCTAGATATGAATGGATACAAGGAGTCCTTATCAATTTTGATCTACTTTTAGAAATTAGATCGCTAGATTTGCCTTTTAGGGTCCATGGGTCCTTGCCTAATTCATTGTCAGGCTAGATCCTATGATGTGGATCTACTATTTAATGGTTAGACTCTATACATTATCCTATAATCCTAGTTTTATAATCTCATTAGGTCCGCGCATCATGGTTCCCAAGACGTGTGCGCGCCCTGGTTGAACCAGGACCCATGCCTGCACCTCGTGCGCGCCCAAAGGTCGTGCCAGGGATTGTGTTTGCACGTGCACATGCATGCCCAAGCAACACGCTATGACACGCGTCCTGGATGGCATCGCACGGATGCACCTTTGGTGTAGTATGGCGCATCTCAGCTCCCAGGGCACCCCATGCATCCCAGTCTTTCCAGGACCTGTGCCCCATGTTACGTGTGCACCCGAAGGGCGCAACAGGGACAGTGTATGCACTGTCGTACGCCTGGAACCCGTCCAAGGTGCACGTGAAGCATGGCATCCCTGGGACACCTTGTTCGCATAGAGTCGGCTGGAACCGGCTTCGTCGTTCTCCAGCTCGAAAAAAACCAGATTCGGCATGGATCTGGCCTGGGGGAAGTAAAACAGAGAGAAAGGGAAAGAGGGACTTACCTGGGTAGCTGAGGACGCCCTTATTCAGGTGGTGCAGCTCCCTCTTTTTCGTCTGAAAACCCTATGTCGCCGGAACCCATGAAGAAGGGGGGAAACCCCAACGTCTGATGAGGCCAGAGGAAGAAGAGGGGACGTGGAGAGATGGAAATGGCCGGCCTGACTCGGGCCTGGCTGAAATGTGCAGGGAAAGCTAGAGACAGGTTTTTTATTTTTTTCAGAAACCCCAGTCTCAAAATAGCCGAAAAAATCATGATTTGAAGAGAGGGGAATAGGGCTTTTTATAGCCTTGCTATGGCGGTACTGCCAATGGGGGTGCTGCCATTGGCGGTGGCAGAAACCTCTGGAAATTGGGGTTTCTGGAGAAATCTAGAGGAAGAAGAAGATGGGGTTCCATTATCAAAACGGCCCCCTGCGTTTTCTGTCTTTTTCGTTTTTAATCTAAATTACAAAAATGCCACTGATCTTTAAAAGGCCGTAACTTCTTCATACGAACTCCGTTTTCAGCGTTCTTTGAGGTGCTGGATTCCATTTTTCGAGTAGAATCTAATGGTATCAAGTTTTCTTACAAATTCATTCATTTAATATTTCAAATAAAGTGAAACATTTAACACAGTTCATTTCCTATAGAATGCCCAATTCAATAACGTAAATTACTTGGGGCATTACACATCCAGGTGTGCTGGTACAGATTCTGACTGCATCCATAGTAGTCCTTTGAGTATTTTTACATTATGATGCATGGCATAGCGAAATGCCTTATGAAATGGCATGATGAGATGCCATGTATTAGTGGATTTTCGATACTACCCAAATGAGGGAGTATTTCTACTAGAGTCTGGATGATTTATCAACTCAGCATAAGCTGGGTATGATTATGTTTTGAGATATTAACTATTTTTAACGGTTTTGATCGTATGTATATATTTATATATAGTATACCATATGTATGTGTAAGGACGTACATATATGACAAAGTAAAGCGATTGCTCCATGAGTATGAATAATGGGATTTTGAAGTATTAGGATTATACTATCAAATTATTATGCTTCTTGAATCCCCTACCAAGCATAGCTTGCTGAGATATTGTAAATGTTTCAATGTTTACAATATCTCAGATACAAAGAAGGAGAATTAGGAGCTCAAGACTTAAGAAGACTTGGAAGAATAATCATCAAGTTATACCCCTAGAGGACTTGTATTTTTATTTGAGACTATTCTATTGTATTAAGAGTTTTTATTGTATGGTGAGCCTCAAAATTGGATTATGTAATTTGGGCAAGTATTGTACTAATTCTCGGGCTGTACTGTGAACCATTGGATGGATTCTAGAATTTAATAAAAGTATATTCCTTCAATGGAATTTTATCTTGTACAAAAATTCTGCTTATGTTATGTATGATGTGATGACTTGGGTTTTTCCAAACAAGTTCTAAAGAAAAGAATTTTCATTGCTTTGTTTTGTGAAATTTTTTTACTACTAAGGGCCCTACCTTTGAAAAATGTATTACAAAATGTGTTACAAAAAACCCAGGTCATCATAGTTGGTAGTAGAGCCATTCATCCAGTCACAGTATAGTAACCTTAAGTCCAGTATGAAGATGATAATCCAATTAGAGGATGAGAAATATTTAGTGAATAATAAGTAAGATAGTATTTGATGAGAATGAGTAGAGAATGAGTTATGTGATTAACTCATTAGTTAAGAATGAGTATAGGAAGAGTTATGTGATTAACTCTTTAGGTGAGGAGTTAATGTAATCAACTCATGAAGTACTGGTGGGTATAAGTAAATAATACTTAGTGAAATAACTAGGAGTACTACTTAGTATGTTAATGATATCAATATAGGGAATAGTAAGTTTAGAAACAGTAAGGAAAACTTTAGAATAGAGGAAGATGTAATGAATGATATTCGAGTATAACTTCAAATCTTGAGTAAAGATACTTGTAGAAATTAAATACATTAATATAACCATTATTAGGTGAAATAATGGAGATTAAGAGAAAGAGATGATAAATTGGAAAAATAGGATGGAAAGGAAGAAGAAGGAGAAAATCCAACCTTTATAGGAAAGGTGAAATAGATATTAAGGTTAAAAATCTTTGAATTTTTGCATAATTTGAAATTAATAATAATAAATAATGAATGTAAATGAAAGAGTTACAATTACTACTTAGATGTAGTATTATGACAATTAGTTAAAGGAATTAATCATCAAAACAGAGACGATCTTATTTGAGAAGAATTTAAAGAGATAGGTAAATATTTTCAAAATTGATGAATGAGAAGGGTTTTAATAAAGATAAATAAGGAGGTAAAATTTAGAGGAATATTGATTCAACTATATGATAGAATTGAAATATGGAATAATTACAGACAATAATTTGCATTAATGATAGAATGGAAAGTGAAGACCTATAAACGAATATGGATATTAATATGATGAATTTAGGAATATTTATTCTACTTATTCGATAGAAATAGTTGTATGGAATACTGATAGGAATTTTGGTTTTGAGCAGATGCCGCCAAAGAGAATCACAAGGCAAACAGTTCAAAATACTCCAAAAGATAATATGGAGAGATTAACAATGAATAATGTGGAACCTTCTTCCTCACATTCAAGGGCCCCAAAGTTCGTCACCTCCAGTAGAGGTACCAAGTACCAAGGCTCAAGCTCAGCTTGAAGAGAGACACAATACACCAACACCAAATACTCCCACCTTGGTATACGGTCAATCCTCCCTTGTACTGCATGAAGAAGCTAGAAATTCTCCATTAGCCCTGTAAAAGGTTGACAAAATGAAGGAATGGTTTCAAAAGATGGCTATGGGGTATAATGGAGGGGGTGAAGCTGTGAAGGTTGAGGAATGAATATATGAAATAGAAAGTACTTTCAGTGCACTACGTACTCCTCTAAAGTTGAAGGTTAAATTTGCCACCTATCTATTGAAACAAGAAGCTGCATTTTGGTGGAGATTAGTTAACGATACTTTCTTTTCAAATTCTAAAAATACTACATGGAAGGAATTTAAGGAAGTTTTCAACCACAAATATTTCCCTACTCTTGTACAAGCATGGAAGCTGATTGAGTTTCTAGAACTTAGGCAAGGAAACATGTCAGTGATAGAGTACAATAATAAATTTACATAGTTAAGGAGATTTATGACACATGTGTGTAACAGTAAAACACACACAGTGAATCGGTTCATGGAAGGGTTGCACCGAGAGTTGAAGTTGAAAGTAATGCATATTAAACCCAAGACTTTGGTAGATTGTGTGGAGATGGCTTCAATGTTTGAAGAAGACTTACAAAAGAACCAAATCACTAAATTTGGTGAAGGCGGGGACTATAATCAATGGTCTTTTCAGAAGGGCAAGTGACCCTTGAACAACTTTGGACATCCAAGAAATCAAGGAAATCATACAAAAAGAAAGCCATTTCCCAAATGTAGAAGGTTCCACCATGGAAATATGTATCCTACTTCAATACAGTAAAGGTCCCCTATCAGATGTTATAATTGAGGGGAAATTGGGCACATTGTCAACAACTGCAACAAACCTTTTGCAGTTAAGGAGGTGAATCCAAAGAATATCCCTCTACACCATAGAAGAGTATTCGCTATCACTGATGGCCAAGCTAAAGCATCCAAAGGAAAGATGGAAGGTACTTTTTTTATGCCTTATGGTGATGCAAAAATTTCTTTATTGTGAATTTGCATAAATCTATCATTGGAAGGTTTAAGGTTTGAAATAGATGAAATAACTTCAACCTTCATAGGAAAAATAAAACATAAATATCTGAGGAAATAGATACTAAAAATAGAGAATTTTGAAAAGAAAAAGGGATAACTCAATTGAGAATTATTAATCCTTTTAGAAAGTCTAACAAAGAATTAGCTTAAGTGATTAACACATTAGCATTATTAGTGAGATGTGTGTTTATGACCTAAAAATGTGATTTTGCCTTTGAAAGAGAAGGTGATATGAACTATGAATGAAGGGAAATAGAGGTTTCCTTAAGTGCAAGGCCACATGAGCAAGCTTACGAATGAGTTAATGAAAACTCATAAGTAAGTTGAAATGAAAATTTCAAGGACAAATTTATTATAAAGGGGGAAGATTGTAATAACCCCAATTTTTGTAAAGTGATTGAGAAATTAATTTAGTATGAATTTTTAGAAATTTTCGGCTACAATATTAGGTTATTGGAAATTCTCTTTCTTTTTTAGAGATTAGACCATGATTTAAAACTTAGAAATTATGAATGTACTCAAAAAACGGATCAAAATGACACCAAGTATGCTCAATTTTGAGTTAAAATGAAAAATCCCTAATTTTCTTTATTTTTATGAATAAAATTTTAAAAAGATAATTTTACCTGTAATTGAGGTCTAAGACATAAATATTTAGAATGCACCAAAAAATACAATTCCAATGCCACTAAGTATGTCCAATTCTGAGTTCGGGAGAATAAAATGAATTTTTCTCCATAAAAAGGCAAAATGATCCTTTCACACCCCCGTGGGTGTCACAAGGGGCCCACAAATGAATCCATTGACCATTAAACATGTAATGAACGGTCAAATAAGTTCCATCTCCTAGTGGAGAAGGAGGTGGCAGTGGAGGATCCAATGTTAATTTAATATTTAAAAGAATTGAAATATAATTATTACAAGTAATTATGAAAAATTCAAAAACATCTATAAATGCACCCCCAAAAATCCTCCAAAAATGTTCATTAAATTTCCCATGAAATTATCTTGCTTACCCTAAAAAAACAGATCTAGATTCATTCCCAAAACTCTGTCTTCTTTCACTTTCTCTCGTCTTTTTAGATTGGAACAAGAGACCTAAATTTAATTAGGCACTCTGTTCCACATCAAACCTCATAAATCCCACCTTTCATATTGTCCTAGCCTACTCTTCTACAAACCCTCAAATCAATTTCAAGATCCAACAGTGTAATCAATGGCCAATCACAAAATAAGTGGGTATCAGGCTATCTTATCATCAAAGGGATATCAATTTAAAATTGGGCTACAAAAATATACATTTTTCTCTAATCAGGTAGGTGGAAACCATTTCCACACTTTTTCCATGTTATTTTATGCAATTTATATTTTTCTAGAATTAAGGTTAGGTTAAAAATAATAAAAATCGAGTAAGGGTAAGAACCCTTCAATTTTGGATGATGGAGGGCTAAGATGGAAAATCTGAGCCATCCAATTGATCCAAAAGGGTCTGAAACCCCTAGGGTAAAATTTTCAAGAAATTTTACTAAGCTTAGAGCCATTAATTCATTGGGATTTCATTAGATAATCCAAAACAGATTGTCCGATCTCCCTTAAGAGATCGGGCTCCTAGGACACTGCACGCAAATCCACCCAGCAGGACTATCTCCGCATGCGATGCTTTCCCAACAGAACAACAGCAAGACAGCATCAGTCCCGAGATGCAGGTTATGGCATGTGTCCCGGTGGTAGGAGCGTAGGGATCGTTCTGCGCGACCAGCCCGGTCTACACGATTGATCACAGTCGTCCTTTCCACTAGGCCCAGATCAAATTTGGACCCTAGGAACAATTGTGAACTTCAGTCAAGAACATTTGGAGTCATCTGGGCTTCAAATTGAGAGTGGAACAAAGCTATGGAAAGCTTGTAACATCTATTTTCTTCTAAAATCATAAAATTTTGAAAATTCATTAGGAAACTTTTGGTATTTAGGAAATAAGCTTCCAATTTCCAAGATCTTCAATATCTAAGATGATCAAATCTTGGGGATCTGTTATAATGATGATATAATGTTGAAATCAAGTAATATACATGATTTTTTTTTATAGATCTCACATAAAATGAGGAATCTACCCTTTATGGTAGAAAAACCTTTAAAATGCAAAGGGACCCACTTGATCAATAAGATCAAGTATGATCAGACATTTGGAATGGATTGAATGAATGATATTCTCATGGAATACATTGGTATCATGGATTAAATTTTACAAAAACAAAGGGATACAATCTTTGGACCTTAAAGGAGTAAAAAACCTAAAAGTAATTAAAACCTTTGAACTGAAGGAAAATATCTAGATTCATTAAATTTCCCATGAAATTATCTTGCTTAGCTTAAAAAGCCAGAGCAAGATTCATTCCCAAATTCCTAAAACTCTGTCTTATTTCACTTTCTCTTGTCTTTTTAGATTGGAACAAGAGACCTAAATTTAATTAGGCACTCTGTTTCACATCATACCTCATAAATCCCACCTTTCATATTGTCTTGGCATACTTTTCGACAAACCCTCAAATCAATTTCAAGATCCAACGGTGCAATGGATGATGGAGGGCTAAGATGGAAAATCTGAGCCATCCAATTGATCCAAACAGGTCTGAAACCCCTAGGGTAGAATTTTCAAGAAATTTTATTATGCTTAGAGCCATTAATTGATTGGGATTTGATTGGATAGTCCAAAATAGATTGTCCGATCTCCCTTAAGCGATTGGGCTCCCAGGACACTGCACGCAAATCCACCTAGCGGGACTGTCTCCGCATGCGATGCTTTCCCAACAGAATGACCACAAGACAACATCGGTCCCGGGATGCGCGTTATGGCATGTGTCCCGGTGGTAAGAGCGTAGGGATCGTTCCACGGGACCAACCCACTCTACACGGGTGATCACAGTTGTCCATTCCACTAGGCCCAGATCAAATCTGGACCCTAGGAATGATTGTGAACTTTAGTCAAGAATTTGTGAGGTCATCTGGGCTTCAAATTTAGAGTGCAACGAAGCTATGGAAAGCTTGTGATGTCTATTTTCTTCTGAAATCATAACATTTAGAAAATTCAATAGGAAACATTTGGTATTTAGGAAATAAGCTTCCAATTTCCAAGATCTTCAATATCTAGGATGATGAAATCTTGGGGATCTATTATAATGATGATATAATGTTGAAATCAAGTAATACCCATGATTTTTTTTATTGATCTAACATAAAATGAGGAATCTACCCTTTATGGTAGAAAAACCTTTAAAACGCAGAGGGACCCACTTGATCAATAAGATCAATCATGATCAGGCATTTAGGATGGATTGAATGAATGATATTATCATGGAATCCATTGGCATCATGGATTAAATTTGACAAAAACAAAGGGATATGATCCTTGGGCCTTAATGGAGTAAAAAACCAAAAAGTAATTAAAACCATTGATCTGAAGGAAAAGATCTAGATTCATTAAATTGCCCATGAAATTATCTTGCTTACCCTAAAAAACTAGATCTAGATTCATTCCCAAATTCCCAAAACTCTGTCTTCTTTCACTTGTTCTCATCTTTTTAGATTGGAACAAGAGACCTAAATTTAATTAGGCACTCTGTTCCACATCAAACCTCATAAAACCAACCTTTCATATTATCCTAGCCTACTTTTCTACAAACCCTCAAATCAATTTCAAGATCCAACAGTGCAATGAATGGCCAATCACAAAATAAGTGGGTATCAGGCTATCTTATCATCAAAGGGATATCAATTCAAAATTGTGCTGCAACAATATATCTCTTTCTCTAATCAGGTAGGTGGAAACCCTTTCCACACTTTTTTCATGTTATTTTATGAAATTTATATTTTTCTAAAATTATGGTTAGGTTAAAAGTAATAAAAATCGAGTAAGGGTAAGAACCCTTCAATTCTGGATGATGGAGGGCTAAGATGGAAAATCTGAGCCATCCAATTGATCCAAACAGGTCTGAAACCCCTAGGGTAGAATTTTCAAGAAATTTTATTAAGCTTAGAGCCATTAATTGATTGGGATTTGATTGGATAGTCCAAAATAGATTGTCCAATCTCCCTTAAGAGATTGGGCTCCCAGGACACTGCACGCAAATCCACCTAGCGGGACTGTCTCCGCATGCGATGCTTTCCCAACAGAATGACCACAAGACAACATCGATCCCGGGATGCGCGTTATGGCATGTGTCCCGGTGGTAGGAGCGTAGGGATCGTTCCATGGGACCAACCCACTCTACAGGGGTGATCACAGTTGTCCATTCCACTAGGCCCAGATCAAATCTGGACCCTAGGAATGATTGTGAACTTTAGTCAAGAATTTGTGGAGTCATCTGGGCTTCAAATTTAGAGTGGAACGAAGCTATGGAAAGCTTGTGATGTCTATTTTCTTCTAAAATCATAACATTTAGAAAATTCTTTAGGAAACATTTGGTATTTAGGAAATAAGCTTCCAATTTCCAAGATCTTCAATATCTAGGATGATGAAATCTTGGGGATCTATTATAATGATGATATAATGTTGAAATCAAGTAATACCCATGATTTTTTTTATTGATCTAACATAAAATGAGGAATCTACCCTTTATGGAAGAAAAAACTTTAAAACGCAGAGGGACCCACTTGATCAATAAGATCAATCATGATCAGGCATTTAGGATGGATTGAATGAATGATATTATCATGGAATCCATTGGCATCATGGATTAAATTTGACAAAAACAAAGGGATATGATCCTTGGGCCTTAATGGAGTAAAAAACCAAAAAGTAATTAAAACCATTGATCTGATGGAAAAGATCTAGATTCATTAAATTGCCCATGAAATTATCTTGCTTACCCTAAAAAACCAGATCTAGATTCATTCCCAAATTCCCAAAACTCTGTCTTCTTTCACTTTCTCTCATCTTTTTAGATTGGAACAAGAGACCTAAATTTAATTAGGCACTCTGTTCCACATCAAACCTCATAAACCCACCTTTCTTATTATCCTAGCCTACTTTTCTACAAACCCTCAAATCAATTTCAAGATCCAACAGTGCAATGAATGGCCAATCACAAAATAAGTGGGTATCAGGCTATCTTATCATCAAAGGGATATCAATTTAAAATTGTGCTGCAAAAATATATCTCTTTCTCTAATCAGGTAGGTGGAAACCCTTTCCACACTTTTTTCATGTTATTTTATGCAATTTATATTTTTCTAAAATTATGGTTAGGTTAAAAGTAATAAAAATCGAGTAAGGGTAAGAACCCTTCAATTCTGGATGATGGAGGGCTAAGATGGAAAATCTGAGCCTTCCAATTGATCCAAACAGGTCTGAAACCCCTAGGGTAGAATTTTCAAGAAATTTTATTAAGCTTAGAGCCATTAATTGATTGGGATTTGATTGGATAGTCCAAAACAGATTATCCAATCTCCCTTAAGAGATTGGGCTCCCAGGACACTGCACGCAAATCCACCTAGAGGGACTATCTCCGCATGAGATGCTTTCCTAATAGAATGACCACAAGACAACATCGGTCCCGGGATGCGCGTTATGGCATGTGTCCCGATGGTAGGAGCGTAGGGATCGTTCCACGGGACCAACCCACTCTACACGGGTGATCACAGTTGTCCATTCCACTAGGCCCAGATCAAATCTGGACCCTAGGAATGATTGTGAACTTTAGTCAAGACTTTGTGAAGTCATCTGGGCTTCAAATTTAGAGTGCAACGAAGCTATGGAGAGCTTGTGATGTCTATTTTCTTCTAAAATCATGACATTTAGAAAATTCAATAGGAAACATTTGGTATTTAGGAAATAAGCTTCCAATTTCCAAGATCGTCAATATCTAGGATGATCAAATCTTGGGGATCTATTATAATGATGATATAATGTTGAAATCAAGTAATACCCATGATTTTTTTTATTGATCTAACATAAAATGAGGAATCTACCCTTTATGGTAGAAAAACCTTTAAAACGCAGAGGGACCCACTTCATCAATAAGATCAATCATGATCAGGCATTTAGGATGGATTGAATGAATGATATTATCATGGAATCCATTGGAATCATGGATTAAATTTGACAAAAACAAAGGGATATGATCCTTGGGCCTTAATGGAGTAAAAAACCAAAAAGTAATTAAAACCATTGATCTGATGGAAAAGATCTAGATTCATTAAATTGCCCATGAAATTATCTTGCTTACCCTAAAAAACCAGATCTAGATTCATTCCCAAATTCCCAAAACACTGTCTTCTTTCACTTTCTCTCATCTTTTTAGATTGGAACAAGAGACCTAAATTTAATTAGGCACTCTGTTCCACATCAAACCTCATAAAACCCACCTTTCATATTATCCTAGCCTACTTTTCTACAAACGCTCAAATCAATTTCAAGATCCAACAGTGCAATGAATGGCCAATCACAAAATAAGTGGGTATCAGGCTATCTTATCATCAAAGGGATATCAATTTAAAATTGTGCTGCAAAAATATATCTCTTTCTCTAATCAGGTAGGTGGAAACCCTTTCCACACTTTTTTCATGTTATTTTATGCAATTTATATTTTTCTAAAATTATGGTTAGGTTAAAAGTAATAAAAATCGAGTAAGGGTAAGAACCCTTCAATTCTGGATGATGGAGGGCTAAGATGGAAAATATGAGCCATCCAATTGATCCAAACAGGTCTGAAACCCCTAGGGTAGAATTTTCAAGAAATTTTATTAAGCTTAGAGCCATTAATTGATTGGGATTTGATTGGATAGTCCAAAACAGATTGTCCGATCTCCCTTAAGAGATTAGGCTCCCAGGACACTGCACGCAAATCCACGTTGCGGGACTATCTCCGCATGCGATGCTTTCCCAACAAAATGACCACAAGACAACATCGGTCCCGGGATGCGCGTTATGGCATGTGTCCCGGTGGTAGGAGCGTAGGGATCGTTCCACGGGACCAACCCACTCTACACGGGTGATCACAGTTGTCCATTCCACTAGGCCCAGATCAAATCTGGACCCTAGGAATGATTGTGAACTTTAGTCAAGAATTTGTGGAGTCATCTGGGCTTCAAATTTAGAGTGGAACGAAGCTATGGAAAGCTTGTGATGTCTATTTTCTTCTAAAATCATAACATTTAGAAAATTCTTTAGGAAACATTTGGTATTTAGGAAATAAGCTTCCAATTTCCAAGATCTTCAATATCTAGGATGATCAAATCTTGGGGATCTATTATAATGATGATATAATGTTGAAATCAAGTAATACCCATGATTTTTTTTATTGATCTAACATAAAATGAGGAATCTACCCTTTATGGTAGAAAAACCTTTAAAACGCAGAGGGACCCACTTGATCAATAAGATCAATCATGATCAGGCATTTAGGATGGATTGAATGAATGATATTATCATGGAATCCATTGGCATCATGGATTAAATTTGACAAAAACAAAGGGATATGATCCTTGGGCCTTAATGGAGTAAAAAACCAAAAAGTAATTAAAACCATTGATCTGAAGGAAAAGATCTAGATTCATTAAATTGCCCATGAAATTATCTTGCTTACCCTAAAAAACCAGATCTAGATTCATTCCCAAATTCCCAAAACTCTGTCTTCTTTCACTTTCTCTCATCTTTTTAGATTGGAACAAGAGACCTAAATTTAATTAGGCACTCTGTTCCACATCAAACCTCATAAAACCCACCTTTCATATTATCCTAGCCTACTTTTCTACAAACCCTCAAATCAATTTCAAGATCCAACAGTGCAATGAATGGCCAATCACAAAATAAGTGGGTATCAGGCTATCTTATCATCAAAGGGATATCAATTTAAAATTGTGCTGCAAAAATATATCTCTTTCTCTAATCAGGTAGGTGGAAACCCTTTCCACACTTTTTTCATGTTATTTTATGCAATTTATATTTTTCTAAAATTATGGTTAGGTTAAAAGTAATAAAAATCGAGTAAGGGTAAGAACCCTTCAATTCTGGATGATGGAGGGCTAAGATGGAAAATATGAGCCATCCAATTGATCCAAACAGGTCTGAAACCCCTAGGGTAGAATTTTCAAGAAATTTTATTAAGCTTAGAGCCATTAATTGATTGGGATTTGATTGGATAGTCCAAAACAGATTGTCCGATCTCCCTTAAGAGATTGGGCTCCCAGGACACTGCACGCAAATCCACCTAGCGGGACTGTCTCCGCATGCGATGCTTTCCCAACAGAATGACCACAAGACAACATCGGTCCCGGGATGCGCGTTATGGCATGTGTCCCGGTGGTAGGAGCACAGGGAATGTTCCACCCGACCGTCCCACTCTACATGACTAATCACAATCGTCCATTCCACTAGGCCCAGATCAAATCTGGACCCTAGGAATGATTGTGAACTTGAGTCAAGAATTTGTGGAGTCATCTGGGCTTCAAATTTGGAGTGGAACGATGTAATGGAAAGCTTGTGATGTCTATTTTCTTCTAAAATCATAACATTTAGAAAATTCTTTAGGAAACATTTGGTATTTAGGAAATAAGCTTCCAATTTCCAAGATCTTCAATATCTAGGATGATCAAATCTTGGGGATCTATTATAATGATGATATAATGTTGAAATCAAGTAATACCCATGATTTTTTTTATTGATCTAACATAAAATGAGGAATCTACCCTTTATGGTAGAAAAACCTTTAAAACGCAGAGGGACCCACTTGATCAATAAGATCAATCATGATCAGGCATTTAGGATGGATTGAATGAATGATATTATCATGGAATCCATTGGCATCATGGATTAAATTTGACAAAAACAAAGGGATATGATCCTTGGGCCTTAATGGAGTAAAAAACCAAAAAGTAATTAAAACCATTGATCTGAAGGAAAAGATCTAGATTCATTAAATTGCCCATGAAATTATCTTGCTTACCCTAAAAAACCAGATCTAGATTCATTCCCAAATTCCCAAAACTCTATCTTCTTTCACTTTCTCTCATCTTTTTAGATTGGAACAAGAGACCTAAATTTAATTAGGCACTCTGTTCCACATCAAACCTCATAAAACCCACCTTTCATATTATCCTAGCCTACTTTTCTACAAACCCTCAAATCAATTTCAAGATCCAACAGTGCAATGAATGGCCAATCACAAAATAAGTGGGTATCAGGCTATCTTATCATCAAAGGGATATCAATTTAAAATTGTGCTGCAAAAATATATCTCTTTCTCTAATCAGGTAGGTGGAAACCCTTTCCACACTTTTTTAATGTTATTTTATGCAATTTATATTTTTCTAAAATTATTGTTAGGTTAAAAGTAATAAAAATCGAGTAAGGGTAAGAACCCTTCAATTCTGGATGATGGAGGGCTAAGATGGAAAATCTGAGCCATCCAATTGATCCAAACAGGTCTGAAACCCCTAGGGTAGAATTTTCAAGAAATTTTATTAAGCTTAGAGCCATTAATTGATTGGGATTTGATTGGATAGTCCAAAACAGATTGTCCGATCTCCCTTAAGAGATTGGGCTCCCAGGACACTGCACGCAAATCCACCTAGCGGGACTGTCTCCGCATGCGATGCTTTCCCAACAGAATGACCACAAGACAACATCGGTCCCGGGATGCGCGTTATCGCATGTGTCCCGGTGGTAGGAGCGTAGGGATCGTTCCACGGGACGAACCAACTCTACATGGGTGATCACAGTTGTCCATTCCACTAGGCCCATATCAAATCTGGACCCTAGGAATGATTGTGAACTTTAGTCAAGAATTTGTGGAGTCATCTGGGCTTCAAATTTAGAGTGGAACGAAGCTATGGAAAGCTTGTGATGTCTATTTTCTTCTAAAATCATAAGATTTAGAAAATTCCTTAGGAAACATTTGGTATTTAGGAAATAAGCTTCCAATTTCCAAGATCTTCAATATCTAGGATGATCAAATCTTGGGGATCTATTATAATGATGATATAATGTTGAAATCAAGTAATACCCATGATTTTTTTTATTGATCTAACATAAAATGAGGAATCTACCCTTTATGGTAGAAAAACCTTTAAAACGCAGAGGGACCCACTTGATCAATAAGATCAATCATGATCAGGCATTTAGGATGGATTGAATGAATGATATTATCATGGAATCCATTGGCATCATGGATTAAATTTGACAAAAACAAAGGGATATGATCCTTGGGCCTTAATGGAGTAAAAAACCAAAAAGTAATTAAAACCATTGATCTGAAGGAAAAGATCTAGATTCATTAAATTGCCCATGAAATTATCTTGCTTACCCTAAAAAACCAGATCTAGATTCATTCCCAAATTCCCAAAACTCTGTCTTCTTTCACTTTCTCTCATCTTTTTAGATAGGAACAAGAGACCTAAATTTAATTAGGCACTGTTCCACATCAAACCTCATAAAACCCACCTTTCATATTATCCTAGCCTACTTTTCTACAAACCCTCAAATCAATTTCAAGATCCAACAGTGCAATGAATGGCCAATCACAAAATAAGTGGGTATCAGGCTATCTTATCATCAAAGGGATATCAATTTAAAATTGTGCTGCAAAAATATATCTCTTTCTCTAATCAGGTAGGTGGAAACCCTTTCCACACTTTTTTCATGTTATTTTATGCAATTTATATTTTTCTAAAATTATGGTTAGGTTAAAAGTAATAAAAATCGAGTAAGGGTAAGAACCCTTCAATTCTGGATGATGGAGGGCTAAGATGGAAAATCTGAGCCATCCAATTGATCCAAACAGGTCTGAAACCCCTAGTGTAGAATTTTCAAGAAATTTTATTAAGCTTAGAGCCATTAATTGATTGGGATTTGATTGGATAGTCCAAAATAGATTGTCCGATCTCCCTTAAGAGATTGGGCTCCCAGGACACTGCACGCAAATCCACCTAGCGGGACTGTCTCCGCATGCGATGCTTTCCCAACAGAATGACCACAAGACAACATCGGTCCCGGGATGCGCGTTATGGCATGTGTCCCGGTGGTAGGAGCGTAGGGATCGTTCCACGGGACCAACCCACTCTACAGGGGTGATCACAGTTGTCCATTCCACTAGGCCCAGATCAAATCTGGACCCTAGGAATGATTGTGAACTTTAGTCAAGAATTTGTGGAGTCATCTGGGCTTCAAATTTAGAGTGGAACGAAGCTATGGAAAGCTTGTGATGTCTATTTTCTTCTAAAATCATAACATTTAGAAAATTCTTTAGGAAACATTTGGTATTTAGGAAATAAGCTTCCAATTTCCAAGATCTTCAATATCTAGGATGATCAAATCTTGGGGATCTATTATAATGATTATATAATGTTGAAATCAAGTAATACCCACGATTTTTTTTATTGATCTAACATAAAATGAGGAATCTACCCTTTGTGGTAGAAAAACCTTTAAAACGCAGAGGGACCCACTTGATCAATAAGGTCAATCATGATCAGGCATTTAGGATGGATTGAATGAATGATATTATCATGGAATCCATTGGCATCATGGATTAAATTTGACAAAAACAAAGGGATATGATCCTTGGGCCTTAATGGAGTAAAAAACCAAAAAGTAATTAAAACCATTGATCTGAAGGAAAAGATCTAGATTCATTAAATTGCCCATGAAATTATCTTGCTTACCCTAAAAAACCAGATCTAGATTCATTCCCAAATTCCCAAAACTCTGTCTTCTTTCACTTTCTCTCATCTTTTTAGATTGGAACAAGAGACCTAAATTTAATTAGGCACTCTGTTCCACATCAAACCTCATAAATCCCACCTTTCATATTATCCTAGCCTACTTTTCTACAAACCCTCAAATCAATTTCAAGATCCAACAGTGCAGTGAATGGCCAATCACAAAATAAGTGGGTATCAGGCTATCTTATCATCCAAGGGATATTAATTGAAAATTATGCTGCAAAAATATATCTCTTTCTCTAATCAGGTAGGTGGAAACCCTTTCCACACTTTTTTCATGTTATTTTATGCAATTTATATTTTTCTAAAATTATGGTTAGGTTAAAAGTAATAAAAATCGAGTAAGGGTAAGAACCCTTCAATTCTGGATGATGGAGGGCTAAGATGGAAAATCTGAGCCATCCAATTGATCCAAACAGGTCTGAAACCCCAAGTGTAGAATTTTGAAGAAATTTTATTTGGCTTAGAGCCATTAATTGATTGGGATTTGATTGGATAGTCCAAAACAGATTGTCCGATCTCCCTTAAGAGATTGGGCTCCCAAGACACTGCACGCAAATCCACCTAGCGGGACTGTCTCCGCATGCGATGCTTTCCCAACAGAATGACCACAAGACAACATCGGTCCCGGGATGCGCGTTATGGCATGTGTCCCGGTGGTAGGAGCGTAGGGATCGTTCCACGGGACCAACCCACTCTACAGGGGTGATCACAGTTGTCCATTCCACTAGGCCCAGATCAAATCTGGACCCTAGGAATGATTGTGTACTTTAGTCAAGAATTTGTGGAGTCATCTGGGCTTCAAATTTAGAGTGGAACGAAGCTATGGAAAGCTTGTGATGTCTATTTTCTTCTAAAATCATAACATTTAGAAAATTCTTTAGGAAACATTTGGTATTTAGGAAATAAGCTTCCAATTTCCAAGATCTTCAATATCTAGGATGATCAAATCTTGGGGATCTATTATAATGATGATATAATGTTGAAATCAAGTAATACCCATGATTTTTTTTATTGATCTAACATAAAATGAGGAATCTACCCTTTATGGTAGAAAAACCTTTAAAACGCAGAGGGACCCACTTGATCAATAAGATCAATCATGATCGAGCATTTAGGATGGATTGAATGAATGATATTATCATGGAATCCATTGGCATCATGGATTAAATTTGACAAAAACAAAGGGATATGATCCTTGGGCCTTAATGGAGTAAAAAACCAAAAAGTAATTAAAACCATTGATCTGAAGGAAAAGATCTAGATTCATTAAATTGCCCATGAAATTATCTTGCTTACCCTAAAAAACCAGATCTAGATTCATTCCCAAATTCCCAAAACTCTATCTTCTTTCACTTTCTCTCATCTTTTTAGATTGGAACAAGAGACCTAAATTTAATTAGGCACTCTGTTCCACATCAAACCTCATAAAACCCACCTTTCATATTATCCTAGCCTACTTTTCTACAAACCCTCAAATCAATTTCAAGATCCAACAGTGCAATGAATGGCCAATCACAAAATAAGTGGGTATCAGGCTATCTTATCATCAAAGGGATATCAATTTAAAATTGTGCTGCAAAAATATATCTCTTTCTCTAATCAGGTAGGTGGAAACCCTTTCCACACTTTTTTCATGTTATTTTATGCAATTT
Source organism: Warburgia ugandensis (assembly GCA_035236585.1). NCBI lineage: Eukaryota > Viridiplantae > Streptophyta > Magnoliopsida > Canellales > Canellaceae > Warburgia > Warburgia ugandensis. The sequence goes on along the minus strand of CP141133.1, from coordinate 50,148,383 downwards.
ATATTTTTCTAAAATTATGGTTAGGTTAAAAGTAATAAAAATCGAGTAAGGGTAAGAACCCTTCAATTCTGGATGATGGAGGGCTAAGATGGAAAATCTGAGCCATCCAATTGATCCAAACAGGTCTGAAACCCCTAGGGTAGAATTTTCAAGAAATTTTATTAAGCTTAGAGCCATTAATTGATTGGGATTTGATTGGATAGTCCAAAACAGATTGTCCGATCTCCCTTAAGAGATTGGGCTCCCAGGACACTGCACGCAAATCCACCTAGCGGGACTGTCTCCGCATGCGATGCTTTCCCAACAGAATGACCACAAGACAACATCGGTCCCGGGATGCGCGTTATGGCATGTGTCCCGGTGGTAGGAGCACAGGGATCGTTCCACCCGACCGTCCCACTCTACATGACTAATCACAATCGTCCATTCCACTAGGCCCAGATCAAATCTGGACCCTAGGAATGATTGTGAACTTTAGTCAAGAATTTGTGGAGTCATCTGGGCTTCAAATTTAGAGTGGAACGAAGCTATGGAAAGCTTGTGATGTCTATTTTCTTCTAAAATCATAACATTTAGAAAATTCTTTAGGAAACATTTGGTATTTAGGAAATAAGCTTCCAATTTCCAAGATCTTCAATATCTAGGATGATCAAATCTTGGGGATCTATTATAATGATGATATAATGTTGAAATCAAGTAATACCCATGATTTTTTTATTGATCTAACATAAAATGAGGAATCTACCCTTTATGGTAGAAAAACCTTTAAAACGCAGAGGGACCCACTTGATCAATAAGATCAATCATGATCGAGGCATTTAGGATGGATTGAATGAATGATATTATCATGGAATCCATTGGCATCATGGATTAAATTTGACAAAAACAAAGGGATATGATCCTTGGGCCTTAATGGAGTAAAAAACCAAAAAGTAATTAAAACCATTGATCTGAAGGAAAAGATCTAGATTCATTAAATTGCCCATGAAATTATCTTGCTTACCCTAAAAAACCAGATCTAGATTCATTCCCAAATTCCCAAAACTCTGTCTTCTTTCACTTTCTCTCATCTTTTTAGATTGGAACAAGAGACCTAAATTTAATTAGGCACTCAGTTCCACCTCAAACCTCATAAAACCCAACTTTCATATTATCCTAGCCTACTTTTCAACAAACCCTCAAATCAATTTCAAGATCCAACAGTGCAATTAATGGCCAATCACAAAATAAGTGGGTATCAGGCTATCTTATCATCAAAGGGATATCAATTTAAAATTGTGCTGCAAAAATATATCTTTTTCTCTAATCAGGTAGGTGGAACCCCTTTCCACACTTTTTTCATGTTACTTTATGCAATTTATATTTTTCGAAAATTATGGTTGGGTTAAAAGTAATAAAAATCGAGTAAGGGTAAGAACCCTTCAATTCTAGATGATGGAGGGCTAAGATGGAAAATCTGAGCCATCCAATTGATCCAAACAGGTCTAAAACCCCTAGGGTAGAATTTTCAAGAAATTTTATTAAGCTTAGAGCCATTAATTGATTGGGATTTGATTGGATAGTCCAGAACAGATTGTCCGATCTCCCTTAAGAGATTGGGCTCCCAGGACACTGCACGCAAATCCACCTAGCGGAACTGTCTCCGCATGCGATGCTTTCCCAACAGAATGACCACAAGACAACATCGGTCCCGGGATGCGCGTTATGGCATGTGTCTCGGTGGTAGGAGCGTAGGGATCGTTCCACGGGACCAACCCACTCTACACGGGTGATCACAGTTGTCCATTCCCCTAGGCTCAGATCAAATCTGGACCCTAGGAATGATTGTGAACTTTAGTCAAGAATTTGTGGAGTCATCTGGGCTTCAAATTTAGAGTGGAACGAAGCTATGGAAAGCTTGTGATGTCTATTTTCTTCTAAAATCATAACATTTAGAAAATTCTTTAGGAAACATTTGGTATTTAGGAAATAAGCTTCCAATTTCCAAGATCTTCAATATCTAGGATGATCAAATCTTGGGGATCTATTATAATGATGATATAATGTTGAAATCAAGTAATACCCATGATTTTTTTTATTGATCTAACATAAAATGAGGAATCTACCCTTTATGGTAGAAAAACCTTTAAAACGCAGAGGGACCCACTTGATCAATAAGATCAATCATGATCAGGCATTTAGGATGGATTGAATGAATGATATTATCATGGAATCCATTGGCATCATGGATTAAATTTGACAAAAACAAAGGGATATGATCCTTGGGCCTTAATGGAGTAAAAAACCAAAAAGTAATTAAAACCATTGATCTGAAGGAAAAGATCTAGATTCATTAAATTGCCCATGAAATTATCTTGCTTACCCTAAAAAACCAGATCTAGATTCATTCCCAAATTCCCAAAACTCTGTCTTCTTTCACTTTCTCTCATCTTTTTAGATTGGAACAAGAGACCTAAATTTAATTAGGCACTCTGTTCCACATCAAACCTCATAAAACCCACCTTTCATATTATCCTAGCCTACTTTTCTACAAACCCTCAAATCAATTTCAAGATCCAACAGTGCAATGAATGGCCAATCACAAAATAAGTGGGTATCAGGCTATCTTATCATCAAAGGGATATCAATTTAAAATTGTGCTGCAAAAATATATCTTTTTCTCTAATCAGGTAGGTGGAAACCCTTTCCACACTTTTTTCATGTTATTTTATGCAATTTATATTTTTCTAAAATTATGGTTAGGTTAAAAGTAATAAAAATCGAGTAAGGGTAAGAACCCTTCAATTCTGGATGATGGAGGGCTAAGATGGAAAATCTGAGCCATCCAATTGATCCAAACAGGTCTGAAACCCCTAGGGTAGAATTTTCAAGAAATTTTATTAAGCTTAGAGCCATTAATTGATTGGGATTTGATTGGATAGTCCAAAACAGATTGTCCGATCTCCCTTAAGAGATTGGGCTCCCAGGACACTGCACGCAAATCCACCTAGCGGGACTGTCTCCGCATGCGATGCTTTCCCAACAGAATGACCACAAGACAACATCGGTCCCGGGATGCGCGTTATGGCATGTGTCCAGGTGGTAGGAGCACAGGGATCGTTCCACCCGACCGTCCCACTCTACATGACTAATCACAATCGTCCATTCCACTAGGCCCAGATCAAATCTGGACCCTAGGAACGATTGTGAACTTCAGTCAAGAATTTGTGGAGTCATGTGGGCTTCAAATTTAGAGTGGAACGAAGCTATGGAAAGCTTGTGATGTCTATTTTCTTCTAAAATCATAACATTTAGAAAATTCTTTAGGAAACATTTGGTATTTAGGAAATAAGCTTCCAATTTCCAAGATCTTCAATATCTAGGATGATCAAATCTTGGGGATCTATTATAATGATGATATAATGTTGAAATCAAGTAATACCCATGATTTTTTTTATTGATCTAACATAAAATGAGGAATCTACCCTTTATGGTAGAAAAACCTTTAAAACGCAGAGGGACCCACTTGATCAATAAGATCAATCATGATCAGGCATTTAGGATGGATTGAATGAATGATATTATCATGGAATCCATTGGCATCATGGATTAAATTTGACAAAAACAAAGGGATATGATCCTTGGGCCTTAATGGAGTAAAAAACCAAAAAGTAATTAAAACCATTGATCTGAAGGAAAAGATCTAGATTCATTAAATTGCCCATGAAATTATCTTGCTTACCCTAAAAAACCAGATCTAGATTCATTCCCAAATTCCCAAAACTCCGTCTTCTTTCACTTTCTCTCATCTTTTTAGATTGGAACAAGAGACCTAAATTTAATTAGGCACTCTGTTCCACATCAAACCTCATAAAACCCACCTTTCATATTATCCTAGCCTACTTTTCTACAAACCCTCAAATCAATTTCAAGATCCAACAAAGGCAATGAATGGCCAATCACAAAATAAGTGGGTATCAGGCTATCTTATCATCAAAGGGATATCAATTTAAAATTGTGCTGCAAAAATATATCTTTTTCTCTAATCAGGTAGGTGGAAACCCTTTCCACACTTTTTTCATGTTATTTTATGCAATTTATATTTTTCTAAAATTATGGTTAGGTTAAAAGTAATAAAAATCGAGTAAGGGTAAGAACCCTTCAATTCTGGATGATGGAGGGCTAAGATGGAAAATCTGAGCCATCCAATTGATCCAAACAGGTCTGAAACCCCTAGGGTAGAATTTTCAAGAAATTTTATTAAGCTTAGAGCCATTAATTGATTGGGATTTGATTGGATAGTCCAAAACAGATTGTCCGATCTCCCTTAAGAGATTGGGCTCCCAGGACACTGCACGCAAATCCACCTAGCGGGACTGTCTCCGCATGCGATGCTTTCCCAACAGAATGACCACAAGACAACATCGGTCCCGGGATGCGCGTTATGGCATGTGTCCCGGTGGTAGGAGCACAGGGATCGTTCCACCCGACCGTCCCACTCTACATGACTAATCACAATCGTCCATTCCACTAGGCCCAGATCAAATCTGGACCCTAGGAACGATTGTGAACTTCAGTCAAGAATTTGTGGAGTCATGTGGGCTTCAAATTTGGAGTGGAACGAAGCTGTGGAAAGCTTGTGATGTCTATTTTCTTCTAAAATCATAACATTTAGAAAATTCTTTAGGAAACATTTGGTATTTAGGAAATAAGCTTCCAATTTCCAAGATCTTCAATATCTAGGATGATCAAATCTTGGGGATCTATTATAATGATGATATAATGTTGAAATCAAGTAATACCCATGATTTTATTTATTGATCTAACATAAAATGAGGAATCTACCCTTTATGGTAGAAAAACCTTTAAAACGCAGAGGGACCCACTTGATCAATAAGATCAATCATGATCAGGCATTTAGGATGGATTGAATGAATGATATTATCATGGAATCCATTGGCATCATGGATTAAATTTGACAAAAACAAAGGGATATGATCCTTGGGCCTTAATGGAGTAAAAAACCAAAAAGTAATTAAAACCATTGATCTGAAGGAAAAGATCTAGATTCATTAAATTGCCCATGAAATTATGTTGCTTACCATAAAAAACCAGATCTAGATTCATTCCCAAATTCCCAAAACTCTGTCTTCTTTCACTTTCTCTCATTTTTTTAGATTGGAACAAGAGACCTAAATTTAATTAGGCACTCAGTTCCACCTCAAACCTCATAAAACCCAACTTTCATATTATCCTAGCCTACTTTTCAACAAACCCTCAAATCAATTTCAAGATCCAACAGTGCAATTAATGGCCAATCACAAAATAAGTGGGTATCAGGCTATCTTATCATCAAAGGGATATCAATTTAAAATTGTGCTGCAAAAATATATCTTTTTCTCTAATCAGGTAGGTGGAAACCCTTTCCACACTTTTTTCATGTTATTTTATGCAATTTATATTTTTTCTAAAATTATGGTTAGGTTAAAAGTAATAAAAATCGAGTAAGGGTAAGAACCCTTCAATTCTAGATGATGGAGGGCTAAGATGGAAAATCTGAGCCATCCAATTGATCCAAACAGGTCTAAAACCCCTAGGGTAGAATTTTCAAGAAATTTTATTAAGCTTAGAGCCATTAATTGATTGGGATTTGATTGGATAGTCCAGAACAGATTGTCCGATCTCCCTTAAGAGATTGGGCTCCCAGGACACTGCACGCAAATCCACCTAGCGGAACTGTCTCCGCATGCGATGCTTTCCCAACAGAATGACCACAAGACAACATCGGTCCCGGGATGCGCGTTATGGCATGTGTCTCGGTGGTAGGAGCGTAGGGATCGTTCCACGGGACCAACCCACTCTACATGACTAATCACAATCGTCCATTCCACTAGGCCCGGATCAAACTGGACCCTAGGAATGATTGTGAACTTTAGTCAAGAATTTGTGGAGTCATCTGGGCTTCAAATTTAGAGTGGAACGAAGCTATGGAAAGCTTGTGATGTCTATTTTCTTCTAAAATCATAACATTTAGAAAATTCTTTAGGAAACATTTGGTATTTAGGAAATAAGCTTCCAATTTCCAAGATCTTCAATATCTAGGATGATCAAATCTTGGGGATCTATTATAATGATGATATAATGTTGAAATCAAGTAATACCCATGATTTTTTTTATTGATCTAACATAAAATGAGGAATCTACCCTTTATGGTAGAAAAACCTTTAAAACGCAGAGGGACCCACTTGATCAATAAGATCAATCATGATCAGGCATTTAGGATGGATTGAATGAATGATATTATCATGGAATCCATTGGCATCATGGATTAAATTTGACAAAAACAAAGGGATATGATCCTTGGGCCTTAATGGAGTAAAAAACCAAAAAGTAATTAAAACCATTGATCTGAAGGAAAAGATCTAGATTCATTAAATTGCCCATGAAATTATCTTGCTTACCCTAAAAAACCAGATCTAGATTCATTCCCAAATTCCCAAAACTCTGTCTTCTTTCACTTTCTCTCATCTTTTTAGATTGGAACAAGAGACCTAAATTTAATTAGCCACTCTGTTCCACATCAAACGTCATAAAACCCAACTTTCATATTATCCTAGCCTACTTTTCAACAAACCCTCAAATCAATTTCAAGATCCAACAGTGCAATTAATGCCCAATCACAAAATAAGTGGGTATCAGGCTATCTTATCATCAAAGGGATATCAATTTAAAATTGTGCTGCAAAAATATATCTTTTTCTCTAATCAGGTAGGTGGAAACCCTTTCCACACTTTTTTCATGTTATTTTATGCAATTTATATTTTTCTAAAATTATGGTTAGGTTAAAAGTAATAAAAATCGAGTAAGGGTAAGAACCCTTCAATTCTGGATGATGGAGGGCTAAGATGGAAAATCTGAGCCATCCAATTGATCCAAACAGGTCTGAAACCCCTAGGGTAGAATTTTCAAGAAATTTTATTAAGCTTAGAGCCATTAATTGATTGGGATTTGATTGGATAGTCCAAAACAGATTGTCCGATCTCCCTTAAGAGATTGGGCTCCCAGGACACTGCACGCAAATCCACCTAGCGGGACTGTCTCCGCATGCGATGCTTTCCCAACAGAATGACCACAAGACAACATCGGTCCCGGGATGCGCGTTATGGCATGTGTCCCAGTGGTAGGAGCACAGGGATCGTTCCACCCGACCATCCCACTCTACATGACTAATCACAATCGTCCATTCCACTAGGCCCAGATCAAATCTGGACCCTAGGAACGATTGTGAACTTCAATCAAGAATTTGTGGAGTCATGTGGGCTTCAAATTTAGAGTGGAACGAAGCTATGGAAAGCTTGTGATGTCTATTTTCTTCTAAAATCATAACATTTAGAAAATTCTTTAGGAAACATTTGGTATTTAGGAAATAAGCTTCCAATTTCCAAGATCTTCAATATCTAGGATGATCAAATCTTGGGGATCTATTATAATGATGATATAATGTTGAAATCAAGTAATACCCATGATTTTTTTTATTGATCTAACATAAAATGAGGAATCTACCCTTTATGGTAGAAAAACCTTTAAAACGCAGAGGGACCCACTTGATCAATAAGATCAATCATGATCAGGCATTTAGGATGGATTGAATGAATGATATTATCATGGAATCCATTGGCATCATGGATTAAATTTGACAAAAACAAAGGGATATGATCCTTGGGCCTTAATGGAGTAAAAAACCAAAAAGTAATTAAAACCATTGATCTGAAGGAAAAGATCTAGATTCATTAAATTGCCCATGAAATTATCTTGCTTACCCTAAAAAACCAGATCTAGATTCATTCCCAAATTCCCAAAACTCTGTCTTCTTTCACTTTCTCTCATCTTTTTAGATTGGAACAAGAGACCTAAATTTAATTAGGCACTCTGTTCCACATCAAACCTCATAAATCCCGCCTTTCATATTATCCTAGCCTACTTTTCTACAAACCCTCAAATCAATTTCAAGATCCAACAGTGCAATGAATGGCCAATCACAAAATAAGTGGGTATCAGGCTATCTTATCATCAAAGGGATATCAATTTAAAATTGTGCTGCAAAAATATATCTTTTTCTCTAATCAGGTAGGTGGAAACCCTTTCCACACTTTTTTCATGTTATTTTATGCAATTTATATTTTTCTAAAATTATGGTTAGGTTAAAAGTAATAAAAATCGAGTAAGGGTAAGAACCCTTCAATTCTGGATGATGGAGGGCTAAGATGGAAAATCTGAGCCATCCAATTGATCCAAACAGGTCTGAAACCCCTAGGGTAGAATTTTCAAGAAATTTTATTAAGCTTAGAGCCATTAATTGATTGGGATTTGATTGGATAGTCCAAAACAGATTGTCCGATCTCCCTTAAGAGATTGGGCTCCCAGGACACTGCACGCAAATCCACCTAGCGGGACTGTCTCCGCATGCGATGCTTTCCCAACAGAATGACCACAAGACAACATCGGTCCCGGGATGCGCGTTATGGCATGTGTCCAGGTGGTAGGAGCACAGGGATCGTTCCACCCGACCGTCCCACTCTACATGACTAATCACAATCGTCCATTCCACTAGGCCCAGATCAAATCTGGACCCTAGGAACGATTGTGAACTTCAGTCAAGAATTTGTGGAGTCATGTGGGCTTCAAATTTAGAGTGGAACGAAGCTATGGAAAGCTTGTGATGTCTATTTTCTTCTAAAATCATAACATTTAGAAAATTCTTTAGGAAACATTTGGTATTTAGGAAATAAGCTTCCAATTTCCAAGATCTTCAATATCTAGGATGATCAAATCTTGGGGATCTATTATAATGATGATATAATGTTGAAATCAAGTAATACCCATGATTTTTTTATTGATCTAACATAAAATGAGGAATCTACCCTTTATGGTAGAAAAACCTTTAAAACGCAGAGGGACCCACTTGATCAATAAGATCAATCATGATCAGTGCATTTAGGATGGATTGAATGAATGATATTATCATGGAATCCATTGGCATCATGGATTAAATTTGACAAAAACAAAGGGATATGATCCTTGGGCCTTAATGGAGTAAAAAACCAAAAAGTAATTAAAACCATTGATCTGAAGGAAAAGATCTAGATTCATTAAATTGCCCATGAAATTATCTTGCTTACCCTAAAAAACCAGATCTAGATTCATTCCCAAATTCCCAAAACTCTGTCTTCTTTCACTTTCTCTCATCTTTTAGATTGGAACAAGAGACCTAAATTTAATTAGGCACTCAGTTCCACATCAAACCTCATAAAACCCGCCTTTCATATTATCCTAGCCTACTTTTCTACAAACCCTCAAATCAATTTCAAGATCCAACAGTGCAATTAATGGCCAATCACAAAATAAGTGGGTATCGTGCTATCTTATCATCAAAGGGATATCAATTTAAAATTGTGCTGCAAAAATATATCTTTTTCTCTAATCAGGTAGGTGGAAACCCTTTCCACACTTTTTTCATGTTATTTTATGCAATTTATATTTTTCTAAAATTATGGTTAGGTTAAAAGTAATAAAAATCGAGTAAGGGTAAGAACCCTTCAATTCTGGATGATGGAGGGCTAAGATGGAAAATCTGAGCCATCCAATTGATCCAAACAGGTCTGAAACCCCTAGGGTAGAATTTTCAAGAAATTTTATTAAGCTTAGAGCCATTAATTGATTGGGATTTGATTGGATAGTCCAAAACAGATTGTCCGATCTCCCTTAAGAGATTGGGCTCCCAGGACACTGCACGCAAATCCACCTAGCGGGATTGTCTCTGCATGCGATGCTTTCCCAACAGAATGACCACAAGACAACATCGGTCCCGGGATGCGCGTTATGGCATGTGTCCCGGTGGTAGGAGCACAGGGATCGTTCCACCCGACCGTCCCACTCTACATGACTAATCACAATCGTCCATTCCACTAGGCCCAGATCAAATCTGGACCCTAGGAACGATTGTGAACTTCAGTCAAGAATTTGTGGAGTCATGTGGGCTTCAAATTTGGAGTGGAACGAAGCTGTGGAAAGCTTGTGATGTCTATTTTCTTCTAAAATCATAACATTTAGAAAATTCTTTAGGAAACATTTGGTATTTAGGAAATAAGCTTCCAATTTCCAAGATCTTCAATATCTAGGATGATCAAATCTTGGGGATCTATTATAATGATGATATAATGTTGAAATCAAGTAATACCCATGATTTTTTTTATTGATCTAACATAAAATGAGGAATCTACCCTTTATGGTAGAAAAACCTTTAAAACGCAGAGGGACCCACTTGATCAATAAGATCAATCATGATCGAGCATTTAGGATGGATTGAATGAATGATATTATCATGGAATCCATTGGCATCATGGATTAAATTTGACAAAAACAAAGGGATATGATCCTTGGGCCTTAATGGAGTAAAAAACCAAAAAGTAATTAAAACCATTGATCTGAAGGAAAAGATCTAGATTCATTAAATTGCCCATGAAATTATCTTGCTTACCCTAAAAAACCAGATCTAGATTCATTCCCAAATTCCCAAAACTCTGTCTTCTTTCACTTTCTCTCATCTTTTTAGATTGGAACAAGAGACCTAAATTTAATTAGGCACTCTGTTCCACATCAAACCTCATAAAACCCACCTTTCATATTATCCTAGCCTACTTTTCTACAAACCCTCAAATCAATTTCAAGATCCAACAGTGCAATGAATGGCCAATCACAAAATAAGTGGGTATCAGGCTATCTTATCATCAAAGGGATATCAATTTAAAATTGTGCTGCAAAAATATATCTTTTTCTCTAATCAGGTAGGTGGAAACCCTTTCCACACTTTTTTCATGTTATTTTATGCAATTTATATTTTTTCTAAAATTATGGTTAGGTTAAAAGTAATAAAAATCGAGTAAGGGTAAGAACCCTTCAATTCTGGATGATGGAGGGCTAAGATGGAAAATCTCGAGCCATCCAATTGATCCAAACAGGTCTGAAACCCCTAGGGTAGAATTTTCATGAAATTTTATTAAGCTTAGAGCCATTAATTGATTGGGATTTGATTGGATAGTCCAAAACAGATTGTCCGATCTCCCTTAAGAGATTGGGCTCCCAAGACACCGCACGCAAATCCACCTAGCGGAATTTGTCTCCGCATGCGATGCTTTCCCAACAGAATGACCACAAGACAACATCGGTCCGGGATGCGCGTTATGGCATGTGTCCCGGTGGTAGGAGCACGAGGATCGTTCCACCCAACCGTCCCACTCTACATGACTAATCACAATCGTCCATTCCACTAGGCCCAGATCAAATCTGGACCCTAGGAACGATTGTGAACTTCAATCAAGAATTTGTGGAGTCATGTGGGCTTCAAATTTAGAGTGGAACGAAGTTATGGAAAACTTGTGATGTCAATTTTCTTCTAAAATCATAACATTTAGAAAATTCTTTAGGAAACATTTGGTATTTAGGAAATAAGCTTCCAATTTCCAAGATCTTCAATATCTAGAATGATCAAATCTTGGGGATCTATTATAATGATGATATAATGTTGAAATCAAGTAATACCCATGATTTTTTTTATTGATCTAACATAAAATGAGGAATCTACCCTTTATGGTAGAAAAACCTTTAAAACGCAGAGGGACCCACTTGATCAATAAGATCAATCATGATCAGGCATTTAGGATGGATTGAATGAATGATATTATCATGGAATCCATTGGCATCATGGATTAAATTTGACAAAAACAAAGGGATATGATCCTTGGGCCTTAATGGAGTAAAAAACCAAAAAGTAATTAAAACCATTGATCTGAAGGAAAAGATCTAGATTCATTAAATTGCCCATGAAATTATCTTGCTTACCCTAAAAAACCAGATCTAGATTCATTCCCAAATTCCCAAAACTCTGTCTTCTTTCACTTTCTCTCATCCTTTTAGATTGGAACAAGAGACCTAAATTTAATTAGGCACTCTGTTCCACATCAAACCTCATAAAACCCGCCTTTCATATTATCCTAGCCTACTTTTCTACAAACCCTCAAATCAATTTCAAGATCCAACAGTGCAATTAATGGCCAATCACAAAATAAGTGGGTATCAGGCTATCTTATCATCAAAGGGATATCAATTTAAAATTGTGCTGCAAAAATATATCTTTTTCTCTAATCAGGTAGGTGGAAACCCTTTCCACACTTTTTTCATGTTATTTTATGCAATTTATATTTTTTCTAAAATTATGGTTAGGTTAAAAGTAATAAAAATCGAGTAAGGGTAAGAACCCTTCAATTCTGGATGATGGAGGGCTAAGATGGAAAATCTGAGCCATCCAATTGATCCAACAGGTCTGAAACCCCTAGGGTAGAATTTTCAAGAAATTTTATTAAGCTTAGAGCCATTAATTGATTGGGATTTGATTGGATAGTCCAAAACAGATTCTCCGATCTCCCTTAAGAGATTGGGCTCCCAGGACACTGCACGCAAATCCACCTAGCGGGACTGTCTCCGCATGCGATGCTTTCCCAACAGAATGACCACAAGACAACATCGGTCCCGGGATGCGCGTTATGGCATGTGTCCAGGTGGTAGGAGCACAGGGATCGTTCCACCCAACCGTCCCACTCTACATGACTAATCACAATCGTCCATTCCACTAGGCCCAGATCAAATCTGGACCCTAGGAACGATAGTGAACTTCAGTCAAGAATTTGTGGAGTCATGTGGGCTTCAAATTTAGAGTGGAACGAAGTTATGGAAAACTTGTGATGTCAATTTTCTTCTAAAATCATAACATTTAGAAAATTCTTTAGGAAACATTTGGTATTTAGGAAATAAGCTTCCAATTTCCGAGATCTTCAATATCTAGAATGATCAAATCTTGGGGATCTATTATAATGATGATATAATGTTGAAATCAAGTAATACCCATGATTTTTTTTATTGATCTAACATAAAATGAGGAATCTACCCTTTATGGTAGAAAAACCTTTAAAACGCAGAGGGACCCACTTGATCAATAAGATCAATCATGATCAGGCATTTAGGATGGATTGAATGAATGATATTATCATGGAATCCATTGGCATCATGGATTAAATTTGACAAAAACAAAGGGATATGATCCTTGGGCCTTAATGGAGTAAAAAACCAAAAAGTAATTAAAACCATTGATCTGAAGGAAAAGATCTAGATTCATTAAATTGCCCATGAAATTATCTTGCTTACCCTAAAAAACCAGATCTAGATTCATTCCCAAATTCCCAAAACTCTGTCTTCTTTCACTTTCTCTCATCCTTTTAGATTGGAACAAGAGACCTAAATTTAATTAGGCACTCTGTTCCACATCAAACCTCATAAAACCCGCCTTTCATATTATCCTAGCCTACTTTTCTACAAACCCTCAAATCAATTTCAAGATCCAACAGTGCAATTAATGGCCAATCACAAAATAAGTGGGTATCAGGCTATCTTATCATCAAAGGGATATCAATTTAAAATTGTGCTGCAAAAATATATCTTTTTCTCTAATCAGGTAGGTGGAAACCCTTTCCACACTTTTTTCATGTTATTTTATGCAATTTATATTTTTTCTAAAATTATGGTTAGGTTAAAAGTAATAAAAATCGAGTAAGGGTAAGAACCCTTCAATTCTGGATGATGGAGGGCTAAGATGGAAAATCTGAGCCATCCAATTGATCCAACAGGTCTGAAACCCCTAGGGTAGAATTTTCAAGAAATTTTATTAAGCTTAGAGCCATTAATTGATTGGGATTTGATTGGATAGTCCAAAATAGATTGTCCGATCTCCCTTAAGAGATTGGGCTCCCAGGACACTGCACGCAAATCCACCTAGCGGGACTGTCTCCGCATGCGATGCTTTCCCAACAGAATGACCACAAGACAACATCGGTCCCGGGATGCGCGTTATGGCATGTGTCCAGGTGGTAGGAGCACAGGGATCGTTCCACCCAACCGTCCCACTCTACATGACTAATCACAATCGTCCATTCCACTAGGCCCAGATCAAATCTGGACCCTAGGAACGATTGTGAACTTCAGTCCAGAATTTGTGGAGTCATGTGGGCTTCAAATTTCGAGTGGAACGAAGCTATGGAAAGCTTGTGATGTCTATTTTCTTCTAAAATCATAACATTTAGAAAATTCTTTAGGAAACATTTGGTATTTAGGAAATAAGCTTCCAATTTCCAAGATCTTCAATATCTAGAATGATCAAATCTTGGGGATCTATTATAATGATGATATAATGTTGAAATCAAGTAATACCCATGATTTTTTTTATTGATCTAACATAAAATGAGGAATCTACCCTTTATGGTAGAAAAACCTTTAAAACGCAGAGGGACCCACTTGATCAATAAGATCAATCATGATCAGGCATTTAGGATGGATTGAATGAATGATATTATCATGGAATCCATTGGCATCATGGATTAAATTTGACAAAAACAAAGGGATATGATCCTTGGGCCTTAATGGAGTAAAAAACCAAAAAGTAATTAAAACCATTGATCTGAAGGAAAAGATCTAGATTCATTAAATTGCCCATGAAATTATCTTGCTTACCCTAAAAAACCAGATCTAGATTCATTCCCAAATTCCCAAAACTCTGTCTTCTTTCACTTTCTCTCATCCTTTTAGATTGGAACAAGAGACCTAAATTTAATTAGGCACTCTGTTCCACATCAAACCTCATAAAACCCGCCATTCATATTATCCTAGCCTGCTTTTCTACAAACCCTCAAATCAATTTCAAGATCCAACAGTGCAATTAATGGCCAATCACAAAATAAGTGGGTATCAGGCTATCTTATCATCAAAGGGATATCAATTTAAAATTGTGCTGCAAAAATATATCTTTTTCTCTAATCAGGTAGGTGGAAACCCTTTCCACACTTTTTTCATGTTATTTTATGCAATTTATATTTTTTCTAAAATTATGGTTAGGTTAAAAGTAATAAAAATCAAGTAAGGGTAAGAACCCTTCAATTCTGGATGATGGAGGGCTAAGAGGGAAAATCTGAGCCATCCAATTGATCCAAACAGGTCTGAAACCCCTAGGGTAGAATTTTCAAGAAATTTTATTAAGCTTAGAGCCATTAATTGATTGGGATTTGATTGGATAGTCCAAAACAGATTCTCCGATCTCCCTTAAGAGATTGGGCTCCCAGGACACTGCACGCAAATCCACCTAGCGGGACTGTCTCCGCATGCGATGCTTTCCCAACAGAATGACCACAAGACAACATCGGTCCCGGGATGCGCGTTATGGCATGTGTCCAGGTGGTAGGAGCACAGGGATCGTTCCACCCAACCGTCCCACTCTACATGACTAATCACAATCGTCCATTCCACTAGGCCCAGATCAAATCTGGACCCTAGGAACGATAGTGAACTTCAGTCAAGAATTTGTGGAGTCATGTGGGCTTCAAATTTAGAGTGGAACGAAGTTATGGAAAACTTGTGATGTCAATTTTCTTCTAAAATCATAACATTTAGAAAATTCTTTAGGAAACATTTGGTATTTAGGAAATAAGCTTCCAATTTCCGAGATCTTCAATATCTAGAATGATCAAATCTTGGGGATCTATTATAATGATGATATAATGTTGAAATCAAGTAATACCCATGATTTTTTTTATTGATCTAACACAAAATGAGGAATCTACCCTTTATGGTAGAAAAACCTTTAAAACGCAGAGGGACCCACTTGATCAATAAGATCAATCATGATCAGGCATTTAGGATGGATTGAATGAATGATATTATCATGGAATCCATTGGCATCATGGATTAAATTTGACAAAAACAAAGGGATATGATCCTTGGGCCTTAATGGAGTAAAAAACCAAAAAGTAATTAAAACCATTGATCTGAAAGAAAAGATCTAGATTCATTAAATTGCCCATGAAATTATCTTGCTTACCCTAAAAAACCAGATCTAGATTCATTCCCAAATTCCCAAAACTCTGTCTTCTTTCACTTTCTCTCATCCTTTTAGATTGGAACAAGAGACCTAAATTTAATTAGGCACTCTGTTCCACATCAAACCTCATAAAACCCGCCTTTCATATTATCCTAGCCTACTTTTCTACAAACCCTCAAATCAATTTCAAGATCCAACAAAGGTAATTAATGGCCAATCACAAAATAAGTGGGTATCAGGCTATCTTATCATCAAAGGGATATCAATTTAAAATTGTGCTGCAAAAATATATCTTTTTCTCTAATCAGGTAGGTGGAAACCCTTTCCACACTTTTTTCATGTTATTTTATGCAATTTATATTTTTCTAAAATTATGGTTAGGTTAAAAGTAATAAAAATCGAGTAAGGGTAAGAACCCTTCAATTCTGGATGATGGAGGGCTAAGATGGAAAATCTGAGCCATCCAATTGATCCAACAGGTCTGAAACCCCTAGGGTAGAATTTTCAAGAAATTTTATTAAGCTTAGAGCCATTAATTGATTGGGATTTGATTGGATAGTCCAAAACAGATTCTCCGATCTCCCTTAAGAGATTGGGCTCCCAGGACACTGCACGCAAATCCACCTAGCGGGACTGTCTCCGCATGCGATGCTTTCCCAACAGAATGACCACAAGACAACATCGGTCCCGGGATGCGCGTTATGGCATGTGTCCAGGTGGTAGGAGCACAGGGATCGTTCCACCCAACCGTCCCACTCTACATGACTAATCACAATCGTCCATTCCACTAGGCCCAGATCAAATCTGGACCCTAGGAACGATAGTGAACTTCAGTCAAGAATTTGTGGAGTCATGTGGGCTTCAAATTTAGAGTGGAACGAAGTTATGGAAAACTTGTGATGTCAATTTTCTTCTAAAATCATAACATTTAGAAAATTCTTTAGGAAACATTTGGTATTTAGGAAATAAGCTTCCAATTTCCGAGATCTTCAATATCTAGAATGATCAAATCTTGGGGATCTATTATAATGATGATATAATGTTGAAATCAAGTAATACCCATGATTATTTTATTGATCTAACACAAAATGAGGAATCTACCCTTTATGGTAGAAAAACCTTTAAAACGCAGAGGGACCCACTTGATCAATAAGATCAATCATGATCAGGCATTTAGGATGGATTGAATGAATGATATTATCATGGAATCCATTGGCATCATGGATTAAATTTGACAAAAACAAAGGGATATGATCCTTGGGCCTTAATGGAGTAAAAAACCAAAAAGTAATTAAAACCATTGATCTGAAAGAAAAGATCTAGATTCATTAAATTGCCCATGAAATTATCTTGCTTACCCTAAAAAACCAGATCTAGATTCATTCCCAAATTCCCAAAACTCTGTCTTCTTTCACTTTCTCTCATCCTTTTAGATTGGAACAAGAGACCTAAATTTAATTAGGCACTCTGTTCCACATCAAACCTCATAAAACCCGCCTTTCATATTATCCTAGCCTACTTTTCTACAAACCCTCAAATCAATTTCAAGATCCAACAGTGCAATTAATGGCCAATCACAAAATAAGTGGGTATCAGGCTATCTTATCATCAAAGGGATATCAATTTAAAATTGTGCTGCAAAAATATATCTTTTTCTCTAATCAGGTAGGTGGAAACCCTTTCCACACTTTTTCATGTTATTTTATGCAATTTATATTTTTTCTAAAATTATGGTTAGGTTAAAAGTAATAAAAATCGAGTAAGGGTAAGAACCCTTCAATTCTGGATGATGGAGGGCTAAGATGGAAAATCTGAGCCATCCAATTGATCCAACAGGTCTGAAACCCCTAGGGTAGAATTTTCAAGAAATTTTATTAAGCTTAGAGCCATTAATTGATTGGGATTTGATTGGATAGTCCAAAACAGATTCTCCGATCTCCCTTAAGAGATTGGGCTCCCAGGACACTGCACGCAAATCCACCTAGCGGGACTGTCTCCGCATGCGATGCTTTCCCAACAGAATGACCACAAGACAACATCGGTCCCGGGATGCGCGTTATGGCATGTGTCCAGGTGGTAGGAGCACAGGGATCGTTCCACCCAACCGTCCCACTCTACATGACTAATCACAATCGTCCATTCCACTAGGCCCAGATCAAATCTGGACCCTAGGAACGATAGTGAACTTCAGTCAAGAATTTGTGGAGTCATGTGGGCTTCAAATTTAGAGTGGAACGAAGTTATGGAAAACTTGTGATGTCAATTTTCTTCTAAAATCATAACATTTAGAAAATTCTTTAGGAAACATTTGGTATTTAGGAAATAAGCTTCCAATTTCCAAGATCTTCAATATCTAGAATGATCAAATCTTGGGGATCTATTATAATGATGATATAATGTTGAAATCAAGTCATACCCATGATTTTTTTTATTGATCTAACATAAAATGAGGAATCTACCCTTTATGGTAGAAAAACCTTTAAAACGCAGAGGGACCCACTTGATCAATAAGATCAATCATGATCGAGCATTTAGGATGGATTGAATGAATGATATTATCATGGAATCCATTGGCATCATGGATTAAATTTGACAAAAACAAAGGGATATGATCCTTGGGCCTTAATGGAGTAAAAAACCAAAAAGTAATTAAAACCATTGATCTGAAGGAAAAGATCTAGATTCATTAAATTGCCCATGAAATTATCTTGCTTACCCTAAAAAACCAGATCTAGATTCATTCCCAAATTCCCAAAACTCTGTCTTCTTTCACTTTCTCTCATCCTTTTAGATTGGAACAAGAGACCTAAATTTAATTAGGCACTCTGTTCCACATCAAACCTCATAAAACCCGCCTTTCATATTATCCTAGCCTACTTTTCTACAAACCCTCAAATCAATTTCAAGATCCAACAGTGCAATTAATGGCCAATCACAAAATAAGTGGGTATCAGGCTATCTTATCATCAAAGGGATATCAATTTAAAATTGTGCTGCAAAAATATATCTTTTTCTCTAATCAGGTAGGTGGAAACCCTTTCCACACTTTTTTCATGTTATTTTATGCAATTTATATTTTTCTAAAATTATGGTTAGGTTAAAAGTAATAAAAATCGAGTAAGGGTAAGAACCCTTCAATTCTGGATGATGGAGGGCTAAGATGGAAAATCTGAGCCATCCAATTGATCCAACAGGTCTGAAACCCCTAGGGTAGAATTTTCAAGAAATTTTATTAAGCTTAGAGCCATTAATTGATTGGGATTTGATTGGATAGTCCAAAATAGATTGTCCGATCTCCCTTAAGAGAGTGGGTTCCCAGGACACTGCACGCAAATCCACCTAGCGGGACTGTCTCCGCATGCGATGCTTTCCCAACAAAATGACCACAAGACAACATCGGTCCCGGGATGCGCGTTATGGCATGTGTCCAGGTGGTAGGAGCACAGGGATCATTCCACCCGACCGTCCCACTCTACATGACTAATCACAATCGTCCATTCCACTAGGCCCAGATCAAATCTGGACCCTAGGAACGATTGTGAACTTCAGTCCAGAATTTGTGGAGTCATGTGGGCTTCAAATTTCGAGTGGAACGAAGCTATGGAAAGCTTGTGATGTCTATTTTCTTCTAAAATCATAACATTTAGAAAATTCTTTAGGAAACATTTGGTATTTAGGAAATAAGCTTCCAATTTCCAAGATCTTCAATATCTAGAATGATCAAATCTTGGGGATCTATTATAATGATGATATAATGTTGAAATCAAGTAATACCCATGATTTTTTTTATTGATCTAACAGAAAATGAGGAATCTACCCTTTATGGTAGAAAGACCTTTAAAACGCAGAGGGACCCACTTGATCAATAAGATCAATCATGATCAGGCATTTAGGATGGATTGAATGAATGATATTATCATGGAATCCGTTGGCATCATGGATTAAATTTGACAAAAACAAAGGGATATGATCCTTGGGCCTTAATGGAGTAAAAAACCAAAAAGTAATTAAAACCATTGATCTGAAGGAAAAGATCTAGATTCATTAAATTGCCCATGAAATTATCTTGCTTACCCTAAAAAACCAGATCTAGATTCATTCCCAAATTCCCAAAACTCTGTCTTCTTTCACTTTCTCTCATCTTTTTAGATTGGAACAAGAGACCTAAATTTAATTAGGCACTCTGTTCCACATCAAACCTCATAAAACCCGCCATTCATATTATCCTAGCCTGCTTTTCTACAAACCCTCAAATCAATTTCAAGATCCAACAGTGCAATTAATGGCCAATCACAAAATAAGTGGGTATCAGGCTATCTTATCATCAAAGGGATATCAATTTAAAATTGTGCTGCAAAAATATATCTTTTTCTCTAATCAGGTAGGTGGAAACCCTTTCCACACTTTTTTCATGTTATTTTATGCAATTTATATTTTTTCTAAAATTATGGTTAGGTTAAAAGTAATAAAAATCGAGTAAGGGTAAGAACCCTTCAATTCTGGATGATGGAGGGCTAAGATGGAAAATCTGAGCCATCCAATTGATCCAACAGGTCTAAAACCCCTAGGGTAGAATTTTCAAGAAATTTTATTAAGCTTAGAGCCATTAATTGATTGGGATTTGATTGGATAGTCCAAAATAGATTGTCCGATCTCCCTTAAGAGATTGGATTCCCAGGACACTGCACGCAAATCCACCTAGCGGGACTGTCTCCGCATGCGATGCTTTCCCAACAAAATGACCACAAGACAACATCGGTCCCGGGATGCGCGTTATGGCATGTGTCCAGGTGGTAGGAGCACAGGGATCATTCCACCCGACCGTCCCACTCTACATGACTAATCACAATCGTCCATTCCACTAGGCCCAGATCAAATCTGGACCCTAGGAACGATTGTGAACTTCAGTCCAGAATTTGTGGAGTCATGTGGGCTTCAAATTTCGAGTGGAACGAAGCTATGGAAAGCTTGTGATGTCTATTTTCTTCTAAAATCATAACATTTAGAAAATTCTTTAGGAAACATTTGGTATTTAGGAAATAAGCTTCCAATTTCCAAGATCTTCAATATCTAGAATGATCAAATCTTGGGGATCTATTATAATGATGATATAATGTTGAAATCAAGTAATACCCATGATTTTTTTTATTGATCTAACAGAAAATGAGGAATCTACCCTTTATGGTAGAAAGACCTTTAAAACGCAGAGGGACCCACTTGATCAATAAGATCAATCATGATCAGGCATTTAGGATGGATTGAATGAATGATATTATCATGGAATCCATTGGCATCATGGATTAAATTTGACAAAAACAAAGGGATATGATCCTTGGGCCTTAATGGAGTAAAAAACCAAAAAGTAATTAAAACCATTGATCTGAAGGAAAAGATCTAGATTCATTAAATTGCCCATGAAATTATCTTGCTTACCCTAAAAAACCAGATCTAGATTCATTCCCAAATTCCCAAAACTCTGTCTTCTTTCACTTTCTCTCATCCTTTTAGATTGGAACAAGAGACCTAAATTTAATTAGGCACTCTGTTCCACATCAAACCTCATAAAACCCGCCATTCATATTATCCTAGCCTACTTTTCTACAAACCCTCAAATCAATTTCAAGATCCAACAGTGCAATTAATGGCCAATCACAAAATAAGTGGGTATCAGGCTATCTTATCATCAAAGGGATATCAATTTAAAATTGTGCTGCAAAAATATATCTTTTTCTCTAATCAGGTAGGTGGAAACCCTTTCCACACTTTTTTCATGTTATTTTATGCAATTTATATTTTTTCTAAAATTATGGTTAGGTTAAAAGTAATAAAAATCGAGTAAGGGTAAGAACCCTTCAATTCTGGATGATGGAGGGCTAAGATGGAAAATCTGAGCCATCCAATTGATCCAACAGGTCTGAAACCCCTAGGGTAGAATTTTCAAGAAATTTTATTAAGCTTAGAGCCATTAATTGATTGGGATTTGATTGGATAGTCCAAAATAGATTGTCCGATCTCCCTTAAGAGATTGGATTCCCAGGACACTGCACGCAAATCCACCTAGCGGGACTGTCTCCGCATGCGATGCTTTCCCAACAAAATGACCACAAGACAACATCGGTCCCGGGATGCGCGTTATGGCATGTGTCCAGGTGGTAGGAGCACAGGGATCATTCCACCCGACCGTCCCACTCTACATGACTAATCACAATCGTCCATTCCACTAGGCCCAGATCAAATCTGGACCCTAGGAACGATAGTGAACTTCAGTCAAGAATTTGTGGAGTCATGTGGGCTTCAAATTTAGAGTGGAACGAAGTTATGGAAAACTTGTGATGTCAATTTTCTTCTAAAATCATAACATTTAGAAAATTCTTTAGGAAACATTTGGTATTTAGGAAATAAGCTTCCAATTTCCAAGATCTTCAATATCTAGAATGATCAAATCTTGGGGATCTATTATAATGATGATATAATGTTGAAATCAAGTAATACCCATGATTTTTTTTATTGATCTAACATAAAATGAGGAATCTACCCTTTATGGTAGAAAAACCTTTAAAACGCAGAGGGACCCACTTGATCAATAAGATCAATCATGATCAGGCATTTAGGATGGATTGAATGAATGATATTATCATGGAATCCGTTGGCATCATGGATTAAATTTGACAAAAACAAAGGGATATGATCCTTGGGCCTTAATGGAGTAAAAAACCAAAAAGTAATTAAAACCATTGATCTGAAGGAAAAGATCTAGATTCATTAAATTGCCCATGAAATTATCTTGCTTACCCTAAAAAACCAGATCTAGATTCATTCCCAAATTCCCAAAACTCTATCTTCTTTCACTTTCTCTCATCCTTTTAGATTGGAACAAGAGACCTAAATTTAATTAGGCACTCTGTTCCACATCAAACCTCATAAAACCCGCCTTTCATATTATCCTAGCCTGCTTTTCTACAAACCCTCAAATCAATTTCAAGATCCAACAGTGCAATTAATGGCCAATCACAAAATAAGTGGGTATCAGGCTATCTTATCATCAAAGGGATATCAATTTAAAATTGTGCTGCAAAAATATATCTTTTTCTCTAATCAGGTAGGTGGAAACCCTTTCCACACTTTTTTCATGTTATTTTATGCAATTTATATTTTTCTAAAATTATGGTTAGGTTAAAAGTAATAAAAATCGAGTAAGGGTAAGAACCCTTCAATTCTGCATGATGGAGGGCTAAGATGGAAAAATCTGAGCCATCCAATTGATCCAAACAGGTCTGAAACCCCTAGGGTAGAATTTTCAAGGAATTTTATTAAGCTTAGAGCCATTAATTGATTGGGATTTGATTGGATAGTCCAAAACAAATTGTCCGATCTCCCTTAAGAGATTGGGCTCCCAGGACACTGCACGCAAATCCACCTAGCGGGAATGTCTCCGCATGCGATGCTTTCCCAACAGAATGACCACAAGACACCATCGGTCCCGGGATGCGCGTTATGGCATGTGTCCAGGTGGTAGGAGCGTAGGGATCGTTCCACGGGACCAACCCACTCTACACGGGTGATCACAGTTGTCCACTCTACTAGGCCCAGATCAAATCTGGACCCTAGGAATGATTGTGAACTTTAGTCAAGAATTTGTGGAGTCATCTGGGCTTCAAATTTAGAGTGGAACGAAGCTATGCAAAGCTTGCGATGTCTATTTTCTTCTAAAATCATAACATTTAGAAAATCCTTTAGGAAACATTTGGTATTTAGGAAATAAGCTTCCAATTTCCAAGATCTTCAATATCTAGGATGATCAAATCTTGGGGATCTATTATAATGATGATATAATGTTGAAATCAAGTAATACCCATGATTTTTTTTATTGATCTAACATAAAATGAGGAATCTACCCTTTATGGTAGAAAAACCTTTAAAACGCAGAGGGACCCACTTGATCAATAAGATCAATCATGATCAGGCATTTAGGATGGATTGAATGAATGATATTGTCATGGAATCCATTGGCATCATGGATTAAATTTGACAAAAACAAAGGGATATGATCCTTGGGCCTTAATGGAGTAAAAAACCAAAAAGTAATTAAAACCATTGATCTGAAGGAAAAGATCTAGATTCATTAAATTGCCAATGAAATTATCTTGCTTACCCTAAAAAACCAAATCTAGATTCATTCCCAAATTCCCAAAACTCTGTCTTCTTTCACTTTCTCTCATCTTTTTAGATTGGAACAAGAGACCTAAATTTAATTAGGCACTCTGTTCCACATCAAACCTCAAAAAACCCACCTTTCATATTATCCTAGCCTACTTTTCTACACACCCATAATCAATTTCAAGATCCAACAGTGCAATGAATGGCCAATCACAAAATAAGTGGGTATCAGGCTATCTTATTATCAAAGGGATATCAATTTAAAATTGTGCTGCAAAAATATATCTTTTTCTCTAATCAGGTAGGTGGAAACCCTTTCCACACTTTTTTCATGTTATTTTATGCAATTTATATTTTTCTAAAATTATGGTTAGGTTAAAAGTAATAAAAATCGAGTAAGGGTAAGAATCCTTCAATTCTGGATGATGGAGGGCTAAGATGGAAAATCTGAGCCATCCAATTGATCCAAACAGGTCTGAAACCCCTAGGATAGAATTTTCAAGAAATTTTATTAAGCTTAGAGCCATTAATTGATTGGCATTTGATTGGATAGTCCAAAACAGATTGTCCGATCTCCCTTAAGAGATTGGGCTCCCAGGACACTGCACGCAAATCCACCTAGCGGGACTGTCTCCGCATGCGATGCTTTCCCAACAGAATGACCACAAGACAACATCGGTCCCGGGATGCGCGTTATGGCATGTGTCCAGGTGGTAGGAGCACAGGGATTGTTCCACCTGACCGTCCCACTCTACATGACTAATCACAATCGTCCATTCCACTAGGCCCAGATCAAATCTGGACCCTAGGAACGATTGTGAACTTCAGTCAAGAATTTGTGGAGTCATGTGGGCTTCAAATTTGGAGTGGAACGAAGCTATGGAAAGCTTGTAACGTCCATTTTCTTCTAAAATCATAACATTTAGAAAACTCTTTGGGAAACTTTTGGTATTTAGGAAATAAGCTTCCAATTTCCAAGATCTTCAATATCTAAGATGATCAAATCTTGGGGATCTGTTATAATGATGATATAATGTTGAAATCAAGTAATATCCATGTTTTTTTTTATAGATCTAACAAAAAATGAGGAATCTACCCTTTATGGTAGAAAAACCCTAAAAATGCAGAGGGACCCACTTGATCAATAAGATCAAGTATGATCAGACACTTGGGATGGATTGAATGAATGATATTATCATGGAATCCATTGGTATCATGGTCTTATGTCTAGAAATGTTGACAAGTGTAATGTAAATACTTGTATTAAATCCCCTGAAACCCTTATGATTCAACCAAACACAAATGAAATGGTTAAGTTAGAATTGAGGAATAGACTCTAAGTGAATATGGTACTGGAAGATATTCCAGCCCTAAGTAAACAGACAAATTGTCTGTTATGTATGAGAATTACTTTACATACAAGCATGAACACTTGTGGTTTTGTTTTAAACAGGCATAGGCCTGGAGATGCTATGCTACGAGAGTTAGTAGGGTTTGGCCACCCGCTCTCTGAAACTTGATATTATATGGATATTAAGCCTAAATGAGGCTAAAATTTGGGAGGGCAATTATGAGAAGGCCGCCACTGTGATAGCCATGGTCCTCCCCATACAGACATGGATATTGTGATTTCCACCATGGATGGTATAGGTGGATTATTGGGCAGTTATCCAGGCGCGCTAGTACAGATTCTGACTGCATCCATAGTAGTCCTTTAAGTATTTTTGCATTATGATGCATGGCATAGCAAAATGCCTTATGATATGGCATGATGAGATGCCAAGTATTTGTGGATTTTCGATACTACCCAATTGAGAGAGTATTTCCAACAGAGTCTGGATGATTTATCAACTCAACACAAGCTGGGTATGATTATATTTTGAGATATTAACTATTTTTAATGGTTTTGATCATATGTATATATTTATATACAGTATACTATATGTATGTCTAAGGATGTACATATATGACAAAGTAAAGAGATTGCTCCATGAGTATGAATAATGGGATTTTGAAGTATTAGGATTATACTGTCAAATTATTATGCTTCTTGAATCCCCTACCAAGCATAGCTTGCTGAGATATTGTAAATGTTTCAATGTTTACAATATCTCATATACAAAGAAGGAGAATTAGGAGCTCAAGACTTAAGAAGACTTGGAAGAATACTCATCAGGGTATACCCTTTGAAGACATGTATTTTTATTTGAGAGTATTGTATTGTATTGAGAGTTTTTATTGTATGGTGAGCCTTGAAATTGGATTATGTAATTTGGGCAAGTATTGTACTAATACCCGAGCTGTACTGTGAACCACTAGATGGATTCTAGAATTTAATAAAAGTATATTCCTTCAATGGCATTTTATCTTGTACAAAAATTCTGCTTATGTCATGTATGATGTGATGACTTGGGTTTTTCCAAACAAGTTGTAAAGAAAACAATTTTCATTGCTTTGTTTTGTGAAATTTTTTTGCTACTAAGGGCCTTACCTTTGAAAAATGTATTAGAAAATGTGTTACAAAAAACCCAGGTCATCATAGTTGGTAGCAGAGCCATTCATCTAGTCACAGTATAGTACCCTTATGTCTAATCTGAAGATGATAATCCAATTAGAGGATGAGAAATAGTTAGTGAATAAGAAGTAAGATAGTATTGGATGAGAATGAGTTATGGGAATAACTCACTAGTTAAGAATGAGTATAGGAAGAGTTATGTGATTAACTCTTTAGGTGAGGAGTTAATGTAATTAACTCATGATGTACTAGTGGGGTATAAATAAATAGTACTAAGTGAAATAATTAGGAGTACTACTTAGTATGTTAATGATATCAATATAGGGAATAGTAAGTTTAGAAACAATAAGGAAAACTTTAGAATAGAGGAAGATGTAATGAATGATATTCAGGTATAACTTCAAATCTTGAGTAAAGATACTTGTAGAAATTAAATACATTAATATAACTATTATTAGGTGAAATAATGGAGATTAAGAGAAAGAGATGATAAATTGGAAAAATAGGATGGAAAGGAAGAAGAAGGATAAAATCCAACCTTTATAGGAAAGGGGAAATAGATATTAAAGTTAAAAATCTTTGAATTTTTACATAATTTGAAATTAATAATAATTAATAATTAATATAAATGAAAGAGTTACAATTACTACTTAGATGTAGTATTATGACAATTAGTTAAAGGAATTAATCATCAAAACAGAGATGATCTTATTTGAGAGAATTTAAGGAGATAGGTAAATATTTTCAAAATTGATGAATGAGAAGAGTTTTAATAAAGATAAATAAGGAGATAAAATTTAGAGGAATATTGATTCAACTATATGATAGAATTGAAATATGGAATAATTACGGACTATAATTTGCATTGATCATAGAATGGAAAGTGAAGACCTATAAATGAATATGGATATTAATATGATGAATTTAGGAATATTGATTCTACTTATTTGATAGAAATAGTTGTATGGAATACTGATAGGAATTTTGGTTTTGAACAGATGCCGCCAAAGAGAATCACAAGGCAAACAACTCAAAATACTCCAAAAGATAATATGGAGAGATTAACAATGAATAATGTGGTAGAGATGGTAACAAGAGTATTAAGGAACCTTCTTCCTCACATTCAATAGCCCCAAAGTTCATCACCTCCAGTACAGGTACCAAGTACCCAGGCTTAAGCTCAGCTTGAAGAGAGACACAATACACCAACACCAAATACTCCCACATTGGTACACTGTTAATCTTCCCTTGTACTAAGTGAAGAAGCTAGAAATTCTCCATTAGCCCTATAAGTGAATTTGGTACTGGAAGATATTCCAGCCCTAAGTAAACAGACAAATTGTCTGATACATATGAGAATTACTTTACATACAGGCATGGAGGCTTGTTGTTTTATTTTAAACATGGATAGGCCTGGGGATGCTATGCTAAGAGTGTTAGTAAGGTTTGGCCACCCACTCTCCAAAACTTGTTATTATATAGATACTAAGCCTAAATGAGGCTAAAAGTTGGGTGGGCCAATTATGGGAAGGCTGCCATTATGACAGCCATGGTCCTCCTCATACGGACATGGATATTGTGATTTCCACCAAGGATGGTATAGGTGGATTATTGGGCACTTATCCGGGTGTGCTGGTACGAATTCCGATTGCATGCATAGTAGTTCTTTGAGTATTTTTGTATTATGATGCATTGCATAGTGAAATGCCTTATGATATGGCATGATGAGATGTCAGGTAATTGTGAATTTTCGATACTACCCAAATGAGGGACTATTTTAGGCAGAATGATTTATCAACTCAGCATAAGCTGGGTATGTTTATGTTTTGAGATATTTACTATTTTTCACGGTTTTGACCGTATGTATATATCTATACACAATATACTGTATGTATGTGTAAGGATGTACATATATGACAAAGTAAAGAGATTGCTCCATGAGTATGAATAATGGGATTTTGAAGTATTAGGATTATACTATCAAATTATTATGCTTCTTGAATCCCCTACCAAGCATAGCTTGCTGAGATATTGTAAATGTTTCAATATTTACAATATCTTAGATACAGAGAAGGAGAATTAGGAGCTCAAGACTTAAGAAGACTTGGAAGAATATTTATCAAGGTATACCCCTTGAAGACATGTATTTTTATTTGAGAGTATTGTATTGTATTGAGAGTTTTTATTATATGATGAGCCTTGAAATTGGATTATGTAATTTGAGCAAGTAGTGTATTGATACTCGAGCTATATTGTGAACCACTGGATGGATTCTAGAATTTAATAAAAGTATATTCCTTCAATGGAATTTTATCTTGAACAAAAATTCTAGTTATGTTATGTATGAAGTGATGACTTGGATTATTCAAAACAAGTTCTAAAGAAAAGAATTTTCTCTGCTTTGTTTTGTGAAAAATTTTCACTACTAAGGGTCCTGCCTTTGAAAAATGTATTACAAAATGTGTTAGAAAAAAACCAGGTTGTCATAGGTATCATTTATATTAAATGACTATCCCTATATTAGAGGTGATATCATATCCTCCATATAAGCATACCAAAATACGAGGATGTTGATATAAGTTGTTATAAATAAACAATTCGTCTACTAATATTATGATTAATTTCCATATAGGCAAGGAAGCCTGTGGATTTTGTTTTCGACAAGCATAAGGCTTAGGGATGTGACGACCTGGGTTTTTGAAACACATTTTATAATATATTTTTCAAAGGCAAGGGCGTCCCCTCAGTAAAAAAAATTTCGCAAAACAAAGCAGCAAAAATTCTTTTCTTTTTAAACTTGTTTTGAAAACCCAAGTCACCACTTTATACTTAACATAAGTATAATTTGTGTACAAAATAAAATTCCATTGAAGGAATATGATTTTATTAAACTTTCAGGATCCATCCAATGGTTCACAGTATAGCACAGTATCAGTACAATACCTGTCCAAATTACATAATCCAAAATATACAAACCTCACCATACATTAAAGCTCTCAATACAATACAATTCCCTCAAATAAAATTCATGTCTTCAAGAGGATGTATCTTGATTGATTATTCATTCACATCTTCTTAAGTCTTTTATAGTCTTGAGCTTCTAACCCTCCTTCTCTGTATCTGAGGTATTGTAAACATGGAAACATGTATAATACCTCAGCAAGCTATGCTTGGTAGGAGAATACAAGAACATACTACTTCATCAATATAAGAATACATACCTCAATCCTTATTTCATCATAGTCATCCATTCCTGAGTACTCTCCACATAGAGTATATACATTATTTATGTAGTACTTGACAAATTAGTTAATATAGTGAAGATTGCTCAAAGCTTGTTACTTCCCCTAGCTATGCTCCCACTTAGGGGAGCAATACCTAGCCAAAAATTACTCAACACTTGTTCCTTCCCCTAGCTATACTCCCACTTAGGAGAGCAATACCTAGCGAATCCTCATACGAGGTTTTCATTCTAGGAACTCATGTAATAGCATATCATCATGCCATACTTGTTCCTTCCCTTGGCTATACTCCCACTTAGGAGAGCAATACCTAGCCAATTATCATATGGGGTGTTCATTCTAGGAACTCATGTGATGGCATATCATCATGCCATGGGATCATACTATGCCTATCATATGTGCATCATAATGCAAAATACATTAGGACTACTATGCTCACAGTCTTAATCCATACAGCGCGCTCGAATAACTGTATAATCCTCCACTGACACCAACTATGGAATAATCAATCCATGTCGTCATGGGGTGGACCATGGCTGTCACAGTGGGGCCTTCCCATTACTGCCCCACCCGACATTTAGCCTCTCTTTGGGCATGGTATCATCATATAAGTTTCAGGAAGCTGGTGGTCAAACCCTCATAACTTCCCTAGCATAGCATCCCCACTCTCTATCTTTGTGTAAAACAAAACCACAAGTCTCCATACTTGTATGGAAAATATATTGTACATATCAGACGATCTGTTTGTTTAACTAAGGCTAGAATATTATACATACCCTATTCTTAGGGTTTCCTTAGTCTTCATATCTCAGTACTTTCACCTCATTATACTTGATCATTAAATTAGATCAAGTGGATTAGATTATGAGGTTAGATCTCTTTGTTTGATCATTTAGTTAGATCCCATGTTTTGGATCACTTTGTTTGATCATTTGGTTAGATCCCATATTTTGGATCACTTTGTTTGATCAATGTGTATTGGATCACTTAATTGGATTATATGTTTTGGATTCCTCAATTGGATCATATGTTTTGGATCCCTTAATTGGATCATATGTTTTGGATCCCTCAATTGGATCATATGTTTTGGATCATTTATTTGGATCATGTGTGTTGGATCACTTAGTTGGATCATAAGTTTTGGATCATAAGTTTTGAATCACTTGTTTGGATCATGACTATGCTAAGGTATTAAGCATACTGATATAATGAAGGTCTATATTTTTAGACAGATAATCATGCATATCTATACATGAATATCTAATATATCATTGTACATCCACCTACCTCAAAGTAGTATCTTGATTCATACATCTCCAGTGTATTCTTCCACAATGTCCATCATGGTCTGGATTCATCCATCTGTCAAACCATATGTATAAGGTTATTTCCCTATTCAAGTATGTATTCCTATAGATGATACCCTACTTTTCCTTGAATCAAATTTGATCAAGGGTTTGGGATTCTCTATCTATGTTCTTCTATATACGCATACATACTATACAGATACACATGTAATACAATACTACATTAGTATTTGTTTTTGATCATCCAAGATCCTATGGATCTTGTTTGATCATCCTTATCTTGATTACCATTTTTTATTAAGATTAAATGATTTACTACATTTTATGCTCTTATTATTATTACTCAACCAATTAATGTTTTATTGGTTGAGGGTAGCTTATTTCATTCTACATCTAGATTGCTCCTCTTATGTCAAATTGGCTAAGGCTTACTAGTTGAATGGTTGAACACAAAGTGGCTACTTCAATCCTCATGTTAGGAGGCGTTTAAACCTCACAAATGTTAACGGAAGGTGGGGGGAGAGCGTGGCTCTATTAGATAACCCCCTTAACCATTATGTCCATCATTCACTAGCTTGATCCTAACTCAACCCTTCATAAGGTTCCTATGAGCATTTAATCCTAAGTACTCTTTCTAATTGTTTTAAATTAAATCCATGAACTAAAATGTCATTTATGGAGATTTATTATTCTCCTAAGTTGGACCAAGGAATTTATATTCCTTATATTATCCTACTAACTATGGTCCTTACTATCATTAAGTCCATGTCATACATTCCATGTGAATGTCCCTTCCTTCTAATTTCATTTAATTTCCATTTCAATGAAATTACAATTACTTAAGCATTGAAGCATAAATTTAAAGCATGAATAAACAATTAACTAAACACTTAAATAAACAATTAATTAAATAATTCAACTAAGAAATGAAAGACAATTATCATAATGTCCAATAATTGAAATAGAAATCTAACATGTTATCATGATCCAAGGGTCTTAATTGATCCATAGTCATTTTTCATTTCTTTAGGGTTTAGATATTGATCCTTCATTTTATTTTAGATCCAACATATTATATTGATGTAATTTAATTATTAAATCATGGATTTATCTCATCCATTGATTTGATCTTCCTTGATCTATCCGATCAAGGAGATCTTAGGTTACTTTGTAACATTTCAGGGCATAGATCTTGATCTAGCCCAAATCCACATCATCAATTCATTAAATCCATATGATATTATCTCAAGATCATCATCAAAATACATCCATACTGTCCAATCATCATGGATCATCTTGATCTAGGAGATACTGTTCATTTTTAGGGATTTTAGTAATTCTTAAGGCTAGATCTCTTAAGATCTACCTATTTAATACCATTTAATCTACTGATATTATTTATTATGTTATAAAATCATCATCCAATGAGGAATTAGTGGTTTGATCATCCTAGATCTTGTAGATCAAGGATGTTAGTTACTTATCCACTTAATTACAGAAATTTTAATTAATTAAAATTAAACTTTTATAGATTCAGTCCATTTTGATTATCACAAAGAATCCATCACAACTTTTCGATCTCAATTTGGATCTCAATTGAGATCGAAATTAAAATTTTAAGATTTCAGCCCTTTTAAGGGCTGAATTTCACCTTACTGTTTTGGGTTATTTGGACTGATATAGAGACATAAAAATTATACTATGAACATGGTTTTTAAGGTTTTGGAACCTTATAAACACATCCAATGGTTCTGATTTTATGTTTGGGGTCATTTGGGCCATGATCCAGATCAGTGGCACAGATTTGATTAAATAGATCATGTAGATACTAATTAAAAACATGATCTAAAATGTTCAGTGTATTATTAACATCAATATGAATCTGATTAAATTTTCAGATCTAAATTTAAATGTCAATTACCATCAGAATTAAGATTTGAAGATTTCAGCCCGTTTTAAGGGCTGAATTCCATCTTTACTGTTTTTGATCAATTCATTCATATATAAGAACATAAATCTGAATGTGAACATGATCCTAAGGTATTAGAGTGTCTCTGAAGACATCCATCAGTTCTATTTTGTCTTTTAAAGTTATCTAGTCCATGATCTATGATCATGGATACTGATTTTACAAAATAACTATATAAATACAACTTAAAACATATATCTAATAATTTTAGTACATGCTAAATGATACAAGGAGTCCATATAATTTTTCAGATATAAAATCACAGTCCTATAGAGCTCTAAATTGAAGAAATACAAATTTCAGTAAAAAAAAAAAGACGGTCCCGATTAAATCTAGGTTACAGGCAGCGTCCTGCTCCTGTAACTGCCTATGCCAGGTGTCTGGGTAGTGGTGACCAGCTACAGGTGACACGGTCCGATCTGGACTGTCGGATTGCCTGTGGCTGGATCTCCTCCATTTGTTAACATCAAACGCCTAGATTTCATGTCCTAGGGTTTTTGGTCCCCAGGAATCCATCCAAACGCTCAGAAATTACATCTGAGCTGTGGATGGATGGGATCTCAACCATCCAAGTTGGATCCATCATTTTCGACGGATCAATGACAGGGAGATCCCTCCTTTGCCAGAAAAACCTAGATACCTATCGAAAATGAAAGAGGGGAGTGACAGTGGCCTACCTGAGCCGGTCTAGGGAGAAAGTTCTCACCGAAGAAGGAGAAAAACGCCGAAGAAATTGTAGATAAAACCATAGCTGCCGAAAAATACACAGAGCTTAATCCTTGGCGTGTATTGCCGAAAAATGTTGGAAACCATGGGGGTTTTGAATAAAACCCTATTTTTAAGACTCCCAATGGTGCAAGATCATCGTTATACGATCGGATTGGTCGTAATAGCTTGAAGAACCTGTCGGAGATGGTAACCCTTATTGGGGTGACCTTCGTTTTCATTTTTCTGGTGATCCAAGATGTGGATCATCTCAAATCAAAGGTATTTCATAATTAGACCTTTTCCGAACAAATCCAATGGTGAAGATGGGGTTTCAATGGGTAGAAAGCGATGGCTAATTGAAATAGCGTTTCTTGGGGGAAAACCTAGTTCAATTGGGGATGACGTGTCCCTGGACGCGCACGATGTCTCCACTGAGTCTGGAGAGATGGGTGCCTCTGTGGACGCGCCCTGAGTGAAAAAAAAAAAAAACTAGTGAAGAAGAAGAAGAAATTGGGGGAGTTTGGGGAGGTTTCTGGAGCTGAATTTTTGTAGCATAACAGGGGACCTCGTGAATGATTTTTGGAACATTTTTGAGAATTTTTTTGAGGTGTATTTATAGGTGTTTTGAGTGGTTTTTATAATAACATGCAATAAATATGTTTTCTCCTTTTTATTATTTAATGTATATTAGATTCCCACTACCACCTCCTTCTCCACTAGCAGGTGGTAGTGATTTGACTAATGATTGCATGTTTTCCAGTCGTTGGATCCCTTTGTGGGTCCCTTGTGGGTGCCATGTGGGCCCCACATGAGTGTGAAAAGACCAAATCGCCCTTTTATGGAGAAAAATCCATTTTATTCTCCCAATCTCGGAATTGAGCGTACTTAGTGGCGTTGGATTCATATTTCCTAGTACATTCCATAATTTGAGGTCTCAAGTCTTGGTTATTTGTGAAATTTCCATTTTTCCCTTTCACTCATTATAATGAAGAAAAATATATATTTTTCATCCATATTTAGAAATTGGAGTGCTTACAGTCATTTTAAAGCGTTTGTCTCATATGTTTTCAATTATACAGGTCTTATACCTTGATTTCACTTCTATGAGAAGTGCATATTTCATAACCCTAATATTTTAGCCTGATTTTCATTGAAATTCTAAATTTCAATATTTATTTAATTTCTTTATCAATAATTAGGGATGTTACAAGGGATACTGTACCAGGAGAGTTGTAGGGTCTAGTCGCCCTCTTCGAAAACTAAAGATGTGATGTATACGCCCTCAGTGAGGCTTGGGTGGGGCAATTATGGGAAAGCCCCACTATGAAAGTCCTGTCTCCCCATGTGGATAGTGACATGATATTTTCCATAGTAGTATTAGTGGTGAATTGATAGTTATCCAGGTGCACTATTATAGGTTGAACTACAACATATTAGTCCTTTGAGCATTTTTGCATTATGATGCTTGGCATTATGAGATGCCTTATGATATGGCATAATGAAATGCCCAATAAATGCTCATTACCAACATTTCCCTTGAAGGGATATTTCCCAGTAGAGGCAGGATGATTGATCAAGCCAGTGTAATTAGGGTATGATTATTGATACATATTAACTATTTTTCATAGTTTTTACCATTTATATATGTACGATATTGTGGTTAGTGGTTGCAAAATATCCATAGAAGATCTTATATGAGAAATTACATGATAGAGTAATCATATATGGCATGGTTCATAGAAATTGAATTATTTGACTCATATGGAATATGATGATTATGAATATTGAACTTATGAGAGATTTATTGAATTATATGATTCCATATGCTGCTTAAATTCCCTACTAAGCTTAGCTTGCTGAGATATTGTAAATGTTTGAATGTTTACAATATCTTATACGTAGAAGGAAAGGAATGGAGGGATACGACAAAGGAATACGTAGATCATACTATTGATCAAGACTATGTAAGATTTTGGAAGGCTTGGATTATTGTATTTTGGACTTCATATGTAATAGCGGAGTTGTGTATGTAAACCACTGGATTGATCCTACCATTTTTAATAAATGAAATTTCTATTGATCAATTATGTAGAAATATATATTGTATACAAAATTATGTATATGTATGAGTGTGAATAGTGGCGTTGGGGCTTTTAGAAAAGAATTTCAAAGATAATGTTTCTATTGTTTGAGTTTTCAAATTTTTTGCAAATTTGGCTAGCCACCTTTTGAAAATAAATAGTGAAAATGTATTTAAAAAAGCCGAGTCACCACAATTTGAGTAGTAGTTTCATGTGTAGGATTTGGTTAGGTATTGTTTGAGTTGATTGCAGTTAGTTTATATTTAGAAAGCTTCCATGCTTAGAATTAGAAAGTTTTATTTTTAAAAGGTTTTTACTTTCTTGCATGTCTATGTTTCCTTTTTAGATTAAGATAAAAATCATCTCTTTTGGCTAGGATGGATAATTCAAATAAGATTCAATCAACCTACAAAACCATAACATTACTCAACGGAATCAACCTCTCTAGCTTGCAAATTATGACATTGATTTGTAATCTTGTTAGTAACATTAAAGCTACACCAACTCTAACCTCCGGGTTTCTATAGATGCTTATGAGTAATATTAGGCCATGCTGGTTTCTATAGATGATTCATCAAGAACTTTAGTAAAATTGCTAACTCCTTATGTAATTTACTTACAAAAGTGGCAACTTTTGACTTTGACGAAAATTGTATGATAGCAATTAAGTGTTTAAAGGATAACTCACTTCTGTAACTATAATTAAACCATTAGATTGGAGTGCACCATTTGAAATAATGTGTGACATTTTAGACAATGCGAATGGGGCTATGATGGGGTAACGTATTGTCAAAATTCCCCATGTGATATATTATGCTACTAAGACACTTAATGATGCCCAACTACATTATTCCACTATAGAAAATTGTTCTTAGCAATTGTATTTTCTTTGGATAAGTATAGATCTTACTTTTTAGGATCTAAGGTCATTATCTATTCAGACCATGCAGCATTAAAATACTTCTTTCTAAGAGGGATGCTAAACCTAGGTTGTTGCAATGGATCTTATTACTACAAGAGATTGATTTTGAAATTTGGCATAAGAAAGGTTTAGAAAATGTTGTAGCAGACCACTTATTGAGATTAGTTGTGGAGTCTACTAGCAAGAATGTGCCTATAAGAGAAACTTTTCTAGATGAAAAATTGTTGCACATTTCCCAATTTCCTTGGTATGCCGATATATTTAATTCTCTTGTCACATGTCAAATGCCTATTCATTAAACAAAACAAGCTAGAAAAAGATTAATTGCTGAGGTTAAACATTTTATGTGTGATGATTTGTACTTGTTTAAGCAATGTCCTAATCAAGTCATTAGGAGAACAAGAAAGTTATAGTCCTTAGTTTCACATATCTACCAAAAAAATCTATGAACAAATCAAAAGAGATAAAGCATAAACTCAAGGAACAAGTAAAGCAAGGAAACAATAGGCATCCAACAAAGAAAACAAGAGACAACATACCTGAGTTTGAAGACTTCAAAGAGAGAAAACACCAAAGAGATTATGTGTGGAATGGTTAGAAGGAGGAGAGGTACCATGGAGAATTGCATTGAAGCCTAGCAAGGAGAGAAGAGTGTAGGTGCCTCCTTTTTAAGAAGGGGGCGTTCTCCCCTTCTCAACTCTCTTGTCAATAAATAGTTTGGTGGGCATCTTTCTAGTGTCACCTAGGGGAAAGGTAAGGTGGGGAGGACATTACAAAAATGGATGGCTCGGATGAGAAAATGGGATGACTATTTAGGGCTTCCAAAAGAGGAAACAAGGTTGGAAATGTGGAGGGAGGTGCCTACTTTTTAGGTTGAGGCATCTCCCACCACTTTTCTTTAGTGCTTCATGTTGAAAACCCTAAAAACTTATAGATCAGATCTTCTTTTGATCTCAGTAAGATGGGATACTATTATTGAGATATAAAGGATAAGGCAAGGTTTGAGTGATAATGAATTAGAAATAGAGATAGCACCTAAGGAGTGATGGAATGAATAATGTAAGAAGGGGGAGGGAAGCTCCGACTATTTAGGATCTAGGCATGAAGCTCTAATAAGAGTTTATGATGAATCATGGCAACCCTTGTATGGGAAATAGATGGTGGGATGAAGAGTGGAATTAGGGCAACCAAGATGAGAGGGGAGGGGCACCTCCTTTTTAGGAGGTTGGCATGGAACTCCCCCTCCAACATTGATGTTCACGAGTAGAGCCCTTATAAAATTGGAAAGTGATGGAGATAAGGATGGAGAGAGAGATGGAAAGAGAGTAAAAGAGATAAGGAGGAAGAGGAAGAGGAATAATATGAAGTAATTTGATTGGTTAGCTAAGAAGGATACTAGAAAGGTGCATCTCCTCGTAAGTGAAAATTGTGGTAGACTTTGGGTGATGTAAAGAGATAGAAAAAGATGGAGAAAAAGGGAAAAATAAAGGTGGGAAGTGGGTTCTCCCTATTGGTCTACATGCATGCTTACCCAATTTGATTTTTGCTCAAATATCCACTAATTATCCTATTAAAGATCCATTTTTAGCTTAGGACAATTGAGTGAAATCTCCTACAATAGTATCACCCCATGCAGCTTTAGCTTATGTTCAATTTTATATAAAAATGTACCCAATTAGTAGCCCATGTGTTATAATTTACAATGTTAAATTAGGATTTTTGGCCGAAATTTTCTAACACATGCATTTCTGACCTAATAATTTAAAAGTTTGATATTTTATAGGTTCAAAAGCTAATTCATAGTAAGTAAGTGAATGATCATAATTTTCTAGGAATTAATTACTTTTTTTCTTTTTCTGTAGGTCTTGAGAAGATAATCCAAAGGCTACCAATGATGAGGTTTCCTAGTATAAACAGGAAACCTAAGCAAGACAAAGCCTAAAGGAAAATAATCCAAGGTGTGATGAAGGTTCAAGATCATTCTAGGGCAAGCAAGAAGGCAATTGAAGAAGCAAAGGTTACTAAAAATGAACCCAAGCACAAGCCATACATTTCCACCACCTTTGCACGGGAGCCATTCAAGCAACTTAGCCATCAAAGCCATGACAATGGTGATAAGCCATACAAGCTAGTCAAGCATTGAAGTTAGTTAAACAACCAATGAATGAACCATCAAAGTGAGCCATGAAGCTAAGGAGAAGTGCCACTTGGAGCCACAAGATTAGAGCATTAAGTCAAGCAACTTTCCTATTTTAAAAGTGTGTTTTTAAGAGATTTTGTGAGATTAATGTAAAAGCTAAGATGGTCATGCATTAAGGGACCCAGCAAGAGAGAAAATTCCACTTTCCTAACCCATTTGCCACCCCTAGTCCACCATTCATCTTAGGGTTCAACATTCCACTTGCTTAGTTGACAAAATCAAGTGGTTTCATAATTAGCAAACCCAAGATCTAAGTCCATATAAACATGTAAAATCCATAAGTTTTCTTCTAGATTTTCCTCCTTACCTTCTTTACTATTGTTCCAACCTTCCCACCATTCAAATTCCATCCAATTAGGAGGGTGGAGAGCCACTTTCCTTCCATGGAAAATGACACCTCCCCCCTTCTAAAATTAGTAATAAGATAGCCCATCACCTCTTATCTCTCTAGTCTACAAAAGTGTTAGATTAGGAAAGTTTTCTTTTTAGTAGTTTACTTAAGTTCAATTGCTTAGTTTGATTTATTCTAATTTAGCATTAGTTTCCATTAGTTGCTTCCATATTAGTTAGGTAAGTTTCCATTCTAATTGCTTAACTTTATTTTTAGAAAGTTTCTTTTAATTATAGTTTCTAATTCCATAGACATTTCCTTCTTCTTTTGTTTTAATTTCCTAGTTTAATCACATCTATATCTCTTTGACTAAAATTAATTGATATAAATAGAATCCAATCCATTGCAAATCTATGAGATTCTTCTAGGATCGACCTCACTTGCATGAAAATACTACATTGATTCATGCGCTTGTGAGTAATTTTAAAATTACACCAACTTGAATAGCTCACTTTGAGGGGTTATTTGACTTAACTTCATGACTTACACCCTTTGATTTGATGACTTCGCTTAACTCCATAGCTTGTCACCTTCTCTCATTGCTTAAATGGCTAAGGTGGCTTGAATAGCTTCCATGCAAAGGCGGTGGAAATGATTGACTTGTGCATGGCCCATTTTCGTCACCTTTAACTCTTCCAATTGACTCTTTGCTTGCCCTAAAGATAATCTTGGACCTTTTATCACACTTTGCATCGATGGTATTGAAGCCTTGGCTTGCCTAGGTCTCCTAGTTAGACTAGGAAACCTCATGAATGGCTTTAATTTCTAGCTTGATCAATATTAACCTTTGGAGTACCTTCCCATCACCTATAAAAGATAAGAAATTGTAATTAAATCATAAAAAATATGATTATTCACATACATACTCTAAATTAGCTACTGAACCTACAAAATATCAAACATTTGAATTATTAGGTTAGAAATGCATGTGGTACAAAAATTCTAAATAACATTAGAAATGACACTATATTTTGTAACACATGGGCAACTAATTGGGTACTTTTTCATGTGAATAAATTTTCTTCTATTCAGCTCATATCAATTACCTAATTTCGCTTGCAAATAAGGATGAAAAAAATGGTTCAAAATCCTACCCTTATGCTAAAGGTATCCCATTATTTAATTAAACTTCAGAAAGTGAGTGTGTATAGCAAATATATGCAATTAGCTTTTTCCAAGTCAAACTTAACCTAAATTACCATCTAAATGTATGCTTTGACTTCAATTCTCACAAGATATACTTGTTACTAATGTC
Source organism: Warburgia ugandensis (assembly GCA_035236585.1). NCBI lineage: Eukaryota > Viridiplantae > Streptophyta > Magnoliopsida > Canellales > Canellaceae > Warburgia > Warburgia ugandensis. Next base: position 50,107,681 of record CP141133.1, on the reverse strand, counting down.
GCTCAAATGTGGGTACAGATCTGTCATTAATATATGAGTAGAATGTTGTTCATCAAGTCCAAAAGTCTCACATATTTCATACAAAAGAAGGATGACTTAGAAAGAAAGGTAATGGTCTCATGAAAGGATATCAAGTACGAAAAATATTACACTCTCCCAAAGTCCCTACTCATTCATAACCATATCCAAGCCATGCTACTCCTAAGACCAAGTGATAAAATCTATAAGGATGAAACATAGGCTTATGGAAGGCTTATCAAAAGAATAGGTATAAAGGTAAATAAAAGTTGTCTAGAAAATAGGTAAAGGTCTTGTATTAGTGTATTCACAACTTTTTTATTTTTCCTCACAAGAGTGAACATTCTTCTTTTTCATTGATTATCTTTTTCACTTGACTTTATATATAGCATTTTTTGAACTTTTACATCTTTTTAACTTTTTTGATGTTCATCTCTTGAATTGTATTGTTCATATATTTTCTAGAAATGTCCTTTAATCTTCTCTATATATTTCCAAAACAAATGGGTAATGGATATGTTATAAGGTTCAATATAGGTTGGTTAACAAAGAAAAGGCTTATATTTTAAAGGCTCAAGGGGCTAACTATCAGAAGGCTAAAGGCTCTAGCTTAAACAAGGATGGCCATTATCATTTCCTAGGTTTCATATGACCTAAAAAAATGACCATAAACTTAAGAGATATATAGTATAGTCTTATATGATTTTTAATAATTGACCAAGATGAAGAATAATGAGACCAACTAAGAATTAATGTCTGCTGAAGAAAATTTTGAATTTATGTATAACCCTTAGAAAAAGAAGAATGGCTCAAAACTCACTCGAGTTATAGGTCTCAACATATCCTCTTTAGGATTTCTAAGTTATATTTTCTCTTCCCTTTAAACTATTTATATAGCTATTTTGTGCAATTACTATTTTGAGTTTAATTTTTCATGAGACACTATAGAAAAAGAATAAAATAGTGAACTAATTGTATTCAATTTTATTAATAAGATAAAGTTCAAGAGATAGTTGAATATTTAAAAAATCTAAATTTTCATCTTTATAAAGAAATTTAGCAAATTTATTTTAAAAAATACAATGAAAACATAGAATTCTCATGCATATTTGGTAAGTATTTAATTTTGCATAAAAACAACCATTTAGTTACCCATGTGTTACAACTTTTAGGGGTAAATTAGGATTTTTGGACCAAAAATTGTAACACATGCATTTTTTATCTAATGAAGCAAAAGTTTGTTATTTTGTAGGTCTAGAAGAAAATCTAAGATAAGCATATAATTAATCATGTTTTTCTAGGATTTAATTAGAATTATTTCTTTTTATAGGAAGTAAGATGATGATCCGATAGTCGAGATCAATCAAGATGAACATTAAAGATGAAGGTCAAAAGATAAAGTCAAAACCTAAGAATTATCAATTCAACATGAAACTAAAGGGCAAGAACATCTTGTGGACCAGCAATGGGTGCAATTAAAGGAGCTAAAGATGGTCAAAGTAGACCCATGAAGTAAGCCATGCATATCCACCACCTTTGCATGGAAGCCACTTAAGCCACCTTAGCAATATAGTCAAGCCAAGAAAGCTAATGGATTGAGCCATATAGTCAAGCCAAAAAAGCTTCCCAAGCCAGCCATAAAGCCTAGCCAATAAAGACTTCAAAGTTAGACATCAAGATAAGCTAAATGAAGGCCTAGGAATGGATGAAATTCAAGAAGATTATCCATGAGATTTTAAGGGATATTTTAAAGATAATTAAGGGAAATATTATTAGGATAAGTTGTCAGATGGATCAATAGGATTAGAGCCTTCAATTTTTTATGTTTTTCCCACTTTTTGATCACTTTCCACCTCACCACAAAATATAACGACTAATTTGGCTTTCCATTCAAGTGTCCTTCCATTCCATAACTCTTCCACCTTTCTAAAATCCCATCCTAACCATCCAATCAATCCCAAGTCATTAAGAAATCAAGTAGCCAATCAAAAACCTCCATCTCACCTCACTTTCCTAAGTCTTTCCTACACCCCACTTTCCTCCCACCTTCTTTTCTTCTTCCCATATCTTTCATACCCTATCACCTCACCTACCTTCCTAATTAGTAGGATCTTCAATGACTTCTAAAGGGAGAGAAGCCCTTTCCTAAAAAGGTGGCAACACCCACCTACTCCTCTTCCTAAAGGTAGCCACCCCTTCACCCTTGTTTCCTATTTGAAAATCCCAGTCTTTCTACTATCCTAGCCATCCAAATTAAGGTATTTTCATCCCCACGACACCTTAGTATTAGGGAACCCTTGAGAAAATAGTAGAAAAAATATAAAAACCCATCACAAACCTAAGATTGGGTTTCTCTCTCCACTTGGGAAAAAGACATCTCCTCCACTGGCAGGAGATGCCCTCTCCCTAAGCTATAGTTTTCCACTCTTTTGTTTTATATTTCAAATATTTGGGTGCTTCTACTCTCTTCCTAGGTTAGTTGCATATATCCATGGTATTCCATGCCTGTTTCCTAGGCATTTGATCTCCTTTCAAGGTTAGTTCTCTTCACTTATTCTCTCTTGTTTGATCGTAGACTTTTATGCTAGCTTTTACTTGATTTCCTTTGTTCTTTCCTTGTCTTAAAGACTTAGATTCAAGGCTAGTTTTTCCTTGAAGTGATAGCCAAGGGAAGTCATATTGAATCTATTTTTTCCCTTTTCCTTTCATTGCCTCTTGATTCTCCTTTATCTTTCATTGATTTTCAGCCTTGTTTACTTGAATTCCTTTGAGTTTCTCCATATATGACATAAGAGTTCCCTTGGATTTCAAGCTTATTAAAGTAGGAATCATGTTTAATCTTTAGTTTTGGATTCATGTAGGAGAAAAAGGGGGTGCATTTTCATCAAAAGTGAATGCACACTTCATGTATTCATTTGTATGCAACTTATTGATGATTAATGGAATCTTACTTTATTGATGAATGAAACATATTTACTTCTTACTTATTACATATTGACGATAACTTGAATTAATGTTTTCTTCTATTGAATTCATCAATCAATTAAATCAAGAGTCATAAGAAACCATGCATCCCCTCCAAATGTGGAACGCATGGCTTTGAAAAGATTAAATTTTGAAGCACTGCATGACGTTATGAAAGCAGATTATTTATACATTAATTTTATTATTCATTTAATCAAGCTTGATGCTAAGTGAGTTGTTGATTAATTAATTCCAATTTGTTTCTTTCATTCGTGATAAGAGAGTAGTTTAGTAGCGTTGATCTTGATTAAGTCGTTTGCATGTTGTTGCTTAGATTGTAGTTGTTAAAGTTTCCTTTTCCATAATATTAATTGCTTGCTCTAGTAATTGCATGATTAGAAAAGTGGTTGTTTAATGCATATTTCCCTTAGGTTAGTTGTTAATTTTGTGACGACCCGGGTTTTTGAAAACATGATTTGTAAAGTATTTTGAAAGGCAGGGCCCTTAAGAGTGTAAAAAATTTTCGCAAAACAAAGCAGCAAAAATTCTTTTCTTTAGAACTTGTTTTGAAAACCCAAGTCACCACTTCATACATAACATAAGTACAATTTGTGTACAAAATAAAATTCCATTGAAGGAATGTACTTTTATTAAACTCCAGGATCCATCCAGTGGTTCACAAGATCTGACCAAATCTAGTACAATACTTGTCCAAATTACATAATCCAAAACTCAAGCTCACCATACAATAAAACTCTCAACAAATAAAAATACATGTCTTCAAGGGTATACCTTGAAGATTATTCTCTTCAAGTCTTCTATAGTCTTCAGCTCCTATCTCTCCTTCCCTGGATCTGAGATATTGCAACAAGTACAATATCTCAGCAAGCAATGCTTGGTAGGGGATTCAAGAAACATAATAATTGACAATGTAATTCCAATACTTCATAATCTCATTATCCTTAAACATACTCTGTACTTTGTAAGTTATGTATATCTATAGACATACATACCCTTCATGGGTAAACCAGTTAAATTTGTGAAAATAGTCAAATATCATTCCCAACTGAGCTGATCAATTCTCTTCATTTTGAGAATTTAGTATTACAGCTAATCTCATACTAGGAATTTCCCTTCTTGGGAAACATTAGTAATATACAATTACCTAACATTTCATTATGCTATAACATAAGGCATTTCACTATGCCTATTCTCATATGCATCATAGTGCAAAATAATTAGAAAGGTTGCTATGCTGCAGTCTGATCTGTACTAGCGCGCTCGGATAACTGCCTTGTTCACCACTGATACCACGGTGGAAAATATTATGTCACTACCCGTATGGGGGGGCAAGACTTTCACAGTGGTGGCCTTCCCATAATTGCCACCACTCGACTTTTAGCCTCTCATTGGGCAAGGTATCATCATATCATCAAATTTCAAGGAGCGGGTGGCCAAACCCTCATAACTCCTCTAGCAATAGCATCCCCTAGGCTCATGCCTATTAAAACAAACTCACAATCCTCTAAGCTTGTATGTAAAATAGATTTCATATATATCAGACCATATGTCTGTTTACTTAGGGCTGAAATATTTTCTAGTTCCCTATTCACTTATAGTTTAGTCCTTAACCATCTTATATGTGTTTGATTGGATCATAAGATTTTCAAGAGATTTACTACAAGTATTATCATTACTCTTGTCAACATAAGATCATGAGTACAATCATGAATATCTCATGTAAATGCATTCATCAAATCCTCCTACCTTGAAGGATTGATCTCTTTTGCCCAATCTTCCATGATCCTGACCGATGTATGTAATTTGTACATCCATACATATTGTCAATATATAAATTATGAACAATCCTATTGATCACTAGATCTGATGTTTAGAATGATCTTTAGATCATTCATATCTAAGTATTTTTCTATCTCTAAGTCTTTGTATGTTCATCTCCTTGATCTTGATCTTTCATAGATCCTTTGATTGACAATCTACACATGTTGATAAAGATCAAGGTCCTAGATCTTCTATCATCTAGTTCTTCTTTGATCTAAGTTCAGTTCTTGGATCATCCCTATGGAGTATGATCTTGGTTTTCTTCCTTGAATCACCTTTGATCAAGGGTTTGGATTATCTAATCTAATGAACTATAACAAGTATACTACTAAACATACATACTGAGTATAATATAGTGTTCTTATTCTTATTTTTCTTGATCATCCAAGATTTAATGGATCTTGTTTGATCATCCTTATCTTACTTATTGTTTTTATTACGGTTAGGTAATTTACTAACCTTTTATGCTCTTATGATTATTATTCAACCAGTTAATGTGCTGGTTGAAGGTAGCTTATTCAAGCCTAAATCTAGACTACTCCTCTTATTTCCAATTGGCTAAGGCTTACTAGCTAAATGGGTGAACACAAAGTGGTTACTTCAATCCTCATGTAAGGAGGCATTTAGACCTCACAAACGTCAACAGAAGGTAGGGGAAGAGCGAGGCTCTATTAGATAACCCCCTTAACCACTATGTTCATCATTCACTAGAATGACCATAGCTCAACCTTTCATAAGGTTCCTATAAGCATGTTTACCCTAAGTACTCTTTCTAATGGATTTTAATTAAGTCCATGAATATTTATAATGTCATTCATGGGGTTTATTATTCTTTTCCTAATTTGGGCCAAGGACTTGATAATCCTTATATTGTCCTACTAACTATAGCCCTTACTAATTAAGTCCAAAGTATTCCATTCTTATTTGTGTAATGAAACTCTACTTTCTCATTAGAATACATTTTTGATGTTTTATGCTCTTTATCTCATAACAAGTAAATCTACTACTTAACATTCAACCATAAATGAATTATACATTTAAAGCATAAAACTACATAATCTAACATTCAATGAAAATGAGGCAAGGTACTTAAATTAAATCTAACACCTTATGGTAAGAATGAAACACATATCATACTAAACTCTAAATGTTATACTAGCATAATAATATAAAATGAAACTAATTATATTTATATTTTGAGAAACCTTTATTTTTGATCCAACCATTTGATCTTAGATCTTTTCCTTTGATTAAGGATTTTAGTTGTATTTTGGGAATTTTCTCTATTAAGATCAAAAGATCATATTGATCTATTTTTATCATAATCCATCCATAATTTCCTTGGATTTCATCATATAAACATTTATTCTTTCCATCCCAAGGATCTGATCACACTTGATCTCATTGATCAAGTGGGCCCCTTTGTATTTTTTAGGGTTTTTCTACCATAAAGGGTAGATCCCTTAATATATCTCATATCTATCCAATTTAAACATAGATCTCACTTTATTTAAGTAATATATCATTATTAAAACATGTTTCTAAGATCTGATCATCTCAGATCTTGAAAATCTATGCAATTAGAATCTTATTTCTTTAATACAGAAATTTTTTATTGAATAACATGTATTTATTATTATTCCATAAGAAAGTAGAGGTTTCAAGCTTTCCATATCTTCTTTCCGATCTCAATTTGGAGTTCAGATGACTCCGAAATTGAATCGGGAAGTTTACAGTCTTCCTATGGCCTGTATTTGATCTGGGCCCAGGAACGGACGGCCCAGATCGTTCGGGTAGAAAACGAAACCAGGCGGACCTAGTCGGCACTTCCGCTCCGCTGAAATGTCGAAGCGCCTGCACAGGGCGTCCATGGAAGCGCCTGGGACATCGTCCGTCCGATCTAGAGATCGGATAGTCCGTTTGGACTGTCCAATCAATCCCTTCTCAATTGAGGGACCAAAACTGCTCAGATCTTTCTGAAACTTCTACCCTAGGGGTTTTGGACCATTCTAGATTGATTGGTAGAGTCAGATTTTTCATCTGAACAATCCATCATCATGAATTAAGGGTTCTATTGTTTACTTTATTTTTACCTTTTTATTACCAAAATTAATTACAGTAAAATATAAATTACATAAAACAATACTAAAAATCTATGAAAAGGATTTTCACTTACTTGATTGGAGAGAAAACCTCATTTATATGCCCAATTTAAAAAAATACCTTGTTGATGAAGATATAGCCTAAAATCCACCTTTCTTGCAAATAACGTTATTTGAACCGTTGGATCTTGAAATTTCTTTGGGGGTTTTGTAGAATAGATACGTTGGGAAGTTTTGGACGGTGGAATTGATCAAATTAGATCTGGAACAGAGTGCCTAATTGATTTTAGGTCTCTTGTTCCAATCTAAAAAGAAAAACAAGTTGAAAAGAGATTTAACTCTTGGAAATTTTGGGTTTTTGGGGAGGGATCTAGATCTAATTTTTCAAGGAGATTTAATAGAATTTCGTGGGGATTTTATGAGGATTTTTGGGATTGTATTTATAGGCATTTTGGGTCTTTTTCCATGTTTATAATATGTTATTTTTTAATATAAAATGGCATGAAAGTCTTCAATGCTCCCATGCCTAATTTTTCTTCCCCATGACTAGCTGATCTTTGTTGACCCATGTTTCACATGGGCTGCTGATCAAATTGGTTGTTGGGGATGTGGTGGTCCCCATGTGGGCCCCACATGGTGTAAAAAGTCCGTTTTGCCCTTTATGCATAAAATTTTGGGTTTTATTACCATGATCTCGGATTTGAGTGTACTTAGTGGCGTTGGATTCGTATTTCTTAGTACATTCTTAATTTTGATGTTTCATATTTTGATTTTTGGGTAAAATTACTATTTTACCCCTTTTGTTCAAAAAAATGAAACACTTAAGGATTTCTCATCCGAATTCAAAATTTGTCGTGCTTACAGTCATTTTGAAGGGTTTGCTAAGTTTAATTTCAATTTTACATGTCTTATGATTTGATTATACTTTTATAAAAATTATATTTTAAATAACCCTAATATTTCAGCCTGAAATATCTGAAACTCAAACTTCATTGATTTTTTCTCAATCAATTTACAAAAATTGGGGTTATTACAAATTTCATGCTTAGGAAAGTTAAGTTAGGAAAGTTGTTAAAATTGAAACTTTTGGAAAGTTACCTATTTGCAATTTTAGAAAGTCTCATTTAGGAAAGTTAATTTTTAGAAAGTACATGTTTTAAGAAAGTTTTCAATTCTAGCATGTTTCTAATTTATGCATAATTTACATTTTAATTTATATGTTTCATTGCCATACTTAGATTAAAAGAAATATCTCTTGAATTTTTGCTAAGTTAGGTAGTTTAAAGTGGGGATCACTAGCATCACATTAGTTCAACTCCTTGAGGGATTGACCTCACTAGTGTGCTATATTGCAAACAATTCATGTGCTTGTGAGTTTTAATTAAAACAACAACACATATCTGTGCCCCCAAACCTGAACTAAACATTGTCCTCAATATTTTGAAATATAGGAGACCCATATAATGAATGGGTGATGCAGAACATTAAGACTTTATAAACCTTGGGTTGCCTCCCAGTGAGTGCTAAGCTTTACATCTTCAGTCAGACATATCCTATAACTATTGTACTGTACCCCAGTCCTAGACCTAACTAGTTAACCTAATTTTCCCTAACTCTAATGATGAAATGGGAAAATTTTTCATGCCACTTCAGAATCTCATGGTAATCTATATACATTCTCCATGTTGAAATTTTTTATGGTGGTAACAATATGACATAGTAAACCATAGTAATTTTAAATTTGACAACCTAGATGATCCCATATTTTCAAAATTTCACGATAATTAATATAATTCCTCCACCTTGAAATTTGAGGTAGTGGTAACATGATGACCAATTGAACTATTGTGAATCTGAAATTTGTTGGACCATATAGAATGGAATGGTCCTCATTTTTAACAAATTGAGGGACAATAGAGCCCCTAGCAATTGGTACATATTTTTCCTCCCTCTCCCTTACATTTTTTTGAAACTAGAGTATAAGCTAACTTTGCACTTCCCTTAGAGGTTGTTCTTGATTTAATGGAGGTAGGGATATCGTGGGGCTTAAATTCTTAGTACCTTCTAATATGTAACGTAGAGTTGGTTGATATATGGTCAATACATCAATGGACTCTTTTTCTTCCTATTCTTTAGACACAGGTAAGCTTTTAGATGGACCTCTATTATTATCTAAAATTTGATCAAATAAAGTCGTAGGTCCTAATTGGGTATGTCTTCTACATTGTAGACTCAAATTGAATTTTAGGATACATAGGGTGTTCTACTCAGTCTTGCCATTGAGAAGTGTCTACTAAAGGTTAAGTGTTTGAGCATTCATTCTCTTCCTCAATCAATTTTTCTTCATCATAATCATAAAAAGGATCAGGACATGACTCAGGTGGATATAAGTTAGAAAATTGCAAGGATGATTGTGAAATTTGTGGGGATCAGGAGCAGGAGGTCTACAAATTTGTTGGTGGGGTTGGAATGGGGCTGGTTGTGAGACATTAGTAGTCGGTCCATTTCACAGACTAAAATTTGGATGATTTCTTCAAGTGGGATTGTATGTCTCTGAATATGTGGAGAAAGGTCTTTTACATGTACTCAAGGCATTAGCCTATTCATGAAGCACATCTTGGAACCCTGGAATAGTGGGGCATTCCTAAGTAAGGTGCAAGGTACTTGTATAAATACTGCACAATTGTTTAACCTCTTTAGAGGCATTCTTTCCCATTTCTATGGCCTTTACTTTTTGAGCTAGGTATGCAATTTTTGCATTTATATCATCTCTTTTATACACTCATATGTGCCTCCCCTAGCAAATGTGGTGGTGGGCTTAGGCTTGTTTGGATTTTCTACTCTTTTTGAGTTAGCCCATGTTTGTTCACTTTCAAGTAGCCATTCCAAATACTCCTCTGCCTCATCTGGTTGTTTATTCAAGAAGTTTTTATTGTACATCATTTCTATGAACTGGTGAAGTCATTTGTAAAAGAAGCTGATAGTGCAGCATGGTTTATAGCCATGATGTGTACATGTTAGTAATTGATCTTTAAATCTCTCCCAGCACAAGTAAAACGATTCTTTGTTTTTGTAGGTGAAGTTTATTTTCTTGTAGTGGAGGGTATTGGTTTGATGGGTAGGGAAGAACCTTTTCAAGAATTCCCTAAACATTTCATGTCAGGTTCTTATGGAAGCTACTGGTAGTGTATTGAACAACATTTTAATTATTTTCTTTAAATAGAAAAGAAATACCTTAAACCTTATAGTATCCAAGTTGCTATTTTGCGTATGTTGTGTAGTGCACACTTCATCGAACTTCTTATGATGTAGGTAAGGACTTTCATTGTCCAACCCATTCAAGTTGGGAAGCAATTGGAGTACTCCCATTTTCATTTCTAATGCACCAACATTCGAAGGAAGAATGATAAAAGATGGTGTGTTGGTGCATGTAGGCTATAGGTAATCTCTTAGAGTTGTCCCATGAGGATTTTGGTGATACTGATTGCCCTCATGTTTGCTGTATTGGTTCCACTCCCTATTGTCATTCCTTCTCCAACCTTTGTTTGGTGGATGATTATTCCTCTTAGGTGGAGGGTTGTTCTCATCATCCATGAAAGGTGGTGGTCCCTCTTTTAAGAGAGGTGGAGGGCCATTATCACCTTTTTTTCTTTCACAAGGTGAGTGACCCATTGGTTCTGGATGTTGATCAACTAGTAGGGGTGATTCATCTGGTTGTATGTTATTTTGGTTGACCATGACCAACATTTCAGCTTTATTGCATCTCCAAATGTGCAAATAATGAAAGAGTTTTTTTTCTTTCTAAAGAATAAAGTAAAGAAATCTAAACTAAGTGATGCAAGCTAAAGAATAGAATGATGCACAAGAAAATGACAGCAAACAATCCTATGGCTAAATGAAAGGTTTGAATTATCTTTAATTTCTTTGAGGAGAAGTAGCTTTGAGATTATCCTAATCTAATAGCTCCTCTCTTTCAAACTTACTACATTGCTTACTAGCTAGATCTCATAGAATTGACCATTCCACACCCTCTTTAGTTAGCCACAGGCAATCTAAGTTGTTGAGTTTATTAGTAAAGCTAGTCATTTAAATAATAACGTAGTGATTCAGCGTGAGGCCATTGGACTGGCAGTGGGTTGCCTCCTTCCAAGAGGGTCCTATGAGCATGTGGGCACTATAGGTCTCTTCTAATTAATTTTAAATTAATTTATGGAACGCTAAGGGTACAAAATGCGATTGTTAACCTAGGTGGGCCAACGTGTGGAATGAAATCTGACCTTGATCTTATGGGTTTAGGTGCCCTTACTAATTATTTTCCATTTACCAAGCATTACAACTAACATATATTCCACCTTAAAGCACATAAATGTTTCTTATGAAATGTAAGAAAAGCAATAAACTAATGCAACTACTTATATGCTAGTTAATAAAGGGTTGGGCCTCAACAAAATGGGCACTATAACCTAAACAGCTTGTGTCTTGCTTATAGTTGAGCTTATGCTATCCCTTGTTAAGAGGAGAAACTAATGCAACAACCTAATAAGTATGCAACAGTTTAGTTATTCATGCAAAACTAATTTATAGTGCAAAATCTAATTCCGTAGATAGTAAAGAATTGAGTTGACCTTATTGTAGGGTCTTGGAATTTTGTCTTGACATACAAGGGTAAACCATTTACCAACCACCTCCTCTTCCATGCAATTATGGTTTACCCTTCATCTACATTATTACAACCCTTGAATTGTGATTGAAGTTCGAATACAAGTTGTCCTCATTATAATTCCTCTCAAAAGGAAAAATAAGGAAGATAAAATCTATCCTAATTAGATGGTTCTTTGGCTGCATGATATCCTCCCAGGTAATGGCACAAAAAACTTGCTTGAGTTTTCTTGCAAGTGTATAGTAGTTAGTTGTAATGATGAAAGGTCAAATTCATATGGAGGATATAATATGAAATTATAGAATGAAATACTAAAATAATGCATGAAACTATGAAATTCAATTATACTTAAACAAGAGAAATTAAATGACTTAAACTACCTAAACCTAAGCAAGAATTTAAACAACCTAAGTAATAACTACTCTAGGATTAAACATGAAAGACAATGCTAAAGACATGGATAACAGCCACCATAACCAAAATAGGAATTAAGGCATAAATGTAAAATTAAAACATGAAAAAAAAAACTAAAGTTACTAATATTTACTTCCATTACATATAAACAACCACCACAACTAAACTAAACTTCTCATAAATGCTGAAATAGTTAGTAGTCCATCTTCAATATTCACTCACACTTTTTTCAATAGAATGCCCAATATTTTCATTATTTTCCAGAATCAATCCAAGAACATCCATCCAAGGACTAGTGTAGAATGTCCCGCTAATCAAAGAGAAGTAGGAAGAAGAAGATGAATACAACCAATCACCTAAACAACTAATATACTTAAAAAAATCACCAACTAACTAGGAAAAGACAAGAACTAAGGATTAGAATTAATAAACAATAAACTAAACTTGATGAAAAGAGTAAATAATAGATAAAACACAATAAAAACTAAAGGTGACCAACTTAGCACAATAGCTTGCCACCAATAGAGAAAATAGAATATAGAAAACATAATATGATGTTTTTCTATCTATATCAAGAAAAAAAAAACTAGACTAAAAAATATGTAATATGCTAGGAGAACCAACACTTAGATACTAAGGTAAAATCTAATGTTATAGGCAAAGTGCAACAGAGAAGAGATTGGAGAGAAATAGGGGCAAGCAGCCATTGGTGGGTTGAAATCACTACAAAACTCACTTCCTAAAAGCCTTATAATCCTATAAAACTAATGAAAGCAATGAAACTTAAAACAACCAATTCACCTAAGAGAACAGTGTACCAAACAATAATAGGTTCTATAAAAATTAGAACAGAACCTATTATGATTCCCTACTAAAAGCTTGCTTGTTTGGCCTTGATTTCTCATTATAAATCATTCTTAGCTTATCCCTAATATATATGTGTCCCTTATAAAATCTTTATATTGATTTAAAATGAAATGAAAATTGAAAGGAAAGTGTGGGAAACTAAATGTAGGAACCTATCTACTACATATTTTTGCAAATGGCTTCCTATGTTTCCTTCTTTAAAAATTGAATGGATTGACATTTTCTTCTTCTACTCTCTCTATAGAACATGATTGAGGATCTTATTTACCTTACCTTACTCTTGGAAAACTTAAAAAAGACCATGAAGAGGTCATGCTCCAACTCTATTTCTAAGTGGAACATGTTTGGAAAAACCAAATGTGCTTCTCTTATAAGACCCAAGGTCCAAGATGACTTTTTTCCCTTTGCTAGGACTCTTTCTTTATGTACTACAACACCTCCTCCACTTAGAAACATATAGGAACACATATCCCTTGTATGTAACATTCTTTCCTCATTGTGTAAGTAACATCCCACTCTTTCCTAACTGATTTAGATAGCTTCTGTTGTGTCATCCCTTCAATATCATATAATTTCTCTATAGAATCTTTGCAAATTGTTCAATTTCATCCCCATTTCTATATTTCCTTGTATCTCTATATTTTTTCCTAAAAATCTTAACTCTTAAGCTGATTCTTTCCATGGAAACAATACAATTCATGTAACATTAAATGTGCAGTGATCTCAACCATTAATTCTTAGCCATAGATTTCCTATTCTTTTACACTCCAAAGTGAAACATGTTTTAGCTCCTATTTTTTCTCATTATATGCACTTCTTTTCCACTATACTTCACCTCTTGAAAACTTATTTTTCCCTAGCTAAAATCTAGGAAGAAATAATGTGAATGTAGCATGTGATTGAGAGAGAGAGATAGATGTTAGTTTTCCTTGCTTCATGGCTTTTTGACCTCATTAAGTATGTAAGTATATGTAACTCTTTTTATGCTAGCATGGGACTTCCCATATAGGGTGATGCATGCATGACTTTTACATAGAAAGTAAGGTCGAGGAAACTTGCATGAGCACCTGTCACCTTTATGTGTAATCTCAGCTGTCTAGAAAATGATCCTTGCCTGGGGATTCTAATTGTTCTGAAAATGATATGGTCACTCTTTTTTACATTTGAAAATTTTTAGCTAGTTATTCTTTACTTGATCTAGATCATTCAAGTTTCATCTAGATTGATCTATATTGCCAATTTTTATATGAATTTAATTGGAGATTCAACTGGTTGACTAACTTTATCTAACTCTTAGATTTTGGTCTCTCACGTACAAAACATAGAAAAAACTAATTAATAATATTTTACAAGTGGTTTAATCATATAATTAACTCAAATGTTCATCTAACCTTGAAAATACACAAAGTCATGGTTAGATGATTAAGAAATGTTTTAGTGCAATTATACCCTATAAATGTCAAATTGAACATCCAAATCCCCTAAAACAATGTATAACGTAGGGTTTTTAGTATAAGAGTAGACACTCAATCTAGTTATATGGATAAATGAACTTAGATAACATAGGTCAACTACAAGCATAGCGTATGTTAAAGAGTTATTCCAATATGCATGATCCATATATTAAGAAAATGATTATCAAATAAAAAAAAAAGAATTACATAGACATTGTAAATTACCCTACCCTAGACGAATGGATCACTCACACATATTGGTCATGACAATACTCAAGATATGACAGAAGGTTAGAGAACACTTTGTCATTGCAAAAATAATGTACAAAATGAAAATATATGGTGATTCAAAGAAAAAGATGATATAGCACAGCTAATCAATTAATTTCTACTCCAAATATGCAACTACAAGTCAAATTTAGACTAGGAATAGGATGAAAAGAAGAGAACTCAGCTATAGCAACCTTTTCACCACTGAAATTGCACCTTGTTCTTATATGTTGATACAAAAAACATCAAAGCTCTCCTCATTTCCAGATAGTTATCAGCATTCATCACAAATGTAAGTCGCCAAAGAAAATGATTGTTCCTTTTTAGAGATAGCCCGAAGCCATTGGTGAAGGGTTTTTTTTTTTCTTCCTTTTGTTTTAAGGATCCTTTAGATAGCCCAATGAATCTCTTCAAGATTGCCACCCAAATTGACTAAGAAATCTAGTATTGACTAAGTGATTTCTTTCCTCTCATTGAGACTTTCATAAATAGATTTGTCCCAACTCGACCATTCCATCCCTCATAAGGTAGTTATTGCTACATATAGGAATATCATTATTCTAATAATATTATAAAATTAATAAGTTTTTTCTTTTCTTTGTTGTCTTTTATTGATCATTAACTAAATAATAGCCTAGGAATGGTACAATCCAGTAAGAGATGGATAAGGTGGCTCATTAAACTAGCCTAAGGTTGTAGGAGAGTGTAAGCATCATGGGTCAGTTAGGTTAGGAAGATTTGAAATGGAATGTGTAAACATGTATTAGTAGGACAACTAAGGGGTTGATGTGTGAAAAATAAATACCTAGATTGATCATATGTATGTATGTATATATACATACATATATATATATATATATAATCATATAGGAGAAGAGTGTTAGGTATATTGCATTAGAAGATAAATTAGTAAAAATGGTTGTCTAAATCAGAAAAGAGTGGAAGAATGAATAATATAACTATTTAGGTAGGTCTAGGGTGTTGGGAAGACCTAATGATCACAAAGCTAAAGATAAATGATAATGACCTAGGTGGGTATGGGCATATTAAACAAGATAACATACAATGGAAATAATACATTTACTTGGAATCATATGCAAAGAACTAAATATGTTTACTTAAGATAGTAGATATTGAAATGTGAGATAATGTGTATGGAAGGAGGCTTAAGCAAGCTAAGTAATGATGGGCAGTATACTAAGATAGGGTATATGTGCAATGAAGGGATTTATAGTACATAGAGTGTATGTCCAATGATGGAAAATGAGAGGAGTGGAGGGCTAGCTCTTGCATGCATGCAAGAACCAGCCCCCCACATGAATCTAAGTGAGGTGGCAGTTGACCTTTTGCATGAATCATAGAGTGTAGGGCTGGTTAAGGAAGAGATTGAAAAGAGGGATGAAATCATCACCTCTCCCATTTAGCTTTAGGCAACTATACCTATAAGACCTTCTTGTGAATAGTGAAAACTAGCAAGAACTATAGGAGAGAGAGAGAAAAACTAGGGGATGAGAAGAGGGATTGAAGGATAGAAGAAGTGGAAAGGAAAGAGAAGCAAGAGAGAGACTTGGAAGAGGAAAATTATGTAGCTCAAAGAGGGCATGTTGCTTCGTTTAGAGTGAAGTTCCAGTTGAGAAAACATCAATAAATTTGAGGGCATTGACTAGGTAGGGGCATTACAAGCATTCCTAATGAAGTCTTAGGCTAGTTTTCAAAATTATAGAATTTCATGGATTTTATTTTTATTTTTACTGAGATTCATCCAACATGTTTCAGTACAATGTGTTGAGATCCTTGAGTGGATTTGAGAATGTTTTTAACTATGTTGTTTATTTGATCTTGATGCATGTTTAGTAATGTACTATAGAGATAATGTGGAGTCTATCATGATGAGAATTTAGTCTCAAACTTACTAGTTAGGTTAGATAGCTTGATTGAAGTTCATTCACTTTGAAACTCTTCAAATGATACTAGGCGTCTAACTCTAGATGCATCTTATTCTAAGTTTTTTCTATTTTTAATTCCTGAAGTTAGAGTATACCGTAGACCATGTTATAATAGTAAGTTTAATGCCATATTCATGATTAGATCGTGGGTGTATTGATTGCAATGGGATAGATATGTTAATGAGATTTTCTCCACTTAATAATCCATGTTTATACCATGCAACAATGCTAGATTGGTGCTTGGATTGGTTTTTGCATTCATCTTGATCTCTAACCTTTAAACGGTGTCTGTATGATGCAATTCAATTTCCATGTATGTGATGTAGTTGAGAAATGTGGTCATTGGTATTTTGGCATGACTGATTTCTTGTAAGAAGATATTTTTTCAATCCATTTATTTTAGATTGACAAGCATGGTGTTCTCGAACAGTGGATACCAACTATCTTTTATCACATTTCATAAAGGAATGTTGACTGATTCAAAATAGTGTTATAGTACATTGATAAGGCTATAAGTGACCTTAACTTGGTGAATAAATATAGTGTTTTTATAGGTTAAAATGGTGAAGAAGGTGGGTCGACTTTCTGCACATTTGAGTAGAAAACTAAGGTGCATTTGTCCTTAAAGTTTACTCATTTCTACAATTACTAGGAAAATAAATACAAAAATAAAAATAAAAATTGGGATCTTTCCTTCCATTTATGTTAATTTTCCTAAAAATAATCTTTTAAAAGTGTGACGACCTAGTTTTTGTAACACGTTTTGTAATGTATTTTGAAAGGCAGGACCCTTAATAGTGTAAAAAAATTTCGCAAAACAAAGTAGCGAAATTTCTTTTCTTTTGAACTTGTTTTGTAAAACCCAAGTCATCACTTCATACATGACATAAGTAGAATTTTTTGTACAAGATAAAATTCCATTGAAGGAATAAACTTTCATTAAATTCCAGAATTCATCCAGTGGTTCACAGTACAGCCAAATCTATTACAATACTTGTCCAAATTACATAATCCAAAACTCAAGATCACCATACAATAAAACTCTCAACAAAGAAAAATACATGTCTTTAAGGGTATACCTTGAAAATTATCCTCTTCAAGTCTTCTATCATCTTCAGCTCCTAACACTCCTTCCCTGTATCTGAGATATTGCAACATTTACAATATCTCAACAAGCAATGCTTGGTAGGGGATTCAAGAAGCATAATAATTGACAATGTAATTCTTATACTTCATAATCCCATTATCCCTAAATATATTCATGTCTCTACTCTTTACTTTGTAAGTTATGTACATCCATATACGTACATACTATACATGGGTAAATCAGTTAAATTTATGAAAGTAGTCAAATATCATTCCCAACTAAGCTGATCAATTCTCTCTATTATGAGAATTTAGTATTTCAGTTAATCTTACACTAGTAATTTCCCTTCTTGGGAAATATTGGTATTTACAATTAGCTAGCATTTCATTATGGTAAAACATAAGGCATTTCACTATGCCTATTCTCATATGCATCATAGTGCAAAATAATCAAAAGGGCTACCATGCTGCAGTCTGATCCGTACTAGCGTGCTCGGATAACTGCCCTGTTCACCACTGATACCACGGTGGAAAATATTATGTCACTGCCCATGTAGGGGGATAGGACTTTCACAGTGGTGGCCTTCCAATAATTGCCCCCATCCGACTTTTAGCCTCTCATAGGGCAAGGTATCATCGTATCATCAAATTTCAAGGAGCAGGGTGGCCAAACCCTTATAACTCCTCTAGCATAGCATCCCCCTAAGCTTATGCCTATTAAAACAAACTCACAAGCCTCCAAGCTTGTATGTAAAATAGATTTCATATATATATCAGACCATCTGTCTATTTACTTAGGGCTAAAATATTTTATAGTTCCCTATTCACTTATAGTCTTGTCCTTAACCATCTTATATGTGTTTGGTTGGATTATAAGGTTTTCAAGGGATTTAATACAAGTATTAACATTACTCTTGTCAACATAAGGTCATGAGTTAAATTATGTATATCCCATGTAAATGCATTAATCATATCCTCCTACCTTTAAGGAGTGATCTCTTTTCCCAAATCTTCCATGATCTTGATTGATGTATGTAATATGTACATCCATACATATTGTCAATATATATATTTTGAACAATCCTATTGATCATTAGATCTGATGTTTAGAATGATCTTTAGATCATTCATATCTAAGTATTTTTCTATCTCTAGGTCTTAGTGTGTCCATCTCCTTGATCTTGATCTTTCATAGATCCATTGATTGACAATCTACACATGTTGATAAGGATCAAGGTCCTAGATCTTCTATCATCTAGTTCTTCTTTGATCTAAGTTCAGTTATTGGATCATCCCTAAGGAGGATGATCTTGGTTTTCTTCCTTGAATCATATTTGATCAAGGGTTTGGATTATCTAATCTAATGAACTAGAACAAGCATACTAAGTACAATATAATATTCTTCTTCTTATTGTTCTTGATCATCAAAGATCTAATAGATCTTGTTTGATCATCCATATCTTACTTACAATTTTTATTAGGGTTAGGTAATTTACTAACCTTTTATGCTCTTACTATTATTATTCAACTAGTTAATACTTTGCTGGTTGAAGGTAACTTATTTAAGCCTAAGTCTAGACTGCTCCTCTTATTTCCAATTGGCTAAGGCTTACTAGTTGAATGGGCGAACACAAAGTGGTTACTTCAATCCTCATGTAAGGAGCCATTTAGACCTCACAAACGTCAAGAAGAAGGTAGGGGAAGTGTGAGGCTCTATTATATAACCCCCTTAACCACTATGTTGAACATTCACTAGAATGACCATAGCTCAACCTTGCATAAGGTTCCTATAAGCATGTTGACCCTCTAATAGATTTTAATTAAGTCCATCAATATTTACAATGTCATTCATGGGGTTTATTATTCCCCTAGTTTGGGCCAAGGATTTGATAATCCTTATATTGTCCTACTAACTATAGCCCTTACTAAATAAGTGCAAAGTACTCCATTCTTATTTGTGTCATAAAACTCTACTTTCTCATTAGATCCCATTTTTGGTGTTTTATGCTCTTTATCTCATAACAAGTAGATCTACTAATAAAATTTAACCATAAATGAATTATAAATTCAAAGCATTAAACTACATAATTGAACACTTAATGATAATGAGGCAAGATACTTAAAAATACACTAGCATGATTTCCAACTAATATACCTTAATAACTCAATTTAAACTAACATGGACCTTAGGTATAATCTCATACTATAGTATAATCTTATATGAAATTCTAGCATGGTCCTAAGTTACAATGGCATGAAATCATACTAAAGTGCCCCTAAGATAATTAAATCTAGCACCCTATGATAACAATATAATCACATATCATGCTAAAGTCTAAAAGTTACACTAGCATGCTTTATAACATAAATCATATTTAAGATGTTATTAGAAAAGGAAAATGATTATATTAATATTTTTTAAAATCTCCACTTATGACCCAACCATTAGATCTTAGATCTTTTCCTTTGATTAAGGGTCTTAGTTATATTTAGGGGGTTTTCTTTATTAAGTTCCAAAGATAATATTGATCCAGTTTGGTCATAATCCATACATGATTTCCTTGGATTTCATCATATCAACATTCATTCCATCCATCCCAAGGATCTGATCACACTTGATCTTATTGATCAAGTGGGTCCCTTTGTAATTTTTAGGGTTTTTCTACCATAATGGGTAAATCCCTTAATATCTCTTAGAGCTGTCCAAATAAACCATTTATATAACTTCATTCCAATATTTTATCATTATTAAAACATATCTCCAAGATGTGATCATCCCAGATCTTGAAGATCTTGGCAATTGGAAACTTGTTTCTCTAATACAGAAAGTTTAACTACATAATTTCTGGATTTTATCCTTTCAACAAAAAATAGAGGTTTCAAACTTTCCATAGCTTCTTTCCGATGTCAATTTGGAGTTCAAATAGCTCTGAAATTAGATTTGGAAGTTCACTATCATTCCTACGGCCTAGATTTGATCTGGGCCCAAGGAATGGACGGCCTAGATTTTTTGGGCGGAAACTAGCTGGGAAGAATGCTCCCGCTCGTTGTGGTCATCCACCACAGAGGCATTATGGATGCTCCCTTCCGGGACATCCACAGAAGTGGATGGGACGAGGGGAACGCTCGTCGTTTCGCACCCGTAACCGGGACACGAGGTGGGCACGTCTGCTCATCGTTTTGACGGAAGTGCCGTTGTCCCACTTGGGATGACGTCCCACGTGCAGTGCGGGTGGAAAAGCTTCCGTATGCAGCATTTCTGTGCTGTGTCGTGCCGTGCGTCTTGGGCGCCGTTAACTTAAGAGCTCGAATAGTCCATTCTGGACCGTCCAATCAATCCTCTATCAATTGAGCGCCCAAAACATATCTGATCTTTGTGAAAATTCTACCCTTGGGGTTTTGGACCCTTCTGGATCAATTGGTATCTTCAAAATTTTCATCTGAGCACTCCACTGTCCTGAATTAAAGGTTCTATGGTTTACTTTATTTTTACCTTTTTATTACCAAAATGCAATTACAGTAAAATAAAATCTTCATAAACATTAGTAAACATGTCCAAGAAGCATTTCCACCTACCTGATTGGAGAAAAAACATTGCTTATATGTCCAATTTAAAAGAATACCCTTTTGGTGAAGATATGGCCCAAGATCCATCCTTTTTACAAATTTTCGTTGTTTGAATCGTTGGATCTCGAAATTTCTTTTGGGTTTTTGTAGATAAGGTATGGTGGGAAGTTTTGGACGGTGGAATTTGTGATATTAGATCTGGAACAGAGTGCTTATTTGATTTTAGGTCTCTTGTTCCAATCTAGAGAGAAAAAGAAAATGAAAAGAGGGAGATCTCTTGAGAGTTTTGGGTTTTTGGGGATGGATCTAGGTCTAGATTTCTAGGAGAAGTGAAGAAAATTTTGTGGGATTTTTGTAAACATTTTTGGAGGATTTTTGGGGTTGTATGTATAGGCATTTTGGTCTTCTTTTATGATTATATGCATTAATGATGGTTAATTTTTTTATTATTAAATAAGCATTGGATTCTCCCATTCTCCACCTACTTTCCCAAGACGAGATGGTATAGTTTGACCCATGATTTCACATGGGCTGGCCATAGGATTCATTTTTGGGTCCCTTGTGGGCCCCACATGGTGTAAAAAGACCATTTTGCCCTTTATATATAAAAAAAGTTAGGATTTATTCCCATGATCTCGGAATTGAGCGTACTTAGTGGCGTTGGATTCGTATTTCTGAGTAAATTCTAAATTTTGATGTCTCATATTTTTATTTTTGGATAAAATTACTATTTTACCCTTTTGTCCAAGAAATGAAGAAAATTAAGGATTTTTCATTCGAATTTAGAATTTGTTGTGCTTACAGTCATTCTAAAGGGTTTGCTAAGTTTAATTTCAATTGTACATGTCTTATTCTTTGATTATACTTTTATAAGAAGTATATTCTAAATAACCATAATATTTGAGCCCAAAATTTTTGAAACTCAAACTTTATTGATTTTCTCAATCAATTACGAAAATTGAGGTTATTACAATCTTCCCCCCTTACAATAATTTTGTCCTCGAAATTTGTAATACAATACTTAATCAAACAAACTAGGGTGTGTCTTCCTCATTTCTAATTTCATTTCCCATGTGGCTTCCTCAATAGAGTGATGTTGCCAAAGGACTTTGACTAACGGAATGCTTTTGGCCCTTAACTTCTGTTCCTTGCGGTCCAGAATTCGTATTGCCTTCTCTTCGAAGGTTAGGTCAGGCTTTAGCTCTTCTGGAACCCTTTGAAGTATATGAGTGTTGTCTTGGAGGTATTTCCTTAGCATAGACACATGAAAGACACTATGTATTTCTGAGAGTTGGTGTGGTAAGGCTAATTTGTAGGCCACTGAACCAACTCTTTCTAAGATTTTAAATGGACCAATGAATCTAGGACTAAGTTTTCCTTTGCTTCCAAACCTCATTACTCCTTTGACAAGTGATACTTTTAGAAATACGTGCTCCCCCACATCAAATTCTAGGTTTCTACATCTTTTATCTGCGTAACTCTTCTGTCGATTGTGTGCTGTTAACAACCTCTTCTATATCAATATGACCTTATCTACACATTGTTCCACTAGTTCTAACTTTATCAGCTTTCCTTCTCCAACTTCACTCCAACAAGTTGGTGATCGACATGGCTGTCCATACAATGCTTCATATGGTGCCATACCAATACTTGCTTGAAAACTGTTGTTATATGCAAATTCTACTAAAGGAAGATGCTCATCCCAACTCCCTTTCCAATATAATGCACATGCTCTCAACATATCTTCTAAGGTTTGAATAGTCCTTTCTAATTGACCATCTGTTTGGGGGTGAAATGCTATACTGAGTTTAAGTGAGGTTCCCAAGGCTTGTTGTACACTCTTCCAACATCTTGAAGTAAATCTTCCATCCCAATTAGAGATAATGGATAGTGGAATCCCATGAAGTCTTACTATTTCTTTGATGTATAACTTAGACAGACTGTCAATTGATTGGTTTTGTCTAATTGGAAGGAAATGTGCTGACTTTGTTAGCCTATCCACAACCACCCAAATCATGCCATGGCCTGCTCGGGTCCTTGGCAATCCCACTACAAAATCCATAGTGATATTGTCCCATTTCCATTCTGGAAGTTCCAATGTTTGTAACATTCCAACTGGTTTTTAGTGTTCAGCTTTTACTTGTTGACAATTTAGACATTTAGCCACAAATTCTCCTATTTCTCTCTTCATGCCTTCCCACCAAAAGTTTCTTTTTAAATCTTGATACATCTTTGTACCTCCAGGGTGTATAGAAAACTTTGACTAATGGGCTTCTTGTATCAGTTCCTTTCTCAGACATGTATTTGAAGGAACCACCAATCTCTCCTGAAAATGTATACCCCCATCTGTACCCTTAACAAATCCTTTCTTTTCACACAATTCCTGAGTTGTTGTATCTTCTTCTTGGGCTTTAAGGACTCTTTCTACAAAAGTTGACTTAATTGTGATGTTTGTGAGTAGAGCTCTTGGTTGTCTACTTAATGCATCAGCTACTACATTTGCCTTTCCAGGATGGTATTGGATGGAAAAATCGTAGTCTTTGATATACTCTATCCATCTTCTTTGTCTCATGTTCAAATTAGCCTGAGTAAAGATGTATTTGAGACTCTTATGATCTGTAAATACATTGAATTTTTCTCCATACAAATAATGTCTCCAAATTTTCATTGCAAAAACTACAACTACCAATTCTAGGTCATTTACTGGGTAATTTATTTCATGTTTCTTCAATTGTCTAGATGCATAAGCAATGACCTTCCCATTTTGCATCAACACACCTCCTAACCCTTTGCCTGAAGCATCACAATATATTTCATATCCCCCACTCCCAGCTGGCAAAGTCAATACTGGTGTTGTGGTTAACCTCTTCTTTAGCTCTTGAAAACTATTTTCACATTCTTCAGTCCAAGTGAATTGTACCCCGTTTCTTGTCAAGGAAGTCAAAGAAAGAGCTATACGAGAGAACCCTTGAATGAATCTACGGTAGTATCCTACTAGTCCAAGAAAACTACGTATTTCTGTTACTATTTTAAGTTTCTCCCAATTCATTACTGCTGCAATTTTGGTGGGGTCCACTTCTAGTCCATTCTTGGAAATTACATGACCCGAGAAATTGACCTTCTCTAACCAGAATTCACACTTACTAAATTTACCAAACAGTTTATGTGTTATGAGGGTATTTAGTATAATTCGTAAGTGTTCTTGATGTTCTTTGATACTGGTAGATTAAATTAGTATATCGTCGATAAATACAATCACAAATTTATCCAAAAATTCCTTGAAGATTCTATTCATCAAATCCATAAACACTGTTGGTGCATTGGTTAGCCCAAAAGACATGATTAGCAACTCCTAATGCCCATATCGAGTTCTGAATGCTGACTTGGGTATGTCTTCATCCTTAATACGCAATTGATGATATCCTGATCTAAGGTCAATTTTGGAAAAGACCTTAGCAGATTGGAGTTAATCAAAGAGATCATCAATCTGAGGTAAGGGATACCTATTTTTCACTGTGACACTGTTCAACATTCTATAATTCATGCATAATCTCATTGACCCATCCTTCTTCTTCACAAATATTACTGGTGCTCCCCATGGTGAACTACTTGGTCTAACAAACCCCTTGTCTAACAATTCTTGCAATTGACCCTTCAACTCTTTCAACTCTACTAGGGCCATCCTATAAGGTGCTTTAGAAATTGGAGTTGTACTAGGAGTTACTTCAATGGTAAACTCAATTTCTCTATGTGGGGGTAAACCTGGTAGTTCTTTAGGAAAAACATCTTGGAATTCCCTGATCACTTCAATTTCTGTTATCCTGGCTGTTCAACATCTAAGGCAACCACTGTTGCTAGAAATGCCTGACACCCCTTGGACATATGTTTGACTACCTTCATAGCTGAAATGATAGATTTGTCTAAGTCCTTGTGTTTTCCATACAGTACTAATACTTTCTCCGCTAGTATACTAAATGTGATTTTCTTCTTGTGACAGTCCATAACTACCTAGTATTTTGCTAACCAGTCCATACCCAGTATGATGTCAAAATCCTCCATGTTCAATAAAATGAGGTCTATGTCCATTCTTTTTCCCAATACTTCTAGCGGTACATTATGCAAGTATTCTTGTAGTTTAACTGTTTTTCCAACTGGAGTTGTTACATCTAGATCAAATCCCAAGTTTTTCATTGGTAGTTGTATAGTAGATGCAAATTCACAAGATATAAAGGAATGCGTAGATACAGAATCAAATAGTACTTTGGCATAGTTGTCTGCTACAAGTAGTGTACCTTCAATCATTACATTGGATGGTCTAGCTTGGCTGTCAGTGATGGTGAAGACCCTTCCTTGGTGTCGAGGAGCAATTTCAAGTTTCGCCTCCTTGACCACCAATGGTTTGGTACAATAGGTGGTGACATGTCCATACTCCCCACAATTATGGCACTTGATTGGAAATCGTTGTGTTTGTTGTTGTATAGGTCGCAGGAAAATATTGCCTTGGTGAAATTTTCTACATCTTGGATATGGTTGTCTATTTGGCCTTGGTGCATTGTTCCTCTGATTTCTTTGAGGCTTAAAATTGTTCCAAGGTCTTTTATTCTTCTAGAAAGGCCTTGGATTATTGTTTCCTCCTCGGCTAAACTTGGTAATTTGACCCTTTTTATACTCTTCTTTAAACTTGGAGGCCATTTACACATAGTCTGCCAAGGTAGTGGGTTTAGTACCCAGCACTTTTATTTTCAACCCTGGGTGTAGCCCTTCAATGAATCAATTCATGGTGTGTGTTTCTGTGTTACACACATGAGTCGCGAATCTCCTTAATTGTGTGAACTTGTTATGATAGTCCACCACCGACATATTCCCTTGCCTTAGGTCCAAAAACTCTATCAACTTCCTTTCTTGTACATGAGAAGGGAAATATTTATGATTGAATACTTCCTTAAATTCCTCCCATGTAATATCTTCAGAATTTGAGAAGAAGGTATTGTTAGCTGATCTCCACCAAAATGTAGCTTCTTGTTTGAATAAGTATGTGGCAAATTTCACCTTCAACTCTGGAGGAGTACGTAGTGCACTAAAAGTCTTTTCTACTTCATATATCCATTCCTCAGCCTTCTTAGCTTCACCCTTACCATTATACACTATAGTCATCTTTTTAAATCTCTCCATCATTTTGTCAACTTTTTCTAGTGCTAATGGGGATTTTCCAACTTCTTCACTTGGTACAAGGGAAGATTGCCCTTGTGCTAATATGGGAGTAGCTGGTGTTGGTGTAGTATGTCTCACTTCAGGCTGAACTTGAGCTTGTGTACTTGGTATTTCTATAGGAGGTGATGAACCTTGAGTTTGTTGTAGGTGAGGAAGGAGGTTCCTTAACATCCTTGTCATCATTTCTTCCATATTGCTCATCGTTACTCTCTCCATATTGTCTTCTGGAGTATTTTGAGCTGCCTACCTTGTGATTCTCTTTGGTGGCATCTGCTCACAAACTAAAATTTCTATCAATTCTCTATACTACTACTTCTATCTTAGTCTAGACTTGGATTATAACCTCTCTTTTGGATATATTTGTACTGTACTGTGATTGGATGAAAGGCTCTGATACCAACTGTGACGACCTGGGTTTTTGTAACACGTTTTGTAATGTATTTTGAAAGACAGGGCCCTTAATAGTGTAAAAGTTTTTGGCAAAACAAAGCAGCGAAAATTCTTTTCTTTTGAACTTGTTTTGTAAAACCCAAGTCATCACTTCATACATGACATGAGTAGATTTTTTTGTACAAGATAAAATTCCATTGAAGAAATAGACTTTCATTAAATTCTACAATCCATCCAGTGGTTCACAGTACAGCCAAATCTATTACAATACTTGTCCAAATTGCGTAATCCAAAACTCAAGCTCACCATACAATGAAACTCTCAACAAAGCAAAATACATGTCTTCAAGGGTATACCTTGAAGATTATTCTCTTCAAGTCTTCTATCGTCTTCAGCTCCTAACACTCCTTCCCTGTATCTGAGATATTGCAACATTTACAATATCTCAGCAAGCAATGCTTGGTAGGGGATTCAAGAAGCATAATAATTGACAATGTAATTCCAATACTTCATAATCCCATTATCCCTAAATATATTCATGTCTCTACTCTTTACTTTGTAAGTTATGTACATCCATATATGTACATACTATACATGGGTAAATCAGTTAAATTTATGAAAGTAGTCACATATCATTCCCAACTAAGTTGATCAATTCTCTCTATTATGAGAATTTAGTATTTCAGCTAATCTTACACTGGTAATTTCCCTTCTTGGAAAATATTGGTAATATACAATTACCTAGCATTTCATTATGCTAAATCATAAGGCATTTCACTATGCCTATTCTCATAAGCATCATAGTGCAAAATAATCAAAAGGGCTACCATGCTGCAGTTTGATCCATACTAGCGTGCTAGGATAATTGCCCTGTTCACCACTTATACCGCGGTGAAAAATATTATGTCACTGCCCATATGGGGAGATAGAACTTTCACAGTGGTAGCCTTCCCATAATTACCCTGACCTGACTTTTAGCCTCTCATAGGGCAAGGTATCATCATATCATTAAATTTTAAGGAGCGGGTGGCCAAACCCTTATAACTCCTCTAGCATAACATCCCCTTAGGCTTATGCCTATTAAAACAAACTCGCAAGCCTCCATGCTTGTATGTAAAATAGATTTCATATATATATCAGACCATCTATCTGTTTACTTAGGGCTGAAATATTTTCTAGTTCCCTATTCACTTATAGTCTAGTCCTTAACCATCTTATATGTGTTTGGTTGGATCATAAGGTTTTCAAGGGATTTAATACAAGTATTAACATTACTCTTGTCAACATAAGGTCATGAGTTAAATCATGTATATCCCATGCAAATGCATTCATCAAATCCTCCTACCTTTAAGGAGTGATCTCTTTTCCCCAATCTTCCATGATCCTGACTGATGTATGTAATCTGTGCATCCATACATATTGTCAATATAAATATTTTGAACAATCCTATTGATCACTAGATCTGATGTTTAGAATGATCTTTAGATCATTCATATCTAAGTATTTTTCTATCTCTAAGTCTTAGTGTCCATCTCCTTGATCTTGATCTTTCATAGATCCATTGATTGACAATCTATACTTGTTGATAAAGATCAAGGTCCTAGATCTTCTATCATCTAGTTCTTCTTTGATCTAAGTTCAATTATTGGATCATCCCTGAGGAGGATGATCTTGGTTTTCTTCCTTGAATCATCTTTGATCAAGGGTTTGGATTATCTAATCTAATGAACTCGAATAAGCATACTAATAAACATGCATACTAAGTAGAATATAATATTCTTATTCTTATTGTTCTTGATCATCCAAGATCTAATGGATCTTTTTTGATCACCCTTATCTTACTTGCATTTTTTATTAGGGTTAGGTAATTTACTAAAATTTTATGCTCTTACTATTATTATTCAACCAGTTAATGTTTTGCTGGTTGAAGGTAACTTATTTAAGCCTAAGTTTGAACTGCTCCTCTTATTTCCAATTGGCTAAGGCTTACTAGCTGAATGGGTGAACACAAAGTGGTTACTTTAATCCTCATGTAAGGAGCTATTTAGACCTCACAAAAGTCAACAAGAAGGTAGGGGAAGTGCGAGGCTCTAATATATAACCCCCTTAACCACTATGTTCAACATTCGCTAGAATGACCATAGCTCAACCTTGCATAAGGTTCCTATAAGCATGTTGACCCTCTAATAGATTTTAATTAAGTCCATCAATATTTACAATGTCATTCATGGGGTTTATTATTCCCCTAGTTTAGGCCAAGGATTTGATAATCCTTATATTGTCCTACTAACTATAGCCCTTACTAATTAAGTCCAAAGTACTCCATTCTTATTTGTGTCATAAAACTCTACTTTCTCATTAGATCCCATTTTTGGTGTTTTATGCTCTTTATCTCATAACAAGTAGATCTAATAATAAAATTTAACCATAAATGAATTATGAATTCAAAGCATAAAACTACATAATTGAACACTTAATGATAATGAGGCAAGGTACTTAAAATTACGCTAGCATGATTTTCAACTAATATACCTTAATAACTCAATTTAAACTGACATGGACTTTAGGTATAATCTCATACTATAGTATAATCTTATATGAAATTTTAGCATGGTCCTAAGTTACAATGGCATGAAATCATACTAAAGTGCCCCTAAGATAATTAAATCTAGCACCCTATGATAACAATATAATCACATATCATGCTAAAGTCTAAAAGTTACACTAGCATGCTTTATAACATAAATCATATTTAAAATGTTATTAGAAAAGGAAAATGATTATATTAATATTTTTAGAAATCTTCACTTATGATCCAACCACTAGATCTTAGATCTTTTCCTATGATTAAGGGTCTTAGTTATATTTAGAGGGTTTTCTTTATTAAGGTCCAAAGATCATATTAATCCATTTTTGTCAGAATCAATCCATGATTTCCTTGGATTTCATCATATCAACATCCATTCCATCCATTCCAAGGATCTGATCACACTTGATCTTATTGATCAAGTGGGTCCCTTTGTAATTTTTAGTGTTTTTCGACCATAGTGGGTAAATCCCTTAGATCTGTCCAAATAAACCATTTATATAACTTCATTCCAATATTTTATCATTATTAAAAAATATCTCCAAGATGTGATCATCCCAGATCTTGAAGATCTTGGCAATTGGAAACTTGTTTCTTTAATACAGAAGGTTTTACTGCATAATTTTTGGATTTTATCCTTTCATCAGAAAATAGAGGTATCAAGCTTCCATAGCTTCTTTATATCTTAATTTTGGGTTCAGATGGCTCTGAAATTAGATATGGAAGTTCACAGTCATTCCTCAGGCCTAGATTTGAATTAGGATCAAGGAATGGTTGGCCTAGATTTTTGGAGCGAAAACGAGCCGGGAGGAACGCTCTCGCTCGTCGGGTGCATCCGCCACAGAGGCGCTACGGACGCTCCCTTTTGGGACGTCCACAGAAGCGGACGGGATGAGCAGAACGCTTGTCGTCACGCGCCCGTAATTGGGACACGAGGTGAGCGCGTCCGTTCATCGTTTTGACGGAAGCGCCATCATCCCACTTGGGACAACGTCCCACGTTCAACGCACATGGAAACACTTCCGCGTGCTACATTTCATGTTGCGTCACGTCGTGCGTCTTGGGCGCCGCTCGATCAGGAATCCTCTATCAATTGATGGCCCAAAATGTGTTTGATCTTTGTGAAAATTCTACCCTCGTGGTTTTTGTGACGACCCAGGTTTTCTCATGCATTTTTAAATGCAATACCTAATTTCCCTAAGACGGGATGCATCCCTATTTGAAAACCATTTTATAAAAACCATGCAATGTAGCAGAAAATCTTTAGTTTTAAACACATTTTTGAAAACTCCGAGTGTCATTTGCCTTCACAACAACCAAAGTAGTTTTTGAAAAACTTCAGAAATCATAAATGTTTTTCCCCAGGTCTATCCAATTGCAGCACACAGCCCAACTATAAATAAATACAAATACATGTCCAAAAGGGTAAAGAGTTTACTCACATGTATAGTTGTCTTCTTTGTTTATTCACTTGCTCGTAGCACTAATATCTCCTGAGACGTCTTCTATTTGTGAGTGGAACTATCCTGAAAAATGTTAAGGATAGGGTGAGTATATACTATACTCAGTAGGAGTCTATCACTACTAGTTTTGCAATGCATGCTATGTTTAAAATCATATGCTCTTAAAAACATGTGCATGTTCGAACAATCATGTTCAATATCGATATTAAAAACCACTGTCAAATCAGAATACTGACGACTTAAGAAATAGCATAATCCAAGTTGAAAGTATCATATATCATAAACATAATGATATGCATAAGATGCTCAACTGAATCCAACTCATGGATATCTGGTATGGTATGGTCGATCAACCTCATGTCATGCCATATGCAATGCAAGTAAATCCACAAAACCATAGGGTCCAAACTATGCCCATGACCTCGCCGCTGTGTGGTCCCCGGGTACTTGAGGACACAACGTCATAGCCTCCACGGGGCATATGACACATCGACCCAGTGTCGTGACACTAGTGGTAGCCCCCTATACCACATGCAGTCAACGTAGGGACATGCCCTTTTTGGGCGTGGTACCCATTCCACCTAGTAGTGGTAGAGGTTGGGTGGCCAACCCAGACCCCTCGGCATAGTGCCCACGAGCTTACTGGCCCAAATCATATAAAATTAAACAAGAAAAAAACCTCCTTTTCAAAATCTGTCCTTTTTGGGTCCCACACAACTGCCTAGCCCACACAACTGCTTACCCAGCGTCTTTTGGTCACTCCAGCGTCTTTTGGTAACCCTCACGGACATGCAATTTTTCAAGAACTCAATACTCACAAATCATGCAGTATATGCAATTGTTTGTAAAACATGTCTATGCATAATGTATTTGTCATATGCATGCTGAATTCATTTATAAGCTAAACAAGTCATAAAATAAGTCATGCTAAACAAATTATATTATTTATACTTAAAACATGCATTCAAAACAATCATGGCTCTTTTTAAAAGTCTAGTAACGATAGAGCACCTACCTCAAAGTCTCCTGGAGGCGTGTCCTTTATCACTTCAACCCATCCCTGGGTTTCATTTATAAACTCCTGGGTATGAATGGATACAGGGAGTCCTTATTAATTTCATTTTATTTAGACATTAGATCGCTAGATCTGTCTTTTGGGTCCATGGTCCTTGCCTAATTCATTTGTCAGTCTAGATCCTATGATGTGGATCTACTATTCCACGGTTAACTCTGTAATTTATCCTCTAATCCTAACTTTATAGTCTTATTAGGTCTGCGTGTCCCAGTTCCCAGGACACCCGTGCATCCTGGTTGAACCGCGACTGCCTCACGTGCATGCGCGCCCAAAGGTCGTGCCAGGGACCACGTTTTGCACGTGCACATGCATGCTCAAGTGACGTGCTATGACGCGCATCATCTCACAGATGCACCTTGTAGCATGGCGTGTCTCAGCTCTCAGGGCACTCCGTGCATCATGGTTGAGCCAGGACCCATGCCCCATGTCGTGCGCACACCCGAAGGCCGCTCTTGGGACAGTGTACACACTGTCGTACACCTAGAACCCGTGCCAGGGACCCAGTCCCAGGCGCAACGTGCAGCATGGCGTCCCTGGGACGCCTTATTCATGCAGGGCTGGCCCAAGCCGGCTTGGAGCATTTTTCGGCCAGGAACCGAGCTGGAAAACGACTGGAAAAGAAGGATGCTTGGTTTCGAGTCAGTTAGAACTGGCTTGGTTGTTTTTCAGCTGGGAAGACTAGCTAAAAAGAGACCAGATCTGGCCTAGGGGAAGCAAAATGAAGAGAAAGTAGGAGGAACATCTTACCTGGGCAGCCTAGGGACGCCCACTTTCTTGATGGTGTGTCTGCTCGCCAGAAAGCTCAAAGAAGGGGGAAAACCCTATTGCCAGACTGGAAAGGAGAAAGGGGACATGGGAAATAGTAATGGCCGGCCTGACTTGGGCCTAGCCGTTGCCGACAAACATAGAGAGACGGGTTTTCGGTTTTTGCTAGAAACCCCAGTCCAAAAGTGTAACACCCCGAATTTTTAAGACAATTTTTATTTTATTTTTTATAATGGCATTTTAAATAAGAGCATTTGGGATCCCATGAGAAAAGATTTATTTAACATTTTACTAAACCTATCTTAAAACTCCGGGTGTTAATTTTTCCTTTCTCAAAATGGCGTACATGTAATTTAAACATAAATAAATAATCCGTGTAGAAATCAACGTCAAATAAATAGGCGCCTTTATTTTAAATCAAATATACGTCCAAAAGAAAATAATAATATGGCCCAGGGTCTATCCATCATACCATCCCATATAAATGTCCAACATATGTCCAAACATCTAAATCACATCCAAATATAAAGTATGCAGTCCATAATAAAATCCAAATGATAATCCTGTTTAATGACTCACATCACTGTCTAACACTATAGAAAAATGGTCTTCAGCAGCTCTCACGGCTTCTCAACAGCCTTGCCTTTCCTGTTATCGCGCTCGAGATCTAAGGCATTGCAAAACAAAGCAATGCCTCAGCAAGCTATCGCTTGTGTAGGTACATAGACAATTAATGTAATAAATGAAAGAAATAATGAACAACACTGATAAAAAGTCTAACACTTATGAAAATAGTGATATCATAATCCCATGTTCAAATAAATGCCAATTTATTCCATATGCTAAAACATGCAAATCATAGAGTTGAAACATGACATGAGTCAATAAAATGGAGCATACAACAAGAATAAGGGCACCCTAAGGTAATGGGTCCCATCACATCGCACTAACATCCCTGATCAGGAGTACACGTAGTCAACCTCTGGGTGTCGTCACACCCAGGCATATCATCCATAACCATGCTCATCATACATGCACACATAATAAGAATATGGGCCATCATGCTGCAGTGGCAACCCTCCATGGGTATCAACCACCGCCGCTCCCCATCGACACCATAACGGGAGACTTAGCGTCTGTCCCCATGGAAAGGCTCAGACCGGTAGTGTGGACTATCCATGTTACCAAACCCCTACCGAATGCCATCTATGGGCAGGTGTCTATCATATCACAAACTCATCACATCATAATCTCGGAAGGTGGGTGGACGGCCCTATCTCTCCTAGCATGACGCCCACCGGGCGAGAGCACCCGTCATCAAATATAAAACACGGAAATCATATGTATATGCTAAAACTCAAGAGCACTTATAGCTTGCAATCCCCAAGACATGCCCCTCATCCTGGGGTTAGCCTATAAAAGGACCAGCTAATAAGCCTCTATTCTCATTTCCATGTAAATCCATGTATTTTCTATATATACAATAAGAAATAAAACTCTAATTAAGCATAACTAATTAACATCATACTTGTAAAAGCATTTTAAATAAGTTTATTCAGTAAAAGATTTCAATTTGGAATAACCATCCTGTACGCAATGTAGCATGAAATCCACGGTAAATAATAATTGCATTTTAAAACACAATCACACATGATGCTATGTTTAAACATGGTTTAAAAATCAAGGCAAAACATTAGTTGTCGTCACCTACCTCAGTGTGAGGCCACTAGCTTGCTAATAACTCCCTTTAATTGGTATGTTCAAGTGCACCTGTACATGTCACATCACTATTTAAAAATTTTTCTAAATAAAAAGTGGTCATTTCTAAGTTTTTTATTTAAAACTAGGTCCGCTTCGTCAATACGGTCACAACGTCTCTTCCGGATCGTGATTTGGACCTCTCTAGCTCCCAAAAATCAAGTTTTAGTGAAAACTACCCTCAAATGGGGCCTGCCGGACCACCATAAGGTGGTTTAAACCGGCGGCACCCTTTTCCGCCGGTTTACACCGGCTTGTACAGGCGCCACGAAGACGCATGCTGACGCAGACGTCACATGGGACGCGCGCGTGCGTCACGGTCGCCAGGACGCGTCGCGTCTCGGTCCCACCGCGGCAGCCAACCGGGGCCTTCCCGCACGGGCGCGGTGCCGCGCACGTGTGAGACGACGACGTCGTGTGATGTTGTCCCTCGAGCGTCACCGAGTGCGTCTTGGCGTCAGCACTAGGCGCCGACGCCGTTGACGACGCGGGAGAAGACGACCGGATTCCGATCGCCTCCGACAGAGCTATAGAGCTCCGTTTTGCGTGATTTTTACGCCATTTTCTTCAGAATTCTCTCTAGAATCCATTTATGCCCTCCTTTTGAACTAATTTTTCCAAAAACCATGGTTTTTAAATGATTTTTCTCAAGTTCCTAAAAACATCCCTAGGTACTGGTTTTTGGGTTTTCTGGAGAAATCCACCGTTGGATCACTCCCAAATTTAAAGGGTATGCTCTTGGGTCTCTTGTGTACTAGTTGGATGGTGCGATTTTCAAACGGACTAGGTTTGATCCATGAAATCACGCTCCAACAGTAGCTTGCACATAGGTTCCTAAAAATCTGATTTTTCCTAATTTTTTTAAATGTTTTTGCTAATTGTTTTTCTATTTAATAAATACGAAAAACATAGGTTTGAGGCTTACCTTGCACCTGGCCAGAGTTGCTCGTGTTGTCGGGGCTCTACTCGCCGGAAAAATCTAAGTTTTGCAGGGCTAGGGTTTTGCGTAGCACTCAAGGAAAATGCTCAAAGTGGAGCGTTTTGGCAACTTGGGGATGGTAGATATAGGCCTAGAATCCTAGGGGAAGAGAACCTCTTCCATTCACGCCTCTTTCCATGGCTTCTCCGGCGATTTTTCCGGATCTGGGTGCAGACGTGTGGAAGACGGGGGTGCCATTATCAATTTGGGCCCCTGTGTTATACGTTTTTGTCAAATGACAAAATTGCCCTTAGAACTTCGACGGCTCATAACTCCCTCGTTTGAGCTCTGTTTTTCGCGTTCTTGGTGGCGTTGGACTCGTATCAACGAGCACTTTCAAATTATTATGTTTTCAAGAAAAAATTTCATCCATAAATTTTTTATTTTAATTTATTTAATAATTTCCTATTTTATCTTAAAAGTTAAGGATATTACATTCTTCCCTCCTTATAAAAATTTCGTCCTCGAAATTTAGCTACATACCTCTATGTAAATAACTCTGGATGGATCTTTCGTATCTCCTCCTCAGTCTCCCAGGTAGCCTCCTGTAGTGAATGATGCTGCCAAAGGACTTTGACCAAGGCAATGGTCTTATTCCTTAACTCCTTGACTTTTGTATATAGGACACGCACTGGTCTCTCCTCAAATGTCATGTCAGCCTATAGCTCTCCTGGAATCTGCTCCAATACGTGTGAGGGATCTGGCACGTATTTTCTCCTACATCACTCCAACATAAAGGTGACCGACAAGGTCTGCCATAAAGTGCCTCATATGGAGCCATCCCAATACTAGCGTGATGACTATTATTATAAGCAAATTCCACCAAAGGTAAATGATCTTCCCAGCTATCCTTCCAATCCATAACACAGGCTCGTAGCATATCCTCAATAGTCTGGATGGTCCTCTCGCTCTGTCCGTTTGTCTGAGGATGGAATGCTGTGCTAAATTTCAGTCTCGACCCTAATGCCTCCTACACGCTCTTCCAGTATTTTGAGGTAAATCGCGTATCTCGATCCGATATAATTGTCAAGGGAACGCCATGTAGACTGACGATCTCCTTAACATATAATTTCGCTAAGCTATCCACGGTCTGATTTTGTCTGATAGGAAGGAAATGAGCAGACTTGGTCAGCCTGTCCACAACGACCCATATCATGTCGTGGCCGCTAGCGGTCCTCGGAAGACCTAGAACGAAGTCCAGGGTAATATGGTCCCACTTCCACTCTAGAAGGTCCAGTGTCTGAAGTAGTCCTGATGGACGCTGATGCTCAGCCTTGACCTGCTGACAGGTCAAACATCGTGCAACGCACTCTCCAACATCCTTTTTCATACCATTCCACCAAAAATGCCTCTTGAGATCCTGATACATCTTCGTACCCCCAGGATGAATTGTATAAGGGGATTGGTGTGCTTCTTGAAGTAACTCGTACTTCAATTCGTCATCTGCTGGTACTACCAACCTTCCCTTAAATCTAACTCCTCCATCTGGTCCCCTCGAAAAATCTGTCTTATCTGTCAGATCCTGTGTTTCCTTGTCTTTGCCCTGTGCCTCTAAGATCCTGTCAAAGAACTTAGACTGAGTTGTCAAATTGGCAATCATCACACCCGCCTTCCTGCTCAGGGCAGCTGCAACGACGTTAGCCTTCCCAGGATGGTACTGTATGGTGAAGTCGAAATCCTTGAGATACTCCATCCATCTGCGCTGCCTCATATTCAATTCACTCTGAGTAAAGAAGTACTTGAGGCTCTTATGATCAGTGAATACCTCAAATCTCTCACCATAAAGATAATGTCTCTAGGACTTCAACGCAAATACCGCGGCTGCTAATTCTAGGTCATGTGTTGGGTAATTTACCTCATGTGTCTTCAGCTGTCTAAACGCATAGGCAATTACCTTCCCATGTTGCATCAACACTGCTCCTAATCCCTTGCCAGAGGCGTCGCAATAAACTACATAACCGCCTGCACCAGATGGTAAGGTCAATACCGGAGCAGTAGTAAGTCTCCTCTTGAGCTCTTGGAAGCTCTCCTCGCAAGCCTCGGTCCATACAAATTGAGTGTCTTTCCTAGTCAGGGTGGTCAATGGTAACGCGATCTTAGAGAATCCCTCTATAAAACGACGATTATACCCTGCCAAACCGAGAAAACTGCGTATCTCAGTCACTGTCTTGGGCCTCTCCCAGTGTAGTACTGCCTCTACCTTTGTTGAATCCAGGGCCACTCCATCCTTAGATATGACGTGGCCTAAGAAATGCACCTGGTCTAGCCAAAAATCACACTTACTGAACTTGGCATACAACTGATGTCGACGAAGTGTGTCCAATACCGTGTGGAGATGCTCCCTATGTGTATCATGACTAGGCGAATAAATCAAGATGTCATCCACGAATACAATCACGAACTTATCCAAATAAGCTCGAAAGACACGGTTCATTAAATCCATGAACACTGCAGGTGCGTTTGTCAATCCAAACGGCATCACTAGGAACTCATAATGACCATAACGACTCCTAAAGGCAGTCTTCGAGATATCCTCTTCTCTAACCCTCAGCTGATGATACCCTGACCTCAGATCAATCTTGGAGAACACTTGTGCCGATTGGTGCCGATCAAATAAATCATCTATGCGTGGCAAAGGGTATCGGTTCTTTATAGTAACACCATTCAACAACCGATAGTCAATGCATAGTCTCAGTGATCCATCCTTTTTCTTCACGAAAAGGACTGGTGCTCCCCATGGTGATCCACTCGGCCTGATGAAGCCCTTATCCAGTAACTCTTGCAATTGTACCTGAAGTTCTCTCAACTCTGCCGGAGCCATCCTATATGGTGCCTTAGAGATAGGCGATGTACCCGGCACCAAGTCAATGGTGAAGTCAATCTCCCTACTTGGCGGCAATCCTGGTAATTCCTCAGGAAATACATCAGCAAAATCACGGACAACATCAATCTCGTCAAGCTATGGCTGCTCCTTTTCCTCAACAGTCACATATGTGAGGAATGCGTTACACCCTCGTGCATAAAATCGTGCCGCCTTCATAGCAGAAATGATGCATGTACCTGCCTGATCTTTCCTACCCTGGAACACTATTTCTGGTTGCCCAGGTATAAGAAAAGTGACTCGCTTCTTTCGGCAGTCTACCATAGCCCCATAGTTGGCTAACTAATCCATCCCAAGAATAACATCATAGTCTACCATGTCTAGTAAGATGAAGTCTGTGTCCATACTCACGCCTGATATCTCTACAGGTATATCTCTAATATATTCTGTAGTTTCTACTGTCTCTCCCACAGGTGTCATAATATCTAATCCAAATGCTAGTTTGTGTACACATACATCAAGGCAAGATGCAAAAATACATGATATAAAAGAATGTGTAGACCCTGTGTCAAAAAGAACTTTGGCATGTCTATCTGAGACTAGAAGAGTACCTTCTACGACCTGGTGTGATGCCTGTGCCTGTCCTGATGAGATGGCAAATACTCGTCCCTGGCTACGTGGCGCGTTAGCTGCCTCTGCTCCCATCTCTGTCTGCCTCTGCACCTTAGGGCAGTCCTTAATGAAATGGCCAACATCTCCACAGTTGAAACACCTGTATGGCTGTCTCTGGTAAGGTGTATAGGGCTATCTTTGTGGTTGGGGCTGCCTCTGCTGCTGTGGTCGGTCAAATCTATTGCACCCTCGCCCAGGGTGCCAACCCTTGCACCTATCACATCTCTTCCTCTCAGTGTCTCTTTTAAATTTGGCCTGTGGTGGATGACCTGATGCCCCATGTGTCTGCATAGCACCAAATGGCTGCTTGCCCTTAAAGGGCTGGAACGCACTCCCTCTATTCCTGAGAGAGTTCTTCTCATGCATGGACGCCATATCAGCAGCATCTCGCACAGAAGTGGGTCGAGAAGAAATCACTCGATCTCTCAGCCAAGGAGTCAACCCATCCACAAATTTGTCAGTTGCCTCTGTGTCTGAGGCCAGTGCGTGAGGTGCAAATCTTCTCAGTCATGTATATTGGTTCAGGTACTGCTAAACTGTCATATCTCTCTGCTCCAGGGTGGCAAACTCCTTCTTCATGGACTGCAATGCATGAGGTGGAAAATACTGAGTGTCGAAAGCCTGTTTAAAGGCTGCCCATGTCATCGTCTCGGTCGGATCTGGTCGGGTGAGTGTGAAAGTTTGCCACCAGAAGCCGGCCTCACCTTTCAGCAGGTAGGAGGCTACTCTAACTTGATCATCTGGTGAGATCTTCATAGCGTCGAATGTCCTCTCCGCCTCAAATAACCATCGCTCGGCCTCCTCCGTGTTACCATCGCCATAAAAGGGTTTCACCATCTTTTGAAACCTTTCCAATAATTTGTCAGTCTTCTTAGAGTCACTCGTAGCATCGCCCTCCGTGGCTCTAGGTACTGATGGTTCCTGTATTGGTTGTGAGGACAGAACTGACGAAACCATGGGTGCCACTTTAGGTGGTGGAATAGGGCTAGGGTTAACTGCATCAACAGCTGTCCTAACCTGCTGCTATATAAGTGATACGAGTCCTGACATTAAACGATTCAATAACTTAGCATCTCGATCCCCTTGATCAGAGGACTCAGCAGGTGGAGCCACGGGTGTAGCAGGGGTAGACCTTGTCCTTCTCCGAGGAGCCATCTGTCAAAATTTTACATGTCACAAAGTGTAAGTTCCTCTCTCATAGTTTCTCTCTCTACAACTATTATGGACTGTTATTCACATATAAATGGACATTCACAAGGATTACGATGGACTAGACTGGGCTCTGATACCAACTTTGTAACACCCCGGATTTTTAAGACAATTTTTTTTTTTTTATAATGGCATTTTAAATAAGAGCATTTGGGATCCCATGAGAAAAGATTTATTTAACATTTTACTAAACCTATCTTAAAACTCCGGGTGTTAATTTTTCCTTTCTCAAAATGGCGTACATGTAATTTAAACATAAATAAATAATCCGTGTAGAAATCAACGTCAAATAAATAGGCGCCTTTATTTTAAATCAAATATACGTCCAAAAGACAATAATAATATGGCCCAGGGTCTATCCATCATACCATCCCATATAAATGTCCAACATATGTCCAAACATCTAAATCACATCCAAATATAAAGTATGCAGTCCATAATAAAATCCAAATGATAATCCTGTTTAATGACTCACATCACTGTCTAACACTATAGAAAAATGGTCTTCAGCAGCTCTCACGGCTTCTCAACAGCCTTGCCTTTCCTGTTATCGCACTCGAGATCTAAGGCATTGCAAAACAAAGCAATGCCTCAGCAAGCTATCGCTTGTGTAGGTACATAGACAATTAATGTAATAAATGAAAGAAATAATGAACAACACTGATAAAAAGTCTAACACTTATGAAAATAGTGATATCATAATGCCATGTTCAAATAAATGCCAATTTATTCCATATGCTAAAACATGCAAATCATAGAGTTAAAACATAACATGAGTCAATAAAATGGAGCATACAACAAGAATAAGGGCACCCTAAGGTAATGGGTCCCATCACATCGCACTAACATCCCTGATCAGGAGTACACGTAGTCAACCTCTCAGTGTCGTCACACCCAGGCATATCATCCATAACCATGCTCATCATACATGCACACATAATAAGAATATGGGCCATCATGCTGCAGTGGCAACCCTCCATGGGTATCAACCACCGCCGCTCCCCATCGACACCATAACGGGAGACTTAGCATCTGTCCCCATGGAAAGGCTCAGACCGGTAGTGTGGACTATCCATGTTACCAAACCCCTACCGAATGCCATCTATGGGCAGGTGTCTATCATATCACAAACTCATCACATCATAATCTCGGAAGGTGGGTGGCCGGCCCTATCCCTCCTAGCATGACGCCCACCGGGCGAGAGCACCCGTCATCAAATATAAAACACGGAAATCATATGTATATGCTAAAACTCAAGAGCACTTATAGCTTGCAATCCCCAAGACATGCCCCTCATCCTGGGGTTAGCCTATAAAAGGACCAGCTAATAAGCCTCTATTCTCATTTCCATGTAAATCCATGTATTTTCTATATATACAATAAGAAATAAAACTCTAATTAAGCATAACTAATTAACATCATACTCGTAAAAGCATTTTAAATAAGTTTATTCAGTAAAAGATTTCAATTTGGAATAACCATCTTGTACGCAATGTAGCATGAAATCCACGGTAAATAATAATTGCATTTTAAAACACAATCACACATGATGCTATGTTTAAACATGCTTTAAAAATCAAGGCAAAACATTAGTTGTCGTCACCTACCTCAGTGTGAGGCCATTAGCTTGCTAATAACTCCCTTTAATTGGTATGTTCAAGTGCACCTGTACATGTCACATCACTATTTTAAAATTTTTCTAAATAAAAAGTGGTCATTTCTAAGTTTTTTAGTTAAAACTAGGTCCGCGTTGTCAATACGGTCACAACGCCTCTTCCGGATCGTGATTTGGACCTCTCTAGCTCCCAAAAATCAAGTTTTAGTGAAAACTACCCTCAAATGGGTCCTGCCGGACCACCATAAGGTGGTTTAAACCGGCGGCACCCTTTTCCGCCGGTTTACACCGGCTTGTACCGGCGCCACGAAGACGCATGCTGACGCAGACGTCACACGGGACGCGCGCGTGCGTCACGGTCGCCAGGACGCATCGCGTCCCGGTCCCACCGCGGCAACCAACCGGGGCCTTCCCGCACGCGCGGTGCCGCGCACGTGTGAGACGACGACGTCGTGTGACGTCGTCCCTCGGGCGTCACCGAGTGCGTCCTGGCGTCAACACTAGGCGCCGACGCCGTTGACGACGCGGGAGAAGACGACCGGATTCCGGTCGCCTCCGGCGGAGCTACAGAGCTCCGTTTTGCGTGATTTTTACGCCATTTTCTTCAGAATTCTCTCTAGAATCCATTTATGCCCTCCTTTTGCACTAATTTTTCCAAAAACCATGGTTTTTAAATGATTTTTCCCAAGTTCCTAAAAACATCCCTAGGTACTGGTTTTTGGGTTTTTTGGAGAAATCCACCGTTGGATCACTCCCAAATTTAAAGGGTATGCTCTTGGGTCTCTTGTGCACTAGTTGGACGGTGCGATTTTCAAACGGATAGGTTTGATCCGTGAAATTACGCTCCAACAGTAGCTTGCACACAGGTTCCTAAAAATCTGATTTTTCCTAATTTTTTAATTGTTTTTGCTAATTGTTTTTCTATTTAATAAATACGAAAAACATAGGTTTGAGGCTTACCTTGCACCTGGCCAGAGTTGCTCGTGTTGCCGGGGCTCTACTCGCCGGAAAAATCTAAGTTTTGCAGGGCTAGGGTTTTGCGTAGCACTCAAGGAAAATGCTCAAAGTGGAGCGTTTTGGCAACCTGGGGATGGTAGATATAGGCCTAGAGTCCTAGGGGAAGAGAACCTCTTCCATTCACGCCTCTTTCCATGGCTTCTCCGGCGATTTTACCGGATCTGGGTGTAGACGTGTGGAAGACGGGGGTGCCATTATCAATTTGGGCCCCTGTGTTATACGTTTTTGTCAAATGACAAAATTGCCCTTACAACTTCGACGGCTCATAACTCCCTCGTTTGAGCTCCGTTTTTCGCGTTGTTGGTGGCGTTGGACTCGTATCGACGAGCACTTTCAAATTATTATGTTTTCAAGAAAAAATTTCATCCATAAATTTTTTATTTTAATTTATTTAATAATTTCCTATTTTATCTTAAAAATTAAGGATATTACAAAAAGATGGCGAAAATTTGTGTTTTTGAGAGGGGGAGATGGGGCTTTTTATAGCCCTGCTATGGTGGTGCTGCTAATGGCAGTGCCGCTCTTGGCGGTGGTAGATCCCTCTGGAAAAATTTGGATTTGAGGGTTTCTAGAAAAATTTGGGGAGGAAGACGACAGGGGGTGCCGTTATCAAAATGGCCCCCTACGTTTTTCGTCCTTTTTCGTTTTAAACGTTTTCTATTTAAATTCCAAAAATACCCCTATCTTTAAACGGCTGTAACTTCTTCATACGAACTCCGTTTTGGGTGATTTTTGAGGCGTTGGATTCTATTTTTTCGAGTAGAATTTAATGGTACCAAGTTTCCTCACAAATTTCTTCGTTTACTATTTTAAATAAAATCAAACATTCAATGCAGTCCATTTCCCATAGAATGTCCAATTTTTGTTACAAATAGCGTAAATTGCTCGGCATTACAGTTTTGGACCCTTCTCAATCGATTGGTATGGTCAG
This sequence comes from Warburgia ugandensis, assembly GCA_035236585.1. Classification (NCBI taxonomy): domain Eukaryota; kingdom Viridiplantae; phylum Streptophyta; class Magnoliopsida; order Canellales; family Canellaceae; genus Warburgia; species Warburgia ugandensis. The sequence goes on along the minus strand of CP141133.1, from coordinate 50,063,998 downwards.
AATTTTCTTCTGAGTAATTCATCATCCTAAATTAAAGGTTCTGTGGTTTACTTTATTTTTACCTTTTTATTACCAAAATACAATTACGGTAAAATAAAATTTTCATAAACATTAGTAAACATGTCCAAGAAGAATTTTCATCTACTTGATTGGAGAAAAAATGTTGGTTATATGTGCAATTTAAAAGAATACCCTTTTGGTAAAGATATGGCCTAAGATCCACCTTTTTTATAAATTGCCATTGTTTGAACCGTTGGATCTCGAAATTTCTTTGGGGTTTTTGTAGATAAGGTACGGTGGGAAGTTTTGGATGGTGAAATTTGTGATATTTGATCTGGAATAGAGTGTCTAATTGATTTTAGGTCTCTTGTTCCAATCTAGAGAGAAAAAGAAAATGAAAAGAGGGAGATCTCTTGAGAGTGTTGGGTTTTTGGGGATGGATCTAGATCTAGATTTGCAGGGGAAGTGAAGAAAATTTTGTGGGCTTTTTATGAACATTTTTGGAGGATTTTTAGGGTTGTATTTATAGGCATTTTGGTCTTCTTTCATGATGATATGCATTAATGATGGTTAATTTTTTTATTATTAAATAAGCATTGGATTCTCCCATTCTCCGCCTACTTCCCCAAGACCAGTTGGTATGGTTTGACCCATGATTTCATGTGGGCTGGCCATAGGATTCATTTTTGGGTCCCTTGTGGGCCTCACATGGTGTAAAAAGGCCATTTTGCCCTTTATATATATAAAAAAGAGGATTTATTGTCATGATCTCAGAATTGAGTGTACTTAGTGGCGTTGGATTCGTATTTCTCAGTACATTCTAAATTTTGATGTCTCAGATTTTGATTTTTGGGTAAAATTACTATTTTACCCTTTTGTCCAAGAAATGAAGAAAATTAAGGATTTTTCGTCCGAATTCAGAATTTGTCGTGTTTACAGTCATTCTGAAGGGTTTGCTAAGTTTAATTTCAATTGTACATGTCTTATTCTTTGACTATACTTTTATAATAAGTATATTCTAAATAACCCTAATATTTCAGCCCAAAATTTCTGAAACTCAAACTTTATTGATTTTCTCAATCAATTAGAAAAATTGAGGTTATTACAAAAAGCACTAAGAATTGAGGGCGAAAAAAATGGTTAATATACTCTCTGTAGGGATCTACAAAGGGGTACCTTGAAAATTTTAAAATTTTACTCATTTATGCTATTATTAAGAGAACAAAATGCCAAAATAATTTTGTTTATATATTTCCATATTATTTAAATTTTATTTGAAAAAGGAAACCATTTAAAATATTAAGAATTGGGGGAGAAATCACAAAAATAGTAAAGACACTGCCAACAAAAATATGCAGAGAGGTGCCTTGAAAAATTTAATGGTTTAGCTAATATTTTATGTGAAAATTTTGATTGTAAGACCAAGATTTGATACTCCATTGATTGGCCAAGACTTATGAAAACTTTTGGTTTTAATTAATGCTTGAAAGGGTTCCAGTTAGGGTGATCTCCTTATTTGAAAACTAATAACTATTTTAACTTAGGATTATGAGAATATAAACTTGTAAAAACATGTTAAAACTCTAATAATGTATAATATTTATTGTCGAACTCTGTCCTTAGTGTGGTAATTATGATGTATGGGAGAAAAGTGTGGAATGAAAGCCCAATGGACCTAAAGGAGAGTCTAAATGTAATATTTAGCTAAGTGTAATGGCCCGTTGGCATTGAATTATGCTTCACACAAATTGAAAAGTTGTGGAATCAAGTTTTGACATGGGATAACATCTATGGATTTTATATGTATATCATAGATAATGATACTACACTTGAGGGGCGATTGGAATCTTTTAAATGTAAAATTGATTTTTATATTCTTTTTGAAAACAAACTATAACATGACTATGGGTGTGATAGCTCATTATGGAGCTTGGACATGTATTTATTTTAGCTCATTATGGAGCATAGACTTGTATTCATTTTAGCTTGTTATGGTGCATGGATATGTATTTATTTTAGCTTGTCATGGAGCTTAGACTTCTAATAATTTAAGGCCATCATGGAGAATGATTGATACTTACATTAAGGCTCGATAAAGAGCATTTAGGGCAATGTGTAAGTCCCTTGAGAGACCCTATGCTATGAGGAGAAGGTTGGCCTCTGTCCTTTGACATTAGTACCAGCTTGCAAGAGCTACTTGATGTGAGATTAATTTAGGGTGGTGTTTCATGGGGCACACCTTGGGATCACTTGGTATCCCCATGAGGGCTAATGGAGCAGCTGTGGTTGTGTAATGACTCCAATTTTGAAATATTAAAATCCCAAGATAGCAATGAAAAGTTCAATTTTTGAAGATAAGGGCATTTTGGTCATTTCACTATTCACCTTGACTGAACCCAAAAATTTGGTCCTGAAAATGATACCATTAGGTGCGTATCAGAAAAAGGAATCCAACAAGACCAAAATCACCTAAAACGGAGTTAAAATGAGCAAGTTATGGCCCTTTGAAGTTCAGGGGCAAAAATATAATTTTTACAAAAACGGATTTAGCCTGCAAAACACAAGGGCCCATTTTGATATGGGCACCCTTCATCTTCAACCTCCTAGAGGGTTCTAGAACGGCGGTGATTGGAGGACAAATCACTGCCATTCTAGAGGTTTCTCCACCGCCATTCAAAGGCGATGAGAGCCCCCTCCAGAACCCTGTCATAGCTCTATAAATAGAGCTCTTGGGCGCCTCTAATGGCAGCCCAAAAGGTTGAATAAAACCCGTTGTGGAGGAGTGACCTAGAGGGAAAACAAGGAGAAAAACCCAGCAACGAGCCAGGTTTGCACAAGATCTCTCAAAACCCATCTTCACAGTAGTTCTAGGGTCAATTTCCCTAAGTTTTCGCATGAAAAATCATGCAAAATGGAGCCCTAGAGATTCACCAAGGACCCAGGGACATTCCTTGGGCCGCACTGGTTTGACAGGGTCGAACCAGGGTGTCCTGAGGACGCCCCCGTCCCCCAGACGACGAAAACGTTCCAGTTAGAACGTAACACGTCGTTTCTATTTGAAAAACCAAATGGACGCGCCCGCAAAAGAGAGAGACCGGCAGGAAGTTCAGCGCGTCTGCAAACACGCCCGCTAAGGCGCATGCCGTAGACACACAGCGCGCTAGCGACACGGGGTTTTCTTGTTTCTTAAGGAAGTCGGTGCGCATGCTGCTAGCGCGCAGCACACTAGCATTCCGCATTTTTATCCTTAAAGGCTTATGTACGTGTGACACTAAAATGCTTATAACTTGAGATCTAGAGCTCCGATTGAGGCGCTGCAAAAGGCATTGTGTCCATATTGATGATGCGGACACACCTAAACTCTAAAATTCCTAATCAAGGCCCAATCAAGGGTGGGAATGGCCCTTAGAATAGGATGGTGGCGCGTGGCCGCTAGACCTTTGGAAAACTAATGATACCAAGGTCCAATTAGGACCTTAGGACACCCATAGGCATAGGGATGGACCCTAATGCCTAAGCAATAAGGCCACTACTCTAAAACCCATAAAAGATGGGCCAAACTAACCTTGAGTCCCCAAACCATGTTCAGGAGTGTACGAGGACAAAGGGATTAGCGCGACCTAGTCAGGTAGGTGCTCTTTCGCTACTAGATTCTTTTAAAAGAACTATGATTGTTTTGCAAATACATGATTTAAGTATATGACTTGTTTAGCATGCATGTGAAAAATGCTTTATGAATAGTCATGATTTGTATATACATTATAGATATGTTTTGCAAATTATTGCATACATTGCATGATCTATGAGCATTAAGTTCTCGCAAAGATTGCATGTCCTTGAGGGTTGCCAAAAGACGCTGGAGTGCCGAGGGCCAGGCAGTTGTGAGGAACCCAAAGAGGACAGGTTTTGAAAAGAGATTTTTCGCTTGTTTGATCTTCTATGATTTGGGTTAGTAAGCTCATGGGTGCTATGCCGAGGGGTTTGGGTTGGCCACCCAGCCTCTACCACTATTAGGTGGATGGGTACCACGCCCAAAAAGAGGCAACGTCCCTACTTTGACTGCATGTGGTACAGGGGGCTACCACTGGTGTCACGGCAGTGGGTCGACGTGTCATAAGCCCCGTGGAGGCTATGACCGAGTGTCCTCAGGTACCCGGGGACCACACGGCGAGGAGGTCGTGGGCATAGTTGGACCCTATGGTTTGATGATTTATGTGCATTGCATATGGCATGATGTGAGGTTGGTCGACCATACCATACTAGATATCCTTGAGTTGGATTCAATGAAGCATCTTATGATGTTATGATATATATGTATATGATACTTTTGATTTTGGATTATGTGATCCTTTAAGTCGTTAGTATTTCAATTTGACAATGGATTTTTATATCGATTATTGAACTTGAGTATTCAGACATGCATATGTTTTGGAAAGAGCGTATGATTTGAAAACATCACATACATTATAAAAGTAGTAGTGATAGACTCCTACTGAGTATAGTATATACTCACTCTATCCTTAACATTTTTCAGGATAATTCCATCCACGAGTAGAGGACATCTATGTTAGTGCTACGAGAAAGTGAATCAAAAAGGAAACAATTATACATGTAAGTAAATTCTCAACCCTTTGGACATGTACTTGTATTTAATTACAGTTGGGCTATGTGCTGTGACTAGATAGATCTAGGGAAAAACACTGATGATTTCTGAAGCTTTTCAAAAACTACTTTGGTTATTGTGAAAGGCAAATGACACTCTGGGTTTTCAAAAATGGGTTTAAAACCAAGGATTTTCTGCTGCATTGCGTGGTTTTTATAAAATGGTTTTCAAATAGGGATGCATCCCGCCTTAAGAAATTAGGTATTGCATTTAAAAATGCATGGAAAAACCCGGGTTGTCACAGTTGGTATCAGAGCCCAGGTTTTATCCTTTCACAGCCAGTCTAGCATGTCCAAGGGTCATAAACAATAGAGAAAATAAAGAAGAAGAAGAAAAAAATTGAAGTAGTAGAGATGACTACTTCTATTTGAAGATTACAATATTAATGCTCAAGGCATTTCACCATAAACACATAGGTAAAAAAGGAGATAGTCCTAGCAAATACTTAGATATTGGATTGCTTGAATCCTATCAAAATCATAGGAAATAAGAATTGTTGTGCAGTGGTGCAAAGATGAAATCTCATATAAGGATCATATTATGATGAGAATGAATGAATGAAGATGATTAATGGACTTGTTAGTAGATAGTGTTGACCTGCAATAAAGTAATCTTATCAAAGATGAGAAAATCAAAGAACCTAGATGGCTATCTAACCATCATAAAGAATATCAGAATATGAGTACACTATCACAAGAGATATGATATGAGTAAGATAGGGGATGTTGACTATGACTCGAACTAGGTCACAAAGGTATGGACCTTAAAGGACTTAGCTCAATTTTGGATACCTTCATTGGAGTCTCATGAAGAGTAAAGTGATATTTACCTGAGTATTATGGAGCAAATCAAAAGATGTATACAAGTGACATATTATGTGATTAAGAGAAACAATACACGAATATGATAGGGAAGTGAATTTGACCGAGTTATCAAAAGATTTTGATAAAGGATGATAATAGGTTGATCCTAACATGAACTTGTAAGAGAAGTATAGCATGATCAAAATATCAATGCCATTATTAAGACATTGTATGAATTTTATTGAAGCTATAGGCAATTGAGGATTTCAATGATCTTAAAACAGTTGGAATTTCTTAGAAGCATTCAATTTATCATATCTGTTAAGAAAAAGAGTAGATGTAGTATCAATTATATGCAACAAAGCATACGAAGACATTGATTTAGGTAGACAAAAATGAGGATTTTGAAGAAAAGAAAGAAAGAGATAACTATAAGTATTCAATGAAATATTGAATATTCAAAAGAAGGAAATCATGACTTTATGAAGATACATACAAATCTTTCATCTTGAAGATAACCAATCAACTTCAAAGGAATAATAATAGTTGAGTTGGCAATGATATGTATAATAGAGAAAAAGCATATGGGATTTAAGACTTTGAGTAGAGTATCGAATTTCAGGAGATTATGTGACAAGAAATTTTCAAAGAATTTCAGGAGATTATGTGGCAAGAAATTTTCAAAGAAGAATGATGACCAACTAGGATTTAAACTTCTACAAATGGTTTGATATTAATTAGATTCTTATCAGATCCATCAGCTTATGAGGAACGCCAATGGATATAGTCCATAAAAAGAAAATTTTGGTGATATCCTACCTTGCCACTACTTAAGTGAATAAAGGAAGTAAGCCGGGATAGTAACTTGTCCATTTAGCAATAGGGTACCATCAAGGATCAAATTGAGATCTTACTATCATAGATTGGAAGAGCAATATCTTAAGACCATTATTTAGTCGAAGTTATATACTCAGAGGGATGTTATAAGTCTTTAGACTTGAGTTTTCTTGAAAGAAGTACTTGTTAAACTAAGACACTTGAGGGTATGAGGTCAGTTGATAAGAACAGTTGCAGCTGAGATAGGAGCAAAAATAAGAAGTGATCTAAACCAATGGGAAACATTTTTCAAACCTTAATAGATACCATGACAAACCATAGAAATCATTGTGAGTCTGAAAGATGCTGATGACTTGGATTAAAAAGAAAAGAAGATAAGTACCGATCACTTTGGAGACCCTTAAGCTTATGACAAAGACATATCTGGAAAGAGATCAATAGGTAATAGAATAAAGTCTTTCTATGTCTGAGAAAGTGTTTATGCTTACCTGAGTATTGTTAAACTTGTTGAGTTGACAACTTCAGTACAATTTGATATAATCGCTATTGAAGGAGAATTATTGCTATTATAAGCTAACTATGAGAAGGCACTTGAAAGATAAAATAAGGAGGCACTTGAAAAAATAAAAAAATTGAGGAATTGAGAAAATCACTACTTATGAGGATACCTCCTAACAATACAGATGGCATGATTGACAATAAAGCCTTGATAAAAGATTGAACGATATATTGACATAGGGGATAAGGTGAGATGGCTAGCACACTATAAGGTGAGATTGGATGTTACATTGCCTTTTAGACAAATAGTTAGTTGTTATGAGCATATACCAAGTATGAAAAATCAACTGAAGGAATTTCCTAAGGACTAACCCTACCGGATTGAGTATAGAACTTTTGGACTGAAAAGGTTATGAAGAAAACCATCAAGCAAAGAAAGGGCAAAGAGGATGAAAACAAAGGATTCAACCATGACCTAGTAAGGGTACTCGGTTATAAGAAACTTTTTGCCTTGCATGAATGGGAACATTATTGAAAATCCTAAATGACAAATGGATGAGAATAGTGAGATAGGCTTCTAGACGAGAACATATGACTCATGATGATGAATCGACCATTAACATTTGACATGAGTTTGGATAAGATCCTCACAGAGGAAAGCGTTTAATGAATTCAATAATTATGAAATTGGATATAGAGTTAGGACATTTTACTTTCACTATATGATAAGGTTCTCGATGGAAGATGCTACTAATTGGCTTTCATGAGTTTATTTGAATGTAACTTTGGTCGAGGAATAAAGTCACATATGGAAAAACGGCAGACAGTGGAAATTCAAAGCTAATCAAGGAATTGGCTGTAGAGCACATGATACCATGACAGTTATTGAAGTATCTTGGAGACAAACATATAAGGTAAGAAGTAAAGTTAGACACAATAGAAAGAAGGTAACTTTTTGGACTTATGGATAATGAAAGAGATCACTAGATGAAAAGGATTATCCTATGATATTCGAAATAGGAGAAATGAGATAATATGATCTCAAAGAAGTATGGAGTAATTTATACATGAATAAAGAAGCATGATCTTACGAGGAGACTATCCTATACATAATAAGATAAGTATAGGAATCTAAGGATTTAGAGATAGATGAAGTACTGCTAAAAATCGGTATTGTTAAACTAGCACATATGAGAGAAAGCATCAGAGTACGCAGCGAAAGCGGCCCTTATAGGTAAGGCCTTCTAGAAGGAACAATAAAAATGATAAATTGAGAATTGAGCCTAGGTGTGATTCTTAAGGGGCAAATGCATTCACCAAGAAGTAATCTAAGAGACAAATACTAGGAAGATGATAATTTATGGAATTTCGAGGACAAAATTCCTTTAAGGGGGTAATAATGTAATGACTCCAATTTTGAAATATTAAAATCCTAAGATAGCAATGAAAAGTTCAGTTTTTGAAGATAAGGGCATTTTGGTCATTTCACTATTCACCTTGACTGAACCCAGAAATTTGGTTCTAAAAATGATACCATTAGGTGCGTATCGGAAAAAGGAATCCAATAAGACCAAATCACCCAAAACGGAGTTAAAATGAGCAAGTTATGGCCCTTTGAAGTTCAAGGGCAAAAATGCAATTTTTACAAAAACAGATTTAGCCTGCAAAACACAAGGGCCCGTTTTGATACGGGCACCCTTCATCTTCAACCTCCTAGAGGGTTCTAGAACGGCGGTGATTGGAGGAGAAATCACTGCCATTCTAAAGGTTTCTCCACCGCCATTCAAAGGTGGTGAGAGCCCCCTCAAGAACCCTCTCATAGCTCTATAAATAGAGCTCTTGGGCGCCTCTAATGGCAGCCCAAAAGGTTGAAAAAAACCCGTTGTGGAGGAGTGACCTAGAGGGGAAACAAGGAGAAAAACCCAGCAACGAGCCAGGAATGCACAAGATCTCTCAAAACCCATCTTCACAGTAGTTCTAGGGTCAATTTCCCTAAGTTTTTGCATGAAAAATCATGCAAAATGGAGCCCTAGAGACTCACCAAGGACCCAAGGACGTTCCCTGGGCCGCACTGGTTTGACAGGGTCGAACTAGGGTGTCCTCAGGATGCCCCGGTGCCCCAGACGATGAAAACGTTCTAGTCGAAACGTAACACGTCGTTTCTGTTTGAAAAACCAAACGGGCGCATCCAGGGACGCGCCCGCAAAAGAGAGAGATGGGCGGGAAGTTCAGCGCGTCTGCAAACGCGCCCGCTGAGGCACACGGCTCAGACGTGTAGCGCGGTAGCGATACAAGGTTTTCTCGTTTCTTAAGGAAGCCGGTGTGCATGCCGCTGGCGCACAGCACACTAGCATTCCGTATTTTTATCCTTAAAGGCTTATGCACGTGTGACACTAAAATGCTTATAACTTGAGATCTAGAGCTCCAATTGAGGCCCGCAAAAGGCGTTGTATCCATATCGATGACATGGACACACCCAAACTATAAAATCCCTAATCAAGGCCCAATCAAAGGTGGGCATGACCCTTAGAATAGGATGGTCGCGCGTGGCCGCTATACCTTTCGAAAACTAATGATACCAAGGCCCAATTAGGACCTTAGGATACCCATAGGCATAGGGATGGACCCTAATGCCTAAGTAATAAGACCAACTACTCTAAAACCCATAAAAGACAGGCCAAACTAACCTTGAGTCCCCAAACCATGTTCAGGAGCGTACAAGGACAAAGGGGTTAGCGCGACCTAGTCAGGTAGGTGCTCTATCGCTATTAGATTCTTTTAAAAGAATTATGATTGTTTTGCAAATACATGATTTAAGTATATGACTTGTTTAGCATGCATGTGACAAATGCTTTATGCATAGACATGTTTTGTATATGCATTATAGATATGTTTTGCAAACTATTGCATATATTGCATGATCTATGAGCATTAAGTTCTTGCAAAGATTGCATGTCCTTGAGGGTTGCCAAAAGACGTTGGAGTGCTGAGGGCCAGGCAGTTGTGAGGGACCCAAAGAGGACAGGTTTTGAAAAGAGATTTTTCGCTTGTTTGATCTTCTGTGATTTGGGCTAGTAAGCTCGTGGGTGCTATGCCGAGGGGTTTGGATTGGCCACCCAGCCTCTACCACTATTAGGTGGATGAGTACCACGCCCAAAAAGAGGCAACGTCCCTACGTCGACTGCATGTGGTACAGGGGGCTACCACTGGTGTCACGGCACTGGGTCGACTATCATAAGCCTCGTGGAGGCTATGACTAAGTGTCCTCAGGTACCCGGGGACCACACGGCAAGGAGGTCGTGGGCATAGTTGGACCCTATGGTTTGATGATTTATGTGCATTGCATATGGCATGATGTGAGGTTGGTCGACCATACCATACTAGATATCCATGAGTTGGATTCAATGAAGCATCTTATGATGTTATGATATATATGTATATGATACTTTCGATTTTGGATTATGTGATCCTTTAAGTCGTTAGTATTTCAATTTGACAATGGATTTTTATATCGATTATTGAACTTGAGTATTCAGACATGCACATGTTTTGGAAAGAGCGTATGATTTGAAAACATCGCATGCATTATAAAACTAGTAGTGATAGACTCCTACTGAGTCTAGTATATACTCACCCTATCCTTAACATTTTTCAGGATAATTCCATCCACGAGTAGAGGACATCTATGTTAGTGCTACGAGCAAGTGAATAAAAATGGAAACAATTATACATGTAAGTAAATTCTCCACCCTTTGGACATGTACTTGTATTTAATTACAGTTGGGCTGTGTGCTGTGACTGGATAGATTTGGGGAAAAACACTTATGATTTCTGAAGCTTTTCAAAAACTTCTTTGGTTATTGTGAAAGGCAAATGACACTCGGGATTTTCAAAAATGGGTTTAAAACCAAGGATTTTCCGCTGCATTGCATGGTTTTTATAAAATGGTTTTCAAATAGGGATGCATCCTGCCTTAGGAAATTAGGTATTGCATTTAAAAATGCATGGGAAAACCCAGGTTGTCACAGGTTGTCAGGGGGAACTGGAGGTGCACTACATGCGTAGTGGTCTAGATAGATAATGACATGAACTGATTTGTCGATCTCTTTAGAGTCTGGACGTAGTCCTTGGTGGTGGTGGGGTATAATCACTTTAGCATGAAATGGTAGAGATGGGATTACCTAATGAGTTAGACATTGGGCAATAGATGGATGGTGAAGACATAGGTAAGTATTTATTGATTATGACTTTTACTGGCATTGAGTTTTGCTGTTGCATCCAATGATGATTTATCGATCCATTAGTATTGATTTCTCTTATTGACATTTTTATCGGGATTGAGAAGAAGTACATAAGCATTCTTTAACATTTTGTTTATATACATGTACTATTGAATGCCTATGGTGAAATGATTGGGAATGTTTGTTTGTGCTATCTAGGTGTAAGGACTTAGTATGATTTACATTTCCATGACTATAAGTGAATGAATTAATTCTATTGTGTGAAGAAAGTTAAACCATTGCATGTTAACCTTTGATCTTATGAAAATGGTGCTATGAAATAGTATTAAAACTTCTTTAGAAACAAACTAATAGAGATTGGAACAAGCATAATACACAAAACTATAAATGATTAAGTTAATAAGATAGAACAAGATTGTATGCTTGTATTCCATGTTTTTAGTTGGCATGGACTTTATTAGGCTTTCTTCTATTTGACAAGTTGTGGTCACCCCACAAACATTTTCAAGTGAGTCTTCTAGATGACTGATAGAAAAGTAGATTGTATGCGTGCTATCTTAAACGCTACTTTAATTAGCTATATTAGGAGATTTGTGGAAGTAACCCTAGCTTATAGGTGTGGATTGCAAAAATTCACTTAAACATGATAAGTATTTCTCCCTCCTAATTGCATAAACTATTTTAATAGGAATTCCATTGAATGTCTATTAAGAAATATTTTTGAGAATTTTTAACATAATAGTTGCACTCAAGAGTAGAAATTTGACAACATGAGTTCTCTTGAAAAGGCAAGTTTTGATAGGTGCTCCAAATATCTTTCCATGCTTATCAAATTAGATTTTTGTCTTTTACAATGTAATTATACAAAACCATATAAACACATAATGAAGCTCAAATATGTCAAAAGATACACGCAACGTACTCCAACAAAACATAAGAATAAGTGCAAAAATATGAGTATATCAACACCCCTGGACCTATTCCATGATTTTCCTCAAGCAAGACTACTTCTAAGAACATATCATCATGCTTTCAAAAATCAATTATCACTCTTAACAAGTTTACATCTCAAAGGAAAGAACAATAGGGAACCTTTATTCAAGTTTATAGAAAATAACTACTCTTTTGAACACATCAATCAATTACCTCAGTGAAGTGTTTTATTGTAACATAAAATGCACAAGTATGGGCCAACCCACAGAGACTCTATAATTAACAAATTTTAATTAAACCTAGCCAAATAATTTATTAAACTAACTATTTATATAAATATGCTAAAAATCACATAAAATGCTAGATATTAAGTCTAACCTTAGGAAATAAAAATCTAATATATTAGAAAAATATTTTAAGGATTAAGCTATCTAGATTTTCTTACATGTTTAATTAGAAGCACAATGTTTTGAACACATGGAAAATATTTCTTTTAAAGCTCTCCTTTTATATATTTTCTTTATACTATTTTCTTAGCATTGCACTATACTTATTCAAAGTATACGAGGTCTTCTTAGGGCACTCACTATCAAAGAAGCACAATGCTTATTATTTCTCATTGTTATGAGTTAAAAAATTTACACAGGATAGATTTTTAATAGGAAAAGCAATTAGAGCCTGTTCTTTTAGAGGTCTAATTATTGTTCAATAATTGTCCTTCTAGGTTGATAACTTTAGCAGATGTTGAAAGAGATTCATAAGAGTTCCATTTCAAATGTGTTAACCTTTTGAAAGCTAATGAACACACCCATGTCAAGATTACCCTGTGACTTCTTAATGTGGTGTTAGCACATAAATATGTACATGGATTACTACATGCACAAGTTTAGATGCTAGAGTTTTTTTATTCAATTCAGGATGCTAATCTTTTGGGCTACCATCTCGTGTATATCATTGATCCTACCGACTACTACACTAGAGAAAAAATGGAAGCCTCATAATTTTCACAAAATATGGACAAAAATCCTAGACCAACCAAAGGCTTAGTGATCAAAGATAAGATTTTGGCATATCCCTTATTTACATGTGTGGCTCTTAGGATGACTGATTTAGATAGCCATCCATTTAAGCCCTTCATATACTTTCAAAGTCTATAATCTATGTACTGATTACATGTGGGACACTACAAAGGAATTCTATTGACATGCATCCTAAAGAGATCTCTTTTATGTTTAGTATATAGATGTGTATGCATAGCTTAACTTCATTTTTATTTCTTTTCTTGTCTCCTATTTGTATTTTTCTTATCATAGAAAGAGTTTTTCTGATGCCTGATGAATATGATCGACCCAAATGATTTTAAGAATGTAGTAAACTAGATGAGTAACAAAGGAAAAACTGATAGAGATCAATTCTTAGTAAGACTTGCAAGATATACCTTAATTTTCTTTGTGAACTCAATGGGGCAAGAGACCAATTTAGAATAGAGGACAAAGTGGTCTAGAGTGAATGTTGGTGTGGATACTGAATTTTGAGTAAAACCACAAGAAAATTTAAACAACCTAGGGCTCTCAACAGTGTCTTCACTATGCTGAAAATGAAAGGGCTTGGATATGGTTAATAGTGTCAATGTATGAAAGGTAGAGAATGGATTGACTACTAGTTGATTTTACATGGAAAAATTATTAGAAATGTTTTGGAGGTTGTTCTAATAGCTGTTAGGATTTAATGAATGACCAATTACACTATTGGACAGGTTGATCCCCGCTTAGAATTGAGAAGAAAGGGGAAGGTCCCCTACAATGAACAATTTGTAAGCTATTTAACCATTGAGAAATAAATTGAAACTAAGATATTAACTAGGTGTTGTTAGTCAAAATTTATCTGGTTGCTACCTCTTAGACTTTGTTTTGTTTCGAACAATGCCTCAAGTCATGGATTTGAGGTTCTTAAGATGAGGTTAGTATATATTAAAGTGCTTGTGGGCACTTGAGTTTTTATCAATATGATTTGGTTCTTCCTATCTCACTACAAACTCACAATTAGTATCATGACTAGTTTTGAAAAGCTATTATTTTGACCTACATATCAACAAGGAGAACAAAGCAAAGAACCTAAGACAAATTGCTATGATATTAATCAAAAAGTAAAAAATTGTCCACAAAGTTAGAGATACAATGATCATTGGGATACACCCATCAAAAAACTTGAAATCCCAACTTGAGCTAATTTTCCAAATGAAAATCTATCTTTTGAATCATGAATAATGGAAATTTTTTTAGCATTATCAAAGGGGGTTGAATCTTTAGCACTAATCTTCTCAGAATTGGTCAGTGTTATTTTCATAACTGAGTATTTTTGGGCTAAACTTCAACATGGAAATGGATAGACACCCATTTAGGAGTGTTTGGACATCATGACCACAAAACTGAGTACTTAATGCCTACCCTTTAGTATGGATGAGAAGAATAAGCCAACCTCCAAAATCCAAGCCCATTAGTACAATTCTAAGATTTCATTCTCTTGCATCAACAATTACAAAAATAAAACAGCAATGATGTACATTCATAAATGAACCCTCCATGAAGGCATGAAGCAAGGGATTAGAATTATCCCAATCATTTGATCCAGGAAGGCTAAATAGTGTTTTGGTCATTGAGCAAGGGGCCTTACTTCTATACACATGCATGAAGTTTATTTGAAAAATATCCACATTCATCATGTAACAACGCATCATCAATGTCCAATTGCATGAAATTTATTGTAGGACCATGAGGATTGAATGTGGTGAGCAGGTTATGATCATTTTCTAGTACAAAATCTAAAAGGAAGAAAACACTTATTTTCATAAATAACTGTTAAGTTTCATTGCTCTATGGAATGGAGATTTCAAATTGGTGAGTCCTCTTTATTTAGAGAAGAGTGAACCAAAAAGATTGTCCATTTCCTAGTACAATGGCTAGCTAGGATCATTGAAAGGTTGAGAACATGGGAGCATAGCCTACATCATCAACTGTTGGATTTTGTGGAATTCCACGCTAGCTTAAAGTTACACTCATTTATAATATTATGTCTTTTACAAAGCCAGATATACAATATATTTGAATACAAATGATAAAGTGCAGTGAAGTAAACCCCCCTTAGAAATATGTTTTGAAAATATTATGATATGCTTGGAATTTTTTTTTTAGAATAGATAAAGTATCATATACATTGTTTTCTAAAACCACTTCTTCAAATATGGGGATCCCTAACACTAATTTTCTCATACATTTGAAGTAATTTAAATAATAAGAGCACATACAGGATCCATTGTCACAACCATAATCAATTAATAAATCCATAAAAGTACAATACATAATAAATTAAAGTTATTACATGGCCCTCAACAAAAAAATTAAATAAAAGTGAAAGATCTAAGTTTTCTAAGCAAAGAAATGTCAGTTGGTCCATCACATGTCTTTCAAATATCTTTAATCCTTTGTGACCTTTATCTCTTCTAAACTATGGGCAACTCTAAGAATCTCACCTAAAAGTGTTGTAGGGGCGAGCACAAATATCATATATGCTAAAGTAGTCCATATAGCTCACATATAAAAAATAACTAATGTATTGTAGATCTGAGTGGCAATATCCTACCACAAGCCTCATATGTAATAGTCTGAACCCTTGAGGATGACTAACATGGATATGATGTCCAAACTCATAGGATGGTCTCTATGCATGTAATGGAAAAAACCACCCTTCTACACTCACCCATGGATGCCAACAAATGACATTGTCACTCATGAGGAGGCAGACTAAACCAAAAGTAGTCTACTCATGAAACATATTTCCCTAAAATAAAGGCCATATATCTTAATAGGTATCCTATTTAGAGGTTAGAGGCCAATCTAAATCCTTCCAGCATAGTACCATAGCGCATAACAACCCTATCTCACAACTACCTCTACTCATCAAATAACTCAGCGCACTTGTGCCATAACATATAACTCACCCATACAAGGTCTATATATAAGTGTCATCAGTGTACGAATATAATACACACATGTTCTCATAGCTCAAACATAAAGCATTTAAAAAATCACATGTGATACTCCATATAATAGATATTTTTGAATGATATCCAAAAATAGCACATAAGTCACAGAATCATGAGAACTTATATCTCAAGCATTCATAATTCTCATATCTTGACATCATCATTTCATGGATCACAATTAAAACTGCTTAAGTTCTTAGTCATCATCCAACCAACTCATGAAAAGTGTAGGGTAGTGAGATTTAGATATGCTATTAGATGTAAAGATAAATACTTTAACCATGATTAATATGGTTTAGAAATGCTAAGTCATCTAAATATCATATCATGCATTCTTTATATTAAGATGAAGTAACTTACTATCAAAGTTCTTACTTACTATCATAATATTATCTAATTAGGTCTTAAAAGCTTTATAACTCTTTAGATGCTCTTTTAAGGCTTGATTTATCTAGTCCTAATTCGATCTCTAAATTCAAGATGATTTTTACAACCAAAGTAGTCCATATAGTCCACATATAACTATGCGATTTACATACTTTGCTACCTGTATGCTAATCCCATATAGGTTAACTAATTGTTTAGTTTATTTTTCCTATTATGCTACTAATTTAGTGAATTAGTTTGCCATGAATTCCAAGAATTAGTTTAGTCAGATAAAGAGAACAATTAGTTTTATTTCAACATCTATAGACTGTCACCAATCAGTAGCTAGTCTTACTTCTAGCTATTAGACTCATCATCATCATCAAGACCTTATGCCAATTAGGGGTCAGCCACATGAATCCCATTCCTCCATTCCTCTCTATTAAGTACTATGATTTCATTTTGTCCCAAAATTTGAAGATCTAAAAATAATATTTTCTAATTTGTTTATTATATGTTGTTTCTTATCCAATAATCTTCATATTCATATATATTTTAGTCATATCTGGCATCTAGTTTGCAACCAGCACATAAAACTTTGAGGCTAACTTTTTAGAAAAGATCTGCTTTAGGTATTCAGTAACCCTACCCTATATATTTACTTTTTCTAAATTAATTCTTATTCCTCGACTGATAATCATCACATTTAGAAACTTTAATTAAAATTTATTAAAAAAATTCCTTCATTTGATACCCTAACCATTAGCAAATGTGTCACAAGATTTTTCAGCCTATCAACAGGAACTACTATTCATAGAATTGAGTGGTGACAAAAACCCCGAATTTCATGCAATATTTTGACCTAATTTCTTAATACAGCTCCCATATTCATGTCATTCATTAAATTAGGAACCATATGCCTTAAATTTCATAGAAAAATAAATCTAATACATAATTTAAATCATTCAATGAATAGACAGAATTTAGTCAGTGATGTAGTAGAAAAATATGTTGAAGAATTCATTGCCAAAACTTATGATTCTCTTGACTAAAAGACATTCAAATTTTAGTGACATAAATTATAATTTAGAAACACGTCAAAGATTCCAAATTTCTATGAAATTGTATCATGCAAATAAATCTTACCAAAGGAAAACATAGACATAGCCTACCACAAAAAACTGTCACTAGTTTAACAAAATCAATTTTGTAAAACCCTAACCTAAGAATTTCACAACTCCCCTACCTAGTTTTCTTCTTTTTCATATTTCTTTCATTCCTTTCTTCTTCCCTTTGTCCTCTAGTCTTCACATTTTTCACCTTGCTCTAGATCTGGTTTCTCCCTCTCCCTTGGACATCTTTTGCTATTTGGTGTTTCCTTCATTATATTTTGTTTTCTCTAAGCTGGGATGTCCACATTATGTTGCTTTTCTTGACTTAGTTTACCATATAACCTAGGGCTAGATCTCTTAGGAAATCTCCAACATGCGTTCATGTGAAACCTTCTCAAATTTTGCTAATAAGTAGTCATCTCACTCCTAAAATATGACACCTTCTTTGGGCTGCCTTCTATTTCTGTGAGACCTTAACACTCTACACCTAAGTGGCCCACCACTCAATGCCTCTAACCAACCATGCTCTTCCACTCCTTCACTAGCTTGGTGATGCCTCTAATAAGTAGTCATCTCACTTAGACATATACATACAATTGAACCTGTTCAATATGGTAAAATCAATATGTTACACTTTGTTCTCATGGATTCTATCTCTAACATGATGTGGCCAAGCCCATTCCCCTTTTGAACCATAAAATGGCTCTTCTCCCAACTCAACGCCAGATTCATTTTCACAAAATGGTCTAGCACTAAAGAAAGATGGGTGAGACACTCATCAAAATTTGCTCCAAAGATAGAAAAATTATCCATAAAAATCTCAAGTACATTTCTATCATGTCAAAAAAATGGCTATCATTACCTTTCAAAGGTAGTAACTGCATTGTAAATTGAAGGGTAAGTGGCGATTGGCAAAGATAACACAAGGTCAAGTGAAGATGGTCTTTTCCTAATCATTTGGATCTCTCGGGTTGGAGCAGCTCCCCCCTACAAAATGAATCTAGTGCATACACACATATGGATCTACCCTACTTAAGTCTACGATCGACAAACCCATGGCTTTATTGTGATCAATAAGGATGACCAATAACTTCTCATTTTCCATGGTAAGATAAGAAGCAGTGATAATGAGAAGAGTGTGGTCTGGTGCTAGGTAAACATACATTAAATGGGATGGCAGTGGTTTCTACACCAAAACTAGGATGGGGGGTTCCTCAATTGATGGTGGAATGGAACTAAAGTTGAAGAAGGGGATGGATTAGTCTCAAGGGCCATAATGGTATGAGATGGAAGTGGATGCCACCAACATTTTTAGTATAGAATAAGAAGGAAAAAAATAGATGATCTCATTGAGGTCCTCCTTAGTAGAAGTAATCAAGGTCTCATCAAGAGCCTCCCAGATGGGAAGAGCAAGTAAGGGTGAATGGGTCTAATAACTTCTTTTGCTGCCTCTGCAATTCTCACTTTGACTCTTATATTCTTGAAAGTCAACTCATTCATCCCAGTTTGATAGAAGACTACAACATCAACTATAGCCAATAAAGGCCTCCCTAATAAGATTGGTGTGGTGTGTTTATTGTCAGGGAAAGGATCCATATCAAGAACAATGAAACCAATAGGGAATAGGAAGTCACCAACTCACACTAATACATCCTCCACTATCTCCTGTGGATGCCTACTAGACCTATTGGCTAATTGAAGGGTAGCATAAGTAGGAGTGAGCTCCCTAACTCTAATCACTCATAGATTGAGAAAGGAATGAGATTAACACTAGAACCTAGATCAAGAAGGGCATTATCAATCCACTAGTCTTTGATGATATAGGGAATGGTAAAAGCTTCGAGATCACTAAATTTGGTGGAAGACACATAATACAAATGCTACTCACTTTCTCTATGAGCTCGCCTTAGTAGGGATATGGATCTTTTGATGCTTCCTAACACATGTATTTCAAGAATTTGTCATAAGCTAGATTATGTTGAACTACTTCACCTAGGGGCAGGTTAATCTAAATTTCCCTTAGGTGATCTAAAACCTTCATGTGCTTAGGATCATTTATAAGTATAAGTCACTCTAAGGAAAAAGGGTCATGCACATTAGAAGATGTACATGTGGTGGGCTTATTTACCTATTTGCCCTCCCTTAGAAGGCGAATGATACTTTTATCAAGCATACTTTCTTCTTCTCTTACTTTTTCATCTTCTCTCTCTCTCAGCTATTCTCCCTTGCCCCATTATTTGCAACTCTACCACTATAGAGAATCATGATCACCTTGGCCTCTTCTTGAGCATTCAATGAATTGCATTGGCCTCTTGGGTTTGCTATAGATTTGAGGAAGGAGGCTTCCCTCATCTTAAATGTTCATGTTATGAGCTAGTTTCCCAAGCTAAGTTTCTAGCTTCGCTATCAACTGTTGTTGGGAATGGACATGTTGGTCAAATTTCTCATTAGAAGATCTATAAGAAGTAGATGCATATTAGTTTGAATGGTAGACACGAGAATTGGAAGATTTGTTTTTTGGGCTACCATAAAAACTAGGAGGATAGGAATTGGCAAACTTGGGTTTTTTAACTTGTTGTGGAGAATCATCACTCTATTAGAGCCATGAAAAACTTGGATGGTTCTGACACCTCGGTTTGTAAGGATGGAAATATGGGTTGTTGTTTTTTGAAAAGCCTTGAGTGGCAAAGACTCATTCTTAAAGGAACTTGGGATATTGAGATGCTAAAAATAGCTTGAGGTAGTATGGTCAGGTTGTGCACATAGGGCACAAACCTCAAAGTTGTTTAAGGAAGAAGAGGGCCTACATAGCCTGACATCATGAAGGTAGGAATGAGTGTAGATCTAAGGGAAATGAGTTGGTGTTTTTTTTTTTTTTTTTTTTTAAATAGGTACTTTCACATTGAGGTTTGGACTTGCACCTTGTTCATAGGCAGTCTTTCTAGTAGTGCTAGAAGTATTCCTCCCACCTTTCCTATAGAAAAATTCTAGAATGAGCCTTCGCTAATATTTCTAAGCTTCTCCCATGCCTCATTGGTAGTCATGTTGTAAAAACTATCATTCTCATGGCATTGACCATTATCTCCTATTGTTTGGTTAACCCCAAGTAGAAGCATTAAAGAAGATAGGATAACTGGTACCTATGATTTGAACACTACAAAAGAAGATCATTGAAATGCTCCCACACCTTGTTGAAGAGTTTTATGTCAGATTGAGCAAAGGTCATGGTTTGGGTTTTGAGTGAAGTGGTGTTGGCCATAAGGAAGAACTTTTGAAGGAATTTTTCTTGCAATTCCTCCGAAGTGGTAATGACTTCATTCACAAGTGATTGCACCTATTATTTAGATTTATCTTTAAGGGCAAAAGGGAAGAAGCTCATCCTGATGTTCTACAGGGTCACATGAATCATTTGGATGGTGGAGCATATATCAAGGAAGTCTCTCAGATGACTATGAGGGCTTTCATTGTTTTTCCCTAAAATGATAGTAGCTTTGCTATGATGCCAGGTTAATTTCAAAGTTTATATTCGCAATGGCAGGAGGTCGAATGGGAATGTTTGGCTAATAAGGATGAGGTAGAAAGTGTTGACCAAGAGACAATGGAGCTAATTCATGATTCAGAGGGAAATTGGGGGCAAGATTAGAAAGATGGAGCTGATTGGGCATGGGTGGTGATAATGGAAGACTTCAAAGATTTCTAGGCCAATGAAGAGATTTGTATGTCAACCACTCAAAAGCTAATATCAAAGTTCTAGTTCTATACATATCTAGTATATATTCAAAATATCATATGAACTTCTACTAAAATATCAAAAAAAATTATAGGATCTAAAATTTTATCTTGAAAGGATATGGAGAGTAAACAAGTGTATCAGATGTATTTTGGCCATGTAGGATATCGTTTGTTTCTATAGCAGATTATACTCTTATATGGTGTTGTACTTTATGGCTTGTTAACTACATAGTTTTATTACCCTCACTATCCCAGAATCTAATTTGTTTGCATCTATGATTCATAGGTTTATTATTTCTCATTTTTATGAGTTCAAAAATTTACACAAGATAGATGTATAGTGGCAAAAGTAGCTAGAGCCTGTTCTTTTAGAGGTCTAATTGTTATTCAATAATTGTCCTTCCAAGTTGACAGCTTTAGTAGATGATGAGAGAGATTCATAAGAGTTCCGTTTCAAATGTATTATCCTTTTAAAAGTTAATGAAGACACCGATGTTGAGATATCCATCGACTTCTTAATGTGGGGTTAGCACGTACATGTATACATGGATTACCACATGCATAAGTTCAGATTCTACAGTTTGTTGATTCAATTCAAAGGGCTCATCTTCTGGGCTTCCATCTTGTATATATCATTGATCCTACTAACTATTACACTAGCAAAAAATAGATGCTCATATTTTTCACAAAATTTGGACAAAGTTCCTTGACCAATGAAAGGCTTAGTGTTCAAAGATAATATTTTGGCATATCCCCTATTAACATGTTTCCTTGAAGATGAAAGATTTGGATCTCCAACATTTAAGCCCTTCCGAAGTCTGTAATCTATGTACTGATTACGTGTCGGGACACCATGAAGGAACTATAATGACATGCATACTAAAGAGATCTTTGTTATGTTTAGTATATAGATGTGTTGCTTAGCTTGAGTCTTTATTCATGGATGGGTTGCATCCTAATGATATTGAATCAATTTGAAAGATTAGCTATTGTTATTCATCATATTAATCTGATCATCCTAAATGATTTTAAGAATGTAGTAAATTAGATTAGTAATAATGGACAAAACAACAAAGATCAACTTGTAGTAAAACTTGCGAGCTATACCTCAATTTTCTTTGTAGGATCAATGGAGCAAGAGACCAATTTAGAATAGAGAACAAGGTGGTTTGGAGTGAATATTGGTGTAGATATTGAATTCTGAGTAAAACCACCAACAAATTTAAAAATCCTAGAGCTCTGAAGTGGTGAATTCAGTATTGTGAAAATGAAATGGCTTAGATATGGTTAATAATGGCAACATG
Organism: Warburgia ugandensis; assembly: GCA_035236585.1. Taxonomy (NCBI): domain Eukaryota; kingdom Viridiplantae; phylum Streptophyta; class Magnoliopsida; order Canellales; family Canellaceae; genus Warburgia; species Warburgia ugandensis. The sequence continues at coordinate 50,041,467 of CP141133.1, read as the reverse complement.
AGAAAGTTTAGAGAACAAATTGACTACTAACTGATTTTACACCCAAAGTTATTAAAATTTTTTGGGAGGTTATTCTAATATCTATTAGGATTCAATTAATGCTCAATTATACCATTAGACATGTTTGTCCAGCTTACGATTGTGAAGAAAGGGAAGGCCCTCTGCAATGAAAAATCTATAAGCTATCTAACCATTGAGAAGTAAATCGAAACTAAGAGATTAACAAGGTTCTATTACTCATAATTTATCTGGTTGTTACCTCTCAAGCTATGTTTTGTTTTGAGCAATGCCTCAAGCCATGGATTTGAGGTTCTTAAGATGAGGTTAGCATATATGAAAGTGCATCCATGTGGGAACTTGATTTTATTACCAAATCAATTAATGTGATTTTGTTCTGGCTATCTCATGACAAACTCACAAATAATTTCCTGACTAGTTTTGAAAAGTTGTTGTTTTGTCATGCAGATCAACAAGGAAAACAAAGAATAGTACCTGAGCCAAATTGCTAAATGATATTAATCAAAATGTCAAAATTGTCTACAAAGTTAGAGATTCAAGGATCATTGGGGAACATTCCTCAAAAAAATTGAAATCCCAACTTGGACTTAATGCCCAAATGAAAATTGATTTTTTGAATTATGAATGACTGGGTACACTCTTAATGGCAATATTTTCAGCATTATCAATGGGCTGTGAATCTTTTGCTCCAATCTTCTCAGAATTAGTCAGTGCTATCTATCATAACTAGGAATTATAGGCTAAGCTTCAACGTAGAAATGGATAGAGGCCCATTTAGGAGTGTTTGGACATCATGACTAAAAAAATGGAGTCCTTAATGCCCACCCTCTTTGTATGGATGAGAAGAATAAGCCAACCTTCAAAATCCAATCCCATTGGCATGATTCTAAGACTTCATTGCTCCTAAATAAATAATTACAAAAATAAAACAACAAAAATTTACATTCATAAATGAAACCTCCATGAAGGAACAAAGCAAGTGATTAGAATTATCCCATTCATTTGATCCAAGAAGGCTAAATAGTGTTTTGATCACTGAGCAAGCGAGCCTTACTTCTATGCACATGCATGAAGTTTATTTGAAAAATGTCCACATTCATCATGTAACAACATATCATCAACATCCAATTGCATGACCATGGGGATTGTGCGTGGTGAGAATTTTATGATCATTTTTTAGTGCAAACCTGAAATAAAGACAAAACCTATTTTCACAAATAGTTGTTAAGTTTCTTTGCTCTACAGAATGGGGGTTTCAAATTGGTCAGTACTCTTCATTTAGAGAAGAGCGAAAGACTATCCATTTCCCAAATACAGTGGCTAGCTAGGATCATTAAAAAGGTGAGAACCTTGGAGCACAGCCCACATCATCAACTGTTGGGTTCTTCATAAGTCCAAGCTATCATAAAATTATAGTATTTTATAATTTTTTTTTTTTTTTATAAATCCATATGTACAATATATTTGAATATAAATGATAAAGTGTAGGAAAGTAATGTTGGCCCACACTTTGATGGTCCTTGCCTTTTGATTGGTTGATGCATTATTTTTTTATTAATAAATATCAACATATCTCAGATATCTCCAAAAATATCACAAGAGATATCATAGAACATGTCTCACATATCCCATATATCATAGAAGATATCACAAAGCATATGACACATATCTCAGATATCATAGGATATATCACAAAAGATATGCCAATAGAAATGATCAAGATATGTGGTTAAATAAGGCCTCCTTAGAAATATCTTTTTAAAATGTCAAGGTATGCTTGCATTTTTTTTTAATACAATTTGAATAGATAAAGTATTATATACATTGTTTTTCAAAACCACTTCTTCCAATCTGGGCATCCCTAATACCAAACTTCTTATACATTCAAAGTAATTTATATAATAAGAGCACATACTGGATCCATTGTCACAACCATAATCAACTAATAAATCCATAAAAGTCACACACATAATAAATTGATGTTATTACACGTCCATCAACAATGATATTAAATAAAAGTTCAATATTTAAGTTTTCTAATAAAAGAAATGTTAGTATTGCTCCATTATACATTGTTCAAATATCTCTAATCCTTTGTGACCCTTGTCCCTTCCAAACTATGCTTTACTTTAAGAATCTTGCCTGGAAGTGTTGTAGTGGTAAGTACAAATACTCAATGGAAAAATCTCTAAACAAGGTTGAAGCCTTGGTATTCATATGGCATCTTAAGATCAATATCATATATGGAACATTTATCAAATATAACATTCTAAACGTATATCACAAATTCCATTTGTCGCAAATAATATCTCATAAATGAATGGTAATATCAAATAAGCTCACACATAAAAAATATGTAATGTATCATAGCTTGAGTGGCAGCATCGTACCACAAGCCTCATAAGCAATGGTTTGAACCCCTAAAGATGACTTACATGTATATCATGTCCAAATTCCGAACATGGTCTCTATGCATGTAGGGGAAACCATCACCTATCTACACTCACCCATGGATGCGAATGGATGACATCATCAGCCATGAGGAGGCAGATCAAACCAAAAGTAGTTAGCCCATGAAACATATTTCCCTAAACAAAGGCCATATATCTTGGTAGTTATCCTCTTTAGAGGTTAAGTGCCAATCTGAACCCTCCTAGCATAGTACCACAAGGCATAACAACTTTTTATCTCATGACTAGCTCTACTCATCAAATAACTCAGCACACTTGTGCCATAACATATAACTCACCCATACAAGGTCTATATATAAGTGTCATCATCGTATGAATATAATATGTACATGTTCTCATAGCTCAAACATATAGCATTTCAAAAATCACATGTGATACTCCATATAATAGATATATCTCAATGATAACCAAAAATAGCACATAAGTCATAGAATCATGAGAACTTATATCTCAAGCATTCATAATTCTCATATCTTCACATCATCATATTATGGATCATAACTAAAACTGCTTAAGTCCTTAGTCATCTTCCAACCAACTCATGAAAGTATAGGGTAGTGAGATTTAGATATGCTATTAGATGTAAAAATAAATACTTTAACAATGATTAATATGGTTTGGCAATGCTAAGTCATGTAGATATCATATCATACATTCTTTATCTTAAGACAAAGTAACTTACTACTAGAAATCCATATCTAATTCAATAATCAAAGTTCTTCCTTACTATCATAATATTATCTAATTGGGTTTTGAAAGCTTTATAACTCTTCAGATGCTATTTTAAGGCATGATTCTTCTAGTCGTAATTCCATCACTAAATTATTGATGATTTGTACAACCAAAGTAGTCTATATAGTCCACATAACTATGTGATTTACATACTATACTATGTCTATGCTAATCCCATATAGGTTAAATAATTGTTTAGTTTCTTTTTCTTGTTATGCTACTGATTTAGTGAATTAGTTTGCCATGAAAACCAAGAATTAGGTTAGTCAAATAAAGAGAACAATCAGTTCTTATTTCAATAATTTACAGTTTGTCCACTATAGCCAACTAGTAGATAGTCTTCTAGCTATTAGACTAATGACCTAAAAATCATATTTTTATAATTTGTTTCTTTTAAATTTTTAGCCTTTGAATAATATTTGTATCCATATATATTTTAGTCATATTTGATGTCTAGTTTAGAACTAGTACATAAAACTTCAAAGCTAACTTTCTACAAAAGATTTGCATCATGTAGTCATTAATCCTACCCTATATATTGACCTTTTTCTATTTTAATTCTTGTTACCTGAGTGATCATCATCAAGTTTAGAAACTTTGATTAAAATTTATCAAAAAAATTCCTTCATTTGATACCCAAAACATTAGCAAATGTGTCACAAGGTTTCTCAACTTGCCCACAGGAACTACTATTCACAGTACTAAGTGGTGACAAAAGCCCCTAATTTCACCGAATATATTGCCCTAATTTCCAAATACAACTCTCATATTCATGTTATTCATTAAATTAGGAACCATACAACATAAATTTCATAGAAAAATTCATCTAATACATAATTTAAATTGTTCAATGACATAAATTACAATTAAAATACATGTCAAATATACCAAATTTCTACAAAACCATATCATGCAAATAGATCTTACCAAAGGGAAACATAGACATAGCCTACAATGAAAAACTATTCAAAACTATCACTAGTTTAACAAAATCAGTTTTGAAAAACCCTAGCCTAAGAATTTCACCACTCCCCTACCTAGTTTTCTTCTCACTTTCATTCCTTTCTTCTTCCCTTTCTCCTATGGTCCTCACATATTTCTCCTTGCTCTAGATCTGATCTCTCTCTCCCTTTGACATCTTTTGCTATTTAGTGTTTCCTTCATTATATTTTGTTTTTCCTAAGCTGGGACATTAATATTATGTTGCTTTTCTCTACATAGTTTACCATCTAACCTAGGACTAGGTCTGTTAGGAAGTCTCCAACATCCATTCATGTGAAATACCTTCTCAAATTTTGCTAATAAGTAGTCATCTCACTCCTAAAATATGATGCCTTCTCTAGGTTGCCTTATAGTTTGATGAGACCTTAACACTCTACACATAAGTGGCCCATTCCATGCCTCTATCCAACGATGTTCTTCCACTCCTTCGCTAGCTTGGTGATTCCTCAAGGTTTAATCCAAGCCATTCATCTCCCCCTAAAGTTCATCAACTTTCTCAATCTCTCTCTCTCTAGTTATCATGCTCAAGTCATCCTTCTCAGTTATAGTTAGGATACCTAAGCTCTTATCCTAGCCATCCAAAATCCTTGATTATATCATGATTTGGACATATACATACATTTTAACATGCTCATTATAGTAAAAATCAAGATGTTACACTTTGTCCGCATGGATGCCATTGCTAGCATCATGTGGCCAACCGCATTCCCCCTTTGAACTATAAAATGGTTCTTCTCCCAACTTAACACCAAATTCATTTTCACAAAATGAATGGTCTAGCACAAAAGAAAGATGGGTGAGACACTCATCAAAAGCATGGCCATCACCTGCCTTTTAAAGGTCACAACTACATTGAAAATTGAAGGGCAAGTAGCGATTGGTAAAGGTCTTGTAAGGGCAATTGAAGGTAGTCTTTTCCTGATCCTTTGCATCTCTCAGGTAGGAGTAGCTCCCTCCACCAAATGAATCTAGTGCATGCACACATATGGATCTAACCCCATTAAGTCCATGATAGACAAACCAATGGCCTTCTTATAATCAATAAGGATGACCAATAGCTTCTCCTCATTTTATAAGGTAAGATTAGAAGAAATGATAATGAAAAGGGCGTGATTTGGTCCTAGGGGTTGTCAGTCGATGGTGGATCAAGATTAGAAGTTGAAGAAGGGGATGGATTAGTCTTAAGGGCCAAAAATAAGGCTAGAATAGGTTACTACACAAGAATCTAGTATACTACCCCAAAACACTCATCTACCTCTCTCGTAACATTTTTTTCCGCCTCTACAACTATCACTTCGACTCTCATATTCCTGAAAGTCAACTCAATCATCCTTGTCTAGCAGTAGACTATAGCATCAACTATAGCCAGGAAAGGTCTCACTAATAAGACTAGTGTGGTGTGTCTAGTGTTATGGAAAGGATCCATATCAAGAAAAATGAAATCAATAGGGAATAAGAATTCACCAACTCACACTAATATGTCCTCCACTATCCCTTGTGGACACCTCTTAGACCTATCAGCCAATTGAAGGGAAAAGTTAGTTGGAGTGAGCTCCCCTAATATTAATCACTCATAGATTGAGAAAGGAATGAGATTAACATTAGAACATAGATCAAGAAAGGAATCATCAATCCATTGATCTTTGATGATATAGGGTATGGTAAAAGCTCCGAGAACACTAAATTTGGAAGAAGAACCATAATACAAAATGGCACTCACATTCTTTGTGAGCCTCACCTTTGTATGGATACAAGTGTTTTGATGCTTCCTAACACATAAGTCTTTCAAGAATTTGGCATAAGCGAGAATATGTTGAACTAAATCAACTAGGGGTGGGTTAGTAGAAATTTCCCTTAGGTAATCTAAAACCTTCATCTACTTAGGATCATCTATAAGTATAGGTCACTCTAAGGAAGAAGGGTCAAGTACACTCGACCATGTACATGTGGTGGGTTTAGTTACTTATTTGCCCTCAGAAAGGGAATAGTACTTTTTCGAACTGTACTCTCTTTTTCTCTTACTTCATAATCTTCTCTCTCTCTCTCTCTCTCTCTCTCTCTCTCTCTCTCTCTCTCTCTCTCTCTCTCCCCATTTCCATGACTCTACCACTATGGAGAATCATGACCTCCTTGGTCTATTCTTAAGTATTCAATAAATTGCATTGGCCTCTAGGGTTAACTATAAGTTGAGCAAGGAGGCTCCCTCATATTGTTTGTTCATGTTTTGAGCTAGTTGCCCAAGTTGGGTTTCTAGCTTCACTATCAACTATTGTTGGAAATGGATAAGTTGAAAAAGTTGGTTGAATTTCTCATTAGAAGATCTATAAGAAGTACATAGAGATGAGTTTGAATGGTAGGCATGAGAATTGGAAGATTTGTTTTTTGGGCCACCATAAAAACTAGGAGGATAGGAATTTACAAATTGGTCCTTTTGAAATTATTGTGGAGGCTCAGCATTCCCTTGGCTCTATGAAAAACTTTGATGGTTCCGACATTGCAGGTTGTAGGTATGGTAATATGGGTTGTTATTTTTTGAAAAGCCATGGGTGGTAAAGACTCGTTCTTTAAGAAACTCGGGATACTGAGATGCTAAAGAATAACTCATGATAGTTTGGTTAGGTTGTGCACATAGGGCATAAACTTCAAAATTGTTTGAGGAAGAAGAGGGGTTACACAACTTAACATCATGAAAGTAGGGATAAGTGTAGATCCAAGGGAAATGAGGTGGTCAAATTTTTTTAAAAAGTCAGCTACCTTCACATTGAGGTCTAGACTTGCAACTAGTTCACAGATAGTCTTTCTAGTAGTCCAAAAGTATTCCTCCTCCATTCCCATATTGAATTATGAAATGAGCCTTCGCTAATACTGTCAAGCTTCTCCCATGCCTCATTGGTAGTCATGTTGTAAAAACTATCATTCTCATGGCATTGACCATTATCCTCTATTGTTTGGTTAACCCCAAGTACAAGTATTAAAGAAGATAGAGTAATTGGTACCCATGATGTGGACATCACAAAAGAAGATCATTGAAATGCTCCTACACCTTGCGGAAGAGTTCTATGTCAAATTGAGCAAAGTTCACTATATAGGTTTTGAGTGAAGTGGTGTTGGCCATAAGGACGAACTTTTGAAGGATTGCAATTCCTCTGAAGTGGTAATGACTTCATTCACAAGTGATTGTAGCCACTGTTTAGATTTATCTTTAAGAAAGAAAGGGAAGAGCCTCATCTTGATGTTCTATAAGGTCACATGAGCCATCTAGATGGTGGAGCATATATCAAGGAAGTCTCTCAAATGACTATAAGGATTTTCATTTTTTTTTCCATAAATGATGGTAGCATTGCTATGAGGCTAGGTTAATAGCAAAGTTTATATTCACAAGGGTAGGAGGTCAAAAGGGACTATTTGGCTAATAAGTATGAGACAAAAAGTGTTGACTAAGAGTCAATGGAGCTAGTTCAGGATTGAGAGGGAGATTGGGAGTATGATTAAGATGATAGTGTTGATTGGCCCTGGGTAGTGATAATGGAAGACTTCGAACAGTCCTAGGCTGATAAGGGAGGTTTTGATCTTCTGGGTCAAAAGGTGTTAACACAAGATTCAAGGAATGCCCCCCTTGCTCATACTAGATGAAAACCCAATCAGAAAATGAAAAAAGAAAAATAAAAGGGAAATAAATCAAAATGTGATAAAACTAACAACGGAAAATTAGAGATAAAATTTAAATGAAAGTGATCTACTCTAAAGAAAATAAAGAAAGCAAATATCACAATCATCTGAACAAATAAACAATTAAACAAAAATTAAGCTATGCTTCCCCAACAATGATGCTAGAAACTTGATGTGTCTCAATTGGTATGTAAAATATTGTGTAAATAAGAGTCTTGTATTACCCACAAGTGCACAGTGTGTAGTACAACGTGTGAGTCCAAGGTTGTGTTCCATGGGGAAGCACAAAATTATTGAGGAAGTGTGTGATAGCATTTAAGTGAAAGCAAGTAACAATCTGAGTTTGACAAAGGAAAGAAAAAAGAAGAATGGAAACAATAGAATAAATTGAGAAAAAAAGATATAAGAGGAATCTAGGAATTAGATAGTAAATAAAGTATGCAATTCAAATGTATATTCAATATTCCAATTTTATTAGAGAGACTAAGCTATAGCTTAGTCGTCACTCATCTCTTGGATCCAATTATGTGGTGATATATGATTTGAAAGAAGGAGTATCCCTATCTCCAAACCCTTTTCTAGATGAAATGTAGTGTTGTCCCAAAATCTTGAGCACTAAGAAATATATATATATATTATATGTGGATAAATGAACTCAAATAACATAGGCCAGCTACAAGCATAGATTCTATTAAAGAGTTATTCCAATAAACATGAACCATATATTAAGAAAAGGATTATCAAATAAAAAAAATGAATTACATGGACATTGTAAATTACCCTACCCTAGGCAAATGGATCATTCAGATATGTTTGTCATTACAATACTCAAGATATGAGAGAAGGTTGGAGAACATTTTCTCATTACAAATATAGCATACAAGATGAGAATATATGGAGGTCTTAATAAAAAGATGATATAGCATAGCTAATCAATTAATTTCTACTCTAAATATGCAAATACAAATAAAATCTTATTTAGGAATAGAAAGAACAAAAGAGAACCACTACTATAGTGAGGGGTTTATAAGACAGTTAAGAATGGCTATAAACATTGGTTACAAAATCGTCTTATACTTGACCATCTTATAAAATAAAAACAAATGTAAGAATGTTTCTGAAACTGTCTTATATTAAAGATAATATAAGAAGATTTTTGAATAACAGTCTTATACAGCTTAACTTTTATATAAGATGGTTTCCAAAAACCCGTCTTATAAATATTCAAAATATAGGATGTCCTATAAATGTGTGTAATATAGAATGGCTTTTTAATAATCCTCTTATATATGATTAGAAGCTGTGAAATATAGGATAGTTTTTCAATAACCATCTTATAAATCCATCTAATAAAGGATGATTTTTCAAAAACCATCCTATAATTGTATAAACTATGGATATTATAGGATGGTTTTTGAAAAACCATCTAAATATGACTAATATAGGATGGTTTTTGAAAATTTCATAATATAGGATCGTTTTTCTAAAACCATCCTATATTGCATATACTTTTTGCATGAATTGTGTGCTCCTTTGTTGGTTTCTATTTATACATTGTTCCTATAGTTTCTGAAGTTCAACACTTCATTTTTGGTACTTACAAATCATTTTACAAAATACATTCATACATATTTAACACTTCCAACATTCCACATCAAACTTCTGCATACACTCTTATTAGTGAAATAAAAAAACCATACACAGACTTAAACTAAAAAAAGGAACACATGCATCCAAGTAATGCAGTTGTAAATTATATTTCTGTGATAAAATTATTTTATGTTTAATAACATCAGATATCTAGAAATTAAAAGTGAAAAGTAATTTATTCCTTTCCATTCTGACGTCATCTATGTCTAATTAGGAGTAACTCTTGCTACCCAAATCAACCTATAAGATAACAAATATTAAATCAATTGAGACGTTAATGTCGGGGTCATTTATGAGATGTAGAAAACTATAAGAATAATGGCCAGTCAATTAATTCAACCTTTCTCAATTGGGAGATTGTAAATCCTTTGTTGAGAGTTCATATATATTTGTGAACATACCCATACTCCCAATTAGATTGTTAGCTAGGGAACTACACAATAAAGTCAATATATCATAAGTAAGTATAAGTCTAGGTTATAGGGTTATACTAAAGAAGTAATAAACCTTACCTTGACTGTTTTCCAAGTCAGTTTTATTAGATGACTCATATTTTCCATCTCAGCCCATTTATGCCATGAATTGCACATATATAAGTAAAAACATTATATATGAATAAAGAGGACATTTATCAATTATCCAACTATTATAATGAATAAAATAAAAGTCAAACTTACTTATTGATCAATTCCATTAGTGGGCCTCAAATGTGCTCTCCACAAGAATCAAAATGCATTTCAATTCCTCCATGCACGTCCAAAGCTAGCAACATCCAATGGGACCTATATACATACTCAATCAATTGAAATTTGAAAAACTTAAATTATATAAATATTCATGTTTATGTGGAATGGTAGCAACATATGTAACAACTTACCCACTATTGTATGGAAGGGTCTCATTACTCTTGCTATAGTCAAATATTAAGAAACCATAAAAGACTATACCATATATCTCTTGAGTTTATACTCATATTTAAACCATATAAAATATAGGAAATGATAGAGGCCATCCTTGGTAAACCTAGAGCCTTTAGCCTTTCCTATGTTATTTTTTGATAGTTAGCCTCTCGAGCCAAGCTTAGGCTAACCTTTGTTAAATAGGTGCTTGAACTAATGCATGCAACATTTATCAATGCATGACCCTAATTTCCAAGAGTTATACTACCATCCACAAATGTAATTCTACACTAAATTTAATTTATCCTAAAAATTAAAATTTGGGTGAGAATTGCTCACAGTAAGGGGTTCGATGATGATCAAGTGTGGGCTACCATACCCCACACTTGCCCTGTATTATAACAACCCATTTAGAAATTAAATAAAATTGAAATTAAAATTACAATTGGCCTCAGTACAATTTCACTCAAATCCTAATCTAGGAAGGTAATGAAAAACCTAGTCTATGTTGATGAAGCTATGCCCACAGGATTGATGTGACCCCTTTGCTGATTTCTCTCGAACAAAAATCAAACAAATTTATCAATGTGAGGAAAATAGCAAATGAATGTAGAAATAATACAAAACATTAAACTAATGAACCCTAAACATACACTAGAGGAAAATAATCTAAGGTATGGTCCACTGCACAAACCATTGCGATTCCTCAGTAACGGTGCAAAAAACTTGTGGTGATTTCTATGTTAAACCCACAAGTGCACTATTCAATTTTAGTAATTCATGTGTGGAGGTTGATCCCATGAGGAATCGAATGGTTGTGTGTTATGTGGGTACTTACTTAGGCTAATTAACCTAGACAAAGGTAGTGAGATTTTAAACCTAAACTAAGGTTGGAAACTTGACATAAATTGAACGCATGACATGTGGAAATAAATCAAAACAAACTAAGATGGAAACATTCCTTAAAACACATTTTCTAAGATGGAAACTTTCTAATATTGAAATTAGAAACTCTCTAAGCTAATGCTCAACTATTGAATCAATCAAATAGAGTAAGAAACTCACCTAACAATCATGCACAGGATCATAAAGGGTGCTGCACATGGATCCTAGGATGAAAGGACTACAAGATGTTTATAATGAAAACTAAGAGCATGTAATCTTAGTGCATCTATGGTAAACATTAGGATGCATAGAAATTAATGTAGAACTAGGCTACTAATAGGTGCATCAATTAACTCAATGAAACACTCCCTCATAATCATGCACATGAGCCATGAGGTGTGTGCATGATTTAAGGGTGATGGCATGTGATTTCTTTGTTATATTTAAGTAATCCTTGATGCAAGTGGAAAACTATGAAATGCATGGAATAACCAAGGCACAACTTGTAAGATTCCTTAAAGAAAGAATGCATGAAAAGTTTAACTGAAGCATGTAACACTGCATGTGAATCTTAACATCAAGATATTAATATAACCACAAAACATTTATATTTAAAACAAGTGATCATTCATGAACAACACTCATGGTTTATGAGTGATTCCATTCATAATTAATAAAGCTTTAATCATTCAACTCAAACTAGAGAAACTAGAGAAGGTTAAACAATCAATGGATTTTATTAATCAAAAGTTACATGTAGAGTAGTGCCCATGTGCATGCACTGAAACAATGGAGTGGTGCACCCTTCTAATGAGGAAATTGTAATCAAAACCACCTTAAACTACCCACAATTCACAACCAATATCTCAAGCATCATGCATGGAAACCATGGGAAAAAATAAGTGATCAAAGGCCCCAAGAATGAAATCACCTAGGTGTAGCTCTAGAACAAGGTACGTATAAAAGAGTTAAGGAACAAATGCAATAAGATTAAAGGAAACTTTCCCTTAGCTATCATTCTAGGAGGAAAGAAACCTTGGATTTAGGAAGAGCAAATAAAGATGGATAACAGAAGATATGTTGAATTGAAAAGAAAATAAGAAGAAACACAAAGCATAAACATTCTAGCTAAAGGAAATGAACTAAAGTAATGGACAAGAACACAAGCTTGGAAAGAAATTCCTTTTAGATGAGTGAGAAGCCAAGGAATAAAGGTTGGTGATGACATGGAGGTTCGGGACCGATCCCACTTCTAAGGTGAACACATTGATGGCTTTTTGAGTATGGGGAGGCATGGAAGAAATTTCAAGGAGGGAGGCCCCATATCATGTGGAAGCCCTAAGTGGTGCCTTATCCTCTTTTCTAGGATATGATCCTAGGGTAGAGATGATTCAAATAGGATGTAAGGGTTAGGATTAATTTTAAGTGGATAGGTGGTTAGGAAAGTGAGGTCGAAGTGAGGAAAGATGGAGAGATAAGGGAAAAGAAGTGGAGTGAGGGGATTGGGTAGATTTATGATGGTGAGCTGGTTAAGGAATTTTAGAAATTTGAAACTCTTTAACCAGAAAGGTGGGAATTCGGAGTGGATTTGTGTGATGAGGTGGAAAGTGAGAAAAAAGTAGAAAAAACATAAAAAATAAAGAGGTCTCTTCCTATTTGTCCACATGCTATCTTATCTTGTTGGAATTTCACTCAATTCTCTTCAAAATATCCCCATAAATCCCAAGGAAAATTCCTTAGATCTTCCTCTAATCATAGCATTCCACGTAGCTTGGCTTATGTGGCTTTGATGCCTAGCTTTGAGAGCTCCATTGGCTTGGCTTCATGACTGTATTAGATGGCTTTCTTAAATTAGATTGATGGCTCAAATCCTAGTCTTTGTTGGTTGGGTAGGCTCCTTAACTTGTCCTCTTGTGCATGGCCTGAATATGGCTAAGTTCCTTAAGTGAAACCCATTGAAAGGGGGTGGACTTTGTGTGGTTTATGCATGGGCCCACTTTGGCCACCTTTGGCTCCTCTAATTGCATTGCTTATCCTAAAGATGATCTTGCCCTTTCATCTCACTTTAGATTGATGATTTTTATGTCTTGACTCGATCTTTCAATCTTGATCTTCCATTTTCATTCCAATCAATGTTAGATGTCAAATCACCATCTTGCCTCCTACAAAAGTATAAAAGACTCTAATTAAATCCTATAAAAATATGTTTAATCACATGCTTACCTCTGATTATCCTCTGGACCTACAAAATATCAAAATTTTGGACTTTTGGTTAGGAATGCATGTGTTACGAATTTGCCTAGAAGCTTTATTTTACACCTCTAAGTTATAGCACCTAGGTAATTAATTGGGTACCTTTTTATGCAAAAATAGATACTTATCAAATGTTCCCTCTTGTGAAGAAAAAAAAACTGGAAGAAAAGTCATGAGTACATCTTAGAAATCCTTTGCATATTTTTCAAAACAATCTTAGTTTGTCCTTATACCTGTTCTTTTGATAGCCCTTACCTAAGTCTTTGTTTAGTCATAGTAGAAGTCCTAACTTGATCTTAGGAGTAGTATGGGTTGGATATGGTTATGAAAAAATATGGAAATTTCTAGAATATAACATTTTTAAATGTTGATATCCCCTCCATGATGCCATTATCATTCTTTCTAAGTTATTGTTCTTTTGTATGAAGTTTTATGAACTTGACGAACAACATTTTACGCACACATTAATGAGAGACTACTTTCTGAGTGTTAAGTACATCAAGTGAGATTTGAAGTCAAAATATACTTGTGGATGGTAATTTGGGCTATATTTTACATAAAAACTAATTATTATGCATATATTAGTTATACTCACACACTCATATTTTGAGGCTTCATTTGTAATGGTAGATCTTTAGCACAAGGGAAAGATTTTGAGCTATTGTTCACTTCTATTGACAAACTAATGTTAGATATTTATTAAACATTGGATGGAAGAAAATATTTTGAGAAAAATTAAGGAACTTCCATACTTGTTTTGAAAAATGTTTATGGGTATCATTTTTAGAAACCCTTAGACAACTATAACTCATCCACTAGGGGTGACCTAGGGGTTTAAAGGTTTTTTGCATAAGCAAAATGTAGACGACAACACCTGCCAAAGTGGTTTGGAAATTTTACATTTGTTTAGATTTCTTCTTTTTCTATCTTAGTAATTTTGCTCAAGACTAGTAAAATGTAAGTCTTGGGTTATTTGACAAGTACAGAATTGTTACACAAAATAGCTCTATATTTAGAAAGCTTTAGCCCTTATTTTATGAGAAAGATTAGTAATTAGGGCTATTTCCATATTTTGCAAGATTAGGGTGTAGTTGTAAGAAAGAGTGCTTTGGTATTCCAAACCCTAAAAGATGAATAATATAGAGTTTGAGCATCAGCATAGGCTTGCCTACCAAATTTATGAAGTTTGAAAGTTTAGAACATAGAATGTCTGTTGTTATCATTTTTAGCATAGTTAGAAACCTTAAAAGCATTGCCGAATCTTATCCATTCAAAGGAGGCTATAAATATCAAAACATAAGTTGAAAAAACTTCCACGCATGTGTGCATTCATTCAACCACCTTTGGAGAGCTTCTAAGTGAAGCTTGAGAGCCATACATGTCAAAGGAAGCATGCATGTTGAGTACACTTAAGTTAGGGCCTCTAAGAGACCTAAATCCTTTACTTTCTCTCTCTAGACTTCAGAATGGAGAACACCTACATTTGTACCACGAATTTTTCATGAAAAGGTAGTTTCTCCCAGTCAATTCCATGTGCAATAGACGTATAGGTTTAGTATGACTGGTGGAGAAAAATAAGGTGGGAGGAGAGGGGGAAAAAATTGGAAATCTATGGTCAGTTTTCATTAGGAAATTTCATCAAAGAGTGGCTGAGATCATTCCACATCTAATACCATCCTAAATAAACTAATCAAGAGCCATTTTAGTTATTATTGACTAATATAAAGCATCCATGCATGAGAGAGAAGACTGAACCATGATTCGTGGAGATATTTTGAGTGGGTTGTTGTTTGAAATTTAAGGAGACAAAAACATGTACACTTGTAAAAATGTGTTTCTTTAGTGAGTTATCATTGGTTGGAGTAAAAAATTGTGGGTTGTAGGGAAAATAAAGGAGGGAATCAGTTTAGATAAGAAAATCTCAATAGAATCCTAGCCATCCATCTTAAGGTATATTGATTTGTTAGATGAGAAGGAATAAGCCATCAAACCATGCCTTTTTGGATAGGGGACTTGAAGGAAATCTCAACCATTCTTCCTAGACCTTAAACATGATCCAATGAAAGGGAATGAAAAATGAAAATATGAAAATCCTATCTACCATACCATCCCATCTCACCATCTCAGCTAAGCATCACAACTGATCCATCCTATAGGTTGCACTTTGATGCACTTCAAAAACAAATGCTACACAACTTTTTCAAGGGAACCTTCTTAGATGTGATAAGGAGGAAGGATAATGGATAGAAGAGAAGAAAGATGAGGAAGGAACGGAGTCTCTAATAAGAAATTTGCACCTTGTTGGCCCCTTAATGTGAAAAACATAAATACTTAAATGTGATTCCTCTCCCCATGCCCTCATCCCCCCAATCTATTATTCTTCCTTCACTCCATGCTCTTCCAAATGAAAGAGAGGGTGAGGAAGGAAGAATCCAAGGAGATATCAACCTTTGGAGACCACAAGAATCAGCCATCAGTAGGAGATAATCATCCTAGGTAAGATCTCAATAAATCTTTCATCTAGTCCTTTACCCAACTCTATCCAACAATCCATTCCCAATCTCTCATCTCATCACCTTCATCCATTCAAGGATCATGTTTGTCTACCTTATCGTGCATATATCTCCATCCTTCTTTTTCTATCCTTTCTATAACCCAATGCACAATAGCTTTTCTCCCTTCTATTTCAACACCTTAACCATCATCCCATCTGCATAGAAATCCACGCGTAAAAGTCCTCACATCATTCTCCCTTCAAGCATCCAGCACCTCTTATCATTCCAAATGCATGATACCATCTAAGATCATTAGCTTTTCAAGCTCCTCCATCACATCTCTTTGTCTCTTCCAAGTATCATAGCTTCTTCTTCAACCATTTTCTTTGTCTTTTTCAAGAACCACCATCGCACTTTTGTTTTAGTTAAGTAGCTCACTCATCAACCTTTATTCCTTTTTCTTCTTCAAGCACTTCTATTCGTATACCATTCTACAATGCAATTCCTTATCTTAATCTCTTTCTTAACTCCACTCCTCCTCCATAACTTCTCTTCTATCTATCCTAGCCTTCCATCCCAATTTCTCATCATTTAAAGCCCTTTGCACCTCCATCACCCTCCAATCTTTCAACATCCTCCATCATTCCAAAAACTTGAGGTTCTCCCATCTCCCTTCCTTCTCCATCAAAGCCTCTCCCATTCTCTTTAATCTTAGACCCTTCCATGCCCTATTGTAGATACCATGCATCTTCCATTGGCAAACCACCCATCCAATACCATCTATCATCCCACGTGTCTCCTTGATCTATCATATCATAAAGGCAAATGTAGTAGGGGTTGCAAATTAGACAGTACACAACTTGCTTTTGGAAGATATGGCACCAAAAGTTGTAGAGATGTTTGCCTTTCATGTCGAGCCATTGAAGCAGTGCGTCAGGTTACAATCAGACAATTTCTGTTGTGCTATGGGTGAACAATTCTAAATAAATTGCAGATCTCTCCATTATTGGGAAACCTATAGAAGTGAGAATGAGAACATGAGTTTCCAGTGTCAAAAGACTAGCATCAACGGTTAGCCCAAGAGGAAATTCCTATGTATTAATAAGGGCACACCTTCTAATTTAGCATCCAAACAAGCAACGGCTTTGCTTTAATGGGTAAAGAAAGGGCCAGAACGTCGACTAATAAATAATAAATAAAGGCTTTCTGCTTATATTTTTTATTTATGTAGTTCTCTAATTAAAATTAATTGACAAAGTGTCCGTTCACATCAGGAATAGAGGTTGATTGTGAATGTAATTGTTGGTAGTTTTCTTTTTGAGATTGGGTTGGTGTTTAGTATATATTACTATATTGAAAAGAATGCATTGCATTCTATTCTCCCATCATACTTTTCTTGGGAAAAGCCACGCCCCTCTTAGCCCTTACCTTTATGGTGGGCAAAAAAATTCTCTCTATTTTTTCTTTTGAGAGCAGCACAGCCTTTGAATGCACCAAACCACCTGATTGTTCATGAATGGTTATTCCACATCCTCACAATCGTCGCTCCTATGAATCAAAGTGAGAAGATTTCATTAATTACAATGTTGAAAAAGTTTATCCTTCTATTTAAAGAAGTTTAGCGAGCAACCTTCTTTCCACTACTAGACCTATTGTTTACTTTGAATATGATTTAATGATTGATGCAGGAGCCAACAAGAATGTAGTTTTTAGTAGCAAAGAGAATCCTGAGATACATTCAAGACACGACAAAGAAGGGAATTTTTTAGACTTCTTCTTTCTATTTTTGTCTTTATGGTTATACTGCATTATGGTTATACTGGCCCTTATTAGTAAGGCCTTGTAGACTTGTTACACTTGGTGAATGAAAGTTGATATCAACATCCTAGGCTCAAAAGCCACATTTTTTTATCCTTCAGGCCATAATAGCCCAATTGAAGAGGGCCAAGGGAGGAGACAAGATCTCATGAGTGCAAATAGGAGCACCAAATGCTAGAGACCAATACTGATGGATGCACGACGAATGACCCGTTTTGAAGAATTCATGGGCTGTCAGGTAGGTGAGACAGAATGGGCGGGCACTACTAACCATGCCAAGCCTACTTCTTGCCAATAGGTGCTGATTGCTTGCTTCCAAGCCTTGCCTTATATATTAGTTTTGGCAATGAGGTAGGCCCAAAAACTTCTTGTGGCTAGATCCAATCTCCTAGTCCTAGTGGAAAGGAAAATTTCACCTTCTTCCTTTTAAGAAGGGAGGATTAGGGAAATCTTGACAAACCCCATCTCTCATTCTAGCCCAAATAAACCACTCTTCTCACCCTCACTATCCTATCCTCCTTTCTTATCGTTATCTCCTCTTCTTCGATCAACTTCATCTCTTTGAGGCAGATCTCTAATTAACGTAGATCTAATTGCCAGGATCTTTAGATTAGAGAATCACACCCCAAACACACACACAAAGAGAGAGGAGATTTATGTGGTTCAGCCAAATAGCCTACCTAGATTGAGTCTCAACTATTGGTAAAGTGGTTATATTTCCTTAATGAGAACTTGATTTAGTGGCTCTTTCCAAAAGGCATGAATGCAAATAAAAAACATCTCCTGGATAAGCTTCATGGCTAGGTGCTCTTCTTCTCCTTATTATCTCTCAATTAATAAGTTAAGTAGTTCAATTTTCTTGCTACTTAGGCTTTGTTGACTTGGTCAGAAAACGAAGTAGTTTACTTGAACTAGATCTTTAAGGCGGTACCAAGGTTCCATTCAAAAGTCAGTTTGCTAAATGGGAAAGGAAGGTCTTTAGCCAAAGAGAAGCCCTACCCTAAGGGGACACTGAAACTAGTGGGAAGCCGTGTGTCCCAAAAAATGAAAGATTAGTTACATCCCAGCTTCTTTTATTAAAGAAAGACCCAGACATCTAGAGAGGAAAGCTTATCCTAATTCCTTCTATTTAAGGGCAAGAAAGTTGACTCTGACTATTGTGAAATCCATTTCATATAAAGTAAAATGAGGCCCCCCCCTAAAAGTAGTAAGGTAAGGCCCCCTCACATAGTGACTGGCTCCTAGCCCTTCTTCTCCTTATTACCATTTAGTAAGAAACGATGGAAATCTCTATGACATCAAGAATGTTCTCGAGAAAGGTGAGTTTCCAAGTTTTTCCATGGCCAAAGATAAGCGTTTTGTTCAAAAAAAGCAACCTAGTACATATATACAAATAAAAGAAGGCCCGAGACAAAGGTATATGATAGCACCCAATTTTTCTGATTCGGCAGCTCGATCTATGATTTCTCATTCATGGACATTGATAAGATCCTTCCATTTAGCAGCATCATAGGATGGCATAGCCTTAACGTTCATGGTGAGGTTCAAATGAGGAAAGTAGAGTTAAAACAGTGAACGAGTTGTAATAGTAGCATCCCTAAAAATTGATAATGACACCCTTGTTCCTACCTAGATCCCCAGATTGCATTATTGGATTAGCGGATGCCACAAGACAAAGTAGTCATACAAGGACATTCAGCTTTTCAGAGGCAATGACCTTCTCCTACGTCAAAGACGGCCTATTCGTTCTACTTTATTTCACTCACTGCATGGTGCAATGAAATCAGTTTCTTGGTTGGGTGCTATCTACTAATCGGATGATTGACAAGTCTGATGTCACTGAAGATAAGGAGAGAAGTAGGCTTTCACCTAATCGGATGTTTTCCCCTATTGTCGTGTTCAAATAGTTCCAACAATGAAGTTCTCCATTTCCACTTGACAACAATTTCGAACAAAAGATACATGTTATATATAATATTAAGAGGCCTTACTACGTTTAAGGGTTATTCAGTTGTAAGAAACAAGCAAGGCCCTATATTTCAAATTCATCGTCAAATATAGGCTCCTAGTTAGTCTCATTATTCTTGTCTTGGTCAACTATTGAGAAATCATATAAAAGACTATACCATATATATCTTGAGTTTATGGTCATTTTTAAGACATATAAAACCTAGGAAATTATAGAAGCCATTTTTGAAAACCCAGAGTCTTTAGCCTTCCCCAAGTTATTTCTACTAGTTAGCTCCTTGAGCCATTATATTAAGCCTTTTCTTCACCATTACCTATATTGAACTCTATAATATATCCACTATCCAGTTGTTCTGAAAATATATAGAGCTGGTTGAATGATTATCTTAAGAAAAAGTATGAATAATACAATTCATAATACAATTCCAGAGAGGAACATCAAAAGGCTAAAATAAGAATTCAAAAAGACAATAAATAAAGTCAAGTAGAAAATTGAAAATGTGAATAATGATAGCCAAAGAAAAGGAGAACGTTCATCTCATGTGTTGAAAGGATATTGTGAATACATCACTAGAAGACCTTTATGTACTTTTTAAAACAATTTTGTTTACCCTTATACCATTTCCTTGATAACCCTATCCTAAGCCTTTGTTTCGTCTTAGTGAAAAGCCCTAACTTGATCTTAGGAATAGTATGGCTTGGATGTTGTTATGAAAGAGTAGGGATTTTGATAGGGTGTAACATTCATTAATAGTTGATATCCTTTCCATGAGACCAATATCATATCTTTTCTAAGTTTTGATTCTTTTATATGAAATATGTGAGAATTTTGATTTGATGAACATTATTCTACCCACATATTGAAGAGAGATTAAACCACATAGGTGTCATTCCTAGAAAGGCTTCTGAGACTATAACTCATCCACTAATAGTAACCTAGGAGTTTAAAAGCTTTTAGCATATGAAATGCACACAACAACACCTATAAGAGTGGTTAGGATTTTTAGATTTTCTATTTTGTAGTTTTACTTGAGGACTTGCAAAATGTAAGTCTACAGTATTTGATATACTTAGAATTATGACAAGTAATTTCTCTATATTTAGTTGTTTCTAAGCCTGGAATTAAGTTAAATATTACTAATCAAGATTTATTTCACATTTTGCAATATTAGGGTATAATAGAGAAATACGCATATTTTTAGCAACTAAAACCCTAAAAGACAGCAACACCCTTATCCAAGCAATCACATGGGCCTACATATGATAAAACATGAAGTTCTAAAGTTCAAAATGTTATTTGGGTGTCCATGTCAAATTCAGCACTATCAGAAACCCCATGCAAAACTCCAACCATATCTGTACTAAGGAGAGTGCTTTATCAAATTTGTGGGCGGTAGACTTCCTATGTATGCATGTTAGCATTCCACCACCTTAGGAAACTTCTAAGTGAAGCTCAAATCACATACAATGGCTACAAATGTATGTGATCCTTTTCTAGAACAATGCAAGTCAAGGACTAGGGCCCGCATGAAGACTTCTAATGCATTTTAAAAATAACCGCAAGTGCTGGTGTCCACTATAGCATAGACATGATAAGTAAGAGTCGGTCCATAGAGACTTTATAATTATCAATTTTAATTACTTTAACCCAACCAAATGATTTGTTTAACTAAATTAATTAACTAAAATGTTAAAGATCATAGAAAATTGAATGAAATCCTAGAAATTAAACCTAAGCCTAGGAATTGCAAATCCAAAACATTAAAAATAAATATTTATAGAATTAAGTTATTTAGAATTTTCACTTAGGTGGTCATAGAATTTCGATAACTAATAAAACAAGAAAAATATATCTTTAAGGTTCTCTTTTTATGATTTTCTTAGTATAAAATTTCTAGATTTGTTAAAATACTTAGTCAAACTATAGCTTATCTTCTTAGATCATAGGTTATCAAATATTTATGTATTTAACTATCTACTTAGCAAACTTAGTATCCTTCCTCAGAACAATCACTGAGGATATAGCTAGATTACTAAAAATCTAATACTAATACTCAAGCATTCCTTTCTTTAACCTAAAAATCACTTAATCTTAAAAACCTTTAATTTATCATATTTTCATTCTAGTACCTACATAAATAAATGTAGCTAATACATTCCATGAAATTTTAAATACTCTATGCTTAGATTTAATTTAAATATTGTACCCAATGTGTAAAAATTATCGCATGGACAAATGAAATAACTAAGTTAAGAGAATTGTTAGAAAGATAGTACTTGCATGCCAAAATCGGTGCACAAATTAGCTGATGCGGTCAGTAATGTAAAATACACATTGCGGATGAAAAATCCAATTAAATGACACTTAACCTGAACTAACTAACTAATTGTTTAAACCTAAATCTAAACTAAATAAGAAAGAGTATTTAGAAGACTCACTCTATTTCAAAATCTCATGGTTGTCAACATACATTTTGCACTATGAACTAGAATTTCTTAGGACCAACGTGAGGTGACTTGGCCCAGGTTCTATCAAGTTGAGGAGTGGTAATGCTAGCATCAAAAGGTTGATAATATTCATTCTCCTTTACAGTGTCTTGAAAGTTAGGGTTAAGTTGGCACAACATCTCTCATAAAGGATGTTTGTGTTTCTTTGGACATGGACAACTAGTGGGGATTAACCCTTTCTAACTACTAATGTATACCATATAGTTGGTTGATGTTAGCCCAAGATATCAATTGACTCCCCTTCCTATTCTACAATCATGGGTAAGGTTTTAGATGAATCTCAAATCTCACATGGTGAACTATTTGATAAAGGTTGTAGTTCCAAATTAGGAGCTTCTTCACCATATGTTTCAAATTGCATTTTGGGTAGTGGAGGGGGTCTTGCTTGGGCTCTCCATTGAGAAATATCAGTTTCTTCATGAATGAAGGTGTCTATATTAGAACCAAAGTTAGAACAATCAAGACATGCCTTAAGAGGATCATTGCTGGAGGATGGTAGGGATGACGTGACTCTCCATCTCATATAGATCAACTGATGATATTGTTGTCTTAGTATAATTGTTGATGAGCTTCTCATTACCCTAAACTTGCTCTATTTCCTCTTTCGTTTCTAAAAATTTAACAAATAATTGACCCTTTTGCAACTTTAACAATGTGCTAAAATTTTTAGTTGTGTGAAATTCTAATATATTTTGCATATGCAAATGAATGGTCTCTTCATTGATTGTTCCCTTTGTTGTGTGGAAAACGACTAGTATGGATCATATTGCTATGGAAATGGGTATTAAAAAGGGCTTGAGTAGATTAGAACCATGACGATTCTTCTTGATAATTCTGAGACCATGTTTTGATATGGATGCTTAGTCCTACCATGATGGTAAGTCTTAACATATGGGTAATTTTTAGGGTATGTGAATGAATTTGTTGCACTCACTAGTTTTGAAACATATTCGGAGTATGTGGAGCTTGATGGCCACAAAGTAGTAGGACATGCTAGACTAGAATAGGTAAAACAATCCTCATACCAAGGTTACCTTGATGAATCATAAAAGCATCCAATTGATAAAGTTAACTATCTACATTTTCTATCCTACCCCCCAATCTATCTATTGTATTGGATAGATCATGAGTATCTCCTATCCCATAATGAAGGGGATGTAGAGTAAAATAGTAAGAGAGTGGATTTCTTTCCGCTACATTATTTGCCATATTTATATAGGGTTAATTGGATATACTTGATTATGTAAACCTTGCTTTTTAGTCCATTTGATCTTATGAGTCCAAAAGTGCTAGATTTGGATTCAAGGATCAACATCCCTACATACACCAACGTATGGTGCAGTTGACTCAAGTTTTTATATATAGTGAAAACAAGTCATTGTATACATTGACAGAGCACTTTTTTCTTAAAAAAGATAATCTAGGGAAAGCAAAACCAGACAATGCAACATAAGTGCAAAATGATGCACACTAAATAAAAAGAAGGACACACAATAATCATACCCTTATGGAAAAGAAGTGAAAAGGTTTATTTTTCTTGAATTTCTTTATGGAAGAGGCATTTGGATTAGTACTATCCTAGGTAGATCCTTCTCTTTTTTAGAATTGTCTTACTACTTACTAGTTAGATCCTGATTGCAAACAATCACTTCACACCCTCCTCAGTCAGCCATAGGTGACTTGAGTCATTGAGTGTGTTGGCAGAGCTAGTCATTTAAACACTAATACATCCGATTAGATAGAGGTCACTCCGATGATAGCAATTCACCTCCTTCAAAGTGTCTCCTTAGAGCTTGTAAGCTACTATAGGCCTCTTCTAAATAATTTTTAACTAAATTATAGAGGCTAGGGTTGTGCATAAGGTGATGATTAACCTAGGTTGACCAAGAGATGGTGATGAAACACACCTTTGATCTTGCAAGAGCGAGTGTCCTTACAAATCAATTAAGCATTCCCACTACATCTCAGTCATCTTATATCCACCTTACAGCAATAGACATCTCTTAATACAAGAAAAGAATAAATCTAATGTTGCTACCTATATGCTACTTAATCGAGGGTTGGAGCCTCAAGAAACTAGATGCTATAACCCTAATAGCCTATGTCCTTGGGTTATATCCAAGCTTAGGCTATCCTTGTTAAGTAGGTGCCAACTAATGCAATAGTTCAAAATATTATGCGACAAGTAAATAGATGAATCCAGCTATGTGCTTTTATCTACCAACCAAATAATGCAAAATTTAAAAACTAATGCAATAGTAATCAAGGAATGGAGAGGGATTAGAATAGCTCATAGTGGGGTCCTAGATTAACCTAGCCAACAATTTTAAAGTAAACAAAGAATCTAAATTTCTAACAAACTAAAACTATAACATAACAGTAAATAAAAAGGGTAAGAACAAGTAATGAACTACTACTTAATTAAAAGAAATAATTTCATTAAGATTAGTTGAAAATTTTTGCTAGGAATTGAATACATAAAGAAAGAAAAAAGAAACAAAGCAAAGTATACAGAGTAAACAACCTATTTTTGGGCTTGAACTTCTACTGTAGGACTCCCTTGCCGTGTCACTAAACAATGGTCTGTACACATCACTTCAACCCAACATACACTATGTTGCTGCCAAGCTTTCATCATCAATTAATTTCCTTTGACTCTTTTAGGCATTGTATTTGTAGCCAACAAGTAGAGTGGGAATCACTCAACATGCCACATGCCCCAAAGAACATCAACCATACCTCAAGCCACTTTTAGTAAGGAGAGACCTTGGCTGCCATTGAAAGAGGCGCAAGATTGTTCTTCCTTACCAAATGAGTTGCCAAACTTCAAAGGCAAAGAATGGAGAAAATGAGTTTATATGATTTTACTTACTAAACTCTAGGAAGAGAGTTAGTATAGGAGTGTGCACAAAAGAAAAATAGGAAAACAATAATAGAAGAGAGTACTAAAGAGGAGATGTCTAAGGGAGATGGGAGGATAGAAGGAATATGCATGTAACACTAGGGTAGTGGGAGGCATGGAAGTAAGAGAAGGATGGAGCATGTAAAAGAGGATGGTTTATGGGTGAGGCATGGAATGAAAAGAGGAAGGGAGCATGCTACCCTTGGAGAGAAGAGGAATGGATGGGAGAAATGTATGCCTAGAGAGAGGTGCAAACCACTTTTTAAAGAGATAAACACACCAAAGAAGGGTTCGTCCTCTTCTACTCTCACTATCTCACACCTCACTCAACTAGAAGAGGGAGATGAAGGATGGGAATATGGAAAGATGGCACTCACTTCCATTTCCATAATATGCGAACACTAAGGAGATAAGGAAAAGAGGTTGAGAGTGATCTCTTGTCACATCCCGAATTTCTAAATAATATTTGAAAATTTTCTTTATTTTTGAAAAGAAATTAGGAAATCATAATATTTATATACATTTGAAAAGATCCACCTTTGAACTAAATGTCACATGTGAAATATTCTCACATATATTAAGGTAGGGAAAACATGCTAAATCAATTTCTTTTGGCACATGATCCATTAGTCACAAATTAAATTACTAATTAAAAACACACTTCTATAAATTGTCTATAAGATTTACAATATAATGAGTTTCAACCCTAAACTTACTATCAAACTACTGGCATAGTCCAATATAGAAATTCAACCACTAATATAGCCAACTACTCTTTTGCTCATGTACGTCCAAAGTGTCGTGCGAGTCTCTCAACTATAGAAGCGCCACCTCTCCTACTCCTGACCTTTTCAATGTGCACCTAGAATGGTTGTAGGGAAGTGAGCATATGGACTCGCCTTGGAATAATGATAATACTAAAATCCTTCCAATTTCTAAATAAGTAAATAATGAGAATGCATATGTAAATAGCACTAATAGCTAACATACTGAGTTTAGGTTTAATTTGAGCATGTATACTCAACAATAGAACATCTACTTTTACAAATAAGTCAAAAAAGAACATTTATCTCAAATATGGAGCAATAAACATATTACTAGAAATACTTAGATAACAGTTTACTTTAAATTCTCATACAAACCTTGATCAATAAATCCTAGGTAATAAAAAACATGACATGAGATGCTCTGATAAGACAATAGTAATGATCTTGAAATCATGCAAATATCCATATATATCATATAGGGTGACAATTTAGTCCTGTTATAAGGACACTGGCACACCTATTCTATTAGTGGATGCCTCCATGCATGTCCAATGCTCCTAGATTGTCCAACTCTCCTGGACCATCAACATCACAATCCACACTATAACTCTCTTGGACATCATACACACCTCCCATATTGTCTAATGCTCCTATACATCAACCACAGAACTCACATAGTCCAGTGCTTTTGGACTATCAAGATGTCCAATGTTTGTGGATATCATCAAGCCTTACAGCTGCTCAAAGAGAACATTCCTTAGGGTCTACCTACTTTAGTCAATGTTGAGAGGCTTTTCCATAAAAACAAATAAAAGTCTCATAGGTGTTACATCATCTCTATGAGTGCTACCTTGAAAACACCGTTGAAATCCATAAATCAACTTCTACACCTAGTAATACCTAAATGTAAAAAAGTTTGTTTTCATATAATCTCATGCATAAATGAGCATTCTCAAAAAATTTCTAGGTACAAAGCTTTAAATATATTATGTCATGTTTCATGCATATTCAACAACAAAACTAAGTCTTACCAATGATAAATTCATAGACAATTATCAAGTATCCTCATTACATACACATAGTCATGGGTAAACCAAAAGAAAGAGCATGAATCTGAACATTACATGTTTCCCACACCTCCATGTGCAATAATGAAGGATAACAATATGGAATATTATCTATGAACCTATATAATTCAAACATACGTAGTATATTTCACAAGAACAAATATTGGCTGGTTCACGTACATATGTTAGTGATCTTTAATCCATGACACTACATAAGAGCATGTTAAAGGTTCATCTTACCAAATTACTCATGCTAGATTCTAGAGATATACATTAATTAATTTGAAGGTCAAAGTAGCTTAGTAAAGACTCATAGTCTTTCCTATGCTAGTTACCTTCATGACTTGCCATTAGAATATGCATTTCTTTTGTATGTTTTTCCTAGAGTGATTCCTTAACTTCCAAAATGTTTAATTAAAGGTTTAATATCAATTATTAGCTTTCCTTAACAACCTACTTCTAGGTTATTCCTCTTTAAGACTCATGTTATTTAGAATACTAGGTGTATGTCATATATTGCCAAGTATTTTTATGACTTTGCTTCAAGCACAAAGGGAACATGGTCTAGGCAATTCATTTTTGTTTTGGGCAATAGTAACAAGCACTAAATTACATCCTCTAATTTATGTCTTTGGCATGTTGTTTCCCTTGGACCTTTAGGTTATCATGTCCCCACTTTAGGCCTAAAACACCCTGGGTGTCCAAGTATGCTATGCAAGAATACCTTACCTTTTTAGCTTCAGCCATATTAAATGAGTTTTAAAGTGTAAATTTCTGCAGAAAATTTACAAGCAGTAGCTTAAAGTTTTCACCATTTCCAACAACCTCCTCTAAACTCCAACCACAAATGGGAAGGGAATGGTTGTCTTCCATAAGCATCTCAAGAAGCACATTTTTGCAAAAACTTGATAAAAATTGTAGTAGTCATCCTTGTCTCATTCCATGAATAATCTATGACATCAGCCACTTAGATAAAGGAGACTTCCACCAATTCAAAGGTATACTCAATAGCATTGAAAAAAAAGCATAAAACTCCCATTGTTCCATGTTGCTACTTAATCTATTACAGCAAAATGCCATTAGGAACTAGGCATTAATTTACTAGCCTAGAGGGTCAAAATTTTCATGTCTAGTTCCAATACTATGTTTTAGCATGAGTTTGCCCAAGAACCTCTCCAAATCATCATCCTTACATCCTCCATCTATTCCATTGAAGTCACATTAGTGATAAATTAATTCACATCAAAATTGGAAAGGAAATTGCATGATTACAATGTAGTTTACTCAATGCTAAAAATTGAGGTTTACTAATTGCCTAAAACATGAAAATTTAAATTATGCACCACATATACCTATCACAATAGCTTGTAACATCACTACTAGAATTGGTGCTTTTAAAGTTGGAATAAAGAAGTCAATTTTTAGACCACAAACTTCGTAAATAATTTCCAAGTCATTTATAAAAAAAATGACTTTAAAAATCATTCCTAAGAAGCCAGTTTGTACAAGAACGACTTCTTTAGTCTGACACGAAAAACTTTTTCTCATGGGAAAGCTTTTTCAAGTCATTTTTGAAAATTGACTTCAAAAGTATTTACTTTTGAAGTCATTTACGAAAGAAAGATTAAAAACATGGACTTTTGAAGTTGTTTTCCAAAAAATGACATTAAAATTGTAGATTTTTAAGTCATTTTATAGAAACGACTTCTAAAGTCCATGGTTTTAAAGTCATTTTCCAAAAATGACTTCAAAATCCCGTAATTTACTTTATTGGGTATAACTTTTTTTTTTACAAGAAAATATTTTAGAAATCTTTTCCGAAAAATGACTTCAAAAGTGACTTTCCTTTAAAGTCATTTTCTAAAGATGATGTAAAATGTACTTTTGAAGTCCTTTCCATAAAATGACTTTAAAAGTGTTTACTTCTAAAGTTATTTTTCCCTTGATGACTTTAAAATTTTGTACTGTTGAAGTGATTTTCTAAAACCAGCTTTAAAAGTAGTACTTTGTTATGAGAATTTTGATTTTGTCTTTCAATTTTCTAGTTTTCAATGCCTTCATCTATACATAAATTAAAGCTCATATAGGTTGATTTTGATTGTTGCTATTTTGACCAAATCAACCGTGAATTGGAATTACATATAGATATATTCCTAGTTGATATCAATTTGAGTGTTGGTAAGTGTCTCCTTATTTGTATGACATATATGCATGTTTTATAATTTTACATGCATGGTTATGGTTAGAACCTTTTCTTTTTAAATTTAAGTTTTTTTTTTAATAATGTTTCTATCATGTTTTACGCCTTTCTTTATTGTTAATTGGAAATTTCACATGTATCCATGCATGTAATTTAGTTTTCTTAAATACTTATAATTCTTATATACTTTTTGTTCGATAAAATGTCTATTTGAGTTTTTCATGTCTAACAAGTTTTCACACATAGATTAGTTCCAATTTATTTTAAAAATTGACAAATATGCTTAGATAATTACAACAAGAACATCAAAATAATATGAGGAGGTGTTGAGAGAAAGTTTATAGAGTATGCATTTAGGGTAGATGGTGGCTGTAATTACATGCATTGTCCATGCTTGATAGTGGAAACTTGAAAAAAGTAAGTGTAGGGGTGTTGAGAGAATACATGTGCTTCAAAGGAATTGATGAAAGCTATCCCCCATGGATTTGGCATGCAGAAGAACTTCCACATGGGAAGCTATTGACAATAAAGGGAAGATTTGAAAACACTGTAGGAAGTGTTGTATATACTACAGATGCACCAATATTTTGAGAGGCTATGATGATTTCCAGGATGACCTCGAACTATTTCAAGCTACATTGGAAGACTCTGATGAGCATTGTACCTTGTGTGTAAAGATTATACTAAGTTGTCTGCAGTGATTGAACTTTACAATGTGAAATTGAGGTTTGGTTTTTTAGATCACAGTTTTATAGAAGCCTTGAAAGTAGTGGGTAAGATGCTACCAAAGGATAATAAATTAGCAAGGTCCACATGGGAGGCAAGGAAAATGCTAGCTGCAGTAGGGCTAAAGTATGAGAAGATACATGCATGCCCCAATGATTGCATCTGGTATAGGGAGTACAATGATAAAACTAAATACCCAACTTGTGGGTTGTCAAGATGGAAGTAAAAAAAGAATTCAACCGAGATGGTGACAGATGCTCATGAAAAGGTCCTAAAATATTTCCCCTATTCTAAGGTTCAAAAGAATGTTTTGTATTATAGAAATAGTAAAGAATTTATGATGGCATGTCAAGAAGGGAGTAGCTACCAGATTGGAGGCTTGTAAGCTTCATAGTGGCCTAAATTTGGACAAGAACTTAGATACCTAAAAAATTGGCAGCGCTAGTGTACTAAGCTCCCACGTATATGGGGTCTATGGAAGGGGCATACCATAAGGGTTAATAAAAGCTTGTGACTTGCATTTTCTTTAGATGGGATTAATCTTCATGATTCTATGAGCAGTGGGCATAGTTGTTGGCCCTTTATATTGTTTTGTTACAACCTCTCATAGTTTCTGTGCATGAAGAGGAAGTTCATGACGTTAACAATGTTGATAATGGATCTAAAGTATCCAGAGAACAACATTGATGTGTACTTGGATCAAGTCAGTGATAAGAAACATGATTTAAGCTGCAGGCCAACCTCAGTTCACAATTTCATGCTACAACATTTTAGATAGTGTCAATATAAAACATGCACCACTATAAATACATAATTTTTCAAATGGTTGAATCATCATAGTAATCTCAAGTAAATTACAATATAAAACATATCAGAAAATCACAAGTAAGCATAACTTGAGAACTATGTTAAAGATATGCATATAACTTGATAAATCCAACATCATAAGAGCCTCAAAGTATTAAAGTAGCCATCGATTAAACTACGAACGTCTCCCTTGACTGATGATCTTGAGACATTATGCGATATAGGTGTTGACGCTTAGGATGCATACAAGGAGTCATTCATACAAAAGGTTATACTATTGTGGACAATAAGAAGCTTCCTTATGTATGATAATTTGTCTAGATGCGAAGGGATACAATGTTTATCCTATTTGTAATGACCAAACATGTGTCATGCAACTTAAATATGGTAGGAAAATGACATTCCTTGGCCATAGAAGCTGGTTGCACAGAAACCATCCATACCATGTTAAGAAGGGGAATTTAAAGGTAGTGTAGATATAAGGACACCTCAAAAGATGTTTATGAAAAGTATTGGAATAAGTTGTAAACCTTAATGTCTTATGGGGGAAGAAGATCAAAGGAAGTAAAAATGTAGGTGAAAGCAACTCTATGAGTTGTTGAAAGAATAAGTCAATATTCTTTTAGCTTAAGTATTGGAAATTGCTACATCTGCACTATGTGCTTGATGTCATGCACATTGAGAAGAATGTGTGTGAAAGCTTGATCGATACCTTGTGATATCTCAAGAAAAGCAAAGGATGGACCTTAAGAAGTTGGGTTTGAAGAGAAGGTTGCTTCCACAGACTAGGGACAGCCGAGGGACATACCTGCTTAAAGCAATATGCTCCATAGAATGGAGACAAGAATTTTGAAAAACCATGTCTAAGCTCAAAGTCGTAGACAGATACTCTTTAAAAGTTTAAAAACACTATCTCCAAGGAAGAACTGAAAGTGGTAAGGATGAAGTCTAATGATTATCATGCATTTATGCAACAACTCCTACCAGCAGCAATATGTTCGATGTTGCCAAATAATGTTAGAGGATCTATTACAAAATGATGCTACTTCTTCAATTCTTTGTGTAAGAAAGTAGTGGATGGATGAGGCCAGACTTTATGGGCCGGTTTACTTGCTATGGATGTACCCGTTTAGGAGGTACATGAAATATTTAAAAGGGTATATACCAAATCACAATTGGTCAAAGGCTACAAAGTGTTATATTGTAGAGGAAACATTGGATTTTCGCACAGAGTAATTATTGAGAGTGGGTGCGGTTGGAATCCCATGAAAGAAGCAATCAATTGGATTTCATGATCCCAAGGATGGTGAACCTCTATTAAGTGGTTGTGTATCGAGCATAGACTATAAAGAGTAGGACTAGCTACACCTTTATGTGTTGCAAAACATTGATGCAATCTGGCCATACATTGAGTAAGTTGATTGTGCACTTTGTAAAAATTAATTATTTATTGTTCTATTTTCTTTGATCTCTTAATTAATTTGGTGTATGTTAACTTTTATATTTCCTTTGATCTCTCAATTAATTTGGTGTGTGTGTAGTAAGCACATGTACAGCCTCAAAGCAAAGAATCCAAGTTACACAAAGAAATAGAGTTGGCTGTAATTTGAACACTACCACACTTTTAATACTTGGCTACATCAAATGGTAAAATGATGAATTCACACTTTGTTTGTATTATATATTGTAATCATGTTGTTGTAATCATACTTGCAACAATCATATCCTACTTAAGGTGCATAGGTTCAAGATCAGTGAGTAGTTCCATGCAATAGTATATCGAAATCCTACGGTTGGATTGTGATGGGGCCACGACTAGAAGTAATAAAATATGTTGGATATGTCATCAATAGTTATGGCCTTTAAACAAAAGACCATGATAACTCAAGAGTACATCAGAATAGTGGGGTCAGCTTAGTTGCAATGATACATTCTTTTCCAATTCAAAGCTTAATAGGCCAATAGAAGCGAATGATACTTATTATGGGGTTATAAGAAAAATATGGGTCTTACATTGTACTGGTAGAACTGTGGTTATATTTAAGTGTGACTATATAGAACACAATAGGGAGAGCATAAAACTGATGCCCTTAGATTGACATTGGTTGACCTCAACAAGATCAATTATAAAAATAATCAGTTTATTTTGGCATCTCAATGAAATATACAATTTATGTGCAAGATGAATGTGATAAGAGATGTTCAACTATTTTATCACCATGTTTGAGAGATTTTTATGATGAAGATGACCTAAGTGATATTGCAATAGATTACCCTTGTATTACCAAAACAATTGCATCAATTGAAGTACTTAGTGAGAATGAGGATTATGTGTGTGATAATGGTGAAGAGGGTGCTTGAGTTAAAAACAATATATGAGGGGGCTATATGGATTGTATTAGTGAGATGAAATAAAACTGGACTAGCTATTTTAACATGTGCTATATGGATTGTATAAGTGATTTAGGAGCCATTTGAAAGATAACTTCTTTTGTATACTTGTCTATTTATGATGGATGCACGATTCAACATCGATTTATATGAACCATTATATTGTGTTGTGTTGTGAAGGGGGCTTTTAAAGTTGTTTTATGGAAATGACTTTAAATGTCCAAATTTTAAAGTCATTTTCTAAAAATGACTTCAAAAGTTGGACTTGGAAAGATGCTTTTAGAAAATTATTTTAAAAGTGGGAATTTTGGAGGTTTTTTTTTTTGTAACGACTTTAAAATTCCATTATCCTCTATAAAAGGGCGAAAGTCATTTCATTTTGTCCTTATCTCTTATCCATGTTCTTCATCTTAAGGGGGGGATGATGACATCCTTTGGTTCTTCTCTCTATGTTCTATTCCCCTTCTTGCTTTCCTTTTTGGATATTTTGAATGTTTGTGACATGAAAAATATGGTAAGGATACTAAAATCTCATTTTATCATCCCTTACTTTCTTATTACCAACTATATGATCTATTTGCATTTTGTAGACAAAATGGGTTTTGTTAGTATAGATGATGGGGTTAAGTAAGTTGCTTGGATCATCATGGTTTTGGCAAAAATCCTCATAGCAAATAACAACTACTTTTCTTTGTAATCCTCACTATTGAGAAAAGGGAAACTTATGCTTTGTGGTTGTCATCCAAAATTAGGGTTTGATGAAGAGAAATTATTCCATGAAGTTGTCTACACTAGATGCAACTTGAAGCTTTACCATCTCTCTTCCAATTTGAGAGCGGTGGTGAGCTGAATACTAATGAGACCTAATCTTGATGAAATAGTTCTAGATTAGCTCTTTCGTCATGATCTCATATTAATACGATCTAATCATATGTAAACATTTGATATATGTAATAACAGGGTGATAAATGAAGAGTGATTTAAAAAATACTTGAATTTCCTTGTTCTTAGGTTTGTTAACATATGATGTAATCAACGATGAATTTTATGAAAAAATGGCCATGTTAATGTAAGTAAAAAAATTTAATGTAAAATGTAGAACATTTAGTGTATTACTTAATTTGAATGAAATCTAATCAGGCCTACATCTATGTTATCACGTAGAGAATTCTTTGTAGATGAAGAGATGTCAAAAGGGCTTATTACTTCCCAATTAAATCCTCCTATAGCTATATATAAATGTTGGTTCTTCAAGAGAATATTTATATTATAGGTTTTTAAAGTCATTCTGAGAAAATGACTCAAACAGGTTTTTAAAGTTGATGGGCGAAAACCAACTTTGGAGAGCATGCTTTTAAAGTCATTATGAAAAAAAGGACTTCAAAAATAAGTTTCTACTATCATTCAAAAGAAGCAACTTTAAAATCTAGTTTATAAAGTTGTTCCTAAAAAATGACTTCAAATATCTTATTTTTAATGTCTTTCCAAAAAAATGACTTCAAAAACTTATTTTTACAGTTGTTAAAAATTGACTTAAAAACATGTTTTTATTCCAAAATAATGACTTCAAAAATCTTGTTTTAAAGTTGTTCCCCCAAAAATGACTTCAAAAACACTTTTCTAAAGTTATTTAAAAAAACAACTTCAAAAACATGTTTCCAAAGTCATTTTTTTTGCAACTTCAAAAGTCCCCTATTTATAACATCAATATTTTCCTTCATCTAGCCAATTTCCATTTCCATCATTGTCATCCACAAATTTCTCATGCTGTCACTCTATCAATTGGTGCTACACACTGTTGGAAAGTCTGCAACCTTCACTGCGCACATTAGTCACTGAGACTAACACCATGCTTTTAATTATGTAGTAGAAGAAACTAATGTGCCTTATCACCTCTCTCTTGCCCTCTACTTTTAAACTATATAGTCTCTTTTATTTCCTTTGACTTTCTCTTAATTATGTGCTTCATTTTTGTTGGCCCTCTATTCTTTCTCTTGACAGATGTACATAGGCTAGATTGTTCTTCATGTTGTTCAGATTCTTCATGTTCCATGTTTCTTGCACAAGTGAAAACAAAACATTTAGATCAGTTGGCATCACCTATTACTTGTAACAAAAATTATGTAGTTTGAGAATTTATCTTTTGACAGTAGTCATTAAACTATTTGAGTGAAGTCAATTACCAATAGTCATGGAAGTGTGAAGTCTCATAGAAACACACAACTAGCCTCCACCTACCTAGCAAAGGCCATTATAGATAAGCCAAGTAAGAGGCCAAACATGAAGTAGAAGGAGCTAAGAAATGAGATTAGGGATGAATGCCAGCCATTAAATCGGATGGCTGATTTCTAAACTTGTTATACAAAAGGAAGATTTTATGCGCAGTGATGAGGGATTCAAATGAATAGATGTTCTCCACATGCGTAGGCTATGGGCAGTTGTAGAGGTTTAAAATTTGAGCTCTTAGTGCTTGTATAAAAGATTTAGGGATTGGTGGTAATGTGTGACGACTCGGGTTTTCCCATGTGTTTTTAAATGCAATATCTAATTCCTAAGGCGAGATGCATCCCCATTTGAAAACCATTTTATAAAAACCATGCAATACAGCAAAAAATCTTTAGTTTTAAAACTCATTTTGAAAACCCTGAGTGTCATTTGCTTTCATAATAACCAAAGTAGTTTTTGAAAACTCCATAAATCATATATGTTTTTCCCAAGTCTATCCAGTCACAGCTCACAGCCCAATTGTAAATAAATACAAATACATGTCCAAAGGGTAGAGTGTTTAGTTACATGTATAATTGTCTCCTTTTGATTTTTCTTACTCGTAACACTAATATTTCCTGAGGCGTCTTCTACTTATGAATGGAGCTATCCTGAAAAATGTTAAGGATTGGGTGAGTATATACTATACTCAGTAGGAGTCTATCACTACTAGTTTTACAATGCATGCTATATTTAAAATCATATGCTCTTTAAAACATGTGCATGTTTGAACACTCATGTTCAATATCGATATTAAAAACCATTGTCGAATTGGAATACTGACGACTTAAAGAATCGCATAATCCAAGTTGAAACTATCATATATATCATAAACATAATGATATGCATAAGATGCTCAACTGAATCCAACTCATGGATATATGGTATGGTCGACCAACCTCATGTCATGCCATATGCAATGCAAGTAAATCCTCAAACCATAGGGCCCAACTATGCTCACGACCTCGCCGCCGTGTGGTCCCTGGGTACCTAGGGACATAGGGTTATAACCTCCACGGGGCATATGACAATTCGACCCAGTGCCGTGACACCAGTGGTAGCCCCCTGTACCACATGCAGCCGAAGTAGGGACATGCCCTTTCTGGGCGTGGTACCCATTCCACCTAGTAGTGGTAGAGGTTGGGAGGCCACCCCAGACCTCTCGGCATAATGCCCACGAGCTTATTAGCCCAAATCATATAAGATCAAACAAGAAAAAACCTCTTTTTCAAAACCTATCCTCTTTGGGTGCCTCACAACTGCCTACCCAACGTCTTTTGGTAACCCTCAAGGACACGCAATTTCTTTCACAACTCAATAACCACAAATCATGCAATTTATGCAATTGTTTGCAAAACATGTCTATGCATAATGTATTTATCACATACATGCTGAATTAATTTATATGCTAAACAAGTCATAAAATAAGTCATGTTAAACAAGTCATATAATTTATACTTAAAACATGCATTCAAAACAATCATGGGCTCTCTCTTTTATTAAAAGTCTAGTAGCGATAGAGCACCTACCTCGAAGTCTCCTAAAGTCGCATCCTTCATCACTCAGCCCTACCCTCAGTATCATTTATAAACTCCTGGATATGAAAGATAACAAGGAGTCCTTATCAATTTCCATCCATTTACACATTAGATTGCTAGATCTACCTTTTACGGTCTATGGTCCTTGCCTAATTCATTGTTAGGCTAGATCCTATGATATGGATCTACTATTCAATAGTTAAACTCTATAAATTGTCCTTTAATCCTAACTTTATAGTCTCATTAGGTCCGCATGTCCCAATTCCTAGGACACCTGTGCATCCTGGTTGAACCGCGACCACCTCATGTTCGTGTGTGCCCAAAGGCCATGCCAGGGACTGTGTTTTGCATGTGCACATGCATGCCCAAGCGACACACTATGACGCGCATCCTGGATGGCATCGTAC
Organism: Warburgia ugandensis; assembly: GCA_035236585.1. Classification (NCBI taxonomy): domain Eukaryota; kingdom Viridiplantae; phylum Streptophyta; class Magnoliopsida; order Canellales; family Canellaceae; genus Warburgia; species Warburgia ugandensis. The sequence goes on along the minus strand of CP141133.1, from coordinate 50,004,029 downwards.
AGACATACCTTTGGTGTAGCATGGTGCATCTCAGCTCCCAGGGCACCCCCGTGCTTCCTGGTCAAGCCAGGACCCATGCCCCACGTCGCGCGCGCACCCGAACGCTGCACCAGGGACAGTGTATGCACTGTCGTACGCCTGGAACCCGTCCTAGAAACCCTGTCCCAGGCGCATGTGGAGCATGGCGTCCCTAGGACGCCTTGTTCGTACAAGGCCGGTTGGAACCGTTTTCATCTTCTCCGGCTGGAAAAACTGGCTGGGAAAAGGCTGGTTGGAAATGCTAAATCCAGCACGGATCTAACCTGAAAGGAGGAAGAACCAAGAGAGAGGGAAAGACGGCTTACGTGGGCAGCCAGGCAGCACCTATTGCCGGTGGTAGTGCCTCGTTTTGGTTCTGAAACTTCATGCCACCAAAAAACTCGACGAAGGGAAAAACCTAGTTTTTTGGGTGATGCCAGGGAAGAAATGGGGAAGAGAAAGAAGGGGAATTGCTGGCCTGATGGTCCTAGCCATTGCCAAAAATCACAAGGAAATGCTAAAGATGGGTTTCCAATTTTTTGCAAGAAACCCTAGTCCCCAAATAGCCAGAAAAATCGTGTTTTGGAGAGGGGGAAGATGGGGCTTTTTATAGCCTTACTATAGCGGTGGCAGAAACCTCTAGAAACAGGGTTTCTGGAGAAGTCTAGAGGAAGAAGAAGATGGGGTGCCGTTATCAAAACGGCCCCCTATGTTTTCTATCTTTTTCATTTTTTGTTTAAATTATAAAAATGCCCCTAATCTTTGAACGGTCGTAATTTCTTCATACGAACTCTGTTTTCGGCGTTCTTTGAGGCATTGGATTCCATTTTTTGAGTAGAATCTAATGGTACCAAGTTTCCTTGCAAATTCCTTTGTTTACTATTTTAAATAAGGTAAAACATTCAACACAGTTCATTTCTTATAGAATGTCCAATTTAATAGCGTTAATTGCTCGGGCATTACATTATTACCCCCTTAAAAGAATTTCGTCCTCAAAATTCCATAAATTATCATGTTCAAGGTATTTTGTCTCTTAGATAACTTCTTGGTGAATGCATTCTCCCTTAGGAATCAAATCTAGGCTCAACCACAATTTATCATTTTTATTGTTCCTTTTACAAGGCCTTACCCATAAGGGCCGCTTTCGCTGCATACTCCTGTACATGCCAATTTAACAATACCGGTTTCTAGTCGTAATTCATCTATCTCGAAATCCTTAGATGCATACACTTCTCTCATCATGTATAGGATAGTCTCTTTGGATGACCAGACTCTCCTACTCGTATACTTCATACTTCTTTGAGATTATATGATCTTATTTCTCATAGTCCTTTTTGAATAGCATGGGATAATCCCTTTTTCCTCTTGTCTTCCATCTAGTGATCTCTTCATCATCCACATATCTTTTTAATGGTTGGTTGTATGTCATTAGTAAGAGTTCAGCAAAAAAGGTTACATTCTTTCTATTGTGTATAACTTTGCTTCTTATCTTCTTTGCTTTATATTTTTCCCCAAGATACTCCACTAGCTAATGTGGTATTATGTGCCCTACAACCAAACCCTCGATTAACTTCGAATTTCACCTGTCTGTCGCTTTTCTACTATAACTTGGGTCCTCAACCCATATTATATTCAAAATAAAACCATGAAACAATTCAAGTAGCATCCTCCATCAATAATACAATCTCATATTACGATTTAGGATATCTGAACTGTACATCAAGTTTCATAGATGTTGAAGCCATCAAATGCTTTTCTCCCTAAAGAGTTTATGCAAACTCATGTCAAATGTTTTATGGTTAATTCATCATCATGGGTCAAATGTTCTTGTCCAGAGGCCTTTCTCACTATTCACATCAATTTGTCATTAGGATTTTCAATAATGTTCCCATTTATGCAAAGCAAAAAGTCTCTTATTCATAACCGAGTACCCTTACTAGGTCATGGTTGAATCCTTCGTCATCATCCTCTTTGTCCTTTCTTTGCTTGATGGTTTTCTTCGTAACCTTTCAGTCCAAAGGTTCTATACTCAATCCAGTAGGGTTAGTCCTTAGGAAATTCCTTCAATTGTAAAATTCCACTTATTTTGGGAACAAGTACATTAAGCTTAATGTCTTTAATGTAAGACAACTAGACTTTGCAAACTCATTTGAAGTTAATATGATAGAGAGTTTACCATCCCTATCATCCTCTAGCATTGAGCCTCTCACGGCATGTTTGGCTCATTTTGGCTTTGATTTTGACATAGATAGCTCCATTAACGAAGCGAATGGTTTACTTAATATTGCACCATTATAGAACACTTCAAAATGGAAAGCCCACATAGGAACTCTTACATTTCCTAAGCATACCTTTGATCCATTTATTGAAGATGCACTTGAATCGAACCTACAATTGTCCTAGAAAGTGCATATTGTGATAGCTTTAGTTCATTTGATCCCTTACCTATTACCCATTTCCCACATCCTAATTTAGAATAGGAATGAGACTCCATTGATATTTTTATTGAACAGCAATATTCTTTAAGCGGTGTAGAAGATGATACCGGTGGTATAAGTCCCATTAACTCTCTACCTCAAGATTAAAATGAAAAACCTTTTACGGAAATGCAAAGTAAGCTTAAGCCTAGCTTTCAGGAAGATGTCAAAGAGGAGGAATACTTTTAGGTATTCGATGTTAGGATCACATGTTCCTAATTTGATAGTTCTTGTGTCAAGTCAAATCCACTTGGTCCCAAAAAATGTAAATTCATTGTGGTCCATCATGGTATCTTATTACCATGAGATTTTGAAATGGAGCAAGTTTTCAAGAAACTCCTTCATGATTAATTTAGATTTAGGTTAAGTAGATTAGTTAGTTAACTTTAGTTTTAGTATTGTTGCATTTTGCATTTGCATTATTGGCCACATCAACAGATAAATGCACCATCTTTAGAGTGCAGGTATTATCATTGTCACCCTTCTCCTCCTACATCGTTATTTACTTTGTCCATGCTTTTAAAACAATGGAGAACAACGTTTAATTTAAGTATGGGGGTAGGTATTTAAATTTTTGATGTGTCTAGAGTTCTCTTTAATCCTTTATTTTGCATTTATTTTGAAGAAAATTAAAAAATAAAAAATTTGAATTTTTTTTTTTAAAATTTCCTTTACACAGGTGTGAATTCAAAAGTTTTAAATATTTAGTATATCTTTTGAAATTTATCTTATTACTATATCCGTATACAATTAGTTCACTATTTTATCTTTTTTTTAATATATTCCATTAAAAATTAGATTCAAATAATTCTTGCACAAAATAACCATATATATAGTTTAAGTTAAAGAGTAAATATAACTTAGAGATCCTAAAGAAGATCTATGAGGACTATTAACACATATGAGTTTTAGGGACATTATTCCATTTTGAGAGGGTTATACATAAATTCAAAGTTTTATGACGTGGACATACATTCCTAGTTTATCTCATTATTCTTCATCTTGGTCAACTATTAAGAAAAAATATGAAAGATTATACCATATATCTCTTAAGTTTATGGCTAATTCAAGCATTATAAAACCTAAGAAATGATAGAGACTATCCTTAGTAAACACAAAGCCTTTAACCTTCCCTAAGTTATTATTTTTTTGTTAGTTCACCCCTAGAGCCTTTTCTTTGTGAACCTATTGACTAATGTCCTTATTAACCTCTATAATATATCCATTACCTAGTTTGTTCTAGAAATATGTAAAGATGGTTGAAAAATTATCTTGAGAAAAGGAAAGAATAACACAGTTCAAGAGATGAACATAAAAAGGCTACAAATAAGAAAAAAATCAAAGAAAGGCTATACCAAATGTTGAAAAAAAATGAATATAAAAATATAGCCAATGCAAAAGGAAATGTTCACTCTTATAAGAAAGCAAAAGTTATGAATATACCAGTACAAGACATTTACATATTCTTTAAACTAACCTTTGTTTATCCTTATACCCATTCTTTTGATAACCTTGTCTTAAGCCCATGTTTCATCCTAATAGTGGCCTAACTTTATCTTGTGAGAAGTATGACTTGGATATGGTTATGAATGAGTGGAGAATGTGTTAGAGTATAACATTCCTAATAGTTGATATCCTTCATGAGACCAGTATCAAAATCTTTCTAATATGTCTTTCTTTGGTATGAAAATATGTGAGAATTTAGTTTTGATAAAAATTATTCCACATAATGAAGATAGATTTACCTATATCTAAGAGACAATCATTTTGAGTGACAAGAATATCTTGTGATATTTGGAGTTAAAGCATACTTTTGGATGGTAATTTAGGTTAAATAATTTAGTTAGAAACTGAGAGTTACATATATTGGCTATGTCCACATACTCGCATTTTGAAGTTGATGAAATAATGAAATATCTTTAGTAGGAGATTATGATTTTTAGCTATCGCTTATTTCTATTAGCGTACTAAAGTTAGGACTTTAATGAGTGCTGAATAGAAGAAAATTCTCGCAAATAAATAAGGGACTTTCATAAAAGTTTTGAAATATTTATGGGTATCATTTCTATAGTCCCTTATGAGACATCAACTCATTCACTAGGGGTAAGCTAGGGTTTAAAGGCTTTTTGCATGTGGAAGGTTGAAAGGAGGGGTGATGTGTGCCTGCAGTGCAAAGGTGGATGATGTGTGTAAAAGAGAGTGAAAGATGTAGGGTAGTGAGTTAATGCAAGGAAGGATAGTGGAAGGGGTCATTCGTTGTTGTACTAAGATGGTATTTGGAGACATGGAAGCTAAGAAGTAAGCAAGGGATGGTGGTGCATGTGGGAATGTGAAAGGAGAAGGATAAGTGGAACTAAGGTGAAGGGTGGATGGCTCTTACATACAGGTTTTAAGCATGCAAAGGAAGTTGTGCAAAGAAGGAAGGGTGAGGCATGGAATTGCCAACAAGTAAAAGGCATGCAAAGGTAAGGTAAAGAATGTGTGTGATGGTGATGTGTGCTACCTACATGATTGCTATGTGATGGAAGAGAAAAGAATGGGGATGAGTATGAGGAAGTGGAAAAGAAGGGAAGTGGGGATGGATGAGCTTCCTTACCTCTTCTCTAATGGATGGAACATGTGGTCTTGTGGAAGCCCTGACAAGGAGTTTAGCTATAATGCTTAGGGGAAAGGTGAAAGATCCCCTTCTCCTTGTCCTTCACTACTTATTCATAGGTTTTTTTAGAGTGGTAGCACTAAGGTTTGAATGGATGAGATGTAGGGAAGAATTGAAGGAAGGCAGGCTAGGATTTAAGGGATGGATGGAAAGGATAAGAGAGGAAAGAGAGAGGGGGAGGCAAGAATTTCATAATTGGATGGTGCTGGATGTGGAATGCAAGTAGAATGAAGGAGATTTTCAAAGATGCAAAAGTTAAAGTGGGGAAGGAAGGAGGATAAGAGTGAGTGGGAAGGAAAAGATAGAAAGAAAATCAAGAAGGTGATGTGAGAATGGGAAAGTAAGGGGGAGGAGGCATAGAACATTGGGTGTGTGTGTGTGTGTGTATTGAAGTTAGAAAGTTGTAAGGAGGGTGGACCATTAGATTAGAAGGGTGGTGGAGATCTTTCCTTCTTTAATGTTTTGATTTTAGTTTTCAGCAATGGCAAGGTGATAGGATTTGTATCTTTGCTATGCTTCTTTCCTAGCCCTTGTATCATCATTGTCCTAGCTTTTGTGGGTGAGATTTGGTTGAAATGTTCTTATCCACAAGGATCTTTTTTCGGTTGCATGTTTTCTCTCCACCATTGGGTGGGGATGCCTCAAAGTTAATGGCCTAGATTCATTTGAGATTTCCTTATCAACTCTTAATTTCCCCTTATTTTTTTCCCCAGCGCCCCCACTTTTCTCATTTGTACCCTGGACCTATAAAATATAGAATTAGCCCTAATTAGTGATGTTTAAGTTATTTTTAAGGCCAAAACCTACTAAATATAGAGGTATGTGTGTAATATTTGTATATTTATCAAATACCCCACATCTAGATTTTGTTAGTCCTTGAGCAAAACTAAAAAATATAAATACAAAAATCTAAAAAAAAATAAATCTTAACCCCATCTATAGGTGTTGTTGTCTACATTTAACATATGCAGAAAGCCTCTGAACCCCTAGTGGATGAGTTGTAGTCTCGTAAGGGTTTACAAAAATAATACCCATAAAATTCTTTTTAAAACTTCCAATGGAAGCCCTCTATCTAAGAGAATTTTCTTGTATTTAGCTTTCTTTAAATTCCTAACTTTAACATGCTAAAAAAATGAACAATAGTTCAAAATCCAACCCTTGTACTAAAGAAATTTCATTACCAATCAATGCTCGGAATGTGAGTGTGTGAATATAGCCAATATATATATATATATATAGTTTTCAAGTAAATTATAATCTAACTTGTAGTCCAAAATTACGCTTTTACTTCAAATCTCATAAGTTATAGTTAGCACTCAGAAAGAAATTACTAAAAAAGGTTAATTTTCTCTTTAATATGTGAGTAGAATTATGTTTATCAAGGCCAAATTTTCCACATATTTCATACGAAAGAGCAATAACTTACAAAAAATCTAATACTAGTCTCATGAAAGATATCAACTATTAGGAATATTATACTTTACTAAAATCCCTACTCAATTATAATCATATCCAAGTCATACTTCTTCTAAGATTAAGTTAAGACTTCTATTAAGGATAAACAAATATTATTTTTCATTGACTATCCTTTTCATTTTTCCTCTTTGAATTTTTTATATCCTTTCTTTGAAATATTCTCTTTTTAGCCTTCTTGATGTTCATCTCTTGACTTATATAGCTCCTACTTTTCTTAAGATGTTCATTTTCAATGAACTCTACATATTTTTAGAACAACTAGATAATGGATGTAATGTAGGGGTTTGAATGGCCACTAGTCAAGGAGCTCACAAAGAAAAGGTTCATAAAAAAGGTTCAAATGGTTAACTTGTGGAAAAATAACATAGAAAGGCTAAGGCTTTGGGTTGAACAAAGATGGCCTTTGTCATTTCCTAGGTTTCATGTGACATAAAAAAGACCACAAACTTAAGAGAAGATATAATGCATAGACTTGTAGATGTTTTCTTAGTAGTTCACCAAGATGAAGAATAATGAGATCAACTAGGAATTTTTGTCTGTTGAAGAAAACTTTAGAATTTATATAACCCTAAAAAAAACAAAATCTCTAAAACTCCCATGGGTTAATAATCTCCACTTATCTTCTTCAACGATCTCTAATGATATTTTCTCCTCAACATAATATATATATATATGGCTATTTGTGTCATGAATATTTCAAGTATAATTTTCCATAGAATACTTTAGATAAATGATAAAATAGTGAACTAATTTCATACAAATCAATTAGTTACATAAAGTTCAAAAGTGTATTAAATACTCAGAAATTTTGAATTGTCATTTTTTATTTATTCAAAGAAATAAAGAAAGAATCAGAATTAGATACATCAAATCTGAAAGTCCCTATCCCCAGACTTAACTTAAACATTATCCCCAATGTTTTTATAAAAAAAAAATCATGGAAAAAATGAATTAACTAAGTCCAAAGAGAAGGGTTGGAAGGATTGTACCTGCACTCCTCAGATGGTGCAATCACATGTTGATGTGAGCAATTATGCAAAACATACAATAACATATAGAACACTAACTAATCTTTTAAATCTAAACCTAACTAAGTAATCTAAACCCTAAACCTAAACTAACTATGAATGAGTTGCTAGAAAAATCTCTCCACTTTCTCATGCTAATCTATGTACATTTTCCACCCACAATTTTAGGTGACAAAAAGATAATGACATTATAGACCACCATTAAGAAGATTTTTTTGGATCAACTCGAGGTGAATTGCACTAGTAACTATCAAATTGGCTATATGGGATGTCAACATAAAAAATAAAAAAAACAGCAAATTTTCCTCCTCTCCTATATCTTCCTAAAAGCTAGGGCTAAGCTCATTCTACAGCTTCATTAAAGGATGTTCATTATCATCTAGATACAAAGAAATGGTGAAGCATAAACTCTTTCCATCATCTTATGTACACCCTTGGGTTAGTTGATGTTCTGCAGAAACATCAAAGGACTATCCTTCTCGTTCTTTGTTAGGATCTAGGGCATGAATAATAGGCAAGCGATGAGATGAACTGACATTATCATAGTTTACACATTGTAGGATAGGTGGTGGGTACAAATTGAGGGTATCTTCAATTAATGGCTCAATGAGAAAGTTAGGAAAATGTAATGGATCATATGCCAAATTTTCATGTTGAACTGTCTATTAAAGGTGTAGTATTAAGTAAACCATTTATTTCATTAATGGAGTTTCCTATATCAAAATCATCAAAGCCAAAATAAGATAGACAGGCCTCGAGAGGATCAATGTTAGAGGATGATAGGGGTGGTAGACTCTGTTTCATATTGACTTCAAAAGGGCCTTCAAAGTCTAGTTGTCTTGCATTAAAGACATTACACTTAATGTCCATGTTTCTAAAGGACAACTTCATGATAATTAATGATAACATTTGATGTGGCTAAGAACAACCATCCCAAAATGACTGGAACTTGACTCCATGGTCTGCTACAGGTTGTGTATCTAAGACTAGAAAGTCTACTAGAAATAGAAACTTATCAACCTATACTAGAACATCTTCTACCTCAGTATGAAGAACTTTAATGGACCTATCTTCCAATTTTAGTGTAGTGGTTGTTGTTTTGATTTTACCTAATCCTATTCCTTATATACAAAATAAGGAAATAGGTTAACAAGCAATTGTGGGGTTCCTAATCAAGCATGATATAGTGGGGTACCTTGGATCTCTATATGTTGGTGGGGTCTTTGTTGGAGGATTGAGCATGCTTGGTTGGTAAGAAAGGCTTTCTTTTATAGATGATGTTTTCCTTTGTGGGTGGAGAAATTTTTTAGAAACTTGGTATAAGAATGTATATCCTTGATTGCATTAAGTAATGGAGTATTTATATTGACTTGTTCGAACACTTCCATTAACTTATCAAAATTATTTTCATTCTTAGCCATTCTGAGATACTAAGGAAATGGAGCCTTTGGAATATAATGCATCTTTGGACCATGGTTAGGAGAAGTAAGAGATGAATATTTCTTCTCTTTTCCCTTGTCTTTTTAGGGCTCTCATTGTCCTCAACTTTCTCAATTTCCTTAGGCAACCCTATCTGATTATCCATTATCTTCCCACTAGTAAGGGTACTTATGGATTGGGTTTATTCTTGACATGTCTTCTCACTAGTAGCTATAACAATCTCATACTAGCCCTTAAGGTTGGCTATGATTGACGAGAAAATTGTCCCTTTCCCCTCTTAGAAAGTATAGTAGCTACTTGACCTACTTACTACTCCAACTATGCAATAGATTGCGAGTGGGTCTACATGATTTTTAAACATTATTTTGAAAATCCAATGAACTCTAGATAAACAAATTGAGGATCTCTTCTAATGATTATTTTCTTTATTATGGATGAAATGATTGTTGTGGACTTTGGGCTCTAAGGAATGGTTGATTATGGGGATCTCATATGGTTCTCCCTGATTATTTCGAGACCATGAAAAATTTGAATGGCAAGCCCATCCAAGATTATAAGTCTCAGAATAGTATTGTGTTTGCTAGGATTTCTGAATGGATTTACTTGCTCCAAAATTTTTATAGGAAATGTGAAGTTTGAGGGGAATAGAGCAGTAAGGTGTGTTGTACTATAACAAGTTGAACAAACCTCATGTGGAGATTGCATAGTGGATTCTCTAGCCAACTCAACTTTTCCTAATTTATTAAGAATATTTTTAATTCATCTATCCTATCAGTTAATATATCTATTTTCTTATAAAGGTCAAGAGTAGCCACTATCTCATACATACCACCTTTCTTTTGAGGCTGTGAAAATATTTCTATTTTAAGAGAATGATCATGTTCCTGACAATTCTCAAACAAAGTTTTGAATAAGTTCCATGCCTCTACATCACTTTTAAACATGAGTGCCCCACCACTAGTGGCATCAATTATATGTTAGTTTATGGGGTGAGACCTTGGTAGAAATATTGTATTTGTTGTCATTTCATAAAATCGTGGTGTAAAAATTTGAGCAACAGGTCCTTCCACCTTTCCTAGCTTTCATAAAAATGCTCACCCTCTTTTTGTTGAAAATTTATCGTTTCTTGACAGCGACATTGATTTTGTTGACAAGAAAAATTTGTTCAAGAATTTTCTTGCTAATTACTCCCAAGTAGTGACGGACCCTACTTCTAATGAATTCATCCATGCCATTGCTTTATCTTCTAAAGAGGAGAGGAATAGTTGTAACCTAATAGAGTCGTAAAAGAAAATTTGTATTTGAATGTAGCATCGCTATCAAGGAATTCCTTGATATGGTGGTAAGGATCCTCCTTATTTACACCATAAAAACTTTGACACAAGTTGGATGACACCTAGTTTTAACTAAAAATATTGTACATTAGTTGTAGGTCACTCTATACATGATGGGGGAGTTTAAATTGTACCAACATTGAATAGTCTCTTAAGGGTTTAGCATCTACTGCTTCATTGGCCATATCTACTTCAAGGTTATTGATATCTACTTGTTTTCTAGTCTACTCGATCATTAGATCTAAGAGCATTAAGTGTAGGTTCAATGATCGACGACCATGCATACACTCATGGTTGGTGTATTAGACTCTATGATAAATACCCAATTTTGTATAAAAAATCATTCAATTAGTTTCCCATGAGTTAAAACTTATAGCATTAAATTAGAGTTTTTGGCCAAAAAATTATAACACACGCATTTCTAACCTAATAAACCAAATATTTGATAATTTATAGGTTCCAAAGCCAATATGAAATACGTTATTAATCGTACTTTTATAGGATTTAATTAAATTTTTTTACTTTTTGGAGGAAGCAAGATGTAATGACTCCAATTTTGTAATATTAAAATCCCAAGTTAGCAATGAAAAGTTCAGTTTTTGCAGATAAGGGCATTTTGGTCATTTCACTATTCACCTTGACTGAACCCAGAAATTTGATCCTGAAAATGGTACCATTAGGTGCGTCTTGGAAAAAGGAATCCAACAAGACCAAAATCACCAAAAAGGGAGTTAAAATGAGCAAGTTATGGGCCTTCGAAGTTCACGGGCAAAAATGTAATTTTCACAAAAAAAAGGGATTTAGCGTGCAAAACACAGGGGCCCGTTTGGATATGGGCACCCTTCATCTTCAACCTCTTAGAGGGTTCTAGAACGGCTGTGATTGGAGGAGAAATCACTGCCATTCTGGAGGTTTCTCCACCGCCATTCAAGGGCAGTGAGAGCCCCCTCCAGAACCCTCTTATAGCTCTATAAATAGAGCTCTTGGGCGCCTCTAATGGCAGCGCAAAAGCTTGAAGAAAACCTGTTGTGGAGGAGCAACCTAGAGGGGAAACGAGGAGAAAAACCCAGCAACGAGCCAGGTATGCCCAAGATCCCTCAAAACTCATCTTCACAGTAGTTTGAAGATCAATTTCCCTAAGTTTTTGCATGAAAAATCATGCAAAATAGAGCCCTGGAGAGTCACCAAGGACCCAGGGACGTTCCCTAGGCTGCACTGGTTTGACAGGGTCAAACCAGGGTGTCCTGAGGACGCCCCAGTCCCCCAAACGAATGAAACGTCCCACAAGGACGAGACGCATCGACTGCGTCTGAGAAAAACCAAACGGGCGTGTCCGTGGACGCGCCCCCAAAAGAGAGAGAGATGGGCGGAAATCCCAGCGCGTTTGCAAATGCTCCCATTGAGGGGTACACCACAGATGTGCAGCACACTAGCAAGCCAGGATTTTTTGTTCCTTAAGAAAAGGCGGGCGCATGCCGCTGACGCGCAGCACGCTAGCATTCTGCCTTTTCACTCTTAAGACCTTTATGTACGTATGACACTAAAACGCTTATAACTTGAGATCTAGAGCTCCGATTGAGGCACCGCAAAAGGTGTTGTGTCCGTGTCGACGACGCGGACACACCAAAACTATAAAATCCCTGATCAAGGCCCAATCAAAGGTGTTCATGACCCTTAGAATAGGATGGTGACGCATGGCCACTAGACCTTTGGAAAACTGATAATTCCAAGGGCCAATTGGGACCTTAGGACACCCATAGGCATAGGGATGGAACCCTAAATGCCTAAGTAATAAGACCAACCACTCTAAAACCCATAAAGATAGGCCAAACTAACCTTGATTCCCCAAACCATGTTCAGGAGCGTACGAGGACAAAGGGGTTAGCGTGACCTAGCCAGGTAGGTGCCCTATCGCTACTAAATTCTTTAAAAGAACTATAATTGTTTTGAGAATACATGATTTAAGTATATGACTTGTTTAGCATGACTTAATTCAGCATGCATGTGATAAATGCTTTGTGCATAGACATGTTTTCTAAATGGTTGCATATACATTATGCATATATTTGTTTTGCAAACAAGTGCATACATTGCATGATTTAAGTACTTGCAAAAATTGCATGTCCTTGAGGGTTACCAAAAGACGCTAGAGTGCCGAGGGCCAGGCAGTTGTGAGGAACCCAAAGAGGATAGGTTTTGAAAAAGAGGTTTATCGCTTGTTTGATCTTATGTGATTTGGGCTAGTAAGCTCGTGGGTGCTATGCCGAGGGGTCTGGATTGGTCACCCAACCTCTACCACTACTAAGTGGAATGGGTACCACGCCCAAAAAGGGCATGTCCCTACGTTGACTGCATGTGGTACAGGGGGCTACCACTGGTGTCACGGCACTGGGTCGATGTGTCATATGCCCTGTGGAGGCTATGACGCTGTGTCCTCAGGTACCCGGGGACCACATGGCGGTGAGGTCGTGGGCATAGTTTGGGCCCTATGGTTTGATGATTTATGTGCACTGCATATGGCATGATATGAGGTTGGTCGACCATACCATACTAGATATCTATGAGTTGGATTCATTGAAGCATCTTATGCATATCATAATGTTATGATATATATGTATATGATACTTTTGATTTTGGACTATGTGAATCCTTTAAGTTGTTAGTATTTCAGTTTGACAATGGATTTTGATATCAATATTAAACTTGGGTATTCAGACATGCACATGTTTTGAAAGAGCATATGATTTTAAAACATCTCATGCATTATAAAACTAGCAGTGATAGGCTCCTACTGAGTATAGTATATACTCACCCAATCCTCAACATTTTTCAGACACAAAGTACATACTTAAGGGCAAGGAAAGCTTGTGATAGAAGACACCCAGACTAAGTGCAAGTAAGTAAACCCCTACCTTATCTTTCAATGTTACTTGATTGTAGTTACTCTCTAATAGCTGGGGCTATGACTAACACTTTCTTGGGAATAATATTGATTTAAAACTTTGCCATGACTAGATAATTTGATAATGTGTTTTGACACTCGGGGTTTTTATGAAAGATTGTTTTCCAATACAAAAAATATTTTCATGCATTCCATACTTATAAAACAAGAGTTCTCGCCTTTTTATCAAAATTGCATCATATAAAAACTCGGGTCGTCACAGTTGGTATCAAAGCACGGTTTAACGTTACTCACAGCCCAGTTTTGGGGAGAATAACTTATAATCAAGTTTCATCCATGAAAGAGTAAGGGGTAATAGGATAACACAAACTAAGGTTTGGTGGATGACCTTGTGATTACAAATGCCTAAGAAGAAAGGAAGCAATGCTCCAAGACCTGAAGCCCCACCAGTGGACTCCACTTGGTTAGGCAATGGGATGGCTGAGTTATTCCAACAATTCTTACAAAACATGGGACAATACATGAATAGTCAAAGCCAAACTCTTATCACCTGAGATCCTTCCCCTGATAAAGCAATAGATAGGACTGAGGTTTAGTTAGAAAGGTTTCAAAAACTAGCTCCCTCATTCATAGGAGAAGATGAAGCATCTACAGCTGAAAAATGGTTATTTGACATTGAAAAGATATTTAAAGCCATGAACATAGCTGAAGAAAGAAAAGTACCATGGCCACATTTGTGTTTAGGGGAGAGGCTACCTTTTGGTGGGAAACAGTGGAAAGAACTTATTTTGATCAATGAGAAACAATAGAATGGGAAGAGTTTTAAAAGGTCTTTAATGACAAATATTATCCTAAACATGTAAGGAAACAGAAGGAAAAAGAATTTATGGACTTAGAACAAGGAAATATGATTGTCCAACAGTATGAAAGTAGATTCGTTAGCCTCCGAAGATTTGCACCACGTGCTTGTGCTAATAAGGAAGATGCAGCAGAAAGATTTGTAGATGGGCTCAACCCAAGACTTGGGAACAGAGTTCTAGGTTTCCAACCTTCCATCGTAGCCAAGGCAGTAGAGATGGCCTCCCTATACGAAAAAGATTACCAAAGGAATCAGGCGATGAAGGAAACTAAGAACATCAACACCATGAGAAATAAAGGAAAGAGATCATTTCAGTCATCTGGACCTAGGCCACCTTTCAAGAAGCTGTTTGAAAACAAAGGAAGAAGACTAGACTGGAAAACATGCCCTAAGTGTAACACGAGTCATTTAGGCAAAACATGTCCCATTTTCAACATCACTTGCTATCTTTGTGGAGAACCAGGACATTTTGCTAGGGATTGTTCTAAAAAGAAAGTTGAAGAGCGTAAAGGAGATCAAGTTCCAAAAAGCCAAGGACGTGTCTTTGCCCTCACTTCCAGTCAAGCCCAGGCTTCAAACGCAATACTTGAAGGTATTCTTTCTATCTATGATACACCTGCTAAAGTTCTATTTGATACAAGCTCCACTCATTCTTTCATATCCCGGGAATTTGCATCATCCTTGGACATTATACCACAGGACCTAGACTTCACTCTAGAAGTCATGACTCCTGTAGGCCAGGCACTTCCCACCTACTCTTATCTCCAGGATGTCCCCATTTTGATTAAGGATCATTTTCTACATGCTAATCTCATTCACTTAGATATGAATGACTTCGACATCATCCTAGGTATGGATTGGCTAGCCTTTCATAAAGCCTTTGTTGATTGTCGCCAGAAATGTGTCACTTTTACCCTACCTAATGGAGACACTTTCACCCTCCAAGGAAGAAAGGATTATTCTGGAGCGTGTGTTATTTCTGCCATGAAAGCAGTTAAGCACATTGCTCAAGGATGCCCCTTCTTCTTAGCCAAGATTGAATCTGTCAAGAGTCCCCAACCAAAGCTAGAGGATGTCGAGGTAGTCCGAGAATTTCCTGACGTATTCCCTGAGGACTTACCAGGTCTACCTCCACCAAGGGAAATTGAGTTCATCATTGACCTTATACCCAGTACTTCCCCCATTTCCAAAGCTCCTTACCGAATGGCTCCTGCAGAACTAAAAGAACTGAAGACCTAGTTACAGGAACTACTTGACAAAGGGTTCATACGACCTAACGTATCTCCGTGGGGAGCTCCAGTCCTTTTTGTTAAGAAAAAGGATGACTCCATGAGATTGTACGTAGACTATCGGATGCTAAATAGGGTCACCATTAAAAATAAGTACCCCCTTCCCCGAATTGATGATCTTTTCGATCAACTTCAGTCAGCCAGAGTCTTCTCTGAGATGGATCTGCGATCCGGATACCATCAGCTTTGAATTAGAGAAGAAGATATTCCCAAGACAGCCTTCAAAACTCGATACGGTCATTATGAATTCAGAGTGATGTCCTTTGGTTTAACTAATGCTCCAGCTGCATTTATGGACCTCATGGATAGGGTGTTCAAGGAGTACTTAGATAAATTCATCATAGTGTTTGTGGATGATATCTTAATATATTCTGAAACTCCTGAAGACCATAAGGAACATCTAAGGATAACATTAAGCACCCTACAAGCACACAAGCTATATGCAAAATTCAGTAAGTGTGAGTTTTGGCTGGAAAAGGTTAATTTCATAGGACACATTATTTCTCGAGATGGTATAGCAGTTGACCCCACAAAGGTTGAATTAGTACATAACTGGGAAAGACCTAAGACAGTCACAGAAATAAGAAGCTTCTTAGGACTTGCCGGATATTACAGGAGATTCATCGAAGGTTTTTCACAAATTGCTTTACCTCTACCTAAGCTGACCAGGAAAGGCACAAGATTTGAATGGACTGATAAATGTGAGGAAAGCTTCCAAGAACTAAAAACAAGGTTAACTACAACACCTGTCCTTACCTTACCTTCAGGAAGTGGCAGATTTGAGATATACAGCGATGCCTCGCAATAAGGACTAGGCTGCGTACTTATGCAACATGGGAAGGTGATTGCTTATGCTTCTCGGCAACTCAAGAAGCATGAAGTCAATTACCCGACCCATGACTTAGAATTAGCGGCCATAGTCTTTGCCTTGCGAATATAGAGACATTATTTATATGGGAAAAAGTTTGAAGTGTTTACAGATCATAAGAGTCTTAAATATATCTTTTCCCAACAAGACTTAAACATGCGACAAAGAAGATGGATGGAATACTTAAAAGACTATGACTTCTCCATTCATTATCACCCTAGAAAAGCTAATGTGCTAGCTGATGCATTAAGCAAAAAAACC
Organism: Warburgia ugandensis; assembly: GCA_035236585.1. Classification (NCBI taxonomy): domain Eukaryota; kingdom Viridiplantae; phylum Streptophyta; class Magnoliopsida; order Canellales; family Canellaceae; genus Warburgia; species Warburgia ugandensis. The sequence continues at coordinate 49,987,421 of CP141133.1, read as the reverse complement.
CAAGGGATGTGTGCAAGTTTATTAACTAAGAGATGGAAGCTATTACAAGAAGTAATCACATGGAAACCAGACATAAGTAAGCATAAGATCATTATGGCAGGTCTAACAATAAAGTCGGTTGTGAATGAAAAGGTTAAACAAGAACAGGAAGGAGATCCGGATATACAAGCTTTCATAGGAAAACCAGGGTTTACAAAAAGGGGAGATGGTAGCGTTTACATGCAAGAAGATTAGTGGTACTGGCTAACGAAGAGTTAAGACAAGAAATCTTAAAAGAGGCTCATCGGTCTAAGTATACTCTACACCCAAGAGGGACTAAGATGTACCAAGACTTAAAGAAACAATATTGGTGGGATGGTTGAAAAGAGACATAGGGTAATTTGTGGCAAAGTGTCTAACATGTCAACAAGTAAAGGCTGAACATCAAAGACCTGCGGGATTGTTACAACCACTTGAGTTACCCCAATGGAAATGGGACCATATCACAATGGACTTCATCATAGGGCTACCCAAGACCTCTAAGGGTCATGACATGATCTGGGTAATTGTTGATAGATTAACTAAGACAGCCCATTTCCTTCCTATACATCATACCCAATCCACTGATAGCCTATCTCAGCTATACATCAAAGAGATAGTGAGTTTACATGGTATACCCCTTAGTATCACTTCAGATAGGGATAGCCACTTCACTTTGTAACTCTGGAAGTCTGTCCAAAAATCCTTAGGATCTTCCTTGAACTACAGCACAGCCTTCCATCCACAGACTGACGGACAGTCAGAGCGCACAATCCAGATAGTCAAAGATATGTTGCGAACTTGTGCCCTCGATTGGAAGCAAAGCTGGGATGAAAACCTACAGCTAGTTGAGTTTGCATACAACAATAGCTTTCAGTCAAGCATTGGCATGGCTCCGTATGAGGCGCTCTATGGGAGACCCTGTCGATCACTCACCAGTTGAAGTAAAGTTGGAGAGTCCCGGGTGCTCCAGTCCGAGTTGGTGGAGCAATGCGCCGAGAAGGTCAAACTCATAAGAAGACGCCTCCTCACAGCTCAAAGCCGCCAAAAGAGTTATACTGATCGAAGGAGGAGACCATTGGAATTCAACATAGGAGAGCATGTGTTCCTGAAGATATCTCCCACTAAAGGAGTTATGCGGTTCGGTATCAAAGGCAAGCTTAGTCCGCATTACATAGGACCTTTCAAAATCCTGGAGAAAGTGGGAAAAGTGGCCTACAGGATCGCACTACCCCCTCAGCTATCTAAAGTGCATAACGTATTCCATGTATCTATGCTAGGGAGGTACGTGCCTGACCCCGATCATGTCATCAACCAAGTACCCATAGAGTTGATGGAGGATCTCAAGCTAGAGACAAGACTAGTTGAGAACCGGGATTGTAAGAGTAAGAAGCTGCGGAACAAGGACATACCCTTAGTCAAAGTTTTGTGGAGAAATGCGCACATGGAAGAAGAGACTTGGGAACCGGAGTCAGAAATACGAGAAAAGTACCCCGAGATCTTTTGACTGTATATATAGTAGAATTTCAAGGGCAAAATTCCCCTAAGGGGGTAAGAATGTAATGACTCCAATTTTGTACTATTAAAATCCCAAGTTAGCAATGAAAAGTTCAGTTTTTGAAGATAAGGGCATTTTGGTCATTTCATTATTCACCTTGACTGAACCTAGAAATTTGATCCTGAAAATGGTACAATTAGGTGCGTCTCGGAAAAAGGAATCTAACAAGGCTAAAATCACCTAAAACGGAGTTAAAATGAGTAAGTTATGGCTCTTTGAAGTTCAGGGGCAAAAATATAATTTTTACAAAAAAACAGATTTAGCCTGCAAAACACAGGGGCCCATTTTGATACGGGCACCCTTCATCTTCAACCTCCTAGAGGGTTCTAGAACGGCAGTGATTGGAGGAGAAATCACCGCCATTCTGGAGGTTTCTCCACAGCCATTCAAGGGCGGTGAGAGCCCCCTCCAGAACCCTCTTATAGCTCTATAAATAGAGCTCTTAAGCGCCTCTAATGGCAGCCCAAAAGCTTGAAGAAAACCTGTTGTGGAGGAGCACCCTAGAGGGGAAATGAGGAGAAAAACCCAGCAACGAGCCAGGTATGCCCAAGATCCCTCAAAACCCATCTTCATAGTAGTTCTAAGATCAATTTCCCTAAGCTTTTGCATGAAAAATCATGCAAAATAAAGCCCTGGAGAGTCACCAAGGACCCAGGGACGTTCCCTGGGCCGCACTGGTTCGACAGGGTCAAATTAGGGTGTCCTGAGGACTCCCCGGTCTACCAAACGAATGAAACGTCCCACAGGGACTAGATGCGTCGACTGCGTCTGAGAAAAACCAAACGGGCGCGTCCGTGGACGTGCCCGCAAAAGAGAGAGACGGGTGGAAAACCCGGCGTATCTACAGACGTGCCCACTGAGGCGCACGCCACAGATGCGCAACACTCTAGCAAGCCGGGATTTTCCGTTCCTTATGAAAAGGTGGGCACATGCCACTGACGCGCAACACGCTAGCATTCCGCCTTTTCACTCTTAAGACCTTTATGTACGTGTGACACTAAAACGCTTATAAATTGAGATCTAGAGCTTCGATTGAGGCGTCGCAAAAGGCGTTGTGTCCGTGTCGACGACATGAACACACCAAAACTATAAAATCCCTGATCAATGACCAATCAAAGGTGGTCATGACCCTTAGAATAGGATGGTGACGCATGGCCACTAGACCTTTGGAAAACTGATAATTTCAAGGGCCAATTGGGACCTTAGGACACCCATAGGCATAGGGATGGACCCCTAAATGCCTAAGTAATAAGACCAACCACTCTAAAACCCATAAAAGATAGGCCAAACTAACCTTGATTCCCCAAACCATGTTCAGGAGCGTACGAGGACAAAGGGGTTAGCGCGACCTAGCCAGGTAGGTGCTCTATCGCTACTAGATTCTTTAAAAGAACTATGATTGTTTTGAGAATACATGATTTAAGTATATGACTTGTTTAGCATGACTTAATTCAACATACATGTGATAAATTCTTTGTGCATAGACATGTTTTCTAAATGATTGCATATACATTATGCATATATATATATGTTTTGCAAACAAGTGCATACATTGCATGATTTAAGTACATGCAAAAATTGCATGTCCTTGAGGGTTACCAAAAGATGTTGGAGTGCTGAGGGCTAGGCAGTTGTGAGGGACCCAAAGAGGACAGGTTTTGAAAAAGAGGTTTTTCGCTTGTTTGATCTTATGTGATTTGGGCTAGTAAGCTCATGGGTGCTATGCCGAGGGGTCTAGGTTGGCCACCTTGCCTCTACCACTACTAGGTGGAATGGGTACCACACCCAAAAAGGGCATGTCCCTACGTTGACTGCATGTGGTACAGGGGGCTACCACTGGTGTCACGGCACTGGGTCGATGTGTCGTATGCCCCGTGGAGGTTATTATGATGTGTCCTCAGGTACTCAGGGACCACACGATGGCTAAGTTTTTGGCTAAGTTTTTGGCTTCAAAGCTTGAATGGCTTAGCTTCCTTATATTTCTTGGTTGGAGTAGGAAACCTCATGCATGGTTCCAATTCTTATGCAAAGTAGTGGAATTGCATGGCTTTTTGTCATGGAACATTTTAATCACCTTTGATACTTCTCATTGCCTTCTTTCTTGCCCTAAGATAGCCTTGAAATTTGATTACACTTTGGATTGATGACATTTAGGTTTTGACTCAATCTCTTCATATTGATCTATCTAGGCCATTGGATCACCTTTTCAATACCTACAAAAAAAGAAAAATACTAATTAAATCCTAGAAAATTGTTACAATTCACATATTTACTCTGGATTATTTCTTGAACCTACAAGATACCAAACTTTTGATTATTAAGTTAGAAATGCATGTGTTACATATTTTCAAAAAAAACCTTATAATTGTGCCTATAATTCATAATACATGGTCTACTAATTGGCTATTTTGTATATAAATGGAACACTTATGGTCTTCTTATTTCATCCCTTTGCTATATTTGAATTCCACGCCCCCCACCATTTAGCCATCTATTGAAATCTAATTAAGTGGCCTGATCTCAACCATTGAATCCTCTTAACTCCATGTTAAAAATCTACAAATAGAGGTCTTTTGAATGGCTTAAGGATCTTTCAACTTTTCATAGAGTGCAAGGAAAAAGGTAGGAGAAAAAGAGGGAGGAAGATCATGTAATGACTCCAATTTTGTAATATTGAAATTCCAAGTTTAGCAATGAAAAGTTCAGTTTTTAAAGAAAAGGGCATTTTAGTCATTTCACTATTCACCTTGACTGAACCCAAAAATTTGGTACTAAAAATGGTTCCATTAGATGTGTCTCAGAAAAAGGAATCCAACGAGACCAAAATCACCCAAAACGGAGTTAAAATGAGCAAGATATGGCCCTTTGAAGTTCAGGGGCAAAACTGTAAATTTTACAAAAACGGTTTAACCTGCAAAACACAGGGGCCCGTTTTGATACGGGCACCCCTTCATCTTCAACCTCTAGAGGGTTCTAGAACGGCGGTGATTGGAGAAGAAATCACCGCCATTCTGGAGGTTTCTCCACCGCCATTCAAAGGCGGTGAGAGCCCCCATCAAAACCCTCTCTTAGCTCTATAAATAAAGCTCTTGGGCACCTCTAATGGCAGCCCAAAACATTGAAGAAAAACCAATCATGGAGCAGTGACCTAGAGGGGAAAACAAGGAGAAAAACCCAGCAACGAGCCAGGTACGTCCGAGATCGCTCAAAACCCATCTCCACCATAGTTCCAAGAATGATTTCCCTAGGTTTTTGCATGAAAAACCATGCAAAACGGAGCCCAAGAGAGCCACCAAGGACCCAGGGACGTCCCCTGGGTCGCACTGGTTCGATAGGGGTCAAACCAGGGTGTCCTGAGGATGCCCCGGTTCCCCAATGAGCGGGACGTTCCATTCGGAACGTCCCACGTTGACTTCCATTTGAAAAACCAAACGGGCGCGTCCAGGGACGCGCTCGCAAAAGAGAGGAGCAGTGGGAAAACCCGGCGCGTGTGCAGACACGCCCACTGAGGCACACGCTGCAGACGCGTAGTGCACTAGCACTGCGCATTTTTTTCGTTCCATAAGGAAGCCAGGGCGCACGACGCAGTCGCGCAGCGCCCTAGCATTCCGTTTTTTTCATTCTTAAGACTCTATGTACATACGACACTAAAACGCTTATAACTTGAGATCTAGAGCTCCGATTGAGGCACTGCAAAAGGCGTTGTGTCTGTGTCGACAACACGGACACATCCAAACTATAAAATCCCTAATCAAGGCCCAATAAAAGGTGGGCATGACCCTTACAATAGGATGGTGGCGCGTGGCCACTAGAACTTTGGAAAACTGAGGATACCAAGGCCCAATTAGGACCTTAGGACACCCATAGGCATAGGGATGGACCCCTAATGCCTAAGTAATAGGACCAATTACTCTAAAACCCATAAAAGATAGGCCAAACTAACCTTGATTCCCCAAACCATGATCAGGAGCGTCCGAGGACAAAAGGGTTAGCACGACCTAGCCAGGTAGGTGCTCTATCACTATGAGATTCTTTTAAAAGAACTATTATTGTTTTGAGAACATATGTTTTAAATATATGACTTGATTTGCATGACTTAATTTAGCATGCATGATAAATGCTTTGTACATAGCCATGTTTTGTAAATGATTGCATATACATTATGCACATATATGTTTTGCAAACAAGTGCATACATTGCATGATTTAAGTACTTGCGAAGATTGCATGTCCTTGAGGGTTGCCAAAAGACGCTGGAGTGCTGAGGGCCAGGCAGTTGTGAGGGACCCAAAGAGGACAGGTTTTAAAAAGAGGTTTTGGCTTATTTAATCTTATGTGATTTGGGCAAGTAAGCCCATGGGTGCTATGCCGAGGGGTCTGGGTTGGCCACTTGGCCTCTACCACTATTAGGTGGATGGGTACCACGCCCAAAAAGAGGCAAGTCCCTACGTCGACTGCATGTGGTACAGGGGGCTACCACTGGTGTCACGGCACTGGGTCGACGTGTCATAGGCCCCGTGGAGGCTATGACCGAGTGTCCTCAGGTACCCGGGGACCACACGACGAGGAGGTCGTGGGCATAGTGGACCCTATGGTTTGATGATTTATGTGCATTGCATATGGCATGATATGAGGTTGGTCGACCATACCATACTCGAGATCCATGAGTTGGACTCCATGAAGCATCTATTGCATATCATGATGTTATCATATATATGTATATGATACTTTCAATTTTGGATTATGTGATCCTTTAAGTCATTAGTATTTCAGTTTGATAACGGATTCTTATACTGATATTGAGCTTGAGTATTTAGACATGCACATGTTTTGAATGAGCATATGATTTTAAAACATCTCATGCATTATAAAACTAGTAGTGATAAGCTCCTACTGGGTATAGTATATACTCACCCAATCCTCAACATTTTTCAGACACCAAGCAAATACTTAAGGCCAGGGACTGCTTGTGCTAGGAACCATTCAGACTAACTACAAGTAAGTAAAACCCCTACCTTATCTTTCAATGGTACTTGATTGTAGTTACTCTCTAATAGCTGGGGCTGTGACTAACACTTTCTTGGGAATAATATTGATTTAAACTTTGCCATGGCTAAATAATTTGAGAATGTGTTTTGACACTCGGGGTTTTTATGAAAGATTGTTTTCCAAAAGAAAAAGATTTTCATACGTCTCATACTTATAAAACAAGAGATCTTGCCTTTTTATCAAAATTGCATCATATAAAAACCCGGGTCGTGACAGATCATCCTCACCCAAGCTCCCTTCAAGCTTCCTTGTTCAAATGCTTTGGAGATAAAGGTAGGTTCTCAACCTATTCTAATTCCTTTCTTGCATGATTTTCTTTTTCTTTCTCTTCCAGCTTCTATCTATTCCATTCACCTTCTTTTTGAAAGCATTCATTTAAGTTTTGTTTAATTAGATTACATAAGCATATCATTTATGTTCTCTTATATTACACACATGGTTAAGTTCAAGATTTTCTTTAGTTTTTCATTGTATTTTCTGTTCTTTCCTTGCTTTGTAATTGACATATAGTATTTTAGTTTCCTTCATCCTAGAGTAGCATAAGTGCATAAACATTTTTCCTTTCCGTTTAACTTAGTCTTGCAAGCATATAGGTGTTAAATTTTTACACGCATTCCCTCCAATTTGGATGAATAGGTCGTTTTCTAAGTGTCATGCACACTTTATTTTGTAGTTCATTAAATTTTATTTCCTTAGGTTATCTTTCAATTAGTAGGCCGCGTTGGTAGTATAGCTTTCCATTTAGCATCTTTTCTTTCCATGTTTTAAGCGCATTCCTAATTTAGAGGTAGCTAGGGTAGTTTCTAATTTTAGATTTCATGTTTAAATCTTAGATTCCTTAGTTTTTAGTTGTAGTAACTTTCCATTTTTATTTCCAAACATCATAGTGTTACCTTAGGATTAATTTAAGATCTTTTTAGAAACTAATTGGATGGTAGATTATTTGGTTTAGCAATTTCCTAGTTTAGAAGCATACACTTTTCTAATTCAAAAAATCATATATGACTTAGTTTGACTTTTTTATTTCCTTTGCATACATGCTAGGAATAGTTTAAAAACTACATACATGTTAATTGCTTGGATGTAGATTGCATTCCTCATTTAGAATTCCTCACATAGCATTATAGTTAATGCATCATAGCTCACATACTTGTAAGCATCACCAATTTCTAATTTCAAGCATGACACGTGCATAATTGCATAGATGAAACTTTCCATGTTAGGATAGCATTCCTATTCCTCTTTGCCATCTATCACTTACACACATCGTCTTGTCTCTTTCCTTATCCTTTCTAATTCCATGTTAGACTCTCCCACTTTCTAATATAGATTGTATCCACAATCCATGTTAGTTAGTTCATGGATATTTCTTCTATATCATCTTTCTAATTTCTTTTTATGGGATTGCAATAAGGAAAAGGGAAGGAATATTATGTCCTTTTATGTCAATAAGGGTACTTTCTAATTACTAAAGTAAGGTTGAGCAAACATCTAAATCCATCCATAAAGCCACCTAGATTTCTAGCTAATGGCTTCATGTTGAAGGATAGGATTACACCATGGACCTATTCCTTGCTTCATCACCTTAGGCTAGAATTAGCAGGTCATATGCCAAGGGCTACTATCTCTCCTTTGTTTTCCTTTTGTTCTAATTCATGTTTAAGGTAGGAACCCCTTCTATGGTTCACCCTATTGTAAAAATGAATGACCTCTTACCTCCTCTCTTTCTAATTCCTTGAAGTTACTCTCTTTTTATAGCTTCTAGCTTAAGGAACATAATCTTCTTTCTATCCTAGGGTGGTGATTGTTTGGGAAAGTTATTAGGCTCCACTTCTCTTAGCTGCCCAATTATCTCATTCTTAAGGATCAATCGATGGGATTTGTTTTGGGTTGTGGCATGTTGGGTTAAGGAGATGAGAAAAGCCGGTGGTAACTTTAGTGTATTTGGGGTTGAAGAGAAGTGTAGAAGCTCCTATTGAGTAAAACAACATGAGGACCCTACAATAGAATTGAAGCCCAGATTTGAAGGAATTCTATTTCCTTTCTTTTCATTGCTTATGTAACAAATCCATGTACTTTTTTCATTAATGAAATAGTTTTTTTCCTTTCCTAGTTACCTTGCTTCTTTACTTTAATTCTTAGTTAGTTGTAGTTTTAGAAAGTTTCCATATTTATTTTCTTATTTTATTTAGATAGTTTCCCAATTTACTTAATTTCTTTCTTTCTTGATTAGGGTTTACTTTCTAGTTGCTTAGTTTGGTTGTTTAATTTAATGGTTACTTCTTAGTTAGTTATTTGTTTAATGTTTACCTCTTTACTCTTGAATTCTTGTCAGGTTAAAGTAAGATAACCTAAATACTAATTAACATCATTTTATTAAGGAGACTTTGTGCAATCTACTTGTATTTACCAATTATATACTGCAATAGGCCATGCACTTGTAATAATAATTAAGAAACATCATGGGCCAAGAGATGATGATCAAATCCACCCTTGATCTTACAGGGATAAGTGCCTGTACTAATTCATTTAAGCATTCTAACATAGTTTGATCAACATATATTCACCTTAAAGCTTGTAAACATGCATAATGTTCAAGAAACAATAGTATATATAATGCAAATCCTAGAATGCAGTAGTTAAGAAAGTGTTAAGAAAGTGCTTTCTATATGATCAACACTACCATCCACAAAAATTAATGCAACCCTAATCTAGGAAATAGAAATAAGTAAAGATAGCTCATAGTGGTGCCATGAAATCAGTCTTCTCTTATGAGGGTAATCCATTTACATTTTACCTCCTCTTCAAGGTTAGGATGGTCCACCTTTTACATGTATTATTACAACCCTTTTTAAATAATTGAATCACATTATAACAATTTAAAAATTCAATCTCACTATAATCGACTCAAATAAACAAATTTAGAAACTATCCTAAGGTCTTCTTCCAAATCTTTATTTTTCCACAAATTCCTGCACAAATAAAAAGGAAAGTATCAAATTCTTTCAGGAATAAGGAAAGTATGCAAAAACAAATGCAACAATTCTATATACAATCATAAGGCTATCACTAGTGGCAAATTAAAGAAAACATAGTTTCTAATTATAACTCCATTCTGAGTCATAGACAATGACATCCAAAACATGTTCTATTTTAATAATTACCACAAATGCATGGTTCCATTGAAGTATATAATCAATAAATACGAGTTGATCTCACAAGGACACTTTATGAATTGAGGTTAATTAAAATTAAGTTTCTTTACTCTAACCTAACCAACTTTCATCAAGAAAAGGAAATCAATCTAAATAAATAACTAAGTAAATAACCACAGCAAAGAGATAAACTAAGAAATTAGAGCAACTAAGGAAATAAGCTAGAAACTAAGCAAGGTTAAAAACTAAAGAAATAAAAGACAACTATTTCACTGATAAAATTTGATAATGAGTACAATAAAGAAAGGAAAACAAAGCAAAAAAAAAAAAAACTTCCTTGGAGTCTCTGCTATAGGAGTCCTTTGTTGTGTCACCCAATTAGGCTCTTTACACATCCACTTCTTCTTCTTTCAGGCTTGAATTCTACTTTATAATCTTCTTATTGTATCACTCAACAAGGACTTATACACTTCTCTTCAACCCAAGTTATACTATTTTATAACTATGCTCTTCTCATCTCCTTAACTTGACACTCTAGAAAGCTAAAGTAATCCTTGACCATGCTTTAGGAATTAGAAAGAACCTTGGCTTCCATAAAAGGGCACTAGGGTTGTCTTCCTTCCTTAGATTCCCATATCCTAAAAGAAGAAAAGAAAATGAAATACTAGAAGTAGAAGGGGTTTGGTACATTGATTAAAGAGTAGGATAGATGAATTGTGTAACAACCCCAACTTTTATGAATATAATTGAATTATTAAAAATTAAAAGTTAAAATTTTAAAAGTGGAATTGGAACTTTGAGTTCTAGGAAAATTCATTTTTATAAAAATAAAATCAAGACTTAAAACTTGGATGTTTGTAATGTACTCAAAAAACTGATCAGAATGATTATAAGTACATCAAATTTTGAGTCCGAATGAAAAATCCTTATTTTTCTCCATTTTTATGAATAAAAGGATAAATGGTAATTTTACTTGTAACCAACACCCAAGACATCAAAATTTGGAATGTGCTTGGAAATATAATTCCAACACCACAAAGTACACTCAATTCCGAGTTCGGGAGAATAAAACAGATTTTTCTCCATAAAAGGGCAAAATGCTCTTTTTGCACATCTGTGGGGCCCCCAAAGGACCCACAAATATATCCAACGGCCAAAAAACATGTAATCATGAGTCAAACCACTACCAACTGCTAGTGGAGAAGGAGGTGGTAGTAGTAATCCAATGACAATTTAATAATAAAAAAGAAATCAAACATGATAATTACATGTAACTATGGAAAATTCAAAAATCTCTATAAATAGCTCACAAGATTCCCAAAAATTTTCCTAATGTTCTTCATGAGGTCTCCTAATATGCCTCAAAATCCTAGCTCCAAACTCTCCCTCCATCTTCCCCATTTATCTTTTCTTTCTCTCTTTTTCTCTGTGGGCGTGTCCCTAGATGCACCTAGGTAGACGACCCCTGTGTCTACATTAGGAGCGTCTAGGAACTCGCCATCCCTGATAAACCAAGGTTTTCACCTAGAAAATCATAATTCAATTAGCCATCACATTCTAACTGTTAATTTTCAATCTTCACCGTTGGATCTAGTCGAACAGGGCTGATCTACAAAAGGGATCTACAAAAGCCCTAAGTTTTCATGATGATCCACCTCCTGAATTGTTGAGAAACTCAAAATGAAGAACCTCTGGTATTGTCACTGTCTCCAACATATTCTTCAATTAATTCTGGCCAATCTAACCAGTAATGGAAGATCTAGAACTATTGAATCACTTCACGATAGGGGTATCTATGTTTCCCCCATGTTCCTTAATCTTCTCTTGCAACGGGAATGGGAAAATATGGACTATATGCATTATCCGGCATAGGGTTTTATTTCACTAGTAAATCCCTCGTCTAGTGAAATTCCTTCACTGGACCAGCACAAGTAGGCCACCCACATACTCCCCTTTCATTTCCATCATCCCTTGGGTGATTTCTGGCTATCCTTGATCTCCTCCAGGATTGATCCATCAGAAATGATGGATCCGACAACAGATGGTGAGATCTCCATCTTTAATAGCTCAAAAGTAAATTATGATCCATTGGATGGATTCCTGGGGCCCAAAAACCCCAAGAGATGAAACCTCGGCCATTGGCTACCTAGGATGGAGGAGATCAACCGATGGGTGATCCAACGGTCCAGATTTGGACTGTCTCGCCTATCACTAGTCACCCATCCTTGGTGATGGGTAATCCCAGGTAATAGGCACAGGCCGACCTTTCATTTTGTTGTTTTCTGTCGGGATGATATCAACTGTCCAAATTTTTAACTGAGAGCTTATTTCTTCAATTAAGAGATCAATTTAGCTATGATTTTATATCTGAAAGTTTCTATAGATTCCTTGTCACTTGTATGAGTTATTGAACTCATAAGATTTAGGCTTTAAATATTATTTACTTGTGATAATCATTAAAATCCATCCAACAATAATGGATCATGATCAATATGATCTCAAAATAGAGATCTGAACTAATGGATGGATTTAGGAGGTCCCAATACCTTAATGACTATGATCATAGTAAAATTTCAAGATCTCTAGGTCAAGTAATTAAACAAAAACAGTAACATCAAATATCATCCCTTAAAACAGGCTAAAATCTTAAAATCCAAATTCTGATCACAATTTAACTCCATATTGACATTAAAAAGTTGAGTTACAATCCTCTTGATGAGGAGAACCTACTGAACCAATAAAATCATGAGTTTATTTCATTAAACGTTCTGAATTAAAGTAGATAAAAGTACTAACATCCTTGATCTATAAGATCTGGGATGATCAGACCATTCAAATCATTTTGGATTATGATCTAATGATATATTAACTCAAATAAATGGGTTGGATGTAATTGAATTGGCAGATCTTAAGAGATTTAGCCTTAAAAGTAGTAAAATCAATAAAAATGAATGGTCATCTCTTTGATCAATTTGATCAAGGAGGATTGGATGGTATGGATGTGTTTGGATGATGATATAAAGTTAATATCATGTGGATTGATGGACTTGATGATGATAATTTGAGATATATTAAGGTCTATGCGCTTAAATTGGATAAATGACTTAAGATCTTCTCGATCAGTTGGATCAAGAAGGATCAAATCATTTGATGAGATGCATCAATGATCTAGTGATAAAATCACATTAAGAAGATGTATTAGATCTAAAGGAAAATGAAAGATCAAGATCTAAACCCTAAAAGGGATGAAAAATGAATAGAAATCAGCTATGACCATTGGATCATGATGAATAGTTGTGGCATGTTAAACTTTCATTTGAATTATTGAATGTTATTATAATTGTATTATATTGCTTAGTAGATGTAATTGTTAGATTTACTTATTTATTTATCTATTTATGTTTTAATGCTTATGTTATGAAAATTACATTGAAAATGTAATTAAATAAAAAGTAGAATTGAAGGACATTTACATGGAATGAATGACATGGACTTAATGACAGTAAGGGATATAGTTAGTAGGATACTATAAGGAATATCATTTTCTTGGCCCAAATTAGGAGAATAATGAAACTCCATCAATGACATTTTAAATGTTTATGGACTTAATTAAAATCAATTAGAAAGAATACTTATGGTTAAAATGCTCATAGGAAACCTTATGAAAGGTTGAGCTAAGGTCACTCTAGTGAATGCTAAATATGGTGGTTAAGGAGGTTTCTAATAGAGCCCCACTCTACCCCTACCTTCCGTTGATGTTTGTGAGGTCTAAACGCCTCCTTACATGAGGGTTGAAGTAACTACATTGTGTTCAACCATTCAACTAGTAAGCCTTAGTCAATTGGAAATAAGAGGAGCAGTCTAAACTTAGGATGAAATAAGCTATCTTCAACTAGTAAAACATTAACTAGTTGAATAATAATAATAGGATTATACAAAGTTAGTAAAATATCTAATCTTAATAAAAATGGTGAGTAAGATAACCAAGATCAAACAAGATCTACAAGGAGATCTTGAATTATCAAGAACAATAAGAATCATAACATTGTATTGTCTTTAATATGTATGCTTATTAGTATGTATGTTATAGATCAAATCTAGATCATTAGATTAGATAATCCAAACCCTTAATCAAATATTATTCAAGGAAGAGAACGAGATTCATCCTCCTTAGAGATGATCAAATAACTGAACTTAGATCAAAGAAGAACTAGATTATAGAAGATTTAAGCCCTTGATCTTTATCGACAAGTATAGATTGTTGATTAAAGGATCTATGAAAGATCAAGATCAAAGACGGATACACAAAGACTTAGAGATAGAAAATACTTAGATCTGAAAGGTTAGATGATCATTCTAATAGCCAGATGTATTGATCAATAGGATAAAATACTATCTTAGGAAGATAGATTATATGGATGATAGGAACACAAGACAGATCTAGATCCTTTATATCAAAGGAAAAGATTAGATAAGGAATATAAATAGGAGATTATCAAGAATTGTACAGATAATGACAGTATGTACGTGTTTACGGATTACATACATCAAATATGGAGGATTTGAAGGAATGGAATTGTAATGACCTCGAATTTTTGTAAATTATTAAGGAAAATTAATAAAGTTTGAATTTTTAGAAATTAAAATTTGGAATATTAGGTTATTGAAAATTCTCTTTTTATAGAGATTATATTATAAATTAAAACATAGAAATTATGGATGTTCTTGGAAAATTGATCGAAACAACATTAAGTACGTTCAATTTTGAGTTAAAATGAAAATTCCTTAATTTTTCCATCTGGGGGTAAAATGGTAATTTTACCCATATCCCATATCCAAGAAATAAGACCTCAATATTCATGAAGCACTTAGAAATACGATTCCAACGCCACTAAGTATGCTCGATTCCGAGTTCGGACAAATATTGCCTATTATTCTCCAATTTTGGAGTTAAAAGGGCAAAAAGGCCTTTTCACATAAAAGTGGGGCTTACAAAGTGGGCCAACATTCTAGAAGCGCCAATAATTGCTCAGTGTATTATTGCTGGTAGTGGAGATTGTAGTGGGAATGGAGAATGCATTAGTAATTTAAAATTCTAAAGTAATAAAATATCTTATTAAAAAAATGACAAAAAATTCAAATTTGGCTATAAATATGTCCCAAAAATTTCTAAAAATTTTCAAAACCTTAACCACGAAATTTCCAAATCTTCCCTAGAATTTCAGACCCAAATTCCCCTTCATCCCTCCCTAAACTCTCTTTTCCTTATTTCTCTCTCCTCTTTCTAATTGGAACAAGTAACCTAAATTCAATTAGGCACTCCATTCTAGGAAGAATCTCATTAATTCCACCATCCATAACATCCTATACTATAGTATATACAAAAGTCCCAAATCAATTTCAAGATCCAACGGTTCCAACAACAGAAATCACAAAAAGGTGGATAATCGGGCTATATTATCATCAACCGGTAATTCTCTCAAATTGGGCTTCAATTATATTATTTTTCTCCAATCAGGTAGGTGGAACTACTTCCCATACATATTTATTATGTTTTAGTGTAATTCTTATTTTTCTGTAATTTAATTTGAATGAAAAATGGTAAAAATAAAGTAAATACCAGACCCTTCAATTTATGGTGATAGAGAGCTCAGATGGAAATTCTGAGCTCTCCAATCAATCTAGAAGGGTCAAAAACCCCTAGGGTACAATTTTCAAGAAAATCTAACAAGGTTTGGACCCTCAATTGAGAGAGATTAATTCTACTGGGCCCAAATCAAATCTGGACCCTAGGAACGGCTGTAAACTTCAATTTAAGATTGTGGAGTCATATGAACTCCAAATTGAGATAAAAGAGAAGCTATGGAAATCTTGTAATGTCTAGTTTCTAATGAAGTCATAATATTTCTAAAAATTATTTCTAAATTATTCTGTATTTTGGAAATAAGTGTCCAATTTCTAAGATCTGAGGTGATCAGATCTTGGAAATTTATTTTAGTGATGATATAATAATATAATAAAGTAATATCTATGGTTAGTTTGGACAGATCTTGGATAAAATAGGGGATCTACCCTTTGTGGTAGAAAAACCCTTAAAAAAACTACAAAGGGACCCACTTGATCAATGAGATCAAGTATGATCAGATCATTGGGATGGATTAAAGGGATGATATTATGATAGAATCCAGTTAAATCATTGATGAAATGTGACAAAATCAAGTGGATATGATTTTTGGATCTTAATGGATTAAAAGCCCTAAAGGTAATTAAAACCCTTAATCTAAAGGAAAACACCTAAGATCTAATGGTTGGATCATATTTAAAGGTTTATAATAATCTTAATAAAATTAGTTTAATTGTCTTTTATTGGATATAGAAGTGTAAATGTGATTTATGTTTTAAGTTTTAATTGTCTTTTATTGGAAATAGAAGTGTAAATGTGATTTATGTTCTAAGTTAGAAAGCATGATAGTGTAATCTTTAAATTTTAGTATGATATGCCCTAAATGAGTAATTTGTTAGTAGATTTGATTCTCTTAGGCTCATGTTAGTGTAAATTAGGATTTAAACATGATTTCATTATGATAGAAGATGTGTTTTATAACTTAGGATCATGTTAGTTTTATTTCACTAGCTTAAGTTACATTCATAGGAAGAATGTTAGTATATAGTTGTTAAACTTAAATTTGATTTATGCTTCCAAGTTGATGATTTACTTATTGTCAAATTTTATTCAATTGTTAAGTAATTGTTAAGATATAAGGAGCATAAATCACCAAAAATGTAAACTAATGAAATATAGAAATTCATGGACAACTAAGATGAATGAATAATTTTGACTTAATAAGGGCTATAGTTAGTAGGACAATATAAGGAATGATTTATCATTTCCTTAGCCCAAAGTAGGAAAATAATGAACATCCATGGATGACATTGAGCATATTCATGGAAATTGATTAAAATCAATTAGAGAAGGGATTTAAGGTAAAGAGCTCATAAGAACCTTGTCGAAGGTTGAGCTAGTACCACTCCAGTGGACTCTGAACATTGTGGTTATAGGGGGTATACAAGAGCCAAGTGCTTTTCCCTCCCCTCTCATTGACGTAAGAGAGGTCTAAACACCTTCTTACATGAGGGTTGTATGAACCACTTTTTGAGCAGACTTTAACTGGTAAGTACTAGTCATCCTGAAATAAGGAGGAGTTGTCTAGTAATAGGAAGAAATAAATTATCTTCAACCAAGTAAGATACTAACTGGTTGAATAATAATCAGAACATAAAAAGATAGCAAATTATCTAACCCTAATAAAAATAGTAAGTAAGATAAGGATGATCATGCAAGATGATATCTTGTATGATCAAAAACAATAAGGAAAAAGAAACATCAATGTAATTTAGATTGTTATGTATGATATAGATAGTATTTGTATAGATGATATTAAACCCATGGATATATGATATTCAAGGAAGAAAGATTCAGATCATCCTACATAAGGATGATCAAAAGACCATGTAGTATATACCCTTGATTAGAAAAATGACATTATACATATGATTTGACAGATGTATGTTGATCGAGACTATGGCAGATTTCAAGGAGTAAGAATACCTTATTGAGGTAGGTGGATTATTAAGAATGCCTTTACATGAAGATACATGTCTAATACATGATCTTATGTTTTGAAGTATTGACATGTATGATACCAATATATTAAGGTAAATACCTCAAATTGAAATATGATCCAACCAAATGATGAGGAAAATAAGTATTAAATAGTTAAGTTGAGAATTGAGAACAACCCTAAGTGAATAGGAAAGTAGAAAATATTCCAGCCCTACATAAACAGACAGATAGTTTAATATGTATAAGTATTATTTTACATACAAGCTTGGAGGCTTACGGTTTTGTTTTAAACAAGCATAGGCCTGGGGATGCTATGCTAGGAGAGTTAAGAGGGTTTGGCCACCCACTCTTTGAAACTTGATGATATTGAATACCAAGCCTAAGAAAGGCTAAAAGTCGGGTGGGGCATTTATGGGAAGGCCACCACCGTGACAGCCATGGTCCTCCCATATGGACATGGATATTGTAATTTCCACTAAGAATGGTATAAGTGGATTATTGAACAGTTATCCGGGCGCGCTGTACGGATCAGACTGCAAGCATAGTAGTCCTTGATTATTTTGCATTATGATGCATATGAAATTGGCATAGTGAAATGCCTAAAGGGATGGCATGATGAAATGTCAGGTAATTTTATATTACCAATATTTTTCCCAAGAAGGGAAATTCCTTGTATAGTAACTGGCTGAGATACAAATCTCTTATAATGAAAGGAGTTGATCAACTTTGTATAGAAATGATTCTTGATTATTTTTACATTTTTAATGGATTTGTTCTTATACAATATGTATGCATAATGGTGAACACAAATGACAAGGAAATGAGATGTCCTTATAACTAATAGTTATTAATGAATGTGTTTATGATAGAACGAATTATGGGATACTTGAATATTGAGATTATACTGTCAATAACTTACATTCTTATCCCCTACCAAGCATAGCTTGCTGAGATATTGTAAATGTTCGAATGTTTACAATATCTCAGATACAGAGAAGGAGATTTAGGAGCTCAAAACTTGAAGAACAATTGAAGAATAAGTAATCAGGGTATATCCCTTGAAACATTGTATTGAGAGCATGTATTAAACTTTGAACTTTGTAATTTGGATTGTATATTTGGACAAGTATTGTAAGGATACAATGGGTTGTGTACTATGAACCACTAGATGGATCCTGAAGTTTAATAAATGGGCTATGTATGTGAAGCACTAGATTGATCTTGCAATTTTAATAAAATTAGTTTCTTTGGAAACATATGTTGTACACAAAATTATGTATGTATATGTGAGTGAAATGTGGCATTCAGGTTTTTTTAAAAGAATTTTAAAGAAAAAAATTTCCGCTACTTAAGTTTTCAAAATGTTTGCAAAATTGGTCGACCACCATTTGAAATGATTAACAAAAATGTATTTCAAAAGGATGGGTCACCACAAAGTGTGTGTCAAATGCAAGGGCAGATAATGCATGTAAAAGAAAGTGAGCAATTTAGGGTGGTGAGGGGATGCAAGGAAGAAGAGCGGAAGGGATTGTGCATGTGGCAAACCTTGATTTGTTACCACTGACAAGTGTTTTTGGTGTGATCTATAGGGCCATTGGATTAGAGATTATCCATGGATCAGGAGTGGTCCACATCCTCCTCAACAACAGGATGTAGCCCCCAAGAACCAAGGGAGAGTTTTCATAGTTTACTAGTGGAAGAGGCCTAAGAACATGACTCAAACATGTAGTTTTCTCAATCTACATGTTATTATCAGTGAGTCAGTGAAAGCTTCTCTCAGATTGTGCAGCCTTTGTTTGCATTGATAGAGAAGGATCAGAAATTTGCATGGATAGATAAGTGTGAGAAGAGCTTTTAGGAAATTAAGGAGAGAGTCACATCGGCACCCATCTTGTCCTCACCTGAAGGAAGTGGGGGTTTGTTGTTTACATTGATGTGTTAGGTCAAGAACTAGGGTGTTTGCTTATGCAAAATGGGAAAGTGATTGTGTACACCTCAAAGCAACTCAAGAAGCATAAGGTAAACTACCCTACCCATTAGTTGACCCAACAATTTCTATATTTGCATTGAAAATATGGAGGCAACACTTATATGGTGAAAGATTTGATGTCTTAATTGATCATAAAAGCTTGAAATATCTTTTCTCTTAGAGTAACCTAAACATGAGATAACGACATTTGTTGGAGTACCTTAAGAACTTAAACTTTACCATTTAGTATCATTTAGGCAAGCCAAACGTTGGTGCAAATGCCCTAAGTAGGAAGTTGAGTGGTGATATCTCCAACATTACTATTCGCTCAACATGCTTGGATCAAATCTTGTAGGTCCAATAGTCTTGAGTTAAGACACATGCATACCTTAGTAGAGACACCTTTGAGAAGGGAGTAGATGGCGGAATGAGGTTCTAGTGTAGACTTGTTTCAAATAGTGTAGGGTTGAGGCAAGAGCTATTGAAGGCAATGCACCATTCTAAGTTCACCATGCATCTAGAGTATGAAGATTTATTAAGACATGAGGAGACATTTCAAGTGGCAAAGCATGAAAAATGGCATTGGTGATTATGCCAGCAGGTTAAGGAAAAGCACTAGAGGCCTGCAAGATTTTCTACAGATTCTAAAGCTTCCATTTTGAAAGTGGGACCACGTGACTATGGACTTTGTGGCTAGATTTCCCATGCCCAAGACATCTAGTGGCATGAAGCTATTTGGGTCATGGTGGATCGACTCACCATGTCATCTTTCTTCTATCCCATTTGATAGAAGCAGTCACTTGAGAGTCTAGCTAAGTTATATATTTGGGAGATCATGAGCCTCCATCATTACCACTTTCCATCATATCAGATTGTGACAATAGGCTTATGTCTCACTTTCGGAAAAATGTACTGAAGGGTTTAGGTACTTCTATGCATTTTAGGAGGACTACTTAGATGTGAGAGGACATGTTGAGGGCTTGCCCCTTTGAGATTTTGGAGAGGATTGGTTGAGTAACCTATTGAATGGCACTACCACCTAAGTTATTAGGCATTCATAGAGTATTTCATGTATCGACACTAAGAAAGTATGTGCCTAATCACATGCACAACCTAGATCAGGTACAAGCAGAGTTTCACCCAGATCATACATTTCAAGAGCAACTAGTGATGATTATGGACAAAAACGAGAAGACCCTAAGACCCAAGATGATTCCTCTCATCTAGCTTTTGTGGCAGCATCATTAATATGAGGAAGCTAAATGGAAAGTTGTGAGTGAGATTCAATAGAGATTCCCTAATTGTTTTTCACTTGATGTACTGGTACAATTTCTAAGACAAAATTTTCATAAGTGGGGAAGAGTGTAGTATAGGCAATTATATTATCCAAAAAAAAGGGCCTTTTTTCTTTTTATTTGATACATTTTATAGAATTATTTGGATGTCATGATGAATATCCATCATGACATTACATGTAAAACTAAGGAGTTGGATCATTTGACCATATTGGAAAGCTTAGGTAACATGCTATGTTTAGAAAAGATGAAAGGGTAGAACCCTAATCCATGAGAGGAACCATGGAGAACATATAAGCCAAGGATGGTAATCTAAGTGGTTATTGAATATCATAACCAAGACTTAAACTATAGTGGACGACAGGCTTAGGCCATTGATGTGTTGCATGACAACATATAGCCAAGTACTATATTTTAACTGGGAATGTGTTTGTCTTACATTAGGAACCGGTGTATGCTAAGTTAATAATTAAGTGGATACTATATATACTATATGCTTTACCCCATGAATAATGAATATATAAGGATGGGAAACAAACATTTAAATGGAAGAGGGTGAAGGAGAAAAGAAGACTAATACAAAGGTATGGTGTATGCTACCTTAACATAAAACTAACTATAAGTGAATAATAATAAGTTGTAATGATGATGTTGGAAAAGGTGTGGGGAGATACCAATGCTACCACACCAAATTACCATGGTGGGAGCTTGCATGAAGTCATATTAATGTATTTTTAAAATTACGTGCAAGTACACAAATCAATATAGTATTTTCACACAAGCAAGGTCAAGAGGATTCTCATAGATTTTCAATGGATTGGATTTTATTCAAATTAATTAACTTCAGCTAAAGAACAAGTGGTGTGATTAAACTAGGAAATTAAGCAACATGAAATGCAAGTGTGAATGGAATTAGAAATAAAACTTAAAGGAAACTTACCAAAAACTAAAACTAAACAATGAAATTAGAAATCAACCTAACTAACATGGAAGAAACTAATGCTAATTTAGCATGAATCAAGTTAAGAAACTTAAATTAAAGGAAACTATTAAAAATGACACTTTCTTAAATTAACACTTTCCTAAATGAGAATTAGAAACTTTCAAAGAGTAGAACTTTCTAAAACCAATTTAGTAAACTTTCTAACACTAAGCTAACATGCAAAAAGAAGTAAGCAATGAGATCTAACTAACTTTAGCAAGAAATTAGAAACATGATGGAAACTACCATTAAAAAGACTTTCTAAATCCTAAAACTTCCTAAAATTAAAAATGGAAACTTTCTAAACCTAAATTAAGATGCAAAGAATGAATTAACTACTACTAAAAATAAATTAAGCCACTAAACTAAGAAAAAACTAAAAAGGAGAGTGACAAAGTACCATGCACATGATCCTTAGACTGTATGCATTGTTCTAAGGTGCAAAAGTGACAAGAATTGATGAATTTAAAGTGAACTATAATGTAAAAAAGTTAATGGATCTAATAAACAACATGAAAATTTAAATGGCTTCCTAAGTACTCAAGCAAATAAGGTATTTTGAATGCTACAAACAAAACAGAACAAGATCCAAATTCCGATACTTAAGAACATTCAACAAATCTAGCATTAGAAAGCTATTGAAACCACAACTTTCACCCAAGGAAACAAGCTAGATCTTAATTACTTTGATGAAATGAAACACACCATCATAAGAATTCCCATAAAACTTTATTGAATCATTTCCAAATTACACCAAAACCTAGATGCATAATTGTAATGACTCCAATTTTGTAACATTGAAATCCCAAGTTAGCAAGGAAAAGTTCACCTTTTGGAAATAAGGGTATTTTGGTCATTTCACTATTCACCCTGAGTGAACCCAGAAATTTGGTCATGAAAATGGTACCATTAGATGCGTCTCAGAACAAGGAATCCAACAAGACTAAAATCACCCAAAACGGAGTTAAAATGAGCAAGTTATGGCCCTTTGAAGTTTAGGGGCAAAAATGTAATTTTCATTAAAACACGGTTTTAGCCTAAGAAACATAGGGGCCCATTTTGATACGGGCACCCCTCTTCTTCAACCTCCTAGAGGGTTCTAGAACGGCGGTGATTGGAGGAGAAATCACCACCATTCTAGAGGTTTCTCCACCGCCATTCAAGGGCGGTGAGAGACTCCTCCAGAACCCTCTTATAGCTCTATAAATAGAGTGCTTGGGTGCCTCTAATGGCAGCCCAAAAGCTTGGGAAAAACCCATTTTTGAGAAGCAACCAAGAGGAGAAACGTGGAGAAAAACCCAGCAACGAGCCAGGTATGCCCAAAATCCCTCCAAACTCATCTTCCCATTAGTCCTAGGCTAAGTTTCCCTAAGTTTTTGCATGAAAAATCATGCAAAAACGGGCCCTGGAGAGTCACAAAGGACCCAGGGATGATCCCTGGGCCACACTGGTTTGACAGGGTCAAACTAGGGCGTCCCGAGGATGCCCCGGTCCCCCAATGAACGAAACGCGTTCTATGTGTTGAGAGAACCAGACAGGCGCGTCCGTGGACGCACCAGCAAAAGAGAATGTCGGGCGGAAGCTGGGTGCATCTGCAGACGTGCCTGCCGCTGATGCGGGACGCATTAGCGTCCTAGCCTTCCACCTTGCTTCGTTTGACCCTTTTATGTACACGAGGCACTAAAAATGCTATAACTTGAGATCTAAGGCTCTGATTGAGGCGCCGCGAAAGGCGTTGCATCCGTGTTGATGAAGCGGACACACCCAAACTATAAAATACCTGATCAAGGCCCAATCTAAGGTGGGAATGACCCTTAGACTATGATAGTGGCGTGGGGCCACTAAATCCTTGAAAACTTGATGATACTAAGGCCCAATTAGGACCTTAGGACACCCATAAGCATGGGGATGAACCCTTAAATGCCTAAGTAGCAAGACCAACCACTCTAAAACCTATAAAAGATAGGTCAAACTAACCTTGATTTCCTAAACCATGTTCAGGAGCATACGAGGACAAGGGGATTAGTGCGACCTAGCTAGGTAGGTGCTCTATCGCTACTAGACTTTTAAAAAGATCCATGATTGTTTGAGACTGCATGTTTTAAGTATACGTATATGACTTGTTTAGCATATAAATGAATTTAGCATGCATATGATAAATACATTATGCATAGACATGTTTTGCAAATAATTGCATATATTGCATGATTTGTGAGCATTGAGTTCTAGCAAAATTGCATGTCCTTGAGGGTTACCAAAAGACGCTGGGTAGGCAGTTGTGAGGGACCCAAAGGGGATAGGTTTTGAAAAAGAGATGTTTTTACTCGTTTGATCGTATATGATTTGGGCTAGTAAGCTCGTGGGCACTATGCCGAGAGGTTGGGGCAGCCTCCCAGCCTCTACCACTACTAGGTGGATTGGGTACAACGCCCAAAAAGGGCATGTCCTTACGTCGACTGCATGTGGTACAGGGGGCTACCACTGGTGTCACGACACTAGGTCGATGTGTCATATGCCCCGTGGAGGCTATGATGCTGTGTCCTTAGGTACCTGGGGACCACACGACAGTGAGGTCATGGGCATAGTTAGGCCATATGGTTTCGTGGACTTACTTGCATTGCATATGGCGTGATATGAGGTTGGTCGACCATACCATACTAGATATCCATGAGTTGGATTCAGTTGTGCATCTTATGCATATCATTATGTTTATGATATATGATACTTTTGACTTGGATTATGCTATTCTTTAAGTCATCAGTATTTCAATTTGACAGTGGTTTTTAATCCTGATATTGAACGTGATTGTTCGAACATGCACATGTTTTTAAGAGCATATGATTTTAAACATAGCATGCATTGCAAAACTAGTAGTGATATACTCCTACTGAGTATAGTATATACTCACCCAATCCTCAACATTTTTCAGACACAAAGTAAACACTTAAGTACAAGGTACGCCTGTGACAGAAAACACCCAGACTAAGTGCAAGTAAGTAAACCCCTACCTTATCTTTCAATGTTACTTGATTGTAGTTACTCTCTATAGCTGAGGCTGTGACTAACACTTTCTTGGGAATAATGTTGATTTAAAACTTTGCCATGGCTAGATAATTGGGAAATGTGTTTTGACACTCGGGGTTTTATACAAAAGCTTGTTTTCCAAAACAAAAAAATTTTCATGCATTTCATATTTATAAAACAAGAGATCTCGCCTTTTTATCAAATTTGCATCATATAAAACCCGGGTCGTCACAATAATACATGTTTTATTACTCAAAATTGTGTCTAATTCTTTATAACGAACTAAAGTATGATGACATGCATATAAAGCCCTTAAAAGAATTCAAGTGAAAAAAAATATAAGTGGGTGAGCTAAGAAAAGGAAATTAACCTAAAACTAAAGGTAAACAAATGGAGCAAAAAGTGAAATTCAAGAGGAGAAATCAAAGTCTAAGTTAGCTCTTCTCTTGGTTGTGACTACCAGAAAGAGTTAACTTAAATTTTCAGGGAATAATAAAGAAAAAGAAGCGGAATTAGGTCAAAGAAGAAATATAAAGCTATATGGAAAGAAGGGTGCAAAACTAGAAAGAAAATAATGGAAACTAAAGCAATAAAAACTAAACCAAAGCAAGCAAATTACTAACCTGAATTGGAGAGCAAATAGCCAAGATAATAACTAGAAATCTAAAGGAAGAAAAGCATCAAAGAAATCCTAAAGTTTGATGTAAATAACTCAAAAGGAAGCTTTGTTTCAAGGTATCTCACCCACCTCTACCTGGAAAATTCGTATGAAACATGGTCTATATATAGATGAGTGGGTATGTAAATTAGGAAGGCGTGAAACCATAAGGAAAGTGGCCCTAGGGTTAGGGTATTGAATGAAGAAGGTTTGGTGGAGATAGATTAGCAAGATGATGTCATAAACATGACATAAGAGAGCAAGAGAGTTAAAGAGCATGAGCTGGCTTGTTTCTAATTGTGAAAAGGGAGTAGGCATCTTTTTTCTATAAAGAAAGTGGAGTTCTTTTCCTTCTAATTTTGTGATGTTTGGTTAATGGAAAGTCAAGGGATAAGGTTTAGGAAAAATGAATAAAGATATAAGGTTTTGAAGTAATTTTAATTGAAGTAGATCTAAGGTTTCCTATTTAGGAAACCACTTGATCACTAATTAGGAAGGGGGAGCATCTTTTTCTTAAGGAGGTTCCTCCTTCTTTTTACTTGTAATCCTAAGTCAATTGAATAGAAAAAGAGTGCAAGATGGAGTGGGAAACTAGGATTTCTCTCTTGATGGAGTCTCAAAGCTTCTAATTAAATCTTGAAAATTTAAATTTAGAAAGTGGATCAATATTTGAATACTCCTCCAATTGTATAACTCCATGTGGCATTAGGTCAAAATGCCAGCATTAGAAAATTATGGCCAAAAATGCTAATTTAACACTATAAGTTATAACACATGGGCAAATAATTGGGTACCTTTTGTACAAAATTAAGCACTTATCACACACCCCAACCTGTGCTTTGCTAGTTTAAAGAAAAACATGCAAAATATTATTAATATAAAATAGTTATCATTTTTGTACATACTCACGATTGCATTTAGCATATGCAAGAAGCCCTAGGTTACCATTAGTGGATGAGGTAAGCCTTGTGAGGATTTGTAATGAATATACCTACAAAATTCCATAAGGCTAGGTTCCTTAATTTATCTTAGAGAATTCTTATCCATTAATACTCTTCCGGCTTTAACAAATTAATAAAGATGAATGGAAAATTCTAAAAATTACCTATATACCAAAGCCATTTTATTCTAGTTTTATCTTGAATTGCATGTGTGTGTACAACCACATGAGTCAAAACATTTAGATAGTTATGCTTATTGCTCCATTAGAAAGATATCTTGACCTCAAATTGTCATTGGTATACACTCAGTATTAAAGCTCTTGGAGAAATGGGTCAAACAATTTTCTCTTTCCATGTGACCGACTCCCAAGATGCTAATGGTTCACATAAATTTTTTAAGCACAATCGAGAGAAAATAAAATGATCCTTTAGAATGGATGCCATCAGCAAGATTATTTGGAAATAGTTCACCTTAATTCCTTCTTATTTAGATCCTCATCTAGGCTATCTTCCACCTTAAGATCAATAGGTCTTCAAATAGGATGAAATGTAGGCTTAAGATATGTTCTGAAAAGAATGGTATAATGATTCAAAGTTTCAGATTTGAGTGGAGGACTTCTATGAATATTTGTTTGGACAACTTTACTTTTAGTTGTACTTCAAAGTGAATATAATCTATGTTTTTCCTTTCTCCTTTTTTTCATTACTTTTTCTTTTACTGGTATTTGTCTACTTTTTCATGTATTTCTGAGGAGGAACACTTTTGTTTGTACTTTTGATACTTTTCACTTCTTTGACTCTATCCTTTTTTCTATTTTTTCTATCATCTCTACTCATTTTTTAGAAGTATGTACAGGATATTCTTACTAGGATTTCTCTGGGTTTGGGTAAATAACATTTTTTTAAAAAGAAAAAGCTTTCCAAAAAGCTTAAATGGTCTAACTAGTAGTATAACTTTCTAGGTAGGCTTTATGTTTCTAGATTATAACAAGGATGGCCTATATCATTTCCTTGGTTTCTTTGATCCTATATGAGTCAATATTTGGAAAGAAAAAAAAGAAGTTAGTACTCTTTTTTGTTTCTTGGCATTTTGACCAAAACAAGGATAGTGGGATCTTTCATAGTAAATATGCACTAAGGAAAAAATAGTGAATTATGTATAACCCTTTAAAAAGCAATTTGAGTCTCTAGAATTTGCTTCAGTATACAAGTCTCCACTAATTTTCCTAAGGGTCTCTAGGTTGTAACAATCTATTAGTCTAGACTTATGCACTGTGTGTAAATATATTATGAGATTTTACTTTCATAAAATACTTCAAGACATAAATAATAATGCAGAATTAACCCTATGGATTTCTATAAAAAAATTTAAAGTGGTGGAAATACTAATCTTCAAACAAATCCAATTCTCATCACTGTAAAGGAACTTTGACATTAAAAAATTCTCTGTCTCTCTTCTTTTTTAACAAAAGTATGAAGAAAACTAGACATCCCACTCATGTCTAGCCCCCCAACCTGAACTGAACATTATCCCCAATGTTTTAAAATGTAGGACATTTATATGATGAAGGAGAGAGGTAAAACCATGAGACTCAAAAACCCTAGGTTCTCCCAGTGAGCACTAAGTTTAATGTCTTCAGCTAAACATACTATAAGAACCCTACTATACGCTACTCTTACACCTAAGTAGTTTAACCTAATTGAAATTATTGGTGATGATAACATTAGGTCACAAAATACCACCACAATTTTGGATTTAGTGAGACCACATTGAAATGATGATCTTCCATTGGTAGAATTTCATGGTAGTTAATGTAATTGCTCCACCTTGAAAGTTTTGATGGTGGTAACATTACCGCATGAAAGACCACAATGCACTTAAATTTCATAGGACCAATTTGAGATGAATTGTTCAATTTGTGACCAAATTTAGGGATAAATAGTGATCATTGTACTCTATTCATCTTTTTCCATCTTCTCCATTAAATTTTTCTATAATTGGGGATTAAGCTAACACGGTAATTCCCTAAGAGGTTATTCTTATTTTTCTAGAGGTAGAGTAATGGCAGGGCATAAATCCTTATGAATTTTTAATGTGTAGACGAGAGTTGGTTAATGTTGAGCTACAACATCAATTGGCTCTTCTTCTTCTTGTTCTTCAAACACATGTAAGATTTTAGGTGAACCCATATTGTTATATGGTGTTTGATCAAATAAATTGTGTATGCCTTAATTGGATACTTATTCTACACTGCAAGGCTCAAACTGATTTTCAATATACGTAGGGGTTTCTACATGGTCTTTCCATTAATATGTATTCACTACAGGCTCAATGTCTAAAAATTCATTTCACCGTAGATACATGTTTGAGGTTTGCAAGTGTAATGCCCTGAGCAATTTACGTTATTGAATTGGACATTCTATAGGAAATGAAAAGTTCCCTTTTTGGAGATAAGGATATTTTGATTATTTCACCGTTCACCTTGACTAGACCCAGAAATTTGGTCCTAAGAATAGTACCCTTAGGTGCATCTCGAAAAAAGGAATCCAACAAGACCAAAATCACCCAAAACGGAGTTAAAATGAGCAAGTTATTGCCCTTTGAAGTTCAAGGGCAAAAGTGTAATTTATATTAAAAACGGATTTAGCCTAAGAAACACAGGGACCCGTTTTGATACGGGCACCCCTCTTCTTCAAGCTCCTAGAGGGTTCTAGAATGGCCGTGTGCAGGGGGGAAACCACCGCCATTCTAGAGGTTTCTCCACCGCCATTCCATGGCGGTAAGAACACCCTCCAGAACCCTCTTCGAGCTCTATAAATAGAGCTCTTGGGAACCTCCAATGGTAGCCCAAAGGCTTGGGTAAAACCCATCGTGGAGAGGTAGATAAGAGGAGAAAACGTGAACAAAAACCCAGCCACGAACCAGGTATGCTCAAAACCCCTCCAAACCCATCTCCCCCTTAGTCCTAGGATGAGTTCTCCCAAGTTTTTGCATGAAAAACCATGCAAAACGGGGCTCTAGAGAGCCACAAAGGACCCAGGGATGGTGCCTGGGAGTACAGTTTTGATAGGAATGAACCAGGCACGTCCGTGGACGCGCCCGCAAACCAGAAAATAGGCAAAAGGCTCGGTGCGTCTGTGGACGCGCCTTGTGGGCCTTCCATGTATTTTGAATACTAAAACGCCCATAACTTGAGTTCTAGGACTCCGATTGAGGCACTGCAAAAGGCGTTGTGTCCATATCGACGATGCAGACACACCCAAACCATAAAATACCTAATCAAGGCCCTATTTAAGGTGGGTACAACCCTTACACTATGGTAGTGGCGTGAGGCCACTAAACCTTTGTAAACCTGATGATACCAAGGCCCAGTTAGGACCTTAGGAGACCCATAGGCATGGGAATGAACCCCTAATGCCTAAGTAGTGAGGAAAAATAGGCAAAGCTAACCTTTTTTCCTAAACCATGTTTAGGAACGTACGAGGACAAGGGGACTAGCGTGATCAAGCCAGGTAGGTGCTCTATCGCTACTAAACTTTTAAAAAGTGCCCATGATTGTTTTGAGAATGCATGTTTTAAGTATAAGTTACATGACTTGTTTAGCATGAATTGATTTCATAAATGAATTTAGCATGCATATGACAAATACATTATGCATAGACATGTTTTGAAAAAAGATTCTTGTCTGCATGATAAGTGTAGCCTTGGCCGATGAGGGCGGGCTAGAGAGAGCTGATAAGCTTCTAGGCTGGCAGGCTTCTAGGTAGGGTTATGACTTTGAATGCGAGACTAGCATGAGCAGATTTAATGCATTGCATGCATGTTTTGCAACCGATTACATAAATTGCATGATTTACGACTAATAAGTGTCATATGCCCTGTGTCCCTAGGTATCCGGGGACCACACGGCGGTGAGGTCGCGGGAATAGTGGGCCCTATGTTTTAAGGATTTACTTGCATTGCATATGGCATGACAGGAGGTTGGTCGACCATACCATATATCCATGAGTTGGATTCAGTTGAGCATCTTATGCATATCATTATGTTTATGATATATATATGATACTTTCAACTTGGATTATGTGATTCGTTAAGTCGTTAGTATTCCAATTTGACAATGGTTTTTAATATTGATATTGAACATGAGTGTTCAAACATACACATGTTTTAAAGAGCATATGATTTTAAATGTACCATGCATTGTAAAACTAGTAGTGATAGACTCCTACTGAATATAGAATATACTCACCCAATCCTTAACATTTTTCAGGATAGCTCCATTCATGAGTAGAAGACGCCTCAGGAAATTTTAGTGCTACGATCAAGAAAAATCAAAAGGAGATAATTATACATGTAAGTAAACACTCTACCCTTTGGACATGTATTTGTATTTATTTACAGTTGGGCTGTGAGCTGTGACTGGAAAGACTTGGGAAAAACATTATGATTTCTGAAGTTTTTCAAAAAACTACTTTGGTT
The DNA here is from genome assembly GCA_035236585.1 of Warburgia ugandensis. Taxonomy (NCBI): domain Eukaryota; kingdom Viridiplantae; phylum Streptophyta; class Magnoliopsida; order Canellales; family Canellaceae; genus Warburgia; species Warburgia ugandensis. The sequence goes on along the minus strand of CP141133.1, from coordinate 49,956,669 downwards.
GTTGTGAAAGCAAATGACACTCGGGGTTTTCAAAATGATTTTAAAACTAAAGATTTTCCACTGCATTGCTTTGTTTTCATAAAAATGGTTTTCAAATAGGGATGCATCCCGCGTTAGGAATTAGATATTGCATTGAAAAATGCTTGGGAAAACCCGGGTCGTCATAGTTGGTATCAGAGCCCAGGTTTTATCCTTTCACAGCCAGTCCAGTATGTCCAAGGGTCATAGACAATAGAAAAAAATCAAGAAGAAGTAGTATAAATAGAAATAGTAGAGATGACTACTTCTATTTGAGGATTACAATATTAATGCTCAAGCCATTTCACCATAAACAAATAGGTGAAAGAGGAGATGGGTCTAGCAAATACTTAGATATTGGATGGCTTAAATCCTATCAATAAGGATTGTTGTGTAGTGGTGCAAATTGGGAAACTCATATATAAATTAGATTATGATGAGAATGACGAATGAAGATGTTAGTGAACTTGTTAGTAAATGGTTCTGACCTGTAATAGATCAATCTCACCAAAGATAAGAACATCAGAAAACCTAGATGGCTATCTTACCATTATAAAGAATATTAGAATATGAGTACACTATCACAAGGTATACGATATGAGTATGGTAGGGGATGTAAAAGATAGAATGTGAGAAGAATGACAAAGAAGTTCAGTATAATAGAGTCATTAGAAAATAATCTAATAAGGATGGGAATCCAAGATACTAGGAGATACCTGTGACTCATATTAGCTCACAAAGGTATGGATCCTGGAGGACTGAGCTCAATTTTGGATAACTTAACTAGAATCTTATGACGAAGTGCTATCTAATGATGATAGATCTATGATAGATTTATCCTGACATGAACTTATAAGAGAAGTATGGCATAATCAAAACATCAATGACATTATTAAGACATTGTATGAGTTTTATTGAGGCTATAGGCAATTAAGGATTTCGATGATATGAGAAACTTCAACATTTCTTGGAAGTATTAAGTTTCTCCTGTTTGAAATTTATATTGATTATATGCAACCTCTCAAATGAAGACATTGATCTAAGGTAGACAAAAATGAGGATTTTGAAGAAAAGAGAGAAAGAGATAGAGATGTAACTATAAGTATTCTATGAATATTGAATATTCAAAAGAAGAAGATCATGACTTTACGGAGCTACATACAATTCTTTCATCTTGAATCCTATAGGGAGGTAAACCAAACACATTCGAAGGAATAATACTAGTTGAGTTGGTAATCTTATTGTACAAGAGTATAAAAGAGAGAAAGCATATGAGGTTTAAGACTTTAAGTAGAGTATCGAATTTTAGGAGATTATGCAACAAGAAATTTCCGAAGAGGAATGGTGAGCCACTACAAATTAAAGTCTATAAATGGTTTATTATGAATTATTACAATTAGATTCTTATCAGATCCATTAGCTTATGGGGAACACCAGTGGTTGTAGTCCAGAAAAAGGAAAATTTGGTGATATCCTACTTTGCCACTACATGAGTACATAAGGTTCTATTGAATAAGAAAACAAGACAGGACAACAACTAGTCCATTTGATTTTCTGCAACTCGAGTGTGATCAAGGATCAATATGTTGTCTGAGAGGAAGAGTGGAAGAGCAAGTATTTTAAGGCCATCAATTAGTCATTTCCTTTGGTGTATTGTTGACTAAATAAAGGTATCCCACCCTAAATGAATCAAATATGTTAGTAGTCGAAGTTATATACTCAAAGGGAAATTATAAGTATTTAGACTTGAGTTTTACCTAAAAGAAGTTGATTAGGCCACATCATGAAGGAGCTACGAGTACAATGAGTACACTAGCAACTGAGATAGGAGCAAAAAGGAAGAAGCGATCTAAACCAATGTGAAAGATTTCCCAAACCTTAATGGCTACCATAACAAGGTGAAGAAATTACTTTGGGTCTGAAAAATACTGCTGACTTGGATTGAAAAGAAAGGAAAATAATACTGAACACTTTAGAGACCCTTAAGCTTATGACATCGATATATTTGGAAAGAGATCAATAGGAAAATCAAATAAAGTCTTTCTATGTCTAAGAAAATGTTTTATGCTTACTTGAGTGTTGTTAAACTTGTTGATTTAACAGCATCAACACAATTTGATATAATCGCTATTGAATGAGAATTATTGTTATAAGCTAAGTATGAGGAGGCACTTGAAAGATAAAATTTGAGGAATTGAGAAAACCACTACTTATGATGATGATGATACCTCCTGACAATTAAGACTGAATGGTTGATGGTAAAGCATTAATAAAAGATTGAACAACATATTGATATAGGGGATAGAAGGAGAAAAGTTGAGGTGGCCAGCACAATATAAGGTGAGATTTGATGTTACATTGCCTTTAGACAAAAAGTTAGTTGTTATGTGCATATACCAAGTACGAAAAATCAATTGAAGGAATTTCCTAAGGACTAACCTTACTGGATTGAGTCTAGAACTTTTGGACTGAAAGATTACAAAGAAAACTATCAAGCAAAGAAAGGATAAAGAAGATAATGACAAAGGATTCAACCATTACCTAGTAAGGGTACTCGGTTATGAATAAGAGACTTTTTGCATAAATGGGAACATTATTGGAAATCCTAATGACAAATTAATGTGAATAGTGAGATAGGCCTCTGGATGAGAACATTTGACTCATGATGATGAATTAACCATAAAACATTTGACATGAGTTTGCATAAACTCTTCAGGGAGAAAAGCATTGGATGGCTTAAACATCTATGAAACTTGATGTACAATTCAAATATCCTAATCGTAATATAAGATAGTATTACTGATGGAGGATGCTACTTGAATTATTTTATTTTATAATATGGGTTAAGGACACAAGTTATAGTAGAAAAGCGAGAGACAATTGAAATTACAAGTCAATCAAGGGTTTGGCTATAGAGCACATGATACTATGTCAGTTATTGAAGTATCTTGGGGGCAAATATAAAAGATAAGAAGCAAAGTTAGACACAATAGAAAGAATGTAACCTTTTTGTTGGACTCTTACTAATGACATACAACCAACCATTAAGAGGAGATATGGATGATGAAGAGATCACTAGATGGAAGACAAGAGGAAAAAGGGATTATCCTATGCTATTCAAAATGAAATAGGAGGAATAAGATCATATGATCTCAAAGACATGAAGTAATTTATATACGAGTAGGAGAGTATGGTCATCTAAGGAGACTATCCTATACATGATTGAAACAATATAAGCATCTAAGGATGGGTAGCAATACAAATACAAATAGAAACCAGTAATGATAAACTGGCATGCATGGGACTATGTATCAGAGTACGCAATGAAAGAGGTCCATATATACTTAAAGAAAACGGATGAGATATATTGACACGATATATATGTGTAAGGCCTTGTGGAAGGAATTATAACAAGGATAAATTGAGAACGTGGCTAGGATTGGGTACAAGATAGTATGATTAGCATTTTAAGGACAACATTACTCCAAGTATTAACCCAATTAGAGTATTGGATAATGAAATAATGGATTCGTCGACAACAGAAGTATGGGAATTTTCTTAGTTCGAGGGAGTCCTGAATATGTCCTATCAAGAAGATAGCTGACTTGAAGGTAAGGATTTGTGGAATTTCGAGGACGAAATTCTTTTAAGGGGGTAATAATGTAATGCCCCGAGCAATTTACGTTATTAAATTGGACATTCTATAAGAAATGAAAAGTTCCCTTTTTGGAGATAAGGGTATTTTGGTCATTTTACCATTTACCCTAACTAGACCCAGAAATTTGGTCTTGAGAATAGTACCCTTAGGTGCGTCTCGGAAAAAGGAATCCAACAAGACCAAAATCACCCAAAACGGAGTTAAAATGAGCAAGTTATGACCCTTTGAAGTTCAAGGGCAAAAGTGTAATTTACATTAAAAACGGATTTAGCCTGAGAAACACAGGGACCCGTTTTGATACGGGAACCCCTCTTCTTCAACCTCCTAGAGGGTTCTAGAACGGCGGTGTGTAGGGGAGAAACCACCACCATTTTGGATGTTTCTCTACCTCCATTCCATGGCTGTAAGAACCCCCTCAAGAACCCTCTTCGAGCTCTATAAATAGAGCTCTTGGGCGCCTCCATTGGAAGCCCAAAAGCTTGGGAAAAACCCACCGTGGAGATGCAGACAAGAGGAGAAAATGTGGAGAAAAACCCGGCCACGAACTAGGTATGCTCAAAACCCCTCCAAACTCATCTCCCCCTTAGTCTTAGGATGAGTTCTCCCAAGTTTTTGCACAAAAAACCATGCAAAACGGGACTCTAGGGAGCCACAAAGGATCCAGGGACAGTGCCTGGGTGTACTGGTTCAACAGGAATGAGCCAAGTGGGTTCGTGGACGTGCCCGCAAACCAGAAAATGGGCAGAAGGCCTGGTGCGTCTGTGGACGCGCCCTGTGGGCCTTCCATGTATTCTGAATACTAAAACGCCCATAACTTGAGTTCCAGGACTCCGATTGAGGTGCTACAAAAGGCGTTGTGTTTGTATCGATGATATGGACACACCCAAACCATAAAATATTTAATCAAGGACCTATCTAAGGTGGGCACGAACCTTAAACTATGATAGTGGCGCGGGGCCAATAAACCTTTGTAAACCTGACGATACCAAGGCCTAGTTAGGACCTTAGGAGACCCATAGGCATGGGAATGAACCCCTAATGCCTAAGTAGTGAGGAAAAATAGGCCAAGCTAACCTTTTTCCCTAAACCATGTTTAGGAATGTACGAGGACAAGGGGACTAGCGTGATCAAACCAGGTAGGTGCTCTATCGCTACTAGACTTTTAAAAAGAGCCCATGATTGTTTTGAGAATACATGTTTTAAGTATAAGTTACATGACTTGTTTAGCATGAATTGATTTCATAAATGAATTTAGCATGCATATGACAAATACATTATGCATAGACATGTTTTGAAAAAAGATTCTTGTCTACATGATAAGTGTAACCTTGGCTGATGAGGGTGGGCCAGAGAGAGCTGATAGGCTTCTAGGCTGGCAGGCTTCTAGGTTGTCAGGCTTCTAGGTAGGGTTATGACTTTGAATGCGAGACTAGCATGAGTAGATTTAATGCATTGCATGCATGTTTTGCAACCGATTGCATAAATTGTATGATTTACGACTAATAAGTGTCATATGCACCATGGAGGCTATGACCCTGTGTCCCTAGGTACCCGGGGACCACACGGCGGTGAGGTTGTGGGCATAGTGGGCCCTATGTTTTAAGAATTTACTTGCATTGCATATGGCATGACAGGAGGTTGGTCGACCATACCATATATCCATGAGTTGGATTCAGTTGAGCATCTTATGCATATCATTATATTTATGATATATATATGATACTTTCAACTTGGATTATGCGATTCTTTAAGTCGTCAGTATTCCAATTCGACAATGGTTTTTAATATCGATATTGAACATGAGTGTTCAAACATACACATGTTTTAAAGAGCATATGATTTTAAACGTAGCGTGCATTGTAAAACTAGTAGTGATAGACTCCTACTGAATATAGAATATACTCACCCAATCCTTAACATTTTTCAGGATAGCTCGATTCATTAGTAGAAGACGCCTCAGGAAATGTTAGTGCTACGATCAAGAAAAATCAAAAGGAGACAATTATACATGTAAGTAAACACTCTACCCTTTGGACATGTATTTGTATTTATTTACAGTTGGGATATGAGCTGTGACTGGAAAGACCTGGGAAAAACATTATGATTTCTGAAGTTTTTCAAAAAACTACTTTGGTTTTTGTGAAAGCAAATGACACTCGGGGTTTTCAAAATGAGTTTAAAATTAAAGATTTTCCACTGCATTGCATTGTTTTCATAAAAATGGTTTTCAAATAGGGATGCATCCTGCCTTAGGAATTAGATATTGCATTTAAAAATGCATGGGAAAACCCGGGTCATCACAGCAAGGGGGTGGGAAATCTTGTAGCCCATATGGTATTTCCTCCTTTATAATTCTATTAAGAGTTTTCTCACTATTCTCCCTATTTGTTTTATTTCCTCATTCTATTGTATAATCTTTGTATTCATTTGATCTACTTTTAATGATATTGGCTCCAAACGTTCTCTAATTCGATTCCCTTCTAATGATTCTTCATACTTGTATGGCTCATAGTGTTGTGGCATTGGGGTACTGGGAAAAGATTGATTGGGTTGGAGCCATGATGGTTATCCCTAATATTCAGGAAAATAATGGTAGGATTCAGCAGGGTGGGACCATGCTATTTCTTCTGATATTGTTGATAATTCTAAGACCATGGTTGTTCATGATGCCTATCCCATCCATTATAATTTGTCTATGAACAATAATTACTAGGGTGTGTGAATATAGTAGGCACATCCACTAGCTCCTGATAATATCGATCAAGGTGGAGCTTGATGGCCACAAAGTAGTGGGCTATTGTAGCTCAAAAATAGGTGTAAGAATTGTTGTACTGAGGTCATGGATTTGTCATTGTATTTTTCCTTAAGGCAACTAACCTATTCATTTAACTCATCATCCCATCCATGCTATCTTCGAATATGTTAATTTTATGGGATTGATTAGGAGTATAACTTGGCTTTGTCTCATACTTATCCTCATAAGGTACTGGCTTAAGAATAAAATAGTAGGGCAGTGGTGGTTTTCCATTCCTTGTTTAATAGGTCATGGTACTCAACTTTATATACAATGAAACAAATTGTTGCATACAATGAATGAGTACTTCTTTTTTTATTACTTGAAAACCATAATAGTATGATGCACTCCTAAATCTAAATGATGCATAATCAATCCCTAATAGTTCACTAATGAGCTGAATTATTGATCTTTGATAATGTGTAGGATGGTAGCTTTTAGACCTAAATCTAAACAACTCCTCTTTTTGTCCAAGCTTGACTGTTGCTTACTAGTTAGGTTTTGCTCAAGGTGGTTAATACAATTTTCATCGAAGGAGGCATTTCAACATCAACATCTATCAACAAAAAGGTGTGGGAAAATCACTTGGATTTTGAATACACACTATAACCAAAAAGTTCAAGAGCCAATGGAGAGACAATGGATCTCCTCTTTCAAAAAGGTTCCTATGAGCTCCAAACCCTAAGTCTCTTAGGACTTGATTTTAGATTAAGATTCAAGGGTTGGGATCATGAACATATAAGGAATTTGATTGATTACTTAGGTGGCCCAAGGATCTAGTGATGAAATCTAGTCCTTATCTTATGGGTGTTCCTATGAGGCCCTTCCATTGTGCACATCCACCATAAAGCAATAAACAAATAATGGAAGTACAAGGAATGGGAAACTAGTGCAACCTATATGCTATCCAACCAAGAGTTAGATAGGTGCACCTAATGCAACAACTCTAATTGAGGTGTAGCGAATAATATGAATGACCCTAAACTATATGAATTACTCTACCAAACAATATGCAAATTAGACTAAATGTAACTACATTGAAAAATTAAAAAGAGAGTGAGGTTTACTTACAGTGGGGTTTCTGCTGAAGATCAAGTGTGGGCCTCCTACACACACTTGCCTTGTTATAGCACAACCAATTTAAAATTGCAAGTTACAATGGGACCTCACTACAAGTTCACTCAAAATAGAAAAAACAAATCTAAGAAAGCAATCAAATTTGATGAAGAGTTGGCCTGCAGGATCACCAACACACCTTTCGCCAAATTCTTCTCACATAAAACAAGTAAGATGGATCAATTTATGGGGAATTAGCAAAATATGAAAATGGACTACATAAATCCTAATCTAATGCAACCTAAGACTATAACTAAAGATATGTGATCTAAATAAATATCCAATCACAAATCCACTGTGATTCCCCTGCAACAATGCAAAAACTTGGTGTAGTTTTGGAAGTATTCACAAGCACAAAAATCAATATAGTATTTTCATGCAAGCAAGGTCAATCCCATGAGGAATTTCATAGATTTACAATGGATGGGATGTTATTCAAATTAATTAGCTTCAACAAAAGAAGAATAGTTGTCATTAGATTAGGAAATTAAACAACATGAAATGGAAGCATGCATGGAATTATAAATTAAACTAAAAAGAAACTAACTAAAAGTTAAAACTAAATAATGAAATTAGAAACTAACCTAAATAACATGCAAGGAACTAAATAAAACTAATTCTAAATTAGCATGAGTCAAATTAACAAACTTACATTAGAGGAAACTACTAAAACTGAAGCTTTCCTAAACTAGAATTAGAAGCTTTCTAAGAATAGAACTTCCTAAAACCAATTTAGTAAACTTTCTAACACTAAAATTATATACAAAAGAGAGCAACCAATGATATCTAACTAATTTTAACAATGAATTAGAACATGCATGTGAATGGAAACTACCATTAAAAAGACTTTCTAAATCCCATAACTTCCTAAAGATGGAACTTTCTAGAATTAAAAATGGAAACCTTCTAAACATAAAATAAAATACAAACAATGAATTCACTACTGCTAAATCTAAATTAAACAACTCAACTAAGAAAAAATCAAAAGGAAAATGACCTAGTACCAAGTGCATTATCAATGGATTACATGCATGATTCTAAGGTGCAAAAGTAACCAAAATTGATGAATTTAAATTGACCTAACACACAAAATAATTAATGGATCTAATAAGAAACTTGGAAAATCTAAGTGGGTTCCTAAGTATTCAAGCAAATAAGGTGTTTTGATGGATGGAAACAAAGCACAAAGTTGAGATAAAAATTCCAAAATTTGGTACTTAAGAACACTCAATAGATATAGGATTAGAAAGCTATTGAATCCACAGCTTTCATTAAAGGAAACAACCTAGATATTATGTAATTTGGTTAGATAATCATTCCATAACTAGTATTCCACAAACCTTTATTGAATCATCTCCAAATTACACCAAAAACTAGATGCATAATGCATGTTTCATTGCTGGAAATTGCATCTATCTTAAGAAATTCAAGAGAAGATTGTAATAACCTCAATTTTTGTAAGTTGATTGAGAAAATCAATTTAGTTTGAATTTTTAGAAATTTTGTATTGGAATATTTGGTTACTAGAAATTATCTTTTTATAAGGACTAAAACATGATTTAAAACTTACAAATTATGAATTTACTCAGAAATACGATTCCAATGCCACTAAGTACATTCAATTTCGAGTTAAAATGAAAAATATTTAATTTTCTCTATTTTCATGATTAAAAAGGTAAAATGGTAAATTTACCCATAACCAAGATCTAAGACATCAATATTTAGAAAATACTCAAAAATATGAATCCAATGCCACTAAGTAGGCTCAATTCCTAGTTCGGGAGAATAAAGTGGATTTTTTCCATAAAAGGGCAAAATGGCCCTTTCACACCCTTGTGGGCCCACAAGGGGCCCACAAACGAATCCAATTGCCAGAAAATATGTAATGAGTAGTTAAACCACTACTAGTTGCTAGTGGAGAAGGAGGTGGTAGTGGAGGATCCAATGTTAATTTAATATTTAAAAGAATTAAAACATAATTATTACAAGTAATTATGAAAAATACAAAACGCCTATAAATACTCCTCCAACATTACTATTCGCTCAACATGCTTGGATCAGATCTTGCAGGTCCAATAGTCTTGAGTTGAGACATGCATACTTTAGTAGAGATAGCTTGGAGAAGGGAGTAGATGTTGGAATGAGGTTCCAGTGTAGACTTGTTCCAAATAGTGCAGGGTTGAGGCAAGAGCTATTGAATGCAATGCACCATTCTAAGTTCACCATGAATCTAGAGTATGAAGATTTATTAAGACAAGAGGAAGCATTTCAAGTGGCAAAGCATGAAAAATGACTTTGGTGATTATGTAGGATGATTCATCACATGCGAGCAGGTTAAGGAAAAGCACTAGAGGCCCACAAGATTTTCTATAGATTCTAGAGCTTCCATTTTGAAAGTGGGACCACGTGACTATGACTTTGTGGCTAGATTTACCATGCCCAAGACATCTAGTGGCATGAAGCTATTTGGGTCATGGTGGATCAACTCACCAAGTCATCTCACTTCTATCCCATTTGATATAAGTAGTCACTTGAGAGTCTAGCTAAGTTATAGATTAGGGAGATTGTGAGCCTCCATCGTTACCACTTTCCATCATATCAGATTGTGACAATAGGCTTATGTCTCACTTTTGGAAAACTGTACTGGAGGGTTTAGGTACTTCTATGCATTTTAGGAGGACTACTTAGATGTGAGAGGACATGCTGAGGGCTTGCCCCTTTGAGATATTGGAGAGGATTGGTTGTGTAACCTATTGATTGGCACTACCACCTAAGTTATCAGACATTCATAGAGTATTTCATGTATCGACACTAAGAAAGTACCTGCCTAATCACATGCACAACCTAGATTAGGTACAAGCAGAGTTTCGCCCAAATCATACATTTCAAGAGCAACTAGTGATGATTATGGACAAAAATGAGAGACCCTGAGACCCAAGATGCTTCCTCTCATCAAGGTTCTATGGCAGCATCATTAATATGAGGAAGCCACATGGAAAGTTGTGAGCAAGATTCAATAGAGATTCCCTAATTGTTTTTCAATTGATGTACTTGTACAATTTCTAAGACAAAATTTTCATAAGTGGGGAAGAGTGTAGTATAGGTAATTATATAATCCCAAAAAAAAGTGGCTTTTTTTCTTTTTATTTGATACTTTTTATAGAATTATTTGGATGTCATGATGAATATCCATCATGACATTAAGTGTGAAACTAAGGAGTTGGATCCATTGACCATATTGGAAAGCTTAGGAAACATATTATGTTTAGAAAAGATGAAGGGTAGAACCCTAAGCCATGAGAGGAACCATGGAGAACATGTAAGCCAAGGATGGGAAGCTAAGTGGTTATTGAATATCATAACCAAGACTTAAACTATAGTGGAAGAAAGGCTTAGGCCATTGATGTGTTGCATGACAACATATAACCTAAGTAGTATATTTTAACTGGGAATGTGTTTGTCTTACATTAGGAACTGTTGTATCCTAAGTTAATAATTAAGTGGATAGTATATATACTCTATGCTTTACCCCATGAATAATGAATATATAAGGATGGGAAACAAACATTTAAATGGAAGAGGGTGAAGGAGAAAAGAAGCCTAATACATCGGTATGATGTATGCTACCTTAACATAAAACTAACTATAAGTGAATAATAAAGAACATACACCAAGCTAGAATGGATAATTTGTAATGATGATGTTGGGAAAGGTGTGGGGAGATGCCAATGCTACCACCCCCAATTACCATGGTGGGAACTTGCATGAAGTTGTGTTAGTGTATTTTTAAAATTACTTGCAAGTGCACAAATCAGTATAATATTTTCACACAAGCAAGGTCAAGAGGATTCTCATAGATTTTCAATGGATTGGATTATATTCCAATTAATTAAATTCAGCTAAAGAACGATTATTGTGATTAAACTAGGAAATTAAGCAACATGAAATGCAAGTGTGAATGGAATTAGAAATTAAACTTAAAGGAAACTTACTAAAAACAAAAATTAAACAATGACATTAGAAACTAACCTAACTAACATGCAAGAAACTAATGCTAAATTAGTATGAATCAAGTTACGAAACTTAAATTAAAGGAAACCACTAAAAATGACACTTTCTTAGATTAACACTTTCCTAAATGAGAATTAGAAACTTTCTAAGAGTAGAACTTTCTAAAACCAATTTAGTAAACTTTCTAACACTAAACTAACATGCAAAAACAAGTAACGAATGAGATCTAACTAACTTTAGCAAGAAATTAGAAACATGATGGAAACTACAATTAAAAAGACTTTCTAAATCCTAAAACTTCCTAAAATTAAAAATGGAAGCTTTCTAAACCTAAACTAAGATGCAAAGAATGAATTAACTACTACTAAAAATAAATTAAGCCACTAAACTAAGAAAAAACTAAAAAGGAAAGTGACCAAGTACCATGCACATGATCCTTCATTGTATGCATTGTTCTAAGGTGCAAAAGTGACAAGAATTGATGAATTTAAAGTGAACTATGATGTAAAAAAATTAATGGATCTAATAAAAAACCTCAAAATCTAAATGGCTTCCTAAGTACTCAAGCAAATAAGGTATTTTGAATGCTGCAAACAAAGATGAACAATATGGAGATAAAAAATCCAGATTTCGATACTTAAGAACATTAAACAAACCTAGCATTAGAAAGCTATTAAAACCACAACTTTCATAGAAGGAAATAAGCTAGATCTCAAGTACTTTAATGAAATTAAACACACCATAACAAGAATTCCCATAAAACTTTATTGAATCATCTTCAAACTACACCAAAACCTAGATGCACAATACATGTTTTATTGCTCAAAATTGTGTCTAAATCTTCAGAATGAACTAAAGTATGATGACATGTATATAAAGCCCTTAAAGGAATTCAAGTGAAAAAAAATATAAGTGGGTGAGCTAAGAAAAGGAAATTAACCTAAAACTAAAGGTAAAGAAATGGAGCAAAACGTGAAATTCAAGAGGAGAAATCAAAGTCCAAGTTAGCTCTTCTCTTGGTTGTGACTACCAGAAAGAGTTAAATTAAATTTTCATGGAATAATAAATAAAAACAAGGGGAATTAAGTCAAAGAAGAAATATAAAGCTATATGGAAAGAAGGGTGCAGAACTAGAAAGAAAAATAATGGAAACTAAAGCAATAGAAACTAAACCAAAGCCAGCAAATTACTAACTTGAATTGGAGAGCAAATAGCCAAGATAATAACTAGAAATCTAAAGGATGAAAAGCATCGAAGAAATCCTAAAGTTTGAAGTAAGTAACTCTAAAGGAAGCTTTGTTTCATGGTATCTCACCCACCTTTACTCGAAAAATTCGTATGAAACATGGGCTATATATAGATGAGTGGGTATGTAAATTAGGAAGGGGTGAAACCATAAGGAAAGTGGCCCTAGGGTTAGGGTATTGAATGAAGAAGGTTTGGTGGAGATAGATTAGCAAGATGATGTCATAAACATGACATAAGAGAGCAAGAGAGTTAAAGAGCATGAACTGGCTTGTTTCTAATTGTGAAAAGGGAGTAGGCGTCTTTTTTCTATAAAGAAAGTGGAGTTCTTTTCCTGCTAATTTTATGATGTTTGGTTAATGGAAAGTCAAGGAATAAGGTTTAGGAAAAATGAGTAAAGATGTAGGGTTTTGAAGTAATTTTAATTGAAGTGGATCTAAGGTTTCCTATTTAGGAAACCACTTGATCACTAATTAGGAAGGGGAAGCATCTTTTTCTTAAGGAGGTTCCTTGTTTTTACTTGTAATCCTAAGTCAATTGAATAGAAAAAAGTGTGAGATGGAGTTGGAAACTAGGATTTCTCTCTTGATGGGTCCACCAATGCATAGTCACCTTACCTTTTTACATAATTCTCTCAAACCTTCTAATTAAATCTTGAAAATTAAAATTTAGATGATGGATCATTATTTGAATACTCCTCCAATTGTATAACTCCATGTGGCATTTGGTTTTATTGGCTTATGTGGTTCACTTTGAGGGCTTATGTAGCTTGGTTTCATGGCTCACACCCTTTGCTCTAATGGCTTGAATGGCTGCCTTGTCACCTTCTCCCATGCCTTATATGGCTATAGTGGCTAAAATAACTCCCATGCAAAGGTGGTGGAAATCCATGCTTGCTTCGTGGGCCTATTTTAGTCACCTTTAGCTCTTCCAATTGCTTCCTCTAATTCATCATCTCACCTTGATATGATCTTGGACTTTGATCTACTTTAAAATGTTGAAATCTAGTCCTTGACTTGATCTTTTGGTCTTGATCTCCAATTCTCATCTCAATGATTCTCGCCCTTTAGATCATCTCCCCAAGATCTACAAAAGGGGAAAACACCTAATTAAATCCTAAATATATGATCATTTATATACTTACTCTATTTTATCCTCTAAACATGCAAAATGTCACATTTTTGAATTACTTGGTCAAAATGCAAGTATTATAAAATTATGGTCAAAAACCCTAATTTAACACTATAAGTTATAATACATGGGCAAATAATTGGGTACCTTTTGTACAAAATTAAGCACTTATCACACACCCCAACCTATGCTTTGCTAGTTTAAAGAAAAACATGCAAAATATTATTAAAGTAAAATAGTTATCATTTTTGTACGTACTCACGATTGCATTTAGCATATGCAAGAAGCCCTAGGTTACCATTAGTGGATGAGTTAAGTCTTGTGAGGGTTTGTAATGAATATACCTACAAAATTCCATTAGTGGATGAGTTAAGTCTTGTGAGGGTTTGTAATGAATATACCTACAAAATTCCATAAGGTTAGGTTCCTTAATTTATCTTAGATAATTCTTATCCATTAATACTCTTCCAGCTTTAACAAATTAATAAAGATGAAGGGAAAATTCTAAAAATTACCTATATACCAAAGCCATTTTATTTTAGTTTTATCTTGCAGTGCATGTGTGTGTACAACCACATGAGTTAAAACATTTAGATAGTTATGCTTATTGCTCCATTAGAAAGATATCTTGACCTCAAATTGTCATTGGTATACACTCAGTATTAAAGCTCTTGGAGAAATGGGTCAAACAATTTTCTCTTTCCATGTGACCGACTCCCAAGATGCTAATGGTTCACGTAATTTTTTTAAGCACAATCGAGAGAAAATAAAATGATCCTTTAGAATGGATGCCATCAGCAAGATTATTTGGAAATAGTTCACCTTAATTCCTTCTTATTTAGATCCTCATCTAGGCTATCTTCCACCTTAAGATCAATAGGTCTTCAAATAGAATGAAATGTAGGCTTAAGATATGTTTTGAAAGGAATGGTATAATGATTCAAAGTTTCAGATTTGAGTGGAGGTCTTCAATGAATATTTGTTTGGACAACTTTACTTTTGGTTGTACTTCAAAGTGAATACAATCTATGTTTTCTCTTTCTCCTTTTTTTCATTACTTTTTCTTTTATTGGTATTTATCTATTTTTTCATGTATTTCTAAGGAGGAACACTTTTGTTTGTACTTTTGATACTTTTCACTTCTTTGACTTTGTCCTTTTTTTCTATTTTTTCTATAATCTCTACTCATTTTTTAGAAGTATCTAATGGATATTCTTATTGGGATTTCTCTGGGTTAGGGTAAATAAAAATTTTTTGAAAAGAAAAAGCTTTCCAAATACCTTAACAAGGATAATAACATTATGTTTCTAGATTATAACAAGGATGGCCTATATCATTTCCTAGGTTTCTTTGAACCTATATGAGTCAATATTTGGAAAAAAAGAAGAAGTTAGTACTCATTTTAGTTTCTTGGCATTTTTACCAAAACAAGTATAGTGGGATCTTTCATAGTAAATATGCATTAAAGAAAATAGTGAATTATGTATAACCCTTTAAAAAAATTTTGAGTCTCTAAAATTCACTTGGGTATACAAGTCTCCACTAATTTTCCTAAGGGTCTCTAAGTTGTAACCATCTATTAGTCTAGACTTATGCACGATGTGTAAATATATTGTGAGATTTAACTTTCATAAAACACTTCAAGACATAAATAATAATGCAGAATTAGCCCTATGGATTTCTATTAAAAATTTAAAGTGGTGGAAATACTAATCTTCAAACAAATCCAATTCTCATCACTGTAAGGGAACTTTGACCTTAAAAAATTCTCCATCTCCCTTCTTTTTTAACAAAAATATGAAGAAAACTAGACATCCCACACATGTCTACACCCCCAACCTGAAGTAAACATTATCCCCAATGTTTTGAAGTGTAGGACATTTATATGATGTAGGAGTGAGGTAAAACCATGAGACTCAAAAACCCTGGTTTCTCCCAGTGAGCACTAGGTTTAATGTCTTCAGCCAAACGTATTAGATGAACTCTACTATACCCTAGTCTTGCACCTAAATAGTTTAACCTAATTGAAATTATTGGTGATGATAACATTAGGACACAAAATACCACCACGATTTTGGATTTGGTGAGACGACATTGAAATGATGATCTTCCATTTTTAGAATTTCATGGTAGTTAATGTAATTGCTCCACCTTGAAAGTTTTGATGGAGGTAACATTATAGCATGAAAGACCACCATGCACTTAAATTTCATAGGACCAATTTGAGATGAATTGTTCAATTTGTGACCAAATTTAGGGATAATAGTGACCAATGTACTCAATTCATCTTTTTCCATCTTCTCCATTACATTTTTCTAAAATTGGGGATTAAGCTAACTTGGTAATTCCCTTAGAGGTTATTCTTGCTTTTCTAGAGGTAGAGTAATGGTGGGGCTTAAATCCTTATGAATTTTTAATGTGTACACTAGAGTTGGTTGATGTTGGGCTACAACATCAATTGGCTCTTCTTCTTTTTGTTCTTCAAACAAATGTAAGATTTTAGGTGAAACTATATTATTATCTGGTGTTTGATCAAATAAAGTTTGTATGCCTTAATTGGATACTTATTCTACACTGCAAGGCTCAAACTGATTTTCAATATACATAAGGGTTT
Source organism: Warburgia ugandensis (assembly GCA_035236585.1). Taxonomy (NCBI): domain Eukaryota; kingdom Viridiplantae; phylum Streptophyta; class Magnoliopsida; order Canellales; family Canellaceae; genus Warburgia; species Warburgia ugandensis. The sequence goes on along the minus strand of CP141133.1, from coordinate 49,940,082 downwards.
CTACTTAGTCTTTTGTTGATTGTTTAACCGCAAGTTCATGGCTATTGTAGTATAGCTTATGCAAGTATGGGTCAATCTCACGGAGACTTGATTTAAAAAGTAGAAATTTCAATAAAATTTAATTATGTAAAATTTAAAATAAATCACTCAAAATTACTGAAATTATTGAAATGAGAATCAATGTTTAGATCTAATCAACTTCTCAAAAATATAGAATTTCCAGTTCCTAAAGAAAACAAACAAGATGAAATAATGAGGAAAAACTACCCTAGATCACTCTTTATCAAAATCTTCACTTTTAGTCTTCTAAAAACTGATCCGCCTTTACAAATATCTTCAGCACATTCTTGATTAGTGATCCACTAGTCGGATTTGACAAATTCTTCAAAATGGTCAAGATCTGGGCTAATTTGTGATTTCAAGATTTGGACGATTCTGATTGATTGATGGATTTTAGATAGAAGATCAGTAACATCATTTAGATCTAGGGATGTCCTAAGAATGATTCCACAAAATTAATTTGAATTTCATTGAGAAACAAAGGAGAAATTGAAGATTTGGTTTTGATTAAGGCTAACCCGTTGATTGGGTTAGGCCTTAATTGATCTGGTAGAGAAGGTAGTTCCTGGATAAGAAAAACGCAGATAAAACAAAACCGGAATAAAACGGGACACAGATGGAATTAAATTGGGGACACAGATGGAATTAATGAGAAAGAACAGATTTGTAATTTCATTAAATGAATAAGGGCAAAACTGAAATTTTGAGGAAAATCTGGTTTTTAAGAAAAAACCAGATGAAGGAAGAGAGAAAGAGATGAGGGAGAAGAGGGAAAAGGAAGAGAGGAAAAGTGGGAGAAGAAGAATGGAAAAGGATTGGAAACCCAATCCGGGTTTCCTTCCTTAAAATGTCTGGCTACCAAAAACGCCGGAGGAGGGGAAGATGGAATAGGAGGAGGAGGGAGTAATATGGGTTTGAGAAAGAGAGAAGGAGAAATCGAGGTGCCTAGGCATGTCAAAGAGGAAGTCTTGGACCGGTGAAGATGACGCCTAGTAGCAGGGGCCGATTGGGGCCTCGTCTTGTGCCGTTCGGTTGATGCAGATGGTGAGAAACAGAGAGAGCTGGGAAGAAACTGGTGTAGTCTCGGGAATGGTCCTCTTCTCCTTCCGTGAAGAGGGAGAAGAGAGGAGATGAGTGACGGCGGTGATGCCGGTCTGCCTTGGGTTGAAAGGGAGCGTGTGATAAGGAGAAAGATGAGAAGAGAGAATAGAGGATGGGGAAATTGGGAATGTAAGAGAGAATGAGAGAAGAAAAGAAGAGAGAATGGAGGATATGAGGGGTGGTGCGGTAGAGAAGAGAGAACAAGGGAGAAGGAGAAGAGAAAGCCGAGAAGGGAGTTGGGTACGGTGATGAAGAAGAGGGTGGTGTGTAGAGATGGGAAGAAGAGGTGAATGGGAAGAGGGGGAGAGGAAGAGGAAGAGGAATAGGAATAGGAATAGGAATAGGGCATGAGAAAGATAGGAAGGAAAGTGGGTACGTGAGAATGAGGAAGGGAAAAAATTGGAAACGTGGGAGAGAAAGAAAGGAAAGAGAAGAAATGAGGAAGGAAAAAGAAAAGGAAAGAAAGAAGGAAAAAAGGAAAAAGAAAAAGAAGGAAAGGAAGGAAAAAAAAGGAAATAGGAAAAGGAGAAGGGGTTGCCTTTTACTCCTTACTAATTTGGGTCCCCTCTCTTGACTTTGGAAACTCTTACAGATTTGCAAGTTGCCCTTTTTGTCCATGATTTCCACTTGAGCTCAATTATCATTTGGGAAACTATCCCATCTATCTTTATGGTTGATCTGGTCCATCCAATCCTCTTTAAGATGATCTGCACCATTAACTTTTAATCGTAGCTGTCTGTGCGTCATTTGGTTGATCTGCAAAAGAAAAGACTAAATTAGAATCATCTGAACCATACATTAATCATCTAATGAACTCTAATGATCATCTGACCATTGATTTTGACAAATTACAGTTTGGATGGCTAATTGGATTTAAATTCAAATTCAAGATAAGTTTTGTAAATTTGAATAGTTAGATGATCTAATTGAACGCTAAATTAGGGGAATTTTGACCAAAATTGAACACTTAACACACCCCCCAACGAGCATTTTGCTAGTCTAGAGCAAAACATGCGAAAAACCAAATTTCAAGATTTCAAGTTATATTTTTAAGTCAACTCCTCTTTTTCCTCAGAGAATTATCTTCAATAAATCACATCACTTTAGCATACTAATAAAAATGACTGAAGAATTCAAAACCCTACCCATATACCAAAATCATTCCACTTAAGCTTAGATCTCAGAGTGTGTGTGCGCGTATGTACAGTTTACATATAGAATGATCTTGATTTCTAAGTACACTTTTAACTTTTGAACTCCATCCGAAATATGTTTTGACTTCAAATCTCTCAGATAGAGGGTTCAAATCATATCTCTCTTTTAATTATGTGAGAAGAGTCAATAAAAGAAAATTTATCTCACATATACTCACGAATAACGAGAGTTACTAAGGAATTTCTTTGTTTTGATCCCTTTGGAATGGATGCCATTACCTTTGAACATTTAGAAATACCACTCTTTTAGATTCTATCCATTCATTTCCTCATCAAGATTATATTTCTCCTAGAATCAATAGGTCTTTAATTGGGACAAAACGTAGGCTTAGGATAGGGTATCAAAGAAAGGGTATAAGGGTATTCAAAGTTTCTTTAAAAGATAAGTAGAGGTCTTCCATTAAAGTTGACAACTCTTCTTTTCTTTGCTGAAGTGAATATTTCTTTTTTCCACTTTTCTTTGTATTCTTCAAACTTTTTTTTTTCAAACTCTTTATATATATATATATATATATATTTCAGTACCTTTGAATCACTTTGAAGAATATCTCTTTTCTTGATATTCACTTTTCTAGTTTCATTGCAACTAAAAGATATTTCTTCATTCCTCTAACTTATTTTTTAAAGAAAATGGATAATGGATAATTTATACTGGTTAATATGGGTAAAGGATAATTTGGGTGGCAAAAGAAAAAGCTTTATATAAAAGGCTCAAGTTGGCTGACTAGCGATAAAAATACCTCTGGGTAGGCTTTATGTCTCTAGGTTAAGAACAAGGATGGCCTAAATCATTTTCTAGGTTTCCTATAATCCATCAAATTCAATGAACTTCCAAAATTTTAAAGGTAATATTCTAATTATTCAGGTAATTAGCCAAATTTAAGAGTTTGGGATCAATTTTCTTTAAGCACGCTGAAGAAAATTAGGAATATTTATAACCTCTCAAAAAGGATGAATGGCTCTAAAACTCACTTAGATTATAGGTCTCCACTGAATTTCTTCAGAATCTCTAAGTTATAGTCACTTATCAATCTAGACTATCTATATGCAACTGCGTGTACAGATGTGATCTGAGACTTTACTTTCATAGAATGTTTTAGAAAATGAGTAAAATAATGAATTAATCATATTCAATTCTATTAATAAGCTAAAGTTATCCAGATTATACTTCAGAAAATCCAATTCTCATCATAATATGGGAAATGACCTAAAAATTTTCATTTTTTCAATTTTTTTTTTTTGAAAAGTAGGGAAAGCACCTAAAAATCTAAAAAAACTAGAATTTGCTAGAATTCTACACCCCCGACCTAACAGAAACATTGTCCTCAATGTTTAAAAAGTAGGACCTAAAATGAATATGGGTGATGCAAGAAACAACAAAAAGGAAAAACTCTGGGTTGGCTCCCAATGAGCGCTAAGTTTAACGTCTTTTGCCAGACATATCCTAATTTATCTTTGACTTTTCCTAATTCCAATAATGAAATGGCAAGATTTCTCACGTCACTTCAAAATCTCACGATAGTCTATATAGTTCATCCACCTTGAAATTTTTGGTGATGGTAGAATTATAACACAGTAGACTACCATGAATGTAAATTGAATGAGACCACGCTGATGATCACCAATCTTCAAAATTTCATAGTAATCAATATAATTTCTCCACCTTGAAAATTTGGGTGGTGGAATCTCTATAACAATGTGAACTACCGCGAATTCTTTTAAACCATATGGATGTGGATGGTCCTCTTTCTCCCATACATTTTCCTAACATTGAGACATAAGCTGACTCTGCCCTTCCTTAAAAGATTGTTCTAATATTAATAGAGGCATGATTTTGCTTAAATCCTGATTATCTTCTAATGTGTACCTTAGAGTCAGTTGATGTATGGACAGTATATCAATGAACTCTTTCTTTTCCTGTTCTATTGGCACATGCAACAAATCAGGGGGCCTAATTTCTTATCTAATGATTGTTCAAATGAAGGTTGTAGGTCCCAATCAGGTACATATTCTACATTAAAAGGCTTATTTGGAATTTCAGGCTCTGTAAGTGGTTCTACTAATGATGGGAGGGGAATGAAGTCACTTGGTGGAAGGTCCTCGAAAGGAGGTTTCCATTTTTCTGTATCCATGATAGGAACAGATTCAAGGAGGGCATTAACTTCCTCTATTAATGCATCCTCATTAAACTCATTAAAATGGGCCAAATAGGCCTCTAGTGGGTCCGACAAGGAAGACGACTGAAACTGATCTTGCACAACTGAATTGATCATGTTAATACTGTGCAAATCATCAGTAGTTTCACTAGGTTGGTTACAAATGTTAAAGATGTTTAGCTCTAATGTTATATTGCCAAAGGATAGTTTCATGACACCAATTCTACAGTTGATTAAGGCATTGGACGTAGCCAAAAATGGTCGTCCCAGGATAACTGGTATTTCATTCTTCTCATTCACCACTGGTTGTGTATCTAGAACTAGAAAATCGACAAGGAAGCAAAATTGTTCTACCTGGACCAACACATCCTCCATTACCCCTCTCGATATTTTTACAGAACGATCAGCTAACTATAGTGTAGTAGATGTAGGTTTCAGTTCACCCAAACCTAACTGTTCGTATACTGAGTATGGTAATAGGTTCACATTAGATCCTAAATCAAGAAGAGCTTGGTTAATCTTGTAGCTTCCAATAATGCAAGTAAGAGTGGGGCAACCAGGATCTTTGTACTTTGATAGTGTATGGTTTTGAAGAATAGAACTAACCTGTTCAGTCAAAAATGCCTTCTTTTGAACATTTAATTTTCTCTTTATGGTGCATAAGTCTTTTAAGAATTTAGCATATGATGGGATTTGTTTCATAGCATCTAAGATTGATATATTGATCTTGACTTCCTTAAAAATCTCTAAAATCTCATCATTAGAAGCAAACTTTGGGGCTTGACGCAACCTTTGAGGAAATGGAGCAGGTATAGGACATGGATCAACAGGTGAAACAGGGTCCTTTTCTGTAGAGTTTTCTTTAACTTCCGTGGATTTTTCTACCTTTTCAGTCTTTTAAGGCTTATCTTTCTCAATTCTTTTACCACTTTTAAGAATGGTAATAGCCTTAATCTGTTCCATGGTAGAGTTAGATGTTTCATCATATGCATTAGTGCTAACCGCATGCACTCCCTTAGGGTTTGCTTGTGGTTGAGTTGGGAACTTTCCTTTCTCCATACTTTGCATCATTTGACTCATCATATTTTTTAATTCATTCATGGACTGGTTGGTTTGTTTTATTTGACTTTCTAATTGAGAAATTTTCCTTTCCTAGTTTTGAACGTTTTGATTATCCTCAACATGCCTTTTAGGTGGGGGCAAGTAAGGTCCAGAAGGAGGTTGATGAGTTTGATAAGGTAAGGTAAGAAGTCCTTGGTTTTATTGATGAGATTGATATTGTCTTGGTTGTGGAACATTAGCAGTAGGTCCATTTTTCCAACTAAAGTTTGGATGGTTTCTTCTGTTGGGATTATAAGTGTCTGAATATGGGGAGAAAGGTCTTTTATATGTGTTAAGTGCATTAGCCTGATCATGGAGTACATATTGAAAAGCAGGGATTGTAGGACATTCCTGAGTAAGATGTGACGTACTTTCACAAATGCTACACACTTGTTCATCATTAATTGAGGTTTTCTTCCCCATTTCCATTGCTTCTACTTTTCTAGCTAGGGTTGCCACTTTGGCACTGATTTCATCTTTTTCAGACATAGCATACATGCCTCCCCTAGCATGGGTGTTATTGGGCTTAGGTCTATCTACATGTTCTATTCTTTCTGAATCAGCACAAGTCTGTGCACTTTCAGCTAGCCATTCCAAATACTCCTCTGCCTCATCTGGTTGTTTCTTGAGCAAGTTACCATTACACATCATCTCTACAAACTAGCGCATGTCAGAATTTAGTCCTTCATAAAAGAAGCTGATGATGCGCCATGGTTCATAGCCATGATGTGGGCAAGTGAGTTGTAGTTCTTTGAACCTTTCCCAGCATTGATAGAATGATTCTTTATCCTTTTGGGTAAAGTTCATTATCTTGTGGCGAAGCGTATTTCTTTTATGGGTAGGGAAAAACTTCTTTAAGAATTCCTTAGTCACTTCATTCCAAGTTCTTATGGAACCTAATGGCAGTGCATTAAACCACATTTTTGCTTTTTCCTTTAAAGAAAAAGGAAATAGCTTAAGCCTGACAGTATCTAGACCTACATTTTGTGTTCATTGGCTACTACATACCTCATCAAATTCTTTAAGGTGCAAGTAAGGACTCTCACTATCTAAACCATGGAATTTGGGAAGTAATTGGATTACTCCCGTTTTTAATTCTAATGCACCAGCATTCTGAAGAAGAATTACACAGGATGGTGCGCTAGTGCGTGTAGGCTGAAGGTAGTCTTTTAAAGTTCTAACATCAAAGTTTCGATAACCCTCACTATTATCATCCCCATGTTCACTCTGCTGGTCCCACTCCCTATTGTTTCTTCTCCAATCTCTATTTAGTTGATGATTATTTGTAATGACTCCAATTTTGTAACATTAAAATCTCCAGTTAGCAATGAAAAGTTTAGTTTTTGAAGATAAGGGTATTTTGGTCATTTCACTATTCACTCAAAACGGAGTTAAAATGAGCAAGTTACGGCCCTTTATTCAGGGGCAAAAATGTAATTTTCATTAAAAAATGGATTTAGCCTGAAAAACACAAGGGCCCGGTTTGATACGGGCACCCCCTTTCTTCAACCTCCTAGAGGGTTCTAGAACGGCTGTGTTTGGAGGAGAAATCACCGCCATTCTGGAGGTTTCTCCACTGCCTTTCAAGGACGGTGAGAGCCACCTCCAGAACCCTCTTATAGCTCTATAAATAGAGCTCTTGGGCGCCTCTAATGGCAGCCCAAAAGCTTGGGAAAAACCCGTTTTGGAGAAGCAACCAAGAGGAGAAACTTGGAGAAAAACCCAGCAACGAGCCAGGTATGCCCAAAATCCCTCCAAACCCGTCTTCCCATTAGTCCTAGGTTAAGTTTCCCTAAGTTTTTGCATGAAAAATCTGGCAAAAAAGGGCCTTGGAGAGTCACAAAGGACCCAGGGACAATCCCTAGGGCGCACTGGTTCGACAGGGTTGAACTAGGGCGTCCCGAGGACGCCCTAGTCCCCCACTGAACGAAACGCTCCCCACTGAATGAAACATGTCATCCACGATCGAGAGAAACTAGCAGGCACATCCTAAGTCGGGCGGGAAATCCAGCGTGTCTGCAGACGCGCCCGCTGAGGCGCATGCTGTTGACGCGGGAGGCGTTAGCGTCCCAGGCTCCCACCTTGCTTTGTTTGACCCTTTTATGTACATGTGATACTAAAAAGCTTATAACTTGAGATCTAGAGCTTCGATTGAGGCGCCGTAAAAGGGGTTGTGTCTGTGTCGACGATGCAGACACACTCAAACTATAAAATCCCTAATCAAGGCCCAATATAAGGTAGGCACAACCCTTAGAATAGGATGGTGGCACATGGCCACTAGACCTTTGGAAAACTGATGATACCAAGGCCCAATTAGAACCTTAGGACACCCATAGGCATGGAGATGAACCCTTAGTGCCTAAGTAGTAAGACCAACCACTCTAAAACCTATAAAAGATAGGTCAAACTAACCTTGATTCCCCAAACCATGTTCAGGAGCATACGAGGACAAGGGGATTAGTGCGACCTAGTTAGGTAGGTGCTCTATCGCTACTAGACCTTTTAAAAGAGCCATGATTGTTTTGAGAATAGATGTTTTAAGTATATGACTTGTTTAGCATGACTTAATTCAGCATACATATGATAAATGCTTTGTGCATAGATATGTTTTGCAAATAATTGCATACACATTATGCATAGATATGTTTTGCAAACAATTGCATACATTGTATGATTTGTAAGCATTGAGTTTTTGAAAGATTGCATGTCCTTGAGGGTTACCAAAAGACGCTGGAGTGTCCAAAAGACACTGGGTAGGTAGTTGTGAGGGCCAGGCAGTTCTGAGGGACCCAAAGAGGACAGGTTTTGAAAAAGAGGTTTTTGCTTGTTTGATCTTATATGATTTGGGCTGATAAGCTCATAGGCGCTATGCCGAGAGGTGTGGGTTGGCCTCCAGCCTCTACCACTATTAGGTGGATGGGTACCATGCCTAAAAAGCGCAACGTCCCTACGTCGACTGCATGTGGTACAGGGGGTTACCACTGGTGTCACGGCACTGGGTCGACGTGTCATAGGCCCTATTGAGGCTATGACCGAGTGTCCTCAGGTACCCGGGGACCACATGGCGGCGAGGTCGTGGGCATAGTTGGACCCTATGGTTTTGTGGACTTATTTGCATTGCATATGGCATGATATGAGGTTAGTCGACCATACCATACTAGATATCCATGAGTTGGATTCAATGAAGCATCTTATGCATATCATTATGTTATGATATATATATATATATGATACTTTTGGCTTGGTTTGTGCGATTCTTTAAGTCCTTAGTATTTCAATTTGACAATGGTTTTTGATATCGATATTGAGCATGAGTGTTCAAACATGCACATGTCTTGAAAGAGCATATGATTTTAAATATAGCATGCATTGTAAAACTAGTAGTGATGGACTCCTACTGAGTATAGTATATACTCACCCAATCCTCAACATTTTTCAGACACAAAGTAAACACTTAAGAGCAAGGAACGCTTTTGACAGAAGACACCCAAACTAAGTGCAAGTAAGTAAACCCCTACCTTATCTTTCAATGTTACTTGATTGTAGTTGCTCTCTATAGCTGAGGCTGTGACTAACACTTTCTTGGGAATAGATTCAATTTAAAACTATGCCATGGCTAGATAAGTGAAAAATGTGTTTTGACACTCGGGGTTTTATACAAAAGATTGTTTTCCAAAACAAAAATGATTTTTATGCATTTCATACTTATAAAACAAGTGATCTCGCCTTTTTATCATATTCGCATCATATAAAACTCGGGACGTCACATTATTCTTCCTTGGTGGAGGTTGATATTCATCATCCATTAGTGGTGGTGGGTCCTCATTCATGATGAGTGGAGCCCCTTGACTTCCATGGGATGAATTACCCCTTGAGCGTTGATCAGTCATAGATGTGGCGTGATCTTGTTGTATGTCTTTTTGGTCATACTTGACTAACCTTCTGGTTTTTTTGCGTCTCCAAAAGTGCATACAAGGGAAGCTTCTTTTTGTTTTTTTCTTTACTTTTGTTTTTGAGAAAACTAACCTAAATGATGCAACCTAACTTCTATAATGATGCGCAAACAAAAGGGCACACTCAAATAATTCTAAGGCTAATAAGCAGCAATATATTTGACTCTCTTGGATTTGTGTGGGGACGACATTTTTTATTAGCCTAGACTAGCACTCCTCCTCTCTTTGGGAGTTGATTACTGCTTACCAATTAGGTTCTAACCAAGGTGGTTGATACAACCCTCGTGTAAGGAGGCGTTTAGACCTCAACAAACGTCAATAGGAGGTGGGGGAAGAGCAAGGCTCTATTAAGTAACTCCCAATAACCACAGTGATCAAAAGCCACTGGACTGACAGTAAATCGTGTCCTATTAAGAGGGTCCTAAGAGCATGTGATGGCCCTATAGGTCTCTTCTGATTGATTTTAAATTAATATGAAAGAAAGGTTTGCACGCTTGAGGTGATTATCCTAAGTGGGCCAAGCGGTGGTGATGAAATCCACCCTTGATCTTATGGGGGTATGGTACCCTTACTAATTAATTTCACACACCATGGTAATTTGATTAGCATATAAATCACCTTAAAACATTAAACATGCCCTAAGAATGCAATTAAAAGCAGTAAACTAATGCAAAATCCTAAAATGCAACAATTATAAAAGATGCTTCCATATGAGATACACTATCAAACAATGCAAATTATTCTAAATGCAAATCCTAATCTAGAAAATAAATGAGTGAGAAAACTTACAGTGGGGTTTCTGATGAAGATCAAGTGTGGGCCACCTTATCCCACACTTGCCCTATATTATACAACCCTTTAAAATTTAAAATGGAAATTGCAATTTACAAGGATCCTCACTATAAGATTCACTCAAAAGAAAAAAGAAATTCCTATTCTAGCAAAGCAGGGAAATTTCCATTTTGGTGAAGATCCACTTGCCCAATTCCACCACTTTCCAATTTCCTGAAAAATAAAATTAGAAATTAGTACCAAATTCAGGAAACAAGGTGATTATGCCCTAAAAAAAATTGAAAAAATGCACCTAAAATTTTTTCAAAATGCTAAACATTTCAATTCCTAATTTTTTTTATTTTTTTGAAAATTTCTAATTTTTTTATTTTTTTGGATTTTAATTAAATTTTATAAAAAATCCTTTCCAAGTCCCCAGCAACGGCGCCAAAAACTTGTTGATTGTTTAACTGCAAGTGCACGGGCAATTGTAGTGTAGCTTATGCAAGTACGGGTTGATCCCACGGAGACTTGATTTAAAAAGTAGAAATTTCAATAAAATTTAATTATGTAAAATTAAAAATAAATCACTCAAAATTACTAAAATTATTGAAATGAGAATCAATGTTTAGATCTAATCAACTTCTCAAAAATACAAAATTTCCAGTTCCTAAAGAAAATAAACAAAATCAAATAATGAGAAAAAACTACTTCCCTAGATCACTCTTTATCAAAATCTTCACTTTTGGTCTTCTAAAAACTGATCCGCCTTTACAAATATCTTCAACACGTTCTTGATTAATGATCCACCGGTCGGATTTGACAAATTCTTCAAAATGGTCAAAATCTGGGCTAATTTGTGATTTGAAGATTTGGACGATCCAAATTGATCGATGGATTTCAGATAGAAGATCAAAAACATCACTTAGATCTAGGGATGTCCTAAGAATGATTCCACAAAATTAATTTGAATTCCGTTGAGAAATAAAGGAGAAATTGAAGATTTGGTTTTGATTAAGGCTAACCCGTTGATTGGGTTAGGCCTTAATTGATTTGGTAGAGAAGGCAGTTCTTGGATAAGAAAAATGCAGATAAAACAAAACCAAAATAAAATGAGACATAGATGTAATTAAATTGAGGACACATATGGAATTAAAAAGAAAGAATAGATTTGTAATTTCGTTAAATGAATAAGGGCAAAACTGAAATTTTGAGGAGAATCTGGTTTTTAAGAAAAAACCAAACGAAGGAAGAGAGAAATAGATGAGGGAGAAGAGGGAAAAGGAAGAGAGGAAAAGTGGGAGAAGAAGAATGGAAAAGGATTGGAAACCCGATTTGGGTTTCCTTCCTTAGAATGTCTAACTACCAAAAACGCCGAAGGAGGAGAAGATGGAACCGGAGGAGGAGGGGGTAATACGGGTTTGAGAGAGAGAGAGAGAGAAGGAGAAATCAAGGTGCCTAGGCATGCCGAAGAGGAAGTCTTGGACCGGTGAAGATGACGCTTAGTAGTAGGGGCCGATTGGGGCGTCGTCTTGTGCTGTCTGGTTGATGCAGATGGTGAGAAACAGAGGGAGCTGGGAAGACACTGGTGCAGTCCCAGGAATGGTCCTCTTCTCCTTCCATGAAGAGGGAGAAGAGAGGAAATGAGTGATGGTGGTGATGCCGATCTGCCTTGGGTTGAAAGGAAGCGTGTGATAAGGAGAAAGATGAGAAGAGAGAATAGAGGATGGGGAAATTGGGAACGTAAGAGAGAATGAGAGAAGAGGAAGAGAGAATGGAGGATATGAAGGGTGGTGCGGTAGAGAAGAGAGAACAAGGGAGAATGGAGAATGGAGAAGGAGAAGAGAAAGCCGAGAAGGGAGTTGGGTATGGTGATGAAGAAGAGGGTGGTGTGTAGAGATGGGAAGAAGAGGAGAATGGGAAGAGGGGGAGAGGAAGAGGAAGAGGAATAGGCGTGAGAAAGATAGGAAGGAAAGTGGGTACGTGAGAATGAGGAAGGGAAAAAATTGGAAACGTGGGAAAGAAAGAAAGGAAAGAGAAGAAATGAGGAAGGAAAAAGAAAAGGAAAGAAAGAAGGAAAAAAGGAAAAAGAAAAAGAAAAAGAAGGAAAGTAAGGAAAAAAAAGAACAAAGGAAAAGGAAAAGGAAAAGGAAAAGGGGTTGCCTTTTGCTCCTTACTAATTTGGGTCCCTTCTCTTGACTTTGGAAACTCTTACAAATTTGCAAGTTGCCCTTTTTGTCCATGATTTCCACTTGAGCTCAATTATCATTTGGGAAACTATCCCATCCATCTTTATGGTTGACCTGGTCGATCCAATCCTCTTTAAGATGATCTACATCGTTAACTTTTAATCGTAGCCGTCTGTGCGTCCTTTGGTTGATCTGTAAAAGAAAAGACTAAATTAGAATCATTTGAGCTGTACATTAGTCATCTAATGAACTCTAATGATCATTTGACCGTTGATTTTGATAAATTACAGTTTGGATGGCCAATTGGATTTAAATTCAAAATCATGCTAAGTTCTACAAATTTGAATGGTTAGATGATCTAATTGAATGGTAAATTAGGGAAATTTTGACCAAAATTGAACACTTAACATCTTTCCATTAAGATGTATTCACTATAGGCTCAATGTCTACAAATTCATTCTCTTCATCAATGTATGGCTCATCATTGCAGTCATAAAAATGAATAGGACATGAGTTGAGTAGATATGTGTTGGAGGTTTGCAAGGATGGTGGAAAATCTTGTAGTTCATATGGTATTTCCATCTTTGTAATTCTATCAAGAGTTTTCTCACTATTCTCCCTAGTTTTTTTTATTTCCTCATTCCATTGTATAATCTTTGCATGCATTTGATCTAATTTTAATGATATTAGCTCCAAACATTCTCTAATTCGATTCCCTTCTAATGATTCTTCATACTTGTATGGCTCATAGTGTTATGGCATTAGACTAATGAGAAAAGATTGATTGGGTTGAAGCCATGATGGTTATCCTTGATATTCTTGAAAATAATGGTAGGATTGAGCAGGGTGGGACCATGCTATTTATTTTGATATTCTTGGTAATTATGAGACCATGGTTGTTTATGATGCTTATCCCATCCATTATAATTTCTCGATGAATAATAATTACTAGGGTGTGTGAATGTAGTAGCCACATCCACTAGCTCCTCATAATATCAATCAAGGTGGAGCTTGATGGCCACAAAGTAGTGGGCTATTGTAGCTCAAAAATAGGTGTAAGAATTGTTGTACTAAGGTTGTGGATTTGTCATTGTATTCTACCTTAAAGAAACTAACCTATTCGTTTAACACATCATCCCATCCATGCTATCTTCGAATATGTCAATTTTGTGGGATTGATCAGGAGTATAACTTGGCTTTGTCTCATACTTCTCCTCATAAGGTACTAGCTTAAGAATGAATTAGTAGGGCAGCGGTGGTTTTCCATTCCTTGTTTAATAGGTCATGGTACTCAACTTTATATACAATGAAACAAATTGTTGCATACAATGAATGAGTACTTCTTTTTTTATTACTTGAAAACCATAAATGTATGATGCACTCCTAAATCTAAATGATGCATAATCAATCCCTAATAGTTCACTAATGAGCTGAATTATTGATCTTTGATAATGTGTAGGATGGTAGCTTTTAGACCTAAATCTAAACAACTCTTTTTGTTCAAGCTTGACGGTTGCTTATTAGTTAGGTTTTGCTCAAGGTGGTTAATACAATTTTCATCGAAGAAGGCATTTCAACCTCAACATCCATCAACAAATAGGTGTGGGAAAATCACTTGGATTTTAAATACACACTATAACCAAAAAGTTCAGGAACCAATGGAGTGACAATGGATCTCCTCTTTCAAAAAGGTTCCTATGAGCTCAAAACCCTAAGTCTCTTAGTACTTTATTTTAGATTAAGATTCAAGGGTTGGGATCGTGAACATATAAGGAATTTGATTGATTACTTAGGTGGCCCAATGAGCTAGTGATGAAATCTAGTCCTTATCTTATGGGTGTTCCTATGAAGCCCTTCCTATCATTGTGCACATCCACCATAAAGCAATAAACAAGCAATGGAAGTACAAGGAATGGGAAACTAATACAACCTATATGCTATCCAACCAAGAGGTAGATAGGTGCAACTAATGCAGCAACCCTAATTGAGGTGCAGCAAATTAGATGAATGACCCTAAACTATATGAATTACTCTACCAACCAATATGCAAATTACACTAAATGTAACTACATTGATAAATTAGAAATAGAATGAGGTTTACTTACATTGGGGTTTCTGATGAAGATCAAGTGTGGGCCTCCTACACACGCTTGCCATCTTATACCACAACCAATTTAAAATTGCAAATTACAATGGGACCTCACTACAAGTTCACTCAAAATAGAAAAAAACAAATCTAAGAAAGCAATCAAATTTGATGAAGCTTTGGCCGGCAGGATCACCAACACTCCTTTTGCCAAATTCTTCTCACATAAAACAAGTAAGATGGATCAATTGATGAGGAATTAGTAAAATATGAAAATACAATGCAAAAATCTTAATCTAATGCAACCTAAGACTATAACTAAAGATAAGTGATCTAAATAAATATCCAACCACAAATACACTGTAATTTCCCCACAATGACGCTAAAAACTTGGTGTAGTTTTGGAATTATTCACAAGCACACAAATCAATACAGTATTTTCATGCAAGCAAGGTCGATCCCATAAGGAATTTCATAGCTTTGCAATGGACAGGATGTTATTCAAATTAATTAGCTTCAGCCTAAGAAGAATAGTTGTGATTAAGAAATTAAACAACATGAAATGGAAGCATGCATGGAATTAGAAATTAAACTAAAAAGAAACTAACTAAAAGTTAAAACTAAATGATGAAATTAGAAACTAACTAATTAACTACCATGCAAGCAACTAAATAAAACTAATTCTAAATTAGCATGAGTCAAATTAAGAAACTTACATTAGAGGAAACTACTAAAACTGAAGCTTTCCTAAACTAGAATTAGAAGCATTCTAAGAATAGAACTTCCTAAAACCAAATTAGTAAACTTTCTAACACTAAAATTATATACAAAATAAAGCAACCAATGAGATCTAACTAACTTTAACAATAAATTAGAACATGCATGTGAATGGAAACTACCATTAAAAAGACTTTCTAAATCCCATAATTTCCTAAAGATGGAACTTTCAAGAATTAAAAAAGGAAACCTTCTAAACATAAAATAAAATACAAACAATGAATTAACTACTGCTAAATCTAAATGAAGCAACTCAACTAAGAAAAAATCAAAAGGAAAATGACCTAGTACCAAGTGCATGATCAATGGATTGCATGCATGGTTCTAAGGTGCAAAAGTGACCAGAATTGATGAATTTAAATTGACCTAACACACAAAATAATTAATGGATCTAATAAGAAACTTGGAATATCTAAAGGGGTTCCTAAGTATTCAAGAAAATAAGGTGTTTTATTGGATGGAAACAAAGCACAAAGTTGAGATAAAAATTCCAAATTTTGGTACATAAGAACACTCAATAGATATAGAATTAGAAAGCTATTGATTCCACAACTTTCATTAAAGGAAACAGCCTAGATATTATGTAAATTGATTAAATAATCATTCCATAACTAGTATTCCCACAAACCTTTATTGAATCATCTCAAAATTACACCAAAAACTAGATGCATAATGCATGTTTCATTCCTGGAAATTGCATCTATCTTAGGAATGAAATCATATCTAAAAGACACCAGCAATGAAATACAATTCTCACACTAAAGTATGATGACATGCAAGGAAAATCTAGAAAGGAATTCAAGAGAAGATTGTAATAACCTCAATTTTTGTACATTGATTGAGAAAATCAATTTGTTTGAATTTTCAAAAATTCTAGATTGGAATATTAGGTTACTAGAAATTATCTTTTTATAGGGATTAAAACATGATTTAAAACTTACAAATTATGAATGTATTGGGAAATATGATTCCAACGCCAGTAAGTACGCTTAATTCAGAATTAAAATGAAAATTTTTAAATTTTCTCTTTTTTTTTATGAATAAAAGGCCATTTTACCCATAACTGAGATCTAAGACATCAATATTTAGAAAATAATCAGAAATATGAATCCAATGCCACTAAGTACGATGAATTTCGAGTTCGGGAGAATAAAGTGAATTTTTCTCCATAAAAAGGCAAAATGATCCTTTCACACCCACGAGGGGCCCACAAAAGAATCCAACGGCTAGAAAACATGTAATAAGTAGTCAAACCACTTCCAGCTACTAGTGGAGAAGGAGGTGGTAGTGGAGGATCCAATGATTATTTAATATTTAAAAGAATTAAAACATAATTATTACAAGTAATTATGAAAAATGTAAAACACCTATAAATACTCCTCCAAAAATGTTCATTAAAATTCTCAACAAATCATCTTGCTTACTTTGATAAACTAGATCTAGATTCCTTCCCAAAATTTCAAAGCCCCTAAAAATCTCCCTTCTTGCACTTTCCCTCTCTTCTCTTTAATTGGAACAAGAGACCTAAATTCAACTAGGCACTCTGTTCCAAATTGAATCTCGCAAAGCTCACTATCCATTCAATGCTAAACTACCTAATCTATAAAACTCCCAAATCAATTTCAAGATCCATGGTGAAATCAATAGGAAATCACAAAACAAATGACTATTGGGCTATCTTATCATCAAAGAGTATTTATTTCAAATTGGGCTTCAAATCTATGTTCTTTCTCCAATTAGGTAAGTGAAACCACTTATTATACCTATTTAATGTTGTTTTATGTAATTTTTATTTTTCTATAAATAGTTTTAGGTTAAAATTTATAAAAATAAAGTAAGGACCAGAACCCTTCAATTCTAGATGTTGGAGGGCTCAGATGGAAAATCTGAGCCATCCAATCAATCTAGAAGGTCCAAAACCCCTAGGGTAGAAATTTGAATAATTTTTATTAAGTTTTGAGTCCTTAGAGTTTTGTGGATCTTTTATAAATTTCTTATATTTTCTAGGCTAGCCTAAGATGGATCTAAGGTGGGATGAAAAGTGGAAAATTGGATGGTTGCTATGTCAAAGCAGCTAGGGTTTTCAAAAGAGCAAACAATGTAAGATGGTGTCTACCTTTAGGAAGAGAAGTAGGAGATGCCACCTTTTTAGGAAGGGGTGTCTCCCCCTTCAAAAAATCATGGGACACTCCTATGTAAGAGGAAAGTTGCTAGTATGGATGAGGCAAGAGAGAAATAGGAAGGGACAAAAGGGATGGGTAGAAAAAGGATAGGAAAGTGAGATTAGGTGGGAAACTTTGATTGGCTAAGTAATTTCGTAAGAGGTGGTGATTGTTTGGGTGGATGGGATGGGAGTTTAGGAAGGTGAAGTCTTGGAATGGCAGGACTCTTGAATGGAAAATCAAATTTGTGGTGGTACTTGATGATGAGGTGGAAGTCATAAAAAGGTGGGAAAATGTGAAAAACACATGAAAAATATAAGGGTCTCGTCATATTGGTCCACATGCCAACTTATCCTAATGTATTTTTCCTTATTTCTCTTCAAAATATCCTTAGAATCTCATGGATAATCTGCTTGATTTTCCTTCAATCCTACTGTTCCATTTAGCTTAGCTTAATGGATTTGATGCCCAACTTTGAGGGCACCATTGGCTGTGCTTCATGGATCCTTGGCTTGAGTAGCTTGAGTTGTTTGGCTTGAATTCCTTAGCTTGTCACCTTGGTCGTGGCTTGAATTTGGCTAAGGTGGCTTACATGGCTTCCATGCAAATGTGGTGACAATGCATAGCTTATTTCATGAGCCTACTTTGGCCAACTTTAACTCCTTTGATCGCATCCATTGCTAGTCTTAAGGATGATCTTCATCCTTAATCTCATGTTGGATTGATGATTCTGAGGTTTTGACTCTATGTTTTGATCCTGATCTTCAATGTTCATCTCGATCGATCTTGGCCATAGGATCACCATCTTGCTTCCTACAAAGAGTGAAAAACTCTAATAAAATCCTAAAAAAATATGATTAATCAATACTTACCTTGGATTAGCCTCTTGACTTACAAAATATCAAAATTTTGCATCATTAGGTCAAAAACTGCATGTGTTATAAATTTTGGCCTAAAGACCCTAATTTAGCACTATAAGTTATAACACATGGGTACTAATTTAGTGGTTTTTATACAAAATTAGATATTTATCACACTCCCAACTAAGATTTTGCTAGTCCTGAGAAAAATAAGAAAAAAATTATTTTTTAAAAACTAGTACAGGGTTCCACTTTTGTAGATACTCACCATTGCATTTAGCATATGTAATAAGCCCTTAAACCTCTAGCTTGTCCCTAGTGGATGAGTTTGGCCTTGTGATGGTTTCCCGTAAATATACCCTCAAAATTTCTACGGTTGAGCCCCTATTTTATCTTAGAGAATCCTTATTCATTTGCAATCTATTAATTTTTCACAACTTAATATAAAGGATTAATAATTTCACAAATCATATACATGTTAAAGACATTTTATTCTAGTTATTTCTTGAAGTGCATGTGTGTGTACAACCATATAAGTCTTGACTTCTAATTGGATATACTTAAATTCCATTAAAAATATGTTTTGACCTCAAATCCTCTCAGTATACTCTAAAAATGAAGCTCTTAGATAAGGGTTGAACATATTTGTCTCATTATGTGACTGAATCCAACAAGTTAATGGTTCAAATAAATTTTTAAATGCTAAAGAGACAAAGGAAAAGGATCCTTAAGAGTAGATTTTATTACCAAGAATACACTACTACACAAGAGGCTTTTAAAGTTAGCAAAAACTAATAATACAAGTTAGGTAAAAAAAAAACTTCTGCCAAGCTTACTTGGAAAGTCGATAACATATAAAGTCATTTAGATAAACAAGTTTAAAAAATCAAGGACTTTTGAAGTCATTTAACCAAAGGATTTTAAAAGTATGGGACTTTTGATGTCGTTTAGATCTAAACAACTTCAAAAGTCCTTTTTTTTTACATTCTAAGCAGTACCACCTTTATACATTCAATATAATACCTGATACATTTTTCTGACAATCTTTATATACATGGAAAACAAGCATATAAACATTCACTTCCCCAATGGGTGCAAAACAACCAAATTCATCATTCTCCATCCACATCTATCTTTAAAATACTTCATAAAAGAAACCACAACACATGCAATCACTACAACATCGACATTCATTTCATTTGTTAAATCTATACACATTTGCATTTACTTTCACACTCTAAGTTATCCTCATTCATCACCTCATAAAATTTATATAATTCTATGAATATATTGAAAACCAACCACCACATATTCACTTCATTTACAAGCGTCAAATTTACTTCAGCAACACTCATTTACTCCCACACTATCTACTCATTCATCACTTAAAAACTATATATTTTCCAAAGAAAATAATGAAAACTAGAAGAACACATACAAGTGAATGAAAAAAATACTTTATTATGTATTTTACACATGTAGTTACTCCAAGTGTTCTAATTGAAACTCAGTACATACTCAGCCCATTCACTTTGTATTTTAATGAGGTTTACTTTGGAGTGACTCTTACTTGTTTGACCACTCAAAAACCACCGTAGCCTGTAATACAACATATTTAACTCAGGTCACATTCTATTAGCTGGATCCATAAAAAATTGTAGAAAAATATAAGACTATGAAAAATAAAATTTGTCTTACCTTTATTAATTAGGAGACATCAACACTATCAAATATTATGGTCTTCATGTATCTCAGCACATAGTACCCACACTCCCAATCAGGCTATTGTCTAGGCACTATGCAATAAGGACAATAAAAAGAATCCATAAATATCATTTGTAATATTGTAAGTTTAATTAGTGGTAAAATAGAGTAATTAACTATTTTCTATACCTTAACATCCTTCCAAGTGAGTTTTAGTGGCTGTACAATCTTGGTCAACTTAGCCCTTACTCTATAAATTTAAATTTCAAATGCATTATAGATGAATAAAAAATTATTTATCTACACATAATACATGAAAAGAATAAAAGCTTACTTATTTATAATTTCTACAAGGACAGGATAGATGTGCAATCTACAAGAATAAAAAAAGAAAGCATGCTTGCTATACACATCCAAAACAAGTAGTATCCAATGAGCCCTACATAGATAGTCATATGAATTGTAATTAAATTTGACAATCCCTAAGTATAGAATAAGTTGGCAAGAAAATAAGAAAATTGAGACTTACCTACTATTATAGGGAATCATTAAGCCTTCTCCCTTAGAGTATCAGAAGAAGCCTAGTAAAATATCATGAACACACCTCTCTATCAGCCATTAATTGCTCCATCACTCCACAAATGATGTTGGGGCTAAGGAATTGGTAAAGTGTAGCCTCACCCTCAAATAGGCTAGCTGCATCATTCAAAAAACTGCATAAAAGAAATAATTATTACCTATACTATGAAAATATAACATGTAATATCAAATATTTTATAAGTAAATATGTGCATATACCCATGTAGGAGACAGTGTGAGGGTGGTCAAGTTGATCCCATAGGCAAACAAACTTGTAATAGGTCCTTTGCCACAAGTGGCAAATCAACAACGTGCTCGATATGCCCTCCCTCCTTGATTTGCTCAAGGTTGATTGCCATATCTTCATTAATGAGAACATAGATTAACTTGATCAAGACATATTAGGTGGGACATCCACATGATCCTTTAACAAGTGTTGTAAAAGATGTAAAAATTATTATTTAAATAATATTAATCAATAAAGATGACCTAATTTATGATGAAAAGCCAAAGATATACACAAGTACCTATTCCATTGGTGCAACAACAGGCAGCCTCAATGGTGCATGTTGTTGTTGATTAACCATAATAGTTAATAAACAATTAAATTGAAGTCTTTGGCTAAATGTTATTGATGAGAAAGGTAGTATGATAAGACACATACAGCGAACCCTATAGGAATGACTAGTGCCTCTGGCTAAGAGATATGATATCCAATTGCTTGCCAAATGGTCATATTTTCCATTTCTAAAGGGAATGGTAGTCTAGCATTTGCATCCAAAGTCATGGTAATGGACACTCACTCAGTATGTGGCGGCATACTAATTCCATGCAAAATGGTTGATTCATAAGGACAATGAATTGCAAATTAGATATACAACAGAGAGGTTGAGATAAAGAATTATTACATAAGGATAATGAAAATTTTCAATTTTCTCTATATACATCCTTGGCTGGAATTTCTTTTTTGAGTTGCACTTGTGATCCTTCATGATCTTCTTGAGTTGGAGAATTGTAGCTAACATTTGATGAGAGCAAAGGGGTGTTGCTAGAATTATGTGTAGGGGATTGAGAAACTATCATCAAACCTCCTTCATGCAAATGTTTAAATATATCTATTTTTATTTTCTCAACCAAATCATTGTAGGCCTCCTAATCTTCAACTATAGGTAAACCTTTACAAAAGAATTTGGAAGGAACAATGCCATGCCCTATGCCCCTAACTTGACTAGGGTGGCCCTTCTTATTGCCCATAGCCCTATACAGGATGTCCTCATTAGCAATAGTGCTGCTTAGAGTTTCTGTACTTTTTCTTTCTTGGGTAGGAGTGCCCTAAAAATTTAATTAGAAAGACATGATCATGTCACCTAATTAATTGAATAAAATTGATAGATAGGTGGAACCACTAATAATGTGGGAAGCAATTTGTACCATCTTCCAAAGGATGGAGCTATCAATGGGTTCCATAGTCCTAGCTTTCTTTTGGTGTCAAGCAAGGCACTATAGTTAGAGACCAAAATGTATATAAATATAGTTGCACTAAATTGAAAGGGATAAATTGTCACATATGCTTACTTCGTGCTCTTTTAAATGAGCATAGCCAAACCTGGATAAGTGGTGCTGCCTCAATGGTGCACATTTGTATATGTAATCAAGTGCAATATTCAGATGTTACATGTAATTAATTAAATGAAGCATTGTTTTTACACATACATCAAATTCAACAAATATGCGGTTTTGCACAAATAGATTTCACATGTCGAGGTCAATGATGTCAAAGTAAATGGTAGGACTGTGGACATCCTTGATGGATTGTTACCATATGGAGCAATGTAAGTGCGAACAAGGTAATTCTTCCATTTTTACCATTGCTCACTAGCTCCTTGTAAAGCATGTATCTTCTTCCATTCAGGCACATCAAATACAATCTCCAAAGTACACATCAAATTACTATATTTGAAAATAAGGTATGTTATAAATTATATAATAGATGTTATAAATGTTTCCCTAACTTCACTCTTTTGCATATTGAATCTTTTGTAAAGGATGGAACAAGTCTCCAATCATCAATTGTGATAGGAACCATGCCTCTTATTGTGAAATAGAGAAAATTGCTATAAGAGGCTGCATTCTCACCTATCACTTGACCCCTACTATTTTATTGGACAGTTTCTTTAATTCCCTTTGACTTTCTCTTGATAACCTTTTCCATTGTGGTTCACCCTTTGCCCCGTCTTTTGAGTAGTGCTCATGTTGGCCTATTGTTTATGCTCTTCATTTTGCCCATATTCCTCATTTTGATCTTTTTCCATCTTTACTACAAAGAAGAATACAATGATATTAGAATAATGACATAAAAAACAGCTTTGTAATTCATTTAAAGAAAACAAACTGACATGACATATGTGCTAAACAAACAAAAAGCAAATCAGATGCAACAACTTTAAACATGAAACCTAAACCTAACATAGCATGCAATTAAACTTATCAATGAAGGGCAACCTCTAAATATGGACTAACAATACAAATAAAATATGCAATTAAAATTTAAGAGGAGTTCACATGACGCATGTAGGGGACCAACAATCTTAATTTCTTCTAAGATTAATTGATGAGGTTTTCTTCTTTCATCCATTGGTTGGAAAAATAAATTTTTGATTGCGTTGGCAATGCATGTGTCCTTGTTAGGCAACACACATTGCTAAATAGATAAACCATCTCCATTTTTAATATAGGCAATTTTTTATTTTACATTTTGTTAGCATCATGTACATATCTTTTTGTACATTCTAATTTCATTTGTAACATGAGAGTGTGATTGTGGGTGATGCATGTATAGCATGAGATGGGATGTTACAGATAAATTGTATGATAGATTGAAATGTTGGGTGTGGTTCACTTACTATTATATTAGTCTACTGGGTCTTTAGCTCAAATCACTAGTAAAACACTTGGATATATTTCTTTAGAATATGCTTGCGTAAGAACCCTAAATTGTTAAACTTCATTTCAAAGGATTATGAATTTCTTTTGACAAGTGCAAATTACAAAGTGTTAATGTTTAAGTTCTAGGGAATTAACCTTTTGAAAGATATCAAATTAGATCCCAAAATCCAAATATTTGGATTGTATTAAAAATAATGAATCCAAGGACTTCAAGAACATTAAAATCGGAGTTCAAATGAGGAAGTTATGATAATTTAAGTAAGAAGGGCATTTCTATAAAGAAAAGAAAAAAAAAAAGACCGAAAAGCTTAAAATATAGGGGCTTGTATTTGATACGGGCACCCCTCCCACTTAAAGAAACTACGAATAGACCTAATGGTATGTTCTCATCCTGACAGAGAGACGGAGAGAGTGGGGGAGAAGGAGAAGGGAGATAGAAGAGGAGGATCTAAACCATCCTCCTTCATCCATTTGCCCCATTGATGATGGGAGAAGTAGATCAATGATGAGAAATTTTGCACTGGTCATTAGCAAAGACTAAGTGAACAACAACACTCATCGACGAACGAAGCCATTCATTGTCTTCCCCTAGCCACCACAAGTAAAACTCCTATGGTTGCTCATTAATCGGACAAGAATTAGTGGGGAAAAGAGTGGCAAGCTCGTGATTTACTAGGGATGGGAAATCAATGACAAATCTCTTTCTCCGGCAACAATTTGAGGTTGGAAACGTACCTTAAAGGTAAAATCGACACCACCCAGTTTCTAATTTGGAGTTTTTAGCTTGATTATCATTATTTCACATTATATCTAGGTTTTGATGATGATCCAGTCATTCATTTGTTAATCTAAGCTTAGCAATAGGTAATCAAATAAAGTCTTTCTATATGTCTACAAAAATGTTCCATGCTTACCTGAGAGTTTTTCAAATTTGATGATTTAACAGCTTTAGCATAACCTGATGTAGTAGCTATTGAATGAGAACTGCTATTGTAAGCTAAGTATGAGGAGGCACTTGAAGGACAAAATTTGAGGAATTGAGAAAATCACTACTTATGAGGATACCTCCTGACAATACAGAGTGCATGATTGACGATAAAGCCTTGATACAAGATTTAACAACATATTGATATAGGGAATGGAAGGAGAAAGTTAAGGTGGCTAGCACATTATAAGGTAAGATTCGATGTTACGTTGCCTTTAGACAAAAAGATAGTTGTTATGTACATATACCAAGTACGAAAAATCAATTGAAGGAATTTCCTAAGGACTAACCCTACTAGATTGAGAATAGAACTTTTGGACTAAAAGGTTACGAAGAAAACCATCAAGCAGAGAAAGGACAAAGAGGATGATGACAAAGGATTCACCCATGACCTAGTAAGGGTACTCGGTTATGAATAAGAGACTTTTTGCATAAATAGGAACATTATTGGAAATCCTAATGACAAATTGATGTGAATAGTGAGATAGGCCTCCGGACGTGAACATTTGACCCATGATGATGAATCGACATGAGTTTGGATAAAATCTTCATAGAGGAAAGCGTTTAATAATTATGAAATTGGATATAGAGCTAGGACATCTTACTTTCAATGTATGATAAGGTCCTCGATGGAAGATGTTACTAATTGGCTTTCATAATTTTATTTTGAATGTTACTTTGGTCGAGGAATAAAGTCACAGTATGGAAAATGACAGATAGTTGAAATTCAAAGTTAATCAAGGGTTTGGCTGTAGAGCACATGACACCATGACAGTTATTGAAGTATCTTGGGGACAAATATAAAAAAGAAGCAAAGTTAGACACAATAGAAGAAGGTAATTTTTGGACTTGTGGATGATGAAAGAGATCACTGATGAAAGGGATTATCCTATGATATTCAAAATGGGCGAAATAAGATCATATGATCTCAAAGAAGTATGGAGTAATTTATACATGAATAAAGAAGCATGGTCTTACGAGGAGACTATCCTATACATGATGAGATAGGTATAGGAATCTAAGGATTTTGAGATAGATGAATTACTGCTAGAAACCGGTACTGATAAAACTGGTACATATGGGAGTATGCATCAGAGTATGCAGCGAAAGCGGCCCTTATAAGTAAGGCCTTATAAAAGGAACAATAAAAATTATAAATTGAGGATGAGCTTAAATTAGATTCCTAAGGGCGGAATGCATTCACCAAGAAGTTATCTAAGAGACAAAATACATTAAAAATGATAATTTGGAATTTCGAGGACGAAATTCTTTTAAGGGGGTAATAATGTAATGCTCGAGCAATTTACACTATTTTTAACAAAAATTGAACATTCTATAGGAAATAAACTGAGTTAAATGTTTCACTTTATTTAAAATAGTAAATGAAGGAATTTTGTGAGGAAACTTAGTACCATTAGATTCTACTCGAAAATTGGAATCCAACGCCTCAAAAATCACCCAAAACGAAGTTCGTATGAAGAAGTTACGGCCGTTTAAAGATAAGGGTATTTTGGTCATTTCACTATTCACCCTGACTGAACCCAGAAATTTGGTTCTAAAAATGGTACCATTAGGTGCGTCTCAGAACAAGGAATCCAACAAGACCAAAATCACCTAAAACGGAGTTAAAATGAGCAAGTTATGGCCCTTTGAAGTTTAGGGGCAAAAATGTAATTTTCACTAAAAAAGGGATTTAGCCTACAAAACACAGGGGCTCGTTTTGATACGGGCACCCCTCTTCTTCAACCTCCTAGAGGGTTCTAGAACGGCGGTGATTGGAGGAGAAATCACCACCATTTTGGAGGTTTCTCCACCGCCATTCAAGGGCGGTGAGAGCCCCCTCCAAAACCCTCTTATAACTCTATAAATAGAGCTCTTAGGCGCCTCTAATGGCAGCCCAAAATCTTGGGAAAAACCCATTTTGGAGAAGCAACCAAGAGGAGAAACGTAGAGAAAAACCCAGCAATGCGCTAGGTATGCCCAAAATCCCTCAAAACCCGTCTTCACCCTTGTCCTATGCTAAGTTTTCCTAAGTTTTTGCATGTAAAATCATGCAAAACAAAGCCCTAGAGTGTCACAAAGGACCCAGGGATGATCCCTGGGCCGCACTGGTTCAACAGGGTCGAACCAGGGCATCCCGAGGACGCCCCGGTCCCCCAACGAATGAAACGCACGTTGTGCGTCAAGAAAACCAGACCACGGACACGCTCGCAAAAGAGAATGTTGGGTTGAAGCCGGGTGCATCTGCAGACGCGCCCGTTGATGCGGGACGTGTTAGCGTCCCAGGCTTCCACCTTGCTTTGTTTGACCTTTTTATGTACACGCGGCACTAAAAACACTATAACTTGAGATCTAGGGCTTCGATTGAGGCGCCGCGAAAGGCGTTGTGTCCTTGTCGACAACGCGGACACATCCAAACTATAAAATACCTGATCAAGGCCCAATAGAAGGTGGGCACGACCCTTAGATTATGATAGTGGCACGGGGCCATTAAATCCTTGAAAACTTGATGATACCAAAGCCCACTTAGGACCTTAAGACACCCATAGGCATGAGGATGAACCCTTAATGCCTAAGTAATAAGACCAACCACTCTAAAACCTATAAAAGATAGGCCAAACTAACCTTGATTCCCCAAACCATGTTCAGGAGCATACGAGGACAAGGGGATTAGCGCGACCTAGCCAGGTAGGTGCTCTATCGCTACTAGACTTTTTAAAAGAGCCATGATTGTTTTGAGAATAGATGTTTTAAGTATATGACTTGTTTAGCATGACTTAATTCAGCATACATATGATAAATTCTTTATGCATAGATATGTTTTGCAAATAATTGCATATACATTATGCATAAATATGTTTTGCAAACAATTGCATACATTGTGTGATTTGTGAGCATTGAGTTTTTGAAAGATTGCATGTCCTTAAGGGTTACCAAAAGACGCTGGAGTGCCCAAAAGACACTGGGTAGGCAGTTGTGAGGGCCAGACAGTTGTGAGGGTCCCAAAGGGGATAGGTTTTGAAAAACACATTACGCATATATTGCCAAGACATGTGCTACATGCATAGATTGCATGATAAGTGTAGCCTTGACCAATGAGGGCGGGCTGATGAGGGCGGGCCGACGAGGGCGGGCCAGTGAGGGCGACCCAGAGAGAGCTGACAAGGCTTCTAGGCTGGCAGGCTGTCAGGCTTCTAGGCAAGGTTATGACTTTGAATGCAATACTAGCATGAGCAGATTTTATGCATTGTATGCATGTTTTGCAACCGATTTCATAAATTGCATGATTTACGACGAATAAGTGTCATATGTCCCGTGGAGGCATATGACCCTGTGTCCTCAGGTACCCGGGGACTACACAGCAGCGAGGTCGTGGGCATAGTTGGACCCTATGGTTTGAGAATTTATTTGCATTGCATATGGCATGACATGAGGTTGGTCAACCATACCAGATATCCATAAGTTGGATTCAGTTGAGCATCTTATGCATATCATTATGTTTATGATATATGATACTTTCAACTTGGATTATGTTATTCTTTAAGTCGTCAGTATTTCTTTTCGACAGTGGTTTTTGATATCGATATTGAACATGGTTGTTCGAACATGCACATGTTTTTAAGAGCATATGATTTTTAAACATAGCATGCATTTCAAAACTAGTAGTGATAGACTCCTACTGAGTATAGTATATACTCACCCTATCCTTAACATTTTTCAGGATAGTTCCACTCACAAATAGAAGATGCCGCAGGAGATATTAGTGCTACGAGCAAGTGAATAAACAAAGGAGACAACTATATGTGTGAGTAAACTCTCAACCCTTTGGACATGTATTTGTATTTATTTACAGTTGGGCTGTGTGCTGTGACTGGATAGAACTGGGGAAAAGCATTTATAATTTTTGAAGTTTTTCAAAAACTACTTTGGTTGTTGTGAAGGCAAATGACACTCGGGGTTTTCAAAAATGACTTTAAAACTAAAGATTTTCTGCTGCATTGCATGGTTTTTATAAAATGCTTTTCAAATAGGGATGCATCTTGCCTTAGGAAATTAGATATTGCATTTGAAAATGCATGAGAAAACCCGGGTCGTCACATGATCGAAGGAGGGATAGAGCAAAACTGTGAAGTACAATAAGGGAGGTAGGTAGTTTTAACATCAATATGCTTTTGTGAAACATGAAAACTATTGATAACTACTCGATCATATTTGAAAATGCTTAAGATTTGGAATCATGATATTTCTTATTTATTCAATTAACATATTTGTATTTCATGCAACTCATTGGTGGGGAATGCCATATTGTTTTATTATTAATTGGAAACTTATGCATGAAAACGTAATTGAAATTACGTGGACTTCATGAATTATGAAATGATGAGGAATACGGATTTCTTGAACATCAACCCTAGTGAGGGTGATTTTTACATGGTTATATCGTATCATGGAATTTAAACTGCATGATTTCAATAAAGCATGGATTTCCATGGTTTTATCGGTTATGTCGGCATGTGATGATGCCTAGTATTATTATGTTATGACGGACATATTGGGGCCATTGGATGCTATGCTAGGAAGATTGAGGACTGATCATCCTTTTTCTTCTAAAATTGTATATGTCTAGTGGATACTTGGCCGAAGGGGCCAAATTCAAGCGCATGACATTATGGACAAGTCACAGCTAGTACAGTGTTTTCCATGATCATGGTGTAGGGACTCTATCCTCTTGGTATTGGTGTAATAGCCATGAACTTTATTGGTTCTTGGTCATCACACAGTGGTCCATTATTTTTTGATTCCTATGTATATTACGGAATAGCATAGGTGTGGGGCACCCTAGTAATTCAGGTATATAATGAGTACCCATGAACAACGGCAGGTGGCTGGATTTTTTCTACACTCATAAGACCTCTAGGAGGTTAAGAGGATATATTGAGATACCTTATTTTATTTAAGCATTTCATGATTTAAATGCTTTTTTCTATTGTTTTTGATGCATGATAAGAGTTGTCATGATATTCTATATTTTGTTAAATGCTTTGCCAAGATTATAATTATTTTGAAATAGTATGCATGGATGTTGAACTTGATGTTTTCAATTGGTTGTGTATGACACTTATTTGAAATGGCATATTTGAGATCTCAAAATCCATTACACTGCTTATTCTGCATCCTACTCTAGAAATTTGCACAACATGTGGTTATGTGTCCCTCCATTCTTTTTGAGTTAAACTGCATAAACTTATATGTTGATGATTAAACTAACTACACAAGTGAAAGCTTGTTGAGATATTGTATTTGTTTACAATATCTTAGGTTCAAAGGACTCGAGCAAAGGGAAAGAAGCAAAGGTTTGACTTGGGAGTTATAGGGAAGTCATTTTAAGGCAAGGTTACGTATATGTAAAGGTTTCTGAAGACTTCTTATGAATTTTGTGTGGTGAAATGTTATTTATGACTCTACTTGAATGGACATGTGGGTGTGTATTTACCAAACTTTGAGTGGATGGCTATTACTGAGTCATCCTAGGAATACTGGTCTAATTCCTAGCCTTTTTGGCATCACCAAAATGTTTCTTTTATTTAAATTTGAACAAACATGTGTATGTCAGTTTGATGGGATGGAGATGGAGTCTCCCTTTTATTATTTTGTTTGATTATACTATGTTATTAGGTTGTTTCATTGTATGCGTTAAATGGATGGGGTCCAAAATACAAGGGAGACTCTACTAGATTTTCAGTAGGAATGTGATATTCCTTCTCTTGAAAATCCTTGTTTTTATAGAAATAAAAATGACATTTAGGATTTTTAAGGTCTTCTTATTAAAATTGTTTTCCTACTATTTGGTTTTTAAATAGTTTTCAACTTGGGGCCCCACAATTTCAAAAGGTTTATTGAAAATGTATTGGAAAAACTCAAGATGTCATAGCTTGTCCATGACTAAGAGGATGATTTTCTACGCTCTTAAGATCACATACCTTACACTTAAATGAAGATAATGAATGTAACTACTTCAATCATAGATGGTGTATAATACTTCTTTGTCATTTTAATCAAATAAAAAATAAATCACAACTGGAACTTAGACCTCAAGATATGGGGGAAAAAAAAAGTGAAGTCATACAATATCAGTAGTAAGTTGTCTAACAATAGATGTAAAGGAATCTTGATTTTTCCTTTTGCAAAATGCAAACTAACATTCTTGACTTATAATTCTAATGCTTAAACATAGTGCAGCCAAGGCAAGCAAAAATATACCCAACTATGAGAAGAAAAGAATAGACAAAAGAGAAGGTTTCAAACTAGAGAAAAGAAAACTACCCATTGCAATAATCATTCACATTCCACCACACATTCCCTTTTACTTGGGATATAAGAAAAGCAATGTTAACTTGCATGATTCTCTCGATCACATAGCACATGTATATACACATTCATTTGCACCCATATAAACATGACTAAAATAATTTAGTTTTATGTAAGCAACTACTACCATTATAAGTCATTCTTATCAAAGTAATCAAGTGTATAGTAGGACTACCTATTGATTAGTTTTGGGAGTTCTAGGTAGATTGGCTAATGCTTCTAGCTTACTCTAAGCCAGGTGTAACATGTCTTCTATTTGGGTTTATATTCCCTTAGGTGTAGTATTGCTTCACTCATTTTCTTTAGCATGTAATGCGTTTAGCCTAAGGGTATAAAGCCATAGGTGTAGTATTACATGCAACTATTCTAATTTGTGGTGCACTCAAAAGATTAACTATTTTCTTAAGACTCTAAAATCCTCCATATGTTACAAACATAGGTTTTAAATTTAATCACAAAACTTCCCATTATTGCCAAAAATTTCACTAGAATGACTCTTTACATGAGAGTTTATAATAAGCTTGTTAGTGATAGTTAAAGTTTGATTTCATTTTAGAAAATTGTACTTGGTGGTTGGTAGAGATAGGGATCTAATGAGATATAAATTCTTACAAGTTGTATAATTGTGTGCCTTCACATAATAGAACTAAATTTGCCTAGATAACGTGTGTGAGATTAGTTAAATAGTACAATTATCATTCTAAGATATTTTTAGAAAGATTCTTTATTTTTTTTTCATTTCTTCTTTATTTAGATAGTTTCTTATTTTCTTAAATTATTTTCTTTATAATTTAGGGTTTACATTCTAGTTGGTTAGCTGAGTTGTTTCTTTCATAGTTAGTTATTTTCTTCTTAGTTAGTTCTTCACTTCTTTCCTCTAATTAACTTGCTTTTGCCCTTTAATCCCTCTTTAGTTCTCATTAGGCCTTTGGCCTATTAATCACATTCACCAGTAACTCATACTTATCATTACATAACAAAATAATTAATTAATTTGTAATGATAAACTATAATACATCCATATCATAATTAACATAGTAGGGATGTGTATTACAAAAATAATCATCCATACCCAATGAATTGAACTTTATATGAACTTAGCTATTAATCTAAAAAAAAATAGTTTAATAGCATACAAGTCATTAGTAATAACAGATATCACAGCTACTTGAGCATATATTGCTCATAAAAATCATGGTCATTCTAACATTTTCATAATGATCCGATATTACTTAGATTACGTGTGTAATATTAGTTAAATAGTACAATTACTTGCATGTCTCAAGTAGTATGACCTATTGATGATGGAAAAATTTGCAAAATCATAACTCTCAAAAAAAGAATAAGGTTTTGTAGATCTTACTTCTAAAGTGTGTTACTCTGCTCCTTTCACCTTAGAATGAGTTGGATTGACCTTTATTTGCATTGAATACCTCTGAGCTTTGTGGTGCATTGATTTCCTCTTCTATTTGCAATGAAGAAGGGCATAAATTGCTCCCATACCTTGGGGTTTTGATTCATGCTTGTGCGCTGAGTGAGATGATTGGCTTGGATCAATGATCCAAGCTAGCGTCATCTTCGGTGATGGGCTACAACTCTAGTTTCTTCTCTTCTTCTTCTTCTTCTTCTTTTTCTTTTCTTGTTTCTTCTCTCCCTGTCAGGTTTTCTCTCCTATTGTAGGCCAACTTCTTCCTCGATGTGAGTCGTTGCTAGCAACCAATCTTCCTTCCCCTTTCTCCTCCTTTCTCTTCTTCTTCCTCTTTCTTCTCTCTCCTTTCTTATCACTTGTGCTATTGATTTTCTCCTATCTAGATTGGGAACAGACCATGCTACGTTGGTTCTTTGATTGATTCACTTAAGTGGGAGGGGGGGTGCCAGTGGGGCCTACTCAGTGAAATTACCAAATTGCCCTCTTTGAGAAAATTAAAACTTATTTGTCTAAATTCTAATTTCAACAAACTTACTATCATTGAAATCATATTTTGAAACATAATACCAATATTGAGTTTTCAACACTTGATTTAATATCTATAAAATTTTAGCATGCTAGAACTCCAAAAATTGAAAATTTTAATTTTCTCTTTTCACACTAATTTTACAAAATTCAAAATTTTTGTAAATTTCTATTTAAAAATCAAAGATGTTACATTATGGTTAGAGTAATATTAGTTGATCATTCTTGGTGGTCAAATAATACTTTTCTTACCATCCATTGATCAGATCATGGATCAGGTGTCACAAGGTTATTATTTTAACTATGACATATCAGATTGTGAAGATTGTCTTATTTGTTTTATTACTAAATATTTTTTTTATATCTATTCTATATCAATTTTTGGGTCAAGGAAGTTACTGATAGCATCTTGATCATTGACTAGGCATCACCAATAATGTTTCGAAAATTTTTGCATCACCATAACTATGTAAAAATTCTTCATACATACATACATACATATATTTATATATATGAGACAAACAAAGAGATACTAACCAACACTCAAAAATCAATATTGACTGTGAATTTATGAATGTAGTTCTAATTCACAATTGAGATTTGGTTGAGGATAGAACATAATTCAATGTAGAAATTTTAAAGTCATTTAGTATAAATAACTTTAAAAATTAAGAATTTTAAAATAATTTACTCAAATGACTTTAAAAGTCAGTGAATTTTAAGATTTTTTTTTTAATTTACAAATTAAGAAGAATTTAGTATTGATTTTTTGTGATATTTAGTATTTATTCATTCACATTCTTTTACATAATAAATAAAAGAAAATTCAAAAGAATTTACTTTTCAAATAAGTCTTCAATACAATATATATGTACGTATATAATGTCACTTAATATATTATTCATCTCACTTCAATCTCTATTGCTCATGATGAAAGAGCTCATTACAAATATGGAATTATATTGCACCTCACTAATAAAATACAAGATACCCCCTCATCTATTATTTTCAACCCAACCACCCTTCTCACCATTATCATGTCCATAATCCTCATTCTCACCTCATTCTCACTAAGTACTTCAATTCATGGGATTATTTCTATAATACAAGGGTAATCTATTTAAGTATCTCCTTGGTTGTCCTCATCATAAAAATCCCTTAGATAGGATGATATTTGCTTGAGATGCTAAAATAAATTGATCATTTTTATACCCATCATGTTGAGGTCAACCAATGTCAATCCAAGTGCATTAGTTTTGATACTGTCTTTGTTATGTTCCACCCAATCATACTTAAATGCAACCACAATTTTGCAAGTATAATCCAAGGCCAATATCTCTCTTTTAACAATGTAATCAATATCATCTGCCACCATTGGCCTGTTATCTTTTGTATTGGTAAAGAATGTGACATTGGAAACTAAGCTAACCCCACTATTTTGTTGCACTCTTGAGTTATCATAGTCTTTTGTGTACTAGTGATAACCATTGATGGTTTATCTAGCATATTTTATTACTTCTAGTCATGGTTGCATCACCATCCAACCCAAGGATTCGGATATCCCATTGCTTGCTACTTCTCACTAATCTTGAATTTGTGTATACACATATTAAGTAGGATATGATTGTTGCAAGTAAGATTCTATATGTGTGTGTGTATGTGTGTGTGTGTAGAGAATGTAATTTATTATTTTACCTTCAAACAGAGCCAAGTATTGAAAGTGTGACAATGTTCAAATTATAGCCACTTCTATTTCTTTGTGTAACTTGGATTCTTTGCCTTAAGGAAATCCATGTGCTCCCTGCACATACGCACACACAAATTCATGGAGAGATCAAAGAAAATATATAATCATTAATAATTAATTTTTACCTAAATGCATGATCAACTTACTAAATGCATGGTTGGAATTCGTCAACATTTTGTAACACATAAAGATGCTCCTAGTCTTGTTCTTTACAATCAATGGTCGATACACAACGACTTGATAGAGGTTTGCCAACCTTGAGATCATGAAATGCAACCAATTATTTCTTTCTTAGGATTCCAATCACATCCACCCCTAACATGTACTATGCAAAACTCCATAACTTAAAATAGTTTTGTTAAGTCAAAGTCATTTGCTACGAACAATTTTAAAAGTCAGTGAATTTTAAAGTTGTTTGTTGTAAATGACTTTAAAATCTAACATATTTTCACTTTAAATATATATATATATATTTGATAATAATACTTTACAATATCTTACATAAATTCATAAAGAAATTGATTTTTATTCATTGGTGTTGATTCATGCATTCTTTGCCCACCCCTACACACACACATCAACAAACATGTGATCAAGCAAATCAAAGTATTTTTTAGAATAACTCCTCATGTATCATCCTTTTATTACATATATCAAATGTTACACATTATTAGATCTTATTAATACAATATCATGATCAAAGATCTAATATGAAATGATTTCATCAAAATCTGACCCCCTAAAATTCAACTATCACCACTATGGGAGGAGAGAGTGCAAAGCTTTAAGTTGTAACTTCCTTGGCCAACTTGGTGGTATAACCATTTCTCTTCATCGAACCCTAATTTTGGATGAGAAGCACAAATTGTAATGTTTTCCCTTTCTCCAATAGTGAGGCAATGAAATCATACCATTTTTGTTGAAATCACGACGATCTAACGCACTTCTTAACCACATCATCCATAGCAATAAAACCCACTTGATCTACAAAATGCAAACAGAGAAAGTTTGTAGTAAAAAAGCATTATGTCATAAAAAGATATTATAGTTTACTTACAATGTTTTTCATGCCAAAAACAATCAAAATATAAAAAAATACAAAGCAAGAAGGGAAAAAGGATAGTGATAGCAATAACGACAAAATGAGGAGGCTATCATGCAACCTATGAGAAATAGAACATTAGCAATTTATATAGGAAAAAATGAGATGACTTCAAAATTTTATAGATTAACAAGGTTTTCCTAAACGACTTCAAAAATATATACTTAGTTTGGCATGAAGAGGAAATTTTACCCTTGAAAGGACTTTTAAAGTCATTTGATTCAAACAACTTGACAAGTCTTTGACTTGTGAAACTTTTGAAGCCATTTAGTATGAAACAACTTCAAAAGTTTGTGACTTTTAAAGTCATTTTGTCCTAAACAACTTTAAAATTCAATGAGTTTTGAAGTCATTTGAATCAAATGACTTGAAAAGTCCTTTCCCATGTAAAAATTCCTCGTTGTGTGAAACAAAAGTGTTTACTTTTCAAGTCATTTAATTGAAATGACATCAAAAGTGTATACATTTAATTTCATTTAGGATGAAACGACTTTAAAATTATGTATTTTGATTTCATTTGAGTCAAGAGACTTTAAAAGTCCTCTTCCATAAAAAAAATTTCTCTTCACGTCAACTAAAGAAGTCATTTTTTATTAAATAACTTCTTAAGTCTATACTTTTAAAGTTGTTTTTATATAAATGACTTATATAATATTTACAAAGTTGGTAATCAAAATAACAACTTTAAAAGCCTCATGTGTAGTAGTGATAGTAGGGGCCTTTTAGCTTAATTCCTTCTTTTTATATCCTCTTTAAAGCTATATTCCACCTAAGATCTATAGGTGTTTAATACGGATGAAATGTAGGCTTGGGACATGTTCAAAAAAGAAGAGGATAAGGATTTCAAAAGTTCAAAACTAAGTATAGGTATTCTTTTAATTGTTTAATAATTATTCCTTTACTATGTTGAAGTGAATTTCCACAGTATTCTTGTCTATCAATTTTTCTCTTCTTTTCTTATATTTCTTTATTTTTTATTTTGAATTATTTGAAAGAAAGACTTCTTGCGTTTTTCACTTCTTTGACTTTTTGTCCCTTTTTAATTTTTCCACTAACTTTACTCCTTTAGAAAATGGGCACTGGTTATTTATTTTTTGGTTTGTTTTGGGTTAATGTAAATGGGTTTAAGAAGAAAAGGCTTAATAATAGTAGGCTCAAGTGGCTAATTAGTGTTATAATATATTGGTTAGGTTTTGTTTCTCTGAGCTGAACAAGGATGGCCTCTATCATTCCCTAGGTTTTCTAAAGTCCATTCAATTTGATAAATTTCTTGGAAAGAGGTCTATTACTCCTATTTATTCATGATAGTTAGCCAAAATAAGGATAATAGGATCACACTAAGTTATATACCGAAGAAGCTGTGGAATTACTTATAACTCTTTTGAAAGAAGATAGTCTCTAAAACTCACTAGGTTGTAAGTCATCACTAATTTTCCCCAAGTTCTCCAATTCATACCTCTCTATTAGTCTTGACTATGTGATGTATGTAATTATTTTTTGAGAATTAACATTAATAAAATGCTTCATCACATGCATAAAATGCAAATCTAATCACATACA
Organism: Warburgia ugandensis; assembly: GCA_035236585.1. Taxonomy (NCBI): domain Eukaryota; kingdom Viridiplantae; phylum Streptophyta; class Magnoliopsida; order Canellales; family Canellaceae; genus Warburgia; species Warburgia ugandensis. The sequence continues at coordinate 49,902,706 of CP141133.1, read as the reverse complement.
CTACCATTAAAAGGTGAAAATAGTGGAATTACTAAATTCTGAACATCTAGTTCTCATCACAGTAAGGGAAATCTATCTAAAAACTTTTTCTTTTTATGTAAAGATCAAGAAATCCCTAAATCTCTACATTAATCTACACCCACCAACTTGAATGAAACATTGACCTCAATGTTTGAAACCATGGTATCCTATATGGAAGATGTAGAAGATGGAGATTGTAAGAAAACCTTTGGGTTGCCTATTAGGGAACCCTAAGTTTTATGTAGTGAGGTAGACATAATGATGAGTGCAAGGTTTGAAGTTTGCAAGGGTTCCTAGAAAAGTCTATGGTGGGTCATGATAATAAGGTACCTCTAAAAGTCATCATCATCATCATCATCATCAAGACCTTATCCTAATTAGGGGTCGGTCACATGAATCTTATTCCTACATTTCACTCTATTAAATACCATGTCTTCATTTAGTCCTAAAGCTTTGAAATCTTTTCTCACCACTTCTATCCACGTTCTTTTGGACCTTCCCCTTGCCCTTTTAGAACCTTCTACTTGTATTCCCTCACTTCTTCTAATCGGTGCCATTGTTGGTCACCTTTGAACATGTCCAAACCATCTAAGTCTAATCTCTCCCATCTTGTCACCTATTGGTGCTATGCCTAAATTTTCTCTAATATTTTCATTTCTAATTCTATCCTTTCTTGTCTTACCACTCATCCATCTTAGCATCCTCATTTTTGTGATGCTCATCCTACGAGTATGACGTTCCTTAATTACCCAACACTCTGATCCATAGAGCATGGCTAGCCTTATGGCCATCCTATAGAATTATCCTTTTAGTTTGAGTGGCACCTGCCAATCGCACAAAACTCCAGATGCACATCTCCATTTGTTCCAACCCGCTTGGATTCTTTGGGTAACCTCCCTCTCAATCTCTCCACTCTCATGAATCATTGATCCCAACTATCAAAAGTGATCTTTTATGGGGACTGGCATTCCACTCCTACTCCCTTTACTAAAATTACATTCCATATATTCTGTCTTAGTTTTGCTAATTTTAAATCCTTCATATTCTAATGCTTCTCTCCATAACTCTAGCTTTATGTTTACACCCTACCTTGTCTCATCGAGTAAGACTATATCTTCTGCAAATAGCATGCACTAGGGAATCTCCTCATGCAGATGTTTTGTTAACTCATCCATAACCAATGTGAAAAGGTATGGGCTCAATGCCGATCCTTGGTGCAATCTTACAGTGACAGAAAAATTACCAATCACACCACTAGTGGTCTTAACATTTGTTACTGCTCATTCATACATAGATTTAATTATGTCTATATACCCTTAAGAAACCCCTTTATCACCCAACACCCTCCACATTAACTCTCTAAGGACTTTATCATAAGCTTTCTCTAAGTCTATAAAGACCATGTGGAGGTCTTTCCTCCTCTTCCTATATTTCTCTACTAATTGTCTCAGTAAGAAAATAGCTTCCATGGCAGACCTCGTAGGCATGAAACCAAATTGATTCTCCGATACACTTGTTTCATGTCGTAGCCTCTTCTCAATCACTCTTTCAAAAGGTTTCATAGTGTGGCTCATAAGTTTGATCCCTTGATAATTAGTGTAACTTTGTATGTCTCCTTTATTCTTATAAATTGGAACAATAGAGCTTTTCCTCTACTCATCAGGCATTTTCTTTGATTTTCTAATCTTGTTAAACAACTTGGTCAACCAAACTACCCTAATATCTCCCATATGCTTCCAAACCTCTATTGGTATGCCATCGGGCCCCATGGCCTTTCCTGATTTCATCTTTTTCAAGGCCTCTTTTACTTCAAGTACTCTAATCCTATGTTCATATCTATAATATCCAATGTTATTTAGATTTATAGTATTTTCAATCCCTATATTCTTAAAGCCATTGTCATTTAACAATTTTTGAAAGTATGTTTCCCACATTTGTTTGATCTCATCGTCTTTGACTAATACCCTTGATCATCACTTCTAATGCACCTAACATGATCTAAGTCCTTACCCTTCTATTCTCTTACTTTTGTAAGTTTAAACACATCTTTCTCACCTTCTCTTTTTCCTTAGTCTATTATAGAGCTCATCATATGCTTTAAGTTTAGCCTCACATACTATTCTCATAGCAACCTTTTAGCATTCTTATATTGTTCATAGTTTTCATTATTTTTAGTCTTCTACCATGCTTTAAAACGCATCCGTTTTTCTTTAATAACTTTTTGCACTGTTTCACTCCACCACCATGTTTCCTTTACTAATTGCCTTTTACCTTTAGATATTCCTAAGACATCTTTTGCCACTTTCTTGATGGACTCAGCAATATTAATCTACACGGTATTTACTTTTGTTTCATAGTTCCAAATTCCTTCTACCATTAACTTATTTGTGAATGAGGTTATTTTCTCTCGTTTTAAGTTCCACCACTTAATTTTTGGATATCAATTAAGTTCATTTCCTTTATTCCATCTTTTGATATGGATATCCATAACCATTAACCTATGTTGTGAGGTTAAAATCTCACTGGGTATCATCTTACAATCCTTACATATAGATCGTTCATTATTCCTAAGTAGAAAAAAGTCTATTTGGCTTTTATGAAGTTTGCTTTTAAAGGTTATTAAGTGTTTATCCCTCTTCTTAAAGAGTATTGGCTATGGACAAGTTATATGACAAAGAAAAATCAAGGATATTCTCCCCCATCTCATTTCGGTCACTTATACCATACCCTCTATGTATTCTATCATATCCTTCCTTATCTTTTCCTACATGGTCATTTAATTCTGCTCCTATAAATATCCCCTTAGTGTTGAGAATTTCTTGCATGACTCCCTCCATATCTTCCCAGAACTGTCTCGTGATTATATCTTGTAACCCTACTTGTGGGCTTATGCACTTATAACATTTATAATCTATTCTCCTAGAACGAGTTTTATTATTATAATTCTATCACCGATTCTTTTAACATCTACAACTTTATCCTTTAATTCCTTATCCACTATTATTCCTAAGGCATTTCTATTATTTTTCTTTCCTACGTACAATAATTTATACCCATCTATTTCTCTAACTTTAGCCCCTTTCCACTTGGTTTCTTAAATACAAGCGATGTTGACTCTCCTACATTTCATTGTATCTACTAACTTCGAAACCATACTTGTCAATGTCCCTGTATTCCATGTGGCAATACAGATCTTATGTTCCAGAGATATCCTATTTACTATTGCCTTTCTCGACCTCCATGGCATGAACCCATGTTTACTTTTCACTGCACCTGGGTTTTGATGCAGCACGTCGCTTTCTAGGGGATGCTCTAGTAGCCCTTGCCCATTTTTTACTACACATGAGATCTGATGTAGCGCGTCGTTTCTGGGAGAACACCCTAGCAACCCTTGCCTATTTTTCACAGCACTTGGGGTTTGATGCATTACGTTGCTTATGGGGAATGCCCTAGCTTGAGGGAATGTCAGTTTTTGATTCATGTCATGTTAGGGTTGTCATAGTTTTAAAAAGCTGAAGATGATTTTCTTTTCTTCCTTACAAACTAATATACAAATGCATATCCCTTTACAAGCAGAAAAGAAAAATTATCTTCAAGTTCACCCTTACCGGCTGGCTACCTAACACAGGGGTTGCCATATTTTAAGAAGCTGGAGATGATTTTCATTTCCTCCTCACAAACTAATATTCAAATGAATATTCATTTGTAAGAAAGAAACAACAAAATCATCTTCAACTTCTCCCTTGCGGCTGGCACCTGACGCAAGACCCTCCTCCTTTTCAGTTGAGCTTGGGACCAGCATTGGCAGAGTTCTAAGAAGGTATTAACCTCTGACCATTTACTTTTGGGGTCTCTCCATCCCTCTCAATCTTGATGGGCCCATGAGGGTAAACTGTGTATACTATGTATGGTCCAATCCATCTAGATCTGAGTTTGCATAGGAAAGATAAAATCATAAATTGTACAACAAGACCTTTTGTTTAGGGAAGAAGGATTTCCTTAAAATTTGTCTATCATGGTAATCTTCAGTTTTTGTACAATTGTGCAGGTCATATGCATCTTTCCTCAATTCTTCCAACTCACTTAGTTGGAGTTTACAGTGGGTACAACAACATTTAAGTTGAAATTGAACTTTATGATGGCCCAATATGCCTTGTGCTCTAACTCTACTTGTAAGTGATAGACCTTTCCATAGACCAAGCGATAGGATGACATTCCTATAGGAATTTTATAGGATGTACGATAAGCCCAAAAAGCGTCATTAAATTTCTTAAATTAGTCCTTCATACTTGGATTGACTATCTCCTCTAGAATGTGCTTGATCTCCCTATTGGATACCTCTACTTGGCCATTGGTATGAGGGTAGTATGCATTGGCTATCCTATGGTTGACACCATATTTTCATTAAATTTTCAAATAGTTTATTACAAATGTGGTTTCTCCCATCACTTATTATGGCTCTTTGAGTACCAAATTGTGCAAAAAATATTTTCTTTTAACAATTTTACCACAACCTTCTGGTCATTGGTTTTGTAGGGTACAACCTCCGCCTACTTGGATACATAGTCCACTTCGACTAGGATGTGAAGATTCTCAAAAGAATTAGGAAAGGGTCTTGTGAAATCTATGCCCCAAACATTGAATGTTGCTGCAACAAGGATTGGTTTAAGGGCATCATGGGTCTCCTTCATAGGCTTCCTAACTACTGTTACCTTATACATGCTATTTAGTAAGCATATGCATCCTTAAATATGGTGGGCCAGTAAAAACAACATTGCAAAATTTTTGCAACTATCTTTCTTAATCTAAAATGGCCCCCACATGCATGATCATGATAGAAGTAGATGATTTTATTGTGTTTAATTTTTGGTACGCATCTCTTAATTACCTAATGGAGACAATACTTAAAAAAATACAGTCATCCCAAGTAAAGGATTTTACCTGGGACAAAATCCTCTTTTTATCTTATTTGATCCAATGATTTGGCATTTGTCTCATAATAAGATAATTTACTATATCTCTATACCAAGGCAGCTGGGAAATATGCAGTGACTATTTATTTGGGAAAGATTTAGTTATAGGTGTATGATTGCTAGTGTGCCCCACAACCAATCTGAATAAGTGGTTTGCTATGACCTTTTTGGAACCTTTTTTGTATTGAATTTCAAAGTCATAGTCTTGTAGCAGGAGTATCCAATGGATCAACCTTTGTTTTTGTATCCTTTTTAGAAAGGAGGTACTTTAAAGCTGCATGATCTAAGTATTATTGTAACTTTAGACCCTAACAAGTAAGATCTAAACTTATCCAGAGCAAACACTACAGCTAGCAACTCTTTTTCTGTAGTCGAATAATTAGGTTACACATCATTTAGTGTTTTACTAACATAGTATATCATGTGGGGGAGTTTATCGATGTGCTACCCAAAATAGCTCCAATGGCATAATCTAATGCGTCATATATTATCTCAAATGATGTGCACCAATTACGTGTTCAGATAATGGGTGTAGAGGTCAACTCTCCCTTTATCTACTCAAATGCTTACCCACAATTCTCATCAAAGTCAAAGGTAGCCTCCTTTATCAGTAAATTGTAAAAAGGCTAGGCAATTTTTGCTAAAATCTTTGTTAAATTGTCTATATAATCCAGCATGTCCTAGAAAGAAGTGGAAATCTTTCATTGTTGTTGGTGGAGGAAGGTGGGTTATTAAATTCACTTTACCTTATCGACTTCTATCCCATTGGGTGAAATACTATGGCCTAGAACTATCCTACTTTGTACTATAAGATGGCACTTTTCCTAGTTTAACACAAGATTCTTCTCCTGACACCTTACAAGAACTACTTTATGTGGTGCAGACACTTTCAAAAGATGGTCCAAATACTAAGAAGTCATCTGTGAAAACCTCTACAAACCTTTCTACCATATAGGGAAAGATGCTTATCATACACCTTTAAAATGTAGCAAGAACCTTGCATAGCCTAAAAGGCATATGTTGGCAAGCGAAGGTTTCAAAAGGGCAGGTGAGGGTGGTCTTTTCCTAATCCTCTAGTGTTATAGTAATTTGATTATAACTGGAATATCCATCAAAAAAGCAATAATAACTATGTTCAACTAACCTCCATAGCATTTAGTCGATAAAAGGTAGAGAAAAGTGATCTTTCCTCGTGACTGCCTTCAACTTTAAGTAATCAATGTCCACCTAATGGTCATGTGGGTGTGTATTAATTCATTCTCCTCATTTTTGCTTACCATGATTTTGAATTTCTTAGGTACAACTTGAACAGGACTGACCCAGGTGTTGTCAAAGATAGGGTAGATGACAACAACATCGAGAAGCTTTAGGACTTCATCTCTAATCACATCCTTCATGTGGGGATTCGGTCATCTTTAAGCTTCCCTAAATGTTTTTGCATTGCTTTCCAAGTGTATGTTACCTATGCATATGGCTGGACTAATCCTTTTGACGTTTACTATGGTCCATCCTAGAGCAGTCTTATGTTCCTTAGAATATTAAAAAGTTTTCATTCCTATTCCTTGTCTACATTTAATGCTATTATCACAGGTAAGGTTTCGTTTGAGCCTAGTTATGAATATTTGAGGTTGTCAAGCAAGGGTATTAGGGCTAGAGCAGGTCATTGCTCTATAGAGGGTGCAGGCACAGACTATAAAGGTGGGAGTAACTCCACATAAGGGCCCCACTTAGAGGTATCTATGATTGGAGCAGCCTATAAAAGGTTTTTTAACCTCCTCAATTAACTTATCTAAATCAAAATATCCATTAAAATACACGAGATAAGCCTCTAATGGGTCAAAGATTGAAAATAGTAGATGAATGTTTTGAATTAGACTCTCAATGAAATTCACATCACAAGAGTCATCAAGGTTTAAATGTTGTTGATCAGCATTAAAGACATTAAGCTTAGCTTTCATTTTGTTGAAAGGAAATTTGATTACACCATTACTGCAGTTAATAATGGCATTGGACATCACTAGGAATGGATGTCCAAAGATTACTAGGATTAGATACATGGGGTATCTTAATAGATCTATTAGCAAATTGTAGCATGATAATGGTTGGTTTTAACTCACTGAGACTTAGCTGCTCATAGATAGAGTATGGCAACAAGTTAACACTAGCCCTTGGGTCAAGTAGTGTCCTATCTATGATATGGTCTTCGATAATGAAGCAAATGGTGGGGTACCCTAGGTCTTTAAACTTTGGGGGTCATGTTGTATCAAAGAGCTCACATGCTCAATGAGGAAAGCCTTTTTATGAACATTTTGTTTTCTTTTTCTAGTGCAGAGCTCTTTCAAGAACTTTGCATACATCTTTTATTGCATTGAGCAATGCAATATTGATTTGGACATGTTTAAATACATCCATTAACTCATTGAAGTTTGTTCTATTTCTAGCCTTGTTCAGGAACTAAGGAAATGGGTCTTTAAGCACGTAGAGTGCCTCCAATACAAGTTCTACAAGGATTTTCTGTCTTTTCTTTTTCCTCTTGTGTTTTGGTTACCTCCTTTTCCTCTCAATTTTCCTTAGCTTGCCCTACCTTGTTGTCAATTTGATGAGTGCTCCTACGGGCAGTTATGGATTTTCCATCTTCATGAGGGTTAAGATTTTGAGAACTTGACCCTATCTCAAATTGGACCTCAGGTTTAGGGATGGGCTGACTAGGGGAACTAACCATTTCCTCTATAATGTAGTATAGTTGAGATTTGGCTTATTTGCATCTCTAACTTGACTATGGCTTGAGAGTTGATGTGGGCTAAACGTCTTCTATCATTTTGCAATTGGTGTAAGACCTTTCAAGAAGGATCTAAATTATTTTCTCAAAATATGGTTTCTTTTGTTGCTGAGGTTGTTAGAAGCCACGTAGCTACTGGGGAACTATAGCTCTAAGAAATTTTTATCTAAGGGGGTTTACCGAGGGTCCCCTTGGTAGTTATTCTTTGATGAGGAATAGTTTGGATGTTTAACCCATCCAAGATTGTAGGTCTCAAAATATGGGTTGTTCATAGGATAGTGATATGCATTCAATGCATTTACTTGGTCAATTAGATAATCATTAAGGGCATTATTTAATGGACAAGATGTAGCCTTATGGGTTGGGTTTAAACAAAGAGCACAAACCTCTTGCGAAGGTTTAAGAGATGTGGTAGCCATAAAAGTTTGAAACATATTTTTAAGCTTGTTTGCCCTCTCATCATACTTGTCCATTCTCTCTACTACAGAGTCAAGTTTATGGGATATATCAGTATGCATTCCTATGTAATAGAGACACCCTTTCTTGGTAAGCTAGTTGTTTCTTTCTCTTCTATTTGAACAATCCCATTGTTGGGAATTATCTTCCAATGTCTGAAAGAACTCCTAGGCTTCACTCTCATCTTTTAACATGAGGGACACTCCACTCACTGCACCTATCATTTGTCTATTTTGAGACATGAATGCCTCATAGAAGCCTTGAATTTGCTACCATTTCTCAAATCCATGATGAGGACATTTCTATAGTAGTTCAGTCCACCATTCCCAACATTCATAATATTGTTTATCATCCCTTTGCTGGAAATTGATAATTTCACATTGAAGGCCATGTGTTTTGTGGACAGGGAAGAATTTATTCAAAGACATCCTAGACAATTTTTCCCATGCATTAATGGAGCCTACATCCAAGGAATTAAGCCATGACTTGGCTTTGTCCTAGAGAGAGAACAAGAGTAGCCTCATCCAAAAAATTTTGGAAATTAAATATGTCACAAATATCAAGGAACTCCTTGATATGTAGGTAAAGGTCTTCTTATTCTTGACCATAAAAAGTGGGGAGTAATTATTTGACTCCTAGTTTTAACTAGAATTGGTCTGCATTTCCAAGAGGTAAAGCTATGCAGGATGGCATGTTGAGTTGTAGGGGTGCGTAAAAATCTCAAATCCTAGTAATCACTAATCAAGCAGTGTTTTGATTATTTTTCTTAGGGCATAGGTAGTACCTTCTTTGACCTTGATCTAGACAACTCATCCTTTTATCCAAATTTGACTACTACTTACCATTGAGGTTCTGCTTGAAAGTGATTAATACAATCCTTGTGTTAAAAGGCATTTTGACTTAAACTAACGTCATTAGAAGGCATGGGAAAATCAGTTGGATTTTAAGACACCCATTATAACTACAGTGCTTAAAAGCCACTGGAGTGACAATAGATTGCTTCCTTCCACAAGGGTCCTATGAGCTCGATACCCTAAGTGCCTTCCTAGTTAATTTCAATTAGCATTCAAGGGTTGGGATCATGACATACAAGGATGTTGATTAATTCCTAGATGGGCAAAGAAGTTGGTGATGAAATCTAGTTCTTATCTTATAAGAGTTCTTGTGAGGCCCTTACTAGCATTAATTCCACTCCACCATAAAGTAATTAAATATGCAATGAAAAAAAAAGAGCAAGCTAATGACTACCTATATGCTACTTAATAAAGGGTTAGGTGCATTAATAAAAAGGATGCTATAACCATGCACCCTATGCTTTGGTTTTAGCTCAGCTCAGGCTAATCTTTGTTAAATAGGTGCACAACTAATGCAACAATCTTGACTTTGATTCAATAATTATCAATGTATGACCCTAATCTATTTGAATTATACTATCATCCAAATGCAAGATTATACCAAATACAATTTATATTAGGAACTTAAAATTTGGTGAGGATTACTCAAAGTGAGGGCTTCTATCATGATCAAATATGGGCCACCATATCCCACACTTGTCCTATATTGTTACAACCTATTTAAAAATTGAATAGCAAAGAAATTAAAATACAAATGGGATTCACTACAATTTCACTCAAACCCTATTCTAGGAAAGCAATAAACCCTAATCTATGTTGATGAAGTCGCGCCTCACAAGATCGCCATCACTCCTTTGTAGATTTCCCTTGCACAAAATCAAAGAAATTGGTCAACATGTGGAAAATAGCAAATAAATCCAGAAATGATACGGCAATCTCAAACAAATGCACCCTAAACCTAGACTAGAGGAAAATTATCCAAGATATGGTCCACTACACAAAACATTGTGAGTCCCCAGCAACTATGCCAAAAACTTCTTCTAATATTAAATTAACACACAAGTGCATGAATCAGTTGTGGTATGCTCAAGTGAGTAGGTTGATCCTAGGAGGAATTGAATGAATGTGATGCAAGAGGTCCTACTTTAAATTATCTAAACTAGCCAAAATTCAACAGACCTTTCTTTAAATTACATATGGAGATCAACACATGGAAATGGAAATTATTCAAAAACTAGAAACATGCTAAAATTAAAAACATTCTTAAAAACACTTTCCAAAAAAATAAACTTTCCTTAATGAAACATTTTAAATCTATGACTTTCCTAGACTAAGAAATTTCCTAAAGTAAAACTTTCCTCGAATGTAATTTTTTCAATTTTCCTAAATTAACTTCCTAAGGATGAAATTAAGTAACTAATCTAAGGAAACATACATTAAACAACTACTATCCTAATCGTGCAACTTCTACATAAATCAATTAAACTTATGGAATGGAAACTTTAACAACTAACAAGAATTCAACAACATGTTAACAAACTAATGAAGATCAACAAACAACCACTAACTTGATTACTTTCCCTATCATGAATGAATTCAACAACTTAAATATCAACAATCACTCAAAAGTATGCTTGATTGAATGAATGATGAAGTTGACAAAAACATTCAAGCTTCAACCTTTAAAGCTTTCAAACCAATGCATTCCACTTTTGTGTGGGACACATGGTTTCATAAGTCTTTTGATTGCCCTGATTGGAAAGTTGCAACAACATTCTTATGTTAACCATCAAACCATGGGAGTGACATGTATACAAAACATCCTTGCTAGCATTGTTCAATTAAATGTATTTATTAATCATCAAGAATGTTGCATAAAATTGATTACATGAAGGACTCATTCCACTTTTGATGAGGATACACCACTCTTTCTCCCAATTTAAACCCAAAATTGAATCCTAAAAATGATTCCTCCTCTAATAGGCTTGAGATTCAAGGGAGAATCTTATGGAATACAATGGCAACACTCAAGGAAAGCTAAGGAAAACAATGCTGAAATTCAAGGAAAATAAAAGAGAACTAGAAGGCAATGAAAAGAAAAGTGAAAGACTACATTCCCGATGACTTCCCTTGGCTATCACTTCAAGGGAAAAACTAGCCTTGGATCTTTGTATTTTGGCAAAGAGAAATAAAGGATAGTGAAGCAACAACTAGCATACATGTAACTAAGATCAAGCAAGAGAAGAGGTAGGATGAAACAGCCTTTGAAAGGATGACCCTAAGAACTAGGCGTGGAAAAGCTTTGAGTAGTGCAACCACCATAGGAAGAAGTATCAACCACACAAAGTGTATGATAATCAAATCAAAAGAGAGAAGAAAGAGCAGTTAGGAAGAGGACATCTCCTTCCTATGGAAGAGGAGTCTTTCTTCCATAGAGTAAAAGAGTCCTCTCTTCTTAGGTTTGTGTGGCTCTTTTATAATATTTATCGTACATTTCCTAGGTAGCCTAACAAGGATGTATGGTGGGGATGAAAAGTGGAAAATTGGATGGCTAAGATGTTGAAGAAGCTAGAGTTTTCAAGAGAGAAAACAAGGTAAGATGGTGACTACCTTTTGGAAGAGAAGTTGGTGGGAGGTGCCACCTTTTTAAGAAGGGGTGTCTCCTTCATCAAAGAATCGTGGGACACTCCTATGAATGAGGAAAGTGGCTAGTATGGATGAGGAAAGAGAGAAAAAAAGGATAGGAAAGTGGGGTTAGGTGGGAAACTTTGATTGGTTAAGATTTCCTAAGAGATGAGGATTGTTTGGATGCTTGGGATGGGAGTTTAGGAAGATGGAGAGGTCTTGGATTAGTAGGACTCTTGAATAAAGAGTCAAATTCGTGGTGCTACTTGGTGATGAGGTGGAAAGTGATAAAAAAGTGAGAAAAACATGAAAAATTGAAGGATCTCATCCTATTGGTCCACATGCCAACTTATCCTAATGAATTTTTCCTTAGGATCTCATGGATAATCCTCTTGATTTTCCTCCAATCCTAGCCTTCCATTTAGCTTAGCTTAATGGCTTTGATGGCTAACTATGAGAGCTCCATTGACTAGGCTTCTTGGCTCCATCCCTTGGCTTGAATTGTTAGACTTGAATTCCTTAGGTTGTCACCTTGTTCATGGCTTGAACTTGGCTAAGGTGGCTTACATGGCTTCCATGCTAAGGTAGTGGGAATGTATGGCTTATTTCATGGGCCAACTTTGGCTACCTTTAGCCCCTTTGATATCATCCAATGATAGTTCTAAAGATGATCTTCATCCTTAGTCTCATGTTAGATTGATGATTCGTAGGTTTTAACTTGATCTTCGATGCTCATCTCGATGGATCTCGGCAGTCTAATCACCATCTCCCATCCCACAAAAAGTGAAAAACGATAATCAAATCGTAGAAAAATATGATAAATCACATACTTACCAATGATTAGCCTCTTGACCTAAAAAATGTCAAACTTTTCTTCACTAGGTCAATAAATGCATGGGCTACAAAATGTGGTTTAAAAACCATAATTTAGCCATATAAGTTATAACACATGGGTACTAATTGGGTGGTTTTTATCAAAATTTAGATACTTATCAGATTAAATCTAGAAAATTTTCTTAAAATCACATACATTCATGATGCTACATAATTTTATCAAACAAGAATTAAAATTACTAACTTAAAGCCCTTGAATTCATAAGTTTTGTGAGACAAAACCTAGGGATACTCTTTGGAATGTATGGACTACCATATGAAGCTAAATGAAAATTTCTACTAGAAATGCCACTTATACCTTCAAAGTAATGAAAAACTATGATAAGCGGATGGTAGGACTAATAAGTTTTTAATTTTGCATAAAAACCACCCAATTAGTACCCGTGTATTACAACTTATAGCATTAAATTATGACTTTTAGACCAAAATTCATAACACGTGCATTTTTTACCTAATAAAGAGAAAGTTTGTTATTTTGATGGTCTAGAGGCTAATCCAAGGTAAACATGTGATTAATCAAATTTTTCTAGGATTTAATTAGGATTTTTTGCTTTTTGTAGGAAGTAAGATATTGATCCAATGGTCGAAATCCATAAGGATGAAATAGAAGATCAAGATCAAGTCAAAGCCTTAAAATCATCAATAGAACATGAGATCAAGGGTAATATCATCTTATGGAGCAGTAATGAATGTGATTAAAGGAGCTAAAGATGGCCAAAGTGGGCCCATGATGTAAGCCATGCATTTTGACCACCCTTGCATGGAAGCCACTTAAGCCACCTTAGCCATATAAGCCATGAAAGTAGGTGGCAAGCTAATGAATTCAAGCCACACCACACAAGCCACTCAAGCAAAGGGTTGAAACTTATAAAACAAGCCAAGGAAGCTTCCTAAACCATCCATGAGCTTAGCCAATGAGGCCTTCAAATTTAGCCGTCAAAGCCATCAAGCTAAGCTAAATGCAAGGCTAGGATTGGAGGAGATTCAAGAGAGTTATCCATGAGTAATTTTGAAGATAATTAAGGGAAAATATATTAAAATAAGAGGGCATGTGGACCAATGGAATAAGAGCCACCAATTTTTACATTTTTTCTCACTTTTTTCTTAAGTTCCACCTCACCCTTAAGAGTCACTACGAGTTTCCAAAACTCCCACTCCTTCCACCTCATAGGAAACTTCCTAACCAACCAAATTTATTCACCTACCATATCCCATATCTTTCCTAACCCATTCCCACCTACTTACTTGAGAAAATGGGAGTTCAACAACTTTCGAAAGGGGGGCGAAGCCCCTTCCTAAAAAATAGGCAACTCCCAACTTAGGACAGCCCTCCCTCCTACCCACTTTCCTATTTGATGCCTACCCTTTCTCACCCATCCTAACCATTCAAATTAACCCTATTTAATCCTCACTACACTTAATACTAGTTTAACCTAGAAAAAATATAAGAAACCTTGTAAAATGAGCCCAAACTCCAAGCAAATGGGAACTTTTGTCTCCATTGTACAAGGACGCCTCCTCCATTAGGAAGTTGACTTCCACATCATTATAGTGGCATTTAATTTTCAGATTTGGGTTACATGCATGGAATGTTATGTTGATGACTTTTTGGATGTGATTCAATGAGATGAGTGGAATTTTCAATTCATGTTTGTGCTCAGGAATAAGCTAAATTTGTTCTTGAATGTTTGAATGCATTAGAAGTGATTAATCTTTCATTTTACATGTTATAGTCATTGAATGTTTCAATGGCTTTACTTTTGGAATTTCTTTGCATGAGTGGTGTATGCCAATTTCCAGCACTATATGATCTTGTTCACTTGTCTCTTCAAGAGCCCGATTTGATTTTTAGATAGCTTTAATGTTAGATGCATGATACTTGGGTAGTTTTCCTTTCATTGTTTGTTAGTAGTAATCTTTCCTTTAATTTACTTGTTGGTTGAAGTTAGCTTCCATTATTTTGCATCTTAAATAGTTAGAAAGTAATCAAATTTATCATACTTGTTAAAATAGTTGATTTGGTTGCTTACTTCTCTTAGTTTTGCATAATCAGGAAAGTAGTTTGTTAATGCATGTTTCCATTAGGTTAGTTGTTAATTTCATGTTAGGGAAGATAGTTCAGGAAAGTTTCTAAATTGCATTTTAAGAAAGTTGTTAATTAGGAAATTCATAAAATTAGGAGTTTTGAATTTAGGAATGTTTTTAACATGCATGTTTGAGGAAAGTTCTCCATTTAGCCTATTTCTTGTTTTTTCTTAGTTTCAAATTATTATTTTTAATTAGTTTCTAATTCCATGTTTTAATTACCATTCTTAACTTAGATAAAGCAAAAAAAATCATTTGAATTTTGTCTAGGTTAGATAATTTAAAGCGGGAACCATTAATATCACAATAGTTCACTCCTTATGGGATTGACCTCACTAGTATGCTGTATTGCAAATGATTCATATGCTTGCAAGTTTATTTAAAACAACAAGTTTTTGGCACCATTGCTGGGGAGTTACAACAATTTTTGTAGTGTTTCACACTTTAGATTATTTTCCTCTAGTCTATGTTTAGGGTGCATTAGATTAGGTTTTTTTCATTCCTTTTGCATTGGTTGCTATTTTCCGCATATTGACCATATGTTCTTTATTTTTGTATTGGAGAAATTGGCAAAGGAGCGGCAGCGATCCTGTGGGCAAAGTTTCATCATCTTAGATTAGGTTTTATTGCTTTCCTAGATTAGGATTAAGCAAAACTTGTAGTGAGGCCCACTGTAAATCATAATTTCTTTATTATTTAATTTTAAATGGGTAATAATATAGGGAAAGTGTGGGGTATGATAGCCCACACTTCATCATCATCAGACCACTCACTGTTAGTATCTCTCACTCAATTTTTTGGATAATTTGCATTTAGTATAATTTTCATTTAGATGTTAGTATAACTCATATAGATTAGGACCACTTATTGATAATTGTTGCATCTTTACTTAGGATTGTTGCATTAGAGAACCTATCTAATCTTGGTTGGATAGCATATAGGCTCCATTAGTTTGCTTTTGTATTGTATCACATATTTACAGCTTTATGGTGGAATATAATTAATGATAATAACGGCCCCCCAGGAACCCTTATAAGCTAAGGACTAGATTTCATTACCAGATCCTTGGTCCACTTAAGGATCAATCAACATCCTTGTATGCCATGATCCCAACCCTTGAACATTAATTTAAAATCAGGTAGAAAGGGACTTAGGGTATAGAACTCATAGGACTTTTTTAGAAGGACGCGATCTATTGTCACTCCAATGGCTTCTAATCACTATGGTTATAGTGGGTGTCTTAAAATCCAAGTGATTCTCCCACACCTTCCATTGATGTTAGTTGAGGTCTAAATGCCTCCTAACATGAGGATTGTACTAACTACTTTTGAGCAGAACCCAATTGGAAAGTAATAGTCAAATCTGGGTTGATGATGAGGCAGTAGTCTATCCTCATGGGGCCATCGAGATTTAGAAGCATGGAGAAATCCAAAAAGTTAATGGTCAGAGCTTAAAACCTTTCCTAGAGATGCCTAATCTTAAAATTGATGAGATACTATTAAAGGCACCTTGGTATCATGATCCACCTTAGATTACAACTCCAAGAGCCCTTGCAGATTACCATCATTGTACTCATCATTATGTCTAGCCAAAGACATAAAACACAGCGCCCTAGGAGACTACCCAGATGTTTTTAAAATCTCCATCTTCTACATTTTTCCATATAGGATCCTATATTTTTAAACATTGGGGACAAGGTTTCCTTCATGTTGGAGGGTGTATATGCAATAGGTATTTTGAATTTTCATGAGCTTTTCACAACAAGAAAAGAAAAGAAAAGAAAAATAAAGCATGTTTTTGGAAGAGTTCCCTAACTGTATAAGAACTGGATGTCTAGAACTTAGTGATTTTATTGTTTTCACCTCTTAATGGGACTGTATATGATTAGTGCATATTATTCATGTGTTGAAACATTTTATGAAATTTATTTTTGGAAACCAGTTACAAGTAATTCCAATGAGTTTAGAGACTATCTTGGAGACCTATAAACCAATGAGTTTAGAGACTATTTTCTTTCGGAGAGTTATAAGTAATTTCACAATTTCTTTAGTGTACATAACTTAATGTGATCCTATTATCCTTGTTTTCGTTAACTATCAAGAATAAATAGGAGTAATAGCTTTATTTTTAGAAAATTTATTAAATTTGATAAGCTTTAAGCAACCTAAAAAATGATATAGGCCATCATTGTTCAACCTAGAGACATAAATCCTACCCAATATATTACCATTAGTTAGCCCTTTGAGCCTATTATTAAACCCTTTCCTTCTTAACTCCACTTACCTTAATCCAAAAAAAAATAGTAAAATAAATGACCTTACCCATTTTCAAAATGAGTAAAGTTAGTAGAAAAGTTCAAAATGGGACCAAAAGTGAAAGAAGTGAGAAAATTAGGAGTCTTTCTTCCAAAGAATCCAAAGAAAAGAAAAGATAAGAATACAAAGGAAATTCACATCAACAAAACCAAAAAGTGTCCTAACAGATATTCATTGAAGATCTTTACTCCATTTTGAACCTTTGAAATCCTTATACCCTTCTTTCATAACCCTTACCCAAGCCTACATTGCATCCTAGATAAAGACTTATGGATCTATGGTGGAGTAAAGCCTTAAAGAGAAGACAAAAAGAAGGAATTAAGGTAAACTGCCCATAATATTCTTAGTAATAACATCCACACTTAAGGATCACATTCCTTTGTCTCATTAGAATTTAAAGAATTATGTGAACCATTAGCTTTTTGGATTTAGTCACATAATGAGGGAAATTTGTTTAAAACCTTATCGGAGAGTTTCATTTCTAAGAGTATACCTATGAGGATTGATGTCAATTCATATTTCCAATGGAATTTGAGAACATCTAGATAGAAACCAAAACTTATGTGGTTGTACACACACATGTACTCAAAGAAATAACTAGAATGAAATGTCTTTAATATGTGTATGATTTGTACAATGATCAATCTTCTCCATTAAGCTGTAAAAAACTAGTAGATTGCCAATGAGTGAGGATTCTCTAAGATAAAATGAGAGTCTCAACCTTAGTGAATTTTGTGTGTATATTCACTACAAACCCTCACTAGGCCTATCTCGTCCACTGAGGGTAAACTAGGGGTTTAAGGGCTTGCTGCATGTGCTAAATGCAATAGTGAGTACCTACAAAAGTGACACTTTGTACCTAATTTTGTAAAATAATATTTTGCATGTTTTTCTTAGAACTAGCAAAATGTTGGTTGGGGGGTGTGACAAGTTTTTAAATTTTCATAAAAACCACCTAATTAGTACGCATGTGTCACAACTTATAGTGTTAAATTAGGATTTTTAGACCAAAATTCATAAAATATGTACTTTTAGCCTAATAAAGAAAAAGTTTGTGACTTAGTAGGTATAGAGGCTAATCCAAGGTAGTTATATGATTAATCAAATTTTCTAAGTTTTATTTTAAAATTTTCACTTTTTCGAGGAAGTAAGATCTTGATCCAATAGTCAAGATTGATCTGGATTAAAGATTATGAACAAAAGTTCAAGTCAAATCATCAAAGTCATTAATCCAACATGTGGTTAAGGGCAAGATCATCTTACGGACCAGTAATGAATGTGATTAAAAGAGCTTAAGAAGGACAAAGTAATCCTATGAAGTAGGCCATGCATTTTGACCACTCTTGCATGAAAGCCAGTTAAACCACCTTAGCCATATAAGCCATGAAAAAAGGTAGCAAGCTAACTAATTCAAGACACACCATACAAACCACTCAAACCAAGGTTTGAAGCCAAGAAAACAAGCCAAGGGAGCTTTCTAAGCCATCCATGAGCTTAGCCATTAAACCCTTCAAAGTTAGCCATCTAAATGGAAGGCTAGGAGTGGAGGAGATTCAAGAGAGTTATCAATTAGTTATTTTAAAGATAATTAAGGAAAAATATATTAAAATAAGAGGGAATGTGGACCAATGGGATAAGATCCAGCAATTTTAGAGTTTTTCTCACTTTTCCCACTTTTATTCCTCAATTTCCACCTCACCCTTCAGTCACTACGAGTTTCCATAATTCCAACTCCTTCCACTTCCTAGGAAACTTCCTAACTAACCAAATTTCTCCACCTATCATATCCCATCACTTTCATAATACATTACCACCTACTTTCATAAAAAATGAGAGTTCAAAAACTTTCAGAAGGGGGGAAGCAGCCTCTTTCTAAAAAATAGGCAACTCCCACCTTAAGACAGCCCTCCTTGCTAGCCATTTTCCTATTTGATGTCTACCCTTTTCCAACCATTCTAGAAATTCAAATTAAGCCTCTTTAATCCCCACCACACCTTAATACTACATTACCCTAGGAAAAAATAGGAGAAACCTTATAAAACCAGCCCAAATTCCAAGCAAAAGGAAACATTTGTCTCCATTGTACATGGACGCCTCCTCCATTAGGAAGGAGACTTGCACTTCATTCCAGCCTTTGTTCTCCTTCTGATTTGATGTTTTGTGATGCTTTGGGGTGCTTCTACAAGCTTCCAAGGTTCATGCTTCTTCCTCAAGTGTTCAACCTAGGATTTGTGGGTTTTTGAGTCATCTTTGAAGGTTGGTTAGCCTTTGCTGGAATTTCTTCTTTTCATGCAATCTCATGCTTTGTTTTCCTTGATTTTAAACTAAGATTCAACCCCGGTTTTCCTTTGGAGTAATATCCAACGGAAGAAATCTTGAATCTAGTTTTGTTCCATAGCCTTCATTGCATCTTATTTCTCTTTTAGCACTTTTAAATTTTCAGATTTGGTTACTTAAGTTCCATTGATTATTGCCTTAGTTTTGCATAGGATTCTCCCTTGATTTCAAGCATACTTGTTCATGAGTAAATGTTGGAACAATTAATGAAGATTTTGGCTTGTAATTGAGAAGTGATTTAGATTGAGTGAATACCATTGTAGTACCATTTACTTTTCAGATTTAGTTTACATGTATGGAATGTTATGTAGATGACTTTTTGGATGTGATTCAATGAAATTAGTGAAATTTTCAAATCATGTTTGTGTCCAGAAGTAAGTTAACTTTGTTGTTGAATGGTTGAATGCATTATAAGTGATTAATTCCATGTTTTACATGTTATAGTCATTGAATGTTTCAATCACAATACTTCTGGAATTTCATTACATGAATGTGTCAATTTCTAGCACTATACAATCTTGTTCACTTGACTTTTCAAGAACCCAAAAGATTGCTAGGTAGCTTAGTTAATGTTAGATGTAGAATTGCATGCTTAGGGTTTCAATAAAGTTGCTTTGATCCACTTATATTCAATGAATCTTGCATACCATTCCATGGTTACATGCGTCATACATGAGTAATTTTCCTTTCATTGTTTGTTATTAGTAATATTTCCTTTAATTCACTTGTTGGTTGTAGTTATATTCCATTATTTTGCATCTTAATTAATTGGAAAGTAATCAAATTTTCCATACTTGTTAACATAGTTGATTTGGTTGCTTACTTTTCTTAGTTTTGCATAGTTAAGAAAGTAGTTTGTTAATGCATGTTTCCATTAGGTTAGTCTAGGAAAGTTTCTAAATTGCAATTTAGGAAAGGCATAAAATTGGAAGTTTTTAATTTAGGAAAGTTTTAATTTTAGAAAGTGCATGTTTTAGGAAAGTTTTCCATTTAGCATGTTTCTTGCTTTTTCTTAATTTCCATTTCTTGTTTTTAATTAGTTTCTAGTTTCATGTTCTCACTTCCATCCTTAATTTAGGTTAAGAAGAAAAATCACTTGAAGTTTGGCTAAGTTAGATAGTTTAAAGTAGGAATCACTACGATCATAATAGTTCACTCCTCGTGGGATCGACCTAGCTTGCGTGAGAATACTAAATTGATTCATGCAATTGCAAGTTTATTTAAAACAACAAACAAGTGGTGGAGGATCCAACAGCCGCATGACAAAAAACTTGTTGTTGTTTTAAATAAACTAGCAAGCTCATGAATCATTTGCAATATAGCATGCTAGTGAGGTCAATCCCATGAGGAGGGAACTATTGTGATGCTAGTGGTTTCTACTTTAAATTGTCTAACCTAGCAAAAATTCAAGTGATTTTATTATTTTACCTAAATTAAGAATGGTAATTAAAACACAAAATTAGAAACTAATTAAGAACAAGAATTGGAAACTAATCAAAAACAAGAAACATGCTAAATGGAGAACTTTCCTAAAACATGCACTTTCTATAATTAAAACTTTCCTAAATTAAAAAAATCTAATTTTACGACTTTCCTAAAATCAAAATTTCCTAAAATACAGTTTAAAAACTTTCCTTAACTATCTTTCCTAACATGAAATTAACACACAACCAAATGGAAACATGCATTAACAAACTACCTTCCTAGTTATGCAAAACTAAGAAAAGTAAGTAACCAAATCAACTATTTCGACAAGTATGACAAATTTTATTGCTTTTTGATTAATTAAGATGCAAAATAGTGGATTCTAACTACAACCAACAGGTGAATTAAAGGAAATATTACTACTAACAAACAATGAAAGTAATACTACCCAAGTATCATGCACGTAACCATGGAATGGTATGCATGATTCATTGGATATAAGTGAATCAAAGAAACTCTATTGGAAACCTAAGCATGAAATTCTACTTCTAACATTAACTAAGCTATCTAACAATCTCATAGGGCTCTTGAAAATTCAAGTGAACAAGATTGTGTAGTGCTGGAAATTGACATACACAATTAATGCAATGAAATTCCAAAAGTAAAGCAATTTGAAACATCTAATGACTATAACATGTAAAACATGGGATTAATCACTTCTAATGCATTCAAACATTCAAGATAAAAGTTAAGTTACTTTTGGACACAACATGAATTGAAAATTCCACTAATCTCATAGAATCACATCCAAAAAGTCATCAACTAACATTCTATACATGTAACCCAAATCTGAAAATTAAATGCCACTACAATGATGTTAACTTAATCTAAATCACTCATCAATTGCAATTCAAAATCTTCATTAATTGTTCCAACTTTCACCCATCAGCAAGTAAGCTTCAAATCAAGAGATAATCCTATGCAAAGCTAAGGCAACAATCAATAGAACTTAAGCAACCAAATCTGAAAATTCAGGAGGGCTAAAAGAGAAATAAGATGCAATGAAGGCTAAGGGACAAAACTAGATTCAAGATGACTTACCTTTTCTGTCACTCCAATGGAAAACCAGACTTGAATATTAGTTTGAAATCAAGGGAACTAAAGGAAAACAAAGCAAAAGATGGCATGAAAAGAAGAAATTCCAACAAAGGTTAACCAACCTTCAAAAATGAATCAAAACCCCACAAATCCTAGGTTCAACGCATGAGCAAGAGGCACAAACCTAGGAAGTTTGTAGCAACACTCAAAAGCATCACAAAATGTCAATCAAGAGGAGTACAAAGGGTTGGAATGAAGTGGAAGTCTCCTTCCTAATGGAGGAGGCGTCCTTGTACAAGGGAGAAAAAAAAGTTCACTTTTGCTTAGAATTTGGGCTGGTTTTATAAGATTTCTCCTATTTTTCCTAGGGTAACCTAATATTAAGGTGTGGTGGGGATTAAAGAGGGTAAATTTGAGTGTTAGGATGGGTGAAAAGGGGTAGACCTCAAATAGGAAAGTGGGTAGTAAGGAGGGCTGTCTTAAGGTGGGAGTTACCTATTTTCTAGGAAGGGGCTTCTCCCCCCTTCCAAAAGTTGTTGTGTAATGCTCGAGCAATTTACACTATTTTTAACGAAAATTGAACATTCTATAGGAAATAAACTGAGTTAAATGTTTCACTTTATTTAAAATAATAAATGAAGGAATTTGTGAGGAAACTTAGTACCATTAGATTCTACTCAAAAAATGGAATCCAACGCCTCAAAAATCACCCAAAACGGAGTTCGTATGAAGAAGTTATAGCTATTTAAAGATAGGGGTATTTCTAGAATTTAAACAGAAAAACGAAAAAGACGAAAAACGCAGGGGGCCGTTTTGATAATGGCACCCCCTGTCGTCTTCCACCTCCAGACTTCTCCAGAAACTCATTTTTCACAATTTCTCCTAAAAACTCTAGGGGAAAGGGTGGCACTACCATTGAGGGGCACCGCCTTCTCCCCTCTATAAAAACCCCGTCTCCCCCTCTCCAAAAACAAAGTTTCCAATCATTGGGGCTGGGGTTTCTAGCTAGAAACGGAAACCCAATCCTCTCCAATTTTCGGCAACGGCCAGGCCCTAGTCGGGCCGGCCATTCTCCCATTCCCTTTCTCCTTTCCGGTCTGGCAATGGGGTTTCTCCCCTTGTTCGAGTTTTCCGGCAAGCAGGCACACCCACTAGGAAAAAGGGCGTCCCCAGGAGACCCAGGTAAGCCGATTTTCCCTATTTCTCTTTGTTTTTCTTCCCCCAGGCCAGATCCATGCTGGATCTGGTCTCTTTCCAGCCAGTCTTCCCATCCGAAAAACAACCAGTCGTTTTCTAGCCAGGGTTCCTGGCCGAAAAATGCTCCCAAGCCGGTTCAGCTGGAATTCCTGGATAGAAGACGTTCCCAAGCCATTCAGACGGCCCTGTACGAACAAGGCATCCCAGGGACGCCAAGCTTCACTTGTGCATAGGACTGGGTCCCTGAGACGGGTTCCAGGTGTACACCAATGTGTACACTGTCCTAGGTATGGACTTCAGGTGCACGTGTGACATGGGGCACGGGTCCTGGCTCAACCAGGATGCACGGGGTGCCCTGAGAGCTGAGACGCACTACGCTACAAGGTGTGTCCGTGTGATGATGCACGTCATAGCACATCACTTGAGCATGCATGTGCTCATGCAAAACGTAGTCCCTGGCACGGCCTTTTAGCGCACACGCATGTGAGGCGGTCGCTGTTCAATCAGGATGCACGGGTGTCCTGGGAACTGGGACACGCGGACCTAATGAGACTTTAAAATTAGGATCATAGGACCATTTATAGAATTTAACTATTGAATAAGTAGGTCCATATTATAGGATCTAGCTTGACAATGAATTAGGTAGTTTAACTATTGAATAGTAGATCCACATCATAGGATCTAGCCTGACAATAAATTAGGCAAGGACCCATGGACCCAATAGGCAGAGCTAGCTATCTAATGTCTAAATGGATTGAAATTAATAAGGACTCCTTGCATCCATTCATACCCAGGAGTTTATAAATGAGACCCAAGGACGGGTTAAAATGATAAAGGAGGCGACTCTAGGAGACTTTGAGGTAGGTGCCCTATCGCTACTAGAATTTTTAAAAGAGCCATGATTGTTTTGAGAATGCATGTTTTAAGTATAAGTATATGACTTATTTAGCATTACTTAATTCAGTGTACATATGATAAATGCTTTATGCATAGATATGTTTTGCAAATAATCGCACATACATTATGCATAGATATGTTTTGTAAACAATTGCATACATTGTATGATTTGTGAGCATTGAGTTTTTGAAAGATTGCATATCCTTGAGGGTTACCAAACGACAATAGTAGGCAGTTGTTAGGGCTAGGCAATTGTGAGGGACCCAAAGAGGACAGGTTTTGAAAAAGAGGTTTTGCTTGTTTGATCTGATATGATTTGGGCTGCTAAGCTCGTGGGCGCTATGTTGAGAGGTTTGGGTTCTCCTCCAGCCTCTACCACTATTAGGTGGATGGGTACCACGCCCAAAAAGGGCAACGTCCCTACGTCGACTGCATGTGGTACAGGGGGCTACCACTGGTGTCACGGCACTGGGTCGACGTGTCATATGCCCCAATGAGGCTATGACCGAGTGTCCTCAGGTACTCGGGGACCACACGGCGGCGAGGTCGTGGGCATAGTTGGAACCTATGGTTTGAGGATTTACTTGCATTGCATATGGCATGACATGAGGTTGGTCGACCATATCAGATATCCATGAGTTGGATTCAGTTGAGCATCTTATGCCACGTTGAGGCTATGACCGAGTGTCCTCAGGTACCCAGGGACCACACGGCGGTGAGGTCGTGGGCATAGTTGGATCCTATGGTTTGAGGATTTACTTGCATTGCATATGGCATGACATGAGGTTGGTCGACCATACCAGATATCCATGAGTTGGATTCAATTGAGCATCTTATGCATATCATTATGTTTATGATATATGATACTTTCGACTTAGATTATGCTATTCTTTAAGTCATCAGTATTTCAATTCGACAGTGGTTTTTAATATCGATATTGAACGTGATTGTTCGAACATGCACATGTTTTTCAGAGCATATGATTTTAAACATAGCATGCATTGCAAGACTAGTAGTGATAGACTCCTACTAAGTATAGTATATACTCACCCTATTCTTAACATTTTTCAGGATAGTTCCACTCACAAATAGAAGACGTCTCAGGAGATATTAGTGCTAAGAACAAGTGAATAAACAAAGGAGATAGCTATACATGTGAGTAAACTCTCTACCCTTTGGACATGTATTTGTATTTATTTACAGTTGGACTGTGTGCTATGACTAGATGGACCTGGGGAAAAACAGTTATGATTTCTAAGGTTTTTCAAAAACTACTTTGAGTATTGTGAAAACAAATGACACTCGGGGTTTTCAAAATGAGTTTAAAACTAAAGATTTTTTCGCTGCATTGCATGGTTTTTATAAAATGGTTTTCAAATAGGGATGCATCCAGCCTTAAGAATTAGATATTGCATTTAAAAATGCATGAGAAAACTCGGGTCGTCACATGTTGAACTCCCATTTTTTTAGGAAAGTAGGTGGGAATAGGTTAGCAAAGATGGGATATAGTAGGTGGAGAAATCTGGTTCGTTAGGAAGTTTCTTAAGAGGTGGAAGGAGTGGGAGTTTTGGAAACTCGTAGTGACTCTTAAGGGTGAGGTGGAAATTAAGAAAAAAGTAAGAAAAAAAAATACAAAAATTGGTGGATCTTATCCCAATGGCCCACATTCCCTCTTATTTTAATATATATTTTTCCTAATTATCTTCAGAATAACTCATGGATAACTCTCTTGAATCTCCTCCTATTCTAACCTTCCATTTAGCCTAGATGATGGCTTAGATGGCTAACTTTGATGGCTTCATTGGCCAGGCTCATGGATGGCTTGAGACGCTTTCTTGGCTTGTTTTCATGGAATTAACCCTTGCCTTGAGTGGCTTGAATTCCTTAGCTTGCCACCTTCTTCCATGGCTTATATGGCTAAGGTGGCTTAAGTGGCTTCCATGCAAAGGTGGTCAGACTGTACGGCTTACTTCATGGTCCTACCATCTTTAGGTCCTTTAATCACATCCATTACTAGTCCATAAGATGATCTTGCACTTGATCTCATGTTTGATTGATGATTTTGAGGCTTTGACTCAATCTTTTGATCTTGACCTTCTATTTCACCCCAATCGATCTCAGTCATTGGATCAATATCTTACTTCCTACAAAAAGTGAAAAATCCTAATTAAATTCTAAAAAAATTTGATTAATCACATACTTACCTTTGATTAGCCTCTAATCCTACATAATAACAAACTTTTTCTTCATTAGGTCAAAAATGCATGTGTTATGAATTTTATTCTAAAAATCCTAATTTAACACTATAAGTTGTAACGCATGGGTACTAATTGGGCTGTTTTTATCAAAAATTAAACACTAATCACACCCTCCAATTAGCATTTTGCTAGTCCCAAGAAAAAAATGCAAGAAAAGATTTTACAAAAATAGGTACAAAGTGCCACTTTCATAGGTATTCACAATTGCATTTACACTTGCAACAAACCCTTAAACCCCTAGGTTACCCCTAGTGGACGAATTAGGCCTTGTGAGGGTTTGTAGTGAATATACCCACAAAATTCACTATTGTCAAGTTCCGTATTTTATCTCAAAAAATCCTCATTCATTAGCAATCTACTAGCTTTTCACAACTTAATGGAGAAGATTGACCATTTTATAAGTCATACATACTAAAGACATTTCATTTTGGTTATTTCTTAGAGTGTATGTGTGTGTACAACCACATAAGTTTTGAATTTTAACTAGATATTCTAAAATTCCATTGGAAATATGTCTTGACATCAAATCCTCACAAGTATATTCTTAGAAATGAAACTCTTATATATGGGTTTAGATGTATTTATATCATTATATGACTAAATCTAACTAGCTAATGGTTCACATAAATCTCTAAATGCTAATGTGGAAAAGGAAAGTGATCCTTAAGAGTGAATGCTATTACTAAGAATATATGGGGTGATCTACCTTAATTTGTTCTTTTTATCTCCTCTATAAGGCTATGTTCTACCTAAGATCCACAAGTCTATAACTAGGATGAAACATAGGCCTGGGTAGGGTCCGAAAATAAAGCTATAAGGATTTCAAAGGTTCAAAATTGAGTAGTGGTCTTCAATGAATATTTGTTAGGATACCTTTTCTTTTGGTTTTACTTGAAGTGAATATTTCTTTATACTTTTGTCTTTCTCTAATAAATTTTTTTCCTGATACTTCTTTCTCTTTACTTTTCTTTTTCTTTGGCCTCTTTGGAAGAAAGATGGCTAATTTTCTCACTTCTTTGGCTTTTTGTCCTCTTTTGAACTTTTGAACTTTTCTACTCACTCTATTCATTTTGAAAATGGGTATTGGTTATTTATTTTCTGGTTTATTTTGGGTTAAGGTGAGTGTAGTTGAGGAGGAAAAGGCTTAATAATATGCTCAAAGGGCTAACTAGAGGTATGCCTTACACTGGGTATGGGCTAAACAAGATGGCCTATATCATTTCTTAGGTTTCCTAAAGCCTATGTGATTCAATAAATTTTCTGAAAAGAAAGCTATTACTCATATTTATTCTTGATATTTAACCAAAATAAGGATAACATGATCACATTAAATTATGTACACTGAAGAAATTATGGAATTACGTATATCTCTTTAAAAGAAGATAGTCTCTAAACTCACTAGTGTATAGGTCTCTACTAATCATCCTCAGGGTCTCTAAGTCATACCTCTCTATTAGACTTGACTGTGTTGTGGGTAAATGGTTTCGAAGTAACTTTCATAAAATAATTCAACATATGAATAGTGTATAAAACTAATCATATACCTTTCCATTAAGAGGTGAAAACATTAGAAATACTAAATTATGAACATCCAGTTTTCATCACAGTAAGGGAACTCTACCATAAAAGCTTCTTCTTTATTTTTTTCAAAAATTTTCAAATATGGAAGAAAAGTTAGAAATATCATGTATATCTACACCCTCTAGCTTGAACTAAACATTGCCTTTAATGTTTTCAAATATAGGAGACCTAAATGGGAATGCAGATTAATGAAACTTTCTAAAACTTCCTATCTTACCTCCGAGTGATGCTAAGTTTAATGTCTTTAGTTAGACAAGGCCTAACCTAACTTTCTAAATATAGACCTAACTAGTTCAAATAGTTCTCGTAATCATAATCCTAACACTAAACTAGAAGGGATTTTCACGCCACTTCAGAATCTTGCGGTAGTCTATATATTGCCTCCACCTTGAAATTTTTGGTGGTGATATCATTATAACACAATAAACCACCACACCACAATTTTGAGTTGTGGGGAATAATATTGATGGTCCCCCATTTTCAAATTTTCACAGTAGTGAATACAATTCCCTCACCAAGGACAATAAGAAAATAATGTGTGATATTGGACCCTAACTCATTGCCAATGGCATAATGTGAAGTCATAACCCAAAAATACTATGGGAGTGTGCTAAAAGAATCAGCGAGTATGGTGGATTGGTGAGGCACATTGCCATGGTACATTTTTGGAGTATGAATTTACATTAAAAATGTAAAATATGTATAAATATATAATGTCAATATCAATTGAGGAAGTGGTATGTTTTAGCTATGGAAAGATGTGTATTAAGCACCTAAATTGGGTAGAAAATTGATTTAGAAACATAGTTCCAAATTTGGGCTATGCTTCCATATGGACTTTACAAAATTGATGAATGGACTCCACCAATACTAGACATGATAAAAGGGACCTTAGAACACTCTATGTGTGCCGACCTGGGTTTTTTGTAACACATTTTGCAATACATTTTTCAAAGGCAGGGCGCCCTCAGTAGTAAAATCTTTTCACAAAACAAAGCAACAAAAATTCTTTTCTTTAGAACTTGTTTTGTAAAACTTAAGTTATCACTTCATACATAATATAAGTAGAATTTTGTACAAGATAAAATACCATTGAAGGAATATACTTTTATTAAATTCCAAAATCCATCTAGTGGTTCACAGTACAGCCTGGGTATCAGTACAATACTTGTCTAAATTACATAATCCAAATTTCAAACCTCACCAAACATTAAAAACTCTCAACACATTACATGCTCTCAAATAAAAATACATGTCTTCAAGGGATATACTCTAATATATAATTCTTCCAAGTTTTCTCAAGTCTTGAGCTCCTAAATCTCCTTCTCTGTATCTGAGATATTGTAAACATTCAAACATTAACAATATCTCAGTAAGCTATGCTTGGTAGGGGATTCAAGAAGCATAATAATTTGATAGTATAATCCTAATACTTCATAATCCCATTGTTCATAAACATACTCATGGATCAATCTCTTTACTTTTTCATATACGTACATCCTTATACATACATATTGTATATGTCATATATATATATATATATA
The DNA here is from genome assembly GCA_035236585.1 of Warburgia ugandensis. Taxonomy (NCBI): domain Eukaryota; kingdom Viridiplantae; phylum Streptophyta; class Magnoliopsida; order Canellales; family Canellaceae; genus Warburgia; species Warburgia ugandensis. The sequence goes on along the minus strand of CP141133.1, from coordinate 49,873,367 downwards.
CATATAGTCAAAACCGTGAAAAGTAGTTAATATCTCAAACATCAATAGTCACACTCTAAGTTGATCAATCATCCTGACTCTACTGGAAAATACTCCCTCATTTGGGTAGTATCATCACACTCAGCCATACTAAGTTGATAAAACATCCAGACACTACTCGAAAAATACTACCTTATTTGGGTAGTATCGGCATCTCATCATGCTATGCATCATAATGCAAAATACTCAAAGGACTACTATACTGCAGTCTGATCCATAATAGCGCACTTGGATAATTGCTTTCATACTCCATGGATACCAAATGTGAAAAATCATTTATGTGATGTCTATATGGGGAGATAGACCATCACAGTGGTGGCCTTCCCATAATTGCCCCACCTGACATTTTGCCTCTCTTTGGGCATGGTATCATCATATATATCACATTTCAGAGAGAAGGTGGCCAAACCGTCGTAACCCTCCTAGCATAGCATCCCTAAGCATATGCCTGTTTAAAACAAAAACCACAAGCCTCCTTGCTTATCTATAACGTATTGTTTTACTTATCAGACATCTTATCTGTTTATATCATCATCCTCATATTTTGGTATTCTTATATTGAGGATAGGATTTCACTTTAAACTTAGGGATCATCATTTACAATGAATGATACCCATGTTCACATAAGTTTAAGGATCACCATTCTATATGAATGATTCCCATGTATTGATTTTATACTTATCAGACAATTTGTCTGTTTATCTAGGGCTTGAATACCTTCTAGTTCCTTATTCACTTAGGGTTTTCCTCAATAATAACCTAACCATTTCATATGTGTTTTTGGTTAGATCATAAGGGTTTTCAATGGATTTAATACAAGTATTTACATTACACTTGTCAACATTTCCAGACATAAGATCATGTATTCAACATGTATTTCTCATGTAGATGCATTCATAAAATCCTCCTACCTTTAAGTAGTGATCCATCTCTTCAGATCTTCCATGATCTTGACTGACTGTGTAATATGTAAATCCATAGATAGTGTCAATATATTTATACAATCGAAGTAATCCTATATATTTTTATCTTATCTATATTCCTTGTCTAATCTTGTCCTTCAATATAAATGATTATATCTTGTGTCCAATCATGATCTATCTCAAATAGTGTTTATTCTATTGATCAATTGATTTGATGGTGAGAATGGCTTCTAATCTTTCAGATATAAGTATTTTCTATTCTAAGTCTTTGTGTATTCCTTACTTTGATCTTTATCCTTCATAGATCCTTTGATTAACAATTTATATTTGTTGATAAAGATCAAGGGCTTAGATCTTCTATCATCTAGTTATTCTTTGATTTAAGTTCAGTTGTTTGATCATCCCTAAGGAGGAGGATCTTGATTCTCTTCCTTGAATCATATTTGATCAAGGGTTCAGATCTTCTATTATATTCGATCTAAGATCATCTATTCTATTTTATTTAAATTGCAAGCAATATATATATCATACATCAAAAAGTATTTATTTCTTTTATTGTTCTTGATCATTCAAGATCCCATGGATCTTGTTTGATCATCCTTATCTTACTTACAATTTTTATTAGGGTTAGATAATTTACTAACCTTTTATGCTCTTATTATTATTATTCAACCAGTTAATGTTTTACTGGTTGAAAATAGCTTATTTCATCCTAAGTCTCGACAGCTCCTCTTATTTCTAATTGACTAAGGCCCACTAGTTGATTGGCTGAACACAAAGTGGTTACTTCAATCCTCATGTAAGGGGGCGTTTAGACCTCACAAACATCAACAGAAGGTTGGGAAAGAGTGAGGCTCTATTAGAGAACCCCGTTAACCACCATGTTTAGCATTCACTAGAGTGACCTTAGCTCAACCTTTCATCAGGTTCCTATGAGCATTTTAACCCTAAGTATCTTTTTAATTAATTTTATTTAAATCCATGAACATTTAAAATGTCATTCATGGGGTTTATTCTTCTCCTAGTTTGGGCTAAGGATTTGATAATCCTTATATTGTCCTACTAACTATAGCCCTTACTAATGTTAAGTCAAAGTCATTCTTTCCTCTTATGTGTTCATGAAACTCTAATTTCCAATTAGATTATATTTTGGTTATTTATGCTCATTATATCTTAACAACTACTTAACAATTGAATCTACTAATAAAATCTGACAACAATTAAATCATAAACTTTAAAGCTTAACTCCAATATAAATTTAATAACCATTTATACTAACATGTTTCCTATGAATGTAACTTAACCTAATGGAATAAAACTATACTTAAACGAGCATCATCCTAACTTATGAAATACATGAAATTTCACTAGTAATCTAATTGAATCATGCTAAAATCTCAAATTCAAACTAACATGGCCCTAAGATAATTAAATTACAAACCTCCTATAACAACCTAATAACATTTAGCGCATAGCATGCTAAAATTGAAGAATTACAGTATCATGGTTCCTAATTTATAACATAAGTCACATTTACAATTCTATTGTCAAACAAAAGAAAAGTAAACTAATTAAATTAATATTATTAGAAACTTTTACTTATGATCCAACCATTAGATCTTAGGTCTTTTCCTTTAGATCAAGGGTCTTAATTACATTTAGGGCTTTTAATTCATTAAGGTCCAAAGATCATATCCACTTGTTATTGTTACAATTAATCCATGATTTCACTAGATTTCATCATAATCCCATTCATTCAACCCATTTAAAGGGTTTGATCATGCTTAATCTTATTGATCAAGTGGGTCCCTTCATATTTTTAGGGTATTTCTACCATAAAGGATAGATTCTTCAATTTATCTTATATCTATCAAAATAAATCATAGATATCACTTTATTTCAACATTATTTCATCATTAAATCAGATCCCCAAGATTTGATCATCTCACATCTTGAAGATCATGAAATTTGAAAGCTTAATTCCTCAGAAAAGAAAGTTTTTAGACAATTTTTTATTCATTTTATGATTTTAGAAGAAAATAGACGTTAGAAGCTTTTCGTAGCCTCTTTCTAATCTTGATTTGGAGTTCAGATGACTTCGGAATTAAAGAAAGAAGTTCACAGTTGTTCTGAGGGTCCAAATTTGATCTAGGCCCAGCAGAATGAACAGATCTAATTAGTCAGGCGGCGGGTCCAGTCGAGCAGAGCGGGCCACGCTCCCGTCACCAAGACTTAAGTAGAAATGCACCGTCTAGGACTGCGTCGCTTGGTGTGTTGTTATGTTGAAATGTCGTAGCACATGAAGTGCGTGCAGAGATGTTGCCGCAGGGCGCGTTTCTGTACAGTGTCTTAGTAGCCTGATCTCTTAAGGGAGATCAGACATTTCGTTTTGGACCATCCAATCAAATCCCCTTCAATTAATAGCTCTAAACTCAATAAAATTTTATGAAAAATCTAACCTAGGGATTTTGGACCCTTCTGGATCGATTGGATGGCTCAGAATTTCCAGTTGAGCCCTCCTACAGAAATGAAGGGTTCGTATCCTTACTTGATTTTTATAAATTTTAACCTAAAATTAATTTCAAAAAATAAAAATTATATAAAATAACATGAAATAAGTATGGGAAGAGTTTCCACCTACCTAATTGGAGAAGAACTTAGGTTTTGCAGACCAATTTTAAAGAATTATCCCGTTGGCGATAAGATTGCCTGATACCTGTTTGTTTTGTGATTTTCTGTTGATTGCACCATTGGATCTTGAAATTTCTTTGGGGGTTTTGTAGATAAGATGGTCTAGGACAATATGAATTGTGAGATTTGTGATATTTGTTTTGGAACAGAGTGCCTAATTGAATTTAGGTCTCTTGTTCCAATCTAGAGAGAGGAGAGAGAAAGTGGAAGAAGGGGGATTTTTGGAAAACTTGGGAATGAAATCTAGATCCAGTTTTTCAGGGGAAGAAAGATAATTTTGGGGGAATTTTAATGAACATTTTTGGAGGATTTTTGGGGGGTGTATTTCTAGATGTTTTTAAAATTTTCACAATTACTTGTAATAATTATGTTTTAATTCTTTTGAAAATTAAATTAACATTGGATCCTCCACTACCACCTCCTTCTCCACTATTACCTGGTAGTGGTTTGATAACTCATTACATATTTTCTGGCCATTGGATTCATTTGTGGTCCCTATGGAGGTGTGAAGGACCATTTCGCCATTTTATGGAGAAAAATACATTTTATTCTCCCAAACTAGAAATTGAGCATACTTAGTGGAGTTGGAATCGAATTTTTTATTATGTTCCAAATATTGATGCCTTAGATCTTGGTTATGGGTAAAATTACCATTTTACCCTTTTATTCATAAAAATGGAGAAAATTAAGGAGTTTTCATTTTAACTCAAGATTGAACGTACTTGTGTCATTTTAATCGGTTTTTTGAGTACCTTCATAATTTACAAGTTTTAAATCATGTTTTAATCTCTGTAAAAAGAGAATTTTCGATAACCTAATATTCCAGCCTAGAATTTCTGAAAATTGAAACTAAATTGATTTTCTCAACCAATTTACAAAAATTGAGGTTATTACACTATGAGATTAGGAATGATGAAATATGATTAAGGACTTAAACCTAGGGAAAAAGATTCAAAATGCTCAAAATAGCACTTAAACTAAAGATTAGTCTCTTAACGTAAACAAATGACAATGCTCACTTACATTCCCTTGAGAAAGCTATGTTGATGATATGTGAGACTAGTGAATGCCTAGCTGGTTGATATACATATAGAAATATTACATACATACCTCTAGGTTTAGTATGTTTTACCCCAGATCCCTTCATAAATATCACTAATTAAGGTTTATTCTACATTTTGCAGGTCCAGGGTAAAAATTTGAAAAGAGGGTAATTTGGAAATTTCAACCCTCAAGGAGAGCAAGACTACTTTCCAAGTTACATTATCAACTCACATATGCCAAATATGAAGGTTGGAAGTTCAGACAAAATATTGGGTGCCATTATTAAAGTCAGAGTAATCAGAAACCCTAAGTGAAATATCGGCCTTATCTGTACTAAAATGGAAATCGTATCCAAAGTAAAGGTGACGCAAGTTCCAATGCAGGCATGCAAGCTATCCACCAACTTGGAAGGCTTCTAGGAGAAGTTTAAATCATGTACATTGGAATCACATACCACAGAGCTTCTTTGAACAAAACAAGTTAGAAGACCAAGGCCTACATGAGACACATGTCATTCACTCTGTCTCCTTCTTAACCAAAAGAGGAGAGCACCTACGGGAGTGGATGAATTTTTCATCTAAGCAAGGATACTCCCACTCAATTCCACATTTTTAAGATAAAAAGCTAAGAAATATTGGTGTAGAAAATAAAGGAGGAGAGGAAAGAAACAATTTTCAAGAAATCTATGGTGGTTAAAAATCATCTTACTTTTGAATACACTTAAAGGTCAAAATCTATCCTTGTAAAAGCATATCCTAAGCAACCAAGGAATAGACACTTTAGCAAGGAAGGACCACTGAGAATATAGACTACAATGAAGACCAAACTGAAGCTCCTATGGTGGAGATATTTTTTATGGACTGCCCAACTACATTTTAGGAAGAAAACATTCACTTTAAAGAGGGCAAATGTCTTACTCTCCTTGAATGTCATTAGCTAAGAAAATAATGATTGGATGGGAGGAAAACAAGGGGAAATTAAGAGAAGATATGGAAATCTCAAAAGAATCAAGGCCATCAACTCTAATGCATCCCCATCCAGTTCTAGAGAGCAAAAAAGCCATTAAAGAAGATCTTTTTCAATAAGAAAAGTCCAACAAAATCTCATCCACTCAAGCTAGGATAAATATGATCCAAAGCTTAGTAATGATGCATGGAAAATATTCAAACCCTAGTGACCACATTCCATGAGATTTAAAGGATTAATCATAAGGATAAAAGATCTCCACCATCTAATTCAATCCATAGCTCACGTTCCTTTTAGACTTTCTAAACTTCTTATATACACCAAAATGGATTTGGTACCCTTCCCCCTTATCTTTACATTTCCCACATCTTTCTTTAATTTTCTCCCTTCCTTTCTATCTCTTTTACTCTCACTTATTCTCTTTCCCTCATTCACCTTCATCTCTTTCCCATCCACCCACATCCCTTTCCATTCTACCTTATCTCTCCTTTTCTCCTTCCAATCTACCCTATTTCAACTTATTCTACTTGCTAACCCATGTACAACAATGCCATTCCAATGAATTCCACACCCACTTCTTTCTTTTCTTTCATTCCTTCCATTCTATCTTAAATCTCAACCATTGTTTGATATTTAACTTTTATCATCCTAGATCCTTAGATAGGATTTGATGCTTAAGAAATTGATACAATTTCAAGCAATAAAACATGTATTATGTATCTAGTTTTCATGCAATTTGGAGATGATTCAAAAGAGTTTTGTGGGAATTCTTATTATGGAATGTTCCTTTTATCAAAGTAATTAAGATCTGGGTTGTTTCCTTTATGAAAGTTGTGGTTTCAATAGCTTTCTAATGCTAGATTTGTTGGATGTTCGTAAGTAGCTAAAATCTGGAATTTTTCTCTCCTTACGTTTGTGCTTCATTTCCAGCCTTCTAAACACATTATTTGCTTAAATCCTTAAGGAAACCATTTAGTTTTTTATGTTATTTATTAGATTCATTAATTGATTTGCATGATAGTTCACTTTAGATTCATCAATTCTAGTCACTTTTGCAGCCTAGAACCATGCGTTCAATCCATGAATCATGCTCATGGTACTTTGTGGCATTCCTTTTTAGTTTTTGCTTAGTTTAGTTGCATAATCTTGTTTGGATATAATTAGTTTAGCTGATTGTATGTATTTTTAGGTTTACAATGTTTCCTTTTTCTTTTTTAGAAATTTTAATCTTCAAGAAGTTTTAGGATTTACAAAGTGTTAAAATTTAGAAAGTCTTTTTAATGGTAGTTTCTATTCACATGCATGTTTCTAATTTCTTAGTAAAGTTAGTTAGATTTCATATGTTATTTGTTTTTGCATGTTGATTTAGTATTAGAAAGTTTCCCAAATTGGTTTTAGAAAGTTTCTAATTCTATTTTAGGAAAGTGTTATTTTTAGTAGTTTCCTTTAGTTAATGTTTCTTAATTTGATTCATTCTAATTTAGCAATAGTGTCCTTTAATTGCTTGAATGTTAGTTAGGTTAGTTTTTAATTTCATTTTTTAGTTTTCTATTTTAGAAAGTTTCTTTTAATTTTAGTTTCTAATTCCATACATGTTTCCTTCGTAGTTTGTTTTAATTTTCTAGTTTAATCACATCTCTATCTCTTTAACTGAAGTTAATAGATCTAAATAGATTCCTCGCGGAATTGACCTTGCTTGCAAAAAAATACTATATTGACCTACACCAAGTTTTCGGCAATGTAGTGGGGAATTACAATGGATTTGTAGATTCTTATTTGGATTGTTTATCTTTAGTCGTAGTCTTAGGTTGCATTAGATTAGGATTCTTTTGTGTTGCATTTGCATATTATGCTAATTCCTCATAAATTGATATATCTTTCTTATTTTAGTGTGAGAGGAAATTGGCAAATGGAACTTAATCCATTAGATAAGATTTCCTTGCTTTCCTAGAATATGAGTTTTTCTTTTCTTTTCTTTTTTAGTGAAACTTATAGTTAGGCTCATTGTAACTTACAATTTCAATTTCAATTTTATATTGGTTGTATTAAAATAGGGAAACTGTGTGGTATGGAGGCTCACACTAGATCTTCATCAGAAACCCTACTATAAGTATTCCTGGCTTTGATTTACTTTTCCTAGCTTAGATTACATTTATTCAATTTGCATTTGGTTGGTAAAATAATTCATATAGTTTTAGGATCATTCATTTTAATTGTTGAATCTTTAACAAGGGTTGTTGCATTAGAGACCATCTATCTAACCTTTGGTCGAATAGCATATGAGTTGCATTAGTTTGCTTTCTCGTATTGTGTTGCACGTTTATTGCTTTAATGTGGATGGAATACAATGTTGGTAATGGCCCCACATGAACCCTCATAAGATAAAAACTCGATTCCATCACCAGATCATTAGCCCACCTAGGAAATCAAATCAATTCCTCGTATGCTTGAGATTCCAACTATTAATCTTAATCTAAAATAAAGTAGTAAGATACCTAGATTTTTGAGCTCGTACATGATCCCTTTTGAAAGAAGCAATCTATTGTCACTCCAGTGGATCTCTACTAATTTTTTACAACTTAATGGAGATGATTGAAAATTCTACAAATTGTACACATACTAAATACATTTTATTATAGTTATTTTTTTTAGAGTGTATGTGTGTGTACATCCACGTAATTCATGACTTCTAATTAAATATGCTATTCCATTGGAAATAAGTTTTGATCTCAAATCCTCATAGGTATGCTTTCACAAATGAAGCTCTCAGAAAAGGTGTTGAACATACTTCTCACATTATGTGACCAGACCCAACAAGGGTAATGGTGCACATAAATTTTTAAGTGCTAAAGAGATAAAGGAAAGTGATCCCTAAGAGTGACTGTCATCACTAAGAATAGTAGGGGGTAGTTTACCTTAACTCCTTCTTTTCATATCCTCTTAAGTGCTATATTCCACCTAAGGTCCATAAGTCTTTAATTGGGATGAAATGTAGGCTTGGGACATGTTCGGAAAAGAAGGGTATAAGATTTCAAAGATTCAAAATTGAGTAGAGGTCTCCTTTTGATTGTTGGACAATTTTTTCTTTGACTGAAGTGACTAACTTTTGTACTCTTGTCTTTTTGCAAAAAAAATTTTATATTTCTTTCTTATTACATTTCTTTTTCTTTAGGAAGAAAGACTTCCAATGTTCTTTACTTCTTTAATTTTTTGTCATTTTGAACTTTTCTATTAACCCTAGTCATTTTAGAAAAGGGGTAATTGATATTTATTTCTTCATTTTTTTGGGGTAAGTGGGGTTAAGAAAGAAAAGGCTTAATAATAGGCCCAAAGGGATAACTAGTAGTATACTATATCGGTAGGTTTTATATCCCTGAGCTGAACAAGGATGGCCCATATCATTCCCTAGGTTTCCTAAAACCTATCAGAATATTACTCCTATTTATTCTAAGTAGTTAACCAAAACAAAGATAATAGGATCACACTATATTATGTACACTAAATAAAAAGTGAATTACTTATAACTCTTTGATAGAAGATAATCTCTAAACTTATTGGGTTATAGGTCGTCACTGATTTTCCTCAGGGGCTCTAAGTCATACCTCTCTATTAGTCTTAACTCTGTGTTGTGTGTCTGTATTTTTAGAGAATTAAGCTTCATAAAATGTCTTAACACATGGATAATATGCAAAACTAGCAATATGCACTTCCATTAAGAGGGGAAAATAATAGAATAAATAATTTTTGAAAATTCAGTTCTCATCAAGGTAAGGGAACTGTACCTCAAAAATTTCTTTTTTTAAAGAAAATTAAACTCTCTATGTACATCTACACCCCCCAACTTGAATGAAACTTTGTCCTCCCATGTTTTAAAACATAGAACCTTAAAAGAACATGGAAAAGAAGTAAAAGACTAAGATTTGAAAACATCTGGGTTGCCTCCCTGGGAGCACTAAGTGTTATGTCTTTAACCAAATGTAATGATGAGTGCAAGGAAAACTATCTACAAGGTGCCCTGGAAGATTCTAAAGTTGGTTATGATAACGAGGTGCCTCTACTAGTTTCTCTTCAATCATAGGGTTAAGCAATTCTTGAAAAAGTTTTAACCTCTGATCATTTACATTTTAGATCTCAACATCCTTCTCAATCCTAATGGCCCCATAAGAATATACTATTTGTACTGTGTAAGGTTCAGTCCATCAAGATCTGAGTTTACCTGGAAAGAGATGTGATCTTAAGTTATTCAACAAGGCAAGGATTTCCTTAATATATGGTGATCATGGTTAATCTTCATTCAATCTATGTATAGTCATGTAGAGTCATATGCATCATTTCTCAATTCTTCCAACTCATTGAGTTGGAGTTTTTTGTGGGTCCCAATATCATCTAATTTGAAATTGAGCTTTTCAATAGCCCAATATGCTTGTGTTCTAGCTCTACTAGTAAGTGGTATGCCTTTTTGTAGACTAGGCGGTAGGGTGACATACCTATTTGGGTTTTATAGGTTCTATAATAGGCCCATAAAATGTCGCTAAGTCTCATAGGCCAATCTTTCCTACTTGGATTGACCTTTTGCTCTAGGATGCGCATAATTTTCTATTGGAGACCTCTACTTGGCTAGTAGTCTCAGGGTGGTATGAGGTAGCTATCCTATGGTTGACACTATACTTTCTTCTTAAATTTTCAAGAACTTTATTATGAAAGTGTTTACCCTCATCACTGATTGTAGCTCGCAGAGTACCAAACATTGCAAAAATACATTCCTTTAAAAAATTTACCACTACATTGTGGTCATTGGCTTTACAAGATACAGCCTCCACCCACTTGGACACATAGTCTAGTCCCACTAGGATGTATAAATTCCTAAGAGAATTTAGAAATTTATGCCCCAAATATTGAATTGCTCGATAACAAGGATTCGGTTTAAGGGAATGATGTGTCTCCTTCCTACACTTCCTAACCTTTGACACCTTACACATGTTGTGTAGTAAGTGGTTGAATCTTTAAAACTACGGGCCCATAGAAAACCACATAGCAAAATTTTTGCAACTATCTTTTTAGAGCTAAGATGTTCCCCACATTTATGATAATGATAGAAGGAGATGATCTTACTATGCTCACTATCTTGTATGCATCTCCTTATCACCTGATTAGGATAGTACTTGAATAGGTACGAACCATCCCAAGTAAAGTATTTAACCTCAGTGAAAAATCTCTTCCTATATTGTTTGGTCCAATGATTGGGCATTTGTCCTATAACAAGATAACTTACAATGTCTCTATAGCAAGGTAAATAAGTAATGTGAATTAATTATTCATCTAAAAAAGGTTCAGTTATAAGCACATAATCTCTAGTGTACTGCACTACTAATCTAAATAAGTGATCTGCTAGGACATTTGTAGAACCTTTCTTGTCCTAAATTTTCAAATCAAATTCCTATAACAGGAGTATCCAATGGATCAATCTTGGTTATACATCCTTTTTAGAGAGGTTTTTCAAAACTGCATGATTTGGGTACACTATGACTTTAAACCCTAACATGTAAGATATGAACTTGTCCAAACCAAACACTACAGGTAACAACTCCTTTTCTAAGGTTAAATAGTTGTGTTATGTATCATTCAGAGTTTTACTAGAGAAGTATATCACATGAGGAAGTTTATCAACTCGCTGCCCCAAAACATCTCCAGTTGCATAATTTGACATGTCACCACTACTAGACAGGGGGGCATTTAAAGTCTATTAAAAAGGATAATTTAAGTCACTTACTAAGCAACTTCTATCGAGCTAACGTGGAAAGTTGAAAAATTTTAAAGATGTTTAGGTCAATAACTTTAAAAATGAAGCAATTTTGAAGTCGCTTAAAAAAAAGACTTTGAAGTTCACAAACTTTTAAAGTTGTTTAGTCTAAGCGACTTCGAACATATTTGACTTTTGAAGTCACTTAGGGTAAACGACTTCGTAAGTAACCAACTTTAGAAGTCATTTTTAAATAAGCAACTTCAAAAGCCCAACCTTTTTTATGGACTTTTGAAGTCGCTTAGCTTAAACAACTTCTAAATTTGGTGACTTTTGAAGTCATTTTCAGATAAGCAACCTCAAAAGGCCAACTTTTTTATGGACTTTTGAAGTCACTTACACTAAACGACTTCAAAAGTCTAAAATTTTGAAGTCACTTATCTCTAAACGACTTCAAAAGTTGGTGACTTTTGAAGTCATTTTTACCTAAGTGACTTGAAAAACCCAACCTTTTTTATGGACTTTTGAAGTCTCTTAGCCCTGACAAACTTCAATAGTTTATACTTTTAAAGTTGTTTAGCCTTAAACAACTTTAAAAGTTTGTACTTCTAAAGTTGTTTATCCCTCAATGACATCAAAAGTATTATTTTCTATTTTATATCCGAGCTCTACGACCTGTATAAAATTGAATAAAAAACATACTATGTACACTTGATACTCAAACAATCTTTACAAACATTCAAAACCTATTCCAATACAACATTCTTCCACTTCTTGATACAATACCAAGTATATACATTGGATAAAAAGCACCATATACACCTAATACTTAAATCTCCCCAAACATGAAAAACCAACATCTACTACAATGCATCCACGTATTTCTTGATACATTACCACCTGCGTATTCATTGAATAACAAATATTTCTATATAGCTGATACTTCAAACAATCTTTATAAACATGAAAAACCAAACATCATATACACCTAATATTTCAATCCCCATACACATTCAAAACCAACCCTTTACAATGCATCAACATCTTTCTTGATACACTAGGACCTGTTTATACATTCTATACACCTAATATTTCAAATAATCTTTATAAACATGTAAAACCACCTCCAATACAACACACATCCACATCTTTCTTGATACCCTAACTTGTTCTTACAATATAACACCTAATACATCCATAATGGGTACAAACCATCCAAACTCATCATTATCCATCCACATCTATCTTAAAAATAATTTATAAAAGAAACTACAACACATGCAATCTCTATAACATCCACATTCACCTCATTTGTAAATCCGTATACATTCGCATTTAGTGTCACACTCTAAGTAACCCTCTCATTCTTCATCTCATAAAATTTATGTAATTCAATGAATACATTGAAAACCAATCGCCACTTATTCACTTCATGTACAATCTCTAAAGTCAATTCATCCATACTCATTTATTCCCACACTCCAAATTTCCACTCATTCATTGCTTAAAATACATGCACACACACACATTTCAATTAAAAGAATAAAATCTAAAGGAACACACACACACAAGTGAATGAAAAAAATACTTTATTGTGTATTCTAGGTTCATGTAGTTACTCCAAGTGATCTAATTAAAACTCATTACATACTCAGCCCATTCAATTCATCTTTCATTGAGATTCAATCTAGAGTAACTCTTCTTGTTTGCCCACTCAAAAAGCAAAGTAACCTACAATACAACATATTTAATTAAGCTCAAAATTTTTAGCTAGATCCATAAAAATTGTAGGAAAATATAAGATTATGAAAAGTAAAAAGTGTTCTGCCTTTTTTAAATGGGAGAAAGGAATACTATTGAATATGAGGCTCCTCATGTATCTCAAGACATAATACTAGCACTCCTAGTTAGACTATTATTTAGGGTATTGTGCAATATGGACAACAAAAAAGAACGCATAAATATCATCTGTAATAATGTAAGTGAAATTTGGGTTAACTTAGAGTAATTAGCTATTTCATATACCTTGACATTCTTGTAATTGACTTTTGTTGGTTTTACAGTCTTGATGATACTAGCCCATTCAAACTAAACACTACAAATTTAAATTTCAAATGCCTTGTAAAAGAATAACAAATTACTTATCTACACATAACACATAAGAAAAGTAAATGCTTACTTATTTATAATTTCTATGAGGGTGGGACAAATGTGTGATCCACAAGAATGAAAAAAGAAAGCATGCCCACTGTGCACATCCAAAACAAGTAGCATCCAATGTGACCTACATAGACAGTGATATGAATTGTAATGGAAGTTGACAATCCCTAAGTATAGAATAAGTTGGGAAGAAAATAAGAAAATTATAACTTATCTACTATTGTAGGGAATTATTAAGCCCTATCTTAGAGAGCTGCGAAAGAAGCTTGGTAAAATATCCTAAACACGTCTCTGTATTTATCATAGCTTTGCTGTTTCAAAAATGATGTCAGGGTCAAGAAAATGATAAAGTGTACCCTCACTCTCAAAAAGGCCAGTCACATCATTGAAGAAGCTACATAAAAAATTAATTATTACCTATACCATGAAAATATAATATGTAAATGTCAAATATTTTATAAGCAACTATGTGAGTATACACCATGGAGGAGACAATGTGAGGCTGGCAGATGCTTTTAGTCTACTCTAGACCAAGAGTAACATGCCTTCTAGTTCGGTTTATATTCCCTTAGGTATAGTATTGTTTCACTCTTCTTCTTTTTTTTGCATGTGATGCTTTTAGCCTGTGATGACCCGGGTTTTCCCATGCATTTTTAGATGAAATATCTAATTCCTAAGGCAGGATGCATCCCTATTTGAAAACCATTTTATGAAAACAATGCAATGCAGTGGAAAATCTTTTGTTTTAAACTCATTTTGAAAACCCCGAGTGTCATTTGCTTTCACAACAACCAAAGTAGTTTTTGAAAATTTCAAAAATCATAAATGTCTTCCCAGGTCTATCCAGTCACAACTCATAGCCCAACTATAAATAAATACAGATACATGTCCAAAGGGTAGAGTGTTTACTTACAGATATTGTCTCTTTTTTATTTACTTACTCCTGAGGCATCTTTTACTCGTGAGTGGAGTTGTCCTAAAAAAAGATATATTTGGGTGTCTTCTGTCACGCGCGTATCCAGTCCTTAAGTGCTTACTTGTGTCTAAAAAATATTAAGGATTGGGTGAGTATATACTATACTCAGTAGGAGTCCATCACTACTAATTTTACAATGCATGCTATGTTTAAAATCATGTGCGCTTTAAAACATGTGCATGTTTGAACACTCATCTTCAATATCGATATTAAAAACCATTGTCGACTTGGAATACTAATGACTTAAAGAATCGCATAATCCAAGTCGAAAGTATCATATATATCATAAACATAATGATATGCATAAGATGTTCAACTGAATCCAACTCATGGATATATGGTATGGTCGACCAACCTCATGTCATGCCATATGCAATGCAAGTAAATCCTCAAAACATAGGGCCCACTATGCCCACGACCTCCTCGCCGTGTGGCCCTCGGGTACTTAGGGACACTCAGTCATAACCTCCATGGGGCATATGACACCTCGACCCAGTGCCATGACACCAGTGGTAGCCTCCTGTACCACATGCAGTCGACATAGGGACATGCCTTTTTTTTTTAGCGTGGTACCCTTTCCACCTAATAGTGGTAGAGGCTAGGAGGCCACCCCAGACCTCTCGGCATAGTGGCCACAAGCTTACTAGACCAAATCATATATGATCAATCAAGCAAAAACCTCTTTTCAAAACCTATCCTCTTTGGGTCCCTCACAACTCCCTACCCAACGTCTTTTGGGCACTCCAGCATCTTTTGCTAACCCTCAAGGACATGCAATTTTTCAAAACTCAATAACCACAAATCGACCAATTTATGCAATCGTTTGCAAAGCATGTCTATGCATAATGTATTTATCATATGCATGCTGAATTCATTAAGTCATGCTAAATAAGTCATATAACTTATACTTAAAACATGCATTCTCAAAATAATCGTGGGCTCTTTTCGAAAGTCTAGTAGCGATAGAGCACCTACCTCTAAGTTTCCTAGAGTCGCGACCTTCATTACTCAACCCGACCCTGGTCTCATTTATAAAATCTTGGATATGAATGGATAACAAGGAGTCCTTATCGATTTTGATCTATTTAGAAATTAGATCGTTGGATCTGTCTTTTAGGGTCCATGGGTCCTTGCCTAATTCAGTGTTAGGCTAGATCCTATGATATGGATCTACTATTCAATGGTTAGACTCTCTAAATTGTCCTCTGATCCTAATTTTATAGTCTCATTAGGTCCGCGCATCATGGTTTCCAAGACGTGTGCGTGCCTTGGTCGAACCAGGACCCATGCCTGCACATCGTGCGCGCCCAAAGGCTGTGCCAGGGACCGCGTTCGCACGCGCACATGCATGCCCAAGCGACGCGCTATGACGTGCGTCCTGGATGGCATTGTACAGACGCGTCTTTGGCGTAGCATGGCGCGTCTCAACTCCCAGGGCACCCCATGCATCCCGGTCGAGCCAAGACCCGTGCCCCATGTTGCGCGCACCCGAAGGCCGTACCAGGGACCGTGTACGCACTGTCGCACCCCTGGAACCTATCCCAGGGACCCTATTCCAGGCACACGTGAAGCATGGCATCCCTGGGATGCCTTGTTCGCATAGAGCCAGATGGAACCGGCTAGGACGTTCTCCGGCTAGGAAAACTAGTTGGGAAAAACCAGATCCGGCATGGATCTGGCTTGGGGGAAAGAAAAAATGGAGAGAGGAAAAAACGGGCTTACCTAGGTAACCTAGGGAGCACCTATCATCGGTGGTAGACCCCCTTTCTGGTTTTAAAACTCCATGTCACCAGAAAACTCGATGAAGGGGAAAAACCCAGTTTTTGGGTGATTCCAGGGAAGAAATGGGGAAGAGAAAGAACGGAAATGGCCAGCCTGAAGGACTTGGCCATTGCTGAAAATCACAGGGAAGCTGGAGACAGGTTTCTGAGTTTTACTGGAAACCCCAGCCCCAAATGGCTGGAAAAATCATGATTCGAAGAGGGGGGAATAGGGGCTTTTTATAGCCTTGCTATGGCAATTCAGCCAATGGTGGTGGCAGAAACCTCTGGAAACTAGGGTTTCTAGAGAAATCTAGAGGAAGAAGAAGACGGGGTGCCGTTGTCAAAACAGCCCCCTGCGTTTTCTGTCTTTTTCATTTTATTGGAAATTACAGAAATGCCCCTAATCTTTAAACGGCCGTAACTTCTTCATAGGAACTCCGTTTTCAGCGTTCTTTGAGGCGTTGGATTCCATTTTTCGAGTAGAATCTAATGGTACTAAGATTTTCTTACAAATTCCTTTGTTTAATATTTTAAATAAAGTAAAAAATTTAACACGGTACATTTACTATAGAATGTCCAGTTCATTTTTGCTAAATGGATGCAAAATTAACATAAATTTCTCGGGCATTACATTATTACCCCCTTAAAAGAATTTCGTCCTTGAAATTCCTTAAATTATCATCTTCAAGGTATTTTGCCTCTTAGATAACTTCTGGGTGAATGCATTCTCCCTTAGGAATCAAATTTAGGCTCAACCTCAATTTATCATTTTTATTGTTCCTTCTACAAGGCCTTACCTATAAGGGCTGCTTTCGCTCCGTACTCTGATGCATACTCCTATACGTGCCAGTTTAACAATACTGGTTTCTAGCTGTAATTCATCTATCTCGAAATCCTTAGATGCCTATACTTTTCTCATCATGTATAGGATAGTCTCCTCGTAGGATCATGCTTCTTTATTCATGTATAAATTACTCCATACTTCTTTTGAGATCATATCATCTTATTTCTCATAGTCCTTTTGAATAGCATAGGATAATCCCTTTTTCCTCTTGTCTTCCATTTAGTGATCTCTTCATCATCCACATCTCCTTCTAATGGTTGGTTGTATGTCATTAGTAAGAGTCCAAAAAAAAAAAAAGGTTACCTTCTTTCTATTGTCTCTAACTTTGCTTCTTATCTTTTATACTTGTCCCCAAGATACTTCAATAACTGACATGGTATCATGTGCTCTACAGCCAAACCCTTAATTAACTTCAAATTTCAACTGTCTGTCGCTTTTCTACTATAACTTGTGTCCTCAACCCATATTATATTCAAAATAAAATAATTCAGGTAGCATCCTCCATCAGTAGTACTATCTCATATTACGATTAGGATATCCGAACTATACGTCAAGTTTTATAGATATTGAAGCCATCAAATGCTTTTCTCCCTAAAGAGTTTATGTAAACTCATGTCAAAGGTTTTATGGTTAATTCATCATCATGGTCAGATGTTCTCGTCTAGAGGCCTATCTCACTATTCACATCAATATGTCATTAGGATTTCAAACAATGTTCCCATTTATGCAAAGAGTCTCTTATTCATAACTGAGTACCCTTACTAGGTCATGGTTGAATCCTTTGTCATTATCCTCTTTGTCCTTTCTTTGCTTGATGGTTTTCTTTGTAATCTTTCAGTCCAAAAGTTCTATAATTATCCTCTTTGTCCTTTCTTTGCTTGATGGTTTTCTTCGTAATCTTTCAGTCCAAAAGTTCTATACTCAATCTAGTAAGGTTAGTTCTCAGGAAATTCCTTCAATTTATTTTTTGTACTTGGCATATGCACATAACAACTAACTTTTTGTCTAAAGGCAACGTAACATCAAATCTCACCTTATAATGCGCTGGCCACCTCAACTTTACTCCTTCCATTCCCTATATCAATATGTTGTTCAATCTTTTATTATTGTGTTATTGTCAACCATTCAGTCTTAATTGTTAAGGGGTATCATAAGTAGTGGTTTTCTCAATTCCTCAAATTTTATCTTTCAAGTGTCTCCTCATACTTAGCTTATAATAGTAGTTTTCGTTCAAATAGCTACTACATCAAGTTATGCTAAAGCTGTTAAATCAACAAGTTTAACAACACCCAGGTAAGCACATTGTCTTAGACATAGAAAGACTTTATTTGCTTACCTATTGATCTTTTTCCAGATATATCTATGTCATAAGCTCAGGGGTCTCTAAAGTGATCAGTACTTATTTGCCTTTCTTTTCAATCCAAGTCAACAATATTTTTCGGACCCAAAGTAATTTCTTCACCTTGTCATGGTAACCATTAAGGTTTGAAAAATCTTTCACATTGGTTTAGGTCACTTCTTATTTTTGCTTCTGTCTCAGTTGTTACTGTATTCATTGTACTCGTAGCTCCTCCATGACGTGGCCTAATCAACTGACCTCATACCCTCAAATGACGTAGTCTAACAAGTAACTTCTTTTAGGTAGAACTCATGTCTAAATACTTATAATATCCCTCTGAGTATATAATTTCGACTACTAACATATTTGATTAAATAGGGTGGGATACCTTTATTTAGTCAATAATACTCTAAAGGTAATGACTAAATAATGGTCTTAAGATATTTGGTCTTCCAATCTATGATAGCAAGACCTCAATTTGATCCTTGATGGTACCCTACTTGCTGAAGAAAGATAGATGGACAAGTCACTGTCTTGGCCTAATTCCTTTTTCAATATAACTTTATTTACTCATGTAGTGGCAAGGTAGGATATCACCAAATTTTCCTTTTTGTGGATTATATCCATTGGTGTTCCTCCTAAGCTAATGGATCTGATAAGATTCTAATTGCAATAATTGATATAGACATCAAACCATTTGTAGAATTTAATTTCTAGTTGGTCACCATTCCTCTTCGAAAATTTCTTGTAGCATAATCTCTTGAAATTCGATACTCTACTCAAAGTCTTAAACCCCATACACTTTCTTCCTTTTATACTCTCTTACAATAGGATCACCAACTCCACTAGTTTTATTCCTTCGAAAAAGATTTGTATGTATCTCCATAAAGTCATGATCTTCTTCTTTTGAATATTCAATATTCATCAAATACTTATAGTTACATCTCTATCTCTTTCTCTCTTTTCTTCAAAATCCTCATTTTTGTCTACCTAGATCAATGCTTTCATTTGAGTGGTTGCATATATTTGATCTATGCAGTAGTCAAGAGAAACTTAATACTTCCAGGAAATGTTGAAGTTTTCTAATATCATTGAAATCCTTAATTGCCTATAGCCTCAATAAAATTCATACAATGTCTTAATAATGGCATTGATGTTTTGGTCATGCTATACTTCTCTTACAAGTTCATTTTAGGATCAATTCATTATCATAGATCTATCATCCCTAATTTTATTGTCAAAAATCTTTTGGTAACTCTGTCGAATACAATTCCCTATCATATTCGTGTTATATTCCTCTTAATCACATAATGTGTCAATTGCACACATCTTCTAATCTGCTCCATTATACTGAGGTTGTCATTATTCGATAGCACTTCACTCTCCATAAGACTCCAATGAAGTTATCAAAAATTGAGCTAAGTCCTCCAGGATCCATACCATTGTGATCTAGTATGAGTCACAGTTATCCCCTGGTATCATCTTGTATGCTCATCCCTATTAGATTATCATCAAAATCTTCTCAAAGTTCGTCTTTTTCATCCCCTATCATATTCATATTCTGATATTCTTTAGAAGGGTAAGATAGCCATCTAGGTTCTTCGATTTTCTCACCTTTGGTGAGATTGATCTATTACAGGTTAGAACTATTGACGAACAAGTTCACTAACATCTTCATTCGTCATCCTTATCATAATCTAATTTATATATGAGTTTCCCTGTTTGCACCACTGCACAACAATCCTTATTGATAAGATTTAAGCCATCCAATATCTATGTATTTGCTAGACCCATCTCCTTTTTCACCTATTTGTTTATGGTGAAATGCCTTGAGCATTAATATGCTAGTCATCTCTACTATTTCTATTTCTACTACTTCTTGTTAATTTTACCAATTGTCTATGACCCTTGGACATGCAAGATTGGCTGTGAAAGGATAAAACCTGGGCTCTGATACCAACTGTGACGACTCGAGTTTTTCCATGCATTTTTAAATGCAATATCTAATTCCTAAAGCGGGATGCATCCCTATTTGAAAACAATTTTATGAAAACAATGCAACACAGCAAAAAAACTTTTGTTTTAAACTCATTTTGAAAACCCCCAGTGTCATTTGCTTTCACAACAACCAAAGTAGTTTTTAAAAATTTCAGAAATCATAAATGTCTTCCCAGGTCTATCCAGTCACAACTCACAGCCCAACTGTAAATAAACACAGATACATGTCCAAAGGGTAGAGTGTTTGCTTACATGTAGATTTGTCTCTGTTTTATTTACTTGCTCCTGAGGCGTCCTCTACTCGTGAGTGGAGTTGTCCTAAAAAATGATATATTTGGATGTCTTCTGTCACGCGCGTATCCTGTCCTTAAGTGGTTACTTGTGTCTGAAAAATGTTAAGGATTGGGTGAGTATATACTATACTCAGCAGGAGTCCATCACTATTAGTTTTACAATGCATGCTACGTTTAAAATCATATGCTCTTTAAAACATGTGCATGTTTGAACATTCATGTTCAATATCGATATTAAAAACCATTGTCGAATTGGAATATTGACGACTTAAAGAATCGCATAATCCAAGTCGAAAGTACCATATATATCATAAACATAATGATATGCACAAGATGTTCAACTGAATCCAACTCATGGATATACGGTATGGTCGACCAACCTCGTGTCATGCCATATGTATTGCAAGTAAATCCTTAAAACATAGGGCCCACTATGCCCACGACCTCCTCGCGTGTGGTCCCCGGGTACCTGGGGACACTCAGTCATAGCCTCCACGGGGCATATGACATCTCGACCCAGTGCCGTGACACCAGTGGTAGCCCCCTATACCACATGCAGTCGACGTAGGGACATGCCTTTTTTTTTGGCGTGGTACCCTTTCCACCTAATAGTGGTAGAGGCTAGGAGGCCACCCTAGACCTCTCGACATAGTTCCCACGAGCTTACTAGACCAAATCATATACGATCAATCAAGCAAAAACCTCTTTTCAAAACTTGTCCTCTTTGGGTCCCTCACAACTCCCTACCCAACATCTTTTCGGCACTCCAGCGTCTTTTGCTAACCCTCAAGGACATGCAATTTTTCACAACTCAATAACCACAAATCATGCAATTTATGCAATCGTTTGCAAAACATGTCTATGCATAATGTATTTATCATATGCATGCTAAATTCATTAAGTCATGCTAAACAAGTCATATAACATATACTTAAAACATGCATTCTCAAAACAATCATGGGCTCTTTTTAAAAGTCTAGTAGCGATCGAGCACCTACCTCGAAGTTTCCTGGAGTCACGTCCTTCATCCTCAACTCGACCCTGGTCTCATTTATAAAATCTTGGATATGAATGGATAACAAGGAGTCCTTATCAATTTTGATCTATTTAGAAATTAGATCGCTAGATCTATCTTTTAGGGTCCATGGGTCCTTGCCTAATTCAGTGTTAGGCTAGATCCTATGATATGGATCTACTATTCAATGGTTAGACTCTATAAATTGTCCTCTGATCCTAATTTTATAGTCTCATTAGGTCCGCGCATCATGGTTTCCAAGACATGTGCGCCTTGGTCGAACCAGGACCCATGCCTACACGTCGTGCACGCCCAAAGGTCGTGCCAGGGACCGTGTTTGCATGCGCACATGCATGCCCAAGTGATGCGCTATGACGCGCGTCTTGGATGGCATCGCACGGACGCGTCTTTGGCATAGCATGGCGCGTCTCAGCTCCCAGGGCACCCCGTGCATCCCGGTCGAGCCAGGACCCGTGCCCCACATCGTGCGCGCACCCGAAGGCCGCACCAAGGACCGTGTACGCACTATCGCACGCCTGGAACCCGTCCCAGGGACCCTGTCCCAGGCGCACGTGAAGCATGGCATCCCTGGGATGCCTTGTTCGCACAGAGCTAGATGGAACCGGCTAGGACGTTCTCTGGCTAGGAAAAACCAGATCCGGCATGGATCTGGCCTAGGGGAAAGGAAAAATGGAGAGAGGGAAAGACGGGCTTACCTGGGTAGCTTAAGGAGTACCTATCACCGGTGGTAGACCCCCTTTCCGGTTTTGAAACTCCATGTCATCGAAAACTCGACGAAGGGGAAAAACCTAGTTTTTGGGTGATTCGAGGGAAGAAATGGGGAAGAGAAAGAAGGGAAATGGCCAGCCTGAATGACCTGGCCGTTGCTGACAATCACAGGGAAGCTGGAGACTGGTTTTCAATTTTTGCTGGAAACCCCAGCTCCAAATGGCCGAAAAAATCTTGATTCGAAGAGGAGGGAATAGGGGCTTTTTATAGCCTTGCTATGGCGGTGCTGCCAATGGCGGTGCCTCCATTGGTGGTAGCAGAAACCTCTGGAAACTAGGGTTTCTGGAGAAATCTAGAGGCAGAAGAAGATGGGGTGACGTTATCAAAACGGCCCCCTGCGTTTTCTATCTTTTTCGTTTTAATTTAAATTACAGAAATGCCCCTAATCTTTAAGCAGCTGTAACGTCTTCATAGGAACTCCGTTTTCGGTGTTCTTTGAGGCGTTGGATTCCATTTTTCGAGTAGAATCTAATGGTACCAAGTTTTCTTACAAATTCCTTTGTTTAATATTTTAAATAAATTAAAACATTTAACATAGTACATTTCTTATAGAATGTCCAGTTCATTTTTGTTAAATGGATGCAAAATTAATGTAAATTGCTCAGGCATTACATAGCCTAAAGTTGTAAAGCCATTTACTAGTTATCCTCATGAAGTTACCTTTAGGTCACTTTTCTTTAGGATTTGTATTGCTTAGTTAGGTAGGTGATTTCACCATTTGCATTTTTCACATGGCCAAACCCCACCCAAATGAGGCATGATCCTAGGCATCAAATTCCTATTTTATTTGTGAGAATTTGTGCTCCAAGATAGTCCTCCACTTCTCTAACATTTGAACATGTTTTACCTCTTGAATGATGACTTTCCATATTCTCAATTTAAACCTAAAGCAATTAGCATTAATGTGTCCATGTTCTAGTATACACATGTATCATTGTTAACTCATTTTTCATACTTGAAAGTTCATTTGTTTTAGTCCCTCTAGATGCTTGTGAACTTAGTTACCACTTGTCCTTAAGAACAGACATGTAACTATCTTTGGTTCTTAAACATGGCTAGTTGAGTTAAAACATATCTTTAGTGAAGGCTAGAGCATCATGGGAAGTTGATGAACATGATTGATAGCTTGATTACCTCCAATATGGAACTCTACATCCTCCATTTATCATCTTTTGATACTCCCATTTTAAAATTGTCGTGAGACTTTGGTGCCTTTTCTACATATTGCCTTCATGAGAAGATGAGTTAGCAATTGCATTTATATGCTCTATCTTTTACATTCTATTGGAATTGTATTTTGAGTTGCCAAAACTTTTAAAACCTCCATTGAAGTTTGGCTCCACCTTCTAAGATTCAAAGGAGTAACCACAGAGGTAACCTTGAGTGGATAGAGCCATCCGAGCGAAGAAAATCCTAAATTTCTACCCAATTAGATAAAAAATGAATAAAAAACTTGTTCTTCCTCTATTTTTATTTGATAATGAACATAAATTTAGACTACAGTCCTAAATCACTCCAACTAAAAGCCCATATATAGATTCTCAAATCTATACCATAACTAGATCTTTTAGACATTCTAATCAAACATGTTGTTGGTGGCATGCAAAGACTTTTAGGTTTCTAAGAATGACTCCCAAGAAATGTAGTACACAATAAATACTCAACATTATTGAATGGTGGATGTATCCTTAAGAAAAGGGGAAACTACATAGTAGTTGAAAGAGATTATTAGCTAAGGGGAAAAACATGGATACAAGCATGGACTTTGTTGAAGGAATAAATAGTCTTCACTTAGCTTTTGAAACAACGCCATGTATTCAGCTTAAACACTAGCTGGGACTCACAACTATACTTAAGTCATAAACTAACAAAAAGGCACATCAGTGTGGCAAGTATTTCTAACAATCAACCTTCTACTTTTCTGACTGCTTCTCCACTATTTTACTTTGTTTAGTGAAATCCTCGATCTTGAGCTGCTATCATCTTCTTTATAACTTCTGAACAGAATAAGTACCTGACACTAAACATTTATCAATTACAAATACAGAACAATCACTAGATAAGCATTATCATTTATCTTCATATAAACTTATTTTTCCAACATCCATTTGGTTGAGCATTTTATATTCTTCCATATGTCTTGTCTCTAACCAAAATAACCTCACTTAGTTTCCCACATCAGAAATTACAGTCACCAATCCTTGTTTACTACAAGTTTGAACTATTTATTGTTGGCTTCTATTTGATGTAGGTCCTACTCATGTATAAACCTGATGTGCTCAGTCATCTTATTTCTCATTTGTACAAACAAAATAAAGCAAGAGAGA
The DNA here is from genome assembly GCA_035236585.1 of Warburgia ugandensis. Classification (NCBI taxonomy): domain Eukaryota; kingdom Viridiplantae; phylum Streptophyta; class Magnoliopsida; order Canellales; family Canellaceae; genus Warburgia; species Warburgia ugandensis. The sequence goes on along the minus strand of CP141133.1, from coordinate 49,848,460 downwards.
TATTTGAACTATGCCGACCTGTTCCAGATGATTGATATGATATTTCACTTTTTGTGGGTGACCATCTTATTTCTTCTGCATGAGAAAATGGCAAGTTTCTACCCTTTTTCTCATATGTAGGAAATGCTAGTTTAGAAAAACAATAATTATTAAATAGAGGTGATAAACATATTGCTTAGTTAGTAGTTACTAAGAGCCTTAGTTGATTGCTCGATTCTCAATTTGTCTAATCGAAATTTCAAGAAAATTATGATTTACTAAGTGCACGAAAAAGAAATCAAAGTTTAAAGCAATCTAATGGAAGATACTACATATGAGAGCACAATTTCCAATTCAATAGATCATCGAAAGTGGTAGATATTATTGCTAGATCATCGAACAACGACTAGATCATGACTATCCACCATTGTACTATTCGACTCACTACCAGATCCTTGCTGATCGTGGCATGGTTTGAGGGTTTTTGTTCTAAAAGCTAGGAAGGACAAGATGAATGGCTTGGATCTTAGATCTAAGCTACCATAACCCCTATATCAAGGAGGAACCAATGACTTTTCATGATTACAAAGCCATTGTTAATGGTGAAAATGTGAAGGAGATGAGAGGTGGAGGAAGGACAAGATAGGATTTTAGGCACATAGGTGGCCAGAGGAAGACGAAGGAGGGAGATGAAAGGGAGAGAAGAAAATAGGGAAAGGAGTGTGAATTGTGTGCAAGTGGCCAATGGATGTTTTGATGATCAACAGAGGAATCCAACTAAGCAGTTGAGGTGATCAAGCGTGATTGGTCAGTGGCTGTTTTGATCATCGATAGAGGAATCTAATTGAGCGATTAAGGAGATCGGGTGCAATTGGTCAGATCAAAGAAAAAGCCAAGGGCTTTTGTGCATTGTCGGTGGGAGATTAGGGTGAAGGGGAGCTCGCCAGTAGTAGATCTAAGTAGGGGAGCTTGTTGGCGAGGGATTTGCACAAAATCTGGTTGTGGGTCATTAGGCAGATGGCAAAGAGGATGGAGTGGTCGATCAGGTTTTAGGTCATTAAGGGAGGAGGTGCCAAAATCAAAATGCCCCCCATCCCCCATTTTAGGCTTTTTCTTTTTTCTAAAATATCCTCCATATTCAAAACATCATAAATTCTTCATTTGAACTATGTTTTTTGTAAAATTAGTATCATTAGAATCATCTTGACATGTACATTCCAAATATTAGGGTTTTAAGGGTAAAATATGTATCTTTCAAAAGGTCAATTAAGTGAAACTTAAAATGCAAAATTCCTAATTCACATTTATGTGACATGTTTACCTTTTTAGTAGTAGATAAAAATGATCAATTTTATGTTTACTTTTTTCGCCCCAGATAAAAACTCAGAACATGTCATATAAATAGCTATGGGCAGTAGTTGTTTGGCTTTTTAGCCCCAAATAAAAACTTAAATGTAGTTCTTTATGTGACATGTTTACTTTTTTGGCCCCAGATAAATGTAGCATGTTGTTAGTATTGCATATTGCTAATGTAGCCTTTGTAGCCCCAATAGAAATTACCTTTGTGACGCTAGTAGAATGTTACTGTTCATCAGTACTATCTTATTTGATACACATTTTTAGGTTATAGATGCATGTCTCAATTTCCAAGTGTGTCTCAAGACATTGATATTTATTGCAATTAATCAAAAGCATTACATTACAATCTAGCATGTGTTTTCTACTTGTTTTGTCTAGCTTAAGAGTTTCATACTGAGTAATCGTACTCACTTCCACCAACAATTTCATATGAATTTTTTGGAAAAAAGAAAAATAGGATGAGGTGAATTGAGAAAGCTTGCTTGAAAAAGAATGAAGGAGAATTAGAGTTGCGCAAGTAATTGTTTTAAATGTTATTTTAAGCATCATAAACATTGATGTAATAAAATAAGGAGTCATATTATATGATTTATGGTTAATTTCAATTATTTGGTGCTACCAGTAATTCTTGGTAGTTCAAATCTTTTCCCTAATATTCATACATCTATGAGAAGTTTTTAAAAGTAGCACCAAACTTGAAGGGTGGTTTTTAAAGAAGTATATGTTTTTAAATGTTTTAAAAAATCCTTGAAGAAATCTTATTATTTGAAAATCATTTTAGATAATCCGGATTGTAATACATAGGAATATTATAATTCTAATACTATTATTTGCAAATAAAAAATGGGCATTATTTTCTTTTCTTTCTCATCTCTCATCTAATGATTACTAACTAGGGATTATTAACCAAGTGGTAAGGTAGTTAATTAAACTAGCATAGGAACGCATGACAATAGAAAAGCCATGTGTTACCTAGGTTGGGAAGAATGGAATAGGAATGTGTGAACATGCATTAGAAGGTTACCTAAGTGGGTAATGTGTGATGGATAAGACATTTAGATGGATGATGTGTATATAAATATATGAGGATTGATGTTTGAGGAGAGATTGTTAGATGTCCCCGATGATTCCATGTGTAATAACTAACCCTTAAGTGGATGATGTAGACTACTGGGCAAACTAGGATTGTGCAAGCATAGGAACTTAATGTGTAAACTTATTAGTGCCAAAGAATAAGATAGTAAATGGTAAATTAATGAAATAAACCAATGTTTGAAATGGAAATGGGTGAAAAGTATTATATAAATAATGAAGTGCATATACATAGCTAGCTCCTACATGCATGCAATACCCCACCGCACATGTGTTGAATGCATGCATGGCAGCTGCCCTCTTGCACGCATACTTGAGTGTAAGGGGGATGGTAATGGGAAATACCAAGGAGAGAAATCATTATCCTCCTACTTTGGATGACCAGACCTACAAGAGTACTTTGTAAGAGTGAAAAACAATGAGTGAGAAGGACAAACTAGGGAAGAAGCAGAGGGATTGAAGGAGAGAAGTTGTGGGAAAGAAGAGGAGAAGGAAGGAGAGGCTAGGAAGGGAGGAGCATGCACAAACTCAGGATAATGGTAGCTGCTTGGGGACTAAAGATCCAACAGAGGAACACCTCTAATCTAAGGAGACTTTTACTTGGCAGGGGGCATCAGAAGAGTTCTTAATGCAATTCTTGATGAGATTCCAAAATGATATGTTTTGATAGGGATTTCAGTATGGTTTTCTTCATGCTATATCATGCACTGTGCATGTGATCTTTGGTGAGAAATTTAGCATGTGATAATGATTTTCTTACCTGATCTAAATTCATGTTTTAGAATATAATTTATGGTTAGAGTGAGGCATAATTCCAAGAAATGGTTCTTCAAGCTGTTAGGACTATCTTGCATGTTGAAAGTGTTTTCAACATCCTTGATGTATCTCACTACACTAGGCATTTTTCTTAAGATGTGTTAGAAGCATGAATCTCATCCTCTTGATTTATGTTTGTTGCTTTAAATAAAACTCTAAAGTGCATGAATCATTTTCAATATAGTATGCTAGTGAGGTCAATCCCATGAGGATTTGAACTAATGTGATGCTAGTGGTCCCCACTTTAACCTATCTAACCTAGCCAAAATTCAAGAGATATTTTTAACCTAACGAGAATTGGAAATTAAGACACGAAATTGGAATCCAAGCAAAAATAAGAAACATGCTAAATTAGGAACTTTCCTAAAACATGCACTGTCTAAGATTAAAATTTACTAAATTAAAATTTTCTAATTTTTTGACTTTCCTAACTAAAAATTTCCTAAAGTGAAACTTTCCTAACATACAATTTAGCAACTTTCCTAAACATGAAATTAACAACTAATTTGAGGGAAACATGCTTTAACAAACTACATTCCTAGTCATGCAAAACTAAGAAAACTAAGCAACCAAATCAACTACTTTAGCAAGTGTGACAAAATTAATTACTTTCCAAACCAACTAAGATGCAAACTAATGGAATCTAACTACAACTAAATAAGAGAAATATGGCAAAATTTATCTCTAACAAACAATGAAAGGAAAACTACCCGAGCACCATGCATGTAACCATGGAATGGCCTGCATGTTTCATTGGATAAGAGTGGATTTAATCAGCTACTTTGGAAACCTAAGGTTGCAATTTTATTCTAACACTACCTAAGCTATCTAAAAATTTAGTTAGGCTCTTCAAAAGTCAAGTGACCATGAGTTGTATGGTGCTGGAAATTAACATAAACTATTCATGAAAAGAAATTCCAGCAGCATGGTAACTGAAACATTCAATGAATAGAACATGTAAAGCATGGAATTAATCACTTCTGATGCAATCAATTATTCAATTGACAAAGATAATTAACTGCTGAGCACAAACATGAATTGTAATTTCCAACTAACTTCATTGAATCATATAAAAAAATTCATCAACATAATACCCCACACATGTAATCCAAATCTGAAATTTAAATTATATTACAATGATGTTCACTTAATCTTTATCAATCCTTAATTATAAGCCAATTCATTTTCAATTATTCTAACAATCACTAATGAACAAGCATGCTTGAAATCATGGGGAAATTCTATAGAATAATAAGGCAACAACTAATGAAAATTCAAGCAAACAAATCTAGAAGTCAAGAGGGCAAAAAGAAAACAAAGATGCAATGAAATGTAAAGAGCAAAACAAGATTCAAGATGACTTGCCTTGGCTATCACTTTAAGGAAAACCAGCGTTCAATTCCTGCCACCTTCTCTCGTGGCTTATATGACTAAGGTGGCTTTAGTGGCTTCCATGCAAAGGTGTGATAATGCATGGCGAAGTTCATGGGCCCACTTTGGCCATCTTTAGATCCTTTAGTCACATCTATTATTGGTCTATAATATGATCTTGGCCTTTGGTTTGTGTTAAAGTGATGATTTTGAGGCTTTGGCTCGATCTTTTAATCTTGATCTTCAATTTCATCTCAATCAATCTTGGCCATTGGATCGCCATCTTACTTCCTACAAAAGTGAAAATTCCTAATTAAATCCTAGAAAAATATGATTAATCACATACTTACCATGGATTAGCCTCTGGACCCACAAAATATTTTTAAGCAGAATTAAACACCTATCACACCCCCTAACGAGCACTATGCTAGTTTTTCATAACTTAATAGAGAAGATTGACAATTTTGCAAATCATACACATACTAAAGATATTTCATTCTAGTTATTTCTTAGAGTGCATGTGTGTGTGTAGCATATAAGACATGACTTCTTACTAGATATGCTTCAATTTCATTGGAAATATGTCTTGATCACAAATCCTTACTAGTATATTCTTAGAAATGAAGTCTTAGAGTGCATGTGTGTGTGCCGCATATAAGACATGACTTGTTACTGGATATGCTTCAATTTCATTGAAAATATGTCTTGATCACAAATCCTTACTGGTTTAAACATATTTCTTTCATTACACTACCAGATTCAACAAAGCTAATGGTTCACATAAATTTTGAAGTGCTAAAGAGACAAGAAAATGCTCTTTAAGAGTACATGTCTTTACCAAGAATACTAGGGGTATTTTACCTTAATTCCTTCTTTTTTTCTCCTTGTTAATGCTATGCTCCATCTGAGATCCATATGTCTTTAACTAGGATGAAACGTAGGCTTCAGTAGGGTTTTGGAAAGAAGATTATAAGGATTTCAAGGTCAAAATTAAGTAGAGGTTTTCTTTTTTATTGTTGAATAATTCGTCTTTAATTGAAATTAATTTCTTTTGTACTCTTATCTTTATTTTTTTCGACTATTATGTTTCTGATATCTCTTTCTTTTCACTATTATTTTTCTGATAATATTGTTATTCTTTTCATTAAAACTTGCATGTGCACTAATCAATGTAGCATTCTCACACAAGCGAGGTAGATCCCACATGGAGTGAACTATTGTGATGATAGTGGTTCCTACTTTAATTTATCTAACCTAGCCAAAATTCAAGTGATTTTTTTTAATCAAGAATGGAAATTAGAACATGAAATTAGAACCGAATTAAAAATAAAAAATGGAAACTAAGCAAAAACAAGAAACATGCCAAATGGAGAACTTTTCTAAAACATGCATTTCTAAAATTAAAACTTTACTAAATTAAAAACTTCTAATTTGATGACCTTCCTAATTAACAACTTTCCTAAAATGAAATCTAAAACCATTCCTAAGCTACCTTTCCTAACATGAAATTAACAATTGACCTAATGGAAACATGTAACAAACAACTTTCCTTATTATGCAAAACTAAGAAAAGTAAGCAACCAAATTAACTATTTTAACATGTATGACATTTTTTATTACTTTCCAACTAATTAAGATGAAAAATAATGGAATCTAACAATAACCAACGAGTGAATTAAAGGAAATATTACTAATAACAAACAATGAAAGGAAAACTACCCAAGTATCACGCATATAACCATGGAATGGTATGCATGATTCATTGAATATAAGTGGATCAAAACAACTCTATTGAAAACTTGAGCATGCAGTTCTACTTCTAACATTAACTAAGCTACCTAACAATCTAATTGGGTTCTTGAAAAGTTGTTTGTATAATGTTGTAAATTGACATACACCATTCATGCAAGAAATTCCAGAAGTAATGTGATTGAATTATTCAATGAATATAACATGTAAAGCATGGAATTAATCACTTCTAATGCATTCAAACATTCATGTACAAACTTACTTCTAGAAGCAAACATGAATTGAAAATTCCACTAATTTCATTGAATCACATCCAAAAAGTCATCAACATAGCATTTCATACATGTAATACAAATCTGAAAATTAAATGCTATTGCAATGGTGTTCACTTAATCTAAATCACTCCTCAATTCCAAGCCAAACTCTTCTTCAGTTGTTCCAACATTCACTCATGAACAAGTATGCTTGAAATCAAAGGAAAATCCTATGCAAAACTAAGGCATAAATCAATGGAACATAAGCAACCAAACCTAGAAATTCAAGGGAGCTAAAAGAGAAATAAGATGCATTGAAGATTTAGGAACAAAACTAGATGACTTCACTTGGATATCACTCCAAGGGAAAACTCAACTTGAATCTTAGTTTAAAAATAAGGAAAACAAAGCAAAAGATGACATAAAAAGAAAAAGAAATTCCAGCAAAGACTAACCAACCTTCAAGGATGAATCAAAAACCCCACAAATCCTAGGTTGAGCACTTGAAGAAGAAGAATGAACCTTGGAATTTTGTAGTAGCACCCAAACTCATCACAAAATATCAAGCAAAAAGGACTAAAAAGGCTGGAATGATGTGGAAGTCTCCTTGCTAATGGAGGAGGCTTCCTTGTATAAGGGAGAAAATAGTTCATTTTTCTTGGAATTTGGGCCAGTTTATAAGGTCTTCCTATTTTTCCTAGGGTAACCTAGTATTAAGGTGTTGTGTGGATTAAAGAGGGTTATTTTGAATGTCTAGGATGGGGGAAAATAGGGTAGACTTCAATTAGGAAAGTGGGTGGAGGAGGGCTGACTTAAGGAAGGGTAGTTAGGTGGGAGATGCCACCTTTTTAGAAAGGGGCGTCTCCCCCTTCAAAAATTCGTTGAACTCTTATCTTTTAGGAAAGTAGGTGGGAATGGGTTAAGAATGAGATGGGATATGGTAGGTAGAGAAATTTGGTTGGTTAGGGAGTTTCTTTAGAGGTAGAAGGAGTGGGAGATTTGGAAACTGATGGTGAATCATAAGGGTGAGATGAAATTTAAGGAAAAAGTGGGGGAAAGTGAGAAAATTTCTAAAAATTGGTGGCTCTTGTCCCATTGGTCCATGAACCCTCTTATTTTAATAGATTTTCCCTTAACTACCTTCAAAATAAATCATGCATAACTTCCTTGAATCTCCTCCAATCCTAGCCTTCCATTTAGCTTTGCTCAATGGCTTAGATGTCTTGCTTTGAAGGCTTCATTGGCTAAGCTCATGCTAGCCTCAGGAAGTATCCTTCACTTGTTTTCGTAGCTTCATCCCTTGGCTTCAGTATCTTGTATGGTTTGGCTTGAATTTCTTAGCTTGCCACCATCTTTCATGGCTTATATGGCTAAGATGGCTTGAACGGTTCCCATGCAAAGGTGGTGGGAATGCATGACTTACTTCATTGGCCCACTTTGGCCACCCTTAGCACGTTTAATCACATCCATTACTAGTTCATAAGATGATATTACCCTTGATCTCATGTTGAAGTGATAAATTTGATGTTTTGACTTGATCGTTTGATCTTGATCATCAATTTCATCCCCATCGATCTCGGCCATTGGATAAACATCTTATATCCTGCAAAAAGTGAAAAAAATCCTAATTAAATTCTACAAAAATATGATTAATCACATAATTACCTTGGATTAGATTCTAGACCTACAAAAATAACAAACATTTGCTTCATTAGGTCAAAAATGCATCTGTTATGAATTTTTTGTCTAAAATCCCTAATTTAATGCTATAATTTATAACGCATGGATACTGATTAGGTAGCTTTTATGAAAAATTAAACACTTATCAAATACTATTCTTTTTATTTTGATTTATTTGTAAGAAAGAATTATACATTTTTCATTTCTTTAACTTTTTGTCATCTTTTGAGTTTTCTACTAACTCTACTCATTTTGAAAAGGGGTAATGATTATTTATCTTACTAGTTCTTCTAGGTTAAGATGAATGAGGTTAGGGAAGAAAGGCTTAATAATAGGCTCAAAGGGCTAACTAATGGTCTAAAATATATTGGGTAGGCTTTATATCTTTGGGTTGAACAAGAATGACCTATATCATTCCCTAGGTTTCCTAAAGCCTACCAAATTCAATAAATTTTCTAGAAAGAAAGCTATTACTCCTATTTATTCTTAATAGTTAACCAAAATACGGATAATAGGATCACACTAAATTATGTATAATAAAGAAACTGTGGAATTAATTATAACTCTTTGAAGAAGATGGTCTCTAAACTCATTGGGTTATAGGTCTTTAATGATTTCCTTAGGGTCTCTAAGTCGTACCTTTCTATTAGTCTTGAATATGTATGTGTGTAAATGTTTTTAGAGAATTAACTTTCATAAACTGCGTCAACACATGAATAATATGCAAAACTAATCCCATACACTCTTATTAAATGGTGAAAATAGTAGAATTACTAAATTCTGAATATTCAGTTTTCATCATAGTAAGGGAACTCTTCCAAAAAAATTTTTTTTTTTTATAAAGATCAAGAAAATTCAAAATTCCTATATGCGTCTATACCAACCAACTTGAATGAAACAATGCCCCCAATGTTTGAAAATATAGGATCCTATATGATAATGGAGGATGTAGAAGATGACATTTTAAAAACATCTGGGTTGCCTCCCAGGAAACACTAAGTTTTATGTCTTTAGCTAAATATAATTATGAGAGCAATGATGGTAATCTGCAAGCATTCTTAGAGTGGTATTCTAAGGTGGGTCATGATAATGAGGTGCCTCTCATAGTATCTCATCAATCTTAGTATTAGGCATATCTAGGAAAGGATCTAATCTTTGACCATTGACTTATTGGATTTCTCAATCCTTCTCAACCTCTATGGCCCCATGAGGAGAAATTGTGTGTACTATATAAGGTTTGATCCATCTAGATATGAGCTTTCCTAGGAAGAGATGCAATCTAGAGTTATAAGTCCTTTTGTCCAAGTGTGAAGGATTTTCTTAAGATTTGGTAATCATGTGTAATTGTATAATAGTGCTAAGTCATATGCATCTTTTCTCAATTCTTCCAACTCATTGAGTTGGATTTTTTAGTGGTCCCACCAGCAACCAAGTCCAAATTGAGCCTATTGATAGCCTAATATGATTTGTGCTCTAGCTCTACTAGTAAGTGGCAGGCCTTACCATAGACCAGGTAGAAATGCGACATTCCTATAAGGGTTTTATAAGTTATACAATAAGCCCAAAAATCATAGAATGGAACTCTTCCCAGCCTAAAATAATAATTTGCTCTTGACACCTTTCTAGAACTAACTTTAAGTGGTGCAGGTACTCACCAAATGATGTCCCAAATACTGAGAATTCATCCATAAATACCTTAAAAAACCTTTCTACCATATCAAAGAAAATGTTCAACATACACTTTTGAAATCTAGAAGGAGCGATACAACAAAAGGCATATGTTGGTAAGCAAAGGTTCCAAAAGGCAGGTGAAGGTGGACTTCTCCTGATCAACTAATGCTATAGGAATTTAGTTGTAACCAGAGTTGCCATATAAAAAATAGTAATAACTATGTCTAACGAACCTATCTAGCATTTGGTCACTGAAGGGTAGAGGAGACTGATCTTTCCTTGTGACCATATTCAATTTATGGTAATCAATACAAACTCTTCACCTAGTGGTCATGCAGGTAGGTACTAACTTATTATCCTCATTTTTTACTACCATGACCCTATATTTCTTGGGTACAGCCTGAACAAGGCTAACCCAAGTACTATTAGATATAGGATATATAACCCCAACATCTAAATGCTCCAGGACTTCATCTCTAACCACATCCTTCATGTGGGGATTATATCAAGTTTGCATAGTAGGTTTTGCAGTTTCTTCTAAGTATATCCTATGCATGCAAACGGCTAGACTAATCCCTTTTATGTCTGCTATCGTTCACCCTCGAGTAGTTTTATGTTCCTTAAGGACATCTAAAAGCTTATCCTCCTGTTCATTATCTAAATATGATGCTATTAACGTAGCTAAGGTTTCATCTAGGCCTAGATATGAATATTTCAAGTTGTCAGGCAATGGTTTTAGTTCCAGAGATGGTGGCTGCTTTATGCAGGGTATGGGGTAGATTCATTAGGAGTGGTTCCACTTATGGACCTCGCTTAAAGGTATCCATGAATGGAGAAACCTCTAGACAAGCCTTTAATGGGTCAGAGATGGACGATGGTCGATGAATGTCATTAATTAGACTCCTAATCAAACTGACATCACAAGAATTATCGAGGTCTAAATGTTGTTGATCAGCGTTAAAGACATTTAGCTTAACTTTCATGTTATAGAATGACTATTTCATTACACCATTCCTATAATTAATAATGGAATTGAACATTGCTAAGAATGGACATCCAAGGATGACTAGAATCTGACTACCATGATCAAATATAGGTTGGGTGTCTAGTGCAATGAAATCAACTAGGTAATAAAATTGGTCCACATGTATCAATACATCTTCAACAAACCATGGGGTATCTTGATAGATCTATTTGCTAATTGCAACAACATAATGGTTGGTTTTAACTCACCAAGTCTTAGTTGCTCATAGACAAAGTATGGCAACAAGTTAACACTCGCCCCTAGGTCAAGTAATGACCTATCTATGACATGATCTCCAATAATGCAGGAAATTGTAGGACACCCTGGGTCTCTAAATTTTGATGGGGACTTTTGTTGAATTAAAGGGCTTACCTATTGGCTGAGGAAAGATTTCTTTTGTACATTTAGATTTCTTTTTCTTGTGCTAAGCTCTTTTAAGAACTTGGCATAGGCAAGGATGTCTTTAATTGCATTGAATAATGGAATATTGATTTGTACATGTTTAAATAGATTCATTAACTCATTGAAGTTTGTTCCCTTTCTAGCCTTGTTCAATAACTAAGAAAAAGGGACTTCAGGCACATAGGGTGCCTCCACTATAGGTTCTACAGGGTTTTTTAGTCTTTCATCTTTCTCCGATGTTTTGATTGTCTCTTTATCCTCTGTAGTTTTCTTAGCCTGCCCTACTTTGTTATCTATCTATTGACCACTCCTAATGGTGGTTATAGAGTTGGCATGCTCATCAAGGTTAAGGTTTTGAAAACTTGACCTATCTCAAATTGGCCCTTCAGGTTAGGGATGGGTTGACTAAGGAACTAACCATTTTCTCAATTCTATAGTTAAGCTGTCAATTTGCTTACCTGCATATTTAACATGGCTATGGCTTAAAAGTTGACATGGGATGAATATCTACTATTATTTTGCAACTCTTGTAAGGCCATTTTTGTGTCATCATTGTCCTTTGAAATTTTTTCAAGAACGGTCTAAATGTTTTCCTTGAAAAATGGTTTGTTTGTTGCTGAGGTTACTGGAAGCTAGGTGACTATCAGGGAACTGTAGCTTTATGAGGAAAGTTTTGGGTAGGGGGTTCATAGATGGTTCCCCTTGATAGTTATTCTTTGACTAGGAAAAGTTCCGATGCCTACCCCACCCAGGGTTATAGGTCTCAGAATATAGGTTGTTGTTAGGTTGGTGATTTACATTTAATGCATTTGTTTGGTCAATAAGATAATCATTCAACACTCTACTTGATGGACAAGATGTGGTGATGTGGGTTGCACTAGAACATATAGCACAAACCTCATGTGGAGGTTTAAGAGATGTGGCAGCCATAAAGGATTGAAACATAGTTTTAAGCATGTTCACTCTACCATTGTACTTGTTCATTCTAGCTAGTACAGAGTCAAGTTTATGGGATACATTAGTATGCACTCCTATCTCATAGAGACACCCTCTCTTGGTGTGCTTGTTGTTTCTCTCTCTTCTATTTGAATAATCACATTGCTAGAAATTATTTACTAGTGCCTAAAAGAACTCCCAAGCCTTACTTTCATCCTTTAACATGAGGGTCAATGCACTCACTGCATCTATAATTTATCTATTTTGAGGCATTAATGCCTCATAGAAGTATTGAACTTGCTGCCATTTTTTGAATCTATGATGTGGGCATTTTTGTTGCAATTCATTCCACTGTTCCCAACATTCATAGTATTGTTCATCAATCCTTTTGTTTGAAATTGATAATTTCACAATGAAGGGCATTTGTTTTGTGAATAGTGAAAAACTTGTTCAAAAACTTTCTAGACAATTGGTCCCATGTGTTGATGGACCCTACCTCTAAGGAATTCAGCCATGACTTAGCTTTGTCCATGAGAGAGAATACGAATAGCCTAAGCCTAATAAAATCATCCAAAAAATTTTGAAAACTAAATGTGGCACAAATATCAAGAAACTCCATGATATGGAGTTAGGGGTCTTCCTGTTCTCTACCATTAAAAGTGCGAGCAATTGTATGACTCTTGGCTTTAACTCAAAGTGGTTTGCATTTGCAGCAACTAGTGCTATGTACGGTGGGTGTTGAGTTGTAGTGGCGCATATAAATCTCTAATGGCCTTGTTCTCTACTTTTGCTAGCTGTTTGTTAAGTGTTTAATTTTGGCCAAAAGACCCCCAGTTTAGCATTTAATTAGACCATCTAACCCATTAATTTGGTAATTTTTGGATAAAATATAAAATTTAGCTCAAATGAACCATCCAATTGTAAATCAGAAAATTAAGATCAATTATGCTAAGTGGATGCTTAATGTGTGGTTTATATGACTCTAATCTAGTCTTTGGCCTTACAGATCAACTAAAGGAGGATTGGATTACTCGAATCGGTATTGAACGGTGTAGATCAACCAAAACAGGCATCGAAGGGTTAGAGTGGATTTCAACAGATTAGATGAGTCAAGAGAGCAATGATTAGACCAAATCTTTATCAAAATAGAATTTGAAGGTTTCTTAATAGAAGAGGAGTCCTAATTTAGAAGAAGAGGAAGTTTCCTAATAGGAAACTAACTCTTATAGGGAAGAGGTAGAGGAGAATTAGGAAGGGGGAAAATTTATAAAGGGGGAACCATGGGAGGAGTTTTGAGAAGTTTGGAAGTTTTGAAAGTCTTTTAGTTTTGGGTTGTCTTCTTTGCAGTCTAATTTAATTCATTGTTTTTTTTTAGATTGCCCAGTCTTTCCTTTGTTTCCAGTAAGTATTCATCTTCTTCATACCTCTCCTTCCCTTGTCCTCCATGCTCATTTTCTTCTACTGCACTAGACCCATCTACTCAAACAGTAGCACAACCCAAGCTTTGTCTCCTCTCTATTCCTTTATCTTTTCCATTGTTAGTTTCCAACAGGAAACTGAGTTCCACCCTTGATCGCAGCCACCACCGCACTCCACCATTTTTTTCTCCAAGCCCCTTCATCCCATCACCGATTTTTGTTTCACCCACACCCATCTCTATATGTCATCTCTCTCTCTTGAACGCACCACCCCTTTTCTCTTCACTCTGTTCCAATTACTTCTCCTCCCCTATTCGAAACCCACAATATCATCCCCAACCTCCAGGTCATGTGACGCCCATATACCCAATCTTCCATTCCACTGGGCATTGTCTTCCTCAGAGCATCTACCTCTGCTCCAAACGATGTCCAGACGAATCAGACCTCATCTCCCTCCACATAATCCAGTCCATTACACCAAACCACCTTACAGACTTCCCCCAATCCTCCATCCTCACCGTCCAAAACTTAGTCTAATGCCCCATCTCTCCAGCATCCTGCTTCCATAGGCCAACTGGAGACTGCTTGATTTTCCCAGCAGGGGACATCTACCCTCCACCATGCTAGATGGCCAGCCCAAATTGGCACACCTCCCTCATCTCCAACGAGTCCAACACCGCCCAGCACAATACTTGCCATCTCTAGCAAAGCCATCTTCTCTATCAAGTTTTTCTACTTTACGGAAGTTTCATGAAAAAATCCCTTTTTGCCCTTTGTAGAAAAATACGAATTACATTTTTTGTACTTATTTGAGTTCGATGTTATTCCTATTATGTTATCTGCATTTTACCTTGTTTTGTTTTAATCCATGGATTGCCTAATCTGAATTGCCTTATGCACGTTTAATCAAATGAACAATTTTGATTAAGTGGTAGTATCTCTTTAGTTTCTCATCCGTTTGATATCTGATTTTAAACCAAATTTCAAAAATTGTTGTTAGGAAACTTTTTAGTTTATTTACTACCTTTGATCTTCAATATGATATTTAGAAGTCAAGTCAAAGCCATTAAAATCATTAATTACTTCAGATCTGTAAATTTTTAAAGAATCTAACAAATTAAACCCTTGTATCTTTAATCAAAGACATTAAAATGAGATTTATAAAGATGGATCAAAGTTTTGTGTCAGAAGTGAAGAAATTGGTATTAATAAGGCTAAGGAAAATAAAATTTTCTTGTTTATTAGTTTAATTTCTATCTTTTTGGGTTAGTTTTTTGCAATTTCTAGTAGTTTCCATTAATTAAACTAGATCTGAATTCTTGTTTCTCTGATATTTAATTTTTGTCATTTAATTTGAATTTTAAAATAATTAAATTTTATTAAAAACTCTAAAATCATTAAAGCGCGTCCTTGTGGGATCGACCTATACTTGCATTAGCTATACCACAATAGCTTGTGCACTTGTGGAAAAACAACAACAAGTTTTTGGCACTGTTGCAAGGGACTTGCAATGGAGTTTTATAAATTTTGATATAAAAATCCAAAAAAATAAAAAAATAAAATTAGGAATTGCATGGTTTTAACATTTTAGGCAATTTTAGGTGCATTTTTCAATTTTCTAGTGCATAATCACCTTATTTCCAGAATTTGGTACTTATTTCTAATTTTCTTTTTCAAGAAATAGGAAAGTGGATGAAGTTGGCAAGGAGATCTTCATTGAAATAGAAAATTCCCTACTTTCCTATATTAGAATTTTCCTTTTCTTTTGAGTGAATCTTATAGTGAAGCCCTTTGTAATTTGCAATTTCCATTTCAATTTTTAAAGGGTTGTATAATACCGGCAAGTGTGGGACAAGGTGGTCCACACTTGACCTTCATCAAAAACCCCACTGTAAGTTTCCTCACACCTTTTAATTCTTAGATTAGGGCTTGCATTTACATTGTTTGGTAGTATAAGTGCATATAGAAGGCATACTTGATAACTGTTGCATTTTTAGGATTTTGCATTAGTTTCCTCTTTTAATTGCATTCTTATGGCATGGTTAACACTTTAAGGTGATATATATGCTGATCGAACTACCATGGTGTGTGAAAATTAATTAGTGAGGGCACCCTACCCCCACAAGATTAAGGGTGGATTTCATCACCACTCCTTGGCCCACTTAGGATAATCACCTCAAGTGCGCTATCTTACCCTTCAGATCAAATTAAAATCAATCAGAAGAGACCTATGGGGCCATCACATACTCTTAGGACCCTCTTACTAAGACACAATTTATTGCCACTCCAATGACTTTTGAGCATTGTGGTTATTGGGGGTTATCTAATAGAGCCTCGCTCTTCCCTCGCCTCTTGTTGACATTTGTTGAGGTCTAAACGCCTCCTTGCACAAGGGTTGTATTAGCCACCTTGCATACAATCTCACTAGTAAGCAATAGTCAAATTTAAAGGAGAGGCGGAGCGCTAGATTAGGCTAATTAAAAGCATTATCCCAACACAAATTCAAGAAAATCAAAATAATACTTATTAGCCTAAGGATTGTTTAGCTGTGCCTTTTGCTCGCATCATGTAGAGTTAAAGTTAGCATTTAGATTAGGACATTTTATATTAGGTTAGTTCATGCATGGACATCAATCTTAGAACCTAGAGCAATTACCTTTAGACCCAGAGATTCAATGCATCCAACACCAAGGGGTAAGAAACCCACTTCCTATCCCCATGCCTGAACCACCAACAGATTGAGTGCAAGACAATTAGAGATTTCTATGTGCTGCTCCAACTTAATACACCATCCTGCATAGCTTTACCTCCCACAAATGCAGACCACTTTAAGTTAAAGCAAGGAGTAATTCAATTACTCCCTACTTTTTATGGTCGAGACCGAGAAGGCCCCTATCTACATATTAGGGAGTTCCTTGATATTTCTGCCATATTTTGGTTTTCAAAAATTTTGGATGATTTGATTAAGCTTAGGTTATTTCTATTTTCACTCAAGGATAAAGCCAAGTCATGGCTTAATTCCTTGGAGGTAGGTTCCATACATACATGGGACCAATTGTCTAAGAAGTTTCTGAACAAGTTCTTCCTTATTCGCAAAACATTTGTGTCATAAAAATATAAATTTCTAACAAAGGGGTGATGAGGAATATTACAAATGTTGGGAATGGTGGAATGAACTACTGCAAAAATGCCCTCGTCATGGATTTGAGAAATGGCAATAAGTTCAATACTTCTATGAGGCATTGATGCCACAAAATAGGCAAATGATAGATGCAATGAGTGGAGGGACCCTTATGTTAAAAGATGAAAGTGAGGCATGAGAATTCTTTCAAACTATAGCCGATAATTCTCAGCAACGGGATTATTCAAATATAAGAGAAAGAACCAACCAGCCCACTAAGAAAGGAGGTATCTATGAGATAGGAGTGCATACTGATCTGTCATATAAGCTTGACTCTGTAGCTGAAATGTTAGGTGGAAGAATGGATAAGCTTGAAACTATGTTTCAATCTTTCATGGCTACTACCTTATCCCAAAACCCACCACAAGAGGTATGCACTACTTGTTCTAGTCTAGCCCATTTAACCTTAGTATGTCCATCCAATAAAGTATACCCTAATATCTTATAGACCAAGCAACAATGCATATCACCAACCTAACGAGAGCCCATATTCCGAGACTTACAACTTTGCATGGGCTAGGCATCCCAATTTGTCTTGGTCAAAGAATAACCACCAAAGGGGACCATCTGTAAATCCACCTGTCCAAAACTTTCCTCTTAGAACTATAGTTCTCCATCAACCATTTGGTTTTCAACAACCTCAACAACAAAAGAAACCATCTTCAGAGGAAAACATGTAATAACCCCATTTTTTGTAAATTAATTGAGAAAATCTAGGCTAGAATATTAGGTTATTAGAAATTCTCTTTATATAGAGATTAAAACATTATTTAAAACTTAAAAATTATGAATTTTCTTGAAAAATCAATCGAAATGACACAAAGTATGTTCAATTCTGAGTTAAAATGAAAAATCCCTAATTTGCTTCATTTTTATGAATAAAAGGGTAAAATGGTAATTTTCCCCATAATCGAGATCTAAGACATCAATATTTAGAATGCACTCAAAAATATGATTCCAACACCACTAAGT
The DNA here is from genome assembly GCA_035236585.1 of Warburgia ugandensis. Classification (NCBI taxonomy): domain Eukaryota; kingdom Viridiplantae; phylum Streptophyta; class Magnoliopsida; order Canellales; family Canellaceae; genus Warburgia; species Warburgia ugandensis. The sequence continues at coordinate 49,830,556 of CP141133.1, read as the reverse complement.
ATGCTCAATTCTAAGTTCGAGAGAATAAAACAAATTTTTCTCCATAAAAGGCAAAATGGTCCTTGCACACCTCCATGGGGCCCACAAATGAATCCAATGGCTGAAAAATATGTAATGAGTGGTCAAACCACTACTAGCTGCTAGTGGAAAAGAAGGTGGTAGTGGGAATCCAATGCCAATGTAATAATAAAAAGGAATTGAAACATGATAATTACATGTAAACATAAAAGGAAAAAATTCAAAAACACCTGTAAATGCCACATAAAAATTACCAAAATTTTTCCTATTGTCCCTTATGAGGTCCCCTACAATGCCCTAAAATCTCAGCCCTATAATTCTCCCCCATTTCCTCATTCTTTCCTTCTTTTTCTCTCTTTCCCTGGGAGAACGTCCCCAGATGCACCCAATAGACAATCCATGTCTGTTATTGGGGCGCATCAAGGGATGCATCGTCCTTGATAAACCAAGGTTTCTAGCCAGAAAACCCTAATCCAATTAGCCATAGATTTACACCCTTTAAAATCAAATCTTCACCGTTGGATCTGGTCAGATAGGGTTAATCTACAAAAGCCCTAAGTTTTCATGATGATCCACCTCCTAGATCACTAGAAAACTAAAAACGAAGACAAACACAGTACTAAGTACCATCTCCAGTGGAAGTTTCAAGTTATTTTAGCCCATCTGGCCATTGAACGATGATCTTGCACCATTAAATATCTTTAGAAAGGGGTGGTATGTGTTTCCCCCATGGTCTCCCACCTTCTCCATCAAAGAAACTGGAGATCTTGGCATCTGTATGTTATTCTGGTAACCTACAATTTTCTCACCTTGTAAATCTCTTCTCCGGTAAAATCCCTTCACCAGACCGGTAAAGGTAGGCCACCACTTCACCCCCTTACAATTTGGACACCTCCCTTAGGTTATCTGACCTCCAAGTGATCTCCCCGCCTGTTGATCTGTCAGGAATGATGGATCCGGCAACAGGGTCGAGATCCCCATCTTGGGTGGCTCAGAGGAAACTTCTGAGTTGTTGGAAGGATTCCTAGGGCCCAAAAACCCCAAGAGATGAAATTTTGGCCACTAACTATCAAGAATGAAGGAGATCCGGTGATGGGTGACCCGATAGTCCAGATCTGGACCATCTCGCCCATAGCCGGTCACCCCTCTCAGATCACCAGTAAAAGGCAGTAACAAACACGAGTTGCTGGTCATCCCCGCACCCTATATGGCCAGATTAGATCTGAGCCTTCCATTTGTTGAATTGAAACCTTGTTTCATTAATTGAGAGCTCAATTTAGTTTCGATTTTAGATCTGAAAGTTGCTATAGATTTCTTGTTACTTGTATAAGGTAATGAATTCAGAAAATTTATGTTTTTATGCATGTAAAAATCTATTAATAAAGAAAAGTATTACTAATTTCTATGATCAGTGAAATTTGGAATGATCAAACTTTATAATTCTGATCCACTGATGACCTTGTGATTCTAGAACATGAAATCAATGGTTAGAAGTGACTAATCTATGTTTAATTAAGAGATTTACCCTTAAAAGAAGAAAAATCATAAAAATGGGCATGGATCTTCATGATCTAATTAATCAAGCATGATTAGACCTTTCAAAATAGTTTATATGATGATCTAAATGCATAATTACAATAATTAAATGGTTGGATGTAATTTATTTTCCAGATCCTAAGATCTTGACCCTTAAAAGTAGTAAAATCCATAAAAATGGCTAGTATACTTCTTGATCAGTTTGATCAAGGATGATTGGATAGTGTGGATGTATTTGGATGATGATATAAAGTTAAGATCATATGGATTGATGGGCTTGATGATGATAATTGGGATAGATTAGGATCTATGCCCTTAAATTGGATAAAATAGCTTAAGATCTTCTTGATCGGTTGGATCAAGAAGGATTTGATCATTTGACGAAATGATGCACCAATGAACTAGTGATAAAATCACATTAAGAAAATGTATTAGATTTAAAGAAAAATATAAGATCAAGATCTGAACCCTAAATGGGATGAAAAATGAATAGAAATCAAATATGACCATTGGATCATAATCAATAATTATGGCATGTTAAATTTTCATTTGAATTATTGATATTGTAAATGTCTTTTATTACTTATTAGATTTAATTATTAGATTTACATATTTTTTTATTTTTTTATGATTTAATGCTTATTTTATGTAAATTACATTGAAAATGTAATTAAATGAAAAATAAATTTGAAGGACATTTACATCGAATGAATGACAGGGACTTAATGATAGTAAGGGCTATATTTAGTAGGACAATATAAGGATTATCAAATCCTTGGCCCAAACTAGAAGAATAATAAACCCCATGAATGACATTTTAAAGTTCATGGATTTAATTAAAATCAATTAGAAAGAGTACTTAGGGTTAAAGTGCTCAAAAGAACCTTATGAAAGGTTGTTCTAAGGTCACTCTAGTGAATGCTAAACATGGAGGTTAAGGGAGTTCTCTAATAGAACCTCGCTCTTCCCCTACCTTCCGTTCACATTTGTGAGGTCCAAATGCCTCCTTACATGAGGATTGAAGTAACCACTTTATGTTCAGCCATTCAGCTAGTAAGCCTTAGCCAATTGGCAATAAGAGGAGATGTTTAGACATAGGATGAAATAAGCCATCTTCAACCAGTAAGACATTAACTGGTTGAATAATAATAATAATGATAAGAGCATAAAAGGTTAGTAAATTATCTAATCCTAATAAAAATTGTAAGTAAGATAAGGCTGATCAAACAAGATCCATAGGATCTTGAATGATCAAGAACAATAAGAATTATAATGTCATATTTTATTATGTATGTATGTTGTAGACAAATCTAGATAGAGAATCCAAACCCTTGATCAAATGTGATTCAAGGAAGAGACCCAAGATCATCCTCCTTAGGGATGATCAAACAACGAACTTAGATCAAAGAAGAACTAGATGTTAGAAGATCTAATCTCTTGATCTTTATCAACAAGTGTAAATTGTTGATCAAAGGATCTATGAAAGATCAAGATCAAAAAAAGGAATACACAAAGACTTATAATAGAAAATACTTAGATATGAAAGATTAGAAGATCATTCTAACCATCAAATCTATTGATCAATACTATCCGAGGAAGATAGATCATGATATGACACAAGATCTAAATCCTTTATATCAAAGGACAAGATTAGACAAAGAATATAGAGATGATAAAAAATTATAAGATTATTCAAGTTGTATAAATATTGACAATATGTATGGATTTATAGATTTCATACGTCAATCAGGATCATGGAAGATTTGAAGGATGAATCACTACTTGAAGGTAGGAGGATTTTATGAATGCATCTCATCATCATCAAGACCTTATCCCAATTAGAGGTCGGCCACATGAATCTTATTCCTCCATTCCACTCTATTAAATATCATGTCTTCATTTAGTCCCAAAGTTTTTAAATCCTTCCTCACCACTTCTATCCACGTTCTTTTGGGCCTTCCCCTTGCCCTTTTAAAACTTTCTACTTGTATTGCCTCACTTCATCTAACCAATGCCATTGTTGGTCTCCTTTGAACATGTCCAAACCATCTAAGTTTAATCTCCCTCATCTTATTACCTATTGGTGCTATCCCTAAATTTCCTTGAATATTTTCATTTTGAATTCTATCTTTTCTTATCTTACCACTCATCCATCCCAACATCCTCATTTCTACAACGCTCATCCTATAAGTATGATGTTCCTTAACTGCCCAACATTCTAATCCATAGAGCATGGCCGGCCGTATGGCCATCCTATAGAATTTTCCTTTTAGTTTGAGTGGCACCCATCAATAACACAAAACTCCAGATGCGCATCTCCATTTGTTCCAACTCGCTTGAATTCTTTGGATAACCTCCCTCTCAATCTCTCCACTCTCTTGAATCATTGATCCTAAGTACCAAAAGTGGTCTTTGACGAGGACTTCTTAGTTATCAATCTTGACTGGTGTTCTACTCCTACCCTCCTTGCTAAAATTACATTCCATATATTCTGTCGTAGTTCGACTAATTTTAAATCCTTCAGATTCTAATGCTTCTGTCCATAATTCTAGCTTTATGTTTACACCCTCCCTTGCCCATCAAGTAAGACTATATCATCTGCAAATAACATGCACCAAGGAATCTCCTCGTGCAGATGTTTTGTTAGCTCATCCATAACCAATGTGAAAAGGTATGGACTCAATGCCAATCCTTGGTGCAATCCTATAGTGACAGGAAAATCACTAGTCACACCACTAGTGGTTTTAACATTTGTTACTGCTCCCTCATATGTATCTTTAATTATGTCTATATATCCTTGCGAAACCCCTTTACCACCCAAGACTCTCCATATTAACTCTCTAGGGACTCTATCATAAGCTTTCTCTATATCGATAAAGACCATGTGGAGGTCTTTCCTCCTCTCCCTATATTTCTCTACTAATAGTCTTAGTAAGAAAATAGCCTCCATGCTAGACCTCCTAGGCATGAAACCAAACTGATTCTCGATTACACTTGTTTCATGTTCCAGCCTCTTCTCAATCACTCTTTCAAAATGTTTCATAGTGTGGCTCATAAGTTTGATCCCTCAATAATTAGTGCAGCTCTGTATGTCTCCTTTATTCTTATAGATCTGTACAACAGAGCTTTTCCTCCACTCATCAAGCATTTTCTTTGATTTTATAATCTTGTTAAACAACTTGGTCAACCAAACTACCCCAATATCTCCCATATGCTTCCAAACCTCTATTGGTATACCATCTGGCCCCATGGCCTTTCCTAATTTCATCTTTTTCAAGGCCTCTTTTAGTTTAGGTATTCTAATCCTATGTTCATACCTATAATATCCAATGTTATTTTGATTTATAGTATTTTCAATCCCTATATTCTTAGGGCCATTGTCATTTAATAATTTTTGAAAGTATGTTTCTCACCTTTGTTTGATCTCATCATATGTGACTAATACCTTTTGATCATCGCTTCTAATACACCTAACATGATCTAAGTCTTTACCCTTCTATTCTCTTACTTTTGCAAGTTTAAACACATCTTTCTCACCTTCTCTTGTTCCTAGTCTATTATAGAGCTCATCATATGCTTTAAGTTTAGCCTCACTCACTATTCTCTTAGCAAATTTTTTAGCATTCTTATTATGTTCATTGTTTTCGTTATTTCTAGTCTTCTGCCATGCTTTAAAATGCATATGTTTTTCTTTAATAACTTTTTGAACTGTTTCACTCCACCACCATGTTTCCTTTGCTAATTCCCTTTTACCTTTCGATACTCCTTAGACAACTTTTGCCACTTTCTTAATGCACTTAGCCATATTAGTCGACATAGTATTTACTTCTATTTCATAGTTCCACTTTCCTTCTACCATCAACTTATTTTTGAAGGAGGTTATTTTCTCTCCTTTTAAGTTCTGCCACTTAGTTTTTGGATGTGTATTAAGTTTAGTTCTTTTACTCCATCTTTTGATATGGATATCCATGACCATTAACCTTTGTTGTGAGGTCAAACTCTCACCAGGTATCACCTTACAATCCTTACATGTAGATTGTTCATTATTCCTAAGTAGAAAAAAGTCTATTTGGCTTTTATGAAGTCCACTTTTAAGGGTTATTAAATGTTCATCCCTCTTATTAAAGAGTGTCTTTGCAATGAACAAGTTATATGACAAAGCAAAATCGAGGATATTCTCCCCCATCTCATTTCGTTCACCTATACCATATCCTCTGTGTATGCTATCATATCCTTCCTTATGTTTTCCTCCATGGCCATTTAAGTCTACACCTATAAATATCCCCTCAGTGTTGGGAATTTCTTGCATGACTCCCTCCATATCTTCCCAAAACTGTTTCTTGATTATCTCTTGTAACCCTACTTGTGGTGCGTATGCACTTATAACATTTATAATCTTGTCTCCTAGAACAATTATTATTATTATTATTATAATTCTATCATTGATTGTTTTAACATCCACAACTTTATCCTTTAATTCCTTATCCACTATTATTCCTACGCCATTTCTGTTATTTTTCTTTCTTACGTACCGTAATTTATACCCATCTATTTCTCTTGCTTTAGCCCCTTTCCACTTGGTTTCTTAGATACAAGTGATGTTGACTCTCCTACATTTCATTGCATTTACTAACTCCAAACTCTTACCAGTTAGTGTCCCTCTATTCCATATGGTGATACAAATCTTATGTTCTGGTGATACCCTATTTACTATTGCCTTTCTCAACCTCCATGGTATGAACCCATGTCCACTTTTCACTGCACTTGGGTTCTGATGCAACATGTTGCTTCTGAGGGGACGCTCTAGTAGCCCTTGCCCATTTTTTGCTACACCTGGGATCCGATGTAGTGAGTCGCTTCTGGGAAAATGCCCTAGCAGCCCTTGCCTATTTTTCACCGCACCCGGGATCCGATGTAGCGTGTCGTGTATGGGGAATGCCCTAGCTTGAGGGAATGTCTATTTTCGATTCATGTCATATTTGGGTTGCCGTATTTTTTAAAAGCTAAAGATGATTTTCATTTCTTCCTTACAAACTAATATACATTCATTTGCAATCAGAAAAGAAATAACAAAACCATCTTCAGCTTCACCCTTGCTGGCTGGCTACCTGACGCAAGGGTTGCCATATTTTGAGAAGAGGGAGATGATTTTCATTTCTTCCTCACAAACTAATATACAAATGCATATTCATTTGTAAGAAAGAAATAACAAAATCATCTTCAACTTCTCCCCTGCCGGCTGGCACTTAATGCAGGACCCTCCTCCTTTTTCATCCGGGCTTGGGACCGTCATTGGCAGAGTTTTATGAATGCATCTACATGAGAAATACATGTTGAATACATGATCTTATGTCTAGAAATGTTGACAAGTGTAATGTAAATACTTGTATTAAACCCCTTGGAAACCCTTATGATCCAACAAAAACACATATGAAATGGTTAAGTTAGAATTTAGGAAAATCGTAAGTGAATAGGAGACTAGAAGGTGTTCCAGCCCTAGATAAACAAACAAATTGTTTGATAAGTATAAAAATCTATACACGGGAATCATTCATATAGAATGGTGATCCCTAAACTTATATGGACATGGGTATCATTCATTGTGAATGATGATCCCTAAGTTTCAAGTGAAATCCTATCCTCGATATAAGAACACCAAAATACGAGGATGATGATATAAACAGACAAGACATCTGATAAGTAAAAGAATACTTTATATACAAGTAAGGAGGCTTTTGGTTTTTATTTCTAATAGGCGTATGCTTGGGGCTGCTATTCTAGAGGGTTACGAGAGTTTGGCCACTCACTCTCCAAAATGTGATATAAATGATGATATCATGCTCAAAGAGAGCCAAAATGTCAGGTGAGGCAATTATGGGAAGGCCACCATTGTGACGGTCTGTCTCCCCATATAGACATGACATAGATGATTTTAAACATTTGGTGCCCATCGAGTATGAAAGCAGTTATCTGAGCCCACTGGTAGGGATCAGACTACATTATAGCAGTCCTTTGAGTAGTTTGCATTATGATGCATAGCATAATGAGATGCCGATACTGCCCAAATAAGGGAGTATTTTCTGAGCAGAGTCTGGATGTTTTATCAACTCAATATGGCTGAGTGTGATGATACTGCTCAAATGAGGGAGTATTTTCTAGCAGGGTCTGGATGATTGATCAATTCAGCATGCCTCAGTGTGACTATTGATGTTTGAGATATTAACTATTTTTCACAGTTTTGACTATATATATATATGACATACATAGTATGTATGTATAAGGATGTGCATATATGACAAGTAAAGAGATTGATCCATGAGTATATTTATGAACAATGGGATTATGAAGTATTAGGATTATACTGTCAAATTATTATGCTTCTTAGATCCCCTACGAGGCACAGCTTGCTCAGATATTGTAAATGTTTGAATGTTTACAATATCTCAGATACAGTGAAGGAGAATTAAGAGCTCAAGACTTGAGAAGACTTGAAAGAATTATCAATCAAGGTATATCCCTTGAAGACATGTATTTTTATTTGGGAGTATTGTATTGTATTGAGAGTTCCTATTGCATGGTGATCTTTGAAATTTGGAATATATAATTTGGACAAGTATTGTACTGATACCTGGGATGTACTATGAAACACTATATGGATTCTAGAATATAATAAAAGTATATTCCTTCAATGAATTTTATCTTGTACAAAATTCTATTTATGTTATATATAAAGTGATGACTTGGGTTTTATAAAACAAGTTCTAAAGAAAAGAATTTTCGCTGATTTGTTTTACGAAATTTTTTTACTACTAAGGGCACCCTGCCTTTGAAAATTTTATTACCAATTGTGTTACAAAAACCCGAGTCATCACAAAACATCCATACCATGCTAGAACAAATTGTAAAAGGCAATGATTACACTAAAAAGTCCTTACACCAGCTACAAAAGGAGAGTAGACATTCAGCCAATGTCAACTCTCAAGCCATAGCCAAGTTAGAGATGCAAGTAAGCCAATTGTCAGCTGAACTACATAATAGAGGAAAGGCTTAGTTTCTTAGTCAACCCATCCCTAAACCTAAGGGACAATTTGAGATAGGGTCAAGTTCTCAAAACCCTAACCCTCATGAGCATGCCAAGTCCATGACCACCCTTAGGAGTTGTCGTTAGATTGATAAAGAAGAAGGGCAGGCTAAGAAAATTGTAGAGGAAAAAGTGGAAACTAAAACACAAGAAAAAGAGAAAAGATAGAAAAACCCTGTAGAACCTATAGTAGAGGCAACCTATGTGCCTAAAGCCCCTCTTCCCCAATTACAAAATAAAGCTAGGAAGGGGTCAAACTTCAATGAGTTAATGGAGGTATTTAAATATGTATCTACCTATGTCAAATTCTTAAAAGAGCTCTACACAACAAAGTAAAAGATTAATGTGCAAAAGAAAGCCTTCCTCATAGAGGAGGTGATGTGACAACTCTAAATTTTGTAAATACCATTCTGAGCTTTATTATATGAAATTGAAATTTTTGACCCAAAGAAAATAATTTTTCATAGAGATGGAATTTGGAGTGGAAGCATTAATATTTGGAATGTACTTGAAAATTTGAGTCCAATGACATAAAGAGCACTGAAATCAAAGTTCGGATGAATTTCACCCCAAAATTTCACTATTCCATTACCAGGTTATGAGTTTGAAGGGGTATATCTTTTTATAGAAGTATAATTTGGAACTAAAACTAAAACCATTAAATAGTACTTAGAAAATGGAATCCAACAAGCGAAAGAATGTTGAAAACAAAGTCTGGATGAAGAAGTTATATGCCTTTGAAGGCAGGGGCAATATGATAATTAAAACATAAAAAAAAAACATAACTTAATGGAAGGGGGCCAAATTGATATTGGTACCCCCCCTCACATTGCAAACCCGATGACATTCTAGGTTTGGTCTGGTTCTCTCTCTCTCTCTCTCTCTCTCTCTCTCTCTCTCTCTCTCTCTCTCTCTCTCTCTCTCTCTCTCTCTCTCTCTCTCTCTCCTCGACCAGTCACTATCGATAGCTTCATGCTCGACACGGTGGCTTGAGCTTAGCTCACCTACCACACCCTTCCCTCTAATCTCCTTCCCCGTGGCTGGGAAACTAGGAAATCCCCAAAACCCCTAGATTTTTGGCAAGGCGTCATTCCCCATCAACATGCAGAGCATTTATGAGAAGATCTCCATGCAGGGTTCCTTGCTAGTGCCTAAAACATAATTTCTTTGGTAGATCCATTCACCGATGAAACCCTTTCCTTCTGGATTTTCAATGACAACAAATAACCCAAATCGGGTTTTTTCTCACCAACACAAAACCCTTTTTCACAGGCTGCCATTTTCCCAAATCTTCCATTACTGCTAGCTAGGATCTTTGCTACATCAAGTGGGTACCAGTGAGGAGGGTACTTGAAAAGCTCTAACCCCTCTATCCTTTTTTCTGTCACCTACGTGCCAAGACCCATCTCTAATGGGTGCAGAGTTTCCCTCTCCCCCTTTAGTTCTCTCCACAGTAGGGCATAGCCAGGACTGGGAAGGCCAGCGTGCTCAAATTCCACTGGAGATTGCCGTTTTCTCTAGGTTATTTTCCCCTACGATTCCCAATCACCAATAAGGCCGAGTTTTCAGGTTTGCTGGCATTTACAGCTACTGACCACCATTTCCCATTTGTTTTTTGTGGCGACCCAAGTTTTTATAACACATTTTATAATACATTTTGTAAAGATAGGGCCCTTAGAGTAAAAAAAAATTCGCAAACCAAAGCAGCGGAAATTCTTTTCTTTAGAATTTGTTTTGTAAAACCTAAGTCACCACCTCATACATAACATAAGTAGAATTTTGTATAAGATAAAATTCCATTGAAGGAATATTCTTTTATTAAATTTCAGGATCCATCTAGTGGTTCACAGTACACAGCCCATTGTATCCTTACAATACTTATCCAAATATAGAATCCAAATTACAAAGTTCAAAATTCAATACATGTTCTGATACAATGTTTCAAGGGATATACCCTGATTACTTATTCTTCAATTTTTCTTCAAGTCTTGAGCTCCTAAGTCTCCTTCTCTGTATCTGAGATATTGTAAACATTCGAACATTTACAATATCTCAGCAAGCTATGCTTGGTAGGGGATAAGAATGTAAGTTATTGACAGTATAATCTCAATATTCAAGTATCCCATAATTTGTTCTATGATAAACACATTCATTAATAACTATTAGTTATAAGGACATCTCATTTCCTTGTCATTTGTGTTCACCTTTATGCATACATATTGTATAAAGACAAATCCGTTAAAAATGTAAAAATAATCAAGAATCATTTCTATACAAAGCTGATCAACTCCTTTCATTATAAGAGATTTGTATCTCAGCCAGTTACTATACAGGGAATTTCCCTTCTTGGAAAAAATATTGGTAATATACAATTACCTGACATTTCATCATGCCATCCCTCAAGGCATTTCACTATACCAATTTCATATGCATCATAATGCAAAATAATCAAGGACTACTATGCTTGCAGTCTGATCCGTACAGCGCGCTCGGATAACTGTTCAATAATCCACTTATATCATTCTCAGTGGAAATTACAATATCCATGTCCATATGGGAGGACCATGGCTGTCACAGTGGTGGCCTTCCCATAAATGCCCCACCCAACTTTTAGCCTTTCTTAAGCTTGGTATTCAATATCATCAAGTTTCAAAGAGTGGGCGGCCAAACCCTCTTAACTCTCCTAGCATAGCATCCCCAGGCCTATGCCTGTTTAAAATAAAACCACAAGCCTCCAAGCTTGTATGTAAAATAATACTTATAATATCAGACTATCTGTCTGTTTTATCTAGGACTGGAATATTTTCTATTTTCCTATTCACTTAGGGTTGTTCTCAATTCTCAACTTGACCATTTAATACTTATTTTTCTCATCATTTAGTTGGATCATATTTCAATTTGAGGTATTTACCTTAATATATTGGTATCATACATGTCAATACTTCAAAACATAAGATCATGTATTAGACATGTATCTTCATGTAAAGGCATTCTTAATAATCCACCTACCTCAATAAGGAATTCTTACTCCTTGAAATCTGTCATAGTCTCGATCAACATATATCTGTCAAATCATATATATAATGTCATTTTTCTAATCAAAGGTACATACTACATGGTCTTTTGATCACCCTAATGTAATATGATCTGAATCTTTCTTCCTTGAATATCCTATATCCATGGGTTTAATATCATCTATACAAATACTACCTATATCATACATAACAATCTAATTTACATTAATGTTTTTGATCATACAAGATCTCATCTTGTTTGATCATCCTTATCTCACTTACTATTTTGATTAAGGTTAGATAATTTGCTATCTTTTTATGTTCTTATTATTATTCAACCAGTTAGTGTCTTACTTGGTTGAAGATAATTTATTTCTTCCTATCACTAGACAACTCCTCCTTATTTCAGGATGACCAATACTTACCAGTTAAAGTCTGATCAAAAAGTGGTTAATACAACCCTCATGTAAGGAGGCATTTAGACCTTTCTTACGTCAATGAGAGGTGAGGGAAAAGCACTTGGCTCTTGTATACCCCCTATAACCACAATGTTCAGAGTCCACTGGAGTGGTACTAGCTCAACCTTTGGCAAGGTTCCTATGAGCTCTTTACCTTAAGTCCCTTCTCTAATTGATTTTAATTAATTTCCATGGATATGCACAATGTCATCCATGGATGTTCATTATTTTCCTACTTTGGGCCAAGGAAATGATAAATCATTCCTTATATTGTCCTACTAACTATAGCCCTTATTAAGTCAAAATCATTCATTCATCTTAGTTGTCCATGAATTTCTATATTTCATTAGTTTATATTTTTGGTGATTTATGCTCCTTATATCTTAACAATTACTTAACAATTGAATAAAATTTGACAATAAGTAAATCATCAACTTGGAAGCATAAATCAAATATAAGTTTAACAACTATATACTAACATTCTTCCTATGAATGTAACTTAAGCTAGTGAAATAAAACTAACATGATCTTAAGTTATGAAACACATCTTCTCTCATAATGAAATTATGTTTAAATCCTAATTTATACTAACATGATCTTAAGATAATAAAATCTACTTACAAATTACTCATTTAGGGTATATCATACTAAAATTTAAAGATTATACTATCATGCTTTCTAACTTAGAACATAAATCACATTTACACTTCTATATCCAATAAAAGACGATTAAAACTTAAAACATAAATCACATTTACACTTCTATATCCAGTAAAAGACAATTAAACTAATTTTATTAAGATTATTATAAACCTTTAAATATGATCCAACCATTAGATCTTAGGTGTTTTCCTTTAGATAAAGGGTTTTAATTACCTATAAGGCTTTCAATCCATTAAGATCCAAAAATCATATCCACTTGATTTTGTCACATTTGATCCATGATCTAACTGGATTCCATCATAATATCATCCCTTTAATCCATTCCAAGGATCTGATCATACTTGTTCTCATTGATCAAGTGGGTCCCTTTGTATTTTTTTATTTTTATTTTAGGGTTTTTCTACCATAAAGGGTAGATCCCCTATTTTATCCAAGATCTGTCCAAATTAACCATAGATATTACTTTATTATATTATTATATCATCACTAAAATAAATTTCCAAGATCTGATCACCTCAGATCTTGAAGATCTTAGAAATTGGACACTTATTTCCAAAATACAGAAAAATACAAAAATAAATTTTAGAAATATTATGAATTCATTAGAAACTAGACATTACAAGCTTTCCATAGCTTCTTTCTGATCTCAATTTGGAGTTCATATGACTCCACAATCTTAAATTGAAGTTTCCAGCCGTTCATAGGGTCCAGATTTGATCTGGGCCCACCAGAATTAATCTCTCTCAATTGAGGGTCCAAACCTTGTCAGATTTTCTTGAAAATTGTAACCTAGGGGTTTTTGACCCTTCTAGATTGATTGGACAGCTCAGAATTTCAATCTGAGCTCTCTATCACCATAATTTGAAGGGTCTGGTATTTACTTTATTTTTGCCATTTTTCATTCAAATTAAATTACAGAAAAATAAAAAATTACACTAAAACATAATAAATATGCATGGGAAGTAGTTCCACCTACCTTATTGGAGCAAAACAATCTAATTGATACCCAATTTGAGAGAATTACCGGTTGATGATAATATAGCCCAATTATCCACCTTTTTGTGATTTTCTGTTGTTGGAACCGTTGGGTCTTGAAATTGATTTGGGGCTTTTGTATATACTGTAGTATAGGATATTATGGATGGTGTAATTGATGAGATTATTCCTGGAACATAGTGCCTAATTGAATTTAGGTCTCTTGTTCCAATTAGAAAGAGGAGAGAGAAATAAGGAAAAGAGAGTTTGGGGAGGGATGAAGGGGAATTTGGGGCTGAAATTCCAAGGAAGATTTGGAAATTTCGTGGTTAAGGTTGTGAAAATTTTTAAAAAATTTTGGGACATATTTATAGCCAAATTTGAATTTTTTATCATTTCTTTTAATAAGATATTTTATTACTTTAGAATTTTTAATTACTAATGCATTCTCCATTCCCACTACAATCTCCACTACCATCTCCACTACCAGCAATAATGCACGGAAAAATTATTGGTGCTACTAGAACGTTGGGCCACTTTGTGGGCCCCACTTTTATGTGAAAAGACCTTTTTGCCCTTTTAACTCCTAAATTGGAGAATAATAGGCAATATTTGTCCAAACTCGGAATCGAGCGTACTTAGTGGCATTGGAATCGTATTTCGAAGTACTTCATGAATATTGAGGTCTTATTTCTTGGATATGGGATATGGGTAAAATTACCATTTTACCCCTAAATGGAAAAATTAAGGAATTTTCATTTTAACTCAGAATTGAACGTACTTAATGTTGTTTCGATCAGTTTTCCAAGTACATCCATAATTTCTAATTTTTAGTTTATAATATAATCTCTATAAAAATAGAATTTTCAATAACCTAATATTCCAGCCCAGAATTTCTAAAAATTCAAACTTTATTAATTTTCCTTAATAATTTACAAAAATTCGGGGTCATTACATTTTTTCTCTTCCCCGAGTAGATCCCTATTAGATCTGTGCTTTTCTGGAGATCGAGGGATACCCAGATCGGGTTTCCCTAATTCCTTTCATCTCCGGCAAACTCTTTCTCTAGTTCCCATTCCTTTCTGGCAACAACCACATTCAGGCATGCCCAGATCCTTCCCCATCTTCTCCGTATACCGAAACCTCTATTAAATTCTTGGGGCAATGGCCTGGGCATGAACGACTGGAGTGCTCAGACCCCAAACCACCTAAGTTTTTTACTTTTTTCCTCTTGTCATCTACAAGGCACATGGTCAAGCCTCCAAGCCAGCCAGTTGGCGTGCCCAGATCGTCCCCATGGTCTCCCTCTCTATGATTGTTCTCTATTGAGTCCAAGCAAAGGAACTCGATGATCACCCATGAATAACACTAAGTTTTTGCCACCCACCTACATTTTTCGATGCCCAAGATTGGACTGCGCCCAATCTGGCCACCAACCACCACCACCTCCATCATCCCTGCCACTAGCATAACCCAGTTTAACCCTTGACCATCAAACCTAGATTCTGAGCAATCCATGAGGAGTTTTGGAAATCCAAAACTACCCTCATGATCCTTGTGATGCGAGGAATGAAACTTTTCTTCCCAATTTGTGATCTAGAATGATCCAACCATTGAATTTACCTAACAATTAATCGACGGTGAGATCATCTGATTTGTGATGATCTAACTCTATTTTTCAAATCCAATAGTCTACTATGACCATTAGGAAGTGGAGATCAAGAATCTAATGAGAGATTTAAGATCAAATGCTCGATTGGAGAAGATCCCGCCGATCTTGATCAACGGCGAGATCAATCAAGGATCCAAGTAAGGAAAGTGATCAAGCTCTATGATCTTGGTCAATTCTACCTATTCGATTAGACCATTTAGTTAGAAATTACTAATTGATTGTTTCATTTAGAAGGTTTAGGTGAAAAGGAGGACTCGATCAGCTAGTGGAAAATGGATGAACAAGCTACACAAGGTAGGTGGAGAATTAAGAAAGCATGTCTTAATAGTGAGATGCATGTTTTTTTAAACATGATCTTATTCTTATGATAGATATTATATCATTTAAATTGTTCATTTCATATGATATATGATGATGAAAAATGTTTACTTGTGAATGATGAAAATTTGTGATTTGAAATGCTACATGAATGACATGCTTAAAATTGAAGCCTACTGAATGATATTAAATGATACACATGATCAATTCTTAAAAATATCATAGCTATTATTGTGATAAAAAGATATTTATGATACATGGGTACCATTACATCATATGTGATGTATAAGCCAAGGATTTTACGTTACATCCCTAGTGGGCGATCACCTAATAAGTGAGGATGTTATGATTATGATAAGATATTCATATATATATATATATATATATTGTGGACAGGCAAAACACCTGTATATTAGTATTTTATATATAGGCATGGTGGCTTGTGATTTTGTTTTCCACAACCCTAGGACTGGGAATGTTATGCTAGGGAAGTTATGAGGGTTTGGCCCAATGAAAGGTTAAATGTAAAGTGGGCCAATCATGGGAAGGCTGCCACTATTACAACCGTTGTCCCCCCATGTGGACATGGATTTTGTTGTTTCCACTATTGGTATCAGTGGATTATTATGCAGTTATCCGAGCTCGTTGTACAAATTTAGACTGGGGCATAGTAGTCATTGTGTATTTTGTATTATTATGCACATCCGGGCTTTTGGAAAAATGAATTTCAAAGAAAACTATTATCCCCTATATTTGAATTTTAAAATTAGAGGCATGCCACCTTTTGAAAATAAACGCGAAACATTTTCATGAAAAACCCGGGGTGTCACCGGTGAGCTCTTTGATTCAATACAAGATCCCACCAAAGTTTAGAGACCTAGGATGTCCTACAATCACTTGGTCACTGCCGATCATGTCATAGATAGGGCACTTCTTAACTTATGGGCTGGTGTTAATTTGTTGCCATACTTTGTCTGTGAGCAACTTAAACTCTATGAGTTAAAACCAACCACCAATTAGCAGACAGATCTATCAAGATACCTCGTGGTTTGGTTGAAGATGTCTTGATACAAGTGGATAAGTTTTATTATTCTGTTGATTTCATTGTACTAGACACCCAACTTGTATCTGATCCATGAAGTCAAATCCCAGTCATTCTTAGACATCCATTCTTAGCAACATTCATTATTAACTGTAGGAATGGTGTAATGACACTCTTGTTTGGCAACATGATGGTTAAGCTTAATGTTTTTAATGTCGATCAACAACATTTAGACCTCAATGATCCCTGTGATGTCAACTTGATAGAGAGCCTAATTAATAAGATTCATTTACCATTGTCCATCTTTGACCCACTCGAGGCTTGTCTCATGCACTTTAATAGAGAATTTGATATAGACAAGTCTATTGAGGTGGTCAACAATCTTTTAGATGTTGCACCAATCATGAATACCTCCAAGTGGGGTCCTTATGTGGAACCACTCCCACCATCTAAATCTGACTCCATACCCTTAGTAGAGTAACCACCATCTTTGGACCTAAAACCCTTGCCTGACAACTTGAAATATTCATACATAGGCCCAAATGAAACCTTAGCTATAATAATAGCATCAAACTTAGATAAAGAACAGGAGGGTAAGCTTTTAGATGTTCTTAAGCAACATAAAACTGCTCTAGGGTGGTCACTAGTAGACATAAAAGGGATAAGTCTAGCCGTGTACATTCATAGAATACATCTAGAATAAAATGCAAAACCTTTTAGGGAAACCCAAAGATGATTGAACCTCTCATGAAAGACGTGGTTAGAGATGAAGTCTTAAAGCTCTTAAATGTTAGCGTCATATACCCAATCTCTAATAGCACTTGGGTCAGCCCCGTTCAGGTTGTACCTAAAAAATATGGGATCATGGTAGTAAAAAATGAGGATAACGAGTTAGTCCCCACCCGCATGACCACTGAGTGGAGAGTTTGTATTGACTATCAAAAGTTGAACGCAGTTATAAGGAAAGATCATTTTCCTCTACCCTTCATTGACTAAATGCTATAGAGGTTGGTAGGACATAGCTATTATTGTTTTCTTGATGGATATTTTAGTTACAACTAGATTCCTATAGCACCAAAGGATTAGGAGAAGACCACCTTCACCTGCCCTTTTGGAACCTTTGCCTACAAACATATGCCTTTTGAGCTTTGTAATGCTTTAGCTACATTTCAAAGGTGTATGTTAAGTATTTTTTCAGACATGGTAGAAAGATTCCTTGAGGTGTTTATGGATAACTTCTCAATATTTGGGTCATCATTTGATGAGTGCCTGCACCACTTGAAGTTAGTCCTTGCAAGATGTTCGGAAAACAATCCTGTCTTAAACTGTGAAAAGTGTCATTTTATGGTACAAAGTGGGATAGTATGAGGCCACATAATATCACCCAATGGGATAGAATTCAATAAGGCAAAAGTGGACTTAATAGCCAACCTTCCTCCACCAAGGACGGTGAAAGAAATTCTCTTCTTTTTAGGACATGCTGGCTTTTACAGATGATTCATCCAAGATTTTAGCAAAATTGCCAAGCCCCTATGTAATTTTCTTACAAAGGAGGCCACTTTTGACTTTGATGAAGATTGTGAGAAAGCATTTGAGTGTCTTAAGGCTGAGTTGACTTCTGCACTTGTTATCTGACCACCAGATTGGAACGCCCCTTTTGAGATAATGTGCAATTCGTTGGATTATGCTATTGGAGTTGTTTTGGGGCATCACATTGATAAACTTGCCCATGTGATATATTATGCTAGTAAAACACTAAATGATGTGCGACTCAACTCTTCAACCATGGAGAAAGAGTTGTTAGCTGTAGTATTTTCTTTGGATATGTTTAGATCTTATCTATTAGGGTCTAAAGTTATAGTATACTCAAATCACGTGGCCTTAAAGTATCTCCTTTCTAAAAAGGCTGCAAAACCTAGGTTGACCCATTGGATACTACTACTACTATAAGGGTTTGACTTGAAAATTAGGGACAAGAAAGGTTCAGAAAATGTAATAACAGATCACTTATCTAGATTAGTGGTGGCCACACTAGTGATCAAGGGCTTATAACTAAGTCATTCCTGGATGAATAGTTATTACATGTTTTCCAATTACCTTGGTATGGAGATATTGTTAATTATCATGCTACAGGACAAATGACTAATCATTGGACCAAACAAGACAAAAAGAGATTTTTAACCGAGGTTAGATATTTTACTTGGGATGATCCGTACTTATTCAAGTATTGTCCTCACCAAGTAATTAAGAGATGCATACCATATAGTGAACATAATCGAGTCATATCTTTTTGTCATGATCATCCATTTCAGCTTTAGAAAGACCATTGCAAAAATTTTGCAGTGTGGATTTTATTGGCCTACCATATTTAAGGATGCACATGCTTATTGCAAAGCATGTGTAATGTGTCAAAAGTTAGGAAGTTTAGGAAGGAGACATATGATACCCTTAAACTCAATCCTTGTCATAGAACATTTTGATGTTTGGGGCATAGATTTTATGGGACCTTTTCTTAATTCTTTTGGAAATTTGTACATCCTAGTGAGATGGACTATGTGTTCAAGTGGGTGGAGGCTGTAACTTGCAAAACCAATGACCACAAGGTTGTGGTAAAAAATTTAAAAGAAAATATTTTTGCGCATTTTGGTACTCCTAGAGTCATAATAAGGGATGTGGGAAAACACTTTTGTAATAAGGATTTTGAGAATTTAATGAAAAAATATGGTGTCAACCATAGGATTCTACCCCATACCACCCTCAGACCAATGGTCAAGTAGAGGTATAGACTATAGAAATTAAGTGAATTTTAGAAAAGACAATCAATCTAAATAGGAAAGATTGGCCTCTGAGTGTGATGACCCGAGTTTTCACATGCAATTTTAAATGCAACACCAATGCCTAAGGTGGGATCCCGATTTGAAAAACAATGCAGTGCAACGGAAAAATCTTTTTTTTATGTTAAACTCATTTTAAAAACCCCGAGTGTCATTTGCTTTTAGAACAACCAAAGTAATTTTTGAAAATTTCTGTCTTCCCAGGTCTATCCAGTCACAGCTCACAGCCCAACTGTAAATAAATACAGATACATGTCCAAAGGAGTAGAGAGTTTACTTACATTCATACTTGTCTCTTCTTCATTACTTGATTGTAATACTAACAGGTCCTGATGCTTCTTCTACTCGTGAGTAGAGCTATCCTGAAAAATGATAAAGTTGGGTGAGTATTTTCCATACTTAGTAGGTGATCTGATACTACTATTTTGAAAACACAGTATGCATCATGCATGGTTCCAAGAGCTGTTCATATAAAACATCAATGATTTCTTTTGTGTAAGCATGCATAGTTATGCATAAAACATGAGTTCATGGATACAAATTCAACTATGAAATCCGTATGCGATTCACATTATATAAATATGATTTAAAGATAAAGCAATAGATTTATATACGTAGATCTCGGCAAATGCATCAAACCAGTAGCCAAATATAATAATCATGAAAATCTTAAAGTAGTCATCATTCAAGCATATGCTAGTATCATGCACATACGTCTCTCGGCGTACATGTCACGCCAACTGGTCACGAGTACTCGTCTATGACCATCTCAATGCTATATGCATATCAAGCACACCGAAATCATAGGGCCACTATGCTCCTCCGCAGGCTGCCTCTTTCAGCGATATGCCCACTTGGGACTCGAGGTTGCATTCCCACCGCAGGCTGCCTCTTTTGGCTATCTGCCTACTTGGAACTCAGGGTTTTATTCCCTATGTAGGTTGCCTCATTCGGCGATCTACCTACTTAGCATAGTACCCAGCAGGCTCAATAGCCCAAAAGCATCTATAGATAAAGCCTTAGCTCAATTGTCGCAAATCATGCAATTTATGCAATCATTTTCAATGTCCACTTTGGGTACCTCACACTACCTGGCCCTCACAACTGCCTAACCAATGTCTTTTGGTCACTCCTGTGTCTTTTGGCAACCCTCGAGGATATGCAATCTTCGTAAATCAAGTACTTTATGCATTTCTTTTCAAGACATGCGAGCAATGCATAAAAATCACTTTATGCTAGTATCGTGTTTAAAACCATAAAACATGTCCCAATCTCAAATCAACATAAATCATGCAATTTATGGATTTATTTTCAACGTATGCAAGTATTGCGTAAAATGTCATGAATCCGTAACTCGTATAAAAACATTACTTCTCAACAGCATTCTTCAATTCAATGCAAGAGTTCTCAAATATATATATATATAAGTCATGAAAGCAGGTCCCGCATACTTGTATGAGAACAATGTGGTTTAAAACACATGCTCAATGTAGTAGTAAAAGCATGTAACTATGAAAGTTTGGAAAGTATATTTGGAAAAACATTGCAGCATCAGACAACCTACCTCGAAGTCTCCTAGAGTCGCGTCCTTCATCACTCAACCCGACCCTGGGTCTCACTTATAAACTCCTGGATATGAATGATAACAAGGAGCCCTTATCAATTTCAATTCATTTAGACATTAGATCGCTAGATTTTCCTTTTAGGGTCCATGGTCCTTACCTAATTCATTGTCAGGATAGATCCTATGATGTGGATCTACTATTCCATGGTTAACTTTGTAAATTGTCCTCTAATCCTAACTTTATAGTCTTATCAGGTCGGCGTATCCCAGTTCTCAGGACACCAGTGCATCCTGGTTGAACCGTGACCACCTCACGTGCGTGTGCGCCCAAAGGCCATGCCAGGGACCGCGTTTTACACGCGCACATGTGTGCTCAAGTGACGCACTATGACGCGCATCCTGGATGGCATTGCACGGATGCACCTTTGGTGTAACATGGTGTGTCTCAGCTCCCAAGGCACCCTCGTGCATCCTGGTCGAGCAAGGACCAGTGCCCCGCGTCGCGCGCACACCCGAAGGCCGCACCTGGGACAGTGTACGCACTGTCGTACACCCGGAACCCATCCCAGGGAACCTATCCTAGGCGTACGTGGAGCATGGCGTCCCTGGGATGCCTTGTTCATGCAGGGCCGACTGGAACCGGTCTTGGAGCATTTTTCAGCCAGGAAATCCAACTGGAAAATGGTTGGGAAAAGACCAAATCTAGCATGGATCTGGCCTGGGGGAAGCAAATGGAGAGAAAAAGGGGGGAAACGGCTTACCTGGTAGCCTAGGGACGCCTCTTTTTTTCTGGCAGTGCGTTTCCCTCCACGCCTGCCAGAGTCTGTGTTGTCCGGAACCCATGAAGAAGGGGAAAACCCCAATGCCAGACCGAAAAGGAGAAGAGGGGAAATGGGGAGACGGGAACGGAATGATCGGCCTGACTAAGGCCTGGCCGTTGCCGGAAAATGCAGAGGAGACTGGCTTGAGACGGGTTTCCGATTTAAGATGATGAAGCCATGGCCCCTAGGATTATCACCATTCATTTGTCCATTTCCCTCCCACAAAAAATCAAAGAAATGCGGTCAATATGAGGAAGAAAACAAAAAATGGAAAAATTATGCAAAAATCCTAATATAATGCACCCTAAACCTAGACTAGAGGAGAATAACCTAAAGTATGGAACAAAACAAAAATGATTGCAACTCCGTAGCAACAGCACCAAAAACTTGTTATGTATTTTAATTTAACTCGAAAGCACATGAATCATTTGCAATATAGTATGCTAGTAAAGTTGATCCCTCGAAGAGTTGAACTAATGTGATGTTGGTGGTCCCTACTTTAAACTATCTAACGTCACCAAAATTCAAGAGATATTTTTAACCTAAACAAGAATTGGAAATTAATACATGAAATTGGAAATTAAGCAAAAACAAGAAACATGCTAAATTTAGAACTTTCCTAAAACATGCACTTTCAAAAATTAAAGCTTTTCCTAAATTAAAAACTTCTATTTTTATGACTTTCCAATCTAAAAAATTTCCTAAGATGCAATTTAGCAACTTTCCTAAACTAACTTTTCTAAACATGAAATTAACAACTAATTTAAGGGAAACATGATTTAACATACTACTTTCCTAATCATGCAAAACTAATAAAACTAAGCAACCAAATCAACTAAGTTAGCATGTGTGAAAAAATTAATTACTTCCCAAACTAACTAAGCTGCAAACTAATGTAATCTAACCTTGACTAAACAAGAGAAATAAAGAAAAAATTACCACTAACAAGCAATGAAAGGAAAACTAACCAAGCATCATGAATGTAACCAAGGAATGATATGTATGATTCATTGGATAAGAGTGGATTTAATCAACTACTTTGGAAACCCAAGAATGTAATATTATTCTAACATTTACTAAGCTAGCAATCTAGTTGGTCTCTTGAAAAATCAATTGAAGACAAGTTTTATGTGGCTGGAAATTAACATGAACCATTCCCTAAAAGAAATTCCAGCAGCATTGTAATTGAATCATTCAATGAATAGAACATGTAAAACATGGAATTAATCACTTATAATGCAATCAAACATTTAATAACAAAGATAATTAATAGTTGGATACAATCATGAATTGAAAATTCCAACTAACTTCATTGAATTATAGAAAAGATTCATCAACATAATTCACATACATGTAATACAGATCTGAAATATAAATTCCATTACAATGATGTTCACAGATTCTCAATAAACCCTTAATTATAAGCCAATTCTTCTTCACTTATTCCAACAATCAGTCATGAACAAGCATTCCTAAAATCAAGGGAAAATCATATGGAATAATAATGCAACAACCAATGGAAACTCAAGCAAACAAATCTAGAATTCAAGAAGGCTAGAAGAGAACAAAGATTCAATGAAAGGTAAAGGCCAAAACTAGATTCAAGATGACTTCCCTTGGCTGTCACTTCAAGGGAAAACCATCCTTGAATCTTAGTTTTAAAGTAAGGAAAGATAAAGAAAGACAACATAAACTAGCATGAAAAGAAGTAAATTCATGCGAAGAGAATAAGGAAGCTAACCAACCTTCAATGATGAATCAAATGCCCCAAAAAGCCTAGGTTGAACACTTGAGGAAGAAGCACACATCTTGGGAGGGAGTGGCAACACCCAAGGAGTCCACAAAACAAAAGAAAAAGATAGGAGAATGGGCAGTAGGAAGGGGGCATCTCCTTCGATATGAGGAGACATCTTTTTCCTGTTAAAAGGTCACCTTTGCTTGGATTTTTGCTGGGTAGTCTAGCTTTTCTCTTTTTCTTTCTAGGGTTCCTTAATGCTAAGGTGTGGTGGGGATTAAAGTGTCTCAATTTGAATGGCTAAGATAGGGGAAAAGATAGAATCTTCAAAGAGGTAGTGGGTGGAAGGTGGCTGTCTTAAGGAAGGGAAGTAGTTGGGAGATGCCACCTTTTTAGGAAGGACATCTCCCCCCTTCCAAAATCATTGAATCTCCTATAATGTAGGAAAGCAATTGGGAAAGGGATGGGAAAGAGATGGAGGGTGTGAGGTGGATAATTTTGGTTGGTTGGGAAGTTTCCTAAGAGGTGGAATGTGATAGAGTTTTGGAAAGATGCAACTCTACAATGGAAATTCGTAGTGCATCTTAAAGGTGAGGTGGAAATTGAGAAAAAAATGAGAGAAACACTAAAAATGAAATCCTCTTATCCCATTGGTCCACATGCCATCTTATTCTAGTAAGATTTCCCTTAATTATCTTAAAAATATCTCTTGAATGATATTCTTGAATCTCCTCCAATCCTAGCCTTCCATTTAGCTTAACATGATGGCACGGATGGCTAACTTTGAAGGCTCCATTAGGTAAGCTTCATGGCTGGCTTTGGAAGCTTTCTTGGCTCCAACCCTTGGCTAGAGTGGCTTGTATGGTTTGTCTTAAATTCCTTAGCTTGCAACCTTCTCTCATGGCTTATATGGCTATGGTGGCTTAAGTGGCTTCCATGCAAAGGCGGTGCGAATTATTGGATTAGTTAATGAGCCCACTTTGGCCATCTTTAGCTCCTTTATTCAAATACATTACTGGTCAAAAAGATGATCTTGGCCTTTGGTTTATGTTGAAGCGATAATTTTGAGGCTTTGACTTGATCTTCAATTTCATCCCAACCAATCTCAGCATTGGATCACCATCTTACATCCTACAAAAAAAAACTTAATTAAATCCTAAAAAAACATGATTGATCACATACTTACCTTGGATTAGCCTTTGGATCTACAAAATAACAAATTTTGTTTCATTAGGTCAAAAAATGCATGTTTTACGAATTTTGGTCTAAAAAGCCTGATTTACTAATATAAGTTATAACCCATAGGTCACTAATTAGGTGGTTTTTATGAAAATTTAAACACATATCACATGCCTTTTGAATGTGCTTTAGACTATTGTATTAGAGTAAATTAAAGTGATATTTCATTATGAAATGAGATGTTTATCTGCTAGGATGGATATGGATTGAGAAATGAGAATTTACTCCACTTAAGGACTTCTATGTATCATGCGCACACTGCCTTGTTGAATCTTAGAGTGGAATTGTTATGTTCTTGATATTAAATCCTCATGTCTACTTTAGCACATGATAAAAATAGTAACCTAGATCATAAATTATGTTGGAAAAAATGGAATTGAAACTAAGGTATGGCCTTAGGTTCTAAGAGGAGTTTACATTTCCTTTCTATAGCTTAGACTGGGGAAAAAAAAATAAAACAGAAAGGAAAAACATACGGTGTTCATGGCAGAGAACCTGCCTTGCCTTTCATAATGATGGGTGAGACCTTGGACTGATTTTAAAGCCATTCCATAGTCCCTTGTTGAGGCATGAAATAGCTTTAAGATGTGTGAGAAGTTGGAGTTACAATGGATTAAGGAAGCAAAGGAATAGGAGCATCAATTTCCTACTCATTTGAGTAAGAAACTTGATGTGCCATTCCTTCCCAATGTTTGGACAGATTTGCTATCGTTGGATGAATGAAAGTCTTGAAAAAATTAATTGACACCATTACTTCTTAGTACAAATTATGATTGATGAAAGGATTTTCTTGAAATTGTGAAGTATACATGGAGAAAAGATAGGGTTGGAAATACATCCATTGTAGGAACCTGCAGGGAGGCACCTTAAAGACTTAGAAATTTGGGCTACTTTTATTTGTTAATTATCTATTCATCAACTCAGAACTATGATTCCTTGATACCTTAAGATGTTTTAAAACTATGGGCCTTGAATGGTGTTGAGAGAAAGTCCAACTGGGTTGGTCTTTCCACTTGAAAATTGATGCACTATTCTAACCTAAACTAGTGAGAGTTATTAATGTGTAAAGCTTGTAAACTTTGTCGCTAAGGTGATGAAATTATGTTACCACTTGATTTTTATGTGATGTATGAATGTGCTTTAAGATTTCCAAGGTGTAGATTGATTGAATGCAGCATGATCCGGTGCATACAATTCCCTCTTCATTCACTAGTTTGATGCATAAAGTTGGTGATGGGAACTTAAGTGATTGTACATGACTTTCACTTCATATTAGCTACAAATCTATGATGAGATTATTGTTCCTTCGCTTCTAGTATCCCTTGTTATGGACATGGAATGAACCTCCTATGATAAGGACTTGGAATATTCAAGGGTTGATATGTTATAATTGCTCAAAAGGATATGCATCGCACTACCATTCACTTGTACTATAAATTTCTTCTAGGCATGACGTTTTAGTTATTCTAAATTACTTTTAATGCTTGTAACAAAATTCTGAAATCCTTACCATGTGGTGGTAATGACAATGGAAGAGGAACAAATTATTAGTAAATATTTGTGACCTAAGGAGGGTCCTAATGGAAGCATTTTACCAAGAATGGCAATCCATTGACATTGTTTTTAAACTTATAGATATGAGCATGTTATTGAATCACTCTTTGAGATCTCATAATCGCTATGACTTATGCATTGTGGATGATGATGTCACACCTGTGGTGGTTGAGATCTCTTACATACATGATGATTTTTATGATTCCTTTAAAATGCAACTTCATATCTGGAGTATGGGTGGATAGCTTATTTTGGAGCTAGGATTTGTATTTACTTTTTCAGTCATTATGGAGCATAGATTTGTATTTGCATAATATCTCTTTATTTAGAATTGATTCCATTTGCATTTAGCTCCTTATGGAGCATGGATCTATATTTGCATTTTAACACGTTATGATGCATGGATTACATTTACATTTGGCTTATTATGGAACACTCATTTATAGATGCATTATGTCTTATTATGGAGCCTCTTAGAAGGGCAACGAGTAAGTCCCTATTGAGACCCTACACTCAAGGAGTTGAATGGGCCTCTGTCCTTTGACATTAGTACCAACTCAATAGGAGCTAGCTTGATGGAAGCATATTGTAGGGTGTTCTTTCATGTGATGCACCTTAGGACCATTTGGCAACCCATGAGAGCCAGTGGAGTAGTCCGTGAGGTACCACGGCAATGTAGTAGTGTTGTTTGCCCAAGGGAGGAACCTAGGCTCACTACAAGGATCATGGTCTGGGTTTAACGAGGACATGTGTTGATATGTCAGTCACTCCACAGAGTTGTGACTTCATCCTTGGTGGTGGAATGATATAACCACTTTAGCTTGAAATGGTGACAATTAACTCGACCAATAAGTTAACCAATTGGGTCATTAATTGATGGTGAAGGCATCATGGAGGATTTATCGATTTAAGCTGTTATTGATACCAAATTTCTCATTGCATTAAGCAATGATTTTACTAATCCATTTTGCATTGACTTTCTAAGTTGGTTGTTCTTGTAGGAGTCAAGATGAAATGACTTTGTCAAACCGATAGGCATCATGAATGTTTTATTTATGCATATTATTGATCACCTATAATTGAAGAACTTGACATGGTTATGTTGTTATGCTAATGAGGATGCAAGGACTTAGTATGATTATAGGCTTTCATGATTTACAAATGCATGAAATTTTTTCTTGTGACTAAAATCAAACCCTTATGTGCAAACCTTGAAATCACGGAATTTTTGCTTTGAATTGCTATCAAATATTTTTGAGAAGTAGAGTGATGGGCCACATGATAGAGATGAATAAGCATAATACATACAACATAAAAGTGATTGAATTAATAAAATTGTTCAATATTGTATGCTTGTGTGCCATGTTTTTACTCAGCTTGGATTGTATCAGGTTTTCTTCTATTTGGGTGATTGTGCTCACCCACACCAACATTTTTTAGGCAAGAGTTTAGGGAGATTGAGTGCACAAGAGAAGGGGAAGGTGAAAGACATGACCACCCAATTAGAGGCATGGGAATTGAGTGGGTTGGGATATTTAGTAAAATTCTTTTTGGATTGTATTGCAGCACTTCTGGAACAAAATGTATTTATGTGGAAAATTAGCTCTTTTGGAATGTAAATGGACTATTAAAATGGTTTGGTAGTAGCAGACCCAGTTTGTGACTAGTGGATCCTATGCCATGTAGTCTATTCTAGCACACACACACAAATATATATATATATATATATATATCCTACTTTCGTTGACTATATATGAAGATTTGATGAAGTGACCCAATCTAAAGGGGAAATTTGTGAAAATTCCTTAGCACATTATAATTTTTCTAAACTCATAAATTATTTAACAAGATATTTGATGCATGTTTATAAAGAATAATTCAAGAATTATTTTTGAAGAATGAGGATAACACATGATATATATTGAAATATTACATATATACCTCTATATTTGTGATATTTTAGCCTCATAAATCACTTAACTATCACTAATCAGAGCTAATTCTACCATTTTGTAGGTCCAAGGTACAAATAAAAAAATACCAAAAATTGTGAATTTTACTGAAAAATGACTAATTTCACATTCCAAACTACATCATACTCGCACATGCCAAAAATGAGGTTGTAGAGGTTCAGAATGATCATTGGGTGTCACTATCAAAGTCAATGGTCAAAAATTCCATGTACAAATCCTACTCAAATGAGTATTAAAAGGTGGACATTCCATGTCAAGCACACTTATGGACATTTCATCACCTCAAGAAGCTTACAAAAGAAGTTCAATTCACATAGAAAGGGATCATGTACAATGAAACTTGGTTAGGGGAAAAGAAAAAGATCAAGGCCCACATGAAGACTTTTACTTATTTGCTCTATGTTGGATGTCTTATCCATACAAGATATTAAAGCACAATTGGTCCACATGAGATACATGAAGATCTCTCTAAAGAATTAGTACCATTCATCCTAGGGCAATGTGATATAACTATGGATAGAAAATGAAGTTTAAGGAAAATTTACATGTCATAAAGGCATCCATCCATCCAAGTAAGGGTAAGTATGATCTAATGGCTAGGGATGAAGTATTGGAATGATCAAAACCCTAGCCACCTTTCCCGTGTTGAAAAGTTAACCCAAAATCTTAAACAAAGGAAGACTTCAACCAACCATTCTCCTCCAAAGGTCCACATTCTTTTAGGGTTTCCAAAATCAAACCCATACTCCCACATGCACCCCCCACCCCCCGCCTCCCCCCCCCCTCCTTACGACTTTCTAAATTTGAGTCTCATTTGATTTGTTCACCTACTTTCCATTTATTTATCTTTTCTTTTCCTCTGTTTTTTTCCACTTATTACTTACCATTTTATCAATTTATTTCTTGTTATTTTCTGCTTATTGCCTTTCAAATTACATCCCAAACTCCGATTAGAAAAAGATGTCTCTCCCCGTCCTATAGCCACTTTTCTATTTTATTGTACCTCCTTCCCTTCATTCTTAAGCTACCTCTTTTTATTATTTTCCTTTTCCAACTTATTTCATTTATCCCTTAGCCTTTCCTCCTTATTTTTCTTTTCCTTTCCCGTCCTATTCCCTTCTGTCTCCACTCCACTTTTCCTCCAATTAAATTCCATTCCCCCATCTAGCCTTTGAATCAAATTTAATTTAAGTGGCTTGATCTTAACCATTGAATCCTCCTAAGTCCCACGTAAATTGAGGTGTTTTAAATGACTTAAGGATCATTCAACTTTCCCTAGATCTCAATGCCAAATTTAGGAGAAACAAAGGGAGGAAGATCATCCTCACCCAAGCTCCCTTCAAACTTCCAAGTTCAAATCCTTTGGAGATAAAGATAGGGTCTCAACTTATTCTAGTTCCTTTTCTTGATTTTTTATTTTTTTTTTCTCTCTTCCACCTTCTATCTCTTGTATTCAGCTTCTTCTAGCACACATTCACTTTAGGTTTTTTCTCAAATTAGATTGCGCATGCATCATCCATGTAGTTGCATAGTTACTTTGTAGTTTTTCCTTATTTTTTCATGTTAATTTCTCATCTTTCCTTACTTTTTAGTTCATACATAGCATTGTAATTCCTTTCATCTTAGAGTAGTGTAGATGTGTGATCATGTTTCTCTTCCATTCAATCAAGTTTTGCATGCATTAACGCTTTAGATTTCACATGTATTTCATCCAATTTGGAAGGATGCATTTTTTTCTATGGTGCGCAGATGGTAGATTTCTAACATACTTAGGTTGCAATCATGCTAATTTTCAAAATAAATCTTGTTTCCTAAGGTTATATTTCACTTTGTATATAAAGATTGTAGCATAAATTTTCATTTAGCTTCTTTTATTTCATTGATTTAAGGACTTTCCTAATTTAGAAGTAGGATATTTTTTTATTTTAGAACATGTTTAGATCTTAGATTCCTTCTTTTTATATTTAGTAACTTTCCATTTTTCTTTCCATACATCTTAGGATTATTTTAGAAATAATTTAGGATCATTTTAGAAGCTAATTGCATGATAGATTCTTAGATTCAGCACTTTTGTAGTTTAGAAACATTCATTTTCCTAATTTAGAAACTCATGTTTGAATTTATTTGACTTGCCATTTCCTTTTTCATACAGGTTAGGGTTAGTTTAGAAACTTCATCTATGTTGTCTTCTTAGTTATATAAGGCAATCCTAATTTAAAATTCCTTCCATAACATCTTAATTTCATGCATCATAGTCAAATAGTGTAAGCATCTCACTTTCTAAGTATGATGTACATGCACATACACTTGCATATTTGCATACAACCCACTTTCTAATTTTAGATTTCACGCATAATTTATGTTAGTTAGTTCATGCATCACTCACCTTTCTATTATTTCTAATTTCTTTTCATGAAGTTGAAATTAGGAAAAGGAAAGGATTCTTATGTATTTTTATGACAATAAGCTACTTTCTAATTTCTTGAGGTTGAGGAAACACACAAATCCAACCTTAAAGCCACCTAAATTCCTAGCTATGGGCATCATGTTGAAAGGTATGATTATAGCATGTACCTATTACTTGCTTCATCTCCTAAGCTTGGAATCGGTGAGTCCTAATACGACAACCACTATCTCCATTTTGTTTTCATTTTCTTCTATTTCATGTTTAAAAAAGGAAACTTCTTCTATGGTTGCCCTATTTTAAACATGAATGACCTCTCATCCCCTCTTTATCTAAACTCCTTCAAGTTACCCTCTTTTTGGATTTTCTAGCTTAGGAAAAATGCCATAACTTTCTTTATTTCCATTTCCACCATTCTTCTCTCTTTCCTAGGGTGGAAATTGTTTAGGAATAATGTTAACCTCTCTTTTCTAGACTGTCCTAATACTCCACCCCTAATGATCATTTGATATGTGATTTGTTTTGGTTTGTGGCATACCAAGTTAAGGGGATGAGAAAAGCTTGGTAGTAACTTTAATGTATTTTGGGTTGAAGAGAAGTGTACAATCTCCTGTTGAATAACACAATATGAGGAACTAATACCAGAATTCAAGCCTAGACTTGAAGGATTTTTATTTGCTTTCCTTTATTTTTATTGCTTGCCTTATTATCAAATTAATTTATGAGAAGCTCTTTCCTTATTTTCTTTCCTTAGTTAGTCTCTTATTTCATTAGTTAGTTCCTTAATTAGTCTCTTGTTTCATTAGTTAGTGTGACGACCCAGGTTTTTGAAAACATGATTTGTAAAGTATTTTGAAAGGCATGGCCCTTAAGAGTGTAAAAAATTTTCGCAAAACAAAACAGCGGAAATTCTTTTCTTTAGAACTTGTTTTGAAAACCCAAGTCACTCCTTGAACATACTCTTTACTTTGTAAGTTATGTATATCTATATACATACATACCCTTCATGGGTAAACCAGTTAAATTCGTGAAAATAGTCAAATATCACTCCCAACTAAGCTAATCAATTCTCTTCATTTTGAGAATTTAGTATTACAGCTAATCTCATACTGGGAATTTCCCTTCTTGGGAAATATGAGAAATATTGGTAATATACAATTACCTAGCATTTCATTATGCTATAACATAAGGCATTTCACTATGCCTATTCCCATATGCATCATAATGCAAAATAATCAGAAAAGTTGCTATGCTGCAGTCTGATCCGTACTAGCGTGCTCGGATAACTGCCCTGTTCACCACTGATACCACGGTGGAAAATATTATGTCACTGCCCGTATGGGGGGGCAAGACTTTCACAGTGGTGGCCTTCCCATAATTGCCACCACCTGACTTTTAGCCTCTCATTGGGCAAGGTATCATCATATCATCAAATTTCAAGGAGCGGGTGGCCAAACCCTCATAACTCCTCTAGCAATAGCATCCCCTAGGCTTATGCCTATTAAAACAAACTCACAAGCCTCCAAGCTTGTATGTAAAATAGATTTCATATATATATATATATATCAAACCATATGTCTGTTTACTTAGGGCTGAAATATTTTTTAGTTCCCTATTCACTTATAGTTTAGTCATTAACCATCTTATAGGTGTTTGGTTGGATCATAAGATTTTCAAGAGATTTAGTACAAGTATTATCATTACTCTTGTCAACATAAGATCATGAGTACAATCATGTATATCTCATGTAAATGCATTCATCAAATCCTCCTACCTCAATAAGGTATTCTTACTCCTTAAAATTTGTCATAGTCTCGATCAACATATATCTGTCAAATCATATGTATAATGTCATTTTTCTAATCAAGGGTACATACTACATGGTGTTTTGATCATCCTTATGTAGGATGATCTGAATCTTTCTTCCTTGAATATCCTATATCCATGGGTTTAATATCATCTATACAAATACTATCTATATCATGCATAACAATCTAATTTACATTGATTTTTCTTTTTCCTTATTGTTTTTTATCATACAAGATCTCATCTTGTTTGATCATCCTTATCTCACTTACTATTTTTATTAGGGTTAGATAATTTGCTATCTTTTTATGTTCTTATTATTATTCAACCAATTAGTGTCTTACTTGGTTGAAGATAATTTATTTTTTCCTATCACTAGACAACTCCTCCTTATTTTAGGATCACCAGTACTTACCAGTTAAAGTCTGCTTAAAAAGTGGTTAATACAACCCTCATGTAAGGAGGCGTTTAGACCTCTCTTACGTCAATAGGAGGTGAGGGAAAAGCACTTGGCTCTTGTATACCCCCTATAACCACAATGTTCAGAGTCCACTAGAGTGGTACTAGCTTAACCTTTGACAAGGTTCCTATGAGCTCTTTACCTTAAGTCCCTTCTCTAATTGATTTTAATTAATTTCCATGGATATGCACAATATCATCCATGGATGTTCATTATTTTCCTACTTTGGACCAAGGAAATGATAAATCATTCCTTATATTGTCCTTCTAACTATAGCCCTTATTAAGTCAAAATCATTCATTCATCTTAGTTGTCCATGAATTTCTATATTTCATTAGTTTACATTTTTGGTGATTTATGCTCCTTGTATCTTAAAAATTGAATAAAATTTGACAATAAGTAAATCATAAACTTGAAAGCATAAATCAAATATAAGTTTAACAACTATATACTAACATTCTTCCTATGAATGTAACTTAAGCTAGTGAAATAAAACTAACATGATCTTATGAAACACATCTTCTATCATAATGAAATCATGTTTAAATCCTAATTTACACTAACATGATCCTAAGATAGTCAAATCTACTAAAAAATTACTCATTTAGGGCATATCATACTAAAATTTAAAGATTACACTATCATGCTTTCTAACTTAGAACATAAATCATTCTAAAGGTCGTGCTAGGGACCATGTTTTGCATGCGCACATGCGTGCTCAAGTGACGCGCTACGACATGCATCATTGCCCCGTGCATCCTGGTCGAGCTAAGACCCGTGACCCATGTCGCGCGCGCACCCGAGGGCCGCACCTGGGACAATGTACGCACTGTCGTACGCCCGGAGTCCATCCCTGGGACCCTGTCCCAGGTGCACATGGAGCAAGGCGTCCCTGGGACACCTAGCTCATGCAAGGTCGTCTGGACCTGGCTTGGGGCATTTTGTTCATGCACGGCCTGCCCAAGCCAGCTTGGGCGGCCAAGAACCCGGTTGGAGAACGACTGGAAAGGACCATATCTGGCATGGATTTGGCCTGGGGGAAGCAAACGAAGAGTAAGGGAAGAGAAATGGCTTACCTGGGCTGCCTGGGGAGGTCCTTTTTCCGGTGGTGGAACCCTCGTTCCTGGTTTTGAGCATCCTTTGTCGCCGGAATTTCATGAAGAGGAAACCCCCATGACAAGATCGGAAAGGGAAGAGAGGGGAATGGGAGAATGGTTAAAGGAATGGCCAGACAGACTTGGCCTGGCCATTACCGGAAAACATAGAGGGAGGGTTTTCGGTTTTTGCCGGAAACCCTAGTCTCAAATGTCTAGAAAACGTGGTTTTTTGGAGAGGGGAGATGGGGTTGGATTCCATTTTGGGTGATTTTTGAGGCGTTGGATTCCATTTTTCGAGTAGAATCTAATGGTACTAAGTTTCCTTACAAATTCCTTTGTTTACTATTTTAAATAAAATCAAACATTCAACACAGTTCATGTCCTATAAGATGTCCAATTTTTGTCAAAATAGCATAAATTGCTCAGGCATTACAAGCACATAGTCGAAAAAAGAGCTATGCAGACAAAAGGTGTAATGACTTGGAATTCAAAGTTGGAGGTCACATATTTTTTAGGATCTCGATGACAAAAGAAGCCATGAGATTCAGTCCTTTCAAGAACCTAGAGAGGATTGGTAGAGTAGCATACAGGTTACCTTTGTCAACTCAGCTAGTTGAAGTTCATGGTTGTGTTTCATGTGTCGATGTTGCAATAATAATTCCCATATGTCTTTCATGTGCTTGAACATGTATCAATTGAATTGCAACCTAATCTAACATTCAAAGAGAAGACTATATGGATTTCAGACTAGAAGTAGCGAAAACTAGGAACCAAGAAAATTTCATTGGTCAAAGTTTATGGCAATACCATACAATTGAAGAGGCCACTTCGGAGGCCAAAGTGACATGAAGTAGAGCTTTTTGGAGTTATTCTTGAAATTAACTTAAAAATTTCAATGAAAATTTTATATAAGGGGGGAGAAGGATGTAACAACCAAGATTTTTAGTTATTTAATGAAGGAATTTTAAGAAGTTAAAACAATAAGATAGAATGGATTAGTTGATTAGCCTTTGTGACTCTTTACTTCAAGATTGGAGGTTCGAGCCATCCATCTAGCAGAGTAAGTGAGAATTATTCTTTTTTCTTAATGTTGCATTTTGGCACATTTTCCAATAGGAGTCCAAAATGCTAATTAGTCAAATATGTTTTTACTTGAGCTAAATCTTGGAACCTAAGTGGCCCAACTACTTGAATTAGAAGCAATGGGAAGCGAATGTCCTATGTTGGAATGTAATGTGGTTAGGTACAAAATGTGGACATATGAATGATTAGATGGATGAGATTGGATGGCTAGGATGTTAGCTAGGAACTCATTAATGAAAAGACATCTTAGCATTAAAAGCTGGTTGAGATATGTAGAGCTAGGATGAGAATTAGAAACACTTAGAAAGAGGTGTGGGATGTTTTAGCAAGGAGGCTAGAAAGGTGGGGAATAAATCTAAAAGATATGTCCCATGTATAGAAATAAGGTTAAAATAGTTATATAGATTAGAAAGTGTAGGATAAGATGAATTTGAGCTGGAGCAAAGAAATAGAAACTCACCAAATGTAAGGAACTAGATTTCTCAGTCATTCAGTTATGTAATTTTGAAAAGTTAAAACAATAGAATGGAATAGGAAAATTGGTCTGACAATGTAACAACTAAATTTAAGCTCAGAGGTTCAAGCCTTACTTCTAGTAGAGTAAGTTAGAATTATTCTTTTCTCTTAATGTTACAATTTGGGATGTTTTCTAATAAGAAGGCTCGCAGTGTTAAAGATGTTTTTACTTAAAGATCATGCATTTGAATTCGAGCTTGAAACCTATGTGACCCATCCACTAGCATTAGAAACAAAGTGAAGAAGATGTCCAATGGTGGAAACATGTAGGGTTGGGACGGTTTTTAATTAGAAAGAAATGAGATGCTAATGGAAAGATGGTGGAGCTATAATTGAAAATAGAAACAAAGTTGTAATGGGACATCGCATACTAAAGATTTGTTGTAACTAAGCAGGAAACATGGACTTGTGACAATTAAAAGGTGTGTATAGGATAGTTTATACAAATAAGATTTGGATTGTTTAGATATGAAGGTGGGAAACCAACTAGAAAAGATAATTTAGAAAGAGACCTGAAAGGTGCAGAGAGGTAAGGTGATGTTTTGGATTAGGATGGGCGAATTGACTTGGGTAGCATACAATTCAAATGGAAAAACATATAAGATAGGGACATCTTGTCCTAAGGAGTAGCTGAAAAATGTTCAAGTGAGGAAGGGAAAAATATAGTGGGAAAAGAGAGAAAAAAAAGGAGAAAGAGAGTGTCAATGTGTTTAAGAAGAAAGTAGTAGAAGAAGGGGAGGAAGAAAAACATGTAGGGGCCATAGGAGATCCTCTAAGCTAGATATCCTTTCTCTTCCAAAAAAAAGGAAAAGCCTTTCAGTTGATTGATTCTTTAGCTAATTGTTCAATAGTCTTACATTGATTTTGAAGTTGTGGAAATGTGATTTCATTTGTGATCGTGCTCATATATTAGGCAAGTTTTGTATATTTTATTTTCATTATTGAATACATGAGTTGATATGTTTTGTTTTGTTAATACAGCCTATTGCATTATGTTTTAATCTTTGCTATATACATATATATATATATATATATATATATATACACGAATTATACATTTTATCATGGAAGATTATGCTTGATTTAAGATGTGAGATATCCTACTACTATGTTCAAACTATTGATGTCTTCTCATGGAATTATTTGAGTTGTTGAATTAGTTGTTCACAAAATGTTAGAAGCTTCAACGGATCAAGTTATGCAAGTGAGTTTTATGATGATGGATTCACTATGAAAAAATTAAAAGATTGTATTTTTAAGAAGAGTGCTACATTTGGCAAGTATAGTGTTTTGGAAAGACTTCTTATTTTCAAAATGAATTTTACTTTAGAAGTTGTAAATTCATGAAAAAGATACAAAATACTAAGATTTGGAAATTATTCTATTCTTAGAGAGTGATGTTTCTTTAAGGTGATTCATTTTAGAAAGTCAGAGCTTTGACAATTAGAATATATTTGATAAAATATGTTATTAGAAAATCTATTATTTTGGAAAGTAAGCTATTATTAGAAAGTACTAAATTTTAGAAGGTACTATGTATTTTAGAAAGTTGCTATTCTTTGAAAGTATTCAATTTTTTAAACTATTTTAGAAAATATCTATGTTTGGAAAGTACTCTATTTTGGGAAGCCTAATAATTCATGAATGTTTTAGTACTAGGGAAAATATTCCATCTATAGGAATGATGCTATTTTTAGAAGGTATTCTAATTTTTTAAAGAATATTTTTTAGAAAGTATCTATTTTTGAAGTTTGAAATTATTTTCCAAATATTTGAATGTGAATTTATTAAATGAAAGATAAAGTACATAAATGATATACGCATCTCATGTAGAGTGAAAGTCTAGGGTTAAATTCACTTAAAATGAATTGTTGGAGAGCTCAGGGCCCAAAACTATATGGAATGTTTATTAATTCAAAATTTGGGCATGTAGTGGACCTAACCCATGATACTAAATGGCATGGGGATATTTTTAAGCAAGGCCCCTATGTTTTAGAGGAGACTTGCTGCCTTAAGCAACTAGGTAGCTAAAAATTAGTAACTGGTTAGTAGTCAAATATGTTTTTAATTAACAAAACAAATTTGAAGCAAGGTGAGATGTGTGGCCCTAATGTATTGGTTTCACTAGGTTTCTTATAAGGAAAGAAAGGAAGTTCAAATGGGAGTAGGATTACATTGAAAAAGGTGTAAAATCCGTTTTGATAAGCATGGAAAGATATATGGAGAAGATATAGAAACTTAACTTCTTGACATCTCGTGTTTGTCAAACTTCTAATCCTAAGCATAACTACCTTATGAGGGATGGAATGGTTGACCTAAAAAGTGCTGAGTGCTATTTGTGCAAGTCTCAATGAGGGGAAAGAAAGCACTTAGTCAATACTAGATTTCCTAGTTAATTTGGGTAGCAATCGTGAAGAGATTCATTGGGTTCTCCAAAGGAGCCTTAAAAAAAAAAAAAAAATGCCTTCCACATTGGCTTTGGACTAACTTTGGAAGAAACAATCATTTTCTTTGGAGACTTGAATTCATGGTGGATCCTAATAACTATTTGGAAAAGAGGAGAGCTATCAGTGTTTTGGGTGTTAGCTTACAAGAATAAGGTGCAATTTCAAAAGTGAAAAGGCTATTGTAGCTGAGTTCACTACTAAAATTTGGGCTTTATAAGACAATAATTATAAGATGGTTTTAATACAACTGTCTTATATAAAATTTTATAAAGATGGTAATGAGAAACCGTTATATATATTATAATAATATAAGATAGTTTTCACATAAACATCTTATAAAAGTTTCATATAAGATAGTTATGGAAAATCATTTGATATTATTAACATAGTATAAGATTATTTTAAAAAACCATCTTATATTTTTAAACTAATATAGGACGGTTATCTATAACTGTCTTATATTTTTCATGTTTTATAAGTTTAAGTTCAATTGACTATCGGCTGCTTCGATGAAAACTCAAACATTGGGTTGGATTTACATGCACTTCGTCCCGAACTTGTAGTTTCTCAGTTGATATTGATTATGTAGTATTCATTCTTGTACTTTGTCATATGTTTACTTTATTTGATGTTTATGGGTATAAAATTCCTTTTCTTTTTTCTTCTTGCATTTGTGTGATATATTCATATGTAGGGATCAGTGTGTGGAACATTTATGCATATGGATTAGTCATGTTTTTGCTTTATTCCTACTTTTGCCATTCTTAGACTAGAAAAGTGTTGAATCCTCTAATATATATTAATTATATATGTTTTTACTAACTATGTGCATTTTATATGCACACCAAGTATTTGGTTAAATGGCTAACCCATGTTATTAATCTTTTCATGTCTAGAAAGTCTTCACACACATTTGAACTCCAACTTTTAGACCAAATGTACAAATATGCTTGGATGCGTGTGGGAAGATCGTCAAGGGAATATGAGGAGGGAATAGAAAAGTTCATTGAATATGCACTTGCAGCAAATGGTGATTGTAATCAAATGCGATGTCCATGCTTGAGATGTGGAAACCTAAAAATAGTTACTATTGGTGACTTGAGACAACATTTGTGCTTCAATGGAGTTGATGAAAGCTATCACCCCCTGATGTGGCATGGAGAAGAAATCCCTCATAAGCCCTCAGCAAGGGTTGAATTTTTATATGCAAAGGAAGCCACTCTAGGAAGTGGTGAAGATAATAGGACAGCTGCACCTATTTTTCAAGATGTACACAATGACTTCGAAGACAACCCAGTATAATTTTAGACTACCTTGGAGGAAGCCAATGAGCCATTGTACGTTGGATGTATAGATTATAACAAGTTGTCTGTAGTGGTATAACTTTACAACGTGAAGTCAAGATCAAGTATTTCATATCATGGTTTTATAAAATTGTTGAAATTCATTGGTAAAATGCTACCCAAGGAGAACAAATTGGTTAGGTCGACATGGGAGGTAAAGAAAACCATAGCTTCACTAGGCTTAAAGTATGAAAAGATACATACCTGTCCCAATGACTACATCTGCTATAAAAAGGAGCACAAAGACAAAATTATATGTCCAACTTGTGGACATTCAATATAGAAGATGAGGAAGAATTTAAGTGATCGTAAAGTGAAAGATGTCCCTACAAAAGTCCTATGGTATTTTTCCCTTATTTAAAGATTCTAAAGAATGTTTCATATTAAAGAAACGACAAAGAAACTAGTATGGCATGCTGAGGAGAGAGTGGGGGATAATTATTTATGCCATCCAGCAAATAGCCCTGTGTGAAAGCTTGTAGACTTCATGTGGCCTAATTTTGGAGAAGAACCTAAAAACCTACAACTTGCAATATCTATAGGTGGGATTAATCCTCATGGTTATTTGAGCAGTAGCTATAGTTATTGGCCTATTATAATAGTTTGTTACAACTTTCCTCCATTGTTGTGCATGAAGAGGAAGTTCATGATGTTAAGTATGTTAATATCAGGTCCCAAGCAACCTAGGAATGACACCAATGTGTACTTGGCACTGTATGTCAATGACCTTAGGAAATTGTGGGAAGTAAGGGTTGAAGCTTATGATGCATATAAAAAGGAGACATTCATGCTTAAGGCTATACTATTATGGACAATATGCAACTTTCCTACATATGGTAATTTGGCTAGATGCATAGTGAAGAGACATAATGCCTGTCCTATTTGTAGTGACCAAACTTCTGCCACATGACTTCAATGTGGTAGGAAGATGGCATTCCTAAGCCATAGAAAATTGTTGCATAGAAATCATCCATACCATTTTAAAAAGGCAGAATGTGATGATAGTGTGGAGACTAGGACATGTCCAAAGAGGTTGTCTAGATGACAAGTGTTGGAATAAGTTGAGAACCTTAATATATCATGGGGGAAGAAGAAGGAGCCAACTTTATGTGCAAATGAAAGCAACTCTAAAAGCTATTAGAAGAAGAAGTCACTATTCTTTGAACTTGTAGATTGGAAATCCCTACACATGTGGCATGTTCTTGATGTAATCCACATAGAGAAGAATGTCTGTGAAAGTTTGGTTGGTACCTTACTTAACATGCCAATAAAAATAAAGAATGCACTTGCAACTCAAATGGATCTCATGACGATGGATCTGAAGAGAAAGTTGCATCCATAGGATAGGGACAACCAAGGAACATACTTCCCTAAAGAAAATTGTACACTTAGATGAGAGGAGAGAAGAACAGTGTGTAAAACCCTATCAAATATCAAAGTTCCAAATGGGTACTCTTCAAGCTTTAGAAACATTGTCTCCATGGAAGAGCTGAAACTGTGGGAGATGAAGTCTCACAATTTTCATGCATTGATATAAGGATGAAGTTTCACAATTGTCATGCATTGATGTAATAACTTCTTCTCATAGCAATATGTTCAATGCTTCTAGATAAAGTTAGAAGATCTATTATTAAATTCTGCTACTTCTTTGATGCTTTGTGCAAGAAGTTGTGTATACTTCTAAATTACAAGAACTCCAGCAGCATTTAGTGACAACCCTATACGAGCTTAAGACAATCTTTTACACTCATCATCCTTCTTTGATATCATGGTACACTTAACAGTGCACCTCATTTATGAGGTTAAGTTGTGTGGATCTATAAATTTATGATGGATGCACACATTTGAAAGGGACATGAAGGTATTAAAAGTGTATGTACAAAATCACAATAGGCCTGAGGGGTGTATTGCAAAATGTTACATTGCAAAAGAAGCAGTCAAGTTTTGCACTGAGTATTTATCAAGAGTGAATACTAATGGAATCCTAAGAAAGAAACATTCAGGAGCGTTAATTGATCCAAGAGTTGGTTAACCTCTATTTAGTGTTCATGTCTTGACCATTGATCATAAGGAACAAGAGCAAGCTTGCTTTTACGTCTTGTAGAATATTAATGTTGATGAAGTTTAGCCATACATTGAGTACGTAACTAATGTTATCTCTTTCATTTCTTTCACATGTGTGTGTGTGTGTGTGTGTGTGTGTGTGGTAAAGGGTATGTACATAATGTACTATTATTAACACAAGCATGTTATATAATTTTCATCTCTGATCATTGTTAGTATGCATATGGACCTCTTAAAAGAGAGGTATCCAAGAGTTGGATGGAGAGAGAAGTGGCTGCATGATGAGCATTATCATTCCTTCATGACTTGGCTTCGTTAGAAGGTATTTAATTACAGTGAATAGTGCTCTACGATGAATTGATTAATTAATTTGTATAATAGGGTATGCACATATTCATTAATTAATAATTTTAATTAATATATTATAACACATAGGTTTTAGATCATTGAGATGTTTCAAGTCATAGTATATCTGAATGCTTGGGTTGGATGGCAATGCGACCTCGACCAAAAGTAATAAAGTATGCTAGATATGCCATCAATGGTTATCACTTTCACACAAAGACTGTGATAAGTTAAGAGTACAACAAGGTAGTGGTGTTAGTTTAGTTGCTAAAGCCACTTTCTTTTCTAGTTCAAAGGACAACAACCCAATTGTAGATGATAATACCTGTTAGGGGGTTATATGTGAGATATGGGAGTTGGATTATACCTATAGAGTTGTGGCTGTGTTTATACATGATTGAGTGGAACACAACAAAGATAGCATAAGAACCAATGCCCTCGACTTGACATTGGTTGACCTCAATAAGATCGGCTATCAAAATGACCAGTTTATTTTGGCGTGTTAAGTAAAACAAGTATTTCATGTATAAGATGGATATGATATGAGCAGGTCAACTATTTTATCAACCTCCCCAAGGGACTTCTATGTTGAAGATGACCTAGGTGACAGAGAAATTGATTACCCTTTAATCATTGCAACAGTACCACCAGTTAATCTAATCAGGGAGAGTGAGTTGGACTATGTGTGTGATGCTGGTGAGGATGGTGCTTAGGTTGAATCTGATTGTATATGAGGGGACAGATTAAAGTGTTTGTATCATTTGATGTATGAAAAATGATTTAATTAATAAATTAAGTTTACACATCATGTGTCATGCGAAATACTAGTTAAACGTCAATGAAACACTTCATAGGTTTCTAAGATCTTAAGGGTTCAAAAAACTGGTGAAATTACTTTTATCCATATAAGACGGTTATTAATAAATTATCTTATATTATTCAAACAAAATTTTAAATGTGGGGATGGATCAATGTGATAGTGAACCATTAAAATAGGACAATTTTAAAAAAAAAGTTCTGCATTAATTTGTATATAGGATGTTTTTTTAATAACCGTCCTATATTTATTTGAATATAGGATGATTTTTTAATAACTGTCCTATGTTTATTTGAATGTAGGACATTTTCTAAAAAATCATCCAATATTCAAATTAATATAGGATGGTTTTTGAAAAACCATCCTATATTCAAAATGAATATAGGACATTTTAAAAAAACAATCCTATATTAATAACCTCTAAAACTCCAAACTTGCCCCCTATGAAATTTTTAAACCAAAATGAGAAGAAGAAGAAGAAGAAGAGTAGAGGGGAAAGAGAGAGAAGGAGAGAACAATGGAAAGAGAAGAAAAAAAAGAGAAGAAGAAGAAGAGTAAGAGGAGAGGAGAGAATTCACACCC
Source organism: Warburgia ugandensis (assembly GCA_035236585.1). Lineage (NCBI taxonomy): Eukaryota > Viridiplantae > Streptophyta > Magnoliopsida > Canellales > Canellaceae > Warburgia > Warburgia ugandensis. The sequence continues at coordinate 49,787,095 of CP141133.1, read as the reverse complement.
CCTAGCCCCCACAAAATTTTCTACCAAATCCTCCAAAACCCTTAATGTAAAGAAGAAGAAGAAAATTGGAGAGAGAGAGAGAGAGAGAGAGAGAGAGAGAGAGAGAGAGAGAGAGAGAGAGAGAGAGAGAGAGAGAGAGAGAGAGAGAGGGAAGAGGAGAGGAGAGATTTCACACGCTCCCCCTCCCCTACCCCCATGAATTTTTCAAACCTAAATCCCTCAAGGAGAAGAAGAAAAAGAGGTGAGAAGAGACCAAATGCACACCTCCCCCCACACACTTGGTGATTAGTTTTCCCTCATTAGGTTGGATCCTTCTCTTTTCTTGACTTTCTACTTCTTTAATTGTTGTAAATGTTTGAAATTGATCATTCTAGATTGTGGACATTGCATTTAACAAAGACTCATGTTCTATATTTTGATGTTTCATTCAAAAAGGCATGCAAATAGTTGCTTGAAGTATGCTTGGTATAATATGCATGAATAGTAATAATACCATGAGACTTTTACTATGTTTGTCATTGTCTAATTCGGTAATGGTTGTAAAAGCTTAAAATTGATCATTCTGGATAGAATACATTGAGCTTAAGAAGCCCCATGTTTTATATTTTGAAGCTTTATTCAAAAAGGCATGCAAATGCTTGCTTGAAGTATGATTGTTGTAATCCACGTGAATAGTGACAGCACCATGTATTTTACTATGTTAGTCATTTTTTGATTTGTTAATGGTTGTAAGTGCTTGAAATTGATCATTCGAGATAGAATACATTGAGTTTAAGAAGACTCATGTTTTATGTTTTGAAGGTTCATTCAAAAGGGCATGCAAATACTTGCTTGAAGTATGATTGTTGTAATCTGTGTGAATAGTAACATTACCATGTGTTTTTCACTATGTTCATCATTTGCTGATTCATTAATGGTTGTAAATTCTTGAAATTGATCATTCTAGATAATGGAAATTGAGTTTAAAAAGACCCATGTTTTAGATTTTGAAGTTTCTTTCAAAAAGGCATGCAAATAGTTGCTTGAAGTATGATTTTTGTAATCTATGTGAATAGCAATAGTACCATACTACTTTTACTATGCTCATCATGAAATTGATCAATCTAGAGAGAATACATTGATTTTAAAAGACCCATGTTTTAGATTTTGAATTTTCATTCAAAAAGGCATGAAAATACTTGCTTAAAGTATGATTCCTATAATTCGCATGAATAGTGACAATACCATGCATTTTTTACTATGTTCGTCCTTTTTTGACTCATTAATAGTTGTAAATTCTTGAAATTGGTCATTCTAGATAGTGGACATTGAGTTTAAGAAGACCCATGCTTTAGATTTTCAAGTTTCATTCAAAAAGGTACGCAAATATTTGCTTGAATTACGATTCTTGTAACTGTCCACATGAATAGTAGCAGTACCATGCATTTTTAACTATATTAGTAATTTTTTTATTTTTTAATGATTGTAAATGCTTAAAATTGATCATTCTAGATAGAATACATTGATTTTAACAAAACCATGTTTTATATTTTGAAGTTTCATTCAAAAGACATGCAAATACTTGCTTGAAGTATGATTGTAGTAATCTACGTGAATAGTAATAGTGCCATGCATTTTTTACTATGTTCATCATTTTCTGATTTGTTAATGGTTGTAAATGTTTTAAATTGATCATTCTCTATAATGGACATTGTTGTAGCTATCCTATTTATGTACATCATCTATGCATTTAAATGGTGGTTTTTTCTAAACCAATATATATGTTGTTATATTCTAAATATATTATTTTCACTTGTGCAACAAAATGGAACATGAAGAGGGTGAGCATCATGAAGAGCAGTCCAGTACAAGTATACCCATTAGGAGACATGGTAGAGGGCTAACAAAAATGGCTCATGTTATCAAGAGAAAGTCAAAGGTAATAAGAGAGACAGTACAGTTCAACAATAACAGGCAAGCGATAGGTGGTAGTGCACATTCTTACGTTAGTTTCATTTCCTACACTATCAAAAGTATAGTGCCAATTTTAATTACTGATTAGTGACATGTGTCACCATCAATAAGGATGCAATATGGGAGATGGTGAAGGTTTATAAATGCTTGCTACATCCAACATACTAGGTGCCTTATCTTATTTTATTTCTGATAGATTAATGTTTTTTTTTTTTACTCTGTAGTCTACTTTCTACATCTCCTATGAGTATAAGAACAATGCTCTACATGGGGCTAGCGAACGATGGATAAAATGGAAGACTGATCTTGCAAGGAAGTATATACTTTCAAATGATAATGATCTGTCTACACTCTACAAAGTCTTTTGAGTTGTATTCTAGCATCATTGACCAATATGCATGGAATCAATCTATACAATGGTATCATCAGATTTTGAGGTAATTACAAGCTAGCCAAAAGCTTGATTTCGCTAATTATAAAATTCCATTATGCTTCATTACATGTTTCTTTGACATGTAGGCAAAACATGTTAAAGGATAAATGGTGCATTCGACTAATCATATGCAACATCACCTCTCCAGGATTAATTATGCATGGTCTGAAAAACAAGAAGTAAGTATATGTAATAGTTCAATTCTATCTAACTATACCTAAATTTTATTTTATTAACTCTAAAGAAATGCCTCTCTTGATAGAAAAAGAAGGCTGGGACCACAGATCTCATTGATCATGCCCTTCTTTGGAAAATGGTGCATTCAGAGGGGTGTAACTCCCAAACCTTTACTGATGCAAATGTTGCATTAATTGCTTCAAGATTTGTAAGTGGTTTTACATGTCTATTTTTGCATCTCTTGAATTATAATATATATATATGGAAATCATCATATTTTATTAATTATTGCATGTGTAGGAAGAGTTGACCCAGCAAAGTGGCACTACAGGGACTTTGAGTAGCATTGCTGCAAAGGGGGACATCCTGTATATGGCTATGGACAAACAAGGTCAAGCACCCAGCCGAGTCAAGTAAGGGGCCAAGGCCATGGTGTGGTTCCTTCCAAATTCTTCCATAAAGTAAGAAACCTCCAATAGAGGACATGGAAGCATGGATGGAGAATATGTTGAATGAGCTAAATGTGAAGGTAATGAATGGTTTTTATAAGGACCCTTGGGGTTTCAAAGGTCCAAGTCAAGACATTCTCCCTCGACCCCCATCTTACAATAGCTACACTCCTCCATCTAATGAAGAGATGGAGGAGCAATAGTTCGGATGAAATGTCCCAATCAATGGGGTATTTATTGACATACAACTGAGAACTAAGTAGTTATGGCTACACTGTACAAGGCATTTTCTCTCATACTACTTAGAGGTCAAGGACATTTACAAATTCCTTGACCTTGTTGTTGTCTCTTGCCCAAAGGAGCATTTGTCCAAGGAGAAACAAATAGTAGATATCATACCTAAGTTCTTGGATGGTGATAAGGGGCAAGCCCCACTAAAAAATTATGTCCACTGAAGAAAATTTTTGAATTTATGTATAACCCTCAAAAAAGGAAGAATGGCTTTGTAACTCATATGGGTTAAAGTCTCCACTTATCTTCTTTAGGATCTCTAAGTTATATTTTATGTTCAATTTAAACTATATATTTGGCTATTATGCAATAACTATTTTTAGTTTAATTTTCATAAAAAAAAACATTAAAGAAAGAAAAAAAATAATGAACTAATTGTATTTAAAAATAAAATCTTAATTCTCATCCTTGTAGAGGAACTTACTACAAAAACTTCAAAATTTTCAAAAAGAATTTTTTTTAAAAATTTTAATTTTTCTCTTTTTTATAAATTTTTACTCAAAAATGGATAAAAATCTACTTTTGAACACATCAACTTTGAAAATACCTAATTGCTAGACTTAAGTTAAACATTATCCCCAATATTTAGAGTAAGAAACCATGGACAAAGAAAATAATAAACCTGCAAGATAAGGCAGGAAGAACTTCACCTTACATCCCATAGATGGTGCCTAAACATGTTGATTATGAACAAGAAAATGCAGTATAATATATAATGCATGCTAAAACAAATAAAAGACCTAATTCTACATTAATGTACGATAGACCGACTATAAACTCAATCCCGATAGACTGGATTTCAAGAGGAATTTTCTCCTTCTCTTTAGGGTTTCTAAGCTCTATGATAGGTTTTAATCTTTGATCATTGACTTTTGATACTACCCCATCTTTCTCAATTTCAACTACTCCATGTGGATAAATAGTGCTGCAATCAAACATCCAGTCCAACAAGACATTAACTTTCCTAAAAAGAGAGGCAATCTAAAATTATACTAGGGCAGAGTGTGAATGATGTTCTTAAGATATGTCTATCATGAACCTTTTTCCTTCGATCCTTATGTTGCTTGGATAAATTTTAAGCATCTCTCCTAATTTCCTCCAACTCTTGGAGTGGGAATTTCTTGCATGCACCAACCTTAGTGTATGATGTGTCTTAATAATTAATGCAATGGCACAACACTATTGAAGTATAGAATTGGCAAATACAGGGTGATCCCACAAGGAGTCTATGATTAATGGAGTTAATTAAAACATTGGTTCAGTTACTTTAACCTAGCCAAGCATTCAAGAAAAGAGAGAAGAAGTAAACTCTCTAACTAAAGCTAATGACAAGGAAAGTAAAAAGGACTAACCATTTGACTAAACATCTAAATTAAGCAACTCAAAAGTAAACTCAAAAGTATTAAGGAACTAAGAAACATTTTAACATGAATTAATGAATGCAAGATAGAAGTGTTGAATGGAAAGTATGACAATTACATGAACTAAGATGATACCTATGATGCATATGCTTCATGATTACAAAACTAGAACAAAGGAAAGGAAACTCAAGGAGAACTAAATGCAACAATATGTGCCACATGCAACTAAAAGATGAAGTATGCATGAAAAATATGCATGGCAATCAACATGGGTGACACATTGAGATTAGGTGTAGGCATGGAGATGGAAGAAAGAAGAAGACAAAAAAAAAAAAAAAAGTGATGAATAATGGAAGGAAATAGAAGGGAAATTGGCTAGGGTTGAGGACCATTACCTTTGCTCCAAATGGTTGGACATTAATGTTTGAAGGGAGATTGGGTGAAGGCAATCTTCCTCCCTCTATTTCTCCTTATTTTGGATCTTGAACTCTAGGAAAGGTATAATATGGAAGGTTGAGATGGTTTGGATGATGAGGAGGAGAGGAGAGAGAGGGGGAGGCATGGAAATCAAGTGGGAGGTGGTATTTGACTTGAAATCAAAGTTCAAAGCAAATTGCACTAGGCGAGCATGGAGGGAAAGGGATAAGGGTGGTTATGAAGGTAGTTTTGCTAGGATAGTAAACTAGCTTACTTAGGATGGAAGAAATGGAGTAAGATTGGGAGTAAATTTAGGAAGCTAAGTTAGATTAGAGATTGGACAAGGTGAGAGGCACAGAAACCATGGGAATGTGTTGGAGTTTCTTATTTTTGAAGTGAACATGATCCATTAGATGTTAATCAATGGTGGAGATCTTAGGACTTTTATTTGACTTTTCAATAAGGGCTATGTGACTTTGGCTTTTACCTTTTCAATATTTCTTTCATGGCCCTTAGATCATCATCATCCAATCTTGTATGACTGAAATTTGGTTAGAGTAATCTTATCCAAATAGATCTTCTCTTAAAGCTTCTTTACTCTCTACAGCTTGATTGGACTACCCTAGTGTGGATGACCTAGATTCCTTAGAGATTTTCTTATCCACTCTAGGTTTTCTATGTTTTTATTCTTCCCAATAGTATTCCACATAAGTGGGATGTTTTTTTTTTCATACTTTAAGTGATCTCCTTCCTTGAATTTAAGTAGGTAGCTCTATGGAAACCATTCCACCAATAGACTTCCACTTTGATCTTCAATGCAACTAAGCTTCTTATTGGTCCATTATTGCTTGATAATGTTGGCTACTTATGATACGCATCTAAGAGGGTAGATTTAAACCTTTAAGTAAGATGAGTTTCAACCATAGATTTCCCATAAATAGCCTCTCTCTTCCCCTTATTTTTCTCCACCAATCACTTTATTTCTTCATGTTTTCCACTTGTAATTGATTAGGAATCACCACCTTTTCATATAAATTTCATGATCCCCTTTAGTGATCCATTTCTTTTGTTGAATTGGAGAGAAAAAGTAAGGAATAAGTCTCCCATGGGACCCGGTCTTCTACTTGTTTCATTTCAGTAGCTTTTATTGTAGATGATCTCATTGTATGTGATGTGGGCTTCCTATAGAAGCTTCCCAATGGTGGTGGTTGCCATGAATGCTTGCTTGAGAAGTTATGTCACCTCACTTTTAATACAAACACCCTATTTTGAATGGATAAGTCTCAATATTTTACTTAGGGTTTCTAACTTCTCTAACTTTGATTTCAACATCCAATTATCATTCTTCACTCTTTTAACTTCATGAATGGCATGTGGGTCCACATTGTAACTTGGTTAATGAAGTTTCTCTTTTAGGGGTAAAATGGTTAATTTTGTTAGTTAGGACTTCTAATGGGATGGAGCATAGACTTTAGACGAAGTTGTCAAAGAAACGTATGTAAGGGTAAATAAAGATAGTTTTGAAAGATATGTAAAGGCCTTCTAAAGTGTATTCACAATTTTCTTTTATAACCATAAGAGTGAACATTTCTCTTTCTACTGGCTATCTTTTTCTTGTTCATCTTTTTCTTTGACTTTTTGGTATAGCCTTTTTCTTAAATTGTTTACTCTTTTTCAACCTTTTTTGACATTCATCACTTGAACCATTTGCTCATACTTTTCTCATGATATTCTTGAACTATCTCTGCATATTTCCAAAACTAGGTAATTGATATATTATAAGGGTTTTAAGAAGTTAATGGCCAATGGGTTCACAAAGAACAGGTCTACTATAAAAAGGCTCCTACATTTCATATCACTTGAACATACCTACAAACTCAAGAGATAAATGATATAATCTTTTATGATTTCCTAATAGTTGACCATGATGAAGGATAATGAGACCAACAAGGAATTACATCTGTTAAAGAATATTTTAAATTTATATATATAACCCTCAAAAAGGAAGGTTGTCTCTAAAGTTAAAATGAGTTAATAATCTCCACAAATATTCTTTAGAATCATGGATATTGTTTGCAATATATATTATGAGTTTAACTTTTTATGGAACACTATAGAGAAAGGATAAAATAGTGAACTAATTGTGTACAAATTTATTAATAAGCTAAAGTTCAAAAGTTAGCATGAAGAGTCAAAAAATATGAATTCTAAACCTTGTAAAGGAATATAGCATAAGTTTTTATCCAATTACTTTTTCAACTTCAATTTTTTCCAAAAAATTTAAAATAAGGAATTTTTTAAAAAGATTAAAAATTGGTGGACACATCAAATTCAAACGACCCTAACCCCTCACTTAAATTAAACATTATCCCAAATGTTTTGACACAAATAAACACATAAGTGGAGAGAAGGGTTCAAATGATATTACATGCACTTCAGACATTGTGCAATAATTTGAAAATGTAACCACAAAAAATTGAAAAATCAAAACCTACAACTACACCTAAACAATGATACAAATGACCTGCTATGGATCTTAATCCTAATAAGCAAGCTCCTCTAGTAGGATTTATTTCTTTTCATAATGGTTTCTGATTTTTAAATATGGTTTCAGACACTCACAATTAACTTTGGAAAGTCCTCCATCTTTTTCAATCTCGACAGCCACATGATGATAGATAGTCTTTATAATGTATGGGTCAATTCGTCAAGAATGTAACTTTCCAAGAAAGAGATGTAAACAAGTATTATAGAGGGGGACCTTTTGACTTGGTTCAAATGTTTTATGTATGATGGATTTATCATGAAACATCTTTAGACAATCCTTGTAATTTTTAGCACTATCATATGCATCTCTCTTAAGTTCTTCCAACTCCAAAAGTTGGAACTTCATGTGGGTCCTTATTTTGTTATGATCAAAGTTGAGCTATTTGATTGCCCAATATGCTTTATGTTCTAGCTCAACAGGAAGATGATGAGATTTTCCAAAGAGAAAGTAGTATGGAGAAACTCCAAAGGGGTCCTTAAAATGTAGTTGTATAAGCCAACGGTGCATCAGTTAGTCTAAGAGTCTAATCCTTCCTACTAGAGTTTTCCATCTTCACTAGTATGTGCTTTATTTCCTTATTTGACACCTCAAGTTGTATGTTAGTCTAGGATGGTAGGGTGTTGTAACACTATGGGTAACTCCATATTTCTTTGTTAGAACCTCAAATACCCAATTGTAAAATTATTTACCTCCATTGCTAATAATAGCAAGTGGATTTCTTAAAAACTCAACTACTACTTTGTGGTCATTTGTCCTACATGCTATTGCCTCTACCAATTTGGACACATACTCCACTCCCACTATGATGAAAATATTTCCATCAGAGTTTAAGGGAAGGGACCCATGAAGTTGACTTCTCAAACATCAAAAAGTTTGATAATCAAGATTGAGTTAAGAGGCATCGTGTCCCTACAACCAATGTTCCCTTGCTTCTAGCAAAGATCATGTGCTTTACAATACATGTGAGAATCAAAAAAAAATGTGGGCTAGTAAAATCCACATTGTAAAATCTTTGTGGCCATCTTCCTTTCACTGTAATGGCACCCACAAGCATGGTCATGGAAAAAGAAGATGATTTGATTATGTTCATTATCAAGAATGTGTCTCCTAATGATTTGATCAAGACAGTACATGAACAAGTATGGATCATCCTATGTAAAGTATTTGACCTTGGCAAGAAAATTAAAGATATCTTGCTTTGACAATGTCCTCAAAAAAAATTTGTAAATAAATAATTGACAATGTACCAAGGTAACTAGAAAACCTGTAGAAGTTGCTCATGAAGAAAGGTTTCTTTGATGGGCATAGGTGGTGTAGCTTTAATATCACTCGCAAGCATAAGAATCAAAGTAGCATTAGCATGTGAGAGAAGTTGTTGATTGGATCTTATTTAGATCACTTAACTTCAACTAGAGAGAGAGAGAGAGAGAGAGAGAGTGAGAGAGAGAGTGAGAGAGAGACTATGATTAAACTAGGAATTTAAATTAATAAGAATGGAAATGTGGATGAAATTAGAAACTCTGACCAAAGGAAACATATTAAAAGCAAAGCTAAACAATGAAAATGGAAGGGTACATAACTAACATACATTTAACTAAAGAAAACTAATGCAAATTTAGAATGAATGAAACTAAGCTCCTAACTTAAGGAAACCACTAAAAATGACACCCTCCTAAATTAACACTTTCCTAAACTATATTTAGAAACTTTATAAAAATAGAACTCCATAAAACCAAATTAGGAAACATTCTTAAACTAAACTAACATCCAAAAACAAGTAACCAATGAAATCTGGATAGATTTAATAAGAAATTAGAAACATGCATATAAATGAAAACTACAATTAAGGAAATTTTCTAAATTTTACACTATCTAATCCTCAAACTTTTTAAAAATGGAACTTAATAAAAATCACAAAGGAAACATTCTAAACCCAAAATAAGATGCAAACCATAAAATAGTAACTTCTAAAACAATATTAAGAAATTAAATTAACCAGAAATCAAAGAGGAAACTAACCTAGTACCATGAACATGATCCATAGATTGTGATCTTAATTCAAAGGTTGAAATATGGGCAGATTTGATGCTTTAAATAAAAACTAACATGTAACATAAGCTATGAACTCAATAGAAAACCTAAAAATCTAAATGGGTTCCTAAGGATTCAAACAATTTTGATGTTTAGATGCCTAGAAACAAAGAATAAAGACTAAAAAGAAAATTTCCAGATTTCAACTACTTAAGAACATCAAAGAATTCAAGGATAAGGAAGTAATTCAAACCACTACTTTCATGCAAGGAAACATCCTAGATCTAAAGTAATTTCATAATGGAAACATTAAGGAACAAGACACCTCACAATACATTGTTAAATCAACATCAAACCACACCAAAAATAGGGCACATAATACATGTTCAAAATCTAAATTTTGCTCCAAATTCCTAAGCATAAAATCCTATCCAAACAACACCAACAAATGCAATCTATGATCACAATTTAAAGTATGATGAAATTTAATGAAAACAATGAAAGGAATTCAAGAGAAAAGATGGCTGGGATGATGAAGTAACTTTGAAAAAACATGCCTAAAACTAAGTAAAATTGAAGGAGAAAACATGAAATTCCTTAAGGGGAAAGCAAGGATGCAAGCTATTTCTTCCCCTGAATGTCTACCAAAGAAGAACTAACTTGAATATTTAGAGAATAATCAAGAGAAACTAATGAAAGTGAAGTAAAGAAGAGAGGGAAAGCTAAGTTAAAAGATGAGTGAAGAACCAGAAAGCAAATAATTGGAAGCAAAGGCAATGAAACTAAAACAATGAAAGAAAACTACTAATAGAAATTGGAGAGAAAACAACCAAATAAATAACTATAAATTAAGAGGAAGAATAGTACCAAAGAAATCCAAAGTCAAGCTCCAAATATTACGAGGCAAAGAGTGCAATGCTTCAAGGTTGTCTCACGCAACTTCTACTTGGAAAAAAAATGTTAAAAGCCTTGAGGTATTTATAGATGATTTAGCTTCCAATTTAATGAAAGTTTAATCTATGAAAGAGTAGGAGATCTAGATCAGGGGCTGAGGTGGAGAATAAGGGAAGAAATTTAAGTGGGAAGTGAGGTAAGCAAGAAGATGTAAGAGATAGAGATGGCTTGCTGGTTTGTACCTAATTTGGAAGGGGGAAGGCATCTTTTTCTTAAGAAGGAGGTGTGGGCCTCCTCCCCTCCTTATTGGATGATTATTGGCTGGAATAGAGTGAATAATAGAGAAGAGTAAGACAAAAACTTAGGAAAAACCTAGGGTTTGATGTGCTTTGAATGGCCATAGATCTAGGTGTTTCTTAATTAGGAAACTACCAAAATAGACAACTAAGTCAGGGGGCATCCTCTTCTAGGAAGGTACCCACATCCCTCCCCCCCCTTGAGTTAAAAAAGTGAAACCCTAGGGTGAATGGTGGATTAGGTTTATAAAATGGAATAGGAAGGTGGATTTTACTCTCTTGATGGGTCCCTTAATGCATAAACATCTTACCTTTTACATTAATCTCTCAAAATCGCTTTAAAATCACATTTTAACATGGCATAGTTACATAATTTGGTGCTCCAATCATGTGGCTCTATGTGGCATTCATTCATGGCTGCATGACTCACTATGATCACTCATTCCTTGGTGGATTCAATGCTTAACTTCATAGCTTGAGTAGCTTGGTGTCTTTAGGTTTCCTAGTTCGATAAGGAATCCTCATATACAACTCTAATTCTCATGAAAAGTGGGGAAATGCATGACTTTTTATCATGCTTCATTTTAATTGCCTTTGCTTTTTTTTCTAATTTCTTTCTAGGGCACTGCCCTCCCACACACCAGTAGGAACACACCATCCCTTGCGCCTCTAGCGAGCTAATCATGAAGTTTAAACCACCAAAAACTGTACTAAGCACAATATAGGCCATTGGATCATCGTCTCACTTCTTACAAAAGTAAAAATCTTAATTAAATCTTAGAAAATTATGATCATTCACATACTTACCTCAGATTACCTTTGAACCTATAAAATATAAAACTTTTGAATTATTAGATCAGAAATGCATTTTTTACAAAATACCAAAAAACCCTAGAAATAACACTAAATTTTATAACACATGGACTACTAATTGGGTACTTTGTATACAAAATTGAATACTATCAATAGGTTCTTTAGGAGACTTAATTATTAGCTCAGACAGGTGATCTACTACAACATTTTTGGAACCTTTCCTATCACTTATTTCTTTGTCGAATTCTTATAGCAATAGAATCCATTGGATAAGTCTTAGATTGGAATCCTTCTTAGAAGGAAGATGCTTCAATGTAGCATGATCCAAGCAGGTTATTACTTTAAACCCTAAGAGGTAGGACTGAAAATTATCTAAGGCAAAGACTATTGCCAACAACTTTTTCTCAGTAGTAGAGTGCTTGAGGTGGGCATCACTAAGAGTCTTACTAGCATAATAGATTACGAGGGGAAGTTTGGAGATTCGCTACCTCATGACAGCATTGACCATGTGTCAAAAGCATCACACATGATTTCAAATTCTGCGCCCTAATGCAACGATTGTATGATAAGCACAAAGGTGAGTTCAACTTAGAAACCTTCAAAGGCCTTCACGCAATTTTCATCAAAGTATAATGCCGCCTTCTTTGCTAGCAAATATCAAAGCGGCATGGAAATTTTGTTAAAATCTTTGATAAATCATCTCTAAAATCTAGCATGACCTAGGAATGAGTGGATCTCCTTCACCATCCTAAGAGGGGAAGATTAGAGATGAGTCCACTTTTGCCTTGTCAACCTCTATGCCTTGTTGTGATATGGCATGCCCTACTAACATGCCACTTTTCACTATGCAATGCATTTTTCCCAGTTTAGTACCAAATTGCTTTCTAAATACCTTAGTAACACAAGAGCTAGGTGAGCTAGGCACTCATCAAAATCAGATTCAAATATGGAATAATCATCCATGAACACCTCAAGAAATCTCTCCACCATATCGGAAGTGATACTCACCATACACCTTTGAAAATTTGTTGGTGCATTGCGTAGCCCAAAAGGCTTGCATTTATGGGTAAAGGTTCTGCAAGGACAAGTGAAGGTCATCTTCTTTTGATCTTCTAGTGCTATTGGAATCTGGTTATAGCCAAAATATCCATCAAGGAAACACTAATACTCATGACTGACTAACCTTTCTAGCATTTGGTCTATGTCGGTAAGAGGAAAGTTGTCTTTCATTGTGATTGAGTTCAACTTATGGTAATCAATATAGACTCTCCACCCAGTGATCATATGAGTAGGGACTAACTCATGGTCCTTATTTTTAACTACTGTGACTTTAGATTTCTTTGGGACAATCTAAACAAGACTAACCCAAGTACTATTAGAGATGGGTTTTATGATACCTACATCTAACTACTTGAGGGCCTCTACCCTAACTACCTCCTTCATGTGAGGGCTTAGGCATCATTGCAATTCCCTAGATGTTTTAGAGTTCTCTTCTAAATGGATTTAGTGCATGCAAATGGTGGGGCTAATACCTTTTATGTCTGATATGGACCACCCTATTGAAGTCTTACGTCCACAGAATACATTAAGTTGCTTACCTTCCTATTCTTGATTGATATCAACAACAATGAGAGCAGACAAGGTTTCAGAGGAACCTAAAAATGCACATTTTACACTTATCGGCAATGCTTTTGGGTCTAATGTGGGTGTTCCTCAGGTGGGTCCTGAGTAGCAGAAGGTGGTGTAAGGGGCTCTACTTTGGATTTCCATTTTGGAGTGTCCACTACTACTGCTGCTTCAAGTAATGGGTCAACTTTCTCCGTGGAACCTTTTTGATCCAAAAGTATATTAGAATGTGAGCATTATTGGAAAGTGTCATGAACTATACTTTCTATAACATTCATAGCAAAAGAATCTTCAAAGTCCATTATTGTGCAGGATTAAAAATTTTGAACTAAAGTTTCACATTGTCGAATGATAGTTTTATAACTACATTCCAACAGTTGATGATAGCAATAAAAGTGGTGATGAAATGGATGGCCCAAGATGATAGTGATTTCACCATCTAGATTGGATACGGGTTTTGTGTCCAGGACTAAAAAGTCCACTAGAAACATAAATTGATCTACTTGTATCAAGTTATCTTCTACTATTCCTCTAGGATTTATTATTGATTGGTCTGCTAATTGGAGGGTAGTAACAATAGATTTTAGGTCGCCTAAACCTAGTTGCTCATAGGCCGAGTACTATAATACGTTAACACTAGCCCTTAAATTTAAGAGTGCCTTATCAAATTTATGTTCCCCAATAACACATGAAATTGTAGGACATCCAAGATCTTTGTACTTTGGAGGAGTTTGGTGCTACAGAATAGAATGGCTTGACTAGCAACAAAAGGCCTCTTGATGGACAGTAAGTTGATGCTTTCATGTACATAGGTCCTTTAGAAATTTGGGACAAGGAGAGAATTCTTCAACAATAATTGTTTGAATATCCATTATGTCATTATAATTATTTCCCTTCTTGACAGTGTTTTAGTCTTTGAAGGAAGGGAGCCTTTACAACATGAATTATACCAGTGAGGGGTTTAGATAAAAAAGGGTACAGGATGTACTTTTTCTCTCCCTTTCTAAGGTTAGGTAGGGTTTTCTTTCTCCTCAAGTTGTTGGTTAATCTGAGTCTAGACTTCCTAATTATCTATTTGTTTTCCACTCCTAAGGGTTTTGATGGATTTTCCTTCATCAGATGATGTGAAACTAATCTCATACTGACCCATGGTATTTGGCACAAGCCGACTAGAAAATTTTCCTTGTAAGGTGTACTTGGCATCATGCTAAAATTGTTTTGTATCTCCTTAAAATTTCACTATTCCTTGCATAAATGTATTTAATGTCTCCTCCATAGATTGTTTCCTTTGCGAGAGTGGAAACTATTGAGGAAGCAGTTACTTCTAAGGCATATTGTTCTTAGGAAAAGGTTGTTAAGGAACCTTATAAGTGTTCAATTTTGTGTAAAAATTACCCAATTAATACATTTGTTATAAAATATAGTATTATTGCTAGGGATTTTTCAGAATTTTGTAATGCATGCATTTCTTACCTAATAATTCAAAAGTTTGATACTTTATAGTTTTGGAAGCTAATCTAGAGTAAGTTGGTGAATCATCATAATTTTCAAGGATTTAGTTAGTTTTTTTAATATTGGTAGGTCTTGAGAAGGTAATCCAAAGTCTAAGCATTATTGAGATAAGAAGTAAAACCATTCATAAGATTTCCTAGTCTAACTAGGAAACCTAAGCAAGCCAAAGTCTAAATGTTATCAATCTAAGGTGTAATGAAGGTTCAAGACTACCCTAGTCAAAGTAAAGGAACAATTGGAGATGCAAAAGGCAACCAATAATGTAACCAAGCCCAAGCCATGCATTCCCACCACCTTTGCATGGGAGTCATTCAAGCTACCCTAGCCATTAAAGTCATAAAATGGGTGATAAGTCATATGAGCTACTCAAGCCTTGAAGTCAAGCATTGAAGTGACCAAGGAATTAGTCTTCAAAAATGAACCATCAAGCCATGGATGAATGCCACATGAAGCCACACAATTGGAGTGTCAATTCATGCAACTTTTCTATATTAAGTGTGATTTTTAAGGGATTTTGAGAGAGAATTGTAAAAGGTCAGATGATCATGCATTGAGGGACCCATTAAGAGAGAAAACCCCCGTTTCCTAATCTATTTCTCATGCTCAATCTACCATTCACCCTTGGGCTCTACGTTTTTTGCTTAGGGAGGGATCGACCTTCCTAGAAGAGAATGACCCCCCCACCCCCTTCCCCACCTCCTTGCTTAGCTGGCAATTTCAATTGGTTTCCTAATTTGGAAACCCATAAATCTAGGTCCATTCAAAGCACAATAAACCCAAGATTTTTTTCTCCATCTTTCCTTACTATTTTCTTCTTTTTCTCCCTCTTTCCAACAACAATTAATCATCAAATTAGAAGGGAAGGAGATCCACTTACCTTCCAAGGAAAATGATGCCTCTCTTCCTTCTAAATTAGGAAACTAACCAGCCCATCTCTCTTACATCACCTCAAATACAACATCTTACTTACTAACTCTCCACCAAACATTCCTACCTTGAAAATCCTAGGGCAAGATCTACTTGTCTTATTGATTCAACCTTTCCCTAAGTTGGGAACCCAATCATCTATACATTTCAAGGCTTCCCTTTTTTTTTTCCAAGGTTTGGGTGAGACAACCTTGAAACCATGCCATATTCACTTGGTGATCTTTGGAGCTGGACCTTGGCATTATTTTAGGCTATTCTTCCTTTAGATTTCTTACTTAATTGTCTTTTTACTTGCTGTCTAGTTCCAAGTTAGTGGATTAGTTTTCTTCCTTTGATTTTATTGTATTTTGCTTATGTTGTTTGCTCTCTATTTCCACACATCTTTTTCCATCTTTCTTGATCTCTCTTCTTCACTCCATTCCACCAGTTTCTCTATGTTATTCAATCAAGATCTAAGTTAACTCTTCTTTAGTACTGATAGCTAAGAGAAGAGATAGCTTAGAGCCTTAGATTCACCTCTTGAGTTCCATGTTTTCTACTTTGTTTCTCATCCTGGTTTTAGGTCTATTTTTCTTGATTTAGTTCATCATCTTAACCATATTCTCTGTTGAATTACTTTCTGGGTTTTTTTTCCATGTTATCATAATTTAGATTGGAAGCTTTAGATTGAGTATTGTTTGCTATTTAGATTATGTTTTATGGCTTAGTTTCCTACACAATTTCCAAATTTGTACACTTGTTTTATGCTCAGAATTTTGATATATTTTGGTATTAATTCAACAAATTTATTTGAGGATTCTTATTATTAAATGTTTTCATTATCTAAGTACTTTATATTTGGGTTGTTATCATGCATAAATTTTGTTGTTTTAATTGATATATTATGCTTGATTTGGTTAATGTTCTTAAGTAATTGAAATCTTGAAATTTTTCTCCTTAACTTTGGCGTTTTGTTTCCAGCCATTTAAACATGTTACTTGCCTGAATACTTAAGAACCCATTTAGCTTTTTTGGTTATTTATTAGGTTCATAGCTTATTTTGAATGTGTGATATCTTTGGAATCATCAAAATTGGCCATCTTTGGACCCATAAACTATGTACACAATCCATGGATCGTGCGCACGGTACTTGTATACTTTTCCTTTGAAGCTTGTTTGGTTTAGTTGTTGAATCTAGTTTTGGAAGTTTCTAATTAATTTTTTCATCTTAATTTAGGTTTAGAAAGTTTCCTTTTTGAATTTTAGAAAGTTCTATTTTTAATAAGTTTTAGTTTAGGAAAGTTTCCTTTTTAGTAGTTTCTTTTAGTTATGTAGCTTAATTCATACTTGTTTTGCAATAGTTTCTTTTGTTAACTACATGTTAGTTAGGTTAGTTTCTAATTCCATTGCTCAGTTTTAATTTTAACAAGTTTCCTTTAATTGT
The DNA here is from genome assembly GCA_035236585.1 of Warburgia ugandensis. Taxonomy (NCBI): domain Eukaryota; kingdom Viridiplantae; phylum Streptophyta; class Magnoliopsida; order Canellales; family Canellaceae; genus Warburgia; species Warburgia ugandensis. The sequence goes on along the minus strand of CP141133.1, from coordinate 49,769,944 downwards.
AGCCTCTCATTTTCATGCGCTTACTTTCTTAGTTTAATTCAATTCCAAATCAAGCTCTTTCTTTGGCTACAGTGAAGCACTTTAAATAAGATCCATCCAACATACAAAGTTGTGAGATTCCTTGTGGGATCAGCCTCTCTCATGTGCAAATACTACTTTGATTTATGTGCTTATGAGTAATTTTAATTGTACACCAAGTTTTTGGCACCATTGTTGTGGAATCACAATGGATTTGGGGTTGGATCTTTATTTAAATTGTTTATCTTTAGTCATAGTCTTAGGTTGCATTTGATTAGGATATTTGTATTTTATTTGCATATCTTGCTAATTCCTTATAAATTTATCCATCTTACTTGTTTTGTGCAAGCAAAATTTGGCAAAGGAGCAATGATCATGTGGGCCAAAGCTTCATCAAAATTTATTGCTTTCTCATATTAGGTTTTTCTTTCTTTCTTTTTGAGTGATCTTGTAGTGAGGGCCCATTATAACTTGTAATTGTGGGGTATAGAGGCCCACATTTGATCTTATCAAAACCTCACTATAAGCCCTCTTAACTCTCTTTTATTTTCTTAGTGTAGTTGCATTTTAGTGCAATTTACATCTTGATTGGTTGTGTAACTCATATAATTTAGGGTCATTCATCTTATTTGTTACATCATATCTAGAGTTGTTGCATTCAATTACACCTATGCAATCCTTGATAGCAAATAGGTTGCATTAATTTGCTTTCGTATACTTGCATTGCACTTTTATTATTTTATGCTTGGTAGAACCCTCATAAGATAAGGACTGGATTTCATCACTAAACCCTTAGACCGCCTTGGAAATCAAATAAATTCCTTGTATGCTTTCAATCCTAGTCATTAATCTTAATTTAAAATCAAGTAGCAAGAGACCTAGGGTTTTGAGCTCATAGGACTCTTTTTGAAAGAGGTAATCTATTGTCACTCCAGTGGCTCTTGTACTTTGTGGTTATACTGGATATCCAAAATCCAAGTAATTTTGTCACGCCTTTTTTTTAATGTTGTTGAGGTCTAAATGCCTCCTTCCATGACAATTGTATTAACCACCTTGGAGAGGACCTAACTAGTAAGCAATAATAAAGTCTGTATTAAAGGAGGAGTTGTCAAGATTTAAGTTAAAAGTTACAACCTCACATATTAACAAAGATCAACAAGACAACTCGAGAGCATTAGGAATTGTTTGCTTGCATAGCACATAATGTTAGAAGTCATTTAGATTTAGGTTGCATCAATTACATAGGTTTTTACTTTTGTGCATGCAAGAATGTCTATCTTAGAACACTAACTTAGTACCATTAGATCCTAAGATTAAACATACCCATCAGCAAGGGGTGAGAAACCAAGTTCCTAGCCCTATGGCTGAACCACTAGGAATGAAGTCTTAGGCAAGCCAAGAGGAGGTGTTTAATACCTTTCCTAAAAGATCACCACCCAGTAAAATAAGTAAAGGGAAGATATAGAATGGAAGTATAAAAAGGTTATTGCATCTTTATAGAATCGAAGTACAAAAACGTTATTGCATCTCCTTGCTAGAAACTCTTAAGAAAGAAGTTAGCTGTTAAAGAGAGAGGCAAAGAGGGGATTAGAGGTCATCCATTCTTAAGTTAGGGGCAGCCATAATGGAGGCTTCCTACCTTAAGAATAAAATAGAACAAAAGGAAAAAAATACTGTGATAGTGGCCCTTGGCTAAGGACTCACCAAATTCCCACCCTAGGATATGAAGTAAGGAGATATGTCCATTATCATGAAAGGGGTCCTACTCTTCAACTTGATGCCCTTAGCTAGGAATTAGAGTGGCTTTATGGTAAGATTTTTTATTTCTCTTAGCCATTATCCTAGGATGGGAAAGACTCCTTGCTTCTATATAATGGTACAAGGTCTCTTTCCTTTTCATTTAATCCAAATCGCATAAAAATAAAAGAAATAACTAAGGAGAAACATGGAAAAGTGAAGCATTCATATGACTAAGAGAGTGTGTGTGACGACCAGGGTTTTCCCATGCAATTTTAAATGCAAGATCTAATTTCCTAAGGCGGGATGCATCCCTATTTGAAAACCATTTTATGAAAACTATGCAATGCAGCGAAAAATCTTTAGTTTTAAACTCATTTTGAAAACTCCGAGTGTCATTTGCTTTCACAACCACCAAAGTAGTTTTTGAAAAAATTCAGAAATCATAAATATTTTTCCCCAGGTCTATCTAGTCATAGCACACAGTTCAACTATAAATAAATACAAATACATGTCCAAAGGGTAGAGAGTTTACTTACACGTATAATTGTCTCCTTTTTTATTCACTTGCTCGTAGCACTAATATCTCCTGAGGCGTCTTCTATTTGTGAGTGGAACTATCCTGAAAAATATTAAGGATAGGGTGAGTATATACTATACTTAGTAGGAGTCTATCATTACTAGTTTTGCAATGCATGCTATGTTTAAAAATCATATGCTCTTTAAAACATGTGCATGTTTGAACAACCATGTTCAATATCGATATCAAAAACCACTATCGAATCGAAATACTGACGACTTAAAGAATAACATAATCCAAGTCGAAAGTATATATATATATCATAAACATAATAATATGCATAATATGCTCAACTGAATCCAACTCATGGATATCTGGTATGGTATGGTCGACCAACCTCATGTCATGCCATATGCAATGCAAGTAAATCCACGAAACCATAGGGCCCAAACTATGCCCACGACCTCGGCACTGTGTGGTCCCTGGGTACCTGAGGACACAGCATCATAGCCTCCACGGGACACATGACACATCAACCCAGTGCCGTGACACCAGTGGTAGCCCCCTGTACCACATGCAGTCGACGTAGGGACATGCCCTTTTATGGGCATGGTACCCATTCCACCTAGTAGTGGTAGAGGCTGGGAGGCCACCCCAACCTCTCGGCATAACGCCCACGAGCTTACTAGCCCAAATCATATACGATCAAACAAGCAAAAACATCTCTTTTTAAAACCTATCCTCTTTGGGTCCCTCACAACTGCCTGGCCCTCACAACTGCCTACCCAGCATCTTTTGGGCACTCCAGCGTCTTTTGGTAACCCTCAAGGACATGCAGTCTTTCAAAACTCAACAACCACAAATCATGCAATTTATGCAATTATTTGCAAAGCATGTCTATGCATAATGCATTTATCATATGTACACTGAATTAAGTCATGCTAAACAAGTCATATACTTATACTTAAAACATGCATTTTCAAAACAATCATGACTCTTTTAAAAAGTCTAGTGGTGATAGAGCACCTACCTCAAAGTCTCCTAAAGTCACGTCCTTTATCAGTCAACCCATCCCTGGGTCTCATTTATAAACTCCTGGGTATAAATGGATACAAGGAGTCCTTATCAATTTCATTCTATTTAGACATCAGATCGCTAGATCTGCCTCTAGGTTCCATGGGTCCTTGCCTAATTCATTGTCAGGGTAGATTCTATGATGTGGATTTACTATTTAATGGTTAACTCCGTAAATTGTCCTCTAATCCTAACTTTAAAGTCTCATTAGGTCCGCGTGTCCCAGTTCCCAGGACACCCGTGCATCCTGGTTGAACTGCGACTCCCTCACATGCGTGCGCACCCAAAAGGCCGTGCTAGGGACCGCATTTTACATGCGCACATGCATGCTCAAGTGACATGCTATGACCCACATCATCGCACAGATGCACCTTGTAGCATGGCGCGTCTCAGCTCCCAGGGCACCTCGTGCATCCTGATCGAGCCAAGACCCATGCCCTATGTCACATGAGCACCCGAAGGCCGCACCCGGGACAGTGTACGCACTGTCGTACACCTGGAACCCATCCCAAGGACCCAGTCCCAGGCACAGGTGGTGCATGGCGTCCTTGGGACGCCTAGTTCGTGCAAGGCCGACTAAACTAACTTCGTCTTCTCTGGCTGGGGAAAAGGCTAGATTCGGCATGGATCTTGGCCTAGGGGAACCAAAATGGAGAGAAGAAAGGAAAAACAGCTTACTTGGTCAGCTTAGGAATGCCCTTTTCCCGGTGGGTATGCCTACTCACCGGAACTCATGAAGAAGGGGAAAACCCCACTTCCGATGATGCTAGAGGAACAAGAGGGGAGGTGGGGAGATGGGTACAGGAATGGCCGGCCAGACTTGGGCCTGGCCGTTGCCGGAAAACTCAGGGAACTGGGTTTTCGATTTTTTTCCAGAAACCCTAGTCCTAAACGATCGGAAAATCACATTTTTGGAGAGGGGGAGATGGGGCTTTTTATAGCCCTGCTATGGCAGTGCTGCCAATGGCGGTGCCGCCCTTGGCGGTGGAAGATCTCTTTAGAAAAATTGGGAGAGGAGGATTTCTAGAGAAGTTTGGAGGTGGAAGACGACAAGGGGTGCTGTTATCAAAATGGCCCCCTGCGTTTTTCGTCTTTTTCGTTTTTCTGTTTAAATTTCAGAACTGCCCCTGATCTTTAAACGGTCGTAACTTCTTCATACGAACTATGTTTTGGGTGATTTTTGAGGCGTTAGATTTCATTTTTTGAGTAGAATCTAATAGAACCAAGTTTCCTCACAAATTCCTTCATTTACTATTTTAAATAAGGCAAAACATTCAACACAGTCCATTTCTTATAGAATGTCCAAAATAGCGTAAATTGCTCGGGCATTACAGTGTGTGAGTGTATGATTTGTGCATGTGTAAGTGAAGTGAGATAGTAGGATGGTGAGAGATGAAAGTGCATGGAAAGGGGGAGGGTGAATATGTGTGGAAATGAAAGGATAGTGAAGATGAGATATGGAAGTGTATGTGAAACCTAAGCATGCTAATGAATGGGTGTGCTTTTATGATGCATGCAAACAATCTAAAGCATGATGTGTGTGACTATGATGAGAGTCCTAGGATGGAATTCTAAGATGGAATAAAGAAATGAATCTTGATGTAGTTATAAAATTACTACCAACTACATCAATCAAGTAGTAATTGCAAGCGAGAGAGGTCAATAAAAATTTGGATATGGATTGTATTTTATTTAGATTACTCAGCCTAGCCAAAGAAAGATGGGTTTTGGTCAAATTAGGAATTTAAACAACATGGAATGGGAAACATGCATCAAATGAGAAACATAATCTAAAGGAAACTTTCTAAAAATAAAAATTTTCAATGAAATAGAAAATTAGAAACTTTCCTAACTAACATGTTTTCAAACAAAGAAACTAATGCAAAACTAGAATGAATGAATCTAGGAAATTTGGTAATAATGAAACTTTCCTAAACTAACACTTCACTAAACTTCAAATTAGAAACTTACTAAAAATAAAAAAATTTAAACTAAATAAGGAAGCTTTCTAAACTAAACTAGAATGTAAAAATCTACCTAAATAATGCTAAACTATTATGATATGACCAAACAAATAACCATTTAATGGAAAATCACCTAATCACCATGCGCAATACCATGGAGTTGCGCACATGGTTTATGAGTGAGAAGAAGGCTGGAATGCATGAACTACAAGCTTAATAACATGAAATCTAACTAATGTAATAATTAAAATAAATAAAAATCTAAGTGGGTTCCCAAGGACTTAAGCCAAAAAATTGTATGGATTGCTAGAAATTAATCGTGAATCATGAAGTGAAAATTTTTACAAATATGACATATATGAAACCCAAATCAAGTAAGGCATGAATTGAAACATAGCAAGCACTTTTCATGGAAAATAATACTCAAGAATTGAAGTAATTTACTTTTGGAATCAATCATGAACAATAATCTTCAAACAACTTTATTTATTGAATGGCAAAATACATCAAATAATAGTGTGCATGTTACATAGATAAGAACTTGAAAGTGTGCACTCTTCCAATGCTTATTACTTTATTCAAATCAAATATGAATCTGGCTTTAATGACCTTAAACTAAACTTAAATGGAATACAAGTGAAACCCAACAAGAATTCAAGAGAAAGAAAAGTTGAAGAATGGGAATGAATCAAAGAAAAAGACACCTAAATCTAGCTCCAAAATCAAGTGAAAAATGAGGACATTAGGAAGAGGAACAAGGAGATTCAAGCTACTTTTTCTCTTGGATTTCACTATCAAAGAAGAAATCACTTGTATCTTGAAGGAATAAGCAAGAAAAACTAAAGATACAGAAGCAAAGATTCAAGGCAAAAACAAAGAAGATCTATGCGTACTGAAGAAAAAAATAAAAGCAAACTAAACAATGAAAGTAAGGAATGAAGGCAAGCTACTAACCTAGAATTGAAGTGTAAAATAAAAGGAAAAAGCCTTGACAAATGCAAAGAAGAATAGCCACAAGACAATCAAAGTCCAAATCTCCAAATATCACCCAAAGTAGTGTGCTTCTTTCAAGGTTTTCCACCAAAACCTCTACTTGAACCTCACGTGGAATCCCTAGGAAGATTTATAAAGTTTTGGGGTTCCAATTTGATGGGAACTTATTCTAGGAAGGTAAAAGAGAATTAGAACTGGGACTCCAGGTAGGAAAGTTAGTGGGAGATTAGAGATAAGATAGAAAGTGAGGTGAGGTGGAATGGCAGAAAATTACAAAGTGGCCAACTATGGGAGGTGGGAGAAGCCACTTTTTTAGGAGGTGCCTCCTCCATAAGTGAAATTCATTGTTTTCATGGGAGATTTTAGATGGAACATGGATAACCATTGGATGGGAATGGAAGGCAGGATCATGGAGTGAAGATTGAAGAGTGAAAGAATGAGAGATGATGAGATGAAACCCTAATAAGCTTGCAAAGTGGGAGATGCCATTTTCTTAGGAAGGAGGCGTCTCCCTCCTTTGTGCTTGATGTGGAATTCAAAGATGATTGGTAGAGAAAAATGGGAAGATGGAAAAGAGCAATGTTGGTGGAGGAGTCTTCTCTCATTGGTCTACATGTGCATGATTTTCTTACTATATACAAATCTTCCTAAAAAATTTCTAATTTTCCCTTGAAAATCAAATTTTTAATCTTGATAATTTTTTCAAATAATGCTTCAATTGTGTGACTACATGTGGAAATGCTTGAATGGCTCACTTTGATCACTCATTTGGCTTGGATTAAGAGAGGGTTAGTCCCTTGGCTTCATAGCTTGTCTTTCTTTTATGATAATTTTTAGGACTGATGCAACATAACAAAACATGATTTTCTTTTTGTGGACCTTTTAGGGCTCTGGCCCTAAACCCCCAGCAAGGGCACGCCGAACCCTACAAGCCAAGTGAGCTAACCACATAGCTTGACCTATGAAAAACCCTTAAAACATGATATAGACCATTGGATCACCTTTTTACTTCCTATAAAAAGATTAAAAACTATAACTAAATACTAGGAAATTATGATGATTCACATACTTACTCTGGATTAGCTCCTTAACCAATCAAATATCAAACTTTTGAATTGCTAGGCCAGAAATGTTCTTGCATGTGTTATGATATTCCAAAAAAGACTCTAAAATTATGCCGATAACTTATAACATATGAACTACTAATTCCTTACTTTTTATACGAAATTGAACACTTATAAATCCTTTAAGATGCATGCAAGTAATAAAGTAAGAATTAAGCATGTGAATTCTAGAGCTATCATGGGTTTAATCATGTAACATGCTAAGGAGTATGTATGGGATATAAACATGAACTAATGAATGCAAGATAAAAGTGTGGATAGGAAAGCAAGAAAATTACATGAAGTAATATGATTCCTACGATGCATATGTTTCATGATTACAAAAATAGAACAAACATAAGGAAACTCAAAGAGAACTACATGCAACTATATGTGGAGCATACAACATAAAGATGAAGGACGCATGCAAAACATGCCTGCGAAACTACATGGGTGATGCACGAAGATTAGCGGTAGGTATGGAGATGGAAGATGGGAGAAGAAAAGAGAAGAATAATTGAAGCAAAAATAAGGGAAATTGGTTAGGGTTGAGGACCTTTACCTTTGCTTCAAAGAGTTGGACATTAATATTTGAATAGAGATTGGGTGAAAGTGATCTTCCTCCCTCTGTTTCTACTTGTTTTGGCTTTTGAACTCTAGGGTAATGTAGAAGATGGGTTTTCCTTATCTTTAGTCCTATTTATAGAGTTTTAGGAAAAGGAATACCTAAGAATGGATATTTAGTATTTAAAGGAAGAATGGATGAAAGGTTGAGACGGCTTGGATGATGAGGAGGGGAGGAGACATAGGGGAGGTGTGGAAATCAAGTGAGAGGTGGTATTTGATTTGAAATCAAAGTGTAAAGTGAATTGGCCTAGGAAAGTAGGGAAGGGATGGGGATAGGGATAGGGATAAGGGTGGTTAGGAAGGTAGTTTTGGTAGGATAAGAAACTAGCTTACTTAAGAGGAAAGAATGGAGTTAGATTAGAAGGAAATATAGAAGTTATGTGGAATTAGAGATTGGATAAGGTGAGAGGCATGCAAACCATGGAAATGTGTTGGAGTTTCTAATTTTTGAAGTGAATGTGATTATAAGTGTTCAATTTTCTATAAAAAAAAAGTACCTAATTAGTAGCCCATGTGTTATATAAGGTATTGTCCTATGTTTTTGCCAAAATTGATAACATATGCATTTTTGAGCTAATAATCCAAAAAAAATTTATATTTTACACATTCAAGACTAATCTAGAGTAAGTATGAAAAAATTCATAATTTTCTAGGACTAAATTAGGCCTTTTTTATCTTTTGTAGGTATTGAGATGAGGATCCAACGGTCAAGATTGACCAAGATGAGAATTGTGGGTCAAGATCAAGCTTAGAAAGCTGAGGCCTTTTGCCAAAAATTTTAAGCTCAAGAAAAGGTTAAGATTATCCTAGGAAAAGCAATTGAGTTTAAGGTGATTAGCCTTGGATTCATGCAATTCCACCACCCTTGCATGAGAATTGAAGCCATGCATGAGAGCCACCAAGCAAGGAGCCATCAAAGTGAGCCATTTAAGCCATATAAGTTATGCCACATGGAGCCACATGATTGGAGGAGATCACAAGCAATTATCCTACACAAAATTTGTGGATTTTTAAGAAGATAATTAGAAGGAAGTTGAGTGAAGATCACACATGGGAAGATATGCATGCAAGGTGGACTAATGGGAGAAGAGTCCTTGTGTTTTATCTTTCTATCTCTCTCCATCTTTCCTTATCTTTCCCTTTCTTTCCTCCTTTCCTCTCTCTTTCCTACCTTCCACGTTTATCTCTTTCCTATTCTCCCAAGGATAGAATTTTGCAAAATCTTATCTTTTTAGAAATGGTGGAACATCATATAAAAGAGAGGAGGTCCTTCACGTTTTCTTCATAAGGAGTTCCACACCCCCTAAGGCTGGTCCTCCACACAACTTTCCTCCCTTTCAAGCTCAAGTTCTTCCATGCCTCCTTTGGTGAAGTTCAAGTTTCCATCATACTTTTGTTCCTTTGGTCTTTACACTTCAATTCATGGATAGTTTCTCATAGTTTTTGTCTTTAATACTTTTCTTTGATTCCTATTTTTATATGTTTTTTTCTTTCCTTGTTTTCCTTGCTTATTTGATTCTAGTTTGTGATTTAGTTCTTTTTTATCCAAGGACACTTATCTCTTGTAGTGATAGTCAAGAGGTATTTTCCTTGAATCATTCTTGTTTGCTTTTATGTTCTTGTTTGATTATTTCATACTTGTTAGTGTCTTCCCTTATTCATCTTTTGGTTTAGTTTCCTTTTCTATTTCACTCTCTTCCTCTTTGATTCTCACTTGGATGTACAAGCATGCCATCTTGGATGGGATTGTGATCATTTGATTGTAGAAGATTAAAACCAAGTTTTTATATTACTTTCATGTCTTGGAATTTTACGAATCTTTATGTTTCTAACTCTCATGTATAGTCACAACTTCATGTATGATTTTCAATTCAATAAATCCATTTCATATATGCACACTTTCCATAAGTTCATGCATACTCTTTTAGGTTAGTTTTGCATTCTTATTTGATTCATTTAGACCATGTGTAGGTTCCTTAACTCATTTCTATGTTTAGTTATCTTAGTTTAGCTTTAAAAAATTTCTAAGTTAGTTTTTAAGAAAATTTCCTTAGTTGTAGTTTCTAATTCCATGCATGTTTCTATTTCCATGTTATTTAAAATCTTAATTTAATCAAATACAATATTTCTTTGTCTAGGATAGATAATTTAAATGAGAACCAAATGTTTAAAAATCCAAGAGATTCCTCATGGGATGGATCTCACTTGCACTAGTTACTACATTGATTCATGCACTTGCAAATAATTTTAAAGCTACACAATGTGATCCATAGGATGCTAATCAATGGTGGAGATCTTAAAACTTTGATTTGAATTTTCAACAAGGGCTAAGTGGCTAGGGTTTTTACTTTTTCAATGTTTTTTCTTGGCCCTTAGATTGTCAACATCCTATCTTGTATGGCTGAAATTTTGTTGGAGTAATACCATCCAAATAGATCTTCTTTTATGGCTTCTTTACTCTCTATTGTTGAATTGAACTACCCTTATCCACTCTAGGTTTTCCATGTTTTTATTCTAGCCAATAGTATTCCACATTGTTCGGATGACTTTTGTCATATTTTAAGGGATCTCCTCTCCTTGAATTTAGGTAGGTAGATTTATGAAAACTCTTCCACCAATAGACTTCCACTTTGGTCCTCATTGCAAATGAGCTTCTTCTTGGTCTATCACTGTTTGAAAATGTCTTCATTGGCTACTTAGGATATGCATGTACAAGGGTATATCTTGACCTTTAAGTGCTTAAAGTGTTAGATGACTTTGAAACACTGATTTCCCATAAAAGTCTCTCTTGTCTTCTCCTTATTTTTCTCCACCAATCACTTTATTTCTTCATGTTTCCACTTGTAATTGATTAGGAATCACCACATTTTCATGTAAATTTCAGGATCCTCCTTTAATGGTCCATTCCTTGGTTGATTAGGAGAGAAAAGGTAAGGAATAAGTCTCCCATAGGCCCCAGTCTTCTACTCATTTATTTTAGAAGCTTCTATTGTATATGATCTCATGGTATGTGATGTGAGCTTCCTTTAGAAGCTCCCCAAGGTGGTGGTTACTTGGAATGCTTGCTTGGGAAGTTCTATCACTAGAATTTTAATACGAACACCTTATTTTGAACGAATAAGGCTCAGTATTCCATTTAGGATTTCTGACTGCTCTGACTTTGATTTTGACATCCAGTGATCATTCTGAACTCTCTAACTTTATGAATGGAATATGTCTACAATATTTCTTGGTTAGTGAAGTTGCTCTTTCATGGGTAAAAATTTTGTAATTTTTTCATTTATACCCTAGACCTACAAAATTGTAGAATTAACCCTAATTAGTTATCATTAAGTAATTTCTAATGCTAAAACATGTTAAATATAGAGGTAAAACTAGTCTATAGGGTGAGATACTAAGAGGAGCCTTAAAATCAATGATAAGCTTAGAGCGCATCGCTAAGTCTTGAATACCAATCTTTTCGATTAGGATTTACCATTTTCTCTATAATGTGCTTGATTTCCCAATTAGACACCTCTACTTGACCACTAGTTTGTGGATGGTAGGGCATTATAACTTTGTGGGTCACCCCATATTTCTTCATTAACCCTTCAATGGCCCAATTGAAAAAGTGTTTTCCACCATTGATAATAATAGTGTGTGGAATACCAAAATGTGCAAAAAATAATGTCTTTGAAAAATTGGACCACCACTTTGTGGCCATTTGTTTTGTGTTGTATAACCTTTACCCACTTAGACACATGGTCTATTCCCACCAAAATGTATAAATATCCAGCTGAATTAGGGAATGGGCCCTTAAAATCTATACCCCAAATATCAAAAACTTCCTTATTAGTATGGGGTTCAAGGGCATCAAGCTTCTTTGTCCCATACATACTAATTTTTTCCAATGGTCACATGCTATACGGTGAGTGTGGGAATCCCTAAAAATTGTTGACTAGTAAAATCCACACTTTAAAATTTTTGTAGTAGTTTTTCATGCACTAAAGTGGCTTCAATAAGCATGGTCATGATAAAAGGACATGATATCATTATGATCATTATCTAGCACACATCTTCTTACAATCTGGTTCAAATTGTACTTAAACAAGTATGAATCATCTCAGAAAAAATGCTTTATATCAGCTAAAAATCTAGATTTATCTTGTTTTGACCAATGATTAGGCATTTGACCCATAACTAGATAATTAATAATATGATCATACCGTGGTAATTGGAAAATTTGCAAAAAAAAATCATCAAGGGATGATTCTATTATAGGTACCAAGCCAGTTTAGCATCCTTCTTAGAAAGCGGGTACTTTAATGATGCATGATCTGAATAGATGATGACTTTAGATCCTAGCAAATAATATCTAAATTTGTTCAAGGAAAATACAATAGCCAACAACTCTTTGTCCAAAGTAGAATGATTGAGTTGGGCATCATTGAGGGTCGTGCTAGCATAGTATATCACATGGGTATGCTGCCCCAACATAGCACTGATTCGGTAGTCGAAAGCATCACATTTTCTCAAATGGTGCACTTCAATCTTATGGTTGAATGATAGGCACATAAGTGAGTTCAGACTTTAGGGGCTCAAATTCTTTCACACAGTTCTCATCAAAATAAAAATTAGCCTCCTTTGCAAGTAAATAACATAGGGGCCTAAAAATTTTGCTGAAATCTTAGATGAATAGCCTATAAAACCTAGCATGGCCCAAAAATGAGTGAATTTCCTTACAGAAGATTAGAAATATGATTCACTTTGGCTTTATTAATCTCTATGCCATTGTGTGATATTATGTGTCCTAAAACAATGCCACATTTTATTATAAAATGACATTTTTCCTAGTTCAATACAAGATTTTTCTCTTGGCACCTGCCTAATAGCAAGTCTAGGTGGGTCAAGCATTGTTTAAAAGATGACCCATATATTGAGAAGTTGTCTACAAACACCTCTAAGAACTTTTCAGCAATAACTAAAAAGATAGTCATCATACACCTTTGAAAAGTCGCAAGTTCATTGTATAGCCAAAGTTCATGCCTTTGTAGGTGAAAGCTCCAAAAGGATAAATGAAAGTAGTCTTCCCTTAGTCCTTTAGTACTATTAAAATCTAGTTATATCCAGAATACCCATCTAGATAGTATTCATGTCCAGCCAACCTTTCCAACATTTGGTCAATAGAGTTAAGAGGAAAGTAGTATTTACTCATGAGCAAGTTTAATTTTCTATAGTCAATACAAACTTTCCAACCTGTGGTCAAGCAGGTGGTGACTACCACATTATCCTCACTTAAACTAGTCTAACCTAAGAACTATTTGAAATGGGATAAATTATTCTGGCATCAAGCAATTTAAGTACCTTTTCTCTAACTACTTCTTTCATATTAGAGTTTAGTCTCCCTTGTATCTCCCTAGATGGTTTAACATTATCTTCCAAGTGAATTATATGCGTGCAAATGGGGGGCCAATTCCCTTCAGGTCTAGCATTGACCAACCTATGGTTGTCTTATGTTCTCTAAGAACATTAAGTAGCTTATCCTCCTATTATTTGTCTAAGTCAAAAGAAATTATTATGTAGGGTCTTAGATGTACGTAAAATGCATATTTCAAACTAGTAGAAAATTATTTTAGATCAAGAGTAGGGGTTATCTTAGTGGATGGTACACTACTTATGCCTAGAAGTATCAAAGCTTCCACTTTAGCTTTCCATCTAGAAGTATCTAAAATTGGCATAGTATCTAATAGTGCATTTACTTCATTAATGGACTCATCCATGTCAAAATCCCCATTAAAATGGGATACACAAGCTTCTAGTGGATCAATGTGGAAGGATGTCAGGAAAGTATCATAGACTAGACTCTCAATCATATTGACTTCATACATATCTATAGAGTTTATATGTTGTTCAGCAATAAAGAAGTTTAACTTAATCTTCATATTGCTAAAGGACAATTTTATGATGCCATTCCTACAAATTATAATTGCATTAGATGTGGCCATGAACAACGATCCCAAAATTAGTGGTATCTAACTACCAAAATCAATTACAGTTTGGGTGTCTAAAACTAAAAAGTCTATATGGAATAGAAATTTTTCAACATGTACCAAGACATCTTCTACCCCACCATACTTTTTACTGGTCTATCTACTAATTGCAATGTGGTGGACCTAGCTGCACATGAATTGAGTAAGGCAAAAGGTTCACACTAGTACCTAAGTCAAGCAGTGTCCTATCAATAGTGTGTTCCTCTATCACACATGATATTATGCGACCCCTAGATCTTTATACTTGGGAGGGGTGTTATGTTAGATTATAGAGCTGTCCTCCTTAGCAAGAAAGGCTTTCTTTTGTGCATTCAACCTTCGCCTCTATATGCCAAGATCCTTTCAAAACTTCACATATGAAGAGATTTCTTTAATGGCCTTTAATTATGGAATTCTAATATTGACTTGATTGAACACACCCATTACTTCATGGAAATTACCACCCTTCTTTGCCATCTTTAATCGTTGAGGGAAGGAAGCCTTAAGAGGATATGGGTCATCTGAAAGAGGTTCAGGGGAAATGGTTCAACCTTCTCCTTACCCTTCTTAGCTTGTGAAGGCTTTTCTTTCTTCTCAACTACTTGAGAGTCCTTAGTTAGTCCTACCTTGTTATCTCTTTGACTTCCACTCCTAAGGGAAGTTATTGATTTCAAGTGTTCTTGCCAATTTTGAGCTTTGGAGGTGTTACCAATCTCATACTAACCCTTGGGTTTGGTAATAGCGAACTAGTGAATTTTTCTCTCCCTTTTAATTAAGGTAGTAGATGGTTGACCGATTGATGTATCTTCAATAATACTACAAGTGCACGGATCTATTGGAGTATAAAATCGCAAATACCGGTCAATCCCACACAGACTCTTTCATAAATAGAGTTAATTAGAATTAAACTCATCTTACTTTAACCTAGACAAACCATTTAAGAGAAGGGAAATTTCTAACTAAACTAATAACAAAGAGAGTGAATATATTAATCAAGCAACTAACTACAAAGGAAACAACTTCTAAAAAGAAACAATCCAAAATTAACTATCTAAGCAATTAGAAAGCAACCATAAATTAGAAAGCAAGTAATTAAGGAAACTAATAAACTATCTAAATAAGTAAGGAACTAACTAGAAAACTTTCTAAGACTAGATAAGGAAATTTTTTTAAATTATAACTAAGGAAACTATCTAAAACTACCATTAAGTAAGAATTAAGAGACTATCTAAACTACAACTAAATGCACATTAAAGTAACTTTCTAAAATCATACTACCTTGAAAAGGAAAGTAAGGAACAAATTAACTAAGAAAAGGAAAAATAATTATTCATTAATGGCCAAATTACAAGAAATTATTACATAAGTAATGAAAAGAAAGCAAATAAAGGTCCCTCAATTCCGGGCTTGAATTCTACTATAGGGCCAACATGTTGTATAACTCAACAGGAACTTGTACACTTCTCTTCAACCCAAAATACACTAAATTACTACCAAGATTTTCTCATCTATATCTCAACATGCCACAAATCATCAAATCCCATCCAATGATCCTTAGGAACAAAATATTAATGTAACTAAGAA
Source organism: Warburgia ugandensis (assembly GCA_035236585.1). Lineage (NCBI taxonomy): Eukaryota > Viridiplantae > Streptophyta > Magnoliopsida > Canellales > Canellaceae > Warburgia > Warburgia ugandensis. Next base: position 49,754,316 of record CP141133.1, on the reverse strand, counting down.
AAGAGGAGCCTTAAAACCTTTTTCTAAATGATTATCAGCCAAGAAAGAAAGAAAAATGATGAAAAAGGAAGTAAAAATGATTAGTGCATTTTTCCTAAGCCGAAAGCTCTTAGGAAAAAAAAAAAAAAAGAGGGCAACTTCAGAGAATTTAGATAAAGAGGGGATTAGAAGACTTTCATCTTTAAGAAAGTTGAACTATAGAAGAGGCTTCCTACCTTAAACATGAAATAGAAGGAAAAAAAAAACAAATTGGTGATAGTGGCCCCTATTTTAGGACTCGCCCATTCCTAGCCTAAGGAGATAAAGTGAGAAAATAGGTACATGGTGTATTCATACCTTCCAACATGAAGATCTTTAGCTAGGAGCCTAGGTGGCTTATCAATGGATTTGCATGTTTTCCTCATCCTTTAATTAAGAAATTAGAAAGTTTTCTTATTTCTAAGCATCCTTTCCTTTTCCTTAGTCCACCTCCAAAAAAATAAATTAGAAAGAGCAAAAGCGGAATGATTCATGAAACAACTAATAAGAATGTGCATGAAATCTAAAATTAGAAAGTGGATGTGTGAAGCATGACAATTGAAAGTGGAAAGAGAAAAGAGAAAAGATAAGGAAACATGGGAAGAGTGTGTGTGAGTGGAGGAAGGTGTAACAATAATGGATAAAGAGATGGAAGAGAATGAAGAATGCAAATTTAGAATGGAAAGTTCCATACATGTAATTAAGAAAGTGTGTGTGGGTGTGGGTGGGTGGGTGGGTGTTTCTAATTTAGGAAAGTGAAATAATGCTTGCACTAATGCAAGATATTATCATGCTGTGCATGGAATTCTAACTTAAGAATGCTTTCTAAATCTAAAAATCTAATATGCTTGATGTTTCAAAACTAATTTCAGAAAGTTGGCAAAGGAAAATAGAAAGTCAAACATGGGTTCTAAATTAGGATAGTGCGACTTCTAAGTTAGGAAAGTGTTAGATCTAAGAATCTACCATGCAAGTACTTTTTAAAATGGTTATAAACTAATCTTAAAACATTTTTAAGATGTATGGAAAGCAAAATGGAAAGTTTATAAAACTAAAAAGCAAAGAATCTCAGTTTAAAGCAGAATTCTAAGAATTAGAAATTACCTACTTATAAAATAAGAAGTACTTAAAAACATGGAATCAAGCAAGCTAAATGGGAAACTATGCTACACCCTAGATCTACAAAATAAGCCTAACCTAAGAAAACAAAATTATCGTGCATATCTACCATAAATGCAACCTAAGTAAGCTACTAAAGATTCCATATGAATAAACATGAAAAAGATGCATCCACCAAAAATTAGTGTAATGTGTTGAAAACCTTATGCTTGTATGCTCGTAAACCTTAATGGAATGGACAAGACATGGTATGTATCTATACTACTCTATGATGAAAGGAATTACAATGCAAAACATGAACTACAAAGTAAGTAAAGATGAGAAATTACCTTGCAGAACTAAGGACAAACTACTGCTACTTCATGGGTGCAAATCTAAGTAGTAGAATGATGCATGCAACTACATTACCAATCTAAATAAGCAAAAACTAGATGAATGCATGCTTAACAAAGGGGAATGGAAAAAACATAGAAGATGGTAGATAAAGAAAATTTAAAATAAACAAGAAAAGAAGTTGGATTAGGTTGACATCATACCTTTATCTCCAAGGAATTTGATCATGCAAGCTGGAAGAGCACTTGCATGAGGGTGATCTTCCTTCCTTTTGTTTCTCCTTTGACTTGGCTATCATTCTAGGGAAAGTTGAAAGATCCTTAAGCCATGCAAAGCACCGCTATTATAGATTCCTAACTCAAGGATTAAGGGAATTCAAGAGTTAAGACTAGTCCATTTTAATTAGAATCAAACCCAGGGCTAGATGAGGGGCATGGAATTCAAATTGGCAAGTGGGAGATGAGTGAAAGGGAATAAGATGGAAGGGGGGAGAGAACTAAGAAGAGGAAAGTCTTAAGGTCAAAGGAGATGAATGAAGAAAGGAAAGAATTAGAAAGGAAGGTTAAGGAGGTAGCTTACGAGTGAAGGGAAGGGAGTGTAAAATAGAAAAGTTTTGTTGGAGAGGGGGGAGGTGTGGATTTCAAAATAGGAAAATGAAGGTGTAAAATGGAGAAAATAAATAAGGAATAAGTAGCAAAATAAATTGGTGGAGAGAAAAGTGAAAGAAGTGGAAAGTTGGTGGGGGAATCTAGGGTTTTCATATTTAGAAAGTCAAAAGGAGGGTTGATGTGGAATGCACACGTGTGTGTGTGTGTGTGTGTGTGTGTGTGTGTGTGTGTGTGTGTGTGTGTGTGTGTGTGTGTGTGTGTGTGTGTGTGTGTGTGTGTGTGTGTGTGTGTGTGTGAATGAATTGGGAAACCCTAAGGACCCTTGGATGAGATGGGATGGTTAAGATCTCTCTTTCCTTAAGGTTTTAGGTTGACTTTTCAACATAGGAAAGGTGGCTAGGGTTTTGATGTTTTCAATACTTTATTCCTCTCCCTTAGATTGTACCTACCCTTTATGGGATCCATTTATAGCATGTAAACCTTCTTTAAACTTCATTTCTTCTCCACTATTAGATTGGATTGTCCTAGGATGAATGGCCTTAATTCTTGTAGATCTTCATATGCTCATGTGGACTGATTGTGCTTCAATATTTTGTATAGATAAGTCATCCACTCAGTGGTTGATTTTTCATCCTTTGGTTGACTAAGAGAGGGAAAATAAGTAAAAGTCTTCATGTGGTCTCATTCTTCTTTTTCTTCTAATAAGCTTTCATTGTATATGATTCTAATGTATATGAATTGAGCTTCTTACATAAGCCCCTTAAGGTGGTAAAATGTGGGTATGCATCCATGCATGGGAAGTTTGCCAGCTTTTCTCCCTCATTTGAGTAGAAGATTTGTATAGGGTTTCTGGCTATTCTGACTTTGATAATGTCACCCAATAATCATTTTGAATCTCTAGGACTTTATTCATGGCACATGTGACCTATCATGTACCTTGGAAAGTGAAATTGCTCTTTTTGGGGTAAAATTGGTAATTTTTATGCAATTTTTTACATTTGTACCCTAGACTTGCAAAATAGTAGAATTAATCCCAATCATTTATAATTAAGTGAGTTCTAGCGCTAAAACCTTCTAAATATAGAGGTATGTATGTAATATTTCTATATACATCACCCATCTGATATTCCAACTTCACAAAGGATGCTCAGCTGGCTTGCAATGTTTGTTTAATGTCATGCTAGAACTTTAAAGAACTCTACACTACTAGATTTAGGGTTTCTTTAATTGATGGTTCCTTATTTGTTGCAAAAACCATTGATGAATTGACTGATGTGGAATTAGAGCATGAGGATAGGGTTGAAGATAGGGGATCCTAAGTGGACCCCCTTGGCTGTTAATCTTGGACCATGAAAAATTTAGATGTCAAGCCCATCCTGGATTGTAGGTCTCAAAATAAAGATTATTATTGCTAAGATTCTGAATGCAATCATTGCATTCACTTACTCAAAGAAGTATTCAAAGAATGTGGAGCTCAATGGGAATGAAGTAGTTAGATGTGAGGGATTTGAGCAAATCAAGCAAACCTTATATTGAAGTTGCATCAAAGATCTACTAGAAAGCATGAACACATCTAACTATTTAGTAAGACTATCAATTTTATCAACCTTATGGGCCAATATATCTGTATTGTTGTATAAGTCCAAAGTGACCCCTGTCTTGTATAGACCTTCTCTTTTTTTTCTAAGGTAATGAATTTCTTTCCTACCTGAAGTGTCCAGAATCAAAGAATATAGCCGGAAAAGAGAGATCCATGCTAAAAAATATAGGGTTGCCGGACTTACTAATTTTTCGATGATTTCACCAGTGAATACACCTCCGATCAATTTGGAATCTTAGAGCTTTTATAGATCAAGTCAGCCCGAATCCATCCAATGGTTAAGATTGAAATCCAATGGTCAAATTTGAATGGCTAATTGAATTAAGGTTTTCAGGTGAAAACCCTATTCAATTGGAGATGACTAGTCTGTAGACATGCACAACTCTCCATGAGAGAATATTTCCTTTGGTGCATCCGCAGACGTGCTCTGTGGCTATAAAGGGAAGAGGAGAGAGAAAAGAGAGAGAGAGAGAGAGTTTGGTGCAATTTTGTGGGATTGTTAGGAGAGGTATTTATAGGCATATTTTGTATTATTTTAATTAAAATTTTTAATTATTTTCACTTTAAATAAATTTTCTACTTTTCTTATTAAATTCAAAAGAGATTCCTCATCATGTTTATTCTTTGTTATTAATATTCCTTATGCTAGCTGTACCCCAGCTCAACTAACTTTTGTGGACCCCACACAAAGTCAAATGACCATTTTACCCCCATGGGTAAATATAAATTCACAAAAATTACAAAAAATAGAGATTTTTTGCCCGAGCATAGATTTTTGCTTGCTTACAATTATTCTGACTAGTTTCCTATGAATGATTTCAAATATCTATGTTTCAAAACTTGATTCTTTTTCTAAAAATTAATATTATATTAAATATAATATTTTACCTCAATTTTAGTAAAAATTATAATTAATTCCAAATAATTCTAGAAAAATTGGGGTTTTCACATTCTTCTCCCTTATAGAAATTTCGTCCTTGAAATTTAATATAACAACTCACTCATGAGTTATCATCATCTTATTTATAATTTTTCTCCTATAACTTGTTCTCTAAAATATGGACACTTAAGAAAATCTTTTGATTCATCATTCATATTACCTTTTCCTTAAAGGTAGAATTTATTAAAGTCATAAAACTTGTTGGATAATTTAACCATCTAGGCTAAATCATAAACGACTAACCTAACATTTCCTAATATCTCAAAATGACTAATTCCTCTGAGTAATCCTCTTGTTCATATTTCATATTTCCTTTGACTGGTGTCATCAATTTTTACTTTGCGAATAAAAAATTATCGTCATATTGTTACTCCTTTCAAAAAAATACTCTTTAACATGTCTTTCACTATATGGATTGTTCTTTGACTATCAACCTAAGATGAAATGTTGTATTAAATCTCAATTGAATTAACTAATGTTCTTTGTTTAACCTTCCAATATTTGGAAGTAAATGTTTCATCTCAATTCAAAATATTCGTACTTCTAAGATCATTTTCTTTTATTGATATTCCATTCTTCAAATTTTCACTATCATATTGTCATAACTTTTGCAAAAACTATTCTTTTAATATCACTAAGTCACATCAATATTCTTGAGGTTCTCATAATCAGTGATTTACCTTTTCATTGTATAGGTAACACTAGTGTTACAAATTCTAAACTGTATACTTGAAAATCATTACAAAGCATCCATAATGACTTTTATTGAATTATCCTCATATGTCAAAGAAATTTACTTTCTCTATCTAGTCTTTACACTTACCAAATATGGCAAGCATTTTAATTCATGAGATTTCAAAGTAAATTCATATATCATCAATACGTATTATTTCTCATTTATCCAAGAAAACTTTTCTTCGTCAAATTCATAAATATCATTTATTCCAACAGTATAACTCAAAATTTGTATTGAGTTCTAAATGATGTTTTTCATTTCTAACTCACATTTTATGAGAGTTGAGGTTACTTAACCTCTTAAATAACATTATTCATCATTTTAATCAATGCATAATCACAATAATCTATCCTTTTTCTGATAGTATTTGGTGGTCTCCAAAATAACTTATTTGTCAAATAAATCCTCTGTTTAATAGTCCTTATAATTAACTTTTCAACTTATTCAGTTCATCTTATGCCATCTTCTAAAATATTATAAAGAATTGAGTTGTAATAAGTAATAATTCAATAAAAACTTAATCTCATATTAGATTGAAAATCTTGACAACTCCTCAATATATCTTGAAATTTTCTAATTATATCCTTCTCCATAGTCTTGAATTATTCATCCTCTATAATCACCACATTGATCCAAAATGCTTGACTTTCAAAACAATGTGTTTGGCTTCATGTATTTGTTTACAAGGTCTTATTTCTCATATACCATCAATGTTTCCTCATCAAATGTGAAAAATGGTTTTTCTTTTTTTTTACTATAGTCCATAATTATTCTAATATATCAAAATCTATCATATCAGTAGTGCAAGATCAAAATCCATCTTAATCCTGATGAACTCTTGTGCTGACTCATCCACTGAGTTATCTTAGTAAATTCATATTTGATGTACAAGATGTATGAACTATGATCTCATTATGAACCATATACTATCATGGGTAACTTATTTCTCTAAAAATTTTGGTATTGTAATTTCCCACTTTCACTATTCTTTCTCGTTTGTTTTATCTCTAAATTTTCCTCAAGTTTAAAAACCATTCCTTCTTACTCCAAAAATTAATCATCTATTTATCAAAATTCTTCTCCTTTACTGATTTTGGAGAGAAGTACTCACTATTTCCTTGATTTCTTCTCAAGTAATATATATTCTTCAGAAATTTTGGTTTTACCTTTCCTATAAAGATTGAAATTTTTCTTAACCTTACTAACTCACTGATTGGAGTTATCACATCTAAGTTATACCTCAAATCTTTCAAAGGTAATTTATAATTGATGCAATTTCACAAGAGATAAAGGAGTGTATAGATCCATAATCAAACAGTACTTTTGCATAGTTATCAAATATAAGCAAAGTACCTTCATTCATTGCATTTGAGGTTTGGGCTTGACAGTAAGTAATAGCAAATACCCTTCCTTGCTATCAAGGGATATTCTCTGGTTTTTGCATCCTTGATTGCCAGTTGTTTATTGCAGCTATTTTTCATGTGTCCTAGTTCCCCACATTTATAACACTAGATTGGAGGTCGTTGTTGTATTGGATTAGGGCATATATTCCCAGGGTGGAATCTTCTACACTTGAGACAAGTCCTCTAATTTTTTCTAAAGGTGGGTTTCCTTGAATTCTTGGTGGCCTGAAATTATTCATGGGGCCTTTACCTTTCTTAAAAGCTCTCAGATTAAAGTTTCCCATCTTTACTTTTTTCCTTTTTTTATTCTTAAAATCCTCCTCAAATCTAGAGACCATTTCTACGCATTCTGCTAAAGTCGTGGGTTTGGTACCCAACACCTTAGTTCTTAATCCTGGATAAAGTCCTCGAAGTAATCTACCAGTAGTTTGCCTATCTGTACCATAGATATGTGGTGCAAAGCTCTTCAATTATACGAATTTGTTTTCATATTCTACAACAGACATACTCCCTTGTTGTAGATCTAAGAATTCTTTTTCCTTTCTTGCTTGAACATGAAGAGGAAAGTATTTGTTGTTAAAGACCTCTTTAAATTCTTCCCAAGAGATATTTTTTGGGTTTGAAAAGAAATTCCTCTTTGCAGATATCCACCAAAAGGTAGCTTCTTGTTTCAGAATATAGGTGGCCATCTTGACTTTTACTTTTCCAAGGGTTCATAAAACATTAAAAGTTTTCTCAACCTCATATATCCATTCTTATGCTTTTTCATCATCACCCCTTTCCATTATAACCTATCACCATTTTCTGGAATCTTTCCATCATTTTGTCTAACTTCTTTGGTGTAATTTGAGAATTTCCAATTACTCCAGCAAATGCAAGTGAAGAATTATCCTGTACTAGTGTTGGAATTAATCTTCACAAATCCTTCCATCATCTTTTCCAATTTATCACTTATTCCTTTTAAACGTCTCACTATTACACTCGGTATAATGATCATATACCAGTGTTAGGATATTTTATCTCTAAACAGATATCTTGGTTAAGACTTCAGGTTAACTATTACACCATTATATGTTGTAATATTATTTTATTACTTGATTCCATAGTTTACTATTTCTTATATTGGAATCAGTAATTTACTGAGCTACCCACCTAGGCATATGCTCCTGTTTAACTATTCCTATATGAGTTAATTACATTAACTCATTCTATCATAATACTTTAAATAATGCTATCATACTCCTATATTAACTTACTATATCCTGACCTATATTAACTTATGATATACTTAACCTATATTTGGATTGTCATCTTCATATTGGACATATAGGGGCTGTAAGTGACTAGATGAACCGCTTTGATACTAACTGTGATAATCTGAGTTTTTAAAACACATTTTCATAAATATTTGCAAAGGTATGGCCCAAATTTTTAAAACTCTTTTAAAATACAAATAGCATAAACATATTTTCTTTGAAATTTATTTGTCAAATACCCAAGTGTCACCTCAAATTGCTTATCATACATAGATTTTCATATAAAATAAAATTTCTATTGATTAACAATAGAAATACTTTTAAATCATGATCAAAACCCCAGTAGTCATTACTTACCTTGTCCAAATATTACAATCCAAAATACAAAACAATCAATATAATCTTCCTCAAAGTAAATACCCTGAGTAGTAGTTCAGTGATGATTATCCTCAAGTCTTGAGCTTTCAATCTTCCTTAAGTGTATCTAAGATATTGTAAACATTCAAATATTTACAATATCTCGACAAGTTATGCTTGGTAGGGAATTTAAGAAATATAATCAATATATCTCAAAATCAACAGTTCTTTATATCCATTATATAAATCAATTTATACAATTGGACAACCATTTCATCTTTTTCTCATCATATGAATTATATGTATATATTACATATAAATAAAACTACTAAAAATTGTGAATATAGTCAATATCATCAATAATATCTCATTTCCAAAATGATTTCAATATTAACACTGGGTATTAATATATAATCATACCATATTGGGAATCATCCTCCAATACAACATCAGTAATAAATTTTACCTAGCATCTCATCATGCCATAAAATAAGGCATCTCATCATGCCATAACATAAGGCATCTCATCATGCCATAACATAAGGCATCTCATCATGCCATAATCAATTGCATCATAATGCAAAATATAATCAAGGACTACCATGCTTGTAGTCTCAATCTATACAACGCGCATGGATAACTGCTCAATACTCCATAGATACTACGATGGAAAATACAGATCCATGTTCATATGGGGGGAACCATGGTTGTCACAGTGGCGGCCTTCCCATAATTGCCCCACCCGACATTTTGCCTCTCTTTGGGCATGGTATCATCATCATAATCAATTTCGAAGAGCGGGTGGCCAAACCCTCATAACTCTCCCAGCATTGGCATCCCCAGGCATAAGCCTGTCTTCAAAAAAAATCACAAGTCTCCATGCTTGTATGAAAAATAATATTTCATACTTACAGACTGTGTGTCTAGTTATAATAGGACATGCCTATATCTTCTTTCCTTAAGATTTGGGGTCCAACTTATATAGTTCAAATCTTCTCATTCTACCCATTAAGTAATGTCATAATTACTTAATCAATCCATTTGTATTCATTTCCACATCATTTATTGCCTTAAGTAATTTCATAATTACTTAATCAATCACTTTGTATTCATTTCGACATCATTTGTTGATTCATAAATAGTTCTAAGGCAATTATAATCAATCTATAGTTATCAGGATAAGATCAAGTGTAAAATACATGTATCTTCCATATTGAATATATTCTTAGAGTCCACCTACCTTTATTTTCACAATCCATCTTCTCATTGATCTTGATCATCGTATCCTTCATATATCTGTCTAATCATACATATATAGTCATTCCTCAACTCATTTATACTTCCTAGTTGTTCATTTTATCATCCTTGCATAGGATGACTTTGATCTTTTCCTCAAATCATATTGATCAAGGATCTAATCTATTGATCTACATTTAAATCTAACATTTATACAAAATCAAACATTTAATCTAAATTATAATTCTATTTATTGTTCTTGATCATTCAAGATCTCATCATGGATCCTGTTTGATCATCCTTATCCTAGTTATAATTTTTATTAGGATTAGACAATTTACTATCTTTTATGTTCTTATTATTATTATTATTATTATTCAACCAATTAATATTTTACTGGTTGAAAATAGTTTATTTCGTTCCTAATACTAGACAGCTCCTCCTTATTTCAGAATTGACTAAGGCTTACCAGTTAAAAGCTACTCATAGAGTGGTTAATTCAATCCTCATGTAAGGAGGCATTTAGACCTCATGAACGTTGCCAGAAGGTGGGGAAAGAGTGAGGCTCTATTAGAGAACCCCCTTAATCACCCTGTTCAGCATTTACTGGAGTGACCTTAGTTCAACCTTCATAAGGTTCCTATGAGTATTAAACCCTAAGTACTCTTACTATTTGATTTTAATTAAATTCATGAACATTTAAAATGTCATTCATGGGGTTTATTATTCTCTTAATTTGAGACAAGAAAATGATATTCCTTGTATTGTCTTACTAACTATAGCCCTTACTATCAAATACGTTCAATGTCCATATTCATTGTCAATGTTCATCAATATCTATTTTTATTTAATTACATTTTTCATGTAATTTACATAACATGAACATTAAAGCGTAAATAAATAAATTTAACAATTACATCTACTAAGCAAATAAAAGAACATTTACAATAGAATATAATAATTCACATGCTCATTTGAATACATCATATTTATTCATTTTGATCAAAAGATCATATTTTGATTTTTATTCAGTTTAGATCTTAATCTTTCATTTTTATTCAAATCTATCACATTATCTTAATGTGATATCATCACTAGATCATTGATTCATCTCATCAAATGATCTGATCTTTCTTGATCTAACTGATCAAGAAGATCTTAAGTCATTTTATCAAAATTAAGGGCATCGATCTCAATCTATCCCAAATTAGCCACATCAAGCTCATCAATCTATATGATCTTAACTTTAGATCATCATTCAAACTGATTTTAATGGTTTGATCATGCTTGATTACTCAAATCAAGTAGATCCATGATCATTTTTAAGATTTCTCTTCTATTAAGGTTAAATTTCTTAATTCATCCCAGATCAGTCACATCTGACTCTTGATTCCATGTTCCCTCATCACTACATAACTAATAGATTAGAAATTTAAGGTATGATCATGTCAAATTTGACTGATCTTGGAAATTAGTACCACTTTTTGTAATTTATATAATTTTACAGTGGATAAAACCTAAATTTTATGTTTCCATTCGATTCTATACTTCACCAAGAATTTAGAGCTTCTTTTTTATCTTGATTTGGAGTTAAAATGAGCTCTGAATTAAAGTTTTAAGTTTTCATATCAAAATGAGGGCTCAGATTCAATCTGGGTCTTAAGGATTGATGGGGACGATCAGCGGCCCTTCTCCATCTCGTTCCACTAGTGATAGCTAGTGTGTACTAAGTGGTGACTAGGGATAAGCGAGACAGTCCGATCTAGACTGTCAAATCAACCTTTTCCCCGATCTCCCAAATCTGAACATGTTAAGGGCCTAGATTTCACACCCTGGGGTTTTTGGACCCTAGGAATCCATCCAATGGCTCAAAAACTCCATAAATCATGTTTCACTGGAGTTTTCAAGCTAGTTCACTAGTACTAGATTCACCGGAGAAATCACGCCAGAAAATTCAGTCTGGTGATCTTCTTGCCATAAAAACTACTAGAATAGATAGAGTGGAGGATAAGGAGCCTACCTGAAGTGTCTAAAATCAAAGAATATAGCCAAAAAAGAGAGATCCACACCGAAAAATATAGGGTTGCCGGACTTACTATTTTTTGGTGATTTCACCAGTGAATACACCTCTAATCAATCTGGAATCTTAGGGCCTCTCGAATCCATCCAATGGTTAAGATTGAAATCCAATGACCAATTTTGAATGGCTAATTGAATTAGGGTTTTCAAGAAAAAACCCTATTCAGTCGGAGACGAAAAGTCTGTAGACACGCTTGATGCTCTGTGAGAGAATATTCCCTTCAGTGCGTCTACAAACGCACTATGCAATTGTAAAGGGAAGAGGAGAGAGAAAAGAAAGAGAGAGAGAGAGAGAGAGAGAGAGAGAGAGAGAGAGAGAGAGAGAGAGAGAGAGAGAGAGAGAGAGAGAGAGAGAGAGAGAGAGAGAGAGAGAGAGAGAGAGAGAGAGAGAATTTTGGTGCAATTTCATGGGATTGTTAGGGGAGGTATTTATAGGCTTATTTTTGTATTATTTTAATTAAAATTTTAATTATTTTTATTTTAAATGATTTTTTCACTTTTCTTATTAAATTCAAAAGAGATTCCTCATCATTGATATTCCTTGTGCTGGCTGTTCCCCAGCTCAATTAACTTTTGTGGACCCCACACAAAAGTCAAATGACTATTTTACCCCTATGGGTAAATATAAATTCACAAAAATTATGAAAAATAGGAATTTTTCACCTAAGCTCATATTTCTGCATGCTTACAGTCATTTTAACTGGTTTCCCATGAATGATTCCAAATATCTATGTTTCAAGACTTGATTCGTTTTCTAAAAATTAATATTATATTAAATATAATATTTTACCTCGATTTTCATACAAATTCCAATTAATTCCAGAAAAATTGGGGTTTTCACACATAGTTTTGTGCATCCATGCATATTGTGCATATTTAATCCATCATTAACATCAAATGCATTTGAATAGTATCCCATATCATCAGCAATAAGATTCTCCTAGCCTTCAATCTTGTCAGAAAACAAAATAACAATTATTGACATCCTAATCCTCAACATTTCCATCATATTAAACCTCATTATGTCAAATACATTATGTCTTCGATCTTCCAATCATAGTATTAGATTCACAATTTCATGGAAAATATTTTTATTCTTAATAGAAAGTAAGTGCTTTCTAAAGTCAAACATATGTATATAGGAGAAATCCATGTGTCATGAATCAATCTAAGCTAAGACTAGCTTAAACTCACAAATCGAATTAGATGCACATGCTATTTTTCATTATAAAAAAAATTGATCCAAATCCACAACCGTTCACAAATCTTGAAACTTTGTGAAAAAATATAAAAGCGTATCATCAACAACTCCAAAAATTGTCACAACCAAAACTTTGTCATTTGACCAATTTTCTTCACTACTACGTCGAGTCTCTTAAATAATTTTCTACAAAAGCTGATTATTTTGCAAAATCATATCTCAAGTTATATTTTACAAAAGCTATTTCTTCCATAGAAACTGCCTTCTAATTGAGCAGCTAGACTCCTCTACGCTGGGAATAGCTATCTCTAGCTTTTATATTAAGTTGGCATATTATAACAATACAAAATAAGAAATAAGTAGAGCTGCTCTTCCAGGCTACATAAAAATTCCTCGAGGTTTCATTTATATATCAAACTGGCTAAAATAGATAGGGGTGCTTTTCTAAGTAGCAAAGTTCATGTTAGATTCAAACTCTTCCAATTCAAGGTAGAAGTTCTTCAAGACTTCCAAAGAAGAATATGTTCTTCATTTAACTATGTAAAACTCAATAACTAGTTCTCTTTCTTCACAAAATAAGTTTTTATAAAGAAGGGAAGAGTTTCGATCTAGCGCGAGGAGAAGTTCATACCCTATTTTTCATGTGTGGTGAAACTTTGTTTTGTAGATCTAATCAGTTTATCATGTTTAAAATATCTTAGCTAGATAGGTTAGAGATCAAATTTCATGTTCACTAGATGGCTTTACCCTATGTTTCCATGAGCAAAAGATAGCGGCAATTCATTTTTATTAATTTTTTCAAAGGGCCATAACAAGTAGCTCAAATCATACAAATGCATTGGTTTCTAATGGGTTGCCTATTTTTGCTAGCAATACATGATGAATGACTTATGTCAAAAAAAGAAAAAGAAAAAGAAAAAGAAAAAGAAATTCAGCATATATGAAAAGAAGGCATGAACTTCATTTCATGCTCAAGAGCATTTACATCTACTAGAACTCTAAAGAGGAATGCTAGGCCAAAGGCTCTAAATGGACCTTAGCTAGAAGCACCCAAGATTTTTCCTTGAAAGGGGCCCAGATTTAGATGACATGATCTATTCATCTCATTACCCTAGCTTTGGCTAATTGGTAGTTCAAACATCATGTGGATTGGATAATTCTAGCATCCAAAGAACTTTACTTTCCGTCACAGAAATGGACTAGTATGAAACTTAATATAAATACCAGTCTAAATTCAACTCCCAAAAAGTGGCCTTTCTAATGCTAGAGTTGTATAATCATTGTGGTTTTCTATTTGAAGTCATCCAAAGCTATAGCAATGTGATGAACGGTTTAAATGTTAGCGCTTCTAGGTAAGGTCCCTTTAGGGACTTTAGCCTAGCATTCCTCAAAGCAGAAACAAAGTTCTAAAACTATTAATAATCTCATTCGGTTACAAATTATAATCAAATTATGGTTGAGGTTTAATAAAAGAGTAACCCATAAAGAAGAAATAACTAAAGTAGATAGAGCCATTGATGTTACATGGATCAACATTGCATCACAACTATGTTTAGTCCATATAATCTTGCGTGCAACATTTAAAGCTAAGATAGATTTGATCCCATGTCAAGGGGATATTTCATTGGCACATTACAAATCACCAAAAGCCAATGGTTTACATTTGACAAGAAAGATTCGATAAAGGATCTAGGACTATCGACAAGACAAAATCAGTTTCAATTATTTGGGCCATCCTTATCATCAGATTAATGAAGTGAATCATGCCTACATGGTACGCATGGGGCCAGAAAAGTGTACTCCCTTATTAAGCAAGCAAGTGCATATGAGTTGAAGTCTTTCCCGCTTCTTTCTTCCTTCTAATATATGGTTCAAACTTTTTACAAAGTATATTCTGAGCCGTTCATTTTTAGACTACAGGGTGATAGCGATTTGGATGATCATGCAATTAATGTAGAACATCTTATGTTGCATGGCCCATCTAAAATGAATGATGTGGATCACAAAACTTCTGTGTCTTTTATGTACAACTATTTACACGCGCAAATAGCATGGAAGAAGATCTCGCAGCAGTAATAACAGAAGTACAAATCTTCTAAAGAAACAGAGGATTTGCCTACGTATCTAGTGAGGCGAGAAATTGATAAAGTGGGGCGAAATGGATGAGGGAGCACAGCTATAAGTCTGGCGTGGGACTGGGATGTTGGAGGTAGCTCCAGCTTTAATGGTAGCAGCAGAGGACGGCGCAGAAGAACATAACAAATAAACCCCATTTCCAGATTTTCTTCCCTATTGGCCCACTCCCTCCACATTTATCTATTATTTTTGTAACTCTTCTTCCTTTTAGTTTCCATATACTTTAATTTCTTATGCAAAGAAAGAGAGAGGCGTGAAAGGAAATGTACGACGTACGTCTGAGCCACGCGCAGGCAAACAAGACGGCAACAATTATGAGACTAAAGAAGGAGAAATAACACACACAATCCCTGTTTTGCTCAAACTCATTCGCGATTTTCTCACTCTTTCATTGATCCGCTTGGTGCAATTCTGAATCCAGGTCCTCGTGTCTTTGTTTATCTCTATCGCTTTCCATCCTTGAGTTCCATTAAGAGTGGATGCTCGGGAGTATCGTAAAGAGTAGACGCTGCCTTTTCTTAATCACGGCGGTTATTCCCCTGAATCTGAAACGATTAAAAGCGTCTATCTCCTTCTGAAACTCTTGTATTCGAATCATACACCACTACCACCTCATTTTCCAACCAACACAGGCCACATGCACCCGCATTTCGTTTTGAACCATTTCCTCTCCTTGTTTTCCTTTCAAAGAAACAGAAAATTTTGAGGTAGAGAAATGATAAACACAGCTAAGCCAACGTTGGTTGAGGAATGCTAAACCAAAGCCCTGTATAAGCAGTTGGACTGGACTCAGAGTATACTAAAATTTTGCATACAAGGGCCTAACTTTGGATGATCCCACTCATTTGCCCAGTTTCTGCGACTTTAGATGCTTTTTAATGGTGCAAAGTCTTTGGTCCCTGGTGAGTCAAAGGACTAAGTTGTTAAATGGCTCCAAATTGTTATATGGGACCCATCTCTAGCATCCTTTATCTAGATAAATGGTTTGGATATATCATTGAAAGAGCAGATCCAGTTTGCACAGTATTTTTTTCTTAGTTACATTGAAGAATTATGAAGCAAACTACCTAAAATAGTAATAACAAAATACTCTTTTTTTTCCCCTTTGTTTCAAAAAGACTTGCATTTTTTGTGAGGATATCATACTTTAAAAATGGCTATCTTTTTGGATAAAATTATCCTTTTTAATTTTTTTTTACTTTTTTGTTTAAAACTCATATATTTTTTACTAAATATCTAATTTTATGACTTTTTTCTACTATATACTTTTCAACTTTCTATTTTCAAGCTTCTTCTGTGCTTTGCAATTGCATGCTTTTATAAATTTTCTTCTATAAATTTTTATATTTAACTTTTTATCTTTTATATTTTTTCAACAATTCAACCCCAGGCTTCAACTCTCTTATATTTGCAACTCCAGTCATTTACTTTTCACTTGTTATATTTTTAAAAAATTTCTAAATTCTTCTAACTTTGACTATTTTCTCTTTTACTTTTTTCTACTTCGAACCTTGTAATTTTATTTGAGATTTTGGACCTTATTTTTAACTTGTCTATAATAGTATATCTTTCTATCCAAGAAATTGTTAAGTAAATTTTATATTTAGTTTTTATCTATTTTAATATAAAATTTTTGAGTTTTATCTTTTACAATATTTTTACTTTTTCTTTTGTCAACCTTTTTAAAAAATAATTTTGAAATCTCTTTTCTATAAATTTCAAATTTTTTTAATTTTATACTTTTTCCCCTGATAACTTTTCCACGTTCAAACTTTTGATAATGCCTCAAGCCTATTACCTAATTTCAAAGTCTATTTGAAATCTAGCTAACAAGAGGGAAGGTGCAACGTCCACCCTCTGACTAATTATAACAAGGAGAAGAACTCTTGCTCCTTATATTTTCCAAGTGAAGACATGCCGTCAAATAACAGCCTCTAATAAAGTAAGCAGTGGTGTTAGCAGTGAGACACACCATTGTCTTATTACCGAGAATCTGAAGGTAGACATGTGGGCTTCATTTTCACCGTACAAGTGCACATATATCTTGCGCTGATCAAACAAACCATTCAGATTGTAGCCCCGTCGACACCAGCCGTATACAGCTCAAATTTCTGATCCTTGATGTGGACTGGTGCTAATATTTCCTTTAAATAGTCTATTTCAATAAAATACCTTCTGTTTGCGCCAATTCAAGCAGGGACCCACAGTTTGGAAATTTTGGACTTTCATGGCAATATTGTTAATAACCGTATTATCCCATGTTGTCTCTTGTTTTCTTTATACCGCTAATTTATCGTCATCCCAACTGCAATGGTTATTGGTTGAAAATGAGTAGTTCGGATCATATATTCAAATGGGACCCATGATGTCTCTTCATGCCTCACAAGTCACCACAAACCCAGCGAGTTAAACCGTGCAAGGAGAAGCCATCGTTAATATGATGATAGTCTTTTTAATGTACATAACTTAGCTGTTAAAAATATAGTATTAAAAGATAGAGAGAGAGGGGTACAACTCACCAAAGACAAAAGCTAGAGTGGCTTAGAAAAAGGCCAACGCCCCAAGAGCTTGTAACCTCTCCACTTTTGTATAGTAGGCCTCGTTATGACTCTGGTGTAAATTTGATGCCAAAAAGGGCACATCTAGGAGACAAGAAATTGTGCTTTAGTGTTGCTAGACATAGATGATTAAAAACTCTTGGTAAACAACGTTTTACATTCAACAAAGCAAAATGTAATTTCTTGGATGAGGCACCATTAGATATCTAAAATTATGGACTAAGATGAATCGTATAAATTAATGGTATGGTGGGCCCCACTATACATAGCTTTCCAGAACTAACATGTCATTTAGCTTTAAATTTCAGTCGGTGCATTGCCCGACAAATAATTCTGTCAATGGATTAAGATATGATTCTAGCCAACTACTCTCTTTAACTCTTACAACTTTTTTGGCATTTTTGCTTACTAAGTCACTAAATTCACAAAGCATTTCCAGGTAGCCAATAATGTTTCTTCTAAAATGTGCCTAATTATTAACTTTTCTTCTCGCAACAAAATTCAAATGAATTGGTCAGATCATAAAGGTCGGCCCAACTAAGTAGGGTACCGATAATAGTCAGGAATATCCATCAATCACACGGTGCCCATCTCCGTTCAAAATGGTGGGATTTTGTGCATTTGATTTAACCTTCACCGCTGTCCCATCGCATCATATAATGAACTTTTATTAGCTGTTGGATCTTAAACTGTGCTTGAACACTTGTACCATTATTCCTTGCTAGCTTATCTCCGCTTGATGATTACTGCATTCACGTGGCGTTCTTACCATAGATTTGAAACGAATCAGAAGCATGTGGATTAGCAATCGGCATAAAAAACCAAAAGTATGCGCAATTGTTGGCTATGATCACCCTTTTCCGCTATTAGACCTGGAAGATTTGGTCACCCATAAGTATATATAGCCTACTTCTTCAGTAGCAGGACGTACACCCTAACATATACATAGTACCTACCGGGGACGAGCCTTTTACAGTCAAACATAAATACCGAGCTAATAGACAAACAGAACACAACTTCCGAGCACCCCATATGCAAAGGCTAAAGATAAAAGTGGTATCAATAGACATGACATACAAAAGCAGCATACTACTTTTTAGCTCAAATTTTCTGCTCAGAAATTCCCGATAAAAAGAAAGAAAATCATGTATATGTTATTGCCAGGCCAAAGCCCAAAGCGGGGTTGTTTTCATGGGTCCGGCTTGGTGTGTGTGCCCTTCACATTCTTGCCTGCAAACGCTACACAACAAAAATGAGAATCCGATTGCTATTGTGTCGCGCAACCACGCACAAGTTTCCCTTTGCCGCCCAATTTTATATGATGGGCCCCATCTTCTATTGATCGGACTTGTTCGTCTCATCTGATTCTAGATTCTAAACTCCAAAGCACCTACTTTTTATGAGTGAAAATGGATTGTTATACACATCACATAAACAATGGTCCACATCTAACGAGAATAAGGGTAGACGTTCCTGTGGCTAGAGTCTTTCGGTTATCATAATTTTGGGACTACAAGATATGGGAAACTGGATGAACGGATGTGGGCGCGCCTGGTAAAGTGGGATGCCTAGAATTGCATCCCATAAATGAGAAATAAAAAGAAAAGAAAATTATGTGACGTTAAAAAAGAAATAAAGGACCGCGCGTGAGCACTGCTCTTCTCTCTCTCAAATAAAAACCTTCCTTGTGTACTTGTTTAGACTATCTAGGGAGAGAGAGGGGTGGAGAGAGATGTTGCCTCCGGCTACGAGGTTAAGCATGTCTTGCTTCGCCTTTGGACCATGAACAAAACCCACGTTCTCTTCTTCTCGGAAGAAGATGGCCCAAAACGAGCAACATCAACCCAGCAATCTCTTCCTCGTCGATGCTCTCTACTGCGAAGAAGAACATTGGGAAGAAGAACAACAACAAGCAGAACATCAAGAGGAAGAAGAAGAACTAGCAGAGACTGATAATAGCATCAATGAAACCTCATTTTCCCTATTAGAACAAGATCTTTTCTGGGAAGATGATGATCTTCAATCCCTCTCCATTAAAGAACAGCACACCCGTATCCCAAATTATCTGGATTCTGATCCATGTTTGGCTGCTGCTAGAAAAGAAGCAGTTGAGTGGATGCTTAGAGTTAATGCCCATTATGCTTTCTCTGCTCTCACTGCTGTTCTTTCCGTCAACTATCTTGATCGGTTTCTCGGCAGTCTTCATTTTCAGAGAGATAAGCCATGGATGACACAGCTTGCTGCTGTGGCTTGTCTCGCCCTTGCAGCTAAGGTGGAAGAGACCCAAGTCCCACTTCTCTTAGATTTGCAAGTAAGTGCAGAAAGAGAACATCATACATTGCTCTGTTTTCTTTGAGATTATCTGTTTTGGTCGGGGCTTGAATGTAATGGGCTTTTCAGGTTGAGGAAACTCGATATGTATTTGAGGCGAAAACGATTCAGCGAATGGAACTCCTGGTATTGTCCACTCTCAACTGGAAGATGAATCCTGTTACCCCTCTTTCCTTCATCGATCATATTATCAGAAGGCTTGGATTGAAGACCCATCGCCATTGGGATTTTCTTAGGAGCTGCGAGCGTCGTCTTCTCTCTGTAATTGCCGGTATCTCTCTCTCTCTCTCTCTCTCTCTCTCTCTCTCTCTCTCTCTCAGATGTCAATGCATAATCAAAATGGGAAAAAATCAGTGTTATGCTTTTTGGTTGATTAGAAGGCTGTAAACCCGGATGGGGGGAGGCTCTGATTGTTAACAATGTCAAAACCTTATCAGCTCCGAAGATTTTCCACTCATTCATTAGGGACTAGAATTACATCCTGGACTATCCGAGAATCTGCATTGGAAGATGAATACCCATATGAGATAAAGCATGAACTTTCAGTTAATCATCGTGTAACAATGTCATAATCATACATGGATTAGTGATTAGAATTACAGGGAGATACATCCAGTAATCTGTAACTGTGGGGAATACCCAGATGACAGAAAGCTTAAGCTTCTCTGAAACATCATTTGACAATTTCAAAATGCTTTCCATTAATAGATAAGTAGGATTACATATTGATACATCCAGTAATCTACATGTTAGATAAGGTTCTCATTGTTTCTTTGCCGTTCTCCAGATTCGAGATTTGTATGCTATCTTCCATCTATATTCGCCGCTGCAACAATGCTGCACGTGATCAATCAGCTGGAGCCCTCTAATCCTCTCGACTATGAAAACCAGCTATTGATTGTTCTGAGAATCAGCAAGGTAAGATTTGTTTTATTCAATATTTAACAAAATTATTCTCAAATTTCCCGGATTTGTTAAGGTAACCTTTGAAGGAAAAGAAATAAATAAATAAATAAATATTCCATCTGGGTCTTTGATTTTAACAGGAGAAAGTAGCAGATTGCCTTCAACTGGTCGATGAATTAACTCGTAGGGGACACAAACGCAAGTACCCATTTGCTCCTGATAGCCCTAATGGTGTTCTGGATTCGACTTTCAGCTACCAAGGCAGCAGCTCAAACGATTCCTGGGCATCTGCGGCTTCTTCGCCTCCGAATCTCCTCTGTTCTAGAAATCCAAGTCTGATCATCAGCAACTGCGATTCCCTTCACTGAATCGCGTCTTTGTCGATATAATCGGCAGCAGCCCATGACGTTGAAAGATAGAGAATGAAATCCATATCTGAAAATTCTCTGTTCTTCCACCCATTTCATTATGGTGTTTTTCCCTTCCACGTACATATATTTATATAATGTTATGAATTCCCAGAAGCAAATTGCTTTCCATCTCTGCATTTCTAGGCTTCTCGCTCTTGAATCGATCGCAAACAACTGAAACAGGAAGAAGTGGAGATGGCTGGCATTTTCTTTCATATTTATATACAACGAACACTACGTATCACGACTCTATCCCTCTCTTTCTACCTCTATGTATCTTGTTGCTTTTAAGATTTCCTCTCTCATATCAGATGGCGTGTTCGTTTACTGATACGTTAGGATGTACGTATGGGATTCTATGGGATTCTTCATGTCTTTCCTCTCTCATATCAGATGGCGTTTTCGTTTACTGGTACGTTAGGATGTACGTATGGGATTCTATGGGATTCTTCATGTCTCTCTCATTGGAAGACTCCATATGCAAGGAGGTGCGGATGAAACGAGCAAGAAAATTTATGGGTTTGTTTGCATGTGATGGCGTGGAATAAGTTGTCGGCCACTGGGGTTTGGTTAATTTAGACTTTGCTAGCTTTGACCTCGATCAAAGAGCCCCCTCTCGGTCTCGGAGATGCAGAGAAGACTAAACGAAATTTGCGCTTCTAAAAGACCACTCCCTCTCTCACCACCCTCCAGCTGTGTTCATATCACAAGCCGACACACACAACACCCAGTGCAAGTGCTTTCCAACACCTTTTCTAACTAATTGAACATAATTATTGCCACCTCAAATCTTATTTTAATATAATAAGACTAACTCCTTTGGACTAATCCTTCATGGAATGACAGCTTTTGGTGCCCGTCAAGGTTTGAATTTTCTGGAGATCCATTATCATTGACGGTCGTGATCCGCACACCTGTGATCTTGAAAGTTGAAAGTTCAATGTTGTGTTATTTGTGTACGTAGGGACCCATCTTGAAGTGTTGCTTCTGTATTACCTTTCTTTCTCAAGAGGTGAAAACACTAGTACAGTAAATGGCCGTATGGATGAAGGGTATTTTTGGTCAGAAAAAGCCAATTGCATTGTCCTGCATGATCATTGGCATCCTAGCTAGGCCTGACAATTTAGGTTGGCGGGTCGTGTTTGTGTCCACATGTAACAACCTCTATTTTCTCATGCATTTTTAAATGCATATATCTAATTTCTAAGGCGGGATGCATCTCTATTTGAAAACCATTTTATAAAAAATCATGCAGTGTAGCAAAAAATCTTTAGTTTTAAACTTATTTTGAAAACCCCAAGTGTCATTTACTTTCACAGTCACCAAAGTAGTTTTTGAAAAAACTTCAGAAATCATAAATATTTTTTCCCAAGTCTACCCAATCACAGCACACAGTCCAATTGTAAATAAATACAAATACATGTCCAAATGGTAGAGAGTTTACTTACATGTATCATTGTCTCCTATTTGATTCACTTGCTCGTAGCACTAATATCTCCTGAGGTGTCTTCTATTTGTGAGTGGAGCTATCCTGAAAAATGTTAAGGATAGGGTGAGTATATATTATACTCAATAGGAGTCTATCACTACTAGTTTTGCAATGCATGCTATGTTTAAAATCATATGCTCTTAAAAACATGTGCATGTTTGAAAAACCACGTGCAATGTCGATATTAAAAACCACTGTCGAATTAAAATACTGACGACTTAAAGAATCGTATAATCCAAGTCGAAAATATCATATATCATAAACATAATGATATGCATAAGATGCTTAACTGAATCCAACTCATGGATATATGGTATGGTCGACCAACCTCATGTCATGTCATATGCAATGTAAGTAAATCCTCAAACCATAAGATCCAACTATGCCCACGACCTCATCGCCGTGTGGTCCTCGGGTACCTAGGGACATAGGGTCATATACCTCCATGGGGCATATGACACTTCGACCCAGTGCCGTGACACCAATGGTAGCCTCCTGTACCACATGCAGTCGAAGCAAGGACATGCTCTTTTTGGTCGTGGTACCCATTCACCTAATAGTGGTAGAGGTTGGAGGCCAACCCAAACCTCTTGGCATAGTGCCCACGAGCTTACTAGCCTAAATCATATACGATCAAACAAGCAAAAACCTCTTTCTCAAAACCAGTCCTCTTTGGGTCCCTCACAACTACTTGGCCCTCACAACTGCCTACCCAGCGTCTTTTGGGCACTCTAGCGTCTTTTGGTAACCCTTAAGGACATGCAATTTTTCAAGAACTCAATGCTCACAAATCATGCAATATATGCAATTGTTTGCAAAACATGTCTATGCATAATGTATTTATCATATGCATGCTGAATTCATTTGTAAAACTAAGTCATGCTAAACAAATTATATAACTTATACTTAAAACATGCATTCAAAACAATCATGCGCTCTTTTAAAAGTCTAGTAGCGATAAAGCACCTACCTCAAAGTCTCATGGAGTCGCATCCTTTATCACTTCAACCCGTCCCTGGGTCTCATTTATAAACTCCTGGGTATGAATGGATACAAGGAGTCCTTATCAATTTCAATCTATTTAGACATTAGATTGCTAGCTCTGCCTATTGGGGTCCATGGTCCTTGCCTAATTCATTGTCAGGTTGGATCCTATGATGTAGATCTAATATTTTATGGTTAACTCTGTAAATTGTCCTATAATCCTAAATTTAAAGTCTCATTATGTAATGACTCTAATTTTGTAATATTAAAATCCCAAGTTAGTAATGAAAAGTTCAGTTTTTTAAGATAAGGGCATTTGGTCATTTCACTATTCAACCTCACTAAACCAAGAAATTTGGTCCTAAAAATGGTACCATTAGGTGCGTCTCGGAAAAAGAAATCCAACAAGACCAAAATCACCTAAAACGAAGTTAAAATGAGCAAGTTATGGCCCTTTGAAGTTCAGGGGCAAAAATGTAATTTTTATAAAAAACGGATTTAGCCTGCAAAACACAGGGGCTTGTTTTGATACGGGCACCCTTCATCTTCAACCCCCTAGAGGGTTCTAGAACGGCGGTGATTGGAAGAGAAATCACCGCCATTCTGGAGGTTTCTCCACCGTCATTCAAAGGCGATGAGAGTCCCCTCTAGAACCCTCTCATAGCTCTATAAATAGAGCTCTTGGGCGCCTCTAATGGCAGCCCAAAAGCTTGAAGAAAACCCGTTGTGGAGGAGTAACTTAGAGGGGAAACGAGGAGAAAAACCCAGCAATGAGCCAGGTATGCCTAAGATCCCTCAAAACCCGTCTTCACAGTAGTCCTAGGATCAATTTTCTTAAGTTTTTGCATGAAAAATCATGCAAAATGGAGCCCTGGAGAGTCACAAAGAACCCAGGGACGTTCCCTAGGCCGCACTGGTTCGAACCAGGGTGTCCTAAGGATGCCCCGGTACCCCAAACGACCAGAACGTCCCACCGGGACGGGACGCATCGACCGCGTCTGAGAAAACCAAATGGGCGCATCCGAGGATGCGCTTGCAAAAGAGAGAGACGGGCAGGAAAATCCGGCGCGTCTGCAGATGCGCCCTCTGAGGCGCACACCGCAAACACGCAGCGTGCTAGCGATCCGAGATTTTTCCATTCTTAAGGAAGCTGGGGCGCATGCCACTGACGCGCAGTGCCCTAGCATTCCGCCTTTTCACTCTCTTAAGGCCCTTATGTACGTGTGACACTAAAATGCTTATAACTTGAGATCTAGAGCTCCGATTGAGGCGCCACAAAAGGCGTTCTGTCCGTGTCGACGATGCGGACACACCCAAACTATAAAATCCCTAATCAAGGCTCAATCAAAGGTGGGCATGACCCTTAGAATAGGATGGTGGCGCGTGGCCGCTAAACATTTGGGAAACTGATAATACCAAGGCCCAATTAGGACCTTAGGACACCCATAGGCATAGGGATGGACCCTTAATACCTAAATAATAAGACCAACTACTCTAAAACCCATAAAAGATGGGCCAAACTAACCTTCATTCCCCAAACCATGTTCAGGAGCATACGAGGACAAAAGGGTTAGAGCGACCTAGTCAGGTAGGTGCTCTATCACTACTAGATTCTTTAAAAGAACTATGATTGTTTTGAGAATACATGATTTAAGTATATGACTTGTTTAACATGACTTAATTCAGCATGCATGTGATAAATGCTTTGTGCATAGACATGTTTTGTAAATGATTGCATATACATTATGCATATATATGTTTTGCAAACAAGTGCATACATTGCATGATTTAAGTACTTGCAAAAATTGCATGTCCTTGAGGGTTACGAAAAGACGCTGGAGTGTCGAGGGTCAGGCAGTTGTGAGGGACCCAAAGAGGACAGGTTTTGAAAAAGAGGTTTTTCTCTTGTTTGATCTTATGTGATTTGGGCTAGTAAGCTCGTGGGTGCTATGTCGAGGGGTCTGGGTTGACCACCCAGCCTCTACCACTACTAGGTGGAATGGGTACCACGCCCAAAAAGGGCATGTCCCTACGTCGACTACATGTGGTACAGGGGGCTACCACTGGTGTCACGACATTGGGTTGATGTGTCATATGCCCCGTGGAGGCTATGACGTTGTGTCCTCAGGTACCCGGGGACCACACGGCGGTGAGATTGTGGGCATAGTTTGGACCCTATGGTTTGATGATTTATGTGCATTGCATATGGCATAATATGAGGTTGGTCGACCATACCATACTAGATATCCATGAGTTGGATTCAATGAAGCATCTTATGCATATCATAATGTTATGATATATATATGTATATGATACTTTCGATTTTGGACTATGTGAATCCTTTAAGTTGTTAGTATTTTAGTTTGACAATGGATTTTGATATCAATATTGAACTTGAGTATTCAGACATGCACATGTTTTGAAAGTGCATATGATTTTAAAACATCTCATGCATTATAAAACTAGTAGTGATTGGCTCCTACTGAGTATAGTATATACTCACCCAATCCTCAACATTTTTCAGACACAAAGTAAATACTTAAGGGCAAGGAACGCTTGTGCTAGGAGACACCCAGACTAAGTGCAAGTAAGTAAACCCCCACCTTATCTTTCAATGTTACTTGATTGTAGTTACTCTCTAATAAAATTTGTGACTAACATTTTCTTGGGAATAATATTGATTTAAAACTTTGCCATGGCTAGATAATTTGAGAATGTGTTTTGACACTCGGGGTTTTATGAAAGATTGTTTTCCAAAACGAAAAAGATTTTCATGCAATTCATACTTATAAAACAAGAGATCTCGCCTTTTTATCAAAATTGCATCATATAAAAACTCGGGTCGTCACAGTTGGTATCAGAGCACGGTTTAACGTTACTCATAGCCCAGTTATGAGGAGAATAACTTATAATCAAGTTTCATCCATGAAAGAGTAAGGGGTAATAGAATAACACATACTAAGGTTTGGTGAATTACCTTGTGATTATAGATGCTTAAGAAGAAAGGAAGCAATGCTCCAAGACCTGAAGCCCCACCAGTGGACTCCACTGGGTCGGGCAATGGGATGGCTGAATTGTTCCAGCAATTCCTACAAAATATGGGACAATACATGAATAGTCAAAGCCAAACTCCTACCACCCGAGATCCTTCCCCTAATAAAGTAATAGATAGGACTGAGGTCCAGTTAGAAAGGTTTCAGAAATTAGCTCCCTCATTCACAGGAGAAGATGAAGCATCTACAGCTGAAAAATGGTTAATTGACATTGAAAAGATATTTAAAGCCATGAACATAGCTGAAGAAAGAAAAGTACCTATGGCCACATTTGTGTTTAGGGGAGAGGCTACCTTTTGGTGGGAAACAACGGAAAGAACTTATTTTGATCAGCGAGAAACAATGGGATGGGAAGAGTTTAAAAAGGTCTTTAATGACAAATATTATCTTAAACACATAAGAAAACAGAAGGAAAAGGAATTTATGGACTTAGAACAAGGAAATATGACTGTCCAACAGTATGAAAGTAGATTCATCAGGCTCCGAAGATTTGCACCACGTGCTTGTGCTGATGAGGAAGATGCGGCAGAAAGATTTGTAGATGGACTCAACCTAGGACTTAGGAGTAGAGTTCTAGGTTTCCAACCTTCCACCGTAGCCAGGGCAGTAGAGATGGCCTCCCTATACGAAAAAGATTACCAAAGGAATCAGGCGATGAAGGAAACTAAGAACATCAACACCATGAGAAATAAAGGAAAGAGACCATTTCAGTCATCTGAACCCAAGCCACCTTTCAAGAAGCCGTTTGAAAACAAAGGAAGAAGACTAGACTGGAAAACATGCCCTAAGTGTAACAGGAGTCATTTAGGTAAAACATGTCCCATTTTCAACATCACTTGCTATCTTTGTGGAGAACCAGGACATTTTGCTAGGGATTGTTCTAAAAGGAAAGTTGAAGAGCGTAAAGGAGATCAAGTTCCAAAAAGCCAAGGACGTGTCTTTGCCCTCACTTCCAATCAAGCCCAGGCTTCAAATGCTGTAGTTGAAGGTATTCTTTCTATCTATGATATACCTGCTAAAGTTCTATTCGATACAGGCTCCACTCATTCTTTCATAGCCTGGGAATTTGCATCATCCTTGGACATTATACCATAGGACCTAGACTTCACTCTAGAAGTCATGACTCCTGTAGGCCAGGCACTTCCCACCTACTCTTATCTCCAGGATGTCCCCATTTTGATTAAGGACCACTTGCTACATGCCAATCTTATCCACTTAGATATGAATGACTTCGACATCATCCTAGGTATGGACTGGCTAGCCTTTCATCAAGCCTTTGTTGATTGCTGCCAGAAACGTGTCACTTTTACCCTATATAATGGAGACACTTTCACCCTCCAAGGAAGATGGGATTATTCTGGAGCATGTGTTATTTCTACCATGAAAGCAGTTAAGCACATTGCTCAAGGATGCCCCTTCTTCTTAGCCAAGATTGAATCTGTCGAGAGTCCCCAACCAAAGCTAGAGGATGTCGAGGTAGTCCGAGAATTTCCTGACGTATTCCCTGAGGACTTACCAAGTCTACCTCCACCAAGGGAAATTGAGTTCATCATTGACCTTATACCCGGTACCTCCCCCATTTCCAAAGCTCCTTACCGAATGGCTCCTGCAGAACTAAAAGAACTGAAGACCCAGTTACAGGAACTACTTGACAAAGGGTTCATACGACCTAGCATATCTCCGTGGGGAGCTCCAGTCCTTTTTGTTAAGAAAAAGGATGGCTCCATGAGATTGTGCGTAGACTATCGGATGCTGAATAGGGTCACCATTAAAAATAAGTACCCCCTTCCCCGAATTGATGATCTTTTCGATCAACTTTAGTCATCCAAAGTCTTCTCTAAGATTGATCTACGATCCGAGTACCATCAACTTCGAGTTAGAGAAGAAGATATTCCTAAGATAGCCTTCAGGACTCGATACAGTCATTATGAATTCAGAGTGATGTCATGAATTCAGAGTGATGTCCTTTGGTTTAACTAATGCTCCAGCCGCGTTTATGGACCTCATGAATAGGGTGTTCAAGGAGTACTTAGATAAATTCATCATAGTGTTTGTGGATGATATCTTAATATATTCTGAAACTTCTGAGGACCATAAGGAACATCTAAGGATAACATTAAGCACCCTACGAGCACACAAGTTATATTCAAAATTCAGTAAGTGTGAGTTTTGGCTGGAAAAGGTTAATTTCTTAGGACACATTATTTCTCAAGATGGCATAGCAGTTAACCCCACTAAGGTTGAATCAGTACAGAACTAGGAAAGACCTAAGACAGTCACAGAAATAAGAAGCTTCTTGGGCCTTGGTGGATATTACAGGAGATTCATCAAAGGTTTTTCACAAATTGCTTTACCTCTAACTAAGCTGACCAGGAAAGACACAAGATTTGAATGGACTGATAAATGTGAGGAAAGCTTCCAGGAACCAAAAAGAAGGTTAACTACAACACCTGTCCTTACCTTGCCTTCAGGAAGTGGCGGATTTGAGATATACAGCGATGCCTCGCAATAAGGACTAGGTTGTGTACTTATGCAACATGGGAATGTGATTGCTTATGCTTCTCGGCAACTCAAGAAGCATGAAGTCAATTGCCCGACCCATGACTTGGAATTAGTGGCCATAGTCTTTGCCTTGCGCATTTGGAGACATTATTTATATGGGGAAAAGTCTGAAGTTTTTACAGATCATAAGAGCCTTAAATATATCTTTTCCCAACAAGACTTAAACATGCGACAAAGAAGATGGATGGAATACTTAAAAGACTATGACTTCTCCATTCATTATCACCCTAGAAAAGCTAATGTGGTAGCTGATGCATTAAGTAGAAAAACCCAAGGGATGTGTGAAAGTTTATTAACTAAGAAATGGAAGCTATTACAAGAAGTAATCACATGAAAACCAGATATAAGTAAGCACAAGATCATTATGGCAGGTCTAACAATAAAGTCTTCTGTTAATGAAAAGGTTAAGCAAGAACAGAAAGGAGATCCATATATACAAGCTTTCATAGGAAAACCAGGGTTTACAAAAAGGGGAAGATGGTAGCGTTTACATGCAAGGAAGATTAGTGGTACCGACTAATGAAGAGTTAAGACAAGAAATCTTAAAAGAGGCTCATCGGTCTAAGTATACTATACACCCAGGAGGAACTAAGATGTATCAAGACTTAAAGAAACAATATTGGTGGGATGGTATGAAAAGAGACATAGGGGAATTTGTGGCAAGGTGTCTAACATGTCAACAAGTAAAGGCTGAACATCAAAGACCTGCGGGATTGTTACAACCCCTTGAGTTACCCGAATGGAAATGGGACCATATTACAATGGACTTCATCGTAGGGTTACCCAGGACCTCTAAGGGTCATGACATGATCTGGGTAATTGTTGATAGATTAACTAAGACAGCCCATTTCCTTCCTATACGCCATACCCAATCCACTGACAGCTTATCTCAGCTATACATCAAAGAGATAATAAGTCTACATGGCATACCCCTTAGTATCACTTCATATAGGGATAGCCGCTTCACTTCACAACTCTGGAAGTCCGTCCAAAAATCCTTAGGATCTTCCTTGAACTATAGCACAGCCTTCCATCCACAGATCGATGGACAATCAGAGCGCACAATCCAAATAGTCGAAGATATGTTGCGAACTTGTGCCCTCGATTGGAAGCAGAGCTAGGATGAAAACCTACCGTTAGTCAAGTTTGCGTACAACAATAGCTTTCAGTCAAGCATTAGCATGGCTCCGTACGAGGCGCTCTATGGGAGACCCTGTCGATCACCCACCAGTTGGAGTGAAGTTGGAGAGTCCATGGTACTCCAGTCCGAGCTGGTGGACCAATGTGCCGAGAAGGTCAAACTCATAAGAAGACACCTCCTCACAGCTCAAAGCCGCCAAAAGAGCTATGCTGATCGAAGGATGAGACCATTGGAATTCGACATAGGAGAGCACGTTTTCCTGAAGATATCTCCCACTAAAGGAGTTATACGGTTCGGTATCAAAGGCAAGCTTAGTCCGCGTTACATAGGACCTTTCGAAATCCTAGAGAAAGTGGGAAAAGTGGCCTACAGGATCGCACTACCCCCTTAGCTATCTGAAGTGCATAACGTTGCTAAGGAGGTATGTGCCTGACCCCGCTCATGTCATCAACCAGGTACCCATAGAGTTGACGGAGGATCTCAAGCTAGAGACAAGACCAGTTGAGATCCAGGATCATAAGAGTAAGAAGCTGCATAACAAGGACATACCCTTAGTTAAAGTTTTGTGGAGAAATGCGCACATGGAAGAAGAGACTTGGGAACCGGAGTCAGAAATGTGAGAAAAGTACCTCGAGATCTTTTGACTGTATATATAGTAGAATTTTGGGGGAAAAATTTCCCTAAGGGGGTAAGAATGTAATGACTCCAATTTTGTAATATTAAAATCCCAAGTTAGCAATGAAAAGTTCAGTTTTTGAAGATAAGGGCATTTTGGTCATTTCACTATTCAACATCACTGAACCCAGAAATTTGGTCCTAAAAATGGTACCATTAGGTGCGTCTCAGAAAAAGGAATCCAACAAGACTAAAATCACCTAAAACGAAGTTAAAATAAGCAAGTTATGGCCCTTTGAAGTTCAGGGGCAAAAATGTATTTTTTTACAAAAAATGGATTTAGCCTGCAAAACACAGGGGCCCGTTTTGATACGAGTACCCTTCATCTTCAACCCCCTAGAGGGTTCTAGAGCGGCGGTGATTGGAAGAGAAATCACTGCCATTCTGGAGGTTTCTCCACCGCCATTCAAAGGCGGTGAGAGCCCCCTCTAGAACCCTCTCATAGCTCTATAAATAGAGCTCTTGGGCACCTCTAATGGCAGCTCAAAAGCTTGAAGAAAACCTGTTGTGGAGGAGTAACCTAGAGGGCAAACGAGGAGAAAAACCTAGCAACGAGCCAGGTATGCCCAAGATCCCTCAAAACCCATCTTCACAGTAGTCTTAGGATCAATTTCCTTAAGTTTTTGCATGAAAAATCATGCAAAATGGAGCCCTGGAGAGTCACCAAGGACCCAGGGACGTTCCCTGGGCCACATTGGTTCGACAGGGTCGAACCAGGGTCTCCTGAGGACGCCTCGGTCCCCCAAACGACCAGAACGTCCCATTGGGACGGGACGCGTCGACCGCGTCTGAGAAAACCAAATGAGCACGTTCGGGGACGCGCTCGCAAAAGAGAGAGACGGGTGGGAAAATCAGGCACGTCTGCAGACACACCCGCTGAGGTGCACACCGCAGATGCGCAGCGCGCTAGTGATTCGAGATTTTTCCGTTCTTAAGGAAGCTGGGGTGCATGCCACTGACACGCAGTGCCCTAGCATTCTGCCTTTTCACTCTTAAGGCCCTTATGTACGTGTGACACTAAAACGCTTATAACTTGAGATCTAGAGCTCCGATTGAGGCGTCACAAAAGGCGTTCTGTCTGTGTCGACGACGCGGACACACTCAAACTATAAAATCCCTAATCAAGGCTCAATCAAAGGTGGGCATGACCCTTAGAATAGGATGGTGGCGCGTGGCCGCTAAAAATTTGGGAAACTGATAATACCAAGGCCCAATTAGGACCTTAGGACACCCATAGGCATAGGGATGGACCCTTAATACCTAAGTAATAAGAACAACTGCTCTAAAACCCATTAAAGATGGGCCAAACTAACCTTGATTCGCCAAACCATGTTCAGGAGCATACGAGGACAAACGGGTTAGAGCGACCTAGTCAGGTAGGTACTCTATCGCTACTAGATTCTTTAAAAGAACTATGATTGTTTTGAGAATACATGATTTAAGTATATGACTTGTTTAGCATGACTTAATTCAGCATGCATGTGATAAATGCTTTGTGCATAGACATGTTTTGTAAATGATTGCATATACATTATGCATATATATGTTTTGCAAACAAGTGCATACATTGCATGATTTAAGTACTTGCAAAAATTGCATGTCCTTGAGGGTTACGAAAAGACGCTGGAGTGTCGAGGGTCAGGCAGTTGTGAGGGACCCAAAGAGGACAGGTTTTGAAAAAGAGGTTTTTCGCTTGTTTGATCTTATGTGATTTGGGCTTGTAAGCTCGTGGGTGCTATGCCGAGGGGTCTGGATTGGCCACCCAGCCTCTACCACTATTAGGTGGATGGGTACCACGCCCAAAAAGAGGCAACGTCCCTACGTCGACTGCATGTGGTACAGGGGGCTACCACTGGTGTCACGGCACTAGGTTGACGTGTCATAGGCCCCGTGGAGGCTATGACTGAGTGTCCTCAGGTACCCGGGGACCACACGGCGAGGAGGTCGTGGGCATAGTTGGACCCTATGGTTTTGTGGAGTTATTTGCATTGCATATGGCATGATATGAGGCTTGTAAGCTCGTGGGTGCTATGCCGAGGGGTCTGGATTGGCCACCCAGCCTCTACCACTATTAGGTGGATGGGTACCACGCCCAAAAAGAGGCAACGTCCCTACGTCGACTGCATGTGGTACAGGGGGCTACCACTGGTGTCACGGCACTAGGTTGACGTGTCATAGGCCCCGTGGAGGCTATGACTGAGTGTCCTCAGGTACCCGGGGACCACACGGCGAGGAGGTCGTGGGCATAGTTGGACCCTATGGTTTTGTGGAGTTATTTGCATTGCATATGGCATGATATGAGGTTGGTCGACCATACCATACTAGATATCCATGAGTTGGATTCAATGAAGCATCTTATGCATATCATAATGTTATGATATATATGTATATGATACTTTCGATTTTGGACTATGTGAATCCTTTAAGTCGTTAGTACTTCAGTTTGACAATGGATTTTGATATCAATATTGAACTTGAGTATTTAGACATGCACATGTTTTGAAAGAGCATATGATTTTAAAACATCTCATGCATTATAAAACTAGTAGTGATAGGCTCCTACTAAGTATAGTATATACTCACCCAATCCTTAACATTTTTCAGACACAAAGTAAATACTTAAGGGCAAGGAACGCTTGTGCTAGGAGACACCCAGACTAAGTGCAAGTAAGTAAACCCCCACCTTATCTTTCAATGTTACTTGATTGTAGTTACTCTCTAATAGCTGGGGCTGTGACTAACATTTTCTTGGGAATAATATTGATTTAAAACTTTGCCATGGCTAGATAATTTGAGAATGTGTTTTGACACTCGGGGTTTTATGAAAGATTGTTTTCCAAAACGAAAAAGATTTTCATGGATTTCATACTTATAAAATAAGAGATCTCGCCTTTTTATCAAAATTGCATCATATAAAAACCTGGGTGATCACACATTGGGTCCGCATGTCCCAGTTCCCAGGACACCCGTGCATCCTTGTTGAACCGCGACCGCCTCACGTGCGTGCGCACCCAAAGGCTGTGCCAGAGACCGCGTTTTGCATGCGCACATGCAAGCTCAAGCGACGCGCTATGATGCGCATCCTGGATGGCATTGCACGGACGCACCTTTGGTGTAGCATGGTGCGTCTCAGCTCCCAGGGCACCCCGTGCATCCTGGTCGAGCCAGGACTCGTGCCCCATGTTGCGCGCTCACCCGAAGGCCTCACCTAGGACAGTGTACTCACTGTCGTACACCTGGAACCCGTCCCAGGGACCCAGTCCCAGGTGCACGTGCAGCATGGTGTCCCTGGGACGCCTTGTTTGTGCAAGGCTGGCCCAAGCCGGCTTGGAACGTTTTCCAGCTAGGAACCCGGCTGAAAAACGACTGGAAAAGACCAGATCCAGCATGGATCTGGCCTAGGGGAAACAAACAGAGAGAAAGTGGAGGAAAATGACTTACCTAGGTCGCCTGGGGACGCCTTGTCAGTGGTGCATTTCCTTCTGCCGGAATTCCTTGTTTGTCGGAACCCACGAAGGGGAAAACCCCAATGCCAGACCGAAACAAGAGGAGAGAGGGGAATGGGAGAATGGCCAGCCCAACTAGGGCCTGGCTATTGCTGGAATTTGCAGAGAGATAGGTTTTCAGTTTTTGCCAGAAACCCAGTCCAAATGTTATCGGAAAACGTGTTTTTGGAGAGGGGGAGATGGGGTTTTTATAGAGGGGAGAAGGCGGTGCCCCTCAATGGCGGTGCCACCCTTTCCCCTAGGGTGTTCTGGACAAATCATGAAAAACGGGTTTTTGGAGAAGTCTGGAGGTGGAAGACGACAGGGGGTGCCGTTATCAAAACGGCCCCCTACGTTTTTCGTCCTTTTTCGTTTTTCTGTTTAATTTATGAAAATACCCTTGATCTTTAAACGGCCATAACTTCTTCATACGAACTCCGTTTTGGGTATTTTTGAGGTGTTGGATTCCATTTTTCATGTAGAATCTAATGGTACTAAGTTTCCTCACATATTCTTTCATTTACTATTTTAAATAAAGTAAAACATTTAACTTAGTTTATTTCCTATAGAATGTCCAATTTTCGTTAAAAATAGTGTAAATTGCTGGGGCATTACACCACACGAACATGACACGCTTCGAGTTTAGGTCGACACGAACGCGACCCGCATAATAATCGTGTAAAAAATCCTTAACCCGAACACGACACGACTATTAAACAAGTCGATACAACACGACTCGTATAACATGATTAAATAAATAATATAATAATATAGGATGGTTTCAGAAGAACCGTCTTATATTACTACTCTAATATAAAAATTATAGCGCGACAAAAGATAAATTTAGACAACACAGGTCTATTATTGCAGGGACACTTGATTAGGTGATGGTATACTGACTTCATACAAAAGATATTGAGAAGGAACTGGAAGATCTGGTTGGCTACGCAAAGGCCCCAATCCCATCCAATCGCCGTCACCTCACTTAAACAACCCAAAACCTTTGTTATTCGGTAGCTATTTAGATGTGAAAGATTCATAATGCAGCTGGAGCACCGCCTGTACTACTGCTATCATATCGGCGAATTTAGCTACCTATTTGTTCTTTTTGGCGCACCGTTTGTACTACTAATAGCTGTACTACTACTATTAACTAGAAAAGTTTTGTGACGACCTGGGTTTTCTCATGCATTTTTAAACGCAATATCTAATTTCCTAAAGCGGGATGCATCCCTATTTGAAAACCATTTTATAAAAACCATGCAATGCAACGGAAAATCTTTAGTTTTAAACTCATTTTGAAAACCCCGAGTGTCATTTGCTTCCACAACAACCAAAGTAATTTTTGAAAAACTTTAGAAACCATAAATGTTTTTCCCCAGGTCTTTCTAGTCACAGCACATAGCCCAACTGTAATTAAATACAACTACATGTCCAAAGGGTTGAGAGTTTACTTACATGTATAACCGTCTCCTTTTTAATTCTCTTGCTCGTAGCACTAATATCTCCTGAGGCGTTGTCTATTTGTGAGTGGAACTATCCTGAAAAATGTTAAGGATAGGGTGAGTATATACTATACTCAGTAGGAGCCTATCACTACTAGTTTTATAATGCATGAGATGTTTTAAAATCATATGCTCTTTCAAAACATGTGCATGTTTGAATACTCAAGTTCAATATCGATATAAAAATCCATTGTCAAACTGAAATACTAACGACTTAAAGGATCACATAATCCAAAATCGAAAGTATCATATACATATATATCATAACATTATGATATGCATAAGATGCTTCATTGAATCCAACTCATGGATATCTAGTATGGTATGGTCGACCAACCTCATATCATGTCATATGCAATGCAAATAACTCCATAAAACCATAGGGTCCAATTATGCCCACGACCTCCTCGCAGTGTGGTCCCCGGGTACCTGAGGACACTCAGTCATAGCCTCCACGGGGCCTATGACACGTCAACCCAGTGCCGTGACACCAGTGGTAGCCCCTTGTACCACATGCAGTCGACGTAGGGACGTTGCCTCTTTTTGGGCGTGGTACCCATCCACCTAATAGTGGTAGAGGCTGGGTGGCTAACCCAAACCCCTCGGCAGCTTACTAGCTCAAATCACATAAGATCAAACAAGCGAAAAATCTCTTTTTCAAAACCTGTCCTCTTTGGTCCCTCACAATTGCCTGGCCCTCGGCACTCCAGCGTCTTTTCGTAACCCTCAAGGACATGCAATTTTTGCAAGAACTTAATGCTCACAAATCATGCAATGTATGCAATAGTTTGCAAAACATATCTATGCATAATGTATATGCAATTATTTACAAAACATGTTTATGCATAAAGCATTTATCACATGCATGCTGAATTAAGTCATGCTAAACAAGTCATATACTTAAAACATGTGTTCTCAAACAATAGTAGTTCTTTTAAAAGAATCTACGGCGTGCGCCTCAGCGGACGCATCTGCAGACGTGCCGGGTTTTCCGCCTGTTTTTCCTTTTTGCGGGCGCATCCCCGGATGTGCTCGTTGGTTTTCTCAAACACGATCGACGCGTCACGTTCCGACTAGAACGTTTTCGTCGTCTGAGGGACCGGGGCATCCTCAGGACACCCTGGTTCGACCCTGTCGAACCAGTGCGGCCCAGGGAACGTCCTTGGGTCCTTGGTGGCTTTCCAAGTCTCCATTTTGCATGGTTTTTCATGCAAAAACCTAGGGAAATTGATCTTAGAACTACTGTAAAGATGGGTTTTGAGGGATCTTGGGCATACTTGGCTCGTTGCTGGGTTTTTCTCCTCGTTTCCCCTCTAGGTTACTCCTCCAAAACGGGTTTTCTTCAAGCTTTTGGGCTGCCATTAGAGGCGCCCAAGAGCTCTATTTATAGAGCTATGAGAGGGTTCTGGAGGGGGCTCTCACTGCCTTTGAATGGCAGTGGATAAACCTCCAGAATGGCGGTGATTTCTCTTCCAATCACCGCCGTTCTAGAACCCTCTAGGAGGATGAAGATGAAGGGTGCCCGTATCAAAACAGGCCCCTGTGTTTTGCAGGTTAAATCCTTTTTTTGTGAAAATTACATTTTTGCCCCTGAACTTCAAAGGGCCATAACTTGTTCATTTTAACTCCGTTTTAGGTGATTTTGGTCTTGTTGGATTCCTTTTTCCGAGACGCACCAATGGTACCATTTTTAGGATCAAATTTTTGGGTTCAGTCAAGGTGAATAGTGAAATGACCAAAATGCACTTATCTTCAAAAGCTGAATTTTTCATTGCTAACTTGGGATTTTAATATTACAAAATTGGAGTCATTACAAGTTTATAATGCAGGTAGAGCATCGCAAGAACCGAAAGATCTGGTTGGCTACACAAATGCCCCAAGCTCGTCCAATCGCCGTCACCAAGCCCCAAGTCCCAAGCTGTACTACTGCTCCAGCTGTATTATGAACCTTTCCATATCCAAACAGCTACATGGTGAATTTGGCTGCCTATTTATTCTTTTCGGCGAGCCATATCATTCCTAGCTTTACTAGTTCATTGCCTTTGTTGTTGGTATAATATAAGATGGTTGTAATATTACAAATAGGAGTTGTAATATAAGATGGTTCCTATATTACATGTTACAACATAGGAGTTACAATATACGACGGTTCCAAAGGAACCGTCCTATATTACATGTTACAACATAGGAGTTACAATATAGGACGGTTCTAAAGGAATCGTCCTATATTACATGTTACAACATAGGAGTTACAATACAGGACGGTTCCAGAGGAACCATCCTATATTACATGTTACAACATAGTCCTCTATTACATGTCATGTTGTAATATAAGACGGTTCCAAATGAACCGTCCTATATTACTGTTAGTTCACGATAAATAAGTAGGTCGCGTATCAAACAAGTCAACACGATGGGTCATGTTGATTGACTCGAATACAACACAATTTTTGGTGTGTCGTTGTTTGGTTGACCCGAAAATGATACGAACACGATAAGACTCAACCTGAACCCGCTAAATTCGTGTTGGGTTCGTGTCGTGTTATTGTGTCTTGTCATATTTTGCCACCCCTAATCCTAGCTATGTGGATCGTTATTATATATACGATTACAGTAGGTTAAATAGAAGAAACCAAACACAACATACAGCCAGGGTAGGATGGAATGCGGGAGGGATCTTTGGATCTGAATTTGCCTTTAAAATGGAAATACAAAAGCAAAAACATTGGCTTTATCGGTGTCAGCTAGCTGCCGGTATCATATATTGGGAAGATGGAAGAAGAAGCTTTCACTTTAGCATGTTGAGCACGCGAGATCTTGTGGAAAATATTTTCCCTTGCTTTATGGTGATAAAGCCACTTTTTGGACTCCAGCCAGCACAACCCTTATACCCTCCAATACAATACAAAACGGATGTTACACCAAAAAAAAAAAAACAGAAAAAAAGAGACCCCACCAGAGACGACCAAGAGAAAAGCGACGAAATGGCTGTCTATTCATCCTGTCCGTCCATTAGTATAGGATTTGAATCTTGGGATTTTGTGGGGATAGGTTTTGGTTCTACTTTTTTGTAACATCTTTGGTATTGCTTTTCAACGGAATTGATCTCCTAGACCCATTCAATTATTGTGGAATAATATGATGACCAGTCTCCTTCATAGAACTTGGGTTTGACTCAGTCCCCAGCTCTCCACGCATCAAAAGAAACCCAAGTTAATACATATTTACACGCCCAAAAGCCAAAGGGGCAAAGAAGTGGCAAGGAATGTGAGAGAAATTTGAAAAGAAACGGCGCCTTTGGATGGGATTCTGGCCTTATTTCTCCAAGAGATAGCTGTAAAGTGTTCATGGGACAACAAAAGGGACAACGCTCTCATTTTTCCAGTTTCCAATCCCCATTAAATGCCTTCAATTCTTGTACATCTGTGGATTCAGTTTCCATAAATGAGTTTCTCTCTCTGCTCTACTCCACGTCTACGTCTTTCTATCTCTGTCATAACCTGCAGGCTCTGCAGACCCAACTGTTTCCCTCTCTGCACGCTGCGTGTGTATGTGGGCTCACGCGCAACTAATTGGTACCTCTTTTAACAGGGAATCCGTAGCAGTTGAGTTATGCTTTTAACATTTCAAACTATAAGTTTCCGCTGATCGAGCCATTGACCAAGTTAAAATGATAATATTCTGGGAGGAAAAGCTTACGAAGACTTTCATCCTCATGACTTATACTTGATGAACGTCTTTGACTGCCGTTGGTAACATGTTTTGTCGTTTCAGCCAATCAGGTGGTAATGAGCTGGCCTGGGTCCTTGATTATTTTATGAACCCTCATCCCAGGTCCAGTTAAGCGGACTTAAACCGCTGATCTTTGTAATCTGCCTGGAGATAGAGTACATTAACTTTCTGTCTAGCATGTACATATGGCGCCTGAGACATGGACCATCTGAGTTGCTTCACCAATGGTCAACAGTCTTGATTTCCCATGTAGGGTCCTAGATGTTATCTACTTCATATTAACTAGTACCAGGTGATTTGGAAGATGATGGTCCAGTACTTCAACATTTTAGACTACAGATACCATATCAAAAGGGTGAACTTCTTGATGTGCTGTTTTAATCATAAAAAGTAATCAACTCATGATAATGTAAAAAAACAAATCTCTGCGTCGAATTAATAAGCTGGATTTTTTTTCAGAGTTAGAGACACACCCACGCACACTCTCGAGCCTTGATCACCTAGGTGAGACCGTCCTCCTTAAGCCACTCCCATATGTTCACTTAACCACCATTTGAAGCTAATTTTAGTTTTAGCTTTTTACATAGATACAAACATTACCACTTTTACCGTATAATGCGTTATTATTCCTCAAATTGAACTTTGCAGATGTGGTCTTGACTACATAGCCATCGGCATATATTGTTGGATGTTTATCGTGGGTTTTACCAACAAGTGATCATTCGCGTCGGCTGCCTCGTATTGGGAGACAAACGGGAGTGATGTACTTAAATGAAATGAAAAATAATTAAAAAGGAAAGATTATCCAACCTACTTAAGCTCAAAGAAAACGCTATGGTTGAAGGCAACCGCATGGAAAGTTTCAACGTAGGCCCCTTAGGGCCCTTTTGCCTGAAGGGGCCTACATTTGGATTTCCGACCCATTCGTTCGTTTTTGGATATCTTTAAACAAAAATGATAATATGCGCGAGTTTGGAACACAAAACATCCAGAACCAGATCAATCATATGAACGAGCCCGATCATCCAAATACGGACCCTTTGTTGCACAGGTAGCACTCTAAACAGAAACTTCCTTTGTGGTCGGGCCCTACAATGGCGTTTCTCAATTTTAAAATCAATTTATCAAGGAAACCAAACTTGTATTTAACAAGAAAACAGTCTCCGTAAGAGTACACGGACAAGAGAACGGTTCTTTTAGGTGCCTGGGTTCCAACCATTATGGTTTTTTGATTGGATGATTTAAGGCTTGTAATCTAAGAATCAGACTTTTGAATCTAAGGTGATTTATGACTTAATATCTAAGAATGGGAATTTTGAAATTTATGACTTCTATGTATGAGTTTTCCTGATTCTCTCTCGCGCATGTAGCATATACGTACGCAATCCATATTGATCTGTCATTCCTTCATCGACAGCATCTAGAGTTCTATCTTTTCCCCCTCTGCCGTTCAAGTGCTCATCGAGATTGAGTTCGGTTCTTAATTCTCTACCAGAGAATGGTAGGAATAATCACGTGACTCGCATGAATTGAGGTTGGCCCACCTTAGGCACATAGGCGTTTTGGTGGGAGATTGTAACAAAAAACTCATACCAATTATTGTGGGGCAGTTGAGAACACTATAAGACCTGTCCTCTGCTGAACCAAGATCCTGATTTCTCGAGGTAGGGCCTAGAAATGTTAGACATTGCAATAACGTGGACAAAGTTGTCCGTGATACTGGTCTTGTAGTTTGCTTAGAATTGTATTCCACTTGCATTCCAAAAAGAGGAACTCAAATGACATTCAAATTCCATTCAAAATGGATTTCAACATGTCAAAAAATATGCAAAAATGTATTCCAGTTGCAAAATCCATGATTATGTACTCTAGTGCACTTAGAATACAGGATCATGTAACCAAAGCACTGGAATACACAATTGTGTATCACAATGCTAGAAGTCCCAAAATCAGCATGATGCACCTTGCCCGTGCTTTATGTTGTCATTATAGTCATGCCATGTAATAACCCAAAATTTTATAACCATTTATGCTAATAATGAAAGTGGGATTTTCTTTTTCAACTACTAGGATATAAATTTGATGGTTGAATAACTTGAGAATGACACTCCACTCAAGTGTAATAGGGATTTTATTATGGGTAAAATTCCAGGGTTGAAATTCATACGGCCTAGGTGTTTTGAAGTAGAAGGAAGCTTATATATGGTTAGGGCATCTTTTGCAAAAAAAATTGGAAGTGTAAGTAAGTCAGGGCCATAATGAGAAATGGGGTGAAAGATGTTTTCTAACAAGGGCCCACACAGTTAAGCTAAGGCTTGGCACCCGTGCAACCTAACAACTTGAATTAGGATAGTGGCAGCATGAGGAGACTAGGAAAATAATTAGAAACAATATAGAAAAAGACGTCTTATTTTGGAGGCTTGAATGGATAGGACTTCCAGTGGGAAAGAGATGGAATTTAGGAGTGGACTGCCTTGGGCAACATGGAAGCCAAGTAGGAAAGCATTACAAGAAAAAGACATCCCAGCCTAAACCAATTTGGTTGAAAATCATCCAAGAGAGAAAGTCAAAGAGAGAAGGATGGAAGAAGATGAGAAAGACACTTGGTTTTGCACAATTCCTAATATAGGAGAAAAATGTAGGATTAGAAAGGAAAATTAATATATATATATATATATATATACATATATTACATACATGCCTCTATATTTAGCAACTTTTAGCCTTAGAAATAACTTAAACATTGCTAATTAGGGTTACTTCTACATTTTG
Organism: Warburgia ugandensis; assembly: GCA_035236585.1. Lineage (NCBI taxonomy): Eukaryota > Viridiplantae > Streptophyta > Magnoliopsida > Canellales > Canellaceae > Warburgia > Warburgia ugandensis. The sequence goes on along the minus strand of CP141133.1, from coordinate 49,711,691 downwards.
TAGGTCCATGGTACAAATAAAAGAGTACGTAAATTTGGCAATTTACCCCTAAAAGTGCAAGTTTAGAGTTTAAGCTACATCATGGCGAACGCATGCCAATTATAAAGTCTGAGACGATCACTATAAAAATTAGGTGCCATTATCAAAGTCAGAGCAGTCAGAAACCCTAATTGAAAGACCGACCTTATCTGTACTAAAAAGGGTATTCATATCAAAAGTAAGATGATAGAACTTTCCATGTATACATGCAAACTATCCACCACCCTAGGAAGCATATAAGAGAAGCTCAAATCATATACATTAGGATCGCATACAATGAGAGCTCTCTAAAATAAAACAAGTTAGAAGTCCAAGAGCTACATGAGATATACTCCTTACACACTCTCCCCTATTCAACCAAAATTAGGGACCACCTAAGGGGCCACACTATTTTCTGCCATGCAAAGTGGCAAGTCAAAATGTAAGTGGAGAAAATAAAGGAGTGAAGAGCAAGACAATCTATGAAAAATTTATTGTTAGAGAGCATCATTACTTTTTAAGCATTAAAGGCCAAGATATATCCTTATGCATGCATATCGATAGCAACCAATGAAAATTTAATAAAATAAGGATGGATCAATATGATAGAATGCAAGGAAGACCAAAACTAAGCCCTGTTGGTGGCTGCCACTAACATTTTAAGCTTCAAAACATGTTTTTTCATGGTAGAGATGTCCCACCTTCCTTAATGCTCATGAGTTGGAGAAAATTATGGTGGGCTTAGAGAAAAATAAGGTGAGACTAAGAATAGATAAAGTAATCTCAATTGGAATCTAGGTCATGCACCCTAAGGTGCCCTTAAAGAAAATCTCTTTGGATAAGAATGTTCTAATTGAATCTTATCTACTCAAGCTACGGTAAAGATGATCGAAGGGCCTGGAATAAAGCAAAGAAAAGTCACAACCCTAGCCCCCATTTCCTTGCTGAAAAGTCAAACCAAAACCTCAAGTATAAAAAGATCCACACCATTCATTCTCATCCAATGGTCCACCCTTTTTTAGGTTTCTTGAATTTTAAATGTTTGTTATTTTTTACAAGTGCAAGGGCTATTGTAGCATAACTTGTGCAAGTACGAGTCAATCCTATAGGGTGTCGACTTAAAAAGTAGAGTTTAAATAAAAATTAAATAACAAAAATTAAAGAAATTAACTAATAGTGAATGAAAAAATTATATCTATTAATTAAAAATTACATGATTCTAAATTCAAAAAAACAAAAGAAAAATAAAATAAAATAACAAGCTAAATCAACTTTCCTAACTTGATTGTTGTGAAATTCTCTATATTGGATTGCTTCTAAGTCAATCAACGTTCACCAATTATTCAGTGATGTCTTTGATTACTTGTTCAATCGTTGGATTAAGCAAATATTCCAAAAAGCTGATGACATGGATCAATAGATTAATTGAGATTTTGATAGCTTAGATCTCCAGACATAAGATCAGAACCATTAGATCAACTAGAAATTAAACTAAGATTAAGTTATGGAAGATGATTTGAAATCAGAAGAGAAAAAGAATAAAAAATCAAATTGATCATGTTGTTTAACCAGAGAGGAAGAAGATCGAAACATGAAATGAAGGATAAAAAGTGAGATTTAGGGTGAAATAAAAAGTGGGTTTTTATGGAAGCAAAGCAAAATAATAAAAATGAAGAAAATTGAGGGAAAATCTATGAAAAATAAGGGGGAAACTAGGTGGGAAAATCGTGGAAAATCATAGTGAAGACAGGGGATGGAGTCTGAGAAGGGAAGTTGAGAGAGAAGGTTGGAATAGAGGCTACTGGGAGTGAAGTTCTTCCTATATTCTATTCCTCCTCAGTCTGTCTCCTCTTCTAAGTCTTCATATATATATCGAGTAAACAACCCCCTCCCCCCCTCTTTCTTATATAGATTTTTCCTTAGAAGTTGTTGTTGAGTCCAAATCAACTTCTCTATTCCACTTGTGATTTCTTATTTAAATTTAGTTTCTTGATTGTCTTTAATTTCTTCTTAAAAGCAATTTCCTCTTGGATTTTATCTTACATGATTTGATTCCATTTAACTTGATATGAGTTATGCAATTCTATTTTGGTTGATATATAATATATAAAACTCAATCAAAATCATCTTAATCATGCTATAATCATGAGATCAGCTCCAATGATCATCCAGTTATTAAATTTTACAAAATCAATGGTTGGATGGTCACTTAGTGCTAAAATGTGTATTAATCTTAAAATTTAAAATTAATGCATTACATTATCTATCTTGATGCTAACTTAAGGAAATTTTAGTTAGAATTGAACACTCAACACAACCAACTAGCATTTTATGTCTTAAGAACAACATACAAAAGTTCAATTTATTAAAAGTAATACAAATTGTCATTTTAGTAAGTACTCATGATTCTGTTTAGCATATGCAACAAGCTCTTAAACCCCTAGTAGATGAATTAAGCCTCATGAGGGTTTGCAAATAATTTACCCACAAAAATCATAAAAGTAGTTTCTCAATTTATCTATGACAATTTTCTTTTATCCATATTCAAAATACCACTTTAGTATGTTAATAAAAATGAATGAAAATTTCAAAACCCTATTCTTATGCTATAAATATTTCGTTTAAACTCAATTCTAAGATTATAGTATGCATACATTTTGCATATACAAAAAATCTCAACTTTTAAGTAGACTATAACTCTTGAACTCCATATAAAATGTCCTTTTACCTCAATACTCACTAATGACATACATTAAAAAATAAAAACTCTTAGATAAATGGTTCAAATCATATTTCTCTTTTAAATATGTAAGCAAAGTCAATAAAGGCAAATTTATCTCGCATAGGCTCATGAAGGAATGAAAGTTACTAAGGAATTTTACTGATCCCTTTAGAAAGGATGTCATTACCATGAAATTTAAGAATACTACTCTATAATTCCTATCCATTCATATCCTCATCAAGGCTATATTTATCCTAGAATAAATAGGTCTTTAACTGGGATGAAACATTGGCTTAGGACAAGGTTATGAAAAGAAAGGGCTTATAAGATATTCAAAATTCTTCAAAAATAAGTAGAGATCTTCTACTAACAGTTGACAAATCTTCTTTACTTTGTAATGAAGTGAATTATTTTTTCAAAAAAAATTCTTTCTTTTTAACACTTTTGAATCTCTTTTGAATAAATATTCTTTTCTTAATATTCACTTCTCTGCTTTTATTATAACTTAAAGGTATATCTTCGGTCATCTCTAACTTATCTTTCGAAGAAAATAGGTAATAGATAATTTGTTTTGGGTTAACATGGGTAAAGGTAATTTGGGTAAGAAAAGAAAAGGCTTATAAAAGTCTCAAATTGGTTAACCAATGATAAAAATATCATTGGGTAAGCTTTATGTCTTTAGGTTAAAAGAAAAAATGGCCTAAATCATTTCCTAGGTTTCGTATAACCTATCTAATTCAATAAACTTCTAGAAAATTAGGGTAAAATTCAAATGCTTAATCTTGGTAATTGACCAAATCAAAGGGTTGATGGGATCAAATTTAATTTAAGCACACTAAAGAAAAATTTGGAACATATTTATAACCTTTCAAAAGAATTGAATGGCTCTAAAACTCTCTCAGGTCATAGGTCTTTACTGAATTTCATTAGGATCTCTAAGTTAGAGCTACTTATCAATTTAGACTATGTATATGTAACTATGTGTACAGATGTGTTCAGTGACTTGGCTTTCATAGAATACTTTAGAAAATGAGTAAAATAATGAATTGATCATATACAATTATATTAATAAGCTAAAGATGGAAAGAAAGATTAGATTTCAGAAAATTCAATTCTCATCATTGTATATGAACTGACCTAAAAACTCAAAATTTTTTCAAAATACCTCAATTTTCTCAAAAAATTTTAAATTGAGGAAAACAACTACAAAAAGACTCAAATTCACTAAAATTCTATACCCCATAACCTAAGTGAAACATTGTCCTCAATGTTCAAAAATATAAAATGATAACAATGCATTGAGAAATAAAGAAATGAGAGATGTAGAAAAGAAAAAAAATAGATAATTATTATAGATGAAAAGTAATTACATAATTTGAAACTTTCTTAGGTCCCATATGAAATGGGCCAGATAAGCATCTAAAAAGAAAAGAAAAGTAAATTTAGCTTGCAATTTTGAATATTTTATTTATCATAGGGTAAGGTACCAAATATATTTCTAGGTTGCTTCTCATAATTAGAGATAATCATGGGAGCTTGATGCAGCCTTTGTGGAAAAAAATCAAAGATATCGTATGGCTTAGTGGTTGGGATATTTTCCTTATAACAAATTTATCTTTTTTCTAATATGTGTTAATACCATTTCAGCCTTTTTAGGACCAGATTTTTCAATTATTGGACTGCTATGAAAAATGGTAATTGCCTTTGTTTAAATCAAAGATATCGTATGGCTTAGTGGTTGGGATATTTTCCTTATAACAAATTTATCTTTTTTCTAATATGTGTTAATACCATTTCAGCCTTTTTAGGACCAGATTTTTCAATTATTGGACTGCTATGAAAAATGGTAATTGCCTTTGTTTATTCCACAATTGTAATTGAAGAATTAATCTCACCTATCACATGCACACCATTAGGGTTTACATTTGGTGAGGTAAAAACTTGCCCTTTTTCAAGGGGCTTCATCATTTTGTTGTGTGTTCTCTTTTAATTGAGCTTCAATTTGAGCAATTTTCTTGCAAGAATTAATGACTTGCCTTTTAAGTGGAAGAAGGTAAAGTCCAAGAGAAAGTGATCCTTATGATGGTTGGTATGGGGCTTGTGAGAAATTAACACTATATTTATTTATCCAACTAAAAGTAGGATGATTACTTTAGTTAGGATTATATGTCTTTGAAGATGGGAACAAAGGTCATTCATAAGAATGTGCTTGTTTATGAAGCACATCTTGGAACGTAAGAACAATGGCACATTCTAGAATAGGGTGTGTGTTACTTTCACAAATACTACACACCCATTTGACCTTCTTAAAGTGAAAATTTTCCATTTCTATGGCCGCAATTTTTCTAGCTAGGGTTGTTCTTTTAGTATTCATATCATCTTTTTTAGTCATGAGATTTCTAAGTTGGCAGATGTGGTGGTGGACTTGGGCTTGTTTGGTTAACCTACTTTTTCTAAATTAGCCCAAGTTTATGTACTCTCTGCTAGCCATTCTTAATACTCTTGCGCCTTTTCAGGTTGTCTATTTAAAAAGTTACCATTATACATTATTTCAACAAATTGGTGCATATTAGAATTAAATCCTTCATAAAAGAAGCTAATAACATGCTAAGGTTTGTATACATGACGTGGACAAGTTAACAATAATTCCTTGAATCTTTTCTAGCATTGATAAAAAATTTCTTTATCCTTTTCATTAAAATTCATTAAATTATGACAAAGAGTATTTGTCTTATATATAGGAAAGAACTTTTTCAAGAACTTTCTAATAATTTCTTTCCATCTTCTTATGGAACCTGCTAGCAGTAAACAAAACCATATCTTTGCTAAGTCATGCACACTTCATCAAATTCCTGTAGATGGTCTCTCACTATCCAACCTATAAAATTTAGAAAGTAATTGAATTACTCTCATTTTTAATTCAATCATACAACATTTTGAGGCAAATTTATGCATGAAGGTATGCTGTTATAAGCAGGCCATAAATAATCTCTTCATGTTCTTCCATGAGAATTTATATTATGCTAATTATCCTCATGTACTCTATATTGCTCCCATTCTTTGTTACAATTCCTTCTCCAATTTTCAAGTGATGGAAAATGATTCATCCTTGGATGAATGTTATCATTAAAGAGAGGTGGAGGATCTTTAACATTAAGAGAGGATTGTTCGTCCATGAGGAAATATCATTGTTATCCATGATGAAAGATGGTTCACCATTGTTGAATGTTCAATTTTAACTAAAATTCTATTAAATTTGCATCTAGATAGATAATCTAATCAATCAATTTTAAAATTTTAGTTAGCTCAATTGAGCATTCAATTATTGATTTGCAAAATTTAATGATTAGATGATCATTAGAGCTGATTCTAATTGAGTTTTATAAATTATAGATAAAACAAAAATGTAATAACTTCAAATTTTGAGTTAATTTTAACAATTATTGCATATTTTAATTAAAATAAAAATAGAAATTGAATTGCTAGGAAATTGAATCTCAAGGAAGTGACTCCCTTTAAAACTCAAAATTTGGAATTGAAACTATAAAAAATGAAACTATGCATCGAGATGATTCCAACGACACTAATTTTGCTCAAAAAGAAAATTAAGGTAAAAAATCTCCAAAATTTTTACTAATTTAGGGGGGTCCAAGTTAATAATGGAACCCCACCTAAGTTTGGTTTTAACGTGGCGCAGATGGGGGACGTCGTCCGGCTATCCCATGTGAGGTGGCTACCTGAAACATGTAAAGATGGGGGACATCGGAGAAAAGAGGAAAACTCGGTGTCTAGTCCCCCTTCTCGAATTTCCCCCTCTCACCGGTGACCTTCCCCTTCACCCTTTCATCGAGTGTTGTTCCCAGGCAACCCCCTATCCATTCAATCTCCCATCAGCATCGGCTACCCTTCTACCTAGATTCTAATCACTGCCATCCCCACTCCCTGTACCATTTTCAAGTAACCCACTCAGGTTCCCCACATTTGACTAACACTAGAGCTGTGACCACCATCCCTTCCGTTCCTATCCCCCTCTGTTTTCTTTTGGGTTTGGCCTAGGTAGTGACCAAGTAAGGGCCACCGGCCATAGCCAGAAACCCTCTTTCCTTCATTTTCTCTCTCCTATGTTCAGATACTTGTTGGCAGTGCCCAGCCAAAACCCTATTCCCTTTTCCATCCTTTGATCAGCCACACTAAAACCCACCAGTCTCTTGGACTGGTGACCTTCCCCTTCACCCTCTCTCGTCTCCCCTCTTCCCCAATCAGCGCGACCAGCCCAACAGGCCACTGCACCCATCCCCTCCTCTCTATCTTGCTCCCTTTCGGCTGGCACAGACCGGCATGTGCACCAGCCTTACACTGTTCCCCTTCTCCTTCCCCTTGTTGGGTTTACCGTAAGCGTCGTCAACCTAGCGTACTAGTGGGTAGAGCTGGCCGTCTTCCCACTGTTCCTTCCTTGCTTTCCTTTTCTTCTAGCTAGTTAGGGCAAGTGACTTGCCCATGTCACCCACTCTCGACTCGCCTCGCCTCGCTTAGGTGAGTCAAGTTGATATAGTCTCGCCTCGGTGAGTCAAGTTGATATAGTGGCCCCGGTACTGTACTTAAGCTTTGATCCCTTCCTATGGCCAATCTATGAAGAATTTTATAGATCCAAGAAAACTTTCATGATCCTTGCAATGCAAGGAACAAGACACATCTATCCATTCATTGATTGGTGAAGATCCAACCATTGATCGTGATTAAGCACTTGATCAGACCAAATCATCAAATCTGTGATCAATTTGACCATCTGTCGTGATCTAGTCATTGATTTGCCATTGAATGATGGATCTATGACTGATTTTACAAATCTTGCCTTGATCTAACTGTTGATTTGCCTCCAAATGGCATATCTAAACCTATTCCAACCATTCATTATGATTTAACTATTGAGCTATCTCTAAAAATCAGATCTGTGACTGACCCATGAAGCTTCACATGATCTAGCTGTTGATCAATCACTAACACCTCAATATGTGATTGATCTGACCCATTCACCATGATTTGACTGTTAAGTAACCACTTAACACTAGATCTGCAGTCAATATGAGCTCTTCTTTAGGTCTGAATGTAGATTTAACACTAGATCAACTAATATGTGATCTAGCCTTCATCTTGATCTAAATGCATATTAGGTAATAGACCCATAGATCCATACTTGATTTATGTATTTGTTCTGATCAGACCGCAGATCTATTACCAACCCCTAGAATAATGACATATGTAGCCCATTTCTTAAGATTTGACTGTTGATTGACCATCCAATGCCAGATCTATGAGATCAAACACTACATCTTTTTCTGATCTATCGTGTTCCAAGGTTGGAGCTACAGATTAGTATATCTTTACTTTCATGGTACACTAATCAACTACAAAAACATGATTAGAGCCGTCCATTCATGGATCGACCACGAAACCTACAAATTAGTCAATCAATAGATCAAACTAAAGGAGTTACATATGAGAATCGAGGATAAAGGCCACATGAGGTAGGTGGATTAAGATTGCTATTTTGCAAAGTTTAATAATTGCTATGTCTTTAGAAGAATGAAATAAATACGTATGATGATTTATAAAGTATTGTCTTTAATTACTAAAATTATGGAAGCATGTGATAAATTTAGAAGTTATCATGTAACATCTTTCAAATTACATAATTGAAAATGGAATGACTAATTTAAATGTGCTAGAAGATGTCATACTTGTAACTTAATTACTTGAGAATGATGAAATGATTAGTTCCAAGATAGAAGAAAATTTAATATATTAACTCATATTTTGTATTCATGAATAGAAGTTAAGGGAATAATTCTAAGATTTTCAAAACCAAGAGGCAGAATAAAAATTGTGTAAAGAGTAGCCCTTAATTAGGTTCACTCTAACATGATTTGACTACTATTTGTTGAAAAAAATTAGCTATTTGTACATAGGACTGGAAATGGTCTTAATCACATAAAACGACTCACATTTAAACTTGGAAAGAGTATTCTAAACACTATGGACATACAATAGATATTTACATGACATGACTTTAATTTGTAACATATGTGTCTTTATTGATGAGAGTTTTATCATAAGCTTAAGTATGGTCCATTTAGTAATAAGCACTTTTAAGATATTGCTTAAAGATTTATCATTTATAATCATTGCATTGAATGCATACTTTTGGGAATTGAAAAATCATTATCTAATATATGAATAAAGATTGCATGTTCTGAATGCTCATAGAGATAAGTTTGTAAAACTTGTAGAGAATATGGATTGAAAATGAATAGATTTGAATGGTTTCTCATAAAACTTTGAAATAGTGGTCTTATTTCATGAAATGACTTTAGAGATGTATGTGATTTATGATTTAAGATAGCACTTGACAGCTAGCCATAAGTCCTAATAGATGCGGATTTGTTGATGCTTAGGTAGGCACTCCACGAACAACTGTAAGTTCTTATGTAGATGGATTTAATTGATGTTTTGGGTAGTCACTCTTGGAGTGTTTTGAATCCTGGATCACTTGGCAAGTGCTCTACGAGTATCGCAACACTTAGAGGCTTATGCGCTTAGGGCCACAGTAAGACCTGGAGGTTGGCGTGCTACATGCTGTTGTAAGTCCAAGAGACACTATGCTAGGAGGTGCAGTTGGCCACTAACCTCTGAGATGATATTGATACTAGCCCTACAATGGAGCCAGTGGGTAGTAAGAGTACCCTTTCATGAGAAAGTTCTTTGAAAGGTAGCCGAGGTAGCCGCCATGAGGTCTGATGGGTCATGGTTTGTACAAGTATCCATGAATAGAAGTATAGGCCACATTAGTCATTAGTGGGTGATGGTAGAGCCCTACAAGCATAGGAGTCTATGTGTTGATGTTATGTGGGTCATTTCTTTCAGACCTTGTCTAGGATGGTAGGACTGCATGCCACTGTGATTGGATTGATTAGTTTTCCACAGCGATGTGGGCATGGATTTGTTTATTTAGATTGAGGGCAATGCACCTTCATTCGACCTCATTTGTTTTAAGTATGTTTGTTTGATAGACTTATCAGATTCTTTTGGACATTTCAGATGATTTGAGATCAATAGTCTTTCCTAGTGGATTTTCACATCACATTTATGAGACTAATTTTCACATTTATGATTTAAGCTCAATTTGATGAAGAAAGAACTACTTACATTTATAAATGGTTGATTATGCTTTGAAAACCATGAACAGCTTTTGGTTTTGGCAAATTGAAGTTTTACCAAACATTGGTTTGAGGACGACTGGATTTTGTGCATATAGCATACTCCTTGACCTTATTATCTAACTTCATCTTTTATTGACATTGTACTTTGATGCTTACACGTAGCTAGTGGCTTTGTTATTAGTATTACATTCCATGTTGATTTTTCCTTAACTGATGGTTTTACCACTGTCAACTTACTAAGTTGTCTGATTACTCGAGCATTATGAGTGGTTTTTGCATTATCATATGCTAATTTATTCTTGCATATGAAGTTGCATTAGGTTTATGAAGGAAAAGATATTAAATAACTACCTTTACAATTATAATGAGGAAGTTAGATACCTCACTCTACTAAAGTTAATTCAACCATTTATGGATAAACAACTTAGACATTTATAGGGATAACTTGAATAATCATATGTGGTGAATGATCTTGAAGAACTACATGCCATGAATAAATGCAGAATGCTTATGTGTTTATAAATGAAAAATGATCTTAGTACAAATTAAAGGATGCAAGACAAGATAAAAGCTAGATTACTTAAATCTTCATGAAAAGATAAGGCAATACTGATGTTTATTGAAATCACCATAGACTATGACTCATCAATTATAATTAATTACACATGTAAACTAATTCCATAAATTGTACAATGAAGAACTTATAAATTTGTGTGAGTACTTTGAAAACATCATAAGGTTTGTTTAAGTATAATATATTCACAAAATGGATTGATTTATGTAATCATGAAATGCATGACAAAATAGCTACTTATTCTACCTACACAAGCGTAAGCTTGCTGAGACATTATAATTGTTTATAATGTCTCAGATTTGTAGAATTAGAATAAAAAGATGAACAACTTGAACGTGAGAACAGCTACAAAGTTTGAAATTTTAGAAGATGGAGATTTTCTAGTATCTAGATGGTAAGCCTTGCAACCTTATATTAGCTTTCTAATTCAGTAGACAATGGGAATTTATATTTAGTTTCATGTTGTGGATTCAATTGTATTTATGGTTATGACTTAAGGTTCTGGGAAGTGATAAATCTTTTATATTTGTTTTAAAAACGATGAAAATTGATTTATAGTGTCTATGGTGTGTTCTGCACGAATGTGTCAAATGTCCATATGTCTGAAAAATAGAGGAAACTCAACCAAACTTTTTGGTAGAAATGAGACACTCATTTCACGATAAAATCCTAGCGTTTTGTGCAAAAATGACACTCATGATTTTTAGAAAAAAAAATCTCAAAATAAAAAAATAACTCTGCTTTGTTTCCAAAATGAATTTCAAGCAAGGCATATCCCAAATTTTGGAAAAGTTTTCATAAAGTATTTTGAAGACTTGGGGTGTCATAGTTTTGGTATCAAAGCTCAGATTCAATCCACTCACAACTAGTCACAAAAGGAAAAGTTATTTAGAGTCCACCAAACATGGAGAGTAGTCCTCATGAAAGTAAGAAGAAGAGAGAGTGTCTTAAGGAGTAGTATGATTTTGGAGGATACAATCAGAATATGAGCATAGGAGTTAGTATGGTTAAGTGAAAGCATTGGTATGTGATAGAAGACCCATTTTCATGGACGACAATCTTTAAAGAGTTCAAGTTCTAACATGGATGGTGAGTAATGAGCTTTGGAGAGTGCAACAACGATAATATAATACTAAGTTGAGAATCATTATATAAAGGATTAGGAGATGGTTATGGCAGCAAAAATCCCTTGGCAACTTGGAGTCATAGAATTAATCTAAATCGTAGTGGACTTTTACTATTAATAATTGAGGTGTTATGGAAGATTAGTAGGAAAAATCTTAGCCATGAAACACAGTAAGGTTGATGTAGAGGATGTAAACGATTTATAACAGTAATCTAAGTCTAAATAATGAATTTAGACCAACTTAGCAAAATAAGCATAACTAAATTTAGAAAAATATAGTTAGAGAAGAATGAAAATAGGACAGAGAATAACCATTGTGAAGAGTAAGTGGATAAAATAAATAAATAAAATAAGTAAGATAAAGTGATTGTCTAAATATTAATATTAGAAATGGTTGATGTTAGGATTAATAATGGCTTTGAAATAAGTTCTTTCTAAGAGGATAAACTTGGAAATCACTAACTCTATACAAAGAATTTGGTTAAACTAGAAAACTTGACAATTCAATGGAAATTTTGATGGCAAACAAAAGAATATGAAATGAGAGTTTGAAAGAAAAGAATATGAAACTTGGCCATAAGATTAGATTGAGACACTTATACAAAGATAATTAGAATAGAGATAAGTAAGAAAAAACATACAAAATTAAAGTAAGAAATTATGATTCTAACATGTAGGTGAGAAATAGTTAAATTTAAAATTTTCAAAGATTAGTAACCTAACATATAGAGAGAAAGTGAGAAACAAGAAGGGAAACCTTTGGTTAAATAAATCATGAAATCATTCTAGCTTAGATCATAACTTAAAAATTGAAATCAATAGATAGAAGAGAAGAATATATGTATAGAGTTGTTGGTGAATGATATAAAGAAAATTGGGGAACGAAAATGCATTTAGAATTACTTGAGGAATGATGTGGAACAATTTCAAGGATGAAATTTCTATAAGGAAGGAAGAATGTAGCGACTTCAAATTTTGAGTTAATTTTTAAGTAATTATTACATATTTTAATTGGAATAAAAGTAAAAATTGAACTGTTTGGAAATTAAATATCAAGGAAATAATCCTCTTGAAAACTTAAAATTTAGAGTTGAAATAATAAAAAATAAAAAATATGCATTGAGATGACTTTAATGACACTAATTTTGAGTAAAATAGAGATCAGAGTGAAAAATTCATAAATTTTTTACTAATTTAGAAGGTTCAAATTGATAACGGTACACCACCTCGGTTTGGTTCTAACGTGGTAGATGACCAGCGATGCGTGGAGGTGGCTCGACACGCATCGTCTAGTTGTCCCGCATCAGGTGGCTACGCGCGAAAAAGCTAAAGACAAGGGATGTTGGAGAAAAAGTGGAAAACCTGGTTCTAATCCCCCTGCTTAGATCTCCCCCTCATTGGCAACCTTCCCATTCACCCTCCGATCGGGTGTTGTTCCCAGGCAAGCTCCCTAACCGTTTAATCTCCCACTGGAACTGACTCCTCCTCTGCCCAGATTCTAGCCACCATCATCCCCCTTCTCCCTGCCATTTCCAGGTAACCCACTTAGGTTCCATCGCGTTACGCATCACCGGAGCCATGCTCGTGGCATGGTCACCATCTCTCTCGGTCCTCTCCCCTCTTTTTTCTCTCGAGTTCTGCCTCAGGTAGTGACCAAGCAAGGGCTACCAGCCACCGCCAGAAAATCTTCATTCCCTCTTCTTCTTCCCACCCCATTCGGATACCTGTCGTCATCGCCTATCCGGCCCAGCGGGAACTTTCTTCCCTTTTTCCTCCTCCGGTCAGCCATGTAAAAAACCCACCACCCTCCCAGACCAGTGCAGCCTCACTGGCAAGCTGCGCTAGCCCCGCTCCCTCTCTCGTCTCCCCTCTTCCCTGATCGGTGCGACCAGCTCAACAGGTCGGCCGCATCCATTCCCTCCTCTCAAATGTCCCTCTCTTTCAGCAGATGTAGCCCTGTAGGCATGCTAGCCCCGCACTGTTCCCCTTCTCCCTTCCCCTGGTCAGGTTTCCCATGAGCGCTATCGGCCCGACGTATCAGTGCGTAGAGGCCGGTCGTCCTCCCACCATTCGTTCTCCCTACTTCTCCTTTCCTTTAGCTAGTTAGGGCAAGGCGACTCGCCCATGCCACCTGCTCCCAACTCGCCTCGGTGAGACGAGTTGCAATGGGGGGCCCCACTATTGCACTTAAACTTTGATCCCTTTCTGCAGACAATTTAGGACGGATTTCATAGATCTGTCACAATCCTTGTAACACGAGAAATAAGACCCATCTATTCATTCATTGATCGGAGAAGATCCATCTATTGATCGTAACCAAACCCTTAGTTGAACTAGATCATCATATCTATGACCGATCTGACCATCTATCATGATCTAATCATTGAGCTATCTATGAATGATGATCTGTGACTGATTTTGTAGGTCTTACCTTGATCCAACCATTCATTTACCTCCAAATGGCATATTTGGACCTACCCCAACCATTCATCGCAATCTAACCATTGATCTATATCTAAAAATCAGATTTGTAATTGATCCATGAACCTTCACATGATCCATCCATTGATCGATCATTGACACCTCGATCTGTGATCGGTCTGACCCATTCACCACAATTCCACCATTAAGTAACCACTTCTACCTAGATCTGCAATTGATATGAGCTCCCCTTTATGTCTAAAAGTAGATTTCACACCAGATCATCTAATATGTGACTAGATCTAGCCCTTCATATTGATCTAATTATATATTGGGGAATAGACCCTTAGATCCATACTTCAAGTATTCGTTATGATCTGACCATTGATCTATCACCAAACCCCTAGAACAATGACATATGTGGCTTGTTTCCTAAGACCTGTCATTGATTGACTATCCAATGCTAGATCTGTGAGATCAAGCATCACATCTTTTTTTGATATATGGTGTTCTAAGGTTGGAGCTATAGATCAACATACATTTACTTTGCCAGTACAATAATTAGATATAGAAACATGATCAAAACCGTCCATTCATGGATAGACGATGAAACCTACAAATTGGTTAATCAACATATTGAGCTAAAAGAGGTACAGATGATAATCGAGAATAAACGCCATATGAGGTAGGTGGATTAAGATTGCTATTTTGCAAAGTTTAATAATTGCCATGTCTTTATAAGAATGAATGAATGCAGATGATGATTTACAAAGTATTATATTTAATTACTAAAATTATGGAAGCATGTGATAAATTTAGAAGTTATCTTATGACATCTTTAAAATTACCAAATAAAAAATGGAATGACTAATTTAAATTATTTTGTTAATGCTGCCCTAGTTGTAATGTGCAAAAAAAAGAATGGAAACCATACTTAATGACCGGAACTTAGTATATATACATTTAGTTGATGTTGATAATGCTTAGAAACATCATATACATCTGGACTTTCTACATATATGAAATGAACTTAAAACAATTCTCTTATCCCAATTATAACATTAATATAAATGAGTAACCAGACTACCTACCTTGATTGTGAACTTGTACTTCAAGTGGACATTGTAATACCTTAAACAAGGTTTGATCTTATGCATGCTACTAAGACATGAGGACTTGTATACTGATACTATGATATTTGGAATGCCCTGAACATTATGAAATATTAATAAGTAAATCAACAATAAAGTAAAGATTTCAAAGTAGCTCACAAGGCTTTTGAACTATGGGATGGCCTAAGCACATGTGCGTAGGTTGGTGAAATGATTGGTTCCAAAATAGAAGAAAATTTAATATATTAAGTCATAATTTGTATTCATGGATAGATGCTGAGGGAATAATCCTAAGGTCATCAAAACCAAGAGATAGAATAAAAATTGTATAAATAGTAGCCCTTAATTAGGTTCACTCTAACATGATTTGACTACTATTCATTGAAATGAAATTCAGTATTGATATGTAGGATTGGAAATGGCTATAATCACATTAAATGATTCACATTTAATCTTGGAAAAAAATATTCTAAATTCTATGGGCATGCAATAAATATTTACAAGCCATGACTTTAAGTTATAACATATGTGTCTTTACTGATGAAAGTTTTATCACAAGTTTAACTATGGTCCATTTAGTGATAAGCGCTTTTAAGATATTGCTTAAAGATTTATCTTTTGTAATCATTACATTGAATAAATACTTATGGGAATTGAAAAAGCATTATCTAATATATGAATAAAGACTGTATGTTCTGAATGCTCACGAAGATATGTTTGTACACCTTGTTAGGAATATGGATTGAAAATGAATAGATTTAAATGGTTTCTCATAAAATTTGAAATAAAGGTTTTATTTTCATAAAATGATTTTGGAGATATGTATGATTTATGATTTAGGTAGGCACTCAACTAGTAGACGTAAGTCTTGATGGATGTGGATTTGTTGATGCTTAGGCAGGCACTCCTTGAACAGTTGTTAGTCCTTGTAGATATAGATTTCATCAATGTTTTGGCAATCACTCTTGGAGTGTCTTAAGTCCCTAATCACTTGGCAGGTGCTCTACGAATATGTAAGACTTGGAGGATTATGCGACTAGGGTGGTAGTAAGACCTGGAGGCTGGCGTGCTACATGCTGCTGTAAGTCTGGGAGACCCTATGTTAGGAGGTCCAGTTGGTCATTGACCTCTAAGATGATATTGATATTAGCCTTGTGATGGATAATGTGGGCAATAAGAGTACCTTCTCATGGGGAAGTGCTCCGAGAAGTAGCTGGGCAGCACCCGTGAGGTCTGGTGAGTTATGGTTTGTGCAGGTATCCATGACTAGACTTAAAGGCCATGATAGTAGCCAATGGGTGATGATAGGGACATACGAGCATATGTGCCTATGTGTTGATGTTATGTGAGTCATTTCTCAAGAGGTTAGACCTCATCCAGGGTGGTAGGATTGTATGCCATTGTGACTGAGTAATTAGTTTTTCACCACGATGTGGGCATGGGTTTGTGAATTTCAGATTGAGGGCTAAGTAACTTCATTTAGCCTTATTTATTTTATGTACATTAGTTTGATAGACGTATCATATTCTTTTAAACATTTTGGATGATTTGAAATCACTAGTCTTTCCTCGTGGATTTTCACCTCATGTGTTTAAGACCAATTTTCACACTTATGATTTTGGTTCAATTCATTGCGAAAAGAACTATTTACATTTATAAATTGATTGATTATGCTTTGAAAACCACAAAGAACTTTTGATTTTGCCAGATTGAAGTTTTATCAAACATTGGTTTGTGGACCACTAGACTTCGAGCATATAGAATACTCTTTGACCTTATCATCTAACTTCATCTTTTATCAACATTGTACTTTGATGCTTATGCGTAGCTAGTGGCTTTGTTATTAGTATTATATTCCATGTCAGTTTTGCCTTAACTAATAGTCTTAACATGGTTAGCTTCCTAAGGTGTTAGATTATTCGAGCATTATGAGTGATTTTTACATGATCATATATTAATTTATTCTTGCATATGAAATTGTGTTAGGATCATGAAGAAAAAGATATTAAATAAACTACCTTTACACATTATAATGAGGAAGTTAGATACCTCACTCTTTGAAAGTTAATTTAACTATCTAAGGATAAACAACATAGACATTTATAGGGATAATTTGAATAATCATGTGTGGTGAACAATCTTGAAGAGCTGTATGCCATGAATAAATGCAAAATACTTATGTCTATAAATGAAAAATGATCTTAGTACAAATTAAATGTGCATGAAAAGATAAAAGCTAGATTGCTTAAATCCTCACAAAAAGATAAGGCAATAATGACATTCATTAAAATCACAATAGACTATGCTTCATTAGTTATAATTAATTGCCCATGTAAACTAATTCCATAATTGTATGATGAAGAAATTACAAATTTGTATGAGTACTTTGAAAACATCTTGAGGTTTGTTTAAATATGGTATATTCACAAAATGCATTGATATATGTAAATCATGAACTGCATGACAAAATACATACTTATTCCACTTACACAAGTGCAAGCTTGTTAAGACATTGTAATTGTTTACAATGTCTTATATTTGAAGAATTAGAATAAAAAGATGAATAGGTCGAATGTGAGTGCAATTGTAGAGTTTGGAATTTCAGAAGATGGAGATTTTCTAATATCTAGATGGTGAGCCTTGCAACCTTAGATTAGCTTTCTGATTCAGTGGAGAATACAAATGGATATTTACTTTCATGTTGTTGATTCAATTGTATTTAATGGAATGTGTTGTGATATGGTTGTGACTAGAGGTTCTGCAAAGTGATAAGTCTTGTATATTTGTTTTCAAACTAATGAAAAATGATTTATATTGTCTATCAAGTGTTCTGCCTACATGCATTAAATGCACATATGTCCAAAAAATAGAGGAAAATCTAATAAATTTTGGTAGAAATTAGACACTCATTTCACAGTAAAATCTTTTTGTTTCTTGTGAAAACGACACTTACTATTTTCAGAAAAACTCTAAGTTTTTTTTTGCTATTTTGTTTTTGAAATGAATTGCAAATAAGGGATATCCTGATTTTTGAAAAAGTTTTCAAAAAGTATTTTGAAAACCTAGGGTGTCATATAAAAGGGAATTAGACTACTCATATCGAATTAAATAGATAGGGCCATGCAAGATGTAATCCGAGAGAAAACTACTTAGAAAAGAAAAGAGATTGGAGGAAATCAAGAAACAATTTCTAAATTTGGAACAGAGAAGTTTATTTAGAATTAAGAACAACTTCAAAAGAAAAATATATATAAGAAAGAGGGAGTGTTGGATGATGGAGACGAACACTTAGAAGGAAAATTAAGAAATTCAAAGGATGAGGAGAACCATACTTAGCCTAAAACCATAGTAGGGGAAATAGAAAAGGCCCAAAGAAAGGAAGATTGACCACAACCTTCCCTCCCTACCTGTTACCTTTAGCCATCTCCTTGTTCATTGCCATCATCTTCCTCTCTGTTTCCTTCATAGTACTAGTATTTTGCCCTTATTTTTCTTGCCATTTCACCCATTGTTAACAAATATGTTTTAGTCCCTATTTTCATAGTTGCCTGAATCAATCCCTATTTCATTGCAGTTTTCCATTCCAGCTTAGCTAACAGCCTTATTACTATCAGTGATTCCTTGTGTTCTTTCACAGTAATCAGTCCCTATTTCACATTTTTTTCAGTCTCCAATTCATCACATATTTTTCCTTATTTTCTCATCTATCTTAGTTTTTTCTCTCCTATTTCTTCTTGCTTTCTCTTATACATTTCCTATTTTTTCATCGTACTTTAATCCATGTTTATCTTTGTTTTCTACCCTCTATTTTCATTTGTCAATTTCCCTTAATGGTTAATAGTCATCTTTACCTATTTTTCCTTTGTGTTCTAGATTTATTCCTCACAAATTTTCAACAATTTCTTGCCTTTTTGCAAGCATCCAGCGATTTAAGAAAAACCCACCTTGGGTTTCTCCCAAATCCTCTCCTTCCCCCTTCTTTTTGGTGTTTCAAAATAGAAATAGCTCCTTGTGTCACCATCTTTTTCTTGGTTATCGGTTGTAGAAAGAAAGGAATTTTTAGCAAAAATTCTAACTTTTATCCTTAATTTTATTTATTTAATGCCTTTTGTATCCTCTTTTGTCTTATTCCTATTCTATCTTATTTCTATTTTGTCTTTTGCTAGAAAAATAACTTGAATAATTTCAGATTAGTCCTTTTTCTAGAAAAATAACCTGAATAATTCCAGAGTAGTCCCAACTCCTTAAAATTCCTGGATTAGGGTTTGCATTATTATAATAATTTTGCATTATTTGTTAGTGTAATTGCATATAGATAGCATACTTGATAACTATTGCATTTTAGGGTTTGCGGTAGTTTATTGCTTTTAATTTCATTTTAGAACAATCACCACAAGTAAGGAACCTAGCGTTTCTAATTAATTTAAAATCAATTAGAAGATAACTATAGAGGCCATCACATGCTTGTAAGACCATCTTGGTAGGAGGCAACCCATTGCCACTCCAATGGCCCCTATTTAGCTAATTGTGCTAGTATTTAAACAACTAGCTTTGCTAGCACATTCTTGGACGGACCACCTACGGCTAATTGAGGAGAGTGTGAAGTATTTGTTTAGGTTAGGATATAATTGGCAAGCAGTGGGACAAGTTTGAAAGAGGGGAGGAACATTAGACTAGGTTAATCTAAAAGCTTCTCCCCCACACAAATTCAGGAAAATCAAAATATTTTAGCTTGTTAGCCTTAGGGATTGGTTAATAATTTCCTTTATTATGCATCATTCTAAACACTATGTTCCATCATTTAGTTTAGTTTTATTTAAGAAAAACATGTAAAAATATTAAAAAAGAAGTTTTTTTTATGCATTTTTGGATACATGACAAAATTAAAAGGTTAGCTAATTATGACCAAGATGACATACAACTAGATCAATCTTTAATAATAATTGATTAATAATCAAGGGGTTACTCACCTTGTGGAAGTATTATAGGTGATCAACCTCCATTGAGGATGAGTAATCATCTACGTATGTAAAGAGATTGGAGAGTAAAAAACAGTAAGGAGTGGGACCAACATAGTCAACATGAGGATAATGATTAATATCAAAACTTCCATGGCAGAACTCTAGGGGATTACCTATAGCCTACATGCACTAGCATGCCATTTTGTGTCATTCTTCCTCAAAATGATAGTGCTCCATAAGCGAAAATGGGAGTAATACAATTACTTCCCAAATTCCATGGGTTGGGCAGTGAAAGTCCTATTTACTTGCATCTTAAAAAGTTTGATGAAGTATGCAGTACCCAGCAAACACAGAACATTGGTTAAGATATTATAAGGCTTAAGTTATTTCCTTTCCTTTTAAAGTAAAAAGCTAAAATATAGTTCCATGCACTACTAGCAGCTTCCATAAGGACTTGAAATGAAATGACTAGGAAATTCTTGAAATTTTTTTCCCCACACATAAAAAAATACCCTTCACTGAAAGATAATGATGTGTAATGGTAAATTTTTAAATAAACAACAAGAGAACATAGAAGAAGATTTGGAATGGCTAGCTGAAAGTGTAGAAACCTAGGCCACTTAGAAAAGAGTAGAACATCTGGATATGCCCAAGCCCACCACCATGCATGCTAGGAGAGGCTTGTATGCCATATCTGAAGAATTAAACTTAATGCCAATCTAGTATCCCAGCTGAAAAGTAAAAGTCATGGAAATTAGAAGAATATCTCTAAAAGGGATGAACAAGTTTGTAGCATTTGTGAAAGTACTGCACATCTTACTTAGGAATGCCCTACTATTTCAGCATTCCTAGGGGTACGTCATGACCAGGCTAATGCATTGAATACATATAAAAGATTGTTTTCCTTGTATTCAAAGACATTTAATCCCAATTAGAGAAACCATCCCAATTTTAGTTGGAGAAATGGACCCACTGCCAATGTCTCACAACCAAGCCCATATCAGCCTCACTAAGAAAATCAAGGACACCCTACTCCAAGCCAAAATCACTAACAACATCAAGGACCTCCTACTCCTGGACCTTACTCGCCCCCACACAAAAGGCCTACAGAAGACAATTTACATCAACTTATCCAAAGGCTGGAGAGGAAAATTTCTTAATTAGAAATTCAATTACAACAAGCCACATAGTCTATGAACGAACTGAAAAATATGATGAGTCAAATGATGCAAAATATGGAAAAATAAAAGTTTCTAGCTTAACCATAAGAAAAAATTAGGGGTGTGACCATGGAACAGACTAAGGCTATCACCATTATTAGAAGTGGCAAAAGAATTGAGAAAGATGCGGCACAAAAGACTAATCAAGAAAAAAGGACCCATTAAAGAGAAAGAAAAATCTAATGAGAAGGGCCCCATTCCACATGTTGAACCATGTTCATTTCCTTCTCCATACCCTCAGAGATTGTGTCAAGTTTCAACATCTGCCTTTAATGATAAGATTTTAGAGATCATCAAGCAAGTCAAGATCAACATATCGATCTTAGTTGCTAAAAAATTGTAACAGCTCGAGGGCCCCACAAACAACAATATTGTTCGCTTTGGAGACCGTGGTCCATATCACCCGTCCCCGCACGACTTTGTTCTTCCCTTGCGGGAAAAAGTCTTGTTCATGTATATCAGAGTGCATAGTGGACGATATTGTCATCTTTGGGTCCAGCCCTTAAGGTTTTGTTCCCTCTAGGTCCCTCACCTTACTTGCGTCCCTAAGTTGTCTCCCATCTACGGGGTCCTTAGGTCATCTCCCTTTTTAGGCTTCTCCCTTAGGAGGCCTTGTTCATGTGTATCAGAGTGCATAGCGGATGATATTGTCCTTTTTGGGCTTCACCCCTCAAGGTTTTGTTCCGTTAGGTCCCTCACCCCTCTTAGGCTTTACCCCTCAGGAGGCCTTGTTGATGTGTATTAGAGTGCACAATGAACGATATTGTCCTCTTTGGGCCCAACTCTCAAGGTTTTGTTCCTTTTCAGTCTCTCACCCTACTTGGGTCCCTGAGCCATCTCCTATCTATGGGGTCCCTAAGCCTTCACCTCTTCTCCTCTTAGGGAACATGCGTCCTCGCATGACTGCTTGAGTCCTTAAGTCGTCTCCCATCTATGGGGTCCCTAAGCCTTCCCCTCTTCCCCCCTTAGGGAACATGCATCCTTGCATGACCATTTGAGTCCCTTAGTCGTTTCCTATTTATGGGGTCCCTAGGCCTTCTCCCTTCATAGCTAGGGGCACCACATTTGGTAAGCCACCACAACACGAGGGGAACTGTCTCTAATACCACTGTAATAGCTTGAGGGCCCCACACACAACAATATTGTCCGCTTTGGAGACTAGGGCCCATATCACCCAATTTTTGATATATGTTTATACAAATTTCATAATTTATATCATATCTAAGCCAATTCAAGGTTCGGGAATCCATTTGTGGCATCTGATCATTGATCCGACATTACAAAGTCTCTGTTTGAATAGGGACAAATAAGACAGTCTAGATCATCTGATCTATTTCACTTCAAGTTCATATATTTATAGCCATCCTACCATTTAAGGATGGGAAACTCATTTGTGGTGTCTAATTGTTGATCAGACATCATGAAGTTACCATGTGAACAATACTTGATCGGCTGGCTAAGATTGTCAGATCAACTTTCAGCCTAGATCTAAAATTTTTGTGTGTTTTGAGCTACAGCATGCCTTAAATTACCTATCCCTAAGCTTGGATTAGGAATTGAATGGTTAGATCATCCCAAAATCTAGATATATCATAAAAATTGCATGGATTTGACAAAATTTATCAAATCAAAAGTTGGGTTTTGTAGATCTCACCTTCTAGATGCATTTTCGTGCTTTTCCCTCTCTGGAATGGGCTAGATTGGCTCAGATCCATCGTGAAACCTCCAAACCTAGACGTGCATACTATTTCCCCTCCGATCAACAATCAAGATCCCCTCAGATCTCCTAATAACCTTGGGGGTTTCTGTGACGACCTGGGTTTTCCCATGCATTTTTTAAATGCAATATCTAATTCCTAAGGCGGGATGCATCCCTTTTTGAAAACCATTTTATGAAAACAATGCAATGCAGCAGAAAATCTTTTGTTTTAAACTCATTTTGAAAACCCCGAGTGTCATTTGCTTTCACAACAACCAAAGTTGTTTTTGAAAAACTTCAGAAATCATAAATGTTTTCCCAGGTCTATCCAGTCACAGCTCATAGCCCAACTGTAAATAAATACAAATACATATCCAAAGGGTAGAGTGTTTACTTACATGTATAATTGTCTCTTTTTGATTTACTTGCTCATAGCACTAACATTTCCTGAGGCGTCTTCTACTTGTGAATGGAGCTGTCTTGAAAAATGATATATATTTGGGTGAGTATATACTATACTCATTAGGAGTCTATCACTACTAGTTTTATAATGCATGCTATGTTTAAAATCATATGCTCTTTAAAACATGTGCATGTTTGAACACTCATGTTCAATATCGATATTAAAAACCATTGTCAAAATAGAATTCTGACGACTTAAAGAATCGCATAATCCAAGTTGAAATATCATATATATCATAAACATAATGATATGCATAAGATGCTCAATTGAATCCAACTCATGGATATATGGTATAGTCGACTAACCTCATCTCATGCCATATGTAATGTAAGTAAATCCTCAAACCATAGGGCCCACTATGCCCACGACCTCCTCGCAGTGTGGTCCCCGAGTACCTAGGGACATAGGGTCATAGCCTCCACGGGGCATATGACACTTATTCATCGTAAATCATACAATTTATGCAATCGGTTGCAAAACATGCATGCAATGCATAAATCTGCTCATGCTAGTCTCGCATTCAAAGTCATAATCTTGCCTAGAAGCCTGATAGCCTAGAAGCCTGTTAGCCTAGAAGCATGACAGCCTAGAAGCCTGTCAGCTCTCTCTAGCCCGCTCTCATCGGCCAAGGCTACGCTTATCATGCAGACAAGAATCTTTTGTCAAAACATGTCTATGCATAACATATTTGTCATATGCATGCTAAATTCATTTATGAAATCAAGTCATGCTAAACAAGTCATATAACTTATACTTAAAACATACATTCTCAAAACAATCATGGGCTCTTTTTAAAAGTCTAGTAGCGATAGAGCACTTACATCAAAACATCATGAGTTCTTTTAAAAAATTCTAATAGCGATAGAGCACCTACCTCGAAGTCTCCTGGAGTCATGTCCTTCATCACTCAACCCGACCCTGGGTCTCATTTATAAACTCCTGGATATGAATGGATACAAGGAGTCCTTATCAATTTCGATATATTTAGAAATTAGATCACTAGATTAATGGCTAGATCTACCTTTTAGGGTCCATGGGTCTTTGCCTAATTCAGTGTCAGGCTAGATCCTACGATATGGATCTACTATTCAATGGTTAGACTTTGTAAATTATCCTATAATCCTAGTTTTATAATCTCATTAGGTCCGCGCATCATGGTTTCCAAGACGTGTGCACGCCCTGGTCGAACTAGGACCCATGCTTGCACGTCGTGCGTGCCCAAAGGCCGTGCCAAGGACCGTGTTTGCATGCTCACATGCATGCCCAAGTGATGTGCTATGACGCGCATCCTGGATGGCATCGCACGGACGCACCTTTGGTGTAGCATGGCGCGTCTCAGCTCCCAGGGCACCTAGTGCATCCCCGTCGAGCCAGGACCCGTGCCCCACATCGCGTACACACCCGAAGGCCACAGTAGGGACAGTGTACGCACTGTCATACACCTGGAACCTGTCCTAGGGATCCTGTCCTAGGCGCACGTGAAGCATGGCATCCCTGGGACGCCTTGTTCGCACAGAGCCGGATGAAATCGGCTAGGTCGTTCTCTAGTTAGGAAAATCAGGTGAAAAAAACCAGATCCGGCATCGATCTGGCCTGGGGGAAGTAAAACAGAGAGAAAGGGAAAGAGGGGCTTACCTGGGTAGCCAGGGATGCCCTCATTCGGGTGGTGTGGCTCCCTCTTTTCTGTTTGAAAACCCTATGTTGCCAGAACCCATGAAGAAGGGGGAAAACCCCAACTTCCGATGAGGTCAGAGGAAGAAGAGGGGAGGTGGAGAGATGGAAATGGCCGGCCTAACTCGGGCCTGGTTGGAATGTGCAGGGATAGCTAGAGACGGGTTTCCGATTTTTGCTAGAAACCCTAGCCCCAAAATAGCTGGAAAAATTGTGATTCGAAGAGGAGGGAAATAGGGCTTTTTATAGCCTTGCAATGGTGGTGCTGCCATTAGCGGTGGTAGAAATCTCTGGAAACTAAGGTTTCTGGAGAAATCTAGAGGAAGAAGAAGACAAGGTGCCGTTATCAAAGCGGCCCCTGCGTTTTCTGTCTTTTTCATTTTTAATTTAAATTATAGAGATGCCCTTAATCTTTAAACGGCTATAACTTCTTCATACAAACTCCGTTTTCAGCGTTCTTTGAGGTGTTGGATTCCATTTTTCGAGTAGAATCTAATGGTACCAAGTTTTCTTACAAATTCCTTCATTTACTATTTTAAATAAAGTAAAACATTTAACACAGTTCATTTCCTATAGAATGTCCAATTCAATAGCGTAAATTGCTCGGGGTATTATAGTTTCCATCTTGTCGTCGTGCTGGACAAAATGATTAGCTCGAATCACTAATTTGAGTAGGCGTGGTCTTTGGCGACAGCCTGTAACTCAGGCAGACTCATAAACCCTTCTTTTTTTTTTACTCCTTTCCCATCGGACATCGACATGCTAGCATCCTTTAGCGACATCATCTCTCTCCTTCTTTCCCCCTCTCTTCTTTTCCTCTCTCCTTCCTGTCTTCTTCTCCCTCGGTTCAGTCTCCCTTGCTGGTGCGATTTAAGGTTTCTAGGCTTGCAAGGTCTTCCCCCCATCTCCTTTCCTTTCCCCTCTTCCTTCTTTGCTTCCCTCTTCTCCTTCTCTTCCCTCTCTCCTCTTTCCTTCTTCCCTTCTCTTCTCCTCCTCCCCGGTGTTGGGTTTTTTTTCTTTTCTTTCTCTTTTTTTTTCCCCCTGGTTTGTCGAGATTGGGATGAACAGACCTGATGTTGTGTCGAGTTCCCCTTAAGTGAGGGGGTGCCAGTGTCAAATCTGGTCCCCTTTGTTTAAGGCATTTGTCTTTTTTTTTTTTTTTTTTTCTTCTTCTTATTTTTACAAAATTGCCCCTCATATTTTAAATACTCATATCTCCTCCATCTGAACTCCGATTTCTGCAAACTTGATGTTGTTTGAATTATCTTTTCGAGTATTATCCAATTATGGAGGTTTCAATGCTAGATTAGTTGTTTATTTGATATTTCACTTATAAATCCAAAAATATGAGTTTAATATGTTCTTTTCCTCCAATTTACTATTTTTTAAAATTCACTAAAATTGAGATTTAGAAATTAAGGATGTTACATTCTTCCCTCCTTATAGGCATTTCATACTCTAAATTCTTTTCATGTCATTCTTTAAACATTTCTAAAAGTATACTCATATCACAAGATAACTAACCATGTTAGTAATTCTAGAATTAACATCTATAAATAGACAATTTCACATCATGTCATCTCCTCATATACCAATTCACACATAATTCGCTAAATGGTAAATCTTTTCATATCAAATAACTCATAATTCAATTAGAACACATCATCACCACATATAATGTAATTAACATGAACCAAACTCCCATTTAAGAGTTAATTATTTATATACAACTTTAGTATTCATAAAATCACCATATCAATAAAAATCAATGCATCTCAGCTCATATGTTAGTAAATCTACGCTAAGTCTGTACTAGAGTGTATTTGCTTATCAATAGATAACCATATGCTAAATCAAAACCAGAGCATACATCTCACAACAGGCAATCATACATTAATAAAAAATCAGTTAATTGCACAATCATACTACAAGCACCTGGAAGCCTACCACTTAGAGGCTCGCCACCTAGAAGCCTACTAGTGACTCTTGCACCCGCCCTCATCGGTAGCCCTCTTATGCCACCCTCGTCGGCTACTCACAAGTATAAATTGTAAATCAAATTATGAACACTTGTAAGAGAATAATTTCATATAATATAATACATCACTGTCATATCCCTCATTTAGTGAAAACTCAAGCTTACATCTATAATATAAAAGAAAACTGCATCTATATCACTACCATCCTGGTGAACTCAATTACTCAGCGATAGCGGTTCACAAGACTAAGGAAACTATGATCCTCACTCACAAGTTTGCTTAATCTCAACCTATCATAGTCTTAATAAACTGCGTCTCTACCATTCAAGTTCTTGTGATAAAAGAAATTCACTTCCTCAAACCATAACTCATGTTATAACTGCTTGCAACAAATGATGGGTACTTAAATGTTCTGAATTAATGCACAATAATTCCTTGTGCTCCTCTCGGTTCGTAAAGTATACATCAATACTATCTATTAACATAATCATGGCTCATCCAAATATGTTTGAAGATTCAACCCATCATATCCATACATTCTGTGAGTGTATTGGTTCCACCCATTGGTACCATCCAAAACTTGTAACAATCATAATAGTTCTAAAAATAATCTTAAAGATGTAATGCTTCGAATCCTAGGCTGGTTATAACCACGCCTCAATTCAATCTCCACAAACACCATGCACCATCCTAGTTGATCAAATAAATCATCAATATACAATTAAAAATATCAGTTCTCTACTGAGGTACTATCAAACAAATGACAATCCATGCATAGTAATAAGTATCTATCTCTCTTCTCACGAAGAAGACTAATGCACTTGATGAAGAACCACTAGGCCTATTAACATCCTTATTAAAAGTTCATATAACTAGAGCTTTGCCAGCTCAGTTAGGCCATCCTATATGGTATTCTGGATAAATAATACTATACTTGATGCCAAATCCACTTTAAAATCATTTTCTTGCGACAATATCATGAAAACTCCTCAGGCAAGACTGTGAACTTTTGCACATCATCTTTATGCTTAGTTTGTGGCCGCTAAAGGTCCTCCATCGTCACACAAACAAGAATAAAACCTGGCACCCTTTGAAAGAGTAGGATTAGTTAATCCATCCCAAAGATGACATCAGAATCGACCATAACGAGTAGGATTAGGTCATCGATCATCATCTCTCTTTTACTAGGTTCAAAAGGCACCTCTTAAAAGTACTCATTAGCCTCCAATAAATCTCTTACTAAAGTCACAATATCCAATTGAAAGGATAACACATCCATGCATGTCTCAACAGAATGCCAAAACCTAAAACAAATGAATGATTGGGTCTTGGATCAAGGAGGATCATAACATGCCTACCAACAATCAAGAAAATACTCTCCACCATCTGGTTTGATACCTGTGCTTGCCTCGAAGTAATAGTAGAACTCATCACTGCTAATGTGGGGCCATCTCTGCCCTAATCCCAATGTCAAACTGTTTGACTCGTTGTCCTCTAGGACAAGCTGTAAAGAAATGCACTCACTCACCACAGTCAAGCATGTAAAATATTTCCGCTATAATGGTTGCTGCTGCTACTATTGTCACTATTGTGGCATCTACTATGAGACATAATGGTTTAGGTACTTGTCCTTGCAAGTAACACACCTCTTTAGCTTGTAAACTCATTTCAAATATTGTTGAGCTGCCTGCTCTCTCTACTTTAAAGTAGCCAACTCTTTCTCTATATTACCAGTTACTCCTCAGGCAAAGATACAGATCATTACCGGCTTTCAGAAGAGCCTTCTAAATCTAGGTCTCAACAATAAAGAAACATGTCCTCTTAAATGACCATCATTAGAATCCTCATAGTTACATTTTTAGTGTCTTCACTTCCTCCATTTCATTTCCTATGACTAATGAATTATTTCATGGTCATATTAGTCAAAATCAATTGCAACTATGTCAATCCCACATCCAATGAAACTGATTTTTCATAATAACCTTCGTTATTAGAAACCACAATATCATTACTATTTGTGTTGAATGTAAATAAATTATAATCAATTTCATCTTGCCCCATTCATTTCATTAGTCTCTCCCTAGTTGATTCATTATGTAATCATCATGATTTAATAATTATTCTTATAAAATAGTTGCCATGTCTTCCAGGAAATATTCATTTTAAATCATAATTAAAACCCTCACAATGATTCATAAACATTCTCTTCTCACTAATTATGGCCATCGGTATTTTTTTTTTTGTATGCACAATAACTCATAAATTTTCATTTTATAGCTTAGAAAATTCATCCATAAGAATACTAGGACCTTATTTCATCAATTTTCAATGATTTTCACCATACTAAAATTTATTCATCAAATAAGTCCACCTTCAAGTTTAGGGTAATACAATATTTCTCTAGCTTTCTCGAGTTCTCATTAATTGTAATCATTTTTTATCTTTCATCATTATTCTCATACTATTATTATTACCATCGTTGTTAGGCCTTTTCAAAAAAATATTCATACTATCTAAGTTAGAGCTTGAACTTATTCACTAAGTTTCCGTATTCATGCTTCAATCATTCACTCATCTGCTTTTCTTTCTTATCATTTAGTAATCATCCTTATAAAACAATTGTTATCTCCTCTAGGCATTATGCACCTCCAATTCATAACTAGAACTCTCAAGAATCATTTAAGTAGGTATTTACTTCTCAATGATGACTAGCTGTCAGTATTTCTGTATATGTAAGGATTGACTCCTTTTTGTTTCTTCCATCAAAATTTGTTTACATAAGTAGATCGACTACCACTGATTTTCCTCATACCAAAATTTATTCATTGAATATCTCCATATACAAACTAATGTTGTAATTCTCTTAATTTTTCTTAAGTTCTCTTCCATTGTGATTATTCTCTGCCCTCTTTTTATTATAATCAAAATGTTATTGTGCAATAGTAATCATAATCCTCACAGGTTTATACGCATCATCAAAATTAAAACTTGGATCCTCTAAAGGTCTTCCCATGTGAATATATCTATTTCTGATAAAGTTTTCATTCAAACACACTAATTTTGTACTCTTGTACTATTGTTCCTTATTCTAAGAACTATACTAATTTCATAAGAGTACTCCTTTTACTCATACTAGGACTAAACAACTATTGTTTTCTTAGAACTTGCCAACCCTCGTGGGTTGCATCTATTGTTGTTGTTGCATCAACCAACTGAGGCTTTGCATCATGTTGGTCACGAAGTCTGTCATCTAACTCCCCTGGTTAGATGACTCAGTAGAGGGGGTAGTTGTACTCTAACTCGTCCTCTTAGGTGGCATCCTTCCCTACATCATAAGATCCTTTTATGAGATACTCTCAAAGTCGTTAATCACTACTTCTTACTTTGAGGCTGCTTAAGACTTTACTCAATGTGACTGGCTATGAGTGGACTGAACCTAGGCGTTGGTATTGTGACTCTCCTAGGATTCCAAGAGTCATAATATAGTAGTATCAGAGCCAACCCCTGACCCTGTGTGGGCTAGCTGGCACGTGGTTCCCAGGTTACTTGCAGCCACTAACACGTGGGGACGCATGTTCCCTAAGCTGGGTAGGGCACCATTAAGCTAATAATATTGTTGTGTGTGGGGCCCTCGGGCTATTACAAAAACAAATTTTAGCATATGCCAAAGTTTTAAATGACCTTTGCACCATAAAATGAAGATCAAATATTTAAAATGAGGGAAGTTTTTATTCAACAAGTTAGTTCCATTCTTCAACATCATACACTACCAAAATATAAAGATCCAAGTTGCCCCACTCTCACTTGCATTATTGGCAACTATAAGATTAATCAAGATTTGCTTAATTTAGGATCAAGTGTTAACCTACTATCTTACTTGGTGTATGAAAAGTTAGGTCTAGGTGAGCGTAAACCTACTTCCACTACACTCCAACAGGCTGACCATTTTGTGAAGATACCAAGAGAGTAATAGAAGATATGCTAGTCCAAGTAGAAAAATTGTGTTTTCCTATATTTTTTCTAATTCTAAATACACACTTAGTGTGGAATGAGAAGAATGAAATACTAGTCATTCTGGGACAGCCATTCTTAGCTACATCCAATGCCTTAATTAATTGTGAAAATGGTGTTATGAAACTATCCTTTGGTAATATGACATTAAAGCTAAACATCTTTAACATTCGTAAGCAACCTGGTGAAATTAATGATGACTTGCATAGTGTAAACATGATAAATTTAGATGTGCAAGATCAATTTCTTTCATCTTCCTTATCGGACCCACTTGAGGCATGTTTTGCCCACTTTAATGAGTTTAATGAGGATACATTAGTAGGAAGTTATAATGTTCCCCTTGATTCTGTTCCCTTTATGGACACAAAAAGATGGAAACTCCATTTCGAGAAACTTCCACCTAGGGAGTCGTCTCCCCTTCCATCATCAATTGAATCTCCTAAGCTTGAATTGAAAAATCTATTAAAATACACATATTTAAGAGAAAAAGAGACATTTCCTATGATAAAATCCTCCCAATTAAAAACATCACAAGAAGAACATTTAATAAATTCTTTAAAGGAACACAAAGGTGCTATAAGATGGACCATTGCTTATATAAAGGTCATTAACCCTTTAATCTATACTCATAGGATATATCTAGAGGATGATGCCAATTCATGTCGGCAGTTGCAATGTAAATTAAATCTTAATACGAAAGATGTGGTTAAAGAAGAAGTCTTTACAATTTTGATGTGGGAATAATCTATACCATAAGTGATAGCAAATGGGTGAGTTCAACTCAAGAAGTTCCAAAGAAGTCTAGATTGACTGTGGTAACCAATGCCCAAAATGAACTCATACTTACAAAGGTTACCACTGGCTAGCATATGTGCATCGACTATAGAAAGTTGAATATTGTCACTAAGAAGGACCATTTTCCTTTGCCTTTTGCTGATTAGATGTTATAAAGGGTTGCAAGACACTACTGTTATTGTTTTTTAGATGGTTACTCAGGGTATGAGAAGATAGCATTAGCTTTAAAGCATGTGGAAAAGACCATCTTTAAATGTCCTATTGGAGCTTTTGTTTACAAAATAATGCCATTTGGATTATATAATTCTCCTCCCACATTTCAATGCTGCATGTTGAGCAATTTTAGTGATATGATATAGATAATCTTAGAGGTTTTTATGGATGAATTTTTTGTTTTTGGTGATTCATTTGAAACATATCTTGGAAATCAGAGAAAAATCTTGAGACATTGCAAAGAGTAGAACTTAGTACTTAATTGGGAGAAGTGCCATTTCATGGTTGCTAAGGGAATTGTCTTTAGCCACTTAGTGTCTTCCAAAGGAGTAGAGGTAGACAGAGCTAAAGTTGATCTAATTGCCAATCTATCCTCCCAAAATCTGTTAAGGATATTCACTCATTCTTAGGTCATCTAAGTTTCTATAAGAGGTTCATTAAATATTTTAGTATAATATCCAAACTGTTGTGTCACCTCCTTATAAAGAATACCACTTTTGAGTGGACGAATAGGTGTTAAGAAGCCTTTACAAAGCTAAAAGAAAAGTTAAACATTGCATCTATCATATAGCCACCTGATTGGAATTTACCATTTGATATCAAGTGTGATGCTAATGATTATGTTGTTGGAGTGTATTACAATAAAGAAAAGACAAAAATTCATATGTCATCTACTATGCAAGTAGGACTGATAATATCACTCAGATGAACCATTCCACTATAGAGAAAGAACTCCTAGCAGTTGTCTTTGCCTTGGATAAGTTTAGGTCTTACTTATTTGGTTCTAAATAGTCATATTCATTGATCATTTGCCCATTAAGTATCTTCTTTCTAAGAAGGATGCTAAGCCCAGACTACTTTGATGGTTTCTCTTACTTTAATAATTTAACAATGAGATAAAAGATAAGAAAGGAGTAGAAAATGTTACAATTGACCATTTCTCTCACCTAGTCCTAAGAGAACCTTTAGAGTAGTTTCCAATTAAAGACACTTTCCCTGATGAGCAATTTTTTCATGTCTCCTGTCCTCCCTGGTTTGTTGATATTGTAAATTATTTAGTCATAGGGAAGATTCCTGAACATTGGAGTAAATTAGAAAAGCATAAATTCTTTTCCAATGTTAAGCACTACTTTTGGGATAATCCATACCTATTTAAGTATTTCCTAGATTAGATAATTAGGAGATGTGTACCAAACCTAAAGCAAATTAGTATAATCTCCTTCTATCATTCAAAAGCATGTGGTGGACATTTTTTCTGCACAGAAAAATGCTACAAAGATTTTTTAGTGTAATTTTTACTGGCCTTCATTGTTTAAAGACACAGGTTTTCTATAAACCATGTGAGTGATCTCAAAAGTTTGGAGGAATAACACATAAGAATATGATGCCTTTGAACCCTATCCTTGTCAACGATGTTTTTTGATTGCTGGGGCATTGATTTCATGGAACCATTTCTACCTTCTTTTTGCTACATGTACATATTTTTGGCTGTAGACTAGGTGTCCAAATGGATTGAGGCTATTTCTTTTAGAAATAATGATTGTAAAATAATTGTTAATTTTTTTAAGAAAACATTTTTTCTCTCTCTAAATTTGGGACCCCTTGAGCCATTATAAGCGATAATGGTACACATTTTTGCAATAAAGCATTTGAAGCTCTTATGAAAAAATATAGCATTATGCATAAAGTTGTAACATCATATGGCCCATAAACAAGTGGATAAGTTAAAATATCCAATTGGGCTATAAAATAAGTTTTACAAAATATTGTTAATCTGGATCATAAGGATTGGCCTCTTAGATTGATCGATGTGCTTTGGGCTTACAAGACTACACATCGAACCCCGATTGGTATATGCCGCCTACTATATTGCATACGATAAGGCTTGTCATTTGCCAGTAAAATTGAAACATACAGCCTACTAGGCAATAAAAACTTTTAATTTCAAAATGGATAAAGCAATCTCACATAGAAACTCCAACTCAATGAGTTGGAGGAGATCAGGCAGGAAGCTTATGAAAGTAATAGGATTTCTAAGAAAAAAATGAAAGTTTTTCATGATAAAAACATGAGGAGAAAATTCTTTACGCTAAACTAGAAGGTTCTGCTTTACAATTCTAAGCTTCACCTTTTTCTAGGGTAGATCCCAATGGGCCAGTTCATATATTGTTAGAGAAGTGTTTCCATACGGGAATGTTGAGATTGAGGATGCTAGGACTAGCCATACTTTTAAAGTGAATGGTCAACATTTAAAGCCTTTTCTAGAATATGAGAATCTAGAAGTTGTGTCCACAACTCTAAAGGATCTTATTTATTAGGATTGAGTTGATCTGATCTCTATGTACCACCTTTTGTAGTTTTAGTTTCTACATCACCCATATTCATTTTTGGTTCTACCTTTTAAACATTGGGGACAGTGTTTCTTTTAGATTGGGGCGTGTAGAATTCTGACAAACTCTATTTTTTTTCTAATTTTTAGTTGATTTCTCATATTTTAAAAAATAATTTTTTTTTTTTTTTTTTTGAAATCTTAGGTCAATTCCTATACTATGTTGAGAACTAGATTTTCTGAACTATAGTCTAGCTAACTTGAGCTTATTAATAGAATTGAACATGGTTAATTCATCATTTGACTCATTTTCTAAGGTATTCCTTGAAAGCTAAATCTTAGATCACATCTATACACACAATTGCATGTATATAGTCCAAATTGATAAGTAGTTAAAATTTAGAGGTCCTGAAGAAATTCAGTGGAAACCCATAACTTAAGTTAGTTTTAGAGCCCTTCATTCTTTTGAGAGGTTATAAATATTTCAAAATTTTCTTGAGCATGCTTAATTTAAATTTGATCCCACCAACTCTTAAATTTGGCTAATTACCTGAATTATGGGAATATTGCCTTTAAAATTTTAGAAGTTCTTTGGATCTAATAGGTTATACAAAACCTAGGAAACGATCTAGGCTATTTTTGTTATAAACCTAGAGGCATAAAGCCTAACTAAAAATACTTTTACCCCTAATTAGCCAAATTGAGCCTTTCATATAAGCCTTATCTTATATTTAAATTAAACTTTACCCATAGTACTTTATATAAAGTATTCATTTCTTATTTTATTCAAAAGATAAATTAAAGATGAATGAAGATATATTGTTTAATAGCAATGAAAGTAGAAAAGTGAATATCAAGAAAAAAAAGAAATATTCTTCAAACAAATTCAAGCACCAAAAAATTTAAAGAAGATATACTTTTTAGTAGCAATGAAAGTAGAAAAGTAAATATAAAGAAAAAAAAAGAAATATTCTTCAAAGTAATTGAAAAGTTCCAAAAAGAAAGAAAAATTTTGAAAGAAATGAATGAAGAATGTAGAAAAAATTGAAAAGCACTTCAATAAAAATCAAAGAAAAATTGTCAGCTCTAGTAGAAGTCCTTTACTCTTTGAAGAATTTTGAATACCATATATCATTTCTTTACACGACCCTATCCAAAGGCTACATTTTGTACCAACTGTAGACCTATTGATTTTAGGAGGAATTCAGTCTTGATGAGGATATGAATATATAGGATTTAAAGAGTAATATGTTTAACTATTCAAAGGTAATGCCATCTTATCCTTTTTATAGGGATCAAAATGAAATTCCATAATAACTCCTATTCTTCATTAGTATATGTGAGATAAATTTGCTTTTCTTAACTCTGCTCAAATATTTAAAAGAGGGATATGAATTGAATCCTTTATCTGAGTGATTATTTCTGAGTGTATGTCATTAGTGACAATTGAGGTTAAAATATATTTCAGATGGAATTCAAAAGTTATTGTATTCAACATATGAGTGGGGCTTGAATTTGTTATTCAATTTTATTATTATGCAAATATTGAAGATAGTTCTCTAAGAAAAAATGAGAGATGACTTGAAAATAATTTTTTGAATTTTGAAATTGATTTTTCATATGTTTTGCTTGGGACTAGCAAAGGCTGGTTAAGGGTGTTGAGTGTTGAATTTTAACTAAAATTTCCTTAAATTTTCATCTAGATAGATCTTCTAATCATTCAATTTCAAAATTTTAGATTAAATATGCATTTTAGCTCCAAGTGAGCATCCAACCATTGATTTGAAAATTTTAATGGCTAGATGATCATCAAAGCGGATTAGATGATTAAAATATGCTTAAGATGATTCTAATTGAGTTTTATATGTTGCAGACCAATCAAAAGGGAATTGGACTACTTATATCAAGTTAAGTGGATAAGATCGTGGAAGATGTAATCCAGGTGAAAACTGCCTAGAAAAAAAAGTGATTCGAGAAAATCAGGACATGGTTCCTAAATTTGGATAAGGATCAGAGAAGGTTATTTAGAATTAAAAAATAACTTCAAAAGAAAAGTCTACATAAGAAAGAGGAAAGGTTGTACGATGGAGATGAACACTTAGAAGGAAAGAAAAGAAATTTGACAGAGGAGGAGAACCATACTTAGCCTAAAATTGTAGCAGGGAAAGAGAGAAAAAGCCTAAAGAAAGGAAGACCAACTATAGCCTTCTCTCCTTGTCTATTCCCTTCAGCCATCTCCCAGTTCATCACCATCATCTCTCTCTATTTCCTTCACTGTACTAGTCATTCCAACCCTATTTTTCTTGCCATTTCACCCACTCTTAACAGACATGTTTCAGTCCCAGATTTCATAGTCACTTGAATCACTCCCAATTTCATTGCAGTTTTCTCTCCCATCTTAGCATACATCCTTGTTACAGGCAGTAATTCCTTGCTTTCCGTCACAGTAATCAATCCTTGTTTCCTTTTGTTTTCAATCACGTTTTCAGTCTTTGATTTATCAACTATTTTTCCTTGTTTTCTCATTGATCTTAATGTGTTTCTCTCCTATTTCTCCTTGCTTTCTTTTGTGCATTTCATGTCTCTTTGACATACTTCAATCCATGTTTCTCTCTATTTTCCAGTCTCTATTTTTAGTCATCATTTTCCCTTTGGGTTAACAGTCATTTTGGCCTATTTTTCCATCATGTTATAGCTTTTGTTCCTCATAGATTTTCACCAATTTCTTGCTTTTTTGAAAGCATCCAGTGATGTAAGCAAAAGCTGTCCTGAGTTTCTCCCAAATCCCCTCCTTCCTGCTTCATTTCGGTGTTTCAAAGTAGATAGGGAAAGCTCACTGCATCACCATCTTCCTCTTAGATATGAGTTGTAGAAAGAAAGAATTTTCAGTAAAGATTTTGAATTTTCCCTTAGTCATATTTATTTAATTTCTTCTACGTCCTTTTTCTTATTCCTATTCTATTCTATTCTACTTTTGGGTTTTATAAAAAAAAATAACTTGGATAATTTTAGATTAATCATGTTTAGTTTGACTAAACTAAATCAACAGTTTAGCCTTAACCTGTAGGACCATCTTAATTTATGTTCTTTTTCTCTTCACAATTTTAATCAAACTTGAGATCGTCAATTGAGTCAATTCTTAACTAATCCATAGTCTCTAATCTTACATCTGACATC
This sequence comes from Warburgia ugandensis, assembly GCA_035236585.1. Lineage (NCBI taxonomy): Eukaryota > Viridiplantae > Streptophyta > Magnoliopsida > Canellales > Canellaceae > Warburgia > Warburgia ugandensis. The sequence goes on along the minus strand of CP141133.1, from coordinate 49,673,983 downwards.
CAGAAAGTCAATTTTAGTACCCAATCTTGAGTTCTTCACATAAATAAAATACATTAGATTTCAAAAGATCTACATAATCTAGGAATTGAGTCATTTTTAAGATACCTATGTGATGGATTGATGAAGGTTGATCAACTTGGTTGTGGCTAGAATTGAAGAATCTTGCTGCAAACAAACTTGGACAGTTGATTTTAATTGTTATTTTGCTTAATTCTCCCTCTTTTGAATTTAGAATAATGTACTTTTCATTAAATCAATATATATGAGTTTTTATTTCATTGTTATTTAATTTCTATGATTTTTATTAATTTGTGGCAAATTAAATTTTATTTAAAGTGCAACTTTTTAAAGTCGATTGACCCATACTTGCATAAAGTGTACTAAAATAGCTTGTGCACTTGTAGAAATAAAAAATAATTATCATTAAAGAGGGGATTATTCCTCCATGGGGAAATATCAACTTTGCTAATGCTCAGGTGTGGATTACCCCTTTGATTAGTGTCCAGATTATTTGTTAAATGTGACTGACCACATTTTCATTTTTCCATTTTAAAGCTTGCCAGAAGATAACCAAACTAAATGATTCAACCTAATGTCTGGAATGATGCACAAATAAAGGACACAATCAAATGATCCCCAAGGTTAACAACCCGAAGTGTTTTTATTTTCTTGAATTTGTGTAGGGGAAATGATTTTTGATTGTGCTAATCTAATACTCCTCCTCTCTTTTAGACTTGTCACACAGCTTACCAGTTAGATTCTAGCCTAAGCAATTGCTTCACAACCTCCTCAGCTAACTATCGATAGTCTAATCATTGAATTTTATGAAAACACTATTTCATATCCCTGCAAATAATGCCAAAAATTTATTTGTTTTTTTTTTTGCAAGTGCATGGACTATTGTAGTATAGTTTATGCAAGTACCGATCGATCCTAATGGGACTCAACTTAAAGAGTGGTTTAAATAAAATTTAATTTAAGAAAAACTAATAAGGATTAGAGAAATATTGTGACGACCCGAGTTTTCCCACGCATTTTTAAATGCAAGATCTAAATTCCTAACACGGGATGCATCCCTATTTGAAAATCATTTTATAAAAACCATGCAATGCAGTGGAAAATCTTTTATTTTAAACTCATTTTGAAAACCCCGAGTGTCATTTGCTTTCACAACAACCAAAGTAGTTTTTGAAAAACTTCAGAAATCATAAATGTTTTCCCAGGTTTATCCAGTCACAGCTCACAGCCCAACTGTAAATAAATACAAATACAAGTCCAAAGGGTAGAGTGTTTACTTACATGTATAATTGTCTCCTTTTTGATTCACTTGTTCGTAGCACTAATATCTCTTGAGACGTCTTCTATTTGTGAGTGGAACTATCTTGAAAAATGTTAAGGATAGGGTGAGTATATACTATACTCAGTAGGAGTCTATCACTACTAGTTTTACAATGCATGCTATGTTTAAAATCATATGCTCTTTAAAACATGTGCACGTTCGAACAATCATGTTCAATATCGATATTAAAAACCACCGTCGAATTAGAATACTGACGACTTAAAGAATAGCATAATCCAAGTCGAAAGTATATATATCATAAACATAATGATATGCTTAAGATGCTCAACTGAATCCAACTCATTGATATTTGGTATGGTCGACCAACCTCATGTCATGCCATATGCAATGCAAGTAAATCCTCAAACCATAGGGCCCAACTATTCCCACGACCTCGCAGCCGTGTGGTCCCCGGATACCTAGGGACACAGGGTCATATGCCTCCACGAGACATATGACACTTCGACCCAGTGCCGTGACACCAGTGGTAGCCCCCTATACCACATGCAGTCGAAGCAGGGACATGCCCTTTCTGGGGGTGGTAACCATTCCACCTAATAGTGGTAGAGGTTGGGAGGCCACCCCAGACCTCTCAGCATAGCGCCCACGAGCTTATTAGCCCAAATCATATACAATCAAACAAGCAAAAACCTCTTTTTTAAAACCTGTCCCCTTTGGGTCCCTCACAACTACCTACCCAGCATCTTTTAGGCACTCAAGCGTCTTTTGGTAACCCTTAAGGACATGCAATTTTTCAACAACTCAATGCTCACAAATCATGCAATATATGCAATTGTTTGCAAAACATGTCTATGCATAATGTATTTATCATATGCATGCTGAATTCATTTATATGCTAAACAAGTCATATACTTATACTTAAAACATGCATTCTCAAAACGATCATGGCTCTTTTAAAAAGTATAGTAGCGATAGAGCACCTACCTCGAAGTCTCCTGGAGTCGCATCCTTCTCACTCAACCCGTCCCTGGGTCTCATTTATAAACTCCTGGGTACGAATGGATATAAGGAGTCCTTATCAATTTCAATCTATTTAGACATTAGATCATTAGATCTGCCTTTTAGGGTCCATGGTCCTTGCCTAATTCATTGTCAGGCTAGATTCTATGATGTGGATCTACTATTCCATGCTTAACTCTGTAAATTGTCCTCTAATCCTAACTTTATAGTCTTATTAGGTCTGTGTGTCCCAGTTCCTAGGACACCCGTGCATCCTAGTTGAACCACGACTACCTCAGGTGTGTGCGCGCCCAAAGGCCGTGCCAGGGACCTCATTTTGCATGCGCACATGCATGCTTAAGAGACGCGCTATGACGCGCATCCTGGATGGCATCGAACGGATGCACCTTTGGTGTAGCATGGTGCGTCTCAGCTCCTAGGGCATCTCGTGCATCCTGGTCGAGCCAGGACCCGTGCCCCATGTTGCGCGCGCTCCTGAAGGCTGTACCAGGGACAGTGTACGCACCGTCATATGCCTGGAACCCATCCCTGGGACCCAATCCCAGGCGCAGGTGGAGCATGGCGTCCTTGGGATGCCTTGTTCGTGCAAAGCCAGTTGGAATCGGCTTGGGATGTTTTTCGGTTAGGAAATTCGGTTGGAAAAACTAGCTAGGAACGCTATTTCCAGCACGGATCTAGCCTGAATGGTGGAAGAACCAAAGAGAGAGGGAAAGATGGCTTACCTGGGTAGCTTAGGGAGCGTCTATCACTGGTGGTAGACCTCCGTTTCGGTTCTAAAAACCCTCTGTTGCCGGAAAACTCGAAGAAGGGAAAAGCCCACCGTTTTGGTGTGACCAAAGGAAGAAAGGGGGGAAAGAAGAGAGGGGAATGGGGAAATGGCAATGGACAGCCTAACTCGGGCCTGGCCATTGCTGGAAAATGTAGGGAAACTGGGTTGAGATGGGTTTCCAATTTTTCCTGGAAACCCCAGTCCCAAAATAGCCGGAAAACTCGTGTTTTGAAGAGAGGGGATTAGGGGCTTTTTATAGCCTTGCTATGGCGGTGGCAGAAACCTCTGGAAACGGGGTTTCTGGAGAAGTCTAGAGGAAGAAGACGACGAGGTGCAGTTATCAAAATGGCCCCTTCCATTTTGTATCTTTTTCATTTTTTGTTTAATTTACAAAAATGCCCTTAATCTTTAAACGGCTGTAACTTCTTCATATGAACTCCGTTTTCGGCGTTCTTTGAGGCGTTGGATTCCATTTTTTGAGTAGTTTCTAATGGTACTTTCCTAAAAAATTCCTTCGTTTACTATTTTAAATAAAGTAAAACATTTAACATAGTTTATTTCCCATAGAATGTTCAATTTTTGTTAAAAATAGCATAAATTGCTCGGGCATTACATTATTACCCCCTTAAAAGAGTTTCGTCCTCGAAATTCCATAAATTATCATCTTCAAGGTATTTTGTCTCTTAGATAACTTCTTGGTGAATGCATTCTCCCCTTAGAAATCAAATCCAGGCTCAACCTCAATTTATCATTTTTATTGTTCCTTCTACAAGGCCTTACCTATAAGGGCCGCTTTCGCTGCGTACTCTGATGCATACTCCCACACATGCCAATTTAACAATACCGATTTCTAGCTGTAATTCATCTATCTCAAAATCCTTAGATGCCTATACTTTTCTCATCAAGTATAGGATAGTCTCCTCATAGGATCATTCTTCTTTATTCATGTATAAATTACTCCATACTTCTTTGAGATCATATGATCTTATTTCTTCTATTTCATTTTGAATATCATAGGATAATCCCTTTCTTCTTGTCTTTCATCTAGTGATCTCTTCATCCTCATCTCCTTCTAATGGTTGGTTATATGTCATTAGCAAGAGTCCCCAAAAAATTACCTTCTTTCTATTGTGTCTAACTTTGCTTCTTGTCTTTTATATTTGTCCCCAAGATAATTCAATAACTGACATAATATCATGTGCTCTACAGCCAAACCCTTGATTAACTTCGAATTTCAACTGTCTGTCGTTTTCCATATGTGACTTGATTCCTCAACCAAAGTTACATCAAAAATAAAATCATGAAAGCCAATTAGTAGCATCTTCCATCGAGGGCCTTATCATATACTGAAAGTAAAATGTCCTTACTCTATATCCAGTTTCATAATTATTGAATTTATTAAACGTTTTTCTCCGTGAAAATTTTATCCAAACTTATGTTAAACGTTAATGGTCGATTCATCATCATGGGTCAAATGTCCTCGTCCAGAGGCCTATCTCACTATTCACATCAATTTGTCATTAGGATTTTCAATAATGTTCCCATTTATGCAAGGCAAAAAGTCTCTTATTCATAACCGAGTACCCTTACTAGGTCATGGTTGAATCCTTTGTCATCAGCCTTTTTATCATTTCCTTGCTTGATGATTTTCTTCGTTAACCTTTCAGTCCAAAAGTCCTATACTCAATCTAGTAGAGTTAGTCCTTAGGAAATTCCTTCAATTGATTTTTCGTACTTGGTATACATAACAACTAACTTTTTTGTCTAAAGGCAACGTAACATCGAATTTGCACCTTATTGTGTGCTAGCCATCTCACCTTTTCTCCTTTCATCCCCTATGTCAATATATTGTTCAATCTTTTATCAAGGCTTTATCATCAACCATGCAGTCTGTATTGTCAGGAGGTATCCTCATAAGGAGTGATTTTCTCAATTCCTCAAATTTTATCCTTCAAGTGCCTCCTCATACTTAGCTTATAATAGCAGTTCTCGTTCAGTAGCTACTACATCAAGTTATCTTTGAAAATTTGTTAAATCATCAAATTTGAAAAACACTTAAGTAAGCATGGAACATTTTTGTAGACATATAGAAAGACTTTATTTGATTACCTATTGATCTCTTTCCAGATATATCTTTGTCATAAGCTCAAGGGTCTCTGAAGTGATTGATACTTATCTACCTTTCTTTTCAATCCAAGTCAGTAGCATCTTTCAGACCCACAGTGATTTCCATGGTTTGTCATGGTATCTATTCAGGTTTGGAAAATCTTTCACATTGGTTTAGATCACTTCTTATTTTTGCTCCTATCTCAGTTGCAACTGTCCTCATCAACTGACCTCATACCCTCGAAAGACTTAGTCTAACAAGTACTTCTTTCAAGGAAAACTCAAGTCTAAAGACTTATAACATCCCTTTGAGTATATAACTTCGACTACTAACTCATAGATACTAACATACTTGATTAATTAAGGTGGGATACCTTTATTTAGTCAACTGTACTCTTAAAGGTAATGACTAAATAATGGCCTTAAGATTTTTGGTCTTCCAATCTATGATAGTAAGACCTCAATTTGATCCTTGATGGTACCCTACTTGCTAAATGGACAAGTCACTGTCCTGCCTTAATTCCTTTTTCAATATACTTTATTGGCAAGGTAGGATATCACCAAATTTTCGTTTTTATGGACTATATCCATTGGTGTTCCCCATAAGTTAATGGATCCGATAAGAATCTAATTGCAATAATTGATATCAAACCATTTGTAGAATTTAATTTCTAGTTGGTCACCATTCCTCTTTGGAAATTTCTCGTCGCATAATCTCTTGATATTCGATACTCTACTCAAAGTCTTAAACCCCATATGCTTTCTCTCTTTTATACTCTTTTACAATAAGATCACCAACTTATCTACTATTATTCCTTTGCATTTGTTTGATCTACCTTCCTATAGGATTCAAGATGATAGAATTGTATGTATCTCCATAAAGTCATGATCTTCTTCTTTTGACTATTCAATATTCATTGAATACTGGTTGTTACATCTCTATCTCTTTCTCTCTTTTCTTCAAAATCCTCACTTTTGTCTTCCTGGATCAATGTCTTCATGTGCTTTGTTGCATATAATCGATACTACATCTACTCCTTTACTTAACAGATATGATAAACTAAATGCTTCTCAGAAATTCTAAACTGTCTTAAGATCATTGAAATCTTCAGTTGCCTGTAACCTCAATAAAATTCATACAATGTCTTAATAATGACATTGACGTTTTGATCATGCTATACTTTTCTTACAAGTTCATGTTAGGATCAATCTATTATCACAGATTTATCATCCCCAATATTATCGTCAAAATCTTTTGGTAACACTGTCGAATATAGTTCCCTATCATATTCGTGTTATGTTCCTCTTAATCATGTACGAGTCACAGTTATTTCCTAATATCATCTTGCATTCTCATCCCTCTTAGATTATCATCAAAATCTTCTTAAAGTCTGCCTTTTACATTCCCTATCATACTCATATCATATGATGGTGTACTCATATTCTGATATTCTTTAGAAGGGTAAGATAGCCATCTAGGTTCTTCAATCTTCTCACCTTTGATGAGATTACTTTATTGCAGGTCAGAACTATCTATTAATAAGTTCACTAACATCCTCATTCATCATTCTCATCATAATCTAATTTATATAAGAGTTTCCCTGTTTGCACCACTGCACAACAATCCTTATTGATAAGATTTAAGCCATCCAATATCTAAGTATTTGCTAAACCCATCTCCTTTTTCACCTATTTGTTTATGGTGAAATGCCTTGAGCATTAATATTGAAATCCTCAAATAGAAGTAGTCATCTCTACTACTTCTATTTATACTACTTCTTCTTGATTTTCTTTATTATCTATGACCCTTGGACATGCTGGACTGACTGTGAAAGGATAAAACCTAGGCTCTGATACCAACTGTGACGACCCGGGTTTTCCCATGCATTTTTAAATGTAAGATCTAAATTACTAAGGCGGGATGCATCCCTATTTGAAAATCATTTTATAAAAACCATGCAATGCAGTGGAAAATCTTTTATTTTAAACTCATTTTGGAAACCTCGAGTGTCATTTGCTTTCACAACAACCAAAGTAGTTTTTGAAAAACTTCAGAAATCATAAATGTTTTCCTAGGTTTATCCAGTCACAGCTCACAGCCCAACTGTAAATAAATACAAATACATGTCCAAAGGGTAGAGTGTTTACTTACATGTATAATTGTCTCCTTTTAGATTCACTTGCTCATAGCACTAATATCTCTTGAGGCGTCTTCTATTTGTGAGTGGAACTATCCTGAAAAATGTTAAGGATAGGGTGAGTATATACTATACTCAGTAGGAGTCTATCACTACTAGTTTTACAATGCATGCTATGTTTAAAATCATATACTCTTTAAAACATGTGCATGTTCGAACAATCATGTTCAATATCGATATTAAAAACTACCGTCGAATTGGAATACTGACGACTTAAAGAATAGCATAATCCAAGTAGAAAGTATATATATATCATAAACATAATGATATGCTTAAGATGCTCAACTAAATCCAACTCATGGATATCTAGTATGGTCGACCAACCGCATGTCATGCCATATGCAATGCAAGTAAATCCTCAAACCATAGGGCCCAACTATGCCCACGACCTCGTAGCTGTGTGGTCCCCGGGTACCTAGGGACACAGGGTCATATGCCTCCACGGGACATATGACACATCGACTCAGTGCTGTGACACTAGTGGTAGCCCCCTGTACCACATGTAGTCGAAGCAGGGACATGCCCTTTTTGGGCGCGGTACCCATTCCACCTAATAGTGGTAGAGGCCGGGAGGCCACCCTAGACCTCTCAGCATAGCGCCCACGAACTTATTAGCCCAAATCATATACGATCAAACAAGCAAAAAGCTCCTTTTCAAAACCTATCTCCTTTGGGTCCCTCACAACTGCCTGGCCCTCACAACTGCCTACCTAGCTTCTTTTGGGCACTCCAGTGTCTTTTGGTAACCCTCAAGGACATGCAATTTTTCAAGAACTCAATGCTCACAAATCATGCAATATATGCAATTGTTTGCAAAACATGTCTATGTATAATATATTTATCATATGTATGCTGAATTCATTTATATGCTAAACAAGTCATAAAATAAGTCATGCTAAACAAGTCATATACTTATACTTAAAACATGCATTCTCAAAATGATCATGGCTCTTTTAAAAAGTATAGTAGTGATAGAGCACCTACCTCAAAGTCTCTTGGAGTCACGTCCTTCATCACTCAACCCGTCCCTGGGTCTCATTTATAAACTCCTGGGTACGAATGGATACAAGGAGTCCTTATCAATTTCAATATATTTAGACATTAGATCATTAGATCTGCCTTTTAGGGTCCATGGTCCTTGCCTAATTCATTGTCAGGCTAGATCCTATGATGTGGATCTACTATTCCATGGTTAACTCTATAAATTATCCTCTAATCCTAACTTTATAGTCTTATTAGGTCCGTGTGTCCCAGTTCCTAGGACACCTGTGCATCATAGTTGAACCGCGACTGCCTCATGTGCGTGTGAGCCCAAAGGCTGTGCCAGGGACCGCATTTTGCACGCGCACATGCATGCTCAAGCGACGCGCTATGACGCGCATCCTGGATGGCATCGAATGGACGCACCTTTGGTGTAGCATGGCCCGTCTTAGCTCCCAGGGCACCCCGTGAATCCTAGTTGAGCCAGGACCCGTGCCCCATGTCGTGCGAGCACCTGAAGGCTGTACCAGGGACAGTGTACGCACTATCGGACGCCTGGAACCCATCCTAGGGACCCAGTCTTAGGCGCAGGTGGAGCATGGCATCCCTGGGACGCCTTGTTCGTGCAGAGCCGGTTGGAGCTGGCTTGGGATGTTTTCCGGCTAGGAAATCTGGTTGGAAAAACTGGCTAGAAATGCTAGTTCCAGCATGGATGTAGCCTGAATGGTGGAAGAACTAAAGAGAGAGGGAAAGACGGCTTACCTGGGTAGCTTAGGGAGCGTCTATCACCGGTGGTAGACCTCCGTTCCGGTTCTGAAAACCCTCTGTCACCGGAAAACTCGAAGAAGGGAAAAAGCCCACCGTTCCGGTGCGACCAGAGGAAGAAAGGGGGGAAAGAAGAGAGGGGAATGGGGAAATGGCAATGACCGGCCTAACTCGGGCCTAGTCGTTGCCAAAAAATGCAGGGAAACTGGGTTGAGACGGGTTTCTGATTTTTGCCGGAAACCCCAGTCCCAAAATAGCCGGAAAACTTGTGTTTTGAAGAGAGGGGATTAGGGACTTTTTATAGCCTTGCTATGGCAGTGCTGCCAATGGCGGTGGCGGTGGTAGAAACCTCTGGAAACGGGGTTTCTGGAGAAGTCTAGAGGAAGAAGACGACGGGGTGCCGTTATCAAAACGCCCCCTGCGTTTTCTGTCTTTTTCGTTTGTTGTTTAATTTACAAAAATGCTCCTAATCTGTAAACAGCCATAACTTCTTCATACGAATTCCGTATTCGGCATTCTTTAAGGCGTTGGATTCCATTTTTCAAGTAGAATCTAATGGTACCAAGTTTCTTTACAAATTCATTTTTTTACTATTTTAAATAAAGTAAAACATTTAACATAGTTTATTTCCCATAGAATGTTTAATTTTTGTTAAAAATAGCGTAAATTGCTCGGGCATTACAAATATACTAATAGTAGATTAAAATTTTAGATCTATTAATTAATTGAAAATTACATGATTATGAATTCAAAATAAATAAGAAATAAATAAAATAACGAGCTAAATGAACTTTCCTAGCTTAATTACAGTGAAATTCTCCACATCTGATGTCTCTAATTACTGGTTCAATGGTGGGATTAAGCAAATCTTTCAAAAAATTAATGATCTAGATCAATGGATTAATTGATATTTGGATGACTTAGATTGACTATTTTGACTCTAGATGTAAGATCAAATCCACTGGATCAACTAGGAATTAAAGTATGATGAAGATTTGAAAGTTGATTTGAAAGTGGAAGAGAAAAAGAAGAAAAATTAAATTGATCCTAATGTTTAAAGTTGAACCATTGATTTAGCTTAGTTAAAAACCAAATAGGGACTAATTTGAAATTATTCAGGTTCTTTTTTTTTAGAACAAGACAAAATAGAAAAATATGAAATAATGAAAAAGAAAAAATAGGGATGAAGATGAAAAAGAATACATATGCAATTAAATAAAGGATATGAAGGATAAAATGAGAATTTTTTTGTTTTTTTCTTTTCTGGTCTTATCCCAAAGGAAAAAGATGATATAGGAATAGCTCCTTGCTCTATTTGAAATGTGAAATAAAGGAGAAAATGGGAGATTTTGGGTGAAATTAAAAGTGGGATTTTATGGGTAAAAAGCAAACTCGTAAAAAGGAAGGAAATTAAGGAAAAATCTGCTGAAAAAAAGTGAAAAAAACATGGAAAATCATGATGAAGACAGGGGATGGTGTCTTAGAAGGGAAGTTGAGAGAGAAGGCTGGAAGAGAGGCTGCTGGGAGTGAAGTGCTTCCTACGGTCTTTTCCTCCTTCAGTTTGTGTCCTCTTCATAATCTTTGTATCTATCATGTAACACCCCCACTTTCTTGTATAGAGTTTTTCTTAGAAGTTGTTGTTGAGTTCAAATAAACTTCTCCCTCCCACTTATGATTTCTCATCAAAATTTAATTTCCTAATTGTCTTCACCTTATTCATAAAAGTAGTTTCCTCTTGGATTTCATCTTGCTTAATCTAGTTCCATTTAACTTCATCTGAGTTATCAAATTCCATTTTAGTTGATCTACAACATATAAAACTCAATTAGAATCATCTTAGTCATGCTTTAATTATTTGATTAGCTCCAATGATTGTTTGGCCGTTAAATTTTACTAGATCATCAATTGGGGCTAAAATGCACATTTAATCTTAAAATTCAAAATTAATGGATTAGATATTCTATCTTGATGCTAATTTAAGGGAATTGTAGTTAAAATTGAACACTTAACATCAAACACATATGCCCAATGCACCCCATGCCTCCTTCCTAGTGGATTTCCATTTCTCACTTCCCTTCCTTGATTTTCTCCCATTGATTTCTTTCTTTTTCTCTTCCCACCTATCACGTTTCCTCCCCCACTTTATCTTTTCCACTTAACCAAATCTCTTCCTACTCCACCTTCCATTCCATATCCAGTACCACTCTATAATGAATTCCACGTCCCTTTTCTATCCTTCCTCCTTACCCTTTCCATTCCTCCCTTAAATCCTAGCCATTCTTCCTTTAACTCTCCCTTAGATCTCACTCATTCACCCCTTAGGGCTACCACTATTAAACTTTATAGATATAGGTGAAAGGGAACGAAAACCTAGCTTTTACCTTTCCCTAAACCTTGAATGCTAAACCTAGGAGAAATAGAGAGATAGAGACCATCCTCACAATTGCTCCTTAAGATCCACATGTGCAATCCTTGGAGAAGCCGTAAGGGTCTCATCAGTCCCAATTTTCCTTTCTTTTTCCCCTCTTCTTTCTCTCCCATTCCATCCTTACCTTTAACTAATTTGCAAGTAGTCTTTCATGATTGCATTGCATCCACCTTCCACTTTATGTTGAATGGTTGTATCTTTGCTTGGAAGCTTTCATACCCTTTAGATATTGCATGTCCCCACCTTGCACCATTAGTCCTACATGCATTCCATTCTTGCATTTACACTCATCCACCATTCCTCCTTTTTTCTCAGGTATCATCCTTGTACATTAGTATTACATGCATCTTTATTCATCTTAGGAAAGGAACACATTAGTTTTTCATGCTTAGAGTTGCATGAAAGCCCTATTCTTCTAAGCATTATCCTACACACCTCCTTACCACCATAGCCTCACATGCATCCTCCTTTCTTGCATCACTTCCAATCTTTTCCCTTTGCTTTTCCATGCATTGCCCCACCTTTTCTTCCACAACTCGCAGCATCCATCCTAGTCCCTACACTTATACACCCCACTCTCCATTGCACTTTTCTTTCATGCCCTTTAGCCATCTCATTCACACACATACCTTCTCTTTATAGTCTTCCACCTTTTTTCTTTCTTTTCTCTTTTGGGATTTAGGAATATAAGGACAAGGAAGAGAAGCATTGTGCCATTCTATAACATCTAAGTATTCTTTCCAATCCTAAAGTATGGTTTGAGGGTTACTTTAGGTTTGTGGCATGTTGGGATAAAGTTGAGAAAAGCTTGGTTGTAAAGTGGTGTACCTTGGGTTGGATAGAAGTGTATAAATACTTGTTCAAGCTTATAAGATGAAGCAATGTGTAAAGAGCCTAGTTGGGTAGCACAACTAAGGAATGGCAGACTCTTCATGGAAGTTTCTTTGTTTGATTTATTTACTTTCCTTTCTTATTGCATTCACTTTCCCTTATAATTAAGTTCATTAATGAATAGTTTCTTTTTCTTTTAGTTGCTTTATTTTCTTAGTTTACTTTCTTTATTTACTTACTTAATTCCTTGTTCTAGTTTAGCTTACTTGCTTTATTTCAATGTGCTCACTTCTCTTGAATGTTGGCTAGGTGAAAGTAAATTTAGGTTTCAATTAAAACCCCTTAAAGGGTACTCATGGGATTGACTTGTATTTGCTAATTCTAAATTCCAATAGAGTAGTGCAATTGCAGTAATTATTAAAGCACATCAAGTTTTTGGCGACGTTGCCGGTGACTCACTATAGAATTTTTATTAAGATTTTTTTTTTTTTTTTTTTCACTTTACCACTAGTTGTGGTCTTAGGATTGCATGTAGAATAGTTTCAATTCTATTTCTTGAATATTTTCCTTATTCTTAAAAGATATTTGCTACTCGCATCTCTTTTTACTTGTCTAGGAATTTGGAAGGACTTAGATTAAGACTTAGGATAGTTTCAGATGTTTTCAAATTTGAGTGGATTGTAGTGTGGCTGTACTTATAAATTTTTAAGAAAAATTCATTTAAAATAAAAAGAAAGGAAATAATACAAGTCAAGGGTGGGTCATCTTAACTTGGAAGAGAAGGTGGCATGTATAGGGACCCACCCTTGTATGAGAAGACTATTCTTAAGAGCTCACCAGAAGCTATTCTTCTCTTCTTTCTAATTCCTAGATTCGGTTCCATAAGTAGTTAATCTTGACTTGTGGATGATAGTGTAAAAGCATATAGTTGCGTTTCGTTATTAACTATTGCATACTAATTAGGACTATTGCATTATAAAGTAACTGCTTAGCAAGGATAGCCTAAGCTCAACTGTAATCCACGGACACATGTTGTTAGGGTTATAGTGTCTTGTCTATTGAGGCCGTGACCATTTGTTACGTAGCATTTATGTAGTTGCAATATGATATGTCTTAATAATTATCGCAAGTGCACATTTCTATTAGAGTATAGAATTGGCAAATACATGTCAATCCCACTAAGACTCTTCCATAAATGAAGTTAATTAGTATTTAGGATATCTTACTTTAACTTTAAAATTAACCAACTAAGCATTCAAAAGAAGGACAAATTCTAACTAAAACTAATCACAAAGAAAGAAAGAAACAAGGAATTAATTAAAAAGGAAATAACTAACAAAGAAGGAAAAAACTAAGTAACTAGAAAGTAAGCCCTAAATTAGAAACAAAGCAATTAAGAAAACTAGGAAGCTATCTAAATAAAGTAGCAAGGAAAAAAATAAGGAAACTTTCTAAAACTACAACTAAGAATTAAAGTAAGGAAATAAGCTAACCAAGAAAGGGAAAGGACTATTTCATTAATGGAAAAATTACAAGGATTTGATATATAAGTAATAAAGAAAGGAAAGGAACAAAAGAAACAAAGTAAAAGTCCTTCAATTCCAGGCTTGAATTCTTCTATAGGCCCTCATGTTGTGTCACTAAATAGGAGCTTGTACACTTCTCTTGAACCCAAAATGGACTAAAGTTCCCACCAAGCTTTTCTCATATTCATCCCAACATGCTAAAACCCAAAACAAATCCCATCCAATGATCCTTTGAAACAAAATAAAAGGAAAACAAAGGGAGATAGTGGCCCTCAAATTAAGACTCACCAATTCTAACCCTAGGAGATGAAGCAAGGAATAGGCACATGATGTAATCCTACCCTTCAACATGAAGCCCTTAGCTAGGAATCTAGGTGACTTTACGTATGGATTTGGATGTTTCCTCAACCTTATCTAAGAATTAGAAAGTCCACTTATTACCATAGAAAGACAAAAGAATCCTTTCCTTTTCCTTATTCCAAGTCCAAAAAACAAAGATAATAGGAGACATGAATGATGCATGAAGTAACTAAACATGAACTATGCATTCAAAATTAGAAAGTGTGTATGTGTTATAAAAATAGAAAGTGAAGGGATAAGAGAGATGGAAAGATAGTAATATGGTGTGTGAGAGTGAGAGATGGAAGTGAGCATGATACATTGAATATAGCATGGCAAGACACCATGTATGTTATTTAGAAAGTGGGTGTGCATGTGATAGAAATTAGAAAGTGGTGTGTGCGTGCAACTATGTGGACTATGATGCTTGAAACTACAATGCTATGTATGGATTTGGAAAGTGATGATGCATGCTATCTCTAAGAAACTCACATGTGTGAGGTTTCTAAAATGATCCTAAGAAGTATGGAAAGGAAATTAAAAAGTCAAACTAAGCTAAGCATGAGCTTCTAAATTCAAAAAGTGCTAAATCTAAGAATCTAACATGCAATTAGTTTTTGAAGTGATCTTAAAGCAATCCTAATATGTACAACAAAAAATAAATGAAAAGCTACCAAAACTATAAAGATGGAATCTATTATCTAAACATGTTATGAGAAAATTAAAAATTGCCATACTTTTAAATTAGGAAAGTGTTGAAAACAAGCAAAAAATAAAATGATGAATACATTCAAAACTAGAAGAATTATCCATGATGCTTACTATGCTAGAAACAAAGTGTACAATGCAGGGAAAACTAGTGGTATGAGTGTAATCCTAAAATTAGAAACTATCTAAAAAAAAAAAACCTACCATGCAATTTGAGAAAGTGCTAAACATACAAAACTAAATGATGAATGGATGGTAGCTAGAACAATGCAAGAACTATCATGCATGTAATCCTATATGATGCATGCAAGAGAATGGTGATGGATGAGAAATAAAAAGAAAAAAAGCAAGAAAGGAATTGAAATAGGTTGAGACCCTACCTTTATCTCCTATGGATTTGAACATGTGAGATTAAAGGGAGCTTGTGTGAGGGTGTTCTTTCAACCTCTGTTTCTTCTAGATTTGGCTTTGAATTCTAGGGAAAGTTGAAACATCGTAAACTCATTCATAACACCCCCATTTATAGTTTTTAGGGTGGAAGTCAAGATCATTGAATGATTGAGATTAAGCCATTTAACTAGAATGAATGGAGGACTAGATGTTGGGCAGGTGTGATTCTCATCTTGGTGTAGTGGAGTGGAAGATCAAAGAAATAAGATAAAAAGGAAAAGAAAAAGAAAGAGGAAAGGGCAAAGAAGGAAAGGGGATAAGTAGGGAAGAAAGAAGTAGAAAGGTAAGGAAAGGAAGAGATATAGCTTAGTAGAGAAGGAAGGTGTAACACCCCTAACTTTTGTAAGGAGATTGAATAAATAATGAAATTAAAAATTTCAAGGAAAATCATGCTGGAATATTAGGGTTACTAAAAATGAACTTCTCATAGAAGTATAATCAAGATATAAGACATGTATAATTGAAAACATACTTGATGAACCCTTCAGAATGACTGTAAGTACATCAAATTCTGAGTTCGGATGAAAAATCCTTAATTTTCTCCATTTTTATGAACAAAAGGGTAAAATAATAATTTTACTCATAACCGAGACCTAAGACATAAAAATTTGGAATGTACTTGGAAATACAATTCCAACGCCACTAAGTACGCTCAATTTCGACTTCATGGGAATAAACCCTATTTTTCTTCATTTTTGGAATTAAAAGGGCAAAATGGTCCTTTTAGACCTTCGTAAGGCCCACAAGGGGCCCATAAAGGAATCCAACAACCAGAAAACATATAATCATGAGTGAAACCACTACCACCTACTAGTGGAGAAGGAGGTGGTAGTGGGAATCGAATGACCATTTAATAATAAAAAGAATTGAACATGATAATTACATGTAATCATAGAAAATTCCAAAAATCCTTATAAATAGCCCATAAAATTCCCAAAATTTTTCCTAATATTCTTCACGAGGTTCCCTACCATGCCCTGAAATTCTAGATCCAAAATCCTCCCCAATGTTTCCCAAAATTATCTTCTTTCCTTCTTTCTCTTTCTTTCCCTGGGAGAGTGTCCATAGACGCACCCAATAGACAATTCATGTCTGTTATCGGGGTGCGTCGTCCCCGATGAACTAGGGTTTCTTCTTGGAAAATATTATTTGAATTAACCATCCATTTCCAGCCATTAAATTTCAATCTTAATCATTGGATCTGTTTGGACTGAGGAGATCTACAAATGCCCTAAGAAATTTGGATGATCTGCCTCCTAGATCGCCTGGAAAATCAAAATGAAAATAAGAATGGTACTAGGTACCGTCTTCGATAGTCAATCCTGGTTATTCTGGCCTATTTGACCATTAAAACTTGATCTAGAACTATTGAAACTCTTTAGGGAGGGGTGATCTACAAAAGCCCCAAGGTCTCACTCCATCTCGGGCAACGGCGACGGAGGAATCAACCTGTGTATATTTTTCGGCGTCTAGAGTTTCTTATATCTTCTCTAACATAATTTCTTCATCTCCGGTGACTATCTCTTCACCGAACCGGCATAGGTAGGTGCACCTTTCTCCCCTCTTCTATTTTGGTGTTTAGCTTGGGTTGTACATCCTCCAAGAGGTCTCCTCGGCCGTTGATCCGTTAGGAATGACGGATCCAGCAACAGGGTTGAGATCCACCATCTTGGATGGCTCAGATGAAACTTCTGAGCCATTGGATGGATTCCTGGGGGCCTAAGAATCTCAAGAGATGAAATCTGAGCAGTTGGATATCAAGGATGGAGGAGATCCAACAGTCCAGATTTGGACCATCTTGCCCATAGCCGGTCACCTCTATCTGACCACCTATAATAGGCAGTAACGACGCGGGACACTAGTCGTCCCTACACTCGTAAGCCCAAATTTGATCTGGGCCGTCCAAGGTTTGCACTAAAAGCTCATTTCTTCAATTAAGAGCTCAATTTAGCTCTGATTTCATATCTAAGTGTTTATAGATTCCTTGTCACTTGTAGGAGTTACTAAACTCATAAGATCTGTGTTTTCAATTGTATTTACTTGTGATAATTAGTAAAATCCATACCAACGGTAGTGGATCATGATTTAGATGACTTTAAAATGAAAATCTGAGCTGATAAATGGGTTTAGGAGGCTTCAAAAACCTATGGATCATTATCACAGTAAGATTTCTATATATTTAGATTAAGAAATTAAACAAGAATAGTAAGATCCAATATTAGCCCTTAAAATAGGCTGAAATCTTAATATCCAAATTCTGATCTCAATTTAACTCCAAATTGAGATCGAAAAGTTGGGTTGGATTCCTCTTGATGAGGAGACCCAACTAAACCAACAAAATCACAAATTCAATTAATGAAAATTTCTGTAATTAAGTAGATAAGGGTATTAATGTCCTTGATCTATAAGACCTGGGGTGATCATACCATTCAAACTAGGTTGGATGATGATCTAATAATATACTAACTTAAATAAATGGGTTAGATGTAATTGAATTGGCAGATCTTAAGAGATCTTGCCTTAAAATAGTAAAACCCATGAAAATGAATGGAAATCATTTTGATCAAGGAGGATTGGATTGTATGGATGTAATTGGGTAATGATATAAAGTTAATATCATATGGATTGATGGACTTGATGATGATAATTTGGTATAGATTAAGATCTATGCCCTTAATGTTGGAAAAATGACTTAAGATCTTCTTGATCAGTTGGATCAAGATGGATCAGATCATTGGATAAGATGCATCAATGATCTAATGATAAAATTACATTAAGAAAATGTATTAGATCTAAAGGAAAATGAAAGATCAAAATCTAAACCCTAAAAGAGATGAAAAATGAATAGAGATCAACTATGACTGTTGGATCATGATGAATAGTTATGGCATGTTAAATTTTTATTTGAATTATTGAATGTTATTATAATTGTATTTTTACTTCTTAGTTGATTGAATTGTTAGATTTATTTAATTATTTATGCCTTAATGGTTATGTTATGAAAATTACATTGAAAATGCAATTAAGTGAAAAATAGAGTTGAAGAACAATTACATGGAATGAATGACATGGACTTAATGATAGTAAGGGTTATAATTAGTAGGATAATATAAGGAATATCATTTACCTAGCCTAAATTAGGAGAATAATGACACTCCATGAATGATATTTAAATGTTCGTGGATTTAATTAAAATAAATTAGAAAGAGTACTTAGGGATAAAATGCTCATGACAACCTTATGAAAGGTTGAGCTAAGGTCACTCTAGTGGATGATGAACATGGTGGTTAAGGGGGTTCTCTAATAGAGCCTCACTCTTCCCCTACCTTCCGTTGATGTTTGTGAGGTCTAAACACCTCCTTACTTGAGGATTGAAGTAACCACTTTGAGTTTAACCATTCAGCTAATAAGCCTTAGCCAATTTGATGTAAAAGGAGCTGTCTAGACTTAGGATGAAGTAAGCTATCCTCAACCATTAAAACATTAACTGGTTGAGTAATAATAATAAGAGCATAAAGGTTTAGTAAATTATCTAATCCTAATAAAAATTGTAAGTAAGATAAGGATAATCAAATAAGATCCATAGGATTTTGAATGATAAAAAATAATAAGAATACTAATGTCGCATTTTATTATGTATGTATGTGTAGAAACATATAGATAGAGAACCCAAACCCTTGATCAAACATGATTCAAGGAAAATTAGGGCATCCCTTATAGGAATATATGAAGAAAGAATACTTGTATAGAGGAATAACTTTATACGTATGGTTTGATAGATGTATGAATTCTGACCATGATGGGCAATGTGGAGTGAATACCACTTGAGATGTATGAATCAAGACCATGATACCACTTTGAGGTAGGTGGATGTACAAGAATGTATTAAGGATTGATGTATATACATACACGATCTTCTGTCTGGAATTATAGACCTTCATGATATAAGTATACTTGGTACCTTAGCATAATATTAATCCAACCAATTGATCCAACTTTATGATCCAATTTAATTGATCCAATGATCTAATCAAATGATGAGAAATTAATGAGATGTGTAGACTAAGGAAATCCTAAGAATAGGGCATAGAAAATATTCTAGCTTTAGTTAAACGTATACATCGTCTGATATGTACAATGTATTTTACATATAAGCATGGTGGCTTGTGATTTTATTTTACACAATCCTAGGATTGGGAATGCTATGCTAGGGAAGTTATGAGGGTTTGGCCACCTTCTTCCTGAAAGTTATATGATGGATACCATGCCCAAAGAGAGGCTAAATGTCGGGTGGGCAATCATGGGAAGGCCGCCACTGTGACAGCCATGGTCCCCCCATGCAGACATGGATTTTGTTATTTCCACAGTTGGTATCAATGGATTATTATGCAGTAATCTAAGCACGTTATACGAATTTATATTGCAACATAGTAGTCCTTGAGTATTTCGCATTATAATGCATATATGATAGGCATAATGTAATGCCATGGCATGATGAGATGCCATTACATGAGTTCCTATAAAGAAAATCCTGATATGAGAATTGGCTGAATATTGATCTCCTAAGTGAAAGTATATCCACCAGGAGGAACAAATTTTGAGAAATTTTTACTATTTTAATAGATTTATCCTATACTATATAAATAACGTTTATACTTTATGTTGAGGTAACTCATGGTAGATAACCATGATGGAATAATGACTAAGGTATGTATTCTTATATTAGTAAAGTAGTATATTTTTGTATCCCCTACCAAGCATAGCTTGCTGAGATATTGTAAATGTTTGAATGTTTACAATATCTTAGATATAGGGAAGGAGACTTAAGAAAGTAAAGCTTGAAGACTCAGAAGTTGCAACACTGATCAGATTGATTAGAGTAAAGCTTGAAGATTGTGTAATTTGGTTATGTACTTTGTACTTTGGATTGTATTTGGTCAATGGATTGTAATTGTAATATAGGGGCTGTGTAAGAGTAAACTATTGGATGATTCTTGGTATTCAATAAATTTTTATTTTATATAAAATATCTATGTGTATTATGCACCTTGAGGTGAGACTTGGGTTTTGCTACAAACAAATTTAAAAGAAAAGAATCTTCGCCGCATTGTTTGCAAATTTTTTTATACCATTATGGGCCCTACCTTTGAAAAATGTTTTACAAAATGTGTTACAAAAACCCGGGTCTTCATAGAAGGGAAGATTGGTGGGATTTAGTAAGTGGATAAGGAAGAGTGGGAGGTGATTTTTTCATGTGGGAGAGTGGTGTGGAAAATAGAAGGTGATAAGATGAAAAGAAAAGGAAATAACCTACTGGGAAGGTAAGGAATTAGTGGAAAGGGAAATGGAAGGTGATAAGATGAAAAGAAATGAAATAATTGCAAAGGAAAATATATGGGAAGGAATGAGAAAGAAATGGAAAGGAAGTGAGGGAATGTAGGAGTTTTCATATTTCGAAAGTCCAGAAGGAGGGGCAGGGCATGGAAAGCACATGGGTGTATGTGTTTTGTTTTCTCAAGATTTAGGTTGACTTTTCAACATGGAAAAGGTGGCTAGGATTTTGTTATTTTCAATGCTTCATTCCTAGCCCTTAGATCATTCATATCTTTACTTAAATGGATGGTATCCCATTTTGACATGTAAATTTTCTAAACTTCATTGTCATTGTACTGTTGTATTGGATTGCCCCAGAATGAATGGCCTTGATTCCTTATAGATTTCTTCATGTATTTCACATGGGGCCAAGTGCTCTTCACCACCTTGCATGGATAAAATATCCAATCATTGGTTGGCCTTCTTCATTTAGTTGAGTGGGAGAGAGAAATTAGGAAAAAAATCTTCATGTGTTTCCTGTTCTTATTTTATTTCTAAGAAGGTTTCATTGTATATGAATTAACCTTCTCCCATAAGCTTCATAAGTTGGTGAAATGTATGCACAGAGAGTTTTTCCACCTTTTCACCCTCATTTGACTAAGAGTTGTGCAAGGGGTTTCTGACTACTTCAACATTAATAGTGACACCCAATGATCATTTTGAACTTCAAACTTCATTTTTGGCATATGTGGTCCCCCATGTAGCTTGGAAGATAAAAAAAATTCTCTTTCAAGGGTAAAATTGTCAAAATTGTATATATATTTTTTATACCCTCAACTTACAAAATAGAGAACTAACCCTAATTAATGATATTTAAGTGATTTTTTAGGCTAAAACCTACTACATATAGAGGTATGCATGTAATATTTCTATATATAGCATATTAGATTTACAACTTGCCTTACATAATAGGACATGTTTACTTGCTTTAAGTTGTACACACACACATATTGATCGAATTGCATGGGATTTCTTAAAACATTAGTAAGGGTATTCACCCCCTATAAGATCAAGGGTTGATTTGATCACCATTCCTTAGCCCACCTAGGTTAAACATCACCTTATGCTCAGCCTACCCTCAATGATTAATTATAATCAACATAGAAGAGACGTATATCAGCTTATGAGCTCATAGGACCCTCTTGCAAAGAGGCAACTTATTGCTACTCTAGTGGTCTGTTTCTACTCTATTATGTTGGGATTTAAATGACTGGCTCTACCAATGCATTTAATTACTTAAATCACTTACAGATGATTGAGGAGGGTGTGGAGAGGTTGATTACAATAAGGGTCTGATTGGTAAGCATCAAGGAAACTATGAAGGATAAGAGGAGCTACTTAGGTTAGATGTAACCTAAAAGCTACACTGGCAAAAAGGAAGTGAAGAAAAATAAACCTTTTAGCTTGTTTGCCATATGGCTAGGATTGATTGTGTGTCCTTTGTTCCTTTGATTGTTTACATCATAATGCATATAGATTACATTATTTAGTTTAGGTTTCCCTAGACTAGGTAGAAAAAAAAAGAAGTATTATTTTGTCGTATGCAATGAATTGTTTTCATTGTCTATAGACTAGAGTCCATTACACCAATGGTGTGGAGAGGTTGATTACAATAAGGGTCTAACTAGTAAGCATCAAGGAAACTATGAAGGACAAGAGGAGCTACTTAGGTTAGATGTAACCTAAAAGCTACACTGGCAAAAAGGAAGTGAAGAAAAATAAACCTTTTAGCTTGTTTGCCATATGGCTAGGATTGATTGTGTGTCCTTTGTTCCTTTGATTGTTTGCATCATAATGCATATAGATTACATTATTTAGTTTAGGTTTCCCTAGACTAGGTAGAAAAGAAGAAGAAGAAGAATTATTTTGTCATATGCAATGAATTGTTTTCATTGTCTATAGATTAGAGTCCAATGCACCAACCAATGGTGTATTCTAGGCTATTGATCATTCAACCAAGCCTTAGTGCTCTTTGATCTAGCAATCAAACAGACCATAAGGCAAGGACTTAGGCATCAAGCAGATTTAGAAAAACTTGTCACAAATATGGCCAATGAAGTAGTAGAGGTTAAGCCCTTAAGAGACTATTCAATGCTAGTACTATTTAACTCCCAGTCATACATAGCGTTACCTACAACTAATGTAGAATATTTTGAGTTTAAACCAGGGTTAATCCAACTTCTGCTAAATTTTTATGGTTTAGATAAGGAGAATCCCTACCACCATGTCAAGGAATTCCTTGAGGCTATTACCCTTCTCTTCAAATGATAACTCATAGGCATGGCTGAATTCAATAGACTAGTTCATCACTAATTGGGAGCAATTGTCAAGGAAATTCTTGAATAAATTGTTTCTTGTCCACAAAACCAATGCCCTCCAAGAGAAATTATAAAATTTCAATATAAAAGAGGGTGAGCATATTTTGAATGTTACGAAGGTGGAAGGACCTATTGATCAAATATCTGCACCCTAGTTTTGAGAAATGACAACGAATACAATATGTCTATGAAGCTCTGATCCCACAAAACCAACATACAATCAATGCCAATAGTGAATGGGCACTCATGACCAAGAGTTATATAGAGGCATGGAACTTCTTTGAAACTTTATCTTAGAATTCTTAGCAATGGGATCATTCTATTAGACCAAAAAGATTTCCACAGCTTCAAAGAAAAGGTAGTATATATGAGATAAGGGCTACTCCTAATCTCTGTAACAAAATAGACATATTAACATATAAGACAGACAAATTTGGAAGTCTTCTTAATAAATTAGGGAAGGTTGTGTTGGATAGAGAATCCACTATGCAACCTCTACATAAGGTTTGTTCAATTTATTCTGGAACAACACACCCTACCGCTTCATGCCCTTCTAATTCCACATTACATAATTTTTTTTTGGAGTGAGTGCATTAAATTCATCTAAAAATATTAGTAAAAATCTCTATTTTGGGACATAAAATCTTGGATGCTAAACATGTCAATCTTTTATGGTGTAAGAATAACAATAAGGGTGGACCTTCTAGGATCCCTCCTAACCAAATTTCCTTAGCACCCCAACTCCACAACAGCTACTATCACAATAGTTGTTGATATACACATAATTATTAAATTTAATATTCCTAAAATTTACATTTTTGACCTAAAATTCTTAATTTAACACTAATTAAGATCTACTTTTGCTTTTTTATAGAACTATAGTACAATTGAGAAAACTATATGTTTTTGGTGATTTGAAGCCAAAAAAGGAAGCTAGTCTATGATTTAAGAAATTCCTTTGATCCAATGTCAAAAGTCACATAGATATTGTAGATAAGTGTTTAGATCAAGCCAATCAACATTCTAAATCATTGATCAAATCAGATTGAAATGGTTGGCTTAGATCAAGCAAGGATTTGTAGCACACATTAGTAACTTGAATGTTTGGTGCCATGCAAAGATACATTCAAGGTGTCCAAATATGATGTGAATTAATGGCTTGGATCAGATCTATTCAAGAATGTATGAGTAAGATCCCTCTTAAGATGTCTTTTATATAGCCTTACATGGATGGCTAAGATAGAAGGATAAACACGTCATGATGTAGCCATTTTGAGTAGTTAGGATTGATTGGAAGAAGATGTCATCTGATGAGAATTTGGAAATGGAGCAGTTAAGGTAGCCAATGGGAATCTCTAGTTTAGGAAACTAAAGGAGAAGCAACTCAAAACAATTAAAGAACATTACTAAAGAGAAGATGTCTGAGATGTTGGACAAGGATGTCAAGTAGCTGCTTATAGCAATAGCTAGTTGAAGAGGAGGAGTTGATTGGGAAGGTTCTTCTCTAAGGGGGGTAACAAGCATATGATGGGCTAAAAGAGAGAGATGTTGGCCTTATTTTATTTTGTTTTGATGTTGCTAAAAAGTGGAATAATATTTGGAGTTATCAAGCACCTCAACAAGATAATCTAAGGAGGAAAGTGATGTGCATGTTTTCCAAAAGGAGCACATGGTGTGTTGGAAAACCATGTAGCTTAATTTCTACTGAATTACGGCTTGAATAAGCTAGCTGGTTTCCGAATTCACTTAGAGTTGGGCATGTATAAATACATGATGATTGGGATTAGTGGATGAGAACTTTTCTTGGAGGAGGCATCTCTTTTAGAAGGAGATTGGTATCTTAGGCAAAACATGGGTTTTGCTAGTTGGAGTGCCCTATTCTTTCTCTTGGTTGGGATTTGCATTGGAGTAGAATGTGTTTGTCTTCTCCAAGCTCTCTCTCCATTGTTTGGATTTTTCAAGAACCTCAACATCTTCCTTTACCACATTATCAACTAATTTTTCATCTTCTAGCAGCTGTCCAAACATGCAACGTGATTCCAAGAGAAGGTAAGTAGTTGCGTAATATTTTATCGTTAAGCAATCAGCTCTCCCTTACACTCTTGGATTTCTTGGACATGCTATCTATTGAATGGTACTTTTGTATCTTAGTTCTCTTCTCCTATGGTGAGTGATACACTAGTGAAGAGGGTTCATGTATTGCTTGCCTTGTAGAAGATCTTAAGGTGTTGGTGAGTAACACATTAGGACTTTAGGGCATCAATCTAATTTGGGAAAGTGTTAGCTTTCCTTTTGGCATTCTTTGTAGTTTCATCAAGTAATTGTAATTTGCTTCAAAGTTTAATAAATTTCATTTTCTTTGATTAGTTTTAGTGGTTTGATTACTTGAATGGGTTTATGTGCTTTAGTTTAGCATTTATCCTTAAGTTTTAGCTTTAGTTTATGTGATTTATTTTTGCCCAGGTTTTAAGTTAATCTTATGCTAAGATTAGTCTAGGATTTAGTGAAGTTTTAAGCCATCTTAAGAGGGGTTTTCATCCATCACAAGTATGGTTAGAAACATTACTAACCTAAACTAATATTAGAACTTTTTTTGCTTAATTCGTAATAGTTTTAGTCTAGAATTCAATTGAATTTTAGGTTGTTTTTATCATTACATTTAAGTGTGTTTTTCATGATAAGAATGAGTAGCTAATTTCTTTTTCCAAGGGTTTGGTTGAAGTTATGATATGATTGAATGAATTTTTTTTAAAGTAAAACTTGGAACAGAAAATGTTCTCATTATTATTTAAAGGAAATTAACACTAATTCATATAGTTAATGATTTCTACACAGGTTTTATCTTGTACTTCCTATGGTAGAGATTTTAATTATGTTCGATTAGTAAGGATTAATACATGAAAAACTTTAGTAGTCCATGCCCTAAAAATATAGGCTATGCATTGAGTAAATATGTTCATCTATCGTAAATCTTTAAAATAAGAAGTCTTTTAAAATAGTGCTTTAAAGAAAAATATTAAATGGATTGTAAAAATTCCAATTTCTTGGTTATAGGCTCATTTAATTGTATTATAATGGATTCTAGGCCTAGGATTTGTTCTAAGTGATTTCATATTTTTTTAAAAGATTCCTTTATTTCAGAAATTTTTAGAATAATTCAATTTGTTGGCTAAGTTAAGGTTATTAAATTAGGTTGTAATTGAAATTCTTAAAATTTGGAGTCCTCATGGGATCAATCCATAATTGCCATGTCTATACTATAGTGGGCTCGTGCACTTACGATTTTAAAATGCCACAAGTTTTTGGCATCATTACTGGGGACTCGCAACAAAGTTTTAATTAAAATCTAGGTTAATTTACTTTACCACTAGTCGTTGATTAAGATTGCATACCGTAGTTGCATTTATGCATTTGTTTTTTTTCAATTATTGTGATTCTTGGGTATTCACTTTTAATTTTATTTTTGTAGGAACTTGAAGAAGGACTTGAAGGAGCTTTTAGGATAGATCACAAATTTTTTAATTTTTTGAGTGAATTGTAGTGAGATTGTGCTTGTATTTTTTTATCATGATTCATTCAAATAAAAGACTTGTAATAATACAAATCATGGGTGAACCATCCTAACTTGGAAGAGGATGTTGAATGCACATGGAATCACCCCTATAAGAGAAGACTTTATTAAGGACCTCACTGTGAGATTTTTTAAACTCCTTACAATTCTTAGCATATGTTATGCATGATAATTTAGTTGCATTTTGGTGGTTGTTAAGTCCATATTGTGAGCGTTGATTAATTGTTGCATTCTAAAGATTTGCATTAGGTTTACTACTTTTCTTGCATTATAGGGTATGCCTATTGCTCTAAGGTGATTATATGTTGGCCAAATTATTGTGGGAATGCTTAATTAATTAGTGAGGGCAATCATCCTTACAAGATCAAGGGTAGATTTCATCACCATCCCATGGCCCACCAAGGTTAACCATCACCTACCGCAACCCTGACCTCACATAATTAATTTAAAATCAATATAAAAGAGACCTATAGTAGCTTGCAAGCTCATAGGACCCCTCTTAGAAAGAGGTGACCTATTGTCACTCCAATGGCCCCGGTCTAATCAACTCTATTGGTATTCAAATGAGCAGCTCATCCAATATATTCGATGACTCATATCAGCTACTGCTAACTAAGAAGGGTGTGAAGTAATTGATTACAATCATGATCTAACTGGTAAGCAGTGGAGCAAGTATGAAAGAGAGAGCTACTTAAGTTAGTAATAATCTAAAACCCTTTATCATAAAGAAATTCAAGACAAATAAATATCAGCTTGTTTGCCTTTGGGGTAGTTTTATTTATATGCTTTCTTCTTATGCATCATTTGCATATAGGAAAAAGCATATAGTGTAGGGTTTCTTTAGTTTAGAAAAATAGAAAATAATAAAGAAAAATACTCTTTCATTGTATACAATGACTTGTTTTCATTGTATATAGAGCCCACTACATATAGTATAGGTGTATGTTAGGTGATCAATCATTGAACCTAGACTTAGTGCTCATATATCTAGAGATTGAATGGACCACCACACAAGGGTTACGAAATCAAGTAGATATCAATAGCCTTGATGAAGACATGGCCAACAAAGTTGTAGAGGTTAAATGTTTGAGGGATTATTCTACCCCAGTACAATTTAACACTCCATGCATAGTTTTACCTACAACTAGGACAGAACATTTAAGTTAAAACTAGGGGTCATTAAACTTTTACCAACTTTTTATGTGTTGGATAAAGAGGACCTATGTCTCAAGGAGTTCCTTAACTTTTGTGCAACTTTAAAATACCACAACTTTTCTAATGATTCCATCAGGTTGGACTATTCCTTTTTTCTTTGAAAGATAAGGAAAAGTCACGGCTCAATTCATAAGACGTAGGGTCTATCACATTATGGGATCAACTATTCAAGAAATTCTTAAACAAGTTTTCCTCCTATATAAAACTAATGCCCTCATGAGGGAGATATTAAAATTCCAACAGAAAGAAGGTGAACATTCTATGATATTGAAAGAGGTGGAAGGACTTGTTATTGAAGTGTGCTCACAAGAGTTTTGGAAAGTTGCAGGAAGTACATACTTCTACTAAGGTTTGACCTCACAGAATTGGTGCATGATTGATGCCACAAGAGGTGGGGCCTATATGATTAAAAGTGATGTGGAGGCCCGAAATTTCTTTGAGACACTTGCAGATATTTCCTAGCAATTGGATTATTCATCCAAAATGGAAAGAAATTCGTTAACTAAGAAAAGGGCAGTCTATAAGAGATGGGGATCACTTTAGACTTATACAGCAAAATAGGTATGTCGGCCCATAAGGTTGATAAAATTGATAGTCTCACTCAAAGGTTAGATGTGTTCATGCTTTCTAATAGATCTTGGATGCAATCTTAATTTGAGGTTTGCTTGATTTGTGTTGTCATTTTAAATAAAATTCACAAGCACACAAATCATTTGCAATATAACACGCTAGTGAGGTCAATCCCACGAGAAGTGAACTAATGTGATGCTAGTGGTCCTACTTTAAACTATCTAACTTAGCCAAAATTTAAGTGATATTTAATTTAATCTAAAATTGGAAATTAACATATGAAATGGTAAATTATACTGAAATTTGAAACTTGCCAAAATTAAAACTTTCCTAAATTGAAAACTTTCTAACTTGATGACTTTTCGAAACTAAAATTCTCTTAAAGTGCAATTAAACAACTTTTTTAAAATGAAATTAACAACTAATCAAAGGAAACATGCTTTTAAAAAAATACTTTACTAATCATGCACTTCTTAATAAAGCAAGTAAACTTGTGGGAAAGGAAATTTTAACAACTAAAATCTAAGCAGCAACATGTAAACAAACTAATCAAAATGAAACAAATAAGCATTACTATATTACTCATCCTAACATGAAAGAAAGCAACTTAACTTGAATTTCATTCTTCCAATTTATTCAAACCATGCAACCTAATTATGGACAGCATACATGAATTGAGAATAATTTTCCCTAATTAATTAAAGAAGCAATGAACTCAAAGAACTATGAAAGAACAATCAATTGACAATCTTCATTCAAATTTCAACCTTTAAGTTTTTTCAAAACCATGCATTCCACTTTTAGAAGGGACGCATGGTTTCTTATAACTCTTGATTGAATTGCTTGATGATTTTAACTCAAGACAAACACTAATTCAAGGGATCATCAACATGTAACAATTAAGAAATCAACATATTCCATTCATCAACCAAGTAAGATTCCATTACTCATCCATAAGTTACATACAAGTAAATACGTAAAGAGTGCGTTCACTTTTGAAGAAAATGCACCACCTTCTTCTCAAGCTTAAATCCAAAAATAAAGATTAAAGATAATTCCTCCTCTAAGAAGCTTGAAATCCAAGGGAACTCTTATGGCATATATGGAAAAACTCAAAGAACTCAATTAATCAAGGTTGAAACTCAATGGAAACTAAAACAAATAAAGCTAGAATTCAATGGGTGATAAAAGAGAATCAAGAGGCAATAAAAGGTGAGGGAAAAAGTAGATTCAAGATGATTTCCCTTGGCTGTCATTTCAAAGGAAAACCAGCCTTGAATCTTAGTTTCTAAGGCAGAACAATAGAGAAAGCAAAGCAACACAAACTAGCATGAAAGGATCAAGGAACTAAGGTAAACAAGAGAAGTAGTGAGATGACCAAACTTGAAAAGCATAAAAACCAAATGTGGAGTACTTGAAGGTATGCCTCACACCTTAGGAAAGAAATGGTAGGCAAATAAATCGAAGAAAAAACCAAGAAAAAGGGTGAGAATGGTGAGCTAGGAAGAGGACGTTTCCTTCCACTATGGAGGAGGCATCTTATTCCTTAGGGTGTATGTATGTCTTCTACTTGGGTTTTTATGGAGTTTTATAAGTTCTCCCCTACATTGTCTAGGGTTCCTTAATACTAAGGTGTGTTGGGCATGAAAATTTCTCAATTTGGATGGCTAGGATAGTGGAATAGTGAGGGCTTTCCAATAGGAAAGTGGGTGGGATAGTGGCTTCCTTAAGGAGGTGGAGTAGGTGGGAGATGCCACCTTTTTAGGAAGTGGTGCCTCCCCCTTCAAAATTCGTTGAACACTCCATCAAAATAGGAAGGTGAGGTGGGAATAAGATAGAGAGAGATGGAGGGAAAGAGGTGGAGAATTATGGTTGGTTGGGTAGTTTCCTAAGAAGTGGAGAGTGGTTGGGTGGTTTGAATGGAGTCTTCACCAAGTGATAGAGTTTTAGAAAGATGCAACTCTAGGATGGAATTTGAAATTAGTGGTGCATCTTAGGGCTAATTTGGAAAGTGAGGAAAAAGTGATAAAAATACCAAAAATAGAAAGCTCCCATCCTAGTGGTTCACATGCCATCTTATCCTAATAACATTTCCCTTAATTATCTTCAAAATATCTCATGGATGACTCTCTTGAATTTCCTCTAATCCTAGCATTGCATTTAGCTTAGCTTGATGGCATAGATGGCTGACTTTAAAAGCTCATTGGCTAGGCTTCATGGCCAGCTTTGGAAGCTTCCTTAGCTTGACTTTATGGATTAGTCCATTGGCTTGAGTGGCTTAAATGGTTTAGTTTGAATTCCTTAGCTTGCCACCTTCTTTCATGGCTTATATGGCTAAGGTGGCTTAAGTGGCTTCCATGCAAAGGTAGTGGGAATACATGGCTTACTTCATGGGCCCACTTTGGCCATCTTTAGCTCCTTTAATTGGATCGATTGCTGGTTCACAAGATGATCTTGACCTTTGTCTTCATGTTGGATTGATAATTTTGAGCCTTTGACTCCATCTTTTGATCTTGATCTTCAATGTTCATCTCGATCGATCATGTCGGGTGCATGGGAGACACAACATTCAAGCGATGACCTGCCCATGATGTCATTGTAACTCCATTTAGCTTATTGTGGCCAAGTATCAAATATATGAAATTTTAGAAGGGGGATGATTATTCCTCAAGCCTCCTAGCACAACTTTTGTGAGGCAGCCATATGTCCTTCATGACATAATAATACTAGGTATCATCACATGCCAAAACAACTGATAAAACTATAAAAATCCTCACACTAGTGAAATCAAGCAAATTAAATCTCATGATGTGGCCATGTAAAAGAAACCCTCACAAGGGTTGAGTCTGAGGATTCCTCACTCATCATTTCATAAATCATAAACTCCATGTAATTTCAAATACATTTTCATGTACAATTTTTTATTTAATAATAAATCAACATGGCACACCAAATTGGTATGTTGTATGAAATACAAGTATATTCATTGTATCAATTAGAAATCTCATAAAATCTCAATTTTCACTATTTTCAAACATGATAGAATGGGGCATCAACAATTTTCATGTTTTACAAAAGCATATTGATGTTAAAACTACCTATATCTTTGGCAAATTCTCATAGCCATAACTTAACTCCAATTCAGTCAAATTGTGCCTACATCTATATGGTGCATAAGGTTTACACTTTATACATACACGTATACTTAAATCTCATATATAATCAATCTCTAATGGTCCATGTCCTCAAACCATTAGAATTTTAAATTTATTATTGATCTTAACTAAATGTAACATGAGTCATCACTAATCAACTGCCAAAATCAGATGATCTTAGCTGTTTGTACTATTGATCTATGCTCTCAGCTATGGGTCATCCGTCCAATGTCCATCAAGTATTGAACTATAAATTTATGTCATTGACTATCGAGCAACGATCCATATTCATATTTCCAAATTCTAATCATCAAGTGAAAATCTTACATCAAATTCTCAAGCCATCCTACAGTCAAAGTTTAATTTATTTCACATAAACAGTACTTTGGGGTTTCATCATTGACCGATCACTATGTTTAGTTACATTTCACTAATTCTCATTCAGTTTATTAGTTTGTCTAGAGTTTGGCCTTAACATACTTGATTTTCAGGGAACTATAGTGTCTTTAAGTATGATTAATATAAGGATTATCATGGATTTAGATTGCTCAAATTTTTAGTTTTCCAATTTGTCATTGATTTGAAAGACGGTTTTTTGGATGTTCAGCACTCTAATCAAAATTTTTTTAGAGTATCTTTACTAATTGAAAGAGAACACAATGGTGACATCTAATCAAATGAGTGACCTCATCTAATCAATTTCTTTCAAGATTTTACATTTTATGTCACATCTTAGTTAATATTGGTTTTAAGAATTTGTCTGTGGTGTTTGATCATCAATTAGGAGTCACAATGTTACTATTTTTACTTGTAATAGACTAGATGACTGAGATCATCTGATCTAGTTCGTCTATGAATTAGCAAATTTGATTCATTGTAATGGATTTTGGGTCAAGAACTTATTTGTAATATCTGATCATTAATTAGGTATTACTTGATATCATTTATGCAATAACTGATTGGGTGATTGAGATTATCCTATCATTTTTAAGCTTAGATCGACAATCTTAGTCAAATATGAGTTATATCTGGTAAGAATTTATGTATTCCTAACCATTGATTAAGAAATAAACAATTGGATCATCATAAAATCCTAGATCTATGATGAAACTATATAGATTTAACAAAAAAATGGAGTTCACAAGTTGGGTTTTGTAGATCTTACCTCGTAGATGTATTTACATACTTATTCTTCTCTTGGATGTACAGAATGATCGTCATTTATTGATGAAATCCTTTGATCATGTCATGCGCCATTAATCTCTCTAATGAATGGTCAAGATCATCAAAGTTCCCTTAATAATCTTAGGGTTTTTGGTACTCTCCTTGCATTGGCCTATAACTCTTGTAGCTGAAACGTCCTCATTTCCTCCTCGCATGATAGGCCCTCTTCGGTAGGCTATTTTTCTTCTTCCTCTCCCTCATTTCTCCTTCTTCTCCTCTCCTTCCTTTCCTTCTTCTTCCCATTCCTCTCTTGTCAAGTGTTCCTCTATGTGTGTGTGTGTGTGTGTGTTAGGTTTGGGAATAGACCATAAGGTCTATTTCGATTTCCTTTAAGGGGAAGGGGGTGTGTCAATATCAAATCAACCCCCTCCTTAAGTAAATCTCTTTTCTTTTCCTTTTTCTTACTAAAATGTCATATGTATTCATAAATCCATAACTTCTCCATCTGAAATTCAACTTTAGTGTTCTTTGTGTTGTTGGATTCATTTGTTCGAGTAATATCCAATTATTTAAGTTTCAAGGATCAACTAAGTCTCTTTCAAAAGGTCAATTCTATTAAGTCCAAAATTGAAATTTTCCCATATGCATTTTATTAAAATTAATTCAGAATCATTTGAAATAAAATTTAAAAATTGATGCTATTACATTCACCCGCCCCTCCTCTTCCCACAACAAATGATTTTTTATGTGATTTGATTTTTATTTAATGGAAAACCTTAACTATATCATGCAACCTAAATGGCAGGCCTAAGATAAATGGTGCACAAGTAATCGTAATAGCTTGCTAAGTAAGTTGAATTGATGATCTTTAATTAATGTGTACAGTAGTAGCATTTAGACTTAAATTTAGACAACTCCTCCTTTTATCTGAGCTAGACTAATGCTTACACGTTAGGTTTAGCTCTAAAGTGATTAATACAATCCTCATGTTAGGAGGCATTTATATCTCAACCAACATCAAGGGAAGGCATGGGAAAATCACTTGGATTTTTAGACACCCACTATAACTACAATGGTTAGAAGCAACTGGAGTGATAATAGACCTAACCCTTCAAAAGGGTTCCTAAAAGCTCGAAAACCCTAATTTTCTATGTTTAAGGGTTGAGATTGTAAACATTCAAGGATCAATTTAATTAGCTAGGTGGGCCATGGATATGGTGATGAAATATAGTCCTTATCTTATGAGCGTTCCTGTGGGGCCCTTACATTATGTTCCATTGCGCCATAAAAACAATTAAATGTGTAATGCAAAACAAAAGTGAACTAGTGCCTACCTATATGCTATTTAAAAAAAGATCAAGCATCTTAATAGATAGGACACTACAACCATGTAGCCTATGCTTTGGTTAAAGCCAAGCTTAGGCTAACCTTTGTTAAATAAGTTCTTACTAATGTAATAACCCTAATGAATATGCAACATGTATCAATGCATGACCCTAATCTGCATGATTTATACTGCCATCACAAATGCAATCTAAATGCACTTTATATTAGAAAATTAAAAAAGGGTGAAAATTGCTTACAGTGAGGTTTTCAATGATGATCAAGTGTGGACCACCATACCCCACACTTTTAATGTATTATTATAAACCATTTTAAAAATTGAATAAAATAAAAGTTACAATGGGCCTCACTACAATTATACTCAAATCTAAATCTACAAAAGCAATAAAAATCCCTAATATATGTTGATGAGGCATTGGCATATAGGACTGTTACCATTCCTTTGCCATATATGTTTAATCTCCCACTTACACCGGCTCCCCCTCTCCCTATATTCCAGCCATTGCTATCCCCCCTCTCCTTGTCATTTCCATTAACCCACTCGAGTTCCCTACACTCCGTAGCATTAGAGCCACACCCTAGGCACAGCCACCATACCTCCCGTTCCTCTCCCCCTCTATTTTATCTCTGGTCTAGCCCCAGGTGGTGATTGAGCAAGGGCCACCAACCATGCTAAGAATCCTCCTTCCCTCTTCTTCTCTCCCTCTCTATCTTCTCAGCTTCACCTGCATGGCCTAGCCATGTCATATTGAAGTGCCCGAAACCCTTCCTTCCTTTTCTCTCTTTTCTCCCTCTCATTCTCCTTGCTACTCTACTTTGGCTGACATAGCCAATTGGCTACACCAATCTGGTTCCCTTCCTTTCCTCTCTCTCCCTATCCCCCTCCACCAGCGCAACAGGCTCAGCTGCCTAAGTAGGCCGGCCACACCCAACTTCCCTATCACTCTCCCTCTTTGTCTCGGTCCCTTCCAACTAGTGTATCCTAACTGGTAGGTCATACCAGTCCCTTCCCTTGCTATCTCACTCCACTACAATAGGCATAGCCAGCAACTATCAGCCCCATTTTCCTCCTTCCCTATTTCCCTCTTTCCTCTAGCGAGTTAGGGCAGGGCAACTCACCCATGTCGTCTGCTCCAAACTCACCTTGATGGGTCGAGTTGACACGGTGAGCCCCATCATACCCCCTTAGACTTTGATCTTTTCCTATGGCCAATCCAAGAAGGATTTTGCATATCTGAGATAGCCATCACAATCCTTGCAATGCAAGGAATAAGACAAATCTCTTTATTCATTAATCAAAGAAGATCTGAGCACCAATCGTGACCAGAACCTCGATCGAACTAGATCACCATATTTATGACCTATATGACCATCCATTCAAATCGAGTCAATGATCTATCTTTGAATGATGGATTTGTGACTGATTTTGTAGATCTTACCATGATCCAATTGTCAATCTATATCCAAATGGTAGATCTAAACTTATTCAAACCATTCATCGTAATTTGACCGTTGATCTACCTCCAACCATTGACTAGACACCAGCACCTTGATCTATGACTAATCTGATTCGTTCACCATGATCTGGCCATTCATAGGTCACCAAAAACCATATTTGTGGTTGATCTAATCTATTTTTAGAGATTAAATTTTAGATCAATCATTGAAACATTAGATCTTTGAATGATCCACTCAAGAGAAATGATCCTACCATTAATTAACCACTCAGGTCTTAGATATGCAATCAAGAGAAGCTCCCAATTTGATTTGAAGGTGGATATCACACCAAACAATTTGATATGTGATCAAATCCAGTCCTTCATCTCAATCTAATTATATATTAATGAACTTTCAAGGAGTGTCTGTCCAAGGAAAGCAATTCGATCAATGTGGGAAAGTAAGCCAATTAGTGAGTCCACACTATTGCGAGTCAATATGCAATGTTGAACTTTTCAAACCAAGCACCCCCTAAATGCTCTTGTACTATGGTAAGTGCTCCTAAATTCATATTTGATTCAAGTATTCATTCTACTCTAATCTTAGATCTATCACTAAACCCTTAGAATAATAACATAACCTAAGATTTGCCTGTTGATTGACCATCTAATGCTAGATCTATGAGATCGGGTATGACATCTCTTTTTGATATGTAGTGGTTTGGTGGTTACAGCTATAGATAGCGTATCTTTGCTTTCCTTGTACACTAATCAGTGAGAGAGACATAATTGGAGTCGTCCATCAATGGATTGACTATGAAACCTACGAATTGGCCAACAATAGATCAAGCTAAAGGAGATACATACAAGAATTATGAATAAACACCATACGAGGTGGATGGATTAAGATTGTTATTTTGGAAATTTTAATAATGGCCATGTCTTTATAAGAATGATTGAATATAGATGATGATTTACAAAGTATTGTATTTATTTACTAAAATTATGGAAGCATGTGATAAATTTAGAAGTTGTCTTGAGACACCTTTTAAAGCATAAAATTAGAAATGGAATTACTAGTTGTAATGCCCAAACAAAAGAATGGAAACTATAGTCATTGACTAGTACTGAGTATATATACATTTATCTGGTGTTGGTAATACATAGAAGCATGATATTCATCTGGATTAGCTATAGATGTGAAATGAACTTAAAAACACTTGTTTTTATTCCATTAACATTAAGATAAATGAGTAGCTAGATTGCCTATCATGATTTTGAACTTATGCTCATATCAAGTGGACATTGTAATACCTTAAACAAGCTTTGATCTTATGAATGCTATTGTGATATAAGGACTTCTATATTGATACTATAATATTTGGAATGCCTCAAACAATAGGAAATATTAATAAGTATATCAACAATAAAGTAAATATTTCATAGTAGCTTATAAGGTTTTGAATTATTGGAAAACCTAAAAAAATGTGCTAGAAGACATCGTACTTGTAACTTAATGACTTGAGAAAGGATGAAATGATTCACATTTATACTAGAATAGAATATTCTAATGCCATGGACATGCAATAAATATTTACAAGCCATGACCTTAAGTTGTTACACCTATGTCTTTAGTGATAAAGGTTTTATCGTCAATTTAACTATGGTCCGAGTAGTGATAAGTGCTTTTAAGATATTGTTTAAAGATTAACCTTTTGCAATCATTGTGTTGGATGTTCACTTTTGGGAACTAACAAAGCATTATATAATTTATGAATAAAGAGTGCATGTTTTGAATGCCCGTGAAGATATATTTTTACATCTTGTTGAGAATAAGGGTTGAAGAGGAATAGATTTGAATGGTTTCTTGTAAAACTTTGAAATAACAATTTTATTTTATTGAAATGATTTTGGAGATGTATATCACTTATGGTCCATGTAGGTGCTTTACATGCATCCATAAGCCTTGATGGTTATGATTTCATTGATGCTTTAGGGATGCACTCTATGAGTTGCTGTAAAATGGATGTGGATTTATCAATGTTTAAGCAAGCACTTTACAAGCACCCGTATGCCTTGATGGTTACGGTTTCATTGATGTTTTAGGGAGGCACAATATGAGTAGCCGTAAGTCTTGATGGATGCTAATTTTTTGATGCTTTGATAGGTGCTCCACAAGTACTTGTAAGTTGTTGAGGATATGGATTTCATTGATGTTTTGGGTAATCACTCTTGGTGTGTCCTAGGTCTCGGATTGCTTCGCAGGTGCTCTACGAGTACTGTAAGACTTGGAGGATTGTGAGCCTAGGGTCGCAATAAGACCTAGAGATAGGCACGCTACATGTAGCTGTAAGTCCTAAAGACACTATACTAGGAGGTGAAGTAGGCCACTAACCTTTGAGATGATACTAGTACCAGCCCTACATTGGAGATGGTGAGTAGTAGGAATACCATCTCATGGGAAAGTGATTTGAGAGGTAGCTAGGTAGCCCCCATGATGACTGGTGAGTCATTGGATCATGCAAGTATCCCCAGGCAGATGTAGAGGCCATGGTAGTCACCAATTAGTGATAGTAAGGCTCTATGAGCATAGTTGTCGGTATGTTGATGTTATGTAGGTCATTTCTCAAGAGTTTGGACCTTGTCTAGGGTGGTAGGAATGTATGCCACCATGATTGGAGCGGTTAGTTTTCCACAGCAATGTGGGCCTGGATTTGTGCATTTCAGATTGTTGGTTATGTGCCTTCATTCAGCCTCATTTGTTTTGACTACGTTGGTTTGATAGACTTATAAGATTCTTTTGGACACCACGGATGATTCAAGATCACTAGCCTTTCCTCTTGGACTGTCACTTCACGTGCCATCATCATCATCATCATCATCATCATCATCATCATCATCATCATCATCATCATCATCATCATCATCATCATCATCATCATCATCATCATCATCATCATCAAGACCTTATCCCAATTAGGGGTTGGCCACATGAATCTTATTCCTCCATTCCGCTCTATTAAATACCATGTTTTCATTTAGTCCCAAAGTTATTAAATCTTTCCTCACCACTTCTATCCACGTTCTTTTAGGCCTTGCCCTTGCCCTTTTAAAACCTTCTACTTATATTGCATCACTCCTTCTAACTGGTGTTATTGTTGGTCTCCTTTGGACATATCCAAACCATCTAAGTCTAACCTCCCCCATCTTGTTACCTATTGGTGCTACCCCTAAATTTTCGCTAATATTTTCATTTCTAATTCTATCCTTTCTTGTTTTACCACTCATCCATCTCAACATCCTCATTTCTGCGAAGCTCATCCTATGAGTATAATGTTCCTTAACTGCCCAACACTATCACCTCATGTGTATGGGACTAATTTTCAATTTATGATTTCAGTTAGATTCCACGCAGAAAGAACTATTTGCACTTAGGAATTGATTGATTATGATTTGAAAACCATGAATAACCTTTGGTTTTGCCAAATCAAAGATTTATCAAATGTTGGTTTATTGATGACTAGACTTTGAGCATATAGTATACTCTTTAACCTTATCTTCTAACATCATCTTTTATCAACATCATACTTTGATGCTTACACCTAGCTAGTGGTTTTGTTATTAGTATTATGTTCATGTCTATTTTTTTACTAACCAATGGTTTTACCATGGTTAGCTTACTAAGATTCCATATTACTTCAGCATTATGTGTGATTTTTGCGTGATCATATACTAATTTATTCTTCTATATGAAATTGCTGGGGTCATGATGAAAGAGATGTTAAGCAACTACCTTTACATATGATAATGAGGAATTTAGATACCTCACTCTTTGAAAGTTAAGTTAACTATTGAATGACAAACAACTTAGACATTTATAAGAATAACTTGAATAATCATGTGTGGTGAATGATCTTGAAGAACTTTATGTCGTGAATGAATGTAGAATGCTTGTGTGTCTCCTAATGGAAAACAATCTTTGTACAAATTAAATGTGCATGAAAAGATAAAAGCTTAGAATCCTTAAATCCTCAGGAAAGATAAACAATAATAATATTCATTGAAACCATGATAGACTATGATTCATCATCTATAATGAATTGCAAATTGATTTCATAATGGTACGATTTAAGAACTTATAATTTTGGCATGAGCACTTTGGACATAGTGTGAGGTTTGTTTAACTACGATATATTCTCAAAATTCATTGATTTATGTAAATCATGAATTTCATGACAAAATAGTTACTTATTCCACCTACATAAGCTTAAGCTTACTGAGACACTCAGATTTTAAGATTTAGAATAAAAAGATGAGCAGGTCAAATGTGAGAGCAGCCATGGGGTTTGAAATTTTAGAAGTTAAGGGTTTTTAGTATCTAGATGTTAAGTCTTGCAACCTTAGATTAGCTTTCTAATTCAATGGAAAATGCGAATGTATATTTATGTTCAAGCAAGGGATATCCCAAATTTCAAAATAGTTTTCAAAACTAATTTTGAAAACTCGGGGTGTCATAGTTTTTGGTATTAGAGCTCATATTCAATCCACTCACAACCAGTCACAATGAAAAATTATTTAGAGTCCACAAAACAAGGAGAGTAGTCCTTGTGAAATTAGAAGAAGAGAGTGTCTTATGCCATAGTATGATTTTTGGAGGAAATAATCAGAATGAGAGAGCATGCAAGTTAATATTGTTTAGTGAAATCAATGGCAACTGATGGAAGAGCCACTTTTATGGATAATCTTTTGAGAGTTCAATTTCTAACTTGGATGGCGAGTAATGAGCTTTGAAGAGTATTGCAACTATTGTATAATACTAAGTTGAGAATCATTATATAAACGATTAGGAGATGGTTATTATAGCAAAAATCCCTTGGAAACTTGGATTCATAAGATTAGTCTAAATGTACAGTGGACTTTTACTACTAATAATTAAAGTGTGATGTAGTGGAGATAAATGATTTGCAGTAGTAATCTAAGTCTAAATGATGAATTTAGACCAATTTGGCAAAATACCTATAACTTCATTAAGTAAATATAGTTAGAAAAGAAAGGCAATGGGACAGAGAATAACCATTGTGAAGAGGAAGTGGACAAAATAAATAAATAAAAATAAGTAAGATAGGGTGATTGTTTAAATATGAAACATAGAAATGGTTGACGTTAGGATTAATAATGGCTTTGAATCAAGTTTTTTTTTAGAGGATAAACTTGAAAAATACTAACTCTATAGAAAGAACCTGGTTAAACTAGAAAATCTAAGAATTTAATGAAATTTTGATAAAAATACAAGATAGATATAGAAAGGACTTGAAACAAAAGAATATGAAATCACATAAATTTGCATGGAAACTTGATCAAAAGATAAGAAAAAGGGTAGAAGTAAAAATTTCAAAGATTAGTTGACTTATATATATATAAGGCGAGAGAAAGTGAGAAGCAACAAAGGAAACCCTTAGTTAAACTAAATCACAAAATCATTCTATCCTAGATCATAACATGAAAATTAAGATCAATAAATAGAAGAGAAGAATACATGTCTACAATTGTTGGTGAATAATAAAAAGAAATTTGGGGAATGAAATGCAGTTGGAATTACCTGAGAAATGATGTGGAGCAATTTCAAGGACAAAATTTCTATAAGGAAGGAAGAATGTAACAACCTCAAAATTTGAGATAATTTTTAGGTAATTATATCATATTTTAATTGGAATAAAACATAAATTGAATTTCAAGGAAATGACCCCCTTGAAAACTCAAATTTTAGATTTGAAACCATCAAAAGTGAAAACTACGCGTCGAGACAATTCTGACGTCATAATTTTTCATAAAAAGTAGAATGAGATAGCCAAATCACAAAATTTTACTAATTTAAGGGAGTCAAAATTGATAAGGGAACCTGCACCTAGTTTGGCTTCTGATGCTTGCAAATGACCCATGATGCATGCAGCTGGGCTTAACACACTAGGGAGAGGGCAATCTACCATGCATCATCTTACTTGTCCACACTAAGCGATGACCCAATAAATAGGAAAAGATGGGAGAATGTTAAAGAAAGGGGAAAACCCCAGGTTCCACCCCCTATTCATTCAATCTCCCACCGACACTGACTCTCCCCTTCCCAGATTCTAGTCATCACCCCCCCCCCGCCCCCTCTTCTTACCATTTCTCAGTAACCCACTCAGGTTCCTCGTGTTGCATAGCACTAGAGCCATAGTTGAGTCACAACCACTATCTCTTCTGGTCCTCTCCCCCTCTGTTTTCTCTCCAGTCCGACCCTCGGTGGTGATCGAACAAGGGCCACTAGCCACAGCCAGAGAACTCTCCTTCCACTTCTCTCTCTCTCCATACATATATATATATATATATATATCTTGGTCTTCTCTCCTTCACTAGCATGGCCT
Organism: Warburgia ugandensis; assembly: GCA_035236585.1. Classification (NCBI taxonomy): domain Eukaryota; kingdom Viridiplantae; phylum Streptophyta; class Magnoliopsida; order Canellales; family Canellaceae; genus Warburgia; species Warburgia ugandensis. Next base: position 49,632,012 of record CP141133.1, on the reverse strand, counting down.
CGCCATTCTAGGCCAGCGTGCTAGAAACCCTTCTTTCCATTTCTCTCTTTTCTCCCTCTCATTCTCCTTGCTACTCTACTTTGACTGGGCAGCCCAACTGGCTATGCCAGTCTAGTTTTCCCCCATCTCTACTCTCTGCCTATCCCCTTCCACCTAAGAAGGCTAGCTACACCCCCACTTCCCTATCTCTCTCCCTCTCTCTTGCTCCATTCCAATTGGTAGTCGAGCCAATCCCTTCCCTCTCTATCTCACTCCATTCTAGCCAGCATAGCCCACTACCTCAAGCCCTATTTCACTTCTCCTCCCACTGTTTCCCTCTTTCCTTCAACAAGTTAGGGTAGGGCGACTTGCCCATGTCACCACCTTTGACTCACCTTGGTGGCTGAGTTGACATGGTGAGCCCCACCATACCCCCTTAGACTTTGATATTTTCCTATGGCTAATCTAGGAAGAGTTTCATAGATTTGAGACAATTGTCACGATCCTTGCAATGTGAGGGACAAGAACCATCTCTTTGTTCATTGATTATAGAAGATTCGACCATCGATAGTGAATAGACCTTTGATCATATTGGATCACCAAGTCTGTGATTGGTCTAAATGGTGCACTTTCTAGTAATCCTAAATTGAACTTAGATAGCATGCAAGTAGAATACAAAGAAGAATTGAGGTGGGAAAGGCATGAAAAGATAGGAAAGTCAACAATGAAAGATCAAAGATTTAAAAGAGATTCAAAACCCAAGACTTGATCTAGGGACTACATATTCTTGTATATCACCTCAAGAGAGTTGTGGTCCTCTAAATGCAAGGTTCTAAGATTGACATAAGGAAGCAAACATAAAACACATGGAATTATCAAGGCAAGATCATTAAACAATAAGAAAAGGAATAACAAAACTAACCTAGAATAAATTACAAAGTGGTGACAAGGAAAATCCTAAGAGGAGGGGTGGAAATCTTGGGATGAAATGCCTAAGGAGGGATGCATTGAAGGCTTTAAGGAGGAGAATGGTGGAATGCATTGGAGGGAAGGGAAGGACAGGAAGGTCGAGACGCCTCGTTCTTAAGAAGGACCATTCTCCCCTTCTTTCATATGTTATTCCATGTGAAGGCCCTTAAGTATTTTATATGTAGTGGCTACTATCTTAAGAGAACCCTAGGGAAAGGTAAGGAGGGTGGTTAGGACAAGAAAGAGAAAGTTGAGAATAAGAAAGTGAGTGAAAGACGAAGTGAAAATGTGGAAGACCTTAAGTGAGCAAGGAGGCATCTATTTCCCAGGATTTTTGCATGGAACTCCCCCTACTACAAAGGTGGGTCACATGAAATGAGATAAAGCAAGGGAAAGTGGAAACAAGGGAAAAGGTGGCATGGAGGGATTGGTTATCCTAGGACAACTACGGTGGGGATAAGATGGAACAAGGTGGGAGATGCTTACTTTTTAGGGTAGGGCATCTTCAACTTTGTGAAAATCATGGAGGACTTAGAAAATTAGAAAGAGAGGGTGATGAGGATGGAGAGGGAAAGAGAGAGACAGAAAGGGAATGAGGGGCAGTGAGGTGATTGGGTAGATCTAGGATGGAGTTGGGAAAGTGGAATGTTGATTGGGTAAGTGATAGTTTTTGAAAGGTGGGAGTCTTAAGTAGAAGACATTCCTCCTAAGTGAAAATTCATGAGAATCATGTAGGGTGAGGTGGAGAGAGAGAAAAAAGTGGAGAATAAGATGGAAAACAAAAATTAAAGGTGGCACTTCCTATTGGTCCACATACATTGATTTTCAGCCAAATATCTTCTCATCGCACGAACGCACCTTGTAGCATGGTGCGTCTTAGCTCCCATGGCATCCCGTGCACCCTGGTCGAGCCAAGACCCATGCCCCATGTCGCGCGCGCACCTGAAGGCCGTACCTGGGACAGTGTATGCACTGTCGTACACCTAGAACCTGTCCTAGGGACCCAGTCCCAGGTGCATGTACACCATGGCATCCCTGGGACGTCGTGTTCGTGCATAGCCGGCTAGAACCGCTTTGAGCATTTTCCGGCCAAGAAACCCGGCTAGAAAATGGCTGGGAAAAGGCCAGATTCGGCATGAATTTTGGCCTGGGGGAAGTGAAACGGAGAGACAAGGTAAGGAGGAATGGCTTACCTAGTAGCCTGGGGACGCCTTGTTTCCCGGTGGTGCATTTCCCTCTGCCAGAAACCTTTGTCGTCGGAACCCATGAAGGGGAAAACCCCCAATGTCGTGCAAGGCCGGAACAAGAGGAGAGAGGGGAATGGGGAGACGAAAATGGCCGGCCTAACTTGGCCTGGCCGTTGCCGAAAAAATACAGGGAACTGCATTTCCGATTCTATCCGGAAACACCAGCCCCAATGACTGGAAAACCACGTTTTTGGAGAGCGGAGATAGGGCTTTTTATAGCCCTGCTATGGCGGTGCTGCCAATGGTGGTGCCGCCCTTGGCGGAGGTAGAATCCTCTAGAAACGGGGTTTTTGGAGGGGTCTAGAGGTTGAAGACGACAGGGGGTGCCGTTATCAAAACGGCTCCCTGCGTTTTTCATTTTTTCTGTTTAAATTCCAGAACTGCCCCTGATCTTTAAACGGCTGTAACTTCTTCATACGAACTCCGTTTTGGGTGATTTTTGAGGCGTTGGATTCCATTTTTCGAATAGGATCTAATGGTATCAATTTCCTCAAAAATTCCTTTGTTTACTATTTTAAATAAAATCAAACACTCAACATAGTCCATTTCCCATAGAATGTCCAATTTTTGTTAAAAATAGCGTAAATTGCTCGGGCATTACAATGGCTGGCTTTAGGCACTCTTTTGCTTTGATAGGTCAAGCCCCTTCACTTTGATGATTGGTTAGGCTCCTTAGCTTGTAACCTTCTTCATGGCTTATATGGCTTAAGTGACCTAAGTGAGGACTTTGCATGTCTTGGGCATGGGCCTCTTTACTAACTTTTGATTTCTCTAATTCCATCCTTTACTTGCCTTTGAGTGATCTTGATCCTTGATTACACTTTAGATTGATGATATTTAGTATTTGACTCTATCTTTTGATCTTGTTCTTCAAATTTCATCTCAATCAGTCTCAGCCATTGGATAATCATCGTGACTCCTACAAAAGATAAAAAAATATAATTAAATTTTAAAAAATTAAGATTACTTGCATACTTACTCATATTAGCATTTGAACCTATAAATTATCAAATGTTTGATTTATTAGGTCAGAAATGCATGCGTTATAATTTTTGGCCTAAAACCCTAATTAAACACTATAAGTTATAACACATGAGCAAATAATTGGGTACTTATACAAATTCGGACACTCATCAAGGAGCTTAGCTACCTTATTAGAACCCTCTCCCTAGCTAGTACTAATAGTGCTTAGTACTAATATCATCGATGCCTACTCAGATATCTGAACTAGTGTCTCTGTTGGTGTCCCAGCTAGTTTCACTATAGGCTTCTAAGTTGATGCTACTGTAAGTGTGGTAATAGCCCCTAAATCACTTAGGCCACAATCTCTGCTAATTGATTACTCTTCCTTGAGGACTCGGTAGATGTAGTGGTAGGTGCAGGGGAGCAGTCCTCATCTTCCTTCTAGGGGTCATCTGTCCAAAGTTGACCAAATATATGCTAGTTTACCTTTAATCTCTTATTTAATAGTAGATGACTCTTGGACATGCTAGACTACTGATGATGGGATTGACTAAGCTCTAATACCAATTATGACATTCCAAGTTTTTGTAACACTTTTTCACAATTTTTTTTTACAATTGTGGGGCCTTGAGTTTGGAAAACTATTTAGAAAACAAATAGCTAAAAACATTTTTCATGAGAAGACTTTTAAAATTTTCAAGTGTCATTTTTCTTTTCTAAAAATAATAATTTTTAGAGAAATGAGTGCTACATTTCCATAAAAAATTTGCCAGTCTCCTCTATTTTTTGGACTTAAGTATTTTACGCATGCATTAAGATGTCCCTGCTAAGCCCAATTTAACTTAAATAAATTATAAAGGAGACTATCTCAACCCATTCACAAGAACACAAAATGTGTATAGTTTTAAGAAATCAAGTTTTCAACAAAGATAAAAAATAACAGCTCACAACCATGATCTATCTAGTTACAGCTGCACAAACATAATTTCAATTTACATATACACACGTCCAGTAAGCAAAAGTCATAATAAATCAAAGTATTACATCATATCAAAAAATTATCAACTATGTTGTAAACTTTTAATATACCTTCCATGTCCTTCTTTAGAGGTCTGTATCATAGTCTTCTTCTCATCTATCCTATTTCTTCAAACCTGAGACATTGCAAACAATTTACAATGTCTTAGCAAGCTTGCACATGTGTAGGTGGATTCATCATTGAAATATGAATTTTATTTAGTTTTAATCCAAAAGAAATTCCTAATCACATGTTATGCAATTCTATAAAATGTGATGCATAAAAAGAAATGTAATAAAACTCTAAAACGCAAATATGCTTTGTAAATCAATCTCATGCCAAACCATTTTAGTTTATCTACTTCAATATCCATGCATAATGTTTCAAAGACAATAATAACCTTTGCAAGGTATTTAACATGATATAAATAGTCACCACAACTCATATTATGCATTATCTCATAAATATACTCATCCAAACTAGATAATGAATCATCATGAAAAATTAATAGATGAAAGGCATTTAAATCATAAAGTGCTTAAATACAATCAATGTATCTTAGTAAGTATATATATATATATATATATATATATGAACCTCCTCAAGAGCTTGTGAGTTTAAAACCACTTGAAATCTAGTATTTATCTTTGGTCATGAGTAGTCATCGTAGACCTAAAGTCCTAGGATGCTATGCACCCCTCCTGCTGACGCGTTACATATATACAAGTCTCAAATCTCAAAAATAATGGACCCTCTATGAAGTAGACAAGACTATGTCAAATCTAAACTATCCATTGATACTAGAACAGGTAACAAATCACACCATGTGCATGGGAGACATGGCTTGTAGACGATTATTTGCTCATGATGTCATCATAACCTGATTCAACCTATTGCATCCAAGTATCAAATATATGAAATTTCAGAAGGGGGATGGTTAGTATTCGAGCTTCCTAACACAGTATCCATAGGGCAGTTATGCACCCTCCATAACATAATAATACTAGGCATCATCACATACTGATATTGTCACGACTCGGGCTTTTTCTATGATGCAATTTTGATAAAAAGGCGAGATCCCTTGTTTTATAAGTATGAGATGCATGAAAATCTTTTTCTTTTTGGAAAACAATCTTTCATAAAAACCCCGAGTGTCAAAACACATTCTCCAATAATTTAGCCATGGCAAAGTTTAAATCAATATTATTCCCAAGAAAGTGTTAGTCACAGCCCCAGCTATTAGAGAGTAACTACAATCAAGTAACATTGAAAGATAAGATAGGGGTTTACTTACTTGTACTTAGTCGGTGTCTCCTAGTACAAACGTTCCTTGCCCTTAAGTATTTACTTCGTATCTGAAAAATGTTGAGGATTGGGTGAGTATATAATATACTCAGTAGGAGCCTATCACTACTAGTTTTATAAATGCATGAGATGTTTTAAAATCATATGCTCATTCAAAATATGCGTATGTTTGAATACTCGAGTTCAATATCAGTATAAGAATCCATAATCAACTGAAATACTCATGACTTAAAAGATCACATAATCCAAAATTGAAAGTATCAAATATATATATATGATGACATCATGATATGCAATAGATGCTTCATGGAGTCCAACTCATGGATCTCTAGTATGGTATGGTCGACCAACCTCATATCATGCTATATGAAATGCGCATAACTCATCAAACCGTAGGGTCCACTATGCCCACGACCTCCTCCCCGTGTGGTCCCCGGGTACCTGAGGACACTCGGTCATAGCCTCCACGGGGCCTATGACACTTCGACTCAGTGCCGTGACACCAGTGTGCATTCGACGTAGGGACTTGCCTCTTTTTGGGCGTGGTACCCATCCACCTATTAGTGGTAGAGGCCGAGTGGCCAACCCAGACCCCTCGGCATAGCACCCACGGGCTTACTTGCCCAAATCACATAAGATTAAAGAAGCCAAAACCTCTTGTTAAAACTTGTCCTCTTTGGGTCCCTCACAACTGCCTAGCCCTCGGCACTCTAGCGTCTTTTGGCAACCCTCAAGGACATGCAATCTTTGCAAGTACTTAAATCATGCAATGTATGTACTTGTTTGCAACCCAAATATGTGCATAATGTATATGCAATCATTTCAAAACATGGCTATGTACAAAGCATTTATCATGCATGCTGAATTAAGTCATGCAAATCAAGTCATATATTTAAAACATATGTTCTTAAAATAATAATAGTTCTTTTAAAAGAATCTAATAGTGATAGAGCACCTACCTGGCTAGGTCGCGGTAACCCTTTTGTCCTCGTACGCTCCTGAACATGGTTTGGGGACTCAAGGTTAGTTTAGCCTATCTTTTATGGGTTTAGAGTAGTTGGGTCTTATTACTTAGGCATTAGGGGTCCATCCCTATGCCTATGGGTGTCCTAAGGTCCTAATTGGGCCTTGGTATCCTCAGTTTTCCAAAGTTCTAGTGGCCACGCGCCACCATCTTATTCTAAGGATCATGCCCTCCTTTGATTGGGCCTTGATTAGCGATTTTATAGTTTGGATGTGTCCACGTTGTTGACACAGACACTACGCCTTTTGCGGCACCTCAATCGGAGCTCTAGATCTCAAGTTATAAGCGTTTTAGTGTTGTATGTACATAGAGTCTTAAAGACAAAAAAAGACGGAATGCTAGGGTGCTGTGCGTCTGCGACGTGCACCCAGCTTCCTTAAGTAACCAAAAATCGACGCCTTTGCTAGTGCACTGTGCGTCTGCAGCTTGTGCCTCAGCGGGCTCATCTGCAGATGCGCGGTACGCTCTGCCCGTCTTTCTCTTTAGCGGGCGCGTCCCTGGACGCGCTCGTTTGGTTTTTCAAACGGAGGTCGACGTGGGACGTTCCTATTAGATCGTGCCGCTTGTTAGAGACCTGGGTCATCCTCAGGTCACCCTGGTTCAACCCTGTCGAACCAGTGTGGCCCTGGGGACGTCCCAGGGTCCTTGGTGGTTCTCCTGGGCTCAGTTTTGCATGGTTTTTCATGCAAAAACTTGGGGGAATTGACCTTGGAACTATGGGGGAGATGGGTTTTCAACGATCTCGGACGTACCTGGCTCGTTGCTAGGTTTTTCTCCTTGTTTTCCCCTCTAGGTCACTGCTTCACGACTGGTTTTCTCCAAGGTTTTGGGCTGCCATTAGAGGAACCCAAGAGCTCTATTTATAGAGCAAAGAGAGGGTTCTGGAGGGGGCTCTCACCGCCTTTGAATGGCGGTGGAGAAACCTCCAGAATGGCAGTGGTTTCTTCTTGAAACACCGCCGTTCTAGAAACCTCTAGGAGGTTGAAGATGAAGGGTGCCCGTATCAAAACGGGCACCTGTGTTTTTCAGGTTAAGTCGTTTTTGTAAAATTTACAGTTTTACCCCTGAACTTCAAAGGGCCATATCTTACTCATTTTAACTCCGTTTTGGGTGATTTTGGTCTTGTTGGATTCCTTTTTCCGATATGCATCTAATGGTAACAATTTTAGGACCAAATTTCTGGGTTTATTCAAGGAAACTAGTGAAATGACCAAAATGCCCTTATCTTTAAAACTGAACTTTTCATTGCTAAACTTGGAATTTCAATATTACAAAATTGGAGTCATTACAGATATAACTGATAAAACCATAGAAATCCATGCAATAGTAAAACCATGGAAATTAAATCTCATGATACGATGTAGCTATGTAAAAGCAACCCTCACAACGGTTGATTCTGGGGATTCATCACTCATCATTTCATAAATCACAAACTCCATGTAATTTCAAATGCATTTTCATGGATAAGTTTTCAATTTAATAATAAATCAACATGACATTCCAAACTAAAAATTTGCATGAAATACAACATACTGATTGTATAAATAAAAAATCCATAAAATCTCAAATTTGGTGAAATTGACTAAAATTTGGTGAAATTGTGCTTAAATTTGTATAGCATAATGGTTAGATTTTGTACATACATGTATACTTAAATCTTATATGTAATCATGCTCCAATGGCCCAGATCCTCAAACCATGAGATTTTTAAATCCTTTATTGATGTTAACTAAATGTTACATGATTCATCACTAATCAACCACCAAAATCACACAATCTCTGCTTACACTATTGATCTGTTCTCTTAGCTATGGGTCATCCATCCAACGTCCATCATGTTTTGAACTACAAATCTATGCCATTGACTATTGAACTGTAACGCCTGAGCAATTTATGCCATTTTTAACAAAAATTGAACATTTTATGAGAAATAAACTGAGTTAAATGTTTTACTATATTTAAAATAGTAAACTAAGGAATTTGTGAGGAAATTGGTACCATTAGATTCTACTCGAAAAATGGAATCCAACGCCTCAAAAATCACCCAAAACGGAGTTCGTATGAAGAAGTTACGACCATTTAAAGATTAGGGGCAGTTTTGGAATTTAAACAGAAAAATGAAAAAGACGAAAAACGCAGGGGGCCGTTTTGATAACGGCACCCCCTATCGTCTTCCACCTCCAGATCTCTCTAGAAACTCTCTTTTCGCTATTTCTCCAGAAAACACCAGGGAAATGGCGGCACCGCCTTCTTTCCCCTATAAATACCCCATCTCCCCCCTCTTCAAAATTGCATTTTTCCAGTCGTTTGAGACTGGGGTTTCCGGCAAAATCGAAAACCTGTCTCTCTGCAAATTCCAGCAATGGCTAGGCCCTAGTCGGGCTTGCCATTCTCCTATTCCCTTTCTCCTTTCCGGTCTGGCAATGGGGTTACCCCCCCTTGTTCGAGTTTTCTGGCAAGCAGGCACACCCACTGGGGAAAAAGGGCATTTCTAGGCTACAGGTAAGCCGTTCTTACCTTTTCCTCTTCATTTTGCTTTCCCCAAAGCAGATCCACGGCGGATCTGGTCCTTCCCCAGCCAATTTTTCTAGCTGGAGAAGACAAAGCCGGCCCTAAATGGAACCAGGCATCCTTCCTTTCCAGTCATTTTCCAGCTGGGTTCTTCACCGAAAAACACTCCAAATCGGCTTGGGCCGGCCCTGCACGAACAAGACATTCCTAAACTAGTTCAGACAACCTTGCATGAACCAGGTGTCCCAGGGATGCCATGCCCCATGTACGCCTGGGACAGGGTCCCAGGGATGGGTTCTGGGCGTACGCCAATGCGTACACTGTCCCAAGTGCGGCCTTTGGGTGCGTGCGTGACATAGGGCACGGATCCTGGCTCGACCAGGATGCACGGGGTGCCCTGGGAGCTGAGACGCGCCATGTTACACCAAAGGTGCGTCCGTGCAATGCCATCCATGATGCGCGTCATTGCGCGTCGCTTGAGCATGCATGTGTGCATGCAAAACGCGGTCCTTGGCATGGCCTTTGGGCGCGCACGCACTTGAGGTGGTTGCGGTTCAACCAGGATACACGGGTGTCCTGGGAACTGGGGCACGCGGACCTAATGAGACTTTAAAGTTAGGATTATAGTACAATTTATGGAGTTAACCATGGAATAGTAGATCCACATCATAGGATCTAGCCTGACAATAAATTAGGCAAGGACCATGGACCCTAGAGGCAGATATAGTGATCTAATGTTTAAATAGATTGAAATTGATAAGGACCCCTTGTGTCCATTCATACCCAGGAGTTTATAAATGAGACCCAGGGACGGGTTGAAGTGATAAAGGACGCGACTCCAGGAGACTTTGAGGTAGGTGCTCTATTGCTACTAGACTTTTTAAAAGAGCCATGATCATTTTGAGAATGCATGTTTTAAGTATAAGTATATGACTTATTTAGCATGACTTATTTTATGACTTGTTTAGCATATAAATGAATTCAGTATGCATAAATACATTATGCATAGACATGTTTTGCAAACAATTGCATATACTGCATGATTTGTGAGCATTGAGTTCTTGAAAAATTGCATGTCCTTGAGGGTTACCAAAAGACGCTGGAGTGCCCAAAAGACGCTGGGTAGGTAGTTGTGAGGGCCAGGCAGTTGTGAGGGACCCAAAGAGGACAGGTTTTGAAAAAGAGGTTTTTGCTCGTTTGATCGTATATGATTTGGGCTGGTGAGCTCGTGGGTGCTATGCCGAGAGGTTTGGGTTGGCCTCCAGCCTCTACCACTACTAGGTGGATGGGTACCACACCCAAAAAGGGCATGTCCCTGCTTCGACTACATGTGGTACAGGGGGCTACCACTGGTGTCATGGCACTGGGTTGAAGTGTCATATGTCCCGTGGAGGCATATGACCCTGTGTCCCTAGGTACCCGGGGACCACACGACAGTGAGGTCATGAGCATAGTTGGACCCTATGGTTTGAGGATTTATTTGCATTGCATATGGCATGACATGTGGTTGGTCGACGATACTAGATATCCATGAGTTGGATTCAGTTGAGCATCTTATGCATATCATTATGTTTATGATATATGATACTTTTGACTTGGATTATGCTATTCTTTAAGTCATCAGTATTTCAATTCGACAGTGGTTTTTAATATCGATATTGAACGTGATTGTTCGAACATGCACATGTTTTTAAGAGCATATGATTTTAAATATAGCATACATTACAAAACTAGTAGTGATAGACTCCTACTGAGTATAGTATATACTCACCCTATCCTTAACATATTTCAGGATAGTTCCACTCACAAATAGAAGACGTCTTAGGAGATATTAGTGCTACGAGCAAGTGAATAAACAAAGGAGACAACTATACATGTGATAAACTCTCTACCCTTTGGACGTGTATTTGTATTTATTTACACTTGGGCTGTGTGATGTGACTGGATAGACCTAGGGAAAAACATTTATGATTTCTGAAGTTTTTCAAAAACTACTTTGGTTGTTGTGAAGGCAAATGACACTCGGGGTTTTCAAAAATGAGTTTAAAACTAAAGATTTTCGCTACATTGCATGGTTTTTATAAAATGGTTTTCAAATAGGGATGCATCCCGCCTTAGGAAATTAGATATTGCATTTAAAAATGCATGAGAAAACCCAGGTCGTCACGCGAACAATGATCCGAATTCATATTTCCAAATTCCAACCCTCAGATGAAAATCTTACTTCAAATTCTCAAACCATTCTACAATCAGATTTCAATTTTTTTAACATAAATAGTACTTGGGGGTTTCAATAATTGACTGATCAGTATGTTTAGTTGCAAATCAATGATCCTCATTTAGTCTATTAGATTTTCTAGAATTTGACCTCAACATACTTGATTTTTTTGTAATTATAATGTCTTCAAATCTAATTCATATGAGGATTATCATGGACGATTCAGATCTCTCATATTTTTAAGTTCCCAATTTGTCATTGATCTGACTAGTCAATTTTTTTTATGGCCAGGACTCTAAAAATTATCTTTACTAATTGAAGGTTAGGGTGCACAATAGTAGCATTTGATCACCAATTAGACATCACCCTGTTCCTTTACTATCTAGATTTTACATTTTACATCACATCTTAGTTAATTTAGGGTTTAAGAATTTGTCTATGGTGTTTGATCATTGATTAGGCATCAATGGGTTATAGTTTTTAATTGTATCAATGCCCGAGATCATCTGATCTACTTCATCTCTGGATTAGCAAATTTGATCCATTCTAATAGATTTTGGGTCAAGGAACTGATTAGTAGTATGTAATCATCGATCAAGTATTACCTGATACTATTTATATAATAACTAATCAGACAACTGAGATTGTCCAATCAATTTCAAACCTAGATCAATAATCTCAGTCAAATTTGAGTTATATAAGGTAAGCATTTACCTATTCCTGACCACTTATTAAGAAATCAATGGTTGTATTATCATAAAACCCTAGATCTTGGATAAAACCATATGGATTAGCAAAAAATTAGAATTCACCAGTTGGGTTTTGTAGATCTTACCTCTTGGATATGTTGTCTTGCTTTTTCCTCTCTTGAATGTTCAGATTGGCCACTGTTTTGTAGTGAATTCCTATGATCATGTGTCACACCATTCACTTCTTTGATCGATAGTCAAGATCATCATAGATCTGTCAACAATCTTGGGCTTTTTGGTTGTCTCCTTTTGCTCAGTGGAATGATTATCTCGGATCAGTGATTTGAGCTGGCAACGTATCTAGCAATAACTTGCAACTTGGACAACCGAAACCTCCTTGTTTCATCCTCGTGTGATAGGCCCTCTTTGGAAGCCTATTTTTCTTCTTCCTCTCCCTCTTTTCTACTTCTTCTCCTCTCCTTCCTCTCTCCTCCCTTTCCTTCCTCTTCCTCTCCCATTGGGTTTTCCTCTATGTGTGTGTGAGAATAGACCATGAGGTCTATTTTGATTTTCTTTAAGGGGAGCGGGTACTGATATCAAATCAATTCCCTCCTTAAGTAAATCTCTTTCTTTTCCTTTTTTTACTAAAATGTCCTCTGTATTCATAAATCCATAACTTGTCCATTTGAACTCCAATTTTATTGTTCCTTATGCCATTGGATTCATCTTTTTGAGTGCAATCCAATTATTTAGGTTTAAAGGATCACCTAACTAAATTCTATAAACATTTAAACTTGAAATTTTCCTATTTACATTTCATCAAAAATAATTCAGAATCATTTGAAATGGAATTTAAAAATTAAGGTTATTACAGTTATCAAACACCTCTACAAGATAATGTGAGGAAAGTGATTTGCATGGTGTCCAAATGGAGCACATGAAGTGTTGGAAAATCAAGCAACTAAATTTCTATTTAATTATGATTTCTAAAAGCTTACTAGTTTTCAAATTTGGTTTGTAAATACATGATGCTTGGGATTGGTGGAATGGCATTTTTCCTAAAAGAGGTGTCTCTCTTAGAAGGAGATCGGCAACTTAGGCAAGTGTGGCTATTGCTAGTTGCAGTGTCCAATCTTCCTCTTGGTTGCAATTTACATAAGAGTAGAATGTGTTTGTCTTCTCGAAGTTCTCTCCATTATTTAGATTATTCAAGCACCTCAACATGATTAAAATATAAGGTAAGTAGCTGCATAAGATTTTTTCTTTAAGCAAGCAACTCTCTCTTACACAATTGGAAGTCTTGGACATGCTATCTCTTGGATGGTGCTTTTCTTATCTTAGTTCTCTTTTCCTATGATGAGTAACCCACTAATGAAGAATGTTCATGTATTTCTTGGGTTGGAGAAGATCCTAAGGTGCTGATGAGTGACACATTAAGACTTTTAGGCTTCAATCTAGTTTGGGAAAGTATTTGCTTTCTTTTTGGCTTTCTTTGTAGTTTCATCAAGTACTTATAATTTGCTTCAAAGTTTAATAAAGTTCATGTTCTTTTGATTAGTTGTAGGGGTTTGTATTACATGCATTAGTTTGTGTGCTATAGTTTAGCATTTACTCTTAAATTTTAGCTTTGGTTTATGTGATTTATTTTAGCCTAGGTTTTAAATTAATCTTATGCTAAAATTAGTCTATGATTTAGTAAATTTTTTAATCATTCTTAGGATGGGTTTTCATCCATCATAGGTATGGTTAGAAACTTTACTAACCTAAGCTAATATTATAACTTCTATTTCTACTTAATTCATTATAATTTTAGGTTGTTTTTATCATTACATTTAACTGTGTTTGTCATTGTAAGAATGAGTAGCTAATTTCTTTTTCTTAGGGCTAGGATGATATTACTATGTGATTAAATGAATTTTTAATTAAGTGAAACTTGGAATAGAAACTCTTTTTAGTACTATTTTAAGGAAATTAATTCTAATTCATATAGTTAATGATTTCTGCGTAGGTTTTATCTTGCACTTTTTATGGTAGAGATATTAATTATGTCGGATTAGTAAGGATTAATATATGAAAAACTTTGATAGTCTATGCCCTAAAAAGAAAGACTATGTATTGAGTAAATATGTTAACCTATGTTAATCCTTTAAAATAAGAAAATATTTAAAATAGTGCTCTAAGGAAAAATACTAAATGAATTGTAAAAATTTCAATTTCTTGGTCATAGGCTCAGTTGATTGTATTATAATGGATTCTAGACCCTATAGTTTTTTTCTAAGTGATTTCATATTTTTTAGAAAGATTCTTTTATTTAAAATTTTTTTAGAATAATTTAATTTATTGGCAAGGTTAAAGTGACTAAATTAGGTAATAATTGAAATTTCTAAAATTTGAAGTCCTCATGGGATCAACTTGTAATTGCCATGTCTATACTATAGTGGGCCCTTGTGCTTGCGAATTTAAAACACAAAACCCATTTCCTTCCCCAATAAAGGAAATAAGCTTTGGAAGAGGCCTTGAAAATTTTCACATCGAGTTCTTTATACATGCACAAGAATATTAAACAAACAATGCAGTCTCACTCGTAATCTATTGTGCAATTTGAGCATCAAATGGGTCAAATTGCTACTACACTTATTGAGAGGGAATAAGGAAAATTTCCTAGTCAACCTATGCCTAACACTAAGGGTCAATGTGAGATTGACACAACTTCTAATGTGAAATTCTTTCATGAACGGTCACAATCCATAAGTACCCTTAGGAGTGGAAAGAAAATAGATAATCAAGAAGGTCTAACTAATAAAACTGAGTGAGTTGAGAATAATGAGCCCCATAAAGAATTAGAATGGAAAAGAGAAATGTGACGACCCGGGTTTTCTCATGCATTTTTAAATGAAAAATGTAAATTCCTAAGGTGGGATCCCGATTTGAAAAACCATTTTATAAAAAAAAAACCCATGCAATGCAGCAGAAAATCTTTAGTTTTAAACTCATTTTGAAAACCCCAAGTGTCATTTGCTTTCACAACAATCAAAGTAGTTTTTGAAAAACTTTAGAAATCATAAGTGTTTTTCCCCAAGTCTATCCAGTGACAACACACAGCCCAATTGTAAATAAATACAAATACATGTCCAAAGGGTAGAGAGTTTACTCACATGTATAATTGTCTCCTTTATTTATTCACTTGCTTGTAGCACTAATATCTCCTAAGGAGACTTCTATTTGTGAGTGGAACTATCCTGAAAAATGTTAAAGATAGGGTGAGTATATACTATACTCAGTAGGAGTCTATCACTACTAGTTTTGCAATGCATGCTATGTTTAAAATCATATGCTCATTAAAAACATGTGCATGTTCGAACAATCATGTTTAATATCGATATTAAGAACCACAGTCGAACTGGAATACTGACGACTTAAAGAATAGCATAATCTAAGTCAAAAGTATCATATATCGTAAACATAATGATATACATAAGATGCTCAACTGAATCCAACTCATTGGATATCTGGTATGGTCCCCGGGTACCTGAGGACACAGTGTCATAGCCTCCATGGGGCATATGACACATCTTCGTCGTAAATCATGCAATTTATGCAATCGGTTGCAAAACATGCATGCAATGCATAAAATCTGCTCATGCTAGTATTGCATTCAAAGTCATAACCTTGCCGAGAAGCCTGCCAGCCTAGAAGCCTTGTCAGCTCTCTCTGGCCTGCCCTCATCAGCCCACCCTCGTTGGCTTGCCCTCATTAGTCAAGGCTACACTTATCATGCAATCTAGGCATGTAGCACATGTCTTGGCAATATATGCGCAATGTATTTTTCAAAACCTGCCTTCTTTGGGTCCCTCACAACTACCTGGTCCTCACAACTGCCTACCCAGCGTCTTTTGGTAACCCTCAAGGACATGCAATTTTTCAAGAACTCAATGCTCACAAATCATGCAATATATGCAATTGCTTGCAAAACATGTCTATGCATAATGCATTTAATCATATGCATGCTGAATTCATTTATATGCTAAACAAGCCATAAAATAAGTCATGCTAAACAAGTCATATAATTTATATTTAAAACAGGCATTCAAAACAATCATGGCTCTTTTTAAAAGTCTAGTAGCGATAGAGCACCTACCTTAAAGTCTCCTGGAGTCCCGTCCTTTATCACTTCAACCCATCCCTGGGTCTCATTTATAAACTCCTAGGTATGAATGGATACAAGGAGTCCTTATTAATTTCAATCCATTTAGACATTAGATCGCTAGCTCTGCCTATTGGGTCCATGGGTCCTTGCCTAATTTATTGTCAGGCTAGATCTTATAATATGGACCTACTTATTCAATAGTTAAATTCTATAAATGGTCCTATGATCCTAATTTTAAAGTCTCATTAGGTCCGCGTGTCCCAATTCCCAAGACACCCGTCATCCTGGTTGAACCGCGACCGCCTCACATGCTTGTGAGCCTAAAGGCCGTCCCAGGGATCGCGTTTTGCATGCGCACATGCATGCTCGACGCGCTATGACGTGCATCATCACACGGATGCACCTTGTAGCATGGCGCGTCTCAACTCCCAGGGCACCCCGTGCATCCTGGTTGAGCCAGGACCTGTGCCCCATGTCGCGCGTGCTCCCGAAGGCCAAACCTGGGACAGTGTATGCACTGTCGTTTAATATTTTAAATAAAGTGAAATATTTAACACAGTTCATGTCCTATAGACCGTCCTAAATAGCATAAATTGCTCGGGCGTTACAAGAAGAAACAACCATCTCTTGCTTCTCCTAACCATAATCATAAGGCACAATATATTCCAAAGGCTCCATTTCCACAGTGTTTAAAAATGGCTAAGAAGAATAATTATTTTAATAAGCTAATGGGCATGTTCCAATATGTTTATATAAATATTTCATTGTTTAGTGCCATCAAGGATATACCTTCTTATGTCAAATTTCTGAAAAATCTTTGAATACACAAGAGAAAACATCAAGTGCAAAAGAAAATATTTCTTACCAAACATGTAAGCTCAATCTTATAACACAAAAACCCACCAAAGTATAGAGATCTAGGGTATCCCACTATATCATGTGTGATTTTGGACCACACAATTGATAGGGCATTAGTTGATTTGGGGCTATGTTAACTTGTTACTGTATTCTATATTTAAGAAATTAAATGTGGTGAGATGAAAAAGACTACCACCACATTGCAATTAGCAAATCAGTTAGTTAAAGTTCCTTGTGGTGAGGGAGAGGATGTACTGGTCTGAGTTGATAAGTTTTTATTTTTTGTAGACTTTCTAGTCTTAGATATGCATCTTGTAGTTGACTGATGTGCCTTAAATAATACGAGGCATGGTTGTATTGAAGTATAGAATCAGAAAATTTGAGTTGATTCTTTGAAGACATTAATAAACGAGGGTTAATTAAAACTTAAGTTACTTTACTTTAACCTAGCCAACAAGGAAAGAAAGGGAGAACTTTAAACTAAATAACTAATCTAAGTAACTAATTCAAAACAAGAAAATAAACTAAGTTAAGGAATCTAAATTACAAACATTATAATAAAGAAAGAAAAAGACCTATGTAGTTAGAGGCACAAGGTGCATTTGGGCATAAGGGGAGCACTTGAAGCTTGGATGGCCTAGACACACCCAAGTGCATGCCTAAATCATGAGGTGCAGAAATAAACATTAAGAATTATAAAATTTTAAAAATCCAAAAAAGTAAGAAAAACATGGAAAAATAATTTTATGAAGAAATATTACTTAAATATACTAATTTCTATGAATTGAAGCTACATATGTGAATGAAATTCTATTTCAAGGAATAAATATAAAAATAAAAGTTATTTCAAAATTCTATTGCTGCTTTTTCAAAAAATATCAAAAATTGAAAAAACCTAAAAAAATGTTAAATATATAGAAAACAAACAAGAAAATTAAATGGAATGTTTGTTTCTACCTATATAATGAGAAACCATCAAGATTTTATTTATTTTTTAAATGTAAGCCATAAATGAAAATGTGAAAAAAAAAATGGTACTAATTTTTACATTTTTACAGAAAAATAGGGTTTTGGGTGGAAGATTCATGAAACTGTAATGACTCCAATTTTGTAACATTGAAATCCCAAGTTAGCAATGAAAAGTTCACTTTTTGGAAATAAGGGTATTTTGGTCATTTTACTTTTTACCCTGACTGAACCCAGAAATTTGGTCCTAAGAATGGTACGATTAGGTGCGTCTTGGAAAAGGGAATCTAACAAGACCAAAATGACCTAAAACGGAGTTAAAATGAACAAGTTATGGCCCTTTGAAGTTCAGGGGCAAAAATATAATTTTCACTAAAAAACGGATTTAGCCTGCAAAACACAGGGGCCCATTTTGATACGGGCACCCCTCTTCTTCAACCTCCTAGAGGGTTCTAGAATGGTGGTGATTGAAGGAGAAATCACCACCATTCTGGAGGTTTCTCCACCGCCATTCAAGGGTGGTGAGAAACCCCCTCCAGAACCCTCTTATAGCTCTATAAATAGAGCTCTTGGGCACTTCTAATGGCAGCCCAAAAGCTTGAGAAAAACCAATTTTGGAGAAGCAACCAAGAGGAGAAATGTGGAGAAAAACCCAGCAACGAGCCAGGTATGCCCAAAATCCCTCCAAACCCGTCTTCCCATTAGTCCTAGGCTAAGTTTCCTTAAGTTTTTGCATGAAAAATCATGCAAAACTGGGCCCTGGAGAGTTACAAAGGACCCTGGGACGATCCTTGGGCCGCACTGGTTCGACAGGGTCGAACCAAGGCGTCCCGAGGATGCCCTAGTCCCCCAACGAACGAAACGCACGCTGTGCGTCGAGAAAACCAGATGAGCATGTCCGTGGACGCGCCCGCAAATGAAGAAGTCAGACAAAAGCCGGGGTGCGTTTGCAGACGCGCCTGCCACTAACGCGGGACGCGTTAGCATCCCAGGCTTCCACCTTGCTTTGTTTGACCCTTTTTATGTACACGTGATACTAAAAAGCTTATAACATGAGATCTAGAGCTCCGATTGAGGCGCCGCGAAAGGCTTTGTGTCCGTGTCGACGACGCGGACAGACCAAACTATAAAATCCCTGATCAAGGCCCAATCTAAGGTGGGCACAACCCTTAGAATAGGATGGTGGCACGTGGCCACTAGACCTTTGGAAAACTGATGATACCAAGGCCCAATTAGTATCTTAGGACACCCACAGGCATGGAGATGAACCCTTAATGCCTAAGTAGTAAGCCCAACCACTTTAAAACCTATAAAAGATAGGCCAAACTAACCTTGATTCCCCAAACCATGTTCAGGAGCGTATGAGGCCAAAGGGGTTAGCGTGACCTAGCCAGGTAGGTTCTCTATCGCTACTAGACTTTTTAAAAGAACCATGATTGTTTTGAGAATGCATGTTTTAAGTATATGACTTGTTTACATTACTTAATTCAGCATACATATGATAAATGCTTTATGCATAGATATGTTTTGCAAATAATTGCATATACATTATGCATAGATATGTTTTGCAAACAATTGCATACATTGTATGATTTGTGAAGC
This sequence comes from Warburgia ugandensis, assembly GCA_035236585.1. Taxonomy (NCBI): domain Eukaryota; kingdom Viridiplantae; phylum Streptophyta; class Magnoliopsida; order Canellales; family Canellaceae; genus Warburgia; species Warburgia ugandensis. The sequence goes on along the minus strand of CP141133.1, from coordinate 49,612,516 downwards.
ATTGAGTTTTTGAAAGACTGCATGTCCTTGAGGGTTACCAAAAGATGCTAGAGTGCCCAAAAGACGCTAGGTAGGCAGTTGTGAGGGCCAGGCAATTGTGAGGGACCCAAAGAGGACAGGTTTTGAAAAAGAGATTTTCGCTTGTTTGATCTGATTATGATTTGGGCTGATAAGCTCGTGGGCGCTATGCCGAGAGGTTTGGGTTGGCCTCCAGCCTCTACCACTATTAGGTGGATGGGTACCACGCCCAAAAAGGGCAACGTCCCTACATCAACTGCATATGGTATGGGGGGCTACCACTAGTGTCACGGCATTGGGTCGACGTGTCATAGGCCCTGTTGAGGCTATGATCGAGTGTCCTCAGGTACCTAGGGACCACACAGCGACGAGGTCGTGGGCATAGTTGGACCCTATGGTTTCGTGGACTTATTTGCATTACATATGGCATGATATGAGGTTGGTCGACCATACCATACTAGATATCCATGAGTTGGATTCAATGAAGCATCTTATGCATATCATTATGTTATGATATATATGATTCTTTTGACTTGGTTTGTGCGATTCTTTAAGTCGTTAGTATTTCAATTTGACATTGGTTTTTGATATCGATATTGAGCATGAGTGTTACAACATGCACATGTCTTGAAAGAGCATATGATTTTAAATATAACATGCATTGTAAAACTAGTAGTGATGGACTCCTACTGAGTATAATATATACTCACCCAATCCTCAACATTTTTTAGACATAAAGTAAACACTTAAGGACAAGGTACGCTTGTGACAGTAGACACCCATACTAAGTGCAAGTAAGTAAACCCCTACCTTATCTTTCAATATTACTTGATTGTAGTTACTCTCTATAGCTGAGGCTGTGACTAACACTTTCTTGGGAATAAAGTTAATTTAAAACTTTGCCATGGCTAGATAATTGGAAAATGTGTTTTGACACTTGGGGTTTTTATGAAAGATTGTTTTCTAAAACGAAAAAGATTTTCATGCATTTCATATTTATAAAACAAGAGATCTCGCCTTTTTATCAAATTTGCATCATGTAAAACCCGGGTCGTCACAGAAACCATGCCTTTTCTTCACTTAGATTTGTAAAATCTTGAAGCGGAATGCTAACTTCCATAGTAGAATCTCAAGAGAAGAGAAAATAGGGTTGGAAGATGAAAAAAATGGAAAAAATTGAAGTTTGGAGTTTTAACAACTCGTCCCTTCCACCTAACATTGGAAGCACACTTGAACATTAGCTCTAGGCGCACTGTAAGTGCGTTCCTAGGTGACAACACCTGAAACTCCCACGACTTTACGGAATGAGGCACAATAAGTGCACCTACCGCCTAGGCATGCCTCTAACTACATGGAAAAGGACAATAAAGTAAATAATAAAAATTTCTTGAAGTGGTTGTTGTAAGAGTCCATCATTGTGCCACCAAACAAGGCCCTTTAAACATCATATTCTTCTTTTTTGGGCTTGACCTCTTCTTCAATATCTTCTTGTTCTGCCAGTCAATAAGTGCTTATACACTTACATTTAACCCAAAGTATACTAATCTACCGATATGCTTTTCTCATCTCCTTGACCGAATATGCCACAAACCCCATGAAATCCTCAATCATGCTTAGGAATTTGGAGAGTCCTTATCTAATGTTATTCTTCCTTTTGCTTTATTCCCGAATCCCAAATAAAGAAAAAACTATGGAAGATAGAAGTTGGAAAGTTAGAAAGATAAGGAAAGCATGTGAAAGTGAAGAAGGGTGGAAAGCAAGTGTGGTGGAATGCATGTAAAATTAAGGGATATGGGAGATGGATGAAGAATGAAGAATGAAGAATGAAGAATGGAGAAGAAAGAAGGTGAATGAGGAAGAACGGAAGAAAGAAAGAAACAAAGAAAGAAAGGGAAGTGGGGGTTGAAGAGATTCCCAACCTCTTTTCTAAAGGATTGAACTAGATCATGTGGAAGATTTGGCAAAGGTGATCTCTCTCCATCTATTTCACCTGGATTTAGCTTTCATGTACAAGGAAAAGGTAAGATATCAAGATTTTTCTTCTTTTTTCACCTTTATATCTAAGATTTGAGGAAAGTAAGCCTTAAGGATGATTGATTATGATCTAAGTATGAATGGTAGAATGAATGGAGGACACTGAATGTGATTTAATCGAAGGAAGGTAAGTAAAGAGAAGGGGGGCATGAATTCCTATTTTAGAAATTGGGATGGAGTTTGGCATTGGTAAAGTACGAAAGTGGAGATGGAGAGGGAAAGGTAAGTGTAAGGTGGTTTGGAAAATAGATTTGAGTGATTAGGAAAGTAAATTACTTAATAGAGATGGAAGAGTGAAGGATAATGAAGGTGGTTTGACTTCTGGTCAAAATTAGAAGGTGGACAGGTGGTTGGGTGGGGGCGGGGGCGGGGGCAGGGGGTGCATGAAATTCAAATTGGGATGCAAGATTTGAGTGGTAGGTAATAAGATGGAAGGGGAAAGAGAAATACAAAGAGGTAAGGCCTAAGGTTGAAGGGAATGAATAAAGAAAGGAAAGAATTAGAAAGCAAGGTTAAGGAGGTAGCTTAGGGGTGAATGTAAAGGAGTGTAAAATAGGAAAGTGGCTATTGGAGAAGAAAAGGAGGCTTGAATTTCAAAATAGAAAACTGGAGGTGAAAATTGGGAGAAAATAAAAAGGTAAAAAGAAGGAAAAGATAAGGAATAAGTAGGAAAAAAAATTGGTGGAGAGAAAAGTGAAAGAAATATAAATTATGTGGAGGAATCTAGGGTTTTTCATATTTAGAAAGTCTTAAGGAGGGGGAGGAATTGAATGGCATGGGCATGTGTGTGAATGTTTTAGAAACCTTAAGATGTATGGACCCTTTAATTAGATTGGATGTATGTGATCTTCCTTTCCTTAGGGTTTTGGTTTAACTTATAAGCATAGGAAAGGTGGACAATTTTCTTCACTTCAATCCTAGCATTTAGATCATACCTAACATTGTTGGATGGATGGGATCCCTTTATGGCTTGTAAACCTTCCTTGAAATTCATTTCTTCTCTACCATTGTTTTGGATTTCCATAGGATGAATGACCTTGATTTCTATAGATATTTATATGTTTATGTGAAAAAATTGTTCTAGGAGAGCAGATTATAAATGTTAAAAGTGCATATGCACCACAAGTAGGGTTATGAGATATAATCAAGAGACAGTTTTGGGAAGATATGGAGGGAGGCATGCAAGAAATTCCCAACACTGAGGGGATATTTATAGGAGCAGACTTAAATGGCCATGTAGGAAAAGATAAGGAAGGGTATGATAGAATACATGGAGGATATAGTATAGGTGAATGAAATGAGATGGGGGAAAATATCCTAAATTTTGCTTTCTCATATAACCTGTCCATTGCAAATACACTCTTTAAGAAGAGGGATGAACATTTAATAACCTTTCAAAGTGGATTTCATAAAAGCGAAATAGACTTTTTTCTACTTAGGAATAATGAACGATCTATATGTAAGGATTGTAAGGTGATAGCCGGTGAGACTTTAACCTCACAACATAGGTTAATGGTTATGGATATCCATATCAAAAGATGGAGTAAAAGAACTGAACTTAATACACATCCAAAAACTAAGTGGTGAAACTTAAGAGGAGAGAAAATAACCTTGTTCAGAAATAAGTTGACGATAGAAGGAAAGTGGAACAATGAAACAGAAGTAAATACCATGTGGACTAATATGGCTGAGTTCATTAAGAAAGTGGCAAAAGATGTCTTAGGAGTATCTAAAGGTAAAAGGCTATTAGCAAAGGAAACATGGTGGTGGAGTGAAATAGTGAAAAGAGTTATTAACGAATAACAGATGCGTTTTAAAGCATGGCAGAAGATTAGAAATAATTAAAACCATGAACAATATAAGAATGCTAAAAACATTGCTAAGAGAATAGAGAGGCTAAACTTAAAGCATATGATGAGCTCTATAATAGACTAGGAACAAGAGAAGGTGAGAAAGATGTGTTTAAACTTGAAAAAGTAAGAGAACAGAAGGGTAAGGACTTAGATCATGTTAGGTGCATTAGAAATGATGATCAAAGGGTATTAGTCAAAGATGATGAGATCAAACAAAGGTGGGAAACATACTTTCAAAAATTGTTAAATGATAATGGCTCTGAGAATCCAGGGATTGAAAATACTATAAATCTAAATAACATTGGATATTATAGATATGAATGTAGGATTAGAATACCTGAAGTAAAAGAGGCCTTGAAAAAGATGAAATTAGGATAGGCCATGGGGCCTAATGGTATACCAATAGAGGTTTGGAAGCATATGGGAGATATTGGGGTAGTTTGGTTGACCAAGTTGTTTAACAAGATTGTAAAATCAAAGAAAATGCCTGATGAGTAGAGGAAAAGCTCTATTGTAGCAATCTATAAGAATAAAGGAAACATTCAAAGCTGCACTAATTATAGAGGGATCAAACTTATGAGCCACACAATGAAACTTTTTGAAAGAGTGATTGAGAAGAGGCTACGACATGAAACAAGTGTATCAGAGAATCAATTTGGTTTCATGCCTGGGAGGTCTACAATGGAAGCTATTTTCTTACTAAGACAATTAGTAGAGAAATATAGGGAGAGCAGGAAAGACCTCCACATGGTCTTTATCGATTTAGAGAAAGCTTATAATAGAGTCCCTAGAGAGTTAATATGGAGAGTCTTGGGTGGTAAAGGGGTTTCGCAAGGATTTATAGACATAATTAAAGATATGTATGAGGGAGCAGTAACAAAAGATCAGACCACTAGTGGTGTGACTAGTGATTTTCCTGTCACTATAGGATTGCACCAAGGATCGGCACTGAGTCCATACCTTTTCACATTGGTTATGGATGAGCTAACAAAACATCTGCACCAGGAGATTCCCTGGTGCATGTTATTTGGAGAAGATATAGTCTTACTTGATGAGACAAGGGAGAGTGTAAACATAAAGCTAGAGTTATGGAGAGACGCATTAGAATCTAAAGGATTTAAAATTAGCCAAACTAAGACAGAATATATGGAATGTAATTTTAGTAAGGAGAGTAAGAGTGGAACACCAGTCAAGATTGATAACCAAGAAGTCCCTGTGAAAGACCACTTTTGGTACTTAGGATCATTGATCCATGAGAGTGGACAGATTGAGAAGGAGGTTACCTTGAGATTCCAAGTGGGTTGAAACAAATGGAGATGTGCATTTGGAGTTTTATGTGATTGGCAGGTGCCACTCAAACTAAAAGAAAAATTCTATAGGATGGCTATAAGGCCGGCCATGCTCTATGGATTAGAGTGTTGGGCCGTTAAGGAACATCATACTCATAGGATGAGCATCGTAGAAATGAGGATGTTGAGATGGATGAGTGGTAAGATAAGAAAGGATAGAATTAGAAATGAAAATAATAGAGGAAATTTAAGGATAGCACCAATAGGTAACAAGATGAGGGAGATTAAACATAGATGGTTTGGACATATTCAGAGGAGACCAACAACGACACCGGTTAGAATGAGTGAGGCAATACAAGTAGAAGGTTCTAAAAGGGCAAGGGGAAGGCCCAAAAGAACGTGGATAGAAGTGGTGAGGAAAGATTTAAAAACTTTAGGACTAAATGAAGCCATGCTATTTAATAGAGTGGAATGGAGGAATAAGATTCATGTGGCTGCCCCCTAATTGGGATAAGGTCTTGATGATGATGATGTGAACCAATTGTACTTCAATATCTTATATGGATAGAGCTTCCAATCATTGGTTGATTCTTTTCCAGCCACAAACAAGGTGACAAGCCAAGAAATCCAACTATGAAGCCAAACTAATAGAGCTCTCAAAGTTAGCCATAGAAGCCAAGCTACATGGAAGGCCAAGATTAGAGGAGAATCCAAAGAATTATCCATGCTTTTTGGAGTTTTAAATATTAATAGCTCAATAAAGGATATTTCCTTTTCCCAAAAGGTAGAATGTGAACCAATAGGAAGATACTTCTCCATTTTTATTATTTTTCAATATTTTACTCATTTTTCTCTCTCTCTCTCCACCTCACCTTAAAGAAGCACTACGAATGTCACCTTCCCACTAAAGAATCCTAACTTTTTAAAACTCTCCCACCTTCCCAACTCCATCCTAGACTAACCAATCACATTTATCCACCTTAACCCTTCTTTCTTTTCCATCCCATCATCTCCACCATCTACTTTTGATCCAAGGGTTGCCACTTCTCCATGGCATCCTACCCTTGGATTTTTCCATGTGAAAACACCCAAGGAAAGGGAGCTTCACTCCTAACTCCTACAAGATAGGAGCTCCCTTCCCATTCCACCCCATAATTTCCCACTCATTGAATGACATGTACACCTATGGATCTCTCTTTCTAATCTCATCTTTTGTCTATTTCCCCACCTATCCAATTCTTTCCTAACCATTTAGATTTTCACACAATTTTCCTAACCAATTTGGATATATTTTAATGCCAACCTTAGATCTAATTCCCACCTATTTTCCACCTTAGGATCATGGGCCATCAAGATTATAAAGGAATTCATCTATATAAGGAGGTCTTTAGGATTCATAAAGGGGACACCAAAAGTGGAGATTGGAGGTAGCTAAAAAGGTGGCTTCTCCATCTTTTGTTGAAAAACTATATTTATTTTTCTTAAGCTACATTGCAGCCCTTTGAGCATTATTTGTTGGTGATTTTTCATCTCAAGTTTCTTGCTTTAATGCTTTGGTTGGTTCCACATTTTGGTACTCCTTAGATGAATGTTCTACACAAGCTTTTGACGAAGTGGTAGGCGCCTTTTCTTTTTTAAGGTTCTCTTGTTTGCTTAGCATAGGATCATTTAAGTTTAGGCTATTCTCCATCAAGCCGTGTTTTTTTTTTATTGGATTTTCCCTTGGATCTCAAGATTATTGGAGGAGGAAATGTTGGAGAGATTTCAATTCGAGTATTTTCCTTGTAATGAATGGTGTGCACTCACCAAGAGTGGTGTGTACCATGTTTGAAACATGTTTCTCCATTGGATCAATACAAATTGATTATTAGATAAGCTCCTCTTGATTGTTGAATGTATTGACTTTATCATGTTTCCTGCTTACATGTCAATCTCATGGCTTGATAATTCTGAGAGTTGTGCTTTGAAAACCTAACTAGATCAACCCAAAACCATTGAACCATGCACACCATTCTTGTGATATGAGCATGGTTTTGGCAATCTTTTTGGTTGAAGGTTGAAGGAAATTGGTAATCTTCCTTGTTTACTCTTAGTTATTAGTCAATGCAATCAAGTTATTGTCTCAACTAAGCATCAAATTTGGCCAACCTATCTTGTAATCATGCACATCACTCTGGGCTCATGATTTTGAGTGGGTTAGTCATTGATTGATTGGATTGGTTGATGACTTTGGGTGTGTTTAGAGGGTTGTTTAAGATTAATTAGTTGATTGAAATTGCAAGTAGTTGATTAAGGCTAGATTTCACCATAAATTAGGGTCATTTCATAACAAAAAATGAGGAATTGGTCTCAACTTTTTGCAAAAAACTAATGCCACTCCTGAGGCAACCCAGGTTTTTAGAAATGATGTATTGATCACAATTATTTGATTTTAGATTTAGATTTTATTATTAAATTTTCTCATGCAATTTCATCATTATCATTTACCTTCCTAGCATCTCAATTATGAGCTTTCCCATTTAGGAGTCATACTAGAATCATGTGCCCCACTCAAGGGTCATGCACATGGTTCTAATTGTATTTTCTTGAGATTTAGTGTGTAGTTATTCATTAATTAGAATATAGTTTATTAGCTAGTGAATTATTCATATTTAGAAAAGTAGAGTTTTGTTGCTTGAGTCTTGTTGTTATATTCATTCCCTTTAGGATAATTACACTATGTAGAAATTGCATGCTTAAGGAGTTAATTGAGGAATTTTTAAATTTCTGTATTTAGAATGTTTAGTTTAGGAAAGTGTAGATTTGTTGCCTAATTTCTTTTTCTCTAGTTAGATCTACAAAGTTACCAAATTTCATGCTTATACAATTAATTTAGGCAAGTTTTAAATTTAGGAAAATTTTATTTTTAAAAAGTGTGATTTTGGGAATGTTATTAAGTTTAGCAAGTTTTAGTTTTAGCATATTTCCATATTTCATGTGTTAATTTTCCATTCTTAGTTTAGGATAAAATATCACTATCTTTGGCTAGGTTAGATAATTTAAGCAGGGATCACTAATATTACATCTGTTCAATTTCTCGTGGGATCAAGCTCCATCACTGAATTACTACAACTGATTCATGCACTTGCAAGTTGAGACTTAAAATCACAATAGATGGGATCCTTTTATCACATGTAAACCTTCCTTAAGCTTCATTTCTTCTCTACCATTGTATTGGATTGCCCTAGGATAGATGGCCTTAATTCTTGTAGATCTTTATATGATTATGTCCACCAATTGTACTTCAATATCTTGTATGGATAAAGCTTCTAGTCATTAGTTGATTCTTTTCCTATGGTTGAGTAGGAGAGGGAAAATAAGTGAGAAGTCTTCATGTTGGCCCCATTCTTCTTTTTATTCTAAGAAGATTTCATTGTATATGATTCCAATGTATATGAATTGTGCTTATACGCTAAGCTTCCAAGGGTGGTGACTTATGTGCATGGCCTCATGCACGGGAATTTGCCACCTTTTTATCCTCATTTGAATAGAAGTTAAATATAGTGGTTTTGGCCATTCTAACTTTAACAATGACACCCAATGACCTTTTTAAACTTCCAAGTCTTCATTTAGCATATATGGCTCCTCAATGTAGTTTGGAATGTGAAATTGCTCTTTTTAGGATAAAAATGGCTCTTTTATACATCTTTTACATTTGTACCCTGGACTGGCAAAATAGTAGAATTAACCCTCACTATTAATAATTATATACTTTTTAGGGCTAAAACCATTTAAATATAGGGATATGCATGTAATATTTCTATACCCATCAAATATCCCTAGATTTAGTTTTTGTTAGTCATGCAAAACTGCAAAAAAGAAAAAGAAAAAACTAAAAATAAATTCTAACTACTTTTGCAAGTGTTGTGTTCAATATGTAGTGCATACAAAGTCTCTAACGGTTTCCAGAAATGCTAGCTATAAAATTTTTCAATACTTTTATGAAAGTCCTTCATTGTTCTCAGAGAATCATTCTTATATTCAACTTATGTTAACTCCTAACTTTAGCATGCTGTAAAAAATGATCAACAGTTCAAAATCCTATCATTTTGATAAAGATATCCCATTAGTTTAACAAATCTCAAAATGTGAGTGTGTGACTATAGCCAATATGTGTGTATGTAAAATTTTCAATCTCTAAAGAAATTATAAGCTATATTATCATCCAAATGTATGCTTTGACTTCAAATCTCAAAAGGTTGTATTTGTTACTCAGAAAGAAGTCACTCAAAAAGGTATAAATCTCTCATTAATATGTGAGTAGAACAATGTTCATCATGTTCAAAATTCTCACATATTTTCATATAGAAGAATGATAACATAGAAAGAATTGTAATGGTCTCATGGAAGGATATCAACTATTAGGAATGTTACACTCAACAAAATTCCCTTCTCATTCATGGTCATAACCAAGTCATAATCCTCCTAATATCAAGTTAGGACTTCTATTAAAATGAAGCATAGGCTTATGATAGGGTTATGAAAAGAATGGGTATAAGGATAAACAAAAGTTGTCTAAAATATATGTGGTCTTCTACTATTGTATTCACAGCTTTCTTCTATTCTACCCATAAGAGTGAACATTTCCATTTTATTAGCCATCTTTTTCTTGACTTTTCTTATTTTTCCACTTTTTCTTTTGACTTTTGGTATATAGCCTTTCTTTGTTTTTCCTCTTTTCAGCCCGTATGTTCATCTTTTGAATTGTCTTGCTCATGCTTTTCCCAAGATAATTCTTCAACTATCTCTATATATTTCTAACAATGCATAGGTAATGGATATATTATAGGGTTTCAATATGTGTAATGGTTAATGGGTTCACAAAGAAAAGGCTTATTTAAAGGCTCAAAGGGTTAACTAGTGGAAAACTAAGATAGGGAAGGCTAAAGGCTTTACTTAAACCAATGATGGTCTCCATTGTTTCCTAGGTTTCATCTTACTTAAACATAACCATAAATTCAAGACATAAATGGTGTACTCTTTTAGATGTTTCTCAATAGTTGATCAAAATGAAGGATAATGAGATCCATTAAAAATTTATTTGCATTGAAGAAAATTTTGAATTTATAGATAACCCTAAAAAAGGAACAATGACTCTAAAGCTCACATGGGTTAATAGTCTCTACAAATCTTCTTTAGGATCTCTAAGTTACATTTTCTATTCAACTTAAACTATATATATATATATATATATATGTATGTATGTATGCATGTATGTATGTATAAAAATATATATGCGGCTATTGTGTAGTGAATATTTTCTAAAACCTAATTCCTTGAATACATAGTAAGGTAAGAGGTTAACACTAGACCCCAAATCAAGTAATGCACTATCTATTTTGTGTTCCCCAATTACAAATGATATAGTGGGGCACCTTGGATCTCTATACTTCAATGGGGTATTGTGCTATAGCATTAAGCTACCTTGCTCAGTTAGATATTCTTTCTTCTACACATGACGTCTTCTCTTGCATGTTTAAAGATTTTTAAGAAATTTGGCATAAGAAGGGTTCTCTTTGATTGCATTAGTAATGGTATATTTATAATAATATGTTTAAATACATCCACTAACTTATCAAAATTATTCCCTTTTAGCAATTTTTAAGCGTTGAGGAAATGAGCCTTTGGAATATAATGTGGTATAGGATCAGAGTGAGTTTTTATTCTCTTTTCCCTTCCTATTCTTTATAGGGCTCACATTATCCTCAACATGTTCATTGTCCTTAATTAAACCTACCTAATTATCTATTATTTTTCCACTCCTAAGGGTAGTTATGTATTGTGTCTATTTAAGAAATGTCCTCTCATTGGAAGTTGTACTAATCTCATACTGGCCTTTAGGGTTAGGCTTAGGTTGACTAGGAAACTCTCCTTATTCCCTCTCAAAAAGTGTAGCAATAAGTGGACCCATTTGGTACTCTATCTACGCAAAAGATTGAGAGTGGGCCTGCATTATTTGTTTAAAATCGTTGTAGTAATCTTCTATAATCTGCATAAAGAAACTTAGGGTTTCTTCTAAAGGTTATTTCCTCTATTGTGGAGGAAATGACTCTATGGAGTTGGATGTTGTTGTGGAATTGGGGCTCTAGGGGAAGGTAGATAAGACATGGGAAATCCAGGTGCACCCCATTTATAATTCTAAGACCATAAAAAAATTCGAATGCCTAGCCCGTCCAAAATATTATTTCTCAGAGTATGGATTATTTTTAGGATTTTAGAATGCTTTTGATGCATTCACTTGGTCCAAATAATTTTTAGGGAATATGTACCTTTAAGGGCATGAAATGGTAGGGTATGCTGTACAAGAACAAATTGAACAGACTTCTCATGAAGGTTGCCTAATGGATTCCCTAGCCAGCACAACATCTCTTAGTTTAGTAAGAAGACTATCAATCTTATCCATCCTATTAGTCAATATGTTCATCTTGTTATATAGGTCAAGAATGGACCCTATCTCATATATTCCAAGAATGATCCCAATGTTGAGAATTCTTAAATAAATTTTCATAGAAGTTCCATGCCTCCACATTAGTCATGGTCCAGAGTGCCCTACTAGTAGTGGCATCAATTATGTTGATTTTGTGAGGTCAAACGTTAATAGAAATATTGTATTACTTGCCATTTTTCAAAACCATGGTGTGGACACTTGAGCAACAGATATTCCTCCTATCCCAAAATTCATAAAAATGTTCACCTTCTTTCTATTGAAAATTTGTAATATGTCTACAAAGGGCATTGGTTTTATGGATTGGAAAGTATTTGTTCAAAAAATTCTTGGCTAATTGCTCCCACGTAGTGATGGACCCTATTTCTAATGAATTCAACCTTGGCTTCTCTTTATCCTTAAATAGAAGGAAAATAGACTCAACCTAATAGAGTCATAAATAAAGTGCAGGTATCTAAATGTCATTAATTTCAAGAATTCCTAGACATGGTGGTAAGGATCTTCTTTATTCATACCGTAAAAGGTTGATAAGAGTTAAATGACACCCATTTTTAACTCAAACTATTGTACATTGTTTACAGGTAGCTCTATATATGATGGGGAGTTAAATTGTACCAATATGAAATAATCTCTTAAAATCTTAACTTTATTGGCTATCTTTTTGACAAGGGTTTCAAAATTTGCTTCACTGCTATGTCCTTGCCTTTTTGTTAATTCAACTTTCCATGCAACAAAAATAAGTCGTTCATATACATTGAAAGAGTACATTTTCTTGGAGAAACCTAAACTAAGTAATGCAACCTACGTGCTTAATGAAGAAAACAAATAAAAGTACACAATAGATCCTAACCCTATGGCAACAAGTTGAAGGATTGATCTTTCTTTATTTTCTTTAGAGGAGTAACTTTTAGGTTAGTTCGAACCTAGGTAGCTCCTCCTCTCTTTTAGATTTTCCCTAATGCTTACCAGTTAGATCCGACCTTGGTTGACCACTTTACACCCTCCTTAGTCAGCCATAGTTGATCTAAACCATTGAGTGCATTGGTAGAGGTAGTGGTATAAACGCCAACATAGCTAATCAAGTAGGGACCACTAAAGTGGCAATAGGTCCCCTCCTTCCAAGAGGGTCCCATGAGCTCAAAAGCTACTAAGATCTCCTCTAGATTGATTTTAATTTAATTCTTGAAGTTAGGGTTACATGTAAGGTGAGGTTTAATCTAGGTGGGCTAAGGGATGGTCATCACATCTACCCTTGATCTTGTAGGGGTGATTACCCTTGCTAATTCATTTAAGCATTCTGATGTAGTTTAAACAACATATATTCAGCTTAAAGCATGTAAACATGCCCTAATATGTAAGAAAAGTAGTAAATCTAATGCAAACCTTAAAATGCAATAAGTAAGAAAATGATTTCTATGTGCGCCATACAATCATCCAAATGCAACTAAATTAACAATGCAACCTAATATAAAAATTGGAAAGAAGCTAGGATTCCTTATAGTGGGGTCCCAGAAATAGTCTTCTCATACAGGGGTGGGTCCATAATGCCACCTCCTCTTCCAAGTTAGAATGGCCCACCCTTGACCTATAGTATTACAAACTTCATTTCAAATGAATGAATCACATATGGAAATTTACAAGCACGCCATCATCACAATCCACTCAAATAAAACAATAAAATAGGAAACTATCCTAAGGTCTTCCTCTAAGTATTTTTATTCTTCCCCAAACTCTTGCATAAATAAAAATAAGTATCAAATTCTTCTAGAATAAGGAAAGTATGCAAAAATAAAAGAAATTATCCCATACGCAATCCCATGACTATGACTAGTGGTAAATAAAAGAAAGCTTAGATTTTATTTAAACTCCATTGTGAGTCCTGGCAATGGCATGAAAAACTTGATGTGTATTAAATAATACCACAATGGTCCATCCCATAAAGACTCTTTACTAACGAGAGTTGATTAAAACTTAGGTTGCTTTACTTTAACCTAGCCAATAAAGAAAGAAAGAGAGAACTTTAAACTAAACTAACTAAAACATAAATTAAGAAAAGAGAGTAAACTAACTATGAAAGCAAAAGTAACTTTTTCACTAATGGAAATTAAATTAGGAAGATTATAATAAAGAAAGAAAAGAAAAATAAAGTAAATAAAGAAACTTCCTTGAAGTGGCTGCTGGAGGAGTCCTTTGTTGTGTCACTCAATAAGGCTCTTTATACGTCCTATTCTTCTTTTTCGGGCTTGAACTCTGCTTTATGGTCTTCTTATTGTGTGACACAACAAGAGCTTATACACTTACAGTCAAACCAAAGTACACTAATCTACTACCAAGCCTTTCTCATTTTCTTAACCCAACATGCTACAAATCCAATGAAATCCTTAGTAGTGCTTAGGAATTAGAAGTGTCTTGACTAACATTAGAAGGTTTTCTTCCTTTTCCTCTATTCCCAAATCCCAAAGAAATAGAAAATATGAAAGAATGATGGAATGATAGAAGGATTAGGATTGCAAGTGAAGGTGAAGAAGGGTGGAAGGAAAGTGTCGTGGAGTGTATGTAAAATTAAGGGGTAATGAGGAAGAAAGAAAGAAATGGAAGTGGGATGAAGCGCTCCCTTACTTCTTCTCTAAAGGATTTAACTTGATCATATGAGAGCTATGCCAAAGTTGATCTCTCTCCCTCTATTTCACATAGATTTAGCTTTCATGTATAAGGGAAAGGTAAGAGATCAAGATTTTTATTCTTTTTCACCTCCTATTTATAAGGTTTGAGGAAAGAAATCCCTATGGATGAATGGTTAAGATCCAAAGATGAAAGGAAGCAAGAATGGAGGATAGTGAATGTGATTTGATAGAAGGAACACTACTACACAGGACACTTTTAAATTTTGTAAAAAATGCTAATAGAAATTGGTTAAAAAATAACTTCTACCGAGGCAGCATAAAAAATTGATAACTTTTAAAGTCTTTTACTAAATAGCTTTAAAAGTCATGACTTTTGAAGTCATTTAGAAAATGACTTCAAAAGTGTTGAGTTTTGAAATCATTTAGTAAATGACTTCAAAAGTCTTTTAAAAATAAATAAATTTCACCATGCAATCACTACCTGTATTTCTATATTTGATGTGACACCTAACGAAATTTTCTTAGAATATTTTACGCACACAAAAAAAACAAACAAACATGCATTCACTTCCACATTGAGTGTAAAATATCCAAATTCATGGTTATCCATCTACATCTATCTTGAAAAGACTTTATAAATGAAACCACGACACAAGCTTTCACTATATCATCCACATTCGCTTCATTTATAAGTTTACAAACATTTGCATTTATTCTCACAGTCTGCGCTCCCCTCATTCATCATGCCATAAAAGTTATATAATTCAATGGGTATAATGAAAACCAAACCCCATATTTATTTCATTTAGAAGCTCCAAATTCACTTCATCCATTCTTACTCATTTACTGCCACACTCCAAGTCTCCACTCATTCATCTCTTTAAAAATATATATTTCAAAGAAAATAATGAAAACTAAAAGAAAACATGAAAATGAATGAAAAAATTCTTTATTATGTATTTTACATTCATGTAGTTACTCTAATGTTCTAATTGAAACTCATTACATACTCAGTCCATTTGCTTTGTATTTTTTTGAGGTTTACTCTAGAGTAACTCTTCCATTTTGCCCACTTAGAAAGATTTTCCGCCTATAATAGAAAATATTTAATTCAAGTCACATTATTGTAGCTGGATCCATAAAAAAACTATGAAAAAATATAAGATTATGACAAGTAAAAAATGTCTTACCTTTCTTAATTGGGAGACACCAACACTATTGAATATTAGAGTCCTCATGCTCATCACATAGTACTTACACTCCCAATCAGAATATTGTCTAAGGCACTATGCAACAAGGAAAACAAAAAGAATCCATAAATATTATATGTAATATTGTAAGTTTAATTAGTGGTAAATAAAGTAATTAACTATTTTCTTACCTTAGCATTCTTCCAAGTGAGTTTCAATGGTTGTGCAGTATTGGCCAGATTGGCCCATGTTAACCATGCTCCAAAAATTTAAATTTCAAGCACATTATAGTTGGATAAAAAATTATTTATCTACACATAACACATGAAAAGAATAAAATCTTACTTATTTATAATTTCTACAAGGGAAGGAGGGATGTACGATCCATAAGAATTAAAAAAGAAGCCTACCCCTATGCACATCCAAAATGAGCAGCATCCAATAAGCCCTATATGGATAGTTATATGAAATATAATTAAAGTTGACAATCTCTAAGTATACAATAACTTTGCAAGAAAACAAGAAATTAAAATTTTCCCACTATTGTATGGAATAATTAAGACCTATCCCTTAGAGCACCTGAAGATGCTTGATAAAATATTATCAACATGCCTCTCTATTAGCCATTGCTCTACCACTCCACAAATGACACTGGGGTCAAGGAATTGATAAACTATACCCTCAACCTCAAAAATGCTAGTTGCATCATTCAAGAAGCTGCATAAAAGAAATAATTATTACCTATACCATGAAAATATAACATGTAATTGTTAGTATTTTATAACAAAATATGTGCATATACCCCATGTAGGAGGCAATGTGAGGATGCTCAAGGCAAACTTGCAGTAGGTCCCCTCCCATAAGTGGAACTTCAACAATGTCATTGACAAGAACTCCCTCATTGATTCGTACAGGGTTGATTGCCCTATCTTCGTTAGTGAGAGCATAGATTAACATCAGGTATTGAGGCATGTTAGGTGGGACTTCCACACAATCCTTAGATGATTGTTGGAAAAGATGTAGAAATTTTTAGCTAAATAATATTAATCAATATGTGATGAAAAAAACAGACATATATACAAGTATCTATACCATTGGTGCTATAATAGGTGATGATGCAATGGGGGGCAATGTCAATGGTGCATGTTGTTGCTTATTAACCACATAAAGTTAATAAATAATTAAATTGAGGTCTCTAACTAAAAATTATTGATGAGGAAGATAGTATGATAAGATGGATATTGTAGACTCTATGGAAATGAATAGTGCCTCCAGCCAAGCGACATAATATGCAACTCCTACCCAATGGTTATAATATTTTCCATTACTAAAGGGAATGGTATGCTAGCATTCACATCCAAAGACATGGTAGTGGAGACTTGCTTAGTTTGTGGCGGCATACTAATTTCCTATCAAATGATTGATTCATGCTCATAGAGTGACCCATTTGCCATGATGTTTTGATGGGAATCCAAGGCCAATAGGCATTGACCCACTGCAAATCAAATATACAATAGAGAGGTTGAGATAGAGAATTATTATATAAGGATAATGAAAATTTTTAATTTTATCTATATATATACCTCTTTGGCTAGAATTTATTTTTTTAAGGGACACCTATTGTCCTTCATGAATTTCATCAATTGGAAAATTGTAGCTAGCAATTGATGGAGGTATAGGGGCATGATGAGAATTATATGCTCAGGATTGAGAAACTATCATCAAACCTCCTTTACACAACTGAGTAAATATATTCCATTTTTATTTTCTGAACCAACTCATTGTAGGCCTCCTAATCTTGAACTGTAGGCAAAATTTTACCAAAGAATTTAGAAGGAACAATATTGTACCCCATGCCCCTAACAAGCCTAGCGTGGTCCTTCTTATTTCCCTTAGCCCTACACAAGATGTCATCATCCGCACTAGTGCTGCTTAGAGTTGATGCACTTGTGCTTCTTGGGTAAGATTGTCATGCAAAATTTAATTAGAAAGGAATGATCATGTCATATAATCAATTCTATAAAATTGATAGGCAGATGGAGCCACTTACAATGCGAGAAACAATCTATATAGTAGTTTCATCTTAGAATGTTTGGCTAGTACGACCCACTGAATACACCATCTTCCAAAGGATGGAGCGATCAATGGATTCCATAGTCCCAAATTTATTTTGCTATCAAGCAAGACACTATAGTTAGAGAATAGAATGTATATAACTATAGTAGCATTAATTTGAAAGGAATAAATTGTCACAGATGCTTAGTTCTTGCTCTTCTAAACAAGAGTAGCTCAACCTAGACAATTGTGCTACATATTAGTTTCTTGCACCTCTCTTCCTCTTGCACTCTTTGCCTACACATTTGTACATACGTAATCAAGTGTAATAATCGAATGTTACATGTAATTAATTAAATGAAACATTATTTTTTCCCATACCTCAAATTCAACAGACGTGAGGTACTATATGAATGTATTCCACATGTCCTAGTCAATGACATCAAAATAAATGGCAAGCACTATGAACAGCCTCAACAGATCATTGACATATGGAGCTATATAATTGCAAACAAGGTAGTTCTTCCATTTTTTCTATTGCTCACTAGTCTTGTAAAGCACACATCTTCTTCTAGCCAGGTAAGTCAAAGGCAACCTACAAAGCATGCAACACATTACTATTTTTGAAAATAAGGTATGTTATTAGTTATATAATACATATTATTAATGTTTACCTACCTTCACCATTTCCCATATGGATTCTTTTGTCTAGAATGGCTCAAGTCTCCAATCATCAATTGTGATAGGAACTATGCTTCTTATTGTGGAGCAAAGAAAATTACTATAAGAGGCTGCATTCTCACCTATCTCTTGCCCCCTACTATTATATTAAATAGTTTCATTAGTTCCCTTCAACTTTGTCTTGATAATCCTTTCCATTGTTGGTCACTCTCTACCCTTTCCCTTTTGAGTAGTGCTCATGTTGGCCTCTTGTTCCTGCTTTTCATTTTACCCATATTCTTCATTTTGATATTGTTCTTGTTCCATCTTTACTACAAATAAGAACATAATGATATTAGAACAATGAGATAAAAAAAGGCCATGTAATCCATTTAAAGAAAACAAACTAACATGATATAGGTGGCAAACAAACCAAATGCAAATCAAATAAAACATACATGAAAATAGAAACTTTCTAAGTATAGAAATTTCTAAATTTAACCTTTCCTAAAACTAAACCTAAAAACTAGCTAAACTATTCTGAAGATGCAACAACCTTAAGCAGTGAAACCTAAACCTAACATAGAATGCCATTAAACTTATCAATGAAGAGCAACCTCTAAATATGGACTAACAAGAGTGTGCATGATGCATGTATAGTGCACATGGGGATAAGAGAAAGAGTGCATGGAATAATCTAATGTGTAATGCATGAATCTTAGGACTATTGCACATGGAGTTGCTGATATGTTCGTGCATGAAATCTAAACAATAAATAGTCTAAATAGAAAATCATAAACCATAGCAATCAAGAAAGGAACAAGAGCAATGAACTACTTAACCTAGAAATTAAAAGTGTTATGACCAAAGAACACAAGCAAGAGGGAACCGTGGAGGGTTGGAATAGAGTAGTTAAGAAGCAGCTAAGGAACACAGTCCTTACTAAAATTATCTAGCCTAACCAAGATAATGAGAATTTTTGTCCTAGATTAAAGAAGGAACTTAACTTAAATGCAAGACATGTAAAAATGCTAAAATAAACTAACTTGAAAACTTTCCTAAAAACTTTCCTCAGCTTAAAACCTTCTAAATTTAGAACCTATCTAAATTGATTACTTTTTAAACATAAAAATTAGAAATTTCCTAAATGATGCAACCAACTAATGGGGACTACCATGCCAAGCTAAGCAATGATCCAATCATTCACCACGCCATGAATTCAAAAGACATCATTAAATAACAAATCTAAGGGAAGTGTAACTAGAACCATGCTTATGACCATAGGATGGGATGCATGATTCTAGTGAGTTTCCTCACTATGAAATCTCACAAATATGATGTAAAATATGTAAATTGCAGCAATGAAAGTGCATGGACAAAAATGAACTACTTACCTTAAATTAAAAGAACAAGATATAACAACATGCTAAACATTCCTAAGATTGTGAACATGCTAAACATCTACGTAATCTAAGATTCAATCTCTTAAAGAAGACTTAAACTTGCATGAAAGAATAATACTAGAAGATCTAATATTACTAATCATGTATCAAACTTCCACAACTTCACCCAAAAACTCCTTAGAATCATGTGCATGACACTTAGAGTGGTGAGCATGGAATCAAGGTGCTTTCGATTAAATTAAAAACTCTTACTTGAATAGTAAACTATGAACTAGAAATATGTAAACAACTAAACATGTAAAACAACTTAAAGCAACATCCATCAACAAGAGAGAGGATCAAGAATCATCAAGATGCCATTCATTCAAATGGAGAAGTACTGGGATGGTATGCATTATTCATGAAGTAGGCACACCGTGCCTACATCATGTGAACCCAAAATAATTCCCAAAACATCTCAAACACTATCCTAATCTCTAAGAAATAGTCTTGTGAACCACTAAGGAAAAACTATTGAATAAGTTCAAAAAGGAAGCATGGGAATGGCAGCACGACCAAGAAATTTAAGCAAAGTGATGAAGAGTATAACCAATGGATTCAAGGTGACTTTCACTTGGCTATCACTTCCAAGGAACATAAGCTTGGATCTTTTGATCAACAAGCAATAAGATTTAAAGGAATGGGAAGGCATTTAACAAATTCTTATGCATGGAACTAAGCAATAATAAAGGTTCAAGAAGAAAAACAAAAAAAGAAATAACAACCAACGTTTTAATCTAGGAACTAAGAACTAAGCTTGGCCTAGGCATGGAACACTTAGAGAGGAATAACTACCCTTGAAGGAATGTTTTGAAGGCTTAGAGAGGAAAAGAAAAAGGGGGGCAGGGGGTTTCCAATGGTGGTTGCCACGGTGAGAGGGGGAAGTGTCGGGGGTGGTTTACGAGGGAGAGGGGGAGGTGTCAAGTGGTGTTGCTACCACAGAGAGAGGGTAAGGGGGGGGTGAGGACTTCAAGGGGTGGTCATTAGAGGGAGAGGGGTGGTGAGGGTGTTGGATGAGTCACCACTACACAGAGAGGGTGACAAGGGGGGGCGAGGACTTTGAGGGGTGGTCCCAATAGGGAGAAGGGAGGGGATGATCGAGTGGTTGTCGCCACTGCATGGAGAGGGTGAGAGGGGGGCAAGGGCTTTGAGCCATAGGGAGAGGGGGCAGTGTCAGGAGGTGGTTACCACTATAGGGAGAGGGTGAGAAGGGGGGCAGGGGCTTTGGGGGTGGTGCCATTGGGAGGGGGTGGCTTAGGTGGTGTCGATGCCACAATGAAAGGGTGAGAAGAGGGTAGGCCTTCGAGGGTTGCTTACTATAGGGAGTTGTGGGGGCTTCAGGGTGGTTCCGCCTCCACAGGGAGAGGGTGAGAAGGAGGTGTGGACTTTGATAGGTGGTCACTAGAAGGAGATGGGGGGCGTCTGGTGGTGACCACTGCCGTAAGAGAGAAGGTGAGAAGGGGTCAAGGGCTTCAGGGAGTGATAATTGCAAGGAGGGGGGATCGGGTGGTGGTCACCATTGCTGGGAGAGAGTGAGCAGGGGAATGAGGAGCTTCAAGGGGTGTTCACCACAAGGAGAGCAGGGTGCACTATCTGGTTGTGTTCATGGCTATAAGGAGAGGGGGGGCATGGTTTCAAGTAGTGGTTGCCACAGGGCCACGAAGGTGAAGAGAGGGTTAGGGGGGTTTTTAGCAAGGAGGTAGGGGAGAAGAGGGGTCATGGGGTGGAGGTTAAGGTGAGTGGAAGAGGGGGGATATACCTTAATGAAGAGGTGCCAGAAGCAAATGGTGGGGTGAAAAATTTCGATGGTCTAAACGACTTTAAAAATGGTGATTTTTAAAATTATTTTTTTAATGATTTTAAAAATTAGTTTTTAAAGTCCTTTAGCTTAAACAACTTTAAAAATCATTGTTTTTAAAGTCATTTTTTAGATGAATTTTAAAAATTATTAAGATATAATATATTTTTCACTTCAAATATATTTATTTCACTTTACAATCTATTAATTAAATATAATAAAACATATTTTTTATGATATTCAACATTGGTTCACTCATTCTGTACATAATAAATATGAGAATATGCAAAAGAATTTACTTTTCAAATAAATCTTCATTTACATATGTATATAATGCCACATATATAGTATTTATCTCACTTTAATTTATATAGCATATGATAAAAGAGCTAATTGTTAATCTAGAATTATTACAACTCACTAATTCTCTCCACATAGCCCCCTCATATATTATTTTCAACCAAGCACCCTCCTCACCATTACGATGGACATAATCCTCATTCTCACCAAGTACTTTGATTGATGAGATTGTTTTAGTAATATAAGGGTAATCTATTTCAGTATCTCCTAAGTTGTTATCATCATAAAAATGCCTCAGATGGGATGATAAAATAGTTGACCATCTCTTATCAAGTTTGTCTTCTACATAAAATACTTGTTTTGCTTGAGATGTCAAAATAAATTAATCATTTTTATAGCCAATCTTGTTGAGGTCAGCCAATATCAATCTAAGGGCATCAATTTTAATGTTGTCTTTGTTGTGTTCCTCCCAATCACACTTGAACACAACCATAATTTTATCAGTATAATCCAAGGCCCATAGCTCTCTTATAACCATATAATAAATATCATCTGCCACTATTCCTATTATCCTTTGAACTAGAAAAGAATGTAGAATTGGCAACTAATCCAACCTCACTATTATGTTGCACTCTTCAGTTATCAAGGTCCTTTGTGTTAAAGTGATAACCATTGATGGCATATCTAACATATTTTATTACTTCTGGTGGTAGTCCCATCGCCATCTAACCCAATGATTTAGATATATCATTGCCTACTAGTTCTCGCTAATACACACACACAAAATGTAATATGTTAAGTGTGAATTCTTTCATTTTACCTTTTGATGGAGCCATGTATTGAAAGTATGCCAATGCTCAAATTGCAACCACTTCTATTTCTTTGCATAATTTGCATTCTCTCCCTTGAGGACATCCATATGCTCACTATACACTATAATTAATGGGGTGATCTAACAAAGTATAATCATTAATAATTAATTTTAACTAAGTGCATGTTCAATTTTCTTAGTGTATGGTTGGAGTTCATCAACATTTTACAACACATAAAGATGCACTTAATCCCATTCTTTATAGTTAACTATTGATACACAACCACTCGATAGAGGATAGCCAACCTTGGGATCATGAAATGCAACTAATTATTTCTTTCCTGGAATTCCAATTAAATCCACTTCTTTTAAGTACTTTGTGCAAAACTCCACTGGTTTCTCTACCATATAACATTCTTCTATACACCCCTCTAGCCAATTATTATTTCATACATACCCTCTTAAAATTTTCATCTACCTCTCAAATAGGCACATCCATCCCAAGTAAACTAGCCCACAAAGTCTAACCTCATCAATAAGTTACACTATTAAGTGTACCATGATGTTAAAGAAAAATGGTGTGAAGATTGTCTCAAGCTCATATATAGTTGTCACTAAATGTCCTTTAGTTTTTTGTAATTTTGAAATATCCACCACCTTATCGCACAAAGCATTAAAGATTTAGGCGAATTTTATAATATCTCCCCTAACTTATCTAGTAGCACTAAACCTATTGCTAAAGGCAGGAGTTGGCCATCATGGGACTTCATTCCCAACAACTTCAACTCTTCCATGGAGATAATGTTCTAAAAGTTTGAAGAGTAGCCATCCGAGACTTTGACTTTGAACAAGGTTTTACACTCTATTCTTCTCTTATCTCTATCAAGCATATAATTTGCTTTAGCCAGCTATGTTCCTTGACTACATCTATTTAGTGGATGTAATCTCCTCTTCAAACCCATCTTCATAAGATCTATTCAAGCGGCAAGTCCATCCTTTATTTTTCTTGAGATGTCAAGCAAGGTATTGGTCAAGATTTCACACACATTCTTCTCAATATACATGACATCAAGCACATGGCATAGATAAAGTGATTTCTAGTATGTAAGCCATAAGAATATTGATTTCTTCTTTTAACAACTTATGCAACTGCTTTCACCTACACATTTACTTGATTTCTTCTTTTCTCACAAGACATTAACATTTTCAACTTGCTCCAATACTTGTCATCTTGTCAACATCTTTGGAAGTGTCTTTGTCTCTACACTATCGTTAAATTCTCCGTTCTTAAAATAGCATGGATGGTCTTTGTGCAACCATCTTTAGTGGTTAAGGAATGCCATTTTCATGCCATGTTTAAGTTGTACAATACATGTTTGATCACTACAGATAGGACAAGCATTGTATCCCTTCATGGTGCATCTAGATACATTACCACATGCAGGGAAGTTGCTTATTGTCCACAATAATATAGCTTTTATGGTGGGTGACTCTTTCCTAAATGTATCGTATGCTTCAACACCTATGTCCCATAATGTCTCAAAATCATCGATTAAGGGATCCAAGTACACGTCAATGTCATTCTCTGGCTGCTTTAGACCTAATATCAACATAGTTAACATCATGAACTTCCTCTTCATGCATAGGAACAATGGGAGTATGTAACAAACTAATATAATGGGTCAACAACTATACTTACTGCTCATAGAACCATGGGGATTAATACCATAAGCAGAATGCAAGTTGTAGGTTCCTAGGTTCTTTACCAGAATTATCCCACATGAGTCTACGAAATTCCATGCTAAGCTATCTTCTTAATGGCATGAAAAGCTATCAACTACTCTGTCCTTGGCATGCCATACTAATTTATTCACTATTTCTATAATATGGAACATTCTTTTGAACCTTGAAATAGGGGGAAAATACTGTACAACCTTTGTAGGAAAGTCTGTAACTGTTTTAGTTGAATTCTTCTTTAACTTCCATCTTGATTGTCCACAAGTTGGCATGTAGCTTTATCCTTGTGCTCCTTCCTATACAAGATGCAATCACTAAAATACACATGTATTTTCTCATACTTCAACCCTAGTGCAACCAGGATTTTTTTTTTTTGCCTCCCATTTAGACTTTTCCAATTTATTATCCTTCTGTAACATCTTAACCACTACTTTCAAGACTTCTATAAAACCTTGATTTAAAATAGAAAATCATAATTTCATATTGTAAAGTTCTACCACTAAAAATAACTTGGTTTAATCTTTACAATTAGGGTAGAATGGCTCATCGACTACCTCTAATATTGTAGTACGAAATTGTTCAAGGTCATCTTGGAAGTCATCATATGTGTCTTGAAACATCGGTATAGCTATACTATTTACAATGCTTCCTACAGTGTCTTCATATCTTCCAAGCCTTGTTGAGGGCCTATGCTGCAATGACCTGGGGTATTAAAACACTTTTAAATGTTTATTTTCAAAATATGGAATGCTTAATTTGTAAAAATTTTAAATAGCAAAAAATACTTTCTTTGAAATTCATTTCTAAAATCCTAAATGTCATTTTCACTCTCTTACATATATACATATTTTGATTATAACATATATTTCTACTGACTTAATCAATAGAAATTCATTTATTGAAAACAGGACCCATCCAGTGGTTGACAAACATAGCCTTTATATTTGCTACATGAAATGTCCAAAGTTCACAAATCCAAATATCTAACTACACAATACAAGAATTTCCTTTAGAGTATATACCCTTGATCAATAGTATGGTTGTTGTATTTCCCTATCATATCTATCCACTTCTGTCTATCTGTATCTAAGATATCATAAACATTCAAACATTTACAATATCTCAACAAGCTATGCTTAGTAGGGTATTTAAGAAGCATATGGAATGTAAAACATAATCTATAATTCAATAATTCTTTCATAATTCCAACATTCACATCCATCAAATTTCGTATGAATTAAGTAATTCAATTTCCATGAACCATACTCTGTCAAGTAACTCTATCATGTAATTTCTCATGTGAAATCTTCTATTAATATATATTCTCCAATAATTCCAAATCATATCATATATACGTAAATGGTAAAACTGTAAAAAATAGTTAATATCTTCAATAACAATACCACAATATTCACACCCAGACTATACTGGGTTCAATATCCATACCCTTCACGGGATCCATTATCACATTCAATAATCATACCCCTTTCATGTGGGGTCAATAATTATGTTTAACAACCATGCTCCATATACTGGATTCATAATCATTCATACCCTTTTACAGGGGTAAATAATCATCTAGTCTTTGCTGAAAAATATCCCTTCATGGGAAATATAGGTAATGAGCTCATACTAGACATCTTATCATGCCATATCATAAGGCTTCTCATTATGCCATGCATCATAGTTAAAAATACATAACGGACTACTATGCTGTAGTCCAATCTATACTAGTTCACCTGGATAACTACTAAGGTACTCCACTAATACCACGGTGGAAAAATACACAATGTCATGTCTAATTGGGACACAAACTGTCACAATAGATGGCCTTCCCATAATTGCCCCACCCAACATTTTCCCTTGCTTTGGTCATGGTATTCATAACATCATCAATTTCAAAGCGCGAGTGGTCAAACCCTTCAACTCTCTTGGTATAATATCCCCAGGCTTATGCCTTTTGAAAACAAAATTCATAGGCCTCCATGCCCATATGGAAAATATTGATAATATTAGCAAGCTATTTGCTTGTTCATAAAAATATGTAATAACATCATCATTCTCATATGTTGGTATACATATACCAAGGATATAATTTCACACCTAAGTTTAGGGATAAACATTTAATGTAAATGGTACCTATGTCCATTAATTTGGTATTAATATACCAAGGATGTAATTTCACATCTAAGTTTAGGGATAAACATTTAATGTAAGTGGTACCCATGTACCATGCATGAAATTTCTTAACCTAATCAGATAATGTAATTTAAATACATGCTTTTCAAATAATGATCACATAATTCTAGTCATATGATGATTATATCATTCTAATTAAATCACAAGACATTTAATAATTAAATCCTACCAATTTATGATCATTCTACTTGATAAATAATTTTAATTCTATAATCTCATAACTTTAAATAAGATCATATTTAACACATAGATCTTGCAATTTAAGGAAATGCATTCTTAACGTTCCACCTACCTTAAATGCAATAATCCCCAATACTTACAAAAATCAATGATCTTGTAGACGTAGAAATTTATGTATCTGTCAATTCATATATACAGATAATGTCATTTTCTATCTCTTGGTCATCATAATTTTAGATGATCTTGTATTTGTCCTTCTTTGATCATATCTATCCTCTTTCAGGATTTTTCTAATCATTTCATTCTGACCCTTGATTAACATTTTAGGGTCTAAATTTCTTTGTGTCCTTTAATCTTGACTAATAACAATTGATCTATAAATCTGACGATTGGACTGACTTTTGATCTGTCAGATCTAAGTTTTGAAATTATTTTCTAATCCTAATTATTCATGTACATCTCATTGATCTTTGATCATTTCTAAGTTGATGATCTTGATCTTTATAGATTTCTGGTCTTTTTTGTGCATCATCAATTCATGGTTATAATCAAAATCAATGGTTTAGATCTTATATCTTCTAATTTCCATTGATCTTAGTTTGATCTATAATCTATTTCATTTTTTCAAGGTTTGATCTATTAATTTTAGATCTCCCTTTTAGCATCCTTGATCATCATGATCTTACATTTGATCTTCCTTGATCATAATCATCTTACTTAAAGGCTTTTCTTGATCCTTTAATTTTAGCCTTTGATTATTAATCTATGTTCTAGATCACTTAATACATCTTGATCTTGACTATTTTGTATACTCTAAATAATATTCCTAAGTTAAATGATGCACAGCCAACCTTAGTATGTTTGCTTATTGAGCAATGTATTGATTATTTTTCCTAAATATAGATAGCTCCTCCTTTATATTCAGAATTGACTAATGCTTACTTGTTAGGTTTTGCTCTAAAAGTTGTTAATACAATCCTCATGTAAGGAGGTGCTTAGACTTCAACAAATGTCAATGGAAGGCATGGGAAAATCACTTGGATTTTGGTTACTCACTATAAGCACAATGTTCAGAATTCACTAGAGTGACAATAGATCTTATCTTTTTACAAGGGTCCTATGAGCTCTTTACCCTAAGTCTCTTTTTTACTTGATTTTAAACTTATATCCAAGAACTTGATCATGACATTCAAGGATGTTGATTAATTATTAAGTGGGATAAGGATTTAGTAATCACACTTAGTCCTTATCTCATAAGAGTTACTACGAGCCCTTACTATCATTAATTTCACTTTGTCATAAAGTTGTAAATATACAAAAATGTAAATATAAGTTTAGATTAATCATATTTTAAATTTTTTATAATTTTTAAGTTAATTTGTTATTATTACACATTATGCTAAATCTTGACTATTGATTAAGTTTAACAAATCAATCTATGAATAAATATGATGCAATTCTACTAAAATTTAATGACTTCAATAATCATAATGCATATCCAAATTTCTGAGTTGATCCAATGGTCAGATCTAATTTTGATTCATTAGATCTAGGGTTTTGATCACATCAAGGGCTCATATGGTAATCTCTCATTGAAATAAGATTTGACCCATTAATTCATGTTATCTCATCAATATATCATGTTTTCATTCAAACAAATGGCCTAATCATCTTTGATCTAGCTAATCAAAGCTATTAGTGAGGTTTTTGGCTATGGATCAACATAAATAGTACTCAAATTTTAAATTTTATGGGTTCAGTATATTCTACTCTTCAATACGAATCCAACAAATCTTTTCAATGTCAATTTGGACTTGTATTAAGTTCTGAATTGCATTTTGAAGTTGTCAGACAATTTCAACGATCCAAATTTGATCCAGACATCAAGGATGCAAAAAGACAGAGTGGGTTACATCTCTATCTCTAGGACACAACATGCATTGTGGTCATTCTGTGACTGCTCCATATGCACATGTACGCATAGAGGCGTGCCTAGAGGGTGCACCACTGTCTACGTTCTATGATCACTTCATGAACATATATCTCCAAAGATTAATGAGACGGTCCAATCTGGACCATCAGATCGCCATTCTTTAGATCAACAGTCAAGATGAAATAGAAAGCTTACTCTAATTGACTTTCCTAAGGTTTTTGGGCCCCAAGAATCTATTGGAAGGCTTAAATTTTCTATCTATGTCATCGTTGATAGATTTTTTGTCATGTATCACTGGTACTAGTTTCACTAGTGAATCTCACCGAAAAACTAGTCTGGTGACCCCAAACCTAAAGGAAATTGCTAGAAATGGAAGATGGAAGAAAAGTGGCCTATTTAGAAACGTCTAGAGAGAAAGTTGCCGATAAGAGAGAAATATACCAAAATATATATACAGTTCAATTTGGTTTTCCAGTGAGATTCCACAATAATACGCCATTGATCATCAAATAAACAAAGGGGAAATGGAGATAGAGTTTAGCCAAAGGGTTTCGATCACCAGATGACGATAGAAATTGGATGGCTAATTGAAACAAGGGCTTTTGGGCAGAAACCCTACTCTGTCAGTGAGAACTCTAAACTAGAAAGGAGTTGTCAGGCGCATCTAGGGACGCATTTCCAGAGGAAAGAGAAAGGGGAAAGAGGGAGGAGAAAGAGAAAGAGAAAGAGAAAGGGAGAAGAGGGAGAGTTGGGGAATTTCCAATAGAATTTTATGAAAATTTTGGTGGAAATTTTTGAGCTATTTATAAGCAAAATTTTGATTTTTTATTAATTTTTATATTTTATCATTTGATCCACTAAAAATTATTTAATGGTTGTGGAAATTCCACAACCTCCATTATTAGCTAGGTGCTAGCTAATTCATGCCTTACATCATTGTTGACTTCACATTTTTACCCAACTTTGTGAGCCCCACTCAAAGGTTAAATTACCATTTTTCCCTAATTCCAAAATTTGAGAAAAATATGGATTTTTCATCTAAACTCCAATTTTAGCATGCTTATAGCCATTGGACTCACGTTTTTGAATAGATTCCAAATATCCATGTCTCAACTCTTGATTCTATTTCTATAGAAAGTTGATTTTCTTAGAACTTAAATTTCTTGTTCTATTTTCAAATTTTCAATTTCTCACTTTTAATAAATCAAATATATTCATAAAAATTGGGGTTATTACATATGTGAAAGTTCTTCTCCTTGCCAAATTCATGGGAGATAGCTTTCATTGATTCCATTAAAGCACAAGTGTTGTCTCCTCGCATAGAGAAGTCTCCTCACATAGACTAGTCGTCCGAGCATATTTGTCCATTATCTTAAGAAATTGAAACAAATCTATGCGAGGAGACTTGTTAGACACAAAAAGTTTTAGGTCAAGCACTTGGTATACAAGAATTATAAGTATTCAATATAACTAAAGTATATCCTTGTAGACATATAAATATTTTTAATTAACAATGAAAAAAGAAAAGCAAAATATGACATATACATTTAAAAGGAAATATAACTTTAAAAAGGGAAGTTTCTAACTATAACCATGCAAAAATTCCTCAATATATGCATGTGTGTGCTTGTGTGTGTGACAAACAAAGAGATACTAACTAACACTCAAAAATCGATATTGACCATGAATATGTGAATGTCGTTCCAATTCACAATTGGAATTTTGTTGAGGATAGCCACAAGGAAAATCAACATATATTTTGTGGATCGATGAAGATAGTTAAAAAGAGCAAAGAAAAATTCATTGAAATAACTCTTAAAAGAAAGTAGTAATTTTAATGTGATTTCTTACAAATGACTTTAAAAGTCTAAACTTTTAAGTAATTTACATAAAATGACTTTTTCCACGAACAAAATCATTTCATGCCATACTAAAAGTCACTATTTTTAAAGTCATTTTTTCAAACAACTTTAAAAACTAATCTATTTTTCACTTCCAATATATTTTATTTTAGTACTTTACAATATCTTACATAAACACACAATGAAAATTATTTTTATGATAGCCAACATTGATTCATGCATTCTTTGGACACACACACAAACACATGAGCAAGGAAATTAAAATACTTTGGAATAAATCCTCATTTATCATCCTTTTATTACATATATAAAAGGTTACATATTATTAGATCTTATTAATACAAGATCATGATCAAAGAGCTAATCTGAAACAATTTCATCAAAGTTGACCCCTAGTATTTAGCTGACACCACTCTAGGGGAAGAAAGGGTAAAGCATTATGCTGCAACTTCCTCAACCAACTTTATGGTACCATATCTCTTCATCAAATGCTAATTTTGGACAAGAACCACAAATCATAATGCCTTTTCTCCAATGAGGATACAGAGAGAAGCAATTGTTATTTGCATTGAAATCATACGAGTTTTTTCAAAATCATGAGGATTTAATACACTTCTTAACTGCATCATCTTTAATGACAAAACCCACTTGTTCTAGAAAATGCAAATGGAGAGAGTTGGTAATAAGAAAGTCATGCATGATAAAAAAAGAGGTTTTAGTTTTCTTGTAGTGTTTTTCATGCCACAAATAATCCAAATATCCAAAATGGAATGCAAGAAGGGAAACAAGGAAGAGAGAGACACAAGGACCAAAGGAGGAGGTCATCATGCCACCCATGAAATGAAGAACATGGTCAGTTGAAACACACATTCTGTACATAATAAATACAAGAATATGATAAAGACCTAGGTACCATGCAAAAAATCTTCAAACATGCATATGTAATATATGGGACAAACAAAAGAGATACTAACCAAGACTCAAAAATCAAAATTGACCAAGAATGTATAAATATTATTCCAATGCATAGTTGGGATTGGGTCCACCCACAATGATAATCAACCTATATATATGAGCTTCATTTTGTGTATAGATGAAGATATTCCAAAAAACAAATCAAAAGTCAATATAAAATTATTAAAACAAAGTATTACTTTAAAACTATACACTTTTAAAGTCATTTATATCAAACACATTTAAAAGGCTAAACTTTTAAAGTATTTTATTAAAAAACAACTTTAATATTACTAGCTTATAATGTCATTTAAAAAGAAAATGATTTTAAAAGTTTTAGACTTTTGTAGTCTTTTGATTCAAGCGACTTCAAAAGTGCAGTATTTTAAAGTCATTTTTAAAAGCCTATACTTTTAAAGTCATTTAGAATAAAACGACTTTAAAGATGTAGGCTTTTGAAGTCATTTGATTCAAAAGACTTTAAAAATCCTTTCCCATATAAAAATTCATCTTTGCACCAGACTAAAGAAGTCATTTTTCAATGAAATGACTTCTTACGTGTGATTCTTAAAGAATTTTTTTTTTTCTAAATGACTTGTAAAACATTTACAAAGTTGGTAGTCAAAATAACGACTTCTTTATACCAACTTTAAAAGCCTTATGTGTAATAGTGGAAGGTAAGTAAAGAGAAGGGAGGAGGCATGAATTTCTATTTTAGAAAGTGGGATAGAGTTTGGCATTGGTAAAGTAAGAAAATGGAGTGGAAGAAGGAAAGGTAGGTGGTATGGTGGTTAGAAAAGTAGATTTGAGTGGTTTGGAAAGATTACTTAATTGAGAATGAAGACTAAAGAATAAGGAAAGTGATTTGACTTTTGGTCAAAAATAGAAGGTTGGTAGGGGGCATGAAATTCAAATTGGAAAGTTGGAGATGAGTGGAAGAAAATATTATGGAAGGGGAAAGAAAAAAGTCTTAAGGTTGAAGGGAATTAATGAAGAAAGGAAAGAATTAAAAAGAAAGGTTAAGGAGGTATCTTAGTAGTGAAGGGAAGGAAGTATAAAATAGGAAAGTGACTGTGGAGGAAGGGAAGGAGGCATGAATCTCAAATAGGAAAGTGGAGGTCCAAAAATAAAAAGGAAGAAGAAGGAAATGGTAAGGAATATGTAGGAAAAGAAATTGGTAGGGAGAAAAGTGAAAGAAATAAAAAGTTGGTAGAGGAATCTAGGGTTTTTCATATGTAGAAAGTTTTAAGGAGGGTGGACATGGAATGCACATGGATGTGTGTGTAAGTGATTTAGAAACCTTAAGATGTGTGGACCTTTGGACAAGATTGGATGGTTGTAATATTCCTTTTCTTAGGTTTTGGTTTGAATTTTCAACCTAGGGAAGGTGGTTGCTTCCTTATTTTCATCACTGCAATCCTAGCCCTTAGATCATACCTACCTTTACTTAGATGGATGGCAATAAGTGTTTAATTTTGCATAAAAACCACCCAATGAGTTACCGATGTGTTATATCTTATAGGGGTAAATTAGGGTTTTTTTCCAAAATTCGTAACACATGTATTTTTTATCTAATGAATCAACAATTTGACATTTTGTAGGTTCAGGTAATTATGCAATTAATTATATTTTTTAGGATTTAATTAGTATTTTTTACTTTTTATAGGAAGCGAGATGATGATCTGACAGTCGAGATCGATCGAGATGAAAATTGACGATCAAGATCAAAAGATTGAGTCAAAGACTCAAAGTCATCACTTCAACATGAGATTAAGTGTCTAGTTCATCTTTAGATCGCATGAATATGGAATAGAAGGAGTCAAAGGTGGCCAAAGTGGGCCCATGGACAAGCCACGCAAAGTCTCACCTTTTGCATGGGTTTCACTTAAGCCACCTACCCATATGCAAGCCATGAACAAGGTGATTAAGTCAAGAAATCCATCAAAGCCAACTATAAAGCCAAGCTAATAGAGATATCAAGCCACATAAGCAAGCTACATGGAAGGCCATAATTAGAGGAGAATCTAAAGAATTATCCTTACTTTTTTGAATTTTAGATATTAATAGCTCGATAATGGATATCTCCTTTTTCCAAAAGTTAGCATGTGAACCAATAGGAAGTTACCTCTCCAATTTTATTATTTTTTAATGTTTTTCTCACTTTTTTCATTCTCTCCACCTCACCTTGAAGAAGCACTACGAATTTCGCTTTCGCACCAAAGAATCCTAACTTTCTAAAACTCTTCCACCTTCTCAACTTCATCCTTGACCAGCCAATCATCTTTTTCCACCTTAACCCTTCTTTCTTACTAACCTTTTATGCTCTTATTATTATTATTCAACCAGTTAATGTTTTATTGGTTGAAGATGGCGTATTTCATCCTAAGTCTAGACAACTCCTCTTACTTCCAATTGACTAAGGCTTACTAATTGAATGGGTGAACACAAAGTGGTTACTTCAATCCTCATGTAAGGAGGCGTTTAGACTTCATAAATGTCAATAGAAGGTAGGGGAAGAGCAAGGCTCTATTAGAAAACTGCCTTAACTACCATGTTCAACATTCACTAGAGT
Organism: Warburgia ugandensis; assembly: GCA_035236585.1. Taxonomy (NCBI): domain Eukaryota; kingdom Viridiplantae; phylum Streptophyta; class Magnoliopsida; order Canellales; family Canellaceae; genus Warburgia; species Warburgia ugandensis. The sequence continues at coordinate 49,578,521 of CP141133.1, read as the reverse complement.
GCCCTTAACTCAACCTTTCATAAGGTTCCTATGAGCATTTTAACCCTAAGTACTCTTTCTAATTGATTTTAATTAAATCCATGAATATTTAAAATGTCATTCATGAGATTTATTATTCTCCTAGTTTGGGCCAAGGATTTGATAATCTTTAGATTATCCTACTAACTATAGCCCTTATTATGATTATACTTCATAATGTATATGTATTTAGTGAAGTCCATCTATATGTCATCAATTACCTCTTTTAAGGTATTTTTCATAATTCTACGATTAAAAGAAATTACACTAATAATTCTAAGAAATTTAAAGACAATCATGCTAAAATTGAAAGTATTGACCTGAATTTAAATTTGCTATTTAAAAGAAATTAACAAATAATATTACAACATCTTATTCTAAGAAATTAAAGATAAATACACTAAAATTGAAAAATAGATACGGATCATAATTAAATCAAATTTACTGTAAGTTACAATTAATTACGCATGTGATCAAGTTGTCCTTATGATCCAACCATCCGATTTGTCCATCTTTTAAATCTATGGTTGATATTCCACTAAGAATGTAGCCATTGATCCTTTATGTTTCTGTTTGATCCAACATCATAATAACATGATCCTAACCTTAGATCATTCAATTTATAGGTTCAATTGTCTTGATCATTCTTTATCCATTCGATGAAGGAGATCCATTGAAATTTTCCATGACCATTTTCTCATTTAAGGGCCTACAACTTGATTTATTTCATATCAATCCAATCCAACCATCCCCATGCTATTTTATCATCATTAGATCTTTAGTGGATCTAGATTTTCAATTCTAATCACCCTATATCTACTTGATCAAGGGTGTAAGTAAGAGTATTTTTAATTAACAGAAAATTTTGATACTTAAAAAAAATGAGCTCTTAATTGAAGAAACAAGATTTCAGTTAAAAAAATCAATGGCCCAGATTTGATCTAGCCATTAGAATGTGTTTTAGAGGATCTGAAACATGGCAAGATGATCTGGAATGTAACTAGACTATCCCAAAATGTGGCTAAACAATCTGAGTGGGGTCAAGCTCAGATCAATGCTTGATCTCGGAGATTGGTTAAGACAATCTGATCTAGATCGAATCGACCCTTCTCCAAATCTCCCAAATCTGAAACATCCAAGGGCTAATATTTTTTACCCTAGGGTTTTGGACCCTTCTAGATCAATTGGATAGGTTAGATTTTCCATCTGAGCCCTCCATCTAGAAATGAAGGGTGGTTCTTGTCCTTACTTAATTTTTATAATTTTTAACTTAAACCTAATTTCAAAAAAATAAAAATTACATAAACTAACATGAATTCAATATAATAAGAGTTTTCACCTACCTGATTGGAGAAAAGCATAGATTTTGCATCCCAATTTAAAGAATTATCCTCTTGATGATAAGATAGCCCTATAACCACTTATTTTGTGATTTGTAGTTGATTGCACTGTTGGATCTTGAAATTGATTTGAGGATTTTGTAGATAAGGTAGTATAGGACAATATGAATGGTGGGATTTGGGATATTTGATTTGGAATAGAATGCTTAATTGAATTTAGGTCTCTTGTTCCAATCTAGAGAGGGGAGAGAGAAAGTGAAAGAAGAGAGATTTTTGGGAGTTTTGGGAATGAATCTAGATCTCTGTTTTTAGGAGACGAAATAGAATTTCGTGGGAAATTTAATAAAAAAAATTTGGAGGATTTTTGGGGTTGTATTTATAGTTGTTTTTGAATTTTTCATAATTACTTGTAATAATTATGTTTCAATTCTTTTGAATATTAAATTAACATTGGATCCTCCACTACCACATCCTTCTCTACTAGCATATGTTTGACCACTCATTACATGCTTTCTTACTATTGGATTCATTTGTGGGCCCCACAGGGGTGTGACAGGACCATTTTGCCCTTTTATGGAAAAAAATCCATTTTATTCTCACGAAGTCAAAATTGATCATACTTAGTGGTGTTGGAATCATATTTCTAATTATATTCTAAATATTGATGTCTTAGATCTCGATTATGGGTAAAATTACCATTTTACCCTTTTTATTCATAAAAATAAAGAAAATTAGGGAATTTTCATTTTAACTCAGAATTGAACATACTTAGTGTCATTTTGATCAGCTTTTTGAGTACATTCATAATTTATAAGTTTTAAATCATTTTTTAATCTTTATAAAAATAGAATTTCCAATAACCTAATATTCCAACCTGAATTTTCTAAAAATTCAAACTAAATTGATTTTCTCAATCAATTTACAAAAATTGGGGTTATTACAAAATGGGTTCCTAAGGGTTCAATAAAAAATAGTGTTTAGATGGCTAGAAACAAATCACAAAGTTAAGGAGAGAAAAATTCCAAAGTTCAACTACTTAAGAACATCAAATAATTCAAGCATAAAATTGAAACCACAACTTTTATATAGGGAAACAACCCATCTAAAGTACATTGATAAAAGAATCATTCCATAACAAGAAAACTTAATGAATTTCATTAAATCAACACAAAATTATACCCAAAATCCTAACCATAATACATGTTCTATTTCTAAAAATTGTGGAGAATTCCAATGGATAAAATCGTATCTAAATAAAAACAAAAGTAAAATATAATGCTCATAAACTAAGGTATGATGACATGAAAAGAAAATTTTTCAAGGGAAAAGATGGCTAAATGTGCGAACTATGCCAAGGAAATTGACCTAGCTTGAGAATATTACATGATATGAATTGTGATTGACAATTTGATTTTTCTTGAAAAAGAGCTATTATATGATTCTGTGTTTTGAAAAGTTCATGAATGAGTTTTTTCTTAAAAGTTTTACAAAAGTTATGTCAGTATAGTGATACCTAGGATTAGATACTTGAAATGGGAAAGAGCCTAGTGGGAATTATGCTAGGAGGTTAGTACAGGTTGGCCACTTAGACTCCAACCACAAGAGGTGGTAGGTACCTAATGCCCAAAAGGTGATATTTTTTCTTTATTGGTAGTAGGATTTGGTAGTTGGTGACATGGAATCATTTTGAGAAAGTCATAGGCCCCATGAGGATGTGATGGAAATCCTTCTCACTGTACTAGAGGGCGCGCAATTTAGCCAAGCTATTCATGAGTTTGGATCCCATGAGATTGTATTTGTTATACTCCTAGGGAGAGAGATTGATAATTTGATAGATGAACTTGGATTTATATTTAATAGATGAGTATTCATAACCATATTGGTAAACATAACAATGAGACTTTGAAATCTCTATAGGCACTACAAAGTACCAAATTGTTAGTTTGAAATCATTATCTTAAATGATTCTAATGCATTATGATTTTACTTGAATTATCAAGTTAATATATTTATTCTCTATAGATAAAGACATGCATAAATGAATGTGTACACTAAGGATATGTAATGATGCATTCCACATGAATGAGTAATAAGAAAGTTAGTCATGTGATTTTTCTCAAATAGAAATTATGAATTTCAAATCATTTGAGTGCTTGTGTGTGACTATGAATGGTTCTTGAAATTATCTACTAAGTATACTCAACCTACCAAAAACCTTACAAATTAGCGTGAAAAGAACTATGAGTGAAGCTTACAAAAAAAGTGAGGCACTAGTTCATTTTGGAAGTTACCTTCTTGTATATAAGTTATTAATTATTAACAACTTAAAGCACTAAATCCACCTGTGTGGTTTTAGTTCTATATGATTTTATCACAGATGAACCCAAGCACTAATAAAGGAGGAAGGTTTTATTTTAAGTGGCAATCAATAGAGAAAACCAATGGCAAACCCCATGCATGAATTGATTTATGACATTCTCTTAGGTAGGGCATTCCCAGTAAGCAATATGCTGAATTGGATCCTGGATGTAGTGGAAAATGGACAATGGCTGCTTGCGTATTCCTCCACGAGGGATGTGCTAGATTAGATCCCGGGTATAGTGAAAAATATGTGAGGGCTGCTAGAGCATTCCCTTGGAAGCGACATACTACATAAGAACCTAAGTGTAGTGGAAAGAATGCATGGGTTCTTGCATTGTTTGAGAAGTGAATGGGAAAATAGGCTAGATCAAAAGAACAAGATTTGTATCGATACATGGAATATAGGAACATTAATGTGTAAGAATCTAAAGTTAGTGGATCAAATGAAACCTAGGAGATTTAACATCACTTATATTCAAGAAACCAAGTAGAGCGGGCTTAAAACTAGAGAAATCAATGGGTGTAAGTTATGGTACATATGAAAGGATAATAATAGAAATAGCATGGGGATAGTGGTAAATAAAGAATTAAAGGAGAAAGTTGTAGACATTAAAAGAGAAGTGATTGAATTGTACTAATAAAACTTGTTCTATGAGAGAAGATCATAAATGTGATTAGTACATATCACCACAAGTAAGGTTAGAGGATAGAATAAAGAGACAATTTTGGGAAGATATGGAGGAAGTCATGTAAGACATTCCCAATGTTGAGGGGATATTTATAGGAGCAAATTTTAATGGTCATGTAGTAAAAGAAAATGAAGGTAATGGAGAAAGAAATGAGATGGGAAAGCCATACTTGATTTTTCCTTAGCATATAACCTATCTGTAGCAAAACATACTTTAAGAAGAGGGATGAACACTTAATAACCTTTAAAAGTGGGTCATATAAAAGCCTAATAGACTTTTTCTACTTAAGAATGCTAAAAGATCAATGTGTAAGGATTGTAAGGTGATACCCAATGAGAGTCTAACCTCACAACATAGATTAAAGGTTATGGATATCTACATTAAAGTATGGATGAAAGAATATGAACTTAATAGGTGTCCAAAACTAAGTGGTGAAACTTAAAAGAATAGAAAATAACATCATTTACAAATAAGTTGACAACAAAAGGAAAGTAGAATAATAAAATAGAAGTAAACACTATGTGAACTAATATTGCCATGTCCATTAAGAAAGTGGCAAAGATTTCCTAGGAGTATCTACAGTAAAAGAAAACCAACAAATGAAACATGGTGGTGGAGAGAAAAAGTGCAAAAGTTATTAAAGAGAAACATGTGCATTTTTAAGCATGGAAAAGGACTAAAATAATGAAAACTTTGAGCAATAAAAAAATGTTAAAAAGGTTGCTAAGAGAGTACTAAGTGACGCTAAACTTAAGGCTTATGATAATCTCTACAATAAATTAGGATCAAGAGAAAGATGTGCTTAAACATGCAAAAGTAAGACAAAGACGAGTAAGGACATAGACCACATTAAGTGCATTAGAAGTGATAACCAAAGGGCTAGTCAAAGATGGCAAGATCAAACAAAGATGGGGAAGTAAATTACTAAATGACTATTACCCTAATAATTAAGGGTTGAAAGTATTGTAAACTCTAATAACGTTGGAAATTATAGATATGACCATAGGATTAGAATACATGAAGTGAAAGCAGCCTTAAAAAAGATGAAATCATGAAAGGCTGCAGGGACTAATGGTATACCAATAGAGGCTTGAAACTATATGGGAAATATTGGATAGTTTGGTTAACAAAATTGTTTAATAGGATTGTAATATCAAAGAAAATGTCGGATAAATGGAGGAAGAGCTCTATGGTACTAATTTATAAGAATAAAGGAGACACAAAGAGTTACACTACTTATGAGGGGATCAAACTTATGAGCTATACCATGAAAGTTTCTAAAAGAGTGATGGAGAAGAGGCTACATCATGAGACAAGTGTATCAGAGAACTAGTTTAGTTTCATGCCTGGAAGGTCTACTACGAAAGCTATTTTTTTGCTTTGATAGGGAAATATAGGGAGATGAGGAAGGACCTCCACATAGTCTTTATTGACTTAGAAAAAGCTTATGATAGGGTCCTCAAAGAGTTAATATGGTGGATGTTGGGCGAGAAAGGGGTTTCACGGGCGTATATAAACATAATTAAGGATATGTATGAGGAACCGATAACAAATGTTAGGACCAATAGTAGAGAGATTAGTGATTTTTCTATCACTATAGGATTGCACCAATAATTGGCATTGAGGCCATACCTTTTCACATTGTTATGAATGAGTTGACAAGGCATTTACAAGAGGATATTCTATGGTGCATGTTATTTGCAGATAAGACAGTTTTGATTGATGAGACAAGGGAGGGCATAAACACAAAGGTAGAGTTATGGAGAGATGAATTTGAATCTAAAGGATTTAAAATTAGTTGAGCTAAGATAGAGTATTAGGATACTATTTCAGCAAGCAAAGGAGTAGGAGTAAAGTACGTGTAAAGATTGCTAATCAAGAAGTCCCCTTAAAAGAACACCTTCTAATACTTGGGATTGATAATTCATGAGAGTGGAGAGATTGAGAGGGAGGTTACCCAAAGAATCCAAGCCAGTTGGAACAAATGGAGATGTGCCTCTGGAGTTTTGTGTGATTGTAGGGTGCCACTCAAACTAAAAGGAAAATTCTAAAAGATGGTTGTAAGGTCAGCCATGCTCTATGGATTGAAGTGTTGCAGTTAAGGAACAACATGTACATAGGATTAGTGTTGCCGAAATGCATATGTTGGATGGATGAGTAACAAGACAGAAAGGATATAATTAGAAATGAAAACAATAGATAAAATTTAGGAGTATCACTAATAGGTAACAAGATGAGGGAGATTAGACTTAAATGGTTTAGACATGTCGAACATAGATCAAAAAGGGCACTAGTTAGAAGGAGTGAGGTGATCCAAGTAGAAGGTTCTAAAAGGGTAAGGGGAAGGACTAAAAAATGTGGATATAAGTGGTGAGAAAAGATTTAAAACTTTGGGACTAAATGAAACCATGACACTTAATAAAGGGGAATGGAGAAATAAGATTCATGTGATGACCCATAATCAGGATAAGGTCATGATGATGATGATGAACATCTTAAAGCACTAAGTGCTAAACTTTATTTGGTAAACTTTTCATTTATGATTGGGCTATGAATGGTTTTTAAAATTGAATAGTACATAATGTGACTTAGATGTGAGCCTTGTTTTGAAATTGATAGCACTCGGGTGTTTTGAAAATGATTTTATAGAAATATATTGTTATTTATGACTGATTTTACAAAAGAATTTTTAAATTAGGGATCCCAACTTTCAAAATGAATTTATATTATTAAAACTCTGAAAGAAAGGTAGCTTAATGCATGAAGCTCCTACTTATGTGGAGTTTGAGGAAGGGGGAGACCACAAAAGGCCAATAGTAGGCAGCCTTACCTTGCATTTTTTAAAGAGGATGTTTCCATGCCTCGAACCCATGACGTAAAGGTCACATGACACAACATTACCATTGCACTAAGGCTTTCCTTCAATTTAGATTAGATTATTAAAATGTCTTTCAAAAACTCAAGGCATTGCATTCCATGAGAGCCTCATTCTTCATTTTCTAATAAGTTTTAACAAATTGTGAAAGTTTCTGCAAGTTCTTTAAGAGTAGTTTTAAGTGAGTTGTAAGATTCTTTAAGAGAAGTCTTAGTTCAGTATGTTCTTCCCCTTTCTTTTCTTGCTTGCACCTCATACTCTTGCATATATTCCTTCTCTTTGTTTCTTGAAGTCTTCCTCCTCTCTCCCTCTCTAGGAAGTTGTCTCCATGAAATGAGGCTCCACTTCTTTTCTCCATCTAGGCCTTCGGTGAAGATGCTCATATCTACTTAGGAAGGGATGTTAGGAGTTCTCAAACTACCATGTTCTAAGCCATATGACCATCTTCCATTGAGGAAAGAGTGAAAGAAGAATTCCCTTAAGCCATTTCATATTACTTTTCTATTTTATATGTTCTTTTTTACCATTTCACTCACCCTTTCTTGGAAAAGAATCACCATGCAAAAAGGAAAACCACTTATTATCTCCATCTAGCCTTCCTACAAAGGTTCCCATTGTATATAGGGAGTGAAATGCTAGAAGATTCAAAGCATTCTAGCCAATGGCATCCTCATCCTAAGCTTTGGTGATCTCTAGCCTCAATAAGAAAAAAAAAAAAGAGTTCAAGGATGGGGTTGCTAGTATCCTAAGGAGAAGAAAGTCTCCAAGAACCCTTTGTGAGTTTGTTTTAATTAGACTTTCCATCCAAGGATAAAGGCACTAGTTTCTTTAGAAGTGCTATCTTAGACCACCCATAAGTCTTTTTTGTTTTACATGTTTTAACATTTTCTATGAAAGTAAACTTCTATAAGACATGATTCTTTTCATGATTTTCCCCTTATAATAGTGTAATAAATCAAGAACTTTGGTGGATTGGTACTAGCATGATGTATGTGAATGATCATTCAAGGAGATACAATTTATTTTCATGATTTTTCAATGTTTTAAGCAACAGCTTAGGGAAGGAAAGTTCTCTTATTAAACTTGGATGAGTCAAGAACAATATGTAGAAATCCATCAATTGATGTCCTAGGACTAGACACCTCTTTCCATGAGGATATTTTTCCCCTTCATATATCTCCTTTTCTTAAGCATCCTATTCTGTAAAATTACTTATGAGTAGTATTAATGCATTTCTACTTCTAGGATTTTAATTTTAATTTTATGCATCTTTGTCCCTCTAGTTTAAGATTTCATTTTCACAATCCTGTGTTTCATAAAAAGGAAAAAATAGAAAAGAAAGAAAGAACATTTTTTCTAATTTCTAAAACATGTTCTTAGTTTAGGACATGTCTTCCCAAATTTTTAGTGTAATGGCTTTGTTTTAAAAAAAGAGAGAGAAAGAGTTTTTTCAATTATTTTTAAATTATAGTTTTTCTCTTAAAGTAAATTTACATTTCTAGCATTTCTAGGGATTCCCTTGCATTCATAACATCTATAGTTTCTTGTTCTACTAAAGTCATCAATTCTAGCATGTTACTAGTCACATTTATTAGTTGTATTTTGTCTAAAATTTTTAGTTCAAGGGCATCTTTCTATCTAAGAATTCTATATCAACTTTATCTTTTTAATTTAAAAAAGAAGCATGTCTCTATATTTCTAAATTCCCATATATATGATGTTCATAGTTCATTTTGCTTAGAATATGCTTCTAGTCTTTTGGCTTTAGTTTTAAGGTTCATTTCTACCATGCCTCATTTATGTATAGCATGTTTCTGGCTTCAAATATTTTCCATGATATTTCTAGTAGCTAGATTAGTACATGGCAATGTTCTTTAACCAATGATTCATGATTAACTCTTTCCATGTTCCATGCGCTAACTTCACCAATGCCAGTTCCAATCCTACATGAAAAAGCAAGAGGGTCTTGCATCAGGTGTCAACTGAAAAGGGAGAATTTGAAGATGATTTTGTTATTTCTTTCCTTCTTGCAAATGATTATGCATTTATATATTAGTTTGTAAGGAAGAAATGAAAATCATCTCCAGGTTCTTAAAATATGGTAACCCCTGCATGAAGTGCCAACTGGCAAGGGAGAAGTTGAAGATGATTTTGTCATTTCTTTCCTACTTGCAAATAAATATGCATTTGTATATTAGTTTGTAAGAAAGAAATGAAAATCATCTCCAACTTCTTAAAAGTACAGCAACCTTAACATGACATGAATTAAAAACTGACATTCCATCAAGCTGGGGCATTCCCCATAAGCGACGCGCTGCATCGAATCTCGAGTGCAGAGGAAAATGGGCAAGGGTTGCTAGGGCATTCCCCTAGAAGCGACACAATACATCAAATATCAGGTGTATTGGAAAAAGGGCAAGGGCTGCTAGAGCATCCCCACAGAAGCAACATGCTGCATTAGAACCTAGGTGCAGTGAAAAGTGAACATAGGTTCATGCCATGAAGGTCGAGAACAGCGCTAGTATATAGGATATCTCCAGAGCATAAGATTCGTATTGCTAGATGGAATATAAGGACATTGATAGGTAAGAGTATGGAGTTAGTAGACACGGTAAAATGTATGAAAGTCAACATCGCTTGTATCCAAGAAACCAAGTGTAGGAAAGGATAATAACAAAAATGGCATAGGAATAATAATAGGTAAAAAATTAAAGGATAAAGTTGTGGACATTAAAAGAATTGGTGATAGAATTATAATAATAAAACTTGTTCTATGAGAGTAGATCAAAAATGTTATAAGTGCATATGCACCACAAGTAGGGTTAAAAGTGTGACGACCCGGGTTTTTGAAAACATGATTTGTAAAGTATTTTGAAAGGCAGGGCCCTTAAGAGTGTAAAAATTTTTTTTCGCAAAACAAAGCAGCGGAAATTCTTTTCTTTAGAACTTGTTTTGAAAACCCAAGTCACCACTTCATACATAACATAAGTACAAATTGTGTACAAAATAAAATTCCATTGAAGGAATATACTTTTATTAAATTCCAGGATCCATCCAGTGGTTCACAAGATCTGACCAAATCTAGTACAATACTTGTCCAAATTACATAATCCAAAACTCAAGCTCACCATACAATAAAACTCTCAACAAAGAAAAATACATGTCTTCAAGGGTATACCTTGAAGATTATTCTCTTCAAGTCTTCTATAGTCTTCAGCTCCTAAGTCTCCTTCTTTGGATCTGAGATATTGCAACAAGTACAATATCTCAGCAAGCAATGCTTGGTAGGGGATTCAAGAAACATAATAATTGACAATGTAATTCCAATACTTCATAATCTCATTATCCTCAAACATACTCTTTACTTTGTAAGTTATGTATATCTATATACATACATACCCTTCATGGGTAAACCAGTTAAATTCGTGAAAATAGTCAAATATCATTCCCAACTAAGCTGATCAATTCTCTTCATTTTGAGAATTTAGTATTACAGCTAACCTCATACTGGGAATTTCCCTTCTTGGGAAACATTAGTAATATACAATTACCTAGCATTTCATAATGCTATAACATAAGGCATTTCACTATGCCTATTCCCATATGCATCATAGTGCAAAATAATCAGAAAGGTTGCTATGTCAGCCTAATCCGTACTAGCGCGCTCGGATAATCGCCATGTTCACCACCGATACCACGGTGGAAAATATTATGTCACCGCCCGTATGGGGGCAAGACTTTCACAGTGGTGGCCTTCCCATAATTGCCACCACCCGACTTTTAGCCTCTCATTGGGCAAGGTATCATCATATCATCAAATTTCAAGGAGCGGGTGGCCAAACCCTCATAACTCCTCTAGCAATAGCATCCCCTAGGCTCATGCCTATTAAAACAAACTCACAAGCCTCCAAGCTTGTATGTAAAATAGATTTCATATATATCGACCATACGTCTGTTTACTTAGGGCTGAAATATTTTCTAGTTCCCTATTCACTTATAGTTTAGTCCTTAACCATCTTATAGGTGTTTGGTTGGATCATAAGGTTTTCAAGAGATTTACTACAAGTATTATCATTACTCTTGTCAACATAAGATCATGAGTACAATCATGAATATCTCATGTAAATGCATTAATCAAATCCTCCTACCTTTAAGGATTGATCTCTTTTCCCCAATCTTCCATGATCTTGACCGATGTATGTAATCAGTACATCCATACATATTGTCAATATATAAATTATGAACAATCCTATTGATCACTAGATCTGATGTTTAGAATGATCTTTAGATCATTCATGTCTAAGTATTTTTCTATCTCTAAGTCTTTGTATGTTCATCTCCTTGATCTTGATCTTTCATAGATCCTTTGATTGACAATCTACTCATGTTGATAAAGATCAAGGTCCTAGATCTTCTATCACCTAGTTCTTCTTTGATCTAAGTTCAGTTCTTGGATCATCCCTATGGAGGATGATCTTGGTTTTCTTCCTTGAATCACCTTTGATCAAGGGTTTGGATTATCTAATCTAATGAACTATAACAAGTATACTACTAAACATACATACTAAGTACAATATAGTGTTCTTATTCTTATTGTTCTTGATCATCCAAGATCTAATGGATCTTGTTTGATCATCCTTATCTTACTTACTGTTTTTATTAGGGTTAGGTAATTTACTAACCTTTTATGCTCTTATGATTATTATTCAACCAGTTAATGTGCATGGTTGAAGGTAGCTTATTCAAGCCTAAATCTAGACTGCTCCTCTTATTTCCAATTGGCTAAGGCTTACTAGTTGAATGGGTGAACACAAAGTGGTTACCTCAATCCTCATGTAAGGAGGCGTTTAGACCTCACAAACGTCAACAAGGTAGGGGAAGAGCGAGGCTCTATTAGATAACCCCTTAACCACTATGTTCATCATTCACTAGAATGACCATAGCTCAACCTTTCATAAGGTTCCTATAAGCATGTTTACCCTAAGTACTCTTTCTAATGGATTTTAATTAAGTCCATGACTATTTATAATGTCATTCATGGGGTTTATTATTCTTTTCCTAATTTGGGCTAAGGATTTGATAATCCTTATATTGTCCTACTAACTATAGCCCTTACTAATTAAGTCCAAAGTACTTCATTCTTATTTGTGTCATGAAACTCTACTTTCTCATTAGAATACATTTTTGATGTTTTATGCTCTTTATCTCATAACAAGTAAATCTACTACTAACATTCAACCATAAATGAATTATAAATTTAAAGCATAAAACTACCTAATTTAACATTCAATGAAAATGAGGCAAGGTACTTAAATTAAATCTAGCACCTTATGATAAGAATGAACACATATCATACTAAACTCTAAATGTTATACTAGCATGCTTTATAACATAATAATATAAAATGAAACTAATTATACTTACATTTTTAGAAACCTTTACTTATGATCCAACCATTTGATCTTAGATCTTTTCCTTTGATTAAGGACTTTAGTTATATTTAGAGAATTTTCTCTATTAAGGTCAAAAGATCACATTGATCTATTTTTATCATAATCCATCCATGATTTTCTTGGATTTCATCATATAAACATTTATTCTTTCCATCCCAAGGATCTAATCACACTTGATCTCATTGATCAAGTGGGTCCCTTTGTATTTTTTTTTTTGGGTTTTTCTACCATAAAGGGTAGATCCCTTATTTTATCCAAGATCTGTTGAAATTAACCATAGATATTACTTTATTACATTATTATATCATCGCTAAAATAAATTTCCAAGATCTGAGGATCTGATCACCTCAAATCTTGAAGATCATAGAAATTGGACACTTATTTCCAAAATACAGAAAAATACAGAAATAAATTTTAGAAATATTATGACTTCATTAGAAACTAGACATTACAAGCTTTCCCTAGCTTCTTTCTGATCTCAATTTGGAGTTCATATGACTCCACAATCTTAAATTGAAGTTTTCAGCCGTTCCTAGGGTCCAGATTTGATCTAGGCCCACCAGAATTAATCTCTCTCAATTGAGGGTCCAAAACTACTCAGATCTTTCTGAAACTTCTACCCTAGGGGTTTTGGACCATTCTGGATTGATTGGTAGAGTCATATTTTTCATCTGAGCACTCCATCATCATGAATTAAGGGTTCTGTTGTTTACTTTATTTTTACCTTTTTATTACCAAAATTAATTACAGTAAAATAAAAATTATATAAAAAAATACTAAAAATATATGAAAAGGATTTCCACTTACTTGATTGGAGAGAAAACCTCATTTATATGCCCAATTTAAAAAAATACCTTGTTGATGAAGATATAGCCTAAAATCCACCTTTCTTGCAAATACCGTTGTTTGAACCGTTGGATCTTGAAATTTCTTTGGGGGTTTTGTACAATAGATATGTTGGGAAGTTTTGGACGGTGAAATTGATCAAATTAGATCTGGAACAGAGTGCCTAATTGATTTTAGGTCTCTTGTGCCAATCTAAAAAGAAAAACAAGTTGAAAAGAGAGCTAACTCTTGAAAATTTTGGGTTTTTGGGGAGGGATCTAGATCTAATTTTTCAAGGAGATTGAAGAGAATTTCGTGGGGATTTTATGAGGATTTTTAGAGGATTTTTGGGGTTGTATTTATAGGCATTTTGGGTCTTTTTCCATGATTATAATATGTTATTTTTTTAATATAAAATGGCATGAAAGTCTTCAATGCTCCCATGCCTAATTTTTCTTCCCCATGACTAGCTGATCTTTGTTGACCCATGTTTCACATGGGCTGCTGATCAAATTGGTTGTTGGGGACGTGGTGGGCCCCATGTGGGGCCCACATGGTGTAAAAAGTCCGTTTTGCCCTTTATGCATAAAATTTTGGGTTTTATTCCCATGATCTCGGATTTGAGTGTACTTAGTGGCGTTGGATTCGTATTTCTCAGTACATTCTAAATTTTTATGTTTCATATTTTGATTTTTGGAATATTTTGATTTTTTGGTAAAATTACTATTTTACCCCTTTTGTCCAAAAAATGAAAAACTTAAGGATTTCTCATCCGAATTCGAAATTTGTGGTGCTTACAGTCATTTTGAAGGGTTTGATAATTTTAATTTCAATTTTACATGTCTTATGATTTGATTATACTTTTATAAAAAGTATATTTTAAATAACCCTAATATTTCAACCCGAAATATCTAAAACTCAAACTTTATTGATTTTTCTCAATCAATTTACAAAAATTGGGGTTATTACAAAAAGATATAATCAAGAGACAGTTTTAGGAAGATATGGAGGGAGTCATGCAAGAAATTCCCTACACTAAGGGGATATTTATAAGAGTAGACTTAAATGGCCATGTAATAAAAGAAAAGGAAGGATATGATAGAATACATGAAGGGTATGGTATAAGTGAATGAAATGAGAAGGGGGAAACTATCCTCGATTTTGCTTTGTCATATAACCTGGCCATTGCAAATACACTATTTTAGAAGAGGAACGAACACTTAATAACTTTTAAAAGTGGATTTCAAAAAATCCAAATAGACTTTTTTCTACTTAGGAATACTGAATGATCAATGTGTAAGGATTGTAAGTTGATATCCTGTGAGAGTTTAACCTCACAACATAGGTTAATGGTTATGGATATCCATATCAAAAGATGGAAGAAAGGAAATGAACTTAATAGGTATACTAAAACTAAATGGTGGGACATAAAAGGAGAGAAAATAACCTCATTCACAAATAAGATTATGGTAGAAGGAAACTAGAACTATGAAACAAAAGTAAACACCATGTGGATTAATATTGCTGAGGCCATTAAGAAAGTGGCAAAAGATGTCTTAGGATTATCTAAAGGTAAATGGCAATTAGTAAAGGAAACATGGTGGTGGAGTGAAACAGTGCAACAAGTTATTAAATTAAAATGGATGTGTTTTAAAGCATGGCAGAAGACTAAAAATAATGAAAACTACGAACAATATAAGAATGCTAAAAAGGTTGCTAAGAGAATAGTAAGTGAGGTTAAACTTAAGGCATATGATGAGCTCTATAATTTACTAGGAACAAGAGAAGATGAGAAAGATGTGTTTAAACTTGTAAAAGTAAGAGAACAAAAGGGTATGGACTTAGATCATGTTAGGTGCATTAGAAGTGATGATCAAAGGGAATTAGTCAAAGATGATGAGATCAAACAAAGGTAGGAAATGTACTTTCAAAATTTGTTAAATGACAATGGCTCTAAGAATATGGGGATTGAAAATTCTATAAATCTAAATAACATTGGATATTATAGATATGAATGCAGTATCAGAATACCTGAAGTGAAAGAGGCCTTAAAAAAGATGAAATTAGGAAAGACCACGGGTCTTGATGATCAGATGAATGGAGAAAAGCCCTATTGTACTAATTTATAAGAATAAAGGAGACATACAAAGCTACACTAATTATCGAGGGATCAAACTTATGAGCCACACTATGAAACTTTTTGAAAGAGTGATTGAGAAGAGGTCGTGGCATGAGACAAGTGTATCAGAGAATCAGTTTAGTTTCATGCCTGAGAGGTCTGCCATGGAAGCTATTTTCTTACTAAGACAATTGGTAGATAAATATAGGGAGGGAAGGAAAGACCACCACATGATCTTTATCAATTTAGAGAAAGCTTATGATAGAGTCCCTAAAGAGTTAATGTGGAGGGTGTTGGACGAGAAAGGGGCTTCATGGGAGTATATAGACATATTTAAAGATATATATGAGAGTGGGGTAACAAATGTTAAGACTACTAGTGGTGAAACAGATGATTTTTCTATCACGTTGGTTATGGATGAGTTAAAAAAAACATCTACATGATGAGATTCCTTGGTGCATGCTATTTGCAGATGATATAGTCTTACTTGATGAGACAAGGGAGGGTGTAAACACAAAGCTGAAGTTATGGAGAGAAGTATTAGAATTTAAAGGATTTAAAATCAGCCGAACTAAGACAGAATATATGGAATACAATTTTAGCAAAGAGAGGAGTAGGACTGGAACACCAGTCAAGATTGATAACCAAGAAGTCTCCATAAAAGACCGCTTTTGGTACTTAGGATCAATGATTCATGAGAGTGGATAGATTGAGAGCAAGGTTACCCAAAGAATTTAAGTGGGTTGGAACAGATGGAGATGTGCATCTAAAGTTGTGTATGATCAATGGGTGCCACTCAAATTAAAAGGAAAATTCTATAGGATGGCCATTAGGCCTTCCATGCTCTTGGATTAGAGTGTTGGGCAATTAAGGAACATCATGCTCATAGGATGAGCATCACCAAAATGAGGATGTTGAGTTGGATGAGTGGTAAGACAAGAAGGATAGAAATAGGAATGAAAATATTAGAGGAAATTTAGGGGTAGCACCAATAGGTAACAAGATGAGGGAGATTAGACTTAGATGGTTTGAACATGTCCAAAGGAGACCAAAAATGGCACCGACTAGAAGGAGTGAGGCAATGTAAGTAGAAGGCCCAAAAGAACATGGATAGAAGTGGCGAGGAAAGATTTAAAAACTTTGGGACTAAATGAAGCCATGGTACTTAATAGAGAGGAATGGAGGAATACGATTCATGTGGCCGACACCTAATTGGGATAAGGTCTTGATGATGATGAGGAGGAGGAGGAGGAGGATGTCCCATGCACTCCAGTTCATACAATGATTCTTGTCTACTTTTTGCCAATTACCATGTTCAATTTACTCATATTTCTAGTTTTGCATTATGCCTTGTGCTTCAAGTTCCTAGTCTCATCCAAGTAGACATTTCTAGGTTTTTATTTTCAAACTTCCATTGTAGTTCTATTGTTTGTCAAAGTGCATGCAAGATTTAAAAATGACTTTTTTTTTTCAAGGGTTTATTGCATTTGTGATTTCCTAACCTTAGAATCCTAAGCTAAGCAATGGCTAAACCTAAAGTAGCTACTATTTTGAATTTGGAAGGTCTTGTTTGCATCCCTATCCGTCTTTGACTTTGGAGATGCTTGAACTCTAGAACCTTTTGTTAGAATACTTCTTTGGGTCATTGGGATCTAAGTCCCATTTGACCTTAGATGTAGGCTCCACTCTCATAATATGCTCAACTTTGCATGAAATCAAACTAAATTCTTAGCAAAAATCATTATAAAAGATAAGGTGAATCATAGTAATTGCTCCCATCTTAGTTACCCTATTTCAAATTAAAATAAAATACTCATTTTCCATAGACTACCTAATAGTCATTCTACCCCACAATAACTTCCAACCTAGGGTAAGATATGATTCTGTACTTTCTATGGAATTTATAAGTAACCTAAAAGATTTCCCACAAATTACACCTCGGTCCATATAGAAGCCCTTGAGCCATAATAAAACTACCAACTATGGCAAAATTACATATGGAGGACTTCAAGCCATCAATGAATAGATTTCTTGAGATTCTCTAATGCTCTATCTCTTGATAGCAAAAATAGAGGACCTAGTCAAGGAGTAAAGTCTCTCAATCTAAGGTCATCAAGTAATGCTCCTTCATGAGCTAGGCTATTAGCTATGTCATTTGCAAACCTCAATACATGTAATAGAAGAGAAGCTTGTTTTCTTAATGTACATTTCAAATCTAATCAACCACACCTCAATAACTCTATGGGAGATCACCTTCATCTCTTAGCTAACAAATTGTGTTAAATGAGTTCCATCCGATTATCAAAAGTTGAAGCTTTAATTATGACCTAATATTGATGCCAATAGCTAGGGCTAGTACATATACCTCAAAGAATCAAAGTACACAGTGATCTAGCAATGTCTCATAAAACACAATGTTGAGCAATTATGAAAGTTCCACCATGCCACTTGCCCTTGGATTAAGTACCATAGCAATCGTCATCAAAGTTGAGTCTAAAAGGAGGAGGTGTTGGAAACCATCTGGGAGTTTTTTTAGCCTTTTTGGTTCCACCCTCTATTTTTAAAGGAAATATTTACCATATGCAATCCTTATCCCTTTATCACAGTGTTACTAGTGCTTGAGATGGAGTAAGCTAGCTTAAGCTTAGATGAGATTAGATCTAGCTTGAGATGAACTTGGTTGAGATAACCTAAATTTGGCATTAGTTGAAGTGAGATAATTGGAAGTATCACTCCATGTTAGCTCATGAAGTCAAAATAGTCACCTAACTAAATCCCCTTAGATATCTCCTAGATGAGATTGCATTATGTGGAAATGTTGCATGATGGTTGCTCCTATTATACTAACTTGACTTCAGGAATGTTTCTTAAAAGCCTGTCAAAGGTCAAGCCTTTTCAAATCACTTAGTCTAACACCCCATCATTGATTTATCCCATATATCTCAAAATTCACACATCAATGGTATCACATTACTAAGCAAGAGTCTTAGATAAGGATATTACTAACCATCATTGCAAAGGCAATGTTTCCAATATGTGAAGAAGTGTCATCAGTATCAAACTCTGATTCATACAACTCCAAATGAGTTACACCTATTGACTTCTCTTTGGCCATTCTCCACATGAGGTATTGACATTATTGGCAAGATATCGGACAAGTCATTGTTAGGACACCAATACATCCTTGTAGCTGCCAATTACATCATAATGGGTTGAAGCTACCCCATATGCTACCATCTCATTCAAAGTTGTAGCCAAGTTGATGAGAACCAACTTCATCCTCCACGCATGGACTACTTCATGAACTCATCTCCAAAATGGAGGTCACTTCCAAAAGGAAGTTAGGAAAGAGGTTTCTTCCAAATGGAGATAAGGACGTTATGCAAAAAGTTCAACATGAAGGGGCATTTCTCCTCTCTTTAGATGCTTCAAACCATTAGTGTAATAAAGGCAGCAAAAAAGATTCTCAAATTCACACTTACGAAGATGATTAAGAAAAATTAGGATTAGTCTGATAGGCTTCCTAATGCATTATGGGGATATAGGATCAATTTAAGAACTTCCACAAGAGCAACACCTTGCAATCTAGTCCATGGAATGGAGGCATTCCTTCCCATTGAAGTTGAGATTCCATCACCAAAAGTTGTCCTAGAAAGTAACCTTTCTGAATAGGACTGGATCGGGGCTCACTATGACCAATTGTACTTGCTCAATAAGACATGATTGAAAGCATCTATCACACTAAAAACATCAAAATCAACTCTATAGGCATTCAACAAGAAGGTCAGACCTTGAACATAGCAATCAAGAGATCTAGTTCTCAAGGAAGAAAGAGCCCCATAGTTAGATCTTAGGGGCAAATTTTGTCCTAAATCGAAGGGAGCATACATTACCAAAGAAGTTTACTATGAGAAAGCAATCAGTCTTCAGGAATTTGATGGCATAGATGTTGAAGGAATCACAAATATGGATCAACTCAAGAGATATCATGCTTAGACCTTTCAAAGACACTACCTATTTGCCTATGTAATTATGTTGCACAAGTGCAATTGTAAAAATTAATAAAATACCATACCCCCTGCCCACCCACCCCAACCCATGCTCTCTACATTATTAAAAAATAGAAAGGTTATAAAGAAAAAGAAGAGTTGTGAGCAAAAATAGTATAAAAAGAAGAAGAAGAAGAAGAAGAAGAAGAAGAAGAAGAAGAAGAAGAAGAAGAAGAAGAAGAAACAAAAATAATGAGGATGGACACAAAAAAATAGAACATATTCGAGGAAAGCCAAGCATGAAAATTCCTAAAACAATACCACAAGATAAAGACAAAAGTTATGAGTTTAAGATTATATGCCAATTTGAAGGAAAATATTTAAAGTCTTTCCTCCTTAATGTGATTCAATCAATCACATCACCACTCCTAGATGAATCATTGTCATCATCACTTTCCATGGGTCCATCTATGTAATGGCTTGCATTTTTAAGAAATAAAGAAATTACGTTTTTTATGGTTATTACAAATTTTTTTTCCATGTGGAGAAAACCGTTACAAATGGCTAAACATGATAATTTGACAGTTATAGAAAAAGGGTGTAAATACACCATTAAAAAATTGAAGAGTTACAAATATGTAATAAATTGGGAAAACAGTTACAAAGAAAGCTTCCATAAAAGAAACAAAGAAAATGGAAAGAAAAGTTTAGGAATGTGAAATAGTGGGAGAGGAAGAAGGGGAGTGCGTGAGAAAAAAAGAAAAGAGAAAAGAAAAGAGAAAAGGAAAGAAAAGAAAAGAAAAACAAGAAGAAGAAGAAGAAGAAGAAGGAAAGAAAAAAAAAGAAGGAAAAGAAGATCAAGAGGAAAAGCAGAGATCTGAAATTTGCGTCAAATGGATTAGAAGCAGAGGAATTTGCATTAAAGAAAATCGCATTTTGAGGTAGGGAATCTAGATCTAGATCACTGTTTTCTTTTGAAAAGAAAAAAAAAATTGATCTTTATCGATTGTTTTTGGAATGAAGTTGTATTGAAAGTTCCTTGGAATGTAAATGCATATATGCTTGATAAATTTCTAGATGATAATCATGTGGTAAATGTTTAGATTAGATATATGGCTTTGAATAGTTGTGCATGATCCATGGATATATGTTTAGATCGAAGAATTTTCTTTTGATTTTTAATTTGGTAGATGACACATAATATATAAATGTGTATGCGTTTCGTTTTAATTGAATGCCAGGCACATATTCATGATGAGAGTGCATGTTGAATCTTGCATGGTGTGCAATGCATGGAGTTTTACCAACTATAGCATGCACTAATATATGCTTAATTCCATGTGCATTTGATAAAGATTAAATGCTTTAAATACTGAAATTTTTCCAAGCGTACTGTACACCAGATTTTTGTAGGTATATAATGTTTAATGGAAAAAAAATATATAAAAATAAAAATCAGATGCATCATATTTCACAACTAACTTGAGAGCATGGCATGTCTAGAAAAGAAAGTGCCTAGGTGCATTATATATTGAACAAGGCTCAAGTATATGGCATACTGGTTACAACAATCACACCTTATCTTGAATAAGGTAAAATAAATAAATAAATAAATAAAAAGTAAGAATACTTAGCAATATTTGAAACACGAATTATACTAAAAGTTTTAATTTGGGTACCATTCCCCAAGGGATCTAACGCATGACATATTAGAGTATTATTAGAAGAGAACAAGTTTTCTAAACCATGCTAAGTGTCTAATGCATGAGATATGAAAATCATACCATACATTTAAGTAAAGTTCATACACATAATCAATACAATCCAGTAGCAACAGATTACAAATTTGGGTTCACATGCATGTCACTATGGATAGGAATTTGATGCATGGCAAGACAATTTCTATTAAATTCAGGGCATGCCATACTAGACTGTAACGCACAAACTATTGAAAACTAAATTTCTTGTAGGTATCTTGTACCTCTGGGCGTATGACAACTTAGACCGGAAAATTTTATCATACATTATTAATGCTTATACGAACAGTACTTTGGATTTTACGGTTGTGATGTGCATCGGTTAGAATCCAGCCTAACCGACCAAGCCTAGTAAACAAGTGGGGCATTGGAATACCAAAGTATTTTGGAAGTATTGTTAGTTTTTATTTTAAATTTTTGCATGCACATACACGTAGCTATGATTTGACTTCATGTTAAGAAAGTCTAGTCGCGCCATACATGGACGGATGGTGCATTGAAGAAATTCTAGCCGCACCATACATTGATGCATGGCACATTGAAGAAATTCTGAAATTCTAGCCACACCATATACTGTGTGAAGTTCAAACAAAAAGGGCATATGGGACAGGTGCTAGAGTGTGTAGTGAGTTGGGCTAGACTTAGGTAGATACATGTGCTGAGCATTGTATAGAAAACACGTGTATGGATATGAGCAGAGATTAGCGACTAGGCCCACGCACTAAACAGAAAATTGGTACATATATAATTAGCGTTAACAGATGCATAGGTATTAAATTGATAGAAAACATATTGTAACACCCAAATGCATGGGCAGTGGGGTACTGACCAGCCTATGGATACCTAGTTGTATTTAGCACATGATGCCTTGGACAATGAAATTCCATGGTATACCAAACAAAGTTAGGAGCATATTACATTTCATATGATAGTCACACATTACACTAATCAAAGATCGCGCTAGGCTTAGGCTTGTGAGCATCAATCAGTGATTGGTGATTAGATGCATGAGCATTAAGTATTAATTAGTAAATAGGCATATGGGTCTTAAATAGTGACTAATAAATAAAAGAATGGAGATAAAGCACTATTGATACTTAATGCATCAAGTCATGTTTTGGGTATACTCTGCACGATTAGCATATTATTATATGTATAATATAATACTTAGAAATGTTAAATTGGTATCTTAATGTATGAAACTGGTAGTTGGTGGTTGGATTAGATTCCAGTTTTAAAGTATAATAGCTAATATTATATTCTTGGAAGATTGTGGATTTATTTTTAGTGGAACTTATGTGTAGTTTGAAAGTGTGTCTTGCTTAAAGTACACAACTAATATAATGCCCTTGGACTTTATTGTCATTCCTAGTTTAGTCAACCATTGAAATGTTATGTATGATATTAAATTGATTTCCAAGAAAATTTCACGTACTTATGTTTTAAGTTGATTTGGGAATAAATATGAATGAAATTTATTAGTCTATTGAAACTTCATAAATTGATCTTCAAGAATATGTATATGTTTGAAATCAACAATAGTAAATTCACAAATTATTGAGGTGCATATTATTTGATATTTTCGAACTCTTGTGCAATGGAACCTAATAAGAAGAAGAAGAAAATCAGGAGACTCTTAAGAGTTGATCCTGGCTCAAGGATGTTATGTCACATCCCATGGTTGCTATACTAGGGAGTCAGTTGGCCACTGACTTCTAAATAGGTACCAGCCTATAATAGGCATATTTGATGAGGGTATGTTACATGGGAGGACTACCCTTGTATTGGATTGATCTGACTATCCCATGTAGTCGGTGTAGTTAGTGTGGTACCCACTAACGAACGCAGTTTGAAACTTTGATTTTTGCTGCACGTATAGTCAACCTTATATTTTGTTTGGATATGCCGATGCTTGTGACATGATGCTAAGTTCCATCCAGATATATATTTATTATTAACTGGATTTACTTATGAATTAATCATTCAATAAATATGGATTGAATTTAACTCAGATCTTTTATATGCATGGAGATTACTTGTATTATCCAATATGATGTCATTATGATTATTACATAACTGGTTGATATGAATGGAGAGCTTACGATGTGACAATGACATGCTTGATAGTACATGCATGTGTTTAAAAAAAAACTTGCATGACAAGATTTTCAGAGTTTTTGGCTAGGTTTAAATTTTCTACTGGGTAATTCATATTACTCACCAAACCACCCTCCAGGTGAAGAGCAAAAGGAAAAGCTTGAAATTGACGAGAAGGAGATTGAGTAAACTCGGAGTTTCAAAGTAGGAGGAGCTAGAAATAGTTTTAATTTATTTGAAGACTTTAGTCAATTTGTAATAAATTAAATATTTGAACTTTATATTGTGATTTAACTTAGTAGCGTTTGGGCTGTGACTAGTAGGTCTTGACTGGCTGAAAAGATAAACTGTTATTTTGAATATATTGTGGAGATTTATTTGATGTACTTGGGTTAGAAGAAGTAATTTCAATTTATTATTATATATAGAATTGAAAAGAATTTTTTTTTATATAAGGATCGATCCTGACAAGATTTATGAAAAAAATTAAGAAAATCTCTTTATAAAACCCAAGTCGTCACAATCTATCCTTCCTTCATGGACCTCATGGCCTACCCTAGGAAAGTTATACTCTATGCATTGCTTATGTCTGATGTCCTCCTCTAATAGCCTTCATGATCCAATTATCATGCTCTCTAGAAGAATATAAGTTATCATACTCTAGGATGTTTCTTTGTTCAAGTCCAAATTGCCTCATAAAGGGAGCCGGTAGTAGAAGGAGATGGCGTGTAGCCAACTGAAGGCACGTAGTTAGTATTTCACAACTATATAGGAAATCCTCTACATTACATGAGGACATCTGCCACCTTATCTTCAAGGCAACAATGCCTTGCAACTATTTGGCCCAATTATTCCTAGTGAAGTTCTAAGGAAACCTCTGGGTCCCTAGCATGGACCTAACTATAATAGGCCTATGGATAGGTGGGTAAGAAACGGAGAACCTCTACAAGCCAAAGATGTGACAGAGAATCTATAGATTAGTAGAAAATCATGAGGTGAATAATGGAAAGCAAATATTAGAAGCAAAAACACATGTGAAGAACTTCAATGCTCTCATGCCACTTCCATTAACCTTAAAATTGTAAAGGCATATGAGAGTCTTAGCAAGAAAGAAAGGAATTGGGTCTATATTATGATTCGTGGTTTGGTCCACCACGTAAATCAATATATGAATGGCAATGACCCCATGAAGCCCTTGGAAAGCATGTCCATATTCCTCTCTATATTAGTCAGATGAAGGAGCAAGTAGAACAACCACAAGTTTATCTCACTTGTAGTACGCTCCACAAAGTCCTCAACATCATTGTACACCCTTATTAAGTTTCAAAAGCCATCACTAACATGCCAAATTTTTCATTCCATAAACTAGAAAGTGTGGTCCTCTTGATCTTAAAACCAAAACATGGCTTATCTAACCCATAATCAATCATTGAAAGAGCATAGAAGCTATAGTTTGTGCAATAATGTAAATTGATTAATCCTCTCTCTCTCTCTCTCTCTCTCTCTCTCTCTATATATATATATATATATATTCAATATCATCCATCCTTTCCTTCAACTACAATCTCATTCCATTATCATCTACCATAGAACACAAATATGAAGTTCATAGATCAATGAAAATACATTCAAGAGAAAAATGTTGCAAAACATCAAATCATGAAAGCATGATCATCACCATCATCATCATCAAGACCTTATCCCAATTAGGGGTCAACCCCATGAATATTGTTCCTCCGTTCCCCTCTATTAAGTATCATGGCTCCATTTAATCTCAAAGTTTTTAAATCTTTTCCCACCACTTCTATTCATGTTCTTTTAGGCCTTCCCCTTACCCTTTTAGAACCTTCTACTTGCATTGTCTCACTCCTTCTAACCAGTGCCATTTTGGGTCTCCTTTGGACATGTCCAAACCATCTATGTATAACCTCCCTCATCTTATTACCTATTTTGTGCTACCTATAAGTTTCCTCTAATGTTTTCATTTCTAATTCTATCCTTTCTTGCCTTGCCAGTCATCCATCTCAACATCCTCATTTCTGTGACACTCATCCTATGAACATGATGTCCCATAACTACCCAACACTCTGATCCATAGATCATGACTGACCTTATGACCATCCTATCAAAATTTTCTTTTAATTTGAGAGGCGCCCGTGATCACATGAAACTCTATATGCACATCTCCATTTGTTCAAACCCACTTGGATTCTCTAAGTAACCTCCCTCTCAATCTCTCCACTCTGATGAATCATTGATTCTAAGAATCAAAAGTTGTCTTTTACGAGGTTCTTGGTTATCAATCTTAACTAGTGTTCCACTCCTACTCCTCTCCTTGATAAAATTGCATTCCATATATTTTGTCTTAGTTCAACATATTTTAAATCCTTTAGATTCTAATGCTTCTCTCCATAACTCTAGCTTCGTGTTTACACCCTCCCTTATCTCATCAATTAAGACTATATCATCTACAAATAGCATGCACCATGAAATCTCCTTATGCAGATGTTTTGTTAACTCATCCACAACCAACGAGAAAGGTATGGGCTCAATACCAATCCTCGGTGCAATCCTACAGTGACAGAAAAATCACCAGTCTCACCACCAGTGGTCTTAACATTTGTTATCAATCCCTCATGCATATCTTTAATTATGTGTATATACCCCCTCAAAACCCCTTTCTCGCCTAACACCCTCCATATTAACTCTCTTGGGACTCTATCAAAAGCTTTCTTTAAGTCAATAAAGACCATGTGGTGGTCTTTCCTCTTCTCCTTATATTTCTATATTAATTATCTTAGTAAGAAAATAGCTTCCATGGTAGACCTCCTAAGCATGAAACCAAACAAGTTCTCTGATACACTTGTCTCATGCCATAGCCGCTTCTCAATCACTCTATCAAAAAGTTTTATAGTATGGCTCATAGGTTTGAGCGGCTCATAAGTTTGATGCCTCCATAATTAGTGTAGCTCTGTGTGTCTCCTTTATTCTTATAAATTGGTACAATAGAGCTTTTCCTCCATTCATCCAACATTTTTTTATATTTTATAATCTTGTTAAACAATTTGGTCAACCAAACTACTCCAATATCTCCTATATGCTTCCAAACCTCTATTCGTATATCATCGACCCCCATGGCTTTTCCTAATTTCATCTCTTTCAAGGCTTCTTTCACTTTAGGTATTCTAATCCTAGATTCATATTTATAATGTCCAATGTTATTTAGGTTTACAGTATTTTTAGTCCCTATATTCTTAGAGCCATTGTCATTTAATAATTTTTGAAAGTAAGTTTCCCACATTTATTTAATCTCATCATCTATGACCAATATCCTTTGATCATTAGTTCTAATGCACCTAACATGGTCTAAGTCCTTACCCTTTGTTATCTTATTTTTACAAGTTTAAACACATTTTTTTTACCTTCTATTGATTCTAGTCTACTATAAAGGCCATCATATGCCTTCAGTTTAGCCTCACTATTCTCTTAGCAACCTTTTTAGCATTCTTATATTATTCATAGCTTTCATTATTTCTTGTCTTCTACCATGCTTTAAAACACACCCATTTTTCTTTAATAACATTTTGCACTATTTCACTCCACCATCATGTTTTATTTACTAATTGTTCTTTACCTTTAGATACTCCTAAGACATCTTTTGCTACTTTCTTAATCGACTTAGTCATATTAGTCCACATGGTGTTTACTTCTGTTTCATATTTCCAATTTCCTTCTGCCACTAACTTATTTGTGAATGAGGTTATTTTCTCTCCTTTTAAGTTCTACCACTTAGTTCTTTCATATCTATTAAGTTCATTTCCATTCTTCCATCTTTTAATATAGATATCCATAAGCATTAACCCATGTTGTGAGGTTACACTCTCACTAAGTATCACCTTACAATCCTTACACATTGATCTTAGGGTATTCCTAAGTAGAAAAAAGTCTATTTGGCTTTTGTGGAGTCCACTTTTAAAGGTTATTAAGTGCCCATCCCTCTTCTTAAAGAATGTATTTGCAATGGTTGGGTTATATTCCAAAGCAAAATCCAAGATAGTTTCTACCATCTCATTTGTTTCTCTTATGTCATACCCTCCATGTATCCTATCACATCCTTCCTTTTCTTTTTATGCATGGCCATTTAAGTTTGCTCCTATAACTATTCCCTCATTATTGGGAATTTCTAGCATGACTCCCTCCATATCTGCCCCAAATTGTCTCTTGATTATATCTTCTAACCCTACTTGTGGTACATATGCACTTATAACATTTATGACCTATTCTCCTAGAATAAGTTTTAATATTATAATACTATCACTGATTCTTTTAACATCCACAACTTTATTTGTTAATTCTTTATCCACTATTATTCCTATGCCATTTTTGTTATGTTCCTTTCCTACATACTAGAGTTTATACCCATCAATTTCTCTAGTTTTAGCCCCTTTCCACTCAGTTTCTTAGATATAAGCGATGTTGACTCTCTTGTGTTTCATTGCATCCACTAACTCTAGAATTTTACTTATCAATGTCCCTTTACTCCATGTGGCGATATGAATCTTATGGTCTTGAGATGGCTTATTTACCCATGCACTTCTAGACCTCCATGGCATTAAACCATTCTCACTTTTCACTACACCTGGATTCTAATACTGAGCATTGCTTCTAAGGGGATGCTCTAGTAGCCCTTGACATTTTCCACTACACCTGGGATCCAATGTAGTACGTTGCTTCTAGGAGAATGCCCTAGCAACCCTTGCCTATTTTTCACTACACCCTAGATCCAATGCCGCATGTCGCTTATGGGGGATGCCCTAGCTTGAGGGAATGTTAGTTTTTCATTTATTTCACGTTAGGGTTGCCATACTTTAAACAAGCTAAAGATAATGTTCATCATCTTCTCTTCTTACATAGAACCAATATACAAATGCATATTCATTTGCAATTAGGAAAAAAATAAAAATCATCTTCAACTTCTTCCTTGCTGGCTGGAACCTGGCGCAAGACCCTCCTCCTTTTTCGTCTGGGCTTAGGATAGGCATTGGCAAAGTTATGAAAGAAAGCATGATGTCTAGTGAAAATAAAAGTGAATTACCTCCCATAGTGATTTCTTCTAGATTCTTCTCTTTTCTTACTCCTCCAAGGTTGCAAAATTAATCTAAAGGATTCTCACCTCCAATTCAATTCATTAAGATCTCACAAAGATTAAACATTATCACTTTTGAGCCTCAACTTGGTCCACACATTCATGGGGCTTAAAGAGCCTCAACCATATAATTGTGGACTCTTAGTACCAAAATGGTACTTGGCCACTTCATCTTATTCCATGTAACTCATTTGATGAGTTTTGGTTATTGTTGGCCCATCTTGAGTTGTCAAAACTTTACAACATGTGGTGATTTGTCTCTTCACTAAAGATTGCTTTACTTTTTCAAAAAACAACATTTTTTTAGCAAAGAAAAACCTAAAATTTTCATGCAGAACTCATTTGTTTCCAAAACTCCAAGCATCTCTAAATTTTGTAAAAAAATAAATATATATATATAAAGAGAGAGAGAGAGAGAGAGAGAGAGAGAGAGAGAGAGAGAGAGAGAGAGAGAGAGAGAGAGAGAGAGAGAGAGAGAGAGAGAGAGAGAAATGAATACCTTAAATAAAGGTGTTTAGACTCATCATTCTCAAAATAAACAAGTTTTTCAAAAGAAAGCATCTTTTTCACTCCTGCTCAACCTCTCTAGGTTCTCTAAGGACCATGATTGGAGCTCTTAAGCTCCTCA
Organism: Warburgia ugandensis; assembly: GCA_035236585.1. Lineage (NCBI taxonomy): Eukaryota > Viridiplantae > Streptophyta > Magnoliopsida > Canellales > Canellaceae > Warburgia > Warburgia ugandensis. The sequence goes on along the minus strand of CP141133.1, from coordinate 49,549,224 downwards.
TAAGTGTGTTTCCTCCACCAAGGTTGGTCCTTTCCCTATCCTCTGCATTCAGAAGGGCCTACATATCCATGAGCTAAGTCCACCAATAGCACATGTTGTACTTATGATTGAGGCTACATTGGAGTAGGCTAATAGCTAACCAAACCCTCTCCTCTTAGTCCTCCCTAAGAATAGCAATTGCACTTTGCAAAAATATGGATGTTGTGGCTCTCCAAAAATGTACTCAAAATGTGTAGTTGCAATTTCAAGAGTCAATCAATTATTTCTTTCAAATCTCAGTGCTGAGAGCAGTGGCATGTGTCATGTGAGCCATTCATGATCTACACGTTGTCATGAGATACCTGTTAAGTGTTCAATTTTGGCCAAAATACCCCAAGTTTACCATTTAATTAGATCATCTAACTAATTAATTTGGTAACTTTTAGAAAGAATATGAATTTTAGCTTAAATTGATCATCCAACCATTAATTTATCAAATTTAATGGTCAGATGATCATCCGAGCTAAGTAGATGCTTAATGTATAGTTTAGATGACTCTAATCTAGTCTTATATTTTGTAGATCAAATAGATCATGGTTTGGACACCTAATTCTATGGTGCAAATCAGTTGGATTGAATATTAGATGGCTTAAATTGTGTTGATTAGTGTCAAATCAAAAATCAACAATGCAAATTATCCAAAAGGGCATTGAATGAACTAGATCACTCACAAAGTAAGATAGGATGGTTTCCTAAAAGAAAATGAGTTCTAATTAGAGGAACGGACATCATGGATAATATTTCCTAAATAAGAGATCAACTTTGGAATGAAGAGGAATAATTAAAGGGGGTTGAAGTTTTCTAGTGGGAACTAACTCTTTGCATAAGGAAAGTGTAAGGAAAGTGGGGAGAGAATAAAATTAGAAGTATGGGAAGATATATAGGTGGAGAAAAGGGAACCCATGGGGAGACCTCAAAGGGGAAGGACTGTTTTGTTTGTTTCCTTTACTTTGCTTGCCATTCTTGTTCTTTATCATTGTTTTTCTATTGTTTTTATCATCATTCTCCTCCTCCTACATCTCCTTGCCCTATCACACACTGTTCCTAGCACCACACTCTTCCTCTTTACCCACACCTCTCTTCTACTTTTTCTTTAGTTTTTTTTTTTTTCACTAATCATTCTCATTTTCTACCTCTACCATTTCTATTTTTCTCCACACCCCCAACATCTCTGTTCCACCACATAATAGCCCACCATCTCGTCGTCTCCACCCTTTTCTCCCATCACCGGTTCACTTCATCCCATCTCTGTTTCACCTCTTATCCCCACCTTTTTTCCTTCTCTATCTCTCTACTCCACCTCTGTAGGCCAGACCCTCTCCCTTTGTCTGTCCTTATCTTAACTAATCTCTCCTTTCTTTTCTCACTTCCATCATTGCACCACTCCAGCCCCTCTCTTTCCCTCACTCTCGCTTGCTCCCAGCTTCTCTCCTTTCTCTGTTCCGACTCAACCCACAGCATGGTCCCTCCTTTTCCCAATTTCTCTCTTTTTCTTCCCTGTCACACCCAGCTCCAAGTCGTGCCTCCACACTAGAGCCCAATGCCACCCAGTTCACTCCTCTACCAATTGATGCCCATATCTCTCCATTCTAACTAGCGTAACATGATTGGCAAGCCACGCTGGTCATCGTTCCCTTCTCTCCATCTATTCACAGCACCTTCTACTGGCGCCATCGTTTGTCTGAAGCAGATAGGCCAGCCTGACATGCACCAACCAGCATCGATGTCCAGCACTGCACCCATCATTGGCAAGCCTCTTCACTACGTCGTCTACCCCTGTTCTCCATCACCGGTGTCATCGTTTGCCCCCACTTCTCTGTTCTTCTTCGTTGCCGGCTAGCAAGTGTCATCTTCTTCTATTCTAGTTAAGTTGTTTTATTTTTACTAGAAAAAGAAGGAACTTTTGGTGAAAATTCCAATTTTGACCATGGTATAATAATTTCAATTACATTTTCATCCTATTCCTGTTCTTATTTGTGCTCTATTATTAATATAGGAATTGTTTTATCAATCCTTGTTTTAATTAAAGTCTAATTGAATCAATTGTTATGCTTTAATAAACAAGATTTCTTCAAATTTTCATCTGTTTCACATTCGATTTTCAATAAACTTCCAATCTTATTTTTAGAACATTTTATAGATTTTTTATTGTTCTTGATCTTCAATCTGAGATTCAAAAATCATATCTGAGCCGTTAAAATCCAAAATCCTTATGTATACTAGATCTTTGAATTTTTTAAAAATTTGCCTAATCCATCCATTAGGTCTTTAATTAGAAGCACTAGAAAGAGATTGATGAAGGTTGATCATGATTGAAGATATTAGATTTGAAGAAAATGATGGGATCAAGCTAGGAAGTAGATTTTTCTTAACTTTTAATTAATTTCCTATCTTTTTTAGTTGGATCTCTGTAATTTTTATTGATTAAATATATCTAAATTTTTACTTCACTTTTATTTAATTACTATCATTTATTTTTAATTTTTGAACAATTAAATTTTATTTGAACTTTAAATTATTAAAGCAAGTCCATATGGGATCAACCTATACTTGCATGCACTAAACTACAATAGCATGTGTGCTTGCAATAAAACAACAAGTTTTTAATGCAGTTGCCAATGACCTACAATGGAGTTTTCATCAAATTTAATTAAAAATTCCAAAAATCCAAAAAAAAATTAAAAATTAGGAATTGCATTGTTTTAGTATTTTAGGCATTTTTAGGTATATTTTTAATTTTTCTTAGTGCATAATCACTCTAATTCTTGAATTTGATGCTTATTGCTATATTTATGTTTCAGGAAATTGAAACAAAAAATAAAAAATTGGCAAGTGGATCTTCATCAACTAAATAGGATTTCCCTACTTTCCTAGAATAGGACTTTTTATTTTGAAGTGAAACTTGTAGTGAGGCCCCATTGTAATTTGCAATTATTTCAATTTTAATTTGAAATGGATTGTAATAATACAGGACAGGTGTGGGGTATGTGACCCACACTTGATCTTCATCAGAAACCCCACTACAAGTATCCCTCAACTTTCATTTTAGTTTAAATTACATTTAGTTTAGTTTTGCATTTGGATGATAGTATAGATCATATAAATTAGGATCATTCATTGATAAAATTGTTGCATCTTTACTTAGGATTGCTGCATTAGAGCACCTATCTAACTTTGGTTGGATAGCATATAGGTTGCATTAGTTTGCTTTTTTGTTTTCATTACACGTTTATTTGCTTTATGGTCGGACTGGAGAGATCTGGGTGTTGACTGGCAAAGGGGCAAACTAGGTGGTGTTGAGCTCTAATGTGGAAGCGCAACCTGGAGCTGGGTGTGACAAGGAAGAAAAAGAGAGAAACTAGGAGAAGGAGGAGGGACCATGGTGTGGGTGGAGTTAGAATAGAGAAAGGAGAGAAGCTGGAAGAAAGGGGCTGAAGTGGTGCGATGATGGAAGTGAGATGAGAAAGGAGAGATCAGTTAAGATAAGGACAAACAAAGGGAGCAGATTTGGACTATAGAGGTGGAGCAAAGAGATAGAGAATGGAATGGTGGGGATAAGCAATGAAACCGAGACGGAAAGAGACGAGATGGAGCGGACCAGTGATGGGGGAATAGGGTGGAGATGACAGGATGGAGGGCTATTAATCAGTGGAACAGAGAACAAAACAGAGATGTTGAGGGCATGGAGAAAAACAGAAATGCAAGAGGGAGAAAACAAGAATGATTAGTGGACAAAAAAAACTAATGAAAAAGTAGAAAGGGGTGTGGGTAAAGAGGAAGAGTCCAATGTTGGGAATGGTGTGTGAGAGTGAAATGAGATATAGGAGGAGGAGAACAATGATAAAAACAATAGAAAAACAATGATAAGGAACAAGAATGGCAAGCAAAGCAAAGGAAATAAATGAAACAATCCTCCCCCTCCAGGATCTCTCCACAGGTTCCCTTTTCCCACCCTATATATCTTCCCCATACTTCTAATTTTTCTTCTCCCCCTACTTTCCTTCAACTTTCCTTACAATGAAGAGTTAGTTTCCCACTAGGAAACTCCTACTCCCTTTAATTATGCCTCTTCATTTCAATGTTGATCTCTTATTTAGGAAATCTTATCCATGATGTCCTTTCCTATAATTAGAACTCATTTTCTTTTAGGAAACCGTCCCATCTTGCTTTGTAAGTGATCTAGTTCATTCAATGCCCTTTTGGATATTCTATACCATTGATTTTTTATTTGACAACAATCAACAGATTTGAGCCATCTAATATCCAATCCAACTAATATGCACCATAGAATTTGCCATCCAAGCCACGATCTGTTTGATCTATAAAATATAAGACTATATGAGAGTCATCTAAACCATACATTAAGTAAGAACAGCAAAGAAAAATGATAATAATAAAAAAGGTGAGGATCCTCAACTTGAAAAGTACCTAAGAACAAAGAGAGATCAGATACCATCACCTGGCCTTCAAGAAGAACAATCCAATGATCTGTGGAGCTAAGAGTGCAACCTCTCAAAACCTTGTCATTAAAAATTATAGTGCACTAAAGCTCGTAGGCTACATTGGCATGACTCACTAAGTGCTATCCCTTAATTGATAGTACCACATGGAGTCAAAACTTTATCCAAATAAAAATTTAGGAACCTAAAATTGACAATTTGGAACATGAATTGGAATTAGGAACACATACTTCTCTAGTGAGCCAACCCATGGTCTCGATCTAGTGGAATTCCCCAATATCCTATTCTTGAATGGGTGTGGGCCATTACTACTCCCCAAGCCTTGCAACACTAGCAATAGGAGAGGTGTTTAGCAAAGCTAGATTGGGCTCCAAGTGAGGAACGATCGAGGCACAATCCTTTAAGTGGAAGGACACATGGAGTTGCATGTACACCTACTCCGGCAAGTAAGTGATCTCCTTCAAACCAAAGATCATCAAGAATCAGATGAAGTCCACACCCACTACCTATCATTCTACTTTTGATACTAAGGGTCAATCTTCCGAGTCACCTACATATAAGGATCACATTAATTGTAAGAATCTAAGAAATAATCAGAAATAAAGACAAGTATAGGGAAAACTACTCTTGTGAGATCATTAATGACCTATCTCTATTCAGACACTCCTCTTGGCATACCCATCATGAGCATAAACTTTGACTAGTAGGAGATAAAGATAAGATCTATGATTCTCTCTCCCTTCTTCCACTTTGGTAGAAGACATGACAAGTGTTAGTCAAACCAGCATTACGAAAGAATATGCAAAGTTAGATAGAGCAAGAGTCTAAAAGAAGGGCAAAGCACACAAATAGAAAACTCACACTTGGAAGGTAACACATGTCTGTCATAGAGCCGATTGGTACAGCTATGTGAGTGATCCCTCAAAGGAAACACCAACAAGCATAGTCCTTCCAATTCATTGCCAGGAAGGTGGGATCTCCTCCACAAGCTAGATGTGCTGGAATTTACATCCTAAACCCCTATCCATACTGAATTGAGGATCTGCTAAAACATCAAACATGCCCAAATCTAATAATCTACAACATCTTTTCTTATGGGGTGATCCTCTAGCTCCACTAGGACCTCCACCCGTATATTCTTCTTGATAAAATCTTAGTATTTGGTGTTTCAATATATGCAAGCAAAGTAACGGTCGATGACAAAGTTGACCTGGGCAAGAAGGGCATGGATTGCCTATGCAAACCACTCAGGGCTGGAGTCCTAAAACACTAAAACCACACAGTTGGGTCCAACCAACACTCTTTTTACTAGAACACAAGTCTCGTATAACCTCAACCCACTCAAACATGTAAACTATAATGCAGGAATCCCATCCCAAATGTAGGAAAATGAAAAGACCATGTCTTAGACTAGAACCTATCCACTGACACATAGACCAAGGCCTTGAATATTGGATAGTTTGAAATATGAAAGTATCTTTAAAATATCATGGAGTCCTAAAAAGCCTTGGCCTTGGGCAAGTTAGACCAAGGAGCTTGAAAAGTTTCAATTTCAAAGTGTGTTCTCAAAAATCCTATGGTTCAAACAAAGTTTCACAATATCTTAGCATGCACTTATATTCCAAACATGTTTGGCATAATTTCCATCATAAGATCTCAGCATGACTTTAAAAAAATTCTAAACATGGATTCTAAAAAAAATAGACATGATATTGAGAATTTTAAAAAATCCTAAAGCATGAATTATACACATGTTCTATGTTTTCAACATTCAAAACATGAATTTCAAAGAACATAAGCAAGTAGGAAAAGTTCATTCACTTACATCTTGTAGTGGGCTCAGTTTGGGACATAAATATCATGGGTAGCTCTAACATTGGTACCTCTTGTGACACCTCGAGTTTCCAAGGCACATTTTTTAAAACTATTTCGAAGTTCAAGATATCCCTTGTTTGAAATTCATTTCAAAAACAAAATTGTAGAATTTTTTTTTAAGGGTTTTCCTAAAATCATGAAGGGGAGCATTGGCACAACGGTAAAAGTTGTCGTCATGTAACCTTGAGGTCATAGGTTTAAGACATGGAAACAACCTCTAGTAAAAATACAAGGTAAGGCTGCGTACTATAGGCCCTTGCGGGGTGCCCCTTCCTTGAACCCTACATAGAAAGGAGCTTCATGCACTAGGGCTTCCCTTTTTTCTAAAAATCTTGAGTGCCATTTTTACACAAAATACAAGGATTTTACTTTGAAATGAGTGTCTCATTTCTACAAAAAAATTGGGAGAGTTTCCTCTATTTTTTTAACATATGCGCATTTGATGCATGTGTGTAGACACTTGATGAACAATACAAATAATTTTTCATTTCTTTGAAAACAAATACACAAAACATGTCACTTCCTAGAACCCTTAGTCACAACCATATCACAACTCATTCCATTAAATATAATTGGATCCACAACATGAATGTAAATATACATTTACATTCTTCACTGAATCAGAAAACTAATCTAAGTTTGCAAAGCTTACCATCTAAATAGTTGAAAATCTCCATCTTCTAAGATTTTGAACTCCGTAGCTGGTCTCACATTCAATCTGTTCATCTTTGTATTCCAATTCTTCAAATCTGAGACATTGTAAACAATTACAATGTCTCAGCAAGCATGCACTTACGTATTTGGAATAAGTAATTATTTTGTCATGCAGTTCATGATTTACATAAATCAAGGGATTCATCATGCCTAAACAGAACTCATGGTGTTTTCAAATAACTACTCATGCCGAGATTATGTTCTCAAATCATAAACCATGAAATGGGTTTACATGTGCAATTCAATATGATTGATGAATCATATGACTTTCATGATTTCTAAAGTTAGCTTTTATCGTTTTGTGAGCATTTAATTGTATTGACATCATTTTGCATGAATAGACACATAAGCTGACATATAGTTCTTCAAATTCATTTGCCTTATATTATCATTCAAGATATCGCATTAAATGTCTAAATTTTTTATCATTTGATAGATAAATCTACTTATGAAGAGTGGTGTATCTAACATTCTAATTATCATTTGTAAAAGTGTCATCTAATAGCTTTCTTTTCATGAGCACAATGTATTTTCATATGGAGGTATGAATCAATATATGATCATGCATAATCACTCATAATGCTCAATTCATCTAACACATTAGTAAATCTGACCTTGGTAAAACTATCAGTTTAGAAAGAATCAATGCGTACTAAAATCTCAATAGTAAAACCACTAGCTAAATATATACATCAAAGTACAGTATCGATAAAAGATAAAGTCAGTAGATAAGGTCAAAAAGCATACTATGTCCAATTGTTAACAAACCAACATTCAATAAAGCCTACAATCTAGCAAAACCAAAAGTTGTTCATGCTTTTTAAAAGCATTGTCAATCAATTCATAAGTTCAAATAGTTCTTTCTACATCAAATCGAACTAAAATTGTAACTATGAAAATTGGCCTCTCTTGTGAGGTGAAAATCCGCAATGAAAATATAGTAATCCAAGTCATGGGCAATGTCTAAAAGAATTTAATAAGCCTATCAAACAGCATGCTCAAAATAGAAAAAGTTCAACCAAGATGCATAGCCCTAAAACTAAAATGCACAAATCCATGCCCACATCACCATGGAAAACTAATCGCTCCATTCACAATGACATACAGTCCTGCCACTCTTGACGAGGTCTAACTCTCAAGATATGACCCACATAAATATCATATAGACTAGACACCTATACTCGTAGGACTCTACCATCACCCACTAGGAACTACTATGGCCTCTACGTCTACTCATGGATACCTATCCGAACCATGACTCACCAGACCTCACGAGGGCTACTCGGCTACCACTCAGAGCACTTTCCCATGAGTAGATACTCCTACTGTCCACCATCTCCATCGCAAGGCTAGTATCAAATCATCTCAGAGGTCAGTGGCCAATTACACCACCTAGCATAGGGTCTCTAGGTCTTACAACACATGGCAAGCCTACCTCTAGGTCTTACAGTACTCACAGAGAACCTGCTGAGAAATTTGAGATTTAGGATACTCCTAGAGTGCTTGCTTAAAACATCAATCAAATCCATATCCACTAGGACACACAGCTACACGTAGAGCACATGCCTAATTCATCAATATATCCATATCCATCAAGACTTACAACCACTCATAGAGTGCCTACCAAAAACATCAATAAAATCATAACCATTAGGAGCTTACAGCTGCTCATAGAGTGCCTACCTAAACATCCACAAATTCGCATCCATTACTAGTTATGGCTACTAGTCGAGTGCTTGCCAAATCATAAATCATACACATCTCCAAAATCATTGCATGAAAATAAAACTGCTATTTCAATGTTTTATGAGAAGCCATTCAAATCTATTCATTTTCAATGTATATTCCCAACAAGGTGTAAAAACATATCTTCATGAGCATTCAAAACATGTAGTCTTTATTTATATATTGGATAATGTTTTATCAGCTCCCAAAAGTATGCATCCAATGCAATGATTATAAAAGGTGAATCTTTAAATAATATCTTAAAAGCACTTATCACTAAGTTGACCATAGTTAGACTGGTGATAGAGCCTTTATCAGTAAAGACACATATGTTATAACTTAAGGTCATGGCTTGTAAATATCTATTGCATGTCCATAGCATTTAGAATATTCTTTCCAAGTTTAAATCAATCTTTCAAGTGATTATGGTCATTTCTAATCCTACATATCAATAGCTAATTCCATTTCAACAAATAGTAGTCAAATCATGTTAAAGTGAACCTAATTAAGGGTTACTATTTACATAAGTTTTATTTTGTCTTTTGGTTTTGAAGACCTTAGGATTATTCCCTCAACATCTATTCATGAATACAAAATATGAGTTAATATATTGAATTTTCTTCTATCTTGGAGCCAGTCATTTCATTATTCTCAATTCATTAAGTTACAAATATGACTTCTTCTAGCACATTTGCTTGGGTCATCCTAAAGTTCAAAAACCTTGTGAGCTGCTGTGAATTCTTTACTTTATTGTTGATATACTTATTAATATTTCATACTATTTGGGGTATTCCAAGTATTATAGTATCAATTTACAAGTCCTTATGTCTCGGTAGCACGTGTAAGATCAAACCTTCTTTAAGGTATTATAATGTCCACTTAAAGTTCAAGTTTAAAATCAAGATAGGCAGTCCAATCACTCATATGTCTTAATTTCATAATTGGGATAAAACAATTGTTTTAAGGTCATTTCATGTCTGTAGCTAATTCGGCTGTATATTGTGTTTCTAAGCATTATCATTAGCTAAATGTGTGTGTGTGTGTGTGTGTGTGTGTGTGTGTGTGTGTGTGTGTGTGTGTGTGTGTGTGTGTGTGTGTGTGTGTGTGTGTGTGTGTGTGTGTGTGTACATACATACATACTAAGTTCCAGTCAATGAGTATAGTTTTCATTCTATTGTTTGGGCATTACAACTAGGGTGATAGTAACATTACTCATTAAATTAGCCATTCCTTTTTTTATTTGATAATTTAAAAGGTGTCACAAGATAACTTCTAAATTTATCACATGCTTTCATAATTTTAGTAGTTAAAGACAATACTTTGTAAATTATCATCTGTATTCAAATATTCTTATAAAGACATAGAAATTATTAAACTTTCCAAAATAGCAAATCTTAATGCAGCTACCTTGTATGGCATTTATCCTCAGTTCCCATGTGTAGCTCCTTTTGCTTGATCTATTGATTGACCAATTTATAGGTTTCACAGTCAATCCATCGATGAACTGCTTCGATCATGTCTCTCTCACTGATTAGTATACTAGGAAAGCAAAGCTATACTGATTTGTAGCTCCAACTGTGGAACCACTACATATCAAAAAGAGATGTAGTGCCTGATCTAATAGATCTGGCATTAGATGGGCAATCAACGGTTAGATCTTAGGAACGAGCTTGATATGTCATTGTTCTAGGGGTTTGGTGATAGATCTATGGGTTAGATCAAAATGAATACTTGAATAAAATATGGATTTGGGAGTATATTTTACTAATATAAAGTTAGAACAAGATGAATAGTTGGATATAATCACATATCAGATCATCTAGAGTGAAATCTACATCTTGATCAAATTGGGAGCTTATATTGATTATAGATCTAAGCATTAAATGGATAATTAATGGTAGAATCATCTCTCAGGGCTAGATCGATCAAAGATCTAATGTTTCAATGACCAATCTAAGATTAGAACACTATAAATGGAATATGGTTCATGATGACCGATCAACGATTGGATCATGGTGAATGGGTCAGATCAGTCATAAATCTAAGTGTCAGTGATTGATCATCAGTTGGATCATGTGAGGGTTCACAAATTGATCACAGATCTATCATTCTTAGATAAATCAATGAGTAGATCTCAACAAATGGTAAAATCAATCACATATTTGACGATCTAGCCCGATCAAGGGTTCAGTCACGATTGACGGTCATATGTTCTAATATCAATGAATGAAAGATGGGTCTTGTGCATCACCTTGCAAGGATTGTGATGGTTGTCTTAAATTTGCAAAATTCTTCTTGAATTTGGTAGTAAAAGATATTTAAGTCTAAGGGGTAATGGGACTCACCCAAATCAACTTAGCTCACTGAGATGATTCAGGAGCGAATGGCATAAGCAAGTTGCCTTGCCCTCACTCACCATAGAAAAAAAATAGAGGGAAGGAATAGTAAGAGGGTGGTTAGCCTGTGTGCACCTGTATGCCAGGCCAGTAGCACTCAGAGGAATCTGACCAGGGGAAGGGAGAAGGAAAATGGGTGCAAGGCTGGTACACCTACCGGACTGTACTAGCTGGAAGGGAGCAAGATAGAGAAGGAGAGGTTGGGTTTGCCTACTAAAAGGAGGGAATGAGAGAGGGAGAGGGGAGAAATCAGGAAGAGGGATTTTGGGCAGTGGTCAATGGCCCTTTCCCAATCGTTGCCTAGAATGGCGAGGCCAATTGACTACGTAGGTCCTCGATGGGTCGAGGCAGAGGAGAAGGGAGAGAGAAGAGGGGGTTTCGGGCACACAGGTGGCCAACAACCTTGAGTTTGGTCTCCAATTGGGGTTGCCTAAAATCGAACCCAAGAGGAGCAGGGGGAAATGGTTCTCGTAGGTGGTTGGCTAGAGGAGAGAGAGAGAGAGATAGAGGAGATGATCGATGTTGGGCAAGAAGAACAGGGAAGGAGGGATTTCATGCTAGCTAGAGCGGGAATTATGGATGCCAATGGATGGTTGACCATGATTGTTTGCCAATGGGGATTTTCAAACAAAGGTTGAAGGGGAGATAGTCGGTGAGAGGGGGGAAATATGAGTAGTGCTTGAGGCAAATGCTAGTTCTCTCCCTTCTTTTCAACTCCCCTCATTTTTGTTGCGTTCAGAGTCATCATCTGGGGGAGCGGCAAAATGTGGTAGATTAACAAATCGCATGTTGAGCCCTGCTCCACATGTCAAGGATCAGTCTACTGAGACAAAAACAAAAATGAGATGGGGTTGCTGTTATCAATTTGGACCTCCTAAATTAGTAAAATTTTGGGGTTTTTCCACCCCAATCTTTGTTTCGAGCAAAATTTATGTCATTACAATAGTTTTGACATGTAGTTTCATTTTTAATAGTTTCAAATCCAAAATTTGAGTTTTCAAGGGGGTCATAATTTCCAAGGGGGTCACTTCCTTGAAATTCAATTGCCAAACAATTCAAAAAAAAAATTGTTCCAATTAAAACATATTATAATTTTCTAAAAATTATCTCATAATTTGAGGTTGTTACACCTCTGTACCACACAACCTCTAGAGTTTTTGAGTCTCTCTCTCTCTCTCTCTAATTTTGATGATAACAAAACCAAACTCATGTCACTAACACATTTGAGTGGTTGTGCATGAGTTCTTAGACAAACTTATCAACCTTATGCACTGAAAATTCACTTGCTTGATTTCTAGTTTTACAAATGGATTTTAAGAAAAACACTTTCCAAAATCATGACTTCAATGTTTTCAATTAAGAAGAATTACACAAAACCTCCTAGAGTGGATAGTTGATGTTTCAAATACTAGAAAATTGGATCTAAGCATTGGAATTGAATTTTGTTGCTTTCTAAGCATTAAGAATTCAAAAACAAACTTCTGGTGGCTAATCCCTGTGCCAAGAGTTGGCCCCTTGAAATGTAGGGGAGCAAGTCCCTTGTGCAAGAGCAGACTCCTAATTGAATACACTCAAAATAGAAGAGCTAGACCCTTATGCAAGAACTAACTCTTGTGTGAATGGAGATAAAGGTGAGAAGTATGAACTTGCTCTAAGAGCCAATCCCTCCACAATGTTCTTGGGTTTGGATGTGATTTTGCAGGATCCAACACCCACTCCAAGGATCTCCCCCCACACCATTTGTAATGACTCCAATTTTGGCACATTGAAATCCCAAGTTAGCAATGAAAAGTTCACTTTTTGGAGATAAGGGTATTTTGGTCATTTCACTATTCACCCTAACTGAACCCAAATTTTTGGTCCTGAAAATGGTACCATTAGGTGCGTCTCGGAAAAAGGAATCCAACAAGACCAAAATCACCCAAAACGGAGTTAAAATGAACAAGTTATGGCCCTTTGAAGTTCAGGGGCAAAAATATAATTTTAACTAAAAAACGGATTTAGCCTGAGAAACACAGGGGCCCATTTTGATACGGGCACCCCCTTTCTTCAACCTCCTAGAGGGTTCTAGAACGGCGGTGTTTGGAGGAGAAATCATCGCCATTCTGGAGGTTTCTCCACCGCCATTCAAAGGCGGTGAGAGCCCCCTCTAGAACCATCTTATAGCTCTATAAATAGAGCTCTTGGGCGCCTCTAATGGCAGCCCAAAAACTTGGAAAAAACCCGTTTTGGAGAAGCAACCAAGAGGAGAAACGTGGAGAAAACCCCAGCAACAAGCCAGGTATGCCCAAAATCCCTACAAACTTGTCTTCCCATTAGTCCTAGGCTAAGTTTCCCTAAGTTTTTGCATGAAAAATCATGCAAAATAGAGCCCTAGAGAGTCACAAAGGACCCAGGGACGATCCTTGGGCCGCACTGGTTCGACAGGGTTGAACCAGGGCATCCCAAGGATGCCCCGGTCCCCCAACGAACAAAACGCTCCCCACTAGACGAAACACATCGTCCGCATTCGAGAGAAACCAGCAGGTGCGTTGCAAATGAAAAAGCCGAGCGGGAATCCAGCGTGTCTACAGACGTGCCAGCTGAGGCGCATGCTGCTGACGCGGGACGCGTTAGCGTCCCAGGTTCCCACCTCGTTTCGTTTGACCCTTTTATGTACACTCGGCACTAAAAAGGCTATAACTTGAGATCTAGAGCTCCGATTGAGGCGCCGCAAAAGGCGTTGTGTCCGTGTCAATGACACGGACACATCCAAATCATAAAATATTTGATCAAGGCCCAATATAAGGTGGGGACGACCCATAGACTATGATAGTGGCGTGGGGCCACTAAATCTTTGTAAACTTGATGATACCAAGGCCCAATTAGGACCTTAGGACACCCATAGGCATGGGGATAAACCCTTAATGCCTAGGTAGTAAGACCAACCACTCTAAAACCTATAAAAGATTGGCCAAACTAACCTTGATTCCCCAAACTATGTTCAGGAGCATACGAGGACGAGGGGATTAGCATGACCTAGCCAAGTAGGTGCTCTATCTCTACTAGACTTTTAAATAGAGCCATGATTGTTTTGAATGCATGTGTTAAGTATAAGTTATATGATTTGTTTAGGATAACTTAATCTTATAAACGAATTCAGCATACATATGATAAATGCTTTATGCATAGATATGTTTTGCAAATAATTGCATATACATTATGCATAGATATGTTTTGCAAACAATTGCATACATTGTGTGATTTGTGAGCATTGAGTTTTTGAAAGATTGCATGTCCTTGAGGGTTACCAAAAGACGCTAGAGTGCCCAAAAGACGATGGGTAGGCAGTTGTGAGGGCCAGGCAGTTGTGAGGGACCCAAAGAGGACAGGTTTTGAAAAAGAGGTTTTCGCTTGTTTGATCTGATATGATTTGGGCTGATAAGCTCGTGGGCGCTATGCCGAGAGGTTTGGGTTGGCCTCCAGCCTCTAGCACTATTAGGTGGATGGGTACCACGCCCAAAAAGGACAACGTCCTACGTCGACTGCATGTGGTACAGGGGGCTACCACTGGTGTCACGGCACTGGGTCGACGTGTCATATGCCCCGTTGAGGCTATGACCGAGTGTCCTCAAGTACCTGGGGACCACACAGCGGCAAGGTCGTGGGCATAGTTGGACCCTATGGTTTTGTGGATTTACTTGCATTGCATATGGAATGACATGAGGTTGGTCGACCATACCATATATCCATGAGTTGGATTCAGTGAAGCATCTTATGCATATCATTATGTTATGATATATATGATACTTTCGATTTGGATTATGTGATTCTTTAAGTCGTCAGTATTTCAATTCGACCGTGGTTTTTAATATCGATATTGAATGTGATTGTTCGAACATGCACAAGTTTTTAAGAGTATATGATTTTAAACATAGCATGCATTGCAAAAGTAGTAGTGATAGACTCCTACTGGGTATAGTATATACTCACCCAATCCATTCAAATCCTTAATGGCTTTAGATTGTAGGTAATTTTTTGAAAAATGATTAAATTGAAATGCCCATCCCACCTACATTCCCAATTTTCTAATATAATCCACCATTAATCTTGGGCCTTCAACTTCAATTTTCACACACATTGTACTTAATAAAAAAGGGCAATGAAAAGGGGCATTCACAACCCTTGAAAATTATTGAAGAAATAAAAAATAGGCTTTATGATCCTTCTCCTCAACCTCTATGATCTTTTGATTAAGGAAGGGTAAACTATAGATACCAAAATTTGTACCATCTAAATGACTTCTAATTGCTCACATCTCATCTCATATATAAAAAATGGATATCACATAATAAAAAAGGAGTACACTTTGAAAGCATTTCAAAATGGTAAAAGAAATCAAATTTGACTTCTAAACCATTAAGAAGCAAGTTTTCAAAGAAAATAATGCATGGACCCCATGATGAGTCTAAAAACCAAAGAGTAAGCAATCATTAACTCCACCTAGAGTTGATATGAGCCTTCATTCTTTACTAAATTTGGAATGTTAGTCACTCTCTTTAGGATGTTTCTAGAAGAGGAAACACCTGGACCTCATGATCAATGGCAAAAGCAACTTTTGAAGCCACATTATGGATATTTTTTGCAATGTATAGTGATCATGCAAAATGACTCACTAATTGTGAGGTTCGAGCCCTCTAGACTACACAATCATGCGTAGACTAGACACAAACCTAAAAAATCAAGCTTTGGCATTGCCCTTGATAATGTTTGGAATTACCCATCGTGCCACCCATGACCTCTATAAATAGAGGATCCTTACATCTTTTTAAAAGGAGAATATGGAAGAGAAAGTGAAGAAAAAAATAAAGTGAATCTCTTTTAGGTATATTTCTTATTCTTTTGCACAATTTTCTTTAATAATCAGTTGTTTAGGATTTTCTTTTGCATGTAGATTAGGGAATATGGTCCTAATTTGAAGGAGAATAGTAGAATTAAAGGATTTTCCAAATTAGGAATTTAAATCCTTAAGCTACATTTCACACAAGAATTGAATTCCTTAAGGGTAGTGGAATTTCTAACCCATGGAATTCAATTCTCTCTCATAGTAAATAGAATCCATTGCTCCCTACTCCTTTTCTTGTATTTGGAGAATCCATGGTGGTCCTCAATTAGGTCTCCTCTCTAGTGGAATTTCTAGAGGTCTTTTCTTATAAAAATTCCCATTCATTGGCTACATTAGGCATAGGCTACTTCTCTTCCAAACAAAGAGAGGAATTAGTGAAATTTTTTATCCGTTTCCTAGAAAGAAAGAAGGTAACCTAGCCTTAGAAGGAAAGGTTTGATTTCCATTATAGTTTCCATATGCTAGTTTCTTCAATTTCCATTGATTTATTTTTCTCTTGTTTCAACTCTCTTTTTTTTTTTTTCTTGATCCTACGATGAAGCTCTAAGTATCCTAATTAGGAAAATTTGAATTTCTAAGGTTCTAGCTTAGTGAGTTTCCTTTTATGAATGTTGAAACTCAAGGATGGGAATCCATGAATTCATAAACTGATCTTCAAGAGTTTCCACAACCTTTTTTTTTGTTTACTTAAATTCACATGTTCAAAAGGATGAGGCACCAAAGAAAGGCCCTTTCAATGGCTTTTTCTTTGAAAGAAACATCCAAAAGAAAATAACTTCTAAAGGGAATGTCTACTATGATGTATAAAATGGTCTTCCCCCAACTTAGGAGATAAATTGATTTTCACAAGTTTTCATTGAATCTTTCTTTCTTGAAGTTCAATGAAAAATATCTTGTTTTCATCACATGTCATGAGATACAACTTCTTTTAAAAACAAATAACCCTCTTTTCTCCCCTTCTTAAGCATCCTATAATACTACGTAGGATAGCTAAAATGCGTATTTATACTTAGCATCTTCTAAATCCTAGGCATGCTCCGCTTCCCTAGTTTTCCTGTAGCATGTGGCATATTTCTAACACATAGTATTTATTTCAGGTGTTCATTAGGTTTGATTTCTAGTTCTTTCATGACTAGTTCAAAAGATAATAAAATGTTTACTTATATATTCAAAAGAATGTCCATGAGTACATTGTTATGTGGTTCATTTATGTTTGTACATGTATTAGCTAATGCATGCTTTCTTGAAACATATCTTCTACTAGCATAGCATACTTGGATTATATTTCTAAATGCATTTTCATGTTTGAATCATGTCCTACATTCGTATCTTTAGCCAATTGCATTAGCTACATGTGTTTTATATGTTTCTTTCTGACGTGTTATGCTCATAGATCCTTATCAAAGCATATTTTGATGTATTCAGAGTTCATTATTATCTTGCATACCATATCACTAGTATCTTTCCATGTCTATTTGAAGTTTCCAAGTATGATTAGAATCTTGAAATAAGTGATTGTGTGAATGTATCTTTCCAATAAATGGCTTATTTTATAAGCTTTTTTACAACCTTTTGAACATTAAGTTTTCTAATCAAATGAAAGGCAAAATACTCAAACTAACTAGGTTTCTAACCTAGAAGAATGAGAGGGTTTAGTTTACTTGCAATTTTTACTACTTTATTTCTTAGATATGTCAAACTTAGATCTCTAGTTTATTGGATTCATTTGGGTTATTAGGGACCTAAGGCCCTCATTACGTTGGGTGGTGATTCCATTTCCAAAATTCACTTGGGTTCACATGAACATAGATTAGTGACTTGAACAATTCATTAGAAAAGATTAAGAGAATCTTGGTCTTAGATTCCCTAAAAGATGGAAGCCTAATCAAGTTAAAAGTAATACAAGAATTTCATGAAACACCTCTAATCTTCAATCCAAATAGATTAACAATCTAATATAGGATAAGATAATAAAACACATGTGATTTCTATGGGAACCTTAAAAAAGTTTGTAGTATGATTTAAGAGTTTCTCCTTTTAGTTTCCTCTTTAGGCTAAACAAGCCAGAGAGAGAATGGAGAATAAATGAGTCCTTTTCTTTGTTATGGTTTTATCTCTTTGCGAGAAAGAGAAGAAGACTAGAGAAGGAGAAGAAGAAACATTCTAGTTCAAGCCCATACATGTTATTTCCATGCCCTTCATGGTAGCTACTTATTGATTAAACTTTGAGTTTGTAATCCACATGATCTACAATCTCGTTATATTTCTTGAAGATGTCTTTGGAAGATTTGTAGGGATGTAATCAGTGAGAGGTTTTTAACACTTGATTCATCTTATTGTAAGTATTGGAATACATGTAAAAGATTGAGAACTTTTCTAAACTTCAATGAAAAACTTTGATCATACTTGTATCATGTGAATCAAAATTTCAAACTAGAATCTATATAAAGGAACTTACCCTTATTAGGATCTAAAACAGTAACCTCTATTTGGTCTACCACTCGGTGATTCTAGGTTAAATTCCTTAAAACTATAAGAGAAGAAGAAAAATTAGAAAAATCAAAACTTGAGAAGCACTCCTAAGGGGGGGCCTCTTTTTTTTTCAATACTTGCCTTCTCTCTCTAATGTACAAGAATATATAGATGAGAAAACCCTTGTAGTTTAAGGAACCTCTCCTCAAGTGAGCCGACTCCGTTAAGAGAGCAAGCCCCCAAGTCAAGAGAGTTCACTCCCTCTCTCTCTTTATGTCCTTCAAGGGCTCTAGCTCCTCTTTCTTTCCTTTTCCTCTTGTCATCAAGGGAGCTAATTTCCCACAAGACATAGATTCTAAGAGCTCCTTGTAGGAGTAACCCCTCAATTAGGACTCAACTCTCACCACAGGAGCTCCAAAGAGTAGGAGGCAGCTCCCACTTCATAAAAATTTCAAACTTTGTTTTTTGCTTTAAATATTTGAAAAATGTTTGAAATTTGAATTTTGTGCGTAGTTTCATGTCACCCATTTCATAGCCTTCTAATGGGATTAGATTTTTTTCAACAAATATTTGATTACTCTAATAAAATTTTAGGCTTATCCAACAACACTTTCAACATCCAATTGGGATAAAACACTTCACTAACAAATATATCATCTACCAATAAAAGGAGAGGAGACCATAACACCTATATTCGGAAAGATGTATAAAGGTACACTTGAAGGAGAAATGAAACAAGGAAGCTAAGGAAGAACATAATATCCAAGGAAGGCCATTAAAGCTCAAGCTCAAGCTCAAGCTTAAGCTCTTAAAGAAGTTCCACTACATTGATTTAATAAATTCTTTCAATATTTGTTACTTATTTCCTCTCGTATTCTTTGGTAAGTGTGTACTCATTATATTGAAAGAACTCCTTATTTCTTTATTTCATTCATTGTTTTTGCTAGAGAAGGGTTTTCTCTAAGGATTTTATTGTAAAGGAATGGGAAATTTGTGAATACTCAATTTTGAGAGACAAAGCACTACATCAACTTGGGTGTAAAATCTCACTGTGTTTAATTGCGAACTTGAGGAAATAATATCCTTGAGAGAGAGGAAGTAGGTACCAAGTAGGCTAGCTAAACCTCTAAAAATCCTCATCTCTTTGTCTTGTGATTATCTTTTTGATTCTTGGGTTATTCTTATTTTGATTTCCAAGAATTCTTGTTTGAAGTTCTCTTGTTTTCATTGTGCTCATCAAGTGTTTGACAAAACTCTTAAGTGCATTCTTTTAGAAAACTTGCATTGTTTTTTAATCTCATCTTGGTGCTTGATAATAGGTGTGTGAGAAACATTTTTATTGTGTTTCTCACAATCCCTTGTTCACTCATTCGATTGCTTCCAAAGTGTTTGACATATTATTTTTTTGAGTGAATTTGAAACCCAAATACTTCAAATCATTAATCTTACTATATATTAGATTAGTGGGGAAAATTTTTTACACTAGCATTTGGACCCAATTCACCCCCATCTTTGGGATCACTACTAAATCTAGGGTTTCATAATATAGAGAAAAACAAAAAAAAAAAGATGGTTTAAACACAACTATCTTATTAAAAATAAGAAAGATGGTTTCTAAAAATTGTCTCATCAAATGTCACATTATAAGATGGTTTTAATAAAATCATCTTATAAAATATGTTTATAAGATGGTTCTTGAAAACCATTATAGTTCTGGAAAATAGATTTATATTTTGAGTAACATTATAAGACAATTTTTAGAAACTGTCTTACAAAAAAGTTTATAAGATGGTTTCTAAAAACTATCTTATATTATGTGTGACATTATAAGACTATTTTCAAAAACTATCTTATAAACTTTTCTTATAAGACGATTTTCAAAAACCATCTTTTATTTTTTGTGACATCATAAGATGGTTTTCAGAAACTGTCTTATATTATTCAAATAAAATTAAGATGGGGAGATTGAGTGGGAAATAATTACAGATATTATAGAATGATTCTCAATGAACTGTCCTATATTCAATTACTACATATGACCCTCCAACCCCCAACTCAAAAAAATAAAACAAACTAGGGTAGCTTTAAGATTATTCACAAGCACACGAATCAAAGTAGTATTACACATGAGAGAGGTAGATCTCACGAGAAATCTCACAAATTTGTACATAGGATGGATCTTATTTAAAGAGCTTAACTTTAGCCAATGAAAAAGATTGATTGGATTTGAATTCAAACCAGAAAAGTAAATGACAAAAGAAAGAAAATATGTGTGAAACTAGAAACTACAATTAAAGGAAACTTTCTAAAATTAAAGCAATGGAATGGAATAAGAAACTAGCATGCATTCAATAAGGAGACTAATGCAAAAATTTAATGAATGAAACTAGAAAACTTAAATTAAAGGAAACTTACTAAAAATGAGAGTTTCCTAAATTACCACTTTTCTAAACTAGAATTAGAAACTTTCTAAAAATAGAAGTTTCTAAAACTAAACTAACATACAAAAACAAGAAACTAATAAAATCTAACTAGATTTAATTAGAAATTAGAAACATGTATGTAAATGGAAACTACAATTATTGAAAGTTTCTAAATTTAACACTTTCTAATCCTAAAACTTTCTAAAGATGGAACTTTCCAAAACTCAAAAAAGAAACTTTCTAAACCTAAAATAAGATGTAAATAACTAAATAGAAAGTTTTAAAACAAGATTAAGCAACTAAATCAACCAAGGAATCAAAGAGAAAATTAACCTAGTACCATGCACATGATCCATGGACTATACACATGGTTCATAGGTTGAAAAATGGTTAGATTTCTGCTTTAAATGCAAACTAACATGCAATCTAAGATATGTACTAATAAATAACCTAAAAATCTAAACAGGTTACTAAGGATTCAAGAAATTAAGATGTTTTGATGCCTAGAAAAAAAAGCACAAAGATTGAAAGAATAAATTTTTAGATTTTAAGCACTTAGAACTTCAACTTAAATCAAGTATATAAAGCAATTGAAACAATAGCTTTTATGCATGATAACAACCTACATCTAAAATTCAATAACAAGAATCCTTGAATAATTTCATTGAATCAATGCCAAAATACACCAAAACCTAGGTGCATAATACATGTAATTGAATCTAGAAATTATAAAACTTCAGCTAAATTGCAACAAAAACTCAATATCAAAATTTTAATAAAAAGTATGATGACATGCAAAGCAAACTCAAAAAGGAATTCAAGAGAGAAGATGGATGGGATGATGAACTAACTAAGAAAAAAATTGCTTAAAACTAAGCAAAATTGAAGGAGAAAAACATGAAATTCTTAACGGGGAAATGCAAGCTATTTCTTCTATTGGCTGTGACTACTAGAGAAGAACTAACTTGAATCTTGAGTGAATGAGCAAGCAAAACTAATGAAAGTGAAGCAAAGAAAAGATGGAAAGCCAAGTGAAAAGATGAGTTTAGAACTAGAAAGCAAATAATGGAAATCAAGGCAATGAAACTAAAACAACTACTAACCTGAATTAGAAAGAAAATAACCAAAGAAATAACTATAAATCCAAAGGGAGAATAGCACCAAATAAAACCAAAGCTTATCTCCAAAGATCACCAAACAAAGAGTGCAATGTTTCAAGGTTGTCTCACCCAACCTTTACTTAGGGAAAACATGTGAAAGAAATTTGATATTTATAGATGAATTATTTTCACTTTCAATATGGCATATTTTAAGAAAAGGAGGTGGATCTAGATATATGAATTCAATTAGGGAAGTTAGGTAGAGAATGAGGAAGCAATGTTAGGTGGAAGATGAGGTGGAGTGACAAGAAGGGGGGGGGGGGGGGTGGGGGGGGGGTTTGTGTAGGTGTCTTTTTCTTAGGAAGGTGGGTGGAATTCCACCCACCTCCTTAATTAGGTGGTTAATTGTGATGGAAGGGAGAGAGAAAAAGAAAAAGAAATGTTAGAAAAAATATGAGGAAAACTTAGAGTTTTGATATGCTTTCAATGGAGATAGATCTAGGGGTTTCCTAATTAGAAAACCACCTTAATAAGTATTCAAACAAGGGCGAGGCATGACCTTCTAGGAAGGTTGTTCCCTCTCTAGGGTAAAATCATGGAATCCTAAGATGTATGGGGGAAATGGAATTGGAAAGTGGCATTTTCTTTCTTAATGGGTCCATCAATGCATGATCATCTTACCTTTTATGAATACCTCTCAAAATCCCTTGAAAATAACACTTTTTAATATAGGATAATTACTTGAATTGATGCTCCAAATGCGTGACTCCATGTAGCATTCATCCATGGCGTGATTGCTAACTTTGATGACTCATTCCTTGGTGGCTTAAGTGACTTCAATTCATGGCTCCAAGGCTTGAGTAGCTTGGGTTTCTTAGGTTTCCAATTCTCATGCAAATGATGAAAATGCATGGTTTGTTGTAATGGATCATTGGAGTCATCTTTTATGCTTCCCATTGCTCTCTTTTTCTTACTCTAAGCTAGTCTTGAATCTTGATCACACTTTGGATCGATAACATTTAGGCTTCGGTTTGCTTAGGTTTCCTAATTAGACTAGGATACCTCATGTATGACTTCAATTTTTATCACAATCAATCTCGACCTTTGGATCACCTTTTTAACACTTATAAAATATGAAAAATCTTGATTAAATCTTAGAAAATTATGACCATTCAAATACTTTGGATTAGCACCTAAACCTGTATCAAACTTTTGAATTATTAGGTCAAAAATGTATATATTATGAATTTGTAGAAAAAAACTAGAAATAACACAATATTTTGTAATACATGTCTACTAATTGGGTACTTTTTATACAAAATTAAACACTTATCATGAATCCTCCCTCACCAAATCAAAAGCCAAGAGGAGAAGAAGGAGAAGAGAGAGAGAGAGAGAGAGAGAGAGAGAGAGAGAGAGAGAGAGAGAGAGAGAGAGAGAGAGAGAGAGAGAGAGAGAGAGAGAGAGAGAGAGAATGTACATGCCCCCACACCTTGCTCGTCACTGTTTTTCTCCCTTTATGTAGACTCACTCTCTCTTAATCTTCTTACATGCATGCTTTTTTTTTTTAGAGCACTTTCTGCATGACTCCCTACTTTGTTAGTCAATGAAAATCTCTAGAACTGATCATGCTATATACGGAACATTTGAGAATAAGAAGACCTAAGTCTTATGTTTTCAATTTTCATTCAAAAAGGCATCCAACTAATAGCTTAAACTCTACTACTTATTGTTTGTTTGTGTGAACAATTATGGTATTTTACTTATGCTCAAAAGCAATTTGTGTATGGTTTTCTATTTCATGAATCAATGAAATTCTCTAAAATCGATAGTACCAAATAGATGGCATTGAGAATAAGAAGACCTAAGTTTTATATTTTCAATTTTCATTCAAAAAGTCATCTAATGTAGAGCCTAAAATTTGCTACTTACTGTTGTTCGTGTGAACAGTAACAATATTTTGCTTATGTTCAATAGCACTTTATGTTCATAAATTTCCAATTTGTTAATCAATCAAAATCTGTAAATAGGACATTGAAAATAAGAAGACCCAAGCCTTAGATTTTCAATTTTGTTACAAAAAGCCATCCAATTTGGAGCCTAAGTCTTATATTTTTATAAGATGGTTTCTGATATTGATATAAGATGGTTTCAATAACTGTCTTATATTAGTAGTATTATAAGATGGTTTCAAAAATCATCTTATATTTGTTTTCATTTTATAAGACGGTCCAGTATAAAATGATTTTTGAATTGTCTCTTATATATTTATTGAACCGTCTTAGAAACCACTTGCTATAGTAGTGGATCATCAAACACCTCTAATCAAGGGTACATATCACCTATTTATGTTTACACATTTATGGTTAATAATTGACCTCAAGAAGTGTCAACTAAGAGTGCCTAAGGTAATGGCATCATTGGAAAAGTATTAAGAGGAGTTTATTTAAAGACATATCTTTGGCGTTTTGTTGGCACATCTCCTGCAATATCTCTGATGATATCTTCTGTGATATTTGAGATATGTGTCATATGTCCAGTGATATCTGAGATATATGACATTTGTTCTATGATATCTCTAATGATATCTTTGATGATATTTTTGATGAAATCTGAAATATGTCATGAGAAACATATGCCTCAGATATTGTAGTTAAATAAGCTGCATTTCTGAGATATGCCATGATATTCACTAGCATTGTGCTATTCATCAATGATCTAGGCCATTCATCTATGCCATGGTATTCCCAAGCTATGGTAAAAGTACACGAGGAGCCCAGTTTCTTCAATGATTTGGGCCATTCATCTCAACCATCTTGCCATTGATAAAAATAATTCCTTCCCTTGCCTTTTCTTAAGTGCTATTGCTATTCCCAGGGTACTAAGACTCCATGCTCAATTTCACCTCCCAATTTTTCTGCATGTGGAACATTTTTTTCATATCTAAGTTGTTCACAAAGGAATTAGATGGGTTAGATATCAAATTTCATGCTTAGCCTATGATGCTCAGTAACAAATTAAGACCCATCCATTTATTCTTTTCTTTTGAGACCAAAATTAAAGCGATTGAGAACAACCAAATGCATTGATATTTTGTGGGTTGTGGATTATGGATTATGGTCAACATGATGAATGGCTTTAATATAAAAGGGTAGCCTCGTGTACAAAGCTATTGCATGTGTAAGGTCTAGGAAGAGATAAACTATAAAGGCCTATAGCAAGCAGGCTTATCTTGCATTTTGCAAGAGGCTATTTCCATGCCACAAACTTGTAACCTCCAAGTCACGCGGCAACAACTCAACCATTGTGGCAAGGTTGCCCTTCTTGATGAAAGGCTTAGATCCATAAGAAAAAGTCCAAGTCTCCCACCAAGATGCCTCATCCACTAGCCTACAAAGGCAAGTCTCAAACAGGTTGATTGAATCTCACTAATAGACCTATTTTCATGGGTTTTTGGCAAAAAATGCCATTACATTTTGGCACTGTTGCAAAAGAGTTCAACATTTTTTTAATTTTGCAAATTTGCAAATAAGTTTTTGTGAGTTTTATGAAATTAAAATTCTTTTAGTTTTCCATCCTCCTTCCATGTTAATTTTTCAAAAATTAAAAATTAAATAGCCCTTTTGAAGGAAAAATAGAAAGAAAGTATGAGCAGAAGGCACTAAAATTTTCTCTGCAATGAGAATGATGAAACTAAATATATTGTGGTAGTGCCCGTAGCCTTGGTTTTCTGGCTTGCTTTCTGACCTGAATGAGTTACAAACAAATGTCTTTATAGAGATTCGATAAATTGGAAAGCAATAAAACTCAGAGGGGGGGGGGGGGGTGGTCACTCAGAAGCAAAAATTTGTTCAAAACTAGAACTTTCCAATCAATCAAACTAGTGGTAGGAGAATTAGTAACTTGCTCCTGACTTCTCATAAAGCATCAACCAAATTTACTGATCTATTTCGACAAAAGATTAACCTAAGAACAATGACAAACAACATAGTCAAAAGACATGTAGCAGAAACTGTATCTCATATTTTCTTACAAGACAATTGGAGGTGACAAACTTAATTGAAAATAAATAGAAGCACCTCAGTTTTTCCTACAAAGGAGGGAAAAAAATAATGAAAGGGCTGCTACAATCACTAACTGAAGCAACTACTACAAAATTCTCTATTGACCTCTCAATATGATTGCATTGCTTGAGCCTCCTAAGATGAAACTTTTGGAACATAAGTAAGAACCTGTAAGCACACTAATTTAACCAACCTAGCCCCATATCGTAACCTTATTTTATGTTTTGATTTGTTCACATAGACTATATAAATAAGTTTCAATTGCTGCTGCCAGGCTCTCTTAATAATCCATGCCACTGTTCATTGGCAAAGCTTCCTTCTCATCCTTTAGAAACTCAACAACAATAGCCTTAGTTGTAGTCATCAGTTAGGAAACACTGCAAGAAAATGAAATGGTAGATGTTAGAATTAAGGTATACTGCTACTTCCCAAGATCATATTTTTTAGAATTCTGGGTGTTTGCATGAGTGCTTGAATGAACTTTTCAGTGTTTGTGTACATCTATTACACACTTTATCCAATATTCAAGTGGGGAACAATATCCCATCTTTAGTTTCAACTCTTAGGAGGTGTTTTAGCATGGATACAAGATCACATGAACTGAGACATCATCAAAGGACAGTGATTATCTCCTACTATTTGCTGCCTAAGGTATATAGACAAAATTATTTAAGAATAAAAAGCCTAACATTTAGGGCTAGCTTTTTATTCAGGGCTATTCTAACTAGTTGAACAATTCTATCCAACGTAAGGGATACGTTCAATATCCCTCAATATTTGATATGCAACAGTTATAATTACCTTGCTACATCCACCAAGGCAATTCTTATTACTTTCAATGGGTCAATGATCCTTGACTTAACCATGTCAACATATTTCACCTGGTTATAAGAATAGGAGGAAACAAATTAGCACCCATCCTTAGATTAAACCATTAAACAAGAAAAAATGCCAATCAATATGGTAAAGGAAATCTACCTTTAGCTGCATCATATCTGAGATTCAAGTTATCCTATTCCAAGAGCTTGCCAACAACCACAGCCCCTTCAACTCCAGCATTGGACACAATCGTGTGCACCAGTGTCTACTGTTAAATAGACATAGTCTTTATTAAGTTAAAGTAAAAGTAGAACTAGTAGGGAAGTCACATGACCTAAACGAGCAAGTAATGAATGTGGAACCTTGAGAGCGTTCTGAATGATTTGGACTCCAATTTTCTGATCAAAGTTAGCAATTTGAAGCTTATCTAGTACTCTTGAAGCATAAAGAAGTGCAACACCACCACCTGCAAACAGAAAGTACTTTTGTAAAGTTCAAGTTATGACATCAACTATGATGACCTCAAGAAATATCACAAGGACAATAAGTTACCTGGTACAATTCCCTCTTCAACAGCTGCCTTGGATGCATTCAAAGCATCGGTAACTCTATCTTTCTTCTGTCCAACCTCTACTTTCCCAACTCCTCCAATCTGCAAAATGCAGCCAAGTAATGTAAGCTCACAGAATTCACTTTTGGAAAACTGCAACCACATTCATGACATTTTTTATTTACTCCTTTTACAATGTCTTCATAGGACAATGTAGATTATGTAGGTAGGCACCTCAGGTAACAGGGACTATCAATCTACAAGTTTTGTTGCTTGGTTGACTCAGGAATCAAAAGGAGACCTTATTTATCTTTGCTATAAATTAAAAGAAAATTATGCTGCCAAAGTTCAAGACTTCCCAAGAAAGCAATTTAGCTTCTATTTCCACCTTGTCAAAGATTTTGGGGAAACAAGAGCCAAACATTGCATATTTCTAGCCACATGAAACTAGTTCAAAGAGAGTGCCGTATTGAAGAACAAAATCTTCTTGCTCTAAACCATTTTTACATAGAGAAAATACATCCTCTTCATACTGCAAGCTGATTTTAGGATGATGCTCTTTTAAAATGCTAAAAGAGGGATGTTATATATCAGAAGCTCTTCCCCAATCCATTTGCATTGAATTGCTAAGAGTCCAACTACACCACAACACCTCAACTGTTATGTCAGCATTTCTCTTCCAAGAGGTGATAAAATCTTGAAATATCAAGGATGAGAACACAATAATTATTTTCACACTATTTTGGGAAGCTAATCCCATTTTCATCTTTTAACAAACAATGTACTCCACTTCACCTTCATGCCACTTCATTGTAACTTCTTTACCATAAAAGAGTATTGAGAATTCCATATTTATTAATTGTTTCAATCATGGTAACTTATTGATTGATGCCAAAATTGCACACTAGAATATAGTAAGACAAGTGTATGAAATCAAGCAATCACAAGAAGTTGCTTCAATAGATAGAGGGCAACTTGGTGCATGAACTTAGCACGTATCTAGGTTTCAGGAAAGGGGTAGGCCACAAAGGATCTATAGTATGCAGCCTAACCTTGCACTTTTGCAAGAGGCTACTTACATGCCTCGAACTGGTGACCTCTAGGGCACATAGAGACAACTCAACCATTGCGCTAAGACTCCCCTTAAGTTGCTTCACCAATTGTGTCAGTAATTCTTATCTTCATATAAGGCTCACAAAAAATCAAAAGACACCTCAAAATTTGAAAAATTCATACATGGAATGCAATGAAGCACATTAATGATACGGTTTACGACAAGTTCCTCAAGAAAATTCAAATATGGTTTGGAATTCCTACTGATCTCTCATCTATCCTTATCAATTGGAGCACCAATTCCAGTCCTATGCAACAGCCTTCATTCAACACATCCATTTCCAAATATTTCAAGTTTCTTAAAAGCTTCCAAAAATAAGAATTGGTTTGCCATAGCCAAATTCAGAAATTTTCCATTAAACCTTTCCTGTATTGATTGTATTGATTAATAAAAAGGATGAAAATATTGACAATGAGAAGGTTAGTTAGTTCAAAAATTTCAGAAATTGACTAGGATTTCAACATTCATTAGATATTTGGACTTCCAATCATCCATACATTTTGAACTTATAACATTCCAATGAAGCCTAGTTGTAGGTCAAATCTCTAAATTAAAATCATGGAGTGATCGAAGAAAAGCATATTTCGAGTAATCGAGATCTGAAAATGACGAGAAGAAGAAGAGAAGAAGGAATTAAGATAAATACCTTGGTGATGGCTCAGTAGGAGATAAAAGCTTAGACACCATTTCCCAACTTGACAGGATCTGTCACAGAGACTAATAGGAATGGTTGGGTGGAAGGATATCTAAGGCTTTGCGAAGAGCCTGAAAGGCTCCTCTGCTACAATGAGAAAAATAAATAGGTTTTAGCAAGGAATGGAATTCCATCTTTCCGGAAATGAATTCTAACTCGGAATCAAAATCGAAGTGGGGAAAGTAGAGGGTGATTTCGTAATTAGATATCAAAACACTGGTGAATCGGATACTGGTGAATTAGAAAATTGATGAACCCCCTCTCTCTCACTCCACATATTGATGAAACTGATGAAACCCCTCTCTCTCGCCCTACAGATTGACCAATGAACCCCCCTTTCTCTTGCCCTTCAGATTGACCAACGAACCCCTCTATCTGTTGCCCCTCTCTCTCTCGCCTTAGAACAAAGGAACTGTAGTTACAAGGAAGCCTTTATTTTCTCTCACTAAAAAACAGTCGTTCAAAGTTGATTTTTCTTACTCTAAAAGTGATCACATTTTACACTGTATCAGGCATTTGGCATATCCCCCAAATGCCAAGCATATCAACTGCTCGTAATGTTAAATAAACCATATATCTAACATATGTTCAATATAAAATAGTTAAATAAACCTAATATCTCACATAACATATGCCGTTAAATAAACCCCTTACCTAAGTGTCCAAGTTATTGGCATTATTGGAAAAGTATTGTTAGGATGACATATAAAATGATGTACTGGGAAACAATTTGGATATTTTGACTCATTCGTCTTGTTGGTCTAACTCATTTAGGCGGTATGTGAAAATTCATGCTTATTAGATGTTAACCTAACACACTCCACGTCCACGAATACAATTCGATTCGATAGTTGTCCCATTGCTAATAATTTTATGGCTAATAAATACCTGAGGAGAATCAGATGAACGGTTTGGATCGACCTGAGGTAGGCCCTGTAATATAATTCGAGACGCGTTCGCACCCTTTACAATTCACCAAGTAAATCAAAGGAAGAGATGAGAGGGACTGCCACGAGGGAGCAGACCGGTGGATAAATTAACGAAAGCGATAAAAGAGCAATGGTGAGAATGTCAAATCCACTTTCGGTGGGATTCTTCCACGGGATCTCTCTCTCGTGTGTGTGTGTTCAATGGTAAGTTGGACGATGAAGCCGACTTCAGTTTTTGTTCTGCTATTCCTTGTGCAGCTTGTAGCATACGTACTCCAGATCCAAGTTCAATCTTGCGCCCATCCTTCCTACGAGCATGACTCTGGTTCGTGCGGATTGGCTGGAAGTGAAGACCCCTTGGTGGCTGTGCGGAGGGAGAAGTATGATGATGGAAGAATCCTTGACATCACCCACATATACAGAGAAGACATGCCCACTTGGGAGTCTCCTGATGGTCTTGGACAGTTCCTCTGGCTACTTAAGAGCATGAAGAACGGTTCTCTAGCCAATAATTCTGAGATGAAGTTGCCCACCCACACGGGTACTCATGTCGACGCTCCTGGCCATGTTTTCCAGCACTATTTTGAAGCTGGGTTCGATGTCAACACACTCGATCTTCATGTCCTCAATGGTATGCGCAGCTTCTTCTAACTCTATCTTTATGTTGGTTTTAGTTTGATCACCTACCAATCTAATTTAGTGACATTCAATTGAAAAAGAGTAAGTGACCATGCCGGATTAATTTTTTTACTTCAACTGTATCATGTTAAGTATTATAATTTGATTGATGTACTGATATCTTTACATATTAGTATCAGGTTGACTCCTAAATTTCAATACAGCAAAGAAAAGTTATGACATAGTATTATGCAGCAACCATGATGCCTTGATTGGTTCTAGTGAGTTTGTGCAGTGATGATCACGTGCCGCACAGAAATTTAAGGTTTCCTATTATCTTTATGTATTAATACTGATTGACTCTTGTGTTAATCTTGGTTGACTCTCATGGCTGGACTTAGAAGTCCTTTCTTGCTCTTTGTAGGTGAAGATACTTTAAAAAAAAGTCAGATCAAGTTGACTCCTAAATTTCAATACAGCATAGAAAAGTTATGACATAGTATTATGCAGCAACCATGATGCCTTGATTGGTTCTAGCGAGTTTGTGCAGTGATGATCACATGCCGCACGGAAATTTAAGGTTTCCTATTATCTTTATGTATTAATACTGGTTGACTCTTGTGTTAATCTTGGTTGACTCTCATGGCTGGACTTAGAAGTCCTTTCTTGCTCTTTATAGGTGAAGATACTTTCAAAAAACAGTCAGACAATATGGCAATGTCATGTTTTTATCAATGTGATTATACACACCGGGGCACAATAGGACAAGTTGGTTAAGAGCTGCTGACGAGGTGCATATAGGAGGCTGGAATCATGTAGAACGTTCTACTTTGGCTGTATTGCAATTTTAAGTAGCATCCTGTTACTGTATATGTTAGTATCATTTGACTCCCAAAAGCAGCATTATGAGTAGAGAACAATGTTTTTGGTAGGTATAGCAAAAAAAAGAAGGGTCTCTGAGGTGGACTTCAAACCCATTTCGCTCAGGGAGGATACTTTTAAGGAAGAGACAATCAGTAAATGATGTTCTAAGGTCTTTCTTCTTATCCACATGCTCGAATTGTCCACAATGACAATCATGTTGAGTCTTGCACTTTTGGTATCATCTTATCTATGTGTATTAGTAACCGGTTGATTGCTACAAGCAACAATGTGAGTCATGAATATCCAATTTTGTCATCATATATCTATGTATTAGTATTGTTTTGATTCTAAGAGTGACAGTGTGAGTAATGAATGTCCATAGCAATCTTGATATGTGTAACAGATATTCATGCATGCTGAGCTGGTATCAGGGAAGATTATCCTTTTGTTGAAGACCCATCAGGATACAATGGCATGAATTAGCTAAGAGATGATGCTGTCCTGTATAGTAGGTTGTTAGTTTAGGACATTTGAAGTGAAACTATAGCCTGCTGCCCATGTCCTTGTCTGTGATAATTTGTCAACCAGATATTCTGCTGCATGAAATGCTTTGCGAGAGGAACACGACATTCCACACATATTACATATCACATACAACATGGGTGGAATTGCTTTCGCCCAGTACATCTAATATCTATCCTCACCTAATAAAGAAACCTCGTTAAAGGAGTCTATGGCTTTAGGAACGTGTCATGAGTTCTATTTTGATTAAATCTAGCAATGGCGATGAGGATGCTGTTGAGCCATAAAATATGCATGTGAGTGGGATGTGTGAGAGTATTATTCTAGGGTGCACTTGGAGTGGCTAAACAATAACCACTTTGAGAAATAAAATTAGCAGAACAAGCCTATGAGATATTTAATGCACAGTAAGAGAGAATGAGCTGGGGTAAAAAGCATATACTCCAAAGATATAGCAAAAGGGGGGATGCGGACTACTAGTTTAACAAGAGGGATCATTGTTCATCTATCCTTTTTGCTTTCACTACTACCAAGAGGGGACGTCTGTTAGGAGGAGAATTTGAGTTGCTCTCAAGAAAAGGAGTTTTAGTTATGAATTTTTTTATTCAGTTTGTTTCTTGGCCTCACTTATTTTGCATATTGCCTACTTTTCATATTATGAAGCTTCAGAAATTGTATGAGTTGGAGCACAATGGGTCACTGATGCTGTTTATTTGAAGTATCTCATTCACACTTGTTCAATTATATCACCTTCTACTCCCTCTGGGGAGGAGGCATCCCCAGTAACTGATATGGGGGCACCCACCAAGAAAGTAAAGTCCATTAGCATAAAGTTAGATGCTATTCAATGCATTTATAAACCTTTCTGGGAATTGAGTAACTATTGAAGATTCACTTTACAGGTTTATCATCTAACTGAACTTCCTAGCACCAAGGTTGTCAACAAAGTGGGCACAATTGAAAACATGCAACAGAATAAATGTATGGGAGAGTCCACTTAAAATGTTATAGAATGGGGATTTTCTAGATTTCAAGTAGCTACTTGATAAAGAGAAAGAAAATTGGTGCTTCCATATCTTGGGCAGTGAAACAAGTTCATCAATGTTTTCTGAAGCTGTAGGTGATCTTCACATTTGTTGCTAGGTTATGTTTTATGATATTGAAAGTAGAGGATTGATGGCTTTTGTTCTACAAGCTCAAAGCCAACAATAAGGAAAGATGATGGTTCAGAATGAATTTTCTGCTGATTACATCATAATAAATACTTGACGTCTTGCTGATGTTAGTTGTCAGGGCCGTAAGTCCTTGTTGTAATTGAATTGTAATTGAAAAACCTTTGGAATCATTGAGATATATCGTAATTGTTTTCTGCTCTTTAGAAACCTTCAGGTTTTATTAAACCACTTAGTATGGTGTTGATTAACAGTGGTTATACTTTTTTGAAAAGTTGTTTTGGGTTGGGAAGCTAGTCTAAGCTTAGTATTTGAACTTGGTATGGGTAATAGTTAGCAAGTGTAGTTTTGTACATTTGCTACTTCTATTTCTTGAATGATTATTAGCAAATTGATTGTTCTCAATTCTTATTTAATTTACTTTTCTTCTCCATACTTGACCTGACCAACCATGACTAGATTTATATAAAAAATGCTCCATACTTCTTTCTCTTTGTCTACAGTCTCTATGTATCTGATATTGGAGCATTTTATGTATAAGTCCAGTCATGATTGGTTCTGATCAAGTATGGAGAAGTAAATCAAACTAAAGTAATCAAAAATTGAGAAGTTGCAAATCAGCAAGTACTTGAAAATGAAGATGATCTCTTACCATCATGAGTTTCTTGAAGTTGGAGGTTATCTTCTATTTCATAGGTACTTATGTTCAGTATATATTTAGTGATGACCAGGATATGGCAATTTAATGACTAGAGTGTTAAGATTAAGTATTAGTGCTTGGTTAACTGTTGTGCTCATTTTGGTACTTGTCATGGACTTGGAAATCTTTCTTGCTTTTTATAGATGAGATCCTTTCAAGGAACATACAAACAGTAAATGATGGTAATGCCTTATTTTCCTGCATGTGATAACACCCATTAAAAAAGAATGAAACACATTTGTTAAGAGTTGATAATAAGGCATAGATAGTAGTCTGGTACCATACATTGTTCCACTATCAACCACTCATAGAGCCTTCTCACAGGGTCAATTAAAATTAATTTGTTGTTGCATGATTCCCATGTGTGGATTCAAGCATGAGACACATACACAAGGACTGGAGGCATTAGCCAGTCCATTCAAGAGACACAGGTGTTACATGTTTCAGTATCATGTGATACCCCATGGGCCATAAAGAATTAAAAAATATTGAACAGAATCCAAAATCATGATTTCATGTTAGCGCTGCATATTCAATTAAGCATATGATAGTTGATTCAACTGGAATATCATCTAGTTTAAGCAGATGCTCACACTACATTTTGGTCCCAATATCAGTCCATATCATGTTTGGCACATTGCATGGCCTGTACAAGTATTAAGCACCATATATACCAGTAATGATCCTCTGGTTTAGTACGAGGGCAGGACTAGCCTTGAAAAAAAAATGAACAATAAAAGAAACAAATAAGCATGAGGGCACACCTAAAACTACTTTGATCTTCAGTCCAACATGCTCAGTATTTGTAATTTGTGAGGTCAGACATTGTGATGAAGGACTTCTTTATTGTTTTCAAGTATTCTGGGATTCTGCAGTGCTCATTTCATTTTGTTGTTTGTAGGAATCAATTGAAACCCTCAACAAGTTATCTCATGCTATTGGTTTTGTTCGTGCTCACTATTGCAAAACTTTATTTTGGAACTGATTTATAAAAGATTCTTGAATGTCCAACTTTTTGAGTCTTTCTTGGTTCAGCCTAACCAAAACTATTTGTTGTCAGTTATATAGATTGTCTTGTTCTGTCAAAACACTTCTAGACGTTCTTTGTTAGATTGAGTTTGATGTTTGTATCTCATATTTTCATTTCCTTCTCAGTGCTATCATATCAACACTTAGTCATTTAATTTTTTTCATGGACCATGCAATAATATATTTGCCTTTATTTAGTCTGATGTGACGTACTGTTGTGGGTTTTATCAATAGGTCATGCATTATTGGTGGATGTTCCCAGAGATAAGAACATAACTGGTAAGTGCTACTTCTGGATAAACTCTTCTATAATGTCTTCTGATTTGAACTAAGAGCTTCTAGTTTAATCTCTGAAAAGAGTCTCAATTTAAGCATTTGAGAGTTTTGATGATATTACTGTAGTTAGATGTATTCAACTACCTGCAATAGCCCCAGAATGTGGCACTGGCAGTAGTTGTTTTCTTGCTAACAGCTTGGTAAAGCATGACGAGAGAGTTTGTTTTGTTAGTAAGAGCTTTCACCCACTCTCATATGAAATTTTATTCTTGTGATAGGTGATGAACAAGATGTGTATTCCAAAATGAAAAGGAGAAAATGAGGAATAAAATGTCCACTGGTTATACACTCCTTGTCAAGTTTATGCATGAATCACAATTTTCAATGTAGCTAGAGTCATTTTACTTGGCTGACCCCTTATTTGGATAAGGTCTTGACGATGATGATGAGCTAGTCATTTTACTTATGCTGGTGGCCTTTATAAGAAATCTAGTAATTCTACATTTGACTTGATTTGCAAGATGGTTATAACTTGACGTACAAAACACATGTCACCCTCTCCCTTGCCTTGTGAAGAGGTCCACATCAGCATGTGTTCTCCTACAATGGGATATAGAATTAGATGGTGATTTTACTTGATACAATAACTATAAAAATTTACTTATCATTTTCTTTCGCTTAAGATTGACACATTTGGCAACAGTTTTACACATATCAGCTTCCCATGTGCAGGATCTCTTTACTATGGTAGCAGCTTTTCCACATGACATCAGAATATCCCAGGCTGCGTGTTTTTATTTCCTCCTTTAATATGAATGCAGTTGAATTTATTCATCGTCATCGTTATCATCATCACCATCATCAAGGCCTTATCCCAATTAGGGGTCGGCCACATGAATCTTATTCCTCCATTCCACTCTGTTAAATACCATGGTTTCATTTAGTCTCAAAATTTTTAAATCTTTCCTCACCACTTCTATCCAAGTTCTTTTGGGCCTTCCCCTTGCCCTTTTAGAACCTTCTACTTGTATTGCCTCACTCCTTCTAACTGGTGCCATTGTTGGTCTCCTTTGGACATGTCCAAACCATCTAAGTCTAATCTCCCTCATCTTATTGCTATTGGTGCTACCCCGAAATTTCCTCTAATATTTTCATTTATAATTCTGTCCTTTCTTGTCTTACCACTCATCCATCTCAACATCCTCATTTCTGCAATGCTCATCCTATGAGTATCATGTTCCTTAACTGGCCAACACTCTGATCCATAGAGCATGGCCGGCTTTATAGCCATCCTGTAGAATTTTTCTTTTAGTTTGAGTGCACCCGCCGATCACATAAAACTCCAGATGCACATCTCCATTTGTTCCAACCCGCTTGGATTCTCTAGATAACCTCCCTCTCAATCTCTCCACTCTCATGGATCAATGATTCTAAGTACCGAAAGAGGTCTTTCACGGGAACTTCTTGGTTATCAATCTTGACTGGTGTTCCACTCCTACTCTCCTTGCTAAAATTACATTCCATATATTCTATCTTAGTTCGGCTAATTTTAAATCCTTCAGATTCTAATGCTTCTCTCCGTAACTCTAGCTTTATGTTTACACCCTCTCTTGTCTCATCAAGTAAGACTATATCATCTATAAATAGCATGCACCAGGGAATTTCCTCGTGTAAATGTTTTGTTAACTCATCCATAACTAATGTGAAGAGGTATGGACTCAATGCCGATCCTTGGTGCAATCCTATAGTGATAGGAAAATCACCAGTCACACCATTAGTGGTCTTAACATTTGTTACTGCTCCCTCGTACATATCTTTAATTATGTCTATATACCCCTGAGAAACTCCCTTACCACCCAACACCCTCCATATTAACTCTCTAGGGACTCTATCAGAAGCTTTCTCTAAGTCGATAAAGACCATATGTAGGCCTTTCCTCCTCTCCCTATATTTTTCTACTAATTGTCTTAACAAAAAAATAGCTTCCATGGTAGACCTCCCAGGCATGAAACCAAACTGATTATCCGATACACTTGTTTCATGTCGTAGCCTCTTCTCAATCACTCTTTCAAAAAGTTTCATGGTGTGGCTTATAAGTTTGATCCCTCGATAATTAGTGCAGCTCTGAATGTCTCATTTATTCTTATAGATTGGTACAATAGAGCTTTTCCTCCACTCATCAGGCATTTTCTTTGATTTTATAATCTTGTTAAACAACTTGGTCAACCAAATTACCCCAATATCTCCCATATGCTTCCAAACCTCTATTGGTACATCATCTGGCCCCATGGCCTTTCCTGATTTCATCTTTTTCAAGGCCTCTTTTACTTCAGGTATTCTAATCCTACGTTCACATCTATAATATCCAATGTTATTTAGATTTATAGTATTTTCAATCCCTATATTCTTAGAGCCATTGCCATTTAACAATTTTTGAAAGTATGTTTCCCACCTTTGTTTGATCTCATCTTCTTTGACTAATACCCTTTGATCATCGCTTCTAATACACCTAAGATGATCTAAGTCCTTACCCTTCTGTTCTCTTACTTTTGTAAGTTTAAACACATCTTTCTCACCTTCTCTTGTTCCTAATTTATTATAGAGCTCATCATATGCTTTAAGTTTAGCCTCACTTACTATTCTCTTAGCAGTGTTTTTAGTATTCTTATATTGTTCATAGTTTTCATTATTTCTAATCTTCTGCCAAGCTTTAAAACGTATCCGTTTTTCTTTAATAACTTTTTGCACTGCTTCACTCCACCACCATGTTTCCTTTGCTAATAGCCTTTTACCTTTAAATACTCCTAAGACATCTTTTGCCACTTTCTTAATAAACTTAGCCATATTAGTCCACATGGTATTTACTTCTGTTTCATAGTTCCAATTTCCTTCTACCATCAACTTATTTTTGAATGAGGTTATTTTCTCTCCTTTTAAGTTCCACCACTTAGTTTTTGGATGTGTATTAAGTTCAGTTCTTTTACTCTATCTTTTAATATGGATATCCATAACTATTAACCTATGTTATGAGGTTAAACTCTCACCAGGTATCACCTTATAATCTTTACATATAGATCGTTCATTATTCCTAAGTAGAAAAAAGTCTATTTGGCTTTTATGAAGTCCACTTTTAAAGGTTATTAAGTGTTCATCCCTCTTCTTAAAGAGTGCATTTGCAATAGACAGGTTATATGACAAAGCAAAATTGAGGATATTCTCTCCCATCTCATTTCGTTCACCTATACCATACCCTCCGTATATTCTATCATATCCTTCCTTATCTTTTCCTACATGGCCATTTAAGTCTGCTCCTATAAATATCCCCTCAGTGTTGGGAATTTCTTGTATGACTCCTTCCATATCTTCCTAAAATTGTCTCTTGATTATATCTTGTAACCCTACTTATGGTGCATATGCACTTATAACATTTATAATCTGCTCTCTTGGAACAATTATTATTATTATAATTCTATCACTAATTCTTTTAATGTCTACAACTTTATCCTTTAATTCCTTATCCACTATTATTCCTACATCATTTTTGTTATTTTCCATTCTTACGTACCATAATTTATACCCATCTATTTCTCTAGCTTTAGCCCCTTTCCACTTGGTTTCTTGGATGCAAGCGATGTTGACTTTCCTACGTTTCATCGTGTCTACTAGCTCCAAACTCTTACCTGTCAGTGTCCCTATATTCCATGTAGCGATGCAAATCTTATGTTTTGGAGATACCCTATTTACTATTGCCTTTCTCAACCTCCATGGTATGAACCCATGTCCACTTTTCACTGCACCTGGGTTCTGATGCAGCGCGTTGCTTCCGTGGGGACGCTCTAACAGCCCTTGCCCACTTTTCGCTACACTGGGGATCTGATGTAGGACGTCGCTTCTGGGAGAACGCCCTAGCAATCCTTGCCTATTTTTCACAGCACCCAGGATCCGATGCAGTGCGTCGCTTATGAGGAATGCCCTGGCTTGAGGGAGTGTTAGTTTTCGATTCATGTCATGTTGGGGTTGCCATAGTTTTAAAAAGCTGAAGATGATTTCATTTCTTCCTTACAAACTAATACAAACGCAGTTAAATTTATTCAATTAGAAAATATTCTTTTATGGAAAATGACATTCCCACCCCTTTCATTGATAATATCAACATTTAGAATTTCAGTATTCTAAAGTGACCAAAATGCTCTCATCTAAAACCCTAATTTTCTAGTCAATACCATTCCCATTCCTAGTCATGATCTCTTAATGGAAATCAAATCTGCATCATAGTGCCTAACCTCTTCCCTAATATTCCTAAACTTCGCCATTCCATTCTATGCTGGTAATCCCATTTTCCCCTCTTGAAACCCAAATTTGCCTTCCATGAACTCATTGCAAAGAGAACCCAAATCCTATCAGCAACCCAGCAATCTCACAGCCCACAATAGAATTAAGTCTACTTTGCGGTATAAATGAAATTAAGTGGGATGCGAGCAATATTTTTCTAGCCCTTCCAGGATTGATACTCCATTTCACATAGAAAACAGAGCCATGCATGAATTCCTAGTCACCCATATGAATAGAAGATTTTGAACTTCCATGATCCCTGTTGGTTTCATAGAACCTTAACCTTAACAATTCTGAACTCACAATGAAACCCTTGTTACCCATTTTAACAAAAAATACAGAACTACCCTGATTTCAGCTCTATAACCTCCAAAGATGACTGATGTTCATCTCTCTCTCTCTCTCTCTCTTACTCACACACACACATACCCACACACAAAGATCCAATCCCACTGTTTGTCTGTTGTCTAAGGGCTAATTTGTCATTTGAAATATTAAATAGCTAAAAGAAATAATGTTGTTTCAACTGGAGCTTAGTACTTGTTTGTTAATATTTGGAATATTTTTTTTTTGAGTGATTTCCAAATGAACATGTATAGAAGTGGTGAGAAAAGATTTAAAAACTCCTCGGACTGAATGAAGCCACGGTACTTAATAGAGAGGAATGGAGGAATAAGATTCATGTGGTCCACCCTTAATTGGGATAAGGTCTTGATGATGATGATGATGATGAGTGATTTCCATGTTGAGGACAAAGAGCCAGGAGTATTAGAAATATAATTGCCTCCCTTTTTACTAAGTGAAGTTGAAAAGTTTAGCGCACCCCTGCAACCTCCCACCAATACGTCCTCTTATTAGTAATGCTGTTAGAACCTTATTATCCTTACTATTAGTAAATTGTTTGCTTGCTATCTTAAGGTACAATCACTTTGTCACAGGCATTCTAATTAATGCTGGTTCAGTTCTATGTGCATCTGTTAATATAACTTTTATTAAAAACATTCTTATGATTTGTCAATTACAGAAGTATTTATGTTTCCATCTCTTTTTTTGCTTTGGGCATATGTGTTTGCCTTTTGCCTACATTGATAGTTAATAGTACTTTTGATTTTGTGAGTATCTAAAAGGTAATTGATGCAGCGGGAAGTATAATAAAGCTGATGTATTGGATGAATCATGGGTTACCGAGGGAAGGGAAACCAAGATCTGAAAGGCTTCTGCACATCAGAAATTTACCTTTTCCCATTTTGGGTTTTGATTGACTTTGTCCAAGCAATCTAGGCTATAATCAGTGTAATATGTGAACAGTAAGAGAAACAAAGAAACATACTTGTATTCAATCAATCAACTAGATTTACATTCGCATTACGTGTGTCCTTCTATAGATTTTCTCCAATCTCTCAATTAGAAACGAACTAGGAACTCATCCTCAAGTAAGATCTAACTAGACCACTAATTTCATAGCAATAGACACTTACTCATAACATGAGGTCAATCTAAATAGGAACTCCTAAAAGATTACCTACTTAGATGAGAATATTTTTTACTACTTCAGGAAAATTTCTAGAAAGTAAACCCACTTTCCTAACGGGTTAGACGACTTAATCTTCCAAGAAAGATAACCCAGTCACTGTTAACGTGAACATTGACGTGTGAAAACAGTGTTCTTTCTTTTCTTGTAAACTTTAATGATTTTTAATGGTGAAGATGCTCCTGCATCATATGCCTTCACTTGAGAAGACCTTGTCATCAAGTTCAGTAGTATTGTGAGGGGATTTATTGCACTTCCTTCTTCAAAATGTCCTTGAATAAGTAATCTGCCAGTCCCTGAAGAACTTTCATATCATTAAAACTCGCTAAACAATTCATTTTCTTCAAAGGGACTGGTTGTTCTTAAGTCGGTGGCTTTTCTTTGATTTGGATCTTCTCTTTAGTGTTCTTGGTATGTTGCTGTGGCATACATTCTAGTATGATACTCCTAGACCCCATTTGATTAATTTCATCTTCAGCTGTAGAAGCAACAGCTTTTTGTGGATTACTGCCAAAGAGTTCAGCCTTACGCTTTGGAGAGTTTGGATCAACTAGGAAATTATCATGCTCGACCTCAACGACACTTTTGCTCATGACAGATGTTGGTGATTTATTCACAACAGGTTCTACATCTGCAAATGAGCAGCTTCTTCCTCCATCTTTTCATCTTCCTGGAGCAGCTGATGAGGATCAATCCTTTTAGATACCTTTAGCCTCAGTTTCTGAATGAGGACTATTGTAGTCGTCCAAAGAAACACTCATAGATTGCATTTCTTGCAGCATGTACAGTTTGAGCTTTGTAACACAGTTAGCAATTACTCATAGATTGCATTTCTTCAAAGGGACTGGTGGTTCTTAAGTCGGTGGCTTTTCTTTGATTTGGATCTTCTCTTTAGTGTTCTCGGTATGTTGCTGTGGCATACATTCTAGTATGATACTCCTAGACCCCATTTGATTAATTTCATCTTCAGCTGTAGAAGCAACAGCTTTTTGTGGATTACTGCCAAAGAGTTCAGCCTTACGCTTTGGAGAGTTTGGATCAACTAGGAAATTATCATGCTCGACCTCAACGACACTTTTGCTCATGACAGATGTTGGTGATTTATTCACAACAGGTTCTACATCTTCAAATGAGCAGCTTCTTCCTCCATCTTTTCATCTTCCTGGAGCAGCTGATGAGGATCAATCCTTTTAGATACCTTTAGCCTCAGTTTCTGAATGAGGACTATTGTAGTTGTCCAAAGAAACACTCATAGATTGCATTTCTTGCAGCATGTACAGTTTGAGCTTTGTAACACAGTTAGCAATTACTCATAGATTGCATTTCTTCAAAGGGACTGGTGGTTCTTAAGTCGGTGGCTTTTCTTTGATTTGGATCTTCTCTTTAGTGTTCTCGGTATGTTTCTGTGGCATACATTCTAGTATGATACTCCTAGACCCCATTTGATTAATTTCATCTTCAGTTGTAGGAGCAATAGCTTTTTGTGGAATACTGCCAAAGAGTTCAGCCTTACGCTTTGGAGAGTTTGGATCAACTAGGAAATTATCATGCTTGACCTCAACGACACTTTTGCTCATGACAGATGTTGGTGATTTAGTCACAACAGGTTCTACATCTTCAAATGAGCAGCTTCTTCCTCCATCTTTTCATCTTCCTGGAGCAGCTGATGAGGATCAATCCTTTTCGATACCTTTAGCCTCAGTTTCTGAATGAGGACTATTGTAGTCGTCCGAAGAAACACTCATAGATTGCATTTCTTGCAGCATGTACAGTTTGAGCTTTGTAACACAGTTAGCAATTACTCATAGATTGCATTTCTTCAAAGGGACTGGTGGTTCTTAAGTCGGTGGCTTTTCTTTGATTTGGATCTTCTCTTTAGTGTTCTCGGTATGTTGCTGTGGCATACATTCTAGTATGATACTCCTAGACCCCATTTGATTAATTTCATCTTCAGTTGTAGGAGC
This sequence comes from Warburgia ugandensis, assembly GCA_035236585.1. Lineage (NCBI taxonomy): Eukaryota > Viridiplantae > Streptophyta > Magnoliopsida > Canellales > Canellaceae > Warburgia > Warburgia ugandensis. The sequence goes on along the minus strand of CP141133.1, from coordinate 49,505,957 downwards.
AACAGCTTTTTGTGGATTACTGCCAAAGAGTTCAGCCTTACGCTTTGGAGAGTTTGGATCAACAAGGAAATTATCATGCTCGACCTCAATGATACTTTCGCTCAGGACAGATGTTGGTGATTTAGTCACAACAGGTTCTACATCTTCCAATGAGCAGCTTCTTCCTCCATCTTTTCATCTTCCTGGAGCAGCTGATGAGGATCAATCCTTTTCGATACCTTTAGCCTCAGTTTCTGAATGAGGACTATTGTAGTCGTCCAAAGAAACACTCATAGATTGCATTTCTTGCTGCATGTACAGTTTGAGCTTTGTAACACAGTTAGCAATTACTTATTCCCACTGTCATTGTGCACTAGGCAGAAGATTCTTATGTTCATTTTTGACTCTTCTAAGTTAGACAAGGGAAAAGTTCAGATGAAATATCATCACTCTCCTCCAATACTAGGGTTATATAATTGTTTCCATGGTGGTGAGAATATTGGTGGTATGACAGTCTCTTGTTACCCTTACAAAATGGTGGAACATCTCAAGAATAAAATCATCACATTCTAGATCCAACATCGCAACACATGATCATACTTTTGCCACAGATTCAAGAATCAAAACTCTCTTGGAATTTGAGCAACTAGACATATCAAACAGATTTTCAAATACTGTGAGAATCATCTGGAAAATTACATTCATCAATTCATTATCATATGGAGTGTCTGGTGCTGTTATTCTCGTGATCTCACTGATGCACAATGCCACATCAACTTCCACATCTTTGTCTGACTGTTCTAAAAATCTTTTGGTCATCAACGCCTTTATAAATGGTTGAAGGGCATTTAGCATTGGCTTGAGTGGAAATTGTTCCACCTCTGATAAACAACTCAACTTGGTCAAGAAGATGAAGAAGTTCCTTAACAACAGATGTAGGTTTCAGAAGTTTGTCTCCAGCTTCAATAAGTGTTGTTCCTCTATAGCTCTTGATGTAACCTTGTTGATTTCATTGTTTGGAGGCAGATCATATGGCCTTCCAGGAGCCATAAGGCTCTGATACCAATAGATGCAGCAGGAAGTATTATAAACCTGATGTATAAGACAAGTCATGGATTCTCTAAAGGAAGACAAACCGAGTTGTAAAAGGCTTCTGCAAGCTAGAAGTTTAGCTTTCTCCTATTCTGGGCTTTGATTGACTTTGTCCAAGCAATCTAGGCCAGAATCATAAAATGTGATCAGTGAGAGAAACAAAGAAAACAAACTAGAAACTTTTTCTACTACTGAAATAGGAAGTTTCTAGAAAAGAAACCCACTTTCCTAACTTGTTAAGTCAAACTTCCAAGAAAGTAACCAGTACTGTTCATGTGAACAGTGACTTGTTTTACTGTTTACATGAATAGTCATGTGAAAACAGTAGTTCTTCTTTCTTTTCTTGCAAACTTTGATAATTTTTAGTGGTGAAGATGTTCCCGCATCAGTAATTGTCTCTCTATCCCCTTGTGTGTGTGTGCCGCATGCAAGTGGGTCTAGGATTTTGCACTTGATAATTGTGCATGTATCTGTGTATGAGGGCATGTATTGATCAGGTTAGTTGCATAAATTATCTCAACTTTTATCATGAACATATTTATTATTTTATGTATATTTCTAGTAGTAATCTTTACATCCTTGGTAACAAAAATGTAACTTTATAAGACACTTATGTCTAGGTTATTTAGTTGTCACTCGTGAACCTTTATCTATCGCCAATTCTTGCTATTAGTAAAAATAGGGTCTTCTAGGTCTAGTAACATCTTCAGTCTTTGTTATTTCTCCAATTGTGTGTATCATGCTTCCCTTTTGCGCCTCAACACTAAATCAAGCTGCCATAACTTGGCACTCATGATCCCAAGTAGCAAGATTATGTTGCTCCTAGAGATCCTAGCCTCTTTGGGTCTTGAGGCATGATAGTTGCCGATATAATCGATAGAATATGATTGACATATATTTCAACTTTATGGAAACTTTGACACACCATGTGATCATATATAGCGTTACTAAAAGCTTTAGCTGAACTTATTACCCATCCTATAGTCTTATTCCAATATAGGATACTACACCTACATATACCTGATAAAGTACCTTTAAATACAAAGTAGCTAAAGAAGAAAGCAACTTCTATCTTGGTTGATGCCACCCAGCTGCTTCAAAATAAGGACTTTTGAGCTCATGGCTTAGCAATTAACTAACCATGATTTAATGGAGTTCAACATTTTAAATAAGGCATAATATTAGAGCATGCATATGAGTTAATACCAGACATTGTCAACACTTGAAAGTTGAAGCTAAGATAATATCAAAACAAATTAATAGGACTAGAAATCTGATTACTGAGATTTAAAATGCAGTTCATGCATTGTAATTGGTACTTATTGATGAATTGGTGAAGGCCAAGGCCACTATCCCCCATTGATCATATGAGTTCACCTATACCTTCCATCTAGAGTTTCACTTAATATCCTTACTGACAAATCAACTAAGGTCACTCATACCATCATTGATCAGATGATGGTTCACATAGTATACTGTGTGGCCAGCAGTCCACGTACTATCCTTGCGTTATTGATGTCTCAGCTAAGGCCAATTTATATGACCATTGACAGGATGGGGTCCACTTAATACTTGCTGATGTCATAGGTGAGGCTACTTATACCACCACTGATGGGATTGGGCTTGTGAAAGTTCAAACCTGTTAACTGCCAAAAAGCTCCAAAATAACAGCAAGCATTCTCAAGATTTATGGAGATACAGATGACTGCCTTTAGGATTCTGGTCAACTACCGGCTACAATTGATTGCATTTGATGACCCAGCTGGCAGATTTTCAAAGCTTGAGGAATCTAGTTGACTTCCTCAGTGTGGGCAGTCAACTGCCAGCTTTTCAAAGTGGGTTTCATAGACTGTGTCTCAAACTAGTCAACTGCTTCTTGAGAGCAATCAATTGCTCCTTAAGAGCAGTCAACTGCCAGAGATTCAAATTCAAATGCATGTAAGCTATATTCCACTTCCCGGGATTAACAAGTTGGCAAAGTGCTTTTTGTATCTTATACTTTCATTTCAAACTTCTATTTTACTTGAGCCCTTGAATTTGAAATTGCTTTAAAACTTGATTTTGGGTCCAATTGACCCTCCTCTTGGGACCATAGTTATATAAGGAGGCTGCTGCCAAGCTACTAGTTACACATTTTTCTTAAACTTGGGTAATTAAATGGGAAGTTGTTTTTGGTCAATACTTATAAGCATTACCAAGTTGTCCCATTCTTCCCTCTTTAAAAAGAAATTTAGTACCTTAAACTGGCATTGCTTATGATCCAAATTGATGGGTACTTTTCCTTGATTTTGTCTTCATGTTCCCAAGTGGCCTCTTTTAAGGAACAATGCTTCCATAATGTATTCAAGAATGAAATTACTTTGGCTGCAATGCTTGTATTTTCATGATCATGATCATCTAGGCTTTATCCTGATTAAGGGTCAGCTACATGAATCTTGTTCCTCCATCTCATCTATTAAGTGTCATGCCTTCATTTAGTCCAAAAGTTTTTAAATCTTTTCTCACCACTTCTATCCTCGTTTCTTTTTGGATCTTTCCATTGACTTGTTAGAGCCTTAGACATGGATTAACTTACTCCTTCTAAGTGATGCCATTTTGGTCTTTGTTGGACATGATGAAACCATCGAAGTCTATCCTCCTTCATCTTGTTACCATTGGTGCTACTCTTAAGTTTCCTCTTATGTTTTTATTTCTAATTCAATCCTTGCTTCTCTTTCCACTCATCCATCTCAACATTCTCATTTCGTCTACGGTCATCCTATGTACTTGTTGTTCCTTAACTGCCCAACACTCTATTCCATAGAGCATGTGCGGCCTTACAACCATCCTAGTAAAATTTTCTTTTCAGTTTAACTTGTGCTGCTGGTCCCAAGCCCAGATGAAAAAGGAGGGTCTTGCATCAAGTGTTAGTCGGCAAGGGAGAAGTTGAAGATGATTTTGTTATTTGTTTTTTACAAATGAATATGCATTTGTATATTAGTTTATGAGGAAGAAATGAAAATCATCTCCAGCTTCTTAAAATATGGCAACCCTTGCGTGAGGTAGCCAGCCGGCGAGGGTGAAGCTGAAGATGATTTTGTTATTTCTTTTCTGCTTGCAAATGAATATGCATTTGTATATCAGTTTGTAAGGAAGAAATGAAAATCATCTTCAGCTTTTTAAAACAATGGCAACCCTAACATGACATGAATTGCAAATTGACATTCCCTCAAGCTAAGGCGTTCCCCATAAGCGATGCGTTGCATCGGATCCCGGGTGTAGTAAAAAATAGGCAAGGGTTGCTAGGGCGTTCTCCTAGAAGCGACGCGCTACATGGGATCCCGGGTGTAATGAAAAATGGGCAAGGGCCGCTAGAGCATCCCCTCGGAAGCGACGCGCTGCATCAGAACCCAGGTGCAGTGAAAAGTGGACATGGGTTCATGCCATGGAGGTCGAGAAAGGCAATTGTAAATAGGATATCTCCAGAAGATAAGATTCGTATCGCCACATGGAATATAAGGACATTGACAGGTAAGAGTTTGGAGTTAGTAAACGCGATGAAACATAGGAGAGTTAACATCGCTTGTATCCAAGAAACCAAGTGGAAAGGGGCTAAAGCTAGAGAAATAGATGGGTATAAATTATGGTACGTAGGAAAGGAAGATAACAGAAATGGCATAGGAATAATAGTGGATAAGGAATTAAAGGATAAAGTTGTGGATGTTAAAAGAATCAGTGATAGAATTATAATAATAAAACTTGTTCTAGGAGAGCAGATTATAAATGTTATAAGTGCATATGCACCACAAGTAGGGTTATAGGATATAATTAAGAGACAGTTTTGGGAAGATATGGAGGGAGTCATGCAAGAAATTCCCAACATTGAGGGGATATTTATAGGTGCAGATTTAAATGATCATGTAGGAAAAGATAAGGAAGGATATGATAGAATACACGGAGGGTATGGTATAGGTGAACGAAATGAGACAGGGGAGAATATCCTCGATCTTGCTTTGTCATATAACCTGTCCATTGCAAATACACTCTTTAAGAAGAGGGATGAACACTTAATAACGTTTAAAAGTGGACTTCATAAAAGCCAAATAGACATTTTTCTACTTAGGAATAATGAACGATCTATATATAAGGATTGTAAGGTGATACTCGGCGAAAGTTTAACCTCACAACATAGGTTAATGGTTATGGATATCCATATCAAAAGATAGAAGAAAGGAAATGAACTTAATAAGTATCCAAAAATTAAGTGATGGAACTTCAAAGGAGAGAAAATAACCTCATTCACAAATAAGTTGATGGTAGAAGGAATTTGGAACTATGAAATAGAAGTAAATACCATGTGGATTAATATTGCTGAGTCCATTACGAAAGTGGCAAAAGATGTCTTAGGAGTATTTAAAGGTAAAAGGCAATTAATAAAGGAAACATGGTGGTGGAGTGAAATAGTGCAAAAAGTTATTAAAGAAAAACGGATGCATTTTAAAGCATGGCATAAGACAAGAAATAATGAAAACTATGAACAATATAAGAATGCTAAAAAGGTTACTAAGAGAATAGTAAGTGAGGCTAAACTTAAAGCATATGATGAGCTCTATAATAGACTAGGAACAAGAGAAGGTGAGAAAGATGTGTTTAAACTTGCAAAAGTAAGAGAACACAAAGGTAAGGACTTAGATCATGTTAGGTGCATTATAAGCGATGATCAAAGGGTATTAGTTAAAGATGATGAGATCAAATAAAGGTGGGAACATACTTTCAAAAATTGTTAAATGACAATGGCCCTGAGAATATAGGGATTGAAAATACTATAAATCTAAATAACACTGGATATTATAGATATGAACGTAGGATTAGAGTGCCTAAAGTAAAAGAGGCCTTGAAAAAGATGAAATCAGGAAAGGCCATGGGGCCCAATGGTATACCAATAGAGGTTTGGAAGCATATGGGAGATATTGGGGTAGTTTGGTTGACCAAGTTATTTAACAAGATTATAAAATCAAAGAAAATGCCTGATGAGTGGAGGAAAAGCTCTATTGTACCAATCTATAAGAATAAATGAGACATTCAGAGCTGCACTAATTATCGAGGGATCAAACTTATAAGCCACACCATGAAACTTTTTGAAAGAGTGATTGAGAAGAGGCTATGACATGAAACAAGTGTATCGGATAATCAGTTTGGTTTCATGCCTTGGAGGTCTACCATGGAAGTTATTTTTTTATTAAGATAATTAGTAGAGAAATATAAGGAGAGGAGGAAAGACCTCCACATGGTCTTTATCGACTTAGAGAAAGCTTATCATAGAGTCCCTAGAGAGTTAATATGGAGGGTGTTGGGTGATAAAGGGGTTTCTCAGGGGTATATAGACATAATTAAAGATATGTATGAGGGAGCTGTAACAAATGTTAAGACCACTAGTGGCGTGACTGGTGATTTTTCTATCACTGTAGGATTGCACCAAGGATCGGCATTGAGCCCGTACCTTTTCACAATGGTTATGGATGAGTTAACAAAACATTTGCACAAGGAGATTTCCTGGTGCATGCTATTTGCAGATGATATAGTCTTACTTAATGAGACAAGGGAGGGTGTAAACATAAAGCTAGAGTTATTGAGAGAAGCATTAGAATCTGAAGGATTTAAAATTAGCCGAACTAAGACAGAATATATGGAATGTAATTTTAGCAAGGAGAGTAGGAGTGGAACGCCAGTTAAGATTGATAACCAAGAAGTCCTCGTAAAAGACCACTTTCGGTACTTAGGATCACTGATTCATGAGAGTGGAGAGATTGAGAGGGAGGTTATCCAGAGAATCCAAGCAGGTTGGAATAAATGGAGATGTGCATTTAGAGTTTTGTGTGATCGGCGGGTGCCACTCAAACTAAAAGGAAAATTCTATAGGATGGCAATAAGGCCGGCCATGCTCTATGGATTAGAGTGTTGGGTAGTTAAGGAACATCATACTTATAGGATGAGCGTCGCAGAAATGAGGATGTTGAGATGGATGAGTGGTAAGACAAGAAAGGATAGAATTAGAAATGAAAATATTAGAGGAAATTTAGGGATGACACCAATAGGTAACAAGATGAGGGATATTAGACTTAGATGGTTTGGACATGTTCAAAGGAGACTAACAACGACACTAGTTAGAAGGAGTGAGGCAATACAAGTAGAAGGTTCAAAAAGGGCAAGGGGAAGGCCCAAAAGAATGTGGATAGAAGTGGTGAGGAAAGATTTAAAAACTCTAGGACTAAATGAAGCCATGGTATTTAATAGAGTGGAATGGAGGAATATGATTCATGTGGTCGACCCCTAATTGGGATAAGGTCTTGGTGATGATGATGATGAGTTTAACTGGCACTCATTGATCACACAAAACTCCCAAAGCATATCTCTATTTATTCCAAATCACTTGGATTCTTTGGGTAACATCCTTCTCAATCTCTCCCCTTTCATGAATTATCGATCCTAAGTATCGAAAGTGGTCTATTGTTGCTTTATTCCTACTCCTCTCCTTATTATAGTTGTATTCCATATACTTTGTCTTAGTTTGACTAATTTTAAATCCTTTAGATTCTATAGCATCTCTTCATAACTTTAGCTTGCACTTTATGATATACAGTTTGGATAGACTGCTGTACATGTACAAAATTGTCTCTAACTATGTAGCTACAAGTGCTTCTAGTCGCTAGGAGCAAAAAGGTAAAGCCTTGCGACTCAACTAAGGCTAGGCATAATGGGCTTGAAGCACAATGCGACTAGGTGTGATTGGTTGCGCGACTTGTGTGCCTTGCACCTTGAGCTTTCTATGCCCTCGACTTTAGACACACCATAATTGACTTAAAACCCTCATTTTTCCCATTTCTTCTTCTTCTTCTTATTCTTTCCAAACTTCCTTTCTTCTTCTTGTGACCATCCTCACCTTTCATTGGCGATTGAAGGTAAGAAATTACATACATGTTGGTTTCTTTTTTTTTTATTGTCCCTTTTTTAAAAAAGGGTAAAAATAGTGTTGTTTTTTCATTTTTAATGATCTGTGCTTGGTTTTTGTTTGAAATGTTAACATATCTACACTCTAATGGTAAAACGAAAACTCTGTTTCATAATTTCCATTTAGTTTCACAGATTTGATGTATTATTCATTGTTTTTATAGTTTCTTGTATTATTTTATCGAAAATTGTCATATAAATAAGTATTTTCTTTTTTTTCTGTGAAATACATCTAAAGGTGTCCATGGTCTTGCATTATACAATACGGTTTTTTAAATTATTATTTTTGTAATAAATGTACAAATATTTCCATTATAGTGCTGAATCAACAATTCCTTATCAATGTCTACATATTTTGCATGTTTTATTCATTTTTTTTTGTTACTTCTAAGATTCATGAAATACATTACTTTTTTTTGTTAATTTCAGTACTAATGCTAAAAAATATCATTCTAATGCTAAGAAATGTCAATTCAAGATCATACTTTTCATAATTTCTATGTTTTTTGGGTTCACTTTGACCTTGAGTTAACTCTGCCAATGCTGGTCTCAAACCTGGATAAAAAAGAAGGGTGGTTTATGTTAGGTGCTAGCCGACAAGTAAGACCTTTTTGAAGAAGTTGAAGATGATTTTGTTATTTTCTCTTCTTACTTGCAAATGAACATGCATATGTATATTAGTTTGTAAGTAAGAAGAGAAGATAATAAAAATCATCTTTAGCCTTTTCAAAGTATGGCAACCCTAACATGATGTACATCAATCATTGACATTCCTTCAAGCTAGGGCATCCTCCGTATAGCGATGTGTTGTATCGAATCTTAGGTGTAGTGAAAAATGGGCAAAGGTTGCTAGGGCGTTGCCCCAAAAGCGACACACTACTTTGAATCCTTGGTCTAGTGGAAAATGGGCAAGGGCTGCTAGAGCATCCCCTTAGAAGCGATGCACTGCATCAGAACACGGGTGCAGTGGAAAGTAGGCATGTGTTCATATCATAGGATTCGAGAAGTGCGTGGGTAAATAGGCTATCTTAAGAGCATAAGATTTGTATTGCCATATGGAATATAGGGACGATGAAACATTAGAGAGTCAATATCGCTTGTACCCAAGAAACCAAGTGGAAAGGGCGAAAACTAGAGAAATCGATGGGTATAAGCTTTGGTACGTAGGAAAGGGTGATAATAGAAATGACATACGAATAGTGGTGGATAAAGAATTACAGAATAAAGTTGTAGACGTTAAAAGAATCAGTGATAGAATTATAATAATAAAACTTATTCTAGGAGTTTAGATCATAAATGTTATAAGTGCATACGCACCACAAGTAGGGTTAGAAGACATAATCAAGAGACAGTTTTGGGAAGATTTAGAAAGAGTCATGCTAGAAATTCCCAACACAAAGGGGATATTTATAGGAGTAGGCGTAAATGGCCATGTAGGAAAAGAAAAGGAAGGATATAATATGGTACATGGAGGGTATGGTATCAGAGAAGGAAATTAGATGGGAGAAGCTATCCTCGTTCTTGCTTTGCATATAACCTGGCCCTTGGAAACACATTCTTTAAGAAGAGGGATGAACACTTAATAACTTTTAAAAGTGGACTCCATAAAAGCTAAGTAGACTTTCTTTTACTTAAGAATACCAAAAGATCGATGTGTAAGGATTGTAAGGTGATACTTAGTGAGAGTTTAACCTCAAAACACAAGTTAATGGTTATGGATATCTACATTAAAAGATAGAAGAAAGGAAATGGACTTAATAGGTATTCAAAAACTAAGTGGTGGAACTTAAAAGGGGAGAAAATAACCTCACTCACAAATAAGTTGATGGTAGAAGAAAACTAGAACAATGAAATAGAAGTAAACACCATGTAGATTAATATAGTCGAGTCCATAAAGAAAGTGGCAAAAGATGTCTTAGGAGTATTTCAAGGTAAAAGGCATTTAATAAAGGAAACATGGTGTTGGAGTGAAATAGTACATAAAGTTATTAAAGAAAAATGGTTGTATTTTAAAGTATGGCTAAAGACTATAAATAATGAAAACTATGAATAGTATAAGAATTCTAAAAAGGTCGCTAAGAGAATAGTGAGGTTAAACTCAAGTTATATGATGATTTCTATAATAGACTAGGATCAAGAGAAGGTGAGAAAGATGTGTTTAAACTTGCAAAAATAAGACAACAGAAGGGTAAGGTCTTAGACCACGTTAAGTGCATTAGAAGTGATGATCAAAGGGTACTAGTCTAAGATGACGAGATCAAACAAAGGTGGAAAAGTTTCTCTCAAAAATTGATAAATGACAATTGCCCTTAGATTATAGGGGTTGAAAGTACTGTGAATCTAAATAACATTGGGCATTATAGATACGACTATAGGATTGGAATACTTGAAGTGAAAGAGGCCTTGAAAAAGATGAAATCAGGAAAGGCCCTGGGGTCCAATGGTATACCAATAGAGGTTTAGAAGCATATAAGAGATACTGGAGTAGTTTGGTTGACCAAGTTGTATAACAAGATAATAAAATCAAAGACACTACTGGATGAATGGAGGTAGAGCTCTATTGTACCAATATATAAGGATTAGGAGACGTATAGAGTTGCACTAATTATCGGGGGGATCAAACTTATAAGCCACATTATGAAGCTGTTTGAAAGAGTGATTTAGAAGAAGCTATGGCATGAGACAAGTGTATCAGAGAACCAGTTTGGTTTCATGCTTAAGTGATCTACCATGGAAGCTATTTTCTTACTAAGACAACTAATAGAGAAATATTGGGAGAGGAAGAAAGATCTCCACATGTTCTTTATTGACTTAGATAAAGCTTATTATAGGGTCCTTAGAGAGTTAATATGGAGGGTGTTGGGCTAGAAAGGGATTTCGCGAGAGTTTATAGACATAATTAAAGAAATGTATGAGGGAGCAATAACAAATGTTAAGACCATTAGCAGAGAGATGGGTAATTTTCCTATCACTGTAAGATTGCACCAAGGATTGGTATTGAACCCATACCTTTTCACATTGGTTATCGATGAGTTAACAAAACATCTGTACAAGGAGATTCCATGGTGCATGCTATTTGTAGATGATATAGTTTTAATTGATGAGACAAGGGAGGGCGTAAACACAAAGCTGGAGTTATGGAGAGAAGCATTTGAATATAAAGGATTTAAAATCAGTAGGACTAAGACAGAGTATATAGAATGCAATTTTCGCAAGGAGGAGCGGGAGTGGAGCACTAGTAAAGATTGATAACCAAGAAGTCCCTGTAAAAGACCACTTTCAGTACTTAGGATCGATGATTCATGAGAATGAAGAGATTGAGAGGGAGTTTACCCAGAGAATCCAAGCGGATTAGAACAAATGGAGATGTGCATCTGGAGTTTTGTGTGAAAGGCAGGTGCCACTCAAACTAAAAGTAAATTCTATATGATGGCTATAAGGCCGGTCATGCTCTATGGATCAGTGTTGGGCTGTTAAGCAATATTGTGTTCATAGGATGATCGTAGCGAAAATGAGGATGTTGAGATGAATAAGTGGCAAGACAAGAAAGGATAGAATTAGGAATAAAAACATTAGAGGAAACATGGGGGTATTACCAATGGGTAACAAGATGAGCGAGATTAGATTTAGATGGTTTGGACATGTCCAACGAAGACTGAAAATGGCACTAGTTAGAAGGAGTGAGGCAATGCAAGCAGAAGGTTCTAAAAGGGTAAGGGGAAGGTCCAAAAGAATGTTGATAGAAGTGGTGAGAAAAGATTTTAAAACTTTGGGACTAAATGAAGCCCTGGTACTTAATGGAGGGGAATAGACGAACAAGATTCATGTGGCCAACCCCTAGTTGGGATAAGGTCTTGATGATGACGACGACGACTTTGACTTTGGGTTGTTTATTTTTTAAGAATTCCATTTCACTCATTTGACTAGTATTGGTTTATATCTTTATAACCTGTGTTTTTTTTTTTTAAAGATTTTTTTAATATAATTTTTGGGATTTAATTTTGAAAATTTCTTTTTTAAAAATTTAATTTTGCAGATTGGGAACTAGTCCCTCTAGGCTCAAGTTGCGCCCCTTGCGCCTGTGACTACATAGGACTCTAATCTGAATTGGCTACAAAATTTAGCATGTTTGACTGATCAGGTTCATACATTGTTAACATGAGACAAAAAATACATTGTGAATTCCTGATGACTTGGGGGGTGGGGGTGGGAGGGCAACTACTTTGTGTACAACTTTTCTAGTTCTTTTGAAATTTTCGGGAGGACCAAAACATTTCAGCACATTGCCAATGCAGGAGTTCACCACTCTCATATCTAGAATATGCAGATTTACTGGATCAAGGGAAGTGAAAAGGAAGAATAGTAAATGAAATAGAGAGGATATGGATCGGCTGTGACAGGATCAGAGCTCTGATACCATGTCAAAATTAGAAAAAGAATAAAGAAGATGGAGAAGAGAGCTCATGTTTGTTTAGGATACACGACTCTCTTGTATCATTTATACTCAAAAGAGATGATAATAAAGATGACTGATGCACTGTGAATGGATGGTATTGCAGTAACTTATAATGACATTCATAATGGACCCTACAGTTCTACCATTATTTCAACACCAACCGAGGCATAGAAGCAGTCAACATTTATTCCTAATAGTTGACTGCAGTCAACGCTTATTCCTAATGGTTGACTCTAGTCAGATGAGACCTGGTATTTGCCAAGACTAGGAATCAGCTACCTCAGAAGGATGGTGTCATCGTGAGGGTCTCCTACTTTGACATCTGTCTCCTAAGGACTTCTAAGAGCTGTGTCGGCAATCAAGCGTCTAGAAGCTGACACTGTGGTGGGTATCCAAAGTCTCTGTGAAATATAAAGCTGAATTATGGATAATCCCATTGAGGGAGAGGTACAGCATCACTATGTTCACTCCATCTTTCTTTCTTCCATAGTGCAGTGAACTCTAAAGTGATTACTGAAAGTGGCAGGTCAGTCATTGACCAATCTCTAGGTATAAATGTAAATAAATTTGCAGTTGCATGAATGCACATATTGTATTTGCATTTGATAGAATTCTATGATGGGCCCATAGAATAAATGCATCATATGCCAACAATTATTTTTTGGACGTCTATTTGCATAAATAATTGTTTCAACTATATCTCTGACAAGTCTATGTTGATCATTTTCATTTACTTTATATTTCTTATTTCCTGATTTCTTATATCACACAACCTACTTATTCATTTGCCTGGAGGAATTGAGTGCTGCATGCACACTGCTTCTTATGCTTTACATTGTTAGAAGCTATAAAATATTTATTCTGCAGATTGCATTCAACCATCTAGCATTTGAATAAATACCTGAATGTATAAAACCATTCCATCTGTTATATGTGCATTCAACCATCTGGCATTTCAATGGGTACGGAATATCTAACTTATTGCATCTTTTATCTGTTCATGGAAGTACCCGTACTTGACTATTGATTTGAGATTTAGAGTAGGATAGTTTCTCAATAAAAAAAATTCCACTTCAAATCATCAGTGCAGTGAAGGATTTTAGTCTGTTCGAAGTTCTGAATATCATTGATTATGATATAATGGATGACTGTTTATTGTTTACAGCTGAAGTGATGAAGTCTCTGAATATTCCCAGGGGAGTACGTCGTGTGCTTTTCAGAACATTAAACACTGACAGGTACTTTCCCATTGATTTTTTCTTCAATATGTAGTTCTATGGAGTCCATGTTTTATGCTTTGGGAGTTGATAGTGAGAGGACTTGAATCCCCAAACTGGTTGGGAGCAAGTGCATCTTACCACTAGGTTAGATCTTTGCTCTCGATTGTTTACATTTCAGTTGATGCTATTAGATCTCTATTGACCAACTCTTTTTTGTTCTTGTCTATGTTGGGTTGAAAAAGTAAGATATAGATTCGTTCAAAAAAATAAAAATAAATAAAAATAAGATACAGGTAATGTGATAGAAACTTCCAATGAATTTCAAACTATTTTCTTCAGGAAACTTATGTGGCAGCAAGAATTTGATACAAGCTATGTTGGATTTATGAAGGATGGGGCTCAGTGGTTGGTAGAGAACACAGACATCAAGCTTGTTGGTAAGTAGCATATTATATTTCTTTAGTAGTTTAGTCTGTGCATTTATAGTATGTCTCCATACAGATTTGAACTTGTTGACTCTATGATATTATTGTATTCAAACAAACAACATTAGATGATTTACTAGATCCTTGATAAGTTCCAATTAATACATGCACTCGCTCACCAAATTGAGGTAAGTTGATGTTGAACCAGTTCCAGTGGAGGTCAAATCATAAGACGCTACTCTAGAACTGTTAATCTTTACAAGTGAAGGCTTTAAGACGGGAGCATAGACACATAATCTTAGCCGTTGTGCTCACAACCCAACTAAACCGGGTATTGTGACAAGAGTCATGATCGTCTCTGGTTTAGCAGTATCTATCTTTAGTACCTTCGGTCCTGTTCAGCCTCAATGACATAAGGGTCTCTCCAACATGCTGAACAGGTTTAGTTACCACATTCCTCTAATCAACACTGTGCTCAGTGAACTCACCCAAGGGTCGCAGTACTTAGCTTGGAAGCAATGAAAGTCTGTTGTGGTGGAGGAGGACAGCTTCATTGCATTCCTTCTCATTAGGATCAATGAAGCCAATGGTCATGTTAGTATGATGTGCTTCCGTTTCTAGGAGTGGCGGAAAGCAACTGTCTCCTGGCATCTTATGCACACTTGGGATTTCTTCTTAAGCAACAGTCTGATGGAAAAGAGTAGTATCCTGATACTCACCAAGTCTGACATTATTGTTTGAGCAATTAAGGAACTTACTTCGTCAACCATACTTCTAGTATTCCTTACCCAAGAAATTCGGCCCTTCTAGTCTTCCTTACATGAGAAATTTGGCCCTTACCAGCAAGACATAAAAGATGCAGCCTCAAATGCTCGCCTCCTTCCATTACTTCTCCACTTCACGCTGAATCAGGTATCCTACTTTCATAATCTACCAAACTGTCCTAGCAGATGTGAGTGAACCAGTCGGTCATTAGCAGGTAGTTGTCTTGTGCTCAACCAGGGAGGAATATGTAGCACCTGTTTCATATCTTAGCAAGGCACCCCCATGCTGCTAGAACCGGACCAGATGTTAAATCCCTCTTGTCTTGAGTGAATTGTTTTGGAAGAACTTGGCTGATCCTGAATCGTCGAGCGATGAGAACTGGACTGTACAGCATAAACAGAGTAACATATCTCATGTCTAAATAACAAATAGCCTTACCGACAAAAAAACTGAAACTCTTAACTTGGTCAATGTAACATGGGGTGCTCTGGTTTACTAGTATTGATCAATTCCTAGGGATAATTGTCCCTTACCTAGAATGGTTTTCAGGTTAATAAGTTGCTGTTCATCTTCTCCTAAGTACAGAAGGGTTGATTCCTTTGCTTTCCAAATTGATAAATCTCTTTTTAAACTATGATTTCCATCATTGATGCTCTACGATCATCTACAACTGTATTTTGGGAGTAGAGTTATTTGAATTGTGCGTAAATTCAGCTCATCAGTTATTGCCAAGGGTTGTACACTGTCAATTTTGTTAGGTCAATTGTACCTTCTAGCCATAAGCTCATAATTCATTACTGGTGTTCATTGCTTTGTAAAAAAGTATAACCTTGTTGATCTAGGGTAGTTCTTACTACTATGCCAGTCTCCCAGCCATCACGAAGGTTTCTTGCCGTATAAAATCTTTTTTGTAGTAAAGCAGTATGAATTTTCTTAGCCAAACAGCTGGAGAACTTCGAAGGAATGTTCTGCTACCTCTGCCTCCCATTCTTGTCCTCGGGATAGGTTTCTATCACTGCCTTCTTTCCTCTCCCATCAGGCATCATGTCTTCTCTCTATCTGATTAGGATTTTTCTGAGGGTCCTCCTACTTCTTCAAGCTCATCATAGGGGAAAAGAATCCTTTCCAAGTCCCCATGGAATTTTTTCATCCAGCCTTCTTGCTTCGGGGCCTTACTTCAATATGGAGTAAATCTGATGCAAAACACAGACAAGATGTATTTGAGGTCGTTGTGCTCCAGTCATTCAATGATCAAGTGGGTGTTGCATGTATTGAACTTATCATACATCTTTCAAGTAATTGTGTAACACCCCGGATTTTTAAGACATTTTATTATTATATATATATATATATATATAATAGCATTTTTAATAAGAGCATTTGGGATCCCATGAGAAAAGTTTTATTTATCATTTTACTAAAACATCTCTTAAAAACTCCGGGTGTTAGTTTTCCTTTCTCAAATGACATATATATAATTTAAAACATAAATAAATTTTTATGATAATAGATTTGAAACAATCCTCGTATCAATTAATGTCAAATGAATCGGCGCCTTTATTTTGAATCAAATAAATATCCAAAACACAATAATAATATGGCCCATGGTCTATCCATCATAATATCCTATATAAATGTCCAACATATGTCTAAACATCTCAATCAAATTCAAAATATAAAGTATACAGTCCATAATTAAATTCAAATGATAATCCTGTTTATTGACTCACATCACTGTCCAAAATTCTAGGAAAAAGGATCTTTTTGCAGCTCTCACGGTTTCTCAACAGCCTTGCCTTTCCTGTTATCGCGCTCGAGATCTAAGGCATTGCAAAACAAATCAATGCCTCAGCAAGTTATCGCTCGTGTAGGTATATAGACAATTAATGTAATAAAATGAAATAAATGAATAACAATACTGATAAAATAAAAAGTCTATCATCTATGAAGATAGCAGTATCATAAGTCATGCCAACATAAATGCCAATTTATTTCATATGCTAAAACATGCATTTCACTGAGTTAAAACATGACATGGATTAATGTAAATGAGCATACAATAAGAATAAGGGTACCCTAAGATAGTGGGTCCCACAACATCGCACTAATATCACTGATCATGAGTACTCATAGCTAACCTCTGAGTGTCGTTACACCTAGGCATACCATCCATAACTATGCTCATCATACACGCACACATAATAAGAATATGAGCCATCATGCCGCAGTGGCAACCCTCCATGGGTCTCAACCACCGTCGCTCTTTGTTGACACCATAACGGGAGACTTAGCGTCTGTCCCCATGGAAAGGCCTAGACCGGTAGTGTGGACTATCCATGTTACCAAACCCCTACCGAATGTCATCTATGGGCAAGTGTCTATCATATCACAATATCATCACATCACAATCTCGGAGGGTGGGTGGCCGGCCCTATCCCTCCTAGCATGACGCCCACCGGGTGAGAGCACCCGTCATTAAATATAAAAACACGGAAATCATATGTATATGCTAAAACTCAAGAGCACTCATAGCTCGCAATCCCCAAGACACGCCCCTCATCCTGGGGTTAGCCTATAAAAGGACCAGCTAACAAGCCTCTATTCTTATTTCCATGCCAATCCATGCATTTTCAATATATAATAAGAAAGAAGTCTCTATTTGAGCATAATTAATTAATATCATGCTCATAAAAACATTTGTCATGAGTTTATTCACTAAAAGATTTCAATTTGTAATAATCATAATATACTCAAAGTCTCATGAAATCAACGGCAAATAATAAATGCAATTTAAAACACAATCACGCATGATGCTATGTTTATGCATGGTTTTAAAAATCAAGGCAAAGCATTAATTGTCGTCACCTATCTCAATGTGAGATCACTTAGCTTGCTAATAATCCCCTTAACTGGTATGTTCAAGTGCACCTGTACATGTCACATCACTATTTTAAATCTTTTTTAAATTAAAAGTGCTCATTTATAAGTTTTGAAGTTAAAACTAGATCCGCGTTGTCAATACGGTCACAACGCCTCTTTCGGATCGTGATTTGGACTCCTCTAGCTCCCAAAAATCAAGTTTTAGTGAAAACACTCACAAAATGGGGTTGACCGACCACCATAAGGTGGTTTACACTGGCGGCGCTGGTTTACTCCGGTTTATACCGACGTAAACTGGCGTCATGAAGACGCCTGCTACCGTGAAACCCAGCGGGGATGCACCGTGTGCCCGTCACGGTCGCTAGGACGCCGTGCGTCCCGACTTTCCAAGACAGCCCACGTGGGGGCACGGGCGGACGCCGCGTCCGCGTGAGACAACTGCTGCCCATGTGGCATTTCCATTGGGGCGTCCGCTCCAGGGCGCCGACCCGGTCACCGCCGCCGGAGAAGACGACCTGATTCCGGTCGTCTCCGGCAAGCCTACAGGTGTCCAAATTGTGCGATTTTTGCACCGTTTTTCTCAGAATTTTGTCTATATTTCATTTCTACCCTCCTTTTGCATTGATTTTGCTAAAAACTATGTTTTCTAAACGGTTTTTCCTAAGTTCCTAAAAATTTCCCTAGGTACTGGTTTTCACGTTTTCTGGAGAACCCAGCCATTGGATCTCTCCCAAATTTAAAGGGTTTGAGCTTGGGTCTCTCATGCACTAGATGGACGGTCCGATTTGCAAGAGGATGTGGTTTCATCCATGAAATCAGTCTCCAACAGTAGCATGCATAGGGTTCCCAGGAAAAACGTGGTTTTTCCTGATTTAAATGTATTTCTATTTTATATATACCTATTTAATAATTAAAACTTAAGGGTTTAGGACTTACCTAGTCTGGTTGGCGTTGATGGACGTTGCCGGAGTTCCACTCGCCGGAAAACTTGAACTTTGCGGAGCTAGGGTTTCTGAGTAAAACTCAGTGAAAAATGGGGAAAGGCGAAGTGTTTTGGCACCTGAGGGGGATAGATATAGACCTGAGAGTCTAAGGGGAAGAGAAACTCTTCCCTTCACGTCTCTTTCCACTGGTTTCTCCAAGGATTTCGCTGGATCCGGTAGAGGCGTGTAGAAAATGGGGGTGCCATTATCAATTTGGGCCCCTGTGTTATACGTTTCTACCAAATGACTAAAATACCCCTATAACTTCAACGGCTCCTAACTCCCTCGTTTGAGCTCTGTTTTTTGCATTCTTTGTGGCGTTAGAATCCTATTGACGAGCACTTTCAAATTCTTAAGTTTTCAACAAAAATTTCCATCTATAAATTTTTAATTTAATTTATTTTGTAATTTCTTAATTTATCCCAAAAATTAAGGATATTACAAATTGGCATGTTGGTGATTTGTTGGAACTTGTAAAGAGTAATTTTGAATTCAATGTACAGACATTGCATTATCTTTCAACATGGAACCGTTGCTTGGTTATTACCTTGATAATCTTGAAATCGGTCGAGTATAAGCACTGAGTAGGTTCCATGACATGTAAAGTCTTATCATGATTTAAAATTCCCCCAACCTTTTCCAAATAATGGTGGTCAACTCAGCTTACCCTTGGTCTCCAAAATACTTTCTTGGAATCTGAATATTCCCACCAAAACTCCTTGTCTTACATGATCTGGTGACTTGTTCTATATACATGCTTCCTCTTGCAAGGCTTCTTTGTTGTTTTCTTCACCACAGAAGGTTCTGCAGCAATAGCTCTTCAATCATTTTTTGAACAAATATCCATTGGCTTCTGTTTTTGCCTGCCAAGTTGATTTTCAGATTTGACAACTGAATTTGAAAGGGATACCCTCTCAAGATCTCAGCTAAAGATGTATGGGGTGTCAAAATAGCATTTGTCTCTTGCTTGGCAGGGTCAGAGTTCATGTCAATTCCTTCTGGATATTTGTTTTATATTTCATTTTCTATTTTTATGCTATGTTCATTGTATACCTGTTTACATGAGTAGCAATATATCTTGCACTAGTATCCATCATTGATTCCTGCAAAAGTGTAATTTCTCAATCCAAACTGGTATTTCATAACCATTCATTTCATTCCATCAATTCAAGTGTTGTGTTTTGATTGTTAGTTGGAATTTTTCTTTATAAGTATGTCATATGGAGCAGGGAGCATGGCTCAACTGCAGACCAAAGAAAAAAAAATGGCTGGAGAGTGATTCTATAAGGTCAATCATTTTGAACTGTAATTTTTGCAAAAGTTACTGCTATTTATAGTGCTCCTAAATAAAAGAGCAATGACTTGGTTGTTGAAGTTACAAATAATGGTTTGTGACTATATGAAAACTTCATCCTTCTTGCATCATTCAAAATAAGCTTATATCTTTCTCTAATGGCACATCATGCCCTTAAAAAAAGGGCAGCCCCAGTGCATGAAGCTCCCGCCTATGTGGGGTCCGGGGAAGGGGCGGACCACAAGGGCCTAAAGTAGGCAGCCTTACCTTACATCACGCCCTTAGAACCCCTAATTCAATCAATCTGAGTACTCTCTCTTATCAATTCCCTTGTAGAGCACATCAAACTCAACAAATTTCCTATCAATTTTTACATCTATAAATTTATCATTCTGCTTTCTTAGTAAGGTCAATTTTTTTTGCAATGGGATAGTCTCCATTACAAGCTAGTCAAATCTGAGCATTAAAAGTGTTGAAAATCACATTGTAACAACAAAAATTGGTGTTCAAAGGTGGAAACCCTCTCTATAATCTAAAAAGTGTTTGACTCAGCATAAAAGTGACCTAATGCGACTAGGAGGTGGGCCAGCCTATGTGCCTTGCCCTAGGGTGACCAGCCCCTATCTAGCACGACTAGGAAGGGCCGCCAAGTGCTTAGCTGCTCAAGCCCCTGGAGTGACCTGCCTTAGTGAGTGCAACTGCCCATTTGGACCCTTTCCAAGCCAGCCAGCTAGGGTGCCTAGCCTAGCTCAACCACTGTGAGCCATGGCCTGACTGGTCAAACCTAAGGCTGTTAACTCAGCTTACAAGTCACCTAATGCAACTAGGACGTGGGCCAGCCGATGTGCCTAGCCCTAGGGTGACCAGCCCCTATCTAGCACGATTAGGAAGGGTCCCCAACTGCTTTGCTGGTCAAGCCCCTGGAGTGACCTGCCTTGGTGAGTGCAACTACCCATTTGGTCTCCTTTTCAAGCCAGCCACCTATGGCGCCTAGCCTTTCTCAACCACTGTGAGCCATGTGCCTGACTGGTCAAGCTTAAGGCAGTCAACAACAGCGTACAAGTCACTAATGTGATTAGGAGGTGTGCCTTGCCCTATGGTGAGCAGCCCCTGTCTAGTATGACTAGGAAGGGCCCCCAAGTGCCTTGTTGGTCAAGCCCCTGGAATGACCTGCCTTGGCGAGTGCAACTATGGCCCCTTTTTGGGTCAGCCACCCAGGCACCTAGCCTAGCTCAACCACTGTGAGCCATGCGCCTGATTGGTCAAGCTTAAGGCAGTCAGCTTAATTGCTTTGTGAGCCCACACCGGATGTAACACAATATTGGTTTGGCATCTGCTATTTGGGTCCGCATGACAATCAAAATGCAATTAGCTAGTGAATTACTACATGCATGAAACACACTTGACGGATTCCCTGTCACCTTATTCTTGTGATTTCAACTTTTGTTTTCTCCATACAATTGTCTCAAACAGGAATTTCATGTCCCAAGTTCTAATTTTACAAGTTTCACTTCTGGAACTTCTGAAATTTGGGGATTTGTTAACATGGAAAAATGCTCAAATGTTAATAGATCATGCCACTCAAAAGGGCCCAAATCCATGCCATTGCATTAGCTTATGTTTAAGAGATCGGGCCATGCTTAAAACTCTAATTGGGCTAAAAATCACACCTAGAGAAGTTGCACTTGGCTAGATCTATCAACTCATGTCTAGGGAAGCCACTATGGGTCCAATGCTTCACATATCTTGATGTAGGACAACATGCAAAACAGCCTAATCTATGTGTTGACATCAAATCAGAATTAATTTAAAGATGAAAAACATAAATTAAACTACCACTAGCAATTTTAATAGGCAGAAAATAGCCTAAATAAGCATGACTTGCCTACAACAAATTATAGGATCAGTAGATTGTCCTAGATCTCTACCGATTAAGGTAATGTTGAAGATTTAATTTGGATCGTCCCTCAGATTGATGAAAGGTCCTGATTAAGCTTCCAATCTAGGATTTTAGGAATTTAACACAAAATAACAATCATAGATTATTACCAACACAGAAGGGGATGAAACAACATGGCTTCATGCCCACGGGAAGGAAGCTAGAATGAAGAATCCACCAAGTCTAACGAAATCTTCATTCATTACTCATCAAAAACTCCTTACACAAGAGAAGAGTATCTTAAGTAGGGGACATCCAACCCTAATATAGGAAAATGACAAAATTTCCCTACTTAGGTCACAACACATTAAGAAACCTAATACTTTTAGTGGTAAATATCTAAAGTAAAACTAAACTACAACATAACATGAAAAAAAAAAGGTGGTACGATGGTCTCCATCAATCTTCCAACTAAAAAGACTTCGATCCATTTGAAGTAGGAATATCGAACCTCCCAAGTGTATGTGTGCCCAATGCGGGGTCTTCAACTTCATATACATACACTTGGCTCGTTAGTAAAAATCCTCCATGCATGTAGCTTCCCAATGTAGGGTCTTTCTACATACAGGAGTCTTTAATCATCTCTTACACGTACATCTTCCCAGGGTGGAGACTTCATTACAGTACATACATATGTGTAAGAAGTCTTACACTCTTAAGGGCTTGATGAAATAGGGGCCGTCCTCCGTCACCTCTGAGATGTCCTGAAGTCACATATAGGGTGGTGATCATCATTATGATTGGCTCATGGTGAAGGCGGGGCTCATGGTATAGTAAACTATCGATAGTAATCCAAAAGTTCTAGATCTAAGTGCTGTAGCTCGTACTCTATGATCCAAGTACAATCAGATGCAGGCTTGTCCTTCTGCTTAACAAGGAATTTTCGATGACCCCTTGTCTAATGGACCTTATTTGATGGTCAATTATGTCTTCTACCTACTCTTTTTGTGGAGCGAACATATGGCTGCGGAGGTAATGGTTGCATGAGGCCATGGGCTCTGGATAGACTGGCTAAGATAAGTGCTCGGCTCAGGGTTAGGGTTAAGATTAGGATCAATGGGTGAACTGGTGGGGTGATGAAAAGGAACTAGATCCTCCACATTAGATGTTGAACTAATTCCCTAATGAGGAGGAAGATTTAAGATATAAGCGTTCTCGCCTACCCTCCTCAGTATTCGAAAGAGATCGGCACTGCGAGCTTGTAATTTTTTAGCTACTCCCTATGGAAATCATGTAGGTCTCATGCAAACTATGACATGATCACCTGGTTGAAATTCCTTATATCATTTGTGCAAGTCAGCAGCAAATTTATATCTCTCATTATTTAAACTAATCTTTCGTTTGATCTAAGAATGCAAATCATGTATATGCTAAAGATTGAGCTAACTCGGATGGTCTATGTGATGTAGACATGGGTGTGAGATCTACAGGCATCCTAGGTTTGTACCTGTGAACAACCTCAAAAGAAATCATACCAGTGGTCCTATTAACAAAATTATTATATGTGAACTTAGTAACTAGAAATGGTGTCCCAACTCCTAATGTGATCTTCTATGAAGCACCTTAACAAATTTCCTAGGCTTTCATTCACAGCTTCTGTCTGACCACCCATCTATGGGTGATAAGTAGGAGATTGAAGCCTAGTGCTTATTATGTGCCATAGTTTTTTCCAAAAGTAGTTGACAAACTTGACATCCCTGTTAGACACTATGGACTTTGGTAACTCAGGTAATCGGACTACTGACTAAAAACAAAAATAAACTGGTGATCCTAGATGCGTCAGTAGTCTTAGAGTAAGGAATGAAGTGGGCCATTTTAAAAAAACGGTCTACAACAACAAATATGGAGTCATGCTTCCTGATAGTCTTGGGTAGTCTAAGCACGAAGTCCATGCTCAAGTCTTGCCACGGGGCATGTAGCACTAGCAAAGGGATGTACAATCTTGTATTCTATTTGCACTGCTTTGCTAGTTGACAAGTACGGCATTCCTGCGGGAGATTAGGCCAAAATAGATACTATTAGAGACAAGGGCAGTTGCCTTTCAGGATTGATTTCCAGCACTTTATCACTGCAATGAAATGGCTTCCGGAGCCTTGTGCATTCGGCTTTCATGTTAATGGCTGCTGACTTGTGACTAGAAAACAGTGTTCCTGGCTGTGGCATATACCTAATTGGACACTGTTTCTGTCAATTGGTTGTGACTGTACTCCAGCTATCTCTTTCATTAACAGGACTTATCAGTAAGGCCATAACAATGCTTTGGACAGGTCATGTATGATTATGACTGCACTCCATGTTAATCACACCCTTCATTTACACCCCTTTTTACATTCCTCTCGGCACTCTAACTGTCCTCATGATTCTGCCGGCGCCTAATCATTCTACTAGTGTAAAATGACCATAGTGTACCTCCCGAAAGACATCCAAAGTCTTTTGAAAAAATGTAGAGACAGACCACTACTGATTTATTGAATATGTGATTCTTTTGGAGTGTAAAGAATGTCTATCTCTAGAAACAGCTATGTGGGACAGTAATGGATGGATATTTTATGTTTCTTTACAATTGAATGGAATAAATTGTGAGCATTATATGTATTTTAATGTCCTTTTCTCTTTTGAAAGGAAATAATCCTGTTTTAGAGGCTCAAATAACAGTTGTAATGACTAGAGAGTTGTACTCACAACCCCCTGAACAAAAACCCTAGCAAGCACCAAGGAAATTTGTGCTCAGTGAGTTGTTGCATTCTGTCTGCGGTATTATTACACTATTCCTTGTGGCTTGAGTGGATCTGATTTGCTGAGTAGGTGCATCTGATTTGCTGAGTATATATTGACGGTAAGTATTTAGCAACTGTAGTATTGCATCAGCAAACATGTTTCGCTATGCATTTGCATATAATAATCAGTGGAAATTCTCCATTTCCAGTTGAGGTTTTTATCCATTCTTGCAGCATGATAGTATTTTCTCTGTTTTCTTCTTTCTGGGTTAACGTATGTGCTATAATTTTACTATATTCTTTATAGGAAACCCTTTCTGCTTTTCTAGTAAAAATCTCTCTGTACAGGTCACCCTTAATGTTGTGTTGCTCCTAATTTTCTTTCATCTTTGTCATGTAGGAATTGATTACTTATCTGTTGCTGCATTTGATGATTTGATTCCTTCCCATTTGGCCTTCCTAGAGAGCAGGGTAAGCTCCCTGTTTCCATTAAGTTGAATCTTACTGTTTGTGAGCTACAAGATATGCTCATTAAGATCTTCAATTCATTTCATCTAGAGATATATATAGCTAGCACATACTGCAGAATTATGAAATAGTAGAAAACATGCTTGATATCAGATTTCATGACTCATATCACACAACCTACTGCATAGGCTGTGGATGAACATTTACGACCTTCTAAGGTGGGGATAGCGAATGAAGATCTACTTTGGTGCCAAGATACTTTGAACATAAATGTAGCAAATGCATCCAAATACTCTTCTAGAGGTATTCGAAGTAGAAGACGATTAGGATGAGGAAGTTCAAAGGTATTCTCAATGATGACAGATTTATGAGCTTAGAGGAAGTAAGCAGGACTTTGGAGTAGGGCTTGCATGGTGAAAAGTAGGGCACAGGCAACCTCTACAAGGTAGCATTTTTTTCTTTCAGTGATGCCATTTTGTTGTGGTGGTCCTACACAAGTATGTTGAAGCTCAATCCCATGTTTAAGAAAATGAGCTGTAAACTAGAAGAGACATTAATATCCTCCATTGTATGAATACAATATATTTTGTGTTTGTCAAATAAAAGGTCATTTGTGGTAGGCCAGGAAGAAAGAACACCTCTTTTATCTTTTGGTTTCATAAACTACATCTATGTGCTACAAGTGCAATCGGCCACAAAAGTCAAAAAAACTAATGATAGCTGAATAGTGAAATTGTTGGTGTAGGTCTCCAAACATTAGAATAGAATGAGCCATATGGAGAGGAATAGGGCAGTTGTTAATAAATGAATATGAACTTGACATCACAAAGTTCTCAAACCCAAGAAGTAGAAGTAAAATTATTTGAGAAGAAAACACTTAATGGGCACGAAGGAGAAGTGATCTAACCATTATTAACATTTCTCTTGTAACACTGATAACATTAGTGGACTAATGTGCACTAGTAATACTACTAAAAGGAGTGCATTAACAAGAGGGGAAGTCAAACTCAACCAAGTAGAAGCTATGAACCTCTCAACCATCTCCTGGGTCATCCTCATCATTTTCAGGACCTGAAAGCACAATAAGTATGACCCAATGCAGCATTATAATCTGATAGTCTTGTAATGATATCGCATTCAACTAAGCGTTAGCATTCACTTTGCCTAAGTAGAAATGGTTTCCCCATATTGCTTAATTTTTCTCTACTTTCAAATGGAATGAAGGAGAACAAAGAAAACATATTAATTTTATGATCTGAGGTTCCTAAATCAATGATCTAAGACATGGATGCAGAGGGTGATAATGCATGATAAGAAAGGCTATGGTACATGGGGCGCAAATCCAGACTTAGTTCCAACTGAAACATTACAGATTGGAGAATTTTGCATATAGCAACAGTAAGCATCTTCTCTGCAAGGGGATTGAGACAGTCTGATGATGATCCAACAAAAGGGTTGCCCTAGATACATCTAAAGGGCTGCCATTATCAAGAATCCTCCTGCTTCAGTCAGGACTACAAGGACTACTGAGAGACTTGGAAAATTGATGCTGAAATTTAAGCGCTCAAAAAGGAGGCACAAGTGACTTGCCAAGCTGTTCGTTCCATGAATACTTCGTCAAAAGAGCTTGCTGCCCAAAAAGACGATGCAGAGAACAAGATGCTCAAACTAAGAGAATGATGGAAGAAGTCTTTTGAAACTTTCAAGAGGAAATTGTTCATACAATAAGAAACAGGTTATGGATGATATTGGTGACTGGCATTGGACTACACCTTAAGAAGCATATTCAAACTTTTGGATGTAACCCTACGTCATAGGACCTTTATGAAGAAGAAGAGGCTAGTTTTGATCCTTCTTTACATTGGCCCCAGCATGAATGGTTCGTCATAGAAATTACCATGCTTCTATTCTTCAAAATCCTATTCATAATCAAAGGGTTGAACACCCTCAAAGAGGAGAGACCAATCGGTAGGAAGCTGGTGTAAAGATTGAAATTCTGGAGTTGGTGGGATGATTAGGGGCAGAAGAGTACTTAGATTGGGTACAACTTGTGGAAGATATCTTTGCCCAAATTCCAGCTTATAAACAAGTCGCCTTTGTTACAATTCAATTTAGAGAGCATGCAGCAGCATGGTGGTAGGCCGAGAAGATTCAAAAAGCACAAATTTCTCAGCCCTTATTACAACTTCGACCGAGTTGATATGATTGATGAGTCATGAATTTTTGCCTTTTAATTACTGCCAAACACTTTATACACAGTTTGTGAACTGGCTCAAGGTTCCAACCTGGCTGCTCACCATGCGCAGGAATTCTACAAGTTACTATCACAAAATCGGTTGGGAGACACATCAAAACATCAAGTTGCATGATTTCTTCATGGCTTAAAACTGGCTAATCAAAGATGCTTTGACTGCCCATACCTTTAGTCCAGTTTTTGAAGCGATTATAAAACCCCAAGCCATTGAGAATATGCTTTAGAGGAAAACTTATTCAGCTTCCACATTGTTCAGGCTCTCAGCAATATCCATCCCCTTCTAACTTCTTTTCCACACCCCCAGATCTTGCTTTGAAGTTTAGGGCAGTTCTAAGTCACTTCCTTCTGCTTCTACATCATCCAAAGCAGCACCTATAAGTGTTTTTGATGTGGACAGGTTTGACATTATGCTTCTATATGTCCAGAAGCTTGACAACATTTTTTGGCATATGAGGAAGTTGGAGAGTGTGTTGATGATCAACAATTTGAAGGGGGAGCCCAGCAACTCTTTTGAGCAAGAGGCTACCTATGGTAACATTCTTTATGGAGATTCTTATGGATCATACTTAGTAAGTAGTCGATTGTGTTATGCACCAAAGGAGGATGATTCCAATTGGCTTCAGCACAATATTTTCACCATGAAGTTTACTATTGAAGCCATCGTGAAGCTCGTTATTGATTCCAGGAGTTGTGAAAATGTGGTTTCTCTAGAGACAGTATAGTAAATGTTAAAGTAGAGCCAAGAGAGAGAGAGAGAGAGAGAAACCCTTAGAATGGGTGAATGTGTGTTGGTTATTTTGCACCTCACACTTACCACATATATATACTAAACAAGGATAGTTACATGCTCCTAACTGTACAATGTGGGACTAAAAATAAAACAAAACTAAGACTAAGGCTAAGTAAAGCTATACAATACTATGCTATATTCAACAGTAAAAAACAGGGAGACATTGTCAACCATACAAGTTAGCTTAGTTGAACAGTGTCAACGAAGTTAAGGTTACTCAAAGGTGTGATTTGTCATTTTCCATTGGTATAACTATCAGGTTCATGTATGGTGTGAAGTCGTTCCTATGGATGCATGCCATATTCTCTTCAATTTGATCATAGTGCTGCACGTTATTGATGATGCAATGCTTATACCTTTTGAAAGATGGAGAAAAGTTTAATGCATTCCATGGGTGAACAAGGGATGATAACTTCTCCAGCATGATTTTGGGACTACTTTTGAAGAGAGTGGAATCATGTTCACTTTAGTCTCCATCGGCCATGTTTATGATTAACATGATGCTAAGGACTATTCAGCTCATGCTATACCATTTTTGGAAGAATTTTGGGATGTTTTTCCTAATGATTTGAGTCCTGAATAGCCTTTAATGTGGAAAATTCAGCACCATATAGATTTAATTCCACCTGATGTTATGCTTCCTAATCATCCACGCTATTGCATGTCTCCCAAAGAGCACAAAGACTTGAGGCATCAAGTTGAAGAACTCCTTGAAAAGGTGTATGCTCGTGAGAGTAATAGCCCATGTATTGTTCCGACCTTCTTGTTCCTAAGAAAGATGGTTCGTGGAGGACATGCATTGACAAGAACACAATTTAGTATTATTTTTCAATTTTAATAGGCCCATAAGAACATGGATAGAAGTAGTGAGAAAAGATTTAAAAACTTTGGGACTAAATGAAGCCATGACACTTAATAGAGGGGAATGGAGGAATAAGATGCATGTGATAGTGGGATAAGGTCTTGATGATGATGATTTTTCAATTCTGATATTAGACAACATGCTCGATCAACTAAGCAGTGCAACCATCTTTTCATGGATAGACTTAAAAAGTGGATATCATCGAATTTGAGGTCTGGAGGTGAATGGAACGACGGCATTCAAGATACAAGGACTTTTTGAATGGTTGGTGATGAATTTGGGTTATCTAATTCTCCTATCACATTCAGAGTAATGAACAATGATATGCGCCCCTTCATAGGTCAGTACATCGTTGTTTATTTTGATGACATCCTTATATATGGCATGGATATTCCTTCTCACCTTTGACATATGTGCGAGGAGGTGGATACTTTGCAAAAGGAAAAGCTCATTGGTAATCCTCAGAAGGGCACCTTTATTGCGGATCAAATCATCTTTTTGAGGTATGAAGTATTTGATGAGGGTATCAAACCTGATGCAACAAAAATTCAAGTTGTTCTTCGTTGGCTAGCCCCTACCAATATCCATGAGATACAATCTTACCATTGCTTAACAAGTTTTTGTCAAGGTTTTGTCTGTTTTTAGCACTTATCATGGACTTATTGAAGAATGGATCTTTTTCATGGACCCTCAAGCATGAAAAAGCCATTCATGAGAACAAAATATGTCTTACTAGTGCCTTATGCTTGTACCAAATTTCCATAAACTTTTACAGTTGGATTGTGATGCCTCCAACATAGGGATTGGTGCTGTCCTGTCTGAGGGGAAGTGATCGATTTCATATTTTAGTGGTGCTACTGTCAATTATTCTACCCATGACTTAGAGCCCTATGCTATCAAAAAGCATTGCAATGCTGGAGACTTTAACTTGTCCAAAGAAATTTTATCTTATATTTGGATCATGAGGCTCGCAAGCATCTCCAAAATCAACACAAGTTGAACTAGTACAAACAAAATGGGTGGCCTACTTACAAGAATTCACTTTTTCTATCTCATGTAATGGCAGGTGCCTAAAACATAGTAGCCAATGCTCTTAGCTGGCGCCATATTTGTAAAGATAGTTGTTGATATTCTGCAGCTTACACATAGAGATTCCTTGTTGTTTAAAGGTTACAAGGGAACTTGTTTATGCATCCGTAACACCTTTATATGATGGTTGCTTGTTCAAGAAATACATAATGTTAGTCATTTTGGATGTGGGAAAAAACCAGTCTTGGCTCGTAATCTTTTCTTTTGGCCAACAATGGATCATGACGTCTCTGTTTATCAAAAGATGCCAAATTTGTCAAACATTCAAGTCAGATACTACAAATGCCAGTCTTTGCATGCCACTACCTGTTCCTTCCTATCCATGGACAGAAACTTCAATGGACTTTGCTCTTGCCTTTCCTTAAACAAAGAGAGTTACTGATCATATCTTTGTGGTGGTTGACTACTTTTTGGACTTGTCTATGAAAGAAGTTGGCTCTACTTTGATAGCGTCCGCAAGTCAAGGGCCAAACTGAGGTAGTAAATTGACTATTGCTGAATGTGGTGGGCACTCAAGTTAAGGTTTGGAACAATTAGGATTTAGCCTTTCCTAAGATTGAGTTTGAGGTTAATTGTGCAAAGAATCGAAGCAAGGGTGCTTCCCATTATGAGGTGGTGCTTGGCCAAAATCGAAATGGACCATTAGACCTCATTCTACTTGCTTATGATGGAGAAAGCTTTTATAAGGCCCAGGAAAGGATTGAGGAGTTAAAAAACCATGCACAAGAAAGTCTGACATAATATTCATGCTTCCTGTGCCAAATACAAAGAACTTGTCATCCGACTTTGTTGAGAACTCACTTTTGAAGTAGGGAATGAAGTTTTGGTCTACAATCTGAAAGAGCATTAACCTCAAGGTGAGTATCACAAGTTAGGCCAAAGAAGATTGGACCATGTGAGATACTTTCCAAAATAAATGATAATGCATACAGACAGCATGAAGACTTGACTCAAGGTAGAGTTCCTTTCAACAAGGACGAATCGTGTAGAGATATTGATAGATTTTCAAGCTGAAATATTTATGGATGAGATGGAGCATCGAAAACCCTTCAAGGTATATAAAAGAGGGAAGAAACTAAGTCAACAAAGTGTGGTGGACATCCAAGCTTGAGGAAACATCTGTTTTTATTGTCTAGCTATATAGACCTTATTTTAAGTGTTTTGTCATGCTTTAAATTGTCTTTATGTAGCAGGCTAGGGTTAAGTAGCTTCTTTCACCAAAGTGAAAGGTAAAGTGTTCTTTTATCATAGTTTTCTTGAGGGCTAAAGTGAAGTGAACGCCCGCAGCGCCCCCCCCCCCCCCCCCCCCAATAAAAGGAATAAGGAATAAATAAGATTGAAGTTTCTCTTATTTTTTTCTTACTCTCTCTTCTTCTTATCTCTTTCCCCTTCTAGTCCATGTGTGGATTATTCTTATTATTTATAGTTAAATTTTCACCTTTGGTTGGACAAACAAGGTGGAAAGGTTAATTAGAAGAAATATTGAAAGTTTAGAAGAAAAAGAATGTATTCTTCTATCTATATTAGAGGAAAAATTACACTAATATATACAGGGAAGCATGGTAACAGCCCTGCCATTGAATCCCACGGATTAGGCTAAAGGAAATCCCTTAACATAAGGGTCAAACTAGAAATAAAAGGAAAGGAGATTTTCAGATTCAAATCTGATCTTAATCTCCATTATTTATGGAAACAAACTAAGATCAAACTAATCCCTAGGAACTAGGAACTAATTTTGAGAAAAAAGTTTCGTAACATATTTGACAAGTATGTTTCTGGTTAAGAAGTAGGGTTGCCTTGGCACAATGGTAGAGTTGTCGTTGTGTGACCTTGAGGTCACAGGTTTGAGGCATGGATAGAGCTTCTTGCAAAAATGCAAGGTAAGGCTGCGTACTAGTATAATTCTGTTATGCAGTTGCATCAGTATGACAAGTGAGCTCAAAGTTTCATGATGACATACTACATAGAGAGGCAAAGTATTGAACTAAGGACTTCTCCTGGATGAACTGATATGTTATGGAAAAATTGTTTTACTTGAGAATACATCTGGGTTGTTGCACTCATCTCTTTTGCTGTTTTTAAGTAGAGATGACACCTGCCAATTTCAGTTTGTACAGAATTTAGTCATTATGATATAACAGTCAAATGGTTTAGTTTCCTGTTCCAGCTTGTCATACTTGTCTATGGACTCAGCTACTTCAAGTCTTCAACCGCCTCTCCATTAATGTACCGGAGCTTACTTCTTCTGTCCATATATGTCCTTGCTAAGACCTTCCTTGATAGTTTGGATCATCTAGTCTAAATGCTTTGACATGTATTCCTATGCTGGCAGCATGGACTACCATGGTTGGCATACTTCAATACATATCTGAAGTTGCAGTGGAGTCTAAAGAGACACCATTAAGCTCACATCCTTACAACCAGCCAAGAACAGCTTTGCTAACCACATTATGGTTATGGATCTGATGTTTTTATGGGAGTCCAGAAAAGGTGCTGGAAATTTTAAAAAATAGGGCCTGATTTGGAGATCATTGTTGGGTTTGTTGGAACTTCTGAAATATTCCATATATGAAACAAAATTATTATTTTTATTATTGTTGTTATTATTATTATTACTATAGATCCTTGTGCTTACCCCCCTTCCCTAGACCCCGCAGATGCAGGAGCTTCGTGCACCGGGCTGCCCCTATTATTGTTACTATTATTATCATTATTATTATTAATTTTTATTTCTGCCTTTGACATACTGAATAGCACATAAGGGATCCATATAAAATCCCAGAAGCCTCCGCATAACAGATCTTGAGCAAGACAGCTTCAAATGGATTTCTTTTGAGTTTACTATTTACTATGCCATATCTCTGTTAGACTACCTCAAATGATTCTCTAGAAATGGCAATTATTCTCTGAAATCCCCCCCTATCAGTTCATACTGGTTTCACCCCATTTCAGTCTGACAGTACAGCTACTGAGCTTAACAATACAGTTAAGACAACTTGAAAAGAAGACTGTGCCTCCTTCACTTAATCAATTGTGAATAGGGCAAGGATTCTCTTCAATCTTATGCTTTGACACCAAGTAAAAATCTGTTGTGGTGTTAATTTAAGGAAAAAGAAGAGAGACGAACAAAGGAGATGAAAGAAGGAATAGAAATAGAAGAAGTTATGAGTCATGCAAATGCCCTTGACTCTTTTATTTTACTAACAATGTGAAGTGGCAAGAACACCCTCAATGAGGGTTATCCAACCAAAAGAAGTGAAGAATGTAACTATTGATCCTAACGACAAGGTTTGGCTGAGTACCTATCCTAGTTGAAAGGTTCCTAGTTTTTCAACCACTAGGTTGTGGGTTCAAGTCTGTTGGTTAGTCAACTTCAAATGAGTTATTTTTACTGACAATCTAGGTTGTTTTAGTGAGAAATGAGGAGAGAGTTTTAAGTTGCAGATGGCACCCTGGTCTTAGCTTATTTTCACCTTCCATTGGCTTTGAGATCCTCTTGTCCCTTTGTTTTCTTTGTCTTTGGGCTTTTGTGGTGGCTAGACCATGAACCCTCCTTTTGAAACTTTTTGAAAGAGTGATTGAGAAGAGACTACGGCATGAAACAAGTGTATTAGAGAATCAGTTTGGTTTCATGCCTGAGAGGTCTACCATGGAAGCTATTTTCTTATTAGGACAATTAGTAGAGAAATATAGGGAGAGGAGGAAAGACCTACATATGGTATTTATCGACTTAGAGAAAGCTTATGATAGAGTCCTTAGAGAGTTAATATGGAGGGTGTTGGGTGGTAAGGGGGTTTCTCAGGGGTATATAGACATAATTAAAGATATGTATGAGGGAGCGGTAACAAATGTTAAGACCACTAGTGGTGTGACTGGTGATTTTCCTGTCACTGTAGGATTGCACCAAGGATCGACATTGAGTCCATATCTCTTCACATTAGTTATGGATGAGTTAACAAAACATTTACACGAGGAGATTCCCTGGTGCATGTTATTTGCATATAATATAGTCTTACTTGATGAGACAAGGGAGGGTGTAAACATAAAGCTAGAGTTTTGGAGAGAAGCATTAGAATCTGAAGGATTTAAAATTACTCGAACTAAGACAGAATATATGGAATGTAATTTTAGCAAGAAGAGTAGGAGTGGAACACCAGTCAAGATTGATAACCAAGAAGTCTCCATGAAAGACCTCTTTTGGTACTTAGGATCATTGATCCATGAGAGTGGAGAGATTGAGAGGGAGATTACCCAGAGAATCCAAGCAGGTTGGAATAAATGGAGATGTGCATCTGGGGTTTTATGTGATTGGCGAGTGCCACTCAAATTAAAAGGAAAATTCTATAGGATGGCTATAAGGCCGGTCATGCTCTATGGATCAGAGTGTTGGCCAGTTAAGGAACATGATACTCATAGGATGAGCGTTGCAGAAATGAGGATGTTGAGATGGATGAGTGGTAAGACAAGAAAGGACAGAATTAGAAATGAAAATATTAGAGGAAATTTAGGGGTAGCACCAATAGGTGTAATAAGAAGGGGAGCCTTGGTGCAACGGTAAAAGTTGTCAACATGTGACCTTGAGGTCACGGGTTCAAGGTGTGGAATCAGCCTCTTGCAAAAAGGCAAGGTAAGGTTGCCTACTTTAGGCCATTGTGGCCAGCCCCTTCCCCGGACCCCGCATAGGCGGGAGCTTCGTGCACCGGGGCTGCCCTTTTTACCAATAGTTGTAATAAGATGAGGGAGATTAGACTTAGATGGTTTGGACATATCCAAAGGAGACCAACAACGGCACCAGTTAGAAGGAGTGAGGCAATACAAGTAGAAGGTTCTAAAAGGGCAAGGGGAAGGCCCAAAAGAACGTGGATAGAAGTGGTGAGGAAAGATTTAAAAACTTTGGGACTAAATGAAACCATGGTATTTAATAGAGTGGAATGGAGGAATAAGATTCATGTGGCCGACCCCTAATTGGGATAAGGTCTTGATGATGATGATGATGATGAGACCATGAACCCTCCTTTACATGATCTTCCAATAAATTGGAAGATTATCAGGTGCTTAAGGTGTTGATGTACTGCTATTACATGGTATAGAAAAAATTGTATAGACTAGTCATGCACATGATGTGAGAAAAAATTATTGTCTGTATAAATATTAAAACTCCATACATGATGAGTAAAGTTCATGAAAGCATCTTAGAAGAAGGGACATCTTGAGCAGTCATTATTCTTATCAATCTTGTGCTTCTTGTTCAATCTGAAAAGCTTGAAGCATGAAAACCAGCATAAGTTCAAGTTCTCCACCTCGAATTGGGGTTCAGAAATTTGCAGTGAACTGACTGACTTAAACGTTATCTACTCATAATTCAGCATGAAGCTTTATGCAGGAGTAGCTCGAGCAGTCTAAGGTTTCAGTTTTAATTTTAAAACAAATAGAATCAATTATGGGATCATAGAAGTTGCAAAATTCAAAACAAATGAGGCACTCGCATAAATTTAGAAAATAGTAAAAAGATAGATACAGGCGATGCTAGTGAAGTATGTTGAAGTTTATTACAAATTCTAAAATCAGGTGACTTGGGCCCTTGAGGTCACGGGTTCAAGGCGTGGAAACAACCTCTTGCAAAATGCAAGGTAAGGCTGAGTACTATTGACCCTTGTGGCCTGCTCCTTCCCAGGATCCCGCATATGCTGAGCTTCGTGCACTGGGGCTGCCCTTTAGATGACTCAAGCCCAAGCAACACAGAATGGGAAGCAAGGAAAATATGTTAAACTCCATATAGAAGCATAACTAAGCAGACTACCTCCTACTTTGGCTTACCATGGGCTTATTTACACTGGCTGAAGTGTATGAGAGTAAACAAAGGGACACCATCTTTCATAATTATATTGAAGACCAAAATTCCAAAGAAAGTACTGTACTTCCAGAACTGACCACACTAGTTCACTGCAACATATCTTATCAATGGGTGCTTATGTACCAATATAATAACAAGCATTACAATCATCAATGAGGATGCATTATACAAACAAGTATTGAAGAAGAAATAGGTATGCAATTCATTTTTGGTTGACTATCAAGTATGGTTTATAAGACATTTGTTTTCTTCAACATTATTTGAAAATGAGGTTTATACCCTCTTGTTTGGACGGTAATTGATCGAAGTTCACTATATCTATTTAATATCATTCAATTTAGATTATTTAGGGCGTCAGTTAATGGAAATCATTCAGACGGCTCCATACACCTTTGGAATTTATGGCTGATCAGAGAGAGTATAACAGATGCCTTCAGGATGACCCAAAAATATGATTGCTAGCATCATCTCCTTGTTACTGTAATTGCTCTTTTATTTTCAGGATTGTTTTCATTCTCCCAGCATCTTTCGACACTAGCAACATTAGGGATATAAAAATAGTTGTGTAAATTATTACCAGATCTTGTCTGCTCTATCAGGGAGATAAAAGACTATCCACTGAAAATTTCTCTGAAATATCTAAAATTCTCCATCATGATTCAAAGTAACACTCCTATTGGTGGCCTACCAGATCAATAGCCACCATTTACAATGGACATGAGCAGCCAGCAAGGCAGCCTCCAAAGCAAGATTCCCTTCTGGTTACCCAGCTTTTCTCTGATTGACCCTGATAAGTATTTAGCAAGATTGAAGTTTTCTTCTTAATTTTTTCGAATGGGAGATAATGATGCCTATTACCGGATATTAATAACCGTATCTGGTGACTTTTAAATCAGTGGAACAGCATCCATGTTTTGACAGTGGAATTGTTGTCATTGTTTATAACTTTTCAAGTCTTTTATTGGCCGTACGGTTCACAAAATACTGTAAATTTAAAACTAGAGGTGTATAAGAAAGAGCACAACGACCACAGAAATTGTTTCTCTAATATGGCATATTTTGACTTTTTGCTAAGATAGAAATTAGTTCTTCTTTGTGAATGCTTGAAACATTTGAAATTCTGATTCATTGCTCATTCAGGAAACTGAAATATGATGTGTCATTGCCATGGGACATGAGTAGATATTGTCTGTTGGCTCAATTTAATACAGTTAATCATTTCCTTGCTGAAACTTTTCAGGAAATCATTCTGGTGGAAGGCCTGAAACTCGATTATGTAGACGCAGGAATATACTCTTTGCACTGCTTGCCTCTGAGGTTGCATGGTGCTGAGGGATCTCCAATAAGATGCATTCTTATCAAATAATGCACTCATTTCCCACATGCATATGGTATAGTAACCAGGTTGATCTGATGAGATAATTTACTAACAAATTTGTAGTCACCAAGCACTTTATCTCTGTTAATGCTATGATCTAGTTAGGAGACAGGCTGCACATGAGATATTGCAAATTCTTTTCCTTTCCTTTTTAGTTTTAACTATAGTACTTCAATGTGTGGTTGTCAAATTCCATTCTGTACTGGCCGGAATTCCCAGCACATTCCATTCCGGTATTGGAAAATGGGACAGAATTGACCTTGAAAGATTCCCCCCCCTTCACACGCAACAGTAAAAGTTTTCGTCATGTGACCTTGAGGTCACGGGTTCAAGGCGTGGAATCAGCCTCTTGCAAAAATGCAAGGTAAGGCTGCCTACTTTAGGCCATTGTGGCCCGCCCCTTCCCCAGACCCCGCATAGGCAGGAGCTTCATGAACCAGGGCTGCCCTTTGATTTGTTGATATTTAAGAAAGTTGCAGTACAGTAACTGAAATTTTATTCTAAAAAAGACAGAAATCAGTGAACCTAATTACCACCCCAACGGAATTGACAACTACCTTCCATGCACCATTATTTCTGTTTCTTTCTGTTATATGATGTAGTTTTTCTTGCCAGTGAGAACACTGCTAGAATTTTCAGGAATGCATTATGGGGGAAGACCTTCCCCCATAACTGAATAAACACCTGTTTAAACTCTTTATGTTGCGTACATCTGAGGTTTCATGGTATGATGGACAGTGATTAAGATGGATTCTCATCAATAATGCAACTCATCACGAGAAAACATGTATAGCATATCTTGTCGATTGTCCATGGTACTTTACAGATTTATCTGGAGTCTCTAAAGATATGCTTGTCTTTTACCATAGCAAATAGATTCACATTGATATTACTTATTCTGGAAAAATAAATAAAATAGATTCACATTGATATTACTTATTCTGGAAAAATAAATAAAATAGATTCACATTGATCTAGTTACGTACTCCCTTGGATGTGCATATTCTCAATGACTCTCAACTGGGTCCCACCTTAGCCTTAAGGCATTGGTCTATAACTCCCACCTTAGCCACAGAGGCCATCCCTCCATTAATCAGGTTGACGAAGAAAACCAGATTGTCAAACATTGGATTGGTTTGATAAATGATAAGAAAATAGATGAAATTAAGTTCACAACCTTCTTCTTCTCTTTCTTTCTTTTGGGTTTTTTTTTTGTTTCTCTTACAGAAAGGAGTTATGAAGCAATCTGGAACTTGTTATCCTAATCACTAAATATACTTGAAATCTCTCTAATAGGGAAAAAGTGCCAACACAAACCTTTGATCAAAATGTAATGAGGAGAGGCACTTTATCTTCTTATTTGACACTTCTCCCTATCCACTAGTTTGATGATGGTAGGGGCCAACAATTCTATGGGTAACACTATATTTTTTCATTAAGTTCTCAAACACTCTATTACAAAACTGTTTGCCCTCATCAATAACTGTGGCTCATGAAGCACTAAAGCATGCAACAATTTATTTTTTTTAAAAACTTGACCACTACCTTGTGGCCATTGGTCTTGCATGTTATGGCTTTCGCTCATTTAGATACATAGTCCACTACCACAAGGATGTATAACCAAAGGAGTTGGAAAATGGTCCATAAAGTCGATACCCTAAACTCTAAAAGGTTCAATGATTAGAATGGGATTCAGAGGCAACATATCTCTTTTTTTCTATACTCCCTAACTATTGACATCTTGCACATGTTATATAGTAAGCATGTGAATTTCTAAAAATGGTAGGCTAATAGAAATTACATTGTAAAATCTTTGCAGTTGTCTTTCTTGTACTAAAATGGTCATTCCATGCCTCGTCATGGGAAAAGGAAATGATTTGATGATGTTCATTATGTGGTATGAATCTCCTAATGACTTAATCAAGACAATACTTTAATAAGTATGGATGGTCCCATGAAAAGTACTTAATCTTGGCAAGAAATCTATTCCTATCTTGCTTTGACCAGTGATTAGGCATTTGACCATAACAAGATAATTCAATATTTGCATACCAAGGTAAATAGGAAATATGCAGTAATTGTTCATTTTGGATGGTTTCTATTATTGGCACATTTTTACTAGTAGACTCCACAATTAACCTGGACAAATGGTCTGTTATGACATTTTTGAAAACTTTCTTATCCCAAATTTCTAGATCAAACTCATGTACCAATAATATTTGATCAACAGTGAATGGTTGAAGCGTCAGGCCTTTCACTTAGGGTTCCTCCCTCGGAGCGAAGGGTTAGGCAGGTAGTACAGGCCGTCTCACTTAGGGTTCTTCCCGGTCAATGAAAGATTTTCTAAAGATACAAACAAGTCTGCAGCATATGGTTCACCAAGAAAAGAAGAAACATTGGTTCAAACTAGAGAAGAAATAGACGGAGATACGACAAATGAAATGAGAGAAGAAAGATGGATTGACTGGTAGAGCGTGAAGCTATGCCCTTAAGTTAGCTTGGCGAGTTCTTTTGCTATCTTTGTTTATGGGGTGTTAGAACGGATTCTCCTTTATTAGCTAGTCGAAGATGGTTCACCTGAACTTGCATTTGATGAAGTCTTAAATTAAGTCAAGAATTGAATGACTTATGAAGAGAAGCATGCCTGGCGCTTTCTAGAAGAGTGTTCTTAGATACCAAAGCGATAATAAGACAATCGTCCGTTTAAGTTGTTTTCGTAATCTTCTCTGAGTATTGATTTTAAGAAAAGTATGCGAATCAATGCAATGTAAGGTTGAAGAGAAAAGGAAGGGAGAAATCCAATATGGTTGGTAAGGTGTCATAAAATGTAGTGTCGTATAAATGCCTTGGCGTAAGAATTTAGCCTCTCTTTTGAGATTACCTTACGGGCAAAGTGACCCTCAGTAGGTCCATCTGACTCCCCTTTTACAATAGGTTTAATAACATTCATATAGATTCACTCGTTGATGATTAAAAGTGGTGGGCCCATGTTACGAATGACTCTGTTATAAATCCTTGGTATAAAATCGCTATATTGAGCTGTAGTTACAAAGTTGTTGTGTACTGTGTATATAGGCGCACCAAAAGAAAGCATATCTTCTACTACACTCATTGCAATATGGGCATCCCTCTGATGGATGAAGTTTACGAAGGTAGAGATTTCAGTCTTCCTATGATCTCTCTTAGAAGAAGAAACTCTAAGAGTCACTCGACGCCTCTTCTTATGAAGTCTATCATAAACCCATATATTTATGGCCTCCATTTTCATATAATCATGTACCGTGGTAAAGTAAGGGACTCTATAGAAAATAGGCAATCCCTAGTAGACTCGATCTAGCCTATATGGCAGATCAACCGGATCAGGCATTCCATGCCCTGATATTTCGTCCCCCAGAACTTAAAGTAGACAGAGGCTACATCGAAGCATTCCTTATGAGTGATGAAGTGAGAGAGATGGTCTTTTATATCGCTGGCCGTGCTTATTAAAGTTTTGCCATAGATAATTGTCATAAAGATACCTTTGACTAGCTTACGAGTGAGGAGATTGCAAACTATCGTTGATAGATTATTTTCCAGTTCTACTTTCATGAACTCCTTGAGCTCTTCGAGGATTAAAGAATAAACATCTTGGATTTTTCCATCAGAAGATGGGATGAGATTCATTCTCTTAGCCATGGTTTCATCCAACAAAAAGTAACTCATGATCTGATATGCACTCGCTGAGGCGTCTTGGGTAATACGGATGCTCGTAAGAATGTTCCAATTTTTCTTATGAAGGGTGTCGTCGAGTTTAATTAGACTGGCAAGGAACTGAAAGGGACGTTTAGCCTCCCGAGCGTACATGAGAGGATTCTCACAGATCTGCGGTAAGTTGTTATTCCACCACTTCATTGCCTCCTCGATAGAGACAAAAGACTTGTAATGGAAGACTGTTGCTACGATAGATGTATCTTTTATGTTAATATTGTCCATAGATTTGCAATCCGCAAAGA
Organism: Warburgia ugandensis; assembly: GCA_035236585.1. Classification (NCBI taxonomy): domain Eukaryota; kingdom Viridiplantae; phylum Streptophyta; class Magnoliopsida; order Canellales; family Canellaceae; genus Warburgia; species Warburgia ugandensis. Next base: position 49,464,533 of record CP141133.1, on the reverse strand, counting down.
CGATCAAGCTTCTTACAAGATCATGCTCGTGGAAATGCAAGACCCCACTATGGTAGATTCGACTTCAGAAGTCAAGAAAGGCCGGCAAATAAAAATTATAACCTTCTTAGGCTATTGCCAGCTTGATAATCAAATTCTCATAACGAGAACTTTGTATGTTCTTACATAAAATATGTAACAGTTTTTTAAAGCTACATAATTGGTTAATAACCTCATCCTTCATGTGAGACTCTCTAAGTAAGATGGATACATCTCTTATATTCATAGAGCCTAGAAATCTTGGCATGAGATAACCATATTCAAGTAAGAAGTCCTCATTATCTTTAAGATTTTTCAACCATTCATTGTTGATTTGAAAGGCCCGACAACTCAAATAGAAGGTATTTTAATGCTGCATGGTCTGAATAGATAATGACTCTGGACCCTGGCAAATAAGATCTAAATTTGTCCAAAGCAAAGACAACAAACAACTCTTTTTCTATAGTGGAGTGATTGAGTTGAGCATCATTGAGGGGTCTTACTTTCATAGTATATCAAATGGGAAATTTTACTAATATGCTGCCCCAACATAGCATTGATACCATGGTCAGAAGCATCAAACATTATTTCAAATGGTGAACTTTAATTCAGTGGTCAAATAGTTGGTGTAGAAGTGGGTTTAACCTTTAGCCACGCAAATGATTTCATGCAATTATCATCAAAGTCAAAATATGCCTCATTCGTAAGCAAATTATATGGGGGCTTGGAAATTTTACTCAAATCTTTGATGAATCTTCTATAAGATCTAGCATGGCCTGAAAAAATTGAATTTCCTTCACCATTTGAGGAGGTAGATTAGAAATGAGTTCCACTTTGGCTTTATCAATCTCTATGCCATTGAGTGATATGATGTGTCCTAAAACAATTCCAATTTGTACCATAAAATGACAATTTTTCCCAGTTGCACATAGATAAAATAGGGCAATAGGTTCACACTAGCCCCTAAATCTAAGAGCGACCTGTCAATGATGTGGTCTCCAATAATGCATTAGATGGTAGCATAGCATAGATTGCTAGACTTAGAAGGAGTCTGGTATTGAATTGAAGTGCTCGTCTATTCAGCGAGGAAGGCTTTCTTTTGCACATTAAGCTTTTACTTTTGTTAGTAGAGCTATTTGAGAAACTTGGTATAGGCTGGGATATCTTTAATAGCAGTGAGTAGCGGAATATTAATTTGTGCATGTTTGAAAACATCCCTTTGCCTTGTTTAAGAATTGAGGAAATGGAGCTTTAGACACATAAGGTGTCTCCACTACAAGGTTAGATGGAGCTAGAGATTTCTGTCTTTTCTCATTCTCCTGGGTTGTAGTTGGTTCATTCTCCTCTAATTTGTCCTTAATTTGCCCTACCTTGTTATCAATTTGACGGCCCACTCTTAAGAGTAGTTATGGACTTTGCTTGCCTAGGGGGGTCTCTGAGAATTTAAACTTGATCCTATTTTAAATTGTCCCCTAGGATTTGGGATTGGCTAATTGGAGAATTGTCCCTTTCCCCTAGGGTGGTTCATAGATGGACCTCCTTGCTAAGTGTTCTTGGACCATGAAAAGTTAGGATTCCTAACCCATCTTGAATTATAGGTCTTAGAATAATGATTATTGCTAAGATTACGACATGCATTAAGAGAATTCACTTATTCTAAAAGGTATTTGGGCTACACACGATTAGCTGGACAAGTTGATGTTAAGTGTGCCAGGGTAGAACAGTAGAATAAATCTCCTATGGGGGTTTCATGGATACACTTCCAACTATGAAGGCATCAAATTTTGAATCAAATGTTTGTAACATATTTTCAACAATGTCCAATCATTGAGCTAAGGAGTCAAACTGATATGGCATATCCATGGTCACTCCTATTTGATCAAGGCCTCCTCTCTTTCTGGGGTTGGGAATTTCTATCTGATGACTCGAGTGATCTTATTGCTAGGAATTTCAGCTAAGGTCTTTAAAAATTCCTAGGCCTTTATTTTTCATCATGAGAGCCCTTCCAATAGATGCATCTATGATGCTTCTATTTTTTAGGTGTAAGTGCCTCCTAGAAGTATTGAACTTGTGCCATTTCTCAAATCCAGGACGGGGACACTTTTGCAGCAATTAATTCCACCGTTCTCAACACTCATAGTATTATTCATCTTCTCTTTGCTAGAAGTTTATGATCTCTCTATGAAGGGCATTGGTTTTATGTAAGAGAAAATTTTCTTTTTAGGAACTTTTTGGGCAACTGGTCCCATGTGGTAATGGAACTGACCTCTAAAGAATTCAGCCAAGATTGGCCTTATCTTCAAAGAGAAGGGAAACAACCTAGGTCTAATGGAATCATCCAAAAATGTTTGAAACTTAATTGTGGTGCAAATATCAAGGAATTCCTTGATACGTTGGTATAGATCCTCTCTCTCTCTCTAGATTGTAATAGAATGGGAGTAATTGAATGACTCTAGGTTTCAGATCAAAATGGTCTACATTGATAGGTAGCAATGCTATGCATGAGGGAGTATTCAATTGAAGTGGCACATAGAAATCTCTAATGGCCTTGGGTTCAACTACATCTTGTGGGTTTGCCATGAGGTTAGAAATATAATTTCTTGCCCCTTGCTTGTGGGTACATTCAATCTTAGGATAAAATGGTACTAAATCCATGTTCTAAGATTGACGACCCTACATGCACCAAGATGAAATCCTATATGATGCAACCTAACTAAATGCTACACTTAACTTTAAATGATATGCAATCAATCATAATGGTTTGTTAAAGAGATGTTTTGATAATCTTTGTTAATCTATAGGATGGTAGCTTTTAGACCTAAATCTAAACATCTCCTCCTTTTATCTAGGCTCAACTACTACTCACCAATTAGATTCTGTTCCAAAGTGGTTAATAAAATTCTCATATAAGGAGGTGTTTGGACCTCAATAAATGTCAATTAAAGGCATGGAAAAATCACTTGGATTTTATATTCCCACTATAACTATGATGCTCAGAAGCCACTAAATTGATATTATATCTACTCTTTCATAAGGGTCCTACAAGCTTGATACTCTAAGTCTCTTGCTATTTGATTTTAAATTAAAATTCAAGGGATGAGATCATGACCAATCAAGGATCAATTTAATTACTTAGGTGGCAAGAATCTGGTGATGAAATTCAGTCCTTATCTGATAAGGACTCTTGTTGGGCCCTTACTATCAATGTGTTTCATCTACCATAAAGTAGTAAACATGCAACTCAATACAAGGATAAGTAAACTAATGCCTACCTATATGCTATCTACCAAAGGCTCTACACCTTAATAGATATGGCACTATAACCTGATAGCTTATGCCTTGGCTATAACTGAGCTCAGGCAAACCTTTGTTAAATAGGTGCAATCTAATGAATGTCCTAAACTATATGAATTACATTATCATCTAAAATGCAAAATGCAACTATACTAGGAAAGTGAAGAGAGAGTTGGAGACTTACAATGGGATTTCTATTGAAGTTCAAGTGTGGGCCACGATACTGCACACTTGGTATGTATTAGTATAACCCATTTAAAATAAATAATTAAAAATCACAATGGGGCCTCGCTACAAGTTCTAAAACAAAAAATCCTAATATAAGAAAGCAATAAATCTTAATTAATCCAATGAAGCTTTGCCCCAAAGAAGTGCCGCTCTCCTTTTTGCCAAATTCTCCTTGCACAAAAATAAAGAAATATGTCAATTTTTTAGGAATTAGCAAAATGTGCAAATATGAATGCAAAACCCTAGTCTAATGCAACCTAGATCTATGACTAGGGATAAACAATCTAAACAAAAATTCAACCACAAATTTGTTTTGATTCCCCGACAATGGCTCCAAAAACTTAGTGTAGCTTTAATATTATTTGCAACTACACGAATCAAAGTAGTAAAAGTACTTGAATGAGGTCGATACCATGAGGAGTCTCATAGATTTGTATATAGTTGGAACTTGCTTAGCTTGCTTATCCTAGTTAAAGAAACATTGTATTTGATGTATTCTAGGAATTAAGACACATGGAGATATGAACATGCATAGAATTGGAAACATGAACTAAATGAAACTTTCTAAAAATAAAGATGTTGAATGAAATTAGAAACTTTCCAAACTAACATGTATTCAATAAAGAAACTAGTGCAAAAATAGAATGACTTAATTTGGGAAACTTATATAAAGGAAGCATTTTAAAAATAAAACTTTCTAAACTTAGAAACTTTCTAAAAATAAAACCCTTCTAAAACTAAACATAGAAACTAACTAATACTACTATAACAAGGCAAATAACTTAAGCAATAAAATCTAAACAAGAACTAAACCTAAATAATGCAACCAAAACATTCAATCCAAAGGAACACAATCAGAAGAGTGTGCATGAAATTAGATGGATGGATGGATATAAAATATTTAATGGGAAGTAAGCATGGTGGGCATGGTATTTGGAATTATGCACGTGAATTCTTAACAAGGCATCAACTAAACTATCCTAGAATGCACTGTTTGCTAAGAAGCTAAGCAATAAAGAAGTGCATGGACTATGAAACACAAGATTCAACATCATGATAGACATAAACCATTAAAAAGGAAAGTGCTCCTGATGTTAAAAATTTCTCATTACATTATGAAGATTACAAACATGATGCGCAATTTACATTGGATATTCAATTTGAAACTTGCAAAAAAAGTGTGCGCACCATCCAAAGTACAAAATAAGAGATTGAACTTCATTCTTCAAGCAATCCAACATCTACAAAATAGCATGTATGAAAATCCAAAAGAGAGTATAAAAGAGAGATGGAATGAATTAAAAAAAGGAGCAAAGATGATTGAAAGCAAAGCAAAGAACAAGACAAGTAAATCAATGAGACTAAAGATGCTTCAAAGGCAACTATCCCTTAGCTGTCACTACAAGAGATAGTTGCCTCATCCACAAAATAGCATGTATGCAAATCCAAAAGAGAGAGTATAAAAGAGAGATGGAATGAATTCAAAAAAGGAGCAAAGATGATTGAAAGCAAAGCAAAGAACAAGACAAGTAAATCAATGAGACTAAAGATGCTTCAAAGGCAACTATCCCTTAGCTGTCACTACAAGAGATAGTTGCCTTGGATCAAAGATAACCAGCATAAACTAATGCCAAATCAACCAAAGAAACAACCTAGAAACTATGCGCATGGAACAAGTAAAAAAGTAAAGCAACAAAGAAAAGGAACAACCAAGGAAAAGCAACCTAAAAAATGCTTAAAATAGAGGAAGAAAGCTAGAATGGAGGAGGCATGGAGCAACAAAGAGAAAAGGCCAAGGAGAGTGCATCAAAACCCTAGATATCACCCATGGTGGAGGTACCACTTTTTTAGGAGATAGAGGCATCTCTAACCACATGTGCTTTGATGTGGAATCCATTGGGTTTTATCAGTGATTTTGCTTTCTAAAAATGATGAGATGTGATGTGATCTTATCCTTGGGAAGATGGAAAGAAAAGATAAAATTTGGAAGATGGGATAACCATGGAATTAGTAGGTGGAGCTAAATTTAGAAAGTGCAAAACTGTGGGACTCCTAGGAGGGAAAAAATCATGGATCTACTATAGGAATGGGACATGGAAGCTTAGTAAAGGAAAGTGGGATATGGAGAAGAATTTGTTAGGATTAGGAATGTGAGATCTTAGAAAGGGAGATGAAGATGGGAGTTAGGAAATAAAAGTTAGAAAATGGAGGAGGCATGGAGTTCCTTGAAGGGAATCACAAATCTCCTTACCAAATCTCACACATTTGAGATAGTGAGAGGGAAAGACAGAATAAGGGAGATTTGGTGATAGAATCTATTCCCTCATTTATCCACTTTGCATGCATAGCTTACCTTGTGATGATCACCATATTTCCTTACTAATTATCTTTGAAAATCACAGTTTTAGCATGTGGATAATTGCATGTAATCCTTCGCCAATCATGTGGTTCCATGGCTTGATGGCTCCTTCTTAGTGGCTTAAATGGCTTATTGCCTTGGCTTGCATGTTCGCTTCATGGCTTACCATCTCTTAGCATGGCTCATGTGGCTTGTATGGCTCCAATTATCAAGCAAAGGTGGTGGAATGACATGGTTTTTGTATGGGTCCATTCTAGTCACCTTGAACTCTTCCAAATGTTTCCCTGGGGTAATTTGCTTGTCCAAGAATTATCCTAACCCTTACCTAATCTTTGGAATGATTGGAAAATGGGTCCTCGCTTTCTTGGTTAATCTAGATCATTGATTCTCATCTAAAGTGATCTTGATCGCTAGATCATCCTTTTAGTACCTACAAAAGATAAAAGATCCTAATTAATACCTAAAAATTATTAAAAATTGCATACTTACTTTGGATTAATCTCTAAACCTGCAAAATATCAAACTTTTGAATTATTCGCTCAGAAATGTATGTGTCATGAATTTTTGGGAAAAACCAAAGATAATGCCTATAATTTATAACATATGAGTTGCTAATCAGTTCTTTTTATACAAAATTGACTACTTAGCACACCCTACAACTAGCATTTTTCTTGTCCTTAGCATAACATGCGAAAAATCATGAGAACAAAAATGGTTACCATTTTCGTAGACACTCAGGATTGTATTTGGCATATGTAATAATCTTTTAAACCCCTAGGTTACCCTTAATGGATGAGTTAGGCATCATGAGGGTTTGTAGTGAATAACCCACAAAATTCAATAAGGCTAAGTTCCTTAGTTTATCTCAGAGAATTCTCTTTCATTAGTACTCCTCTTGCTCTAACAATTTAACAAAGGTGAATGAAATTTTTTACAAGTCACCTGCATATTAAAGCCATTTATTACATTTATATCTCAAAGTGCAATATGTGTACAGGTTACATAAGTTTAAACTTCTAAATAAAAATGCTTATACTCCCTTAGAATAATGTCTTTACCTCAATTTTTTAGTGGTATACACTCATAAATAAAGCTCTCAGAGAAAAGGGTCAAACAAAATTCTCTCACTATGTGACAAGATCCAACAATATGATGGTTCACGTAGTCTTATAGGCATAAATGAGACATAGAAAGTGATCCTTAAAAATGGATATCATTACTAAGACCAATAGGAATATTTTAACTTAATTCCTTAATATTTATATCCTCATTGAGGCTATCTTCTACCTTAAGGTCAATAGGTCTTTGGATGAGACAAAACTTCGGTTTGAGACCTATTCTAAAAGAAAGGGTAAAAGGATTCAAATGTTTCAAATCCGAATAGAGGTCTCCAATAAATGTTGGACAACTTTCTTTGAAGTGCATTGAAGTAAATATCTTTTTCTATTTTTCCATTCTCTCCACAACTTTTCTTTCCTTTTTCTAATAATTCTTTTTGACCTCCTTTGTATTTATTTGAAGAAAGGCTTTTCTTTATAGACACTTTGATAATTTTCACTTCTTAGACTTTTGTCATTTTCCAACCATCTAGGTAATGGTTATTTTAATTGGGTTTCTAGGTGAAGATAAATGGTTTTGAAAATAAAAGGCTTATGAAGAAGCTCAAAGGGTCTAATTAGTGGTATAGTATACTAGATAGGCTTTATGTTTTTAGGCTAAAACAAGATGACTTATATTATTTCCTAGGTTTCTTAAAGCCTATCAAATTCAATAAATGTGTAGGAAAGAAAGTTAGTAATCCTGTTGTGATCCTTGGTAATAAACCAAAATAAAGATAATAGGATCTTTCAAAGGTGATGTTTGCTAAAGAAAATATGGAATTATATATAACCCTAAGAAAGATGATACTGGGGTCTTTCAAAGATGATAGTCTTTAATATCCACAGGGTATAGACCTCCATTAATTTTTCTTAAGTCTCTAAGTCATAATCATCTATTTGTCTAGACTATGCATTGAGTGTAAGTGTGTTTTGATATTTAACTTCATAAAAGTGTTTAGGACATGAATAAACTATAGATTTAACCATATACATTTCTATTGAGAAGTTAAAGTAGAAGAAATAATAAGATTTAGAAAATTTGATTCTCATCACAATAAAGGGACTTGACCTTAAAACTTTGAAAACTTGAAGACTTTTTTTCTTTTAACTGAGAAATCTCATGCATATATACACCCCCAAACCAGAGCAAAACATTGTCTATAATGTTTTGAAACACTGTATACATTGACAAGGTAATGTAGAGAAAAAGAGACTCTAAAGACACTGGGTTATGTCTCAGTGAGTGCTAAGTTTAATGTCTTCAACCACACCTATGTGATAAAATATATTGATGAATGCATTGACGCATGATGGATGCAAGTGTCAAAGGATGCTATGGTGGGTCATGGTAGACTAGTTCCTCAAGTAAAATCTCCTCTATTTTATGGTTCACCAATTCAAGATAGGGTTTCAATAGTTGTCCATTTACTTAGGAGATCTCCCCGTCCTTTTTTATTCTCGACAGCCCCATGAGGGTAACCAATATGCATAATGTAGGGTCCAATCCATCGAGAATAAAGTTTTACCAGAAATATATGCAACCTAGAGTTATACAAAAGTACCATTTATCCTAACGTGATGGAATTATGCAAAGTGTGTTTATTGTGATGTGTTTTCATATGGTCCTTGTATGTCTTAGCAGCCTCAGATGCATTATTCCTAAATTCATCCAACACATTGACTTGGGGCTTTCTATGGGTTCCAGTACAATCTAAGTCAAAATTGAACTTTTTAATGGCCAAATATACTTTATACTCAAGTTAAACTGGAAGATGATAGGTGCTATTGTGTTTAATTATACTTGCAAGTGCATGAATCAGTTATAGCATAAGCATATGATGAAGGTCGATCCCACGAGAAATCAAATGGTTAGTTTGATTAGTGGGCCTTTACCTAAACTACTTAGCCTAGCTAGAGAAAGTAGTTTTAACATAAACTAAGAATGGAAATTGAACACAAATTTAAAACATGAAATATTGTAATAACTATGGAAACCAAACTCATGTAGAAACTTCCTTAAAAAACCACTTGTTAAAATTAATACTTTCTAAAAGTAAAACTTTTTAAAATTCAAATAAGAAACTTTCTAAACCTAAACTAAGATGTAGATAAACTAAATAGCAATAGTTACAACAAGAATAAGCAAATAAATCCATAAGAAATAATAGAAACTAGCTTAAGTTTCATGCACATGGTCCATAACTATGTGCATGGTTCTAGGGTCCAAAAGTGGTCACATTTGCTGCTTCACGATAGTCAACAACTCTTTCTATGTAGTTAAATAGTTGAGTTGGGTATCATTGAGTGTTTTACTAGCATAGTATATCACATGGGAAAGTTTGTCAATGTGCTGCCCAAAACAGCCCTGATCACGTAGTCTGAAGCATCACATATTATCTCAAATGGTGCACTCTAGTCAAGCTATCGAATGATAGGTGCATATATTAATACAGCCTTTAGGCACTCAAATTCTTATCTGCAATCTTCATCAAAGTCAAAAGAGGCTTCCTTTGTAAGTAAATTAGAAAGGGGCTTGGTAATCTTACTAAAATCTTTGATGAATCCCCTATAAAACACAACATGGACTAAAAACAAGTGGATTTCTTTTACCATCCTTGATGGAGGAAGGATGGGTTTATCCTTCTTTGAGTTTCCCTTGATGGTTTAGAGTACTCTTCCAGGTGGATCCTGTGCATACACATAGCTGGACTAATCCCCTTAATGTCTACTATAGTCCACCCTAGAGCAGTCTTATGTTCCTTAGACCCTTATGCAATTTTCCTTCCTGTTCCATATATAAATCTAAATCTAATGGTATAATAACAAGTAAGGATTCATCTAGTCCTAGGTAAGAGCACTTGAGATTATTGGGTAACTACTTTAGGATCAGCGAAGTTGGTTGCTCTATGGAGGGTAGGGAGACAGAACTTGATGGAGGGAGTGGTTTCACATGAGGTCCTCATTTGAAGGTATGCATGATTGGGGTTGCATCTAGAAGATTATTTACCTCCTCAATGGATTTGTCTAAATCAAAATCACAATTGAAGTGTATTAGACAAGCCTCAAGTGGGACAAAGATGGGTCATGGTGGATTATGTCTTGAATTAGACCCTCGATTAAATTGACTTCATAAGAATCATCTAGGTCTAAGTGTTGTAGGTCAGCATGAAAGAGATTGAGTTTGACTTTCATGTTGCCGAATGATAGCTTCATCACACCATTCATATTGTCTATAATGGCACTACATGTCTCTAAGAATGAACATCCAAGTATGATCGGTATTTGACTACTGAGGTTACATACGGATTGGGTATCTAGTACATTGAAATTGACAAGATAGTAAAACTAGTCCACCTATATCAAAACATCCTCAACCATGCCCTGTGGTATCTTTACTGATCTATCGGCCAATTGCAATGTAATAGTGGCTGGTTTGAGTTCACCAAGCTTTTGTTTCTCATAGATAGAATATGATAACTGGTTAACACTAGCTCCTAAGTTAAGCAATGCCCTATCTATAACGTAGTCTCCCATAATGGATGAAATTGTAGGGCACCCTGGGTCTCTAAACTTGGCTAGGGTCTGGAGTTGGATCGAAAAGCTCACTTGCTTAGTGAGGAAAGCTTTCTTCTGTGCATTAAGCTTTCTCTTTCTTGTGCAAACTGCTCTTAGGAGCTTAGCATAGGTGGGAACATCCTTGATGAAATTGTGCAATGGAATGCTGATTTTCACATGATTGAAAACATCTATTAGCTCATTGAAATTTGTTCCCTTCCTAGCTTTGTTCAGTAATTGAGGAAATGAAGCTTTAGGAACATAGGTTACCTCCACTACAAGTTCAGGAGGAGATCTTTGTTTCTTTTCTTTCTTCTATGTTTTGACTAACTCATATTCCTCTATAGTTTCCTTAGGCTACCCTACTTTGTTATGGACCCGATGACCACTCCTAAGGGTCGCTATGGACTTAGCTTGCACAAGAGGATTGTGCATTTAAGAACTAGGCCCTATTAAGGATTATGGGTTTGAGAACTAGACCCTATCTAAAATTGGCCCTTAGGTTTGGATGGGCAGATTAGGAAATTGGTCCTTTCCTCTATCTTGTAATCCCACAAACAACTAACTTACATGCATTTCTAACTTGGCTATGGCTTGAGAGTTGACATTGATGGAATGTCTACTATCATTCTGCAATTAGTGTAAGGCCTTTTTCGTGTCTTCATTTTTTCTTCAAAGATCATTCTATAAGAGACTCAAAAGTTGGTTTCTGTAGTCGTTGAGGTTGTTGGAAGCTAGATGGCTGCTGGGGAATTGTTGCTCTAGGAAAATTTTGAGTAGCGGGTTCACAGATGATCCTCTCTCACAGTTGTTCTTCAACCATGACAAATTGGGATGCCTAGCCTATGCAGGATTATAGGTCTCAGAATAGGGGTTGTTGCTAAGATTGTGATATGTGTTAGAGCATTTGCTTCTTCTAGAAGATAATCATTGAACACTTTATTTGATGGCCAAGATATGGTCCCATGGGATGAACTATAATTGATAGCCAAACCTCTTATGGAGGCTTAGTGGATGTAGCAACCATGAGAGTCTGAAACATAGTTTTAAGTTTATCTACTCTCCATCATACTTATCCATTCTCTTTATAATGGAGTCAAGCTTGTATGATATATCTGTGTTCACTCTTATCTAATACAGGCATCCTTTCTTTGGAGGCTGGTTGTTTCTCTATCTTCTATTAGCATAATCCTATTACTAGAAATTATCTGCTATTGTTTAGAAAAACTCCCAAGCCTCTCTTTCATCTTTTAGCATGAGGGCCCCTCCATGTGCTTCATCAACCATCTGTATATTTTGAGGCATTAATGCCTTGTAGAAGTATTAAACTTGCTACCATTTCTGAAATCCATGATGGGTCCATTTTTACTATAGTTCGTTCCACCACTTCTAGCATTCATAATAATGTTCATCATCCCTTTGTTGAAAATTGGTGAATTTCCGTTAAGGGAATTAGTCTTGTGAACGGGGAAGAATTTACTCACAAACTTCTTAAACAATTGGTCCCATCTATTGATGGAACCTACCTCCAAGGAATTTAGCCATGGCTTAGCTTCATCCTTGAGTGAGAATTGGAAACAACCTAAACCTAATTGAGTTGTCTGAAAAAATTTTGAACTTAAATGTAGCACAAATATCATGGATTTCCTTGATATATAGTTATGGATACTCTCATTACTGACCATAAAAAGTGGGCAATAATTGTATGACTCCTAGTTTTAATTCTAAATGGATTGCACTTGTTGGTAGTAAAGCAATGCATGATGGGGTATTGAGTTGGAGTGACACATAGAAATCTCTATAGATTTGTTCTTGACTTCTGCTGGTGGTTCATCCATAGGGATAAGAACTTGGTTTCTTACCCTTGATTATGGTTACATTCAACCTCTAAATCTAAAGGTAATAGTTTTGAGTTCTGAGATCAATGCCCTTGTGTGCACTAAACTTGTGATGACTTAGGTTTTCCCATGCATTTTTAAATGCAATATCTAATTCCTAAGGCGGGATGCATCGCTATTTGAAAACCATTTTATGAAGACAATGAAATGCAGTGGAAAATCTTTTGTTTTAAACTCATTTTGAAAGCCCCGAGTGTCATTTGCTTTCACAACAACCAAAGTAGTTTTTGAAAAACTTCAGAAATCATAAATGTCTTTCCCAGGTCTATCCAGTCATAGCTCACAGCCCAACTGTAAATAAATACAAATACATGTCCAAAGGGTAGGGTGTTTACTTACATGTATGATTTTCTCCTTTTGATTTACTTGCTCATAGCACTAACATAGGCGTTTTCTACTCGTGAATGGAGCTATCCTGAAAAATTTTAAGGATAGGGTGAGTATATACTATACTCAGTAGGAGTCTATCACTACTAGTTTTACAACGCATGCTATGTTTAAAATCATATGCTCTTTAAAACATGTGCATGTTCGAACAATCATGTTCAATATTGATATTAAAAACCACTGTCGAATTGGAATACTGACGACTTAAAGAATAGCATAATCCAAGTCGAAAGTATCATATATATCATAAACATAATGATATGCTTAAGATGCTCAATTGAATCCAACTCTTGGATATCTGGTATGGTCGACCAACCTCCTGTCATGCCATATGCATAATGCAAGTAAATCCTCAAACCATAGGGCCCACTATGCCCACGACCTAGCCGCTGTGTGGTCCCTAGGTACCTGAGGACACTCGGTCATAGCCTCCACGGGGCATATGACACATCGACCCAGTGCCGTGACACCAGTGGTAGCCCCCTGTACCACATGCAGTCGACATAGGGATATGCCCTTTTTGGGCATGGTACCCATTCCACCTAATAGTGGTAGAGGCTGGGAGGCCAACCCAGACCTCTCAGCATAGCACCCATGAGCTTATTAGCCCAAATCATATAAGATCAAACAAGCGAAATCCTCTTTTTCAAAACCTGTCCTCTTTGGGTCCCTCACAACTGCCTAGCCCTCACAACTGCTTACCTAACGTCTTTTGGTAACCCTCAAGGACATGAAATTTTTCAAGAATTCAATGCTGACAAATCATGCAATATATGCAATTATTTGTAAAACATATCTATGCATAATGTATTTGTCATATGCATGTTGAATTCGTTTGTAAGATTAAGTCATGCTAAACAAGTCATATAACTTAAACTTAAAACATGCATTCTCAAAACAATCATAGGTTCTTTTTTAAAAAGTCTAGTAGCGATAGAGCACCTACCTAGTTTGTCATCACTTAGCTCATGTTCCTCTTGCAAACGAGTCCTAAAGTACCTTTATGACTCCTGTATATCATTTAAACATGAAAAATTGGATTTTTAGGGTTACGACGTCATGGAAAGGTCAACTTTTGTCTATGTGGGCCCTGCGCCCACGGTTCTCGAGACGCGCACGTGCCCTAGTAGACTAGGACTCGCACCCGTGCATCATGCTTGCCCGAAGGCCGTGCCAGGGATTGCGTTTGCACGTGCACATGCACGCCCAAGTAGCGCTACAGCACACGTCCCAGTCAATGTCCTGCGAATGCATCTTCGACACAGGTGGGCTATGTCTTGGTGCCCAGGATGCCCTGTGCATCCTGGACGAGTCAAAAGCCTACTGCACACTTGCGTGTGTGCGATGCTGGCCCCAGGGGATGCGTCACTTGTGTGCGTCATGGGGTGCGTCCCGTGACAACTGGTTTTGGACGGGTTTCGGAGGAAACCTGTCTTCTCCAGTTTCCACAGCATTTCCCTAGCCGAAAAACACCTAGATCCTGCATGGATCTGGGTAGGGAAGAAGGGAAACTAAATAGGAAGGGGTGGGGGGCTTACCTGGGTGGTCTAAGAGAGTACCCATCGTCGATGGGTGCACATATTCTTCACTCTAAAGCTCCTGCTTGCCGAAAAACTCGAAGAAGGGAAAAAGCCCACCGTTCTGGTGCGACCAGAGGAAGAAAGGGGGGAAAGAAGAGAGGAGCTGAAGAGATGGGATTGGCCGGCCTGGGACGACACAGGCTTGGCTGGAATTTGCAGGGAAATTGGCTTGAGACGGGTTTTCGATTTTTGCCTGAAACCCCAGTCCCAAAATAGCCGAAAAACTCGTGTTTTGAAGAGAGGGGATTAGGGCTTTTTATAGCCTTGCTATGGCGGTGGGGGAAATCTCTAGAAACTAGGGTTTCTGGAGAAATCTAGATGAAGAAGATGAAGGGGTGCCATTATCAAAACAGCCCCCTGCGTTTTCTGTCTTTTTCGTTTTTAATTCAAATTACAGAAATGCCCCTAATCTTTAAACGGCCGTAACTTCTTCATACGAACTCCATTTTTGGCGTTCTTTGAGGCGTTGTATTCCATTTTTCGAGTAGAATCTAATGGTACCATTTCCTCATAAATTCCTTTGTTTACTATTTTAAATAAAGTAAAATATTTAACATAGTTTATTTCCCATAGAATGTCCAATTTTTGTTAAAAATAGCGTAAATTGCTCGAGCATTACATTATTACCCCCTTAAAAGAATTTCGTCGTTGAAATTTCATAAATTATCATCTTCAAGGTATTTTATCTCTTAGATAACTTCTTGGTGAATGCATTCTCCCCTTAGGAATCAAATATAGGCTCAACCTCAATTTATCATTTTTATTGTTCCTTCTACAAGGCCTTACCTATAAGGGCCGCTTTCGCTGCGTACTCTGATGCATACTCCCATATGTGCCAGTTTAACAATACCGATTTCTAGCTATATTTCATCTATCTCGAAATCCTTAGATGCCTATACCTTTCTCATCATGTATAGGATAGTCTCTTCGTAGGATCATGCTTCTTTATTCATGTATAAATTACTCCATACTTCTTTGAGATCATATGATCTTATTTCTCCTATTTTATTTTGAATAGCATAGGACAATCCCTTTTTCTTCTTGTCTTTCATCTAGTGATCTCTTCATCATCCACATCTCCTTCTATTGGTTGGTTATATGTCATTAGTAAGATTCCAAAAAATTACCTTCTTTCTATTGTGTCTAACTTTGCTTCTTATCTTTCATATTTGTCCCCAAGACACTTCAATAACTGACATGGTATCATGTGCTCTACAGCCAAACCCTTGATTAACTTCGAATTTCAATTGACTGTCATTTTCCATGACTTGATTCCCCGACCAAAGTTACATTCAAAATAAAATCAATTAGTAGCATCTTCCATCGAGGACCTTATCATATATTGAAAGTAAAATTTCCTAACTCTATATCCAGTTTGATAATTATTGAATTTATTAAACGCTTTTCTCATGTCAAATGTTAATGGTCGATTCATCATCATGGGTCAAATGTTCTCGTCCAGAGGCCTTATCTCACTATTCACATCAATTTGTCATTAGGATTTCCAATAATGTTCCCATTTATGCAAAGCAAAAAGTCTCTTATTCATAACCAAGTACCCTTACTAGGTCATGGTTGAATCCTTTGTGATCATCCTCTTTGTCCTTTCTTTGCTTGATGGTTTTCTTTGTAACCTTTCAGTCCAAAAGTTCTATACTCAATCCAGTAGGGTTAGTCCTTAGGAAATTTCTTCAATTGATTTTTCGTACTTGGTATATGCTCATAACAACTAACTATTTGTCTAAAGGCAACATAACATTAAATCTTCACCTTATAGTGTGCTAGCCATCTCACCTTTTCTCCTTCCATCCCCTATGTCAATATATTATGCAATCTTTTCTCAAGGCTTTATCATCAACCATGCAGTCCGTATTGTCAGGAGGTATCCTCATAAGTAGTGATTTTCTCAATTCCTCAAATTTTATCTTTCAAGTGCCTCCTCATACTTAGCTTATAATAGCAGTTCTCGTTCGATAGTTACTACATCAAGTTATGCTGAAGCTGTTGAATCATCAAATTTGAAAAACACTCAGGTAAGCATAGAATATTTTCTTAGACATAGAAAGACTTTATTTGATTACCTCGTGATCTCTTTCCAAATATATCTATGTCATAAGCTCAAGGGACTCTAAAGTGATCGGTACTTATCTACCTTTCTTTTCAATCCATGTCAGCAGCATCTTTCAGACCCAAAGTAATTTCTTCACCTTGTCATAGTAGCCATTAAGGTTTGAAAAAAAATCTTTCACATTAGTTTAGATCACTTCTTATTTTTGCTTCTGTCTCAGTTGTTACTGTGTTCATTGTACTTGTAGCTCCTCCATGATGTGGCCTAATCAACTGTCCTCATACCCTCAAATGACTTAGTCTAACAAGTAACTTCTTTCTGGTAAAACTCATGTCCAAATACTTATGATATCCCTCTGAGTATATAACTTCGACTACTAACTCATAGATACTAATATACTTGATAAATTAGGGTGGGATACCTTTATTTAGTCAACAGTACTCTAAAGGTAATGACTAAATAATGGTCTTTAAGATATTTTCTCTTCCAATGCCTCAATTTGATCCTTGATGGTACCCTACTTGCTGAAGAAAGACAAATGGACAAGTCACTGTCCCGGCTTAATTCCTTTTTCAATATACTTTATTTACTCATGTAGTGGCAAGGATATCACCAAATTTTCCTTTTTATGGACTACATCCATTGGTGTTCCCCATAAGCTAATGGATCCGATAAGAGTCTAATTGCAATAATTGATATAGACAGCAAACCATTTTTAGAATTTAATTTCTAGTTGGTCACCATTCCTCTTCGAAAATTTCTTGTTGCATAATCTCCTGAAATTTGATACTCTACTCAAAGTCTTAAACCCCATATGCTTTCTCTCTTTTATACTCTTTTGCAATAAAATCACCAACTCAACTAGTATTATTCCTTCAAATTTGATTGGTTCCCATCGGATTCAAGATGAAAGATTTGTATGTTTCTTCGTAAAGTCATGATCTTCTTCTTTTGAATATTCAATATTCATTGAATACTTATAGTTACATCTCTGTCTCTTTCTCTCTTTTCTTTAGAATCCTCATTTTTGTCTACCTAGATCAATGCTTTCATTTGAGTGGTTGCATATATTTGATACTACATCTACTCCTTTACTTAACAGATATGATAAACTGAATGCTTCTCAGAAATTCTAAATTGTCTTAAGATCATTGAAATCCTCAATTGCCTATAGCCTCAATAAAATTCATACAATGTCTTAATAATGGCATTGATGTTTTGGTCATGCTATACTTCTCTTACAAGTTCATGTTAGGATCAATCTATTATCATTCTTAGTATTATCATCAAAATGTTTTCAAAGTCTGTTTTTTACATCCCCTATCATACTCATATCATATCCCTTGTGATAGTGTACTCATATTCTGATATTCTTTATGATGGTAAGATAGCCATCTAGGTTCTTTGATTTTCTCACCTTTGGTGAGATTGATCTATTACAGGTTAGAACTACCTACTAACAAGTTCACTAACATCTTCCTTCATCATTCTCATCATAATATGATCCATATATGAGTTTTCATATTTACACCACACAACAATCCTTAATCCTTAAGTTGTCTTAAACTAGATTTTGGATAAGGGTTGCACTATCCTCTGCCTAATTATTTGTTAAACCAAGCTGTGTTTCACCTATTTATTTATGGTGAACTGCCTTGAGCATTAATATTGTAATCCTCAAATAGAAGTAGTCATCTCTACTACTTCAATTTATACTACTTCTTCTTGATTTTCTCTATTGTCTAGGACCCTTGGAGATGCTGGACAGGCTGTGAAAGGATAAAACCTGGGCTCTGATACCAACTGTGACGACCCGGGTTTTCCCATGCATTTTTAAATGCAATATCTAATTCCTAAGGCGGGATGCATACCTATTTGAAAACCATTTTATGAAAACAATGCAATGCAGCGGAAAATCTTTTGTTTTAAACTCATTTTGAAAACCCCGAGTGTCATTTGCTTTCACAACAACTAAACTAGTTTTTGAAAAACTTCAGAAATCATAAATGTCTTTCCCAGGTCTATCTAGTCACAGTTCACAGCCCAATTGTAAATAAATACAAATACATGTCCAAAGGGTAGGGTGTTTACTTACATGTATGATTGTCTCCTTTTGATTTACTTGCTCGTAGCACTAACATAGGCGTCTTCTACTCATGAATGGAGCTATCCTAAAAAATGTTAAGGATAGAGTGAGTATATACTATACTCAGTAGGAGTCTATCACTACTAGTTTCATAATGCATGCTATGTTTAAAATCATATGCTCTTTAAAACATGTGCATGTTCGAACAATCATGTTCAACATCGATATTAAAAACCACTTTCGAATTGGAATACTGACGACTTAAAGAATAGCATAATCCAAGTCGAAAGTATCATATATATATCATAAACATAATGATATACTTAAGATGCTCAACTGAATCCAACTCTTGGATATCTGGTATGGTCGACCAACCTCCTGTCATGCCATATGCATAATGCAAGTAAATCCTCAAACCATAGGGCCCACTATGCCTACGACCTCGCCGTCGTGTGGTCCCCGGGTACCTTAGGACACTTGGTCATAGCCTCCACAGGGCATATGACACATCGACTCAGTGCCGTCACACCAGTGGTAGCCCCCTGTACCACATGCAGTCGACGTATGGACATGCCTTTTTTGGGCGTGGTACCCATTCCACCTAATAGTGGTAGAGGCTGGGAGGCCAACCCAGACCTCTCAGCATAGCCCACGAGCTTATTAGCCAAAATCATATAAGATCAAACAAGCGAAATCCTCTTTTTCAAAACCTGTCCTCTTTGGGTCCCTCACAACTACCTGACCCTCACAACTGCCTACCCAGGGTCTTTTGGTCACTCCAGCGTCTTTTGGTAACCCTCAAGGACATGAAATTTTTCAAGAACTCAATGCTCACAAATCATGCAATATATACAATTGTTTGCAAAACATATCTATGCATAATGTATTTGTCATATGCATGCTGAATTCGTTTATAAGATTAAGTCATGCTAAAAAAGTCATATAACTTAAACTTAAAACATGCGTTCTCAAAACAATCATAGGTTCTTTTTTAAAAAGTCTAGTAGCGATAGTGCACCTACCTAGTTTGTTGTCACTTAGCTCGTATTCCTCTTGCAGACGAGTCCTAGAGTACCTTTATGACTCCTGTATATCATTTAAACATGACAAATTGGATTTTTAGGGTTACGACGTCACGGAAAGGTCAACTTTTGTCTATGCGGGCCCTGTGCCCATGGTTCCTGGGACGCGTGTGTGCCCAAGTAGACTAGGACTCGCACCCATACGTCATGCGTTCCCGAAGGTTGAGCCAGGGACTGCGTTCGCATGTGATCATGCATGCCCAAGTAGCGCGCTACAACATGCGTCCCAGTCAACGTCCTGCGAATGCGTCTTCAACGCAGGCAGGCCGCGTCTTGGTGCCCAGGACGCCCTGTGCATCCTGGATGAGTCAAAAGCCTACCACACGCTTGCGTGCGCACGATGCTGGCCCCATGGGACACGTCACTCGTGTGCATCATGGGGTGCGTCCCGTGACAACTGGTTTTGGACGGGTTTCGGAGGAAACCCGTCTTCTCCAGTTTCCACAGCATTTCCCCAGCCGAAAAACACCCATATCCGGCATGGATCTGGGTAGGGAAGAAGGGAAACTAAATAGGAAGGGGTAGGGGGCTTACTTGGGTTTTCTGAGAGAGTGTCCATCGCTGATGGGTGCGCCTATTCTTCACTCTAAAGCTCTTGCTCACCGGAAAACTCGAAGAAGGGAAAAGCCCACCGTTCCGGTGCGACCAGAGGAAGAAAGGGGGAAAAGAAGAGAGAGGTGAAGAGATGGGATTGGCTGGCCTGGGATGACTTGGGCTTGGCTGGAATTTGCAGGGAAATTGGCTTGAGATGGGTTTTTGATTTTTGCCAGAAACCCCAGTTCCAAAATAGCCGGAAAACTCGTGTTTTGAAGAGAGGGGATTATGGGCTTTTTATAGCCTTGCTATGGCGGTGGGAGAAAGCTCAGGAAACTAGGGTTTCTGGAGAAATCTAGAGGAAGAAGATGACAGGGTGCCGTTATCAAAGTGGCCCCCCTGTGTTTTCTGTCTTTTTCGTTTTTAATTCAAATTATAGAAATGCCCCTAATCTTTAAACGGCCGTAACTTCTTCATACGAACTCCTTTTTCGGCATTCTTTGAGGCGTTGGATTCCATTTTTCGAGTAGAATCTAATGGTACCAAGTTTCCTAAAAAATTCCTTTGTTTACTATTTTAAATAAAGTAAAACATTTAACACAGTTTATATCCCATAGAATGTCCAATTTTTGTTAAAAATAGCGTAAATTGCTCGGGCATTACAAAACTAAACCTTTCTAATTGATGCAACTTGTGACGACTCAGGTTTTTGAAATACATTTTCGTTATTTATTTTCAAATGGTGGTTGACCTTTGCAAACATTTTGAAAACTTTAAGTAGTGGGAATTTTTTGCTTTGAAATTCTTTTCAGAAAAAACCTGAATGCCACATTTCACTCATATATACTTACATAATTTTGTATGCAACATATATTTTCAAAGAAACTCATTTTATTAAAATTGCAGGATTGATTTAATGGTTCACATACATAGCCCCTTTATTACATCTTATATCCAAAATACACAAATCAAAATACAATCCAATCCTTTCCACAATAGTGCATAGTCTTGATCAACAGTATGGCCTTTGTCTTCCCATGTCATATCCCTCCATTCTTTTTTTTTTTTTTTTTTTTTTTTTTTTTCTGTACCTGAGATATTGTAAAAATTCAAATATTTACAATATCTCAGCAAGCTATGCTTGGTAAGGGAATTCAAGAACATATGGAATAGTATAATTCAAAAGTACAGTATTCATAATTATCATATTCCAAATGAATCACATAATTCAATTTCCATTAACCATACATTATATGATCATTCTATCATATAATTTATCATATAACATCTACTATGATAATTCTAAACCACTCACCACTATATCGTATGTGTATATATATATATATAGTAAAAAATCATGAAAAATAGTCAATATCTCAAACTTCAATAATCATACTTAGATATACTAAGTTGATAAATCATCCAGACATTTGCTGGGAAAATACTCCCTCATTAGGCCAATATTGGCATCTCACCATTCATGCATCATAATGCAAAATACTCAAGGACTACCATGCTGCAGTCTGATCCATACTAGCATGCTCGGATAACTGCCCTATTCACCACTATACCAGGGTGAAAAATATTGTGTCATTGCCCCTATGGGGAGATAGGACTTTCATAGTGGGGCCTTCCCTAATTGCGCCACTCCACTTTTAGCTCTTTTTGGGCAAGGTATGATAATATCATCAAATATTGGGAAGTGGGTGGCCAAACCCTCATAACTTTGCTAACAAGCATCCGCAGGCTTATGCCTACTTAAAACAAAACCACAAGCCTCCATGCTTGCATCTAAAATACTTCTTGTACATCTCAGACGATTTGTCTGTTTATATTATCATCCTCGTATTCAATATCCTAATACTAAGGATATCATTTCATTTCTATATTAGGGATCCTCATTTACAATGAATGATACCCATGTTCATATAAGTTTAGGGATTAATCATTCATTGTAAATGATCCCCATTTCCTTTAAATTTGGTATTCATATACCAAATGTTATTAAGTGTAAGGATACTCATTTGATACAAATGATATCCATTATTATTATGTTCTTATCTAAGTTTAGGGGTAATCATAAATGATAACCAGGTATTTATTATGTATTCCATCTAATTTCAACATTTATTTCTATCTCATATACATGAATTATGGTTCAAATGTAGCTAAGCATATTATCATTCTTAAGCATGTAATGTCTATGTATAACAACAATTCCATAGACCATAGGTCTTGTATTCTTAAAGTTCAACCTACCTTCATGTAGTGATCCATCCCTTTGTATCCTCCATGATTGTCGCATGTAATCTGTAAATACATACATACATACTGTCATTATCTAAACAATTTAGATAATCTCATATTTATATTCCTTATCTAACCTTGTCCTTTGGTATAAAGGATCTAGATCTGTCTTGTGTTCCTATCATCTATACGATCTATCTTCCTCAGATAGTATTTTATCCTATTGATCAATAGATTTGACGGTTAGAATGATCTTCTAATCTTTTAGATCTAAGTATTTTCTATATTTAAGTCTTTGTGTGTCCATCTCCTTGTTCTTGATCTTTCATAGATCCTTTGATCAACAATCTATACTTGTTGATAAAGATCAAGGGCCTAGATCTTCTATCATCTAGTTCTCCTTTGATCTAAGTTCAATTACTTGATCATTCCTAAGGAGGATGATCCTGGTTCTCTTCCTTGAACCATATTTGATCAAGGGTTTGGATTTATCTAATCTAATGATCTAAGATCTTCTTTTTTGTTTGATCTAAATTGCAAGCAATATATATATATATCATAGATTAAAAGTATTTATTTCTTTTATTGTTCTTAATCATTCAAGATCCTATGGATCTTGTTTGATCATCCTTATCTTATTTACAATTTTTATTAGGATTAGACAATTTACTAACCTTTTATGCTTTTATTATTATTATTCAACTTGTTAATGTTTTACTAGTGGAAGATAGCTTATTTCATCCTAAATCTTGATAGCTCCTCTTATTTCCAATTAACTATGGCTTACTAATTGAATGGTTGAACACAAAGTGGTTACTTCAATCCTCACATTAGGAGGTGTTTAGACCTCACAAATGTTAGTGAAAGGTAGGGGAAGAGCGAGGCTCTATTAGAAAACTCCCTTAACCACCATGTTCAGCATTCACTAGTGTAACCTTAGCTCAACCTTTCATAAGATTCCTATGAGCATTTTAACCCTAAGTACTCTTTCTAATTGATTTTAATTAGGTCTATGAATATTTAAAATGTCATTCATGGGGTTTATTATTCTCCTAATTTGGGGCGAGGATTTGATAATTTTTATATTTTCCTGCTAACTATAGCCCTTACTATCATTAAGTCCATATAAATGTCCTTTAACTTTAATTTTTATTTAATTACATTTTCAATGTAATTTACATAACATAAGCATTAAAGCATAAATAAATAAATAAATCTAACAAATAAATCTACTAAGCAATAAAAGACATTTACAATATCATTCAATAATTAACATGCCATAACTATTCATCATGATCCAATGTTCATATTTGATTTCTATTCATTTTTCATCCCATTTAGGGTTTAGATCTTGATCTTTCATTTTTATTTAGATCTAATATATTTTCTTAATGTAATTTTATCACTAGATCATTGATGGGTCTCATCAAATAATCTGATCCTTCTTAATCCAACCAATCAAGAAGATCTTAAGCCATTTTATCTAATTTAAGGGCATAGATCTTAATCTATCCCAAATTATCATCATCAAGTCCATCAATTCATATGATCTTAACATTATATTATCATCCAAATACTTCCACACTGTCCAATCCTCCTTGATCAAACTAATCAAGGAGATTGCTATTCACTTTTATGGATTTTACTACTTTAAACGTCAAGATCTTAAGATCTGCCAATTTAATAACATCCAACCCATTTATTTCAGTTATTAAATTATTAGATCATCATCCAAAATGATTTGAATGGTCTGATCATCCCAGATCTTGTAGATCAAGGATGTTAGTACCCTTATTTATTTGAATTTAGAAAGTTTAATGAATTAAAATTATTATTTTATTAGTTTAGTAGGTTCTCCTCATCAAGAGGAATCCAACCCAACTTTTCAATCTTAATTTGGAGTTAAATTGAGATGAAAATATGGATTTTAATATTTTAGCCAGTCTTAATGGCTGATATTGATCTTTACTGTCTTTCTCAATTAATCAATCTGTGGATCCAGAATTTTTACTATGATCATGGTCCTTAAGGTTTTGGGACATTCTAAATCCATCCATTAGTTCAGATTTCTATTTTAAAGTCATCTTGATCATGATCCATTACTATTGGAATGGATTTTAGTAATTATCGCAATTAAATATAATTAAAACATAAATGTAATACCTCCATTAAATTCTACACAACATAAAAAATCCATTGCAACTTTCTGATCTAAAAATGGAGCGGGGATGACTAGGTGCGGGGATGACTAGCGGTGCCCATCTCCCCACTAAGACACAGGTGGCGTTGTCTTCGTGCCACCTGCAAGCTCGCAGGTGAGTGCACGCGCATGGGCACGCCCATGGGGAGCATCCCTGCTTTCAGTATGCTCCAACGTTCTGGGATCCAATTTGTTAAGATTGGTTGAGATGGTCTGATCTAGACTATTGGATCAACCTTTCTCCAGATCTCCTAATTATGAAGACATCAAGGGCTGAGATTTCTTACCCTAAAGTTTTTGGACCCTAGGAACTCATCCAAAGGCTCAGAATTTGTACCTCTGTTAGAAAATGAGGAGATCTCAACCCTCCATACCAGATCCATAGTTTCTGATGGATTAATGGCCGGGGAAGATCTTTGGAGGCCAGAAACTACATGGCACTGTCAAAATGAGCATTACAAATGACGGAGAGTGCCTACCATGGCCGATGAAGGATTTTCACTAGAGAAGAGGAAGAAAGTTGAAAAACCCTTGTTGCATGGGAATATATATAGATGTTGATTACTCCAGCACCATTGTTGAAAATGGAGTGAGACCATGGGGGTTTTATGGATCTCCACGTGCTAAAGATCTTAAACGGTTCAAGATCAATGTTTAACAGCTAGATTAGCCAGAATAACCTAGAATAATAGCTGGAGACAGTGATAACATTGGTAGTTTTCTTCGTTTGGGGTTTTTTGACAATCTAAACATTGGATCATCATGGAACCAAAGGGCTTTTGTAGATACCCTCAGTTCGAATGCATTTGGCGGTGGAGATTTAAAATTAACAAGTGGAACTGGATAGATAATAGGATTTAAGGTTCCTAAGTGGAACCCTAGTCTCATTGGGGATGATGCGTCCCTGGACGCTCCCAATGCTGACATGGCATTGTCTGCTCAGGTGCGTCTAGGGACACTCACCCAGAGTTTTTGAAAAAGAGGGAAAAGAAGGAGGAAATGGGGGAGGATTTTGGAGCTGAGATTTCAGGGAATTGTAGGGGACCTCGTGCGGAACAATAGAAATTTTTTTGGGAATTGTTTGGGCTATTTATAGGGACTTTTGATATTTCCATGATTATATGTAATTATCATGTTTTAATTATTTTTATTATTAAATTGGCATTGGATTCCCTCTACCACCTCCTTCTCCACTAGTAGATGGTAGTGGTTTAACTCATGATTACATGTTTTCTGGCCATTGGATCCGTTTGTGGGCCCCACGGAGGTGTGAAAGGACCATTTTGCCCTTTTGTAGAGAAAATCTGTTTTATTCTCTCAAACTCAAAATTGAGCGTACTTAGTGGCGTTGGAATCGTATTCTTGAGTAAATTCTAAATATTGTTGTCTTAGATCTCAGTTATGAGTAAAATTACTATTTTACCCTTTTATTCATAAAAATAGAGAAAAATAAGGATTTTTCATCCTAACTCAGAATTTGACATTCTTATCGTCATTCTGATTAGTTTTTCGAGTACATTACAAATATCCAAGTTTTAAGTCTTGATTTTATTTTTAAAAAAATGAATTTTCCCAGAACTCAAAGTTCCAGTTCCACTTTTAGAATTTCAACTTTTAATTTTTAATAATTCAATTATATTCATAAAAATTGGGGTTATTACACTCTTCTCCCTTATAATAATTTT
The DNA here is from genome assembly GCA_035236585.1 of Warburgia ugandensis. Classification (NCBI taxonomy): domain Eukaryota; kingdom Viridiplantae; phylum Streptophyta; class Magnoliopsida; order Canellales; family Canellaceae; genus Warburgia; species Warburgia ugandensis. The sequence goes on along the minus strand of CP141133.1, from coordinate 49,438,212 downwards.
GTCCTTGAAATTCGCATATTAACTCACTCATGAGTTTTCATAGATCTTTCATAGCTTTACACATGTGGCTTTGCCACTTAAGGAAATCTCTATTTCCTTTCATTTATTTCTCATATTACCTTCTCCTCAAAGGTATAAATCACATGGTTGGTTCATCTTTTGACCTATTAAAATGCTCACGCATGACTAACCTTGCCAATGCATTACTCGCTTACCTAGATCCTCACTAGACTTTTAAAAGGATTAATAACTCTTAACTGAGATATCCTCTTATTTCAAAACCTTCTATTCGCTTGACTGGTATAATACTTTCATTAATCCTAATTGTAATACTTTATATTTTCTCATCTTTAAGCTATTTATCAAGATTCACATTTTGATTTGATTCAAAAAAATTCACTAATATTCTTTGAAACAATCTTCCAAAATATTGGAAGTAATCATATCTTTCCTTGTTCTTCCATTATTTGGAAGTGATTGCTTCATTTTTGTTCTAAAAATTCTTATTTCTTTATTATTTCTTTCCACTGACAATTTCTTTTCAAATTTTATCATTGAATAATAGTTTACTTGTTGTAATAACCCCAATTTTTGTAATTGATTGAGAAAATCAATAAAGTTTGAGTTTCAGATATTTTGGGCTGAAATATTAGGGTTATTTAGAATATACTTTTTATAAAAGTATAATCAAATAATAAGACATGTAAAATTAAAATTTAACTTAGCAAACCCTTCAAAATGACTGTAAGAAATAGAATATTATATTGTACTTAGTATGCATGTTTATTAGTATGCTTGTTATATTTCATTTGATTAGAGAATCCAAACCCTTGACCAAAGATGATTCAAGGAAGAAAACCAAGATCATCCTCCTTAGGGATGATCCAATAATTGAACTTAGATCAAAGAAGAACTAGATGATAGAAGATCTAGGACCCTGATCTTTATCAACAGGTGTAGATTGTAAATCAATGGATATGTGAAAGATCAAGATCAAGGAGATGGACACACAAAGACATAGAGAGAGAAAAATACTTAGATATGAATGATCTAAAGATCATTCTAAACATCAGATCTAGTGACAATACGTATGGATGTACAGATCATATACATCAGTCAGGATCATGGAAGATTTGAGAAAAGAGATCACTCCTTAGAGGTAGGAGGATTTGATGAATGCATTTACATGAGATATACATGATTGTACTCATGATCTTATGTTGACAAGAGTAATGTTAATACTTGTATTAAATCTCTTGAAAACCTTATGATCCAACCAAACACATATAAGATGGTTAAGGACTAAACTATAAGTGAATAGGGAACTAGAAAATATTTCAGCCCTAAGTAAACATACATATGGTCTCATATATATGAAATCTATTTTACATACAAGCTTGGAGGCTTGTGAGTTTGTTTTAATAGGTATAAGCCTAGGGGAATTCTATTGCTAGAGGAGTTATGAGGGTTTGGCCATCCGCTCCTTGAAATTTGATGATATGATGATACCTTGCCCAAAGAGAGGCTAAAAGTCGGGTGGTGGCAATTATGGTAAGGCCACCACTGTGAAAGTCTTGCCCCCCCATACGAGCAGTGACATAATATTTTTTACCGTGGTATCAGTGGTGAACAGGGCAATTATCTAAGCGCGCTAGTACGGATCAGATTGCAGCATAGCAACCTTTTTAATTATTTTGCACTATGATGCATATGAGAATAGGCATAGTGAAATGCCTTATGTTGTAGCATAATGAAATGCTAGGTAATTGTATATTACCAATATTTCCCAAGAAGGAAAATTCCCAGTATAAGATTAGCTGTAATACTAAATTCTCAAAATGAAGAGAATTGATCAGCTTAGTTGGGAATGATATTTGACTACTTTCATAAATTTAACTGGTTTACTCATGAAGAGTATGTATGTATATAGATATACATAAATTACAAAGTAAAGAGTAGAGACATGAATATGTTGAGGGATAATGGGATTATGAAGTATTGGAATTACATTGTCAATTATTATGCCTCTTGAATCCCCTACCAACATTGCTTGCTGAGATACTGTAAATGTTGCAATATCTCAGATACAGGGAAGGAGAGTTAGGAGCTGAAGACGATAGGAGACTTGAAGAGAATAATCTTCAAGGTATACCCTTGAAGACATGTATTTTTCTTTGTTGAGAGTTTTATTGTATGGTAAGCTTGAGTTTTGGATTATGTAATTTGGACAAGTATTTTACTAGATTGGCTGTACTGTGAACCACTGGATGGATCCTGGAGTTTAATAAAAGTATATTCCTTCAATGGAATTTTATTTTGTACACAAATTGTACTTATATTATGTATGAAGTGGTGACTTGGGTTTTCAAAACAAGTTCTAAAGAAAAGAATTTCCGCTGCTTTGTTTTATGAAAATTTTTTACACTCTTAAGGGCCTTGCCTTTCAAAATACTTTACAAATCATATTACAAAAACCCGGGTCATCACACTTGTAATGATTCTTTCCTCATTCTCATTCTCATTCTCATCCCATCTATTGTTTTTGTAACACTCTTTGTGTGCCATTTTATTCATAATACTTGAATTTTTTCATTTTTCCTTCCAAGTTAGTGTCATTTAAATCTTCATATATATTCCTTATCCTCTTTTGTTATCTCTTTCTCATATTCAAAACAATATTCTGAGAATTCTTACAATCCATGATAATATTTATCTCTTTCCTTTCATATATATATATATTTATATCATTGGTTTCAAAATTTCTAGATTATGTATTTCCTCATGCTTCTATCAAGCATACCTCATAACTTTTTCATATCATACTAACCCTTTATTTGAAGTATTCTTGATAATTCCTATTAAAAGTGTCCATATTGACTTTGTAATCATCCACTCTCAAGCCTTTAAAAACTCCATAATTTATCATATATTCTTCAATTCTCAACAATCTACCATAAACTCTTTAGGGTTTATGTAATCAATGGCAAGATTATACTAAAAGAATGTCCTTATAGTATGTTATACAATTAGTAAGAGATAAATTTCTCTAATTGTCATAGTCATTTCATATTTTAGTATCATCTTCCACCTTTGTTGGGTCAAATTCCATATCATCCTTAAAATTTATATGACCCTAAACTTTTCTCCTTTTGGTCAATATTTACACTTATTAGATAGTTGAAATTTTTTGTAAGTATTTAACATATACTCTATAAATGCTCCTCATTTCCTTAAATCAATTCCATATATCATTACCAATTCATCTAATATATTTCATTCTCCTCAAATTCATGAATATCATTTATCCGACTCATATAACTCAAAATTTGTTTTGATTTCATACTATGATGTTTCATTTTCAATTCCCAACTGATAGTAAATTTGGAAATGCTCATCCTTATAGAGTAAAAGGGTACTTAATTTCCTCAATAATATCATTTATGTTTAATGCATCCTCACATCGATCCTTCCTTTTTCTTTTTCCAAGGAAATTTGTTGCTTTCCTACTGTAAATTTCCATAATCACACCTAATCCTTAAAATTGTTTCTTTCAACTCATTCAATTACGTTGATGTCATTTTCCTCAACTATTATAAATATTTCCTCATTCAATCTTATGTTAGATTGAAAATCTCCAAAATATCTTAAAATTTTATTTCTCCCAAAATTTGGATTCATACCTCATTCATAATCATCTCATTTTTCCAAACTTTAAACTTAAGTTTAGCTACCAATATTTGTTTATAGGTCTTCATTTCTCATGTTGATTTCAGAAAAAACCCGAATGCCACATTTCACTCGTATATACATACATAATTTTGTATACAACATATGTTTCCAAAGAAACTCATTTAATTAAAATTGCAGGATCGATCTAGTGGTTCACAGACACAACCCCTTTATTACATCTTATGTCCAAAATACACGAATCAAAATACAATCCAATCCTTTCCACAATAGTACATAGTTTTGATCAACAGTATGGTCTTTATCTTCCCATGTCGTATCCCTCCATTCTTTTCTTTCTGTATCTAAGATATTGTAAACATTCAAACATTTACAATATCTCAGCAAGCTATGCTTGGTAGGGGATTCAAGGACATATGAAATCGTATAATTCAAAAGTATAGTATTCATAATCATCATATTCCATATAAATCACATAATTCAATTTCCATGAATCATATCATATATGATCATTCTATCATATAATTTATCATGTAACACCCACTATGATAATTCTAAACCACTCACGACTATACCATATGTATATATATATATATAGTCAAAAACCGTGAAAAATAGTCAATATCTCAAACATCAATAATCATACTTAGATATACTGAGTTGATAAATCATCCAGACTTTTGATGGGAAAATACTCCCTCATTAGGGCAGTATTGGCATCTCACCATCCATGCATCATAATGTAAAATACTCAAGGATTACCACGTTGCAGTCTGATCCGTACTAGTGGAGTCGGATAACTGCCTCATTTTTCACTGATACCATGGTGGAAAATATTGTGTCACTGCCTGTATGAGGAGATAGGACTTTCATAGTGGGGCCTTCCATAATTGTCCCAACCAACTTTTAGCCTTTCTTTGGACAAGGTATCATAATTTTAACAAATTTTGAGAAGCTGGTGACCAAACCCTCATAACTTCCCTAGCATAGCATCCCCAGGCTTATGCCTATTTAAAATAAAACCACAAGCCTCCATGCTTGTATTTAAAATACTTCTTGTGCATCTCAGCTCATTTGTCTGTTTATATTATCATCCTAGTATTCAATATCCCCATACTAAGGATATAATTTCATTTCTAGATTTAAAGATCCTCATTTACAATGAATGATACCCATGTTCATATAAGTTTAGGGATTAATCATTTATTATGAATGATCCCATTTCGTTTAATTTGGTATTCATATACCAAATGTTATTAAGTGTAAGGATACTCATTAGATACAAATGATATCCATTATTATTATGTTCTTATCTAAGTTTAGGAGTAATCATAAATGATAACCAGGTATTTATTATGTATTTCATCTAATTTCAATAGCTATTTCTATCTCATATACATGAATTATGGTTCAAATGTAACTAATCATATTATCATTCTTAAGCATGTAATGTCTATGTATAACAACCTACCTTCATGTAGTGATCCATCCCTTCATATCCTCCATGATTGTCACATGCAATCTATACATACATACATACATACATACATACATACATACATACATACATACATACATACATACATACATACATACATACATACATACATACATACATACATACATACATACATACATACATTATCTAAACAACTTAGATAATCTCATATTTATATTCCTTATCTAATCTTGTCCTTTGGTATAAAGAATCAAGAGGATGATCTTGGTTCTCTTCCTTGAGTCATATTTGATCAAGGGTTTGGATTTATCTAATGTAATGATCTAAGATCTTCTATTCTATTTGATCTAAATTGCAAACAATATATATATCATACATCAAAAGTACTTATTTCTTTTATTGTTCTTAATCATTGAAGATCCTATGGATCTTGTTTGATCATCCTTATCTTATTTACAATGGTCATATTTGATTTCTATTCATTTTTCATCCCATTTAGGGTTTAGATCTTGATCTTTCATTTTTCTTTAGATCTAATATATTTTCTTAATGTGATTTTATCACTAGGTCATTGATGCATCTCATCAAATGATCTGATCCTTCTTTATCCAATAAATTAAGAAGATCTTAAGCCATTTTATCCAATTTAAGGGCATATATCTTAATCTATCCCAAATTATCATCATCAAGTACATCAATCCATATGATCTTAACTTTATATCATTATCCAAATACATCCACACTATCTAATCATCTTTGATCAAACTGATCAAGGAGATTACCATTCACTTTTATGGATTTTATTACTTTTAAGGGTCAATATTTTAAGATCTGCCAATTCAGTTACATCCAACCATTTTATTTAACTTATTACATTATTAGATAATCATCCAAAATGATTTGAATAGTTTGCTCATCCCAGATCTTGTAGATCAAGGATGTTAGTACCCTTATCTGTTTAAAGTAATTTCATAATCAAAACATTCAATAATAAGAATTCTCAAAGATTTTCATTAAATTAGTTCCAAACTACATAAAAAACTATGTTCATAATACATATCTATGAGTCTAGAAATTGCACATAGTTCAAGGACATGAAAATCAATCTAAACAACCACTTCAACCTAAATTAATGCTTGGAAACTCAAGTAAGATAATGTTCAAAGAGAACTTTCAAAGGAATTCCAAAGAAAATATGTCTAAAGTGATGAAATAATGTAAGGAAAAAGAGCACACAAAACTAGATAAATCTAAGGAACAACTCATGTAAGTCTAAGGAGGAAATCAATGATCTAAGCTTCCTCTTCTCTTGGCTATCACTATTAGAGAAGAATGAACTTGGATCCTTAATGAGTGAGTAAGGAAATCTAAGAATATGAAATCAAGAATTCAAGCAAAAGCAAGGAAAATAAGTAAAGGATAAAGCAATGAAAGCAAAAGCAACAAAAACAAGGCACGATGCTAACTTGAACTCCTTGAAAGCAAAGCAAGAGAAAAAACCTTCATGAAGAGAGCTTAAGGTTGGAAAAAAGATGGAAAAGCAAGTCTTTAAGGAGGAAGGTGTGGGCGCTTTTTAAAGAGTGGGGGAAGGAGCTATTGTGTAGAATAGAGAGAGGGGAGAAAAGTAGAATGCATTGAAAAACTCCCCTCTCTCCAAAAGCTCTTCCACATTCATTCCTTTTTGTTTCCTCTTGACTTTGGTTTCTTGCTAATCTATATCAGATATGATCTAAGAATTGGACAAGGAATAAGAAAGTTTTATCAAAATAAGTAGGAAAGAGATAAGGTGGAAAGAGAGATAAGGTAGATAATGTGTGTGTGTGTGTGTGTGTGTGAGAGAGAGAGAGAGAGAGAGAGAGAGAGAGAGAGAGAGAGAGAGAGAGAGAGAGAGAGAGAGAGAGAGAGAGGTTCTTATTTTGTAGGAATTGTGTATGGAACTCCTCTCCCCCTTGGAGTTTCATGTTATGTATTTTAAAGTTAAACCCGAACGGTTGTATGATTAGTGGGTCCTTACTTAAACTACTTAACCTGGGCAAAGATAGTGAATTTTTTGACCTAAACTACTTGACCATAAAGAACTCAACTAAACAATCATGAAACATAAGATTTAATGTGAATAACATAGTTATAAACTTTGCTCCATTTACATTGAACTATAAATTGAATTGATTGAACTTCAAAAGTACAAGTGTGGTGCGCACCCTTCAACGATATTCCGCACCATACAAAAGTTACAACTCAACCAATTAGCTCCTCTAATCATCATCAAAGTAATCCCATCTAAGCTAGAAAGCATGTGAATTCAAAACAGAGCAAGAGAAAGCTATGGATAATATGAGAATGAAAGCAATGGTACAATAAAGATTTTAAGGATGTCCCAAAGTGAGTAACTTGATCTAAAGATTCCCATCTCTTAGCTGGCTCCTCAAGAGATAAGTGGCCTTTAAAGTCAAGGATCTAAGGCAATTCAACAAGATAAACAACATAGAAAACAAGGAGCAATCAATAACTAAACATGGATGGTCAAGAAAAAAGGACTTTAATCTAATAGATAACTCTTTTGGTTGTCACTACCAAAGAGTTATAGCTTTTAAATCAATGCATTATGAAACTAGACTCAAAGATAACATGAATGAAATCAAACTAACAACTCAACATGGAATCAAAAGCAAACAAGGTAACAATGGACAAGCTAAGAGAAGAAAGATTAAGAGGAATCAACCAACCTTTCAAAGGAGACTACCATTTCAATCATCAGCATGGAGCACTTGAATGAGTAGCAGTCCACCTTGGATAGAGTATCAATCACCCAAAAGGAGAAGAAAATTCAAGCAAACTAATAGAAAGAGAAATAAGAAAAAGAACTAGATTCCGTTAATAACAGAATTAATAACCATTCCAATGAAGTACCAACAACCTACTTCAAGAAGAATTACAAAATAAATAAGTAAGCAAAGATAAACATATTTAGAGATTAACATCACTAATTTAAAGTAAAGGGTTACAACAAAAGAACATAATTCAAAAGAGGCAAAACAACAAAATTCTAAATAATCTAACTCTTGAGAGAAGATAGTATTCTTCCCTCCTAATCTCTCCTAAGCACTCTAAAGCTCTCCCAAGGTATCCCCACATGCTCCCCACATCCAAAATAGTCCCTCCCTTTTATAGAGTAGGGGAGTTGCCTTTGTTGAAATTTGTTAGCCAACATTGTTTACATTGTAAGCACCATTGTTGAAATTGTTGCCACCAATGTTGAAATGATAGCCACCATTGTTGAAATTGTAGCCATTAATAAAGATGGGGTAGTTGGGTAGCCACCAAGTTTGAAAATGCAGCCCAACCACCATTTTCTTCATATGGTAGGCCCTTAAGTGGGCCCTTGGCTTTTGGAACCATCTTGGATGGATCTTAGCCATCCATTTTCATCTGAGCTTGATCGATGATTTAGAAGATTAATTGTCTTGATCTAGAACTTTATTCTCAAGTCCTTTAATCTAGAACTTTGACGGCTTCATGATTGGCTTTTAGATGGCTCTTTTTGCTTTTATGGCTTATCTAGCTTAGGTGGCTTGAATGGCTCCCATGCAAAGGTGGCAAAAATGCATGGCTTGCTCATGGGCCTACTTTGGACATCTTTGGATCCTTTAATTGCATCCATTGCTGGTCTTAAAGATGGCCTTAACCTCAATATTATGTTAGATTGATGATTCTTAGGTTTTGACTTATTTTTTATCTTGCTCTTTAATGTTCATCTTGTTCGATCTCAACCATTGGATCACCATCTCTCTTCCCACAAAAGATAAAAAATTCTAATTAAATCATAAAAAATATGATTAATCACATCCTTACCTTAGGTTAACCTCTAAAGCTACCAAATATCAAATTTTTGAGTCATTAGGTAAAAAATGCATGTGTTACAAATTTTGGTCTAAAAACCCTAATTTAACCCCATAAGTTGTAAAACATGGATAACTAATGGGGTGATTTTTATACAAATTTAAACACTTATCACACCCCCCAACTAGCATTTGCTGGTCTCGAGCAAAACATATGAAAACTCATTGAAAACAAAATGGTTGTAATTTTTGTTGGTATTCACAATTGCATTTAGTGTATACAACAAGTCCTTAAACCCCTAGGTTACCCCTAGTGGATGAGTTATGCTTCATAAGGGTTTGTAGTGAATATACCCACAAAATTTCCTAAGGTCGAGTCCCCTATTTTATTTTAAAGAATCCTCATTCATTAGCATTCTAATAGTATTTCACAATTTAATAGAGATGACTGACAATTTCATAAATTGTACACATATTAAAGACATTTTATTCCAATTATTTCTCGAGTGCATGTGCGTGTTCAGCCACATAAGTCATGACATCTAACTGGATATGCTTAAATTCCATTAAAATAGGTTTTGACCTTAAATTCTCACACATATACTCTAAAAAATATTAAGCTCTTTGAGTAGGGGCTAAACAATATTTCTCTCATATGTGACTAACTCCAATAAAGCAAATGATTCACATAAAATTTAAGCACTAAAGAGATAAAGGAATATGATCTCTAAGAAGAGATGTTAAATTCCTTCTTTTTATATCCTCTTTAAGTCTATGTTTCACCTAAGATCCATAGGTCTTTAAATGGGACGAAATGTAGGCCTCAGGCATGTTAAAAAAAGAAGGATATAAGGATTTCAAAGGTTCAAATTTGAGTAGAGGTCTTCTTTTGAATGTTATTCAAGTCTTCTTTTCTTTGACTAAAGTGAATTTTCTTTGTATTCTTGTCTTTCTTCTTTCAATTTTTCTCCTTTTTTTTTGATATTTCCTTCTTTTCACTTTTTTCTTCTTTTTATTTTGACTTCTTTGAAAGACTTCTATTGTTTTTCACTTCTTCAACTTTCTATCCTTTTTTTTTTAGTAACTCTACTCCTGTTGACAATGGGTAATGTTATTTATTTTATAGGGGTAGGTTAAGGTATGTGGGGTTAAGAAAAAAAGGCTTACTAATAAGCTCAAGGGGTTAGCTGGTGGTATAATATATTGGGTAGGTTCTATGGCTTTGGCTAAACAAGGATGACCTACATCATTTCCTAGGTTTCTTAAAGCTTGTCAAATTCAATAAATGTTCTGGGAAAAAACAAGTACTCCTAATTACTCTTAGCAATTAACCAAAACAAAGATAATAGGATCATATAATGTTATGTATGCTAAAGAAAATATGGAATACTTATAACTCTTTGAAAGAAGATAGTCTCTAAAACGCACATTGTAGGTCTCCACTAGTTTTCCTCAAGGTCTCTAAGTCATACATTATTATTAATCTAAACCATGTGCTATGTGTAAGTATTTTCCAAGAATTGACCTTCATAAAATGCTTCAACATATGAATAATCTGCCCTGACCCCCCTTTTTTTGAAAAACTCAAGAAAATTAAAATCTCTATGTGCATCTATACTCCCCAACCTGAATGAAACATTGCCCCCAATGTTTGAAAACATAGGATCCTATATGGAAAGATGTAGAAGATGGAGATTTAAAAAATGCCTCGGTTTCCTGCCAGGTAGTGCTAAGTTTTACATCTTCAGCTAGATATAATGACGAGTGCTAGGATGAATCTGTGAGGGTCCTGAATTGATATTCTAAGGTGGGTCATGATAATGAGGTCCCTCTAATAATATCTCATCAATCTTAGGTTTAGAAGCTCTAAGAGAGGTTTTAACCTTTGACTATTTACTTTTTGGATCTCCCCATCCTTCTCACTTTTGATGGCCCCAAGAGGATATACTATATGTATTATATAGGGTCCACTCCATCTAGATTAGGGTTTTCCTAGAAAAAGATGCAATCTTGAGTTATACAACAAAACTTTTTCTACAAGTGTGAAGGATTTCCTTAAGATTTGACTATCATGATTAACCTTCATCCGGTCTTTGTATAATCGTGCAAAGTCATATGCATCTTTTCTCAATTCATTCAACTCATTGAGTTGGAGCTTTTGGTGGGTCTCAGTAGCATCTAACTCAAAATTGAGCTTTTTGATAGCCCAAAATGCCTTATGTTCTAGCTCTACTAGTAAGTGGCAGGCCTTTCCATAAACTAGTTGATAGGGTGACATTCCTGTAGGAGTTTTATAGGCTGTACGATAAGCCCACAAAGCATCATTAAGTCTCATAGATCAGTCTTTCAGACTTTGATTGACTGGCCTTTCAAGAATGCACTTGATCTCCCTATTGGACACCTCTACTTGGCCATTAGTCTGAGGCTAGTAAGGAGTAGCTATCCTATGGTTGACACCATACTTCTTCATTAGAGTCTCAAACACTTTATTACAAAAGTGCTTTCTCCCATCACTTATTATGGCCCTTGGAGTACCAAACCTTGCAAAGATATTTTCTTTTAAAAAATTTACCACAACTTTGTGGTCATTGGTTTTGCAAGGTATAGTTTCCACCCACTTGGACATGTAGTCCAGTCCCACTTGGATGTAAAGATTCCCAATAGAATTAGGAAAGGGTCCAATGAAATCTATGCCCCAAACATTGAATGGCTCTACAACAAGGATTGGATTTAAGAGCATCATATGTTCCCTTCTTAAACTTCCTAATGATTGACACCTCACACATGCTGTGCAATAAGCATGTGCATCCTTAAAAATGGTGGACCAATATAAACCACATTGCAATTTTTTTGCAGCCATCCTTCGAGAGCTAAAATGGCCCCCACATGCATGATCATGTCAGAAGGAGATGATTTGACTATGCTCACTATTGGGGATACATCCCATTATCTCCTGATTGGGACAATACTTGAATAAGTATGGATCGTCCCATGTAAAGTATTTTACCTTGGTCAAAAATCTCTTCCTATCTTGTTTGATCCAATTATTGGGCATTTGGCTCATAACAAGATAGTTCACAATATCACCATACTTAGGTAACTTAGAAATGTGTAGTAATTGTTCATCTAGAAATGATTTAGTTATAGGCACATTATTGCTAGTGTGCTCCACCACTAATCTGGATAAGTGGTTTGCTATGACATTTTTGGAACCTTTCTTGTCCCAAATTTCTAAGTCAAATTCTTATAGTAGGAGTATCCAATGGATCAACCTAGGCTTTGCATCCTTTTTAGAAAGGAGATACTTTAAAGCTATGTGATTTGAGTATACTATAACTTTAGACACTAACAAGTAAGGTCTAAACCTATCCAAAGCAAACACTACAGCTAACAAATCTTTTTCTATGGTTGAGTAGTTGAGTTGTGCATCATTGAATGTTTCATTAGCATAATATATCACATGGGGGATTTTATCATTGTGTTGTCCTATAACAACTCCAATTGTGTAATTTGATGCAAAACACATTATCTTAAATGGTGCATTCCAATCAGGTGGTCGGATAATGAGTGCAGAGGTCAAGTTGGCCTTTAAATGGTCAAAAGCTTTTTTATAGTCCTCGTCAAAGTAAAAAATGGCCTCCTTTATAAGTAAATTATGTAGATGCTTGGCAATTTTATCAAAATCTTTGATGAAACCTCTATAAAAGCCATCATGTCCTAAAAGGAATGAATTTCTTTCACTATCCTTGGTGGAGGAAGGTTGGCTATTAAATTCACTTTTTTCTTATCTACCTTTGTCCCATTGTGTGATATGATGTGGCCTAAAACACGACCACTTTGTACCATAAAATGGCACCTTTTCCATTTTAACACAAGATTCTTCTCTTGACAACTTGCAGGACTAACTTTATGTAGTGCAGGCAATCATCAAAAGATGACCCAAATATAGAGAAGTCATCGATGAACACTTCCAGAAACCTTTCTACCATATAGAAAAAAGGCTCAACATACACCTTTGAGTTTACCTAGAGGGTTTTGGATTTTCTTCTAGGTGAATCTTATGCATGCATACGACTAAACTAATCCCCTTGATGTCTAATATGGTCAACTCTAGAGTAGTCTTATGTTCTTTAAGAACATTAAGAATTTTGCCTTCTCTTTACTTATGAAGATCTAATGCTACTATTATAGATAAGGTTTCATTTGGTCCTAGATCTCCATTAAAATGCATGAGACAAGCTTCTAGTGGGTCAAAGATGGAAGATGGTGGATGAATGTCTTCAATGAGACTCTCAATCAAATTCACATCACAAGAATCATCGAGCTCTAAATGTTCTTGATCGGAGTTAAAGACATTAAGCTTAACCTTTATGTTTCCAAACAACAATTTTATTACACCATTCCTACAATTAATAATGTCATTGGATGTTGCCAAAAATAGACATCCAAGGATGACTGGGATTTGACTACCAGGATTAGATACAGCCTGGGTGTCTAGTACAATGAAATCTACTAGGTAGTAAAACTTGTCCACCTGTATCAAAACATCTTTAACCAAACCACAGGGTGTGATGACGTGGGTTTTTGTAACACATTTTGTAATACATTTTTTAAAGGCAGGCGCCCTTAGTAGTATAAATTTTTTGCAAAACAAAGTAGCAAAAATTCTTTTCTTTAGAACTTGTTTTGTAAAACCCATGTCGTCACTTCATACATAACATAAGTAGAATTTTGTACAAGATAAAATTCCATTGAAGGAATATACTTTTATTAAATTTCAGAATCCATTGAGTGGCTCATAGTACAGCCCAGGTATCAATACAATACTTGTCCAAATTACATAACCCAAATTACGAACCTCACCATACAATAAAACCTCTTAAATAAAATACATGTCTTCAAGGGATATACCCTGATTGATTATTCTTCCAAGTCTTCTTAAGTCTTGAGCTCCTAATTCTCCTTCTCTGTATCTGAGATATTATAAACATTCAAATATTTACAATATCTCAAACAAGATATGCTTAGTAGGGGATTCAAGAAGAATAATAATTTGACAGTATAATCCTAATACTTCATAATCCTATTATTCATACTTATGGATCAATCTCTTTACTTTGTCATATATGTACATCCTTACACATACATACTGTATATGTCATATAGATATCTATATAGTCAAAACTGTGAAAAATAGTTAATATCTCAAACATCAATAGTCACACTCAGACACACTGAGTTGATCAATCATCCAGACTCTATTGGATAATACTCCCTTATTTGGGTAGTATCATCACACTCAGGCATACTAAGTTGATAAAACATGTAGACGTTGTTGGGAAAATATTCCCTTATTTGGGCAGTATCAGCATCTCATTGTGCCATGCATCATAATTCAAAATACTCAAAGGACTACTATGCTGCAGTTTGATCCAAAGTAGTGTGCTCGAATAACTGCTTTTATACTCCACGGATACCAAGTGTGGAAAATTATCTATGTCATGTCTATATGGAGAGATAGACTGTCACAGTGGTGGCCTTCCCATAATTGCCCCACCTAACATTTTGCCTCTTTTTGGGCACGGTATCATCATATATATCACATTTTGGAGAGCAGGTAGCCAATCCTTCTTAACCCTCCTAGCATAGCATCCCCAAGCCTGTGCCTGTTTAAAACAAAAACCACAAACCTCCTTGCTTATATATAAAAGTATTCTTTTACTTATCAGATGTCTTGTCTGTTTAGATCATCATCCTCGTATTTTGGTATTCTTATACTGAGGATAGTATTTCACTTCAAACTTAGGGATCATCATTTACAATGAATGATACCCATGTTCATATAAGTTAAGGGATCACCATTCTATATGAATGATTCCCATGTATTGATTTTATACTTATAAGACAATTTGCCTATTTATCTAGGGCTGGAATACCTTCTAGTTCCCTATTCACTTATAGTTTTCCTCAATTCTAACTTAACCATTTCATATGTGTTTTGGTTGGATCATAAGGGTCTTCAATGGATTTAATACATACATTTACATTATACTTGTCAACATTTCCAGACATCAGATCATGTATTCAACATGTATTTCTCATGTAGACGTATTCATAAAATCCTCCAACCTTAAAGTAGTGATTCATCTCTTCAAATCTTCTATGATCCTGATTGACATATGAAATATGCAAATCCATTCAATCTATCAATATTTATACAATTTGAATAATCCTATATTTTTATCCCATCTATAATCTTTGTCAAATCTTGTTCTTTGATATAAAGGATCTAGATCTTGTGTCCTATCATGATCTATCTTCCTTTGATAATGTTTATCCTATTGATCAATAGATTTGACGGTTAGAATGATCTTCTAATCTTTTAGGTCTAAGTATTTTCTATTCTAAGTCTTTGTGTATTCCTTTCTTTAATCTTGATCTTTCATAGATCCTTTGATCAACAATTTATACTTGTTGGTAAAGATCAAGAGCTTAGATCTTCTATCATCTAGTTCTTCTTTGATCTAAGTTCAGTTGTTTGATCATCCCTAAGGAGGATGATCTTGGTTCTCTTCTTTGAATCATATTTGATCAAGGGTTTGGATTCTCTATCTAAATTTTTCTACAACATACATACATATATACATAATAAAATATGACATTAGGATTCTTATTGTTCTTGATCATTCAAGATCTTGTGGATCTTGTTTGATCATCCTTATCTTACTTACAATTTTTTTATTAGGATTAGATAATTTACTAACCTTTTATGCTTTTATTATTATTATTATTCAACTAGTTAATGTTTTACTAGTTGAAGATAGCTTATTCCATCCTAAGTCTAGACAACTCCTCTTATTTTAATTTGGCTAAGGCTTACTAGTTGAATGGTTAAACACAAAGTGGTTACTTCAATCCTCATGTAAGGAGGCATTTAGACCTCACAAACATCAACGGAAGGTAGGGGAAGAGCGAGGCTCTATTAGAAAACCCCCTTAACCACCATGTTAAGCATTCACTCAAGTGACCTTAGCTCAACCTTTCATAAGGTTCTTATGAGCATTTTAACCCTAAGTACTTTTTCTAATTGATTTTAATTAAATCCATGAGCATATAAAATGTCATTCATGGGATTGATTATTCTCCTAGCTTGGGCCAAGGATTTGATAATGCTTATATTGTCCTACTAACTATAGCCCTTACATGATTATACTTCATGATGTATATGTATTTAGTGAAATCCATCT
Source organism: Warburgia ugandensis (assembly GCA_035236585.1). Lineage (NCBI taxonomy): Eukaryota > Viridiplantae > Streptophyta > Magnoliopsida > Canellales > Canellaceae > Warburgia > Warburgia ugandensis. The sequence goes on along the minus strand of CP141133.1, from coordinate 49,421,980 downwards.
ATATGTCATCAATTACCTCTTTTAATGTATTTTCCATAATTTTAAGATTAAAAGAAATTGCACCAATAATTCTAAGAAATTTAAAGTCAATCATGATAAAATTGAAAGTATTGTCCTGAATTTAAATTTTCCATTTAAAAGAAATTAACAAATAATATTACAACATCTTATTCTTGGAAATTAAAGATAATTACACTAAAATTGGAAAATAGACATGGATCATAATTAAATCAAATTTACTGTATAAGACAATTAATTAAGCATGTGATCAAGTTGTCCTTATTATCCAACCATCCAATTTGTCCATCTTTTAGATCTACGGTTGATGTTTCATTAAGAATGCAACCCTTGATCCTCTATGTTTCTGTTTGATCCAACATCATAATAACATGATCCTAACCTTAGATCATTCAATTTATAGGTCCACTTATCCGGATCATGCTTTATCTATCCGATCAAGGAGATCCATTGAGATTTTTCATGATCATTTTCTCATTTAAGGGCCTACACCTTGATTTATTTCAGATCAATCCAATCCAACCATCCCCATACTATTTTATCATCATTAAATCCTTAGTGGATCTAGATTTTCAATTCTGATCACCCTAGATCTACTTGATCAAGGGTGTACGTAAGAGTATTTTTAATTAATAGAAATGTTTGATGCTTAAAATCTTGTTTTTATGGGTTTAGTATGTTCCCCTCATCAAAATCTATTCATAGAATCTTACAGATTGAAAATTAGACTTAAATTGAGAGAGTAATTGCATAAACCTATATAGAGGATTATAAATCCTACTATGATATCAATATTGGGGTTTTGACACCTTTTGGATCCATCCATTTGATTAGATTTTCAATTTGACATCATTTTGATCATGATCCATTACTTTCGGAATGAAGTTTAGTAATTGTCATATGTAAATACAATTAAAAACATAAATCTAACATCTCCATTAGATTCTACAAACCATTAGAAATTCATAGCAACTTTTTGATCTAAAATCGAAGCTAAAATGAGCTCTCAATTGAAGAAAGAAGATTTCAGTTAAAAAAAATCAACGACCCATATTTGATTTGGCCATTAGAATGTGTCTTAGATGATCTGGAACATGGAAAGATGATCTAGAATATAATTAGACAATCCCAAAATGTGGCTAAATGATCTGAGCGGAGTCAGGCTCAAATTAGCGCTTGATCTAGGAGACTGGTTGAGATAGTCTAATCTAGATCGTCAGATCAACCCTTCTCTAGATCTTCCAAATTTGAAACATCCAAGGGTTAATATTTCTTACCCAAGGGTTTTGGACCCTTTTAGATCGATTTGATAGCTCAGATTTTCCATCTGAGCCCTCCGTTATCCAGAAATGAAGGGTTCTTATCCTTACTTAATTTTTATAATTTTTAACATAAAACTAATGTTAGAAAAATAAAAATTACATAAACTAACATGAAATAAGTATTGTAAGAGTTTCCTCCTATCTGATTGGAGAAAAACATAGGTTTTGTAGCCCAATTTAAAATAATATCCACTTGTTGATAAGATCGCTCATGAACCGCTTGTTTTGTGATTTTTCGTTGATTGCACTGTTGGATCTTGAAATTTCTTTTGTGTTTTATTGAGAAGGTAGTCTAGGATAATCTAAATAGTAAGATTTATGAGATTTGATTTGGAACAGAGTGCCTAATTGGATTTAGGTCTCTTGTTTCAATTTGAGAGAGGAGAGAGAAAATGAAAGAAAAGAGATTTTTTGGAGTCTTGACCACTCATTGCATGTTTTTTGGCCTTTGGATTCATTTGTGGGCCCCACAAAGATGTGGAAGGACCATTTTGCCCTCTTATGGAGAAAATTTCGTTTTATTCTCCCAAAATCGGAATTGAGCATACTTAGTGGCGTTGGAATCGTATTTCTGAGTATGTTCTAAATATTGAAGTCTTAGATCATGGTTATGGGTAAAATTACCATTTTACCCTTTTATTCATAAAAATAGAAAAAATAGCAATTTTACATTTTAACTCAGAATTGAACGTACTTAGTGTCATTTCAATCAATTTTTCGAGTACATACATAATTTGTAAGTTTTAGATCATGTTTTAATATCTTTAAAAAGAGAATTTCCAATAACCTAATATTCTAGCCTAGAATTTTTGAAAATTCAAACTAAATTGATTTTCTCAATCAATTTACAAAAATTGGGTTTGTTACACAGGGTATCTTTACTAATCTATTTGAAAATGGGAATGTGGTAGTAGTTGTTTTTATCTTACTGAGTCTTAGTTGCTCATAGACAGAGTATGGCAACAATTTAACACTAGCCCCAAGGTCAAGAAGTGCCCTAACTATGACATGTTCTCCAATAATGCAAGAAATTGTAGGGAACCCTGGATCTTTAAATTTCGATGGGGTCTTGTGTTGTATCAAAGAGCTCACTTGCTTGGTAAGAAAAGCTTTCTTTTGTACATTGAACTTTTTCTTTTTGGTGTAGAGCTCTTTCAAGAACTTGTCATAGGTAATATATATTTTATTGCATTGAGCAATGGAATTTTAATTTGTACATGTTTAAATACATCCATTAGCTCATTGAAATTTGTGCCCTTTCTAGCCTTGTTCAATAACTGAGGGAATGGGGCCTTGGGCACGTATGCCTCCACTTTATGTTTATCAGGAGATTTCTATCTTTTATCTTTCTCCTATGTTTGGGTTGCCTCCTTTTCCTCTTCAGTTTCCTAAGCCTACCCAACTTTGTTGTTGATCTGATGATCATTCCTAAGGGTGTTATAGACTTGGCATGCTTATGAGGGTTGTGAGTTTAAGAACTTGACCCTATCTCAAATTGGCCCATAGGGTTAGTGATGGGTTGACCAGGGAACAGATCCTTTCCTCTATCTTGTAATGTGGTAGACAATTGGTTAACTTACATTTCTAACTTGGCAATGGCTTGAGAGTTGACATGGGTGGTATGTCGACTATCATTATGAAATTGGTGTAAGGCCTTTTTTGCGTCTTCATTTTTCTTTAATGATCTTTCAATGAGGGCTTGAATGTTTTCCTCAAAAGATGGTTTCTTTGGTTGCTGAAATTGTTAGAAGCGAAGTGGTTGTTGAGGAATTATAGCTCTAGGAAAGTTTTGTGTAGGGGGTTCACACATGGTCCTCCCTGGTAGTTATTCTTTGACCATTAAAAGTTTGGATGCCTATGTGATGACCCAGGTTTTCGTAACACGTTTTGTAATGTATTTTGAAAGGCAGGGCCCTTAATAGTGTAAATTTTTTTCGCAAAACAAAGCAGCAGAAATTCTTTTCTTTAGAACTTGTTTTGTAAAACCCAAGTCATCACTTCATAACATAACATAAGTAGAATTTTGTACAAGATAAAATTCCATTGAAGGAATATACTTTTATTAAATTCCAGAATCCATCCAGTGGTTCACAATACAGCCAAATCCATTACAATACTTGGTCCAAATTACATAATCCAAACTCAAAGCTCACCATACAATGAAACTCTCATTACAATACAACACTCTCAAACAAAGCTAAATACATGTCTTCAAAGGTATACCTTGAAGATTATTCTCTTCAAGTCTTCTATCGTCTTGAGCTCCTAACTCTCCTTCCTTGTATCTGAGATATTGCAACATTTACAATATCTCAGCAAGCAATGCTTGGTAGGGGATTCAAGAAGCATAATAATTGACAATGTAATTCCAATACTTCATAATCCCATTATCCCTAAACATATTCATGTCTCTACTCTTTACTTTGTATTTATGTACATTCATATACATACATACTATACATGGGTGAATCAATTAAATTTATGAAAGTCATCAAATGTCATTCCTAACTAAGCTGATCAATTCTCTCCATAATGAGAATTCAATATTTCAGCTAATCTTACATTGGGAATTTCCCTTCTTGGAAAATATTGGTAATATACAATTACCTAGCATTTCATTATGCTAAAACATAAGGAATTTCACAATGCCTACTCTCATATGCATCATAGTGCAAAATAATCAAAAGGGCTACCATGCTGTAGTCTGATCCATACTAGCGAGCTCGGATAACTACCCTGTTCACCACTGATACCATGGTGGAAAATATTATGTCACTGCCCATATGGGGGGATAGGACTTTCACATTGGTGGCCTTCCCATAATTTCCCCACCCAACTTTTAGCCTCTCATAGGGCAAGGTATCATCAAATCATCAAATTTCAAGGAGCAGGTAGCCAAACCCTTATAACTCCGCTAGCATAGCATCCCCCTAGGCTTATGCCTATTAAAACAAACTCACAAGCCTCCAAGCTTGTATGTAAAATAGATTTCATACATATCAGACCATCTGTTTGTTTACTTAGAGCTAAAATATCTTCTAGTTCCCTATTCACTTATAGTCTAGTCTTTAACCATCTTATATGTGTTTGGTTGGATCATAAGGTTTTCAGGGGATTTAATACAAGTATTAACAATTACTCTTGTCAACATAAGGTCATGGGTTCAATCATGTTCATCCCATGTAATTGCATTCATCAAATCCTCCTACCTTCAAGGAGTGATCCCTTTTCCCAAATCTTCCATGATCCTGACTGATGTATGTAATATGTACATCTATACATGTTGTCAATATATATATATATTATGAACAATCCTATTGATCACTAGATCTGATGTTTAGAATGATCTTTAGATCATTCATATCTAAGTATTTTTCTATCTCTAAGTCTTTGTGTGTCCATCTTGTTGATCCTGATGTTTCACGGATCCATTGATTGACAATCTACACATGTTGATAAAGATCAAGGTCCTAGATCTTTTATCATCTAGTTCTTCTTTGATCTAAGTTTAGTTATTGGATCATCCCTAAGGAGGATGATCTTGGTTTTCTTCCTTGAATCATCTTTGATCAAGGGTTTGGATTATCTAATCTAATGAACTATAACATGCATACTAATAAGCATGCATACTAAGTACAATATAATGTTCTTATTCTTATTGTTCTTGATCATCCAAGATCTAATGGATCTTGTTTGATCATCTTTATCTTACTTACAATTTTTATTAGGGTTAGGTAATTTACTAACCTTTTATGCTCTTACTATTATTATTCAACCAGTTAATGTTTTGCTAGTTGAAGGTAACTTATTTAGGCCTAAGTTTAGACTGCTCCTCTTATTTCCAATTGTCTAAGGCTTACTAGCCGAATGGGTGAACACAAAGTGGTTACTTCAATCTTCATGTAAGGAGGCATTTAGACCTCACAAACATCAACGGAAGGTAGGGGAAGAGCGAGGCTCTATTAGATGACCCTCTTAACCACTATGTTCAACATTCACTAGAGTGACCATAGCTCAACCTTTCATAAGATTCCTATAAGCTTGTGGACCCTAAGTACTCTTTCTAATAGATTTTAATTAAGCCCATGAACATTTACAATGTCATTCATGGGGTTTATTATTCTCCTAGTTTGGGCTAAGGATTTGATAATCCTTATATTTCCTACTAACTATAGCCCTTACTAATGTTAAGTCAAAGTCATTCCTTCCTCTTATGTGTTCATGAAACTCTAATTTTCAATTAGATTACATTTTTGTGACTTATGCTCATTATATCTCAACAACTACTTAACATTTAAATCTACTAATAAAATTTGACAATAATTAAATCATAAACTTTAAAGCATGACTCCAATGTAAATTTAACAAACATTTATACTAACATGCTCCCTATGAATGTAACTTAACCTAATGGAATAAAACTATACTTAAACTAGCATGATCCTAAGTTATGAAATATATGAAATTTTATTAGTAATCTACTAGAATCATGCTAGAATATCAAATTCAATCTAACTAGGCCCTAAGATAATTAAATTTCTAGCCTATTATAACAATTTAATAACATTTAGAGCATATCATGTAAAATTTAAGAATTACACTATCATGCTTCCTAATTTATAACATAAATCACATGTACAATCCTTTTATCAAAAATACATGTAAATTAATTAGATTAAGATTATTAGAAACTTTTACTTATGATCCAACCATTAGATCTTAGATATTTTCCTTTTTATTAAGGGTTTTAGCTATATTTAGGGGGTTTTCTTTATTAAGGTCTAAAGATCATATTGATTTGTTTTTGTCATAATCCATCCATGATCTTATTGGATTTCATCATATCAACATCCATTCCATCCATCCCAAGGATCTGATCACACTTGATCTTATTGATCAAGTGGGTCCCTTTGAAATTTTTAGGGTTTTTCCACCATAGTGGTTAAATCCCTTAATATCTCTTAGATATGTCCAAATAAACCATTTGGATAACTTAATTTAAATATTACATTATTATTAAAACATATTTACAAGATCTGATCATCTCAGATCTTGAAGATCTTGGCAATTGAAAACTTGTTTCCTAAATATAGAAAGTTTTATTACATATTTTCTCCATTTTATCATTTCATAAGAAAATAGAGGTTGTAAGATTTCCATAGCCTCTTTCAGATCTCAATTTTGAGTTCATATGACTCCAAAATTAGATCTAGAAATTCACAGTCCATTCCTAGGGCCTAGATTTGATTTGGGCCCATCAGAATGGACGGCCTAGATTAGTCGGGCGGAATCGAGCCGGGCGGAATGCTCGGTTTGTCCTGCGTGTCCATCGTTGATGAGAGATGAATGCTCCCTCCCATGATGTCCATGGACGCGTGCGGGACGACGTCGCATGCCGTACGTGGGCGTGTGTGTGGCGTCTCGCACGCTGTCCATGGAACTTGGTTTGATCGGGGGATCGGACAGTTCGTTTGGACCGTCCAATCAATCCCTTCTCAATTGAGGGCCCAAAACTCCATGAAATTTAGTGAAAATTTTATCCTAGGGGTTTTGGACCCTTCTGGATCAATTGGTAAGGTCATATTTTCTATTTGAGTCCTCAATTGTCCTAAATTGAAGGTTCTGTTATTTACTTTATTTTTTATTATTTTTCACCCAATTAAAATTACAGTAAATTATAAATTTCATCAAACAATAATAAAAATGTCCAGGAAGTAGTTTCACCTACCTGATTGGAGAAAAATGTAGGTTATATGGTCCAATTTAAAAGAATACCTATTTTGATGATAATATAGCCAAAGATCCACCTTTATTGCGATGTTTTTGATGGTGAGATTTTTGATATTGGATCTAGAACAGAGTGCCGAATTGAATTTAGGTCTCTTGTTCCAATCTAGAGAGAGAAAAAGAAAATGAAAAGAGGGAGATTTCTTGAGAGTTTTGGGTTTTTGCAGATGGATCTAGGTCTAAATTTGCAAGGAAAGTGATGACTATGTTGTGTTTGTTCAAATAAGGCCAATAGGTACCAATTAGGTACATATTCTACATTGCAAGGCTTTATTAGAATTTCAAGAATTGTGGGAGTTTCTACTCATGCTTGCCATTGAGAAGTGTCCATCAAAGGCATGGTACCCAACAACTCATTCATCTTCTCAATGGATGTGTCTTCATCAAAGTCATAAAAATGAGTGGGAGGTTTTGGGTTAGATGTTTATAAAGATTTATTTTCTTCATTAATGGAAATCTCTTCATCATAATCGTAAGGAGCAGGACATGGCTCTAGTAGATACAAGTTAAAGGGTTCTATGGATGGTTGTGGACTTTATGGCTTAGAATAATCATAAGATATTTCCATCCTATTGTCAATAATAAATGGATTTTTAGTATCCCTAATTTGTTTCATTATCTTAGTCCTTTCAACAATGTTTTTATCAATATTTTTGCATATTAGTTTCATTTCTACAATTATTCCTCGATCTCTCTTTTCATTTCCTCAGTTTCCTTTTCAAGGGTAGCCATTTTTTGTTCCATTCTCTAAAAAATTTGTTGCATTTTCTCTTACAATGGTGGTTCTTCATGCTGTAGAGGAAATGACTCATAGGGTTGGTATTGTGGTGGCATTGGGATACTGAAAAAAGGCTGAGTAGGTTGAACCCATGATGGTTGTCCCTGATAATCTGAATAATCATAGTAGTGTTGATCAGGGTAGAACCATTGTGGTTCTCCCTAATATTAGTAATTCTAGGACCATGGTTGTTTGTGATGCCTAGCCCATCCATTGTAGTCTTGGTAATTTGTCTTAAGATAAAACTTACTAGTGTATGTGAATGCATTAAGTGCATCAATTGGCTCATAATAGTATTCATTGTATGTGGAGCTTGACGACGGTAATGAAGAAGTGGGATAGGAATGCTTAGAATAAGTATTATTATGGTTCTAAGGTTGTGGTGCCGCTTGCCTAGAAGCTAATATCCTAGATAATTGACTTTCCATAATATCTAGCCTATCCATCAATATATCTAATCTATGAAATCTTTCCCCTTCTTGATAGGCTATTGTTCTTAACTTTGTATACAATGAGACAAATCATTGTATACAACGAATGTGTTTTTTTTTTTTTTTAATGGAAAACCTTAACAATATGAAACTAAATGCTAGTCCTAAGATAATTGATGCAAAATGAAATCCTAGTAAGCACTAATAGAGTAGTGTCTTGATTATGTTTGTTTAGTGCATAGGTGGTAGCTTCTTAGACCTCGATCTAGATAGCTTGTCCTTCTATCCAAATTTGATTGATGCTTACTAATTAGGTTCTGCTCAAAAGTAGTTAATACAATCTTCATGATAGGAGGCATTTAGGCCTTAACTAACATTAATGAAAGGCATGGGAAAATCATTGGATTTTAAGACACCCACTATAATTATAGTGCTCAAAAGCTACTGGAGTGATAATAGATCGTGTCCTTCTAAAAGGGTCTTATGTGCTCGATACCCTGAGTCTTTTTCTACTTGATTTTAAATTAATATTCAAGGGTTGGGATCATAGCATACAAGGATGTTGATTGATTCCTAGGTGAGCCAAGGAGCTAGTTATGAAATCTAGTCGTTATCTTATAAGGGTTGTTATGGGGCCCTTAGTATCATTATTTCGATTACACCATAAACAAATAAACATGCAACAATCCTAAGTAAAGATATGGAAATTTTATCAGTGAATGATCATAATCTATATGATCTATACTACCATCCAAATGAAAAACTAAACTAAATGTAAATTAAACTAAAAAGAAAGTTGAGGGATACTTACAGTTGGGTTTCTAATGAAGATCAAGTGTGGGCCACCATACCCCACACTTTCCTTGTATTATTACAACCCATTTAAAAATAAAATTGAAACAATTGCAAATTATAATGGGGCCTTAGTACAAGTTTCACTCCAAAGTCCAAACTAGAATAACAATAAAAACCTAATCTAAGATGATTAAGCCATGGTCCATAGGATCACCACCGCTCCTTTGCTAATTTCCCTTGCACAAAAATCAAAGAAATTTGGTCATTATGAGGAAAATAGCAAATAAATGCAAAAATGTGTAGAAATAAAGAAAAAACCCTAATCTAATGCACCTTAAATATAGACTAAAGGAAAATAATCTAAAGTATGAAATACTACACAAATGTCACAACTCCCTGGCAACGACACCAAAAACTTATTGTTGTTTTAAATAAACTAGCAAGCACACGAATTGTTTACAATATAGCACACTTAGTGAGGTCGATCCCATGAGGAGTTGGACTAATGTGATACTAGGGATCCCTACTTTAAACTATCTAACCTAGCCAAATTCAAGTGATTTTTAACCTAAACTAAGAATGGAATCTGCAACATAAAAATTGGCAACTATGAGAAAACAAGAAACATGTTAAATTGAAACTTTCCTAAAATACGCACTTTGTAAAATTAAACTTTCCTAAATTCAAGATTTTCTAATTTTATGACTTTCCTAAAATAAAAACTATCCTAAAGTGAAGATTTAACAACTTTCTTGAATTAACTTTCCTAAGCATGAAATTAATCAACTAGTCTATGAAAAACATGCTTTAACCTATACTTTCTTAATCACGCAATTGTCTAAGAAATGCAATGGGAATCAAGAGTATTTGCTTTAAGACCTAACAACAAACTAAACAAGATCAACTTAATTACTTTTTCCTAGTTGAATGAATGCCATAACTTGGAATCTGTTCGCTCACCAAATCAATCAAAGTTATGTGTTCCCTCCATGGCTTACATGCATAGTTCCAACATGTTTTGATAAGTGCATTTCAAGCAAGAGACATGGAATATTAAACTATGGATTTACAAATAAACAAGCAATTCAACAAGATTTTCCAACTTCAGCACTAAAGCCCCTCTTAATCATGCATTCCATCATTGGATTGGATGCATGGTTTTAGAGGTCATTTAATTAGATTGCTGGAAATTCTAGAAGTAGACATTCATGCCCTTAATATCCCATCAACATAAAGCAAACGATTAAGAAGAAGCAGGATCAATAATCAAGTAAAAAGCATTTCATTAATCATCAAAAGTTGTATAGCATACAATGGATTACATGGAAGATTGCTTTCCACTTTTGAATGAAACACACCACTATCCCTTCTAGCTTGAATTGAAAAACAAATACTAACAAAGATTCCTCCTCCAACAAAGCTTGATATTCAAAGGAAATCTTGTGGCATATACACAAAGATCAATGGAGATTAATGAAAAATAAAGCTAGAAGTTAAAGGAATCTAAAAGAGAACTCAGAAGCTATGAAAAGAAAAAGGAAAACTACATTCAAGATGATTTTCTTTGGCTGTCACTCCAAGGAAAAACTAGCCTTGAATCTTTTTTTTAAGGCAGGGAAAGATCAAAGGAAAATAAGCAAAAGCTAGCATGAAAGTTCAAGATCACAAAAGAGAGAACAAGGGAAGGGAACCAACCTTCAGAGAACATCAAACACCTTAAAAAAAGATATGGAATGGTTTGGAGAGATCCCTCACACCCTAGGAAAAGAAGTAGTACCCAAATAAGATCCCCAAAACAAATCAAAAGAGAGGACAATGGAGAATAAGGAAGTAGACATCTCCTTCTAAGGGTGGAGGCATCTTTTTTCCTTTTGTGAAAGTTGTCCTCTCTCTTTTTTTTTTTTGTGGAGTTTTATACTTTTTCTCCTATTTTCTCTAGGGTACCCTATATTAAGGTATGGTGGGGATGAAATGAAGACATATTGGATGGTTAAGATGAGTAGGAGACTATGGTTTCAAAAGAGGAAAGTGAGGAAAGGTGGCTGCCCTTTTTTGTAGTGGAGTAGGTGGGACAAACCGTCCTTTTAGGAAAGGGACGTAGAAGAGATGGGAAGAAGAAAGGAAAGTGGGAGGAGAGATGGGTGTAGGAAAACTTAGGAAAGTGAAGTGATTTGTAAATTTTTTATTAGTTGAATGGTTTCTTAAAGACATGGGATTGGTTGGGTGGTTAGGATAGTAGTTTAGGAAGGTGAAAGTATTATGGAATGGTGGGACTTTTGGATGGAAAGTCAAACTCGTGGTGGTCTTTGGTGGCAAGGTGAAAATTTACGAAAAAGTGAGAAAAATACCAAAAATGGGTTCCTCTTATCCCATTGGTCCACATGCCCTCTTATTTTAGTAGATTTTCCTTTAATTATCTCATGGATAACTCTCTTGAATCTCCTCCCATTGTAACCTTCCATTTAGCTTAGTTTGATAGATTAGATGGCTAACTTTGAAAGCTTCATGCTGGCTTATGAGGCTTCCTTGCCTTGTTTTCTTGGCTTAAATGGCTTGTATGATTTTCTTGAATTCCTTAGCTTACCACCTTCTACCATGGCTTATATGGCTATGGTGGCTTAAGTGGCTTCCATGCAAAGGTGGCAGAAATACATGGCTTACTTCATGGGCCCACTTTGGCCATCTTTAGCTACTTTAATCTCATCCTTTGTTGGTCCATAAGATAATCTTGGCCTTTGGTTTACATTGAAGTGATAAATTTGAGGCTTTGACTCGATCTTTTGATCTTGATCTTCAACTTAATCCCAATTGATTTCGGCTGTTGGATCAACATCTTACATCCTACAAAAAGTGAAAAATCCTAGAAATTTTTTTGATTAATCACATACTTACCTTGGATTAGCTTTTGGACCTACAAAATAATAAACTTTTGCTTCATCAGGTAAAAGATGCATGTGTTATGAATTTTGGTCTAAAGGTCTAAATTAACACTATCAGTTGTAATACATGGGTACTAATTGGGTGGTTTTTATGCAAAATTAAACACTTATCAAAACGTGAAAACGTGGGGTCCTTCCCATTCGTTCACCTTGCATGCATATCTTATTTTCTTTCCAATTATCCCTTAAAATTGCTTGAAATTGCCATGTGGCAGTGACTTGATTTGCTAAAATGGATTGTTGTCTTAGCTTTGATATCTTGGCTTGCTTGGCTTCCTTACCTTATCACCTTCATGGCTTGCATAGCTAAGGCAGCTTGAGTCGCTCCATGAAAAAGTAGTGAGAAGGCACGGCTTGTGCATGGGCCCATTTTATATGATGACCCGAGTTTTTGTAACACATTTTGTAATGCATTTTTCAAAGGTAGGGCCCTTAGTAGTAAATTTTTTTTGCAAAAAAAAGCAGCAAAAATTCTTTTCTTTAGAACTTGTTTTGTATAACCCAAGTCATTACTTCATACATAACATAAGTAGAATTTTTGTACAAGATAAAATTCCATTGGAGGAATATACTTTTGTCAAATTCTAGAATCCATCAAGTGGTTCACAGTATAGCCCAATTCCATTACAATACTTGTCCAAATTACATAATCCAAAACTCAAAGCTCACCATACAATGAAACTCTCATTACAATGCAATACTCTCAAACAAAACAAAACACATGTCTTCAAGGAGTATACCTTGATGATTATTCTCCCAAGTCTTCTTCAATCTTGAGCTCTCCTTCTCTGTATCTGAGATATTGTAAACATTCAAACATTCACAAGATCTCAACAAGCTATGCTTGGTAGTGATTCAAGAAGCATAATAATTTGACAGTATAATTCTAATACTTCATAATCCCATTATTCATAAACATACTCATGTATCAAACTCTTTACTTTATAATATATGTACATACTTATACATACATACTATACATGGATAAATCCATCAAATTTATAAAAGTAGTCAAATAACATTCCCAACTAAGCTGATCAATTCTTTCCACTATGAGAAATTAGTATTTTAGATAATACTATATTGGAAATTTCTCTTCTTAGGAAATACTGGTAATATACAATTACTTGGCATTTTATCGTGCCAAAACATATGACATTTCACTATGCCTATCTTATATGTATCATAGTGCAAAATAATCAAAGGACTACTATGCTGCATTTTGATCTGTAGTAGCGTGCTCAGATAACTGCCCTGTTCACCACTGATACCACTGTGGAAAATATTGTGTCACTGCCATATGGGGAGATAGGACTTTCACAGTGGTGGCCTTCCCATAATTGCCCCACCCGATTTTTAACCTCTCATAAGGCAAGGTATCACCATATCATCAAATTTTGAGAAGCGGGTGGCTAAACCCTCATAACTTCCCTAGCATAGCCTCCCAAGGCTTATGCCTATTTAAAACAAAACCACAGGCCTCCATGCTTGTATGTAAAATAGGTTTCATATGTATCAAACAATTTGTCTGTTTACTTAGGGCTAGAATATCTTCTAGTTCCATACTCACTTAGAGTCTATTCCTCAATTCTAACTTAACCATTTCATATGTGTTTAGTTGGATCATAAGGGTTTCAGGGGATTTAATACAAGTATTAACCTTACACTTGTCAACATTTCTAGATATAAGATCATGTATTCAATATGTACATCCCATGTAGATGCAGTCATAAAATCCTCCTACCTTCAAGCAGTGATTCATCTCTTCAGACCTTCCATGATCCTGATGGATGTATGTAGTCTGTAAATCCATACATACTGTCAATATTTATACAATCTGAATAATCCTATATTTTTTATCCTATCTATATTCTTTGTTTAGTCTTGTCCTTTGATATAAAGGTTCTAGATCTTTTGTCCTATCATGATCCATCTTCCTTAGATAACGTCTATCCTGTTGATCAATAGATTTGATGGCTAGAATGATCTTCTAATCTTTCAAATCTAAGTATTTTCTATTCTAAGTCTTTGTGTATTCCTTTCCTTAATCTTGATCATTCATAGATCCTTTGATCAATAATTTATACTTGTTGATAAAGATCAATAGCTTAGATCTTCTATCATCTAGTTCTTCTTTGATCTAAGTTTAGCTGTTTGATCATCCTTAAGGAGGATGATCTTAGTTCTCTTCCTTGAATCATATTTGATCAAGGGTTCAGATCTTCTATTCTATTTGATCTAAGATCTTTTAAATTATAAGCTATATATATCATCATCATCAAGAAGTATTTATTTCTTTTTATTGTTCTTGATCATTCAAGATCCCATAGATCTTATTTGATCATCGTTATCTTACTTACAATTTTTATTAGGGTTAGATAATTTACTAACCTTTTATGTTATTATTATTATTATTATTATTCAACTAGTTAATGTTTTACTGGTTGAAGATAACTTATTTCATCCTAAGTCTAGACTACTCCTTTTATTTTCAATTGGCTAAGGCTTACTAGCTGAATGGTTGAACACAAAGTGGTTACTTCAATCCTCATGTAAGGAGACGTTTAGACCTCACAAATGTCAACGAAAGGTAGGGGAAGAGCTAGGCTCTATTAGAGAACCCCCATAACCACCATGTTTAGCATTCACTAAAGTGACCTTAGCTCAACCTTTCATAAGGTTCCTATGAGCATTTTAACCCTAAGTACTCTTTCTAATTGATTTTAATTAAATCCATGAACATTTAAAATGTCATTCATGGGGTTTATTATTTTCCTAGTTTGGGCCAAGGATTTGATAATCCTTATATTATCCTAATAGCTATAGCTCTTACTAATATTAAGTCAAAGTCATTCACTCATCTTAATTGTCTATGAATCTCCATATTCCATTAGTTTACATTTTTGGTGATTTATGCTCATTATATCTTAACAATTACTTAACAATTTGACTCTACTATTAAAATTTGACAATAAATAAATCATAAAGTTTAAAGCATAAATCCAATATAAATTTAACAACTATTTATACAAACATGCTTTCTATGAATGTAACTTAACCTAATGAAATAAAACTATACTTAAACAAGCATGATCCTAAGTTACAAAATACATGAAATTTACTGCTAATTAAATGGAATCATGCTAAAATCTCAAATTTAAACTAACATAGCCCTAGGATAATTAAATCTATCAACCTTTTATAATAATCTAATAACATATAGGGCATAGCATGCTAACATTCAAGAATTATACTATCATGCTTCCTAATTTACAACATAAGTCACATATGCAATTCTATTATCACATGAAAGACAATTAAACTAATTTGATTAAGATTATTAGAAACTTTTACTTATGATCCAACCATTAGATCTTAGATCTTTTCCTTTTAATCATGTGTTTTAATTAATTTTAGGGCGTTTACCCCATTAAGGTCTAAAGATCATATACCTTTGTTTTTGTCATATTTAATCCATGATCTCAATGGATTCCATCATAATCCCATTCACTCAATCTATCCCATAGTTCTGATCATGCTTGATCCTATTGGTCAAGTGAGTCCCTTCGCATTTTTAGGAATTTTCTACCGTAAAGGGTAGATTCCTTATTTTATGTTAGATTTATCAAAATAAATTATGGATATTACTTGATTTCAACATTATATCGTCATTAAAATAGATCTCCAAGATTTGATCATCTCAGATCATAAAGATCTTCGAAATTGGAAGCTTATTTCCTAAATATAGAATGTTTCATGAAGAATTATCTCAATGTTATGATTTCAAAAAAAAAATAAATATTACAAGCTTTCCATAGCTTTTTTTCGATCTCAATTTGGAGCTTAGATGACTCCACAATTGATGACTGAAGTTCATAGTCATTCCTAGGGTCCAGAATTGATCTGGGCCCAATAGAATGGATGGCTGGGATCAATCGGGTGGCGTGGGTCTAGTTGAGCGGAGTGGGCTGTGCTCCCATCACTAGGACATAGGCGGGAATGCATTGCCCAGGATTGCATCGCTCGGTGGGTCATTCCATTGGTACGTTGCCGCATACGAAAATGCTCCCACAGGGCGTGTTTACATGCGGCATTTTGTTGTGCATCCCAAGAATTGGATCTTCTTAGGAAGATTGGATTGTCCATTTTGGACCATCCAATCTATTCCTCTTCAATCAAGGGGTCAAAACTCATTAAATTTAGTGAAACTTCTACCCTAGGGGTTTTGGACCCTTGTGAATAGATTAGATGGCCCAGATTTTCCATCTGAGCCCACCATCATAACGAATTCAAGGGTTCTTATCCTTACTTGATTTTTATAATTTTTTAATGTAAAAATAATTTTAGAAAAATAAAAATTACATATACCAACACGAAATCAGTATAAGAATAGCTTCCACCTATCTGATTAGAGAAAAATATATATTTTGTAGCCCAATTTAAAGAATTATCCTCTTGATGAGAAGATAGCCTGGTAAGCATTTGTTTTGTGATTTTTCATTGATTGCACCATTGGATCTTGAAATTGATTTGGGGGTTTTGTAGATAAGGTAGTATAGGACAATATGAACGGTGTGATTTGGAATAGAGTGCCTAATTAAATTTAGGTCTCTTGTCCCAATCTAGAGAGAGGAGGGAGAAAGTGAAAGAAGAGAGAGTTTTGGGAATTTGGGAATGAATCTAGATCTAGTTATTTAAGATAATTTAATGAACATTTTTGGAGGATTTTTGGGGGTGCATTTATAGATGTTTTTGAATTTTTCATTATTACTTGTAATAATTATGTTTCAATTCTTTTGAGTATTAAATTAACATTGGATCCTCCACTACCACCTCCTTCTCCACTAGCAGTTGGTAGTGGTTTGACTACTCATTACATGTTTTCTGGCCATTGGATTATTTTGTTGGCCTCTTGTGGGCCCCACAGAGTTGTGAAAGGACTATTTTGCCCTTTTGTGGAGAAAAATCTATTTTATTCTCTTGAACTCGGAATTGAACGTACTTAGTGGTGTTAGAACTGTATTTCTGAGTACATTCTAAATATTGAAGTCTTAGATCTTGGTTATGGGTAAAATTATCATTTTACCCTTTTATTCATAAAAATGAAGAAAATTAGGAATTTTTCATTTTAACTTGGAATTGAACGTGCTTAGTGTCATTTCAATTGGTTTTTTGAGTACATTGATAATTTCTAAGTTTTAAATCATGGTTTAATATCTAAAAAATATAATTTCCAATAACTTAATATTCTAGCCTAAAATTTCTGAAAAATCAAACTTTATTGATTTTCTCAATCAATTTACAAAAATTGGGGTTATTACATTTTAAGCACCCTTAATTTCTTCCAATTGTTTCCATTACTTGTCTTAGAGATAATATTGATCCTTAATTACACCTTGAAGTGTTGAAAATGGACTTAGGCTTTTCCTTTGCTCTTGATCTTGACTGTTGGATCTGCATCTCAACTTTACAAAAGGTTAAAAGCTTTAATTAAATCCTAAAAAATTATGATTATTGACTCACTTGTTGTGGATTAGCCTCTAGACTTGAAAAATATTAAAGTATTGAATTATTAGGTTAGAATTGCATGTGTTAAAAATTTTAGCCAAAAACCCTAATAGTAACACTATAAGTTGCACATGGCTACTAATTAGATAACTTTTGTACAAATGTGAACACTTATCAACAGGGTTTTCCATAGACCAATCCATAGGGTGACATGCTATAGGGTTTTTAAATGTAGTACAGTTGGCCCATATTGCATCATTAAATCTTAGTGATCCAGTCTTCCCAACTATGATTAATTGTCTTATCTAGCATCCACTTTATCTTCCTATTTGATCCTTCTACATGTCTACTAGTTTGAGGATAGAAGGGGATAAAAATGCTATGGGGTAACACCATATTTTTTCATCCAGTTCTTGATAAGTAATCAATTTTGTATAAAAAGTACCTAATCAGTATTCCATGTGCTATAAATTAGAGAATAAAAGTCTAGGGTTTTTTCCAAATTCACAACACATGCATTTTTTACCTAAGAACTTAAAAGTTTGATAATTTATATATTTAGAAGCTAATCTAAAGTATGTAAAATTTCATAAATTTCTAGGATTTAATTAGGATTTTTACTTTTTTTTGTAGGAAGTGAAAAGATGATTCCATGACCTAAATGAGAATTGGAGCCATACATGATGTTTCCTAGTATGAAACCTAAGGAAGCTAAGCTACTCAAGCTTTGAATACACTTAAGCCATCAAGGAATGAGCAATTAAAATGAGCCATGAAGCTAAGGATGAATGCCACATGGAGCACACATTTGGGGGAGAATTGGAGCCATACATGATGTTTCCTAGTATGAAACCTAAGGAAGCTAAGCTACTCAAGCTTTGAATACACTTAAGCCATCAAGGAATGAGCAATTAAAGTGAGCCATGAAGCTAAGGATGAATGCCACATGGAGCACACATTTGGGGCATCAAAACAAGCAACTATCCCATGTTAAAAGTGTGATTTTTGAGGGATTTTGGGAGAAAATTGTAAAAGGTAAGATGATCATGCATTGAGGGACCTATCAAGAGAGAAAACTCCACTTTCCTAATCTATTTCCTAACCCCAATCCACACTTTACCCTATGGTTCTATGTTTTTTACTTAAGGAGAGAGCCACCTTCCTAGAAGGTGGCACCTCCGCCTTTGTTAAGTTAGCAATTACAAGTTGTTTCCTAGTTAGAAAACCCCTAGATCTATCTCTACTCAAAGCACATCAAACCTTAAGTTTTTCCTAATTTTTTCATCTTTATTTTCTTTATTCTTGAATCTCTCTTCCCACCATGCAAAACCACCTTAAGAAGGGGGTTGGAGGCCATAGTTTCTCCTTAAGAAAAAGATGCCTCCTTCCTCTAACTTAGGAAACCAGCCAGCCCGTAACTCTTACATTATCTTGATTGCATCACTCCCACCTAACTTTCTTCCCTTATTCTCCACCTCAAACTGAGATCTAGATCTCCTTCCATTTCTTAGATTAAATCTTCACATGCCCATGGAGTTCCACATTTTTTTTCCAAGTAGAGGTTGGTTGAGACGATCTTGAAGTTACACTCGATTCCTTGACTGATCTTTGGAGCTAGACCTTGGCATTCTTTTGAGCTATTATTCCTTTGGATTTCTTACTTAATTATTTTATTATTTGCTTTCCAATTCTAGGTTAGAGATTTAGTTTCCTTTCTTTAATTTCATTGTGTTTTGCTTGTGTTTCTTACTCTATTTCCACACTTCTTTTTCCATCTTTCTTGTTCTCTCTTCTTCACTCCATTCCACAAGTTTATCTTTGTTATTAAATCAAGATCTAAGTTAACTCTTCTCTGATAGTGACAACCAAGGAAAGAGATATCTTAGAGCCTTGGGTTCACCTCTTTGAATTCCACATTTTCTACCTTGTTATTTAGCTTAGTTTAGGTGCATTTTCATTACTATAGTTCATCACCTTTGCCATCTTCTCTCTTGAATTATTTTCTTGGTTTTATTTGCATGTTATCTTGCTTTAACTTGTGATCATTATATTTTATTTTTGTTGTTGTTTACATAAGGTTTAAAGGCTTAGTTTCTTGTCACAATTTTCAAATTTATACACTTGTTTTATGCTTCGAATTTTGATGTATTTTAAAATTATTCAATAAAATTCTTTGAGTATTCTTGTTATTGAATATTTTCATTAATAAGGTACTTTATATCTAGGTTGTTATCTTAGATAAAATTTATTGTTCCAGTTGTATTATATTCTTGATTTGATTTAAGTTCTTAGTGCTTAAAATCTGAAATTTTTTCTCCTTAATCATTATGCTTTGTTTCCATCCATTAAAACATATTATTTTCTTGAATCCTTAGGAAAAAATTTAGTTTTTTAGGTTGTATAATTTCATATCTTAGTTTTCATGTTTATTTCCATTAAAATCATCAATTCTAGCCATTTTTAGACCCTTGAACCATGCACACAGTCTATGGATCATGCGCATGGAACTTGGGCTAATTTTCAGTGATATTTTTTATTTTTACTTGTTTAATATTATTTTAGTATGTTTTAATTAGTTATTCAAATTTAGTTTAGGTTTAGAATTTTTTGCTTTGGAATTTTAGAAAGTTTCTTGTTTAGGAAAATTTTAAATTAGGAAAGTTCCCTTTTTAGTAATTTCCTTAAGTTAGTTGCCTAGTGTAATTCACTCTTGTTTTTCATTAGTTTATTGTGTTAAGTGCATGTTGGTTAGGTTAGCACCTAATTCCACTATTAGTTTAATTTTAGCCATTTTTCTTTAATTGTAGTTTCTAATTTCATGCATTTAGTTTCCTAGTTTAAATTCAAATCAATTCAATCTCTCTCTTTGGATGAATTTAAGTACTTTAAATAAGATCCATCCAACAAATAAATTTGTGAGATTCCGCTTGGGTTTGACCTCTCTCACATGCAATACTACTTTGATTCATGCTCTTGTGCTTGCACTTATCTACCATATGTTGGATAGCATATCGATTGCATTAATTTGCTTTCTTATACTTGCATTGCATGTTTATTGGTTTATGATGAATGGAAAATAATGTTAGTAAGGGCCCCACAAGATTAACAATGATCAACAAGACATCTCATTAGAATGAGGATTGTTTGCTTGCATTGCATATGGAGTTAGGAGTCATTTATATTTAAGTTTTTACTTTAGTGCATGCAAGAACATTGATCTTAGAACACTAAGTTAATACCATTAGATCCTGGGATTGAACATACCCATAGGCAAGGGGTGAGGAACCAAGTTACCAAGCCCATATGGTTGAACCATCAGTAGTAGTTGAGCAAAAGGCTATGAGAGATTTAGGTACACCACTCCAATTGAACACTTCATCATGCATCACATTGCTACCTACCAATGTAGGCCACTTTGAACTTAAACCTAGATTCATATAGTTGCTCCCATGTTTCTATGGTCATGAGGAATTCCTTGATATTTGTACTATAGTCAAGTTCAGTAATGTCGCAGATGATTCTATTAGAATTATGTTATTCACTTTATCATTAAAGAATAAGGCCAAATCATGGCTAAATTCTTTAGAGGTTGGTTCCATTGACACATAGGACCAAATGTCTAAAAACTTCTAAACATGTTCTTTCTTGTTCATAAAATCAGTGCCCTTCATAGGAAGATCATTAATTTCCAATGGAGAGATGATGAGAATACTATGAATGTTGGGAGAGATGGAATGAATTGTTACAAAAGTATCCCAACCATGGTTTTAAAAAGCAAGTTTAGTACTTTTATGAGGCATTGACACCTCAAAGTAAATAGATGGTAGATGTAGTTAGTGGAGGTCCCCTTACAATGAAAAGTGAAACAAGGCTGGGAAATTTTCCAAACTTTAGTAGATAATACCCAACAATTAGATTATTTTCATAGAAGAGAGAGACATGCCCTACCACAAAAGAAAGAGTCTTTTATGAAGTTGAAGTACCAACAAACATGTCATATAAGATTGACTCTATAGTAAACACAATTGAGTCTTTGGGTGGGAGAATGGCAAGTTTGAAACTATGTTCTATGTTCAAAACTTTCTTAATTGCCACAAGAGGCTTGCGCTATTTGTTTTAGCCTAGCCCATTTCAGTATGGCTTGTCCATCAAAGCAACTGTACCCTAAATATCTTTTAGAACAAGCAAATGCTCTTAGTGCATATCACAACCTTGGAAACAACAATCCATACTTTGAGTCCTTTAATTTAGGATGGACCAGGCTTCCCATTTTGTCATGGTTTAAGAATAATTATTAGGGAGGTACATTTGTGAACCCCTATGTTCAGAACTTCCCTAGAATTATAGCTTTCCAGCAACCACTAGGTTTTGAAATTCCTCAATAATCAAAGCAACCATCAAATGCGGATAGTATCCAGTTTCACATGAAACAAAATCAAGACTAATAAGGCTTTGCATCAACCCTAGAATGAGAGTCGATAAAATATGACCAGGATAGAGATGCAAAATAAGCCAATTGTTTGCCACTTTAAGTGAGAGGGAGAAACGAAAGTTTCCTAGTAAGCCTATTCCAAACCCTAAGGGCTAGTTAGAAACAGGGTCTAGTTCACAAGACCAAAGACCCTATGAGGAAGAAAAGTCCATCACAATGCTTAGACGTGGCTGTTAGGTTGATAACAATGTATGGAAAGGAAAAAAAATAAATAGAGGAGAATGTACCAACTAAAATGTAGGAGAAAGAGACTAGACAAAAATCTCCTACTCCACCAGAGCCTATAGTGTAGGCAACTTATGTGCCTAAAGCCCCATTCCTTCAATTCCTCAAAAAGGCTAACAAAGAACAAATTTTAGTGAGATAATGGAAATGTTTAAACATTTACAAATAAATATTGTATTAATTAATGCTATTAAGGATATTTTTGCTTATGCCAAGTTTCTTAAATACCTTTACATCATAAAGTGAAAGTTCAATGTGTACAAGAAATCCTTTCTCACTGAGGAGGTGAGCTCTTTAATACAACCCCTAAACCCTTCTAAATTTAGAGACCCTCAGTGTCCTACCATTTCTTGTGTAATTTGAAATAATGTCATAGACATGGCATTACTTGATGTAGGGGCTAATGTAAATCCGTTGCCATTTTCTATCTATGAGTGCATGGTGACCTTAAGCCAACCAATACTGCTTTCTAGTTAGTAGATAGATTAGTTAAAATTTTGTATGGTATAGTTGAGGATGTGATAATATAGTACGTTGATTCTATTTTCCCATCAATTTCATTGTCAGGGATGCCCATCCTATGTCAGACTCTAATAGCTAGATCTTAGTTAATCTTGGAAGTCCATTTGTGCCAACATTCAATGTAATCATAAATTTTAGAAATGGTATATTGCAATTATCCTTTAGCAATATGAAAGTTGTGTAATGCCCGAGCAATTTACACTATTTTTAACAAAAATTGGACATTTTATAGGAAATAAACTGTGTTAAATGTTTTACTTTATTTAAAATAGTGAATGAAGAAATTTGTAAGGAAATTTGGTACCATTAGATTCTACTTGAAAAATGGAATCCAACACCTCAAAGAACGCCGAAAACGGAGTTCGTATGAAGAAATTAGGGCCGTTTAAAGATTAGGGGTATTTTTATAAATAAAAAAACAGAAAAGAAAAAGAACGAAAACGCAGGGGGACTGTTTTGATAACGGCACCCCCTGTCATTTTCCTCCTCTAGATTCCTCCAGAAACCCTCTTGTCTCGATTTTTCTAGAAAACACCACGGGAAATGGTGGCACCGCCATTGAGGGGCACCGCCTTCTTCCCTTTATAAATACCCTATCTCCCCCTCTCCCAAAACATGATTTTCTGGTCATTTAGGACTGGTGTTTCTGGCAAAAATAGGAAACCTAGTTCTCTGCGTTTTCCAGCAACGGCCAAGCCCGAGTCAGGCCGGCCATTCTCCCCATTCCCCTCTCTTCTCTTTTCTAGCCTTGCTCGACAATGGGGTTTTCCCCCCTTCTTCATGGGTTTCGGACAACACAGAATTTCGGTAGAGGGAAATGTATCACCGACGATAGGCGCTCCGTAGGCTACCCAGGTAAGCCACTTTTCCCTTTTTTCTCTCCGTTTTGCTTCCCCCAGGCCAAGATCCATGTCGGATCTAGTCTTTTTCCAGCCAAATTTCCTGGCCGAAAAATGTCCCAAGCTGGTTCAGCCGGTCCTGTACGAACCAAGCGTCCCAGGGACGCCATGCTCCACGTGCACCTTGGACAGGGTCCCTGGGATGGGTTCCAGGCATACGACAGTGTGTACACTGTCCCTAGTGTGGCCTTCGGGTGCGCGCGCGATGTGGGGCACAGGTCCTGGCTCGACCAGGGTGCACGGGGTGCCCTGGGAGTTGAGACGCACCATGCTACACCAAAGGTGCGTCCGTGCGATGCCATCCAGGATGCGCATCATAACACGTCACTTGAGCATGCGTGTGCACGTGCAAAACGCGATCCTTGGCACAACCTTTGGGTGCTTACGCATGTGAGGCGGTTGCGGTTCAACCGGGATGCACAGGTGTCCTGGGAACTGGGACACGCGGACCTAATGAGACTATAAAGTTAGGATCAGAGGACAATTTACAGAGTTTAACTATTGAATAGTAGATCCATATCATAGGATCTAGCCTGACAATGAATTAGGCAAGGACCATAGACCCTAAAAGGCAGATCTAGTGATCTAATGTCTAAATGGATTAAAATTGATAAGGACTCCTTGTATCCATTTATATCCTGGAGCTTATAAATAAGACCCAGGGACGGGTTGAGTGATGAAGGACACGACTCTAGGAGACTTTGAGGTAGGTGCTCTATCGCTACTAGACTTTTTAAAAGAGCCATGATCGTTTTGAGAATGCATGTTTTAAGTATGAGCATATGACTTGTTTAGCATGACTTATTTTATGACTTGTTTATCATATAAATGAATTCAGCATGCATATGATAAATACATTATGCATAAACATGTTTTATAAACAATTGCATATATTGCATGATCTGTGAGCGTTGAGTTCTTGAAAATTTGTAAGTCATCAGTATTCCAATTCGGCAGCGGTTTTTAATATTGATATTGAACATGATTGTTCAAACATGCGCATGTTTTAAAGAGCATATGATTTTAAACATAGTATGCATTGTAAAACTAGTAGTGATAGAATCCTACTGAGTATAGTATATACTCACCCTATCCTTAACATTTTTCAGGATAGTTCCATCCACGAGTAGAGGACACTTATGTTAGTGCTACGAGCAAGAAAAATCAAAAGGAGACAATTATACATGTAAGTAAACACTCTACCCTTTGGACATGTGTTTGTATTTATTTACAGTTGGGCTGTGAGCTGTGACTGGATAGACCTGGGAAGACATTTATGATTACAAAATTTTTCAAAAACTACTTTGACTGTTGTGAAAGCAAATGACACTCGGGGTTTTCAAAATGAGTTTAAAACTAAAGATTTTCCGCTGCATTGCATGGTTTTTATAAAATGGTTTTCAAATAGGGATGCATCTCCCCTTAGGAATTAGATATTGCATTTAAAAATGCATGGGACAACCCGGGTCATCACAGTTGGTATCAGAGCCCAGGTTTTATCCTTTCACAGCTAGTCTGGCATGTCCAAGGGTCATAGGCAATTGAGAAAATCAAGAAGAAGTAGTATAAATAAAAGTAGTAGAGATGACTACTTCTATTTGAAGATTACAATATTAATCCTCAAGGCATTTCACCATAAACAAATAGGTGAAAAAGAAGATGGGTCTAGCAAATACTTAGATATTGGATGGCTTAAATCTTATCAATAAGGATTGTTGTGTAGTAGTGCAAACAGGGAAACTCATATATGAATTAGATTATGATGAGAATGATGAATGAAGATGTTAGTGAACTTGTTAGTAGATAGTTCTAACCTGCAATAAAGTAATCTCATCAAAGGTGAGAAAATTGAAGAACCTAGATGGCTATCTTACCCTTCTAAAGAATATTAGAATATGAGTACACTATCATATGGTATGAGTATGATAGGGAATGTAAAAGACAGACTTTAAGAAGATTTTGATGATAATCTAAGAAGGATAAGAAAAGCATTTGATAACTTCATTAGAGTCTTATGAAGAGTGAAGTGCTATCTAATAATGACAACCTAGGTATAATGGAGGAGATCAGAAGATGTACAATCAACATATTATGTGATTAAGAGGAACATAACATGAAAATGATAGGGAAATGAATTCGACCGAGTTATCAAAAAGATTTTGATGATAATATTAAGGATGATAATAGATTGATCCTAACATGAACTTGTAAGAAAAGTATAGCATGACCAAAATGTCAATGCCATTATTAAGACATTGTATGAATTTTATTGAGGCTATAGGCAATTGAGGATTTCAATGATCTTAAGACAGTTTAGAATTTCTTAGAAGCATTCAGTTTATCATATCTGTTAAATAAAGGAGTAGCCGTAGTATCGATTGTATGCAACAAAGCACATGAAGACATTGATCTAGGTAGACAAACATGAGGATTTTGAAGAAAAGAAAGAAAGAGAGAGATGTAACCACCATTATTCAATGAATATTGAATATTCAAAAGAAGAAGATCATGACTTTATGAAGATACATAGAAATCTTTCATCTTGAATCATCTGGGAAGATAAACCAATCAACTTCGAAGGAATGATGATAGATGAGTTGGTGATCTTATTGTAAAAGAGAGAAAGCATATGGGGTTAAGAATTTGAGTAGAGCATCGAATTTCAGGAGATTATGCGACAAAAAATTTTCAAAGTAGAATTGTGACCAACTAGAAATTAAATTTTACAAATGTTTTGATATCAATTATTACAATTAGATTCTTATCCATTAGCTTAATGGGTGCACCAATAGATATAGTCCATAAAAAGGAAAATTTGGTAATATCCCACCTTGTCAATAAAGTATATTGAAAAAGGAATTAAGCCGGGACAGTGACTTGTCCATTTAGCAAGTAGGGTACCAATCAAGGATCAAATTGAGGTCTTACTATCATAGATTGGAAGACCAAAAATCTTAAGACCATTATTTAGTCATTACCTTTAGAGTACTGTTGACTAAATAAAGGTATCATACCCTAATAATCAAGTATGTTAGTATCTATGAGTTAGTAGTTGAAGTTATATACTCAGAGGGATATTATAAGTATTTGGACATGAGTTTTATCTAAAAGAAATTACTTGTTAGACTAAGTCATTTGAGGATATGAGGTCAGTTGATTAGGCCACATAATGGAGGAGCTACAAGTACAATAAATACAGTAACAACTGAGACATAAGCAATAGTAAGGGGTGATCTCCACCAGTGAGACAGATTTTTCCAAACCTGAATAGATACCATGACAAACCATTGAAAAGAAAGGTAGATAAGTACTAATCACTTTAGAGACCCTTGAGCTTATGACAAAGATGTATCTGGAAAGAGATCAATAGGTAATCAAATAAAGTCTTTCTATATGTCTACGAAAATGTTCCATGCTTACCTGAGTGTTTTTCAAATTTGATGATTTAATTGACTTCAAAGATAACTTGATGTAGTAGCTATTGAACAAGAGCTGTTATTATAAGCTAAGTATGAGGAGGCACTTGAAGGATAAAATTTGAGGAATTGAGAAAATCACTACTTATGAGGATACCTCCTGACAATACAGACTGCATGGTTGACGATAAAGCCTTGATAAAAGATTGAACAATATATTGACATAGGGGATGGAAGGAGAAAAGGTGAGATGGCTAGCACACTATAAGGTGATGATTTAATGTTACGTTGCCTTTAGAAAAATAGTTAGTTGTTATGAGCATATACCAAGTATGAAAAATCAATTGAAGGAATTTCCTAAGGACTAACCCTACTGGATTGAGTATAGAACTTTTGGATTGAAAGGTTACGAAGAAAACCATCAAGCAAAGAAAGGACAAAGAGGATGATGACAAAGGATTCAACCATGACCTAGTAAGGGTACTTGGTTATGAATAAGAGAGTTTTACCTTGCATAAATGGGAACATTATTGGAAATCCTAATGACAAATTGATGTGAATAGTGAGATAAGGCCTCTGGACGAGAACATTTGACCCATAATGAAGAATCGACCATTAATGTTTGACATGAGAAAAGCATTTAATGAATTCAATAAGTATGAAACTGGATATGGAGTTAGGACATTTTACTTTCAGTATATGATAAGGTCCTCCAAGGAAGGAGCTACTAATTGGATTTCATGAGTTTATTTTGAATGTAATTTTGGTCGAGGAATCAAGTCACATATGGAAAACGATAGACAGCTGAAATTCAAAGTTAATCAAGGGTTTCGCTATAGAGCACATGATACCAGGTCAGTTATTGAAGTATCTTGGGGACAAATATAAAAGATAAGAAGCAAAGTTAGACACAATAGAAAGAAGGTAACCTTTTTTTTCACTCTTACTAATGACATATAACCAACCATTAGAAGGAGATGTGGATGATGAAGAGATCACTAGATGAATGACAAGAAGAAAAAGGGATTATCCTATGATATTCAAAATAGGAGAAATAAGATCATATGATCTCAAAGAAGTATGGAGTAATTTTTACATGAATAAAGAAGCATGATCCTATGAGGAGACTATCCTATACACGATAAGAAAAGTATAAGCATCTAAGGATTTCGAGATAGATGAATTACCGCTAGAAACCAGTATTGTTAAACTGGCACGTATGAGAGTATGCATCAGAGTACACAGCGAAAGCGGCCCTTATAGGTACGGCCTTGTAGAAGGAACAATAAAAATGATAAATTGAGGTTGAGCCTGGATTTGATCACTAAGGGGAGAATGCATTCACCAAGAAGTTATCTAAGAGACAAAATACCTTGAAGATGATAATTTACGGAATTTCAAGGACGAAATTCATTTAAGGGGGTAATAATGTAATGCCCGAGCAATTTACGCTATTTTTAACAAAAATTGGACATTTTATGGGAAATAAACTATGTTAAATGTTTTACTTTATTTAAAATAGTAAATGAAGGAATTTGTAAGGAAACTTGGTGCCATTAGATTCTACTCAAAAAATGGAATCCAATGCCTCAAAGAACGCCGAAAATGGAGTTCATATGAAGAAGTTACGGCTGTTTAAAGATTAGGGGTATTTTTGTAAATTAAACAAAAAACGAAAAAGAACAAAAACGCAGGGGGCCATTTTGATAACGGCACCCCCTATCGTCTTCCTCCTCCAGATTTCTGCAGAAACCCTCCTCTCCCGATTTTTCCAGAAAACACCAGGGGAAATGGCGGCACTGCCATTAAGGGGCACCGCCTTCTTCCCTCTATAAATACCCTATCTGCCCCTCTCCCAAAACACGATTTTTCGGTCATTTAGGACTGGGGTTTCTGGCAAAAATCAGAAACCCAGTTCTCTACATTTTTCAGTAATGGCCAAGCCCGAGTCAGGCCTGCCATTCTCCCCATTCCCCTCTCTTCTCTTTTTCAGCCCCCTTCTTCATGGGTTTTGCACAACACAGAATTCTGGCAGAGGGAAATGCACCACCGGCGATAGGTGCTCCCTAGGCTACCCAGGTAAGCCATTTTTCCCATTTTTCTCTTCGTTTTGCTTCCCCCATGCCAAGATCCATGCTGGATCCGGTCTTTTTCCAGCCGAATTTGCTCGCCGAAAAATGTCCTAAGCTAGTTCAGCTGGCCCTGTATGAACCAGGTGTCCCAGGGATGCCATGCTCCATGTGTGCCTGGGACAGGGTCCCTGGGATGGGTTCCAGGCGTACGATAGTCCGTACACTGTCCCTAGTGCGGCCTTCGGGTGCGTGCGCGATGTGGGGCACATGTCCTGGCTCGGCCAGGGTGCACGAGGTGCCTTGGGAGTTGAGATGCGCCATGCTACACCAAAGGTGTGTCCGTGCGATGCCATCTAGGATGCGTGTCATAGCGCGTCGCTTGAGCATGCATGTGCGCGTGCAAAATGCAGTCCCTGGCACAGCCTTTGGACGCTCACGCATGTGAGGCAGTCGCAGTTCAACCAGGATGCATGGGTGTCTTGGGAACTGAGACACGTGGACTTAATGAGACTATAAAGTTAGGATCAGAGGACAATTTACAGAGTTTAACAATTGAATAGTAGATCCATATCATAGGATCTAGCCTGACAATGAATTAGGCAAGGACCATAGACCCTAAAAGGCAGATCTAGCGATCTAATGTCTAAATGGATTGAAATTGAGAAGGACTCCTTGTATCCATTCATATCCAGGAGTTTGTAAATAAGACCCAGGGACGGGTTGAGTGATGAAGGACACGACTCCAGGAGACTTCAAGGTAGGTGCTCTATCACTACTAAACTTTTTAAAAGAGCCATGATCATTTTGAGAATGCATGTTTTAAGTATGAGTATATGACTTGTTTAGCATGACTTATTTCATGACTTATTTAGCATATAAATGAATTTAGCATGCATATGATAAATACATTATGCATAGACATGTTTTGCAAACAATTGCATATATTGCATGATTTGTGAGCATTGAGTTCTTGAAAAATTGCATGTCCTTGAGGGTTACCGAAAGATGTTGGAGTGCCCAAAAGACACTGGGTAGGCAGTTGTGAGGGCCAGGCAGTTGTGAGAGACTGAAAGAGGACAGGTTTTGAAAAAGAGGTTTTTGCTTGTTTGATTGTATATGATTTGGGCTAATAAGCTCGTGGGCGCTATGCCGAGAGGTCTGGGGTGGCCTCCCAGCCTTTACCACTATTAGGTGGAATGGGTACCACGCCCAAAAAGGGCATGTCCCTGCTTCGATTGCAAGTGGTACAGGGGGCTACCACTGGTGTCGCGGCACTGGGTTGAAGTGTCATATGTCCTGTGGAGGCATATGACCCTGTGTCCCTAGGTACCTAGGGACCACACGGCGACGAGGTCGTGGGCATAGTTGGGCCCTATGGTTTGAGAATTTATTTGCATTGCATATGGCATAACATGAGGTTGGTCGACCATACCATATATCCATGAGTTGGATTCAGTGGAGCATCTTATGCATATCATTATGTTTATGATGTATATATGATACTTTCGACTTGGATTATGCTATTCTTTAAGTCGTCAGTATTCCAATTCGACAGTGGTTTTTAATATCGATATTGAACATGATTGTTCGAACATGTACATGTTTTAAAGAGCATATGATTTTAAACATAGCATGCATTGTAAAACTAGTAGTGATAGACTCCTACTGAGTATAGTATATACTCACCCTATCCTTAACATTTTTCAAGATAGTTCCATCCACGAGTAGAGGACACCTATGTTAGTGCTACGAGGAAGCAAAATCAAAAGGAGACAATTATACATGTATGTAAACACTCTACCCTTTGGACATGTGTTTGTATTTATTTATAGTTGGGCTGTGAGCTGTGACTGGATAGACCTAGGAAGACATTTATGATTACAAAATTTTTCAAAAACTACTTTGACTGTTGTGAAAGCAAATGACACTCGGGGTTTTCAAAATGAGTTTAAAACTAAAGATTTTCCGCTGCATTGCATGGTTTTTATAAAATGGTTTTCAAATAGGGATGCATCTCCCCTTAGGAATTAGATATTGCATTTAAAAATGCATGGGAAAACCTGGGTCATCACAAGTTGAGCCCAATGTTTTTAATTAACCATTAGATCTTGATGACTATTGCAACCTATTTGAAGGTCTATTTCTAGAAGCCACTTGTGGCCTATATTACACATCATAATTGCAATTTTTAATATCTGGTTTAAGATGTTAAACTTCACACTCACTAGGAGCAACCCAGGGTTTGTAAAGTCTCATTATTCTACATTATCTATTTATTACATTAACGTCCTATATTGCAAAACATTGAGGACAATGTTTAGTTTAGGTTTAGGGTGTAGACATGTATGAGATGTCTAGTTTTCTTCATGTATTTGAATTTTTTTTTTGAATTTTTTCTGAGTTTTTATGTCAAAGTTAAGAATTGGATTATCTAAAGTTCATTATTTCCACTACTTTAACTTATTAATAGAAATGCATGTGGTTAATTCTGCATTTTATTCATGTCTTGAAGTGTTTTACGAAAGTTAAATCTCTAAATCACTTGAATGAAATGCCTATGTCTTGAAAAATAGATGGTTATGACTTAGAGACCCTGAGGAAATCAATAGAGACCTATATATCCTAGTGTAGACTATCATCTTTCTATGGGTTACATATAATTCCATATCTTCTATAATGATTGTCAATTTTAAAAGATCCCAGTGTTCTTTGTTTTGGTCAAAATGCTAAGAAGTAAAAGGTCTACTAACTTGGTTCTTCAACATCTATTAAATTTGATAGGCCTTTAAGAAACCTAAGAAATGATACAGGGCATCCTTGTTTTAGCCTAGAGACATAAAGCCTAACTAGTACATTATACCACTAGTTAGACCCTTTGAGCCTATTAGTAAGACTTTGCCTTTTTAGGACCCAATTTGCCCTTACTCAAAGAAACTTGAGTGAGAATTTCCATTACTTAGCTTTCAAAAATGAGTAGCGATGGTAGAAAAAATTAGAAAAAGGACAAGATTCAAAGAAATGAAAAATATCGAAGTGTTTATATAGAAAAAGAAAAGCCTTTCCTTCAAAGAAAAAGAAATACAAAGAACAAAAGAAAGAAAATGAGTATTATAAAAATAAAAAAAAAAGTTATGAAGAAAAGAGAAAGGAAAATATAGAGAGACTATTCACTTAAATATAATCAAAGCTAAAAAATTGTCCTACATGGTCAAAGACCTCTACTCAGATTTGAACTTCAAATCCTTGTACCCTACTTTTCATAACTTCTCCTAAGCCTATGTGTCAACCTATCTAAAAACCTATTGATCTTATGGTGGATGAAAGCACTGGTGCAGATACAAATAGGAAGGAATTAAGGTGAATCACACCAACTGGTCTTGATAATGACATCCATTATAAGCAATCATATTTCCTTGTTTTGTTAGTGCTTAAAAAGTTATGTGAACTGTCAGTATCTTTTGATTTGTCCACATTGTGAGTGACATTTGTTTGACCTTTTCTCTGAGAGCTTCATTTCTAAATGTATACCAATAGAAATTTGTGGTTATGACATTTTTCAAATGGAGTAATAAGCATATCTATTTAAAAGTCTTGACTTATGTTTGTACACACTCATGCACTCTGAGATGAAACTGGAACAAAATGGCTTTGGTATATGGGTAACATGTAGAATTATCCATTCATCTTTACGAAGTTTTTAAAGCAAATAGAGCGCTAATGGATGATAATTCTTTGAGATAAAACAAAGGACTTAGCCTTATGAAATTTTATAGGTATATTCACTACAAGCCGTCATGAGTCCAAACTTGTTCATTAGGGCTAACCTAGGATTTTAAGGGCTTGTTGCATTAGGGGTAATCATGAGTACTTATGAAAATGGTAAACATTTGTGTTTTCATGATTTTTAGCCTACTTTTCTCAGGAATAGCAAAATGCTGGTTGGGGAGGGGAAAGTGGTCAATTTTATAAAAAAAATACCTAATTAGTATTCCATACGTTATAAATTATAGAACATAAGACTAGATTTTTGCCAAAATTCATAACACATGCCTTTTTGGCCTAACGACTCCAAGGTTTGATATTTTACAAGTTCAGAAGCTAATTCAAAGTAAGTATGTGAATTTTTCAAATTTTCTAGGATTTAATTAGGGTTTTCACTTTTTTTTTGTAGGAAGAGATAAGATGATCCCATGGCCTATATTGCACTTCATAGAATTCTTTGAGAGTTGAGCTATGTTGTTTGCTTGTCGAGGGTGCAGGGGGTGGTGTGCTCTTTCCCAAGGGTGTGGGGGTAGAGCCCTCAGAAGAAAGTCAAAGAAAGCAAAGGTGATTAAAATGATTCATGCAAAAAGTCATGTTATTCTACCACTTTGCATGAGAATTGGAGCCAAGCATGAGGTTTTTTAGTCCAACTAGGTAACCTATGGAAGCCAAGCTACTCAAGTCCTGAGGCAAGATTTGAAGCCCCTTAAGCCACCAAGGAATGAGCCATTAAAGTTAGCCATGAAACCATGGATAAATGCCACATGGGGCACACGATTGGAGTATCAAAACAAGCAAATATCCTATGTTAAAATGCAATGTTTGAAGGATTTTGAGAGAAAATTGTCATCATCATCATCAAGACCTTATCCCAATCAGAGGTCGGCCACATGAATCTTATTCCTCCATTCCACTCTATTAAATACCATGGTTTCATTTAGTCCCAAAGTTTTTAAATCTTTCCTCACCAATTCTATCCACGTTCTTTTGGGCCTTACCTTGCCCTTTTAGAACCTTCTACTTGTATTGCCTCACTCCTACAATTTTGAGAGAAAATTATAAAAACTAAAATGATCATGCATTGAGGGACCCATCAAGAAGAAAAACCCACTTTCCTAGTTTATTTCCTAACCCCAATCCACCCTTCACCCGAAGGTTCCATGCTTTTACTTAACCAAGAAGCCACTTTCCTAGAAGGTGATGCCTCCCCCTTGCTTAGTTGGCAATTTCAAGTGGTTTTCTAATTAGGAAACCCCTAGATCTATCTCCATTCAAAGCACGTCAAAGCTAGGTTTTGTCTAACTTTGCCATCTTTATTTTCTTTCCTATTCACTCACTCATCTCATCCACACTTCCTCCTCAAAGAAAAGGCACCTCCCCACTCTAATTTAGGAAACCAGCTAGGTTGAAATCAATGGACCTACAATTAGCTATCATGCAATCTAATCTGAGAATTAGACATGCATCTTAAAAACTTAATTAAGTTCCTAAATAATAAATCAAACCAGAAGTAAATAATGTGAGGAATTAAGCATAAATAAGATGATATTTCTATGTTTCCAGAAATTCCATCACCATGATGTTTTAAATTTCCAAGCAATCAATACATAGAAGTGTGACTTTATAAAGATTAAAACAATCAATTCAATAGTTCCTCACTACTGGAAACAAATATAAACAAGAATTTCAATTGATTTCATTGAAACAAATTACATCCAAAAATTTTAATGCATAAAACATATACATGATGTTGGAAATTATGTTAAATTCAAAAACATGAAATCTACACCAAACATCCACTTCAATGCACTCTTATGCTTGTAAACTCAAGTAGATTGGCATGCCAAGAGAACCCTTGATGTAGTATTAATGATACCCACCAAAAATATAGGAAAGAAAGAACCAAAACGAGATCTAAAGCAATGAAGGATTAAGTGAAAAAGAGGAATAGTAACAAATTGATTCAAGGTGACTTTACCCTTGGATATCACTTCAAGGAAAAGGAAACCTTGGATCTTTAAATAAACATGCAAGAAAGCTTAACTAATGGAAGGTATACAAGGGGTATCTTAAACATGAAAACAAGCATCGAAAGGAAATCAAAGAATTGAAAAAAAAAAGAAGAAGCAAAAGCTATAGGAGACTAACCTTCACTGGGAGAAAAACCAAGGAGCAAGTGCACAAGGGAGAGGTGTGGAAGATCAAAGATGGGTGGCTGCAAAGGAGGAATACATGGAAGAATTTTAGGAGGAAGGATGAATGGAGATGCCTCCTTCAAAGGAGGGTGCAATATCCCCCTCCCTGACATGTTTTTCTCATAAAACTTCTATCCTTTATGTGTTTTAGGGACTTCCTAAATTAACTAATAGGTGATCGTAAGGTGGAGAGGAAAGATAAGAGATTTAAGTGTCAAGATCAAGAAGAATCTAGGCTAATATGTGGTGTTTTAAATGGATTCAAGGTGGGAAGCTTTGGGAAAGTGGGGGGAGGCTCCTATCTTTTAAGAGTTTGACATGGAACTCCATTCCTTTAGGGCATTTCATGGGGAATCCTTAAGAAATAGAAAAGATGGGATGTAGAGTTGGACAGAGAAGAAAGGTGATTTGGAAAGAGGAGGTTGGTTAGGCTAGAGAAGAATTAGGAAGGTGGTGGATTGGTTGGATAGGTTAGGTGGCACTCTAGGATTGGTTGAAATGGGAGTTTAGGAAGGTGGGACTCTTAAGTGGGGAAGTGCAAAATTCGTAGTGGTTTTGAGTGGTGAGATGGAAAGTGAAAAAAACATAGAAAAATAAGAAAAATGAAGTGGATTGTTCCATTGGTTTACATGCTACCCTTCCCAATTGGTTTTCCATGAATTATCTTCAAAGTAATTCTAAAAATCCCATGCAATGATAGTGGACTTTGCTTGGCTCATCTAATCATGGCCTTATATGTAGCTTGGCTCATGTGGCTTTATGGCTAACTTTGATGTCTCCATTAGCTTTGCTTCATGGATGGGCTTTCTTGGATTGGCTTGGTAGCTGGCTAGGTTCCTTGGCTTTTCACCTTCTTCATAGCTTATTTATGGCTAGGTGGCTTGAGTGAGTACCATGCAATGATAGTGGACTTTGCATGGCTTGTGCATGGGCTAACTTTAGCGACCTTTGGCTCCTCTAATTGCATCCATTGCTTGTCTTAAAGATGATCTTATCCTTTGATTTCACTTTATATTGATTACTTTTAAGTCTTGATTCGATCTTTTGATGTTGATCTTCCATTTTCATTTAGATCGATCTTGGCCCATCAGATCACCATCTCCCTTCCTACAAAAGATAAAAATACTAATTAAATCCTAAAAATCTAAATTATTCACATACTTATCCCAAACTAGCCTTTTTCGTGCAGTTATTAAATATTTGATTTATTAGGACAGAATGCATGTGTTATAATTTTTTGTTAAAAACCCAAATTTACCCCTATAAGTTATAATATGTGGGCAACTAAAATCACCTCACCCTTTTGAAT
Source organism: Warburgia ugandensis (assembly GCA_035236585.1). NCBI lineage: Eukaryota > Viridiplantae > Streptophyta > Magnoliopsida > Canellales > Canellaceae > Warburgia > Warburgia ugandensis. The sequence goes on along the minus strand of CP141133.1, from coordinate 49,385,510 downwards.
TAGCATTTTACTAGTTCCATGTGAAAAATAATTTTACAAAAACTAATACAAAGTGCCACTTTCGAAGGTACTCACAATTGTAGTTAGCATATACAATAAGCCCTTAAACCCTAGGTTACCCCTAGTGGACGAGTTAGCCTCGTGAGGTTTTGTCATAAATATACCTACAAAATTCTCAAAATTTATGTAAAGCCCTTTATTCATTTGAGAACACTTTTATTTCATTTAGTTTGTCTTAAGTACTTGACTTTAGCCTGCTAATAAAGATGAACAAAAAGGTTCACAACCCTACACATGCTAAAGATACCTCATTATTTCATTAAAATTTGGAAGGTGAGTGTGTACTATAGCTAATATATAATTATAGTTTCAAGTATAATATAACTTAAATTACCTTCCAAATGTATGCTTTCACTACAATTCTCATAGTATATACTTGACACTTAGAAAGAATTCACTCAGAAAGGTTTTAATCTCTCATTAATATGTGAGTGCAATATTGTTCATCAAATTAAAAAATCTCACATATTCCATACAAAAGACTGATAACTTAGAAAGAATGATAATAATGATCTCATGAAAATATATCAACTATTAAGAACGTTACACTCTACCAAACTCTCTCTTCATTTTTAACCATATCCAAGCCATACTTTTCCTAAGATCAAGTTAGGACTTATATTAGGACAAAACACAGGCTTAGGTAAGGGTTGTCAAAATAATGGTCATAAAGGTAAATAAAGGTTGTTTGGTAAATATGTAAAGGTCTTCTATCAATGTAGTCACAACTTTTTCATTGGCTATCTTTTTATTTTATTTTTCTCTTGGATTTACATATAACCTTTTTTATCTTTTCACCTTTTTAACCTTCTTTTATGTTCTTCTCTTGAATTGTTTTATTCATAATTTTTCATGATATTCTTCAATCTTCTTTACATATTCCCAAAACAAATGGGTAATGGATATATAGTATGGGTTCAATATAGGTAGGGGTTGTTTGGTTAACAAAGAAAAAGTTTATTTTAAAAGGCTCAATGAGCTAACAAGTGAAAAATAATATAGGGAAGGCTAAAGATTCTGGGTTTACTAAGGATGGCCTCTATCATTTCCTAGGTTTCATATGAATTAAAAATGATCATAAACCTAAGAGATATATGGTATAGTCTTTCTATGATTTCTTAATAGTTGACCAAAATAAAGAATAATGGGACCAATTAAGAATTAATGTCAACTAAAGAAAATTTTGAATTTATGTATGACCTTCACAAAAGGAAGAATGGCTCAAAACTCACTTGGGTTATAAGTCTCTATAGATCATTTTTAGCATCTGTAATTTATATTTTCTCTTCAACTTAAATTATATATAGCTATTTTGTGCAACTAATATTTTGAGTTTAATTTTTCATGAAATCTTTAGAAAAATAAAAAAATAGTGAACAATTGTATGCAAGTCTATTAATAAGTTAAAGTTAAATAGATAGCCAAATATTCATAATATCTAAATTCTCATCTTTGTAAAAGAAATTTTCAAAAAAAAAAAATTCAAAATTTCTTTTGTTCAAAATTTTTAAAAATGATGGAAAAACATAGAAATCACATTTCTAGACCTCTAACATGAACTAAAAATTGTCTTTAATGTTTTGAAGTGTAAGACACATATATGATGAATGGGTAGTGCTCAACACTGAGACTTTCTAACAAAATGCTGGGTTAACTCCTAACAAGTGCTAAGTTTAATGTCTTCAGCATGGTAAAGCCAATAACTTACTGAACTTTCTAAATCTAGACCTAACTAGTTCAGCTAATTCTCCTAATCCTACCCCTAACACTGAAATGGGCAAGATTTCTCATGCCACTTCAAAATCATGTGGTAGTCTATATGCATTGTCCATTTTGACCCACCATGAATTTCTTAGGATCATTCAAAATGACTTGTCCTGATCTTTATCAAATCTAGGGATAACATTGACCATTATATTCAATTCATCTTTTTCTTCCATTTTCCTTACATTGTCTTGAAATAGGGGTGTAAGCTAACTCTGCCCTTCCCTAAAAGATTGTTCTTGTATTATTGGAGGTAGGGACATGGTTAGGCTTAAACCTTTATTCTCTTTTGATGTTTACCCTAGAGTTAGTTGATGTATTGAGTTGGTTGATGTAGGGTGAATACATCAACTAACTCTTCTTCTTCTTTTCCAGTTGGCACAGGGAAGGTTTTAGGTGGGCCTATATTACTAGCTTGTGATTTTTTAAATAAGGTCTGTATGTCCTAATTAAGTACTTCTACATCGCAAGGCTTAATTTGTACTTCAGGGCTTGTAGGGGTTTCTATTCTAGTTTGCCATAGAGAAGTGTCCATCAAGGGCACAACATCAACAACTCATTCACCTCGTTAATGGATGTGTCTTCATCAAATTAATAAAAATTAGTAGGAAAGATTTTGGAGGATCTTGGTTAGATGTTTGCAAGGGTTCATTATCTTCATCAATGGAAGTCTCTTCATCATAAGCATAACAAGGAGCAGGAATGGCTCGAGTAAATATGAGTTGGAAGTTTCTATAGATGGTTTTGGACTTTGATGCTCAGAATAAGATATTTCAATCCTATTGTCAATATCAATGGTCAAGTTTGGTCAAAAGCTCTAAGATTCAATAGGAATTAGTGATTCCCACCTTGAAATTCTTTCAAGTGTTTTGTCACTCTCCTCCCTAATTTGTTTCATTTTCTTAGCCCCATTTTTAAGTGCAATAAGATTTTGATCCATTAGTTCACTAAGTCACTGCATATTCTCTTCTAATGATGGTTCTTCTTGTTGTAGAGGAAACAACTCATAGGGTTGGTATTGCTGTTGTGTTAGGGTACTAAAAAAGGGCTAAGTAGGTTGAACCCATGATGGCTGTCCTTAATACTCTAAATAATCATGGCAGTGTTGATCAGGGTGGGACCATGATGGTTCTTCCTGTTATGATTGATAATCCTAAGACCATGGTTGTTCATGATGCCCACGCCATTCATTATAAACTGTTTGAGGATAATAATTATTAGGGTGTGTGAATGCCTTTGGTGCACCTACTAGCTCTTGATAATATTCATTGCATGAGGAGCTTGATGGCCAAGAGGCAGTAGAATATGGAGGGTTAGAAAAGGTATGGTCATTATGGTACTAAGGCTGGGGAGTAGCTTTCTCAGAAGCTATCATCCTAAACAGTTGACTTTCCATACTACTTATCCAATCCATCTATCTTTCTAATCTATCAACTCTATCCCCTTCTTAATAGGCCTTTGTTCTCAACTTTATATACAACAAAATGAATCATTGTATACAACAAATGAGTAAAATTTTTATATTTTATTTTTAATGAAAAGCACTAATTATATGATGCAACCTAAATGCTAGTCCTAAGTTAAATGTTGCACAACCAATCCTAGTAATTTGTTAACAAGCTGAATTGATTATGTTTATAACATGTAAGAGGGATAGTTTTAGACCTAAATCTACACAGCCCCTTTAATACAAGTTAAACTATTGCCTACCAGCTAGGTTCTGCTCCAAAGTGGTTAATACAATCCTCATGTCAGGAGGCATTTAGACCTCAGCCAGCATCAATTAAGGGCGTAGGAGAATCACTTGGATTTTTAGACACCCACTATAACCACAGTGCTCAAAAGCCATTAGAGTGATAATAGATCTAACCCCTCAAAAAGGTTCCTATGAGCTCAAACCTTAAGTCTCTTTCTACTTAAGTTTAAATTAGTGTTCAATGGTTGGGATTGTAACATACCAGGATGTTGCTTGATTCCTAAGTGGGCCAAGGAGTTAGTGATGAAATCTAGTCCTTATCTTATAAGGGTTCTAATGGGGCCCTTGCTAGAATTAAGTTCCATTCCAACATAAAGCTTTAAACATGAAATGCAGTACAAAAATCAAACTAATGAACCATGTATCCATTTAGCATGAAATGCATACATGGTTCATTAGTTGAACATAGACTGAAATCAATGGATATAAACTAACTATCATGCAATCTGATTAGAGAAATAACTTCACAATTTAAAGATTTAATTAAGTGCCCAAAGAATAAATTAGGCCAATAGTAAATAATGTGAGGAATTAAGCATAAACAAGATGATATTTCTATGCTATTGGAAATTCAAGCGCTATGCTATTTTCAAGTTTCAAGTAATCAACACATAAAAGCATGACTTTATATGCATTAAAATATTCAATTCAATAGTTTTTAACTACTAAAAACAAGTCTAAATAAGAACTTCAATTGATTTCATTGAAACAGTACCAATTACATCCAAAAAATTGAATGCATTAAACATGTACATGATGCTGGAAATTGTGATCAATTCAAAAACATGAAATCTACTCCAAACATCCATTTCAACACACTCTCATGTTTGTGACCTCAAGTAGATTGGCATGCCAAGAGAAGCCTTGAAGGAGATGCATACCCACTAAAAATATAGGAAAGAAAGAACCAAATTGAGATCTAAAACAATGAAAGATTAAGGGAAAAAGGGGAATACTAATAAATGGATTCAAGGTGAATTTTACCATGGTTGTTAATTCAAGGTAAAGGAAACCCTGGATCTTTGAAGAAACACGGTAAAAAGCTCAACTAATGGAAGGCATACAAAGGATATCTTAAACATTAAAACAAGCATCAAAAGGAAATCAAAGCATGGAAAAACAAAAGCAAAAGCTATAGGAGACTAACGGGCTAAAGGGGGAGGTGTGGAAGACAAAATATGGATGGCTGCAAAGGAGGAATACATTGAAGAATTTTAAGAGGAAGGAGGGGTGGAGATGCCTCCTTCAAAATAGGGTGCGATCTCCCCCTCCCCAATATGTTTTCACATCCAAACCCCTATCATTTATGTGTTTTATGCAGATCCTAAATCAACTAATAGGTGATCCTAAGGTGGAAAGTAAAGATAGGAGATTTAAGTGTCAAGATCAAGAAGAATCTAGGGTAACATGTTGTGTTTTAAATGGAATCAAGGTGGGAGGCTTTACGAAAGTGGGGGAAGGCTCCTATCTTTTAAGTGTTTGATGTTGAACTCCCTTCTTTTAGGGTATTTCACATGGAATCCCTTAAGAAATAGAAATAGATGGGATATAGAGTTGGAGAGAGAAGAAAGGTAAGGTGGAAAGAGGTGGTTGGTTGGGCTAGAGGAGAATTAGGAAGGTGGTGGATTGGTTTGATAGGTTAGATGGCACTCTAGGATTGGTTGGCTGGTTGAAATGGGAGTTTAGGAAGATAAGAGAGTTTTAGAAAGGTAGGACTCTTTGGTGGAAAAATGCAAAATTTGTAGTGGTTTTGTATGGTGAGGTGGAAAGTGAGAAAATGATGAAAAAAATAAGAAAAATGAAGTGGGTCCTTCCCATTGGTCCACATGCTACCTTTTTCAATTGGTTTTTCTATCAATTATCTTCAAAATGACCCTAAAAATCCCCTGGATATTTCTTTTGATTATCCTCCAATAATGGTTTTCCATGCATCTTGGCTCATGTGGCTAGATGGCTAACATTGATGGCTCCATTGGCTTGGTTTCATGGCTGGCTTTTATGGCTTTCTTAGTTTGTCTTGGTGGGTCAAACCTTAGTTTTGGTGGCTAGCTAGGTTCCTTGTCTTGTCACCTTTTTCATGGCTTGTATATAGCTAGGTGACTTGAGTGAGTCCCATGCAAAGGTGGAGGCCTTTACATGGCTTGTGCACGGTTCCACTTTAGCCACCATTGGCTCCTCTACTTGCATCCATTGCTCATCTTAAAGACTATCTTAACCTTTGATCTCACTTTGAATTGATGGCTTTTTAGGTCTTGATTTGATCTTTCAATCTTGATCTTTTATCTCAATCTATCTCGACCATCAGATCACCATCTCAGTTCTTACAAAAGATAAAGAATTATAATTAAATCATAGAATTCATTATTATTTACATACTTACCCAAGATTAGCGGCTAAACCTAAAATTATAAAATATTTTATTCATTAGGTAAGAATAAAGGAGAATGGAGGATTAGAATACTGTAAACCTAAATAACATTGGAAATTATAGATATGAACGCAAGATTAAAATACCTAAAGTGAAAGACGCTTTGAAAAAGATGAAATAAGGAAAGGTCATGGGGCCTAATGGTATACTAATAAAGGTTTGGTTCACCAAGTTGTCTCATAAGATTATAAAATCAAAGAAAATGCTAGATGAATGGAAGGAAAGCTCTATTGTACCAATATATAAGAATAAAGGAGATGTACAGAGCTGCACTAACTATCAGGGGATCAATTTATGAGCCACACTATGAAACTATTTGAAAGAGTGATTAAGAAGAGGCTACAACATGAGACAAGTGTATTAGAGAACCATTTTGATTTCATGCCTACATGTTCTACTATGGAAGTCATTTTCTTACTAAGACAATTGATCGAGAAATATGGGGAGAGGAGGAAAGACCTCCACATATTCTTTATTGACTTAGATAAAGCTTATGGTAGAGTCCCTAGAGAGTTAATATGGAGGGTGTTGGGCGAGAAAGGAGTTTTGTGGGGGTATATAGACATAATTAAAGATATGTATGAGGGGGCAGTAACAAATGTTAAGACCACTAGTGGCAAGACTGATGATATTCATGTCACTGTAGGATTGTACCAAGGATCAGCACTGAGCCCATACCTTTTCACCTTGGTTATAGATGAGTTAAAAAAATATTTGCACGAGGAGATTCTGTGGTGCATGCTATTTGTAGATGATATAGTCTTACTTGATGAGTCAAGGGAGGGCATAAACAAAAAGTTAGATTTATGGAGAGAAGTTAGAATCTAAGGGATTTAAAATTAGTCAAACTAATATAGAATATATGAAATGAAATTTTAGTAGGGAGAGGTGTAGGAGTAGAACACTAATTAAGATTGATAACTAAGAAGTCCCTATAAAAGACCCCTTTCGGTACTAAGGATCAATGATTCATGAGAGTGGAGAGATTGAGAGGGAGGTTACCCAGAGAATTTATGTGGGTTGGAACAAATGGAGATGTGCATATGGAGTTTTGTGCGATTGGTGGGTGCCACTCAAACTAAAAGGAAAATTCTATAGGATTGCAATAAGGCCAGCCATTCTCTATGGATTAGATTATTGGGTAGTTAAGGAACATCATGTTCATAAGATGAGAGTCACAGAAATGAGGATGTTGAGATAGATGAGTGGTAAGACAAGAAAGGATAGAATTATGAATGAAAACATTAGAGAAAACTTATGGGTAGCACCAAAAGGTAACAAGATGAGGGAGATTTGACTTAGGTGGTTTGGACATGTCCAAAGGAGACTGAAAATGGCACCGGCTAGAAGGATTAGGGCAATGCAAGTAGAAGATTCTAAAAGGGCAAGGGGAGGGCCTAAAAGAACATGGATAGAAGTGGTGAGAAAATATTTTACAAATTTGGGACTAAATGAAGCCATGGTACTTAATAGAGAGGAATGGAGGAATAAGATTCATGGGGCCAACCCCTAATTTGTGTAAGGCCTTGATGATGATGATTTATTTAGAATGCATGTGCTATAAATTTTGGCAAAAAATCCTAATTTACCCCCATAAGTTGTAGCACATGGGAAACTAATTGGGCGATTTTAATACAAAATTAGACACTTATCAATTCTTTTGTAATTTTCTCTCCAATTTTAGGTTAGTGATTTAGTTTCTTTGCTTTAATTTCATTGTGTTTTTTCTCTCTATTTCCACATGTCTTTTTCTATCTTTCTTACTCTCTATTCTTCACTCCATTTCACTAGTTTATTTTTGTCATTAAATCAACATCTAAGTGAACTCTTCTTTAGTAGTGATAGCCAAGAGAATAGATAGCTTAGATCCTTGGGTTCACCTTTTGAATTCGACATTTTCTACCTTGTTATTCACCTTACTTTCCATTTTCATTGTTGTAGTTCATCATCTTAGCCATATTCTGTCTTGAATTATTTTCTTGATTTTCTTTGTATGTTTGCTTAATTTAACTTGTGATCATTAGATTGGTTTTTTTATTATGGCTTAGATTAGGTTATGGTGCTTAGTTTCCTTTGCAATTTTCAAATTTCTATACTTGTTTTATGCAAAGAATTTTGATGCATTTTGGCATTATTCAATAAATTCTTCAAGGATTCTCATTGTTGAATATTTCCATTACTAGTGTACTTTAAATATGGGTTGTTTTCTTACATATAAGTTATTGTTTCAATTACTTTATATTCTTGATTTGATTTGAAGTTCTTAATTCTTAAAATTTGTAATTTTTTCTGCTTAATCTTTCTGCTTTATTTCCACCATCAAAACATCTTATTTGCTTTAATCCTTAGGAACTGATTTAGTTTTTTAGGGTTTTTCATTAAGTGCATAGCTTGAGTTGCATGTTAATTTCCATTAGAATAATCAATTCTAGCCATTTTTGAACCCTTGAACCATGCACACAGTCCATGGATCATGCGCATGGAACTTGGGGTAATTTTCATTGATTTTTGATAGTTTTACTTGATTAGTCTTGATTTACCAGTTGTTAATTAATTTTTTGCATCATAGTTTAGGTTTAAAATGTTTCCTTTTGGAATTTTGAAAATTTCTTATATAGGAAAGTGTTAATTTAGGAAAGTTTTCTTTTTAGTAGTTTCCTTAAGTTAGTTTCTAAGTGTAATTCATTCTTTTAGTATTCTCACATGAGCAAGGTAGATCCAATGAGTAATCTCATAGATTTGCAATGGATTGGATCATACTCAATTATTTAGCTTTGGCCAAAAGAGAAGGGTTTGGATTGAATTAAGAGATTAAACTACTCAAATTAGAAACATGTATGGAATTAGAAACTAAAACTAAAAAGGAAACTTGCATAAATTTAAAATAAACAATGAAAATAGGAACCTAGATAATTAAAATTCACTTAACTAAAGGAAACGATGTCATTTTAGAAAGATTAAAACCAAGCAATTAAACTTAAGGAAACTGCTAAATTAGAAACTTTCCTAAATTAAAACTTACCTAACCTAAAACCTAGTAAAAAGGAAACTTTCTAAAATTCAAAAAATAAAATTTCTAAACATAAACAAAGATACAAATAATGAATTAAGTATTTCAAAAACCAAATTAAGAAAAAATATAAAAGGAATGGGAATTGGAACCATGCACATGGTTTTTGGACTATGTGCATGATTCTAGAGCCCTAACAATGGTGAAATTTAGTACACTAGCAATGAGTTACTATGAAAAATAACTATGGTACCTAATAAATAACATAAAAATCTAAATAAGTACCTAAGGATTCAAGAAAATAATATGTTTTGAGGCTAGAATTAAAGCACAAATTTAAGGAAACACCAATTTCCAGATTTTGGTACTTAAGAACAATAAATAAATCTTGCATTAGAAAGCTATTAAAACCATAAATTTTATGCAAGAAAAAAACCCATATCTCAATTACATTGATGAAGTAATTAATCCATAATAACAATTCCTAAAAGAATTTATTGACTCATCTCCAAATTACACCAAAAATTAGACACATAATACATGTTCAAAAGTTGGAAATTGCATCCAATTTCTAAGCATTAAACATAATATAAACTATATCAAAAGTGTAATATAAAGATCACAAATTAAATCATGGAAAAATTCAAAGAAAACCCAAAAAGGAATTTCAAGAGAAAAGAAAGCTAAGTGAGTGAACTAACTAAGAAAAAACTGCCCAAAACTAAGGGAAAAAGAGGATAGAAAACATGGAATTCAAGTGGGGAAATCAAGGATTTAAGCTAGCTCTTTATTTGGTAGTCACTACCAGAGATGATTTAACTTAAATCTTGAGGGAATAACAAAGAAAACAAGTGGAATTGAGGTAAGGAAGAAAGCAGAAAGCTAGATGGAAAGAAAGGTTCAAAACTAGAAAGCAAAACAATGAAAACTAAACCAAAGCAAGCAAAGTACTAACTGAATTGGAAAGCAAATAACCAATACAATAACTAAAAGTAAAGAGAGAGAAAAGCATCTAACAATTCCCAAAGTCCAATAGCAAATAACACCAAAGGACAGCTTGATTTCAAGGTGTGTCACCCACCTCTACTTAGAAAATTAGTGTGGAACATGGGGCTGTATATAGATGAGTAGCTTCCTAATCTAGGAAGGGGTGGAAATATGAGGAAAGTGGTCCTAGGGTTAGGGAATTAATATCTCAAATTAAAAATCACACTTTTAACATGGAAAAGTTGCTTGAATTAATGCTCCAATTGTGTGACTCCATGTGGCACTGCTCCTTGGCTTGATGGCTCACTCCTTGGTGGCTTAAGTGGCTTCATTGCTTAGCTTCAAGGCTTGAGTAGCTCATATGGCATAGCACCCTTTTAATGGCTTAGGTGGCTTGAATGGTTCCCATGCAAAGGTGGTAGAAATGCATGGCTTGGGCTTGGGTCCATTTTTAGTCACCTTTTGCTTATATAGTTGCCTTCTAGCTTGCCCTAGGATAGTCTTGAACCATCATCACACCTTGGATTGATGACATTTAGGCTTTGGCTTGCTTGAATTTCCTAGTTAGACTAGGAAAACTCATGAATGCCTTCAATTTCCATCTCTATCAATCTCAACCTTTGGATTACCTCCTCAATAGCTACAAAAAAAGACAAATCCTAATTAATTCATAGAAAATTATGATCATCCACAAACTTACTCTGGATTAGCTTATGAACCTATAAAATATTAAACATTTCAATTATTAGGTTAGAAATGCATGTGTTATAAATTTTGGCCAAAAACCCTAATTTAACACTATAAGTTATAACACATTGAATAGTAATTGGGTACTTGTCATACAAAATTGAACACTCATCTCACCCCTCAACTAGTATTTTGTTAGTCTTGAGCAAAACATATGAAAAATCATGAAAATAAATTTATTACAATTTTTTTAGGTACTGAAGATTGCATTTAACATATGTAACTAGCCCTTAAACTCCTAGGTTACTCCTAGTGGATGAATTAGGCCTCCTGAGAGTTTGTCATGAATATACATACAAAATTCTCAAAAATTTTATGACAGTCCTTTATTCATCTAAATTGTTTTATCCTATTTAGCTTATATTAATTTCTAACTTTCGCTTGCTAGTAAAGATGAACAAAAATGTTCAAAATCCTACCCTTAACCTAAAGATATCCCATTATTTCATTAAACTTAGAAAGGTGAGTATGCATTATGGCTGATATATAATTACAGTCTCCAAGTCAAACATAACCTAAATCACCGCCCACATGTATGCTTTGACTTCAATTATCATAGGATATACTTATCATTAAAAAAGAAGTCACTCAGAAAGGTATAAATCCTTCATTAATATGTGAGTAGAATACTATTCATCAAATCCAAAAATCTCTCATATTCCATATAAAAGAATGAAACTTAGAAAGAATGATGATGGTCTCATGAAGGATATCAACTACTAAGAATGTTATGCTCTACCAAACTCCCTATTGATTTGTAACTATATACAAGCCATACTTTTCCTAAGATCAAGTTAGGACTTCTATTAGAATGAAATGTAGGATTATGTAAGGGTTATTAAAAGAATGAATATAAAGTTAAACAAAGGTTGTTTAGAAAAAATGTAAGGTCTTCCATCAATGTATTCAGAACTTTTCCATTTTTCATTCACATGAGTGATTGACTTTCTTTTTCATTAGCTATCTTTTTCCTTTTTTAAAAAAAAATTCTCTTTTTTAATGTTCATCTCTTGAATTTTATTATTCATACCTTTTTTCCAAGATATTCTTCAATATTCTCTACATATTTCCAAAATAAATGGGTAATGGATATATTATAGAGGTTCAATATAGGTAAAGGTTGTTTGGCTAACAAAAAATGTAAAAAAGGCTCTCTTTTAGAAGCTCAAGGGTCTAACTAGCAAAAAATAATATAGGGAAGGCTAAAGGATCCAGGTTTACAATGGATGGCCTCTATAATTTTCTAGGTGTCATATGAATTAAAAATAATCATAAGCTTAAGAGATATATGGTATAATATTTTATGATTTCTCAATAGTCGACTAAGATGAAGAATAATGAGATCAACTAAGAATTAATGTTTGTTGAAGAAAGTTTTGAATTTATGTATAACCCTTGAAAAAAAAAGAATGCTTCAAAACTCACTCGGGTTATAAGTCTCCATAGATCTTCTTCAAGGTCTCTAAGTTATATTTTTCTCTTCCACTTAAACTATATATAGCTATTTTGTGCAATTAATATTTTGAGTTTAATTTTTTGTGAAACCCTTTTAGAAAAAGAATAAACTAGTGAAATAATCACTTGCAACTCTATTAATAAGCTAAAGTTCATGAGATAGTTGAATATTCAAAAAAATAAAATTCTAATATTTATAAAGGAGCTTATCAAAAAAATTTCAAAATTTTCTAAAAATGTAAGAAAACTTAGAAATCTCATTTCTAAACCCCCAACTTGAACTAAACATTTTTCTCAATGTTTTGAAACAAGGATACCTAAATGATGAATGGGTAATGCAAACTAATGAGACTTTCTAAAAAATCTTAGGATGCATCCCAATGAGCACTAAGTTTAAGGTCTTTAGCTAGACATGACCTATAACTAATCTAACCATCTAAACCTAGACCTAGTTAGTTCAACTAATTTTTCCTAATCTAATACTACGAATGAAATGACAAGATTTCTCATGCCACTTTAGAATCTCACAATTTTGAATTACGGGGAGTCATATTAATGATCCCCCATCTTCAAAACTTCATAGTAGTCAATGTAATTCCTCCACCTTGTATTTTGAGGTGATGGTAACATGATGACTTCGTGTAATGCATGCATATTGTTGTGCCATAAGGAGATGAATGGTCCTCTTCTTTGCCAAATTGACATTGACCATTATATTTAGTTTATCCTTTTCCACCATTTCCCTTATATTATCCTGAAATTGGGATATAGGCTAACTTTGCACATCCCTAAAAGGTAGTTCTTGTGGCTTAAACCCTGTTTATCTTATAATGTGTACATTAGAGTAGGCTGAGTAAGGTTAGTACATCAACTGACTCTTTTTCTTCTAGTAGGGCTAATATTATTATCTAATGTTTGTTCAAATAAGGCTAGTGGGTCCCAATCAAGTACTTCTTCTACATTGTAATGTTCAATTTGAATTTCAGACTCTGTGGGGGGATCTACTCTAGCTTGGCATTGAGAAGTGTCCGTTAAAGGCACAATATCCAACAACTCGGTTACCTCTTCAATGGACGTGTCTTCATCAATGTTATAGAAATAAGTAGGACACAATTCTAGAGGATCTAGGTTGGGTGTTTCTACAATTTCATTCACTTCACCAATGGAAGTCTCTCCATCATAATCATAACAAGGATAGTATATGGCTTGAATAGATCTGAGTTGGAGGCTTCTATGGAACTTTGTGGCTCAGTATGCTCGTAAGAGATTTCCATCTTAGTATCAGTAATAAATGGCTCTTCATTATCCTTAATTTGCTTCATTTCCTTAGTCCTTTTTACAAATTCAACAATGTTTCTTTTTGTATTTTCCCATATTGGTTTCATTTCCTCTTCCTATCATCTATCTCTCACATCATTTCCTTATTCACCTTATTAATGTAGCCATGCCTTATTCTTCTTTCTCACAAATATGTTGCTTATTCTTTTCGGATGGTGGTTCTTCATGTTGTAAAGGAAACGACTAGTAGGGTTGGTATTGCTATGGCACTTGAGTCCTGAAAAAGGGTTTGAGCAAGTTGAACCCATGATGATTGGCCCTGGAATTCTTGATAATGATAGTAGTGTGGTCTAGGGTGGGACTATTGTGGTTCTTCTTGATATTGGTAATCTTGAGACCATGGTTGTTTATGATGCTTAGCCCATCCATTATAATTTGTCTCAGGATAGTAGTTATTGCTAAGGTATGTGAATGAATAATGTTCACCCAATGGATCTTGATAATAACCATTGTACGTGGAGCTTGATGGCCATGAAGAAGAGGTATAGAGATGCTTGTTATAAGTATAATCATTATGGTATTGAGGTTGTGGTATGGCTAGCCTAGAAAAGAAGATTCAAGATGATTGTTTAGCCTTCTACCTCGACACAGAAGCGAGTGAACTTGCCATCCTCTCTCCACCTCCTCCTTGTTCGTCTAGCATGCCATGTGAATTTGAAAGGACCCTCAACAATATATACCGGAAGAGGGAATAGGCCATACTAAGTCGCTACACCCCAGTCCAATATTTGTTCTCGAGGATCTTCGTTTCAGTGTATGTGTAGAAGCAACTCTCCAAATTTATGGTAAGAATGAGCATCCATTTTTCAAGGATCTCATGATCAATCTATGCATATTCCATTCGAAGCAGAGTCTATGTCAAGCGGCCTATGGGGTTTGTAAGGAAAATAGTTAGTTTGTAGTTGGAGCTGATATGTGCATCCAATTGACTTTCCACAATATCTATTCTATCCATCAATGCATCTAATCTATGAAATATATGCCCTTCTGAATAATCCTTTGTTCTCAACTTGTATATAGTAAAACTTATCGCTATATACAACTCTTTTGTTTTTTGATTTTTTTTTGTTTTGGAAAACCCTAATTATATGATGTTGCCTAACTAAATGTGACTCCTAACTCTAAAAGATGAACAACTAATCAATCCCTAATAGTTCACTGATGAGCTGAATTGAAGATATTTGATAATGTGTAGGGTGGTAGCTTTTAATCCTATATCTAGATAGCTCCCCCTTTAGTCTAGGCTTGACTATTACTTATAGTTAGGTTCTGGTTGTAAGCGGTTAAAACAATCATTGTGTCAAGAGGTGTTTAGACCTTAACCAATATCAATTGAAGGAATAGGAAAATTACTAGGATTTTATGACATCCACTATAACCATAGTGCATAGAAGCCACTTAAGTGACAATAGATTGCATCCTTCTAAAAAGGGTGCTATGAGCTCAATACCCTGAGTCTCTTTCTACTTGATTTTAAATTAATGTTCAATGGTTAGGATTGTGATATACAAGGATATTGATTGATTCGTAGGTAGGGCAAGGAGATGGTGATGAAATTTAGTCCTTATCTTGCATGATTTCCTGCAGGGCTCTTACTAGCATTAATTCCATTCCACCATAAAGCAATAAAAAGGGAAACTAATGTAACCTATATGCTATCCAACCAAATGTTAGATAGGTTCTCTTTAATGCAACAACCCTAATTAAAGATGCAACAATTCATATGAATGATCCTAAAAATATACGAATTATTCTACCAATCAAATGCAAATTACAATAAATGTAACCTAAACTAGAAAAACTAAATCAAAGTGAGGGATGCTTACATTGGGATTTCTAATGAAGATCAAGTGTCGGCCTCCATACCACACACTTTCCCTATTTTAATACAACCATTTAAAATTGTAAATGAAATTGCAAGTTACAATGGGCCTCACTATAAGTTTCACTCAAAGAAAAGAAAAACCTTAATGTAAGAAAGCAAGTAAATCCTAAGTTGATAAAGCTGCTCCTTCAGAAAATTCCCCTTGCACAAAACAAGTAAGATGAATTGATTTTATGAGGAATTAACAAAATAAGGAACTATGATGCAAAACCATAAGCTGATGCAACCTAAAATTAAGACTAAAGGTAAACAATCTAAATAAGAATCCAACCACAAATCCATTGCAATTCCTCGGAAATGGCCACAAACTTATTGTGATTTTAAAGTTAACTCACAAGTGCCTAAATCACTTGTTGTATTCTCACACGAACATGGTTGATCCCATGAGGAATCTCATAGATTTGCAAAGGATTGGATCTTATTCAAATTATTTAGCCTCAGCCTAAAGAGAGGTGTTTGGATTGAATTAAGAGATTAAAGTACTCAAATTGGAAACATGTATGGAATTAGAAACTAAAACTAAAAAGGAAACTTAACCAAATTAAAAATAAACAAGGAAAATGGTAACTTACCCAATTACCATGCACTTAACTAGAGGAAACTACATCACTTTACAAAGTTTCAAACTAGGCAATGAAACTTAAGGAAACTGTTATATGAGAAACTTTCCTAAATTAAAAATTACCTAATGAGACCTACTCCTTACTTACCAAAAAAAGTCAGATTCTTTCCAATAATAATAATATTAATAATGATAATAATAAGAATTCTACATGTTCTTCCATTCCTATATTGCTATTAACATTATTCCTCTTCCGATTTCAATCTATGGTGAGCAACAATTCCCATGGCTCGTTCAGTCACTCATAGCTTGCTAGTTGTGGGACATGAAACTTTCTAAATGCAAAAGGAAACTTTATAAACCTAATGTGAATAATGAATTAAATACTACTAAAACTAAATTAAGCAACTAAACTAAGCAAAAATCTAAAAGGAATGGGATTTAAAACCATACACATGGTTTTTGGACTATGTGAATAATTCAAGAGCCCTAAAGATGGTGAAATTTAATACTCCTAAGGTACTGTGAAAACTAACTATGGGATCTAATAAAAAATATGAAAATCTAAATGGATACTCAAGTATTCAGGAAAATAAGATGTTTTGATGGCTGGAATTAAAGCACAAAGTTAATGAAAAAACCAATTTCCAAATTTTAGTACTTAAGAACAGTCAGTAAATCTTGCATTACAAAGAGATTGAAAAAATGATTTTTATGTAAGAAAAAAACCCAAATCTCAAGTAATTTGAAGAAATAATTAATCCATAATAAGAATTCCAAAAATAAATAAACTATTGAATCATCTCCAAATTACACAAAAAATTAGACACATAATACATGTTCAAAAGTTGAAAATTGTGTTGTAAAACCTAATCTAAACTATAAAAAAATTTACAATATAGAGCTCATAAAATAAATTATGATGACATGAAAGGAAAATCCAAAAAGGAATTCAAGAGAAAAGGAGGCTAAGTGGGTGAACTAACTAAAAAAGAGGGTAGAAAACATATAATTCATGTGGGAAATCAAGGATTTAAGCTTACTCTTCTCTTGGCTTTCACTACCAGAGATGAGTTACTTAAATATTTAGAGAATGAAAAAGAAAATAAGTGGAATTGAGGTAAAGAAGAAAGGAGAAAGGCTAGATGGAAAGAAAAGGTGCAAAAGTAGAAAGCAAAATGATGGAAACTAAGCAATGAAAACTAAACCAAAGCAAGCAAACTACTAGCCTAAGTTGGAGAGAAAATAACCAATACATTAACTAAAAATACAAATGGAGAAATCATCTAAGAAAATCCCAAAGTCAAGAAGTCAATAACACCAAAGGAAAGCATGATTTCAAGGTGTGTCATGCAACTCTACGTAGAAAATTCGTATAGAACATTGAGCTATATATAGGTGATTGGTTTCCTAACTTAACATGAGGTAAAAACATGAGGAAAGTGGCCCAAGAGTTAGGGTATTAAATGAGGAAGGTTAGGTGGGAGATGAATTAGCAAGATGATATAAGAAAGAGAGGTGGAAAGATGACATAAGAGAGACACAATAGCTGGTTTCTATTTTTGAATAAGGGTATAGGTGTCTTTTTAATAGAAGGAAAACATAGCTCTTTTCCTTCTAATTTTATGATGTTTGGTTGATGGAAAGTCAAGGAATTACATAGGGAATAAGATTTAGTAAAGATGTGAAAAGATCTAGGATTTTGAAGTTAATTAAATTGAAGTAGATCTAAGGTTTCCTATTTAAGAAACACCTTGATCACCATTTAGGAAGGGGGTGGCATCCTTCTTTTTGGATAGTTGCTCCCTTATTCACTTACGAACGTGGAACCCTAGTAGAATGGGTGGATTAAGGTTAGGAAATAGATTAGAAATGTGGGGTTTTCTCTCTTTATGGGTCCCATAATGCATGATTATCTTTCACTGTACATTAATCTCATAAAATCGCACTTTTAACTTATGAAAGTTGCTTGAATTGGTGCTCCAATTGTGTGACTACATGTGGCACTCCACCTTGGCTTCATGCCTCATTCCTTGGTGGCTTAAGTGGCTTCATTGCATCACTTCAAGGCTTGAGTAGCTCATATGGCTTATCACCCTTTTAATAGCTTAGGTGGCTTGAATGGCTCCCATGCAAAGGTGGTGGAAATGCATGACTTAGGTTTGGGTCCATTTGTAGTTACCTTATGATTTTGAAATTGCCTTCTAGCTTGCCTTAGGATAGTCTTGGACCTTCATCATGACTAGGATTGGTGAAATTTAGGCTTTAGCTTGCTTGGATTTCCTAGTTAAACTAGGAAACATCATGAATGCCTTCAATTTCCATCTCGATCAATCTCAACCTTAGAATTACCTTCTCAACACCTACACAAGAATAAAAACCCTAATTAATTCCTAGAAACTGATGATAATCCACATACTTACTTTGGATTAGCTTATGACACATTTACTAAAGCCTAATTTAACACTATAAGTTATAACACATTCACTACTAATTGGGCACTTTTTATATAAAATTAAACTCTTATCACCCACTTTCTTAGCAAATCATCTAGCCACCCACCTCACTTCACCTCATTACCATATCCTTACCTCCCTCACCATCTCTAACTTATCTCTCCTTCTCCTCTCCATCTTAGGGCTTCCACATGAGATACCTAAGGAAGAGGGAGTTTGGCGCCATGTTTCTTACAAAAGGGAATTTCATAAGGTGTCCCATGATGCTTAGGTTATTACCACCATCTTAGCCTCCATTCTTGATCTAATGGCTTCCATATCATCCACTAAAAACATCACTTTCTATTTTCTCTCCACCCTCCTTATCTCTTTCTCTCTATTTCCCTTTCTTTCCAACCCAATTCTATCTCTTCCTTTCTAATTTCATAGGTCTTCTATGATTTTTACAAGGAGAAGACACCCCTTCCTAAAATGGTGGCATCTCCCACTTTGCTAAAGCCTCACATCTTGTCAACCTTGCTTCCCCATCTTAGGTGTAAACTTAGATTATCCAATCCTTATTTGCCACCTCACCTCTATCCTAGGGTTCCCTTTAGAAACAACCAACTCATAAAAATTTTGGGTGGATAGGTGGGATGGAATATCTAATTGGAGAAGAGGGGAATGCTCCTTCCTAAGAAAGAGGCTTCTCCACCTTTTTTTCATTACATTCAAGGCATCTCATTCTCCATTCTCTTTTTAATGCACAATATCTTCAGACATCTTTCTTCCAAGATCTTCATGCCTCATACTTATCTTGTAAGGCCTTGGTTTTTCATCATACATGGACGTTAGTCTTTCTCCTCTTTTACTTGTCCATTGTTTGTGTTTGTGTTAATGCTATTTCCTCTTGTTTTGCTACCTATTTTGCATTGCTTTTCGCTTCTTCTTTCAACCTTGAATTGTTGCTCCTAAGATCACCATCTCTGGCCATGACACCCAAGAGATGGTGACCTTTAGATCTAGGAAATATGGTACCTTAAATCCATCCTTGTTCAACACATTCTAGATTTCCCTCACTATCTATCTTTTGGGCTTTTCCTTAAAATACACATGTGGCATTGGGGATTTGATTGTAAGTTGATCACATGTTTGAATAATTATCTTGGTGTGACAATCTTGGAATATTGTGTACTATTCTTGTAGAAACTTTGCTATCAATAAAGTTCATGTTTGAGAGAAATTTTCATTGATGTTTAGTCATATGAGTTTTGCCTATAGTATTTGTTTCAATCCCATGATTCATGCTTAGCTATACATGCGATTAAATCTTCTAAGCCATTGCTTTGTATTTCCCATGCATGTCATCAGAGGTCAATAGCATACTAGTTGCATTCATGGACCATGCGCACATCCCATGGGTTATGCACATGGCCTTGAATGCTTTTCCATTGTATTACTTAGTTATTCCATCCATAGTTTTCTCTTAGTTCATGTTCCATTCAAGACTTGCAATATTATTAGATCCATGCATTCTACTTTAGTTGTTATGTTTATTCTAGATTAGTTTTGTACATAGGATTTACAAGCATTATGTTATGTTCTCATATGCACACTTTTCCATGATATACTTCATGCTACCGTAATATCAACGGTGTAGCTTTAAAATTACTTCCAAGTGCATGAATCAAAGTAGTAATTTCATGCAATCAAGGTTGATCCCATGAGGAATCTCAAATATTTGTAATGGATTGGATTTTATTCAAATTGATTAACTTCAACCTTAGAGGAAGAGTTGTGGTTAAACTAGGAATCTAAAGTAACATGGAATTGGAAAAGTACACAAAATTAGAAATTAAAAGAAAAAGAAGCTTGCAAAAATTAAAACTAAAAAATGAAATTAGGAACTTATCTAACTAAAATGCAATTAACTAAAGGAATTTATACAATTTAGAAAGGTTCAAAATAAGCAAAAACTTAAGGAAATTGCTAAATTAGAACCTTAAATAAATTAAAATTTATCCAACCTAAAAATTACTAAAAATGAAACTTTCTAGAATGCAAAAACAAAACTTTATAAACCTAAAAAAATATGCAAACAAATGATTAATAACTTCTAAAACAAGATCATGCAACTAACTTATCCAAAAATCAAATAAGCAAGTGGTCTAGTACCATGAGCTTGGTCCATGGACTATGCACATGGTTCTATGGCACAAAAGATGACTAGGATTCATGCTTCAATAGTAAACTAACATGAAAAATTACTATGGGATCTAATAAAAACATGAAATCTAAATGGGCACCTAAGGATTCAAACAAAAATAATGTTTGGATGGCTGAATTAAGGAACAAAGTTAAGAGAAAAACAATTTCTAGATTTTAGTACTTAAGAACATACAACAAATCTAGCATTAGAAAGCTATTGAAATAGTAGATTTTATGCAATAAAATAACTCACATATCAAGTAATTTGATAAAATAAATAATCTATGGTAACAATTCCCATAGAATTTTATTGAATCACATCCAAATTACACAATAAAAATAAATGCATAAAGGTAACTACAACATATGTAATGCGTGCACTATCTGTGCTTCTAAAAGTGAATATAAATAACAAAAAAATTTCAATCTAAAGGACCCAAACTAAAGTAGAATGACATGCAAATAAAACATGTGAAGTGAATTAAGCATGAACAATGATGCCTAAATCTAAGATGCAAAACAAGGAGAAAAATATGTAGAACTAAGTGGAAACTCAAGGCTCCAAGCTATCTCCTCTCTTGGATGTCACAAACAGGGATAATTTAACATAGATCTTGAATGAATGAGCAAAGAAAATAAGAGATTTGGAATCAAGAAAGAAGGGGAACAAGGGTGGAACTAGGAATAGAATTCAAAGAAATAAAAAAACCTTAAAACAACTATGAAATCAAGCTATGAAAGAAAATTACTAACCTGGAATTGGAGATCAAAGAACCAAGAGAATAATTAGAAAAAATAAAATAAAGAAAAACACCAAATAAAGTCAAAGATCCAAGATTTAAAAGATCCTAAGCTAGAGTGCTCCTTTCAAGGTTGACTCACCCAATCTCTAATTGGACAATTCGTATGGAACATGGGGCTATAGATAGATGAGTGGTTTCATAATGAAGGAAGAGGAAAAAATAAGTGAAAATTGGCCCTAGGGTTAGGGTATTGAATGAGGAAGGTTAGTTAAAGATTAATTAACAAGATGATGTAAGAGAGGTAGGAAGATGATATAGGAAAGATATGATGGCTAGTTTCTAAATTTGAACAATGGGGAAGACAACTTTTTCATGGAAGGAGAGTAGAGTTTTTTCCTTTCAAATTTTGTGATGTTGGTTAATGGGAAGTTATGGAAGTGGTAAGGATTGAGGTTTAGAAAATTTATGCAGAGATCTAGGGTTTAAAGGTTGTTTGGATTGAAGTAGATCTAGGGTTTTCTATTTAGGAAACCCTTGGTCACCAAATAGGAAAGTGGGGGAAGCCTTTTTCATAATGAGGTGCATCCCTCCTTTAACTTGTATCCTTAGGATAAAGGATGGGAAATTGATTTGGAAAGTAGGGTTTCTCTCTTGATGGGTTCACAATGCATAATCATCTTACTTTATATGTAATTCTCTCAAATCTTCTAATTAAACCTTGAAAATCCAAATTTAAAAAGTGGGTCATTGCTTGAATTTTCCTCCAATTGTATGACTCAATGTAGAAATTGGATTATGTGGCTCACATTAAGGGCTCATTTATCTTGGATTCATGGTTCACACCCTTGACTTTAATGGCTAGATGGCTTGTCTTGAATTCTTTAGCTTGTAACCTTCTCTCATGGCTTATATGGCCAAGGTGGCTTGAACGGATCCCATACAAAGGTGGTGGAAATGTATTTCTTGCTTCATGGGCTCATTTTATTCACCATTAGCTCTTCCAATTGCTTCACTTGATACTTGGTTAAGCCTTGGGTGATCACAATTGGGCTTTTAGTTTAATTTCATAATATTGACCTTCAATTCATATCTTGATTAATCTTGACTATTGGATTTTCTCTCCGAGACCTACAAAAGAAGAAAAATCATAATTAAATACTAGAAAATTATGATCATTCACATATATACTCTAGATTAACCTCTAAAATATCACATTTTTGAATAATTATGCAAGAAATGCATGTGTTACGAAATTTTGAAAAAACCCTAGAAACAACATTGTATTTTATAACACATGAAATACTCGTTGGGTAATTTTTATTCAAAATTGAACACTTCTCATAGGCCCAGCAGGTATTTTGATAGTCCCTAACAAAGCATAAAATATCATGAAAAACAATAGTTGTTACCATTTTTGTAGATACTCACAATTAAATTTAGCATATGTAACAATCCCTTAAATCCCAAGGTTATCCATAGTGGATGAGTTTAAGCCTTATGAAGGTTTGCAATAAATACATCCACAAAATTCAATAAGAGCCCTTCATTTTTCTTAGAGAATTCTCTTTCATTAATAATATACTTACTTTAACAACTTAATAAAGATGAATAAAAAAATTCCACAAGCTACTCACATACCAAATCCATTTTATTCTAGTTTTATCTTAGAGTGCATATGTGTGTACAACTACATAAGTTAGAACCTCTAAATAACTATTCTTATTGGTCTAGTTGAGAGATATCCTAACCTCAAGCTCTCACTGATATTCACTCAAAAATAAAGCTATCAGAAAAAGTGTCAAACAAATTTCTCTCTTCATGTGATTGAGTCCAATAATACAATGGTTCACATAATTTCTTAAGCACAAATAAGACAAAGAATATGATCCCTTAGGATAGATTCCATTACCAATACCATAATAAATAGTTCACCTTAATTCCTTCCTATTTATATCCTCATCAAGGCTATGTTCTGCTTAAGATCAATAGGTCTTCAGATAGGCTACGATGTAGGCTTGGGATTGGTTTTGAAAAGAAGGGTACAAGGGATTCAAAGTTTCAAATCTGAGTAGAGGTCTTCAATATATATATAACAACTTTTCTATTTTGATTATATTTGAAGTGAATATCTTTTCTACTTTATTTTCTCAAATTTTCTTTCCTTTTCCTTTTCTGATACTTGTTTCACTTTTCCTTGGATTTTTTCGAAAGAACATTTTTCTTTGTACTTTTGATATTTTTCACTTCTTTAGAAAATTTTCCTTTTTCTTATTTTTCTCTACCATCTCTATTCATTTTTGAAAGGTAGGTAGTGGAAATTCTTACTAAGGTTTCTTTAGGTTAAAGTAAATGGGGTTTATGAAAGAAAAGCTTTTCAAAAGGCTCAAAGGGTCTAACTGGTGGTAAAATATTTGGGTGGGCTTTACGTTTCTAGGCTACAATAAGGACGACTTATATTATTTTCTAGGTTTCTTAAAACCTATCTGAGTCAATAAATGCTTAGGAACCAAAGTTAGTACTCCTTCATGGTTCTTAGCATTTTGACCAAAATAAAGAACACTAGGATCTTCAAAGTAATGTGAGATGAAGAAAATACAAAATTATGTATAAATGTCAAAAGACTGATAGTCTCTAATAGGGACTTATAGGTTTCCATTGATTTTCTTACAGTCTCTAAGTCATAACCATCTATTAGTCTAGACTTATGCACTATGTTTAAGTGTATTTCAATATTTTACTTTCATAAAACACTTTAAGACATGAATAAAATGCAAAGTTAAACATATACATTTCTATTAAGAAGCTAAAGTAGTGGAAATACTAATCTTTAGACAATCCAATTCTCATTATAGTAAACGAACTTTGACCTTCAAAAAATTTGAGATGTCTAATTTTCTTTGTATTTTTATTAAAAAAAGAGAGAAAGTTTTTTCAACAAAAATATGCAGAAAACTAGACATCTCATGCATGTTTACACCCCCTAATGTGAATTAAACATTGCACACAATGTTTTGAAATATAGGACATCTATATGATAAATGAATGATGTAAAACAATGAAACTCTAAAACCCTTGGTTGCCTCTCAATGAGTGCTAAGTTTAACGTCTTCAATCAGACATACTATGCCATGATGATATGAAGAATGCAGCTCATGTGATGGATGCAAATGTCATGGAACATGTTAAGGTGAGTCATCATAAATTGGTTCCTCAAGTAATATTTCTTTAGCCTCAGGGTTTATGAACTCTAGGAAGGGTTTCAAGCTTTATCCATTAACTTTGGAAATCACTCCATTCTTCTCTATCTTGATGGCCCCATAAGGATATATATTCCATACTATGTAGGGTCTAGTCCATTGAGATCTATGTTTTCCTGGAAAGAGATGTAATATAGAATTATATAATAGAACCTTCTGTCCAAGTGTAAAGGACTTCCTTAAGATGTGTCTACCACATGTACTTTTCATTCAGTATTTGTATCTCTTTGTTGACTTATATGCATCTTTCCTAATCTCTTTCAAATCATTGAGTTGGAGCTTCCTATGGGTTCCAGCAGAGTATAAGTCAAAATTGAGCTTTTTGATTGCCCAATAGGCTCTATGCTCAAGTTCTACTAGGAGGCAGCAAGCATTTTCATAAACTAGTGGGTAGGGTGACATGCCTATAGGTGTCTTAAATGGAGTATGATAGGCCCATAAAGTATCACTAAGTCTCAATGACTAGTCTTTCCTATTTGGATTAACTATCTTTTCTAAATTCTACTTTATCTCCCTATTAGACACCTCTACCTATCCACCAGTCTAAGGATGTTAAAGGGTATCAATTCTATGGGTAACTACATATTTCTTCATTAAACTCTCAAACACCCTGTTACTAAAATGTTTTCCCCCATCACAAATGATGGCCCTAGGTGTACCAAACCTTACACATATGTTTTCTTTCAAGAACTTGACCACCACCTTGTGGTCATTGGTTTGCATAGAGTGGCCTCTACCCATTTGGAAACATAATCAACCCCCACTAGGGTATAAGGATATCCTAAAGAGTTAGGAAAAGGTCCTATAAAATCTCTGTCCCAAACATTAAATGGTTCAACTATTAAAATGGGGTTCAAGGGCATCATATTCCTTTTTTATATGCTTCCTAATTGTTGACACCTTGCACATGCTAAGAATAAGCATGTGGATCCTAAAAAATGGTGTGCCAATAAAAACTACATTACAAGATCTTTGCAGTTGTCTTTTTAGAACTATAATGGCCACCACATGCTTGGTCATGATAAAAGGAGAGGATCTTAATTTTTTCATGGCCAAGTGCACATCTCTTCGTTACTTAATTAGGACAATACTTAAATAGGTATGGGTCATTGTAGGTAAAGTGTTTAACCTCAGTAATAATTTTTTTCTTATCTTGCTTATACCAATGACTAGCCATTTGATCAATAACAAGATAGTTGACTATATTTGCACACCAAGGCAACTGGAAAATGTGCAACAATTGTTCATCTAAAATGTCTCTATAATGCATTCTTACTAGTAGACTCCACAACTACCCTAGATAAGTGATCAACTACAACATTTTCGAAACTTGTCTTATCCCAAATTTCAAGATCAAATTCCCATAGCAATAGTATATAGGTTTTGCATCTTTCTTTAAAAGAAGATATTTAAGTGCTACATGATTAGAGTATACTATGCCTTAAATCTGAGCAAGTAAGATCTCAATTTATCTCATGCAAAAACAACTTCCAGCAACTCTTTTTTTGTTGTTGAATGGTTGAACTGGGTATCATTGAATGTCTTACTAACATAACATATCATCTGGGATAGTTTATCAATATGTTACCCCAAAACAACCGTGATTGTGTAGTCTAAAGCATCACACATTATTTCAAATGGTGAACTCTAGTCAAGCAGTCATATAATAAGCATAGAAGTCAATTCAACCTCTAGGTGCCCAAATTCTCTCAAGCAATCATATCAAAGTCAAAATTTTCCTCCCTAGTAAGTAAATTACAAAGGAGCTTAATAGTTTTACTAAAGTCTTTGATGAATCTTCAATAAAAACTAGCATGGCCTAAAAATGAGTGGACTTCCTTAGCTGTCCGTGGAGGAGGAAGGTTAGAGATTAAATGCACTTTAGCCTTATCAACTTCTATACCATTATGTGACATAATATGGCCTAAAACAATACAAGTTTGAACCTTAAAATGAAATTTTTTCCCAATTTAGTACTAGGTTCTTTTCCTAACACCTAACAAGGACAAGTTTTAAATGATGCAGCAAAAGTAAACCCCATTACAGAGAAATCATCCATAATCACCTCTAAGAAGGTCTCTACCATATTAGAGAATATGCTCAACTTACACCTTTGAAAAGTAGCTAGAATATTTCAAAGTTCCAAAGGCATGCGATCATAGGTAAATGTTCTAAAAGCGTAGTGAAAGATAGTCTTCTCCTAGTCCTCAAGTGACATGGGAATTTGGTTATAACCAGAGTAGCCATCCAAAAATCAATAAAAACTATGTCCGACTGACTTCCCTAGCATTTAGTCTATAAAAGGGTAGAGGAAAGTGGTATATCCTCTTGACCAAGTTCAATTTTCGGTAATCAACACACACTCTCCACCTGGTGGTCATTTGAGTGCGAATTAACTCAATATCCTCATTCTTAATTACTATGACTCCCAACTTCTTAGGTACAACCTGAACTTGCCTAACCCAAGTGCTATTAGATATAGGGTAGATTATACTAACATTTAAAGTTTTAGGACTTCATCTCTCACTACCTCATTCATAATAGGGTTATGTCTCCTCTATGTCTCCATAGATGGTTTGGAATTTTCTTCTAAGTGTATCCTATGCACACACATAGCTGGACTAATTCCCTTTATATCTACTATGGTCCACCCTAAAGTAGTCATGTGTTCATTGAGAACATCATGAAGCTTGCCCTCCTATTCCTAATCTCAGTATGAGGCTATAATTATAGGTGTTAAGTGTTCAATTTTGTCCAAAATAACCCTAGATTAGCATTTGATTAAATCATCTAACCAACTAATCTTATAATTTTAACTTGATTTTAGCTGTAAGTGATCATCCAACTGTTGATTGGAAAATTTAATGGTTGATGATCATTAGAGCTAATCAAATGGGTAATGAATGGTATAGATGATTCTAACTTAGTCTTTTGTTTTACAGAGCAATGAAAATAACATTGGATGGTTCAAATCATCTTGATAGGTATAAAATCTAATGGGCCCCACTTCATAAGGAAAGGCTGCAAATTTTAAGACACCACATGGTAGACATAGAATGGGCTCGAGGAGCATGTGCCAGGCATGGGGAA
This sequence comes from Warburgia ugandensis, assembly GCA_035236585.1. NCBI lineage: Eukaryota > Viridiplantae > Streptophyta > Magnoliopsida > Canellales > Canellaceae > Warburgia > Warburgia ugandensis. Next base: position 49,357,785 of record CP141133.1, on the reverse strand, counting down.
GCAAAAAAGGAGACTTTTCAGGCTCCTCTTATAGACGGCATTTTACCACCCAAAAAATTTCTTTCTTTTTCTCTTACTCTTCACAGAGAGAGGTGAAAGGAATATTCCTCCCTGCCTCTCCTAGTCTCCCTTTGCTCTCCCCTTCTTCCTCCATCTACTCTCCTTCCCTCATGTCCCCTCTATCTCTCATCTTTGATCTCCTTGTCTATCTCCCTCTTTCCCACTCTCTCTCTCTCTCTCTCTCTCTCTCTCTAGATCACTCCCTGTCTCCCTTGCTCTAGGCTCTTTTCTCTTTCTCTCATTCTCCCTCTCTTCTCCTCTTTCCTCCATTCCTCTGTTATCTCTACTACACACCCCATCTTTGCCCATTTTTTTCTTTCCCATAAGGATAGATCCAGACCCAACTTCCTGCTTCTCTTTCTCCACTCTTGCCTCCTTCCTAGATATCTCTATTAGATTTTTCTCCCTTATTCATCACTTTTAGCAAAAATAGAAGCATGGCAGGGAAGACTCGAGCAAACCCATCACTACTCACCTCCTCCTGATCAGCCAACCACTAATGAGTGTGACACTGCACAGGCCCTGCCAATGACTACTCTCTCTGCTATCCCTTTTATCTCCCTCACTATCCCTCACTCGCTCTCATCTCTCATCTCTCTCCATCCCCATATCTTTGTTCCTCATTTTGTCTAGACATTGACTTATAGCCAGATGTCAGACAAGCCACCTCAGCTTCTTCATCTCCTCCATTCCCTATCACAAATTGTTCTAGACCCAACCAGACTGGCACCGCCTAAACCAAACCAGCTGTGAAATCTACCTCTCCTCTTCTCCTATTCATCACCGCTCCACTGCCCAAACATCTCACCAGTAGTCCCCTTTCTCTGTCATCATTCTCCCCTATTGGCTGCACCTTCTACTCCCCCTTACTTCACCAGTGCTAGCAAGATCAACTAGAGAAAACCCAACTTGGGTTTTCTCCAGTTGATACACTTCTCCTTGTCTTCTCTCCTTCCCCTACTCTTCACTACCATCTATGTAATGATCCAAACATTTTCTGTTCTTTTTACTAAATTTGGAAATTAATATATGGTATATTAAATGTTCTATTTTAATTAAAATATGAAATGAAGGAATTTATGAGTAAAATCAGTACCATTAGATTCTACGCTCAAAATGGAATCCAACACCTTGAAGAACGTAAAAAACAGAGCTCGTATGACCATGTTATGGACGTTTAAAGAACAAGGGTATTTTTATAATTTAAACTTAAAAACAAAAAAGAGTTGAAATGTAGGGGGTCATTTTGATAACGACACCCTCGACACCTGTGTCGTCTTCCTTAGGCAAGGCAGTGCATAACACCCCCATACCTATACGGAGCAGCAAAGAATGGCGGCACTGCCATGGGCAGCACCACCCTCCTCCTATAAAATCCCCCACTCCCCCTTCTCTGTCATTGTGTTTCCCGGCTCAAATCCAGTTCACAATCATCTCTGGCAAGTAGGGTTTCAGCCACCATTCGCATGACCGGCTCCACATTGGGTTCCCAGGTACAATCCTTCTCCCCATCCTATTCCTCTCTTCTTCCCCTTTGTTTCGCCCCAGAATCTGGCCGAATCTAGTGTTTCCCGGCTAGAGAACACCTTGGGGAAGATGGGTTCATTCTAGAATCCTCGACCAGATGACCAAGGCTTCTGGTAGGGGAAGAGGGGGGCCGAACCCACTGCCAAGTCACTATTTCAAGCTGCCCAGGGAAGTCCTCACCTTCCCCTCTCCTCCTAGCCCAGATCCCTGTTGGATCTGCATTTTTTGGCCAGAAAATGCTGGAAGGAACCTGACTCGATGGGTCGTCGACCCATCGAACTAGACGTGTCCCAAGGAAGCTGCGTGTAATGTGTGCCCAGCATGTGATCCTTGGGATGGACTTCAAGCACGATGTGCGGGTGCGGGTCTTGGTTCGGCCAGGACGCATGAATGTCCTGGGAGCCGAGACGCCCCGTGCCTGCACTGAAGAGATTACGTCTGCACAACACAGTTCAAAAAGCACTATAGCACTCTCAAGCATGCGTACACATGCAATCGTAGTCTTGGTTCGACTGGACACGCATGCGTGTCGGGAACCATGATGCGCGGGACCCACATGGACGAATCTGGTTCGTCTGTGACGTTGCGACACTAAAATTGCAATTATAGGGGCTGTAGGACTCCGATTGACGATCTGAAAGAACCATTGCATCCGTATTGATGACACGAACATAATGAGCCTATAAAAGTTAGGGTTAGAGCCATATTCAGTATAACTATAGCCTAAACACTAGAGATCGCATAGATCTATAGGATCAAAGATGATCAAACTTTGTAAATTGATTTGTTGGGTCTATTAGAGGCCAATGTGCCTAGATCCAGTCTAAGTTACACACATCCACCTTTAACTTATAGAGCTGACAGTCCAAATTAAGTACAGACCTATTCTAAGCATCAAAGCAGGCGACCTGGGAGATCTGACCATTCAATGACACGATCTTGATGACATGAATGAGATTAAAGGAAATCTAATCATTAAATGTTAATACTATATATGAGATCTAGCCTAGATGCGCACAAAGCAAGGACCTATAGATCCTAAAAGGCAGATCTAGCCGTTAATCTACAAGTCTAAGTAATGATCCATAAAGGTTGGAAAATAATAATTGAATCCTTGTTATTAATTGATATTCAGGGTTTCACAAAGGTAACTCAGGATCGAGTAATGAAGAACACGATTGAAGAAACATCGAGGTAGGTAGTCTGATACTACTAAGTTTTTAAATGTATCTTAAACTCCGACTTGCCTTTATTGCTGTTTTTAGCATGTTTTTGAGATATGATGTTCTTATGTGAGTATGCAGATTTGTCTTCATGATTTATGTCCTTGAAACACGTGAATCTATCACCATATTTAGCATGCTTTTTGAGATGTGATGTTTTTATACAAGCATGCAGAATTGTCTACATGTTTTCTGGCTTTGAATGCAATATTAGCATAAATTGATTTTATGCATTGCTCACATAGTTGAAATGAAATGCATAAATTGCAAGATTTCGGTGATTGAGATTTGGATTTATATATATTCTTTTTGGGCTGTTGAGCCTAGTGGGGATTATGCTGAGAGGTTGTGATGATGTACGAGGTTGGCCTCCCGGCCTCTACCACCAAAAAGGTGGATGGTATCACTGCAAAAAATGGCACTGTCCAGTCCCTAATTGCTGTGGTAAACAGGGACGACCACTGGAGGTGTTCACGGCACCCTTTCGGTGACATATCCACAGTCACCGTGGAGGTTATGGTGGACAGGTCTCTAGATATTGGAGGCACACGATCAGAGGTGTTCTGGTCTTGAGCAAAGTTGGCCTTATGATTTTGGTTGTATTGATATGCATATATCATTGAGATGGTCGTATACAAGTACTCGGGACCAGTCAGTTTGATATGTTTACCGACCCATCGTCTTGAGTTCTAAGTGGGCAAATCGTCGAATGAGGCAGCCTGTAGTGGGAACAAAGTTGAAAGATCATCTACATGATAGTGATGCTAGCATTTGCTTTGAATGATGACTATTTTAAGAATTTCATGATTATTATATTTTACTCATTGGTTTGATGTATTGTCGAGATCTTATTACCTAGATCTATTGATTTCTACTCTATGCTTTGTGTCATATCTGTTAAGTGTTCATTTTTGGCTAAAATACCCCTAATTTAGTGTTCAATTAGAGCATCTAGGCCATTAATTTCAAGATTTTACATAAAATAGTTTAATTTAGCTTTAATTGGCCATCCAACTGTTAAATTGCAAAATTAATGGTCAGATGATCATGAAAGCTAATTAGATGAACAATAAACGATTTGGATGATTCTAATTGGGTCCTGTGCATTGCAGATCAATTGACTCAAGTGTGGACGATCTAGATCAAATCACAAAGGTCAGATGAGGATAATGAAGTTGCAAGGAAAAAGAAGACTTTGAAGAGTCCTACGATAGGACAAAATTGAAGACTTGCAGAGTTCTAGCAAGTCTAGACTTCTAGCAGACCCCACTCTCCCTCTTATCTCTCTTTTCCCTCTCTCTCTTGTTTTTTTTCCACTTATCTCTCTCCTACACGTTTCTCCCTCCATCTCCCACTCTCTCCCACTCTCTCACGTCTCTCTCTATCAATTTTCTTCATATACCCCTTCTTCTCTCTAGACCCCCTTGTTCTTGAACCCATAGCTCTCTCTTTCTCTTACTCTTCCAGCTCTCTCAATCTCATTTCCCCACTGGCCGGCCATTGGTGCGTGACACACCAAGTAGGCTTCGCCTTTTCTCCCTCTCCTTCTCTACTCTCTTTCCCATGTTCTCTCTATTGCTTGTTCTTCCCTTTTCAAACCCAATTTCTCTGTTCTCTCTCACTCCCCACGCACCAATATCTCTCTTTGCTCTCTCTTTCTCATTTTTTCTTTCTCCAACAGGATTGACCAGTAGTGCCCAGCCCATACCTCCTTCTCCATCACCCAGTTTGGTCATCGTCTAATCTCTCTTTTCCTCTCTGATCATTATTTGTTGGTAGCTGAAGCCATATCCATCTCCAGGAGTACATCCACCAGCCACACGGACTGGAGAAGAAAACCCGAAATGGGCTTTCCTCCAATCATTTTCCCTTCCTCTTCCTCTTCTTCTCCATTCTCCTTCATTTCGGTCTCTGGGCGGTCTAGGAATGGAAACCCAAGTCGGGTTTCCACTCCTTTTCCATCCTCACCTCCTCTTTCTTCTCCTCTCCTCTCTTTTCTTTCTCTTCTCCCTTTCTCCTTTCTCCTCCAGTCATTCTTCTCCATCTCTCTTCGTCTGGTTTTTCTCTTAAAAACCAGATTTTTTCACCAATTCCAATTCTACCCATGGCAAATCTGAGTATCACACCTCTGTCCTTTATTTGAAATTCCATCTGAGTCACCAATTTAATTCCATCTATGTCCCTGTGCTATTCTAGTTTTGTTTTATCCCCATTCTGATTATCTAGGGACAGGCTTATCCAAGACTGCTTATTTTGTTGCATTTTCTATGTTTTTGGAATAAATAATTATGTAAATTGCAACAGTTGAATAAATTTAGATTTTATTTTATTGATGGTTTAATTATGGTATATTCTTTGTTTTGGTTTTTTTATTAATTGAATTTTATTGAAAACTCCAATTAAAACGAGTCCCTATGGGTTTGACCTGTAATTGCATAGTTATACTACAATAGCCCGTGCGCTTGCGAAAAGCATCAACAAGTTTTTGGCAGCGTTGTCGGGGACTTGCAAAGGAGTTGTTATAAAGTTTAATTTAAAAATCCAAAAAATAATTTATCAAAATTTGAAAAAAATCAAAAAAATTAGCAATTGCATTTTAGGCATTTTGAGGTGCATATTTAATTTTTTTAGTGCATAACCACCTCATTTCCTAAAATTGGTACTTATTTCTAAATTTTGTTTTTTAGAGAAATAGAAAAGTGGAGAAAATTGGCAAGAAAATCTTCATCAACATGGAAATTTCCCTCCTTTCCTAGATTAGGAATTTTTTTTCCCTTCTGAGTGAAGCTTGTAGTGAGGATCTTTGTAATTTGCAATTTCTATCTTCATTTTAAGGGGTTGTATAATACAAGGTAAGTGTGGGATAAGGTGGTCCACACTTGATCTTCATCAGAAACCCCACTGTAAGTCTCCTCACTCATTTAAATTCCTAGATTAGGGTTTGCATTTAGATTAAATTTGCATTGTTTTGTAGGATAAATCCTATAGAAAGCATCCTCTCATAATTGTTCCATTTTTGGTTTTGCATTAGTTTATCACTTTTATTTGCATCTTAGGACACGGTTAATGCTTTAAGGTGATATATATGTTGATCGAACTGCCATAGAGTATGGAATTAATTAGTAAGGGCAACCTAGCCCAATAAGATCAAGGGTGGATTTCATCACCACTCCTTGGCCCACCTAGGATAATCATCTCAAGCACACTACCCTAGCCTTCAATTCAAATTCAAATTAATCAGAAGTGACCTATAGGCTATCACATGCTCGTAGGACCCACTTACTAAGACTTGATTTATTGCCACTCTAGTGGCTTTAGAGCATTGTGGTTATTGAGGGTTGTCTAATAAAGCCTCGCTCTTCCCTCACCTCCTATTGACGTTTGTGAGGTCTAAACGCCTCCTTACATGAGGGTTGTATTAACAACCTTGTGAAAAACCTAACTGGTAAGCAATAATCAAGTCTAAAGGAGAGGAGGAGCACTATATTAGGCTAATTAAAAGCATTGTTCCCACACATATTCAAGAAAATCAATATATTGCTTATTAGCTTAAGGTGTTTAATTGTGCCTTTTTGCTTACATCACATAGAGTTAGAGTTAGCATTTAGAACTAGGACATTTTAGATTAGGAATAGTTCATGCAAGGGCGTCGATCTCAGAACCCTGAGCTACTACCGTTAAACTCAGAGATTCAACGCATCCAAAACCAAGGGGAAAGAAACCTAGTACCTATCGCTATGGCTGAACCACCAATAAAGATTGAGCGCAAGACTATTAGAGATTTTTATGCACCGCTCCAGCTTAATACTCCCTCCTGCATAGCATTACCTCCAACTAATGCTGACCACTTTGAGTTAAAGCCAGGAGTAATTTAGTTACTCCCTACTTTTTATGGTCGAGACTGAGAAGACCCATACCTACATATCAAGGAGTTCCTTGATATTTGTGCCCCATTTAGGTTCTGAAATATTTTGGATGATTTGATTAGGCTAAGGTTATTTCTATTTTCAATTAAGGACAAAGCCAAGTCATGGCTTAATTCCTTGGAGGTAGGTTCTATACATACATGGGACCAATTGTCTAAGTAGTTCCTGAACAAGTTCTTCCCCGTTCATAAAACAAATGCCCTACGTCATGAAATTATAAATTTCCAACAAAGGGATGATGAACAATATTATGAATGTTAGGAATGGTGGATTGAACTTCTACAAAAATGCCCTCACCATGGATTTGAGAAATGGCAGCAAGTTCAATACTTCTATGAGGCATTAAAACCTCAAAATAGACAAATGATAGATGCAGCGAGTGGAGGGACCCTCATGTTAAAAGATGAGAGTGAGGATTGGGAATTCTTTCAAACTATAACTGATAATTCTCAGCAATGGGATTATTCAAATAGGAGAGAAAGAACTAACCAGGCCACTAGAAAAGGAGGTATCTATGAGATAGGAGCACATACTGATCAATCTGGTAAGCTCGACTCTGTCTCTAAAAGATTGGATGGAAGACTGGACAAGCTTGAAACTATGTTTCACTCTTTTATGGCTGTTACATTATCCCAAAAACCTCTAAAAAAGGTTTGCGCTACTTGTTCTAATCCAGCCCATTTAACCTCAGCGTGTCCATCTAATAAAGTATTCTCTGAATATCTTGTAGACCAAGCGAATGCATTGAATGCATATAGCCAACCTAGTGACAACCCATATTCTGAGACTTACAATCCTAGATGGGCTAGGCATCCCAATTTGTCTTAGTCAAAGAATAACCAAAAAGTGGGGCCATCTGTGAATCCCCCTGTCCAAGACTTTCCACTTAGAACTATAGTTCCCCATTCGCCACCTGGCTTTCAACAACCTCTACAAAAAAAAAAAATTCATATTCAGAGGAAAACATCCACACCAGGGTGGACCAACTTGCAAAAGATAATGATTACACTAAAAAGGCCTTACACTAATTGCAAAATGAAAGTAAACATTTAGTTAAAGTCAACTCTCAAGCCATAGCTAAGTTAGAGGTGCAAATAAGCCAATTGTGTGCTGAATTACATAATAGAGGAAAGGGTCAGTTTCCTAGTCAACCCATCCCTAACCCTAAGGGCCAATTCGAGATAGGGTCAATTTCTCAAAACCATAACCCTCATGATCATGCCTAGTCCATAATCACCCTTAGAAATGGTCATCAAATTGATAACACAAAAGGATAGGCTAAGGAAACTATAGAGGAAAAAGAGGCAAAAAAAATACAGGAAAAAGAGAAAATACAGACCAAACCTATAGAACCTATAGTGGAGGCACCCTATGTGCCTAAAGTCCCTTTTCCCCAATTATTGAATAAATCATGGAATGGATCAAACTTGAATGAGTTAATGGAAGTGTTTAAAGATGTACAAATTAATATACCATTGCTCAATGCAATTAAAAACATCCCGACCTATGCCAAATTCTTAAAAGAGCTCTACACAACGAAGCGAAAGCTTAATGTACAAAAGAAAGCCTTCCTCTCTGAACAAGTGAGCTCTTTAATTCAACACAAGACCCCACCAAAGTTTAGAGACCCAAAATGTCCTACAATCACTTGTGTCATTGGAGATCATGTCATAGATAGGGCACTTCTTGACTTAGGGGCTAGTGTTAACTTGTTGCCATACTCTGTCTATGAGCAACTAAAACTTGGTGAGTTGAAACCAACCACTACCACACTGCAATTATCTAATAGATCTATCAAGATACCTCATGGTTTGGTTGAAGATGTGTTGATATAGGTGGAAACATTTTATTGCCCTATTGATTTCATTGTGCTAGACACCCAACCTGTATCAGACCCTGGTAGTCAAATCCTAGTTATCCTTGGGCGTCCATTCTTGGCAACGTCCAATGCGATTATTAACTGTAGGAATGGTGTAATGAAACCCTTATTCGGCAACATGAAGGTTAAGCTTAATGTTTTTAATGCCAATCAACAACATTTAGACCTCGATGATCCCTATTATGTTAACTTGATTGAGAGTCTAATTAATGAGAGTCATTCACCATTGTCCTTCTTAGACCCACTAGAGGCTTGTTTGATGCACTTTAATGGAAAATTTGATATAGACAAGTCTATTGAGGAGGTAAATAATCTTTTAGATGCTACACCACTCATGGATACTTCTAAGTGGGGTCCTTATGTGGAACCATTCCCACTGTCTAAATTTGTCCCCATACCCTCAATAGAGCACACACTGTCTCTGGACCTAAAACCCTTGCTTGATAACTTGAAATATTCATATTTATGCCTAGATGAAACCTTACCTGTAATAATAGCATCAGGCTTAGATAAAGAACAGGAGGGTAAGCTTTTAGGTGTTCTTCAAGAACATAAAATTGCTCTAGGGTGGACAATAGCAAACATAAAAGGGATAAGTCCAGCCTTATGCATGCATAGGATACATCTAGAAGAAAATGCAAAACCTTCTAGGGAGACTCAAAGGCGACTGAACCCCCACATGAAGGACATGGTTAGAGATGAAGTCCTAAAACTCTTAGATGTTGGTGTCATATACCCTATCTTTGATAATACTTGGGTCAGCCTTGTTCAGGTTGTACCTAAGAAATCTGGGGTCATGGTAGTCAAAAATGAAGATAACGAGCTAGTCCCCACCCGCACGACCACTGGGTGGAGAGTTTGTATTGACTATCAAAAGTTGAATGCGGTCACGAGGAAAGATCATTTTTCTCTACCATTCATTGACCAGATGCTTGAGAGGTTAGCCGGACATAGCTATTATTGTTTTCTGGATGGATATTTTGGTTATAACCAAATTCCTATAGCACCAAAGGATCAGGAGAAGACCACCTTCACTTACCCTTTTGAAACTTTCGCCTATAGATGTATGCCTTTTGGGCTTTGTAACGCTCTAGCTACATTTCAAAGGTGTATGTTGAGCATTTTCTCAGACATGGTAGAAAGATTCCTTGAGGTGTTTATGGATGACTTCTCAGTATTTGGGTCATCATTTGATGAGTGCCTGTACTACTTGAAGCTAGTCCTTGTAAGGTGTCAGGAGAAGAATCTGGTCTTAAATTGGGAAAAGTGCCATTTTATGGTATGGAGTGGGATAGTATTAGGCCACATAATATCGCCCAATGGGCTAGAAGTTGATAAGGCAAAACTAGATTTAATAGCCAACCTTCATCCACCAAGGACGGTAAAAGAAGTTCGCTCCTTTTTAGGACATGCTGGCTTTTATAGGTGATTTGATTTATCAAAGAGTTTAGCAAAATTGCCAAGCCCTATGTAATTTACTTACGAAGGAGGTCACTTTTGACTTTGATGAGGACTGTAAGAAGGCATTTGAGTGACTCAAAGCTGAATTGACTTCTGCACCTATTATTCGACCACCAGATTGGAACACACCATTCGAAATAATGTGTGACGCGTCGGATTATGCCATTGGAGCTGTTTTGGGGCAGCGCATTGATAAACTTTCCCATGTGATATATTATGCTAGTAAAACACTAAATGATGTGCAACTCAACTATTCCAGCACTGAGAAAGAGTTGTTAGTTGTAGTGTTTGCTTTGGATAAGTTTAGATCTTACCTATTATGGTCTAAAGTTATAGTATACTTGGATCATACAGCTTTAAAATACCTCCTTTCTAAAAAGGATGCCAAACCTAGGTTGATCTGTTGGATACTACTGCTGCAAGAATTTGAGTTAGAAATTTGAGACAAGAAAGGTTCAGAAAATGTCGTAGCAGATCACTTATCCAGATTAGTAGTGGAGCACACTAGAGATCAAGGGCCTATAACTGAGTCATTCCTAGATGAATAGTTATTGCATGTTTCCCAATTACCTTAGTATTGAGATATTGTTAATTATCTTGTTACAGGACAAATGCCTAATCATTGGACCACACAAGATAAAAAGAGATTTTTAACCGAGGTTAGATATTTTACTTGGGATGACCTATACTTATTCAAGTACTGTCCTAACCAAGTAATTAGGAGATGCATACCCGATAGTGAACATAATCAAATCATCTCCTTTTATCATGATCATGCATGTGGGGGCCATTTCAGCTCTAAAAAGACAACTGCAAAAATTTTGCATTGTGGATTTTATTGGCCTACCATATTTAAGGATGCCCATGCTTATTGCAAAGCATGTGCACGGTGTCAAAGGTTAGGAAGTTTAGGAAGACGACATATGATTCCCTTAAACCCAATCCTTGTCATAGAACCTTTTGATGTTTGGGGTATAGATTTTGTGGGACCTTTTCCTAATGCTTTTGGAAATCTATACATTTTAGTGGGAGTGGACTCTGTGTCGAAGTTGGTGGAGGCTATACCATGCAAAACCAATGACCACAAGGTTGTGGTAAAGTTTTTAAAAGAAAATATTTTTGCAGGGTTTGGTACTCCAAGAGCCATAATAAGTGATGGGGGAAAACACTTTTGTAATAAGGTGTTTGAGAATTTAATGAAAAAGTATGCTGTCAACCATAGGATAGCTACGCCATACCATCCTCAGACTAGTGGTCAAGTAGAGGTATCCAATAGGGAAATAAAGCAAATTCTAGAAAAGACAGTTAATCCAAATAGGAAAGACTGTTCTCTGAGACTTATTGATGCTTTATGGGCTTATCGCATAGCATATAAAACCCATATAGGAATGTCACCTTACCGCTTAGTCTATGGAAAGGCCTACCACTTACCAGTAGAGTTAGAGTACAAGCCATATTGGGCTATCAAAAAGCTGAATTTTGACTTAGATTCTGCTGGAACCCATAGAAAACTCCAACTCAATGAGTTGGAGGAATTGAGGAAAGATGCATATGAGTATGCACATTAGTACAAAGACTGAATGAAGGCTATACATGATAGAAACATTCTACAAAAATCTTTCACACCAGGTCGAAAGGTCTTACTGTATAATTTTAGATTGCATCTATTCCCAGGAAAACTTTGATCTCAATGGACTAGACCATATATAATATGCACAATCTATCCTCATGGGGCCATCGAGATTGAAAAGGATGGAGACATCCAAAAGGTCAATGGTCAAAGGTTAAAACCTTTCCTTGAACTGCCTGATCATGAAATTGATGAGACATTTTTACAAGTACCCGAGTATCATGACCCACGTTAGATTACCACTCCAAGAGCCTTACAGCATATCATCATTGCACTCATTATTTTGTCTGGCTGAAGACGTTAAACTTAGAGCTTATTGGGAGGCAACCTAAGGGTTTAGAGTCGATATCACTCAACTTTCATATAGAATCCTATGTTTTCAAACATTAGGGACAATGTTTCATTCAGGTTTGGGGGTGTAGATGCATTAGAGATTTTGAGTTTTCTTGAGTTAAAAAAAAAAAAAAAAATGAAAATTTTTGAAAAAACAAAAAGTTTTTAAAGAAGAGTTCCCTTACGTTGATGAGAATTGGATGTTCAAAAGTTAGTAAATATACTATTTTTACCTCTTAATGGGAATGCATATGATTAGTTTTTCATGTCATGCATGTATGGAAGCATTTTATGAAAGTTAATTCTTAGAAACCATTTACATACAGCACATAATCAAGACTAATATAGAGGTATGACTTAGAGACCCTGAGGAAAATCAGTGGAGACCTATAACCTTGTGAGAGTTTGAGACTATCTTCTTTGAGAGGGTTATAAGTAATTCCATAATTTCTTTAGTGTGCATACATTAGTGTGATTTTGTTATCCTTGTTTTAGTTAAACATCAAGAATAAAGAGGAGTAATAGCTTTAATTCTAGATTTTTATTGAATTTGATAGGCTTTAAGTGTAATGACTCCAATTTTGTAATATTGAAATTCTAAGTTTAGCAATGAAAAGTTTAGTTTTTGAAGATAAGGGAATTTTAGTCATTTCACTATTCACCTTGACTGAACCCAGAAATTTGGTCCTAAAAATGGTTCCATTAGATGCGTCTCGGAAAAAGGAATCCAACGAGACCAAAATCACCCAAAATGGAGTTAAAATGAGCAAGTTATGGCCCTTTGAAGTTCAGGGGCAAAAATGTAATTTTATTAAAAAACGAATTTACCCTGCAAAAACACAGGGGCCCGTTTTGATATGGGTACCCTTCATCTTCAACCTCTAGAGGGTTCTAGAACGGTGATGATTGGAGGATAAATCACCGCCATTCTGGAGGTTTCTCCACCGCCATTCAAAGGCGGTGAGAGCCCCCTCAAGAACCCTCTCATAGCTCTATAAATAGAGCTCTTGGGCGCCTCTAATGCAGCCCAAAACGTAGAAGAAAACCCATTGAGGAGCAGTGACCTAGAGGGGAAAACAAGGAGAAAAACCCAGCAACGAGCCAGGTATGCCCAAGATCCCTCAAAACCCATCTCCACCATAGTTCTAAGATCAATTTCCTTAGGTTTTTGCATGAAAAAGCATGCAAAATGGAGCCCTGGAGACTCACCAAGGACCCAGGGACGTTCCCTGGGCCGCACTCGTTCAACAGGGTCAAACCAGGGTGTCCTAAGGATGCCCCGGTTCCCCAACGAATAGGACATTCTAGTGGAGACCTTTAACCTAAGTGAGTTTTAGAGCCATTCATTCTTTTCGAGAGCTTATAAATATTATAAATTTTTTTCTTCAGTGTGCTTAAAGTAAATTTGATCCCATCAAATTTTAATTTTGGCTAATTACTTGAATTATTAGAATATTACGTATACAATCTGAAAATTCATTGAATCTAATAGATTATAAGAAACTTAGAAAATTATTTAGGCCCTTCTTGCTACTAACCTAAAAGACATAAGGCCTACCCAATAGTATTTTTACCACTAGTTAATCAAGTTGAGCCTCTTTCTTTTCTTAAACAAATTACATTTACCCATATTAACCCACTATTATATATCCATTACCTATTTTCTTCAAAAGATAAGTTAGAGATGAATGAAGATATATTGCAATAAAAGTATAAAAGTGAATATCATGAAAATAAATCTTCTTCAAAGATATTCAAGAAAAATAATAATTTTTTTTTTGAAGAATGCGAAAAAGTAGAAAAAGAAATATTCACTTCTATACAAACAAAGAAAGAATTGTCAACTTTAGAAGACCCCTACTTATTTTTGAAGAACTTTGAATACCCTTTATACCTTTCTTTTGACCCTCTCCCAAGCCTTCATTTAGTCCCAGTTAAAGACCTAATGATTTTAAGATGAATATAATCTTGATGAAGATATGAAATTTTAGGATTTAAAGAGTAGTATTTCTAAAAATTCAAAGCTAATAACATCTTATTCTTTCTAAAGGGATCAAAACTGCATTTATTAATAACTCCAGTTCCTTCATGAGTATATATGAGAAATATTTGTTTTTATTGATTCTGCTCACATTTTATGAAAGATATAATTTGAACCTTTATTTAAGTGATTTTATTTCTGAGTGTATGTTATTAGTGCAGATTGAGGTCAATATATATTTGATATGGAGTTCAAAAGTTATAATATACTGAGAGATAAAGACCATTCTATATGTAAACTACATAAACACTCTTTGAGAACATAGCTAAAGTGAAATAGCATATGGCTAGGGTTTTGTTATTCATTTTCATTAGTAGGCCAAAGTTGATAGAATGAGGAAAAAGTGTAAATTGACTTGAAAATAATTTTTTATAATTTTGTGGGTATATTCACTGCAAATCCTCATGAGACATAACTCATCCACTAGGGGCAACCTAAGGGTATAAGGGCTTGTTGCATGTACTAAATGCAATCGTGCAACAAAAATTTGGACCACTTTCAACAAAATGATATTTTGCATATTTTGCTATGGCCTAGCAAAATACAGGTTGGGGTGTGTGTTAAGTGTTGAATTTTGCCTCAAATATCCCTAGATTAGCATTTGATTAGATATTCTAATTGACTAATCGTTAAGTGTTTAATTTTGGCTAGAAGACCCCTAGTTTAGCATTTAATTAGACTATCTAACTCATTAATTTGGTAATTTTTGGATAAAATATAAAATATATCTCAAATTGACCTTCCAATACTAAATTGTCAAAAATTAATGGCCAGATGATCATTTGAGCTAATTGAATGCTTAATGTATAGTTTAGATGAATCTAATCTAGTCTTTGGTCTTGCAGATCAAGTAAAGGAGGGTTGGATTGCTCAGATCGAATTTCAACAGTGTAGATGAGGCAAGAGAGCAATGATTGGACTAGATCTCTATCAAAACATATTTGAAGGTTTCTTAATTGAAGAGGAATCCTAATTTGGAAGAAGAGGAAGTTTCCTAATAGGAACCTAACTCTTAAAGGAATTAGGAGGAGGAGAAAAGGAAGGGGGAAAAGTTATAAAGAGGAACCATGGGAGGAGTGGAAGAATTTTTTTAAAAGTTTTAAGTTATAGAGTTTTGGGCTGTCTTTGCTTTCTTATTCTTTTACAATTTCATCTCTTGCATTTTGGTTTCCTTTTACATGCACCTATACTTTCCTCACATCTTGCTCTTGCTTTCATCACCACCTTCCTCTTCACATCTCAGCCTCCCACTCTCCCTTCTATCTTCCACATTCCTTGTTTGTTTTGCACCATTCCAATTCCCAAAGTTCCAATTTTCATTCATCGCATCAGCCTTATCTCTCGTGTCCCTCTCTATTTTCTCTCCTTGATCATCGTCTACCATCTTTTACCACACCACTTTCCTTTCTAGGTTCTTCACAGCTACCTTCTCTACCAGCACCACCTATCTCTAGTATCCCTGTTGTTGTCCTCACACCCATCTCCTTCATCGTTTCCTTTACTCCATTGCGCCTCCACTTCCAAAAATGGACAAGCTCCATACAGGCAAAGCATTCATTACATCCTCCATTTTTCCAGCCAAGTTCCTCTGTTTCCTAATATCGTCTTCTTCTTTCCAGGAGAAAACCCACGTTGGGTTTTCCTCCAATCTTCCTTCTCACTCCCTATCTCTTTCTCTTCTGTTTGTTCAAACCACAAAACTCAAATGCTAGTCACCTCCACACAGGCTGGCATCTTTTTTACCTAAACCCATAGACGTCGAAGAATGCCAATTTCTTGCCCTCCACCAGTCGCATGCCCAGACCAAAGACGCCCCATCCCTCTCCCCTTTGTTTATTCGATTCCCAGTCCAGTCTTTCCAAGACCGTGTGATGTCCCTCTACCTCTCTTGCTTCCCATCATCTTCCACACTTCTCAGCCATCTCCTCTACTCAAGCTAACTCCAAGAGCTGTGTAATGACGGCATCTGCACTGGCCCAGGCATCTACCTAGCTTGGCATCTTCACCGGAGAAACTTGTGTCAGGTTTTTCCCTAACTGCCATCAATGCCCAAAGATCTCCAGCATGGCCAGGTACAAGTCCCCAATCCGGCAAAGTTGTCTTCTCTAAGAGTTTGCTGTTTAATGAAGTTTCAGGAAAAATACGACTTTTACCCATAGGAGAATATTTTAAATTACATGTTCTATCCTACTGTTACTATTCATGTTTTATGCTATTTTAGTTCTAGTTATTCTTGTTCTATGTTATTTCGTAGTTAGTCTAGGAACTATCTTATCTGCTCATGTTTAACCAAATCAAGGGTTCTGGTTTAACTACGAAAAAACTCTTATTTCTTGTTTGTTTTAATTCAGAATTTCAATTAACTTGTAGAACTTATTTTTAGGATAGGTTTTAGTTTAATTGTTATTCTTAATCAAATTTGGGTTTTGAAAATAGATCTAAGCCACTAATTCTTAAATTCATTAATTAGATTAGATCTCTAAAATTTTGAAGAATCTAACAAATTCATCCATCAGATAATTAATCCAAGACATGTTGAATATATTGATGGAGTTTGATCAAATTTTGGGATACTACAATTGAAGAATTGGATAGTATTTAAGCCAGGGAAGTAGATTTTTCTTGATTTTTTCTAGTTTTAATTTTAGTTAAGGTTTTGTTTTGTTTTTTTCTTGTTCTTTCTAGAATTACACCTTTGGAATTTCACAATTAAACTGAATATGAAGTATGATTTCTTTCTGTTAATTTTTGTAAATTAATTTCAAATTTTAAATAATTAAATTTTATTAAAAACTCCAATTTCTAAAAAGTGCATCCCTGTGGGATCAACCCGTACTTGCCTTAGCTATACCACAATAGCCCATGCACTTATAAAAAATAACAACGAGTTTTTGACACCATTGTCGGGGACCCGCAAAGTAGTTTTTATAAAATTTAATTAAAAATCTAAAAAATTGAAAAAATCCAAAAAAATATAAAAAATTAGTAATTACATAGGTTTAGCATTTTAGGAAATTGTAGGTGCATTTTTTATTCTATTTTTTAGTGCATAACCACGTAATTTTCTGAAATTGGAACTTATTTCTAATTTTCTTTTTCAAGAAAACAGGAAAGTGGAGGAAATTGGCAAGTGGATTTTCATCAAAATGGAAATTTCCCTACTTTCCTAGATTACGACTTTCTTTTTCTTTGTGAGTGAATCTTGTTGTAATGTAATATTAGTAAGGGCTATTAGAATATAAAGATTCATGGATAATTAAAATGATTGAATGACTTTGACTTAATATTAGTAAGGGCTATAGTTAGTAGGACAATATAAGGATTATCAAATTCTTGGCTCAAACTAGGAGAATAATAATCCCCATGAAGGACATTTTAAATGTTCATGCATTTAAATAAATCCAATTAGAAAGAGTACTTAGGATTAAAATGCTCACAGGAACCTTATGAAAGGTTGAGCTAAGGTCACTCTAGGAATACTAAACATGGTGGTTAAGGGGGTTTTCTAATAGAGCCTCGCTCTTCCCTACCTTTCTTTGACATTTGTGAGGTCTAAATGCCTCCTTACATGAGAATTGAAGTAACCACTTTGTGTTCAACCATTCAGCTAGTAACTTTAGTAGATTGGAAATAAGAGCAGTCTAGACTTAGAATAAAATAAGTTATCTTCAACCAATAAAACAGTAACTGGTTGAATAATAATAATAATAGCATAAAAGGTTAGTAAGTTATCTAACCCGAATAAAAATTATAAGTAAGATAACGATGATCGAACAAGATCCATGGGATCTTGAATGATCAAGAATAATAAAAAGAAATAAATACTTCTTGATGATGATATATATTGCTAGTAATTTAGAAGATCTGAACCATTGATCAAATATGATTCAAGAGAACGAAGATCATCCTCCTTAGGGATGATCAAACAACTGAACTTAGATTAAAGAAGAACTAGATGATAGAAGATCTAAGCCCTTGATCTTTATCAACAAGTATAAATTTTTTATCAAAGGATCTATGAAAGATCAAGATCAAAGTAAGGAATATACAAAGACTTAGGACAGAAAATACTTAGATCTGAAAGATTAGAAGATCATTCAAACCATCAGATTTATTGATAAATAGGATAGACACTATCTGAGGAAGATAGATCATGATAGGACAAAAGGTCTAGATCCTTTATATCAAAGGATAAGATTAGACTAAGACTATAGATAGGACTATTCAGATTGTATAAATATTGATAGTATGTATGGATTTATATATTATATACGTCAGTCAGGATCATGGAAGGTCTGAAGAGATGGATCACTACTTGAAGGTAGGAAGATTTTATGAATGCATCTACATGGGATGTACATGTTGAATACATGATCTTATGTCCAGAAATGTTGACAAGTGTAATGTTAATACTTGTATTAAATCCCCTGAAACCCTTATGATTCAACCAAACACATATGGAGTGGTTAAGTTAGAATTGAGGAATAGATTCTAAATAAGTATGGAACTAGAAGATATTCTATCCCTAAGTAAAAAGACAGATTGTCTAATACGTATGAAACCTATTTTACATGCAAGCATGGAGGCTTGTGGTTTTGTTTTAAATAGGCATAAGCTTGGGGATGCTATGCTAGGGGAGTTATGAGGGTTTTGCCACCCGCTTCCCAAAATTTGATGATATGATGATACCTTGCCCTATGAGAGGCTAAAAGTCAGGTGGGGCAATTATGGGAAGACCACCACTGTGTGTTACGACCTGGGTTTTTATATGATCCAAATTTGATAAAAAGGCGAGATCTCTTGTTTTATAAATATGAAATGCATGAAAATCTGTTTGTTTTGGAAAACAATCTTTTGTCAAAACCCCGAGTGTCAAAACACATTTTCAAATTGTCTAGTCATGTAAAAGTTTTAAATCAACATTATTCCCAAGAAAGTGTTAGTCACAGCCTTAGCTATAGAGAATAATTACAATCAAGTAACATTGAAAGATAAGGTAGGGGTTCACTTACTTGCACTTAGTCTGGTTGTCTTTTGTCACAAGCGTTCCTTGCTCTTAAGTGTTTACTTTGTGTCTGAAAAATGTTGAGGATTGGGTGAGTATATACTATACTCAGTAGGAGTCTATCACTACTAGTTTTATAATGCATGCAATGTTTAAAATCATATGCTTCTTTCAAAACATGTGCATGTCTGAATACTCAAGTTCATTATCGAGATTAAAAACCATCATCGAATTGGAATATTGACAACTTAAGGAAATCACATAATCCAAGTCAAAAGTATCATATATATATCATAACATAATCATATGCATAAGATGCTTCATTGAATCCAACTCATGGATATTTAGTATGGTATGGTCGACCAACCACATATCATGTCATATGCAATGCAAATAAGTCCACGAAATCATAGGGTCCAACTATGCCCACGACCTCGCCACCGTGTGGTCCCCGGGTACCTGAGGACACTTGATCATAGCCTCAACGGGGCCTATGACACATATTCGTCGCAAATCATGCAATTTATGCAATCAGTTGCAAAACGTGCATGCAATGCATAAAATCTGCTCATGCTAGTATTGCATTCAAAGTCATAACCCTGCCTAGAAGCCTACCAGCCTAGAAGCCTTGTCAGCTCTCTCTGGCCCGCCCTCATCGGCTTGCCCTCGTCGGCCCGCCCTCATCAGTCAAGGCTACACTTATCATGCAATCTATGCATGTAGCACATGTCTTGGCAATACATGCACAATGTATTTTTCAAAACCTGTCCTCTTTGGGTCCCTCACAACTGCCTGGCCCTCACAACTACCTACTCAGCGTCTTTTGGTAACCCTCAAGGACATGCAATTTTGTAAGAACTCAATGCTCACAAATCATGCAATATATGCAATTATTTGCGAAACATGTCTATGCATAAAGTATTTAATCATATGCATGCTGAATTCATTTATATGCTAAACAAGCCATAACATAAGTCATGCTAAACAAGTCATATAATTTATACTTAAAACATGCATTCAAAACAATCATGGCTCTTTTTAAAAGTTTAGTAGCGATAGAGTACCTACTTGGCTAGGTCGCACTAACCCCTTTGTCCTCGTATGCTCCTGAACATGGTTTGGGGAATCAAGGTTAGTTTGGCCTATCTTTTATTAGTTTTAGAGTGGTTGGTCTTATTACTTAGGAATTAAGGGTTCATCCCTATGCCTATGGGTGTCCTAAGGTCCTAATTGGGCCTTGGTATCATCAGTTTTCCAAGGGTCTAGCGGCCACGCGCCACCATCCTATTCTAAGGGTCATACCCACCTTTTATTGGGCCTTTATTAGGGATTTTATAGTTTGAGTGCGTCCGCATCATCGACATGGGCACAACACCTTTCGCGGCTCCTCAATCGGAGCTCTAGATCTCAAGTTATAAGCTTTTTAGTATCACATGTTCATAAGGGCCTTTAAGAGGTGGAAATCCCAGAATGCTAGCGCACTGCGTGTCAGCGTCATGCACCCCAAAGGGACTTTAAGAAGTGAAAATCCCAGAATTCTAGTGTATTGCACGTCAACGGCATGCACCCCAGAGGGCGCGTCTGCGGACGAGCTGGATTTCCCGCCCGGTTTTTCATTTTGCGGGCACATCCGTTTGGTTCTCTCAACGCGGACGACGTGTTTCGTTCCGTCTGGAACGTTTTGTTCGTTGGGGGACCGAGGCATCCTCAGGATGCCCTGGTTCAACCCTGTTGAACCAGTGCGGGCCAGGGATCGTCCCTGGGTTAGCATGATTTTTCATGCAAAAACTTAGGGAAACTGAGCCTAGAACTACTATGAAGACAGGTTTTGAGGGATCTTGGGCATACCTGGCTCGTTGCTGGGTTTTTCTCCATGTTTCTCCTCTTGGTTGCTTCTCCAAAATGGGTTTTTTCCAAGCTTTTGGTTTGCCATTAGAGGCGCCCAAGAGCTCTATTTATAAAGCTATAAGATGGTTCTGGAGGGGGGCTCTCACCGCCCTTGAATGGCGGTGGAGAAACCTCCAGAATGGTGGTGATTTCTCCTCCAATCACCGCCGTTCTAGAACCCTCTAGGAGGTTGAAGATGAAGGGTGCCCGTAACAAAACGGGCCCCTGTGTTTTGCAGGCTAAATCTATTTTTTAGTAAAAATTATATTTTTGCCCCTAAATTTCAAAGGGCCATAACTTGCTCATTTTAAGTTCATTTTGGGTGATTTTGGTCTTGTTGGATTCCCTTTTCCGAGACACACCTAATGGTACCATTTTCAGGATCAAATTTCTGGGTTCAATCAAGGTGAATAGTGAATTGACCAAAATACCCTTATCTTCAAAAACTAAACTTTTCATTGCTAACTTGGGATTTTAATGTTACAAAATTGGAGTCATTACACTGTGAAATTCCTATCTCCCCATATGGGCAGTGACATAATATTTTCCATTGTGGTATCAATGGTGAACATGGCAGTTAACGGAGCGCACTAGTATGGATTAGACTGCAGCATGGTAGTCCTTTGATTATTTTGCACTATGATGCATATGAGATAGGCATAGTGAAATGCCTTATGTTTTGGCATGATAAAATGCCAGGCAATTGTATATTTCTAGTATTTATTAAGAAGGGAAATTCCTAGTATAGGACTATCTGAAATACTGATTTCTCATAGTGGAAAGAATTGATCAGCTTAGTTTGGAATGTTACTTAACTACTTTTATAAATTTGATGGATTTATCCATGTATAGTATGTATGTATAAGGATGTACATATATTACAAAGTAAAGAGTTTGATACATGACTATGTTTATGAATAATAGGATTATGAAGATTAGAATTATACTGTCAAATTATTACGATTCTTGAATCCCCTACCATGCATAGCTTGCTGAGATATTGTAAATGTTTGAATGTTTATGATGTCTTAGATACAGAGAAGGAGAGTTAGAAGCTCAAGATTGAAGAAGACTTGGGAGAATAATCATCAAGGTATACCCCTAAAGACATGTATTTTGTTTTGTTTGAGAGTATTGTATTGTAATGAGAGTTTCATTGTATGGTGAGCTTTGTGTTTTGGATTATGTAATTTGGACAAGTATTGTAATGGAATTGGGCTGTACTATGAACCACTGGATGGATTCTAGAATTTAATAAAAGTATATTTCTTCAATGGTATTTTATCTTGTACAAAAATTCTGCTTATGTTATGTATGAAGTGAAGACTTGGGTTTTTCAAAAGAAGTTCTAATGAAAAGAATTTATGCTACTTTGTTTTGCAAAAGTTTTTTACTACTAAGCGCCTTGCCTTTCAAAAATGTATTACAAAATGTGTTACAAAAACCTTGGTCATTACATAACTCTTAAGGTCTCTTCCCTCACAACTGCCTACCCATCGTCTCTTAGCTCACCCCTCACCCCCACTACGGAACGGACGTCCTCATCCTCTGGCCAGCCACACACCAGGTTAGGGGTCGGCTCTGATACCATTTATAACACCCAATGGTCCAACGATCTAGATATTATCCTCTTTCCACTAACGGTGCCCATACACCGGTAGCAGTCATGGCCTTGTTCCCCGCTAGAAACCAAGTTCCAAGGAAAAGTGCGTCTTGACAAGTAAAGTTCCTCAAACCCTTATAACCATCCCAATCACTTTCTCCTTAGCAATGTGCGACTAACTCTTAAGGTCTCTTGCCTCACAACTACCTACCCAGGGGTGAGCCAAGAGATGTTGGGTAGGCAGTTGTGAGGCAAGTGACCTTAAGAGTTAGTCCCACATTGCTAAGGGGAAAGTGACAGGGCTGGTTATAAGGGTTCAAGGAACTCTACCTGTCAAGAAGCGTTTTCCCTAGGAACTTGGTTTCCAAGGGGAACGAAGCTGTGATTGCTGCCGGTGTATGGGCACCGTTAGTGAAAAGTGGACAATATCTTGACATTTGGACCCTTGGGGTCTTATATCCAGCAAGAAAGGAAACACGGTAGGGATGACCTAAGAAAACCCGTCATTGCTTACCTTCTCCCCACCAGTCAGCCACTAGTGAGTGTGACACCGCATAGGCCTAGCGAGTGACTATTCCTCTCTCTGCTATATCTTTTATCTCCCTCACTCTCCCTCATTCTCTCTCATCTCTCTCATTCTATCCAGACATAGACCTACTGCCAAATGTCTAACAAGCCACCTCAGCTTCTTCACCTCCTCCATTCCCTATCATAGATTGGCTCAGGTGCAACTCGACCAGCACCGCTTGAACCAAACGACTCTTGAAATCTATCTCTCCCCTTCTCTTTTTCATTACCACTCCACTACTTAGACGGCTCACCAGCAATCCCCTTTCTCTGTCATCATTTTCCCCCATTGGCTACACCTTTTTCTCTCACTTACTTCACCAGTGCTGACAAGATCAATTGGAGAAAACCCAACTTGGGTTTCCTCCATTTTCTCTTGTTCTCCTTTGCTTCTCTCCTTCCCTTGTTCTTCACTGCCATCTACCATCTAGATACTTCCTGGTACCAATTGTCCCTTTCACTATTCTACTTTGATTGTTTCTTTTCCTTGTTTACCAATCATTTTCTTGCTCATTCTCAATCTCTATTTCCCTTTAAGTTCATTGTTCTCTCTATCATTCTCCAGTTTCCACCATCAGTTCCCCTATTTGTTTTCTATCACTTTTTCTTTTTGATTCCTAGCATCTTTACCAGCTTACTTCATTCTAGTCAAAACCCAACTTGGGTTTTACTTTACATTGTGTTTCCCAATCGTTTCAATACTTCAAAAACCATAGGGAGCTATTTGAAACTGTTCCCTGCATTTTTCTTTTATGGGTTGAAGAAGAAGCATATTTGTGCCATAAAATTCCAAGAATGCCCTTATAGCTTTAATCAAATTCCATGCATATCCCTATTTTGTCATTTTCCTAATCTTGTCTTATTCCTTACAATGGATTGCCTTATTCTATATTATGTTATTCTTAGTTCATTATAAGAATGTGTAATTGGGTTCATTTAGTCTAATGTTTTTGCCTTGTTGGAATTGGAAAATTCTGTAATTTGTATCATTTAAATAGATCTAAATTTTTTATTTTTTCTAATTTAAATACTATTTAAACTCCAAATTTTAAAGTTGAGTCCCCATGGGAATTAACTCATTATCCTCATTCTTAATTACCATGACTCCCAACTTCTAAGGTACAACTTGAACTAGGATGACCCAAGTGCTATTAGATATATGGTAGATTATACCAACATCTAAAGTTTTAGCACTTCAACTCTCACTACCCCATTTCGTGTTAGGGTTATGTCTCCTCTATGTCTCCTTATATGGTTTAGAATTTTCTTCTAAGTGTATCCTATGAATACACATAGCTGGACTAATTCCCTTTATATCTATTATGGTCCACCGTAGAGTAGTCTTGTGTTCATTGAGAACATCATGAAGCTTGCCCTCATATCCTTAAGCTTGGTATGAGGCTAGGATTACAGGAAAGGCTTCATTTGCTCCTATGTAAGAGTATTTTAGATTTTCAAGTAGTGGCTTAAGGACCAATGTAGATAATTTTCCTATTAAAGGCACTGGGATACATTCCGTAGAAGGGAGTGGTTCACATGAGGGCCCCATTTAGAGGTATCCATAATAGGTGCAACATCTAAAAGCTTATTAACCTCATTAATGGACTTGTCTATATCAACTTCATAGTTTAAACGTGTTAAACATGCCTCAAGTGGATCTAAGATGGATGATAGTGGATTAATATTTGGCATTAGGTCATCAATTAGATTGACTATACAAGAATCATGATCTAGATCTAAACGTTGATGATTGGCATTAAAAAACATTAAGCTCAATTTTTATACTACCAAAAGATAATTGCATCACACCATTTCTATAGTTAATGACAGCATTGGTCATGGTCAAAATGGACGTCCAAGAATTACCGAAATTTGACTTCTGAGGTCTAGGTGGGTATCTAGTATAATGAAATTTGTAGGGTAATAAAATTGGTCTACCCAAATTAATACATCCTCAACTATACCACATGGAATCTTAATTGATCTATCCACTAACTTCAAAGTGGTGTTGCTTGGTTTAAGATCGCCAAACCCTAGTTTCTCATAGACAGAGTATGGTAACAAATTAACACTAACCCCTACATCAAGTAATGCCCTATCTATGACATGTTTTATAATTATCCAAGAAATGATAAGACACCCTAGGTTTCTAAACATAGGTAGGGTCTAGTGTTGTATTAAAGAGCTCACCTACCTAATGCTAAAGGCTTTTGTTTGTCCATTGAGTTTTCTCTTTATTGTGTAGAGCTCTTTAAGAAACTTAGCATAGTTAGGAATTTCCTTTATCGCATTTAGTAATGGAAAATTTATTTGCATATGTTTAAACACTTCTATTATCTCATTGAAATTTGTTCCTTTCTTAGCCTTGTTGAATAATTGAAGGAATGGAGCTTTGGGAACATAGGGTAACTTCACTATAGGCTCAAATGGACAAGGAGATTTCTGTCTAGTCTCTTTCTCCTATGTTTTAGTGTTTCATTCTAATCTTCCTTTTCCTCAATCTACCCTACTTTGTTATCAACCTGAAGACCACTCCTAAGGGTATTGATAGACTTGGCTTGCTCATGGGATCTTTGTGAACTAGACCCTAATTCTAATTGTCCATTAGGGTATGGGATTGGGTGACTAGGAAACTTTCCCTTTTCCCTTCCAGTTAAAGATGTAGATAATTGACCCATTTGCCTCTCTAACTAGATGATATTTTGTCAACTCTCATTCTGGGTTTGATGTAAGGCTTTATTATTTTCTTCAAGTTTCTTACTAACGTATTATATACTACCCTCCATTGATGGTTTCTGTGTTTGTTGGGGCAATTGAAAACTTATTGTTTGCTATAAAGTGAAAATGCTAGAAAAGTTTTGAATAGGAGGTTCATAGATGTACCTCCTTGGTAAATTATTCTTTGGCCATGGAAAACTAGGATGGCTATCCCATCTTAGATTATAGGTCTTAGAATATGGGTTATTGTTTCTAGAGTTATGACATTTACTAAGAGCTTCGCTTGTTCTGAAAGGTATTCAGGATACACTTTATTTGATGGACAAGAATAAGTAGCACATACCTCTTGTGGAGGTTTATGGGCTAGAGTAATATCCATGAAAGATTCAAATATAGTTTCACGTTTGTCCATTCTTTTACCTCAAGGATCAAATTTGTTTAATTTTTCAACTATAAAGTCAAGCTTATAAGATATGTTTGACGGTACTCCAACTTCATATAGGCTTCTGTTCTTTTGTGGTTGGGCATGTCTCTATCTCTTATGAGAATAATCTTGTTATTGTTAATTGTCTACAAAGTTCAAAAAAATTTCCATGCCTCTATTTCACTTTTCATCATAAGGGCCCCTCCACTTTTTGTATCTACCATTTGTTTATTTTGAGGTGTCAATGCCTCATATAAATACTGAACTTGCTACTATTTTTCAAATCCATGATGGGGGCACCACTGTAGTAATTCATTGCATCTCTCCCAAAAATTCTTAATATTGTTCATCTTCTCTTTGTAGGAAATTAAATGATTTCCCTACGAAGGGCATTAGTCTTATGGATAGGATAGAATTTGTTCAAAAACCTTAGACAACTAATCCCATGTGGCAATGGAATTGACCTCTAAAAAATTAAACTATGATTTGGCTTTATCTTTTAATGAGAAAGGGAATATTCTATGTCTAGTAGAATCCTTAATAACATTTTTATACTTGAATGTAGTACAAATATCAAGAAATTCCTTGATATATGTGCAAGGGTCCTTTATCTCATGACCCTCGAAACATGGGAGTAATTGCATTACTCGAAGTTTAAGTTGAAAGTGGTCTGCATTAGTAGGTGGCAGTGTGATGCATAACAAATTATTTAATTGGAGTAGAGTATAAAAATGATGCATAGCCTTATACTCTACTACTACAGGTGGTTCAGCCATGGGATTAGGAACTTGGTTTCTTAACCCTAGTCTATGTGTAAGCGTAATCTCAATATCTAGTGACACTAATTTAGTGTGCTAAGATCGATGCCCTTGCATGCACTACAATGAAAACTAACTAAGTAAAGCAACTTAGAACTAAATGTGACTCCTAACTCTATGTGATATGTAATCAAACAATTCCTAATCCTGGCAAGCTATTTTGATGTTCTTTGTTAATCTTTGAGGTTGTAGCTTTTAAACTGAAGCTAGATAGGTCCTCATTGGATTTAGATTAGAATATTTGTCGCCAAGTAGATCTTGCCCAAGGTAGTTAATACCATTCTCATGGAAGGAGGCGTTTAGCGCTCAACGTCCATCAACAAAAGGCATGAGAAAATCACTTGGATTTTGAATAGCCACTATAACCACAAAGTTCAAGAGCTACTAGAGTGACATTAGATCTCCTCTTTTAAAAAGGTTCCTATGAGCTCTTAACCTTAAGTCTCTTGCTACTTGACTTAAATTAAAGATTAATAGTTGGGATCATAGCCATTCAAGGAATTGGATTGATTTCCTTGGTGAGCCAAGGATCTGGTGATGGAATCTAGTCCTTATTTTATGAGAGTTCCTGTGGGTCCCTTACTAATATTAAGTTCCATCCACCATAAAACAATAAACATGCAATGCAACAAAAGAAAATAAATTAATGCAACCTATATGCTATCCAACCAAAGGATAGATAGGTGCACTCTAATGCAACAACCCTAATTAAAGATGCAACAAATAAGATGAATGATTCTAGCTATATGAATTATTCTACAACCCAAATGCAAATTATACTAAATGTAACCTAATCTAAAAAATAAAAAGAAAGCAGGGGATACTTATAGTGAGGTTTTTGATGAAGATCAAATGTGAGCCTCCATACCACATACTCGCTCTGTTTTAATATAGCCCATTTAAAATTGAAATTGCACGTTACAGTGGGTCTCACTATAACTTTCACTTAAAAAGGAAACCCCTAATCTAGGAAAGCAAACAAACCCTAAATGATGAAGCTGCTCCATTGCCAAATTCCCCTTTGCACAAAATAAGTAAGATGGACTAATTTTGGGAGGAATTAACAAAATAAACAACTATGATACAAACCCTAACCTAATGCATCCTATAATTTGGACTAAGCTAAACAATCTAAATAAGGATCCAACCACAAATCTATTTGTGATTCCTCAGCAATGGTGCCAAAAACTTGGTGTACCTTTTAAATTACTCACAAGTGCATGAATCAATGCAATATTTTCATGCAAGTGAGGTCAATCTCATGAGGAATCTCATAGATTTATAATAGCTTAAATTTTATTCAAATTAATTAATTCCAGGTAAAGAAGAAGAGTTGTGATTAAATTAGAAATCTAAAGTAACATGGAATTAGAAACATGAACAAAATTAGAAACTAAAAGCAAAAGATGCTTGCCTAAATTAAAACTAAACAATGAAAATGGAATACCCAACTAACATGCAATTATCTAAAGAAAACTACAGCAACATAGAAGGATTCAAACTAAGCAATGAAACTTAAGGAAACTAGTAAATTAGAAACTTTCATAAAATAAAACTTATCTAACCTAAAACTTACTAAAAGGGAAACTTTCTAGAATGAAATAAAGAAATTTTCTAAACCTAAAACAATATGCAAACAACTGATTAACAACTTCTAAAATAATATCACGAACTAAATTATCCAAAAATAAAAAAGGCAAGTGGTCCAGTACCATGTGTGTGGTCCAATGACTATGTGCACGGTTCTATGGCACAAAAGATGATTAGAATTAATGTCTTAATAATAAAATATCATGAAAAATAACTATGGGATCTAATAAAAAACATGAAAATCTAAATGGGTACCCAAGGATTCAAGCAAAACAATGTTTGGATGGTTGACCTAAAGCACAAAGTTAAGGGAAAACAGTTTCCAGATTTTGGTACTTAAGAACATTCAACAAATCTATCATTAGAAAGCTATTGAAACCATAAATTTCATGTAAGAAAACAAACTAGATATCTAGTAATTTGATCAAATAAATAATCCATAACAAGAATTCCCATATACTTTTATTGAATTGCATCAAAATTTCATAAAAAATAGACACATAAAGATGTCTATTACATATGTAAAGTGAGCACTATTATTGCTTTCAAAAGTGAATCTAAACAACAATAGGCCTTCAATCTAAAGCTCCCAAACTAAAGTAGAATGATAGGCAAAGAAAACCCAGGAAGAAATTCAAGATGAAAGAAAGCCATATGGGTGAACTAAGCATGGAAAGTGATGCTTAAATCTAAGATGCAAAACAAGGAGAAAAACATGTAGAACTAAGTGGAAACCCTAAGCTCTATGCTATCTCCTCTCTTGGATGTCACTACCAAAGGGAGTTTAACTTAGATCTTGAAGGAATGAGCAAAGAAAATGGATATTTAGAAGCAAGAAAGAAGGGGAACAAGGGTGGAAGTAGGCATGGAATTCATAGAAGTAAAAACACCATAAAACAACTATGAAAGTAAGTTATGAAAGTAAGTTTCTAACTTGGAATTGGAGAAAAAATATCCAAGAGAATAGTAAGAAAACCAAAGGAATAAAAACACCAAAAAAATTCCAAGATCAAAGCTTCAAAAGATCCAAAGCTAGAGTGCTCCTTTCAAGATTGTCTCACTAATCCTCTACTTAGAAAATTTGGATGGCACATGGGACTATATATAGATGAGTGGTTTCCTAACTTAGAAGTGGGTGAAAACATGAGGGAAATGGATCTAGGGTTTGGGTACTGAATGAGGAAGGTTAGGTTAAAGATGACTTAGCAAGATGATGTAAGAAAGAGAGCAAGGAAGTGACATAAGAGATGTATAATGGTTGGTTTCTAAATCTGAACAAATGGTAAGTGTCCTTTTCATGGAAGGAAAGTGGAGCATTTTCCTTTCAAATTTTGTGATGTTTGGTTAATGGAAATTTAGGGAAGTGGTAAGGAATGGGGTTTAGGAAAGATGAGTAAAGATCTACAGTTTTCAAATTGTTTGGATTGAAGTAGATCTAGGGTTTTCTATTTAGGAAACCTTGATCACCAAAAAGGAAAGTGGGGGCATCTTTTTCATAATGAGGTGCCTCCCTCCTTTAACTTGTAACCCTAGGAAAAAGAGTGGAAATGGTTGGGAAGTAGGGTTTCTCTCTTGATGGGTCCACTAGTGCATAATCATCTTACTTTTTACATAATTCTCTCAAACCTTCTAATTAAACCTTGAAAATCCAATTTTAGAAAGTAGATCATTGCTTGAATTCTCCTCCAATTGTAAGACTCCAGGTGGAAATTGGCTTATGTGGCTCACACTGAGGGCTCATTTGGCTTGGATTTATGGTTCACAACCTTGGCTTTAATGGTTAGAATGGCTTGGTTTGAATTTCTTAGCTTGTCACCTTCTCTCATGGCTTATATGGCTAAGGTGGCTTGAATGTCTCCCATGAAAAGGTGGTGGAAATGCATTGCTTACTTCATGGGCCCATTTTATTCACCTTTAGCTCTTTCAATTGCTTCATTTAATCCTTGATTAAGCTTTGGATGATGAAAATTGGGCTTTTAGCTTGATCTTTAATTCTCATCCTAATTAATCTTGACTGTTGGATTATCTATACAAGACTTATAAAAGAAGAAAAATCCTAATTAAATCCTAAAAAATTATGATCATTCACATGCTTACTCTAGATTAGCTTCTAAACTTGCAAAATATGGAATCTTTTAATAATTAGGTTAAAAATTCATGTGTTATGAAATTTTGAAGAACCCTAGAAATAACGTTATATTTTATAACACATGAAATACTAACTGGGAACTTTTTGTACAAATTGTACACTTGTCAACCAATGCTTCACATTTAGGTTAGAGTTCATGTGCATAATTCATTGGGCTAATCATTACTTATTCTAGTTTTGCCCATTAGTTTAGAACATACATAGGTTTATGTGATGTTTTCCTAAGATTGATTGCACTCTAGTTTTCTCATATGAGCTTCCCTTAGTTAAAATTATAAGATTTAGAACTTGTTAAATTACATATTTTAGGAAATATGTCGTAAAGTTCTATATTTGGAATATTAAAATTTAGGAATGTTTTGTTTCTAGAAAGTGTGTTCTTAGGAAAATTTCTAAGTTGAGCATGTTTACTTTTAAGCTTATGTCCATATTTCATATTTACCTTCATGTTAAGTTTTCAATTTTAGTTTAAGATAAAAATCTCATTATCTTGGCTAGGTAAAGTAATTTAAGTAAGGACCACTAATCTCATAAAATCCATTTGAGTCCTCATGGGATCAGCCTCCATCACTTGAATTATTATAAATAATTCATGCCCTTACATGTTTAACTTAAAAATTACAACAAGTTTTTGGCACCATTGTTGCAGAATTATAATGGAATTGTGTAGTGGGCCTTATCTTAGATTATATACCTCTAGTCTAGGTTTAGGGTGCATTAGTTTAGAAATTTTCATCATTTTTTGCATTTTTTGCTATTTTCCTCACATTTACCATATATGTTTGATTTTTATGAAGAAAATTGGCAAAGGAGTGGCAACAATCATGTGGGCCAAGGTTCGATCAACATAGAATAAGGTTTTCTATTTTCTTTTCTAGGTCCTACAATTTAATTGAAATTATAGTGATGAACATGGATATATGTTGCATATTATTTAGGATCATTGCATTAGTAAGCACCTATTTAACAAAGATTAGCTTAAGCCTAGCTATAACCAAATCATAGACTACATGGTTATAGTTTCCCATTTGGTAATGTGCATTACCCTTTGTTAAGTACCATATAGGTAGGCATTAGTTTGCTTTTGTTTCGCATTGCATATTTAATTGCTTTATGGTAGAATGCATCACATTGATCGTAATGGTCCACAGGAACCCTCATAAGATAAGGACTAGATTTCATCACTAGATCCTTGGCCCACCTAGTAAATTAAAATTGATCCTTGTGTGTTTGAAATCCTAGCCCTTGAATGTAATTTAAAATCAAGTAGAAAGAGACTTAGGGATCGAGCTCATAGGAATCTTTTTGAAAGGTTAGGTCTATTGTCACTCTAGTGGCTTCTGAGCATTGTGGTTATAGTTGATGGTTAAAACCCTAGTAATTTTTCTACCCCTTTCATTAATATTGGTTAAGGTCTAAACACGTCCAAACATAAAGATTGCATTAATTATTTTAGAGCAGAACCTAACTAATAAGCAATAGTCTAGCTTGGATTAAAAGAGGTGTCTAAATATAGTTCTAAAAGCTAGAACCCCATGTGTTATTCATTTTAGCTCATTAGCAAGCTACTAGGATTGATTATGTATCATTTAGCTTAGGACTAGCATTTGGGTTGCATCATATAGTTAGGATTTTTCATTAAAAATTTAAAAATCACATAAAAAAAGATTACTCAATCATTGTGCATGACAATTTGTTTCATTGTATATAAAGTTGAGAATAGAGGCCTATCAAGAAGGGAATAGATTTGTTGGATTAGATACGTCGATAGATAGGATAAATAGTGTAGAAAGTCAGTTGCTTAGGATGATAGTTGGTGGGCAAGTTGCTCCATAGCTGCAATAGCATAATAACCATTCTAAACCTCAATATTCTACATCTTCATTGCCATCAAGCTCCACAGATAATGAATACTATCAAGAGCTAGTGGATGCACCCAATGCATTCACATACCCTATTAATGATCACTATGCTAAGAAAGACTATAACAGATGGGCTAAGCATCGTGAACAACCATGGTCTTAGGATTACTAATCATTCCAAGCAGAACCATCATGGTCCCACCTTAATTTACCCTACCATGATTATCAAGGTCAATCATCATGGGTTCAACCGGCCTAGTCCTTTCTCAATAATCCAATCCCATAGCAATGCCAACCCTATGAATTGTTTCCTCTAAAACATGAAAAACCATTGTTAGAAGAGAATATGCAATGACTTAGTGAACTAATGGATCAAAATCTTACTACAATTAAAAATGGAACTGAGGAAATGAAAAGAATTAGGGAGGAGAGTGATAAAACACTTGTAATAATTTAAAGGTGGGAATTACCAATCCTTATTGAACCTTAGAATTTTTCACCATCTTTGATTGTTGATATTGATGATAGGATGAAAATATCGTATGATTATTCTAAGCAACAAAGTCCACAACCATCCATAGAAACCTCCAACTCATATCTACTTGAGCAATATCCTGCTCCTTGTTACAATTATGATGAAGAGACTTTCATTGATGAGGACAATGAAGTAGTAGAAACGTCCTACCCAATCCTCTAGAATCTTATCCTACTTACTTTTATAAATTTCATGATGACATCCATTGAAAAGGTGAATGAGTTGTTGGATATTGTGCCTTTCATGGACACTTCTCAATGCAAGTTAGAGTAGAAACCCCTGAAGATCTTGAAATGCAAATTGAGCCTTGCAGTGTAGAAGATGTACCTAGTTGTGACCTATAGACCTTATTGGAACAATCACATGATAGCAGTATAGGTCCACATGAAACCATACCTGTGTCTGATGAATGGGAAGAAGAATCAATTGATGTATTGGTCCTACATCAATTAACTCTAGGGTACACTTTAGAGGAGAATCAGGGTTTAAGCTAAACCATGTCCCTACCTCCAGTAATACAAGAGCATCCATTTAGGGAAGTGTAGAGTCAACTTATACCCCAATTTCAAGACCATGTAAGGGAATGAAGGACAAAGATAAAGTGAGTACAATGATCAATGTTATCCCCAAAATTGGTAAAAAAGAAGATCATTCAACTCCATATGGTCTAACAAATTTTAACTCAATGCTAGTTAATGTGTCTATTTTTCATAAAAACCACCCAATTAATTACCTGTGTTATAATTTATATAGGTAAAATAGGATTTTTGACCAAAATTCATAACACATGCATTTTTTTTACCTAATGATTCAAAATTTTGAAATTTTATATGTCCATATGGTAATCCAAGAATGTATATGATTAATCATACTTTTATAGGACTTAATTACAGTTTTAAACTTTTTGTAGGAAGTGAAATGGTGATCCGATGGCAGAGATCAATCAAGATCAAAAGATGGATTCAAGACCTAAAATGAAATCAATATAAAATGAAATCAAAGATCAAGACCATCTTAAAGACAAGTACTAGATGCAATTAGAGGAGTCAAAGGTGGCCAAAGTGAGCCCATGCACAAGCCATGCAATGTCCACCATCTTTGCATGGGTTTCACTTAAGACACAGCCATATTCAAGACATGAACAAGAAGACAAGCTAAGGAGTTAGGCCAACCACCAAAGCCAAGGATTTAAGCCATCAAGCTAAGCCAAGAATGACATCCAAGCCAGCCATGAAGCTAAGCCAATGGAGTTTTCAGAGTGAGCCATCAAAGACACATGAGCCAAGCTACATGGAAAGCCATGCCTGGAGGAGAATCCAAAGAATTATTGTGATGACCCGGGTTTTCCCATGCATTTTTAAATGCAAGATCTAATTCCTAAGGTGGGATGCATCCCTATTTGAAAACTATTTTATAAAAAACATGCAATGCAGCGGCACATCTTTAGTTTTAAACTCATTTTGAAAACCCCAAGTGTCATTTGCTTTCACAACAACCAAAGTAGTTTTTGAAAAACTTTAGAAATCATAAATGTTTTCCCAGGTCCATCCAGTCACACCCCACATCCCAACTGTAAATAAATACAAATACATGTCCAAAGGGTAGAGTGTTTACTTACATGTATAATTGTCTCCTTTTGATTTACTTGCTCGTAGCACTAACATTTCCTGAGGCGTCTTCACCTCGTGAGTGGAGCTGTCCTGAAAAATGTTAAGGATTGGGTGAGTATATACTATACTTAGTAGGAGTCCATCACTATTAGTTTTACAATGCATGCTATGTTTAAAATCATATGCTCTTTAAAACATGTTCATGTTTAATCACTCATGTTCAATATTGATATTAAAAATCATTGTCGAATTGGAATACTGATGACTTAAAGAATCGCATAATCCAAGTCGAAAGTATCACATATATATCATAAACATAATGATATACATAAGATGCTCAACTAAATCCAACTCATGGATATATGGTATGGTCGACTAACCTCATGTCATGCCATATGTAATGCAAATAAATCCTCAAAACATAGGGCGCACTATGCCCACGACCTCACCGCCGTTTGGTCCTCGGGTACGTGGGGACACTCGGTCATAGCCTCCACGGGGCATATGATACATTGACCCAGTGCCGTGACACCAGTGGTAGCCCCCTGTACCACATGCAGTCGATGTAGGGATATGCCTTTTTTGGCATGGTACCCTTTCCACCTAATAGTGGTAGAGGCTGAAAGGCCACCTCAGACCTCTCGGCATAGCGCCCACGAGCTTACTAGCCCAAATCATATACAATCAATCAAGCAAAAACCACTTTTTCAAAACCTGTCCTCTTTGGGTCCCTCATAACTACCTGGCCCTCACAACTGCCTACCCAGCGTCTTTTGGGCACTCTAGCGTCTTTTGTTAACCCTCAAGGACATGCAATTTTTTCAAAACTCAATAACCACAAATCATGCAATTTATGCAATCGTAAAACATGTCTATGCATAAATATTTATCATATGCATGCTGAATTCATTTATAAAATTAAGTCATGCTAAACAAGTCATATAACTTATACTTAAAACATGCATTCTCAAAACAATCATGGGCACTTTTTCAAAGTCTAGTAGCGATAGAGCACCAACCTGGTTTGGTCACGCTAGCCCCCTTGTCCTCGTACGCTCTTGCTCATAGTTTAGGGGAACGAGGTTAGCTTGGCCTATTTCTATAGGTTTTAGAATGGTTGATCTCACTTCTTAGGCATTAAGGGTTCATTCCCATGCCTATGGGTCTCCTAAGGTCCTAACTGGGCCTTGGTATCGTCAGGTTTACAAAGGTTTAGTGGCCCAGCACCACTAACATAGTTTAAGGGTCATTCCTACCTTAGATAGGGCCTTGATCAGGTATTTTATATTCTAAGTGTGTCCGCGTCATTGATACGGACACAACGCCTTTTACGGCGCCTCAATCGGAGTCATAGAACTCAAGTTATAGGCGTTTTAGTATTCAGAATACATGGAAGGCCCACAGGGCGCGTCCATGGATGCACTGGGCCTTCTGCCCATTTTCTCATTTGCGGGCGCATCCATGGACGAGCCTGGTTCGACCCTATCGAACTAGTATGCTCAGGCACCGTCCCTGGGTCCTTTGTGGCTCCCTAGAGCCCCATTTTGCATGGTTTTTCATGCAAAAACTTGGGGGAACTCATCCTAAGATTAAGGGGGAGATGGGTTTGGAGGGGTTTTGGGCATACCTGGTTTATGGCCGGGTTTTTCTCCACATTTTCTCCTCTTATCTACTTTCCAGAATGGGTTTTTTCCAAGATTTTGGGCTGCCATTGGAGGCGCCCAAGAGCTCTATTTATAGAGCTCGAAGAGGGTTCTGGAGGGGGTTCTTACCGCCATGGAATGGCGGTGGAGAAACCTCCAGAATAGCAGTGGTTTCTCCCCTGCACACCGCGGTTCTAGAACCCTCTAGTAGGTTGAAGAAGAGGGGTGCCCGTATCAAAACGGGTCCCTGTGTTTCTCAGGCTAAATCCATTTTTAATTTAAATTACACTTTTGCCCTTGAACTTTAAAGGGCCACAACTTACTCATTTTAACTCCGTTTTGAGTTATTTTGGTCTTGTTGGATTCCTTTCCTGAAAAGTACCTAAGGGTACTACTCTCAGGATCAAATTTCTGGGTCCAGTCAAGGTGAATAGTGAAATGACCAAAATACCCTCATCTCCAAAAAGTGAACTTTTCATTTCCTATAGAATGTCCAATTCATTTTTGTTAAAAATAGTGTAAATTTCTCAAGTATTATAATTATCCTTAGGATTTAGAGGGATATTTTGAAGATAAATGAGTGAAAATCAAGTAGGATAAGGTAGCATGTGGACCAATAGGAAGATACCTCTTCAATTTTAGTTTTTACATGTTTGTCCAACTTTTTTTTTCTCACTTTCTAATCTCACTACTAAATATCACTACAAAATTTTGCTTTCCATTCAAGATTCCAATCTTTCTAAGATTTCCCCACCTTTCCTCAAGCTTTGCCTTTATTTTCTAGTGGATTTTCTCTTGATTTCAATGCATGCTTACTCATGACTAATGTTGGAACATTGAAGGAGGTTTAGTTTGTAGTTTTGATTGATTAAGAACAAATAACATTCATTGTAATAGGACATAATTTTCAAATTTAGATTACATGTACTGGGGCATTATGTTTATGGATTTTAATGTGATTTGATGAAGTTAATAGGAGTTTTCAATCCATGATTGTTCTAGTAGTTAATGATCTTAATTCTTGAATTTTTTCTTGCATTAGAATTTCTTAATTCCATGTTTTCCATGTTCTATTAAGTGAATGAGAAAAATATCATGCTATAGAAATTTTTTCTTTATAGATTGTCATGTTTAATTTCTACCACCATGCAATTCATGTTTACTTGATTTTTCAAGAACCCAATCAGAGTGTTAGATTGCTTTGTTAATGATAGAATTAGATTGCATATTCTAGGTTTTTAAAGTAGTCAAGTAGAGCCATTACTACCCCATGAATCATGTGTAATATTCCATGGTCACACGCACGATACTTAGGTAGTTCTCTTTTATTTGTTTCATTAGTAATTATTTTGCATTAGTTCTCTTGTTTAGTTGTAGTTTTGTTAGATTCTATTTGTTACAAGTTGCATCTTAGTGAATTTCTGATTCTTAGTTTAAGAAAATAATTATTTTTTTCATAGTTGTTAAATCTCATGTTTGGAAAGTTAAATTTTGGAAAGTAATGAATTTATTGTTTAGTTTCCTTAGAATTACATGATTTAGGAAAGTTGCTAAATTTCATTCTTAGGAAGTTTTTAAATTTGGAAAGTCATAAACATAGAAAATTTTCATTTAGGAATGTCTCAATTTTAGAAAATGTGCTTTAGGAAAGTTCATGAGTTTAACATGTTTTAATTTTAGCATATTTCATGTGTTAATTTTCCATTATTCATTGAGGAAAGATATCCTTGATTTGGCTAGCTTAGATAATTTAAGTTGGGACCACTAATATCACATTCATTCAATTCCTCATGGGATCCACCTCATCTTAGCAATTACTACATTTGATTCATGCGCTTATGAGTTTAAATTAAAAATCACAACAAGTTTTTGGAGCCATTGCTAGGGAATGGCTACAGTTGGTGTAGTAGACCATACCTTAGATTATTTACCTCTAGCCTAGGTTTAGGGTACATTAGTTTAGGGTTTTGTATTATTTTTTCATTTATTTTCTATTTACTTATATTGACTAATTTGTTTGATTTTTGTGCAAGGTAAATCAGTAAAGGAGCGACGATAATTTTGTGAGCCACGACTTCATTAACATAGATTAGATTCTTATTACTTTTCTAGATTTGGATTTGAGTGGAATTCTAATGAGGACCAATGCAATTTTAATTTTAATTTTATTTAATTTTTAAATGGGTTATAATAATATAAGATAGATGTGGGTATGGCGGCCCACACTTGATCATCATCAGACCCCTCATTGTGAGTGATATTCACCTAGATTTTAATTTTTAGGATAAAGTGCATTTAGTTTGGAATTGTAAATGTGGATGGTAGTATGACTCATATGGATTAGCATCATGCATTGATAAGTATTGCATAATATCGAGGGTTGCTGCATTAGTTTAAGCACCTACTTAACAAAGGTTAGCCTAAGCTTACTATGACCACAGCATAGGTTACGTAGTGATAGTGTCTCGTCTATTAAGGTGGTTGACCCTTTGTTAAGTAACAAATAGGTAAGCAATAGTTTGATTTTTGTTCTACATTGGATGGTTACATCTTTATGGTGGAAGGAGACTTAATACCAGTAAGGGTCCCACAGGAACCCTTATATAAGGACTGGACTTCATCACCAGCTCCTTCGCCCACATAGGAATTAATCAACATCCTTGTATATTGCGATCCCAACCTTTGACCATTAATTTAAAATCAAGTAGAAAAAGACTTAGGGTGTTGAGCTCATAGAACCCTTTTAGAAGGTTACAATCCATTGTCACTCCAATGGCTTTTGAGCACTGTGGTCATAATGGGTGTCTTAAAATCCAAGTGATTTTCCCATGCCTTCCATTGACGTTATTTGAGGTCTAAATGTCTCCTAATACGAGGATTGTATTAACCACTTCTTCATGGCCGTCAAGCTCCACACACAATGATTATTGTTAAAAGCCAGTGGATGAAACCACTATATTTACATACCTTATTTTCCTGAGACAAGATATTAAAATTGATGGGCTAGACATCATAAACAACCATGGTCTCATGAATATCAACCATCCTGAGAATGACCACAATGGTCCCACCTTCATCTACCTTACCATGATTATGAAGAATATTAGGGTCAACCACTATGGGTTCAACCTGCCTAACCTTTTTTTAGTACTCCAATGCCATAGCAATACCAATCCTATGAGTTGTTACAACATGAAGAACCATCATTACAAGAGAATATGTAATGACTTAGTGAAGTAAGGGATCATAATCTTATTGCATTTCAAAATGAGGTTGATTTAATGAAATAAATTAGGGAGGGGAATGAAAAACACTTGAAAGAATTTCAAGGTGGGAATTACCAATTCCTACTAAATGTTAAAGTTTTTCACCAAACTTGGCCATTGATGTTGATGATAGAATTGAAATATCTCACATTTGTTTT
The DNA here is from genome assembly GCA_035236585.1 of Warburgia ugandensis. Classification (NCBI taxonomy): domain Eukaryota; kingdom Viridiplantae; phylum Streptophyta; class Magnoliopsida; order Canellales; family Canellaceae; genus Warburgia; species Warburgia ugandensis. The sequence goes on along the minus strand of CP141133.1, from coordinate 49,317,870 downwards.
GACCATAAAGCCCACAACTTTCCATAGAAACCTCCCCCTCATACCTAGTCAAGCCATGTCCTACTCCTTGTTACACTTATGATGAAGAGATTTTAATTGATGAAGAAAATGAAGCAATAGATTACTAACCCCAATCTTCTAAAATTGTGTCCCACTTATTTTTATGAATTTGATGAAGACACATCCATCTTGGAGGTGAATCAGTTGTTGGATATTGTGTCATTAATGACACTTCTCAATGACAAGCTAGAGTTGAACATCCTATAGAGCCCAAAATTTCAATTGATCCTTACAATGTAGAAGATGTACTTTATTAGAACATACAACCCTTATTTGAACAATGACAAGATAGTAATATAGGCCCATCTAAACCTTACGTACGCTAATTGAATAGGAAGAAGTGGTGTTAGTTCATGTACTAGGCCTACATGAACCAACTCTTAGGTACACATTAGAAGATAACCAAAGTTTAAGCCAAACCATGTCCTTAGCTTCAGTAATACAAGAGCAACCTTTTAGAGAAGGGCACAGTTAGCTTTTACCCCTATTTTAAGACAATAAAAGGAAAATGGAGAAAAAAGATAAATTAAATACAATTGTTAATGTTCTCCCTAAATTTGCTCCACAATATGATAATTCATCTTGAAGTGATCCCAAGCACTTCACAATGGGACAAAATTTCATTGTATTACTACCACCTCAAAATACATGGTCGGAAATTATATTGACTACTGTGAAATTTTGACGATGGGGGATCATCAACATGATTCTCCACTACTCAAAATCGTGGTGATCTATGGTATCTTAATGTTACTACCACCAAAAATCTCGAGGTGGAGGTAATATATAAACTACTGCAAGATTCTAAAATGGCATTAGAATTCCTGTCAGTTCATCATTATGGTTAGAATTAAGAAAAATAGTTGAATTACATAGGTCTAGGTTTAGATGGTTAGATTAGTGATAAGCTATGTGTGGCTGAAGATGTTAAACTTAGCACTCATTGGGAGGCAACCCATGATTTTTTTTAAAAGTCTCATTAGTCTACATTAGCCATACATCATTTAGGTACCGTATATTTCAAAACATTAATGGCAATGTTTACTTTAAGTTGGGAGGTGTAGAAATGAGATTTCTATGTTTTCTTGCATTTAAAAAAAAAAATTGTAAGTTCCTTCATAAAGATGAGAATTTGAATTTTCTACATATTCAGTTGTATATTTAACTTTAACTTATTAGTAGAGTTGCATACAGTTAGTTTACTTTTTTATTCTTTTTCTAAAGTATCTAATGAAAAAATAAAGTCAAAATATTAATTGCACAAAATAGCTATATATATATAGTTTAAGTTGAAGAGAAAATATAAGTTAGAGAGTTTAAAGAAGATTTGGAGACTCATAAACCAAGTGATTTTTAAGCCATTCTTCCCTTTTTGAGGGTTATATATAATTTCTAAATTTTCTTCATTGGGCATTAATTCTTAGTTTGTCTCATTATTCTTCATCTTGATCAACTATTGAGAAATCACAAAATGCTATACCATATATCTCTTAAGTTTATGACCGTCTTTAATTCATACGAAACTTAGGAAATGATAGAGGCTTCCTCGATAAACCCAAAGTCTTTAGACTTCCCTATATTATTTCCATTACTTAGCCCATTGAGCCTTTTAAAATTAAAACTTTTCTTTGTAGCCAAACAACCTTTATCTATATTATCCCTAACATATATCCATTACCCATTTGTTTTGGAAATATGTAGAGAATATTGAAGAATATCTTGAGAAAAAGTATGAACAATACAATTCAAGAGATGAACAATAAAGAGGTGAAAAAGGGGACAATTTTCAAAAAGGCTAAATATAAAGTTAAGTGAAAAAGAAGTAAAGGATAGCCAAAGGAAAAGAAGAATGTTTACTCTTGCGAGGAAAAGAGGGAAAGTTGTAATACATTAATAGAAGACCCTTACATATTTTCTAGACAAACATAGTTTGCATTACATCCATTCTTTTGATAACCCTTACCCAAGCCTACATTTCATCCTAATAGAAGATCTAACTTATCTTAAGAGAAGTATGGCTTGGATATGGTTATAAATGAATAGATAATTTGGTAAGCTATAACCTTCTTAATAGTTGATATCTTTTCATGAGGCCATCATTATCATTCTTTTGTATGGTATTTGAGATTTTTTGGATTTGATGAACAATATTCTATTCACATATTAATGAGAGATTAAAACCTTTCTGAGTGACTTCTTTCTAAGTGTCAAGTATATCATGTGCGAATTGAAGTCAAAGCATGCTTTTAGATAGTAATTTAGGTTATATTTGACTTGAGAACTAAAATTATACATAAGCTATAGCACACACTCACCTTTTGAAGTTCAATGAAATAATGAGATATATTTAGCATAAAGGTAAGATTTTGAACTCTTTTGTTCATTTTTATTAGTAGGCCAAAGTTAAGTACATAATATAAGTTGAACAAAAGAAAAAATATTCTTAGATGAATAAAGGATTTTCATAAAAATTTTGAGAAATTTGTGGGTACATTCACTACAAACCCTCACGAAGCCTAACTTGTCTACTAGGGGCAACCTAAGGATTCAAGGGCATGTTGCATGTACTAAATACAATCATGAGTACCCGCGAAGGTGACACTTTGTAATAGTTTTTATAAAATGATTTTCTGCATCTTTTGCTCAAGATTAGAAAAATGCTAGGTGTTGTAAGTGTCTAATTTTGCATAAAGACCACCTAATTAGTTACCCATGTGTTATAATTTATAGGAGTAAAATAAGGTTTTTGACAAAAATTCGTAACATAAGCATCTTTTGACCTAATGATAAAAATTTGATATGATGTTGGTTCAAAAGATAATTTGAGGTAAGTATGTGATTAATCATATTTCTTAGGATTTAATTAGAGTTTTTAACTTTTTGTAGGAAGCAAGATGGTGATTCGAAAGCTGAGATTGATTAAGAATAAAATAGAAGATCAAAGTCAAAAGATTGATTCAAGACCTAAAAATCATTAATCTAAAGAGAGATCAAAGGTCAAGATCATCTTTAGGAGAAGTAGTGGATGTAATTAGAGGATTCAAAAGTGGCCAAAGTGGGTCCATGCACAAGCCATGCAAAGTCCACCACCTTTGCATGGGTTTCACTTAAGCCACATAGCCATATTCAAGCCATGAACAAGAGAACAAGTTAAGGGTCCAAGATAACCACCAAAGCCAAGGATTTGAGCCATCAAGCTAAGCCAAGAAAGACATCTAAGCCATCCATGAAGCCATGCCAATGGAGCTCTTAAAGCGAGTCATCAAAGCCACATGAGCTAAGCTACATAGATGGCCATGATTGGAGGACAATCCAAAGAATAATTCTTAGGATTTAAAAGGATATTTTGAATATAATTGAGGAAAAATTCACTAGGATAAGGTAGCATGTAGACCAATAGGAAGATGCCTCTTTAATTTTAATGTTTTTCTATGTTTCTCCCACTTTTTTCTCACTTTCTATCTCACCGCTAAATATTAGTACGAATTTTACTTTCTATTCTAGAGTCCTATCTTTGTAAGACTCTCTTACCTTCCTAAACTTCCATTCCAACCATCCGACCAATCCCTATTTCCTAGAAGACTACCAATCCAATAACTTTTCACCACCTCACCTCTCTTTCTTGTCTTTTCCTATCCCTCTCTTTCTTCCCATCTTCCTCTCTCAATCTAACATCATCCTTATCCAACCAACTTTCTAATTCATGATGGATTCAATAATTTTTTAAAGAGGGAGACGTCCACTCCTAAAAAAGTGGCATCTCCCACTTTCGTGCTTTCCATTGGCTCCCTTCTTTCCTCTTTAAAACTTTAGCTAACCACTTCATCCTAGTAATCCAATTCCTTATTCTTCATCCCCTCCCTACCTTTACCTTAGGATACCCTAGAAAGCTTAGGAAAAAAAATATAAAAGAGCAAAAAGGGATTTAACAAGGGAAACTTTTTGACGGAAGGAAAGAATGCCTCCTTTAAAGTGAGGAGGCATCCTTTTCCTTCACCCTTTTCCTTACCTATTTGCACTCCATGTTTTCTCGTAAGGTGGCTGCTCTCTTTCTCCTAAGGTTCCATGCATGATTCTAAGATTTTGTTCCTTAGTTCTTCAAGTAAAAGTGTAATGCCCGAGCAATTTACGATATTTTTACCAAAAATGAATTAGACATTCTATAGGAAATGAACTGTGTTAAATGTTTTACTTTATTTAAAATAGTAAATGAAGAAATTTGTAAGAAAACTTGATACCATTAGATTATACTCGAGAAATGGAATCCAACACCTCAAAGAATGCTGAAAACGGAGTTCGTATGAAGAAGTTACGGCCGTTTAAAGATGAGGGGCATTTCTGTAATTTAGATTAAAAAGAAAAAGACAGAAAACGCAGGGGGCCATTTTGATAATGGCACCCCATCTTCTTCTTCCCCTAGATTTCTCCAGAAATCCTAGTTTCTAGAGGTTTCTGCCACTGCCAATGGCAGCACCGCCATAGCAAGGCTATAAAAAGCCCTATTCCCCTCTCTTCAAAACACGATTTTTCTGGCCATTTGAAGCTGGGGTTTCCGGAAAAAATCGAAAAACCCTCCTTCGATTTTCCATGAAGAACGGCAATGGCCAGGTCATTCAGGCCAGCCATTCCTTTTACCTGTGTCCCCATTCCCCTCTCCACACGATTTCCGGCGACATGGGGTTTTCAGACGAAAAAGAGGGAACCACACCACCTGAACGAGGGTGTCCCCGGCTACCCAGGTAGGTTTTCTCCCCCTCTCCCTAGTTTTTCCTTCTTCCAGCCTAGATCTGTGCCAGATCTAGTGTTTCCCGGTCAAAAAATACGATAAGGAAAGCCGGTTCCAGCCGGTTTTGTGCGAATAAGGCATCCCAGGGACACCATGCTTTACGTGCACCTGGGACAGGGTCCCTGGGATGGGTTCCAGGCGTACGACAGTGTGTATACTATCCTTGGTGCGGCCTTCGGGTGTGCGTGCTACGTGGGCCACGGGTCCTGGCTCGATCGGGATGCACGGGGTGCCCTGGGAGCTGAGACGCGCCATGCTACACCAAAGGTGTGTCCGTGCGATGCCATCCAGGACGCGCGTAATAGGCATCACTTAGGCATGCATGTGCACGTGAAAACGTAGTCCCTGACACGGCCTTTGGGCGCGCACGACGTGCAAGCATGGGTCCTGGTTCGACCAGGGCCCACACATGTCTTGGAAACCATGATGCGTAGACCTAATAAGACTATAAAATTAGGATCATAGGACGATTTATAGAGTCTAACCATTGTAAAGTAGATCCATATCATAGGATCTAGCCTAACAATGAATTAGGCAAGGACCCATGGACCCTAAAAGGCAGATCTAGCGATCAAATTTCTAAATAGATCAAAATTGATAAGGACTCCTTGTTATGCATTCATATCCAGGAGTTTATAAATGAGACCCACGGTTGGGTTGAGTGATGAAGGATGCGACTCAAAGAGACTTCGAGGTAGGTGCTCTATCGCTACTAGACTATTAAAAAGAGACATGATTGTTTTAAGAATGCATGTTTTAAGTATAAGTTATATGACTTGTTTAGCATGACTTAATTTTATTCAGCATGCATATGAGAAATACATTATACATAGACATGCTTTGCGAACAATTGCATAAATTGCATAATTTGTGGTTATTGAGTTTTGAAAAATTGCATGTCCTTGAGGGTTACCAAAAGACTCTGGAGTGCCCAAAAGACGCTGGATAGGCAGTTGTGAGGGACCCAAAGAGGACAGGTTTTGAAAAAGAGGTTTTTGCTTGATTGATCGTATATGATTTGAGCTAGTAAGCTCATGGGTGCTATGCCAAGAGGTCTAGGGTGGCCTCCCAGCCTCTACCACTATTAGGTGGAAAGGGTACCACGCTAAAAAGGCATGTCCCTGCTTCAATTGCATGTGGTATAGGGGACTACCACTGGTGTCATGGCTTTGGGTCGAAGTGTCATATGCCCCGTGGAGGCTATGACCCTGTGTCCCTAGGTACCCGGGGACCACACGGCGGTGAGGTCGTAGGCATAGTGGGCCCTATGTTTTGAGGATTTACTTGCATTACATATGGCATGACATGAGGTTGGTCGACCATACCATATATCCATGAGTTGGATTCAGTTGAGCATCTTATGCATATCATTATGTTTATGATATATATGTGATGCTTTCGACTTGGATTATACAATTCTTTAAGTCATTAGTATTCCAATTCGACAATGGTTTTTAATATCGATATTGAACATGAGTGTTCAAACATGCACATGTTTTAAAGAGCATATGATTTTAAATGCAGAATAAAACTAGTAGTGATAGACTCCTACTGAGTATAGTATATACTCACCCAATTCTTAACATTTTTCAGGATAGCTCCATTCACGAGTAGAAGACGCCTCAGGAAATGTTAGTGCTACAAGCAAGAAAAATCAAAAGGAGACAATTATACATGTAAGTAAACACTCTACCCTTAGGACATGTATTTGTATTTATTTATAGTTGAAATTTGTGAGTGTATTTGGAAAGACACAGGGAAAAACATTTATGATTTCTGAAGTTTTTCAAAAACTACTTTGGTTGTTGTGAAAGCAAATGACACTCGGGGTTTTCAAAATGAGTTTAAAACTAAAGACTTTTCGCTGCATTGCATTGTTTTCATAAAAATGGTTTTCAAATAGGGATGCATCCCGCCTTAGGAATTAGATATTGCATTTAAAAATGCATGGGAAAACCCAGGTCATCACAGTTGGTATCAGAGCCTAGGTTTTATCCTTTCACAACTAGTCCAGCATGTCCAGGGGTCCTACACAATAGAGAAAATCAAGAAGTAGTATAAATAGAAGTAGTAGAGATGACTACTTGTATTTGAGGATTACAATATTAATGCTCAAGGCATTTCACCATAAACCAATAGGTGAAAATGGAGATGGGTCTAGCAAATATATAGATATTGGATGGCTTAAATCTTATCAATAAGGATTGCTGTGCAGTGGTGCAAACAGGGAAACTCATATATAAATTAGATTATGATGAGAATTATGAATAAAGATGTTAGTGAACTTGTTAGTAAATAGTTCTGACCGGTAATAGAGTAATCTCACCAAAGGTGAGAAAAGCGAAGAACCTAGATGGCTATCTTACCCTTCTAAAGAATATCAGAATATGAATATGATAGGGGATGTAAAAGATGGACTTTGAGAAGATTTTGATGATAATCTAATAAGGATGAGCATATAAGATGATACTAGGGGATAACTATGACTCGTACTAGATCGCAAAGGTATGGATCTTGAAGGACTTAGCTCAGTTTTGGATAACTTAATTGGAGTCTTATGAAGAGTAAAGTGCTATCTAATAAGGACAATCTGAGTATAATAGAGCAGATCAAAAGATGTGTGCAATTGACATGTTAGGTGATTAAGAGGAACATAACACGACTATGATAGAGATGATAGATCTGTGATAATAAATTGATCCTAACATGAACTTATAAGAGAAGTATAGCATGACCAAAACGTCAATGCCATTATTAAGACACTATATGAATTTTATTGAGGCTATAGGCAATTAAGGATTTCAATGATATTAGTATAGTTTAGCATTTCTTAGAAGCATTCAGTTTATCATATATGTTAAGTAAAAGAGTAGATGTAGTATCGATTATACACAACAAAGCATTGATCTATGTAAACAAAAATGAGGATTTTGAAGAAAAGAGAGAAAGAGATAGAGATGTAACTATAAGTATTCGAAGAATATTGAATATTCAAAAGAAGAAGATCATGACTCTATAGAGATACATACAATTCTATCATCTTGAATCTTATAGGGAGGTAGATCAAACAAATGCAAAGGAATAATACTAGATGAGTTGGTGATCTTATTGTAAAAGAGTATAAAAGAGAGAAAGCATATGGGGTTTAAGACTTTGAGTAGAGCATTGAATGAAAGGACATTATGCTACATGAAAATTTCCAAAGAGGAATGGTGACCAACTAGAAATTAAATTCTACAAATGGTTTGATGGCTATATCAATTATTGCAATTAGAATCTTATCGGATCCATTAGCTTATGAGGAACACCAATGGATATAGTCCATAAAAAGGAAAATTTGGTGATATCCTACCTTGCCACTACATGAGTAAATAAAGTATATTGAAAAAGGAATTAAGCTGGGACAGTGACTTGTCCATTTGTCTTTCTTCAGCAAGTAGGGTACCATCAAGGATTGAATTGAGGTCTTGCTATCATAGACTGGAAGACCAAATATCCTAAGGCCATTATTTAGTCATTACCTTTAGAGTATTGTTGACTAAACAAAGGTATCCCACCCTAATTAATCAAATATGTTAGTATATATTAGACAGTAGTCGAAGTTATATACTCAGAGGAATATTATAAGTATTTAGACATGAGTTTTGCCTGAAAGAAGTACTTGTTAGACTAAGTCATTTGAGGGTATGAGGTCAGTTGATTAGGCCACATCATGAAGGAGCTACGAGTACAATAAGGACAGTGGCAACTGAGATAGGAGCAAAAATAAGAAGTGATCTAAACCAATGTGAAAGATTTTTCAACCTCAGTGGCTACCATGACAAGGTGAAGAAATTACTTTGGGTTTGAGAAATACTGTTGACTTGGATTGAAAAGAAAGGCAAATAAGTACTGATCACTTTAGAGACCCTTGAGCTATGACATAGATATATCTGGAAAGAGATCACTAGGTAATCAAATAAAGTCTTTCTATCTCTAAGAAAATGTTTCATGCTTACCTGAGTGTTGTTAAACTTGTTGATTTAATAGTTACAACATAATTTGATATAATCGCTATTGAATGAGAATTATTGTTATAAGCTAAGTATGAGGGAACACTTGAAAATCACTACTTATGAGGATACCTCCTGACAATACAGACAGCATGGTTGACGATAAAGCCTTGATAAAAGATTGAACAATATATTGATATAGGGAATGGAAGGAGAAAAGTTGAGGTGGCCAGCACAATATAAGGTGAGATGTGATGTTACGTTGCCTTTAGACAAAAAGTTAGTTCTTATGTGCATATACTAAGTACAAAAAATCAATTGAAGGAATTTCCTAAGGACTAACCCTACTAGATTGAGTATAGAACTTTTGGACTGAAAGATTATGAAGAAAAATCATCAAGCAAGGAAATGATAAAGAAGATAATGACAAAGGATTCAACCATGTAAGGGTACTCGGTTATGAATAAGAGACTTTTTGCATAAATGGGAACATTGTTGGTAATCCTAATGACAAATTGATGTGATTAGTGAGATAGGCCTTTGGACGAGAACATTTGACCCATGATGATGAATTAACCATAAAACATTTGACATGAATTTGCATATACACTTCAGGGAGAAAAGCATATGATGGCTTCAACATCTATGAAACTTGATGTACAGTTCAGATCTCAAATCGTATTATTGATGAAGGATGTTACTTGAATTGTTTCATGGTTTTATTTTGAATATAATATGGGTTGAGGACCCATGTTATAGTAGAAAAGCGACAGACAGGTGAAATTCGAAGTTAATTAAGGGTTTGGCTTTTATCATTAATCTAATTGGAGAGCACATGATACCATGTCAGTTATTGAAGTATCTTGGGGACAAATATAAAAGATAAGAAGCAAAGTTAGACACAATAGAAAGAAGGTAACCTTTTTTGTTGGACTCTTACTAATGACATACAACCAACCATTAGAAGGAGATGTGGATGATGAAGAGATCACTAGATGAAAGACAAGAAGAAAAAGGAATTATCCTATACTATTCAAAATGAAATAGGAGGAATAAGATCATATGATCTCAAAGAAGTATGAAGTAATTTATATACGAGTAGGAGAGTATGGTCATCTAAGGAGACTATCCTATACATGATCAAAGGAATATAAGCATCTAAGGATAGGTAGCAACACGAAATACAAATAGAAACCAGTAATGATAAACTGGCACGCATGGGACTATGTATCAGAGTACGTAGCAAAAGAGGTCCATATATACTTAAAGAAAATGGATAAGATATATTGACGATATATATGTGTGTGTGTGTGTGTGTGTAAGGCCTTGTGGAAGGAATTATAATGAGGATAAATTGAGAACGTGCTTAGGATTGGTTACAAGATAGTATGATTAGCATTTTAAGGACAACATTACTCCAAGTATTAACCCAATTAGAGTATTGGATAACGGAATAATGGATTCGTCGACAACAGAAGCATGGGAATGAAGCAAAGGACTATTCTTAGTTTGAGTTTTAAGGGAGTCCTCAGAAAGAATATGTCTTATCAAGAAGACAGCTAACTTGAAGGTAAGGATTTGTGGAATTTCGAGGACAAAATTCTTTTAAGGGGGTAATAATGTAATGCCCGAGCAATTTACGCTATTTTTAACAAAAATGAATTAGACATTCTATAGGAAATGAACTGTGTTAAATGTTTTACTTTATTTAAAATAGTAAACGAAGGAATTTGTAAGAAAACTTGATACCATTAGATTCTACTCGAAAAATGGAATCCAACGCCTCAAAGAACGCCGAAAACAGAGTTCGTATGAAGAAGTTACGGCCGTTTAAAGATTAGGGCCATTTTTGTAATTTAGATTAAAAACGAAAAAGATAGAAAACGCAGGGGGCCATTTTGATAACAGCACCCCATCTTCTTCTTCCTCTAGATTTCTCCAGAAACCCTAGTTTCCAGAGGTTTCTGCCACTGCCAATGGCCGCACCGCCATTCACTACATTGCATTGTTTTCATAAAAATGGTTTTCAAATAGGGATGCATCCCGCCTTAGGAATTAGATATTGCATTTAAAAATGCATGGGAAAACCCGAGTTGTCTCAAAAAGTTAGTTGGTTCCTTTATAATCTTCTTCTCTTTGTTGTTCTCAACTTTCACTATTTCTTAGATTGAATGCTTTTCCCCATTCCTTAGTTCCTATTTGCTCATTGATTTAAGAACCAAGGTTTCTTTCCCTTGAAGTGATAGCCATGGGAAAGTCACCTTGAATCTATTCCTTTTCTTGATTTTCTTTTCCTTTAGATCTCCTTTGATTCCATTGAATTCCTTCTTATTTTCCTTAGTGTTCCTCATGGTTTAGCTTTATTTTCAACTCAATTTTCTTTTGATTTCAATGCATGCTTATTCATGGTTGATGCTGGAACATTGAAGGAGCTTTAGCTTGTAGTTTTGGGTTGATTAAGATCAAGTAGCAATGTAATGGGACATAATTTTAAGATTTGGATTACATGTATTGGGGAATTATGTTGATGGATTTTAATGTGATTCAATGAAGTTAATTGTAATTTACAATTCATACTTGTGTCCAGAAGTTAATGATCTTAATTCTTGAATGTTTTCTTGCATTAGAATTTCTTAATTCTAGGTTTTCCATGTTGCATTAAGTGAATGAGCAAAATATCATATAGCTGGATTTTTTCTTTGTAGATTTTTTATGTTTAATTTCTAGTATGATACAAATCATGTTTACTTGATTCTTCAAGAACTCAATTAGAGTATTAGACTACTTAGTTAATTCTATAGTGAGATTGTATCTTCTAAGTTTTTAAAGTAGTCAAGTAGAGCCATTAATACCCCATGAATCATGCATACCATTCCATGGTCGTACTCATGATACTTGGGTAGTTCTCTTTTATTTGTTTGATTAGTGATTATTATGCTTTAGTTCTCTTGCTTCTTTGTAGTTTAGTTAGATTCCATTATTTACAAGTTACATCTTAGTTAGCTTTCAATTCTTAGTTTAGGAAAGTAATTGATTTTTTCATAGCCGCTAAATCTTATTTTTAGAAAGTTAAATTTTTTAAAGTAGTGAAATTTTTGCTTAGTTTTCTTAGAATTGCGTGATTTAGGAAAGTTGCTAAATTTCATTCTTAAGAAGTTTTCAAATTAGAAAATCCATAAACTCAGAAAGTTTTCATTTAGGAAAGTCTCAATTTTAGAAAGTGTGTTTTAGAAAGTTCTTAAGTTTAAGCATGTTTAATTTTAGCATATTTCATGTGTTAATTTTTCATTCATAGTTTAGGAAAGATATCATTGATTTGGCTAGGTTAGATAATTAAACTAGGGACCACTAATTGTACATTTGTTTGATTCCTCATGGGATTGACCTCCTCATGTGAATTACTAGATTTGATTCATGCACTTGTGAGTTAAACATAGAAATCATGATAGTAGTTTAGGATGTCATTGATTTACTACCACTTAAATTTTGAAGGTGGAGGAATTATATTGACTACTATGAAATATTGAAGAGAGGGGATCATGAATGTGGTCCCACTAAATTTACAATAGTAGTGGTCGACTACATCATTATGTTACCACCACGAAAAATTTTAAGGTGCAGGAAGTATATTGACTACTGCGAGATTCTAAAGTAGTGTGAGAAATCTAGCTATTTCATTATTAGGGTTAGGCCTCAAAAAATTTAGTTTAAACTGATCTTGAATTAGGTTTAGAAAGCTAGTTTAGTTATAGGATATGTTTGCATGAAGAGGTTAAACTTTGTGCTCACTAGGAAGCAACCGGGGTTTTTAGAAAATCTTAGTACTCTACATATTCCTTCATCATTTAGAGCCCTATGTTTCAAAACATTGAGGACAATGTTTAGTTTAGGTTGAAGATAAGCATGAGATTTCTAAGTTTTCTTGCATTTTTGAAATGTCTGAAAAACAAAAACAAAAAAATTAAAAAATAAATTATATTATGTTCCTTTATAAAGATGAGAATTTAAATTTTTGAATATTGAACTACCTTTTGAACTTTAGCTTATTAATAAAGGTGGATATAATTAGTTCAATCTTTTATCCTTTTTTCTAAAATATTTCATGAAAAATTAAACTCAAAATATTAATTGGACAAAATAGCTATATATAGTTTAAGTTGAAGAGGAAATATAACTTAGAGATCTTAAAGAAGGTCTATGGAGACTTATAACTCAAGTGAGTTTCAAACCATTCTTCCTTTTCTAATGGTTATGCATAAATTTAAAATTTTCTTCAGTGAACATTAGTTCTTAGTTGGTCTTATTATTCTTCATTTTGGTCAACTATTGAGAAATCATAAAAGGACTACACCATATATCTCTTAAGCTTGTCATCACTTCTAAGTCATTTGAAATCTAGGAAATGATAGCCATCTTAGTTAACCCTGAGCCTTTAGCCTTCCCTATGTTATTTTCCTCTAGTTAGCCCATTGAACCTTTAAAATATAAGCCCTTTTCTTTCTTAGCCAAACAACTTTTACCTATATTGAAACCCTACAATATATCCATTACCAATTGTTTTGAAAATATGTACAGAAGATTAAAGAACTTGAGAAAAAATATGAACAATACAATTCAACAGATGAACATTAAAAAGGGGAAAAAGGAGTAAAAAGTTCAAAAAGGATATATGTAAAGTCAAGTGCAAAAGAAAAGAAAAAGTCACTCATGTGAGGAAAAATGGAAAAGTTGTGAGTACATAGAAGAACTTTACAAAATTTTAAACAACCTTTGTTTACTTTTATGCCCATTCTTTTGATAACCTTTACCTAAGCCTCTATTTTGTCCTAATAGAATTCCTAACTTAATCTTAGGAGAAGTATAGCTTAGATATAGTTATGAATGAGTAGGGAATTTGGTAAAGCATAGCATTATTAGTAGTTGATATCCTTTCATGAGATCATTAGCATTCTTTTTAAGTTATCATTCTTTTGGATAAAATATGAGAGATTTTTTAACTTGATGAATAATATTCTACTCAGATATTAATGAGAGATTTATAGCTTTTTGAGTGACTTCTTTCTAAGTGCTAAGTATATCTTGTGAGAATTGGAGTCAAAGCATATATTTGGACAGTAATTTAGCTTATATTTAACTTGAAAACTATAATCACATATTAGCTATATCACACTCTCACCTTCTAATGTTTAATGAAATAATGGGATATTTTTAGCATAAGGGTAAGACTTTGAACCTTTTTTGTTTATTTTTATTAGCATGCTAAAGTTAGGTATTTAATATAAGTTGAATATAAGAAAATTTTCTTAGATGAATAAATGCCTTCCATAAATTTTTTTAAGAATTTTATTAGTATATTTACTATAAACCTTCAGGAGACTTAACTCTTCTACTAGGGGTAACCTAGGAGTTTAAGGGCTTGTTGCATATGCTAAGTGCAATCATCAGTACCAATGAAAGTGACATTTTGTATCAGTTTTTGTAAAATAATTTTTTACATATTTTGTTTAGGACTAGCAAAAAGCTAGTTGAGGGGTGTGAAGTATCCAAAATTATGTAAAAATTCACCTAATTAGTTACCCATGTGTTATAACGTTAAATTAGGGGTTTTGACCAAAAATTATAACACATGTATTTCTGACCTAATAAGTCAAATAATTAATAATTTATAGGTTCAGAGACTAATTCAAGTATGAGAATAAGCATTTTTTTTAGCATTTAATTAGAGTTTTTTTTATTTTTTATAGGAGTCGAGATGATGATTCAATGGTCAAGATTGATCAAGATGAAAATTGAAGATCAAGATCAAAAGATTGAGTGAAGACCTAAAATTCATCAATCCAACATGAGATCAAAGCTCAAGATCACCTTAAGGAATGCAAAGGATGGAATTAGTGTAGTCAAAGGTGACTAAAGTGGGCCCTTTGTGTGGAATTCACTCAAGCCACAACCATATGCAAGCCATGAAGAAGGTGACAAGCTAAGGAGCATAGCCAGCCATCAAAGCTATGTGGTTGAGCCAGCAAGCTAAGCCAAAAGAGCCCCTAAAGATAGCCATGAATCCAAGCTAAATAAGCTTCTAAAGCAAGCCATCAAGCCACATGAGTGTAATGACTCCAATTTTGTAACATTAAAATCCCAAGTTAGCAATGAAAAGTTCAGTTTTTGAAGATAAGGGCATTTTGGTCATTTCACTATTCACCTTGACTGAACCGAGAAATTTGGTCCTGAAAATGGTACCATTAGGTATGTTTCAGAAAAACAAATCCAACAAGACCAAAATCACCCAAAACGGAGTTAAAATGAGCAAGTTATGGCCCTTTGAAGTTTAGGGGTAAAAATGTAATTTTTACTAAAAAACGGATTTAGCCTGCAAAACACAGAGGCCCGTTTTGATTCGGGCACCCTTCATCTTCAACCCCCTAGAGGGTTTTAGAACGGTGGTGATTGGAGGAGAAATCACTGCCATTCTGGAGGTTTCTCCACCTCCATTCAAGGGCGGTGAGAGCCCCCTCCAAAACCCTCTTATAGCTCTATAAATAGAGTTCTTAGGCGTCTCTAATGGCAGCCCAAAAGCTTGAGAAAAACCCGTTTTGGAGAAGCAACCAAGAGGAGAAATGTGGAGAAAAACCCAGCAATGAGCCAGGTATGCCCAAGATCCCTCAAAACCCGTTTTCACAGTAGTCCTAGGCTTAGTTTCCCTAAGTTTTTGCATGAAAAATCATGTAAAATAGAGCTCTGGAGAGTCACCAAGGACCCAGGGACGATCCCTAGGCTGCATTGGTTCGACAGGGTCGAACCAGGGCGTCCTGAGGACTCCCCGGTCCCCCAACGAATAGAACGTCCCCCTTGGACGAAACGCGTTGACCGTGTTCAATAGAACCAAACGGGCGCGTCCGTGGACGGGCCCACAAAAGGAAAAGACAGGCGGGAAATCCAGCGGTCTGCAGACGCGCCCGCTGGGGTGCATGCCACTGACACACAGTGTGCTAGCATTCTAGGATTTTCCACTTCTTAAAGTTGCTGGGGCGCATGCCTCTGACGCGCAGCGCGCTACTATTCTGTATTTTCACTCTTAAAGGCCTTATGTACATGTGATACTAAAAAGCTTATAACTTGAGATCTAGAGCTCCGATTGAGGCACCGCAAAAGGCGTTGTGTCTGTGTCGATGACGCGGACACACTTAAATTATAAAATCCCTAATCAAGGCCCAATGAAAGGTGAGTACGACCCTTAGAATAGGATGGTGGCATGTGGCTGCTAGACCTTTGGAAAACTGATGATACCAAGGCCCAATTAGGACCTTAGGACACCCATAGGCATGGGGATGAACCCTTAATGCCTAAGTAATAAGACCAACCACTCTAAAACCTATAAAAGATAGGCCAAACTAACCTTGATTCCCCAAACCATGTTCAGGAGCATACGAGGACAAAGGGGTTAGCGCAATCTAGCCAGGTAGGTGCTCTATCGCTACTAGATTTTTTTAAAAGAACCATGATTGTTTTGAGAATACATGTTTTAAGTATATGACTTGTTTAGCATGACTTAATTCAGCATACATGTGATAAATGCTTTATGCATAGACATGTTTTGTAAATAATTGCATATACATTATGCATAGATATGTTTTGCAAACAATTGCATACATTGCATGATTGATGAGCATTAAGTTCTTGCAAAATTTGCATGTCCTTGAGGGCCAGGCAGTTGTGAGGGACCCGAAGAGGACAGGTTTTGAAAAAAGAGAGATTTTCACTTGTTTGATCTGATTATGATTTGGGCCGATAAGCTCGTGGGCGCTATGCCGAGAGGTTTGGGTTGGCCGCCAACCTCTACCACTATTAGGTGGATGGGTACCATGCCCTAAAAGGGCAACGTCCCTACGTCGACTGCATGTGGTACAGGGGGCTACCACTGGTGTCACGGTACTGGGTCTACGTGTCGTAGGCCCCGTTGAGGCTATGACTGAGTGTCCTCAGGTACCCGGGGACCACACAGCGGCGAGGTCGTGGGCATAGTTGGACCCTATGGTTTTGTGGACTTATTTGCATTGCATATGGGATGATATGAGGTTGGTCGACCATACCATACTTGCTATCCATGAGTTGGATTCAATGAAGCATCTTATGCATACCATAATGTTATGATATATATATATATATGATACTTTCGATTTGGATTATGTGATCCTTTAAGTCGTTAGTATTTTGGTTTGACAATGGTTTTTTTTAATTCCGATTTTGAACATGAGTGTTCAACCATGCACATATTTTGAAAGAGCATATGATTTTAAACATCTCATGCATTATAAAACTAGTAGTGATGGACTCCTACTGAGTATAGTATATACTCACCCAATCCTCAACATTTTTCAGACACAAAGTAAATACTTAAGGGCAAGGAACGCTTGTGATAGAAGACACCCAGACTAAGTGCAAGTAAGTAAGCCCCTACCTTATCTTTCAATGTTACTTGATTGTAGTTACTCTCTAATAGCTGAGGCTGTGACTAACACTTTCTTGGGAATAGATTCAATTTAAAAGTTTGCCATGGCGAGATAATTGGAAAATGTGTTTTGACACTCGGGGTTTTATATAAAAGATTGTTTTCCAAAAAGATTTTTCATGCATTTCATATTTATAAAACAAGAGATCTCGCCTTTTTATCAAATTTGCATCATATGAAAAACCCGGGTCGTCACAATGAGTCAAGCTACATGGATGACTATGATTGGAGGAAAGTCTAAAGAAATATCCATGCGATATTAAGGGTTATTTTGAAGATATTTGAGGGAAAATCCAATTGGGTAAGATAGCATTGAACTAATAGGAAGAATCTACTTCATTCTTCTTGTTCTTCCATTTTTTCTCACTTTTTTTCTCATTTTCTATATCACCATTAAAAAACACAATGAAGTTTGCACTTTCTCACCAAGTATTCCCACCTTCTTAAACTCCCATTTCAACCAACCAACCAATCCTCAAATGCCACCTAACCTATCTAACCAATCCCCACCTTCTTAGGAAAACACTTAGCCACCCACTCATCACTGTATCCTTACCTCCCTCACCATCTCTATCTTATCTCTCTTTCTCCTCTCCATCTTAGGGCTTCCACATGAGATGACTAAGGAAAAGGGAGTTCCACACCAATTTCTCATAAGGTGTCCCATGATACTTAGGTTATTACCACCATCTCTCTTTCCATTCTTGATCTAATGGCTACCATATCATTCACTTAAAACCTCATTCTCTATTTTCTCTCCACCCTCCTTACCTCTTTGTATCTATTTCCCTTTCTTTCCTACCCTACTCCATATTTTCCTTTCTAATTTCATAGGTCTTTTACAATTTTTACAAGAGGGTGACTCCCCCTCCTAAAAAGGTTGCACTCCCACTTTCCTAAACCTCACACCTTGCCCCCACCTTGTTGAAACCTTGCATCCCCATCTTAAGTGTACACTTAGATTATCCAATCTTATTTTCCACCTCACCTCTAATCTAGGGTTCTATTTAGAAACAACCAACTCATATAAAACTAGGGGGGATTTCAATGTTGAATATCAGATGGGAGAAGGGGAGAACCCACATTCCTAAGGAGTCTCCACCTTCTTCTCTTTTCCTTCCTTTCAATGCATCTCATCTTCTCCACTCTCTTTTCAATGCACAACATCTTCAGCCATCTTTCTTCCAAGATCTCCACACCTCATGCTTAGGTTATAACGCTTTGGTTTTTAAGCATACATGGAGGTTAGTATTTCTCCTCTTTTACTTGTCCTTTGTTGGCATTTGTATTAATGCTATTTCCTTCTTGTTTTGCTACCTATTTTCCAATGATTTTTGCTTCTTCTTTCAACCTTAAATCCTTGCTCCTAAAGATCACCACCTCTGGTCATGATACCTAGAGAAGGTGAGCTTTAGATCGAAGAAATTGGGTACCTTGGATCCATCCTTGTTCCACATGTTCTAAATTTCTTTCACCGTCTATCTTTTGGTCATTTCCTTAAAATACACATGCTACCTTAAGGATTTGATTGTAAGTTGATCCCATGTTTGAATCATTAAAATGGTGTGCACAATTCTAGAATATTGTGCACTACTCTTGTATGAAATTTTCTATCAATAAAGTCCATGTTTGAGAGAAGTTGTCATTGATTTTTAGTTATTTTAGTTTTACCTATAGTATTTAATTCAATCCCATGATTCATGCTTAGCTATACATGTGATTCAATATTCCATGCACTATTGCTATTCATGCTTACCTATACTTGCATGATTCCTGTAATAGCCTCAGGGCCCACACATGCAACGATATGCTTTTGCAGACTGGATGCCCATACAACTCGCCCACCACATGGTTTTGTTCTTCCCCCTTAGGGGAAAACTGGTTGTTGTAAGGAAAGTCCTCACCACTCTTATCAATAGCACAGTTTCTTTCCCCTTAGTGATGTGGGAGAAACTCTTAAGGTCTTTTGTCTCACAACTACCTCACCCACTCTTTGTTGCACTCTAATGTCTTTTGGCTCACCCCCGTTTTAACAACCCCAAAAATTTACTATTGCATGATTGAAGTATGAGTTTTCTAGGAGAATAACTTTTTATGAAATTAGAATTAGGAACTAAAATATAAATAATTAGATTCTACTCAGAAAATGGAATCCAACGACCCAAAGAATGTTGAAAATAGAGTCCGAATGAGGAAGTTGTAGGACTTCGATGTCAGGGCTATTTTGGTAATTAAAACTTTTAAAAAATACTAAGAGCAAGCATGCTTGATGAATATTTAAAATTCCCTACACTTTGCATTCTCATATGTATGCTCCTTAAAATAAAAATTACTCAGTTACAAGTGTGCATAATGAAGATTTAAGATTTCCCTATACTTTGCATTCTCATGTGTGTGCTATCTAAATGTAAAAACTTCCTAATCACAAGTGTGTGTAAGTGATAAAGAATCAAATTATAATTTTCATTCTCATGTGTGTGCTGCCTAAATGTAAAAATTACCTAATCATAAGTAAGCATGCTTGATAAAGGATTAAATTATACTACAATAAACTACCATTTAAATAAGAAATTAATGATTGTAATTGACATCATTCAATTGTTAACTACTGATGATTTTGGTAATAAATGCACATCCTGATATAGGTAGAATGATCTATGGGATATATAAACAATAATAGTCTTGATTTATGAGAAACAGATACTACCTATGAAGGGTAGTATACTTTAAGAAAACAAGTGAATTGTATTTGTACCTTATTTCAAGAAAGATTATGGAACTATATATGTTGAAAGATCATAACTAATATGTGAGTTGTGTCTAAAATTAAGACATTCCATTAGTTATTTGATATGATGGACTTTCAGTTATTCCACTAGCTATGGATTGACCCTATGAATTTGGACTCTTATGATGAAGAGTGTGTGTGTGTGTGTGAGGTTAAGAGAGATAAACTTTATTTGATAAATGAAGTGAGGAAATTCATTTGAATAGTATGTCAGAGGAGAACATACTAAACAATTGTATTGGTATGTAATGATGGAAATCTTTTAGTATCATTATGTAAAGTGAGATGATACTATTTTGAGATCAGTGAACACCAATGGTGTTATATGAGATAGTGAGTCTTAGTGAAATGGTAAAAGTTGTTGTCATGTGATCATGAGGTCACGAGTTTAAGGCATAGAATCAGCCTCTTGCGAATTGCAAGGTAATGCTACCTACTATAGACCCTTGTGGTCCGTCTTTCCCTAGACGCCACAAAGGCGGGAGCTTTGTGCACCGGGGCTGTCCTTAATTGTGTTATTTAAGTATTTGAATGTTATTGCATAGCTAGTGAGATTTCAATTGTTAATTTGATGCTATGAGTTTCATATATGCATTTTTGAAACACTGAATGTGTTATTTCTATTTTTGAATCTGAATACAACAAAGGGTGTAAGTTAAGTTATTACATTTTGAATTATATGTGTTATCTCTAGTAATTGCACTTGTATGTTGTATATATATTTAAGTTAAATATGAATGTTTATGATTATCTGAATGTAAGGCTATATATATGATTTTAGTGAAATGGAATATGAATACATCAGAGCAGTTCTTCGATTTAAATGACTCTCTCTTTATTTTGGATTCATATGTGGAAATGGATGAATGATTGTGAAAAATCTATTCATTATTATGATTGATATGTTATGATATGAATTCACATTCTATATTAAATGATTGTTTGGAGAAATGAAAGAGTTATCTATTTGAACATATGTTGAGGTGATGGAAAATTCTGTGAGCAAAGGATATGATGATATAATTAAAGTAAGATTTATTATAGTAATTGGATTTTTGATTTATTGTTGGAAATGTGAATTTCATAAATCTAAATGAATGTAATTCAAGGAAGATTTTGACAGAATACTGTAGAATGATGTGAAAGTCTTCCATTATGTTTATGGTGGAGATATTGATGCATGTGTGATTAAATATTTATCAATTGATGAGTTTAGAATGTGTTTGCACTGTAACATTCAAGAATATGAGATTGTGATTGAAGTTGCAGAGATTGAAGAGTAAGTCTCATTCTATTAAAGTTAGTATATCAGGATGATATGTGGGATGAATGCTTAATTTTACTATTGTGAATGATGGAATGTGGTGAGACAGAGTCTCATAAATGTATTATTTTGATTAAATGGATTATCAGGTCTATTGCAATCGCAGAGGAAACTCTACTGAAAAACAGAGGAGACTCTACCAAAATTTTGTCAGAAATATGATACTTGAAATTTAGAAGATAGGCAGTTTTATAAGGTTAGAATTGATTAAGCATATGCAGAAGGGATCGTATTTAAGTTAGAAATATATATATATATTCACTATTTGAATTTAGTATAAAGAGTTATATGGATAAGAAAATAGAAAACTTGAGTTGGAGATGCAGATTATGTGTTCTAAGAATCATTACAATCAAAGGATTTTGGAAGTTGAAACGAAAGAAAAACTTAGTCAGAAATTTATTGTTATGATGGATTATCAAGTAAAGGCTATCATCAGAGCACACAACGAAAGTGATTCTTATTGCTTATTGTAGATAGAAAAGCTGCACTATTAAGTGACATAATATCTAGTTTAAGTTGAAAATCATTTATATTTTGAGGATTGATGTTTTATTGAAGCAATTATATGACTTTAAATTTACAACGAGATGAGAATATTATTAAAGTTGTTGGAAAGATATCATGAAAATAATTTCAAAGATGAAATTCTCTAAGGAGGGAAGAATGTAGTGACCTTAAAAATTTCGAGGAAGAAATTTCTCTAAGGAGGGAAGATTGTAACAACCCCAAAATTTTACTATTGCATGATCAAAGTATGAGTTTTCTAAGAGAATAAATTTTTATGAAGTTAAAATCAGGAACTAAAATATAAATAATTAGATTCTACTTTGAAAATGGAATCCAACTACCCAAAGAATGCTAAAAATAGAGTCCGGATGAGGAAGTTATGGGACTTTGAAGTCTGGGCTATTTTGGTAATTAAAAGTTAAAAAATACTAAGAACATGAAATTGAAATTACTAAATCTGGATTCTATTTGACAATATGAATCCAATGACAATAAGTTCACTAAAATCGAAGATTGGACAAATAAACGGTAATTTTCTTACAAAAGGATATTTTAGTAATTTTGCTAAGTGGGTCCCACTTGTAGGAGTTGGAATGTGATAGCCAATGGAGTTGAAAAGCATCATTAGTATGTCTTAACTTTTTTTTAACTGATATTGTGACAACTCAGGTTTTTGTAACACATTCTTTAGTACATTTTTCAAAGGAAGGGCCCTTAGTAGTAAAAAAATTTCACAAAACAAGGATCGAAAATTCTTTTCTTTAAAACTTGTTTTGAAAAACCTAAGTTATCACTTCATACATAACATATGCAGAATTTTTGTACAAGATAAAATTTCGTTGAAGGAATATATTTTTATTAAATTCCAGAATTCATCCAGTGGTTCACAGTACAACCCGATATCAATACAGTACTTGTCCAAATTACATAATCCACACTTCAAACCTCACCATACATTAAAAACTCTCAATATGATTCAATGCTCTCAAATAAAATACATGTCTTCAAGGGATATACCCTGAATGATTATTCTTTCAGGCTTAGGTCTTGAGCTCCTAATTCTCCTTCTTTGTATCTGAGATATTGTAAACATTAAAACATTTACAATATCTCAGCAAGCTATGCTTAGCAGGAGATTCAAGAAGTATAAAACATTGACAGTATAATCCTAATACTTCATAACCCCATTATTCATACTTATGGAGAAATCTCTTTACTTTGTCATAAATGTACATTCTTACACATACATACGGTATACTGTGTATAGATATATACATGCGGTCAAAACCATGAGAAATAGTTAATATCTCAAAACATAATCATATATAGCTCATGCTGAGTTGATAATCATCGAGACTCTGTTGGAAATAATTTTTAGTATTGGTAATCCATGATTACCCGGCATCTCATCATGCCATATCATAAGGCATTTCACTATGCCATGCATCATAATGCAAAAATACTCAAAGGACTACTATGCATGTAGTCAAAATCCATACCAGCATGCCTAGATAACTGCTCAATAATCCACCTATACCATCCTTGGTGGAAATCACAATATCCATGTCCGTATGGGCAGGACCATGGCTGTCACAGTGGCGGCCTTCCCATAATTGCCCCACCCAACTTTTAGCCTCATTTAGGCTTGGTATCCATATAATAACAAGTTTCAAAAAGCTGGTGGTTAAACCCTACTAACTTTCCTAGCATAGCATCCCCAAGACTATGCTTGTTTAAAACAAAACCAGAAGCCTCCATGCTTGTATGTAAAGTAATTCTCATATATATCACACAATCCGTCTGTTTACTTAGGATTGGAATACTTTCTAGTTTCCTATTCACTTAGCATTTTCCTCAATTCTAACGTAATTATTTTATGTGTATTTTGGTTGGATCATAAGGATTTTCAATGGGTTTAATATAAGTACTTACATTATACTTGTTAACATTTCCAGACATAAGATCATGTATACAACATGTACTTCTCAAGTAGATGCATTCATAAAATCCTCCTACCTTCAAGTAGTGATCCATCTCTTCAAATCATCCATGATCCTAACTGATGTATGTAATCTATAAATCCATACATACTATCAATATATATATACAATATGAATAATCCTATATTTTTTTATCCTATTATATTCTTTGTCTAATATTGTCCTTTGATATAAAGGATCTAGATCTTGTGTCCTATCATGATCTATCTTCCTCAGATAGTGTTTATCCTATTGATCAATAATTTATACTTGTTGATAAAGATCAAGGGTTTAGATCTTCTATCATCTAATTCTTCTTTGATCTAAGTTTAGTTGTTTGATCATCCCTAAGGAGGATGGTCTTGGTTCTCTTCCTTGAATCATAATTGATCAAGGGTTCAGATCTTCTATTTGATCTAAGATCTTCTATTTTATTTTATCTAAGTTTCAAGCAATATATATATATATATGTCATCATCAAGAAGTATTTATTTCTTTTTATTATTCTTAATCATTCAAGATCCTATGGACCTTGTTTGATCATCCTTATCTTACTTATAATTTTTATTAGGGTTAGATAATTTACTAACCTTTTATGCTCTTATTATTATTATTTAACCAGTTAATATTTTACTAGTTAAAGATAACTTATTTCATCCTAAGTCTAGACTTCTTCTCTTATTTCCAATTGGCTAAAGCTTACTAGTTGAATGGGTGAACACAAAGTGGTTACTTCAATCCTCGTGTAAGGAGGCATTTATACCTCACAAATGTCAACAGAAGGTAGGAGAAGAGTGAGGCTCTAGTAGAAAACCCCCTTAACCACCATGTTCAACATTCACTAGAGTGACCTTAGCCCAATCTTTCACAAGGTTCCTATGAGCATGTCAACCGTAAGTACTCTTTCTAATTGATTTTAATTAAATCTATGAAAATTTAAGATGCCATTCATGGGATTTATTATTCTCCTAGTTTGGGCCAAAGATTTGATAATCCTTATATTGTCCTACTAACTATAGCCCTTACTAATTAAGTCCAAGTCAAATAATTCACTCTTATTTGTGTCATGAAACTCTACTTTCTCATTAAATTCCAATTTTTGGTGTTTTATGCTCTTTGTCTCATAACTACTTTAACAATTAAATCTACTAATAAAATTTAACCATAAATGAATTATAACTTTAAAGCATAAAACTATATAATTGAACAACCTAATGATAATGGTACAAGGTACTTAAGATTACACTAGCATGATTTCTAACTAATGTACTTTATCTAATAAACTCAAATTAAACTATCATGGACCTAAGGTATTATCTCATACCATAGTCTAACCTAACATGGAATCCTAGCATGGTCATAAGTTATAATTTCATGAAATCATACCAACATGGTCCTAAGTTACAATTCATCATTCACGAATAATTTTACGGACATTTGAAATGAAGTTATACTAAAATAATCTATCATGGATCCTATATTCATGAAATAAATCAAATGAAATCAATGCATAACTCAAGCTAACCCATTTCTCATTATTAAAGCTTTTACTTATGATCAAACCATTAGATCATAAGTAATTTTATCAATGTCTTTTCCTTTTAATCAAGGGTTTTAATTAATTTTAGGGCTTTTACTCCATTAAGGTCCAAGATCATATCCCTTTGTTTTTTGTCATATTCAATCTATGATCTCAATGGATTCCATCATAATATCATTCATTCGATCCATCCCAAGGATTTGATCATACTTGATCTCATTGATCAAGTGGGTCCCTTTGTATTTTTAAGGTTTTTCTACCATAAAGGGTAGATCCCTCAATTTATCTTAGATCTGTCTACATAAAATATTTATTATCACTTAATTTCAACATTATATCATCAGTAAATCAAATCCCCAAGATCTGATCATTTTAGATTTTGAAGATCATGAAAATTAGAAACTTAATTCTTGAAAACAGAAAGTTTCTAGAAAGTTTTTATCAATATTATGGTTTGAGAAGAAACAAGATGTTATAAGCTTTCCATAGCTTCTTTCCAATCTCAATTTGGAGTTCATATGACTTCACAATTGAACTATGAAGTTCACAGTCATTCCTAGTGTCCAGATTTGATTTGGCCCCATCAGAACGGACGCCTCACATTGATCAAGTGGAGTGGGCTTGTAGGACAGAATGGTTGCCGCGCGCTCGTCACCAGGACCCACGCATGACATGCTTCCCCAGGACTGGCGTTTGTTCAATTAGAATGACCTTGCACGCAACACATGAACACGGAGATGCTCCCACAGGGCTCGTCCCAGGAGCCGATCCAATTTGGGAGATCAGATAGTCCGTTTTGGACCGTCCAATCAGTTCCTTTACAATTAAGGGCTCAAAATTTAATAAAAATTCTTGAAATTTCTACCCTAGGGGTTTTGTACCCTTCTAGATTGATTGGATGGTTCAGATTTTCCATCATCCAGAATTGAAGGGTTCTGGTCCTTACTTTATTTTTATAAATTTTATCCTAAAAGTAATTGTAGAAGAAAAAAAATTACATAAAACAACAAGAAATAAGTATAAGAAGTGGTTCCACCTACCTGATTGGAGAAAAAATGTAGACTTGAAGCCCAATTGGAAATAAATACCCTTTGATAATAAGATAGCCCGACAGTCCCTTGTTTTGTAATTTTCCATTGATTGCACTAGGATTATATGGATGGTGGGATTTGTGAGATTCAATTTACAATAGAGTGTCAAATTGAATTTAGGTCTCTTGTTCCAATTAGAGGGAGGAGAGAGAAAGTACAAGAAGGGAGATTTTTGGGAGTTTTGGAATTTTAGGAAAGGAATCTAGATCTGGTTTCAGAGTAAGCAAGATGATTTCATGGGAATTTTAATGAACATTTTTGGAGGACTTTTGGAGGGTATTTATAGGTGTTTTGCATTTTTCATAATTACTTATAATAATTATGTTTTAATTCTTTTAAATATTAAATTAACATGGGATCCTCCACTACCACCTCCTTCTCCACTAGCAGCAGGTAGTGGATGACTACTTATTACATGTTTTTTGGCCAATGAATTCGTTTGTGGGCCCCTTGTGGACCCTACGGGGGTATAAAAGGACCATTTTGCTCTTTTATGGAGAAAACTCCAAGTTGTTTTCCTGAACTCAGAATTGTGTGTACTGAGTGGCACTGGATTCATATTGCTGAGTACATTCCAAATATTGATGTCTCAGATCTCAGTTATGGCTAAAATTACCATTTTACCCTTTTATTCATAAAAATAAAGAAAATTAGGAATTTTTTATTTTAACTTGGAATTGAACGTACTTAGTGTCATTTCAATTGGTTTTTGGAGTACATTCATAATTTCTAAGTTTGAAGTCATGTTTTAATCTCTATAAAAAGAGAATTTTCAATAACTTAATATTCCAACCCAAAATTTTTGAAAATTCAAACTAAATTGATTTTCTTAATAATTTACAAAATTTTGGGTTATTACAGATATCATGGTGTTTAGAATAGTAAAGGAACCATTATGAAACTTTAAAATAAATAAAAGTAAACAAAAGTAAAATAACAAAAAGGGGGGCACATTTGATAATGGCACCCCCACTTAAGTGAAACATAGTTCCCAAAACTCGATAGAACCCGATGAAGAGGAGGAAAGAAAGAGAAGAAGAAAGAAAATGAAGAAAAGAAGAAGGAAGAGGAAGGAGAGAGAGAGAGAGAGCTTGCTAGGGAAACCAGCCATGCGGGTGAGCATGAGAAAATGGATATGGGTAGGGTTTTCATGTAGTCGGGAAAATAAGAGCTCGCCAGCGAAGATGGAAGCTTAGATTCCAAATCCAAAACCCCCACCTTGCTCGCCTCAAGGTCTAAGGGAAAAGCCTTTTGTTTCCATTTCAAATAGAAGAAGAGTTCATGGTGTTTTTCGACTGGCCGGAGTTGTGGGCCATCATTGGAGACAATGACAGATCGGATCAATGATCCGAGCTTGTCATCTTCTACGGTTGGCCTAGAAGAACCAGAATCTCATGGTTTTGGATGGATCTGGGATGATCTAAGCCATCGATTGAAGAGAACTCTACTGTACAACTAGATCAGGAAGAGTTCACCTGAAATCAATGTCTATCTGGCTCATCCAAGGGTAGAGGAAGCACGAAGACACGCTTTGAAGGTATGATCTATGAAGCCCATCTTTTGATTTGATGAAATTTGTTAAATCCATGAGAATTCTATGCTAGATATAGGTTTAAGGATGATCCAACTGTCCATTTCTTAATCTAAGCTTATAAATAGGTAGATACATGGTTGACAATCCTTAAAATTAACTCAAATTGTCTATCTAGACTATAAGATCGATCGAACAATCTCAGTCCTCCGATCGGGTATTGTTCATACAGTAAAAATTTGATATCTGATCGCTAATTGGACACTATAGATGAATTAGACAGCCTTAAAATTACTATAATATAGGAGGAATTGATGAATTTAGATGTAAATTGACTGCAAACCGTTCGAACAATCTTAGCCATTTGATTAGGTACTGTGCACACACTACTTTTGTAGTGTCTCATTGACGATCAGACACCACGGATGAATCCTACGACTGTAAATTAGCTAAGATGTGACTAGAATGTTGTAATTTGGATGAAAACCTATCAAGAAACCTCATCCATCCAATCTTTCATGATTCAAACAATGACTTGTTGACGTCAGATTGACGATCAGACCCCACAGATGAGTTCTTATCACCAATCCAAAGTTGGAATTGGTCTATCTAACCAATGTAAACCTTTAAATTAGTTAAATCTAACCATGTAATCTAATGGAAAGCACAATTTAAATGTCCACATAGATCCAATCGTAGATCTCAACCCTAAACTAAGGACAGATATCCAGAAAAGGCTTGATCAACTCACATGAGTCTTGATTATCCAACTAAAGATCTGATAATGATGATCTAGGCCTTGGATTGCACTAGATTCTTAAAATTATGATCATAATTAAATCTAAATATCTCTATGTATGTGAATGTATTAATAAAAGAGTTGTATGTATTGTATAGATTGAAGCGTGCAGGGTCTATCGTAG
Source organism: Warburgia ugandensis (assembly GCA_035236585.1). NCBI lineage: Eukaryota > Viridiplantae > Streptophyta > Magnoliopsida > Canellales > Canellaceae > Warburgia > Warburgia ugandensis. The sequence goes on along the minus strand of CP141133.1, from coordinate 49,288,840 downwards.
AGAAGAGGGCATTAAAGTTAGTGGAATTTGGCGAACGCATCACACGAGGTAGGTGGAAATTTAAGACAGTATGTCTAAATAATAAGATGCATGTTCTAAATAAGATCTTATTTCTTATTATAGATGTTATGAAACTAAAATGGTATGATTAATATTCAACATGCTTTAAATTGAAATGATGAAATAATGTTAATTAAAAAAATTTCATGTTATAATTGATGCTTATGACTTGTACATTATGTATGTGAATTGTGAAATTATGTTTATGGTACATGGGTACCATGTCAGTATTGATGATGCATGAGTCTAGGTTTATAGGATACATCCTTGGTGGGTTATGACCAAATAAGTGAGGATGTTGTTCTTGTTATGAAATATATGAATAGGCGAATTGCCTACTATTATGATTATTTTACATCCATTCATGGAGGCGTGAGAGTTTTGTTTTAGATAGACGTAGGCTTGGGGATGCTATGCTAGGAGAGTTATGAGATTTTGGCCACCCGCTCTCCAAATTTGTTATGTTATGGATACCAAGCACTATGTGTTGCTAAAAAGTCAGGTGGGGTAATTATGCGAAGGCAGCCACTGTGACAACCATGGTCCTCCCATATGGACATGGATATTGTGATTTCCACCAAGGATGGTATAGGTGGATTATTGAGCAGTTATCCGAGCGCACTGTATGGATTCTGACTCCATGCATAGTAGTCCTTATATTTGATGCCCTATTGTGCTTATATGATGGCATGATGATATGCCTTATATTATTTTTCCAGCGGTGGGTGGAGGATTTTGGACCCCGTATAGTGAGGGGCATGAGGATTATACTAATATACCAGCAGAGGCTGGATGATTATGAACCCCACATGATGAGGGGTATGATTCTGAAACCTAGTATAGTCTTGGAATGTAGATTAGGAGACTTATTGATTATATTCATCATTTTGTATGTCTTTTAACAATTTCCATATATGTGTATGTATGCTATATGTATATGATTGAGGGCGTAGTTTCATATAGGTATATGAATGGGTAGAACTATTATGCAGAGTATGGTTCATGGAATTGGATTAGTTTATTTAGATAACAAATAATAATTAAAGATGTTTGATAAATCAATGGATTACTTATAATTATGAAACATGCAGATATTGATAATTATGAAACATGTCAATAATTGATTCATCAATGGATTGTTAATGATTATGAAACATGTAGATATTTGGTTTATAAATTGATTTTTGAAATGTGAAACATACAGTAAATCCCATTCAATAAAATTGCGATAAAAATGAATATTGTAATTACTATAGAATAATTAATGTATCTTAAGATGTAGCATGCTTCTTAAAATCCTCTACCAAGCATAGCTTGCTGAGATATTGTAATGTTTTATGTTTATAATATCTCAAATACAGATAGACAAGAGAAGATGTACATAAGAAGAGGAATCCAGCAACCATACTTCTGTGCTTAGGTATATATTTTATTAAAGCTTTTGTATTGCGTAGTTATTAATTTGAATTGTGATATTGGACATTTAATATAATGTTATAAGGGCTGTACAAGTTAATCACTAAATGGGTCCTGTTTTAAGAAATGAATTTCTATCTTCTAGAAAACTATATATATTTATAGTGTGAGCATAAAGGTGACATCCGGGTTTTTGGTAAAATGAATTTCAAAGAAAAATCTTTCACTATTTTTGTATTTTAAAATTTAGAGGCACACCACCTTTTGAAATAAATGAGAAAAATTTTCATGAAAATCTTGGGGTGCCACAATTCTAAGCTTTTCTTCCTTGACAGAGGTTGATACTCATCATCCATTGGAGGTAGTGGTTCTTCATTCAATAAGAGTGGAGGGCCTTGATCACCTCCACAGGGTGAGCTACACCTTGATTGTTAATCAATCATTATTAATGATTTATTTAGTTGTATGCTTTTTTGGTTGTACTGGACTAACCTCCCAATTTTGTTGCATCTTCAAAAGTGCATACAATGAAAGAGTTTTTTTCTTTTTTTTTAAGAGATAAGCTAAATATATGAAGCAAATTAAGATGGTACACGAACAAGGGACACAACTAACAACTCATTCCTATCAAGCTAAAAGATATTTTGATTATCTTTATTTCTACAAAGGAAGTAGCTTTTAGATTAACCTAACCTAAGTAGCTCCTTCGCTCTTTTAGACTTACCCACTGCTTACTAGTTAGATCCTAACTTAAACACTCTCCTCAGCTAGCTGTAGGTAGTCCGAGTCATTGAATATACTTTTAGAGCTAGTCATTTAAATACTAGCTCAGTCAGTTAGACAAGGGCCACTGAGGTGGTAATGGTTTGCGTCCTTCTAAAATGGTCCTATTAACATGTGATGGACTCTATAGGTCTCTTCTAATTGATTTTAAAATTCAAATAAAAAGGCTAGGGTGCAAGGCAACTGATGATTAGCCTAGGTGGGCCAAGAGGTGGTGATGAAATCCACCCTTGATCTTGTAGGGTGTGATGCCATTACTAATCAGTTTCCATTCAATATGGCATAGTAAATCATCTTAAAGCAGATAAACGTGTCCTAAAAATGTAGGAAAAATAATAAACTAATGTAATATGCTAAAATAAAATAATTAAAAGATAATTGATATCTATATGAGATTATTCTACCAACCAATTATGCAAATATACTTTAATGCAATTCTTAAATCTAGGAAAAATAAAAGATTAAGTATATCTTATAGCGAGGTCCTGGAATTATGTCTTCTTGTACAAGGGTGGGACCATTTATGTGACGACTTGGGTTTTCCCATGCATTTTTAAATGCAATATCTAATTCCAAAGGTGAGATGCATCCCTATTTGAAAACCATTTTATGAAAACAATGCAATGCAGTGGAAAATCTTTTGTTTTAAACTAATTTTGAAAACCCTGAGTGTCATTTGCTATCACAACAACCAAAGTAGTTTTTGAAAATTTCAGAAATCATAAATGTCTTCCCAAGTCTATCCAGTCACAGCTCACAGCCCAACTATAAATAAATACAAATACATGTCCAAAGGGTAGAGTGTTTACTTACATGTATAATTGTCTCTTTTTGATTTACTTGCTTGTAGCACTAACATTTCCTGAGGCGTCTTCTACGTGTGAGTGGAATTGTCCTGAAAAATGATAAGGATTGGGTGAGTATACACTATACTCAGTAGGAGTCTATCACTACTAGTTTTATAATGCATGCAATGTTTTAAAACATATGTTCTTTAAACCATGTGCATGTTTGAACACTCATGTTCAATATTGATATTAAAAGCCATTGTCGAATTAGAGTACTGACAACTTAAAGAATCGCATAATCCATGTCGAAAGTATTATATATATCATAAACATAATGATATGCATAAGATGCTCAACTGTATCCAACTCATGGATGTATGGTATGGTTGACCAACCTCATGTCATGCCATATGCAATGCAAGTAAATCCTCAAAACATAGGGCCCACTATGCCCACGACCTCACTGCCGTGTGGTCCCCGGGTACCTAAGGACATAGGATTATAGCCTCCACAGGGCATATGACACTTTGACCCAGTCCCGTGGCACTAGTGGTAGCCCCCTGTACCACATGCAGTCAAAGCAGGGACATGCCTTTTTGGCATGGTACCCTTTCCACCTAATAGTGGTAGAGGCTGGGAGGCCACCCCAGACCTCTCGGCATAGCGCTCACGAGCTTACTAGCCCAAATCATATATGATCAATCAAGGAAAAATCTCTTTTTCAAAACATGTCCTCTTTGGGTCCCTCAGAACTGCCTGGCCCTCACAACTGCCTACCCAGGGTCTTTTGGGAACTCCAGCATCTTCTGGTAACCCTCAAGGACATGCAATTTTTCAAAACTCAATACTCACAAATCATGCAATTTATGCAATCATTTGCAAAACATGTCTATGAATAATGTATTTTTCATATGCATGCTAAATTCATTTATAAAATTAAGTCATGCTAAACAAGTCATATACTTATACTTAAAACATGCATTCTCAAAACAATCATGGCTCTTTTTAAAAGTCTAGTAGTGATAAAGTACCTACCTGGTTTGATCACACTTGTCCCCTTGTCCTCGTATGCTCCTGAACATGGTTTAGGGAAAAAGGTTAGCTTAGCCTATTTTTCCTCACTACTTAGGCATTAGGGGTTCATTCCCATGTCTATGGGTCTCCTAAGGTCCTAACTGGGCCTTTGTATCGTCAGGTTCAAAAAGGTTTAGTGGCCCCGTGCCACTATCATAGTTTAAGGGTCGTGCACACCTTAGATAGGGCCTTAATCAGGTATTTTATGGTTTGGGTGTGTCCGCATCATCGATCCAGACATAACTCCTTTTGCGGCGCCTCAATCGGAGTCCTAGAACTCAAGTTATGGGCATTTTAGTATTCAGAATACATGGAAGGCCCACAGGGCGCGTCCACAGACGCACCTGGCCTTCTGCCCTTTTTCTCATTTGCGGGCGCATCCACGGACCCGCCTGGTTTGTTCTTGTTGAACCAATACGCCCAGGCACCGTCCTTGGGTCCTTTGTGGCTCCCTAAATCCCCATTTTGCATGGCTTTTCATGCAAAAACTTGGGGGAACTCATCCTAAGACCAAGGGGGAGATGGGTTTGGAGGGGTTTTGGGCATACCTGGTTCGTGGCTGGGTTTTTCTCCATGTTTTCTCCTCTTGTTTGCCTCTCCACGATGGGTTTTTTCCAAGCTTTTGGGCTGCCATTGGAGGCGCCTAAGAGCTCTATTTACAGAGCTTGAAGAGGGTTAATACTTGGAGTAATGTTGTCCTTAAAATGCTAATCATACTATCTTGTAACCAATCCTAGTCACATTCTCAATTTATCCTCATTATAATTCCTTCCACAAGGCCTTACACACATATATATCGTCAATATATCTTATCCGTTTTCTTTAAGTATATATGGGCCACTTGCGCTGCATACTCTGATACATAGTCCCATGCGTGCGAGTTTATCATTACAGGTTTTTATTTGTATTACCCATCCTTAGATGCTCATATTCCTTTTGATCATGTATAGGATAGTCTCCTTAGATGACCATACTCTCCTATTATTTCATACTTCTTTGAGATCTTATGATCTTATTTCTCCTATTTTATTTTGAATATCATAGGATAATCCCTTTTTCTTCTTGTCTTTCATGTAGTGATCTCTTCATCATCCACATCTCCTTCTAATGGTTGGTTATATGTCATTAGTAAGAGTCCAAAAAATTACCTTCTTTCTATTGTGTCTAACTTTGCTTCTTATCTTTTATATTTGTCCCCAAGATACTCCACTAGCTAATATGGTATTATGTGCCCTATAGCCAAACCCTCAATTAACTTCGAATTTCGACTGTCTGTCGCTTTTCTACTATAACTTGGCCCTCAACCCATATTATAATTAAAATAAATGAATTCAAGTGGCATCCTCCATCACTAATACTATCTCATATTACGATTAGGATATTTGAACTGTACATCAAGTTCCATAGATGATGAAGCCATCAAATGCTTTTCTCCTTGAAGAGTTTATGCATGCTCATGTCAAATATTTTATGGTTAATTCATCATCATGGTCAAATGATCTCGTCCAGAGGTCTATCTCACTATTAACATTAATTAAGTCTCTTATTCATAACCAAGAACCCTTACATGGTTGAATCCTTTGTCCTCATCCTCTTTGTCCTTTCTTTGCTTGATGGTTTTCTTCATAATCTTTTTGTCCAAAAGTTCTATACTCAATCCAGTAGGGTTAGTCCTTAGGAAATTCCTTCAATTGATTTTTCATACTTGCTTATATGAACATAACAGCTAACTTTTTGTCTAAAGGCAATGTAACATCAAATCTCACCTTATATTGTGCTGGCCACCTCAACTTTTCTCCTTCCATTCCCTATATCAATATGTTGTTCAATCTTTTATTACTGCATTATCGTCAACCATTCAGTCTTCATTGTCAGGGGGTATCATCATTATAAGTAGTGGTTTTCTCAATTCCTTAAATTTTATCTTTCAAGTGCCTCCTCATACTTAGCTTATAATAGCAGTTCTTGTTCAATAGCTATTACATCAAGATATGCTGAAGCTGTTAATTCATCAAATTTGAAAAACACTCAGGTAAGCATGGAACATTTTCATAGACATATAGAAAGAGAATTTATTTGATTACCTGTTGATCTCTATCCAGATGTATAGGTTTGAAAACCATTTTATGAAAACAATGCAATGTAGTGGAAAATCTTTTGTTTTAAACTCATTTTGAAAATCTCGAGTGTCATTTGCTATCACAACAACCAAAGTAGTTTTTGAAAATTTCAGAAATCATAAATGTCTTCCCAGGTCTATCCAGTCACAGCTCATAGCCCAGCTATAAATAAATACAAATACATGTCCAAAGGGTAGAGTGTTTACTTACATGTATAATTGTCTCTTTTTTATTTACTTGCTCGTAGCACTAACATTTCTTGAGGCGTCTTCTACGCGTGAGTGGAATTGTCCTGAAAAATGATAAGGATTGGGTGAGTATACACTATACTCAGTAGGAGTCTATCACTACTAGTTTTATAATGCATGCAATGTTTTAAAACATATGTTCTTTAAACCATGTGCATGTTTGAACACTCATGTTCAATATCGATATTAAAAGCCATTGTCGAATTAGAATACTGATGACTTAAAGAATTGCATAATCCAAGTCGAAAGTATTATATATATCATAAACATAATGATATGCATAAGATGCTCAACTGTATCCAACTCATGGATATATGGTATGGTCGACCAACCTCATGTCATGCCATTTGCAATCCAAGTAAATCCTCAAAACATAGGGCCCACTATGCCCACGACCTCACCGCCGTGTGGTCCCCGGGTACCAAGGGACACAGGGTCATAGCCTCCACGGGGCATATGACACTTCGACCCAGTGCCATGACACTAGTGGTAGCTCCCTGTACCACATGCAGTCGAAGCAAGGACATACCTTTTTGGCATGGCAACCTTTCCACCTAATAGTGGTAGAGGCTGGGAGGCCAACCCAGACCTCTCGGCATAGCGCCCACGAGCTTACTAGCCCAAATCATATATGATCAATCAAGCAAAAACCTCTTTTTCAAAACCTATCCTCTTTGGGTCTCTCATAACTACCTCGCCCTCACAACTGCCTACCCAGCGTCTTTTGGGCACTCCAGCATCTTTTGGTAACCCTTAAGGACATGCAATTTTTCAAAACTCAATACTCACAAATCATGCAATTTATGCAATCGTTTGCAAAACATGTCTATACATAATGTATTTGTCATATGCATGCTGAATTCATTTATAAAATTAAGTCATGCTAAACAAGTCATATACTTATACTTAAAACATGCATTCTCAAAACAATCATGGCTCTTTTTAAAAGTCTAGTAGTGATAGAGTACCTACCTGGTTTGATCACGCTAGTCCCCTTCTCCTCGTCGCTCCTGAACATGGTTTAGGAAAAAAGGTTAGCTTGGCTTATTTTTCCTCACTACTTAGGCTGTAATGACCCTGAATTTTTGTAACTTATTAAGGTAAATTAATAAAGTTTGAATTTTTAGAAATTCTGGGCTAGAATATTATGTTATTGAAAATTCTCTTTTTATGGAGATTATATCATGAATTAAAACATAGAAATTATGGATGTACTTGGAAAACTGATCGAAACAACATTAAGTACGTTCAATTCTGAGTTAAAATGAAAATTCCTTAATTTTCTCCATTTGGGGGTAAAATGGTAATTTTACCCATATTCCATATCCAAGAAATAAGACCTCAATATTCATGAAGTACATAGAAATACGATTCCAATGCCACTAAGTACGATCGATTCCGAGTTCGGACATATATTGCTTATTATTCTCCAATTTTGGAGTTCAAAGGGCAAAAACGTCTTTTCACATAAAAGTGGGGCCCACAAAGTGGGCCAATGTTCTAGAAGCAACAATAATTGCTCAGTTCATTATTTCTGTTAGTGGAGAATGTAGTGGAGATTGTAGTGGAGAATGGAGAATGCACTTGTAATAAAAAATTATAAAGTAATAAAATATCCTATTAAAAGAAATGATAAAAAATTCAAATTTGGCTATAAATATGTCCCAAAAATTTCCAAAAATTTTCACAACCTTAACCACTAAATTTTCAAATCTTCCCTAGAGTTTTAGCTCCAAATTCTCATTCATCCCTCCCCAATCTCTATTTTTCTTATTTCTCTCTCCTCTTTCTAAGTGGAACAAGAGACCTAAATTCAAGTAGGCACTCTGTTCCAGGTAGAATCTGATAAATTGCACCATCCATAACCTCTTATACTACATTATATACAAAAGTCCCAAATCAATTTCAAGATCCAACGGTTCCAACAACAGAAAATCACAAAAACAGGGACAACCGAGCTATATTATCATCAATTGATAATTCTCTCAAATTGAGCATCAAATATATGTTTTTTATTCAATCAGGTAGGTGAAACTACTTCCCATACATATTTATTATGTTTTAGTGTAATTTTTATTTTTCGGTAATTTAATTTGAATGAAAAATTGCAAAAATAAAGTAAATACCAGACCCTTCAAATTATGGTGATAGAGAGCTTAGATTGAAATTTTGACTTTCCAATCGATCCAGAAGGGTCAAAAACCCCTAGGGTACAATTTTCAAGAAAATCTAACAAGGTTTGGACCCTCAATTGAGAGAGATTAATTCTAGTGGGCTCAGATCAATTATGGACCCTAGGAACGGCTGAAAACTTCAATTTAAGATTGTGCAGTCATATGAACTCCAAATTGAGATAAAAAATAAGCTATGGAAAGCTTGTAATGTCTAGTTTCTAATGAAGTCATAATATTTCTAAAATTTATTTCTCTATTTTTCTGTATTTTGGAAATAAGTGTCCAATTTTTAAGATCTTCAAGATCTGAGGTGATCAGATCTTGGAAATTTATTTCAGTGATGATATAATAATATAATAAAGTAATATCTATGGTTAATGTGGACAGATCTTGGATAAAATAGGGGATCTACCCTTTATGGTAGAAAAACCCTAAAATAAAAATAAAAAAATACAAAGGGACCCACTTGATCAATGAGATCAAGTATGATCAGATCCTTGGGATGGATTAAGGGGATGATATTATAATGGAATCCAGTTAGATCATGGATGAAATGTGACAAAATCAAGTGGATATGATTTTTGGATCTTAATGGATTAAAAGCCCTAAAGGTAATTAAAACCCTTAATCTAAAGGAAAACACCTAAGATCTAATGGTTGGATCATATTTAAATGTTTATAATAATCTTAATAAAATTATTTTAATTGTCTTTTATTGGATATAGAAGTGTAAATGTGATTTATGTTTTAAGTTTTAATTGTCTTTTATTATATATAGAAGTGTAAATGTGATTTATGTTCTAAGTTAGAAAGCATGATAGTGTAATCTTTAAATTTTAGTATGATATGCCCTAAATGAGTAATTTGTTAGTAGATTTGATTATCGTAGGATCGTGTTAGTGTAAAATAGGATTTAAACATGATTTCATTATGATAGAAGATGTGTTTCATAACTTAGAATCATGTTAGTTTTATTTCACTAGCTTAAGTTATATTAATAGGAAGAATGTTAGTATATAGTTGTTAAACTTATATTTGATTTATGCTTTCAAGTTGATGATTTACTTATTGTCAAATTTAATTCAATTGTTAAGTAATTGTTAAGATATAAGGATCATAAATCACCAAAAATGTAAACTAATGAAATATAGAAATTCATGAACAACTAAGATGAATGAATGATTTTGACTTAATAAGGGCTATAGTTAGTAGGACAATATAAGGAATGATTTATCATTTCCTTGGCCCAAAGTAGAAAAATAATGAACATCCATGGATGACATTGTGCATATCCATGGAAATTAATTAAAATCAATTAGAGAAGGGACTTAAGATAAAGAGCTCATAGGAACCTTGTCAAAGATTGAGCTAGTACCACTCCAGTGGACTCCGAACATTGTGGTTATAGGGGGTATACAAGAGCCAAGTGCTTTTCCCTCACCTCCCATTGACGTAAGAGAGGTCTAAATGCCTCCTTACATGAGGGTTGTATTAACTACTTTTTGAGCAGACTTTAACTGGTAAGTACTAATCATCCTGAAATAAGGAGGAGTTGTCTAGTAATAGGAAGAAATAAATTATCTTCAACCAAGTAAGACACTAACTGGTTGAATAATAATAAAGAACATAAAAAGATAGCAAATTATCTAACCCTAATAAAAATAGTAAGTAAGATAAGGATGATCATCCAAGATGATATCTTGTATGATCAAAAACAATAAGGAAAAAGAAACATCAATGTAAATTAGATTGTTATGTATGATATAGATAGTATTTGTATAGATGATATTAAACCCATGGATATATAATATTCAAGGAAGAAAGATTCAGATCATCCTACATAAGGATGATCAAAAGACCATGTAGTATGTACCCTTGATTAGAAAAATGACATTATACATATTATTTGACAGATATATGTTGATCGAGACTATGGCAGATTTCAAGGAGTAAGAATACCTTATTGAGGTAGGTGGATTATTAAGAATGCCTTTACATGAAGATACATGTCTAATACATGATCTTATGTTTTGAAGTATTGACATGTATGATACCAATATATTAAGGTAAATACCTCAAATTGAGATATGATCCAACCAAATGATGAGGAAAATAAGTATTAAATAGTTAAGTTGAGAATTGAGAACAACCCTAAGTGAATAGGAAAGTAGAAAATATTCCAGCCCTACATAAACAGACAGATAGTCTGATATGTATAAGTATTATTTTACATACAAGCTTGGAGACTTGCGGTTTTGTTTTAAACAAGCATAGGCCTGGGGATGCTATGCTAGGAGAGTTAAGAGGGTTTGGCCACCCACTCTTTGAAACTTGATGATATTGAATACTAAGCCTAAGAAAGGCTAAAAGTCGGGTGGGGAATTTATGGGAAGGCCACCACTGTGACAGCCATGGTCCTCCCATATGGACATGGATATTGTAATTTCCACTGAGAATGGTATAAGTGGATTGTTGAACAGTTATCCGGGCACGCTTTACGGATCAGACTGCAAGCATAGTAGTCCTTGCTTATTTTGCATTATGATGCATATGCAATTGGCATAGTGAAATGCCTTAAGGGATGGCATGATAAAATGCCAAGTAATTGTATATTACCAATATTTTTCCCAAGAAGGGAAAATCCCAGTATAGTAACTGGCTGAAATACAAATCTCCTATAATGAAAGGAATTGATCAGTTTTGTATGGAAATGATTATTGATTGTTTTTACAATTTTAACGGATTTGTTCTTATATACTATGTATGTATAAAGGTGAACACAAATGATAACAAAATGAGATGTTCATATAAATAATAGTGGTCTATGAATGTGTTTATGATAGAATGAATTATGGGATAGTTGAATATTGAGATTTTACTGTCAATAACTTACATTCTTATCCCCTACCAAGCATAGCTTGCTGAGATATTGTAAATGTTCGAATGTTTACAATATCTCAGATACAGAGAAGGAGACTTAGGAGCTCAAGACTTGAAGAACTAGTGAAGAATAAGTAATAAGGGTATATCCCTTGAAACATTATATTGAGTGCATATATTGTATTTAGAACTTTCTAATTTGAATTGTGTATTTGGACAAGTATTGTAAGGATACAATGGGTTGTGTACTGTGAACCACTGGATGGATCCTGGAAGTTTAATAAAATCATATTCCTTCAATGGAATTTTATTTTGTACACAAATTGTACTTATGTTATGTATGAAGTGGTGACTTGGGTTTTCAAAAACCCGAGTCCTCACATAGGCATTAGGGGTTCATTCCCATGCTTATGGGTCTCCTAAGGTCCTAACTAGGCCTTGGTATCGTCAAGTTTAAAAAGGTTTAGTGGCCCAACGCCACTATCATAGTTTAAGGGTCGTGCACACCTTAGATAGGGCCTTAATTAGGTATTTTATGGTTTACGTGTGTTCACATCATCTATCCAGACATAACGCCTTTTGCGGTGCCTCAATCGGAGTCCTAGAACTCAAGTTATGGGCGTTTTAGTATTCAGAATACATGGAAGGCCCACAGGGTGCGTCCATAGACGCACCTGGCCTTCTGCCCTTTTTCTCGTTTGCGGGAGCGTACACGGACATGCCTGGTTCATTCTTGGTCAACCAGTACGCCCAGGCACCATCCCTGGGTCCTTTGTGGTTCCCTAGAGCCCCATTTTGCATGGTTTTTCATGCAAAAACTTGGGGGAACTCATCATAAGACTAAGGGGGAGATGGGTTTGGAGGGGTTTTGGGCATACCTGGTTCGTGGCCAGGCTTTTCACTACGTTTTCTCCTATTGTCTGCCTCTCCACGATGGGTTTTTCCCAAGCTTTTGGGCTGCCATTGGAGGCGCCCAAGAGCTCTATTTATAGACCTCGAAGAGGGTTCTGGAGGGGGTTCTTACCGCCATGGAATGGCAGTGGAGAAACCCCCAGAATGGCGGTGATTTCTCCCCTAAACACCACCGTTCTAGAATCCACTAGGAGGTTGAAGAAGAGGGGTGCTCGTATCAAAATGGGCCCCTGTGTTTCTTAGGCTAAATCCGTTTTTAATGCAAATTACACTTTTGCCCTTGAACTTTAAAGGGCCATAACTTGCTCATTTTAACTCTGTTTTGGTGATTTTGGTCTTGTTGGATTCCTTTTTCCAAGATGCACCTAAGGGTAGTACTCTCAGGACCAAATTTCTGGGTCCAGTAAGGGTGAATAGTGAAATGACCAAAATACCCTTATCTCCAAAAAGGGAACTTTTCATTTCCTATAGAATGTCCAATTCATTTTTGCTATAAATAGCATAAATTTCTTAGGTATTACAATTTACTACCTCCATTTCCAAGTTATGATGGTCCACCCTTGGCCTATATTATTACAACCTTTTTTTTTACATGAATTGTGATTTATGAAAAATACAATGCGTCCTCACTACAATTCACTCAAAATAAAAATTTGCCTCTTGAGATCCTACTTGAATTCCTTTTCTTCAATTTCCTGCAAAAAAAAATAAATAGCAATAAGTACTAAATTCAAAACTTATTGTGTTTTCTACAAGTGAATGAGCTATTATAATATAGGTTGTGCAAGTGCGGGTTGATCCTAAGGGGCCTCAACTTGAAAAGTTGGAGTTAATATAGAATTTAAATTATAAAAATTAATAGAAATAAAATTCAAATTTATTAACTGATTGATAAGTACACAGTTTTGAATTTAAAAGAGAAGAAAATACAATAACAATCTAAATTCAACTTCCTTGTCTTGATCACTATGTCATGAAATGAACAAGAATTAAAACTACATAGTTCTGGGGTTAAACAATAATAGGACAAAATATGAATAAAGTGAAACATACATAAGAATAAGATAGAACAGAAATGAGATAAAAATAGGACTTAGATGGAATTAAAATGAAAAGACTAAGGACAAAAATGGAATTTGATTGAAAAGCTAATCTTTGAATAGTAACTGATGACGAACAGAGAGCTCCTTGCATCATTTTGAATTGGAAACAATGAAAGGAATGGAGGAGTTTTGGGATACAACCCAAATTGGCCTTGAATGCAACAATGCAAATCTTGTAAATAGAAAGAAAAGAAACAAAAAACATAGTGGAAGATTTAAGATTTAAACCAACTAGAAGCAAGAGACAAACAAGAATGAAGAAGAGAACTTACCTGAGGAAGACGATGAATAGAAGATGGAAACTAATAGGAGAATCTGGTGAAAACTCAAGTTGGGATTTATCCAAGACAATACAAGGAAGGGAAAAACCATGAATAGAGAGACTGATAATGAATGGTGAATAGAGAGGGAGATGAGTGATGGGCTGGTTGGAGGTGCCAAAGGAGAAGGAGAGGATAGGCCGCCTTGTTGTGTAGTTGTTAACAGCAAACCAAAGAGGGAAAGAGATGAGGGTTGTGGGTCTTGGTTGTGGTTGTGGTTGTCTTCCTTTAATGAAGCATAGGTGAAGAGGAGATGAACAACAATTCTAGATTTCTCACAGTGGAGATAACCTATGAGATAAATGAAAGAGGCTGGGTGTGTGTCAGGTTCATAGAACAGGGAATGCATGTTTGCTTTACTTTTTAGTCATGTATCTGATTTGGGTCTTCAGTGATGATATAGGGTGATGGCAAGTAGAGAATGAGAGTTAGAGGAGAGGAGATAGGAAACTATAGTTTGGGTCTTTTCGATAGATAAGAGACAGAGCAGGAAGAGAAGCAATGATGGAAACAGAGAAAGGAAGGGAAAATGAGAGTGGGAGAGGAGAGATGGATGCGAGCTGGTTTTTCTTTTATTGTGGAGAGATAGAAAGAAAGAAACTAAGAGAAGGAGAGGGATGATTTCCAAAGATGGAGCCTCCCCTTGTCCTTGCTTATCTGTGTTACAAAACCATAGGGGAGAAAGAGGAAGGTGAGTTTCCTTACAGTCTCCACCTAATGGTGTACTCTTTCAAATCTCCTTCTCATCTTTTATAAGTTTCTTTTCCTCCCATTTTACTTTCGGTGCTAGGTCTTTTGCTTATATCAAAATTTCTTCTTTAGTTACCTATCTTCATGTTAGCAGCCCACTTTCTTAGAAAATGATATTCACGTATTCCCACCTTCCTCACACTTAATATCTGTACAATTTTCATGTGATTGTCCATTGTATATTATGGGGTTCATGTATTATTTTGATTATTTGCTCCTAATTAACTTGATATGCATCATCCAAGTTTATTCTAATTGATCTATAGTAGAGAAAATCTAAATAGATTCATCCCAACCATGATTTAATCATCTAATTAGCTAAGATGATCATCTAGTTGTTAAATTTTACAAATTAATCGTTAGATAATCAATTGGAACAATAATACATTTTTAATCCAAAAATTTAAAATTGATTGGTTAGATGATCTAATTTGATGTTAAATTAAGGGTTTTGAATCTAAAATTGAACACTCATCACTATTATAACCTAAATTACCATCCAAATGTACGCTTTGACATCAATTCTCACAAGATATATTTCTCACTTAGAAAGAAGTCACTAAAAAAAGTTTAAATCTCCCATTAATATCTGAGTAGAATGTTGTTGATCAAGTCCAAAAGTCCCTCATTTTTCATACAGAAGAACAATAACTTAGAAAGAATGATAATGGTCTCATGAAAGGATATCGACTACTAAGAATGTTACACACTACCAAACTCCATATTCATTTATAACTATATCTAAGTCATACTATTAAGATCAAGTTAGGACTTTTATTCAGATGAAACATTGGCTTTAGGTAAGGTCATTAAAAGAATGGCTATAAAGGTAACAAAAGGTTGTTTGGATAACATGTAAAGGTCTTCTATTAGTGTATTCACAACTTTACAATTTTTTCCTGCAAGAGTGAACATTCTTCTTTTTCATTGGCTATCATTTTCTTTTCTTTTTCTCTTGGTTTTACCTTTTGAACCTTTTCACCTCTTTAGTTTTCATCTCTTGAATTGTATTTATACTTTTTTCAAAGTATTTTCAATCTTCTCTATACATTTTAAAAACAATTAGGTAATGGACATATTATAGGGATTCAATATAGGTGAAGGTTTTTTGGCTACAAAGAAAAGGCAAACATTTTAAAGGTTCAATGGGCTAGCTAAAGAGAAATAATATAGGGAAGGCTAAATGCCTTGAGCTTACCAAGGATGGGCTTTACCATTTCATAAGTCTCATATGACTAAAGAATGATTATAAGCTTAAGAGATATATGGCACAACATTTTGTGATTTCTCAATAGTTGATCAAGATGAAGAACAATAAGACAAAGTAAGAAATAACGCATGCTGAATAACATTTTGAATTTATGTATAACCCTCAGAAAATAAAGAATGGATCAAAACTCATTTGGTTTATAAGTCTCCATGGATATTCTTTAGGATCTCTAAGTTATATTTTCTCTTCAGCTTAACCATATATATAGCTATTTTGTACAATTAATATTCCAAAATTTAAAAAATTTAGCTCAATATTCAGAATATCTAAATTCTAATTTTTATAAAGGACTTATAAAAAATAAATTAATTTTTCAAAAATACAAAAAAAGTTAGAAATCTCATGTATATTTACACCCTTCAACCTAAACCAAACATTATCCTCAATGTTTTGAAGTATGAAACACCTATATAATGAATGGGCAGTGTAGAACACTGAAACTTGGTACCAAAATCCTAAGCTGCATCCCAGTGAGCGCTAAGTTCAACATATTTAGCAAAACATGGACGATAACTAATCTAACTTTCTAAATGTAATTCTAGACTAGTTTAACCTAATTTTTCTCATCCTAAGCCTAACAATGAAATGGGTATGATTTCTCACATCAATCGATAGTCTATATTCATACTCCACCTTCAAATTTTAGGTGCCAATATCATTATAATACAATAAACCACCATGAATTTCAACTTAGTGGGATCACATTGACGATCCCTCTTCGTCAAAATTTCTTGGTAGTCAATATAGTTCCTCCATCTCGTATCTTGAAGCGATGGTAATATAATGACATCTTAACCCGTCATAAATTTCTTAGTAGCAATTCAAGATGAATTATCCCAATCTTGATCAAATTTAGGGATAACAATGGCCATTGTATTCAATTCATCATTTTCTTCCATTTCCCTTACTTTGTCCTAAAATTGGGATATAAACTGACTTTGTGCTTCCCTAGAAGGTGGTTCTTGTATTATTGGAGGCAAGGACATGGTTTGGCTTAAACCCTGGTTATCCTTTAATGTGTACCCCAGAGTTGGTTGATGTAGGATCAATACATCAATTGACTCTTTTTCTTCATGTTTAGCTAGAATAGGTAAAGTTTCAATTGGGCCTATATTTCTATTTTACGTTTGTTCAAATAAGATTGGTAGGTCCCAATCAAGTACATCTTCTAGATTGCAAGGCTAGATTTGTATTTCATGTGCTGTAGGGGTTTCTACTATAACTTGCTATGGAGAAGTGTTCATCAAAGGCATAATATCCAACAACTCATTTCCCTCCTCAATGGATGTGTCTTCATCAAATTCATAAAAATAATCAGGGCATGATTCTAGAGGATCTAGATGGGATGTTTCTACAGCTTCATTCTGTTCATCAATGGAAGTCTCTTCATTATAATCATGACAAGGAGCAGGACATGGCTCGAGTAGATATGAGTGAGAGGTTTCTATGGATGGTTGTGGGCTTGGAAGCTCAGAGTAATCCTAATATATTTTCATCCTATTATCATCATCAATGGTCAGGTTGGTTAAAAACTCCAAGGTTCAACATAAATTGGTAATTCCTACCTTGAAATTCTTCAAGTGTTTTTTAACTCTCCACCCTAATTTGTTTCATTAACCCCATTTTGAAATGCAAGAAGAGCATGATCCATTAGTTCACTAAGTCATCGCATTTTCTCTTCTAACGATGGTTATTCATGTTGTAAAGGAAGTGACTCATAGGACTGGTATTGTTGTGGTATTGGGTTACTGAAAAAGGTCTGGGCAATTTGAACCGGTGATGGTCGTCTATGATTTTCTTAATAATCATGGTAGGGTTGTTTAGGGTGGGATCATGATGGTTCTTCTTGATACTAGTTATAATCTTGAGACCATGGTTGTTCATGATGCCTAGCTCATCCATAATTTGTCTCGAGATAATAGTCATTGTTAGGTCATGCAATGTAGTGGTTACTTCCACTGGCTCCTAATAATAATCATTGTATGTGGAGCTAGATGGCCATGCAGAAGTGGTATATTGTGGTTTAGAATAGGCATAGTAATTGTTGCACTGAGGTTGTGGATATGACTCACTATCTTTCTTTGAGGCAAATAACATATTCAGTGTACTAGTCATCCTTTATCTATCCTCTTCTTAATAGGTCATTGTAATCAATCTTTATATACAATGAATGAGTAACCTTTCTTTTTCTTTTTATTTTATTTTTTACAATGTAAAAACCTTGACTATATGATGCAACCTAATTGCTAATCATAAGATAAATGATGGACAACCAACCCTAGTATGTTGCTAATGAGTTGAATTGATTTACCTTTTGTTATTGCATAGGGTGGTAGCTTCTTAGATAGATCTAAAAAGATCCTCTTATCTAGATTTAACTACCACTTACTAATTGGGTTATGCTCTAAAGTGGTTAATATAGTCCCCATCTCAAGTGGCGTTTAACCTTAACTGATGTCAAAGGAAGGAGTGGGAAACTATCTTTGATTTTAAGACACCCACTATAACCACAGTGCTCAAAAGCCACTAGGGTGACAATAGATTACATCCTTCTAAAAGGGTCCTTTCAGTTCGATACAATAAGTCTCTTTCTACTTGATTTTAAATCAATATTCAAGGGTTGGGATTGTGACATACAAGGATGTTTATTGATTCATAGGTGAGCTAATGCAATGCCCTGAGCAATTTATGCTATTTTTGCATCCATTTAACAAAAATGAATTGGATATTCTGTAGGAAATGAACTGTGTTAAATGTTTTACTTTATTTAAAATATTAAATGAAGGAATTTGTAAGAAAACTTGATATCATTAGATTCTACTCAAAAAATGGAATCCAACGCCTCAAAGAACGCCAAAAACGGAGTTCGTATGAAGAAGTTCCGGCCATTTAAAGATTAGGAGCAATTTTGTAATTTATCTTTAAAAAAACAAAAAAGATGAAAAATGCAGGGGTCGTTTTGATAACGGCACCCCCTGTCTTCTTCCTCCTCCCGATTTCTCCAGAAACCCCCACTCCCAATTTTTCCAGAAATGCCAGGGGAAATGGCGGCACCGCCATTGTCTGCACCACCTTTCACCCTCTATAAAACCCCCTCTCCCTCTTCCTCCGATCAGCCCTTCTTCAGCTCATCAAGCTACTCATAACTAGGGTTCCGACAGAAAAAGGTGGAAATCACATGCCAGTTGAAAAGGGGGGAAACCAGCTCAGCTGAACTAGGTAAGAACCCATCTTCCTCTCTTCTCCCTCTTCCTTTTCTCCTAGATCCCGACCGGATCTAGAGGGGTGACGCAGGGCCCGTTTTGGGCCTTCTATGTATTCTTAACACTAAAATACCCATAACTTGAGTTCTAGGACTCCGATTGAGGTGCCGCGAGAGGTGTTGTGTCTGTATCGACGGCGGACACACACCCAAACCATAAAATACCTGATCAAGACCCTATATAAGGCTTCCATGACCCTTAAACCATGATAGTGGCGCGGGGCCACTAAACCTTTGCAAACCTGACTATACCAAGGCCCAGTTAGGAACTTAGGAGGCCCTTAGGCATGGGAATGAACCCTTAATGCCTAAGTAGTGAGGTAAACTATTCTAGAACCTACAGAAATAGGCCAAGCTAACCTTTTTCCCCTAAACCTTGTCCAGGAACGTACTAGGGCAAGGGGACTAGCGCGATCAAACCAGGTAGGTGTCCTATCGCTACTAGACTTTTAAAAAGAACCCATGATGCTTTGAGAATGCATGTTTTGAGTCATGGTTGCTTTCTAATGAATGTTTTAAGTTTTTTAGTTACATGTCCTGTCTTTATGCGTATATCAAATAAACTTATGTTACATCCTTATGCACATGACCTGTTTAGCATGAATTGATTTCATAAATGAACTTGCATAAATTGCATGAATTAAAACGACTACATTGCCTATCCTCAAGGGTTGTCAAAAGACACTAGAGTGTCCAAAAGACGCTGGTTAGGCAGTTGTGAAGGCCAGGCAGTGTGAGGGACCCAAGGAGGACATTGAGAATGATTGCATAAATTTTCATGATTTATGTATATGCTTTTTGGGCTAGTAAGCTCGTGGGCGCTATGCCGAGGGGTTCGGGGTGGCCTCCTAGCCTCTACCACTATAGGTGGAAAGGGTACCATGCCAAAAAGGCTTGTCCTCACTTCAATTGCTATGGTAAACAAGGACTACCACTGGAGGTGTCACGGCGCCCATCGAAGTGTCATATGCCCCGTGAAGGCTATGACCAAGAGTCCCTAAGTACCCGGGGACCACACGGTGCTCAGGTCATGGGCATAGTGTGCCCTATGTTTTTGAGGATTTACTTGTATTGCATATGGCATGACATGAGTATGGTCAACCATAGATCCATGAGTTGGATTCAGTTGAGCATCTTATGCATATCATAGTATATGTTTATGATATATATGTTACTTTTGACTTGGATTATGCGATTCTCTAAGTCGTCAACATTCTATTTGGACAATGGCTTTTAATATCGATA
This sequence comes from Warburgia ugandensis, assembly GCA_035236585.1. NCBI lineage: Eukaryota > Viridiplantae > Streptophyta > Magnoliopsida > Canellales > Canellaceae > Warburgia > Warburgia ugandensis. The sequence goes on along the minus strand of CP141133.1, from coordinate 49,268,435 downwards.
TTGGAACATGAGTGTCCAAGCATGCACATGGTTTAAAGAACATATGTTTTAAAACATAGCATGCATTGTAAAACTAGTGGTGATAGACTCCTACTGAGTATAGTGTATACTCACCCAAATATATCATTTTTCTGGACAGCTCCACTCACGAGTAGAAGACGCCTCAGGAAATGTTAGTGCTATGAGCAAGTAAATCAAAAAGAGACAATTATACATGTAAGTAAACACTCTACCCTTTGGACATGTATTTGTATTTATTTCTAGTTGGGCTGTGAGTTGTGACTAGATAGACCTGGGAAGAAATTTATGATTTCTGAAATTTTCAAAACTACTTTGGTTGTTGTGAAAGCAAATGACACTCGGGGTTTTCAAAATGAGTTTAAAAGAAAAGATTTTCCACTGCATTACATTGGTTTTATAAAATGGTTTTCAAAGAGGGATGCATCCCGCCTTAGGAATTAGATATGGCATTTAAAAATGCATGGAAAAACCTGGGTCGTCATAGCTAAGGAGTTGTTGATGAAATTCAGTCCTTATCTTATAAGGGTTCCTATGGGGAGCTTACTACCATTAAGTTCCATTATACTATAAAGGTGTAAAAATTCAATGAAGAACAAAAATCAAACTAATGCCTAGGTATATGCTACACAACAAAGGTTCATGGACCTCAACAGATGGAACACTATAACCATGCAACCTATGCACTGGTTGTAGGATAGCTTAGGCTAACTTTTGTTGATAGATGCTTGAACTAATGCATTAGTCTTAAGTGTTATGCAACATACATCAATGCATGACCCTAATCTATATGACTTTTACTACCATTACAAATGCAATTTTACACTAAATGCACCTTGTATTAGAAAATTAAAATTTGGGTGAAGGTTGCTCATACTGTGGGTTTCAATGATGATCAAGTGTCGGCCACTGTACCTTAGACTTGCCCTGAATTGTTACAACCCATTTAAAAATAAAATAAAAATAAAATTACAATTACAATGGGTCTCACTACAATTTCACTCAATCTTAATACAGGAAAACAATAAACACCTAATCTATGTTGATGAAGTCATGGCCCAAAGGATCACCGCTGCTCCTTTGCTGATTTCCCTCGCACAAAAATCAAACAATTATGGTTAATATAAGGAAAATAGCAAATAAATGCAAAAATAATGTGAAACCCTAAACTAATGCACCTTAAACCTAGGCTAGAGGTACTTAATCTCAAACTGTTATGAGTCCCAAGCAACAACGCTAAAATTTGTTGTGATTTTAAGTCTTAACATGCAAGTATAGAAATTAGTTGTGGTAATTCACACGAGGAGGTCAATTCCATGAGGAATTGGATGCATGTGATATTAATGGTCCTTAGATCATTCAACTTGTGCAAAGATAATGAGATCTTTTTCTTAAACTAAAAATGGAAGATTAACATATGAATATTGGAATTATGCTAAAACTAAAACATGCTAAACTTAACAAATTTCTAAAAATTACATATTCCCTAAATGAGAATTTTCTAAATTTATGACTTTCCTAATTTGAAAACTTTTTAAAAATGAAAATGAGTAAATTTACTAAATCTAACCTTTTAAACATGAAATTTAACAACAATTTTAAGGAGACAAATCAATTACTTTACAAAACTAAGAATTAGAAACTAAATAATAAGCAAACTTATAAACAATGAATTTCAAACTAAACAACAACTGAACAAGAAAACTAAAGAAAAACAATCCCTAATCAAGTAATCAAAGGAGAGCTCCCTAATTATCATGCGTATGACCATGGAATGGTACGCATAATTCATGGGGTAGGAATGGATCTCCATAACTAATTTAAAATCCTAAAACATGTAATCTAACTCAAGGATTTACTAAGTAATCTAACACTCTAATTGTGTTCTTGAAAAATCAACCAAACATGAATTTTAGAATGCTGGAAATTAAACATACACAATCCATTCAAAAAATTCTAGCAGCATGCTATTTTGATCATTCAATCAATGGGACATGGAAAGCATCTAACTAACACTTATAATGCAATCAAATAGTCAAGAATTAAGATCATTAACTATTGGAAATAAGTACGAACCAGAAATTCCAAACCACTTCATTGAATCAAAGCAACATCCATCAACATAGTAAGCACATACATGTAATCCAAATATGAAATTTGTGTGATATTACAATGAGTGCTGTTTGATTTGAAAAATCCACAAATACATCATAAACCTTTTTCAATCATCTAACATCAATCCTAAGTAAGCATGCATTAAGAGGAAAGGAAAATCCACTAGAAAGTAAAGGAAAAGGTTGAGGAACACTAAGGAAGGCAAGAAGGAAATCAAAGGGAATCTACTAGCAATGAAAAGTAAGGAAAACAATAGACTCAAGGGAAAATAACCTTGGATCTAAACAAGACGATGCAAAGAATGGAAAGGTAAGACAACAACTTCGTATTCATGAAACTAAAAAGGACTCAAAAGCGATGAAGTTTAAAAGATGAGCAACTAACCTTTAATGGAGAACTAGTGGACAAGAGCTTGGAATCATGCATGGAACACTAGAAGAAAGAGAGCAGAGAGCAGCCACCTTAGGAGAAGACATGGAATCCAAAAGGTATGGGAAGAGATGAAGAATAAGGATTCCTCCTCTCTTTGGAGTAGGCATTCTTTTCCTCTCCACGAAGTTCTCCTCTTTGAATCCTTTTAGGCTCTTTTATATTTTATTTCCTAAGTTTTCTAAGGTGACTTAAGGTATTGTAGGGTGGGGATGGAAAAGGAAGGGAATTCGATGGCTAGGATTAGATAGAGGAGTGGCTAGTTAGGGTTTTTCAAAGAGGAAATCAAGTGGCCAAGTTGGAATGAATTAAGGTGGGAGACGCCACTTTATCAGGAGGGGAATCCCCCCTTGGAAAAATCATGGATTATCATTTGAATATAGCAAGTTGGTTGGGGAGATGAAGTAAGAGAGAGAGGGTGAGGTGGAGAGTTAAAAATGGTAATGGATTGAGCTAGAGAGAAATATGGAGGGTGGTCCACATGCTGCCTTATCCTAGTGTGGTCCACATTTGATCAATAACATTACCTCATATTAGCCTCTAAACCCACAAAATATCAAAATTTTGAGTCATTAGGTCAAAAATGCACATGTTATGAATTTTGGCCAAAAGCCCTATTTTATCCCTCTAAGTTATAACACATGGGTAACTAATTGAATAGTTTTTATGAAAAATTAGAGACTTATCATTGAGTGACTTAATAAAGTAAACTATAAAGTGGAATTCAGGCTTGGAAGAAGAAGAGGACATGTAAAATGCCTCATTGGGTGACACAATGAAGGATGTTTCTTACTTTTCCTTTGTTTACTTTTTCTTTCCTTTCTTTCTTATAATCATTTGTAATCAAAGTTCATTTATGAAGAATTTTATTTCCATTTAATAGTTTGTTTACTTTCTTTACTCTATTTCCTTGCTTTATATCTTAGTTAGTTTCCTTAGTTTATTCCCTTTCTTTGATTTAGGCTGTTTACATTTGTTATTTAGTTTCAAGTTATTTCCTTTCTTTCCTTCTTGGATAGGCTAGAGTAAAACAAATTAATTTTATTTAACTCTCATTTATCAAAGAGTCCTTGTGGAAACAACCTATATTTGTTGATTCTATATTTTATAGAGTTGTGCACTAGTAATAATAATTAGAACACATCAAGTTTTTGGCACCATTGCCAAGGACTCGCAATAGAGTTTTAATTATATTTGGGTTGTAGTGCTTTACCACTAGTCATAGTCTTAGAATTTTATATTGAATAGTTTCTGTTTTAGCATACTTTCCTTATTCCCAAACAATTTAGTACTTTCCTTTTCATTTGTGTAGGAATTTGGAGAAGAAGAAAGAACTTGGAGGAATACCTTAGTTTAGTTTCCATTTTTATTTTGAGTGAGTTGTAGTAAGGTTGAATTATCATTTTTTTTATAGACACGGGATTCATTTAAAAAAGGTTATAATAATGTAGGTCAAGGTTATGCCATCCTAACCTAGAAGAGGAGGTGGCCTATATGTGGATCCACCCTTGTATGAGAAGAATAATTGTAAGACCCCATAGTGACCTATTTTGTCCTTGTTTCCAATTCTTAGATTAGTTGCATTTGAATGGTAGTGTAGATCATATAGAAAGCATTCTTTAAAACATTGCATCCTAGGGTTTGCATTGGATTTACTACTTTCCTTACATACATGTTTATTGCTTTAAGATGCTTATATGTTGATTGACCTACATGGTATTGTTTATAACATTAGTAAGGACAATTAACTTGCATAAGATCAAGAGTAGATTTCATCACCATACCGTCATCCACCTAGGTTAAATAGAACCTAACGCACCCCAACCTTCCAACTTTCAATTAAAATTCACTAAGAACAGGTCTTAGCAACTTTTCGAGTCCATTGGGCTCTCTTGGAAAGAGGTTTTTTTATCTCCTTTGGACATGTCCAAATCATCTAAGTCTAATCTCCCTCATCTTGTTACCCATTGGTGCTACACTAAAGTTTCCTCTAATATTTTCATTCCTAAATCTATCCTTTCTTGTCTTGCCACTCATCCATCTCAACATCCTCATTTTTGTGATGCTCATCCTATGAATATGATGTTCCTTAACTGCCCAACACTCTGATCCATAGAGCATGGCCGGCCTTATGGCCATCCTATAGAATTTTCCTTTTAGTCTGAATGGCACACACAGATCGCACAAAACTCTAGATGCACATCTCCATTTGTTCCAACTCGCTTGGATTCTCTAGGTAACCTCCCTCTTAATCTCTCCACTCTTATGAATCATTGATCCTAAGTACCTAAAGTGGTCTTTTATGGAGACTTCTTGCTTATCAATCTTAACTAGTGTTCCACTCCTACTCCTCTCCTTACTAAAATTGCATTCCATATATTTTGTCTTAATTTGGCTAATTTTGAATCCTTTAGATTCTAATGCTTCTCTCCGTAACTCTAGCTTTGTATTTACAGCTCTCTGGTCTCATCAAGTAAAACTATATCATCTACAGATAGCATGCACCATGGAATCTCTTCGTGTAGATGTTTAGTTAACTCATCTATAACTAATGTGAAAAGGTATGGGCTCAATGCCGATCCTTAGTGTAATCCTACAGTGACAGGAAAATCACCGGCCTTGCCGTGGTCATAACATTTGTTATAGCTCCCTTGTACATATCATTTATTTTGTCTATATACCCCTGCAAAACCCCTTTCTTACCCAATACCCTCCATACTAACTCTCTAGGGACTCTATCATAAGCTTTATCTAAGTTGAAAAGGACCATGTGGAGGTCTTTCCTCCTCTCCCTATATTTCTTTATCAATTGCCTTAGTAAGAAAATAGCTTCCATAGTAAACCTCCCAGCCATGAAACCAAACTGGTTCTTCTATACACTTGTCTCATGCTGTACCCTCTTCTCAATCAGTCTTTCAAAAATTTTCATAGTGTGGCTCATAAGTTTGATCCCTTAATAATTAGTGCAGCTTTGTATGTCTCCTTTATTCTTATAAATTGGTAAAATTGAGCTTTTTTTCCATTCATTAGGAATTTTCTTTGATTTTATAATCTTGTTAAACAACTTGGTCAACCAAACTACCTCAGTATATCCCATATGCTTTGAAACCTCTATTGGTATACCATCAGGTCCCATGGTTTTTCATGATTTTATCTTTTTCAAGGCCTCTTTCACTTCTAGTCTTCTAATCCTACATTCGTATCTATAATGTCCAATGTTATTTAAGTTTAGAGTATTTTCAAACACTATATTATTAAGGCCATTGTCATTTAACAATTTTGGAAAGTAAGTTTCCCACCTTTGTTTGATATCATCATCTTTGACTAGTACCCTTTGATCATCACTTTCAAGCACCTAACATGATCTAAGTCCTTATCCTCTGTTCTCTTATAGTGGAGGTAGCGGAATTCACTACTAATTTAATAATTTTTAGTGGACTTATATAATAAAATAAGAAAAAAATAAAATTTTTGCTAATAGCTCAAAAAATTCACCAAAAAAATTCATAAAATTTTGTCCCAAATTCCCTAGCTCTCCCTCTGTTTCCATTCTCTTTCTCTCATTTTGTCTCTTTCTATCCCATTATCCGTCTCCTTTCTCTTCACTAGAAGTGTGTCCCTAGATGCATCAGATGGGATATCCCTCAAAACCATCAGGGTGCGCCATCCCCTACAAAATCAAGTTCCCCTAAAATTGTGATTGAATTAGACACAAAAAGTTAACTATTAAAATCTTGATATGAGCCGTTCAAAATCTCCAGAACAACTCCATCTTCATTTCCCATATGGTTGTTCAATGGTCAATAGAGTATTCATTGAACAAATCAACAAAAAATTGAAAATTCGACAATGTCATCTCTTCTTCGATAATGTCTCTAATTTTTTGGTATATCTTCTTCTCTAGATGTTCCAAATAAGTTACTCATCTTGGTCTTTTCATTTTCCAGTAGTTTTTATAGAGATTTGGGTCACTGGACTAGTTTTCCAACAAGATTTTTTAATGAAACTAGTATCATTGATGAAATAATATGAATTTATGGGTTAAATGTTACATAAATATGAGAAATTATGATCTAAGTCCTTGATGTGATCAAAACCCTAGATCTAATGAATGAAAAATAGATCTAATCTTTGGATCCTTATTGGAATTTGTTATATTTGAGTTTACTTCTAATATAATGATGACATGAAATTGGTGCTAGTAAGGGCTATAGTAATTCTTATAAGGTAAGGAATGGATTTCATCACTATATCCTTGGGCCACATAGGAGAATAATCAACATCCATGAATGCCATGATCAAAGTTCATGGATATAAAGGGATTTAGGGTACAAGACCTCATAGGACCCTTGTAAAAGATAAGGTCTATTGCCACTCCAGTGTATATTGAAGATCATGGTTATAGGAGTATACAAAATCCAAGCAATTTCCCCTCACCTTCTATTTTGTTGAGGTCTAAATGCCTCCTTACATGAGGATTGTAATAATCACTTTTAGTCAAATCTGAAATAAGGAGGTGCTATCTATGTTTAGGAAAAATAAATCATTTCTCAATCAGTAATACACTAACTAGTAGTGCATTAATAACAAGAGCACAAATTAAAATCAAAGGTTAGGGTCTGTTAAATCAAACAAACCTTTAACAAGATGATGATGATCAAATAAAATCAATTGTGAGATCCTGTTGATCAAGAACAATAAAGATAAAATTAAAATTTTAGATTAAACCCTTGAAATAGGATATAGATTTTAGATCAAATATAGATCAATGAGTTAGATGATATAAACCCTTGATCAAAATGTTCAAGGAAAGAGATGCAGATCATCATCTTTAGGGATGATCAAAACATCAAACAAGAGTACATGTGGAATTGAAGAATGACATTATACATATGATTTGATAGATGTACTGAATCATATATTGATCAAGATTGTTGCATATCTTAAGGAGTGAAATTATCACATTTGAGGTTGGTGGACCTTAAGAATGCATTTATTTAAAAGATCTATGCTTTTACACATGATCTTGTTATGAGAATTGTAGAAGTTAAATGATGCAATTAGAATGCTTATAAATGCCTTACAATATTTATGAAACAACCAATAATGATGGCATATTTATGCAATTGTTATTAAGTCAAGAATTAATTAAAATTAATTTAAAATTTTAACCATAGTAATTAAATGGCAGATCAATAAGGAAGAAGATTTCATTCCATCCTTATATAAATAGACAAATCGTCTCCTAGTAAAATCTTTATTTTATATAAAAGCATGGAGACTTGTGGTTTTGTTTTAGACAAGCATGAGCTGGGGGATATTATGCTAGGAGAGTTATAAGGGTTTAGCCACTTGCTTTCCAAAATTGGTGATGTGATGGATACCATGCCCTATGTAGGGCTAAAAGTTAGGTAGGCAAATTATGGGAAGGCCACCATTGTGAAAGTCTTATCTTCCCATACGAGTAGTGACATAATGTATTTCCACTATGATATTAGTGGAGTATTTATGCAGTTCTCCAAATGCACTAATGTGGATTGAGACTGTAGCATAGTAGTCCTTCACATATTTTGCACTATGATGCATATGAAATTGGCTTATGTAATGGCATCATGAAATACCTGGTAATTGTTTATTACTAATATTTCCCATGAAGGAAAAATTCCTAATATAAGAACTGGCTGAATATTGATCCATATGGTGGAAAGTGTTGATTATGAATATTGACCCATTATAGTGTAAGGTGTTGATAATGTAACCAACATAGTTTGAGACTATTTTACTATTGATATTATTGACTATCTTTACAATTTTAATGGATTTATTGGCATACAATATATACGTATAAGGTTTCACATGAGAGGTCAAATGAATGTTATACATTTTAAAATTCATAAAAAAGGAATTGCTTCATGGATATATAATATGAGCTAAATGAATATTGGAATTTATTGGATTATGAGATATATTGTTGATTTACTAGGCCTCTTAAATTCCCTACCAAGCATAGCTTGTTGAGATATTGTAAATGTTTGAATGTTTACAATATCTCGAAAAAGATAAAGAAGATTGAAAGCTTAAGATTCAAAGTCATCAACTACCTTATTACTGAGTAGGGTATTTGTGACTACTTGGATTTTTGTAACACATTTTGTAATATATTTTGAAAGGAAGGGCCATTAATAGTAAAAAAATTTCACAAAACAAAGCAACAAAAATTCTTTTCTTTAGAACTTGTTTTGTAAAACCTGAGTCATCACTTCATACATAACATAAGTAGAACTTTGTACAAGATAAAATTCCATTGAAGGAATAAACTTTTAATAAATTTCAGAATCCATCCAGTGGGTCACAGTACAGCCAAATCCATTACAATACTTGCCCAAATTACATAATCCAAAACTCAAAGCTCACCATACAATGAAACTCTCATTACAATACAATACTCTCAAACAAAGAAAAATACATGTCTTCAAGGGGTATACCTTGAAGATTATTCTCTTCAAGTCTTCAATTGTCTTGAGCTCCTAACTATCCTTCCTTGTATCTAAGATATTACAACATTTACAATATCTCAGCAAGCAATGCTTAGTAGGAGATTCAAGAAGCATAATAATTGGCAATATAATTCTAATACTTCATAATCCCATTATCCCTGAACATATTCATGTCTCTACTCTTTACTTTGTAATATATGTACATCCATATACATACCATACCATACATGGGTAAATAAATTAAATTTATGAAAGTAGTCAATTATCATTCCCAACTAAGCTGATCAATTCTCTCTATTATGAGAATTCAGTATTTCAACTAATCCTACATTGGGAATTTCCCTTCTTGGAAAATATTGGTAATATATAATTACCTAGCATTTCATCATGCTAAAACATAAGGCATTTCACTATGCCTACTCTCATATGCATCATAGTGTAAAATAATGAAAGGGCTACTATACTACAATCTAATCCGTACTAGCACACTCGGATAACTGCCCTATTCACCATTGATACCATGATGGAAAATATTATGTCACTGCCCATATGGGGAGATAGGACTTTCACAGTGGTGGCTTTTCCATAATTGCCCCACCCGACTTTTAGCCTCTCATAGGGCAAGGTACCATCAAATTTCAAGAAGCGGGTGGCCAAACCCTCATAACTCCTCTAGCATAGTATCCCCTAGGCTTATGCCTATTAAAACAAAGTCACAAGCCTCCAAGCTTGCATGTAAATTAGATTTCATACATATCAGACAATCTGTCTTTTTACTTAGGGATAAAATATCTTCTAGTTCCCTATTCACTTAGAGTCTAGTCCTTAACCATTTTATATGTGTTTGGTTAGATCATAAGAGTTTTAGCAGATTTAATACAAGTACTAACATTACTCTTGTCAACATAAGGTCATGGGTTCAATCATGTATATCCCATGTAAATGTATTCATCAAATCCTCCTACCTTCAAGTAGTGATCCCTTTTCCCAGATCTTCCATGATCCTGACTAATGTATATAATCTATACATCCATACATACTGTCGATATATATAAATTATGAACAATCCTATTGATCACTAGATCTGATGTTTAGAATGATCTTTAAATCATTCACATCTACATATTTTCTATCTCTAAGTCTTTGTGTATCCATCTCTTTGATCTTGATCTTTCATAGATCCTTTTGATCGATAATCTATACTTATTGATAAAGATCAAGGTCCTAGATCTTTTATCATCTAGTTCTTCTTTGATCTAAGTTCAGTTATTGGATCATCCCTAAGGAGGATGATCTTGGTTTTCTTCCTTGAATCATCTTTGATCAAGGGTTTAGATTATCTAATCTAATGAACTAGATTTGATCTAAAACATGCATACTAATAAACATGCATACTAGTTACAATACAATATTCTTATTCTTATTATTCTTGATCATTCATGATCTAATGGATCTCGTTTGAACATCCTTATCTTACTTACAATTTTTATTAGGGTTAGGTAATTTACTAACCTTTTATGCTCTTACTATTATCATTCAACTAGTTAATGTTTTGTTGGTTGAAGGTAACTTATTTCAGCCTAAGTCTAGACTGCTCCTCTTATTTCCAATTGGCTAAGGCTTATTAGCTGAATGGGTGAACACAAAGTGGTTACTTCAATCCTCATGTAAGGAGGTGTTTAGACCTCACAAACTTCAATGGAAGGTAGAGGAAGAGTGAGGCTCTATTAGACAACCCCCTTAACCATTATGTTCAACATTCACTAGATTGACCTTAGCTCAACCTTTCATAAGGTTCCTATAAGCATGTTGACCCTAAGCACTCTTTCTAATTGATTTTAATTAAGTCCATGAACATTTACAATGTCCTTCATGGGGTTTATTATTCTCCTAGTTTGGTGTTTTATGCTCTTTATCTCATAACAAGTAGATCTACTAATGAAATGTAACCATAAATGAATTAAAAATTCAAAGCATAAAGCTACATAATTGAACAACTTAATGATAATGATACCAGGTACTTAAAATTACACTAGCATGATTTTCAACCAATATACCTTAATAACTCAATTTAAACTAACATGGACCTAAGGTACAATCTCATAGTATAGTATAATCTTACATGAAATCCTAGCATGGTCCTAAGTTACAATGGCATGAAATCATACTAACTTGGTCCTAAGTTACACTTGCATAAAATCATACTAACATGCCCCTAAGATAATTAGATCTAGCAACCTATTATAACAATCTAATCACATATCATGCTAATGTCTAAAAGTTGCACCAGCATGCTTTATAACATAAATCACATTTAAAATGCTATTATCAATTAATAGAAAATGAAACTAATTAAATTAATATTTTTAGAAACCTTTACTTATGATCCAACCATTCGATCTTAGATCTTTTCCTTTTCATCAAGGGTTTTAATTACATTTAGGGGTTTTTCTTCATTAAGGTCCATAGATCATATTGCTTTGTTTTTGTCATATTCAATCCATGATCTCCCTGGATTTCATCATATTAACATTCATTCAATTCATCCCAATGATCTGATCACACTTGATCTCATTGATCAAGTGGGTCCCTTTGTATTTTTAGGGTTTTTTTACCATAACGAGTAGATCCCTTAATATATCTCAAATATATCCAAATAAACCATAGATATTACTTTATTTCAATAATATATCATTATTAAAACAGATTACCAAGATTTGATCACCACAGATCTTGAAAATTGAAAAATTATTTCCTAAATACAGAAAGTTTCATAAGATATTTTCTCCATTTATCATTTCATAAGAAACTAGAGGTACTAAGCTTTTCATAGCATCTTTCCGATCTTAATTTGGAGTTCAGATGACTCCTGAATTGAGTTCGGAAGTTCACAGTCCATTCCTAGGGCCTAGATATGATTTGGGCCCATCGGAATGGATGGCCCAGATCATTCAGGCAAAACGGGCTGGGCAGAACCAGTTGGGCATGCCTCTGTCACTGGGACAAATGCGTGATGCACTCGCCCGATGATCGGCGCTCGAGCGTGGTCGTCCCGCTGGGACGACGTCACCCATACAGCGCACACAGAAATGCTGTAGCTGCATTTCCCTGCAGCATTTCGCACACCGTCCTAGGGAAACCCAATCCAATTGGGAGATCAGACAGTCCATTTTGGACTGTCCAATCAATCCCTCTCAATTGAGGGCCCAAAACTTAATAAAATTTCGAGAAACTTTTACCCTAGGGTTTTGGATCCTTCTAGATCAATTAGAAGGGTTAGATTTTCCATCTGAGCCCTCAATTATTAGGAATTAAAGGTTCTGATCTTTACATTATTTTTACAATTTTTCAACAAAATCAAAATACAATAAAATAAAATTTTCATTAAACAACAATAAATATGTCTAGAAAGTAGTTCTACCTACCTGAATGGAGAAAAAAGTTGGTTATATAGTCCAATTTAAGAGAATACCAATTTTGAGGATAAGATAGCCCAAGATCCACTTGTCTTGTGATTTTTGTTGTTTGAACCATTGGATCTTGAAATTTCTTTGGGCATTTTGTAGCTAAGGTATGGTAGAAAATTTTATACAGTGAGATCTGCGATATTTGATTTGGAACAGAGTGCCTAATTGAATTTGGGTCTCTTATTCCAATCTAAAGAGAGGAGAGAGAAAATGAAAGAGAGAGATCTTTTGGGTGTTTTGGGAATGGATCTATGTCTAATTTTGCAAGAAAAATTAAGATAATTTTGTGAGTATTTTATGGACATTTTTAGAGGATTTTTGGATTGTATTTATAGGCATTTTGGGTCTTTTTTCATGATTATGTGTAATGATTATAGTTTATTTTTTATTATTTAATTAGCATTGGATTCTCCACCTCCACCTTTTTCTCCACTACTAGTTAGTAGGGGTTTGACTCATGATTTCCACCTCCACCTTTTCCTCCACTACTAGTTGGTAGGGGTTTGACTCATGATTTCACCTGGGCTAGTCATAGGATTCCTTTTAGGTCCCTTGTGGACCCCACATAGTGTAAAAAGACCAGTTTGCCCTTTATGTATAAAAAATTTAGGGTTTATTCCCATGATCTCGAAATTGAGCGTACTTAGTGGCGTTGGATTCGTATTTCTTAGCACATTCTAAAATTTGATGTCTCAGATCTCAATTATGGGTAAAATTACTATTTTACCCTTTTGTCCATAAAATAAATAAAATTAATGATTTTTCATCCAAATTCAGAATTTGTCTTGCTTACAGTCATTCTGAAGGGTTCGTTGAGTTTAATTTTAATTATACATGTCTTATCCCTTGATTATACCTCTATAAGAAGTACATTCTAAATAACCCTAATATTTCAACCAAAAATTATTGAAATTCAAACTTTATTGATTTTCTCAATCAATTACAAAAATTGGGGTTATTACAATCTTCCCCCCTTACAATAATTTCATCCTAGAAATTTGTAATACAATACTTAATCAAACAGACTAGGGTGTGTCTTCCTCATTTCTACTTATGTTTCCCACGTAGCTTCCTCAATAGAGTGATGTTGCCATAGGACTTTGACTAACAGAATGCTTTTGGTCCTTAACTTCTGTTCCTTGCGGTCCAAAATTCGTATTGCCTTCTCTTTGAAGGTTAGGTCTGGCTTTAGATCTTTTGGCACCCTTTGAAGTACATGTGTGTCATCTTGGAGGTATTTCCTTAGCATAGACATGTGAAAGACACTATGTATTTCCGAGAGTTGGGGTGGTAAGGCCAATTTGTAGGCCACTGAACCAACTCTTTCTAGGATTTCAAATGGACCGATGAATCTAGGACTAAGTTTTCCTTTGCTTTCAAACCTCATTACTCCTTTGACAGGTGATACTTTTAGAAATATGTGCTCCCACATCAAATTCTAGGTTTCTACGTCTTTTATCTACATAACTCTTCTGTCAACTGTGTGCTGTTAACAACCTCTTCCGTATCAATCTAGCGTTGTCTATACACTGTTCCACTAGTTTTGACTTTATCAGCTTTCTCTCTCCAACTTCACTCCAACAGGTTGGTGATCGACATGGCCATCCATACAATGCTTCATATGGTGCCATACCAATACTTGCTTGAAAATTGTTGTTATATGCAAATTCTACTAACGAAAGATGTTCATCCCAACTCCCTTTCCAATCTAATGCACATGCTCTCAACATATCTTCTAAGGTTTGAATAGTCCTTTCTGATTGACCATCTGTTTGGGGGTGAAATGTTGTACTGAATTTAAGTGAGGTTCCCAAGGCTTATTGTACACTCTTCCAACATCTTGAAGTAAATCTTCCATCCCAATCAGAGATAATGGATTGTGGAATCCCATGAAGACTTCCTATTTCTTTGATGTATAACTTAGCTAGACTGTCAACTGATTGGTTCTGCCTAATTGGAAGGAAATGAGCTGACTTTGTTAGCCTATCCACAATCACCCAAATCATGTCATGGCCTGCTCAGGTCCTCAGCAATTTACTTGTTGAGCTTTATCTGTTTGGTGTTCAGCTTTTACTTGTTGACAATTTAGACATTTAGCCACAAATTCTCCTATTTCTCTTTTCATGCCTTCCCACCAAAAGCTTCTTTTTAAATCCTGATACATCTTTGTACCCTCAGGGTATATAGAAAATTTTGACTGATGGGCTTCTTGAATAAGTTCCTTTCTCAAGTATGTATTTAAAGGAACCACCAATCTCTCTTGAAAACGTATACCCCCATCTGTACCCTTGATAAATCCTTTCTTTCTACACAATTCTTGAGTTGTTGTATCTTCTTCTTAGGCTTTAAGCACTCTTTCTATAAAAGCTGATTTAATTGTGATGTTTATGAGTAGAGCTCTTGGCTATCTACTTAATACATTAGCTACTACATTTGTTTTTCTAGGATGGTATTGGATGGCAAAATCGTAGTCTTTGATATTCTCTATCCATCTTCTTTGTCTCATGTTCAAATCAGCCTAAGTGAAGATGTATTTAAGACTTTTATGATCTATGAATACATTGAATTTTTCTCCATACAAATAATGTCTCCAAATTTTTAATGCAAAAGCTACAGCTGCCAATTCTAGGTCATGTACTGGGTAATTTATTTCATGTTTCTTCAATTGTCTAGATGCATAAGCAATGACCTTTCCATTTTGCATCAACACACCTCCTAACCCTTTGCCTGAAGCATCATAGTATATTTCATATCCTCCACTTCCAGATGTGTAATGCCTGAGCAATTTACACTATTTTTAATGAAAATTGAACATTCTATAGGAAATAAACTGAGTTAAATGTTTCATTTTATTTAAAATAGTAAATAAAGAAATTTATAAGGAAACTTAGTACCATTAGATTCTACTCAAAAAATGGAATCCAACGCCTCAAAAATCACCCAAAACGGAGTTCGTATGAAGAAGTTACAGCCATTTAAAGATAGGGGTATTTCTAGAAATTAAACAGAAAAATGAAAAAGCGAAAAAGGACGAAAAACACAGGGGGCCATTTTGATAACGGCACCCCCTGTCATCTTCAACCTCTAGAAGCCTCCAAAAACCCTCGATCCCGATTTTTCTAGAGGGTTCCACCACCGCCAATGGCGGCACTGCCATTGAGGGGCACCGCTATAGCAGGTTTATAAAAACCCCATCTCCCCTCTCCAAAAACCACGTTTTTTGATATTTTTCCTGCTGTTTGAGACTGGGGTTTCTGGTAAAATCGGAAACCCGTCTCAAACCCAGTTTTCCTGAGTTTTCCGGCAACTGCCAGGCCGGAGTTAGGCTGGCCATTGCCAGTTACCCATTCCCCTCTCTTCTTTCCCCCTTTCTCCCCCTGGTCGCACCGGAACGACGGGCCTTGTCCCTTCTTCGAGTTTGCTGGCGAGCAGGAGCACCCATCGGGAAAAGGGCACTCCCCAGGCTACCCAGGTAAGCCATCCTCCTTTCCTTTTTTGTTTTTTTCCTCCTCTCAGGCTAGATCCATACTAGATCTAGTTTCCAGCCGGAATTCCTGGCCGGAAAATACCCCAAGACCGGTTCTAGCCGGCTGTGCACGAACACGATGTCCCAGGGACGCCAAGCACCACGTGCACCTGGGACTGGGTCCCTGGGACGGGTTCCAGGTGTACGACAATGCGTACACTACCCCAGGTACGGCCTTCAGGTGTGTGCGTTACATGGGGCACGGGTCTCGGCTCGATCAGGGTGCACGGGGTGCCGTGGGAGGTAAGACGCGCCATGCTACAAGGTGCGTCTATGCGATGATGCATGTCATAGCGTCTCACTTAAGGATGAAGATGCGCATGCAAAACATGGTCCCTGGCACAGCCTTTAGGCGTGCACGCATGTGAGGCAGTCGTGGTTCAACAAGAATACACAGGTGTCTTGGGAACTGGGGCACACGGACCTATTGAGAGTTTAAAGTTAGGATTAAAGGATAAACTACAGAGTTTAACTATTGGAAAGTAGATCCATATCATAGGATCTAGCCTGACAATGAATTAGGCAAGGACCTTGGACCCAATAGGCAGAGCTAGCGGTCTAATGCCTAAATAGATTGAAATTAATAAGGAATCCTTGTATCCATTCATACCTAGGAGTTTATAAATGAGACTCAGGGACAAGTTAAAGTGATAAAGGATGCGACTCCAGGAGACTTTGAGGTAGGTGCTCTATTGCTACTAGACTTTTTAAAAGAGCCATGATTGTTTTATGCATGTTTTAAGTATAAGTTTTATAACTTGTTTAGCATGACGTAATTTAGCATACATATGATAAATGCTTTATGCATAGATATGTTTTGCAAACAAATGTATATATTGCATGATTTGTGAGCATTGAGTTTTTGAAAGATTGCATGTCCTTGAGGGTTACCAAAAGATGCTGGGGTGCCCAAAAGACGCTGGGTAGGCAGTTGTGAGGGCCAGGCAGTTGTGAGGGACCCATAGAGGACAGGTTTTGAAAAATACATTGCGCATATATTGCCAAGACATGTGCTACATGCATAGATTGCATGATAAGTGTAGCCTTGACCGATGAGGGTGGGCCAACGAGGGAGGGCCGATGAGGGCGGGCCAGAGAGAGCTGACAAGGCTTTTAGGCTGGCAGGCTTCTAGGCTGTCAGGCTTCTAGGCAGGGTTATGACTTTGAATGCAATACTAGCATGAGCAGATTTTATGCATTGTCGATTGCATAAATTGCATGATTTATGATGAATATGTGTCATATGCCCCGTGGAGGCTATGATGCTGTGTCCTCAGGTACCCGGGGATCACACGGCGGCGAGGTCGTGGGCATAGTTGGACCCTATGGTTTATAGATTTACTTGCATTGCATATGGCATGACATGAGGTTGGTCAACCATACCAGATATCCATGAGTTGGATTCAGTAGAGCATCTTATGCATTATGTTTATGATATATGATACTTTTGACTTGGATTATGCTATTCTTGAAGTCGTCAGTATTCCAGTTTGACAGTGGTTTCTAATATCGATATTGAACATGATTGTTCGAACATGCACATATGTTTTTTTTGAGCATATGATTTTAAACATAGCATGCATTGCAAAACTAGTAGTGATAGACTCCTACTAAGTATAGTATATACTCACCCTATCCTTAACATTTTTCAGGATAGTTCCATTCACAAATAGAAGACGTCTCAGGAGATATTAGTGCTACGAGCAAGTGAATAAACAAAGGAGACAACTATACATGTGAGTAAACTCTCTACCCTTTGGACATGTATTTGTATTTATTTACAGTTGGGCTGTGTGCTGTGACTAGATAGACCTGGGGAAAAACATTTATGATTTCTAAAGTTTTTCAAAAACTACTTTAGCTGTTGTGAAAGCAAATGACACTTGGGGTTTTCAAAAATGAGTTTAAAACTAAAGATTTTCTGCTGCATTGCATGGTTTTTATAAAATGGTTTTCAAATAGGGATGCATCCCGCCTTAGGAATTAGATATTGCATTTAAAAATGCATGAGAAAACCCGGGTCATCACAAGATGGCAAAGTTAATACTGGTGTTGTAGTTAACCTCTTCTTTAGCTCTTGAAAACTATTTTCACAGTCTTCTATCCAAGTAAATTGTACCCCCTTTCTTGTCAAGGAAGTCAAAGGAAGACCTATACTAGAAAATCCTTGAATGAATCTACTGCAGTATCCTACTAGTCCAAGAAAACTACGTATTTTTGTTGCTATTTTAGGTTTCTCCCAATTCATTACTGCTTCAATCTTGGTGGGATCCACTTCTACTCCATTCTTGGAAATTACATGACCCAAGAAATTGACCTTCTCTAACAAAAATTCAGGCTTACTAAATTTACCAAATAGTTTATGAATTCTGAGGGTATTTAGTACAATTCGTAAGTGTTCTTGATGTTCTTTGATACTGGTAGAGTAAATCAGTATATCGTCAATAAATACAATTACAAATTTATCCAAAAATTCCTTGAAGATTCTATTCATCAAATCCATAAACACTGCTAGTGCATTGGTTAGCCCAAAAGACATGACTAGAAACTCATAATGCCAACTATTATGACCTTAGCAGATTGGAGTTGATCAAAGCGATCATCAATGCAAGGTAAGGGATACCTATTTTTCACTGTGACACTATTCAACATTCTATAATCAATGCATAATCTCATGGACCCATCCTTCTTCTTTACAAATATTACTGGTGCTCCCCATGGTCAACTACTTAGTCTAACAAAACCTTTGTCTAACAAATCTTGCAATTGACCTTTCAACTCTGCTGGGGCCATCCTATAAGGTGCTTTATAAATTGGAGTTGTACCAGGAATTACTTCAATGGTAAACTCAGTTTCTCTGTGTGGGGGTAATCCTGGTAGCTCTTTAGGAAAAACATCTTTGAATTCCCAGACTACTTCAATTTCTGTTATCCTAAGCTATTCAATATATAAGGAAATCACTATTGCTAGAAATGCCTAACACTCCTTGGACATATGTTTGACTTCCTTCACAGTTCAGATAATGGATTTGTCTAAGTCATTGTGTTTCCAATACAGTACTAATACTTCCTCACCCAGTATACTAAATGTGATTTTGTTCTTGTGATAGTCCATAACTATCTAGTATTTTGCTAACCAGTCCATACCTAGTATGATGTCAAAATCCACCATGTTCAATGAAATGAAGTCTATGTCCATTTTTTTGCTCAATACTTCTATAGGTACATTATGTAAGTATTCTTGCAATTTAATTATTTTTCCAACTAGAGTTATTACATCTAGATCAAATCCTAAGTTTTTTACTCATACTTGTATACTAGATCCAAATTCGCAAGATATAAAGGAATGCGTAGATCCAGAATCAAATAATACTTTGGCATAGTTGTCTGGTACAAGTAGTGTACCTTCAATCACCGCATTGGATGGTCCAGCTTGGCCGTCAATGATAGCGAAGACCCTTCCTTGGTGCCAAAGGGCAATATTTAGTTTTGCCTCCTTGACTGCCAATCGTTTGGTACAGTAAGTGGCTACATGTCCATACTCCCCACAATTATGGCATTTGATTGGAAACCGTTGTGGTTGTTGTTGTATAGGTCTAGGGCAAATATTTTCCTTGGTGAAATTTTCTGCATCTTGGACATGGTTGTCTATTTTGCCTTGGTGCATTGTTCTTTTGATTTCTTTGGGGCCTACAATTGTTCTAAGGTCTTTTATTCTTCTGTAAGAGCTTTGGGTTATTGTTTCTTCCTCCACTAAACTTGGTAGTTTGACTCTTTTTGTATTCTTCTTCAAACTTGGAAGCCATTTCCACACATTCTGCCAAGGTAGTGGGTTTAGTACCCAGTACCTTTATTTTTAGCCCTGGGTGCAGCCCTTCAATGAATCGATTGGAGTTGATCAAAGCGATCATCAATGCGAGGTAAGGGATACCTATTTTTCACTGTGACACTATTCAACATTCTATAATCAATGCATAATCTCATAGACCCATCCTTCTTCTTTACAAATATTACTGGTGCTCCCCATGGTCAACTACTTAGTCTAACAAACCCTTTGTCTAACAATTCTTGCAATTGACCTTTCAACTCTTTCAACTCTGCTGGAGCCATCCTATAAGTTGCTTTAGAAATTGGAGTTGTACCAGGAATTACTTTAATGGTAAACTCAATTTCTTTGTGTGGGTAATCCTGGTAGCTCTTTAGGAAAAACATCTTGGAATTCCCTGACTACAATTTCTGTTATCCTAGGCTATTCAACATATAAGGAAATCACTATTGATACAAATGCTTAACACCCCTTGGACATATGTTTGACTTCCTTCATAGTTAAGATAATGGATTTGTCAAAGTCATTGTGTTTCCCATACAGTACTAATATTTCCTCACCCAGTATACTAAATGTGATTTTCTTCTTGTGACAGTCCATAACTATCTAGTATTTTGCTAACTAGTCCGTACCTAGTATGATGTCAAAATCCACCATGTTCAATGAAATGAGGTCTATGTCCTTTTTTTGCCCAATACTTCTATAGGTACATTATGTAAGTATTCTTGCAATTTAATTATTTTTCCAACTAGAGTTATTACATCTAGATCAAATCCCAAGTTTTTTATTGTAGTTGTATACTAGATGCAAATTCACAAGATATAAATGAATGCGTAGATCCAGAATCAAATAGTACTTTAGCATAGTTGTTTGGTACAAGTAGTGTACCTTCAATCACTGCATTGGATGGTCCAGCTTGGCCGTCAATGACACCGAAGACCCTTCCTTGGTGCCAAGGGGCAATTTCTAGTTTTGCCTCCTTGACTGCCAATCGTTTGGTATAGTAGGTGGCTACATGTCCATACTCCCCACAATTATGGCATTTGATTGGAAACCATTGTGGTTGTTGTTGTATAGGTCTAAGGCAAATATTTGCCTTGGTGATATTTTCTGCATCTTGGACATGGTTGTCTATTTTGCCTTGGTGCATTGTTCTTTTGATTTCTTTGGGGCTTACAATTGTTCCAAGGTCTTTTATTCTTCTGTAAGGGCTTTGAGTTATTGTTTCCTCATCCACTAAACTTGGTAGTTTGACTCTTTTTGTATTTTTCTTCAAACATGGAAGTCATTTCCACACATTCTACCAAGGTGGTGGGTTTAGTACCCAGTACCTTTATTTTCAGCCCTGGGTGCAGTCCTTCAATGAATCTATTCATGGTGTGTGTTTCAGTGTTACACACATGAGTTGCAAATCTCCTTAATTGTGTGAACTTGTTATCATACTCCACCACCGACATATTCCCTTGTCTTAGGTCCAAAAACTCTATTAACTTTCTTTCTTGTACATGAGAAGGGAAATATTTGTGGTTAAATACTTTCTTAAATTCCTCCCATGTAGTATCTTCAGAATTTGAGAAGAAGGTGTTGTTAGCTGATCTCCACCAAAATGCAACTTCTTGTTTTAATAAGTAGGTGGCAAATTTCACCTTCAACTCTGGAGGAGTACGTAGTGCACTGAAAGTGCTTTCTATTTCATATATCCATTCCTCATCCTTCTTAGCTTCACCCTTGTCATTATACACTATAGTCATCTTTTGAAATCTCTGTATCATTTTGTCAACTTTTTTTGGTGGTAATGGAGATTTTCTAACTTCTTCACTTGGTACAAGGGAAGATTGCCCTTGTACTAGTATGGGAGTAGCTAGTGTTGGTGTTAGTGTATTATGCCTCACTTCAGGCTGAGCTTAAGCCTGCGTACTTTGTATTTCTACGGGAGGTGATGAACCTTGGGTTTGTTGTAGGTGAGGAAAGAGGTTCCTCAACACCCTTGTCACCATCTCTTCCACATTGTTCATGGTTACTCTCTCCATATTGTCTTCTAGAGTATTTTGAGCTACCTGCCTTGTGACTCTCTTTGGTGGCATCTGCTCATAAACCAAAATTTCTATCAATCCTCTATACAACTACTTCTATCTTAATCTAGACTTGGATTATAATCTCTATTTTGGAGATATTTGCATTGTATTGTGACTGGATGAAATGCTCTGATACCAACTGTGACAAGCTGGATTTTTATAACATGTTTTGTAATATATTTTGAAAGGCAGGGCCCTTAATAGTAAAAAAATTTTGCAAAACAAAGCAGTAGAAATTCTTTTCTATAGAACTTGTTTTGTAAAACCCCAGTCATCACTTCATACATAACATAAGTAGAACTTTGTACAAGATAAAATTCCATTGAAGGAATATACTTTTAATAAATTTCAGAATCCATCCAGTGGTTCACAGTACAGCCAAATCCATTACAATACTTGCCCAAATTACATAATCCAAAACTCAAAGCTCACCATACAATGAAACTCTCATTACAATACAATACTCTCAAACAAAGAAAAATACATGTCTTCAAGGGGTATACCTTGAAGATTATTCTCTTCAAGTCTTCAATTGTCTTGAGCTCCTAACTATCCTTCCTTGTATCTAAGATATTGCAACATTTACAATATCTCAGCAAGCAATGCTTAGTAGGAGATTCAAGAAGCATAATAATTGGCAATATAATTCTAATACTTCATAATCCCATTATCCCTGAACATATTCATGTCTCTACTCTTTACTTTGTAATATATGTACATCAATATACAAACATATTATACATGGGTAAATCAGTTAAATTTATGAAAGTAGTCAATTATCATTCCCAACTAAGCTGATCAATTCTCTCTATTATGAGAATTCAGTATTTCAACTAATCCTACACTGGGAATTTCCCTTATTGGGAAATATTGGTGATATATAATTACCTAGCATTTCATCATGCTAAAACATAAGGCATTTCACTATGCCTACTCTCATATGCATCATAGTGCAAAATAATCAAAGGGCTACCATGCTGTAGTTTGATCCGTATTAGGGCGCTCGCATAACTACACTGTTCACTACTGATACCATGGTGGAAAATATTATGTTACTACCCATATGGGGAGATAGGACTTTCACAGTGGTGGCCTTCCCATAATTGCCACACCCGACTTTTAGCCTCTCATAGGGAAGGTATCATCAAATCATCAAATTTCAAGAGCAGGTGGCCAAACCCTCATAATTCCTCTACCATAGCATCCACTGAGCTTATGCGTATTAAAATAAAGTCACAAGGCACCAAGCTTGCATATAAAATAGATTTCATGCATATCAGACAATCTCTATGTTTACTTAGGGCTCAAATATCTTCTAGTTCCCTAGTCACCTAGAGTCTAGTGCTTAACCATTTTATAAGTGTTTGGTTAGATCATAAGGGTTTCAGGGGATTTAATACAAGTATTAACATTACTCTTGTCAACATAAGGTCATGGGTTCAATCATGTATATCCCATGTAAATGCATTCATCAAATCCTACTACCTTCAAGTAGTGATCCCTTTTCCCAGATCTTCCATGATCCTGACTGATGTATATAATCTATACATCCATACATACTGTCCATATATATAAATTATGAACAATCCTATTAATCACTAGATCTGATGTTTAGAATGATCTTTAAATCATTCATATCTAAGTATTTTCTATCTCTAAGTCTTTGTGTATCCATCTCCTTGATCTTGATCTTTCATAAATCCTTTTGATCAATAATCTATACTTGTTGATAAAGATCAAGGTCCTAGATCTTTTATCATCTAGTTCTTCTTTGATCTAAGTTCAGTTATTAGATCATCCCTAAGGAGGATGATCTTGGTTTTCTTCCTTTAATCATCTTTGATCAAGGGTTTGGATTATCTAATCTAATGAACTAGATTTGATCTAAAACATGCATACTAGTTACAATACAATATTCTTATTCTTATTATTCTTGATCATTCATGATCTAATGGATCTCGTTTGATCATCCTTATCTTACTTACAGTTTTTATTAGGGTTAGGTAATTTACTAACCTTTTATATTCTTACTATTATCATTCAACTAGTTAATGTTTTGTTGGTTGAAGGTAACTTATTTCAGCCTAAGTCTAGACTGCTCCTCTTATTTCCAATTGGCTAAGGCTTATTAGTTGAATGGGTGAACACAAAGTGGTTACTTCAATCCTCATGTAAGGAGGCGTTTAGACCTCACAAATGTCAATGGAAGGTAGGGGAAGAGCGAGGCTCTATTAGACAACCCCCTTAACCATTATGTTCAACATTCACTAGATTGACCTTAGCTCAACCTTTCATAAGGTTCCTATAAGCATGTTGACCCTAAGCACTCTTTCTAATTGATTTTAATTAAGTCCATGAATGTAACAAGTAGATCTACTAATGAAATGTCCTTCATGGGGTTTATTATTCTCCTAGTTTGGTGTTTTATGCTCTTTATCTCATAACAAGTAGATCTACTAATGAAATGTAACCATAAATGAATTATAGATTCAAAGCATAAAACTACATAATTGAACAACTTAATGATAATGATACCAGGTACTTAAAATTACACTAGCATGATTTTCAATTAATATACCTTAATAACTCAATTTAAACTAACATGGACCTAAGGTATAATCTCATACTATAGTATAATCTTACATGAAATCCTAGCATGGTCCTAAGTTACAATGGCATGAAATCATACTAACTTGGTCCTAAGTTACACTTGCATAAAATCATACTAACATGCCCCTAAGATAATTAGATCTAGCAACCTATTATAACAATCTAATCACATACCATGCTAAAATCTAAATGTTGCACTAGCATGCTTTATAGCATAAATCAGATTTTAAATGTTAATATCAATTAAAAGAAAATGAAACCAATTAAATTAATATTTTAAAAAACCTTTACTTATGATCCAACCATTAGATCTTAGATCTTTTCCTTCTAATCAAGGGTTTTAATTACATTTAGGGGTTTTTCTTCATTAAGGTCCAAAGATCATATTGCTTTGTTTTTGTCATATTCAATCCATGATCTCCCTAGATTTCATCATATTAACATTCATTCAATCCATCCCAAGGATCTGATCACACTTGATTTCATTGATCAAGTGGGTCTCCTTGTATTTTTAGAATTTTTCTACCATAACGAGTAGATCCCTTAATATATCTTAGATATGTCCAAATAAACCATAGGTATCACTTTATTTCAATAGTATATTATTATTAAAATAGATTACCAAGATCTGATCACCTCAGATCTTGAAAATTGGAAACTTATTTGCTAAATATAGAAAGTTTCATAAGATATTTTCTTTATTTTATCATTTCATGAGAAGCTAAAGGTTGTAAGCTTTCTGTAGCTTCTTTCCTATCTTAATTTGGAGTTCAAATGACTCCTGAATTGAGTTCAGAAGTTCATAGTCCATTCGTAGGGCCTAGATATGATTTGGGCCCATCGGAATGGACGGCCCAGATCGTTTGGGTGGAACGGGCCGGGCGGAACTGGTCGAGCGCGCCTCTATCACCGGGACGAACGCGTGATGCGCTCGCCCCCTGACCGGCACTTGAGCGCAGTCATCCCCTTGGGATGACGTGGCATGCACAGTGCGTACGCAAAAGCACTGTCGCACACTGCGTTTCGCACACCATCTCGGGGAAACCCAATCTGATCGGTAGATCAAACAGTCTGTTCTGGACTGTTCAATCAATATCTCTCAATTGAGGGCCCAAAACTTAATAAAATTTCCTAAAACTTTTACCCTAGAGGTTTTGGACCCTTCTGGATCGATTGGAAGGGTCAGATTTTCCACCTGAACCCTCAATCATCAGGAATTGAAGGTTCTGATCTTTACTTTGTTTTTACAATTTTTCACCCAATTCAAATTATAGTAAAATAAAATTTTCATTAAACAACAATAAATATGTTTAGGAAGAAGTTCCACCTGCTTGATTGGAGAAAAACGTTGGTTATATAGTCCAATTTAAGAGAATACCAATTTTGAGGATAAGATAGCCCAAGATCCACTTGTCTTGTGATATCCGTTGTTTGAACCATTGGATCTTGAAATTTCTTTGGGTGTTTTGTAGCTAAGGTATGGTAGGAAATTTTATATGGTGAGATCTATGATATTTGATTTGAAATAGAGTGCCTAATTGAATTTAGGTCTCTTGTTCCAATCTAGAGAGAGAAGAGAGAAAATGAAAGAGAGATCTTTTGGGAGTTTTGGGATTTTGGGAATGGATCTATGTTTGATTTATTAGGGAAAATTAAAACAATTTTATGGACAATTTTAGAGGATTTTTCGGGGTATATTTATAAGCATTTTGGGTCTTTTTTCATGATTATGTGTAATGATTATGGTTTATTTTTTATTATTTAATTAGCATTGGATTCTCCACCTCCACCTTTTTCTTCACTACCAGCTTGTAGGGTTTTGACTCATGATTTCACGTGAGCTGGTCATAGGATTCCTTTTTAGGTCCCTTATGGGCCCCATGTGGGCCCCACATAGTGCAAAAAGACCATTTTGCCCTTTATGTATAAAAAATTAGGTTTTGTTCCCATGATCTTAGAATTGAGCATACTTAGTGGCACTGGATTCGTATTTCTCAGAAAATTCTAAATTTTGATGTCTCAGATCTCAATTATAGGTAAAATTACTATTTTACCCTTTTGTCCATAAAATAAAGAAAATTAAGGATTTTTCATCCGAATTTAGAATTTGTCATGCATGCAGTCATTCTGAAGGGTTTGCTAAGTTTAATTTCAATTATACATGTCTTATCCCTTGATTATACTTCTATAAGAAGTTCATTCTAAATAACCCTAATATTTTGACCCAAAATTTTTAAAATTCAAACTTTATTGATTTTCTCAATCAATTACAAAAATTGGGGTTATTACAACATTTCCTTTGAGGAATTTGTAATAAGTACTTAACAATTTGGATTATGTACTTTGGACAATTTGATGTAATAATACAAGCGTTGTGTATGTGAACCACTAGTTGGATCCTGATTTTAAATAAATGTATTTCTATTGTTCTCTAATGGAAATTTATTTTTATATGGAACTCTATGTATAACAAGTGAGTTAAAGTGGCATTTAGGGTTTACAAATCAACTTCGATGAAAATGATTTTCGCTGTTTGGTTTTCAAAATTTCTCATAAATAAGGGCCCTACCTTTGCAAACATTTACAAAAGTGTGTTTGAAAAACCCAAGTCGCCACAGTTGGTATCAGAGTGGTTCATCTAGTCACTTGTAGCCCCAATTTGTCCAATATAAAGATGACAATCCAAATATAGGTAGAATA
Organism: Warburgia ugandensis; assembly: GCA_035236585.1. Classification (NCBI taxonomy): domain Eukaryota; kingdom Viridiplantae; phylum Streptophyta; class Magnoliopsida; order Canellales; family Canellaceae; genus Warburgia; species Warburgia ugandensis. Next base: position 49,241,173 of record CP141133.1, on the reverse strand, counting down.
GAATTAGTTAAGTATATTACTTATATACAAATTTGGTTTATGAGTAGATACCACCTAAGAGAACAACAAAGCAAATGGCTCAAAGTTCCCAAGATAATAACATGGAGAATTCATTAGGGAATAATGTGGTAGAAATAATAATAAGAGTGTTGAGGGGTCTTCTTCCTCATATCCAACAACCTTAAGCAACACCGCCACTTGTCGAAGTACCAAGTACTCATGCTCAAGCTCAACATGAAGTAGGACTGAGCACATTTGTACAAAGACATGATACTCAAACACTAGTACAAGATCATTCTTCACCTGTACCAAGTGGAGTACTTGGAAGTTCTCAAATAACATCGGAGAAATTAGATAAGATTGTGGAGAGATTCTAGAAAATGGTTCTAAGCTTTAATGACATGGATGATGCTGAAAAGGAGGAGGAATGGATTTATGAGGTTGATAAAACTTTTGATCTATTACAAACACCTCAAGCAGTAAAGGTAAAACTTGCTACATATATCTTGAAACAAGAAGCTACTTTTTGGTGGAGATCAACAAAAAGGAATTTCTTTCCCAATTCTGAAGAAATTGCATGGAAAGAACTCAAGGAAGTATTTAACAACAAATACTTTCCCCTTCATGTGCAAGTAAGGAAGAAAAGGAATTTCTAGATCTACGACAAGGGAATATATCAGTTGTAGATTATGAGAATAAATTTATCTAGTTGAAGAGGTTTGCACCACATTTCCATGTCACACAGAGGCAAATGGTTGGTCAATTCTTGAAAGGACTACAGCCAAGACTGAGGACTAAGGTGTTGGGTACGAAGCCCATAACTTTGGCTGAATTCATAGAAATGGCCTTCAAATTTGAGGAATTCAAGAAAAACCAAATCACTAAGTTTGGTTGAGCAGGAAATTTCAATCAAAGGCCTTCAAAAAGGGCAAAAGACCTTTGAACAACTTCAAACCCCAAAGAAATTAGGGGAATAATTGTGACGACCCGGGTTTTCTCATGCATGCAATATCTAAATTCCTAAGGCGGGATGCATCCCTATTTGAAAACCATTTCGTAAAAACCATGCAATGCAGTGGAAAATCTTTATTTTAAACTCATTTTGAAAACCCTGAGTGTCATTTGCTTTCACAATACTCAAAGTAGTTTTTTAAAAACTTCAGAAATCACAAATGTTTTTACCTAGGTCTATCCAGTCACAACACACAGCCCAACTGTAAATAAATACATGTCCAAAGGGTTGAGAGTTTACTTACATGTATAATTGTCTCCTTTGTTTATTCACTTGCTCGTAGCACTAATATCTCTTGAGACGTCTTATATTTGTGAGTGGAACTATCCTGAAAAATGTTAAGGATAGGGTGAGTATATATTATACTCAGTAGGAGTCTATCACTACTAGTTTTGCAATGTATGCTATGTTTAAAATCATATGCTCTTAAAAACATGTGCATGTTCGAACAATCATGTTCAATATGGATATAAAAAACCATTGTCAAATTGGAATACTAACGGCTTAAAGAATCGCACAAACCAAGTCGAAAGTATCATATATATCATAAACATAATGATATGCATAAGATGCTCAATTGAATCCAACTCATGGATATTTGGTATGGTATGGTCAACCAACCTCATGTCAAACCATAGGGTCCAAATATGACCACAACCTCGCTACCATGTGGTTCTTGGGTACCTGAGGACACTCGGTCATAGCCTCAACAGGGCATATGACAAGTCAATCCAGTGCCGTGACACCAGTGGTAGCCCCCTGTACCACATGCAGTCGACGTAGGGACATTGCCCTTTTTGGGCGTGGTACCCATCCACCTAATAGTGGTAGAGGCTGGAGGCCAACCCAAACCTCTCGGCATAGTGCCCACGAGCTTATCAGCCCAAATCATATCAGATCAAACAAGCGAAAACCTCTTTTGCAAAACCTGTCCTCTTTGGGTCCCTCACAACCACCTGGCCATCACAACTGCCTACCCAGTGTCTTTTGGGCACTCCAGCGTCTTTTGGTAACCCTCAAGGACATGCAATCTTTCAAAAACTCAATGCTCACAAATCATACAATGTATGCAATTGTTTGCAAAACATATCTATGCATAATGTATATGCAATTATTTGCAAAACATATCTATGCATAAAGCATTTATCATATGTATGCTGAATTAAGTCATGCTAAACAAGTTATATACTTATACTTAAAACATGCATTCTCAAAACAATCATGGCTCTTTTAAAAAGTCTAGTAGCGATAGAGCACCAACCTCAAAGTCTCCTGGAGTCGCGTTCTTTACTACTCAACCCATCCCTGGGTCTCATTTATAAACTCCTAGGCATGAATGAATACAAGGAGTCCTTATTCATTTCAATCTATTTAGGCATTAGACTGCTAGATCTGCCTATTGGGTCCATGGTCCTTACCTAATTCATTGTCACGCTAGATTCTATAAAATAGTTAATTTCTGTAACTTGTCCTCTGATCCTAACTTTTTAATCTCATTGGGTCCGCGCATTATGGTTTCCAAGACGTGTGTGCACCTTAATGGATGACCCAGATGTGTTAATTAGGGCCCTGCGCCACAGGTTCTAGGATGTGTGCATGCCCTGGTTCTACCTAAACCACATTACTTCACATGTGTCTGTCCGAATAGTGCGGTGCGCACATCTGAATGGCGTGCTAAGATGCGCGTCCTGGACGGCGTTGCACGGATGAGTCTTAGGCGGGGTTCCACACACATCCTAGTTCCTGGGACACTTGTGCATCTCAGTCGAGTTGGGCATCTGTCCGTGCGCGGCACACATGTGACAGTTGCGCCAGGGAGCTCAGCATGGTTGCGCGTCACGCCCACACACACCTGGGACGCTTGTGCACCCTGGGACGCCCACACCCCAGGGATTCTCGTGCACCCTGGGACGCCTGCACCCCAGGGACGTTGGTGCACCCTAGGACACCCACACCCTAGGGATGCTGGTGCATCCCTGGGACGTGTTACTGTGGACGAGTTTTTCACCTGTCTGGTTTTGTTCCCCAGAAATCATGGATTTCTGGACGGAACTTACCAGATCCGACATGGATCTAGGCCGGAACAAAGAGAAAGCCAAGGAAAAATGAAAAAGGGAGGTGAGAGCTTACCTGGCAGCCGGAGATGGCGCTCCTTCCGCCTGGTAGGTTGCCTGATCCGGTTCTGAACCCTTTGTTGTCGGAAAAGAAACTCAATGAAGGTGGAAACTCCATTGCTAAGGCCGGAAAGAAGAGAGGAAATGGGAGAATGGCCAGCCCAACTAAGGCCTGGCCGTTGGCAGAATTTGCAGAGAGACGGGTTTCCGGTTTTTGCTAGAAATGCCAGTCTCAAACGACTGGAAAAACACCGAAAAACTTGTGCTTTTGGAGAGAGGGAGATGGGGGTTTTATAGAGGGGAGAAGGCGGTGCCCTTCAATGGTGGTGCCACCCTTTCCCCTGGGGTGTTCTGGAGAAATCGGGAAAAACGGGTTTTTAGAGTGGTCTAGAGGTTGAAGACGACAGGGGGTGCCGTTATCAAAATGGCCCCCTGGGTTTTTCGTCTTTTTCGTTTTTTCTGTTTAAATTCCAGAAATACCACTATCTTTAAACGACCATAACTTCTTCATACGAACTCCGTTTTGGGTGATTTTTGAGGCGTTGAATTCCATTTTTCGAGTAGAATCTAATGGTACTAAGTTTTCTCATAAATTTCTTCATTTATTATTTTAAATAAAGTGAAACATTTAACTCAGTTTATTTCCCATAAAATGTCCAATTTTTGTTAAAAATAGCGTAAATTGCTCGGTTATTACAATAATGCATTAGGACAAAATAAGAGACCTTGTCCTGAATGAAGACAATTTCATCATGGAAACATATTCCCTAAACCAAAGTAGCAACAGCAATGAGCTCCCATTCAGTGTTACAATTGTGGGGAGATTGGACATATTGCTAGTCACTACATCAAACCACTGACAATTAAGGAAGCAAAACTAGAGAATCTCCCTCAACATTAAGGGAGGATATTCACTATCACCAATGTCCAGGCTCAAACATCTAATGCAATGATAGAAAGTACATTACTGATATCTCATAATCATGCAAAAGTATTATTTGATTTAGGGTCTACACGTTCTTTTATTTCTTATGTACTTGCATCAAGTATACAATTGATGGTGAAAAAACTTAGGATTGACTTAGATGTGATAATTGTGGTTAGTAAGTTAGTTAGATTACAAGAGTTTCTTCAAGATGTAGCTATTGAAGTACTTGAGAAAAGGATGGATACAAATCTTACTTTACTAAACATGGTATATTTGTGACGACCTGGGTTTCCTCATGCATTTTTAAATGAAAAATCTAAATTCCTAAGGCAGGATCCCTATTTGAAAAAAAAAAATGCAGTGCAGTGGAAAAATCTTTTATTTGAAATCCAATTTGAAAACCCCGAGTGTCATTTGCTTTCACAACATCCAAGGTAGTTTTTGAAAAACTTCAGAAATCATAAACGTTTTTCCCTAGGTCTATCCAGTCACAGCACACAGCCCAACTGTAATTAAATACAAATACATGTCCAAAGGGTAGAGAGTTTACTCACATGTATGGTTGTCTCCTCTGTTTATTCACTTGCTCGTAGCACTAATATCTCCTAAGACGTCTTCTATTTATGAGTGGAACTATCTTGAAAAATGTTAAGGATAGGGTGAGTATATACTATACTAAGTAGGAGTCTATCACTACTAGTTTTGGAATGCATGCCATGTTTAAAATCATGTGCTCATAAAAACATATGCATGTTTGAATAATCACATTCAATATCGATATTAAAAACCACTGTCAAACCGGAATACTGGTGACTTAAAGGAATATCATAATCCAAGTCGAAAGTATCATATATCATAAACATAATGATATGCATCAGATGCTCAATTGAATCCAACTCATGGATATCTGGTATGGTATGGTCGACCAACCTTATATCATGCTATATGCAATGCACATAAGTCCACAAAACCATAGGGTCCAACTATGCCTACGACCTCACCGCCGTGTGGTCCCCGGGTACCTAGGGACACAGGATCATATACCTCCACGGGGCATATGACACTTATTTGTCGTAAATCATGCAATTTATGCAATCGATTGCAAAATGTGCATGCAATGCATAAAATCTGCTCATGCTAGTATTGCATTCAAAGTCATAACCCTGCCTAGAAGCCTGACAGCCTAGAAGCCTGCCAACTTAGAAGCCTTGTCAGCTCTCTCTGGCCCACCCTCATCAGCCCGCCCTCATCGGTCAAGGCTACACTTATCATGCAATCTATGCATGTAGCACATGTCTTGGCAATATATGCGCAATGTATTTTTCAAAACCTATCCTCTTTGGGTACCTCAAAACTGCCTGGCCATCGGTACTCCAGCGTCTTTTGGCAACCCTGAAGGACATGCAATTTTTGTAAGAACTTAAATCATGCAATGTATGCAATTGTTTGCAAAACATATCTATGCATAATGTATATGCAATCATTTACAAAACATGTCTTTGCATAAAGCATTTATCACATGCATGCTGAATTAAGTCATGCTAAACAAGTCATATACTTAAATCATGCATTCTCAAAACAATCATAGTTCTTTTAAAGACTTTAATAGCGATAGAGCACCTACCTGACTAGGTTGTGCTAACCCCTTTGTCCTCGGACGCTCCTGAACATGGTTTGGGGAATCAAGGTTAGTTTGGCCTATCTTTTATGGGTTTTAGAGTGGTTGGTCTTATTACTTAGGTATTATGGGTCCATCCCTATGCCTATGGGTGTCCTAAGGTCCTAATTGGGCCTTGGTATTATCTAAGTACCCCTTGAACACCCTATTCATGAGGTCCATAAACGCGACTAGAGCATTAGTTAAACCAAAGGACATCACTCTGAATTCATAATGGCGGTATCGAGTCCTGAAGGCTGTCTTGGGAATATCTTCTTCTCTAACTCGTAGCTGATGGTACCCGGATCATAGATCAATCTTAGAGAAGACTCTGGCTGACTGAAGTTGATTGAAAAGATCATCAATTTGGTGAAGGGGGTACTTATTCTTAATGGTGACCTTGTTTAGCATCCGATAGTCTATGCACAATCTCATGGAGCCATCCTTTTTCTTAACAAAAAGGACTGGAGCTCCCCACAGAGATACGCTAGGTTGTATGAACCCTTTGTCAAGTAGTTCCTGTAACTGGGTTTTAGTTCTTTTAGTTCTGCAGGAGCCATTCGGTAAGGAGCTTTGGAAATGGGGGAAGTACCGGGTATAAGGTCAATGATAAACTCAATTTCCCTTGGTGGAGGTAGACCTGCTAAGTCCTCAGGGAATATGTCAGGAAATTCTCGGACTATCTCGACATCCTCTAGCTTTGGTTGGGGACTCTTGACCGATTCAATCTTGGCTAAGAAGAAGGGGCATCCCTGAGCAATGTGCTTAACTACTTTCATGGCAGAAATAACACACGCTCAAGAATAATCCTTTCTTCCTTGGAGGGTGAAAGTGTCTCCATTAGGTAGGGTAAATGTGACACGTTTCTGGTGGCAATCAACAAAGGCTTGATGAAAGGCTAGCCAGTCCATACCTAGGATGATGTCAAAGTCATTCATATCTAAGTGGATAAGATTGGCATGTAGCAAATGGTCCTTAATCAAAATGGGGACATCCTGGAGATAAGAATAGGTGGGAAGTGCCTGGCCTACAGGAGTCTTGACTTCTAGAGTGAAGTCTAGGTCCTGTGGTATAATGTCCAAGGATGATGCAAATTCCCGAGATATGAAAGAATGAGTGGAGCCTGTATTAAATAGAACTTTAGCAGGTGTATCATAGATAGAAAGAATACCTTCAATGACTACATTTGAAGCTTGGGCTTGACTGGAAGTGAGGGCAAAGACACGTCCTTAGCTTTTTGGAACTTGATCTTCTTTATGCTCTTGTACTTTCCTTTTTGGACAATTACTGGCAAAATGTCCTAATTCTCCACAACTATAGCAAGTGATGTTGAAAGTGGGACATGGTTTGCCTGAATGATTTCTGTTACACCTAGGGCATGCCTTCCAGTCTGGTCTTCTTCCTTTGTTTTCAAACGGTTTCTTGAAAGGTGGCCTAGGTCTAGACGACTGAAATGGTCTCTTTCCTTTATTTCTCATGGTGTTGTTGTTCTTAGTTTCTTTTATTGCCTAGTTCCTTTGATAATCTTTTTCGTATAGGGAGGCCATCTCTACGGCTTTGGCTACTGTGGAAGGTTGGAAACCTAGAACTCTGTTCCTGAGTCCTGGGTTGAGACTATCTACAACTCTTTCAGCCGCATCTTCCTTGTCAGCACAAGCACATGGTGCAAATCTTCGGAGGTTGATGAATCTACTTTCATACTGCTGGACAGTCATATTTCCTTGTTCTAAGTCCATAAATTCTTTTTCCTTTTGTTTCCTTACGTGTTTAGGATAATATTTGTCATTAAAGACCTTTTTAAATTCTTCCCATCCTATTGTTTCTCACTAATCAAAATAAGTTCTTTCTGCTATTTCCCACCAAAAGGTAGCCTCTCCCCTAAACACAAATGTGCCCATGGGTACTTTTCTTTCTTCAGCTATGTTCATGGCTTTAAATATCTTTTCAATATCAATTAGCCATTTTTCAGCCGTAGATGCTTCATCTTCTCCTGTGAATGAGGGAGCTAGTTTCTGAAACCTTTCTAACTGAACCTCAGTCCTATCTATGGCTTTATCAGGGGAAGGATCTCAGGTGGTAGGAGTTTGGCTTTGACTATTCATGTATTGTCCCATATTCTGTAGGAATTGTTGGAACAATTCAGCCATCCCATTACCCGACCCAATGGAGTCCACTGGTGGGGCTTCAGGCCTTGGAGCATTGCTTCCTTTCTTCTTAGGCATTTGTAATCACAAGGTAATTCACCAAACCTTAGTTTGTGCTATCCTATTACCCCTTACTCTTTCATGGATGAAACTTGATTATAAGTTATTCTCCTCATAACTGGGCTGTGAGTAACGTTAAACCGCGCTCTGATACCAACTATGAGGACCCGGGTTTTTATATGATGCAATTTTGATAAAAAGGCGAGATCTCTTGTTTTATAAGTATGAAATGCATGAAAATCTTTTTCGTTTTGGAAAACAATCTTTCATAAAAACCCCGAGTGTCAAAACACATTTTCAAATTGTCTAGCCATGGCTAAGTTTTAAATCAACATTATTCCCAAGAAAGTGTTAGTCACAGCCTCAGCTATTAGAGAGTAACTACAATTATGTAACATTGAAAGATAAGGTAGGGGTTTACTTACTTGCACTTAGTCTGGGTGTCTTCTGTCACAATCATTCCTTGCTCTTAAGTGTTTACTTTGTGTCTGAAAAATGTTGAGGATTGGGTGAGTATATACTATACTCAGTAGGAGTCCATTACTACTAGTTTTAGAATGCATAAGATGTTTAAAGTCATATGCTCTTTCAAAACATGTGCATGTCTGAACACTCAAAGTTCAATATCGATATAAAAAATCCATTATCAAATTGAAATACTAATGACTTAAAGGATCACATAATCCAAATTGAAAGTATCATATATATATATATCATAATATTATGATATGCATAAGATGCTTCATTGAATCCAACTCATGGATATCTAGTATGGTATGGTTGACCAACCTCATATCATGCCATATACAATGCAAATAAGTCCACGAAACCATAGGGTCCAACTATGTCCACGACCTCGCTGCCGTGTGGTCCCCAGGTAGCTGAGGACACTCGGTCATAGCCTCAATGGGGCCTATGACACATCGACCCAGTGCCGTGACACCAGTGGTAGCCCCCTATACCACATGCAATCGACGTAGGGACGTTGCCCTTTCTGCACCTGGTACCCATCCACCTAATAGTGGTAGAGGCTGCAGGCCAACCCAAACCTCTCGGCATAGCGCCCACGAGCTTATCAGCCCAAATCATAATCAGATCAAACAAGCGAAAACCTCTCTTTTCTCCAAACCTGCCCTCTTTGGGTCCCCCACAACTTCCTGGCCCTTGGCACTCCAACGACTTTTGGTAACCCTCAAGGACATGCAAGTTTTGCATGAACTTAATGCTCACAAATCATGCAATGTATGCAATTGTTTGCAAAACATATCTATGCATAATGTATATGCAATTATTTACAAAACATGTCCATGCATAAAGCATTTATCACATGTATGCTGAATTAAGTCATGCTAAACAAGTCATATACTTAAAACATGTATTCTCAAAACAATCATGGTTCTTTTAAAAAGTCTAGTAGCGATAGAGCACCTACCTGGCTAGGTCGCGCTAACCCCTTTGTCCTCGTATGCTCCTAAGCATGGTTTGGGGAATCAAGGTTAGTTTGGCCTATCTTTTATAGGTTTTAGAGTGGTTGGTCTTATTACTTAGGCATTAAGGGTTCATCGCCATGCCTATGGGTGTCCTAAGGTCCTAATTGGGCCTTGGTATCATCAGTTTTCCAAAGGTCTAGCGGCCATGCGCCACCATCCTATTCTAAGGGTCATTCTCACCTTTGATTGGGCCTTTATTAGGGATTTTATTATTTGAGTATGTCCACATCGTCGACACAGATACAACGCCTTTTGCGGCACCTCAATCGGAGCTCTAGATCTCAAGTTATAAGCTTTTTTGTATCACATGTACATAAAGCCTTTAAGAGTGAAAATGCAGAATGCTAGCGCACTGCGCGTCAGCGGCATGCGCCCCAATGGGACGTTAAGAGGCAGAAATCCTAAAATGCTAGCATTCTGCATGTTAGTGGCATGCGCCCCAGTGGGCGCATCTACAGACGTGCTGGATTTCCCACCCGTCTTTTCCTTTTGCGAGCGCATCCACAGATGCGCCCGTTCGGTTCTCTCAACGCGGTCGACGCGTTTCATTCCATCTAGAATGTCTCATTCGTTGGGGGACCGAGGCATCCTCAAGATGCCCTAGTTCGACCCTGTCGAACCAGTGCAGCCCAGGGATCGTCCCTGGGTCCTTTTTGACTCTCTAGGGCTCTATTTTGCATGATTTTTCATGCAAAAACTTAGGGAAACTGAGCCTAGGACTACTGTGAAGACGGGTTTTGAGGGATCTTGGGCATACCTGGCTCATTGCTGGGTTTTTCTCCACATTTCTCCTCTTGGTTGCTTCTCCAAAATGGGTTTTTCTCAAGCTTTTGGGCTGCCATTAGAGGCACCCAAGAGCTCTATTTAAAGAGCTATAAGAGGGTTCTTGAGGGGGCTCTCATTGCCCTTGAATGGCAGTGGAGAAACCTCCAGAATGGCAGTGATTTCTCCTCCAATCACTGCCATTCTAGAACCCTCTAGGAGGTTGAAGATGAAGGGTGCCCGTATCAAAACGGGCCCCTGTGTTTTGCAGGCTAAATCTATTTTTTAGTTAAAGTTATATTTTTGCCCCTGAACTTCAAAGGGCCATAACTTACTCATTTTAACTCCGTTTTGGGTGATTTTGGTCTTGTTGGATTCCTTTTTCCAAGACACACCTAATGGTACCATTTTCAGGATCTAATTTTTGGGTTCAGTCAAGGTGAATAGTGAAATGACCAAAATACCCTTATCTTCAAAAACTGAACTTTTCATTGCTAACTTTGGATTTTAATGTTACAAAATTGGAGTCATTACAAGTATTGACTATAAAATGTTGAAGAATGTGACTATAAAAAGATAAATATCCTTTACCATGCATTGATGATCTCTTTGATAAACTCCAATCTACTAAGGTCTTTTCAAAAATTGACCTTAGATCAGGATATCATCAATTGCAAATTAGGGACGATGATATATCAAAGTCAGCATTCAAGACTTGGTCTGGACACCATTCAGTCTAACAAATGCATCGCAATGTTTATGGATTTGATGAATAGAGTCTTCAGGGCATTCCTCAACAACTTTGTGTTTGTCTTTATAGATGATATATTGATTTACTCTACCAGTATCATAGAACATCAAGAATACTTACAAATTGTGCTAAATACACTCAAATATCATGAATCGTTTGCTAAATTTAGTAAGTGTGAATTCTGGTTGGAGAAAGTCAATTTCTTGGGTCATGTGATTTCTAAGAATGGCGTTGAAGTGGACCCAACAAAAGTTGAGGAAGTAATGAATTGGAAAAAACCTAAGACAGTAATACAAGTTCATAGTTTTCCTAGACTCGTGGGATATTACTGTAGATTCATTGAAGGGTTTTCCTGTATAGATTACCTCTAACTACATTAACAAGAAAGGGTGTACAATTCACTTGGACGGATGAATGTGAAAATAGTTTTCAAGAGTTGAAGAATAGATTGATTACGGCACTAGTTTTAACCCTACCATTGGGGGTGGAGGTTATGAAATCTACTGTGATGCTTTAGAAAAAGGTTTAAGAAGTGTATTAATACAAAATGAGAAAGTCATTACTTATGCTTCATGTTAATTAAAGAAGCATGAAATGAATTACCCAGTACATGACCTAGAACTTGCGGTTATACTATTTGCCTTGAAAATTTAGCGACATTACTTATATGGTGAAAAGTTCAATGTATTCACCAATCACAAAAGCCTTAAGTACATTTTCACCCAAGTTGACTTGAACATGAGACAATGTAGATAGATGGAGTACATCAAAAACTATGATTTCACCATCCACTACCATCTTGGAAAGGTGAACGTAGTGGCTTATACATTAAGTAGAAAGACAAGAGACTATTTACCAACATCACCATCAAATCAGCCTTTGTAGATCAAGTAATAAAAGCCCAAGAAGAGGATGCAGCTCAAAATTTGTGTAAAAAGAGTTGTTTTTACAAAGGTCCAAATGGAAGTATCCATTTCCATGAAAGACTAGTGGTTCCCTCAAGTACAGACCTGAGGAAAGAACTATTACAAGAAGCCCATCAATCAAAATTCTCTATCCACCTTGGGGGTACAAAGATGTATCAGAATTTAAAAAGAAATTTTTGGTGGGAAGGTATGAAAAGAGAGATAGGTGAATTGTCACAAAATGTGTAGCTTGTCAATAAGTAAAAGCTAAACATCAAAGACCTGCTAGAATGTTATAGACATTGAAACTTTTAAAGTGAAAATGGGATCATATCACTATGGATTTTGTGGTAGGATTGCCAAAAACATGTGAAGGTCATGACATGATTTGTCTAATTGTAGACAAATTAACAAAGTCAACACATTTCCTTTCAATTAAACAAAATCAGTCAATTGACAATTTAACTGAGTTATATGTGAAAGAAATAGTAAGTCTTCATGGAGTTCTATTATCCATCATCTCTGACAAAGATGGAAGATTTACTTCAAGGTATTGGAAGAGTGTACAATAAGCGTTGGGAACATCACTTAAATTCAGTACAACATTTCATCCTAAACAAATGGTCAGTCCCAAAAAACTATTCAAACATTAGAGGATATGTTAAGATCATGTGCATTAGTCTAGAAAGAAAATGGGGATGAACATCTTTTATTGATATGAGTTTGCATATTACAATCTTTTTCATGCAAGTATCTTGTCCATAAAACCACTGCCCTTCATAGAGAAATCATTAATTTCCAACAAAGAGATGATAAGCAATACTATGAATGTTGGTAGAGATGGAATGAATTGCTATTGAAGTGTTCCCATAATGGTTTTGAAAAATGGCAGCAAGTTTAGTACTTTTATGAGACATTGACAACTCAAAATAAATAAATGGTAGATGCAATTAGTGGAGGGGCCCTTATGATGAAAAGTGGATTTCATTCCTAATGTAAATTTTATTATCTTGGATACCTAGCCTGTATCTGACCCTAGTAGTCAGATCCCAATAATTTTTTACCTTCATTCGTGGCCATATCCAATGCCATCATCAACTGTAGGAATGATGCAATGAAACTATCTATAGGAAATATGAAAGTCAAGCTTAATGTTTTAATGTTGATCATTAGCATTTAGACCTAGACTATTCTTAAGTTGTAAATTTAATTGAAGGTTTACTTCAGATGCTAATACACCATAATCAATCTTAGATCCACTTAAGGCTTGTCTACTAGATTTTAACTATTATTTTGTTATATACAAAGCCATTTAAGAGATAAATAATCTTTTGGATGGTACACCTACAATAGATACCTATAAATAGGGCGCTCATGTGGAACCACTTTCTCCTTCAAAATTTATACAAGTCCCATCTATAGAAAAACCACCCACCCACCTTGGTCCTTAAAATATTACATGAAAATCTATAGTACTCCTACTTAGGACCTAATGAAACCTTGCATATCATCATAGCCTCCAAACTAGATAAGGAACTAGAGGCTAAGCTTCTTGATATTCTCAAAGAATATAAGATAGCTCTAGTGTGGACCATAGTAAATATTAAGGGAGATAGTCCTATTGTGTGCATGCATAGAATACACTTAGGAGAAAATTATAGACCATCTAGGGAGACACAGAGGAGATTAAACCCTCGAATAAAAGAGGTAGTGACAGATGAAGTACTTAAATTGCTAAATTTTGGTGTCATCTACCCCATACTCGACAGCACTTGGTTCAGACTAGTTTAGGTTGTTCCTAAAAATTCTGAAGTCACAATAACTAGAAATGAGGAAAATGAGTTAATCCCCACTTGGATGACGACCATGTGGAGAGTTTGTGTAGATTACCAAAAATTGAAATCGGTCACAAGTAAAGACCACTTTCCGCTACCATTCATAGATCAAATGCAAGAAAGGTTAACCGATCATAATTATTATTGCCTTATTGATGGTTATTCTAGCTATAACCAATTCCCTATAGCACTTAAAGACCAAGAGGAGACCACCTTCGCCTACTCATTTAGGACCTTCAACTATTGTTGTATGCCTTTTGGACTTTGTAATGCGCTAAGCACTTTTCAAATGTGCATATTAAGCATATTTTTTGACATGGTAGAGAGGATTCTAGAACTGTTTGTGAATGATTTCTCATATTTGAATCTTATTTTGATGAATGCTTACACTATTGTAAAACTTGTTTGTGCTAGGTGTTAGGAAAAAAAAATTAGTGTTAAATTCAAAAGATGTCATTTTATGGTTCAAAATGTCATTTTTTTAGGCCACATTATTTCACACAATGGCATAAAAGTGGATGAAGCCAGTGTATTTAACCTCTAACCTTCCTCATCCAAGGACGCTAAAGGAAATTTGCTCATTTTTAAGCCATGTTTCTTTCTATAGAAGATTCATTAAAGACTTTAGTAAAATTGCTATGCCCTTATGCAATTTACTTACGAAGGAGGCAACTTTTGACTTTGATGATGACTGCATAAGAGCATTTAACTACCTAAAGGCTAAGTTAACTTTTGCACCTATTATTTGACCACCAGACTGGAATGCACTGTAAAATAATGTGTGATGCTTCAGACTATGCACTCGGGGCTATGTTGGGGCAATGTATTGATAAACTTTGCCATGTGATATATTATGCTAGTAAGACAGTCAGTGATGCCCAACTCAATTATTCTACTATAGAAAAAGAGTTGTTAACTATTGTTTTTGCATTGGATAAGTTTATATTTTACTTGTTAGGATCTAAGGTCATAGTATACTTAGATCATGCAGCACCTAAATGTCTTCTTTCAAATAAAGATGCAAAACCTAGGTTGATCTAATGTATACTATTGCTACAAGAATTTGATCTAGAAATTGGGGACAAGAAAGGTTCTAAGAACGTAGTAGCTAACAACTTATTTAGGCTAGTTGTGGAGTCTATTAGTGAGAATGTGCTTATAATAGAAACCTTTTCTAACGGACAATTGCTGCACATTTCCCAATTACCTTGGTATGCTGATATAGTCAATTATCATGTCCCTAGACAAATGCCTAGTCATTGGTCAACCTATGATAGAAAAAGTTTAGATACTAAGGTTGCCCACTTTACTTGGGATGACACTTACTTGTTTAAGTATTGCCCTTACCATCTTATTAGGAGATATGTACCAGATAATGAACAACATAAGGTCATCTCCTTTTGTCATGATAATGATTTTGGGAGCCATTTCAGTTCTAAAAAGACAATTGCAAAGATTTTGGAGTGTGATTTTCAAGGAATCACATGCTTACTACTTAGCATGTGCTAGATCTCAATAGTTAGGAACCATAGGAAAAACAAATATGATGCTCTTAAAACCCATTACAATCATTAAGGCTTTTTGATGTTTGGGGCATTGATTTTATGAGACCTTTTTCTAATTCCTTTGGTTATTTATACATCCTTGTGGGTATGAACTATGCTTCCAAATGGGCATGAGCCATTCCTTATGTAACCAATTATCACAAGGTGGTGGTCAAGTTCTTAAAAGATAATATATTTGCATAATTTGGTACACCTGTGGCAAAGTTTGTATAGTAAGGTGTTTGAGAATTTAATGAGGAAATATGATGTTACCCACATAATTGCTACCCTTTATCATCCTCAGATAAGTGGATATGTAAAATGGTTTAAGAGAGTAATAATCCATATTTTAGAAAGACAGTCAATCCAAATAGGAAAGACTAGTCTTTGAGGCTAATGACTCTTTATGGGACTATTATACTTCTTTTCATTGTCAACTATCTAATAAATCAGAAAATGATAAGAGATTTGTATTGAATGCATTCAGTATAAGCTCATGACACATAAGTGCTCAACCATATTTTGGCTTGTTATTAATCCATAAATGTTGATAGAAAATAAATAGGCACTCCTACTTTTCTCATCAGCTTGAAGCCTCCTTATAGGTATTGACCTTAAGATTGAACTCTTGGGAAAGCTACTGCCTTCATACTATAATTGAATCCCTAATATTGATTGCTTCTTAGAGAGTACCCTTAGAGGGTTCAACTCATATAAAACTCCTATAGACATGTCACCTTAGCACTTAGTATATGAAATCCTGCCACTTATTAGTAGAATTAGAGCATAAAGCATAGTAAGCCATCAAAAAGCTCAATTTTGACTTAGGTACTACTAAAATAAGGGCAGCCCCTATGGGGTTCGGGGAAGTGGCAGAACACAAGAGCTTATAGTAGGTAGCCTTACCTTACATTTTGCAAAAGGATAACTCCATGCCTTGAACCCGTGATCTCAAGGTCACATGAAGACAACTTTTACTATTGCACCAAGGTACTATAGAAACCCACAAAAAATTCTAACTCAATGAGTTGGATGTGTTAAGGAAAGATGCATATGAATCTACCATGCTATAAAAAGATCACACTAAGAACAATAATGATAGACATTTCTTAAGAAAGTTCACATAAAAAATAATAATGATAGACAAATCTTAAGAAAATCCATCATCCCAGGACAAGAGGTCCTTTTGTATAATTCTGGATTGTTGTTATTTTAATTAAAAATTGTAAGCGCATGAATCATTTGCATAGCAAGTTCGATGTATGTCTTTTGGGCTTTGGGAAAAGTGTCATTTTATGCCGGAGCATTACAAAGCCCAAAAGGCATACGTTGATAAAAGAATTTTCCAAAGGGGCAAGTGAAGGTGGTCTTGTTCTGATCCTCTAATGTTATAAGAATCTAGTTGTAACTAGAATATCCATGTAGAAAATAGTAATAGCTATGTCCAACAAACCTCTCCAGCATTTGGTCAATGAAGCATAGAGGAAAGTGATCTTTCCTCATGACCACGTTCAACTTTCAATAGTCAATGCAAACTCTCTACCAGTGTTCATGCGGGTGGGCACTATGACCCTATATTTCCTGGGTACAACCTAAACGGGGCTGACCTAAGTGCTGTTAGAGATAGGGTATACAACACCAACATCTAGAAGCTTTAGGACTTCATCTTTGACCACATCCTCCATGTGGGGATTAAGTCATCTTTGACCTTTGCTAGAAGGTTTTACATTTTCTTCTAGGTATATCTTATACATTCATATGCCTGGACTAATTCCTTTTATGTCTACTATTGTCCACCCCATAGCACTTTTATGTTCATTTAAGGACATTTAAAAGCTTACCCTCCTGTTCATTATCTAAATCTGACACTATTATCATAGGTAAGGTTTTATTTAGGCTTAGGTATGAATATATCAAGATGTCAGGCAAGGGTTTTAGGTCTAGAGATGGTGGTTGCTCTGTCGAGGGTACCAAGACAAATTTAGAAGCTGGGAGTGGTTACACATAAGGACCTCACTTGTAGGTATCCATGATTGGGCCAGCCTCCAAAAGGTTGTTTACCTCCTCAATAGACTTGTAAAGATCAAATTCACCATTAACGTGCATGAGACAAACCTGTAGTCGGTCAAAGATGGACAATGGTAGATGAATGTCATTAATTAAACTCTCGATAAAACGGACATCATAAGAATCATCAAGTCTAAATGTTGTTTATCTGCATGAAAGACATTAAGGTTAACTTTCATGTTACTAAATGACAAATTATTACACCATTCCTACAATTAAAAATGGTGTTGGATGTTGCTAAGAATGGATGTCCAAGTATGACTAGAATTTGTTTACCAGTATTAGATATAGGTTGAGTGTCCAGTATAATGAAATCAACTGGCTAATATAACTGGTCCACCTGTATCAAGACATCTTCAACCAAACCATGGGGTATCTTGATAGATCTATTCTATAAATGCAGTGTAGTAGTAGTTGGTTTTAACTCATCGAGTCTTAGCTGTTCATAGATAGAGTATAGTAACAAATTAACACTTGCCCCTAGGTAAAGTAATGCCCTATCTATGACATGATCTCCAATAATGTAGGAAATAGTAGGACACCTTAGGTCTCTAACTTCAGTGGGGTCGAGTGTTGAATCAAAGAGCTTACCTACTTAGTGAGGAAAGCTTTCTTTTGTAAATGGAATTGCATGATCTTATTACTTTTCTTGAAATTATGCCTCTTGCATGCAGTGTTTTCAAATTAGTAGTATCAGGTCACCTAATGAGTACGATGAATACTCAACCGAATCCATTAATTTTTAGATAAGACAAAGTATGATTTAGAAAGGATTACTAATAGAATGGAGGCCCAACTTGAGTGATTTTAGAACATGGCCCCATCATTCTTGGGAGAAGATGGGTCAGCAATAGTAGAAAAATGGATCTTTGACATTGGGAAGTTATTTAAGGCAATGAAAATTCCAGAAGATAAGAAGGTTGCCATGGCCAGTTTAGTACTAAAAGGTGAAGCAGGCTTTTGGTGGGAAATGGCCAAAAGAACATACTTTAATGATAATAATGTCATACCCCAGGAAGAATTCAAATCAAGACTTAGATTTCTTCTTAGAAGTTATGACACCCATAGGCAAGTCAATTTCCACACAAACATACTTCCAAGATGTTCTGATTGTAATTGAGGGAAAACAAATGAACATAGATTTAATCCACCTAGATATGACAGCCTTTGATATCATACTCAGGATTGATTAGATACCTACCACCTTTGGTGGTTAGAGGTTGGGAGGCCAACCTTGTACATAAACAACCTCTCAGCATAGTACTCACCAAGCTCATTAGCCCGAAAAGGATTTAACATTCGATAGTCAATGCAGAGTCTCATTGATCCATCCTTTTTCTTAACAAAAAGGATTGGCACTCTCTAGGGCAATACACTAGGTCTGATGAACCCTTTGTCTAGCAACTCTTGTAACTGGGTCTTGGAAACAAAACCAGTACAAATTCTGGATAAGAAGATCAAGAAGCCATGAAGTAAAGAAATTTCATAAGTTAGAGTTCTATAGAGGAATACAGAAGTGGAATTCGAAATGAGGGACAAACACCCTAAAATTTTTATGAGTAATGAATTGTAGAATTTTGAGGACAAAATTCTTTGAAGGGGGTAATGATGTAATGACTCAAAATTTTAAGGTATTCTTATCAAATAATAGTAACACTCTTTCAATCATAATCAATTATAGTGTTTGTAATTTACGAAATTTATTTAGCTTTCTTTTTCTTGTGCAGAGCTCTTTTAATAACATGAAATAGGTTGGGATGTCTTTAATTGCATTGATCAATGAAATATTGATTTGGACATGTTTAAATAGCTCCATTAACTTGTTGAAGTTTGTTCCTTTTCTAGCCTTGCTCAATAACTGAGGCAAAGAGGCTTTAGGCACATAAGATGCCTCCACTATAGGTTCTATAGGGCTTTTCTATCTTTTCTCTTTCTTTAGTATTTTGGTTGCCTCTTTCTCCTTTGAGTGTCCCTACCCTGCCCTATTTTGTTATCAATCTAATGATTGCTCCTAAGGGTGGTTATAGACTTGGCTTAGTCATGAGGGTTAAGGTTTTGAGAACTTGACCCTATCTCAAATTAGGAATGGTTTGACTAAGGAACTGACCCTTTCCTCTATTATGTAATTCACCTAACAATTGGCTTGCTTGCATATCTAACTTGTCTGTGGCTTGCGAGCTGACATGGGCTGAATGTCTGCTATCATTTTGCAACTGGTGTAAGGCCTTTTTAATGTTGTCATTATCTTTTAAAAGTTTTTCAAGAATGGTGTGGATGTTTACCTCTAAAGATGGTTTCTTTGTTGCTGAGGTTGTTGGAAGCAAGGTGGCTAGTAGGGAACTATAGCTTTATGAGTAAAGTTTTTTGTAGGGGGTTTCGTAGATGGTCCCCCTTTCTAGTTATTCTTCGACCATAAAAAATTGGGATGCTTAGCCCATCCAGGGTTGTAGGTCTAATAATATGAGTTGTTGCTAGGTTGGTGATATGTATTTAATTTAATGCATTTTCTCAATCACTAAGATAATTGTTCAACACTCTATTTGATGGACAAGATGTGGTTATATGGAATAGGCTAGAAGATATAGCACAAACCTCTTGTGGAGGTTTAAGGGATGAGGTAGCCATAAAGGATTGAAACATAGTTCCAAGCTTGTTCGCTGTACCATCATACTTGTCCATACTTCCTAGTATAGAGTTGAGTTTATAGGATAGATCTATACCCCTTCTTGGTAGGTTGGATGTTTCTCTCTCTTTTATTTGAATAATCCTATTTCTGGAAATTATTTACTAGAGTCTAAAAGAACTCCCAAGCCTCACTCTCATCCTTTAGCATGAGGGTCCCTCCACTCGCTGCATCTATCATTTGCCTATTTTGAGACGTCAATGCCTCATAGAAATATTGAACTTGTTACCATTTTTCAAATTCATGATATGGGAACTTCTACCGTAGTTCATTCCATCGTTCCCAACATTCGTAGTATTATTCATCATCCCTTAGTTAGAAATTAATAATTTCATGATGAAGTCCATTTATTTTCTGAACAGGTAAGAACTAGCTCATAAACTTTCTAGAGAATTGGTCCCATGTATTGATGGAACTTACCTCCAAGGAATTTAACCGTGACTTAGCTTTGTCCTTAAGAGAGGATGGGAATAGCCTAAGCCTAATAGAATCATTTGAAACATTTCAGGACTTGAATGTGGTGCAACTATCAAGGAATTCTTTGATATGTAGGTAGGGGTCTTCTCGATCTCGACCATAAAAAGTGGGGAGCAATTGTATGACTCCCGACTTTAACTTAAAGTGGTCTACGTTTGTAGAAGGTAAAGCTATGAAGGATGGGGTGTTGAGTTGTAGTAGCAAATAGAAATCTCTAGTGGTCATATGCTCAACTTCTACTAGGGGTTCAACTGTGGGGATATGAACTTTGTTTCTTTTCCCTTGTCTTAGGTTGTGTTGAATCTCTAGGTTCAAAAGGTGTTAGTTTGAAGATCTGAGATCGACACCCTTGCATAAACTATCCTACACTAAATGCCCTGATCTAATGATAAACCTAACTCTAAATGATATACATTCAAATCCTAATAAGCACTGATCAAGGAATGTTTTGATTATCTTTGTTTAGTACATAGGTGGTAGCTTCTTTAGACCTAAATCTAGACTACTTCTCCTTTTGTCCAAATTTGACTACTGCTTACTAGTTAGGTTTTGCTCAAAAGTGGTTAATACAATTCCCATGTTAGGAGGCGCATTGACCTCAATTAGTATCAATGGAAGGCATGGGAAAATCACTTGGATTTTACGACACCCACTATAATCACAATGCTCAGAAGCCACTTGAGTGACAATAGATCTTGTTCTTCTTAAAGGATCCTATGAGGTCGATACCCTATGTTTCTTCCTAATTGATTTTAAATTTAAATTCAAGGGTTAGGATTGTGGCATACAAGGATATTGATTGATTCCTAGGTAGGAGAAGGAGCAGGTGATGAAATCCAGCCCTTATCTTATAAAGGTTCCTATGGGGCCCTTACTATCATTAATTTCATTCCACGATAAAGCTGTTAATATGCAATTCAATACAAAAGCAACCTAATGTTACCTATATGTATCCAACCAAGGTTAGTTAGGTGCTCTAATGCAACAATCCTAATTAAAGATGCAATAATTATCAATGAATGGTCCTATTCTATATGAATTATTCTAATACTCAAATGCAAATTATCCTAAAAATTTAAAATTTGAGTAAGAGATACTCATAATGAGAGGTCTAATGATGATTAAGTGTGAGCCACCATACCCCACACTTACCTTGTATTATTATGATCCATTAAAAATTAAATAATAAAGAAATTACAATTTATAATGGGCCACACAACAAGCTTTACTCTATTCTAATTTAGGAAAGTAATAAAACCTAATCTAAGATGATGAAGTCATGGTCCAAAGGATTGTTGCCACTCCTTTACCAATTTTCCTCATATAAAAATCAAAGAAATATGGTCAATATTAGGAAAATGGAAAATATACACAAAAATGAATAAAAAACCTAATATAATGCACTCTAAACTTGGACTAAAGGAAAATAACCTAAAGTATTGAACACCACACAATTTGTTGGAACTCCCTAATAACAGCCCAAAAACTTGTTGTTGTTTTAAATAAAACTCACAAGCACATGAATTGTTTTCAATATAGAATGCTAGCGTGGTCGATCCCATGAGGAGTTGAACTAATGTGATGCTAGTAGTCCCTACTTTAAGCTATCTAACATATCCAAAATCCAAGTGAGTTTTGACCTAAATTAAGAATGAAAATTAAAACATAAAATTAGAAATTAATAAAAATCAAGAAACATGTTAAATGGGAAACTTTCTTAAAACATCTACTTTCTAAAACTAAAACTTTATTAAATTGAAAACATCTAATTTTATGACTTCCCTAATTAAAAACTTTCCTAAAATGAAATTTATCAACTTTCCTAAGTTGACTATCCTAAACATGAATTTAACAACTAATTTAAGGACAACTTGCCTTAGCAAACTACTTTTCTAATTATGCAAAACTAAGAAAACTAAGCAACCAAATCAACTATTTTAACAATTGTGAAAAAAATAATTAATTTCCAAACTAATGGAATCTAACTACAACTAAACAAGAGAAACAAATGAAAACAATCACTAACAACAACAAAAGGAAAACAACCAAATTAACATAGATGTAGCCATGGAATGGTATACACAATTTATTGGATAGGAGTGGGTTTAATCAACTACTTTGGAAACCTAAGCATGCAATCTATATCTAACATTAACTAAGCTATCTAACAACCTAACTGGGTTCTGGAAAATCAAGTGAACATGATTGTATAGTGTTGGAAATTAACATAAACCATTCATGCAAATAAATTCCAGCAGTAAAGCAATTGAAACATTCAATGGCTAGAACATGTAAAAATGGAATTACTCACTTCTAATGCATTCAAACATTCAAGAACGAAGTTAATTAACTGCTAGACACAAACAAGAATTGAAAATTCCAACTAATCTCATTGAATTACATCCAAAAGTCACCAACATAATACTCCATGCATGTAGTCCAAATTTGAAACTTAAATGCTATTATAATGATGTTCACATAATCTCAATCACTCCTTAATTACAAGCCAAATTATTCTTTGATTGTTCCACCATTCATTCATGAACAAGTATGTTTGGAATCAACGGAGAATCCTATGGAAAACTAAGGCAACAACCCAATGGATTTTATGCAACCAAAGCTCAAAAATTAAGAGGGCTAAAAGAAAATAAAGATGCAATGAAAGATAAAGGACAAAACTAGATTCAAGGTGACTTACCTTGGTTGTCACTTCAATGGAAAACCAGCCTTAAATCTTAGTTTAAAAGCAAGGAAAGATGAAGGAAAAACAAGCAAACTAACATGAAAAGAAGTAAATTCCAACAAAGAGATTAAGGAGGCTAACCAACCTTCAAAGATGAATCAAAACTCCAAAAATCCTAGATTGAACATTTGAGGAAGAAGCATATACCTTGGAAGGAAGTGGTATAACCCCAAGGACTCTTCAAAACAACAAGCAAGAGGAGAAAAATAGGCTTGAAGCAAGTGGGTGTCTCCTTCCTATGCAGGAGACGTATTTTCCTAAGTGAGAAAAGTATGTCTTTTGCTTAGTTTTGGGCTGGTTTTATAAGTCTTCTCCTTTTTTTCCTAGGGTACACTAATACTAAAGTATGATGGGAATTAAATAATATCAAATTGATTGGCTAGGATAGGGGAAAAGGGTAGATATCAAATAGGAAAGTGTGGAAGGGAGTTGGCTGCCTTAAGGATGGGAGTAGGTGGGAGACCACCTTTTTAGGAAGGGGCATCTTCCCCCTTCCAAAATTGTTGAAACCTCCATGTTTTAGGAAGGTGAGTGGGGATTGGTTGGGGAAGATGTGGAGGGTGTTAGGTGGAGAAGTGTGGTTTGTTGGGAAGTTTCCAAAGAAGTGGAATGAGATAAAATTTTGGAAATTCGGAGTGCATCTTAAGGGTGAGGTGGAGATTAAGGAAAATTTGAGAAAAAGTAAGAAACACACTAAAAATGGAATGCTCTTATCCCATTGGTTCACATGAAATTTTATTTTAATAGATTTTCCCTTAATTATCTTCAAAATATCTCATGGATAATTCTCTTAATCTCATCCAATCTTAGCCTTCCATTTAGCTTAGCATGATGGCTTTGATGGCTAACTTTGAAGGCTACATTAGCTAAGCTTCATTACTAGCTTAGGAAGCTTTCATGCTTGTCTTCTTAGCTTCAACCATTGTCTTTAGTGTCTTGTATGGTTTGGATTTAATTCCTTAGCTTGCCACCTTCTTTCATAGCTTATATGGTTAAGGTGGCTTCCATGCAAAAGTGGTGGGAATGCATGGCTTACTTCATGGGCCCACTTTGGCCATTTTAGCTCCTTTAATCACATCCATTACTGGTCCACAAGATGATCTTAACCTTTGGCTTATGTTGAAGTGATGATTTGAGGCTTTGACTTGATCTTCTAATCTTGATCTTCAATTTCATTATGATCGATCTCGGCAATTGGATCACCATCTTACTTCCAACAAAAAGTAAAAAATCCTAATTAAATCATAGAAAATCATGATTAATCACATACTTATCTTAGACTAGCTTCTACACTTACAAAATAACAAACTTTTGGCTTATTAGGTGAAAAATGCTTGTGTTACTAATTTTGGTCTAAAAATCCTAATTTACCCCTATAAGTTGTAACTAATTGGTTTTTTTTTTTTTTTTTTTTGCAAAATTAAACACTTATCATAGATTTCATCAATTTTCAAGAAAACTTAGATCTCTATGGACTGGACTCTACATTGTACATATTGTTTATCTTTACGTGACCCGTGCGATAGAAAAGGATGGAGAGATCTCTAAAGTTAATGGACAAAGATTGAAACCCTTCTTAGAGACTATCATCTTTTTAAGTGTTATAAGTGATTGCATATTTTTCTTTTGCGATCATTAATTTTGAAAGATCTTACTATTCTTTGTTTTGGTCAAAATTCCAAGAACTAAAAGGAGTACTAACTTTGGTTCCTAAACATATTGAATTTGATAGGTTTTAACAAACTTAGGAAATGATGTAGGCCATCCTTGTTTTAGCCCAAAGACATAAAGCCTACCCAACACATTATACCACTAGTGAGACCCTCTGAGCCTTCTTAGTAAGCCTTTTTCTTTTCAAAACCATAGGAGTACTAACTTTGGTTCCTAAACATATTGAATTTGATAGGTTTTAACAAACTTAGGAAATGATGTAGGCCATCCTTGTTTTAGCCCAAAGACATAAAGCCTACCCAACACATTATACCACTAGTGAGACCCTCTGAGCCTTCTTAGTAAGCCTTTTTCTTTTCAAAACCATACCCTCACCTTAAGGAACCCCCATAAGAATATCCATTACCTACCTTTAAAAAAATAAGTATAGATGGTAAAAAAAAGTAGATAAATGACAAAAGTCAAAGAAGTGAAAAACATACAACACCCTTTCCCTGTAAAAAAGTGTTACTTCTCAAAAATACAAGGAAAAGTGAAAAAGTTATCAGAGAAAGAAAAGTTGAGAAAAGAGAAAGGAAAAATAGCAAAGATATTCACTTCAAATATAGTTAAAGAAGAAAAGTTGTCCAACATTTAATTGAAGACTGCTACTTAGATTCGAAACTTTGAATCCTTGTACCCTTTTTTTCTGAACCCCACCTAAGGCTATGTTTCAACCTATTTGAAGATTTATTGATCTTAAGGTGGAAGATAGCCTTGCTAAGGTTATAATAGGAATGAACTAAGGTGAACTATTCTTTATGATCTTTGTAATGGCATCCACTCTAAGGGATCACATTTTCTTTTCTCATTTATGCTTAAAAGAAATTGTGTAAACTATTAGGCATACTGGATTCAATCACATAGGGAGAAATTTGTTTGATCCTCTTCTCTAGAGCTCTATTCCAAGTGTATACTAGTGAGAAATTGAGGTCAAGATATCTTTTCAAAGAAGTTATAAGCATTTCTATTTAGAAGTCATAACCTATGTAATTGTACACACACATGCCTTATAGGATTTTGTGGTTGTATTCACTACAAACCCTTATGAGGCCTAATCATCCACTAGGGGTGACCTAGGTGTTTAAGGGCTTATTGTATATGCTAAATGCAGTTGTAAGTACCTATAAAAATGACAACTACTTTTGTTTTCATGATTTTTTGTACATTTTGCTTGGGATTAGAAAAATGATCACTGGGGCAAAAACTTGGAGCAGCTTTAATATTACTCACAAGCACACAAATCAAATAAATATTGCATGCCAGAAAGGTTAAAACCATGAGGAATCTCACAAATTTGTATGTTCGATGGATCTAATTTTAAGTGATTAACTTCAGCCAAAGAGAGAGATTGAATTGATTTGAATTTAAATTTAAATTAGGAAAGTAATTGCATGAAATTAGAAACTACAATTAAAGGAAACTGGATAAAATTATAACTACGCATTGGAATTAGAAACTTACCTAACTAAAATTCACTTAATAAAATAAACTAATGCGAAAGAATCATGAATTAAACAAAGCAACTAAATTAAGAAAACTTTCTTAATCTAACACTTTCCTAGATAAGAAACATTCTAAAGATGAAACTTTCTAAAACTCAAAAAGGAAACATTCTAAATCTAAGTTAAGATGCAAACAACTAAATAAAAAATAATAAACCAATATTATTTAGCTAAATTAACCAAAAATAATTAGAAAATTAACCAAAGATAAAGAGGAAATTAATTGGTACCATGCGCATGATCCATGGATTGTGTGCATGGTTCATAGGTTGAAAGATGACAATATTTGATGCTTTAATGCAAACTACCATAAAACCTAATCTATGAACTCAATAAATAACCTAAAAATCTAAATGGGTTCGTAAGGATTCAACCAAATAAGATGTTTAGATGGCTAGAAATAATGCATAAAAATTAAAGAGAAAAAATCCAAATTTCAAGTACTTAAGAACATCAACTTAAATCAAGCATATTAAGCAACTAAAAAAATAATTTTTATACAAGATAATAACCAGATCTAAAGTATTTTAATAATGGAAGCATTCAAAGACAAGAATCCTCAAAGAATTTCATTGTATTAATGCCAAATTACATCAAAATTCTACACATAATAAGTGTAGATATCTGGAAATTGGGCAGGAAGCTAAGCCATAAAAATTAACCTAAACAAGAAAAAAACCTCAATATAAAGTTTCTAATAATTATGATGACATACAAAGAAAAAATATAAAGGAATACAAGAGAAAATATGTCCAAAGGGATGAACCAAAGAAAGGAAAAATCAAGCTTAAAACTAGATGAATCTAAGGAGAAAAATGCCTAACTCAAGTAACACAATCAATGATCTAAGCTTCCTTGTCTCTTAGCTGTCACTACCATAGAAGATTGAAATTTTATCTTTGATGAATGAGTAAGAAAACTAAGGGAATGGAAAAAAAGAAATAAAGGGAATGCAACGGTGGAACAAGGTTTGTAAGACTAGAAAACTAAAATAGTGAAAAACTATGGCAATGAAAGGAGACTACTAACTTGAATTGGAGAGAAATTTACAAGATAAATTACTAGAAATATAAAGGAAAAAATTACCAAATAAAACCAATGTCCAACTCCAAAGAACATCAAAGAAGATTGCTATGTTTCAATGTTGTCTCACCCAACCTCTACTTAGATGACAACATGGAATCCATGGTGAATTTATAAATGGCTGAGTTTGTAACTTAGGAAAGGCTAAATCAAGGAGGAAGGAATATCTAGATATATGGTTTTGAATGAGGAATGTTAGATGGAGAGTGAAGGAGGAAAGTCAGGTCTTAGATGGCATAATTAAGATATCATGTCAGGGGCAGCCATCCTTTTCTTAAGACGGAGGTGTGGGACTCCTTTCTTTTGAATGGTGATTGGATACAACAGAGAGAATAATGGAGAAGAAAATAAGTTGGAAAGGTTAACAATAACCTAGGGTTTGGTGTGCTTTGATTGGACATAGATCTAGAGGTTTCCTAATTAGAAAACCACCAACATTAACAACTAAGCAAGGAGGAGGCATCACCTTCTAGGAAGGTAGCTCCCTCCTTATATAAAACAAACATGGAACCCTAGTTTATTTGGTGGAAAAGGTTACAAAACTGACTATGAAAGTGGGGTTTTCTCTCTTGATGGGTCCCTCAATCCAAATAATCTTACCTTTTACAATTCTCTCTTAAAATCCCTTACAAATCACTTTTAACATGGGATAGTTGCTTGTTTTGATGCTCCAATTGTGTGGCTCCATTTAGCATTCATCCATGGCTTCATGGTTAACTTTGAGGGTTCATTCCTTGGTGGCTTAAGTGGCTTCAATGCTTAGCTTCAAGGCTTGAGTAGCTTGGCTTCCTTAGGTTGACTAGGAAACCTCATGTATGGCTCTAATTCTCAAGTAAAGTGGTGGAAATGCATGACTTTTACATGTATGATTTTAATCGCCTTTGCTTTCTTCCAATTTCTTTGGGGGGCTCCACCCCCACACTCTTGACAAGGGTGCATCACCCCCAACTGTTAATCTTAATTTAAAATCAAGTAGCAAGAAACCAAGGTTTTGAGCTTGTACCCTTTTTGAAAGAGTATATATATATATATATATTATTATTCTAGTGGGTTTTGAGCATCATGGTTATAGTTGATACACAAAATCCAAGTGATTTTTTCATGCCATTCATTGATGGTTATTAAGGTCTAAATGTCTCCTTCCATGAGAATTGTATTAACCACCTTAGGTAGGATATAATTGGTAGGCAATGGTCAAGCTTTGACAAAAGGAGGAGATGTCTACATTTAGGTCTAAAAGCTACCACCCTACATGTTATCAAAGATAAAAAATTCAGCTTATTAATAGTCTATTGGGGATTGATTATGCAACATTTTGAATTAGGAGTCACATTTCATTAGGACACATCATTTAGTTAGGGTTTTTCATATTCACATAAAAAAAGGAAGAGTACTCATTCTTCGTATACAACAATTTACTTTGTTGTATGTAAAGTTGAGTACAATGACCTATCAAGCAAGGGATAGTCTACCACCAATGTCATACTATTTCACTCCTAAGCCATTACATTATGAGCATATGTATGAGATAGAGACAAGAGATACTCATGATCTATCTAATACATTTGATAGAATGGCCACTATGATCAAGAGGATAGAAAGTCTAATGAATAGGTTCAATGCTTTAGAAAAGATACTAAGTCATATAAATAGCGTCAATACAACAATTCTACAACTATTCTAACCCACAATATCCCACTACATCATGGCCATCTAGCTCCAGCTATGATGGATATTGTTAGGAACAAGTGGATGCACCTAGTGCATTCCTTGAACCTTGTAATCACTATTACCCTAAGACAAACTGCCAAGATTTTATGGGATGGGCTAGGCATCACGAACAACCATGGTCTCAACATTACCAATATTAGTAAGAACCATCATGATCTCTCCCTAATCCACCATATCAAAACTATCCACACTATTAGGGACAGCCATCAAGAGTTCAACCTACTCAAACCTTTTTCAATACCCCAATGCCACAACAATATTAGCCACATGTGTCATTTCCTAAGAAACAATCTTTAGATGAGATCCAAATTAGTGAAGAGACTCAACAATTGCTTGGATTTGACCACAAAAAATTTATGGTTGAATAGTGTGAATAGGAAGAGAAAATGAAATCAATATTGTAAAATAGTGATAGAAACATTGATGAAATTATAAAAATACCAAGGAAATGAAATGAATGAGGGAAGAGAGTGAAAAAGCACATGAAGGAATTTCTAAGTGGGAATTACTATTCATTCCTCCTAAACCTTAAAGTTTTTCACCAACCTTGATCATTGATACTAATCATAGGATGAAAATTTCTTATGATCATAATGAGCCACAAAGTCCACAGCCATCCATGCATACCTCCATCTTCTACCCATTGGAATCTTATCCTGCTCCTTGTTGCAATTATGATGAAGAGACATCCATTGATGAAGAGAATGAATCCTTAAAAAACTCCAACTCATACAATTCATTTCCTACTTATTATTATGACTTTAATGAAGGCACATCCATTAAGGAGGTGTAAAAATTGATAGAGATTGTGCCTTTAATGGATACTTCTTAGGGGCAAGACTAAGTAGAACCCTCTACAGAGCCTAAAATGCAAATTGATCATTATATTGTAAAAGATGTAGCCAATTGGGACCTTTGTTTGATCAAACACTAGATAGTAAAGTCAGCTCTCCTAAATCAACATTAACTACCTATAGGGTATATATCAGAAGTCAACAAGGATTTAAGCCCCACCATTACTCTTCCTCTAGTAAAACAAGAACAACCTTTAGGGAAATACAAAGTTGTTTAATCCCCAATTTTAGGAAAATGTAAGGGAGAAGGAGGAAAAATATGTGCTAATTTCAATGGTAACTATCATCCTCAATTTTGGTAAAAAATGGAGCCATTCATCTCAAATTGGTCCTCAGAAATTTAAATTCAATGTGGTCTTTAATCTTATTACCACCCAACATTTCGAAGTGGAAGATGTATATTTACTACCATGAAATTCTTACGTGGAGTGAGAAATTCTTCTATTGTTAGAGTTAGGATTAGGAAAATTAGTTAGTTTTAGAGTAGATTAGTTAATCTAGTATGGATGAAGATGTTAAACATAGCACTCACTAGGAAGCAACCCAAGGTTTTTAAAGAATCTCATTATTCTGCATTACCCATTCTTCATTTGGGGTCCTATATTTTTATACAATGGGGACAATGTTTAGTTTAGGTTGGGATGGGGGGGGGGGGGAAAGATGTGCATGAGATATCTAGTTTTCTTTATATCTTTGAAAAAATTTTTTGAAATTTTTTAAGTTTTTCAAAAGTACTTAAGGGCGAGTCCCTTTATTGATGATACTTAGATTGTTTGAAGTTTATTCTTTCTCCTACTTTAACTTCTTAATAGAAATTCATATGGTTAATTATACATTTTATTTGTGTCTTAAGGATTTTATGGAAGTTAAATCTTGGAATACACTTACACATAGCACATAAGTCTTGACTAATATATGGATGGCTTAGAGGCCCTGACAAAATTAGTGAAGACCTACATGCCCTAGTGAGCTGTAGTGACTACCATCTTTCTTAGCGTTATGTATAATTCCCTATTTTCTTCAACAAACTTTACATGGAAGATACCAATATCCTTTATTTTGGTCAAAATGCAAAGAATCAATAGGAGTACTAACTTTCTTTCATGGATATTTATTGAATTAGATAGGTTTTAACCGAAGAAATGATATAAGCCATCCTTGTTTAAGCTTAGACACACAAAACCTACCTAGATACTATACAATTAGTTGGACCTTTGAGCCTATATGAAAAACCATTTTCTTTCTTAAATCCCATTTACTCTAATCCAAAGAAAACCTACTAAAATATAAATGCCCACGGCCTATCTTCAAAATTGAGTAGTGATCATAGAAGAAGTTTAGAAAAGGACAAAACTCAAAGAAGCAAAAGATATTAGAGGTGTATAGAAAAGTGTTTGTTGATTGTTTAACCGCAAGTACACGGGCTATTGTAGTATAGCTTGTGCAAGTACGGGTCGATCCCACAATGACTTGATTTAAAATGATGTAGTTTCAATAAAATCTAATTATTTAAAAATAAAAATAAATCACTCAAAATTAATAAAATTATTAAAATGAGAATCAATGTTCAGATCTAATAAACTTCTCAAAAATACAGAATTCCCAGTTCTTAAAGAAAACAAACAAAATCAAATAATGAGAAAAAACTACTTTCCTAGATCAATCTTCATCAAAATCTTCACTTCTAGTCTTCTAAAAGTTGATCTGCCTTTACAAATATCTTCAACACATTCTTGATTAGTGATCCACCGATCGGATTTGACAGATTCTTCAAAATGGTCAAGATCTGGGCTAAATTGTGATTTCAAGATTTGGATGGCTCAGATTGATTTTTGGATTTCAGATAGAAGATCAGATGTGTTGGTTATGTCTAGAGATGTCCTAAGAATGACTCTATAAAATTAATTTGAATTCCGTTGAGAAACAAAGGAGAAATTGAGGATTTGGTTTTGATTAAGGCTAACTCTTTGAGAGGTTAGGCCTTAATTAATCTGATTCAAATTAGGTAGTTCCTGGATAAGAAAAAGATGGATAAAACAGAACTGGAATAACTGGGACATAGATATAAATAAACTGGGGACACAGACGGAATTAACGGATGAAAAACAATGTAATGCAGCGAAAAAATCTTTTATTTGAAATTCAATTTGAAAACCCCGAGTGTCATTTGCTTTCACAACAACCAAAGTAGTCTTTGAAAAACTTCAGAAAATCATAAATGTTTTCCCCAGGTCTATCCAGTCACAACACACAGCTCAACTGTAAATAAATTCCAATACATGTCCAAAGGGTAGAGAGTTTACTCACATGTATAATTGTCTCCTTTTTAATTCACTTGCTTGTAGCACTAATATCTCCTGAGGCGTCTTCTATTTGTGAGTGGAACTATCCTGAAAAATGTTAAGGATAGGGTGAGTATATACTATACTCAGTAGGAGTCTATCACTACTAGTTTTGCAATGCATGCTATGTTTAAAATCATATGCTCT
This sequence comes from Warburgia ugandensis, assembly GCA_035236585.1. NCBI lineage: Eukaryota > Viridiplantae > Streptophyta > Magnoliopsida > Canellales > Canellaceae > Warburgia > Warburgia ugandensis. Next base: position 49,208,629 of record CP141133.1, on the reverse strand, counting down.
TTAAAACATGTGCATGTTCGAACAATCATGGTCAATGTCGATACTAAAAACCACTGTCAAATAGGAATACTGACGACTTCAAGAATAGCATAATCCAAGTCGAAAGTATCATATATCATAATCATAATGATATGCATAAGATGCTCCACTGAATCCAACTCATGGATATCTGGTATGGTCGACCAACCTCATGTCATGCCATATGCAATGCAAATAAATCCTCAAACCATAGGGTCCAACTATGCCCACGGCCTCGCCTCCATGTGGTCCCCAGGTACCTGAGTACACTAGGTCATAGCCTCCACGGGGCATATGACACGTCGACCGAGTGCCGTGACACCAGTGGTAGCCCCCTGTACTACATGCAGTCGACGTAGGGACGTTGCCCTTTTTGGGCGTGGTACCCATCCACCTAATAGTGGTAGAGGCTGGAGGCCAACTCAAATCTCTCGGCATAGCGCCCACGAGCTTATCAGTCCAAATCATATCAGATCAAACAAGCGAAAGCCTCTTTTCCAAAACCTGTCCTCTTTGGGTCCTTCACAACTGCCTGGCCCTCACAATTGCCTACCCAGCGTCTTTTGAGCACTCAAGCGTCTTTTGGTAACCCTCAAGGACATGCAATCTTTCAAAAACTCAATGCTCACAAATCATGCAATATATGCATTTATTTGCAAAACATATCTATGCATAAGGTATATGCAATTATTTGCTAAACATATCTATGCATAATGTATATGCAATTATTTACAAAACATATCTATGCATAAAGCATTTATCATATGTATGTTGAATTAGGTCATGCTAAACAAGTTATATAACTTATACTTAAAACATGCATAAAACAATCATGGCTCTTTTAAAAAGTCTAGTAGCGATAGAGCACCTACCTCAACTTCTCCTGGAGTCGCGTCCTTTAGCACTCAACCCGTCCCTGGGTCTCATTTATAAACTCCTGGGTATGAATGGATACAAGGAGTCCTTATTAATTTTAATCTATTGAGACATTAGACCGCTAAATCTGCTGTTTAGGGTCAATGGTCCTTGCCTAATTCATTGCCAGGCTAGATCCTATGATATGGATCTACTTTCTAATAGTTAAACTCTTGTAATTTATCCTTTAATCCTAATTTTTAAAGTCTTATAAGGTCTGCGTGTCCCAGTTCCCAGGACACTCGTGCATTCTGGTTGGACCATGACCGTCTCACATGCGTGCTCGCCTAAAGGTCGTGCCAAGGACCGCATTTTGCACATGCACATGCTTTCTCAAGTGACGCACTATGATGTGCATCATTGAACGGATGCACCTTGTAGCATGGCGCGTCTCAGCTCCCAGGGCACCCTGTGCACCCTGGTCGAGCCAGGACCCGTGCCCCATGTCACGCACGTACCCGAAGGCCACACTTGGGATAGAGTACGCATTGCTGTACACCTAGAACCCGTCCCAAGGACCCAGTCCCAAGTGCACATGGTGCTTGACGTCCCTAGGATGTCATGTTCGTGCACAGCCAGCTAGAACTGGTCTTGGGGTGTTTTTCGGCCAGGAATTCCGGCTAGAAAATAGCCAGATCCGGCATGGATCCTGGGCCTGGGGGAGGTGAAATGGAGAGACAAGGTAAGGAGGGTCTTACCTATAGCCTGGGGATGCTCTTCTTCCCAATGGGTGCGCCTGCTGATCAAAATTTTGTGTTGTCCGGAAACCAAGAGGGAAAAACCCCAATGTCGAGCAAGATTGTAAAAGGGAAGAGAGGGGAAATGGGGAAAATGGCAGTGGCCAGCCTAACTTGGGCCTGGCCGTTACCAGAAAATGTAGAGGGACAGGTTTCCGGTTTTTTTCGAAAATCCTAGTCCAAAAGTTGCTAGAAAACTCGTGTTTTTGGAGGGAGGAGATGGGGCTTTTTATAGCCTTGCTGTGACGATGCTGCCAATGGCGGTGCCGCCCTTGGCGGTGGCAGAATCTTCTAGAAAAATCAGGATAGAGGGTTTCTGGAGGGTTCTTGAGGTTGAAGACAACGGGGGGTGCTGTTATCAAAACGGCCCCCTATGTTTTTCGGCCTTTTTTGTTTTTTCGTTTTTCTATTTAATTTCCAAAAATACCCCTATCTTTAAATGGCTGTAACTTCTTCATTCAAACTCCGTTTTGGGTGATTTTTGAGGCATTGGATTCCATTTTTTGAGTAGAATGTAATGGTGCTAAGTTTCCTCACAAATTCATTCATTTACTATTTTAAATAAAGTGAAACTTTTAACTCAGTTTATTTCCTATAGAATGTCCAATTTTTGTTAAAAGTAGTGTAAATTACTTGGGCATTACAAGAACCCGATGAAGAAGGGAAACCTAAGGAGGGAGAAGAAGAAGAGGGAAGAGAAGAGAAAAAAATTGGGAGAAAACCCAGCTTCCCCAATCCGTGCGGTGAAGGAGAAGGAGAGCAGAGGAGAGGAAAATGATGCCTGGGGCAGGTACTGGTATTGGAAGAGGTGATATGGGCATAGGAAAATGATGCTTGCTAAGCAGGCTGAGGCAGAAACGATCCGGGCTTTAGCTTTGACCGGTGAAGATGACAAAGGCGTCAAGTGGAGGGCTGAAGTGAAGAAGACGATGGGAGGTTTGGGCGTGCGACTAGTGGAAAATTTGGGCGTTGGATCGCCGGTGTGGTGCGTAGATGGGAAACTCGAGCTGGGCCAGCCGGTGATCTGGGTTTGGTGGTTAGGAGAAGTGGTGGGACTGGCTGGTGTGATGGAGTCGTGTTGTGAGGGAGAGATAGGGAGACAATGCAGCATTGGAGTGGTGCTAGAGTGAAAGAGAGGAACAAAGAGATGTAGAAGAGAGTGGAGATAGAAGGAGAATGAGAGAAAGAAGAAGAGAATAGTTTGGGAAGTGGGGCAAAGGTTGAAGAGAAGGAGAAGTATGCAGGCCTGTCTAGTGGGGGTGAGAACAAGAGAGAGGGACGGTGAGAGAAGGAGAAGTAGAAGAGAGAAAGAGGAGGAGAAGGGAGAAGTGGGAGAATGGAGAGAGTTGGGTACGGTTGGGAAAGAGAGGAAGATGAGGGGAGGAAGTGGGTAAGAAGGAGAAGAAGAGCGAGAGAAGGAGAGGAGTCGAAAATCTCATGGTGCCTGGGTTGTGCGTTAAATAAAGAGTAGAAATGAGAGGGAGAGTAGAATAAGGAAGGAAGAAAGAGATGGGAAAGAAAGGAGGAAGACGGCTACGTGAGAGTGAGGAAGGGAAAAAGAAAAAGGAAAAGGAAAAATAAAGAAAAGAGAAAAGGAAGGAAAAAAGGGAAAAAGGAAAAGGAGGAAAAAGAAAAGAAAGGAAAGAAAGAAAGAAAAAGGAAAAAAGGAAAAAGAAAAAGAAAAGGAAAGAAAGAAGTTGGGGAAAGGGTTTCCTTTTTCTCCATGATTTCAAATTTAGCTCCATTGTCTTCTAGGAAACTATCACATCCATCTTCATGGGTGATCTGGTCCATCCATTGCCCTTTAAGATGATCTGCACCGTTAACTTTTAATCGTATCCATCCGTGTGTCCTTTGGTTGATCTGCAAAAGAAAAGACTAAATTAGAATCATCTGAACCATACATTAGTCATTTAATGAACTGTAATGATCATCTGACCGTTGATTTTGACAAATTAAGGTTTGGATGGTCAATTGGATTTAAATTCAAAGTCAAGCTATGTTTTGTAAAATTGAACGGTTAGATGATCTAATTGAATGCTAAATTAGGGGTATTTTGACCAAAATTAAACACTTAACAGTGTTCCTTCTCAAGAAATACAAGGAAAAGTGAAAAAAGTGGTAGAGAAAGATAAAGAAAAGAAAAAGTAATGAAGAAAAGAGAAATGAAAAAATAGAAAAGATAATCACTTCAAAAGTACTTTAAAAAAAAAAGTTGTTTAAACAAACATTCAGTGTAAGATCTTTACTTAGATTTGAACTTTAAGAGGTTATACTCTTTCCTTTAGAACCTATCCCAAGCCTACATTTCATCCTACCTAAAGACTTATTGATCATAAGTGGATGATAGCCTTAATGAGAATATAAATAGGAAGGAATTATGGTGAACTATTCTTTACTATCTTAGTAATGGCAACTATTCTAAGGGATCATTTTGCTTTTCTCATTAGTGCCTATTAAGTTATGTGAGCCATCAGTCTTATTGAATTTGGTCACATAATGAGAGAATTTTGTTTGACCCCATTTCTTGAAGATCTTTATTTCTAAGTGTATACTAGTGAGAATTTGAGGTCAGGACATCTTTCCAATAGAGTATAAGCATATCTATACACACATACATTTTGAGATTGAATTGGAATAAAATGGCTATGGTATGTGTGTAACTCATAGAATTTTTCATTCATCTTTATTAAGTTGTTAAAGTAAGTAGAGTGCTAAAGGATGCGAATTTTTTGAGATATAAAGGACTTAGCTATATTGAATTTTGCGGGTATATTTACTATTTACTACAAACCATCATGAGGCTCAACCCATCCACTAGGAAGTAAACTAGGGGTTTAAGGGCTTGTTGCATATGCCAAATGCAATCACGAGTACCTATGAAAATGGAAGCACATTTATTTTCATGATTTTTGCATGTTTATCTCAGAAAGAAAAATTCTTGTTGGGGATGTGATAAGTTCTTAATTTTGTGTAAAAAGTAAGTAATTAGTAGCCCATGAGTTATAAATTGCAGTGTTATTTTTAGGATATTTTCATAAATATGTATCACATGCATTTCTAACCTAATGATTCAAAAGTTTATATTTTGCAAGTCAAGAAGTAGATCTAGAGTAAGTATGTGAATCATCATCATTTTTTAGAATTTAATAAGGGATTTGAATTTTTTGTAGGAAGTGACAAGATGATTTGTAACCTATATTGTGCTTCATAGTGTTTTTCATGGGTCGAGTTACGCAGTTTGCTCACCACGGGAGTAGGGAGCAATGCACCTCTACCAAGGGTATAGGGAACAATGTGCTCCTGTTGAGGGTGTTAGAGCATAGCCCTCAAATGAAATTGGCAGAAAGCAAAGGTGATTAAAATGATCCATGCAAAAAGTAATGCATTTTCACCACTTTGCATGACAATTGGAGGCATACATGAGGTTTTCTAGTCCCACCAGGAAACCTAAGGAAGCCAAGCTACTCAATCGTAGAAGTTAAGAATTGAAGCCACTTAAGCCACTAAGGAATAAGCCATCAAAGTGAGCCATGAAACCATGAATGAATGCCACATGGAGCCATGCAATTGTAACATTAAAACAAGCAAATATCCCCCGTTAAAAGTGTGATTTTTAAGGGATTTTGAGAGATAATTGTAAAAGGTAAGATGATCATGCATTGTAAGACCCATCAAGAGAGAAAACTCTAATTTTGTAATTCATTTCCTGACTATTTCAACCACATAAACTAGGGGTCCATGGTTTTTTACTTAAGGAGCCTCTAGATCTATGTCAATTCAAAGAACATCGAACTTTATGATTTTTGTATCTTTTCTGCCTTATTTTCTTCTCCATTATTCTCACCTTTCCAGTAAATTACCATCCAATAAATATGGGAGGAGTCCCATAACACCTTCTTAGGAAAAAGATGCCCCTCCCGCCCCTTTCTCAAAATAGAAACCAACCATGACATCTCTTGTCCAACATATCCCATTGCTTCATTGCTGTCAAGCTCCACTAACTCTCATATCGTAGACCCTAGTAATTATTCCTATGATGAGATTGACTATCCTAGATGGGTTAGGCATCCTAAACAAATTTGATCTTAGGATTATTAGGGAGATCATCATGGTTCCACCCTACTCAACCCTTTCCTAGTATCCCAATGCCATTGTAGTATGAGACATATCAATTGTTTCCTCCATAATAGAGGGAACAATTATTAGAAGAGACCCTTCATTTGTATATGCAGCATATACTAGAATTTCAATAAGATACTAAAAAATTTAGTATGTGGATGGAATATCAAAAGCGTCAAATAATACTAACTTCATAGAAAGGGATAAGGAAATTGAACAAATTAAGGATAACAAGAAGCCCAACAATAACTACATATGGTTGGAAATATCATTAGAAGATCATTATGAGATAGATAATCTTGAACAATCCCTACTATCCTATAGTTCCTCTTCATGTTACTTTTCATGCATCTTTTATAGTTTTTGACCTTCCCTTAAAATTACACACAATCTTCTTTTCTCCTTTGCTATATTTTTGCATGCATAGTTCTTAGTTGTTTTGCACAATTCACTTCCATAATTTGTTAGATCATTCATTGCTTTAGTTTATTTTTACATTCTATCATGGGATCATCTCATGCATACCACACATCACACTCCATTAGTTCATGCATTGACCCATCACCATTATATGGTATGCGTCTTTTTTTATGCATCTTTTTCTCTAGATAATTACACACTTGGCACTTATTTAGTTCTTAGGTTGCATGCATGGTAGTTTTGTAATGTAGTTTATTTTAATTAAGTCTTCTCTTTCATAATAGATTATGTTTTTAGGGTAGCATTCCATTTATAATCATTACATTTCATGTTGTGAACACTTTCTTAATTTATCAGTAGGCTAGTTTCTAATTTTGGAATCTCATGTTTAGATCTTTCATCGTTACCTTTTTAGTTTGGTAACTTCTCATTTTTATTTCCATACATTTTATGATTATCGTAGGACCATTTTAGAAACTAATTGCATGATAGATTCTATGTTTTAGCACTTTTCTAATTTTGAAACATGACACTTTGTAATTTTAGAAACTCATGTTTAGCCTTGGTTAGACTTTCAATTTTCCTTACATTCATTCCAGGATAACTTTACATACATGTTGGGTTTTAGATAGAGCATGCATCATCCACTTAGTTTGCAAACATTTCATTCATGCATATCCACCTTTTCACACATCCACTTCACTCTCATCTTTTTCACATGCACACTCGTGCTTGGCTTTCACACATGCCTTCCTACTTCACTCCATACATTCATATCTCTATCACATTCCATACTTACACTTCCATCTCTCACTCTCAGTTCCCTTCACTGTCACATACCTTCTTACCATCATTCCATCACCATTCACCTTCCATTTTCATACCCTCACACACTTTCTAATTTCATAAACATTGTTCATGCTTAGCTCATTCTTTCACACATCATTCTTCCATCTATTCTCTTTCATATTTTGATTTGGAATAAGGAAAAGGAAAGGATTCTTTTGTCTTTCTATGGCATTATGGAGGCTTTCTAAATTATTAGATAAGGTTGAGGAAGCATCCAAATCCATCTATAAAGTGACCTAGATTCCTACTTAAAGGCTTCATGTTGAAGGGTAGAATTACATCATCTACTTATCTCTTGCTTCATTTCCTAAGGCTGGAACTTGTTACTCCTAAGCCAAGAGCCACTATCTCCCCTTTCTTTTCCTTTCATTCTATTTCATGTTTAAGGTAGGAAGCCTCTTCTATCGTTCACCCTTTCTTAAAGATGAATGACTTCTTATGTCCTCTCTTTCAAACTCCTTGAAGCTACCCCCTTTTAAGAGTTTCTAGTATAAGGAAAAAGTCATATATTTTTCTACTTCCACTTCCATAAACTTGTTTCTTTCCTATGATGGAGATTGTTTAGGAAAGGTGTTAGGCTTCTCTTTTCTTAGTTTCTCCAATATTTCATCCCCGAGTATCATTAAATGGGGTTTGTTTTGGATTGTGGCATGTCAAGTTAAATATGAGAAAATTTTCGTGTCAAATTTACTGTATTTTGGGTTAAAGAGAAGTGTATAAGTGTTTATTGAGTGATACAATAATAGATCCCTATAGTAGAATTCAAGCCTAGGATGAAAATGTTTTATTTTATTTTCTTTCTTTATTGCATACATATCAAATCCTTATAATTTTTCCACTAATGAAATAGTTCTTTTCCTTTCTTGGTTAATTTGTTTTATTACTTTAACTCTTAGTTAGTTGTAGTGTTAGAAAGTTTCCTTGTCTTATTTCCTTACTGCTTTATTTAGATAGTTTCCCAGTTTCCTTAATTATTTTCTTTCTAATTTAGGGTTTACTTTTAGTTGTCGAATTGTTTAGTTGTTTTTTTCTTAGTTAGTTCTCTTATTTTAATTTTTACTTCTTTACTCCTTCTCTTGAATGCTTGGCTAGGTTAAATAAAGATAACCTAAATTTTAATTAACTCTATTTACCAAAGAGTTCTTGTGGGATTGACCTGTATTTGCCTTTTTTATACTTCAATAGAACCATACGCTTTTGGTAATTATTAAGAAACATCAAATTTTTGGCGCCATTGGTAGCAACTCACAACAAAGTTTCAATTAGATTTGGGTTGTAATGTTTTACCACTACTTCTAGACTTAGGGTTGCATATATATTATTTCCATTTTTGCATACTTTCCTTTTTCTTGAAGAATTTGGTACTTTCTTTTCATTTATGTAGGAATTTGGAGGGGAAGAAAGACTTGGCGGAAGACTTTAGGATAGTTTCTAATATTTCTTTTTATTCGAGTGGATTGTAATGAGGACAATTTTATAACTTTTTATACACCATAATTCATTTAATGTTAAAAGGGGTTGTAATAATACATGTCAAGGGTGGGCCATCCTAACTTGGAAGAGGAGGTGGAATTTACATGGACCCACCCTTGTATGAGAAGTCTAATTCTACAACCCCAATATGAGCTATCCTAACTTTTTTCTATTTTCTAGATTAGGTAACATTAATAGAGTTGCATTGTTGATAGTAGCTAAAAGCATAAATAATGCATTTTACTATTGTATTCTAGGGTTTACATTAGATTTATCACTTTCTTAGCATATTAGGACATGCTTACATGCTTTAAGGTGAATATATGTTAATTAAACTATGTAAGAATGCTTAAGTGAATTAGTAAGGGAACTTACCCTTTTGGGTGGATTTCATCCCATCCATTGGCCCACCTAGATTAAACTTCATCTTACATGCAGCCCTAGTCTCAACAATGTAATCAAAATCAATCTAAAAGAGACCTTAGTAGTTTACATGCTCATGGACCCTCTTGAAAGGGGGCAACTTATTGCCACTCTAACTGTCCCTACTTGATCAATTGCATTGGTATTTAAACAACTAGCTTTGACAACACATTTGATGACTTAGATCACCTTCAAATGACTGAGGAGGGTGTGAAGTGTTTGTTGAAGGTAGGATCTAACTGGTAAGCATTAGGACAAGTTTGAAAGAGAGGAGGAGGGACCTAGGTTAGATGTAACTTAAAAGCTACATTCTTATAAATTCAAGAAAAGAAAAACCTTTTAGGTTGTTTGAAATAGGATTAGGAATATTGTGTGTGCCCTTTGCTATGCATCATTTAACATTTAGGTTACATTGTCTAGTTCAAGTTTCCCCAGACTAGCTATAAAGGAAAAAAAAAGAAAAAGAAAAAACTCTTTTATTGTATATAATGAATATCTTTAGTTGTATACAAAGTTTAGTTATCTTAGCAAAGGGTTAAAGCAATCTAACAAATCATATTAACCTTGTTGAAGCAAAGGGCCATGAAGCTGAAGATGGAAATCTGTTGTCATGCTATTTCACTTCCTAACCCTCATACTATGAGGATATGTATGAGATAGAGGATACTTCTAATTTGTCCAATGGATGATATAGATTTATCAATAGGTTGGATAGTGAATTGAATAGGTTAAATGCTTTTAGGCTGACCAATGAACTATCTAGGTATCCTCAATATAACAATTGTTAAACCTATTCTCACCCACCATATCCCACAACTTCATGGTCGTCAAGCTCCATAAACAATGCATATTATAAGGAGCAAGTATTGCACCCAATGTGTTCCCAAACTCTAGTAATTATTCTGATGATAAAATCAACTATCCTGGATGGGTTAGGCATATTATTCTGGAGCAAGTATTGCACCCAATGTGTTCCCAAACTCAACCAATTATTCTGATTTAATGGATACTGAGCCATTCATGGACACTTCTCAATGGAGATTTTGAGTATGACCCTTTACATCTCTTAATATTCCATTTAATCCATTCAATGCAAAAGATGCACTGATTTGAACCTACAGTCTTTATTTGACTATTCATAAGATAGATGTTTAGGTTCATCTGAAACCTTCCCAATTATAGCCAAACAGGAAGGAGATTCCATTAATGTTATGACTAAGCATCAACCAACCCTAAGGTTCACATTAGAAGATACTAAGAGGTTAAGCTACACTAGGTCCCTTCCTCCAAAAGAATAAGAACAACCTTTTAGGTGAGTGTACTCCCAACTAAACCCCCAACTACAAGGAACTATAAGGGAGGAGGAGGAATACTATATACTATTTGATATGTGCATTATAATTCCTCAATTTTAAAACCACTGAGGCCATTCATTTGATGGTGATCCCAAGAAATTAAGAATCATGGTGATATTTCATGTTTTTATCTTATTCCCACCATACATCTCTAGGTGGAACTATACATTGATTACCATGAGGTTAAGAAAGAGAATATTTGTTATATTTATGGTTTAGAAATATATTAGTTAGTTTAGGTTAGTTGCATTTGCCATCGATACATCTATACACTATCCCAGGAATGTGGGTACTATCCTTCTAACCCTTCTATCTTTGCTTAGTTCTTAATTTGTACATGATTTTATTTAGAAACATTAGGGAAAATGTTTAACCTATTTTGGGGGCATGGTATCTAAAATTTTGATGTGTCCAAATTTTTTCTTAGTTATTGTTTAGTTCATTTGACCATTACGTTTATTAAACCCTATAATATATCTATTACTCAGTTATTTTAGAAATATGTAGAGTTAGAGGAATGTCTTAAAGAAAAGTATAAACAATACAGTTCAAGAGAAGAACATCAAAAAGGCTTGAGAAGGAGAAAAAATAAAAAAGGCTATATATATTAAAAAGATAAAAGTGCAAAAAAATGTTAAGATGAAGGTATCCAATGAAAAGGAAATGTTCTCTCATATGAGAAATGGAAAGTTGCGAACACATTGGTAGAGGCCTTTACATATCCTCTAAACAACCTTTGATTATCCTTGTACCATTCTTTTGATAACCCTATCCTAAACCTTAAGTTTGTCCTAATAGAAGTCTTAACTTTATAGTAGGCGGTGTATGACTTAGATATAGTTATAAATGAGTAGGGATATTGGTACAATGTAACATTCCTAATAATTGATATCTTTTCATAAGACTATTATTATTCTTTCTAAGTTATCATATTTCTATATGAAAATATGTGAGAAATTTGGACTTGATAAACATTATTCCACTCTTACATTTATGAGAGTATAACCTGGGAGACATCTTATCTAAATGTTGAGTGTATCTATGAGATTTGAAGTCAAAACATATATTTGGATGATAAATTTGGTTATAATTCCTTGGAGACTGATAATTGTATATATAGTAGTTATATCATGCACTCACATTTCAAGATTTGATGAATTAATGGGATATCTTGAGCATAAGGGTAGGATTTTGTAGTGTTGATTATTTATGTTAGCATGCTTTAGTTAAGAGTTAATGTAAGCTGAATACAAGAATATTCTCTTAGAAAAATGAAGGACTTTCATAAGATTCTTGAAAATGTCTATGGGTATCATTTGTAGAAACCTCTATGAAACTACAACTCCTCTATTAGGGATAACCTAGTGGCTTAAAGGTTTTATGCATATGCTAAATGCAAACAACAGTACTTATGAAAGTGGTTAGGAATATTTTTAGATTTCTGTGTTTCTCTTTTTATAGTTTTGCTCAAAGATTAGCAAAATATGTCTAGGGAATTTGATATATATGTGTGTGTGTATATATATATATATATATTACACACATACATCTATATTTAGTAGGTTTTAGCCCCATAAATCACTTAAATATCATTAATGAGGTTAATTCCATAATTTTATAGGTCCAGGGTACAAATGAAAAAAAATGCACAAAATTGATAGTTTTATCCTTGAAAGATCAATTTTACCTTCCAAGCTACATTGTGGACCCACTCATGCTAAAAATTAAGAGGTTTAGGATGTTCATTGGGTGTCACTATCAAAGTCAAAGCAGTTAGAAACCTCACGCACAACTCTTACTCAAATGATGTTAAAAAGGTGGAAAACTCCCATTGCATGCATTCCACCACCTTAAGAAACTTCTAAGAGAAGTTCAGCTTGCATACAACCAGTTTATATATAATGAAAGCTTCTTAGGAATAAAAGAAGATTATGACCCACATGAAGACTTTTTGCTTACTTTCTCTCTCCTACTCAACCAAATGAAGAAGATCACTTGATGATTGGGTGTCCCTAGTCACCTTTCCCATGTCAAAAAGTCAATTCATGACCCTAAGGAAAGGAAAATCTCAACCATGCATCTTCATTGTATGGTTGACATACATGGTAAGGTTTTTGAAACACCACCACACACAGCAATATGGATTCCAGCTCCTCCTCACACTCTCTAATTTTGAAACCCCCTAGATTCCCTCCACCAATTTTCCATGTCTTTCCCTTCCCAGTTACTCTCCTTCCCTCCGGTTATTACCTTCCCTTTCCATCTTGTCCCCTCCTATTTTTCACTCCACTTTGCCCATATGGAAACTATGCCTCCCCTCTCACCCATCCACTTTCCAAAACCAACCAAATCTACTAAATTCCCTTCTATTCATCCTCTCTTCTTTTCCTTTAAAGCAATATTCTTTCTTATATCACCAATTCATCTTTCCTAACCACCTTTACCCTCTTTCCTACCCACCTTATCACTTTCTGTTCTTTCCCATCCCACCTTCCTATGTTGTCTTGTCTCTAACTTGAATTTCATGTCAAAAATAATTCCCCTACTTGAATTCTATGCAATTATCTATTCGACCTCCGCTTTTATCATCCCATCTCAACCATCTCAACCATCCTTTCTCCTTTAGATCCTAACCATCCATCCATAGGGCTTCCACTCCTTAAACTCCATATGTAAGAGGTGAAGAAGAAGAAAAACCCTTATCTCTTACCTTTCCCTTGAATTGAAATCTAAACCTAGAAGAAGCAGAGGGAGAGGGATCACCTTTACCAAATTTTTCCCAAGATCAAGTTCAATGCTTGGGAGAATAGGTAAGGAAGCTCAACTATCTCCAATCTCTTCTTCTTTCTGTCTTCCTTCTTCTTCCTCATTCCACCTTCTTTCTTACCCATTTTTCATTACATTGCATGCACCATTGATTACCATTAGAAGTACATGCATAACATTGTTATTCCATTCCTTCCAAATGCATAACCTTCAACCCTTTCCATGCATCACTGTACACTTTTCTTCACATCCCATGCATCAGCCACCCTCCTTCTCACACCTTACCATCACACGCCTACTCTCCCTTCTATCTTGATTTACATGCACCCCTTTCTTATTCCTTTCCTATTCGTACCTTCCACACATTGTTCTTCTCTTTTTCCATTTTATTTTCTTTTCCTGGGATTTGAGAATAAAGGATAAGAAAGAACATCTTGTGCCCTTCTATGGAAGCCAAGTTTAATTTAAATTTGTAAATCATGGTTGATAGTTATCCTTGGTTTGTGGCATGTTGGTATAAGGAGATGACAAGTTTGGTTGTAGCTTACTGTGTTTTGTGTTGAAAATAAAAGTATAGGTACTTGATGAGTGGCATAACAAAGGAAGCCATGAAGTAAAATTCAAGCCTTGGAAAAGAAGAGGACATGTAAAGAGCATTGTATGAATGATGTAACAACGCTTCAAGGATGTTTCTTACAATGCTTTGTTTACTTTTCCGTTCCTTTCCTTTCTTTCTTTATTCAATTGCAATCAAATTTAATTAATGAAAAGTGGATTTTCTTTTTATAGTTAGTTTACTTTGTTTACTCTATTTCCTTGATTTGTATCTTAGTTAGTTTCCTTGCTTTGATTTAGATTGCTTAGATTAGTTGTTTACCTTAAAATTCTTTACTTGTTAGCTTGGTTAGAGTAAAGCAACTTAATTTTAATTAACTCTAATTTATCAAGGAGTCCTCTTGGCATTGATCCATATTTGCCACTATACTCCAATAGAGCCCTGCACTTGTGATAATAATTAGAATTCATCAACAAACCTTAGGAATCCCCCATAGAGTTGCACACACAACCCTTAGGCATCCACCTTTTATGTATGTTCATTAGCCGTAGCATATTTCGCACCACCTTATGGACTATATGCATCACCCATTCACTATAGGATTTCCATGCACTCAAATTCAACCATCTTTCACATACACACGAAGGCCACCTCTTCCCCTTCCACTCTTCCATGCACACCACCCTTCGACTTAGAATATCATTCTCCTTCTATCTTCCTTCCATTCTTTTTCCTCTAGGATTTGGGAATACAAGGAAGAGGAAGAAGCCTTGTGCCAAGGATTCCTTCTAGTTCCTAAACCATGGTTGAGGAAATCAAATCCATTCAATAAGACATCCAAGTTCCTAGCTAAAGGCATCATGATGAAGAGTAGGAAGTCTTTCAAGTAAGTAACCAGTACTTTCATCATCTCCTAAGGCAAGAATTGGCAAGTCTTATGCCAAGGATCACTATCTCTATTTTATTTTTCTTTTATCTAGTTCATCCGTAAGGTAGGAAGCCTCTTTTTGTTGCTAACCCTTCCTTAAGATGAACAATCCAACAACCTCTTGCTTTTCTCCTTTAAAAGCTACTCTCTTTATACATTTTCTAAGCAGGGAGAAGCACAAATTTCTTTTACTTTTTCCATTCCATCCATCTTCTTATTTATTCTCTTAAGGGTGGTACATTTTGGATTTGGGATTTGAACTTTGGGTTTATGGTAGAAAAGCTTGGTGGTAGCTTTAGTGTGATATAAGTTGAAGAGAAGTATACAAGCACCTATTGAGTGGCATAATAGGAAAGTTGTTGAGTAGAATTCAAGACCAAGAAAACAAGGGATGTGTAAAGAGTTTAGTTGGTTGACAAAATTAAGGATTCAGTGGGCACTTCAAAGGAAGCTGAATTGCTTTATTTCTTTTCCTTTCTTTTATTGCTTATGTATCAATTTCTAATAAAGAATCCATTAATGAGATAGCTACTTTTCATTTAGTAGTTAGTTTACTTTCCTTGCTTCTATTATTTACTTGCTTAATTTTTTTGCTTAGAATTATTTCCTTTCCTTAAATACTAGCTAGGTTATAGTAACTTAAGTTTTAATTAACTCCAGTCCTTGTGGGATTGACTCATATTTGTCTATTGTATACTCTAACAGAGCTGTGCATTTGTGGTATATTTAACATTCACATTAAGTTTTTGGTGTCATTACTTGGGACATAGAATGGAGTTTAATTAAGATTTAAGTTTTCTTTACTTCACCAGTAGTCTTCGAATTTAGGGTTGCATATAGAATAGTTACATATTTTTTTATGTAGTTTCCTTATTCTTAAAAGATATAAGATATTCACTTCTCTTTTTATATGTGTAGGAATTTGGAGGACTTGGAAGAAGACTTAGGATAGTTATATATATATATATATATTATTGAATTGTAGTAAAGCTATACTTATAAATTTTTAGATAGCGGTTCATTTAAATTATTAAAAGGTTTGTAATAATATAGGTTAATGGTTGGTCATCCTAACCTGGAAGAGAAGTTGGCATATACGAGAAGACAAATTCTATGACCTACTAAGAGCAATTTTGACTTCTTTCCAATTATTAGATTAAGGTTGCATAAGTACTTTAATTTTGCATTGTGTATGGTAGTATAGTAGCATATAGTTACAGTCCTTTGGCCCATCTTGGTTAAATAGCACATAATGTACCCCAAAATTCCACTTTTTAATTGAAAATGACAAGAAGAGACTTATAGAAAATTATGAGCTCATAGGACTCTCTTGGAAGGAGGCAGATTATTGTCACTCCAATGGCCCCTATCTAATCGACTACGCTGGCATTTAAATGACTAGTTATAACAATAGATTTAATGACTCAAATCACCTATAGATGACTAAGGAGGGTGTGAAGCAATTGGTTATGATTAGGATCTAAATAGTAAGAAGTAGGATAAATATGTTAGAGAGGAGTAGCTACGCATGATTGGAAATAATCCAAATGCCTCTCCTTTAAAGGAATATAGGACAAAAGAACCTTTTAGCTTGTTTTCCATAGGGTTACAAACATTATGTGTCCTTTGTATTGGTTGTAAATCATACAACATATAGATTGCATTATTTAGCTTAGGCTTTTATAAAATAAAATAAAAAAAGAAAAAAAAGAAGGGAAAATGAGAGACGCTTTCCTTGTATACAAGTAGTTCTAGCTATATATAAACAAGAGTCTATTACACCATACATTGGTGTATACATGGTTATAGATCCCTTAATCAAACCCTAGCATCTTTAGATGAGTAGATGGAATGGACCATTAGGCAAGGCCAAATGAATCAAGAAGATTAGGATTTCCTTGTCGTTGACCTTTTTTCTCTTATGAGCATTTGATGGGGTTAAAGTCAATGACCAACAAAGGAGCACATATCAACCTATTGAAGAATTATTCTATAGTAGTCCAATATGACTCACCATCTTTTATAGCTCCACCTATGACTAATGTAGTCATTTCCAATTAAGGCTACCGGTTATTCAACTCTTGCCAAAATTTTACAAGATAGAAAAAGAGGATCCATATTATAATGTCAAGGAATTCCTTAACATTTGTTTTACTTTTAAAAACCACAATTTCTTAGATGGATTTATTATGTTGTGACTCTTCTCCTTTTCTTTAGAGGACAAAGAAAAAGTTGGGATCAACTCCTTAAATGTAGGGTCCGTCAACACATGGGATCAACTATCTAGGAAATTCCTAATTAAGTTCTTCCTAGTCCATAAAACCAATGCCCTCAGAAGAGAAATAATAAATTTTCAATAAAAGAGGGAGAGTACTTCTACTAGTGATGGGAACATTGGAAGGACTTGCTTTTAAAATGTCCCCACTCAGCTTCGAGAAGTGGCACTATGTTCAATGTTTTTATGAAGGTATGACCACATAGAACTGATGTATGCTAGATGTCACTAATGGAGAGGCATAATCATAAATATTACATACATATCGCTATATTTAGAATGTTTTAACCCTAAAAATCACTTAATTACTACTATCTCTGCTACAAATGAAAAAAAATGGAAAAATAACCATTTTACCCTTGAATGAGCAATTTTGGAAACCAAGCTACATTAAGGAGCCATACAATGAAGTCCTAGAGCTTCAAAATAATCATGGGGTATCATTATAAAAGTCAAAATAGTCAGCACATCTTTTTCTCAAATGAGTTTGTAAAGGTGGAAAACTTCCCATGCATGGATGGATGCATACACACATGTCACCACCTTAAGAAACTTATGAAAGAACTTCAATTCACATACAATAGAATCATATATAATGAAAGCTTGCAAGAAAGAAAAGAGGACCAAACTAGCATGAAGACTTTTTAATTATTTTCTCCCTCCCCTCAACCAAAGGGAAATGATCAACCAATAATTGAACGTCTTATCCATATAAGATATTGAAGCACAAATGATCGACATGAGCATATGAAGATCTATAAGAATCAATCCCATTCATCCTATGAAAATCCAAATCAATGTTAGAGAATGAAATTTTAAGGAAGATCTATATGAGACCCCATCCATTCAAAGGTAAGTATGATCTAAGGGCTCTGATTGAAGTGAACCAAAGAAGAAAAACCTAGCTACCTTTCCTATATTCAAAAGTAATAAGTATTTAAATTTTCATAAAAAACACCCAATTTAGTTATCCATGTGTTACAAATTATAGGAGTAAAATAGGATTTTTGACTAAAATTTGTAACACAAGTATTTTTAATCTAATGACACAAAAATTTGAAATTTTTTTAGGTTCAGAGTCTAATCCAAGGTAAGCATGTGACTAATCATATTTTTCTAGGATTTAATTAGAGTTATTAATTTTTGTGCACGAAATAAGATGATGATCTAATAGCGAAGACCAATTGAGATGAAAATTAGTGATCAAGATCGAAAGATCGAGTCAAAGGTAGCTAAACTAGGCCCATGCATAATCTATGCAAAGTCTACCACCTTTTCATGGGTTTTACTTAAACCACTTATCCATGTTCAAGCCATGAACAATATGACAAGCTAAGGAACCTAGCCAGCTAGCAAAGCCAATGATTTAAGCCATCAAGCTAAGCCTAGAAAGCTATCTAAGCCAACCATGAAGCCAAGCCAATAGGGCTCTCAAAGTTAGCCATCAAGTGACATAAGCCAAGCTACATGGAAGGCCATGATTGGAGGAGAATCCAAAGAATTATCACTGGGATTTAGTGAAAAATTTTGTAAATCATTGAGGAAAAATCCACTATGATAAGGTGACACATGAACCAACAGTAAGAAGCCACTTCATTTTTTATCTTTTTCCCACTTTCCACCTCACCACTAAGGGTCACTATGAATTTTATTTTACATCCAAGAGTCCTATCTTTTTAAGAGTCTCCCACCTACCTAAACATCCATTCCAACTATCCAACCAAATCCCACTTCTTAGAAAACTACCTAGCTAATCACTTTCTTCCACCTCACCTCTCCCCTAGAGTTTCCTTTAGAAAGAAGCCATACTATATAAGAGATTATAAGAGCTTTCATGTAGAGAACCTTTTAGAGAAGGAGAGAATGTCCCCTCCAAAGAAGGAGGCATTTCCACCCTTCTTCCCTCCGATGCTCCTCAACACCTCCTCCCTTGGGCAGGCCATCTTCTCCACTCTTCCATGCCTCTTCTCCTAGGGTTTGGATCTCTCCTTGAAGTGCTTTAAGTTGGGGTCAGTTCTTCTTATTTCATTCTTTGTTGCTATAATATTCTTGCCTCTTGATTCCATGTGTTTCTGTTATTGCTTTGTTCTTTGATTCCATTCTTTATTCTTCATGCTTTGTTCCTTAATCTTCCATGTTGCTTGTCACTTGATTTTGGCCTTAGATCCTTGTTCTTAAGGATTTCTAATCTCTAGTAGTGACAACGAAGAAATAGTGGTCTTAAGATCAAGTAATTTGGGTGTCTTAGATTCATTGATTCCTATTACTCTTACTCACCTTTTATCACTCTTTTTCCTTGGAATCATTTCTTCATCTCCTTAGTTTTTATTGATCTAGGTTATTGTTCCTCTGGTAGTGACATATAATAGAAACACTAGCTCAAATCTTTTGAGTTTCCCTCACCTTTTATGTGATTTTTACTTAGTTCCAGCACTAATTGATGTTGTTTTTCTTTAGAATAGTTCCATCTTCCTAGCATCTCTTCTATTGGTTTTTTATTTGGGTTGTAATTGTATGTTAACTGAGTTTGGTTTACTATTGTTAGAAGGTATTTTATATGTAATTGAAATCAAGTTTCTAGCCTTCTAAGAGTGTTCCATTTCCAGATATGAATACATGTTCATGTGTACTCTAATTTGGAGTATTTTGACATTCAATGAATAAAGTTCTTTGAGGATTATTGTTTATCTCTGAACTCTAGTAGCTTAATGCTTTAATTTTTAAAGTTAACTTGAATTAAAGGTGCTTTTCAAGTTGATTTTCAAGCCTTGTTTGAATTGAGTTCACAAATACTTAAAAAAAAAAAAAAAAGGAATTTTTTCTATTCAACATCTATGCTTAGTTTACATCAGCTTATTCATCATATTTATTTGAATCCTTAGGAACCCATTTAGATACTTAGGTTTTTTGTTAAATACCATGATTAGCTTCCATGTTATTTTGGTGGTAATTCATTAATTTATGCCATCTTTTGAACCCATGAACCATGCACACCATCCCATGGATCATGTGCATGGTACTGGGGTGAAATCTGTTTGATGATTGCTTTGTTTAGTTGTTAAATCTCAGTGTAGTAGTGGGTAATTCATTTTTTACATCTTAGTTTAGTTTTAGGAAGTTTCTTAATTGATTTTTTAGTAAGTTTTAGATTAGGAAAGCGTTAAGTTAGGAATGTTTCTATTTTAAGTAGTTTATTTAAATTTAGTTGCTTAGTTTAGTACATTCTAATTTTGTTGTAGTTTCCTTTTCTTCCATGCATATTAGTTAATTTAAGTTTCTAATTCCATTGTTTAGTTTATTTCATGCATTTTTGGTTTCCATGTTAATTTAATTCCTTAGTCTAGGTCTAATCCAATTCTTTGGCTAGGTTAAGTAGTCTATGTAAAGGACCACAAAAACGAACAAATTATTTGATTCCTCATGGGATTGACCTCAATATCTTGCTATAATATAATTGATTCATGAACTTGCAAGTTAAGACTTGAAATCACAACAAAAGGTCAAACCAAAACCCTAAGGAAAACAAGATCTAAACCATCCATCATCATCCAATCTTAATTCATATTTAGGTTTTCTAAATCGCTCAAACACACACACCCATTTAAAAAACATGCGCCCCCTCCTTAGGACTTTCTAAATTTGAAAAACCTAGATACCCCCACGTCCTTAGGACTTTCCATTCCTTTCACCCAAGGTCCCTTCAAGCTTCCATGTTTAAATCCTTTAGAGGTAAATGCAAGGTCTTAGTTTCCTTTTATTTTCTCTTCCATCTTCTATCTTATCTGTTCACATTCTTCTAGCATGCATTCACTTAGGTTTTTTCTTAAAGTAGATTACTCATGCATCATTCATGTTTCTTGTAGTTGTACACATATTTTCTTTTTAGATTTGGTTTAGTTTTTCACGTTAATTCCTCTTCTTTCTTCACTTTGTAATTTGTTTAGACCATAGTAGTTTCCTTCATCTTAGAGTAGTGTAGATGCATGATCATATTTCCCTTCTATTCAATCAATATTTTAAGGCATATAGGCTTTAGATTTTACTCACATTCCATTGAATTTGGATAGATGTGCTCTTTTCATGTTTGCATGCATGGTCATCCTTGTAGCTTGCTTAAGTTACTTTGATGGTAGATTTATTTATTAATTTTGTTTGGTTAGGAAATTTTTTAATTTGTAGATCAAGGTTATAACATAGTTTTCTTTTTTAGCTTCCTTAGTTTCTATATTTTAAGTACTTTCCTAATTTAGAAAGAAGGCAGTTTCTAATTTTAGATTTCATGCGTAAATCATAGATTCCTTGCTTTTTAGTTTTATAAAGTTTCCAAATTGCTTTCAATTCACCTTAGGAATATTTTAGGATTAATCTAGAACCAGTTTAGAAATTAGCTACATAGTAGATTCTTTGATCTAGCATTTTCCAGGTTCAACTTTGGCACTTTCCTAATTTAGAAATCCATTTGACTTGCTACTTTCCTTTGCATATATCCTAGGATTAGTTTAGAAACTTCATGTTTGAAATAGAACACATTCTAATTTAGAAAGTCTTGCATAGCATTGTAGTTCATGCATTTGGATCATAATCATCTCACTTTCTAAATATGAAAAACATGCGCACACACTTGCATATACGCACGCATGGAACTTTCCATGCTAGGTAGGTTGCAACATTCATTTTCCTTCACTCTCACATCCTCTCTTTCCATCACTCTAATTGCATCCACTTTTTGATTCCATCCACTTCTCTTTTCATGCTTTCACACACCCACTTTCTAATTTTAGATTTCATGCATAATCCATGCTAGTTAGTTTACGCATTATTTCCTCTTTCTCTCTTCTAATTTTTTTTTTTTTTTTTTTGGAGTTGGACTAGGAAAACAAAAAGAATCTTTTGTATTTCTAAGGCATTAAGGGGACTTTTTAATTTCTTAATTAAATGTTGAAGAAACATGCAAATCCATCCATTTAGTCACCTAGGTTCACAACTAAGGACATCCTGTTGAATGGTAGGGATATACCATGTACCTATTTGTTGCTTCATCACCTAGACTAGAATTGGTGAGTGCTAATACAAGGGCAACCATGTCCACTTTCTTTTCTTTTACTTCCATTTTAGGTTTAAGGTAGGAAGCCTCTTCTATGGTTGCTCTATTTTAAAGATGAATGACCTCTATTCCCCTCTTTATCTAGAATCCTTGAAGTTAGCCTCTTTCTTTTAATAGTTTATAACTTAGGAAAAATGCAAAAACTTTTTTCTATTAACAATTCTATCATTCTTCTTTCTTTCTTAGCATAATGATTGTTTAGGAAAGATTTTAAGGCTCATCTTTCTTTGGCTGCCCTAATACTTCATTCCTTAGGATCATTGGATGAGATTTCTTTTGGTTTTGAGGCATGACGGGTTAAGGAGATGAGAAAAGCTTGGTGGTAACTTTAGTGTATTTTGGTTTGAAGAGAAGTGTACAAGCTCTATTGAGTGATAAAACATGTAGGCCCTATAATGGAATTCAAGTTTGGATTTGAAGGACCATTATTTGCTTTCTTTCTTTGGTTATGTAATGAAAGTGCTCTTTTCCTTTCCTTAGTTACTTTGTTCACTACTTTAATTTGTAGTTTGTTATAGTTTACGTAGTTTCTTGAATTCCCAATTGATTGTAATTTTAGCAAGTTTTCTTATAGTTTAAGAAAGTTTCCTTAGCTCTTAGTTAGTTGTAGTTTTAGAAAGTTTCTTGCATTAGTTCATTGCTTCAGCAGCTTCTTAGTTTCCTAGTTTATTTAATTGTTTTCTTTCTAATTTAGAGTTTACTTTCTAGTTTCTTAGTTGTTTAGCTTAAATTTTTCCTTTTTAGTTAGTTGCTAACTTTTATGTATTTACTTTCTTTATCTTTAATTTTAGTTAAAATAGTCCTTCTCTTGAATGCTTGGCTAGGTTAAAGTAGGATAACCTACATTCTAGTTAACTCCATTTAGCAAAACGTCTTATCCGAGATCGACCCATATTTGTTGATTCTATACTCCAATAGGTCCGTGCACTTGTGGTAATAATTAAGACAAATCATTTATGACAATAAGCAATGTGAAGGCTTGGATTTCATTGAAACCCTATCAGAGAATTCCCAGCAATGGTATTACTAATCTAGGATAGAGAGAAATCCATAGTCTCAAAAGAAAGGTAGTCTATAGGAGATAAGGGTCACTTTATATATATATATATATATATAGCATGATTGATGTGTTGGCCTAGAAGGTGGATAAGATAGATGATTTGTAATGCCTGAGCAATTTATGCTATTTTTAACAAAAATGAATTGGACATTCTATAGGAAATGAAAAGTTCCCTTTTTGGAGATAAGGGTAATTTGGTCATTTCACTGTTCACCATGACTAGACCCAGAAATTTGGTCCTAAGAATAGTACCCTTATGTGTGTCTCAAAAAAAGGAATCCAACAAGACCAAAATCACTCAAAACGGAGTTAAAATGAGCAAGTTATGGCCCTTTGAAGTTCAGGGGACCCGTTTTGATACAGGCACCCCTCTTCTTCAACCTCCTAGAGGGCTTTAGAACGGCGGTGTGCAGGGGAGAAACCACCGCCATTCCATGGTGGTAAGAATCCTCTCTAGAACCCTCTTTGAGCTCTATAAATAAAGCTCTTGGGCGCCTCCAATGGCAGCACAAAAGCCTGGGAAAAACCCATCATGGAGAAGCAAACAAGAGGAGAAAATGTGGGTAAAACCCGGCCATGAACCAGTTATGCCCAAAACCCCTACAAACCCATCTCCCCCTTAGTCTTAGGATGAGTTCCCCTATGTGTTTTGCATGAAAAAGCATGCAACACGGGGCTCTAGGGAGCCACAAAGGACCCAAGGACGGTGCTTGGGCATACTGGTTCGACAGGGTCGAACCAGGTGCGTCCATGGACGCGCCCGCAAATGAGAAAATGGGCAGAAGGCCCGGTGCGTCTGTGGACATGCCCTATGGGCCTTCTATGTATTCTGAATACTAAAATACCCATAACTTGAGTTCTAGGACTCCGATTGAGGCGCCGTGAAAGGCATTGTGTCCGTATCGATGACACGGACACACCTAAACTATAAAATACCTGATCAAGGCTCTATCTAAGATGGGCATGACCCTTAAACTATGATAGTGGCACAGGGCCACTAAACCTTTGTAAATCTGACGATACTAAGGCCCAGTTAGGACCTTAGGAGACCCATAGGCATGGGAATGAACCCTTAATGCCTAAGAAGTGAGATCAACCATTCTAAAACCTATAGAAATAGGCCAAGCTACCCTTGTTCCCCTAAACTATGAGCAAGAGGGGGCTAGCATGACCAAACCAGGTAGGTGCTCTATCGCTACTAAAATTTTAAAAAGAGCCCATGATTGTTTTGGGAATGCATGTTTTAAGTATAAGTTATATGACTTGTTTAGCATGACTTAATTTTATAAATGAATTCAGCATGCATATGATAAATACATTATGCATAGACATGTTTTGCAAATGATTGCATGAATGATTTGTGGTTATTGAGTTTTGAAAAATTGCATGTCCTTAAGGGTTACCAAAAGACGCTGGAGTGCCCAAAAGACGTTAGGTAGGCAGTTGTGAGGGCCAGGCAATTGTGAGGGACCCAAAGACGACAGGTTTTGAAAAAAGAGGTTTTTGCTTGATTGATTGTATATGATTTGGGCTAGTAAGCTCATGGGCGCTATGCCGAGAGGTCTGGGGTGGGCTCTCAGCCTCTACCATTATTAGGTGGAAAGGGTACCACGCCAACAAGGCATGTCCCTACATCGACTGCATGTGGTACAAGGGGCTACCACTGGTGTCACAACACTGGGTCGATGTGTCATATGCCCCGTGAAGGCTATGACCAAGTGTCCCCAGCTACCTGGGGACCACACGACGGTGAGGTCGTGGGCATAGTGGGCCCTATGGTTTGAGGATTTACTTGCATTGCATATGGCATGACATGAGGTTGGTCGACCATACCATATATCCATGAGTTGGATTCAGTTGAGCATTTTATGCATATCATTATGTTTATGATATATATGATATTTCGACTTGGATTATGTGATTCTTTAATTCGTCAGAATTCTATTTCGACAATGGTTTTTAATATCAATATTGAACATGAGTGTTCAAACATGCACATGTTTTAAAGAGCATATGATTTTAAACATAGCATGCATTATAAAACTAGTAGTGATAGACTCCTACTAAGTATAGTATATACTCACCCAAATATATATCATTTTTCAGGACAGCTCCATTCACAAGTAGAAGACGCCTTAGGAAATATTAGTGTTACGAGCAAGTAAATAAAAAAGAGACAATTATACATGTAAGTAAACACTCTACCCTTTGGACATGTATTTGTATTTATTTACTGATTGGGCGGAGTTTGTATTTGGATAGACTTGGAAAAACATTTATGATTTCTGAAGTTTTTCAAAAACGACTTTGGTTGTTGTCAAAGCAAATGACACTCGGGGTTTTCAAAATGAGTTTAAAACAAAAGATTTTCCGCTGCATTGCATTGTTTTCATAAAATGGTTTTCAAAAAGGGATGCATCCCGCCTTAGGAATTGGATATTGCATTTAAAAATGCATGGGAAAACCTGGGTTGTCACATGATCTCACTCAAGAGTGAGATGCATTTATGATGACTAATAGTTCTTCTTAGTAGGCCTTCTTAGTCTAAGATTTTTTCCATTTGCTTTAGTCTCCTTCAGCTTACTACTTCATGTCCATCAAGCTCTACTTATGCAGAAAACATTTTGGTGTAAGTGAATATTATGAATGCATTTAAAACCTCTAGCAACAATCCTCATGTTGAGTTTTATAATCTAGGATGGGCTAAGCTTCCAAATTTCTCATAGTCTAAGAATAATAAGGGAGACCATCTAGGAGCCCCATAATCAACCTTTCCTTGGAGCCCCAACTCCACAATAGTAGCCTGTACCTCAACAATCGCTTCCTCCACAATAGAGGAAACAATATTTAGACGAGGTCCCAAGTTCAAAATATTTCGCACAATTGGAATATGAAATAGGTCAAAGTGCTACTACATTTATTAATAGGGACAAGGGAAATTTTTCTAGTCAATTATGTCCTACCCAAGGGCCAATGTGAGATTTGTACAGCTTCTAATGTGAAGCCCTTTCATGAATGGACCTAATCCATAACTACCCATAGGAGTGGAAAAGTAATAGATAATTAGGTAGATTTGACTAAGGAAACATAGCAAGTGGAGGACAATAAGAACCTTATAAAGAAATAGTAAGGGAAAAGATAAGAAAAGGCCACCTCTTAGTTCTACTCACCCTAGTCCTAAAGAGCATTATATTCCAAAGGCTCCATTTCCTTAGTGTTTAAGCTAATGAATCTATTTAAACAAGTGAATATAAATATGCCATTACATAATGCAATAAAGTATATACCTTGTTACTACCATCACACTATAGTTTGTAAGGAAGTCAATTAAAGTTCTATGTGGTATGGTAGAGGATGTACCAATTTTTATTTCCAATAAACCTTCTAGTCTTAGATACATTGTCTTGTAGAAGACCTTTGTAGTAAAATTTCAGTCATTTTGGGACAGCCATTCTTGGTCACATCAAATGCCATTATTAATTGTAGGGATGGGACAATGTATCGATCCTTTGGAAACATGGACAAAAAGCTTAATGTCTATGATGTAGGACAACCAAACTCTAAACCTCCTTTTAAAGTGAATATGATACAAAGTCTGCCATCCCCATCATCCTAAAGCATTGATCCTCTTGAGGCATACCTTGCTCATTTTGCAATAAGAACATGGGTAAATTGATGTTATGGCCAAACATCAACAAGCTCTAGTATGTATAGAAGATGTTGCTGAGGTTATAAGCCCAATTATTCTACACATCAAGAGGATCATAAACAACCATTTAGGGAGATGCAAAGTGTACTTAACCTTAGCCTTCAATAATATTTAAGTGAGGAGTAACAGTTTTCAATTTTTGATATTGGAATTACATTATTTTATTTTGATAATTTCTACAACAAGACACATTGACTTGGTTCCAAAAAAATTTAAATTCACGATGGTCAAACATGCTATCTTGGCATCACCACCATAGATTTCTAGATCACAAATGTATATATATTATCATGACATTTTGAAATGGAGTGAGTTATTCTAAATACTATTTCATAGTTAGTTTAGGTTTAGGGCCTAGGTAGATTAGCTAATTAGTTTATGTTAAGCCTCTTTTAGTTGCATTTTGCATATGCATTGTAAATTTTGCATACTTGGTCACATCAATAGATCAAGCACCATTACTAAATTGTAGTATTATCCTTCTAACCCTACTATCTTTACATAGTTTTTCATTTGTTCATGCATTTATTTTAAGACATTGGGGATAATGTATAATTTAAGTTTTGGGATAGGGTATTTCAAATTGACGTGTCCAAAATCGTTATTTTTCAAGTCTTTTCTTTATTTCTTTAAATTTAAAAATTATAAAAAATTTATGAAAAGTTCCTTCGTAAGGATGGGTTCAGTTTTTTGAATAATTTAGCCTATCTTTTGAAATTTAGCTTATTAATAGATTTGTATATAATTAGTTCCTATTTTCTCGTTTTCTAAAGTATTCCATGGAAAATTAAACTCAAAATATATTGCATAGTAAATGTATATATATATATATATATAGTTTAAGTTGAAAAGAAATTATAACTTAGAGATCCTAAAGAAGTTTCGTAAAGATTATTAACCCATGTGAGTTTTAAAGACATTCTTTCTTTCTAAAGATTATATATATATATATATATATATTTCAAAATTTTCTTTAGCATAACAAATTCTTAGTTGATCTCATTATTCTTCATCTTGGACAACTATTGAGAAAACATCTAAAAGACTATACTATACATCATTTTAGTTTATGGTCATATCTAAGTGTATGAAACCAACAAAATGATAGAGAACATTCATGGTTAACCTAGAGCCTTAGCCTTCCTATGTTATTTCACTACTAGTTAACCCCTTAACCCTTTTTTAATGTCTTTTCTCTATGAACCCATAGACCAATACCCTTATTAACCCAAATAATAGATCCATTATCTAGTTTATTTTGGAAACATGTAGAAATAGTTGAATAAATATCTTGAGAAAAAGTATGAGCAATCCAAGTCAAGAGATAAACATTAAAAAGTGTTGAAAAGAGAAAAATTCAAAGAAAGACTATACAAAAATTTAAAAGAAAAAAAGATAGCCATTGAAAAAGGAAATGTTCACTTGTATTTGAAGTAAAGAAAGTCATGAATACAGTAGTGGAAGACCTTTACATATCTTTCAAAATAATATTTGGTTATTATTATACCTCTTCTTAACTTGATCTTAGGAGAAGTATGGCTTAGATGTGTTTATGAACAAACACATTCCTAATAGTTGATATCCCTTCCATGAGATCATTTTGTCATATTTATTTTAAGTTATCATTCTTCTATATGAAAATGTAATAACCCCAAAATTCTACTATCGCATGATCGAGGTATGAGTTTTCTAGGAGGATAATTTTTTATGGAAGAAGAATCAAGAACTAAAACATACATAATTGGATTGTATTCAGAAAATGGAATCCAACGACCCGAAGAATGCTAAAAATGAGGTCTAAATGAGGAAGTTATGGGACTTCGAAGTCAAGGCTATTTTAGTAATTAAAACTTTAAAAAAAAACTAAGAACATGAAATTGAAATTATAAAATATGGATTCTATTTGTTGATAAAAATCCAATGACACTAAGTTTGTTGAAATTAGTGGTTGGACGAATAAATGGTAATTTTCTTACAAAAGGGTATTTTTGTAATATCACTAAGTGGGTCCCACTTGCAAGAGTTGGAATTTGACAGTCAATGGAGTTGAAAAACATCATTAGTATGGCTTACCATTTTCTTTGATTGGCATCATAGTGTTTAGACTGGTAAAAACATCTTTATTAAACTTTAAAAATAAATAAAAGAAAACAAATTAAAATAACTAAAAGGGGGCCAAGTTTGATAATGGCAGCCCCTCACTTAAACAAAAATAAGAAACAGACCTAATGTTTGTTTCCTAAACTCAACGACTGACAGAAACAAGGGAACTCAATGAAGAGAAAGAGGAAAGAAGAGAGGGGGAAGAAGAAGAAGAGTGAAGAGGAAGGAGAAGAGAGGAGAGAGGAGAGAAGAGGGGAAAGGAAAGGAAGGTAAAAAGGCAACCTCCACACTGGAGAAGTGCAGTCCCGCCTGAGAAGAAGAAGAAAAGGGGATTTTTGGAGGGGTTTCATCAATGGAAAAGAAAGGCCACATTGGGAAAAATGGTGGCTCATATGGTTAATTCAGCCACCCATTTCACCCTACAACAAGGGGCAATCAAAAGCCCTTTGATCCCATTGCAATCAGAGGCGAAAAATGGGGGATTTTTAGCTAGCCAAAAATTTCAAGCCATCATAGAAGACAACAGAGCATGGATCCTTGATCTGAGCTAGCCATCTTCTACGGTTGGCCTAGAAGAACCAAAACCCCATGGTTTTGGAATGATCCGTGGTGATATAGACCATCAATGGAAGAGGAATCTACTATACGATTAGATCAAGGTGGTTTCACCTAAAATTAGTGTTGATCCGACTCATCCAAGGGTGGAGAAAGCAAGGAAAGGCACTCTGAAGGTAAGATTAGTGGAACCCTATTCATGATTTGATGAATTTTTGCTAAATCCGTACAGTTTCATTTGAAATCTAAGTTTATAGGATAATCCAACCATTGAATTGTTAATCCAAGATTAGAAATGAGTATATATATATATATATATATGATATAGGTTAGATTTGATAGAATTGGCAATCGGTGCTAGAAAATAGATCAAACAATCTGGATTGTCCAATCTGTCGCTGTATAAATAATAACTTTGTGATGTCTGATCGATGATCAAACACCACAGATGGTTTAAGGAACATTAAATTAACAAGGATATGACAAAAATTGTAAAATTTGGATAGGGATAGATCGAACAATCTCAGCTGTCCGATCTGTTCCTATGTAAAACATTATCTAGAGACATCTAATAGATGATTAGATGTTACTAGTAGATTTTCCATCCTTGAATTGATAGAATATGTCAAACTTTCATGATTAGAAAGTGAAACAAATTGGATGATCTAAACCGTCCAATCCGTCATTGTTCAAGTGGTAGATCCATGACATCTTATCTATGATCAGATGCCATAGATGAATTCTAGGACTTGATTTAACTATAATATAATTGGAATCATAGAATTTGGATAAAAACTTATCAAATAATTTTAGCGGTCCAATCAACCAATGATGGAATGACAAATGCTAAAGATGTATTTCCTCATCCTTAAATTAACTTAGATATGACAAATTTTGGAAGTTGAACAGAACATAGGGATCAAACCATTAAAACATTAATTTAGACCATTAAATCATAATTAAATCTAAGTATCTATATGTATGTGATTATATTAAAAACATAATTGTTATGCGTTGTATAGATTGAAGTGCGCATGGTCGATCATGAAGAGGAGGGTGATTAAAGCTAGTGGAATCTGATGAATGGGTCACACAAGGTAGGTGAAAATTTAAGACATCATGTCTAAATAATAAGCTGCATGTTCGAAACATGATCTTATTTCTGAGTATGGATGTTATAAAACTAAAATGGTATCATTGATATTCGACATGCTTTAAATTGAAATGATGAAAATAATGTTAATTAAAAGAATTGCATGTTATAATCGATGATTATGACTTGTACATCATGTATGTGATTTGTGAAATTATGTTTATGGTACATGATTACCATGTCAGTATTGATGATGTATGAGTCTAGGTTTATAGGATACATCCTTGGTGGATTATCACCAAATAAGTGAGGATGTTATTCTTGTTATGAAATATATGAATAAGCAAATTGCCTCCTAGGGATGTTATGCTAGGAAAGTAATGAGGATTTGGCCACCCGCTCTCCGAAATTTATTATGTTATGGATACCAAGTACTATGTGTTGCTAAAAGTTGGGTCGGGTAATTATGGGAAGGTTGCCACTGTGACAGCCATGGTCCTCCCATACGGACATGGATATTGTGATTTCCACCAAGGATGGTATAGGTGGATTATTGAGCAGTTATCTAGGTGCGCTGTATGGATTCTGTATGCTTGCATATTAGTCTTTATATTTGATGCACTATGGTGCTTATATGATGGCAATATGAGATGCCTTGTATGATATGGCATGATGATATGCCTTATATTGTTTTCCAAGTGGTGGCTAGAGGATTGTGGACCTCGTATAGTGAGGGGTATGAGGATTATATTAATATACGAACAAAGGCTAGATGATTATGAACCCCACATGATAAGGGGTATAATTCTGAAACCCAGTATAGTCTGGGAATGTAGATTAGTAGACTTATTGATTATATTCATAATTTTGTGTGTCTTTTAACAATTTCCATATATGCGTACATATGTTATATGTATATGATTGAGGGCATAGTTTCATATAGGTATATGAATGGGTAGAACTGTTAAGCAAAGTATGGCTCATGGAATTGCATTAGTTTATTTAGATAACAAATAATAATTAAAGATGTTTGATAAATCAATGGATTACTTATAATTATGAAACATGTAGATATTGATAATTATGAAACATGTTAGTAATTGATTTATTAATGGATTGTTAATAATTATGAAACATGTAGATATTTGGTTTATAAATGGATTATTGAAATGTGAAACATACAGTAAATCCAATTCAATATAATTGCTGTGAAAATGAATATTCTAATTACTATAGAATAATTAATGTATATTAAGATTCAGTATGCTTCTTAAACTCCCCTGCCAAGAATAGCTTGCCGAGATATTGTAAATGTTCTATGTTTACAATATCTCAGATACTAATAGACAGGAGAAGATGTACACAAGAAGCAGAATCCACCAACCATACTTTTGTGCTCAAGCAAACATTTTATTAAAGCTTTTGTATTGTGTAGTTAATCATTTGAATTATAATATTGGACATTTAATATAATGTTATAGGAGCCGTACAAGTGAACCACTAGATGGGTCTTGTTTAAGAAATGAATTTCTATCTTCTAGAAAACCATATGTATGTATGTATGTATGTATGTATGTATGTATGTATGTATGTATGTATGTATGTATGTATGTATGTATGTATGTATGTATGTATGTATGTATGTATGTATGTATAGTGTGAGCATGAAAGTGACAGTCAAGATTTTGGAAAATAAATTTCAAAGTAAAATCTTCCGTTGTTTTTGAATTTTAAAATTAGAGGCATGCCACCTTTTGAAAGTGAACATGAAAACTTTTCATGAAAAACCTAAGGTGTCATAGAAAATATGTGAGAGTTTGGCTTTGATTCTACTCGCATATTGAAGAGAGATTTACTGTCTTCTGAGTTATTTCTTTTTTACTATCAAAAATGTCCTAAGAGATTTGAAATCAAAATATACTTTTGGATGGTAATTTAGCTTATAATTGGCTTGAAAACTAAAAGTTATATATATATATATATATATATCTGTGTGTGTGTGCGTGCGCTATAGTCCCACACTTTCACTCTAAGGTTTGACAAAATAATAGAATATCTTTTTCATATGGGTAAACTTTTGAACTACTTTATTATCATGTTAAGGTTATGAATTTAATGTATTCTAAAAATAAGAAAATTCTCTAAGATAGATAAAGGACTTCTTAAAAGTGTTGAAATGTTTATCGGTATCTTTTCTCGGATCCCTTATGAGACTATAACTCGTCCATTAGATGTAACCTAGGACATAAAGGTTTTCTATAAATGCTAAATACAGATGACAACATGCGCTAAAGTGGTTAGGATTTTTATAGATTTCTTATATTATATTATGAAGTTTTGTTGGAGGACTAGCAAAATTGTTGTGATTTTAAAGTTAAATTGAAAGTGCACAAATTCTTTGTAGTATTCTTATATGAGCAATGTCAATCTCATAAATTTGCAATGGATTGTATCTTATTCAAATTATTTAGCTTCAGCTAAAAGAGAAGGGTTTGGATTGAATTAGGAGATTAAAGGTCTCAACTTAGAAAACTAAAACTAAAAAGGAAACTTGCCTAAATTAAAACTAAAGAAGGAAAATGGTAACTTATATAACTAACATTTACTTAACTAAAGGAAATTATAGCACTTTAGAAAGATTCAAACTAAAGCAATGAAACTTAAGGAAACTAGTAAATTAGAAACTTTCCTAAATTAAAACTTACCTAATCTAAAACCTACTAAAAATTAAACCTTCTAAAATGTGAAAAGGAAAATTTCTATAAAACAATATGAAAACAGCTAATTAACAATTTATAGAACAAGATCATGTAACTAACTTATAAAAAAAATCAAATAAGTAAGTGGTTTAGTACCATATGCATGACCCATGGACTGTGCGCATGGTTCTATGGCCCAAAAGATGACTGTTTTTCATGATTTAAAAGTAAACTAACACAACAATAAACTATAGAATCTAAAAACCAACAAGAAAATATAAATGAGAACCTAAGGATTCAAACAAAAAATGTTTAGATTTCTAGAATTAAAGCACAAAGTTAAGGAAAAAACAATTTCCAAATTTCAAAACTTAAGAACATTCAACAAATGTCACATTTAAAAGCTATCAAAGGAACAACTTCGATGCAAGGAAACAACCCATATCTTAAGTAATTTGATGGATTAATTAATCCATAACAAGAATTCCCAAGGAATTTTATTGCATCATGTTCAAATGATACACAAAAATTAGACACATAAAGTTGTCTAGAACATATGTTAAGTGCGCACTATTCTTGCTTACAAAAGTGATTCTAAACATCAACAAAACTTCAATATAAAGCTTATAAACTAAAATAGAATGACATTTAGAGAATACCATGAAGTAATTTAAGAGAAACAAGGGTTAAGTGGGTGAACTAACTAAGGAAAAACTTCTAGAAAATTAAGATGCAAAACAATGAGAAAAACATATAAACTGTGGAAACTCAAGGCTCTAAGCTATATCCCCTCTTGGCTGTCACTACCAGAGACAAGTTAGCTTAGATCTTGAAGGAATAAGCAAAGAAAACTAGATATTTTGAAGCAATAATGAATGGCAACAAGAGTGAATTAGGTGTGGATTTCAAAGAAATAAAAACAACATGAAACAATTGTGAAAGTAAGATATGAAAGTAAATTACTAACATAGAATTGGAGAGAAAATAAACAAAAGAATAATTTGAAAACCAAAAGAAGAAATGCATCAACAAAGTTTCAAAATCCAGTAACAACTTAAGCACCAAAAGAAAGCTAGAATTCAAGGTTATGTCACTCAACCTCTACTTAGAAACTTTGTATGGAACATGGGGCAGCATATAGATGAGTGGTTTCCTGACTTGGGATGGGGTGAAAACATGATGAAAGTGGACTAAGGTTAGGTTATTGAATGACTAAGGTTAAATGAGAGATGGATTAGCAAGATGATGTAAGAAAGAGGAACGGAAAAAATGACATAAGAGAGACATGATGGCTTGTTTCCAATTTTCAACAAGGGGGGTATCTTTTTCATGGAAGGAAAGTGAAGCTCTTTCCTTCCAAATTTGATGATGTTTGGTGGATGGAAATTTATGGAAGTAGTAAGGAATGGTGTTTAGGAAATATGTGTAAATATCTAGGGATTCAAAGTTGTTTGGATTAAAGTAGATCTTCTATTTATGAAACCCTTGACCACCAAATTGGAAAGTGGAGAATGTTTTTCTTTTTCATAATGATGTGGCCCCCTCCTTTGACTTGTAACCCTAGGAAAAAGAGTGGGAGATGGAGTTGGCAAGTAGGATTTCTCTCTTGATGGGTCCACCAATGCATAATCATCTTACTTTTAACATAATTCTTTCAAACCATCTAATTAAACATTGAAAATCCAAATTTCAAAAGTGGGTCATTGCTTGAATTCTCCTCCAATTGTATGAATCCATGTGGCATTTGGCTTAGCTAGCTTTTGCAGCTCACTCTGAGTGCTCATTTGGCTTGGCTTCATGGCTCACACCCTGAGCTTTAATGGCTAGAATGGCTTGGCCTAAATTCCTTAGCTTGTCACCTTCTCTCATGGCTTATATCAATAAGGTGGCTTGAATGGCTCCCATGCAAAGTTAGTGGAAATGCATGGCTTGCTTTATGGGCCTATTTTAGTCACTTTTAGCGCATGGCATATATCGATAGGGTGGCTAGAATGGTTCCCATGAAAAGGTAGTGGAAATGCATGGCTTGCCTTATGGGCCTATTTTAGTCATTAATAGCTCTTCCAATTGTCTTATTTCTTGACCTGGGATGATCTTAACCTTCATCACACCTTGGATTAATAACATTTAGGCTTTGGCATGCTTAGGTTTTCTAGTTTGATTAATAAACCTTATGAATAACCTCAATTCTTATCTCGATCAAGGTTGTCCTTACCTTCTCAGCAACTATAAAAGAAGAAAAACCCTAATTAAATCCAAGAAAATTATAGTCATTCGCATACTCTAGATTAGCCTCTAAACCTACAAAGTATCACACTTTTTGAATTATTAAGTTGAAATGCATGTGTTATAAATTTTGGCCAAAAATCTTCATTTAACCTTATAAGTTATAACACATCAGCTACTAATTGGGTACTTTTTACACAAAATTGAAAACATAAAAAAATCAAGTCTCATGGTTTATATATATACATATATATATATATATATAGAAATATTACACATATATCTCTATATGATGTAGGTTTTAACCCTGAACTTTCCATAAATATCACTAACTAAGGTTAATTGCATTTTATAGGTCTAGGGTAAAAATGAGAAAAATGGGTACTTTTGGCAATTATAACCCTAAAAATAGCAAGTTTAGAATCCAAGCTACATCATGGGACCACACAAGCAAACATGAAGTATGGGAGTACAGAATGAAAAATAGGTATTGTTATTAAGGTTAGAATAGTTAGAAACTCTTATGCACAATTCACATTCAAGACTGGGTGTTTATGTCAAAAGTGAGGTGAATGAAGTTCACATGCATGTATGCAAGCTATCCACTACCTTGGGAAGATTTTAAGAAAGGCTCAAATCACATACATTGGAATCACATATAATGAAACTTTCTTTGAAGCAAAATAAGCCAGATGACCAGGCCTTACATGAGAGACATTCTGTACACTCAGTCTCCTACTCAACCAAATGAGTGGACCACTTAAGGGGTTGGATGAATTTTTGATGCAAGGTGCTGAATTTCCTCTTGGTTCCTCATGTTTACATGAAGAAATAAGTAAGATTGGTTAAGAAAAATAGGGAACTGAAGAGGTAGATAATTTACTAGAAATCTATGGTTGGAATTCATTGTTACTTTTCATGTATCAAAGGCCATGATCTATTCTTGTTTCCATGACCCAAGAAAATAATGAATACTCACACAAACAAGGATGGACCCATGAGAAGATAGATGGTAACAAAGACCAACACCAAACCCCATTGGTGGAAATTTTTTTGGTAGGCTGCCCACCTATTTTTACTATAAAAAAAATGTGTTATTCAAAGGGGGTAGACATCCCACTCTCCTTAAAGCCATTGGTTCAAGATAATTATGGTGTAAAGGGAGCAAGAGGAGAAACCAAGAGTGGATAAGGAAATCTCAAGGAATCTAGGTCATCCACTATAAGGCATTTCGATCCAATGGCATGATCTTTCTGGATAAGAAAATTTCAATAGAATCTCATCTGCCCAAGCTAGGGTAAAGATCATCCAAAGGTTAGGGCTGAAGCAGAGAAAAGTTTCAAATCCTAGCCACCATCGACTCTATGAGAATTCAAGAGAAAACCCTAAGGAGAAAATATCTCACCCAACCATTATAATCCAATGGTCAAAATATATTTCACACTTTCTAAAAATTGAATACACAATGAAAATGAGTTACACACCTACTGCCATACCTCTTTCCATTTCCCACAACACCTCTTTAATTTTCTCCACTTTCTTTATATCGATTGCCTTCACACCTTATTGTCTGTCCTTCCTGACCTTATCTCTTTCCACTTGACCATATCTCCTCCTATCCCATCATCCATACCATGTCCCATACTCCTATTCACTTGCACTCCACACACCTCCTTTCCCTTATCTTTTATCTCCTTCCACTATTCACCTTAAATTCATTCAATCTTAGCCATCCTTCCTTTCTCACTCCCTTAGATCCCAACCATTCACCTCTTAGGGCTTCTCCATCAGAAAATCAATAAAATATAGATGTAAAAGAATGAACAAAGGGATCTCTTACCTTTCCCTAGACCTTGAAAACCACATTTTGGAGAAATAGAGGGAGAGAGATCACCTTCACCAAAGCTTCTAATGATCCAAATGTCCACATCCATTGGAGAAGAGGTAAGCATCTCATCAATCCCAACTTCCTAAGCATCTTTTTCTCATTGTTTCTTTACTCTTTTGCATTGTATCACACACACCTTTCACGGATTACATTCATTTCTCATCTTAGAAATTGCAACCAAGCCCCATTGCTTGCCCATTGCAGTCTTAGGCCTTGCATGCACCATCCTATATTTCATCTTTTATAGCACACACCATCTTATCTTGCCTACATTCTTTCTATACTACTACACAGGAAGCTCTTAAAGACAACATTTTCCAAGTTGATCTTAAAAGATGACTTGAAAAATCATAATTAGGTTTTTCCAAAATCTAATTCTTTAGTCTAGCACAAAGCACTTATTTTTTTTGTGGAAAAAGGACTCTTGAAGTTTCTTTTTTTTTTTTGTGAGAACTAATTTTTAAAGGCCATACTTTTAAAGTCATTTTTTTTTAAAACAACTTTAAAAGTAATAACTTTTCTAGTCCTTCTTTAGAAATGGCTTTAAAAGTCCTCATTTTTAAAGCTATTTTTGAAAAATGACTTTATAAGTCCCTATTTTAGTTTAGTGTTAAATAATTTCTTTTCACAGTAAAAGATTTTAAAAGTCAGATTTGTAAAAAGAGAAAAAAAAAAAAAAAAAACTTTAAAGGAGGCACTTCAAAGTCATTTAAGGAAATGGATTTAAAAGGTGGGCACTTTTATAGCAGATTTTTATAAATGACTTTAAAAGTTTCACTATTAAAGTCAATTTTTTGGAAGCAATTTCAAAAGTATACACCTTTAAAGTCACTTTCAAAAACTGACTTTAGAAGTGCTACTCTGTTATAATAAATATGATATTGATTTTCAATTTTTTATTTCTGATTGTTTTCAACCAAATTTTAACTATGTATTGGAATGGTTAGTGTCTCCTTATTTGTCTTATATGTATGCATGCTTGATATATTTTGCATGCATAGTTATGGTTAGGTACATCCTGTTTAAAAGTTACATTTCTTTTTGAATATATCTTTCATGTCTTTCTTTGTTCTTCATTGTTAATTGGAAATTTCAATTTGTGCATGCATATAATTTAGCTTTATTAATCACTTATAATTCTTGTACACCTAGTGTTTGGTAAAATGCCTAACCAACTTCACTATAACCTTTTCATGTCTAACAAGTCTTCACAATCTAATTAGCTTCAATTTGTGGAAATAAAGGAAAATGCACTTACATGACTACAAGATGAATATCAAAAGAAAATGAGAGGGAATAAAAAAAGTTTATAGAGCTCATACTTGGGGCACGTGGTGATAGTAATTGCATGTGCTGTACATGCTTAAAATGTAGAAACTCAAAAAAAGTAACAATAGAGGTGTTGAGAGAACACTTGTTCTTCAATAGGATTGATGATAACAAGCACCCATGGATTTGGCATGGAGAAGAACTTTTGTATAGCCCTCGAGAAGGGTTGGAAGATTTGGAGACACTACAAGACATGTCATATATAGTACAATTGTACCAATGTTTTAAGATGCATACAATGACTTATATGATGACATATAGCTCCTTCATGCTATATTAGAGGAAGTTGATGAGCCATTGTAACCTTAGTTTAAAGATCCCACCAAGTTGTCTACAGAAATAGAACTTTACAATGTGAAATTAAGATTTGATTTTCAGATCAAAGTTTTATAGATGTCCTAAAAGTAGTGGGTAAGATACTATAAAAAAATTAATAAATTGGCGAGGTCCACATAGGATGCAAAGAAAACCGTAGCTTTGTAAGGGTTGAAGTATGAGAAGATACATTCATCTCCCAATAATTGCATATTGTATAGGAAAAAGCATAAGGATAAAACTACATGTCCAACTTATAGTCAAACAAGATGGAAGTTAAAGAAGAATTCAACTAACATTATGACAAACATTCTTGCAAGGATCCTATGGTATTTCTACCCTATTCCATGGTTCAAAAGAATGTCCTTATTATAGAAAGAAAGAAGAAATCAGTATGGCATGCCGATGAGAGGGTAATTAATGGATTTTCATGCCATCTAGCAGATAGCGAGTATGGAAGCTTGTAAACTTCATGTAGCATAATTTTGGATATGAATGTAGGAACCTATGAGGTACATTATCTACAAATGGGATTAATCATCATAATTCTATGGGCAGTAGGTATAATTGTTGGCCTATTATATTGGTTTATTACAACGTCCCACCACATGAAGAGGAAGTTCATGATGTTAACTATGTTGATGTCAGGTTCAAAGCAGGTAGGAAATGACATTGGTGTGTATTTGGCTCCCTTAATCAATGATCTTGAAATGTTATGGGATGTAGGTGTTCAAGCTTATGATGCATACAAGAATGGGTTCTTCATCCTAAAGGCTACTATGCATTGTAATTTATCTAGATGTACCATAAAGGGATACAATACTCGTACTATCTATAGTGACTAAACATGTGCCATATGACTTAAATATAGTAAAAAAACTTTAAAGGAGGCACTTCTAAAGTCATTTTATGGAAACAAATTTAAAAGTTTGGAACTTTTTAGTTGATTTTTATAAATGACTTTAAATGTTTCACTATTAAAGTTGATTTTTTGGAAACAACTTCAAAAGTATACACATTTTAAGTCATTTTCTGAAACTGACTTTAAAAGTAATAATCTGTTATAATTTTTTTTTTTTTTATCAATTTTTAGTTTTCTGTTTCCGACTGTATGCAACCAAATTTTAACTATGTATTGAAATTAATGTTGGTTAGTATCTCCTTTCTTGTCTCATATGTATGCATGCTTGATATATATTTACATCCATAATTATGGTTAGATACTTCCCGTTTAAAAGTTACATTTCTTTTTTAACAGATCTTTCATGTTTCGCTTCATTCTTCATTGTTAATTACAAATTTCCATGTGTGCATGTGTATAATTTAGTTTTTTCTATCTCTTACAATTCTTGTATACCTCGTGTTTGGTCAAATGGCTAACCAAGTTCACTATAACCTTTTCATGTCTAACAAGTCTTAACACTCCAATTAGCTTCGACTTGTGGAAAAAAAGGACAAATGTTCCTAGATGAATATAAGAAGAATATCAATAGAATATGAGGGAATAAAAAAGCTTGTAAGGCTCATACTTAGGCTAAGTGGTGATAGTAATCGCATGTGTTGTACATGCTCAAAATGTAGAAACTTGAAAAAAGTAACTAGAGAGGTGTTGAGAGAACACTTGTGCTTCAATAGGATCAATGATAACTATCACCTGTGGAGTTGGCATGGAGAAGAACTTCTGTATAGCCCTTAACAAGGGTGGAAAGATTTGAAGACACTACAAGACATGTCATATATAGTACAATTGTACCATTGTTTTAAGATGCATACGATGACTTCTAGGATAACACAAAGCTACTTCATGCTACACTAAAGGAAGCTAATGAGCCATTGTATTCTCTGTTTAAAGTTCCTACCAAGTTGTCTATAGAAATAGAACTTTACAACGTGAAATCAATATTTGATTTTTTAGATCAAGGTTTTATAGAAGTCTTGAAAGTAGTGGGTAAGATACTATAAAAAAATAATAATAAATTGGTCAGGTCCATATAGGATGCAAAGAAAACCCTAGCTTCACAAAGGCTGAAGTATGAGAAGATACATTTGTCTCCCAATAAGTGCATCTTATATAGGAAAAAAGCACAATGATAAAACTGCATGCCCAACTTATGTTCAATAAAGATGGAAGATAAAGATGAATTCAAATGAGATGGTGACAAATGTTCTTGCAAGGGTACTATGGTATTTCTCCCCTATTCTATTGTTCAAAAGAATGTTCCTTATTATGGAAAGAAAGAAGAAATCAGTATGGCTTGTCAATAAGAGAGTAATTAATAGATTTTCATGCCATCTAGTAGATAGCCAATATGGAAGCTTGTAGACTTCATGTAATATAATTTTGGACTCATGTAATATAATTTTGGATATGAACGTAGGAACCTATGAGGTACATTATCTATTGATGGCATTAGTCATCATAATTCTATGAGGAACAGGTATAGTTATTGGCCTGTTATATTGGTTTATTACAACCTCCCACCACATGAAGAGGAAGATCATGATGTTAACTATGTTGATGTCAGGTTCAAATAAGGTAGGAAATGACATTGGTGTGTATTTGGCTCCCTTAATTGATGATCTTGAAATGTTATGGGTTGTAGGTGTTGAAGCTTACAATGCATACAAGAATGAGTTCTTCATCCTAAAGGCTACTATGTATGGTAATTTGTCCAGATGTACCATGAAGGGATACAATACTTGTACTATCTATAGTAACCAAACATATGCCATACGACTTAAATATGGTAGAAAAATGACATTCCTTAGCCATAGACGATGGTTGCATAGAGGCCACCCATACCATTTTGAGAAGGGGGAATTTACAACAATGTAGAGGAAGGACACTTCCAAAGATGTTAACAAGATGATGATTAGTGAAATAGGTTAAAAATCTTAATGTCTTATGGGGAAAGAAGAAAGTAAGTCAATGAGCAAGTGAAAGCATCTCCAGAAATTGTTGGAAGAAGAAGCCAATATTCTTTTGGCTTGCGTATTAAAAATCAATACATCTACACCATATGCCTAATGTAATGCACATTGAGAAGAATGTGGGTCAAAGCTTGAATAGTAACTTGGTTGACATCTTAGAAAAATAAACGATGGACTTGTAGCTTGAATGGATCTTATGAAGATGTGTTTGAAGATAAGGTTGCATCCACAAGATAGGGGTGGTTGAGGAACATACCTACTTAAAGCAAATTATATTCTCAACAAAAAGAGAAAAGAATATTATGTAAAATCCTGTCTAAGCTCAAAGTTACAAATGACTACTCTTCAAACTTTAGAAACATTGTCTTCATGGAAGAGTTGAAAGTGTTAGGGATGAAGTCCCATGATTTCTATGCATTGATGCAACAACTCCTACATGTGTTCATTGCTGCCTGACAATGTTAGAAGATATATTACAAGATTCTACTATTTCTTCAATGCTTTATGCAAGAACATGGTGGATGCCTTAAAACTATAAGAAATTTAAGAACATTATGTCACAACTATATGTGAACTTGAAACAATATTTCCTTCATCCTTCTTTGACATCATGGTACACATAACAGTTCACCTCATTCATGAGGTTAAACACTATGGGCCAATTTACTTGTAATGTATGTACCTGTTTGAGAGATGCATGAAAATTTTAAAAGGATATGTACAAAATCACAACCAACTAGAGAAGTAAGAAATACATAGGATTTCATGATCCCAAGGTTGACAAACCTCTATTGAGTGATCATTTATTGACATTGGCCATAAAGAATAGTACCAGGCATGCCTTTATGTATTGTAAAATGTTGATGAAGTTCAACTATACATAAAGTAAGTTGATCTAGTTACATTTTTTTTTTTTATCTCTTCATTAATTTGTGTGTGTGTACAGTGAGCACATGGATTTCCTAAAAGCAAAGAATCCAATTTACTCAAAGAAATCAAAGTGGTAGCAATTTGAGAAATATTGCACTTTCAATACTT
The DNA here is from genome assembly GCA_035236585.1 of Warburgia ugandensis. Lineage (NCBI taxonomy): Eukaryota > Viridiplantae > Streptophyta > Magnoliopsida > Canellales > Canellaceae > Warburgia > Warburgia ugandensis. The sequence goes on along the minus strand of CP141133.1, from coordinate 49,165,742 downwards.
GGCTTTGTCAGGAAGTAAAATAAATGAAATCACACTTCTAATAAATTTGCATTCTATATATATAATATTATACTTAGTTCTAACAATCATATCCTACTTAATATGTGCATACATAGGTTCAAGATCAGTGAGAAGTTCCAGGCAATGGTATATCTAAATCCTTGGGTTGAATGGCAACAGGACCATGATCAGAAGTAATAAAATATGCTTGATATGCCACCAATGGTTATCATTTCTACATACAAGTCCATGATAACTCAAGAGTGCAATAGAATAACGGGGTTAGTTTAGTGTCCATGATACATTTTTTTCTAGTTCAAAGGATAATAAGATGATAATGGCCAATGATACTTACTATAGGTTGATAACAGAGATATGGACTTTGATTATACCTACAGAAATGTGTTTATGTTTAAGTGTGATTGGGTGGAACACAACAAAGAGAACATCAATACTAATTCCCTTAGATTGACATTGGTTGACCTCAACAATATTGATTATAAAAATGATCAACTTATTTTGGCATCTTAAGTGAAACATGTATTTTATATGCAAGATGAATGTGATGAGAGATGGTCAGCTAATTTATCATCCTATCCAAGGGATTTTTATGATGAAGATGACCTAGTCAATACTACAATAGATTATCTTTGTATTACCAAAACAATTCTATCAATTGAAGTACTTAGTGAGAATGAGGATTATGTGCATGATAATAGTGATGGGTTTCCTGGGTTGAATAATATATAAGTAGGTTATATATGGATTGTATAAGTGAGTTGAAATAATTTTCAGTTAGCTCTTTTATCATGTGCTATATGGATTGTATTAGTGAGAAGGAATACTATGTGACATTTGATATATATATATATATATTATTGTGATAAAAGGATGATAAATGATGAGTTATTTGAAAAATCACTTCTTTTGCATATTCTTGTGTTTGTTATGCACATAATGTGTGATTCAACACTAACTTGTATGAACCATTGTTTTGTGCCAAATTAGTTAGAGAATTTAAGGTAGGGAAAAAATGGGCTTAAGGGCTTTTAAAGTCATTTTCTTAAAACAACTTTAAATTTTGGGACTTTTAAAGTTATCCTTTGAAAATGACTTTTAAAATTCATTTTCCTATATAAAAAGGCTGAAGTCATCTTATTTTTTCTTCTATTTCCTATACAGGTCCTTCATCTTACAAGGGGCATGACAGACTCCTCCTTTGATTTTTGTGTCTATCTCTTTCCTATTCCCCTTCTTGCCTTCTGTTTTGGATATTTTAAATGTTTGCAACATGAAAAGCATGTGATTTTCTTATTATTAAGTCCCTATTTACACTTTGTAGATGAAGTGGGTTTTGTCATTGTAGAAGATGGGGTTAAGAAGATAGATCATTATAATTTTGGCAACAATTATACCATATCATTGCAAACAAAAACTACTTCTCTCTCAAACCCTCAATATTAATAAAATGAGAATTTTATGCTTTATAGTTCTCATCCAAATTTAGGATTTAATGAAGAGAAATAGTTCCATCACGTTGGCCGAGGAAGTTGGAACTTGAAGATTTACTATCTTTCTGCCCATTAGAGTGTGGTGTGAACTAAATACTAAGAGGCTAGATCTTAATAAAATAGTTCTAGTTTACCACTTTGATCATAAATTATCTTGTATTAATGAGATGTAATAATATATAACATTTGATATATGTAATAAAAGGGTGATAAATGAGGAGTTATTAAAAAAATACTTGCATATCTTTGTTCTTGCATGTGTGTGTGTGTGTGTGTGTGCATAGAATGCATGAATCAAAGATCAATTTTATGAAAAATCAGTGTCATTGTAACTAAGATATTTTAAAGTAAAAGGATGGTATGTAATTTTAAAATCATTTTGAAAAAAATAATTGCAAAATTCCATTTTTAAAGTCATTCAAAAAAACAACTTTAAAAATGCTTTTTGAAATCATTTTTTTCAAAACAACTTCAAAAGCAGTTTTCAAAGTTTTTTTTTAAAACCTTTTAAGTTGGTTAGAAAATGACTTTAAAAATATTTTAAAAGTAATTTTTAACTACTTCAAAATTTTTATGAACATAAGATCGAATTTTCATTCATCCCACCAGCTCCCTTTCCATCCTTGTCACTACAGTTGCTTGCTTTATCCCTTTGTCAATGGGTGCCATGCCCCGTCAAAAAATTCGTGTATCTTTGCCCATGTAAGGTACTTCCTCTCTCTCTCTCTCTCTCATGCAGTTGTCTTGACTAACTGTGTGCATCCCCTCCCTCCTCCCTTCCTACCATCTCTCTTTGCCTTGCACTGTGGTCGACTAGCCTCGACTAACCATGTGCATTCCCTCCCTCCCTCCCTCTCTCTCTCTCTCTCTCTCTCTCTCTCTCTCTCTCTCTCTCTCTCTCTCTCTCTCTCTCCCTTACACAGTCATTAGTGGGGACCAATCAACCATACACACATCCCATCCCACTTCCTCCCTTATCTCTATGCAGTTGTTGACTAACCTTGACTAACCATGTGTACATCCCATCCAACTCCATCCCTTTGCCTTGCATAGTCACTAGTTAACCCTAATTGATTGTGCATCCCATCTCACTCCCTCCCTTTTTCCTAAACAGTCACCAGCCAACCTTGACTAACTATGCATGCATCCCATCTTGCCCATCTCTCTCTCTCTCTCTCTCTCCTTCTACCCTGCTAGTTGTCGACCGGCCTTGACTAACTGTTCCCTCCATCCCTATCTCTCTCTCTACTCTGTGCAATGGTGGATTGGCCTTGATTGTCCATGGGTTTCCCCCTCCTTCTCTCTCCCTGTAACCTGTGCAGTTGCCGATTAACCTTGACCAACTATGCATATTCTCCCCCTTCCTCCCTCTATCAGTCTTTGCCTACGATGGTCATAGGATGGCCTTGCGTGTCTCCTAGATAGACCTTGTACATAGCTCTCTCGCACTAGCCAATCCTGCACGTGAAACCCTACCCTTCTTTCTATCTTAGTTGGTCTTGGCTTGTTATGTTGTTTTAGCTTTGATAAATTTAATAATGAATGTTTGAAATGCTTCTATTCATTTGTTATATTGTTTTAGCTTTGTTGTTTGGTCATGTGATTCTTGTAATGGTAGATGTAGAGGATTTAGGATGAAGATGTGTTAATATGTTGATTTATCTTACAAGGAATGTATAAAATTATTATTGTTATTTATTATGTAGTTTAAGATTTGTTATTTGTTTATTTGATTCTTGTAATTGTCTATGTAGGGGATTTAACATACTGATTCATATCCTTATTGGAATTAGAAAGTTTACTTAATTGCCACAAAAAGTCAAAAGAAGCATGAGTGGATGGATGTGAAGGGATGGGAAAGTGATAAATTTAAGAATTGATCATGAATTTGGCTCCTAAAGTGGTCCTAAGATGTATGTAATGAAAGAAGGAAAGTTAACAAAAGCTATAAAAAACAAGAATCTAAGATCATTGTGAGCCTAAAATTAGAAAGTAGCATATTTCTAAATTAGGACAGTTCTAAAATAAGGAAAAGTAAAATGATGAAGACATTTTATAGCAGCAAGGGCAATGATCTATGATGCTTATTATGTTAGAACAAAAGTGTAGAATGCATTGAAATGTTATGGATTATTTTAATCATGTTCATGATTTTGCTTTAAGGTTTTAGGATATTAGAACATATCCTTGTCATCAATCATTTGGAGCGTGATTTTGGTCCATCTGTGAGGAAGAGGTAAAGTCACTAGTTTTTCATTATTTTATATGCTTTTGCATTATGTCCATAAAATGTTTACATAACTAAATATTTAGGTAATTTCTTTATATATATACTCTATTCTGTTAGATTAGAAAATCTAAATATTCGATGTCTATGTCATGGCTTTTATTTAAATATGATTATGAATTCATTGGTTGATGCCACCTTTGCACTCAAAAAGCAAGTTTTTTATGTTTTGTTGTACATGCATTACATGGACTATTTGATTTCCTTGTTTTGATATTATTATGTTCTTCTTTATAGTAAAGATGGAACCTAACAATACCAAAATGAAGAATATGAAGAGCATGAACAAGAGTCCAACCTCAAAGCACTGAAAATAGAAAAGGGTAGAGATCGAACAATGATGGAAAAGGTTGTCAAGAGATTGTCAAAGGGAATTAAAGAAACCATCTAATACAATAGTAAGGGTCAAGAGATAGGTGAGAGTGTTGGACCTTATAGTAGTTTTCTCTTCTCCACAAAAAGAAGCATGTTGCCTATCACATTTGATAATTGGGACATGCTCACCAATAGTAAAAGATTCTATATGGGAGATGGTGATGATATGTAAAAATATTATGTATTATATAAAACATATATTGTCTTCTTATTTTCAAATATAGTAATATGCTTTGTACTTTCTAGATTGCCTTTGAGGTACCTGAGCATAAGAAGACACATGCTTTGCAAGGAGCTAGTGAGTAATGAAGAAAATAAAAGCACTACCTTTTTCGCAAACACATAGTTCTATATGTCAATGTACCATCAAGGCTTTGCACATTGCTTGATATTTATTATCATGTCATTGACCAGAATGTATGGAATGCATTTGTAAAGGACTACTCTCCATCTAAATTTGAAGTATGGGCTAAAATAATGTTTCAATTAACTACTTAAATGTAACATCTAATTACTGCACTTGATTACACACATAAAAATGTGTAGGCAAAGGTGCGAGAGGAAGAAAGGTGGATGAAACTAATATGCAACACTATGAGCATGAAGTATATATGATAGCTTATTCCTTTCAAACTTGTTTTGTAAAACCCAAGTCATCACTTCATACATAACATAAGTAGAGTTTTGTACAAGAAAAAATTCCATTGAAGGAATATACTTTTATTAAATTTCAAAATCCATCTAGTGGTTCACAGTTCAGCTCGAGTATCAGTACAATATTTGTGCAAATTACATAATCCAAATTTCAAACCTCACCATACATTAAAAACTATCAATACAATAAAATGCTCTCAAATAAAAATACATATCTTCAATGGATATACCCTGATTGATTATTCTTCCAAATCTTCTTAAGTCTTAAAGTACTAATTCTCCTTCTCTGTATTTCAGATATTGTAAATATTCAAATATTTACAATAGCTCAGCATGCTATGCTTGGTAGGGGATTCAAGAAGCATAATAATTTGATAGTATAATCCTAATACTTCATAATCCCATTATTCATACTCATGGATCAATCTCCTTACTTTGTCATATATGTACATCCTTACACATACATATTGTATACTTTGTATAGATATATATATATATAGATCATTTAAACTCTCCTAGACATACTCCCTCATTTGGGTAGTATCAGTAATCCATGATTACTCGACATCTCATCATGCCATATCATAAGGCATTTCACTATGTCATGCATCATAATGCAAAAATACTCAAAGGACTACTATGCTGCAATCTAATTCATACCAGTACACTCAGATAATTGCTTTCATACTCCACAGATACCAAGTGTGGAAAATCATCTATGCCATGTCTATATGGGGAGACAGACCGTCATAGTGGCGGCCATCCCATAAGTGCCCCACCCAACATTCTGCCTCTCTTTGGGCATGGTATCATCATATATTTCATATTTTGAAGAGCAGGTGGCCAAACCCTCTTAACCCTCCTAGCATAGCACCCCCAAGCATAGGACTGTTTAAAACAAAACCACAACGCTCCATGCTTGTATATAAAGTGATCTTTTTACCTATCAAACATCTTATCTGTTTCTATCATCATCCTCGTCTTTTGGTATTCTTATACTGAGGATAGGATTTCACTTCAAACTTAAGGATCATCATTTACAATGAATGATGCCATAAGTTTAGGGATCACCATTCTATATGAATGATTCTCATGTATTGATTTTATACCTATCAAACAATTTGTCTATTTATCCAGGGCTGGAATACCTTCTAGTTCCTTGTTCACTTAGGGTTTTCCTCAATTCTAACATAACCATTTCTTATGTGTTTTGGTTGGATCATAAGGGTTTTCAATAGATTTAATACAAGTATTTGCATTATACTTGTCAACATTTTTAGGCATAAGATCATGTATTCAACATTATTTCTCATGCAGATGCATTCATAAAATCCTCCTACCTTCAAGTAGTGATTCATCTCTTCAAATCTTCCATGATCTTGATTAACGTATGAAATCTGTAAATCCATACATATTGTCAATATTTATACAATCTAAATAATCCTATATTTTTTTATCCTATCTATATTCTTTGTCTAATATTGTCCTTTGATGTAAAGGATCTAGATCTTGTGTCCTACCATGATCTATCTTCCTCAGATAGTATTTATCCTATTGATCAATAGATCTGATATTAGAATGATCTTCTAATCTTTCAAATATAACTATTTTCTATTCTAAGTCTTTGTGTATTCCTTTCTTTGATCTTAATCTTTCATAGATCCTTTGATCAACAATTTATACTTGTAGATAAAAATCAAGAGCTTAGATCTTCTATCATCTAGTTCTTCTTTGATCTAAGTTCAGTTGTTTGATCATCCCTAAAGAGGATGATCTTAGTTCTCTTCCTTGAATCATATTTGACCAAGGATTTAGATTGTCTATCTAGATTTTTCTACAACATACATACATAATAAAATACGACATTAGGATTCTTATTGTTCATGATCATTCAAGATCCTATAGATCTTGTTTGATCATCCTTCTCTTACTTACAATTTTTATTAGGATTAGGTAATTTACTAACTTTTTATGCTTTTATTATTATTATTCAACCAATTAATATTTTACTGGTTGAAGATAACTTATTTCAGCCTAAGTCTAGATTGCTCCTCTTATTTCTAATTGGCTAAGGCTTACTAGTTGAATGGTTGAACACAAAGTGGTTAGTTCAATCCTCATGTAAGAAGGCATTTAGACCTCACAAATGTCAACAGAAGGTAGAGGAAGAGCAAGGCTTTATTAGAGAACCCACTTAACCACCATGTTCAACATTCACTAGATTGACCTTAGCTCAACCTTTCATAAGGTTCTTATGAGCATTTTAACCCTAAGTACTCTTTCTAATTGATTTTAATTAAATATGTGAACATTTAAAATGTCATTTACGGAATTTATTATTCACCTAGTTTGGGCCAAGGATTTGATAATCCTTATATTGTCCTACTAACTATAGCCCTTACTATTATTATACTTCATGATGTATATGTATATAGTGAAGTCCATCTATATGTCATCAATTACCTCTTTCAAGGTATTTTCCATAATTCTATGATTAAAAGAAATTACACCAATAATTCTAAGGAATTTAAAGACAATCATGCTAAAATTGAAAGTATTGACCTAAATTTAAATTTTCTATTTAAAAGAAATTAACTAATAATATTACAATATCTTATTTTAGGAAAGTAAAGATAATTACACTAAAACTGGAAAATAGATGTGGATCATAATTGAACTAAATTTACTGTAAAAGACAATTAATTAAGTATGTGATCAAGCTGTCCTTATGATCAAACCATCCCATTTGTCAATATTTTAGATCTAGGGTTAATATTCCATTAAAAATGCAACACTTGATACTTTATGTTTCTGTTTGATCCAAAATCATAATAACATAATCCTAACCTTAGATAATTCAATTTATCGGTCCAATTGTCCTAATCATTCTTGATCCATCCGATCAAAGAGATCCATTGAGATTTTCCATGATCATTTTCTCATTTAAGGGCCTACACCTAGATTTATTTCATATCAATCTAATCCATCCATCTTCATGCTGTTTTATCATCATTAGATCCTTAGTGGATCTAGATTTTCAATTATGATCACCCTAGATCTACTTGATCAAGCGTGTAAGTAGAGTATTTTTAATTAACAAAAATGTTTGATGCTTAAAATCTTGTTTTTATGTGTTCAGTATGTTCCCCTCATCAAGATCTATTCAGAGCATGTTATAGATTGAAAATTACCTTAAATTGAGAGAGTAATTGCATTTTTAAATTTTCATCCATTTTCAATGGCTGATTTTAGTTTGTACTATTTTTTATCAAATAAACCTATATAGAGGAGTAGAAATCCTATTTTGATTATCAATACTAAGGTTTTGACACCTTCTGGATCCATTCATTAGATTAGATTTTCAATTTGACATCATTTTGATCATGATCCATTATTGTTGGAATAAATTTTAGTGATTATCATATGTAAATACATTTAAAAACATAAATATAGCATCTCCATTAGATTCTACACACCATTAGAAGTTTACAGAAATTTTTTGATAAAAAATCGGAGCTAAAATGAGTTCTCAATTGAAGAAACAAGATTTCAGTTTAAAAAAATCAACAACCTAGATTTGATATGGCCATTAGAATGCGTTTTAGATGATCTAGAACATAAATAAAAAATCCCAAAACATAGCTAAATGATCTGAGTGGGGTCAGGCTCAGATCAATGCTTGATCTGGGAGATTCGGTGAGATGGTTCGATCTAGACTGTCGGATCAACCCTTCTCTAGATCTCCCAAATCTAAACAACCAAGGGCTAATATTTCTTACCCTAGGGCTTCGGACCCTTCTAGATCAATTGGATGGCTTAGACTTTCCATCTGAGCCCTCCATCATCTAGAAATGAAGGGTTCTTATCCTTGATTTTTATAATTTTTTAACGTAAAACTAATTTTAGAAAAATAAAAGTTACATAAACTAAAATGAAATAAGTGTGGAAAGAGTTTCCACCTACTTGATTGGATAAAAACATAGATTTTGCAGCCCAATTTAAAGAATTATCCTCTTGATGATAAGATAGCCCGACAACAGCTTGTTTTGTGTTTTCCCGTTGATTGCACTGTTGGATCTTGAAATTGATTTGGGTTTTTGTATATAAGGTAATATAGGACAATATGAATGGTGAGATTTGGGTGATTTGATTTGGAACAAAGTGCCTAATTGAATTTAGGTCTCATATTCCAACCTAGAGAGAGGAGAGAGAAAGTGAAAGAAGAGAGATTTTTGAGAGTTTTGGGAATTTTGAGAATGAATCTAGATCTGGTTTTTTGGAGAAGCAAGATAATTTTGTGAAAAATTTAATGAACATTTTTAGAGGAGTTTTGTGGGTGCATTTATAGATGTTTTTGAATTTTTCATAATTACTTGTAATAATTATCTTTCAATTCTTTTGAATATTAAATTAACATTGGATCCCCACTACCACCTCCTTCTCCACTAGCAGCTGGTCATGGTTAGACCACTCATTACATGTTTTCTGGCTATTGGATTCATTTGTGGGCCCCATGGGGGTGTGAAAGAACCATTTTGCCCTTTTATGGAAAAAAATTTGTTTTAATCTCTCGAACGTGGAATTGAGCATACTTAGTGGCGTTGGAATCATATTTCTGATTACATTCTAAATATCAATGTCTTAGATCTTGGTTATGGGTAAAAATACCATTTACCCTTTTATTCATAAAAATGAAGAAAATTTGGGATTTTTCATTTTAACTCAAAATTGAATGTACTCAGTGCCATTTCGATCGATTTTTTGAGTACATTCATAATTTGTAAGTTTTAAATCATTTTTTGATCTATATAAAAAGAGAATTTCCACTAACCTAATATTCGAGCTTGAAATTTCTACAAATTCAAACTAAATTGATTTTCTTAATCAATTTACAAAATTTGGGGTTATTACAATGGGTGAGAAAGACCACCCTAATTGAGTAAGGGGCATAGGGTGTATTCCTTCCAAAAATTTTCATAAAAGAATACTTACATTTCAAGATCCAATTAGTTAGTCATGCACTACAACTTATAAGGGTACATTAGGATATTTAGACTAAAATTTGTGACACATGTATTTTTTTACCTAATGAGTGAAAATTTTGATATTTTATAAGTTCAGAGGCTAATCTAAGGTACTTATGTGATTAATCATATTTTTGTAGGATTTAATTAGAGATTTTTACTTTTTATAGGAAGTAAGATGGTGATTTGATGGTCGAGATCGATTGAGATGAACTTTGAAGACCAAAATCAAAAGATTGAGTCAAAGTATAAGAATCATCAATCCAACATGAGGTCTAGGTTATGATCAAGCAATGGATGCAATTAAAGAAGCCAAAGGGGGCCCATGAAGTAAATTGTGCATTGTCACCACCTTTGCATGAGAGCCATTCAAGCCACCTTAGCCATATAAGCCATGAGAGAAGGTGACAAGCTAAGAAATTCAAGCTACTCAAGCTAAGGGATAGAGCCATGAGGCAAAGATAAGAGAGCCAATCACTTTCCACCTCATCACTGAGTAACACCACGAATTTGAATTTCCATTCAAGAGTCCTACTATTCCAAGACTTCTCCACCTTCCTAAACTCTTATCCCAACCACCTAACCAATCTCCACGTCTTAGGAAATCTCTTGGCCAATAAAAAATTTTCATCTAACCTCACTTTCCCAAGTTTTTCCTACCCATCTCTTTCCTCCCACTTTCCCCTCACCTTCTTTCCTTATTCCTATCTCACTCCTACCTCAACCAATTACCCAAATTTCTAATTTGTAGGGTATTCAATGACTTTTGAAGGGGCATATGCCACTTCTTAAAAAGGTGGCATCTCCCACATACTCCACATCCAAAGGACAGCCACCCTCTCACCCACTTTCTTCTTTTGCAACCCTAGCTTACCTATTATCTTAGCCACCCAAAATTGCATGTTTTCATCCCTACCACACCTTATTATTAGGGAACCCTAGGAAAAATAGGAGGAAAACTATAAAAGCTAGCACAAACCTAAGTTGGGGGACACCTTTTAAGGAAAAATAAGCCTCCTCCATTCAAGAAGGTGACATCCTCTTCCTAACCTCTCATTCTATCTCCTTTTTGCTTTGGAATTCAACTCCTTGGGTTGTTGCTACTTCTTTTCCTAAGGTGTGAGGCATTTCTTTAAGTGTTCCATGCCTAGTTCAAGTTCATTAATCCTTCAAAGGTTAGTTCATCTTACCCTCATGTTTGATCTTAGTACTTTCATGTTAGTTTGTGCTTTGTTTTCCTTGGTTTTTCTTTGCTTAAAGAGTTAGATTCAAGGCTGGTTTTTCCCTTGAAGTAAACAGCCAAGAGAAGTCACCTTGAATCTAATATTTCCCTTTTCTTCCATTGCCTTTGAGTTATCTTTTAAGTTCCTTGAATTCTAGCATTGTTTCTTTAGTTTCCATTAGTTGTTGCCTTATTATTCTATAAGATTTTCCCTTGAATCTCAAGTTTGTTGGAGGAATCATCTTTATTATCTACTTTTGGTTTTAAGTTGGGAGAAAGTGTGATGCGTTCTCATCAAAAGTGGTATGCATCCTTCTTGTAATCAATTGTATGCAGCATCTTTGATGATTAATATAATACCTTTAATTGATGAATGCTAGCAAGGTTGATTTGTTTATAAGTTGATTCTATGGTTGGATGTGTATTATAATATCATTGTTTTTAATCAAAGCAACCCGAAAACCTATTGGAATGTTGTGTCCAATTCAAGGGTTGAATGCATGGTTGTGAATGATTTGAAAGGTTGAAGCTTGAATGATAGTGTTATCTTGATTTCCCATCCATTGTTCATTAGTTTCATTTGTTATTTAATTAAGCATGGAAAAATATTCTCAAATCGTGTTGAAATCAGGCATGTTGTACATATATGTATGCATGGTTTTGAGTGATTTGTGAGTGATTGAAATCCAAAGTTAGTTGCATTTGTTCATGTTAGGAAAAGTAGTTTAGTTAGTGGTTGATTGTTGTTCTTAATTACTTATTAGATGTTATTGCATTATTGTTGGTTGTTAAGGTTGGTTTCTTAATTTCATGCTCAAGAAAGTTGTTAAGATTGCATTTTAGGAAAGTTCTTAGTTAAGAAAAAGTAATAAAATTCAAAAAAAATTCTATTAGGAAGGTTTTATCTTTAGAAAGTGCATGTTTTAGGAAAGTTTTCAATTTTAGAATGTTTCTAATTCTTGCATAACATCCATTTTCATGTGTTAATTTCCATTATTAGTTTAGGCTAAAAAAATATCTTGAATTTTGGCTAGGTTAGATAGTTTAAAGTTGGGACCACTAGCATCACATTCATTCAACTCCTCATGGGATCGACCTGATTAGTGTGCTATACTACAACCGAATCATATGCTTGCAAGTTAACTTTAAAATCATAGCAAGTTTTTTATGAGTTGTGAGAAGATAAAAATGGATTTAATTAACTAGTTGCATTAAGAACATTTGGTGATAGTTTCTCAATCCTCTGCATTCGATTCTCATATCCTCTCTGTACCTCCATCAAGTGTTAGCTTCAATTCTCCTACCAAAGATATTCATGAATGACAACCTACGCAGGTTACTTAGCAGTAGAAAGTGCTATTGAGACTGCCCTACTAATATATATATATATATATATATATATAGAAATATTACCTACATACTTCTACATTTAGCATGTTTTAGCTTCAGAAATCACTTAATGATAACTAATTAGGGTTAATTATACAATTTTGCAAGTCTAGGGTACAAATGAATACAATGACAAAATTGACCATTTTACCAATAAAAGAATAAATTCACTAACCAAGCTACATTATGAACCCACACATGTCATTCATGAAGTTAGAGAGTTCAGAATGGTCATTAGATTCCAAAATCAAAGTCAAAGTAGTTGGAAACCCTAAATCGAATACCAAGCCTTTTCCATTCAAAATATGGTGTTCGTATTAAAAGTAAGATGACAGACCTTCTTAAGCAAGCATTCAAGCCAACGAGCACCTTGGGAAGATTTTATAGGAAGCTGAAATCACATACAATATGATCATATATTATGGGAGCTTTCGAAATAAAAAATGTAGAAGACTAGGGCCCATGGGAGACATATTCCTTACTTTTTCTCTCATACTAAACTAAAGGAATGGGCCACTAAAGGGGGAGGATGAAATTTAAATGAAAAGGTGTTGAGTATAATAAATTACAAGTGGAAAACGTGAAGAAATAAAGTGATTGGTGGAGAAACACAAGGAGAGGAAGAGAGAGACTATTTATGACAAATTTGCTATTGAAAGTCATCTCACACTTTAAGCACGTAAAGGTCAAGATCTATCCTTGTAGATGCACAATCTAAGTAGCTAATTAAGACATTTTCAAAAAGGATGGAGCAATAAGATGCTAGATTGCAATGAAGACCAAAGTGTAAGTCTAGTGGTGGAAGAGTTTCCATAAAGCTTCCTAAATAAGTTTTCCCTATATTATGTAGCTTTAATAATAATCGCAAGCACGTGAATCAATTGTAGTAGATGTATGTGAATGAGGTTGATCCAACAAGGAATCTCATAGACTTGTACTAGATTGGTTTCTATTTAGATCAACTAACTCCAACCAAAGAGAAAGGTGTTGTGATCAAACTAGGAAATTAAAATAAACTAAGAAGCAAACATGCATGGAATAGAAACTAGAATCAAAAGAAACTTTCTAAAAATAAAGCTAATCAATTAGAATAGAAAGTTACCTAACTAACATACAAACAAGTAAAGGAAACTAATGACATGAAAAAACATATAGCCAATGAGATCTAACTAACTTTAACAAGAAATCAGAAACATGTATGTGAATGGAAAACAACAATTAAAGAGACTCTAAATTTAACACTTCTTAAATCCTAAAGCTTCCTAAATGTAGAACTTTTGAAAAATCATATAGGAAACTTTATAAACCTAAAAAGGAATGCAAATAATGAAATAAATTCTTCTAAAACTAAATTAAGCAAGTGAGTGAAGTAAGAATGAAAGGCCTATCACCATATGTACCATGCACGTGATCCATGGATTGTGCGCATGGTTCATAGGTTTAGAAGTGACCAGATTTGACCATCTAAATGAAGATACCTATGAAACCTAAGCTGTAAACTTAATAAATAAACCTAAAAATCTAAATGGGTTCCTAAGGATTCAATCAAATAAGGCGTTTTGATGGCTGGAAACAAAGCACAAATTTAAGGAGAGAAAAAATTTCAGATTTCAACTACTTGAGAACATCAAACAATTGAAGCATAAGGAAGCAATTGAAACCACAACCTTTTTGCAAGGAAATAACCTAGATAGAAAGCAATTTGAAAAAGAAATGTTCCATAACAAGAAACATTGAAGAACTTTGTTGAATGAACACTAGATTACACCCATAACTTGTGCATAATACATGTTCAAAATATGAAAATTGTGCCCGATTCCTAAGTATAAAATCCTATCTACACAATATCAAAAGTGCAATATAATTCTCCCAACGTAAATTATGATGATGTGAAAATAAAACCAAAAAAGGAATTAAAGAGAAAATATGGGTAAATGGGTAAACTAAGGCAAGAAAATTGACCTAAAACTAAGGTGCAAATAAGGTGAAAAATGTGAATTTCAAGGGAGAAAACTCAAAGTTGCAATTTATTTCTTCTCTTGGGATTCAATACCAGAGAAGAACTAACTAAAATATTGATGGAATAAGCAAATAAAACTAATGGAATGAGTCCAAAGAATATAGGAGAATTTGGATGTAAAGAAGAGTGTAAACTAGAAAGCAAAACAGTGGAAAATTAAGGCAAGGAGACTAACACAATTAAAGCAAAGTACTAATCTAAATTGGAGAGCAAATGACAATAAGAATAACTAGAAATACAATGGAATAAAAGCATCAAAGAAGTTCAAAAGTCCAGCATCAACTAAGCACCAAAAGAGAGAAATGTGTCAAGGTGTCTCACCAACCTCTACTTAGAAAAAAATAAGAAGTTGGATTCAATGGGAGATTTATAGATGTTTTAGCTTCCAATTTGATGAAAGTTTAATCTAACAAAGAGGTGGAGATCTAGATCAAGGGATGAGGTGGAATTTGAAGGAGGGAAGTTATATTAATATGATTTTATAAGGATGACATAAGAGAGAGAGAGAGAGAGAGAGAGAGAGAGAGAGAGAGAGAGAGAGAGAGAGAGAGAGAGAGAGAGAGAGAGAGACTAGTTTCCTTATTAGGAAGGAGGAAGGCATCATTTTCTTTGGGAGGAAACTAGCTCTCCTTCCCTTCTAATTGGATGGTGATTAGTTGGTGGAATGGAGAGAGGGAATAACAAAGAAAGTAAGGATAGAAAATTAGGAAGAAAACCTAGGGATTTTACATGTTTGCATGGACTTGGATCTAAGGTTTCCTAATTAAGAAACACTTGACTTTTCAAACTAAGAAATGGGGCATGTCCTCTTCTGTGATGACCCGGGTTTATGTAACATATTTTGTAATACATTTTTCAAAGGCAGGGCCCTTAGTGGAAAAAAAAAATTCCCAAAACAAAGCAGCAAAAATTCTTTTATTTAGAACTTGTTTTGAAAAACCCAAGTCATCACTTTATACATAGCATAAGTAGAACTTTTTGTATAAGATAAAATTTCATTGAAGGAATATACTTTTATAAATTTCCAAAATCCTTCCAATGGTTCACAGTACAGTCCAATTCCATTATAATACTTCTCCAAATTACATAATCCAAAACTTAAAGCTCACCATACAATGAAATTCTCATTACAATACAACACTCTCAAACAAAACAAAATACATGTCTTCAAGGGGTATACCTTGATGATTATTCTCCCACATCTTCTTCAGTCTTGAGCTCCTAACTCTCCTTTTCTATGTCTGAGATATTATAAACATTCAAATATTTACAATATCTCAGCAAGCTATGCTTAGTAGGGGATCAAAAAGCATAATAATTTGATAGTATAATTCTAATACTTCATAATCTTGTTATTCATAAACATACTCATGTATCAAACTCTTTACTTCGTAATATATGTACATCCTTATACATACATACTCTACATGGATAAATCCATCAAATTTATGAAAGTAGTCAAATAACATTCCTAACTAAGCTTATCAATTCTTTCCACTATGAGAAATCAGTATTTTAGCTAGTCCTATATTGGGAATTTCCCTTCTAGGAAAATACTGGTAATATAAAATTACCTGGCATTTCATCATGCCAAAACATAAGACTTTTCACTATGCCTATCTCATATGTATCCTAGTGCAAAATAATCAAAGGACTACCATAATGCAGTCTGATCCGTACTAACATGGTCAAATAACTGCCCTGTTCACCACTAATACCATGGTGGAAAATATTGTGTTACTACCCATATGGGGAGACAGGACTTTCACAGTGGTGGCCTTCCCATAATTGTCCCACCTGACTTTTAGCCTCTCATAGGGCAAGTTATCATCAAATTTAGGGAAGCGAGTGGCAAAACCCTCATAACTCCCCTAGCATAGCATCCCTAGGCCAATGCCTATTTAAAACAAGACCACAAGCCTCCATGCTTATATGTAGAATAGGTTTCATATGTATCAGACAATCTGTTTATTTACTTAGGGCTAGAATATCTTCTAGATCCATATTCACTTAGAGTCATTTCCTCAAGTCTAACTTAACCATTTCATATGTATTTGCTTGGATCATAAGGGTTTCAGGGGATTTAATACAAGTATGAACATTACACTTGTCAACATTTCTAGACATAAGATCATGTATTCAACATGTACATCCCATGTAGATGCATTCATAAAATTCTCTTGCCTTCAAGTAGTGATCCATCTCTTCAGACCATCCATGATCCTGACTAACGTATGTAATTTGTAAATCCATACATACTATCAATATTTATGCAATCTAAATAATCCTACCTATATTCTTAGTCTAATCT
Organism: Warburgia ugandensis; assembly: GCA_035236585.1. Lineage (NCBI taxonomy): Eukaryota > Viridiplantae > Streptophyta > Magnoliopsida > Canellales > Canellaceae > Warburgia > Warburgia ugandensis. Next base: position 49,148,949 of record CP141133.1, on the reverse strand, counting down.
TGTCATTTGATGTAAAAGATCTAGACCTCTTGTCCTATCACGATTTATCTTCCTCAAATAGTGCCTATCCTATTGATCAATAGATCTGATGGTTAGAATGATCTTCCAATCTTTTAGATCTAAGTAATTTCTATCATAAGTCTTTGTGTATTCCTTTCTTTGATCTTGATCTTTCATAGATCATTTGATCAACAATTTATACTTGTTGATAAAGATCAAGGACTTAGATATTCTATCTTCTAATTTTTCTTTGATCTGTGTTCAGTTGTTGGATCATTCCTAAGGAGGATGATCATGATTCTCTTCCTTGAATCATATTTGATCAAGGGTTCAGATCTTCTATTCTATTTTATCTAAGATATTCAGTTCTATTTGATATAAATTGCAAGCAGTATATATTTATCATCATCAAGAAGTATTTATTTCTTTTTATTATTCTTAATCATTAAAGATCCCATTGATCTTATTTGATCATCCTTATCTTACTTATAATTTTTATTAGTATTAGATAATTTACTAACATTTTATGCTCTTATTATTATTATTCAACCAGTTAATGTTTTATTGGATGAAGATAACTTATTTTAACCTAAGTCTAGACTGCTCCTCTTATTTCCAATTGGCTAAGGCTTACTAGCTGAATGGTTGAATGCAAAGTGGTTACTTCAATCCTCATGTAAGGAGGCATTTAGACCTTATAAATGTCAATGGAAGGTAGGGGAAGAGCAAGGCTCTATTACAGAAGCCCCTTAACCACCATGTTCAGCATTCACTAGAGTGACCTTATCTCAAACTTTCATAAGGTTCCTATGAGCATTTTAACCCTAAATACTCTTTCTAATTGATTTTAATTAAATCCATGAACATTTAAAATGTCATTCATGGGGTATATTATTCTCTTAGTTTGGGCCAAGGATTTGATAATCCTTATATTGTCCTACTGACTATAGCCCTTACTAATATTAAGTCAAACTCATTCACTCATCTTAATTGTCCATGAATCTCTATATTCCATTAGTTTACATTTTTGGAGATTTATGCTCAATATATCTTAAAAACTTCTTAACATTTGAATCTACTAATAAAATTTGACAATAAATAAATCATAAACTTTAAAGCATAAATTCAATATAAATTTAACAAATATTTATACTAATATGCTTCCTACGAATGTAACTTAACCTAATGAAATAAAACTATACTTAAACTAGCATGATCCTAAGTTATGAAATACATGAAATTTACTACTAAATAAATGGAATCATGTTAACATCTCAAATTTAAACTAGCATGGCCCTAAGATAATTAAATCTACCAACCTATTATAATAATCTAAAAACATATAGAGCATAACATGTTAACATTTAAGAATTATGCTATCATGCTTCCTAATTTACAACATAAATTACATTTACAATTCTATTATCAAATAAAAGACAATTAAACTAATTAAATGAAGATTATTGGAAACTTTTACTTATGATCCAACCATTAGATCTTAGATCTTTTCCTTTTAATCAAGGGTTTTAGTTAATTTTAGGGCTTTTACTCTATTAAGATCTAAAGATCATATCCACTTGTTTTTGTTATATTTAATCCATGATGTAATTGGATTCCATCATAATATCATCCATTTAATCCATCCTAAGGGTCTGATCATACTTGATCTTATTGATTAAGTCGGCCCCTTTGCATTTTTAGGGTTTTCTACCATAAAGGGTAGATTCCTCATTTTATGTTAGATCTATCAAAAAAAATCATGGATATTACTTGATTTCAACATTATATCATCATTAAAATAGATCCCCATGATCTGATCATCTTAGATCTTGAAGATCTTGGAAATTTGAAGCTTATTTCGTAAATACAAAAAGTTTCATGAAGAATTTTCTAAATGTTATGATTTCAAAAGAAAATAAACATTACACGCTTTCCATAGCTTCTTTCCTATCTCAATTTGGAGCTCAGATGACTCCACAATTGATTACTAAAGTTCACAATCATTCCTAGGGTCCAGATTTGATATGGGCCCAATAGAATGGACAACTAGGATAAATCAGGCGGATCCAATCGGGCGAAACCATCGCCGCCCTCCCGTCACTGGAACACACGTGCTAACGCTCTCCTTGGGACTGGCATTGGCGTGCGATCGTTCTGTTGGGACGTCATCGCATGCAGAGTGCCTGCGAAGTCACTCCTGCAGGGTGCATTTCCATGCCACATCTTAGGATCCAGATCTTCTTAGGAAAATCAACAGTCCATTTTGGACCATTCAATCAATTCCTCTTCAAATACAGGCTCAAAACTTGATAAAAATTCTTGAAATTTCTGCCCTAGGGGTTTTGGACCCTTCTGGATCAATTGGATGATTAGATTTTCCATCTGAGCCCTCATCATTCAAAATTGAAGGGTTCTTACCCTTATTTGATTTTTATTATTTTTAACCTAAACTTAATTTTAGAAAAATAAATATTACATAAAATAACATGAAACAAATGTGGAAAGGGTTTCCACCTACCTAATTAGAGAAAAATTTTGGTTTTGCTGTCCAAATTAAAAGAATACCCACTTGACGATAAGATAACCCAAGAGCTGCTTATCTTGTGATTTTTTGTTGTTTGAACTGTTGGATCGTGAAATTGATTTGGGAATTTTATAGATAAGGCAGTCTAAGCTCATATGGATGGTGAGATTTGTGAGTTTTGATTTAGAGCAATGTCCTAATTGAATTTAGGTCTCTTATTCCAATCTTGAGAGAGGATTGAGAAAGTGAAAGAAGAGAGATTTTGGGGAGTTTTGGAAATTTGAGAAGGAATTTAGATCTAATTTTTTAGGGTAACAAGATGAATTTGAGGAAATTTTAATGAATATTTTTGGAGGTTTTATGGACGGGTATTTATAGGTATTTTGCATTTTTCATAATTACTTGTAATAATTATGTTTTAATTCTTTTGACTATTAAATTAACATTGGATCCTCCACTGCCACCTCCTTCTCCACTAGTAGCTAGTAGTGGTTTGACCACTCATTACATGTTTTTTGGCTGTTGGATTCGTTTTTGGGCCCCTTGTGGGCCCCATGGGGTGTGTGAAAGGACCATTTTGCCCTTTTATGGAGAAAAATGCATTTTATTCTCTTAAACTCAGAATTGACTGTACTTGGTGGCATTGGAATTGTATATCTGAGTACATTCTAAATATTGATATCTTAGATCTCAGTTCTAGGTAAAATCACCATTTTACCCTTTTATTTTTAAAAAATGAAGAAAATTAAGGATTTTTCATTTTAACTAGGAATTGAACGTACTTAGTGTCATTTCGATGAATTTTTCAGGTGCATTCATAATTTTTAAGTTTTAAATCATGTTTTAATCTCTATAAAAGGAGATTTTTGAATAACTTAATATTCCAGCCCAAAATTTCTGATAACTCATTCTTTATTAATTTTCTCAATCAATTTACGAAAATTGGGGTTATTATAATCTTCCCCCTTACAATAATTTCATCCTCAAAATTTGTAATATAATAACTTAATCAAATAACCTAGGGTGTGTCTTTCTCATTTCTACTTTTGTTTCCCACGTGGCTTTCTCAACATAGTGATGTTGCCATAGGACTTCGATTAGCAGAATGGTTTTGGTCCTTAATTTCTATTCCTTGCGATCCAAGATCGGTATTACCTTCTCTTTGAAGGTTAGGTCTGACTTTGGCTCTTCTAGCACCCTTTGAAGTGCATGTGTCTCGTCTTATAGGTATTTTCATAGCATGGATACATGAAAGAAACTGTGTATATCTGCGAGTTGGGGAGGTGAGGCTAATTTGTAAGCTATTGGACCAACTCTTTCTAGGATTTCAAATGGACCGATGAATCTTGGACTAAGTTCTCCTTTGCTTCGAAACCTCATTACTCCTTTCACTAGTGATACTTTCAAAATTACATGCTTCCCCACATCAAATTCCAGGTTTCTATAACTTTTATCTGCGTAACTCTTCTGCCAATTGTGTTGTTAACAACCTCTTTTATATCAATCTAACCTTGTTTGTACACTATTCCACTAGTTCTAAATTTATTAACTTTCTTTCTCTAACTTCACTCCATCAGGTTGGTGATCGACATGGCCATCCATACAATGCTTCATATGGTGCCATACCAATACTTGCTTAAAAACTATTGTTATACGCGAATTCTAATAACAGAAGATGTTCATCCCAATTTCCTTTCCAATCTAATGCACATGCTCTCAACATATCTTCTAAAATCTGAATAGTCCTTTCTGATTGACCGTCTATTTGGGGGTGAAATGCTGTACTGAATTTAAGTAAGGTTCCTAAGGCTTGTTGTACACTCTTCCAACATCTTGAAGTAAATCTTCCATCCATATCAGAGATGATGGAGAGTGGAATCCTGTGAAGACTTACTACTTCTTTGATGTATAAATTAGTTAGACTGTCAACTGACTGGTTCTGCCTAATTGGAAGGAAATGTGCTGACTTTGTTAACCTATCCACAATCACCCAAATCATGTCATGACCTACTTGGGTCCTTGGTAATCCTACTATGAAATCCATTGTGATGTTGTCCCATTTCCATTCTAAAAGTTCCAGTGTTTGTAACATTCTAATTGGCCTTTGGTGTTTAGCTTTTACTTGTTAACAATCTAGACATTTAGTCACAAATTCCTCTATTTATCTTTTTATGCCTTCCCACCAAAAGTTTCTTTTCAAATCCTGATACATCTTTGTACCCCTAGGGTGTATGAAAAATTTTGACTGATGGGCTTCTTATAACAATTCTTTTCTCAAGTCTGTATTTAAAGGAACCACCAATCTCTCCTGAAAATGTATACCCCCATATGTACCCTTACAATATCCTTTCTTTATACACAATTCCTGAGTTACTACATCTTCTTCTTGGGCTTTAAGGACTCTTTCTACAAAAGCTAATTTAATGGTGATGTTTGTGAGCACAGCTCTTGGCTACTTAATGCATCAGCTACTACATTCGTGTTTCTAGGGTGGTATTGGATGGTGAAATCTTAGTCTTTGATATATTCCATTCATCTTCTTTGTCTTATGTTCAAATCAGCCTGAGTGAAGATGTATTTGAGACTTTTATGATCTGTAAATACACCGAACTTTTCTTCATGCAAATAGTGTCTCCAAATTTTCAATTCAAAAACTACAATTGCCAATTCTAGGTCATGTAGTGGGTAATTTATTTCATGTTTCTTCAATTGTCTAGATGCGTAAGCAATAACCTTCCCATTTTGCATCAACACACCTCCTAACCCTTTGCCTGAAGCATCACAGTATATTTCATATTCCCCACTTCCTAATGACAAAGTCAATACTGGTGTTGTAGTTAACCTCTTCTTTAGCTCTTGAAAACTATTTTCACATTCTTCTATCCAAGTGAATTGTACCCCTTTTCTAGTCAATGTAGTCAAAGGAAGGGCTATACAGGAAAATCCTCAAATGAATCTATGGTAGTATCCTACCAGTCTAAGAAAACTATGTATTTATGTTACTGTCTTAGGTTTCTCCCAATTCATTATTGCTTTAACCTTGGTGGGTTCCACTTCTACTCCATTATTGGAAATTACATGACCCAAGAAATTGACCTTCTCTCACTAGAATTCACACTTACTAAATTTACCAAATAGTTTATGTGTTCTGAGGGTATTTAGTACAATTCATAAGTTTTCTCGATGTTCCTTGAAATTGGTAGAGTAAATCAGTATATCATCAATAAATACAATCACAAATTTATCCAAAAATTCCTTAAAGATTCTATTCATCAGATCCATAAACACTGCTGGGGCATTGGTCAACCCAAATGACATGACTAGAAACTCGTAATGCCCATACTGAGTTCTGAATACTGACTTGGGTATGTCTTCATCCTTAATACGCAATTGATGATATCTAGATCTAAGGTCGATTTTGGAAAAGACCTTAGCAGATTGGAGTTGATCAAAGAGATCATCAATGCGAGGTAAGGGATACCTATTTTTCACTATGACACTGTTCAACATTCTATAATCAGTGCACAATCTCATAGACCCATCCTTCTTCTTCATAAATATTACTGGTGCTCCCCATGGTGAACTACTTGGTCTAAAAAACCCTTTGTCTAACAATTCCTGTAACTAACCTTTCAACTCTGCTGGGGCCATCCTATAAGGTGCTTTAGAAATTGGAGTTGTACCAAGAACTACTTCAATGGTAAACTCAATTTCTCTATGTGGGGGTAATCCTGGCTGTTCTTTTAGAAAAACATCTTGGAATTCCCTGACTACTTCAATTTCTGTTATCTTGGGCTGTTCAACATCTAAAGAAACTACTGTTGCTAGAAATGCCTGACACTCCTTAGACATATGTTTGATAGCCTTCATAGTTGAGATAATGGATTTTTCTAAGTCATTGTGTTTCCCATATAGTACTAATACTTCCTCACCCAGCATGCTAAATGTGATTTTTTTCTTGTGATAGTCCATAACTACCCAGTATTTTGCTAACCAGTTCATACCTAATATGATGTCAAAGTCCACCATGTTCAGTAAAATGAGTTCAATGTCCATTCTTTTTCCTAATACTTCTACAGGTACATAATGCAAGTATTCTTGTAATTTAACTATTTTCTAACTGGAGTTGTTACATTTCACTGATAGTTATATACTAGATGCAAATACGCAAGATATAAAGGAATACATAGATCCAGAATCAAACAGTACTTTGGCATAGTTGTCAGCTACAAGTAATGTACCTTCAATCACTGCATTAGATGGTCCAGCCTAGCCATCAGTGATGGAAAATACCCTTCCTTGGTGTTGAAGAGCAATTTTTGGTTTTGCCTCCTTAACGGCCAGTGGTTTGGTATAGTAGGTGGCGATGTGTCCATGCTCCCCACAATTATTGCACTTGATCGGAAACTATTGTGGTTGTTGTTGTCAAGGTCTAGGGCATATATTTCCTTGGTGAAATTTTCTACATCTTGGACATGGTTGTTTATTTTTCCCTTGTGCATTGTTCCGCTGATTTCTTTAAGGCTTAAAATTGTCCCAAGGTCATTTATTCTTGTGGAAAGGCTTTGGATTATAGTTTCCTCCTCCACAAAACTTGGTGGTTTAACCCTTCTTATATTCTTCTTCAAACTTAGAATTCATTTCCACACATTTTACCAAGGTCCTAGGTTTAGTAGAAAGTACGTTTACTTTCAGCCCTGGATGTGGCCCTTCTATGAATCATTCACTATGTCTTTTAGTCTTACACACATGAGTCGCAAATCTCTTTAATTGCGTGAATTTGTTATCATATTCTACCACTGACATGTTCCCTTGTCTAAGTTCCAGAAACTCTATCAGCTTTCTTGCTTGTACATGAGAAGGAAAATATTTATGGTTGTAGATTTCCTTAAATTCCTCCCATGCAGTATCTTCAAAATTTAAGAAGGAGGTATTATTAGCTAATCTCCACCAAAATGTAGCTTCTTGTTTTAATAGATAGGTGGCAAATTTAACCTTCAACTCTGGAGGAGTAAGTAGTGCATTGAAAGTCCTTTCTAGTTCATATATCCATTCCTTAGCCTTCTCAGCTTCGCCCTTACTGTTATACATCGTAGCCATCTTTTGAAATCTCCCTATCATTTTGTCAACCTTTTCTGGTGCTAATGGGGACTTTCCAACTTCTTCCCTTGGTACAAGGGAAGATTGACCCTATACTAGTGTGGGAGTATCTGGTGCTGATGCTGGTGTATTGTGTCTCACTTCAAGCTGAGCCTAAGCCTGAGTACTTGGTATCTCTACTAGAGGTGATGAACTTTGGGGTTGTTGAATGTTAGGAAGAAGGTTCCTCAATACCCTTGTTACCATCACTTTCACATTATTCATGGTTAGTCTCTCTGTATTATCTTCTAGAGTATTTTGAGCGGTCTTCCTTGTGACTCTCTTTGGTGGCATCTACTCATAAACTAAAATTTCTATAAGTATTCTATACAACTATTTCTATCTTAATCTACAATTGGATTATTACCTCTCCTCTAGACATATTTGTACTGTACTATGACTAGATGAATAGCTCTGATACAAACTATGACAACCCGGGTTTTTGTAACAAATTCTGTAATACATTTTCAAAGGCAAAGCCCTTGGTAGTAAAAAAGATTTGCAAAACAAAGCAATGAAAATTCTTTTCTTTAGAACTTGTTTTGTAAAACCCAAGTCATCACTTCATACATAGCATAAGCAGAACTTTTTAGGCAAGATAAAATTCCATTGAAGGAATATACTTTTATAAATTTCCAGAATCCATCCAGTGGTTCACAGGACAGCCCAATTCCATTACAATACTTGTCTAAATTACATAATCTAAAACTCAAAGCTCACCATACAATTAAACTCTCATTACAATACAATACTCTTAAACAAAATAAAATACATGTTTTCAAGTGGTATACCTTGATGATTATTCTCCTAGGTCTTCTTTAGTCTTGAGCTCTTAACTCTCCTTCTCTATATCTGAGATATTGTTAACATTCCAACATTTACAATATCTCAGCAAGCTATGCATGGTAGGGGATTCAAGAAGCATAATAATTTGACAGTATAATTCTAATACTTCATAATCCTGCTATTCATAAACATACTCATGTATCAAACTCTTTACTTTGTAATATATGTACATCCTTATACATACATACTATACATGGATAAACCCATCAAATTTATTAAAGTAGTCAAATAACATTCCTAACTAAGCTTCTCAATTCTTTCAACTATGAGAAATCAGTATTTCAGGTAGTCTTATACTGGGAATTTCCCTTATTGGGAACTATTGGTAATATATAATTACCTGGCATTTCATCATGCCAAAACATAAGGCATTTTGCTATACCTATTTCATATGCATCATAGTGTAAAATAATCAAAGGACTACCATGCTACAGTTTGATTTGTACTAGTGCACCCGGATAACTGCCCTATTTACCACTGATTCCACAATGGAAAATATTGTGTCACTACCCATATGGGGAGATAGGACTTTCACAATGGTGGCCTTCCCATAATTAACCCACTCGAGTTTTAGCCTCTCATAGGGCAAGGTATCATCAAATCATCAAATTTCGGGAAGCAGGTGGCCAAACCCTCATAACTCCCCCAGCATAGCATCCCCAGGCTTATGCCCATTTAAAATAAAACCACAAGCCTCCATGCTTATATGTAAAATAGGTTTCATACATATTAGACAATCTGTCTATTTACTGAGGGTAGGAATATCTTTTAGTTCGATATTCACTTAGAGTCTTTCCTTGAAGTCTAACTTAACCATTTCATATGTGTTTTGTTGGATCATAAGGGTTTTAGGGGATTTGATACAAGTATTAACATTACACTTGTCAACATTTCTAGACATAAGATCATGTATTCAACATGTACATCCCATGTAGATGCATTCATAAAATCCTCCTACCTTCAAGTAGTGATCCATCTCTTCAGACCTTCCATGATCTTGATCGACGTATGTAATCTGTAAATCCATACATACCATCAATATTTATACAATCTGAATAATCCTATCTATATTCATAGTCTAATATTGTCCTTTGATATAAAGGATGTAGACCTTTTATCCTATCACAATCTATCTTCCTCAGATAGTGTATATCCTATTAATCAATAGATCTGATGGTTAGAATGATCTTCTAATCTTTCAGATCTAAGTATTTTCTATCCTAAGTCTTTGTGTATTCCTTTCTTTGATCTTGATCTTTTATAGATTCTTTGATCAATAATTTAACTTGTTCATAAAGGTCAAGGGCTTAGATCTTCTATCTTCTAATTTTTCTTTTATCTAAGTTCAGTTGTTTGATCATCCCTAAGGAGGATGATCCTAATTCTCTTCCTTGAATCATATTTGATCAAGGGTTCAAATCTTCTATTCTATTTGATCTAAATTGTAAGCAATATATATTTATCATCATCAAGAAGTACTTATTTCTTTTTATTGTTCTTGATCATTCAAGATCCCATGGATCTTGTTTGATCATCCTTATCTTACTTACAATATTTATTAGCATTAGATAATTTACTAACACTTTATGTTCTTCTTATTATTATAAAACCAATTAATGTTTTACTAGGTGAAGATAACTTATTTAGGCCTAAGTCTAAACTGCTCCTCTTATTTTCAATTGGCTAAGGCTTACTAGCTGAATGGTTGAACACAAAGTGGTTACTTCAATCCTCATGTAAGGAGGCATTTAGACCTCACAAATGTCAATGGAAGGTAGGGGAAGAGCAAGCCTCTATGAGAGAACCCCTTTAACCACCATGTTCAGCATTCACTAGAGTGACCTTAACTCGACCTCTCATAAGGTTCCTATGAACATTTTAACCCTAAGTACTCTTTCTAATTGATTTTAATTAAATCCATGAACATTTAAAATGTCATTCATGGGGTTTATTATTCTCCTAGTTTGGGCCAAGGATTTGATAATCCTTATATTGTCCTACTAACTATAGCCCTTGCTAATATTAAGTCAAAGTCATTCACTCATCTTAATTGTCCATGAATCTCTATATTCCATTAGTTTACATTTTTGGTGATTTATGCTCAATATATCTTAACAACTACTTAACATTTGAATCTACTAATAAAATTTGACAATAAATAAATCATAAACTTTAAAGCTTAAATCCATTATAAATTTAACAACAATTTATAATAACATGCTTCCTATGAATGTAACTTAACCTAATGAAATAAAACTATACTTAAACTAGCATGATCCTAAGTTATGAAATACATGAAATTTACTACTAATTAAATGGAATCATGCTAACATCTCAAATTTAAACTAACATGGCCCTAGGATAATTAAATCTACCAACCTATTATAATAATCTAATAACATATGGAGCATAGCATGCTAACATTTAAGAATTATATATCATGCTTCCTAATTTACAACATAAATTACATTTACAATTCTATTATCAAATAAAAGACAATTAAACTAATTAGATGAAGATTATTAGAAACATTTACTTATGATCCAACCATTAGATCTTATATCTTTTGCTTTTAATCAAGTGTTTTAATTAATTTTAGGGCTTTTACTCTATTAAGATCTAAAGATCATAGCGACTTGTTTTTGTTATATTTAATCCATGATCTAACTGGATTCCATCATAATATCATCTATTCAATCCATCCCAAGGGTCTGATCATACTTGATCTTATTGATCAAGTGAGTCCCTTTGCATTTTTAGGGTTTTTCTACCATAAAGGGTAGATTCCTCCTTTTATGTTAGATCTATCAAAATAAATCATGGATATTACTTGATTTCAACATTATATCATCATGGAAATAGATCCCCAAGATCTGATCATCTTAGATCTTAAAGATCTTGTAAATTGGAAGCTTATTTCCTAAATACAGAATGTTTCATGAAGAATTTTCTAAATGTTATGAGTTCAGAAGAAAATAGATATTACAAGATGTCCATAGCTTCTATCCAATCTTAATTTGGAGCTCAAATGACTCCACAATTGATGACTAAAGTTCACAGTCATTCTTAAGGTCCAGATTTGATCTAGGTCCAGCGGAGTAGACGGTTGGGATAAGTCAGGCGGATCTGGTAGGGCGGAACCATTGCGACGCTTCAGTGACCAGGACACACGGGTAACGTGCTCCTTGGGCTAAGCGTTGACAGTGACCGCAGTGTGCCAGGATCCCAATCTTCTTAGGAAAATTGGACTATCCATTTTGGACCATCCAATCAATTCCTCATCAATTACAGGCTCAAAACTTGATAATAAAAAAAAATCTTAAAATTTCTACGGTAGGGGTTTTGGACTTTTGGATCAATTGGAAGGCTCAGATTTTCCATTTGAGCCTTCCATCATCCTAAATTGAAGGGTTCTTACCTTTACTTGATTTTTATTATTTTTAACCTAAACTTAATTTCAAAAAAATAAAAATTACATAAAATGACAATCCTATTGATCACTAGATCTGATGTTTAGAATGATCTTTAGATCATTCATATCTAAGTATTTTTCTATCTCTAAGTCTTTGTATGTTCATCTCCTTGGTCTTGATTTTTCATAGATCCTTTGATTGACAATCTACACATGTTGATAAAGATCAAGGTCCCATCTAGTTCTTCTTTGATCTAAGTTCAGTTCTTGGATTATCCCTATGGAGGATGATCTTGGTTTTCTTCCTTGAATCATCTTTGATCAAGGGTTTGGATTATCTAATATAATGAATTATAACAAGTATACTAATAAACATGCATACAAAGTACAATATAGTGTTCTTATTCTTATTGTTTTTGATCATCCAAGATCTAATGGATCTTGTTTGATCATCCTTATCTTACTTATTGTTTTTATTAGGGTTAAGTAATTTACTAACCTTTTATGCTCTTATTATTATTATTCAACCAGTTAATGTGCTGGTTGAAGTTAGCCTATTCAAGCCTAAATCTAGACTACTCCTCTTATTTCCAATTGGCTAAGGCTTACTAGCTGAATGGGTGAATACAAAGTGGTTACTTCAATCCTCATGTAAGGAGGCGTTTAGACCTCACAAACATCAACAGAAGGTAGGGGAAGAGCGAGACTTTATTAGATAACCCCCTTAACCACTATGTTCATTATTCACTAGAATGACCATAGCTCAACCTTTCATAAGGTTCCTATAAGCATGTTTACCCTAAGTTCTCTTTCTAATGGATTTTAATTAAGTCCATGAATATTTATAATGTCATACATGAGGTTTATTATTCTTTTCCTAATTTGGGCCAAGGACTTGATAATCCTTATATTGTCCTACTAACTATAGCCCTTACTAATTAAGTCCAAAGTATTCCATTCTTATTTGTGTAATGAAACTCTACTTTCGCATTAGAATACATTTTTGATGTTTTATGCTCTTTATCTCATAATAAGTAAATCTACTACTAACATTCAACCATAAATGAATTATAAATTTAAAGCATAAAACTACATAATCTAACATTCAATGAAAATGAGGCAAGGTACTCAAATTAAATCTAGCACCTTATGATAACAATGAAACACATATCATGCTAAACTCTAAATGTTATACTAGCATGCTTTATTACATAATAATATAAAATAAAACAAATTACATTTACATTTTTAGAAACCTTTACTTATGATCCAACCATTTGATCTTAGATCTTTTCCTTTGATTAAGGATTTTAGTTGTATTTAGGGAATTTTCTCTATTAAGGTCAAAAGATCATATTGATCTATTTTTATCATAATCCATCCATAATTTCCTTGGATTTCATCATATAAACATTTATTCTTTCCATCCCAAGGATCTGATCACACTTGATCTCATTGATCAAGTGGGTCCCTTTGTATTTTTAGGGTTTTTCTACCATAAAGGGTAGATCTCTTAATATATCTTATATCTATCCAATTTAAATATAGATCTCACTTTATTTAAGTAGTATATCATTATTAAAACATGTTTCTAAGATCTGATCATCTCAGATATTGAAAATCTATGTAATTGGAATCTTATTTCTTTAATACAAAAAGTTTTTACTGAATAACATGTCTATTTTATCATTCCATAAGAAAATAGAGGTTTCAAGCTTTCCATAGCTTCTTTTTTATCTCAATTTGGAGTTTAGATGACTCTAGAATTGAAGCTGGAAGTTCACAGTCTTCCTAGGGTCTGTATTTGATCTGGGCCCAGGAATGGACGGCCCAGATCGTTCGGGTGGAACAAACCAAGCAGAACATCCAGGCAGAATGAACCAGGCGGTCATCGGGCGCGTCCGCTAGGAGTAAATGATGACACGCTTTGGAGCGGCTACGGACGTGGACGGGACAAGCAGAACGCCTGTCGTTTGCTCGCCAACAAACTGGGCTGTCGCTGGGTGCGTCCGCTCGTGGATTGGGCGGACGCGCTGTTGTCTCTCTTGGGACGATGCTCCACGTGCAGTGCACGCGCTGTTCCAACGGTGCGTCACATGTGCGTCTTGGGCGCTGTCTGATCTGGAGATCGGACAATCCATTCTGGACCGTCCAATCAATCCTCTTTCAATTGGGGGCCCAAAACGTCTCTGATTTTGATGAAACTTCTACCCTAGGGGTTTTGGACCCTTATGGATAGATTGGTTAGTCAGATTTCTCATCTGAACACTCCATCATCCAGAATTAAGGGTTCTGTTGTTTACTTTATTTTTACCTTTTTATTACCAAAATTGATTACAGTAAAATAAAAATTACATAAAACAATACTAAACATCTATGAAAAGGATTTTCACTTACTTGATTGGAGAGAAAACCTCAGTTTTATGCCCAGTTTAAATAAATACCTTGTTGATGAAGATATGGCCTAAAATCTACCTTTCTTGCAAATATCATTGTTTGAACCGTTGGATCTTGAAATTTCTTTGGGGGTTTTGTAGAATAGATATGTTGGGAAGTTTTGGACAGTGGAATTGATCAAATTAGAGCTAGAACAGAATGCCTAATTGATTTTAGGTCTCTTGTTCTAATCTAAAAAGAAAAACAAGTTGAAAAGAGATCTAACTCTTGGAGATTTTGGGTTTTTGGGGAGGGATTTTAGATCTAATTTTTCAAGGAGATTGAAGAGAATTTCGTGGAGATTTTATGAGAATTTTTGGAGGATTTTTGGGGTTGTATTTATAGGCATTTTGGGTCTTTTTTCATGATTATAATATTTTATTTTTTATTATTAAATGGCATGAAAGTCTTCAATGCTCCCATGCCTAATTTTTCTTCCCCAAGACCAGCTGATATTTGTTGACCCATGTTTCACATGGGCTGCTGATAAAATTGGTTACTGGGGACGTGGTGGTCCCCATGTGGGCCCCACATGGTGTAAAAAGACTGTTTTGCCATTTATGCATAAAATTTTGGGTTTTATTCCCATGATCTCGGATTTGAGTGTACTTAGTGGCATAGGATTCGTATTTCTCAGTACATTCTAAATTTTGATGTTTCATATTTTGATTTTTGGGTAAAATTACTATTTTACCCCTTTTGTCTAAGAAATGAAAAACTTAAGGATTTCTCATCCGAATTCGAAATTTGTTGTGCTTACAGTCATTTTGAAGGGTTTGCTAAGTTTAATTTCAATTTTACATGTCTTATGATTTGATTATACTTTTATAAAAAGTTTATTTTAAATAACCCTAATATTTCAGCCCGAAATATCTGAAACTCAAATTTTATTAATTTTTCTCAATCAATTACAAAAATTGGGGTTATTACAATCTTCCCCCCTTACAATAATTTCGTCCTCAAAATTTGTAATACAACTCACTTAGGAGTTTTCACAATTCTTTCATAGCCTTACACATGTGGCCTTACCACTTATGGAAATTCTATTTCCTTTTGTTCCTCTTCTATACTACCTTTTTCTCAAAGGTTAAAATACTCATCCATGACTAACCTTAATAATGCACTATATACTAAAGCTAGTTCTTGCTAGAATTTAAAAAAAAAAATAAATTAATAACTCTTATTGAGTTATCCCTTTTTGTTTCAAAACCTTCCATTTCACTTGACTGGTAATTTTCACCAATCTTTCCATGCTTCACAATATTCCATTATACCTTCTATTGCTCATCCTCATTCTTTTTCAACATATAAAGTTTTGACATAGCTTTCCTACTATGTATCAACATATAAAGTTTGGACATAGCTTTCCTACTATGTATAGTCCTTAGACTTCCTATAATACATATTGATTAGATTCTATAACTTCAACTATTGTTCTTTGTAACAACCTTCCAATCTTTGGAAGTAATTTTCTCTTTTCTTATTCTTCCATTATTTGAAAGTGTATACTTTATTTCTTCTCTACAGTTCATACTTCTTTACTATTTCCTTCTATTGACAACTTCTTGTCAAATTCTATCCTTGAATAATAGTTTTCTTGTAATGATTCTTTCCTCATTCCCATTCATTATTTTTGTAACACTCTTTGAGTGCCATTTTATTCATAATACTTGACTTTCTACATTTTTCCATCCAAGATAGTATCATTTAACTCTGCATATATATTCCTAATCCTCTTTTGTTATTTCTTTCTCATATTTAGAACAATATTCAAAACATTCTCACAATCTATGATAATATTTATCTCTTTTCCTCTTATATATATTTATATGTCATAGGCTTCAAAATTTCTAGATTTTGCATTTCCTCATGCTTCTTTCAAAGCATACCTCATAGCCTTTATCATATCATACTAATTCTTTATTTGCGATATTCTTGATAATTTCAATTAAAAGAGTCCATATTGACTTTGTAATCATCCCTTCTCAAATCTTTACAAACACCATAATTTATCAACTAGTCTTTAATTCTCAACAATCTATTATCAACTCATTTAGGATTTATGTAACCAATGGAAAAACTTCACCAAAAGAATGTCCTTATGTTATAAAATCAATAAGAGATATATTTCTCTAATTGTCATTGTCATTTCATATTTCGATCTCATATTCCACCTTTGTTGGGTCAAATTCCATGCTATCCTTAAAATTTATATAACCTAAACTTTGCTTTCTTTAATCACATGTACACTTACAAGACAAGTTTTGTAAGTGTCTAACATATATCCCCTGAATGCTCTTGATTTCTTGAAATCTATTTCCATATATCATCACCACTTCATTCAATATATTTCATTCTCCTCGAATTCATGAACATCTGTTATCTAACTCATAGAACTTTTAAAATTTGTTTTTGATTTTATAATTTTATGTTGCATTTCCAATTCCCAATTAATAATAAATTTGAAAATGCTCATCCTTATAGAGAAAAAGGATACTTAATTTCCTCAACATCATTTATGCATCCTTATATTGATTCCTCCTTTTTCTTTTCCTAAAAGAAATTTGTTACTCTCATAATGTAAATTGTTATAATCACTCCATATCCTTAAAAAGTTGTTCTTTCAACTCATTCATATAATTTGATGTTCTTTTCATCAACTATTATAGATATTTTCTCATTCAATCTCATGTAAGATTGAAAATCTTCAAACTATCTTAAAATTTCTAACCACTTATTTCTCCAACAATTTGGATTTGTATCTCATTCACAATCATCTTTAAACTTAAATTTAACAACCAATATTTGTTTTCATTTCTCATGTTTTATTTCACCTTTCCTTCAAAAATATATTTCCCCTTACTATATTTCTTAAATCTTTCAATATCACCAACTCCATCATGTAATTGGAAGTAATATCTCTATTCATATTTAGCTCTTCATTTGCCTTGATCAATAAGATGTACTCCTCTTCATGATAATCAATGACTATATTTTCCTAATCAATATTTCTCTTTGTTTTCATGTTCCATGACCATGATAATCAATGACTATATTTTCCTAATCAATATTTCTCTTTGTTTTCATGTTCCATGACCATTGTACCATCTATACCAAAGGTACTTCTCTTTATGATAGTCCCAAAATTATTTTCAATAGCACCACAATTATTATATCAATAATTCTTTAATTCTTGAAAATCCTCTAGTGCTAATTTCCACAATGATTTGTCATACCTTTATAATTTCTAACTTGGTGATTTCATAATTGTTGTACCATATATAGAGCTATAATTTCTTTGTTAACCATATATTCTCATGGTTTCATTGTCTTTCTTAATAAGTTTGGGATCATATTTTTGTCCCTTTAACATATCTAACTCTCTTTTTCCTTTTCATTTTATTCTAATATCAAAGATCATCTCTTCATGTTCTAAAATTTTATCATTTCTCCACTAAATCCTTTGCCTCACTAATTTTGGAGAAAAATACTTGCTTAACTCCTTACTCATATTTATTTCAAACTATTCTCATTTACAAATTTTGAACTTTCTCACCTATCTCCTTAAATTTCTTTCAAGCCATATCCTCTCTATTTTGATGATTAATTTCATTTAACTAATTGCCATAATACTATACATGTAGCAATTCTAATTCCTATATTTATATTTCTTTATATATTTAATGTTAACTTTGAATTTTACAATACTTCTAATGTTTTCATCTTTAACACCTATTTCTCATAAATCTCCATTTCACCTTTTCTATAAGGTTGGAATTTTTCTATTTTTATTTTTTCATCTTATTTTCAAATTTATCACTTTTTTTTTCTCTTTATCTCCATTTCTTCACTTAGTAATGGTTATATACATACTTCACTTAATAATGGTTATATACATACTAGTATTAACGTACTTTGTATGTTTACTCAGGACTTTAGGTTAGACCTGAACATCATACCTTACATCTATTGTAATGTTTTTCCTATGGATTTCTATATCTTATTATTCCCTCTATTGGAATTCTTATTTGCTAAGTAGTATTTCTAGTCCTTTCACTAAGTAATATCTACTTATACTATACTATTCCTTCATTACACTAACTCTTTCTATACTCATTCTCAACTAATGAGTTTAACACTTTCTATACTCATCCTTCACTAATGAGTTACTCTTTCTTCACAAATGAGTCTACTCTTTCCATATTCCTCAAATAATGAGTTTAACTCTTTCCTTACTAATGAGTCAACTCTTTACATCCTCTTCAACAAATGAGGCTACTCTTTCAAGACTTATCCTTCACTAATGAGTTAACTCCTTTTATACTTATCTCTTAACTAATGAGTTTATCACATAACTCCTTCTCATCAATTGATAACTTATCTCTTTTTCACTCACTTCAGGTTGAACCTGAGCCTACGTACTTGGTATTTCTACAGAGGTGATGAACCTTGGGTTTGTTGTAGGTGAGGAAGGAGGTTCCTTAACATCCTTGTCACCATCTCTTCCGTATTACTCATGGTTACTCTATCCATATTGTCTTATGGAGTATTTTGAGTTGCCTGTCTTGTGACTCGCTTTGGTGGCATCTGTTCATAATTTCTATCAATCCTCTATACAACTACTTCTATCTTAATCTAGACTTTGATTATAATCTCTCCTTTGGACATATTTGTACTGTACTGTGACTAGATGAATGGCTTTGATACCAACTGTGACGACCCAGGTTTTTGAAACATGATTTGTAAAGTATTTTGAAAGGCAGGGCCCCTAAGAGTGTAAAATTTTTTTCGCAAAACAAAGCAGCAAAAATTCTTTTCTTTAAAAATTGTTTTGAAAACCCAAATCACCACTTTATACATAACATAAGTACAATTTGTGTACAAAATAAAATTCCATTGAAGGAATATACTTTTATTAAACTCCAGGATCCATCCAATGGTTCACAGTACAGCCAAATCTAGTACAATACTTGTCCAAATTACATAATCCAAAACTCAAGCTCACCATACAATAAAACTCTCAACAAAGAAAATACATTTCGTGGGGATTTTATGAGGATTTTTGGAGGATTTTTGGGGTTGTATTTATAGGCATTTTGGGTCTTTTTCCATGATTATAATATTTTATTTTTTATTATTAAATGGCATGAAAGTCTTCAATGCTCCCACGCCTAATTTTTCTTTCCCAAGACTAGTTGATATTTGTTGACCCATGTTTCACATGCTCTGCTGATAAAATTGGTTGTTCGGGACGTGGTGGTCCCCATGTGGGCCCCACATGGTGTAAAAAGACTGTTTTGCCATTTATGCATAAAATTTTGGGTTTTATTCCCATGATCTTCGATTTGAGTGTACTTAGTGGCGTTGGATTCGTATTTCTTAGTACATTCTAAAATTTGATATTTGATATTTTGATTTTTGGAATATTTTGATTTTTGGGTAAAATTACTATTTTACCCCTTTTGTCCAAGAAATGAAAAACTTAAGGATTTCTCATCCGAATTCGAAATTTGTCTTGCTTACAGTCATTTTGTTGGGTTTGCTAAGTTTAATTTTTTTTTACATGTCTTATGATTTGATTATACTTTTATAAAAATTTTATTTTAAATAACCCTAATATTTCAGCCCGAAATATCTGAAACTCAAATTTTATTGATTTTTCTCAATCAATTACAAAAATTGGGGTTATTGCACCATCTCTCTTCCTATAAAAGATAAAAAATAGTAATTAATTCCTACAAATTAATACTAGGCACATACACACCTAGGATCAGCCTTTGGACCTGCAAAATATAAAAATTTTGAGTTATTAGGTCAAAAATGCATGTGTTACAAATTTTGGTCCAAAAACTCTAATTTACCCCTATAAGTTGTAACACATGGGCAACTAATTGGGTGCTTTTATGAAAAATTAAACACTTATCAATAAGAGAAAGAGAAGAGATAGAAAAATCCTATAGAACCTATAGTGAAGGAACCTTATGTGCCTTACGCCCCTTTTCTTTAGCTATTGAACAAGGCTAGAAAGGGAACAAACTTCAACAAGTTAATGGAGGTATTCAAACATGTCCAAATAAATATTCCATTACTCAATGCAATTAAATACATCCCCACCTATTCCAAGTTCTTAAAATAGCATTGCACAAGAAAAAGAAAGCTAAATGTACAAAATAAAGCTTACCTCACCAAGCAGGTAAGCTCTTTGATTCAACGCAAGACCCCATCGAAGCTCAGAGAGCTAGGGTGTCTTAACATTTCCTACATTATTAGAGATCATGTCATAGATAGGGAATTACTTGACTTAGGGGTGAGTGTTAACTTGTTAGCATACTCTGTCTATCAGCAACTAAGACTCATTGAGTTAAAACCAACCAGTACTAAGCTACAATTAGTAGATAGATCTGTCAAGATACCACATGGTTTGGTTGAAGGTGTCTCGATATAGGTGGACCAATTCTATTACCCATTTGATTTCATTATATAAGAAAACCAACCTATATCTATTCCTGATAGTTAGATTTTGGTTATACTTGGACGTTTATTCAAGTCGACGTCCAACGCCATTATTAACTATAGGAATGGTGTAATGAAATTGTCATTCAACAACATGAAAGTTAAGCTAAATGTCTTTAACAACATCAACAACATTTAAACCTTAATGATTCTTTGACATCAATTTGATCAAGAGTCTAATCAATGACATTCATCCATTATTATCCATGTCTGACTCACTAGACTCTTGTCTTATGCACTTTAATGGAGAATTTGACATAGACAAGTCTATTAAGGAGGTAAACAACCTTTTGAAGGCTACTCCAATCATGGATACCTCTAAGTGGACTCTTTATGTGGAACCACTTCCACCTTCTAAATCGGTCCCGACGCCCTCAATAGAGAAACCACCCTCTCTGGACCTAAAACCCTTGCTTGAAAACTTAAAATATTCATTCCTAAGGCCAGAGAAAACCTTATGTGTGATAATAGCATCAGATTTAGATAATGAACAAGAAGGTAAGCTTTAGATGTTCTTAAGGAACATAAAACTGCTAGGGAAACCCAAAGACGACTAAACCCCCACATGAAGGATGTGGTCAGAGACGAAGTCCTAATGCTCTTAAATGTTAGCTTTATATATCCTATCTCTGATAGGACTTGGGTCAGCCCCACTCAAGTTGTACCTAAGAAATCAAAGGACATAGTAGCCAAAAATAAGGATAATGAGTTAGTACCCACCCACATGACCACCGGGTGGAGAGTTTGCATTAACTACTATAAATTGAATATGGTCATGAGGAAAGAATATTTTCCTCTACCTTCATTGACCAAATGTTAGAGAGATTGGCCATACATAGCTATTACTATTTTCTGGATGGATATTCCTATTAGAACTAGATTCTTATAGCATCAGAGAATCAGGAGAAGATCACCTTCACCTGCCCTTTTGGAACTTTCGTGTATCGATGTATGCCTTTTGGGTTTTGTAATGCTCCATCTACATTTCAAAGGTGTATGTTGAGCATTTTCTCTTACAAGGTTGAAAGGTTTCTTGAGGTATTTATGGATGACTTCTCAGTATTTGGGTCATCATTTGATGAGTCCTTGCACCACTTGAAGTTAGTGCTAGCAAGTTGTCAGGAGAAAAATCTTCTTTTAAACTAGGAAAATTGCCATTTTATGCTATAGAGTGGGATAGTTTTAGGCCACATAATATCACCAAATGGCATAGAAGTCGATAAGGTGAAAGTACATTTAATAGCCAACCTTCCTCCACAAAGGAAGATGAAAGAAAACCACTCCTTCTAGGACATGCTAGTTTTTATAGATGCCCCATCAAGGATTTTAGCAAAATTGTCAAGCCCCTCTATAATTTACTTATAAAGGAAGCTCTTTTTTAAATTTGATGAGGACAGTAAAAAATCATTTTAGTGATTCAAGGCCATGTTGACTTTTGCACCCATTACTCGACTATTAGATTTTAATGCACCTTTTGAGATAATGTGTGATGTGTTGGATTATCTTGTGGATCACTAATGGATATGATTAACAGAGCTAAAGATGGTCAAAGTGGGTCCACAAAGTAAGCCATGCATTCCCAGCAGTTTTGCATGGAAGCCACTTAAGGTACCCATATAATCCATGAAAGAAGGTGACAAGCTAAGAAATTCAAAGCAAACCATACAAGCCACTCAAGCCAAGGAAGCTTCTTAAGCCATCCATGAGCTTAGCCAATGAAGCCTTCAAAGTTAGTCATCTAAGCCATCAAGCTAAGCTAAATGGAAGGCTACGATTGGAAGAGATGCAAGAGAGTTATCCATGAGTTATTTTGAAGATAATGAAGGGAAAAATCTCTTAAAATAAGAGGACATGTGGACCAATGGGATAAGAGCAACCAATTTTTAGAGTTTTTCTCACTTTTCCCCACTTTTTCCTCAATTTCCACCTCACCCTTAAAATACACTACCAATTTCCAAATCTCTCACTCCTTCAGCCTCTTAAGAAACGTCCTAACGAAACAGATTTCTCCACCTAACACATCCCATCCCTTTCCTAACCTATCCCCACCATATTTCCCAAAAAGTAGGTATTCAAAGATTTCTAGAAGGGGGGAGATGCCCCTTTCTAAAAGTTAGGCATCTCCCACCTAAATCCCATTTTAGGACAGCCCTCCTTCCTCCTCACTTTCCTATTTGATGTCTACCCTTTTTCCTCTTCCTGGCCTTTAATTTCATCCTCTTTAATCCCCACCACACCATAGTACTAGTTCACCCTAGGAAAAATAGGACAAATCTTATAAATCCAGCCCAAAATCCAAGCAAAAGACATCTTTTTCTCCATTGTAAAATGACGTCTCCTCCATAAGAAGGAGATGCCCAATTCTTTCCAGCCCTTTTCACTCCTTTTGTTTGATGATTTGTGATGCTTTTCGGTGCTGCTACAAACTTCAAGGTTCATGCTTCTTCTTTAAGTGTTCAATGTAGGATTTGTGGGATTTTGATTCATCTTTAAAGGTTGGTTAGCTTTTGCTAGAAATTCTTCTTTTCATGTCAACTTTTGATTTGTTATCTTTTATCTTTATTTGCTTTTAAGAAAATAATCAAGTCTAGTTTCCCCTTGATTTCAGGCATGTTTATGAGTGAATGTTGGAATAATTGAAGAAGTGTTTGGCTAGCAATTGATGTGTGATTTAGATTAAGTGAACATCATTGTAATAGCATTTAAGCTTCAGATTTGAACAACATCTATGGAGTGTTTTGTTGATAATTTTTTGGAGGTGACTCAACAAGATTAGTGCAATTTTCAATTAATGTGTCCAGCAGTAAATTAACTTTGTTCTTGAATGTTTGAATGTATTAGAAGTGATTAATTCCATGTTTTACATGTTATAATCATTGAATGTTTCAATTACCTTAATTCTGGACATGAATTGTGTATGTTAATTTCTAGCACAATATAATCTTGTTCACTGGACTTTTTAAGAGCCCAATTAGATTGTTAGATAGCTTACTTAATGTTAGAAATATATTGCATGCATAGTATTCCTAAGTAGTTGATTAAATCCACTCCTATCCAATGAATCATGTGTACCATTCCATGGCTACATGTATGTTAATTGGGTAGTCTTCCTTTCATTGTCTGTTTGTGGTAAATTTTCCTTTATTTCTCTTGTTTAGTTGTATATTAGATTCCATTAGTTTGCATCTTAGTTAGTGGGAAAATAATCAAATTTGTCATACTTGTTAAAATAGTTGATTTGGTTGCTTAATTTTCGTAGTTTGGCATGATTAGGATGGTAGTTTGTTAAAGCATGTTCCCCTTAAATTAGCTATTAATTTCATGTTTAGGAAAGTTTCTAAATTGCATTTTAGGAAAGCTTCACTTTAGAAATTTTTTTAATTAGGAAAGTCATAAAATTAGTAGTTTTTAATTTAGAAAAATTTTAATTTTAAAAAGTGCATGTTTTAGGAAAGTTTTCTAATTAGCATGTTTCTTATGAGTGAATGTTGGAACTATTGAAGAAGTGTTTGGCTAGCAATTGATGTGTGATTTAGATTAAGTGAACATCATTGTAATAGCATTTAAGCTTCAGATTTGAACAACATCTATGGAGTGTTTTGTTGATAATTTTTTGGAGGTGACTCAACAAGATTAGTGCAATTTTCAATTAATGTGTCCAGCAGTAAATTAACTTTGTTCTTGAATGTTTGAATGTATTAGAAGTGATTAATTCCATGTTTTACATGTTATAATCATTGAATGTTTCAATTACCTTAATTCTGGACATGAATTGTGTATGTTAATTTCTAGCACAATATAATCTTCTTCACTGGACTTTTTAAGAGCCCAATTAGATTGTTAGATAGCTTACTTAATGTTAGAAATATATTGCATGCATAGTATTCCTAAGTAGTTGATTAAATCCACTCCTATCCAATGAATCATGCGTACCATTCCATGGCTACATGTATGTTAATTGGGTAGTCTTCCTTTCATTGTCTGTTTGTGGTAAATTTTCCTTTATTTCTCTTGTTTAGTTGTATATTAGATTCCATTAGTTTGCATCTTAGTTAGTGGGAAAATAATCAAATTTGTCATACTTGTTAAAATAGTTGATTTGGTTGCTTAATTTTCGTAGTTTGGCATGATTAGGATGGTAGTTTGTTAAAGCATGTTCCCCTTAAATTAGCTATTAATTTCATGTTTAGGAAAGTTTCTAAATTGCATTTTAGGAAAGCTTCACTTTAGAAATTTTTTTAATTAGGAAAGTCATAAAATTAGTAGTTTTTAATTTAGAAAAATTTTAATTTTAAAAAGTGCATGTTTTAGGAAAGTTTTCTAATTAGCATGTTTCTTATTTTTGCCTAGTTTCTATTTATTATTTTTCCTTAGTTTCCATTTCTTATTTTTACTTAGTTTCTAATTTGATGTTTTAATTTCCATTCTTAATTTAGGTAAAAAAATCACTTCAATTTTGGCTAGGTTAATTAGTTTGAAGTAGGGAACATTAGTATCACAATAGTTCACTCATAGGATGAACCTCACTAGCGTGCTATATTGCAAACAATTCGTGTGCTTGTTGGTTTATTTAAAACAACAACAAGTTTTTGGCATTGTTGCTAGGGAGTTTCAATAATTTATATAGTGTTTCATACTTTAGATTATTTTCCTCTAGTCTAGGTTTAGGGTGCATTAGATTAGGGTTTTTGCATACATTTTTCTCTGGTATCAATTTTTCTCACGTTGACCATATTTCTTTGATTTTTTATGCAAGAAAAATTAGCAAAGGAGTAGTGGCGATCCTATGGGCCATAGCTTCATCTTAGATTAGGTTTTATTGCTTTCCCAGATTAGGATTGAGTGATACTTGTAGTGAGGCCCATTGTAAATTGCAATTTCTTTAATATTTAACTTTAAATGGGTTATAATAATACAAAGCAAGTGTGGGGTATGGTGGGCCAAACTTGATTATCATTAGACCCCTCAGTGTGGGTATCTCTCACTCAATTTTTAGGATAATTTGCATTTGGATGTTAGTATAATTCATATAGATTAGGACTATTCATTGATAATTGTTACATCTTTACTTAGGATTGTTGCATTGGAGCACCTATCTAACCTTGATTGGATAGCTTATAGGTAGCATTAGTTTTCTTTTGTATTGCATTGCATATTTACATATTTATGGTGGTTTGGAATTAAGGATAGTAAGGGCCCCATAGGAACCTTATAAGATAAAGATTAGATTTCATCACCAGTTCCTTGGCCCACCTACGAATCAATCAACATTGTAGTATGCCATGATCCCAACCCTAGACATTAATTTAAAATCAAGTAGAAAGATGCTTAGGGTATTGAGCTCATAGGACCCTTTTAGAAGGACGTGATCTATTATCACTTCAATGGCTTCTAAGCATTGTGTTTATAGTAGGTGTCTTAAAATCCAAGTAATTTTCCCACGCCTTCTATTGACATTAGTTGAGGTCTAAATGCCTGCTAACATGAGGATTGTATTAACTATTTTTGAGCAAAACCTAACTAGTAAGTAGTAGTCAAATCTGGATAGAAGGAGCTATCTAGATCTAGGTTTAAGAAGATACCAACAATGCACTAAACAAATATAATCAAGTCATTACTTGATTAGTGCTTACTATGATTTAATTGCACATAGAGTTAGAGTCAGCATTTAGATGATGACATTCAGCTAAGGGTTGTTTATGCAAGGGCATTGATCTCATAAACAAGAGCTAACACCTTTCAAACTAGAGATTCAATGCAACCTAAGGCAAGGGGAAAGAAACCAAGTTCCTATCCCCATGGCAAAACCACTTGCAAAAAGTCGAGTTCAAGATAATTAGAGATTTCTATGTGCCTATGCAACTCAATTACCCATCCTGCATAGCTTTACCACATACAAATGCCAACCACTTTGAGTTAAAGTCGGGAGTCATTCAATTACTCCTCACCTTTTATGGTCAAGATTGAGAAGACCCTTACCTACATATTAAGAAGTTCCTTGATATTTGCACCACATTTAGATTTTGAAATCTTTTGGACGAATATATATGGCTTAGGTTATTCCCATTCTTACTCAAGGACAAAGCCAAGCATTTGCTTAATTCCTTGGAGGTAGGTTCCATAAATACATGGGACCAATTGTCTAAGAAGTATTTGAACAAATTCTTCCCCATTCACAAAACTAATGCTGTTCATCATCAAATTATCAATTTGCAACAAAGGCATGATGAACAATATTACGAGTGTTGGGAACAATGGAAAGAAATAATGCAAAAATGCCCTCATAATAGATTTGAGAAATTGTTGCAATTTCAATACTTCCATGTGGCATTAATGCCTCAGAATAGACAAATTGTAGACGCAGCAAGTGGAGGGGCCTGCATACTAAAAGATGAGAGTGAGGCTTGGGAGTTCTTTCAGACATTGGCTGATAATTCTTAGCAATGGGATTATTCAAATAGGAGAGAGAGAGAACTAACTAGCCTCCAAACATGCTAGAGCCTTTGGGTGGAGGAATGGACAAGCTTGAAACTATGTTTCATTCTTTCATGGCTACTACTTTATCCCATAAACTTCCACGAGTTATGCACCGCTTGTTCTAGTCCAACTCAACAAATTTCATCTTGTCTATCCAATAAAGCATACCTTGAATATCTTGTAAACCAAGCAGACACATTGAATGCATATCACGAACCTAGCAACATCCCTTATTCTGAGACCTACAACCTTGGATGGGCTAAGCATCCCAATCTTTCTTGGTCAAAGAATAATCACCAAGGAGGACAATCGGTGAACCCCCTACCAAAAATTTTCCCCCTAGGGCTATAGTTCCTCAATAGCCACTAGCTTCCAACAACCTCACATTTAAAGAAACTAACTTTAGAGGACAAAAAGAGCTCTATACCAATTCCAAAATATCAATTCTCAATCTCTAGCCAAATTAGATATGTAGGTGTCCCAATTGTTAGTTGAATTACATAATAGAGGAAAGGTTCATTTCCTTAGTCAACCCATCCTCAACCCAAAGGGTCAATTTGAGATGGGGTCAAGTTCTCAAAATTAGAATTCTCATGAGCATGCCAAGTCTATAACCACCCTGAGGAGCAGTTGTCAAATTGATAATGAAGTAGGGCAGGCTAAGGAAACTATAGAGGAGAAAGAGGCAACCAAAAAATAGGTGTTGCTATTTTAATTAAAACTCGCAAGTGCACCAATCAATGTAGCATTCCCATACAAGCAAGGTTGATCTCACAAGGAGTGAACTATTGTGATACTAGTGGTTCCTACTTTAAACTATCTAAACTAGCCAAAGTTCAAGTGAGTTTTTTTCTAACCTAAATTAAGAATGAAAATTAAAACATGAAATTAGAAACTTAGTAAAAACAAGAAATGGAAACTAAGCAAAAACAAAAAATGCTAAATGGAAAAAATTCCTAAATTAACACTATCCTTAACTAGAATTAGAAACTTTCTAATGTTAGAACTTTCTATAACCAATTTAGGAAACTTTCTAATGGTAAAATAACATGAAAAAAACAAATAACTAATGAGATCTAATGAACTTTAATAAGAAAATTAGAAATATACATGTCAATGGAAACTACAATTAAAGAGACTTTCACTTTTTAAATCCTAAAACTTCCTAAAGATGGAAATTTCTAAAATTCATAAAGAAAACTTTCTAAACCTAAAATAAGATGCAAAAAATGAATTAACTACTGCAAAAATAAATTATAATAATCGTTAATCTAAAAGGAATGAGATTTAGAACCATTGCACATAACTATTGGATCTAGTAAAAAACATGAAAATATAAATGGGTATCTAAGGATTTAGGAAAATCAGATGTTTTGATGGCTTGACTTAAGGCACAAAGTTAAGAAAAAACCAATATCTTGATTTTGGTACTTAAGAACAGTCAATAAATCTTGCATTAGAAAGCTACTGAAACCACAAATTTTGTGCGAGCAAGCAACCAAGATCCTAATTAAATTGATGAAAGAAACATTTTATAACAAGAATTCCCAAATAAGTTTATTGAATCATACCCAATTTACATCAAATTTGTGTGCATAAAATTGTCCACAAAATATGAAAATTACATGCTTTTCTAAAGCCTAAAATCCTATCTAAAAGGCAAAAAAATTCCAATATAAATCTCACACTCTAAAGTATAATGATAGGCAAATAAAATATAGAAAGATATTTGAGAAAAACAAAGGTTAAGTGAGTGAACTAACTAAGGGAAAATAGCCTCAAACTAAGAAAAAAAGAGGGTACAAAATATGGAATTCAAGTGGGAAAATCAAGGACTTAAGCTAGTTATTCTCATGGCTGTCATTACCAAAGAATAACTGACTTGAATCTTGATTTCATAATAAAGAATAACTTATAAAATGGAATGGAGAAGAAAGAGATTAAGGGCTAGAAAGTAGCATGATTTCTAAGGAGCAAAACAATGAAAACTTAAAGCAATAGAACTAAAGCAAAACAAGTAAGTTACTAACCTAAATTGGAGAGCAAATACACAAGAGAATAACAAGAAGACCAAAGGAATAAAAGCACCAACAATGTTCCAAAGTCTAGCAACAAATAGCACCAAAGAAAATTATGTTTCAAGGCATGCCACCCACTTCTACTTGAAATATTCTTATAGACTATGGAACTATATATAGATGAGTGGTTTCCTAACTTAGGATGGGTTAATAATATAAGGAAAGTGGCCCTAGGTGTAAGGTTTTGAATGAGGAAGGTTAGGTCAAAGATAAATTAGCATGATGATGTCATAAATATGACATAAGAGAGACATAAGAAGCATGGGCTGGCTGGTTTCTAATTTTGAAAAAGGATATAAGTGTTATTTTTTTCTAGAAGGAAAGTGGGGTAACATGGGGAAAATTGATTAGCTAGGTGGTTTTCTAAGAGGTGGCTATTGGTTGGATGGGTAGGAAGGGAGTTTAGGAAGGTAGAAGAGTTATGAAATAGTAGGACTTTTGAATAGAAAGTCAAACTTGTAGCGGTCTTTGGTGATGAGGTGGAAAGTGATAAAAAAAGGTGGGAAAAACATCAAAATTTGAAGGTTCTAATCCTATTGGTCCATATGCCAACATATCTCAATAATATTTTCATTAATTATCTTCAAAATATCCCTTAAAATTTCATGGTTAATTCTCTTGAATATCTTCCAATCCCAGCCTTTCATTTAGCTAAGCTAATGGCTTAGATGGTTAAATTTAAAGGCTTCATTGGCTAAGCAATTGGATGGCTTAGGAAACTTCCTTGGATTGTTTTCTTAGCATCAACCCTCAATTTAAGTGACTTGTATGATTTGGCTTGAATTCCTTAGCTTGCCACCATCTTTCACGGCTTATAGGCTAAGGTGGCTTGAATGAATCCCATGCAAAAGGTGGTGGAAATGCATGGTGTACTTCATGGCCCCACATTGGCCATTTTTAGCTCCTTTTATCACTTTCATTACTAGTCAATAAGATGATCTTACCTTCGGTCTATATTGGATTGATGATTTTGAGGCTATGACTCAATCTTTTGATCTTGTTCTTCAATTTTCATCTCAATCGATCTCGACCATTAGATCATTATCTCTGTTTCTAAAAAAGATAAAAAATTATAATTAATTCCTAAAAATTAAACCTAATCACATCTGTACTTGGTATTAGCCTTTGTATCTACAAAATATTAAAATTCTGAGTTATTAGGTCAAAAAATGCATGTGTTACAAATTTTGGTCTAAAAACTCTAATTTACCCTTATAAGTTGTAACACATGGGCAACTAATAGGGTGGTTTTATCCAAATTTAAACATTATCCATAGGAGAAAAAGAAGACACAAAAAAACCATGGAGAACTTGCCTAAAGCCCCTTTTCCTCAATTATTAAACAAGGCTAGAAAGGGAACAAACTTC
Source organism: Warburgia ugandensis (assembly GCA_035236585.1). Lineage (NCBI taxonomy): Eukaryota > Viridiplantae > Streptophyta > Magnoliopsida > Canellales > Canellaceae > Warburgia > Warburgia ugandensis. The sequence continues at coordinate 49,118,156 of CP141133.1, read as the reverse complement.
AATGAGTTAATGGAGGCATTTAAATATATCCAAATCAACATTCCATTGCTCAAAGCAATTAAAGACATCCCCTCCAATGCCAAGTTCTTAAAAGAGCTCTGCATAAGAAAAACAAAGCTAAATGTACAGAATAAAGCTTTCCTCACTAAGCAGGTAAGCTCTTTGATTCAACACAAGATCTCACCAAAGTTTAAAGACCCAGGGTGTCCTACCATTTCCTACGCTATTGGAGATCATGTCATAGATAGGGCATGACTTGACCTAGGGGCTAGTGTTAACCTATTTCTATACTCTATCTTTGAGCAACTAAGAGTCGATGAGTTAAAACCAACCACTACCATGCTGCAATTAACGAATAGATCTATCACGATACCACTTAATTTGGTTGAAGATGTCTTGATGCAGGTGGACTAGATCTATTACCTAGTTGATTTTCATTGTATTGGACAACCAACTTGTATCTAATCCCTACAGTTAGATTTTGGTCATATTTGGACTTCCATTCTTGGTGACATCCAATGCCATTATTAAATATAGGAATGGTGTAATGAAATTGTCATTTAGAAACATGAAGGTTAAGCTAAATGTCTTTAACACCAATCAACAACATTTAGACCTTGATGATTTTTGTGATATCAATTTGATCAAGAGTCTAATCAATGACATTCATCCACTATTATCCATCTCTAACCCATTAGAGGCTTGTCTTATGCACTTTAATGGAGAATTTGATACAGACAAATCTAAAAAGGAGGTAAACAACCTTTTGGAGGTAGCTTCAATCATGGATACCTCCAAGTGGGTTGTTATGTGGAACCACTTCCACCTTCTAAATATGTCCCCACACCCTTGATAGAGCAACTACCATCTCTGAACCTAAAACCCTTTCTTGGAAACTTAAAATATTTACACCTAGGCCCAGATGAAGCCTTACATGTGATAATAGCATTAGATTTAGATAATCAAATATGAGTGTAAGCTTTTACATGTTCTTAAGGAACATAAAACTACCTAAGGTAGATGATATGTGACAACTTGAGTTTTTGTAACTCATTTTGTAATACATTTTTCAAAGGCAGGGTGCCCTTAGTGGTAAAAAAATTTCACAAACAATGCAGCAAAAATTCTTTTCTTTTAAATTCATTTGTAACAAAACCCAAGTCTCACCTCATTGTACATAATACGCATAGACATTTTGTATAAAATAAATTTTTATTAAATACCAGGAATCATCCAATAGTTTACTTTTACACAGCCCCTGTATTACAATTATAATTCATTGTCCAAATACAATCCAAATTACAAAGTACATGGCCTAATTACACAATCTTCAAGGGAAATACCCTGATCAATCTTGCAGCTTCTGATTCTTCAAGCTTTATGTCCTTAAGTCTCTTTCCCTGTATCTGAGATATTGTAAACATTCAAACATTTACAATATCTTAGAAAGCTATGCTTGGTAGGGGATACAAAAATATACTAGTTCACTAATATAAGAATACATACCTCAGTCATCATTCTATCATGTTTATCCACTCATGGATCATCTCATCATAGAGTATATACATCATTTATATAGTATAGGGTAAATCCATTAAAATAGTGAAAATACTCAAAATTTGTTCCTTCCCCTGGCTATACTCCCACTTAGGAGATCAATATTCAGCCAAATTTCATATGGGAATTTTCTCTGCAGGAACTCATGTATTTCATCATACTTGGCATCTCATCATGCCAAGGCATTTCACTATGCCTATCATATGTGCATCATAATTCAAAATACTCAAGGACTACTATGCCATAGTCTAAATCCGTATAGCACACCTGGATAACTACATAATAATCCACTGATACCAACTATGGAAATAACAAAATCCATGTCTGCATGGGCAAGGATCATGTCTGTCACAGTGGCAGCCTTCCCATGATTGCCCCACCCGACCTTTAGCCGCTCTTTGGGCATGGTATCCATCATATCATACATATCAAGAAGCGGGTGGCCAAACCATCATAACTTCCATAGCATAGCATCCCCAGGCTTATGCTTGTATAAAACAAAATCACAAGCCACCACGCTTGTATGTAAAATACATTGTACATATCAGATGATGTATTTGTTTAACTAAGGCTAGAAATTTTTTTATATGCCCTATTCTTAGGGTTTCCTTAGTCCATACATCTTACTAATTTCTCATCATTTGATTGGATCAGTTGGATGGATCATGGGGTTGGATCACTTGGTTGGATCATTATTATTCTAAGGTACCAGGTATACTTATATCAAAAGGTCTATAATTCTAAATAGAAGATCATGTATATATATACATATGAATCTTTAATACATTCTCGTACATCCACCTACCTCAAAGTGGTATTCACTCCATATTGTTAATCATGGCCATGATTCATACATCTGTCAAACTAGTTACTATTTTAATGTATTGAGGATAATTTATTCATCTCTAAATGTAGATAGCACATCTTATTTTCAATTGGCAAGGTTTACCAAATATGTGTCATTCCCAACATGGTTAATTCAATCCTCATGTAAGAAGGTGTTTAAACCTCACAAACATTAACAAAAGGTGGAGGGACAGCGAGACTTATTAGAAACACCCTTAACCATGATGAATAACATGAAATGGGATAGCCTTCGCTCATCCTTCAATAAGGTCCTATGAGCTCATAACCCTATGTTTATTTCTACTTGATTTTAATTAATTCCATAAACATTACTATGGTATTCATGGAGGTTTATTATGCTCCTAAGTTGGGCCAAGGAAATGGAAAATCCACCCCTTATAATGTCCTACTAACTATAGCCCTTACTATGATTATACTTCATGATGTATATGTATTTAGTGAAGTCCATCCATATGTCATCAATTACCTCTATTAAGGTATTTCCCATAATTCTATGATTGAAAGAAATTACACCAATAATTCTAAGGAATTTAAGGACAATCATTGTAAAATTGAAAGCATTGACTTGGATTTAAATTTGCTATTTAAAAGAAATTAACTAATAATATTACAACATCTTATTCTAGGAAATTAAAGATAATTACACTAAAATTGGAAAATAGACATGGATCATAATTACAACAAATTTACTATAAAAGACAATTAATTAAGCATGTGATCAATTTATTCTTATGATCTAACCATCTAATTTGTCCATCTTTTAGATCTAGGGTTAATATTCCATTAAGAGTACAACCCTTGATCTTTCATGTTTTTTATTGATCCAACATCTCAATAACATGATATTAGCCTTAGATCATCACTTTTATAGGTCTATCTGGTCTGATCATTCTTGATCTACCAAATCAAGAGGATCCATTGGAGTTTTCCATGATCATTTTTACTTTCAATGGTCTAAACATTAATTCAGTTCATGTTAGTCCAATCCAACCATCCCCATGATGATTTATCATCATTATATCCTTAATGCATCCAAACCCTCACTTCTAATCACCCCATATCTACTTGATCAAGGGTGCTAATAGGTGTATTTTTAATTAAAATAAAATGTTAATGATTAAAATATTACTTTTATGGGTTCAATAGGTTCCCCTCATCAAGATCTATTCATAGAATCTTCTTGATAAAAAATTTGACTAAAAATGAGTGAGGAATTTCATGTTTAAGTTTTCAGTCATTTTTAATGGTTGATCTTAATGTTTTGATCATTTTAACTGATCTAGAGGCTTGGAAATTCGATTGTGATCATTGATCTTAAGGTTTTGACATATCCTGGATCCATCCATCTGATCATATTTCTATTTTTACATCAATTTGATCATGATCCACTACTGTTGGAACCAACTTTAAATTTTTTTTCATATAAATCAAATTAAAAACCTCAATATCATTATTTTATTATATTCTACACATTACAGGAAATCTATAGCTTCTTTCTAATCTAAAATTTGAGCTCTCAATTGAAGAAATAAGATTTCAATACATAAATAAACAGTTCAGATAATGTATGAGGAACGTGACAAAATAGAGGGCAGTCTGCTTCGCGTTGCCATTGTTTACTAGTGAACTAGGAGTGGTGACCAGTGATAGGAGAGATGGTCCAGATCTGAACCGTCGAATCACCCATCACCGGATCTCCTTCATCTTTGATAATCAATGGCCAAGATTTCATCTCCTGGGGTTTCTCAAGTTCCATTTGAGCCATTCATGGAGGGGGATCTCTACCCTATTGCCAGATCCATCGTCTTTGATGGATCAACGGCCGGGGAGATCACTAGAGGCAAAAAAACACAAAGGTAATGCTAGAATGAAAGGAGAAGAGGGAGATGCCACCTACCTGGGCCAACCGGTGAAGGATTTTCTCCGGAGAAGGAAAAATAATGTCAGAGAAATAAATAAATCCAAAAATAACCCTAAACGCTGGAAGATACATTCAGTCCGTGATTTCTCGAATGCCATAGCCGGATAAGATTGAAGACCATGGGGCTTCTGTAGATCAACATGCACTGAAGAGATTCAATGGTTCCAAATCAACTTTTAACACCTAGATTGGCTAGAATAATAGGAATTAATCACCGGAGATGGTACCCAATACTGTGCTTGTCTTCGTTTTGAGTTTTCAGGCAATCTAAGAGGTGGATCATTGTGGAAACTTAGGGCTTTTGTAGATCAACCCTGTCCAACCAGATCCAACAGTGGAGATTGAAAATTAACATAGAATTGGATGGATAATTCATTAAAGATTTCTAGGTGGAACCCTAGGTGCAACAGGGACAATGCGTCCTTGGATGATCACAATGCAGGCACGGGGTCATGTGCCTAGGTGGGTCAGGGGACATGCCCACAGAGAAAGAGAGAAAAATTGGGAGAGATTGAGGGGGAGTTTTGAGTTACAATTCTAGGGGAGTCTTTAACACCTAGATTGGCTAGAATAATAGGAATTAATCACCGGAGATGGTACCCAATACTGTGCTGGTCTTTGTTTTGAGTTTTTGGGCAATCCAAGAGGTGGATCATTGTGGAAACTTAGGGCTTTTGTAGATCAAACCTGTCCAACCAGATCCAACAGTGGAGATTGAAAATTAACATAGAATTGGATGGATAATTCATTAAAGATTTCTAGGTGGAACCCTAGGTGCAACAGGGACAATGCGTCCTTGGATGATCACAATGCAGGCACGGGGTCATGTACCTAGGTGGGTCAGGGGACATGCCCACAGAGAAAGAGAGAAAAATTGGGAGAGATTGAGGGGGAGTTTTGAGTTACAATTCTAGGGGAGTCTTTAACACCTAGATTGGCTAGAATAATAGGAATTAATCACCGGAGATGGTACCCAATTCTGTGCTTGTCTTCATTTTGAGTTTTTGGGCAATCCAAAGGTGGATCATTGTGGAAACTTAGGGCTTTTGTAGATCAACCCTGTCCAACTAGATCCAACAGTGGAGATTAAAAATTAACATAGAATTGGATGGATAATTCATTAAAGATTTCTAGGTGGAACCCTAGGTGCAACAGGGACAATGCGTCCTTGGACGATCACAATGCAGGCACGGGGTCATGTGCCTAGGTGGGTCAGGGGACATGCCCACAGAGAAAGAGAGAAAAATTGGGAGAGATTGAGGGGGAGTTTTGAGTTACAATTCTAGGGGAGTCTTTAACACCTAGATTGGCTAGAATAATAGGAATTAATCACCGGAGATGGTACCCAATACTGTGCTTGTCTTCGTTTTGAGTTTTCATGCAATCCAAGAGGTGGATCATTGTGGAAACTTAGGGCTTTTGTAGATCAACCCTGTCCAACCAGATCTAACAGTGGAGATTCAAAATTAACATAGAATTGGATGGATAATTCATTAAAGATTTCTAGGTGGAACCCTAGGTGCAACAGGGACAATGCGTCCTTGGACGATCCCAATGCAGGCACGGGGTCATGTGCCTAGGTGGGTCAGGGGACATGCCCACAGAGAAAGAGGGAAAAATTGGGAGAGATTGAGGGGGAGTTTTGAGTTACAATTCTAGGGGATTGGCTAGAATAATAGGAATTAATCACCGGAGATGGTACCCAATACTGTGCTTGTCTTCGTTTTGAGTTTTCAGGCAATCCAAGAGGTGGATCATTGTGGAAACTTAGGGCTTTTGTAGATCAACCCTGTCCAACCAGATCCAACAGTGGAGATTGAAAATTAACATAGAATTGGATGGATAATTCATTAAAGATTTCTAGGTGGAGCCCTAGGTGCAATAGGGATAATGCGTCCTTGGATGATCCCAATGCAGGCACGGGGTCATGTGCCTAGGTGGGTCAGGGGACATGCCCACAGAGAAAGAGAGGAAAATTGGGTCAGGGGACATTCATTTTTATTATTAAATTGTCATTGGTTTCCCACTACCACCTCCTTCTCCACTAGCAGGTGTTAGTGGTTTGACTCATGATGGTGGTCATCCAGACCATTGGCCCACCTTGTGGGCCCCATATAGTTGTGAAAAGACTGATTTTCCCTTTCAATTTCAAAAATGGAGAAAAATAGGGTTTATTCCTATGAAGTTAGAATTGAGCGCACTTAGTGTTGTTTTGATCAATTTTTTGAATACGTTTTGAATTTTAATGTCTTAGGTCTCGATTATAGTAAATAATGTCTTAGGTCTTGATTATGAGTAAAATTATCATTTTACCCTTTTATTCATAAAATTTGAGAAATATAAGGATTTTTAATCCAGACTCAGAATTTGATGTACTTACAATCATTTTGATCGATTGTTTGAGTACATTACAAATATCCAAGTTTTAAGTCTCGATTTTATTTTTATAAAAATGAAATTTTCCTGGGACTCAAAGTTCCAGTTCCACTCTTAAAATTTCAACTTTTTATTTTTAATAATTAAATTATATTCATAAAAATTGGGGTTATTACAAGCTTCCCCCTTATAATAATTTTGTCCTCAAAATTTGTATATCAACTCACTCATGAGTTTTCATAGTTCTTTCATAGCTTCACACATGTGGCATTGCCACTTAAGGAAATCTCTATTTTCTTGCATTTATTTCTCATGCTACCTTCTCCTCAAAGGTATAAATGACATGGTGACGTATTAATATGCTCCCCATGATCAGAGTGTACCATGGAAGATATTGTTCTCTTTGGGTCTGTTGCCTCACAGTTGCCTCACCCTCAACCATCTAACCGGCATCTATTGGGCACTCTAGCATCTCTTAGCTCATCCCTCAAGGTTTTGTTCCATTCGGAGAACTTCTCCTCAAGACCGGTGGTTCCATGAATAGAGTGCACAACGGAGCTAATATTGTCCTCTTTGGGTTTGTTGCCTCACAATTGCCTAACCAACATCTATTGGGCACTCTAGTGTCTCTTAGCTCACCCATCACTAAACTTGCTAATGCACTATTCACTTATCTAGATCCTCACTAGACTTTTAAAAGGATTAATAACTCTTAACTGAGTTATGCTTCTATTTCAAAACCTTCTATTTCACTTGAATTGTATAATACTTTCACCAATCCTTCAATACTTCATATTATCTTGTCCTCAATCTATTTATCAAGATTCACATCTTGATTTGATTCTACAATTTCAACTATCGTTCTTTGTAATAATCTTCCAATATTTGGAAGTAATTATCTCTTCTAGGTTCTTCCATTATCTAGAAGTACTTATCTCATTTCTGTTATAGATAATCATACTCCTTTACTATTTCTTTCTACTAAAAATTTCTTTTCAGATCCTCATATTAACTAATAGTTTCCTTATAATAACTTCTTCCTCCACTTTCATTACTATCCTTCTACTATGATTTCATCTTTATTCATAGCACTTGACTTTCTTATTTCTCCTTTTTAAGATTATGTATGGATGGTGTCATAGTAATCTTTATATATACTCCATCCACTTTTGTTATCCCATATTCATAATACTATTCTTAAAGTCTCAACATCAATGCTAATATTTATCTCTTTCACTTTCATATATATATATATATATATCATTGGTTTCAAAATTTCTAGATTATGTATTTCCTCATGCTTCTTTCAAGCATACCTCATAACTTTTCCATATCATACTAACCCTTTATTTGAAGTATTCTTGATAATTCCTATTAAAAGAGTCCATATTGACTTTGTAGTCATCCACTCTCAGGCCTTTAGAAACTCCATACTTTACCATATATTCTTCAAGTCTCAATAATCTACCATAAACTCTTTATGGTTTATGTAATCAATGGCAAGATTATAACTAAAAAATGTTCTTATAGTATGTTATAGAATCAATAAGAGATAAATTTCTCTAACTATCATAGTCATTTTGTATTTCAGTATCATCTTCAATCTTTGCTGGTTCAAATTCCATATCATTCCTAAAATTTATATGACCCTAACTTTGCTTTCTTAAATCAACATGTACACTAACCATATAATTGACAAGTTTTGTATGTGTCTTAACATATTCTCCAAATGGTCATGATTTTCTCATAATAATTTCATATGTCATCCGCACTTATCCAATAATTCTCCTTCTCATCAAGCTTATAATTTAAAATTCGTTTTGATATCTCACTATAAATTTTCATTTCTATCTCCTCATTGATGATAATAGGTTGGGAATAACTCATCCATGTGGAGTAAAGGGTACTTCACATGATTTATGCATAATCTCATTGATCCTTAATTCTTCTTTTTCTAAGGAAATTTGTTGCTCTCCAATGTAAACTTATATAATCACTCCTATCTACTACTCAAAATTTGTTCTTTCCACTTATTCAAATAAGTTGATGTCGTTTTCCTCAACTACTACAGATATTTCCTCATTCAATCTAGTGTTAGATTGAAAATCTTCAAAATATCTTAAAATTTCTAACCACATATTTCGCCCAAAAATCTAGTTTCATACCTCTTTCATAATCATCTCATTTGTCCAAAATTTACACTTAAGTTTAGTTGCCTATATTTGTTTATAGGTCTTCATTTCTCATGTTTATTTCACCATCCCTATTCATTTACAGGTCTTCACTTTCCATTCTATCATTAAATCAAATTATAGTCCATAATTATTTCCATATTTCAATCCTATCATAAAAGTGGAATCAATATCTCTATTTATATATAGCTCTTTATTTGCCATGATCAATAAGATGTACTGCTCTTTATGATAATCAATAACTATATTTTCCCAAGTCATCATATCAATATTTCTCTCTATTTTTATTTTCTATGATTATTTCATCATCCATGTCAAATTTACTTCTCTTTATCATAGTCCCAAAATTAGTTTCAATATCACCAAAATTATCATATAATATCCCTCTAATTCTTGATAATCCTTTTGTGCTAATTTCCACCATTGATTTATCATACCAATATAATTTCTAACTTAGTGATTTCATATTTGTCGTACCACATGTATGGACTATAATTTCTTTGTTAACAATATATTCTAATTATCTTTCTTAATAAGTTTGGGATTATATTTTTCCCATTTCAACATATCTAACTTTCCCCTTTCTTATCATTTTATTTTAAAATTCACTTCTTCATGCTCTAAAATTTTATCATCTTTTTATTAAACCCTTTACCAAAGAAATCTGGGGTCACAGTAGTAAAAAATGAGATAATGAGTTAGTAACCACTCGCATGACCACAAGGTGGAGAGTTTGCATTGACTACCATAAATTGAACATTGTCATGAGGAAAGATCATTTTCCTTTACCCTTCATTGCGCAAATGTTAGAGAGGTTGGTCAGACATATCTAGTACTATTTTTTGGATGGATATTCCAGTTACAACTAGAATCCTATAGCATTAGAGGATCAAGAGAAGACCACCTTCACATGCCCTTTTAGAACTTTTGCCTACCGACGTATGCCCTTTGTGCTTTGTAATACTCCAGCTACATTTCAAAGGTGTATGTTAAGCATTTTCTCTTATATGGTCAAAAGGCTTCTCGAGGTATTTATGGATGACTTCTTAGTATTTGGGTTATCATTTGATGAATGCTTGCACCACCTAAAGTTAGTTCTAGTAAGGTGTCATGAGAAAAATCTTCTTTTAAATTGGGTAAAATACCTTTTTATGGTATAGAGTGGGATAGTTTTAGGCAACATAATATCACCCAATGGGATAGATGTTGGTAAGGTGAAAGTGGATTTAATAGCCAACCTTCCTCCACAAAGGACGGGGAAATAAATCCACTCCTTTCTAGGACATGCTAGCTTTTACAGATGCTTCATCAAGGATTATAGAAAAATTTCCAAGCACCTCTATAATTTACTTACAAAGGAGGCCATTTTTGAATTTGATGAGGACTATAAAAAAAGCATTTGAGTCACTCAAGGACGAGTTGACTTCTGCACCAATTATCTAACCACCAGATTGGAATGCACCTTTCAAGATAATGTGTGATGTGCTAGATTATGCCATTGGAGCTGTTCTGGGGCAGCACATTGATAAATTTCCCATGTAATATATTATGGTAGTAAAACACTAAATGATGCACAACTCAATTATTCGACTACAGAGAAAGAGTTGTTAGCTATAGTGCTTGCTCTGGATAAATTTAGATCTTACCTATTATGATCTAAAGTTATAATACACTTAGATCATGTGCTTTAAAGTACCTCCTTTCTATAATCATATCAAACCTAGGTTGATTTATTAGATACTACTTCTATAAGAGTTTGACTTAGAAATTGGGACAAGAAAGGTGCAAAAATGTTGTAACCAATCACTTATCCAGATAAGTGGTGGAGCATACTAACGATCACATGCCTATAACTATCCTTTCTAGATGTATAGTTATTTCATATTTCCCATTTGCCTTGGTATGGTGATATTGTTAATTATCTTGTTATAGGACAAATGCCTAAACATTGGACCAAACAAGATAAAAAGAGATTTTTGATAGAGGTTCAATATTTTACTTGGGATGACCAACACATATTCAAGTACTATCATGATCAAGAGATTAGGAGATGCATACCAGATAGTGAACACAATCAAATCATCTCCTTTTGTCATATTCATGCATGTGTGAGGTGTCAAAGCCAATACTTATTATAGAGCCATTCAATGTTTAGGGCATAGATTTCATGGGACCCTTTCCTAATTCTTTTGAAAATATTTGCATCCTAGTGGGAGTGGACTACATGTCCAAGTGGGTGGAGGCTATACCTTGCAAAAACAATGACCACAAGGTTGTGGTAATATTTTTAAAACAAAATATTTTTGCATGGTTTGGTACTCCTAAAGGTAGAATAAGTGATGGGGGGAAACACTTTTGTAATAAAGTGATTGAGAATTTAATGAAAAAGTATGGTGTCAACCATAAATTAGCTACCCCATACCACCCTCAGACCAATGGGCAAGTAGAGGTATCCAATAGGGAAATAAAGTAGATTGTAGAAAAGACAATCAATCCAAGTAGGAAAGACTTGTCTTTGAGACTTAATGACACTTTGTGGGCTTAGTGTACAGCATATAAGACTCTTATAGGAATGTCACCCTACTGCCTGGCCTATGGAAAGGCCTGCCACTTACTAGTAGAGTTGGAATACAAAGCACATTGGGCTATGAAAAGACTCAACTTTGAATTAGATTTTTCTAGAACCCATAGAAAACTCCAACTCAATGAGTTGGAAGAATATAGGAAAGATGCCTATGACTCTACACAATTATACAAAGACCAGATGAAGGTTGCACATGATCGCTAGATCTTAAGGAAATCCTTCACACCTGGACAAAAGGACTTCTTGTATAACTTTAGATTGCATCTATTCCCTAGAAAACTTAGATCCAAATGGACCACACATTATATAGTATTCACTATCTATCCTCATTAGGCCATCAAGTTTGAAAAGAATGGAAAAATGCAAAAATTCAATGGTCAAAGGTTAAAACCCTTCCTAGAGATGCCTAATCTTGAGATTGGTGAGATATTACTAGAGGCACATCAGTATCATGACCCACCTTAGATTACCACTCCAGGAACGCTTGCAGATTACCATCATTGCACTCATCATTATGTTTGGCTAAAGACGTAAAACTTAGCACTCCCTAGGAGGCAACCTAGATGTTTTTAAAAAATCACCATCTTCTACATCTTTCCATATAGGATCTTATGTTTTCAAACATTGGGGACAATGTTTCATCCAAGTTGAGGGGTGTACATGTATATAGGGATTTGAAATTTTCTTGAGTTTTCACTATAAAAAAAAAGAGTTTATGGAAGAGTTCCCTTACTATGATGAGAACTAGATGTTCAGAATTTACTAATTCTATTGTTGTCACCTCTTAATGGAAGTGTATATAACTAGTTGTGCATACTATTCATATGTTGAAGCATTTTATGAAAGTTAATTCTTGGAAATCAATTACACATAGCACATAGTCATGATGAATAGAGAGGTATGGCTTAGAGACCTTGAGGAAAATTAGTGAGACCTATAACCAAGTGAGTTTAAAGACTATCTTCCTTCAAAGATTTATAAGTAATTTCACAATTTCTTCAGTGTACATAATTTAATGTGATCTTATTATCATTGTTTTGGTTAACTATCAAGAATAAATAGGAGTAATACCTTTATTTCTAAAAATATTATTGAATCTGATAGGCTTTAGGAAACTTAAGGAGTGATATGGGCCATCCTTGTTTATCCCAAAGGCAAAAAGCCTTCCCAATATATTGCATACCACTAGTTATCCCTTTGAGCCTATTATTAAAGCCTTTCTATCTTAACCCCACTTAACTTAGCCCAAATTAAACCACTAAAATAAATAATCATTACCCATTTTTAAAATGAGTAGAGTTAGTAGAAAAGTTTAAAAGGGGACAAAAAGTCAAAGAAGTGGGAAAATTAGTCATCTTTCTTCCAAAGAAAACAAAGAAAATGAAAAGTGAAAAGAAAGAAGCATCAGAGACACAAAAAGAGGAGAAAATTTGAAAGAGAACGACAAAAATAAAAGTAAAAAAATACAAAGAGATATTCACTTCAAGTACAACCAAAAGAAAAGTTGTCCTACTAAATACTCATCGAAGACCTCTACTCAATTTTGAACCTTTGAAATCCTTATAACCTTCTTTTCATAACCCTTACCTAAGTCGACGTTTCATCCTAATTAAAGACCTATGGATTTTATGTGGAACATAGCCTTAAAGAAGATATAAAAAGAAGGAATTAAGGTAAACTACCCCTAATATTCTTTGTGATAACATCCACTCTTAAAGATCACTTTCCTTTGTCTCATTAGCATTTAAAGAATTATGTGAGCCATTAGCTTGTTGGATCCAATCACATAATGAGAGAAATGTGTTCAAACCCTTATATGAGAGTTTCATTTCTAAGAGTATACTTTATAGGATTTGAGGTCAAGACATATTTTTAATGGAATTTAAGCATATCCAGTTAAAATTAAAAACTTATGTGGCTGTACACACGTAAGTACTCCAAGAAATAACTAGAATGAAATATTTTTAGTATGTGTATGATTTGTAAAATTGTCAATCCCCTCGATTAAGTTTTAAAAATCTAGTAGATTGCCAATGAATGAGGATTCTTTGAGATAAAATAGTAAACTCAACCTTAGTGAATTTTGTGGGTATATTCACTACAAACCATCATGAGGACTAACTCGTCCACTAGGGGTGACCTAGAGTTTTGAGAGCTTGTTGCTTGTGCTAAATGCAATCGTGAGTACCTATGAAAGTGATACTTTGTATTTGTTTTTGTAAAATAAGCTTTCATATGCTTTGCTTAGGATTAGAAAAATGCTGGTTGGGGGTGTAGTAGGTGTTTAATTTATCATAAAAAAACACCCAATTAATACCCACGTGTTACAACCTATATAGGTAAATTAGAGTTTTCAGACCAAAATTCATAACCCATACCTGTTTTGATCTAGTGAAGCAAATGTTTGTTATTTTGTAGGTCCAAAACCTAGTACAAGGTAAGTATGTGATTAATCATGTTTTCCTAAGATTTAATTAGGATTTTTCACTTTTTATTGGAAATAAGATGTTGATCCAATGGCTAAGATCAATAGAGACAAAATTGAAGATCAAGATTAAAAGATCAAGTCAAAGCCTCAAAATCATCACTTCAATGACAAGATCATCTTGTGGACCAATGATGGATGCAATTGATGGAACTAAAGATGGTCAAAGTGAGTCCATGAAGTAAGCCATGCATTTCCACCACTTTTGCAGGTCTATGAAGTAAGCCATGCATTCCCACCACTTTTGCATGGAAGCCACATAAGCCACCTTAGCCATATATGCCATAAAAGAAGGTGATAAGCTAAGTTATTCAAGACAAACCATACAAGCCACTCAAGCCAAGGTTTGAATCCAAGAAAACAAGCCAAGGAAGCTTTCTAAGCTAGCCATGAGCGTAGTTAATGAAGCCTTCAAAGTTAGCCATCTATGTCATCAAGCTAAGCTAAATGGAAGGCTAGGATTGGAGGAGATTCAAGAGAGTTATCCATGAGTTATTTTGAAGATAATTAAGGAAAAATCTATTAAAATAAGAGGGCATGTGGACCAACGGGATAAGAGCAACCAATTTTTAGAGTTTCTCTCACTTTTCCCCACTTTTTCCTTAATTTTCACCTCACCCTTAAGATGCACTACGAATTTCCAAGACTCTAACTCCTTCCACTTCTTAGGAAAAATCCTAACCAACCAAACATCTCCACCTAACACATCCCATTCATTTCCTAGCCTATCCCCACCAAATTTCCTAAAAAATATCTATTCAATGATTTTTGTAAGGAGGGAGACACCCCTTCCTAAAAAATAGGCATCTCCCACCTAACTCCAATCTTAAGATAGCCCTCCTTCCTCCCCACTTTCCTATTTGATGTCTACCTTTTTCCCCCATCCTAGCCACCGATTCAATCCTCTTTAATCCCAACACACCCTATACTACTTCACCCTAGGAAAATAGGACAAACCTTATAAATCCCGCCCAATATCCTAGCAAAAGACATCTTTTTCTCCATTGTAAAAGGATGTTTCCTCCATGGGAAGGAGATGCCCAATTCTTTCCAGTCCTTTTCACTCCTTTTGCTTGATGATTTGTGATGCTTTTGGGTGCTGCTGTAAACTTTCAAGGTTCGTGCTTTTCCCTCAAGTTTTCAACCTAGGATTTGTGGGTTTCGATTCATCTTTAAATGTTGGTTGGCCTTAGCTGGAATTCTTCTTTTCATGTCAACTTTTTCTTTGTTTTCCTTTAGCTTTCCTTGTTTTAAACTAAGATTCAAATAGGGTTTTCCCTTGTTTTCAAGCATACTTGTTCATGAGTGAATGTTGGAACAATGGAAGAAGAGTTTGGCTTGTAATTGAGGAGAGATTTAGATTAAGTGAACATCAATGTAATAGCATTTAAGTTTTAGATTCGAACAACAAGTATTGAGTGTTATGTTGATGACTTTTTGGATGTAATTCAAAGAGATTAGTGGAATTTTCAATTCATGTTTGTGTCCAAAAGTAAATTAACTTTTTTCTTGAATGTTTGAATGAATCAGAAGTGATTAATTCCATGTTTTAAGTGTTATAGTCATTGAATGTCTCAATTACCTTAATTCTGGACATAAATTGTGTATGTTAATTTCTAGCACAATACAATCTTGTTCATTTGATTTTTCAAGAGCCCAATAAGATTGTTAGATAGTTTAGTTAATGTTAGAAATAGATTACATGCTTAGGTTTCTAAAGTAGTTGATTAAATCCAATCCTATCCAATGAATCATGCATACCACTCCATGGCTACATGGATGTTAATTGGGTAGTCTTCTTTTCATTGTTTGTTAGTGGTAAATTTTCCTTTATTTCACTTGTTTAGTTGTAGATTAAATAACATTAGTTTGCATCTTAGTTAGTGGGAAAGTAATCAAAATTTTCATACTTGTTAAAATAGTTGATTTGCTTGCTTAATTTTCTTAGTTTTGCATGATTAGGAATGTAGTTTGTTAAAGCATGTTTCCATTAAATTAATTGTTAATTTCATGTTTAGGAAAGTTTCTAAATTGCATTTTAGGAAAGTAATAAAATTAGAATTTTTTAATTGAAGAAAGTTTTAATTTTAGAAAGGGCATGTTTTAGGAAAGTTTTCCATCTAGCATGTTTCTCATTTTTGCTTAGTTTCCATTTATTATTATTTTTAACTATCCATTTCTTTTTTTACTTAGTTCTTAATTTCATGTTTTAATTTACATTTTCAATTTAGGTTAAAAATCACTTGAATTTCTGCTAGGTTAGATTGTTTGAAGTTGGGAACACTAGCATCATAATAGTTCACTCCTCATGGGATCGACCTCACTAGCATACTATATTGCAAATGATTTGTTCATTTGAGAGTTTATTTGAAACAACAACATTCCAAACTCTTTAAATAACCATATGGAATAAAGGAATGAATCAATATTTGGGCAATTTTTCACTTGAGAATTTTAAGACTATTTTGGCTTTTGATCTTTCTCCATATCTCGTACGAATTCCCTAAATGGTAAGCCAGCTAGCCATATATGCCTAAGGTGGTGGATCTCCTACAACCTTAAGGTGATTATCTAATTTTATCCTAATGCTACATCTGACCCATTTATCCCAATCCTTCATCTTATATCAACTTAGTATAAGAACAATGTTGTGATGCATTTTTTAGTGTGTTATGTTAATGCTTTAGAAAGAGATGTTTGTGATTTGGAGATGGATGATATAATGAGACAAATTGGACTATTCTTAGAATGTTTGGTGCAGTATGAACACCAAAACAAGCATGGTGGTTAGGAAGATGAATAATTCCAAGGTGATTCATCTAGTAATGGCTTAAGCAATCACATTCCTTTTTTTTATAAGAAGCCATGATTTTTATATAGGATATCATCATCACATAATCATGCTTCTAGAATTTTTTTTATTTTTTATTTTATTTGAAGTTGGAGATTCCTAAATTCAAAGGAAGAATGCAACCCAATGAATTCTTATACTAACTTCATATAGTTGAGCATGTCTTTGAATTTAAGAAGTTTCTAAATAACATTAAAGCAAGGTTGGTAGCCCTTAAGCTCAAAAAATATACTTCTTTATAGTGGGAAAATTTGAATAAACAAAGCGCATATGAAGGGAGGAGTAAGATCAAACAAGTTGGGAAAAAATGGAGTTAGGGAGAAGATTCTTACAAGAAATTTGGATTTGTTTCTGAAAATGTGGAATTTAAGGTGAGAAAATATGGGCATTGAGGTGTATACCCTTGAATTTGATCTCCTTTTGTTGAAATTTGCTCTGGTGGAACTGGAGGAGAAAACCATTATAGGATATTTGGGTGGTTTGAAAAGGAGATTGGAGATGCATTCCTATTGCTACAATGCTATTCTTTCAATGATGTGAGAAAGCTTGCTTTGATCATAGAAAGGCATTAAAAGGAGACCTAAAAAAAAGGCATTTAGATATGGTAGCAAGGGTATTTCTTCGAGTTTGAGGGGTAGTTATTTTTTTGAGCCATCTAATAAGTGTTCAATTTTGTATAAGTACCAAAGTAGTAGCCCATGTGTTATAAATTATAGTGTTATTTTAGGGTTTTTTTTAAAATTTTTAACACAAAGTAAATCCAAAAGTAAATATGTGAGTCATCACAATTTTTTGGGATTTAATCTAACCTAATAATTCAAAAACTTGAAATTTTGTAGGTTCAGAAGCAAATCCAAAGTAAATATATGAATCATTGCAATTTTATGAGATTTAATTAGGGTTTTTACCCTTTTATAGTTATAACTTTAAAATTACTCTCAAGCGCACTAATCAATGTAGTATTAGTACATGAGGAGTTCAATCTCATGAAAAATTTCAAAAAATTGTATGTTGGATGAATCTTATTTAATGTTCTTAACTTCAGCCAAAGAGAGAGATTAAATTGGATTTGAATTTAAACAAGGAAAGTAAATGACAAAAGAAAGGAAGTATGCATTAAACTAGAAACTACAATTGAAAGAAACTTCTTAAAATTAAGGCTATGTAATGGAATTAGAAACTTACCTTACTAACATGGTTTTAATTAATGGAAACTAATGCAAAACTAGAATGAAAGAACTAAACAATTTCATTGAAGAAAACTTTCCTAATTTAACATTTTCCTAATTCTAAAACTTTTCAAAAAATGGGACCTTCTTAAAATAAAAAAGGAAACTTTCAAAAACTAACATAAGATTCAAGTTCCTTGTACATGTACATGAAATAAAAGAACAACAACCCACTTAAAGGAAATTCACCCAAGTACCATGTACATGACTTGAGGGGTTGTGAACATGGTTTATGAGTGAGAGATGGCCAGAAATTATGAATTAAAGCTAACTAACATGAAAAAAAATCAAAGCACTTACTAAAGTAACTAAAAGGTTAAATTGGCTACTAATATTTCAAGCAAATTAATAAGGTGTAAAGGCTGCAAGACATTACACATGAAACAAAATATAAAAAATTCCAGCAACACTGCCTATATGAAACTCAGTTAAAGTGAGCCATTGAAAGAAAATTAACAAGAAATTCTAATGGAGTATAACACTCAAAATTAAAATTAATTCTCTATTGGAATTAAATAGGAACCATGCTCTTGAAATGAATTCATTTATTGACTTGAAATTACATCCAACAATGGTGCACATGTACATAGATAACAAGGTTGAAATTTGTGCACTTTTCTAATGCCTAGAACTTGATTGAAAGCAAGAATTAAACACATTCCAATTATCACAATCTAAAATTAGATATCATACATGTGAATTCAAGATAGCAAATTGAATCAAAAGAGGGAGAAAAGAAGTAAGGAACACGCAAAGAAACAAGGAAAAAATGAGGTAATCAAAAACAAGGAACAAGAGAACTATGAGAGGGAAATAGAAGAGGTTCAAGCTACTATTTCTCTTAAATGTCACCACTACAGAAAAATTAACTTGGATCTTGAAAAATAAGCAAGAAAAATAGGAGTGAAAGTAAGATTCAATGAAAGATAAACTAGTTCTATGCGTTGAAAGTAAATCAAGAAGACAATGAAAAAAAGAAAAGAATTAAATGAAGCAACTAACCTGGAATTGAAGTGCAAGGAACAAGGAAATGAATCTTGAAAATTTCCATTGAACAAATGCGAAGAACAGTAGTAAAAGAGTCCTAGACCTGCCTTGATAGAATTCCACTTTTCAAGGGGGTGAGAACCCAAACCCCCCCACCCTCCCCCCCCCAACTTAGAAAAAAAATGTAAAATCCTTAGAGTATGTATGGATGGCTGGATTTCCAATTCAATGAATCTTAATCTAATATAGGAAAGTAGATCTAGATCTAGGATTTCAATAAGGAAAGTTAGGTGGAGAGATGAGGTGGATGAATTAGGTAAGCAATAATGTTTTCATGGCTAGTTGCCATCTTTAGAAGGGGGGAGGTGTCACCTTCTTAGGAAGGTGGGGTGGAGCTCATCTCCTTCTAATTAGGTGGGGATTGGTTGATGGAAAAAAGAGAGGAAAGAGAAATAAGAATGGTAGGAAAGATGGGAAAAAGATCTAGGGATTAGATGTCCTTTGATTTGAAGTAGATCTAGGGGTTTCCAACTTAGGAAACCACCTAAATTGACTACTAAGCAAGGGGGAGGCTCTACTTTTTTAGCAAGGTGCCTCCTGATGCCCAAAACATGGAACCCTAGTTTAGGTGAGGGGAAAATGTGAAAAATGAAAAGTGGAAATTGGAAACTCTCTCTTGATTGTCCACCTAACAATTTCACTTAAGGACACTTTCCTAAATTAACATTTTCCTAATTCTAAAACTTTTCAAAAATGGGACTTCCTTAAAATAAAAAAGGAAACTTTTAAAAAATAACATAAGATTCAAATAACTAAACAAGTAATACTAAACTAGCATGAAGCAAAAGAACAACAATTCACTAAAAGGAAATTCACCCAATTACTACATACATGACTCATAGAGTTGTGCACATAGTTCCTGAGTGAGAGATGGCCAAAATTAAGCTAACTAACATGAAAAATAATGAAAGCACTCACTAACTAACTAAAAGGTTAAATGGGTTCCTAATATTTCTAGCAAACAAGGTATATGGACTGCTAGACATTACACCTGAAACATAAGATGAAAAATTCCAGCAACATGGTCTATATGAAACTCAATTCAATTAAGGCATTAAAAGAAACTTAACAAGCACTTCTCATGGAGTATAACACTCACAATTAAACATACTTCCCTACTGAAATTAAACAGGAATCATGCTCCCAAAATGAATTCATTTATTGATTTGAAATTGCATCCAACAATGGTGCACTTGTACATAGATAATGAGGTTAAAAATTGTACACTTTTCTAGGGCCTAGAACTTGATTCGAAGAAAGAATTAAACACACTCCAACGATCACAATCTATAACTAGATATTATGAATGTAGATTAAAAATAAATAATCAAAGCAAAAGGTGAAGAACAAAAGTAAGGAACAACGCAAAGAAATGAGAGAAAAACAAGCTAATCAAATCATGAAACAAGAAAACTATGAAAGGGAAATAAAAGAGATTCAAGCTACTATTTCTCTTTGATGTCACTACTAGATAAAAATTAAGTTTGATCTTGAAAAATTAAGCAAGAAAAATTGGAGTGAAGGCAGATTCAATGAAATATAAGTTAGTTTTATGTGATGAAAGTAAATCAAGAAAACAAAGCAAGGAATTAAATGAAGTAACTAACCTGAAATTGAAGTGCAATAAACAAGGAAAGGAGGCTATAAAAATTTCTTAGAAAACTCCCAAAGAACAATAGTAAAAGAATCATAGAATGAAACTCCACTTTTCAAGGGGTTGGGAACCAACCCCCGTACAAGGAAAAAAATGTAGAATCCATAGAGTATTTATAGATGGCTGGGTTTCCAATTGAATCAACCTTAATCTAAGAGTGGAAATTAGCAAAGTTAGGTGGAGAAATGAGGTGGATGAATTAGGTAAGCAATGATGTCATCATGGCTGGTTGCCATCTTTAGAAGTGTGTGGGGGAAGTCATCTTCGTAGGAAGGTAGCATGGAGTTCCACACCTTCTAATAAGGTAGTAATTGGTTGATGGAAAAGGAAATAAGAATGGTAGGAAAGATGGAAAAAAGATATATGGTTTTGATGTGCTTTGGTTTAAAGTAGATTTAGGGGTTTCCAACTTAGAAAACCACTTAAATTAACAACTAAGCATTGAGAGTCACCAGTTTTTAGGAAGGTACCTCCCTCCTTAAGCCAAAAATGTGGAACCCAAGTTTAAGTGAGGGAAAGGGGTGGAAAATGGAAAGTGGAAAGTAGGAATTCTTTCTTGATTGGTCCATCTATTCATAATCATCTTACCATTTACAATATCTCTCAAAACCTTCTAATTATCCCTTGAAAATCACTATTTAACATAGGATAATTGCTTGAAAAGTCTCCTCCCATGGTGTGACTCCATGTGGCTTAATGGTTCACTTTGATGGCTCATTCCTTGATAGCTTGAATGGCTAAGTCCTTTGAATTCAAAGCTTAAATGGACTAACTTCCTTAGGTTTCCTAGTTAGATTGGAAAAACTCATGCATGGCTCAATTCTCATGCAAATTAGTAGAATTGCATGGCTTTTTGTATGAACCATTTTAATCACCATTGATGCTTGTCATTGCCTTAATGCTTTCCCTAAGATGGTCTTGAACGTTGATTTAGCTTTGATATGATACCATTTAGGCTTTGGTTAGATATTTTGATCTTGATCACGATTCTCATCACAATCAATCTTAGCCTTTAGATCACCTTCTCAACATTTATAAAAGACAAAACATACTAATTAAGTCCTAAAAATTTATGACAATTCACATACTTACTCAGGATTAGCTCCTAAACCTGTAAAATATAAAACTTTTGAGTTATTAGGTTAGAAAGGCATGTGTCATGAAATTTCAAAAAACCCTAGAAATAACTCTATAATTTATAACACATGGGCCACTAATTGGATACTTTTTATACAAAATTGAACATTTATCAATATGAAACATGATGATGATCAGATGCCTAAGATTGATCAAGATGAGAATTGAAGATCAAGATCAAAAGATCAAATCGATTCATAAATTTAAATGTCTCAAAGCTAAATCAAGAGTCAAGATCAGCCTAGGACCAGCAAAAAATGCAATCTGAAACATCAAAGGTGACTAGAATGTGGCTATGCACAAGCCATGCATTTCCATCACCTTTGCATGAGAATTGAAGCCATGCATAATGTTTCCTAATCTATCAGGAAAAGCTAAGTAAGCTAAGCCATTCAAGTTTTGAAGCCAAAGGAACTCAACCACTCAAGCCACCAAGGAATTAGTCATCAAAATGAGCTATTGAGAACATAAAGCCATGCCACTTGGAGTCACACAATTGAAGGATCAATTTAGGCAATTATCCTCAGTTAAAAAAGTGATTTTCAAAGGATAATTGGGAGGTTTTAAGGGAAATTTGTAATTTGTAAGATGATCATGTATAGGTGGACCAATCAAGAGAGGAAACTCCTCTTTCCATTTCTATTTTCCATCTTTTTACCCCACCCCAATTAGGGTTCTATGATTTTTGCTTAAGGAGGGAGCCACCTCAAAAAAAGAAAAGTGGAGCCACCTTAAAAAAAATGTGGAGGCTTCCCCTTGCTTGGTTGTCACCATAGGTGGCTTCCTAAATAGGAAACTCCTAATTCTAGTTCACACCTAAACACCTAAAAATCCTAGCTATTTTTCCATTTCCTACCATTTTTATCTCTTTTCTAACCACCAAACACCACACCATTAGAAGGGAAGGAGCTCCATGCTACCTTCCTAAAAAGTAGTGCCTCCCCCCTTCTAATTACATCATCTCACTTAGCCTTCACAAGGCTTCCTCTTTGGTAGCCCTAAACTTCCACCTAATTTTCCTACCTAAGAACTAGATCTAAATGCATCCTTCATTGCTAGAATAGATCTTGTGATAGAAGAAATCAAAACATCTATAAGTACCCCATGGGTTTCAACATGAACTTCATGTAGGAGTTTCACACAAAAACCTTGAAAGAAGCACCCTATCTGGGTGATCTTTAGAGCTATGGAGTTTGGTTTTCCTTCAGGCTGCTTTCTCTTGGATTCCTCAAGTCTTGTCCTTTAGCTTTTACACTTCAATTCCAGGTTAGTTCTTGCTTTCAATCCTTGCTTTCATTGCTTAGTTGTTCTTGTTTTGCTTCTTTAATTCTAGACTCATAGATCCTCCTTATTTTCCCTTGAATCTTTGCTTCCATATTCATATTTTTTCTTATTTAATCTCTTAAAATCCAAGTTATTTCTTCTCTGGTATGACAGCCAAGAGAAACATTAGCTTGAATAGTTTGTTTCCTTTTCATATTTTCTACCTCATTTTTAAAAAGAGAGCTAGTTTTAGGCGTCTTTTTCCTATTCTATTCCCATCATTCCAACCTTCTTTTCACTTGATTTCTTCATGGGTTTCACTTGCATGCGATCAAAGTTTAGTTTAAGGCTATTGGAGAGTGTTTTAGAATTGATTTGAATCAAATTTTAGACTAAGGAAAAGTGTTCAATTTCCATATTTATACATTTGTATCGTGTGCACCATTTTTGATGTATTTGTTCATTCAATCAAAAATGTTTGTTGAAGTTCACTATTCATGCTTGATTCTAGTAGTAAAGTACTTTAGATGTTGAATGATATCTTGCATAAAAAGTGCTTGTTATGTTTCTTTTCATGTATTGATTAATTTGAATGTCTTTAGCACTTAAAATCTGGATTTTTTCCATTCAAAGTTATGCTTAGTTTCTAGGAGTCCATACACCTCATTTGATTGATTCCTTTAGAACTCATTTAGCTTTTTAGGTTGTTTAATGGGTACATTGATTATATTTTTTCTTAGTAAGCTTTTTATTCATGAATGTTAGCCATTTTCTAACCCATAAACCATGTCCTCAACTCCATGGCTCATGCTCATGGTATTTGGGTGACTTGCCCTTAAGTTTTGCTTAGTTTATTGTTTGACCTTGGTTTAACATTAATTGTATGCATCTTAGTTTGGTTTAGGAATTTTTATTTTTAGTAAGTTTGTAATTTTAGTTTCATGAAAGGGTTAATTTAGGAAAGTTTCATATTTAGCCAATTTGATTAGTTTATGTTTCCTAAATTCATTTGCTTTTGTTCTGCATGAGTTTCTTTTATTTGAAGTCATTTAATTCCACAAAATCTTTATTTTTTAGAAAGTTTCCTTTAGTTCATGTTTCTAATTTTATGCATGTTTCCTTTCCATGTTGTTAAATTCCTAGTTTAATTAAACCCATCTCTCTTTGACTTGGCAAAGTAATCTAAATAAAATTCAATCAATATCCAAATCTGTGAGATTACTTGTGGGATCAACCTCTCTCATGTGCAAATTACTACATTGATTCGTATGCTTACAAGTAATTTTAAAGCCACACCACCATCACTTCATACAAAATCCTAGAAATTTTAATGTTAGAGTAAGAATAGTATCAAGAAATTTGGTTCCTCAAGTTCACATTCAAGGAAATGCTATAAATGCCATGGTTATGGACATATTTCCTCCAAATGTCAAAAACACAATGTGATCACACTACTGGAGGAAGATTCCCAACTAGAAGAGGAAGTGAAGTCTCAACCTTGCTACGATAAGGATGATAATGTCACTTATGTTGATCATGGTTATCTAGTGGTGATGCAAAGAAATCTAAGTGTTGTCTATGAAGATTATGATGACTAGCTACCACTACACCATCTTTCACACTACATGCACATCTAATGGCAAGGTGTGTGACAATTAAGTGTTTAATTTTGGATAAAATATCCTTAATGTAGAATTTAATTAGATCATCTAACTCATCAATTTGATGATTTTTAGTTAAAATATGAATTTTACAAATTACAACTGTGATTTGTAAAATTTAACAGTCAGATGATCATCAGAGCTAATCAGATGCTTGATGTATGGTTAAATGACTCTAATCTAGTCTTATACTTTGTAGTCGTGGTTTGAATGGCTAATTCTACAATGCAGATCAATTGAATTGGATATTAGATTACTTGAATTATGTTGATTAGTGTCAAATCAAAAATCAATAGTGTTGATTATTCAACAAGTGGCATTGAACAAACCATATCACTCATAAAGCAAGATTGGATGGTTTCCTAAAAGAAAAAGAGTTCTAATAAGGAAAGAAGATCATGGATAAGATTTCCTAGATGGGAGATCAATTTTGCAATGAAGAGGATAATTGAAGGGGATAGAAGTTTCCTAGTAGGAAACTAACTTTTCACCATAAGGAAAGTGCAAGGCACTACTAGATAGAGGAGAATTTTCTTTTATTGTTTTCATACTTGCCTTCTGTTCATCTCGTTTTCTTTCGTTTCCTATTTTTACCATAATCCTCTTCTCCTTCTGTCAATATCCATCACTCTCTTTCCCTTACCTCACTAGCACCCATTGTCCTTTCTTGTTTTTTTCCTTTCTCTTAGTTTCCAGTAGTTCATCTACTTTCCTAGTCACCTTACTTGTCTACCCGAACCATGTCTCACCCCCTCTCCTCAACTATTGTCTAGTTCCCCATGTCCTCTGTCAATCACCATCACCTCGTTCTTTTTCTCTCTTTGTGGTTTTCACTAGCATCTGCCCTACAAGTCTTCACCGCTCACACCATATCTCCCTCCTCCTTTTCCCGTATCCCTCTCATTCCATGCACTGGTCTATTCCTTACCCTACTTCTCCCCTATTTTAGCACTGCCAAACTCATTATCGTCTTCCACTTCTCCAAGTTTTACATAGCACTAGATAGGACAGTCGGGCTCCACTTGTCTACTCTCTATCCAGAACCCCAATCACTGGTCATTGTTTCCCTTCATCATACCAGTCTATAAACCATCATGGTGTCTCCTTCTTGTTTCTCTTATCCTATCTACTCCCTATTCTTCACTACCCCAGGTCATCTCTCTCTTCTCTTTTCTTCACTGCCTCACCCGCTTTATCACTACTTTATAGCACTCAATATCGGCTCATCTCTAATCTCTACCCACTCCAGCGACGTAGTCATTTGCCCCCTGTTCAACACTCTGGCACAGCGTTGCCATCTGCACCACCGCCTAGAGTCCACCGTCACCACTTAGATTTTACTAGACGACACAGCTCCCTGCTTCTTCATTGCACCAAACACCTAGATCTCCTCCATCTCTGACTACGTCCTTGATTTCCATTACTTTTTTTTAGTTTTAAATATTTTTTTGTTAATTCCATTTCTGTTTGATACTCTTTTATTTTAATTCCATCTGAGCCCCCTTTTTAATTCCCTTTATATCCCTGCTTCTATTCTAGTTTTTTTTTGTCTGTGATATGTTATCCAAGAACTACATAATCTGAACTCATTTAATTATGGCTTAAGCCAATCAGTGAGTAAGCCTTACATGCCTTAACAATAAATATCTCTTTTTATCTCCTCTATTTCACATTAAATCTTTAATTTATTTTTAGATTTCATTATTAGGATAGTTTATAGCTTGTCTATTATCTTAGATCTTTAATCTAAAATTCAAAAAGTGATCTAAGCTGTCCAAAACTCAAAATTACCAATTAGTCTAGACATGTGATATTTTTGAGAATCTTACTAATTTATCCACTAGATTGCTAATGAAGGACATGCTGAAGACATTGATGAAGGTTGATCAACTCCACAAAAACCAGATTTGAAGAAATTGACAATAATTGAGCTAGGGAAGTAAAATTTTCTTGTTATTTAGTTTAGTTTTCTTTCTTCTTGAACTAAAATTCTGTAATTTTTAGTAATTGAATAGCTCTAAACTTTGATTCTATTTCTAGTAATTTTTGTTATTACTTTTTAATTTTTTACTAATTAAATTTTATTTAAACTCTAAATTCTTAAACTGAGTCACTATGGAATCGACCAATACTTACATACGCTACACTACAATAGCCTGTGCACTTGCAGTAAAATAAAAAGTTCTTAGCACATTGTCAAGGACTAGTAATGGAATTTTCATAAAATTTAATTAAAAATTCTAAAAATAAAAAAATAAAAAAATTAGGAATTACATTGTTTTACCATTCTAGGCATTTTTTAAGTGCATTTTCTAATTTTCTTAGTGCATAATCACCTTGTTTCCTGAATTTGGTGCTTATTTTTATTTTTCTTCTTTAACAAATAGGAAAGTGAAGGAAATTAGCGAGTGAATCTTCATCAAATAAATAGAAATTTTCCTACTTCCCTAAAATAGAGTTTTTCTTTTCTTTTGAGTGAATCTTGTAGTGAGGATCATTGTAACTTGCAATTTTTAATTTTAATTTTAAAAAGGTTGTATAAAACAAGGCAAGTGTGGAGTAAGGTGGCCCACACTTGATCTCCATCAAAAACCCTGATGTAAGTATCCCTCACTCCTTTTATTACCTAAATTAGGATTTGCACTTAGAATAATTTTACATTGTTTGGTAGTGTAATTACATGTAGAAAGCATATTTGATAGTTATTGCTTTTTTAGGATTTTGCATTAGTTTATTGTTTTAATTGCATTCTTAGGGCACGTTTATTGCTTTAAGGTGATTTATATGTTGATCAAACTATCATGTAATGTGGAAATTAATTAGTAAGGCCACCCAACCCCACAAGATCAAGGGTGGATTTCATCATAACTTCTTGGCCCACCTAGGATAATCACCACAAGCACGCAACCCTACCTTTCAAATTAATTTAAATTCAATTAGAAGAGACCTATATGGGCATCACATGCTCGTATGACCATTTTACTAAGAATTGATCTATTGTTACTCTAGTGGCTTCTGAGCATTGTGGTTATAGTAGGTGTCTTAAAATCAAAGTGATTTTTTCACGCCTTCTGTTGACATTTTTTAAGGTCTAAACGCCTCCTTACATGATGATTGTATTAAACCACCTTAGCACAGAACCTAACTGTTAAGTAATAGTCAAATCTAAAAGAGAGGAGGAATGCTAGATTAGGCTAATCTAAAAGTATTGTCCCCACACAAATTCAAGAAATTCAAAATATTACTACTTATTAGCCTAGGAATTATTTGATTGTGCCCTTTGTTTGCCCATTACATAGAGTTAGAGTTAGCATTTAGCATAGGACTATCATTTGGGTTTCATATTTTAGGATTTTCTCAACAAAAAAAAAACAAATACTCATTTGTTGTATATTATGAGTTGTTTTATTGTATACAAAGTTGAAAACAACAAGTTATCAAGAAGGTGATTTCATATATTAGATATATTGATGGATAGGCTAGATATTAGGGAAAGTAACATAAATTTTGCTGCCCGTGCCCCACTCAAAGAAGGAGGTAAGTGGATTCCCCACTTGGAGCATGTTATCTAAGTCCTTGCCATCTAGATTTCCATGCTAGACTAGCACACCACCAGGCATTGGAAATTCCTTCATTACAAAGGGATAGAGAGAGTTCACATCGTAGTAGTATAGGTCTCCAAAGCCTTTCACCCTTGGGTCTAGCGGCCTCGCATGGAAGAAATGGGAACTTGATTTTGACTTGAAGAGTGAAGGAAAATGGAATCTGTGTCCTTAGGTGAAGCTCCCTCTAGAAGGGGAACGGGAGCTAAAAAGGAAGGCAATAGGGATTTGTTTGAAATCTTCAATAACTTGATCCATAATAATGGAGTTAATTCTTTATTTGCAACTCTATGTTCCTGCCTATTATTTGCAGGTGCAGTTATGAAATTCACACATAATTGCTTAGGATAATAGCTTTTAGGAAAGCTACACCACTACCTCAGTACCATAATAATACCTATTCTGAGCATCCCTATCCCACTTCTTCATGGCCATCATCAAGCTTCACATACAATGAGTACTATCAAGAGCCAGTGGATGAACCTAATACATTCACATACCCTAGTAATTTTTAACCTAAGACAAATTACCAAGGCTACAATAGATGGGCTAATCATCACGAACAACCATGGTCTCAGGATTACTAATATCAGGAAGAACTACAATGGTCCCACCCTGGTCAACACTACCATGATTATTCAGATTATCAAGGATAGCCATCATGAGTTCAACCTACTTAGCCTTTTTTTTGTAGCCCAATGCCATAGCAATACCAACCCTATGAGTCATTTCCTCAAGAGCATGAAGAACCACCCTTAGAAGAGACTGAGTAACAATTTTTTGAGAAAATGGAACAAAAAATTGCTGCCCTTGAAAAGGAGGCGGAGAAATGGATTGTTGAAATGAAACCAATATGGGAAAATATTGATAGAAACATTGCTGAAGGGACTGAGATAATAAAATAGATTTGGGATACTAAAAAGCAACTTGTTACTAATAATAGGATGGAAATATCTTATGATCCTTCTGAACCACAAAGTCCACAACCATCCTTAGAAACCTCGAAGTTATATCTACTTGAACCATGTCCTACTCTTTTATTATGACTATGATGAAGAGTCTTCCATTGCTAAAGAAAATGAAGCTTTAGAAACATCCAACCCAAAACCTCTAAATTCATGTCCTGCTTATTTTTATGACTTCGATGAAGACACATCCATTGAAGAGCTAAATGAGGAATTGGATATTGTGCATTTAATGGATACTTCTCAATGGCAAGCTAGAGTAGATCCCCCTATAAAGCTTGAAATTCATATTGAACCCTGTAATATAGAAGATGAATTTGATAGGGACTTACCGACCCTATTTGAAAATTCACAAGATAGTCCTATAGGCCCATTTGAAACCTTACCTGTGCCCATAAAACAGGAACAAAGAGAGTCAGTTGATGTACATCATCCTACTTTAGGGTACACATCAAAAGATAACTAGCGTTTAAGCCAAACCTTGTCCCCACCTCTAATAATACAAGAAAACCCTTTTTAGGAAAAGCAGAGTTAGCTTAGACCCCTATTTTAGGACAATGTCAGGAAAACGAAGGAAAAGTTAACTTGAATATAATGGCCATTGTTATCCCTTAATTTGGTCAAGAAAAGGGTCATTCATCTCCAAATGGTCAAACAAAATGCAAGATAGTACACGAAGCCATTGTGGTACCATCACCTCAATTTTTGAGGTAGAGAAATTATATTAACTACCGTGAAATTTTGAAGATGGGGGTCATCAATATGATTCCACAAAATTAAAAATCATGGTGATCTTCATTGTTTTAGTGTTGCCACCACAAAAAATTTTAGGGTGGAGGCAAAATATAGATTACCGCAAGATTTTGATGTAGCGTGAGAAATCTCGCCATTTCATCTCAAGGTTAGGATTAGGACAAATAATCTAAACCAGTTAGCTCTAGGTTTAGAAAGTTAGGTTAGGCCATGTCTAACTGAAGACATAAAACTTAGCGCTTATTGGGAGGCAACCCAAATGTTTTTCAAATCTCCATCTTCTACATCCTTCCATTATCATAGAGATCCCATGTTTTCCAACATTGAGGACAATGTTTCATTCAGTTGGGGGGGATGTAGATGCACAGAGAGATTTTGAATGTTCTTGAGTTTTAATAATTTGAAAATAATAATAATGAAGAATTCCCTTACTATGATGAGAACTGGATGTTCAGAATTTAGTCATTCCACTGTTTTCAGCTCTTAATGGAAATGCATATGATTAGTTTTGCATATTATCTATATGTTGAAACATTTTATGAAAGTTAATTCTCAAAAACCATTTACACATAACACATAGTCAAGACTAATAAAGAGGTATGGCTTAGAAACCCTGAGGAAAATCAGTGGAGACTTATAACCCAGTGAGTTTAGGGACTATCTTCTTTCAGAGGGTTATAAGTAATTTCACAATTTCTTCAACATATATAAATAATTGTGATCCTATTATCCTTGTTTTGGTTAAACCTCAAGAATAAATAGGAATAATAGATTTATTTCTAGAAAATTCATTAAACCTTATAGGCTTTAGGAAACCTATGAAATGATAGAGGTCATCTTTGCTCAGCCTAGAGATATAAAGCCTATTCAATGTATTTCATATCACTAGTTAGCCGCTTCGAGCCTATTATTAAGGCTTTTTCTTTCTTAACCTCATTTACTTTAACCCAAAATCATCATCATCAAGACCTTATCCCAATTAGAGGTCGACCACATGAATCTTAATCCTCCATTCCACTCTATTAAATATCATGTCTTCATTTAGTCCTAAAGTTTTTAAATCTTTCCTCACCACTTCTATCCACATTCTTTTGGGCCTTCCCCTTGCCCTTTTAAAACTTTCTACTTGTATTGCCTCACTTCTTTTAACCGGTGTTGTTGTTGGTCTCCTTTGAACATATCCAAACCATCTAAGTCTAGTCTCCCTCATCTTATTACCTATTAGTGCTATCCCTAAATTTCCTCGAATATTTTCATTTCGAATTCTATCTTTTCTTGTCTTACCACTCATCCATCTCAACATCCTCATTTCTGCGACGCTCATCCTATTAGTATGATGTTCCTTAAATGCCCAACATTCTGATCCATAAAGCATGGCAGCCTTATGGCCATCCTATAGAATTTTCCTTTTAGTTTGAGTGGCACTCGTCGATCACACAAAACTCCAAATGCAAATCTCCATTTGTTCCAACCCACTTAAATTCTCTGGATAACCTCCCTCTCAATCTCTCCACTCTCATGAATTATTGATCCTAAGTACCAAAAGTGGCTTTCATGGGGACTTCTTGGTTATCAATTGTGACTGGTGTTTTACTCCTACTCTCCTTGCTAAAATTACATTCCATATATTATGTCTTAGTTCGACTAATTTTAAATCCTTGAGTAAGCTAGTAAAATAAATTTCCTTTACCCATTGTCAAATGAGTAGAGTTAGTAGAAAAAGTTCAAAAAGAGGACAAAAATTCAAAGAAGTGTAAAAATTAGTCGACTTTCTTCCAAAAAAGAAAAAAAAAATGAAAGAGAAAGACAAAAATATGAAAGAGATATTCACTTTAAGTACAACTCAAAAGATAAGTTGTTCTAACAAATATTCATTGAAGACATCTACTCAATTTTAAACCTTAAAAATCCTTATACCCTTCTTTTCTAAACCTATCCTAAGCCTACGTTTCATCCTAGTTAAAGACCGATTGATCTTAGTGGAACATAGCCTTAAAGAGGAGACAAAAAGAAGGAATTAAGATAAAAGACCCCTAAATAATCTTGGTGATAACATTCACTCTTAGGGATCACTTTCCTTTGTCTCATGAGCATTTAAAAGATTTATGTGAACCATTAGCTTGTTGGATTCAGTCACATAATGAGAGAAATATGTTTAAACCCTTATCTGAGAGTTTCACTTATGAGAGTATACCTTTTGAGGATTTGAGGTCAAGACATATTGCCAATGGAATTTGAGCATATCCAGTTAGAAGTCAAGATTTATGTTGCTGCACACACACATGTACTCCACGAAATAACTCAAATAAAATGTCTTCCATAAGCGTATGATGTGTAAAAGTATCAAATCTTCTCCATTAAGTTGTGAAAAACTAATAAAATGCTAATGAATGAGGATTCTCTAAGAAAAATAAGGAACTTAACCTTATTGAATTTTGTGGGTATATTCACTGCAAACCGTCACTATGACGACCAGGGTTTTCGTATCTATTTTTAAATACAAACTAATTTCTAATGCAGGATCGATCTAGTTTGAAATGGTTTTTGTAAAAACTACACAAAGTAGTGAAAATTCTTTCCTTTTAAATTCACTTTGAAAAGGATCGTGTCATTTTTCTTTCCTCAAAATAAGGATTCTCGGCGAAATGAACTCTCATTTCTCCTGAAAATCTAACAAATTTTCCTCTATTTTTTAGACATATGACATTTAATGCATGCCATTGCGAAGTACTTAATAAACATTTATTGACATTTTAAAACATAAATGGTGACTCTATCTCCTTTCCATACATCTAACAAAAAAACAATTTATGTAAACAAAACACTCCCAAAACCTCCACAGCACAACCCAGCCACATAAGTCTTCCAAATTCCCATAATTACACACAATGTAGTCTCTTTTTCATTGGATACCATAACTTTAATTAAAAAACCAATTCTTACTTGTCCTTTTCCAAAGCTTTTGTTGTCTAGCTTCATCAATAAATAGCCCCACTATTCTGAAATAATGTCAACATGCCAGACCTGCTGCTATTCTTTGTATCTGAGGCATTGCAAACCAAAGCAATGCCTCAACAAGCAATCACTTGTGTAGGTGGAATAAGAAACAAATTTTACATAAAAAAAATCATGCTAATTTTATATAAATCAATTTGTCCATGATAAATCATGCAAACATAATTCAATTATCATTTAACTTGAATCATTCAACATTCATAAAAATCATGAATCCATGCCAAAATGGAAGAAATACTAATCCATCAGTACAAGCACAATCTTTGAAATGCAAAGTATGCAGTCACATGTCAAACTTACAAGTCATTTACATTTCCTGATACCAGTCTTTACTCTTACGAGCCATTTCACTTATCAAAGACCAACGCATCGTTGTGTGTATCAAAGTATACAATAAATAATATTATTCTCTTTGGACCCCTCTGCAAGGTCACCTCATTTGGTACCCACCTCACTTGGGCTAACCCTCAAGGTTTTATTTCCCTCCGCAAGGTCACCTCATTCGGTACCCACCTCACTTGGGATGCGTCGTTGTGTGTTTTAGAGTGTACATTAGATAATGTTATCTTTATTGGCAGACTGCCCCATGGACGAACTACTGTCCGAAAGGCCTTATGTTGCCTCAAGGTTTTTCTCCACACAGTGTGGGCATGCAACTACCTAGAACCACTGGTGCATGTGTTGTTACTTGTATTTGAGTACATAGCATGCAATATTGTCCTCTTTGGCAGACTACCCCATGGACGAACTACTGTTCAAAAGGCCTCATGTCACCTCAAGGTCTTGTTCCACACAGTGTGGGTGTGCAACTGCCTAGAACCACTAATTAACCGGTCACTCCATGTCATGAACAAACAAATGGATTGAAACAACACAATGTACAACATGTGCTTATACACAAGCAATTTAATCATGATTCAATTGTAGTATGCACATCCATCTTATCTTTCATATAAACTAAAAAGACATATTTCAATGCTTGAAATTCATACACAAATGTATATGTATATATATGTAGCATAAATCTCAGCAATCTTAATTTCACCTACCTCAAATGGTGCTCTTCTAGTTCACTGGTGTAACTACTTTGTTCAGTTTGCGTACACACTCTTGATCAGTCACGCCTCTGTAAAATACATAAACACATTTAAATAAACAATTATAGGACTTCTCTTAGCTTTTCCCGTATGAACGCTCCTTCTAAGTTTGTCCTTGGTACTAGTTGTCACAAGACAAAGTGACAGTGTTTATTTCTAGGCTTTGGATGTTTCATGAGCTATTGGTTGATAGCTAGTTGAATGACAATAGTTACTAGATTTCCAATCCATGCCATTGGCCCTGGATTGGCTATCTAGCATTCATCTTAAGTAGTTTTAGGTTGTTTTCATTGTCTAGTGGCCTTATCTTGAATTTTTCCCAATATCTTAACTTATTAAAAGTTAGGGTACACCATGGTGGTGTTTGATCACCAATTAGAAGTGTCAAGTTCTTATTACTCTACTATCCAATCGGATGGTTTAGATTTCTCGATCAATTTTAGTCCAAATTCTCCAATTTGTGCCATGTACTAGCAATTCAATACTCTAAAACTCATCCATGGTGTCTGATTGTAATTTAGACATCACAAAATTTTTGTGTGGACAGTACCCAATCGGACATTTGAGATTGTCCGATCGGTTTTCAACCTAGATCTTTTTTTTTTTTTTTATGTGATCGGAGCTACATCATGCCATAAATTACCTATCTTTACACTTGGATTAGGAAATGGATGGTTAGATCGTCACTAAACGTAGACCTAATGTGAAACCATATGGATTTAGGAAAAATACATTAAACCGCAAGCTAGGTTTTACTGATCTTACCTTTTAGGAGTGTTACCATGCTTTTTCCACCCTTGGATGAGCCAGATCAACTCCATTCCCCCAGTGAAACCCTACGATCACGCAGTGCGTCATTCTCATCTTCAATCAATGGTTGAGATCATGTCAGTTTCCCTAATGACCATGGGGGTCTTGCTCGTTTGAGGGAGATGAACAAATTGATTGGCTCAGATTAGTGATCCAAGCCGGCGTTTTCTCCAGTGACGGTTTGGATCTCCGGTGAGCTAAAAACCTTGTTTCCTTTGTTTTGCCGATGTGCCATCAACTCCGGCAGCTCGGCCTTTTTCTTCTCCTTCTCTTTCTTCTTCTTTCTACTCTCTCTTGTCCCCTACTTTGCTTGTTCTCTCCCTCTTTCTTTGTCTCTGTAGGGTTTGGGAAGAATAGACTCGACATAGTGTCAGGTTCCCTTAAGTGAAGGGGGTGCCCTTATCAAATACGGCCCCCTCTGTTAAAACCCTTTTCTTTTTCGTGAGATGTTACATTCTTCCCTCCTTATAGGATTTTCTTCCTTGAAATTCTTTCCATGTTATTCTTCAAATAATTCCAAAACATCCTCATATCCCAAGATCCACAAATCATACCAAAATTTTTTAGAATCAACATCTATAAATAGACAATTTCACATCATGTCATCTCCTCATATTTCTATTTTCATATAAATCACTAAATGGTAAACCATTTCATATCAAATAACTCATAATTCAATTAGAACATGTCATCACCACATATAATGCAATTAACATGAACCAAACTCTCATCTAAGGGTTAATTATTTGTATACAACTTTTGTATTTTTAAAATCACTGTATCAATAAAAATCAATGCATCTTAGCTCATATATCAGTATCTATATGCCAAGTCTATATTAGAGTGCATTGCTTATCAATAGATAACCATCTATTAAATCAAAACTAGAGCATACAGCTCACAATAGGCAATCATATGCCAATCAAAACCAGAGCATAATAGCTCACTAACAAGCATTCTATGCTAATTAAAACCATGGCTCACCAGCAAGCAATTATATGCTACTAAAAAAACCAGTCAGTAGCACAATCATACTGCAAGCACCTAGAAGCCTGCCACCTACAAGCTCTCCACCTGGAAGCCTACCAGTGCCTCTCGCACCGGCCCTCATCAGCTGTCATCTTAGACCTACCTCATAAGCTACTCACAAGTATAGATTGTAAATCAAATTATGAATGCATGTAAGAGGATAATTTCATATAAAATTATACATCACTGTCATATCCCTCATTTAGTGAAAACTCAAGCTCACTTATGTAATATAAAAGAAAACTGCATCTATATCACCACTATCTAGGTAAACTCAATTACTCATCGATAGTTGTTCATAAGATTATGGAACTATGAACCTCATTCAGCAGTTTGGCTAATCTCAGCCCATAACAGTCTAAAAACACTGCATCTTTGTTAATTTAAGGTATCGCTGTGGCAACCCAGGTTTTTGAAATACATTTTCATTATTTATTTTCAAATGGTGGTTGACCAATTGTGCAAACATTTTAAAAACTTAAGTAGTGAAAATTTTTTCCCTTTGAAATTCTTTTCAGAAAACCAGAATGCCACATTTCACTCACATATACATACATAATTTTGTATACAACATATGTTTCCAAAGAAACTAATTTTATGAAAATTGCAAGATCGATCCAGTGGTTCACATACACAGCGCTTTTATTATATCTTATGTCAAAAATATACAAATCAAAATACAATCCAATCCTCTCCACAATAGTACATAGTCTTGATCAATAGTATGGTTTGCATCTTCCCATGTCATATCCCTTCATTCTTTTCTTTCTATATCTCAGATATTGTTAACATTCAAACATTTACAATATCTCAACAAGCTATGCTTGGTGGCGGATTTAAGAACATATGGAATCTTATAATTCAAAAGTATAGTATTCATAATCATCATATTCCATCTAAATCACATAATACAATTCCATGAACCATACCATATATGATCATTCTATCATAT
The DNA here is from genome assembly GCA_035236585.1 of Warburgia ugandensis. Lineage (NCBI taxonomy): Eukaryota > Viridiplantae > Streptophyta > Magnoliopsida > Canellales > Canellaceae > Warburgia > Warburgia ugandensis. Next base: position 49,081,109 of record CP141133.1, on the reverse strand, counting down.
AATTTATCATGCAACATCCACTATGATAATTCCAAACCACTCACCACTATATCATATGTATATATATATATATGGTCAAAAACCATGAAAAATAATCAATATCTCACACATCAATAATCATACTCAGATATACTGAGTTGATAAATCATCTAGATTTTTGTTGGGAAAATACTCCCTTATAAGGGTAGCAATGGCATCTCACAATGCCATGCATCATAATGCAAAATACTCAAGGACTACCATGCTGTAGACTAATCCGTACTAGCACGCTTGGATAACTGCCCTATTCACCACTGATACCATGGTGAAAAATATTGTGTCATTGCCCATATGGGGAGACAGGACTTTTAGAGTGGGGCCTTCCCACAATTGCCCCACTCTACATTTAGCCTCTCTTTGGGCAAGGTCTCATAATATCATCAAATTTCAAGAAGTGGGTGACCAAACCCTCACAACTTCCCTAGCATAGCATCCCTAAGCTTATGCCTACTTAAAACATAACTACAAGCCTCCATGCTTGTATCTAAAATACTACTTGTACATCTCAAACGATTTGTCTATTTACATTATCATCCTCATATTCAATATCCACATACTAAAGATATATTTTCATTTCTAGAATTAGGTACCATCATTTACAATGAATGCTACCCATGTTCATATAAGTTTAGGGATTATTCATTTATTGTAAATGATCACCATTTCCTTTAATTTGGTATTCATATACCAAATGTTATTAAGTGTCAGGATATTCATTTGATAAAAATGATATCCATTATTATTATGTTCTTATCTAAGTTTAGGGGTAATCATAAATGATACCCAGGTCTGTATTATGTATTCCATCTAATTTCAACAGTTATTTCTATCTCATATACATGAATTATGGTTCAAATGTAACTAAGCATATTATCATTCTTAAGCATTATAATGTCTATGTATAATAACAATTCCTTAGACCATAGGTCTTGTATTCTTAAAGTTCCACCTACCTTCATGTAGTGATTATCCATTCAGATCTTCCATAAGTGACGTGTGTAATCTGTAAATACATACATACTATCATTATTTGTACAATTTTGGATAATCTCTTATCTATATTCCATATCTAATCTTGTCCTTTGATGTAAAGGATCTAGATCTATCTTGTGTTCCTATCATCCATATAATATATCTTCCTCAGATACTATTTTATCCTATTGATCAATAGATTTGACGGTTAGAATGATCTTCTAACCTTTCAAATCTAATTATTTTCTATCCCTAAGTCTTTGTGTATCAATCTCTTTAATCTTGATCTTTCATAAATACTTTAATCAACAATCTATTCTTGTTGATAAAGATGAAGGGCCTAGACCTTCTATCACCTAGTTCTTCTTTGATCTAGGTTTAGTTATTTGATCATTCCTAAGGAGGATGATCCTGGTTCTCTTCCTTGAATCATATTTGATCAAGGGTTTGGATTATCTAATCTAATGATCTAGATTTGTCTACAACATACATACATGGATACATAATAAAATAAAACATTACGATTCTTATTGTTCTTGATCATTCAAGATCCTATGAATCTTGTTTGATCATCCTTATATTACTTATAATTTTTATTAAGATTAGATATTTTACTAACCTTTTATGATCTTATTATTATTATTCAACCAGTTAATGTTTTACTGGTTGAAGATAGCTTATTTCATCTTAAGTCTAGACTACTCCTCTTATTTCTGACTAAGGCTTACTAGTTGAGTGGTTGAAGACAAGGTGGTTACTTCAATCCTCATGTAAGGAGGCGTTTAGACCTCACAAATGTCAAGGGAAGGTAGGGGAAGAGTGAGGCTCTATTAGAAAACACCCTTAACCACCATGTTTGGCATTCACTAGAGTGACCTTAGCTCAACCTTTCATAAGGTTCCTATGAGCATTTTAACCCTAAGTACTCTTTCTAATTGATTTTAATTAAGTCCATGAACATTTAAAATGTCATTGATGAGATTTTTTATCCTCTTAGTTTCAGCCAAGGATTTGATAATCCTTATATTGTCCTACTAACTATAACCCTTACTATCATTAAGTCCTTGTCATTCATTCCATGTAAATGTCCTTCAACTCTATTTTTCATTTAATTACATTTTCAAAGTAATTTACATAACATAACATAAGCATTAAAGTATAAATAAATAAATAAGTAAATGTAACAATTAAATCTACTAAGCAATAAAAGACATTTACAATATCATTCAATAATTCAAAAGAAAATTTAATATGCCATAAATGTTCATCATGATCCAATGCTAATATTTTATTTTGTATTCATTTTTCATCCCATTTAGGGTTTAGATCTTGATCTTTCATTTTCCTTTAGATCTAATATATTTTCTTAAAGTGATCTCACTATTAGATCATTGATATCCTCTTATCACATGATCTGATCCTTCTTTATCTAACCAATCAAGAAGATCTTAATCCATTTTATCCAATTTAGGGCATATATCTTAATCTAGCCCAAATTATCATCATCAAACCCATCAACCCATATGATCTCGACTTTATATCATCATCGAAATACATCCACAGTGTCCAATCATCATGTAAACTATTTTACAATGTCAGATCATGAAGATCCATACTCATTTTTATGATTTTTCTTCTTTTGTGGCTAGATCTCTTTATTAAACACAGATCAGTCACTTCTAACCATTGATTCCATGTTCTAAAATCAAAAGATCATTAGTAGATCATAATTATAAAGTCTAATCATTCTAAATTTCACTGATCATAGGAATTAGTAATACTTTTCTTTATTAACAGAATTTTACATGCATCAAAGCATAAATTTTCTGAGTTCATTACCTTATACAAGTAACAAGGAATTTATATAAACTTTCAGATCTAAAATTGGAGCTAAATTGAGCTCTCGATTGAAGAAACAAGGTTTTAGTTCAATGAATGGATAGCTTAGATCTAATTTGGGTGTACCGAGTGCAGTGATGACCAATGGCCCACGCCCGTTACTGCCTTTTATTAGTGATCTAAGTGGGGTGATCGGCTATGGGTGAGACAGTCCAATCTAAGCCGTTAGATGACCCTGCCATGGATCACCATCCATCTCTCTACATCAAGGGTTGAGATCTCATCTCTTGGGGTTTCTGGTTCCTAAGAAACCATCCAACGGCTCAGAAGTTTCATCTAAGATGTCAAAGATGGGGATCTTAACCCTATTGCTAGATCTGTTGTTCCTGACAAATCAATGGCTGAGGAGATCACTTAGAGCCTAGAAAACTTAAGGGAGGTGCCGGAATGGAAAGAGAAGAAAGATATGCCGCCTACCTGGGCCGGCCAGTGAAGAAAACTTCGCCGAAGATTAGAAATATCACTGAAAATCCTAGCTTGGTTGGAAACATATATAGACAGAGCTTTCTCCATTGCAATTGCCGAAAATTATCAGGAATCATGGGGCAATTGTAGATCTCAATGCTAGGAAGCTATCCAACAATTTAAGATCAAGAATATCTAGTTCAATTGGTAGCTAATAGATGGAGAACTTGCTGAAGACAGTGGTGATGTTGGGGTTGCTCTTCATTTTGAAATTACCAATGATCCAAGTGGTGGATCATACAAATTTCTTAAGGCTTTCTGTAAATCAGCCCTATCCAAACACATTTGATGGTGAAGATTGAAAAATAATGGCTGGAAGCAGATGGCTAATTCAATTAGGGTCTCCCAAGTGGAAACCCTAGTTCATCAGGGACGACGCATCCTTGGACGCACCCCAATAACAGACATGAATTGTCTATCAGGTGCATCTGGGGACACTCTCCCATGGAAAGAGAGAGAAAGAAGGAAAGAAGGAGAAAATGGGAGAGATGGGGGAGGATTCTGAAGCTGAAATTTCAAGGCATTGTAAGGGACCTCGTGAGGGACATTAGGAAAAAATTTGGGAATTTTTATGGGGTATTTATAGGTGTTTTTGAATTTTTACGATTACATGTAATTATCATGTTTCAATTCTTTTTATTATTAAATTGGCATTGGATTTCCACTACCAGCTCCTTTTTCACTAGTAGCTGGTACTAGTTTGACTCATGATGGTGGTCTTCCAGGCTGTTGGCCCACCTTGTGGGCCCCACATAGTTGTAAAAAAACCATTTTGCCCTTTTTAATTCCAAAAATGGAGAAAATTAGGGTTTATTCCTATGAACTCTAAATTAAGCGTACTTAATGTCGTTTTGATCAATTTTCTAAGTACATTCCAAAATTTGATGTCTTAGGTATTAGTTATGATTAAAATTACCATTTTACCCTTTTATTTATAAAAGTGGAGAAAAATAAGGATTTTTCATTTCAAATTCCCAATTGATGATAAATTTGGGAGTTACTCATCCTTAAAGAGTGCTTAATTTCCTCAATAATATCATTTATGTTCAATGCATTCTCACATTGATCCTTCCTTTTTCTTTTTCCAAGGAAATTTGTTGCTTTCCTAATGTAAATTTCTATAATCACTGCTTTGTTTACTAATCCTTAAAATTTGTTCATTCAACTAAGTTGATGTCATTTTCCTCAACTACTATAAATATATCCTCATTCAATCTCATGTTAGATTGAAAATCTTCAAATTTTCTTAAAATTTCTAACCACCTATTTCTACAAAATCTTGACTCATACCTCATTCATAATCATCTCATTTTTCCAAACTTTAAACATAAGTTTAGCTACCAATATTTTTTTATAGGTCTTCATTTCTCATGTTTATTTCACCATCCAAAATATATTTATCCTTGCTATATTTCTTAAATCATTCAATATCACCAAACCTATCATATAAGTGGAATCAATATCTTTATTTGCCACAATCAATAAGATGTACTCTCTTTATGATAATCAATAACTATATTTTCCCAAATCATCATATCAATATTTCTCTTTTATTTTCCATTATCATTTCACCATCCATGCCAAATGTACTTCTCTTTACTATAGTCCCAAAATTATTTTCAACATCACCAAAGTTACCATATCAATATCCTTCTAATTCTTGATAATCCTTTTGTGTCAATTTCCACAATTGATTTATCATACCAATATAATTTCTAACTTAGTGATTTCATATTTGTTGTACCATATATATGGACTATAATTTCTTTGTTAACCATATATTTTAATTATCTTTCTTAATAAGTATGGAATTATATATATATATATTTCAACATATCTAACTCTCTTATTCCTTATCATTTTATTCAAATTTCAAAGATCACTTCTTCATGCTCTAAAATTTTATCATCTCTTTATTAAACCCTTCTCATTTACTAATTTTGGAGAGAAAATACATATCTCCTTATTCATCTTTATTTAAAACTATTCTCATTTACTAATTTTAAAATTTCTCACTTATCTCCTTAAATTCCTTTCAAGTAATATCATCTCTATTTTGATGATTATATTTATTTATTGATTTCCATATTACTATATATGTAACAATTGTAACTCTTTCATTTATATTTATTATTTTTATTTTTATTTTTGAATTTTATAATAATTCTAAGGTTTCATCTTTAGCACCTATTTATCATAAATTTCTATTTCACCTTTCCTATAAAGGTTGAAGTTTTTCCTTCTACACTATTTCCATCATATTTTTCCAATTTATCACTTCTTTATTCTTTCACTTAATAATGGTTATATACATACTAGTATTGGTGTACTTTATTTCTACATATGTATGTTTACTCAAGACTTCAGGTTAGACCTGAATATCATACATTACATCTTTATCTATTGTAATGTTTTTCTTATTGATTTCTATATCTTACTATTCCGTCTATTGGGATTCTTACTTACTAAGTAGGATTCTTAGTCTTTTCAGTAAGTAATATCCACTTGTACTATACTATTCCTTCATTACACTAACTCTTTCTATACTCATCCTTCACTAATAAGTCAACTCTTTCTATACTCATTCTCAACTTATAAGGCTACTCTTTCTATACTCATCCTTAACTAATGAGTCAACTCTCTCTATTCTCATTCTCAACTAATAAGTCTCTCATATTTCTCAATTCACTCACTATTTCTCATCTTTAACCTGGATTGTCATAATCGTATTGGACATAAGGGGCTGCAAGTGACTAGATCAACTGGCTCTAATACCAACTGTGGCGACCCAGGTTTTTGAAATACATTTTCATTATTTATTTTCAAATGGTGGTCAACCAATTTTGCAAAAATTTTGAAAACTTAAGCAGCGAAATTGTTTTTTCTTTGAAATTCTTTTCTGAAAACCCGAATGCCACATTTCACTCATATATACATACATAATTTTGTATACAACATATGTTTCCAAAGAAATTCATTTTATTAAAATTGCAGGATCGATCTAGTGGTTCACATACACAACCCCTTTATTACATCTTATGTCCAAAATACACAAATCAAAATACAATCCAATCCTTTAGACAATAGTACATAGTCTTGATCAACAGTATGGTCTTCATCTTCCCATGTCATATCCATCCATTCTTTTCTTTCTGTATATGAGATATTGTAAACATTCAAATATTTACAATATCCCAATAAGCTATGCTTAGTAGGGGATTCAAGAACATATGGAATAATATAATTCAAAAGTACAGTATTCATAATCATCATAATCCATATGAATCACATAATTCAGTTTTCATGAACCATACCATATATGATCATTCTATCATATAATTTATCATGTAACATCTACTATGATAATTCCAACCCACTCACCACTATATCGTATATATATACATATACACAGTCAAAAACCATGAAAAATAATCAATATCTCAAACATCAATAATCATACTCAGATTTACTAAGTTGATAAATCATCCAGACTTTTGTTGGGAAAATACTCCCTCATTAGGGCAGTATTGGCATCTCACTATGCCATGTATCATAATGCAAAATAATCAAGATTGCCATGCTACAATCTGATTTGTACTAGTGTGTTCGGATAACTGCCTTGTTCACCACTGATACTATGGTGGAAAATATTGTGTCACTACCCATATAGAGAGACAGGACTTTCATAGTGGGGCCTTCCCATAATTGCCCCACTCGATTTTTAACCTCTCTTTGGGCAAAGTATCATAATATCATCAAATTTTGGGAAGCGAGTGGCCAAACTCTCATAACTTCCCTAGCATAGCATCCCCAGGCTTATGCTTATTTAAAACAAAACCACAAGCCTCCATGCTTGTATCTAAAATACTTCTTGTACATCTCCGATTATCTGTCTATTTATATTATCATCCTCGCATTCAATATCCTCATACTAAGGATATAATTTCATTCTAGACTTAGGGATCCTCATTTACAATGAATGATACTCATGTTCATATAAGTTTAGGGATTAATAATTTATTGTAAATAATCCTCATTTCCTTTAATTTGGTATTCATATACCAAATGCTATTAAGTGTAAGGATACTCGTTTGATAAAAATGATATCCATTATTATTATGTTCTTATCTAAGGTTAGGGGTAATCATAAATGATACCCAGGTATTTATTATGTATTCCATCTAATTTCAACAGTTATTTCTATCTCATATACATGAATTATGGTTCAAATGTAACTAAGCATATTATCATTCTTAAGCATTATAATGTCTATGTATAACAACAATTCCTTAGACCATAGGTCTTGTATTCTTAAAGTTCCACCTACCTTCATGTCGTGATCCATTCCTTCAAATCTTCTATAATTGACATATGTAATATGTAAAGACATACACACTATCATTATTTGTACAATTTTGGATAGTCTCCTATCTATATTTCTTATCTAATCTTGTCCTATGATATAAAGGATCTAAATCTATCTTGTGTTCCTATAATTCATACAATCTATCTTCCTTAGATAGTGTTTATCCTATTAATCAATAGATCTAATCGTTAGAATGATCTTCTAATCTTTCAGATCTAAGTATTTTCTATCTCTAAGTCTTTATGTGTCCATCTCTTTAATCTTGATCTTTCATAGATCCATTTGTCAACAATTTATACTTGTTGACAAAGATCAAGGGCCTAGATCTTGTATCATCTAGTTCTTCTTTGATCTAAGTTTAGTTATTTGATCATCCCTAAGGAGGAGGATCCTGGTTCTCTTCCTTGAATCATAGTTGATCAAGGGTTTGGATTATCTATTCTAATGATGTAGATTTGTCGACAACATACATACATGGATACATAATAAAATACAACATTAGGATTTCATTAAAGATCTTATGGATCTTGTTTGATCATCCTTATCTTACTTACAATTTTTATTAAGATTAGATATTTTACTAACCTTTTATGATCTTGTTATTACTATTCAACCAATTAATGTTTTATTAGTTGAAGATAGCTTATTTCATCCTAAGTCTAAATTGCTCCTCTTATTTCCAATTGACTAAGGCTTACTAGTTGAATGGTTGAACACAAAGTGATTACTTCAATACTCATGTAAGGAGGCATTTAGACCTCACAAACATCAACGAAAGGTAGTGGAAGAGTGAGACTCTATTAGAAAATCCTCTTAACCACCATGTTTAACATTCACTAGAGTGACCTTAGCTCAACCTTTCATAATGCTCCTATGAGCATTTTAACCCTAAGTACTCTTTCTAATTGATTTTAATTAAGTCCATGAACATTTAAAATGTCATTCATAGGGTTTATTATTCTCCTAGTTTGGGCCAAGGATTTGATAATCTTTATATTGTCCTACTAGCTATAGCCCTTACTACCACTAAGTCCATGTCATTCATTCCATGGAAATGTCCTTCAACTTTATTTTTTATTTAATTGCATTTTCAATGTAATTTACATAACATAAGCATTAAAGCATAAGTAAATAAATAAATAAGTAAAACTAACATTTAAATATACTAAGCAATAAAAATTTACAATATCATTCAATAATTCAAATGAAAATTTAGCATGCCATAACTGCTCATCATGATCCAATGGTCATATTTGATTTCTATTCATTTTTCATCCCATTTAGGGTTTAGATCTTGATCTTTCATTTTCTTATAGATCTAATACATTTTCTTAAAGTGATCTCATTACTAGATCATTGATATCATCTTATCATATGATCTGATCCTTCTTGATCTAACCATTAAGAAGATCTTAAGTTATTTTATCCAATTTAAGGGCATAGATCTTAATCTATCCGAAATTATCATCATCACGCCCATCAATTCATATGATCTTGAATTTATATCATCATCCAAATACATCAACACTATCCAATCATCCTTGATCAAACTCATCAAGGAGATTACCATTCACTTTTATGGATTTTACTACTTTTAATGGTCAAGATCTAAAGATCTAGAAAATAAATTACATCCAACTATTAAATTATTGTAATTATACATTTAAATCATCATACAAACTACTTTAAAAAGTTTGATCATGCTTGATTGATCAGATTATGAAGATCCATGCTCATTTTTATGATTTTTCTTCTTTTAAGGCTAGATCTCTTAAGTAAACATAGATTAGTCACTTTTAGCCATTGACTCCATGTTCCAGATCATAAGATCATTAGTGGATCAAAATTATAAAGTCTGATCATTCCAAATTTCATTGATCATTGGAATTAGTAATACTTTTCTTTATTAACAGAATTTTACATGCCTCAAAGAATAAATTTTCTGAGTTCATTACCTTATACAAGTAACAAGGAATCTTAACAACTTTCAGATTTAAAATCGGAGCTAAATTGAGCTCCCAATTGAAGAAACAAGATTTAAGTTCAACAAATGGATGGATTAGATCTAATCTAGGCATACCGAGTGTAGGGATGCCTAGCAGCTCACATCTATTACTGTCTTTTACCTGTGATCTAAGAGGGGTGCCCGGCTATGGGTGAGACAGTCCAATCTGGACAGTTAGATCACCCTGCCATGGATCACCATCCATCTCTCAACATCAAGGGCGGAGATCTCATCTCTTGGGGTTACTAGGCCCTAGGAAATCATCCAACAGCTCAGAAGTTTCATCTGAGCTGTCTAAGATGGGGATCTCAATCCTGTCTTTGGATTCGTCATTCCTGATGGATCAACGGTCTCATAGATCACTTGGAGGCCAAAAATCCTAGCTTGGTCAGAAACATATATGGATAGAGCTTTCTCCATTGCCATTGTCGAAAAATATCGGGAATTATGGATCGATTGTAAATCTCAATGCTAGGAAGCTATTCAATGGTTTAAGATCAAGAATATCTTGTTCGATTGGGCAAAAATAGATGGAGAACTTGTAGAAGATAGTGATGATGCTGGGGTTGTTCTTTGTTTTGAAATTACCAACGATCCAAATTGTGGATCATCCAAATTTCTTAGGGCTTTTGTAGATCAGCCCAGTCCGAACACATCTAATGGTGAAGATTGAAAAATAATGGCTGAAAGTGGTGGTTAATTCAATTAGAGTTTCCTAGGCAGAAACCCTGGTCCATTGGGGATGATGCGTCCCTGGACGCGCCCCAATCACAGACATGAATGGTCTGTCGGATGCGTCTGGGGACACTCTCCCAGGGAAAGAGAGAGATAGAAGGAAAGAAGGAGGAAACGCGGGAGAAGGGGGAGGATTCTAGACCTAAATTTCAAGGCATTGTAGGGACCTCATGAGGGACATTATGAAAAAAATTTGGAATATAGGTGTTTTTGAATTTTTTATGATTACATGTAATTATCATGTTTCAATTCTTTTTATTATTAAATTGGCATTAGATTCCCACTATACCTCCTTCTCCACTAGCAGTTGGTACTAGTTTGGCTCATGATGGTTGCCTTCTAGACTGTTGGCCCACCTTGTGGGCCCCACACAGTTGTAAGAAGACTGTTTTTCCCTTTTAATTCCAAAAATGGAGAAAAATATATGAACTAAGAATTGAGCGTACTTAGTGTCGTTTTAGTCGATTTTTTTAGTACATTCCAAATTTTGATGTCTTAGGTCTCAGTTATGATTAAAATTACCATTTTACCCTTTTATTTATAAATGTAGAGAAAAATAAGGATTTTTCATCTGAACTTGGAATTTGATGTACTTACAGCCGCTCTGATCGATTTTTTTAGTACATTACAAATATCCAAGTTTTAAGTATTGATTTTATTTTTATAAAAATGAATTTTCTTGGAAATCAAAGTTCCAGTTCCACTTTTAAAATTTTAACTTTTAATTTTTAATAATTTAATTATATTCATAAAAATTGAGGTTATTATAGTTGTAATAAAAGAAATTCACTTCCTCTAACCATAACTCATGCTGTCGATGTTTGCAAGAAATGATAGGTCCTTAAACATTCTGAATTAATGCACAATGATTCCTTGTGCTCCTCTCTGTTAGTAAAGTAAACAACAATACTATCTATTAACATAATCATGGCTCATCCAAATATGTTTAAAGATTCAATCCATCATATCCATGCCTTCTGTCAGTGAATTAGTTCCACCAATTGGCACCATCCAGAACTCATAACAATCACAACGAGTTCAAAAAAATCTTCTTAAAGATGTCATACTCAGGATCCTAGGCTAGTTATAACCACACCTCAAATCAATCTCGACAAACACCATGCACCATCCTGAGTTGATCAAATAGATCGTCAATATATGATTAAGAATATTAGTTCTCTATCATAGTACTATCAAACAAATGACAATCTGTGCATAGTAACAAAGATCTCTCTTCTCATGAAGAAAACTAATACACTTGACAAAGATCCTCTAAGCTGGTTAAAATTCTTATTGAAAGCTTATATAGCTGGAGCTTTACCAGCTCCATTGGGCCATCCCATATAGTATTCTAGGTAAATAATATCATACATGATGCCAAATCCACTTCAAAATCATTCTCTTGCGACAATATCATGAAAACTCCTTAGGAAACCTTGCAAACTCCTACACACCATCTTTGTGCTTAGTCTATGGCGGCTAACGATCTTCCATTGTCACACAAACAAGAATAAGAATTAGCACCCTCTTAAACATGCAGCACTACCTTCAAGGTGGGATTAGCCAATCCAGCCCAAAGATGACATCATAATCCACCATATCAAATAGGATGAGATCATTGTTCATCATCTCTCTATTATTAGGTTCATAGGTGCCTCTTAAAAGTACTCATTAGCCTCCAATAACTTTCCTACTGAAGTCATAATATCCAATCAAAAGGATAACACATTCATGCATGTCTAAGCAAGATGCTAGCACATAAAATGAAAAAAAATAAATAAAAAATGACTAGGCCTTGAATTTAAGGAAGATCATAACATGCCTACCAACAATCAAGAAAATACTCTCCACCATCTGGTTTGAAATCTATGCTTACCTCGATGTAATAGTAGAAACTCATCACTATTAAGGTGGGGCCATCCCTTTCCTAATCCTAATGTCAAACTATTTGACTCATTGTCCTCTAGAATAGTCTTTAAAGAAATGCACTAACTCACCATAGTCAAGCATCTAAAATATTTCTGCTGTAATGGTGACTGTTGATACTATTGCCTCTACTCTGGTGTCAACTAATTCTAAGATATAACTGTTTAGGTACTTGCCCTTGCAAGTAACACACATCTTTAGAATGTAAACTCATTTCAAATACTATTTAGCTCCCTAATACCTCTGCTTTAAAGTAGCTAACTCTCTCTCTACATCACCCATTACTCCTTAGGAAAATTTATTGATCATTACCAGCCTTCTATTAAGTGTTTAAGTTTGGCTAAAAGACCCCAAGTCTAGCATTCAATTAGATCATCTAACTATCCAAATTTACGAAATTTGGTTTGAATTGAAATTTAGCTCCAATTGACCATTCAAACCTTAATTTTTCAAAATCAACAATTAGAAGATCATTAGAACTGATTAGATGATTAATGCGTGGTTCAGATGATTCTAATCTAGTCTTCGGTTTTGCAGATCAATCAAAGAAGAGTAGGATGGCTCATATCTATGTTCAAAGGTGCAAATCAAGTGAAGATTAATAAGGCAAGAGTCCTAATTGGAAGAGGAGTCCTAAAAGGAAGAAGAGGAGTTTCCTAATAGGAATCTACCTCTTCAAGGAAAGAGTTTGAGTAAAATAAGAAAGGGAAAACAATTATAAAGAGGAGAACTGTGGAGGTTGGGAGGAGTTTTTTTTTTTGAGTTTAGAAGCTTTTGGGTTTTGGGAGCTTTTAGATTTTTGGGTTGTTTTCCTTTTCTTGCTTTTGCACTTTATTCATCAATTCCTTCTGCTTTCCTAGGCCTTGGATTCATCATCAGTTTATGTTGATTTTCTCTCTGCCATCTCTTTCTTACAACAACTGATCGTCTATTGCCCTAGCGTCAAACCCCATCAATTTCTTTATTCCAAACCTTCCTTCTCCCTATCAACCACTATCTTCATCGTTTTCCTCCATCCACCGCACAACCCAACCTGCATCTATCATTGCACAATTTTTTTTCACATTTTCCCTCTCTTCCACGTTCACTGTTCCAAGCTCTCACCCTTTATCCAACTCCTGGGCCAGGCTTCTATCGTCTAGATGACACCTAGATCAAAGGCATTGTTGTTTTATTTTTTCTCCCCATCTTTGCCTCTACTCATCTCCACCCTCAACTAGTCACATGCCTAGATAGATTGGCATCCGGCCAGTAGATTACATGTTCTCCAAATCCCTGCTTCCATAGCAGCTAGCGCACCTTTCCAGCACAGACTAGATGATGACCCAAAAGACCCAATGTGACACCCCAAATTTTTCTACACAATATAATAATAATTACAATAATAGTTGGGATCCCTATTTTGAAAATTTTGATTTCTAAAGTGACCAAAAATAAAAACTTAAATAAAAGCATTTCTTTCAAAGTCCGCAGAGTCATACTCATTTGTATTTTAGACCATTACACATGATTAGTACAATACCAAATAATCGGATAACATGACGTAAGACCAGACATATGGGAGACTCAGTCTCCACACCCAACCACACAATCAATTACTATTTGCAATAAAATATACTCCAACAATGGATAAGAAAATATAGTCACGATAAAACACCCAGGGTCCCTCCATTCAACCATCACATCCAACATAAATTCATATTGTTACATCTAGGTCAACTTGCAATTTTAATTAAAGTACATCCCATACTCAAAACCCGAAGTGAGGTCTTGAACATACCTTGTCACCTATGACGATCATCTGTGCTTCACTGGAAAACTGCGATCACTTTTACCTACTCTGTCAGCGCATCAACCTGTTGTCACTCTCTATATCCGAGGCATTGCAATCAAAGCAATGCCTCAGCAAGTTATGCTTGTGTAGGTGATATACATTCAAAGTAAACACAATAAAAGCAAAGCACATGGCGTAAGGCATAAAGATCGTAAGATGATCAAACATGATATAAAGCCTTAAATTACATATGAAGGACATACCAAGTCCAGGAAATAAATAAGATATCATCAATCATGATATCAGGACATGAACAATCCAAGAAAATCTAGAAACACATGAATGCATGTCAAAAGTATCTAACATCATACACAATCAAGCCATATGAGTGTCTTAAGTACACTCACGGCAATGTGGGGTCATCTCTCTATACTAGCCGCTTTCACCCTTGCACCCTCACAGGCACTCAAGCACACAGGCACTCACGAAAACGACGCGTTCCACTTTTGCTTTCACCCTTTCACCCTCACGGGTACTCAGGCACTCACGAAAAGTTGCATTACATGCCCACTTTCACCCTTTCACCCTCACAGGCACTCACAAGGTGAAGAAATGCATCCTACCATAGGAGCCATAGTCTTAAACATCAATATAGAGCGACTCCCACATGTCAAAAATACTAATAATTAAGGGAATATCATGAAATATATCAGAACAGTGGATGCAATAACCACCCGAAAGATAGCATGCACATGAGGAACTACCTGCTGAAATTAATTTCATGCATATGGTAAGGCATAAATCATATGCCTCAAAATTCAAATCACATAGTCATCATTTGAGAATCATGAAAAAATGGGAATGAAATCACCTCCCTCGGTATCGCAATATCCCAAACAATCGTGTAAATGATATCAAGGTGTATGACCTGTTGTACCTGTCATTCCATAAATCATGTCATGGTTAACGCATATAACCAAAATCTAAAGCCTAATCATCCATTAATCGGCTTAATCTAAGTCATTGAATAGTGCTTAGTAGTTTGGCTATTAAAAAGCTACTCCAAACTAGATTTTTATCTTAAATATAGGTCCACCTTGTTGAGACGATCACAACGCCTCTTTCGGATCGTGATTTGGACCTCTATAGCTCCCAAAATTCACCTTTTTCATGAATAAAGGGTCAAAACCCTCAAAAATAAGAAAATGGACCCGCTGCACGTGCTATCTGCACGCGCTCACTTCTGGAACCGATGCATGTGGCTCACACGTCTGTGGACGCACTCTATGCATGGGGGCAGAAACAACGTGCGTGGTGCACGTTCGGAGCACCGCGCGTCACGTGTTCCTATCATACCATCTGCTTGTTTTCTTCCTGATGCAGGTCCCCATTGCCGGGAACGACAACCGGACTTGTTTGCAGTTGCCGACGACCCCAGGTGCTCAATTTTTACACATATTTGTCCAGTTTTTCACATACATTTCATGTTCACAAATCCCACCAAAATCTATCATTTTTTCATGCTTTTTATTGCGTTCTAAAAAACTCTCATCATACTATTTTTGGGGTTTTCCAGCGTCCCTAGCCGTCCGATCGCCATGAAATTTCATGGGTCGGTTCCTCTCATCATCATGCTCAATATGAAAGGTCTAGATCTTATTCTGACACCGTCTCATCAATTTTTTGAGTGAAGAACAGTAAAGCACAATTTTTTTACAGAAAACTACATGTTCACGCCGTTTTTTGGCGTTTACAAGTTAATAAGCCATAAAATTAATGCAAAGAGAAGGGTGGAGTAATCCTATCTTAGCCTAAGTGTTCAAAGGGTGGAGAAATTTGTCGCTGGGGTGTGTGACTGTTCATGTGAAAGAGAGAGAGAATAAAGAGGGAGGAGAGTGCGTTTTGAGCACTCTCTCTCTTCCTTACCTTATATACATTTATTATATTACTTCATTTATTCCTCTCTCTCTCTCTCTTCTTTTTTTTTTATATACCAAAATTAAAATAATTCAACATTTTTACTCCTATCTCCGATTTTGTCATTTTTAGTGGCATTGGACTCCATTCTCGAACACATCTCAATTATTGTGGTTTTAACTCGAGATTCTGTCTCTAAATTTTTCTCAATTTAGTTTCTCCTAAAATTCTAAAATTCTAAATGTTACATTCTACCCACCTTATAGAAAATTTTGTCCTCGAAATTTAAAATATGCATACCTCACGAGAAGAGCTCTGGATGGGCACGTCTCATCTTATCCTCCAACTCCCACATAACCTCCTGTGTAGAGTGATGCTGCTAGAGGACTTTGACCAGAGGAATGGTCTTCGTCCTCAACTTCTAGATCTTGCTACCTACATATAATATCATCCTTTTAGAACCAATGTCGATAAGCAGTTTCATATTACGTTCTCCTTAGATAACGGCTCATACATATAAACTAATGTATGTTTCAAGCCATTCCAAATCCGATACTTGTATTGTGGTTAAAACACGTAATAACCACACATATAATGCCATTTGCACCAATCATACTCTCATCCAAGAGTTAATCATTTGTTTACATCTTTAGTATAATTAAATCACCATGTCAACAAAATTGTAGTGTTACAACTCACATATAGGCTATTCCACATCAAGTCCATTCCAGCATATACTACCTCATAATTAGGTAGTATATATCTCTCAATCACACATATCATATTAACACCTGAACAGGTAAATACATGCCAATCAAAACTGGATCATATATAGTCATAAACAAGCAATCCATGCCAACCAAATCGGAGCTTACTAGCTTAGCAACAAGCAAGCATATACCCATCGAAATCAATGCATACCAGCTCAACAATAGGAAATTATGTGCTAATCAAAATTAGTGTATCAGCTTAGTAGCAGGCAATCACATGCCAATCAAATCAGAGCATACCAGCTTAGTAACAGGCAGTCACATGCCAATCAAGATCAGAGCATACTAGCTTAGTAACAGGCAACCACATGCCAATAATAATAAAAATTCCAATCTATAGCACAGTCATACTGTGAGTACCTAGAAGCTTGCCACCTAGAAGCTCGCCACCGAGAAGCCTGCCGGTGTCTCGCACACTCGCCCTCATCGACCGCCCTCTTAGGCCGCCCTCATCGGCTACTCACAAGTATAAGCCAAAATTTTCAGCTAATTACACAAAAGAAAATGCTCTCATACTCAACATACTTTATTGTCACACCTCTCACACGCATGAGAGATCAGGCTCGTGTATAAGATAAAACAGTATCCATGTCATTGCTATCCTGGAGAACTCAATCTTCCAGCAATAACTATTCACCAGACTAAGGAGACTATCAACCTTAGTCATTAGCTTAACTAGTCCCAAATTATCACAGTCCCTATAAATTGTATTTCCATCAATCGAGGTACCTTGGTCAGGGAATTCATCTTCTTTGACCATAATTCCTACTCACATACATTTATAGCGAAAGATGAGTCCTTTAGATACTTAGAATATTACGCAAGAACTTCCTATGTTTAGATACTTAGAATATTGCACAAGAACTTCTTATGCTCAGCAAGGTCGTGATATATATAAAACATCATTCATTACATAAGCATAACTCATCTCAACAAAATTTAGAAATTCAGCCCATTATACCCATACGTACCATTAGTGTACTAAATTCATCGATTTATATGATCCAAAGCTTGTAGCAATCATAACGAGTTCTAATAATTGTCTCAAAGGCATTTCAATCGCAATCATCATCTATTAATAACCAGGCCTCAAATCAATATCCACCAATACGATGCATAATCCAAGACTGATCATACAAATCATCAATACACAATAAAGAATATCAATTCTCCACTGTGAAGCTATCAAAAATCAACAATCTGCACTTAGCAATAAGAATCTATCTTCCTCCTTACAAGGAGGGTTAGTGCATCCCATGAAGACCCACTAGGTCTATTAGTCTTTAGTCGAACAACTACCTTAGTTGAAACCCTTCCCACTCAGCCAAGGCCATCCTATATGGAACTTTAGAAAATGCCACTATATCTGATGTCAAATTGATATATAAAAAATATATCACTCTCATGGCAAAAAATCCTGGAACCTCCTCAGGAAGATCGTAAATAGGTCGTAAATCTTCGCACCCTCTGTGTGCTAAATCTGTAGTCATTTTCTGTCATCCACAATCACAAAACCCGAACTCGGTACATCAGATGAGCACTATTTTTCCTTCAAGGCAAGGTTAACGCAAAACCCAATGATGCCCCTTCTTACTCAAGAGTGAGATCACTAGTTATCTGATTTATCAAAAGTACCTTTCTTCTCACTACAATCAATTATCCTCCAATGATGGAATTCATCCCCAGGGATGATATCATACTCCCTCAACTTAAGGACAATAAAGTCAGTATCTATCCTCTCACTCATCATCATTTTTCACCAGTACTCATTAGAGGTTAGTTATAAGTTTCAATAACTTGCCAATCAGTGTCCTAACCTCCAACCCAAGGATCTTTAAATACATATAAAGGCCCATTTATCAGGGTGCCTACTACAAGTAATGGTAATGATGGTCAAAAGTGAGACATGTATGTAAATGTAAAGGTATCATGATGGATCATCATTATTAACGTGAGGCCATCTCTACCTTGTCTTAAATGTCTGTCAGTCTAACTCATTGTCCACCAGGACAATCTATAAAAGAATATCATAATCTCCTCAACTAGTACACATTATGTCTCTCTTCTGCAGTCAATCTTGACCTCAAAATATCCCTCTTACATAGAGGTTATGTCAACAACCTTGCAATTGGTGTAGAATGCGACACAATCATCTGATTCCTCAATACAGTTGTCAACATATGGCAATCTATCCATTGTCTCCTTCTTCATGGTGAAGGAGTTAGGGCAAGTCTTCAACTGAGTATACTGGTTTAGTATCATTGAACCGTCTAATTCTTCTTTTCAAGTGGTAACTCCCTCAGCCTTTAAAAACACTAATTATCATAGGCCTTCCCAAGGGCCTTCTAGATAAAAAAAGTTCAGAGATAGAGGAGCACATATTCTCAAATAACCATCCTTAAAATCCTTGTAATTACATTTTCAGTGTCCTCACTTCTGCTAATTCACTTTCTTAAACTAATGACTTATTTCATAATCACATCAATCGAAATCATTTACAACTCTATTTATTTCAAACCCAAAGAAATTTACCTTTATAATACTTCCTTAATCATAGGAAACCACACTATCATCTCTATCGGTGTTGGATGTAAATCACTCATGATTAATTTTGTCTCGCCTCATTCACTTCGTATGTTTTTCTTCCTAGTTGCTTTATTACAACATCATTTCTATTCAAGAAGTATACTCACCATTTGGTCATAATGTCCTATAGGTAATATGTACTTCAAATCATAATTAAGACCTCAAACAATTTGTAAGTATTCACCCACCAATGTCTGATATCATTACTACTAAAGATTATCATACAAGGGTTGTTACCTCCTTCAAGGGCTAGGTGTCTCCAATCATAATTGAAAACCCTCAGATCAATTTATAGGCATTCACTTTTCATTGATGAGTAACTTTCAACACCTCTTTATACACTAACTCACCAGTTTCCATCTCAAAATTCGATATTTCATCTATAGGGCACTAAGATCCTATTTCATCAATTTCCAATGATTTTCCCAATATTAAAATTTATTCATCAATAAATCTACTTCAAGTTCTTGGTAGTTGTAACCATTTCTGATCCTTCACCATTTTCATCATACTATTATCATTACAAAAATTGTTAGTCTCTTTTCCAACAGTTACACGCACAATCCAAGTTAGGAACTTGGCTATCAAAAGCAATGCAATTGAATATATCTTCTATAATATATTAAAGTTCTCACGAAGAGAACTACCTTAAAAAATTTATTCTAATTCATGATTCTAAGAATCCTGCACTTCCTTATGCTCATACAAGTACTTAAGGTCGCAATTTCTTTAAGGAAGTTTGCCAATCTCCATGGCATTATCTATTTTACGATCATCGATATCGTTCACATGAGTTATCTCTGTAACTCAAATTTAGGAAACTGCCTCACCTCATGGATTATATGTGACCTTTGAATTTGTTGGAGTGGCTATATGAAGTAGACCTAAGCTCTGATACCAAACTGTGACATCCTGGATTTTTCTACACAATATAATAATAATTACAATAATAGTCGGGATCCCTGTTTTGAAAATTTTGATTTCTAAAGTGACCAAAAATAAAAAATTAAATAAAAGCATTTCTTTCAAAGTCCGTAGAGTCATACTCCTCTATATTTTAGAACACATGATTAGTGCAATACCAGATAACCGGATAACATGACATCAGACCAGACATATGGGAGACTCAATCTCCACAGCCAACCACATAATCAATTACTATTTGCAATAAAATTACTCCAACAATGGATAAGAAAATATAGTCATGATAAAACACCTAGGGTCCCTCCATACAGCCATCACATCCAACATAAATTCATATTCTTACATCTAGGTTGCCTTGCAATTTTAATTAAAGTACAGCCCATACTCAAAACCCGAAGTGAGGTCTTGAACGTACCTTGTCACCTATGACCATCATCCATGCTTCACTGGAAAACTGCCATCACTTTTACCTGCTCTGTCAGCGCGTCAACCTGTTGTCACTCTCTGAACCTGAGGCATTGCAATCAAAGCAATGCCTCGGCAAGCTATGCTTGTGTAGGTGATGTACATTCAAAGTAAAGTCAATAAAAACAAACCACATGGCGCAAGGCATAAAGATCGTAAGATGATCAAACATAATATAAAGCCTTAAATTACACGATGAAGAACATACCAAGTCCATGAAATAAATAAGATATCATCAATCATGATATCAGGACATGCACAATCCAAGAAAATCTAGAAACACATGAATGCATTTCAAAAGTACTGCACATCATACACAGTCAAGCCATATGAGTGTGTCAAGTACACTCACGGCAATGTGGGGTCAACTCTCTGTACTAGCCGCTTTCACCCTTTCACCCTCACGGGCACTTAAGCACTCAGGCATTCACGAAAATAACGCGTTCCACTTTCACTTTCACCCTTTCACCTTTTCACCCTCACGGGCACTCAAGCACTCACGAAAAGTCACATTGCATGCCCGCTTTCACCCTTTCACCCTCACAGGCACTCACGGGGTGAAGAAATGCATCCTACCACAGGAGCCATAGTCTCACACATCAAAACAGAGCGACTCCCACATGTCAAAAATACCAATAATCAAGGGAATATCACGAAATATATTAGAACTGTGCATGCAATAACCACCTGAAAGATAGCACGCACATGAGGAACTACCTGTTGAAATTAATCTCATGCATATGGTAAGGCATAAATAATATGCCTCAAAATTCAAATCACATAGTCATCATTTGAGAATCATGGAAAAGTGGGAATGAAATCACGTACCTTGGTATTGCAATATCCCAAACAATCGTGTAAATGATATCAAGGTGTATGCCCTGATGTACCTGTCATGCCATAAATCATTTCATGGTTAACGCATATAACCAAAATCTAAAGCCTAATTATCCATTAATCGGGTTAATCTAAGTCATTGAATAGTGATTAGTAGTTTGGCTATTAAAAAGCTACTACAAACTAGATTTTTATCTTAAATCTAGGTCCGCGTTGTTGAGATGATCACAACGCCTCTTTCAGATCATGATTTGGACCTCTGTAGCTCCCAAAATTCACCTTTTTCATGAATAAAGGGTCAAAACCCTCAAAAATAAGAAAATAGGCCTACTGCATGTGCAACGCGTGCTGTCCGCACGTGCACGCGTATGGAACCGGCGTCTGTGGACACGCTCTATGAGTGGGGGCTGAAATAGCGCACATTCGGAGTGCCATGCATTCCTATTGCACCGCGTGATGCTCCCTCATCCACTTGTTTTCTTCCTGGTGCGGGTCCCCGTTGCTGGGAACGTCGACCGGACTAGTTCGCCGTCACCAACGACCCCAAGTGCTCCATTTTTTGCAATTTTTACGCCTATTTGTCTAATTTTTCACATACATTTCATTTTCACCCTCCATTTTCACAAATCCCACCAAAATCTATCAGTTTTTCATGCTTTCTATCGCGTTCTCAAAAACTCCCATCATACCATTTTTGGGGTTTTTTAGCATCCCTAACCATCCGATTGCCATGAAATTTCATGGGTCAGTTCCTCACATCATCATGCTCAATTTGAACGGTCCAGATCTTAATTTGACACCGTCTCATCAAATATTTGAGTGAAGAACAGTAAAGCACAATTTTTTACAGAAAACTACATGTTCACGCTGTTTTTTGGCGTTTACAAGTTAATAAGCTATAAAATTAACGCAAAAAGAAGGGTGAAGTAATCCTACCTTGTCCTAGCTATTCAAAGGGTGGAGAAATCTGTCGCCGGGGTGCGTGACTATTCACATGAGAGAGAGAGAGAGAGAGAGAGAGAGAGAGAGAGAGAGAGAGAGAGAGAGAGAGAATAAAGAGGGAGGAGAGTGCATTTTGAGCACTCTCTCTCTTCCTTACCTTATATACATTTATTATATTATTTCATTTATTCCTCTCTCTCTCTCTCTTCTTTTTTTTTATATACCAAAATTAAAATAATTCAACATTTTTACTCCTATCTCCAATTTTGGCATTTTTAGTGGCATTGGACTCCATTCTCGAACACATCTCAATTATTGAGGTTTTAACTCGAGATTATGTCTCTAAATTTTTCTCAATTTAGTTTCCCCTAAAATTCTAAAATTGTAAATGTTACACCCAAATAGGTCGATTCTACACTAGATGATCTAGCATCTCCGTTCGGTGTTTTTCTCTTCACTGGACGGTAAGGGGATGGAAACCCAAAACGGGTTTTCCTCACATGTCGCCTTCCCTCTTCTTCTTCCTCTTCCTTCTTCCCCCTCCTCCTCCTCTGGCTACTTCTCCTCATCGGGATTCATCTGGTTTTTTTTCGTTTTAAAGTTTTTTTCCTAAATTCTAATTTTTCCCTTAGGTGTTTAATCAAAATCTCATTTTTGACCTTTTCTTTTAATTACACCTGTATCCCTATTTTAATTACATCTGCGTCCTCTTTTTATTTACATCTATATCTCCATTTTATTTACATATGTGTCCCTGTTATATTCAAGTTTTATTTTATCCATATTCTGGCAATATTATTCAGGGACAATGGTATCCACGGACAGTGTAATTTGGGGATGTTTAATTAGTTTTATTTTATATTTTCTGGATTTGAAATTTATACAAATTGCATCATTTGAATAAAGCTAAATAGTTATTTCAATTCTATTATTTTCTTTATGTTTTAGATAATTAAATTTTGTTTAACTCCTTATTTTTAAAGCGAGTCCTTATGGGATCGACCCATATTCGCATAGCTATACTACAATAACCCATGCACTTGCAAAAAACATCAACAAGTTTTTAGCATCATTGTTAGGGACTTGAAATTGAGTTTTTATAAAATTTAATTGAAAATTTCCAAAAAAATAAAAAAATATTAGGAATTGCATTTTTTAACATTTTAAGCATTTTTAGGTATAGATTTAATATATTTTTAATGCATAACCACTTTATTTCCCGAATTTGGTACTAATTGCTATTTTTCTTTTTCAAGAAATTGTAAAGTGGAACATCATCAATTAAATAGATTTTCTTTGCTTTCTTAGATTAGGAATTTTTTTTTTAGTGAATCTTGTAGTGAGGCCCCTTTGTAATTTGCACTTTTAATTTTAATTTTTAAAGGGTTGTAATAATATAGGGCAAGTGTGGGATAAGGTGGCCCACACTTGATCTTCATCAAAAACCCCAATGTAAGTCTTCTCACTCATTTATTTTCTAGATTAGGGTTTGCATTTAGAATAATTTTGCATTGGTTGGTAGTTTAATTGCATATAGAAAGCATCCTTTTATAATTGTTGCATTTTTAGGGTATTGGATTAGTTTATTTCTTTTAATTGCATCTTAGGACACGGTTAATGCTTTATGGTGATATAGATGCTGATTGAACTACCATGGAGTGTGGAATTAATTAGTAAGGGCACCATGTCCCCATAAGATCAAGGGTGGATTTCATCACCATTCCTTGGCCCACCTAGGGTAATCACCTCAAGCGCACTACCCTACCTTTCAAATAAAATTAAAATTAATTAGAAGAGATCTATAGGGCCATAACATGCTCATAGGACCCTCTTACTAAGACGCGATTTATTATCATTCTAGTGGCTTTTAAGCACTATGGTTATTGGGGGTTGTCTAATAGAGTCTCGCTCTTCCCTCACCTCCTGTTAACATTTGTGAGGTCTAAATGCCTCCTTACAAGAGGGTTGTATTAACCACCTTGCGCAGAACCTAGCTGATAAGCAATAATCAAATCTAAAGGAAAGGTTGAGCGCTAGATTAGGCTCACTAAAAGCATTGTCCCCACACAAATTCAAAAAAATCTATATGCTGCTTATTAGCCTCTAGGATTACATTGTACCCTTTGTTTGTGCATCTTTCTAGGAAGTTAGGTTGCATCGTGTAGGTTAGTTTTTATCTTTAAAAAAATAAAAGAGAGAAGAGAGAAAAAAGAAGAAGAGCCTATTAAGAAGGGGATAGATTTCATATATTAATGCCCAAATGGATCGGTTAGATCTTATGGAAAGTCAATTGCTTAGGCTAATAGCTTCTAGGCAAGTTGTGCAACAACCTCAATACCATAATGACTATACCTATTCCACTCCTTCCTGGCCCCCATCAAGCTCCACATACAGTCAATACTATCAAGAGCCTATGGATGCACCTAATGCACTCCCACACCCTAGCAATTTTTATTCTGAGACAAATTATCAAGACTCTAATGGATGGGCTAGGCATCATGAACAACCATGGTCTCAGGATTACCAATATCAGGAAGAACCACAATGGTCTCACCCTAGTCAGTACTGCCTTGATTATTCAGAATATTAGGGTCAACCACCATTTGTTCAACCTGCTAGTCCCTTTTTGGTACTCCAATGCCAGTCATTTCCTCTACGGGAAGAACCACTATTAGAAGAAAATATGTAGCATATGTGTAAAATAATAGCACAAAGGAATACATAATTAAGACCAATGATGGAGGATTTCACTGAGGAAATAAAACGAGGGAGGGAGGAATTTGAGGAAACATTGAAACAAATTAGCGGGAATAAAGAGCCATTTATTCTTGATACTAGGATGGAAATTTTCTATGATCCTTATGAACCACAAAGTCTACCACCATCCTTAGAAATCTCCAACTTTGATATACTTGAGCCATGTCCTGATTCTGATAATGAAGAGGCTTCCATTGAAGAAGAGAATAAAGCTTTAGAAAAATCCAACCCTAATCCTCTAGATGCATGTCCCACCTACTTGTATGACTCTAATGAAGACGCATCTATTGAGGAGATGCATGAGTTGTTGGATACTGTGCCTCTAATGAACACTTCTCGATGGCAAGCCAGAGTATATCCTCTTATAAAGCATAAAATTCAAATTGTGCCTTTCAATATAGAAGATGTACCTCATTGGGACCTAGCAGCCTTATTTGAACAAACATCATATGATAATATATGCCTAATTGATACTGTACCTATGCTTATCAAATAGGAAGAAGCAGAGTTAGTTGATATGCATCAACCTACTCTAGGGTACACATTAGAAGATAACCAGGGTTTAAGCCAAACCTTGTCCCCGCCTCTAGTAATACAGGAACAACCTATTAGAGAAGGGCAGAGTTAGGTTATTACCCTAGTTTAGGACAATGATAGGGAAACAGAGGAAAAAGATAAACTAAATAGAATGGTCATTATTATCCCCCAATTTGGTCAGGACAAAGACTTTTTGTCACCATATGGTCCAAGGAAATACACAGTAGTTCATGCAGTCATTGGGTTACCCTCACCTCAATTTTCAAGGTGGAGCAATTATATTGACTACCGTGAAATATTGAAGATGGGGGATCATCAATATGGTCCACTACCTTCACAACTGCAATAATTACTATATTATATTCATATCACCACTTACAATTTCAAGGTGGAGGCCATATATAGATTACCGTGAAATTCTGAAGTGGCGTGAGAAATCTCTCCATTTCATCTTAGGGTTAGGATTAGGACACATAAGCTAACCCAGTTAACTTTAGGTTTATAAAGTTAGGTTAGGTAAGGTTTGGCTGAAGACGTTAAACTTAGCGCTTATTGGGAGGCAACATAAGGGTTTAGAGTCTACATCACTCACCTTCCATTTAGAATCCTATGTTTTCCAACATTAGGGACAATGTTTCATTCAGGTTTGGGGCTGTAGATGCACAAAGATTTTGAGTTTTCTTGAGTAAAAAAAAAAAGAAATTTAAAAAAAAAAAAAGTTTTTAAAGTAAAGTTCCCTTACTCTGATGAGAACTGCATGTTCAGAATTTAGTAAATATGCTATTTTCACCTCTTAATGGGAAGGCATATGATTAGTTTTTCATATCATTCATTTGTTGAAGCATTATATGAATGTTAATTCTTGGAAACCATTTACACATAGCACATAATCAAGACTAATATAGAGGTATGACTTAGAGACCCTGAGGAAAATCAGTGGAGACCTATAACCTAGTGAGAGTTTGAGACTATCTTCTTTTAGAGAGTTATAAGTAATTCCATACTTTCTTCAGCATACATACATTAGTGTGATCTTGTTATCCTTGTTTTGGTTAACCATCAAGAATGAATAGGAGTAATAGCTTTAATTCTAGAAATTTATTGAATCTAATAGGCCTTAGGAAACCTAGGAAATGATATAGGCCATCCTTAGAGACAAAGCCTACCCAATATAGTATACCACTAGTTAGCCTTTTGAGCTTGTTATTAAGCCTTTTCTTTCTTAACCCCATTCACCCTAACCCAAAATAACCTAGTAAAATAAATACCACTACCCATCTTCAAAATGAGTAGAGTACAAAAAATTCAAAAATAGGACAAAAAGTCAAAGAAGTGAGAAAAATTAGCTGTCTTTCTTTTAAAGAAGAAAAAGAAAAATATGAACTTAAAAAAAAAAAAAAAAGCAAAGAAAAAGAAAGACCAAAATTTGAAAGAGAAATTCACTTCAAGTACAAAACCAAAAGAAAAGTTGTCCTAACAAATATTCATTGAAAACATCTACTCAATTTTGAACCTTTGAAATCTTTATACCTTTCTTTTCTAAACCTGTCCTACGTCTACATTTCATCCTAGTTAAAGACCTATTGATCTTAGGTAGACATAGCCTTAAAGGGGAGATAAAAAGAAAGAATTAAGGCAAGAGACCCCTCATATTCTTAGTGATAACATCCACTCTCAGGGATCACTTTCTTTTGTCTCATGAGCATTGAAAAGAATTATGTGAACCATCAGCTTGTTGGATTTGGTCACATAATGAGAGAAATATGTTTAACCCCTTATCTAAGAGTTTTATTTCTGAGTGTATACCTGTGAGGATTTGAGGTCAAGGCATATTTCCAATGGAATGAAATCATATCCAATTAGAAGTCAAGATTTATGTGGTTGTACACACACATATGCACTCCGAGAAATAGCTAAAATAAGATGTCTTTAATATATGTGTGGTACGTAAAATTATCAAATCATCTTCATTAAGTTGTGAAAAACTAGTAAAATTGCTAATGAATGAGGATTCTTTGAGATAAATAAAGGACTCGACCTTACTGAATTTTGTGGGTATATTCACTACAAACCCTTATGAGGCATAACTCGTCCACTAGGAGTAACCTAGCGGTTCAAGGACTTATTGCATGTGCTAAATGCAATCGTGAGTACCTATAAAAGCGGCACCTTGTACCAGTTTTGTGTAAAAAAGTTGTCTGCATGTTTTGCTGAGGACTAGCAAAATGCTAACTGGAGGGTGTGTTAAGTGTTTAATTTTGGCTAAAAGAGCCCTAGCTTAGCATTCAATTAGATCATCTAACCATTCAAATTTGTAAAATTTGGCTTGATTTTAAATTTACCTCAAATTGACCATTCAAACCTTAATTTTCCAAAATCAACAGTCAGATAATCATTAGAGCTGATTATATGATTAATGCATTTTTCAGATGATTCTAATCTAGTCTTTGGTTTTGTAGATCAACCAAAGAAGAGTCGAATGGCTCAGATCTATGTTCAAAGGTGCATATCAAGTGAAGATTAATAAGGCAAGAGTCCTAATTGGAAGAGGAGTCCTAAAAGGAAGAAGAGGAGTTTCCTAATAGGAATCTACCTCTTCAAGGAAAGAGTTTGAGTAAAATAAGAAAGGGAAAACAATTATAAAGAGGAGAACCGTGGAGGTTGGGAGGAGTTTTTTTTTTTTGGATTTTGGAAGTTTTTAGGTTTTAGGAGTTTTTAGTTTTTTGGGTTGTTTTCCTTTGCTTGCTTTTGTAATTTAGTCATCAATTCCTTTTGCTTTCCTAGGCCTTGGATTCATCGTCGGTTTATGTTGATTCTCTCTCTGCCATCACTTTCCTACCACATCTGATCGTCTATTGCCCCAGCGTCAACCCCCATCAATTTCTTTGTTCCAAGCCTTCCTTCTCCCTATCAACCACTATCTCCATCGCTTCCCTCCATCCACTGCACAACCCAGACCGCATCTATCACCGCACAATTTTTTCACGTTTTCCCTCTCTTCCACGTTCACCATTCCAAGCTCTCACCCTTTATCTAACTCCTAGGCTAGGCTTCTCTATTCCAAACAACACCTAGACCAAAGGCGTCATTTTTTATTTTTTCTCTCCATCTTCACCTCTACTCATCTCCACCCTCAACTGGTCACAAGCCCAAACAAATAAGCATTCGGCCAGTAGATGACGTATTCTCCAAATCCCTGCTTCCACCGCACCTAGTGCACCTTTCCAGCATAGACCACACGATGGCCCAGAAGACCCAGATCGACCAATTCTGCACTAGAAGGTCCAACGTCTCCTCTCAAATGACCATCATTAGACTCCTCATAATTACAATTTTTATGTCTTCACTTCCACCATTTCTTTCCTGTAACTAATAAATTATTTCATGGTCATATTAGTCAAAATCAATTGCAACTCTGTCAATCTCACATCCAATGAAACTGATCTTTTATAATAACCTTCATTATTAGAAACCACAATATCATCACTATCCATGTTGAATGTAACTCAATTATAATCAATTTTATCTTGCCCATTCACTTTATCTGTCTTTCTCCCTAGTTGATTGATTATATAATCATCACTATTTAATGATTATTTTTATAAAATAGCTGTCGCGTCTTCTAGGCAATATGCATTTCAAATCATAATTAAAACTCTCACTATGATTCATAAACATTCTCTTCTCCCTAATTATGGCCATCAATATATATATTATTTATTTTTTTATGCACAAGAACTCATAAATTTTCATTTCATAAGTCAAAAAATTCATCTATAAGAAAACTAGGACCTCATTCCATCAACTTTTAATGATTTTCACCATACTACAATTTATTCATCTAATAAATCAACTTCCAAGTTTAGGTTAATACAATACTTCACTAACTTTCTCAAGTTCTCATTAATTGTAATCATTCTTGATCCTTCACCATTATTCTTATATTGCAATTATCGCCATAGTTGTTGAGCCCTTTTCAAAAGTTTATACACACTGTCCAAGTTAGAGCTTGAACTTATTCGTTAAGTTTATGTATACATGCTTCAATTCTCCACTCATCTACTTTTCTTTCTTGTCCTTTAGTCATCATCCTTATAGAATAGTTGTCATGTCCTCTAAGCATTATGCACCTCCAATTCATAATTAGAACTCTTAAGAATCATTTAAATAGGCATTTACTTTCAATGATGGCTAACTATCAGTATTTTTGTATATATAAGGAATAACCATTGTTCATTCCATTGTGATTATTCTTAGCCCTCTTTTCATTGAAATCAAAATACTATTGTGCAATAGTCATCATTATCCTCAAAGGTTCATACGCATCGTTAATTTAACACTTCGATTCTCTAAAGGTAGCCCCATGTGAATAGATCTATTTTGATAAAGTTTTCATTCAAACATACTAATTCTGTACTCTTTTACTATTGTTCTTTACTCTAAAAACTATACTAATACTATAAGAGAACTCTTCTTACTCATACCAAGAATAAAAATCTATTATCTCTTTAGAACTTGCCAACCCTCATGGGTTGCATCTATTGTCGCTATGGCATCAACTGACTGAGGTTTTTGCATCATGTTGGCCATGAAGTCTATCATCTCGCTCCCCTAGTCAAATAGCTTAGGAGAGGGGTTTGTTGTCCTCTAACTCGTCCTTTTAGGTGACATTCTTCCCTTCATCACAAGATCTTTTGATGAGTTACTCTCAACTCATCAATCACAACATCATACTTTAGAGATTGCTTAAGACTTACTCAATGTGACTGGCTATGAGTGGATTGAACTTGGGCTCTGATACCAATTGTGACGACCTAGGTTTTCATATGTAATTTTAAATACAAACTAAATTCAAATGCAGGATCGATCCAGTTTGAAATAGTTTTTGCAAAAAGTATGCAATGCAGCGAAAAATCTTTTCTTTTAAATTCACTTTGAAAAACCTGGAGTGTCATTTTTCTTTCCTCAAAACAAGGATTCTTGGTGAAATGAGTGCTCATTTCTACTGAAAATCCAATAGAGTTTCCTCTATTTTTTGGACATATGACATTTAATGCATGCCATTGTAAAGTACCTAATAAACATTCATTGACATTTTAAAACATAAATGGAGACTCTATCTCCTTTTCATACATCTAACAAAATAAAAACAATTTATGTAAACAAAACACACAAAGAACCTCCACAGCACAACCCAGCCACATAAGTCTTCCAAATTCCCATAATTACACACAATGCAGTATCTTTTTCATTGGATATCATAACTTCAATTCAATAACCAATTCTTACTTGTCCTTTTCCAAAGCTTCTGTTGGCTCGCTTCATCAATAAATGGCTCCTATTCCTTGAGAGTCCTTTGTTCTTAAATAATGTCAACATGCCAGATCTGCTACTATTCTTTGTATCTGAGGAATTGCAAACCAAAGCAATGCCTCAGCAAGCAATCACTTATGTAGGTGGAATAAGACGCAAATTTTACATTAAAAAAATCATGATAATTTTATATAAATCAATTTGTCCATGCTGGATTATGCAAACACAATTCAATTATCATTTAACTTGAATCATTCAACATTTATAAAAATTATGAATACATGCCAAATTGGAAGAAATACCAATGCATCACTACAAGCACACTCTTTGAAATGCAAAGTATGTAGTCACATGTTAAACATACAAGTCATTTACATTTCATGATACTAGTCTTTGCTCTTACTAGCCATTTCATGTATCAAATACCAACGCGTTGTTGTGTGTATCAGAGTGTATAACAAATCATATTATCCTCTTTGGGCTCCTCCACAAGGTCACCTCTTTCGGTACCCACCTCACTTGGGATGCGTTGTTATGTGTTTCAAAGTGTAGAGTAGACAATGTTAACTTTACTAGTAGACTGCCCCATGGATGAACTTCTGTCTAAAAGGCCTCATGTCACCTCAAGGTTTTGCTCCACATAGTGTGGGTGTGCAACTACCCAAAACCACTGGTGCACGTATTATTACTGGTATCAGAGTACATAGTGTGCAATATTGTCCTCTTTGGCAAATTGCCACGTGGACAAACTACTATCCCAAGGGCCTCATGTGGCCTCAAGGTTTTATTCCACACTGTGTGGGCACATAACTGCCCAGAACAACTAATGAATTGGTCACTCCATGTCATGAACAAACAAATGGACTGAAACATCACAATGTACAACATGTGCTTACACATGAGCAATTTAATCATGATTCAATCTTAGCATGCATGTCCATCTTGTCTTTCATATAAACCAAAAAGACATGTTTCAATGCTTAAAATTCATATACAAATGTATATGTATATGTATGTTGCATAAATCTTAGCAATCTTAATTACACCTGCCTTAAATGGTGCTCTTTTAATTCACTGGTGTAACTACTTTGTTCAATTCGTGTACACGCTCTTGATCAATCACGCCTATGTAAAATGCATAAACACATTCAGATATACAATTCTAGGACTTCTCTTAGCTTTCCAAATATGAAAGCTCCTTCTAAGTTTGTCCTTGGTACTAGTCATCACAAGGCTAATTGACAGTGTTTATTTCTAGGCTTTAGATGTTTCCTTAGCTATTGGTTGATAGCTAGTTGAATGACAACAGTTACTGGATTTCCAATCCATGCCGTTGGTCCTAGATTGGCTATCCACCACTCATCTTAAGTAGTTGTAGGTTGTTTTCATTGTCTAGTGGCCTTATCTTGAATTTTTCCTAGTATCTTAATTTATTAAAGATTAGGGTACACCATGGTGGCATTTGATCACCAATTAGAAGTGCCAGGTTCTCATTACTCTACTATCCAATCGGATGGTTTAGATTTCTTGATCAATTTCAATCCAGATTCTTCAATTTGTGCCATGTACTAGCAATTTAATACTATAGGACTCATCCATGCTGTTTGGTTGTAATTTAGACATCACAAAATTTCTACATGAACAATACCTGATCGAATGGCTGAGATCATTTGATCGGTTTTCAGCCTAGATCTAAAGTTTTTTTTGTGATCGAAGCTACATCATGCCCTAAATTACTTATCTCTACGCTTGGATTAGGAAATGGACGGTTAGATCATCCCTAAACCTAGATCTAGTGTGAAACTATATGGATTTAGGAAAAATACATCAAATCACAAGCTAGTTTTAACAGATCTTACCTTCTAGGAGTGTTACTGTACTTTTTTCACCCTTGGATGAGCCGGATCAACTCAATTTCCCCTATGAAACCCTCCAATCGTGTTGTGCATTGTTCCCATCTTCGATCGACGGTTGAGATCATGTCGGTTTCCCCAATAACCATGGGGGTCTTGCTCGTTTGATGGAGATGAACAAATTGATCAGCTTGGATTAGTGATTCAAGCCAGTGTTTTCTCCAGCGACAGCCTGGATCTCTGTAGCCCAAAAACCATGTTTCCTCTATTTTGCCAATGTGCCATCAACTCCAGCAGCTTGGCCCCCTTCTTCTCCTTCTCTTTCTTCTTCTTTCTCCTCTCTCTTCTCCCCTACTTTGCTCAATATCTCCCTCTCTCTTTGTCTCTATCCGGTTT
Source organism: Warburgia ugandensis (assembly GCA_035236585.1). Classification (NCBI taxonomy): domain Eukaryota; kingdom Viridiplantae; phylum Streptophyta; class Magnoliopsida; order Canellales; family Canellaceae; genus Warburgia; species Warburgia ugandensis. The sequence continues at coordinate 49,047,631 of CP141133.1, read as the reverse complement.
GGGAAGAATAGACCCAACATAGTGTCATGTTCCCTTAAGTGAGGGGGTGGTGCCCCATATCAAATACAACCCCCTCTGTTAAAACCCTTCTTCTTTTTTTTCGTAAGATGTTACATTACACTATAATAGCCCAAGGGCCCACACATATGCATCGATATTGTCTACTTTGGCAGATTGGCCGCCCATACAACCAGCCCCCTCATGGTTTTGTTCTTCCCCCTTAGGGGAAAACTGGTAGTTGCAAGGAAAGTCCTCATCACTCTTATCAACAGCCCAGCAACTTTCCCCATAGTGATGTGGGACTAACTCTTAGTCCCTAAGCCTACCTCATTATCAATCTGACTATCAACTCTCTCCCTTAGGGGACACGCATCCCCACGTGTCTGCCTCATTCGGCGATCTGACTATGGCAGCCCATGTGCGGCTAGCCATCTACACCGGGTCAGGGGTTGGCTCTAATACCACTGTAATGACTGGGGTCTCCCCACAATAACAATATTGTCTGCTTTTGAGTAATGGTGCCCATACACCACTAGTAGTCACGACCTTTTTTTTTCCTCAGTTTCCCAGGAAAAATGTGTTGTTACCATGAGTGACCACTGCACCCTTACCAACAACCCAACAACTTTCCCCTTAGTTATGTGGGACTAACTCTCAATCCTTAGGCCTGCCTCATTTGGCATCTAACCATCACAGTGATGGTTAGATTGCCGCATGAGGTAGGCCTAGGGACTGAGAGTTAGTTCCACATCGCTAAGGGGAAATTTACTGGGCTGTTGATAAGAGTGGTGAGGACTTTCCTTGCAATGACTGGTTTTCCCCTAAGGGGGAAGAACAAAACTGTGAGGGGGCTAGTTGTATGGGTGGCTAGTCTGCCAAAGCAAACAATATCGTTGCATTGTGGCCCCTTGAGCTGTTATAGTGGTATCAGAGCTAACGCCTAATCCAGTGTGGATGGCTAGCCGCATGTGGGCTGCCGCGGTCAAATCGTCGAATGAGGAAGACACGCAGGGATGCATGTCCCCTAAGGGGGAGAGGTGACGTTCAAATGCTGAATGAGGCAAGCCTAGGGACTGAGAATTAGTCTAACATCACTAAGGGAAAGTTGCTAGGCTATTAATAAGGGTGCGGTGGTCGCTCATGGTAACAATGCATTTTCCTTGGGAAACTGGGGAAAAACAAAGCCATGACTGCTAGCGATGTATGGGCACCATCAGTGGAAAACGAACAATATTGTTACTGTGTGGAGACCTAGGTTATTACACTCACAAGGCATAACTTGTCCACTAGGGATGACCTAGGGGTTCAAGGGCTTGTTGCATGTGCTAAATGCAATTGTGAGTGCCTACAAAAGTGGCACCTTGTATCAATTTTTAAAAAATAAATTTTCACATGTTTTGCTCGAGACTAACAAAATGCTGGTTGGTTCGTGTGTTAAGTGCTTAATTTTGGCCAAAATACCCTTAATTTAGTATTTAATTAGATCATCTAGCTCATCAATTTGATGATTTTTAAATAAAATATGAATTTTAGCTCAGTTTGACCATCCAGCCATAAGTTTTCAAATTTAAGGCTCAGATAATCATCAGAGCTAATCAGATGCTTGATGTATGGTTAGATGAGTCTAATCTACTCTTATATTTTGTAGAACAAATAGCTCATGGTTTGAACAGCTAATTCTATAGTGCATATCAATTGGATTGGATATTAGATTACTTGAATTATGCTGATTAGCGTCAAATTGAAAATCAACTGCATAGTTTATCCAACAAGGGGCATTGAACGAACCAGATCACTCACAAAGCAAGATTGGATGGTTTCCTAAAAGAAAAAGAGCTCTAATAGGGAAAGTAGATCATGGATAAGATTTCTTAGATAGGAGATCAATTTTGGAATGACGAGGATAATTTAAGGGGATAGAAGTTTCCTAGTAGGAAACTAACTCTTCACCGTAAGGAAAGTGCAAGGAAAGCTGGGAAAAATATAATTAGAAGGCATTAATGCTTTAAAAGGAGGAGGGCACTACTGGATTGAGTAGAATTTTCTTTTATTGTTTTCATATTTGCCTTCTATTCATCTCGTTTTCATTTATTTCCTATTTTTACTGTAATCCTCTTTTCCTTCTCTCAATATCCATCACTCTCTTTACATTACCTCCCAAGCACATGTCATCCTTTCTCATTTTTTTCTCTTCTCTCGGTTTCCACTAGTTCATCTCTTTTCCTAGCCACCTTACCTGTTCAAACCACATCTCACCTGCTCTCCTTAGCTATTGCCCACATCCCCATGTCCTCTGTTGATCACCATCACCTCGTTCTTTTTCTCTCTTTGTCATCTTCATTGGAATCTGCCCCGCAAGTCTCCATCACTCACACCACATCTCCTTCTTCCTTTTCTCATATCCCTCTCATTCCATGCACTGCTATGTTCCCTACCCTATCTCTCCCCTATTTTAGCACTGCCAAACTCATTACCATCTTCTACTTCTCCTAGTTTTCTAGCTCACTAGACTCGACGGTCGGGCTCCACTTCTCTGCCCTTTGTCCAGAACCCCAATCACTGGTCGATATTCCCCTTCATTGTACCAGTTCTTGATTCTTACTTCTCTTATCCAATCCACTCATTGTTCTTCATCACCCCAAATAATCTCTCCCTTCTTTGTCCTTCACAAGCTCACCCCCTCTGTCTCTGCTTCACTGCACCTAGCACTGGCTTATCTTTGATCTTTGCCCAATTCCACCAGCGTAGTCATCTACCCCCTGTTCTCCATTCCGGCACCACATTGCTATCTACTCCACTGCCTAGAGTCCACTTTCACCGCCTAGATTTCACAAACAACGCAGCCCCTACTTCTTCATCGCACCAAATGATTAAATCTCCTCCATCTCCAGCTTCCTCCTTCTCGGTTTCCTTTACTATTTTTTTTAGTTTTAAACATTTTTTTTTGTTAATTCTAGTTCTGTCTGGTACTCTTTTATTTTGATTCCATCTTAGTCCCCTTTTTAAATCCCTCTATATCCTTGCTTCTATTCAAATTTAATTTTGTCTGTGATCTATTATCCAAGAACTACGTAATCTAAACTGATTTAATTATTCCTTAACCTGATCAATGGTTAGCCTTAACAATAAAGATCCCTTTATATCTCCTCTATTTCACATTAGATCTTTAATTTATTTTTAGGTTTCACTATTAAGATAATTTATAACTTGTTTATCATCTCAGATCTTTAATCTAGAATCTAGAAAGTGATCTAAGATGTCAAAAACCCAAAATTACCATTTAGTTCGGATCTGTGAGATTTTTGGGCATTTGACTAATCCATCTAGATCTCTAATCAAGGACATGCTAAAGACATTGATGAAGGCTGATCGATTCCAAGAAGACCTAATTTGAAGAAATTGACAATAATTAAGATAGGGAAGTAAAATTTTCTTGTTATTTAGTTTAATTTTCCTTCTTCTTGAACTAAAAATTCTATAATTTTTAGTAGTTGAATATATTTGAACTTTGATTCTATTTTCAGTAATTTTTGTTATTAATTTTTAAATTTTCACCAAGTAAATTTTATTTTAACTCTAAATTCTTAAGCAAATCCCTATGGGATCGACCTGTACTTGCATATGCTATAATACAATAGCCCATGCACATGTGATAAAACAACAATGGCCTTATCATTGATAGTGGTGATTGTGAGAATTGCTTCAACTAAAATGGTTACAAACTAAAGTTAAAGACAAAGCCTCATCCTCAACCTTACAAACTTAAGTGGCTCGACAAGGGACACCAATCAAGGTAGAAGAGTTTAGCATGACAGTTTTAGAAACACTTGTTCTATAATTTTTTTATGGTGAAAAATCATTTTAGTACCATTAAAATTAGAGATTACTTCTAAAATATCTGAGATGGTTCATTTGCATATCAAGTTTGAAATTGATTAGTTTATTGAAGTCTTAAATTCAACATGCTCTGTTGATTTGATAGATGATGAACATGATGAAAACACACAGTTGTTAGTTGTATAAACTTTACTTGATGAATATGGAGATGTTTTTCCAAAAGAGATGCCTCATGGCTTACCTCCTATAAGAGATATTTAAATTTGTATTGATTTTATTTAAAATTATGAAAACATGTAGCTGTTAATTGTATAAACTTTACTTGATGAATATGGAGATGTTTTTCTAAAAGAGATACCTCATGGCTTACCTCCTATGAGAGATATTCAACATTTTATTGATTTTATCCTTGGTGTCCTTCTTCATAACAAAGTTCCATATAGAATGAATGCTAGAACATGAAGAGCTACCAAGGTAAGTAGATGAGTTCATTGCCTAGGAATTGGTTCAAGAAAGCAAGAGTCATTGTGCAATAGCTACCCTTCTTGTGCTAAAGAAGGATGGGAGATGGAGGATATGCATTGACAGTAGATTAGTGAATAATATTATGATAAATTACCATTTCCTATTCATCAACTTAATGATTTACTAGATTAGTTCCATGGTACTACTACCTTCCTGAAGATTGATCTTCTTAGTGAGTACCACTAGATTCAAATGAGATTGGGTGATAAGTAGAAAACCCTTTCAAAATAAGAGATGGACATTGTGAGTACATAGTTTTTCCCTTTGGCTTGTCTAATGCTCCTAACACTTTTATGCATTTGATGATTCATATATTTAAGCCTTTCAATGGCAAGTGTGTTGTTGTTTATTTTGACAACATTTTAGTGTATAGTAACAATTAGGAGGAGTACTTGAATCATTTTCCATAAGTACTGTGGACTTTGGAGGAAAAAAGCTATTTGAGAACCTAAAGAAATGTCAATTTCTCACCAATAGCCTTATTCTTTTAGGCTATGTTCTCTCACTTGGAGTGAAGATGGATTGTGGTAAGGTTAATTCTTCATAGATAGCCTTGCTTCATTCTATTAGAGGTTTATCAGAAACTTTAGCACCATCATTACCCACATTAATGAATGTTTGAAGGGTAGCAGTTGTAAGTGGAAAGAGGAAACATAAAGTGTTTTGAACTTATCAAGGAGAAGGAAACCAAATTGCCTATTCTCACTCTACTTTAGGAGGATTTTAAAGCCAGTTAAAGCACTAATAGAAGTTGGTTACAGAACCAACTTCTATCAAGCCAACTTGGAAAATCAGTAGGAAAAAGTAAAAAATTAAATTAAATTAAATTAAATTACCACTTTTAAATTGAAATTGACTTTAAAACCTTAACTTTTAGAGTCTTTTTTTCTTTCTTTTTTTACTTCAAAAGTTGAGTCAAAACCAACATTAAAAGTTAGGATTGTCAAAAAAATTAAAAATTTTAAACTTGAAGTTCTAGGAACTTTTAAATTTGGTTTAGAATTCTAACTTCAAAGGTTACCTTTAAAGTCAAAATTCTAGAAATTAACTTGAAAATTTATTTTTGATGTCAAAATTTTGAACCAACTTTAAAAATTCCAGGAATTTTGACTTTAAAATTCCAAGAAATTTTTAAGTCATTTTAGAACTCTGACTTTAGATGTTACTTTTAAACTCAAAATTCTAAATTCTAAGCAATTCATAATTCTGACTTTAAAAGTTTATGTATTTTTTCTTTTGTTTACACTACCTGCATTTCTACATACATTCAATATACCGCCTGCTATATTCTATTGAATCTTTAAATGCATGAAAAAGTAACATATATTCACTTCCCCTTTGGGCACAGAACATCTAAATTCATTATCCATCCATCCACAACACATTCATTTGAATCTCCACATTCACTTCACTTACAAGTCCATATGCATACCTATTTACTTCCACAATTCAAGTTCCCCTCATTCATCCCATAAAAATATATATACTTCAATAAATATAATGAAAACTAGAAGAATAGACGCATATCAAGGAAAAGAATCCTCCACATTCCCATCATTTACATGTCCATACACAGACTTATTTACTTCCACACACCAAGTTCCTCTCATTCATCAAAACCTAATTTTAGATGAGAACCTCATAAAGCTCTCCCTTTCTCCAATATTAATGGTTAGATCAAGAAGTAGTTGATATTTGCACTAAAATCCTACTCTCTTTTTTTTCCAAAATCACGATTATCTAACCAAAATCTTAACCCTATCATTTATCCTGACAAAACCCACTTCATCTATAACATGCAAACAAAAACTTATTCCCAAGAAAAGTCATGAATGACAATAAGAGGGCTGAGTATTCTTACTCTGGTTGTCATGAGACAAACAATCAAAATCTCCAAAATGAATGGCAAGAGAGGAACATGATGAGAGAGATAGAAGAAAATAAAGAAGTACATGAAAAAATGAGATGGATTTGGATTATTTATAAAGAAAAAATGAATTATAAGATTGATCTTTAGAAAATAATTTTAAAAGTGACTTTTAAAATCATTTTTTATAATTGAATTTAAAAGTCTTATATAAAAAAATTTCCCACTAAATGAAAATATGAACTTTTAAAGTCATTTTCAAAAAATGACTTTAAAAGTGGTGACATTTAAAGTCCTTTTTTAGAAAACAACTTTAAAAGTGGTGGCTTTTAAAATAATTTTTTATAACCAACTTTTAAAATATTCTCTAACAAAAAGATTTTTTCTTGCTAAATTAAAATAGGGACTTTGACTTGCATATATGGCCTAAGTATATAGCTATCAGAATAGTCTATTATGTTAGTGGGTCCCTCTTAAAGTGATTTACTATTTTTTCCTTTATTTAATTAAAATTAAATATTTTAATTAAAATAATTATGAATTTTTCATCCAAACTCTAATTTCAGTATGCTTAGTATCTTTGGAATCTTTTTTGTATAGATTACAAGTATCAATGTTTCAAACATCGATTCCATGTCTTTCATTAGTTATCCTTTAAAAATAAAAATCTTGGGATTTCAATTTCATATATCTCATTTCAATTCAATCAAATTACATAAATGAAATGAAAATTAGGGGTGTTATATCCTTTCCCCCTCAATGAAATCTCATTGTAAAAATATTCATTACATATCTAATTAAATAAGTCTAGATGAGTTCTTCTTATTTCATCATTAGTTTCCCAAGTGGCTTCTTCAACAAATCAATATTGCCATAATACTTTGACCAATAAAATGGTATTCATTTTCAAAATTCTCTTTCATGTTATCTTTTAGATAATTTTACAAATAGCCTCATCTCATCATAAATTTATGTTCTCATAGCTCCTTAAAATACATATGATTTATAACTTCAAATTATAAATATTTATGGCTTTTATTAATTGTTTTGTTTACTTCAAGCAATAAAAGTTGGTTTTACTCTCCATTTTGATACTTTTCTTTTACTTGTTAGTAAATCATCATTATTCTAATATTTCTTCCCATAGAGGTAATGTCTCTAGGTCTTTATATCCATCTTTCCAACTATCATTTCTTAATAATTAGTATAACTTACTTCATGCATCCTCAACGATTATTGGGTATCATTATTGCTTGATTGTTTGTGATTGTTTAAGTATAATCCTTCTTATTTTCCACATTTCATTTGCAATTCATAATATAAGATCATTTTTTATTCTTTCTGTCTAACTTAATTTTTTCCATTTGTCATCAAAATTTTCTACTTAAAGCTAAATTATTCTTTTTAGACAAAAGCTCAATATCAACCAATTCAATAATGAGGCTTGTACAAGTATATCTCACATCCTCTTGTAAAATAAACTCCTTAGTTTCAAAGGATTGTCTATATTTCTTCATTAAAATACTCTTTGTATAATTTTATACTACATTTTTTCCTCTGAATTATACTACTTTATGATGATACTATTACTAAATCAAAGCCAAAATCTATTGATTTTCTTGACCTTCATAGATACCATCTATTTTCACATTCATCAGCATTGCAAAATCTCAAGATAACTAATTCCTATTTGTTTAATTGTATACCTATTTTGACTAATATCGTTCATAAAATTGTTACTAATCCACATTGTATCCCATCTTATATCAATAATACCTTAAAGTATTTAAGGCAAATGACCCAACTATCAGTTTACTATTTTGAGTATGACCTTTAACCTCAAAGCTCTCAATAGTGACGTAACATATATAATCCCACTTTTTGTACTACGTTAGTACACATTCCAAGTCTTTATTTGATGTATTCCTTGAATCTCTTTACTTTTTATTCTAATTCCACCCATTGTTCTATCTCTTTTTTTTATAAATATGATGGTACAAAAGGTTGAATCTCTTAATTCATGTACAATATTGTCAAATTCATGTATTTCAGCATACTCTTAATGCTTCTCTAATCATAGTTAATATGAAGATACAGTCAATAATTATGATTGTAGTTTAATTAGATAGTCATATAAATCATCTCTACAATATCCAGAATTATCTTTAACAGCATACTTGATGTCACAAATGATTTAAATATCCTTTAAATATTTCCTCTAAAATCCGCAACTAATCATAGTCCAATCTCAAATTAATTTTTAATAAGATCATAATTGCAAATGTACAATTGAATAACTCTTTTATTCAAATTAGAGAATACTTAGTGTTCACTGTGATTCTCATGAATTCAATCATCATCAATAAATCTTAACAATTCATTATTATTTTTTCAATGAAGAAGACCAGTATAGTTCAACAAAAATATCTAATATCCACTTTCTCTCATAGTTGTTATAATTAATTTTTCAATAGTTTTATAAGAGTAAATTAGTATAATGCTTTGGAGATAGAATTGTATTCGTCATAAACTCAATAGTGACATTAATCTTACTTTTAATATAGTAGTCTAGGTAGATGTTTATAAATTGCATATAAACTTTCTTGGACTACTAACATTTCACATAGGATGGATTTTACCATGCTCTAACAATTTATCTTATCTTTGGCTAAAAGGTATGACTCCTCTATGCATTGTGTTTAGTTCTTTCAAAATAAATGGCACATGCTTGTTTAAAACTTATCTCTTCTAAAAAGATGTCTTTACTTCTTTTAGTATATCTAAAATAGTATTATCGTAATCAATTGTTGTCTAATATAACAAACTAATACATCCTTATGCTGACATCAATATTCTAAATGATTAAGGAGGATTTAGTCAATATCCATTCCTCTTTTCTCAATGGAAATTTGAAGAAAAACTAGATAAATACCTAATTGGCAATATATTTAGATTAAGGGTATGTTTGTATTTAAATTACTGAACATTATTCCAATAATTACCTTTGGATTGTACATGCACATTTTTTGCATATGGACTTTAAATTATAATAATATAGGGACTATGAATATTGGCTAGGTGGATCATGAAGAAGTAATCTAATTTAAAAATGGTTTACTTGAAAGGAAATTTTTTTTTAGTTTTTAAAATTTTAAAATTAGATTAAATTATAAAATGACACTCGAGGTTTTGAAATGGGGCTTTTAAAATCATTTTTAGAAAATGACATTAAAAGTAGTGATTTTTAAAGCCACTCTTTAGAAATGACTTTAAAAGTTGGAGCTTTTAAAGTTCCTATTTATAACTGACTTTAAAATTACCAACCAAAATTTCTTTTTCCTACTAAACTAAATAAGGACTTTTAAAGTCATATTTCAAAATTTGACTTTAAAAGTCCATACTTTTGCAGTTGTTTTTAAAAAACCAACTTTAGAAATCCACACTTTTATAGACATTTTCCAAAACCAACTTTAAAAGTCCACACTTTTAATTTCATGTTTTATAAAACAGCATTAAAAGTTGGATCTTTTAAAGTTGTTTTTTATAACCAACTTTAAAAGTGTTCTCCAGCCAAAAAAACAAAAAATCCACTAATCTAAGATAAGGACTATGAAAGTCAATTTTAGAAAATGACTTTAGAAATTGTGACTTATAGAAATTTTTTTATAAAATGACTTTAAAAATTGGAGCTTTTAAAGTCATTTTTTATAACCAACTTCAGAAGTATTTGCCAATCAAAAACAAGTTTTTTTGGATAAATTAAAATAAGGACTTTCAAAATCAATTCCAAAAAACAACTATAAAAGTTGTGACTTTTAAAGTTATTTTTTACAAAACAACTTTAAATTTGAAGCTTTTAAAGTCATATCTTAAAAATGACATTGAAATATTCCCTAACCAAAATAAAGACTTTTAAAGTTGCTATCTAAAAACCAACTTTTAAAGTCCAGATTTTTAAAGTCATTTTTTATGAAACCACTTTAAATGTTTAACCTTTTAAAGCCATTTTCTAAAAACCAACTTTAAAAATCCATTCCCGTGAAATAAAGTGATTCCCACTAGACAAAAGAAGTTGATTTTTTATGAACCAACTTTTTACTTATAGTTTTTAAATTCATTTTTTTAAAACTAACTTGTGAAATATTCACAAAGTTGATTGACTAAACATTGACTTCTTTATGTTGATTTTAAAAGCCTCCTATGTAGTAATGTCTCTCTTTGCCCAATTTTAGTGGTACTTTTAGAGTTGAATGTGATTATTTCAATGTGAGGATTGATGCAATCCTTAACCAAGAAGAAAAACCAATTTCCTTCTTTAGTGAAATAACTCAATGATTCTCATAGAAAAGTATCCAACTATGACAAGGAGTTCTATGTAATTATGAGGGCATCAGAGCATTAGAGCTAATACTTTCTTCCACAATAAATTGTGCGTTTCCCAAATCACAAAGCTCTAAAATTTATCTAAATCCAATAGAAGCTAAGTAGAAGACATACTACATGATGGAATTTATCCAATCTTTCACTTTCATCATAAAGCACAAATCTAGAGTTTAGAATGCAGCTACTGATGCCTTGAGTAGAAGACACTCATTGATGACCTTTTTATATGCCAATGTTGTTGGTTTTTGAATAGCAAAAGAGCTCTATTCATGTGACTCATACTTAGGTTAGATTTGGAGTAAATGTGGGCATGGTCTTTTTTAGGAATTTTTATGCAAGATGGATTTCTCTTCAAGGGAAATCTTTATGCATTCCCAAATGCTCTCTTATAGAAGCAATAATATTTGAGGCTCATGAGTGAGGCCTTATTGGCATTTTGGGAGAGATAAAGCTCACACTCTTGTAAAGGACAAATTCTTTGGGCCAAGAATAGTGAACGATATTTTTAGGCATGTGCAAAGGTGCAAAATGTGTCGTGTGGAAAAAATTCATCTTAGAACATAAACTTATATACTCTAATCTATATTCCTAACTCTCCTTGGTTAGAGATGAGTATAGGTTTTGCTTTTTAGTTACTAAGAACCCAGAGGAGTAAAGATTTAATCATGGTGGTTGTCGATTATTTCTCAAAGATGGTGCACTTTGTAGCTTGCACTAAGGCCATTAATGCTTCACATATGAGTGAATTATACTTTAGATAAGTTGTTTAACTCCATCGAATTCCTAGAACCATTAATTCAGATTGAGATCCCAAATTTAAGAGTCACTTTTGGTGCACTCTATAGAAATATTTTGGAACTTGATTGTAATTCAAATTTTCTTGACATCCACAAACGTATAGATAGATTGAAGTTCTAAATAGGAGTTTGGAAAATTTGTTATGATGCTTTTTGGAAAATAACATTTTCCAATGGGATTTGTTGTTAGCTCATCCCAAATTTGCTTTCGATAGTTTATATAGCCAAAGTATAAGTTGCAAACCTTTTGAAGATGTTTATGGGATGAATCTATTAAGTTCATTGGATTTAGCAACCTTTCCAATCAACAATAGTTTCAGTGGAGATGGTAAAGGGGAAGTAAAACAAATTAAGAAGTTGCAAAAGTATATTCAAACCAAATTGTGAAGTATAAGACTCAAGCTAATAAACACAAAAAATTTACAAAATTTTAAGAGTAATATATGTAAATACCAAATTACATAAATAACAAATACAATTATAAAAAATTATGCTTTTTTTTTCTTTTCATCTTATGTTTATTATTCACTTTCTTGACTCTCCTTATGATTATTAAGAAGAATAATCCTAGTGAAAGATGGAAGAGAGTGCGAGAAACAATGGAATGATGATTAAAGATAGAGCACAACATAAGTGTGAATACTAATTAGTTGATGGCTGGTTGGATCATCCGGGCCCCACCAATAGATCTCCATGCTAAGGGGATGATGGATTTCATTAAAGACTTAGAAAAAGATGAAAATACATCTTAGGTGGTGTGTTAATCATGGTAAGTTAGTGCACCAACCCAAGAGATCAAGTACTTGGACATAGGTCTAAGTATAGAGAATACACCTAAGTTATTAATGGACTAGAAACTAAATGAAGTGGATAGGATAGATCATGAGTGGATCAACCATTGCATGAGTGAATGTCAAGCCATTGCATGGGAGGTGTGGGGGGGGGATGCCTGGTAATTATATTCAAGGAACCTGTCACTTGTGTAAGTTGAGTTACTAAAGAAAAAAACTTTTTGAGGGTATGATTGCAAAGATAGAACATAAGAGGAAGGGGGGCAGTGCTTTTCAAAGGAGGAAAAACTAGCAAGAAGAGCTAGATAAAGAAGGAGAAAATTTGAAAGAATGAAGGGATGACTTGCAACTAAGTATTAAAGAAGACCTAAGAAGAAATTCTAGAGGTTGTGAAGGATTTCTAGTTACAAGGCCCTGCTAAAGAAGTTAGGTGTCTTCAACTTTGGAGAAAATTTTTGAAATCAGAGTACTTACCATAGAAATCTAAAGGAGACCTAAGAAAAATATAGGAAACTAGCAATGAAATGTACAATGAAGCAAGGAGAATAAGTAACTTTGGGTTGAGCTAGAAGGTAGAAGAGATGAAGTGGAGAATTGAAGTTAAATTGGATAGTTCTTGAAATTGGAATTGCAAGGAAGAGGTGGATGCCCAAGCTAGAAAACGTGCAACTGTAGGGAGCTTTCTTGTAGCTATGAAATAAAGGGATGAGGGTTTTATTACCAGATAGGGAAGCATAGGAAGTTTGTTAATATAGGTTTGAGTTTTAGCCAAAAAAAATTCCATGATTTCAAAGCTTAAACTCCCACGTTATAGCATACAACATGTCTTATGCATCTATAATTACTTATTAAATCATAAAGTAATGGTTGAGAGAAAACCAAATCCTTTAATATGGCCATCCAAATTCCTAGCTAAAGGCTTCATGTTGAAGAGTAGGACCACTTCCAAGGTAAAGTGCCTATCTCCTTCACCATCTCCTAAGGTTGGAATTGGTGAACTCTAAGCCAAGGGCCACTGTCTTTGCGTTCTTTTTCTTTTATTCTAGTTCTATCTTAAGATAGAAGAATCCTCTATGGCCATCCCTAGCTTAAAATAAATGACCTCTAATCTCCATCATGCCTCTCTCCTAATTAAATCTATCCTCTTTTCTAAGAGTATTTGGCTAAGGAGATACAAAAATTTATTTTACCTCTTCCAATTCATCTTCCTCTTTTATTCATTTTATGGGTCGTGTTCTTTTAGGAATTGTGTTAGGAGCCTCTTCTCTTAGCTTCCATAGAACTTCGTTCCTAAGGATCATTGGAAAAGGATTTGACTTTTGGGTTGTGGCATGCTGGGTTAAGGAGATTAAAAAAGTTTGGAGGTAACTTAGTATCATATGGTTTGAAGAGATGCGTACAAGCTCATATTAAGTAACACAACGAGAAAGCCCTATAATGGAATTCAAGCTTGAGATTGAAGAAGTTTTACTCACTTTCCTTTCCCTTAATTGCTTATGTATTTCTTTTCTTGTTTATTTATTAACTCAATGTAATGAATCAATAAATGAATTAGTTGTCTTTTATTTCTTTAATTAGTTATTTCCTTGTTTTACTTCTTAGTTAATTTCTTTACTTCCTTCCTTAGTTTATTTCTTCTAGTTTGCCTATTTAATTTTAGTGCTTATAATATTTACTTTCATTGGCTTGGCTAGGTTAAAGTAAAATATACTCCAATTGAACCTTGCACTTGCAGTAATTATTAAAGCACATCAACACTATAAGAGAGAGAGAGAGAGAGAGAGAGCACTAGAAACCTACTCTCCTCCTAATGAAACTTAGTGGGCAGTCCTAAGACTTTTTGCTTATCCTTAAATTTGAGGTTAGGAAATGTATTCTAAACCTAGGAATAACCTATGGTACATGTGCTTATCCTTAAATTTAAGGTTAGAAACATGCGTCTATGTAAGAGCACATGTTAACTCCTTGCACAAGCACATGGATCTTGTTGTTTCCAGCCATGTGTATGTTTCACAAAGCAAAATTTAGCCCTCATATAACTCTTGAATGAAACCCTAAATCAGTAGGTCTAACAAGGTGATAAGCTTGTACCTATGGTCAACAATATACCCTACAACTATAACAATAACCAACCCGTCTTACTAATGTGTAATAATGCTGCAATTGCACAACTCTATTGAAGTATAGAATCACCAAATACAGGTAGATCCCATGAAAACTCTTTAATAAATGAGATTAAGTAGAATTTAGATTATCTTACATTAACCTAGCCAAGCATTTGAGTGAAGGACATTTTGAACTCCAACTAAAGATAAGGACAGTAAAGTCATAAATAATTAACTAACTAAAAAGAAAACAACTAATAAAAAGGAAACATCTAAAGTAACTAAGGAATTAGAAAGTAACCCTAAATTAGAATACAAGTAATTAAGGAAACTAAGAAATTATCTATAAGCAAGGAAATAAACTAGGAAAACTTCTAAAACTAGAACCAACTAGAAAATGAAACTTTCTAAAATTACAACTAAGTAAATTATCTAAAATAAAACTAACTAAGAATTAAAGTAACTTTCTAAAACTATGATTAACTATAAAAGGAAAGCATGGGACAATTTAACTAAGAAAAGGTAAATGCACTATTTCACTAATGGTCAATTTACAAGGAATTGTTACATAAGGAAGGGAAATAAAGCAAGTAAATGTCCCTCAAATTTGAACTTTAATTTTTCTGTAGGGCCCACACATTGTGTCACTCAATAGGAGCTTTACACTCCTCTTCAACCCAAAATACACTAAATTACCACCAAGCTTTTCTCATCTATATCCCAACATGCCACAAACCAGCAAATCACATCCAATGACTGTTAAAAATGTAGTATTAGTGCAGCCAAGAAAAGAGGATTCCTAGCACTTTTTACTAAACAATCGTCGTCAAGAAAGAAAGAAAGAAGAATATGAGGGAAAAGGAAATATAAAAGGTTACAACATTTCTCCTAAGCCAAAACTCATAAAGAAAGAGGGAAATTTCAAATAGTTTAGATAAAAAGGTTATTAAAGGTAATTCATCTTTAAGATAGGCAGCCATAGAAGAGGCTTCCTACCTTAAATATGAATAAAAGAAAAAGGAAATAAATTGGAGACAATATCGCTTGTTTTAGGACTCACCCATTCCTCACCTTAGGAGATGAAGCAAGAAATAGGTGCATGGTGTATGCCTAGCCCCAACACAAAGCCCTTAGCTACGAACTTAGATGGCTTATGGATGGATTTGCATGTTTCCCTCAACCTTATTTAAGGAATAAAAAAGTACTGTTATTTCTAAGATCCTTTCCCCTTTCTTAGTCCAATTCAACAAAAATAAAGTATAAAGAAAGAAAGAGGACCGATGCATGAATGTTAACTAACATGGATTACACTTGAAAATAAAATTAGATAAAATTAGAAAGTAGACGTGTGAACATGGAATTAGAAGGTGTATGAAATTAGAAAGTGGATGAAAAGAGAAGATGGATGGAAATTGAAATTAGATGAAAAATAGAAATTGATGAAATTAGAACATGGTAAAAGTGCGAGAGTGGATGAAGGAAAGTGTTGAAGATGTGGAAGTGGAAAATGAAAACTATCCTAGCATGGAAAATTTCATGCGTGCTCTTATGCATGTGTGTATGTATAAATTAGAAACTAATGATGCTTACTAAATGCAACTAAAATTCATGACTTTATAAACTAAGAATGCTTTCTAAATCTAATGAAGTAGCATGCATGAAGTTTCTAATCTAATCATAGAAAGCAAGCAAAGGGAATTAGAAAGTCAAACATGGTCAAATATGAGTTTTTAAATTAGGAAAGTACCACTTTAAAGAATCTACCATGCAACTACTTTCTAATATGATCCAAACTAATCCTAAAACATTCCTAATGTACATGGAAATCAAATTAACAAGTTTCTAAAACTAAAAATGAAGGGATCTAAGTTTTAAGCATAAACTCTAAAATTAGAAAATACCTACTTCTAAAATAGGAAAGTCCTTAAAATTATGGAATTAAATGTGTTAAATGTGAGACTATGCTACAAACTAAATATACAAAGTAAACCTAACCTAAGGAAACAAAATTATCATGCAACTCTACCTAAATGTAACCTAAGTAAGCTAGTAAAGATGACATACAAGTGAACATGAAAAAGATGCATCACAAAAGATTGCTGGAATGCATTAAAAACTTATGCTTGTAAACCCTAATGGAATGGAACGGAGACATGGTATGCATCTATACTACTGTATGATGCAAGGATTTGTCATGCAAAATATAAACTAAAAAGCAAGTAAAGATGAGAAATTACCATGCAAAACTAAGGAAAAACTACAAACTAATTCATGCAAGCAAATCTAAGTGACATGAAGGATGACACATGAAACTACATTAGCAATCTAAATAAGAAAAACCTAGATGAATGCATGCTTGGAAAAAGGTGAATGGAAAATATAGAAGATGGTAGAGAAAGAAAAAGAAATATAAGCAAGAAAAGAGGTTGGATTAGGTTGAACTCTACCTTTATCTCCAAGGAATTCAAGCATGGAAGCTTGAAGGGTGCTTAGGCGAGGATGATCTTTCTCCCTCTATTTCTCCTTTGATTTAGCTTTGCACTCAAGGGAAAGCTAAAAGATCTTTAATGTATTCAAAATACTCTATTTATATATTTCTAACATGTGTTAAGGGGATTCAATGGTTAAGATAGAGTCACTTAATTTGATTACAAACCAATTTTCTAATAAGGGCAAGGAATTCAATTATGGAAGTGAGAGCTGAGAATGGAAGAAATAAGATAGGAATGGAAGGAGGAAAGAAAGAGGAAAGGTAAAGGAATGAAGGGAATAAATGAGGAAAGGAAAGAATTAGAAAGGAAGAGTAAGGATATAGCTTAGGTGTAGGGGAGGAAGTGAATTCAATTAGGAAAAAGGCTAATAGAGGGGGGCAGAAGCGTGATTTTCATTATAGGAAAATAGGTTGGAAAATGGGAAAAAAGAAAAAAGAAAAAGAAAGAAATGTTAAGGAATAGTAGGAAAGGAAATTGGTGGGGAAAAAATAAAAGAAATGGGAAGTTGGTGGAGAAATCTAGGGTTTTTCATGATTAGAAAGTTCTAAGGAGGGAGGCCATGGAATACACATGGAGGAAAGTGGAGTGGCTTTGGAAACCTTAAGATGTATGGACCCTTGGATGAGAATATATGGTTGAGATCTTCCTTTCTTTAGGGTGTTGGTTTGACTTTTCAACATAGGAAAGGTGGCTAGGTTTCCTTCTTTGTTTCACTTCAATCCTAGCCCTTAGAACATTCTTACATTTGCTAGGAGGGATGGGATCCCTTTATGGCATATAAATTTTCTTTCAAATTCATATTCTCTCCACTGTTGGATTGGATTGCCCTAGGATGAATGACCTTGATTCCTTAGAGATTTTCATATGCTTCATGTGGACCAAGGGTGTTTCAAAAAGTCTTCATGTTGTCCCATTCTTCTTATATTGTTGAGAAGCTTTTATTGTATATGATTCCAATGTATATGAATTGAGCTTCTTCCATAAGCTTCCAATGGTGGTGACATGCATGCAATTATAGATTTTACTACCTTTTCACCCTCATTTGAGTAAAAGATGTACATAGAGTTTTTTTACCATTCTGACTTTGATTATGTCACCCAATGATCATTCTAAACCTCTAGGACTTCATTTGTGGCATGTTACCCATCATGCAGCTTGAAATGTGAAATTGCTCTTTTCAAGGTAGAATTGGTAATTTGGACATTTTTTTATAATTGTACCTTGAACTTGCAAAATAGTAGAATTAACCCTAATTAATGAAAATTAAATGATTTCTAGAGCCAAAACATTTTAAATATAGGAATATGCATGTAATATTTCTTTGTCTATCACTTAAAAGTCAACAACTTGTAAGGGTTTTATGTCACCAAATTAGGGGACTGGTTTAAGGATAAGGGAACCTTCTAACCTAGGAATTTTACCTAGGAATTGAAGAAGGAAAGGAATAGTGAAAGAGTCATTAATTTCTTCCAATTTTAATGGATATGATACAAATAACATCATATTGAAAAACCTATAACTTATATGGTTATCCAAGAAAGGTTATATAGCTAAACCTAATTCCTTAATTAGGTTTCTATATATTGAAATATATTCATACATTAAGGGACATCAAACCTCCAACTATGATAAGAGTTATGACATGGATTACCCCAAACAACAGCATTTTAAGTCTATGGAATTCAACGGACTTAAGACATTGTAAACAAGAAAGATGAATAGATTCACATATGGCATTTGACTTGCAAGTGCTCTATGCATAACTATAGACCCTAATGGATATGGATTTGTCAATACTTTAGGCAAGTGATCTATGATTAGCTATAAGCCCTGAGGGATATGGATTTGTTGATGCTTTAGGAAATCACTCTACTAGTAGTTGTAAGCCTTGATAAATATGATTTTCATTAATGTTTAGGCAAGTGCTTTACAAGCAGCTATAAGTCTCATGGATATGATTTTTGTTGATGATTTAGTCAAGCAGACCATGAGTAGCTACAATTTTTGGGGATACTGTTTTGATTGCTATTTTGATTTGATACATGAGTATTGTTAAACCAGAGGTATGCGCACCTAGGGAAATAGTTGGACCTAAAGGCAAGCTTGCTTCTTGCAGCTTTGAAGTCTTGGAGACGTGTGGTTGGCTGCTAATCTTTAGATTGATAATTATACCAACCCTACTATGGATACTGTAGGCAATTGGAGTAGCTTCTCATGGGAATACCATCAGTTTCAAGAGTTTAGACCTCAGTCCATGATGGTAGGACTAATTGCATTCCCTAGTCCTAGCGGGTAGGATTGAATACCATCAGTTTTTTGCTATAATGTGTACATAGATTTTCATATTTGATGATTGATTGTGCACATGATTTATAGAATGCCTCTGGCTTATTAGGTCAATGATTTATCAAGTTTCATTTCATGCATGACTTGGATTTGATAGTCTTTTTGTGTGATCTACTTCTCGCATATTCTCACTTTATTTCATGACTGTGTATTTGGGGTATTTACAAAAGAAATTCTAAGTTATACATATATTTGACTCAAGTCCTATGTTCTTAGCTACTTATGGATATATTATAGTATAGTTGCCCTATTTTCAGTAAGCCTGCTTATATTAGCTTTCTTCCATTTGAGTAGTTGATATGTTCACCCCCTACAACCAACATGTTAGGTAATATTCTAGGAAGATTAAGCACGAAGGACAAGGGAAAGGTGAAAGCTTCAAGCTCTTCTTAGATGTATGGTAGAGATACCCTTTGTGAGCTTATTTGATAGATTTCATGCATAGGGATTCATTTTGGAATGCATATATTTTACTTTTGTTAACACTTGAACAGTTGTAAGATTTTAAATGGACTATATGTACATATTTGACGGATGATTAATTCTACTTGTAACTAATAAGATCTTGTGGCATGTACTTCTAAATACACTCAGGTTAGATTTTTATTTTACTTATATGTGGAGGTTTTAGGAAGTAACACCTAACCTAGAGAATATTTCACAAAATACTTATATCATATCACACTAACAATTCTTCAAAAAATAAGGAAATTTTGCTACATTTTAAACAAATTTGATAAATATTTCATGAAAAATTGGACGATACAACTTTTATTATCAATGCACATGCCATACTATTCAAACTAGATTATGAGTGTCAACACTTAGGAAAATATGCCTTAGACTTAGGAAAATGTCTTGTTTAGTACTATTAGTGAAGAATCTAATTGAATTTTGGTTGTATTTCAAGTGCCTCCTTGGAGATGTAGTGCATGTCTCCCATCTCCTCTAGATGAGCAAACAAGCAACAAGGCTCAAGATAGCAATAGTCCAAAGTGATATGGCCAATGAGGTCATCAAATTTCTCTTATAAAAGATGAGGCAAAGGTTATGGACCCTAGTTGGTGTAGTAAATGTTGATGGGGTTGTGGATCTAGAGGAGGATTTGCGTCATAGAGAGGACATACTTTAGAGATTTAGAGGTATTCGTCCTAAGTTCTCTGGTAGAGACGAGTTAGAGGCAACTGAGACATGGATTTTTGAGGTAGAGAGGATATTTGTAAGGATAAGAGTGTCAGATGATCATTTGGTTGTGGTGGCCACGTTTGCACTAACAAACGAGACAACCCAGTGGTGGCCAATTGCTTAGACGACTTTCTACAAAGGCAAAGATACTATTTATTGGGACAAATTCAAAATCATCTTTAATAATCGATTCCTCCCTATTCATGTATAAGAGAAAATGAAACTAGAGTTCTCGAGTCTCGTATAGGACTCAAGAACTATCACATAATATGCAACAAAGTTTGCATGCTTACATAGGTTTGCACTGGATGCATGAACTTTAGAGTAGAAGGTAGCCCAAAAGTTTTCAGAGGATTGAACTTTGATCTAAGCTAGGGATAGTGAGACAAGCCAGGTTTTCGTATGCATTTTTAAATGCAAAACTAAATCCTAATACGAGATTTATCCCTATTTGAAAACACTTTTATAAAAACAATGCAATGAAGCAGAAAAATCTTTTATTTTAAATTCATTTTAAAAACCCTGAGTGTCATTTTCTTCCATGAAAGTAAAATAATTTTTAAAATTAAGAAAAAAATATATGCATCCCAAATCTAGATAGTCACAGCTCACAATCAAACCATAATAATTACTGTAATAATTACATATACATGTCTAAAAGGATAAGTCATATACTTACATTCACACTTGTCTTTATCTTCACCCACTTGATCATAGTAGTAAAACTTCCTGATGCTTCTTCTAATCCTAATTTAGCTAATTTGTAAAAATAATATATTTGGTTGAGTATTCCTCATACTTAGTAGGAGATCTGATGCTGCTAATTTGAAAACATGGCATACAACATGCATATTTTTAAGAAGGTTTTTCACGTAATAAAGTCATGAAATTTATGTAAACATGGTTATTCATTCATATATCATTTTCACATTTATATATTCAAATATTAGAATTTCCAACAAACTTAATAAATTAATAATATAAAGATTACTAAATTCTTAAAGTAGTAATCGATCAAACCTGATGCTAGATATCCCAATCCTATGGTAGCTTTTATGCACTTGGGTATCTCAGTGAACACATCAGCTGACTGATCACAAGTACTCGTCTAAGACCATCTGAATGCACCATGTATGGTAATACCAAAATAGAAATCATAAGGCCCACTAGGCTTACGACTAGACCTATGTGAAATTTGTGTCTCTGGTATCTAAAGACTAGCCACCATAGCCTCCATGGTGATTGTGGATGCATCTCAAAAAGGGTACTATGAACACCTTCAGTGGTCACTTCCCACCATAGTAGTCAAGAAAAATAAGTGCCACTTTGGGCATGGATACCTACCACCTTTGCTGGTTAGAGGCTAAGAGGCCAACCCTGTGCTAACAATCTCTTAGCATAGTGTCCACTAGGCTCACTAGCCTGAAAAAGAGATGTGTATGTGTGTGTGTGTGTGTGTGTGTGTATTCCAAAACTCAATTATCATAGATCATGCAATTTATGTAACTTATTTCAAAACATGTAATTAATGCATATATAAAACTATTCATGAAAGAAATAAGCAATAGCATTTTCAATCAAGATCATGAATCATGAAAATAATTTGTATGCTTATTATAAGAATATTATATCTCAATATCATTTCAAAAGCATACTAACATGGAAATAGTTTCAAGTAAATCATTTATATTTTGAAATTTAGTTGAAAACTTAGTAGCATTAGACTACCTACCTCAATGATGTTATTTAAGTATTGTTTGTATTTTCCTTCAATTCGAATCCTAAATCTCTTTTAGAGTCTTTGCAAAATACTAAGTATAATTTAAGGGTAAGAATCTAACTATTATTTGTCAAATTCTATTGATCATCAATCAAATTTATAGATTAACAGCCTAGATCATCAATCTACACTCTGATCTTATCTATCAATGGTTAGATCTATGATCGAAGGATTAATGTCCTTAATTCAGGGTTGATATAGTATATAGATCTTTTAAGTTATCCAATGGATCACTTCCTAGGGTCTAATCATCCTTAGTATTACAAATCTATGAGAATCATATGATTTTTAAGTAATGATCAGTTAAAATTATTCTTTGATCCTAAATTTTATTATATAATTAGGTTTGTATCATCAAGACGAATCTAATGGACCTTTCTGATTGTAAATTGGACTTGTATACCCTCTTGAATTAGAGATTTTATGTTTTAGATTGTTTTAATGGTCTAGAGATTTGGATCGCATCTAATTTGAATGGTCAGATGAGCCCTGAATAGGAATTTGACCTTCCCATTGCAAAGATCATGCTAAAAAACTTTAAGGTAGAGAATTTTGACTTAAAATTTTGTGTCACCAGTGGTGACCAGCCATAGTCAGAGAAGATGACCAGTGTGGCCACTGTCAATGGCATGTTTTAAGTTGGATAGACTCCTCATGAAAAGGGTTGATAGATCTGGCCCTTACCTTCACTTCTGTCAAGTTTGGAGTTGTTTCTTGTTCATTTGATCTTGGAAAATAAGATTTTCTAGTTAGATGCTTGCCAAAAAACTCAACATCACTAAAATTAAAACTTTAGATGGATCATTGTTGAATCTAAGCCCAATTTAGAAATTATTTCAAGAGGAAATTAGATCGATGATCCACTACAGTTTGGCCAACTATCTTTGAGATATAAATGGTAACCATGCTTAAAGTTGTTGAAAATAATGGAGAAATAGGTGGCCGAAATCCTTGGTTGTAGGAGGAGATGGAGAAGAAGAGGAGACAGGAAAGTGAGTGGGATGGGAGGAGGGAGAGAGGGGTATTTATCATTGGTAGTGAGGTCGGTGTCATCCTCACTGCGGCATTGCTGCTGGCATTTTTCCTAGTGCCATTACTGACACTTTCCTAGGGCCGTAGAAGGAGACTGAAGGAGGGGCAACAACTACCATTTTTTGCCGCAGACACGGTGACATGGCATAGATGTGGTGACACAGGGCAAACGTAGTGACAAAGGAGTGTCATTATCAAAACGGCTCCCTACATTTTAAATCTTTTCTTCTCTTCTTTTTTTCTTTTAATTATCAAAATAACCTTTATCTTCAAATGCTCATAACTTTTTCATCCGAACTCCATTTTTCAATGTTCTTTGTTTCATTAGATTCCATTTTTCAAGTAGAATCTAATCATAAGGATATTTTCAATAGATTCTCACTCAAAATATAAAATTTATAAAACATTTATTCTCCTTTCTAGGCTAATTATTTTTCAAAATAAATAGGACTTAAAAAATTGAATGGCTACAAATACTATGTTTGATTGTAGTGGAAAGAGGGTTACTCTTGTTTGGTTAATAGGAGTTAAAAATTTGGGTCATTATAGATAGTGATCAGGGTGTGGGCCAATGATGCCAGTGGTGCCATCCAGGCTGACCTTGTGCAGGTTCAACTAGTAACTGCTTTGTTTGTTCTCAGTAGGGCTACTTTGCATGAGAGTGTCCCACTGTCAAGAGAGTAGGACCATCTCAATAGAAGCAGGCACTATAGTAGGGTCAGGACCCCAGAAGTTAAGTGCAAAAAGTATTTACTCTCACTACTAAATAGGCTCACACATTTAGTGCTGTTGTAGAAGGTACTCTCCTAGTATTTGATAGATATGCACCTATACCTATTGATCCTAAATCTAATAATTTATATATATATATATATATATTTTTTATTTTTTTTTGCATAATGTTTAGACATTAATATAGATAGATTGGGTTTTCTTCCAGAGATCAGTACAATAATGGTTGAGTCAGTTGTGGTTCAAGAGTTCTTTTAAGATGCACCTACAATTGTTTTGAGTCAGATGTTGAGTGCATACTTCATTGTTTTGGGCATGACAAACTTTGACATTGATTAGGAATGGATTGGTTGGGTAAGCACAGAGCTCTATTCAACTAGAGGAAGAAGCAGATGACACTATATGCTCCAAAGAGAGAGCTACTACTCTTTTAAGGGAAATTGGATACTTCTGGTGAGAGTATCATTTCAACTAGTAGAGTGGCATGTCTCTTGTCTAGTGCATGTCAAGCTTATATAACTTATGTGGAGATGCGAGAAGATTTGATGCCTTGTACTGAGGAGATTGATGTGTATGCAAGTACATGGATGTGTTCCCATAGGAGGTGGTTTACTTCCCTAGCAAGAGATGGATTTCACCATTGAGTTATTACTTGTGGTGGCTCCTATCTCCAAAGCCCCTTATCATATGGCTTCTGTAGAGCTTAAAGATCTAAAGTTGGAGCTACAAGAGCTGCTGGATTAGGGTTTCATTTGCCTTAGTGTTTTTCCATGGGGAGCTTCAACCCTATTTGTGAAGAAGAAGAAAGGCTCTTTGTGGCTATGCATAGATTATAGGGCACTGAACGGATTCACAGTGAAGGACATATACCCTTTGCTGTGCATCAATGATCTTTTCAACTAGTTACAGTTAGCAAAAGTCTTTCAAATGATGATTTGAGGACTAGGGTCCATCAGTTGAGGATACAAGATGAGGACATTCCTAAGACCATGTTTAGAACTTGATATAGCCATTACAAGTTTTTACTAATACCATTTGGGTTAATGAATGCACTCACAGTGGTCATAGACTCGGTAAACTGGGTGTTGAAAGACTTTTTAAACAAGTTTATGATCAAGTTTGCCGATGATATCCTCATTTACTCTAATAGTGTTGAGGAGTTTCAAGACCATTTGAGGACTATTTTGGGTACTTTACAAGCACATCAGTTGTATGCAAAGTTCTAATAGTGCGAGTTCTACCTAGATCAGGTTCTCTTCCTTGGACATATCATATCCATAGATGGGGTTGCATTAAATCCTCAAAAGGCTGCGACAATGGCTGATTGGAAATCACCTAAGATTATGATTGAGGTGCATATTTTTCTATGTTTGGAAAGCTACTATAGGTCATTTCTTAAGGGATTCTCTCGCATTACACAGCCTTTGACCACTTTAACTAAGAAGGACCAGAAGTTTTGTAGGTATAGAGGATTGTGAGAGATGCTTCCAAGGGCTGAAGGAGAAGCTCACCTCTACACTAGTTCTATCCTTACTAAAGGGTAGTAGCAATTACATGGTATATAATAATGCCTCAAGAAAGAGGCTAGGATGTGTCTCATGTAGAACAAAAAGAGTTACTACATATGTCTGATACATTTGGAAGAAAGGCTACCAGGATGGAGAGGATGGAAAGTCTGATGAATAGATTCAATGCTTTTAGCAAGATACTGAATCATATCAACAACCTTATTACAACAATTCATACACCTATTCTAAACCTCAATACCCACTTCATGGCCATCAAGATCCAATGATAATGGTTATTTTCAGGAGCCAGTGCATGCACCTACTGCATTCACACACCCTAGTAATAACAATTATCTTGAGACAAACTATCAAGATTATAATAGATGAGCTAGGCATCATGAACAACCATGGTCTTAGAATAACCAATATTAGGAAGAACCACAATAGTCTCACTGTGATCCCCCCTATTAGAACTATCCAGATTATAGGGACAACCATCATGGGTTCTACCTAATTAGCCCTTTTTAAATACACCATTGCCACAGCAATACCAGCCTTATGAGTTGTTTTCCTCTACAACAGGAGGAACAATCATTAGAAGAGATTCAAAATCTAGAAAGTAAGTAATGACTTAATGAAATGATGGATCGAGATCTTGCTACAATTAAAAATTGGGCTGAGAAAATGAAGCAAATGAGGGAGGAGAGTGAAAAGCCTTTGAAAAAATTTCAAAGTGGGAATTACCCATCTATTCCTCCTAAGCCTTAAAGTTTTTCACCTTCCTTGCCCATTTATACTATTAATAGGATGGATAAATCTTATGATCAATTTGAACCACAAAATCCCCAACCATCTTATTTATTTTTGTGAATTCAATGGAGACACATCCATTGATGAAGTAAATGATTTACTAGCTACTGCATCATTACTTAACACTTCTCAATGGCAAGCTAGAGTCGAAACTCTCCAATTCTTGAAATTCAAATTTTGCAATATATGTCCACCTAAAACCTTACCTGTGCCAGTAAAATAGGAAGAAAAAGAGTCAATTGATGTACTGGCCATACATCAACTAACTCTATAGTACATATTAGAAAATACTAATAGTTTAAGCCCCACGATATCCCTGCCTCTATTAGATCAAGAACAACCTTTTAAAGTAGTGCAGAGTTAGCTTATATCGTAATTTTAGGAATATAGACAGGAGAAGGAGGAAAAACATGTACCAATTGTTATAGTCCCATTATCCCTCAATTTGTTGAAAAAGGGGACATTCACTTTAATATGGTCCAACAAACTTCATGGTAATTTTTTATGCTATCAAGTTACCATTACCTCAAATTTCAAGGTGGAGAATATTTATTAACTACCGTGAAATTCTAAAAATGGGGGATAATCAATTTCAATGTGGTCTCACCAAATCTAAAAGTGTGATGGTCTATTATGTCCTAACATTATCGCCACCAAAAAATTCGAGGTGGAGAATGTAAATAAACTACTGCGAGAATCTGAAGTGGCATGAAATTTTTTTCAATTTCAATGTTAGAGTTAGAAACAATTAAGTTAACTAGTTATGTCTAAGACTAAGGTAAACTAGAGTAATTATAGAATATATCTTGTTAAAAACATTAAACTTAGTGCTCACTTAGAGGGAACCTAGGGTTTTTAGAGCTCCATTGTTCTACCTTACCCATTCATCATACATGTGTTCTATATTTCAAAACATTGAAGGCAATATTTAGTTTAGGTTGGGGGTGTAAATATGCATTAGATTTCTAAGTTTTTATTGTATTTTTGAAAAAAATGATAAGTTCCTTCATAAAGATGAGAATTCAAAATTTTTGAATATCTAATTATCTTTTGAACATTATCTTATTAATAGAGTTACATACAATTAGTTCACTATTTTATTCTTTTTCTAAAAATTTTCATGGAAAATAAAACTCCAAATATTAATTGCACAAAATAGCTAAATATAGTTTATGTTGAAGAGAAAATATAATTTAAAAATCTTGAAGAAAATCTGTGAAAACTTATAACCGAAGTGAGTTTAGAGCCATTTTTCCCTTTCTAAGGGTTATTCATAAATTTAAATTTTTCTTTAGTGAACATTAGTTCTTAGTTGAGCCCATTATTCTTCATCTTGGAGAAATATTGAGAAATCTCAAAATGTTATACCATATATTTCTTAAGTTTATGGTCATTTTTAAGTCATATGAAACCTGGGAAATGATAGAGGCTATCCTCATTTAATCCATAGCCTTTAGCCTTCCCTATGTTATTTTTCAATAGTTAGACCCCCTGAGCCTTTAAAAATAAGCCTTTTCTTTACTGGCCAAATAACCTTTACCTATATTGAACCCTTATAATATATCCATTATATATTTATTTTGCAAATATTTATAGAAGATTAAAGAACATCTTGAGAAAAAGTATGAATAATATAGTTCAAGAGATGAACATCAAAAAGGTTAAAAAGAAGTAAAATTTCAAAAAGGCATATAAAGTCAAGTAAAAAAAAAAAAAAAAGAAAGAAAGAAAGGATAGCCACTGAAAAGGAAGAATGTTCACTCTTGTAAGGAAAAATGAATACATTAATAGAAGACCTTTACATATTTTTCAAACAACCTTTGTTTACTTTTATTCCCACTCTTTTGATAACCCTTACCTAAGTGTATGTTTCATCCTAATAGAAAGTTCTAACTTAATCTTAGGAGAAGTATGGCATGAGGATGGTTATGAATGAGTAGGGAATTTAGTAGTGTAACATTCATAGTAGTTGATATCCTTTCATGTGATCATTATCATTCTTTTGATTGAAACGCGTGGGATTTTTGTACTTGATGAACAACATTCTATTCAAATATTAATAAGAGATTTGAATTCACTTCTGAGTAACAAAGTATATCTTGTGAGAATTGAAGTCAAAGCACATTTTGATGGTGATTTAGGTTATGCTTGAATTGAAAAATACTAATTATATATGTTTGCTATAACACACTCATTGTCTAAAGTTTAGTGAAATAATGGATTGTCTTTAACAGAATGGTACAAATTTGAACCTCTTTGCTTATCTTTATTAGTAGGGTAAAGTTAGGTATTTAATATAAGTTGAAAAGGAAAAAAATTTCTTAGATAAATAAAGGACTTTTATAAAAATTTTGAGAACTTTGTGGGTATATTCACTACAAGCCCTTACAAGGCCAAACTAGTTCACTAGGGGTAACCTAGGGATTTAAGGGCTTATTGCATATATTAAATGCAATCATGATTACCTACGATGATGGAAACCACTTTATTTTTTACATGTTTTGCTTGGGACTAAAAAAAGCTAGTTGTAAGTATAATATCAGTTCTAGGGTTTTTTCAAAATTTTTGTAACACATACAATTTCTGACCTAATGACTCTAAAGTTTGATATTTTGTAGATTTAGAGGCTAATACAGAGTAAGTACATGAATAATCATATTTTTCTAGGATTTAATTAGAGTTTTGACTTTTTGTAGGAACTAAGATGAGAATCCAACAACAGGATTGATCAAGATGGAAATTGAAGCCATTCATGAGGTTTCGTAGTCTAAATAGGAAACCTAAGCAAGGCAAGGCCTAAATGTCATCAATCCAAGGTGTGATCAAGGTCTAAGATTATCTCTAGGGCAAGCAAAAGATGAAATTGGAGAGCTAAAGGTGCTTAAGATGGGCTTAACCTATGCAATTCCACCACCTTCGCAAGGGAGCCATTCAAGCTACCTTAGCCATGCAAGCTATGAGAGAAGGTGACAAGCTAAGGAGAAGCCAAGCCAAATGAGCCCTCAAAGTGAGCAATTCAAGCCACTTAAGCCAAGCTACATGGAGTGATACTAGTGGAGGAGAATTTCACCTAATTATCTTAAGCTAAAATGTGGGTTTTTAAGAGGATGATTAGAGGATACTTGAGGGACATCAAATTTGGTAAGCATATATTTGGTAAGCTAAATCTCATCTCATCCTAACAACACCCTTTACTCTCCACAATTCAAATTTCCTTCCAAATCTCAAACAAGATTCCATGTCGAATGCTTTAAAGTGTTCCACGATTCTCTTCCTTTTTATGTCCAATTCCTACCACCTTCTAATCTCGCATTCCATTCCTCTTAGGTTTCTTTTAGGCTATCAATCAATATATAAAACATACAAGGCCACCACATGAGAAACATCTTTTGGAGAAGGGGACAACATCCCCTCCTAAGGAGGCATCTCCACCCTTCTTCCCTCTTAAGTCTCCCAACAACTTCTCCCTTGTAGCAACCCTCTTCCTCTAGCCTACCATGCCTCCTTTCCCTTAGTTTTGTTTTCTCTCTTTGAAGTCTTCAATTTTAGGTTAGATGTCTCTTCCTTCATTACCTTCTTGCCTTTGTTTTGTTGCTTGTTTTCTTTCTTGATTTCATACTTTACTTCCTTCGCTTTACATTCTTTTTTTTGTTCCTTATTTCTTTGATTGTTACACTTTGTTTTTTAGATCTAAGGACTATAACTCTCTTGTAGTGACAACCAATAGAGTGTAGTTCTTAGATAAAGTTCCTTATTTATCTTTTTCCTTACATCTCCTCGCACATTCCATGCTTTCTTTCTCAACTTCTCCCCTTGTTTTTCCTTATGTATGATTAATGTTAGATGATTGAAGAAGTGTTTTATATTGTTTTTGGATTCATGAAGGGGGCACATACTCCTTCAAGAGTGCGCATCCCACATGTATACACTTTGATTCAATCAATGTAGGTTTATGCTTCCATGTTAATTGATCACTGCTTATGGATGTTTTATGTGCTTCAAAATTAGTTTTTCATGTCTATTAGATGTTTTTACTATGCTTAGATTCCACATGTTTTATTTACATTAAAGCTGCATGTAGTCTTCACATAAACTCCACTAAGAAACCATGCTTACAAACCATTGGTTCATGCACATGGTTTTGAGGTGTTTTCCCTAATGTAGTTTGCTTGATTATACTTAAGATTACATGCTTTAAGTTTAGTTTCATTCATGCATTCCATGTTGGATTAGTTTATATCTTAGTTCATGCATATTTATGTCCATCCATGTCTTACATAGCATGCATTCCACTCAAAATTGTGCGCACAACTCTAAGGACCATGCACATGGTTTTGAATGATTATTCCTTTAGATCACTTGTTTAGTCCATGTTCATTCATTGATCAGAAGTTTATGCATTAATTTAGGATAATTTATGCATTCCATGCTAGTGTAATTTCATGCATTCCATACTTAGTTTGCACTTTACTTTCTCCCATACATACCATTTTGTTCATGTTTCCTTCTTTTTGCATATATGAGTTGTTTAGTTTTAGGGTTACTTCTTTATTAACTAAGATTTTGGCATCTTTAGATTAGTTTGAGTAAGTTACTAATTTTGGTTTTTAGTAAGTTCTAAATTTAGAAAATTTCTAATTTCATGTTAGTTTAACACCTTAGTCTAAGTTAAAAACCACTTTCTTTGGCTAGGTTAGATAATTTAAATGAGGATTCACCTAATACACTTTCGTGAGATTCCTCATGGGATTGACCTCTCTCATATGCAATTATTAAAGTGATTTGTGAGCTTGTTAGTTAAATTAAAACATACACTAGGGGACTACTAAGATTTCTTTTGTAATGAATCTCCTACCACATCAAAAGCATGATTAATTTGAATTAATATGGTGAAGAACTAATGTACTTTGAGACATGGTTTTCTTTAACCCCATAAATGGAATGTTTTCTTTAACCACATCCTAACTCATATAGTTTCACACTTGGTTCCTTTGCAAGCATGGGTTTTTGCAAACATGGTAACTTAAGTAGTGTGAGAACTAATATGTTTTTCTTCATACATGATTTTCTATAGAAGGAATTATTGTTTCTACAATGAATGGACTTTCAAGCAATGATAGCCCACAATGGGAACATCATTTTTCTATGGAAGGAGTTCATGTTTCTAATTTCCTAACATGGACAAAACTAATCAACCAAGCAAAGCTAACGACTATGCACCGAATGGACTATAAAGTGCTCAACAACAATAAAACCTTGCCCTAGAAATGGACAATGGGCTTTTAAAATTAAAAATGCAGAATTACATGTAATTTAGACAATCTGAATTAATTCCTGGTTGAGCACATCAATTTAGATACATGTGGGACGCAAAAGTCAATTCCTTCAGAGTTTCAGTATTTTGGCTATTGGAATGAACTTCAGCAATAGCTAGGGTTTGAGTTTACCATACCTTCTTCAAACATACTCAAAGTGTCTCAATATTGACCTTTAGGAAAAAGGGAAAGGTGAATATCCATTTTACCCCTAATACTAAATAGTATGGTGCCAACTTTCAATAAATTTGGGGTTACTTTAAATTTACAAAATGAATGTTGGTCTAGTTACGTAAAAATTAAAAATGGGGACTAGTTAAAGTTTTATGCCTAAAGTACCACCCAAAATAAGAAAAGGAGTCCCAATAAATGTACATTCTCAAGAGGAGAGGAAGATGTATACACCCCCTTTTTAGGCAACATAAAACATTGATACCAAATCTATGCTATTCATAAAATTAGGAATGATATGGAGAGGCATTCGCTCTTCTTGATTTTTCAAAGTCACAAAACAAGTGTTTAGGATCATCCAAAGATGAAGATTTCTCATGGACTGCCTATATTTGTATTCTGAACATGATGAATAGCTTAGATTGACAAAAAAGTTTTGTCCTGCTTAGAAAAATGGGTGTGTGCACCTTTCCTTCATGAGAATGTACACTTTTTTCTTTTTCCTTTTTAGTTGAGCATGTACACTTATGGAGACCAAAATAAAAAATGGTTTTGGTGGTGTAAGTAGTAAAACTTGGGCATACAAGAGATATTACTTTGCCAATCTAAAGCTAAAAATCTTTCGTAAGTCTTCTACTAATCTCTATCTTAATTGCCAACAAATATCTAGTGCAGTTGGTTGCAAACAACTTGATATAGCCCTTGGAATATGCTATGTTGTAGGTTCGAGTCACCACTTTTTCTTTTGGCTAGGATTTTGGAGTGTGCATGAATGATAATATGTGAATGATTTGCTTTTGTAATTCTTTTCTTGTACAAAAAAAAAGAAAAAGAATTAAAATCTCTACCTTAACCCTGTCTCCAACATATACACATGCACATACTAATTAAAGTATTAAAAAATAATGAACATTATAAGTGCCTCATTCAACAAATTCTCTGAAATTTACAGAGAATAACACAAAACTCCACGTGTGGGGAAGTCCATGATATAATCTTATCCAGACAAGACATATAACGAGATAGAATGATAAATGGGTAGCTCTGCGTGAAAGTGCTTGATTACCACTATTTTTGAAACCCACCATTTTGACTCATTCATATTATTTGTGGAGCTCTGAATGTGTAATAAATCTAAAAACGTGTATATTGAATGATTATAACATCATCGTTAATCGCTAAAGTTTGTAATCACTCTATTTTTCAACCTTTTTTAGATGATAAAATCTTTCAATGTACATGCTTTTTTATTTGTTACACATCTAAACAGATCACTTATGCGAATGAATCTGATAATGCAAAGGAGAGGTAAAAAAAGTGGTAACCAACGCACTCGCACGAGCTTCTATTTAACTTTCCTCGTATGACAAAATCCAGTCCAGATCTGTCACCAGCTATACATTCCAACCAAGACCAAGTCTTACAACATAACCAGCCCAACATCGCATTAGTCCCCGCTACATCATTTTTCCCCGTGGTTGTTCCCGAAACAAAAATATCACCATCCCATTTCCGTCAATTATCTGCCAACTAAGGCCATTTTAGGCAATCCAACCCCTAAAAATGTATTCCCACCTGCTCGGGCTCTTTCTATCGTATTGTCGGTCATATGGGGATGGGTGTGTAAAGAGAGAGACTGCGCTAGAGTCGCGTATCTGAATATTACACCTAAAGCCTTCTCCACTTCATTACTTAAACCCTTTTCTTCTTGATCTGTTCAAGAAAAAGAAGGGAAATGTCTTCTAACCTGCCATGCCAACTGTTCCTTATTCTCCTCTGTTTCTCCACAGCCCTTCAAGCTTTAACCCTCAAAAATGATATCAGCGCCCTTATTTCTTTCAAATCTTCCATAAACCCTTCCTCTATCCCTCCTTGGTCATGCCTTGCTTCCTGGAAGTTCTCCTTTGATCCCTGTTCTTCTCCCCGCACAACCCACTTTATCTGTGGCATTTCCTGCAACCCCGACTCCACGCGAGTTGTTACAGTAACCCTAGATCCCGCAGGCTACGTCGGAATTCTTACTCCCCAACTTTCCAGCCTTTCCCAGCTCACTCATCTCGATCTTTCCGACAACAATTTCCACGGCCCAATACCCTCTTCCCTTTCCATCCTCACAAACCTCCAGACGCTAGTCCTGAGATCTAATTCCTTCTCCAGCAACCTCCCAGCATTCCTCCCCAAAACCCTCCAGACCCTAGACATTTCTCATAATGCCCTTACCGGAACCATTCCTAAAACTTTCTACAGTTTCTCAAACTTGAGAAACCTAGACCTTAGCTTCAATTCTCTTAACGGCTCACTTCCCAAACTGCCCGCAAATTTGGTCCAACTCGCTCTTAAAGCAAATTCTTTTTCTGGGTCTCTTCTTCTAACTTCCTTCCAAGGCTTAAACCAGTTAGAAGTAGTAGAACTCAGCGCAAACCACCTCTCCGGGACACTGCAATACTGGTTCTTTCTTCTTCCTTCCATTCAACAAGTCAATCTCGCCAATAACAGCCTGACACATGTGGAGATCGCCGACGCCAGCTCCCACCCTAACAGCCAACTTGTAGCCGTCGATCTGGGTTTCAACAAAATCGAGGGAGCGTTGCCCATCAATTTTGCGAGTTTTCCTCTGCTCTCTGCCCTTTCACTGAGGTACAACAGATTCCGCGGCGTCATTCCGCAGGTGTACGCCAAAAAGGTGTCCCTGCGGCGGCTGTATCTTGATGGGAATTATTTGAATGGAAAAGTTCCGGCCGGATTATTTCGTGGCGAATCAGTCTCCGGTAGTTTCGGGAATAACTGCCTTGAAGGTTGCCCTAGTTCTTCCCAGCTTTGCTTGCCGTCTCAGAAACCAGTTTCGGTTTGTAAGAGAGTTTACCGGAAGAGGCCGGGTTCTCGTAACTCGCGTTAGTATCTGAATTCATTTTTCGTTGTGATTTTTTGTATAGCAAAATAAATATTAGTATCCTGTCATATTTATATATTGTTTGGGTTTGTGTCAAAGCCTCTATCCTCGTACGGTTATGCTAGCAAAGAATTTAAACTAAAGAGATTGGTGCATAGATCAAAATAAGTGCTGCCAGCAGTTGAAAGCTTCACTACTCTTGGAAGGCTATTATTTTGGATGTAATGATGTTACCTTTGCAATTGAAATGACGAAACTGTTTGTCATTGTGTAATGCTGCAATTTTCTCTTATACGCATGGTTTTTGGTTTAATTTAAGGAGGCAATTCCACCTTATGGTCTCTTGGCATCAAAATGTTTTATACTTTTAATGGATAATTAATGTATATGATTATGCAATAAAGTGTTTAAAGTGGACTGCAAATAAATATTGCAAAGTTTTGAAAGAAAATAAACAAGGCAATTCAAATGTGCTGTTTGGCAGTCAAAACTTTTTTGGAAAATTACCAGAACTACATGAAAATTACTTCTCTACCACTGTTGATAGCCATAGCAGATAATGACACAACTGCAGTATATAGCCATTTGCTGTGGTTAGCGTAGCAGATGAGCCGTTATAGTTACCCTCGTAGCTAAAATGGTGCATCTGATATTGCTCTTTAACCATAGCAGATAATTGTGCCTAGGACAAGCTTACAATTATTTGTGATGGCATATTAATTATCACAAATTAGACCAATTTTTGTATTTGAAATGGGTCCCCTTATCTGTGACAGTTGGAAGCTATAGCAGATAAGTCATCTTCAACATTGCGTTGCGTTATCTGCTATAATTGGAGTCATAGCAGATAATGTATCCAGTCCATTTTTTTCATTATTGCTATGCTAAAGTGCCGTATCAAAAATTAAAAATTATCTACATTAGCCATGTTATGTTATCTGCATGGTTGTAACAAATAACAAACATTTTCTACATTAGCCATGTCATATTACCTGCGACTGCTAGAGCAGTAGCAGATACTATGTGTATCTTGGACTTAATTCATAATTTGCATTAGCAACGTCATAGTATTTGCGAACACCTGAGTTGCAGAAGATACCCTGTTTATTTTATTCATAAATATGATTTTTACTTTAGATGCAACATTGATAAAAGCAAAAACACTAGAGGGTTTTTAAGATGATTCATAAACCATCTTCTATCCAGCTGTCTTAGAAAATTAGTAGTTACAAAAATCATCTTAAAAGATAAGTTTTAAAGACGGTTCTCAAAATTTATAGAACCGTCTTAAAAAGTCTCTAATTTTTAAGACAATTTATGGAAAACCGTATTAAAAGTTAATGACTTTTTAAGCTGTTTTCTAAAACCAGATTTTTTTATAAGGTTTTTGGAAAGCATCTTAAAAATTAGATAATTTTTAAGACAGTTTTGAGTCATCATCATCATCAAGACCTTATCCCAATTAGGGGTCGGCCACATGAATCTTAGTCCTCCATTCCACTCTATTAAATACTATGGTTTCATTTAGTCCCAAAGTTTTTAAATCTTTCCTCACCACTTCTATCCACGTTCTTTTGGGCCTTTCCCTTGCCCTTTTAGAACCTTCAACTTGTATTGCCTCACTCCTTCTAACTGGTGCCGTTGGTGGCCTCCTTTAAACATGTCCAAACCATCTAAGTCTAATCTCCCTCATCTTATTACCTATTGGTGCTATCCCTAAATTTCCTCTAATATTTTCATTTCTAATTCTATCCTTTCTTGTCTTACCACTCATCCATCTCAACATCCTCATTTCTGCGACACTCGACCATGAGTATGATGTTCCTTAACTGCCCAACACTCTGATCCATAGAGCATGGCCGGCCTAATAGCCATCCTATAGAATTTTCCCTTTAGTTTGAGTGGCACCCGCCAATCACATAAAACACCTGATGCACATCTCCATTTATTCCAACCTGCTTGGATTCTCTGGGTGACCTCCCTCTCAATCTCTCCACTCTCATGGATCAATGATCCTAAGTATCGGAAGTGGTCTCTCATGGGGACCTCTTGGTTATCAATCTTGACTGGTGCTCCACTCCTACTCTCCTTACTAAAATTACATTCCATATATTCTGTCTTAGTTCGGCTAATTTTAAATCCTTCCGATTCTAATGCTTTTCTCCATAACTCTAGCTTTATGCTTACACCCTCCCTTGTCTCATCAAGTAGGACTATATCGTCTGCAAATAGCATGCACCAGGGAATCTCCTCATGCAGATGTTTTGTTAACTCATCCATAACTAATGTGAAAAGGTATGGACTCAATGCTGATCCTTGGTGCAATCCGATAGTGACAGGAAAATCACCAGTCACGCCACTAATGGTCTTAACATTTGTTACTGCTCCCTCATACATATCTTTAATTATGTCTATATACCCCTGAGAAACCCCTTTAACACCCAACACCCTCCATATTAACTCTCTAGGGACTCTATCATAAGCTTTCTCTAAGTCAATAAAGACCATGTGTAGGTCTTTTCTCCTCTCCCTATATGTCTCTACTAATTGTCTTAGTAAGAAAATAGCTTCCATGGTAGACCTCCCAGGCATGAAACCAAACTGATTCTCCGATACACTTGTTTCATGTCGTAGCCTCTTCTCAATCACTCTTTCAAAAAGTTTCATGGTGTGGCTCATAAGTTTGATCCCTCGATAATTAGTGCAACTCTGAATGTCTCCTTTATTCTTATAGATTGGTACAATAGAGATTTTCCTCCACTCATCAGGCATTTTCTTTGATTTTATAATCTTGTTAAACAACTTGGTCAACCAAACTACCCCACTATCTCCCATATGCTTCCAAACCTCTATTGGTATACCATCAGGCCCCATGACCTTTCCTGATTTCATCTTTCTCAAGGCCTCTTTTACTTCAAGCATTCTAATCCTACGTTCATATCTATAATATCCAGTGTTATTTAGATTTATAGTATTTTCAATCCCTATATTCTCAGGGCCATTGTCATTTAACAATTTTTGAAAGTATATTTCCCACCTTTGTTTGATCTCATCATCTTTGACTAATACCCGTTGATCATCGCTTCTAATGCACCTAACATGCTCTAAGTCCTTACCCTTCGTTTCTCTTACTTTTGCAAGTTTAAACACATCTTTCTCACCTTCTCTTGTTCCTAGTCTATTATAGAGCTCATCATATGCTTTAAGTTTTGCCTCACTTACTATTCTCTTAGCAACGTTTTTAGCATTCTTATATTGTTCATAGTTTTCATTATTTCTAATCTTCTCGCCATGCTTTAAAATGCATTCGTTTTTCTTTAATAGCTTTTTGCCTTGTTTCATTCCACCACCATGTTTCCTTTGTTAATAGCCTTTTACCTTTAGATACTCCTAAGACATCTTTTGCCACTTTCTTAATAGACTCAGCCATATTGGTCCACATGGTATTTACTTCTGTTTCATAGTTCCAATTTCCTTCTACCATCAACTTATTTTTGAATGAGGTTATTTTCTCTCCTTTTAAGTTCCACCACTTAGTTTTTGGATGTGTATTAAGTTCAGTTCTTTTACTCCATCTTTTAATATGAATGTCCATAACCATTAACCTATGTTGTGAGGTTAAACTCTCACCGGGTATCACCTTACAATCCTTACATATAGATCGTTCATTATTCCTAAGTAGAAAAAAGTCTATTTGACTTTTATGAAGTCCACTTTTAAAGGTTATTAAGTGTTCATCCCTCTTCTTAAAGAGTGTATTTGCAATGGATAGGTTATATGACAAAGCAAAATCGAGGATATTCTCCCCCATCTCATTTCGTTCACCTATACCATACCCTCCGTGTATTCTATCATATCCTTCCTTATCTTTTCCTACATGGCCATTTAAGTCTGCTCCTATAAATATCCCCTCAGTGTTGGGGATTTCTTGCATGACTCCCTCCATATCTTCCCAAAGCTGTCTCTTAATTATATCTTGTAACCCTACTTGTGGTGCATATGCACTTATAATATTTATAATCTGCTCTCCTAGAATCATTTTTATTATTATAATTCTATCACTGATTCTTTTAATGTCCACAACTTTATCCTTTAATTCCTTATCCACTATTATTCCTACGCCATTTCTATTATTTTCCTTTCCTACGTACCATAATTTATACCCATCTATTTCTCTTGCTTTAGCTCCTTTCCACTTTGTTTCTTGGATACAAGCGATGTTGACTCTCCTACGTTTCATCGTGTCTACTAACTCCAAACTCTTACCTGTCAGTGTCCCTATATTCCATGTAGCGATGCGAATCTTATGTTTTGGAGATACCCTATTTACTATCGCCTTTCTCGACCTCCATGGTATGAACCCAAGTCCACTTTTCACTGCACCTGGGCTCTGATGCAGCGCGTCGCTTCCGAGGGTACGCTCTAGTAGCCCTTGCCCATTTTTCACTACACCCGGGATCCGATGTAGCGCGTCGCTTCTGGGAGAACGCCCTAGCAACCCTTGCCTATTTTTCACCGCATTCGGGATCCGATGCAGCGCGTCGCTTATGGGGAACGCCCTAGCTTGAGCGAATTTCAGTTTTCGATTCATGTCATGTTGGGGTTGCCATAGTTTAAAAGCTGAAGATGAATTTCATTAAAATCATCTTGACTTCACCCTCTTGCCTACCGGCTACCTGACGCAAGGGTGGCCATATTTTAAGAAGCTGAAGATGATTTTCATTTCTTCCTCACAAACTAATATACAAATGCATATTTATTTGTAAGAAAGAAATAATAGAATCATCTTCAACTTCCCCCTTGTCGGCTGGCTACCTGAACAAGGGTTGCCATCTTTTAAGAAGCTGGAAATGATTTTCATTTCTCCCTCACAAACTAATATACAAATGTATATTCATTTGTAAGAAAGAAATAATAGAATCATCTTCAACTTCCCCCTTGCCGGTTGGCACCTGACACAAGACCCTCCTTTTTTATCCGGGCTTGGGACCGGCATTGGCGGAGTTTTGAGTAATTGTCTTAAAAATGCATGGCTTGTAAAGATGGTTCCGAGAAACCGTCTTAAAAGTATCTCAAAACAATCTTTGAAACCTTAGAATTTATTTTTCCTGCTATACAACAACATTAACATACTAGGATAATCTTCCTA
This sequence comes from Warburgia ugandensis, assembly GCA_035236585.1. Lineage (NCBI taxonomy): Eukaryota > Viridiplantae > Streptophyta > Magnoliopsida > Canellales > Canellaceae > Warburgia > Warburgia ugandensis. Next base: position 49,007,916 of record CP141133.1, on the reverse strand, counting down.
CACATTCAATGACAATATACAATCTTCTATTGTTTCCAGTAATCTTCAGAGATATGAAAAAAAAAAAATCTGCAATATCCACTTAGATCACTTTCACATTCAACATCCATGTGCGTTCACTGCCAACATAAAAAAATCGAAGACGTGAAGAAAAAATGTCACAAAGACATGCATCCACACTTCTCCATATACATTCAATATAAAACAATCAATATCCATATCTTCTTGCTATTACTATCTTCTTGCAATATTTAATGATATAAAAAAAACTCCATCATCCGCATTCCATTTTCCACATGTTCACTACAACATACACATCCAATGTAAAAGGTTCAAAGACATGAAAAAACATTACAAGTACCTACGCTCTCACTTCACTACTAAAATTTAGGCTTTCAAAGATGACAAAAAGAAGACGGTTTCTACACAACTGTCTTTGAATATTGCCTTTAAAAGTCATTGACAGGATTGATAAAAGTTTCATGAGAGAGCTTAAGAAGATGGCTGGAGAAAATTATCTTTAAAAACATTATATTTGAAGATGGTTTTTGATGTGCTTTAATTATTAGAGGAAGTGCATGCTTCAATTGGAGTATAAAATTGAAAAATATGGGCTAATCCCACAAGGACTCTTTCAATAAAAGGAGTTAATTATGTAACAACCCTAATTTTTTTAATTTTATTTTGAATTAAATGTGAATTTAAAATCTTGCATTTTGAATTTCATACAATTAACCTTTTGAAAAAAACCTAATTGATCTTTGGAACCTCAATATTTGGAATGTACATGTTGAGATAATTCCAATGACACATGAGTGTTAAAAAATCCTAGAATTTTTTTACTAATTTAAGGTGGTCAAAATTGATAACAGCACCCTTCACCTTGTTCGAACTTATCCCAACAGACAGTCATGCCATGCGCCGAGGAGGCTTGACACATGGAGGGTCAACCCATCATGCGTCGCTGGGCTCCCCTAGTCAGGTAGGAACACAAAATAGAGAAAAATAGAAGGGTGCTGGAGGAAGGGAGAAAACCCGGTGACCCTGAGCCTTCTTGTGATGACCTGGGTTTTCTCATGCATTTTTAAATGCAATACCTAATTTCCTAAGGCGGGATGCATCCCTATTTGAAAACCATTCTATAAAAACCATGCAATGCAGCGGAAAACCTTTAGTTTTAAACTCATTTTTGAAAACCCCGAGTGTCATTTGCCTTCACAACAACCAAAGTAGTTTTTTTTGAAAAACTTCAGAAATCATAAATATTTTTCCCTACGTCTTTCCAGTCACAGCACACAGCCCAACTGTAATTAAATACAACTTCATGTCCAAAGGGTTGAGAGTTTACTTACATGTATAACTTTCTTCTTTTTGATTCACTTGCTTGTAGCACTAATATCTCCTGAGACGTCTTCTATTTATGAGTGGAACTATCCTGAAAAATGTTAAGGATAGGGTGAGTATATACTATACTCAGTAGGAGTCTATCACTACTAGTTTTATAATGCATGCGATGTTTTAAAATCATATGCTCTTTCCAAAACATGTGCATGTTTGAATACTCAAGTTCAATATCGATATAAAAATCCGTTGTCAAACTGAAATACTAACGACTTAAAGGATCATATAATCCAAAATCGAAAGTATCATATACATATATATCATAACATCATGATATGCATAAAATGCTTCATGGAATCCAACTCATGGATCTCTAGTATGGTATGGTCGACCAACCTCATATCATGCCATATGCAATGCACATAAATCATCAAACCATAGGGTCCATTATGCCCACGACCTCCTCGCCATGTGGTCCCCAAGTACCTGAGGACACTCGGTCATAGCCTCCACGAGGCCTATGACACGTCGACCCAGTGTCGTGACACCAATGGTAGCCCCCTGTACCACATGCAGTCAACGTAGGGACTTGCCTCTTTTTGGGCGTCGTACCCATCCACCTATTAGTGGTAGAGGCCAGGTGGCCAACCTAGACCCCTCGGCATAGCACCCACGGGCTTACTTGCCCAAATCACATAAGATTAAATAAGCCAAAACCTCTTGTTAAAACTTGTCCTCTTTGGGTCCCTCACAACTGCCTGGCCCTCGGCACTCCAGCGTCTTTTGGCAACCCTCAAGGACATGCAATCTTTGCAAGTACTTAAATCATGCAATGTATGCACTTATTTGCAACACATATATGTGCATAATGTATATGCAATTATTTCAAAACATGGTTATGTACAAAGCATTTATCATGCATGCTGAATTAAGTCATGCAAATCAAGTCATATATTTAAAACATATGTTCTCAAAATAATAATAGTTCTTTTCAAAGAATCTAATAGTGATAGAGCACCTACCTGACTAGGTCGCGCTAACCCTTTTATCCTCGGACGCTCCTGATCATGGTTTGGGGAATCAAGGTTAGTTTGACCTATCTTTTATAGGTTTTAGAGTAATTGGTCTTTTTACTTAGGCATTAGGGGTCCATCCCTATGCCTATGGGTGTCCTAAGGTCCTAATTGGGCCTTGGTATCCTTAGTTTTCTAATGTTCTAGTGGTCACGCACCACTATCCTATTCTAAGAGTCATGCCCACCTTTGATTGGGCCTTGATCAGGGATTTTATAGTTTGGATGTGTCCGCGTCGTCAACACGGACACAACGCTTTTTGCGGCGCCTCAATTGGAGCTCTAGATCTCAAGTTATAAGCATTTTAGTGTCGTATGTACATAGAGTCTTAAAGACAAAAAGACGGAATGCTAGGGCGATGTACGTCTGTGACGTGCGCCCCAGCTTCCTTAAGTAACCAAAAGTCGACGTTCTGCTAGAGCGCTGCACGTCTGCGGTGTGCGCCTCAGCGGGCGCATCTGCAGACGCATGGTACGCTCTGCCCATCTTTCTCTTTAGCGGGCGCGTTCCTGGACGTGCCCGTCTGGTTTTTCAAATGGAGACGACATGGAACGTTCCGTCATCTGGGGGATCGGGGTGTCCTCAGGACACCCTGGTTCGACCCCTGTCGAACCAATGCGGCCCAAGGGACGTCCCTGGGTCCTTGGTGGCTCTCCTGGGCTCCGTTTTGCATGGTTTTTCATGCAAAAACTTAGGGAAATTGATCTTGGAACTATGGGGGAGATGGGTTTTGAGCAATCTCGGACGTACCTAGCTCGTTGCTGGCGTCTTTCTCTTTAGCGGGCGCGTCCCTGGACGCGCCCATTTGGTTTTTCAAATGGAGACGACATGGAACGTTCCGTCGTTTGGGGGACCGGGACGTCCCCAGGACACCCTGGTTCGACCCCTGTCGAACCAGTACGGCCCAGGGGACGTCCCTGGGTCCTTGGTGGCTCTCCTGAGCTCCTTTTTGCATGGTTTTTCATGCAAAAACTTAGGGAAATTGATCTTGGAACTATGGGGGAGATGGGTTTTGAGCGATCTCGAACGTACCTGGCTCATTACTGGGTTTTTCTCCTCGTTTTCTCCTCTAGGTCACTGCTTCACGACTGATTTTCTTCAATGTTTTGGGCTGCCATTAGAGGCACCCAAGAGCTCTATTTATAGAGCTAAGAGAGGGTTATAGAGGGGGCTCTCACCGCCTTTGAATGGCGGTGGAGAAACCTCCAGAATGGCGGTGATTTCCCCTCCAATCACCGTCGTTCTAGAACTCTCTAGCAGGTGGAAGATGAAGGGTGCCCGTATCAAAACGGGCCCCTCTGTTTTGCAGTTAAACCCGTTTTTGTAAAAATTATAGTTTTGCCCCTAAACTTCAAAGGGCCATAACTTGCTCATTTTAACTCCGTTTTGGGTGATTTTGGTCTCGTTGGATTTATTTTTCCGAGACGCATCTAATGGAACCATTTTTAGGACCAAATTCCTAGGCTTAGTCAAGGCAGCTAGTGAAATGACCAAAATGCCCTTATCTTTAAAACTGAACTTTTCATGGGATTTTAATATTGCATAAATTGGGGTCATTACACTTCCCTTGTTCAGACTCTTATAGTGCACCCATTTTCACTCGCACAACAATCGAATTGTCATGGTCAGTTGATTGCCAAAAAAACAATTTCCCTTGGCTTCCCTCTCTGACAAGCAAGCCACTGCTGCTAGAAACTCTCCTCTCCGATCTGATCAGAGAAAAACCCTTTCCAGACCTCTTGCTTCCCCAACACTAGCAACCCAAAAATCCCCGCTGCTTGAATCCTTTTTTATCTAGTGGGCCATCATTCGGAGCAGCCAATGCATCACCATCGTGCGTGTTGCTTGAAAATGATGTTTGACCGAGTAGATCAAATAGTGTCGGAATGATGCCCACAAATGCACACACTTGGAAACCCTTATCCTCCATCCTTCATCCTTCCCTGACTAGTGCAGCCAGAGCCGAACAACCATGTTAGTTTGTTCTCGTTCCCTGTCTCTTCATCTTTCCCTTGTTCCCTGACTGGCACACTTGCCTAATTTGGCTGACCATGCTCAATTTTCTCTCCCTACTTAGTTGTCTCTCCCTCTAACCCCTACTTTTCCCCCTCCCTTCTTTCACCGACAACAAAAAATTCGGTGACAGTGAACAGTCATTGGCTATAGGGATGCACAATGACTGAAATGACTCAAATTGAAGATTCTGAGTTGTTCATTGTGTTCCTTCAATGTCACAAACAAATATCTCAAAAAAAATTTATGATTAGGGTTGATTCGACATAGCTCCAGATGCAACAATGTCGTATGGCGACAATCCCACCAATCCATACCATCCAACAACAATTTGATGCTCCTAACAATCTATTAGACAAGGATCAACATGATTGTAAGTAAGATCGCTACTGATCTTCACTAATTTCCCTCGATTTTTAATTTGAATATTATGTGTACTATAAATCTTAAAATCCCTAGAAATTTCATGGATAATTGAATATAATTAAGATCTTGTAGGTTAGATCTAGTGAACAAATTTAAATCTATAACCTTACATCTAATGGTTATTTCACCAATTAGAGACTCGATTGTGTACAATTGAATTTTTATTAAGTACATGTACATTAAACTTGTTAATTATTCTCATGCTAGGAACAAGAACCAATGGTTGAATTGATTTGAAATTGGAAGTTTAAATACTTATGACGATAAAAAATGCATGAACTCTAGACCTTACTTAAGTAAGATTGGATATGGTTGTGGATCAAGAGTTTATGGCCTAATATCTATGAAAGGAACTTGTAATCCTGCTGGTTATTAACTCCAAATGATTAATGAGAGATGTGGGACACCAATTAGCAATCAACAGTTAATGAAATATGATTAGTGTCATTGATGACCGCGATCAGTTGCCTTGTGTTGACCAGTGCCAGGCTACACTCTTTGATGGAAACTTACACACACACACACACACACACACACACACACACACACACACACACATTTAGCCAATGTAAAAATGCTTGGTTTATCCTAATTATAACATTAGGATTGCTCATCTTGGCTGAAACATACAGTGGACATAGGAACTTGTAAACTTAACATTAAATCCTTTAAATGTCCAAATAATACAGAATGCTAATGAGTACACTTGCAACAAAGTAAAGATTGAAGTGCAGCTCACAAGGTTTGGAATTATAGGGAGACCTAAGTAACTTGTTTGAAGATATTATACTAGTAAACTAATATCTTAAGAATGATTCATTGATTGGTCTTAGGGTTGAAGATAGTTTAATAAGTTAAATGCATAAGTGTACTTAAGACTAGAAGTTGAAGGAAAGAATCTAAGGTCTTCATAACCAAAGAATAGGATAAGAATTGCCTTATCAACAACCATTAACTAGGTGTATTTTAACCAAAATTTATTACTATTTGTTGAAATGGATTAGCTACTTATATGTATGACTTTGAATGATCATATTCATATGAAATGCTTCACATTCATGCTTAGAAAGGATACCTTAATGCCATGGATGAACACAATAGATTTCTACATGTTATGATCCAAAGTCGTAATAGGTTCGTCATGATTGATAAATGCTTTGTCACTAATGTGACTATGATCCATATAGTTACATGTATTTTTAAAATTGTTTAAATATCCATTCTTTATAATCATTGCTTTGGATGCATTGTTGAATGATTGAAAGCATGAGAAAGTTACATTACCTTTTATAAGGTAGCTAGTTGTCATGAACTATGAAATAAGCATGCCTTGTTGGACTCTACTCGTTTTGATGTGGACATTAGATGCATGCTTTTAGAGACTTGAAGTGCATTATCTAATGAATGATGCATGTTTTGAAAGCTCATGGAAAACATATTTTTATATATTGTTGATGATATGGATTTTGAAATGATGTCATGCCTTGGAAATGAATTAGCTTTGAATGGTTTCTCACAAGACTTTGAAAAGTGATTTTACCCTCATCAAATGATTTTGGAGGTGTTATTTGATTTATATTTTAGGCAAACACACTATGAGTAGCTTGGTGGTAGGACTTTATGGCACTCGGGTTTCATAGTTATGGTTTTCAATTTGATTTGATGCAGATAATTTATGTGTGTCCTAATTGATGACTCGCTTTTGAAACCACAATCACGTTTGGGTTTTTCCAGATTAAAGATTTATCAAATTTTGGTTTGCTAATGCTTGGACTTAAACCATACAATATGCCATACAACTTTATCAACCAACTCCATCTTTTATCACTGCCATGCTTTGACACTTATATCTAGTTGATGTTTTTACTATTAGAATTATAATACATGTTGATTTTTTCAAATTGATGTTTTACCATGGTTAGCTTACTAATATGTTGTATTAATTGATCATTATGAGTGATTCTGAATGGTCATTTATTGAATCATACATGCATTCAAAATGTAGTGTGTATTCATAAAGGAAAGTATGTTAAATGATTACCATTACACATGATAAGTGAGAATGTTAAATCCCTAGATCTTTATAAATTGATTCAACTATTGAATGACAAACAATTTAGACAAAGATAGTGATATCTTGAATGATCATGTATTATGAACAATTATGAAGAATGATCAGGTATGATGAACAAGCTTGAAGGATTATATGTTATGAATAAATTTGGAATGATTATTTGTTTATGCACAAAAAATGATCTTAGTATGATTAAATGTTTATGAAATGATAAAGGCATATAATGCTTGAATCCTCATGAAAAGATAAGGTAATGATATCTCCAGAAATCATGAAAATCTTATGATTTGTCAATTGTATTGATTTGTACATGTAAACTTATTTCATGAATTTATGATTTGAGAACTTATAATTTTGATATGAGCACTTATTTGAAGCATTATGATTTTCTTTTTTTTAACATGATAAATTATCAAAATACATTGATCATATAAATCATGAACTACATGCCAAAATAGTGACTTATTCTACCTACACAATTGCAAGCTTGCTGAGACATTGTAATTTGTTTTACAATGTCTTAGAGTAGATGAATTAGAATGGAAAGGATGACTAGGTCATGCTGAGGACGTGAAAGCAACTATGAAGTGGTAATTATAGAAGATTGGAATTTTTAGTATTTGAAGAGTGAGCCTTACCACTTGAGATTTGATTTATGATCTATTATAGAACGTGAATAGATATTTAAAAGGTATTCTACATTGCATGTGTTAAATGCATATATGTTCAAAAATAGAGAAAACTCTGCCACTTTGGATATGTATCTGTAATTACTACAGTTGAACTAGGAGCTCTGATTGGATACACCTGGGAAGACATTTATGATTATTGTAATTTTCAAAACTACTTTATTCATCTTGAAAGCAAATGACACTTGGGATTTTCAAAATGAATTTAAAATAAAAGATTTTTCTACTACATTGCATTGATTTTATAAAAGTGTTATTAAATAGTGATAAGGCAAAAATGAAAGAAGATATTGGAGGATAGGATAGGATGGAAAGAAGCTAGAACGAAGATGAGAAAACCTAGGAAAGTAGGTGCGAATAGAAAGAAAGGAGATGGGAGGTGTGGAAGTACTTTGGTTTTATGTGAAGCTCAAAAATCTTAGATAGATGTAAGCCCTTAGATGTAATCAGTGGTGGAGATATTTCCTACCTTAGGACTTTGATTTGATTTTTCAACAAATGCAAGGTGGCTAGGGTTTGTAACTTTTCAATACTTTATTCTTGGTCTTTAGATCATCATTATCCTAACTTAAATAATTGAGATTTAGTTTGAGTGTTCTTATCCAAAGAGATCTTCTTTAAGGCTTCTTTATTTTCCACCATTGGGTTGGATTGCCCTAGAGTGGATGGCCCTAAATTCCAATGAGATTTCTTTATCGACTTTAGGTTTTCTAATACTTTTCTCCCAACCTACCATAAATTTCTCTATCCAATAGTATTCCATTTAAATAGGTTGTTTTTTTTTTTTCTCTTGAAAGTAGGAATCTTTCTCATTGAAAAGAAGTGGGTAGCCTACTAAAAAAATCTTCACCAATGAGCTCTCAGTTTGATCTTCATTGTAGTCTAATTTCTCATTATTCTATCCTTGTTTGAGTAAGTATCCATCGGGTGCTTAAAATGTGTATCTACAAGGATAGATCTATGTCTTTAAGTGCATGAAGGGTAAGATGAATTTCAACTCTAGATTTCTTATAAATTATCTCTCTCTTTTCCTGATATATATATAAATATTACATATATATTCCTATATTTAGAATGTTTTAGCCTAAAAAATCACTTAGTTTTCACTAACTAGGGTTAATTCTACTATTTTGTGGATCTAGTATACAAATGAAAAAAATGCTAAAAATTTTCAATTTTAGCCTTAAAAGATCAATTTCACATTCCAAGCCACATTATGTGCTACACATGCCAAAAATTAAGTCTTGGAGGTTTAGAACAATCATTGGATGTCATTATCAAAGTCAAAGTGGCCGAAAACCCAATGTACAACTCCAGGTCATATGAGGATGAAGAGGTGGAAATTTCTCAAATCCAAGTGCATTTGCATAGAATTCACCATCTTAAGAAGTTTGTTAGAGAAGTTTAATTCACATACACTAGAATCATATACAATGAAAGCTTTTAAAAAATAAAAGAAGATTAGGGCCCATATAAAGACTCTTTACTTATTTTCTCTCTCCTACTCAACTAAAGGAGGAAGATCAACCAATGATTAGATGCCTTATCCATTCAAGATATTGAAGAATAATTGGTCCACATGAAGTGCATGAAGATATCTAAGGAATCAAGGCCATTCATCTTAGGGCAATCCAATCCAATTTAACAATGAATAGAAAATGAAGTTTAAGGAAGATTTACATGTCATAAATGGATCTCATCCATCCAAGTCAACCTAAAACCCTAAGGAAAGGAAGATCTCAACCATTCATCCTCATCCAAAGGTCTATGATAAGTGTCCAAATTTGTATAAAAATCTCCTAATTAGTTGCTCGTGTTCTATAACTTACAATGTTAAATTAGGGTTTTTGGCCAAAATTTATAACACATGTATTTCTGACCTAATGAATCTAAAGTTTATATTTTGTATTTTCAGAGGCTAATCTAGAGTAAGTATGTAAATAATCATATTTTTGTATGATTTAATTAGGATTTCTTATCTTTTATTGGTAATGGGAAGGTAATCCAATGATCAAGATCACCGAGATAGAAATTGAAGCTATTCATGAGGTTTCCTAATCTAACTAAGAAACCTAAGGAAGCTAAGGTCTAAATCTCAACAATCCAAAGGAAGTAATTTAAGAGGATAAAGGTGTTTAAAGTGGACCATGCACAAGCCATACAATGTTCACCACCTTTTGCATATGATTCAATCAAATCACTTAAGCCATATAAGCCAAGAAAAAGGTGACAACTAAGGAACCTAGACATCCATAAAAATCAAGGTGATTGAGCCACCAAGCTAGGCCAAAAGAGCCCCAATACTAGCATGAAGCCAAGCTAAACAAGCTCTCAAAGTCTTCCATATAAGTGTCATACCTTTCTAAAACTCTCCCACCTTCCTAACTCTATCCTAGATCTACCCAATCACCTCACTCCATCTCATTCTCTTTCTTTCTCCTTGTCTTGCCATATCTATTCATCTTTATCTTTCTTTACACTTTTCATAAGTGTTTCGCATGAGATGCAATGGAGGGAGGGAGCTCCATGCCTCATACCTACTTTGTAGGAGCTCCATTCCATTCCATCTTATCTTATCACTCCACCTTCTCTTTATTTCCTTATCTTTTCATCTATATTTTCCTCTAACTCCATCACTTTCATTCTTTTCTTTTTAGGGGAATTAATGTGGAATTCAAATAGGAGAGGAGTTCCACGCATAGCTCCTCTCTCTCTCTCTCTCTCTCTCTCTCTCTCTCTCTCTCTCTCTCTCTCTCTCTCTATTACATCAACTAACATATCTCCTCTGCCACCTCACGTCTTTCCTTCTTATTTGGATAAACTTTCTTATTCTTTGGTCCGCACTTGGAGTAGTTCTAATCTATATTAGAAATATAACAAAACAAAAAGGAAATCCAAAGGATTTTAATGTGGAAGAGTTGGAGAGAGAGAAATTCAACACAATTTTACTTATCTCCCCTCTATCTCTTCAACACATTCTACTTTAGCCCCTTATAAAAGTCTCCACGCCTTCCTCATCTAGAGCTAGCTTTTCCTTTCTTGTTCTAGCCCTAGGTTCTCTTCTTAGAAGTGGTTTCTCCTTGCTTTGCCATCAAGGAGTGCAGGTTAGTTAGTGCTTTATCTTTGCCCTGGTTTATTTACCTTACTTCCATTGCTTTGCATTTCTTTATCTTCCTTGATTTTTACCTTGAGCACTTGCTACTGTTTTCTTGTTTATTTCTCAATGGTTTAGGCTATTCTTCTCAGGTAGTGACAGCCATGAGAAGAGGAAACTTAGATCCTTGATTTTCCTCCTTTGATTCACACATTTTGCACTTCAGATTCATCTAGTTTCATGCATTTTTATCCTTCTTGGTTCTACTTTTTATCAACCTTTTCTCTTAGATTTCTCTTGGTTTATATTGGCATGCTATTATACTTGAGATCACAAGAATTGGAGTTGGTTGAAATGGATGTTTAGATCAACTTTTATGCTTATGAATTGGATGCACTTTTCAGCTTTATACTTTTGTATTATGCATCCAATTTTTGGTATAATTTGGACTTGGTTTATTATAAATCTTTGAGTAATCTTGTTAATGGATATTTTTGGTATAATAGTACTTCAGATCTGAATGGTTAGCTTGCATGAAAATTGTTGACTCAATTGCTTATTTATGCTTGATTTATGGTTTGTTCTTAAGCACATGAATGCTAGAATTTTCTTCCTTAACTTTGATGCATTGTTCCAGCCATCTAGACATCCCATTTAATGGAATCCTTAGGAACCCATTTAGTTTAGTTAGTTTTTTATTCAGTGCATAATTTAGGATGCATGATTAGTTGCACACCATCCACGGGTCATGTGCATGATTCTTAGGTGAAACTTTTGGTTGATCTTAAGTTCTTTTATTGTTTAATTCTAGATTAGCAATAGTTAATTCATGATTTGCATCTTAGTTTAGATTTAGGAATTTTCCTTAGTTAAATGTAGAAAGTTCTATCTTTAGCAAGTTCTAGATTAGGAAGTATTGATTTAGGAAAGTTTCCTTTTAAAGTAGTTTCATTAAGTTTAGTTGCTCAGTTAATTTATTCCAAGTTGCTGTAGTTCCTTGTTTGAATGCATGTTAGATAGGTGAATTTATATTTTCAAGTTTCTATTAGTGCTAATTTATAATCTTATGCATGATTACATTCTTTGTGTTTATATTCCTAGATAAATCAACTAAATCAATCTTTTTTTTTGCTCAGATAAATCAAGTTAAATGAGATCCATCCAAATTACTTTTGTGTGAGATTCCTTATGGCATCAGCCTCGCTTGCGTGAGAATACTACAATAGATTCATGCACTTACAAGTTTATTTAAAGTAACAATAGTCCACATTCTTTTAGGATTTCTAGAATCAAACACACACCTACATGGAAGAACATGGCCCCCTCCTTAAGACTTTAAAATTTGAATCTCACTTGATTTCTTTACCTCCTTTTTATTTATTTTGCTTTTCTTTTTTCACTTATTTCTTACCCTACCACCAAGTTATTTCTCTTTATTTTTTACTTACCACCTTCCAAATTCCATCCCAAACTTCAATTAGAAAAAGATGCCTTCCCCTTCTAATATCCACTTTCATATTTTATTCCAGCTCATTCACTTCATTCTTAAGCTACATCTTCTTTCTATTTATTTCCTTTCCTCTTTCTTTTCCTTTCTCTTCCCATCTTGTTCCCTTTTGTCTCCATTCTACTTTCATCCAATTAAATTCCACGCTCTCCCATCTAGCCCTTGATTCAAATTTAACATAAGTGATTTGATCACAACCATTGAGTCCTCTTAACTCTCTTGCTAGAAGTCTCTAAATAGAGGTATTTTAAATGAATTTAGGATCTTTTAACTTTCCTTAAAGTTCAAGGCCAAAGCTAGGAGAAATAGAGGGAGGAAATTCACCCTCACCCAAACTCCCTTAATGTTACAACCCCAAATTTTGTAAACACTATTCTGGGCGTTATTATGTGAAATTGGAATTTTTGACCCAGAGAAAATAATTTTTTTTATATAGAAATGGAATTTGGAGTGGAAACATAAATATTTAGAATGTACTAAAAAAATCAAGTCCAACGACATAAAGAACACTGAAATCCGAGTTCGGATGAATTTCACCCCAAAATTTTACTATTCCATGATTAGGTTATGAGTTTTCAAGAAGTATATATTTTAACAAGATAATAATTTGGAAACTAAAACTAAAACCATTAGATAGTACTCAAAAAATGGAATCTAACGAGCCAAAAAACACTAAAAACAGAGTTAGGATGAAGAAGTTATGGGACTTCGAAGTCAAGGGCAATACAACAATTAAAAGATAAAAAAAAAAGTCAATAGAGGGGCCAAATTGATATTGTCACCCCCCCTCACATTGGAAACCCAACATATGTCAGGTTGGTTCTTTCCAAAACTAGACACTAACAAATCCAGGCACGGCCAGCCCTTGGGCAGGCCAGCATGCCGAGCCCTCGTCAGGTTTTTCATTCTCGACAAAGCCCTAGTAGTTTTCCCTCTGCTTCTCCTCTTCCCTGAGTAGATCCCTAGTGGATCTATACTTTTTGGGGACAGAGGGATACCCATATTGGGTTTCCCTGCTCCCTTTCCTTCTAGTTTTTCGGTGACTAAGAAGAAAACCCAAATTGGGTTTCTCAATCAAGCCAGGTTTCCCTTCTCTAATTTTTCTAGCAATCAATAAGAAACCTAGATCGGGTTTCTCTATTAGGCCTGCGTGTTAGGTCCACCTGCAAAACCCCATTTCCCCTCTATTTTCTGGCGAATTTGTACCAGATGGTGACTGAAAGTCACTAGATCTCTAGCAAACCCATTTTTCAGTGTGCTCAGGTAGCATCGGCTTCCCTAGGTGCCAACACAGCTAGGTTTTCAGGCTAGCTAGTGTGCTCTATTCCCCCTGACTAGATCAGGTGGTGGCCAGGAATTGGAAGCCACCCAACCACCACCATCCCTGCCAGTCCCCATGCATTTCCCTGTCACTAGCACGACTCAGTTTTCAGGCATGCTTGCATTTTCCTGTGGCTGGGATCAGACAATGTTAGTCTGGCCACTAGTCACCATCCATCCCTATTTTTCCCTACTATTTCATAGTCACCCGAGTTGGTTGCCTTTGACTTAGTTAGAAAGGACCTAATTTAACCCTTGACCTTTAAACCTAGATTTTGAGCAATTTAGGAGGACTTTTGAAAATTAGAGATTACCCTCGAGATCCTTGGGATGCAAGGAACAAAACTCATCTTCCTAATTTTTGATCTGGGAAGATCTAACTATTGAAATTGCCGTACATTTCATTAGAGGTAAGATCGTTTGATCTGTGACGATTTGACTTCATTTTTCCAATCCAAATAGTCTATCATGACCATTAGGAAGTGTAGATCAAGAATCTGATGAGAGATTTAGGATCAAAAGCTCGATTAGAGAAGATTTCACTGATCTTAATCAATGGTTGAGATCGATCTAGGATCCAAGTATGGAAATTGATCAAGTTCTATGATCATGATCAATGTAGCTTATTCAATTAGATCGTTCAATTAGAAGTTACTAATTGATTGCTTGATTTGGAGGGTCCAGGTAAAAATGAGGATTTTACTAGTGTGGACGGATGGCAATCAATGCTAGTGGAATTGAAGAACGTGTCACGTGAGGTAGGTGAAAATTTAAGAAGCATGACCAAATAATAAGATTCATGTTTTCAACGTGATCTTATTCCTTATTATGAAAGTTACAGCATGGAAATAGTATAATTGTCATTAAATGTGCTTTGTATGGTGAATGATGGGAATTAGTTATTTAAAATGATGTCATGCTTATAATTCATGCTTAATGTGCACCTACTATTTGACAAACATGATTAAGACTTGTACATCTTATATGATTGTGAAATTACATTTATGGTACATGGGTACCTTGTTAGTATTTATGATGTATGAGTTTAGGTTTGTAGGGTACATCCTTAGTAGATTGTCACCTAATAAGTGAGGATGTTATTCTTTTTATGAAATATGTGAACAGGCAATTTGCTTACTATTATGATTATTTTACATCTGGGCATGGAGGCCTAAGAGTTTTGTTTTACACAAGCATATGCTTGAGGTGCTATGTTAGGGAAGTTATGAGGGTTTGGCCACCCATTTCTCAAAATTTGATTATATGATGATACCTTCCCTATGAGAGACTAAAAGTTCATTGGGGCAATTATGGGAAGGCCCCACTGTGAAAGTCCTATCTCCTTATATGGGCAGTGACACAATATTTTCCACAATGGTATCAATGATGAACAGGGTAGTTATTTGAGAACGCTAGTACGGATCAGACTGCAGCATGGTATTCCTTACGTATGATGCACTATGGTGCTTATAGTATGGCATTATGAGATGCCTTATATGATGTGGCATGATGATATGCCTTATATTGATATACCAGTAAAGGCTGGATGATTATGAACCCCACATGATGAGGGGTATGATTTTGAAACCCAGTATACTCTAGGGATATAGATTAGGAGACTTATTGATTATATTCATAATTTTGTATGTCTTTTGACAATTGCATTATACATGTAGTAATTCTATATGTATATGATTGAGGGTGTAGCTTCATATAAGTTTTCATATGGGTATATAAATGGGTAAAGCTGTTATGCAGAGTATGGTTCATGGAATTGGATTAGTTTATTTAGATAACAAATAATAGTTAAAGATGTTTGGTAAATCAATGGATTACTTATATTTATGAAACATGTATATATTGATAATTATGAAACATGTTAATAATTGATTATCAATGGATTGTTAATGATTTTGAAACATGTCAATAATTGATTTATCAATGAATTGTTAATGATTATGAAACATGTAGATATTTAGTTTATAAATGGATTATTGAAATGTGAAACATACAGTAAATCCAATTCAATATAATTTCTATGAAAATGAATATTCTAACTACTATGGAATAATTAATTTATATTAAGATTCAGCATGCTTCTTAAACTCTATAAATGTTTTATATTTACAATATCTCAGATACATATAGATAAGAGAAGATGTACACAAGAAGAGGAATCTAGCAACCATACTTTTACACTCAGGTATGCATTTTATTAAAGATTTTGTATTGTGTAGTTAGTCATTTGAATTGTGATATTGGACATTTAATATAATGTTATAGGGGCTGTACAAGTAAACCACTGGATGGGTCCTATTTTAAGAAATGAATTTCTATCTTCTAGAAAACTATATATGTATGTATGTATGTATGTATGTATGTATGTATGTATGTATGTATGTATGTATGTATGTATGTATGTATGTATGTATGTATGTATAGTGTGAGCATAAAAGTGACATACGAATTTTTGGGAAAATGAATTTCAAAGAAAAATCGCCCACTATTTATTTTAAAATGTAGAGGTGTGCCATCTTTTGAAATAAACATGAAAAATTTTCATGAAAAACCTAGGGTGTCACACTTCAAGCTTCTATGTTCAAATCCTTTAGAGATAAAGGTAGGGTCTCAATTGTTCCAATTCTTGCTTATTTTCCTTTTAATTTCTCTTTCATCTTCTATATTTTCCATTCAACTTTGGCCATGCATTCACTTAAGTTTTTGATAAATTAGATTACTAATGTATAATTCATGTTTCATGTAATTGCACGAATGTTTTCTTTTTAGATTTGCTTTACTTTTTCATGCTATTTTCTCTAATTTCCTTTATTTGTAGTTCATATATAGCAGTTCCTTTCATCTTATAGTAGTGTAGATGCATATCCATGTCTCTCGTCTATCCAATTAAATTTGGATGCATATAGAGTTAGATTTTACCCACATTCCATTCAATTTGGAAGGATGTGTCCTTTTTCAGTGTTACACTCATGGAAAAATTTATAGCTTATTTTGGTTGCATTTGTGTTAGTTCTAGGGGTAAATTATGTTTCCTTAGTTTATTTTTGACTTAGTAGACCAAGATTGTAGTATAACTTTCCATTTAGCATCTTTGATTTCCATATTTTAAGCACTTTCCTAATTTAGAAGTAGGGTAGTTTCTAATTTTGAATTTCATGTTTAGGTCTTAGATTCCTTGCTTTTTAGTTTTAGTAACTTTTTTATTTTCTTTCCATACATCTTAGAAATACTTTAGGATCAATTTAGATCCACTTTACAAACTAGTTGCATGCTAGATTCTTAGATTTCACACTTTCCTATTTTAGAAACAAAATTTTGACTTCCTTTGACTTGTTATTTTCCTTTGCATACATGCTAGGATTAGTTTAGAAACTTCATCCATGTTAGCTTATTAGATATATAATGCATTCATAATTTAGAATTCCATGCATAACATCTTAATTTCGTGCATCATAGTTAAATAGTGTAAGCATCACCACTTTCAATTTTTGACACACGCACACAGCTGCATATTTTTGTGCATGGATCCTTCCACAAAAGGTTTGCATTTATCATTCTCTTCCATCTCTTAATCATTCATTATTATGATTTTCTTCACTCTCAAATACCTTCTTACTATGTTTCTATTTTCATGTTACACACCCACTTTTTAATTTTAGAAATCATGCAGCATTCATGTTAGTTAGTCCATGCATCATTCTTCTATCTCTTAGTTCTAATATCTTTTTATGGAGTTGGAGTATGGAAAAGGAAAGATTCTTATGTCTTTTATAGAAATAAGGATACTTTCTAATTTCTTAAGTAGGGCAGAGGGAACAACTAAATCCATCCATAAAGCCACCTAGAATCCTAGTTACGGGCTTCATGTTGAATGGTAGGATTGCATCATGTTTCTTTTCTCCATCTCCTAAAGCTGGAATTGGTGAGTCCTAATACATGGGCCACTTTATCCTCTTTGTGTTTCCTTTTATTCTATTTCATGTTTAAGGTAGGAAGCCTCTTCTATGGTTCACCCTATTCTAAACATGAATGGACCTCTATTCTCCTCTTTATCTAAACTCCTTGAAGTTACCCTTTCTTTTAAGAGTTTCTAGCTTAGGGAAAACGTAATAACTTTTTATATTTTCTTTTTCATAATCTTCTTTCTTTCCTGGGTGGTTATTGTTTAGGGAAGGTGTTAAGGCTCTTCTTTTCTTGGCTGCCCTAATACTTCATTCCTAAGGATCATTGGATGAGATTTGTTTTTGTGGCATATTGGGTTAAGGAGATAAAAAAAGTTTGGTGGTAACTTTAGTGTATTTTAGGTTGAAGAGAAGTATACAAGCTCCTATTGAGTGACACAACATGTAGGTCCCATAGCAGAATTCAAGCACATATTTGAATGATCTTTGTTTGATTTCTTTCCATTTCTTAGGTAACAATTCCTTACAAATTTTCCATTTTCTTATTAGTGAAACAACTCTTTTTTTTAGGTACTTTGTTCTTTACTTTAATTTTTAGCTAGTTATAGTTTTAAAAATTTACCTTAATTTAGTTAGTTGTAGTTTTATAAAGTTTCTTGCTTAAATAGTTTCTTAGTTTCATAGTTTTTTTAATTTCTTTCTTTCTAATTTAGAGTTTACTTTCTAGTTGTTTAGCTTAGATGTTTCCATTTTTGTTAGATGTTTCCTTTTTAGTTAGTTGCTTTATGTCTTTACTTGCCTTTGTACTTTCCTTGTTGTTACCTTTAGTTAGATTTCCTTCTTTTAAATGCTTGGCTATGTTAAAACAAGATGACCTAAATTCTAATTAACTCCGCATATCAAGGAGCCATTTGGGATCGACCCGTATTTGCCTTTGCTATACTATGATAGAACCTTGCACTTGCAATAATCATTAAGACACATCATCTCCTAGATTTTCTCCACTGATCCTCTTTATTTCTTCATGTATTCCATGTGGATTGAGTAAGCATTACCACCATTGTATGAAAATTTTGTGCTCACCCTTAGGTGGTCCCTTCCTTTGGTTGAGTAGGAGAGAGTGTGAGGAAGAAGTCTCTCATGGGCCCTAGTCTTCTAACTTGTTTTATTTTAGAAGCTCCCATTGTATATGATTTGGCTTCCTTTAAAAGCTTCCAAAGGTGGTGGAATGCATGCATGAGAAGTTCTGTCACCTTACTTTTGATATGAATACCCTATTTTGAATGGATAAGCCTTAGTTTTTTACTTAGGGTTTCTGACTACTATGACTTTGTTTTGACATCCAATTTTCAATGTTAACTTTTTGACTTCACATTTGGCATGTATGGGTCCACAAGGTAGCTTGGAAGGTAAACTTGCTCTTTTAGGGGTAAAATTGACAAATTTGAGTAGTTTTTCACTTGTAGCCTACACTTGCAAAATGTAGAATTAATACTAATTAGTGATGTTTAGGCAATTTCCAAGGCTAAGACATACTAAATATAGATGTGTATATATATATATATATGTAATGTTTCTATATGTATCAAATACCCCAAGCGTTAGATTTTACTAGTCCTTGAGCATAACTATAGAAAAAAAAATATAAAAATTTAAAAGAAATAAATCCTAATCACATTCGCAAATGCTTTCTTTGAAATTAGCATATGCTAAAAGTCTTTAAATTCCTAGGTTATCCCTAATGGATGAATTGTATTCTCATAGGGGTTTTAAAAAATTATACCTACAAAAAATTTATGGAAGTTCTTTATTTATTTGAGAGAATTTTCTTCTATTCAACACCATTTAAATTTCTAACTTTAGCATGATAAAAGAAAATGAAAGACAGATCAAAGTCCCACCCATATGCTAATGAAATTCTATTATGTCATCAAACTCAGAGTCTAAGTTTGTGATTATAGCCAATACATACATAATTGTTAGTTTTCAAATAAATTATAACCTAAATTACTATCCAAAAGTAGGTATTGACTTCAAATCTCATAGGATTTCTTGACACTTAGAAAGAATTCACTCATGGCCAAATTCTCACATTTTTCACCCCAAAGAATGATTACTTGAGAAAAATATGATACTAGTCTCATGGAACATATTCCCTGCTCAGTTATAACTATATCCAAGTCATACTTCTCCTAAGATCAGGCTAGGACTTCTAATGGGACGAAACATGGGTTTAGGATAGTATTACCAAAAGAATGAGTACAAGGACAAATAAAGGTTGCTTTGAAAGATATGTAAAGGTCTTATAACAAAATATTCACAATTTTCTTTTCTACCCATAAGAGTGAACATAACCTTTTTTCATTGCATATCATTTTTAATTTTCACTTTAACTTTTGGTATAGCCTTTCTTTAGGTTTTCCTATTTTTTGGCCCTTTCTATAATCATCTTTTGACTTACATTGCTCATACTTTTCTCAATATATTTTTTCAACCAACTCTACATATTTCCAAAACAAACTAGGTAATGGATATAGTACAGGGGTTAGTAAGGGTATTGGTCAATGGGTTTAGAAATAAAAAGCCTCAATGTAAAGGCTCAATGGGTTAACTAGCAAAAAAATAATACCTTAGGGAAGGCTAAAGGTGCTCAGTTTCACAAGCATGGCTTCTATCATTTCCTAGATTTCATATTTACCATAAAATCAGGAGATAAATCGTATTGCTTTTTAGATATCTTCTTTTAGTTGACCTAGATGAAGAATAATGTGACGAACTAGGAATTTACAACC
This sequence comes from Warburgia ugandensis, assembly GCA_035236585.1. Taxonomy (NCBI): domain Eukaryota; kingdom Viridiplantae; phylum Streptophyta; class Magnoliopsida; order Canellales; family Canellaceae; genus Warburgia; species Warburgia ugandensis. The sequence continues at coordinate 48,987,667 of CP141133.1, read as the reverse complement.
ATTGAAGAGAAATTAGAATTTATATACAACCCTTAAAAAGGAAGATTGGCTCTAAAGCTCACATGGATCAATAGTCTCCACTTGTCTTCTTTAGAATCTCTAACTTATACTTTTCAACTTAAAGTATACATACATACACACACACACACACGGCTATTTGTGCAATATTCTAAGTGTAATTTTCATGGAATACTTTAGAGAAAGGATAAAATAGTGTACTAATTGTTTACAAATCTATTAATAAGGTATAGTTCACACTTATACTGAATATTTAGAAAATCTAAATTCTCATCCTTGTAAAGGAACCTTTTTTTTTTCAAAATTTATAAATAAATTCAAAAGAAATGAACAAAAAATAACAAAGAAAAACTTTGGAACCATAAAAAATGAAATACACTACCCTAGACTTAAATTAAACATTGTCGTCAATCTTTAAAACTAAATACTATAGACAAATGAAATAATAAACCTCAAAGGAAAGTGTGAGAAAGATAGTACCTGCACTCCTAGGATAGTGCACTGATCTATTGATATGACAAATATGCAAAATATATAATGATGATGCAAATGTAGCTCTATGACACCTAATCTAAACTAACTATGAAGGAGTTCTAAGAAAATTCACTCCATTTCAGAATTTCATTGTCATCTATTTACATTTTCCACCCAAAAATATATGGTGGTGATAATAATATAGCATGAATGACCACCATGAACTAGTATTGTTTTGGATCAACTCGAGGTGACTTGGCCTAAGAACTCTTAGGTTGGGTACAATGAATGCCAACATCAAATAGCTGAAAATTTTCCTCCTCAACATTTTCTAGAATTCTAGGTCTAAGACCACTCTACATTTTCCCAAATTGTTCTTCATTTTTATCTTGAGGCAAAGAAATAGTGGGACTTATATCCTTAGTATATTGACTGTACACCCTAAAATTTGTTAATGTTTGGCCATAATGTTAATAGACTCTCCTTCTTATTTTACATTAGATTTGGGGTTAATGGGTAAGGGATTAGACAAACTGAAATTGCCCTAGTATGCACTATCTAGAATAGGTGGTAGGTTCAAATTGGTTGTGTCTTCAATCAATGGATCAAATAGAATCTCGGGAGATGGAATTGTTCCTACTTGGGCTTTCCATTTTGAAGTGTCCATTAAGGCATAGTATTAAGTAAACTGTTCACTTTGTTTATGAAGCCATCTATATCAAAATCATCAAAACAAAATGAGCTAGATAGGCCATGAGAGGATCAGTGGCGGAAGATGATATGAATGGTAAACTTTGTATCATATTAATTTCAAAAGGTCCTTCAAAATTTAGTTGTCCTACATAAAAGACATTAAGGTTAATATCAATGTTTCCAAAGGACAATTGCATCCTACTATTCCTATAATTAATTATTGCATGTGGCCAAGAATGGCTATCCCAAGATGACTAGAATTTTACTATTAAGATCTGCTATAGGCCGTGCATTATTGTAGAGTTAACTAAAACCTTAAGTTGCTTTACTCTAACTTGGCCAATAAGGAAAGAAAGGAAGAATTCCAAAATAAAGCAACTAAACTAAGTAATTAAAGTAAATTAAAACAAGGAAATAAACTAAGAAAGGAAGCTAACTAAGAGATAAAGTAAGGAAAGAAATAATTTATGAAAAGAAAATCAAATTTTCATTATTGAACTTTAATTACAATTGAATACAAGAAAAAATGAAAAACAAAGCAAAGAAGAAACTTCCTTGAAGTGGCTGCGATAGATGTCCTTCATTATGTCACACAAGAAGGCTCTTTACATGTACTCTTCTTCAAATATGGTCTTGAGCTCAACTTTACAGTCTTCTTTTTGTGTCACTCAATAAGGTGTATACACTTACAATCAACCCAAAGTAGAATAATCTGCAACTAAGCTTTTCTTATCTCTTTAACCCAACATGCCACAAATCCAATGAAATCCTCAACCGTGCTTTAAGAAATAGAAGAGTCCTTGACTATTATTAGATGTTCTTCCTTTTCCTTTATTCCCAATCCCAAAGGAAGAAAAGAGAAGATGAAGAAACAAGATGTGCATATGGATATGGTGGAAGGGTTATAATACTAAGGGAGATGGGTGGTGGATGACGAATGGGAAAGAAAGAAGGGGGAATGAGGAAGAATATGAAAGAAAGAGAGGGAAGTGGGGATGGAAGAGCTTCATTACCTCTCCTCCAATGAATTGACTTTTATCTTATGAGAGCCTTGGAAAAAGGTAATCTTTCTCTCTCTATTTCTCCTAGATTTACATTTCAAGTACAATTAAAAGGTAAGAGGTAAAAATGTTTTCTTTGTCCTTCACATCTTATTTATAAAGTTTGAGGAAAGGAAGTCCTATGGATGGATGGTTAAGATCTAAGCCACTTAATTATATGTGAATTAAGGGTTAGATTAAGGGGCCTTGGAATTCATAAAGGGAAGTGGGAGAAGAAAATAAATGGGATTGAGATGAGACAGGAAAGTAACAAGAAGAGTAAAGGCTAAGGGAAGAAGGGAATAAGTGGGGAAAGGAACCAAATAGGAAAAAAAAGAAGAAGAGGTAGCTTAGGAATGGAAGGAAGGAGGTGTAATGGAATTAGAAGGTGGGTATTAGAGAGGAGGCATCTTTTTCTAATTAGGGAGGCAAGATGGATTATGGGCATGAGTAGGATAAGAAAGTGGAATGGGAGAAGGAAGGCAAGTGATAAGGTAGGTAGGAAGGCAGATTTGGGTGGTTAGGAAAGAAGATTGACTAAGAGGGAAGGAAGATAGTAAGATTAGGAAGTTATGTTGACTTCTTCAAGTGGAGATAGTGGATTGGAATTAGGAATGAATAAGATGGAAAGAGAAAGAAGCAAGATAATGGAAATGTAAGCAACAAATACAAATCAAAAGAGATGGAACAGAAAAGGAAAGAAATAGAAAGCAGGTGGAGAAAATCTAAGGGTTTCTAAAATTAGAAAGTTCTAAAGGGCGGGGGTGTGCACGTGTATTGTTTTTAGAAACCCTTAAGATGTATGACCATTGGATGAAGATGACTGGTTGAGATGTTCCTTTCTTTGGGGTTTTGGTGTGACTTTTCAGCTTGGGAAAGATGGCTAGGGTTTTTATCTTTTCAAAGCTTCACTCCTAACCTTTAAATCATGCTTTCCCTTACTTCAGTAGATGGTATCCCTTTATGACATGTAAATCCTCCTTAAGTTTCATTTTCTCTCTACCATTGGATTGGATTGGATTGCCCTAAGATAAGTGGTCTTGATTCATTAGAGATATCTTTATATATTTCACATGAGACCAAGTGTCTTCACTACCTTGCATGGATAAAACTTCCAATCATTGATTGATCTTCTTCTTTTGGTTAGATAGGATAGAAAAATAAGTAAAAGCCCAACATGTGGATCCCAGTATTCTTTTATTTCATAGAAGCTTTCATTGTATATGATTCCATTGTATGTGATTGAACTTCTATCATAAGCTTCTAAAGGTGGTGAAACGTATGCACTTATACATGAATTGAAAATTTGCCACTTTTTCACACTCATTTGATTAAAGTTGTACATGGGGTTCTTGATGGCTTTGACTTTAATAGTGACACCCAATGATCAAATTTGAACCTCTAGGATTCATTTTTTACATGGATGGGTATACAATATAGCTTGGAAGGGAAAATTGCTCTTTCAAGGGTAAAATTAGTAATCATATGCATTTTTTCATTTGTACCCTAGAATGGTAAAATTGTAGAATTAACCCTAATTTGTGATAATTTAGTAATTTCTTAGTCTAAAACCTATTAAATATAGAGGTATGTATTTAATAGCTCTATATATATCATATGCTTAAGATTAAAAGTAATAAAAATCTATCAACCTGAAATAGTACATCCTTTAGCACACCATGAGGAACTTTTAACTAATTTTATCTACCAATTATAGCATGGTAGTAGTCCTTTCCATCTTGTGTAAACCTAATTCCTTATGTACAAAATAAGGTAATAGGTTAACTCTTGATCCCAAATCAAGTAGTGCTCTGTCAATTGTGTGTTCTACAATCACATATGATATAGTGACACCCTAGGTCTCTATATATCAGTGGGGTTTTGTGTTGCGAGATTGAACTTACTTGCTTAGTGAGATATGCTTTCTTTTGCACCTGATGTTTTCCTTTGTGGGTGTAAATATTCTTCAAAAATTTGCTATAAGAAGGCATACCTTTGATGGAATAAAGCAATGGAATATTTATATTCATCTATTTGAACACATCCATTAGCTTATCAAAATTATTCTCCTTCTTAGCCATTTTTAAATGCTAAGGAAATGGAGCCTTTAGACTATAATGTGCCTTTGGACTGGGGTTAGGAGAAGTGGGAGATGACTATTTCTTCTCTTTTCCCTTTCAATTCTTTTTAAAGCTCTCATTGCCCTCAACTTGTTCATTTTTTTTAGTCAAGCCTACTTGGTTAATTATTAATTTTTGACTCCTAAGGGTAGTTATGGATTATGTTTGTTTCTGAAATGTTTTTTCACTAGAAGTGGTACTAATCTCATACTAGCCCTTAGGATTAGGCACATATTAACTAGGAAATTGTCCCTTTCCGTCTTAGAAAGTGTTGTAGCAATTTGATTGAATTGGTACTCCATCTATGCCATAGATTATGAGTGGGTCTCTATTATATGCTTAATACTATTATTGGATTCTAAAGAACTTTGCATAAACAAATTGTAGGTCTCTTCTAAAGATTATTTTCTCTATTGTGGAGGAAATTACTATTTGTTGTATTGGTTGTTATGGAGTTGGGGCTCTAGGGAAAGGTTGATTAGGAGGGCTTCTGGATGGTCCTCCATGATTATTCTAAGATCATGAAAAATTGGGATGCCTAGCCCATCCAAGATCGTAAGTCTTAGAATATGGATTATGGGTGCTAGGATTTTTTAATGCATTCACTTGCACCAAAAAATTTTCTAGGAATGTGGAACTAAAGGGGTATGAAGCGATAGAGTGTGTTGTACTAGAACACATTGAGCAAAAGTTAGTTGGAGGTTACATAATGGAAGACTACTAAACTTATGTTAGTATGTGTTATAAAAGTTAGGAGTGCCCCCTATTTCATATATACCACCTTTCCTTTGAGGTTGTGGAAATCTTTTTGTTTGAGTAGAATAATCCCATTTCTAGGAAATCTCTCATAAAGTTTCAAAGACGTTTTGTGCCTCCACATCACTTTTAAGCATGAGTGCCCACCACTAGTGGCATCAGTTATATGTTAGTTTTGTGGTGTCAGACCTTCATAGAAATATTATATTAACTACCATTTCAAAAAACCATAGTGCAGACATTTGAGTAATAGGTCCTTTCACCTTTTCCAACATTCATAAAATGCTTATCCTCTTTTTGTCGAAAATTTGTTATTTCTCTATGGAGGGCATTGGCTTTGTGGATTAGAATAAATTTGTTTAGAAAATGTATTACTAATTTCTCCCAAGTAGTGATGGTCCTTATTTGTAATGAATCTATTCATGCCTTCAATTTATCCTTTAAAGAGAAGGGGAATAGCCTCAACCTAATAGAGTCATCAAAAAAGTTTTGATATTTAAATCTAGCATAGATGTCAAGGAATTTCTGACATGATGGTAAGGACCCTCCTTAGCTAGACCACCAAAATTTGGTAGAAGTTGGATAACATATGGTTTTAGCTCAAAATGCTCTACATTAGTTGCAAGTAACTGTATACATGATGGAGAGTTTATTTGTACCAACATTAAATAGTCTCTTAAGGACTTAGCCTCTGCTGCTTCATTGACAATATCTACGACGAGGGTTTCTAAATGTGCTTGACTCCTAAGTCCTTGCCTTGTGGTCCATTGATTTCTAGATCTAAAAGCACTAATTTTGAGTTCAATGATTGATGACTAGCATCCACTAGTATTTGGTGTGTTGGACTCTACTTCATATGCATCAAAACCAAGTTGTTGCATACAATGAAAGAGTACCTTTTTCTTTTCTTTTTTCTTCGACTAATCTAGAGGAGCATAAACTAAGCAATGCAACCTAAATGCAAATGATGCACATACAAGGTACACATAATCAATCCTAATCTTATGAAAAACAAGCTGAAAGGTTAATTTTTCTTTATTTTCTTTGGAGGGAGTAGCTTTTAGGTTACATTTAACTTAAGTAGCTTCTCCTCACTTTCAGACTCATCCTACTACTTACTAGTCAGATTCTGATCATAATTAATTGCTTCACACCCATCTCAGTCATCTATAGGTGATCTGAGTCATCAAACGTGTTGACAGAGCTAGTCGTTAAATATCGACATAATTGATTAGATAGGGGTCACTAAAGTGGCAATAGTTGCCACCTTCCAAGAGGGTCATAAGAGCTCATAAGCTACTAATGTCTATTCTAGTTTGATTTAAATTAATTATTAAGGCTAGGGTTCCATGTAGGGTGATGTTTAACTTAGGTGGGCCAAGGGATGGTGATGAAATCCACCCGTGATCTTGTAGAGGGTGAGTGCCTTTACTAATCTTTTAAAGCATTTCCATGGTGTTTGATCAACATATATACTCCTTAAAGCATGTAAACATGCCCTAATATGTAAGGAAAATTATAATCCTAATGCAAACCCTAGAATGTAACAAGTAAGGAAATTCTTTCTATATGCTCTATATTACCATCCACAGTGCAACTTTAAACTACTTATGAAACCCTAATGTATGAAATGGAAAGAAGTTATGATAGTTCATAATGGGATCCTAAATTCAGTCTTTTCATACAAGGGTGGCTCCATGTACATACCACCTCCTCTTTCAGATTAGGATGGCCCAACCTTGACCTATATTACTACAATACTTTATTTTAAATTTAAATAAATTGGGTTATATAAAAATTTACAAGCACGTCCTTACTATAATCCACTCAAATAAAAGATAGAAATTATCCTATGTGTTCCTCCAAATCTTTAGTTTTCTCTAAATTCATGCACAAGTAAAAATAAATGAATCAAATTCTCTTAGGAATAAGGAAAATATGCAAACTAATTATATGCAATCCTAAAACTATGATTCGTGGCAGAAATCTTTCCTACCTTAGGACTTTGATTTGACTTTTCAAGATGGATAAGGTGGCCAGGGTTTGTAAATTTTCAATGCTTCATTCCTAAAGATTAGATCATCATTATCATAACTTGAGTTGCTAAGATTTGGTTGGAGCATTCTTATCTAAAAAGATCATCTTTAAGGTTTCTTTACTCTTCACTATTGGATTGGATTGCCCTAGAGTGGATGGCCTAGATTCTATTAAGATTTTATTATCCTCTCTAGGTTTCTTCTTATTTTTTTCCAAGCCCACCATAAATTTCTCCATCTAATAGCATTCCACCTAAATGGGATGTTTTTCTCCTTGAAAGTGGGAAACTTTCTCCGTGAAAATAGGTGGGCAGTCAACCAAAAAAATCTCCACCAATGAGCTCTCATTTGGTCTTCATTGTAATGTAACTTCTCATTGGTCTATACTTGATTAAGTATTTCTTGGCTGCTTAGAATGTGTATGTAGAAGGATAGATCTTGGCCTTTAGGTTCCTGAATAGTAAGATGAATTTTAATAGTAGATTTCCCATAAATTGTCTCTCATCTCCTCTTTGTTTTTCTCCAACTATCCTCTATATTTCTTCATACATTCCACATGAAATTGAAAAAGAATTACCACCTTTGCATGGAAATTTTTTGTCCCCCTTAGGTTGTTCCTTCTTTTGGTTGAGTAGGAGTGAAAGTGTAAGGAAGAAGCCTTCCGTAGGCCACTGTCTTCTAACTTGTTTTTCAGAAGCTCCCATTGCATATGGTTTAAGCTTCCTGAGGTGGTGAAATGCATGCATGGGAAGTTCTCTCATCTTACTTTTGATTTGAACACCCTATCTTGAATGGACAATCCTCGGTCTTTCACATGGGGTTTTTTATTTCTTTGATTTTTTTTTTGACATGCAATTTCAATATGAACTCTTTGACTTCATATTTGACATGTGTGGGTCCACAATGTAGCTTGGAAGGTAAACTTGCTATTTCAGGGGCAAATTTGTCAAATTTATGCTCTTTTTTATTTCTACCTTGAACTTGTAAAATGTAGAATAAACCCTAATCAATGATGTTTAAGTGATTTATGGAGCTAAAACCCACTAAATATAGAGGTATATATTGAATATTTTTACACACACACACATCAGCTTTGCAAAAATGACTTTAAAAACGTAAATTTTCTTATAAAACATAACATTAAAACTCCATTTTTTCATGTCTCTACTAGAAAATCGATCAATGAAAGGATGACATTCTCTGATTCCTCTTTCTATCTCCTCTTTCTTGTATGTAGTCTACTTACTAGATTTTAATTGTTGTGGCCCAAAAAGCATGGCAAGAACAATTAAATCCCCTATACTACTATATTTTTTGTGATGATTATTATGCTTTGAATGGGGTTTTGTGATTGGAAATGTTGGTGTTACCATTGACAAACTAAAGGTTTTGCTCCGTGATTTGTTACTAATTGAAATATCTTGCTTGTACTGGACAAATGGAACATGACAAAACTCAAGAACATTGAGGATAGCTAAAATCGAGTAGCCCTCATAAGAGAAAGGGTAGAGGGTAAAGAAAAATGGAAACGATTAATAACCAGGAACATGGAGTGAATTTGTATGGCCACTAGATAAGTATTCAATTTTGTATAAAAATTACCCAATTAATAGTCCATGTGTAGTATACAGTTAATCATAATTTTCTAGGGTTTAATTAGGATTTTAATCTTTTGTAGGTAGTGAGATGATGATCCAACTGCTGAGATCATGTAAGATAAGATATGAAGATCAAGGTCAAAAGAGATATCCAAGACCTAAATTTCATCATTCCAAAACTCAATAAAGGTTCAAGATCATCTTACACAAGTAAGAAAGTAATTGAAAGATCCAAAGGTGACTAAAATGGATGCAAGCAAAAAGCCATGCAATTGCACTACCTTTGCATTAGAATTATCACCATGCATGGAAGTTTCTTAGCAATCAAGGAAAGCTAAAAAAATGCCAAGACATTTAAGCCTTAAAGCCAATTGACTTAGTGACTCAAGCTATCAAGCAATGAGCCATCAAAGTAAGGCACCAAGCCACATGAGAGCCATGCCACCTGGAGTTACACAATTGGAGGATTTCTATTAGCAATTATCTTATGTTTAAAAAGAAAATTTCAAGGGATAATTAGGAGTTTAAGAGAGATTAGTACATGGTAACATTTGCATGCGTAGGTAGACCAATCAAGAGAGAAACGATATCCAATTTGCTTATCTTTCCCTATCTTTTCCTCACACTTTTTTGTCTCTTTCCTACCCACCACATCACACACTTAGAAAGGAAGGAGTCCAATGCCACCTTCCTTGAAAAGTGGCACCTCTCTCATCTCTAACCATCCATTCCACCAACTCCACCTTCTAATTCCATTCACCACTCAACTACCTCACCTTCCAATTTCTTCCTCCATCTTTCCTATCTCTTTCCACATTCTTTCCATCCCATCATGTGAGATATCTTAAGGAAAGAGATTCCATGAGACATCCCTTGAAAGGTGGCACTCCCTCCTCCCTTAACTTACATTTAGAAAGTCCACTTATACCTTCTAATCTTCTATCTCTAGTCAACCACCTAACTTTCTTACCTAGAGTCCTAGTTTTAATTCCCTCTTTTTTTCCTAGGATAGGATCTTACAAAATTGAAAAGTAAAAACTCTATATAATTCCATGAAATCTCACACATAATTCAAGTAGAGGGACTACTTCTAACTCCTTGAAATCAAGCACATCAACTTAGAGAACTCTTAGAGCCTCAGACTTCAACATCTTGGCTGCTTTTTCTTGTTTTCCACACCTTTTCCTTGCTTTGTTTCTTTGGGTTTTGCACTCTATGTTCATGTTAGTACCTTGCTTTAATTTTCTTAATTCCATTGTTGGGTATTGCTTTCTTTTTTTGTTCAAGTTCCATATGCATAGTTCCTCTTTGATCTCTTTCACTCTTGCTTCCACTTCTATTAATTTTCTAACTTAATTCTTCAAGATCAAGGTTATCTTTTCTCAAGTAGTGATAGCCAAGAGAATAGTAGCTTTGACTCTTCTTGTTCCCTTCATCTTTTCCTTGTTTCTCACTTAGTTCATGTTGCTTGTTTTGTTATTTTCATGCTTTTATTTTGTTTATTTCTTTTTAGGTTTCACATGCATGAAATTAATTTAATATCATTGGAGTGTGGTTAAGCTTTGATTCGGATCAAGTTATAGTCATTGGAAAAATGCACAATTTTCAAGTTAATTCATCTATGTACGTGCTCACAATTCAGGTATTAATTTCAATCCAATAAAGTTTATGTTTCATGCAAAGTTTCTCCTGATTATTCTCATGATTGAAGTACTCAAAATTTTTAGTTTTATGTGCATGTTTCATGCCTTGAATAGAATACACTAGGTCTTTCCTAACCTTTGTTTGATTTAAGCTTCATGCACACCATATTTATAGATTATTGCACTTTAACTCCATCAATGATTTCATTTTTTTCTCTTCTTACCTATAATATGCATATTCATTTGTAAGTAATGTGCTACATCAGATCCCAGGTGTAGTGGAAAATGGGCAAGGGTTGTCAGGGCATTCCCCTAAAAGCACTATATTGGATATTGGGTTTAATGGAAAATGGGCACGGGCTACTAGAGCATCCCCTTGGAAGCAACGCGCTGCATCAAAACCCAAGTGTAGCAAAAAGTAGGCATGGGTTCATGTTATTGGGGTCTAGAAGTGCGTGGCTAATTAGGTTAGCTCAAGAGCATAAGATTTATATAACCACATGGAATATAGGGACATTGACATGTAAGAGTCTGGAGTTAGTTGATATGATGAAACGTAAGAGAGTCAACATTGCTTGTATCTATGAAACCAAGGGGAAAGGGGTTAACATTAGAGAAATTCATATGTATAAGCTCTGGTACGTAGGAAAGGATGATAACAAAAAAGGCATAGGGATAGTGGAGGATAAAGAATTAAAGGATAAAGTTGTAAAAGTTAAAATAACTAATGATAGAATAATAATAATAAAACATTTTTAGGAGAGAAGATCATAAATGTTATAAGTGCATACACACTGTAAGTAAGGTTAGAAGATAGAATCAAGAGACAATGTTGGGAAGATATGGAGGGAGTCATGCAAAAATTTCCCAACACAGAGGGGATATTTATAGGATTATACCTAAATGGCCATGTAGGAAAAGAAAGGAAGGATATGAGAGGGTACATGGAGGGTATGTTATTGGAGAACGAAATGAGATAGGGGAAGCTATCCTAGATTTTGCTTTGGCATATAACCTAGCGGAAAACACATTCTTTAAGAAGATGATGAACACTTAATAACCTTTAAAAGTGGACTCCATAAAAGCCAAATAGACTTATTTTTACTTAGGAATATTAAAAGTTCAATGTGTAAGGATTGTAAGGAGATATCATATGAGAGTTTAACCTAACAACATATGTTAATGGTTTCGGATATCTACATTAAAAGATGGAAGAAAGGAAATGAACTTAATAAGTATCCAAAAACTAAGTGGTGGAACTTAAAAGGGGAGAAAATAACATCACTCACAAATAAGTTGATGGTAGAAGGAAACTAGAACAATGAAACAGAAGTAAACACCACATGGAGTGACAAAAGATGTTCAAGGAGTATCTATGAGTAAAAAGCAATTACTAAAGGAAACTTGGTGATGGAGTGAAAGTGTAAAATGTTATTAATGAAAAACAGGTGTGTCTTAAAGCATGGCAGAAGACTAGAAATAATGAAAACTACGAACAATATAAGAATGTTAAAAAGGTTGCCAATAGCATAGTAAGTGAGCCTAAACTCAAGACATTTGATGATCTCTATAATACATTAGGATCAAGAGAAGTTGAGAAAGATGTGTTTAAACTTGCGAAAATAAGATGACAAAAGGGCAAGGATTTAGACCACATTAAGTGAACTAGAAGTGATGATCAAAGGGTACTAGTCAAAGGTGATGAGATCAAACAAAGGTGGGAAATCTACTTTGAAAAATTGTTAAATGACAATTACCCTAGGAATATGAGGTTTGAAAGTACTATAAACCTAAATAACATTGGACATTATAGTTACAATCATAGGATTAGAATACCTAAGGTGAAAGAGGCCTTCAAAAAGATGAAATTAGGAAAGGCCCTAGGGCTCAATGATGTACCGAAGGTTTGAAAGCATATGTGAGATACTGGAGTAGTTTGGTTGACAAAGTTGTTTAATAAGACTATAAAATCAAAGAATATGTTGGATAAATGAAGGAATATTTCTATTGTACCAATTTATAAGAATTAAGGAGACATACAGAGCTGCACTAATTATCAATTGATCAAAATTATGAGCCACAATATGAAACATTTTGAAAGAGTGATTGAGAAGAGGCTACTACATAAGACAAGTGTATCATAAAACTAGTTTGGTTTATGCCTAGGGGTCTACCATGGAAGCTATTTTCTTATTCAAAATTTTGACAGAGAAATATAGGGAGAGGAGGAAGGACTTCCACTTGGTCTTTATTGACTTAGAGAAGGCTTATGATAAGGTCCCTAGAGAGTTAATATGGAGTGTGTTGAACAAGGAAGGGGTTTCATTTGGGTATATAGACATAATTAAAGATATGTATGAGGAAGAGGTAACAAATATTAAGATCACTATCAAAGAGACTAGTGATTTTCCTATCATTGTAGGATTGTGCCAAGGGTCAGCATTGAACCCATACCTTCTCATGTTGGTTATGGATAAGTTAACATATGAACATGGAGATCCCATAGTGCATGTTATTTGCAGATGATATAGTTTTAATTGATGAGACCAGGGAGGGCATAAACACAAAGATAGAGTTATGGATAGAAGCATTGGAACCTAAAGGATTTAAAATTAGTCAAATTAAGAGAGACTACATGGAATGTGATTTTAGCAAGGAGAGGAGTGAGAGTGGGGCATTAGTAAAGATTAATAACCAAGAAGTCCTTGGGAAAGACCACTTTCAGTACTTAGGATCAGTGATTCATGAGAGTGGAGAGATTGAGAGGGAGGTTACCCAGAAAATCCAAGTTGGTTGGAGCAAATGAAGATATGCCTCTAGATTTTTTTGTGATCAGAGGTGCCACTCAAACTAAAAGGAAAATTTTATAGGATGGCTATAAGACCAGCCATGCTCTAAATGAAGTCATGATACTTAATAGAGGAAAATGGAGGAACAAGATATATGGAGCTAATTGCCAATTGGGATAAGGTCTTGATGATGATGATGATGATGATGATGATGATGCACTTCATGATTCATGTGCAATTTTCAGCAGTCCATACACTTTATTTGCTTGTTTCCTTAGGAACCCATCTAGCATTTTAGATGGTTTAGTTACTATTTTGGTTACATCCTATGTTAACAGCTTTTAGTTCATTCATTTTAGCCAAATTTCCACCTTGTGAACCATACACACAACTCCATGGGTCATATGCATGGTAATTGATTTGGATTTCCATAGTTTGTTAATATTTTGCTTAAGCTAGTTGTTTACTTGCTTTTCATCTTAGTTTAGCTTTATAATGTTTCATTGTTTAGTTTTAGGATTAGGAAAGTGCTAGTTTAGGAAGGTCTCATTTTTAGCAAGTTTCCTTAAGTAAAGTTTCTTAGATTCATTTATTATAGTTTTGTATTAATTTCTTTTATTGAATGCATGTTATCTAGGAAAGTTTCTAATTCTATTGAAAATCTTTATTTTTAGAAAGTTTCCTTTAGTTCATGTTTCTAATTTTATGCATGTTTCCCATTCCATGTTGTTTAAATTCCTAGTTTAATCAAAACCAATCTCTCTTTGGCTAGGCTAAGTAATCTAAATAAAATACAATCTATATCCAAAAGCTACCACATTACTAATTAACAAAAATTATCAAAATAGCTCGATAGTGAACCGTTAGGATAGATTGTGCATCATGTAAAGTAAGGAGTCACATTTAGAATAGAGTTGCATCATTTAAATAGGTTTTATTTTAGTGCATGCAATGTCTTTGATCTCAGTACACTGTATTAGCACCATTGGATCCTGAGAAATCAAGGGGTGGAAATTAAATTTCTTACCCCCATGGCAGACCCATAAGATATAGTTGAGCATAAAACCATAAAAGTTTTCTGAGGCACTCCAATTAAATACCCCATTATGCATCATTTTACCACTCACCATTGTAGACTACTTTAAACTTAAACCTAGAATCATATAGTTATTCCCAACATTTTATAGTTAAGAGAGAAAGGATCCATATCCACATATCAAGGAATTTCATGATATTTTGCATTGCATTCAAATTCCAAAATATTTTGGATGATTCTATTGGACTTAGGTTGTTTCCCTTTTCATTGAAAGATAAGGCCAAATCATGATTGAATTCTTTAGAGGTCGGTTCATTGCCACATGAGACTAGTTGTTTAAAATATTTCTAAACATATTCTTTCCCTTCCATAAGACCAATGTCCATTGTGGGGAGATTATCAATTTTTAGCAAAGAGATGATGGGAAAGGTGGAATGAATTGCTGCAGAAGTGTCCCCACCATGGATTTGAAAAATGGCAGCAAGTTCACTGCTTCTATGAGCCACTTATAGCTCAAAATAGACAAATTGTAGATGCAACTGGTGTACAGGCCCTCATGTTATAAAATAAGACCGAGACTTGGAAGTTTTTGAGGCCTCAGTTGATAATTCCCAACAATAGGATTATTCTAATAGGAGAAAGAGAAATACCCAACCTCAAAGGAAAGGAGGACTATATTAAATAGGAGTGACCATAGAATGATAGAGAAAAGGGATAATTTCATAGTCAGTCAATTCCAAACCCTAAGGGCTAGTTTGAAGCAGGGTCAAGTTCAAGTAGACCACATGAGTAAGCAAAGTCCATAACTACCCTTAGGAGTGGCCTTCAGATTGATAACAAGGTAGGGTAGACTGAGGAAATATTAGAGGAGAATGAACCATTTAAAACACAGGGGAAAGAGATAAGAAAGATACCTCCTACTCCATCTGAGCCTATAATGGAGACAACTTATGTGCATGAAGCCCCATTCCCTCAATTATTAAATAGGGCCAAGAAAAGAACTAAATTCACTGAGATAATGCATGTGTTTAAACATGTTCAAATAAATATCCCATTACTCAATGCTATGAAAGAAATTCCTTCTTATGACAAATTTATTAAAGAGCTTTACACACAAAGGCACAAGCATAATGCTTATAAGAAAGCCTTCCTCATCGAGCAGGTGAGCTCTTTAATCTAGCACTAGCCTCTCTTAAGTTCAAGGATCTAGGTTGTCCTACTATCTCTTGTGTTATCAAAAACATCTCATTGATAGGACATTACTATGGTAAACTTATTGTAATTCTCTATCTATGAGAAACTAGGTCTCGATGACCTTAAACCAACAAAAACCACATCGCAGTTAGTAGATACATTAGTAAAGGTTCCATGTGGTATGGTTGAAGATGTTTTAATACGGGTGGACCGGTTTTACTTTCCTACAGTTTTCATTGGTATACCCTGCCTACGTCAGACCCAATAGTTAGATTCTGGTAATTCTTGGACATCCATTTCTGGAAACATCATGTGCCATCACCAGCTATAGAAATGGTATGATGAAATTATCCTTCAGAAATATGAAAGTGAAGCCCAAAGTTTTTAATGTCAATCTTCATCATCTTGACCTAGATGATTCATGTGTAGTAAATTTAGTTGAAGGTCTAATTCAAGATGCTAATACACCATTGTCTATTCTAGACCTACATGAGGGCTGCCTAGCACACTTTAATAGTGACTTTGATATAGACTAGTTCATTGATGATGTAAATAATCTCTTGGATGTTGCACCTATAGTGGATACTTCAAATAAGGACCTTTAGTGGAACCTCTTCCTCCAAATTTTGTCCTAGAATCATCATTAGAAAAACCACCTACCTTGGTCCTTAAGCCACTCTGATAAAATCATAGATTAAGATTTAGATAAAGAATAAGAAGGTAAGCTTCATGATGTTCTCAGAGAATATAAAACAGCCTTAAGGTGGACTATAGTAGACATCAAAGGGAATAGTAATGTTATGTGTATGCATAGAATTTACCTAGAAGAAAATGTTAAACCATTTAGGGAAACACAAAGGAGACTAAATCGTAATATGAAAGAGGTAGTGAGAGATGAAGTGCTAAAACTCTTAGATGTTGGTATTATCTACCCTATATTTGTAACAGCCCACAACTCCTCCCACTAGCAATGTGGAACTAACTCTCGGTACCTCCCGCCTTCGTCCCTCAACCTATTTTGGGGTGTCCCCCTCAAGGCATCTAAGTGACGGCAATGGTTCACCTCTTCCCCTTAGGGGACACACATCCCTATGTGTTCTCGTAAGCGCCCACGTGCAATTAGCCACTCACCATCGAGTCAGGGTTAGGCTTTGATACCATTATAACAGGTGAACCATTGCCATCACCAAGATGCCTTGAGGGGGACACCCCAAGATAGGTTCAGGGACGAAGGCAGGAGGCATTAAGAGTTAGTCCCACATTGCTAGGGGGAGGAGTTGTGGGCTGTTACAATGGTATTAGAGCTTAACCCAGACCCGATGGTGGGTGGCTAACCACACGTGGGTGCTCGCGTGAACACGCAAGGACACGTGTCCCCTAAGGGGGAGAGGTGAACTGTTGCCATGACCAAGATGCCTTGAGGGGGACATCTTGAGGGACAAAGGTGAGAGGTACCGAGAGTTAGTCTCACATCACTAGGGGGAGGAGATGTGGGCTGTTGATAAGAGTCCGGGGTGACTCTACCACCAAGGACCTGTTTTAAAGCCATGCAACACTCTGTGCCAAAGCAGACAATATCGTTACTGGGTGGGCCTCCCAGCTGTTGCAATATTTAATAGCACTTGGGTCAACATAGTCTTGTTCTCCTTAAGAAGTCCAATGTCAATAGTAATCCACAAGGAGGACAATGAATGAGTCCCCACTCGCATTACTACTAGTTGGAGAGTTTGTATAGATTCCTAAGAATTGAACTCGATCACGAAGAAAGACCATTGTCCTCTTCCATTTATTGACCAAATGTTGGAAACGTTAGCTAGTCGTAGCTATTATTACTTTCTTAATGGATACTCTAGCTATAACCAAATCCACATAGGACCGAGGACAAGGAGAAGACTACCTTCACCTACCCTTTTAGGCCTTCGCCTACCATCGTATGTCTTTTGGACTAATGCTCCTATCACTTTTCAAAGGTGTATTATGAGCATATTCTCTGATATGATGGAGAGGTTCTTAGAAGTGTTTATGGATGATTTCTCAGCATTTGGCTCTTCATTTGATGAATGCCTGAACCATTTAAAACTTGTCCTTACTAGGTGTTAGAAAAAGAATTTAGTGTAAATTGGGTGATGTGTTCAATTTTGTATAAGAAGCACCCAATTACTTGCCCGTGTGTTATAACTTATATTGTTAAATTAGGGTTTTTTGCCTAAAATTATAACACATGCATTTCAGACCTAATAATTCAAAAATGTGATATTTACAAGTTTAGAGGCTAATCCAAAGTAAGTATATGAATGATCATATTTATAAGATTTAATTAGGGGTTTTCACCTTTTGTAGGTCTTTGAGAGATGATCCAAAGGTTTAGATTTATCGAGTTGAGAATTAAAGATCAAGATCAAAAGATCAAGTCAAAGTGTGACGACCTGGGTTTTCTCATGCATTTTTAAATGCAATATCTAAATTCCTAAGGCGGGATGCATCCCTATTTGAAAACCATTTTTATAAAAACCAAGCAATCCAGCAGAAAATCTTTTGTTTTAAACTCATTTTGAAAACCTCGAGTGTCATTTGCTTTCACAACAATCAATGTAGTTGTTGAAAAACTTTAGAAATCATAAATGTTTTTCCCCAGGTCTATCCAGTCACAACACACAGTCCAACTGTAAATAAATACAAATACATGTCCAAAGGGTAGAGTGTTTACTTACATGTATGATTGTCTCCCTTTAATTTACTAGCTCGTAGCACAAACATAGGCATCTTCTACTTGTGAATGGAACTATCCTAAAAAATGTTAAGGATAGGGTGAGTATATACTATACTCAGTAGGAGTCTATCACTACTAGTTTTGCAATGCATGCTATGTTTAAAAATCGTATGCTCTTTAAAACATGTGCATGTTCGAACAACCATGTTCAATATCGATATTAAAAACCATTGTTGAATCGGAATACTGATGACTAAAGAATCGCATAATCCAAGTCAAAAGTATCATATATATATCATAAACATAATGATATGCATAAGATGCTCAACTGAATCCAACTCATGGATATATGGTATGGTCGACCAACCTCATGTCATGCCATATGCAATGCAAATAAATCCTCAAACCATAGCGTCCAACTATGCCCACACCTCGCCGCTGTGTGGTCCCGGGGTACCTGAGGACACAAGGTCATATGCCTCCACGGGACATATGACACTTCGGCCCAGTGCCGTGACACCAGTGGTAGCCCCCTGTACCACATGCAGTCGAAGCAGGGACATTGCCCTTTCTAGGCGTGGTACCCATCCACCTAATAGTGGTAGAGGCTGGAGGCCAACCCAAACCTCTCGGCATAGCACCCATGAGCTTATCAGCCCAAATCATATCAGATCAAACAGGCAAAAACCTCTTTTTAAAAACCTGTCCTCTTTGGGTCCCTCACAATTGCCTACCCAATATCTTTTGGGCACTCCAGCATCTTTTTGTAACCCTCAAGGACATGCAATCTTTCAAAAACTCCATGCTCACAAATCATGCAATATATGTATTTTTTTGCAAAACATATCTATGCATAATGTATACAAAATTATTTGCAAAACATATCTATGCATAATGTATATGCAATTATTTGCAAAACATATCTATGCATAAAGCATTTATCATATGTACGCTGAATTAAGTCATATACTTATACTTAAAACATGCATTCTCAAAACAATCATGGCTCTTTTAAAAAGTCTAGTAGTGATAGAGCACCTACCTCAAAGTCTCTTGGAGTTGCGTCCTTTATCACTTCAACCCATCCCTAGGTCTCATTTATAAACTCTTGGGTATGAATGGATACAAGGAGTCCTTATTAATTTCAATCCATTTAGTCATTAGATCGCTAGCTCTACCTATTGGGTCCTTGGTCCTTGCCTAATTCATTTATCAGGCTAGATCCTATAATGTGGATCTACTATTCCATGGTTAACTCCGTAAATTGTACTCTAATCCTAACTTTAAAGTCTCATTGGGTCCGCGCGTTCCCAATTCCCAGGACACCCGTGGATCCTGGTTGAACCGCGACCGCCTCACGTGTGTGCGCGCCTAAAGGCCGTGCCAGGGATCACGTTTTGCACATGCACATGCATGCTCAAGTGACGCGCTATGACGCGCATCATCGCACGGATGCACCTTGTAGCATGGTGCGTCTCAGCTCTCAAGGCACCCCGTGCACCCTGGTCGAGCCAGGACCCGCGCCCCATGTCGTGCGCGCACCTGAAGGCCGCACCTGGGATAGTGTACAAACTGTTGTACACCTGGAACCCATCCCAGGGACCCAGTCCCAGGTGCACGTGCAGCATGGCCTCCCTAGGAAGCCTGGTTCGTGCAGGGCCGGCCCAAGCCGTCTTGGAATGTTTTTCGGCCAGGAAACCCGGCTGGAAAACGGCTAGTTGTTTTCCGGCTGGGAAGACTGGCTGGAAAGAGGCCAGATCCGGCATGGATCTGGTCTGGGGAAAGCAAAACAAAGAGAAAGAAGAAGGAACGTCTTACCTGGGCAGCCTGGGGACGCCCTTTTCCCGATTGGTGTGCCTGCCCACCGGAAAGCTCAAAGAAGGGGGAAAACCCTATTGCCAGACCGGAAAGGAGAAAGGAGGCATGGGAAATGGCAATGGCCGACCGGACTTGGGCCTGGCCGTTGCCAAAAAACATAGAGAGATGGGGTTCCGGTTTTTACCGGAAACCCCAGTTGAAAAGTTGCCTTAAAAATGTGTTTTTGGAGAGGGGGAGATGGGGTTTTTATAGAGGGGTGAAGGCGGTGCCCCTCAATGGCAGTGCTGCCATGGCGGTGGCAAATTTCTCTGTAAAATTCAGGATTTGAGGGTTTCTGGAGAAATCTAAGGAGGAAGACGACAGGGGGTGCCGTTATTAAAACGGTCCCTTGTGTTTTTCATCTTTTTTCGTTTTTCTATTTAAATTTCAGAAATACCCCTATCTTTAAACGGCCGTAACTTCTTCATACGAACTCCGTTTTGGGTGATTTTTGAGGCGTTGGATTCCATTTTTCGAGTAGAATCTAATGGTACCAAGTTTCCTTACAAATTCCTTTGTTTACTATTTTTAATAAAGTGAAACATTTAACTCAATTCATTTCCTATAGAATGTCCAATTTTTGTTAAAAATACCGTAAATTGCTCGGGCGTTACATTATTACCCCCTTAAATGAATTTCGTCCTCGAAATTCCATAAATTATCATCTTCTAGGTATTTGTCTCTTAGATAACTTCTTGGTGAATGCATTCTCCCCTTAGGAATCAAATCTAGGCTCAACCTCAATTTATCATTTCTGTTGTTCCTTCTACAAGGCCTTACCTATAAGGGCCGCTTTTGCTACGTACTCTGATGCATACTCTCATATGTGCCAGTTTAACAATACCGGTTTCTAGCTGTATCTATCTCAAAATCCTTAGATGCCTATACTTTTCTCATCGTGTATAAGATAGTCTCCTTATAGGATCATGCTTCTTTGTATTACTCCATACTTCTTTCAAGATCATATTATCTTATTTCTCGTAGTCCTTTTTGAATATCATAGGATGATCCCCTTTTCTTCTTGTCTTCCATCTAGTGACTTCTTCATCATTCATATCTCCTTCTAATGGTTGGTTATTAGTAAGAGTCCAAAAAGTTACCTTCTTTCTATTGTGTCTAACTTTGCTTCTTATCTTTTATATTTGTCCCCAAGATACTTCAATAACTAACATGGTATCATGTGCTCTACAACCAAACCCTTGAATTTCAACTATTTGTCGTTTTTCCATATGTGACTTGATTCCTCGACCAAAGTTACATTCAAAATAAAATCATGAAAGCCAATTAGTAGCATCTTCCATCGAGGACCTTATCATATATTGAAAGTAAAATGTCCTAACTCTATATCCAGTTTCATAATTATTGAATTCATTAAACGCTTTTCTCTGTGAAGATTTTATCCAAACTCATGTCAAGTGTTAATGGTCGATTCATCATCATGGGTCAAATGTTCTTGTCTAGAGGCCTATCTCACTATTTACATCAATTTGTCATTAGGATTTTCAATAATGTTCCCCTTTAAGTAAAGCAAAAAAATCTCTTATTTATAACCGATTATCCTTACTAGGTCATGGTTGAATCCTTTGTCATCATCCTCTTTGTCCTTTCTTTACTTGATAGTTTTCTTCATAACCTTTTAGTCCAACAGTTCTATACTCAATCCAGTAGGGTCAGTCCTTAGGAAATTCCTTCAATTGATTTTTTGTACTTGGTATATGCTCATAACTAACTATTTGTCTTAAGGCAATGTAACATTAAGTCTTCACCTTATAGTGTGCTAGCCATCTCACCTTTTCTCCTTCCATCCCCTATGTCAATATATTGTTTAATCTTTTATCAAGGTTTTATCGTCAACCATTCAGTCTATATTGTCAGGAGGTATAAGTAGTGATTTTCTTAACTCCTCAAATTTTAACCTTCAAGTGCCTCCTCATACTTAGCTTACAATATCAGTTCTCTTTCAAAAGCTACTACATCAAGTTATGCTGAAGCTATTAAATCATCAAATTTGAAAAATACTCAGGTAAGCATGGAACATTTTCGTAGACATATAGAAGACTTTATTTGATTACCTATTGCTCTCTTTCTAGATATATCTATGTCATAAGCTCAAAGGCCTCTAAAGTGATCAATACTTATTTGCCTTCCTTTTTAATCCAAGTCAGCAGTATTTTTCAGACTCAAAGTAATTTCTTCACCTTGTCATGGTAGTCATTAAGGTTTGAAAAATCTTTCCCATTGGTTTAGATCACTTCTTATCTTTTGCTCCTATCTCAGTTGCAACTGTTCTCATCAATTGACCTCATACCCTCAATTGACTTAGTTTAACAAGTACTTCTTTCCAAGAAAACTCAAGTCTAAAGACTTATAACATCCTTCTAAGTATATAACTTCGACTACTAACATACTTGATTAATTAGGGTGGAATACCTTTATTTAGTCAACAGTACTCTAAAGGTAATGATTAAATAATGGTCTTAAGATTTTTGGTCTTCCAATCTATGATAGAGAGACCTCAATTTGATCCTTGATGGTACCCTACTTGCTAAATGGACAAGTCACTGTCCCGGCTTAATTTCTTTTTCAATATACTTTATTGGCAAGGTGGGATATCACCAAATTTTCCTTTTCATGGATTATATCCATTGGTGTTCCCCATAAGCTAATGGATCCGATAAGATTCTAATTACAATAATTGATCAAGCCATTTGTAGAATTTAATTTCTAGTTGGTCACCATTCTTCTTTGAAAATCTTCGTGTCGCATAATCTCCTAAAATTTGATACTCTACTCAAAGTCTTAAACCCCATATGCTTTCTCTCTTTTATACTCTTTTACAATAAGATCACCAACTCATCTATCATCATTCCTTGGAAGTTGATTGGTTTATCTTCCCATTTAATTCAAGATGAAAAATTTCTATGGATCTATTCTTTCCTCAATAAAGTCATGACCTTTTTATTTTGAATATTCAATATTCATTGAATACTAGTAGTTACATCTCTATCTCTTTCTTTCTTTTCTTCAAAATCCTCATTTTTGTCTACCTAGATTAATGTCTTCATGTGCTTTGTTGCATATAATCGATACTTCATCTATTCCTTTTTGTAACATATATGATAAACTGAATGCTTCTCAAAAATTCTAAACTGTCTTAAGATCATTGAAATCTTTAGTTGCCTGTAGCCTAAAAAAAAATTCATACAATGTCTTAATAATGGCAAAGATGTTTTGATCATGCTATGTTAGGATCAATCTATTATCATCCTTAGTATTATCATCAAAATCTTTTGATAGCTCGGTCGAATTCATTTCCTTATCAAATTCGTGTTATGTTTCTCTTATTCACATAATCTGTCACTTGTATACCTTTTCTGATTTACTCCATAATACTTAGGTAATTATTATTCAATAGCACTTTACTCTCCTGAATAGTATCCAAAATTGAGCTCAGTCCTTCAGGTTCCATACCTTTGTGACCTAGTATGAGTCATAGTTATCTCCTAATATCATCTTGCATTCTCATCCCTCTTAGATTATCATAAAAAAATTTCTCAAAGTCTGTCTTTCACATCCCCTATCATACTCATATCATATCCTTGTGATAGTGTACTCATATTCTGATATTCTTTATGATGGTACGATAGCCATCTAAGTTCTTCAATTTTCTCACCTTTGATGAGATTACTTTATTGCAGGTCAGAACTTATCTGCTAACAAGTTTACCAACATCCTCATTCATCATTCTCATCATAATCTAATTTATATATGAGTTTCCCTATTTGCACCACTGCACAACAATCCTTAAGATTTAAGCCATCCAATATCTAAGTTTTTGCTAGACCATATTTGTTTATGGTGAAATGCCTTGAGCATTAATATGGTAATCCTCAATAGAAGTAATCATCTCTACTACTTCTATTTATACTACTTCTTCTTGATTTTTCTCGATTGTCTATGACCCTTGGACATGCTGGACTGGCTGTGAAAGGATAAAACCTAGGCTCTGATACCAACTATGGCGACCCGAGTTTTCTCATGCATTTTTAAATGCTATATCTAAATTCCTAAGGTGAGATGCATCCCTATTTGAAAACCATTTTTTATAAAAACCATGCAATGCAGCAAAAAATCTTTTGTTTTAAACTCATTTTGAAAACCCTAAGTGTCATTTGCTTTCACAACAATCAATGTAGTTGTTGAAAAACCTCAAAAATCATAAATGTTTTTCCCCAAGTCTATCCAGTCATAGCACACAATCCAACTGTAAATAAATACAAATACATGTCCAAAGGGTAGAGTGTTTACTTACATGTATGATTGTCTCCTTTTGATTTACTTGCTCGTAGCACTAACATAGGCGTCTTCTACTCGTGAATGGAACTATCGTGAAAAATGTTAAGGATAGGGTGAGTATATACTATACTTAGTAGGAGACTATCACTACTAGTTTTGCAATGCATGCTATGTTTGAAAATCATATGCTCTTTAAAACATGTGCATGTTCGAACAACCATGTTCAATATCGATGTTAAAAACCATTGTCGAATTAGAATACTAACAACTAAAGAATCGCATAATCCAAGTTGAAAGTATCATATATATATCATAAACATA
The DNA here is from genome assembly GCA_035236585.1 of Warburgia ugandensis. Lineage (NCBI taxonomy): Eukaryota > Viridiplantae > Streptophyta > Magnoliopsida > Canellales > Canellaceae > Warburgia > Warburgia ugandensis. The sequence continues at coordinate 48,963,086 of CP141133.1, read as the reverse complement.
ATGATATGCATAAGATGCTCAACTGAATCCAACTCATGGATATATGGCATGGTTGACCAACCTCATGTCATGCCATATGCAATGCAAATAAATCCTCAAACCATAGGGTCCAACTATGCCCACGACCTCGCCGCTGTGTGGTCCCCGGGTACCTGAGGACACAGGGTCATATGCCTCCACGGGACATATGACACTTCGACCTAGTGCCTTGACACCAATGGTAGCCCCCTATACCACATGTAGTCAAAGCAGGGACGTTGTTTTTTAGCGTGGTACCCATCCACCTAATAGTGGTAGAGGCTGCAGGCCAACCCAAACCTCTCGGCATAGCGCCCACAAGCTTATCAACCCAAATCATATCAGATCAAATAAGTGAAAACCTCTTTTTAAAAACCTGTCCTCTTTGGTTCCCTCACAACTGCCTACCCAGCATCTTTTGGGCACTCCAGCGTCTTTTGGTAACCCTCAAGGACATGCAATATTTCAAAAGCTCAATGCTCACAAATCATGCAATATATGCATTTGTTTGCAAAACATATCTATGCATAATGTATACACAATTATTTGCAGAACATATCTATGCATAATGTATATGCAATTATTTGCAAAACATATCTATGCATAAAGCATTTATCATATGTACGCTGAATTAAGTCATATACTTATACTTAAAACATGCATTCTCAAAACAATCATGGCTCTTTTAAAAAGTCTAGTAGCGATAGAGCACCTACCTCAAAGTCTCTTGGAGTTGCGTCCTTTATCACTTCAACCCATCCCTGGGTCTCATTTATAAACTCCTGGGTATGAATGGATACAAGGAGTCCTTATTAATTTCAATCCATTTAGTCATTAGATCACTAGCTCTGCCTATTGGGTCCCTGGTCCTTGCCTAATTCATTTATCAGGCTAGATCCTATAATGTGTATCTACTATTCCATGGTTAACTCCATAAATTGTACTCTAATCCTAACTTTAAAGTCTCATTGGGTCCGCGTGTTCCCAGTTCCCAGGACACTCGTGCTTCCTGGTTGAACCGCGACCGCCTCACGTGGCTGCATGCCTAAAGGCCGTGCCAAGGACCGCGTTTTGTACGCACACATGCATGCTCAAGTGACGTGCTATGACACGCATCATCGCACAGACGCACCTTGTAGCATGGCGCATCTTAACTCCCAGGGCACCTAGTGCACCCTGGTCGAGCCAGGACCCGTGCCCCATGTCGCACACGCACCTGAAAGCTGCACCTGGGACAGTGTACGCACTATCGTACACCTGGAACCCGTCCCAGGTGCACGTGCAGCATGGCATCCCTGGGAGGCCTGGTTTGTGTAGGGCTGGCCCAAGCCATCTTGGAATTTTTTCCGGCTAGGAAACCCGGCTAGAAAACGGTTGGTTGTTTTTCGGCTGGGAAGACTGGCTGGAAAGAGACCAGATCTGGCATGGATCTAGCTTGGGGGAAGAAAAATGAAGAGAAAGAAGAAGGAACATCTTACCTGGGCAGCCTGGGGATGCCCTTTTCCCGATGGGTGTGCCTGCTCGCCGGAAAGCTCGAAGAAGGGTGAAAACCCTATATCTAGACTGGAAAGGAGAAAGGAGGCATGGGAAATGGCAATGGCAATGGCCGGCCTGACTTGGGCCTGGCCGAATAGAATGGTCAATGATATCCCTTAATTTGGTCAAGATAAGGACCATTCGTCTCCATATGGTCCAACAGAATTCACAATAGTACATGAAGTCATCATGTTGCCAACACGTCAAATTGTAGGTGGAGGCATTATATTGACTATCGTGAAATACTAAAAATGGGGGATCATCAATATAGTCCCACAACATTCAAAATCATGGTGGTCTACTATGTCATATTATTACCACCACCTAAAATTTCAAGGTGGAGGAACTATATAGATTATCACAAGGTTCTAATGTAGGGTGAGAAATCCCGCCATTTCATTCTTAGGATTAGGATTAGGAAAAAATTATTATAATTGACTAGGTTTAGATGGTTAGATTATTTATAGGCTATGGGATTTGAGGGTTTCTGGAGAAATTTGAGGAAGAAGACGACAGGGGGTGCCGTTATCAAAACGGCCCCTTGTGTTTTTCGTCTTTTTTCATTTTTCTATTTAAATTCCAGAAATACCCCTATCTTTAAATGACCGTAACTTCTTCATACGAACTCCGTTTTGGGTGATTTTTGAGGCGTTGGATTCCATTTTTTGAGTAGAATATAATGGTACCAAGTTTCCTTAAAAATTCATTTGTTTACTATTTTTAATAGAGTGAAATATTTAACTCAGTTCATTTCCTATAGAATGTCCAATTTTTGTTAAAAATAGCGTAAATTGCTCGGGCGTTACACAAAGCCTACATTTAAACATTTCAAAGTGGATCAAGGTCCAGGATCATGTCAAAGCAAGATGATAGATTAATAGAAGCAATTGGAAGAGCTGCCATCTCCTTTGCATGGGAGCCATTCAAGCCATCTTAGCTATATAAGCCATGAGAGAAGATGACAAGCTAAGGAATTTAAGCTAAGCCATTCTAGCCATTAAAGCTAAGGGTGTGAGCCATGAAGCCAAACCAAATGAGTCATCAAAGTAAGCCACATAAGCCAACTACCACCTAGAGTCATACAATTGGAGGAGAATTCAAGCAATGACCCACTTTCTAAATTTGAATTTTTAAGGTTTAAATAGAAGTTTTTAGGAAATTATATAAAAGGTAAGATGATTATGCATTGGTGGACCCATCAAGAGTGAAACCCTACTTTCCAAATTCATCTCCCTCTCTTTTTCTATTCTTTTTCCTAGGGTTACAAGTTAAAGGAGGGTGGCACCTCATTATGAAAAAGAAGCCCCCTACTTTTCTGTTTGGCAATCAAGGGTTTAACCCTAGATCTACTTCAAACTAAAAAACCGTTAAAACCATAGATCTTTTTACATCTTTCTAAACCCCGTTCATTACCATTCCATGACTTTGCATCAACTAAACATCACAAAATTTGAAAGGAAAAAAGCTTCACTTTCCTTCCATGAAGGCACTTATCCCTGGTTCAAATTTAGAAAGCAGCCATCATATCTCTCTTATGTCATCTTACCATATCTCTTTCATACATCATCTTGATAATTCATCTCCACCTAACCTTCCTCATTCAATACCCTAACCCTATGGCCACTTTTCTCATGTTTTCACCTCTTCCTAAGTTAGGAAACTACTTATCTATATATAGCCCCAAGTTCCATACGAATTTTTCAAGTAGAGCTGGGTGAGACACCATGAAACATCACTTCCTTTAGAGTTATTTGTTGTTGGAATTTGGGATTTGTTATATAATTTTCTTCCTTTGGATTTCTAGTTATTTTTTTGGTTCTCTTCTCTCCCATTCAGGTTAGTTGTTGTTTGCTTTGGTTTAGGTTCCATTATTTTGCTTTCTAGTTTTGTAGCTTCCTTTACATCTAGCTTCTCCTTCTTTCTTTATCCCAATTCCACTTTTTTCTTTTTTATTCCCTTAAGATTCAAGGTAACTCATCTCTAGTAGTGAAATCCAAGAGAAGAGCTAGACTGGAACCTTGATTTTTTGGCTTGAAATTTAAGTTTTTCACCTTATTCTCACCTTAGTTTTATGTTAATTTCCTTGCATTAGTTCCTTGCTTAGCCTTCTTCCTTTCAAGTTTTTTTGTAGGTTTCCTTTCCATTTCATTATACTTTATAGTGTGAGCATTAGTTTGGAATTTTGTTGTTGTTTAGATAGGATTTTATCATTAGAAAAGTGCACAAATTCAAGAAATTATAGACAGTTTTATGCACATCAATTTGATGTCAATGAGATATGATTCAATAATTTTATTTGGGAATTCATGTCATGGATTGTTTATTTAATCAAATTACTTTAAATTTGGATTGTTTCATTGCATAAAAATTATGGTTTTAATAGCTTTCTAGTGCAAGATTTCTTGACCATTCTTAAGTATTAAATCTAAAAATTGGATTTTCCTTAACTTTGTACTTTACTTCTAGCCATCAAAACATCTTATTTTCCTGAATCCTAAGTGTACATTTAGATTTTAATGTTTTTGATTAGATTTGATAGTTAGTTTACATGTTATCTTTCATTAGAACCATTAAATCTAGAATCTTTATGGCTTCAGAACCATGCACATAGTCCAAAAGCCATGTGCATGGTACCAAGTCCCATACCTTGTTTATTCTTGCTTAACTTAGCTATTAAATCTTATATTATAGTGGTTAAATTAGTTATTTGCTAGTTTTTTTAGGATTAGAAAGTTTCCCATTTGAATTTTATAAATTTTTCTTTTTTGGTAAGTTTTAGTTTAGGAAAGTGCTGAATGAGAAAAGTTTTCCTTTTAGATAGTTTCCTTAAGTTTAATTTCCTAGTTTAAATCTTTGTAATTCTTTATGGTTTCTTACTTGTTAATTAGTGAAGTTTCTAATTTCATTAGCTTAGTTTGGCTTCAGTAAGTTTCCTTTTAATTCTATATTAGGAAAGTTTTCATTTTTAATAAATTTCCTTAAGTTAGTTGTTTGTTGTAATTCATGTAAAGTTTCTATGGTTTCCTTATTAAGTGCATGTTTGTTAGGTAAGTTTCCATTTCCATTGTTTAGTTTTTATTTCAGCAAGTTTCCTTTGTAGTTTTAGTTTTAGTTTCTAATTCCACGCATGTTTCTAATTTGAGCACTTTAATCTACTAAGTCAATCCAAACACTTCTCTTTTGGATGAAGCTAAATAATTTGAATAAGATCCAATCCATTGCAAATATGTGAGATTTCTCATGGGATCGACCTTGCTTGCATAAAAATGCTATATTGATTTGTGCACTTATGAGTAATTTTAAAGTTACACCACTAGGACAAACGTCATTTCATGGTTCAAAATGGCATTGTTCTAAGCCACGTCGTATCTCACAATTGCATAAGAGTAGTTAAAACCAAATTAAATTTAATCTCTAATCTTCCTCCAAGGACAGTGAAGGAAATTTGCTAATTTTTATGCCATATTGGTTTTGATAGATGATTCATCAAGGACTTTAGTAAAATTGATAAGCCCCTTTGTAATTTACTTATGAAGAAGGTAACTCTAGACTTTGGTGATAATTATATGGAGGCATTTCAGCACCTAAAGGTTGACTTAGCTTCTACGCCTATTATTCGACTACCAAATTGGAGTGCACCATTTGAAATATTGTGTGATGCTTCAGACTATGTGATCGTAGATGTTTTAGGACAGTGTATTGATAAACTTCTCCATGTGATATATTATGCTAATAGAGACTCAATAATAGGGGGGCCATCCCCAATCCACAAAGCTCCTGCCTATGTGGGGTCCAGAGAAGGGGTGGACCACAAGGGCCTATAGTAGGCAGCCTTACCTTACATTTTGCAAGAGGGTAATTCTACACCTTGAGCCTGTGACCTCAAGGTCACATGACCACAAATTTTACCTTTTTGCCAAGGCTCCCTTTCTAACGAGACACTCAATAATGCCCAACTCAATTATTCCACGGTAGAAAAAGTGTTGCTATCAGTTATATTTGCCTTGGATAAGTTTAGATCTTACTTGCTTGGATTTAAGGTCCTTGTCTATTTGAACCATGCATCATTCTAATACCTTCTTTCTAAGAAGGATGTTAAACCTAGGTTGATATGATGAATACTATTGCTATAGGTGTTTTATTTAGAAATTCGGGATAAGAAAGATTCCAAAAATGTTGTAGCTAGTCACTTGTTTAGGTAAGTTGTGGAGTCTATTAATAAGAATGTGCCTATGATAGAAACCTTTTTTGATGAATAATTGTTGCCAATTTTTGAGTTCCTTTGGTCTATAGATATAGTCAATTTTCTTGTCATAGGTCAAATGCCTAATCACTGGTCTAAATAAGATAGGAAAAGGTTTATTATTGAAGTTAAACACATTACATTGGAAGATCTGTACCTTTTCAAGTACTATCTTGATTAGGTCATTAGGAGATATATACCAGATAGTGAACATCATACAATCATTTCTTCTTTCCATGACCATGCATACAAGGGCCATTTTAGTTCTAGAAAAACAGCTATAAAGATTTTGTAGTGTGGGTTTTACTTGCCCACTATTTTCAAAGATTCAGATGCTTATGGGGTAGCATATACTAGATATCGACAGTTAGGTAGTAACAGGAAAAAGAAATATGATGCCTTAAATCCCATTCTTATCATTGAACTTTTTACTGTTTGTGGCATCGAATTTATAGGACCTTTTCCCAACTTCTTTGGTTATCAGTACATCTTAGTGCTATAGGACTATGTGTCCAAATTGGTGGAAGCTATACTATCCAAAACCATTGACCATAATTAGTGATTCCAGTTGTGATTTTTAAGTTATACTCACAAGCGCAGGAATCAGTTGTAGTAATCCACATGAGTAGGAATGGGTGTGATATTAGTGGTCCTTAATTAAATTACCTAGCCTAACCAAATTAAGGTGATCTTTTTCCTAAACTACAAATGGAAGATTAACACATGAAAGATGGAATTATACTAATGTTAAACATGCCAACCTAAGAACACAATTTCTAAAAATAAAATTTTCCTGAATTAAAAACTTTCTAAAATAGAAAACTTTCCAAAATGAAAACTTCCTAAAATTGAAATTTAACAACTTCCACAAATCAAACTTTCTAAACATGAAATTTAACAAATATTGTAAGGAAACAAATCAGTTACATTCCTAAACTAAAATTAGAAACTAATTAAGATGCAAACTAGTGAACAATGAAATCTAACTAAACTACAACTAAACAAGAAAACTAAAGAAAAACAACAACTAATCAAGCAAGTAAAAGAGAACTATCCAAGTATCACGCATATGACCACGGAATGGTACGCTTGATTTGCGGAGTAGGAATGAGTCTAATTAACTAATTTGAAAATCTAAACATGCAATCTAACTTAAGCATTAACTAAGCAATCTAACACTCTAATTGGGTTCTTGAAAAATAAGCAAACATGATGTATAGAATGCTGGAAATTAAACATAACAATCCATCCAAAAAAGATTCCAGCAGCATGCTGTTTTGATCATCCAATTAATAGAACATGGAAAACATCTAATTAAGCACTTCTAATGCAATCAAACATTCAAGAATTAAGATCATCAACTATTGGAAACAAGCATGAACCAAAAAATCCAAATAACTTCTTTGAATCACATTAAAATCCATCAACATAGTAAGCATATATATGTAATCCACCTTTGAAATTTGTGTTCTATTATATTGAATGCTACTTGATCTTAAACAACCTAAGAATACAAATTAAACCTTCTTCAATATTCTAACATCAATCTTATGTAAGCATGCATTGAAATCATGGAAAATCCACTAGAAAGTATAGGCAAAGTTTGAGGAACACTAAGGAAAGAAAGAAGAAAATAAATGGAACTAAAGGGGATCTAGTGGCAATGAAAAGTAAGGAAAACAATAAATTCAAGGTGACTTTCCCTTGCTGTCACTTCAAGGGGAAATAACCTTGGATCTACACAAGAAGATGCAAAAGAATGGAAAGGAAAGACAACTTCCTATGCATTAAACTAAAAAGGATTCAAAAGTAAAAGATTGAAATATAAACCACTAACCTTTGATGAAGAACTAGAGGACAAGGGCTTGGAATATGCATGGAATACTAGGAGTAGATGGCAACCCCTTTGGAGGAGGCATTCTTTTCTTCCTTCAAAAGCTATTATTGTTGAATCCTTTTTGGGGTCTTTTATAATTTGTTAGCTAAGTTTTTTAGGGTGACCTAAGGTTAAGGTAGGGTGAGGATGAAAAAGGAAGGGAATTGGACAGCTAGGATTAGGCTATGAAGGGCTACCTAGGGTTTTCTTAAGGAGGAACACAAGTGGAACAATTTGAAAGGCATTAATGTGGGAGATACCACTTTTTTAGGAGAGGCATCTATCCTTTGCAATATTCATGGAGTGTCATGGATTTAGGACGGTGGGAAGATATGGATGAGGTAAGAGAGATAGAAGGTGAGGAAAAGATAAGGAAGGGAGGAGAAGTGAAAAGAGATGATTGGCTAGGTAGTTTTTTAGGAAGTGGTCATTAGTTGGATGGTTGAAATAGAAGTTTAGGAATGTGGGAGACTTTAGAAAGATAGGACCTTTGAATGAAAAGTGAAATTCGTAGTAGCGTTTAATGGTGAGGTGGAAAGTGAGGAAAAAGTGGGAAAAACAATAAAAATGGAGATGTATCTTTCTATTAGTCCATATACTACCTTATCATAGTAGATTTTCTCTCAATTATCTTCAAAATATACCTATAAATCCCAAGGATAATTCTTTGGATTCTCCTCCAATCATGGCCTTCCCCTAAGGAAAAATAGTGGAGGCCTATGCACCCAAGTGAGTATTGGAGATTATCACCTTTTCTAAGGGTTATAAGTAATTCCATATTTTCTTAAAGTGATCATTAGTTTTGAAAGATCCCAGTATCTTTATTTTGGTTAATTTCCAAGAAATAATAAGAGTATTAACCTTCTTTCCTAAATTTATTGAATCTGATAGGCTCTAAGAAACCTAGGAAATGATATAGGCTACCCTTATTTCAACCTAGAGACACAAAGCCTACCTAGTATAAAATACCACTAGTTTGATCCTTTGAGCCTCTTAGTAAGCCTTTCCTTTTCAAAAACCCATCTAATTTATCCCAAGAAACCTAGTTAAAATATCCAATACCTATCTTTCAAAAATGAGCAAAGATGGTAGATAAAGGAAAACAATCTAGGAAGTGAAAAACATCAAAGTGTCTATAAAGAAAAAAGCCTTTCTTTCAATGAAATACAAAGAAGAAAAGAGAAATATCAAGAAAATAAAAGAGAAGTTATGAAGAGAGAGGAAAAATAGAAAATATATTCACTTTAGTATAATTAAAAGAAAAGTTTTTCAAACAAATATTGAAAACCTTTACTCATGTTTAAAACTTTGAATCCTTTCTACCCTTTCATTGAGACCAATAGATATTAAGGTGAAAAATAGCCTTGATGAGGATATAAATTAGAAGGAATTAAGAGGAAATATTTCTATTAGTCTTGGTAATGGTATCCCTTCTAAGGGATCATATTCCTTTGTCTGATTTGTGCTCATAACATTATATGAACTGTCAGTCTTGTTGAATTCGGTCACATGGTGAGTGAATTTTGTGTGACCCCTTTTCTCTACACTCTTCATTTTTGAGTGCATACTAGTGAGAATTCGAGGTCAAAACATTATTCCAATGGAATCTAAGTATTCTTGTTTAAAATTCTAGACTCGTGTAGCTTGTACACACACTACACTTTGAAATATAATTGTAATAAAATGGCTTTAGTATGTGGGTAGCTTATAGAATTTTTCAATATTTATTAAGTTGTTGAAGCCAATATAGTACTAATAAATGTGAATTCTCTAAGATAAAATTAAGGAACTTAACCTTATGGTATTTTATGGGTATATTCTTTGTAAATCCTCATGAGACCTAACTTGTCCACTAACCAACAGATTTAAGAGCTTATTGCATACGCTAAATGCAATCATGAGTACCTACAAAAATTGAAACCATTTTGTTTTCATAATTTTTTTGATATTTTATTTATAACTACCAAAATGCTGGTTGGGAGGTGTGTGATAAGTATTCAATTTTGTATAAAGTACTTAATTAGTAATCCATGTATTATAAATAAAAGGGCAGCCTTGGTGCACGAAGCTCCCACCTATACGGGGTTCCGGGGAGTGGCAGACCACAAGGGCCTATAGTATGCAGCCTTAACTTGCATTTTTGTAAGAGGCTATTTCAAGGTCACATGAGAACAACTTTACCTTTGCACCAAGGCTACCCTTCAGTCCATATATTATAAATCATAAGCATTATTCTAAGGCTTTTTGAAATTTCATAACACATGCATTTCTAACCAAATAGTTTGAAAGTTTGATATTTTGTAAGTTCAGGACCTAATCTAGTGTAAGTATGTGATTAATGATACTTTTGTAGGGCTTAATTAGGATTTTAATCTTTTGTAGGTAGCAAGATGATAATCCAATGGCTGAAATCAAGTAAGATAAGATTTGAAGATCAAGATCAAAAGAGAGATCTAAAACCTAAATTTCATCATTCCAAAACTTTATCAACATTGAAGATCATCATAGGGCAAGCAAGAAAGTAATTGAAAGGTCTAAAGGTCACTAAAATGGACCCATGCAAAAATCCATACAATTACATTACCTTTGCATGAGAATTAGAACCATGCATGCAAGTTTCCTAGGCTATCAAGGAAAGCTAAAAAGAGCCAAGCCATTCAAGCCTTGAACAGAAAAGACTTAGCCACTCAAGCCATCAAAGTGTAATGGCCGAGCAATTTATGCTAATTTTGCATCCATTTAACAAAAATGAACTGGACATTCTATAGGAAATGTACCGTGTTAAATGTTTTACTTTATTTAAAATATTAAACAAAGGAATTTGTAAGAAAACTTGGTACCATTAGATTTTACTCAAAAAATGGAATCCAACCACTCAAAGAACGCCGAAAACGAAATTCATATGAAGAAGTTACGGCCATTTCAAGATTAGGGGTAATTTGGTAAATTATATTTAAAAAATGAAAAAGGATGAAAATCGCAGGGGACCGTCTTGATAACGACACCCCCTGTCTTCTTCCTCTTGATTTCTCCAGAAACCCCTGTTTTCCAGAGGTTTCCACCACCGCCAATGGAGGCACCGCCATTGGCAACACCGCCATAGTATGGCTATAAAAAGCCCTATTTCCCTCCTCTTTGAATCGGGTTTTTTGGCTAATTGGGGCTGGGGTTTATGGGTAAAACCGGAAAACCCTCCTTCAATTTTCCATGTGAAGAACGGCAATGGCCAGGTCATTCAGGCCGGCCATTCCTTTTACCTGTCTCCCCATTCCCCTCTCTTCTCTTTTCCCCTTCTACCGTCGGTCTTGCTCGACATTGGGGTTTTTTTTCCTCTTCCTCATGGTTTCCGACGACCTAGGGATTCAGAGCGAAAAAAAAAGGGGGCACCCACCGGCTATGATACTCTCTAAGGTTTCCAGTAAGACCCTTTTCCCTCCTCTTTCCATTTCCCCTTACCTAGGACGGATCCATGTCGGATCTGGTCGTTTTTCTAGCCTGAAGATACTGGACTCGTGATGGGTTTGATAACCCATCGAAGAAGACGACCCAGGGATGCCAGGTGTGACGCGCTCCCTGGGGCTGTGCTCTCACGTGCACGCTGTGTGCGTGCGCAGTCCCAGGTTCAACCGGGACGCATGAACGCCTCGGGAGCCAAGGCACATCACGCCTGCGTCAAAGATGCGTCTGTGTGACGCCCTCCAGGGCGTGTCGCTTGGGTTTTCATGTGCGCGTGCGAACGCGGTCCCTGGCGTGGCCTTTGGGTGCACATGATGTGCAGGCATGGGTCCTAGTTCAACTAGGGCGCACACACGTCTTGGAAACCATGATGCACGGGGCCCACATGGACAAAAGCTAGATTATCTGTGACATTGTAACACTAAAAACCCAATTACAGAGGTTGTAGGATTTACGATTCGAAAGAACAATCGCGTCTGTATAAACGATGCAGACCTAATGAGATTATAAAATTAGGATCAGAGGACAAATTATAGAGTCTAACCATTGAATAGTAGATCCATATCATAGGATCTAGCCTAACACTGTATTTGGCAAGGACCTAGGGACCCTAAAAGGCAGATCTAGCCATTAATCTAGGGATCTAATTTCTAAATAGATCGGAATGGATAAGGACTCCTTGTATTCATTCAGATTCAGGATTTTATAAATGAGACCCAGGGTCGGGTTGAGTAATGAAGGACGTGACTCCAGGAAACTTTGAGGTAGGTGCTCTATCGCTACTAGAATTTTAAAAAGAGCCCATGATTGTTTTGAGAATGCATGTTTTAAGTATAAGTTATATGACTTGTTTAACATGACTTAATGAATTCAGCATGCATATGATAAATACATTATGCATAGACATGTTTTGTAAACGATTGCATAAATTGCATGATTTGTGGTTATTGAGTTTTGAAAAATTGCATGTCCTTAGGGGTTACCAAAAGATGCTAGAGTGCCCAAAAGACGCTAGGTAGGCAGTTGTGAGGGCCAGGCAGTTGTGAGGGACCCAAAGAGGATAGGTTTTGCAAAATAGATTTTTGCTTGATTGATCGTATATGATTTGGGCTAGTAAGCCAGTGAGCGCTATGCCGAGAGGTCTAGGGTGGCCTCCCAGCCTCTACCACTATTAGGTGGAAAGGGTACCATACCAAAAAAAAGGCATGTCCCTATGTCAACTGCATGTGGTACAGGGGGCTACCACTGGTGTCACGGCATTGGGTCGAGGTGTCATATTCCCCAGAGGCTATGACCGAGTGTCCCCAGGCACCCGGGGACCACACGGCGAGGAGGTCGTGAGCATAGTGGGCCCTATGTTTTTGAGGATTTACTTGCATTGCATATGGCATGACATGAGGTTGGTCGACCATACCATATATCCATGAGTTGGATTCAATTGAACATCTTATGCATATCATTATGTTTATGATATCTATGTTACTTTCACCTTGGATTATGTGATTCTTTAAGTCGTCAGTATTTTAATTCGACAATGGTTTTTAATATCAATATTGAACATGAGTGATCAAACATGCATATGTTTTAAAGAGCATATGATTTTAAACATAGCATGCATTATAAAACTAGTAGTGATAGACTTCTACTGAGTATAGTGTATACTCACCCAATCCTTAACATTTTTCAGAACAGCTCCATTCACGAGTAGAAGACGCCTCAAGAAATTTTAGTGCTACGAGCAAGAAAAATCAAAAGGAGACAATTATACATGTAAGTAAATACTCTACCCTTTGGACATGTATTTGTATTTATTTACAGTTGGGCTGTGAGTTGTGACTGGATAGACCTGGGAAGACATTTATGATTTCTGAAATTTTCAAAAACTACTTTGGTTGTTATGAAAGCAAATGACACTCGGGGTTTTCAAAATGAGTTTAAAACAAAAGATTTTCCACTGCATTGCATTGTTTTCATAAAATGGTTTTCAAATAGGGATGCATCCCACCTTAGGAATTAGATCTTGCTTTTAAAAATGCATAGGAAAACCCGGGTCATCATAGTTGGTATCAGAGCTCAGTTTTATCCTTTCATAGCCAGTCCAGCATGTCCAAGGGTCATAGACAATCGAGAAAATTAAGAAGAAGTAGTAGAAATAGAAATAGTAGAGATGACTAGCATATTAATGCTCAAGGCATTTCCCCATAAAAAAGTAGGTGAAAAAAGGAGATGGGTCTAGCAAATACTTAGATATTGGATGGCTTAAATCTTATCAATAAGGATTGTTGTGCAATGGTGCAAATAGGGAAACTCATATATGGATCAGATTATGATGAGAATGATGAATGAAGATGTTAGTGAACTTGTTAGTAGATAGTTCTGACCTGTAATAGAGTAATCTCACCAAAGGTGAGAAAATCGAAGAACCTAGATGGCTATCTTACTCTTCTAAAGAATATCAAAATATGAATATGATAGGGGATGGAAAAGATAGACTTTGAGAAGATTTTTGATGATAATCTAATAGGGATGAGCATACAAGATGATACTAGGAGATAACTATGACTCGTACTAGATCACAAAGGTATGGATCTTGAAGGACTTAGCTCAGTTTTGGATAACTTAATTGGAGTCTTATGAAGAGTAAAGTGCTATCTAATAAGGACAACCTGAGTATAATAGAGCAAATCAAAAGATGTGTGCAATTGACATGTTAGGTGATTAAGAGTAATATAACATGACTATGATAGGGAAATGTATTTGACAGAGTTACTAGAAGATTTTGATGATAATACTAGGGATGACAGATCTGTAACAATAGATTGATCCTAACAGGAACTTATAAGAGAAATATAGCATAACCAAAACGTCCATACCATTATTCAGACACTGTATGAATTTTATTGGGGCTATAGGCAATTCAGGATTTCAATGATCTTAAGACAGTTTAGAATTTCTTAGAAGCATTCAGTTTATCATATCTGTTAAGTAAAGGAGTAGATGTAGTATCGATTATATGCAACAAAGCACATGAAGACATTGATCTAGGTAGACAAAAATGAGGATTTTGAAGAAAAGAAAGAAAGAGATAGAGATGTAACTACAAGTATTCAATGAATATTGAATATTCTAAAGAAGAAGATCATGACCTTATAGAGATACATACAAATCTTTCATCTTGAATAGGGTGGGAAGATAAACCAATCAACTTCGAAGGAATGATGATAGTTGAGTTGGTGATGATTTTATTATAAAAGAGTATAATAGAGATAAAGCAGATGGGATTTAAAACTTTGAGTAGAGTAATGAATTTAAGGACATTATGCTGCAAGAAGATTCCGAAGAAGAATGATGAACAACTAGAAATTAAATTCTACAAATGGTTTGATGCCTATATCAATTATTGCAATTAGAATCGTATCGTATCCATTAGCTTATGAGGAACACCAATGGATATAGTCCATAAAAAGGACAAATTTGGTGATATCCTACCTTGCCACTACATGAGTAAATAAAGTATATTGAAAAAGGAATTAGGCCAGGACAATGACTTGTCCATTTGTCTTTCTTCAGCAAGTAGGGTACCATCAAGGATCGAATTGAGGTCTTCCTATCATAGATTCGGAAGAGCAAATATCTTAAGACCATTATTTAGTCATTACCTTTAGAGTACTGTTGACTAAATAAAGGTATCCCACCCTATTTAATCAAATATGTTAGTAGTCGAAGTTATATACTCAGAGGGATATTATAAGTATTTGGACATGAGTTTTACCTAAAAGAAGTTACTTGTTAGACTAAGTCATTTGAGGGTATGAGGTCAGTTGATTAGGCCACATTATGGAGGAGCAACGAGTACAATGAATACAGTAACAACTGAGACAAGCAAAAATAAGGAGCAATCTCCACCAATGACACAGATTTTTCCAAACCTGAATAGATACCATGACAAACCATAGAAATCACTGTGGGTCTCAAAGATGCTGCTGACTTGGATTGAAAAGAAAGGCAGACAAGGACTGATCGCTTTAGAGAGACCATTGAGCTTATAACCTATACATATGGACAAAGATCAATAGGTAATCGAATAAATTCTCTTTCTATATGTCTACGAAAATGTTCCATGCTTACCTGAGTGTTTTTCAAATTTGACGAATTAATAGCTTCAGCATAACTTAATGTAGTAGCTATTGAGCGAGAACTGCTATTATAACTAAGTATGAGGAGGCACTTGAAAGATAAAATTTGAGGAATTGAGAAAACCACTACTTATGATGATGATACCCCCTAACAATCAAGACTGGATGGTTGACGGTAAAGCATTAATAAAAGATTGAACAACATATTGATATAGGGAATGGAAGGAGAAAAGTTGAGGTGGCCAGCACAATATAAAGTGAGATTTGATGTTACATTTCCTTTAGACAAAAAGTTAGTTGTTATGTGCATATACCAAGTACGAAAAATAAATTGAAGGAATTTCCTGAGGACTAACCTTACTAGATCAAGTATAGAACATTTGATCTAAAAGGTTATGAAGAAAACCATCAAGCAAAGAAAGGATAAAGAAGATAATGACAAAGGATTCAACCATGACCTAGTAAGGGTACTCAGTTATGAATAAGAGACTTAATTAATGTGAATAGTGACATAGGCCTTTGGACGAGAACATTTGACCATGATGATGAATTAACCATAAAATATTTGACATGAGTGTGCATAAACTCTTCAAGGAGAAAAGCATTTGATGGCTTCAATATCTATGAAACTTGATGTATAGTTCGGATATCCTAATCGTAATATGAGATAGTATTAGTGATGGAGGATGCTACTTGAATTATTTTATTTCGAATATAATATGGGTTGAGGACCTAAGTTATAGTAGAAAAGCAACAGACAGTTAAAATTTGAAGTTAATCGAGGTTTTGCTGTAGGACACATGATAGCATATTAGCTATTGAAGTATCTTGGGGACAAATATAAAAGATCAGAAGCAAAGTTAGACACAATAGAAAAAATAAATAAATAAATGTAACCCGTTCTATTGGACACATACTAATGACATACAACCAACCATTAAAAGGAGACGTGGATGATGAAGAGATCACTAGATGGAAGACGAGGAAAAACGAGACTATCCCTACTATTCAAAAAGGACTATGAGAAATAAGATGATATGATCTCAAAAGAAGTATGGAGTAATTTATACATGAATAAAGAAGCGTGATCCTACGAGGAGACTATCCTATACATGATGAGAAAAGCATAGGCATCTAAGGATTTTGAGATAGATGAATTACAGCTAGAAACTGGTATTGTTAAACTAGCATGTATAGGAGTATGCATCAAAGTATGTAGCGAAAGCGGCCCTTAAAGGTAAGGCCTTGTAGAAGGAACAATAAAAATGATAAATTGAGGTTGAGCCTATATTTGATTCCTAAGGGAGAATGCATTCACCAAGAAGTTATCTAAGGGGGTAATAATGCAATGCCCGAGCAATTTATGCTAATTTTGCATCCATTTAACAAAAATGAACTGGACATTCTATAGGAAATGTACCATGTTAAATGTTTTACTTTATTTAAAATATTAAACAAAAGAATTTGTGAGAAAACTTAGTACCATTAGATTCTACTCGAAAAATGGAATCCAACACCTCAAAGAATGCCAAAAACTGAGTTCGTATGAAGAAGTTATGACCGTTTAAAGATTAGGGGCAATTTGGTAAATTGTATTTAAAAAATAAAAAAGGATGAAAATTGCAGGGGACTATTTTGATAACGGCACCCCCTGTCTTCTTCCTCTCAATTTCTCCAGAAACCCCCATTTTGCAGAGGTTTCCACCACTGCCAATGGCGGCACTGCCATTGGCAGCACCGCCATAGTATGGCTATAAAGCCCTATTTCCCTCCTCTTCGAATCGGGTTTTTCAGCTAATTGGGGCTGGGGTTTTCGGCAAAAACCGAAAAACCCTCCTTCGATTTTCCATGTGAAAAATAGCAATGGCCCGCTCATTCAGGCCGACCATTCCTTTTACCTGTCTCCCCATTCCCCTCTCTTCGCTTTTCCCCTTCTACCTCCGTTCTTGCTCGACATTGGGGTTTTTCTTTCCTCTTCCTCATGGTTTCTGGCAACCTAGGGATTCAAAGCGGAAAAAAAAAGGGTGCACCCACCGGCTATGGCACTCTCTAAGGTTTCCAAGTAAGACCCTTTTC
Source organism: Warburgia ugandensis (assembly GCA_035236585.1). Classification (NCBI taxonomy): domain Eukaryota; kingdom Viridiplantae; phylum Streptophyta; class Magnoliopsida; order Canellales; family Canellaceae; genus Warburgia; species Warburgia ugandensis. Next base: position 48,945,745 of record CP141133.1, on the reverse strand, counting down.
CCTCCTCTTTCTATTGCTCCTTACCCAGGCTGGATCCATGTCGGATCTGGTCATTTTTCTGGCTTGAAGATACCGAACTCGTGATGGGTTTGATAACCCATCGAAGAAGACAACCCAGGGACGCTAGGTGTGATGCGCTCCTTGGGGCTGTCCTCTCACGTGCACGCTGTGTGCGGGTGCAGTCTTAGGTTCAACCGGGACGCACGAACGCCCTGGGAGCCAAGGCACATCACGCTTGCATCAAAGATGCGTCTGCGTGACACCCTCCAGGGCGCGTCACTTGAGCTTTCATGTGCACGTGCGAACGCGGTCCCTGGCGTGGCCTTTGGGCACGCATGATGTGCAGGCATGGGTCCTAGTTCAACTAGGGCGTGCACACATCTTGGAAACCATGATGCACGGGGCTCGTATGGACAAAAGCTGGATTGTCCATGATGTTGTAACACTAAAAACCCAATTACGGAGGTTGTAGGATTTATGATTCGAAAGAACAATCGCGTCTGTATAAACGACATAGACCTAATGAGATTATAAAATTAGGATCAGAGGACAAATTATAGAGTCTAACCATTGAATAGTAGATCCATATCATAGGATCTAGCCTAACACTGTATTAGGCAAGGACCTAGGGACCCTAAAAGGCAAATCTAGCCATTAATCTAGCGATCTAATTTCTAAATAGATCAAAATTGATAAGGACTCCTTGTATCCATTCAGATCCAGGATTTTATAAATGAGACCTAGGGTCGGGTTGAGTAATGAAGGACGCGACTCCAGGAAACTTCGAGGTAGGTGCTCTATCGCTATTAGACTTTTAAAAAGAACCCGTGATTGTTTTGAGAATGCATGTTTTAAGTATAAGTTATATGACTTGTTTAGCATGACTTAATGAATTCAGCATGCATATGATAAATACATTATGCATAGACATGTTTTGCAAGCGATTGCATAAATTGCATGATTTGTGATTATTGAGTTTTGAAAAATTGCATGTCCTTGAGGGTTACCAAAAGACACTGGAGTGCCCAAAAGACGCTGGGTTGGCAGTTGTGAGGGACCCAAAGAAGACAGGTTTTGAAAAAGATGTTTTTGTTTGATTGATCGTATATGATTTGGGCTAGTAAGCTCGTGGACACTATGCTGAGAGGCTTGGGGTGGCCTCCCAGGCTCTATCACTATTTGGTGGAAAGGGTACCATGCCAAAAAAAAGGCATGTTCCTACATCGACTGCATGTGGTACAGGGGGCTACCACTAGTGTCACGGCACTAGGTCGAGGTGTCATATGCCCCATGGAGGCTATGACCGAGTGTCCCCAGGTACCTGGGGACCACACGACGAGGAGGTCATGGGCATAGTGGGCCCTATGTTTTTGAGGATTTACTTGCATTGCATATGGCATGACATGAGGTTGGTCGACCATACCATATATCCATGAGTTGGATTCAGTTGAGCATCTTATGCATATCATTATGTTTATGATATCTATGTTACTTTTGACTTGGATTATGTGATTCTTTAAGTCATCAGTATTCTAATTCGACAATGGTTTTTAATATCAATATTGAACAAGAGTGATCAAACATGCAAATGTTTTAAAGAGTATATGATTTTAAACATAGCATGCATTATAAAACTAGTAGTGATAAACTCCTACTGAGTATAGTGTATACTCACCCAATCCTTAACATTTTTCAGGATAGCTCCATTCATGAGTAGAAGACGCCTGAGGAAATGTTAGTGCTATGAGCAAGAAAAATCAAAAGGAGACAATTATGCATGTAAGTAAACACTCTACCCTTTGGACATGTATTTGTATTTATTTACAGTTGGGCTATGAGCTGTGACTGGATAAACCTAGGAAGAGATTTATGATTTCTAAAATTTTCAAAAACTACTTTGGTTGTTGTTAAAGCAAATGACACTCGGGGTTTTCAAAATGAGTTTAAAACAAAAGATTTTCCGTTGCATTGCATTGTTTTCATAAAATGGTTTCCAAATAGGGATGCATCCCGCCTTAGGAATTAGAACCATGCAAGCAAGTTTCCTAAGCTATCAAGGAAAGCTAAAAAGAGCCAAGCCATTCAAGCCTTGACCTGAAAGGACTTAGCCACTCAAGCCATCAAGCACTGGGCCATCAAAGTGAGCCACTAATCTACATGAGAGCCATGCCACATGGAATTACACAATTGAAGAACTTTTAGAAGCAATTCTCCTATGTTAAAAAAAAAGTGAATTTTAAGGGATAATTAGGAGTTTGCAGGAGATTAGTACATGGTTAGATATGGATGCATAGGTAGATCAATCAAAAGAGAAACCATATCCAATTTCCTTATCTTTCCCTCTCTTTTTCTCTCACTTTTGTTACTCTTTCCAACCCACCACATCACACACTTAGAAAGGGAAGGAGGTCCATGCCACCTTCCTTGAAATGTGGCACTTCCCCCATCTAAATCCATCCATTCCACCAACTCCACCTTCTAATTTCATTCACCACTTAACTAGCTCACCTTCCTATCACTTTCCTCCATCTTTCCTATCTCTTTCCACATTCTTTCCATCCCATCTTGCAAGACACCTTAATGAAAGGGATTCCATGCCACATCCCTATAAAAGGTAGCACCTCCTTCTCCGTTTGCTTATGTTTAGAAAGTCCACCTCATTCTACCTTCTAATCTTCTATCTCCAATCAACCACCTAACTTTCCTACCTAGAGTCCTAGTTCTAATTCTCTTCTTTCTTCCTAGGATAGGATCTTACCAAATTGGAGAGTAAAAACCCTATATAAGCACTTATGAAGTCCCATGCATAATTCAAGCAGAGGGGGTGCTTTTAGTGTAGATTTAATATTACTCACAAGTGCATGAATCAACATTGTAACTTGCATGAGAGAGAGAGAGAGGTTGATCTAATGAGGAATCTTACAAATTTGTATGTTGGATGGATCTTATTTAAAATGCTTAGTTTCAGCCAAAGAGAGAGATTGAATTGGATTTGAATTCAAACTAGGAAGGTAAATGATAAAAGAGAGGAAATATGCGTAAAACTAGAAACTACAATTAAAAGAAACCTTTTAAAATTAAAGATATGTAGTACAATTAAAATTTTACATGCATACAATAAAGGAAAACTAGTGCAAACCTAGAATGAATGAAACTAAGCAACTTAACTTAAGGAAACTTACTAAAAAGGAAAGTTTCTTAATATAACACTTTCTTAATTCTAAAAATTTCTAAAACCAAATTAAGAAACTTTATAAAAATAAATTAATATGAAAAAAAATTAGTAGTTTCTAAACTAAGATTAAACCATAAACAAAGCAAGAATCTAAAGAGAAATCATCAAATCCCATGCACATGATCCATGGGATGGTGCGCATGGTTCATGGGATGAAAATCACCAAAAATTTAATAATAAAAAGCTAACTAATATGAAATATAATCAAAATACTTAATGAAAAACCTAAAAATCTAAATGGGTTTTGAAGGAATCAAGAAAATAAGATGAATAAGGTGTTATAAATTAAGCATGAAGGTTGAATGGAAAATTTCCAGATTTCATGCACTTATGAACTTCAAATCTAACCAAGAATGGTAAGCAATTGAACTAACCATTTTGATGCAAGTTAATAATCAAGATCTAAATTAATTCAAACTGAAAACAAGCATAAACAATAGTCCTCAAAGAACTTCATTAATTGAATGCCAAAGTACATCAAATATAGTACTCATTACACATAGATTAGAACATGAAAAATACGCACTCTTCCCACACTTCAAATTTGTTTCAAAATCAAACATCCAAGATACTAAAATGCTCTCAAACTAAAATAAGAGGACATGTAAGTGAAATCTAAGAGTGAATTCAAGAGAAATATGGCTGGAATTATGGGGCTAGTTAAGGCCAAAAACGCCTAGAACTAGTTCCAAATTCAAGCTAAAAGAACATGGAATTCAAAGAGGAAGATAAATGATTCAAAATTTTCCTTCTATTGGATGTCACTACTAATGGGGAATTAACTTGTATCTTTGATGAATAAGCAAGAAAAATTAAGAAATTGGAAGCATAGACCCATGGGAAAGCTAGGAGGAGTTATGAGTGTGAAAGCAAAATCAAAACAAGGAAACAAAGCAAGAAGATAAAGCAATGAAACAAAGTACTATCCTAGAATTAAAGCATAAAAACAAAGGAAAAATACTTAAAATTCCAATAGAAATCAGCCTAAAATAAATCCAAAGTCCAAGGCTCCAAAGATCACCAATCTAGACTACAACTTTTCAAGGTTTTGTTACCAAACCTCTACTTTAAGAAAATGTCAAATCTATTGGGATTTTATAGATTTTTGGGTTTCCAATTAAATGATTCTTATTCTAGTAAGAGAAAGTGGATCTAGATCTAGGGTTTTAATGAGAGAAAGTTAGGTGGAGAGATGAGGTGGAGAAATAACGTAAGCAAGTGATGTCATGGTTGTTGCCATTTAATTAGAATAGGGGGAGATGTCACCTTCTTGGGAAGGTGGCTTGGAGCTCCTTCTCTTCTAATTACATGGTATTTTGGTTCTTGGAAAGAGGGAAAAACATAATAGAAAATGGTTTGAAAGATTGGACAGATCTAGGGTTTTGATGTGCTTTGATTTCAAGTAGATATATAGGTTTCCTAATTAGGAAACTGCTTAAGATGCCAACTAAGCAAGGGGTAGGCATCACCTTCTTAAGACGGTTGCTCCCTCCTAAAGTAAAAAGTTTGGAAACCCTAGTTACATGGGTGGAAAGGATGGAAAATGGAAAGTGGAGTGGGATTTCTCTCATGATTGGTCCACCTATACATGACCGTCTTGCATTTTACAAATATCTCTCAAAACCTTCCAATTATCTCTTGAAAATCACACTTATTAGCATGGTATAATTGCTTCAATTGATCCTCCAATTGTGTGACTCCATGTGGCATGGCTCCCATGTGGCTTGATGGCTTGAATGGCTAAGTCCTTTGGCTTCAAAGAATGAATAGCTTGGCTTCCTTAGGTGTCCTAGTTAGACTAAGAAACCTCATATATGGCTCAATTTCTCAAGCAAAGGTGATGAAAATGTATGACTTTTTGCATGGACCATTCTAGTCACCTTTGATGCTTCCCATTCATTTCTTACTTGTCCTAGGATAATTTTTAGGACTGCTGCAACACAATAGGACATGATTTTCTTTTTTTATTGGTGGACCCTTCATGTGCGGAGACCCAAGTCCCTAACAGGGGTGCATCGCCTCTTGCACCCCTGATGAGCCAACCATATAGCTCAACCCATGAAAAACTTTGTGAAGTGCAATATAGGTTGTTGGATCATCTTCTCATTTCTTATAAAAAAATTAAAAATACCTAATTAAATCCTAAAAAATTATGACCATTCACATACTCTAGATTAGTTCATGAATCTACAAAATATCAAACTTTTAAATTATTAGGTCAGAAATGCATGTGTTACAAGTTTTTGAAAAAAAGAAATTCTTAAAAATAACACTATATTTTATAATGCAAGGGCTACTAATTGGGTACTGTTTTACACAAAATTGAACACTTATTAGTTTCTAACTCCTTAAAATGAAGCACATCAACTTGGAGGTACTCTTAGAGCTTTGTAAGTCAACATCTAGGCTTCTTTTCTTATTTTCTGCACCTTTTCCTTTCTATGCTTCTTTAATTTTCAAATTATAAGTTTAGGTCAGTACCTTGCTTTAATTTTCTCAATTCCATTGTTGGGTATTTCTTTCTTTGTTGTTTATGTTTCATATGCATAATTCCTCTTTGATCTCCTTTCACCCTTGTTTTCACTTCGCTTAATTTTCATGCTTAATTCTTCAATATCAAAGTTATCTTTTCTTTGGTAGTGATAACCAAGAGAATAGTGGCTTTGGCTCTTCTTTTTCCTTTCATCTTTTCCTTATTTCCCACTTAGACCATATCTTCGTGCTCTTATTCTATTGATTTCCTTTTCTGTTTCACGCACATGATATATGAGATTAGTTTAAGATTATTGGAGTGTGTTTAAGATTTAATTTGGAACAAATTATATGAAAAAGTGTGCAATTTTCAGGTTCATTCCTCCATGCACATGCTCATAATTGGTGTATCAATTTTAATCCAATAAAGTTTATTGCAAGTCCCTAGTAAAACATGCAAAAAATCATGAAAGCTAAAATGGTTTCCATTTAGCGGATGCAACAAACCCTTAAACACCTAGGTTTATCCCTAGTGGACAAGTTAGACCTCATGAGAATTTGCAGTGAATATACCCATAGAATTCTCAAAATTTTTACAAAAGTCCTTTATTTGTATGAGAAAATTTTCTTCTATTTAGCTTGTATTGAATGCCTAATTTTAGCTTACTACTAAAGATGAACAAAAAGGTTTAAAATCTTACCTTTATAGTAAAGATATCCCATTATTTTATTAAACTTCGAAAAGTGAGTGTGTGCTATAGCTAATATATAATTATCAATTTCCAAGTCAAATATAGCCTAAATTATCATTCAAATATATACCTTAACATCAATTCTCACAGGGTATACTTTGTGACAACCCCAATTTTTATGAATATAATTAAATTATTAAAAATTAAAAGCTAAAATTTTAAAAGTGGTACTAGAACTTTGAGTCCCAGAAAAATTCATTTTATAAAAATAAAATCAAGACTTAAAACTTGAATATTTGTCATGTACTCCAAGAACTGATTAGAATGACTGTAAGAACATCAAATTCTAAGTTTAGATGAAAAATCCTTACTTTTCTCTATTTTTATGAGTAAAAGGGTAAAATAGTAATTTTACTCATAACCAAGACCTAAGACAATAATATTTAGAATGTACTCAAAAATATGATTCCAACACGACTAAGTACTCTCAATTCTGAGTTCGGGATAATAAAACGGATTTAGAATGGATTTAAGGAAATCAAGAGCATTTATAGAATATATGTTAGACACTTACAAAACTTATTAACTGTCTGGTAAGTGTACATGTTGATTGAAGAAAGCAAATTTTAGGGTCATATAAATTTTATGGATGATATGGAATTTGAACCAACAAAGGTGAAATATGATACTAAAATATGAAATGACAATGACGATTAGAGAAATTTATCTCTTACTAATTGTATAACATAAGGACATTCTTTTAGTGTGATCTTACCTTTGATTACATAAACCCTAAAGAGTTTATGATAGATTGTTGAGAATTGAAGAATATATGGTAAATTATGGAGTCTTAAAGGCTTGAGAGTGGATGACTACAAAGTCAATATGGACTCTTTTAATTGGAATTATCAAGAATACTTCAAATAAAGGGTTAGTATGATATGAAAAAGTTATGAGGTATGCTTGAAAGTAGCATGAGGAAATACATAATATATAAATTTTGAAACCAATGATATATATATATATATATGAAGGGAAAGAGATAAATATTATCAAGGATTGTAAGAATTTTTAGAATATTGTTCTAAATATGAGAAAGAGATAACAAAAGAGGATAAGGAATATGTATGAAGATTTAAATGACATCATCTTGGAAGGAAAAATGTAGAAAGTCAAGTATTGTGAATAAAATGGCAAAAAAAGTGTTACAAAAACAACAGATAGGATGAGAATGAGGGAAGAATCATTACAAGGAAACTATTATTCAATGATAGAATTTGAAAAGAAATTGTTGATAGAAAGAAATAGTAAAGAAGTATGAATTTTTAGAACAAAAATGAAGTAATTACTTCCAAATATTGGAAGATTGTTACAAAGAACAATAGTTGAAATTATATAATCCAATCAATATGTCATTCTGGTAGATAATCTAAGGACAATACATATTAGAAAAGATATTCGAAACTTGTATAAGTTGAAGAGGATTGAGGATGAGCAATAGAAGTTAGAATGGAAGAAAAACTATGAAGTATTGAAAGATTGGTGAAAATGAGGAGTAGAAATTTAGATTTTGAAACAAAAGGATAACTCAGTTAAGAGTTATTAATCCTTTTGGAAAGTCTAGCAAGAATCAGCTTAAGTGAATAATGCATTAGCAAGGTTAGTCATGTGTGAACATTTTAATATGTCAATAGATGAACCAACCATGTGATTTACACCTTTGAGGAGAAGGTAGTACAAGAAATGAATGAAAGGAAATAGGATTTTCTTAAGTGGCAAGGCCACATGTATAAATCTATGAAAGAGCTATGAAAACTCATAAGTAAGTTAATATCCTAATTTCGAGGACAAAATTATTACAAGGAAACTATTATTCAATAGAAGAAAATAGTAAAGAAGTATGAATTGTAGAGTAGGAATGAAATAATCAATTCCAATTTGGAAGATTGTTACAAAGAATAATAGTTGAAATTATAGAATCCAATCAATATGTCATTTTGATATATTGTCTAAGGACTATACATATTAGGAAAGCTATGTCAAAACTATGTATGTTAAAAAGAAATGAGGATGAGCAATAGAATTTAGAATGGAAGAATATGAAGTATTGAAAGATTGGTGAAAATGAGGAGTAGAAATTTAGTATACCAGTCAAGTGAAATAGAAGGTTTTGAAGCAAAAGGATAACTTAGTTAAGAGTTATTAATCCTTTTGGAAAGTCTAGCAAGAATCAGCTTAAGTGAATAGTGCATTAGCAAGGTTAGTCATGTGTGAGCATTTTTATATGTCAATAGATGAACCGACCATGTGATTTACACCTTTGAGGAGAAGGTAGTATGAGAAATGAATGAAAGGAAATAGGATTTCCTTAAGTGGCAAGGCCACATGAGTAAAGCTATGAAAACTCATAAGCGAGTTGATATGCAAATTTTGAGAATGATATTATTATAAGGGGGGAAGATTGTAACAACCCCAATTTTTATGACTATAATTGAATTATTAAAAATTTAAAAGTAAAAATTTCAAAAGTGGAACTGGAACTTTGAGTTCTAGGAGATTTCATTTTTTATAAAAATAAAATTAAGACTTAAAACTTGGATATTTGTAATGTACTCGAAAAACTAAATAGGATGACTATATGTACGTCAAATTCTGAGTTCGGATGAAAAATCCTTATTTTTCTCTATTTTTAAGTATAAAAGGGTAAAATGGTAATTTTACTAATAACTAAGACCTAATATATCAAAATTTGGAATGTACTCAAAAATACGAATCCAACACCAGTAAGTATGCTCAATTTTGAATCCAGGAGAATAAAATGAATTTTTCTTCATAAATGGGCATAATGATCTTTTCACACCTCCGTGGGGCCCACAAAGGGATCCAACGGCCATAAAACATTTCATCATGAGTCAACCCACTACCAGCTACTAGTGGAGAGGGAGGTGGTAGTAATATTCCAATGGTTGGATCTCTGAAAAAATCAAAATGAAGGTCAAGCACAGTATTAATTCCATCTCCAGCAAGTTCTATGCCTTTTTTCGGCCAATCTAACAAATGGAACAAGATCTAGAACTATTGAATATCTTCAGGATGATGGGATATTCAAAAGCCCCATAGTCCTAGACCTTCTCCGGAAACAAAACTAGAGAAATCAAGGACTGTATGCATTATCTGGAAGCTAGGTTTCTTGCACCAGTAAATCTCTCCTCTAGTGAAATTCCTTCACCTAACCAGCATAGGTTGGCCCCCTTCACCCTCTGTTTTCATTTCCGGCATCTCTTGGGTGTTTTTCGGCCACCAAAAGGTCTTCGCCAGACGTTGATCTATCAGAGACGATGGATCCAGCTTGGATGGTGGAGATCTAATCATAGACATCTTAGATGAATCTTATGAGCCGTTGGATGATTTCCTGGGGCCCAAAAACCCCAAGAGATGAAATCTGGGGTTTTGATCATAACAGATGGAAGAGATCCGATGATGGGCAATCGGCAGTTCAGATCTAGACCTCTCGCCAGTCCAGATCTGGACCTTCTCACCTATCACTGGTCACCTATCCTTGGTGATGGGTAATCCTAGGTGATAAGGGCATGTCGACCATCCATTTTGTCATTTTCTGTTGGAATGATCTCAGCCGTCCAAATTTTTAACTAAAACCTTATTTCTTCAATTAAGAGCTTAATTTAGCTTTGATTTTAGATCTGATAGTGTTTATAGATTCCTTGTCACTTGTAGAAGTTACTAAACTCATAAGATTTGTGTTTTTAATAGTATTTATTTGTGATAATTAGTAAAATCCGTGCCAATGGTATTGGATCATGATCAAGATGACTTTAAAATGGACATTTGAACTGATAGATGAGTTTGGGAGGTCTTAAAAACCTAAGGATCATGATTATAGTAAAATTTCTATATCTCTAGATCAAGAAATTAAACAAAAATAGTAAGATCAAATATAACCCTTAAAATGGGCTGAAATCTTAGAATCCAAATTCTGATCTCAATTTAACTCCAAATTGAGATAAAAAAGTTGGCTTGGATTCCTCTAGATGAGGAGAACCTACTGAACCAATAAAATCATAAGTTTAATTCATTAAATGTTCTGAATTTAAGTAGATCAGTGTACTAACATCCTTGATCTACAAGATCTAGGATGATTAGACGATTGAAATTAGTTTGGATGATGATATAATGATATAATAACTTAAATAAATGGGTTGGATGTAATTGAATTGGCAGATCTTAAGAGATATAGCCTTAAAAGTAGTAAAATCCATAAAAATGAATGGTAGTCTCCTTTTCATCGCGTGTGATCTTTTCATCTGCAAAGACGGATCGTCGATTGGAAATTGATTGGTCCACGAAATTGTGATCACAAGCTTGGTTATGCATAGGGAAAATTGAGACCTTAACATCCGACCGTTAAAAATGTAATCGAGAGGTAAATTCAGGTCAAATATAACTCAAAGTAACCATTGTTGATGAATTATCTCAAAAATAACTAACCAATTATGAATAAATTGATGGGAGATCCCATCTGGCTGTCCAATATTCGATCAAAGAATATCGAATGTTGGGAAAGGATATCAGACCATGAATTATGGCTAAAAGCATTGAATTGTGAAATAACTTACCTAAAATGTTGGAAATTGAAACTTCTAGAGGTACGCGCTTGATCTAGACCTTCGATGTGAGACTAATGGTGTTGATCCAATTGGATAGCAACCAATTGGTGTGCAAATCCTTGATCTAGATATATGAGGTTAGATTAAGAAGATGGTGAATGTAGAACTAGAAGTGATTATAGAAAATGGCATGAAACTTTGAAATTTACTTAGAACTTGTATTTGTTGCAGAGGTTTGAGAGCAATGTGAATGGTTCTAGCTGTAGAACTTTGAGTTGTACTTTGAGAGAGAGTAAGGACCCTGAACCCTTGCATTCCTTAAATTCTTGTTGATCTGTTTTCTTGAAATTGACCTTGTGCATGTGTAGAATGAATATTTTGTCACCTTGGTTGAATGGATGATAGAAATTGTAATGGTCAAGTTATAGTTTGATTTACTATGCTTAACTGCTATAATGATGCAAACTGTTATAAAATGGTCAAGCCCAAGATAGTAAGCCCTAAGGGCCGCCCGGTAAGCTATGATGATGCCTTCCAAGATGGTAAACCCTGAGGGAAAGGGCTACCTGGTCGCTTGTAGCTAAGGTGAAGCTACCCAAGATGGTAAATCCTGAGGAATGGACTGTAAGGTATTGAGCCTCCCAAGATGGTAAACCTTGAGGGAAAGGGCCGCCTAGTAAGCTATGGTGACGCCTTCCAAGATGGTAAACCCTGAGGGAAAGGGCTACCTTGTCGCTTGCGACTAAGGTGAAGCCATCCAAGATGGTAAATCCTAAGGAATGGACTGTTAGGTATTGAGCCTCCCAAGATGGTAAACCCTAAGGGAAAGGGCTGCCTGGTTCTATGGAATCATGGTGGAGCTACCCAAGAGGGTAAACCCTGAGGGATGAGCTGCCAAGTATTGAGCCTCCCAAGATGGTAATTCCTAAGGGAAAGGGTTGCCTAGTCTTTTGGGATCATGGTGGAGTTGTCCAAGATGGTAAACCTTGAGGGAAAGGGTTGTCTGGTTGATTTCGACTAAGGTGGAGCCACCTAAGATGATAAATCCTCAGGGAACCTGACTTTGGCGCTGCCCAAGATGATAATCCTTGAGGGAGATGATGCTAGGCATGTTTAATATTACTAAGAAAATCATTACTGAGCATGCAGCTTTGTTGGATGTAACGCTTATGGTTTGCATTTAACTTTAGAATAAGGTCCATAACTTAGTCACTCATCTACTGAATGTCCTGTGGTTGCACATGAAAGGGAAAATTCTTATGGGGTGTGCTTGTTTGCATGCTATGGCTGCCTTACTTGATAGTGCATGCTAACTACTTTGTAGATGACCAATTAAAAAATGGAATTGAATGCTTGTGTTGTATTGAATGTGCTTTTGAGCATAGCAACGAGAATGATTGGATATGCATGGGTTTAGTTCTTTTCTCTTATTGGGCTTCGCAGCTCATTGTATTATTTTGCAGGTACTAGTCAAGCTGAGAAAAGAAAGGGGGTTGAGTGAAATGAAGAAAGCTTGATTGAAGATGTAACATTTTGAATTGTATATATATGTATATATGTTCTGACACTGAATACAAGTCATATCTCATTTTTTACCATGATCCTTATGCATCCTATGGGTTTTATTTTCTTTGATAGGGCATGTATGAGACCCACTTAAACTCTTGGTTGGTAAGCAGGTGTTAGTAATGCATCATGATAGATAGTATGGAGACAGAGTCTCCCTTAAAGGATTCATAATTGTTGTGTTGTCTATCAGGTGAACCGCATCGCATGCATTAAATGCATAAGTCTGAAAAACAGGGGAGACTCTACCGAAATTTCGATAGGACTCGGTTGTTAAAGGAGAAAAAAATTTACTAGTAAACTGTGACTTGCATAGGACAAGAGCACCTAGCTCTCTCAACACTTCTGTTGTGATATAAATTATGAAAAAAAAAAAGCAAGGCCATGTAGGCCTAGCTCGGCCAATTATTAGGGTTGATTAAGCCTAATCGTGGCCCGGGGGATTGGGGATGTGACAACTTGGTATCAGAGGACGGCGGTAGATCAATGGTGGTGAACATCTTTTATTATTGCTTGAGATCATCAAAATTTGAATGTTTTGTGCCTTCTAAAAGTAAACTTGTTGATTGTTGACTACTTTCAGCATGGTTAATAAGTGACTAACCCTTATTGTTGATGTTGTGAAGGGCATAGTCATGGTGGAGACTAGGAGTGATGACTCGAGTTCTTGAAGGCCAGCATTGCATGCAAGTGATCCAGTCCAGGACGCCATAGGACAGATGGCCTAGGCAATTGCTGATACCATTGGTAGGGTAGCAAGAGGTCAGCCCTCAGCTGCACTCGTCCCTAGAGCTCCTAGAGAGAGCATAAGCAGGGAAACACTTGCCTTGCGAGAGTTTAGGAAGTTGGGGCCACCCAACTTTGATGGGATGTCAGATCCCATTGAACAAGAGGATTAGTTAGAGTAGATACAAAGGATCATCGAGGCACAAAAAATCGACGAAGATCTTAAGGTACGGCTGGCTACATTTCAGTTCACTGGTGAGGCTATTCACTGGTGGCGGGTGGCAAGAAGTGTTAGAGCCGATGAGGAGTGGACTTGGGAGCTTTTCAGAGAGGCCTATTTAGCAAAGTACTTTCCTAGTGCTCAAAGAGATGCTAAAGTGGCTGAGTTTTTGAGGCTCACGCAACATGACATGACTGTAGGATAGTATGTTGCCAGATTTGATCAGCTGGCATGATATGCATCATTGATGATCCCCACTGCTAAGGATAAGGCCTATCACTTCATGTAGGGCTTAAAATCCTCTATCCGACAGTGCTTGGTACCTTTCAAGTTGGAGGACTATGCTGAGGCTGTAGATAGAGCACAACTGATTGAGCAGGATCAAGGAAGAGAAACCAGTGCATCTGAGTTTAAGAAGAGAAGTTTTGGGAAATCTCACTGGCAGGTTAGCAAGGATAAGAGGAGGAAGGGTATTCTCCTCAGGCACAGAACACACAGGCACGTTCTCTATCCCTTGGAATGGCCAATAAGACATGTTATGGTTGTGGACAAGAGGGCCATTTCAAGAGAGATTGTCCTAAGCAGAAAGCCACGCAAGGCAGTGTGCAAAGTAGCAATAGACCACGTCCTTAGGGTAGGCCACCAGCACAGAGGGCAGATGCACCATTTAGAGGAGTACCTTATGTCTCTGAGCAGAGGACACAGGGCAGAGTCTACGCATTGACACAGCCAGACACCCCGCCTGACCGCTTAGTTATCAAAGGTACATTTTTGTTGTTTCACACTTGGGTTAGAGCATTGTTTGATTCGGGTGCAACACATTCTTTAATTTCATCCTTAATTGTTCATGATTTAAGCATGGAAAGAGAACCATTGGATTCAGCATTGTAAGTTGAGTTGCCTATAGGGATGAGCATCACCTCCAATAGAGTGTGTCAAAATTGTGATATTGACATGGTACGTCATAGGGTGAGGTTTGATCTGGTGGTAATAGACATTACTCCATATGATGTGATTGTGGGCATGGATTTTTTGTTTGAGTACCGTGCCATTATTGATTGCAGTCGAAGGAGGGTTGACTTTGTCCTACCTAGTGGAGTTCATTTTTATTTCTCCGCCATAAAAGATTATAACTACCCACAAGTTCATGTTGGTTACAAATGCCAGAAAGACTATGGTGGGTGGATGGAGAGCATGGTAGGGCGTGATGATGTTGATGCTGACATTGAATCTATGCCAATAGTAAGAGAGTTTGTTGATGTTTTCCCTAACGAGTTGCCAGGATTACCTCCAAGGAAGGAGGTCCACTTCGCTATTGAGCTTTTACTCGGAGTTTCTCCAATTTCAATCGCTCCTCACCGCATGGCACCTGCTGAATTACAAGAGTTGAAGGTGCAGTTGGAGGAGTTGCAAGGCAAAGGTTTCATTCGGTCTAGCACGTCACCATGGGGAGCCCCAGTGTTGTTTGCAAGAAAGAAGGATGGCACATTGCGGCTATGTATTGACTATCGGCAACTGAATAGAGTGACGGTCAAGAATAAATACCCCTTGCCGAGGATTGACGACCTATTTGATTAGTTGAGGGGATCTAGGTGGTTTTCCAGGATTGACTTGTGATTTGGATACCATTAGCTATGGGTGCGAGATGAAGATGTCCCTAAGATGGCATTCAGGACGCGATATGGTCACTTTGAGTTTGTCGTGATGCCTTTTGGGTTGACAAATGCTCCAGCAGCCTTTATGAGCCTCATGAATCGAATCTTTCTCCCATATTTGGATCAATTCATTGTCGTGTTTGTGGATGATATGTTGATATACTCAAGATCTAAGGAGAAGCATGAACAACACTTGTCTATTGCATTGCAAATGTTGAGGGAACATCAGTTGTATGCGAAACTTAGCAAGTGTGAGTTTTGGGCATCCAAGGTGAATTTTCTTGGGCATGTAGTTTCTGGTGATGGGATTGCTATCGACTCGTCAAAAATAGAAGCCGTGCTGAGTTGGGAAAGACCAAGGAACATAACCGAGATCAGGAGTTTTCTCGGGCTGGTAGGTTATTATAGGAGGTTTGTGAAGGATTTCTCACAGATTGCAGCATCCATGACAAGACTTACGAAAAAGGGTGTGGTATTTGAGTGGGATGATTCATGTGAGCAGTCATTTCAGGAGTTGAAGAAAAGATTAACCTCGGCACCTGTGCTTATCATTCTTGAGCGAGGTGTCGGTTATGCGGTGCACTGTGATGCTTCAAACTTAGGACTAAGATGTGTCCTAATGCAAGAAGGAAGAGTAGTGGCTTAAGGCTCTTGTCAATTGAATCCAAATGAGAAGAAATACCCTACTCATGACTTAGAGCTGGCAGCGGTGGTGTTTGCATTGAAGCTTTGGAAGCATTATTTGTATGGTAAAAGGTTTTATGTCTTTACCGACCATAAAAGCTTAAAGTATATATTCACTCAGAAGGATTTAAATCTGAGGCAGATCAGATGGGTTGAGTACTTGGAGAACTTTGATTTCACACTTCAATATCACCCAAGAAAAGCAAATGTTGTTGCAGATGCACTAAGTAGGAAGTCTGGAGGTTTGATGGCTGGACTTCAAGGTTTTAGATGGAAGGTGCGTGAGTCATTGACCGAATATGACTTGCACATCGATTCATCTGAAAGGGGTGCATTTTTGTATCAAATGATTGTTCAACCTTCTATAGTACAAGAAGTATTGCAGGCATAGAAGGATGATGAAGAGGTTAAGAGTATTAAAGCCCGAATAGAAGAAGGTGAGAGCGTTGAGCATTGGACCGTGGACTCTTCTAATGGGGTACGATATTTGAGTAGGTTGATGGTCCCTCCAGTTGATGAGGTTAGGAGAGGATTGATGAGTGAGGCACACTGGTCTAAATTTTTGATACATCCCGGTAGTACGAAGATGTATCATGACCTTATGAGACACTTTTGGTGGAAGGGTATGAAGAAGGACATTGCTGAATTTGTTGCCCAATGTCTGACTTGTCAATAGGTTAAAGCAGAACATCAAAAACCTGCAGGGTTACTACAGCCATTGCCAGTGGCGGAATGGAAGTGGGAGCACATTACCATGGATTTTGTGGTAAGTCTTCCACGTAGTAAGGTTGGAACAGCATTTGGGTGATTATGGATAGACTGACCAAGTCAGCACACTTCTTGCCAGCGAAGGTTAGTGATTCATTCGAGACATTGAGTCAGTTGTAGGTACGTGAGATTGTAAGGTCACATGGGGTACTTGTATCCATTGTGTCAGATAGAGATTCGAGGTTTACTTCTCGGTTCTGGAAGAGTTTACAGCAGGTGATGGGTACAAGGTTGACTTTTAGCTCGACATTTCATCCCCAGATAGATAGGCAATCTGAGATAGTGATCCAGGTGCTTGAAGATATGTTGAGAGCTTGTGTGTTAGAATTCCAACAGAAGTGGGCCGAATATTTACCTTTAGTGGAATTCTCATATAACAACAGTTTCCAATCTAGCATAGGGATGGCACCACTTGAGGCGCTATATGGTAGGCTGTGTTGATCCCCAATTTGTTGGGCAAAGGTTGGTGAGACATCATTACTAGGCCTTAAGGTAGTAAGAGAAACCATAGAAAAGGTAAAGCAAATCAGGTAGCGGTTGTTGACGGCTCAGAGTAGGACTAAGAGCTATGTTGATCGAAGGAGGCGGCCTTTGGAGTTTGAGGTAGGAGATTATGTGTTCTTAAAGGCTCGAACAAGACCAGGAGTGACACGTTTTGTAATGACTCCAATTTTGTAACATTAAAATCCCAAGTTAGCAATGAAAAGTTCAGTTTTTGAAGATAAGGGTATTTTGGTCATTTCACTATTCACCTTGATTGAACCCAAAAATTTAGTCCTAAAAATGGTACCATTAGGTGCATCTCAAAAAAAGGAATCCAACAAGACCAAAATCACCCAAAACAGAGTTAAAATGAGCAAGTTATGGCCCTTTGAAGTTTAGGGGCAAAAATGTAATTTTCATTAAAAAATGGATTTAGCCTGCAAAACACAGGGTCCATTTTGATACGGGCACCCCCTTTCTTCAACCTCCTAGAGGGTTCTAGAATGGCGGTGATTGGAGGAGAAATCACCACCATTCTGGAGGTTTCTCTATCGCCATTCAAGGGCAGTGAGAGCCCCCTCCAGAACCCTCTCATAGCTCCATAAATAGAGCTCTTTGGCCTCTCTAATGGCAGCCCAAAAGCTTGAGAAAAACCCATTTTGGAGAAGCAACCAAGAGGAGAAACATGGAGAAAAATCGAGCAACGAGTCAGGTATGCCCAAGATCCCTCAAATCCCGTCTTCACATTAGTCCTAGGCTCAGTTTTCCTAAGCTTTTGCATGAAAAATCATGCAAAAATGGGCCATGGAGAGTCACAAAGGACCCAGGGATGATCCCTAGGCCGCCCCCATTCCCCAACAAATAGAACACTCCACCTTAGACGAAACATGTCGTTCGCACTCGAGAGAAACCAGCGGATGCGCCCACAATTGAAAAAGGCAGGCGGGAAATCCAGCGCATCTGTAGATGCGCCCGCTGGGACGCATGCTACCGTGCAACACACTAGCATTTTGGGATTTCCACCTCTTAAAGGCCCTTATGTACATATCATACTAAAAAGCTTATAACTTGAGATCTAGAGCTCCGATTGAGGCACCGCAAAAGGCGTTGTGTCCGTGTCGACAATACGGACACACCCAAACTATAAAATCCCTAATCAAGGCCCAATATAAGGTGGGAACAACCCTCAGAATAGGATAGTGGTGCATGGCCACTAGACTTTTGAAAAACTGATGATACCAAGGCCCAATTAGGACCTTAGGACACCCATAGGCATGGGGATGAACCCTTAATGCCTAAGTAATAAGACCAACCACTCTAAAACCTATAAAAGGTAGGGCAAACTAACCTTGATTCCCCAAACCATGTTCAGGAGCATACAAGGACAAAGGGGTTAGCGCGACCTAGCGAGGTAGGTGCTCTATCGCTACTAGACTTTTAAAAAGAGCCATGATTGTTTTGAATGCAAGATTTAAGTATACGTATATGACTTGTTTAGCATATAAATGAATTCAGTATGCATATGATAAATACATTATACATAGATATGTTTTGCAAATAATTGCATATACATTATGCATAGATATGCTTTGCAAATAATTGCATACATTGTATGATTTGTGAGCATTGAGTTCTTGAAAAATTGCATGTCCTTGAGGGTTACCAAAAGACGCTAGAGTGCCCAAAAGACGCTAAGTAGTCAGTTGTGAGGAACCCAAAGAGGACAGGTTTTGAAAAAGAGATGTTTTTGCTTGTTTGATCGTATACGATTTGGGCTAGTAAGCTCATGGGCGCTATGCCAAGAGGTTGGGGTGGCCTCCCAGCCTCTACGACTACTAGGTGGATTGGGTACCACGCCCAAAAAGGGCATGTCCTTACGTCAACTGCATGTGGTACAGGGAGCTACCACTGGTGTCACGGCACTGGGTCGATGTGTCATATGCCCCGTAGAGGCTATGTGACGACCCGGGTTTTCTCATGCATTTTTCAATGCAATACCTAATTTCCTAAGGCGGGATGCATCCCTATTTGAAAACCATTCTATAAAAACCATGCAATGCAGCGGAAAACCTTTAGTTTTAAACTCATTTTTTAAAACCCCGAGTGTCATTTGCCTTCACAACAACCAAAGTAGTTTTTTGAAAAACTTCAGAAATCATAAATATTTTTTCCCAGGTCTTTCCAGTCACAGCACACAGCCCAACTGTAATTAAATACAACTTCATGTCCAAAGGGTTGAGAGTTTACTTACATGTATAACTTTCTTCTTTTTGATTCACTTGCTCGTAGCACTAATATCTCCTGAGACGTCTTCTATTTATGAGTGGAACTATCCTGAAAAATGTTGAGGATAGGGTGAGTATATACTATACTCAGTAGGAGTCTATCACTACTAGTTTTATAATACATGCGATGTTTTAAAATCATATGCTCTTTCCAAAACATGTGCATGTCTGAATACTCAAGTTCAATATCGACATCAAAATCCATTGTCAAACTAAAATACTAACGACTTAAAGGATCGTATAATCCAAAATCGAAAGTATCATATATATCATAACATCATGATATGCATAATATGCTTTATGGAATCCAACTCATGGATCTCTAGTATGGTATGGTCGACCAACCTCATATCATGCCATATGCAATGCACATAAATCATCAAACCATAGGGTCCACTATGCCCACGACCTCCACGCCGTGTGGTCCCCGGGTACCTGAGGACACTCAGTCATAGCCTCCACGGGGCCTATGACACGTCGACCCAGTGCCGTGACACTAGTGGTAGCCCCCTGTACCACATGCAGTCGACATAGGGACTTGCCTCGTTTTGGGCATGGTACCCATCCACCTATTAGTGGTAGAGGCCGGGTGGCCAACCCAGACCCCTCGGCATAGCACCCATGGGCTTACTTGCCCAAATCACATAGTATTAAAGAAGCCAAAACCTCTTGTTAAAACTTGTCCTCTTTGGGTCCCTCACAACTGCCTAGCCCTCGGCACTCCAGCGTCTTTTGGCAACCCTCATGGACATGCAATCTTTGCAAGTACTTAAATCATGCAATGTATGCACTTGTTTGCAACCCATATATGTGCATAATGTATATGCAATCATTTCAAAACATGGCTATGTACAAAGCATTTATCATGCATGCTGAATTAAGTCATGCAAATCAAGTCCTATATTTAAAACATATGTTCTCAAAATAATAATAGTTCTTTTAAAAGATTCTAATAGTGATAGAGCACCTACCTGGCTAGGTCGCGCTAACCCATTTGTCCTCGTATGCTCCTGAACATGGTTTGGGGACTCAAGGTTAGTTTGACCCATCTTTTATGGGTTTTAGAGTAGTTGGGTCTTATTACTTAGGCATTAGGGGTTTATCCCTATGCCTATGGGTGTCCTAAGGTCCTAATTGGGCCTTGGTATTATCAATTTTCCAAAGGTCTAGTGGCCACGCGCCACCATCCTATTCTAAGGGTCATGCTCACCTTTGATTGGGCCTTGATCAGGGATTTTATAGTTTGGATGTGTCCGCGTCGTCGACACGGATACAACGCCTTTTGTGGCGCCTCAATTGGAGCTCTAGATCTCAAGTTATAAGCGTTTTAGTGTCGTATGTACATAGAGTCTTTAAAGACAAAAAGATGGAATGCTAGGGCGCTGCGTGTCTGCGACGTGCGCCCTGGCTTCCTTAAGGAACCAAAAGTCGTGAGCTGCTAGCACGCTGCGTGTCTGCAGTGTCCTCCTCAGCAGGCGTGTCTGCAGACGCGCGGTACTTCTCCGCTCGTCCTTCTCTTTAGCGGGCGCGTCTACGGACGCACCCGTTGGTTTCCTCTCAGACGCATTCGACGCGTCTCGTCCGAATTGGGCATTTCCATTGTTGGGGGACCGGGGCATCCTTGGGATGCCCTGGTTCGTCCCTGAGGAACCATTGCGGCCCTGGGGACATCCCAGGGTCCTTGGTGACTCCCTGGGGGCCTATTCTCCATGGATTTTTATGCAAAAACCTAAGGAAACTGAGCCTAGGACTATGGGTGAGATGGGTTTGGGGAGTTTTTGAGAGTACCTGCTTCGTGGCTGGTTTTCTCTCCACGTTTTCCCTCTTGGTCACTGCTCCACGATGGGTTTTTTCCAGTGTTTTGGGCTGTCATTAGAGGCACCGAAGAGCTCTATTTATAGAGCTAAGAGAGGGTTCTGGAGGGGGCTCTCACCACCTTTGAATGGCGGTGATTTCCCCTCCAATCACCGCTGTTCTAGAAATCTGTAGGAGGTGGAAGATGAAGGGTGCCCATATCAAAACGGGCCCCTGTGTTTTGCAGCTAAACCCGTTTTTGTGAAAATTACAGTTTTGCCCTTGAACTTCAAAGGGCCATAACTTGCTCATTTTAACTCCGTTTTGGGTGATTTTGGTCTCGTTGGATTCCTTTTTCCGAGACGCATCTAATGGAATCATTTTTAGGACCAAATTCCAGGGTTTAGTCAGGGAAACTAGTGAAATAACCAAAATGCCCTTATCTTTAAAACTGAACTTTTCATGGGATTTTAATATTACAAAAATTGGGGCCATTACAGGCTATGATGCTGTGTCCCTAGCTACCCGGGGACCACACGGCGGCGAGGTCGTGGGCATAGTTGGGCCCTATGGTTTCGTGGACTTACTTGCATTGTATATGGCATGATATGAGGTTGGTCGACCATACCATACTAGATATCCATGAGTTGGATTCAATGAAGCATATTATGCATATCATTATATTATGTTATATATACTTTCGACTTGGTTTGTGCGATTCTTTAAATCGTTAGTATTTTAATTTGACAATGGTTTTTGATATCGATATTGAACTTGAGTGTTCAGACATACGCATGTTTTAAAAGAAGCATACGGTTTTAAACATCGCATGCATTATAAAACTAGTAGTGATAGACTCCTACTGAGTATAGTATATACTCACCTAATCCTCAACATTTTTCAGACACAAAGTAAACACTTAAGGCCAAGGAACGTTTGTGACCAAAGACACCCAGACTAAGTGCGTGTAAGTAAACCCCTACCTTATCTTTCAATGTTACTTGATTGTAGTTACTCTTTATAGCTGAAGCTGTGACTAACACTTTCTTGGGAATAATGTTGATTTAAAACTTTGCCATGGCTAGATAATTAGAAAATGTGTTTTGACACTCGGGGTTTTATACAAAAGATTGTTTTCCAAAACGAAAAAGATTTTCATGCATTTCATATTTATAAAATAAGAGATCTCGCTTTTTATCAAATTTGCATCATATAAAAACCTGGGTCGTCACAGTTGGTATCAGGGCACGGTTTAACATTACTCATAGCCCAGTTATGAGGAGAATAACTTATAATCAAGTTTCATCCATGAAAGAGTAAGGGACAAACTAAGGTTTGGTGAATTACCTTGTGATTACAAATGCCTAAGAAGAAAGGATGCAATGCTCTAAGACCTGAAGCCCCACCAGTGGATTCCACTGGGTCGGGGAATGGGATGGCTGAGTTATTCCAACAATTTCTACAACATATGGGACAATACATGAGTAGTCAAAGCCAAACTCCTACCACCCGAGATCCTTCCCCTGATAAAGTAATAGATAGGACTGAGGTTCAGTTAGAAAGGTTTCAAAAATTAGCTCCCTCATTCATAGGAGAAGATGAAGCATCTACAGCTAAAAAACGGTTAATTGATATTGAAAGATATTTAAAGCCATGAACATAGCTGAAGAAAGAAAAGTACCCATGGCCACATTTGTGTTTAGGGGAGAGGCTACCTTTTGGTGGGAAACAGCAGAAAGAACTTATTTTGATCAGCGAGAAACAATAGCATGTTAAGAATTTAACAAGGTCTTTAATGACAAATATTATCCTAAACACGTAAGGAAACAGAAGGAAAAAGAATTTATGGACTTAGAACAAGGGAATATGACTGTCCAACAGTATGAAAATAGATTCATCAGCCTTCGAAGATTTTCACCACGTGCTTGTGCTGATGAGGAAGATGCGGCAGAACGATTTGTAGATGGGCTCAACCTAGGACTCAGGAGCAGAGTTCTAGGTTTCCAACCTTCCACCGTAGCCAAGGCAGTAGAGATGGTCTCCTTATACAAAAAATATTATCAAAGGAATCAGGCGATGAAGGAAACTAAGAACATCAACACCATGAGAAATAAAGGAAAGAGACCATTTCAGTCACCTAGACCCAGGCCACCTTTCAAGAAGTTGTTTGAAAACAAAGGAAGAAGACTAGACTGGAAAACATGCCCTAAGTGTAACAGGAGTCATTTAGGCAAAACATGTCCCATTTTTAACATCACTTGCTATCTTTGTGGAGAACCAGGACATTTTGCTAGGGATTGTTCTAAAAGGAAAGTTGAAGAGCGTAAGGAGATCAAGTTCCAAAAAGCTAAGGACGTGCCTTTGCCCTCACTTCTAGTCAAGCCCAGGCTTCAAATGCAGTAGTTGAAGGTATTCTTTCTATCTATGATACACCTGCTAAAGTTCTGTTTGATACAGGCTCCACTCATTCTTTCATATCCTAGGAGTTTGCATCATTCTTGGACATTATACAACAGGACCTAGACTTCACTCTAGAAGTCATGACGCCTGTAGGCCAAGCACTTCCCACCTATTCTTATCTCCAGGATGTCCCCATTTTGATTAAGGACCATTTGCTACATGCCAATCTTATTCACTTAGATATCAATGACTTCGACATCATCCTAGGTATGGACTGGCTAGCCTTTCATCAAGCCTTTGTTGATTGCTGCTAGAAACATGTCACTTTTACCCTACCTAATGGAGACACTTTTACCCTCCAAGGAAGAAGGGATTATTCTGGAGCGTGTGTTATTTCTGCCATGAAAGTAGTTAAGCACATTGCTCAGGGATGCCCCTTCTTCTTAGCCAAGATTGAATCTGTCGAGAGTCCCCAACCAAAGCTAGAGGATGTCGAGATAGTCCGAGAATTTCCTGACGTATTCCCTGAGGACTTACCAGGTCTACCTCCACCAAGGGAAATTGAGTTTATCATTGTCCTTATACCTGGTACTTCCCCCATTTCCAAAGCTCCTTACTGAATGGCTCCTGCAGAACTAAAAGAACTGAAGACCTAGTTATAAGAACTACTTGACAAAGGGTTCATATGACCTAGTGTATCTCTGTGGGGAGCTCTAGTCCTTTTTTGTTAAGAAAAAGGATGGCTCCATGAGATTGTGCGTAGACTATCGGATGCTAAATAGGGTAGCCATTAAGAATAAGTACCCCCTTCCCTGAATTGATGATATTTTTGATCAACTTTAGTCAGCCAGAGTCTTCTCTAAGATTGATCTATGATCCGGGTACCATCAACTTCGAGTTAGAGAAGAAGATATCCCCAAGACAGCCTTCAGGACTCGATACAGCCATTATGAATTCAGAGTGATGTCCTTTGGTTTAACTAATGCTCCAGCCATGTTTATGGGCCTCATGAATAGGGTGTTCAAGGAGTACTTAGATAAATTCATCATAGTGTTTGTGGATGATATCTTAATATATTCTGAAACTCCTGAAGACCATAAGGAACATCTAAGGATAACATTAAGCACCCTACAAGCACATAAGTTATATGCAAAATTCAGTAAGTGTGAATTTTGGCTGGAAAAGGTTAATTTCTTAGGACACATTATTTCTT
The DNA here is from genome assembly GCA_035236585.1 of Warburgia ugandensis. Classification (NCBI taxonomy): domain Eukaryota; kingdom Viridiplantae; phylum Streptophyta; class Magnoliopsida; order Canellales; family Canellaceae; genus Warburgia; species Warburgia ugandensis. Next base: position 48,920,927 of record CP141133.1, on the reverse strand, counting down.
AGGATGGCATAGTAGTTGACCCCGCTAAGGTTGAATTAGTACACAACTGGGAAAGACCTAAGACAGTCACAGAAATAAGAAGCTTCTTAGGACTTGCCGGATATTACAGGAGATTCATCGAGGGTTTTTCACAAATTGCTTTACCTCTAACTAAGTTGACCAGGAAAGACACAAGATTTGAATGGACTGATAAATGTGAGGAAAACTTCCAGGAACTAAAGAGAAGGTTAACTATAGCACCTGTCCTTACCTTACCTTCAGGAAGTGGCAGATTTGAGATATACAGCGATGCCTCACAACAAGGACTACGCTGCGTACTTATGCAACATGGGAAGGTAATTGCTTATGCTTCTCTGCAACTCAAGAAGCATGAAGTCAATTACCTGACCCATGACTTGGAATTAGCGGCCATAGTCTTTGCCTTGCGAATTTGGAGACATTATTTATATGTGGAAAAGTTTGAAGTTTTTACAGATCACAAGAGTCTTAAATATATATTCTCCCAACAAGACTTAAACATGCGACAAAGAAGATGGATGGAATACTTAAAAGACTATGATTTCTCCATTCATTATCACCTTGGAAAAGCTAATGTGGTAGCTGATGGATTAAGTAGAAAAACCCAAGGGATGTGTGCAAGTTTATTAACTAAGAGATGGAAGCTATTACAAGAAGTAATCACATGGAAACCAGATATAAGTAAGCACAAGATCGTTATGGCAGGTCTAACAATAAAGTCAGTTGTCAATGAAAAGGTTAAGCAAGAATAGAAAGGAGATCCGGATATACAAGCTTTCATAGGAAAACCGGAGTTTACAAAAAGGGAAGATGGTAGCGTTTACATGCAGGGAAGATTAGTGGTACCGGCTAATGAAGAGTTAAGACAAGAAATCTTAAAAGAGGCTCATCGGTCCAAGTATACTATACACCCGGGAGGAACTAATATGTATCAAGACTTAAAGAGACAATATTGGTTGGATGGTATGAAAAGAGACATAGGGGAGTTTGTGGCAAAGTGTCTAACATGTCAACAAGTAAAGGCTGAACATCAAAGACCAGTAGGATTGTTACAACCCCTTGAGTTACCCAAATGGAAATGGGACCATATTACCATGGACTTCATCGTAGGGTTACCCAGGACCTCTAACGGTCAGGACATGATCTGGGTAATTGTTGATAGATTGACTAAGACAGCCCATTTCCTTCCTATATGCCATACTCAATCCACTGACAACCTATCTCAGCTATACATCAAAGAGATAGTGAGTCTACATGGCATACCCCTTAGTATCACTTTGGATAAGGATAGCCGCTTCACTTCACAACTCTGGAAGTCCGTCCAAAAATCCTTAGGATCTTCCTTGAACTATAGCACAGCCTTCCATCCCCAGATCGATGGACAATCAAAGCGTACGATCCAGATAGTCGAAGATATGTTGTGAACCTATGCCCTCGATTGGAAGTAGAGCTGGGATGAAAATCTACCGCTAGTTGAGTTCGCGTACAACAACAGCTTTCGGTCGAGCATTGGCATGGCTCCGTATGAGGCGCTCTATGGGAGACCCTGTCGATCACCCACCAGTTGGAGTGAAGTTGGAGAGTCCAGGGTGCTCCAGTCTGAGTTGGTGGAGCAATGCGCCGAGAAGGTCAAACTCATAAGAAGACGCCTCCTCACAGCTCAATGTCGCCAAAAGAGCTATGCTGATCGAAGGAGGAGACCATTGGAATTTGACATAGGAGAGCACGTTTTCCTGAAGATATCTCCCACTAAAGGAGTTATGCGGTTCGGTATCAAAGGCAAGCTTAGTCCGTGTTACATAGGACCTTTCAAAATCTTGGAGAAAGTAGCAAAAGTGGCCTACAGGATCGCACTACCCCCTCAGCTATCTGAAGTGCATAACATATTCCATGTATCTATGCTAAGGAGGTACGTGCCTGACCCTGCTCATGTCATCAACCAGATACCCATAGAGTTGACGGAGGATCTCAAACTAGAGATGAGACCAGTTGAGATCCGGGATCGTAAGAGTAAGAAGCTGCGGAATAAGGACATACACTTAGTCAAAGTTTTGTGGAGAAATGCGCACATGGAAGAAGAGACTTGGGAACCAGAGTCAGAAATGCAAGAAAAATACCCCAAGATCTCTTGACTGTATATATAGTAGAATCTCGGGGCAAAATTCCCCTAAGGGGGTAAGAATGTAATGACTCCAATTTTGTAACATTAAAATCCCAAGTTAGCAATGAAAAGTTCAGTTTTTGAAGATAAGGGTATTTTGGTCATTTCACTATTTACCTTAACTGAACATAGAAATTTGGTCCTGAAAATGGTACCATTAGGTACGTCTCAGAAAAAGGAATCCAATAAGATCAAAATCACCCAAAACAGAGTTAAAATGAGCAAGTTATGGCCCTTTGAAGTTTCGGGGCAAAAATGTCATTTTTATTAAAAAACAGATTTAGCCTGCAAAACACAGGGGCCTATTTTGATACGGGCACCCCTTTTCTTCAACCTCCTAGAGGGTTCTAGAACGGCGGTGATTGGAGGAGAAATCACCGCCATTCTGGAGGTTTCTCCACCGCCATTCAAGGGCAGTGAGAGCCCCCTCTAGAACCCTCTCATAGCTTTATAAATAGAGCTCTTGGGCACCTCTAATGGTAGTCCATAAGCTTGAGAAAAACCCATTTTGGAGAAGCAACTAAGAGGAGAAACATGGAGAAAAACCCAGCAACAAGCCAGGTATGCCCAAGATCCCTCAAAACCTACCTTCACATTAGTCTTAGGCTCAGTTTCCCTAAGTTTTTGCATGAAAAATCATGCAAAAACGGGCCTTGGAGAGTCACAAAGGACCCAGGGACGATCCCTGGGCCGCACTGGTTCAACAAGGTCGAACCAGGGCGTCCCAAGGACGTCCCGGTCCCCCAACAAACAGAACGCTCCACCTTAGACGAAACATGTCATCCGCACTCAAGAGAAACCAGCAGACGCGCCCACAAATGAAAAAGGTAGGCGGGAAATCTAGTGCATCAGCAAACGCGCCCGCTGGGGCGCATGCCGCTGATGCGCAACGCACTAGCATTCTGGGATTTTCACCTCTTAAAGGCCCTTATGTACATATGATACTAAAAAGCTTATTACTTGAGATCTAGAGCTCTGATTGAGGCGCCGCGAAAGGCATTGTGTCCGCGTCGACGATGCGGACAACCCAAACTATAAAATCCCTAATCAAGCCCCAATATAAGGTGGACACGACCCTTAGAATAGGATGGTGGTGCGTGGCCACTAAACCTTTGGAAAACTGATGTTACCAAGGCCCAATTAGGATCTTAGGACACCCATAGGCATGGGGATGAACCCTTAATGCCTAAGTAATAAGACCAACCACTCTAAAACCTATAAAAGATAGGCCAAACTAACCTTGATTCCCCAAACCATGTTCAAGAGCGTATGAGGACAAAGGGGTTAGTCCGACCTAGCCAGGTAGGCGCTCTATCACTACTAGACTTTTAAATAGAGCCATGAATGTTTTAAATGCATGATTTAAGTATACGTATATGACTTGTTTAGCATATAAATGAATCAACATGCATATGATAAATACATTATACATAGATATGTTTTGCAAATAATTGCATATACATTATGCATAGATATATTTTGCAAACAATTGCATACATTGTATGATTTGTGAGCATTGAGTTCTTGAAAAATTGCATGTCCTTGAGGGTTACTAAAAGATGCTAGAGTGCCCAAAAGACACTGGGTAGGTAGTTGTGAGGGCTAGGCAGTTGTGAGGAACCCAAAGAGGACAAGTTTTGAAAGAGGGATGTTTTTGCTTGTTTGATCGCATATGATTTGGGCTAGTAAGCTCGTGAGATCTATGCCGAGAGGTTGGGGTGGCCTCCCAGCCTCTACCACTACTAGGTGGATTGGGTACCACGCCCAAAAAGGGCATGTCCCTACGTCAACTGCATGTGGTACATGGGGCTACCATTGGTGTCATGACACTGGGTCGATGTGTCATATGCCCCGTGGAGGCTCTGACGTTGTGTCCCTAGGTACCAGGGGACCACACGGCGGCGAGGTTGTGGGCATAGTTGGGCCCTATGGTTTCGTAGACTTACTTGCATTGCATATGGCATGATATGAGGTTGGTCGACCATACCATACTAGATATCCATGAGTTGGATTCAATGAAGCATATTATGCATATCATTATGTTATGATATATATACTTTCGAATTGGTTTGTGCAATTCTTTAAATCGTTAGTATTTCAATTTGACAATGGTTTTTTAAATCAATATTGAACTTGAGTGTTCAAACATGCTCATGTTTTGAAAAAAGCATATGGTTTTGACCATCGCATGCATTATAAAACTAGTAGTGATAGACTCCTATTGAGTATAGTATATACTCACCCAATCCTCAACATTTTTTAGACACAAAATAAACACTTAAGGGCAAGGAACGTTTGTGACCAAAGACACCCAGACTAAGTGCGAGTAAGTAAACCCCTACCTTATCTTTCAATGTTACTTGATTGTAGTTACTCTCTATAGCTGAGGCTGTGACTAACACTTTCTTGGGAATAATGTTGATTTAAAACTTTGCCATGGCTAGATAATTGGAAAATGTGTTTTGACGCTCGGGGTTTTATACAAAAGCTTGTTTTCCAAAACCAAAAATATTTTCATGCATTTCATATTTATAAAACAAGAGATCTTGCCTTTTTATCAAATTTGCATCATATAAAAACCCGGGTCATAACACGTTTTGGCAAATGTGGGAAGTTGTCTCCTCGATTTATTGGACTCTTTGAGATTTTAGAGTGTGTTGGCCAAGTTGCTTATCGGCTGGCTTTGCCTGCACAGTTATCATTGATTCACAATGTTTTTCATGTATTGATGTTGCAGAAATATGAGCGGGAACCTTCTCATGTTCTTGATTGGATAGACCTTGCCATTCAAGAGGATGTCTCTTATGAGGAGAAACCAATATAGGTGGTTGACCGTAAAGAACAGGTGTTGTGTTGAAGAGTGATACCACTTGTAAAGGTGGTATGACAACATCATGGGACAGAAGAAGCCACGTGGGAGTTGGAGTCTGAGGTTCAGTAAAAATACCCAGAATTATTTGAGGACTCAGGTATTTATCTAATTTCGAGGACGAAATTTCTTTGAGCAGGGGAGCGTTGTCACACCCATGCCCTAAATAGTGGAGTAAAATGTAAAACTCATGAACATTAGAAATCAATGATGCAAAGTCACTCATTAGACTGTGCTCGGAGAGAGCTTTCCAACAACACTAAGAATGTGCAAAACGAAGATCGGGAGCGAAATACCCATGAATTTTACTATGGAGGTAGAGGGGTTCCAAATTGATAATGGCACCACCCCCCCTCTAATGCGTGTGAGCCAAAGGACCACGTGGGAGGAGCTCTACACACGGGAGTGGAACTCACTGCGTGGAGCTCTACTCCCATGCGTCTACAACACAGGAGAGAGGGAGCCAAAGCCGGCAGCCCTCTCCCCTCTCCCTTCATTCCTGGCAACCCTCTCACCCCCATTTCCCTAGTTCTCCCTCTCTTACGGTCAACCCTGTGCAGCCCTCATGCCCCTCCCCATCCCTCGTTTCCTCCACCTCCATCCTTGCCTGCCAGACACGACCCAAGTTTCACTGGTGACGAGGAGTTGGGTTACCATCTTCGGGTCGTGCTAGCTGCAAGCTGGACCCAGGTAAGGCTCCAACCCTTTCTATTCTTCCCCATTTCCTCTTCTTCTTCAACGCGAATGCAGCATTTTCTGAAGGACTGGACGGTGAAAAAACACCGTCGGATTCAAGGTATACAGGGAACAAAATGGGATTAGATTGAAAATCTAACCATTCATACTATTCCTTAGATGTTTCCGAGTGAAACCCCTTTGGTTTCATGAAAATCCGGCAAGAAACGACACTAGAAACTACAAAAACCAGCACCTAGGGTTAGTTTTGAAAACCGTTGAAAAATCCAACAAAAATCGATAGTTTGAGTGCCAATCAAAAGGGAAAAACACTAGAAAACGAAAATTCAGCAAATTTCAAACATTCCCATTAAATTTTGCTGAAAAATGACATCACCTGTGTCGCCGACAACCCCTAAAAATGTGAAAAATGAAAATTTTTTAGATATGGACAAATCGCGTGTTATCTTTTCATTTGCAAAGATGGATCATCGATGGGAAATTGATTGGTCCACGAAATTGTGATCACAAGCTTGGTTATGCATAAGGAAAATTGAGACCTTAACATCCGACCGTTAAAAATGTGATTGAGAGGTAAATTCAGGTCAAATATAACTCAAAGTAACCATTGGTGATGAATTATCACAAAAATGACTAACCAGTTATGAATAAATTGATGGGAGATCCCATTTGGCTGTCCAATATTTGATCCACGAATATCGAAGGTCAAGAAAGGATATCAGACCACGAATTATGGCTAAAAGCATTGAATTGTGAAATAACTTACCTAAAATGTTGGAAATTGAAACTTCTAGAGGTACTCCCTTGATCTAGACCATCGATGTGAGACCAATGGTGCTGATCCAATTAGATAGCAACCAATTGGTGTGCAAATCCTTGATCTAGATATATGAGGTTAGATTAAGAAGATGGTGAATGTAGAACTAGAAGTGATTATAGAAAATGGCATGAAACTTTGAAATTTACTTAGAACTTGTATTTGTTGCAGAGGTTTGAGAGCAGTGTGAACAGTTGTAGCCATAGAACTTTGAGTTATACTTTGAGAGCAGGTAAGGACCCTGAACCCTTGCATTCCTTAAATTCTTGTTGATCTGTTTTCTTGAAATTGACCTTGTGCATGTGTAGAATGAATATTTTGTCACCTTGGTTGAATGGATGATAGAAATTGTAATTTCTTATTGAAATGGTCAAGTTATAGTCTGATTTACTATGCTTAACTGCTATAATGATGCAAACTGTTATAAAATGGTCAAGCCCAAGATAGTAAGCCCTAAGGGCCGCCCGGTAAGCTATGGTGATGCCTTCCAAGATGGTAAACCCTGAGGGAAAGGGCTACCTGGTCGCTTGCAACTAAGGTGAAGCTACCCAAGATGGTAAATCCTGAGGAATGGACTGTAAGGTATTGAGCCTCCCAAGATGGTAAACCTTGAGGGAAAGGGCTACCTAGTTCTTTGGAATCATGGTGGAGTTGCCCAAGAGGGTAAACCCTAAGGGATGAGCTGTCAAGTATTGAGCCTCCCACGATGGTAATTCCTGAGGGAAAGAGCTGCCTAATCTTTTGGGATCACGGTGGAGCCGCCCAAGATGGTAAACCTTGAGGGATGGGCTGGCATATTGAGTTACCCAAGATGGTAAACCCTGAGGGAAAGGGCTGCCTGGTTGATTTCGACTAAGGTGGAGCCACCCAAGATGGTAAATCCTGAGAGAACCTGACTTTGGCGCTGCCCAAGATGGTAAATCCTGAGGGTCTAGCTGCCTTGATGATGGTACACATAGTGGGCCGCCCAAGATGGTAATCGTTGAGGGAGATGACTATTGAATCCTGGTGTAATGCTAGGCATGTTTAATATTATTGAGAAAATCATTAATAAGTATGCAGCTTTGTTGGATATAATGCTTATGGTTTGCATTTAACTTTAAAATAAGGTCCATGACTTAGTCACTCATCTATTGAACGTCCTGTGGTTGGACATGAAAGGGGGAATTCTTATGGGTGTGCTTGTTTGCATGCTATGGCTGCCTTACTTGATAGTGCATGCTAACTACTTTGTAGATGACTAGTTAAAAACTGGAATTGAATGCTTGTGTTGTATTGAATGTGCTTTTGAGTGTAGCAACGAGAATGATTGGATATGCATGGGTTTAGTTCTTTTCTCTTACTGGGCTTCACAGCTCACTGTATTATTTTGCAAGTACTAGTCAAGCCGAGAAGTGAAAGTAAGTTGAGTGAAATGAAGAAAGCTTGATTGAAGATGTAACATTTTGAATTGTATATATATGTATATATGTGCTGACACTGAATATGAGTCAGATCTCATTTTTACCATGATCCTTATGCATCCTATGGGTTTTATTTTCTTTGATAGGGCATGTATGAGACCCACTTAAACTTCTGGTTGGTAAGTAGGTATTAGTAATGCATCATGATAGATAGTATGGAGACGGAGTCTCCCTTAAAGGATTTATAATTGTTGTGTTGTCTACCAGATGAACCGCATAGCATGCGTTAAATGCATAAGTCCAAACAACAGGGGAGACTCTGTCGAAATTTTGGTAGGACTGGTTTGTTAAAGGAGAAAAATATTTTACTAGTAAACTGTGAGTTGCACAGGACAAGAGCACCTAGCTCTCTCAACACTTCCGCTGTGATATAAAATATGGAGAGAAAAAAAAAAAACCAAGGCCACGTAGGCCTAGCTCGGCCAATCGTTAGGCTTGATTAAGCTTATTCGTGGCCTGGGGGATTGGAGTCCTGATAGTAGGCAATTGCAGTATTTTCCATTTCTAAAGGAAATGAAAGGTAGGCAATTGCAATCAAAGTCATATTATAGCAAACATGTTTAGTATGTGGAAGCATACTAATCTCATGTAAAACATTTGATACATGCTCATACCATGATCCAATTTTGACAAAGATTTTATGGGTATCCAAGGCCAATAGGAATTGACCCACCTACAAATCATAAATACATCATACATTGAAAAGGTTGAGATAAGAGAATTACATAAGGACAATAAAAAAGAAATCTAGCGTAGTGAATACCTCCTTCGCTGGATTTTTTGTCTCAAAGGGAGCAGGTTATTCTTCTTGATCTTCTTTGGTACGAGAATTACAACTAACATGTGATGGAGGTACGCCCCAATTTAGTCATTTAAGAATCTACTCTCAGAATAGTGAAGTAACTATGAAGGGCAGTTCTAGTCGTGGCTGGTTGGATGGGTACACCCTAGGTTCATCCAATCCTGGACAAGAAACCTATAACATGCATACTTAAGAACCTTCTTACGAAAAACACCATGCCATAGAGAAGTAAAATTCCAAGAATAGTGCCTGTCAAGTGCTAAATTGAATACAAGACAATGTCATGTACTAAAATTACATTTGATTTGACATGATTAAAGATGGTAGTTGAAGCTGGTTTCAAGTTAGAGATCCATTGAGCCTCTATTTTAAGGTTCAAGCTATTATTCATGTCACTGAAATCTAGTTGCCATTAAAAGAAAAACCATATGGAAGTTGATTGTCATTTTATTATGAAGAAAGCAATGATGCTTTGTACTCCTAGTAATTCTAAAATTTCAAATTGCTAATGACATTTGGGTGAGAGAGAGGATAGGTAGTTTCCTTCCAAGCCACATGCATTTGATTTGTGCACTCCAAATTGAGGGATAATGTTAGGAAATAAGTGTCATCATGAAGTCAGATATAAAGGTAGATATATATAGTGAAGTCAAAAGAAGAAACAATGTTTATAGCTCAAACCTAAGCAAATAATGTCTTATATAATAAGAAATAAAGCAAAAAGTAAAAGCCTTATGGTTAAGGGAACTGGTTAAAGGGTATATTTGAATCCCCTTTGACACAACATAGTAAGATTAGATAGAAGCTATACAAAAGTCATCAAATGATAAACAATGATTCAAAAAGCATGTTTCAATTTCATTTTAACTATACTGAAGGAAACAATAGGAAGTTTCCAGCCTAAGTACTTCATGATACATTATCTGTTATGACATAATAGGAGGTCATGATGGAGAATGAGATGTATTTTCTAAGATAAAGTGTTAATTACTGATTAAATGGAAATAATCTTAGCCAAAAGATAAAGATTTTGAAGGAAACACAAGGCTTGATATGGAAAACATCCAAATGAAATTAGTTTATAGTAGAGATACATTGTAATGGAAATGATTGCAAGTTCTTAACCTCTATTAGTTTCAAATACTGCATAAATATATCCTAAACCACAAGAAAAATAGGTTTACTAAAACCTATAAAACCTACCAAAGGTAATGAAAGCAAATTAATATAAAATGCTTCTAGTACTTACATGTGCAATGAGGGCTAGATTTGCATTAAAAAAAGATTGAATTGTTCCAATGTAAAATAATTATTAAATAGATATGCCTGCAATGTAAACATTTTTTGGATATATATATATATATATAATACTTCCAATATAAACAATTTTTTGTTTCTTAGTAGTTATAGTGGAAATGGCCTCTCAGTTTCAATCAAGGACCTTGGAGGGTGGAGAGAGAGAGAGAGGATGTGTGTCGGTCATGGGTGGCTGGCAACCACACAAGGCAAAGTGAGGAAAGGGAGGGTGGGGATGCATAGTTGGTCAGTGTAGGTAGTAACCACGGAGAGCAGATGGCGGAAGGGAGAGAGGGAGAGAGGGGATGCATGTGTAGTCAGTTGTGGGGGGCGATGACCTCACAGGGTAGATAGAAGAAGCAAGGGGAAGCACACATTCAGTTAGGGTAGTGGCAATAGAGTATGGTAGCAGGAAGGAGGCCGGGCTGATGATGACTGTACAGGTAGATGGAGGAAGAGAGGTAGGGGATGCACACACAATTGATCGAGGCTGGCCAGCAACCACATAGGGTAGAGGGAGGAAGGGAGGGATGGTAGAAAGAAATGCATGTATGGTCAGCCAAGCCTTTGGCAACCATGTAGAGAGAGAGAGAGAGAGAGAGAGAGAGGAAGTACCTTACATGCACATGCAATGATTCAAACTTTCCAATGGGATGTGACACCAATTGATGGAGAGACAACACTGGGAAATATTAGATGATCGCAATGGAAAAGGAAACTGGCAAGATGAACAAAAATTTTGATGTTATAAATAGTGGACATTTGTAGTAGTGAAAAAAATGTCCTTAAAAAAATGTTTTTTAAAATTGTTTTTTGAAATGACTTTAAAAACATGCCTCTGAAGTCATTTTCTTTGGAACAAGCTTAAAAATAAGATATTTGAAGTCATTTTTTTGGAACAACTTTAAAAATATGTTTTTTGAAGTTGTTTCTTTTTTTTTTTTTTAACGAATAAAAACTACTTTTTGAAATAGTTTTTTAAAATGACTTTAAAACATGCTTTTGAAGTCATTTTTATGGAACGACTTTAAAAACCAATTTTTGAAGTCATTACTTTAGAATGACTTTATGTGACACACCTAGTTTTACACAATAATATAATGCCAAATTTTAAAATGTCGGGATTCCTATTTTAAAACTTTGATTTTAAAATTGACTAAAAAAAAAACTCAAAAAAGAAGTGTTCATTTCAAAATCCCAAGAGTTATACAACCACAAAATCACAAATCTTAACGATGAAATGATATTTCCATTTCTACAAAAATTCGACAGTCTCCTCTGTATTTCAAACCATTGCATATAACGCATGCGATACCGCATCACCTGATAAATACAATAACATAACATGGCACCTGGGAGACTCATTCTCCATGCCCATCCATCTAGATCAAATACAATTGTCAATGAAAACATATACTTCGATGATGAATAATAAAAAATCAAAGATATAACAACAATGCCCATGGTCTGTCCATTCACAGCCATCACATCCATCATGAAATAACCATACAACCAAGTCACAATATAAATCATACTAATATATAGCCCATAAATAACAACCGACGTAAGGTTCTAAAAGGACCATTTCTATTTCTAAAATCTCTTCTATACATGGAAGAAGGTTGCCATCACCTTCGCCTACTTCGTCAATATGTCAACCCTACTGCCTCTCTTTGTATTTGAGGGATTGCAAAAACATTGCAATGCCTCAACAAGCTATGCTTGTGTAGGTAACGACAAATAATATCCAATGAAAAGTAGGTAGTATGACATATAGAATTCAAGGTTTACTATAAAGCTAATGGATGTAAAACACTGGTATTAGAAATGAACCTTCATATCTCAAGAATGAAATGAAGTGTGAATGTAAAGAAACCAAGTTGAGTACAATCATCTATGAAGCTAAAATTCACTTATAAAAATATTGAAGTATCATAAGTCAAATATCATGGCATGCATAACATGAATAATGCATATTTCATGAAACTGGTCGATCCAAATACAGTTAAATCAATTATATCAAAGCATGAATGCATGTCATGAATAACAGGGCATGCAACACAACCATGTCTCTCAAGTGTCCTACAACACTCATATCTGGCCATGAGTACTCATACCAACCCTTTGGGTTCCTCACTTGTAGCTCACCCAGCCCATAGGCCCCCCCACATTTGGCCACCTACATAGGCTTTACCCTAAGAATGCGTCATCACACTATGGGTGAATCAGCATATAACCATCTGAATGTGTATGTAACTACATGTGCACATAGAATAATTGCATGGATTGCTATGCTGTAGTGGCAACCACTCTAGGGTACCAACCACTGCTGATCACCATCGACACCAGAATGTGAGACCACAGTTTGATAAGGCATGCCATCTGTGGGACAGCGTCTGTAACGACCCTAAAATTTTATTATTGCATGATTGAGGTATGAGTTTTCTAGGAGAATAACTTTTTATGTAATTAGAATTAGGAACTAAAATATAAATAATTATATTCTACTCAAAAAATATAATCCAGCGACCCAAAGAACGCTGAAAATGGAGTCTGGATGAGGAAGTTATGGGACTTCGAAGTCAAGGCTATTTTGGCAATTAAAAGAAGAAACTTATAGCTTGGATTTAAAATTATCAAATCTGGATTCTACTTGTTGATGCAATTTCAATGACACTAAGTTTGCTAAAATCAGAGATCAGACGAATAAATGGTAATTTTCTTACAAGAGGGTATTTTAGTAATTTTATCAGTGGCCCTCACTTATAAAAATGTAGGTTCAATGGTGATGAGGTGTTGGGTATGTAATAATCATACACGTTGACTGAACATAGGCTAAGTGGAATGATGAGGAAAAAAACACAATTAGACTATGTTTAATATATAAAAAGAAAAGGGAGAAAAGAAATGAGTTAAATAACTTAATGGAGGGGGCCACATTTGATAATGGAACCCCCTACTTAAGTAAAACAAGAAACAGACCTAATGTCTATTTCCCAAACCCGATGCAAATGGGAAAACCTGAGGGGAGAAAGAGAAAACGGGGAAGAAGAAAAGAAGAAGAGGGAAGAGGAAGGAGAAGAGATAGGGAGCCAGAGCAAGCAGAGGGGGATTCCAAGGTGGAAAGTAGCAGATTTTCAAGAAGTGAAGATTTCAAGGGTTTTTGGGTTAACCAGAGAAATAGAGCTTGCTGGTGAGATCGGCAACTCTGATATCCAATTTGCTCATCCATTTTGATCTATACAAAGGCATGATCAGAAGCCCTTTGGCTTCATCATGATCAGACAAGAAATGATGCTGTATTTTGAGCAAAACAGTATGTAGGTGTGATAGGTCACTGAAAGGTTTTAGGGAGATTCGTCTTCTCTGGCAATGATTGGGAGTGTTAATCATGACATAGGAAGGTCTTCTGCAAACCCATTTTCATTTTGACCTTGATTTGTCTTGATTGTTTACTGTTTTTAGAATTGTTGTGTAGATCTAGGGTTTTGCAGAGAAAACACAGATTTCATGTTGATCTCAAGGGTTAAGTAGATCAATCAAAACTCGGTGAATCCTTACCTGTGTTTTGATCATCAAATCCAATGCAATATATAGCAATCCAATCTACCCTAGCCATCGGGATCATCTGTAGAAGATGGATCTGACATTTTAAATGGGTTATGATAGTCGGATCATCTGTAATAGGCAGATCCAAGCCCTGATTCATGTTGAAACATCAAACCTATACTAAACTCCCCATCTATTGTAAGGATGAATAATATATCAGAGCTCTAACCACTCCGTTAATGCTTTGATCATCAATTCGACGTGGTGAGTGGTCCATCCAACCACTATGCACACTTAAAGTAGCTAGATCTAACCAATTACAATAGATCCTTAGGCTTTGAATCATCTATGAAAGATAGATTTGACCACTCTTAGTAAATATGAACTGTCAGATCACCAAAAAAAGGTAGATATGATCATCTTTAGCTAATCTTAATAGGTGGATTATTTATAAAGAGTTGGTTCGATATTGTAATATGATGGAAAGCACTAAACTTTGAGGTTCACATAAATCCAATAGTCGATCTCAACCCTAATCTAAGGACAGAGATCGAAGATCAATAGAAGCCTTGATCAACTCACATGAGTTTTGATCTTATGTAAAGATCTAATATTTATGATCTGAGCTTTAGATTGCATCATATTCTTAAAATTATGATCAAAAGGCATATAATTTTGGAAAATTTATGAATACCTAAGATTGATTAGAACCCCAAGCAACCGTTGGATCTTCAATTAGAGTTGATAGTACTAATTAGGGGAAAATTATTGGATTAATTAGAGTTGAAATGAACTGAATAGAATGAGAAACAGGGACCTCGACTATATGATCATGGCCCTAAATTTATAATAAATACCAAGGACGTAGGATTAGATCATTAGATCATAATTAAATCTAAATATCTATAAGTATGTGAATGTATTAAGAAAAGAATTTTTATGCATTGTATAGATTGAAGCGCACAAGATTGATCATGGAGAAGAGGGCGACTAAAGGTAGTGGAATCTGATGAACACATCACATGAGGTAGTTGGAAATTTAAGATTGCATGTCTAATAATAAGATGCATGTTCTAAACATGGTCTTATTTCTGATTATCAATATTATGATATAATTGATATTGGATATGCTTAAAATTGTAATGATGAAAATAATGTTAAGTAAAATAATTGCATGTTTATAATTCATGCTTATGACTTATGCATTTTCTATGTAAAATTGTGAAATGTCGTGATGGTACATGGGTACCATGTTAGTATATGTGATATATGAGTCTACGTTTGCTAAGATACATCCTTGGTAGACTATCACCAAATAAGTGAGGATGTTATTCTTGTTATGAAATATTGGACAGGCAAATCTCCTTCTATTATGATTATTTTACATCTGGGCATGGAGGCCTGAGAGTTTTATTTTAGATAGGCGTAGGCTTGGGGATGCTATGCTAGGAGAGTTACGAGGGTTAGGCCACCCGTTCTCCAAAATTTATTATGTTATGGACACCAAGTACTATGTGTTGCTAAAAGTTAGGTGGGGCAATTATGGGAAGGCCACCACTGTGACAGCCATGGTCCTCCCATAGGGACGTGGATATTATGATTTCCATCGAAGATGGTTTTAAGTGGATTATTTAGTAGTTATCAGGGCGCGCTGTATAGATTTTAACTGCATGCATATTATTCCTTATATTTGATGCACCATGGTGCTTATAGGATGGCATGATGATATGCCTTATATGATTCGACATGATGATATGCCTTATATTGTTTTTCCTGCGGTGGCTAGAGGATTGTGGACCCCGTATAGTGAGGGGCATGAGGATTATATTGATATACCAGCAGAGACTGGATGATTATGAACCCCACATGATGATGGGTATGATTTAGAAACCTAGTATAGTATGGGAATATAGATTAGGAGACTTATTGATTATAATCATAATTTTGTATGTCTTTTAACAATTTCCATATATATATGTGTGTGTACGTATGCTATGTGTATATGATTGAGGGCGTAGTTTCATATGGGTATATGAATGGGTAGAACTGCTATGCAGAGTATGGTTCATGGAATTGGATTAGTTTATTTATATAACAAATAATAATTAAAGATGTTTGATAAATCAATGGATTACTTATAATTATGAAACATGTAGATATTGATAATTATGAAACATGTTAATAATTGATTTATCAATGGATTGTTAATGATTATGAAACATATAAATATTTGGTTTATAAATGGATTATTGAAATGTGAAACATACAATTAATCCAATTCAATATAATTGTTATGAAAATGAATATTCTAATTACTATGGAATAATTAATCTATATTAAGATTCAACATGCTTCTTAAACTCCCCTACCAAGCATAGCTTGCTAAGATATTGTAAATGTTTTATGTTTACAATATCTCAAATACAGATAGACAGGAGAAGATGTACACAAGAAGAGGAATCTAGCATCCATACTTTTGCACAGGTACACATTTTATTAAAGCTTTTGTATTGTGTAGTTAGTCATTTGAATTATGATATTGGATATTTAATATAATGTTATAGGGGTTGTACAAGTGAACCTCTAGATGGGTCCTGTTTTAAGAAATGAATTTTTGTTTTCTAGAAAACTATATATATGTATAGTGTGAGCATGAAAGTGACATCTAGGTTTTTGAAAAAATGAATTTCAAAGTAAAATCTTCCATTGTTTTTGAATTTTATTATTAGAGGCATGCACCTTTTGAAAAATAAATAGGAAAATTTTTCATGAAAAACCTAGGATATCACAGCATGGGTGGCCTGCCCATGATTACCACAACTGTATGTAGTTTACCCAATATTAGGGCGGGTGTCTGTCATCCACATCCTCAAAGGGTTGGTGGCCAACCCTACGACCCTCCTAGCAAGCATCCACCAGGAAGAAACACGTGTCATAAACAAACGAAAACAAAAAATCAAGTATTAGAAATCCATGCATAACCATCCTCCATAAAATCAAGTCGATAAAGTATTTTAATGTATCAAAAATCATGCATAAAACATGTAATTCAAAGAGATGAAATAAATATCGATAACACATGTTGAAAGATAGTCTCAAATAAATTCATTGCATCAATACGCAAAATCATGCATTGAAAGTTCTCATATAAAATCCTTAAAAAATACAATAGATGAAGCATATAATGTATCATGAATAGTGCATGAATCATGTAAGACAAAAAGATAGTATAATCATTGGCAATACATTCTCGATGGTAATCTCAGAGAAATCATGGGGTTGGCATATATATTCATACATCAAACTATCAATGTAAATGAAGCCCTTTAGTCAACAATCGTGATTTATAAAATCAGAGGAATACTAAATGCCGTCACCTACCATAGATGATGAGCCACATGTTAGTACTTCTCAAATCAATCAAATTCCAATCTAGCTCAATCCATCAGAATCCCATCGCTTGGATACATATCACTTCCAGATCACCCTTATAATCCAAATATCAAGTTGGATTCTTGATTATAAAACAACAATTTCTTTTCATATCTCAATATATCATGTTTCAGTACAATCCAATGGTTTACAGTAATGGAATCTCAAGCTGGGGCCTGTCGTAGTTGGCTAATGATTCTTAATTATATCATCATGTATTATAGAGCTATCATGCCCAGATCATGTCAATCTCAGGTAATTTATCATTTAATCCACTAATTAGGCATTATTTCATACTATTCATGCACAATCTTATCTAATTATAGTTAAATCAATAAAATCAACTAGTTATGATGGTAATCCTACCTCATGTAAGTCCATCTGAAGGATATCCAGTAATCTGTTTCATTGGATCGTCAATTGATCACCTCAAATGTGCCTAACCTACAATATCCATATAGATCTAGTCACAATTCTCTACCTGATCACCCTAGATCAAATAACAAATTAGTAATTCTAAGCAAATAATCTAAATGGTATGAATTATAGAATTTGATCCAATTTCATACTTGAATCCATAGTTGATCTCAGTCGTTCATCAAGATCAGGTAAATCATCTAAAAAATCTTTTAAATCCAAGATATCTTGTATGAATCTTAATCTACACTTCATGAGAATCATAATGGGCTACTTAGATAAAAAATAATGTCATATCATCATAGATCAGATGATCTTAAGTCCAATTGAAGGTCTGATCAAATCAACTGTTGGATCTTCCCCGATCAATGAATGGGAAGATGGGTATTGTCCTCGTGTTGTAAGGATTGCAAGGGTTATCTCAGATCACCAATATGCTGCCTGGATTGGCTAGAATAGAGCATCAAAGCTCAAGGGTTTAATAGGGTCTGGTGACTTAACTCAGGTGACCGAAATGAGTCAAAAGCTAGTTGACTCCGCGAGTCAACTCCACTCTAACTTGCCAAAGGGAAAACAATGGAGGGAGATGGTGACCATGAGAGGAAGATAGAGGGAGATGGGGTCTTGGTATGCCTACCCACCCAAAGGCATGGTTATGCCAGTGATGTTGGGAGACAGAAGACCATGGGTTCTTCATGAAAATGTTTGGCGTTTATTTCAAAAGATGGCACGCCTCTAAATTTTAAAATGCAAAAATAGTGGAAGATTTTACATTGAAATTTATTTTTCCAAAAATTCGAATGTCACTTTCATTCTCACACTATGCATTTATATATATATATATATTTTTTTTAAAAGATAGAAATTCATTTCTTAAAAGAGGACCCATCCAATGGTTCACATGTTCAGCCCCTATAACATTATATTAAATGTCTAATATCACAATTCAAATGACTAACTACACAATACAAAAGCATTAATAAAATGTATACCTGAGCACAAAAGTATGGTTACTGGATTCCTCTTCTTGTGTACATCTTCTCCTATCTATCTATATCTGAGATTTTGTAAACACAAAACATTTATAATATCTCAGCAAGCTATGCTTGGTAGGGGATTTTAAGAAGCATGCTAAATCTTAATATACATTAATTATTCCATAGTAATTAGAATATTTATTTTCATAGTAATTATATTGAATTGGATTTATTGTATGTTTCACATTTCAATAATCCATTTATAAACCAAATATCTACATGTTTCACAATCATTAACTATCCATTGATAAATTAATTATTAACATGTTTTATAATTATCAATATCTACGTGTTTCATAATTATAAGTAATCCATTGATTTATCAAACATCTTTAATTATTATTTGTTATCTAAATAAACTAATCCAATTCCATAAACCATACTTTGTATAACAGTTCTACCCATTCATATACATATGGCATACGTACACTTATATGAAACTTATATGAACCATAAACATAATTTCACAATTCACATACATGATGTGCAACTCATAAGCATCAATTATAACATGCAATTCTTTTAATTAACATTATTTCATCATTTCAATTTAAAGCATGTCGAATAGCAATTATACCATTTTAGTTTCGTAACATCTATAATAAAAAATAAGATCATGTTTAGAACATGCATCTTATTATTTAGATGTGTTGTCTTAAATTTCCACCTACTTCATGTGATGCATTCATCGAATTTCACTAGCTTTGATCACCCTATCCTCCACAATCGACCATGCATGCTTCAATCTATTCAATGCATGAAAACTCTTTTAGTAATACATTTACATACACAAAGATATTTAGATTTAATTATGATCATAATTTTAAGAATCTGATGCAATCTAAGGACTAGATCATTATTATTGGAAGTTTACATGGAGGATCAAGACTCATGTGAGTTGATCAGGGCTTTTGCGGATGTCTGTCCATAGTTTAGGGTTGAGATCTACGATTGGATTTGTATGGACATCTAAATTGTGCTTTCCATCAAATTACATGATCAGATTTAACTAATTTAAGGGTGTACATTGGTCGGATAGACCACTTCCAACTTTGGATTAACAATTAGAACTCATCTGTGGGGTCTGATTATTAATCTGATGTCAACAAGTCACTATTTGAATAGTGACAGATCGGATGGCTAAGGTTTCTTGCTAGGTTTTCATCTAGATTATAATATTCTTATCACATCCTAGCTAATTCAAGGTCGTAGGACTCATTTATGTTGTCTAATTGTTAATCAAACATTGCAAAATTACTGTGTGAATAGTACCTAATCGGACGCTTGAGATTGTCTGATTGGTTTGCAGTCAATTTACATCTAAATTCATCAATTCCTCCTATATTATAATAATTTCAAGGCTATTTAATTCATCTATGGTGTTTGATCAATGATTAGATGTCAAATTTTTATTGTATGAATAGTACCCAATCAGACGGCTGAGATCATCCGATCGGTCTTATAGTCTAGGTAGGCAATCTGATTAATTTTAAGGTTTGTCAACCATGTATCTACCTATCCATAAGCTTAGATTAAGAAATGGATAGTTGGATCATCCTTAAATTTAGATCTAAGATAGAAATTCACGGATCTAACAAATTGCATCAAATCAAAAGATGGGCTTCACGGATCTTACCTTTAGAGCTTATTTCTGCCCTTTCTCCACCCTTGGATGAGCTGGATTGAACTCTCCATAATCTAGTTGCACAATAGAGTCCTCTTCAATCAATGGCCTAGATCATCCCAGATCCATCCAAAACCATGGGGTTTTGGTTCTTCTAGGCCAGCCATAGAAGATGACTGGCTCGGATCATTGATCCGATGTATCTTTGTCTTTGGTAGTGGCCCACAACTCCAGCCAGCTGAAAAACCCCATGAAATCTGCATTCAATTGAAATGGAAACAAAGGGTTTTTTCCCTAGACCTTGAGCCGAGCATGGTGGGGGTTTTGGATTTGGAATCTAAGCTTCCATCTTCATCAACAAACTCCATTTTTCTTGGAGACATGAAAACCCTCCTCAGATCCATTTCTCATGCTCACTGACGTGACTAGTTTCCCCGGCGAGCTCTCTCTCTCTCCTCTTCCTTCTTATTTTCTTCCTTTTCTTTCTTCTTCTCTTTCTTTCCTCCTCTTCGTTGGGTTTTGTAGCATTTTGGGAACAGACCCCTACATTTCACTTTAGTGGGGGTGTCGTTATCAAATGTGCCCCCCTTTGAGTTATTTTAATTTTGTTTTCTTTTATTTATTTTAAAGCTTCATAATGGTGTTTTTACCATTCTAAACACCATGATATTAGTCAAAGAAAAGGTAAGACATACTAATGATGTTTTTCAACTCCATTGATTGTCACATTCCAACTCCTACAAGTGGGGCCCACTTAGCAAAATTACTAAAATACCTTTTTGTAAGCAAATTACCATTTATTTGTCCAATCTCCAATTTTGGTGAACTTAGTGTCGTTGGATTCATATTGTCGAGTAGAATCCAAATTTAGTAATTTCAATTTAATGTTCTTAGTATTTTTTAACTTATAATTATGAAAATAGCCCTGACTTCGAAGTCCCATAACTTCCTCATCCATACTCCGTTTTTAGCATTCTTTAGGTCGTTGGATTCCATTTTCTATGTAGAATTTAATTATTTATACTTTATTTCTAGATTCTAATTTCACAAAAAGTTATTCTCCTAGAAAACTCATGCTTTGCTCATGCAATAGTAAAATTTTGTGGTTGTTACAAGAATAGAGATTCATAAACCTTAGGATCATGAATCTAACTGATTGTTTCTTTCATGGGATTCCAACTACACCTACTCCTAATAAGTGCTCTGTACAAAACTCCACTGCTTCCTTTGTAATATAACACTCAACGATATAGCCCTCTAGTAGTTGTGATTTTGTACATACTCTTTCAAAATTTTCATGTACCTCTTAAAAGGGTACATCCATTGCAAGTAAACCATCCACAAAATTTGATCTCATCAACGAGGTGCATTGCTAAGTATAATATGATGTCAAAAAATGATGGTGGGAAGATTATCACAAGCTCACATGAAGTTGTCACTAGATGGTCTTGAATTTCTTTAAATTCTGAAACATCCACCACTTCTTGCACAAAGTATTGAAGAAGAAAAATTTTGTACTAGATTCTCTAACTTTATCTAGCAACACTTAATGTATTGCTACAAGTAAGAATTATTGCATCAATGCATGATAATCATGGGACTTCATCCCTAACTCTTTTAGCTCTTCCATGGAGACAATGTTTCTAAAGTTTAAAGAGTAGCCATCTAGGACTTTGAGCTCAGAGAGGGTTTTATACACTATTCATCTCTCCTCTCTGTCAAGCATATAATTTGTTCTAGACAAGTATGTTCCTCGAATGCCCCTATCTTGTGGATGCAACCTTTTCTTGAAACCCATCTTCATAAGATTCATTCGAGCTGCAAGTCCATCCTTTGTTTTTCCTTGGATGTCAAGAAATCTACTAATTAAGCATTCTCACACATTATTCTCAATATGTGTGACATCAAGAACATGGAATAGATGCAATGATTCCTAGTACACAAGCTAAAAGAATATTGACTTCCTCTTCTAACAACTTCTAGAGTTTTTTTTTCGCCTACATGCTTACTTGCTTTGATCTTCTTTCCCCACGTGACATTAAGGTTTTCAACTTGATCTAGTACTTGTCACCCTATCAACATCTTTGTAGACGTGCCCTTCTTAGAATGGTATGCATGGTCCCTATGTGACCATCTTATGTGGCCAAGGAATGCCATTTTCCTACCATATTATGACATATGTTTGGTCACTACAAGTAGGACAAGCATTTTATCCTTCACGATGCATCCAGACAAATTACCTTACACAGGAACGTCAATTACTATCCACAATAGTATAGCTTTTAGGGTGAATGACTCTTTCTTATATGTGTCGTAAGCTTCAATACCTAGATCCCATAATGTCTCAAGATTATCAATTAGGGGAGCCAAGTACATATCAATGTCATTCCCTAGCTACTTCAGGCCCAATATCAAACATCATTAACTTTCTCTTCATACATGGAAATAGTGGGAGGTTGTAACAAACCAATATAATGGGCTAATAACTATGCATGCTGCTCATAGAACCATGAGGATTAATCTGATCTGCAGATAATGCAAGTTGTAGGTTTCTAAGGTCTTGTTCAAAGTTAGGCCACATGACATTTATGTGCTTCCATGTTGGGATATCAGCTGGATGACATGAAAATATCTAAACTATTCTCCCCTCAGCATTTCATACTAAATTCTTAGACATTTCTGTAATACAAAATATTCTTTTGAATAGGGGAAATACCATAAGACCTTTGCTTGAACATCTGTCACCATCTCAGCTGAATTCTTCTTGACTTTCCATAAGTTGGGCATGTAGTTTTATCCTTGTGCTCCTTCCTGTATGAGATGCAATCATCGGGGCGTGCATGTATCTTCTTATAACCTTACTATAGCTAGGGCTTTCTTTTCCTCCCATGTGGACATTGCCAATTTATTATCCTTTGGTAGCATCTTGCTTACTACTTAAAGACTTTTGTAGAATCTTGATCTAAGAAACTAAATCTCGATTTCACATTGTAAAGTCCTACCACTATAGAAAACTTAGTATATTCTTTACACTTAAGTTATAGTGTCTCATTAACTTCTTCTAATAGAGTTTGAAATAGTTTAGGGTCAACTTAGAAATCATCATATGCATCTCAGAACATCAGTGCAGTTGTATAGTATACAACAATTCCTACAGTGTCTTCGAATGTTCTCTCCATTGTGGAGGATCACCCATGGCTGATAGCTTTCATAGATTCCAATGAATCACAAGTGTTCTCTTAACACATATATACTTACTTTTTTCAAATTTTCACATTTCAAGCATAGAAAACATATGCAATTACAATTACCACCTACCCTAAATGTGAATTATATAAACTTTTCTATTCCATGCTCATATTCTTTTAATGTTCTCATCACAGTCGTCTAAGCATATTAGTCCTTTTTTTTTATTGAATTGAAGCTAATTTGTTTGTGAAGAAATTTTACTAAACAATAGGTACAGAAGAATTATAAGTATTTAAAAAAAACTAAATTACATGCATGCACACATATTAAAATTTCCAATTAACAATGAAGCAAGATGCAAAACATGACAAATCATTCAAAAAGAAATTTAAATTTAAATAGGGAAGTTTCTAACCATAACCATGCATGTAAAATATATCAAACATGCACATATATGAGATAGACAAGGAGGTACTAACCAACACTCAAATTGATATCGATTGGGAATATATTTATATGTAATTCCAATTCAGAATTGGTTTGGTTGAAGATAGCCACAATGAAAATCAACTTATATAAGCTTCCATTTGAGTGTAGATGAAGACATTCGGAACCAGAAAACTAAAGACAATGTTAAAATTCTTATAATAGATTGTTACCTTTAAAGTCAATTTTAGAAAATAACTTTACCAGTACACATTGTTTTTGTTTTAATTAAAACTCACAAGTGTGCAAATCGCTTGTAATATAGTACATTAGTAAGGTCGATCCCATCAAGAGTTGAACTAATGTGATGGTAGTGGTCCCTCCTAAAACCTATCTAACCTAGCCAAATTAAAGTGAGTTTTAACCTAAACTAAGAATAGAAACTATAATATAAAAATTGGAAACTATGCAAAAACAAGAGGCATGCTAAATTGAAAACTTTTCTAAGATATGCAATGTCTAAAATTAAACTTTTCTAAATTGAGGATTTTCTAATTTGATGACTTTCATAAAATAAAAACTATCTTAGAGTGAAAACTTTCCTTAAGTGAAGATTTAACAACTTTCTTGAACTAATTTTCCAAAGCTTGAAATTAATCAACTAGTTTGTGGAAAACATCTTTAACACATAGTTTCTTAATCATGCAATTGTTTAAGGAACAAAATCAAAATTAATAGGATGAACTTTAACATCTAACAACTAACTAAACAAGATCAACTTAATTACTTTTTCCTACTTGAATGAATGCCACAACTTGGAATCTATTCACTCACCAAATCTATCAAAGTTATGTGTTCCAACTATGGCTTACATGCACACTTCCAACATGTTTTGATAAGTGCATTTCAAATCAATAGATATGGGTTATTAAACTCTAGATCTACAAGTAAATAAGAACATCAAAAATATTTTCCAACTTCAGCCTTGAAGCCCCTCTTAATCATGAGTTCCATCCATGGATTGGATGCATGGTTTTAGGGGTCTTTTAATTAGATTGGTGGAAATTTCAAAACTAAACATTCATATCCTTAATATCCCATCAACATAAAGTAAACAATTAAGACAAAGCACGGTCAATGATCAAGTAAAATGCATTCCATTAATCATCAAAAGCTATGGCATACAATGGGTTACATGGAAGATTGATGTCCACTTTTGAATGAAACACACCACTATTCCTTCTAACTTGAATCCAAAAACAAATACTAAAAAAGAATCCTCCTCCAACAAAGCTTGATATTCAAAGGTAATCTTACTGGCATATAAGCAAAGATCAATAGAAACTAATGAGAAACAAGGTTGGAATTTAAATGAATCTAAAAGAGAACTCAAAAGTTATGAAAGGAAAATGGGAAAACTTGATCCAAGATGATTTCCATTGGCTATCAGTCCAAGGGAAAACCAACATTGAATCTTGTTTCTAAGCAAGGTACAACAAAAGAGGACAAGGCAAAAACTAGCATGGAAAGAAACAAGGAAGACAAGAATGGAATAAAGAGAAACTAACCTTGAAAGTTGAAGCAAACACTCCCAAAACCAAGTGTGGAACACTTCTGGAAGATTTCATACACCTTTAGAAAGATAGTAGGGCCGAAGGAGTCCACAAAACAAAGGCACAAGAGAGAATAATGGAAAGGAAGGAAGAGAATGTCTCCTTCTAAGGGACAAGGTGTCTTTTTCCTTTAGTGAAAGTTATCCCCTCTCTTAGTTTTTTTTGTAGTATTTATAATTTTTCTCCTATTTTATATAGGTTACCCTAATATTAATATTTTGGATGGTTAAGATGAGTGGGAGACTAAGGTTTCGAAGGAGGAAAGTGGGGAAAGGTGGCTGCCATCTTTTAAGCTGGAGTAGGCGGGAGACATCTACTTTTTAGGAAGGGGCATCTCCCCCCTTCCAAAACCATTGAAGCTTAGCAATTGGGGTGGGAATGAGATAAGATATAATAGGAGAGAATGAGTTGGATAATTGGGGTTGGTTGGAGATGATTTGGGAAAGAAAGTGAGAGGAAAGTGGAAGGAAAGTGACGTGTAGGAAAAACATAGAAAATAGAGGTGAGATGGAAAATTTTGATTGGTTAATTGGGTTCCTAAGGATTTAGGATTGGTTGGGTCATTAGGATAGAAGTTTAGGAAGGTGGAAGAATTATGGAATGGTAGGACTCTTGGATGGAAAGTCAAATAAGTGGTGGTCTTTGGTGGTGTGGTGAAAAGTTATAAAAAGGTGGGAAAAAGATAAAAATTGGAAGGCTCTCATCCTATTGGTCCATATGCCAACTTATCCTAATAAGATTTTACTTAATTATCTTCAAAATATCCCTTGAAAAAACATGTATAATTCTCTTGAATTTCCTATAATCATAGCCTTCCATTTAGCTTAGCTTGATGGCTTACATGGCTCACTTTGAGGGTACCATTGGCTATGTTTCATGGCTGGCTTTGAACCAATCTTGTCTTGCCTTCTTGACTCCATCCCTTGGCTTAAGTGTCTTGTATGGTTTGGCTTGAATTCCTTAGCTTGCCACCTTCTCACATGGCTTATATGGCTAGGATGGCTTAAGTGGCTTCGATGCAAAGGTGGTGGGAATGCATGGCTTGTTTCATGGGCCCACTTTGGAAATCTTTAGTTCCTCTAATCACATCCATTTCCAGCCCACAAGATGATCTTAGCCTTTGGTTTATTTTGAAGTAATGATTTGGGGAATTTGACTCGATATTTTGATCTTGATCTTTAATTTCATCTCAATCAATCTCGGCAGTTGGATCACCATCTTACTTCCTACAAAAAGTGAAAATTTTTAATTAAATCTTAAAAAACATGATTAACCATATACCTACTTTGGATTAGCTTACGAACCTACAAAATAACAACTTTTGCTTCATTAGGTCAAAAATTCATGTGTTACAAATTTTGGTCTAAAACCCTTAATTTACCCCTATACATTGTAACACATTGGTAACTAGTTAGGTGATTTTTATGTTAAATTGAAAACTTATCAAAATTTTGCTAATTCCAAGAAAAACATGCAAAAAATTATTTTTCAAAAACAAATACAAGGTGCCACTTACATAGGTACTCACAATTGCATTTAGTACATGCAACAAGCCCTTAAAACCCCTAGTGGACAAGTTAGGCCTTATGAGAGTTTGTAGTGAATATACCCACAAAATTTCCTAAGGTTGAGTTCCTTATTTTATCTTAGAGAATCCTCCTTCATTAGCACTTTACTAGTTTTTCACAACTTAATGGAGAAGATTGATCATTTTATAAATCATACACATACTAAAGACATTTCATTCTAGTTATTTCTTAGAGTGCATGTGTGTTCATAGTCACATAAATCATGACTTCTAACTAAATATGCTTAATTTCAATGGATATATGTCTTAACCTCAAATCCTCATAGGTATACTCTCTAAAATGAAGCTTCCAAATAAGGGTTTAAACATATTTCTCTGATTATGTGACTAGATTCAACAAAGCTAATGGTTTACATAAATTTTGAAGTGCTAAAGAGACTAAGGAAAGTGATCCTTAAGAGTGAACGTTATTACTAAGAATTGTAGGAGTATTTTACCTTAATTCCTTATTTTCATCTCCTTTTCAAGGCCATGTTCAACCTAAGATCCATAGGTCTTTAACTAGGATGAAACGTAAGCTTTGGTAGTGTTCTTAAAGGAAGGGTATAAAGATTTTAAAGGTTCAAAATTAAGTAGAGGTCTTCAATGAATATCTTTTAGGACACTTTTTGGTTTTGCTGAAGTGAATCTCCTTTGTAATTTTGACTTTCACTTTTTCTCTTATTTTACTTTTCTTTTACACTTTTTCTTTTTCTTTTGGCTTCTTTGGAAGAAAGACTGTGAATTTTCTCACCTCTTTGACTTTTTGTCCTCTTTTGAACTTTTCTACTAACTCTACTCATTTTGAAAATGGGTAATGGTTAGTTATTTTACTAGTTTTTTCTAGGTTAAGGTGAGTGAGGTTAAGAAAGAAAGGCTTAAAAACGGATAACTAGTGATCTAGAATATATTGGCTAGGTTTTATGTCTCTAAGTTGAACAAAGATGGCCTATATCATTTTCTAAGTTTCCTAAAGCTTATCATATTCAATAAATTTTCTTAAAAATAAAGCTATCACTCCTATTTATTCTTGGTAGTTAACCAAAACAAGGATAATAGGATCATACGAAATTATGTACACTGAAGAAACTATAGAATTACTTATAACTATCTGAATGAAGATAGTTCTTTAGGGTCTCTTAATTATACCTTTCTATTAATCTTGACTATGTACTATGTGTAAATATTTGCTGAGAATTAACTTTCATAAAATGCTTCAACACATAAATAATATGCAAAACTAGTTAGATATGTTCCCATTAAGAGTGCAAAACAATAGGATCACTAAATTCTAAACATCCAGTTCTCATCACAATAAGGGAACTCTTCTGATAACCCTTTTTTTAAAAAAGCTCAAGAAAATTCAAAATACCTATATGCATCTACCCCTGTGATGACCCGGGTTTCATATGATGCAAATTTCATAAAAAGGCAAGATCTCTTGCTTTAGAAATATGAAATGCATGAAAATCTTTTGTTTCGGAAAGCAATCTTTTGTATAAAACCCCGAGTGTCAAAACACATTTTCAAATCATATAGCCATGGCATAGTTTTAAATCAACTCTATTCCCAAGAAAGCATTAGTCACAGAGCCAGCGACAGAGAGTAACTACAATCAAGTAACATTCACTAAAAGATAAGGTAGGGGTTTACTTACTTGTACTTAATTTGGATGTACTCTGTCACGGGTGTATCCTGTCCTTAAGTGTTTGCTTGTATCTGACAAATGTTAAGGATTGGGTGAGTATACACTATACTCAGTAGGAGTCTATCACTGCTAGTTTTACAATGCATGCTATGTTTTAAACCATATGTTCTTTAAACCATGTGCATGTTT
Organism: Warburgia ugandensis; assembly: GCA_035236585.1. Classification (NCBI taxonomy): domain Eukaryota; kingdom Viridiplantae; phylum Streptophyta; class Magnoliopsida; order Canellales; family Canellaceae; genus Warburgia; species Warburgia ugandensis. The sequence goes on along the minus strand of CP141133.1, from coordinate 48,892,114 downwards.
GGACACTCATGTTCAATATCGATATTAAAAGCCATTGTCAAAATAGAATACTGACGACTTAAAGAATCGCATAATCCAAGTCAAAAGTAACATAGATATCATAAACATATACTATGATATGCATAAGATGCTCAACTAAATCCAACTCTTGGATCTAGGGTCAACCATACTCATGTCATGCCATATGCATGCAAATAAATCCTCAAAAACATAGGGAACACTATGCCCATGACCTCAGCGCCGTGTGGTCCCCGGGTACCTAGGGACTCTAGGTCATAGCCTCCACGGGGCATATGACACTTCGACAGGTGCCGTGACACCTCCAGTGGTAGTCCTCATTTACCACAGCAATTAAAGTGAGGACAAGCCTTTTTGGCATGGTACCCTTTTTGGCATGGTAGCCTTTTCGGCATAGCGCCCACGAGCTTACTAGCCCAAATCATATACTATCAAGTAGGCAAGAACCTTTTTTTTCAAAACATGTCTATGCATGTATCATGCAGACAAGAATCCTTTTTCAAAACATGTCTATGCACGTAACATATGTCTTGGCAATATATGCGTAATGTATTTTTCATATGCATGCTAAGTTCATTTATGAAATCAATTCATGCTAAACAGGTCATGTGCATAAGGATGTAACATAAGTTTATATGATATACGCATAAAGACAAGACATGTAACTTAAAAACTTAAAACATGCATTAGAAAAGCAACCATGACTCAAAACATGCATTCTCAAAGCATCATGGGTTCTTTTTAAAAGTTTAGTAGCGATAGGACACCTACCTAGTTTGATCGCGCTAGTCCCCTTGTCTTCGTACGTTCTTAGACATGGTTTAGGGGAAAAAAGTTAGCTTGCCCTATTTTTATAGGTTCTAGAACAGTTTACCTCACTACTTAGGCATTAAGGGTTCATTCCCATGCCTAAGGGCCTCCTAAGGTCCCTAACTGGGCCTTAGTATAGTCAGGTTTGCAAAGGTTTGGTGGCCCCGCGCCACTATCATGGTTTAAGGGTCATGCTAGCCTTAGGTAGGGTCTTGATCAGGTATTTTATGGTTTCGGTGTGTCTGCGCTGTCAATATGGACACAACACCTCTCACGGCTCCTCAATTGGAGTCCTAGAACTCAAGTTATGGGTATTTTAGTGTTAAGAATACATAGAAGGCCCAAAACAGGCCTTGCGTCACTACTCCCGGGACGCACCTGCGTCCCGGTCGAGCGGCGACCGGCCCGCAAGTACGTTCGCATGCTACCGGGCATCATTAGGCTGCGTGTTCCGCTTATGCAAAATGTGTGGCGTCACCGTCACAGGCCCACACGAGGAGGGTGCGTCCGCCGACGCACCGGGCCTCCACCCCTTTTCTCGTTTGCGGGCACGTTCGTGCGGTTTCCCTTTAATGCACTGGGTGCGTTTTGGTTCTGTGGTGACCTGGGTGTCCTCGGGACACCTTGGTTCGACCCTGTTGAACCAGAACACCCCAGGCACCTGCCCTGGGTCTGTTGTGGCTCCTTAAAGCTCCATTTTGCATGGTTTCTCATGCAAAAACTTAGAGACATTCAACCTAAGACTGAGGGGGAGATGGGTTTGGAGTTGTTTAAGGAGTACCTAGTGTGTGGTTGGGTATTTTTCACGGTTTCTCCTCTTGCCTGCAACTCCAAGACTGATTTTTCCCAAAATTTTGGGCTGCCATTGGAGGTGCCCAAGAGCTCTATTTATAGAGCTTAAGGAGGGTTTTGGAGGGGGGTTTCCATCGCCATGGAATGGCGGTGGAGAAACCTCCAAAATTGCAGTGGTTTCCCCCCTGCATACCGACATTCTAAAATGTCTGTGATGTAGTATGTTTGGGAAGAAGGGGGTTCCCGTATCAAAACGGGTCCCTGTTTTCTCAGGCCAATTCGTTTTAAATTTAATTACAATTTTACCCTTGAACTTCAAAGGGCCATAACTTGCTCATTTTAACTCCGTTTTGGGTGATTCTGGTCTTGTTGGATTCCTTTCTCCAAGACGCACCTAAGGGTATCATTATAAGGACCAAATTTATGGGTCTAGTCAGGATGAATAGTGAAATGTCCAAAATACCTTTATCTCAAAAAGTGAACTTTTCATTACCGACATGGGATTTCAAGGTTACAAAAATGGAGTCATTACAACCACCCCCCCCAACCTGAATGAAACATTGTCCCCAAATGTTTGAGAATATAGGATCCTATATGGAAAGATGTCAAAGATGGAGATTTTGTAAAAACATCTTGGTTACCTCCCAATGAGCTCTAAGTTTTACGTCTTCAGCTAGACATAATGACAAGTGCAATGATGGTAATCTGCAAGTGTTCCTGGAGTGGTAATCTAAGGTGGGTCATGATAAGGAGGTTCCTCTAATAGTATCTCATCAATCTCAAGAGTAGGCATCTCTAGGAAAGGTTTTAACCTGTGACCATTGACTTTTTGAATTTCTACATCCTTCTCAATCTCCATGCCCCCATAAGGATGGACTACATACTATATATGATCCAATCCATCCAGATCTGAGTTTGCATAGGAAGAGATGCAATCTAGAGTTATACAATAAGACCTTTTGTCCAAGTGTGAAGGATTTTCCTAACATTTGGAGAACATGTGTAACCTTCATCCAGTCTTTGTATAATCATGCTGAGTCATATGCATCTTTCGTCAATTCTTCCAACTCATTGAGTTGGACTTTTCAGTGGGTCCCAACAGAATCTATTACTTGAAAATATATAAATGTGCAAATGATTTATGCACGAATACCCATGTTTACATAAGATGGTTGCATGACTTATTTACTTGAAAAACCCCTCTCAAATTATGTTTGCTATATGCTGTATTTTCGAATTAGTAGATCACCTACTGGGTATGATAAATACTCAAACATATAAATTATTTTTTAAATTAGCTCAAGCAGGATTAGAAGAAGCATCAGCAAGTTTTAGTGCTACGATTATGTGAGTGAAGGTAAAGACAAGTGTGAGTGTAGGTGTCCCAGAATTGGTAGTGATTATTTTAGTATTTGATGTAAATTGACTTTAAGTGATTATTCTTAACTTGGGCTGTGATTAACAATCTTTGGAATAGTAATTATCCATTTTTATATTTTTTTTTCAAATTTTGATGGCGTGTTTCAATTATTAATGATGTTAGATTATTATTTTATTTGTCTAAAATAAATAATGACACTTGGGGTTTTCATGAATGAATTTTAAGAAAAAGAATTTTCCACTACATTTATTTCAAAAAATCATATTTAAATAGAGATTAATCTTGCATGTGACAGCTTATTATCTTAAATCACATTATAAAAACCTGGGTCGTTACATATGTGTTCCAACTATGGCTTACATGCACACTTCCAACATGTTTTGATAAGTGCATTTCAAATCAATAGATATGGGTTATTAAACTCTAGATCTACAGGTAAATAAGAACATCAACAATATTTTCCAACTTCAGCCTTGAAGCCTCTCTTAATCATGAGTTCCATCCATGGATTGGATGCATGGTTTTAGGGGTCTTTTAATTAGATTGGTGGAAATTTTAGAACAAAACATTCATGTCTTTAATATCCCATCAACATAAAGTAAACAATTAAGATGAAGCATGGTCAATGATAAGCATTCCACTATTCATCAAAATTTTATGGCATACAATGGATTACATGGAAGATTGCTGTCCACTTTTGAATGAAACATGCCACTTTTCCTTCTAACTTGAATCCAAAAATAAATACTAACAAAGATTCCTCCAACAAAGCTTAGCATTCAAAGGAAATCTTAATGTCATATAAGAATGAAAAATAAGGCTGGAATTTAAAAGAATCTAAAAGAGAACTCAAAAGCTGTGAAAGGAGAAAGGGAAAATTAGATTCAAGATAATTTACCTTAGCCATCACTCCAAGGGAAAACCATCCTTAAATCTTATTTCTAAGGCAAGGTACAACAAAAGAGGACAAGGCAGAAACTAGCATGGAAAGAATCAAGGCAGACAAGAAAGGAATCAAGAGAAACTAACCATGAAAGTTGAAGCAAACAATCCCAATACCAAGTGTTGAACACTTCTAGAAGATGTCACACACCTTTAGGAAGATAGCAACAACCAAGGAGTCCACAAAACAAAGGCATAAGAGAGGAGAATGGAGGGGAAGGAAGAAGATATCTCCTTCTAAGGGAGGACGTGTCTTTTTCCTTAAGTGAAAGTTATTCCCTCTCTTAGGATTTTTTGTGGATTTTATACTTTTTTCTCCTATTTTTTCTAGGTTACCCTAATATTAAGGTATGGTGGGGATTAAAGGCAATTTCATTGGTTAAGATGAGTGGGAGACTAAGGTTTCAAAGGAGGAAAGTGGGGAATGGTGGCTGCCCTCTTTTGTGGTGGAGCAGGTGGGAGACATCTACTTTTTAGGAAGGGGTGTCTCCCCCCTTCCAAAATTGTTGAAGCTTGGCAATTGTGGTGGGAATGAAGTAAGAGAGAGGGAGGGAGAGAATAAGGTGGAGAATTGTGGTTCGTTGAGAGAGAAGTTGGGAAAGTGGAAGGAATGTGAGGTGTAGGAAAAACATACAAAATAAAGGTGAGATGGGAAATTTTGATTGGTTAATTGGGTTCTTAAGGCTTTGGGATAAGTTCGTGGTTAGGATAGGATTTTAGGATGGTGGAAGAGTTGTGGAATGGTAGGACCCTTAGATGGAAAGTCAAATTTGTGGTGGTCTTTGGTGTTGAGGTGGAAAGCGATAAAAGGGGGGCGGGGGGAGCGGGAAAAAGATAAAAATTGAAAGACTCTCATCCTATTGGTCCATATTCCAACTTATCCAAATAATATTTCACTTAATTATATTAAAAATATCTCTTGAAACCTCATGGATAATTCTCTTGAATTTCATACAATCCTAGCCCTTCCATTTAGCTTAGCTTGATGGCTTAGATGACTCATTTTGAAGGTTTCATTGGCTAAGCTTTAGGCCTGGCTTTGGAAGCTTTCTTGGCTTAGGTTCGTGGCTCCATCCCTTAGCTTGAGTGGCTTGTTTGTTTTGGATTGAATTCTTTAGCTTGCGACCTTCTCTCATGGCTTATATGGTTAAGGTGGCTTTAGTGGCTTCCATGCAAAGTTGGTGGGAATGCATAGCTTACTTCATGGGTCTACTTTGGCCATCTTTAGCTCATTTAATCACATCCATTACTGGTCCACAAGATGATATTGGCCTTTATTTATGTTGAAGTAATGGTTTTGAGCCTATGACTTGATGTACAATTTCATCCTATTCGATCTCAGCCATCAGATCACCATCTTACTGCCTACAAAAAGTGAAAAATCCTAATTAAATCATACAAAAATATGATTAATCACATACTTACCTGGACTTAGCTTCCAATTCTATAAAATAACAAATTTTGATTCATTTGATACAAAATGCATGTCATACAAATTTTGGTCTAAAAATCCTAAATGGCCCTTATAAGTTGTAACACATGGGTAACTAATTGGGTGGTTTTAATGCATAATTAAACACTTATCACATGCTTTTATAGTTATTCAAGAAAAATGACATTAAAATTACACACTTTTAAAGTTGTATCTATAACATGACTTTAAAAATGAGTCACTTTTGAAGCCCTCTTTTGGAAACAACTTCTAAAATCTTTTCTTGCGAAAAGTTGTCCCTGCTAAAGTAAATTAGGTGATTTTGAAGTTGTTTTTGGGAAATGACTTTAAAACCATGGATTTTAGAAGTCATTCATACAAAAAAAAATTAAAAGTCTATAATTTTAGTGTCATTTTCTAAATAAAGACTTCAAAAGTCCATGTTTTTAAAGTCGCTTTCTTAAAACAACTTCAAAAAAAAAAAATTTGCACCAAACTAAAGAAGTCCTTCTTTTACAAACTGAATTCTTAATTATGGATTTTAAAGTTGTTTTCTTATAAATGACTTGGAAATTATTAATGAAATTGGTGGTCAAAAACTGACTTTTTTATTTAGACCTTAAAAGCACCAATTTTAGTAGTGAGAAGAAATGAATTTTAGAGAAGGTTTACATGCCATAAATGGATTCCATCCACTCAAGTAAGGGTAGGTATGACCTAATGGGCAAGAAAAGAAGTATAGAAAAGATCAAAACCCTAGCCACCTTTCCCATGTTGAAAAGTCAAACCAAAACCCTATGAGAAGGAAGATCTCAACCATCCATTCTCATCTAACATCCATCCCATCCTAGGGTTTCTTAATTGCACACACACACACACACACACCCATGTTGATTCCATGCAGCCCCTCCTTAGACATTCTAATTATGAAAAACCTTAAATTCCTTCACAAATTTTCTATTTCTTTCACTTTTCTTCCCACCAATTTCCTTTCCTCCCTAATCCTTCTCTCTGCACTCTTTTTCCTATTTATATTTTCTCCCAATTTCCACCCCACTTTTGTATAATGAAAAACATGCCTCCTCACTCTAGTAGCCACTTTCTTATTTAGTATTACTCCCTTGTCTTTACCCTTAAGCTATCTCCTTATTTGTCTTCCATCCTAATTCTTTCCTTTCCTCATTCAATCCCTTCATTCCTTTACCTCTTTCTTTTATCCTTATAGTCCGATCTTATTTCATCCATTCTCATCTCCCACTTCCATATTTGAATTCCATGCTCCCATCAGGTGCTTGAATTTTTTCTAATTAAAATGGATTGATCTCAACCATTGAATCACCTTAAGTCATGTGCTAAAAATCTATAACTAGTGGTGTTATGAATACATTAAGGATCTTGCAACTTTCCCTAAACTTTAAAGCTAAATCTAGGAGAAGAGGGGGGGGGGGGGGGGAGGGGTGGGAGATCACCCTCACCCAAGCTCCTTCAAGCTTCCATGTTCAAATCCTTTGGAGATAAAGGTAGGGTCTTGTGACGACCTGGGTTTTTCCATGCATTTTTAAATGCAATATCTAATTCCTAAGGCAGGATGCATCCCTATTTGAAAACCATTTTATAAAAACCATGCAATGCAGCAAAAAATCTTTAGTTTTAAACTCATTTTGAATACCCTGAGTGTCATTTGCTTTCACAACAACCAAAGTAGTTTTTTGAAAAACTTTAGAAATCATAAATGTCTTTCCCAGGTCTATCCAGTCACAGCTCACAGCCCAACTGTAATTAAATACAAATACATGTCCAAAGGGTAGAGAGTTTACTCACATGTATAGTTGTCTCCTTTGTTTATTCACTTGCTCATAGCACTAATATCTCCTGAGGCGTCTTCTATTTGTAAGTGGAACTATCCTAAAAAATGTTAAGGATATGGTGAGTATATACTATACTCAGTTGGAGTCTATCACTACTAGTTTTACAATGCATGCTATGTTTAAAATCATATGCTCTTTAAAACATGTGCATGTTCGAACAATCATGGTCAATATCGATATTAAAAACCACTGTCGAATTGGAATACTGAGGACTTACAGAAATAGCATAATCCAAGTCAAAAGTATCATATATCATAAACATAATGCTATGCATAAGATGCTCAACTGAATCCAACTCATGGATATATGGTATGGTCGACCAACCTCATGTCATGCCATATGCAATGCAACTAAATCATCAAACCATAGGGTCCAACTATGCCCATGACCTCCCCATCGTGTGGTCCTCGGGTACCTAAGGACACAGCGTCATAACCTCCACGGGGCATATGACACATTGACCAGGTGCCGTGACATCAGTGGTAACCCCTTGTACCACATGCAGTCGACGTAGGGACATGCCCTTTTTGGGCGTGGTACCCATCCCACCTAATAGTGGTAGAGGCTGGAGGCCAACCTAGACCTCTCGGCGTAGCGCCCATGAGCTTATCAGCCCAAATCATATCAGATCAAACAAGTGAAAACCTCTTTTTCAAAACTTGTCCTCTTTGGGTCCCTCACAACTGCCTGACCCTCACAACTGCCTACCTAGCGTCTTTTGAGCACTCCAGCGTCTTTTGGTAACCCTCAAGGACATGCAATTTTTCAAGATATCAATGCCCACAAATCATGCAATATATGCAATTGTTTGCAAAACATGTCTATGCATAATGTATTTATCATATGTACGCTGAATTAAGTCATGCTAAACAAGTCATATACTTATACTTAAAACTTGCATTTTCAAAACAATCATGGCTCTTTTAAAAAGTCTAGTGGCGATAGAGCACCTACCTCAAAGTCTCCTAGAGTCGCTTCCTTTATCACTCAACCCATCCCTGGGTCTCATTTATAAACTCCTGGGTATGAATGGATATAAGGTGTCCTTATCAATTTCAATCTATTTAGACATTAGATTGCTAGATCTACCTTTAAGGTCCATGGTCCTTGCCTATTTCATTTGTCAGGCTAGATCCTATAATATGGATCTACTATTCAATAGTTAAACTCTGTAAATTGTCCTCTGATCCTAACTTTAAAGTCTCATTAGGTCCGCGTGTCCCAGTTCCTAGGACACCCGTGCATCCTGGTTGAACTGCGACTGCCTCACGTGCATTCGCACCTAAAGGCCGTGCCAGGGACTGTGTTTTACATGCGCACACGCATGCTCAAGCGACGCGCTATGACGCGCATCCTGGATGGCATTGCAAGGATGCACCTTTGGTGTAGTATGGCGTGTCTCAGCTCCCAGCGCACCCCATGCATCTTGGTCGAGCCAGGACCCGTGCCCCATGTCGCGCACGCACCCGAAGGCCGTACCTGGGATAGTGTACGCACTATCGTATGCCCGGAAACCATCCCAGGGACCCTGTCCCAGGCGTACGTGGAGCATGGCATCCCTGGGACACCTTGTTCATGCAGGCTTGACTGGAACCGGTCTTGGAGTGTTTTCTGGCTAGGAAATCCGGCTGGAAAACGTCTAGGAACGCTAGATCCAGCATGGATCTAGCTTGAAAGGGGGAAGAACCTAATAGGGAGCGAAGGATGGCTTACCTAGGAAGCCATGGAGAGCCTATCGCCGGTGGTGGAACCCTCGTTCTGGTTCTGAAACCCTTTATCGCCGGAAAACTCGATGAAGGTAAAATCCCAATGTCTTGCAAGGCCGGACCAAGAGAAGAGAGGGGAATGGGGAGACGGGAATGGCCGGCCTAACTCGGCCTGGCCATTGCTAGAAAACTCAGGGGAGTCTGGCTTGAGATGGGTTTCTGATTTTACTGGAAACCCCAGTCTCAAAATGGCTAGAAAACTCGTGTTCTAGAGAGGGAGAGATGGGGCTTTTTATAGCCCTGCTATGGCAGTGTTGCCAATGGCGATGGCAGAAATCTCTGGAAATGGGGTTTCTGGAGAAGTCTAGAGGACGAAGAGGACAGCGGGTGCCGTTATCAAAATGGCCCCCTACGTTTTTCGTTCTTTTTCGTTTTCTGTTTAAATTACAGAACTGCCCCTGATCTTTAAATGGCCGTAACTTCTTCATACGAACTCCGTTTTCGGCGTTCTTTGAGGCATTGGATTCCATTTTTCAAGTAAAATATAATGGTGCCAAGTTTCCTTACAAATTCCTTTATTTACTATTTTAAATAAAGTGAAACATTTAACTCAGTTCATTTCCTATAGAATGTCCAATTTTTGTTAAAATAAAGTAAATTGCTCGGGCATTACAGGTCTCAACCTAAGTTCCAACTTATTTCTTTCTTTTTTTGTTTTTCTTTCTCTACCATTCTTTATCTCTTTCCTTCACCTTCTTCTAGCATGCATTCATATAGATTTTTCTTACTAAGATTGTTAATATAGTTTCACGCATGATTTAAGTTTTACCTTTCCTTAGTTTTGCACGTTAATTTCACTTATTTCCTTGCTTTTTAGTTCATGTTTAACATAGTTGTTTACTTCATCTTAGAGTAGTTTAGGTACATATTCGTGTTTCCCTTGCAGTTCAATGCATTTCATCCAATTTTTTAATCTTTTTTAATTTTAGACCCATGGCATCTTAGCATCATACTTATGTTGCATTCATGATAGTTTTAGGAATAAAACTTATTTCCTTAGTTTGTCTTTTACTTTGTAGATCATGTTTGTAGTATACCTTTCCTTTTAACTCCTTTAGTTTCTATGTTTTTTGAAGAACTTTTTTAATTTAGAACTAGGTAGTTTGTAAGTTTAGATGCCATGCTTTGATCATAGATTTCATTGCCTTATAGTTTTATAAACTTTCTAATTTTCCCTCCATTCATCTTAGGAATGTTTTAGGCTTAATGTAGAACCATTTTAGAAATCATTTGTATGGTAGATTCTTATATCTAATACTTTCCTAGTTTAGAATTAGCACTTTTCTAATTTCAAAACTCATGTTTGACTTTATATTTTCCTTTATTTACATTTTAGAATTAATTTAGAAACTTCATTCCTATTAGATTCTTAAATATAGAAGGCATTTGTAATTTTTAGAAAGTCATGCATATCATCATAGATTCATGCATCTTAGCTGCATATAGTGTAAGCATCTCATTTTCATTTTAGATCTCATGCATATTCATGTTAGTTAGTTCATGCATTGTTCCTCTTTCTTCTTTCTATTTTGTCTTTTTATGGAATTAGACTAAGGAAAAGGAAATGATGCTCTAGAAATTTCTAATTTCTCAAGTAAGGTTGAAGACACTAGCAAATCCATCCATAAAGTTGCTTAGGTTCCCAGCTAAGGGCATTATGTTGAAGAGTAGAATCACACCAAGTCCTCACTCTTGTCCTAACACAAGAACCACTCTCTCCACTTTGTTTTCTTTTTCTTCCATGTAATGTTTATGGGAGGAAGCCTCTTCTATGGCTGCCCTATTTTAAAGATGAATGACCTCTAATCCCCTCTTTATCTAAAGTCTTTGAAGTTGCCCTCTTTTCAGAGTTTTTAGCTTAGGAAAAATGTACTAACCTTTTATACTTTCTTTTCCATTATCTTCTTTTCATTCTTGGATGGTGATTGTTTAGGAAAGGTGTTAAGTCTCCTCTTTTCTTAGTTGCATTAATACTTCATTCCTAAAGATCATGGATGGATTTGCTGGTTCGTGTATTTTGGGTTAAAGAGAAGTGTACTAATCTTGTTTAGTGTGTGCATCTGCAATGGAATTCAAGCCCATGTTTGAAGGACCCTTATTTTCTTTCTTCAATTGCATTCATTTCATTCTTATGTAACAATTCCTTGTAACTAGGCCATTAATGAAAAAGTTCTTTTCTTCACTCATTACTATGTTCTATACTTTAATTTATAGTTAGTTGTAGTTTTGATTGTTTCCTTAATTCTTAATAAGTTGTAATTTTAGATAGTTTACTTAGTTGTAGTTTTAGAAAGTTTCCTTTTCTAGTTAGTGGTAATTTTAGAAAGTTTGCTTAATTCATAGTTTCCTTAATTGTAATTTTAGAAAGTCTTGTTTCATTTCCTTGCTTTATCTAGACAGCTTCCTAGTTTCCTTAATTGCCTACTTTTTAATTTAGGGTTTAATTTATGAGTTGCTTAGTTGTTTCCTTCTTAGATAGTCACTCAGTTTAGTTTTTCAATTTAATGGTTACTTCTTGATTAGTTGTTTCCTTTGTAGTTAGTTACTTGTTTCTTACTTTCATTCAGTTGCTTTATGTCTTTACTTTCCTTGTCTTTAGTTTTATTTAAAAATAGTCCTTCTTTTGAATGCTTGGCTAGGTTAAAGTAAGATGACCTAAATTCTAATTAGAAATATTTATTAAAGAGAGTTCATGGGATCTAGTTGTATTTGTTGATTCTATGCATCATTTGATCCATGCACTTGCTGTAAATAATTAAGACACATCAATGGGAAAGTTACTTTCAAAAATTGTTAAATGACACTTACCCAAAGAATATAGGGATTGAAAGTACTATCAATGCAAATAATGTTGGACATTATAGATATGACTAAAGGATTAAAATACCAAAAGTGAAAGAGAACTTGAAAAAGATAAAATTAGGAAAGGCGATAGGACTCGATGGTATACTAATAAATATTTGGAAGTATATGGAGATGCTAGAGTATCTTGGTTGACAAAGTTGTTAAACAAGATTGTAAAATTAAAGAAAATATACAATGAATGGAGGAAGATCTCAATTATACCAATTAAGAATAAAGGAGACATATAAAGTTGCACTAATTATCGGGGGATCAAATTTATAAGCCATATCATAAAGCTTTTTATAAGAGTAATTGAGAAGGGGTTACAATATGAGACAAATGTATCGAGGAACCAGCTTGGTCTCATGTTTATGAGGTCTACCATGGAAGCTATTTTCCTACTTAGACAAGTGATAGGAGAGGAGGAAGGACCTCCACATGGTCTTTATTGACTTAGAAAAAGCATATGATAGGATACCTAAAGAGTTAATATGATGGGTTTTGGGCAAGAAAGGGGTTTCACTAGGGTATGTAGACATAATTAAGGATATGTATGAGGGAGCGATAACAAATATTAGGACCATTAGTAGAGAGACTATGATTTTTTATTACTATAGGATTGCACCAAGGATTGGCATTGAGACCATACATTTTCACATTAGTTATGGATGAGTTAACAAAACAACCACAAGAGGAGATTCCAAGGTGCATGTTATTTGCCATTTATACAGTTCAATTGATGAGACAAGGGAGGCATAAATACAAAGCTAAAGTTATGGAGAGATGCATTAAAATTTAAAGAATTTAAAATTAGTCAAACTAAGACAGAATATATAGAATGCAATTTTAGCAATGAGAGGAGTGCGAGTGGGCCACTAATAAAGATTGAAAACCAATAAGTCCCCCTCAAAGAAAACTTGCTAATTAGGTCAATAATTCATGAGAATGTGGAGATTGAAAGGAACATTATCCAGAGAATCTAAGTAGGTTAGAACAAATGAATATACATTGCTAGAGTTTTATATGATCAGTGAGTGCCACTCAAATGGAAAATGAAATTCTGTAGAATGGCTATAAGGTCAGACATGCTCTATGGATCAAAGTGTTAGACAGTTAAGAAACAACGTATATCTGATGAGCACCACCAAAATGCGAATGTTGAGATGAATGACTGGCACGGCAAGAAAGGATAGAATTGTAAATGAAAACATTAAAGGGAACTTTGGAGTAGCACCATTAAGTTGTTTAGAGATATTAGACTTTAATGGATTGGACATGTCAAATGAAGACTGAAAATGGCAATGGTAAGGAGTGAGGCAATCCAAGTTGAAGATCCTAAAAGGATAAGGGTTAAGGCCCAAAGGAATGTGGATAGAAGTGGAGAGAAAAGATTTAATAACCATAATTTTTGTAATTGATTGAGAAAATCAATAAAGTTTGAGTTTCAGAAATTTCAGGCTAGAATATTATGGTTATTTAGAATATACTTCTTATAAAAGTATAATCATGGGATAAGACATGCATAATTTAAATTGAACTAAGCAAACCCTTCAGAATGACTGTAAGCACGACAAATTCTGAATTCGAATGAAAAATCCTTAATTTTATGGACAAAAGGGTAAAATGGTAATTTTACCAAAAATCAAGACCTGAGACATCAAAATTTAGAATGAGCTGAGAAATACGAATCCAATTCCACTAAGTATGCTCAATTATGAGATCGTGGGAATAAACCTTAATTTTTATACATAAAGGGTAAAATGGTCTTTTTACATTATGAGGGGCCCACAAGGGACCTAAAAAGGAATCCCATGGCCAACCCACTTGAAATCATGGGTCAAAACCCTATGAGCGGGTCTTGGAGAAAAAGGTGGTGGTGGAGAATCTAATGCTAATTAAATAATAAAAAGAATAAACCATAATCATTACACATAATCATGAAAAAAGACCCAAAATGCCTATAAATACACACCCTAAAATCCTCCAAAAATGTTTACAAAATTCTCACGAAATTATCTTGACTTCCCCTGCAAAACTAGACATAGATCCATTCCCAAAATCCCAAAACTCCCAAAAGATCTCTCTCTTTCATTTTCTCTCTCCTCTCTCTAGATTGGAACAAGAGACCTAAATTCAATTAGGCACTCTGTTCCAGATCAAATATCACAGATCTCACCGTATAAAATTTCCTACCATAGCTTAGCTACAAAACTCCCAAATAAATTTCAAGATCCAACAATTCAAACAATGAAAATCACAAGATAAGTGGATCTTTGGCTATCTTATCATCAAAACTAGTATTCTCTTAAATTGGACTATATTACCAATGATTTTCTCTAATCAGGTAGGTGGAACTACTTGCTAGACATATTTATTGTTGTTTAATGAAATTTTTATTTTACAGTAATTTGATTTGGGTGAAAAATTGTAAAAATAAAGTAAATATCAGAACCTTCAATTAATGATGATTAAGGGCTCAGATAGAAAATCTGACCCTACCAATCGATCTAGAAGAGTCCAAAACCCCTACGGTAAAAATTTCATGAAATTCTATTAACTTTTGGGCCCTCAATTGAAAGGGATTGATTGGACGGTCCAAAATGGACTATCCAATCTCCCGATTAGACCGGGTTCCCCAGGACAATGTGCGAAACGTCGCACGAAAATGCCACATGAGGTAGCGTTAACGGGACGAGTGCGTGTAAGCAGCAGTCCTAGGTGGGAGCGTCCGTCTTCAATCTCGGTGACAGGCGCGGACGACCAGAGCATTCCGCTCCAACGTTCCGCCCGAACAATCTAGGCCATCCATTCCGATGGGCCCAGATCAAATCTGGGCCCTAGGAATGGACTATGAACTTCCAGACTCAATTCAGGAGTCATATGAACTCCAAATTGAGATTGAAAAGAAGCTATGGAAAGCTTACAACCTCTAGTTTCTTATCAAATGATAAAATGGAGAAAATATCTTATGAAACTTTCTGTATTTAGGAAATAAGTTTCCAATTCCCAAGACCTTCAAGATCTGAGGTGATCAGATCATGGTAATCTATTTTAATAATGATGTACTATTGAAATAAAGTGATATCTATGATTTATTTGGACATATCTGATATATATTAAGGGATCTGCCCGTTATGGTAGAAAAACCCTAAAAATACAAAGGGACCCATTTGATCAATGAGATCAAGTGTGATAAGATCCTTGGGATGGATTGAATGAATGTTAATATGATGAAATCTAGGGAAATCATGGATTGACTATGAAAAAAACAAAGCAATATGATCATTGGACCTTAATAAAGAAAAACCCTAAAAATACAAAGGGACCCACTTGATCAATGAGATCAAGTGTGATCAAATCCTTGGGATGGATTGAATGAATGTTAATATGATGAAATACAGGGAGATCATGGATTGGATATGAAAAAAACAAAGCAATATGATCTTTGGACCTTAATGAAGAAAAACCCCTAAATGAAATTAAAGCCCTTGATTAAAAGGAAAAGATCAAAAATCAAATGGTTGAATCATAAGGTTTCTAAAAATATTAATGCAATTAGTTTCATTTTCTATTAATTGATAATAGCATTTTAAATGTGATTTATGTTATAAAGCATGCTAGTGCAACTTTTAGACTTTAGCATGATATGTGATTAGATTGTTATAATAGGTTTCTAGATTTAATTATCTTAGGGGCCTTTTAGTGTGATTTTATGCATGTGTAACGCAGGATCAAGATAATATGATTGCATGCCATTGTAACTTAGGATCATGCTAGGATTTCATGCAAGATTATACTATGGTATGAGATTGTACCTTAGGACCATGTTAGTTTAAATTGAGTTATTAAGGTTGAAAATCATGCTAGTGTAATTTTAAGTACCTTGTATCATTATCATTAAGTTGTTCAATTATGTAGTTTTATGCTTTGAATTTATAATTCATTTGTGGTTAAATTTCATTAGTAGATCTACTTGTTATGAGATAAAGAGCATAAAACACCAAAAATGGAATCTAATGAGAAAGTAGAGTTTCATGACACAAATAAGAGTGGATTATTTTGGACTTAATTAGTAAGGGCTATAGTTAGTTGGACAATATAAGGATTATCAAATCCTTGGCCCAAACTAGAAGAATAATAAACCCCATGAATGACATTGTAAATGCTCATGAACTTAATTAAAATCATTTAGAAAGAGTACTTAGGGTCAACATGCTTATAGGAACCTTATGAAAGGTTGAGCTAAGGTCACTCTAGTGAATGCTGAACATAGTAGTTAAGGGGGTTGTCTAATAGAGCCTCGCTCTTCCCCTACCTTCCGTTGACATTTGTGAGGTCTAAATGCCTCCTTACATGAGGATTGAAGTAATCACTTTGTGTTCACCCATTTAGCTAGTAAGCCTTAGCCAATTGGAAATAAGAGGAGCAGTCTAAACTTAGGCTGAAATAAGTTACCTTCAACCAGCAAAACATTAACTGGTTGAATGATAATAGTAAGAGGATAAAAGGTTAGTAAATTATTTAACCCTAATAAAAACTGTAAGTAAGATAAGGATGATCAAACAAGATCCATTAGATCTTGAATGATCAAGAACAATAAGAATAAGAATATTGTATTGTATCTAGTATCCATGTTTATTAATATGCATGTTATAGATCAAATCTAGTTCATTAGATTAGATAATCCAAACCCTTGATCAAAGATGATTCAAGGAAGAAAACTAAGATCATCCTCCTTAGGGATGATCCAATAACTAAACTTAGATCAAAGAAGAACTAGATGATAAAAGATCTAGGACCTTGATCTTTATCAACAAGTATAGATTGTCAATCAAAGGATCTATGAAAGATCAAGATCAGGGAGATGGACACACAAAGACTTAGAGATAGAAAATACTTAGATATGAATGATTCAAAGATCATTCTAAGCATCAGATCTAGTGATCAATAGGATTGTTCATAATTTATATATATTGACAGTATGTATGGATGTACAGATTACATACATCAGTCAGGATCATGGAAGATATGGGAAAAAGAGATCACTACTTGAACCCATGACCTTATGTTGACAAGAGTAATGCTAATACTTGTATTAAATCCCCTGGAACCCTTATGATCCAACCAAACACATATAAAATGGTTAAGGACTAGACTCTAAGTGAATAGGGAACTAGAAGATATTTTAGCCCTAAGTAAACAGATAGATTGTCTAATATGTATGAAATCTATTTTACATGCAAGCTTGGAGGCTTGTGATTTTGTTTTAATAGACATAAGCCTAGGGTGATGCTATGCAAGAAGAGTTATGAGGGTTTGGCCACCCGCATCTTGAAATTTAATGATTTGATAATACCTTGCCCTATGAGAGGCTAAAAGTTGGGTGGAGCAATTATGGGAAGGCCATCACTGTGAAAGTCCTGTCTCCCCATATGAGCAGTGACATAATATTTTCCACCATGGTATCAGTGGTGAACAGGGTAGTTATCCGAGCGTGCTAGTACGGATCAGACTACAGCATGGTAGCCCTTTGATTATTTTATACTATGATGCATATGAGAGTAGGCGTAGTGAAATGCCTTATGTTTTAGCACCATGAAATGCTAGGTAATTATATATTACCAATATTTTCCA
Source organism: Warburgia ugandensis (assembly GCA_035236585.1). NCBI lineage: Eukaryota > Viridiplantae > Streptophyta > Magnoliopsida > Canellales > Canellaceae > Warburgia > Warburgia ugandensis. Next base: position 48,874,627 of record CP141133.1, on the reverse strand, counting down.
AGAAGGGAAATTCCTAGTGTAGGATTAGCTGAAATACTGAATTCTCATAATGAAGAGAATTAATCAGTTTAGTTGGGAATGATATTTGACTACTTTCATAAATTTAACTGATTTACCCATGTATAGTATGTATATACATGTATGTATATGGATGTACATAAATTACAAAGTAAAGAGCAGAGACATGAATATGTTTAAGGATAACGGGATTATGAAGTATTAGAATTATATTGTCAATTATTATGCTTCTTGAATCCCCTACCAAGCATTGTTTGCTGAGACATTGTAAATGTTGCAATATCTTAGATACAGGGAAGGAGAGTTAGGAGCTCAAGACAATAGAAGACTTGAAGAGAATAATCTTCAAGGTATACCCCTTGAAAACATGTATTTTGCTTTGTTTGAGAGTATTGTATTGTAATGAGAGTTTCATTGTATGGTGAGCTTTAAGTTTTGGATTATGTAATTTAGACAAATATTATAATGGATTTGGCTATATTGTGAACCACTGGATGGATTCTGGAATTTAATAAAAGTATATTCCTTCAATGGAATTTTATCTTATACAAAGTTCTACTTATGTTATGTATGAAGTGGTGATTTGGGTTTTACAAAACAAGTTCTAAAGAAAAGAATTTTTAATGCTTTGTTTTGCAAAATTATTTTACTATTAAGGGCCCTGCCTTTCAAAAATATATTACAAAATGTGTTACAAAAGCCCAAGTTGTCACAAAAGATATAAAAACTTTTGGACTAAACGAAGCCATGATTATTAATAGAGGGGAATGGAGGAACAAGATTCATGTGACCAACCCTAATTGGAATAAGGTCTTGATAGTGATGATGATGATGGCATTTCCATCAATCCATAATCTAACCTTTAAGGCAATTTAATTAAGCAACTAAAATCTACTTCTTGTACTTTGATCTTCTCTTACTGTCTCCTTTCAAGTTCTAGCTAGGTTCTACTCCCTTTGAAGATTCACCTAAAATGTTGGTGGAGGTTAGTACAAGAACTCAATTGGAAATTTCTAGACTAGTTATAAAAACAACAAAAATCATAATTTTTATATAGAATAAAATGATTTATTTCAAATCAAGTGGAAAACATCAAAATTATGATAAAATAGCTTGATGAAGTCTAAAATTTAAGCGATACATTGAAATAATCAGAAGATGTATCACACATCCCCAATGCTCATATCACATAATAGAATTTCAGCATCCTACCATGAGCCTCATAGGCAACTGGTCTAAACCCTTGAGGATGACCAACATGTCTCTCACATGTTCAACAAACACACAAGCCACTATTTACAAAGAAGGAATTAGTCACCCTACTAGCTTTGACCACAAATACAACTGTCTTACACACTGGCTCACATGGGGCCTTCAAATTGAGATGGAAGTAGTTTTCCCATGATACATACTCCCATAGTAGCCTAGAATTATAGACTAGTATCTTCTTTCGAGGTGAGTGGTAATCTGAATCCTTTTAGCATAGTGCCCAAAGGGTCTCAAGCCCTCTTAGGACTATCAAGAGTGATATAAGATCCCAAGCACATTATCAAGGATCACGTAATAACTTCCAAGTTCAACTCTTTATGTCATACTTGAGCCATAAAATTGATAATATAAAATCTCAATAAACAACTTTCAAAGAGCAAAGGCTTATACCATAATATAAGCCACATTTCAAAACATCTCATAACTGGCATGTTCTCAAACAAGAGATTAGACATGATATAATACTCAAAATGTGAGTATCAATTATACAAGTTTTCAAGTACACCACATGTTCAAATCTATCATACATAAATCCAATACAATTTCCTCTTTTTGTAAAGTTATTAAGGCTCTTAAACCCTCAACTTTTCAAAGCTTGACCTTATCATCTATAAATGAAATTCTCAGATGTTAGTTATGACTCAATTAAGTAGGTATAAGACATGGATCTTTTTCAAAAATAGTCTTTATCAAAACATTGATATCTTTCCATAATTTTAGGATAAAAATGGCTACTTTTTTACATGAAAACTCAAGGAAACTATATAATTTTGATTTTTTTAGTTGATTAAGTTAAATGATGTTTATTTGATATATTAAATTAGTAGGACAAAAATCCAATTCAACTCATATGCAAGGAATGTAAGACAGTAGTTGAACCTTAAGCTTCTTTAAAACACTATTTTTCACGCATTTAAAACTTTCATGTAAAAATGCGATTTTTTTTTCTTCAAAACCTCCTTTTTGCCAAATATTTACGAAATTTCATCCTCATTTGATGAAAATTGTAATATTAGTAAACCTCCTTTGGAAAAAGATATGTAATCCCTTCCACAATATGGTTTAAAAACTTGCACAAAATTGCCCTAAAATAGGACTAAAAGTCACCAAATAAAACTTTAGAAATACACATTTTAGCAACCTATTTGCTCACACTTTTGATTTTTGAAAATCATTCAACTCATGATGTAATAAGTTAACAATAATATCCATGAAAATTTGAGTTAGAAGTACCCAAAACCATCAAGTTTTTAGGTTAAAAAACATTCCCTTTAGTGAGGAGGAATCCACACTGAATGTTGTCTTAATACTCAAAAGGTTTGGACTTGTTTTCCTTGGAATTCTTATTGCTTGTCCACATTAATTTAAATGTAGTTTAGATAGTTATATCATAGAAAATTCAGGTCCAAATACTAACTATCAACATGCTTTAACTAGTGGTTGAGAGGGAATGCTTCTATAGGTTTCCAATAGTGAGTAATGGTTTTGTCAAGTGCTTTTGTGCAAGCTTAAATTGAAATTTCTTAGATTTGTTTGGGTCATAATCTTATTCATTATCTAGTTTAGATCATGGTTGATGAGGGTATTTTAGTCAATCATCTAGATATGCATATACCAATGATGAATTAAGCAAGTATATCAACATGCTTCCTATAGAAAACTCTTTATGAATAGTGTATACTTCTCATGCCATGATCATACTATTTACCACTCAAACTTGGAGCAACAAATTACTAATGTATTATTTCAAAATCATCATTGAAAAAATCATGAAAAATGACCACCATAACAAGGAGTTTTAAATAAAATAAAATAGGGTGCTTCTGGCCTCATTGATACACACATTTTCAAAACCCAAAATAAGGAGAAATCAAAGAATACTCATCCAAGATCACCTCTTTCAAACTGGTAACAACTAGTCTTAAACATGAGTTTAGTATCCAAATAAAACATGAGCTATAATCTATGTAAAAAGTGATTGAAAATAGTCCATGCCTTAGGCACATAAACATGTATTGAAAATTCAATTGAAATCATGCAAAAATCCATGCTTAAACCATATGGAAACATTGTTTACCCTTAAGACATCACAAATGATTTATAAAAACTTATCATATAGAGGTCTAAGCTCCCTGCATCTTTTCCATTGCTCTCAATCTTCTACGGTCTTCTTTCCCATAATTGTGATTTGCTCGATCAAGTCTCCTTCAAGCTCCAAGAGTTCTCTAAGAAATCTCCTCCTCTCTCTCTCTCTCTCTCTCTCTCTCTCTCTCTCTCTCTCTCTCTCTCTCTCTCTCTGTTGCTTTACTCCTCCTCACTTGTTCACCTAGTGACACTCCCATCTGTAATAACACCAAATTTTCTAAATTGATTGAGCAAATCAATTTAGTTTGAATTTTAAGAAATTCCAGGCTAGAATATTAGGTTATTGAAAATTCTCTTTTTATAAAGATTAAAACATGATTTAAAACTTACAAATTATGAATTTACTCTAAAAACCAATCAAAATGGGACTAAGTACATTCAATTTTGAGTTAAAATGAAAATTCCCTAATTTTCTCCATTTTTATGAATAAAAGGGTAAAATGGTAATTTTACCATAATCAAGATCTAAGATATCTATATTTAGAATGTACTCAGAAATACAATTCCAAAGCAATTAAGTACGCTCAATTCCGAGTTTGGGAGAATAAAACAAATTTTTTTCCATAAAAGAGCAAAATGGTCCTTTCACACCTCCGTGGGGCCCACAAATAAATCCAATGGCCAGAAAACATGTAATAAGTGCTAAAACTACTATCATTTGATAGTGGAGAAGGAGGTGGTAGTGGAGGATCCAATGTTAATTTAATATTCAAAATAATTAAAACATAATTATTACAAGTAATTATTAAAAATTCAAAAATATCTATAAATATGCCCCAAAAAATCCTCCAAAAGTGTTCACAAAAATTCCATGAAATTATGCTTCCACTAAAAAATCAGATCTAGATTCATTTCCAAAACTCCCAAAAATCTCTCTTCTTTCACTTTCTCTCTCCTCTCTCTAGATTTGAATAAGAGACCTAAATTCAATTAGGCATGATGTTCCAAATCAAATCTCACCATCCATATGATCCTATACTACCCTTTCTACAAAAATCCTAAAGAAATTTCAAGATCCAATAGTGCAATCAACGAAAAATCACAAAATAATCAGTTATCGGGTGATCTTATCATTAACACATTTCCTTAAAATTGTGTTGCAAAACCTACATTTTTCTCCAATTAGGTAGGTGGAAACTCTTATAATAATTATTTCATGTTATTTTATATAATTTTTATTTTTCTCAAATTATTTTTACTTTAAAAATTATAAAAATTAATTAAGTATAAGAATCTTTCATTTTTAGATGATGGAGGGCTCAAATGGAAAATCTGAGCCATCCAATTGATCCAAAAGGTCCGAAACCCCAAGGTAAAAAATATTAGCCCTTGGATGTTCCATATTTGGGAGATATGGAGAAGGGTCAATCCGACGGTCCAGATCAAATCGTCTCAACCAATCTCCTAGATCAATGGTTGATCTGAGCCTGACCCCACTCAGATTGTTTAGCCACATTCTAGGATTGTCTAGTTATATTTTAAATCATCTTACCATGTTCCAGATCGTCTAAAACATGTTCTAATGACCAGATCAAATCTGGGCCATTGATTTTTTAACTAAAATCATGTTTCTTCAATTGAGATCTCATTTTAGCTCCAATTTTAAATAAAAAAGTTGATATGAATTTCTAATGGTGTCTAGAATCTAATGGAGATGTTAGATTTATGTTTTTAATTGTATTTATGTATGATAATCACTATAATCCATTCTAATAGTAATGGATCATGATCAAAATGATGCCAAATTGAAAATCTAATATGATGGATGGATCCAAAAGATGTCAAAACTCTAAGATTGATGATCATAGTAGGATTTATAATCCTTTATATAGATTTATTTGATAAAAAATAGTACAGACTAAAATCAACTATTAAAAACAGCTAAAAATTTAAAAATGCAGTTACTGACTCAATTTAAGTCTGATTTCAATCTGTAAGATGCTATGAATAGATCTTGATGAGGGGAACATGCTGAACCAATAAAAACAAGATTTTAAGCATCAAACATTTCTGTTAATTAAAATACTCTTACTTACACCCTTGATCAAGTAGATCTAGGGTGATCAGAATTGAAAATCTAGATCCATTAAGGATCTAATGATGAGAAAAATAGTATGGGGATGGTTGGATTGGATTGATATGAAATAAATCAAGGTGTAGGCCCTTAAATGAGAAAATGATCATGGAAAATCTCAATGAATCTCCTTGATCTAATGGATCAAGAATGATCAGGACAATTGGACCTATAAATTAAATGATCTAAGGTTAGGATCATATTATTATGGTGTTGGATCAAATAAAAACTTAAAGGATCAAGGGTTGCATTCTTAATGGAATATCAACTCTAGATCTAAAAGATGGACAAATCAGATGGTTAGATCATAAGGATAGCTTAATCACATGCTTAATTAATTATCTTATATAGTAAATTTGATTTAATTATGATCCATGTCTATTTTTCAATTTTAGTGTAATTATCTTTAATTTCCTAAAATAAGATGTTGTAATATTATTAGTTAATTTCTTTTAAATAGCAAATTTAAATTCAGATCAATACTGTAAATTTATCATGATTGTCTTTAATTTCCATATAATTATTGGTGTAATTTCTTTTAATAGTAGAATTATGAAAAATACCTTAAAAGAGGTAATTGATGACATATAGATGATCTTCACTAAATACATATACATCTAAAGTATAATCATAGTAAGGCTATACTTAGCTGGCCCAAACTAGGAGAATAATAAATCCCATGAATGACATTTTAAATGTTCATGGATTTAATTAAAATCAATTAGAAAGAGTACTTAGGGCTAAATTGTTCACAGAAACCTTATGAAAAGTTGAGCTAAGGTCACTCTAGTGACGCTAAACATGGTGGTTAAGGGGGTTCTTTAATAGAGCCTCGCTCTTCCCCTACCTTATGTTGATGTTTGCGAGGTCTAAACGCCTCCTTACATGAAGATTGAAGTAACTACTTTGTGTTCAACCATTCAGCTAGTAAGCCTTAGCCAATTGGAAATAAGAGTAGTCTAGACTTAGGATGAAATAAGTTACTTTCACCAGTAAAACATTAACTGGTTAAATAATAATAATAAGAGCATAAAAGGTTAGTAAATTATCTAACCTTAATAAAATTGTGAGTAAGATAAGGATGATCAAACAAGATCCATAGGATCTTAAATGATCAAGAGCAATAAGAATCCTAATGTCATATTTTATTATGTATCTAAGTATGTATGTTGTAAACAAATCTAGATAGAGAATCCAAACCCTTGATCAAATATGATTCAAGGAAGAGAACCAATATGATCCTCCTTAGGCAAGATCACACAACTGAACTTAGATCAAAGAAGAACTAGATGATAGAAGATTTAAACCATTGATCTTTATCAACAAGAATAAATTGTTGATCAAAGGATCTATGAAAGATCAAGATCAAAGAAAGGAATACACAAAGACTTAGAATAGAAATTACTTAGTTCTGAAAGATTAGAAGATCATTCTAACCATCAAAACTATTGATCAATAGGATAGACACTATCTAAGGAAAATAGATCATGATAGGACAAAAAATCTAGATCCTTTATATCTAAGGACAAGATTAGACAATGGATATAGATAGGATAAAAAATATAGGATTATTTAGATTATATAAATATTGACAGTATGTATGGATTTACAGATTTCATACGTCAATCAGGATCATGGAAGATTTGACAAGATGAACCACTACTTGAAGGTATGAGGATTTTATTAATGTATCTACATGAGAAGTACATGTTGAATACATGATCTTATGTCTGGAAATGTTGATAAGTATAATGTAAATACTTGTAATAAATCCATTGAAAACGCTTATGATCCAACCAAAACACATATGAAATGGTTAAGTTAGAATTGAGGAAAACCTTAAGTGAATAGGAAACTAGAAGGTATTCTAGCCCTAGATAAGCAGACAAATTGTCTGATAGGTATAAAATCAATACATGGGAATCATTCATATCGAATGGTGATCTCTAAACTTATATGAAGATGGGCATCATTCATAGTAAATGATGATCCCTAAGTTTGATGTGAAATCCTATCTTCGATATAAAAATACCAAAATATGAGGATGATGATATAAATAGATAAGTTGTCTGATAAGTAAAAGGATTACTTTATATACAAGCATGGAGGCCTGTGGTTTTGTTTTAAATAGGCATATGCTTAGGGATGCTATGCTAGGAGGGTTACAAGGGTTTGGCCACCCACTCTCCAAAATGTGATAAATATGATGATAACATGCCTAAAGAGAAACAAAATGTCGGGTGGGGCAATTATGGGAAGGCCACTACTATGATGGTTTGTCTCCCCTTATAGACATGACATAGATGATTTTCCTCACTTGCTATCCGTGGAGTATGAAAACAGTTATCCGAACATGCTGGTATAGATCATACTTCAGCATAATAGTCCTTTGAGTATTTTGCATTATGTGCATGGCATAATGAGATGCCAATATTGCCCAAAAAAGAGAGTATTTTCCCAGTAGAGTCTAGATGATTTATCAACTCAGTATGGCTAAGTGTGATGATACTGCCCAAATGAAGGAGTATTTTCCAATAGAGTCTAGGTAATTAATGAAGTCAGTGTGTCTGAATGTGACTATTGATGTTTTGAGATATTAACTATTTTTCATGGTTTTGACAGTATATACATATATCTATACGACGTATACAGTATGTATGTGTAAGGATGTACATATATGACGGAGTAAAGAGATTGATCTGTAAGTATGAATAATGGGATTATGAAGTATTAGAATTATACTATTAAATTATTATGCTTCTTGAATCCCCTACCGAGCATAGCTTACTGAGATATTGTAAATGTTTGAATGTTTATAATATCTCATATACAGAGAAGGAGAATTAGGAGCTCAAGAATTAAGAAGATTTGGAAGAATAATCAATCAAGGTATATCCCTTGAAGACATAAATTTTTATTTGCGAGCATTGTATTGCATTGAGAGTCTTTAATGTATGATGAGTTTTGAAATTTGGATTATGTAATTTAGAAAAGTATTGTATTGATACCTGAGCTGTACTGTGAACCACTAGATAGATTCTAGAATTTACTAAAGTATATTCCTTCAATGAAATTTTATCTTGCACAAAATTCTACTTATGTTATGTATAAACTGATGATTTGGGTTTTACAAAACAAGGTCTAAAGAAAAGAATTTTCACTGCTTTGTTTTGCAAAAGAAAATTTCTACTAAGGGTGCCCTGCCTTTGAAAAATGTATTATAAAATATGTTACAAAAACCCAGGTTGCCACAGTTGGTATCAGAGCCATTCGTCCAGTCACACTACAGTACTCTTATGTACTATATGAAGATGACAATCCAATTAGAGGATGAGAAATAGTGAGTGAATAAGAAATAAGATAGTATTTGATGAGAATGAGTAGAGAATGACTTATGTGATTAACTCATTAGTGGAGAGTGAGTATAGGAAGAGTTATGTGATTAACTCATTAGGTGAGGAGTTAATGTAATTAACTCATGAAGTACTAGTGGAGTATAAGTAGATATTACTTTGTGAAATAACTAGGAGTACTACTTAGTAAGTCAATATAGGGAATAATAGTTATAGACACAAGTGAGGAAAACATTACAATAGAGGAAGATGTATTGTATGATATTTAGGTATAACCTGAAATCTTTGGTAAAGATACCTGTAGAAATAAAATACATTAATATTACTATTATTAGGTGAAGTAATGGAGATAAAGAGAAAGAGATGATAAATTGGAAAAAATATGATGAGAAGGATGAAGAAGGATAAAATCCAAACCTTATAGGAAAGGTTAAATAGATATTACAGAGAAAACCTTAGAAATATTACAAAAATTGAAATTAATAATAATAAATATAAAATATAAAATGTAAGAGTTACAATTACTACATAGATGTAGTATTATGACAATTAGCTAAAGGGTGTAATCATCAAAATAGAGATGATCTTACTTGAGAAGAATTTAAGGAGGTAGGTAAATATTTTCAAAATTGGCAAATAAAAAGAGTTTTAATTAAGATAAATAAGGAGATAAAATTTAGAGGAATATTGATTCAACTATATGATAGAATTGAAATATGAAAATAATTATGGACTATAATTTGCATTGATGATAGAATGGAAAGTGAAGACCTATAAATGAATAAGGATATTAATATGATGAATTTAGAGATATTGATTCTATTTATATGATAGATTTAGTGATATTGAAAGAATTATAGAATATAATGAGAAAAAATACATTTTGAAGGAATGGTGAAATGAACATGAGAGATGAAGACCTGGTGAAATGAACATGAGAGATGAAGACCTATAAACAAATATAGGCAACTAAACTTAAGTGTAAATTTTGAACAAATGAGATGATTATGAATGAGGAATGCATCCAGATTTTGGAGAAATATGTGGTTAGAAATTTCAAGATATTTTGGAGAATTTAACATAATATTGAATGTGGAAATATCTATTGTAGTTGAGGAAAATGACATCAACTGATTTGAATAAGTGGAAAGAACAAATTTTATGGATTAGTAGACAAAGAAGTGATTATATAAGTTTACATTGAAGAACAACGAGTTTCTTTAGAAAAAGAAGAATGAAGGATCAATGAGACTATGCATAAATGATATTAAGTACCCTTTACTCTACATGGATGAGTTATTCCCAGCTTATTATCATCAATGGGGAGCTAGAAATGAAAAATTATAGAGAGATATCAAAACAAATTTTGAGTTATAAGTTTGATGAGAATTAGAGTTATTGGATAAGTGATGATGACATATGAAATTATTACGAGAAGATCATGAACAATTCGAGAATATGTTAAAACATTTAGGAAGCTTACCAACCATCTAGTAAGTATACATGTGGATTTGAAGAAGTAAAGTTTAGGGCCATGTAAATTTTAAGAATGATATGGAAGTTGACCTAACAAAATGGAAGATGATACTAATGACCATGACAATTAGAGAAATTTATCTCTTATTGATTGTATAACATACTATAAGGACATTCTTTTAGTAAAATCTTGCCATTGATTACATAAACCATATAGAGTTTATGATAGATTATTGACACTTGAAGAATATATGGTAAATTATGGAGTTTTTAAACATGTGTTAATCAAAGTTAACTTTCCCAATTTGAATTTAATCCATTAATAAAAGATGTCTTCCATCTAGTACCTTGACATTTGACTCTTTTTTTTTGTTTACATGGCTACCTAATAATGTTATCTAAGTGGATCCTACCAATTCAATGATACAAATGCAAATTTAGAAAGTGGTGCCATTATCAATATAAATCCTTATTTTGCTCATTACTTAGATTTCTACCATTGGTTAGCTATCTTAGTGTCGTGGGTAGCTCTTTCAAACTCTATCTATCCATATAGGTCTCTTTATCAAACTATTGAGATCTTACCAGTTCTCTACATTTTGGATGGACTTTGGATTTCCATTAATTGTAAATATAATATAAAATTTAAAGATATTACATTATGTGTAATAACCCTAATTTTTTTAAATTGATTGAGAAAATCAATTTAGTTTGAATTTTTAGAAATTCCAAGCTGGAATATTAGGTTATTGGAAATTCTCTTTTTATAGAGATTAAAAAATTATTTAAAACTTAAAAATTATGAATGTACACAAAAAACCAATATAAATGACACTAAGTATGTTCAATTCTAAGTTAAGATGAAAAATTCCTAATTTTCTCCACATTTATGAATAAAAGGGTAAAATGGTAATTTTACCAATAATCGATATCTAGGACTTCAATATTTAGAATGTACTTGAAAATACAATTCCAACCCCACTAAGTGAGCTCAATTCCTAGTTTGGGAGAATAAAACAAATTTTTTCTCCATAAAAGGAAAAAATGGTCTTTCACACCTCTGTGGGGCCCACAAATGGATCCAACGACCAAAAAATGTGATGAGTGGTCAAACCACTACCAGCTGATAGTGGAAAAGGAGGTGGTAGTGGAGGATCCAATGTTAATTTAATATTGAAAAAGAATTAAAACATAATTATTACAAGTAATTATGAAAAATTAAAACATCTATAAATACACCCCCAAAAATTTCCAAAAATGTTCATAAAATTTATCACAAAATTATCTTACTTCCCTTGCAAAACTAGATCTAGATTCGTTCCCAAATTTCCAAAACTCTAAAAAATCTCTTTTCTTTCATTTTCTCTCTCCTCTCTCTAATTAGAGCAAGAGACTTGAATTCAATTAGCACTCTGTCCAAATCAAATCTCAAAAATCCTACCATCCATATGATCCTATACTATCTTATCTACAAAACCCCAAAAAAAGTTCAAGATCCAACATTGCAATCAATGAGAAATCACAAACCAAGCGGTTATTGGGCGATCTTATCATCAACGGATATTTCTTTAAAATTGTGCTATAAAACCTATGTTTTCTCCAATCAGGTAGGTGGAAACTCTTATCATACTTATTTCATGTTAGCTTATGTAATTTTTATTTTTTAAAAATTAGTTTTACGTTAAAAATTATAAAAATCAAGTAAGGATAAGAACCCTTCATTTCTAGATGATGGAGGGCTCAGATGGAAAATCTGATCCATTCAATTGATCCAGAAGGGTCCAAAACCTAGGGTAAGAAATTTTAGCCCTTGGATGTTTTAGATTTGGGAGATCTACAGAAGGGTTGATCCGCCAATCTAGATCGAACCGTCTCAACCAATCTCCCAGATCAAGTGTTGATATGAGCTTGACCTCGCTTAGATCATTTAGCCACATTTTGGAAATGTCTAGTTGCATTCTAGATCATCTTTCCATTTTCCAAGTAGTCTAAAACACGTTCTAATGGCCAGATCAAATTTGGGTCATTGATTTTTTAACTAAAATCTTGTTTCTTCAATTAAGAGCTCATTTTAGCTTTGATTTTAGATTGGAAAGTTGCTATGAATTTCTAATGGTGTGTAGAATCTAATGGGGATGTTAGATTTATGTTTTTAATTATATTTACATATGATAATCACTAAAATCCGTTCCAACAGTAATGGATCATGATCAAAATGATGTCAAATTGAATATCCAATCTGATGGATGGGTCTACAAGGTATCAAAGCCCCAAAATTGAGGATCATAGTAGGATGTCTAATCCTCTATATAGGTTTATTTGATAAAAAATAGTACAGACTAAAAATAGCTGTTGAAAACGGCTGAAAATTTCAAAATACAATTACTCAATCAATTTAAGTCCAATTTTCCATCAGTAAGATGTTATGAATAGATCTTGATGAGGGGAACATACTGAACCCATAAAAATAAGATTTTAAGCATAAAAAAATTTTGTTAATTAAAAGTACTCTTACTTACACCCCGGATCAAGTAGATCTAGGGTGATCAAAATTGAAAATCTAGATCCAATAAGGATTTAATGATGATAAAATAGCATGGGGATGTTGGATTGGATTGATATGAAATAAATCAATGGAGATGTTAGATTTATGTTTTTAATGAGAAAATGATCATGGAAAATCTCAATGGATCTCCTTGATCGGATGGATCAAGAATGATCAGGATAATTGGACCTATAATTTGAATAATATAAGGTTAGGATCATGTTATTATGATGCTGGATCAAACAAAAACATAAAGGATCAAGGGTTGCAATCTTAATGGAATATCAACCCTAGATCTAAAAGATGAACAAATCGAATGATTGGATCATAAAGACAGCTTGATCGCATGCTTAATTAATTGTCTTTTACAATAAATTTGATTCAATTATGATCCATGTCTATTTTAAAATTTTTGTGTAATTATCTTTAATTTCCTAGAATAAGGTGTTGTAATATTATTAGTTAATTTCTTTTAAATAGCAAATTTATATTCAGGTCAATACTTTAAATTTATCATGATTGTCTTTAAATTCCTTAGAATTATTGGTGTAATTTCTTTTAATCATAGAATTATGAAAAATACTTTAAAAGAGGTAATTGATGACATATAGATGGACTTCGCTAAATATATGTACATAATGAATTATAATCATAGTAAGGGCTACAGTTAGTAGGACAATATAAGGATTATCGAATCCTTGGCCCAAACTAGAAGAATAATAAACCCCATGAATGACATTTTGAATATTCTTGGATTTAATTAAAATCAATTAGAAAGAGTACTTAGGGTTAAAATGCTCCTAGGAACCTTATGAAAGGTTGAGCTAAGGTCACTCTAGTGAATGCTGAACATGATGGTTAAGGGGGTTCTCTAATAGAGCCTTGCTCTTCCCCTCTCTTCCATTGATGTTTGTGAGGTCTAAACACCTCCTTACATTAGGATTGATGTAACCACTTTGTATTCAACCATTCAGCTAGTAAGCCTTAGCCAATTGGAAATAAGAGGAGCAGTCTAGACTTAGGATGAAATAAGTTTTCTTTAACCAGTAAAACATTAACTGGTTGAATAATAATAATAAGAGCATAAAAGGCTAGTAAATTATCTAACCTAATAAAAATTGTAAGTAAGATAAGGATGATCAAACAAGATCCATAGGATCTTATATGATCAAGAACAATAAGAAGAATCCTAATGTTGTATTTTATTATGTATCTAAGTATGTATGTTGTAGATAAATATAGATAGAGAATCCAAACCCTTGATCAAATTTGATTCAAGGAAGAGAACTAAGATCATCCTCCTTAGGGAAGATTAATCAACTGAAGTTAGATAAAAAAAGAACTAGAAGGTAGAAGATCTAAGCCCTTGATCTTTATCAACAATTATAAATTGTTGATTTAAGGATATATGAAAGATCAAGACCAAAGAAAGGAATACACAAAGACTTAGAAAAGAAAATACTTAGTTCTGAAAGATTAGAAGATCATTCTAACCATCAGATCTATTGATCAATAGGATAGACACTATTTGAGGAAGATAGATAATCATAGGACAAAAAATCTAGATCCTTTATATCTAAGGACAAGATTAGACAAAGAATATAGATAGGATAAAAAAATATAGGATTATTTAGATTGTATAAATATTGATAGTATGTATGGATTTACAGATTTCATACATCAATCAGGATCATGGAAGATTTGAATAGATGAACCACTACTTGAAGGTATGAGGATTTTATGAATGCATCTACATGAGAAATACATGTTGAATACATGATCTTATGTATGGAAATGTTGACAAGTATAATGTAAATACTTGTATTAAATCCATTGAAAACCCTTATGATCCAACCAAAACACATATGAAATGGTTAAGTTAGAATTGAGGAAAACCCTAAGTGAATAGGAAACTAGAAGGTATTCTAGCCCTAGATAAATAGACAAATTGTCTGATAAGTATGAAATCAATACATGAGAATCATTCATATAGAATGGGGGGCAGCACCAGTGCATGAAGCTCCTGCCTATGTGAGGTCCAAGGAAGGGGCAGACCACATGAGCCTAAAGTAGGCAGCCTTACCTTGCATTTTGCAGAGACTGTTTTCATGCCTTGAACCCGTGACCTCAAGGTCACATGACAACAGCTGTTACCATTGTGCCAAGGCTCCCCTTCAATCATTCATATAGAATAGTGATCTCTTAACTTATATGAACATGGGTATCATTCATTGTAAATGATGATCCCTAAGTTTGAAGTGAAATTCTATCCTCGATATAAGAATACCAAAATACAAGGATGATGATATAAACAAACAAGACGTCTGATAAGTAAAAGAATACTTTATATACAAGCAAGGAGGCTTGTGGTTTTTGTTTTAAATAGGCATATGCTTGGGGATGCTATGCTAGGAGGGTTATGAGGGTTTGTCCACCCACTCTCTGAAATGTGATATATATGATGATACTGTGCCCAAATAGTGGCAAAATGTTGAGTGTGTTGATACAACCCAAATGAGGGAGTATTTTCCAACAAAGTCTGGATGGTTGATCAACTCAGTGTGTCTGAGTGTGACTATTGATGTTTTGAGATATTAACTATTTTTCACCATTTTGACCATATATATCTATACGACATATACAGTATGTATGTGTAAAGATGTACGTATATGACAAAGCAAAGAGATTGATCCATGACTATAAATAATGGGATTATGAAGTATTAAGATTATACTATCAAATTATTATGCTTCTTGAATCCTTACCAAGCATAGCTTACTGAGATATTGTAAATGTTTGAATGTGTACAATATCTCAGATACAGAAAAGGATAATTAGGAGTTCAAGACTTAAGAAGATTTGGAAGAATAATCAATCAGGGTATATCCCTTGAAGGCATGTATTTTTATTTGAGAGCATTGTATTGTATTGAGAGTTTTTAATGTATGGTGATGTTTGAAATTTGGATTATGTAATTTGGACAAGTATTGTACTTGGGCTGTACTGTGGACTACTAAATGGATTTTGGAATTTAATAAAAGTATATTCCTTTAATGGAATTTTATCTTGTACAAAATTATACTTATGTTATGTATGAAGTAATTACTTGGGTTTTACAAAACAAGTTCTAAAGAAAAGAATTTTCACTACTTTGTTTTGCGAAAATTTTTTACTACTAAGAGCGCCTTGCCTCTGAAAAATGTATTGTTACAATAACCTGGGTTATTACATTTTGACACCCTTAAAAGAACTTTTCTTTGAAATTACTCTCAACCCTCACAATTGGATAACTCAAGATACTTTGTTCTCACATTAGCGTCTACTTCCCATGTTTTCTCTGCAACAGAATAGTGTTGGGAGAGTACTTTAACTAATGTAATCTCCTTATTTCTTTTGCATTCAATTCCTTCTATCCATAAATCAAATTAGCACTATGCCAAACATTAGATTCAGTTATAGCTTGATTGGCACTTGTTCAAGTACATGTGGTGTATCAAGTATGTACCTTTGATTGTGAAACCATGAAAGGCATTATTTACCTCCGTTAACTATGGGATTAAAGTAATGTGATATGACACTAAACAAGTAATAGCTATTAGCCAAAAGGAAATAAGACAAGAGATGGAGAAATGAGTGAAGGAAATGAAACCAATATGGGAAAATACTGGAAGAAACATTATTGAAATTATAAAAAGGACTAAGAAACTAAAGCAAATTGTGGATAATGAAGAGACATTTATTATTGATAATAGGATGAAAATTTCTTGTGATCCTTCTGAGACACAAAGTCCACAACCATCCTTAGAAACCTCCAACTTCGATCTACTCAAACCATGCCTTGCTCCTTATGATTATGATGATGATACTTCCATTGATGAAGAAAATAAAGCTTTAGAAACATCCAACCCAAAACCTCCCACTCATTTTTATGACTTTGATGAAGACGCATCTATTGAGGAGGTGAATTAGTTCTTGGATACAGTGCCTTTGTTGGACACTTCTCAATGGCAAACTTTAGTAGAATTCCCTACAGAGCCTCATATTCCAATTGAGCCTTGTAATGTAGAAGATGTACCTGATTGAGACCTACAGACCTCACATGAGCAACCATTTCTTGTGTACACATTAGAATGTAACCAGGTTTAAGTCAAACCTTGTCCCCATCTCTAACAATACAAGAAGAACCTTTTAGGTAGGACATAGTCAACTTATTACCCTAGTTCAGGACAAGGTTAAGGAAACAGAGAAAAAAGTTAATTTAAATATAATGGACACTGTTATCCGTCAATTTGGTCAAGAAAAGGACCATTCATCTCCAAGTGATCAAAGAAAATGCACGGTAGTATATGAAGTCATTGTGTTACCATCACCTCAATTTTTTGAGGTGGAGGATTATATTGACTACCTTGAAATTTTGACAATGGGGGATAATCAATATGATTCCCCACAATTAAAAATCATGGTGCCTTCATTGTTTTAATGTTACCACCACAACAATTTTTAGGGTGGAGGCAATATATAGATTATCGCAAGATTCTGAAGTGGTGTGAGAAATCTTGTCATTTCATCTTAGGGTTAGGATTAGGACAAATAAGCTAACCCAATTAGCTCTAGGTTTAGAAAGTTAGGTTAGGTCATGTCTGGCCAAAGATGCAAAACTTAGTGCTTATTGGGAGGCAACCTAGATGTTCTTTCAAATCTCCATCTTTTACATTCTTCCATTATACAATAGATCATATATTTTCCAAAATTGAGGACAATGTTTCACTCAGGTTGGGGGGTGTAGATGCACATAGAAATTTTGAATTTTCTCGAGTTTTCTTGATTCTTTTGAAATAAAATTTAAAAAAAATAGTTTTTAATGTAGAGTTCTAATACTATGGTGAGAACTGGATGTTCAAAATTTAGTAATTCTGCAGTTTTCACCTCTTAATGGAAATACATATGATTGGTTTTTGCATATCATTTATGTGTTGAAGTATTTTATGAAAGTTAATTCCCAAAAACCATTTACACACAGCACATAGTCAAGACTAATAAGAGGTATGACTTAGAGACCCTAAGAGTCATAAGTAATTCCACAATTTCTTCAATGAACATAAATTAGTGTAATCATGTTATCCTTGTTTTGGTTAAACATCAAGAATAAATAGGAGTAATAGCTTTAATTCTAGAAAAGTTATTGAATTTGATAGGCTTTAGCAAACCTAGGAAATGATATAGGCCACCCATGCTTAGCTTAGAGATATAAAACCTACCTAGTATATCATACCACTAGTTAGCCATTTGAGCCTATTATTAAGTCCTTTTCTTCTCAAACCCCACTTACCTTACCCAAAATAAACCAAAAAAATAAATAACCATTGCCCAATTAAAAAATGAGTAGAATTAGTAGAAAAATTACAAAAATGGGACAAAAAACCAAAGTGAGAAAAATGAGCAGTCTTTCTTCAAAAGAAGCCAAAGAAAAAGAAGTGGAATATATATATGGCAGCCCTGGTGCATGAAGCTCCTACCTATGTGGGGTCCGGGGAAGGGGCGGACCAGAAGGGCCTATAGTAGGCATCCTTACCTTTCATTTTGCAAGAGGCTGATTCCACGCCTTGAACCCGTGACCTCAAGGTCACATGACAACAGCTTTTACCATTACACCAAAGCTCCCCTTCAATATATATATATATATATCTTGAAAGAGAAAGACAAAAATCCCAAAGAAAAGTTGTCCTGACAGGACCTTTACTCAATTTTAAACCTTTCAAATCCCTATGCCCTTGTTTTTTTTCTTCTGAAATTGTCCTAAGCTTACGTTTCATCCTAGTTAAAGACTTATTGATCTTAGGTGGAACATAGCCTGAGAAAAGGAGATAAGAAGAAGAAGGAATTAAGGTAAAAGACTCCTATTCAGGATCACTTTCCTTTGTCTCATGAGCATTTAAAAGAATTATACAAACCATTAGCTTGTTGGATTTGGTCACATAATGAGAGAAATATATTTAACCCTTATCAGAGAGTTTCATTTTTTAGAGTATACCTATGAGGATTTAAGGTCAAGACATATTTCCAATGGAATTTAAGCATATTGGGTTGGAAGTTCAAATTTATGTGGCTGTACACATACACGTGCAGTCTGAGAAATAACTCAAATAAAATGACTTTAAAATATATATGATGTGTAAAATTTCCAAATCTTTTCTATTAGGTTGTGAAAAACTAGTAGATTGCTAATGAATGAGGATTCTCTGAGATAAAATAGGGGATTAAGCCTTATTGAATTTTGTGGGTATATTCATTACAAACCCTCACGAGGCCTAACTCCTCCACTAGGGGTAACCTCGGGGTTCAAGGGCTTGTTGCATGTGCTAAATGCAATCGTGAGTACCTACAAAAGTTGCACCTTGTACTAATTTTTGAAAATTATTTTTTTGCATGTTTTGCTCAGTACTAGAAAAATGTTGGTTGGGGATTGGGTTAAAGACTCCTAATATAGCATCTAATTAGATAATCTAACTCTTCAATTTGATGATTTTTAGATAAAATATGAAATTTAGCTCAAATTGACCATTCAAGCATAAATTGTCAAAATAAATGGTCAAATGATCATTCGAGCTCATCAGATGCTAAATGTATGGTTAGATGACTCTTATCTAGTCTTATATTTTGTAGATCAACCAAAATAGGCTTGAATGGATCAGATTGAGTTTCAATGGTGCAGATCATTTTGAAGATCAATAAGGCAAGAGGGGATGGTTTCCTAAAAGAAGAAGAGCTCTACTAAGTAGAGGAGATCAGGGGTAAGATTTGAAAGAAGAGTAAGTTTCCTAGTAGGAAACTTATTCTTAAAAGATGAGGAAAGAGGGAGAGGAGAATTAAAAGGGGACAAAACTATAAAAAGAGAACTTGTAGGGTAGAGTGGATATTTATGTTTCCTTAGCTTAACTTTGTTTTCCTTGCTTTCATTGTTATTGTTTTTTCTCTTTCCTTTTACTTTTGTTTCCATTCACTGTACCAACCCTCTCTCCCCCCTTCTACTGCTCGATTATCTCTCTCCTTTGTCTCTCTCTCTCTCTCTCTCTCTCTCTCTCTCTCTCTCTCTCTCTCTCTCTCTCTCTCTCTCTCTCTCTCTCTCTCTCTCTCTCTCTCTCTCTCTCCCTCCACTGTTTGCTTTTGCTCACCTAGCTCTCCTTATTCTTTGTCTCCTTCTCTCATTGCCTCCTTTTTCCTCTTTTTCTCCCTCATCGTTTTCTCTCTACTTCCACCACTTGAGCCAACACTAGCCATTTAGTTCCATCGCAACTAATGGCATTCAACATCATTGTTTCCCTAGTTGATGCCCTATCTACACCTTCTCTTGATTTTTCTCCTTCTCCCCATCTAGCACTCACCCTCTGCTCTGTGTCTCTTTACAACACCTGCTTCTAATTCACTGGGCATCATCTCCATCGCCCAAACTATTCTTCACTCTAGCCTAGTGTAGCATCGGATTTCCCAGCTTCCAAATGACACAATCAACAACGATCTTGGCATCGTCTACCCGTGCTTCTCCACGACGCTACACTGGCCAGCCCAGTTCACCACGCCTACACTGCAACTCCCTTCAACTCTAGAACCAGACAACCTAGCCGAATCTTATCTACTTTACCAATGCGACACACCTACTTCAAGGCACTGACTAGCCATGACCATGACCATCTTCCTCTGCCCATCACTACATCAGACTGCCCAGAGTTCTTAGCATTGGCTGGGAACATCCAACAGCAGCCACTGGCATCTTCACCAGAGAAAACCTGAATCGAGTTTCAACTTTCTCCTCCTCCTCTTCCATTCTCTCCCTCCATCACCGCCATCTTCTCCATCGAGCTCCCTTTGTAAATTTTCATTTAAAACCAAAATTTTAAAAAATTCTAAAAAATAACCTTAGCATAAAAATTAAAATCCCATTTGAATCCCTATTTTGTCTTTTAGCTTGTTTTGTCTTTATCCTTATTCATGTTTTGCTTATCCAAGTTTTACCTTGTTCTCAGATAATTCTTGGAATTAGATCTTAATTGATTTAAGCATAACCAAATCAATGGTTTAGCTTAAGCCAATAGGATAGCTTCAACTCTTCAACTGGTCCACATCAAGATTTCAATTAAAATTTTGGCCTTGTTCTTAAAATGCTTACTTGTATATTCATCATTTTTTATCTTTAATCTGAATGCCAAAAAGTGATCTAAATTGTCCAAATCTTAAATTTCTTATCTAGACCAGATCTCTTAGAATATTTAGAATCTACCAATTTCATTTAGTGGATCTTCAATCAAAAGCACCATAAACATGTTGATGAAGGCAGATCACAATTTAAGCTATCAGATCTAAAGAAATGGATGATAAGCAGTCTAAGGAAGTGAAATTTTCCTATTTCTTTAGTTAAATTTTTGTATTTTTGGATTAGACCTCTATAATTTCATTGGTTAAAAACATTTGAAGTCTAATTTCACTTTTTGTTAATTTTTGAATAATTAAATTTTATTAAAACTCCAAATTCTTAAAGTGAGTCCTTATGTGATTGACCCATACTTGCGCTTCCTATACTACAATAGCCCATGCACTAATTGAAAATACAATAAGTTTTTGGCATCATTGTTGGGGACCCGCAATGGAGTTTTCATAAACTTTAATTAAAAACCCCCCCAAAAAAAAAAATCCAGAAAAGTAAATTTTTTTGGATTGCATACTTTTAGCATTTTTAGGTGAATTTTAAAAATTTTTTAGTGCATAATCACCTTATTTCTTGAATTTGGTACTTATTTCTAGTTTCCTTTTTCAGAAAATAGGAAAGTGGAGGAAATTGGTAAGTAAATCTTCATCCAAATAGAAATTTCCCTACTTTCTTCAAATGGAATTTTCCTTTTCTCTTGAGTGAATCTTGTAGTGAGGCCTCTTTGTAATTTGTAATTTCCATTTCAATATTAAAAAATGTTGTATAATATAGGGCAGGTGTGGGATAAGGTGGCCCACACTTGATCTTCATCAGAAACCTCACTATAAGTATCCCTCACTACTTTTATTTCCATGACTAGGGTTTGCATTTAAGATAATATTCTATTATTTGGTAGAATAATTGCATATAGAAAGTATATTTGATAATTATTGTATTTTTAAGGTTTTGCATTAGTTTACTATTTTAATTGCATTCTGAGGACACGTTTAATCCTTTAAGGTGATATATATGTTGATCGAACTACCATGGAGAATAAAAATTAATTAGGATGGGCACCCGACCCCACAAGATCGAGGGTGGATTTCATCACCACTCCTTGGCCCACCTAGGATAATCACCTCAAGCATGCAACCCTATCTTTCAAATTAATCTAAAATCAATTAGAAGAGACTTATAGGGCCATCACATGCTCGTAGGACCTCTTACTAAGACATGACCTATTGTCACTCCAGTGACTTTTGAGCACTGTGGGTATAGTGGGTGTCTTAAAATTCAAGTAATTTTCTCACTCCTTTTGTTGACATTTGTTGAGGTCTAAACACCTCCTTACATGAGAATTGTATTAACCACCTTGTGCAGAACCTAACTAATAAGCAATAGTCAAATCTGAAAGACAGGAAGAGCGTTAGATTAGGCTAAAAGCATTGTCTCCACACAAATTCAAGAATGTCAAAATATTGCTGCTTATTAGCCTTAAGGACTATATTGTGCCCTTTGTTTGTGCATCATTCTAGGAAGTTAGGTTGCATCATGTAGGTTAGTTTTTCCTCTTAAAAAAAAAAACCCTCAATGTTGTATAGAATGATTTGTTTCATTATATACGAAGTTGAGAACAAAATCCTATAAAGAAGGGTATAGATTTCATAGATTAGATGCATTGATGGATAGGTTAGATATTATGAAAAGTCAATTGCTTAGAATAATAGCTTTTAGGAAAACTGCACCATAACCTTAATACCGTAATGACTATCCCTATTCTGAGCATTCCTATTCCACTCCTTCATAACCCCCATCAAGCTCCACATACAATGAATACTATCAGAAGCCAGTGGATGCACCTAATGCATTCACATACCCTAGCAATTTTTATCCTAAGAGAAATTACCAAGATTATAATAGATGGGCTAGGCATCATGAACAACCATGGTCTCAGGATTACCAATATTAGGAAGAACCACAATGGTCCTACCCTAGTCAACACTATCATGATTATTCAAAATATTAGGGTCAACCATCATGTGTTCAACTTGCTCAATCCTTTTTTAGCACCCCAATGCCTCAGCAATACCAACCTTATTAGTCGTTTCCTTGACAACATGAAAAATCACCATTAGAAGAGCAACAATTTGTTGAGAGAATAGAACAAGTCATAACTGTTAGCCAAAAGGAAATGCGATAAGAGATGGAGAAATGGGTAAAGGAAATGAAACCAATATAGGAAAATGCTAACAAAAAAATTGTTGAAGTTATAAAAAGGACTAAGGAACTAAAGCAAATTGGGGATAATGAAGAGTCATTTATTACTGATAATAGGATGGAAATCTCTTATGATCCTTTTGAGCCACAAAGTCCACAACCATTCTTAGAAACCTTCAACTTAGATCTACTTAAACCATGTCTTGCTCCTTACAATTATGATGAAGATACTTCCATTGATGAAGAAAATAAAGCTTTAGAAACATCCAACCCAAAACCTCCCACTCATTTTTATGACTTTGATGAAGTCACATCTATTGAGGAGGTGAATCAGTTCTTAGATACTGTGCCTTTGATGGACACTTCTCAATGGCAAACTATAGTAGAATTTCCTACAGAGCCTCATATTCCAATTGAGCTTTGTAATATAGAAGATGTACTTGATTGCGACTATAGACCTTATT
Source organism: Warburgia ugandensis (assembly GCA_035236585.1). Lineage (NCBI taxonomy): Eukaryota > Viridiplantae > Streptophyta > Magnoliopsida > Canellales > Canellaceae > Warburgia > Warburgia ugandensis. Next base: position 48,850,884 of record CP141133.1, on the reverse strand, counting down.
TGAGCAACCATTTCTTGGATACACATTAGAAGATAACCAGGGTTTAAGCCAAACCTTGTCCCCATCTCTAACAATACAAGAAGAACCTTTTAGGGAAGGGCCAAGTCAGCTTGTTACCCTAGTTCTAGAGAAGGTTAGGGAAATAGAGGAAAAGTTAATTTGAATATAGTGGTCATTATTATCCCTTAATTTTGTCAAGAAAAGGGCCATTCATCTCCAAATGGTCCAACAAAATGCATGATAGTACACAAAGTCATTGCGTTACCATCAACTCAATTTTCGAGGTGGAGGAATTATATTGACTACCCCAAAATTTTAAAGATGGGGAATCATATTGATGATTTCCCATAATTAAAAATCGTGGTGGTCTTCATTGTTTTAATGTTACCACCACCAAAAATTTTAGGGTGGAGGAAATATATAGATTACTGCAACATTTTGAAGTGGCACAAGAAATCTCACCATTTCACCTTAGGCTTAGGACTAGGGCAAATAAGCTGACCTAGTTAGCTCTAGGTTTAGAAAGTTAGGTTAGGTCATGTCTAGCTGAATATATATAAAACTTAGCCCTTATTGGGAGGCAACCTAAATGTTTTTCAAATCTCCATCTTCTTCATCCTTCCATTATCATATAGATCCTATGTTTTCCAACATTGAGGACAATGTTTTGTTAAGGTTGGGGGGTGTAGATGGATAGAGAAATTTTGAATTTTCTTGATTCTTTTGAAAAAAATTTGAAAAAAAGAAGTTTTAAGGTAGAGTTCCTTTATTGTGATGAGTACTGGATGTTCAAAATTTAGTAATTTCATGGTTTTCACCTCTTAATGGGAACACATATGATTAGTTTTGCATAAGAGGCATGACTTAGAGACCTTGAGGACAACCAGTGGAGACCTATAACCCAGTGAGATTTTGAGACTATCTTCTTTTAGAGAGTTATAAGTAATTCCACAATTTCTTTCCGCACATAAATTAGTGTGATCCTATTATCCTTGTTTTGGTTAAACATGAAGAATAAATAGGAGTAATAACTTTGATTTCAGAAAAGTTATTAAATCTGATAGGCTTTAGGAAACCTAAGAAATGATATAGGCCATCCTTGCTTAGCCTAGAGATATAAAGCTTACATAGTCTATCATACCACTATTTAGCCCATTTGAGCCTATTATTAAGCCTTTTTCTTCTTAAACTCCACTCACCTTAACCCAAAATAAACCAAAAAAATAAATAACCATTGCCCATTGTCAAAATGAGTAGAGTTAGTAGAAAAGATACAAAAATGGGACAAAAAACCAAAGAAGTGAAAAAATGAGCTGTCTTTCTTCAAAATAAGCCAAAGAAAAAGAAGTGCAATATATATATATATATATATATCTTGAAAGAGAAAGATAAAAATCCAAAAGAAAAGTTGTCCTAATAGATATTCATTGAAGACCTCTACTTAATTTTGAACCTTTCAAATCCCTATACCCTTTTTTCTGAAACTATCCTAAGCCTATGTTTCATCCTAGTTAAAGACCTATTGATCTTAGGTGAAACATAGCCTTAGAAAAGAGATAAAAAGAAGGAATTAAGGTAAAAGGCCCCTAATATTCTTGGTGACAACATTCATTCTTCAGGATCACTGTCCTTTGTCTCATGAGCATTTAAAATAATTATGTGAACCATTAGCTTGATGGATTCGGTCACATAATGAGAAAAAAATATATTTAACTCTTATATGAGAGTTTCATTTTTGAGTATACTTATGAGAATTTGAGGTCTAGGAATATTTTCAATGGAATTTAAGCATATCTAATTAGAAGTCAAGATTTATGTGGTTGTGTACACACACACATGAACTAAGAAATAACTCAAATAAAATGACTTTAATATGTGTATGATGTGTAAAATTGCCAAATCTTCTTTATTAAGTGGTGAAAAACTAGTAGATTGCTAATGAATGAGGATTCTTTGAGGGTATATTCAATAAAATAAGGGACTAAGCCTTATTGAATTTTGTGGGTATATTCACTTTAAATCCTCACGATGCCTAACTCATCCACTAGGGGTAACCTAGGGGTTCAAGGGCTTGTTGCATGCACTAAATGCAATCGTGAGTACCTATGAAAGTGGCACCTTATACCAATTTTTGAAAAATGTTTTTCTGTATGTTTTTCTTAGGACTAGCAAAATGTTGGTGGGAGGGTGGGTTAAGTGTTTAATTTTGGCCAAAAGACCCCTAATTTAGCATTTAATTAGATCATCTAACTCAGCAATTTGATTATTTTTAAATAAAATAATTTAGCTCAAATTGACCATTTAAGCACAAATTGTCAAAATTAACAAGCTCTAGATGAACATTCAAGCTAATTAGATGCTTAATGTATACTTAGATGACTCTAATTTAGTCTTGTATTTTGCAGATAAACCAAAATATGATTAGATGGATCAAATAGAGTTTCAATGGGATTGTTTCCTAAAAGAAGAAGAGTTCTACTAAGTAGAGGAGATTAGGGATAAGATTTGAAATAAGAGTAAGTTTTCTAATAGGAAACTATTTCTAAGAAGACAAGGAAAGAGGGATAGGAGAATTAAAAGGGGAGAAAACTATATAAAGAGAACCCGTAGGGGAGAGTGGATGTGACGACCCGGGTTTTTATATGATGCAAATTTGATCAAAAGGCAAGATCTCTTGTTTTATAAGTATGAAATGCATGAAAATATGTTTGTTTTGGAAAACAATCTTTCGTATAAACCCCAAGTGTCAAAACACATTTTCAAATTGTCTAGCCATGGCAAAGTTTTAAATCAATATTATTCCCAAGAAAGTGTTAGTCACAGCCTCAGCTATAGAGAGTAACTACAATCAAGTAACATTGAAAGATAAGGTAGGGGTTTACTTACTTAGTCTGGTTGTCTTTTGTCACAAGCGTTCCTTGCCCTTAAGTGTTTACTTTGTGTTTGAAAAATGTTGAGGATTGGGTGAGTATATACTATACTTAGTAGGACTCCATCACTACTAGTTTTACAATGCATGCTATATTTAAAATCATATGCTCTTTCTAGACATGTGCATGTTTGAATACTCAAGTTCATTATTGAGATTAAAAACCATCATCGGATTGGAATATTGATGACTTAAGGAAATCACATAATCCAAGTCAAAAGTATCATATATATCATAACATAATGATATGCATAAGATGCTTCATTGAATCCAACTCATGGATATCTAGTATGGTATGGTTGACCAACCTCATATCATGCCATATGCAATGCAAATAAGTCCACGAAACCATAGGGTCCAACTATGCCCATGACCTCACCACCGTGTGGTCCCCGGGTACCTAGGGACATAGGATCATATACCTCCACGGGGCATATGACACTTTGACCCAGTGCCGTGACACCAGTGGTAGCCCCCTGTACCACATGCAGTCGAAGTAAGGACATACCCTTTTTGGGCATGGTACCCATCCACTTAATAGTGGTAGAGGCTGGGTGGCCAACCTAGACCTCTCGGCATGGCACCCACGAGCTTATTAGCCCAAATCATGTACGATCAAACAAGCCAAAAACCTCTTTTCAAAACCTGTCCTCTTTGGGTCCCTCACAACTGCCTAGCCCTCGGCACTCCAGCGTCTTTTGGTAACCCTCAAGGACATGCAATTTTTGCAAGAACTTAATGCTCACAAATCATGCAATATGTGCAATTATTTACAAAGCATGTCTATGCATAATGTGTTTATCCTATGCACACCGAATTCATTTAAATGCTAAACAAGTCATCAAATAAGTTATGCTAAATAAGTCATATAATTTATACTTCAATCATGCATTCAAAATAGTCATGGCTCTTTTTAAAAGTCTAGTAGCAATAGAACTCCTACCTGGCTAGGTCACTTTAACCCCTTTGTCCTCGTATGCTCCTGAACATGGTTTGGGGAATCAAGGTTAGTTTAGCCTATCTTTTATAGGTTTTAGAGTGATTGGTCTTATTACTTAGGCATTAAGGGTTCATCCCCATGCCTATGGGTGTCCTAAGGTCCTAATTGGGCCTTGGTATCATCAATTTTCCAAAGGTCTAGCGGCCATGCGCCACCATCCTATTCTAAGGGCCGTGCCCACCTTTAATTGGGCCTTGATTAGGGATTTTATAGTTTGGGTATGTCCGCGTCATTGACACGGACACAACGCCTTTCGCGGCGCCTCAAGTGGAGCTCTAGATCTCAAGTTATAAGCTTTTTAGTATCACATGTACATAAGGGCCTTTAAGAGGTGGAAATCCCAGAATGCTAGCGCGTTGCGCGTCAGTGGCATGCGCCCCAGCGGGCTTTAAGAGGTGGAAATTCTAGAGTGCTAGCGTGTTGCGCATCAGTGGCATGCGCTCCAGCGGGCGCGTTTGCAGACGCGCTGGATTTCCCGCCCGTCTTTTCCTTTTGCGGGCGCGTCCATGGACGCGCCCGTTTGGGTCTCTCGAACGCGGACGACGCGTTTCGTTCCGTCTAGAACGTTTCGTTTGTTGGGGGACTGGGGCATCCTTGGGACGCCCTGGTTCGACCCTATCAAACCAATGCGGCCCAGGGATCGTCTCTGGGTCCTTTGTGACTCTCCAGGGCCCATTTTTGCATGATTTTTCATGCAAAAACTTAGGGAAACTAAGCCTAGGACTAATGTGAAGACGGGTTTTGAGGGATCTTGGGCATACTTGGCTTGTTGCTGGGTTTTGCTCCACGTTTGTCCTCTTGGTTGCTTCTCCGAAACTGGTTTTTCTCAAGCTTTTGGGCTGCCATTAGAGGCGCCCAAGAGCTCTATTTATAGAGCTATAAGAGGGTTCTAGAGGGGGCTCTCACAGCCCTTGAATGGCGGTGGAGAAAGATCCAGAATGCGGTGATTTCTCCTCCAATCACCGCTGTTCTAGAACCCTCTAGGAGGTTGAAGATGAAGGGTGCCCGTATCAAAACGGGCCCCTATGTTTAGCAGGCTAAATCCGTTTTTAGTAAAAATTACATTTTTGCCCCTAAACTTCAAAGGGCCATAACTTGCTCATTTTAACTCTGTTTTGGGTGATTTTGGTCTTGTTGGATTCCTTTATCTGAGATGCACCTAATGGTATCATTTTCAGGACCAAATTTCTGGGTTCAATCAAGGTGAATAGTAAAATGACCAAAATACCCTTATTTCCAAAAAGTGAACTTTTCATTACTAACTTGGGATTTTAATGTTACAAAATTGGAGTCATTACAGTGGAAGTTTATGTTTCCTTAGCTTAGCTTTGTTTTCCTTGCTTTCATTGTTTTTTTTATTATTTTCCTTTTACTTCTATTTCATTCACTGCACTAGCCCTCTCTCCCCCCTTCTCTTGCTCAATTATCTCTCTCCTCTATCTCTCTCTCAAATCTGGCTCCCTTTCTCTTTCATTCCTTTGTCACGGCTAGATCAACAGCATTGTACCCATCATCGGCTGAACCCTCGTTTGTTTCCTTTTGTCACCTAGCTCTCCTTACTCTCTGTCTCCTTCTCTCGTTCCCTCATTTTCCTTCTTTCTCTCCCTCATCATTTTCTCTCTGCTTCCACCACCTGAGCTAGCCCTTATCATTCTATTCCATTGCAACAAACAGCATTCGGCACCACCATTTCCCCAGTTGATGCCCTATCCACACCTTCTCTTGTGTTTTCTCCTTCTCCCCCTTGGACACACACCCTCTGCTCTGTCTCTCTTTGCAACACCAGCTTCTAATTCACAAGGCATCATCTCCATTGCTCATTGCTGTTCTTCACTCCAGCCTCACATAGCACCAAAGTTCCCAGCTTCCAGATGACATGATCAACACTAGTCTTTGCGTCGTCTACCCTGCTTCTCCACCATGCAAAATGGGCTGACCCAATCCACGACGTCTCCACTGCGACTCCCTTCAGCTCTAGAACCAAACAACCCAGCCAGATCTTCTCTACTTCACCAACATGACACACCCACTTCACAGCACTAGTGAACCATGGCCATAACCATCTTCCTTTACCCATCACCGCACCTAATTGCCTAGAGTTCCCACCACCAGCCGACATCATCCCATAGCAACCACCGGTGTCTTCACCAGAGAATACTCGAATCGAGTTTCAACTTTCTCCCCCTTCTTCTCCTCCTCCGGTTCCATTCGCTCTCCATCATTATCATCTTCTCCATCGGGCTCCTTTTGTAACTTTTGTTTAAAACCAAAATTTTAGAAAATTTCAAAAATACCTTTAGCACAAAAATTAAAATCCCATTTGAATCCCTATTTTGTCTTTTAGCCTGTTTCATCTTTTTCCTTATTCATGTTTTACTTATCCACATTTGACCCCGTTCTCAAATAATTCCAGGAATTAGATCTTGATTGATTTAAGCATGACCAAATCAACGATTTAGCTTAAGCCTATAGGATAGCTTCAATTCTTCAACTATTTCACATAAGAATTTCAATTAAATTTTAGGCCTTGTTCTTAGGACACTTGCTAGCATATTTTTCATTTATAATCTTGAATCTAAGTTCCAAAAAGTGATCTAAACTGTCCAAATCTTAAATTTCTTATCTAGCCCAGATCTCTTAGAATTTTTGGAATCTACCAATTTCAATTGGTGGATCATTAATTAAAAGCACCATAAACATGTTGGTGAAGGTGGATCACAATTTAAGTTATTAGATATAAATAAATGGATGATAAGCTGTCTAAGGAAGTGAAATTTTCTTATTTCTTTAGTTAAATTTCTATATTTTTGGATTAGACCTCCATAATTTCATTGGTTAAACACATATGAAGTCTGATTTCACTTTTTATTAATTTGTGTCATTTAATTTCAATTCTTGAACAATTAAATTTTATTAAAGCTCCAAATTCTTAAAGCGAGTCCCTTTAGGATCGACACATACTTGCACATGCTATACTACAATAGCCCATGCACTTGTGAAAAATATAATAGCTATATAACATCTCAAAAGGACTGATAAATCAAGGACTTAATTGTCTCTTTAGTTTGAATAGAATAACTCCTTTTTGTTTGTGAGATCTACATGAATACATAATCTTGTACTTGGAACTCTAAATCTCTACACCTTTATTAGCATAGCTTTTCTATATACTTCAAGTTGTATGAAGTCATTTTTGGATGAGTTTCATTTTGTTGGCACACTATTCTACTAACACAAGATGAGTATATGCCACAAGATTGGCCCTTTCAGGGTGGTATTGGATGGTAAAATTATAGTCCTTCAAATATTCAATCCACCTCCTTTGAGTCATGTTCAAGTTACTTTATAGAAATATATTTGAACCTCTTGTGATCAAAGCTGCACTAATTATTAAAGGATCAAACTTATGAACCACATTATGAAACCTTTTGAAAAAGTGATTGAGAAGAGGTTACAGCATGAGACAAAGTGTATTGGAGAGCCAGTTTGGTTTTGTGCCTGGAAGGTTTAACATGGAAGTCATTTTCTTACTAAGACAATTGATAGAGAAATATAGGGAGAGGAGGAAGGACCTCCACATGGTCTTAGAGAATGCTTATGATAGGGTGCTTAGAGAGTCAATATGGATGGTGCTGGTCGAGAAAGGGGTTCTAGAAAGGTATATAGAATAATTAAAGATATGTATGAGGGAATAGTAAGAAATGTTAAGACCACTAGCAGAGAGATGGGTGATTTTCCTATCACTATAGGATTGCACCAAAGATCAACTTTGAGCCCAAAACATCTACATGGTGAGATTCCATGGTTTATGCTATTTTCAAATGATATAGTTTTAATTGACGAGATAAGGGAGGGCATAAACACAAAGCTAGAGTTATGGAGATAAGCATTGGAACCTAAAGTATTTCAAATAAGCTGAACTAAGATGGAGTATAAGGAATGCAATTTATGTAAGGAAAAGAGCAAAAATGGAGCACCATTAAAGATTGTTAACTAAGAAGTCCCTATAAAAGACCATTTCTGGTATGTAGGATCGATGAGAGGGAGGCTACCCAGAGAATCCAAGCAGGTTGGAACAAATAGAGATGTGCATCTGGAATTTTGTGTGATCGACGAGTGCCACATAAACTACAAGGAAAATTCTATAGGATGGCTATAAGGCCAGCCATGCTCTATGGATCAAAGTGTTGGGTAGTTAAAGAATATAATGTTCATAGGGTGTGTGTAGTGGAAATGAGGATGTTGAGATGAATGAGTAGCAAGATAAGAAAGGACAGAACTAGGAATGAAAACATTAGAGGAAACTTAGTGGTAGCTCCAATAGGTAACAAGATGAGGGAGATTAGACTTAGACAGTTTGAATATGTCCCACCAAGACTTAAAGTGGGACATTTAGAATGAGTGAGGCAATGCAAGTAGAAGGTTCTAAAAGGGCGAGGGGTAGGCCCAAAAGAACGTGGATAGAATTGGCGGGAAAATATTAAAAAAACTTTAGGACTAAATGGCCATGGTGCTTAATAAAAGGGAATGGAGGAACAAGATTCATGTGGTCAACCTTAGGATAAGATTTGATGATGATGATCTTATGATCAATAAGAACACTCTAAAGTAATAGTGTTCATATCATGTTTTAAATATCATCTTTGAAATATCTTCTCATCTTATCCTCATCTAGTGATACTCGAATCTCAAATTGATCTTTCAAAAGATTCTAGCTAATCAAAATTAATGAAATAGAACATCTATCTTGAATAAAGAAAACTTATAACTCACAATGACTTCAATTAAGTATCTGATAGTCCGTCTAAATAATCATTAAGCTATCCTTTTCAACAAGAATAACTCATGCTTTATGTCAAACATAAGGTCAAATCAATTTTAGCTTCAATAATTCATTTAATTGTCATTGTAATCATTCAATTCTGTTTGTGCTATACACTCAGGAATTTTACAAGTAGAGCTGATACCAAGCATTAGATTCATACTAAGCACAACTCCTTGAGGGCTATCTGGCACTCCTTGGAACACACAATCTTCCCTTAAATTTTCAATGCATTATCACATTCAAATTTCAAAATCTGATTTATTGCCCTTTTACATCTCCATTATGTTAAGTGTCTAATTTTGGCTAAAAGACCCCTAATTTAGCATTCAATTAGATCATCTAACAGTTCAAAATTGCAAAACTTATCTTGTTTTTAAACTAAGCTTAAATTGGCGATCCAAACCTTAATTTTCTCAAAATCAATGGTTAGATAATCATTAGAGTTTATTAGATGACAAATGTGTGGTTCAAATGATTCTAATTTAGTCTTTTATTTTGCATATCAACTGAAGGAGGGTTGGATGGCTTAGATCTATGTTCAACGGTGCAGATCAAGTAAAGATCAAGAAGGCAAGAGTCCTAATGGAAGAGGTGTCCCTAAGGAAAAAGAGTCTTAATAGAAGAGGTGTGCCTAAGGAAGAAGAGTCCTAATGGAGGAAGAATCCTAATTGGAAGAGAAGAAAGTTTCCCAATACGACTCTAACTCTTCAAGGATAGAGTTTGAGGAAGAGTAAGAGAGGAAATTTTTTTATAAATAGGGCAAACCGCATTGAGTTAGGGGGAGCCTTTTTTCGAGTAGTTTTAATTTCCTTTGTTGCTAAGTCTCTACTTTTCACTTTGCTTTCATCTATAAATTTTCTTTCTTTTTACGTTTGTTTCCATTCACACTTCAACCCAGCACTTGTTCCCATCTCTATCGCATTTCTGTTTTTCTCCACCCTTTTTCATTCCCTTTCACATACTCCCATCCCTTATCTATTAATCTCCATCTCTCTTTCACCTTCAACATCCCCTGCTCTATCTTTCACTCACAGTAATTTCTCATTCTTTCCAATTCACTGCTCTCTCCTCTGTTTCACCATCAAACATTGTTACCCTCTTCCGCTTCCCCTCTATTCACCCTCTTTCCAACCTAGATCTTTGGTTGCTTCCATTGCCCAGCACCACTACCCAACCCCTCCTCTTTTTGTTTCTCCTCAGTTCATCGTCAATTCCCTTTTCTTTGTCATCAACCACAGAATCCATCTTCAGTGCTCCAAATCTCCTCCACACGCCAAGGCGAAAGACGTAGACCACCGGCCCTGCATCCCCTGGTCATGCCTCTAGTTCCCCTTCAACGTCATTCTCCATCTCTACCGCTGTCTTTCCTCCACTGCCCAAGCTAGCTCTAGCCGGACTAGCCTCTTATCTCTCCCTCGTTCTCGCAGGCTAGCTGACCTAGCTAGCGGTACCACACCTTCCTCCCCTCACCTCTTCTCCATCTTCATACACCAAGTCCAGAACCTCTTCTTCCTTGGCTTCCACGACGCCTCTATTTTGCACTCACTGCTTCTCTGGCACAATCTAATCATCGGCCTAGACGACGAACCCATAAGAGGAGCATGCCCAGTTGTCTGCCCGTCTCATCAAATCCAGGCATCATCTCCAGTAGAGTTCTCCATCGTCTCCAGCTTCCCTCTTTTTCATTGGTTTTTTTTTCCTGGTTTTTGTTAAAACCAGAGCTTTAATAAAATTTTGATTTTGCCCTTTGCTTTTACCTTTAATTACATGTCTGTCCTTTTTTAGTAATTCCATCTGTATCCCTGACTATTCCAGTTCTGGTTTATCCTTATTCTGCTTATCCAGGAACAGATTAATCAAGACAAATCAATTAAGGTCTAACCCAATCAATGGGTTAGCCTTAACCAATCAAAATCTTCAATTCCTCATCTATTTGTCTTCTGATTTCAAATTAATTGTACAGATTCATTTTGAGGACATCCATTGTCATGATTAATCTTTATGATCTTTTATCTAAACCCCAGAAAGTGATCCAAACCGTCCAATGCCCAAAATTCTTATTTAGGCCATATCTCTTAGAATTTCTGAAATATGCCTAATCCATCTAGTGGATCATCAATTAGGACTACTAGAAAGATTTTGTTGTAATTTGATCAAAGTTCATACACTTAGATCTAAAGAAATTGACAATAACCAGTCTAGGGAAGTGGAATTTTCTTATTTCTTTAGTTAATTTTCGTTATTCTTGTGTTGAACTTCTGTAATTCTCATTGATAAATTATATTTGAAGTCTAAAATTATTTTTTAGTGCAACTTTATCAATTGATTGAATTTTTAATAATTAAATTTTATTAAAAACTCTAAAATTCTAAAGCGAGTCCCTGTGGGATCGACCCATATTTGCATAGCTATAGTACAATAGCCCGTGCACTTGAAAAAAACATCAACAAGGTTTTGTCACCATTTCCAGGGACTTGCAAAGGAATTTTTATAAAATTTGATTAAAAAAATCCAAAATTTTTAAAAATTTGGAAAAAAATAGGAAAATTTAGAAATATTTGGAATTGAAATTTTTAGTATTTTAGACAATTTTAGGTGCATTTTTCATTTTTTTTAGTGCCTAACCACCTAATTTCCTGAAACTGGTACTTATTTTGAATTTTCCTTTTCAGGAAACAAGAAAGTGGAGAAAATTGGCAAGAAAATCTTCATCAACATGAAAATTTCCTTGCTTTCCTAGATTAGGATTTTTTTTTCTTTTGAGTGAAGCTTGTAGTGAGGATCCCTATAAATTGCATTTTCTATTGTCATTTTAAAGGGTTGTATAATATAGGGCAAGTGTGGGATAAGGTGGCCCATACTTGATCTTCATAAAAAACCCCACTGTAAGTTTCCTCACTCATTTAAATTCCTAGATTAGGGTTTGCATTTAGGATAAATTTGCATTGTTTGGTAGTATAATTCATATAACAAGCATCCTCTTATAATTGTTGCATTTTTAGTTTTTGCATTAGTTTATCGCTTTTACTTGCTTTAAGGTGATATATATGTTGATCGAATTACCATGGAGTGTGGAATTAATTAGTAAGGGCACCCTACTCCCATAAGATCAAGGGTGGATTTCATCACTACTTCTTGGCCCACCTAGGATAATTACCTTAAGCACACTACCCTAACCTTTAAATCAAATTAAAATCAATCAGAAGAGACCTATAGGGCTATCACATGCTCGTAGGACCCTCTTACTAAGACTCGATTTATTGTCACTCCAGTGGCTTTTGAGCACTGTGGTTATTGAGGGTTGTCTAATAAAGCCTCGCTCTTCCCTCACCTCCTGTTGACGTTTGTGAGGTCTAAACGCCTCCTTACACGAGGGTTGTATCAACCACCTTGCAAAGAACCTAACTAGTAAGCAATAATCAAGTCTAAAGAAGAGGAGGAGCGCTAGAGTAGGCTAATTAAAAGTATTGTTCCCACATAATTTTGAGAAGCACAATATGTTGCTTATTAGCCTCAAGAATTATATTGTGTCCTTTGTGTGTTCATCTTTATAGGAAGTTAGGTTGCATCATGTAGGTTAGTTAAAAAAAAAAACAGAGAGAGAAAAAAAAAACGTTTCCATAAGGGGATAGATTTCACAGATTAGATGCATAGATGGATCAGTTAGATCTTATGGAAAGTCAATTGCTTAGGTTAATAGCTTCTAGGCAAGTTGCGCTACAACCTCAATACCATAATGACTATACCTATTCTGAACATCCCTATTCCACTCCTTCCTGGCCCCCATCAAGCTCCACATACAATGAATACTATCAGGAGCCCAGTGGATGCACCTGATGCTTTCACATACCCTAATAATTTTTATTCTGAGACAAATTCTCCAGACTCTAATGGTTGGGCCAGGCATCATGAACAACCATAATCTCAGGATTACCAATATCAGGAAGAACCACAATGGTCTCACTTTGATCAGTACTACCATGATTATACAGAATATCAAGGTCCACCATCATGTGTTCATCCTACTCAGTCTTTTTTCAGTACCCCAATGCCACAACACTACCAACCTTATGAGTCATTTCCTCTATGGGAAGAACCACTATTAGAAGAAAATATGCAGCATAGGTGTGAAATAATAGAACATGACATGGCTGCTAAGAATACAAAATAAAAACAAATGATGGAAGAGTTCAATGAGGAAATAAAATGAGGGAGGGAGGAATTTAAGGTGTTACTGAAACAAATTAAGGGGAATAAAGAGCCATGTATTCTGGACACTAGGATGGAAATTTCCTATGATCTTTATGAGTCACAAAGTCTATAACCATCCTTAGAAATCTCTAACTTTGATATACTTGAGCCATGTCCTAATTTTGATAATGATGAGACTTCCATGGATGAGGAGAATATAGCTTTAGAAAAATCCAACCCTAATCCTCTAGATGCATGTCTCACCTATTTTTATGACTTTGATGAAGACACATCTATTGAGGAGATGCATGAGTTGTTGAATACTGTGCCTCTGATGGACACTTCTCGATGGCCAGCTGGAGTAGATCTCCGATAAAGCATGAAATTCAGATTGCGCCTTTCAATGTAGAAGATGTACTTGATTGGGACCTAGCATCCTTATTTGCACAAACATTAGATGATAATATAGGCCAAATTGCTACCGTACCTGTGCTTAAAGTAGAGTCAATTAATATGCATCAACCTACTCTAGGGTACACATCTGAGATAACCAAAGTTTAAGCCAAACCTTGTCCTCTTCTTTAGTAATACAAGACAAACCTATTAGAGAAGGGCAGTGTCAGGTTATTACCCTAATTCAGGACAATGATAGGGACACAGAGGAAAATGATAAATTGAATAAAATGGTTATTATTATCCCTCAATTTGGTTAAGACAAGGACGGCTTGCCACCACGTGGTCTAAGGAAATACAATGTAGTTCATGGAATCATTGCGTTACCCTCACCTCAATTTTCGAGGTAGAGCAATTATATTGTAATATCCTCAAATTTTAAATAATAAATTAAATAAATAAAAATTTTATGTATAGAAATTGGTCCTAGAAACTAAAAAAAACAAAGTACACATCGATAAGAATTGAACAGTATAAAGAACGTCGAAAACAGAGTTATGATCATTTTAAGTGTAAGGGTAAATTGGTAAATTGATAGAGACGTTAATTAAAGGGAGTCATTTTGATAATGACACCCCTTTTCCACTTCCATTAGAGTTCTAATGGAGGAAGGCACTGGTCTACCTTCCATTCGGAAAAAATCGAGACTTAGCCTATTAAATACAAGTTTCCCCTTCCATTCCCATGCCAAACAACCAGAGGAGAACCCTTGTTTTCCCCTCTGCACGCTGCGAAAATGAGTTGAAGTTTACAGGTACTAGAGGGCTCTGATCTCCCATCTCTGGCTCTAATCAAAGAAGTTACACATTTTAACTTATTATTTACTTTGTTTTCCAACTTTCCCCTCATAGATCTAGGCTAGATCTGATCAGAATGGCCATTGGATGGCTATTGGATTCAAAACCGTGGAGCATAGTTAGACCCATGTCAAAGACACCTTAAATGAGAAATCTAAATCGTTCATTGTGATCTTTGGACCCAAAAACCCTAGGAATGGTGAAAACAGAAAAAAAATAATCAGAGCTTCTAGGCTCTGATCAAGCCAAAGCAAGGTGGAGGGCTTGGGTTCATCATCCTCGATGGACAATGAGCCCAAGATGCCCACCAGGACACACAGACGGAGACGCGTGCATGCAAGTCTTCCGTCGCACACACGTGCGGGATGCTCTTGTGCGTTGTCCAGGACGTCCGGAACACACTGGGTGTCCTGGGCGTGCAGTGTGCTGGTGTAAAGCTGGTGCAAACTGCACCACCCATGTAAGTCGATGCACGTGTACCTACCCCTATAAATTAATATATTAATTTATGAAGTCTTTTCACAAAAAACTTGATTTTGAGAGCTATAGAGGTCCAAATCATGAGCGGAATCATCTATTGCGACAGTATTGATGACGCAGACCTAGATTTAGCTTGAAAACCTACATTTAACTACTTTTAGATTAGTTATATTATAAAATATTAATTAATAACTTAGAACCAACTGATAATAAATAAGGATTTTGAGGGACATATTAGCGTGACTACTCTAAAAATTGATTTAGACCATTGGTTTGAACTAGATCTTGGGAAGTTATTGATCTGAGGATGATTTGACCATCAAATTAAGGTATAAACATTAGATACAAACAAAAATGAATAGATGGACATGAGATGAGACTAAATTAAGAACCAACTCATAATTAGGGATCTTAGAGGATGATCCAATGGTTGGATCATCATAGATTCCATTATAATATAATAAATAACACAAAATAGTATTGTGGTATTGACAGGTACATATGAACGTACAAGCTAAGAAGATTATACGCTTGAGTTGGGTGATCTCACATTGAGGTAGGTGATGACATTTAATGTTTTGTTTTGATTTTAAAACCTTTCATTATCATAGTATCATGAGTGATTGTGATTTAAATTGCACTTATTATTAGTCGATGATGTTGTGAGATTTAAAGTTTTATGCTATGATTGCTCTTTAATTTCAATAATGCATTGAATGTATTTATGACCAATGGTTTCATGAGATTGATATTACCTAATTATGCATAAATAATAATGATCTTCCTTATTGCATCACTGAAACTTATGGGTTTTCATAAGAAAGGAAAGTGGAGGCTTGGTGGCTGGTCCTTTTAGAGGCTAACCCTGGGATGAGGGGTGTGCCTTAAGGATTGCGAGCCACGAGTGCTCTTGGTTTTTTGACACACATGATTTCCAAGTTTTGTGTTTTATGATGGGTGCTCTCACCCGGTGGATGTCATGCTAGGAGGGAGAGGTCGGCCACCCACCCTTTGAGATTTGTGGTGTGATATGATTGTGATATGATAGACACTTGCCTGCAGGTGGATTTTAGTAGGGGTTTGGTAACATGGATAGTCCACACTATCGGTCCGCGCCTATCCATGGGGACGGACGTTAAGTCTCCCATTATGTTGTTGACAGGGAGCGGTGGTGGTTGAGACCCTAGAGGGTTGCCACTACGGCATGACGATCCATACTCTTATTCTGTGTACTTGCATGATGAGCATGGAGATGCGATGGCATGCCTGGGTGTGACAACACTTAGAGGTTTGATATGAGTACTCATGATCTGTGATGCGAGTTTATGGGACACTTGTGGGACTCACGTACCTTGGGGGTACCCTGTTGTGATTGTATGCTCATTTACATGAGATCATATCATGTTTCAAATCCATGAGATGCTTGTTTTATCGTATATGATGTTTCTGAGATTTTATTAGCATTGCTTAAAATAATTATATTCTAGTAGAAAATTGCTTTACTCAATGTAACAATATGATTATTCGATTTTGTTCCATTGATATGCATTAAATGTCTATGTACCTACCAAGCATCGCTTACTGAGGCATTGCATTATTGTTGCAATGCCTCAGATATTAAAGAAAGACAGGACATATGAGAAGTTAGAAGAATAATGATCGAGAAGTCTCATTGAGAGGTATGTTCTAGTTTCACATGGACTGTGTATGTATATATATGTTATTGGACTTGATTATACTGTTATGGGAATGGGGCTGATGACTAGATGAGTCTTGGAATAGTAAATCTATTTTAAACATGTTTACTTGGAAAAAAAAAAATCTTGTTTGCGTCAATGGTTGACCTTGGGATTTTTCAAAAAATGTAATTTAATTGAAATTATTTTTCCCTGTTTTGGTTTTTATAAAATTGGGCCCAACCTTTTGAAATTTTTTATAAAAAAAAAGTATTGAAAAACCCAGGTCGTCATCGTTGGTATCAGAGCAGGTTCATCCACTCACAGCCAATCCCAAAAGTGCATGTGAAAGATGATAGTCCAAGGTGAGAATTAGAACTGGTAGGACCTAAATGAGTAAATCATTTAGTAAATTATGAAACTAGAATAAACACCAAATAATGATGTTGAGGTTGAACTAGTAAGTGGAAGGATAGAGTGAAAATCATATATAGAGTTGAATATATCATTAATAGACAATAATTCAAGTGGGAGACATGAATAGTCATGGAAAAAGAAAAATGATCAACTAAAGGAAAAGTAAATTCTTATGAGAATAGTTAAGCTCTTAAGGGTAAGAAATCACTACATGGCATTCATGCGTTAGTGTCTCCAGCTGAGAATATTCATGTTGATTGATGATTGCTAAGAGAGAAAACATACTGTGAATATAATATCTAATGTGAGAACAGTAGGTATGACGCTTTAGAGAGTACAATGGTTAATGGTGAGTAAAGATTTAGAATAAAGATTGTGAATTAGTTCTCTGAGTGAAAACTTTACTATATAATAGAAGATTTGTATATATATATATATTACTTTTAAGAATTCAAGTTATAACTAGACTATGTTTAATTTTGAAAGAGTATAAAGGCCATTATAATTGCAATTGAGCAAGATTAGTGATGGTTACAACAAATAAGAACTTGAGAATTTTAAGGAAGTATTGTATTCATCTAAACTTGAAGAGGATTTAGCTGAGGAATAAATTATAGTATGAATGAAAATCATTGACAATTGATGGAACAATATTTAATATTCCATAGATGAATAATTTGATCTATAAGTTGAAATTTATAAGTCCTTATGCACAAAAAAAATAAAAAAATACTAATAACTAGACATTGGTGACAAGTTAATGTTACAAATTTTATTGGGATTTTAATTATGATGGGAAGTGCATAGCCCTGGAGAATGTGATAAATGTGTTATGAGAATAATTGTTAAGTATTGATTATAATGTGGTCTAAAATGGCTAAGAAAGTCATTATGAAATATCAAGCACATTGGATGTGAGGTTGACGATTGTAAATGATTTGATAAATATGACCATGGAATATTTGATTTGTTAAAGGAAATGAAATAGTAGAAGTGAGAACACCGAAAATGTGATTACAAGAATTTTAATTATGATTGTTTGGGAGATCATGTTCCTCCATTGTCGATACTTTTATATGAAAGACTCTTAAAAAGGCTAGTGATGACCAGTATCCTTCTCTTATGAGCATTTGGTGATACGGTGAAAGTTGTTGCTTTAGAGTAGAGAAATTAAATGGGTCACCAGTATTGAACTAGAATATATAATTGATTGATAGACCCTAATTTTTTTATTTTTTTTATGTTGGGTAAGGAGGCTACAATAGATTATGATATACTGACACCTCGATTGAGAAATTAGAGGATGGTAGTGCATCCTACATTGGTGACAAAGGCAATAGAATTGGACTTTGCATTATAGAAAGATATTCTCTTGGGACTTGAACTGAGCATAGAAACTAGAACATGAGTAGTTTGAGTTAGCCTAGAAAGAGCAAGAGTTTTTTTTTTCATTGACATGATTATAGGGGCCATTGAGCTAGTAACATTGATTAGACAGGATTGGGATGTGAACAAGAGAAAGTACATTAGTAAAAGAATAGGCACCTAGACAGCTATGTCTTGGAGTTAATAGATTATTGCAATAGCGGTAATAGTAGCAACAACAGCCATTACAGCTACAATCCTTTAAAATGTTTTGACTGTGGGGATATAGAGTAATTGATAAAGACTATTTCATAAGACCGTGAGTCAAATTGACTAACATTGGAGATGGGGGCAGAAATGGCTCCACATTAGCGGTGATGAATCTTTGTCATTACTTGGAAGCAAGTATAGACCTCGATTTGGGCAATAGAAAATATTTTCTTAATTTTTAGTAAACATGCTCAAATACTTATTGATGTAGGATCCAGTGGATTTGGACTTTATGTATTAGAGCTTTGAGGAATATATTGGGAATATATAGCAGTATCTGGGATCAGATGCAAGAATACTGGTGAAAGAGTTATGGAAACTTGCAAGTATTACTAGGGATGAGTGGTGGAGATAACGAGAAATAGGATGAATGTTGATTTCATCCCACTCAATATGATTGATTGCAATATAATCCTTAGAATGGATTCTCTAATATGGAGATAGTGATTTCTATGATAAGAAGATTACTTCTAGTGTAACTGGACAGCTATTGACCTCACTTGTGTAAGAAGAGGCATCTTTAAGAGTTGTGTCATTTCTATCTTAAAGGCAGTACGGTACTTTTTAGAGGTTACTAAGTATTTCTTAATTGTAAGACAATAGGGTACCATGAGTGACTATGGAATGAGCACAAAGATGATATGCAAGAGTTTATGATTTTGCCTAAGGAGTTTCATGATTTTGCCATAAGGGGTTGATATTGATGTTAATTAGACATAACATTACTTACTCTGAAGGCCATGTGAGATGTTCCTAATTGAGCTAACAAAGTTCCAACTATATGAGCTTTTGATGAGAGTTTTGACAGGACTAGTGGGTCTTCGTGAAGTGTATTAGTCTTCTTCATGAGAAGAGATCTAGATCTTTACTATTATGCATAGAGTTACGTTCATTTGATAATACCGCTTTAGAAAACTAATAATTTAAATCCTATATTGATGATTTAATTAATTAATTCCTC
Organism: Warburgia ugandensis; assembly: GCA_035236585.1. NCBI lineage: Eukaryota > Viridiplantae > Streptophyta > Magnoliopsida > Canellales > Canellaceae > Warburgia > Warburgia ugandensis. The sequence continues at coordinate 48,831,520 of CP141133.1, read as the reverse complement.
ATGGAACTTGGTGTCTGTAGAGCTCATCATTTATTGCAAACATTATAGCATGAGTTTTGGTCAGAGGAAGTGAATTCCCTTTACAAAAAACTTAGAATAACAGAAGAGTTGTTTATTGAGACTGTGATGGGCTGAGATTAGTCAAATTGTTGACTGACGTTCATAGTTCCTTAATCTTATAAACCACGGGCACTATATAATTGAGTTTCATCAAGATATCAGTGATATATAATATTATGTGAAATTATTCCATTAGGATTAAGCAAAATTCAATTTAAAAATTGATGGTGGTGAGTAACCAATGAGGGTAGGTGCTAAACACACTAGTAAACTTTTAGGTAGCAAGCACCTAAGTTCTTACATGTAAGATCATGTTGCAAATTAGTTCTCATTAGCATAGAGTTCCTGTTGATGAGTTGATAAGTTGTCTTTGTGACTAGTATATGAATAGTGAACTATATGCTCCTATTTTGATTTAGTAAATGACTTCCTATATGTTAACAGAGATACTCTGAATTGAGCAAATGTAGTAAGATAACTAGTACTAAGTGGTTCATAAGTAATCAACTTCTAGGTGGTGGTTTGGTTTGTGCAAATTGGGTCATATGTGGTTATGATGTGTCTGATTATATTAAGATAGGATTGATAGGCATCGATTTAAGTGATGGATTGAGATAAGAAGGTATGACATGTCGTGGAATCGCTTATTGATATTAACTTTGGAATTACTATCATGATTATCATATATTATGATGTGAGAATGACTCTGGAATTGTTCAAAGGAAGTATATGTCAAATCTGTCTCACAAACTTGAGCTGATCCCAAGAGAGTAATAGCCTATCATGATAATTGAAGAGAGACCTGTGTGTATACTAGATAAGAAAGTTAAGGAGTTGAGGACTAAAACTATTTCATTAGGCAAAGTTCATAGAGAATGTCATTCACAGTTGAGGAGCCACATGGGAGACAATAAAAGAGATGCGGAGGATCCACATAGAGTGATTTATATAGAGGCATGTATCGAAATTTAGAGGATGAAACTTTTATAAGGAGGGAAGGATGTAATATCCTCAAATTTTAAATAATAAATTAAATAAATAAAAATTTATGTATAGAAATTGGTACTAAAAACTCAAAAACAAAAAAGTACACGTCGATAGGAATTGAACGGTATAAAGAAAGTCGAAAATGGAGTTCGAATGAGTGAGTTATGGCCATTTTAAGTGTAAGGGTAAATTGGTAAATTGTTAGGGATGTTAATTAAAGGGAGTCGTTTTGATAATGACACCCCTTTTCCACTTCCATTAGAGTTCTAATGGAGGAAGGCACTGCTCTACCTTCCATTTGGAAAAAATCAAGACTTAGCTTATTAAATACAAGTTTCCCCTTCCATTCCCACGCTAAACGATCAGAGGAGAGCCCTTGTTTTCCCCTCTGCACGCTGCGAAAATGAGTTGAAGTTTACATGTACTAAAGGGCTCTAATCTCCCATCTCCAGCTCTAATAAGGTAAGTTACACATTTTAACTTATTATTTACTTTGTTTTCCAACTTTCCCCTCACAGATCCAAGCTAGATTTGATCAGAATGGTCGTTGGATGGCTGTTGGATTCAAAATTGTGGAGCATAGTTAGACCCATGTTAAAGACACCTTAAATGAGAAATCTAAACTATTCATTGTGATCTTTGGACCCAAAAACCCTAGGAATGGTGAAAACAGAAAAAAAAAAAAAAATCAGAGCTTTTGGGGCTTTGATCAAGCCAAAGCAAGGTGGACGGCTTGGGTTCATCATCCCTAATGGACAGTTAGCCCAAGACGCCCACCGAAATGCACATATGGAGATGCGCCCATGCAAGTGCTCCGTCACATGAGTGTGCATCGCACGTGCGCGCGTGATGCTCTTGCGCGTTGTCCCGGTTGTCCGGAACGCACTGGGTGTCCTAGGCGTGCAGTGTGTTGGTGTAAAGCCTATGCAAACTACACCACCCATGCAAGTCGGTGCACGCATACCTACCCCTACAAATTAGTACATTAATTTATGAAGTCTTTTCACAAAAAACTCGATTTTGGGAGCTATAAAGGTCCAAATCACGAACGAAAACATCCGTTGCGACCATATTGATGACGCATACCAAGATTTAGCTTGCAAACCTACATTTAACTACTTTTAGATTAGTTAAATTATAAAATATTAATTATTAACTTAGAACCAACTAATCAAAGGATGATCAGGCCTCAAGACTTGAACAATGAGATAAAGTATGATAATAAATAAGGGTTCTAAGGGGCATATTAGAAATTGCTCTAAACCATTAGTCTAAACTAGATCATGGAAAATTATTGATCTGAGGATGATCTGACCATCAAATTAAGGTATAAATGTTAGATACACACAAAAATGAACAGATGGACATGAGGTGAGACTAAATTAAGAACCAAATCATAATTAGAGATCTTAGAGGATGATCTAATGGTTGGATCATCATAGATTCCATTATAATGTAATAAATAACATGAAATAGTATTGTAGTACTGACAGGTACATCTGAACGTACAAGTTAAGAAGATTATATGCTTGAGTTGGGTGATGTCACATTGAGGTAGGAGATGACATTTAATGTTTTTTTTATTTTAAAACCTTGCATTATCATAGCATCATGAGTGATTGTGATTTAAATTGCACTTATTATTAGTTGATGATGTTGTGAGATCTAGAGTTTTATGCTATGATCACTCTTTGATTTCAATCATGTATTGAATGTATTTATGACCAATGGTTTCATGAGATTGATATTACCTAATTATGCATAAATAGAAATGATCTTCCTTATTGAATCACTGAAACTGATGGGTTTTCATGAGAAAGGAAAGTGGAGGCTTGGTGGTTGGTCCTTTTAGAGGGTAACCCCGAGATGAGGGGCGTACCTTAGGGATTGCGAGCCACGAGTGCTCTTAGTATTTTGACATACATGATTTCCATGTTTTGTGTTTTATGATGGGTGCTCTCACCTGGTGGATGTCATACTAGGAGGGAGAGGGCCAGCCACCCACCCTCTGGGATTTGTGATTTGATATGATTGTGATATGATAGACACTTGCCCGCAGATGGCTTTCGGTAGGGGTTTGGTAACATGGATAGTCCACACTATCGATCTGGGCCTTTCCATGGGGACGGACGTTAAGTCTCCCATTATGGTATCAGCAGGGAGCGGCGGTGGTTGAGAACCTAGAGGGTTGCCACTGCGGCATGACAATCCATACTCTTATTCTGTGTGCTTACATGATGAGCATGGAGATGTGATGGTATGCTTGGATGTGACGACACTCAAAGGTTTGGTATGAGTACTCATGAGCTGTGATGCGAGTGTATGGGACACTTGTGGGACCCACATGCCTTGGGGGTACCTTGTTATGATTGTATGCTCTTTTACATGAGATCATATCATGTTTTAAATCCATGAGATGCATGTTTTATCGTATATGATGTTTTGAGATTTTATTAGCATTGCTTAAAATAATTATATTCTAGTAGAAAATTGCTTTACTCAATGTAACAATATGATTATTTGATTTTGTTCCATTGATATACAATAAATGTCTATGTACCTACCAAGCATTGCTTGCTGAGCCATTGCGTTATTATTGCAATGCCTCAGATATTAAAGAAAGACAGGACATATGAGGAGTTAGAAGAATAGTGATCAAGAAGTCTCATTGAGAGGTATGTTCTGGTTTCACATTGACTGTGTATGTATATATATATATATATATGTTATTGGACTTGATTACACTATTATGGGAATGGGGCTGATGACTGGATGAGTCTTGGAATAGTAAATCTATTTTAAACAGCTTCTTGAAAGGTGGCCTAGGTTCAGATGACTGAAATGGTCTCTTTCCTTCATTTCTCATGGTGTTGGTGTTCTTAGTTTCCTTTATTGCATGATTTCTTTGATAATCTTTTTCGTATAGGGAGGCCATTTCTACGGCTTTGGCTACGGTGGAAGGTTGGAAACCTAGAACTCTGTTCCTGAGTCCTAGTTTGAGTCCATCTACAAATCTTTCCACCACATTTTCCTCATCAGCACAAGCATGTGGCGCAAATCTTTGGAAGTTGATGAATTTATTTTCATATTGTTGGATAGTCATGTTTCCTTGTTCTAGTCCATAAATTCTTTTTCCTTCTATTTTCTTACGTGTTTAGGATAATATTGGTCATTAAAAATGTTTTTAAATTCTTCCCATCCTATTGTTTCTTGTTGGTTAAAATAAGTCCTTTCCACTATTTCCCACCAAAAGGTAGCCTCTCCCCTAAACACAAACATGGCCATGGGTACCTTTCTTTCTTTTGCTATGTTCATGGCTTTAAATATCTTTTCAATATCCATTAACCATTTTTCAGCTGTAGACGCTTCATCTTCTCCTGTGAATGAGGGAGCTAATTTCTGAAATCTTTCTAACTGAACCTCAGTCCTATCTATTGCTTTATCAAGGGAAGAATCTCATGTGGTAGGGGTTTGCGTTTGTTGATTACTCATGTATTGTTCCATATGCTATAGGAATCGCTGGAATAATTCAACCATCCCATTGCCCGACCCAGTGGAGTCCACTGGTGGGGCTTCAAGTCTTGGAGCACTGCTTACTTTCTTTCTAAGCATCTGTAAGTCACAAAACAATTCACAAGACCTTAGTATGTGTTATCCTATTACCCCTTAATCTTTCATGGATGAAACTTGATTATAAGTTATTCTCCTCATAACTGGCCTGTGAGTAACGTCAAACCGTGCTCTGATACCAACTGTGATGACTTGAGTTTTCCCATGCATTTTTAAATGCAATATCTACTTCCTAAGGTAGGATGCATCCCTATTTGAAAACTATTTTATAAAAACAATGCAATGTAGCAGAAAAATGTTTTCATTCAAACTCATTTTAAAAACCCCGAGTGTCAAAACACATTTTCAAATCATATAGCCATGGCATAATTTTAAATCAACTCTATTCCCAAGAAAGAGTTAGTCACAGCCCCAACTACAGAGAGTAACTACAATCAAGTAACATTCACTGAAAGATAAGGTAGGGGTTTACTTACTTGTACTTAATTTGGAGGTTCTCTATCACGGGTGTATCCTATCCTTAAGTGTTTACTTGTATCTAAAAAATATTAAGGATTGGGTGAGTATACACTATACTCAGTAGGAGTCTATCACTACTAGTTTTACAATGCATGCTATGTTTTAAAACCATATGTTCTTTAAACCATGTGCATGTTTGGACACTCATGTTAAAAAGCCATTGTCAAAATAGAATACTGAAAACTCAAAGAATTGCATAATCCAAGTCAAAAGTAGCATAGATATCATAAACATATATAAGATGCATAAGATGCTTAGCTAAATCCAACTCATGGATCTATGGTATGGTCGACCATCCTCATATCATGCCATATGCAATGCAAGTAAATCCTCAAAAACATAGGGCCCACTATGCCCACAACCTCATTGCCGTGTGGTTCCCGGGTACCTAGGGACACTCGGTCATAGCCTCCATGGGGCATATGACACTTCGATCGGGTGCCGTGACACCAGTGGTAGTCCTCGTTACCACTCAACAATGGAAGTAAAGACAAGCCTTTTTGGTGTGGTACCCTTTCCACCTATAGTGGTAGAGGCTGGGAGGCCACCTCGAACCTCTCGGCATAGCGCTCACGAGCTTACTAGCCCAAATCATATACGATCAAGCAGGCAAAAAACCTCTTTTTCAAAACATGTCCTCTTTGGGTCCCTCACAACTGCCTACCCAGCTTCTTTTGGGCACTCTAGCGTCTTTTGGTAACCCTCAAGGATATGCATTTATTCAAAACTCAATAATCATAAATCATGTAATTTATGCAATCGGTTGCAAAACATGCATGCAATGCATAAAATCTGCTCATGCTAGTATCGCATTCAAAGTCATAACCCTGCCTAGAAGCCTGCCAGCCTAGAAGCCTGTTAGCTCTCTCTGGCCCACCCTCATCGGCTCGCTCTCATCAACCCGCCGTCATCGACCAAGGCTACACTTATCATGCAGACAAGAATCCTTTCTCAAAACATGTCTATGCATATAACACATGTCTTGGCAATATATGTGCAATGTATTCTTCATATGCATGCTAAGTTCATTTATGAAATCAATTTATGCTATACAGGTCATGTGCATAAGGATGTAACATAAGTTTATATGATATACACATAAAGACAGGACATGTAACTTAAAAACTTAAAACGTGCATTAGAAAAGCAACCATGACTCAAAACATGCATTCTCAAAGCATCATGGGTTCTTATTAAAAGTTTAGTAGCGATAGAACACCTACCTGGTTTGATCGCGCTAGTCCCCTTGTCCTCGTGCATTCCTGGATATGGTTTAGGAAAAAAAGGTTAGCTTGGCCTATTTCTATAGGTTCTAGAAGAGTTTACCTCACTACTTAGACCTTAAGGGTTCATGCACATGCCTAAGGGCCTCCTAAGGTCCCTAACTAGGCCTTGGTATAGTCAAGTTTGCAAGGGTTTAGTGGCCGCGCACCACTATCATGGTTTAAGGGTCATACCAGCTTATATAGGGGCTTGATTAGGTATTTTATGGTTTGGGTGTGTCTGCGCCATCAATACAGACACAACGCCTCTTGCGGCACCTCAATCGGAGTCCTAAAACTCAAGTTATAGGCATTTTAGTATTAAGAGTACATAGAAGGCCTATACAAGGCAGGAGCTCGGGACGCTAACATGTCCCGCATCAGCGGTGCACGCCCCATGGGACACGTCTGTAGACGCACTGGGCCTCTGCCCTTTTCTCTCATTTGCGAGCGTGTCCACAGACGCGCCTGTCGATTTTCTTTAAAGCACGGATTGTGTTTCGGTTCCGTGGTGACCTGGGCATCCTCGGGACGCCCTGGTTCGACCTTGTCGAACTAGAACACCCCAGGCACTTGCCCTGAGTCTATTGTGGCTCCTTAGAGCCCAGTTTTGCATGGTTTCTCATGTAAAAACTTAGGGAAACTCAACCTAAGACTGAGGAGGAGATGGGTTTAGAGCTGTTTAAGGCGTACCTAGTTCGTGGCTACATTTTTTTTCCACGTTTTCTCCTCTTGCACATAGCTCCCAGATTGGTTTTTCCCAGGGTTTTGGGCTATCATTGGAGGCGCCCAAGAGCTCTATTTATAGAGCTTAAAGATGGCGGTGGAGAAACCTCCAGAATGGCAGTGGTTTCTCCCCTTGCACACCATCATTCTAGAAACCTCCAGTATGTTTGGGAAGAAGGGGGTGCCCCTATCAAAATGGGTCCCTGTTTTCTCAGGCCAAATTCCATTTTTAATTTTAATTACCATTTTGCCCTTGAACTTCAAAGGGCCATAACTTGCTCATTTTAACTCCGTTTTGGGTGATTTTGGTCTTGTTGGATTTCTTTTCTCGAGACGCACCTAAGGGTACCATTATAAGGACCAAAATTTTGGGTCTAGTTAGGGTGAACAGTGAAATGACCAAAATACCCTTATCTCCAAAAAGTGAACTTTTCATTACCAACTTCGGATTTCAAGGTTACCAAAATGGAGTCATTACAATGGTTGAACTCGGGATTTTTCAAAAAATGAAATTTGATTGAAATTATTTTTCCCTATTTTGGTTTTTATAAAATTGGGGCCACACCTTTTGAAAAGTTTTATAAAAATAAAAAAAAGTATTGAAAAACCCAGGTTGTCACATATATTGACTACTGTGAAATCTTAAAGATGGGGGATCATCAATATGGTCCCAGTACTTTTACAATTGCGGTGATCTACTGTATTATATTCATTTCACCACCTAAAATTTCAAGGTGGAGGCCATATATAGATTACCGCAAAATTTTGAAGTGGTGTGAGAATTCTCGCCGGGTTGGGATTAGGACAAATAAAGTTGACCCAGCTAGCTATAGTTTTAGAAAGTTAGATTAGGTAATGTCTGGCTAAAGATGTTAAACTTAGTGCTTCTTGGGAGGCAACCCAAAAGTTTAAAGTATGCATCCCTCAACTTTCATAAAGAATCCTATGTTTTTCAACATAGGGGACAATGTTTCATTTAGGTTGGGGGTGTAGATGCACCAGAGATTTTGAATTTTCTTGAGTTTTTAAAAAAAAATTGAAAAAGGAAAAAAAGAGTTTTTCAAGTAGAGTTCCCTTACTGTGATGAGAATTGGATGTTCAGAATTTAGTAAATATACTATTTTCAACCCTTAATGGGAATGCATATGATTAGTTTTACATATCATGCATGGGTTGAAGCATTTTATGAATGTTAATTCTCAGAAACTATTTACACACAGCACATAATTTCTTCAGCATACATACATTAGTGTGATCCTGTTATCATTATTTTGGTTAAACATCAAGAATAAAGAGGAGTAATAGCATTAATTCTAGAAATTTATGGAATCTGATAGGCTTTAGGAAACCTAGGAAATTATATAGGCCATCCTTGCTCAGCCCAGAGATATAAACCCTACCCAATATAGTATACCACTAGTTAGCCTTTTGAGCATGTTATTAACCCCATACACCTTAACCCAGAATAACCCAAAATAAATAACCGCTACCCATCTTCAAAATCAGTAGAGTAGAAAAAAGTTCATAAATAGGACAAAAAGTCAAAGAAGTGAGGAGAAATTAGCTGTCTTTCTTCTAAAGAAAAGAAAAGAAGAAGAAGAAAAGAAAAAGAAAGAGCAAAGTCTGAAAAAATAAATTCACTTCAAGAACAAACCCAAAAGAAAAGTTGTCCTAGAAGATATTCATTGAAGTCATCTACTCAATTTTGAACCTTTGAAATCTTTATACCTTTCTTTTCTAAACCTGTCCTAAGCCTACATTTCATCCTAAGTAAAGACCTATTGATCTTAGGTGGACATAGCCTTAAAGAGGAGATAAAAAGAAAGAATTAGGGTAATAGACCCCTAATATTCTTGGTGATAACATCCACTCTTATGGATCACTTTCCTTTGTCTCATAAGCGTTGAAAAGAATTATGTGAACCATCAGCATGTTGGATTCAGTCGCATAATGAGAGAAATATGTTTAACCCTTATCTGAGAGTTTTATTTCTGAGCGTATACCTCTGAGGATTTGAGGGCAAAGCATATTTTCAATGGAATGTAAGCATATCCAATTAGAAGTCAAGATTTGTGTGGCTATACACACACATATGCACTCCAGGGAATAACTCAAATAAAATGTCTTTACTATGTCTATGGTCTGTAAAATTGTCATATCCTCTTCATTAAGTTGTGAAAAACTAGTCAATTTGCTAACGAATGAGGATTCTCTGAGATAAAATAGGAGACTTGACTTTATTGAATTTTGTGGGTATATTCACTACAAACCCTCACGAGGCCTAACTCATCCACTAGGGTTAACCTAGGGGTTCAAGGGCTTGTTGCATATGCTAAATGCAATCGTGAGTACCTATGAAAGTGGCACTCTGTACAAGTTTTGTGTAAAATAGTTGTCTGCATGTTTTGCTTGGGACTAGCAAAATGCTGGTTGGGGGTGTGTTAAGTGTCTAATTTTGGCTAAAAGACCCTTAATTTAGCATTCAATTAGATCATCTAACCATTCAAAATTGCAAAATTTATCTTGATTTTAAACTAAGCTCAAATTGACCATCCAAACCTTGATTTTCTCAAAATCAACGGTTAGATGATCATTAGAGTTTATTAGATGATGAATGTGTGGTTTAGATGATTCTGATTTAGTCTTTTATTTTGTAGATCAACTAAAGGAGAGTTGGATGGCTCAAATCTATGTTCAACGGTGCAGATCAAGTAAAGATCAAGAAGGCAAGAGTCCTAATGGAAGAGGTGTCCCTAAGTAAAATGAATCCTAATATAAGAGGTGTCCCTAAGGAAGAAGAGTCCTAATGGAGGAGGAATCCTAATTGGAAGAGAAGAAAGTTTCCTAATAGGACTCTAACTCTTCATGGATAGAGTTTGCGGAAGAATAAGAGAGGAAATTTTTTTATAAATAGGGGAAACCGCATGGAGTTAGGGGGAGTCTTTTTTCTCGTTTTAATTTCCTTTGTTGCTAAGTCTCTACTTTTCTCTTTGCTTTCATCCATAAATTTTCTTTGTTTTTACATTTGTTTCCATTCACACTTCAACCCAGCTCTTGTTTCCATCTCTATCGCATTTCTGTTTTTCTCCACGCTTTCTCGTTCTCTTTCACGTACTCCCATCCCTTATCTCTTAATCTCCATCTCTCTTTCACCTTCAACATCCCCTCCTCTGTCTTTCACTCACCGTAATTTCTCATTCTTTCCAATTCACTGCTCTCTCCTCTGTTTCACCATCAAACATTATTACCCTCTTCCACTTCCTCTCTATTCCCCCCCTTTCCAACCTAGATCGTTGGTAGCTTCCATTGCCTAGCACCACTACCTAGCCCCTCCTCTTTTTGTTTCTCCTTTGTTCACTGTCAATTCCATTTCCACATGCCAAGGCCAAAGATGCAAACCACCGACCCTGCATCCCCTGGTCATAGCCTCCACTTCCCCTTCAACATTGTTCTCCATCTCTACCGCTGTCTTTCCTCCACTGCCCAGACCAGCTTTAGCCGGACTAGCCTGTTATCTCTCCCTCGTTCTCACTGGCCAGCTGACCTAGCTAGCCCTACCCCACCTTCCTCCCCTCCCCTCACCTCTTCTCCATCTTGAAGCACCAAGCCCATAACCTCTTCTTCCTTGGCTTCCACGAAGCCTCTGTTTTGCACTCACCGCTTCTCCGGCACGATCTCATCACCGGCCTAGAGGATGAACCCAGAAGAGGAGCAAGCCACCCAGCTATTTGCCCATCTCATCAAATCTGGGGATCTTCTCTGGTAGAGTCCTCCATCGTCTCCAGCTTGCCTCTTCTTTGTTGATTTTTTTTTCCTGGTTTTTGTTAAAAACCAGATCTTTAATAAAATTTTGATTTTGCCCTTTGCTTTTACCTTTAATTACATGTTTGTCCTTTTTCAGCAATTCCATTTGTATCCTTGACTATTCCGGTTCTGGTTTATCCCTATTCTGCTTATCTAGTAACAGATTAATCAAGACAGATCAATTAAGGTCTATCCCAATCAATGGGTTAGCCTTAACCAATCAAAATCTTCAATTCCTCATCTATTTCTCTTCTGATTTCAAATTAATTTTATAGATTCATTTTGAGGGCGTCCATTTTCATGATTAACATCTCTGATCTTTAATCTAAACCCCAAAAAGTGATCTAAATCATCCAATGCCCAAAATTCTTATTTAGGCCAGATCTCTTAGAATTTCTAAAATCTGCCTGATCCATCCGGTGGATCATCAATCAAAAGTACCAGAAATATTCTGATGTAGTTTGATCAAAGTTCATATGCTCAGGTCTGAGGAAATTGACAATAACTAGTCTAGGGAAGTGGAAATTTCTTGTTTCTTTAGTTAATTTTCATTATTCTTGTGTTGAACTTCTATAACTCTCATTGATAAATTATATTTGAAGTCTGAAATTATTTTTTAGTGCAACTTTATCAATTGATTGATTTTTAAATAATTAAATTTTATTAAAAACTCCAAAATTCTAAAGCGAGTCCCTGTGGAATTGACCTGTATTTGCATAGCTATACTACAATAGCTTGTGCACTTACAGAAAACATCAACACATTATAAATCCAAAAATTAAGCATTAGCAGTCTGAGTGTCTTTAATCCTCTCAAAATGTCATCTAGAACTTCTTAAGAATATGAAATTCTTCTGGCTTGGAAATACACTTTGTAAAACCTAGACAATTGGATCCATATAATTACATTTGTACAACCTCGTCTTTATCATTAGTTTCATTTAATTAATAATTTCTTTCCTAATCACAACTATTAGTAGTCACTTCAATATTTGTTTTAGACATTTCTAATTTTGGATCAACTTACTCCAAGTAAGATTGATTCATCGGGGTTAACTTTATTCTTAATTAGTGAAGATCTCATCATTTGTACCCTTACAATTCATTATCACTAAGCATAATTATTTTCATCAAGTGCCTTTATTTTATAACCTATTCCTTACTTCTTATCCTCTTCTATCAATTCCTCTTCTTACTTTACTGTATAGAATAGGTACCATGTTTGAATTCATATCTAAACTCAAATAAATATTATAAGTTAGGTACTTCCATCTAAAGAAACATCAAGGTCTTCTAATATCAACATATTCATCTAATTATTGTACTATTATAATAAATCAAACCACTAATATGTTCATACTTATGCTATAATTTTCTTAACTCTACATGACTTTGTTTGTTGTGACTATTTTATGATCCTTTTCATTGTTCTCAAACAATTATTACAAAAATTAATTATACCTTATCAAATTCTATGTACTTCATCCTTGTTGAAGCAACATTCTCAAAATTTTCCACATTAATGGATCTATCAAATGTTTAAGCTATCAATTTGCAAGAGGAAATTGTATAATCTTATATACTAAGAACCATAGCAATTCCTCCCCATGTTTTCTAGTGAACCTATAACTCTTATGGTTTTTCCTAGTTGTTCAACAGTGAGTAATAAGAGCTTGTGCTTTCATACCAACTGTGACAACATGGGTTTTAGAAATAAATTTTCAAAAACATTTTTAGAAAATGGGTTTTAAAACCACTTCTTCAAGCTTGGTGTCACTTACAAAATCTCCATGCATGTGCAAGTAAAATAAACCATTAAATTAAAAGAGTGCATAAACGAGAACCATTGTTCATACTCTCAACAACCAAATAAATCTATAATCCAAACATGAGATAGAATTAAATCCATATTACATATCCATCAACAAAAGTCCATAAACTGAAATTTAAAGCAATCTATCTAAGCAATTAAATTCTACTCCTCCTAAGTTGATCTTCTCCTATTACTGGTCTCTTGTGGAGTTCTGGTTGAGTTCTATTCCATATGAAGTTTCACCAGAAATATTGGTGGGGATGAGTACAACTACTCATTAGAAAATCTCTGAGCTAGTTTTAAAATTTGTGAAAATCCTGCTTTTTATACAAAAGATTTCCATTTATTTTAAATCAAGCAACAAACATCAAAACTACAATAAAATAGACCAATGAAGACTAAAATCCAAGAGATACATTGAAGTAATCTCGATATATATCAAACATCCCCAATGCTCATTCACATAATAGATTGGCAATATCCCATCACGAGCCTCATAGACAACTTGTTTAATCCCTTGAGAATGACTGACATGTCTCTCTCATGTCCAATAAACACACAGACCACTATGCACATAGAAGGAACACGTCACCCAACTATGTTTTATCGTGGACACAATGGTCCTACACATTGTTCTTATGGAGCAGCTAGATCAGGATGAAAGTAGTCTTATCATGATAGATACTTCCTTAGTAGTGTAAAATTATAGACTGGTATCCTCTTTGGATGTTAGGGACCAATCTAAATCCTCCTCTCATGGTGCCTAAAGGGTCTCAAACCCTCTCACGACTACAATGAATCATATAAACTCTCAAGCACATCATCACAGAGTACAAAGTAACTTCTAAGTGCAACTCTCTAGCTCACACTTAAGCTAAAACAAATGTTAACATCAAATCTCAATAAAGAACTTTCAAAGATCAAAGCCTTATACCATAACATAAACCAAATATCAAAACATCTCATAACTAGCACATTCTCATGCAAGAGATTAGGCGTCATATAATTCTCAAAATGTAAGTATCAACCATACAAGTTGATGTGTTTTAAAAATACCTGCAAGCACACAGATCTACTATAGTATAGTACGAGCAAGTATGACCTAATCCCACAAGGACTCAATTTATTGATTTGGAATTTCAATTAAAATCTATATTGAATTACTTTAACCTACCCACCAAATTTAAGCAAATAAATCAAATAAACTTAAAAACACCAAAAGAGATAAAATTAATTAAACTTCTAAATCTAGGATTTAGAATCCAGTACACCAAATCACATAATTCAAAATTAAGAAATTTTAGATTTTTACACTACTCATGCTAATAAAACCTCAACATTGTTAAATTCCAAATTGCTATATTTTCTCAATCCTAGGATTTTGTCTAATTTAGTATATTATTCAAAGTATAACTTGTATTTTAGGGCACATATTAGTTGAGATTCTCTATACCAAACTAATTAACCTAAAATATTCAGTTTTTAAACTATAGGAGATACATGACATTTCAATGAAAATTAAATTTATAAATTAACTTGCTAATCCTAAAATGATATTAAAGAACTTTTTAAATATAAAATATACTTAACATGAATATACACTACTCTAGTGTGGTTTTATCCTAACATTAGGGTGAAATATAGCCTAACATATTTAACACTATATTAAACATTATATCCACTAACTTATCCTAAACACGCTACTAACTATTATTCTAAACTATACTATTTCTAACTAATAATAGTAAATAACAATGACTATAACTAATGGAAACTAAAATATCAAATATTAAAAGTTAGAATATTTAATAAAATAAAAGACAATGAGGAAAGAAAAGATCAATTTCATTAACTAGAATACAAATAAATACAATCATGTAATACATGAATGAAATAAAATTAAACATAAATTAAAAATACCTATGGAAAGGAGTGATATCATTGAAGTCTTCCATTGTGTCACTCAACTAAGTCACTGATGAACTCACTCCAACCTGCTAATGCATTCAAACATTAACTAAACGTTATACTTATTGTGTCACCCAATAAGGACATGGGAGACCACCCTATAGCCACATCTTGGGAGAACAGGCACTCACAACCACACCATCATCACAATTCTACCTTATAATAAAAAGATGCTTAGGAAGGTAAGAGAAATTGAGGATGGAGATCATTGGAAGGATAAGAGAGAGATGAAGGGATAGGTGTGCATTGAAGATCATGAGAAATGGAGATGTGATGTTGTATGTAAGATGACCTGGGTTATTGTAACCCATTTTGTAATACATTTTTCAAAGACAAGGCACCCTTAGTAGTAAAAAAATTTTGCAAAACAAAGTAGCGAAAATTCTTTTCTTTAAAACTTATTTTGTAAAACCCAAGTCATCACTTCATGCATAACATAAGTATAATTTTGTACAAGATAAAATTCCATTGAAGGAATATACTTTTATTAAATTCTAGAATCCATATAGTGGTTCACAGTACAACTTGGGTATCAGTCCAATACTTGTCCAAATTTCAAACTTCACCATACATTAACAACTCTAAATACAATACAATGCTTTCAAATAAAAATACATGTCTTCAAGGGATATGCCCTGATTGATTATTCTTCCAAATCTTCTTAAGTCTTGAGCTCCAAATTCTCCTTCTCTGTATTTGAGATATTGTAAACATTCAAACATTGACAATATCTCAGCAAACTATGCTTGGTAGGGGATTCAAGAAGCATAATAATTTGATAGTATAATCCTAATACTTCATAATACTCATGGATCAATCTCTTTACTTTGTCATATATGTACATCCATACACATACATACTGTATATGTCATATAGATATATATATATACAATCAAAATGGTGAAAAATAGTTAATATCTCAAAACATCAATAGTCACACTCAGACACACTGAGTTGATCAATCATCTAGACTTTGCTAGAAAATACTCCCTCATTTGGGCAGTATCATCACACTCAGCCATACTGAGTTGATAAAACATCTAGACTCTATTGGCAAAATACTCCCTTATTTGGGCAGTATCTGCATCTCATTATGCCATGCATCATAATGCAAAATACTCAAAGGACTACTATGTTGCAGTCTGATCCATACCAGCACTCTTGGATAACTGCTTTCATACTCCATGGATACCAAGTGTGGAAAATCATCTATATCATGTCTATATGGGGAGACAGACCCTCATAGTGGTGGCCTTCCCATAATTTCCCCACCCGACATTTTGCTTCTCTTTGGGCACAGTATCATCATATATATCATATTTCAGAGAGCAGGTGGCCAAACCCTCGTAACCCTCTTAGCATAGCATCCTGAAGCATATGCCTGTTTAAAACAAAACCACAAGCCTCTATGTTCATTTACAATGAATGATACCCATGTTCATATGAGTTTACGGATCACCATTCTATATGAATGATTCCCATGTATTCATTTTTATACTTATCAGATAATATGTCTATTTATTTGGGGCTAGAATACCTTCTAGTTCCCTATTCACTTAGGGTTTTTCTCAATTCTAAATTAACCATTTCATATGTGTTTTGGTTGGATCATAAGGGTTTTTAATGGATTTAATACAAGTATTTATATTATACTTGTCAATATTTACAGACATAAGATCATGTACTCAACATGTATTTCTCATGTAGATGCATTCATAAAATCCTCCTACCTTCAAGTAATGATCCATCTCTTC
This sequence comes from Warburgia ugandensis, assembly GCA_035236585.1. Lineage (NCBI taxonomy): Eukaryota > Viridiplantae > Streptophyta > Magnoliopsida > Canellales > Canellaceae > Warburgia > Warburgia ugandensis. Next base: position 48,815,058 of record CP141133.1, on the reverse strand, counting down.
AGATCTTCCATGATCCTAATTGACGTATGAAATCTATAAATCCATACATACTTTCAATATTTATATAATTTGAATAATCCTATATCGTTTATTATATCTATATTCTTTGTCTAATCTTGTCCTTAAATATAAAGGACATAGATCTTTTGTCCTTTCATGATCTATCTTCCTTAGGTAGTGTCTATCCTATCGATCAATAGATTTGATGGTAAGAATGATCATCTAATCTTTCATATCTAAGTATTTTCTATTCTAAGGCTTTGTGTATTCCTTTCTTTGTTCTAATGATAATGATCAAGAGCTTAGATTTTCTATCTCTAGTTCTTCTTTGATCTAAGTTCAGCTGTTTGATCATCCTTAAGGAGGATGATCTTAGTTCTCTTCCTTGAATCATATTTGATCAAGCGTTTGGATTCTCTATATAAATTTTTCTACAATATATATACATAGATACATAATAAAATATGATACTAGGATTCTTATTGTTCTTGACCATTCAAGATCTTATGGATCTTATTTCATTATCCGTATCTTACTTACAATTTTTATTAGGGTTGGATAATTTACTAACCTTTTGTGCTCTTATTATTATTATTATTCAACCAGTTAATGTTTTACTAGTTGAAGATAACTTATTTCATCCTAAGTCTAGACTACTTATCTTATTTCCAATTGGCTAAGGCTTACTAGTTAAATGGTTAACACACAAAGTGGTTACTTCAATCCTCATGTAAGGAGGTGTTTAGATCTCACAAACGTCAATGGAAGTTAGGGGAACAGCGAGGCTCTATTAGAGAACCCCCTTAACCACCATGTTTAGCATTCACTAGAGTGACCTTAGCTCAACCTTTCATAAGGTTTCTAGGAGCATTTTAACCCTAAGTACTCTTTCTAATTGATTTTAATTAAATCTATGAACATTTAAAATGTCATTCATGGAATTTATTATTCTCCTAGTTTGAGCAAAGAATTTGATAATCCTTATATTGTCCTCCTAACTATAACCCTTACTATGATTATACTTCATGATGTATATATATTTAAAGGAGTCCATCTATATGTTATCAATTACCTTTTTTAAGGTATCTTCCATAATTCTATGATTAAAAACAATTACACCAATAATTCTAAGGAATTTAAAGACAATCATGCTAAAATTGAAAGTATAGACTTGGATTTAAATTTGCTATTTAAAAGAAATTAACTAAAAATATTACAACATCTTATTCTAGGAAATTAAAGATAATTACACTAAAATTGGAAAATAGAGATGGATCATAATTAAATCAAATTTACTATAAAATACAATTAATTATGCATTTGATCAAGCTATCCTTACAATCCAACCATCCGATTTGTCCATCTTTTAAATAGGGTTGATATTCCATTAAGAATGCAACCCTTGATCCTTTATGTTTTTGTTTGATCCAACATCATAATAACTTGATCCTAACCTTAGATCGTTCAATTTATAGGTCCAATTGTCCTGATCATTCTTGATCCATCCGATCAAGGAGATCCATTGAGATTTTCCATGATCATTTTCTTATTTAAGGGGCTACACCTTGATTACTTCATATCAATCCAATCCAACCATCCCCATGCTATTTTATCACCATTAGATCCTTAGTGGATCTAGATTTTCAATTCTAATCACCCTAGATCTACTTGATCAAGGGTGTAAGTAAGAGTATTTTTAATTAACAAAAAAATTTAATTCTTAAAATCTTTTTTTGAATGGGTTCAGTATGTTCCCCTCATCAAGATATATTCATATCGTCCTACAGATTGAAAATCAAAATTAAATTGAGTGAGTAATTGCATTTTTTAATTTTCAGCCAGTTTCAATGGATGAATTTAGTTCTTACCATTTTTTATCAAATAAACCTATATAGAGGATTAGAAATCCTACTATGATCATCAATGTTAGGGTTTCGACACCTTTTGGATCCATCCATTGGATTAGATTTTCAATTTGACATCATTTTGATCATGATCCATTATTGTTGGAACAGATTTTAGTGATTATCATACATAAATACAATTAAAAACATAAATATAACATTCCATTAGATTCTACACACCATTAAAGATTCATAGCAACTTTTTGATCTAAAATTGGCACTAAATGGAGCTCTCAATTGAAGAAACAAGATTTTAGTTAAAAAATCAACGGCCCAGATTTGATATGGCCATTACAACATGTTTTAGATGATTTGGAACATGAAAAGATGATCTAGAATGTAACTAGACATTCCTAGAAGATGGCTAAACAATCTGAGTGGGGTCAGGCTTAGATCAACGCTTGATTTGGGAGATTGGTTGAGAGGGTTTGATTTGAACCATCGGATCAACCCTTCTGCAGATCTCCCAAATCTGAAACTTCCAATGGCTAATATTTCTTACCCTAAGGTTTTGGACCTTCTGGATCAATTGGACAGCTCAGATTTTCCATCTGAGCCCTCCATCATCCAGAAATAAAGGGTTCTTATCCTTACTTGATTTTTATAATTTTTAACCTAAAACCTATTTTAGAAAAATAAAAATTACATAAACTGACATGAAATGATTGTGGAAAGAGTTTTCACCTACCTGATTGGAGAAAAACATAGGTTTTGTAGCCCAATTTAAAAGAATTATCGACTTGATGATAAGACCACCCAATAACCAGATCTTGAAATTTATTTTGGGGTTTTGTAGATAAGGTAGTCTAGGACAATATGAATGGTGGGATCTATGAGATTTGATTTGGAAATAGAGTGCCTAATTGAATTTAGGTCAATTGTTCCAATCTAGAGAGAGGAGAGAGAAAGTGAAAGAAGAGAGATTTTTGGGAGTTTTGGAAATTTGGGAATGAATCTAGATCTTGTTTTATAGGGGAACAAGATAATTTCTTGGTAAATTTTATGAACATTTTTGGAGGAGTTTTTGGGGTGTATTTATAGATGTTTTTGAATTTTTCATAATTACTTGTAAAAATTATGTTTTAATTCTTTTGAATATTAAATTAACATTGGATCCTCCACTACCATCTCCTTCTCCACTATCAACTGGTATTAGTTTAACCACTTATTGCATGTTTTCTAGCCGTTGGATTCATTTGTGGGCACCTTGTAGGCCCCACGAAGGTGTGAAATGACCATTTTGCCCTTTTATGAAGAAAAATCTGTTTTATTCTCCCGAACTCAGAATTGAGCGTACTTAGTGGCATTGGAATCATATGTCAATATTGAAGTCTTAGATCTAGATTATGGGTAAAATTACCATTTTACCTCTATATTCATAAAAATGGAGAAAATTAGGGATTTTTCATTTTAACTCAGAATTGAACGTACTTAGTGTCATTTTGATTGGTTTTTTGAGTAAATTCATAATTTGTAAATTTTAGAACATGTTTTTGTCTCTATAAAAAGAGAATTTTCAAACTAAATTGATTCTCTTAATCAATTTACAAAAATTGAGGTTATTACAGCATGATTACAAAGACATTAAAATCAAAGAAAGAGGGATGAAAGGGAAGAGATGTGTTGAAGTGAAAATATGGAAGATGAATCTCATGCAAGACCTCCTTCTATGTACTATTTTTCTTTATCAACTGCTTTAAAAGGGCAAGCAACTTCCAAGCATCCAATGTCGTCTCCCTCTTCAAGATAGAGAGCTGCTTGAAAAGAACAAACAAGTAGCTCTCTTTGTCCATTGTATTCCAACATGGAAAGCAATAAGGGAATGGCGTTGAATGCAAAGACTAGTGTGGAGAAAGGATGGTGCATTCAAATAAAAAATTGAAAGGGAGCTTGTGCATTGAATGAATATGAATGGAAGAGAGAGGGATGAAGTGGGTAAAGAGATAAGGTGGCATGCGAGGGATGTGAAAAGAAGAGGGTTCTTTTGTGTGGATAGTAAGAGGAGATGGGATATTTTGTGCTAGAGGATAACAAGATGGAGTTATGTGAGAGGGTAAAATGGGCGAGGTGTTAGATGATAGGGAAAGGAAGATGGGTGATGAGTGTCTAATTTTGCATAAAAAACAACCAATTAGCTACCCATGTATTACAACTTATTTTCATAAATTATGGTTTTTTACCAAAATTTGTAACACATAAATTTTGACCTAATGACTCAAAAAATTGATATTTTGCAGGTCCAAAGGCTAAATCTAGGTAAGTATGTGATTAATCATATCTTTCTAGGGTTTAAGTAGAGTTTTTCACTTTTTGTAGGAAACAAAATGGTGATCTAATGGTCGAGATTGATAGGGATGTAAATGGAAGATCAAGACCAAAAGATCAAGTCAAAGCCTAAAACTCATTATTCCAACATGAGATCAAGATCAAGATCATCTTTAGGACAAGCAATGGATGTAATTAGAGGAGCCAAAGGTGGCCATATTGAGTCCATGCATATGCCATGTAAAGTCTACCACTTTTGCATGGGTTTCACTTAAGCCACTTAGCCATATTCAAGCCATGAAGAAGATCACAACCTAAGGAGCCAAGCCAACCATGAAAGCCTAGGAATTGAGCCATCAAGCTAAGCCAAGAGATCCATCTAAGCCAGCCATGAAGCTAAACCAATGGAGCCCTCAAAGTTAACCATCTAAGCTACATGAGTTAAGCTAAATGGTTGGCCATGGTTGGGAGAGAATTTGAAGAATTATCCTTGTGATTTATGGTGATATTTGAAGATAATTAAGGGAGAATTCATTAGGATAAGGTGGCATATGAACAATAGGAAGAGACACTTATATTTTTCATGTTTTTCCCACTTTTTCCTCACTTTCCACTTGACCACCAAGATGCACCACGAATTTTACCTTCCATTCAAGAATCCTACATTGTTAAGATGACTCCACCTTCATGAAATCCTATTAAAACCACCCAACAAACTCCAATGTCTTAGGTAATCAACTAGCCAATCAAATTTCCCCATATCACCTCTCTTTCCTATCCTTTCCTACCACTTTCCTCTCTCTTTCCTACCTTATCCCATCCACCTACTTGACATAATTGAAGGAAGCCAATGAATTTTGAAGGTTGGAGACGTCTCCTCCTAAGAAAATGTCATCTCCCCACCTACATGCAACCAAAGGCAGCCTCTTATATTATTTCCTCATTAAAAGCCGTAGCTTACCCACCATCCTAACCATCCAAATTACTTGTTTTTCATCTCCACCACACCTTTATCTTAGGTTACCCTAGAAAATATTGGTGAAAAAGTACAAAAGACCCCAAAAAAATAAAAAAATAAAATCAAAGTTGGGAGCTTTTTCATTAAGAGGAAAAAGATGCCTCCTCCACTTGGAGGAGGGTGTCCTCTTCCTTCTCCCATTCTCTTACCTTTTGACCTTGAACTTTCTTCTTCTTTTGGATGGCTGCTATTCTTCCAGGGTGTGTTGCATCTTCCCCAAGTGTTCCATGCCTTGGTCTTGTCCTTTAAATCTCTTCAAAGGTTAGTTGTTTCCCTTTTTAATCATCTCCCTTTGCTTGATCTTACTTCCATTGTTGTTTAGTTCAAGTCCATTGTTCTTATTTGCTTATTTACTTAAGATCCAAGGTTGCTTGAATTTTCATAATCCTTTGATTGAAGAGTTATAAATCTTTGGTAGTGACAACCAAAAGAGTATAGCTACTAGATCAATGTCTTTTTCCTTGAACTCTTATTGATCCTTATTTTTTTATTTTATTTTTGTTCGATTATGTTCTTTGTTTACCTTGTTGAAGTGCCTTTAGTTAAAGCCTTAGATCCTTGTGTTTAAAGGTTGCTAATCTATTATAGTGACAGCTAAGAGATAGGGACCTTTAGATCAAGTTATTCACTCCTTGAAATCCTTAAGATCCTTGCCTTACCTTTGCTCTTATTCTTATATTCTCCTTATCTTTTTCTTGATCTCTTTTGGATTCACATGCATTCTAGCCTAGATTGGGATACGTTGATGAAGAGTGAAGAATATAGTTGATTGATTATTGATTTTTGTATGGTGTGTACACCCCTTTCCGGGTGCACACCTCGCTTGTAAATTTGTTATTCAATCAATTACATACTTGCTTCAATGCTAATGGTGCAAAGTTCATGAATATACTACTTGCTTTAGAATTTATATTTCATGGCTATTTAAATTAGTTCTTCATGTTCAAGTCCATACATCATTCATCTCTTAGTTTTGAGGTGTGATCTCTTTGGATAGTTGCTTGTTTTACTTAGAGTTTCTTGCTGTAGTTAAAGTAGTTTCATATATTTTATAATAGTTTAGTTCATCCCTTAGTTTGTAATCCCTTGCCATGCTTCATACATGCACTTTTTTCCATACTTATTTTCATGCATAACTCTCATATTCCCATACATATCATGTTTTGCATATTTGTTTAGTCCATGGTAGTCCTTCATGCTTTAGGATTAGTTGCATACTAAGATAGTTTCCATTGTGTCAAATTTTGAGTTTTAGATAACTATCATTTTAGAAAATTTTCATTTAGGAAAGTTTCTAAGTTTTGCATGTTTACTTTTACTATAACTCCAATTTTCATATCTTGCACTTGTTTTTAGCTTTTCATCATTAATTCATGTAAAAAGATCTCCTTAATTTTGACTAGGTTAGATAGTTTAAAGTAGGAATCATTAGTAGCACAATCATTCAATTCCTCGTGGGATTGACCTCCTCATGTGATAATATTACAACCAATTTTTGCACCTACAAGTTTAACTTTAAAACCACAACAATGGGGATCAATGGATGGATAGGATAGGGTTGATCTCCTTGTATGCCTCTTCTCCTCTTATGATTTGATCATGTATGGCATGGGGATGGAGAGAAATCCTTCACTTTTCCTCTCTTTCTTCTCTTGATGTTGCGTTGAGGCTGTAAGGGGAGAAGTGTCAAATGCATTGTAGCACTCCTTTTATTCTTATTCCACATCTACTCACTAGATGGATGGAACGTGGGATGGAAATTTCCTCCTTTCCTCTTTCATTTCTTATCAACTTCACATGGAGTACTATGAGGAATGTATCTTAATTATTACCGCAAGTGCACGGCTCTATTGAAGTATAGATTGAAAATTACGAATCGATCCCATGAGGACTATATGATTAATGTAGTTAATTAAAACTTAGGTTATGTTATTCTAACCTAGCCAAGCAAAGGAAATTGAAGGAACTTTAAGGGAAAGAGAAGTAAACAATCTAATTAAAGCAATTAACAATGTAAGAGTAAGAATCTCAAACTTAAACAAGATAAGAAATATGTAAGTGAAGTAAATTAATAGGAAACTAAAGCTAGAACTAATTAACTAAGAAAGTAAGGAATGAAAAAACTAGCTAAAAAGTAAAGAAAATTGACTAAGATTGAAAAGGAACTATTTCATTAATGGAAAGGTTACAAGGATTTGACACATAAGCAAAGAAGGAAAGCAAGCAAAGAAAGCAAATAAAATTTCTTCTTCTTGAGCTTGAATTTGCCACATAGTTACATTGTTGTGTCACTCAACATGAATTGGTAGGCTTCTCTTTAACCCATAATACACTAATTTACCATCAAGATGTTCACTTATCATTATCCCAACATGCCACAACCCATAAAGACAAATATTATCTAAAAATCCTTAGGAATGAAGTGCTAAGGCATCCAAGAGAAGAGGTACCTAATGTCTTTCCTAAAAGATCAACACCTATAGAAGAAGGTATGGAAATTGAAAAGTGTAAGACAAATTGTTGCATCTCCTTGCTAGAAACTCTTAGAAAAGAGGGTAGCTCCTAAGGAGAGAGGCAAGGAGGGGAATAGATGTCATTCATTCTTACGTTAGAGGCAGCCATAGAGAAGGCTTACTATCTTAAGAATGAAATAGAACAAAAAGGAAAATAAACATGATGACAGTAGCCCTTGGATTAGGACTCACAAAATTCTAGCCTTAGGAGATGAAGTAAGAGATAGGTACTTATTCATGGGAGTGATCCTACTCTTCAACATGAAGCCCTTAGATAAGAATTGGAGTGGCCTTATGGAAAGATTTGTTTATTTTTCTCTACACATTAATGTAGGATGGGAAAGAGTCCTTGATGCCATGGAAGGGAACAAGCTTTCTTTCCTTCTCCTTTAAGTAGAAATCCCATAAGGAAAGAATGCATGAAAGAAAGAAAGTGTATGTGGATGTGTAGAGGTGGTGAGATGGTGAGATATAAGAGTGTGAGGAAAAGATGGTGGTGCATAGGATGGTGAAGATGAATAATGAGTGGTGTGTGAAACTTAAATGGTCATGGATAAGTGATAATAACATGGAAGATATAACAGTGGAAGGCATGTATGGAGAAGAGGAGAAAGGACGCATGCATGCAGCTAAGTGGCCGATGTGTGCATGCATCGAAGGTGGGGGAGTTTGAGATGCATACAAAGGCTACATCAATAGATGTGTACGCAACAATGGTACAAGCATGTAAAGGGCAGGACGTGCATTAATGGTTAGATGAGGTGCATGCTATAATAAAAAGAACTAATTGAAATATGTGTGTGAAAAAAAAGTGCAAAATAACATAACAAAGATGCATGAAAGCTAAGAGAAAGATGTAAACATGCACGTGTGTAATTCTTAGGCTAGAACAAAAACTATTGTGCATGTAAGAGATGAATGGATTAAGATGGGAATTCTAAGAAGAGGACTCGTGCAAGAATAATTGAATACATGGAAGCGTTATGTGTGTAAACATGAAGATTAAGCATGATTATTGCACACAAATTTAAGATAAGAAAGGAAAACTATGTATTGATTATAAAGGGTGCATGCAAGTGATTGATTATAAAGCATATAAAGAGGAAGGATAATAAAAGATAGATGCATGGAAAGGTTAAAATGAAGGATGCATGCAAGCTATCTTTCAAGGATGTAAAACAAAAGGCCGTAAAATTTGAAAGTATGCAACTAAATAATGCATACATGATAAAGAGGTACGATGTATGAAAACTAAGTGCAAGCATATATATGGAATATTAAAGGATACAAGAAAAAAGAAGAAGAGAATGGAATGAGAAATAGGTTGGGGTAAGAACCCATACCTTTGCTCCAAGGGATTGGAAGTTTTGGCTATGAGAGCTTGGGTGAGGGTGATCTTCCTCCCTCTTTTTCTCTTTTCTTTGCCTTTCAACTCTAAGTACAGTTAGAAGATTGATTTTCCTTCTCCTTTACTTCATATTTATAAAGTTTTAGGAGTGGAAAACCTAAGGATGGATGGCAAGGATTTAAGAGAAGAAAAGAAGAATGGTTGAGATTATTTGGATGATGCGAAGGAAAGGAAAGAGGGAATGCACAAAATTGAGTGAGGAAGTGCTAATTGATGTAAAGCACAACTTGGAGTTAGGTGGGATTTGGTTCAAAATTCAAAAATGGATGAGGGAGCGTGATGTAATTTCCAGGAGTGTATGTGGAGTTTCTAATTTTGAATTGAATGTAATCCATTGGATGTTAAGGAAGGGTGAAGATCTTAGGACCTTGATTTGACTTTTCAACAAGGGTTAAGTGGATTGCGTTTTTACCTTTTCAATGCTTCATTCCTAGCTCTTAGATCATTATCATCCTATCTTTATAGATGAGATTTGGTTGGAGTAATCTTATTTAAAAGGATCTTCTTTGAAGGCTTCTTTACTCTCCATCATTTGAATTGACTAATATAGAGTGGATGGCTTAGATTCCTTTGAGATTTTCTAATCCACTCTAAGTTTTCCCATGCTTTTCTCCTAGCCACCATATTATTCTCTAAGTAGTAGCAATTCGACTAGGCTCACCTAGGCAAGATGTTTTCTTCCTTGAAAGTAGGAGTGAATCTCTATGAAAATAAGTGGTAGCCCACTAAAAAACTCTTCAACAATAGGCTTTCAATTTGGTGTTCACTGCAATCTAACATCTTATTGATCCATCCTTACTTGAATTGTTATCATTGGCTTCCTAGTATACACATCTACAAGGGTAGATCATGACCTTTAAGTGCTTGAATTGTAAGATGAATTTTAATCATAGATTTCTCGTAAACTCTCTCTCTCTCTCTCTCTCTCTCTCTCTCTCTCTCTCTCTCTCTCTCTCTCTCTCTCTCTCTCTCTCTCTCTCCTCCTTATTTTTCTCCATCATTTGTCATTACTTCTTCATATATTTCACTTGAAACAGGGTGGGGATTACCTCCTTTGAATGGAAATTTTGTGTTCTTCCTTATGTGGTGATGAGTGTCCAATTTTGCACAAAAGATACCAATTAGTAGACGATGTGTTATAAAATATAGTGTTATTTTGAGGGTTTTTTTGGAATTTGATTACATATGCATTTTTGACCTAATAAGTCAAAAGTTAGATATTTTATAGATTTAGAGGCTAATCCAAAGTATGTGAATGATCATAATTTTTTAAGATTTAATTCAAGTTTTTACTCTTTTGTATAAAGTGAGAAGATGATCCAACAACCTATATTGCACCTCACAGAGTTTTTCATAGGTCAAGCTACATAGTTAATTCACTGTGGGAGTAGGGGGCTGCATCCCTACTCAAGGGTGTGGCAACTAAGCCCCAAAATAAATTGGAAGAAAGCAAAGGTGATTAAAATAATCTTTGCAAAAATGCATTAATTAACACCACTTTGCATGAAAATTGGAGCCATACATATGGTTTCCTAATACAACTAGGAAACCTAAGAAAGCCAAGCTACTCAAGCCTTGAAGCCACTTAGATCTCCAATGAATGACCCATCAAAGTGAGCCATAAAGGCATGGATGTACGCCACATCTAGCCACATGATTAGAGCATCAATTCAAGCATAGTCATGCATTAAGCGACTCATCAAGAAAGAAAACTCCATTTTACTAATCTATTTCCTAACCTTAATCCACCCTTCATCTTAGGTTTCCATTTTTTTTACTTAAGGTGGGAGCCATCTTCCTAGAAGAGGGTGCCCCTGCTTATTTGGAAAAATTCAAGTGGCTTTCTAATTAGAAAACCCCTATATCAAAGTCCATTCAAAGCACATAAAACCATGGGTTTTTCTACATCCTTTCTTATATTTTTTCTAATTTTTTATTCTAAGGGAGGGAGATTTACTTACCTTCCAAGGAAAAAGGCACCTCCCCCCTTCCAAATTATGAAATCAACCACCAAGCCCATATCTCTCTCTTACATCATCTTGCTTACCTCACTTCCCACCTAACTTTCTTTCCTACTCTCCACCTCATCCCCAGATCTAGATTCCCTCCTCTTTCTTAGATTAAGCATTCATAAAATTGAAGCTAAATCATCTATAAATACCCCAAGGATTCCAACATTTTTTTTCCAAGTAGAAGTTGTATGAGACAACTTTGAAATTAAGTTCTCTTTTGGTGCTTAGTTGCTGGTGGACTTTGAGGACTTATTTGATGGTTTTCTTCCTTTGGATTTCTAGTTATCATTGTTGTTATTTGCTCTCCAATTCAGGTTAGTATTTTAATTTCCTTGTCTAACTTTTCTATTGTTTTGCTTTCTAGTTTGCACTCCTCTTCCACCTAACTTTCCCTTTTATCTTTACCTCAATTCCACTAGTTTTTCATTGTTATTCACTCAAAATTTAAGTTGAGTCTTTTCTAGTAGTGAGAGAGAAGAGAATATCTATCTTAAAAACTTAAATTCCCCCCTTGAAATATATGGGTTTCTGTTTTCCATATGTTTACCCTTAGTTTTAGGTCCACTTTCCATAGTTAATTCACCCCCTTAGCCTTCTTTTCTCTTGACTTATTTTATCAGTTTTCTTTGCATGTCATCATACTTTAAAGTCAAAAATTATATTGCATTGTTGGTGTTATTTAGATAGGATTGTATGCTTAGGAACTGCGTGCAATTTTGGATGTAATTTGATGTTCATTTAATAAAGCTCTTCTAGGTTTGCCATTATGGAATGTTTCTTTCATCAACATACTTTAGATCTAAGTTGTTTTCTTGCATAAAAGTAGTGGTTTCAATTTCTTTCTCATGCTTGAGATGTTTGATGTTCTTAATTAGTTGAAATTTAGAAATTTTCTCTCCTTAACTTTGTGCTTTGTTTCTAGCCACCTAAACATTATTTTTTATTGAATCCTTAGGACACATTTAGCTTTTTAAGTTATTTATTTGATCCATTGATTAGTTTGCATGATAGTTTACTTTAGATCCATCAATTCTGGCCATTTTCCAACTCTAGAACCATGCATACAGTCCATGGATCATGTGCATGGTACTAGGTCACATTCATCTTTGATTTTGGCTTAGTTTAGTTGCATAATATTATTTTGGAATTGGTAGATTATTTGTTTACATAGTAGTTTAGGTTTATAAAGTTTTCTTTTTGAATTTTAGCGAGTTCTATTTTTAGTAGGTTTTAGGTTGGGTAAGTGTTAATTTAGGGAGGTTTCTAATTTGAGTAGTTTCCTTAAGATTAGTTGCCTAATTTAATTCATTCTAATTTAGCATTTATTTGTTTGATGTTAGTTAGGTAAGTTTCCATTCTATTTACTTATCCATGCATGTTTCCATTTCATGTTACTTTAAATTCATAGTTTAATCACATCTCTATCTCTTTGGCTGAAGTTAATAAATTTGAACAGAATTTAATCTATTGCAAAACTGTGAAATCCCTCACTAAATTGGCCTCTCTTACATGAAATTACTTCATTGATTTGTGCAGTTACGAGTAATTTTAAAGTTACACCAAGTTTTTGGCACAATTGTTGGGGAATCGCAATAGATTTGTGGTTGGATCTATTTGAATTGTTTATGTTTAGTAGTAGTCTTAGGTTGCCTTACATTAGGATTTTGGCATTGCATTTACACATTTTATTAATTCCAAATAGATTGATCCATCTTCTTTCATTGTGTGAGAGGAATTTTCTAAGGAGCAATGGCAATCCTATGGGCCAAAGCTCCATAAACTTTTATTGCTTTTCTAGATATGCATTTTTTTCTTTTTGAGTGAACTTGTAGTGAGGCCCTATTATAACTTGCAATTTCTTATTCAATTTTTAATGGGTTGTATTAATATAGGGAAAGTGTGGGTTATGAAGGCCCATACTTGACCTTCATTGGAAACCTCACTGTAAGCCTTCATCACTCTCTTTTATTTTCTTAGTGTAGTTTCACTTAGTATAATTGCACCATGGTTGGTGGAATAGCTCATATAGTTTAGGGTCATTCATCTTATTTGGTGCATCTTATTTAGGGTTATTGCATTAGATTGCATCTTATTTAAGGTTGTTACATTAGTTTGCTTTCTTGTGCTTGGGTAGGACCTAATTGTAAGAAATAGTCAAGTCTAGATTGAAAGAGGAGATGTCTAGCTTTAGGTTTAAAAGCTATAACCTCACAGATTAACAAAGATCATCAAATCAAGCTCTCTAGCATTAGGGGATTGGTTGTGCTTCATTTAGAATTAGGAGTCACATTTACTTAGGTTGCGTCATATAGTTAGGGCTTCTCATTAGTTTCGCACGAAAAAAAAGTACCCATTCATTGTATATAAAGTTGAGTGCACTGGCTTATGAAACAAGGGATGGAAAACTACAACTTTCATACTATTTACTCCTAAGCTATTACCTTATATGTATGAGACTGAGACAAGGTATACCCTTTATCTGTTTAATGCAATTAATAGTTGATTAGATAGTATGGAAAATCTAATGAATTGATTAATTGCTTATAGGCAAGATTCTAAGGCATATCAACAACCTCAATATGATAATTCCCATATTGATTCATATAAATCCCATCGATATGAGAATTATTGTACTAGGTTATATCAACAACCTTAGTATGAGAATTTCTATACCTATTTTGACCATACATATCCTACTACTTCATGGCCATCAAGCTCCACCTATAATGGATATTATCAGGAGCTAGTGGATGCACCCACTGCATTCCCTGAACCTACCAATCATTATTATACTAAGATAGACTATCAGAACTATCATGGATGAGCTAGGTATCATAAACAACCATGGTCTAGGGAATATTAATGATATTAAGGACAACCATCATTGTTTTGGTCTGAATCCTTTCCTAGTACTCAATGCCATACAAGTTGTTTCATCCACAATAAAGGAAACAATCATTGGAAGAAATTTTTAGGATACATATGGAATCAACTCAAAAATTAATTGAGCAAATGAAACAAATGAGAGGAGAGGATAGTGAAGAAACCCATGAAAGGATTTCAAGGTGGGAATTACCTTCTATTCCCCCTGAGCCTCAAAGTTTTCAATCATCTTGCCCATTATTACTGATACTAGGATGGACATATCTTACAATCATTCTGAGCACAAAATCTACAACCATCCTTGCAAACATCTGATTTATATCCACTCAAGTCATGCCCTAATCCTTTTTATGATTATGATGAAGAGACATCTATTGATGAAGAGCTTGAATATTTAGACACTAAGCCAATAGTAGACGCTTCTTAGTGACAAGATCGAGTAGAACCCCTTAGAGAGCTTGAAATACAAATTTAGCCTTGTAGTGCGAAAGACATACCAATTAGGACCTACACATTTTATTTAATCAAACACCAAATAGTAAAGTAGGTCCACCTGAAACCATACCTGTGTATGAAGAACCAGAAGAAGGGTCCATTGATGTACTAACCCTATATCATACATCTCTATGGTGCACATTAGAAGACATTAGGGGTTTAAGCTCCACCTTATTGATGCCTCAACTAGATCAAGAATGACCTTTTAGGGAAGTACAAAATCAGCTTATACCCCAGTGCCAAGAAAATGTAAGGGAGAAGGAGGAAAAACATGTAGTGATTGTTACTGGTCTCGTTATCCCTCAATTTGTTCCAAAAGGGGACCATTCATTTCACTATGGTCCAATATACTTCACAGTGTCATAATCTTGTCAGCACCAAACATTTCGAGGTGGAGAATGTATATTGATTACCATGAAATTCTTAAACGGAGTGAGAAATTTCTCCATCACTAGAGTTAGGATTATGTTAATTAGTTAGGTTTAGAGTAGATTGGTTAGTCTAATCTTGCTGAAGATGATGAACTTAGCACTGACTAGGAGGCAACTTGGGGTTTTTTCAATCTCATGATTTTGCATCACTCATTTATCATATAGGTTCCCTATAGTCCAAAACATTATGGACAATGTTTAGTTTAGATTGGGGGGTGTAGACATATATGAGATTTCTAATTTTTTTGCATATGTAAATAAAATAAAATAAATATTTCAAATCTTTTTCAATTTATAGGTCAAAATGCTTTTACTATAATGAGAATTCGATTGCCAGAAGTTTAGTATTTCCACTACTTTAACCTTTTAATAGAAATGCATATGGTTAATTATACATCTTATTAATGTACTAAAGTGTTTTATGAAAGTTAAATCTCATAATGCATAATACACTTACACAGTATGTAAGCTTAGGCTAATAGATGGTTATGACTTAGAGACCTATATACCGAAGTGAATTTTAGAGACTATCATCTTTCTAAGGGTTATATATATCATTTCATATTTTCTTTAGCAGACATTACTTTGAAAGATCTCAATATTTTTTGCTTTGGTCACTTGCTAAGAATAAAAAAAAAGGTATTAACTTTCATTCTCGAACATTTTATTAGCTCTAGTAAGATTTAAGAAACTTAGGAAATGAAATAGGCCATCCTCACAGTAGCCTAGAGACATAAACCCTACCCAATATATTAGACAACTAGTTAGGCCTTTGAACCTATTTGGAAAAGTTTTTTCTTTTTTAAACCCCATTTACCCTAACCTAAAGAAGCCTAGTAAAATAAAAATGTCCATTTGATGTATCATAAAAAATGAGTAGAGATGGTAAAAAAGCTAAAAAAAGAACAAAATTCAAAGGAGTGAAAGATGTCAAAAATATAAAGAAAAGTGTTCATACTCAATAAATATAAGGAAAAGTGAAAAAAGTATCAAAAAAGGAAAATTTTATGAAGAAAAGAGAAAGGAAAAATAGAAAAGATATTCACTTCAAAAGTATATTCAAAAGAAAAAGTTGACCAAACAAACATTCAAAAGCATATTTGAAACATTGAATCCTTATACCCTTCCTTTTAGAAAATATCCTAAGCCTATGTTTCAACCTATCTAAAGACCTATTCATCTTAAGGTGGAACATAGCCTTGATGAGGATATAAATAGGAAGGAAATAAGGTGAATTATCTCCAATTGATCTTGGTAATAGCATCTACTCTTAGGGATCATAATTCTTCTTGTCATTTGTTCTTAAAAGATATTATGTGAACTATCAATTTTGTTGAATTTGGTCACATAGTGAGTGAAATTTGCTTCATCCCTTTTTCAAGAGCTTTATTTCTAACTGTGTACCCATGAGAATTTGAGGTCAAAACATCATTCCAATAGAGTCACCTTGCATCCTTGGACCAATAACCATCTTTTGGCTAGCCTAGCCTCCTTCGTCCCTCAAGACCAAGAAGGGGAAGTACAAGAATTTCATATTCATCTCTATTAAGTTGTTAAAGGAAGTAGAGTGCTAATGGATGAGAATTCTCTAAGGTAAAATAAAGAACTTAGCCTCATGAAATTTTGTAGGTATATTCACTGTAAACCCTTATGACGCTTAACTCGTCAACTAAGGGTAACTTAGGATTTTACGTATGTGACGACCCAGGTTTTTATATGAATGCAATTTTGATAAAAAGGCGAGATCTCTTGTTTTATAAGTATGAAATGCATGAAAATCTTTTTGTTTTGGAAAACAATCTCTCATAAAAACCCCGAGTGTCAAAACACATTCTCAAATTATCTAGCCATGGCAAAGTTTTAAATCAACATTATTCCCAAGAAAGTGTTAGTCACAGCCTCAGCTATTAGAGAGTAACTACAATCAAGTAACATTGAAAGATAAGGTAGGGGTTTACTTACTTGCACTTAGTCTGGACATCTTCTAGCACAAGCATTCCTTGCCCTTAAGTATTTACTTTGTGTCTGAAAAATGTTGAGGATTGGGTGAGTATATACGATACTCAGTAGGAGCCTATCACTACTAGTTTTATAATGCATGAGATGTTTTAAAATCATATGCTCTTTCAAAACATGTGCATGTCTGAATACTCAAGTTCAATATCGATATTAAAATCCATTGTCAAACTAAAATACTAACGACTTAAAGGATCACATAATCCAAAATCAAAAGTATCATATATATATATATATATATCATAACATTATGATATGCATAAGATACTTCATTGAATCCAACTCATGGATATCTAATATGGTATGGTCGACCAACCTTATATCATGCCATATGCAATGCACATAAGTCCACGAAACCATAGGGTCCCACTATGCCCACGACCTCATCGCCATGTGGTCCCTGGGTACCTAGGGACACAGGATCATATACCTCCACGGGGCATATGGCACTTCGACCCAGTGCCGTGACACCAGTGGTAGCCCCCTGTACCACATGCAGTCGAAGCAGGGGCATGCCCTTTTTGGGGCGTGGTACCCATCCACCTAATAGTGGTAGAGGCTGGGTGGCCACCCCAGACCTCTCGGCATAGCACCCATGAGCTTACTAGCCCAAATCATGTACGATCAAATAAGCCAAAAACCTCTTTTCAAAACCTGTCCTCTTTGGGTCCCTCACAACTGCCTGGCCCTCGGGACTCCAGCGTCTTTTGGCAACCCTCAAGGACATGCAATTTTTGCAAGAACTTAATCCTCATAAATCATGCAATGTATGCAATAGTTTGCAAAACATATCTATGCATAATGTATATGCAATTATTTACAAAACATGTCTATGCATAAAACATTTATCACATGCATGCTAAACAAGTCATATACTTAAAACATGTATTCACAAAACAATCATAGTTCTTTTAAAAGAATCTAGTAGCGATAGAGCACCTACCTGGCTAGGTCGCGCTAACCCCTTTGTCCTCGTACGCTCCTGAACATGGTTTGGGGAATCAAGGTTAGTTTGGCCTATCTTTTATGGGTTTTAGAGTGGTTGGTCTTATTACTCAGGCATTAGGGGTCCATCCCTATGCCTATGCGTGTCCTAAGGTCCTAATTGGGCCTTGGTATCTTCAGTTTTTAAAAAGGTTTAGCGGTCACGCGCCACCATCCTATTCTAAGTGTCATTCCTATATTTTATTGGACCTTGATCAGGGATTTTATAGTTTGGGAGTGTCCACGTTGTCGACATGGACACAACGCCTTTTGCGGCGCCTCAATCGGAGCTCTAGATCTCAAGTTATAAGCGTTTTAGTGTCACACGTACATAAGGATCTTAAGAGTGAAAAGGCAGAACGCTAGGGTGCTGCGCGCCAGCAACATGCGCCCGCCTTTTCTTAAGGAGCAAAAAAATCCCGGTTTGCTAGTGTGCTGCGCATCTGTGGCATGCACCTCAGCGGGCACGTCTGTAGACGCGTCGGGTTTTCCTGCAAGTCCTTCTCTTTTGCAGGTGCGTCCCCGGACGCGCTCGTTTGGTTTTTTTCAAATGCGGTCGATGCGTCACATTCCGGCTAGAACGTTTCATTCGTTTGGGGGACTGGGGCATCCTCAGGACACCCTAGTTCGACAGTGCGGCCCATGGAACGTCCCTGGGTCCTTGGTGACTCTCCAAGGATTTATTTTGCATGATTTTTCATGCAAAAACTTAGGGAAATTGATCCTAGGACTACTGTGAAGACGGGTTTTGAGGGATCTTCGGCATACCTGGTTCGTTACTGGTTTTTTTCTCCTTGTTTCTCTTCTTGGTTGCTTCTCCAAAATGGGTTTTCTTCAAGCTTTTGGGC
Source organism: Warburgia ugandensis (assembly GCA_035236585.1). Lineage (NCBI taxonomy): Eukaryota > Viridiplantae > Streptophyta > Magnoliopsida > Canellales > Canellaceae > Warburgia > Warburgia ugandensis. Next base: position 48,796,281 of record CP141133.1, on the reverse strand, counting down.
TGCCATTAGAGGCGCCCAAGAGCTCTATTTATAGAGCTACATGAGGGTTCTGGAGGGGGCTCTCACTGCCCTTGAATGGCGGTGGAGAAACCTCCAGAATGGCGGTGATTTCTCCTCCAATCACCGCCATTCTAGAACCTTTTAGGTGGTTGAAGATGAAGGGTGCCCGTATCAAAACGGGCCCCTGTGTTTTGCAGGCTAAATCCGTTTTTTAATAAAAATTACATTTTTGCCCTAAACTTCAAAGGTTCATAACTTGCTCATTTTAGCTCCGTTTTGGGTGATTTTGGTCTTGTTGGATTCCTTTTTCTGAGACACACCTAATGGTATCATTTTCAGGACAAAATTTCTGGGTTAAGTCAAGGTGAATAGTGAAATGACCAAAATGCCCTTATCTTCAAAAACTGAACTTTTCATTGCTAACTTGGGATTCTAATATTACAAAATTGGAGTCATTACAATGTAATAACCCCAATTTTTGTAATCGATTGAGAAAATCAATAAAGTTTGAGTTTCAAAAATTTTGGGTTGGAATATTAGGGTTATTTAGAATGTATTTATTATAAAATTAGAATCAAGGGATGAGACATGTATAATTGAAATTGAACTCAGCAAACCCTTCAGAATGACTGTAAGCACAACAAATTCAGAATTCGGATGAAAAATCATTAATTTTCTTTATTTTATGGACGAAAGGATAAAATAGTAATTTCACCCATAATCGAGATCTTAGACATCAAAATTTAGAATGTTCTGAGAAATATAAATCCACCACCAATAAGTATTCTCAATTCTGAGATCATGGGAATAAACCCTAATTTTTTTTTATACATAAAGGGCAAAATAGTCTTTTTATACTATGTGGGGCCCACAAGAGACTTAAAAAGGGATCCTATGACCAGCCCACATGAAATCATGGGTCAAACCCCTACCAGCTAGTAGTGGAGAAAAAGGTGAAGGTGGAGAATCCAATGCTAATTAAATAATAAAAAATAAACCATAATCATTACACATAATCATGAAAAAAGACCCAAAATGCCTATAAATACACCCCTAAAAATCCTCTAAAAATGTCCATAAAATTCCTATGAAATTATCTTGATTTTCCCTGAAAAGCTAGACATAGATCCATTCCCAAAACTCCCAAAAGATCTCTCTCTTTCATTTTCTCTCTCCTCTCTTTAGATTGGAACAAGAGGCCTAAATTCAATTAGGCACTCTATTCTAGATCAAATATCACAGATCTCACCGTATAAAATTTCCTACCATACCTTATCTAAAAAACGCCTAAAGAAATTTCAAAATCCAATGGTTCAAATAACAAAAATCACATGACAAGTGGATCTTGGGCTATCTTATCATCAAAATTGGTATTCTCTTAAATTGGACTATATAATCAACGTTTTTCTCAAATCATGTAGGTGGAACTACTTCCTAGACATATTTATTATTGTTTAATGAAATTTTATTTTACTGTAATTTGATTTGGGGTGAAAAATTGTGAACCTTCAATTCATAGAACCTTCAATTCATAATGATTGAGGGCTTAGATGGAAAATCTGACCCTACCAATCGATCTAGAAGGGTCTAAAACCCTTAGGGTAAAAGTTTCACAAAATTTTATTAAGTTTTGGACCCTCAATTGAGAGGGATTGATTGGACAGTCCAGAATGGACTGTCCAATCTCCTGATCGGATTGGGTTCCTAGGACGGTGTGTGAAACACAGCACGGAAACGCAGCACGTGGCAGCGTTTCTGCGCACATGCCGCATGTGCGTGTCATCCCAGTGGGACGACTGCATTCGAGCACCAGTCATCGGGCGAGAACATCACACATTCGTCCCGGTGACAGAAGCACCGCCTGATAGTTCTACCCAGCCCATTTCTCCCAAATGATCTGGGCCATCCATTCCGATGGGCCCAGATCATATCTAGGCCCTAGGAATGGACTATGAACTTTCGGACTCAATTCAGGAGTCATCTGAACTCCAAATTGAGATCAGAAAGAAGCTATAGAAAGCTTACAACCTCTAGTTTCTTATGAAATGATAAAATAGAGAAGATATCTTATGAAACTTTTTGTATTTAGGAAATAAGTTTCCAATTTCCAAGATCTTCAAGATCTGAGGTGATCAGATCTTGGTAATCTGTTTTAATAATGATATACTATTGAAATAAAGTGATATCTATGGTTTATTTGGACATATCTGAGATACATTAAGGGATCTACCAATTATGGTAGAAAAACCTTAAAAATACAAAGGGACCCACTTGATCAATGAGATCAAGTGTGATCAGACCCTTAGGATGGATTGAATGAATGTTAATATGATGAAATCCAGAGAGATCATGGAATGAATATGACAAAAACAAAGCAATATGATCTTTGGACCTTAATAAAGAAAAACGCCTAAATGTAATTAAAACCCTTGATTAAAAGGAAGAGATCTAAGATCAAATGGTTGGATCATAAGTAAAGGTTTCTAAAAATATTAATGTAATTAATTTCATTTTCTATTAATTGATAACAACATTTTAAATGTGATTTATGTTATAAAGCATGCTAGTGCAACTTTTAGACTTTAGCATGATATGTGATTAGATTGTTATAATAGTTTGCTAGATTTAATTATCTTAGGGGAATGTTGGTATGATTTTATGCAAGTGTAACTTAGGACCAAGTTGGTATGATTTCATGACATTGTAACTTAGGACCATGCTAGGATTTCATAGTATGAGATTGTACCTTAGGTCCATGTTAGTTTAAATTGAGTTATTAAGGTATATTAGTTGAAAATCATGCTAGTGTAATTTTAAGTACCTTGTATTATTATCACTAAGTTGTTCAATTATGTAGTTTTATGCTTTGAATTTATAATTCATTTATGGTTAAATTTCATCAGTAGATCTACTTATTATGAGATAAAGAACATAAAACACCAAAAATGGAATCTAATGAGAAAGTAGAGTTTCATGACACAAATAAGAGTGGATTATTTTGGACTTAATTAGTAAGGGCTATAGTTAGTACAACAATATAAGGATTATCAAATCCTTGGCCCAAACTAGGAGAATAATAAACCTCATGAATGACATTGTAAATGTTCATGGACTTAATAAAAATCAATTAGAAAGAGTGCTTAGGGTCAACATGCTTATAAGAACATTATAAAAGGTTGAGTTAAGGTCACTCTAGTGAATGTTGAACATAGTGGTTAAGGGGGTTGTCTAATAGAGCCTCGCTCTTCCCCTACCTTCTGTTGACATTTGTGAGGTCTAAACGCCTCCTTACATGAGGATTGAAGTAACCACTTTGTGTTCACCCATTCAGCTAGTAAGCCTTAGCCAATTGGAAATAAGAGGAGCAGTCTAGACTTAGGCTGAAATATGTTACCTTCAACCTGCAAAACATTAACTAGTTGAATGATAATAGTAAGAGCATAAAAGGTTATTGAATTATCTAACCCTAATAAAAACTATAAGTAAGATAAGGATGATCAAACGAGATCCATTATATCTTGAATGATCAAGAACAATAAGAATAAGAGTAATGTATTGTATCTAGTATGCATGTTTATTAGTATGCATGTTATAGATCAAATCTAGTTCATTAGATTAGATAATCCAAACCCTTGATCAAAGATGATTCAAGGAAGAAAACCAAGATCCTCCTACTTAGGGATGGTCCAATAACAGAACCTAGATCAAAGAAGAACTAGATGATAAAAGATCTAGGACCTTGATCTTTATCAATAAGTATAGATTATCGATCAAAAGGATCTATGACAGATCAAGATGAAGGAGATGGACACACAAAGACTTAGAGATAGAAAATACTTAGATACGAATGATTTAAAGATCATTCTAAACATTAGATCTAGTGATCAATAGGATTGTTCATAATTTATATTTATTGACAGTATGTATGGATGTACAGATTTCATACATCAATCAGGATCATGGAAGATCTGGGAAAGGGATCACCACTTGAAGGTAGGAGGATTTGATGAATGCATTTACATGGGATGTACATGATTGAACCCATGACCTTATGTTGACAAGAGTAATGTTAATGCTTGTATTAAATCCCATAAAAACCTTATGATTCAACCAAACACATATAAAATGGTTAAGGACTAGACTCTAAGTGAATAGGGAACTAAAAGATATTCCAGCCCTAAGTAAATAGATAGATTGTCTGATACGTATGAAATCTATTTTACATACAAGTTTGGAGGCTTGTGATTTTATTTTAGTAAGCATAATTCTAGGGGATGCTATGCTAGAGGAGTTATGAGGGTTTAGCCACCTGCTTCTTGAAATTTGATGATTTGATGATACCTTGCCCTATGATAGCTAATAGTTGGGTGGGGTAATTATGAGAAGGCCACCACTATGAAAGTCTTGTCTCCCCATATGGGCAGTGACATAATATTTTCCACTGTGGTATCAGTGGTGAACATGGCAGTTATCCGAGCGGGTTAATACGGATTAGACTGCAACATGGTAGCCCTTTAATTATTTTGCACTATGATGCATATAAGAGTAGGCATAGTGAAATGCCTTATGATTTAGCATAATGAAATGTTAGGTAATTGCATATTACCAATATTTCCCAAGAAGAGAAATTTCTAGTATAGGATTAGTTGAAATACTAAATTCTCATAATGGAGAGAATTGATCAGCTTAGTTGAGAATGATATTTGACTACTTTCATAAATTTAACTGATTTACCCATGTATAGTATGTATGTATATGGATGTACATATATTACAAAGTAAAGAGTAAAGACATGAATATGTTTAGGGATAACGGGATTATGAAGTATTAGAATTATATTGTCAATTATTATGCTTCTTGAATCTCCTACCAAGCATTGCTTGTTGAGATATTGTAAATATTGCAATGTTTACAATATATCAGATACAGGGAAGGAGAGTTACGAGCTCAAGACGATAGAAAACTTGAAGAGAATAATCTTCAAGGTATACCCCTTGAAGACATGTATTTTGCTTTGTTTGAGAGTAATGTATTGTAATGAGATTTTCATTGTATGGTGAGCTTTGAGTTTTGGATCATGTAATTTGGACAACTATTGTAATGGATTTGGCTGTACTGTGAACGACTGGATAGATTCTGGAATTTAATAAAAGTATATTCCTTCAATGGAATTTTATCTTATACAAAGTTCTACTTATGTTATGTATGAAGTGATGACTTGGATTTTACAAAACAAATTCTAAAGAAAAGAATTTTTGCTGCTTTGTTTTGCTAAAATGTTTTACCATTAAGGGCCCTACCTTTCAAAATATATTACAAAATGTGTTACAAAAATCCAGGTCGTCATAGTTTAAGGGCTTGTTACAAATGCTAAATGCAATAGTGAGTACCTACAAAATGGCAAACATTTTGTTTTTATGATTTTTCACATGATTTTCTTAGGATTAGGAAAATGTTGGTTGGGGGGTGTAATAAGTGTTCAGCTTTTCATTAAAATTGCTCAATTAAGAGCCCTTGTGCTATAAAACATAGTGTTAATTCTAGGGTATTTTTAGAATTTTGTAACACATGCACCTTTGACCTAATAAATCAAAATTTTGATATTTTGTAGGTTCAAAAGCTAATCTATAGTAAGTATATGAGTGATCATAATTTTCTAAGATTTAATTAGGGTTTTTACTCTTTTGTAGGGTGTGAGAAAATGATCCAACGACCTATGTTGCGGCTCACAAAATTTTTCGGGGGTCAAGCTACACAATTAGATTGCACGGGTACAGGGGATGCCATGCCCCTACCCAGGGTTGTGGGGATGGAGCCCCTAAATGAAATTGGAAGAATGCAAAGGTGATTAAAATGATCAATGTAAAAATTCATGCAATGCTAGTACTTTTCATGAGAATTCGAGACACACATGAGGTTTCCTAATCCAATTAGGAAACCTAAGGAAGCCAATCTACTCAAGCCTTGAAGCTAAGCTTTGAAGCCACTTAAGACATCAAAGAATGAGCCATACAACCATGACATGGAGCCACATGATTGGAGTATCAATTCAAGCAACTATCCTAGGTTAAAATATCATTTTAAAGGGATTTTTGGCGAGATAATTGTAAAAGATAAGATAATCATGCATTACAAGACCCAACAAGAGAGAAAACCCCACTTTCCTAATCTATTTCCTGACCCTAAACCACCCTTCACCCTAGGGGTCAAGTTCTTTTACTTAAGAAGGGACCATCTTCCTAGAAGTGGACGCCCCCTACTTATTTGGCAAATTTCAAGTGGTTTTCTAATTATGAAACCCCTAGATCTAAGTGTAACACCCTGGGTTTTTCAAACTTTTATTCATTTGAATTTGAAAAGCAGCAAAAATTTCCTTATTTTTGAAAACCAAGATCAGAGTGATAATAATAACATAAATAAGTAGATTTGAAATTCATCAGCTTCATCTCGAGTGTTACTAAGAAATCTTCACATATAAGAAAAATTGTAATCATCTAACCTAAGAAATAGTTAAAGTTACATGCCACATGATCTACCACACAGTCATAATTAAAGTCATAGTCCATATAATTAACTAAGAGTAATCATTAATGCAGTTATTCAAAGTGTCAATAAAGTCTTAAGTTATATACAACAATCAAAATGAAACCCAATACAAGGATATCTATCAAAAGTAACGACATCAAAGGCCTATTCTTCTCATGACTAAACTAATACTGGCACCTTTTCTTTTCCTGTATCCTTCTCTCCTGAACTACCTAGAGTATCACCTGAAATGTTGGTTGTAGAGGTTGAGAAAATCAACAGCTCACAGTAGGGTGAAAATATAATACAAGCTGGAATGCTTAAAATAGAATAAAAAATAGCATAATATAACCTTATGAAAAGATTATATGATTTTTTGAAAAGAGTGGTCAATATGAGTATGGTAATGATCCTCTAAAAATTTTTGAAATCAATGTCGACCACAAGGTTAGAAGTAAACTTAGAAATTTATTAAAATCAATGTGTATCAAACTGATGATGTTAAACCAAAGCATAAAGCCTTTGATCTGCAGATGCACAAATCCATGTCCACATCATTGTGGAAAATTGATCACTCTAAATCATGGTGGCATATAGTCCTGCCATCTTGGATGAGGTCTAAACTCTCAAGAAATGACCCACATAAAATCAACACAGACACTTATGCTTGAAGGGCCTACCGTCACCTATTTGCGACCAACATGGCCTCTATGTTTGCTCATGGATACTTGCACAAACCATGACTCAGCAAACCTCATGGGGGCTACTTGGCTACCACTCAAAGTAGTTCTCTATGAGAAAATACTCCTATAGCTCGCCGTCTCCATCGCAAGGCTAGTATCAAATCATTATAGAGGTCAGTGGCCAACTACACTTCCTAGACTAGGGTTTAGGACTTACATCATGCAAAAGGTCTCCAGGTCTTATGGTACTCATAGAGCACTTCTCGAGCAATCCATGACCTAGGGCAGTCCTAGGATGCCTACAAAAAACATTGATGAAATCTATATACCTAAGGACTTATAAGTGCTCATAGAGCACCAGCCTAAGCAGTAATGAAGCTATATCTATTAGGACTTTCGACCACTCATAGAGTGCCTACCAAATCATCAATGAAATCCATAATCATCAAGACATATAGCTGCTCATAGAGTGCTTGCTTAAGTACCAGCAAAAACCCAAAACTAGCAACTTGTAAAACAAATCCAAGGTATGCGAGGTTCCACAAAACACGAATATGATGTTGTGATGCACACTACTAATATTTGTAGATGGTGAGAGATGTTTTGTTAAACTCTTTCTATCCTACTGTGAGACGGCAATGATCTTAGCATAGTTTATAAAGTTTAAGGGCTACATGATGTTCTTAAGGAATGAATGCCTCAATTTTTATTGTGAATATTCTAATACTTATATATATATATATATATACTTACTTGATCTAACCAATACTCACACTTAGAGAATTTAACATACAACCGATGTGCTGGAAAAGTGCCCATGATAGTCCTCAAGTGCTCCTTATGCTCCTCTACTTTGCTAGAATATATCAAAATATCATCAACAAACATGATCACAAACTTGTTCAGAAAATCTTTGAACACCTTATTCATCAAATCCATGAAAGTTATGGGTGCATTCTTCAACTCGAACGACATCACCAAGAACTCATAGTGCCCATATTGAGTCTTGAACGCAATCTTAGGGATGTCCTCATCTTGTATCCTCAGCTGATAATAGCTTCTCCTTGGGTCAACCTTGAAGAAAACCTTGGCTGGCTTCAACTAATCAAATAGATCATCAATGCAAGGAAGGGGGTATTTGTTCTTTACTATAATCCATTGAGTGCCTTATAATCTATGCACAGTCTTAGGGAGCCATCCTTTTTCTTAATGAACAAAACTAGTGCTCCCCATGGTGAAACATTAGGGCATATGAAACCCTAATCTCAAAACTCCTATAACTATACCTTCAATTCCTTCAACTCAACCAGTGCCACGCGTAAAGGAGCCTTGGAGATAGAAGTCACTCTAGGAAGTAACTCAATCGTGAACTCCATCTCTCCCCTAGGTGGTAACCCTGAAAACTTGTCAGGGAACACCTCCCAAAAATCATGTACCTCATTAATCTACTCAATATTAGGAGTTAGTTCCTTCTACCCGTCTACATTGCCCAAGTAGGCTTAGTAGTCACTAGATATAAGATGTGCTACTCTAATTGCTAAGATGATACTTAGGTTGGTAGTTTCTAGTCTCCCTTGAAAACACAATGACTCACCGTCAGTAACATGCTTCCTTTTGCAATCAATTAGAGCTCCATGATTAGTTAGCCAGCCCATACCTAATATCACATCTATACATGCAACAAAACCATTCGAGATCAATGAATGGGTGGATCTAGTATCCACAAGAACAAATGCATATCTACTAGCATTAACGATAGTACCTTCAACGACATTGCACGTGCCTGGTTAGTGGTAATGGTGAATACTCGCCCGTAACTCCTGGGGACTTGACTCTGTTGTAGTGTCTGATCTCGCCCCTGATCTTACCTCAGTTGTCCCACTCTAATCATTGTGGGAAAATCCTGTGCTATATTGCCAGGTTGGCCACAATTGTAGCATCGACTTGGTCCATAATATGGCTGACCTAGAAGTTGATGTCGGCACCTCTGACATACCTCTTGATCATTCTGTCTACCTCTAGTTTGCCCCTATGTTGGTTGGGACTATTGTATAATCATCTTCTTGGCAGAAAACTTCTTCTTTTGCACTCCTCTTGAGATGGGCCTAAGACCAATGAATTTGCTCCTATACCTGTTAGTGTCTCTCAACTCGCGCTAAAGGATAGAGGCAACCTCTATGGTCCATGCTACTGTAGTGGGATGGGATGTCAGTATCTAACACTTCAAATCAAAATTTAGGCCTCTAACAAACTTTTAAGTCTCCTTCAACTCTTAGTGCACACATCTGGCGAAACCAATGCATCTGAGAGAACTCCACCTTGTACTGTGTTACCATTCTCTTGCTATGCATGAGCGTCATAAAGTCTATATCCATCTTCTCCTGAAGATGAGGAAGGAACCTATCCATAAAAATGGTCTGGAAGTTGTCCCAAGCAATAATTTTGCAACCCTCAAAGAAATTCCTCCTAGCTATCAGCCACCACTGTGCTATATCACCTGTGAGGACAAAAGTGGCCATAGCTACTCTGCCATCCTTCAACACCACCATTGCCTCAAAGATACTCTCCACATCAAATAGCCATGAATTGGCCACCACTAGGCTATCTCTCCCTGAAGGGTTAGGAGCTATCCTCCTAAATCTCTTGAGGTGGTTGTCCCCTAAAGGACACTCCTCTCCCTCTAAATCTACTGCCCCTCTTACACCTGATCTCCTAGCTAAAGCTTGCAACCTTTGCATCATCCTCTGGAATAAGAGATCAATAGCCTCATTTGCTAGGTTACCCCAAGCCCCATCTGCTACCACCTGCACATCATGTGATGATGGTAAGCCGACATTACGTCTCCGAGGAGCATCTGTGATAACATGGGAGAATTCAAATGAGACTTATTTCCTAATTATCATAACTAAGTTTCCTACATGTACCTAAAATAATTTTTTTTGAAATGTTGACACTTTGCCCCTTAATGACTTTAGTTGCAATCAACATGGCATTCACTTTGATTCCAAAATCTGTAACACCTTAGGTTTTTCAAACTTTTATTTCATTTTAATTTAGAAAGTAGCAAAAATTTCCTTGTTTTTGAAAAATAGGATCAGAGTGATAATAATAATAATATAAATAAGTAGATTTGAAATTCATCAACATCATCTCAAGTGTTATTAAGAAACCTTCACATATAAGTGAAATAATAATAATCTAACCCAAGAAATGGTTAGATATACATGCCACAAGATCTACCACACAGTCATAATTAAAATCACAATCCACATAACTAACTAAGAACAATCATTACTACAATTATCCAAAGTGTCAACAAAGTGTTATGTTATGTACAACACTCAAAATGAAACCCTATCTTATTTATCAAAAGTAACTACATCAAAAGGCACGTTCTTCTCACATCTAAATTAATCCTGGTACCTTTACTTTTCCTGTATCCTCTACTCCAAACTACCTAGAGTATCACCTAAAATGTTGTTGCAGGGGGCGAGTAAAACAATAACTCATAGTAGGGTGAAAAGCTAATACAAGTTGGAATGCCTAAAGCACAACAAGCAATAGCATAATATAACCTTTTTAAAAAGAGTATATGATTTTTTGAAAAGAGTGGTCAATACGAGTATGATAAAGATCCTCTAAAGATTTCTTAAAGCAATGTCAACTACAAGGTCATAAGTAAACTCACAAATCTATTAAAATCAATGTTTAAGGGCAACATAGTGAGAGAAATTTGTTTGACCCCTTTCACTAAGAGCTTTATTTCTAAGTGTATACCTCTGAGGTCAAAACATGATTCCAATGGAGTACAAGAATTACCATTTAGAAGTCCTAACTTATGTAGCTTATACAAACACTGCACTCTGAGATATAACTGGAATAAAATGGCTTGGGTATGTGGATAACTTGTGAAATTTCACATTTCTTAATTATTTTGTTAAAGCAAGTAGAGTGCTAATAGAGAAGAATTGTCTAAGGCAAAATAAAGGAATTAGCCTAGTGGAATTTTGTGGGTATATTCATTGCAAACCCTTATGAAGCTTAACTCATCCACTAGGGGTAACGTAGGGGTTTAAGGACTTGTTACATATGTTAAATGCAATAATGAATACCTATGAAAATGCTAACCATTATGTTTTTATAATTTTCCACACGTTTTTCTTGGGACTAGAAAAAAGCTAGTTGGGGGGGGGTGATAAGTGTTCAATTTTGTAATAAAAGTACCCAATTAGTACTAGCCCATGTGTTATAAACATAATGTTACTTCTAGGGTTTTTATAAAATTTTGTAACACATGTACTTCTAACCTAATAATTCAAAAGATTGATATTTTTTAGGTTCAAAGGCTATTTTGGAGTAAGTATGTGAATGATCGTAATTTTTTAAGATGTAATTAGGGTTTTTACTCTAGGGGAGTGGGTGCAGAGCCCTTGAAAGAAATCAAAGGTAATTAAAATGAACAATGCAAAAACTTGTGCAATTCTACCACTATGCTTTAGAATTGGAGCCATAAATGAGGTGCCCTAATCCAATTAGGAAACCTAAGGAAGCCAAGCTACTCAAGCCTTAAAGCTAAGCTTTGAAGCCACATAAGGCATCAAAGAATGAGCCATAAAGCCATGAATGAATGCCACATGGAGCCACATGATTGGAGCATCAATTGAAACAAAAATCTTAGGTTAGAATGTGATTTTTAAGGGATTTTTGGTGAGATAACTATAAAAGGTAAGATAATCATGCATTAAGGGATCCATCAAGGGAGAAAACCCTACTTTCCTAATCTAGTTCATAACTCTAATCCACCATTCACCTTAGGGTTCCACTTTTTTAACTTAAGGAGGGAGCCACCTTCCTAGAAGAGGTCACCCCTACTTAATTGACAAAATTCAAGTGGTTGTCTAATTAGGAAACCCCTAGATCTAAGTGTAACACCCTAGAATTTTCAAATTTTTTCATTTTAATTTCAAAAGTAGCAAAAATTTCCTTGTTTTAAAAAAAATAGGATTAGAGTGATAATAATAGCATAAATTAGTAGATTTAAAATTCATCAACTTCATCTCGAGTGTTAATAAGAAACCTTCACATATAAGTAAAATAATAATCCTCTAACCTAAGAAATTGTTAAAGATACATGCCATAGAATCTATCACACAGTCATAATTAAAGTCATAGTCCATATAATTAACTAAGAACAATCATTAATAAAATTATCCAAAGTGTCAATAAAGTCTTAAGTTATGTACAACAATCAAACTGAAACGCTATACATGGATATCTATCAAAAGTACCTACATCAAAAGGCATGTTCTTCTCACGCCTAAACTAATATTGGCACATTTTGTTTTCTTGTATCTTTCTCTCCTGGACTACCAAGAGTATCACCTGAAATGTTGGTTGTAGGGGGTGAGAAAGAAAGCATCTCATAGTGGGGTGAAAAGCTAATATAAGCTGGACTGCCTAAAATAGAATAAGCAATAGCATAATATAACCTTCTAAAACGAGTATATGATATTTTAGAAAGAGTGGTCAATACGAGAATGGTAAAGATCCTGTAAAAGTTTCTGAAATCAATGTTGACCACAAGGTTAGAAGTAAACTTATAAATCTATTAAAATTAGTGTGTATCAAACCTATGATGTTAAACTAAGGCATAAAGCCTTCGATCTAATCATCGTGGAAAATTGATCACTCTAAATCATAATGGTATGCAGTCCTACCATCTTGAACAAGGTCTAAACTCTCGAGAAATGACTCACATAACATCAACACACAGACAGCTATGCTTGTAGTGCCCTACTGTCACCTACTTGCAACTGTTGTGACCTCTATGTTTGCTCGTGGATCCCTGAATGAACCATGACTCATTGGACCTCTAAGCGCTACCCACCTACCACTTAGAGCAGTTCCCCATGAGAAGATAGTTCTACTGTGCACCATCTCCATTGCAAGGTTGGTATCAAATCATCTTAGAGGTCAGTCGCCAATTGCACCTTCTAGCATAAGGTTAGGACTTACAGCACACATTAGGCCTCCAGATCTTATGGTACTCGTAGAGCACCTGCTAAGTGATTTGGGACTTAGGACCCTCCTAAAGTGCTTTCCCAAATCATCAATAAAATATATATCCATAAGGACTTATAGCTGCTCGTAAAGCACCGGCCTAAGCATCAATAAAACTGTCTCCATCAGGACTTATGACCACTTATAGAGTGCCTACCAAATCATTGATGAAATCCGTAATCATCAGGACTTGCAACTACTCATAGAGCACTTGCTTAAGTATTAGCAAAAACCTAAAACTAGCTACTTGTAAAACAAATCCAAGGTATGGGAGGTTCCACAAAACACAAGTATGATGTTGTGATGTGTACTGCTAGTGTTTATACAATGGTGTGAGATGTTTTATTAATCTCTTTCTATCCTAGTGTGACACATCAATGACCTTGACATAGTTTATAAATTTCAAGGGCTACATGATTTTCTTAATGAATGCATGTCTTCATTTTTATTGTCAATATTCTATTACTTATATATATATATACATGTATATTTGTCTTAATGTTATACCTAGATTAACATAGGTTGGCTAGACTACGAGTCAAGTGATTATGTCAGATAGATCATGGTCTAAGGAGGGATTCCCTCCTATTATGATGCATCAATTCTTATATAACAAAGCTATTTAGTGAGGCCTTAAGTTATTAGTAGCTAAGTTATGTGGTTATTAAATTCCTAACTAAAAGAATCTGTGGGATGAAGTATGATCCAAGCCTTATGAGACTTTGTCATAGTCCAATGACCTAGGTGGTTAAGCCTAAGTGAAATATTGTAGGAGCTTTCACTCTTTGGTTTACTTAATATTCCATCTTATCCAAGTTTTAACCAAGGGTAATTTCTCATACTTTAGTCTAAATTAACCTCTTTACCCTTCTCTTTGTCTAGTTTACAATTTCTCTTACTTTAATCAACCTTTAAGTGAAAAGTTAGGTGAAAAAATCAAGGAATTCAACTTAGTCTTATAAATATTTAGAGTTTTAACCTAAGGGTAGTTCCATAATTTTCTTTTCTTTGGTGATTACCTTTATACCCTTCAATTATTTTTGAACTTTTAAGCATGGGTTGTATCACTCCATTACTAATGAAAATGTTTAAAGTTTGGTTACATTTCCAACTCAATAGATATGAATTTATTTTTTATTTTTTTTTCTAAATTTTCTTCATACTGGAATTTTAGAATTACTAGAAATTTCAGGTAGTCATATTTTTACACTGAAAATTCCTAGGATTGAAATTCTCAAATGACTCGAGAATTTTAGTCTTCTTCTTCCTCTTGAACGTGTGTTCCAACCATGATAGTGTACATAGGAAATTGAAATCTGATGTCTTTAGAAAGCTTTTCTTCTTAAAATTTTGATATTTACTATGTAATTCTTCTTTCTCAGCAATACTATTAACTTAAATTTTCAAGATTGGACCGTTTAATGGAGCACCATTTCCTATTCATCATGAACCAAGAAATGGAAGCTTACTGGTTTTTACACATTTTAGCATTTGTGGTTCTTTTCATACTCAAGAAGAAAGAAAAAAACAAAGCTTGATGCAATCCTAATCCCTAGTAGAAGATGTAATCCATAAGACCCACTTTTTTTTTTATCAAACTAGGGTTTGATGCCATAAATTTAAGGACAATGAAAGGTGTGCCCTACCTAGATGCGTGCAAGAAAACATGGCATTCCTTATCCCTATTCTAAATTTGCTCAACAACCAACACATGGACATCATTCCAAAATTTCATTTTTAAGGCATGAATATTAAGTTTAAGCATCAAGAATTAGAACACATATATGATTTTTTTACAGATGTGAGGGTTTCATATGTTTACTTTCATGATGACCATCACTGCCCCACCATGAACCAGCAATTAAGAGCAAGCAGAGCAAGATCGAATTCTTATAAAACATGATAAATCCTATAGGAAATTCAAATATAATTCAAGCATGTAACTACCATATTAAAGAAATAGAATCACGATTATGCAAGCTGCTGGTTCACCATACGGGAAACTAACTACTAAAATTCTAAAAGTGGAAAAGTACATGAATGATTAGCGTAGCTAGTCCTAGCCTCCATTAACAATGCACCCAAACAAAACCCCTACCTAAAATTTAGGACCTGGATGACTGGATATCTCTCTTACTTCTCTCTTCTTCCTTCCCCCTCTAATTCGTTCTTCACTATATGGAACTCAGTCTAGAGGAGCTAGTTTCTCCCAGCTGAGCATGACCCTACCTAACTTCCTAAGAGTTTCCTTTTCTCTCCTAGTATCTCCTTCTTCTTCTTCTATTTTCCCCTTCAAGTTTTCCTGGTTCATTAATGGGTGAAAATAGTTTCAGTCTAAGTTTGATTTCATTTTATACTTAGGTCTGTAGATATATATGCATGTGAGAATAGTACAACAGGTGGGGAGTTAGTTGCCCTGAGCTAGGGCTCCCACGTGAATGATCCACATCAACTAATCTAGATCTTGGTCCACTAAAAATGTTAATCATTAAAAGAAAAAACATGAATTTAGCTCTCCCATTTACAAGTATATTCTGTTAGGGTGTATTTCTCAACTGTACCATAAATAACAATTCCTCCATTTTTGAAATTCTAAGTTAACTGGTTGGAATTTCTCTTTAGGATTTCAATGGACTTTAAGTTAATGTCTTCCCCCATCATTGGTCTAAATAATTCCTTAATTTATCATCAATTTATATTTTTTATTTATATTTTCTTTCATTAAATTGCTTAAGGTTAATTAAAGTAATAATAAAATGTCTTATTTATTTCTTGGAATCTTCCTTTCTAATACCTGTATTAGCTTAACAATCACTCCTAACACTTCAATCTAACTAAATTTCTCAACACACTCATTCTAGTCTTCATTTTCAATTTTAAAACCTATCCTAAATAAACAAAATAAAATAATAAAAAAGAGAGGAACATTTCCACCATTTTTTTTTTGTAAAAGTATGAATTTATCTATCATATTAATATAATTACATGCATTACACAAAGTTCATTCAAACCACATAAATCCTAGGTTTTTCTCCATCCTTTCTTATATTTAATTAGAATTTTTATTTTGTAGGAACAACAAAGATGATTTGAAGGCTACTATTGTATAGGATAAAATTAAAAATCAAGATTAAAAGATCAAGTCAAAGCTTAAAAGTTATCAATCCAAAAGTCAAGATCATCTTAAGGCAAGAAATGAATGCAATCAATGGAGCTAAAGGTGACCAAAATGGGCCCATGAAGTAAGCAATGCATTGTCCTCCACCTACGGATGGAAGCCATGTAAGCTACATTAGCCAAATTCAGGCCATGAACAAGGTGACAAGCTAAGGAAGTCAAGCCAAACTATTCAGCCCACTCAAACTAAGGAATGCAGCCATAAAGCCAAACTAAAAGAGCCATCTAAGCCAGCCATGAAACATAGCTAATGAAGCCCTCAAAGTTAGCCATCAAAGCCATTAAGCTAAGCTAAATGGAAGGCTATGATTAGAGGAAAATCAAAAGGATTATCCATTAGTTTTTTAAGAGAATTAAGGAAAAATTCATTATGACATGTTGACATGTGGAACAAAAGGATGAGACCCTTCTATTTTTGATGTTTTCCCCACCTTTTTATCACTTTCACCTCATCATCAAGTAGCACCACGAATTTGACTTCCCATTCAAGAGTCCTTCCATTCCAAGGCTCCTTCCACCTTCCTAAACTCCCATTCCAACCACCTAGCCAATCCCACATCTAGGAAATTCCTTAGCCAATCAAAATTTTCCATTGCACTTCTGTTTACTAAGTTTTTCCTACACATCACTTTCGTCTCACCTTCTTTTCTATTTTTAAGGGCATTCCATGATTTTTGAAGGGGGAGAGATCCCTTCCTGAAATGGTGGCATCTCCTACCTACTCCACTTCCAAAAGCCAACCACCCTCTCACCTTGTTTCCTCTTTTGAAACCCTAGCTTCTCACTTATCTTGGCCATCCAAATTGCATGTATCATCCCCACAACACCTTATTCTTAGGACACCCTAGAAAATATGGGTGAAATGTATAAAAGACTCACAAAAATCAAAATTTAGGGGCATCTTTCCAATGGAATAAAAAGACGCCTCCTTCACTTTGGAGGAGGGCATCCTCTTCTTCCAACTCTTTTCCTTTCCATTGCTTTGAACTTTGATCCCATTGGTTGACAGCTACTCCCTTCCAAGGCATGCTATTGTTTCCTCAAGTGATCAAACCTAGGCCTTGGGTGTTGATTCTTCCTTGAAGGTTGGTTAGTCTCCTTGCTTCTCTTTGCTTGATTTTACTTTCTTGTTCCTAGTTGTTGCTTTTTATTTCCATTGCTTTTCCTTGTTTAAATATTAAGCTCTAAGGTTGGTTTTTCCCTTGAAGGACAGCCAAGGGAAGTTACCTTAAATGTAAATTATCCTTGCTCTTCATTGCTATTTGGTTCTCTTTTAAGTTTCCTTGAATTCCACCTATGTTTTCTTAGTTTCCTTTAAAGTATTGTCTCATCATTCCATTATAATTTCCGTAAAATTTCAAGTTAATTGGAGTAGGAATCATGATTGAGATCTGGTTTTGGATTTAATTTAAGAGAAAACATAGTGTGCACTTTCAAAAAATGGAATGCACTAGCGATGTAATCACTTGTAGGCAACAAATTTTGGTGATTAATGGAATAATTTGTAGTAGATGAATGACCATGATTTTATCTAATTAGTTGTTTACATGTTGTTGCTTAGGTTGTTAATTGTTGAAGTTTTCTATTCCATGAGTTTATTTGCTTTATTTAGAAGTTTTATGATGAGAAAAGTAGTGGTTTAATGCATGTTTCCTTAGGTTAGTTGCTTAATTTCATGGAAAGGAAAGTTGCTTAATTGCATTTTTAGAAAATTTTCACCATAGGAAAGTTTTTAGTTCAAGAAAGTCATAGATTTAGAAAGTTCATTTAGGAAAGTTTTTAAGTTTAGAATGTTTACTTTTAGTACAATTCCATCTTCCACATCTTTCGCTTTTTTGTTTTTTTTTGTCATCATTAGTTTAGGTTAGAAGATACACTTAATTTTGGCTAGGTTAGATAGCTTAAAGTAGGGACCACTAGCATCACATTTGTTCAACTTCTCATGGGATCAACCTCCTTGAATGAGAATACTACAAGTAATTCATGCGCTTGCCATTTTAACTTTAGAATCATAGAAAAAACCAACCAGCCAACCCATATCTCTCTCTTACATCAACTTGTTTTCCTCATTCGCACCTAAATTTCCTTCCTTATTCTCCACCTCCACCTCCACCTCCACCTCAGCCCTAGATCTAGATCTCCTTCTCTTTCCTAGATTAAATATTCATCAACTTGGAAGCTAAATCATTTATAAATGCCCCAACTCTTCCAATGTTTTTTCCAAGAGGAAGTTGTGTAAGACAACTTCAAAATCAAGCTCTCCTTTGGTGCTTAGTTTCTACTGGAATTTGAGGACTTCTTTGATGCTTTTCTTCCTTTGGATTTCTAATTATTCTTATTGTTATGTTCTCTCCAATTCAGGTTAGTATTTTGATTTCATTATTTTAGTTTCATTGCCTTAGTTTTCCATTGTTTTGTTTTCTAGTTTATACCGTTCTTTCCACCTAGCTTTCTCTTTTCGCTTTACCTCAAAAAAATTTATTTGTTATTCACTCAAGATTTAAGTTAATTCTTTTCTAGTAATGACATCAATGGGAAAAGCTAGCTTAGAACCTTGAATTCCCCCCTTGAATCCACATATTTTTTTCTTTTGTTTGCCATTAGTTTTAGGTCCACTTTCCATAGTTTATTCACCACTTAGCCTTCTTCTCTTTTGAATTCCTTTCTATACTTTCTTCCTTCGGTGTTGTTTAGATATGATTTTATGCTTAGGATCTAAGTGCAATTTCTAGATTTTGAACATGTATTATGTTCACATTTTTTTATGTAATTTTATGTTGATTTAATAAAGCTCTTTGAGGTTTCTTATTATGGAATGTTTCTTTCATCAAAGTGCTTTAGATGTGGGATATTCGTTGCATAAAAGTAGTGGTTTCAATTGCTTTCTCATGCTTGAATTGTTTGATGTTCTTAAGTAGTTTAAAACTAGAAATTTTCTCTCCTTAACTTTGTGCTTTGTTTCCAGCCATCTAAACATTGTTTTTGGTTGAATCCTTCAAAACCATTTAGCTTTTCATGTTGTTTATTAGATCCATTGATTAGTTTGCATGATAGTTTAATTTAGATCCATCAATATAGACATTTTCCATCCCTAGAACCATGCACACAATCCATGGATCATGTGCGTGGTACTAGGTCACATTCATCTTTGATTTTGCTTAGTTTAGTTGCATAATCTTATTTTAACAGTAATAGATTAGTTGTTTGTATCTTATTTTAGGTTTATAAAGTTTCCTTTTTAAATTTTATCAAGTTCTATTTTTAGTAAGTTTTAGGTTGGGTGTGTTAATTTAGGAAAGATTCTAATTTGAGTAGTTTCCTTAAGATTAGTTGCCTAATATGATTCCTTTTTATGTTACTTTAAATTCCTAGTTTAACCACATCTCTGTCTCTTTGGGTGAAGTTAATCAATTTAAATAGAATGTTATCCATTGTAAATATGTGAGATTCCTCATGGGATCAACCTCTCTTGCATGCATTTACTACAGTGATTCATGTGCTTGCAAGTAATTTTAAAGCTACACTATGTAGTGCATTTCTATGGTTGAGTAGGAGAGAGAAAGTAAGGAAAAAGTCTTCTAAGGTCCCAGTCTTCTAACTTGTTTTATTTCATATGTTTCTATTGTATATGATCTCATTGTACATGATTTAGGATTCAATTAGAAGCTTTCCAAGTTGGTAATATGCATGGATGCTTGCATTGGAAGTTCAGTCACCTTACTTTTGATGTGAACACTCTATTTTGATTGGATAAGGCTTTATCTTCCAATTAAGGGTTCTAACTACTTTGACTTCATATTTGACATCCAATGAATATTCTGAACTCTCTAAGTTCATGATTGGCATTTATGGATCCTCAATTTAGCTTGGAAGGTAAATTTCTCTTTTAGGGGTAAAATTGTTGATTTTTGCATTTTTTTTTTCATTTGTATGCTTGGTGCTGCTTTAAAATTACTCCAACTGCATGACTCAAAGTAGTATTGCAGGTTAGAGAGATCGAACCCATGAGGAATCTCACAAATTTGTATATTGGATGGATCTTGTTTAAAGTATTTAACTTCAGCCAAAGAGAGTGTAATAACCCCAATTTTTGTAAATGATTGAGAAAATCAATTTAGTTTGAATTTTCCAAAATTCTGGGCTGGAAGACACACCCTTGTCTATTTGATAAAGTATTGTATTACAAATTTTGAGGACAAAATTATTGTAAGGGGGGAAGATTGTAATAACCCCAAATTTTGTAATTGATTGAGAAAGTCAATAAAGTTTGAGTGTCAAAAATTTTGGGCCAAAATATTAGGGTAATTTAGAATGTACTTCTTATAGAAGTATAATCAAGGGATAAGACATGTATAATTGAAATTGAACTCAGTGAACCCTTCAGAATGACTGTAAGCACGACAAATTCTGAATTCGGATGAAAAATTCTTAATTTTCTTTATTTTATGGACAAAAGTAATTTTACTTGTATTCAAGATCTGAGACATCAAAATTTAGAATGGTCTAAGAAATACGAATCCAACGCCACTAGGTACGCTCAATTCCGAGATCGTTGGATTAAACCCTAATTTTTATATATAAAGGGCAAAATGGTCTTTTTACACTATGTGGGTACCACAAGGGACCTAAAAAGGAATCCAATGACCAGCTCACATGAAATCATGAGTCAAACCACTACCAGCTAGTAGTGGAGAAAAAGGTGGTGGTGGAGAATCCAATGCTAATTAAATAATAAAAAGAATAAACCATAATCATTACACATAAACATGAAAAATACCCAAATGCCTATAAATACATCCCCAAAAATCCTCTAAAAATTTTCACGAAATTTTCTTGACTTTTCCTGCAAAACCAAACATAGATCCATTCCCAAAACTCCCAAAAGATCCCTTTCTTTCATTTTCTCCCTCCTCTCTCTAGATTGGAACAAGAGACCTAAATTCAATTAGGCACTCTGTTCCAAATCAAATATCATAGATTGCACCATATAAAATTTCCTACCATACCTTAGCTAGAAAATTCCCAAAGAAATTTCAAGATCCAACAGCTCAAGCAACGAAAATCACAAGACAAGTGGATCTTGGGCTATCTTATCATCAAAATGGCATTCTCTTAATTTGGACTATATAACCAACATTTTCCTTCAATCAAGTAGGTGGAAACTTTTTTCACACTTGTTTTATATTAATTTATGTAATTTTATTTTTTCTAAAATTATGTTTAGGATAAAAATAATAAAATTCAAGAAATGGTATGAAGCCTTCGCATCAGGATAATGGAGGGCTCAGATATAAAATCTGAACGATCAATCGATCCAGAAGACTCCAAAACCCCTATATTAGAAATTTCAAGAAATTTCATAGCCGTTAAGACCCTCAATTGAAGAGAGATTGATTAGATGGTCCAAATGGACTGTCTAATCTCCAGATTGGATTGGGTTCCTAAAACACTTTGTGAAACACAGCACGGAAACGTGCCATGCAGGGGCGTTTCCATGCGCGTGGCGCGTGTGTGACGTCGTTCCAACAGGACAACCATGCATAAGCAACAGTCCTAGGCAGAAGCGTCCCTCTTACGTCCTAGAGACACAGGCACGCCTGACAGTTCTGCCCAGCCCATTTTGCTCGAATGATCTGGGCCATCCATTCCAATGGGCCCAGATCATATATAGGCCCTAGGAATGGACTATGAACTTCCGGACTCAATTCAGGAGTCATCTAAACTCCAAATTGAGATTGGAAAGAAGCTATGGAAAGCTTACAATCTCTAGTTTCTTATGAAATGATAAAATGAAGAAGTAATCTTATGAAACTTTTTGTATTTAGGAAATAAGTTTCTAATTTTCAAGATCTTAAAGATTTGAGGTGATCAGATCTTGGTAATCTGTTTTAATAATGATATACTATTGAAATAAAGTGATATCTATGGTTTATTTGGACATATCTGAGATATATTAAGGGATCTACCTATTATGGTAGAAAAACCCTAAAAATACAAAGGCACCCACTTGATCAATGAGATCAAGTGTGATCAGATCCTTGGGATGGATTGAATGAATGTTAATATGATGAAATCTAGGGAGGTCATGGATTGAATATGACAACAATAAAGCAATATAATCTTTGGACCTTATTGAAGAAAAATCGCTAAATGTAATTGAAACCCTTGATTAAAAGGAAAAGATCTAAGATCTAATGTTGGATCATAAGTAAAGGTTTCTAAAAATATTAATGTAATTAGTTTTATTTTCTATTAATTGATAATAGCATTTTAAATGTGATTTATGTTATAAAGCATTCTAGTGCAACTTTTAGACTTTAGCTTGATATGTGATTAGATTGTTATAATAGCTTGCTAGATTTAATTATCTTAGGGGCATGTTAGTGTGATTTTATGAAAGTGTAATTTAGGACCAAGTTATTATGATTTCATGCCATTGTAACTTAGGACCATGCTAGGATTTCATGTAAGATTATACTATAGTATGAGATTGTACCTTAGGTCCATGTTAGTTTAAATTGAGTTATTAAGGTATATTAGTTGAAAATCATACTAGTGTAATTTTAAGTACCTTGTATCATTATCATTAAGTTGTTCAATTATGCAGTTTTATGGTTTGAATTTATAATTCATTTATGGTTAAATTTCATTAGTAGATATACTTATTATGAGATAAAGAGCATAAAACACCAAAAATGGAATCTAATGAGAAAGTAGAGTTTCATGACACAAATAAGAGTGGATTATTTTGGACTTAATTAGTAAGGGCTATAGTTAGTACGACAATATAAGGATTATCAAATCCTTGGCCCAAACTAGGAGAATAATAAATCCCATGAATGACATTGTAAATGTTCATGGACTTAATTAAAATCAATTAGAAAGAGTACTTAGGGTCAACGTGCTTATAGGAACCTTATGAAAGGTTGAGCTAAGGTAAGGTCAATCTAGTAAATGTTGAACATGGTGGTTAATGGGGTTGTCTAATAGAGCCTCGCTCTTCCCCTACCTTCCGTTGATGTTTGTGAGGTCTAAATGCCTCCTTACATGAGGATTAAAGTAACGACTTTGTGTTCGCCCATTCAGTTAGTAAGCCTTAGACAATTGGAAACAAGAGGAGCAGTCTAGACTTAGGCTAAAATAAGTTACCTTCAACTAGCAAAACATTAACTAGTTGAATAATAATAGTAAGAGCATAAAAGGTTAGTAAATCATCTAACACTAATAAAAACTGTAAGTAAGATAAGGATGATCAAACAAGATCCATTAGATCTTGAATGATCAAGAACAATAAGAATAAGGCTATTGTATTGTATTTAGTATGCATGTTATAGATCAAATCTAGTTCATTAGATTAGATAATCTAACCCTTGATCAAACATGATTCAAGGAAGAAAACCAAGATCATCCTCCTTAGGGATGATCCAATAACTAAAGTTAGATCAAAGATGAACTAGATGATAAAAGATCTAGGACCTTGATCTTTATCAACAACTATAAATTGTTGATCAAAGGATTTATGAAAGATCAAGATCAAGGAGATGGACACACAAAGACTTAGAGATAGAAAATACTTAGATATGAATGATTTAAAAGATCATCCTAAACATCAGATCTAGTGATCAATAGGATTGTTCATAATTTATATATATTGACAGTATATGTGGATGTACGGATTGCATACATCAGTCAAGATCGTAGAAGATCTGGGAAAAGGGATCACTACTTGATGGTAGTAGGATTTGATGAATGCATTTACATGGGATGTACATGATTGAACCCATGACCTTATGTTGACAAGAGTATTGTTAATACTTGTATTAAATCCCCTAAAACCCTCATAATCCAACCAAACACATATAAAATGGTTAAGGACTAGACTTTAAGTGAATAGGGAACTAGAAGATATTTCAGCCCTAAGTAAATGAATAGATTGTCTGATATGTATGAAATCTATTTTACATGCAAGCTTGGAGGCTTGTGATTTTGTTTTAATAGGCAAAAGCCTAGGGGATGCTATGCTAGAGGAGTTATGAGGGTTTGGCCACCCGGTTCTTGAAATTTGATGATTTGATGATACCTTGCCCTATGAGAGGCTAAAAGTCAGGTGAGGCAATTATGGGAAGGCCACCATTGTGAAAGTCGTGTCTCCCCATAGGGCAGTGACATGATATTTTCCACTGTGGAATCAGTGGTGAACAGGGCAGTTATCCGTGCGCGCTAGTACGGATCGGACTACAGCATGGTAGCCCTTTGATTATTTTGCACTATGATGCATATGAGAGTAGGCATAGTGAAATGCCTTATATTCTAGCATAATGAAATGTTAGGTAATTGTATATTACCAATATTTCCCAAGAAGGGAAATTCCCAATGTAGGATTAGTTGAAATACTGAATTCTCATAATGGAGAGGATTGATCAGCTTAGTTGGGAATGATATTTGACTGCTTTCATAAATTTAACTGATTTTGCCCATCTATAGTATGTATGTATATGGATGTACATATATTACAAAGTTAGAGACATGAATATGTTTAGGGATAACGGGATTATGAAGTATTAGAATTATATTGTCAATTATTATGCTTCTTGAATCCCCTACCAAGCATTGCTTGCTGAGATAGTGTAAATGCTGCAATGTTTACAATATCTCAGATACAGGGAAAGAGTGTTACAAGCTCAAGATGACCAAAGACTTGAAGAGAATAATCTTCAAGGTATACCCCTTGAAGACATGTATTTTGCTTTGTTTGAGAGTATTGTATTGTAATGAGAGTTTCATTGTATGGTGAGCTTTGAGTTTTGGATTATGTAATTTGGATAAGTATTGCAATGGATTTGGCTGTACTATGAACCACTGGATGGATTCTAAAATTTAATAAAAGTATATTCTTGCAATGGAATTTTATCTTATACAAAATTCTACTTATGTTATGTATGAAGTGATGACTTGGGTTTTACCAAACAAGTTCTAAAGAAAAGAATTTTTGCTACTTTGTTTTGCAAATTTTTTTTACTATTAAGGGCCCTGCCTTTCAAAAATATATTACAAAAACCCAAGTCGTCACAGTTGGTATCAATGTAATTCATCCAGTCGCAATACAGTACAAATATGTCCAAAAGAGAGATTATAATCTAAGTCTAGATTACGATAGAAGTAGTTGTATAGAGGATTGATAGAAATTTTAATTTATGAGTAGATGCCACCAAAGAGAGTCATAAGGCAGGCAGCTCAAAATACTCCAGAAGACAATATGGAGAGAGTAACCATGAACAATGTGGAAGAGATTGTGATAAGGGTGTTGAGGAACCTCCTTCCTCACCCACAATAAACCCAAGGTTCATCACCTCCCATAGAAATATCATGTATGCAGGCTCAGGCTCAGCTTGAAGTGAGACATAATATACCAACACCAACTACTCCCACGCTAGTACAAGGGCAACCTTCCCTTGTACCAAGTGAAGAAGTTAGAAAATCTCCATTAGCACCATAAAAAGTTGACAAAATGATGGAGAGACTTCAAAAGATGACTACAATGTATAATGGCAAGGGTGAAGTTAAGAAGGCTGAGGAATGGATATATGAAGTAGAAAGGACTTTCAATGCACTACGTACTCCTCTAGAGTTGAAGGTGAAATTTACCACCTACTTATTAAAACAAGAAGCTGCATTTTGGTGGAGATCATCTAATAACACCTTCTTCTCAAATTCTGAAGATACTACATGGGAGGAATTTAAGGAAGTATTTAACCACAAATATTTCCCTTCTCATCTACAAGAAAGAAAGTTGATAGAGTTTTTGGACCTAAGATGAGGGAATATGTCGGTGGTGGAGTATGATAACAAGTTCACACAATTAAGGAGATTTGTGACTCATGTGTGTAACATTGAAACACACATCATGAATTGATTCATTGAAGGGCTACACCCAGGGCTGAAAATAAAGGTACTAGGTAGTAAGCCCACTACCCTGGCAGAATGTGTGGAAATGGCTTCCAAGTTTGGAGAAGAATACAGAAAGAGTCAAACTACTAAGTTTAGTGGAGGAGGAAACAATAACCCAAAGCCCTTCCAGAAGAATAAAAGATGTTGGAACAATTTTAAGCCCCAAAGAAATTAGAGGAACAATGCACCAAGGCAAAATAGACAACCATGTCCAAGATGCAGAAAATTTTACCAAGGCAATATCTACCCTAGACCTATACATCAACAACCACAACGGTTTCCAATCAAGTTCCATAATTGTGGGGAGTATGGACATGTCGCCACCTACTGTACCAAACCATTGGTAGTCAAGGAGGAAAAACTAGAAATTGCCCCTTGACACCAAGGAAGGGTCTTCGCCACCACTGACGGCCAAGTTGGACCATCCAATGTTGTGATTGAAGGTACACTACTTGTAGCAGACAACTATGCCAAAGTACTGTTTGATTCTAGATCTATGCATTCCTTTATATCTTATGAATTTGCATCCAGTATACAAATGTTAGTGAAAAACTTGGGATTTAATCTAGATGTAACAACTCCAGTTGGAAAAATAGTTAAATTATAAGAATACTTACATAATATACCTCTTGAAGTATTGGGCAAAAGAATGGACATAGACCTCATTTTATTGAACATGGGGGATTTTGACATCATACTGGGTATGGATTGGTTAGCAAAATATTGGGTAGTTATGGACTGTCACAAGAAGAAAATCACATTTAGTATATCGGGTGAGGAAGTATTAATACTGTATGGGAAACACAATGACTTAGACAAATCCATTATCTCAACTATGAATGCAGTCAAACATATGTCCAAGGGGTGTCAGGCATTTCTAGCAACAATGATTTCCTTAGATGTTGAACAGCCTAGGATAACATAAATTGAAGTAGTCAGGGAATTCTAAGATGTTTTTCCTAAAGAGCTACCAGGATTACCCCCACACAGAGAAATTAAGTTTACCATTGAAGTAATTCCTAGTACAACTCCAATTTCTAAAGCACCTTATAGGTTGGCCCCAGCAGAGCTGAAAGAGTTGAAAGATCAATTGCAAGAATTGTTAGACAAAGGGTTTGTTAGACCAAGTAATTCACCATGGGGAGCACCAATAATATTTGTTAAGAAGAAGGATGGGTCTATGAGATTATGCATTGATTATAGAATGTTGAACAGTGTCACAGTGAAAAATAGATATCACTTACCCCGCATTGATGATCTCTTTGATCAACTCCAATCTGCTAAGGTCTTTTCCAAAATTGACCTTAGATCAGGATATCATCAATTGTGTATTAAGGATGAAGACATACCAAAATCAACATTCAGAACTCGATATGGGCATTATGAGTTTCTAGTCATGTCTTTCAGGCTGACCAATGCACCAGTAGTGTTTATGGATTTGATGAATAGAATCTTCAAGGTATACCCCTTGAAGACATGTATTTTGCTTTGTTTGAGAGTATTGTATTGTAATGAGAGTTTCATTGTATGGTGAGCTTTGAGTTTTGGATTATGTAATTTGGACAAGTATTGTAATGGATTTGGTTGTACTGTGAACCACTAGATGGATTCTAGAATTTAATAAAAGTATATTCCTTCAATGGAATTTTATGTTGTACAAAATTCTACTTATGTTATGTATGAAGTGATGGCTTGGGTTTTACAAAATAAGTTCTAAAGAAAAGAATTTTTGCTATTTTGTTTTACGAAATTTTTTTACTATTAAGGGCCCTGCCTTTCAAAAATATATTACAAAAACCCAGGTCATTACATTGCGTGATCTTATCATCAAGTGGATATTTCTTTTAAATTGGGCTACGAAACCTATGTTTTTCTCCAATCAAGTATGTGGAAACTCTTTCCACACTTATTTCATGTTAGTTTATATAATTTTTATTTTTTGAAATTAGTTTTAGGTTAAAAATAATAAAAATCAAGTATGGATAAGAATCTATCAATTTTGGATGATGGAGGGCTCAGATGAAAAATCTGAGCCATCCAATTGATCTAAAATGGTCCAAAACCCCTAGGGTAGAATTTGCAAGAAATTTTATCAAGTTTTGAGCCATTGATTGAAGAGGAATTGATTGGACAGTCCAAAAGGACTATCTAATCTTCCTAATAAGAACGGCTCCGGGGACGCAGCAATAGAACGCCACATGGAAACGCGCCCTGCGGGAGCGTCTCTGCTCTCGTACTCCATGTGTGAAGCCGTCCCAACGGAATGACTGTGCAATAGTGCCAGTCCCTGGAACACGTTACCACGTGCGTCCCAATGGTCGGAGTGCGGTGACCGTTCCACCTGACTGGACCTACTTCACCCAATTTATCATAGTCGTCCATTTCGGTGGGCTTGGATCAAATCTAGATCCTCAAAATGACTGTGAACTTTAGTCTTCAATTGTAGAGCCATCTAAACTCCAAATTAAGATCGAAAAGAGGCTATGGAAAGATCGTAATGTCTACTTTCTTTTGAAAGCATAAAATTAATAAAAGTATTCAAGAAACTTTTGTTTTTAGGAATTAAGCTTCTAATTTTCATGATCTTCAAGATTTGAGATGATCAGATCTTGGGGGTCTAATGCAATGATGATATAATGTTGAAATCAAGTAATATGCATAATTTATTTTGACAAATCTAATATAAAATGAGGAATCTACCTTTTATGGTAGAAAAACCCTAAAAATACAAAGGGACCCACTTGATCGATAAGATCAAGCATTATCAAATCCTTTGGATGGGTTGTAGGAATGGGATTATGATGAAATCTAGTTAGATCATGGATTAAATGTGACAAAACAAGAGGATATGATCTCTGGATCTTAATGGAGTAAAAGCCCTAAATGTAATTAAAATCCCTGATCTAAAGGAAAAGATCTAAGATCTAATGGTTGGATCATAAGTAAAAGTTTTTAATAATCCTAATCTAATTAGTTTACTTGCATTTTATTTGATAATAGAATTATAAATGTGATTTATATTATAAATTAGGAAGCATGATAGTGTAATTCTTAAATTTTAGCATGCAATGCTCTAAATGTTATTAGTTAGTTATTAGGTTGATAGATTTAATTATCTTAGGGCCATGTTAGTTTAAATTTGAGATTTTAGTATGATTCTATTAGATTATTAGAAAAATTTCATGTATTTCATAACTTAGGATCATGCTAGTTTAAGTATATTTTATTCCATTAGGTTACGTTACATTCATAGGAAGCATGTTAGTATAAATGGTTGTTAAACTTATATTGGATTTCTGCTTTAATGATTATGATTTAATTGTTGTCAAATTTTATTAGGAGATTCAATTGTTAAGTAGTTGTTAAGATATAATGAGCATAAATCACCAAAAATGTAAACTAATGAAATATAGAGATTCGTGGACAATTAAGATGACTGAATGACTTTGACGTAATATTAGTAAGGGCTATAGTTAGTAAGACAATATGAGGATTATCAAATCCTTGGCCCAAATAGGAGAATAATAAACCCCATGAAAGACATTTTAAATGTTTATGGATTTAATTAAAATCAATTAGAAAGAGTACTTAGGGTCAAAATGCTCATAGGAACCTTATGAAAGGTTGAGCTAAGGTCACCCTAGTGAAGGTTGAACATGGTGGTTAAGGGGGTTCTCTAATAGAGTCTCACTCTTTCCCTACCTTTTGTTGATGTTTGTGAGGTCTAAACGCCTCCTTATATGAGGATTGAAGTAACCACTTTGTGTTCAGCTATTTAACTAGTAAGTCTTAGTCAATTGGTTGATTAATAATAATAAGAACATAGAAGGTTATTAAATTATCTAATCCTAATAAAAATTGTAAGTAAGATAAGAATGATCAAACAAGATCCATAGGATCTTGAATGATCAAGAACAATAAGAATCCTAATGTTGTATTTTGTATCAATGTATGTATGTTGTAGACAAATCTAGATCAGAATCCAAACCCTTGATCAAATATGATTCAAGGAAGAGGACCAAGATCATCCTCCTTAGGGATGATCAAACAACTGAACTTAGATCAAAGAAGAACTAGATGATAGAAGATCTAATCTCTTGATCTTTATCAACAAGTGTATATTGTTGATGAAAGGATCTGTGAAAGATCAAGGTCAAAGAAAGGAATACACAAAGACATAGAATAGAAGATACTTAGATCTAAAAGATTAGAAGATCATTCCAACTATTAGATCTATTGATCAATAGGATAAACATTATCTAAGGAAGATAGATTATGATAGGACAGAAGACCTAATCCTTTATATTAAAGGATAGGATTAGACAAAATATAGATAGGATAAAAAATATAGGATTATTCAGATTCTATAAATATTGACAGTATGTATGGATTTACAGATTACATACATCAGTTAGGATCATGAAAGATTTGAAGAAATGGATCATTACTTAAAGGTAGGAGGATTTTATGAATGCATCTACGTGAGATATACATGTTGAATACATGATCTTATGTCTAGATGTTGACAAGTGTAATGTAAATACTTGTATTAAACCCCTTGAGAACCCTTACGATCCAACCAAAACACATATGAAATGGTTAAGTTAGAATTGAGGAAACCCTAAGTGAATAGGGAACTAGAAGGTATTCTAGTCCTAGATAAACAGACAAATTGTTTGATAAGTATAAAATCAATACATGGGAATCATCCATATAGAATGGTGATCCCTTAACTTATATGAACATGGGTATCATTCATTGTAAATGATGATCCCTAAGTTTGAAGTGAAATCCTATCCTCGGTACAAGAATACCAAAATACGAGGATGTAACATTCATTATTTTAAAATTTTAGGAAAAATTTATTTTGGGAATAATAATAATAATAATGAAATAAAAAATAAAATAAGGGTATATAGGTATGTAATTAAGAGGGGGCGGGGGGGGAGTGCCTTACATGCACTCCCCTCTCCCCTTCTCTCTTTTTTCATCCTCATGACTGGCCACCGGAAGGTGCATTCCTGGCAATGACCAGCAACAAGAAGCCAGAACCCTGTAGGCATTGGTGACAAACCGCCTGAGGTAAGCCATCCCTATTTTTCCCCTGTTCCTATTCTTTAATTAGCATTGAAAAAAGGTATGGACTGCCATTTTTCGGTGAGTTTAGTGTGTTACTGTTGCCCTGGGAAAAATTCGATGTAATGGTGTCAGATGAGGATCTGGACCATTCATCTTGAACGTAACAATGCAAGAAACACACCCATAAAATCTCAGGGTGATTGGACGGCTAGAAAAGCTAAAAAACCCCAAAAATAGTAGGTGAGGGTTTTTAAAAACATAACAAAAATCATGAAAAAACAATAGATAATGAAGGATTTTGTGGAAATGGAATGTACGTGAAAAGCTGGACAAATAGGTGTAAAAATTGCAAACAATGGAGCACCTGGGGTTGCCGGTGACTAGATTCTGGTAGTCATCTCTGGCAACAGTGAACTAGTCCTGTCACCGTCCCCAGCAATGGCGATGGTGAACCAGTCCGATCACCGTCCTCGGCAATGACGACCTGCAATAGGATGGTGACACACACGACATGCTGCACCACGTCGACATGCATCACGGCCAGGCACAACGAGTGGTGCGATGTGTGCACCACACGACGCAGCATGCACATGCCACGCCGGGGACACGGGATGGCACATGCGTGTGCCACATGGTGTGACATGCGTGCACCACATGCAGGACACATGGTGCAACACGTGGCGCAGCATGCAGCACCATGCGGAGGATGGGGGTTGCGACATGAGTGCGCCATGTGTCCACGTCACGTGTGCGCGGGACATGCGGTGCTACATGTCCACGTCATGTGTGCAGCGCAATCGTACACGAGGAAGGCATGCTTGCTGCAAGTGCGGCGGGCCCTTTTTCTCAATTCTGTGGGTCTTTTGCTGTCTATTCATAAAAAGCGTGATTCTAGGAGCTATAGACGTCTAAATCACGATCCGAAAGAGGCATTGAGATCGTCTCAACAAGGTAGACCTAGATTTAAGATAAAAATTTAGTTTAGAGTAACTTTTTAATAGCCAAACTACTAATGTTATTAGATGATTCAGATCAAGCTGATCAATAGATGATCAGGCCTTAAATTTTGGTTGTACACATCAAACATGAGGTGACTTAGGAAATTTGAATGGCAGATCTCATGGATTTACCAAGAAAAATGATCCTGATGATCAATTTAGGTAACTGCCTTGGGATGTGCTGATCAAGAGTGATTTGACTGTCAGATCGATGCATGATCATAGAGATACATGTGACACACTAGACAAATAGAAATTTTAAGGATCATGATGAAAATGAGAGGTTTAACAATCAATGATGTCTTATGATGTGACAGGTACGTCAGGGAGTATACGGCATTATCGAGGTAGGTGATTTCATGTTCATTTTCCATGATTTCTTCAATCATGACTTAGTGATTGGAACTTTGAGGCATAGGGTTGTATGCCCTAGCATGTTGCAGGAGATCGTTTTTCACTATGTATTATCGATACGTGTGCTACTTCCCTTGTATGTGTTTTATACACTATTTTTGGCATATTTTAGTTACATTGACTTGACTATAAAGATATTGACACGTGGGAATCTCTATGTCTTGACAATTGAGGCTTTTGAGCTAGTGATGGGATGTATCCCCTATTCCCCCATGAATGCCTGAGTGCCCCTTGTGGGTGAAAGGGTGAAAGGGTGAAAGCGGGCATGAAATGCATCTTTCTGTGAGTGTTGAGTGCCTGAGTACCCATGTGGGTGAAAGGTGAAAGCGAAACTGGAACGCACCTTTCCGTGAGTGCTTGAGTGCCCATTGTGGGTGAAAGGGTGAAAGTGGATGGTATTAAGAGTTGACCCCACGTTGCCATGAGTGTGCCTGAGACACTCATAGGGCTTGATTATGTATGATGTTTCAATGCTTTTGGTATGCATTCATGTGGTTTGTGGATATTGACTCACATGGTTATGGCTTACTTGTATCTGCATATCTTTTTGAATTTTTCATGTCCTAAGACTATGACTTATGTTGTCATATTTATATCATGGAATTGGTGTATTTTGCAGCGTATGAATATGAGGTTTGTGTACCATGTTATTTCTTATTGCTTTATATTGAATGTTAATCACCTATACAAGCCTAGCTTGCTGAGGCATTGCCTTGTTTTGCAATGCCTCAGAGTTGGAGCACAACAGTTAGAGAGGGAAGTAGGTGGAGTAGGGTGGATTTGGATGAAGATCTGAGGACCCCGTACTTTTTGTCGTCGGAGACAATAGTGTACATTTCTAGACTGGTGTCAGACTTTTGGTACTCTATCTAGATATTGTATATTTTGATAGATTAGACCCATACTAATGTATAGTGTGCATACGCTCACTCATGGATGATGTGGTGATCTTAGATGGACCCTGGAGCTTTGGGATTTTTATTATTATCTTCGTCTCTTTGCAGTTGCAAAATTTCTCGTGGTTTTGTATTTGAGCATGCTTGGAGTGTCAAAAAGCACTTTTGGTTTAGCCTTGTGGTTTTGGGGTGTAGATCACCCTCAGGGTTTTCCTTATTGGGTATTTTCCTTGACACTGTGAAATTTTTTTTTTTTTAATTATTTGAGTTTCATTTCAGGGATCCCTCCTACTTTATAATAATAAACTTTTTACAATTAATATATGTATTGGAAAAAGATTTTAGAAAACCCAGGGTGTCACAGAGGATGATGATATAAACAGATAAGATGTCTTGTATGTAAAAGAATATTTTATATACAAGAAAGGAGGCTTGTGATTTTTGTTTTAAACAGGCATATGCCTAGGGATGCTATGCTAGGAGGGTTATAAGGGTTTGACCAGCTGCTCTTTGAAATGTGATATATATGATGATACTGTGCCCAAAGAGAGGCAAAATGTCTAGTGAGGCAATTATGGGAAGGCCACTACTGTGACAGTTTGTCTCCCCATTTAGACATGACATGGATGATTTTCCACATTTTGTATCTATGGAGTATAAAAGTAGTTATCTAAGCACGGTGGTACGGATCAGACTGCAGCATAGTAGTCTTTTGAGTATTTTGCATTATGATGTATGGCATAATGAGATGTCATATTGCCCAAATAAGAGAGTATTTTCTTGAAGAGTTTGGATGATTGATCAACTCAGTGTGTCTGAATGTGAGTATTGATGTTTGATATATTAATTAATTTTCATGGTTTTGACCGTATATATCTCTATAAGACATATATAGTATGTATGTATAAGAATGTGCATATATGACAAAGTAAAGAGATTGATCCATGAGTACGAATAATGGGATTATGAAGTATTAGGATTATACTATCAAATTATTATGCTTCTTGAATCCCCTACTAAGCATAGCTTGCTGAGATATTGTAAATGTTTATATATTTACAATATCTCAAATATAGAGAAGGAGAATTAGGAGCTCAAGACTTAAGAAGACATGGAAGAATAATTAATCAGGGTATATCCCTTGAAGATATTTATTTTTATTTAAGAGCATTGTATAGTATTAAGAGTTTTTATTGTATGGTGAGCTTTGAAATTTGGATTATGTAATTTGGACAAGTAATGTACTGATACCCGGGTTGTATTGTGAACCATTGGATGGCCAGATTTGATGCTTTAAATGTAACTAACATGCAGCCTCAGTTATGCACTTAATATACAATGTAGAAATCTAAGCTAGTTCCTAAGGACTTAAACAATTAAGACCTTTTGACTACTAGAAACAAAACTTAAAGATTAAGGAGAAAATTCTAGATTTCAAGCACTTACAACTTCAACTTAAATCAAGCATATAAAGTAATGGAAACAATAACTTTTGTGCAAGATAAATGCCCATATCTAAAGTACTTGATAATAAGAATACTTCATAATAAGAATCCTCAAAGAAATTCATTAAATTAATGCCAAAAAAATTAAAATTTTGCACATAAAACATGTTGAAAAACTAAAAGTGGTGCAAGAGACTAAGAACTAAAACCTAATATAAAAAACAAAAAAATTATAGTATAAAGCTTCCAATCTAAATAATAATGACATGCAAAGAAAACCCAAAAAGAAATTCAAGAGAAAAGATGACGGCATAGGTGAACTACCTAAAAGAAAATAATGTAAAACTACATGGAATTAAAGGAGAAGAACTTGCAATTCCTAAGAGGAAAAGGAAGGATGCAAGCTATTTCTTCTCTTGGATATCACTATTAAATAAGAAGTAAGTTGAATATTGAGAGAATAAGTAAGAAAAACTAGTAAAAATGAAGCAAAGAAACGAGGGAAAGCTAAGTGGAAATATGAGTGAAGAACTTGAAAGCAAACAATGGGAAACCAAGGCAATGAAACTAAAACAATGAAATCAAACTACTAACCTAAATTGGAAAGTAAACAACTAAAGGAATATATATTTCGAAAGGAAGAATAACATCAAATAAAAGCAACTTCCAACTACAAAGATAACCAAGCAAAGAGTGCAAAGTTTAAAGGTTGTCTCACTCAACCTCTAATTGGGTAAAAACATGGGAACCATGGATTATTTATAGATGATTTGGATTCCAATTTGATGAATGTTCAATCTAGGAAAGGAAAGGAGATCTAAATATAGGGCTAAGGTGGATAACAAAGGAGGAAATTTAGGTGGGAGGTGAGGTAAGCAAGGTGATGGAAAGAGAGGAGCATGGTTGGTTGGTTTCCTAATTTAGAAGGGGGAATGTGTATTTTTCCTAAGGAGGAAGTGTGGACCTCCAATGCCCCCTTAAGGTGGTTTTGGATGGTGGGAAGAGTGAGGGAATAGGAAATAAAATAAAGATGAAAAATTTAGGAAAAATGTAGGGTTTGTTGTGCTTTGAAGGGACTTAGATCTATGGGTTTTCTAATTAGGAAACCACATGAAATTGCTAACTAATCAAGGGGACATTACCTTCCCAAAAGGTAGCTCCCTCCTTAAGAGTGGAACCGTAGAATGGAGAGTGGATTAGGGATAAGAATTGCATTAAGAAGGTGGAGTTTCTCTCTTGATGGGTCCCCTAATGCATGATCATCTTATCTTTTACAATTCTCTCTCAAAATCACACTTTTTGCATAGGAAAGTTGCTTGGGTTGATGCTCCAATCATGAGGCATTCATCCTTGGCTTGATGGCTCATTCCTTGGTTTCTTAGTAGCTTCAATGCTTGATTACAAAGCTTGAGTAGCTCATATGGCTTATCGCCCTTTTACATGGCCTTAATGGCTAAGTGGCTTGAATGACTCCCATGCAAAAGTGATAGAAATGAATGGCTTGGCTTGGGTTCATTTCTAGTAACCCTTTTCTCCTCTAATTGTCTCTTTATTTGGCCTAGGATAGTCTTGATCCTTCATCACACCTTGGAATGATGACATGTATGCTTTGGTATGCTTAAGTTTCAATTTTTATCTCAATTGTGGTCGCCCTTTGGATCACCATCTCAACTACAAAAGATAAAAACACCCTCACTAAATACTAGAAAATTATGATGATTCAAATAATTAGCTCTAGAACTTGTAAAATATCAAAATTTTGAATTATTAGGAAAAAAATGTGATTGTTACAAAATTCTAGAAAAAAGCTTAGAATAATGCTATATTTTAGAACACATGGACCACTAATTGGGGACTTTTTATACAAAATTCAACACTTACCACACCCCCAACTAGAATTTTGTTAGTCTTGATCAAAATATACAAAAAATCATGAAAATAAAATGGTTACCATTTTTGTAGGTACTCATGATTGAATTTAGCATATGCAATAAGCTCTTAAACCCTTATGTTACCCCTAGTGGATGAGTTAAGCCTCATAAGGGTTTGCAGTGAATATACCAACAAAATTCCATGAGGCTAAGTCCTCTATTTTATCTTAGAGAATTCTCATCTAGTAGTACTCTACTTGCTTTAACAACTTAACAAAGATGATCCATAAGTTATTCACATACCCAAGCCATTTAATTCTAGTTATATCTCGGAGTGTAGTGTATATAGGCTACAGAAGTAAGGACTTCTAAATGGTAATGCTTGTACTCCATTGGAATGATGTTTTGACTTCAAATTCTCGCTAGTATGCAAGCAGAAATAAAGATCTCAAAGATTTCCCATAAATGCCATTCTTCACTACATGTTTTTCTTCCTATTATTTTTCCTTGAAATTTTCATGTAATAATGTGATTTGAATGGTGTGACACGTCCTTCCTTGAGGAAAATTGTCAAGTCCTATAGTGGGTGCCTTTGTAGAGTTAAGTTAGAGATTAAGATAGAAGAGAGAGTAGTCTTCATGTGGAGTGGGGCTCAATCTCTAAGTAGTTAGACTTCTATAGTATTTGATACATGTGATTTGCATAGAATTATAGATTCTCTCAAAAGCTCTACTACGTGGCAGTTTTGCATGGGTGCATGAGAAGTTGGCCACTTGATCTTTTGGTAATGACAGCCTCTTTAGTGTAGATAGAGTTGGTTGATGCACTAAGGTTTTTGATAGCTCTAAAATTGACAACAACACTTTCTTAGCATCCTCAACTTCTTGGTTCCTGGCATGTGGGTCCATGACAATGCTCAAATGGCATGATAGCTCCCTTTTAGAGTTTCAAGTTGCTAAAAATGTGAACTTTTCTCCATTAGACCCTAATCTAGTAAAATGCAAAATAAACCCTAATTAGTCATAAATTTAGTGATTTGAGGGCTAAAAATGATAATTCTAGGGACATTATATGTAATATATATTATATCAAATATCCCCAGACTTTCATTTTTCTAGTCCTCAAGAAAAACTACAAAGTTAAAATAAAAAATAGAAAATCTAAAAATCCTAACCACTTTCACAAGTCCTATTATCAGCACTTAACATATGTAGAAAGCCTTGAA
The DNA here is from genome assembly GCA_035236585.1 of Warburgia ugandensis. Taxonomy (NCBI): domain Eukaryota; kingdom Viridiplantae; phylum Streptophyta; class Magnoliopsida; order Canellales; family Canellaceae; genus Warburgia; species Warburgia ugandensis. Next base: position 48,757,960 of record CP141133.1, on the reverse strand, counting down.
ACCCCTAGGTTACCTTATAGGATGAGTTATATTTTTGTAAGGGTTCGTAGAAATGATACACACAAACATTTCAAAACACGCATATAGAACTTCCTTCATTTTTCTCAAATAATTTTCTTCAATTCAGTGTACATTAAATATTTAACTTTAGCATGTTAACAAAAATAAACAATAGTGCAAAATCTTACCCTTACACTGAAGACATTCCATTACTAATTAAACCTTAAAATGTGTGTGTGTGTGTGTGAATACAGCCAATATATACACAATTGTTAGTCTCTACGTAAACTATAACCCTTATTATCACCCAAAAAGTATACTTTGACTTCAAATCTCATAAGATATACTTGACACTCAGAAACAAGTCACTCAAAAGTGAGCAAAATAGTGTATATCAAAGCCAAATTATCTCATATATTTCATATGAAAGAACCGTAACTCGAAATTTTTTTTACAAATGGTCTCATGGAAGGAATACCAACTATTAAGAATGTTACATTACCAAAATCCCTACTCATTCATAACAACATCCATGCCATACTACTCCTAAGATTAAGTTAGGTCTTTTACTAGGATGAAACATAAGGCTTAGAACAAAGTTAACAAAAAAGTGATATAAGAGAAATAAAATGTCTTGATGAATATGTAAAGGCCTTTTACTAAAGTTATCACAATATTCTTTTCCCACATGAGAACATTCTCCTTCTTCTTTGAAACATTTTGATCTTCACCTCATGAACTATATTGTTCATACTAATTCATAAGATATTTCCAACCATGTCTACATATTTTCAAAATAGACTGGGTAATGGATATAATATAGGGGTTATATATGGGTAATTATTAATTGGCTGACAAGGAAAGGCTATAATATAAATGCTCAAAGGGGCTAACTTGCAAAAAATAACATAGGGTAAGCTAAAGGCTATGGGTTAGTCAAAGATGGCCTCTTTCATTTCTTAGCTTTTATATGACTTAAATATGTCTAAACTCAAGAAATATACGGTGTAATCTTTAAATGATTTCTTAATAGTCAACCAAGACAAAGAATAATGAGACCAACTACTAATTAATGCTTGTTGAAGAGAAATCTGAATTATATATAACCCTACAAAGAAAGAATGACTCTAATCTCAGATAGGTTATATGTCTTTGCTAAATTTCTTCAGGATCTCTAAGTTATACTCACTCTTCAACCTAAATTAGTACATACAACTGTCATTCAATAAGAATTTTGATTCAATTTTCATGGAAAAATTTAGAAAAAAGATAACAAAATGAAGTAATTGTATGCAAAATAATTAGTAAGCTAAGTTCCAAAAATAACACTGGATTTAAAAAAAATCTGAATTATTATCCTTGTAAAGGGACTTATTGCAAAAACTCTTAAGAAAAATCCAAAACTTTTATATTTATAAAATTTTAATCAAATTTAAAAAGACTAAAAAACTTACAATTAGCACATCAAAGATTGAAATAACCCACTATAATATATAGAATATTGTAATTCCATTGCATTATAAGAAAAGTGGAATTTTTTCTTTTATTTAATAGATTTTATAGGATTAATTGGGACCAGGTGATAGATTATTCATCATGACTAATAAGTATTTAATTTTTCATAAAAACCACCCAATTAGTTACCCATGTGTTATAACTTATAGGGGTAAAATAAGGGTTTTGACAAAAATTCATAACACATACAATTTTTACTTAAAAGTCTAAAATTTTGATATTTTATAGGTCCAAAGGTTAATTCTAGGTAAGTATGTGATTAATCATCCTTTTCTAGGATTTAATTAGAGCTTTTCACTTTTTGTAGGGAGCAAGATGATGATCTGCAGATCGAGATGAAAATTAAAGATCAAGATCATCAAAGCATCAAAATCATCAATTTAACATGAGGTCAAGGGTCTAGATCATCTTAGGATCACTTGACTATGGAATAAAAGGAGTCAAAGGTTGCCAAAGTGGGCCCATGCACAAGCCATACAAAGTCCACCACCTTTGCATGGGTTTTACTTGAGCCACTTAGCCATGTTCAAGCCATGAACAAGGTGACAAGCTAAGGAGCCTAGCCATCCACCAAAGCCAAGGATTTGAGCCACAAATCTAAGCCAAGAAATCCATCTAAGTGAGCTACAAAACCAAGCTAATGGAGCTCTCAAAGTTAGCCATCAAGCCACATAAGCCAAGCTACATAGAAGGCTATGATTGGAGGAGAATTCAAAGAATTATCCTAAGAATTTATAAGGATGTTTTGAAAATCATTGGGGGAAATCTATTATGATAAGGTAGTATGTGGACCAATAGGAAGATGCCTCTGTATTTTTATGGTTTTTCCATGTTTTCCCACTTTTTTCTCGCTTTCCATCTCACCACTAAAGGGCACTACGAATTTCACTTTCCATGTAAGAGTCCTATCTTTCTAAGACTCTCCCTTATTCCTAAACTTCTATTCCAAGAATCCAACCAATCCCCACTTCCTAGGAAACTACCTAGCCAATCATCTCTTTTCACTCCACCATCCTCCTTATTTCTCTAGCCCAACCAAACACCATTTTCTTTACTCTCCACCTTAGCCTATCTCTATTACCTCATCCTCCCAACCAACTTGCCATATTCAAATGTTCCACTATTTTAGAAAGGAGGAGATGACCCCTCCTAAAAAATTAGCATCTCCTACCTTAACTCTTACCCAAACTACCTCACATGTTTCCTCTTTGATAAAAACCTTAAGTACACTCTTATACTTAATGCTAGCCCTCCAATTCCTTTTCTTTTTCATTCCCACCCTACCTTAACCTACCATTGATCTCAATGCATGCTTAATTACAATTGATGTTAGATGATTGAATATGGTTTAGAATGTGATTTTGGGATGTTTAAGATCAAGTAGCATTCATTGTAATAGAACACAAATTTCAGATTTGGATTACATGTATGTGCTTACTATGTTGATGAATGTTGCTTGGATTCAATGAAGTGACTTGGAATTTCTGGTTCATACTTGTTTCCATCCATTAATGATCTTAATTCTTGAGTGTTTGATTGCATTAGAATTTTTTAATTATATGGTTTCCATGTCCCCTTAATTGAATTATCAAAATAGCATGCAGCTGGAATTTTTGGATGGATTGTTTATATTTAATTTCCAGCCATATCTACTTCATGTTTGCTTCTTTCTTCAAGGAAACAATTGGAATGTTAGATTGCTTAGTTAATTCTTGAGTTAGACTGCATGTTTTAGGTTTTTGAATTACTTAAGTAGATCCATTCCCACCCAATGAATCATGTGTACCATTCCATTGTCATTTGCATGATACTTAGGTAGTTCTCCTGTGATTTCTTGATTAGTGATTGCTTTCATTTAGTTATTTTGATTAGCTATAGTTTAGTTAGATTCCATTATTTGCTGGTTTGTATCTTAGTTACTTTCTAATTCTTAGTTTAGGAAAGTAATTGATTTTGTCATAGTAGCTAAATCTCATGTTTAGAAAATTTTGTTTATGAAAGTTAATCAATTTCAATTTTATGAATTATTCAAATTAAGAAATTTTTATTTTAGAAAGTTTTTAATTTAGTAAATTTTTCATGTTAGAAAGTGTGTTTTTAGGAAATTTTTTAAATTTATCATATTTTAGTTTTAACATAATTCCATCTTCCATGTGTGAATGTTCCATGTTTAGTTTAGGAAAAAGATTTCATTATCTTTAGCTAGGTTGACTGATTTAAGTAAGGACCACTAATATCACAAACATTTGACTTCTAATAGGATCACCCTCCTCATGTGAATGACTATAATTAATTGTGTGCTTGTGAGTTAAATTAAAATTCACAACAATAACATCAAGTGGAGAACCAATAAGTTGGTTCAATTAGGCTAGCTTCAAAAGTTAGGAAGATACATTGGTTATAAATGAGACGAGTAGGAAATGAAGATGGAGGAATGAATAATATGATTAACTTAGAAAGGATGGAAACTTATCCTATATAATGTATAGCATGCCAAGCCATGATGAGCTCCCATTAAGTGTTATTAGAGGTGTGATAAGGGGACTTTCCTAGGATGCATGCTTCATGCATACAAACTATGGAAGCTTGGCTTGCCACTTAAACAAGAGAAAAAGCCCTTTCATGGAAACAAGGCCTGTCATACATATGGAAGCAAAAGTGTATGGGGCATCCACCATATGCATGGAATAAAATCATCATGTGTAAAGGGTTTACATGCAAGGTGGTGGCTATCACATGCCATGATGGGGTGCCCTTGGTAACCTTAGGTGTGGCGAGCAAAAAGAATTTTTTGGGCTCTTCTTGTGCTACAATGCTCCATGCATTCAGCCTAGGGGGACTTTGGAAAACCACTTGAGTATGAGAAAATCCAAGAGAAATAGTGGGAAACCAAAGGAAGGAAGGGATAATCTAGAAGAAGAACGGGAGGACAGTGGAAGAAGAAGAATAAGAAGTGACAAAGAGGAGGTCAAAGTAGAAGGGCATTGGGCATTGGACTATTGGACCGTCTAAAGAGCACTACAAATCCCATGATAATGATGGTATAACTCATCATACATCCATCAATTTTGTGAGGAATCTCATCAAGTGGAGGTGCACTAACAAGATCATGTGTTAGCTACAAATACCCTTAATTTTGCATGAACAACTAAAAGATGCTGCACTCTTTTGCTGTCCTTTGAGCTACAATTACTGTTAGATATTTTGTTATTTCATTGCATGATAGATAATTGATGCTTAGAATGGATGAACAAGAGGGAAACTCCCAGTTGGAATAAGCCATGAAAATGGAGACATGACTATTATTCTTATAATGTCCTTAAGATGTTATTCTTGAACAATTTTTGGTTGATTGTTGAGATGATCAAGGCATATTGAACTTAAATATTCATGATATGAATAGAGGCATGAAACTGCTACTAATTCAATTAGTTGGGAATTAATAATTTGATGGAATTATTACGAAAAGGATTCCATCTTCAAAAATGAAAAGTACCCCATTTTCCAACCCCTAAGTTGCATGCCTTACCTATTGCTATGTGGCTTAATGTTGTAGGTAAAATTGAATTTTTCATTAACATGTTATACAATATTATAAATAGGATATGAGTAGTGAAAATTGGATAAAGGAAAGTTGATGGAAAGATGCACAAAAAGGCGCCATTCCTATGCTTGATTTGAGGGTAGGAATTAGGCTAGATTCATATTTTGAGTTGGATCAAAAATTGAAGAATCTGGAAAATTTTGTGTAGTTTTAATTATTGAGAAGTTAGCTTGTTTTATAGCTTATAAACAGAAGTTATTTTCTGCATACCCTATAGAAAATGGTACTTGTACAATTCCAAGAAAACTGCACTCGAGTGAAGTGAGGATTCAACAAGTTCTTTAGACCTTATTCTTATTCCATAAGTTCAATAAAATATGCATCAAATTAACTACTTAGAATCTACTTATTTGTTGGCTTTTTGATGCATAATAGTTTGATGTTTGAGTAAAGTACCATGGGTGGCTAGAATAAGAGTAAGGCACTATATGGCCGTCAGAGCAATTTTGCTATTGGTAAGATAAGACCATAAGTGGAAAATTGGTTTTTGAAAATTTTTTTACTCCAATTTTAGTGGGAAGAGTGATATGATTATGGTTTAAAAGCAAATGAGTCACTCAAATAGAGTGACATTTGACCTACAATCATAGGTCCAAGCTAGGGTACGACTTGGGCTTGACTACTTTGTGGATGTAATGACTCCAATTTTGTAATATTGAAATTCCAAGTTTAGAAATAAAAAGTTCAATTTTAAAGATAAGGGTATTTTGGTCATTTCACTAGTTTCCTTGACTAAACCTAGGAATTTGGTCCTAAAAGTGGTACCATTAGATGTGTCTCGGAAAAAGCAATCCAACGAGACCAAAATCACCCAAAACGGAGTTGAAATGAGCAAAATAAGGCCCTTTGAAGTTCAGGGGCAAAATTGTAAATTTCACAAAAACGACTTAACCTGAAAAACATAGGTGCCGGTTTTGATACGGGCACCCCGTCGTCTTCAAGCTCCTAGAGGCTTCTGGAACGGCAGTGTTTCAAGGAGAAACCACCGCCATTCAAAGGCGGTTAGAACCCCTCGAGAACCCTCTTTAAAACCCTATAAATAGAGCTCTTGGGTGCCTCTAATGGCAGCCCAAAACCTTGGAGAAAACCCATCGCGGAGCAGTGACCAAGAGGGGAAAATGTGGAGAGAAAACCAGCCACGAAGCAGGTATGCTCAAAAACTCCCCAAACCCATCTCACCCATAGTCCTAGGCTCAATTCCCCTAAGTTTTTGCATGAAAAACCATGCAAAATGGAGCCTGGGAGAGCCACCAAGGACCCTGGGATGTCCCCATGGCCGCACTGGTTCAACAGGGTCGAACCAGGGTGACCTGAGGACGACCCAGGTCTCTAACGGGCGGGACAATCCAATAGGAACGTCCCACGTCGACCTGCGTCGACGACCGTTTGAAAAACCAAACGGGCGCATCCAGGGATGCACCAGCTAAAGGGACAAACGAGCGAAGATGTCGCACGCGTCTGCAGACGACCCGTTGAGGCACGCGCCACAGACGTGCAGTGCGCTAGCAGACGTCGAATTTTTTTGTTACTTAAGGAAGCATGGCGCACGTCGCAGACGCGCAGCGCCCTAGCATTCCGGTTTTTTTGTCTTTAAGACTCTATGTACATACAATACTAAAATGCTTATAACTTGAGATCTAGAGCTCTGATTGAGGTACCGCAAAAGGTGTTGTGTCTGTATCGACGATGTGGACACATCCAAACCATAAAATCCCTGATCAAGGCTCAATCAAAGGAGGGCATAACCCTTAGAATAGGATGGTGGTGCGTGGCCACTAGAACTTTGGAAAACTGAGGATACCAAGGCCCAATTAGGACCTTAGGACACCCATATGCATAGGGATGGACCCCTAATGCCTAAGTAATAAGACCAACTGCTCTAAAACCCATAAAAGATAGGTTAAACTAACCTTGAGTCCCCAAACCATGTTCAGGAGCGTACGAGGACAAGAGGGTTAACGCGACCTAGCTAGGTAGGTGCTCTATCACTATTAAACTCTTTTAAAAGAGATATTATTATTTTGGGAACATATGTTTTAAATATATGACTTGATTTGCATGATTTAATTCAGCATGCGTGGTAAATGATTTGTACATAGCCATGTTTTGAAAAGATTGCATATACATTATGCACATATATGTGTTGCAAACAATTGCATACATTACATGATTTAAGTACTTGCAATGATTGCATGTCCTTGAGGGTTGCCAAAAGACGCTGGAGTGCCGAGGGCCAGGGAGTTGTGAGGGACCCAAAGAGGACAAGTTTTAACAAGAGGTTTTAACTTCATTAATCTTATTGTGATTTGGGCAAGTAAACCCGTGGGTGCTATGCCGAGGGGTCTGGGTTGGCCACTCGGCCTCTACCACTAATAGGTGGATGGGTACCACGCCCAAAAAGAGGCAAGTCCCTACGTCGACTGCATGTGGTACAGGGGGCTACCACTGGTGTCACGGCACTGGGTCGATGTGTCATAGGCCCTGTGGAGGCTATGACCGAGTGTCCTCAGGTACCCGGGGACCACACGGCGAGGAGGTCGTGGGCATAGTAGATCCTATGGTTTGATGAGTTATGTGCATTTCATATAGCATGATATGAGGTTGGTTGACCATACCATACTAGAGGTCCATGAGTTGGACTCCATGAAGCATCTATTGCATATCATGATGTCATCATATATATATGATACTTTCAGTTTTGGATTATGTGATCTTTTAAGTCATGAGAATTTCAATTGATTATGGATTCTTATACTAATATTGAACTCGAGTATTCAAACATACGCATGTTTTGAATGAGCATATGATTTTGAAACATCTCATGCATTTATAAAACTAGTAGTGATAGGCTCCTATTGAGTATATTATATACTCACCCAATCCTCAACATTTTTCAGATACAAAGTAAATACTTAAGGGCAAGAGACGTTTGTACTAGGAGACACAGGCTAAGTACAAGTAAGTAAACCCCTATCTTATCTTTCAATCTTACTTAATTGTAGTTACTCTCTAATAGCTGGGGCTGTGACTAACACTTTCTTGGGAACAATATTGATTTAAAACTTTGCCATGGCTAAATTATTGGAGAATGTGTTTTCACACTCGGGATTTTTATGAAAGGTTGTTTTCCAAATGAGAAAGATCTTCGTGCATCTCATATTTATAAAACAAGAGATCTCGCCTTTTTATCAAAATTGCATCATATAAAAACCCGGGTCGTGACAGTGGACTATGTGCACCTTGTCAAGTGAACTCCACCAATACTAGACCATGTAAAAGAGACCTTAACACATATGATAAGAGCAAAAATGATGAAAATATGATTAAGATTTAAGCCTTAAAGAAAGTGAGAAACTTTTCCTCTGTAGCACTTATAATCTATAGATTGGTCACTTGATGTTAAATGAGGGACCAATGCCACATGATTTGCAATGAGAAGGCTATTCTAATGCTATAGTAATTATATGGAATGTGTAAATTTATGACATGTAAATGACATGCTTCTTGTTATTTGAATGCAATGTAAAGACCATAAGAAAACTATCCCATAGTGATGCTATGGAATACTATGAATGATAAGAGGTAAAAAACATATGTATGCTACTTGAAATGCTATGCAAAGACATTGGACATGTTATGTTAATGCCTTATGAATATAATGGTATGCTATGGATGGTGGCATGTATACATCATCTTAATGAACTATGGAAATGTTGTGAAAGTCAACACACAAGCACTATGATAAAGTCGTAGAAAGTTACAATAATAGTCATGCTATGCATTAGTAACAAAGATATTTAATGTGAAATAATATAACATTGATTATAGAAGTGAAAATTAAGTTAACATGGTTAATTGGGCAATCATTGTCATACTTGAACTTGAACTTGTAGGAAAACTTGTTGATGGACACCTAGAATGTTATCTAGGGGTTGGTAGATCCATTATATGAAACTCCTTTAAGAACTAATGTTTTGTAATATTTTTAAATATGATTTTAGAAAGTTCCATGCCCTAAAAAGCAATACATGGAGGGACATTGAAAAGAAAAACAACGAAAAGCAATGCATGGAAAAATCGAAAAGCACTAAAAAGCAATGCATAGAAAAAGTCATGTAAAGAAATGCTCAAAATTGTTTTGAAACAAAATTCTTAGAAAAGCTTTGAAAGACATGAAAAGGTTATGCATCTAGAATGCTCCCAATTTAGACAATGAAATGTGAAGAGCCGATACTACACATATGGACCTCATTTGACATGACCAGAAGAACACCTTTATCTTGAAGATGAAAGGGTTATAAAATGGATCTTATATGATGTGAAAGGTATGAAAGAGAGTAGTCACATCCCTAGTTTTGTTTTGTTTTTAGTTTTATGGAGTAATAGCTCACAAGCATTTGTAAGTCCCTACCTCATAGTACATTTATATGCCCTAGGACACTATGTTAGGAGGCATAGACTTGCCCTTGACCTCTGATTAGACAACTACCCTTACATAGGGCTTGATATGGGAGTAGCCTTCATAGAGTTGCTCCTAAGATAAATCAGTAACCTCATTAGGGCTAGCTTGAAATAGAATCATGTTGGTAAACATGGCTATTGTAGTGGGTGGCAGTAGTTGATTAGGGTAGTGGTAACCCCACTAACATTGCATAGATGTCTAGATGTCATATAATGTGATTGTGGATGTGTGTGATGACCCGGGTTTTCTCATGCATTTTTAAAACGAAAAATCTAAATTCCTAAGGTGGGATCCCGATTTGAAAAAACACTTTTATAAAAACCATGTAATGCAGCAGAAAATCATTAGTTTTAAACTCATTTTGAAAACCCCGAGTCTCATTTGCTTTCACAACAACAAAAGTAGTTTTTTTGAAAAACTTCAGAAATCATAAATGTTTTCCCCAGGTCTATCCAGTCACAACACACAGCCTAATTGTAAATAAATACAAATACATGTCCAAAGGGTAGAGTGTTTACTCACATGTATACTTGTCTCCTTTTGATTTTTCTTGCTCGTAGCACTAGCATAGGTGTCCTCTACTCGTGGATGGAACTATCCTAAAAAATGTTAAGGATAGGGTGAGTATATACTATACTCAATAGGAGTCTATCACTACTAGTTTTACAATGCATGCTATGTTTAAAATCATATGCTCTTTAAAACATGTGCATGTTCAGTCAATCATGTTCAATATCGATATTAAAAACCACTATCAAATCGGAATACTGACGACTTAAAGAAATAGCATAATCCAAGTCGAAAGTATCATATATCATAAACATAATGATATGCATAAGATGCTCAACTGAATCCAACTCATGGATATCTGGTATGGTATGGTTGACCAACCTCATGTCATGCCATATGCAATGCAAGTAAATCCACGAAACCTCGCCACCGTGTGATCCCTGGATACCTAGGGACATAGTGTCATAGCCTCCACGGGGCATATGACACATCGACCTAGTGCCGTGACACCAGTGGTAGCCCCCTGTACCACATGCAGTTGACGTAGGGACATGCCCTTTTTGGGCGTGGTACCCATTCCCCCTAATAGTGCTAGAGGTTGGGAGGCCACCCCAGACCTCTCGGCATAGCGCCCACGAGCTTACTAGCCCAAATCATATACGATCAAACAAGCGAAGACCTCTTTTTCAAAACCTATCCTCTTTGGGTCCCTCACAACTACCTCGCCCTCACAACTACCTACCCAGTGTCTTTTGGGCACTCCAGTGTCTTTTGGTAACCCTCAAGGACATGCAATTTTTCAATAACTCAATGCTCACAAATCATGCAATATATGCAATTGTTTGCAAAACATGTCTATGCATAATGTCATATGTACGCTGAATTAAGTCATGCTAAACAAGTCATTTACTTATACTTAAAACATGCATTTTCAAAACAATCATGGCTCTTTTAAAAAGTTTAGTAGCGATAGAGCACCTACCTCAAAGTCTCCTAGAGTCGCGTCCTTTATCACTCAACCTGTCCTTGGGTCTCATTTATAAACTTCTGGGCATGAATGGATATAAGAAGTCCTTATCAATTTCATTCTATTTAGACATTTGATTACTAGATCTACATTTTAGGGTCCATGGTCCTTGCCTAATTCATTATCAGGCTAGATCCTATGATATGGATCTACTATTCAATAGTTAAACTCTGTAAATTGTCCTCTGATCCTAACTTTAAAGTCTCATTGGGGTCTGCATGTCCCAGTTCCCAGGACACCCGTGCATCCTGGTTGAACCACGACCGCCTCACGTGCGTGCGCGACCAAAGGCCATGCCAGGGACTGCGTTTTGCATGTGCACATGCATGCTCAAGTGATGCGCTATGACATGCATCATCGCACGAACGCACCTTGTAGCATGGTGCGTCTTAGCTCCCAGGGCACCCCATGCATCCTGGTCGAGCCAAGACCTGTGCCCCATGTCACGCGCGCACCCGAAGGCCGCACCAGGGACAGTGTTCGCACGCGCACATGCATGCCCCGGCATCATGCTATGACACGCGTCTTAGATGGCATCGCATGAACACACCTTTGGTGTAGGCGAAATGCACCTTGGCTCCTGGGCCGACCATGCATTCTGGTTGAACAAGGACTGTGCCTGGGATGCACCGAGGCCATGCCCATACACCGTCGCGCACCCCCGTACACAATCGCGTGCCTGGGGTCCGTCAATGGGCTCAGTCGGGTGTGCATCACGCACCACGCCCAGGATCGTCTCCTTCGTTGGTCCGGTCCTAGGTCCTGTGATTTCTAGCCAGAAAATGCTAGATTCGGCCTAGATCGGACCTAGGGAAGTGAAACGGAGAGAAGGGAAGGAAAAATGGCTTACCTGGGTAGCCAGAGATCGCGCTCCTCTCGCTTGCCTGAACCCTTATGTTGCCTGAATTCTTAAAGCAGAAAAACCCCAGTGTTAAAACCGAAAAAGGGAAGAGGGGGGCATGGGGAAAAATGGCAATGGCTGGCCTGACTTGGGCCTGGCCATTGTCAGAAAACACAGAGGGATGAGTTCGAGACAGGTTTCTGGTTTTTGCAGAAAATCCCAGTCCCAAACTAGCTGGAAAACATGTTTTTGGAGAGGGGGAGATGGGGCTTTTATAGAGGGGAGAAGGCGATACCCCTCAATGGCGGTGCCGTCATTCCCCTGGTGTGTTCTAGAGAAATCGGGAGAAAAAGGGTTTTTGGAGAAATTTGGAGGTGGAAGACAATAGGGGGTGTCGTTATCAAAACGGCCCCCTGCGTTTTTCTGTTTAAATTACAAAATTGCCCCTGATCTTTAAGCAGCCGTAACTTCTTCATACAAACTCAGTTTTTGGCGTTCTTTAAGGCGTTGGATTCCATTTTTCGAGTAGAATCTAATGGTACCAAGTTTTCTCACAAATTCCTTCATTTACTATTTTAAATAAGGTAAAACATTCAACACAGTTCATTTCCTATAGAATGTTCAATTTTTGTTAAAATAGAGTAAATTACTCGGGCATTACAATGTGGGCTAATGCATTAATCATTCTTTAGAGTTAGATTAGAGAATGTAGTAGGATGGTTATGCCACTCAGTAGAAAGTTAGTACTTGATTTAGTTATTGGCTAATGAGTTAAGCCAGTGTATATAGATATAATAGAAATCGGGAGCTCCTAATAGTATGTCTAGCTCGTTACATTGATTTTGATGTGATCAACTTGATGAGGTTGTACAAATTGATAGCATTTCCACTGATACAAGTTAATCACTACAATTTAGGAAAATCCATTTTTTATCGAGCACTTGCTTTCATACACATGTTAAATATTTGATTGAAGTAACCAAGAAAGAACCCAAAAGTTAAATATACTCTTAAATGCCATGGGTTTCATGATGATAACAACTTAGGATATTTCACGATGAATGTAGTTGCAAAACTACATACACTATATAAAACACTTATCTGTATCAACTAGCCAACATATATCTATATGTACTTGTTTCCATGTTTTGAAACTAGCCTAGTTAGGGTTGTTCAAACCAAGAACTTATGATCACCCCTCACCAACATTTTTTAGGTGAGGGAAGACTAAGCATTAATGAGAGAGGGAAAGTGAAAGCAACATCTACTTGATACAGACATAGGTTTAAGTTAGAGGGTTTAGTTTAGTTTCTATTTATTGGTAGACTTATGGATGACTGTAAACATAACATGTGTTAAGACTTTAGATTTGAATGTGATGATGTACATGGACTGATATGATTCAATAGTTTGATGGAGATTCAGTTGTGACTAGTGGATCTTGTAGCATGTTCACTCGCACGTCTATGATGGTTTGCACTAGATTTCTATATTTGTGAGCAAAAGGCAGCCTAGAAGTTCATCAGGGGTTGAGCTTGGATTTAAAGTGTTGGATACAAACATCCCAGCCTGCCACCATAGCCAGAGCAATGGAACATGCTTCCATACTAAAGAGAGAGTTATGAGACCCTTGAAGGGATAAGACTAGATTCAGTGGCACTAATCCTAGGACAGTTGTGAGTAAGAAAATGAAGTTCACTATGAGGAAGACAATTGCATGGCTTGTGATGCTATTGACAAAATAGTCCACAAAGTGAAAGGGGGTTCAGGGGAAGTTCCAAACATGCTAGTGCTATAGTGGAAAATACTCTCTTGATTTATGATAGACATGCTCATTTTTTTATTAAGTCAAGTTCCATACATTCTTTTATATATAGTCATTTTACTTCTAGCATCAACATTTGAACTAGTAGACTAGGTTTTCACTTAGATATCTGCACACTAGTGGGTTAGTTATTTATTATATGGGAGTTTTAATAGGATGCCACCATAGTTATGGTAGATAGGAGGCTCATTGTTAATCTAATCATCTTGAAGAGGACTAACTTTAATGTCATCCTAGCTATGGACTGGATGATAGAACATGGCATGGTTGAGGATTGTAGGAGGAAGCATGTGATGCTTTATAAGTTAGACATAGAGTCCTTTGTATTTTAGGGATGACTTAACACATCTAATGTTAGTATCATCTTTGCTATACATGAAGTGTTAATTGTTAAATTTTAGTCCAAATGCCCTTAATTTAGTGTTTAATTAGATCATCTAATGTTCAAATTTGCAAAATTTAGCTCCAATTGATCATCCAATCATTAATTTTTAAAAATAATGAACAGATGATCATTTGAGCTCATCAAATGCTTAATGTACAATTAGATGACTCAGATCAATATTTAACAGTGCAGATTATCCAAGAGAGCATTGATGGACCAGATCATTGATAAAGTAGAATTGCAAGGTTAACTAAAAGAAGAATTATAATCAAAAGAGGGGACTAGGGATAAGATTTGGATGAAGAGAAAGTTTCTTAGTAGGAAACTAATTCTTAGAAGATAAGAAAAGAGGGAGAGGAGAATTAGAAGAGAAGAAAACTATAAAAAGAGAACTCGTAGGGAGTTGGGAAGTTTTTGTCTTTCTTTGCTTTCCCTAAATCTATTCTTTATGTTTTTTTTTTTTTTCATAGTCTTGTTCATTCCTTTTGTCTGTTTCCCAATCCTTCTTTCTTTCATTGTTATTTTTTTTTTCTCCTTCCTTTTTCTTCTCTTTCCTTCACCGCACCACCTTCTACCCCCTTCATTGTTTCCAATCCCAACAACTTTCCCTGTTTGGTTTGCACCGTCTCAACTCCCCAAGGTCCAATTTCCATTCACCGCACTAGCCCTATTTCTTGTGCATTGCCCCTCTGTTTTACCATTCTTGTCGTCTACCACCTTCCTTCCCTATCCTCAATGCCCAAACTCGACATTCCCCATATCCTTCCACTCGCTCTATTTCTATCTTTCTCTACCTTTGCCTAAACCAGCACCGCATGACCCAACCCATCTCTATTTTGTTTACCGCACAAGCATTGCCCCATCACCGATCAATGCAGCGCTGGTGATTGAACCCCCCTTTCCTCATCATCTCTTAAACCCCTGTTCTTTCCCACCAAAAAACCATTGTCTACCATGTCTCTCCTCCATCACTGGCATCCTCCCTCCTCCATTTCACTGCTTAGGTCATCTTCGTCTTCCATGCACTAGCACTGACGTCGGCGTCTTTCCCATCTCTAGCCACCTTAGGGGAGAAAACCTAAATTAGGTTTTTCGTCTATCCCAAATTCTCCTCCTTTTCTTCTCCCCATCCCCCCTACATTGTTTGATTACACGTTTGGTTAACTTCTGTCATTTAATTTTAATTTTTGAATAATTAAAATTTATTAAAACTCCAAAATTTTAAAGTGAGCCCTTATGGGATCAACCTATACTTTCATTGGGATCAACCTACAATAGTCCATGCACTTGTAAAAAGCACAAGTTTTTATCACCATTGCTGGGGACCCACAACGGATTTTTTATAAAATTTATTTGAAAGTCCAAAAAAGTTTAAAAAAAAAGAAAAATCCAAAAAAATAATTTTTTTTTTTTTACCAATTGCATACTTTTAGCATTTTTTGGTGCATTTTTCAATTTTCTTAGTGCATAATTACCTTGTTTCCTGAATTTCGTACTTATTTCTAATTTTCTTTTATAGTGAAGTAGGAAAGTGGATCTTCATCAAAATAGAAATTTCCCAACTTTCCTAGATTAGAAATTTCCTTTTCTTTTGAGTGAATCTTGTGGTGAGGCCCCTTTGTAATTTGCAATTTTCATTACAATTTTAAAAAGGGATGTATAATACAGGGCAAGTGTGGGATAAGGTGGCTTACACTTGATCTTCATCAGAAGAGTATCCCTCACTCTTTTTATTTCTTCGATTAGGGTTTGCATTTAAGATAATCTTGCATTGGTTGGTAGAATAATTGCATTTAGAAAGCCTCTTTGATAATTGTTGCATTTTTAGGGTTTTGCATTAGTTTATTGCTTTCAATTACATTATTAGGGCACGTTTAATGCTTTTTAAGGTGATATAAATGCTAATCGAACTACCATGGAGTGTGAAAATTAATTAGTAAGGGCACCCTACCCCCACAAGATCAAGGGTGGATTTCATTACCACTCCTTGGACCACCTAGGATAATCACCTCAAATGCACTACCCTACCTTTCAAATTAATCTAAAATCAATTAGAAGAGACCTATGAGCCATCACATGCTCGTAGGACCCTCTTACTAAGACGCGATCTATTATCACTCTAGTGACTCTTGAGCACTATGGTTATGTGAGTGTCCTAAAATCTAAGTGATTTTCCTACCCCTTTTGTTAATGTTTGTTGACGTCTAAAGGCCTCCTTACATGAGGATTGTATTAACCATCTTGTGCAGAATCTAACTACTAAGCAATAGTCAAATCTAAAGGATAAGAAGAGCACTCGGTTAGGCTAAATTAAAAGTACCGTCCCCACACAAATTCAAGAAAGTCAAAATATTGCTGCTCATTAGCCTAAGAATTGTTTGACTCTGCCTTTTGTTTGCATCATGTATAGTCAGAGTCAGCATTTAGATTAGGACATTTTGGATTAGGCTAGTTCATGCAAGGGCATCATTCTCAGAACCCAAAGCTACTACCTTTAGACCTAGAGATTCAACACATCCAACACCAAGGGGAAAGAAACCTAACTCCCATCCCCATGGCAGAACCACTAGTAGAGATTGAGCAAAAAATAATTAGAGATTTCTGTGTCGCTTCAACTCAATATCCCATCCTGCATAGCTTTACCTCCCACAAATACAGACCACTTCAAGTTAAAGTTGGGAGTCATTCAATTACTCCCTACTTTTTTATGGGTAAGACCATGAAGACCCCTACCTACATACCAAGGAGTTCCTTGATATTTGTGCTACATTTAGGTTTCAAAACTTTTTAGATGATTCTATTAGGCTTAGGCTATCCCCATTCTCACTTAAGGACAAAGCCAAGTCATGGCTTAATTCCTTGGAGGTAGGTTCCATACATACATGCGACCAATTGTCCAAGAAGCTTGTGAACAAGTTCTTCCCTGATCACAAAACAAATGCCCTGTGTCGTGAAATTATAAATTTCTAATAAAGGGATGATGAGCAATATTACAAATGTTGGGAATGGTTGAATGAACTGCTGCAAAAATGCCCTCATCATGGATTTGAGAAATGGTAGCAAGTTCAATATTTCTATGAGGCATTGACTCCACAAAATAGACAAATGATAGATGCAATGAGTGGAGGGACCCTCATGTTAAAAGATGAAAGTGAGGCATGGGAATTCTTTTAGGTAGTGGCTGATATATCTCAACAATGGGATTATTCAAATAGGAGAGAAAGAACTAACCAGCCCACTAAGAAAGGAGGCCTTTATGAGATAGGAGTGCATACTGATCTAACCCATAAGCTTGACTCTGTTGCTAAAAAATTAGGTGGAAGAATGGACAAGCTTGAAACTATGTTTCAATCTATCATGGTTGCTACATTATCCCATAAAACCTCCACAAGAGGTATGCGCTACTTGTTCTAGTCCAGCTCATTTAACTTTAGCTTGTCCATCGAATAAAGTATTCCTTGAATATCTTATAGACCAAGTGAATGCATTGAATGCATATCGCCAACCTAGCGACAACCCATATGATGAGACCTACAACCTTGGATGGGTTAGGCATCTCAATTTGTCTTAGTCAAAGAATAACACCAAGAGGGACCATTTGTAAATCCCCTAGTCCAAAACTTTCCTCTTAGAACTACAGTTCCCCAATAGCCACCTAGCTTTCAACAACCTCAACAACAAAAGAAACCATCTTAAGAGGAAAGCATCCATACCATGCTTCAAAACATTACAAAAGATAATGATTACATTAAAGAGGCCTTATAGTAGTTGCAAAATGAGAGTAGATAGTTAGCTAATAACAACTCTCAAGCCATAACCAAGTTATTACTTAGGTTAAATACTTCACTTGGGACAATCTGCACTTATTCAAGTAATGTATTGATCAATTCTTAAGGAGATGCATATTAAATAGTGAGCACAATATGATCTTCTCCCTTTAATTCCAAAAAGACACCTGCAAAAATTTTGCAGTGTGGTTTTTGTTGGCTCACCATTTTTAAAGATTCACATGCTTATTGCACAACATGTGTGAGGTGCTGACAGTTAGGAAGTCTAGGGAAGAGACACATGATGCCCTAATTCCAATACTTGTTGTAGAACCATTCAATGTTTGGGGCATAGATTTCATGGGACCCTTTCATAATTCTTTTAGAAATTTATACATCTTAGTGGGAGTGGACTACGTGTCCAAGAGGGTGAAGGACGTACCCTACAAAACCAGTGACCATAAGGTAGTGGTTAAAATTTTAAAGAAAAATATTTTTACAAGATTTGGAACTTCGTGACTCATAATTAGTGATGGTAGGAAATACTTTTGTAATAAAGTGTTTGAAAATTTAATGAAAAAGCACGGTGTCAAACATAGGATAGCTATCTCATACCACCCTTAGACCGGTGGGCAAGTAGAGGTGTCCAATAGGGAAATTAAGTGTATTCTAAAGAAGACATTCAATCCAAGTAGGAAAGATTAGTCCGTGAGACTCAACTACTCTTTATGGGGCCTATCACACTGCCTGTAAAAACTCAATAGGTATGGAACCCTATCACTTGGTCTATAGAAAGGTCTACCACTTACCAGTAGAAATAGAACTTAAGGCATATTGGGCTATAAAAAATCTCAAGTTTGAATTAGATGTTGTTGGAACCCACCAAAAACTACAATTCACTGAGGTGGATGAATTGAGAAAGGATGCATATGATTCTACCTGACCATACAAATATCGAATGAAGGTTCACCATGATCGTCTAATCTTAAAGAAATGCTTCACACTTGGACAAAAGGTCTTATTGTATAATTCAAGATTGCATCTCTTTCTAAGCAAACTCAAATCTCAATGGACTGGACCGTGCATAGTATCCATAGTACATCCTCATGGGACCATTGAGATTGAGAAGGATGTTGAGATCCTAAAAGTAAATGGTCAGAGTTTAAAACCTTTCTTACTTGACCCTAAGGTTGAAGAGACACTATTACCACATTATCATGACCCACCGTAGAATATTCCAGGGAAGCTTGCATATCATCATCCTTGCATTAATCATTACATCTGGTTAAGGATATAAAACTTAGTGCTCGCTAGGAGGCAACCCTGATGTTTTTTAGATCTCAATCTTCTACATATTTCCATTTTCATGCAGGGTCCTATGATTTCAAACATTGGAGGCAATGTCTCATTTAGGATGGGGGATGTAGATGTATGCAGAGATATTAGATTTTCTTGTATTCCTTTTGGAAAAAAAAGAGTTTTTGTGGTTAGTTTCCTTACTGTGATGAGAATTGGATTTTTAAAGCATAGTAATTCTATTGTTTTAACCTCTTAATGGAGGTGCATATGGCTAGTTTTGGCTTATTAGTCATGTGTTGAAGCATTTTATGAAGGTTACCTCTTAGAAAATATTTACACACAGCACATAATCAAGACTAATAGAGATGTATGACTTAAAGACCTTGAGGAAAATTAGTGGAGACCTATAACATATTGAGTTTTAAAGACTATCTTTTTTCAGAGAGTTATAAGTAATTCTACATTTTCTTTAGCATACATAGTTTAATGTGATCATATTATCCTTGTTTCTATTAACTACATAGATAAATAGGAGTATGAGCTTTCTTTCTAGAGAATTTATTGATTTTGATAGGCTTTTAGGAAACCTAGGAAAGGATATAGGCTATCCTTGTTCAGTCTACAGACATCAAACTTACTAATAGTTAGCCTCTTGAGCCTATTATTAAGCTCTTTCTTCTTGACCCACTTAGTTTAACCTAGAAAAGCCAAGAAATATACATCTACTACACATTTTTAAAATGAGTATAGTTAGTAGAAAAGTTAGAAAAGAAACACAATGTTAAAGAAGTATAAAACACCAGAAGTCTTTTTCTCAAATAAGTTAAAAGGAAAAAGAAAAGTGAAAAGAAAGAAATATAAAAAATAGAACACAAAAATTGAAATAAAAAGATGAGTACAAAGGATATTCACTTCAGTCAAAAAAATTTGTCCAACAATCAAGGAAAAACCTCTACTCAATTTTGAACCTTTGAAACCATACATTTCTTTTCTAAACCTATCCCAAGCCTACTTTTTATTCTATTTAAAGACCTATGGATCTTAGGTGCAACATAGCCTTGAAGAGGATATAAAAAGAAGGAACTAAAGTAGCATACTCCTATTATTCTTAGTGATAACATCCACTCTTAAGGATCACTTTCTTTTGTCTCTTTAGCACTTAAAAATTTATGCAAACTAGTAGCCTTGTTAGATCCGGTCACATGATGAGACAAATATGTTTAATCCCATATTTGAGAGTTTCACTTTCGAGAGTATACCCGTGAGATAAGGTAACATATTTCCAATGAAATTTATGCATACTTATTTAGAAGTCATGACTTATGTGGCTATACACACACATACAATGAGAAATAACTAGAATAAAATATCTTTAGTATGTGTATAATTTGTAGAGTTGTCAGTCATCTCCATTAAGTGGGGAAAAACTAGTGGAGTGATAATGAATGAGGATTCTCAAAGATAAAATAGATGACTTACCTTTAGAGAATTTGGTGGGTATATTCACTGCAAACCCTCATGATGCCTAATTTGTCCACTAGGGCAACTGAGGATTTCAGTGGCTTGTTGCATATGCTAAATGCAATTGTGAGTACCTATAAATGTGGCACTTTGTATTAGTTTTATAAACCCTTTTTTTTTACATGTTTTACTTAGGACTAGGAAAATTTTTGTTGGGGGTATGATAGGTGTTAGCTTTGCATAAAAATTACTCAATTAGTTACCCATGTGTTATAACTTATAGGGGTAAAATAGGATTTTTGACCAAAATTTGTAACACGTGCATTTTTTGACATAAAAAACCAAAAAATTGATATTTTCTAGGTTCATAGGCTAATTTGAGGTAATTATGTGATTAATCATATTTTTTAGAATTTAATTAGAGTTTTTTACTATTAAGAGGAAGTGAGATGATGATTTGACGATCGAAATCAATTGAGATGAAAATTGAAGATCAAGTCAAAGCATCAAGGTCATCACTTCAACATGAGATCAAGGGTCTAGATCATCTAAAGATCACTTGAAGATGGAATGGAAGGAGACAAATGGGTTGCCAAAGTGGGCCTATGCACAAGCCATGCAAAGTTGACACCTTTGTGTGGGTTTTACTTAAGCCACATAGCTATATTCAAGCCATGAACAAGGTGACAAGCTGAGGAGTCTGGCCAGCCACCAAATCCAAGGATTTGATCCATAAATCTATTCTAAAAAATCCATCTAAACTAGCCATGAAATCAAGCCACATAAGCCAGGCTACATAGAAGGCCATGATTGGAGGAGAATTCAATGAATTATCCTAGGGATTTATGGGGATATTTTGAAGATAGTTTATGTGTTTTTTTCATGTTTTTCTCACTTTCCACCTCACCACTAAGAGGTACTATGAATTTCACTTTCCAATCAAGAGTCCTATCTTTCTAAGACTCGCTCATTTTTCTAAGCTTCTATTCTAACCATCCAACCAATCCCCATTGTCTAGGAAACTACTTAGCCAACCATCTCTTTCCACTACCACCATCCTTATTTCTCTCTAACCGAACCAATCACCATTTTTTTTACTCTCCACCTCACCCTATATCTCTTATCACATCTTACCAACCAAATTTCCATATTCAAAGGTGGTCCATGATTTTTGCAAGGGGGAGATGGCCCCTCCTACAAAAGCAGCATCACCCACCTTAACTCTTACCCAAAGTTGCTCACTGGTTTTCTCTTTGATAAAAACCCTAGGCACACTCCTATACCTAATCCTAGCAATCCAATTCCCTTTCTTTTTCATCCCCACCCTACCTTAACCTTAGGTCCGTTAATCTTAGGCCACCATAGAAAAATCAGGAAACAAATCATAAAGCATCTAAAAAGAATTTAACAACAACAACTTTTAGAGGAAGAAAAGAATGCCTACTCTGAAGTGAGGAGGTGTCCTTTTCCTTCACTTCTTCCCTTACCTTTTTACATTGCACATTGTCTCCTTGGATATCTTCTCTCTTTCTCCTAGTGTTTCATGCATGATTCCAAGCCTTTGTCATCTAGTTCTTCATTAATGTTAGTTGCTCATCTTTCAATCTTCATTGCTTTTGAGTCCTTTTCAATTTCATGCATATGAAGTTGTCTTTTCTTTCCATTCTTTTGAATCCTCTTGCTTAGATCCAAGGTTAGTTTCCCTTTGAAGTGAGATCCAAGGGAAAGTGACCTTGAATCTATTCCTTTCATGGCTTTTCATTGCCATGAGATCTTGGGTTTCATTGATTTGCTTCTTACTTTCCTTAGTATTCCTCAAGCTTTGCCTTTACTTTCGAATTGATTTTCCATTAATCTCAATGCATGATTAGTTAGGATTGATCTTAGATTATTGAATAAGATTTAGCATGTACTTTTGGGTTGTTTAAGATCAAGTAGCATGCATTGTAATAGAACACAAATTTCAGATTTGGATTACATGTATGTGCTTATTATGCTGATAGATGTTGCTTGGATTCAATGAAGTGATTTAGAATTTTTGGTTCATACTTATTTCTGGTCATTAATGATCTTAATTCTTGAATGTTTGATTTCATTATAAGTGTTTAATTAGATGCTTTCCATGTTCCATTAATTGAATGATCAAAATAGCATGCTGCTGGAATATTTGGACGGATTGTTTATGTTTAATTTCTAGCCATCTCTACTTCATGTTTGCTTGCCTGATTTTTCAATCAAGGACCCAATTAGAGTATTAGATTGCTTGGTTAATGGTTGAGTTAGATTGCATGTTTTAGGTTTCTAAATTAGTTAAGTAGATCCATTCCTACCCCATGATTCATGTGTACCATTCAATGGTCATAGGCATGATACTTGGGTAGTTCTCCTTTGATATATTTTTGAGTGATTACTTTCCTTTAGTTCTCTTGTTTAGTTGTATTTTAGTTAGATTTTGTTGTTTACTAGTTTGTATCTTAGTTAGTTTCTATTTCTTAGTTTAGGAAAGTAATTGAATTTTCACAATTGCTAAATCTCATGTTTAGAAAGTTTGGTTTAAGAAAGTTACTAAATTTCAATTTTAGGAAGTTTTCAAAATAGGAAATGTTTTTTTTTAGAAAGTTTTTAATTTAGAAATTTCTAATTTTAGAAAGTGTGTTTTTAGGAAAGTTGTTAAGTTTTGCATGTTTTAGTCTTAGCATAATTTCATCTTTCATGTGTTAATCTTCCATTTTTAGTTGAGGATAAAGATTTCACTATCTTTGGCTAGGTTGAATGACCCAAGTAAAGAGTACTAATATTACAACCATTCAACTCCTAGAGGTATCAACCTCCTCATGCGAATTACAATAACTTATTTGTATCCTTACGAGTTTAACTTAAAAATCACAACAATGGCATCGAGTGGAGAACGAATAAGTTAGTTCAATTAGGCTAGCTTGAAAAGTGAGGAAGATACATTGGTTATAAATGAGATGAGTAGGAAGTAAAGACAAAAGAATGAATAATATGATTAACTTAGAAAGGATGGAAACTTATCCTATACAATGAATATAGCATGAGAGTAGTTGGCCCAAGTCATGATGAGCTTCAATTAATTGTTATTAGAGGTGGAATAAGGAGAGTTTCCTAGGCTACATGCTTCATGCATACAGCCTATGGAAGCTTGGATTACCACTAAAGCAAGAGAGAAAACCTTTTCATGGAAATAAGGGTTGTCATATGTATGGAAGCAAAAGTGTATGGGATAGCCACCTTTTGAATGGAATAAAACTAACATGTGTAAGTGGCTCACATGCAAGGTGGTAGCTACCACATGCCATGATGGGCTGCCCTTGCTACAATGCTCCATGCATTCAGCCACTTCAATAGGAGAAAAACCAAGAGAAGAGAGGGAAACTAGAGGAAAGAAGGGAGAATCTAGAAGAAGAAAGGGTGGATAGTGGAAGAAGAAGAAGGGGAAGTGAGTGAGAGGAGATCAAAGTATAAGGGTTTTGGGCACTGAAATAATGGACAGTCTAATTAGCACTAGAAATTCCCATTATAATGATGTTGTAACTCATCACACATCCATGAATTTTTTCAAGAATCTTATTAGGTGGAGGGGCACTTGGAACATCTTTAACAAGATCATGTGTTACTTAGAAATACCTTTAATTTTGAATGAACCACTGAAAGATGCTTCCATCTTTTGCCATCCTTTGAACTAGAATTTCTATTTGATGTCTTGGTATTTCATTGCATGATAGATGATTGATGCTTAGAATGGATGAACAAGAGGGAAAATCCCAGTTGAAATAAGCCATAAAAAAGGACACATGACTATTATTCTTATAATGTCTGTAAGATGTTATTCATGAATGATTTTTGGTTGATTGTTGACATAATCAAGGTGTGTTGAATCTAAATATTCATTATATGAATAGATGCATGAAGCTATTACTAATTCAATTAGTTAAGAATTAAGAATTCCATGGAATTAGTATGAAAAAGATGCCATCTTCAAAAATGAAAATTACCCCATTTTTAAATCCCAAAGTTGCATGTCTTACCTACTATTATGTTGCTTAATATTGTTGGTAAAATTGAATTTTTCATTAACATGTTATATAATATTATAAATAGCATATGAGTAGCAAAAATTGGATAAAGGACAATAGGTTGATACAATAAGAGTAGGGCACTGTATGGCCTTCAAAGCAATTTCGTTGTTGCTAGGAAAAGAATGTACGTGGAAAATTGGAGTTAAAAAATTTTCAACTTATATAATATTATAAATAGCATATGAGCAGTGAAAATTCGATAAAGGTCCATAGGTTGCTAGAATAAGAGTAAGGCACTATATGGCCTTCAGAGCAATTTCGCTATTGTTAAGATGAGACTATAAGTGGAAAATTGGAGTTAAGTTTTTTTCAAAAACCAATGTTAATAATGAACCCTATAATGCTTAGACTATTGAAAATTTTGCACATCAAAAGAGACCATAGGATTGTACTAGAAACCATAGAGTATGGGATTGAATTGTCTAAGTGCTATCCCCTTTAAGTTTTGTCTCATTGCTTATCTTGTCATTATTTGATTCCATGTAGCACATTGATATGGTGTGTTTTGGGAGCATAAATTCCCATTGAAAAGTTTGATCTAAACTAATTCCAACCTCAGTGGGAAGAGTGTTATGATTATGCTTTAAAAGAAAATGAGTCACTTACTCAAATAGAGTGAAATTGGACCTACAATTATAGGCCCAAGCTAGGGTGAGACTTGGGCTCTAACTACTTTGTGGACTATATGTACCTTATCAAGTGAACTCCACCAATACCAGACCATGTAAAGGAGACCTTAGCACATATGCTAAGGGTGGAAATGATGAAAATATTATTAAGATTTAAGCCCTAAAGAAAGTGAGAAAATTTTCCTAAATAGCACTTATAATCTAAAGATTGGTCACTTGATGTTAAATGAGGGACAAATGCCACATGATTTGCATTGAGAAGGCTATGCTAATGCTATAGTAATTCTATGGAATGCGTACATTTATGACATGTAAATGACATATTGTTATTTGAATGCATTGTAAAGAACATGAGAAAGCTATCCCATAGTGATCCTATGGAAAAGTATTAATGATAAGAGGTAAATGGCATATGTATGCTACTTGAAATGCTATGCAAAGACATTGGACATGCTATGTTAATTCCTTATGAATGTAATTGAATGCTATGGATGGTGGCAAGTATACATCATGTTAACAAACTATGGAAATGTTGTGTAAGTCAACACACAAACACTATGATAAAGCCTTAGAAAGTTATAGTAATAGTTTTATATGCATTAGAAATTGAGGGACTTACTGTGAAACAACATAACAATGATTATACAAAAGAAAACTAAGTTAACATGGTTGATTGGACAATCATCATCTTACTTGAACTTGTACGAAGACTTGTTCATGGACACCTAGCATGTTATCTGAGGATTTGTAGATCCATTCTATGAAACTCCTTGAAGAACTAATGTTTTTGTAATAGTTTTAACTATGATTTTAGAAAGTTCCATGCCCTTAAATAGCAATACATGGTGGAACATTGATAAGAAAAACACCTAAATGCAAAGCATGGAAAAAACATGGAAAGTAATACATTGAAAAGCATTGGAGAGCAATGCATAGAAAAGGTCATGAAAAGAAATTCACAAAAGAGTTTTGAAATAAAAATGGTTGGAAAAGCTATGAAAACAAATGACATGGAATGATTATGCATCTAGAATGCTCCTAATTCAGACAATGAAATGTGAAGAGGCAATACTGCACATATTGACCTCATTTGGCACATATAGAAGAACACCTTCATCTTGAAGATGAAAGGGTTCTAAAATGGATCTTATGTGATTTGATAAGTTTGAAAGTTAGTAGTCACATCTTTGGTTTTGTTTTGTTTTTAGTTTTTTAGGGTAGCAGTTCACAAGCATTTGTAAGTCCCTAGATCACAAGGCATTTCTAAGTCCTAAGGCACTATGTTAAGAGGTATAGACTGACTCATGACCTCTGACTAGATACCTACTCTTACACAGAGTTTAATATAGGAGCAGGCTTAACAAAGTTGCTCCTAAGATAAATCTGTAACCTCATGAGGGCTAGCACAAAATACAACCATGTTCGTATCCATGGTTATCGTATTGGGAGGAAGTAGTTGCTTAGGGCAATGACAACCCCACTAATGTTGCACAGATGTCAAGATGTGATATAATGTGATTGTGGATGTGGGTTGATGCATTAGGCATTGTTGGGAGTCATATTAGAAACTATGGTAGGATGTTTATGCCACTCAATAAAATGTTAAACCAGGGTACTTTGATATAAGAGAAATTGGGGAGCTCCTAAGAGTATGCCCAGTCCATTACAATGATTTTGATGTGACTAATTTGATGATGTTTTACCACTTGACAACATTTTCACTTATATAAGTTAATCGATATAATTTAACCAAATTCATTTTTATCGAGCACTTGCATTCGTACACATGCAAAAGATTTGGTTGACGAAACCAAGAAAGAACCCAAAAGTTAAATATGCTCTTAAATGCCATGGTTTTCATGATGATAACTACTTGGCATATTTCATGAAGAATACAATTGCAAAACTTTGTACACTATATAAAATGCTTATCTGTATTAGTAGCCAGCATATATATATATATATATATATTTGTTGCCATGTTTTGAAACTGGCCTTTTTAGGGTTGTTTCAACATAGGAATTATGCTCACCCCACACCAACATTTTTTAGGTGAGTGAAGACTAAGCGTGAAGGAGTAAGGGAAAGTGAAATTAATATCTACTTGATATAGACGTAGGTTTTAAATTAGAGGGTTTAGTTAGTTTTGGTTTATTGGTAGACTCATGGATGACTGTAAACATAACATGTGTTGACAATTTAAATTTAAATTTGATGATGAATATGGACTTTTAAGATTGAATAGTTTGATTGTATGTTATGACTGGTGGTTCTTACGGCATGTTCACTCTTTAACATCCACTCATAGTTAGAATCTATCTGACTGAGTATGGAGGTTTAATAAGTGGTCCCAGGTATGGAGTGTGGATTTGTGAAGTTATTTATAGATGTTATAACTTTCAACACTTCAATTGTATAAATCTTTTCCCAAAAAATCTACTGAATTATTCATGATTTTCAAAAATAGTTTTAGAAAACTGGGTTGTCATAGATTTGGTATTATAGCTTATTCCTGCTACTCACAACTATATTCACTGATCATAAGTGTCAAGTATTAGGGAATCAAGTCTAAAAGCCTAACAATTTAGTTGAACTACAATCTTATAGGTGTTTTATCAATTTTTAGATGACTTCCAAGAGATGTAGACTAGATTTCCCACCTTTCAGAGATAGATCTACTACCATAGGATGTTGGGATCTAGGTAGATAAGACAGAGGAGATTATGAAGCTTCTACTCCAGCAAGTGACATAGCAATTACAAATCCCTAAGAGAGTAGGGGCGCCTTCAATAGAGACTAAATTAGAGGATTAGGGTCCAAGTGTGTAATGACTCCATTTTTGTAACCTTGAAATCCCATGTTGGTAATGAAAAGTTCACTTTTTGAGATAAGGGTATTTTGGTCATTTCACTCTTCACCCTGACTAGACCCATAAATTTGGTCCTTAGAATGGTACCCTTAGGTGCATCTCAGAAAAAGGAATCCAACAAGACCAGAATTACCCAAAAAGGAGTTAAAATGAGCAAGTTATGGCCCTTTGAAGTTCAAGGGCAAAATTATAATTAAATTTAAAACGAATTGGCCTGAGAAAACAGGGACCCATTTTGATACGGGCACCCCCTTCTTCCCAAACATACTACATCATCGACATTCTAGAATGTCAGTGTGTAGGGGGGAAACCACCCCCATTCTGGAGGTTTCTCCACTGCCATTCCATGGCGGTGGAAACCCCTTACAGAACCCTCCTTAAGCTCTATAAATAGAGCCCTTTAGCGCCTCCAATGGCAGCCCAAAATCCTGGGAAAAACCAGTATTGGAGTTGCAGGCGAGAGGAGAAACCGTGAAAAATACCCAAGCACGAACTAGGTACACCTTAAACAACTCCAAACCCATCTCCCCCTCAGTCTTAGGTTGAATGTCCCTAAGTTTTTGCATGAGAAACAATGCGAAATAGGGCTCTAGGGAACCACAACAGACCTAGGGCAGGTGCATGGGGCGTTCTAGTTCCACAGGATCAAACCAGGACATCCTAAGGATGCCCAGGTCACCACAGAACCAAAATGTACCTAGTGCGTTAAAGGGAAACCGACAGGCGCATTCGTGGACGCACCTGCAAACGAGAAAAGGGGTGGAGGCCCAGTGTATCGGCGGATGCGGGATGCGTTAGCGTACCAAGCGCCCGCCTCATGCGAGCCTGGAACGGTGACACCGGGCATTCTGCGTAAGCAGAACGTGCAGCCTGATGACACCTGGGAGCGATGACACAGGGCCCGTTTTGGGCCTTCTATGTATGCTTAACACTAAAATACCCATAACTTGAGTTCTATGACTCCAATTGAGGCGCTGCGAGAGGCGTTGTGTCCGTATTGACGGCGCGGACACACCCAAATCATAAAATACCTAATCAAGCCCCTATCTAAGGCTAGCATGACCCTTAAACCATGATAGTGGCGCGAGGCCACTAAACCTTTGCAAACCTGACTATACCAAGGCCCAGTTAGGGACCTTAGGAGGCCCTTAGGCATGGAAATGAACCCTTAATGCCTAAGTAGTGAGGTAAATGATTCTAAAACATATAGAAATAGGCCAAGCTAACCTTTTTCCCCTAAATCATGTCCAGGAACGTACAAGGACAAGGGGACTAGCGCGATCAAACCAACCTCTACCACTATAGGTGGAAAGGGTACCATGCTAAAAAGCCTTATCCTCACTTCAATTGCTGTGGTAAACGAGGACTACCACTAGAGGTGTCACAGCACCCGTCGAAGTGTCATATGCCCCGTGGAGGCTATGACCGAGAGTCCCTAGGTAGCCGGGGACCACATGGCACTGAGGTCGTGGGCATAGTGTGCCCTATGTTTTTGAGGATTTACTTGCATGCATATGGCATGACATGCGTATGGTCGACCATAGATCCATGAGTTGGATTCAGTTGAGCATCTTATGCATATCATAGTATATGTTTATGATATTTATATTACTTTTGACTTAGATTATGCGATTCTTTAAGTCGTTAGTATTCTATTTTGACAATGGCTTTTAATATTGATATTGAACATGAGTGTCCAAACATGCACATGGTTTAAAAAACATATGGTTTAAAACATAGCATGCATTGTAAAACTAGTAGTGATAGACTCCTATTGAGTATAGTGTATACTCACCCAATCCTTAATATTTTTCAGATACAAGTAAACACTTAAGGACAGGATACACCCATGACAGAGAACATCCAAATTAAGTACAAGTAAGTAAACCCCTACCTTATCTTTTAGTGAATGTTACTTGATTGTAGTTACTCTCTATAGCTGGGGCTGTGACTAACACTTTCTTGGGAATAGAGTTGATTTAAAACTATGCCATGGCTATATGATTTGAAAATGTGTTTTAACACTCGGGGTTTTATACGAAAGATTGCTTTCCAAAATAAAAGATTTTCATGCATTTCATATTTCTAAAGCGAGAGATCTCGCCTTTTTATGAAATTTGCATCATATGAAACCCGGGTCGTCACAAAGTAGGGCCTACCTATTGGAGAGATTTAGGAGGATTACTCCTAAGTTCTCAAGTACGAATGGACCAGAGGTAGCAAAGGCTTGGCTATATGATGTGGGTAGGATTTTGCAATGATGGCTATACCAACAAAGCAATAGCTGGGGTGACCACTTTTGTCTTGACAAGAGAGGCTACGATGTGGCAGCCTACTATCTAGAGGAACTACTTTGAAGGCGTAGCGTGGGCCATTTTTAAGATCATCTTTACAAAGAGATTCTTTTCTCCTCTAGTGTAGGAGAAGATGGATTTGGAGTTCATGGGTCCAGGGCACTATGATTGTAGCTCATTACCAAGAAAAGTTTGCACATCTATGAAGATTTGCACTAGATATCTATATTTTCAAACAAAAGGCATCGTAGAGCTCATTAGGAGTTGAACAATAATTTAAAGTGCTGGATACTTACGTCCAAACCAGCCACAATGGAACTGGCTTGCATATTAGAGAGAGTTACGAGACCCTTGGAGGGATGGGAGTAGGTTCAGTCGTATTACTCCAAGGATAATTGTGAGTCAGAAAAAGAAGTTCATTGTGAGCAAGGCAGTTACATGGCCTACAAAGTTGTCGACTACATAGTTCAAGAGGTGATAGGGGGTCTAGTAGAAGTGCCAGACATGCCAGCACTTCCACTACGACAAACTTTGTTATGTTGCTACTTGTAGATGCTTTAAGTATGGCAAGCAACGCCATCATATCAAGATTTCTCATAGAGCCAGAGGTGGCTGCCTCCATAATAGCACACAATCCTTAGGGGCCAAGGGAGTGTCTTTATGATTACCATGGATTAGACCTATACCTCTAGTGCTATAGTGAAAGTTACTCTCTTGATTTATGATAGACATGCTCATGTTTTGATTGGCGCAAGTTCTAAACATTCTTTTATATCTAGCATTTTACTTCTACCACAACATTTGTACTATTAAACTAGGTTTTCACTTACATATTAGCATGCTAGTCGGTGAGTCATTGGCTAGATGGGAGTTTTAATAGGATGCCACTACAGTTATGGTAGATAGGAGGCTCAATGCTAATTTGATCATCCTGAAGATGACTAACTTCAATGTCATCCTAGGTATGGACTAGTAGATGGAACATGGCATGATTATGGATTGTAGGAGGAAGAGTGTGATGCTTTATAGGATAGGCACAGAGTCCTTTGTATTTCCTAGACGACTTGACACATCTAGTGTTAGGATCATATCTGCTATACAAGCAAGATGCTTAGTCATGCATGTTTGTTAAGCGTGCTTGGCCAATGTGCTGGCTCATGAGAAGGATCCTAGACCCTAGATAGAGGAGATTGAGGTAGTGTGGGACTTTTATGATGCATTTTTTAAGGAGTTTCCTAGTTTAACAACAAGGCAAGAGATGGAATTTTTTATTGACCTATTGCATGGAGTAGCTCCCTTTTATAAGGCTCCATATCGCATGGCACCTGCAGAGCTAAAGGAGTTCAAGAATCAGCTTCAAGAGTTACTAGATAAGGGCTTTATATGCTAAGTGTTTTTCCATGGGGTGCCTTGGTGCTATTTGTAAAGAATAATGATGGTTCCCAATGGCTTTGTATTGACTACCAGCAATGGAAGAGGGTGATAGTGAAGAACAAGTACCCTTGCTTGCACTTATGACTTCTTTGACTAGTTATAGTCACCCTAAGTGTTCTCCAAGGTCGATTTGAATTGGATACCATCAGCTTTAGATATGGGACAAGGATGTATCCAAGAATACATTTCAAACTTGTTATAGACACAAGGAGTTCGTAGCGATGCCATTCAGGGTGATGAATGTGTCTACAACCTTAACGGACTTGATGAATTAGGTGTTTAGGAATTATCTTAACAAGTTCAGTGTCATGCATGTCAATGATATCCTTATATACTCCACTAGTGTAGAGGAGCATCGAGAGCCCTTGAGGATAGTGTTAAGCATTTTGCAAGCTCATTAGCTGGATACTAAGTTCTCAAAGTATGAATTTTGGTTAGATGAGGTCCATTTCTTTGTTCCTATCAAATCCAACAATGCCATTTCTATAGATTCGATGAAGGTTGAAGTGGTTTACCAGTGGGAGCAGTTTACTTAGTTGGAAAACTATTATAGACAATTCATCAAAGGTTTTTCCTATATTGCTATGCATTAGTAATTGAGGGACTTAATGTGAAACAACATAACAATGATTACATAAGTAAAAATTAAGTTAACATGGCTGATTCAACAATCATCATCTCACTTGAATGTGAACTAAAAACTTGTTCATGGACACCTTACATGTTAGCTAGGGATCGATATATCCATTATATGAAACTTCTTGAAGAACTAATGTTTACATAATAGTTTTGAGTATGATTTCAGATAGTTCCATGCCCTTACAAAGTAATACACGGGGGAACATTGAAAGCAAAATGCTGAAAAGTAGTGCATAGAAAAATAGTGAAAAGCAGTGCATAAAAAAGAACTAAAAAGTAATGCTTAGAAAAATTCATGAATTCTCTTGATACAGATAATGAAATGTCAATACACCACATATTGATATCATCTGTCATGGTCAAAAGAACACCTTCATCTCAAAGAAGACATGGTTCTAAAATGGATCTTATATTATTTCACAGATATGAAAATGAGTAGTAGTATCTCTTGTTTTATTCCATTGTCAGTTTTGTGGGGTAACTATTCATAGGCTGTTAGTCCCTAGCTCACAGGGCATTTGTAAGTCCTAGGGCACTATGCTAAGAGGTACATAATGGCCCTGACCTCTAATAAGATACCTACTCTTATGTATGGTTTGATATAGGAGTAAGCTTGACAGAGCTACTCTTAGGATAAATCGATAATCCCATGAGGGATGTCTCTAAATCAAATAGTGTTGATATCCATGACTATTGCAATGGGTGGTAGTAGTTGCTTAGGGTAGTGGAAGCCCCTCTAACATTGCATAGATGTCTAGCTATGATATGATGTGATTGTGGATGGGGGATGATGCATCAATCATTCTTGAGTATTAGACTAGAGCCTGTAGCAAGATGGTTATACTACTCGGCAGATAGTTAGTACTTTATATGCTACCAACTAATAAGTTGAGCCAGGTTATACCAATATAACAGAAAATGGGGAGCTCTTAGGAGTATACCTAGTCTGTTACATTGATTTGATAATACCAACTTGATGATGTTCTATTGATTAATAGCATTTCAATAGATATAATTTAATTCATACACTTTAAACAAATTTGTTTTTATTAGGAACTTGCATTCATACACATGCAAAAGCAAGTTAAAAATACTCTTCAATGCCATAATTTTCATGATGCTAAATGCTTAGGAGATTTCATGAAGAATAGTTCACTATATAAAATACTTACTGTATCAACTAACCTCATATATCTACGTGTACTTGCTATCATGTTTTGAAACTACCCTCTTTAGAGTTATTTCAATTGAGTGATTGTGCTCAACCACCACCACCATTTTTTAGGTGAGAGTTCATGAAGACTAAGTACCATGGGGAAAGAGAAAGAAAGACTGGCATCTATCCAATATAGATATAATTTTTAGTCAGAGGGCTCACTTAGGTTTTGGTTTGCTAGTAGACTTATGGATGATTCTAAACACAATTTGTGTTGACAATTTAAATTTGAATGGGATGATATGTATGGACTTTTAAGATTGAATGTTTTGATGGGAGATTTAGTTGTGACCCGTAGATCTTGCAGCATGCTCACTTTTTAGTGCATACTCATATTTATAATCTATTTGACTAAGTATGCAAGTTTAATAGGTTTCTAAACTTCAATTGCACAAATATTTTCCTAAGAATTTCACTGCACTATTCATGATTTGTAAAAAATTGTTTTACAAAACTGGGATGTCACATCCATCCCCAAACTTATTTAAATATTATTTTCAGTGTTTACAAATAGATATTGCGGGAAAATAAAATATTAAAAATCAGGGGGGTAGGAGCAAGTATATCTATATGCCAATTAGGGTGAGAAGAAGTGTACATTATCTCTGATGTGAACAATTGAATGCAAAATAATGTATAATGAATACTAGTGCACACTATATGACTATGCCAATGCTAGATGAACTAATTTAACCAAATCTTAACTCTAAGTATGAAGAAGCCTCTAGTAGAACTCACTCCACTTCAAAATTTCATGGTAGTGGATATACATTCTCCACTCTTTAACTTGTGGAGTCAACAGCATGATAGACTCATGGACTACCATGATTCTAAACTTCTTGGGAACAACTCAAGATGAATTGTCACAAGACCTATCATATTGGGGGAAACATTGTCAACGATAATATTTCACCCTGTTTTAATGATAGTACTATTTTCTTTAAGAGCTTCCCCTAGCTAAGCTAGGCTACTTTCCTAATGAAACTAATATAGCATAAATTAGGGAGTGGTCTCTCCTCTCTTAAATGTTCCTGCATGCTAGGGTTAAGCTACTTCAACATCTCTTGAAAAAGTAATTCATTGTCCACTTAACATAGAGAAATGGTGGGTCTAATACCCTGTTCATCCTCAATGCTCTATCAACTGCATGTTCCCCAATCACATGTGATATAGTGGGAAACCCAGGATCTCTATACTTTGGTGAGGTGTTGTGTTGAATTATTGATCTTACTAACTTGACAAAAAAGCTTTCTTTTGCACATTACACTGTTGCTTTTGTATACAAAGATCTTTCAAAATTTTGGCTAAGAGGATATTTTCTTAATGGCATTGACTAATGGGATATTAATATTAACCTATTTAAACACAACCATTATCTCATTAAAGTTTCCACCATTGTTTTAGCATGATAAGTCTTTGATGATAAAGAGCCTTGGAAATATAGAATGCTTTAGGAAGAGGCTCAAAGGTAGAGGTAAATGCTTGACACTTCTCTATATCCTTTTGAGTTTTTATACGCTTTTCTTTGTCTTTTCTTATTGAGGAATCTTTAGTCAAGCCTACCTAATTATGGGTCTTCTTACTACTCCTAAGTATGGTAATAGATTTGGCCTATTGATGAAACATTTTATTGTTTAATGAATTGCCAATCTCAAACTACCCCTTAGGGTTTGGTATTGGTAGACTAGGGAATTTGTCCTTTTCCCTCTCACTTAAATTCATAGAAAGTTGACCATTAGGTATTCCAAATTCATGATAGATTGGGAATTGGCGTGCAAAGTTTTCTTTTTATCATTTTGGAATCACAATGTACTTTGAACAAACAAATTTAGGGTATCCTCAATAAGCAATTTCCTTCGTTGTTGTGGAAACTATTGATGAGATTATTGTTGTTGTGGCATTGAGGTATGAGGATAAGGCTCAGGAGCGGTCCCTTGATGGTTATTCTTTGACCAAGAAAAATTGGGATGACTAGCTCATCTCAAATTGTAGGTCTCATAATATCGCTTATTGTTAAAACATAATGCATTCACTACATTCACTTGCTCTTAGAAGTATTTAGGGGAAGCATAGCTTCATAGGCATGAAATAGTATGTTGGATTAGAATATATTGAACAAACATTTAACTGAGGTTGCATAACAGATCCATTAGCCTACATAAATGATGTAACCTTTGTGAAGACTATATATCACATTAAATTAATGGACTAACATTTTTATTTTACTATACAAATCTAGAGTGGTCCATATTTCATACAAACTTCCCATCTTTGGATGTAGTGAATTTCTTTTCACCCTTATAGAGTAATCCCATTGCTAGGAATTTCCAAATAATGTCTCAAAGAACTTCCAAATCTCCATATCACTCTTTGTCATTAATGCCCCACCATTTGTGCCATCTATCTTGCATTGATTTTGTGCTGTCAAATCTTCAAGGAAATATTGCTCATGTTACCAGTTCTCAAAGTCGTGTTAAGGGCATTTGAGTAATAAATCCTTTCACCTTTCCTAACATTTGTAAAATCATCACCCTATTTTTATCCAAAGTTAATTATTTCATTTCTAATGGCATTGGTTTTGTAAATAGGGAAAACTTTATTGGATAATTGTTCTCAAGATGTGATGGAACCTACCACTAAAGACTTTAGCAATGCCTTCACTCTATCCCTTCAAGAGAAGGTGAATAGCCATAATCAAATTGATTCATTTGAGAAATTGGGGTATTTGAATGAGGCACAAATGTTAAGAAATTCTTTAACATGGTGATAAGGGTTCTCTTTGTCTAAACTATAGAATATATACAAAAGTTGGATAACTCCAAGCTTTAACATGAAATGTTAAGTGGTAGTTGCAGGACCATGAGTTAAATTGAACCAAAGTAGAATAGTCTCTAAGTGGCTTCACTTCCCCTACTTTGTTTACCATTTCTAATGGAGGGTTACTTCGGTCAACTTGATTTCTTAACCCATTCCTAGTGGTTCTTTCAACCTTAGGATGTATGAGTACTAAAGCTGGGTTCAAATGTCAATTTTTTTGCATACAATAATGTGTGGTGCAATGGATTCAACTTGGTATACAATGAAAGATATTTTTAAGATCAACAAAGAAAGAGTGTTCTCTTCTTCTCTTCTTTTTTTTCCTCATAATAGATTGGGGAAACCAAAATTAAATGATGCAGCCTATACATAAAAATGATATGCATCCAACCCAAACAAAATAAATCTATCCCTATGGTAGACAAGTTGAAACTTTCATTAATCTTTAATTTCTATAAGGAGGTACCTTTTACATTGTACAAACCTATATTGCTCCTCTCTTTCAAACTTGTCTCACTACTTCCCTGTTATATCCTAACTAAATTAATTGCATCACACCCTTTTTAGTTTGTCATAGGTAGTTTGAATACCACGCAATCAATTAACTCAAAGCCGTTTGAGTATTAATAATCAGCCTACCTCTGAGTGGATCTTTTAAGTTCATGGGCTGCTATAAATCTCTTCTAATATATTTTAAATAAACATATAGTAAGGTCTACATCAGGTGATGATTAACCTATGGGGGCCAAGAGGTGGTGATGAAATCCACCCCTAATCTTGCAGAGGTTATTGCTCTTACTAATTAATCAAGCATTCCCATGACAATTTGATCAATCATATATTGCCTCAAAGTAATAAAATGTCGTAAAAATATACAAAAAAGTAATAAACTAATGCAACTATCTATATGCTACTTGACAAAGGGTCCATTCCTCAGCAGACAAGACACTATAACCAAGACAACCTACGTCTATTAGTTATATCTAAGCTTAGGCTATCCCTTGTTCAATAAGTGCCAATAAAGCAAACTCATAATTAAAATTCAACAATTAAATTATGAAATGCACACTATGATTTTAACTACCATCCAACAATACAAACTAATTTAACATGAAAACCCTAATCTAAGAAATGTAAGGAGTTAGGATGCTTACAAGTAGATCACCAATAAAATCTTCTTATATAAGGGTGAAATTATGTACAAATCACCCCCACTTCTAATTTAGGACGATTCACCCTTAACATGTATAATTACATCTCCTATTTTCAAAATGAATCATGATTTAAATAAAATATAGTGGCATTCTCACTATAATTCACTAAAAAAAAAATGTAAACTATCCTAATTTAATGATCCTCCAAATTCTTCACTTAATTCATGTAAAAATAAAAATATTATCATGAGTATTAAAAAATTACAAGGATTATGCAAAAATGCACCTATAAATGCATCCAATCCTAACTATGACTAGTGGTAAACTAATTCAACCAGTATTTCATCTAAAATTCTGTTGCTAGTTCCCAACAACGATGCCAAAAAGCATGATGTGCTTTAAAGAAATCAAAAATCATATGGCTCTGTTGTAATATAACACGTGCAAGTACAAGTCAATCCACGAGGAGTTAATTTATGGATTTGGAATTTCAACTAAAATCTATATTAAATTACTTTTCCCTAGCCAATGAATTTGAGCAAATAAATCAAATAAACTTAAAAACTCCAAAAGAGATAAAATTAATCAAACTTATAAATCTAGGGTTTAGAATCAACCACACTAAATCACATACATTCAAATTTAAGAAATTTTAGATTTTTACACTACTCATCTTAAGAAAACCTCAATGAATTTGAAACACAAAAATATCACAGTTACAATCCTAATTTCTATATTTTCTCAATCTTAGGATTTTGTCTATTATAGTATATTATTTATTGTATAACTTCCCTTTTTAGGAACAAACGTTTAACTGAGGCTGCATAGAGTATCCATTAGCCTACATAAAAGATGTAACCTTTGTGCAAGACTATATATCATATTAAATTAATGGGTTAACATGTCTACTTGACTATACAAATCTAGAGTGGTCCATATTTCATACAAACTTCCCTTCTTCGGAGGCAGTGAATTTCTTTTCACCCTTATAATGTAATCTATTGCTAGGAATTTCCAAATAATGATGCAAAGAAATTCCAAATCTCCATATCACTCTTTGTTAATAATGCCCCACTATTTGTGGCCTCTATCATGCATTGATTTTGTGGTGTCAAATCTTCAAGGAAATTTTGCACATGTTACCACTTCTCAAAGTCATGTTAAGGGCATTTGAGTAATAAATCCTTTCACCTTTCCTAACATTTGTAAAATGCTCACCCTATTTTTATCCAAAGTTAATTATTTCATTTCTAATAGAAGGTTTTGTAAATAGAGAAACTTTATGTAGAAATTTCTTGGATAATTGTCCTCAAGATGTGATGGAACCTACCACTAAAGGCTTTAGCCATGCCTTCACTCTATCCCTTGAAGAGAAGGTGGATAGTCGTAATCAAATTGATTCATTTGAGAAATTGGGGTATTTGAATGAGGCACAAATGTTAAGAAATTACTTAACATGGTGATAAGGGTTCTCTTTGTCTAAACTATAGAATATATGCAATAGTTGGATATCTCCAAGCTTTAACTTGA
This sequence comes from Warburgia ugandensis, assembly GCA_035236585.1. NCBI lineage: Eukaryota > Viridiplantae > Streptophyta > Magnoliopsida > Canellales > Canellaceae > Warburgia > Warburgia ugandensis. Next base: position 48,718,582 of record CP141133.1, on the reverse strand, counting down.
AATGCTATGTGGTAGTTGTAGGACCATGAGTTAAATTGAACCAAAGTAGAATAGTCTCTAAGTGGCTTCACTTGCACTACTTTGTTTACCATTTCTAATGGAGGGCTACTTCAATCAACTTGATTTCTTAACCCATTCCTAGTGGTTCTTTCAACCTTAGGATGTATGAGTACTAAAGCTGGGTTCAAACATCAATTGTTGTGCAAACACTAATGTGCGGTGCAATGGAGTCAGCTTTGTATACAAAGAAAGATATGTTTTAGATACAAAAAGAAAGAGTGTTATCTTCTTCTCTTCTTTTTTTTCCCTCATAATAGAATGGGGAAACCAAAATTAAATGATGCAACCTATATGTAAAAATGATATGCATCCATAGGATACACAATAAATCTATCCCTATGGTAGAGAAGTTGAAACTTTTATTAATCTTTAATTTCTATAAGGAGGTAGCTTTTACATTGTACTAACCTAAATTGCACCTCTCTTTCAGACTTGGCTTACTACTTCCTTATTAGATCGTAACTAAATTAACCGCATCACACCCTTTTTAGTTTGCCATAGGTAGTTTGAATCATCAAGTGTGTTGGCACAGCTAGCCATTTAAATACCATGCAATCAATTAACTCGATGCCATTGGAGAAACAATAATTAGCCTCCTTTCGAGTGGATCTTTTGTGCTCATGGGCTGCTATAGATCTCTTCTAATATATTTTAAATTAACTTATAGAAAGTTAAGGTGTGCATCAGGCGATGATTAACCTAGGAGGGCCAAGAGGTGATGATGAAATCCACCCCTAATCTTGTAGAGGTTATTGCCCTTACTAATTAATCTGGCATTCCCATGACAATTTGATCAATCATATATTGCCTTAAAGTAAAAAACATGTCGTAAAAATGTAAGAAAAAGTAATAAACTAATGCAACTATCTATATGCTACTTAACAAAGGGTCCATGCCTCAATAGACAAGACATTATAACCAAGATAACCTATGTCTATTAGTTACATCTAAGCTTAGGCTATCCCTTGTTCAATAAGTGCCAATAATGCAAACTCATAATTAAAATGCAACAATTAAATTATGAAATTCACACTATGATGTTAATTACCATCCAACAAAGCAAACTAATTTAACCTGAAAACCCTAATCTAAGAAATGTAAAGAGATAGGATGCTTATAAGTAGGTCATGGATAAAATCTTCTTATATAAGGGTGAAATCATGTAAAAATTACCCCCACTTCTAACTTTGGATGATTCACCCTTAACATGTATTATTACATCTCTTATTTTTAAAATGGATCACGATTTAAATAAAATGTAGTGGCATCCTAACTATAGTTCACTAAAAAGAAAAATGTAAACTTTCCTAATTTAATGCTCCTCCAAATTCTTCATTAAATTCATACAAAAATAAAAATATTATCTTAAGTATTAAAAAATTACAAGAACTATGCAAAAATGCACCTATAAATGCGTCCAATCCCAACCACGACTAGCGGTAAACTAATTCAACCAATATTTCATCTAAAATTGTGTTGCTAGTTCTCAACAATGATACCAAAAGCATGATGTGTTTTAAAGAAATTAGAAAGCATATAGGTCTGTTGTAGTATAGCGAGTGCAAGTACAAGTCAATCCACAAGGACTTAATTTATGGATTTGGAATTACAACTAAAATCTTTTTTACATTACATTTCCCTAGCCAATGAATTTATGCAAATAAATCAAATAAACTTAAAAACACCAAAAGAGATAAAATTAATCTAACTTATAAATCTAGGGTCTAGAATCTACCGCACTAAATCACATACATTCAAATTTAAGAAATTTAGATTTTTACACTACTCATCTTAATAAAACCTCAAAGAATTAGAAACACAAAAAATATCATAGTTACAATCCTAATTTTTGTATTTTCTCAATCCTAGGATTTTTTCTATTATAGTATATTATTTATTGTATAACATGTCTTTTTAGGTTCCAATGTTTAACTGAGGTTGCATAAAGGATCCATTAGCCTACATAAATGATGTAACCCTTGTGCAAGACTATATATCATATTAAATTAATGGGCTAATATGTCTATTTTACTATACAAATCTAGAGTGGTCCATATTTCATACAAACTTTCCTTCTTTGGATGTAGTGAATTTCTTTTCACCCTCCCATTGCTAGGAATTTGCAAATAATGTCTCAAAGAAATTCCAAATCTCCATATCACTCTTTGTCATCAATGCCCCACCATTTGTGGCATCTATCATGCATTGATTTTGTGGTGTCAAATCTTCAAGGAAATATTGCACATGTTACCACTTCTCAAAGTCATGTTAAGGGCATTTGAGTAATAAATCATTTCACCTTTCCTAACATTTGTAAAATCTCATCATTTTTTTATCCAAAGTTAATTATTTCATTTCTAATGGAGTTGGTTTTGTAAATAGGGAAAATTTATTTAGAAATTTCTTGGATAATTGTTCTCAAGATGTGATGGAACCTACCACTAAAGACTTTAGCCATGCCTTCACTTTATCTTTTCAAGAGAAGGTGAATAGCCATAATCAAAATGATTCATTTGAGAAATTATGGTATTTGAATGAGGCACAAATGTTAAGAAATTCCTTAACATAATGATAAGGGTTCTCTTTCTCTAAACTATAGAATATATGCAAAAGTTTGATAACTCCAAGCTTTAACTTGAAATGTTATGTGGTAGTTGAAGGACCATGACTTAAATTGAACCAAAGTAGAATAGCCTCTAAGTGCCTTCACTTCCACTACATTGTTTACCATCTCTGATGGAGGGTTACTTCGATCAACATGATTTCTTAACCCATTCCTAGTGGTTATTTCAACCTTAGGATCTATGAGTACTCAAGTTGGGTTCAAACATCAATTGTTGTGCAAACACTATTGTGTGGTGCAATGGAGTCAACTTTGTATGCAATGAAAGATATCTTTTAGATGCAAAAAGAAAGAGTGATCTCTTCTTCTCTTCTTTTGTAGACATGTTGAAACTTTTATTAATCTTTAATTTCTGTAAGGAGGTAGCTTTTACATTATACTAACCTAAATTGCTCCTCTCTTTCAAACTTGTCTTACTACTTCCTTGTTAGATCCTAACTAAATTAATTGCATCACACCCTTCTTAGTTTGACATAGGTAGTTTGAATCATCAAATGTGTTGTCACAGCTAGCCATTTAAATACCGCGCAATCAATTAAGTCGACGCCATTGGAGTAATAATAAATAGCCTCCTTCTGGGTGGATCTTTTAAGTTCATGGGCCATTATAGATCTCTTCTAATATATTTTAAATTAACTTATAGAAAGTTAAGGTGTGCATCACGTGAAGATTAATCCAGGGGGCCTAAGAGGTGGTGATGAAATCCACCCTTAATCTTGTAGAGGTTATTGCCTATACTAATTAATCTAGCATTCCCATGACAATTTGATCAATTGTATATTGCCTCAAAGTAATAAATATGTCATAAAAATGTAACAAAAAGGTAATAAACTAATGTAGCTATCTATATGCTACTTAACAAAGGGTCCATGCCTCAGCCGACAAGACACTATAACCAAGATAACCTATGTCTATTAGTTAAAGCTAAGCTTAGGCTATCCCTTGTTCAATAAGTGCCAATAATGCAACTCATAATTAAAATGCAACAATTAAATTATGAAATGCACACTATGATGTTAACTACCATCCAACAATGCAAACTAATTTAACATGAAAACCCTAATCTAAGAAATGTGAGTTAGGATACTTACAAGCAAGTCATTGATAAAATCTTCTTATATAAGGGTGAAATCATGTACAAATCACTCCCACTTCTAACTTAGGATGATTCACCCTTAACATGTATTATTACATCTCTTATTTTTAAAATGAGTCATGATTTAAATAAAATATAGTGGCATCCTCACTATAATTTACTAAAAAAAAATGTAAACTATCCTAATTTAATGCTCCTCCAAATTCTTCATTAAATTCATACAAAATAAAAATATTATCATGAGTATTAAAAAATTTCAATAATTATGCAAAAATGCACCTAAAAATGCATCCAATCCTAACTACGACTAGTGGTAAACTAATTCAACCAATATTTCATCTAAAATTCTATTGCTATTTCCCAACAACAATTGCAAAAGCATGATGTGTTTTAAAGAAATTAGAAAACATATAGGTATGTTGTAGTATAGCATGTGCAAGTACAAGTCAATCCACAAGGACTTAATTTATGGATTTGGAATTTTGACTAAAATATATATTAGTTTACTTTTCCCTAGCTAATGAATTTAAGCAAATAAATCAAATAAACTTATAAACACCAAAAGAGTTAAACTTAACCTAACTTATAAATCTAGGGTTTAGAATCTACCACCCTAAATCACATACATTCAAATTTAAGAAATTTTAGATTTTTACACTACTCATCTTAACAAAACCTCAATGAATTAGAAAGATAAAAAGTATCATAATTACAATCCTAATTTTTGTATTTTCTCAATCCTAGGATTTTGTCTATTATAGTATATTATTTATTGTATAACTTGTCTTTATAGGGCTCAAATTTTCTAGGATTCTCTACGCTAAATTTATTAACCAACATATTTAGGTTCTACCTTTATGAGACACATGATACTTTCTATGAAAAGAATGCTAACTATATAAGTTAGCTTGCTAATCCTAAATTGATATTAAAGCACTTTGAATGTATAAAATAGACTTAACATGAATATACACTACCCTAATGTGGTTTCATCCTAGCGCTAGGGTGAAATCTAGCCTAACATATTTAATACTATACTAAATATTATATCCATTTAACTTATTCTAAGCACGCTACTAACTATTAGTCTAAACTATACTAATGCTAACTAATAATAGCAAATAACAATGGCTACAACTAATGGAAAACTAAAATATCAAATATCAAAAGCTAAAACAATTAATAAAATAGATGACAACTAATGGAAAGAAATGATCAATTTCATTATCTCAAATTCAAAGAAATACAAGGATGTAGTACATGAATGAAACAAAAATAAAGGTAAACTAAAATGCCCCATGAAAGGAGGCATACTACCAAAGTCTTCCATTCCATCACTCAATAGGGTCGCCAATGGACTCACTCCAACTCATGCTACCACCTTCAAACATTAACTAAATAGTGCCTTATACTTGTTGTAACACACAACAAAGCACATGGGATACGAGAGAGGTGACGGGGCAGGTGTGCATTGGAGATCAATAGAAATGGGAGATGGGATGTTGTGTGGTTACAAGAAATGAGAGAGCGGATGGGTGATGCATTGAAATCAAAGAAAGAGGGATCAATGGAGATATATATGTTGATGTGAAAATATGGAAGGTGAATCTCATGCACAACCTCCCTCTACATACTATCTTCCTCATTAGCTGCTTGTAAAGGACAAGCAACTTCCAAGCATCCAACATTAAGCCACCCTCTTTAAGATTGAGAGCTACTTGAAAAGGACAAACAAGCAGCTCTTTTCATCCTTCGTATTTCAACATGGAAAGCATTAAGGGAATGGTTTTAAATGCAAAGACTTAGTGGGGAGAAAGGATGGTATGTTGAAATAGAAAAAAGGAAATGGGGCTTGTTCATTGAATGAATATGAATGGAAGAGAGAGGGATGAAAGTGGTAAAGAGATAAAAGGTGGGATGCTTGGTATTATTGTATGGGTGAAAGAAAAGAAGAGGGTTGGCATGTGTGGATGGGAAAAGGAGATAGGGCATTGTGTGCTAGTGGAAAATGAGAGAGTTAAGTGATAGGGAAAAGGGAAGAGTCATTGGATTATAGAGGAGAAGATAATGATGGATGGCTAGGATGAGGTTGATCTCCTTGGATGCCTCTCCTCCTCCTTAGGATATGATCATGTATGGCATGGGGATAGAGAGAAATCTTTTACTTTTCCTCACTTTGTTCTCTTAGTACTATGTTGTGGCTCTAAGGGAGAAGTGTTGAATGTATCACACCACTCCTTTTATTCTTACTCCATGTTGAATTACTAGTGGATGTAAGGTTGGATGGAATTTTCCTTCCAAGATATTTCCACTTTTCCTCTTTCTTATCTTATCAACTTCACGTGGAGTGCTAGGAGGAATGTATCTTACATTGGATTTTCTTTTATATTCATCTCACATTGAAACCCTAAGGAATGGAGGCTAGGGTTGTCCTTTTCTTCTTTATACTCTTTCTTCTCCCTCGAATCATGCTTGCCTTAGGTTGGATGGCTAGGATTTCTTTTCAATTTCCCTACCATGAACACATTTTTGAGCTTCCGCTTTCCTTCCTTAGCAAAACACATGTATTTCCCCCTGATTCTCCCCTCATCCCACATTTTATTTCCTATCCAATAGCATGCTTTGCTCCACCTATTTTTCCTCCACAAAATCACATTTTTGGCTTGGTTAAAATTATGTGGAGTTCCTTAAATAATGGTTTTCAGCCCACCAAAAGCATGGTACATTCTCATTGATCCACCCTAGCATTCCCTCATGTCAGAATCTTCTTATTGGAACCTCCTAGGGTAGCCCTAATTTAGGATAGATCTCAACCACAGGTTTTCAAAAATTCTGGGAAAATGCAACCTATAGATTTCCCATAAATGTCATTCTTCACTATGCATTTTTCTTCCTACTATTTCAACTTGAAATTCTCATGTAATAATTTGTTTTGAATGGTGTGCCACATCCTTCTTTGTGGAAAACATCTAGTTCTATAGTGGGTCCCTTTTTGGAGTTACGTGAGAGAGTAAAAGAGAGAGTTTAGTCTTCATTTGGGGCCAGTCTTTGAGTAGTTGGACTTCCATAAAATTCCATACATGTGCTTCCTTGCATAACATTCTAGCTTCTCTTTGAAGCTCCCAAAGGTGATTGTTTTGTGTGCATGTGTGCATGAGAAGTTGGCCACCTTATCTTTCAATAATGACAACCTCTTTAGTACAGATAAGGTTAGTAGAGGATCTAGGGTTTCTAATAGTTCTATAATTGATAATGGCACTCCCATAGCATTCTGAACTTCTTGACTTCTTAGTTCTTATCATGTGGGTCCATGACAATGCTTGAATGGTAGGGTAGCTCTTGCCAAAAGTTTGCACTTTTCTATATTATACTATAATCCTACAAAATGCAAAATAAACCCTATATATATCACAAGTTTTTTTCATGTATAGAATATGTTAAAATCTATCATACATATTACTCTATAAATTTATTTATAAGCGTTTAATTTTATATAAAAGGTTCTCAATTAATAGTCCATGTGTTATAAATTATAGTTCATTATCATATGATTTTTCTAGAATTCACAAAGCATGCATTTTTAAACTAATGATTCAAAAGTTTGATATTTTCCAGAGTAAGTATGTAAATAATCATAATTTTTTAGGATTTAATTACTAGTTTTACTTTTTCTATGGGTGTTGAGAAGATGATTCAATGACCAATATCAAGTAAAAGAAGATTTGATAATTAATATCAAAGGGAACCAGAGACCTAAATTGAAAAGCTCAATCAAGATTCAAGATCATACTAAGGCAAGCAAGTGATCAATGGGAAGATCCAAAGGTGACTAAAATGGGCCCTACAAACAGCCATGCATGCATGTTTCCTAAGCTATAAATGAAATCTATGGAAGCCATGCCATTCAAACCTTGACGCTAAGGGATAGCCACTCAAGCCACTAAGCAAGGAGCCATCAAAGTAATCCACGAAGCATATTAGCTATTCTGCATGGAATCGCACATTTGGAGGAAGATTCTCAAGCAATTATCCATGCTAAAAACATGATTTTGAAGAAGATAATTAGAAGGATTTGAATGAGATCATATTATGGTAAGATAGCATGCAAGCTGGACCAATCAAGAGAGAGACATCATTTCTTTCCATTTTCTTTTTCCACTTTTCCTATCTTTCTCCCCACTTACTAATTACGGAATCCCACACATGAACTCTAGAAAGGTGGAGATGCCCTTTTTCTCAAAAAGTGGAGCATCCTACCTTGGCTCCCCTTTAGGAATCCACTACCCCACATTCCACTTCTTAAGGCATTCTAAGATCAACTTTCAATCTCTATTTCCCATCCTAGGATTCCCTATGATCCATTCTCAATCCTTTCCTAGAGTCACACATCCCCGCCTCCCTAAGTCTCTTATGCAATACTCCTTCCAATGCCCCACTTTCTCTTCACATCTATCTTTCTCTCCAAGTCATCTCCTCACCTCCCATCCCACCCCACCTTCCTAACACTTTCCTAGTTACTCACTTCCAGTCCCACTCTTAGAGTCCTACTTTCCACCTTCCACCCACCTTTCTAGACTCCTACTTCTAATTCCCATCCAAAGCTACCTATCCCATACAACTACCCTTCCCCACTTCCTTATCCCCTCTTGTATCTCTTAGGGTAGAATTCTAGCAACCTTAAAAGATTGAACTCACAGATAAAAGTCATCTAGGACATCCACAAACCCTATAAGGAGTTCCACTCACCCTTTTGGGCTGGTTCTTCTATGCATGGTTCTCTCCTTCTTCAAGCTTCAGTACATTCTCCATTATAGCAGCCTTCTTGGCCTCCATTCTTGTTAAAGTTCCACACCTCTTTTCTTATCTTTCTTGCTTATTTTGTGCTTAATGTTCCAAGTTGGTTAATTTCTTTTCATTCCTTTTTCTTTACTTTGATTTCTAATTTCACACTTTAAGTTCTTTCTTTGTTTTCCCTGCTTGTTTGTTTTAGTTGTGTTCTTTAATCTCTTAATCTCTGGTAGTGATAGTAAAGAGATGGTAACCTTAGGTTCGAGTTACTCTTTCCTTGTTTTCCTTTGAATTCCTTACTTTCCATAGCTCTCCTTCTCATCTATTTCACTCTCCTACACCTTAGTTCTTCTTTGGGTTTACAAGCATTCTACTTACTAAATAGTGAATGTTGTTAATTTTATGTCTTTGAAGAGGGCACACTTTTCTTTTCATGTTCATGTAATATGTACACCATTTGTGTATGAAGTTTAATTCAATAAAGTAACATGTTTCATTTGCAAGTCCCATATTTCATGAGCACTTTCCTTAAGTGTTTGTTGCTTGCTTTATTGATTAGGATTTGTTGAAGTTAATGTGCACCATTTGTGTATGAAGTTCAATTCAATAAAGTAACATGTTTCATCTGCAAGTCCCATATTTCATGAGCACTTTCCTTAAGTGTTTGTTGCATGCTTTATTGATTAGGATTTTTTCAAGTTTAGTTTAGATTTCATTGGTTAATTATTTTATGTCTTATTTGTAAAAAGAAAATCTAAGTAGAGATCTCATTTGTGCTTAAAAAATATGTAACCATTGGTATCCTTGGATTAAGTCACATAAAGATAGAATATGTTTTTGACCCTTTTATCTAAAAGCTTTCTTTCTAAGTGCATACCTATGAGAATTTGAGGCCAAAACATCATTCTGATGGAGTATAAACATATGTATTTAGAAGTCTAGATTATGTAGCCTATACACACACTACATTCCATGATATAACTTTAATAAAATGTCTTTGGCATGTGAGTAACTTGTAGAACTTTTCATTAATATTTATTAAGTTTTTAAAGCTAGTAGAGTACTAATATATGATAATTCTCTAAGACAAAATAAAGGATTTACTCTTATTGAATTTTGTGGCTATATTCACTAGAAAATCTCACAAGACTTAACTAATCCACTAAGGGTAACCTAGGGGTTTAAGTGTTCAATTTTGTATAAAAAGTACCCAATTAGTAGTCCATGTGTTATAAATTATAGTGCATTGTCACATGTTTTTTCAAAAATACATAACACATGCATTTTTGAGCTAATCATTCAAAAGTTTGATATTTTGTAGGCTTAGAAGCTAATCCAGAGTAACAATGTGAATATTCATATTTTTCTAGGATCTAATTTGGGTTTTTACTTTTTTATAGGTGATGAGAAGTTGATCTAATGGCTAAGATCAAGTAAGAGAAGATTTATAGATCAAGATCAAAGAGGACCAAAGACCTAAATTTAAAAGCTCAATCGAGGTTTAAGATCATATTAAGGCAAGCAATAGGGCAATGGGAAGATCCAAAGGTGACTAAAATGGGTCCATGCAAAAAGCCATGTAATTTTACTACCTTTGCATGAGAATTGGAGCCATGCATGAAAGTTTCCCAAGCTATCAAGAAAAGCTAAGGCAATCAAGCCATTCAAGCCTCAAAGTCAAGGGATTAAGCCACCAAGTAAGAAGGCATCAAAGTGAATGATAAAGCCATATTAGCCATTCTATAGGGACAAGGAGTCGCATGATTGAATGAAGATTTTCAAGAAATTATCCATGCTAAAAATGGGATTTTTAGGATAGTTTGATTTGAAGGAGATCATCTTATGATAAGATAGCATGCAAGGTGGACCAATTAAGAGAGAAACCATCTTTGCTTCCTTTTTATTTTCCCCCCCTTTCCATCTTTCTCCCCACTTACTAATTATGGAATCCCATGCACATGAAATATAGAAAGGTGGAGATGTCCTTTTTCTTAAAAAATGGAGCCTCCCACCTTGACTGCAGTGTAGGATTCCAAGATTCACTTTCTAATTCTTTTTCCCATTCTAGGATTTCCCATGATCCATTCTTATTCCTTTCCTAGAGTCACACATCCCAACCACCCTAAGTCTCCCTCACAAGACTCCTTCCAACGCACCACTTTCTCTTCACATCTATCTCTCTCCAAGTCATCTCCATGCCTCCCACCTAAGTTTCCTAGCACTTACCTAGTTTCCCACTTCTAGTCCCACTCTTGGAGTCCTACTTTCCACATTCCACCCACCCTCCTAAAGTCAAAGCTCTAATTCCCATCCAAAGTTACCTGTCCCATACGATTACTCCTTCCCACTTCCTTATCCCCTCTTTCTTATCTGTTAGGATAGAATTTTAACAACCTTAGAAGATTGAATTCATTTATAAAAGCCATCTAGGGCATCCATGCCCTGGCTTTGGCTGCTTTTTCGATGCATGGTTTTCTCCTTCTTCATGCTTCAACACGTTCTCCATTGTAGAAACCTTCCAAGCCTCCATTCTTGTCGAAGTTCCATGCTTCTTTTCTTGTCTTTATTCCTTGTTTTGCACTTAATTTCTAGGTTGGTTCACTTATTTTCATTCCTTGTTCTTTGCTTTGATTTCTAGTTTTCTACTTTAAGTTCTTTTCTTGTGTTCCTTCCCTAATTGTTTTGGTTGTGTGTTTTAGATCCTTTCATCCTAGGCCTATTAATCTCTTGTAGTGGCAACCAAGAGATGGTAACTTTACGATCAAGTTAGTTGTTCTTTGTTCTCCTTTGAATTTCTTACTTTCCATAGCTCTCCTTCTCATGAATTTCACTCTCTTGCTCCTTGGTTATTCTTTGAATTTACATGTATGCTACTTATTGAATAGTGAATGTTGGATTGGAATTTGGGTTAACTTTATGTCTTTGAAGAGGGCAGACTTTTCTTTTCATGTTCATGTAATATGTGCATCATTTTTGTATGAAGTTCAATTCCACAAAGTAACATGTTTCATTTGCAAGTTCCATATTTCATGAGCACTTTCCTTAACTATTTGTTGCATGCTTTATTGATTAGGATTTTTTCAAGTTTCATTTAGATTGCATTGGTGAGTTATTTTGCATCTTAGAGTAGTAGATAGTTTCTAGTTTTATTTTTAGAAAGTGTTAATTTTAGCAAGTTTCCTTATTAGTAGTTTCCAAATTCATGCATGTTTCCTTTTCATTGTTATTTACTGTCCTAGTTTAATAAATTCAATCTATCTTTGGCTTGGCTAGGCAATCTAAATAAAATCCAATTAGTATACACAACCATGAGATTCCTCATTGGATCAACTTCACTTACATGTAAATTACTATATTGATATGTGCACTTACAAGTAATTTTAAAACTACATCAATTACTAAGTCTCTTAAACACTCAAATTTTCATGGCTTGACCTTATAATCTCTAAGTGAAATTCTTATATGCTACTTTTTATTTAGACTACTAGGTAGAAGGCACAGACCTTTTTCCAAAACAATCCATATGAAAACATTGGTATCTTTCCAAAATTTAAGGACAAAAAATGACCATTTTGATATATTAAAATTTTATGAAAATGATGAACTTTTGAGATTATTACTAAAACACAACCAAGTTAAAGGATGTTTATTTGATACATTAAATCAATAGGTTAGAAACCCACTTCAAAGCATTTAACAATTGGCTCATTTGCATTTCTAATTTGGTAATAGATAGGGAATTGATAGTTGATCTCTATCTCCTTTCATTCTGGATATTGAGTAATGCCCAATTACTCTCCTCATATTTCTTAAGAAGCAACTCTATATTTTCCTCAACTGATGGTTACTTTGGTTGCAAAGAAGTTGAAAACTAGGTGGAGGTAAGGGATCTGAAACTCTAGGAATGTTTTGTATAACGGGTTCATAAATTGACTAATTAGTCTTAGACCATGACAAGTTAGGATGCCTAGCCTATATTGGATTATAGGTATCAGAGCATGGATTATTGCTAGGATTACAATATGCATTCAAAACATTGTCTTGTTCCAAAAGAAAAAACCTCTTGTGGATACTTAAACAGCCATGAAGGTTTGGAACATATTTTCAAAATTGTCCACTCTTCCATGCAAGGAGTCAAATTTATCCATTCTATTAATCACATATTCAAGCTTATAGGATATATCTTAGGTCAATCCTATTTCATACAAACCTCTTTTTTGTTGAGGGTAGGAATTTCTTTGTCTCCTATTGGAATAGTTCCATAGCTAAGAATTGTCTGCTAAAGTTTGAAAAAATTCCCAAGCCTATGTTTCAATTTTCAACATAAGGGCCCCTCCACATACATCGCCCATTTGTATAATTTGTAGTGTAACTTATAGGAGTACTGAAATTGCTACTATTTTTTAAATCCATTGTGGGGACACTTTTGTAGCAATACATTCTACCTTTCCCAGTAGTCATAATATTGTTCATCGTGTCTTTACTAGAAATTAATTATCTCCCTATGAAGGGCATTAGTCTTATGGACGGGGGAAGAACTTGTTCAAGAATTTTTTAGACAACTGGTCCCATGTAGCAATGGAATGAACCCTAACGCATTTAACCATGATTGTGCCTTATCTTTCAATGAGAAAGGGAACAATCTTATTCTAATAAAATCATCCAAGACATTTTGGAATTTGAATGTTGAACAAATGTCAAGGAATTACGTCATATGTAGGTATGGATACTCTCTCTCTCAACCACAAAATTTTGGGAGTAACTGTATGACTCCAGGTTTAAGTTCAAAGTGGTCTGCATTAGTGGGTGGCAATATGATGCATGATGGGCTACTTAACTGGAGTGGCACATACAAATATCTAATTGCCATGTGCTTAACTTCTTCTAGTGGTTCTACCATGAGGTTAGGAACTTAGTTTCTCATGCCTTGTCTATGGGTACATTCAATCTCAAGATCTAATGGTACTAACTCAATGTTGTAAGATCAATGACCTTACATGCACTATAATGATAAACTATCTAAATGAGAAACTTACGTCTAAATGTGACTCTTAACTCTATATGATGCATAATCAACCCTAATGGTTCATTAACTAGTTGTCTTGATAATATTTGTTAATATGTAAGGTTGTAGCTTTAAGACATAGATCTAGATAGCTGCTCCTTTTATCCTGGCTCAACTACTGCTTGCCCTATATTATTACAACCCATTTAAAATTGAATAATAAATTGCAAATTACAATGGAGTCTCAGCACAATTTCACTTAAACAATTTAAAACTTAATTTAGGAAACAAATAAATCTTAATTTGATAAAGCTTTGGCCCATAGGATCACTACTGCTCCTTTTGCTAAATTTCCCTCACATAGAAAAAGAAAGATGGTCAAATTATGAGGAATTACCAAAATGTGAAAGAATCGCACAAAAATCATAATCTAATGCAACCTCAACTAGGACTATTCATAAATAGTCTAAATAAAGATCCAACAACAAATCCATTTTGATTCCCTGACAACGAAGCCAAAACTTGGTGTAGCTTTAAAATTACTTGCAAGATCACGAATCAAAGTAGTATTGCACACAAAAGAGGTCAATCCCACACGGAATCTCATAGAATTTTCAATTGATTAGATCTTATTTAAGTTGATTATCTTAGCCAAAGAGAGATGGATTTTGAATTAAACAAAGAATTAAAACAACATGAAATGGGAAACATGCACTAAATTAGAAATTACAACTAATGAAAACTTTCTAAAAATAAAAATCATCAAGACCTTATCTCAATTAGGGTTTGATCACATGAATCTGGCTCCTCCATACCCCTCTATTAAGTAACATGGCTTCATTTGGTCACAAAGCTTTTATATCTTTTCTCACCACTTCTATCCACATTCTTTTGGGCCTTCCTCTTATCCTTTTAGAACCTCCTACTTGCATTGGCTCACTCCTTCTAACAAGTGCCATTTTCAGTCTTTATTGGACATCTGCAAACCATCTAAGTCTAATGTCCCTCATTTGATTACCTATAGGTGCTACCCCTAAGTTTCCTCTAACGTTTAATTCTATCCTTTCTTGTCTTGCCACTCATCCACCTCAAGATCCTCATTTCTGTTATGCTTATCCTATGAACATGATACTCTGTAACTACCTAACACTCTGATCCATAGAGCATGCCCATCCTTATAGCCATCCTATAGAAGTTTGCTTTTAGTTTGAGTGACACCCACTGATCACACAAAACTTCAAATGCACATCTCCATTTGTTCCAACCCCTTGGATTCTCTTGGTAGCCTCCCTCTCAATCTCACCACTCTCATGAATCATCAATCGTAAGTACCAAAAGTGGTCTTTTGGGGGGACTTCTTTGTTATCAATCATTACTGGTGCTCCACTCCTACTCCTCTCCTTACTAAAATTGCATTTCATATACTCCATCTTAATTCCACTGATTTTAAATCCTTCAGGTTCTAATGTTTCTCTCCAAAACTCTAGCTTTGTGATTACACCCTCCTTGTCTCATCAATTAAAACTATATCATCTACTAATAGCATGCACCATGGAATCTCTATGTGCATATGTTTTGTTAACTCATCCATAACCAATGTGAAAAGGTATGGGCTCGATGCCAATCCTTGGTGCAATCCTACCATGATAGAAAGACACTAATCTTTTTACTAGTGGTCTTAACATTTGTTATTGCTCCCTCATACATATCTTTAGTTATGTTTATATACCCTCGCAAAACCCCTTTCTAGCCCAACACCCACCATATTAATTCTCTAGGGACCCTACCATAAGCTTTCTCTTAGTCAACAAAGACCATATGAAGGTCCTCCCTCCTTTCTTTATATTTCTCTATCAATTGTTTTGGTAAGAAAATAGCTTCCATGGAAGATGTCCTTAGCATGAAACCAAACTTGTTCTTCAATACACTTATTACATGCCATAACCTCTTCTCAATAACTCTTTTAAAATGTTTCATAGTATGGCTCATACTTTTGATTCCTCAATAATTAGTGCAACTCTGTATGTCTCCTTTATTATTATAAATTGGTACAATGGAGCTCTTCCTCCATTCATTTGGCATTTTCTTTGATTTTATAATCTTGTTAAATAACTTGGTCAACCAAACTAGTCCAGTGTCACCCATATGCTTCCAAACCTCTATTAGCATACAATTGGGCCTTAGGGCCTTTCCTAATTTCAACTTTCTCAAGGCCTCATTCACTTTAGGTATTCTAATCTTATGGTCATATCTATAATGTCCAATTTTATTTTGGTTTATAGAATTTTTAATCTGTATATTCTAGTGGCAATTGTCGTTTAGCAATTTTTGAAAGTAACTTTTCCACCTTTGTTTGATCACGTCATCTTTGACTAGTAACCTTTGATTATCACTTCTAATGCACTTCACATGGTCAAAGTCCTTGTCCTTGGGTTGTCTTAGTTTTGCAAGTTTAAACACATCATTCTCACCTTCTCTTGATTGTAGTCTATTATAGAGATCATCATATGCTTTAAGTTTAGCCCCACTTACTATTCTCTTAGTAAACTTTTTAGCTTTCTTATAATGTTCATAGTCTTTAATATTTCTACTCTTTTTCCATTCTTTAAACACACTCGTTTTTCTTTAATAACTTTTTGCATTGTTTCATTCCACCTCAAAGTTTCCTTTACTAATTGCCTTTTAGCTTTAGATACTTTTAGAACATCTTTTTGCCACTTTCTTAATAGACTCAACCATATTAATCCATATAGTGTTTACTTCTATGTCATGGTTCCAGTTTCCTTCTACTATCAATTTATTTGTGAATGAGGTTATTTTCTCCCTTTTAAAGGTCCCCCACTTAGTTTTTGGATACCTATTAAGTTCATCTCCTTTCTTCCATTTTTTAATGTAGATATCCATAACCATAAACCTATGTTGTGAGGTTAAACTCTCACCAGGTATCACCTTATAATCCTTACACATTGATCTTTTAGTATTCCTAAGTAACAAAAAGTCTGTTTGGCATTTATGAAGTCCACTTTTAAAGGTTATTAAGCATTCTTCCCTCTTCTTAAAGAATGTGTTTGCAGAGGCCAGGTCATATGCCAAAGAAAAATTGAGGATAGCTTCCCCCATCTCATTTGTTTCTCCAATACCAAACTCTCCATGTACCCTATCATATCCTTCCATTTCTTTTCCTACATGGTCATTTAAATCTACTCCTATAAATATCCCTTCTGTGTTGGGAATTTCTTACATGAATCCTTCCATATGTTTCCAAAACTGTCTCTTAATTATATCTTCTATCCATACTTGTGGTGCATAGCACTTATAAAATTTATGGTCTACTCTCCCAGAACAAGTTTTGTTATTATAATTTTATCATTAGTTCTTTTAACGTCTATAACTTTGTCCTCTAATTCTTTATACACCATCATTCCTTTGCCATTTATGTTATTATCCATTCCTATATGCCAGAGCTTATACCCATTAATTTCTCTAATTTTAAGCCCTTTCCACTTGGTTGTTTAGATACAAGCTATGTTGACTCTCCTACATTTCATCTTATCTACTAACTTTAGACTCTTACCTATCAATGTTCCTATATTTCATGTGCTGGTACGAATCTTATACTCTTAAGATAGCCTATTTACCCATGCACTTCTCAAACCCCATGACTTGAACCCATGTCTATTTTCCACTACACCTGGGTTCCGATGTAGCACATCACTTCCAAGAGGATGTTCTAGCATCCCTTGCCCATTTTTAACAACACCCAGGATTTGATGTAGCCATCACTCCTAGGGGAATGCCCTAGCAATCTTTGCTTATTTTTCACTACACCCTAGATTCGATGCACTATGCCACTTACGGAGGATGCCCTAGCATGAGGGAATGTCAATGATTGATTCATGTCATGTTAAGGTTGTCGTACTTTGGAGAAGCTAAAGATGGTCTTCATTATTTTTTTCCTACTTATAATGTAATATACATATGCCTATTCATTTGAAACTAAGAAGAGAAAATAATAAAGTCATTTTCAACTTCTTTAAAACGGTTTTAATTGCTGGTTGGCACCTAACACAAACCCTCCTTTTTTATCCGGCCTTGGGACTGGCATTGAATAAAAGAAATTAAAAAAAATTCCTAACTAACATGCATTCAATAAAAGAAATTAATGCAAAACTAGGATGAATGAATCTAGGAAACATAAACTTAAGGAAATTTACTAAGAAAGAAACTTTCCTAATTCTATATCTTTCTAAAAATGGAAATTTATAAAATTCAATTAGGAAACTTTCTAAAACTAAAATAAGATGCAAACAACTAACTAACTAATCATAAACTAATATTAAGGAATTAAACAAAGTAAGAAATAAAGAAAAATTACCCAAGTCCCATGCGCACGATCCATGGGATGGTGTACAAGGTTCATGGGATAAGAATTGACTTAACTTGGTGAATCAATAGCTAACTATAATGCAATCTAATCAAAGCATCAATAGATAACCTAAAAACAAAAAACAAGTAGGTTCCTAATGAACCAAGAAAATATGATGTATAAGGTGGTGGAAAGTTAAGGATGAAGATTGAATGGGAAAATTCTAGATTTTAAGAAACTTAAATCAAACCATGCAGGGAAAGCAATTGAACTAGAAATTTTTATGCAAGATAACACTCAAGATATAAACTATGTTAATACTAGAAATAAACAATAACAATGATCCTCTAATAGCTTTATTGATTCAAAGTTAAAATACACCAAAAATGGTGTGCAAAATACATATGTGTAAATCTGAAAATTGTGCGTTCTTCATGAACTAAAACTTGATTTAAATCAATGATAAAAAAGCCTTCCAATTCTCTCTAACTAAACTTAGATGATACATAAGTAAGACCCAAGAAGGAATCAAGAGAATATTTGGCTAGAATGATGAGAACTAACTAGGAAAAAGATGCTTAAAACCAACTTTATCTAAGAAAAAAATGTGATTTTCAAGGCAGGAAATCAAGGATTCAAGCTCTTTCTTCTCTTTGCTATCACTACCAAAGAAGAACTGACTTGGATCTTTGATAATACACAAGAAAAACTAAGAAAATGGAAGCAAAGATTCAAGGTAAAACAAAGATGATCGATGTGACTAGAATTAAAGAAGCAAAATAAAAACAACTAAGCAATAAAAGCAAGGATTGAAAGCAAAGTACTAACCTAAAATTGAAGTGCAAAAAGTATGAGAAAATAATTAAGAATCCAAAATAAGAATAGTCCATAATAAATCCAAACTCCAAATCTTTGAGAATCTCTAAGCTACAGGGCTACTTTGAAGTTTAGTATGCAAAACCTCTACTTGGAAAAAGTGTGGAATCCATGGAGCTTTAATAGATGGTTGGGATTCCAATTGAATGAGTCTTATTATAGGAAAGGAAAGTGGATCTAGATCTATAGCTTCAAGGAGGAAAGTCAAGTGGAGAGTGAGGCAGAAGGATGAGGCAACCAAAGATGACATCATGGTGGCTACATGCATTTAGAAAGGGTGGAGGTGTCACCTTTTTAGGAAGGTGGTATGGAATTCCTTCCCTTCTAGTTACATGGTTTGGATGTTGGAAAGGGAGAAAAAAGAAAGAATTAAAGATAGGAAAGAGGGGAGAATAATCTTAGAAATTTTTTTGTAAAATCCAAGTCATCATTTCATACATATCCATAGATACCAAATGTGAAAAATCATCTATGTCATGTCTATTTGGGGAGATAGACTGTCATAGTGGTGGCCTTCCCGTAATTGCTCCACGCAAGATTTTGCCTCTCTTTGGGCATGGTATCATTATATATGTCATATTTCGAAGATCGGGTAGCCAAACTCTCGTAACCCTTCTAGCATAGCATCCCCAAGCATATGCCTATTTAAAACAAAAACCACAGGCCTCCTTACTTGTATATAAAGTATTCTTTTACTTATCAGACGTCTTGTCTATTTATATCACCATCCTTGTATTTTGGTATTCTTATACCGAAGATAGGATTTTACTTCAAACTTAGGGATCATCATTTACAATGAATGATGCCATAAGTTAAGGGATCACCATTCTATATGAATGATTACCATATATTGATTTTATACTTATCAGACAATTTGTCTATTTATCTAAGGCTAGAATACCTTCTAGTTGTGAAAACCTCAATTTTTTGGAATTAATTAGAATTTTTATGAAAATTTAAGTGGAATATTATATTCAATATAATATTATTTTTTTAGAAAAATATTCAGGTCTTGAAATATAGATATTTGGAATCATTCATGGGAAACAAATCAGAATGACTATAAGCATGCTGAAATCTGAGCTCAGGTGAAAAATCCCTATGTTTCATAATTTTTGGGAATTTATATTTACCCGTATGGTCAATTCACTTTTATGTGAGGTCCACAAAAGTTAGGTGAGCTGGTGGACAACCAACTCAAAAAATATCAATGATGAAGAATAAACATGATTGAGGAATCTCTTTTAATTTTAATAAGAAACGAATAATAAAAAATTTTAAATAATAGAAAATTTAAATAAAATAATACAAAATTAACCCTATAAATACCCCTTCTATAGATTGTATGAAATTGCCAAA
This sequence comes from Warburgia ugandensis, assembly GCA_035236585.1. Classification (NCBI taxonomy): domain Eukaryota; kingdom Viridiplantae; phylum Streptophyta; class Magnoliopsida; order Canellales; family Canellaceae; genus Warburgia; species Warburgia ugandensis. Next base: position 48,698,409 of record CP141133.1, on the reverse strand, counting down.
CATCCCCTAAACTCTTCTCTCTCTCCCTCTCTCTTTCCTCCTCTTTCTCTTTCTCTCTTTTTCCTTTTCCTTTTTCTTTTCGTTTTCCTTTTCTTTCTCTCTCTCCTCTCTTCCCAACCGAAGCAACAGTCCCCACATGCGCTGCCATAAGAACTAGGCTGGCGCATCCCTGAACCCACCTTCCAGCTTGAACCCAACGATGACTACACTAACTAGGGTTTTTCCTAGGCCAAAAAAATCATCCCTGATCTCCAGCAAAATCACTGGCCTTGGGACCAACATTCCGGTTTCCCTCATTCCCTTCTCCATTTCCCATCTTCCCATTCTTCTCCCGCTTCAGTAAATGGCCCAGCATTGAAGATTTACCAGTGAGCATAGACAATGGTCTTAACCCACCGAAAACTGACAAAAGTCGCTCATCTCTGGCTCTCTTCTCTACTTTAGATGGGATCCAGGTAGGTCCTTCAAAAACCTCATATTTTCCCCTTAATTTTAGGCAAGATCACCATTGAATTTGGTTCACTGGATACTGAATCACCGATGAACCAAAATTCGGTGACCTAAGTTGAAATCAACAGTAAATCAACATGATTTTGAAATTTTGAACCGTTGGATCAGTTCAGAGGACCCCAAAACCCCTAGATATGGATTCATAGTGAGATTTAAATTATATCTACCCATTGATCTGGGGAGCTGTTGATTTGATGGTCCACATCAGACTATCTCAATAGATCTTTAAGATTTGACTCTGGGACACACCTAGGGAGATGCACAAAATGATGCTTGACCTAGGTGTGCCTTCGTGCATGCTCACTCTTGCGTAGCGTTTGAGGCACAATCATAGAAAACTGTGATGTGCAAGGCGTCCCAGTGACGGTGACACATGCTACCCCCGTTTTATCGAGTTTTGACAATCCAGATCAAATCTGGACCGTCAAAATAGATCTGGAACTTAAAATCTTAATTTAAAGCTCATTTTAACTCCAAATTAAGATAAAAAAGAAGCTGCAGATTCCTAGTGAAGAGTAGAATCTAATGCAAACATAAAATTTAAGTTTTATTCAGTGGTAATTTCTATAAATCACAAAAGTAGTACTAATTCACAAGATCAGTCAAATCTGACATGATCAGACCTTGGAATTCTGATCCATTAGTGACATAATGATGTGATAACTTGAATAAATGGATTGGATGTAACTGATTTGATAGATCTTAAGATCTTGACCATTAAAAGTAACAAAATCCTTGAAAATACATAATAATCTCCTTGATTAGATTGATCAAGGATGATAAAAAACTATGAATCAGTATAGATAATGATCTAATGATACGATCATGAAAAATGAATGGCCTGATGTGGTTAATTTGGGATAGATTGAGATCTATGCCCTTAATTTTGATAAAATGGTTTAATATCTTCTTGATCGGTTGGATCAAGAAAGATCAGATCATGTGATGAGATGAGATGCATCAATGATCTAGTGATGATATCACATTAAGAGAATGTGATAGATCTGAATAAAAATGAAAGATCAATATCTAAACCTTTAATGAAATGAAAAATCAACAGAAATCAAAATATGATCATTGGATCAAAATGGACAAATATGATATATTCAAATGAGCATGTGAGTTATTATATTCTATTGTAATTGTTCTTTTATTTGTTAATAGATTTAATTGTTACATTTATTTATTTATGATTTAATTGTTCATGTTATGTAAATTACATGAAAAATGTAATTAAATAAAAATAGATATTGATGAACATTTACAATGAATATGGACATTGACTTTATGATAGTAAGGGCTATAGTTAGTAGGAAAATATAAGGAATATCATTTCCTTGGCCCAATTTAGGAGAATAATAAACATCCATGAATGACATTATTTATGTTCATGGACATAAGTTAAAATCAAATAGCAAGAGTACTTAGGGTTTAATGCTCATAGGAACCTTATGAAGGTTGAGCTGAGGTTACCCTAGTAAATGCTAAACATGGTGATTAAGGGGGTTCTCTAATAGAGCCTCGCTCTTCCCCCACCTTATAGCGACGTTTGTGATGTCTAAGTGCCTCCTTACATGAGGATTGAATTGACCACTCTGTGAGCAGCTTTTAACTAGTAAGCCTTAGTTATTTCTGAAATAAGGAGGAGCTTTCTAGTGTTAGGAAAGAAATAAACTATCTCCAACCTGTAAGGCATTAACTGGTTGAAAAATAATAAGATTATAAAAGGATAGTAAACTTTCTAAACCTAATAAAAGTTATAATTAAGATAATCAAAGATCAAACAAGATCCACTGGGAGATCTTGAATGATCAAGAATAATAAGAAACACAATATGGTGTTAGTATGTATGTTTTTGAATTAGTATGAATGTTAGATTTAAATATAGATGAATAGATTAGACCTTGATCAATATGATCCAAGGAAAAAGATCCAACTCATCCTATGTAAGGATGATCAAAAGAATAACTAGGAAGTATAAATGAGTTGAGGAATGATTGTATATATATATATATATATATATGATTTTGGAGATACATGAAGGATATGATGATCAAGATCAATGAGAAGATGGATTGTTGAAAGTAAAGGTAGGTGGACCTTAAGAATATATTTAATATAGAAGATACATGTATTTTACATATGATCTTATCCTAATAATTATAGATTGATTATAATTGCCTTAGAATTGTTTATGAATCAACAAATGATGGTGAAATGAATACAAAGTGATTGATTAAGTAATTATGAAATTACTTAAGGCAACAAATGATGTTGAAATAAATATAAAGTGATTGATTAAGTAATTATGAAATTACTTAATGGGTAGAATGAGAAGATTTGAACTATATAAGTTGGACCCCCAAATCTTTAGGAAAGAAGATATAGACATGTCTTATTATAACTAGACACACAGTCTGTAAGTATTAAATATTATTTCCATACAAGCATGTAGGCTTGTGATTTTTTTTTAAGACATACTTATGCCTATGGATGCTAATGCTACGAGAGTTATGAGGATTTGGTCACCCGCTCTTCAAAACTGATTATTATGATGATATCGTGCCCAAAGAGAGGCAAAATGTTGGGTGGGGCAATTATGGGAAGGCCACCACTGTGATAGCCATGGTTCCCCCCCATAAGAACATGGATTTGTATTTTCCACCATGGTATCAGTGGAGTATTAAGCAATTATCTAGGCATGATGGACATATTGAGACTGCAAGCATGGTAGTCCTTAATTACTTTGCATTATGATGTAATTGATTATGGCATAATGAGATGCCTTATGTTATAGCATGATGAGATGCCTTATGTTATGGCATGATGAGACGCCTTATTTTATGGCATGATGAGATGCCAGGTAAAAGTTATTACTGATGTTGTATTGGAGGATGATTCCCAATATAGTATGATTATATATTAACACCTAGTGTTAATATTGAAATCAGTTTGGAAATGAGATATTATTGATGATATTGATTATATTCATGATTTTCAGTGGTTATACATATATGTAATATATACATATAATTCATATGATGAGTGAAGCATGAAATGGTTATCCAATTGTATAAATGGATTTATATCATGGATATAAAGAACTATTGATTTTGAGATATATTAATTATATTTCTTAAATCCCCTACCAAGCATAGCTTGTTAAGATATTGTAAATGTTTGAATGTTTACAATATCTTAAATACAGCTAAGGAAGATTGAAAGCTCAAGACTTAAGGATAATCATCATCAAACTACTACTTAGGGTATTTACTTTGAGGAAGATTATATTGATTGTTTTGTAATTTGGATTGTAATATTTGGACAAGGTATGTAATGACTACCGAGGCTATGTATGTGAACCATTAGATTGATCCAGATTTTAATAAACGTATTTCTATTAATAGTCAATAGAAATTTTATTTTATACAAAAATCTATGTATGATAAGTAATTTGAGGTAGCACTAGGGTTTTGACAAATCAATTTCAAAGAAAATATGTTTTCGCTTTTTGAATTTTAAAATTTTTAAAAATTAGGGCCCTACCTTTGCAAATATTTATGAAAATGTATTTTAAAAACCCATGTTGTCACACTAGTTCCCTATTCACTTAGGGTTTTCCTCAATTATAACATAACCATTTTATATGTGTTTTGGTTGGATCATAAGGGTTTTCAATGGATTCAATACAAGTATTTACATTATACTTGTCAACATTTCCAGACATAAGATCATGTATTCAACATGTATTTTTCATGTAGATGCATTCATAAAATCCTCCTACCTTCAAGTAGTGATCCATCTCTTCAGATCTTCCATGATCCTAACATATGTAATCTGTAAATCTATACATACTATCAATATTTATACAATTTGAATAATCTTATAGTTTTCATCCTATCTATATTCTTTGTTTAACCTTGTCCTTTGATATAAAGGATTAGATCTTGTGTCCTATCATGATCTATCTTCCTCAGATAGTGTTTATCTTATTGATCAATAGATCTAATAGTTAGAATGATCTTCTACTCTTTCATATCTAAGTATTTTCTATTCTAAATCTTTGTGTATTCCTTTCTATGATCTTGATCTTTCATAGATCCTTTGATCAAAATTTTACACATGTTGATAAAGATCAAGAGCTTAAATGTTCTACCAGCTAGTTCTTCTTTGATCTAAGTTCAGTTGTTTATTCATCCCTAAGGAGGATGATCTTGATTCTCTTCCTTGAATCATATTTGATCAAAGGTTTGGATTCTCTATCTAGATTTGTTTACAACATACATACATGGATACATAATAAAATGCAACATTAGGATTCTTATTGTTCTTGATCACTCAAGATCCTATGGTTCATGTTTGATCATCCTTATCTTACTTAGAATTTTTATTAGGATTAGATAATTTACTAACCTTTTATGTCCTTATGTTTGATCTGGGCCCAACAGAACGGATAGTCCTGATCATTCGGGCAGGGTCGTGGTCGTGCTCCCGTCACTGGGATGCATGAGATAATGCGCTTCTCAAGACCTGCACTATCACGTAGACATTTCATCGGGACATTGTCACATGTGGAGCACGCGCATAGAGAGACTTCAGCAGGGTGCATCTCACTACGGTGTCCCAAGAACCAGTCTTATAAAGAAGATTGGACAATCCATTTTGGACCATCCAATCAATTCCTCCTCAATCAAGGGCTGAAAACTTGATTAAATTTCATGCAAATTCTACCCTATGGGTTTTAGAGCCTTCTGGATTGATTGGATGGCTCCAATTTTCCATCTGAGCCCTCCATCATGTAGAAATGAAGGGTTCCTATCCTTACTTGATTTTTATAATTTTTAACCTAAAATTAATTTTAGAAAAATAAAAATTATATAAACTAACATGAAATAAGTATGGGAAGAGTTTCCACCTATTTGATTAGAGAAAAATGTAGGTTTTGCAGGCCAATTTTAAAGAAATATCCCATTGATGATAAGATCATCCGATATATGCTTGTTTGGTGATTTTTGTTGATTTCACAGTTGGATCTTGAAATTTATTTGGGGATTTTGTAGATAAGCTAGTCTAGAATTATATGGATGGTGGGATTGGTGATATTTATTAGAACAGAGTACCTAATTGAATTTAGGTATCTTATTCCAATCTAGAGAGAGGAGAGAGAAAGTGAAAGAAGAGAGATTTTTGCGAAATTTGGAAATTTGGAAATGAATCTAGATTTGGTTTTTTAGTGAAAGAAATATAATTTTGTGCTAATTTTAATGAACATTTTTGAATGATTTTTGGAGGTGTATTTATAGTTGTTTTTGAATTTTTCATAATTACTTGTAATAATTATGTTTTAATTCTTTTGAATATTAAATTAACATTGGATCCTCCACTACCACCTCCTTCTCTACTATCAGCTAGTTGTGGTTTGACCATTCATTACCTATTTTCTAGCCATTAGATCCATTTGTGGATCCCACAGAGGTGTGAAAGGACCATTTTGCACTTTTATGGAGAAAAATTCATTTTATTCTCCCAAACGTGAAATTGAGCATACTTAATGGTGCTGGAATCATATTTCCAAGTACATTATAAATAATGAAGTCTTAGATCTCAGTTATAGGTAAAATTACCATTTTACCCTTTTATTCATAAAAATGAAGAATAGGAGTTTTTCATTTTAACTCAGAATTGAACGTACTTAGTATCATTTTGATAGATTTTTTGAGTACATTCATAATTTGTAAGTTTTATATCATGTTTTAATCTCTATAGAAAGAGAATTTCCAATAACCTAATATTTCAACATGGAATTTCTGAAAATTCAAACTAAATTGATTTTCTCAATCAATTTACAAAAATTGAGGTTATTACAATCTTCCCCTTTATAATAATTTCATCCTCGAATTTCGAATTTCAACTTACTTATGAGTTTTCATTAACTCATTCATAAGTTTTCTCATATGGCCTTTCCACTTAAGGAAATCTCCATTTCCTTTCATCCATAGTTCATGTTACCTTCTCCTCAAAGGTAAAAATCATATTTTGGGGTCCTTCACTAACGTAAGCACACATCTCACTAATAATGCTAATGCATTAATCACTTATCCTAATTCTTTGCTAGAATTTCCAAAAGGATTAATAACTCTTAAACTGAGTTATCTTGTTGTTCACAACTTCCTATATCTCTTGACTAATATACTAAATTTCTACTCCTCATTTTCACCAATCTTTCAATCCTTCATATTTTTCCATTCTAACTTCTTTTGCTCATCCTCATTCCTCTTCAACTTATACAAGTTTTGACATATCTTTTCTAATATGTATAGTCCTTAAACTATCTACCAAAATGACATATTTATTGGATTCTATAATTTCAACTATTATTCTTTATAACAATCTTCCAATATTTAGAAGTAATTATCTCTTCTTGGTTCTCCCATTATCTGGAAGTACTTATCTCATTTCTATTCTAGATAATCATACTCCTTTACTATTTCTTTCTATTGAAAATTTCTTCTCAGATCCTAATATTAACTGATAGTTTCCTTGTAATAACTTCTTCCTCAACTTGCATTATTATTCTTGTACTATGATTTCCTCTTTATTCATAGCACTTGATTTTCTTATTCCTCCTTTTTAAGATTATGTATTTGCTCATGCTTCTTTCAAGCATACCTTATAACTTTTCCATATCATACTAACCCTTTATTTGAAGTATTCTTGATAATTCCTATTAAAAAAGTTGATATTGACTTTGTAGTCATCCACTCTCAAGCCTTTAAAAACTCCATAATTTACCATATATTCTTCAAGTCTCAATAACCTACCTTAAGCTCTTTATGGTTTATGTAATCAATGGAAAGACTATACTAAAAAAATGTCCTTATAGTATGCTATACAATCAATAAGAGATAAAATTTCTCTAGCTGTCAAAGTTATCTCATAATTTAGTTTCATCTCCAATCTTTGTTGGTTCAACTTCCATATCATTCTTAGAATTTATATGACCCTAATCTTTGCTTTCTTCAATCAACATGTACACTTACTAGATAGTTGATAAGTATTGTAAGTGTTTATCATATATTCTATAAATGCTCTTGATTTTCTTAAATCAATTCCATATATCATTACCAATTCATCTAATATATTTCATTCTCCTCAAATTCAACTAATTGGATTGTCATCTTCATATTGGACAAAAGGGTACTGTATTGTGACTAGATGAATGGCTCTGATACCAACTGTGACAACTCGGGTTTTTGTAACACATTTTATAATACATTTTTCAAAGGCAGAGCCCTTAGTAGTAAAAAAAATTTGCAAAACAAAGCAGTGGAAATTCTTCTTTTTAGAACTTGTTTTGAAAAACCTAAGTCATCACTTCATACATGACATAAGTAGAATTTTTGTACAAGATAAATTCCATTGAAGGAATATACTTTTATTAAATTTTCAGAATCCATCCAGTGGTTCACAGTACAGCCCGGGTATCAATACAATACTTGTCCAAATTACATAATCCAAAATTCAAAGCTCACCATACAATAAAAATTCTCAATACAATACAATACAATGCTCTCAAATAAAATACATGTCTTCAAGGGATATACCCTGATTGATTATTGTTTCAAGTCTTCTTGAGTCATGAGCTCCTAATTCTCCTTCTCTATATTTGAGATATTGTAAACATTGAACCATTTACAATAGCTCAGCAAGCTATGCTTGGTAGGGGATTCAAGAAGCATAATAATTTGACAGTATAATCCTTATACTTGATAATCCCATTATTCATATTCATGGATCAATCTCTTTACTTGGTCATATATGTACATCCTTGCACATACATACTATATACTTTGTGTAGATATATATATATATATACAGTCAAAATAGTGAAAAATAGTTAATATCTCAAAACATAATCATACCCAATTTATACTGGGTTGATAAATCATCTAGACTCTACTAGACATACTCCCTCATTTGGGCAATATTGATAATCCACGATTACCTAGCATCTCATCATGCCATATCATAAGGCATTTCACTATGCCATGCATTATAATGCAAAAATACTCAAAGGATTACTGTGCATGCAGTCAGAATCCATACAGCATGCTTGGATAACTAGCCAATAATCCACCTGTACCATCCTTGGTGGAAATTGCAATATCCATGTTCGTATGGGAGGGGGGACATGGTTGTCATAATGGCAGCCTTACCATAATTGCCCCACCCGACTTTTAGCCTCACTTAGGCTTGGTATCTGAAACATAACAAGTTTCGGAGAGCGGGTGGCCAAACCCTACTAACTATCCTAGCATAGCATCCCCAAGCATACGCCTGTTTAAAATAAAACCACAAGCCACCATGTTTGTATGTAAAGTAATTCTCATACGTATCAGACAATTTGTCTATTTACTTATGGCTGGATATCTTCTAGTTCCCTATTCACTTAGAGTTTTTTCTCAATTCTAACTTAACCATTTCATATGTGTTTTGGTTGGATCATAAGGAATTTCTAGGGATTTAATACAAGTCTTTACATTACACTTGATAACATTTCTAGATATAAGATCATGTATTCAACATGTATATCTCATGTAGATGCATTCATAAAATCCTCTTACCTTCAAGTAGTGATCCATCTCTTTAGATCTTCCATGATCCTAACTAACATATGTAATTTGTAAATCCATACATACTATCAATTTTTATACAATCTGAATAATCTTATAGTTTTGATCCTATATATATTCTTTGTTTAATCTTGTCCTTTGATATAAAGGATCTAGATCTTTTGTTCTATCATGATGTATCTTCTTCAAATAATGTATATCCTATTGATCAATAAATTTGATGGTTAGAATGATCTTCTAGTCTTTTAGATCTATGTATTTTCTATTATATTAGTTTATATTTTTTTTGGTGATTTATGCTCATTATATCTTAACAACTACTTAATATTTGAATCTACTAATAAAATTTGACAATAAATAAATCATAAACTTTAAAGAATAAATCCAATATAAATTTAGCAACTATTTATAATAACATGCCTCCTATGAATGTAACTTAACCTAATGAAATAAAACTATACTTGAACTAGCATGATCCTAAGTTATAAAATACATAAAATTTTACTAGCAATTTAATGGAATTGTACTAAAGTCTTAATTTCAAACTAACTTGACCCTAAAATAATTAAATTATCAACCTATTATAACAATCTAATAACATATAGAGCATATCATGCTAAAATTTAAGAATTATACTATCCTGCTTCCTAATTTATAACATAAATCACATTTACAATTCTATTATCAAATAAAGGACAAGTAAAATAATTAGATTAAGATTATTAGAAACTCTACTTATGATCCAACCATTAGATTTTAGATCTTTTCCTTTATATCAAGGGTTTTAATTACATTTAGGGCTTTTACTTCATTAAGGGCCAAAGATCATATCCATTTGTATTTTTCACATTTAATCCATGATGTCACTAGATTCCATCATAATACTATTCATTCAATCCATCCCAAGGGTCTGATCATGCTTGATTTCATTGATCAAGTGGGTCCCTTTGTATTTTTAGGTTATTTCTACCATAAAGGGTAGATTCCTCAATTTATGTTAGATCCATCAAAATAAATCATGGATATTACTTTATTTCAACATTATTTCATCATTACATTAGATCTTCAAGATCTGATCATCTCAGATCTTAAAGATCATAAAAATTAGACTCTTAATTCCTCAAAACAGAAAGTTTCTTGAAGCATTTTATCAATTTTATAATTTTAGAAGAAAATAGACATTACAAGCTTTCCATAGCTTCTTTCCGATCTTAATTTGGAGTTCATATGACTTCACAATTGAAGATTGAAGTTTATAGCTATTTCCAGGGTCCAGATTTGATCTGGGCTAGTGGAACCGACGACCTAGACTGTTCAGGTGGAGCAGTCGCCGCACTCTTGTTACTAGGATGAAAGTCTAAACGCACTTCCCTGGGACCATTGTTGTCGCGTAGATGCTCCATCGAAACATTGTTGCACATGGAGTGCATGTGTGAAGATGCTCCTGCAAGGTGCATTTTTGTGCACCGTTCCACTACGGCCTCTAGAGAACAGATCTTATTAGGAAGATCGGACAGTCTATTTTGGACCGTCCAATCAATTCCTCTTCATTCAAATGCTCAAAACATGATTAAATCTCATGAAAATTCTACCGTAGGGGTTTTGGGTCCTTCTGGATCAATTGGATGGCTCAGATTTTCCATCTGAGCCCTCCATCGTATACAAATGAAGGGTTCTTGTCCTTACTTGATTTTTATAAATTTTAACCTAAAACTAATTTTAAAAAATAAAATTATATAAAATAACATAAAATAAGTATGGGAAGAGTTTCCACCTATCTGATTGGAGAAAAGCATAGGTTTTGTAACCCAATTTTAAAGAAATATCCCATTGATGATAAAATCGCTCGATAACAGCTTGTTTTGTTATTTCCTGTTGATTTCACCATTGGATCTTGAAATTTCTTTGAGGATTTTGTAGATAAGATAGTCTAGGATTGTATGGATAGTGAGATTTACAATGTTTTTCCTCAGAAAAAGTGCCTAATTGAATTTAGGTCTCTTGTTCCAATCTAGAGAGAGGAGAGAGAAAGTGAAAGAAGAGAGAATTTTGGGAATTTTGAAAATTTGGGAATGAATCTAGATATGTATTTTTGGGTAAATCAAGATAATTTTGTGGTAATTTTTATGAACATTTTTGGAGGATTTTTGGGGGCTATATTTATAAAAAAAATTTTGAATTTTTCATAATTACTTGTAGTAATTATGTTTTAATTCTTTTGAATATTAAATTAACATTGGATCCTCCACTACCACCTCCTTCTCCACTGTATTTTGGTAGTGGTTTGGCTACTCATTACCTATTTTTTAGCCGTTGGATCCATTCGTGGGCCCCTTATGGGCCCCATAGCGGGGTGAAAAGACCATTTTGCCCTTTTATGGAGAAAAATCTGTTTTATTCTCCCAAACTCAGAATTGAGCATACTTAGTACTGTTGGAATTATATTTTTGAGTGCATTCTAAATATTAAAGTATTAGATCTCGGTTATGGGTAAAATTACCATTTTACCCTTTTTTCATAAAAATGGAGAAAATTAGGGGTTTTTCATTTTAACTCAGAATTGAATGTACTTAGTGTCATTTCAATTAGTTTTTTGAGTACATTCATAATTTTTAAGTTTTAAATCATGTTTTAATCTCTATGAAAAGAGAATTTCTAATAACCTAATATTCCAGCCCAAAATTTTTGAAAATTCAAACTAAATTGATTTTCTCAATCAATTTGCAAAAATTGGGGTTATTATAAGGATAATAATGTGGGATGGATTTCTAGGGCCTCTTAAAGAGGAAACAAGGTGGGAGGTGCCTACGTTTTAGGGTGGGTTCTCCTATGCATGGAAAACCCATAAGGGGGTCATGTGGCTGATGAGATGGAAGAGGAAAGAGACAGGAAAAGAAGAATTGAAGAAATAGATAGGAAGCGAGTTGTTGAGAGAGGAATGGGGAATGGAGTGTATAGAATTGGAAGGGGGAGAAGGCACCTTTTTTTTTTGGAAAATGGCATGAAACTCCCTTCCTTTAAGGTGTTTCACATGGAAACCCTTAGTGGGTTGAAAAGAAGGATTGAAAGAGAGAAGGAGAGGGAGAAAGACATATGAAGAAAAGATGGAATTGCCCTTTACTATTGGTCCACCTTGCATGCTTACTTGTTTTGATTTTCACACAAATATGTTCTAATTACCGTCTTGAAATGCACTTTTAGCTTAGGATAATTGGGTGAAAATTTCCTCCAATAGTATCAATTTATGTAGCATTGGCTTAGGTGGCTTCATGGCGCACGTTGAGGGATCATTTATCTTGGCTTTATAGCTCGTATCCTTGGTTTTAATGACTTGGCTTGTCTTCCTTAGTACATATATTGTCCTCTTTGGCCAAAGCATCACAACTTTGCTCTTCCTTGTAGGAAAATGCATATGTACTAATAGGAATATCTAGGTCTTATAGCTCACCTAGTTTTCTCTCCCCGGGTGATGTGGGACTAACTCTCAGGATCTCCTTAGCAAACATCCTATAGATCAACATCCTTCCTCGGGTCTGCTCACCAAGACAGACTAGGCACCCTATCCCCCTTTTGGAAGCATGTTCCTCGAGTGACCACTTTGGATTTGGCAAACCATGTCTGGCTAGCCCACCATCATGAAGGAAACTAGCTCTCATACCAACTCTAACACCCTAGGCTGTACATATATTGTCTGCTTTGGTTAAAGCCTCACAGTTTTCTCTTCCCTATAGGGAAAATATGTACGTACTAAGAGGATGCCTAGGTCTTATAACTAGCCAAGCTCCCTCTTCCTAGGTGATGTGGGACTAACTCTCAAGGTCTCCTTAGCAAACATCATATAGCTTGGCATCCCTCCTTGAGACCACCCACCATGACTGACTAGTCATCCTGATTTAATGAAACCTAGACTAGAGATAAGTAATCTATAGTAAGATCCAATTACAAATCCATTGTGATTTCCTAGAAACAGCACCAATAATTTATTGTTTTTTTAATTTCCTCTCAAGTGCATGAAATTGTAGTAGATGCATGCAAGTGAGGTAGATCCCACAAGGAATCCCATTGTTTTATGTTAGATGGACCTTTATTTAAACTATTTAACCTAGATAAAGAAAGTTATTTTTAACCTAAATTAAGGAGTGAATTAAAATGGAAACATAACATAAAATTAGAAACATGAAACATGAAACATGGAAATTTTCAAAAATTAAACAAGCTAAACTTAGAAAGTTTCCTAAAAACACAATTTCTAAAAATAGCATTTCCCTAAAACTACATTTTGATTTTTTTCTAAAAACTAATATTAGAAGCTTCCTAAGACTATCCTAAAGGTGCAATATACTTAGACAACAACTAATAAAACCTAAATATGAAATAAGCTAAACTACAAAACATGAAAAATGAAAGAATATTATGCAAAAGAATGTGCATAAAACAAGGTGGGATGAATAGAACCTAAGTAAACTTATGATGCATAAATTGATATGGGTATGGTGTGCATGGGTCCTAACCTTGTTCCATTGCTATCCTAACAAAGTAAAGCATAAACTTCAATGAAAAATGAGTATTAAGACTAAAGAAGATAAGCATTAATCTAAGATGCAACTTAAGCTAGCATGGAATGCTTGAAATAAGAAATGTATGCATGATTCTTTGATAAAATTTTACCTAAATGGAATATGAATGGTGCAAATGAGATCTATCTTAAAAAAATGAATGAAATAGATAAACTAAAGTGCACGAATGATACATGAAATATGCACATAAAAATAAAGGGAACTTGATGCAAATATTCTGGAACTACGCATGGATCTTAAGGAAACTAAGACATGGAATGCATGAAACAAGGGCTTGCATACATGAAACATGGAAAGCAAGGTTGAGCATAAATATCAAACAAAGCAATCACATTATAACAGCCATGGAAAATAGGCTTTAAATAAAGTAAATCATTCATGAATAATGTGCACCGATCATGAAATAAGAAGGATTTTATTGAATTGCAAAATGGTTACAATTGTGGTATGAATCTTACATGAGAGGTGCCGGCCGTTCTTGAATATAAAAAGATCCCAAAATAACTTCTTCAATCATCCAAAAACCAATCCAAGACTAGCATGTATGTTATCCAAGAATGAACCAAAAATAAAGACATTAAAATGAGGATAGTGAGAATAATAGAACTCAAGAAACCTAAGGCACCCAAATAACTTGATCTAATGATCACTAACTCTTGGCTGTCACCGCAAGAGATTAGTGATCCTTAGGAAAAGGATCTAAGGCTGATATAAAAGGTAAGAAGTAGGGAACTAAAGAACAAAGCAATGAAAATAATCATGAAATCAAAGGAATCAAACCAAAGACTTCAAAAAAGAGAGAAGCAAAGGATTAAGGAATGAAACCAACCTTTAAAGAAGATGCACAAAACCTAGGAGCATAGGCAAGAGGTAGACTTGGAAGGGCTAGAAGAGAAGCTTTCTCCCAAGGGAAAAAATGTTGACGACTTGAGAAGGGGGAAAAAGTGGGAGATGCTTACTTTTTATGAGGGAGGCATCTCTCACTTTTTCTACATCTCCTTTGAGTGGAACTCTAAAGAATGTATAGTTTTTCCAAGGTGACCTAAGGGAAGGGAAAGGTTAGGTGGAGATGAGATTAGGAAAAAAAAAAAAAGATGGCTAGGATAAGAAAGTGGGATGGCTGTCTAAGGCCTCCTAAAGAGGAAACAAGGTGGGAGATGTGGTGAGGGGTGCCTACCTTTTAGCATTGGGTGTCTTCACCTCTCTCCCATGCTTGGAAACCCTAAGGGGGTGATGTGTCAAGTGAGATGTAAGAGGAAAAGGGGGAGGAAAAGATGGGTGGAAGAAATAGATTAAATGGTGAGTTGTTGAGTGGGGAATGGAGAGAATGGAATTAGAAGAGGGGAAGCTACCTTTTTTTTTTTTTTTTTTAATGGTTTGAAACTCCCTTCCTTTAAGGTGTTTCATGTGGAAACCCTAAGTGGGTAGAAAAGAAAGATGGAATGACCCTTTCCTATTGGTCCATCTTGCATGCTTACTTGTTTTGATTTTCACCCAAATATGTTCTAATTATCCTCTTGAAATGCACTTTTAGCTTAGGATAATTGATTGAAGAGTTCCTACAATAGGATCAATTCATGTAACATTGGCTTAGGTGGCTTCAATGGTTCACTTTGAGGGATCATTTGGCTTGGCTTTATAACTCACACCCTTAGTTTTAATGGCTTGGCTTGTCTTCCTTAGCTTGTCACTTTCTCTCATAGTTTGTATGGCTAGGGTGGCTTGAATGGCTCCTATGCAAAGGTGATGGAAATGCATGGCTTGTTCATGGGCCATTTTAATCACCTTTAGCTCTTCCAACAGCTTCTTTTCTTTCTCTAGAGATAATCTTGAACCATTGATCACATCTTGGATCAATGATATTTAGGTCTTGGCTTGATCTTTTGATCTTAATCTTCAATTCTTATCTCAATCAATCTTGTTCGTTGGATCATCATCTCTATTCCTACAAAAGGTCAAAATCTCTAATTAAATAGTAAAAAATTATGATTATTCACATACTTACTCTAGATTGGCCTCTAAGCATAGAAAATATCACTCTTTTGAATTATTAGGTCAGAAATGCATGTATTACAAATTTTTGTAAAAACCTTAGGAATATCACTACTACTACTTGGGTACTTTTTTATACAAAATTGAACACTTATCATATGCTATGTGTTATATTCACATAGAGTTCATGGGGAGCTTTAATATGCCCCATTCATATGTGTTTGACTGCATTTTTAGGGATAGCTTAAAAGGTGATTGGGAGAGGATATTTAGAAGATGTGATTCTCATAGAGGATTAGATGATTGATCTCAATGTATTTTACAAGAGGGCGACTGTGTCTATCAAGGGGACAAGAGGGAGATTCAACGCATTCTTTATTTCCTCTAGAGAGGTACATGATATATGTTTGGAAAATTTTGAAGGACCAATTTATGTCATCTATTGATTGGGGAAAGAGAAAGATGGGTGTTATCTTGGAAGAAACTTCATGAAGGAAAAGAGGGATTGACATGATTAGCAACAAGGGATTTCCTTGGAGCCTACAAAAGGACATTAAAGGAATGAGAGAGAGAGAGGTGCTTTTTTTTATCCTTTCCTAGTAGCTCCTTCACCTCTATGATTAATAGGTGCTTGGCTTGATTCGAAAGACAGCAAGATCATGTGCAGCCCTTAAGAGAAAGGACATCTATAGCAACATCTTTCCTAACTCTCTTCTTTAGTTCCCATCTCAGCAGCCACAAACACATCTTGTGTGGATTTTTCTGCATAGGAGCTTTAGATGTATCTTGGATGCTACATCATCTAAGTAGAGCATACAACATGATTGAGAGGGAATTGGACAAAAAAAAAAAAAGGAAAAAAAAAGTGACCTTGTGCATCCTATTTTCTTAGTAGTTAGGAGAAATTCTTGAGTGTCCATTCTGGAATCCAAGATCATGCATGTTTTTCTATAGTATAACAAAGGATCTTACTTGGACTAGGATGTGTTATGTTAATCTTATGGGATGATGGTTGGATTTTAAGGAGAAGAACATTCTCTCTCTCTCTCTCTCTCTCTCTCTCTCTCTCTCTCTCTCTCTCTCTCTCTCTCTCTCTCTCTCTCTCTCTCTCTCTCTCTCTCTCTCTCTCTCTCTCTCTCTTTGATTTAAGGTGTTCTATTAGGATTTGTCATTGAAATTGGTGGTGGCCAATATAGGTGTTGTTTACTCTAATTTTTGAAGTGACACAACAAGGTAGATGACATCATGTGATTGTGGATCGAAGGTGGATTTTTTTTTTACTTGAAGAAAATTCATAGAAGGTTGCTGCATGACACTTCGAAGGACTTTTGTGCCATGCACTAATAGGTATAGAATTATTACACAAAATACCTTTATATGTAGTAGGTTTTAGCCTTTATTTTATCATAAAGATCACTAATTAAGGTCATTTTTATATTTTGTGGGATTATGGTTCAAAGTCCAAGCATCAACATAGGCCTACCTACAAAATTTAATGAATTCTAGATGTTGAGAATGGATAACAAGTTATATTACCATTTTCAGCACAGTCGAAAACCTAGAAGCAACATTGAACCTTATCTATGCAAAAGAGGCTATAAAGATCAAAACATAAGATGGTAGAACTTCCTTGTGTATAAGCATGCATTCCACTAACTTAGGGAAACTTTTACGTGAATCTTGAGAGCCACACATATCAAAGGAAGCATGCATGTGAAGTACACTCAACTTAGGACCCACAAGAGAATAAAAGCCCTAATTTTCTCTCCCTAAACTTTGGAATGGGGACCACATACATGTGTTCCATGAATTTTTCATCCAAAGGTATTATCTCACTTAAATCCATGTGGAATACATGAAGGGATAAGTACGATTGGTGGACAAAAATAAGGATGAAGGAGAGAGACAAAAAAGGAAAAATCTTTGGTAAGTTTTCATCCAAAAATTTAAAAAAAAAGTGGCTGAGATCATTTCACATCTATGACCATCTTAAAGAAACCAATGAAGAGCTATTTAATTAGGATGGACTAATAGGAAGAAGTGATTCATGAGAGGGAAGTCTAAGCCGTGATTGGTGGAGAAAATTTCAATAGGCTGCCCACCATTTTTCAAAGAGGAGAAAACATGTTCCTCTTAGGTTCAAATTGTATTTTTAATTTAATCTCATTGGTTGGAGATAAAAATGGTGGACTAAGGAGAAAATAAAAAAGGAAAATCAGTCTAGATAAGTAAATTTCTATGGATTCCTAGCCATCCATCTTAAGGTTTACAGATCCAACAGATGAGAATGAATGAGCCATAAAATAATGCCTTTTTGAATAGGAAACTTCAAAGGAAGTCTCAGCCATCCATCCTAGGGTTCAAGCATGACCAAGTGGAAGAGAGAGAGAGAGCAAAGAAATATGAAACTCTAGCCACCTTTCCCTTATTGAAAAGTCAAATTAAAACCCTAAGTGGGCAATATCTCCTCCACTCATTTCAATCTAACAACTAGCATTCATCTTAGATTTTTGAACTCCAACACAATGAGAAAACCATTCCATGCCTCCCACCTCTTTTCCTTCTCATTTTCACTTTATTTTCTAGATTTTCTACCCTCCTTCCTATCCACTCTCTTCCCTATCCTAGCCTCCTTCCCACTTTTCCATATTTTCTTTGCTTTCCATTTTATCCCCTTCTTTCTCACCTACATATATATCCCCATGGATTCCATGCCTCCTCCCATTTCTAAAATCTTTTCATTGCTTATATATATCCACCATCTATCCTTCTTTTAACCCATATAATCTCCACCTTCCATTCCCTAGGGCTTCCACTCCAAAAATCCAAATGTAGGGGATTCTCCTCAAAGAAAGAAAAGAAAAAAAGAGAACACCTATTCCTCAAAGGGGTTTAATGTACAATATAAGGAATAATGATTGGAACATTTGAAGAAGAAAAGAAGAAAAGTTCCTAAGATTAGTGCATGTATCCCTTGGAGAAAATGTGAGTTTTATTGAATTTTTTTTTTCATTCATTCTTCCATTACATACTGGTCTACCCTCCTTTTTATTTCATTTCTTTTTATAACACCCAATATAATTTCATTCCCTAACATTCCATCTCATACACTATTCTGCAACCAAATATCATTTCAAAATTCATTCCGTAACTCCTATCCATCCCCTATTCCTTATTCTCACATTCATGCCTTATTTTACCCCTTCCCATTATTTTATTTTGATAATTTTTTTGACATCCCAGATCACCTTCAAATTCATGACCCTATCACTTAATTCTATACCTTACTACTCCAAAAAAATTCATCAAAAATTTCTATCTCTATCTATTACTTTCTATCATCCAATCTTACACTCAAGTACCCATCGTTCACATGCAAATTTTTCATTTATATCTTGTTGGATTTTTATTAATCTTTCCACAAATTATCTACATTTTATTTTCATGATCTGACATCCTCATAATATATATTCTATTCATAATGATTATCTGTGACGACCAGGGTTTTCTCATGCATTTTTAAATGCAATACCTAATTTCCCAAGGCGGGATGCATCCATATTTGAAAACCATTCTATAAAAACCATGCAATGCCGCAGAAAACCTTTAGTTTTAAACTCATTTTTGAAAACCCTGAGTGTCATTTGCCTTCACAACAACCCAAGTAGTTTTTTTGAAAAACTTCAAAAGTCATAAATATTTTTCCCCCAGGTCTTTCCAGTCACAGCACACAGCCCAACTATAATTAAATACAACTTCATGTCCAAAGGGTTGAGAATTTACTTACATGTATAACTTTCTTCTTCTTGATTCACTTGCTCGTAGCACTAATATCTCCTGAGACATCTTCTATTTATGAGTGGAACTATCCTGAAAAATGTTAAGGATAGGGTGAGTATATACTATACTCAGTAGGAGTTTATTACTACTAGTTTTATAATGCATGCGACGTTTTAAAATCATATGCTCTTTCCAAAACATGTGCATGTCTGAATTCTCAAGTTCGATATCGACATCAAAATCCATTGTCAAACTAAAATACTAACGACTTAAAGGATCATATAATCCAAAATCGAAAGTATCATATACATATATATCATAACATCATGATATGCACAAAATTCTTCATGGAATCCAACTCATGGATCTCTAGTATGGTATGGTCGACCAACCTCATATCATGCCATATGCAATGCACATAAATCATCAAACCATAGGGTCCACTATGCCCACGACCTCCTCGCCGTGTGGTCCCCGGGTACCTGAGGACACTCGGTCATAGCCTCCATGGGGCCTATGACACGTCGACCTAGTGCCGTGACACCAGTGGTAGCCCCCTGTACCACATGCAGTCGATGTAGGGACTTGCCTCTTTTTGGGCGTGGTACCCATCCACCTATTAGTGGTAGAGGCCGGGTGGCCAACCCAGACCCCTTGGCATAGCACCCACGGGCTTACTTGCCCAAATCACGTAAGATTAAATAAGCCAAAACCTCTTGTTAAAACTTGTCCTCTTTGGGTCCCTCACAACTGCCTGGCCCTCGGCACTCCAGCGTCTTTTGGCAACACTCAAGGACATGCAATCTTTGCAAGTACTTAAATCATGTAATGTATGCACTTGTTTGCAACACATATATGTGCATAATGTATATGCAATCATTTCAAAACATGGCCATGTACAAAGCATTTATCATGCATGCTGAATTAAGTCATGCAAATCAAGTGATATATTTAAAACATATGTTCTCAAAATAATAACGGTTCCTTTAAAAGAATCTACTAGTGATAGAGCACCTACCTGGCTAGGTCGCGCTAACCCATTTGTCCTCGTACGCTCTTGAACATGGTTTGGGGACCCAAGGTTAGTTTGACCCATATTTTATGGGTTTTAGAGTAGTTGGGTCTTATTACTTAGGAATTAGGGGTCCATCCCTATGCCTATGGGTGTCCTAAGGTCCTAATTGGGCCTTGGTATCCTTAGTTTTCCAAAGTTCTAGTGGCCACGCGCCACCATCCTATTCTAAGGGTCATGCCCTCTTTTGATTGGGCCTTGATCAGGGATTTTATGGTTTAGATGTGTCCGTGTCATCAACACAGACACAATGCCTTTTGCGGCGCCTCAATCGGAGCTCTAGATCTCAAGTTATAAGCGTTTTAGTGTCGCACATTCATAAGACCCTTAAGAATTAAAAGACGGAATGCTAGGGCGCTGCGCGTCAGCGTCATGCGCCCTGGCTTCCTTAACAACCAAAAACGACGCTTCTGCTAGCACGTCTGCGGTGTGCACCTCAGCGGGCGCATCTACAGACGCGCTGCACTCCTCAGCCCATCTTCCTCTTTAGCGGGCGCGTCCCCGGACGCCCCCGTTCGTTTTCTTCAGATGCGTTCAACGCGTCACGTTCCGACTAGAACGTTTGCGTTGACTGGGGGACTGGGGTGTCCTCAGGACACCTTGGTTCGACCCTGTTGAACCAGTGCGGCCCAAGGGACATCCCTGGGTCCTTGGTGGCTCTCCCGAGCTCCGTTTTGTATGGTTTTTCTTGCAAAAACTTAGGGAAATTGACCTTGGAACTATGGGGGAGATGGGTTTTGAGCGATCTTGGACGTACCTGGCTCGTTGCTGGGTTTTTCTCCTCGTTTTCCCCTCTAGGTCACTACTCTATGATGGGTTTTCTCCAAGGTTTTGGGCTGCCATTAGAGGCGCCCATGAGCTCTATTTATAGGGCTTTTAAAGGGGGTTCTGGAGGGGTTCTAACCGCCTTTTGAATAGCGGTCGAGAAACCTCCAGAATGGCGGTGGTTTCTTCTTGAAACACCGTCGTTCCAGAAACCTCTAGGAGGTTGAAGATGAAGGGTGCCCGTATCAAAACGGGCCCCTGTGTTTTGCTGCTAAACCCGTTTTTGTAAAAATTATAGTTTTGCCCTTGAACTTCAAAGGGCCATAACTTGCTCATTTTAACTCCATTTTGGGTGATTTTGGTCTCGTTGGATTTCTTTTTCTGAGACGCATCTAATGGCATCATTTTTAGGACCAAATTCCTGGGTTTAGTCAAGGAAACTAGTGAAATGACCAAAATGCCCTTATCTTTAAAACTGAACTTTTCATGGGATTTTAATATTACAAAAATTGGGGTCATTACATTATTACCCCCTTAAAAGAATTTTGTCCTCGAAATTCCATAACTTATTATCTTCTAGGTGTTTGTCTCTTAGATGATTTCTTGGTGAATGCATTCCCCTTTAGGAAGCAATTCTAGGTTCATCCTCAATTTATCATTTTCATTGTTCGTCCTATAAGGCCTCACCTATAAGGGCCTGTTTTCGCTGCGTACTCTGATGCAGCACCATACTCTCGTACGTGCCAATTTAACAATACCGTTTCCTAGCGGTACTTCATCTATCTCGAATTCCTTAGATTCCTATACTTATCTCATCATGTATAAGATAGTCTCCTCGTAAGATCACGCTTCTTTGCTCATGCATATACTTCTTTCAAGATCATATTATCTTATTTCTCCTATTTTGAATATCATAGGATAATCCTTTTTATCTAGTGATCTCTTTCATTATCCACAAGTCCAAAAAGTTACCTTCTTTCTATTGTGTCTAACTTTGCTTCTTACCCTTGTCTCCAAGATACTTCAATAACTGATATGGTATCATATGCTTTATAGCCAAACTCTTACTTAACTTTGAATTTCAACTATCTGTCATTTTTCATATGTGACTTGATTTCCTTGACCAAGGTTACATTCAAAAATAAAAGCCAATTACTAGCATCTTCCATTGAGGACCTTATCATATACTGAAAGTAAAATGTCCTAACTTCATATCCAGTTTCATTATTGAATTCATTAAATGCTTTCCTCTGTTAGGATATTATCCAAACTCATGTCAAATGTTAATGGTCGATTCATCATCATGAGTTGTATGTTCTCGTCTAGAAGCCTATCTCACTATTTCTCATCCATTTGTCATTTAGGATTTTCAATAATGTTCTCATTCATGCAAGGTAAAAAGTTTCTTATAACCGAGTACCCTTACTAGGTCATGGTTGAATCCTTTGTCTTCATCCTCTTTGCCCTTTCTTTGCTTGATGGTTTTCTTCGTAACCTTTCAGCCCAAAAGTTATATACTCAATCCGGTTGGGTTAGTCCTTAGAAATTCCTTCAGTTGATTTTTTGTACTTGGTATATGCTCATAATAACTAACTATTTGTCAAAAAGGCAATGTAACATCCAATCTCACCTTATAGTGTGCTAGCCATCTCACCTTATCCCCTATGTCAATATATTGTTCAATCTTTTACCAAGGTTTTATCATCAACCATTTAATCTGTATTGTCAGGTGGTGTCCTCATAAGTAGTGATTTTCTCAATTCCTCAAATTTTATTTTTCAAGTGCCTCCTTATTTTATCTTTTAAGTGCCTTCTCATACTTAGCTTATAATAGCAATAATTTGTCTTCAATACCAATTATATCAAATTGTACTGAAGTTGTTAACTCCACAAGTTTTACAATAGTCAGATAAGCATAAACATTTTCTTAGACATAGAAAGACTTTATTTGATTACCTATTGATCTCTTCCCAGATACGTTATAAGCTCAAGGGCCTCTAGAGTGATTGGTACTTATCTACCTTTCTTTCAATCCAAGTCAGTAGTATTTTTCAGACCCAAAGTAATTTCTTTACCTTGTCATGGTAGCCACTAAGGTTTGAAAAACCTTTCACATTGGTTTAGATCACTTCTTATTTTTGCTCCTATCTTAGTTTTTACTATATTTATTGTACTTGTAGCTCTTCATGATGTCGCCTAATCAACTGGCCTTATACCCTTAAATGACTTAGCCTAACAAGTACTCAAGTCTAAAGACTTATAACATCCTTCTAAGTATATAACTTCAACGACTAACTCATAGACACTGGCATACCTGATTAATTAGGGTGGGATACCTCTATTTAGTCAACAGTACTCAATGATGGTCTTAAGATATTGCTCTTCCAATCTATGCTAGTAAGATCTCAATTTGATCCTTGATGGTACCCTACTTGCTAAATGGATAAGTTATTGTCCTGGCCTATTTCCTTTTTCAATATAACTTTATTTACTCATGTAGTGGCAAGGTGAGATATCACCAAATTTTCCTTTTTATGGATTATATCCATTGGTGTCCCCCATAAACTAATGGATCTTGATAAGAATCTTATTGATATCAAACCATTTGTAGAATTTAATTTCTAGTTGGTCGCCATTCTTCTTTGAAAATTTCTTGTCACATAATCTCCTGAAATTCAATACTCTACTCAAAGTCTTAAATCCCATATGCTTTCTCTCTATTATACATATCATTGCCAACTCAACTATTATTATTCCTTTGCATTTGTTTGATCTTCCCTCCTATAGGATTCAAGGTGTTAGAATTGTATGTATCTTCATAGAGTCATAATCTTCTTCTTTTGATTATTCAATATTCATCGAATACTTATAGTTACATCTCTATCTCTTTCTCTCTTTTCTTCAATATCCATTTGGTCTACCTGGATCAATGTCTCTATATGCGTTGTTGCATATATTTGATACTTCATCTATTTCTTTTAAGTAACATATATGATAAACTGAATGCTTCTCAGAAATTCTAAACTGTCTTAAGATCATTGAAATCCTCAATTGCTTGTAGCCTTAATAAAAATTCATACCATGTCTTAATAATGGCATTGACGTTTTGGTCATGCTATACTTTTCTTACAAGTTCTTGTTAGGATCAATCTATTATCATAGATTTATTATCCCCAATATTGTCGTCAAAAAAATCTTTTGACAACTTGGTCGAATTCATTTCCCTATCATATTCGTGTTATGTTTCTCTTAATCTCATAATATGTTACTTGATTTGCTCCATAATACTCTGGTAATTATTTTTTAATAACATTTTACTCTCCTGAATAGTATCCAAAATTGAGCTAAATCCTTCAAGATCCTTACCTTTGTGATTTAGCACGAGTCACAGTCATCTCCTAATATCATCTTGCATTCTCATCATCAAAATTCTTCTCAAAGTCTGTCTTTTACATCTCATATATCACATCCTTATGATAGTGTATTCATATTCTGATATTCTTTATGATGGTAAGATAGCCATCTAGGTCTTTTGATTTTTCTCACCTTTGATAAGATTTCTTTATTGTAGATTAGAACTATCTACTAACAAGTTTACTAGTATCTTCCTTCAACATCATCATAATATGATCCATATATGAGTTTTCATATTTGCACTACACAATAATCCTTAATCCTTAAGTCGTCTTTAGACTAGATTTTGGATAAGGGTTGCACTATCCTCTGCCTAATTATTTGTTAAACCAAGCTCTATTTCACCTATTTATTTAAGGTGAAATGCCTTGAGTATTAATATGGTAATCCTCAAATAGAAGTAGTCATCTCTACTACTCCTATTTATACTTCTTATCCTTGATTTTCTCTATTGTCTATGACCCTTGGACATGCTGGACTGGTTGTGAAAGGATAAAACCTGGGCTCTGATACCAACTGTGACGACCCGGGTTTTCTCATGCATTTTTAAATGCAATACCTAATTTCCTAAGGCGGGATGCATCCCTATTTGAAAACCATTCTATAAAAACCATGCAATGCAGCGGAAAACCTTTAGTTTTAAACTCATTTTTGAAAACCTCGAGTGTCATTTGCCTTCACAACAACCCAAGTAGTTTTTTGAAAAACTTCAGAAATCATAAATATTTTTTTCCCAGGTCTTTCCAGTCACAGCACACAGCCCAACTGTAATTAAATACAACTTCATGTCCAAAGGGTTGAGAGTTTACTTACATGTATAACATTCTTCTTCTTGATTCACTTGCTCGTAGCACTAATATCTCCTGAGACGTCTTCCATTTATGAGTGGAACTATCCTGAAAAATGTTAAGGATAGGGTGAGTATATACTATACTCAGTAGGAGTCTATCACTACTAGTTTTATAATGCACGCGACGTTTTAAAATCATATGCTCTTTCCAAAACATGTGCATGTCTGAATTCTCAAGTTCGATATCGACATCAAAATCCATTATCAAACTAAAATACTAACGACTTAAAGGATCATATAATCCAAAATCGAAAGTATCATATACATATATATCATAACATCATGATATACACAAAATGCTTCATGGAATCCAACTCATAGATCTCTAGTATGGTATGGTCGACCAACCTCATATCATGCCATATGCAATGCACATAAATCATCAAATCATAGGGTCCACTATGCCCACGACCTCCTCGCCGTGTGGTCCCCGGGTACCTGAGGACACTCGGTCATAGCCTCCACGGGGCCTATGACACGTCGACCCAGTGCCGTGACACCAGTGGTAGCCCCCTGTACCACATGCAGTCGACGTAGGGACTTGCCTCTTTTTGGGCGTGGTACCCCTCCACCTATTGGTGGTAGAGGCTGGGTGGCCAACCCAGACCCCTTGGCATAGCACCCACGGGCTTACTTGCCCAAATCACGTAAGATTAAATAAGCCAAAACCTCTTGTTAAAACTTATCCTCTTTGGGGCCCTCACAACTGCCTGGCCCTCAGCACTCCAGCGTCTTTTGGCAACCCTCAAGGACATGCAATCTTTGCGAGTACTTAAATCATGTAATGTATGCACTTGTTTGCAACACATATATGTGCATAATGTATATGCAATCATTTCAAAACATGGCTATGTACAAAGCATTTATCATGCATGTTGAATTAAGTCATGCAAATCAAGTGATATATTTAAAACATATGTTCTCAAAATAATAATGGTTCTTTGAAAAGAATCTAATAGTGATAGAGCACCTACCTAGCTAGGTCGCGCTAACCCATTTGCCCTCGTACACTCCTGAACATGGTTTGGGGACTCAAGGTTAGTTTGACCCATCTTTTATGGGTTTTAGAGTAGTTGGGTCTTATTACTTAGGCATTAGGGGTCCATCCCTATGCCTATGGGTGTCCTAAGGTCCTAATTGGGCCTTGGTATCCTTAGTTTTCCAAAGTTCTAGTGGCCACGCGCTACCTTCCTATTCTAAGGGTCATGCCCTCTTTTGATTGTGTCTTGATCAGGGATTTTATGGTTTGGATGTGTCCGCGTTGTCAACACAGACACAACGCCTTTTGCGGCGCCTCAATCGGAGCTCTAGATCTCAAGTTATAAGCGTTTTAGTGTCGCACATTCATAAGACCCTTAAGAATTAAAAGACAGAATGCTAGGGCGCTGCCCGTCAGCGTCATGCGCCCTGGCTTCCTTAACAACCAAAAATGATGCTTCTACTAGCGCGTCTGCGGCTTGTGCCTCAGCGGGTGCTTCTGCAGACGTGCTGCACTCCTCAGCCCGTCTTCCTCTTTAGCGGGCGGGTCCCCAGACGCCCCTGTTGGTTTTCTTCAGACGCATTCGACGCGTCACATTCCGACTGGAACGTCTGCGTCGAATGGGGGACCAGGGTGTCCTCAGGACACCCTGGTTCGACCCTATCGAACTAATGTGGCCCAGGGGACGTCCCTAGGTCCTTGGTGGCTCTCCCGGGCTCCGTTTTGCATGGTTTTTCATGCAAAAACTTAGGGAAATTGACCTTGGAACTATGGGGGAGATGGGTTTTGAGCAATCTCGGACGTACCTAGCTCGTTGCTGGGTTTTTCTCCTCGTTTTTTCCTCTAGGTCACTGCTCCACGATGGGTTTTCTCCAAGGTTTTGGGATGCCATTAAAGGCACCCAAGAGCTCTATTTATAGGGCTTTTAAAGAGGGTTCTAGAGGGGTTCTAACCGCCTTTGAATGGCGGTGGAGAAACCTCCAGAATGGTGGTGGTTTCTTCTTGAAATACCGCCATTCTAGAAACCTCTAGGAGGTTGAAGATGAAGGGTGCCCGTATCAAAACGGGCACCTGTGTTTTTCAAGTTAAGTTGTTTTTGTAAAATTTACAGTTTTGCCCCTGAACTTGAAAGGGCCATATCTTGCTCATTTTAACTCCGTTTTGGGTGATTTTGGTCTCTTTGCATTCCTTTTTCTGAGACACATCTAATGGCACCACTTTTAGGACCAAATTCTTGGGTTTAGTCAAGGAAACTAGTGAAATGACCAAAATGCCCTTATCTTTAAAACTAAACTTTTCATGGGATTTTAATATTACAAAAATTGGGGTCATTACATTATCTCACTAATATCAGATAGATAATGGGAGCTTTTTGCAGCTCTTTTTCATCTCTAGTTTACATGCAATTTCCATTGGATTTACATCCATATACTTAGGTTTTGGTTTAAAAGTTCTTATTTGGATTTTGAATATTGGGAAACATTCTATGCTCTTATTGAGTGACAAAATAAGAGCAAGGTACTTATTGAAGGAAAAAAGATCGGTGGTAGTGCAAGAAGGAAAGATTGAAGTGGCTTTTGTTGAGTGATACGACAACAATATGGTGAAATCTCTATATTTTTAGAGATTTAATTTTCTAGCATGAGTAGGCAAATTTTATTTCCTATGGTGATGATGAAATTATGATGTGATTGGATGAATTTTTTCTTTAGTAAAACTTGGAAGAAAATTTGTACTTAATATTATTTTAAAAAAATTAACATTAATTCATATAGTTAGTTATTTCTAAATGATTTCATAATTTTTAGGAAGCTTCCTTTATTTTTAGTAATTTTAAGTGTTAATTAAATTTTTGGCGAGGTTAAAGTGATTAAAATAGACTTTAATTAAATATGTTTATTAACAGAATCCCTACGAATCAACCCATACTTGCACAATCTATGTTATACTGGAGTTGTGCACTTGCGGTTATTTTCTAAACACATCATGCACCCTAACCCATAGGAAAATATTAGTTTAGTTTTGCTTTCTTTCAAATTTATGTATTTATGTTCTTGTAATATTCTAAATTCTAGTTTAATGGAAGCTTATCTTTTAATTCATTAGTTAGTTAATGAAAGTTTATTTTTTCTTTAAATGTATTTTTTTTATACCTTATTTTTTCCATTACTACTAGTTTTATTATTTACTAATAATAGTTTAGCTTCAATTAGAAAGTTGTTTCATAGTTGATTTTATTATAGAATTATTATTTAGGATATATTAACAAAATTAATTTTTATTATGTTAAAATTTAGGATGATAGCTAAATTATCACCTGGTGTTAGGATGAAACCACATGAAAATTAGATATATTCATACGTAAGTATTTGCTAGAATTAAAGTGCTAAAACATCAATTTTGGAGTAAGAAAAATTAATATACATAGTTAATGTTCTTTTTCATTAGGATTATAAAGAATGTCCCATAGTTTTGAAACTAATTATAGTATATTAATCAACTTAGTATATATAAAGTCTCAGATAATTTGTGATTGTAAGAAGTACAAATTATGCTATGAAAATATGTATTAAGTAAGGTGAATCTCTAAGGTCCAAAAAATATAGAGATTAGGATTTTTAAAAATACATTTTTTATTTTTTTAATGCCTTGATGTTTTATTAACATGAGTAGAAATAAATCTAATATACTTAGTTTTGAATATAAATGATTTTTGAGTGGTGGATTCTAAAAACCCTAGACTTTAGAATTTGAGTAATTTAATCTCTTTTAATGTTATTAAATTTAAATGATTATTTATCTCTCATTGGTGACCAGGCTAAAATAATTTAAAATATATTTCACTTAAGATTCCAAAATTCAAAGTTTGAGTCCTCCTGGATCAACCAGTACTTGAATTTTCTATACTTTAATACATTCATGCACTTGTGGTAATTTAAAATAAACACTAAGTTTTTTATGTCATTGTTGGAGACTCATAAGTGGAATTTTAATTGAATCTAAGTTAAATTATTTTACCACTAGTCATAGTTAAGGAATTGCAAGCATTTGGATTTTAGGCATTTTTAGGTGCATTTTAGCACAACACCTGTGATTTATTAATAATCATGATTATTTTTATTTTTGAAGGAATTTATCAAATGATTTGGAGGGGTTGCTCCATTTGGATGATGCCTATATATATTTTTATTTTGAGTTAAATATAGTGAGATAGTATTGTACTTTATTTAATTGTAATTCATTTCAAAAAGGATTGTAATAATAAAGATCAAGGGTGAATCATCTTAACTTGGAAGAGGTGGTTGATTCATAGTTTCACCTTTGTACGAGAAGATTATTATAGAGTTAATGTAGTTTTACAAAGTAGCATGGTAGTTTAATATCATATAGCTAGCATTCACAATTTAGCTATTGCATTTTAATTAGGATTATTATGTTAATTGCACCTGCTTAACAAGAGATAGCCTATATAACCAACCAATAAGAAATAGGTTGTCTAGGTTATAGTGTCGTATCTGTTGAGGTCCGAACCATTTGTTAAGTAGCATATAAATAATTACATCAGTTTAGTGCTTTATCCAGAATTTTTAACACATGTTTATTACTTTAAGATGATATATATGTTGATCGAATTATCATGGGAATGAAAAGTGATTAGTAAGGGCAACAACCCCACAAGATCAAGGGTGGATTCCATCACCGCCTCTTGGCTCACCTTCATGTTGGCTAGTGGATCTTCTATGCAACTTCAACATGAGGTTTGTTAAATCTATTTAGCACAACAAATTTTAGTGCTTCTTGTCTATCAAACTTTACATTTTTCAATATTTTTTGGAGAAAATAAATGCATTGAATGCATTTTGAAACCCTACCAACAATCCCTATTCTAAAACCTATAATCCCAGGTGGGCTAGGCATCCTTATTTCTCATGGTCTTAGAATAATCAACAAGGAGGACCACCAAGGATTCCCCCTCGTCAACCTTTTCCTCATGCAACAATTCCACAGTAGCAACAGCCTCGTTAGTAATTTCCTACAAAACCAAGGAAACTATTTATTGAGGAGATCCTCAATTTGTTCATTTAAAGTTCATTGCAGTTATAGAATGATACAAAGAAAAATTTACATGTGAACTTGCAATCTATTATGAAGGTGAAATATCAAATGTGTCAACTTTCCATTGGAGTGAATGAGATGGAAAAGGGTAGTTTTCCGAGTCAGCCTATACCAAACCCTAAGGGATAATCTAAGATTGGAACATATTCAAAAGAACAAAAATTCCATGAACAAATCAAATATATTATCATCCATAGGAATTGTAAGCAAATAGACAATGAGCCTAATTAAGGAATCCATAACATGTGAGAAAAATGAAAGTCATACACACACTTAGAATGATAAGGAGAAGTGCTAGAAATCCCCCAGTTCCTCTAAATTACTTCCTAAGGCATCTTATATGCCAAAGGTTCCCTATCTTCAATGTCTCAATATGGCAAAGAAGCGAGCAAACTTTAATGAGATAATGAATGTTTTTAAATAAGTAAATATTAATATTTCATTGCTTAGTGCAATTAAAGAATTTCCCTTTTATGCCAAAATTTTGAAGGATCTCTACACACAGAAGCGTAAGCTTAATGTTCAAAAGGAGGCATTTCTCACTGAGCAAGTAAGCTCAACAATCTAACACAATATCCTTCTAAAACATAGGGATCCTACCTGCCCCACCACATCACATGTCATACAAAATGTAGAATTGATAGGACATTACTTGATTTAGGAACAAGTGTTAACCTATTGCCATACTCTAACTTATAAGCAATTAGGTTTTATGTGCGTTAAAACTAACTACTACCACACTACATTGGCAAATAGAATATTGAAAATTCCTCATTATATTGTTAAGAATGTTTTGTTACAAGTTGATAAGTTTTTATTTCTAGCATATTCATTATCTTAGATACCCAACTTGTAGCCAATCCCAGTAGTTAGATCCCTATGATTTTGGCATGGATTTTCTTGGCCACTTCTAATGCTATAAGTAGGAATTGAGTCATGAAGTTGTTAGATGGAATATGAAGATTAAGCTAAATGTTTTTAATGCTAGATAACTTATGGACTCTATGAATTCATTTGAAGAAAATATGATTGAGTCTTGTTCATGTCATATTATTAACATCCTATAATTCTAACTCACTTGTGGCTCGTCTATCTCATTTTGGTATAGATTTTGACATAGACAATCCTAATGATGAAATGAATGCATTAATTGATACTATACCAATACTAGACACTTATAAATGGAAAACCAAAGTGGAACCTCTAACACTACTTGAGACTACTCATGTTCCATCCACTGTGAAACCATCTACATTAGACCTAAAAAAATTACTAAAAAGTTTAAAATATTCATTTTGGAATCCATTTGAGACCCTATTTATTGTTATTACTTTTAATCTTGGTAAGGGATAAGAGGATAAGCTACCTAATGTTCTCAAAGAACACAAGATAGCTCTTAGGTGGTCAATATCGAACATGAAAGGTATCAGCCTGACCATTTACATGCATTGCATCCATCGTGAGGAGAATACAAAATTATCTAAGGAGATGCAATGACAACTTCACCCTAATATTAAGGAAGTTGTACGAGTAGCAGTTTTAAAATTATTAGATGTAGGCATTATTTACCCCATTTCAAATAGCTCTTAGGTAAGCCCAATTCAAGTTGTACCCAAGAAATTTGGAACCAGGGTAGTTTGGAATGACAATAATGAGTAAGTGGCCACCCACATGCCCACTGGGACATGTGCGAATCAATTACTATAAATTAAACTTGGTCATAAGGAAAGATCACTTTCCTCTTCCATTTATTAACCAAATGCTTGAAAGGTTAACCGGTCATGAATATTATTGCTTTCATGATGGATATTCTAGTTATAACTAGATTCCAATAGCACTAAAGGACTGAGAGAAGACAACTATCACTTGTCCTTTTGAAACCTTTGCCTATTGTCGCATGCCTTTTGGGTTATGCAATGCATTGCAACTTTTCAAAGGTCTATGATGGTCATTTTTTCTATTAGGGTAGAGCATTTTATTAAGGCGCTTATAGATGATTTCTTAGTATTTGGATCATCTTTTAATTAGTTCTTTGACCACCTAGCTTTGGTGTTATATGGCATTATATGTTGCAAAGTAGCATAATACTTAGACACATTATTTCACAAAATGTTATTGAGATTGATAAAGCCAAAGTGGACCTCATCTTTAATCTTTTTGCTACCAGTATAGTGAAGGAGACTGCTCACTTTTAGAACATGCTAGTTTTTACCAAGGATTCTTTAGAGATTTTAATAAGATGTCTGGACCTCTTTGTAATCTACTATGAAGGAGGTGACCTTTGACTTTCATGATGATTACCTAATAGATTTTGAGCACCCTAAATCCAAATTAACCTCTACACCTATTATTCGACCACTAGATTGAGCACACCATATGAAATAATTTGTGACGCCTCTGATTACATGATTGGTGCTGTTTTGGGATAGCATATTGAAAATTTAATGATGTAATTTATAATGATAGTAAGACCCCCAATGATGCCCAACTCAATTATCCTACAACAAAAAAGGAGTTTCTAGCTATTGTTTTAAATTTGAGCAAAATTAGGTCCCTTCTTTTATGATCTAAAGTTATTATCTATTTAGATCATGCTACCTAGAAATTATATAAATTCTTGTGTGAGTGTAATCAATACCACGTAAAACCAATGAGCATAAGGTGTTGTTCCAATTTTTGAAAGATAAATATTTTTGCTGGAATTCTATAATAACCCCAATTTTTGTAAATTGATTGAGAAAATCAATTTAGTTTGAATTTTCAAAAATATCGGGCTGGAATATTAGGTCATCAAAATTTCTCTTTTTATAGAGATTAAAACATGATTTAAAAATTAAAAATAATGAATGTACTAAAAAATCTGATCGAAATGACACAAAATTAGTTCAATTCTGAGTTAAAATGAAAAATTCTTAATTTTCACCATTTTTATGAATAAAAGGGTAAAATAGTAATTTTACCCATAACTGAGATCTAAGACTTCAATATTTAGAATGTACTTAGAAATATAATTCCAATTCCACCAAGTACACTTAATTCTGAGATCGGGAGAATAAAACAAAATTTTCTCCACAAAAGGGCAAAATGGTCCTATCACACCTTTATGGGGCCCACAATTGGATCCAATGGCCAAAAAACATGTAATGAGTGGTCAAACTACAACCAATTGATAGTGGAGAAGTAGGTGGTAGTGGAGGATCCAATGTTAATTTAATACTCAAAAGAATTAAAACATAATTATTACAAGTAATTATGAAAAATTCAAAAACATCTATAAATACACCCCCAAAAATCCTTCAAAAATGTTCATTAAAATTCCCACAAAATTATCTTGTTTCTCCTAAAAAAACTTCTAGATTCATTACAAATTTCAAAAACTCCCAAAAATCTCTCTTCTTTCACCTTCTCTCTCCTCTCTCTAGATTGGACCAAGATACCTAAATTCAATTAAGCACTCTATTCCAAATTAAATCTCACAAATCCCACCATTCATATTGTCCTAGACTACTTATCTACAAAACCCCAAAATAAATTTCAAGATCCAATGGTGCAATCAACGAAAAATCAGAAAACAATCGATTATTGGGCGATCTTACATCAAGTGGACATTTCTTTTAAATTGGGCTGCAAAACCTATGCTTTTCTCCAATCAGGTAGGTGAAAACTCTTTCCATACTTATTTCAGATTATTTTATATAATTATTATTTTTTTGAAATTATGTTTAGGTTAAAAATTATAAAAATCAAGTAAGGATAAGAACCCTTCAATTCTGTATGATGGAGGGCTTAGATGAAAAATTTGAGTTGTTCAATCATTCTAGAAGAATCCAAAACCCTAGGCTAGAATTTTCATGAAATTTAATTAAGTTTTGAGTCTTTGATTGGCTTCCTAATAAGATTGGGCTCCCGAGACACCGTACAAAAATGCACCCTGCAGAAGGGTTTCCGCAT
The DNA here is from genome assembly GCA_035236585.1 of Warburgia ugandensis. NCBI lineage: Eukaryota > Viridiplantae > Streptophyta > Magnoliopsida > Canellales > Canellaceae > Warburgia > Warburgia ugandensis. The sequence goes on along the minus strand of CP141133.1, from coordinate 48,663,770 downwards.
GTGCTCCTCATGCAACACTGTCCCAACGGAATAACGATGCGACAGCATAGGTCCTAGGGAACACGTTGCCGCGTGCGTCCCAATGATGGGAGTGTGGCAACCGCTTTGTTCAATCGGACCTACTCCACCTAATTGATCAAAGCCATCCGTTCCTTGGGTCCATCGAAATGATTGTGAACTTCAAGCTTCGCTTGTGGAGTCAACTGAACTCCAAATTAAGATCGAAAAGAAGCTTTGGAAAGCTTATAATGTCTATTTTTTTCATAAATCATAAAATTAACGAAAGTATTCAAGAAACTTTCTATTTTTAGGAATTAAGCTTCTAATTTTCATGATCTTCAAGATCTGAGATGATCAGATCTTGGGGATCTAATGCAATGATGATATAATGTTGAAATCAAGTAATATCCATTATTTATTTTAATAGATCTAATATAAAATGAGGAATCTACCCATTATGGTAGGAAATCATAAAAATATAAAGGGACCCACTTGATCAATAAGATCAAGCATGATTAGACCCTTTGGATGGGTTGTATGAATGGGATTATGATGAAATCTAGTTAGATCATAGATTAAATGTGACAAAAATAAGTGGATATGATCTTAGGATCTTAATGGAGTAAAATCCCTAAATGTAATTAAAACCCTTGATCTAAAGGAAAAGATCTAAGATCTAATGGTTGGATGATAAGTAAAAGTTTCTAATAATATTAATCTAATTAGTTTAGTTGTCTTTTATTTGATAATAGAATTGTAAATGTGATTTATGTTACAAAGTAGGAAGCATGATAGTGTAATTCTTAAATTTTAGCATGCAATGCTCTAAATATTATTAGTTTGTTATTAGGTTGGTAGATTTAATTATCTTAGGGCCATGTTAGTTTAAATTTGAGGTTTTAGCATGATCCATTAGATTAGTAGTATAATTTCATGTATTTCATAACTTAGGATCATGCTAGTTTAAGTATAGTTTTATTCCATTAGGTTAAGTTACATTCATAAGACACATGTTAGTATAAATGGTTGTTAAACTTATATTGGATTTATCTTTAAAGTTTGTTATTTATTTATTGCAAAATTATATTAGTAGTTCAAATGTTTAGTTGTTAAGATATAATGCGCATAAATCACTAAAAATGTAAACTAATGGAATATAGAGATTCATGGACAATTAAGATGAGAGAATGACTTTGAATTAATATTAGTAAGGGATATAGTTAGTAGGACAATATAAGGATTATCAAATCCTTGGCCCAAGCTAGGAGAATAATAAACCCCATGAATGACATTTTAAATGTTCATGGATTTAAGTAAAATCAATTAGAAAGAAATTAAATCAAAGAAGAGCTAGATAATAGTAGATCTAAGCCCTTGATCTTTATCAACAAGTATAAATTGTTGATCAAAGGATCTATGAAAGATCAAGATCAAAGAAAGGAATACACAAAGACTTAAAATAGAAAATACTTAGATCTAAAAGTTTAGAAGATCATTCTAACCATCAGATCTATTAATCAATAGGATAGACACTATCTAAGGAGGATAGATCATGATAGGACAAAAAATCTATATGCTTTATATCAAAGGACAAGATTAAAGAAAGAATATAGATAGGGTCAAAACTATAGGATTATTAAGATTGTATAAATATTGATAGTATGTATGGATTTACAGATTACATATGTCAGTTAGGATCATGGAAGATCTAAAGAGATGGACCGTTACTTGAAGGTAGGAGGATTTTATGAATGCATCTACATGAGATATACATGTTGAATACATGATCTTATGTCTAGAAATGTTGACAAGTGTAATCTAAATACTTGTATTAAATCCCTTGAAAACCCTTATGATCCAACTAAAATACATATGAAATGGTTAAGTTAGAATTGAGGAAAAAACTCTAAGTGAATAGGGAACTAGAAGATATTCCAGCCCTAAGTAAATAGACAGATTGTCTGATATATATGAGGATTACTTTACATACAAGCATGGAGGCCTGCGATTTTGTTTTAAATAGGAGTATGCCTAGGGAAGCTATGCTAGGGGAGTTAGTAGGGTTTGGCCACCCGCTCTCCGAAACTTGTTATGCTATGGATACCAAGCCTAAGTGAGGCTAAAAGTTGGATGGGGCAATTGTGAGAAGGCTGCCATTGTGACAGTCATGGTCCCCCCTACAAACATGGATATTGTGATTTCCACCAAGGATGGTATAGGTGGATTATTGAGTAGTTATCATGGATTCTAAGTGCATGCACAGTAGTCCTTTGAGTATTTTTGCATTATGATGCATGGCATAGTGAACTACCTTATGATATGGCATGATGAGATGCCGAGTAATTGTGGATTACTGATACTGCCCCAATGAGGGAGTATGTCCAGCAGAGTCTATATGATCTATCAACTCAGTATAAATTGGGTATGATTATGTTTTGAGATATTAACTATTTTTCATTGTTTTGACTGTATATATATATATATATATATATTTATACATATATATCTACACAAAGTATATAGTATGTATGTGCAAGGATGTAAATATATGATCAAGTAAAGAGATTGATCCATGAGTATGAATAATGGCATTATGAAGTATTAGGATTATACTGTCAAATTATTATGCTTCTTGAATCCCCTACCAAGCATAGCTTGCTGAGATATTGTATATGTTTCAATGTTTACAATATCTTAGATACACAGAAGGAGAATTAGGAGCTCAAGACTTAAGAAGACTTGGAAGAATAATCAATCAAGGTATATCCCTTGAAGGCATGTATTTTATTTGAGAGCATTGTATTGTATTGAGAATTTTTATTAAATGGTGAGCTTTAAAACTTGGATTATGTAATTTGGACAAGTATTGTTTTGATACCCGAGCTGTACTGTGAACCACTAGATGGATTCTATAATGAGTCATCAAACCACTACTAGCTGATTGTGGAGAAAGAGGTGGTAGTGGAGGATCCAATGTTAATTTAATATTCAAAAGAATTAACACATAATCATTACAAGTAATTATGAAAAATTCAAAAACATCTATACATACAGCCCAAAAATCCTTAAAAAATGTTCATTAAAATTCTCATGAAATTATCTTGCTTCCTTTGAAAAACCATATCTATATTCATTCCCAAATTTTCAAAAGTCTCAAAAATCTGTCTTCCTTCACTTTCTCTCTCCTATCTCTAGATTGGAACAAGAGACCTAAATTCAATTAGGCACTCTATTTCAAATCAAATCTCACAAATCTGACCATTCATATTGGCCTAGACTACCTTATCTACAAAACTCCAAAAAAAATTTCAAGATTCAATGGTACAATCAACAGAATATCACAAAACAAGTGGTTATTAGCTGATCTTATCATCAAGTGGATATTTCTTTTAAATTGGGCTGCAAAATTTATGTCTTTGTCCAATCAAGTAGGAGGAAACTCTTCCCATACTTATTTCAGATTATTTTATATAATTTTACTTCTTTAAATTAAGTTTAGGTTAAAAATTATAAAAATCAAGTAAGAATAAGAACCCTTCAATTCTGTATGATGGAGGGCTCAGATGAAAAATCTGAGCTGTCCAATCAATACAGAAGGGTCCTAAACTCCTAGGTTAGAATTTTCATGAAATTTAACCAAGTTTTGAGTCTGCGATTGAAGAGGAATTGATTGGACGATCCAAAACAGACTATCTCATCTTCCTAATAAGATCGGGCTCCCAGTCTACCGCACGAAAACATGCCTTGTTGGAGCATCTACGTGCGCATGCTCCACGTGCAATGCCGTCCCAATGGAACGGCCGCATGGCAGCGCAGGTCCCGAGGAGCACGTTACTGCATTCGTCCCGATGATGGGAGCGCAGCGATCGCTCCTCTCAATCAAACCCACTCCACCCGATTGATCAAAGTTGTCCGTTCCACTAGGCCCAGATCAAATCTAGACCCTTGAAATGACTGTTAACTTCAATCTTTGATTCTTCAGTCATATGAACTCTAAATTAAGATAAAAAAAAGGCTATGAAAAGCTTGTAATGTCTATTTTGTTCTTAAATCATAAAATTCATAAAAGTATTCAAGAAACTTTTTATTTTTAGGAATTAAGCTTCTAATTTTCATGATCTTCAAGTGGGGGTCTAATGCAATGATGATATAATGTTGAAATCAAGTAATGTCCATGATTTATTTTGACAAATCTAACATAAAATGAGGAATCTACCCTTTATGTTAGAAAAACCCTAAAAATACAAAGGGAACCACTTGATCAAGAAGATTAAGCATGATCAAACCCTTTGGATGAGTTGTATGAATAGGATTATGATGAAATCTAGATAGATCATAGATTAAATGTGACAAAAACAAGTGGATATGATCTTTGGATCTTAATGGAGTAAAATCCCTAAATGTAATTAAAACCCTTGATCTATAGGAAAAGATTTAAGATCTAAATGGTTGGATCATAAGTAAAAGTTTCTAATAATCTTAATCTAATTAGTTTACTTGTCTTTTATTTGATAATAGAATTGTAAATGTGATTTATGTTACAAAGTAGGAAGCATGATAGTGTAATTCATAAATTTTAGCATGCTATGCTCTAAATGTTATTAGTTTGTTATTAGGTTGGTATATTTAATTATCTTAGGGCCATGTTAGTATAAATTCAAGATTTTTAGCATGATTCCATGTAAATGCTATGCTCTAAGTAGTTCCATGCCCACCTTAGGACTGGTCCAACACGTAAGCATTTTCCCTCTTTTTTGAGCTATTCATTGCATTACTCTTTGGGTTTTAACCTCCTTCATAGCACTCCACTCCTCCTTCAAGTTCAGCACTTCCTCTAGTTTATTGTACTTATTTTCTAGGTTGGTCTTCATTGCTTGTTTCTTTCCTTGTTTTTTTGCTTTGATTCCTTGTTTCATGCATTCCTTTCCTTGCTGTGGAACTTTTAAGTGATTTAAAATATTCCTTTTCATGGTTTTTAATTGTGCCCTTCAAGCTTATCTTCATGAGCACTTTGCCATAGCACACATGCATAATTTGAGGTTAGTTTGCACTTAGGTTTCAGATGCATCACTCTCAAAAACCATGTGCATGGTTTTGGTGTATGTTTCTTTAGATAAGTTGTTTGTTTCATTGTTATTTCTTGCCTAGATTTTCAGGCATTAGTTTAAGATAGGTGCATGCCTTCCATTCTAGTTTAATTCATGCATTTGTTTCATCTTAGCCTCATGCTAAGCAGGAGATGTAAACCACTTTCATACTACTTCACTCCTAAGCTATTGCCTTATGGGAATATATATGAGAAAGAAGTAGGGGATAGTAAACCATCATCATACTATTTCACTCCCAAGCCATTACTTTATAAGGATAAGCATGAGACAGAGACACCATATACTCGTAATCTATCCAATGCAATTTATAGTCAATTGCATTGAATGAATAGCAAGTTGGATAATCTATTTCCAAGATGGAAAATCTAATAAATAGGTTCAATGTTTGTATGCAAGATATTGAGTCATATCGATAATCTCAGTACAAGAATTATTATGTCGAGTCATATCAACAACCTCAATATGAGAATTATTATATTGAGTCACGTTAATAATCTCAGTAAAATAATAACTACACCTATTCCGACCCACCATATCCCACTACCTCATGGCAATCAAGCTCCACCCACAATAAGCAAGTTGATGTACACAATGCACTCATAAAACCTAGTAATTATTATGTTAAGACAAACTATCAAAACTATAATGGATGGGCTAGGCATCATGAAAAAACATGGTCTCAGAATTATCAAGAATATCAGGGAGAACAATCATGGCTCAATCTGTAGTAACCCTAATTTTTGTAAATTGATTGAGAAAATCAATAAAGTTTAAGTTTTTAGAAATTGTAGGCTGGAATATTAGGTTATTGAAAATTATATTTTTATAAATATTAAAACATGATTTAAAACTTATAAATTATGAATGTACTCAAAAAACCGATCGAAATGACACTAAGTACGTTCAATTTCGAGTTAAAATGAAAAATCCCTAATTTTCTTCATTTTTATGAATAAAAGGGTAAAATAGTAATTTTACTATAATCAAGATCTAAGACATCAATATTTAGAATGTATTCAGAAATACGATTCCAACACCACTAAGTACACTCAATTCCGAGTTCGGGAGAATCAAATGGATTTTTCTCCATAAAAGGGCAAAATGGTCCTTTCACACCCCTGTGGGGCCCACAAATGAATCCAACAGCCAAAAAACATGTAATAAGTGGTCAAAACACTACCAAATACTAGTGGAGAAGGAGATGGCAGTGGAGGATCCAATGTTAATTTAATATTTAAAAGCATTAAAACATAATTATTACAAGTAATCATGAAAAATGTAAAACACCCATAAATACCCCTCCAAAAATGTTCATTAAAATTCCCAGAAAATCATCTTGCTTACCCTAAAAAACTAAATCTGGATTCCTTCCCAAATTTCCAAAACTCCCCAAAATCTCTTTTCTTTCACTTTCTCTCTCTTGTCTCTAAATTGGAACAAGAGACCTAATTTCAATCAGACAATCTGTTCCAAATCAAAACTCATAAAACCTACCATCCATATGACCCTAGACTACTTTATCTACAAAATCCCTAATCAATTTCAAGATCCAACCGTGCAATTAACGAGAATTCACAAAACGAGAGGTTATCGAGCTATCTTAACATCAAAGAGATATTTATTTAAAATTGGGATGAAAATTGATGTTTTTCTCTAATCAAGTAGGTGGAAACACTGCTTATACTTATTTCATGTTAGTTTATGTAAATTTTATTTTTCTAAAATTAGTTTTAGGTCAAAAATTATAAAAATAAGTAAGGATAAAAAACCTTAATTTTTGGATGATGGAGGACTCAGATGGAAAATTTGAGCGATCCAATAGATCCAAAAGGGTCCAAAACCCTTAGGGTCGAAATTTCAAGAATTTTTATCAAGTTTTGAGCATTAATGCAAAGGGATTTGAGATCATGGATTAAATATGAAAAAAAAAGGGGATATGATCTTTGGACCTTAATGGAGTAAAACCCCTAAAATTAATTAAAACCCTTGATAAAATGGAAAAGATCTAAGATCTAATGGTTGGATCATAAGTAAAAGTTTCTAATAATCTTAATCTAATTAGTTTCATTGTCTTTTATTTGATAATAGAATTGTAAATGTGATTTATGTTATAAATTAATAAGCATGGTAGTGTAATTCATAAATTTTAGCATGCTATATTTTAAATGTTATTAGGTTGGTAGATTTAATTATCTTAGGGCCTTGTTAGTTTAAATTTGAGATTTTAGCATGATTCCATTAGATTAGTAGTAAAATTTCATGTATTTCATAACTTAAGATCATGCTAGTTTAAGTATAGTTTTATTCCATTAGGTTAAGTTACATTCATAAGAAGTATGTTAGTATATAGTTGTTAAACTTATATTTGATTTATGCTTACAGTTTATGATTTAATTGTTGTCAAATTTTATTAGTAGATTCAATTGTTCAGTAGTTATTAAGATATGATGAACATAAATCACCAAAAATGTAAACTAATGGAATATAGAGATTCATAGACAATTAAGATGAGTGAATAACTTTGACTTAATATTAGTAAGGTTTATAGTTGGTAGGACAATATAAAGATTATTAAATCCTTGGCCCAAACTAGAAAAATAATAAACCCCATGAATGACATTTTAAATGTTCATGGATTTAATTAAAATCAATTAGAAAGAGTACTTAAGGTTAAAATGCTCATAGGAACCTTATGAAAGGTTGAGCTAAGGTCACTCTAGTGAATGCTGAACATGGTGGTTAAGGGGGTTTTCTAATAAAACCTTGCTCTTCCCCTCCCTCTGTCAACGTTTGTGAGGTCTAAACGCCTTCTTACATGAGGATTGAAGTAACCACTTTGTGTTCAACCATTCAACTAATAAGCCTTAGCTAATTGGAAATAAGAGGAGTAGTCTAGACTTAGGCTAAAATAAGTTATCTTCAACCACTAAAACATTAACTGGTTGAATAATAATAGTAAGAGCATAAAAGGTTAGTAAATTATCTATTCCTAATAAAAATTGTAAGTAAGATAAGGATGATCAAATAAGATCCATGGGATCTTGAATGATCAAGAACAATAAAAAGAAATAAATACTTCTTAATGATGATAAATATATATTGCTTGCAATTTAGATCAAATAGAATAGAAGATCTTAGATAAGATAGAATAAAAGATCTAAACACTTGATCAAATATAATTCAAGGAAGAGAATCAAGATCATCCTCCTTACAGATGATCAAATAACTGAACTTAGATCAAAGAAAATTTTGAAGATAGAAGATCTAAGCCCTTGATCTTTATCAATAAGTATAAATTGTTGATCAAAGGATCTACGAAAAATCAAGATCAAAGAAAGGAATACACAAAGACTTAGGATAGAAAATACTTAGATCTGAAAGATTAAAAGATCATTCTAACCATCAGATCTATTAATTAATAGAATAGACACTATCTGAGGAAGATAGATCATGATAGGACAAAAGGTCTAGATCCTTAATATCAAAGGATAAGATTAGATTAAGAATATAGATAGGATTATTCAGATTGTATAAATATTGACAGTATATATGGATTTACAAATTACATATGTCAGCCAGGATCATGGAAGGTCTGAAGAGATGGATCACTACTTGAAGGTAGGAGGATTTTATGAATGCATCTACATGGGATGTAGATGTTGAATACATGATCTTATGTATAGAAATGTTGACAAGTGTAATGTTAATACTTGTATTAGATCCCGTGAAACCCTCATGATCCAACCAAACACATATGAAATGGTTAAGTTAGAATTGAGGAATAGACTCTAAGTGAGTATGGAAGTAGAAGATATTCCAGCCCTAAGTAAATAGATAGATTGTCTGATATGTATGAAACCTATTTTACATACAAGCATGGAGGTTTGTGATTTTGTTTTAAACACGCGTAAGCCTAAGGATGCTATGTTAGGGTAGTTATGAGGGTTTGGCCACCCGCTTCTTGAAATTGGATGATATGATGATACCTTTCCCTATGAGAGGCTAAAAGTCGAGTGGGGTAATTATGGAAAGGCTACCACTATGAAAGTCTAGCCTCCCCATATGGGCAATGACACAATATTTTTCACTGTGGTATCAGTGGTGAATAGGGTAGTTATCCGAGCACTCTAATATGGATCAGACTGGAGCATGGTAGCCCTTTGATTATTTTGCACTATGATGCATATGAGATAGGCATAGTGAAATGCCTTATGTTTTGGCATGATGAAATGTCAGGTAATTGCATATTACAAGTATTTTCCAAGAAGGGAAATTCCTAGTATAGGACTAGCTGAAATACTAATTTCTCATAGTGGAAAGAATTGATCAGTTTAGTTGAGAATGTTATTTGACTACTTTCATAAATTTTATGGATTTATCCATGCACAGTATGTATGTATGTATGTATAAGGATGTACATATATTACAAAGTAAAGAGTTTGATACATGAGTATGTTTATGAATAACAGGATTATGAAGTATTAGAATTATGCTGTCAAATTATAATGCTTCTTGAATCCCCTACCAAGCATAGCTTGCTAAGATATTGTAAATATTTTAATGTTTACAATATCTTAGATACAAAGAAGAAGAGTTAGGAGCTCAAAACTAAAGAAGACTTGGGAGAATAATCATCAAGGTATACCCCTTGAGGACATGTATTTTGTTTTGTTTGAGAGTATTGTATTGTAATGAGAGTTTCATTGTATGGTGAGCTTTGAGTTTTGAATTATGTAATTTGGACAAGTATTGTACTGATACCTGGGTTGTACTGTAAACCAATGGATGGATTCTAAAATTTAATAATAGTATATTCCTTCAATGGAATTTTATCTTGTACAAAAATTCTACTTATGTTATGTACAAAGTGATGACTTGGTGGAAATCACAATATCCGTGTCCGTATGGGGGGACTACGGTTGTCACAGTGGCGGCCTTCCCATAATTGCCCCACCTAACTTTTAGCCTCACTTAGGCTTGGTATCCATATCCTAACAAGTTTCAAAAAACGGGTGGCCAAACCCTACAAACTTTCCTAGCATAGCATCCCCAAGCATACACCTATTTAAAACAAAACCACAAGCCTTCATGCTTGTATGCAAAGTAATTCTCAAACGTATTAGACAATCCGTCTGTTTCCTTATGGTTGAATATCTTCTAGTTCCCTATTCACTTAGAGTTTTTTCCTCAATTCTAACTTAACCATTTCATATGTGTTTTGGTTGGATCATAAGGAATTTTAAGGGATTTAATACAAGTCTTTACATTAGACTTGTCAACATTTCTAGACATAAGATCATGTATTCAACATGTATATCTCATGTAAATGCATTCATAAAATCCTCCTACCTTCAAGTAGTGATCCATCTCTTCCGATCTTCCATGATCCTAACTGACGTATGTAATCTGTAAATCTATACATACTGTCAATGTTTATACAATCTAAATAATCTTATAGTTTTGATCCTATCTATATTCTTTGTTTAATCTTGTCCTTTGATATAAAGGATCTAGATCTTTTGTCCTATCATGGTGTATCTTCTTTAGATAGTATCTATCCTATTGAGCAATAGATCTAATGGTTAGAATGATGTTCTAATCTTTCAGATCTAAGTATTTTCTATTCTAAATCTTTGTGTATTCCTTTCTTTGATCTTGATCTTTCATAGATCCTTTGATCAACAATTTATATTTGTTAATAAAGATCAAGAGCTTAGATCTTCTATCATCTAATTCATCTTTGATCTAAGTTCAGTTATTTGATCATCCCTAAGGAGGATGATCTTAGTTCTCTTCCTTGAATCATATTTGATCAAGGGTTTAGATTCTCTATCTAGATTTGTCTACAACATACGTATATAGATATACATAATAAAATATGACATTAGGATTCTTATTGTTCTTGATTATTCAAGATCCTATAAATCTTGTTTGATCATCCTTATCTTACTTACAATTTTTATTAGGATTAGATAATTTACTAACCTTTAATGCTCTTATTATTATTATTCAACCAGTTAATGTTTTACTGGTTGAAGATAGCTTATTCCATCCTAAGTCTAGATAGCTCCTCTTATTTCAAATTGACTAAGGCTTACTAACTGAATGGCTGAACCTAAAGTGGTTACTTCAATCTTCATGTAAGGAGGCATTTAGACCTCACAAACATCATTGGAAGGTAGGGGAAGAGCAAGGCTCTATTAGAGAACCCCTTTAACCATCATGTTCATCATTCACTAGAGTGACCTTAGCTGAACCTTTCATAAGGTTCCTTTGAGCATTTTAACCCTAAGTAATCTTTCTAATTTATTTTAATTAAATCCATGAACATTTAAAATGTCATTCAAGGGGTTTATTATTCTCCTAGTTTGGGCCAAGGATTTGATAACCCTTATATTGTCCTACTAAGTAGAGCCCTTACTCATATTAAGTCAAAGTCATTCACTCATCTTAATTGTTCATGAATCTCTATATTCTATTAATTTATATGTTTTTTGGTGATTTATGCTCATTATATCTTAACAACTACTTAATATTTGAATCTACAAATAAAATTTGATAATAAATAAATCATAAACTTTAAAGCATAAATCTAATATAAATTTAACAACTATTTTATACTAACATGCTTCTTATGAATGTAATTTGACCTAATGAAATAAAACTATACTTAAACTAGCATGATCCTAAGTTATGAAATACAAGAAATTTTACTAGTGTTCTAATGGAATCGTGCTAAAATCTTAATTTCAAACTAACATGACCCTAAGATAATTAAATTACCAACCTATTATAACAATCTAATAACATATAGAGCATATCATGCTAAAATTTAAGAATTATACTATCATGCTTCCCAATTTATAACATAAATCACATTTACAATTCTATTATCAAATAAAGGACAAGTAAAATAATTAGATTAAGATTATTAGAAACTCTACTTATGATCCAACCATTAGATTTTAGATCTTTTCCATTATATCAAGGGTTTTAATTACATTTAGGGCTTTTACTTCATTAAGGGCCAAAGATCATATCCATTTTCTTTTTTCACATTTAATCCATGATCTCACTAGATTCCATCATAATACCATTCATTCAATCCATCCCAAGGGTCCTGATCATGCTTGATCTCATTGATCAAGTGGGTCCCTTTGTATTTTTAGGTTATTTCTACCATAAAGGGTAGATTCCTCAATTTATGTTAGATCTATCAAAATAAATCATGGATATTACTTTATTTCAACATTATTTCATCATTAGATTAGATCTCTAAGATCTGATCATCTCAGATCTTAAATATCATAAAAATTAGAATCTTAATTCCTCAAAATAGAAAGTTCTTGAAGTGTTTTATCAATTTTATGATTTTAGAAGAAAATAGACATTACAAGCTTTCCATAGCTTCTTTCCAATCTTAATTTGGAGTTCATATGACTTCACAAATGAAGATTGAAGTTCACAGCCGTTTCGAGGGTCCAGATTTGATCTAAGCTAGCGGAACGGATGGTCCAGATTGTTTGGGTGGAACTGTCACCATGCTCTTGTTACTGGGACGCAAGTCAAAACGTGCTCCCCTGGGATTGCTGCTATCACGCAGACATTCCATCAGAATGTCATCGCACGTGGAGCGCGCTTGAAGATGCTCCCACAAGGTTCATTTCTGTGCGGCATTCCACTGCGATGTCCCATGAGCCGTTCTTATTAGGAAGATCAAATCGTCCATTTTGGACTGTGCAATCAATTACTCTTCAATCAAATGCTCAAAACTTGATTAAATTTCATGAAAATTCTACACTACAAGTTTTGGGTCCTTCTGGATCAATTGAATGGCTCAGATTTTCCATCTGAGCCCTCCATCATATAGAAATGAATGGTTCATGTCCTTACTTGATTTTTATAATTTTTAACCTAGAACTAATTTTAGAAAAATAAAAATTATATAAACTAACATGATATAAATATGGAAAGAGTTTCCACCTAACTGATTGGACAAAAGCATAGGTTTTGTAGCCCAATTTTAAACAAATATCTCGTTGATGATAAGATCGCTCGATAACTATTTGTTTTGTCATTTCTAGTTGATGGAGGTTTTGTAGATAAGATAGTCTAGGATCATATGGATGGTACGATTTGTGATATTTGATTTGGAATAGAGTGTCTAATTGAATTTAGGTCTCTTGTTCCAATCTAGAGAGAGGAGAGAGAAAGTGAAAGAAGAGAGATTTTTGGAAATTTTAGAAATTTGGGAATGAATCTAGATCTAGTTTTTCAGGGAAAGCAAGATAATTTTTTGGTAATTTTTATGAACATTTTTGGAGGATTTTTGGGGGTGTATTTATAAATGTTTTTGAATTTTTTATAATTACTTGTAATAATTATGTTTTAATTCATTTGAATATTAAATTAACATTGGATCCTCCACTACCACCTGCTTCTCCACTATCATCTGGTAGTGGTTTGACCACTCATTACCTATTTTCTAGCCGTCGGAACCATTTGTGGGCCCAACAGAGGTGTGAAAGGACCATTTTGACCTTTTATAGAGAAAAATCTATTTTATTCTCCTGAACTTGGAATTGAGCGTACTTAGTGGTGTTGGAATCATATTTTTGAGTTCATTCTAAATATTAAAGTATTAGATCTCATTTGTGGGTAAAATTACCATTTTATCTTTTTATTCATAAAAATGGAAAAAATTAGGAGTTTTCATTTTAACTCAGAATTGAACGTATTTAGTGTCATTTCGATCAATATTTTGAGTACATTTATAATTTTTAAGTTTTAAATCATGTTTTAATATCTATAAAAAGAGAATTTCTAATAACCTAATATTCTAGCCCAAAATTTCTAAAAATTCAAACTAAATTGATTTTCTCAATTAATTTATAAAAATTGGGGTTATTACAAGGATAATAAGGTGGGATGGACTTCTAGGGCCTCTTAAAGAGGAAACAAGGTGGGAGGTACCTACTTTTTAGGGTGGGTTCTCCTATGTGTGGAAAACCCATAAGGGGGTGATGTGGCTAGTGAGATGGAAGAGGAAAGAGACAGGAAAAGAAGAATTGAAGAAATAGATAAGAAGTGAGTTGTTGAGAGGGGAATGGGGAATGGAGTGTATAGAATTGAAAGGGGGTGAAGGCGCCTTTTTTTTTTTTGGAAAATGGCATGAAACTCCCTTCCTTTAAGGTCTTTCACATGGAAACCCTTAGTGGGTTGAAAAGAAGGATGGAAAGAGAGATGGAGAGGAAGAAAGAGATACAAAAAAAAGATGGAATCACCCTTTGCTATTGGTCCACCTTGCATGCTTACTTCTTTTGATTTTCACACAAATATGTTCTAATTACCATCTTGAAATGCATTTTTAGCTTAGGATAATTGAGTGAAAATTTCCTCCAATAGTATCAATTTATGTAGCATTGGCTTAGGTGGCTTCATGGCTCACTTTGAGGGATCATTTATCTTGGCTTTATAGCTCATACCCTTGGTTTTAAAGCACATATATTGTCCTCTTTGGCCAAAGCATCACAACTTTGCTCTTCCTTGTAGGAAAATGCATATGTACTGATAGGAATACCTAGGTCTTATAACTTACCTAGCTTCCTCTCCCCAGGTGATGTGGGATTAACTCTCAGGATCTCCTTAGCAAACAACCTATAGGTCAGCATCCCTCCTCAAGTCTGCTCACCAAGACAAACTAGGCATCCTATCCCTATTTTGGAAACATGTGTCCTCGAGTGACCACTTTGGGTTTGGCAAACCACGTTTGGCTAGCCCACCATCATGAGGGAAACTAGCTCTCATACCAACTCTAACACCCTGGGTCCTAACTGTACTTATATTGTCTGCTTTAGTTGAAGCCTCAGAGTTTTGTCTTCCCCGTAGGGAAAATATATATGTACTAAGAGGATGCCTAGGTCTTATAACTAGCCAAGCTCCCTCTTCCCAGGTGATGTGGGACTAACTCTTAGGATCTCCATAGTAGACATCGTATAGCTCGGCATCCCTCCTCGAGACCACCCACTAAGATTGACTAGTCATCTTGATCTAATGAAACCTAGACTAGAGATAAATAATCTACACTAAGATCCAATTACAAATCCATTGTGATTCCCTAGAAACGACACCAAAAATTTGTTGTTTTTTTAATTTACTCACAAGTGCTTGAAATTGTAGTAGATGCATGCAAGTGAGGTAGATCCCACAAGGAATCCCATTGTTTTATGTTAGATGGACCTTTATTTAAACTATTTAACCTAAATTAATGAGTGAATTAACATGGAAACATAACATAAATTAGAAACATCCATCATCATCATTATCAAGACCTTATCTCAATTAGGGGTTGGCCACATGAATCTTATTCCTCCACTTCTATCCTGTCCCTTTGGGCCTTCCCCTTGCCCTTTTAGAACCTTCTACTTGTATTGCCTCACTCTTTCTAACTGGTGCCATTGTTGGTCTCCTTTGAACATGTTCAAACCATCTAAGTCTAATCTCCCTCATCTTATTACCTATTGGTGCTACCCGTAAATTTTTTCTAATATGTTCATTTCTAAATCTATCCTTTCTTGTCTTAACACTCATCCATCTCAACATCCTCACTTCTGCTACGCTCATCCTATGAGTATGATGTTCCTTAACTGCCCAACACTTTGATCCATAGAGCATGGAGGACCTTATGAAACATGGAAATTTTCTAAAAATAAACAAGCTAAACTTAGAAACTTTCCTAAAAACACAATTTCTAAAAATAACATTTCCCTTAACCTACATTTTGACTTTTTTTCTAAAAACTAATATTAAAAGCTTCCTAAGACTATTCTAAAGATGTAATATACTTAGACAACAACTAATAAAACCAAAATATGAAATAATCTAAACTACCAAACATGAAAAATGAAAGAATATTATGCAAAAGAATGTGCATGAAACAAGGTGGGATGAATAGAACCCAAGTAAACTTATGATGCAAAAATTGACATGGGTATGGTGTGCATGGGTCCTAACCTTGTGCCATTGCTATCCTAACAAGGTAAAGAATAAAATACAATGAAAAATGATTATTAAGACTAAACAAGATAAGCATTAATCTAAGATGCAACTTAAGCTAGCATGGAATGCTTGAAATAAGAAATGTATGCATGAATCTAAGATAAAATTTTACCTAAATGCAATATGAATGGTGCAAATGAGATCTATCTTTAAAAAATGAATGAAATAGCTAAACTAAAGTGCATGAATGAGACATGAAATATGCACATAAAAATAAAGGGAACTTGATGCAAATATTCTAGAACTACGCATGAATCTTAAGGAAACTAAGACATGGAATGCATGAAACAAGGGCTTGCATACATGAACGATGGAAAGAAAGGGTGAGTATAAATATCAAACAAAGCAATCACATTATAGCAGCCATGGAAAACAGGCTTTAAATCAAGTAAATCATTCAAGAATAATATGCACCGATCATGAAATAAGAAGGATTTTATTGAATTGCAAAATGGTTACAATTGTGGTATGAATCTTACAAGAGAGGTGCTGGCTGTTCTTGAATATATAAAAATCCCAAAATAACTTTTTCAATCATCCAAAAACCAATCCAAGACTAGCATGTATGTTATCCAAGAATGAACAAAAAATAAAGACATTAAAATGAGAATAGTGAGAATAATGGAACTCAGGAAACCTAAGGCACCCAAATAACTTGATCTAATGATCACTAACTCTTGGCTGTCACCGCAAGAGATTAGTGATCCTTAGGAACAAGGATCTAAGGCTGATATAAAAGGTAAGAAGTAGGGAACTAAGAACAAAGCAATGAAAATAATCATGAAATCAAAAGAATCAAACCAAAGACTTCAAAAAAGAGAGAAGCAAAGGATTAAGGAATGAAACCAAACTTTAATGAAGATGCACAAAACCTAGGAGCATAAGCAAGAGGTATACATGGAAGGGCTAGAAGAGAAGCTTGTTACCAAGGGAAAAATGTTGAAGACTTGAGAAGGCGGAAAAAGTGGGAGATGCTTACTTTTTATGAGGGAGGTGTCTCTCACTTTTTCTACATCTCCTTTGAGTGGAACTCTAAGGGATATATAGTTTTTCTAGGGTGACCTAAGGGAAGGGAAGGGTAAGGTGGAGATGAGATTAGAAAAAAAAAAAAAAAAGATGGCTGGGATAAGAAAGTTGGATGGCTGTCTAAGGCCTCCTAAAGAGGAAACAAGGTGGGAGATATGGTGAGGGGTGCCTACTTTTTAGCGTTGGGTGTCTTCACCTCTCTCCCATGCTTGGAAACCCTAAGGGGGTGATGTGTCAGGTGAGATGTAAGAGGAAAAGAGGGAGGAAAAGATGGGTCTAAGAAATAGATAAAAACGTGAGTTGTTGAGTAGGGAATGGAGAGAATAGAATTTGAAGGGGGGAATGGTGTGAAACTCCCTTCCTTTAAGTTGTTTCATGTGGAAACCCTAAGTGGGTTGAAAAGAAAGATGGAAAGAGAGATGGAGAGGGAGTAAGACATAAGAAGAAAGATGGAATGACCCTTTCCTATTGGTCCATCTTGCATGCTTACTTGTTTTGATTTTCACCCAAATATGTTCTAATTATCCTCTTGAAATGCACTTTTAGCTTAGGATAATTGATTGAAGAATTCCTACATAGCATCAATTCATGTAACATTGGCTTAGGTGGATTCAATGGCTCTCTTTGAGGGATCATTTGGCTTGGCCTTATAACTCACACCCTTAGGTTTAATTGCTTGGCTTGTCTTCCTTAGCTTGTCACTTTCTCTCATAGCTTGTATGGCTAAGGTAGCTTGAATGGCCCCTATGCAAAGGTGATGGAAATGCATGGCTTGTTCATGGGCCATTTTAATTACCTTTAGCACTTCCAACAACTTCTTTTCTTGATCTAGAGATAATCTTCAACCATTGAGCACACCTTGGATCAATGATATTTAGGTCTTGGCTTGATCTTTTGATCTTGATCTTCAATTTTTATCTCGATCAATCTTGGTCATTGGATCATCATCTCGATTCCTACAAAAGGTCAAAATCTCTAATTAAATCCTAAAAAATTATGATTATTGACATACTTACTCTAGATTGGGTCTAAGCATAGAAAATATCACTCTTTTGAATTATTAGGTTAGAAATACATGTATTACAAATTTTTGTAATAACCTTAGGAATATCACTATATTTTATAGACATAGGCTACTACTTGGGTACTTTTTATACAAAATTGAACACTTATCATGTGCTATGTGTTATATTCACATAGAGTTCATGGGGAGCTTCATTCATACGTGTTTGAATGTCATTTTTAGAGATAGCTTAAAAGGAGATTGGGAGAGGATATTTAGAAGATGTGATTCTCATAGAGGATTAGATGATTGATCTCAATGTAGTTTACAAGAGGGGGACTATTTCTATCAAGGGGACAAGAGGGAGATTCAACACATTCTTTATTTCCTCTAGAGAGAGGTACATGGTATATCTTTGGAAAATTTTGAAGGACCAATTTATGTCATCTACTTGATTGGGGAAAGACAAAGATGGGTGTTATCTTGGGAGAAACTTCATGAAGGAAAAGAGGAATTGACATGATTAGCAAAAAGGGATTTCCTTGGAGCCTACATAAGGACATTAAAGGAATGAGAGAGAGAGAGAGAGAGAGAGAGAGAGAGAGAGAGAGAGAGAGAGAGAGAGAGTGTGTGTGTGTGTGTGTAATATTCTCAAATTTTAAATAATAAATTAAATAAATAAAAATAAAATTTTATGTATAGAAATTGGTCCTAAAAAATCAAAACAAAAAAAGTACACATTGATAGGAATTGACTGATTTAAAGAACATCGAAAATGGAGTTCAGATGAGTGAGTTATGACCATTTTAAGTATAAGGGTAAATTGATAAATTGCCAGGGATGTTAATTAAAGGGAGTCGTTTTGATAACGACACCCCTTTTCCAATTCCATTAGAATTCGAATGGAGGAAGGCACTGATCTACCTTCCATTTGGAAAAATCGGGACTTAGCCTATTAAATACAAGTTTCCCCTTCCATTCACATGCCAAACAACCAGAGGAGAACCCTTGTTTTCCCCTGTGCATGCCGCAAAAATGAGTTGAAGTTTGTAAGCACTAGAGGGCTCTGATTACCTATCTCCGGCTCTAATAAGGTAAGCTACACATTTTAACTTGTTATTTACCTTGTTTTCCAACTTTACCCTCACAAATCTGGGCTAGATCTGATCAAAATGACTGTTTGATGGCCTATGGATTCAAAATCGTGGAGCATGGTTAGACCCATGTTAAGGACACCTCAGATGAGAAATCTAAGCCGTTCATTGTGATCTTTGGACCCAAAAACCCTATGAACAGAAAAACAGATAAAAAATTAGAGCTTCTAAGGCTCTGATCAAGCCAAAACAAGGTGGATGGCTTGAGTTCATCATCCCCGATGGTCAGTGAGCCCAAGACGCCCACCGAGACACATAGATGGGGACACACGCATGTGGGTGCTCCATTGCATTCCTGCATATCGCACGCACTCACGTACACACGGGACGCTCTTGCACGTCCTGGGCACGCAATGCACTGGTGTAAGCTGGTGCAAACTGCACCTCTCATGTAAGTCGGTGCAAGTGTACCTAACCCTATAAATTAATATGAAGTCTTTTCACACAAAAAAAAAAACTTGATTTTCGGAGCTACAAAAGTCCAAATCACAAGCGGAAACATCTGTTGTGACTGTATTGACAATGCGGACCCAGATTTAGCTTGAAAACCTATATTTGACTACTTTTAGATTAATTAAATTATAAAATATTAATTAATAACTTAGAACCGACTGATCAAAGGGTGATTAGGCCTCAAGACTTGAACAATGAGATAAAGTATGATAATAAATAAGGCTTCTAAGGGGCATATTAGCGTCACTACTCTAGAAATTTATCTAGACCGTTGATCTAAACTAGATCTTGGGAAATTATTGATTTGAGGACGATCTGACTGTCAGATTAAGGTATAAACGTTAAATACACACAAAAATGAACAGATGGACATGAGATGAGACTAAATTAAGAACCAAATCATAATTAGAGATCTTAGAGAATGATCTAATGGTTGGATCATCATAGATTCCATTATAATATAATAAATAACATGAAATAGTAATGTGGTACTGACAAGTACATCTGAATGTACAAGCTAAGAATATTTTATGATGGAGTTGGGTGATCTCACATTGAGGTAGGTGATGACATTTAATATTTTGTTTTGATTTTAAAACCTTTCATTATCATAACATCATGAGTGATTGTGATTTAAATTGCACTTATTATTAGTCGATGATGTGTTGAGATTTAGAGTTTTATGCTATGATCACTCTTTAATTTCAATCATGTATTGAATGTATTTATGACCGATGGTTTCATGAGATTGATAATACCTAATTATGCATAAATAGAAATGATCTTTCTTATTGCATCATTGAAACTAATGGGTTTTCATGAAAAAGGAAAGTGGAGGCTTGCTGGCTAGTTCTTTTAGAGGCTAACCTCGAGATGAGGGGCGTGCCTTAAGGATTGTGAGCCACGAGAGCTCTTGGTTTTTCGATATACATGATTTTCATGTTTTGTATTTTATGATGGGTGCTCTCAAGCAATGGATGTCATGCTAGGAGGGACAAGGCCACCCACCCACCCTCTAAGATTTGTGATGCAATATAATAGACACTTGCCCGCAAATGGCTTTCGGTAGGGGTTGGTAACATGGATAGTCCACACTACCAGTTCGGGCCTTTCTGTGGGGACGGACGTTAAGTCTCCCGTTATGGTGTTGACAAGGAGCGACGGTGGTTGAGACCCTGGAGGGTTTCCACTGCGGCATGACGATCCATACACTTATTCTGTGTGCTTGCATGATGGGCATGGAGATGTGATAGTATGCTGGGTGTGAGTACACTCAAAGGTTTGATATGAGTACTCATGATCTGTGATGCGAGTGTATGGGACACTCGTGGGACCCACGTACCTTGTGGGTACCCTATTATTATTGTATGCTCATTTACATGAGATCATATTATGTTTTAAATCCATGTGATGCATATTTTATCGTATATGATGTTTTGAGATTTTATTAGCATTGCTTAAATTAATTATATTCTTGGAGAAAATTGCTTTACTCATTGTATCAATATGATTATTCGATTTTGTTTCATTGATATACATTAAATGTCTATGTACCTACCAAGCATTGCTTGCTGAGGCATTGCGTTATTGTTACAATGACTCAAATATTAAAGAAAGATAGGACATATGTGGAGTTAGAAGAATAGTGATCGAGAAGTCTCATTGAGAGGTATGTTCTGGTTTCACATAGACTGTGTATGTATATATATGTTATTGGACTTGATTATATTGTTATGGGAATGGGGCTAATGACTAGATGAGTCCTGGAATAGTAAATCTATTTTAAACATGTTTACTTGAAAAAAAATAAATCTTATTTTGTGTCAATGGTTGACCTCGGGATTTTTAAAAAAAATGAAATTCAATTAAAATTATGTTTTGTTGTTTTGGTTTTTATAAAATTGGGGCCCCACCTTTTGAAAATTTTTATAAAAAAAAAAAGTATTGAAAAACCTGGGTCGTCACAGTTGGTATTAGAGCAGGTTCATCCACTCACAACCAATCCCTAAAGTCCATGTGAAGGATGACAGTCCAAGGTGAGAATTAGGACTGGTAGGAGTTAAATGAGTAAATCATTTAGTAAATTATCAAACTAGAATAAACACCATTTAATGATGCTGGGAGTTGAACTAGTAAGTGGAAGGATAGAGTGAAAATCATATATAGAGTTGAATCATATCATTAATAGACAATGATTCAAGTGGGAGACATGAATAGTCGTGGAAAAAGAAAAATGATCAACTAAAGGAAAAGTAAATTCTTAAGAGAATAGTGAAGCTTTTAAGGATAAGAAATCACTACATGGCATGCATGAGTTAGTGTCTCTAATTGAGAATATTCATGTTGATAGATGATTGCTAATGGAGAAGACATACTATGAATATAATATCTAATGTGAGAATAGTAGGTATGACTCTTTAGAGAGTACAATGGTTAATGGTGAGTAAAGATTTAGAATAAAGATTGTGAATCAGTTCTCTTGGTGAAAACTTTACTATGTAATAGAAGATATGTGTATATAAATTACTTTTAAGAATTCAAGTTATAACTTGGACTATGTTTATAAATTTTGAAAGAGTATAAAGGCTATTATAACTGTAATTGAGCAAGATCAGTGATGGTTACAACAAATGAGAACTTGAGAATTTTAAGGAAGTATTGTATTCATCTAAACTTGAAGTGGATTTAGCTGAGGAATAAATTATAGTATGAATAAAAATCATTGACAATTGATGGAACAATATTTAATATTCCATAGATGAATTATTTGATCTATAAGTTGAAATTTATAAGTCCTTATGCAAAAAAAATAAAATACTGATAACTAGACATTGGTGACAAGTTAATGTTACGAATTTTATTGGGATTTTAATTATGATTGGAAGTGCATAGTCCTAGAGGATGTGATAAACGTTTTATGAGAATAATTGTTAAGTATTGATTATAATGTGGTCCAAAATGGCTAATAAAGTCATTATGAAATATCAAGCACATTGGATGTGAGGTCGACGATTGTAAATGATTTGATAAATATGACCATGGAATATTTGATTTGTTAAAGGAAATGAAATAGTAGAAGTAAGAACACCGAAAATGTGTTACAAGAATTCTAATTATGATTGTTTGAGAGATCACGTTCCTCCATTGTCGAGACTTTTATATGAGAGACACTTAAAAAGGCTAGTGATGACCAGTATCCTTCTCTTATGAGCATTTGGTGATACGATGAAAGTTGTTGCTTTAGAGCAGAGAAATTAAATGGGTCAACAGTATTGAACTAAAATATATAATTGATTGATAGGCCCCTGATTTTCTTTATGTTGCGTAAGGAGGCTACAATAGATTATGATATGTTGACACCTGGATTGAGAAATCAAAGGATGGTAGTGCATTCTACATTGGTGATAAAGGGAATAGAATTGGACTTTGCGTTATCGAAAGATATTCTCTTGGGACTTGAAGTGAGCAAAGAAACTCGGACATGAGTAGTTTGAGTTAGCTTAGAAAGAGCAAGAGATTTTTTTTCATTGACATAATTATAGGGGCCACTGACCCAATAACATTGATTAGACAGGATTGGGATGTGAACAAGAGAAAGTACATTAGTAAAAGAATAGGCACCTAGACAGCTATGTCTTAGAGTTAATAAATTATTGCAATAGCGGTAATAGCAGCAACAACAGCCATTACAGCTACAATCCTTTAAAATGTTTTGACTGTGGGGAGATAGAGTATTTGATAGAGACTGTTTCATAAGACCGTGAGTCAGATTGACTAACATTGGAGATGGGGGCAGAAATGGCTCCACATTAGTGGTGATGAATCTCTATCATTACTTGGAAGCAAGTATAGACCTCAATTTGGGAAATAGAAAATATTTTCTTAATTTCTTGCAAACATGCTCAAATACTTATTGATGTAGGATCCAGTGGATTTGGACTTTATGTATTAGAGCTTTGAGGAATATATTGGGAATATATGGTAGTATCTAGGATCAAATGCAAGAATACTGGTGAAAGGGTTATGGAAACTTGTAAGTATGACTAGGGATGAGTGGTGGAAATAACGAGAAATAGGATGAATGTTGATTTCATCCCACTCGATATGATTGATTGCAATATAATCCTTAGAATGGATTCTCTAATATGGAGATAGTGATTTCTATGATAAGAAGATTACTTCTGGTGTAACTGAATAGCTATTGGCCTTACTTGTGTAAGAAGAGGCATCTTTAAGAGTTGTGTTATTTCTATCTTAAAGGCAGTATAGTACTTTTTAGAGGTTACTAAGTATTTCTTAATTGTAAGACTATGGGGTACCATGAGCGACTATGGAATGAGCACAAATATGATGTGCAAGAGTTTATGATTTTTCCTAAGGAGTTTCACGATTTTGCCACAAGGGGTTGATATTGATGTTAATTAGACATAGCATTACTTACTCTGAAGGTCATGTGAGATGTTCCTAATTGAGCAGACAAAGTTCCAACTATATGAGCTTTTGATGAGAGTTTTGACAAGCCTAGTGGGCCTTCGTGAAGTGCATTAGTCTTCTTTATGAGAAGAGAGCTAGGTCTTTACTATTATGCACAAAGTTACTTCGTTTGATAGTACCGCAGTAGAAAACTAATAATTTAAATCATATATTGATGACTTAATTAATTAATTCCTCATGGTACTTGGTGTTTATAGAGAGTGAGTTGATGTGTGATTATACCCAGCCTAGGATTCTACGCATGACGTATTTAAAATGATTTTTAAAACTTGTCATGATTGTTACTAATTCTAAATGGTATAAATCAGTGGAACCAATACACTAACAGCATGCATGGATATGATGGGTCGAATCTTCAAATGTTATTTTGATGAGCCATGATTGGGTTAATAGATAGTATTGTTGAATACTTCACAAACATAGAGGGGTACAAAGAATCATTGTTCATAAATCCAAAATGACTAAGGGCTCATCATTTATTACAAACATTATAGCATGAGTTATGGTCAGAGGAAGTGAATTTCCTTTATGAAACACTTAGAATAACAGAGGAGTTGTTTATTGAGACTGTGATGGGCTGAGATTAGCCAAATTGTTTACTGACGTTCATAGTTCCTTAATCTTATAAACTACGGGCACTGTATAATTGAGTTTCACCAAGATATCAGTGATATATAATATTATGTGAAATTATTCCATTACGATTAAGCAAAATTCAATTTAAAAATCGATGGTGATGAGTAACCAATGAGGGTAGTTGCTAAACACACCGGTAGACTTTTAGGTGGCAAGCTCCTAAGTGCTTACAAGTAAGATCATGTTGTAGATTAGTTCTCATTGGCAGAGAGTTCCTGTTGGTGAGTTGATAAGTTATCGTTGTGACTAGCATATGAATTCCTATTGGTGAACTATATGCTCCTATTTTGATTTAGTAAACGACTTCCTCTATGTTAATAGAGATACTCTGAATCAAGCAAATGTAGTAAGATAACTAGTACTAAGAGGTACATAAGTAATCAACTTCTAGCTGGAGGTTTGGTTTGTGCAAATTGGGTCATATGTGGTTATGATGTGTTTGATTATATCAAGAGAGGAGTGATAGGCATCGATTTATATGATGGATTGAGATAAGGAGATATGACATGTTGTGGAATCGCTTATTGATGTTAACTTTGGAATTATTGTCACAATTATCATATATTGTGATGTGAGGATGACTTTGGAATTATTCAAAGGAAGTATATGTCAAATCTGTCTCACAAACTTGAGCTAATCCCAGGAGAGTTATAACTTGACATGACAATTGAAGAGAGACTTGTGTGTATACTAGATAAGAAAGTCAAGGAGTTGAGGACTAAAACTATTTCATTAAGCAAAGTCCATAGAGAATGTCATTCACGGTTGGGGGGCCACCTGGGAGACAATAAAAGAGATGTGGAGGATCCATCCATAGTGATTTACATAGAGGCATGTATCAAAATTTTGAGGACAAAATTTTAATGAGGGAAGGATGTAATATCCTCAAAATTTAAATAATAAATTAGTAATAAATTAAATAAATAAAAATAAAAAATTTATGTATAGAAATTGGTCCTAAAAACTCAAAAAAAAAAACAGTTCACGTCGATAGGAATTGAACGGTATAAAGAATGTCAAAAACGGAGTTCAGATGAGTGAGTTATGACAATTTCAAGTGTAAGGGTAAATTGCTAGGGACATTAATTAAAGGAAGTCGTTTTGATAATGACACCCTTTTTCCACTTCCATTAGAGTTCTAATAGAGGAAGGCACTGATCTACCTTCCATTTGACAAAATCGGGACTTAGCCTATTAAATACAAGTTTCCCCTTCCATTCCCACGCCCAACAACTAGAGGAGAACCCTTGTTTTCCCCTGTGCACGCTGCGAAAACAAGTTGAAGTTTGCTCGCACTAGAGGACTCTAATCGCCCATCTCCAGCTCTAATCAGGTAAGTTACACATTTTAACTTGTTATTTACCTTGTTTTTCAACTTTCCCCTCACAGACCTGAGCTAGATCTGATCAGAATGGCTGTTGGATGGCCTGTGGATTCAAAATCGTGGAGCATGGTTAGACCCATATTAAGGAATCCTCAAATGAGAAATCTAAGCCATTCATTGTTATCTTTGGACCCAAAAACCCTAGAAGCTCCGATCAAGCCAAAACAAGGTGGACGGCTTGAGTTCATCGTCCCCGATGGGCAGTGAGCCCAAGATGCCCACTAGGACGCACAAACAGGGATGCACGCATGCCAGTGCTCCGTCACAAGAGTGCGTATCACACGCGCATGCGAGACACTCTTGCGCATTGTCCCAGACTTCCGAAACGCACTGGGCATCCTGAGCGCGTAGTGCGCTGGTATAAGCCGGTGCAAACCACACCACTCGTATAAGTTGGTGCATGCGTACCTAACCCTATAAATTAATATATTAATTTATGAAGTCTTTTCACAAAAAAAAAAACTTGATTTTGGGAGCTACAAAGGTCCAAATCACGATCGAAAACATCTGTTGGGATCATATTGATGATGCGGACCTAGATTTAGTTTGCAAGCCTATATTTGACTACTTTTAGATTAGTTAAATTATAAAATATTAATTAATAACTTAGAACCGACTGATCAAAGGGTGATCATGCCTCAAGACTTGAACAATGAGATAAAGTATGATAATAAATAAGGGTTCTAAAGGGCATATTAGTGTGACTACCCTAGAAATTGATTTAGACCATTGATCTGAACCAGATCTTGGGAAATTATTGATCTGAGGTATAAACATTAAATACACACAAAAAAGAACAAATGGACATGGGATGAGACTAAATTAAGAACTAAATCATAATTAGAGATCTTAGAGGATGATCCAATGGTTGGATCATCATAGATTTCATTATAATATAATAAATAACATGAAATAGTATTGTGGTAATGACAAATACATCTGAACGTACAAGCTAAGAATATTATATGCTGGAGTTGGGTGATCTCACATTGAGGTAGGTGACGACATTTAATGTTTTATTTTAATTTTAAAACCTTGCATTATCATAGCATCATGAGTGATTGTGATTTAAATTGCACTTATTATTAGTCGATGATGTGTTAAGATTTAGAGTTTTATGTTATGATCGCTCTTTGATTTCAATCATGTATTGAATGTATTTATGACGGATGTTTTCATAAGATTGATATTACCTAATTATGCATAAATAGAAATGATCTTCCTTATTGCATCACTGAAACTGATGGGTTTTCATGAGAAAGGAAAGTGGAGGCTTGGTGGCTGGTTCTTTTAGAGGCTAACCCTAGGATGAGGGCGTGCCTTAAGGATTGCGAGCCACGAGTGCTCTTGGTTTTTTGACATACATGATTTCCGTATTTTGTGTTTTATGACGGGTGCTCTCACCCAGTGGATGTCATGCTAGGAGGGAGAGGGCCGGCCACCCACCCTCCAAGAATTGTGATATGATATGATGGACACTTGCCCACAAATGGCTTTTGGTAGGGGTTGGTGACATGGATAGTCCACACTACTGGTTCGGGCCTTTCCATGGGGACGGACGTTAAGTCTCCCGTTATGGTGTCGATGAGGAGCGGTGGTGGTTGAGGACCCTGGAGGCTTTCCACTGCGGCATGACGATCCATACTCTCATTCTGTGTGCTTGCATGATGAGCATGGAGATGTGATAGTATGCCTGGGTGTGACGACACTTAGAGGTTTAATATGAGTACTCATGATCTGTGATGTGAGTGTATTGAACCCACGTATCTTGGGGGTACCCTGTTATTATTGTAAGCTCATTTACATGAGATCATATCATGTTTTAAATCTATGAGATGCATGTTTTATCGTATATGATGTTTTGAGATTTTATTAGCATTACTTAAAATAATTATATTCTAGAAAATTGCTTTACTCATTGTATCAATATGATTATTCGATTTTGTTTTATTGATATACATTAAATGTCTACATACCTACCAAGCATTGCTTGCTGAGGTATTGCGTTATTGTTGCAATGCCTCAGATATTAAAGAAAGATAGGACATATGAGAAGTTAGAAGAATAGTGATCGAGAAGTCTCATTGAGAGGTATGTTCTAGTTTCACATGGACTGTGTATGTATATATATGTTATTGGACTTGATTATATTGTTATGGGAATGGGGTTGATGACTGGATGAGTCCTCGAATAGTAAATCTATTTTAAACATGTTTACTTGGAAAAAAAAATCTTGTTTTACGTCAATGGTTGACCTCAGGATTTTTCAAAAAAATGAAATTCGATTGAAATTATTTTTCATTGTTTTGGTTTTTATAAAATTGGGGCCCCACCTTTTGAAAAGTTTTATATATATATATATATAAAAAAAAAAGTATTGAAAAACCTGGGTCGTCACAGAGAGAGAGAGAGAGAGAGAGAGAGAGGTGCTTATTTTTATCCTTTCCTAGTAGCTCCTTCACCTCTATGATTAATAGTGCTTGGCCTAATTCATCGAGTGAGAA
Source organism: Warburgia ugandensis (assembly GCA_035236585.1). Classification (NCBI taxonomy): domain Eukaryota; kingdom Viridiplantae; phylum Streptophyta; class Magnoliopsida; order Canellales; family Canellaceae; genus Warburgia; species Warburgia ugandensis. The sequence goes on along the minus strand of CP141133.1, from coordinate 48,634,950 downwards.
AAGGAGGAGAGCTAGGGGATGTAGATCTATCAGGAAGAGAAAGTAGCTGCTTCTTTTATCTTCTTCATGCATTGCCCAATGGTGTTTTGTCTCCTTCAAATAGCTTTCTCTTAAGAAAATAGGATAGATTAGTTGCTGGAAGTTGAACCTGATATATCTTTGGGGAAGAGTTGGGGGTGGAGTGAACTGCACAAAATATTTTGGAGAGAGAAAGATAGAGAGATCGTGTGCATCCCTTAAGAGTAAGGACATCTATAGCAATCTCTTTCCTAACTCTCTTCTTTAGTTCCCCATAGGAGCTTTAGATGTGTCTTCGACGCTACATCATCTAAGGAGAGCATACAACATGATTGAGAGGGAATTGGGGAAAGAAAAAAAAAAGGAGAAAGAAAAGTGACCTTGTGCATCCTATTTTCTTAGTAGTGAGGAGAAATTCTTGATTGTCCATCCTGGAATCCAAGATCATGCAAGTTTTTCTATAGTATAACAAAGGATCTTACTTGGACTTGGATGTATTATGTTAATCTTATGGGATGATGGTTGGATTTTAAGGAGAAGAACATTCTTTCTCTCTCTATCTCTCTCTCTCTCTCTCTCTCTCTCTCACACACACACACATTCACTTGGATTTAAGGTGTTCTATTAGGATTTGTCATTGAAATTGGTGGTGGCCAATTTAGGTGCTGTTTACTCTAATTTTTGAAGTGACACAACAAGTTATATGATGTCATGTGATTGTGGATCAAAGGTGGATTTTGTTTGACTTGAAGAAAATTCATAGAAGGTTGTTGCATAACACTTCAAAGGACTTTTGTGCCATGCACTAATAGGTATAGAATTATTACACAAAATACTTTTATATTTAGTAGGTTTTAGCCTTTATTTTATCATAAAGATCACTAATTAGGGTCATTTTTATATTTTTGTGGGATTATGGTTCAAAGTCCAAGCATCAACATAGGCCCACATACAAAATTTAATGAATTCTAGACGTTGAGAATGTATAACAAGTTTTATTACCATTTTCAGCATAGTAGAAACCTTAGATGCATCATTGAACCTTATCTATGCAAAAGAGGCTATAAAGATCAAAATATAAGATGGCAGAACTTCCTTGTGTGTAAGCATGCATTTCACCAACTTTGGGAAACTTTTACATGAATCTTGAGAGCCACACATATCAAAGGAATCATGCATGTGAAGGACACTCAACCTAAGACCCACATGAGAATAAAAGCCCTAATTTTCTCTCCCTAAACTTTGGAATGGGGACCACGTACATGTGTTCAAAGAATTTTCCATCCAAAGGTATTATCCCACTTAAATCTATGTGGAATACATGAAGGGATGAGTACGATTGGTGGAGAAAAATAAGGATGGAGGAGTGAGACAAAAAAGGGAAAAATCTTTGGTTAGTTTTCATCCAAGAATTTCAAAAAAGAGTGGCTGAGATCATTTCACATCTAAGACCATCTTAAAGAAACCAAATGAAGAGCTATTTAATTAGGATAGACTAATAGGAAGAAGTGATGCATGAGAGGGAAGACTAAGCCATGATTGGTGAAGAAAATTTCAATGGGCTGCCCACCATTTTTCAAGGAGGAGAAAACATGTTCCTCTTAGGTGAAAATTGTACTTTTACTTTAATCTCATTGGTTGGAGATAAAAATGGTGGAATAAGGAGAAAATAAAAGAGGAAAATCAGTCTGGATAAGTAAATCTCTATGGATTCCTAGCCATTCATCTTAAGTCATACATATCCAACAGATGAGAACGAATGAGCCATAAAATAATGCCTTTTTGGATAGGAGACTTCAAAGGAATTCTCCACCATCCATCCTAGGGTTCAGGAATGACCAAGTGCAAGAGATATGGAGCAAAGAAATATGAAACCCTAACCACCTTTCCCTTATTGAAAAGTCAAATCAAAACCCTATGTAGGCAAGATCTCCACCACTCATTTCAACCTAACAGCTAGCATTCATCTCAGATTTTTGAACTCCAACACAATGAGAAAATCGTTCCATGCCTCCCACCTCTTTTCCTTCTTCTTTTCACTTATTTTTCCAGATTTTCTCCCCTCCTTCCTATCCTCTCTCTTCCCTATCCTAGCCTCCTTCCCACTTTTCCATATTTTCATTGCTTTCCATTTTATCCTCTTCTCTCTCACCTACATCTATATCCCCATGGATTCCATACCTCCTCCCATTTCTAACCACTTTTCATTGCTTAAATATCCACCATTTATCCTTTTTTTAACCCATATAATCTCCATCTTCCATTTCCTAGGGCTTCCACTCCAAAAATCTAAATGTACGGGATTCTCCTTAAAGAAAGAAAAGAAAAAAAAGAGAACACCTATTCCTCAAAGGGGATTAATGTACAATCTAAGGAACAATAAGCTTCGAACATTTGAAGAAGAAGAGAAGAAAAGTTCCAAAGATTAGTGCATGTATCCCTTGGAGAAAATGTGAGTTTTCTTGAATTATTATTTTTTTTCATTGATTCTTTCATTACATACTAGTCTACACTCCTTTTTATTTCATTTCTTTTTATAACACCCATATCTAATTTCATTCCCTAACATCCCATCCCATACACTATTTTGCAACCAAATATCATTTCAAAATTCATTCTCTAACTCCTATCCATCCCCTATTCCTTATTCTCACATTCATGCCTTGTTTTACCCCTGCCCATTATTTTATTTTGATAATTTTTTTGACATCTCAAATAACCTTCAAATTCATGACCCTATCTGTGACGACCCGAGTTTTCTCATGCATTTTTAAATGCAATATCTAATTCCTAAGGCGGGATGCATCCCTATTTGAAAACCATTTTATAAAAACCATGCAATGTAGCAAAAAATCTTTAGTTTTAAACTCATTTTGAAAACCCCGAGTGTCATTTGCTTTCACAACAATCAAAGTAGTTTTTGAAAAACTTCAGAAGTCATAAATGTTTTTTCCCCAGGTCTATCCAGTCACAGCACACAGCCCAACTGTAAATACAAATACATGTCCAAAGGGTAGAGAGTTTACTCACATGGTTAGTTGTCTACTTTGTTTACTCACTTGCTCATAGCACTAATATCTCCTGAGACATCTTCTATTTGTGAGTGGAACTATCCAGAAAAATGTGAAGGATAGGGTGAGTATATACTATACTCAGTAGGAGTCTATCACTACTAGTTTTACAATGCATGCTACATTTAAAATCATATGCGCTTTAAAACATGTGCATATTCGAAAAATCATGTTCAATATCGATATCAAAAACCATTGTCAAATTGGAATATTAATGACTTAAAGAATCGCACAAACCAAGTCAAAAGTATCATATATAGCATAAACATAATGATATGCATAAGATGCTCAACTGAATCCAACTCATGGATATCTAGTATGGTCGACCAACCTCATGCCATGCCATATGCATGCAAATAAATCCTCAAACCATAGGGTCCAACTATGCCCATGACCTCACCGTCGTGTGGTCCTCAGGTACTTCAGGACACAGGGTCATATGCCTCCACGGGACATATGACACTTCAACCCAGTGCCGTGACACCAGTGGTAGCCCCTTGTACCACATGTAGTCGAAGCAGGGATGTTGCCCTTTTTGGGCGTGGTACCCATCCACCTAATAGTGGTAGAGGCTGGAGGCCAACCCAAACCTCTGGGCATAGTGCCCACGAGCTTACCAAGCGAAAAGCTCTTTTTCAAAACCTGTCCTCTTTTGTGTCCCTCACTACTGCCTGGTGCTCACAACTACCTACCCAGCCTCTTTTGGGCACTCCAGCATCTTTTGGTAACCCTCAAGGACATGCAATCTTTCAAAAACTCAATGCTCACAAATCATGCAATATATGCATTTTTTTGCAAAACATATCTATGCATAATGTATATGCAATTATTTGCAAAACATATTTATGCATAAAGCATTTATCATGTGCATGCTGAATTAAGTCATGCTAAACAAGTTATATAACTTATACTTAAAACATGCATAAAACAATCATGGCTCTTTTAAAAAGTCTAGTAGCGATAGAGCACCCACCTCAAAGTCTCTTAGAGTCACATCCTTTAGCACTCAACCCGTCCCTGGGTATCATTTATAAACTCCTGGGTATGAATGGATACAAGGAGTCCTTATTAATTTTAATCTATTTAGACATTAGACTGCTAAATCTGCTATTTAGGGTCAATGGTCCTTGCCTAATTCTTTGCTAGGCTAGATCCTATGGTGTGGATCTACTTTCCAATAGTTAGACTCTATAATTTACCCTCTAATCCTAACTTTAAAGTCTCATTAGGTCCACGTGCCCCAGTTCCCAGGACACCCGTGTATCCAGGTTGAACCATGACCTCCTTACGTGCGTGCACGCCCAAAGGCCATGTCAGGGACCGCATTTTACACGCGCACATGCATGCTCAAGTGACGCGTTATGACGAGCATCATCGCACGAACACACCTTGTAGCATGGTGCGTCTCAGCTCCAAGGGCACCTCGTGCACCCTGGTCGAGCCAGGACCCGTGCCCCATGTAGCGCGCACACCTGAAGGCAGCACTTGGGATAGTGTACGCACTATCGTACACCTGGAACCCGCCCAGGGACCCAGTCCCAAGTGCACGTGCAGCATGGCGTCCCTGGGACGCTTGGTTCGTGCAGGGCCGGCCCAAGCCGGCTTGGAGCATTTTTTGGCCAGGAAACCCTGTTGGAAACGGCTGGGAAACGCTAGATCCAGCATGGATCTAGCCTAAAAGGTGGAGGAACCAGAGAAGGGAGGTAAGGATGTCTTACCTGGGCAGCCTGGGGAGTACCCATGGCTAGTGATAGAGCCCCATTTCACGCTGGACCTTCCTGCTCGCCAAAAAACTCGAAGAAAGGGGGAAAACCCTATGGCCAGATTGGAAAGGAGAAAGGGAACTGGGAGATGGCCGGCCCAGGTAGGGCCTGGCCATTGCTGGAGATTGCAGAGAGACGGGTTTCCGATTTTTTGCCGGAAACCCCAGTCATAAATGGCTAGAAAAAATACCGAAAAACGTGGTTTTTGGAGAGGGGAGATGGGGTTTTTATAGAGGGGAGAAGGCGGTGCCCCTCAATGGCGGTGCCACCCTTTCCCCTTGGATTTTCTAGAGAAATCGGGATTGAGGGTTTCTTGAGGGGTCTAGAGGTTGAAGACAACAGGGGGTGCCGTTATCAAAATGACCCCCTACATTTTTCGTCCTTTTTTGTTTTTCTGTTTAACTTTCAGAAATACCCCTATCTTTAAATGGCTTTAACTTCTTCATACGAACTCTGTTTTGGGTGATTTTTGAGGCATTAGATTTCATTTTTCAAGTAGAATATAATGCTACTAAGTTCCCTCACAAATTCCTTCATGTAAATTTTAAATAAGGTAAAACATTCAACACAATCCATTTCCCATAAAATGTCCAATTTTTGTTAAAAATAGTGTAAATTGCTCATGTATTACATTATTACCCCCTTAAAAGAATTTAGTCCTCAAAATTTCATAAATTATCATCTTCAAGGTATTTTGTCTGTTCGACAACTTCTTGGTGAATGCATTCCCCCCTTAGGAATCAAATCTAGGCTTAGCCTCAATTTATCATTTCTATTGTTCCTTCTACAAGGCCTTACCTATAAGGGCCGCTTTCACTGCGTACTCTGATGCATACTCCCATATGTGCCAGTTTAACAATACTAGTTTCTAGCGGTAATTCATTTATTTCAAAATCCTTATATGTCTATACCTTTCTCATCATGTATAGGATAGTCTCCTTGTAAGATCATGCTTCTTTATCATGTATAAAGTACTCCATACTTCAATAACTGACATGGTATCATGTGTTCTACAACCAAACCCTTGCTTAACTTTGAATTTCAACTGTCTGTCATTTTCCATATGTGACTTGATTCCTCAACCAAAGTTACATTCAAAATAAAATCATGAAAGCCAATTAGTAGCATCTTACATCGAGGACCTTATACTGAAAGTAAAATGTCCTAACTCTATACCCAGTTTCATACTCATTGAATTCATTAAACGCTTTTTTCATGTCAAACGTTAATGGTCAATTCTTCATTATGGGTCAAATGTTCTCGTCCAGAGGCCTTATCTCATTATTCACATCAATTTGTTATTAGGATTTTCAATAATGTTCCCATTTATGCAAAGCAAAAAGTCTCTTATTCATAGCCGAGTACCCTTACTAGGTCATAGTTGAATCCTTTGTCATCATCCTCTTTGTTCTTTCTTTTCTTAATGATTTCTTCGTAACCTTTCAGTTCAAAAGTTCTATACTCAATCTAGTAGGCTTAGTCCTTAGGAAATTCCTTCAATTGATTTTTCGTACTTGGTATATGCTCATAACAACTAACTATTTGTCTTAAAGGCAATGTAACATCAAATCTCACCTTATATTGTGCTGGCCATTTCACCTTTTCTCCTTCCATTCCCTATGTCAATATATTATTCAATCTTTTATCAGGGCTTTATTGTCAATCATGTAATCTATATTGTCAAGAGGTATAAGTAGTGCTTTTCTCAATTCCTCAAATTTTATCCTTGAAGTGCCTCCTCATAATTAGCTTATAACAATAATTATCATTCAATAGCAATTATATCAAATTGTACTGAAGTTGTTAACTCAACAAATTTAACAATACTCAGGTAAGCATAAACATTTTCTTAGACATAGAAAGACTTTATTTGATTACCTATTGATCTCTTTCTAGATATATCTATGTCATAAGCTCAAGGGCCTCTAAGGTGATCAATCCTTAATTGCCTTCCTTTCCAATCCAAGTCAACAGTATTTTTCAGACTCAAAGTAATTTCTTCACCTTGTCATGGTAGCCATTTAGGTTCGAAAAATCTTCCAGATTGGTTTAGATCACTTCTTATTTTTGCTCCTATCTCAGTTTCAACTGTCCTCATCAACTGACCTCATACCCTCAAATGTCTTAGTTTAACAAGTACTTTTCTTTTCAAGGAAAACTCAAGTCTAAAGACTTATAACATCCCTCTAAGTATATAACTTCGACTACTAACTCATAGATACTAACATACTTGATTAATTAGGGTGCGATATCTTTAGTCACTAGTACTCTAAAGGTAATGACTAAATAATGATCTTAAAATTTTTGGTCTTCCAATTTATGATAGCAAGACCTCCATTTGATCCTTGATGGTACCCTTCCTACTAAATGGACAAGTCACTGTCCCGGCTTAATTTACTCATGTAGTGGTAAGGTAGGATATAAATTTTTTTTTTTTTCTTTTTTATGGACTATATCCATTGGTGTTCCTCATAAGCTAATGGATCTGATAAGGATCTAATTGATATTAAACCATTTGTAGAGTTTAATTTCTAATTGGTCACCATTCCTCTTCGAAAATTTCTTGTCGCATAATCTCCTGATATTCGATACTCTACTCAAAGTCTTAAACCCCATATGCTTTCTTTCTTTTATACTCTTTTACAATAAGATCACCAACTCATCTAGTATTATTCCTTTGCATTTGTTTGATCTACCTTCCTATGGGATTCAAGATGATAGAATTCTATGTATCTTCATAAAGTCATGATCTTCTTCTTTTGAATATTCAATATTCATCGAATACATATAGTTACATCTCTATCTCTTTCTCTCTTTTCTTCAAAATCCTCATTTGGTCTACCTAGATCAATGTCTCTATATGCTTTGTTGCATATAATTGATACTTCATCTATTCCTGTATGTAACATATATAAACTAAATGCTTCTCAAAGATTCTAAACTGTCTGAAGATCATTGAAATCCTCAATTGCCTATAGCTTCAATAAAATTCATACAATGTCTTAATAATGGCATTGACGTTTTGGTCATGCTATACTTTACAAGTTCATGTTAGGATCAATCTATTATCACAGATCTATCATACCCAATATTATCGTCAAAAATCTTTTGATAACTCGATCGAATTCATTTCCCTATCATATTAGTGTTATGTTTCTCTTAATTACATAATATGTCACTTGTATATATCGTTTGGTTTGCTCCATAATACTCAGGTAGTTGTTATTCAATATCACTTCACTCTTCATGAGACTCCAACTAAGGTATCCAAAATTGAGCTAAGTCTTTCAGGATCCATACCTTTGTGATCTAGTATGAGTCACAGTTATCTTCTAATATCATCTTGTATTCTCATCCTTCTTAGATTATCATCAACATCTTCTCAAAATCTGTCTTTTACATCCCTTATCATACTTATATCATATCCTTGTGATAGTGTACTCATATTCTGATGTTCTTTATGATGGTAAGATAGCCATCTAGGTTCTTTAATTTTCTCACCTTTGGTGAGATTACTTTATTACAGGTCAGAACTATCTACGAACAAGTTCACTAGCATCTTCCTTCAACATCATCATAATATGATCCATATATGAGTTTTTTTGTTTGTACTACTGTACAATAATCCTTATTTCCTATGATTTTGATAGGATTCAAACAATCCAATATCTAAGTATTTGCTAGACCCATCTTCTTTTTCACCTATTTGTTTTTGGTGAAATGCCTTGAGCATTAATATTGTAATCCTCAAATAGAAGTAGTCATCTCTACTACTCCTATTTATACTACTTCTCCCTAATTTTCTCTATTGTCTATGACCCTTGGACATGTTGGACTGGCTCTAAAAGGAAAAAACTAGGGCTCTGATACCAACTGTGACGACCCGAGTTTTCTCATGCATTTTTAAATGCAATATCTAATTCCTAAGGCGGGATGCATCCCTATTTGAAAACCATTTTATAAAAACCATGCAATGTAGCAAAAAATCTTTAGTTTTAAACTCATTTTGAAAACCCCGAGTGTCATTTGCTTTCACAACAATCAAAGTACTTTTTGAAAAACTTCAGAAGTCATAAATGTTTTTTCCCCAGGTCTATCCAGTCACAGCACACAGCCCAACTGTAAATACAAATACATGTCCAAAGGGTAGAGAGTTTACTCACATGGTTAGTTGTCTCCTTTGTTTACTCACTTGCTCGTAGCACTAATATCTCCTGAGACATCTTCTATTTGTGAGTGGAACTATCCAGAAAAATGTGAAGGATAGGGTGAGTATATACTATACTCAGTAGGAGTCTATCACTACTAGTTTTACAATGCATGCTACATTTAAAATCATATGCTCTTTAAAACATGTGCATGTTCGAACAATCATGTTCAATATCGATATCAAAAACCATGTCAAATTGGAATACTAACGACTTAAAGAATCACACAAACCAAGTCGAAAGTATCATATGTAGCATAAACATAATGATATCCATAAGATGCTCAATTGAATCCAACTTATGGATATCTGGTATGGTCAACCAACCTCATGTCATGCCATATGCAATGCAAATAAATCCTCAAAGCATAGAGTCCAACTATGCCCACGACCTCACCGCCGTGTGGTCCCCGGGTACCTGAGGACACAGGGTCATATGCCTCCATGGGACATATGACACTTCGACCCAGTGCCGTGACACCAGTGATAGCCCCCTGTACCACATGTAGTTGAAGCAGTGACGTTGCCCTTTTTGGGCATGGTACCCATCCACCTAATAGTGGTAGAGGCTGGAGGCCAACCCAAACCTCTCGGCATAACGCCCACGAACTTATCAGCCCAAATCATATTAGATCAAACAAGCGAAAACCTCTTTTTCAAAACCTGTCCTCTTTTGGGTCCCTCACGACTGCCTAGCCCTCACAACTGCTTACCTAGTGTCTTTTGGGCACTCCAGTGTCTTTTAGTAACTCTCAAGGACATGCAATCTTTCAAAAACTCAATGTTCACAAATCATGCAATATATGCATTTGTTTGCAAAACATATCTATGCATAATGTATATGCAATTATTTGCAAAACATATCTATGCATAAAGCATTTATCATATGTATGCTGAATTAAGTCATGCTAAACAAGTTATATAACTTATACTTAAAACATACATAAAAAAATCATGGCTCTTTTAAAAAGTCTAGTAGCGATAGAGCACCTACCTCAAAGTCTCCTGGAGTCGCGTCCTTTAGCACTCAACCCGTCCCTGGGTCTCATTATGGATACAAGAAGTCCTTATTAATTTTAATCTATTTAGACATTAGACCGCTAAATCTGCTGTTTAGGGTCAATGGTCCTTGCCTAATTCATTGCTAGGCTAGATCCTATGGTGTGGATCTACTTTACAATAGTTAGACTCTGTAATTTATCCTCTAATCCTAACTTTAAAGTCTCATTAGGTCCGCGTGCCCTAGTTCCCAGGACACCCATGTATCCTGGTTGAGCCGCGATCGCCTTACGTGCGTGCGTACCCAAAGGTCGTGCCAAGGACCGTGTTTTGCACGCGCACATGCATGCTCAAGTGACGCGCATCTTCGCACGGACGCACCTTGTAGCATGGCACGTCTCAGCTCCCAAGGCACCCCTCCATGCACCCTGGTCGAGCCAGGACTCGTGTCCCATGTCGTGCGCACACCTGAAGGCCGCACTTGGGACAGTGTATGCACTGTCGTACACCTGGAACCTGCCCCAGGGACCCAGTCCCAGGTGCACATGTAGCATGGCGTCCCTGGGATGCCTGGTTCGTGCAGGGCCGGCCCAAGCCAGCGTAGAGCATTTTTCGGCCAGGAAACCCTGCTGGAAACGGTTGGGAAATGCTAGATCCAGCATGGATCTAGCCTGAAAGGTGGAGGAACCAGAGAAGGGAGGTAAGGACGTCTTACCTGGGCAGCCTGGGGGGTGCCCATTGCCGGTGATAGAGCCCCATTTCACGCTGGACCTTTCTGCTCACCGAAAAACTCGAAGAAAGGGGGAAAACCCTATGGCCAGACCGGAAAGGATAAAGGGAATGGGGAGATGGCCAGCCTGACTAGGGCCTGGCTGTTGTCGGAGATTGCAGAGAGATAGGTTTTTGGTTTTTTTCCAGAAACCCTAGTCTCAAATGGCTAGAAAAAACGCGAGAAAATGTGGTTTTTGGAGAGGGGAGATGGGGTTTTTATAGAGGGGAGAAGGCAGTGCCCCTCAATGGCAGTGCCGCCCTTTCCCCTGGGATTTTCTAGAGAAATAAGGATTGAGGGTTTCTTGAGGGGTCTAGAGGTTGAAGACGACAGGGGGTGCCGTTATCAAAATGGCCCCCTGCATTTTTCGTCCTTTTTGTTTTTCTATTTAATTTCCAGAAATACCCCTATCTTTAAATGGCTGTAACTTCTTCATACGAACTCCGTTTTGGGTGATTTTTGAGGCGTTGGATTCCATTTTTTGAGTAGAATATAATGGTACTAAATTCTCTCACAAATTCCTTCATGTAAATTTTAAATAAGGTAAAACATTCAACACAGTCCATTTCCCATAAAATGTCCAATTTTTGTTAAAAATAGTATAAATTGCTCGGGTATTACACTATCACTTAATTCTATACCTTACTAATCCAAAAAATTTCTGTCTCTAACTATTGATTTCTATCCTCCAATCTTATACTCGAGTACCCCATCTTTCACATGCAAATTTTTCACCTATATCTTGTTGGATTTTTATAAATCTTTTCACAACTCATCTAGATTTTATTTTCATAATGATTATCTCACTAAGATCAGATAGAGAATGGGAGCTTTTCGTTGCTCTTTTTCATCTCTAGTTTACATGCAATTTCCATTGGATTTACATCCATATACTTAGGTTTTCGTGTGAAAGTTCTTATTTGGATTTTGAATATTGGGAAACATTATATGCTCTTATTGAGTGACAAAATAAGAGCAAGGTAGTTATTGAAGGAAGAAAGATCGGTGGTAGTGCAAGAAGGAAAGATGGAATTGGCTTTTGTTGAGTGATACGACAACAATATGGCGCATTCTCCCCTTATCATAGAATTTTTTCTATTATTTCCTTTGCTTTGGGACCATTGCAATCTTTATTTCACTTAATGAGAAGTTTTTATATAGTTTATTTCATTTATTTTGTAATTTAATTAAAATTTTGATTGGTAGTTAAAATTGTTAGATTCGTGTAATCTTTAATCAGTGAAATAGAATAATTGTTAGTTCTATATTTTTAGAGATTTAATTTTCGAGCATGAGTAGGTAAATTTTATTTCCTATGGTGACGATGAAATTATGATGTGATTGGATTAATTTTTTCTTTAGTAAAACTTGGAAGAAAATTTGTGCTTAATATCATTTTAAGAAAATTAACATTAGTTCATATAGTTAGTGATTTCTAAATGATTTCATAATTTTTAGGGAGCTTCCTTTATTTTTAGTAATTTTAAGAATTAATTAAATTTTTTTCTAGGTTAAAGTGATTAAAATAGACTTTAATTAATATGTTGATTAACAGAATCTCTATGAATCAACCCATACTTGCACAATCTACATTATACTGGAGCTGTGCACTTACAATTATTTTTAAAACACTTCATGCACACTAACCCATAGGAAAATTTTAGTTTATTTTTGCTTTCTTTTATATTAATGTATTTATGTTCTTGTAATATTCTAAATTCTAGTTTAATAGAAGCTTATCTTTTAATTCATTAGTTAGTTAATGAATGTTTATTTTTTCTTTAGATGTTTATTTTTTTCTTTTTTGTACCATATTTTTTCTATTACTACTAGTTTTGTTATTTACTAATAATAGTTTAGCTTCAATTAGAAACTTGTTTGGCAATTGATTTTATTATATAATTATTATTATTTAGGATATGTTAGCAGAATTATTTTTTATTATAATGTTAAATTTTAGGATGATAGCTAAATTTTCACCTAGTGTTAGGATGAAACCACATGAAAATTAGATATATTCATACGAAAGTATTTGCTAGAATTAAAGTGCTAAAACATCACTTTTGGAATAAGAAAAATTAATATACATAGTTAGTGTTCTTTGTCATTAGGATTATGAAGAATGTCCTATAGTTTTGAAACTAATTATAGTATATTAATCAACTTAGTATATATAAAGTCTCAGATAATTTGTGATTGTAAGAAGTACAAGTTATGCTATGAAAATATGTATTAAGTTAGGTGAATCACTAAGGTTCAAAAAATATAGAGATTAGGATTTTAAAAAACACATTTTCTATTTTTTTAATGCCTTGATGTTTTATTAACATGAGTAGAAATAAATCTAATATACTTAGTTTTGAATACATATGATTTTTGAGTGGTGGATTCTAAAAACCCTAGACTTTAGAATTTGAGTAATTTAATCTCTTTTAATGTTATTAGATTTATTTGATTATTTATCTCTCATTGGTTGACAAGGCTAAAATAATTTAAATTATATTTCACTTAAGATTCCAAAATTCAAAGTTTGAGTGCTCATGGATTAACCCGTACTTGCATTTTCTATACTTCAATACATTCATGCACTTGTGGTAATTTAAAATAAACACTAAGTTTTTTGTGTCATTATTGGAGACTCATATGTGGAATTCTAATTGAATCTAAGTTAAATTATTTTACCACTAGTCATAGTTAAGGAATTGTAAGCATTTGGATTTTAGGCATTTTTAGGTGTATTTTAGCATAATTCCTGTGATTTATTAATAATCATGATTATTTTTATTTTTGAAGGCATTTATCAAATAATTTGGTGGAGTTGCTCCATTAGGATGGTGCCTATATATATTTTTATTTTGAGTTAAATATTGTGGGATAGTATTGTACTTTATTTAATTGTAATTCATTTCAAAAAGGATTGTAATAATACAGATCAAGGGTGAATCATCTTAACTTGAAAGAGGTGGTTCATTCATAGTTTCACCCTTGTACGAGAATATTTTTGTCAAGGACCCCACTATAAGCATTCCTAACTTCTTACAATTCCTTTTGAATGCATTACAAGTGACTAATTCCATGTTTTACATGTTACAGTCATTGAATGTTTCAATCACATCACTTCTGGAATTTCTTTGCATGGATGGTGTATGTCAATTTCCAGCACTATAAAATCTTGTTAACTCAACTTTTCAAGATCCTAATTAGATTGTTACATAGTTTAGTTAATGACAGAAATAAAATTGCATGCTTAGGTTTTCAATAGAGTTGATTAAATCTACTCCTATCCAATGAATCATGCATACCATTCTAAGATTACATGTATGACTAATTGGGTAGTTTTCCTTTCATTATTGTTAGTAAATTTTTTCTTGTATTTTTCTCGTTTAGTTATAGTTAGGTTCCATTAGTTTGTATCTTGGTTAATTGGAAAGTAATCAAATTTTTCATACTTGTTAAAATAATTGATTTGGTTACTTACTTTATTTACCTTTGCATAATTAGGAAAGTAAACATGTTTCCATTAGGTTAGTTGTTAATTTCATGTTAGGAAATGTAGTTTAGGAAAGTTTTTAAATTGCATTTTAGGAAATTTTAATTTTAAGAAAGTTGTTAATTAGGATAGTCATAAAATTAGAAGTTTTTAATATAGGAAAGTTTTAATTTAGAAAGTACATGTTTTAGGAAAGTTTTAAATTTAGCATGTTTCTTTTTTTTGCTTGGTTTCTAATTTCATATTTTAATTTCCATTCTTAATTTAGGACAAAAATCATTTGAATTTTGGCTAGGTTAGATAATTTAAAGTAGGTAACACTAGCATCACAATAGGCAACTCCTCGTGGGATCGACCTCACCAGCGTGCTATATTATAAATGATTCATGTGCTTGCAAGTTTATTTAAAACAACAACAATATTCTCACTAAGGCTATCTTCCACCTAAGATCAATAGGTCTTTAGCTAGGATAAAACAGTGGCTTAGGTGGGGTCTTCCCTTTTCTTTTTCAAATACTTTGCTTTTTCACTTTTCCTTATATTCTTGAGAAGGAACACTTTTTTTTTTGTAATTTTGTAATTTTTATTTCTTTTGAATTTTGTCCTTTTTCTAAAATTCAACTATCATCCCTACTTATTTTTAAAGATAGTTCATGGTCATTTTTAACTAGATTTTGGGCTAAGATAATTTGTGTTTTCAAAAAGAAACAGCTCAAAGGGTCTCACTAGTGATATATAGTATCCAAGTAGGCTTTATATCTCTAGGCTAAAATAAGGATGGCCTATATCATTTCCTAGGTTTCTTAAAACCTAATAGATTCAATAAATTTTCAGGAACTAAAGTTGGTACTCCTTTTAATTCTTAGCATTTTCACCAAAACAAAGAACACTACAATCTTTCAAAATTGATGATCAGTGAAGAAAATATGGAATTACTTATAACCCTTAGAAAGATGGTAGTCAATAATACTCACAGGGTATATAGGTTTCCACTAATTGCAATATAAGACATCTATATGATAAATGGGTAATGTAGAATAATGAGAATATCTAAAAATGCTGGGTTGCCTTCCAATGAGCACTAAGTTTAACGTCTTTAGCCAAACATGCAATGCCATGATAATGATGAATGTAGCTTATGATGGATGCAACTGTCAGAGAACATGCTAAGGTGGGTCCTGGTAGACTAGTTCCTCAAGCAATGCTATTGCCACCTTAGGGTTTATCAACTTTAGAAAGGGTTTCAATCTTTGCCTATTAACTTTGGAAATCTCTCCATCCTTTTCTATCTAGATAACCTCATGAGGGTAAGCAATATGTACAATATAAGTTCCAGTCCATCGAGATCTAAGTTTTCCTAAAAATAGATACAATTTAGAATTATACAAAAGGACCTTTTGTCTAAGAGTAAAGGACTTTCTTAAGATATGTCTCTCATGAGTGCTTTTGGCGCGGTCTTTGTATAGCTTTGCAGACTCATATGCATCTTTCTAACTCATTGCGATGGAGTCTTCTATGAGTTCCAACAGTATTTGTGTCATAATTGAGCTTTTTGATTGCCCAATATGCCCTACACTCTAATTCTACAAGTAGGTGGCAGACCTTTCCATAGACCAATAATAAGGTGACATGCTTATAGGGCTTTAAATGCATCATGATAGGCCCATAAAACATCACTAAGCCTCAAAGACTAATCATTTCTATTTGGTTTGACTATTTTTTCTAAAATATGCTTTATTTCTTTATTAGACACTTCTAGCTACCCACAGATCTGAGGATGATAAGGGGTAGCAATTTTATGGGTAACACCATATTTCTTCATCAAATTCTCAAATCCCTTATTGCAAAAATGTTTACCCCCATCACTAATTATAGCCTTAGGTGTACCAAAACATGCAAATATATTTTCCTTTAAGAACTTGACCACCACCTTGTGGTCATTAGTTTTACACACAATGGATTCTACCTATTTTGACACATAATCCACAACCACAAAGATGTAAACCAAAGGATTTAGGAAAAGGTCTCATAAAATCAATGCCTAAAACATCAAAAGGCTCAATGATAAGAATAAGATTCAAGGGCATCATATTCCTTTTTCCTATGCTCCTTAACTATTGACATCTAGCTCATGCTAAGAATAAGCATGTAAATCCTTGAAAATGGTAGGCCAATAAAAACCACACTACAAAATCTTTACAATTGTTTTTCTAAAACTATAATGGCCCCCACAAGCATGGTCATGAAAATAGGAGATGATGTTATGCTATTCATTATCCAGTACACATCTCCTAATGACCTGATCAAGATAGAACTTAAATAAGCATGGATTGTCCTAAGTGAAGTGTTTAACCTCAATAACAAACCTTTTCCTATCTTGTTTAGACCATTGACTAAGCATTTTTCTAGTGACAAGATAATTGACTATATCAACATCCCAAAGTTAATTAGGAAATGTGCAACAATTATTCATTAGAAAATGTCTCTGTTATAAGCACATTCTCACTGGTGGACTTTACAACTAGCCACGATGAGTGGTTAGTTACAACATTCTCTAAACTTTCTTATCTTGAATTTCAAGATCAAATTCCCATAGCAATACTATCTATCAAATCAGCTTAGGTTTAGCATCTTTCTTTGAAAGAAAATATATTGGTGTTGTGTGATCTAAGTATACTATGACCTTAAATCCTAGCAAGTAAGATATAACTTATCCAATGCAAATACAACTGCCAAAAATTATTTTTATGTAATTGAATAATTGAGTTGGCTACCATTGAGTGTCTTGCTAGCATAATATATCACATGGGGAAGTTTGTCAATACACTGTCCCAACAACCCCAATTTTGTAGCTTGAAGTATCACACGTTATTTCAAATGGAGCATTTCAATCTGGTGATCGAATAATAGGTGCCAAAGTTAACGCAGTCTTTAAGAGCTCAAATGCTTTCATGAAATCATCATCAAAGTCAAAAGTGACCTCCTTCATAAGTAAATTACATAGGGACTTACCTATTTTACTAATGTCCTTGATGAATCTTCTATAAAAGCTAGCATGGCCTAAAAATGAGCAAATTTCTTTCACCATACTTGGTGGGGGAAGGATAGAGATTAAATCCACTTTGTCTTTATCCACTTCTATACCATTGTGTAAAATGTTGTTTTTTAATTAAAATTCACAAGCGCATGAATATTTTCAATATAGCATGCTAGTGAGTTGGTCCCATGAGGAGTCAACCACTGTGATGCTAGTGGTCCCTATAAACTATCTAACGTCCTTGATGAATCTTCTATAAAAACTCGCATGGCCCTAAAAATGAGTGAATTTCTTTCACTATCCTTGGTGGGGGAAGGTTAGAGATTAAATCCGTGTTGTCTTTATCCACTTCTACACCATTGCAAATGTTATTGTTTTAATAAAAACTTACAAACTCACGAATCGTTTGCAATATGGCACACTAGTGAGGTCAATCCCACAAGGAGTAAACTATTGTGATGCTAGTGGTCCCTACTTTAAACTATCTAACCTAGCCAAAATTCAAGTGAATTTTGTCCTAAACTAAGAATGAAAATTAAAAGATGAACTTGGAAACTAAGTAAAAACAAGAAATGGAAACTAAGAAAAAATAAGAAATAAAAACTAAGTAAAAACAAGAAACATGCTAAATGGAAAAATTTCCAAAAACATGCACTTTCTAAAATTAAAACTTATCTAAATTAAAAATTCTAATTTTATGACCTTCCTAAAGTGAAACTTTCCTAGAATACAATTTATCAACTTTCCTAAACTAACTTTTCTAAACATGAGATTAACAACTAGTCTATGGAAACATGCGTTAACAACTACTTTTCTAATCAAACTGATTAAGATGCAAACAAGTGAAATCTAACTACAACCAACAATTGAATTAAAGGAAAGATTATTACTAACAAACAATTAAAGGAAAACTATCCAAGTATCATGCATGTAACCATAGAATGGTATGCATGATTCATTAATATAAGTGGACCAAGCAACTCTATTGAAAACCTAAGCATGCAATTCTACTCACGTTTTAAAGGAGCACCCTAACAATCTAAATAGCCTCTTGAAAACTCAAGTGAATATGAATTGAATGGTGCTAGAAATTAACATAAACAATGCATGAAAAGAAATTCCAGCAGTAATGTAATTGAAACTTTTAATGAATAGCACATGTAGAACATGAATTTAATGATTCCTAATGCATTTAAACATTCAAGAACAAGTTTAATCAACTGCTGTTCATAAACATGAATTGGAAATACCAACTAATCTCATTGAATCACATTCAAAAAGTCATAAACATAATATTCCATTCATGTAGTCCAAATCTGAAACTTAAATGCTATTACAACGATGTTCCCTTAATCTCAATCACTCCTTAATTACAAGAAAATTTCTTCTTCAATTGTTCCAACATTCACTCATGAACAAGTATGCTTGAAATCAAAGGAAAATCCTATGTAAAACTAAGGCAACAATGCAATGGAACTTAATCAACCAAACCTAGAAAATCAAGAGGGCTGAAAGAGAATAAAGATGCAATGAAAGTTAATGGAAAAAACTAAATTCAAGATGACTTCCCTTAGCTCTCACTCATCTAAAGGAAAACAAGGCAAACTAAGTATAACCAGCCTTCAAAGATGAATCAAAACCCACAAATCCTAGGTTGAACACTTGAGGAAGAACCATGAACCTTGGAAGATTGTAGCAGCACCCAAAAAACATCACAAAACATCAAGCAAAAGGAAATAATTGGCTGGTAAGAAGTGGATGTCCTCCTTACTAATGGTGGAGGTATCTTTTCCTATGTAAGAAAAGAGTTAGTTTTGATTGGGTTTTGGGCTGGTTTTATAAGAATTTTCCTATCTTTCCTAGGACAACCTAGTACTAAGGTATTGTGGGGATTAAAGAGGGTCAATTTGAAAGGATGGGGGTAAAGGATGGCAATCAAATAGGAAAGTGGGGAGGAGTTGTCGCCCATCTTAAGATGGGAGGTAAGTAGGACATGCCACCTTTTTAGAAAGGGGCATCTCACCCCTTCCATAAACCTTTGCGGCCCTATATTTTAGGATAGATGGTGAGGATAGGTTAGGAAAGAGACGAGGTGTGTTAGGTGGATAAATTTGGTTGGTTAGGAAGTTTCCTATGAGGTGAAGGAGTGGAAATTCGGAGTGCATCTTAAGGGTTAAGTGAAAAATAAGGAAAAAGTGAGGAAAACTCTAAAAATTGGTTGCTCTTATTCCATTGGTCGACATGTCCTCTTCTTTTAATAGATTTTCCCTTAACTATCTTGAAAATAACTCATGGATAACTCTCTTGAATATTCGCCAATCCTTGCCTTCCATTTAGTTTAACTTGATGGCTTAGATGGCTAACTTTGAAGGCTTCATTGGCTAAGCTCATGGCTGGCTTAAGAAGCTTCTTTGGCTTGTTTTCTTGGATTCAACCCTTGGCTTGAGTGGTTTGTATGGTTTGGCTTGCATTCTTTAGCTTGCCACCTTCTTTCATAGCTTATATGGCTAAGGTGGCTTTAATTGCTTCCATGCAAAGGTGGTGGTAATGCATGGCTTACTTCATGAGCCCACTTTGGCCATCTTTAGCTCCTTTAATCACATCCATTACTAGTACACAAGATGATATTGGCCTTGGATGATGATTTTGAGGCTTTGACTCGATCCATTGATCTTTATCTTCAATTTTATCTCCATCAATCTTAGCTGTTAGCTCAACATCTTACTTGTTACAAAAAGTGAAAAATCCTAATTAAATCCTAAAATAACATGGTTAATCACATACTTACTTTGGACCATCTTATGGACCTACAAAATAATAGACTTTTGCTTCATTAGGTAAAAAATACATGTGTTATGAATTTTGGTCTAAAAATCCTATTCTGAAGCTGTAAGTTGCAATGCATAGCTACTAATTGGGTGGTTTTTAGAAAAATTAAACACTTATCATGCCCCCAACAAGAATTTTTCTTGTCCCAAGAAAAATATGTGAAATATTATTTAACAAAAACAAGTACAAAGTGTCACTTTTGTAGGTACTCACAATTGCATTTAACACACACAACAAGCCCTTAAATCTTTAGGTTACCCCTATTAGGCTAGTTAGACCTCATGAGGGTATGGACTAAATATACCCCTAGGTTACCCCTAACTTTAGCTTGCTAATAAAGATGAACAAAAATGTTCAAAATCCTACCCTTATGCTAAAGACATCCCATTATTTCATTAAACCTCAAAAGATGAGTGCATGCTATAGTTGATATACAATTATAGTCTCTAAGTCGAACATAACCTAAATTGCCATCCAAATGTATGCTTTGACTTCCTTTCTCATAGGATATACTTGACATTCAAAAAGATGTCATTTAGAAAGGTATACATCTCTCATTAATATGTGAGTGGAATGTTATTCAATAAATCCAAAAGTCTCACATATTTCATACAAAAAGATTAACTTAAAAAGAATGATAATGGTCTCATGAAAGGATATCAGCTACTACGAATGTTACACTCTACCAAAGTCTCTATTCATTCATAACCATTTCCAAGCCATACTACTCCTAAGATCAAGTCAAGACTTCTATTAGGATGAAACATAGGCTTAGGTGAGGGTTTCAAAAGAATGGATATATAGGTAAGCAAAAGGTTGTCTAGAAAATATATAATGGTCTTCTATGAATGTATTCATAACTTTTCGATTTTTTTGTACATGATTGAACATTCTTCCTTTTCATTGGCTATCTTTTTCTTTTTCTTCTTCTTCTTCTTCTTCTTCTTCTTCTTCTTCTTCTTCTGCTTCTTTTAACTGACATTATATAGAGCCTCTTTGAATTTTTCTTATTTTTAATCCTTTTTTATGTTCATCTCTTGAATTGTATTGTTCCTACTTTTTCTCAAGATGTTCTTCAATCTTCTCTACATATTCAAACACAAATGGGTAATGGATATATAATAGGGATTTAGTATAGGTAAAGGTTATTTGGCTAACAAAGAAAAGGAAGGTACTTGAAAGGCTCAATGAGATAACTAGTGGAAAATAATATAGGGAAGGCTAAAGGCTCTGGATTTTACAAAGGATAGTGTCACGACCCAGGTTTTTATATGATGGAATTTTGATAAAAAGGCGAGATCTCTTGTTTTATAAGTATGAGATGCATGAAAATCTTTTATTTTTGGAAAACAATCTTCCATAAAAAACCCCGAGTGTCAAAACACATTCTCAATTTATTTAGCCATGGCAAAGTTTAAATCAATATTATTCCCAAGAAAGTGTTAGTCACAGCCCCAGAGAGTAACTACAATCAAGTAACATTGAAAGATAAGATAGGGGTTTACTTACTTGTACTTAGTCTGTGTCTCCTAGTACAAACGTTCCTTGCCCTTAAGTATTTACTTTGTATCTGAAAAATGTTGAGGATTGGGTGAGTATATACTATACTTAGTAGGAGCCTATCACTACTAGTTTTATAATGCATGAGATGTTTTAAAATCATATGCTCATTCAAAACATGTGCATGTCTAAATACTCAAGCTCAATATCAGTATAAGAATCTATTATCAAACTGAAATACTAATGACTTAAAGGATCGCATAATCCAAAATTGAAAGTATCATATACATATATATGATAACATCATGATATGCAATAAATGCTTCATGGAGTCCAACTCATGGATCTCTAGTATGATATGATCAACCAACCTCATATCATGCCATATGCAACGCACATAAATCATCAAACCATAGGGTCCACTATGCCCATGACCTCCTCGCCGTGTGGTCCCCGGGTACCTGAGGACACTCGGTCATAGCCTCCACGGGGCCTATGACACGTTGACCCAGTGCCGTGACACCAGTGGTAGCCCCCTGTACCACATGCAATCGACATAGGGACTTGCCTCTTTTTGGGCGTGGTACCCATCCACCTAATAGTGGTAGAGGCCGGGTGGCCAACCCAGACCCCTCGGCATAGCACCCATAGGCTTACTTGCCCAAATCACATAAGATTAAATAAGCCAAAACCTCTTTTCTTAAAACCTGTACTCTTTGGGTCCCTCACAACTGCCTGGCCCTCGGCACTCCAGCGTCTTTTGGCAACCCTCAAGGACATGCAATCTTTGCAAGTACTTAAATTATGCAATGTATGCACTTGTTTGCAAAACATATATGTGCATAATGTATATGCAATCATTTCAAAACATGGCTATGTACAAAGCATTTATCATGCATGCTGAATTAAGTCATGCAAATCAAGTCATATATTTAAAACATATGTTCTCAAAACAATAATAGTTCTTTTAAAAGAATCTAATAGTGATAGAGCACCTACCTGGCTAGGTCCTGCTAACCCTTTTGTCTTCGGACGTTCCTAATCATGGTTTGGGGAATCAAGGTTAGTTTGGCCTATCTTTTATGGGTTTTAGAGTAATTGGTCTTATTACTTAGGCATTAGGGGTCCATCCCTATGCCTATGGGTGTCCTAAGGTCCTAATTGGACCTTGGTATCCTCAGTTTTTCAAAGTTCTAGTGGCCATGCGCCACCATCCTATTCTAAGGGTCATGCCCACCTTTGATTAGGCCTTGATCAGGGATTTTATAGTTTGGATATGTCTGTGTCGTCGACACGGATACAACGCCTTTTGCGGCACCTCAATCGGAGCTCTAGATCTCAAGTTATAAGCGTTTGTGTCGTATGTACATAGAGTCTTAAGAACGAAAAAAAACAGAATGCTAGGGCGCTGCGCGACTGCGTCGTGCGCCCTAGCTTCCTTAAGGAACGAAAAGAACCCGCAGCGCTAGCGCACTGTGCGTCTACGGCGTGCGCCTTAGTGGGCAAGTCTGCAAACGCGCGAGGTTTTCCCGCCGCTCCTTTCTTTTGCCGGCGAGTCCCTGGACGCGCCCGTTTGGTTTTTCAAACATGGGTCGACGTAAGACAACGTGTGACGTTCCTATTGGATCGTCTTGCTCGTTGGGGACCCAGGTCGTCCTCAGGTCACCCTGGTTCGACCCTGTGGAACCAAATGCGGCCCAGGGGACGTCCCTGGGTCCTTGGTGGCTCTCCTGTGCTCTGTTTTGCATGGTTTTTCATGCAAAAACCTAAGGAAATCATTCCTGGAACTATGGTGGAGATGGGTTTTGAGTGATCTTGGACGTACCTGGCTCATTGCTGAGTTTTTCTCCTTGTTTTCCCCTCTAGGTCACTGCTCCACGATGGGTTTTCTCTAACATTTTGGGCTGCCATTAGAGGTACCCAAGAGCTCTATTTATAGAGCTAAGAGAGGGTTCTGGAGGGGGCTCGCACCGCCTTTGAATGGCAGTGGAGAAACCTCCAGAATGGCGGTGATTTCTCCTCCAATCACCGCCTTTCTAGAACCCTCTAGAGGTTGAAGATGAAGGGGTGCCCGTATCAAAATGGGCCCCTATGTTTTGCAAGTTAAACCGTTTTTATAAAATTTACAGTTTTGCCCCTAAACTTCAAAGGGCCATATCTTGCTCATTTTAACTCCGTTTTGGGTGATTTTGGTCTCGTTGGATTCCTTTTTCCGAGACACATATAATGGTACCATTTTTAGGACCAAATTTCTGAGTTCAGTTAAGGTGAATAGTGAAATGACTAAAATGCCCTTTTCTTTAAAAACTGAACTTTTCATTGCTAAACTTGGAATTTCAATATTACAAAATTGGAGTCATTACAGATAGCCTCTATCATTTCCTAGGTTTCATGTGACTTGAAATTAACAACTAGTCTATGGAAACATGCATTAACTACTTTTCTAATCAAACTAATTAAGATGCAAACTAGTAAAATCTAACTACAACCAACAAGTGAATTAAAGGAAATATTACTACTAACAAACAATGAAAGGAAAACTATCCAAGTATCATGCATGTAACCATGGAATGGTATGCATGATTCATTAGATATAAGTGGATCAAAGCAACTCTATTGAAAACCTACTCAAGTATTAAGCATGCAATTCTACTCAAGTATTAAAGGACCACTCTAACAATCTAAACTGCCCCTTGAAAAATCAAGCGAATATGAATTGAATGGTTCTAGAAATTAACATAAACAATGCATGAAAAGAAATTTCAACATTAAGGTAATTTAAACTTTTAATGAATAGCATATGTAGAACATGAATTTAATCATTCCTAATGCATTCAAACATTCAAGAACAAGTTTATTTAATTACTGGTCCTACACATGAATTGAAAATACCAACTAATCTCATTGAATCACATCCAAAAAGTCATAAACATAATATTCCATTCATGTAGTCCAAATCTGAAAACTTAAATTTTACTACAATAATGTTCCCTTAATCTCAATCACTCCTTAATTACAAGCCAAATTCTTCTTCAATTGTTCCAACATTAACTCATGAACAAGTATGCTTGAAATCAAGCAAAAATCCTACGTAAAACTAAGGCAACAATTCAAAGGAACTTAAGCAACCAAAGGTGGAAAATCAAGAGGTTTGAAAGAGTATAAAAATGCAAAGAAAGTTAAAGGGCTAAACTAGATTCAAGATGACTTCCATTGGCTGTCACTCCAAGGAAAAACCAGCCTTGAATCTTAGTTTAAAAGCAAGGAAAGCTAAAGGAAAATTAGGCAAACTAATATGAAAGAACGAAATTCTAGAAAAGGCTAACCAACCTTCAAAGATGAATCAAAACCCCAAAAATCCTTGGTTGAACACTTGAGGAAGAAGCATGAACCTTGGAAGTTTTTTAAAGCACTAAAAAACATCACAAAACATCAAGGAAAAGGAAATAATTGGCTAGGAATAAGTGGATGTCCTCCTCCCTAATAGAGGAGGCGTCTTTTCTTATGTGAGAAAAGAGTTAGTTTCGATTGGGTTTTAGGTTAGTTTTATAAGATTTTTCCTATCTTTCCTAGGATAATCTAGTACTAAGGTGTGGAGGGGATTAAAGAGGGCCAAATTGAAGGGCAAGGTTAGGGGAAAATGATGGCCATCAAAGAGGAAAGTGGCAAGGAGTTGTTGGCTGTCTTAAGATGGGAGGTAGGTGGGAGACACCACCTTTTTAGGAAAGGGCATCTCGCCCCTTCCAAAAATTGTTGAAATGCCACCTTTTAGGAAAGTGAGTGGGGATAGGTTAGGAAAGAGATGGGGTGTGTTAGGTGGAGAAATTTGGTTGGTTAGGAAGTTTCATAAGATGTGGAAGGAGTGAGAGTTTTGGAAATTCGTAGTGCATCTTAAGGTGAAGTGGAAATTAAAGAAAAAGTGGAGAAAAGTGATAAAGACTCTAAAAATTGGTTGCTCTTATCCCATTGTTCCATGTACCCTCTTGTTTTGATGGATTTTTCCTTAATTATTTTTAAAATAACACATGATTAAGTCTCTTGAATCTCCTCTAGTCCTAGCCTTCCATTTAACTTTACTTTATGGCTTAGATGGCTAACTTTGAAGGCTTCATTAGCTAAGCTCATGGTAGGTTTAGGAAGCTTTCATAGCTTGTTTTCTTGAATTCAACCCTTGGATTGGGTGGATTGGGTGGTTTGGATTGAATTCCTTAGCTTGCCACCATCTTTCATGGCTTATATGGCTAAGGTGGCTTAAGTGGCTTCCATGCAAAGGTGGTGGGAATGCATAGCTTACTTCATGGGCCCACATTGGCCATCTTTAGATGTTTTAATCACATTCATTACTGGTCCTCAAGACGATCTTGGCCTTGAAGTGATGATTTTGAGGCTTTGACTCAATCCTTTGATCTTGATCTTCAATTTCATCCCTATCGATCTCAACAGTTGGATCAACATCTTACTTCCTACAAATAGTGTAAAATCCTAATTAAATCTTAGGAAAGCATGATTAGTCGCATACTTACCTTGGACTTACTTCTCTACCTAAAATAGTGTGGCCTAAAACAATGTCATTTTGAACCATAAACATTTTTTCCAATTTTACACTAAGTTCTTTTCCTAACACCTAGCAAGTACAAGTTTTAAATGATGTAGGCATTCATCAAAACAAGATCCAAACACTTAAAAATTGTTCGTAATCACATCTTGATATCTTCTCTACCATATCTAAAAATATGCTCGACACACACCTTTGACAAGTAGTTGGCGCATTACAAAGTCCAAATGACATACGACAGTAGGCAATGGTTCCAAAGGGGCAGGTGAATGTGGTCTTCTCTTGATCTTTGGTGCTCTTAGGATTTAGTTATTGCCAGAATAACCATCAAGAAAGCAATAGTACTTATGTCGAGCTAACCTTTCTAGCATTTGATCTATGAATGGTAGAGGAAAGTTGTCATTCCTTGCAACCAAGTTTAATTTTCAGTAATCTACACAAACTCTCTACCTAATAGTCATGCAAGGAGGGATTAACTCATTTTCCTCATTTCTAATTATCGTGATTCCAAATTTCTTGAGAACCACCTAAACTGGGCTAACCCAAGTACTATCCTCATTAGGTCTGTTGCCTCACAACTATCTCACCCTCACAACTTCCTAACTAGTGTCTATTGGACACTCCAGCGTATCTTGGCTCACCTATCACTAACCTTGCTAATGCACTATTCACTTATCTAAATCTTCACTAGACTTTTAAAAGGATTAATAACTCTTAACTGAGTTACCCTTCTGTTTCAAAACCTTCTATTTCACTTGACTATTATAATACTTTCACCAACCTTCAATACTTTATATTGTCTCATCCTCAAGCTATTTATCAAGATTCAGATCTTGATTTAATTCTACAATTTCCACTATTGTTCTTTGTAACAATCTTCCAATATTTGGAAGTAATGATCTCTTCTGGGTTCTTCCATTACCTGAAAGTACTTATCTCATTTTTGTTATAGATAATCATACTCCTTTACTATTTCTTTCTACTAAAAATTTCTTTATAGATCCTAATATTAACTGATAGTTTCCTTGTAATAACTTCTTCCTCCACTTTCATTACTATTCTTGTTCTATGATTTCCTCTTTATTCATAGCACTTGACTTTTTATTTCTTCTTTTTAAGATTATGTATGGATGGTGTCATAGTATTCTTTATATATACTCTATCCACTTTTGTTATCTCATATTCATAATACTATTCTTAAAGTCTCAAAATCAATGCTAATATTTATCTCTTTCACTTTCATATATATATATATATATATATCATTGGTTTCAAAATTTCTAGATTATGTATTTCCTCATGCTTCTTTCAAGGATACCTCATAACTTTTCCATATCATACTAACCCTTTATTTGAAGTATTCTTGATAATTCCTATTAAAAGAGTCCATATTGACTTTGTAGTCATCCACTCTTAAGCCTTTGGAAACTTCATACTTTACCATATATTCTTCAAGTCTCAATAATCTACCATAAACTTTTTATGGTTTATGTAATCAATGGCAAGATTATACAATCAATAAGAGATAAATTTCTCTAACTATCATAGTCATTTTGTATTTCAATATCATCTTGAATCTTTGCTGGGTCAACTTCCATATCATTCCTTGAATTTATATGACCCTAACTTTGCTTTCTTAAATCAACATGTACACTAACCATATAATTGACAAGTTTTGTGAGTGTATTAACATATCTCCAAATGGTCATGATTTTCTCATAATAATTTCATATCTCATCCCCACCTATCCAATAACTCTCATTCTCATCAAACTTATGACTTAAAATTTGTTTTGATATTTCACTATAAATTTTCATTTCTAGCTCCCCATTGATGATAATAGGTTGGGAATAACTCATCCATGTGGAGTAAAGCGTACTTAACATCATTTATGCATAATCTCATTGATCCTTCATTCTTCTTTTTCTAAGGAAATTTGTTGCTCTCCAATGTAAACTTATATAATCACAACTTTCTCTACTAATCCTTAAAATTTGTTCTTTCCACTTATTCAAATCAGTTGATGTCATTTTCTTCAACTACTATAGATATTTCCTCATTCAATCTCATGTTAGATTGAAAATCTTCAAAATATCTTAAATTTTCTAACCACATATTTCTCCCAAAAATCTAGATTCATACCTCATTCATTATCATCTCATTTTCCCAAAATTTACACTTAAGTTTAGTTGCCTATATTTGTTTATAGGTCTTCATTTCTCATGTTCATTTCACCATTCCTTCAAAATGTATTTTTCCTCATTATATTCCATAATTCTTTCAATATCACTAAATCTATCATATAAATAGAATCAATATCTCTAAATTCATCATATTAATATCCCTATTCATTTATAGGTCTTCACTTTCCATTTTATCATCAATGCAAATTACAATCCATAATTATTTTCATATTTCAATTATATCATATAGTTTAATCAATATTCCTCTAAATTTTATCTCCATATTCATCTTTATTTAAAATTATTCTCATTTACTAATTTTGAAATTTCTCACATATCTCCTTAAATTCCTTTCGAGTAATATCATCTCTATTTTAATGATTAAATCCATTTAACTATTTGTCATAATATTATATATGTAGCAATTGTAACTCTTACATTTAAATATATTATTTATTACTATTAATTTCAAAATTTGTAATAATTCTAAGGTTTCGTCTTTAATACCTATTGCTTCTTCAAATTATGTTTCACCTTTCCTATAAAGGTTGAAGTTTTTCCTCCTACACAATTTCCATCATATTTTCCAATTTACCACTTCTTTCTCTTAATCTCCATTATTTCACTTAATAATGGTTATGTACATACTAGTATTGGTGTACTTTATTTCTACATATGTATGTGTTCTCAAGACTTCAGGTTAGACCTGAATATCATACATTACATCTTTATCTATCGTAATGTTTTCCTTATTGATTTCTATAACTTACTATTCCCTCTATTAGGATTCTTACTTACTAAGTAGTACTCCTAGTCCTTTCACTAAGTAATATCTACTTGTACTATACTATTCCTTCATGAGTTAATTACATTAACTCTTTCTATACTCATCCTCAACTAATGAGTTAACTCTTTCTATTCTTATCCTTAACTAACGAGTTAACTCTTTCTATGCTCATCCTTAACTACTCAGTCAACTCTTTCTATACTCATTCTCAACTAAGACTTTCCTATTTCTCATCTTCAACTTGGATTGTCATAGTCATATTGGACATAAGGGGCTGCAAGTAACTGGATGAAATGCTCTAATACCAACTGTGATGACCTAGGTTTTTGTAACACATTTTGTAATACATTTTTCAAAAGTAGGGTTCTTAGTTGTAAATTTTTTTATTCTTTTCTTTTAAATCAATGTGTAACGAAACCCAAGTCTCGCCTCAACATACATAATACACATAAAGATTTTTGTATCAAAATAAAATTTTATTGAAAACCAAGAATCATCTAGTAGTTCGCTTTACATAGCCCCGTGTTACAATTATAATCCATTGTCCAAATACAATCCAAATTACAAAGTACATAGCCTGACTACACAATCTTCAAGGGAAATACCCTAATTAGTCTTATAGCTTCTGATTCTTCAAGCTTTACATCCTTAAGTCTCCTTTCCTGTATCTGAGATATTGTAAATATTCAAACATTTACAATGTCTAAGCAACCTATGCTTAGTAGGGGATACAAAAATATACTACTTCACTAATATAAGAATACATACCTCAGTCATCATTCTATCAAGTTTATCCACTCCTAGATCATCTCATCATAGAGTATATACATCATTTATGGTAACCCCATTAAAATACTCAAAACTTGTTCCTTCCCTAGGCTATACTCCTGCTTAGGAGATCAATAATCAGCCAAATATCATATGGGATATTCTCTCAAGGAACTCATGTATTTCATCATACTTGGCATCTTATCATGCCATGGCATTTCACTATGCCTATCATATGTGCATCATAATGCAAAATACTCAAAGACTACTATGCCGCAGTCTAAATTTGTACAGCACACCCTAATAACTACATAATAATCCACTGATACCAATTGTGAAAATAACAAAATTCATGTCCACATGGGCAAGGACCATGGCTGTCATAGTGGAGCCCTTCCCATGATTGCCTCACCCGACCTTTAGCCTCTCTTTGGGCATCGTATCCATCATATCATACATTTCAAGAAGCGGGTAGCCAAACCCTCATAACTTCCCTAGCATAGCATCCCCAAGCCTATGCTTGTATAACACAAAATCACAAGCCACCATGCTTGTATGTAAAATACATTTTTACATATCAAACAATGTGTCTATTTAACTAAGGATGGAATATTTTCAATGCCCTATTCTTAAGGTTTTCTTAGTCTACACTTCTCACTAATTTCTCATCGTTTAATTGGATCATTAGATTGGATCAGTTGGATGGATCATGGGGTTGGATCACTTGGTTGGATCATTATTGTTCTAAGATACCATGTATACTTATATCATGAAGGTCTATGATTCTAAACAGAAGATCTTGTATATATATATACACATGAATCTTTAATACATTCTTGCCCATCCACCTACCTCAAAGTGGTATTCACTCCATATTATCCATCATGGTCTTGATTCATACATCTATCAAACCATATGTATAAAGTTATTCCTTCATACAAGTATTCTTTCTACATGTATTTGGTTTATCCTATGAAGGATGCCCTAATTTTTCTTGAATCATATATGATCAAGGTTTCAAACCTTCTATTGTTGTCTTTTATCATTCAAGATCTCTCTTGGATCTTGACAAATCATCCTTATCTTACGTACAATTTTTATTAGGGTTAGATAATTTACTAACATTTTATGCTCTTATTATTATTCAACCAGTTAACGTTTTACTGGTTAAAGATAACTTATTTCATCCTAAGTCTAGACTGCTCCTCTTATTTCCACTTGACTAAGGCTTACTAGCTGAATGGCTGAACATAAAATGGTTATTTCAATCCTTATGTAAAAAGGCATTTAGTCCTCACAAATGTTAATGGTAGGTAGGGGAAGAGCAAGGCTCTATTAAAGAACCCCCTTAACCACCATGTTTAGCATTCACTAGAGTGACCTTAGCTCACCATGTTTATTATGCTCCTATTTTGGGCCAAGGAAATGGAAAACCCACCCCTTATATGGTCCTACTAACTATAGCCCTCACTATAATTATTTCTCATGATGTACATGTGTATTTTGTGAACTCCAACTATATTTCATTAATTACCCCTTTTAAGGTATTTTTCATAACTCTACTAATGTAAAGGAAATTAAAAGAAATTATACTAATAAATCTAAATCTAAGGAATTTAAAGACAATCATGTTGGAATTGAAAATTTGACATGAATTAAATTTACTAATAAAACAATTAACTAGAATATTAACAACATTTTAATCTAAGAAATTGAACAAAATTATATAGAAATTGGAAACTTGACATGGATCATAATTAAATCAAATCTACTATTAAGGACCATTAACTAAGCATATGATCAATTTATCCTTATGATCCAACCATCCTATTTGTCCATCTTTTAGATCTAGGGTTAATATTCCATTAAGAGTACAACCCTTGATCTTTCATATTTTTGATTGATCCAACATCTCTAATAACATGATATTAGCTGTAGATCATCACTTTTATAGGTTCATATGGTCTGATCATTCTTGATCTACCAAATCAAGAGGATCCATTGGGATTTTCCATGATCATTTTTACTTTCAATGGTCTAAACTTTAATTTAGTTCATGTTAGTTCAATCCAACTATCCCAATGATGATTTATCATCATTATATCCTTAATGGATCCAAACCCTCACTTCTGATCACCCCAGATCTACTTGATTAAGGGTGTTAGTAGGTGTATTTGTAATTAACAGAAATTTTTGATGATTAAAATATTTTTTTTATGAGTTTATTAGGTAACCTCATCAAGTTCTAGTCATAGAATCTTCTTAATTAAAAATCAAACTTAAAATGAGCTAAGAATTTCATTTTTAAGTTTTCAACCATTTTCAACAGTTGATCTTAATTTGTAATATTTTGATCAATTTAGATGATCCAAAGGATTGGAAATTCTACTATGATCATTGATTTTAAGGTTTTTATATATACTAGATCCATCCATCTGATTAGATTTTCATTTTAACATCAATTTGATCATGATCCACTACTGTTGGAACTAACTTTAAAATTTATTTCATATAAATCAAATTAAAAACCTTAATATCATTATTTCATTATATTCTACATAATACAAGGAATCTATAGCTTCTTTCCAATCTAAAATCTGAGCTAAATTGAGCTCTCAATTGAAGAAACAAGATTTCAATTAAAAAAATCAATGACCCAGATTTGATCTGGCCATTAAAACATGTTTTAGATGATTTGGAATGTAACTAGACAATCCCAAAATGTGGCTAAACAATCTGAGTGGGGTCAGGCTCAGTTCAACACTTGATATGGGAGATTGGTTGAGATGGTCTGATCTAGACCGTGGAATCAACCCTTCTCCAAATCTCCCAAATCTAACACATCCAAGGGCCAAGATTTCTTACCCTATGGTTTTTGGGCCCCAAGAATTCATCCAATTGGTTAGAAGTCGCAAACAATTAGTCCATGGATGAGATCTCAACCCCAGTTGCCGGATCCATCGTTCTCGACAGATCAATGGCCGGGGGAGTTCAGGGATGGCCAAGAAACCTCATGGGAGTGCCAAAAAATAACAAGGGAAGGAGCGTACACCTACCTAGTCTGGTCCAATGAAGTAATTTCACTAGAAATGAGAGAGATTTTTCTGATTTTGTTGCAAGAGAAGGAATAAAACCATAGGGGAAAAATAGATTCTCATGTCTTGGAGTGATTCATCAATGTGAGATTGAATTATACTAGCTGGATTGGCCAAAATTTCATGAAGAACTTGCTTGAGACATTATCAATACTTGCTTTGACTTTCATTTTACGTTTTTTGATGATCCAACCATTAGATCATCATGATTTATTAGGGCTTTTGTAGATAATTCGAGCCTGAATCAATCCAACAATGGAGATGATGATTGGTTGGCTGGAATTTCATGGCTAATCGAATTAGTGATTTCTAGACGGAACCTAGGTTCCATTGGGGATGATGCTTCTAGGGAAGTACCTGACGATTCCAATTGACTTGGATCATCTAGTGCTTCTGGGTAATTGCCTAAGGCAAAATGAATAAAAGAGGGAAAGAAGAAAATTTGGGGGAAGATAGGGAGGATTCTGGTGCTGGGATTTTAGGGGATTCTAGAGCACCTCATGAGGAATTTAAAAAAAAAAAAAAAAAAAAAATTGGGAAATTTTTGAATTTTCCATGATTACATGTCATAATTATGTTTCATTTCTTCTTTTTTTTATTGAATTGCCATTGGATTCCCACTACCACCTCCTTCTCCACTAGAAGGTGGTAGTGGTTTGACTCATGATGGTGGTCTTCCAAACCATTGGCCCACCTTGTGGGCCCACATAGTTGTGAAAAGACTAATGGATTTATAAGGTAAAATACGAGGCAGATGGTTCCATTGAAAGGTACAAGGTATGATATTAAGAAGGGCGTGACTAATTTGCCCTTTTAATTTCAAAAATGGAGAAAAATAGGATTTATTCCTATGAACTCAGAATTGAGCATACTAAGTGTTGTTTTGATCGATTTTCTAAGTACATTCCAAATTTTGATGTCTTAGGTCTCGGTTATGAGTAAAATTATTATTTTACCCTTTTATTCATAAAAATAGAGAAAAATAAGGAATTTTCATCCAGACTCAGAATTTGATGTACTTATAGTCATTCTAATTGATTTTTTGAGTACATTACAAATATCCAAGTTTTAAGTCTTGATTTTATTTTTATAAAAATGAATTTTCTTGGAACTCAAAGTTCTAATTTCACTTTTAAATTTTCAACTTTTAATTTTAATAATTCAATTATATTGATAAAAATTGGGGTTATTACATCAAGTGGGTTTAGGATAGATGATCCAATTGTTGATGATCAAATTTCCTACACAAGAATCATCCAGATCTAATTGTGGATGATCAACATTAAAACATTAAGCTTGACTTTCATACTGTCAAAGGATAACTTCATTACACCATTTTTATAGTTGATGATGGCATTAGATGTAGCCAAAAATGGATGTCCAAGAATGATGGGCATCTAACTACTAGGTTGTGATACAAGTTGGGTATCTAGGACAAAATCTATAGGAAAGCAAAATTGTTCTGCCTATCCTAAAACGTCTTTAACCATACCATGTGGAATCTTAACTGATTTATCTACTAACTGTAATATGAAAGTAAGGGGTTTAAGATCACCAAGCCTTATTTTCTCATAGACAAAATAAGGCAATAAATTTACACTAGCCCCTAGATCAAGTAGTGCCCTCTCTATGACTTGATTTCCAATCACATAAGAAATGGTAGGACATATTAGGTCTCTAAATTTAAGAGGGGTCTGGTGTTGGAATAAAGAGCTCATCTCAGAAATGAAGCATTTTTTTTTTCACATTGAGCTTTCGCTTTGTTGTGTAAGGCTCTTTAAGAAACTTAGCACAAGCAGGAATATCCTTAATAGCATTGAATAATGGGGTATTAATTTGCACATGTTTAAACACTTTAATTATCTCATTGAACTTTGTTCCTTTCTTAGCCTTGTTGAGTAATTGAGGGAATCAGGATTTAGGCATATAAGGTATAGGCTCAAATGGAGTGGGAGATTTCAATCTTTTCTCTTTCTCCTGAGTTTTAGCTTGTTCATTCTCCTCTACATTTTCTTTAGTATTTTCCTCTATCTACCCTACTTTGTTATCAACTTTACTATCACTCCTAACAGTTGTGATAGACTTTGCTTGTTCATAGGGTTTATAGTTTTAAGAACTAGACTCTATTTCTAACTAGCCCTTAAGGTTTGGAATAGGCTGAATTGGAAACTTTCCTTTCTCCCTTTCACTTAAGGAAGAAGACAATTGACCCATTGTATATTCCAACTTTGTAATGTTTTAAGAGTTGGCATGAAGAGTTTTCCTAGTATTATTCTAAAATTGTAGAGAATTCTACATGAATAAATTTAATGTTTCCTCCAAGGAAGGTGTTCTTAGTTGTTATGGGAACTATTAAGGAATTGGCTACTATGAGACTTGAGCATAAGAAATGATTTGAGGACAAGGAATCCCTAGTGGAACCCCTTAGGTTTTATTCTTAGACCATAAAAAAATTGGGATGCCTAGCCCATCCTAGAGAATAAGGATTATTATTGTTAGGGTTGAGATATGCATTCATTACATTTGACTACTCTAAAAGATGTTTATGGTACACTTGTTTTGATGGACAAGCCATAGTTAAATGGGCTGGGCTAGAACAAATAGCACAAGCCTCTTGTAGAGGTTTAGAGGATATATTAGCCAAGAAAGTTTTCAAACATAGTTTCATGCTCGCCCATTCTCCCACCCAAAGACCACTAGAGGTTGAACATCAGGCTAATCCTGAGATTTAGAAATAAAATTTCCAAGGTAAAAGCAAAGTTAAAATACCACATTAAGTAAGTTTCCAAATGAAAAATATAAATTATTGTTAGATTATGGAATTAGATAGGTCACTAGTAAGTGAAGGTCTTAGCCTAAGCACAACCCAAAGCCCATGGAGAAGTTCTAAGTAATAGCTTGTAAAAGAAATTGTATTTTATTACAATTATGGTGCAATTGTAAAATTGACCCTAACCAGGGTATAATTGAAAAGTCTTAGGTAGATAAAGGAATTTAATTGGACATCAAAAAATGAGTTAAATCAAAATTGATGGCTGGATGGGCGAAATCTAGCCAGACATGTGGGAAGGTCTCCCTATGATAGCTGATGACCCAACCATGCTACCTAATCTTTTCACCACATGCAATATAACCTCAATATGAGAAAAAATTCATTTGAAAGTTAGGCTGGGATATTCGACCATACAAAGAAGAAAAGAGGGAGTTGTAGAGTGGGTGTGGCAAAGAAGATTGCTGGAGGGGAAGACTTTGAATCTAAAGGAGATTCAAGAATTTGTGGCTAAGCGAGCTAGAAGTGAGGTTCCTACTTGAGTTGGAGTTCTGTGCCGAGAGTTAGAAACCACTATAGCATGAAAACAACCAGTTGAAGAATTCCAGCCATCTAAGCTCTAACAAGTAGGGGATTCTTTGAAGGAATTAGTAATGTTAGCCTAGTTTAGCCAAGCTAAAGAAAACCTTTTTCTATAGATTTTTCAAGAAAGTTTCCTCTCGTGTTTAAAGTACCATGCATAGGAAAAATGTTGACAAAATTTTATCTCTTACTCTTGCTTGAATATGTTATCTATTTGTTAACTAAATTCATCTTGTGTTTCATAGATTGTGGTTTACATTTTTTCTTTATTTGCATGTTAGTGGATAGGAAAGCATACGCATTGGTAATAAACCTAGGATGCTCAGTCTTAGAGGGCAATTGATAATGGAAAATAGGAGATAGTTCACATGCATGAACATCCCTGCGATCCATCTCTTATGAGAATCTACTTTCTGGGGTTTTCTTTGTAACATCCCAATAGAAAAATGTAAAACCTATTATTAAAGGAGCGGGGCAAATTGATATCTGCACCCTCTCCCCATTTAATCAAACGAATAGACCAAAACCCAACAGAAACCCAACAAAGGGGAGAGGGAAAGAGAGAGGAGAAGAAGAGAAGAGAATGAGAGAAGAGAAGAGAAGAGAGAAGGGAAGAGAGGAGAGAAAAGTAGATGGGGGATGAAGATTGCACACCTAAAAACCACCCACGCCGAAGAAGAAAGAAGTGGGGTTTTCTTGATGCCAAAAAGAATGGAGTCACTGGCAAGGAGGGCTGCTCGGGTTTTTTATCAGAGCTATTCACCTTGAGCTACACAAAGATAGGAGCAAGATTGCTTTAATTCTGCCATGATAGAAGGAGGAACAACATTAGATCAAGGCAAAAATAGTAAGCCCATGGGAACTAACATCGGAATTTTATAAGCCATCACTAGAGATGACAATAGCTCGGATCATTGATCTAAGCTGATCATCTTCCACAGCTTGCCTAGAAGAACAAAAGCCCCAAGGTGATTAGGAGATCCAAGTTCATCTTGACTGTTGATCGAAGGGGAACAGTGTGCAGGACATGGATCGAAGGATTTCATATGAAATTAGCATTGATCCAGGCCATTTAAGGATGTAGGAAGCACATAAACATGCTCTTAAGGTAAGATCTGTGAAGCCCTATTCCCGATTTATTGTATTTTGCTAAACCCATGCATTTTTATGCTAGATCTAGATTTAGGGACAATCTAACTATCCATTTCTTAATCCAAACAAATGTAACATTTCCCAAA
This sequence comes from Warburgia ugandensis, assembly GCA_035236585.1. Taxonomy (NCBI): domain Eukaryota; kingdom Viridiplantae; phylum Streptophyta; class Magnoliopsida; order Canellales; family Canellaceae; genus Warburgia; species Warburgia ugandensis. The sequence goes on along the minus strand of CP141133.1, from coordinate 48,597,289 downwards.
AAAAAAGAAAAAAAGAAAATGTAAAACCTATTATTAAAGGAGGGGGCCAAATTGATATCGGCACCCCTCCCCATTTAATCGAATGAATAGACCAAAACCTGACAAAGAAACCTGACGAAGAGGAGAGGGAAAGAGAGAGGAGAAGAAGAGAAGAGAAGGAGAGAAAGGAGGAAGGAGAGAAAAAGAGATGGGAGAAGAAGATCGCATGCCTGGAAACCACCCACGCGAAAGAAGAAAGAAGTGGGGGTTTCTTGAGGCACTGGTAAGAAGGAGTACTCAGGTTTTTAATCCGAGCTGTTTACCTTGAGCTACACGAAAAGAGGAGTAAGATCGCTTTGGTTTTTCCACGATTGGAGGAGGAACAACATTAGATCAAGGCAAAACCAATAAGCCCATGGGAAGCTAATGCCAGAATTTTATAGCCATCGCCGAAGATGATGATAGCTCGGATAGTTTATCCGAGCTGGTCATCTTCCACGGCTTGCCTAGAATAACAAAAGCCCTAAGGTGATTGGGAGATCTAAGATTATCTTGACCATTGATTGGAGGGGAACAGTACACGTGACATGGATCAGATGATTTCATCTAAAATCAGCATTGATCTAGGCCATCCAAGGGTGTAGGAAGATGGAAAATATGCTCTGAAGGTAAGATCTGTGAAGCCTATTCCCAAATTGTTGTATTTTGCTAAACCCATGCGTTTTTGTGCTAGATCTCGATTTAGGGACAATCTAATCATCCATTTCTTAATCCAAACTTAGGATTAGGTAAGTACTTGATAAAGCCTAAAATCGACCAAGATCATCAATTTAGGCTGAAAATTGACCAGACAATCTCAGGCGTCCAATCAGGTAATGTTCATATAGTAACTTTGCTATGTCTGATCGACAATCAGACACCACAGATGAGTCTAAGGCATTGAAATTGCTAGGATATAGCACAAATTGAAGAATCTAGATTTAATTTGAGCAGAAAAACCTAAACCGTCTAATTGAATAGTAAAGTAATAAGGATCTAGTACTTCTGATGGGTGATTAGATGCCATCATTGTGTACGATGACCTTTATTAGGTTAAGAAACTCAGAAAATTTAAGATAAAGCCACTAAACAATGAAAGCAACTTGCACTCACTTAAGATGAATAGTGGAGAGCTAATGGTGTGGATTAGAAATCTAGTAATCATTGGTTATTCAATTAGCTATCAACCAATAGCTAATGAAACACCCTTAGCATAGAAATAAACACTGTCACTTTGCCTTATGACAATTAGTGTTAGGGACTAACTCAGAGGGAGCTTCCATACTAGAAAAGTTAAGAGAAGTCCTAGAATTGTTTATTTGAATGTGTTTTTGTACCTTACAGAGGCATGACTAATTAGGAGAACGTATGCAACTGAATAAAGTATTCACATCAATGAACTAGAAGAGCACCATTTGAGGTAGGTGATCATATTTGAGGTTTCTCTTTAATTTCATCGATCATGACTTCTATCTAAAATTCTTGAGGCATGTGTTTTATTGTATGCATTTAGCACTTCATGTTTAATATCATGACATTTGATTACATGATCATCCATGTTTGATATGTGATAGATTACACTTTATCATGGATCTTCATTGAGACCATTGGGTGAAGCGGGGTAAGCCGGGTCTTGTACCGATCTGAGGCTGGGCCGGGGGATGCCTGATAGGCTTCCATCAGGAAATGGACTAATGTGAGCTGCACGTGAGAGACCCAGGGTCAAAATGTATCAAGTGAAGAGGGGTAAGCTAGGTCCTGTACCGATCTAAGGGCAGGCTGGGAGATAGCTGACAGGCTTCCATTGGGAAATGGACTAATGCGAGCTGCACGTGAGGAACCTAGGGTTGGAATGAGTACTCATTACCATCACTATGAGTGTAGTCTTTCCATGATCATGACATGCATTACATTATTCTATGGATAAGTACTTTTGTTATCTTGATGGATGTGTATCCATGTGTTTCATGTCTTTAATGCTATGATACTTAGATTTGATAACAATTTGTTTAGCTCATGATTTTCTATTTATCCATTATGAATGTCTGATGTTTCACATGCTTTGTTGGGTTGTACATGGATGTTGACATTTTGGATAGATTGGACCCACACTACTTGTACAGTGTACCTTTACTTGTCAATGTGTGTATGATGTGGTGATCGTGGATGGACCTTGGGGGATTTAGACATATTATTCTTATTATTGTCTATTCACAACTGTGTATGATTTGTTGTGGTTTTACTCTAAGCATGCTTAGTGTATCAATGATTTGATTTCTATTTATTAGCCTCAGGAAAAAATTTTAAATGATGCATTAATTATGTTAATTGCAAGTTTTTACTATTAGGAATCCCTCCTATTTTATAAAGCAAATTATTATTATCATTATTGCTATGTATTGGAAAAGGGTTTAGAAAATCCGAGGTGTCACAGTTTGGTATCAAAGTTCAAGTCTACTCCATCATAGCAATTCCAACAAATTAAAGGTCACATACTATCCATGAAGTCAGGTGATTTCTTAAATATGAGTTACAAAGATAACTCATGTAAAGGATTTTGATGATTGTGAAATAGATAATGCCATTAAGGTTGGTAGAGTTTCTTAGAGAAATTAAGACCTTAAATCCTTGTATGAGTACAAGCAAGTACCCTTTTACGAAAAGTGTATAATTCTTAGAATCATGAATCAGAATAAAGATTGTAAATTAGTTTCTCCTAGTTAGAATCATTTTATATGATAGATGTTATATTTATATGAATTGCTTTTGAGAGCTCAACTTCTAACTCGAACAATGTGAGTGAACTTTTGAAAAAAGCCTAACAATTATTGTAATAACAATAGCATGATAAGAATGATGAAGGAACAAAAATAATCACAATTGTTGAGAACTCAAGAATGTTGAAAGATGTATTATATTAATTTAAACTTGAAGCGGATTTATTTGACGATTAAATTGTAACATGGTGAAAATCATTGAAAATTTGACAAAGAAAAATCCCAATGTTTTTATGGAGAAATTACCTGAACTATGAGATGAAAATTTATGGGTTCTTCTGCATATAGAGATATTGATAGCTAGTCATCAATGAAAAGTAAATGATATTAAATCATTATGAGGATTTCAATCAAGATTAGAGACACATAGCTTATTGAGGCATTGCTTTATTTGCAATGCCTTAGATATAGAGAGTTGTAACAAGTGGATGTGCTAATAGAGTAAGCAAAAGTATTATAGTTCCCAGTGCAGTATTGAAGACATTTCCAAGATGATAAGGTTCAATGCCTCAGATATAGAGATTTACAATAGGTGGACGTGTTGATAGAGTAAGCAAAAGTATGACGGTTCTTAGTGAAGTATTGAAGACATTTCAGAGATGATAAGGTTTGTTCAAGACCTGGCTTTAGTCATTGTTTATGGACTGTACTTTAATATAAATTGCAATGTGACCTAGATGTGAGGATATAAATTCATGTTGGATGTGATGGCTGTATGGAGGGATAAATTCATGTTGGATTTGATCGTTGTATGGAGGGACCCTGGGTATTTTGTCATGACTTGATTTTCTTATCTATTTGGAGTATACATTTTATTGAAAATAATATTTGATTGTGTGGATGGGCGTGGAGACTAAGTCTCGCATGTGTCATGTCTTGTGTTGTGTTTATCAGGTGATTTTGTATTGCACGTGTTATGTGCAATGGTCCAAATTACAGAGGAGACTTTGTCAGATTTTTAGTAGAAATGGGATTTCCTTTCATAGTTAAATCCAAGGTTTTGTGGTTATATGACTCCCAAGACTTTGAATTAAATTATTTTATTCGAGTTATATTTTTAGTTACTTTAAAAATCAAAGTTTTTAAAACAAGGATCCGGACTATTTTTATAAATTGTTATTTTATTGTTGAAAAATCCAAGGATCGCATTCTTATTGAAGTTTAAGCTTGAAGATACTACATAACATATGGGACTTTGCTATGTTTAACTAAATGTTTAAAGTGGTGCCAACTACATGAAAAATGGTGCTCTATAATTGCCTTAAATCCCAACATGAACACAAAAATGCTATAAAAAAAATTGACTTATGGGTCCTCTAAGGAGGACTCTAAGCATGGAACTTGGAATGAAAAATGGCCTTAAAGAAATTCACTTGCCTACTATTGTAAAGTGCAAAAGTAGCAAAGTAGGTACCATTTTCTTGCACAATTTATATTGGAAAATGGTGCCACTCTCTCGTTCCTTCAGGATCATGAGAGATAAGAGTAAGGAGATTGAATGTATTAGCTTGAGCAATAAAGGAATTGACCTTTGATGAAATTTGAGTTAAGACCTAGGAATTTGTTAAGGAAAAATCTAGAAATCGAAATTTGGGTTAAGACCTAGGAATTTGTTAAGGAAAATTCTAGAAATCACAATGTATTAACTAATGCTCAAAACTCACTTGTATTCGAATTTGAATATGCATGAGTCAAATTCCAGCACTAGATTTTGGAAATGAATAACATATAAAACAGGGGAATTTTGGAGATTTGAAACACTTAACCTAGAATTTGAGAATCCCTAGACTATATTTTGGGTAGAAAATGAGAAAAATGTGATTTCCATAGTTTGGAAATGAGGTCATGCTAATTACAATCTTTATTTGTAGTGTTAAGAATGCAAAAATTATCCTTACATATGAAATAATTAAGGATTTAGGAATATTTATTCTACATGAAGGAATTATTTAACTATCTTCATGATAAAACTCTAAGTGCTTAGACCTCTAAGATTAGTTATCATAACAAACCTCATGTGCCAAAACACATAAGCCTAGTCATCTATGATTTAGACGCTTATGCCTTAGTCTTATAAGACATAGCTTCTTATGTTTTAATCCCTTACCCCTTGTCACAAATGACTTGATTGCTTATACCTAGAACTCAATGTCTTAGTTTACTACAACTCAGTCATGTGTAACTAAGTCCCTTGTACTTTAGTCCTCTATGGAAAGGTTTATTTTCTAAACCTTAGTCTCATATAATTAAGCCACATATACCTAATCCTCTTGTAACATAGTTTCGTATTAGTCCCTTATGGACAAGCCACTTGTACCATAGTCCTCTATGACATAGTTTTCCATAACTTAATTGCATTGACTAGTCACGTATGCCTTAGTTCTCATGGCATAGTCCCTTATAACATAGTCCCTTATCTCTTAGTTCCATATGCCTTAACCAAATCAAGCCTAAATCACCTATGACTTGGTTACCTAAGCCTTAGTCTCCCAAGACTTAGTTATTCATATCTTGATTTCTTACACTTTGGTCTTCAATGATTTAGTCTTATTCCTTAGTTCCTAAAGACATTAACTCTTATGACATAGTTTCCTATGACTTTAGTCTCTTATGCCTCAATCACCTAAGCCTTAATCATCTATGCCATGGTCATGTATGCTTAGTCTATCTATGACTTAATTGATCTTATCCTAGGACATCTAGTCACGATATAAGTCTTAGTAATTTACATTCCTATGGACATAACTAAAGTGTGACATCACCTAGTCATAGCCAAAAGCTGAGTTAGGCTATGTTGAGCTAGTTCTAGGTCATAATTAGGGTAACCAAATCAAATCCTCATAAAGGACTCTAAAAAAGTTATAAATGACAAGTTAAGGGTTTGACTTGTTATAGTTGGATTAGTTTGGATATAGAAGGGTCGTAAAACATTGAAAAAGTACTTGTGAAGGGTGGTTAAGTAAGTCTAAGTCTTGAAAAAAAAATTCCACTTGTTGCTAGCAGCATAGATGATGCACATCTTGGAATTTAGCTATGTGAGTTACACACAGCCACACATATTCTAGTGATTTAGTGTTCAAAACCCTAGGAACAAGAATTTCCACATACATCCTCAGTTATTCCTAAGTCCAAGGGCATGAAAACCATATGATGCTTAATAAGAAAGAAACTACAACTTAATTTCACATGACTTGGTCCCTTAAGCCTTAGTTTTCTAAGACTTAGTTTCTTGTACCTTAAGCTCACATGGCTTAACTTCATATGACTAGAACTCCCATAACTTAGTTGATATAATCCTATGAACATAGACAAGGAAAATGCACAACTTCTTGTATCTAAGTCTTAGTAATTACATTCCTATGAAACTAATTATAGTGAGGTGAACACTTAATCATACTTAGAATGTAAATTTATGTTAACTATGACTATCAACACTAAATGGACTAGTAAAATGGAAATTGTTAAACCTTATGAGCTATATGATTAATGCTACAAAAAACTAACCAAGGCATGCTGATGACATCACACCAAGAGTATCTTGATCTAAGAACCTAGTAAAAGTTCACACTCCCCTAGATTATAAGACACTTAATGACTTAGGGACATAACTAAGTAAACTCAAGTAATAAATAGAAATACTACATGAATGGAATGACCTAGAGTGATGTAACGCCCAAGCAATTTACGCCATTTTTAACAAAAATTGGACATTTTATGGGAAATAAAATGAGTTAAATGTTTTACTATATTTAAAATAGTAAACGAAGTAATTTGTGATTAAAATTGATATCATTAGATTCTACTCAAAAAATGGAATCCAACGCCTCAAAAATCACCCAAAACGGAGTTCGTATGAAGAAGTTACGACTGTTTAAAGATAGGGGTATTTCTGGAATTTAAACAGAAAAACGAAAAGCATAAGGGGCCGTTTTGATAACGGCACCCCCTGTCATCTTCCTCCTCTAGACCTCTCTAGAAACCCCGCTTCCAGAGGTTTCCACACCGCCAAGGGCGGCACTGCCATTGGCAACACCGCCATAGCAGGGCTATAAAAAAGCCCCATCTTCCCCTCCCCAAAACACAAGTTTTTCAGCGAGTTTGGGACTGGGGTTTCCAACAAAATTGGGAACCCGTCTTAGCCCAGCTCCCCTAAGTTTTTCTGGCAATGGCCAGGCCCAAGTCAAGCCGGCCATTCCGTTCCCATTTCCCCTCTCTTCCCTTCTACAATCTTGCTCGACGATGGGGTTTTCCCCTTCTTCATGGATTCCAGACAACACAGAATTCTGGCAAGATGGGGTTTCAGACAGAAAAAGGGTTCCATCACCAGGAAAAAGGGCATCTCCAAGCTGCCCAGGTAAGCCTGTTCTTCCCTCTCTCTTGGTTCTTTCCCTTTCAGGCTAGATCCATGCTGGATCTAGCGTTCTCAGACATTTTCCAGCCGGATTTCCTGGCCAGAAAACGTCCCCAAACCAGCTCAGACGACCTTACACGAGCTAGGCGTCCCAGGGATGCCTTGCTCCATGTGTGCCTGGGACAGGGTCCCAGGGACGGGTTCCAGGCATACGACAGTGCGTACACTGTCCCAGGTGCGGCCTTCGGGTGCGCGCGTGACGTGGGGCACGGGTCCTGGCTCGACCAGGGTGCACAGGGTGCCCTGGGAGCTGAGACGCACCGTGCTACACCAAAGGTGTGTTTGTGCAATGCCATCCAGGATGCGCATCATAGCGCATCGCTTGAGCATGCATGTATGTGTGCAAAACGTGGTCCCTGGCACGGCCTTTAGGCGCGCACGCACGTGAGGCGGTCGCAGTTCAACCAGGATGCACGGGTATCCTGGGAACTAGGACATGCGGACCTAATGAGACTTTAAAATTAGGATCATAGGACCATTTATAGAATTTAACAATTGAATAGTAGATCCATATTATAGGATCTAGCCTGATAAATGAATTAGGCAAGGACTAGGGACCCAACAGGCAGAGCTAGCAATCTAATGTCTAAATAGACTGAAATTGATAAGGACTCCTTATATCCATTCATACCTAGGAGTTTATAAATGAGACCCAGGGACAGGATTGAGTGATAAAGGACACGACTCTAGGAGACTTTGAGGTAGGTGCTCTATCGCTATTAGACTTTTTAAAAGAGCCATGATTGTTTTATGCATGTTTTAAGTATAAGTTATATAACTTGTTTAGCATGACTTAATTTAGCATACATATGATAAATGCTTTATGCATAGATATGTTTTGGCATAGATATGTTTTGCAAATAATTGCATATACATTATGCATAGATATGTTTTGCAAACAAATGCATATATTGCATGATTTGTAAGCATTGAGTTTTTGAAAGATTGCATGTCCTTGAGGGTTACCAAAAGATGCTAGAGTGCCCAAAAGACGCTGGGTAGGCAGTTGTGAGGGCCAAGCAGTTATGAGGGACCCAAAGAGGACAGGTTTTGAAAAAGAGGTTTTCACTTTTTTGATCTGATATGATTTGGGCTGATAAGCTCATGGGCGCTATGCCGAGAGGTTTGGGTTGGCCTCCAGCCTCTACCACTATTAGGTGGATGGGTACCACGTCCAAAAAGGGCAACGTCCCTGCTTCAACTGCATGCGGTACAGGGGGCTACCACTGGTGTCACAGCACTGGGTCGAAGTGTCATATGTCCCATGGAGGCATATGACCCTATGTCCTCAGGTACTCGGGGACCACACGGCGGCGAGGTCGTGGGCATAGTTGGACCATATGGTTTGAGGATTTACTTGCATTGCATATGGCATGACATGAGGTTGGTGGACCATACCATATATCCATGAGTTGGATTCAGTTGAGCATCTTATGCATATCATTATGTTTATGATATATATATATAATACTTTTGACTTGGATTATGCTATTCTTTAGTCGTTAGTATTCTGATTCGACAGTGGTTTTTAATATCGATATTGAACATGGTTGTTCGAACATGCACATGTTTTAAAGAGCATATGATTTTAAACATAGCATGCATTACAAAAGTAGCAGTGATAGACTCCTATTGAGTATAGTATATACTCACCCTATCGTTAACATTTTTCAAGATAGTTCCACGCACAAATAGATGACACCTAAGGAGATATTAGTGCTATGAGCAAGTGAATTAAAAAGGAGATAGTTATACATGTAAGTAAACTCTCAACCCTTTGGACATGTATTTGTATTTATTTACAGTTGAGCTGTGTGTTGTGACTGGATAGACCTGGGGAAAAACATTTATGATTTTTGAAGTTTTTCAAAAACTACTTTGATTGTTGTGAAAGCAAATGACACTAGGGGTTTTCAAAATGAGTTTAAAACAAAAATATTTTTCGCTGCATTGCATGTTTTTTATAAAATGGTTTTCAAAAAGGGATGCACCCTACCTTAGGAATTGGATCTTGCATTTAAAAATGCATGAGAAAACCCGGCTCGTCACAGTTGGTATCAGAGCCCAGGTTTTATCCTTTCACAGCCAGTCCAGCATGTCCAAGGGTCATGGACAATAGAGAAAATCAAGAATAAGTAGTATAAATAGGAGTAGTAAAGATGACTTCTTCTATTTGAGGATTACCATATTAATGCTCAAGGCATTTCACCTTAAACAAATAGGTGAAAAAGGAGATGGTTCTAGCAAAAACTTAGATATTGGATGGCTTAAATATTAAGGATTGTTGTGCAGTGGTGCAAACAGGGAAACTCATATAGAAATTAGATTATGATGAGAATGATGAATGAGGATGTTGGTAAACTTGTTAGCAGATAAGTTCTGACTTGCAATAAAGTAATCTCATCAAAGGTGAGAAAATTGAAGAACTTAGATAGCTATCTTACCATCATAAAGAATATCAGAATATGAGTACACTATCACAAGGATATGATATGAGTATGATAGAGGATGTAAAAGACAGACTTTGAGAAAAATTTTGATGATAATCTAAGAGGGATGAGAATGCAAGATGATATTAGGAGATAACTGTGACTCGTACTAGGTCACAAAGGTATGGATCCTGAAGGACTTAGCTCAATTTTGGATACTATTCAGGAGAGTAAAGTGCTATTGAATAATAATTACCTAAGTATTATGAAGTAAATCAGAAAAGGTATACAAGTGATAGATTATGTGAATAAGAGAAACATAACATGAATTTGATAAGGAAATGAATTCGACCGAGCTATCAAAAGATTTTGATGATAATACTAAGGATAATAATAGATTGATCCTAACATAGCATGATCAAAACATCAATGCCATTATTAAGACATTGTATGAATTTTTTTTTAAGCTACAGGCAACTGAAGATTTCAATGATCTTGAGACACTTTAGAATTTCTGAGAAGCATTCAGTTTATCATATATGTTACAAAAAGGAATAGATGAAGTATCGATTATATGCAACAAAGCACATGAAGACATTAATCTAGGTAGACAAAAATGAGGATACATTGATCTAGGTAGACAAATATGAGGGTTTTGAAGAAAAGAAAGAAAGAGATAGAGATGTACTTACCAGTATTCAATGAATATTGAATATTCAAAAGAAAAAGGTCATGACTTTATTGAGGAAAGAATAGATCCATAGAAATTTTTGAATTAAGTGTGATGATAAACCAATCAACTTCCAAGGAATGATGATAGATGAGTTGGTGATCGTATTGTAAAAGAGTATAAAAGAAAGAAAGCATATGGGGTTTAAGACTTTGAGTAGAGTATCGAATTTCAGGAGATTACGCGACAAGAAATTTTCGAAGAGGAATGGTGACCAACTAGAAATTAAATTCTATAAATGGTTTAATATCAATTATTACAATTTGATTCTTATCAGATCCATTAGCTTATGGGGAACACCAATGGATATAATCCATAAAAAGGAAAATTGGTGATATCCCACCTTGCTAATAAAGTATATTGAAAAAGGAATTAAGCCGAGACAGTGACTTGTCCATTTAGCAAGTAGGGTACCATCAAGAATCAAATTGAGGTCTTACTAGCATAGATTGGAAGACCAAAAATCTTAAGACCACTATTTAGTCATTACCTTTAGAGTACTGTTGACTAAATAAAGGTATCCCACCCTAATTAATCAAGTATGTTAGTAGTCGAAGTTATATATACTCAGAAGGATGTTATAAGTCTTCAGACTTGAGTTTTCCTAGAAAGAAGTACTTGTTAAACTAAGTCAATTGAGGGTATGAGATCAGTTGATGAGAACAATTACAACTGAGACAGGAGCAAAAGATAAGAAGTGATCTAAACCAATGGGAAAGATTTTTCAAACCTTAATGACTACCATGACAAGGTGAAGAAATTACTTTGAGTCTGAAAAATACTACTGACTTGGATTAAAAAGGAAGGCAAATAAGTATTGATCACTTTAGAGGCCCTTGAGCTTATGACATAGATATATCTGGAAAGAGAGCAATAGGTAATCAAATAAATTCTTTCTATATGTCTATGAAAATGTTCCATGCTTACCTGAGTATTTTTCAAATTTGATGATTTAATAGCTTTAGCATAACTTGATGTAGTAGCTATTGAACGAGAACTGCTATTGTAAGCTAAGTATGAGGAGGCACTTGAAGGATAAAATTTGAGGAGTTAAGAAAATCACTACTTATACCTCCTGACAATATAGACTGCATGGTTGATGATAAAGCCTTGATAAAAGATTAAACAATATATTGACATAGGGGATTGAAGGAGAAAAGGTGAGATGGCTAGCACACTATAAGGTGAAGACTTAATGTTACGTTGCCTTAAGACAAATAGTTAGTTATGAGCATATACCAAGTACGAAAAATTAATTGAAGGAATTTCCTAAGGACTAACCCTACTGGATTGAGTATAAAACTGTTGGACTAAAAGGTTACGAAGAAAACTATCAAGTAAAGAAAGGACAAAGAGGATGATGACAAAGGATTCAACCATGACCTAGTAAGGATAATCGATTATAAATAAGAGACTTTTTGCTTTATTTAAAGGGGAACATTATTGAAAATCCTAATGACAAATTGATGTGAATAGTGAGATAGGCCTCTGGACAAGAACATTTGACCCATGATGATGAATCCACCATTAACATTTGACATGAGTTTGGATAAAATCTTCACGGAGAAAAGCGTTTAATGAATTCAATAATTATGAAACTACATATAGAGTTAGGACATTTTACTTTCAGTATATGATAAGGTCCTCAATGGAAGAAGCTACTAATTGGCTTTCATGAGTTTATTTTGAATGTAACTTTGGTCAAGGAATAAAGTCACATATGAAAAATGACAGACAGTTGAAATTCGAAGTTAATCAAGGGTTTGGCTGTAGAGCACATAATACCATGTTAGTTATTGAAGTATCTTGGGGACAAATATAAAAGATAAGAAGCAAAGTTAGACACAATAGAAAGAAGGTAATTTTTGGACTCTTACTAATGACATATAACCAACCATTAGAAGGAGATATGGATGATGAAGAGATCACTAGATGAAAGACAAGAAGAAAAAGGGATCATCCTATGATACTCAAAAAGGACTATGAGAAATAAGATTATACGATCTCAAAGAAGTATGGAGTAATTTATACATGAATAAAGAAGCATGATCCTATGAGGAGACTATCCTATACATGATGAGAAAAGTATAGGCATCTAAGGATTTCAAGAAACATGAGTTACAGCTAGAAATCGGTATTGTTAAACTGGCACGTATGGGAGTATGCATAAGAGTACGCAGCAAAAGCAGCCCTTATAGGTAAGGCCTTGTAGAAGGAACAATAGAAATAATAAATTGAGGTTGAGCCTAGATTTGATTCTTAAGGAGGGAATGCATTCACCAAGAAGTTATCCAAAAGACAAAATACCTTGAAGATGATAATTTATGGAATTTCGAGGACGAAATTCTTTTAAGGGGGTAATAATGTAACGCCCAAGCAATTTATACCATTTTAAACAAAAATTGGACATTTTATGGGAAATAAATTGAGTTAAATGTTTTACTATATTTAAAATAGTAAACGAAGCAATTTGTGAGAAAACTTGGTACCATTAGATTCTACTCGAAAAATGGAATCCAACCCCTCAAAAATACCTAAAACGGAGTTCTTATGAAAAAGTTACGGCCGTTTAAAGATAGGGGTATTTCTAGAATTTAAACAGAAAAATGAAAAAAGATGAAAAACGCAGGGGGACATTTTGATAACGGCACCCCCTATAGTCTTCCTCCTCTAGACCTCTCCAGAAACCCCGTTTCCAGAGGTTTCTGCCATGCCAAGGGCGGCACTGCCATTGGCAGCACCACCATAGCAGGGCTATAAAAAAGCCACATCTTCCCCTCCCCAAAACACAAGTTTTCTGGCGAGTTTGGGACTGGGGTTTCCAACAAAATTGGAAACCCGTCTCAGCCTAACTCCCCTGAGTTTCTCCGGCAATGGCCAGGCCCAAGTCAGGCCGGCCATTCTGTTCCCATTTCCCCTCTCTTCCCTTCTATGATCTTGCTTGACGATGGGGTTTTCCCCTTCTTCATGGATTCCAAACAACACAGAATTCTGGCAAGATGGGGTTCCAGACAGAAAAAGGGATCCATCACCGGGAAAAAGGGCGTCCCCAAGCTGCCCAGGTAAGCCTGTTCTTCCCTGTCTCTTGGTTCTTCCCCTTTCAGGCTAGATCCATGCTGGATCTAGCGTTCTTACACGTTTTCCAGCCAGATTTCCTGACCGAAAAACATCCCCAAACCGGCTCAAATGACCTTGCACGAGCCAGGCGTCCCAGGGATGCCTTGATTCATGTGCGCCTGGGACAGGGTCCTAGGGATGGGGTCCAGGCATATGACATTGCGTACACAGTCCCAGGTGCGGCCTTCGAGTGCGCACGCGACGTGGGGCACGGGTCCTGGCTCGACCTGGGTGCACGGGGTGCCCTAGGAGCTGAGATGTGCCATGCTACACCAAAGGTTCATCCGTGCAATTCCATCCAGGATGTGCATCATAGCGTGTCGCTTGAGCATGCATGTGTGCATGCAAAATGCAGCCCCTGGCACGGCCTTTAAGCGCGCGCACGTGAGGCGGTCGCGGTTCAACCAGGATGCACGGGTATCCAGGGAACTGGGACATGTGGACCTAATGAGACTTTAAAATTAGGATCATAGGACCATTTATAGAATTTAGCTATTGAATAGTAGATCCATATTATAGGATCTAGCCTGATAAATGAATTAGGCAAGGACCAGGGACCCAACAGGCAAAGCTAGCGATCTAATGTCTAAATAGACTGAAATTGATAAGGATTCATTGTATCCATTCATACCCAGGAGTTTATAAATGAGACCCAAGGGCGAGATTGAGTGGTAAAGGATGTGACTCCAGGAGACTTTGAGGTAGGTGCTCTATCACTACTAGACTTTTTAAAAGAGCCATGATTGTTTTATGCATGTTTTAAGTATAAGTTATATAACTTGTTTAGCATGACTTAATTTAGCATACATATGATAAATGCTTTATGCATAGATATGTTTTGGCATAGATATGTTTTGCAAATAATTGCATATACATTATGCATAGATATGTTTTGCAAACAAATGCATATATAGCATGATTTGTGAGCATTGAGTTTTTGAAAGATTGCATGTCCTTGAGGGTTACCAAAAGATGCTAGAGTGCCCAAAAGACGCTGGGTAGGCAGTTGTGAGGGCCAAGCAGTTATGAGGGACCCAAAGAGGACAGGTTTTGAAAAAGAGGTTTTCACTTTTTTGATCTGATATGATTTGGGCTGATAAGCTCGTGGGCGCTATGCCGAGAGGTTTGGGTTGGCCTCCAGCCTCTACCACTATTAGGTGGATGGGTACCACACCCAAAAAGGGCAACGTCCCTGCTTCAACGACATGCGGTACAGGGGGCTACAACTGGTGTCACGGCATTGGGTCGAAGTGTCATATGTCCCGTGGAGGCATATGACCCTGTGTCCTCAGGTACCCGGGGACCACACGGCGGCAAGGTCGTGGGCATAGTTGGAACCTATCGTTTGAGGATTTACTTGCATTGCATATGGCATGACATGAGGTTGGTGGACCATACCATATATCCATGAGTTGGATTCAGTTGAGCATCTTATGCATATCATTATGTTTATGATATATATATAATACTTTCGACTTGGATTATGCGATTCTTTAGTCGTTAGTATTCCGATTCGACAGTGGTTTTTAATATCGATGTTGAACATGGTTGTTTGAACATGCACATGTTTTAACGAGCTTATGATTTTAAACATAGCATGCATTGCAAAACTAGTAGTGATAGACTCCTACTGAGTATAGTATATACTCACCCTATCATTAACATTTTTCAGGATAGTTCCACTCACAAATAGACGACGCCTCAGGAGATATTAGTGCTACGAGCAAGTGAATTAGAAAGGAGACAGTTATACATGTAAGTAAACTCTCAACCCTTTGGACATGTATTTGTATTTATTTACAGTTGGGCTATGTGTTGTGACTGGATAGACTTGGGGAAAAACATTTATGATTTCTGAAGTTTTTCAAAAACTACTTTGATTGTTGTGAAAGCAAATGACACTCGAGGTTTTCAAAATGAGTTTAAAATAAAAAGATTTTCTGCTGCATTGCATGGTTTTTATAAAATGATTTACAAATAGGGATGCACCTCGCCTTAGGAATTAGATCTTGCATTTAAAAATGCATGAGAAAACCCGAGTCGTCACAAGTGAGGTAAATAAGCTACTAACCAAAGAAGGTCTATTAAAATAATACATACCATATGCACTAGAGGTAGAAATAAAGATGCACGCTTTGGTTAAGTGGATATCTAGCCCTTAAACTTCAATAAGAAGACAACATCAAGACATGCTATAAGTTAATAATGGAATTATCAAACATCTAATACTCTTAGAATAGGATGCTAGTGCATGACACATCATCACATCATGATTCAGGTTTTTCCCACTATTGGGACCGTTGGATTTACATATTCAGTGAAGGGCCTAGAGGCATTATTTTCATTGATTCATGGAAAGAACTACAAGCTTAGTGGTGAGCTATGTGATATGGATTATTATGAGCCACGGGTTATGGTTTCATTAATGCTTTAGGGAGCCACTCTATGAATAACCATGGGTCTTGATGGATGCAAACTTCTTCATGCTTAGCCAGGCACTCTATGAGCAGCCATAAGTCCTTGTGGGCATGGATCTCATTGATGTTTTAGGTAGTCACTCTTGGGTGTTCTAAGTCTCAATCACTCAACAGGTTCATTGTGTGAGTCTGCTGTAAGTCCTAAAGATCTTATGCTAGGAGGTGCAATTGGCCACTAACCTCTGAGATATATGTGATTGATACGAGACTTGCGATGGAGATAGTGGGACCATAGGAGTATATTCTCATGGGGAAGTGCTCTTAGTAGAAGCCTGGTAGCCCCCATGTGGTCCGATGAGTCATGACTGTGAGGGTATCCATAAGCCAACATAGAAGTTGTGGTAGTCACTAGTGAGTAACAGAAGGGCCTTATAAGCATATGTGTCTGTGTGATGTTAGCATGCTAGGAATGTTGATCATTTCTTAAGAGTTTAGCCGTTGTCCCTCATGGTAGCACTATATGCAAATGATGGATCCCTTTTGGTAGGACTATATGCCACTATGATATGGAGCAATTAGTTTTCTATGGCAAGGTATGGATTTGTGCATCATAGACTAAGCACAATGCACATTGGTTTGACTGACTTATAAGATACTTCTGGACATTGCAAACAGTTTGAGATCACCAGTTTTTCTTTGTGGATCTTTATTTTAAGTGTCTTGATTTCTCATTTTTAGAAACTATGTACATATATACATATATATGTGGAGATACATACACCTATACATATGCTATTTTATTTTCTATTTTAGGCTTTCCATCTTGTATTAGTTCTTCCTATCGTGTGCAGTTATTTTGCTCACCCCCTAAAACCAACATTTAAGGTGACATAGTAGGTAGCTTTAGCGAAAGATACCTAGTGAAGGTGGAAGTACTTGGATCGGTTTAGACGTGAGATAAAAATGCCTTTGGAATAGTTATTTTGATAGAATCCATATATAAGCTTGCATTTTGGTGCTGTATATAATTAACTTCTGTTGACACATGGGATAACTATTAACATGGACTGTTGTATTTATTTGAATGGTATGTGTGACTTTAGTTGTGATGGTATGGGTGATCCTATGGCATATATCTCTAACCATTTCTAGGTTAGAAAACTATTCATTTATATATATGTGGAGGTTTTACCATAATACCCAAAAAGAAGTGAATGAATTTCTAAAATTACTTATATATTATCACTTGATCCTGCTTTCTAAAACAAGGAAATTTTTACTAGTTTCCAACATAAAATCAATAAATGTTTGTAAAATCAGGGATGTTACAAGTTTCCAATCATGGCATTCTTTATCCCATTTTGTTTATTTTTCTACTTAGAGTTTAGATTTGTGCCTAGATCAAAAATCCAATAGTTAAAAATAGATGATAAATTTAAGAAAAAAAGAAAGGTTGGAAAAACCCTTTCATCTCTTTGACGAGTGTTTGGAAATGTGGTAGTTGGCATTTGTATAATGACCATTAGAATATTGCCATGCACAAAAGTGCCCTTCTAATGGTAGTAGTTTATAGAATCAATTGACCAAATTCTAGCATCTTTCTTGCCTCTTCCACTCAAGTCCTTGGCCATTTCCATGTACTAGGGTTCTCCTCTGCCATGTTACCACATTGGATGGCGAAATATCATCCCCATCCATTGGAACGGGCTTTCAAGGTTCCATGTCACCAAAATATGATGAAGAAACTAAGAATGAGAGAGAAAGAGGACACTAAGAAAGAAAGAAAGGAAAAGTAAGGAAAGAGAAGAAGAGAAAAGAAGGATGGGAAAGAGAGAGGATTTCAGGTGGATCCTTTAGTAGGAAGGCTAGAAATCTTGAAAGCATTATTTCCCTATCTCTCTTGCTCTCAATAGGGAAGCTAATTCATATTCAAATGTTTGCAACATACATAAGGCTATGTGACCCTTGGTCATGCAATTAGCCTTTCATTTTCCTACCCCATGACCCATGGTCATGCAACCAAGCAAGGTCACGTGACCACTTAACTTTTGAGGCCAAAGGCCCCACTAGCTTATCCAAGCACTAGTCATCATCAATTTATTCATCAAGCCTAGATCAAATCAAAATTTGCAAGATCTAATAAAGTTTACGGATCTTAATGGTTTGATCAAAGTTTTCAAGATCCAATTGAAGTTCCCATATGTAATGACTCCAATCTTGTAACATTAAAATCCCAAGTTAGCAATGAAAAGTTCAGTTTTTGAAGATAAGGGTATTTTGGTCATTTCACTATTCACCTTGACTGAACCCAGAAATTTGATCTTGAAAATAGTATCATTAGGTGCATCTCAGGAAAAGGAATCGAACAAGACTAAAATCACCCAAAACAGAGTTAAAATGAGCAAGTTATGGCCCTTTGAAGTTTAGGGGCAACAATATAGTTTTTACTAAAAAACGGATTTAGCCTGCAAAACACAAGGGCCCATTTTGATACGGGCACCCCTCATCTTCAACCTCCTAGAGGGTTCTAGAATGGCGGTGATTGGAGGAGAAATCACCACCATTCTGGAGGTTTTTCCACCGCCATTCAAGGGCGATGAGAACCCCCTCCAGAACCCTCTTATAGCTTTATAAATAGAGCTCTTGGGCGCCTCTAATGGCAGCCCAAAAGCTTGGGAAAAACCTGTTTTAGAGAAGCGACCAAGAAGAGAAACATGGAGAAAAACCTAGCAACGAGCCAGGTATTCCCAAGATCCCTCAAAACCCGTCTTCACATTAGTCCTAGGCTCAGTTTCCCTAAGTTTTTGCATGAAAAATCATGCAAAAACGGCCCCTGGAGAGTCACCAAGGACCTAGGGACGATCCCTGGGCCGCACTAGGTCAACAAGGTCGAACCAGGGTGTCCCAAGGATGCCCCGGTCCCCCAATGAATAGAACGTCCCCCTAGACGAAATGCGTCGTTCGCGTTCAAGAGAACCAAACAGGCGCGTCCGTGGATGCGCCTGCAAAATGAAAAACTAGGCAGGAAATCCAGCGCGTCTGCAGACGCGCCTGCTGGGGCACATGCCGCTGATGCGGAACACCTAGCATTCTAGGATTTCCACCTCTTAAAGGCCCATATGTACATGTGATACTAAAAAGTTTATAACTTGAGATCTAGAGCTCCGATTGAGGCGCCGTGAAAGGCATTGTGTCCGTTTCGACGACGCGGACACACTGAAACTATAAAATCCCTAATCAAGGTCCAATATAAGGTGAGAACGACCCTTAGAATAGGATGGTGGCGCATGGTCACTAGACCTTTGGAAAACTGATGATACCAAGGCCCAATTAGGACCTTAGGACACCCATAGTCATGGGGATGAACCCTTAATGCCTAAGTAGTAAGACCAACCACTCTAAAACCTATAAAATACAAGCCAAACTAACCTTGATTCCCCAAACCATGTTCAGGAGCGTACGAGGACAAAGGGGTTAGCGCGACCTAGCCAGATAGGTGCTTTATCGCTACTAGACTTTTTTTAAAAGAGCCATGATTGTTTTAAGAATGCATGTTTTAAGTATATGACTTGTTTAGCATGACTTAATTCAGCATACATATGAAAAATGCTTTATGCATAGATATGTTTTGAAAATAATTGCATATACATTATGCATAGATATGTTTTGCCAACAGTTGCATACATTGCATGATTTGTGAGCATTGAGTTTTGAAAGATTGCATGTCCTTGAGGGTTACCAAAAGATGCTAGAGTGTCCGAAAGACGCTAGGTAGGCAGTTGTGAGGGCCAGGCAGTTGTGTGGGACCCAAAGAGGACAGGTTTTGAAAAAGAGGTTTTCGCTTGTTTGATCTGATATGATTTGGGCTAGTAAGCTCGTGGGTGCTATGCTGAGAGGTTTGGGTTGGCCTCCAGCTCTACCACTATTAGGTGGATGGGTACCACGCCCAAAAAAGGGCAACGTCCCTACGTCAACTGCATGTGGTACAGGGGGCTACCACTGGAGTCACGGCACTGGGTCGATGTGTCATAGGCCCCATTGAGGCTATGACCGAGTGTCCTCAGGTACCCAGGGACTACACGGTGGCGAGGTCGTGGGCATAGTTGGACCCTATGGTTTCGTGGACTTATTTGCATTGCATATCGCATGATATGAGGTTGGTCGACCATACCATACTAGATGTCCATGAGTTGGATTCAATGAAGCATCTTATGCATATCATTATGTTATGATATATATGATACTTTCGACTTGGATTATGCTATTCTTTAAGTCATCAATATTCCAATTTGATGATGGTTTTTAATCTCGATATTGAGCTTGAGTGTTCAGACATGCATATGTTTTGAAAGAGCATATGATTTTAAAAATCTCATGCATTATAAAACTAGTAGTGATGGGCTCCTACTGAGTATAGTATATACTCACCCAATCCTCAACATTTTTCAGACATAAAGTAAACACTTAAGGGCAAGGAACGCTTGTGACAAAAGACAACCAAACTAAGTGCAAGTAAGTAAACCCCTACCTTATCTTTCAATGTTACTTGATTGTAGTTACTCTCTATAGCTGAGGCTGTGACTAACACTTTCTTGGGAATAGATTCAATTTAAAATTATGCCATGACTAGATAATTTGAAAATGTGTTTTGACACTTGGGGTTTTTATGAAAGATTGTTTTCCAAAAACAAAAATATTTTCATGCATTTCATATTTATAAAACAAGAGATCTCGCCTTTTTATCAAATTTGCATCATATAAAAACCCGGGTCGTCACACCATACATCCATGATCCTATTATACCTTTTTAAGATTCAACGAAAGTTTCCAAATATCAATTATCCAATCAAAATTTCCAAGATGCAATCAAAGTTTCTTGATCTCCATGATCTAATCAAAATTTTCAAGATTCATACAGAAGTTACCAAGTCTCAATGATCCAGTCAAACTTTTCAAGATGAAATCAAATTTCCTAGATCTCTGCAAGTTGATAAAAAATTTCAAGATCTAATCAAAGTTCCTAGATCTCAATGATCCAATAAAACTTTTCAAGATGTAATTGATGTTCTTAGATCTCAATGACCTGATCAAAGTTTTCAAGATCCAATGAAAGTTCTCAAGTGTCAACTATATGTTCAAAGGTTTCTTGATCCAATCAAAGTTCCTAGATCTCAATCAATTAAAGTTCTCAAATCTAAAAGAACTAGGTTGTAACATATCTTGAGAGGTCCTTTTAGACTCAATGCAAAATTCAAAGTCTAGGCTAGGAAATCTTAAGTCATAGTATATCTTAAGAGGTCCTGAAGATAGTGTAGAGTAACCTTGGGAAATCTCAACCACTTTGCTCAAGCCAAAGTATTTCTTGTGACATCCTTAGGACATTTTGCAATATTCATGTGTCACATGGGAAATCACAATCCACTTTCCTCAAGCTAAAACATATCTTAAGAGATCCTCAGGGCACCTTGCAACATTCAAGTGTCACTTAGAAAATCTTATACCACTTTCCTCAAGATGAAGTGTTGCTTATGAAGTCCTCATGACACTTCACAAAGTTCTAGTGTCACATAGGAAATGTCAAACCACTTTCCTCATGCCAAAGTGCATCTTGAGAGTTCTTCAGGACACTGTGTGAAATCCAAGTGCCGCCTGGGAAATCTCAAGACACTTTCCATAGTTGAAGTATACCTTGAAAGGTCCTTTTGACACTTTGAAAAACTAGAGCTATCCCAAGTCTTGGGAAGATCCTTGGCCAAAATTTTTAAAGCCACTCAAAATCCAAGGAAAATCCCAAGTTATCAATGCTTTCAAGAGTCATCAAAGTTTTCAAAAGTAATCAAAAGGTTCAAGTCATTAAAGTTATCAAATTTTTAAAGGACCATCAAAATTTTCAAAATCCACCAAAGTTTTTAATAGCCATCGAACATTTTCAAAGCCATGAAGATTTTCAACTCTTATGCTATCTTAGACAAATTGCTGAGGAAGAGCACTCCTTAGAACCAATTAAAGGATATATGACAAGGCCAAAAGACTAAGAACCAAGATCCTAATCAGTAATGATCATATGGAGTACAAAATATGTGTCCTATTCATCTTTGGCCATCATCCATTAACATGTCCTTGCCCCAGGAGGGACATCTGTACAAAGCAAATTTTAACTCTACTTTGACTATCATGAGCTAAAACTTTATGTCCCCATTGATTAACTACATTTACTCCTAGACATCCCATTTACTTAGAAACATGTAGGAAACACAACCAAAAGGCCCTACAATATCAAGAACATAATAAATAAATAAATAAATAAATAAATAATTAAGATGAGACAGAAATGGCATGTGGGCACATGACAACATCATGTAACTTCATGACTCAGATCTTGCAAAACTCAACATCTAGATAAGTATCCCTTCTAGAATAGTCCATGCTATGGTTGCATGATCTCAAAAGTAGACATGTTGTAGGACAATGTAGAAACCCTATACACATGCTCCCTTCTAAATGATGATGGAAACATTTGCATGGTGACATGTTCATGAGACTGCATAACCTAGGTCATGCAACATGTCGAGATTGACATGACACTACTGAGTTTCATGTGGTAGCATGACCCAGATAGTTAGCAAAAAAAGTATAGATGTTGCAATATGATTGGTTAAAGGTATCTCTTGAAAGCCTATACAAAGGGGTACTATCCAAGAGTGAAGACCAGCAAGGTCCTTGAGAGAGCAGACAAAGTTCATGATAAACAAGGCTATGGCTACAAAAGGTTACTTTAGTCTTGAAGATCTCTTGAGGTTTTCATAGCCTAAAAAGGGTGAAACAGTGAAATATCTCTTCATATTACATTGAGGGGAATTTTAATTCAAGTTTTCTAATGTGTAGTTTCTTTTGGAGTATTTTTGGGAGTTGAAGTTCTAGGTTTTCTAGTATCCTAATCTTCTTATTTTCTTCAAAATCAAGTAGAATTTATTTTCTTGTAGCTTTAGATTCTAGTTTTTCTTGCATTTAGAGTAGCTCATATAGAGTACAAGTTTAGCTTTCCTACTTTCTAGAGTAAATTTATTGCTTTATATTTAATTCCTTGGAAAAATAGTATAAAGCTTTTCTTGGAGGAGAGGGGAAGGAGAGGATCTGGCCCCTCCTTCCCTAAAGATCCTATTAGTTTGGTTAGGGGTCCTTGCTACTAATGTAGTAGGAGAATGTACTAACATAAAGCATGAAATCCTTTCTATAATAGTATAGTGTAATCATTATAATTAAGCCCATAAATGGAGGCTCACTTACTCTATGTAGAAAGAGGGTCTCTTCCCAAGTAATATATTTTAACATATTTCTTTTCCATGCATTTCTAGCATATCATCTCAACTAAAGAGTGTTTGTATTCAAAAATCCTCATACACTCTCTT
The DNA here is from genome assembly GCA_035236585.1 of Warburgia ugandensis. Classification (NCBI taxonomy): domain Eukaryota; kingdom Viridiplantae; phylum Streptophyta; class Magnoliopsida; order Canellales; family Canellaceae; genus Warburgia; species Warburgia ugandensis. The sequence goes on along the minus strand of CP141133.1, from coordinate 48,573,981 downwards.
CAGTATAGAAATTAGGACATGATGACCAAGCCATCTTCATTTGTTTTAAGCCCAAGATAGCCTAAACAACTCATTTAGTAGGAATTGGTTTATGAACTAAGTGGGGTAGGTGCCTAACACCTTCCAACCTCATAATCAAGCTATACACCTAATCTCTCTCTCTCTCTCTCTCTCTCTCTCTCTGGCTCTCAGTTACCAATGAAGGATGAATTCATCACCCAACCTAGCCCATAAACACAAGAACACATGGCCAAAGATCAAAGAGGCTTGTAACATTAACCCCTCCAAGTTTGGTTTTGGAAATGGGTGCCCACAATGTCATCCCATATTCTAAGCATTTCAATATCTTTACTAATTACACTTAGTCATTTTTCTTAACACTGAGCATCAATCCCCTAGAAAACATAATACATGATTATATAGAAGAAGAAGAATTCTAAGAAAATTAGAAACAATCTTAGAGTGGCAAAATTTGTCTAATGATAGCTTCAACTCAAAGTCTAGTGAAGATGAATTAGACAATAGTGTGGACAACCCTTCCACTCAAGGAGGAAATCTAGAGGATCATAATTCTCTAGTAGTAGATGTTGAAATTGCCAAAGCCCATCACAATTCACGGGGTGACATTGGTTTTTAAATCAAAATTTTCCAAAAAAATTATTTTCCAAAGGTAAGATTGATCCCTAATTTATTTATGAAATAAAAACATCAAAAAACTTTCCTTGAAAAATCATTTTCTAAAATCCCTTAGTGCTTTTTCTTTTGAGGCAATTGCCTTTTTCAAAAGCAAGCCCATGTTTAAGCCATTTAATATCTATCACAAACCCAATAACATAATCGCCTAAGATGAATCAAGCACAATCACATTATTAATGTAATCCTGAATGTAAAATATAAATAGTTTCTAAATATGCAACTCCTCACATTTTCTTGTCAAGGCATAGCCTAGGTCCTCCTCTTCTTACTCCTATGCTTTTTGTAATGAATCTACATGTTTTACTATTGGTTGAGTATACATCATACTAGTGGACAAACTTAGACCACAAACTCAAAAACAACAACATCTAGTGTGCATGCTTTGGAATCATGTTTTTTCATTGCAACAGAATCATATGGCTATCTTACATTAGTCATTCCATGCTATGCATTTATAGGCATTCACAAATATTCATATATCATCAATTCATATGAATAGATAATCTATTTTCATAAGTCATATAAATTAGGATTATCAAAATCCTAAAGTAATGCATATTGAAACCATGACATTGACATTCTAATTGATACAATGTCTCATCCCTCTATGCACTTTGGCAAGTACATCCACCAATTGGTCATGAGTACTCACATAATGATTGTCTAAGGTTCATCTTACCGAGAACCATCATTTAATTTCCCATGAGCCAAAATAAAAATCTCATGGTACTCACTATGCTCATGACTAGCTCAATGAATTGTGTGCTTGTTAGTATCTTAGGGTGACTTATCAATCGCATCCTCATGAGGCCTGTGACCAATCTTGAAAGCATGTCTTGAGTCACCTATAGTTGACTCTCCCCCCATTCAAGAAGTTGTTCCACTTTTGTAATTAGATACCATTCCACTCGTTGGTGGTCAACAGCCGAGAGGGTAACCCGTAATAACCCTTTAGCATGGTTCCCACCATGCACTTTAGCCTGCAAAAACATATGTATCCAGGATGTCATGATACCTAGTATCTCATATTTCAAAATTTCATCAAGCATAAGATTTGCAAATTCTTTATTTTTCAAGACTAAAATCTTGTCATCTCATTTGGCATATTAAAACTTTCTAAAAACATATTTGGAAAAACATATTACTTTAGAAATTTTAGAAACCATGCTTGGAAGGTATACTTAACTTGCTAAAAATTACATTTCTAGGCATGCAACTTAGACATTAAAATAGCTCAAGCTATCAATCTTATTTTCCATGTACTTTGAAAGCATAGAAAAACTTATTACTTTCAAAAGTAAGTTTAGTATGTAAAAACATAGCTTTTTAATGCATCTATTGGAAAGTCAAAACTTATTTTTTTAATACATATTTAAATAGGTACAACCTCACTTTTATATAGATTATGAAATTTTAAAACAATTCTTGTACTAAAATCGTTAGAAATTATGTGGGGGTTTTGAAACTATGAAATCACTCTCTTATATCAATACTCATGCTAGAAAATCCTCTCCGTAGAGATTTCAATCATCTAAGGAACCAATGCACATGATCCTTGATAATCCGTTACTTATACATATAATTCAATCTATAAAGACTATCATATTCATGGCCTATTATCTGGCCAAATTGATTTAATCCATGACTTAGGTCTAATGTTATACACCTACCACAAGACATAATCTTTTAGAATGAACATCAAAGCACCACATTATGCTATTTGATAAAATGAAATCCAACATGTCATAAATTGTTAGATGGAATCTACTAATGGCATTAAGGAAAATGTGTACACATACCTAACATACTCACAAAATAAGTAGATATTTCATAAGTAAATTGCTGATCCTATCAATTGGTAAGCATGGGTCATGCACATGGTTTGTTAATGAATTTTTCATGTCATAATTTGACCCATCTAATGCTGCTAGATCATGCACATGGTTAGATGCATGTGGTTTAGCTTATAACATTTTTAGGTCAAATAGAGTATGCACAAGCTATTATTGGTAATGAAATCATATCAAGGTGGAAACATTTCTACCATGAGTCAATCACCAAAGATATGCTCTTAAAAATTACCAAGATTTTAGATGATTCATGAGGTAAAATCAAGATCAAAATTCATCTAATAAAATAGGCTTAATCATGGATGGTGTGCATGGTCTATGTCATGTATACTTACCCATGAAATCCAAGGTAGAACCCTCTTTATGCTTTTCTCTTTAGAAATGGAATATAACACTTCTTTAGGATTGCAAGAGTTGTATATTATACACCATTACCATATATCTAATCATAAATTTTTTTTGGTTTTTAGAACCTGGTTCAAAATAGAGAAAGATATAGATGTAACCACAATGTTGGGCGTGCTTAGTTTTATTTTATTTTTTTCAAATGATGTGCCTAGTCACATCTATATAAAATCCATTCCCAAGTCCCCATCTAAGAATATTTATCACAAGTGACAGGGAAATTGTTTGGAAACATATAGCAACTCAATTGATAACATGCCAAGAACATGTATCAAATCATTTAGAATGGTATAAATGTATGCACATAGATCAATGGAAACAAATTCAATAGTATACACAATAAGCTTAAATATAGGCGCATAGGATACTGGAACATGAACACATTGATGATAGTTAGATGTAAGCATCTTTTAACACCTAAAATTCCAAAAGGCAAAGAATAGTTAGGAATCTAAGTTTTCCAAAATGTCTAAAACTTTGTAGCATGGATCGACCAACCTTATACACATATATGTTGCATTTCCACTCAAGCTTTTCCCTTGTTCCTTTCTACGTGTTTTCAAAGATCTAAATCACTTTTCTAACTATAAGAGGGGGTGCGGAGCCATCTTTGTGAAAACTCCAATTTTTTTGGAATTAATTGAAATTTTTATGAAAATTGAGGTGAAATATTATATTTAATATAATATTATTTTTTTAGAAAAAAAATCAAATTGAAACATAGATATTTAGAATCATTCATGGGAAACTGGTCATAATGACTATAAGCACACTGAAATCTAAGCTTGGGTGAAAAATCCCTATTTTTCTTAATTTTGTGAATTTATATTTACCCATATGGGTAAAATGGTCATTTCACTTTTGTGTGGGGTCCACAAAAGTTAGGTGAGTTGGGGGACAACCAACAAAAGGAATATCAATGATGAAGAATAAACATGATGAGAAATCTCTTTGAATTTAATAAGAAAAGTGAAAAATTAATTTAAAATAAAAAAATAATTAAAATTTTAATTAAAATAATGCAAAAATAAGCCTATAAATACCTCCCCTAACAATCCCACAAAATTGCACCAAAATTCTCTCCCTCTCCCTTTCCCTCTCTCTTTCCTCCTCTCCTTCTCCCTTTCTTTTCTTTTCTTTTCTCTCTCCTCCTCCCTTTACAACTGCAAAGCTAGTCTGAGGACGCACTTGAGGGGAATATTCCCCCAAATCTATTAGGCGTGTCCATAGACACGTTGTTCCCGACAAACCCAAGGTTTCACCCTGGGTACTGTTTTTCAATTAGTCATCGAAATTTTCCATTAAAATAAAGATTTGAACTGTTCATCCTATTCAGAATTTCCCAGCCTTCAAAAGCCCTATGATTTCACAATGATTAGAGAAGCATTCACTGGTGAAATCATCAAAAAATAGTAAGTCCAGCAACCCTATATTTTATGGCTTTATTCTTTCATTCTAGATACTTCAGGTAGGTTCCTCATCCTCCACTCTATCTATTTCGGTAGTTTTTATGGCAAGAAGATCACCAGACTGAATTTTTCAACAAGATTTCTCTTGTGAATCCAGTACCGGTGAACTAGCCTAAAAATTCCAGTGAAACGTGATTTTTTGGAGTTTTTGAGCCATTGGATGGATTCCTGGGGTCCAAAAACCCTAGGGTATGAAATCGCAAAGGATGGCCCATCTAGATTTGGGAGATCAGGGGAAAAGTTAATCTAATAGTCTATATCGGGCCATCTCAACCTAACCCCGCGATCTGACACTAGCACTCACCCAGGGAGATGCACCAAAACTACGCTCGACCTAGGCGCGTCTTCACGTGTGCGAAGCATCGGGTGTGCAGCCAAGGAGGATGGTGACGCACATCGCTTCCCGGTTACAGTGAGGCGTACCACCCCATTTTGTTCCGTTCTGACAATTGAGATCAAATCTGGATGGTCAAAACAGATCTGAAGCTTAAAACTTGAATTTAGAGCTCAATTTAACTCCAAATCAAGATCACAAAGAAACTCTAGATTCCTAGTTAATAAAATTTAGGTTTTATTCATTGTCAATTTCTTTAAATAAAAAAAAATTGTACTGATTCCCAAGATCAGTCAAATCTAACATCATTAGACCTTAGAATTCTGATCCATTAGTGATTTAATGATGTGGTAACTTGAATAAATAGATTGAATGTAACTAATTTAGCAGATCTTAAGATCTTGACTATTAAAAGTAACAAAATCCTTGAAAATACATAATAATCTCCTTGATTAGATTGATCAAGGATGATCAAAAACTATAAATTAGTATGGATGATGATAAGAACATGAGAAATGAATGGCCTGATGTGGCTAATTTGGGATAGATCGAGATCTATGCCCTTAATTATGATAAAATGACTCAAAATCTTCTTGATTGGTTGGATCAAGAAAGATTAAATCATATGATGAGATACATCAATGATCTAGTGATGATATCACATTAAGAGAATGTGATCGATTTGAATAAAAGTGGAAGATCAAGATCTAAACCTTTAATGAGATGAAAAATGAATAGAAATCAAAATATGATCATTTGATCAAAATGAATAAATATGATGTATTCAAATGAGCATGTGAATTATTGTAAATGCTCTTTTATTTGCTTAGTGGATTTAATTATTAGATTTATTTATTTACACTTTAATTGTTCATGTTATGTAAATTACATGAAAAATGTAATTAAATGAAAATAGATATTGATGAACAATTACAATGAATATGAACATGGACTTAGTGATAGTAAGGGCTTAGTAGGATAATATAAGGAATATCATTTCCTTGGCCCAAATTAGGAGAAAAATAAACCCCATGAATAACATTTTCAATGTTCATGGATTTAATTAAAATCAAATAGCAAGAGTACTTAGGGTTTAATGCTCATAGAAACCTTATGAAGGTTGAGCGAAGGTCACCCCAATAAATGATGAACGTGGTGGTTAGGGGGTTCTCTAATAGAGCCTTGCTCTTCCCCCACCTTTTGGCGATGTTTATGAGGTCTAAACGTCTCCTTACATGAGGATTGAATTAACCACTCTGTGAGTAGCTTTTAACTGGTAAGCCTTAGTCAATTCTGAAATAAGGAGGAAATGCCTAGTATTAGGAAAGAAATAAACTATCTTCAACTAGTAAGACATTAACTGGTTGAATAATAATAATAATAATCATAACATAAAAGATAGCAAATTATCTAATCCTAATAAAAATTGTAAGTAAGATAAGGATGATTAAATAAGATTCATGATGAGATCTTGAATGATCAAGAACAATAAACAAAATTATAATTTAGATTAAATGTTTGATTTTGTATAGATTTTATATTTAAATGTAGATCAATAGATTCGACCCTTAATCAATATAATCCAAGGAAAATGATCCAAATCATCCTATGTAAGGATGATCAAATGAACAACTAAGAAGTATAAATGAGTTGAGGAATAACTGTATATATCTGATTTGACATATACATGAAGGATATGATGATCATGATCAATGAGAAGATGGATTGTTGAAAGTAAAGGTAGATGGACCTTAAGGATATATTCAATATAGAAGATACATGTATTTTACACATGATCTCATCCTAATAACTATAGAATGATTATAATTGCCTTAGAATTGTTTATGAATCAACAAATGATATTGAAATGAATACAAAGTGATTGATTAAGTAATTATGAAATTACTTAAGGCAACAAATGATGTTGAAATGAATACAAAGTAATTGACTAAGTAATTGTGAAATGACTTAACGGGTTGAATGAGAAGATTTGAAGTATATAATTTGGACCCCCAAATCTTAAGGAAATAAGTTATAAGCATGTCCTATTATAACCAAACACACAATTTGTAAGTATGAAATATTATTTTCCATACAAGCATGGAGGCTTGTGGTTTTGTTCTAAGACAGGCTTATACCTGGGGATGCCAATGCTAGGAGAGTTATGAGGGTTTGGCCACTTGCTCTCTAAAACTAATTATGATGATGATACTGTGCCCCCCAAAAATAGGCAAAATGTTGGATGGGGCAATTATGGGAAGGCTGCCATTATAACAGCCATGGTCCCCCCCATACAAACATGGATTTGTATTTTCCACTGTGGTATCAGTGGAGTATTGAGCAATTATCCAGGCACATTGTAAGGATTAAGAGTGCAAGCATGGTAGTCCTTAAGATTATTTTGCATTATAATGCAATTAATTATGGCATGATGAGATGCCTTATGTTATGGCATGATGAGATGCCCGATAAAAGTTATTACTGATGTTATATTGGAGGATGATTCTCAATACGATATAATTATATATTAACACCTAGTGTTAATATTAAAATCAATTTGGAAATGAGATATTATTAATGATATTGACTATTTTTAATGGTTTATTTATATATAATATATACATATAATTCATATGATGAGTGAAGGATAAAATGGTTATCCAATTGTATAAATTGATTTATGCCATAAATATAAAGAACTGTTGATTTTGAGATATATTGAATATATTTCTTAAATCCCCTACCAACCATAGCTTGCTGAGATATTGTAAATATTTGAATGTTTACAATATCTCAAATATAGTTAAGGAAGATTAAAAGCTCAAGACTTGAGGATAATCATCACCAAACTACTACTCAGGGTATTTACTTTGAGGAAGATTGTATTGATTGTTTTGTAATTTGGATTGTAATATTTGGACAAAGTATGTAATGACTACCAAGGCTGTGTATGTGAACTGCTGGATTGATCCTAATTTTAATAAAAGTATTTCATTGATATTCAATAGAAATTTTATTTTATACAAAAATCTATGTATGATAAGTAATTTGAGGTGGCACTCGAGTTTTTGAAAATCAATTTTAAAGAAAATATGTTTTCGCTGTTTGTACTTTTACAATTTTCAAAATGAGGGCCCTTCCTTTGTAAATATTTATGAAAGTGTGTTTTAAAAACCCGGGTCGTCACAATCTCCTACTCCTTTCTCCTTCTCCCTCATTATTTCTCTCTTCCTCTCTTTCTTCTTTCTTTCTATCCTTCTCTTTTTTGTTTCCCCGACCCAAGACATCCCAATTAACTAGACATATTTGTCTATTCCTAATTGATTTGGGATTTCTTACTAACTTGTTTAATTTCAGATTATATAGGGATCCTATTTACTAAGTTATGATTCTCCATATCTTGGTTTTATGTTATTCTCTATATTCACTTCTTGAATCAAGTTATTTTCCAAAATTCATTATTTTATTCTCTGCACACTTACTAATCTTTGTTATTTTTTAGATTTCCTAATGCACCAGCCTAGTTAAAAATGTCCCTATATGTGATTCAATGAATCTAAATGTTGACTTGGCTAAGTAATTATGGTTGCTAGGTGGGTCAACCATCGAGACATTTTTTACTTTAAATTTAGAAGGGGATGTTGTTATAAACATGAAAATTTGTTTTACTCATTACTTTAATCTTAATCATTGGATTTTAGCTATCTTACTATTGTTTGATAGCTTTCTTTGAGCTCTACCCATCAGTAGAGGTCTCATTGTCATATTATTCAATTTAAAATCTCAAAATGATACAAATTTTTAGTATGTTTCAAAGAATTTCATCCTTGAAATTCCTCTAAACCTTAATTTTTGAACAAATGAGGATACTTAGCCCTCATATCTAATTCCAATTTCCATGTGGCTTCTTTGACTAAATTATTTAGTTAGAAGACTTTAACTAAGGGAATCTATTTATTCCTCATCCATCATTCCTTTCTATCCAAAAAATTGGTAGGCTTTGTTTCAAATCTAAGGTATGGTTGTAACTCAATCAACACCTACTCTAGTCCATGTGAAGGATCAAGAATATACTTGAGTTAGCATGAAAACATGAATGACATTATAAACTTCTAATAACATTGGCAATAAGGCTAGTCTTTATTCTACTACATTGATCCCGTCTAAGTTCTTGAAGGGACCAATATATCAAGGACTCAACTTTCCTTTCAATCCAAATCTCATGACTACCTTGGTTGGAGAAACTTTTAAAAATACATGGTCACTAACCCAAACTCCAAATTTCTTTGCCACTTGTCAACATAACTTTTTTGCCTACTCTAAGCTGCAGGTAGTCATTTCCTAATTATTCTCACCTTATTGACACATTGATCTGCCAACTCAAACTAGATAATCTTATTCTCACCAACCTCATTCTAGCGTGTTGGTGAATGCCAAGGTCACCCATATAGTGCCTCACATGGATATATACTAATGCTTGAATGGAAAATGTTGTTGTAGGCAAACTCAATCATAGGTAAACTTTTGTCTCAGTTTCCTTTCAAGCTAATTATGCATATTCTCAACATGTCCTCTAGAGTTTGGATTGTTCTCTTAGACCAACCATCTATTTGAGTATGAAAGGAAGTACTGTAACTCAGCGATGATCCTAAGGACTCTTGTATGCTCCTCCAGAGCTGAGAAGTAATCCACCTATCTGTATTACCAATAATATTCAATGATATCCCTTTTAGACTCATAATCTCCCTAATATATAATCAACCCAAGCTACTTATAAGCTAAATTTATCATATGGGAAGAAAATGCACTCATTTGTTAGCCAATTTATTATCACCCAGATCATATTATGTCCACTTAATATCCATAGTGATGTGGTCATACTTCCACTCAAGAAGTTTAGGGGGTTGTAATAGCCCTGCCAGCCTCTGATGCTCGGCCTTAACTTGCTAACATGTCAAACACCTCCCCACATGTTCATTTTCTCACATTCGTCTCCATGCCATTGCACCAAAATTGTCTCTACAAGTCTTGGTACATCTTCATTTCGCTTGGATGAATAGTGTATGTTGACTAATGTGCTTCTTTTACAATCTCTTTACTTAATTTAGGGTTTGCTAACATTACCAATCTTCTTTGCATTCTCACACAACTATCTACTTCCGTCAAGAAGCCTAGTTTTCTAATTAGTACTTGTGTCTCAACATCGTCCTTCTACATCTAAAGGACTCTTTCAACTATGGTAGATCTCATCACCATGTTATCCACAAAGGGTCATTCCTTTCAAATCTCTTGCTGCATTCAGCCACCTCCTAAAGTAACTTCCACCTCCTCAATAACATGCTAGCACACATGTCTTAAGTCTTCCCATCAACGCATAGGCCACTACATTGGCTTTTCCTAGATGATAATGAATAGTGAAATTATAGCCCTTTAGACACTCCACCCACTTCCCTTTGTCTCATCTTTAGATCCTACTATGAGAAGATATACTTGAGGCTGTTGTGGTGAGTGAACACCTCAAATTTCTTACTATATAGGTAGTGTCTCCATATCTTTAAGGCAAAGACTATTGTAGTGAGATCTAGGTCATGGTTAGGGTAATTTACCTCAAGCTTTTATAATTGTTAGGAAGAATAAGCAATTACCTTCCCATCCTAAATCAATACGCATCCCAGTCCTTTGCCTGAGGCATCATTGTAGACTACCAAACCTCCAGTGCTTGATGGTGAGGTGAGGACTAGTGTAATGGTTAGCTTTCTCTTCAATTCATAGAACCTTTCTTCACATGCATCATCCCATACAAATTTCATATCCTTTTATGTCAACTTAGTCACTAGGAAGGCAATTCATGAGAACCCTTAAATGAATCGATGGTAGTATCCTACAAGTCTAAGAAATTAACTATGACATGAATTCACAATAGGCAAATAACAATGCTTGAGAAGATAGAGAGAGTTAACATGAAAAATATTTAAAAGACTAACTTGTTTGCTCAAGATTTCAATCTTCTTACTAAAAATTGTCAAGTACTTGTTTAAAAATGGGGTTTTCTAGATGTTCTCTTCTCTAACCCTAAGCTGATGATATTTGGACCTCAATTTAATCTTAGAATTACTCTAGCTGATTAGAGTTGATCAAATAGGATATCTATAATAACCCCATTTTTTATGAATATATTTGAATTATTGAAAGTAAGAAATTGAAATATTGAAAATGAAACTAGAAATTTGAGTTCCAAGAAAATCCACTTTTTATATAAATAGAATTAGGAGTTGAGACATGGATATTTGGAATGTACTCAAAAAATCGAGTCCAATGATTGTAAGCATGCTAAAATTGGAGTTCTGATGAAAATTTTCATATTTTTCTTAATTTTTTAAATTAAAAAGGAAAAATGGTAATTTCAAATTATTATGGGGCCCACAAAGTTAGGTAAAAATGTGAACTTAGTAATGATGCAAGGCATGAATCATCTAGCACCAAGCTACTAGTGGAGGTAGTGGAATTTTCCCTCCCAATTAAATAACTTCAAGTAGAACTATATGCTAAAATAAGAAAAATAAATAAATAAATAAATAAAATTTGCCTATAAATAGTTCAAAAATTTACTCAAAATTTTTCTTAAAATTCTACAGGAAATTCCCCAACTTCCCCTCTATTCCCATTCGCTTTCTCCTCCACTTTCTCCCTATTTTTTCCATTTTTCTCTACTTTCTCTCTTCTCTCTCTTTTCACTAGAAGCATGTCCTCAGACGCACCTCACATCACAAAGGAAAAAGGAATGTCAAGAACATCCAAGGATGCATTGTTCTTGAGAGAGAAGGGTTTCTGCCCAGAAACCTTTGTTTCAATTAGCCATCAAAATTTAAACAACAGATGGATGATCCAATCTGTTAAATCTCTTTGACTCACCTCCTTTTCCATTTCCCTATGTTTATTGAATGATCTACTAATGAAATCAGTGAAAAATTTCAAATGTATATCCTCACCGACATTATTATCTTTTCCAACATGGTTTTCTATTTTTTAGGTAAGTTTCTATCCTTTGGACACTTTTAGGTTGGCCATCTCCCTCTCCTCTTCATTTTTCGATAGTTTTACAAGTTATTAAGCCACTAGACTGGTTTCTCTAGCAAGGTTTTTTGGTGAAACTAGTACCAATGAACCAAGCCTGAAACCTATCAAGGATGACTCATATGGGAAATTTGAGCCATTCAATAAATTCCTAAGGCCCAAAAATGCTACGAAATCCAATCACAGTAAAATTTCATATAATCCTTGACGTAGATCTAGATAGGAATGATTTGACAGTCCAGATTGAGCCTTCTCATTCTGATCGATGAGTAAGTCTCCAAGGCACATCTGCAAACACTTAATGGAGATGCACGTCAGGAGTACATCCTAGTGCGAGTGTGGCATCTATGACTTAGTAGTTCCACTCCTTCCTGGAGATGAAAATGCAGCAGCCACATTTTCTCACATCCTTGGTTCCAGATTCAATATGAACTGTTGAAATTAAGTTGAAAACTTCAAAATTCAATTCTAAACTTAATTTAACTCAAAATTAAGATCTAAAAGAATTGTTGGATTCCTCTTGAAGTGGAAAATCTATTGAACTCATAAAATTTATGATTTAAGTATTGTTTATTTTGATCCATAGCCAAAAACCTTACTAATCTCTTTGATCAAAGATGATCAGATCATTTGGATTGAATGTATTCATGTTCTATTGATGAGATGACATGAATTTATGGTCAAATATTACATAAAGGTGAGAAATTATTATCTAAGCCCTTAATGTGATCAAAACCCTAGATCTATTAAGTAAAAACTAGATCTGGTCGTTAGATCATTATTGGAACTCAAGATATTCTTTATTATTATTGAATTTGTTAAATTTTAGAGTACTTGCATCTAATTTAATTGTAGATCTATTTGTTAGACTAAATCAATGGTTAGATTTATATGTTAAATAAGAATGAGAAATTTACTTAGAAAATTATAAAAAAAGATAAACTTAGATTTACATTCATAAACATTTACTGCATAATGATGACATGAAATTAATGCTAGTAAGGGTTGCAGTAATTCTGATAAGATAAGGAATGGATTGCATCACCATATCCTTGGCTCACTTAGGAGAATAATCAACATCCATGAATGTCATGATCAAAGTTAATGAATATAAGTTTAAAATCACATAAAAAAGGGACTTAGGGTAAAAGAGCTCATAGGACCCTTGTAAAAAGATAAGATCTATTACCACTCCAATGGATTCTAAAAATTGTGGTTATAGGGGTATACAAAATCCAAGTGTTTCTCTCCTTCCGTTGACATTTATTGAGGTCTAAAGACCTCCTTACATGAGTGCATTAACCACTTTTAGAGTAGACTCTAATTGGTCAGTGCTAGTCAAGTCTAAAATAAGGATGAGGAGTCTAGATTTAGGAAAAATAAATCATTTCTCAATCAATAATACACTGACTGGTTGTTGCATTAATAATAAGAGCATAAATTACAATCAAAGGTTACGATCTGATAAATCAAACAAACATTTAAATAAGATGATTTTGATCAAGCAAGATCAAAGATGAGATTATGAAGATAAAGGACAATAAAAGATAATTTTAGATATTTTAGATTAAACCCTTGAAATAGGATATAGATTTTAGTTCAAATATAGACCAAAAAGTTAGATGATCTAAACCCTCGATCAAAATGCTCAAGGAAAGAGATCCATATCATCATCTTTAGGGATGATTAGAAGATAAAATATGAAGTACATATGGAATTGAGGGATGACATTATACATATATGATTTGACAGATACACTAAATCATATGTCAATCAAGATCATTGTGTATCTTAAGGAGTGGAATTATCACATTTGAGTTAGGTGGAACCTTAAGAATGCATTTCCTTAAATTGCAATATCTATGTGATAAGCATGATCTTATTTAAAGTTATAAAATTATAGAATTGAAAAGAATAATCATAAATTGGTAGGATTTAATTATTAAATGTCTAGTGATTCAATTAGAATGATATAATGATCTTATGCTTAGAATTATGTGATCATTATTTGAAAAGTATGTGTTGGAATTACATTATCTGATTAGGTTAAGAAATTACATCCTTGGTATATGAATACCAAATTAATGAAATGGGTATCATTTACATTCAATGATTATCCCTGAACTTAATATGTGAATATCAAATTAATGAAAATGGGTATCATTTATATTAAATGATTATTCCTAAACTTAGATATGAAATTACACCCTTGGTATATAAATACCAAATTAATGGAAATGGGTATGATTTACATTAAATGATTATTCCTAAACTTAGATATGAAATTAAATCCTTGGTATATGAATACCAAATTAATGGAAATGGATATCATTTACATTAAATGATTATCCCTAAACTTAATATGTGAATACCAAATTAATGGACATGGGTATCATTTACATTAAATGATTATCCCTAAACTTAGATGTGAAATTATATCCTCGGTATCTGTATACCAAAATATGAGAATGGTGATGTTAATATAGATTTTTATAAAAATACAAATCATCTGCTAGTATTACTATTGATTTCCATATAGGCATGGAGGCCTGTGGTTTTTGTTTTTTACAGGCATAGGCCTAGAAATACTATGCTAGGAGAATTGTAGGGTTTGGCCACCTGCTCTCTGAATTTGATGATGATATGGATACCATGCCCTAAGAAAGGCTAAAAGTTGGGTAGGGTTCATGAGAAGGCCACCACTGTGAAAGTGTTATTCCCCCATATGGGCAGTGACATAATTTTTTCCATTGTAGTATCAATGGAGTACTGTGGCAGTTATCTAGGTGCATTGGTATGGATTAAACTATAGCATAGTAGTCTTTAATATATTTTACACTATGATGCATATGAGATGCCTTATGCAATAGCATGATCAAATGCCTGGTAAATGCTTATTACTGATATTTCCCATGAAGGGATATTTCCCAGCAGAGCCTGGATGATTATTTAACCCAATATAGTCTAGGTATGAATATTGTGGTATGGTTATTGTAGATATTAACTATTTTTCATAATTTTAACTATTTACATATATATGATATGATTAGGAATTATTGGAGAATATATATTTATAGAAGATTTCACATGAGAAATTACATGATAGATTTACTTTGTAAAGTATGGTTCATGGAAATTGAATTACTTAATTCATATGGAATATGATGGATATGAATGTTGGAATTATGAAAGAATTATTGAATTATAGATTATGTTTAAAATTCCATATACTTCTTAAATCCCCTAACAAGCATAGCTTGATGAGATATTATAAATGTTTGAATATTTACAATACCTCACATACAAATAAATAGGAGTAGATGGATACAACTGGAGAATGCAACAACCAAATTATTGATCAAGGGTATATATGTTTATGGAAAGTTTGTATTGTATTTCGATTTTTGTAATTTGGACATTTTATGTAATAAAGGGTTGTATGTGAACCACTAGATGGATCCTATTTTCAATAAATGAATTTATATTGATTAATTCAGTAGAAATATAGATTTTAAACAAAATATGTATATATGTAAGAGAGTAAAAGTGACATTCAAGTTTTTAGAAATGAATTTCAAAGAAAATGTTTTCGCTGTTTAAATTTTTAAAATTTTTACAAATGAGGCAGGCCATCTTTTGAAAATAAACATGAAAAAGTGTTTTAAAAACCTAGGTCGTCACATTATCGATATGGGGTAAAGGATATTTGTTCTTCATAGTGACCCCGTTAAGCATCCTAAACTTACAATGTCTCATCGACTTATTAATCTTCTTTATAAAGAGATTGACACTCTCCAAGGTGACATGCTAGATCTAATGAATCCTTTGTCTAACAACTCCTATAACTTCTCTTTCAACTCCTTCAATTCAGTTGGGGTCATTCTATATGGTAACTTGGAGATAGGTACGATGCCCTGTATCAAGTCAATGGAAAAATCTATCTCCTACTTAAGCGGTAGTCTTGGTAAATTGAGATAGTCATCTGTGAACTCCTAAACCACCTCCATTTCCTCCCACGTAGGCTTATCAATTTCTACCACCTCAACTTTGGCCAAGAAGGTTTGACATCCCTTAGTCATATGCTTAGCCACCTTTAAGGCTAAAATTATGCATGCCCCAATGTAATTTTGTCTCTCTCGAAAGGAGATTGCTCCCAATATGTTGAATACAACCTTTTTTCTTATGGCAATCCAACATTCCCCAATACAGGCTAACCAATCCATTCTTAAAATAACATCAAAGTCTGTCTTGTCTAGGATGACTTGTCAACATCCATTTGCTTGTTTTCTATCATGATGGGTACATTTCAAAGAAATTGTTATCTATACAAAGACTAATCCAGCAGAGTCAACACTTCCAAACAATTTTCTAAGTTCTGAACTAGATAATAATGTACTTTCCACCATAGCATTTGGAGCATGCACTTGCCTGAATGTGATGGAAAATACTCGCCCTTGGATTCGTGGAAGCTGTTGTGCTTGATTTTCATCCTCATTCTTCATTTTAGGCTAGTTCCTTGCCATATGCCCTTCCCCTCCATAGCTAAAGCATCTAAAGCCTAGTCCAAAACAAGATTTGCTCGATTGAAGCTTCTTAGATCATGGGCATGATTTCCACTTAGGCACCTTCCTTTATCAAATTGACATTTTCATGAGCCTCATCAATCTACCGAAATTTCTACCAATACTAACATTTTTCCCTTTTTCCTTTTCACATAGAAGAATGGCAAAGCCATCTTCTTGAATTGACCAAGTAAGTCTTCTTTCTTGGTTGTATTTTCTTCTAGCATTATGACTTTCCATCCAATGTTTCCTACAATTGTTTTAGCAATTGCTAGTCAAGTTGCCATACAAATTCTTGGATAGCATCACCCTCTACCACTCGTGTTGATGACTCTTAGAGGATATGGGAGGGTCTTGAAGTAGCATCTACATGTCTTCTAGGTGACAACTATTCCACTATAGAGATTCTATGAAAGTAGTTTCTCTAGCTACTCAAACTAGAACCCAAGGTTTCTAGTTCTATTGACTATTCATGACTTTCCATCCAGTAATTGGTTGTAAGTGATATAACTTGGGCCCTGATGCCAACTATAGTGACCTAGGTTTTTAAATCATGATTATCTTAAAAAATTATTTTCCAAGCAAGATTGATCCCTATTTTTAAAATATCAATTATAAAATCAAAACATTAAAATGATTTTTACTTGAAAAATATTTTCCAAAAACCCTAAATGTTTTCTCTTTGAAAATACTAGTCTTTTTCCAAAGGAGGCCCACATCTAAGCTGTTTAATATCTATCACAAGTTCAAATAACCTAATGGCCCAAGATGGATCAATCACAACCACATTACTAAAGTAATCGTCTATGTAAATAAGTGTCTTGGCATCTCATGCCATAATACATGGATAGTCTTTCCATGAAAAGAAACTATTTTTAAATTGGCAGATCCTCATGTTTTCACCTTAAGGCATAGCCTAGGTCCTCCTCTCCTTGGTCCTATGTGTGAAGAATTTGTATGTTTTATTTTAGGTTAAGTGTACACCATACATAATAGATAAACCTAGATCATGAACACAAAAACCAAAGCATCCAACATGTCCATGCTTTGAAATCATGTTTTTCAATGAAATAAATTCACATGACTATCTTACCTTAGTTGTTCCATGCTATGCATTTACAACCGTTCATAAGTATTCATATGTCATCAATTCATATAAATAGATAATGGCATTTCCATAAGTCATATAAGTTAAGACTATCAAAATCTCAATTAGTCAAAACGGTCATCAATTAAAGGTAAAGTATACTTGTTCTTAATTGTGACTCCATTCAACAATTACTAATCAAAACACAGCCTCAGTGATCCATCCTTCTTTTTAACAAACAATATTGGAGCTCCTCAGGGTGAAAAACATGGCGAATATACCCCTAGTCTTGTAACTCCTCTAGTTGAACCTTTTACTCCTTCAGTTCAGCTAGCATCATTCTATAGGGTGCCTTGGAGATGGTCACTGTTCTTAACATCAATTCAATAGTAAAGTCCATCTGTCTTTTTGGTGCCAATCCTAGCAATTCTCCTAGAAAAATGTCTTAGAAATTCCCAACTACATCAATTTCTTCTTTCTTTTACTCAACTTCTTATTGAAAAACTACACCATCCAAATAATCTTGACACCCTTTAGAGATTAGTTGTACAGCCTTCATGGTGAAATAACTGCTACTCCAACCATATTTGATCTCCCTCAATAAACATAAGATTCTCTACCTAGTTCTTGGAATATACCTCCTTCCAATAGCCAATCATTACTCCATAGTCAGCTAACCAATCCATGCCTAAGATGATATTAAAATCTACCACCTTTAAGAGGAGGTTGACACTATTCTCCTTACAGGCTATACTAACAAGTACATCTTACAAAAATTCTTGTGCCACAATTATATTTGCTCCAGGTACACTTACCTCTAGGTGAAACCCTAACTTTTGAATAGTACATTCCATGCATATAGCACCATTGTGGTCAATTTGTTTTCTATTGTAAATTTGATTGTCTTCATTGATCAATATTAATTGGCTAAAAATCTCTACATCTTTTGCGATGGCCATCTAAGGACCACATGAAAGTCCCACCTAACATACCTCAATCCTACGGTTAATTTATAGACTCATCAACAAAGATAGGGTAATCAACCCCATACAAATCAAGGAGGCAATGCTTACCAATGATGTAGTTGAAGTGCTACTTATGGAAAAGGACCTATTACAAGTTTGACTATAGGATCAATATAAGCATTCTCACATTGTCTCTACATTGGGTGTATGCAAATATTTGCTTATAAAATACTTGACATTACATATTATATTTTCATGGTAGGTAATAATTGTTTCTTTCATGTAGTTTCTTAAATGATGCAAAAAGCCTTTTTGAGGTCGAGGGTATACTTTATCAATTCCTTGACCCTAACATCATTTGTGGAGCTGAGGAGTAATGGCTAATAAAGAGCGGGGTTGATGATATTTTACCAGGGTTCTTTCGGTGCTCCAAGGGACAAGACTTAATAATTTCCTACAATAGTAGGTAAGTTTTAATTTTCTTATTTTCTTGCCAACTTATTCTATACTTAGAGATTGTCAACTTTAATTACAATTCATATGACTGTGCACATGAGCACACTTTCTTTTTTTATTCTTGTGAATCGCATGTCCATCCCAACTTCATAGAAATTATAAATAAGTAAGCTTTTATTCTTTTAATACATTATGTATAAATGAGTAATTTTTTATCCATATATAATGCAGCTGAAATTTAAATTTGTACCACATGGTTAATATGGCTTATGAGACTAAGAATGTGCATCCACTAAAATTCACTTGGAAGATTGTCAAGGTATAGAAAATAATTAATTACTCTATTTTATATCTAATTAAAATTACAATATTACAAATGATATTCATTGATCCTTTTTATTTTCGTTATTGCATAGTGCCCTAGACAATAGTTTGATTGGGACTATGGGTACTATATGTTGAGATACATAAAGACCTTAATATTTGATGGCCTTGGTGTCTCCCAATTAAGAAAGGTAAGGCACTTTTTACCTTTCATAATCTTATGTTTTTTCAAAATTTTTACGAATCTAGCTAAAAGAATGTGAACTAAATTAAATATGTTGTATTGCAGACTATTGTGCTTTCTAAATGGGCAAACAAGAAGACTTACAAAGTTAATGGGCTGAGTATGTAATGAGTTTCAATTGGAATAATTGGAGTAAAAACATGAATGTAAATTACAAAATAAAGTATTTTTTTTATTGAAATGCATGTGTTGTTTTAGTTTTCATTGATACACACACACACACACACACACACACACATATATATATTATAGGATGAATGAGTGGAAACTTGGAGTGTGGAAATAAATGAGTAAGTATAGATAAAGTAAATGTGGAGGTTGGTTTTCATTATTTACATTGAAGTATATAAATTTTATGGAAAAATGAATGAAGAAAACGTGGAGTGTGAAAGTAAATGGGACGTATATGGACTTGCAAATGAAGTGAATATGGATATTGCAGTGAATGTATTGTAATTTCTTTTGTCAAGTCTTTTCAAGATAGATGTGGATGGATGATGAATTTGGATGTTTGTATACCCAATGTGGAAGTAAATGTATGTTTCCTTTTTATGTGTATAAAGAATGTAAAAAAATTATAGCAAGTGGTAAATTGAATATAGAAATACAAGCAGGGATTGCAATGTTAAAAAGAGAAAAGAAAAGGAATTTTAAAAATTTTTACTAAATGACTTTAAAAGTCTTGAGTAAATGACTTTAAAAGTAACTTTTGAAGTCATTTCTTGAAAATGACTTCAAAAGTAATGAATTTTAAACTCATTTCATGCATGGCTTTAAAAATAATGGTTTAAAGTCATTACTTTTTACTTTGTTTTCAAGAAAGAAAAAAAAAATTTTAAGTTACTTTTAAAGTTGTTTCCTCAAGACTTTTAAAGTTGCTTAGTAAATGACTTTAAAATTAGTTTTGAAGTTATTTACTAAACAACTTTAAAAGCCCCTAGTTTTTCTTTTTTTACATTGCATTCACTACTTGTCATAAATTTTAAAGTCATTTATTGAACAATTTGAAAAGTGATGTCTTTTAAAGTCATTTTGTTTCCCAAACAACTTTACAATTCATCACTTTGAAAGTAATTTGGAAGATGATTTTAAAAGTTAGGTTTTAATGTCATTATTTTTCTAACTTCTTTTGTTACGATTTTTCAAGTCAACTCTATAGAAATCATTTTTCTAACCAAGTTCTATTTGTACTTTTAACCAACTTTAAAAGCCTCCTATGTAGACATATTTTGAAAATAACTGGGTAATGGATATATTATAGGAGTTCCATATGGTAAAGATTGTTTTATTTTACAAAAAAAAAAAAGGCTTAACATAGGAAGGCTAAAGAATGGCCTCTATCATTTTCTAGGTTTTATATGACTTAAACTCACAATAAACTTAAGAGGTAAATGGTATATTCTTCCATATAATTTTCTAATAGTTGACCAAGATAAAGAATAATGAGACCAACTATGAACTTATATTCACTAAAGAAAATTATGAATTTTTATATAATCCTCTCAAGGAAAGATTGGCTATAAACTCACATGGGTTATAAGTCTCTATAGATCTTCTTTAGGATTTCTAAGTTATACTTATTCTTCAACTTAAACTATACATCTGTGGCTATTGTGCAATAAATGTTCTAAGTTTAATTTTTTTATAGAAAACTTTAGAAAAAGATAAAATAATGAACTAATTGTATAAAAATCTAATAATAAGCCAAGTAAGACATCTTTTGCCTTGAAAATAGGTGTGATTTTCCTTAAAAATAGGTGGGAAGCCCACTAAAAAAATCTCCGCCAACAGGATCTTAGTTTGGTCTTCATTGCAATCTAACTTTAATAGGGTTTTTTATTGCTCCAACTTTAATAATGGCACCTAATGTTTAGTCTGAACTCTATGACTTCATGTTTGGCATGTGTAGGTCCACAATATATCTTGGATTCTAAATTTTATCTTTTAAGGGTAAAATTATCAAAATACCCTCTTTCTCAATTGTACCCTAGACCTGCAAAATTTAGAATTAATCCTAATTGGTGCTATTTAGAGAAATTTTAGGGGCTAAAACCTACTAAATATGGAGGTATATGTGTGACAACCTGGGTTTTTCCATGCATTTTTAAATGCAATATCTAATTCCTAAGGCGGGATGCATCCCTATTTGAAAACCATTTTATAAAAATAATGCAATGTAGCGGAAAATCTTTTGTTTTTAACTCATTTTGAAAACCTCAAGTGTCATTTGCTTTCACAACAACCAAAGTAGTTTTTGAAAAACTTCAGAAATCATAAATGTTTTCCCAGGTCTATCCAGTCACAGCTCACAACCCAATTGTAAATAAGTACAAATACATGTCCAAAGGGTAGAGTGTTTACTTACATATATAATTGTCTCCTTTTGATTTTTCTTGCTCATAGCACTAACATTTCCTGAGGCATCTTCTACTCGTGAATGGAGCTATCCTGAAAAATGATATATTTGGGTGTCTTCTGTCACGGGTGTATCCTGTCCTTAAGTGCTTACTTGTGTTGGAAAAATGTTAAGGATTGGGTGAGTATATACTATACTTAGTAGGAGTCTATCACTACTAGTTTTATAATGTATGCTACGTTTAAATCATATGCTCTTTAAAACATGTGCATGTTTGAACACTCATGTTCAATATTGATATTAAAAACCATTATCGAATTGGAATACTGACGACTTAAAGAATTGCATAATCCAAGACGAAAGTATCATATATATATATATATATCATAAACATAATGATATGCATAAGATGCTCAACTGAATCCAACTCATGGATATATGGTATGGTCGACCAACCTCATGTCATGCCATATGCAATGCAAGTAAATCCTCAAACCATAGGGTCCACTATGCCCACGACCTCGCCGGCGTGTGGTCCCCGAGTACCTAGGGACACAAGGTCATAGCCTCCACGGGGCATATGACACTTCGACCCAGTGTCGTGACACCAGTGGTAGCCCCCTGTACCACATGCAGTCGAAGCAGGGACATGCCCTTTTTGGGCATGGTACCCATTCCACGTAATAGTGGGAGAGGCTGGGAGGCCACCCCAGACCTCTCAGCATAGCGCCCACGAGCTTATTAGCCCAAATCATATACAATCAAACAAGCATAAACCTCTTTTTCAAAACTTGTCCTCTTTAGGTCCCTCACAACTGCCTGGCCCTCACAACTGCCTACCCAGCGTCTTTTGGGCACTCCAGCGTCTTTTGGTAACCCTCAAGGACATGCAATTTTTCAAAACTCATCAACCACAAATCATGCAATTTATGCAATTATTTGCAAAGCATGTCTATGCATAATGTATTTATCATATGCACGCTGAATAAAATTAAGTCATGCTAAATAAGTCATATAACTTATACTTAAAACATGCATTCTCAAAACAATAATGGCTCTTTTAAAAAGTCTAG
Source organism: Warburgia ugandensis (assembly GCA_035236585.1). Classification (NCBI taxonomy): domain Eukaryota; kingdom Viridiplantae; phylum Streptophyta; class Magnoliopsida; order Canellales; family Canellaceae; genus Warburgia; species Warburgia ugandensis. The sequence continues at coordinate 48,551,086 of CP141133.1, read as the reverse complement.
TAGCGATAGAGCACCTACCTCGAAGTCTCCTGGAGTCGCGTCCTTCATCACTCAACCCGACCCTGGGTCACATTTATAAACTCCTGGATATGAATGGATACAAGGAGTCCTTATCAATTGCAATTCATTTAGACATTAGATCGCTAGATATGCCTTTTAAGGTCTATGGTCCTTGCCTAATTCATTGTCAGGCTAGATCCTATGATATGGATCTACTATTCAATAGTTAAACTCTGTAAATTATTCTCTGATCCTAACTTTATAGTCTCATTAGGTCAGCGTGTCCCAGTTCCCAGGACACTTGTGCATCCTGGTTGAACCGCAACCGCCTCCCGTGCGTGCGCGCCCAAAGGCCGTGCCAGGGACCGCTTTTTGCACGCGCACATGCATGTTCAATCGACGGGCTATGATGCACGTCCTGGATGGAATCACACAGACGCACCTTTGGTGTAGCATGGCTCCTCTCAGCTCCTAGGGCACCCCGTGCATCCCGGTCGAGCCAGGACCCATGCCCCACGTCGTGCGCGCACTCAAAGGCTGCACTAGGGACAGTGTACGCACTGTCGTATGCCTGGACCTTGTCCCAGGCACACATGGAGCATGGCCTCCCTGGGACGCCTTGTTCGTACAGGGCCGACTGGAACCGGTTTCGTCTTCTCCGGCTGGAAAAATGGGATGGGAAAAGACCAGATCCGGCATGGATCTGGCCTAGGGGAAGTGGAACAGAGAGAAAGGGAAAGAGGGTCTTACCTGGGTAGCCAGGGATGCCCTCCTTCGGGTGGTGCGGCTCCCTCTTTCCTTCTAAAAACCCTTTGTCGTTGAAAATTGTGAAGAGGAAAAACCCCAATGTCAAGACCAGAAAAGAGAAGAGAGGGGAATGGGGAGACAAGTAAAAGAATGGCCGGCCTAACTCGGGCCTGGCCGTTGCTGGAAATCACACCGAAACTGGGTTTCCGATTTTTGCTGGAAACCCCAGTCCTAAATGACCAAAAAAATCGTGTTTTAGAGAGGGGGGAGATGGGGCTTTTTATAGTCTTGCTATGGCGATGCCGCCATTGGCGGTGGCAGATTTCTCTAGAAACTATGGTTTCTTGAGAAATATAGAGGAAGAAGATGATGCGGTTATCAAAATGGTCCCCTGCGTTTTTTGTCTTTTTCGTTTTTTTGTTTAAATTACAAAAATGCCCCTAATCTTTGAATGGCCGTAACTTCTTCATACGAACTCCGTTTTTGGCGTTCTTTTAAGCATTGGATTCCATTTTTTGAGTAGAATCTAATGGTACCAAGTTTCCTTACAAATTCCTTCATTTGCTATTTTAAATAAAGTAAAACATTCAACACAGTTTATTTCCTATAGAATGCCCAATTCAATAGCGTAAATTGCTCAGGGAATTACAATATGTATAATATTTCTATATATCAGTTTCCATGTATGATTATTTTTTTAAATAAATCTCAATCATTCATCAAGTTCAGCATACCATAAATAGGTACCCATGAGAAAGCAATACATTTGGATGATCCTAACTACTTGTTTTAGGTCTTTGGAAAAAATAATATAACTAAATGGTATGAAACATAAGCTAAAAGCATCCATTGGGCATGAAATCTAATATGTAGCCTACCTAAGCCACTTGAAAGTGATGAGTAGCTTAGATCTACAAAGCAAACATTCATACAGTCTTAAGCGTGGATTCCTGCCTAGATTCTCTCTATTTTATAGGTTCTTTTGAATCTAGAATTTCAATTAGGAATCCATTCTCAAGAGCCATGAAGAACTCCATGCCCTTTTTGTTGAATTTTTCTTTTTCTAGATGTAAGTCACTAATCACATTTGCTATGGCTTCCATAGGCTAGACCCTACTTTAATCCATACTTATTTAATTAAAAATTTTAACTATACATTTTTATTATTTTTAGCATAAAGGAAGTGGTTAGGATCAGCCAAATGCATTGATTTCTGAAGGGGTTACTTATTTTTGGTACGCTAAATATAATGAACTACTAAATCTAGAAGAAGAAAATTTTCATATTGCATAGGGAAAGGTGTGGATTTATTCACACACTCTTAAGGTTATTCTCTTGCCGAAACTTCTACAATAAGTACTTAGAATCAAGGTAACAGTTAACATTCAAGAGTGCATGAAGAATCGCTGCCCCTTCCCTTTATGCATGAAGAAACATTTTTATGGATGTAAGCCATTCATTACATTTCTTTTCTTGATCCAAGCCATTCATCGTGTTCCTAGCGCACCAAAAGTCAAGGCAAGCTTAGTCAAATACTGAAATTATTTTTCTTTGTGTATTGTATTTTTTTCTTAATGACTTTAGTCACACAGAACTACGCCACATTATTGATGTTAAAATATATATAACTATATTAAAGAGATGCTAGGAGACTGCTATCATTGTATACAATAATGCACCATATCGTACTTTAAGCGATTGTTTGGTTGGCAGCAAAAGGGCATAAATTGATTTGTATAGGAAAAGCAATTATTCATGAAAAGTATTTTATAGTTTGAAATTAATTTATCCTAAAGACACAAATTTTACACTTTAGAAAGATTTTTTGTTCTTTGGCATAGTTCAATTCCAAGCCTTTCCACATGTATACTTCTTTCTTAGTAGACATCAACTTCCATGCATTTCCTACCAACCAAACAACGTGTGAGCAAAAATAACCAAAATGCCTCTAAGGAGAAAGTGCACTTTGGGAGGGCATCTTGAGGATGATGACAACACTTCTCATACTGTGGCATTTCAATCTCTTTGTTAAAAAGGACCTCACTTTTTATGTGAAGTCCACTTTTGGATGATGATCCCTTCATTTGATTTCTGCTGTACTCAAATTAGATAATTCTAGCTTCTAAAGCATTGTACTTAATTTTTACCATAAAAATGAAAATTTCAGAAACTTTGTATAAGCAACTATCTAAATTCAATGGAAAAAAAAAGAAAAAAAGAAAAAAAAAATGAGGTTTTATGATGTTAGAGTTATCAAATCTCCGTGATTCTTTATTAACTGCTTTTGATAAAATACACTAACAATTAAGTTAAATGGGGCTATTGTCTTCTAAAAGGAAGTCTCACTTTGAGACATGATTAATGCACTACAGATTGTGAGAGTGGAACAACTTTTTTGTTGTTAAATCTTAACCATCAGAAAGATTAAATTATTGGACTTGGATCTGCGAATTAAAGATGGGAGCTAAGGAATTTTCGGTAAAATGATCGTATGAGTGAATACAACTACAGCGCGTGTAGGGTTCCAACCTGAATCTGATCCACACGTGCATTTACGAATTAAAACTATAACAATAAAGGAAAGAAGTCCAGGTTCTAAGTTACACGCTGAAAGACAGAGAACTCTACCCATGGGAAAACGGTATCAACGTTGATTTATGGGTAGTTACATGCTACCTGTCCGTACTTTCAGTTAGAAAATATGAGCATTGAGCAGGTAGAATTGGCAGTAGTGCTCACCTTTTTGAATGATCTAAGACATCTAGATTGTAGGTCAAGCCTATTGATGATGGGGAGTTAAAACTTTAAGACCCATTTAATAGTAGAGGAATGCTACATGAATGCTTTTTAGAGAACCTCCTGGTACCACTTCTAGTGGACCTCACCTTTGCAGAATCAACTCATTCAAGTCAATGCTCCAACCATAGAGCGTCCATTTAGCATTTCTCTTGATAGTTTTAGGTTCCTAGTCTAAGGCTTCTGAATGGGGCGTAAGAAAATCTGAAAGCGATGGCTTGGATTTGACAACGAACCCTCAACAAATTGAAGGCTCACGCCCAATATTACCTTATCGAATAAGTGGCATGGTTTCAATAAAATTAGTAGGGTGGCCTGCTTATAATTTTCAATTAAGCGCATGATTTGATTTTATATCCTGTAAAGGATCCTAAAATTGGCACAAATGCTGGACAAAACGTTGATCCAGCCGACCACCAATCGGCGATTGCGTGCCTAGCAGTGATTGGAGCCAGCCTCCCACCACAAAGCTGTAGAAAAGGAAAGCTCGACCCATCGGGGAGTGGGTGAGAAAAGCCCTTCGTGATCATCACGAATTAGCCCTCTACCTACCGCACCTCCACCAGATTCTGGTGCTCCGCGTTCTGGGCCCTTATACTTTGCATATATATGGAAGCACAGCTCATACTTTCCTCAACCCAAAATCAGCAGATCCCGTACCCCATACGTAAAGTTTCTATTTTCTCTGTCTCTCCATTGATCGGTTCAAAAAACGAAATGGGTAGCCTTGAAGCAGAGAGAACAGTAATGGGATATGCAGCAAGAGATGCTTCTGGGGTTCTGTCACCTTATACATACACACTGAGGTAAGACATTCAGGCGGCCCTTGTCTGCCGAACTGCAAGAGTAGAATATCCATGAATCTATGCACTTATCTATCTGTTTAAACCAGGAAAACAGGTCCAGAAGATGTGCTCATCAAGGTATTTTACTGTGGTATCTGCCATACTGACATCCACCAGACCAAGAATCACCTTGGCATGTCAAACTACCCCATGGTTCCAGGGTAACATAAACTTAACTTTGTTGCATCTGTATCTGTGTATTTTGTACGAAATGGATCATTTCTAATTTATTTGATATCTTTGGAAGGCATGAAGTTGTTGGTGAAGTTGTTGAATTGGGTTCAGATGTGACGAAATTCCGAGTTGGAGAGATGGTTGGAGTTGGGTGCATAGTGGGATGCTGCAGGTCATGTGGGCCTTGCAAGTCCAACATAGAGCAGTACTGCAACAAGAGGATTTGGTCATACAACGATGTATATTCTGATGGGAAACCTACTATGGGAGGGTTTGCCTCTGGCATGGTTGTTGATCAAAAGTAAGTAGAATTTTGGCTTCTTAATTTGTTAATTTATAATAGTAAAAGTGTCATTGTTTGTGTTACAGATTTGTGGTGAGAATCCCAGAAAAGTTGGCTCCTGTGCAAGTGGCTCCGCTATTGTGCGCGGGAGTGACTGTTTATAGCCCATTGAAGAATTTTGGGTTGATGACAAATGGGCTTAGAGCGGGCATATTGGGCCTAGGAGGCGTAGGTCATATGGGCGTGCAGATTGCCAAGGCGATGGGCCACCATGTGACGGTGATAAGCTCCACGGACAAGAAAAGAGAGGAAGCAATGGAGCATTTGAAGGCCGACACCTACTTAGTAAGTTCCGATGCAACCAAGTTGGCAGAGGCAGCTGATAGTCTCGATTATATACTAGATACCATCCCCGCTCACCATCCACTGGAGCCTTACCTTTCCCTGTTGAAAGTGGATGGCAAGTTGGTGATCATGGGCGTGATTTCCACTCCCTTGCAATTCATCAGCCCCATGATCATGCTAGGTATGTTACATAATCTCATCCCTCATGTCGCATCGTAGTTGCTTTACTCGCATGCCCTCTAAAGCAGAAACTATAACTGGAGTCCTTGAATTAGTGATCCAGACGTGTGGGTGTGTAGATCACGTCCTAGGTAGGTCATACTTCAAATTTTCATTACACGGTCAATTTAACTTTTCTACCCCGTTGGCTGACCTTCTGCTGCCGTTGGATATGAGCTTTCTGGGACTCCATTTCACATTTTAATAGTGATTGGGACCATCTAATGAGTAATGTGCATGGCCTAAGATGTGGTGGAGTTTGCATCACCATACATTTGGGCCTTGCGATATTTATCATCTAAAAGCTATTACAATGACATATTATAACATTTGAGGATTAGGTGTCCAGAAAATGTTATTTAAAATCTTCTTGGCATAATGCTTAATCTTCTTTAAAGCATTGTGAAGGGGCCACTTATATTGAAGTTCGGATAGGCCTCTCGTAAGGAGATCGCACTCACCATATTAAGGCCTTCAAATATCAGATCACGTTCGTTATGTTTCCATCTGAATTTCACATGATCAATGATCACCCCAACTCTGTCAAGTCTCCAGTAGGCAGCAAATCGTATTCCTTGCGGCTAGGCTTGCATTTCTTTAAGAACACTTCAGTTGATACCAAATCCTAGAGCAGTTTATTGGTGTATTCTCTCTGCATTTTCCATTTTCACCTTTCAAATGTAAGAAATGCTCATTTCACTTACCATTACCATAACTATTATATCCTGTCTTTTCACATCTCTTCCTGCTTTCCTCTTCACCTTGTTTCTTTTCACATAGCTTTCGTCTTGTTCCTAGAGCAGTTTATTGGTGTACTCTCTACATTTTCACTTTTCAAATGATAGAAATACACTTTCACTTATCTTTAACCTAACTATTATATTATTGTCTTTTAACATCTCTCCTGCTTTCCTCTTCCCCTTCACCTTGTTTCTTTCCATTTAGCTTCCTTCTTGTGTCTTAAGTGGACGTATTCTTTTTTCTAGTTTTCTCTTACTAAAGGAAATGTGCTTCCAGTCACTCTATCACAGCACATTCACACCATTAGGCTGTAGGAGAAAGTGACTTCGTACCATATCTCTTATTAAAAATTCTTCATTTTGACGTCCATTACGAAAGATATTAACCTTCAAAGGGTTGGTGCAGTCAACCAATTCTGGCATGTCATTTCGAACTAGGCTACCATAACGACAAGCTTTCTAATTCTCAATAATGCCACAACTATTATTCTTCTTAAAGAAAAAGTTTAAGGGCCACCACCAGATACAGTTGTGTATATAATTTGGTTTCAAGTGTAGGTAATGGGTCCTCGTCATAGTTTAAAAACTCTTAAAACACGAGTAGAAAGGCAGGCATGGCGAGTCAACTAGAAGTCACTGGTTGTTACTCAAAAGCACACTTGAGAGATTTAAGCTAAAATATTACATATATGTACTTGTATTTACCTTTTTTAATACGTACGTACATATAAGCTTTAGTGAAGTTGCTTAGGATGTGGTGTTTCTATTTGAGATGTTATGAGTAAATTATAGCCCAAATTGGATTTTTTTATTTATTTATTTAATCCTCCTGATTCTACAACGAGTCAACTCAATATTGAGTAGGTTTGTTACCCAAGTCAAGTAACTCCAATCAATTTTTTGAGTCAACTCACGAGTTTTAGTACTATGGTCCTCATTTCTTAAGGTATGCGGGGGCAATTGAAGAAGATCACATCTAATGGTGTTTGGGGACCATTACTCAAGACAGAACCAACCATGGGTTTAATCTGGTCTTGACTTGCCCCAATGGAAATCAACCAATAAAGATTTCAGGTTTTTGGTATGTCAGGTGGAATGCAATATGATTGATTTCACTTTAATGTGAATTCAATAGTGCATTTATAGAGTGAAAACCGTATGGAATCACAAGAGAATTAAATTCCAAGTTGACTAACAACCCCTGACATTGTTTCATGTTTTTTGTTAATTATGACAGGAAGGAAGAGTATTACAGGGAGTTTTATAGGAAGCATAGATGAAACACAAGAAATGTTAGAGTTCTGTGAAAAGAAGGAATTGACTTCGATGATTGAGGTGGTGAAGATGGATTATGTGAACACTGCTTTGGAAAGACTAGAGAAGAATGACGTCAGATATAGATTTGTGGTGGATGTGGGCTCTAGCAACCTTCCCCTTTAAAATATAGTAATCCAACTGCCATTTTGTGGCATGCTCAGTGTATCTTGTTTGCATGCATGCACGCTTTTCATATAGTTCATGCCTTTGTTTTGGTGGTTAACATGCCATCATTATAAAAGAACAATAAAATTATGTGTGTCATTTATGATTTGTCTTCTTTTTTTCCTTGTGCTGCTGAGCGGGGCAAGTAGGAGGTGATCACCATAATTTCATCTACACAAATCCTTTTTCAAAAGATAAAAACATTTTTGAATGGTTCTCATCTACCAAAAGTTATCAGTAAGGGGTAGCGTGTACTGTATCAGACGCTCATGAGCATCTACTCTAACAGAGACTGCAAAAATAATGTTCTGTAGCACGCATACGTAAAGAATTATTGATGCTATTCAAGATGCTTTTTGCTTGTCAACTAAAAGTAGCCAACACTACTACTTCTGAGCCTGTATGTATCCCTTGCCACTATAGGCCTTAAAACCTATAAAAATATGACAGCAAGATTGTATAACCTGGTAGCGCTGTCTTCCCTAAATTTTAATTGAGCAATGATATTTAAAATTGAAGCAGATAAGCTTTTTACCTGTTTCATTTAATAGTTTTATAGTATTACATATACACGTAGTTGCTACTCTATTAAGGATGTAATCCCTATAATTTATACAGATCTAGTTCGTATGGAAGGGATACAATCCAATAATATTTGTACAAATCAAATATGTGGGTGTATCTTAGCAGATCTCTCTAACATCTCCCATCAAACTAAAGATGTTGATCATGGTAGTAACTGATGTATGGAACCTAGAAAATGGAAATGTGGATCTGGATCTGGATGAGATTTTGTAAATAGATAAGAAATTTGATCAATGGGGGAGAGTGATGGTGTCATTTTGATAATGGTGCAATGTGTTTTATACACTCATGAAAGACTACATTATGAGCTATGTGAATGATACTTTTGTTATCATAGTATAGATGAGTGGGCTGAGATTATAGGATGCCAAAATCATAGAGTAAGCAACAGAGCTCGAGGATCTCACAAGTAGTATCAACAGGAATCTGATATTCTGATTTGGTACTAGATGTAGACACTATATATTACTTCTTACTTTTTCAAGAGATTAAAGTGTCTCCTAGAAAAAGAAGATATCCAGTAGTGGATTTACAGTTGGTGACATTGTCTCCCCAATCAACATTAGAACATAAGGAAGAATTAAAGTCAATGAAGAGGAGAAAAGAAGACTTCGATGAAGGGTCCATGAAGATAGCAAATAATTCGTAACATAGTAGCATAGTGATCAGTGGGTAGAGCAAACATAAATTGGAATACTATATGAACAACATGAGCAATGTCTGACTAAGTGATAGTAAGATATGTAAGCATCTTGACTAGTTTGATGATAAAGTGTTAGATTTGAAAGAGGTTTACCGTCAGAATGTTGTAGCTTGACATTAACAACAAGTAGAGTATCTCATATTTTGTGATCCGAGAAATGTAGAAGACTAAGAATCTTTGAAGCATATTTAACTTGGGAAAGAAAATAGCCATATTGACTGCGTTGAACTTTGATGCCAAGAAAGTAGCTGAGAAAGCTCAAGTCTTTTATTCTAAAAGTGTGAGAAAGAAAAGATTTGGTTACACTAATTGCATCAACATTGTTCCCATTAATGATTTTATCATCAACATAGAGGAGAAGAAAAACATCTCCATGTTTTCTTCGATAAATGAACAAGGTAGAGTCACTATCACTCTGATGAAAGCCAAAGTGAGTAATGGTAGAGGAGAATTTCTCGAACCATAATCAACATGCTTGTTTTATCCATAAAGAGCGTGACTAAGGTGATAGACTTGTCAGCGTTTACGAGGAATACCAGAAGGTGGCACCATATAGACTTCCACATGAAGATCCCCATGAAGAAAAGCATTCTTAACATCCATTTGATGAAGTGTCCAGGAATGAATGAAAGTGATGGCATTGGGGATGTGAACAATGGCCATATAGTCAACAATGGAAAACCAAACATCATTATGAGTCATATCTAATGGATCGATAGTTTTAATAGAACTATGAGAGAAATGGAAACTATGTTGTTTGCTAAACATACAATGTTCACAATGAAGATTTGAAACTTTGGTTACAGTACCTAAAGATCCATTAAAAATTAGCTTATTAAGATAAGATAAAGAAGGATGGCCTAAATAATCAAGCCATAATTCAAGGCAAGTGGAAGTAGTAATGTGGGATATAATGGGTAAATGAAGGGAATTAAGACATTAAAGGTGACCACTCTTAATCCCTGTTGCACAAATATGTTCGGTCCATGGATCTTGTACAACACATTGATTATTACTGCAGATGACACGATTTTCTTGATCACATAATTAATTGATAGATATCAAGTTTATGGTAAGATGAGAAACGAGCAAAACATTGTGTAATGTCAAGTTACTAGTTTTGATTATTCCTGTGTGGGTGATAGATAATGGTGTATTGTTGACAGTGTGAGCGGATATATGGTTATTTAAGGGGAAAAGGTATTAAAATTCATGTGGGGTGTAAGCCACATGATTTGACGATCTTGAGTCCAAAAACCAAGTAGAATTACGAGACATACTTGACGGGATAGAAATAGAAGCTAGAAAGGCCATTATTGGATATAATCTTACTAAAAAGGTCGTGAAAAACTTCATGGACCTCAGAGAGGGAGACACCTGAAGAAGATGCAAATGGTGCATGTGGTGGACTAATAACTACAGTAGCAAGAGAGGGGCCTTCCTTGTTGCAACTCTGAAAGTGTAAGCAATCATTTTTCCAATGACTCCCCTTACAATAGTAAGTGTAGAATGGATTCTTGCCACTGGTAAGTGATTTAGATGGTTGAGAATGTTGAACAGCTATAAGTATGACATTAGCTAAAGACTGAGAAAGAAGAACTTTACTCATTTGTTCTATAGTAAGTTCTAGAAGAATGCTTTGAACTATGGGTAGAGGAGACTGATGAAGGATGAAACTGAACAATGCCTCAAACTCATGAATGAGTGCTATGAGCAATTGAAAGAGATGAGATCATTTGGGAAGCTATTAGTATTCCTTGTGAGAATGAGTCCATGCCGGTTTAGTAAGTAATATTTGGTCTCATAGTACTTACATTTGCACATGAAATTCAGAGATGTACTGCCCAAGTTGTTGTCGCAAATGATGAATTTTTAGATCTAATTGATAGTGTTTGGCAATGTTAGTCTAAAGATAAGTGGATTTAAGACATTGACATGCTTCTTTAGCAAGATAAAAGTCAATAATCATCATAGCAATTGAACAAGTGCAGTTGAGATCATTTAAGGCAATGATATAGTGATTTTTTGTTCTCACTCTTTAATTTTCTTTGCATCTTTCTATCATGAGGACTCCCCTGTAATAATTATCTAGAGTCCTTTACTTTTAAAGATGGACGTCATTGCTTTTGCTTAGTAGAGTCAATTATTATCATCTAATTCAATATTAATATATTTAAGCTCAAAAGTGTATGAACTCACGATGACAAAAGGTGAAAATATTGTTGAAATTGTCAAAGTGGATAAAGATGATTATCACAATGCAAATAAGCCGAAATAGGGGGCACCAATAACAAAAATAGGGTAATTAGAAAGAGCAGGGGGTGCCAAAAGTACAATTCAAGATTGGCAGATAAACATACCTAATATAAATTGTTTGTAAGTCAACCCTAATCTACCAACCGAAATAATAGTGGCACTAGGTGATGATGGCGGGGACTCTGACAACAAGAAAGGTGAAGAAGAAAATAGTCCTTGGCATAAAATCAAAGGACATCGGAAGAGAAGATAGAAGTCTCTGATGAGGAAACTGAAAAGAGACTTTGGCAAGGAACTTCGATCTGTCGGCAATAGAAGTGGCTAGGCAAGGGTGAAATCAACAAGATACTAGAAGAGGATGCTGGATTTAGCAAAAGCAATGATGCCAATCAATAGGTTTGCAATGAATCGAAAATTTTAAAAATCTCAGCAATTCTATTTTTCGATGGTTGGAGTGGGTTTCAACGCTAGTTGCTTCTATCATTTACAAATGAGGATTGTCTTCAAATAGTGAGATGATAGGGGTTTGATCGAAGTTAGTAGCCACTGTTGATACCAATCATACAAGGGGAAATTGGTGCCTTCTTGAAAGGAGACTAGTGTCACCGATGAAGGATTTGTTGACAAGTGGTTTGATTTATGACGAGATCTATTGCCAAATGGTCCACTTTGTAAATACCATCACTAGAGAAAAATGAAAATGCTTGCTGATGAAGGATCTAGCACAAGGGAAAAATCTGATTCTTGGAGTGCATTCCTCTAGCAACAGTGATTGCCTCAGATCCTTTTGTGTTTTGGCTTTAATACCATGTGAAATTGAAGTAGATAAGTTTTTTCTCTTGTTTCATTCAATAGTTTTACAGTATTATATATACATGTAGTTGCTAATGTATGAGGGATGTAATCCTTGTAATTGATATGGATCTAGCTAATATGAAGGGGATATAATCCCTATAATATCTATATAAATCTGATCTAGGGGGAATATCTCTACAAACCTCTCTAACATTATAGAAGCATATGGAGATCTTTTTTTTTTTTGGATATAAGCCATTCATCGTATTCACACCATGTTGTTTAGGCTACATAACAAAAATCATCATAGTTGAATGACTATCAATACTATTGTTTTACCTTTTTCTTAGTTGCAAGAAACAATTGTCATGATTTCCAACCAAACGAAAATATATGCTAAGAGTATTGAACCAATGTTATTTTTACCATGCAGGTAATCTAAGAGAGGTTAATGACATGAATGGATTAGATCTTTCTCACATAGCACCTATCCCATGAAAAAATGGCCCTTTTCCTTGTGCATCACCACAAACATTAGTATCCACGGATAAGAAAAATACCTAATGATGATTTTGTTCCCTATTCAGTATGCTAAGTGAGCTAAAATTAGCAAAATGGACTCATACTAACTTTCCTATTGTAGAGATATGGAAGTAACTTAGACAGCTTCCAGATGAAAGGAACAATATTTATGCACATGGAGTGTATTGGCGAGTTGATTCAAGTTGTCATTTTTGCTATCCATAGAGTTGACATTGAGAATTAAGAATTTTGAAAAGAATGGGTGGGAAGCTGGCATTGGGATTTAAAAATTGGCTAGCAATTTCCCTAATATGCTAGAAATACACGAATATGAAATGAAAAGTACACTCTAATCCCTCAAACTATTTACTTATAATGCTTTAATATTTAAAATTCCTAGTAAAATAGGTTAAAGTTCCAAAAAAATTAATTTACTAAAACTATTAGACTAGCTTTAAGGGGGTTTATTTAACTATGTTTCCTAGGCATTTCTAAGATATCATGTCATATTTCAAATGTGTAGCTTATTTAACAATGATATATTGAGCATATGTGAGATATCATGTTTATTTAACTGTGATATCTTGGGCATATGTTAGATATCAGGTTTATTTAACTATGATATCTTAGACATATGTCAGATGTCATATTTATTTAACATTATCACAATTGATATGTTTTTTGTTATTAAAGATATGCCAACCCATCTTTATATGTAAATTTTGATTATTTTTAGGGACAGAAAAATCAACTTCAAAACATGTTTTTTTAGAGAGAAGAAATGGGTACTTTCATGATAAGTGATTTAAGCTTATACCCACAAATTATCCTATATTTCTTGTGAGGAATCAGACAAAAGGGTTGGAAATCAAAGACTCATGCAGCATCTCTATTTGTTGCACATTGTAAGTATAACTAGGCCCACCAAAAATCAAGAAGCAATTTGGAAGGGATGATAATAACCCACTATTTTAATCCATGCACATTGCTTTAGTATCAATCAAGCTGGGTATAAAAAGATCATCTCTGAAATGAATTTAGCAATTGATATTTGTAGTGAAAAATACAGTTTTATAGGTGATAGAAATGTCCACCTTTGTGATTTTTATTACGAACAAATGTTGATAGTCAAAGAACTTAGAAGAATAGATGAGATCAACCAAAGGTGAGACCTTCATGTGAAAGTGGGGAAGCAGGAGAAGGCATTCTCTTGTTGTAAGCTATAGTGTACATGGATATCAAACGTAAAAATCTAGATCATTTGACAACACTACACAAGTTGATTGAGTCTTGTAATTGTGTGGGGTAGACAAATATAATATGTTATAGTCTCCTTCAGTCTATCTACTTCATTTTATTTGATCAAAAGTCACTTTCCATGTTGCTCAAACACAAAAGGCAGAAGTCTAGTTTTTACATACAAGTATCAATTTGGAATGGATGATAGGGACCCACCAATTTGATTCACGAGCATTGATATGGTGACAATCAAGTTGGGTGTCAAAAGATCATCTCTGAAATGAATTTGGTGGTTAGTATTTGTATAGTAAGTTTATAGAAGGTGAGCCTTGGCGCAACGATAGAGTTGTCATCGTGTGACCTTGTGGTCATGAGTTCAAGACATAGAAATAGCCTCTTGCAAAATGCAAGGTAAAAATACATACTATTGACCCTTGTGGTCCACTCCTTCCTCAAACCCCGCATACACGGGAGCTTCATGCACCGAGGCTGCCCTTTTTATTTGTATAGTAATTTTATCAAGAGATCAATATGCATATCTGAGATTCACCATTAGGAGACACTTGGAGTAGTCTACTAGTGTGATTTCGAAACAATTTGGACCATTCATGTAGAGGCCTACTACAAATGCATGTGCTAAGGATGATTGTTAATATCATTAGAGAAAATATGACGATAACAAATGAGTGCATTATTTTTAATGATGAAAAATGGAGTTAAAGCACTGATCCTCTAGAAAGCAAAAGCCTTCTAGTGCAAGGAGGGCCTCTCCCATAGTAGGTCAATAGTTCGAGATGGTCATGAGTGTGCCTGCTCAAGTGGACCACTAATAGATTCAGCCATAGGTGTCCGACTAGCCAAAGCTGATGGGAATGGTCATGTCATTAGCTTCTTAGTGAAGCCAATGGTCATGCAATTGGCCCTCATCTAATTCCTTGATTGATTGCACCTAATTTGGCTAATTGTGGCAAATTCAAATCATTATAAGTCTTGCATGGGGATGTGTATATGTATAGGAGATGGTTGATCCTATGGCCAATCAAGAGGCCTTAACACATGGTTTTGGTGCCACTAATTTTCATGGAAGAAGTATTGGCTAAATGGATTAACGGCTGTGATCATTTGAGATGCCCAGCCTATTTAAGATCAAAGGATTTATGTCAATGTGGCAAGTAAAGGATTTTTGTGCAAGTGAATACCCTCATTATTACATTCTAATTAGTTGATACAAATTTTTTTATTAAAATATCATATCTCAAATATGACAAAAAATATCACAGAACATATCTTATATATCCCAGATATCACAGAAGATATGACACATATCTTAGATATCATAGAAAATATCATAGAAGATACGGTAACAAAAATGCCCAAAATACGTAGTTAAATAAACCCACCGTAGTACTTCTATTAACTTTTGGTCTGCATATCTAATGGTTGGCCCATAAGAAACAATTTATCTATAAAACCAAATTATTTTTCTAGAAGTTTAGAGACTAAAATGTCATAAGTGAATAGTTTAAGACGCTAAAGTGCAATTTTTTTTGAAACTTTAAGAACTAAAGTATAGTTAGTGATAATATGAGGGTGTTTTTTAAATTGATTCTAACAACAAAAAGAACATTGAAATTGGAGTTCAAATGGAGGAGATATGATGATTTATAATATGAGAGTATTTTTGAAAAAGCAAGATGAAATAGATCTCATGGTCTGTTCCGTCAAGCCCGACACACTCACAAGGAAAAACCCAACAAAGAGGAGGAAGGAGAAAAGGGGAAAAGAAAAAACCTGCACATTAGAGAAGCCCTTGATGGTGACGAGAAGAGAAAGAGAGATTCTTGGGTTTACTGGAGTTGCAGTAGTCACCAGAGAAGATGACGGCTTGGATTGATGATCCGAGCCAATCACTCCACTCTTCACAATAAGGTGAACTAGAACCCCCAGTTTAATGGGAGATCCGAGCTGTTCTTGTTAATCAATCGGAGAAGGGACTAACACTTGACATGATTAGATGATTTCACTGCAAAACAGTGATCAATTCGCACATCTAAAAGAGAACAGCATGAAAACACTCCTAAGAGGTAAGATCTATATAACCATGTTCTTTATTTGAGGTATTTTGCTAAATTCCTACAATTTCATCCTAGATCTAGGTTTAATGGATGATCCAACCGTTGATATTCTAATCAATGATTAGAAATGGAAAAATACTTACCTTATGTAGATTGAATCAGGCAGACATCAACCATCCAAGCCTAAGATTGATCAAACAATTCTGACTGTCTGATCAGATATAGTGAAATGTTAAGTTAGGCTGTAGTATCAATGATTAGATGTTGCCATTGCATTCCTAAACCCCAAATTAACATAGCATGATCTAAATTTCACCAATCCATTGATTGAAAATCTCTAACAACATGCTAAGATCAAGATCTGACCACTTTCAGCCATCGAATCATCGATCTAGAGAATGAATAGTAGATCAAAGGGTGATCTAACATTATTCCTCACATTTGATCAATGATCAGGTGTTGGTGAATGAATGATTAGAACTATAATGGCCTTACATGATCCATGATGCAGAAAGTAGACCAACAGCCTAAGTGACTGAGATCATATAATTTGGTATGAAATATAAACTATGGGATTATGTTTAGATGAATAATTTAATATACAAATGGCAAGGGACACTCAGACATGAAGTCACCAATTATGATGTAAATGCAACTTAAAAAGAGTGTTAAAAGAAAATTTTATGCACTATCTAGATTTAAGCATAATTTAGATGCTTATTGATTATGTTGATGTGGGGATTTGGATGTTGGATGTGCTACATAGTTTCAGGTGCAGTTTGACCAAATTGAAGTTAAGTTTAAAGCTAAACCTAAAAGAGAAGAACTTTTGGAAATTCACCTAGGAGGCTGGTAGTTTTAACTTTGATATGCTCTTGTGAAACATGAAAACTATTAATGACTATTCTATCATATTTGAAAATAGTTAAAAATAACATTTTTGGAGATTTTTGATTTATATAGTAAGTATATTTGTATTTCATGCAATTTATCACTTTGGAATACTATGTTGATTTTTTTATTAAATTGAAAATTTGTACATGAAAATTTATGATTTATGAAATGAGAGGAGTGAGGAATCCTCATACTCAACCCTTGTGAGGGTTACTTTTACATGGTTATATCATACCATGATATTGATTTGCATTATTTCACTAGTGCATGGAATTCTATGGTTTTGTATGTTATAATGGCATGTAATGATGCCCAGTATTATTATGTTATGGAGGGCATATGGTGGCCCCATGGGCGTTGTGTTAGGAGGGTTGAGGACTAATCATACCCTCCGAAACTTTATATATATGATACCTTGCTACAAAAGGCCGAATTTAGGTTGATGACATCATGGGTAGGTCATGGCCTTGTGTACCGTGTTTCTCATGTGCACGGTGCAGGGAGTCTATCCATCTTGGCATCTGTGTGATAGCTACGGACTTGATTGGGTCTTGTCCCATACAAAGGGTTTATTATTTTGAGATTCATATGTATATAGCACGATAGCACAAGTGCATGATAGCCTAGGATTTCAGTCTATAATGAGTACTCATGACCAATGGAAAATAGTAGGATTACGTGTGTTTCTACACTCACGAGACCTCAAGGGGGTTCATATGGTATTATCCATACATGTATATTTATTGAGATACATTAATCACATTTAAGTATTTCATGGTTTAAATGCATTTCATCTATTGATTTTCTATGATGATTCACTATTTAGTTTGGATGAGTATATTTATAAGATGATGCATGACATTAGTTGTGGTGATCTTTCAAATCTTGTAAAATACCTCGCAAAGGTTACTATTGTCTTTGAAAATAATATGCATGGATTTTGAAGCTGATAATTTGAATTGGTTTCACATGGCATTGATTTGTAAAGCCTGAATGAGATTTCAGAGTTTTACTATGCTACACATTTTGCATCATATTTTACTCAACTACACAACATGTGATTATGTATCTTTTTTGGATTTGAAAATGCATAAACTTCATATTTTGATCATGAAACTATCTACACACGCTGAAACTATCTACACACGCACAAGCTTGCTAAGACATAGTAAATTGTTTACAATGTTTTAAGTTTGAAGAAATGAGACACAGGAGCAGAAGATTGTGATAGGGATCTAAAGATAAGAGCATGAAAGGTATAACAAATAGGTTTGCAATGTAATTGATGTTCTTGTGAATTGACATAATATTTAACTTAATATGACTTTGCTTTATTTATATGTGGGCATGTAAATTAGACTTATGATGATATCGCGGTGATTGGAGTGGTCTTGGGGATGTTGGTTCAATTCTTAGCCTTTTGATACTTCAAAATATTTCTTTCTATTTAAATGTGAATAGACGTGCATGCATGGATGTATTTTGCATGGAGTCTAAGTCTCCTTTGTTATTTCATAGAATTTTGCATTGGACAATCTTGTAGTAAGCTAACAAAAGTCCTCATTCCCATCCAAAAACCATGGTATTTTAGCTAAATTTTTGTAATTGAATGAAACTTGTTAAATTTATATGCTTAGTTTAAAATTTCATAAAAAAATTTAGTCTTTTATTATGTAACTGTAAGCTTAATGTTAACAATGTTTTTAATGCATATGCATGAAATGATAAGAATGGTTTGGAATTAGAGGAAAGTAGCATGAAATTCAGTATCAATATGTTTTCTAAAAATATCTTTAAAAATAAGATTATTCATAAATCCAATATTAGCATAATGTAAATAACAAGGAAAAACCTGTCAGAAATAGCAATTAGAAGAATCAAAGTTCAAAGACTAGTTCCATTTGCATAAACCAATTCGGTTTATGCAAAAATCTAGGATTAAAATATGCATAAAATTTAGCTTATTGACATGAGTATCTTACAAACTTGATTTGTAAATAAATCTCAAGTCATGGATGTAAAAATCTCAAGAAAATATATTCATAAATGAAGAACTAAACATGGATGAAACATAAATGATGCTAGGCATGAAAACAGCTTGAGCCAACATGATTATCTCAACATAGTTTTGCTAAAATTTTAGAATAACTCTAGATTAGCAAAAGCCATGCCCCCTACCTAGTTTTCTCTCCTTCTCTTTCTCTTCCCTTATTCCTCTTTTCTCTTTTCCTTCTTTCCACCATGCATTTTCTCCTTCTTTCTCCTTGGACATCTTGCCTCCAAAATACCTCTAGGCAGGGATGTCCTAGGTTTATATTGTTTTACTCTATTACTTCCCTACTTATTATATGATTTTTGTTCTAATTGGGTTACTTCATCTCCCTAATACTTTATTAATTTTCTAGGTTCATGTTATCTAGTCAAAGGTCAACTCTTTGCGTTAGGAGTCCTACATCTACTAGTTATCCCTGACATTTTCTACCATGTGGGTTGGGCAGCCGTATTTCAAGCTAAATTTTTGGAGAAAACTATCCCATATTGACCCAAGATTTCTAATCCAAATGGGATTCATACCTTGGGCCTCTCAACAACCATTTTCACCCATACACTTTCCTTGTTTTAAGCTCTCCCATAGCTCCTAAATTGTAGGTATTTTCCCACCCTCTTAAACACATGGCACCTCACCTATGGCAGCCATCCAAATGATACCATTTAAATCCTTTGAATCATAATGCCTCCTTGCTATTTTGGAGTGTATGCCATGCTTCCCCCCCCCCCCCCTCTCTCTCTCTCTCTCTTGGGAAAATTATCCTAGCCATCTATAATGACTCCAATTTTGTAATATTAAAATCCCAAGTTAGTAATGAAAAGTTCAATTTTTGAAGATAAGGGCATTTTGGTCATTTCACTATTCACCTTAATTGAACCCAAAAATTTGGTCCTGAAAATGGCACCATTAGGTGCGTCTTGAAAATAGGAATCCAACAAGACCAAAATCACCTAAAACGGAGTTAAAATGAGCAAGTTATGGCCCTTTGAAGTTCATGGGCAAAGATGTAATTTTTATTAAAAAATGGATTTAGCCTGCAAAACACAGGGGCCCGTTTTGATACGGGCACCCTTCATCTTCAACCTCCTAGAGGGTTCTAGAATGGGGGTGATTGGCGAAGAAATCACCGCCATTCAAGGGCAGTGAGAGCCCCCTCCAGAACCCTCTTATAGCTCTATAAATAGAGCTCTTGGGCACCTCTAATGGCAGCCCAAAAGCTTGAAGAAAACCCATTGTGGAGGAGTAACCTAGAGGGAAAATGAGGAGAAAATCCCAGCAATGAACCAGGTATGCCCAAGATCTCTCAAAACCCGTCTTCACAGTAGTCCTAGGATCAATTCCCCTAGGTTTTTGCATGAAAAATCATGCAAAATGGAGCCTTGGAGAGCCACCAAGGACCTAGGGACGTTCCCTGGGCCGCACTGGTTTGACAGGGTCGAACCAGGGTGTCCTGAGGATGCCCCGGTCCCCCATACAAACGAAATGTTCCAGTCGGAACGTAACACGTCGATCCCATTTGGAAAAAACCAAACAGGTGCGTCTGGGGACGCGCCCGCAAAAGAGAGAGACGGGTGGAAAACCCGGAGTGTCTATAGACGAGCCCACTGAGGTGCACGCTGCAGACGCGCAACGTGCTAGCAAGCCAGGATTTTTCCGTTCCTTTAGAAAAGGCGGGCGCATGCTGCTGACGCGCAGTGCTCTAGCATTCTGCCTTTTCACTCTTAAGGCCTTTATGTACGTGTGACACTAAAACACTTATAACATGAGATCTAGAGCTCCGATTGAGGTGCCGCAAAAGGCATTGTGTCCGTGTCGACGACATGGACACACTCAAACTATAAAATCCCTGATCAAGGCCCAATCAAAGGTGGGCATGAACCTTAGAATAGGATGGTGGCGCGTGGCCGCTAGACCTTTGGAAAACTGAGGATACCAAGGCCCAATTAGGACCTTAGGACACCCATAGGCATACGGATGGACCCCTAATGCCTAAGTAATAAGACCAACTACTCTAAAACCCATAAAAGATAGGCCAAACTAACCTAGATTCCCCAAACCATGTTTAGGAGCGTACGAGGACAAAGGGGTTAGTGCAACCTAGCCAGGTAGGTGCTCTATCACTACTAGATTCTTTTAAAAGAACTATTATTGTTTTGAGAACACATGTTTTAAGTATATGACTTGTTTAGCATGACTTAATTCGACACGCATGTGATAAATGCTTTATGCATAGACATGTTTTGTAAATAATTGCATATACATTATGCATAGATATTTTTTGCAAACTATTGCATACATTGCATGATTTGTGAGCATTAAGTTCTTGCAAAAATTGCATGTCCTTCAGGGTTACCAAAAGACGCTAGAGTGTCGAGGGCCAGGTAGTTGTGAGAGACCCAAAGAGGACAGGTTTTGAAAAAGAGATTTTTCGCTTGTTTGATCTTATGTGATTTGGGCTAGTAAGCTCATGGGTACTATGCCGAGGGGTCTGGGTTGGCCACCCAGCCTCTACCACTATTAGGTGGATGGGTACCACGCCCAAAAAGAGGCAACGTCCCTACGTCGACTACATGTGGAACAGGAGGCTACCACTGGTGTCACGGCACTGGGTCGACGTGTCATAGGCCCCGTGGAGGCTATGATCGAGTGTCCTCAGGTACCCAGGGACCACACGGTGAGGAGGTCGTGGGCATAGTTGGACCCTATGGTTTTGTGGAATTATTTGCATTGCATATGGCATGATATGAGGTTGGTCGACCATACCATACTAGAGATCCATGAGTTGGATTCACTGAAGCATCTTATGCATATCATAATGTTATGATATATATATGTATATGATACTTTATATTTTGGATTATGTGATCCTTTAAATCGTTAGTATTTCAGTTTGACAACAGATTTTTATATCGATATTGAACTTGAGTATTCAGACATGCACATGTTTTGAAAGAGCATATGATTTTAAAACATCTCATGCATTATAAAACTAGTAGCGATAGGATCCTACTGAGTATAGTATATACTCACCCAATCCTGAACATTTTTCAGACACAAAGTAAATACTTAAGGGCTTGTGATAGAAGACACCCAGACTGAGTGCAAGTAAGTAAACCCCTACCTTATCTTTCAATGTTTCTTGATTGTAGTTACTCTCTAATAGCTGGTGCTGTGACTAACACTTTCTTGGGAACAATATTGATTTAAAACTTTGCCATGGCTAGATAATTTGAGAATGTGTTTTAACACTCGAGGTTTTTATGAAAGATTGTTTTCCAAAACAAAAAAAGAATTTCATGCATTTCATACTTATAAAACAAGAGATCTCGCCTTTTTATCAAAATTGCATCATATAAAAACTCGGGTCGTCACACCATCCATATAACACTCTCCTTATTCATTTAGTCTATCTAAGGTTGAGATCTCTCTAATATTCTCAAAATGTAATCATCCATTTTTTTCTAGGTTTTTACTAAAAAGAAAGCAAAAAACAATTAAATGATGGTTTGAACTCCAAACCAAAGTCTCTAATACACTTAACATTCCAATTAAGCATTTCAATTTCACTTATATAATTAAGAAAAATGATATACTTTATTAAACTAAAAATGAAGGTATTACGTCCTACCCACCTTATATGAATCTCCTCCTAAAATTTTTATGGTAACTCAGTGAATAATTCAAGAAATCTCTACTTCATGTCATCTTCCCCTCCCATGTAGCTTCTTCCATTGAGTGATGTTTCCATACAACCTTAACCAAGGGCATGGTCTTATTCCTCAAAATATTTTCCTTTCTATCCAAGATTTGTATTGCATTTTCCTCAAAAATAAGGCTTGACAATTATAGCTTTACTGGTAACTACTTAGGTACATGCGTGGGTTTTGGAATATAGTTCTACAAAATTGATACAAGACATACATTATGTAGTTCAACTAATTATGGTGGCAACGCTAGATAGTAAGCTACTTGTCCAACTCTCTCAGGAATCTCCAAAGGACTTAATTCTGGTGCGCAGCATCCTTTTCACTCCAAACATAATCACACATCTCATCAGTGACATCTTCAAGAACACATGATCTATTAACCTTAAACTCCAAATCTCTATCCCTATTATTCCCATAGCACTTTTGTCTACTATGTGTGGTAAGTAGTCTCTTCTGAATTATCCTCACCTTCTTTGCACACTGCTCTATCAACTCTAGCTTTACAAACTAAATCTATCATACACCACTTCAACAAGTGGGTGTGTGACATTGTCGACCGTACAATGCCTCATAAGGTATCATGCCAATACTAAAGTGATAGCTACTATTGTAGGCAAATTCTGACTATCCATTATTTTGTGGGTGAAAAGCTATTTTAACAAACTACCTAAACCCTCTTATACACTTTGCAAAAAATGGAAAGTAGATCTACTATCTTTGTTGGATATCATAGTCAAAGGCACACCAAGTAGACTCATGATCTTCTTGATCTATAGTTTGGCTAAACTCTCTAGTGATTGCTTTTGCCTAATAGGAAGGAAATATACATACTTAGTCAGTCTTTCCATAATCACCCATATTATATTGTATCCATTAGAAGTCTTGATCAATCTAATTATAAAGTCCATCTTGACATGGTCCCACTTCCAAATAAGAAGTATTAATGTTTGTAAAATTCCTATTGGATTTTGGTGCCCTACTTTGACATTTTGATAGAGATTTAGTCACCCAATCCTCAATGTTTCTTTTCATACTAGGCCATCAAAATTTTCTTTTCAAATGTTGATACATCTTGGTGCCTCCAAGGTATATGGTATATCTCAGACCATATGTCTCTTGTAATATGTCCTGTCTTAGCTTTGCTACTGCTGGCACAATGAGTCTATCTTAAAACCCTATACCTCAATTAGGGGTTATACTGAAACTAATTTTCCTACTTAATAAGTAGGCCTCCTTGCACTCTTTCTAAGCTTGCAAGACTCACTCTATAAAGGTTGATCTCACTGTCACATTTGCTATCACACATCTTCCAACTCAACACATTTGCCACTACATTTCCCTTACCAAGTTAGTACTAGATGATAAAATCATATTCCTTCACATACTTCATCTAGCATTGTTGTCTTAGATTGAGGTTGCTCTAAGAGAAGATGTATTTGAGGCTCTTATCATTAGTAATAAAACTTCAAAATTTTCACCACATTGGTAGTGTCTCCATATCATCAAACCACCATGGCTAACTCCTAATCATTGTTAGGATAGTTCATCTCATTAGTCTTGAGCTGTCTAGATGCATATCTAATCACCTTATTATGTTGCATCAATGCACAGCCTAGACACATGCCAAAAGCATCATTGTGCACAACAAATCCACCACTACCCACCAGCAAGGTCAACATAGGTCTTGTGGTGTGTCTTTTCTTCAACTCCTAAAACTCTTTTTGCATTCATTCATCCATTGAAACTTCTTCTCCTTTTAGGTCAATTGCATCAAAGGTTGAGTAATGTGAGAAAATCCTTCAATGAATCTTCTATGATATCCCGTTATACTTAGAAAACTATGAATGTTTGGCACATTTTTGGGTAAATTCCACATAAAGCTAGTGAGTCTTAAGCATCCTCAATACTATCTATAGATGTTACTTGAATGCCCTGTTCATTAGATTCATGAATGTTGCAAGAGTGTTTGTTGAACCAAATTGAATTATCAAAAACTCATAATGGCCATATCATATATTGAAAGCTATTTTAGGGATGTTATTGTCTCAGATTCTCAACTAATATTACCCTGACCTCAAATTGATCTTCAAAAAGATCTTAGTGGATTACAGCTAGTTGAAGAAGTCATCAAGGCAAGTCAAAGGATACTTGATCTTAATTGTAACCTCATTCAACAATTGGTAACAACCCATCCTTCTTCTTAACAAGTAAGATTGGAGCTTCCAATGCCAAAACACTTAGGAGAATAAACCCCTAGTCTAGTAACTTCTGTAATTACACCTTTAACTCCTTTAGTTTTATTCATGCCCTTCTATATGGCACCTCAGAAATATTTGTCCCTACCACTAACCTTATGGTGAAATACCTCTCCTTTCTTATCAATAATTTGGGCAATTCCTTAAGAATGATGTCTTGAAATATCCAAACTACATCAATCTCATCTATCTTCTATTTGGTTCCATCTTGAGCAACTATATTGGCCATTAAAATTTTGGTTAATTTTCTTAAATTAATTTAGCAACATATCCTCTCTTCCTATAACAACTCCAATTTTTTACTATTGCATGATTAAGGTATGAGTTTTCTAGGAGAATAACTTTTCATGAAATTAGACTCAAGAACTGAAAGATACATAATTGGATTGCACTCAGAAAATGGAATCCAATGGCCCAAAGAACGTTGAAAATAGAGTCCAGATGAGGAAGTCATGGGACTTCAAAGTCAGGGCTATTTTGGTAATTAAAAGTGCAAAAAAAAAATGTAGAAACCTCAGGGGGCCATTTTGATAATGGCAACCCCTTATCGCACGATCTGTTCTCAAAGAGAACAGACCTGAAAACCCTAACCATAACATCCATCATTCTCCCCTCCTCCCCCTTCCATCCAGCATACCTTTCCCCTCTATCAGCAACCAGCAAGACCTGACAACCCAAACGTCATTTCTGGCGTTCCCAAGCCAACAAAACCCCCAAGATTTTGGCATGCAAAAATCCCATATGGATCCCTCTCTCTCTCTCTCTCTCTCTCTCTCTCTCTCTCTCTCTCTCTCTCTCTCTCTCTCTCTCTCTCTCTCTCTCTCTCTCTCTCTCTCTCTCTCTCTCTCTCTCTCTCTCTCTCTCTCTCTCTCTCTCTCTCTCTCTCTCTCTCTCTCTCCCCCTTTGATCTCTTTTTCCTTTTGCCGTCATTGAGCTTAGCTAGGCCATGATTGCTAACGAGCTAGAAATCTCCTGCATCTTCCGATCTTCCAGTCCACCACCCCTCTTGATCTTCTGCGTCACCAGAAACCTTAGATCTCTGCACTTGATAGAAACCCTCATCGGGTTTTCCCTAGTTGCAAGAGCTGCTTCTTTCTCGAGCAAATCCTGTTTTCCTCTTGATCTCTAGTACAGCCAGTCCAGCGTGCCCAGATCCTCGGCAAACGTTTCCCCTTTGGTTCTCTCCATCACGTGGCAGGGCACAGCCATGCCTGGGAAGGCCGGCGTGCTCAGACCCATTAGAGATCGCTATCTATTTGTCATCCCCCTCGATTTTCTAATCACTAGCGTGGCCATTTTTTAGGCATGCCAGCATTTCTAAATGCTTGTCATCATCAATCCTCCATCTCCATAGATCTAACAATTGAAGGAGGAAAATGGGTTTTTTCAGTTGGCCGAAGTTGCAAGCCATCACTGGAGACAATGACAGATCGGATCAATGATCCGAGCCGGTCATCTTCTACGGCTGGCCTAAAAGAACCAAAACCCCATGGTTTTGGATGGATCTGGGATGATCTAAGCCATTGATTGAAGAGGACTCTACTATGTGACTAGATCAGGGAGGGTTCACCTAAAATCAATGTCAATCTGGCTCATCCAAGGGTGGAGGAAGAACAAAAACACTCTCTGAAGGTAAGATCTATGAAACCCTATTTTCGATTTGATGTATTTTGTTAAATCCGTTTGATTTTACACTAGATTTAGATTTAAGGACGATCTAACCGTTCATTTCTTAATCCAAACTTAGAAATAGGTAAATAAGTGCTTGATGAAGCCTAACTTTGACCAAGATCATCGATCCATGCTAGAAACCAATCGGACAATCTTAGCTGTCCGATTGGGTACTGCTCACATAGTAATTTTGTAGTCTTTGATCGACGATCAAACACCACAGATGAATCCTACAACCCTGAATTAGTTAGGATGTGACTAGAATGGTGTAATTTGGATGAAAATCTATCAAGAAAACTTAGCCGTTTGAGTTGT
The DNA here is from genome assembly GCA_035236585.1 of Warburgia ugandensis. Taxonomy (NCBI): domain Eukaryota; kingdom Viridiplantae; phylum Streptophyta; class Magnoliopsida; order Canellales; family Canellaceae; genus Warburgia; species Warburgia ugandensis. The sequence goes on along the minus strand of CP141133.1, from coordinate 48,524,388 downwards.
TACTATTCAAACAATGACTTGTTGATATCGGATCGACAATCAGACCCCACAGATGAGTTTTGATCGCCAATCCAAAGTTGGAAGTCGTCTATCCGACCAATGTATACCCTTAAATTAGTTAAATCTGACCATGTAATCTGATAGAAAGCACTAAACTTTGAGGTTCACATAAATCCAACTGTCGATCTCAACCCTAATCTAAGGACAGAGATTGATAGAAGCCTTGATCAACTCACATGAGTTTTGATCTTATGTAAAGATCCAATATTTATGATCCAAGCTTTAGATTGCATCGGATTCTTAAAATTATGATCAAAAGGCTTATAATTTTGAAAAAATTATGACTACCCAAGATTGATTAGAACCCCAAGCAACTGTTGGATCTTTGATTAGAGTTGATAGTCCTAATTAAGGAAAAATTATAGGAAAGTCTTAATCCAAGGTTGAGAATTGATTAATTAGACTTGAAAGGAACTGAATAGAATGAGAAACAGGGACCCCAACTATATGATCATGGCCCTAAGTTTATAATCAGATACCGAGGATGTTGGATCAGATTGTTAGATCATAATTAAATCTAAATATCTATATGTATGTGAATGTATTTAGAAAAGAATTTTTATGCGTTGTATAGATTGAAGCACACGGGGTTGATCGTGGAGAATAGGGCAATTAAAGCTAGTGGAATCTAATGAAAAGCTTCACACGAGGTGGGTGAAAATTTAAGAAGCATGACCAAATAATAAATTCATGTTTTAAACATGATCTTATTCCTTATTATGAAAGTTACAACATGGAAATAGTATAATTGTCATTAAATGTGCTTTGTATGGTGAATGATAGGAATCAGTTATTTAAAATGAAGCCATGCTTATAATTCATACTTAATGTGCACTTACTATCTAACAAACATGATTAAGACTTGTACATCTTATATAATTGTGAAATTACGTTTATGGTACATGGGTACTATGTCAGTATTTGTGATGTATGAGTCTAGGTTTGTAGGGTACATCCTTGGTGGATTGTCACCTAATAAGTGAGGATGTTATTCTTATTATGAAATATGTGAATAGGCAATTTGCTTGTTATTATGATTATTTTACATTTGGGCATGGAGGCCTGAGAGTTTTATTTTATACGTGCATATGCTTGAGGGTGCTATGCTAGAGAAGTTACGAGAGTTTAGCTACCCGCTTCTTGAAATTTGATTATATGATGATACCTTGTCCTATAAGAGGCGAAAAGTCAGGTGGGGCAGTTATGGGAAGCCCCACTATGAAAGTCCTGTCTCCCCATATGGGCAGTGACACTATATTTTCCACCATGGTATTAGTGGTGAACAGGGTAGTTATCCGAGCGCGCTAGTACAAATCATATTGTAACATGGCATTCTTTATGTTTGATGCACTATGGTGCTTATATTATGGCATTATGAGATGCCTTATATGATGTGGTATGATGGTATGCCTTATATTGATATACCAGCAGAGGTAAGATGATTATGAACCCCACATGATGAGGGGTATGATTCTGAAACCTAGTATAGTCTATGGATATATATTAGGAGACTTATTAATTATATTCATAATTTTGTATGCCTTTTGACAATTGCATTATATGTATAGTCATTCTATATGTATATGATTGAGGGCATAGTTTCATATAAGTTTTCATATGGGTGTATAAATGGGTAGAGCTGTTATGCAAAGTATGGTTCATGGAATTGGATTAGTTTATTTAGATAACAAATAATAATTAAAGATGTTTGATAAATCAATGGATTGTTAATGATTATGAAACATGTGGATATTTTCTTTATAAATGGATTTTTGAAATGTGTAACATACAATAAATCCCATTCAATAAAATTGCTATGAAAATGAATATTCTAATTACTATGGAATAATTAATGTATCTTAAGATTTAGAATGCTTCTTAAACTCTCCTACCAAGCATAGCTTGCTAAGATATTGTAAATGATTTATGTTTATAATATCTCAGATACAGATAGATAGGAGAAGATGTACACAAAAAGCGGAATTCAGCAACCATACTTTTGTGTTCAGGTATACATTTTATTAAAGTTTTTATATTATGTAGTTAGTCATTTGAATTGTGATATTGGACATTTAATATAATGTTATAGGGCTGTGCAAGTGAACCACTGGATGGGTCTTGGTTTTAAGAAATGAATTTCTATCTTCTAGAATACTATATATATGTGTGTGTATAGTGTGAGCATAAAGGTGACATTCGGGTTTTTGGAAAAATGAATTTCAAAGAAAAAATCTTCCACTGTTTTTGTATTTTAAAATTTAGAGGTGTGCTATCTTTTGAAATAAATGCAAAAAATTTTCATGAAAAGCTCGGGGTGTCACACTTCCAACTGCTATTGTTGCTCCTACCACCCTAGCCTTTTCTCCCTAACCATGAGCCACGAGCCTTTGCTGCACCCTCTAAAAGAGAAGCTCCACCATGTCATCTACTATGTTGCCTTGACTTTTTGGATTCTCTTATTCCTCTACAAAGGCGGGTTGCTTCTCTACTGGGCAAGTTGCTCCTCTATGGGGGCAAGCTCATCAGTGGGTAATTGGCATTGACTCTAGGTTTCTTATGCAATGTCTATATATGTTCATCAGTAGAAAAATCCTAATAAATTTCCTATTTATTATATCTAGTGAACTTAAAACATACAGCCTTATTGTTGAATAGTCTAAGCCGCACTTTATACTAGCTATGAAACACTAGGTTTTTCTAAAATAGTTTTTTCTTCAAATATTTTTAAAAACATCTAGCTATCCTTAGAAATTTTATTTTTGAAAACTTTTAAAAGACAACATACATACATATGTATAAATTTCCAAAGTTTCCCTAAAAGAAAACTCCTCATATAATGAAATTAAACATTACCATATGAGCACATACAAGATCCATTGATCACGTCCACATCTGATTAAATAATTCATAATATGCCACATACATATAATTCAAACATTATTACATGTCACAATATGTTTAAATGTAACATCATAGAACTATGTTCAACTAACTAAATAATGACTCAAATGGAAGCTCCAATTCTAAAGATGCTCACACACACACACACACACACACACACACACACACACACACACACACACACACACACACACACACACACACACACACACACACATCAACTAGTAGATCATAGATCTAAGTAGTAGCGTCCTACCAAAGTCATTACAGGCCTTGGCATGAACCCTTGAGGATGATCGACATGTATATCATGCCAAACTAATAGAAATGGTTAAATACGTACGAGAGGAATCATCTGCTAACTAAACTCGATCATGATCATATGGTCTGCATTGGCTCTATGGGGTTGTTGGATCAAAATGAAAGTAGTCTTCCCAGGATATACACTCTGATAACACAGGGCATCATAACAGTAGGTATCATGTTTGGAGGTCAGGGACCAATCTGAACGCTCCTAGTATAATGCCATTAGGGTATTATAACCCTCTAATTGACTATCATAAGTCATAGAATGTCATAATATTGTCATGCATTATCCAAGCTCTCACATATATAGGGTTCAAATATAAACGAATTCATCAAGTATATGTAAATGTACATGAAATCTCAAAACTTTCAAGGAAGTAAGATAAACCACATAATTTCTAAATTCCAAATATAACATTCCAATGATTCATCACTCATAAGAACATAATCATATTCCTTTGAAATAATAGAGAACTCATGAATTTCACATTCACACTTCATGATCATAGTAATAACTTGCATAATAGACAACAGACTTTTGTTTCACTAACAATGTAATGCAGTAGATATTACAATTGGGTTTTCCAAATATTCTTATAATAGTCAAGATGGTAAGATTGGAGTGAGACAATAGATATTAAAATGACTTAATCACTAATATGTTTATGTGGTTTGGTAGGCTTGAATGATTAAGGAATCTATAGCACCTTTCTACTAATATTATATGTTTATTACAACTATTTTGTGGATTGTTTTGATGTCTATGCAGTGTACCAATCATTGAGGTATTTACCTAGTATCTTCTACTAATCAAAAGTTCATACGATGTGTCAAAGAATCTAAGGAATTAATCTTGTAACCTCTATCTATATATGGTCATGGAATTTCAATGTTAGTAGTCCACTTATAGTGCTAACTTCAAAATTGTCCCCATTTATGCTGACTATTTAACAATTTTTTGGATGAATTGGATATCTGTCCATCACTGTTTGCTTCTTATTTGATTACTAAATTATTGAGTGTTCTAGGTGAACAAATAATCATTAGGTGCATTAGATGTTAGGGATTCATCATATTCACTAAAACTTAATAGGACGGTCTACCATCACTAATCAATAGACAGGTCGACTATTTCATGTTTGGACAACGATCAAACTACCCTAAGATATAAGTGGCCTTACTAATTTTTTCCTTGTTGAGTACAATTCATGTTTGAAGGGTTTTTGCATAGTCCACGTACTTGAAAGTCATCTGGCACCTCAAAACTTTCTGGTAGATTCTGTAAAATTCTGTATCAGATAGTCCAGCAGTAAGCTTCCAAAAACATCGTTATTTCCATCTAGAAATCATGAGATTTGAGCCAAAATTTTGTACATGAATGAAATTTTTTAAGTGTAAAAGCTTATATTAAAATTTCATAAAAAAAATGTATTCATTTTCTTACATAACAGTATGTAACAACTTTAATAGTGTTTTTATATGCAGGAAATAATAATAATGGTTTGGAATTAGAGGAAAGTAGCATGAATTTCAAGCATGGTATCAATATGATTTCTAAACATCCTTTTAATAATAACATTAATAATCAATCCAAGATTACAATAATATAAATAACATGGAAAAACATGCTCAAAATAGTAACTAAAACAATCAAAGTTCAAAGAATAGTTCCATGCGCACAAACCAATTCAGTAGCTGCAAAAACCGAGGATTAAAACATGCATAAAATTTAGCCTATTGGCATGAGTGTCTTACAAACTTGATTTACAAATAAATATCAAGTCATGGATGTAAAACTTTCTGATAAATCTAATCATGAATGAAGAACTAAACTTGGAGGAAACATAAATGACATTAGGCATTAAAACAACTTGAAACAACATGATTTTCTAAACATATTTTTGCTAAAATTTTAGAAAAAAAATTGGCCTAGGAAACTTCCATAACCCCCTACGTAGTTTTCTCTCCTTCTCCTTATCTTTCTCTTCTTTCTCTTCTTTTCTTCTTTTCTTCCTTTCTTCCTCTATTCTCTTTTCCTTCTTTCCTCTCCACTTTTTCTCCTTGTTTCTCCTTGGATGTCTAGTAGACAAAATACCTCTAGGCTGGGATGTCCCATGTTTTCATTGTTTTTCTCTATTAGTTCCATACATGTTGTAGAATTTTTGTTTTAATTGGCTTACCTCATCTTCCTAAGACTCTATTAGTTGTCTAGATTCATGGTATCTAGTCAAAGGAGGTTAAATTATTTCACTAACACTTTATTTACATTAATACTACTACATCTACTAGGTATCTTCCATGTTTTCTACCATGTGTGCTTTGGAAGCCATATTTGAAGCTTAATTTTGGAGAAAAATGTCCCATATTGGCCCATGATTTCTAATCCAAATGTGCTTCATAGCCTAGGCCTCTTCTCCAACATTATTATCCATATATTCTCCTTGTTTTTAGCTTTTCCATATCTTCTAAATTTTGGGTATTTTTCTACCCTCCAAAACACATTGCACCCATATTAGAAACAACATTTAAGTTCCTTAAAACATGGCACATCATCATCATCATCATTAAGATCTATCAACCACATGAATCTTGTTCCTCCATTTCCCTCTATTAAGTACCATGTCTTCATTTAGTCCTAAAGTTTTTAAATCTTTTCTCACCACTTCTATCCACATTCTTCCCCTTGCCCTTTTAGAACCTTCTACTTGCATTGCCCATGCCTTCTAACCAGTGCTACTTTTAGCCTTCATTGGACATTCCAAACCATCTAAGTCTAGTCTTCCTCATCCTCAAAACAAGGCACCTCCTTGTTATTTTGGAGCGTATGCCATGCTTCCCTAACCTATTGTTTCTCATTGTGTGAATATTATTTCACTCACTCACTCTCTCTCTCTCTCTCTCTCTCTCATCAAATCTAATAATCCATTCTTTCTAGGTTTTTCCTAAAAGAAGAAAGCCAAAAACATGTAAATGATGGTTTGAACTCTAAAATATAGTCTCTAATACACTTAAATTACCAATTAAGCATCTCAAATTCACCTATATAATTAAGCAAAACGATATAATTATTGAACTAAAAATCAAGATATTACACCCACTCAAGGCATAAACAAGTACATTCTAAGTTCCTGATTCATGTTTGATTGAGAAGCTAAAAGATTGGATAAATTCAACCTAGGTGTAGTGTCTTCTTCTTAACTTTTATTTACTCTAAAGAAATCTTAAATCTTCACCATATGAGAAAAGCACAAATGGTTGTGGAAGAAAATATTGGCTCCAATGTTCTAATGCCCTCACAATAGCATGGTACTCTTTGTTGTAAGAGGAGTAATTTTTGCAAGAATCACTAAAGAAAGCAATTGATGTTCTGTCTTGGCTAAGGATTGCATGGATTCCCACATTGGCAGCATTACATTCAACTTCAAAGATACAATTGAAATTAGGTAAAAAGAGAATATGAACATTAGTGCTTCCTTAATCCACGTAAAGCTTCCACCCTTCAAACATTTTATAATAGGAGAAATGATAGTGTTCAAATTTATTTGATCAATCTTCAATAGAAAGAAGCAAGTCCATGAAAGCTTCTAATTTCATGAAGAGATTGAGAAATTAGCCTACTAAGAATAGCATGCACTTTACAAGGGTTCATTTTCATGGCCTCAACTAAGACAACATAGTGCAAAAAGATAAGGTTATTAGTGAAGAATTTGCACTTCTTCAAATTTCTCAATAATTTTTTGTTCTCAAAAAGTTTTTATACTTGCTAAAAATGATTTAAGTGCTCCTCCTAATATTTTCCACACACAAGAATATCATCAAAATAGACAACTAGAAATTTTCCACTGAAAGGTTTTAAAACATGTGTCATCAAACACATGAAGGTGCTGAGAGCATTTGATAAGCCAAAAGTCATAATCAACTACTCATAGAGCCTATCTCTAGTTTTGAAAGTCGTCTTCCATTCATCACTTATTCTCATTCAAATTTTATGGTACCTACTAAGAAGATTAATCTTTGAAAAGGTAACAGCTCCTTGGTGATCTATTAGATCATCAAGGCAAGGAATAGGAAAATGACAATTGATAGTAATCTTGTTCCCTGATCCACTATCATTACACATCCTCCATGTTCCATCCTTGTATGGTATAAGAATGATAGGCACTATGCAAGAGCTCTTGCTTTTTCAAACCACAAATCATTGACTTGCCTTTGCAAATCTTCATGCCCTTTAGTACTCATTCGATATGCAGCTTTGTTAGGAAGGATAGCCCTAGGAATAAAATTAATGTAATGCTACATAGCACTCGTAGGAGGTAAACCATTAGCAATCTCTTCTAGAAAAACATCTTCAAACTGGAAAAGCAAAGGTTATAGAATGGTTGTATTTCTTTCTTTTTCTTTTTCTTTTCTAAGTCACAATCTATCAAATGAATAGAACATTCGACATTTAAGACTTCAATAAACTAGACAAGCTTATGTTTGCTACTCAAGTGAACCACGTCAGACATTTTAGAAGTACTCTCCAGATTTAATGGTGCTAAAAAGATGTTTTCACCTTTGAAAACAAAAGAATGTATGTTTCTAAAACTTTCATGTTGGATTCTCCTATCATATTGCTAAGGATGTCTCAATAGTGGGTGACATGTATCTATAGGAATTACATCACACCAAACTTCATCTTTATACCTTTTACTAGTAGAGAAACTTGATTTTATGTCCATTATCTAGCCATTTAAGCTTGTAATACTAAGGATGAGGCTTCGTTTTGGCTTTTATTTGTTCACCAATTTAGTAGAAGGACATTCTCACATGCACCACTATCAAAGATAACATAACGTACCTTGCACTTGGACATGTATATGGTGTAAAAGTCATTATAGCATTGCCAATCATCATCATCATCTTTATGGATAGCTTTGAAGCCTCTTTACACCACCAATAGATCATCTTGATCAGCATAGATGATATCTTCTTCTTCATCATGGCTAGGTTGAGATTTCTCTTCATCGTCAAGTTTGTAGTCTTCCTCCACTAATGTAGTCACCTTGAGGCTTGGACATTCAAATGCTATATGCCCATAACCTTGATATTTGAAACATCTCCTCGAACTTGAACTTTAAGGACCAATTACTTATTATCATTGCTCTTGGATTGGGACTTCTAAAATCCTGTGTTGGGTATTTGTTTAGAAGAAGAAACACTCTCCAGATTGGAAGAATTTCTCTTGCCAAAAGATTTAAAAGCATCTCTCTTTGTTGTTTTTCCATGCATGAATAAAAGACCATTACTATTGTAAATTTATTGCATTCTCCAATCTCTTTCAACAAACCACCCAAAAAACATGTGATAGCTTACTCTTCTAGTTCCACCACATCACACTTTAACATAAGGTGTCAAATTCAGTAGTATCTTCTTTAACACTCATGTTTTCTTGCTTTAAGTTTTGGGTTTTCAAAAACATAGTCAAAGATAGTTTTCACATGATCTTTATTTTTAAATTCTCCCAAACCAAAGAAGCATAATTTTTTAGCTTAACACTAACCAACTTCACATTAGCATTTTTTGGGAATTCCTTGAACTCAAAAATACATTCAACAATAATGAAGCTAGAGAATCCATCAGGTTGCATTCTTCCTTTAAACTAAGAAATATTCACCTTGGTATTTAAAAAGTAAAAGTCACGATGCCTTCTAGGGACATTGTTGTGTGGTGATGATCTCTTATCAGAACCCTAACTTCTTAAGAAAAAGAGTGAGAATATCTGAGTTAAAGGAATCAACATTTGAATTTTGATCTCTTCGATCACCATTGTTGCTTTGTTGTTCATATTGATCCAGATGTTCTAAGATTCATTCAATTTGTCTCCCTAGATCATCAGTCTCCAAGTCACATAGATGTTTGTTAGATGTATTCACATGTCGGGCTCAAAACACCATATTAATTGTACTCTGGTACTAATTTGATACCTTATAATAGATAGAATAAAAAAGTATGATAGATTACAATAGCTCCCCACTACAAGGTTATAAGAGAACCACCACTATAGAGATACAGTGCTAAAGTATAGAACTAACTCACTACTTTAAGGACATAGGAGAACCACCACCTTAAAAATGCAAGTCCAAGCATCTCACCACTATAGGATTACTCCAAGAGACCAAAGAAAGCAGAGAACACTCAATCTTCTTCAATAGTAAAAAAAGTCCACAACCTAATGGCCTCATTCATGCTATAAGAGGGTTTAAATAGATTGGGTAGAGTCCTTCCATCATAAGTAGTTTCTAAGACTATTACAAGACTAAAAGAAACTTCTTAAAACAATAGTTTTTAAAGTAAATAATAGCTTCTAAGACTTAGGTACTTTCCCAAAAATGGTTTCCTAAATAATTATTTCTAAGCCTTAGGTTATTAGCAAAACCCATTCAAGAAATCTCCGTACATATATTTTACATAGAGATGATTTCTTAATTTCTATAATTTTCCATACAAGAAGTTTCTTTATTTTGATCTTTGACTAGTCAACTCATCTTAACCAAGGAAATTTTTATATATACATTTTGAACAACCAAAGTAGAAAGGTGCTGAGTGGAGCATAGAACGTTCTTAGGTTGACTAATCTAAAATGTCCAAATGCTTTGATCCAAGACGTCCATTTCTAGAGGATCCATGATGCTCATCTCTTGTTGATTTAAGACATCAATTCTTATTAATTTAAAATGTTTTGATTATGATGATTTAAGCTACCCAATTCTTCATTATTCTTGTCCTCCTCTAATCCATAATTGATCTTTTGAATTAGAGACATTCCTATTGTCAATAGTATAGAGATAAAGAGAGTGATATATATATATATATATGTTTCGTACATACTCAATATTGAGTAGGTTTTAGTCCAAAAAAATCACTTAATCATCATAATTATGGTTAATTCTCTATTTTTTAGCTCTAGGGTACAAATAAAAAGAGCAATTTTACTCTCCAAGCTGCACCATGGACCCAACCTACCAAAAATAAAGTCCTAGAGGTTCAAAATGATCATTAGATGTCGCTATCAAAGTCCATGAAGTTAGAAATCCCATGCACAACTTCTACTTAAATGAGGGTAAAAAGGTGAAAAACTCTCCATGCATGCATTCAACCCCTTTGAAAACTTGTAGGAGAAGCTCCATTCATATACAATGGGGTCATATTCAGCAAAAGCTTCTCAGAAATAAAAGAAGAATGGGATACACATGAAGAATTTTTGCTTACTCTCTCTCCTACTCAACCAATGAAGAAGACCACCTGATGATTGACAATATTATCCATGCAAAGGTGGTAAAGTCTACTTGGTTCCACATGGAATTAATGAAGAAATGTCTAAGGAATCAAGACCATTTAGTCTAGGGTACTTCAATCCACTGATGGAGAGAAAATGAAGCTTATGGAAGATCTAAATATCATAAATGGATCCCATTCATTCAAGATAGATTAGGTATGATCTAAGGGCCATGAATGAAGTGAAGAAAAGCTATAAATGGTAGCCACCTTTTCCTTGTTGAAAAGTTAACCCAAAACCTTAAGAAAAGTAATATCTCAACCACACATCCTCATCCTATGGTTCACATGCATCTTAGGGTTTCTAAAACAACACACACACACACACATGGATTCAATGACACCGCATGTGCCCCCCCCCCCCCCCCCTTATAATTTCTAATTTGAAACCCCCTAGATTCCCTCCACCTACTTTCCTTTCCCTTGTACCTCTTTCCATTCCCACTTATTCGCTTTCCTCCCTTAACCTTTCTTCTTTCTTATTTTTTTTCACTTTATTCCTTAACATCTTCCACTCCACTTCCCCCACATGGAAAAGATGCCTCCCACCTTTTAAATCTAACAAAACCCCACCTAATTTCCAAGATTCTCTCCTAATCTCTCTCTTCACTCCCTCATAAGCAATCTTCTTTACTTTCATACTAACCTTATCACTTTCCTTTGCTTCCATTCCACCTTCTTATCCTATCTCCCCTCTAACTTGGATTCCATGTTAATCACTAACTCCAAGTGTATTCCCCACATCCAGCCCCCTTTGTTTCCCATCTTCTCATCTTCCCGTCATCTATTCTATATCAACCGTTCTTCGCTTATCCCTTCGATCCTAGCAGTAATTATTAAAGCACATCAGAAAGTTTTCGATTATCATTATTTTCTTTTCTTTTATTAATGAGTTTTCTTTTTCTTGTTTTTGTCATTTAAGTGGCAAGTAAGGGGAGCCTTGATGCAATGGTAGAGTTGTCGTTATGAGACCTTGAGGTCACAGGTTCAAGGCATGGAAATAGCCTCTTACAAAATGCAAGGTAAGGCTGCATACTACTGACCCTTGTGGTCTGCCCCTTCACTAGACCCCTCATATGTGGCAACTTCGTGCTCTGGGGCTGCCCTTTGTAAGTGGAAACACATTTATTTATTGGCTTAGTTCAGATGTTAGTTCCCTCAAATTGTCTAGCTAATTCATACTCTTTGTTTTAGTCATATATATTTTACTTGTCTTTTTAAAGTAGATATTTTTTTATTGATATTTGTTCTACTGATCCTTTTAAATCAATCATGCATTTTTGTGCTATATAACTAATAAATCCATATAAGCTATAACTTTACTAATATTTATTCCACCATTTATGAATTAATAATACATATACTATTGTCAAGTCCTTTTACTAAGATATATTGTCAATTACCTAAATTTTAATTAATGTTTCATTAGTATTATGGTAATAAAATGTTAAAACATTTAAACCAAAATTCATGATAAGCCTAATAAGCTTTATCGTTATAAATAATTCAACGACTATGTTAATAAGGGGTGAAATGTTGAATTTGTGGATGGCCAATCTAAAATTCAATTGTTGAATTTATGGATGGAAAATCTAAATAATTCAAATAACATTATGTACTTCCGATAAAATACAAAGAACACCTAGTGCTTCCACCCATTGTAGACAAAAACATTATCTTCCTATGCATTTTATGGGCCTTTTCATATTGTTGAAAAATTCTAAATGGATATGTGGACGCTTTATATGAGTGTCCATTGACTACTTTTTCTTAGCAGACTTTTGGGTGGTCCTAGTCATTCATGTGATTGGTCCAACTGTAGATGTTGCATGTTGTTAAGTATTTAATTTTGGCCAAAATACCCTTAATTTATCATTTAATTAGATCATCTGAATCATTAATTTGATAATTTTTAGATAAAATATGAATTTTAGCTTAAATTGACCATCAAATCATTAATTTGTCAAATTTAATGGTTAGATGATCATCAAAGCTTATCAAACACTTAATGTATGGTTTATATTATTCTAATGTGGTCTTATGTTTTGTAGATAAGCTAAAATAAGCTTGGATGGCTCAGATCAAAAGTTCACAGTGCAGATGGAATGATTTCTTAAAGGAAACTTTGTTTTAAAGGAAAACATGGAGAAGATTTGGAAAGCCCCAATAGTTAGAAGTCTTCAAGGAGGAAAGCAAGTTAGAAGGAAAGTGGAAGAAGACAAATTAGAAGGTGGTGAGCTTTGATGAGAGGAAACACCACCACCACCTCCTTCCCTTTTTGGCTAATTTGAAAAGAGGAAATCATATGCCTTTTTACCACTGATTTTTTCTCTTCCCCCAGCTGGCTGAACTTTAGAAGGTAGATAGACTGCACCCCTCTTCTTTCACTCTATTTTTTTTTTTACGTTCTCCTTCCCTATTTTACTTTTCCGTTGCTCCATTTTTGCTTTAATTTTAGCGTCAATTGTTCCCCTCTTTCCCAATTCTCTCTTCGTCCTTCTCCTCCTTGTTCTTTTCTCTCTACTCCTCTTTCCATGTTCACTCCCTCTTTTGGACTCTCACTCTCTCTCTATTTCTTCCCTCTAAGTCTACCACACCGACACAGCCCAACTGATCCCATTGTTCTCTACACTCTACCGAACTCTCTTCTATCTCCAACGCCAGCTAGCACTTGCTCTGTCTCATCTCTCTACTTCACTGGCAAGCATATTCCTCAACTTCAATCCCCCTCTATTCACCACACTGACATCATCGGCCCAGCACTGCCAAACAAACTGCACTAGCATCTCCTCCCCCACATTCCCTCTCCTTCTCCCCTTCATTGATTCCCTTTCTTAGTTCCCACTTCACTGCTCCACCGCACCAACCCAACACCACCAAACCACCACCCATAGTCAGCACCTCCTCAATCTCCCTCTCTCTTTTTCCAGCCACCCTCTTCATTCTATCTGCACAATCTGGCACCGGTACTTGTTCTACCCCTCTGTCTGTCATAGCCTAGCTCCCTCCTTCTCCCTCTATTCTCCACCATCTTTCTCTATTAATCTGCTCCACCTCTTTTCCTTTCATCTCACGAAACAACCTAGAGGGTTTCCTCTAGTTTTCCTCTCTCCCCCTTCTTCACCTCCTTCCCTTCCCTTCTCCTCCATCTTCATCGTCTTCTCTTCTATCGAGTTTCCTATTTTCTCCTTTAAATCTGATTTTTCTCCTCAAATTCCAATTTTACCCTTCCCCCTTTAATTAAAATTTCATCTGTGCCCCAATTTTAATTCATTCTGTGTCCTAATTCTATTCTAGTTTTATTTGTCTGTGACTTATTGTCTAAGAACTACACAATCTGAGCTGATATATTTAAGGCTTAACCTAATCAACAGGTTAGCCTTAACAAATAAGATCTCTTTGTTTCTCCCATGTTTCAAATCAGATTTTCAATTAATTTTTAGATTTCATTCTTAGAACATCCCTTAGCTTATTCAATGTCTCTAATCTTTAATCTGAACTCCATAAATCAATCTAAGCCATTCAAAATCCAAATCACTCTTTAGTTTAGATCTTCAAGATTTTTGGGAATCTGCCTAATCCAACAATTTGATCTTTAATCAAGGACATGCTGGAGAGATTTATGAAGGCTGTTTGACTCTAAGATGACTAGAGTTGAACAAATGGATAGTTATTAAGCTAGTAAAGTAGATATTTCTTATTTTTTTAGTTAATTTCCTACCTTTTTGAATTTAAAACTCTATAATTTTCATTAATTAAATATATCTGAATTTTGATTGCACTTTCATTTAATTTGTGTCACTTATTTTTAATTTTTTAATAATTAAATTTTATTTAAACTCCAAATTATTAAGGCGAGTCCCTATTGGATCGACTCGTACTTACATACACTACACTACAATAGCTAGTGCATTATGGGAATGCATATGATTAGTTTTGCATATTATCCATCTGTGAAACATTTTATGAAAGTTAATTCTTCGGAACCATTTACACATAGCACTTAGTCAAAACTAATATAGGTATGACTTAGAGACCCAGAGGAAAATCAATGGAGACCTATAACCTAGTGAGTTTAGGGACTATCTTTTTTCAGAGAGTTATAAGTAATTCCACAACTTCTTCAACGTATATAAATTAGTGTGATCTTATTATCCTTGTTTTAGCTAAACATCAAGAATAAATAAGAGTAATAGCTTTATTTCAAGAAATTTTATTAAATTTGATAGGCTTTAGGAAACCTAAGAAATGATATAGGCCATCCTTGCTAAGCCTAGAGATATAAAGCCTACCTAGTATATCATACCACTAATTAGCCCCTTTGAACCTATTATTAAGCCTTTCCTTTCTTAACCCCATTTACCTTAACCCAGAACAAGCCAGTAAAATAAATATCCATTACCCATTATCAAAATGAGTAGAGTTAGTATAAAAAGTTCAAAAAGAAGACAAAGAGTCAAAGAAGTGTAAAAATTAGCCATCTTTCTTCGAAAGAAGTACAAAAAAAAAATTTGCATGAGAAAGACAAAAATATGAAAGAATATTCACTTCAAGTACAACCCAAAAGAAAAGTTGTCCTAATAGATATTCATTAAAGACCTCTACTCAATTTTGAACCTTTGAAATCTTTATACCCTTCTTTTCTGAACCTATCCTAAGCCTACGTTTCATCCTAATGAAAGACATATTGATCTTAGGTGGGACATAGCCTTAAAGAGGAGATAAAAAGATGGAATTAAGGTACAAGACCCTTACAATTCTTGACAAGGACATCCACTCTTAGGAAACACTTTCCTTTGTCTCATGAGTATTTAAAAGATTTATGTGAACCATTATCTTATTGGATTCGGTCATATAATGAGAGAAATATGTTCAAATCCTTATCTGAGAGCTTCATTTCTAAGAGTATACCTATGAGGATTTGAGATCAAGACATATTTTCAATGGAATTTAAGCATATTTAGTTAGACATCAAGATTTATGTGGATGTAAAACCAAATGCACTCCAAGAAATAACTCAAATAAAATGTCTTTCATATGTGTATGATTTTTAAAATTGTTAAATCTTCTTCATTAAGTTGTGAAAAACTAATAAATTGCTAATGAATGAGGATTTTCTGAGATAAAATAAGGGACTCAACTTTATTGAATTTTGTGGGTGTATTCACTGCAAAACCTCACAAGGCCTAACTTGTCCATTAGGGGTAACCTAGGGGTTTAAGGGCTTGCTGCATATGCTAAATGCAATTATGAGTACCTATGAAAGTGACACCTTGAATTAGTTTTTGAAAAATGATTTTTCGCATGCTTTGCTAGGGACTAGCAAAATGCTAGTTGGGGGTGTGTTAAGTGTTTAATTTTTGCCAAAATATCCTTAATTTAGCAATTAGTTAGGTCATCTAACTCATCAATTTGATAATTTTTAGGTAAAATATGAATTTTACCTTAAAATGACCATCCAATCGTTAATTTGTCAAATTTAATAGTTAGATGATTATTAAAGCTTATCAGATGCTTAGTGTATGGTTTAAATGATACTAATAGTCTTATATTTTGCAAATCAACTAAAATAAGCTAGGATGGCTCAGATCAAAAGTTCACGACGCATATCACCCATCAAAGATTAATGGTGTAGATGAAATGATTTCTTAAAGGAAACTTTGTTTTAAAGGAAAACATGGAGAAGATTTGGAAAGCCCCAATAGTTAGAACTCTCCAAGGAGGAATTCAAGCTAGAAGGAAAGTGGAAGAAGGCAAATTAGAAGGTGGTGGGCTTTGAAGAGAGGAAACCAGCCACCACCATCTCCTTCAATTTTTGACTAATTTGAAAAGAGGAAATTGAGCCCCTTTTTATTACTGATTTTTTCTCTTCACCCTGCCTAGCTAAACCGTAGAAGGCAGGAAGACCGCACCCCTCTTCTTTCACTCTGTTTTTAACGTTCCCCTTCAATTTTAGCGTCAATTGTCCCCCTCTTTCCCACTTCTCTCTTCATCTCTCCCTCTCTGTGTGATGACCCAGGTTTTCACATGCATTTTTAACTACAATAACTAATTCTTAAGGCGGGATCCCTATTTGAAAACAATGCAATGCAGCGGAAAAATCTTTTTGTTTTAAACTCATTTTGAAAACCCCGAGTGTCGTTTTCACAACAAACAAAGTAATGTTTGAAAATTATTGTGATCATAAATGTCTTCCCAGGTTTATTCAGTCACAGCTCACAGCCCAACTGTAAATAAATACAAATACATGCCCAAAGGGTCGAGTGTTTACTTACATTCACACTTGTCTCTTCTTCATTTACTTGATTATAGTACTAACATTTCCTGATGCTTTTTCTACTCATGAGTGGAGCTATCCTGAAAAATAATATATTTTGGTGAGTATTTTTCATACCTAGTAGGTGATCTAATACTACTATTTTAAAAACACGGTATGCATTGATGCAATTTTAATCATGGAATCCGTATGCAAATCACATCATATAAATATGACTAAAATAAAAATAGATCAATATACCAAGATCTCGGCAAATGCATCAAACTAGCGAGTCAAATATAATAATGATGAAACTCTTAAAATAGTCATCATTCAAGTAGATACTAGTATCATTCACATGAGTCTCTCGGCGTACACGTCACACCAACTGGTCACGAGTACTCGTATACAACCATCTCAATGCTATATGCATATCAATCACACTGAAATCATAGGGCCACTACACTCATACTCAGCATACAGCTGGAATCCACCATAGCCTCCATGGCGACTATGGATGTCCCCGAAAGGGTGCTGTGAACACCTCCAGTGGTCGTCCCTGTTTACCACAGCAGTCAAGGAAGGGACAATGCCTTTTTGACAGTGATACCATCCACCCTTTTTGTTGGTAGAGGCCGAGAGGCCAACCTCGTACCCCCTTTTAGCATAATGCCCACCAGGCTTATCAACCCATAAAATATAAAAATCATGTCCTCTTTGGGTCCCTCACACTGCTTGGCCCTCACACTGCCTCACTAGTGTCCTTTGGGCACTCCAGCATCTTTTGGCAACCCTTAAGGTTATGCTTTTATCTGAATCGCAATAATCACAAATCATGCAATTTATGCACTTATTCATCTTAAATCATGTAATTTATGCAATCATTTTCAATGTCCTCTTTGGGTTCCTCACACTGCATGGCCCTCACAACTGCCTAACCAGCATCTTTTGTGCACTCCAGTGTCTTTTGGCAACCCTCGAGGATAGGCAATGCAATTGTTTTAATTTATGCAATTTATGCCATCCATTCTAAAGTATGCGAGCAATGCATTCATAAAATCATCTCAATGTAAATGATCGCATTCAAGACCATATATTATGAAAACAACTCGATAATAGAAGATCAATAAATCAAGTACATTTGGAAATGCATTAAAAACATAGCAATATCAAACTACCTACAAATCAAGTATATTTGGAAATGCATAAAAACATAGCAATATTAGACTACCTACCTCGATGTTCCTTGAATTGCGTTCTTCATTATTTGACCCTGACCCATCTTAGTGAAACCCTGGATATTTAATAACAATGATTCAAGTATTATTTTTCAACCTTTATGGATCATTACTTAGACTTATAAATTAACGGCTAAATCTACCTTTTAGGATCTATAGGCCCTTGCTTAGTGCACTTCTAAGCTAGATCTCGAAGATCTTTATAGTTCTTAGGCTATAGTTATATTGAATAGTCCTAGAAGCCTAATTTTTACCATCTCATTAGGTCCGCGTCGTTAATACGGACACAACAGTTCTTTCGAATCATCAATCGGAGTCCTACAGCTCCTGAAATTGCATTTTTAGCATTGCACGATCACTGACGAACTAGATTCGTCCATGCGGCCAGGTGTTCAAGGTTCCTAGGACGCCTGCGCATCCCGGTCGAACAGTGACCGCTGTCGTACGTGGGCGCATGCCCGAGTGGCACTATAGCGCGTTCCAATCAGCGTCCCGCGGATGCGTCTTCGACGCAAGCAGGCCATGTCTTGGCACCCAAGATGCCCTGCACGTCCTAGACGAGCCGGAAGTCTGCTACACGCTTGCTCACGCATTGCTAGCCCTAGGAGAAGCGTCACTGTGTGCATCATGGGGTGCGTCCCCATGACAACTGGGTTTCAACGGGTTTTGGAGGAAACCCATCTTCTCCGATTTCTACAGTATTTCCTCAGCCGGAAACCACCCAGATCCAGTGTGGATCTAGGCAGGGAAGAAGGGGAAATAGAGAGGGGAGGTGTGAGAGCTTACCTAGGCAGTCTGGGAAGATGCCCCATCGCCGTAGATGCATTTTTCTCCCGTTCTTACTGGAGCCCTAAGCTGAAGCAGTCGGAGAAGAAGAGGAGAAGAGGATGACTGGGGAGGAGGGGAACGCGGGCTTTATAGCCTCGCGAAGGCAGTGCTGCCCAAAGGTGGTGCCGCCATTGTTGCCGCTCTACAGAGGCGATGCTAGAAGTCTCTAGAAGGGGAAGACGATGGGGGGTACCGTTATCAAAACGCCCCTTGCATTTTTCGTCTTTTTTGTTTTTTAAATGTAAATTACAGAAATATCCTTAATCTTTAAACGCCCGTAACTTCTTCATACGAACTCCATTTTCGGCGTTCTTTGAGACATTGGATTCCATTTTTTGAGTAGAATCTACTGACATAAATATTTCTCACAAATTCATTTATTTTCTATTTTAAATAAATTAAAACATTTAGTATAGTAATTTCCACATATTAATTTCTAAATTTAGTAAAAAGGGCATAAAATGTTTGGATCATTACATTATTACCCCCTTTAAAGAATTTTGTCATCGAAATTCCATAAATTATTATCTTCAAGTTATTTGTCTCTTAGGAAACACTTTTCTAATATGACTCATACACTGCCAAATCTTATATGAATATTTTTTACACATTGGACTAGATGATAAGGCATTAAGCAAATCCAACAACCAATAACCACATGTTGTCCACATTAGAAGATAAATTATAGAAAAGATATTATGTGGAATGTTCAATTTTACTCTTATGAATAATTACAATTGTACTATCCCCCTATATTTATTCGTAACACTAACATGGAGTGTGTGGACACACTTGCCACTAAGCATGTCACCTTTGTACTATCAAGAACAATGGGCTCCATTCTAATGAACTTTAAATCTCTTTCAAAAATATTTTTGAAAATATCTCATATTAAATAGACATACATCTAAAATCATTTTGATAAAGATTTTATCAAAGGTTGCCAAGGCCTTAAGTTTTTCCAAGTTCATTTATAAAATGGCCCACATTAAATATCTTAGTCTCTATACGAGTGTAGGTCTCGTGATGGACATTGTATACCCTTTATAAGTTAATAAATGTCCTCATGTACTTATAATCAATCTTTAACAAATCTCATCATTTAATATATCAATGAAAAATATTATATCACATAAGGAATATAGATTTCTCAAGCCCAAGGGTAATAATGGTTATGTATATTTAATAATAAATAGTATTCTAGACAAATGAGGTCATATCATACTCTATGTGTGTCCAAGATCTCTACCATAGATGATTTGAGAAGTGATCATGCATTCAACAAGTATTCCATAATTAGGTTTTCTATTCCCATTCTTACTTAAGGACTATTTTGGTTTATGTAGAACTAGACTTTTGTTTGTCAACCCTATGGTTCTCACTGTCATTTTATGGAACTCTTATTATATTGCCTAAGGTTCCAGAGGTCATCACATGACACTTTAAGTATGTTGTCACCTTATGACTAATTTATCCCTATTATCTAGTATTCTCTACCATGGTTAAATAAAGTCTATTAATGATTGAAATAATCAATGGAAGAATACACTAAATTTCATATGATAACTTTGCAGGGCATACATTTCCAACATTGACATCCACACTGATTCTCATAAGAGATGAGTTTCTAGATGAAGAAGTCTTCTTAATTGTTAGGCCTGACCAAGAATGGGACTATGTATTTTGATGGTGCATCTAACCAGAAGGGGTAAGGAGTTGGAGTAGTCTTAGATCTCCTAAGAAGTATCATGTCCCCTTATCTTTAAAGTTTCTTGATGAACTCTTCTTAACTATTAGGCCTAACCAAGAATGGGACATGTACTTTGACGGTGTATCTAACCAGTAGGGGCAAGGAGTTGGAGTAGTCTTATAGCTCTTGACAAGTATCATGTCTCCTTATCTTTAAAGATGTTGTTCCATTGTACCAACAAGAAAGCAAAATGTAAGGCTTGTATTATAGGATGGACACTGGTTAGCCTTGAAAATCAGGAGGCTTAATGTATATGGAGACTCTATGCTCATCATATGTGAAACAAAAGGAGAATGTAAAACCAAAGAAGAAAGGTTGAAGCCTTATGGGGAGTACCTAAATCAATTTATTTCCAAATTCAACAAGATTACCTTCACCTTCACGAAAATAACCCATAATAACTTTGTAGATGCCTTATGGATTCAATTATTAATTCACCTAAAGAAATGATATTAGACTTATTCAAGTACACCAAAGAAGAGTGCCAACTTATGATTGCTTGGGAGAGCCTAGTGTGCATACGATCATTTAGGATGGAGACCATGGTACTATGACATCTAATATTACATCTAACATAGACATTTCCTAGAGCATGCGAGTAAAAAATAGAGAAACCCAGTCACGCGAAAGGCACTAGACTATGTCATAAGCACTACTATACAAAAGATGTTTAGATGGCATCCTTTTGAGGTGTGTAGATGAGAAGGAAGATGATAAATTATTGCATGAGATGCATGAAGATTTGTGTGGGCCACACATGGAACAAAAGGCATTATGAAGAAGAACTTTACATCAGGAGTGTTATTAGCCAACCATGTAAAAAGACAACGTGGATTATGTAGGGAATGTTAAAAATATCAAATCCATGCATATCATGACCATCAACCTCTTTTAGAGATCAGAATGATGTCTTCCTTATGGCCCTTTGGTACCTAGGGATTGGATGTTATAGAAAAGATCACTCCACCATCATCCACCAGATATGAGTTCATACTTGTTGCAATTGACTACTTCTCCAAATGGATCAAATCAAAGTCATCCAAAGAGCTCAAAACTGCTCATATAGCTAGGTTCATCCAAACAAAATTTGTTTATTGTTATAGAGTACTTCATGAGATTATCACAGACAACTGATCCCATTTAAAAAAAGAGATTACTGCATTATACATAAGGTTTGGGATTAGGAGACATCGATGCTCACCATATCGACTGCAAATGAATGGAGTAGTAGAGGCATCCAAGAAGAACCAAAAGAACATCTTCAAAAAGATGATGAAAAGAGGAAAAGAATGGTCAGAGATGCTACTGCAGGAACCACGGTGATACTAAACCACTGTTAGATCATCGACAAGAGTGATTTCGTTCTTTCTTGTGTACAGGATAGAAGTAATTATTATTGTAGATCTGAAAATTCCTTCCTTAAAAGTCTCAATAGAAAAAGAAGTGATAGAGGAAGAAAGACTAAACTTCAACAAGAATAATTAATTTTCATTAATGAATTGAGGACTCAAGCTATGCATCACATACAACGTATCATTGTCAAGGGGCCAACGCCTTCAATAAGAAAGTTCACTCTCAATCCTTTTATAAGGGAGGCCTAGTGCTTAAGAAGAAGAAGCCACACATCCACGATCCTAGGGGCAAGTTTTGTGATAATTGGGATGGACCATTCCAAATGAATGAAACTATGATTAGAGGAATGGTAAGGTTATAGAAGATGGATGGCATATAATTGGCTAAGTCAACCAACTTAGAGAAGTTAAAGAAATTCTGTATTTAATTGGTGCCATGCCTCTTGAACTACATTAGGCATGATCCTCTTGAAATGGCTATGTAGGCAATCTATGTCTATGGTTCGATCTCAAAATAAAAACGAGAAAGAAGGGAGGAATAAGGAATCTTTAAGGTAGAGAAAGGAATTGACAAGAAACCTACCCTTTGAGTAAAACTAATCTCTGAAGTGGTGGAAAAGATAAGTAGAGCACCACTAATCTTTGAGGTAATGGAAAAGACAAGTACAGCACCTCTAAGGAGGTGCAAAAGACAAGGGAAGTGCTACCGATCTTTGAGGTCTTGGATAAGACAAGGAGTGCTACTGATCTTTGAGGTAGAGGATAGGAAAAGGAGGATGTTGTTGATCCCCATGGAGGTGGAACGGATAAGGAAGGTTTCCTTGATTTGTAAAGTGGTGTCACGTGATGTTTTCTCTAAAATTAAAAGGTATCAAAATTAATGCATTAAAAATTTCACTCTATTAATAAAAAGGCAAAGGCATACTTGAGAGTCATATTCTTTTTAAAAAGAGCAAAGGCATCCTTCAAGGGTGATAATGGCAAAGACCGGTCAACCAACGTAAGTATTCTTCCTCAAGTTCAATAAATGATGATTTGCTAATAGCTTGAGTTTCAATAGTTTTTGGGTCTAACCAAGCTATAACCAAGTTATCCTTGGGAGTGGCAGCTAGACAACGTGCAACAGGAAGATCTGAATCATCAAGAACTTTTTCGAAAATGTCCATCCAATGATGAAGGTATAGGGACAATAGACTAAGTTGTAGCAAAGGCCATAAAGACAGAATGTAGAGGGCTAGAAGAGTAATGAAAGGTTACATGAGGCATTTAATGGGAGAGCTAGTAGATCTTATCCCGAGTAAGAGACTCCAACCACTCTTCTCAAACATGAGTGTTAAGTCATATAACAAAGAATGGGAATCCCTTCATAATCAAAAGTATGATCCCTTAGGTCCAACAAGGAAATAGTTCCAATGTGTTCCTTCAGCAAGGATTGCATACAAATGGAAGGAGCATTGATAGATTGGAGATGAATAATCAGGAACTCCAAAGGAGATACTCAAACACAGGAGAATAGGGCTCTGGCAAGGTATCTTACAATGTTTGGTAGCAAAGTCCTCCATCTGATCAAGAGCCTCACAAGTATGGAGGCAAAAAGCATCCCATCATTTTAAACTCTTGCAATGGTCTTTGTTAGGTGCATGTTCCCTTAGTGCAGAAAAAGAGCTAGGAAATAACAATAAAGAATGAAGGTGTTGTTACAAGTAAGAGAGTCAATATAATGAGTGGAACAATCCATGTGAGAAATTTACTTGTTCACACTCATATATTGCCCTCTCAGAAACCACTTTGCCTCCTGGGGAGAAATGTAAACAAAAGATGCCAGAACACTTGGGCATCGGATTCCCAAAACTAACAATAAGCTCTTAGAAAATCAAGTTCAACACAAAATTCGAGCATTGCTTAGACATAATTCGATCTGTACGTGCTAAACTTTATCATCTCCAATGTTGAGTAATCACTTAGCCAATCTTGAAGGTCATGAAAAGGGAAGTCATCTTTGGTGTTAGCCATGGAAAACAAATGAAGAAGAGATCAACAAGTAACATCATATATATGTAGAGGATAAAAAATTTGTACACAAATGATATATCCCATGTCCAAGTATAGAATTGGAACACCTCACAAATTAAGGAAAAGACTTTGGAATAATTGCAACCAACACACCTTGTAGTCTCATGACCCACATGGGCAACCGCACGACCCATTGGATAGGTGTCCCAAGTAGAGTTGGTACAAAATCTGAAAGAGAAGGACGAGTTGCACAAGAGATTTTCGCTCTGATAATCTTGTCGGGACCACATAAGCCAGCATGGTGTAGCAGCATCATTCAAGTAGTTTACATTTATTGGAAATATTGGGCCAAAAATTGGGTCAACTTCTCTCGGAAAAATCTATCCACATGCCATCAGAAGTTATAACAGCACAACTCCATAAAAATTAAAAAAACCAACAACACGATAAATATATATATCCAAAGTTTCAGACTTCGGAGTTAAAAGACCTGAATCCCTGCTCAACGAAAGTCAACATCATCCTCCCATAGCTGCTCAATTCCCTCTCAGAGCATCCTCCAATTCAACTTTGATCATAGCATCAGAGAAAGCACCTCTACTGCTTCATCATAGATCTGCTACTACAAGCTGGAGACCTTCCTCTGCATCGTCTTGAAAGTAGCATAAGTGCCTTTGGTGCATGGACACGGTCCCACGAAGGAGGAGCCATCAAAATAGCAGTACCACTAGGTCACTTAGAAGACGGAGTAGAATCATTGCAACCTGGAGTCTTCGGAGTTGGAGCCTGCTGAGCTGCCAAAGCTTGAAATAGCAGAAAAAAGGATTAGACAATGATGGAGAGCTTAAGGGAAAAGAAAGATATCTTTAAAAGTACCTAAGCAATA
This sequence comes from Warburgia ugandensis, assembly GCA_035236585.1. Classification (NCBI taxonomy): domain Eukaryota; kingdom Viridiplantae; phylum Streptophyta; class Magnoliopsida; order Canellales; family Canellaceae; genus Warburgia; species Warburgia ugandensis. The sequence continues at coordinate 48,499,481 of CP141133.1, read as the reverse complement.
AAAGACATGAGCTGGGAAGAGCAACAGCCAGCGAAAACAAGGTCACTCGTCAGGTGGGGCTCTAGGAGAACACCAGCTTGGAGCCTCTCCAAATCATCCAGTGATTGTTCCAACAATGAAGAGTCCGTAGGGACGAAGGGAATGAGCTCTGCAACATCATCCCAAACCTTTCTGGGGAACCTCTGTAGAAGATAATAGCATGCATCCCCTAGGAACTGGTCCTTGAATAGAAGGCCACGGAGAGGAAGGCCTGCAAGGACACATCAATGGCCAAAGTATCAGCTAACCTATCATCCAGAGTCCCAGGGGCACCATCACTACTGCTCTTGAGAGCCTAAGCACTGCTCATAGAAATGAAGGAGTCACCATTTCTGGGTTTGCCATACCACATGCGAAACAAATGCAAAGACATGAATACTTGAGAATAATGGAAGTAAAAAAATAAAAAATTGATTTCAAGACTCACCATGTGTGCCTACACTACCTCTTGCCTCTTTCAGCAATATTGGACCTAGTTGTTCTTCTCGATGTCTGAAGCTTTCTCAGTCCTATCTTCCTTCAAAAGTTGATGCCGTCATCCTCCTAATTTGCAGGGGTCTTGGTCAGGTGGGAGGAATGCCACCCAGAGGGAGCAGGGAAAGGTAGGTTAGGAACACAATGTGAAGGAGCCAGAGTGAAGTGCTCACAGTTTCAGAACCACAAGAAACCAAACATGAGGTCAGCTTTTGACAAAGGCAGTTTTTAAGGAAATACGATTTTAGAAAAAGACTTACCAGAAGGAGGTATAGAGTTGTAAGGTAGGAGCCTGGGGCCTCGTTAGCCACCAGGCTTGGGCCATTAATCAAAGTAGCATATGTTACACATTCGTAGTCCATGCGGCCCATTTGGTGAATGTCCTCCAATATGCAGACGGTGGAGGCTAGTACCTTGTTTTCGCTGACACCATCAGAAGATACACCAGGCATCCTGTGCCTAAGCCCCAACACTATTGTCATCATCGAATCTTAAATCGGCAGGACTATCCTTCTCGTGCAAGACCCAGAATTACCTTGTGGCCTTTGGTTGCTACAACATCAATTGGTCATCGAAGCTCCTAGAACTCATTTGCTGGCATGGCACTCCTCAAGAACTTAATCCACTCTCCACTGAAGGAGAGCCTGATCAACATGCAAAAATCAAACAAGGAGGTGCTCATCTTGCCTAATTAGAAATAAAAAGTGCACATGGTGGAATTTCAACCCTCCGTTAGAGCCAGCAGAGGAAATGGGCGGCAGGATCCTGTAATCACGGTCAGGCAAATGTGATGTAGACCGATCAAGCCTACGTCGGCCTTCACCTTGTTGCAGAGGCCTTGATAATACTAGAAGATGAAACCACGATATCCCAGGTTCATCTGAAAGGTCAAGAGCTTCAAAGTCAAGCAAGAAAAAGTCAAAAGATCACAAGTGAAGAACCAAAAATGCTAAAATATTGAAAGATTGTGTGACCACACGAACAGAGGTTCCACGACCCAACCCACCGCATGACTTGAATGACCTGTTGCAATACCCTTCATTGTAAGAAACAAAGAACTTTGTTTCAAGACCCAAATTCATTGCAAGACAATGGCTCGTGCAATAGGTGGTTTGTTGCATGACACACAAAATGAGGGCCATGTATTTATGCTCAACTACTGCTGATGGTTCAGCCATGGGGTTAGGAACTTGATTTCTTAACCCTTTTTATGAGTACATTCAATGTTAGGACCTAATGGTACTAACTCAGTGTTCAGAAATCGACGTCCTTGTGTGCACTATAATGAAACCTAATTAAATGATGCAACTTAAATCCAAATGTGACATGTAACTCTATATGCTATGCAAGTAAACAATTCCTAGTGCTAACAAGATGTCTTATTGATCTTTGTTAATTTGTGAGGGTGTGGCTTTTAACCTAAAGCTAGATAGCTCCTCCTTTAATTCAAACTTGACTATTGCTTAACAGTTGGCTCTTTCCAATTTGGTTAATACAATTCTCATTAAAGGAGGTGTTTAGACTTCAACAACCGTCTACAAAAGGTATGGAAAAATTACTTAGATTTTAGTTACCCACTATAACCACAAAATTCAAGGGCCATTGGAGTGACAATAAATCTCCTCTTTTAAAAATGGTCTTATAAACTCAAAACCATAGGTCTCTTGATACTTGATTTTAAATAAAAATTAATGCCTGGGATCACAAGCATACAAGGAATTGATTTTATTTCTTAGGTGGGCCAAGGATCTAGTGATGAAATCCAATTCTTATCTTATGAGGGTTCCTATAGGGCCCTTACTAACTTTATATTCTATCCACCATAAAGCACTAAATGTGCAATGCAAATACAAGAAAACAAACTAATGCAATTTATATGATATCCCACCAAGGGTCGAATAGGTACAATCTAATGCAACAACTCTAGATAAAATGCATCAAATAAATGAATGACCGAAAACTATATGAATTACTCTACCAATAAATATGCAAATTGTTCTAAATGTAACTATACTAGAAAAGTAAAAGAGATTGAAAAAGGCTTATAGTAGGGTTTTTTATGAAGATAAAGTGTGGACCACCATATCCCTCACTTGCCCTGTATTAATACAACCTATTTAAAATGAAATAAAGAAATTGTGAGTTGCAATGGATCCTCACTACAAGTTTACTCAAAAGAAAAAAAATCCTAATCTAAGAAAGCAATAAAATTTTATCAAGCTTTGGCCCATAGGATTGTCGTTGCTCCTTTGCCAAATTCTCCTCACACAAAACTAATAAGATGGATCAATTTATGACAAATCAGTAACATATGCAAATGCAATGCAAAAATCTTACTCTAATGCAACTATGGCGAAAGATAAACAATTTAAATAAATATCCAACTACAAATCTGCAGCAATTCCCATGCAAGGAGCCAAATATTTGGTGCAGCTTTAAAATTACTTATAAGCGCATGAATCAAGGTAGTATTTATGCAAGAGAGGTCAAAACCATAAGGAATCTCACAAATTTTTATGTTGGACCGATCTTATTTGTAAGTGTTTAACTTCAACCAAAGAGAGATTAAATTTATTTAGAATTGAATTCAATCTAGGAAAGTAATTGCATAAAATTATAAACTAAAATTAAAACAAACTTTGTAAAATTAAAACTAAGCAATGGAACTAGAAACTTACTTAAGTAACATGCAGCTAATAAAAGAAACTGATACAAAACTATAATAAATTAAACTAAGCAATTAACTTAAGGAAACTACTAAAAAGGAAACTGTCCAAATTTAACACTTTTCTAAATAAGAAACTTTTTAAAACTTAAAAAGGAAACATCATAAACCTAAAATAAGATGTAACAACTAAATAACAACTGCTCAAACACGATTAAGCAACTAAATTAACCAAAAATCAAAGAGCAAATTAACCTAATACCATGCGCATGATCCCTGGATTGTGTGCATGGTTCATAGGTTGAAAGATAACTAGATATGATGCTTTAAATGCAAACTAACATGCAATCTAAGCTTTTTAATTAATAAACAACCCAAAAAAGCTAAATGGGTTCTTAAGGATTTAAGCAATTAAGGTGTTTAGATGGTTGGAAACAAAGAACAAACATTGAAGGAAAGTTTTTTCAGATTTTAAGCACTTAGAACTTCAAATTAAATCAAGCATATAAAGCAACTGAAACAATGACTTTTATGCAAGATAACAACCCAAATCCAAAGTACTTTGATAAAATAAATATTTCATAACAAGAATTCTTAATGAACTTTATTGAATCAATACCAAAATACATCAAAATTATGTGCATAAAACAAGTGTATAAATTTGGAAATTGTGCAGGAAACTAAGCCATAAAACCTAATCTAAAAAACAATAAAATCTGAATATAAAGCTTGCAATCTAAATTATGATGACGTGCAAAGAAAATTCCAAAAGGAATTCAAGAGAAAAGAATGCTAAGAGGATGAACTACAACAAGGAAAGGGCACCTAAATTAATGAATTTAAGGTAGAAAATTTGCAATACTAAGGGAAGAAATCCAGGCTCTAAGATATCTCTTCTCTTGGCTGTCACTACCAAAGAAGAGTTAACTTTGATCTTGATTGAATAAGCAAATGAAACTAGAGAATAGAGGCAATAAAGAATGGACTTAATGGCTAGAACTGTGTGTATGGAATTCAAGAACAAAACAAGAGCAAATTAAGGCAATGAAACTAATACAAAGAAAGAAAACTACTAACTTGAATTGGAGAGAAATTGACAAGATAAATAACAAGTAACCTAAAGGAAGAAAGCACAAAAAAGAAAAAAGAAAAAGAAAAAAGAAAGAAAGGTGATCTAGATTTTCTCCAAAGATAACCAAGTATAGAGTGCGATGTTTCAAGGTTGTCTCACCCAACATTTACTTAGTGGAAAACATGGGAAGCATGGGGGATTTATAGATGGCTGGGTTTCTAACTTAGGAAATGCTAAATCAAGGAGGAAAGGTGATCTAGATCTATTGCTTTGAATAAGGATTATTAGGTGGAGAGTTGATGTAAGCAAAGATGACATAAGAGAGAGACATGGCTAGTTTCCATGTTTAGACAGGGGGAGGCCTTTTTTTCTTTGGAAGGTCAATGGAACTCACTCCTTTCTAATTGGATGATGAGTGATTGATAGTAAATAAGGAAAAAAATAAACAAATAAAGAAGAAAAATAGTAAGAAAAAATCTAAGTTTTTATGTTCTTTGAATGGACTTAGATCTAGGGGTTTCCTAATTAGGAAACCACCAAAATTGACAACTACGCAAGGGGGATTTGGTGGAAACCTTAGGGTTTGGTGAGAAGGGTAGAAAATGTGAATGCAAAGTGGGATTTTCTCTCTTGATGGGTCCACCAATGCATGATCATCTTGCCTTTTACAAATATATCTCAAAATCCCTTGAAAATAACACTTTTTAACATAAGATAGTTACTTAAATTGGTGCTCCAATAGCATCACTCCATGTGGCATTCATCCATGGCTTGATGGCTCACTTAGATATCTCATTCCTTGGTGGCTTAAGTGGCTTTAATGCTTAGCTTCAAGGCTTGAATAACTTAGCTTTTTGAGGTTTCTTAGTTGAATGGCTCCAATTCTCATGTAAAATGATGGAAATGCATGATTTATTATTATGGACCATTTGAGTCACATTTGATGCTTCCCATTGCCTTATTTTTCTTGCCCAAGGATAGTTTTTAACCTTGACCACCCTTTGAAATGATGCCATTCTCACTTTTGACTCAATTTTTTGCTCTTGATCTTCAATTCTCGTCTCAATCAATCTCATCCTTTGGATCACTTTTTCAACACCTACAAACCAGAAAATGATGAAAATTCACATATTGACTCTGGATTAGCTTCTAAACCTACAAAATAACAAAATTTTAAATTATTAGGTTAGAAATGCATGTGTTATGAAATTCCAAAAAAATCCTAAAAATAACACTTTATTTTATAACACATAGGCTACTAATTGGGTATATTTTACACAAAATTTAACACTTATCATCCATCATTTAAAGATAGATCAATGACTAGATCATGAGGGATGGTCAGATCAATCATAAATTTGGTGATCTAGTTCGATCAAAGGTCTAGTCACGATTGATGGTTGGATCTTCTCCAATCAACGAATGGACAGATGGGTCTTGTTCCTTGCTTTGCAGGGATTGTGATGGTCATCTTGAATCATGCAAAATCCTTCTTGGATTGCACAATAGAAGTTATCTAAGTTTGGGGGCTTGGTGTGGCTCACCATGTCAACTTGACTCAACAAGGAGAGTCTAGAGTGGGTGATACGAGTGAGTCACCTTGGCCAAACTTGCTAGAAGAGGAAGAGGGAAACAGAGGGAGGAGGAGAGGAAGGGCTGGCTATGATATCCCCGATTTTTATCACACTTTTCTTTATAAAATCTTTTACAATTGTGGGGCCTCAAGTTAAAAACTATTCAAAACCCAAACAATAGAAAACAAGGATTATAAGAAGACCTTAAAAGTCTCGGGTGTCATTTTTTTTTTTTTTTTTATAAAAACAAGGATTTTCAGAGGAATGAATATCATATTCCTACCAAAAATTCGGCAAAGTCTCCCTTGTATTTTGGACCTCGTGCATTTAATGCCTGTAATGCAACAACCTGATAATCACAATGTATGTATAAAATAAATAACGGAGACTCCGTCTCACTCCAAACACATCCACACACATTTCTATTTAATTTAAATAAAGAAATATCATGGTAATGCCAAAAAGGTCAGGAATTTGACTTGTATACCCAGGATCACTCCACTCACACCCATTCACTCAAACGGTAATAAATACACATCCACATGTCCATTTCTAATAGATTCATGAAAAAAATTTAATTACATAAGATTTGTAAGAATCTTCAGATTTCTTTACCTATACCTCACCTTAACTCAAAATGGCTTCTGTCTAGCTCCCAAGTCAAACCTCTGTACCTTTTCCTTTGCTAGAGTCCTTTGAACCTAAGATATTGTAAACAAGTATAGTATCTTAGCAAGCTTTTTCTTGTGTAGGTAGTTTCATCATCAACATATAATTTTATGCAGTATTAACTTAATAAAAGGAAAATAACAATATGATGTATAATTTAGTAGCATATGATGCCTAATGAATTGTATTATACACTCTGAAATCTCACCATGCCATTTCAAATATATGTTATGATCAATCATTTCAAATCATCAGTTCTAACATTCATGTGTATTATTTTCATATATAATAATAACATTGGCAAAGCACTTTACAAGATATGGAAGATTTACCACAACTCTTTTCATGCATCAAAATCCATAGAGGAAAACATTTAAATCATAAAATGTTTAAATACAATGAAGGTATTTCAATAAGTACATATATATATATATATAGTCCTTTGAACTTCCTCTAGGTCTCACAAGTGTAGAAACGCTTGTAATCTAGCCATCTACAGTTAGTCATGAGTACTCATTATAGACCTGAATTTCAGGGTGTCATGCACCTGTCTATTACGCAATATACATATGAATCTAAAAATAATGGACTTTCTGTGCTACAGACAAAACTCATATCACTTCCACGGCTATCACGCCAATACTTAAACGGACAAACTCCCTGCACCATGCGCATGGGGAACACAATGCACAAGGTTATGACCTATCCATGATGTCATAACTGAATTCGGCCTTCCCTGGCCTGGTATCCCACATATACATAAAGTTTCATAATGGGGATGATCAGTCCACACCCTCCTAGCACAGTGTCCAATGGGCCATCATATGCCCTCCATAACATAAATATACTAGGCATTATCATATGCCAATATAATCAAGAAAGTCATAGAAATCAATGCATTATTTAACTCATGCAACTTAAAAATCATAATGCAATATAGCCATGTAATGGCAACCCTCAATTCAGTTTGAGATGAGGTTTCCACCTTCATTATTTCCTGACTCATGAAGTGCATGTAGTTTTCAAATATATTTTCATATACAAGTTTTCAATTTGATAATGATATGACATGGCATTTTAAACAAGAAAGTTGCATGCAATATAGTTATGATAGCTACATAAACCAAAAGATTAAAATCTCAGGTTTTCAGTAATTTCAAATATGATAGAATAGTTATCAAGGGTTTTCCTATTTCAAGAAACCATGCTGACATCCAAAATACCTACCTCCCTTATCGTGCTTTGTGATTTTTGCTATATACCTCCTTCAATCACTTGTCAATCACCTAACGAAGCCAATTTGGAATTCATTGTCAATGTTGATTCACATGTTCACCATTACAAAGAAATCTACTCATTCCAAATCAAAACTGCCAGTTTATCAATCCATTCCCATGGTTTGTAGTCTAACCATGTTATTTCAAATATTTTTTTCTTGATTGAGGGTTAGGGAACATGATGGTGGCATTTGATCATCGATTAGATGCCACCAAGTTCCTCTTCCATCCCTATCTAATCAGACAGGCAAGGTTTCTTAATAAAATTTATCCAAATTCCACAATTCTAATCACATGCTAGCTAATTTAAGGTCATAGGATTCATTTGTGGTGTCTAATCATCAATCAGACATTAAGAAGTTACTGTGAAAATAGTACTTGAAAGGACGACTAAGATTGTTTGATTGATTTTCAACCTAGATCTGCAAATCTAGTGTGATCTAAGCTACATCAAGTCCTCAATTACCTATCCCTAAGCTTATATTAGGGATTGGATGGTTGGATCATTCATAATTCTATATTTGCGGTGAAAATACAGGAATTTTGCAAAATACATCAAATCAACAGTTGAGTTTTATAGATCTTACCTTCTAGATGTATTTTTGTGTCTTTCTCCCTTTAGAATCAGCTTGATTAGCTTAGATCTAATGTGAAACCCTCCAAACCTAGGCATGTGTACTGTTTATCTCTATTTAGCAGTCAAGATGACCTGGATTCCTAATCCACCTTGGGGGTTTTGATCGTCTCTCTGAGTTGAGGTGATCCAAGCCGTCATTTTTCTCCAGCAACTCTAAAAATCTATCACCCTAACCCCTTTTTTCCTCTGCTTGCCAGTGTGACAGATCTCCCCAGCAAGCTCTCTCCCTCCCTCCTTCCTCTTTCTTTTTTCTCTCCTCCTCTTCACTCTCTCTTCTTCCTTTCCTTCCTCTTCTTCTCCCTTCCCGTTGGGTTTGTTTATTTGTGTTCTTTTTTTTTTTCTTTTCTTTTTTTTTTTTTCAATCAAGTTTTGGGAAGAACATACCCGACAACTGCGCCAGGTTCCTTAAGGTGGGGAGGTGCCCATATCAAATACGACCCCCTCTAGTTTAAGATTTTCATTATTATTATTATTATTATTATACCAAAATACCCTTCCTACTTAAATTGCCATAACTTTCTCATTTGAACTTGATTTCAGAAAACTTAGTGTCGTTTGAATCGTATTTTTTAGTACAATCCAATTTTGGAGTCTCAATGCCTAATTTGATGTCTATCAAAAGGCTAATTCTCTGAAACTTAAACATAAACATTTTCCAATTTTCACTTATTAAAAGAAATTCATAATTATTTGAAATGAAGCTTAAAATTTTAGGGTTCTTACATTGGCACATCAGATAGGCTGCCTTGGCCGAAAGAGAGGGAGATAGAGAGGGAGAGACTGGTGTTGGCATGTCGATGGCTGTGACATCTGAAGGAGGATAAAAGGAAGAGAGGATTGGGACTAGCACAGCTTGCCAGTCAAGCTACGCTAGTATGAGAAGAACAGAGAGGGAGAGAATGAGGGAAAAAGAGAGAGGGAGAGTAGTTTTGGTGATGGCCAATGGCCCTTGCTCGGTCTCTACCTAGACTGGCATGGCTAATCCGCCATGTCAGTCCTAGTGGGTCAAGGTAAAGGGAAAGGGAAATAAGGGTGAGAGGAAAGGGGGGTTCTAGCTAGATCAAGCATTCGAGCCCAGTTGGGTGTGTTGGAGAAGATGATAGAGAGGGGGAGACAAGGCTTTCAGGGATTTTGCTAGTGGGAAGATTCTAACAAAGGTGGAAGGGGAGATTGCCAATGAGAGGGACAAAATCCAAGCAGGGGGTGTAGATGCCATTTTTCTCCCTTCCTTCTAGTATCCCCTCATTTTATTGCATTTTTGGCTCACTATTTGACACGCGACAACAACAATGACACATGGCAATTTGGTCCACCGCATGTCAAGCTCTACTCCATGCATGTCAAGTCATCATGCTTTGCATCACATTAGGGTCATGTGGTGGATGAGAGGTGTCATTATCAATTTTTGCCCCCTAAATTAGTAAAATTTTGGGCTTTTTTATCCCCATCACTATTCCATGTAAAATTAGTATCGTTGGAATCATCTCAATGCACAATTTTCATCTTTGATAGTTTTAAGTCCAAATTTTGAGTTTTCAAGGTGGTCAACTTCCTTGAAGTTTAATTTCTAAGAAATTAAAATTTCAATTTTATTCCAATTAAAATATGTTATAATTACCTAAAAATTAACTCAAAATTTGAGGTTGTTACATGCGCATTACCTTGGAAGAGATTTTGGGAAGGAAAAGAGGGATTAATGTTATTCATAAAAGGGATTTCCTTGGAGCCTACATGAGAAGATTAGAGGAATAAGAGGGAGCTACTTGTTTCTATCCTCTCCTAGAAACTCTCTTATCTCTCTAATTAAGAGGTGCTTAATGTGACTCATCAAGTGAGAAATGAAGGAGAGCTAAGGGTGGACTATTGGGGAGAGAAAGCAACTACTTGTTTCATCTTCTTCATGTAGCTTCCCAAAAGAGAAAGGAAGTGGTGTTTTGTCTCCTTCAAGAGGCTCTCTCTTAAGAAAAGAGAATAGAGTAGCTGCTAGAAGTTGAACATGATATATCTTTGGGGGAAGAGTTGGAGATGGAGTGTTGTGTATGAAATATTCTATAGAGGGAAAGAGAAAGAGATCATGCACAGCCTTTACCTAGGTGCAAGGACATCTAACAACCTCTTTCTTAACTCTCTTCCTTAATCCCATCTTTGCAGCCACAAACACATCTAGGATATCTTTTTCCTAGCAACTTAAGATGTGTCTTGGAAGCTTCATCATCTAAGGAGAGCATACAACATGATTGAGAGGGGGATTGGAAAGAAAAAAAAAAGGGGGACCCTACACATCCTATTTTCTAAGCAGTTAAGAGAACTTCTTGAGCATCCATCCTAGAAGCCAAGATCATGCATTTATTTCTATATCATAATGAATAACTTGCTTCAACTAGGATGTGTTATGTTTCTTTTGGGATGATGCTTGGATTTTTAGGAGAAGAACAATCTTTCTCACTCTCATTCACTAGAATTTAAGGTGTTCTTTTGCATTTGTTGTTGAAGTGGGTGGTGGTCATTTGGGTAATCTTTACTCTACTTGTTGAGTGACACAACAAGTTGGATAACATCATGTGGTTGTGGATTGAAGGTGGGTTTTGTTTGGCTTGGAGTGAGTTCGTAGAGGATTGTTAGTTGCATGACACTTCCAAGAACTTTTTTGACATGCACTTCAACCCACAGGGAGTTTTATTTTAGTTTTGCTTTTCTTTTTCTTTTTTTAAATTCATGTTTGCATTCTTGTAATACTCTAAATTCTAGTTTAATGGAAGTTCATCTTTGGTTTCATTAGTTAGTTAATGGATGTATATTTTTTGTTTTAGATTCATGTTTGATTTTCTATGTTTTACTTTAATTTTCCATTATGTCTAGCTTTTATTATTTGCTAATATTAGTTTAGGTTAAATTGTATGTTTTAGCTTCAATTATTAGTAGTTGATTTTATTATATTATAATTATTGTTTAGGATATGTTAGTAGAATTAACTTTTAGTATAATGTTAAAATTTAGGATGAGTAGCTAACTTATCACCTAGGTTACGATGAAACCACCTAGAAATTAGATATATTCTTGCATAAGTATTTGTTAGAATGAAAGTGCTAAAATATCAACTTTAGACTAAGCCAATTAATATACATAGTGGCTTTTTCATAAGAATTATGAAACATTTTATTTATGTTAGAAACTAATTATAATATGTTAATTAACTTAGTATATATAAATTCTCAGATAATTTGTAATTGTAAGAAATATAAGCTATACATAGAAAATATATATTAAGTCAGATGAATCACTAAGGTTGAGAAAATATAGAGATTAGAATTTTTAATGAACACATTTTCTATGCTTTTAATCCATTGATATTATTAACATACGTAGAAATAAATCTTATATACTTAGTTTCAAATATATATATATATATATATATATGTCTTTTGGGTGATGGATTCTGAAAACCTAGACTTTAGAATTTAAGTAATTTAATCTCTTTTAGTGTTATTAGATTTATTTGATTATTTGTCTCTCATTGGTTGATTAGGCTAAAATACTTTAAAATATATTTCAATTAAGATTCCAAAATTTGAAGATTAAGTCCTCATGGGATCAACCCAATACTTGGACTTTCTATACTTCAATAGACTGTGCACTTGAGATAATTCAAAATAAACATCATTTGCAACTAAGGATGGAGAGGAGGAGGAAGTAGGGAAAAAACGTGGAGAGGGATGCTAGAAAAGAGAAAGATAGGAAGAAGGTAAGAGAAAGAGAAAGAGAAGAGAAGAATACCAAGTGGGGAGAGTGGAACTATCCTAGGCTACGATTTTTCAAAGTTAGCAAAACATGTTTTAGGAAAATCATGCATGTTCATGTTATTTTCATGCTTAGATCATCTATGAACATCCATGCTTAGGTTCTTTCATTATTTCATAGATTTATCAAAAATTCTCATATGCATGATTTGAGTTCTATTCATGGACTAAGATGATAAGTCATGCATGACATTAGGTTAAGGTTTATGCATGATTTAATATGAGCCTTTTGCTTCTACCGAATATATTTCCTCGCATGGAATTAGATGTTTGTTTCCTAATCATTTTAGCTAGTATTTTGAGCATGTTATGCCATAGAATTTACTTGTTTTTTATCTAAGATTGATTCACCTTTTCATTGAAATAATGTTTAAAAACCAATTTGATATCATGCTTGAATTCATGCCACTCACCCTTTAAATCTCAACTATTTTCATTAGTTCTTGTTTACATGATGAAATGTTGTGGATACTATTATTTATTATTTTGACTTTTCTATCAAAATTTTAGTCTAAGTTTTGATAATAAGTAAGTCTAATTTAAGTGCAAAATTTTGGCTCAAATCCCATGGTTTTTTGGTAGCTTACTAGACTATTTGATGCATAATTCTACAGACCATCTAACAAAAAGTTTGGGGTACCAAAAATCTTTCAAGAACTTATCATGCCAAAAAAATATTTGGATATTAAGTATACTGAATAAGGAACAAAGTAAATTTGGTCAACTGAGACCATAAAATAGTTAGATTGTTGTTTTATTAGGAAACAATCAACTAGTCAGCAGAAGCATAACAACATGCAACTTGACGGAGGTTCTATGTATAATAAATTCCTATCACCTGATGCACCTAATGGTTATTTGAATACTTAACATACTCAATTATTTAGTGATTAAGCTAGGAAAACACTTACAAAAGTTAGCCAAGTCACCTGATGACTGTTACACATTTAGTGCACATAATGAACAGTTTAGCAGTTTGCACTATATAGTAGACTACTAACATGTAATCCCAGACTGTGTAGATAGGGGTTATAATAGTAAACTCTCGGATTATTGACTCATCATGTGAGTTTTGACATCTTCCACATACACTAAATAGTCCACAACTAGTCGTATTGAATGCATAACATTCATGAAAAGATACCTATAATTTCTTTATTCCTACAAGCTTACCAAACCATATAAACATATCAATAATTTCCTCATTCTATCATTTGTAATGCCATTCCAATCTCACCCTCTATCACTTTTATGTAAATTTTAGAAAGCCTCATTTACTTTACTTTCTATATCTCATTGTTAATGAACCAAAATTTTATTATTCACTATGCCAAGTTACTACTATGACCATGACATGTGAATGTGAATTTTATGAGTTTCTATTATTTGAGAGGAATATGATTATGTGCTTGTGAATAATTTGACATTGGATGCCATATTTGAAATTGAGCATGTATGTAGCTTTTTCTTCTTTGTAAGTTATAAGATTACATGTATATATATTTACTTGATGAATGTGTTTGTTTTTGGAGCTTACATGGGTGAGAGCTTGGACAATGCATGATGCTACTATAATATCCAATGATTTATGATAGTCATTCTAAGGATTATGAGACCCTAATGGTACTATGCTAGGACGATTCAGATTGACCACTGACCTCCAAATAGGATACCTACCTGACATGATTGTTGTGTGTTATGGGAGTATGTATCATGGGAAGACAACTTTCATTCTGATTTGGTCACCCCATGAGAGCCGTTTGGTGGTCGCAGTCAATCGTTGCTATGAGATTATTCCTCTAAGTGCATAGTTAGCTATTTCTATTAGTTAGACATGATATACATGTCGATCATCCTCATTCTTTTCAAACCATTGCCCATAAGGTTTGTGGTGGAATGCCGCTACTTAGATCTATGTTATCTAAGCTTTGTATGATTTTATCTGAGATATTATTGTGTTAGATTTGATGTTGAATACTTGATCAAAATATTGTGTATGATTAGGCCTAGTTATGTGATTAATGTGGTTTTCAAATCTAGTTTAGGAATTTTCCACTAAGTTTTCATACTCACCCCCACCAACATTTCAGGTGAATCTCATAGGACCATAGATAGTTTGGATAGATAGAGGATCATGAAAGATGAGTGAAGAAGGGGAAAAGTAAGAGGTTGAAAGATTAGTTTTCCTTGGTTAATTGAATTAGTTATTTGGTGTTACATTTAAACATATTGTTGATGTACATGTAATAATATTTGGATTATTATATGTGGCATTTTATGGATTACTTGGTTGTGGCTGTGATCAATGGATCTTTTATATGTTCATACATTAATATTTATTTTGATTATATGAGAAGCTTTTTTATGGGGATACATGGGCTTGAAGAAGTAGCCTTTGTAAATTAATACAAATATATGCATGTTTTCATTTAAAATGTTTCCAAAAAAAATTTCAAGTTACCTAGACATTTTAAAAAAAGGATTTTTGAAGAAAAATTGTTTCAAAAGCCTAGTTCATCATAGTTAGTATTAGAGCATGGTTTAAAATATTCACTGCCAAGCAACTAGAACCGTAAAGAATACACTAAGTTTATATGTTTTAGGTTCACTAGATAGTGTTGATAGGAACTTACTATGAGTTTGATGTTGATGAATATATACATATGCCACCTAGGAGACCCAGTGTTGATGCTCAACTAATCTCTGATGAACATGCCCCAATAGAGTAGTGAGGGACCATAAAAATTTAGGATGATGCAATAGATGACATAGTGGAGCTTTTCCTTGAAAGAGTGAAGGAAAGGATAGAGGCTTGTGGTTAGAGCAATTTATGGTAAAACAAGCAGACATAGCTACATAAAAAGAGGATAAATTACTAGAGCAATTTAAGAAAATTGTTCCAAGGTTTAATGGAGAAGACGGGCTCAAGTTTGTAGAAACATGGATCTTAGAGATAGAAAAGATCTTTAAAGTGATGAAGATACTCGACAACAAACAGGTGGTAGTAGTCACTTCTATTATGATAGGAAGGCAGATCATTGGTGGTTCAAAATGGAGCATACTTACTTTGAGAATGTGAAGGAAATTCATGGGACTGAATTTAAGTTCGTATTTATTGATAAGTATTTTCCTGTACTTGTTCAGGAGAAGAAAGAGCATGAACTCCTCAATATGGTTTAGGACTCAATAACTATAGAGGACTACAAGATGAAGTTTATGGAGTTGTGGAGATTTTCCTTAGATGTATGCCCTATGGAGAAGAAGGCAAGGTAGAAGTTTGTATGAGGATTAAATTATAGTCTGTGTAACAAGATACTAACTTCCTAGCTAGCCACCTTGTTTACGGCAGTAGAGTTAGCTTCCATTCTTGAGAGGAGCCACAAGTAATTTTTAGAAGGGCCAAGCAAAGAGTGGAGGACAAAAGCTTGCTTAGAAAGGCAAGAAGCTAGTAGTATCATCCATATTTACTAGACTTCAGAGGCCAATGCCCTCTAAATTTAGGAGAAGGGAAGACAATCACTCATGATTGCCAGATTTGCCGAGGACATCACCTAAAAAGCCTTGCAGTTACCAGGAGTAGTGGTGTTTCAAGTGCGAAGAGAAGGGACACTATATTTATGATTGCCCTAAGTGGAAGACAAATTACCCAACTCACCATGAGCCAACTCCGAAGAGTCTGAGATGGATCTTTACCCTAACGACTGATGTTTCTTAATTATTACTGCAAGCGCATAGCTCTATTGGAGTATAGAATAGACAAATACAGGTCAATACCACAAAAATTCTTTGATAAACAAATTTAATTAGAATTCAAGTCATCTTACTTTAACCTAGCCAAGCATTCAAAAGAAGGACTGTTTTTTACTAAAACTAAAGACAAAGAAAGAAAAGATATAAGGAAAGAAAATAAAAGAAGGAAACAAGTAACTAAATAAAAAGGAAACAACTAAACAAGGAAACAAGTAACTAAATAAAAAGATAACAACTAATCTAATAACTAACCATTAAATTAAATAACTAAACTAATCAACTAGAAAGCAAGCAATTAAGGAAATTGGGAAACTATCTAAATAAAGAAAGAAGATAATGAACTTTCTAAAATTACCACTAACTAGAAAAGAAAACTTTCTAAAACTACAACAAAGTAAAAATTAAAGGAACAAAGTAACTAAGAAAAGAAAAGAGAACTATTCCATTAATGGCCAAATTATAAGGAATTGTTACATAAGCAATGAAAAGAAAGCAAATAATAGACACAAAGGTCCTTCAAATCTAGTCTTGAATTTTCTTATAAGGCCCACATGTTGAGTTAATCAATAGGAGCTTGTACACTTTTCTTCAACCCATAGTACACTAAAGTTTTCACTAAGCTTTTCTCATCTCCTTAACTTGACATGCCATAAACCATCAAATGCCATCCAATGTTCCTTAGGAATAAAGCACTAATGCAACCAAGGAAAGAGGATTCTTAACAACTTTCCTAAACAATCACCACCTAAGAAAGAAAAGAAGATTGATGGAAAAGGAAAAATTTATGGCATTTTCCACAAGCTAGAAACTCTAAAAAGAAAGAAGGGAACTTCGAGGAGTTTAGGTAAAAAGGGGATTGGTGGTCATTCATCTTTAAAATAAGGGTGCCATAGAAGAGGCTTCCTAATTAAACTTGAAATACATCCCTTATTTTAGGACTCACCAATTCCTAGCCTTGGAGATGAAGCAAGAGGTAGGGACATAGTGTGATCCTACCTTTCAACACGATGCCCTTAGCTAAGAACCTAGGTAGCTTATGGATGGATTTGCATGTTTCTTCAACCTTAATTAAGATATTAGAAATTTTATTTATTTCTAAGAATCCTTTCCTTTTCCTTAATCCAACTCCATAAAAAAAGAAATTAGAAAGAAGAGGATGAATGATGCATGAACTAATTAAATGGAAATATGCATGAATCTAAGATTAGAAAGGAGGTGTGTGTATGAAAATACAAAATGGATGGAATTAGAAAGTGGATGAAATTAGAAACCTGATAAGAAGGTATGTGAGTGAAGGAAAGTGTGACAATGAGAGATGAAAAGATGGGAATCAAAACCTAGCATGGAAAGTTCCATTCATGTAACTAAGAAAGTGTGTGTGGGTGGGTGGGTGTTTCTAAAAATTGAAAGTGATGATGCCTACAACTAAATGCAACTAAGATGCATGAAGTTACAATGATGAACATGACTTTCTAAGTTAAGAACTCATTCTATATCTAAGAATCTAATATGCATGAAGTTGCTAAACTAATCCTATAAACTAAGTAAAAGAAAATGAAAAGTCAAACATAGATTTCTAAAATAGGAAAGTGATAGATATAAGAATCTAGCATACAACAAATTTCTAAAATGGACCTAAACTAATCTTGAAACATTCCTACAATATTTCAAAATAAATTATGTAGTTTATAAAACTAAAGTGCAATGAATCTAAGGTCTAAACATGAAATTCAAAATTAGAAACTACCTACTTCTAAAATAGGAAAGTTCTTAAAACATGGAAACTAAGGGAGCTAAATAGAAAGCTATACTATTGTAATGACTCCATTTTTGTAACATTGAAATCCCAAGTTAGTAATGAAAAGTTCACTTTTTGGAGATAAGGGTATTTTGGTCATTTCACTATTCACCCTGACTGGACCCAAAAATTTGGTCCTGAGAGTAGTACCCTTAGGTGCGTCTTGGAAAAAGGAATCCAACAAGACCAAAATCACTCAAAACAGAGTTAAAATGAGCAAGTTATGGCTTTTTGAAGTTTAAGGGCAAAAGTGTAATTTACATTAAAAACGGATTTAGCCTGAGAAACACAAGGACCTGTTTTGATACGGCCACCCTTCTTCTTCAACTTCCTAGAGGGTTCTAGAATGGCTGTGTGCAGGGGAGAAACCACCGCCATTCCATGGCGGTAAGAACCCCCTCCAGAACCCTCTTCGAGCTCTATAAATAGAGCTCTTGGGCGCCTCCAATGGCAGCCCAAAAGCTTGGAAAAAACCCATCGTGGAGAGGTAGACAAGAGGAGAAAACGTGGAGAAAAACCCGGCCACGAACCAGGTATGCCTAAAACCCCTCCAAACCCATCTCCCCCTTAGTCTTAGGATGAGTTCCCCTAAGTTTTTGCACAAAAAACCATGCAAAACAGGGCTCTAAGGAGCCACAAAGGACCCAGGGACGATGCCTGGGCATACTGGTTTGACAGGGTCGAACCATGCGCGTCCCTAGACACACCCACAAACAAGAAAACAGGCAGAAGGCCCGGTGCGTCTGTGGACGTGCCCTGTGGGCCTTCCATGTATTCTGAATACTAAAACGCCCATAACTTGAGTTCTAGAGCTCCGATTGAGGCGCTGCAAAAGGCGTTGTGTCCGTATCGATGACGTAGACACACCCAAACCTTAAAATACCTGATCAAGGCCCTATTTAAGGTGGGCATGACCCTTAAACTATGATAGTGGTGCGGGACCACTAAACCTTTGTAAACTTGACGATGCCAAGGCCTAGTTAAGACCTTAGGAGACCCATAGGTGTGGGAATGAACCCTTAATGCCTAAGTAGTGAGATCAACCATTCTAAAACCTATAGAAATAGGCCAAGCTAACCGTGTTCCCCTAAACTATGAGTAGGAGTGTACGAGGATAAGGGGGCTAGCGTGACCAAACCAGGTAGGTGCTTTATCACTACTAGACTTTTAAAAAGAGCCCATGATTGTTTTGAGAATGCATGTTTTAAGTATAAATTATATGACTTGTTTAGCATGACTTAATTTTATATATGACTTGTTTAACATGACTTAATTTTATAAATGAATTCAGCATGCATATGATAAATACATTATGCATAGACATGTTTTACAAATAAATGCATATATTGCATGATTTGTGAGCATTGAGTTCTTGAAAAAATTGTATGTTCTTGAGGGTTACCAAAAGACGCTGGGTAGGCAGTTGTGAG
Source organism: Warburgia ugandensis (assembly GCA_035236585.1). Taxonomy (NCBI): domain Eukaryota; kingdom Viridiplantae; phylum Streptophyta; class Magnoliopsida; order Canellales; family Canellaceae; genus Warburgia; species Warburgia ugandensis. The sequence continues at coordinate 48,480,299 of CP141133.1, read as the reverse complement.
GGACCCAAAGAGGACAGGTTTTGAAAAAGGGATTTTCACTTGTTTGATCTGATATGATTTGGGCTAATAAGCTCGTGGGCTATGCCGAGAGGTTTAGGTTGGCCTCCAGCCTCTACCACTATTAGGTGGATGGGTACCACACCCAAAAAGGACAACGTCCCTACGTCGACTGCATGTGGTACAGGGGGCTACCACTGGTGTCACGGCCCTAGGTCGACGTGTCATATGCCCCATGGAGGCTATGACCGAGTGTCCCCAGGTACCTGGGGACCACACAGCGAGGAGGTCATGGGCCCTATGTTTTGAGGATTTACTTGCATTGTATATGGCATGACATGAGGTTGGTCGACTATACCATATATCCATGAGTTGGATTCAGTTGAGCATCTTATGCATATCATTATGTTTATGATATATATGATACTTTCGACTTGGATTGTGCGATTCTTTAAGTCGTCAGTATTCCAATTCGACAATGGTTTTTAATATCGATATTGAACATGAGTGTTCAAACATGCACATGTTTTAAAGAGCATATGATTTAAAACATAGCATGCATTGTAAAACTAGTAGTGATGGACTCCTACTGAGTATAGTATATACTCACCCAATCCTCAACATTTTTCAGACACAAAGTAAACACTTAAGGACAGGATATACGACATAGACCTGTGATAGAGAACGTCCAAACTAAGTGCCAGTAAGTAAACCCCTACCTTATCTTTCGGTGAATGATACTTGATTGCAGTTACTCTCTGTAGCTGAGCCTGTGACTAATACTTTCTTGGGAATAGTGTTGATTTAAAGCTATGCCATGCCCATATAATTTGAAAATGTGTTTTGACACTCGGGGTTTTATACGAAAGATTGCTTTCCAAAACAAAAAGATTTTCATGCATTTCATATTTATAAAACAAGACCTCTCGTCTTTTTATCAAACTTGCATCATCAAAAATGTAATAACCCCAATTTTTGTAATTGATTGAGAAAAATCAATAAAGTTTGAGTTTTAGATATTTCGGGCTGAAATATTAGGGTTATTCAAAATATACTATTTATAAAAGTATAATCAAATCATAAGATATGTAAAAATGAAATTAAACTTAGCAAACCCTTCAAAATGACTATAAGCACGACAAATTTCGAATTCGGATGAGAAATTCTTAAGTTTTTCATTTCTTGGACAAAAGGGGTAAAATAGTAATTTTACCCAAAAATCAAAATATTCCAAAAATCAAAATATGAAACATCAAAATTTAGAATGTACTGAGAAATACGAATCCAACGCCACTAAGTACACTCAAATCCGAGATCATGGGAATAAAACCCAAAATTTTATGCATAAATGGCAAAACGGTCTTTTTACACCATGTGGGGCCCACAAGGGACCCAACAACCAATTTTATCAGTAGCTCGCATGAATCATGGGTCAACAAACATCAACTGGTCATGGGGAAGAAAAATTAGGCATGGGAGCATTGAAGACTTTCATGCCATTTAATAATAAAAAAATAAAATATTATAATCGTAAAAAAAGACCCAAAATGCCTATAAATATAACCCCAAAAATCCTCATAAAATCCCCACAAAATTCTCTTCATCTCCCTGAAAAACTAGATCTAGATCCCTCCCCAAAAACCCAAAATTTCTGAGAGATAGATATCTTTTCAACTTGTTTTTCTTTTTAGATTAGAACAAGAGACCTAAAATCAATTAGGCACTCTGTTCCAGATCTAATTTGATCAATTTCACCATTCAAAACTTTTCAACATATCTGTTCTACAAAACCCCCAAAGAAATTTCAAGATCCAACGGTTCAAACAACAGATATTTGCAAGAAAGTTAGATTTTAGGCCATATCTTCATCAACAAGGTATTTTTTTAAATTAGGCATATAACCGAGGTTTTCTTTCTAATCAGGTAGGTGGAAATCCTTTTCATAGATGTTTAGTACTGTTTTATGTAATTTTTATTTTATTGTAATTTATTTTGGTAATAAAAAGGTAAAAAAAAAGTAAACAACAGAACCCTTAATTATGGATGATAGAGAGCTCAGATGAAAAATCTGACTATACCAATCGATCCAGAAGGGTCCAAAACCCCTAGGGTAGAATTTTCATAAAAATTAGAGATGTTTTGGGCCCTCAATTGAAAGAGGATTGATTGGACGGTCCAGAATGGACTGTCTGATCTCTGGATCAAACGGCGCCTAAGACGCACACGTGACGCACCGTCGGAACGGCGCGTGCACTATGCGTGGAGCATCGTTCCAAGCGACACAACAGCGCATCCATCAAAGCCACGAGCAGACTAGCCAGACGAAAACCAAGTTCGCGGGCGCGCGGACAACGGGCGTTCCGCTCATCCCGTCCGCGTTCATAGATGCCCCTCAAGAGCGCTTCGTCCACTCATCTGAGCAGATGCGCCCAACGACTGCCTGGTTCATTCCGCCTAGTTCATTCCGCCAGACTAATCTGGGCTGTCTGTTCCTTGGGCCCAGATCAAATCCAGGTCCTAGGAAGGACTATGAACTTCCAGCTTCAATTCTAGAGTCATCTGAACTCCAAATTGAGATTGAAAAGAAGCTATGGAAAGCTTGAAACCTTTATTTTCTTATGAAATGATAAAATAGACATGTTATTCAGCAAAACCTTTCTTTATTAAAGAAATAAGTTTCCAATTACATAGATTTTCAAGATCTGAGATGATTAGATCTTAAAAACATGTTTTAATAATGATATACTATTGAAATAAAGTAATATCTATGGTTTAATTGGATATATATGAGATATATTAAGGGATTTACCCCTTTATGATAGAAAAACCCTAAAAATACAAAGGGACCCACTTGATCAATGAGATCAAGTGTGATCAGACCCTTGGGATGGAAAGAATAAATGTTTATATGATGAAATCCAAGAAAATCATGGATGGATTATGATAAAAATAGATCAATATGATCTTTTGACCTTAATAAAGAAAATTCCCTAAATCTAACTAAAATCCTTAATCAAAGGAAAAGATCTAAGATCAAATGGTTGGATCATAAGTAAAGGTTTCTAAAACTGTTAATGTAATTAGTTTCATAGCATTTTAAATATGATTATGTTATAAAGCATGCTAGTATAACATTTAGACTTAGCATGATATGTGATTTCATTATTATCATAAGTGTTAGATTTAATTTAAGTACCTTGCCTCATTATCATAGAATGTTACATTAGGTAGTTTTATGCTTTGAATTTATAATTGATTTATGGTTAAATGTTATTAGTAGATTTACTTGTTATGAGATAAAGAGCATAAAACATCAAAAATGTATTCTAATAAGAAAGTAGAGTTTCATTACACAAATATGAATGGAGTACTTTGGACTTAATTAGTAAGGGCTATAGTTAGTAGGACAATATAAGGATTATCAAGTCCTTGGCCCAAATTAGGAAAAGAATAATAAACCCCATGAATGACATTATAAATATTCATGGACTTAATTAAAATCCATTCGAAAGAGTACTTAGGGTAAACATGCTTATAGGAACCTTATGAAGGATTAAGCTATGGTCATTCTAGTGAATGATGAACATAGTGGTTATGGAGGTTATCTAATAGAGCCTCGCTCTTCCCCTACCTTCTGTTGACATTTGTGAGGTCTAAATGCCTCCTTACATGAGAATTGAAGTAACCACTTTGTGTTCACCCATTCAGCTAGTAAGCGTTAGCCAATTGGAAATAAGAGGAGCAATCTAGATTTAGACTTAAATAAGCTACCTTCAACCAGCACATTAATTGGTTGAATAATAATAATAAGAGCATAAAAGGTTAGTAAATTACCTAACCCTAATAAAACCAGTAAGTAAAATAAGGATGATCAAACAAGATCCATTAGATCTTGGATGATCAAGAACACTATATTATACTTAGTATGCATGTATATTAGTATACTTATTATAGTTCATTAGATTAGATAATCCAAACCCTTGATCAAAGATGATTCAAGGAAGAAAACCAAGATCATCCTCCATAGGGATGATCCAAGAACTGAACTTAGATCAAAGAAGAACTAGAGGATAGAAGATCTAGGACCTTGATCTTTATCAACATGTGTAGATTGTCAATCAAAGGATCTATGAAAGATCAAAATCAAGGAGATGGACATACAAAGACTTAAAGATAGAAAAATACTTAGATATGAATGATCTAAAGATCATTCTAAACATCAGATCTAGTGATCAATAGGACTGTTCATAATTTATATATTGACAATATGTATGGATGTACAGATTACATACATCAGTCAGGATCATGGAAGATTGGGGAAAAGAGATCAATCCTTAAAGGTAGGAGGATTTGATGAATGCATTTACATGAGATATACATGATTATACTCATGATCTTATGTTGACAAGAGTAATGATAATACTTGTACTGAATCTCTTGAAAACCTTATGATCCAACCAAACACCTATAAGATGGTTAAGGACTAAACTATAAGTGAATAGGGAACTAGAAAATATTTCAGCCCTACGTAAACAGACATATGGTCTGATATATACATGAAATCTATTTTACATACAAGCTTGGAGGCTTGTGAGTTTGTTTTAATAGGCATAAGCCTAGGGGAATGCTATTGCTAGAGTTATGAGGGTTTGGCCACCCGCTCCTTAAAATTTGATGATATGATGATACCTTGTCCAATGAGAGGCTAAAAGTCGGGTGGTGGCAATTATGGGAAGGCCACCACTATGAAAGTCTTGCCTCCCCATACGGGCAGTGACATAATATTTTCCACCGTGGTATCAGTGGTGAATAGGACAGTTATCCGAGCTTGCTAGTACGGATCAGACTGCAGCATAGCAACCTTTCTAATTATTTTGCACTATGATGCAGATGAGAATAGGCATAGTGAAATGCCTTATATTATAGCATAATGAAATGCTAGGTAATTGTATGTTACTAATATTTCCCAAGAAGGGAAATTCCCCGTATAAGATTAGCTGTAATACGAAATTCTCAAAATGAAGAGAATTGATCAGCTTAGTTGGGAATGATATTTGACTATTTTCACGAATTTAATTGGTTTACCCATGAAGGGTATGTATGTATATAGATATACATAACTTACAAAGTAAAGAGTATGTTTAAGGATAATGAGATTATGAGGTATTGGAATTACATTGTCAATATTATGTTTCTTGAATCCCCTACCAAGCATTGCTTGCTGAGATATTGTACTTGTTGCAATATCTCAGATCCAGGGAAGGAGAGTTAGGAGCTGAAGACTATAGAAGACTTGAAGAGAATAATCTTCAAGGTATACCCTTGAAGACATGTATTTATCTTTGTTGAGAGTTTTATTGTATGGTGAGCTTGAGTTTTGGATTATGTAATTTGGACAAGTATTGTACTAGATTTGGCTGTACTGTGAACCACTGGATGGATCCTAGAGTTTAATAAAAATATATTCCTTCAATGAAATTTTATTTTGTACACAAATTGTACTTATGTTATGATGAAGTGGTGACTTGGGTTTTCAAAACAAGTTCTAAAGAAAAGAATTTCCGCTGCTTTGTTTTGCAAAAAAATTTTACACTCTTAAGGGCCCTGCCTTTCAAAATACTTTACAAATCATGTTTCAAAAACCCGGGTCGTCACAACTATAAATAAGATCTACAAAGTAAAAGACAACTTAAGGAAATAAGTTTTACTTATGAATCTAACATGAATGCAACCGAAACATGATGCTAAGATGCCATGCGTGTAAAATTGAAAAAGACGCATCATCCAAAATTGGATGGAATGCATTGAAAATCTGAAGTCCTAATGCATGTAAACGAAAATTAAATGGAAGGGAAACATGGATATGCATCTAAACTACTCTAAGGTGAAGTAAACAACTATGTTCAACATGAGCTACAAAGCAAGGAAAGAAAGGAATTTAACATGAAATGTTAAGGGAAAACTACAGGTAATTAATGCATGCAAATCTAAGTTCCAGGAAAGATGATGCAATTACATTAACAATCTAAGTAGGAAAAATCTACATAAATGCATGCTAAAAAAAGGTGAATGGAAAGATAGAAGATGGAAGGAAAACAAAAATAAGAAAATAAGAAAGAAAGAAGTTGGAACTTAGGTTGAGACCCTACTTTTGTCTCCAAGGAATTTGATCATGGAAGCTTGAAGGGAGCTTGGGTGAGGGTGATCTTCCTCCCTCTATTTCTCCTATCTTTGGCCTTGAGCTCTAAAGAAAGTTTAAAGATTCGTAATGTATTCAAAACCCTCTATTTATGTATTTCTAGCATGGGAGTTAAGATGATACAATGGTTGAGATCAATCCATTTTAATTAGAAGAAATTCAAGGATTCAATTATGGATGTGGGTGATGAGAATGGAAGAAATAAGATAGGAATGGAAGGAGAAAAGAAAGATGACAGGTGAAGGAATGAAGGGAATAAATGAGGAAAGGAAAGAATTAGAAAGTAAGACTAAGGAGTAGCTTAAGGTTGAAGGGAAGGGAGTGATACCCAATTGGAAATTGGCTATTGGAGAGGAAGAACATGTTTTTCATTAGTGGGGGTGAAAAAAAGGAGAAGAAGAAAAAGAAAAAGGAAAAATAATTGAGAGATAAGGAATGAGTAGGAAAGGAAATTGGTGAGAACTAAAGTGAAAGAAATAGAAAATTGGTGAAGGAATTAGGGATTTTCATAATTAGAAAGTCCTAAGGAGCTTGTTTAATTTAGAAACCCCAAGATGGTATGAATGTTAGATAAGAATCGATGGTTGAGATCTTCCTTCCTTAGGGTTTTGGTTTGACTTTTCAATATAAGAAAGGTGGCTAGGGTTTTGATGTTTTCAATACTTCATTCCTAGCCCTTACACCTTTTCTTGAATAGATAGGATCCATTATGGCATGTAAACCTTCTTTAGACTTCATTTGTCTCTCCACCTTCAGATTGAGTTGCCCTAGGATGGCTTGCCTTGATTCTTGTAGATCTTCATATGCCAATGTGGACTAGTTATGCTTCAATATCTTGTAAGGATAAGATATCCACTCATTGGTTGATTCATTATCCTTGGGTTGAGTAGGAGAGAGAAAACAAGTAAAAGTCTTTATGTGGTCGCATTCTTCTTTTTCTTCTAAGAAGATTTTATTATATGTAATCCCGTTCTATGTGAATTGAACTTATTCCTTAAGCTTCTTAAGTTAATGAAATGTATGCATTTGTTCTTGAATTGAGATTTTGCTACCTTTTCATCCTTATTTGAGTTGGAGTTGTTCATAGGATTTCTAGCCTTTCTAACTTTAATTCTCAACCTCCAAGACTTCATTTGTGGCATGTGTGACCCATAATGTAGATTAGAATGTGCATTTGCTCCTTTAGGGGTAAATTGGCAATTTTTGGCACTTTTTCATTTATACTCTAGACTTGCAAAATATTATAATTAACCCAAATTAGTGATAATTAAGTAATTTTAGAGGCACAAACCTTCTAAATGTAAAGGTTTGTATGCAACATTTCTATACCCATCAATGACAAATCATGCATGCACCTCTAATATGGTTGTTGAAAGTACCCTTCTAATCTATAGTAGACACGCTAGGATACTTTATGGATTCTAGTTCTACCCATTCTTTTGTACCTTGTGAATTTACATCATGTATGGATTGTGCAACCAAATGTTAGGGCTTTGTTCACAAGTTTGTGTACTTGGAGCAAATACAATTTTGGTATAAGAGTTTCTGTAGGATGTGCCTATCAATATAGCTAATAAGGAACATAACATTGACTTAATCCTCCCAAGAATGGAAAATATTGATTTCATCTTAGGCATAGACTAGTTAGGTTAGATGAAGCAATTATTGACTACTGAGGTAAGAGAGTTACTTCCCATGTCCCAAAAGGAGAATCATATGTTTTGCAAGGGAGATTAGACACAGTCAAAATGATAGTCATTTTAGCTATGAAGGCTTCATAACTGATTGCAAAGGGGTGTCAGGCCTATTTAGCTAATATAGTTGCTTAAGAAGGAAATAAATAGAAGAGAATGAGATTGAGATTGATGTAGTCCAGGAATTCTAAGATGTCTTTCTTGAGGAATTGCCTTGATTGCCACCAAGAATGGAGGTTGATTTCATCACAGTGTTAATGTCAGGGAAGACACTGATTTCTAAGAAACCATATAGAATGGCACTAGTAAAACTGAAGGAGTTAAAGGTGCAACCACAACATTTGTTAGACCAGGGGTTTATTCACCTAAGTGTTTCACCATGTATAGCCCTAGTCTTGTTTGTCAAGAAGAAGGACAGGTCATTGAGACTATGCATAGATTATTGACCGCTAAACGGGATTACAATTAAAACAAGTGTCTTTTGCCTACATTGATGACCTTTTTTATTAGTTGCAATCTACTAAGATCTTTTCAAAGATCAATATGAGGTTAGGGTACTATCAGCTAAGGATCCCATATGAGTACATGCCCAATATAGCTTTTCATACACAATGTGGCCATTATGAGTTTTAGGTAATGTTGTTTGGCCTAACAAATGCTCCTGTAGAGTTCATGGATTTGATGACAAAGTATTCAAGAAATATCTCAATAAATTTATTATTGTATTTGTTGATGATATTCTTATATGTTTTGGAAGTGCAAAGAAACATAAGGGAACATCTATGGATATGTTGAGGATGCTTTAGACTCACCAAGGTTATTCAATATTTGTTAAGCATGAATTCTGGCTTGATTAGGTCCAATTTCTTTGTCATATCATTTTGAAGTATGGTGTAGTACTGGATCTTAAGAAGGTGGAAGCTATCACCAACTAGGAGAGAGCTAGAACTAAATAAGAGATTCCTAATTTTCTCTGCCTAGCGGGATATCACAAAAGATTCACTGAGGGATTTTCTCACATTGCTCCACCTCTAATGTAGTTGCCCTGGAAAGAGATGAAGTTTGGATGGATGGATGAGTGTGAATGGAGTTTTAAAGAGTTGAAGAAGAGATTCACTACAACCCTTGTTTTGAACTTACATGTGGGTAATGGTGGTTTCTTATGTATATTGATGCTTTTAGTAAGGGTCTGGGCTGTGTATTGATGCAATATGGTAAAATGATCGCATATGCAACTAGACCACCAAAGACTCATGAGCTTAACTACTATGCCCATGATTTGGAGTTGGTCATGGTAGGTTTTTTGTTGAAGATATGGAGACACTACTTATATGGTAAAAAGTTTGAGGTTTTTACTAATCATAAGAGCCTCAAATACAAATTCTCCCACAATGACCTCAATTTGAAATATGTTAGTTAAACTCCTCATTAACTGGCACATTCCACATATACCATACAATCCATAGCTAGTCGTAGTGGGCACATAACATTTGTGAAAAGTTACTAAAAGTTTTCTTACTTATACAAGCCTACCAAACCAAATAAATGTATTAATAATTTCCTCATTTTAACATTTGTTATGACACTCCTACCTTACCCTTTATCACTTTTATATAAATGTTATAAAACCCCATTTGCTTTACTTGTTATATCTTATTGTTAGTGAACCAAAAGTTTATTATTCACTATGCCAAGTTACTACTACAAACATGATGTGTGAATGTGAATTTCAAGAGTTTCCATTATTTGAGAGGAACTTGATTATGTGCTTATAAGTGATTTAATATTGGATGTCATACTTGGAATTGAGTATTTATGTAGCTACATCTTACTTCCATTATTTAATTAATGAATGTGTTTGCATTTGGACATTTAATAGTTAGGTCCAACAGTGTGATATTGTCCATTTGGCACAGTGTGCCTCACTGTTTTAAAATGCGTCACAATTGTTAGAGATTCCCAAACTCTTATAATCAGCCCAAATCCTTCTCCCCCAGCAATGTGGGACTAACTCTCAGTCCCTCAGCTATCTCCCACATATGAGGTCCCTAAGCCTTCACCTCTTCCCCCCTTAGGGAGCATGCATCCTCACATGACCACTTGAGTCCCTCAGCCATCTCCCATTTTTGGGGTCCTTAGGCTTTCTCCCTTCATGGCCAGCACCACATCACGAGGAGAACTAGCTCTAATACCATTTGTAACACCCCAAGCTTCCAAAAATCATAATATTGTCCACATTGGGGTGCTCATACACCCCTCACAGTTTTGTTCTTCCCTAGTTTGCTAGGGAAAATGCATTGTGACCATTAGAGTTTCCTGAACTCTTATAAACAGCCCAGTTTCTTCTCCCTAGGCGATGTGGGACTAACTCTTTGTCCTTCACCCTAGCCTGGAAGCCTGCCAACCTTCTCTTAGCCCTCCCTCATCGGCCCAGGGCTTCACATCTTCCCCCCTTAGGGAACACGTGTCCCATCATGATAGCAATGATCAGGTGCCCATGTGTGGCTAGCCATCACACCACGAGGGGAACTAGCTATGATATCATTTGTAATAGCCTGGGGTCCCACAGTCACAATATTATTTGCTTTGGGGTACCCATACACCCCTTACAACTTTGTTCTTCCCTAGTTTCCTAGGAAAAAAGCATTGTTCCATGGGAGTGTGCAGCAGAGACAATATTGTCCTCTTTGGGTCCCTTACCCCTCTTGGGCTTCATCCCTCAAGGTTTTTTTCCCTTAGGTCCCTCACCCCTCTTGGGCTTCACCCCTCGGGACGTGTTGTGACTATTAGAGTTTTCCAAACTCTTATAAACAACTCAATTTCCTCTTCCCAGGCAATGTGGAACTAAGTCTTAGTACCTCACCATCCTAGGATTCATCCCTCAAGGCTTCACATCTTTCTCCCTTAGGGAACACACGTCTCTGCATGATAGCCATGACCAAGTGCCTGTGTGTAGCTAACCACCACACCACGAGGAAAACTGGCTCTGATACCATTTGTAACAACTAGGGTCCGATAGTGTGATATTGTCTGCTTTAGCATAGTGTACCTCATGGCTTTAAAACATGTCACAATTGTTTAAGATTCCCAAACTCTTATAATCAGCCCAAATCCTTCTCCCCAAGCAATGTGGGACTAACTCTCTGTCCCTCAATTGTCTCCTACCTATGGGGTCCCTAAGCTTTCACCTACTAAATGTGAAGCCCTTGGCCAATGAGGGCAAGTCAAGAGAAGGCTGGTAGACTTCTAGGTTGGGGTGAAGGACAAAGAGCTAGTCCCACATGGCCTAGGGAGAGGAAACTAGGTTGTTCATAAGAGTTCAGGAAACTCTAATGGTCACAATACATTTTTCCTGGGAAATTGGGGAAGAACAAAATTGTGAGGGGTGTATGGGTGCCCCAAAGCGGACAATATTGTGACTTTTGGAACCCTCCTCATTATGTGGTGGCTAACAACATGCGGGCACCGAGTCTTGGATATCACGTAGGGATGCATGTTCCCCAAGGGGGGAGGATGTGAAGCCCTGGGCCAATGAGGGCAAGCCAAGAGAAGGATGGCAGGCTTCTAGGCTAGGGTAAAGGACAAAGAGTTAGTCTCACATTGCCTGGGAGAGGAAATTGGGCTGTTTATAAGAGTTCGGGAAACTCTAATGGTCACAAAGTGTTTTTCCTAGGAAACTGGGAAGAACAAAACCATGAGGGGTGTACGGGTGCCCAAAGTGGATAATATTATGACTGTTGGAACCTTAGGGTGTTACAGGACACTTTATGGGTGAGAGCTTGGATAAAGCACAAGGGTGCTACTATAATATCCTACGACGTATAATAGTTGTTCTAAGGGTTGTAAGACCCTCATGCCTCTATGATAAGAGGGTTTAGATTAGTAACTAACTTCCAAATAAGAGACCTACCTGACATGAAGTGTAATAACCCTAATTTTTACAAATATATTTGAATTATTAGAAGTTAGAAGTTGAAATTCTAAAAATGGAACTAAAAATTTAAGTTTTGAGAAAATATATTTTTATAGAAATGGAATCAAGACTTAAGACATGAATATTTGAAATGTACTAAAAAAATTGAGTCAAATGACTATAAGTATGCTAAATTCTGAGTCTAGGTGAAAATTTTGCATTTTTCTTGTTTTTGAATTAAAAGGGCAAAATGGTAAATTCTCTTTACTGTGGGAACCACAAAGTTAGGTAAGGGCCAAGTTCAGCAATGATGCAAGTCATGCATCATCAAGCACTCAACTGTTAGTGGAGGTAGTGGAACCTCCACTACCAATTTAATAATGGATAGTGGAATTTATAATAAAATTTAAAAAAAATTCCTATAAATAGGCCAAAAAGTTTTCAAAAAATTCTAAATGAAGTCCCCCTATTCCCCCTCAAATCCAACTAAAATCTCCCTCTCCTTCCCTATTTTTCTTCCCATTTTCTCTCTCCTCTCTCTTTCACTGTTAGTGCGTCCCCAGACGCACCTGATGTTCCAGATTAGCAGAAACCATCGGGCATGTCTAGAGACATGTCATCCCTGATGGAACAAGGGCTAAAACCCTAGTACTGTTAACCAATTAGCCATCAAAACTGGTAAATCAATTCAATGATCCAAACCATTAAAATTGTTCGCAACAACCTAATATACTAAAGCCCCATCTTTCTGGAATGATCCACTAGTGAAATCACCATAAAAAGTTGATTGCATGACATCAACAGTACTAGTAAAATATCTGGCAAGAAATTTCTAATTTTCCAGTAAGATCTACCATTATCCCTTCAATCCAGATCGATGAACTTATTTAGAACCCCACAAAACACATAGCCTAAAGCTAAAACATGAAATTAAATCCTAAAATAAATTAAAGAAAAGCACATGTAATCAAGCATCTTATCTAAGTAAAAAGATAATGGACTTTATTAAAATTAAACTTTGCTTCAATACTAGAACATGATAGAAAATAAAATGAATAAAACTACAAAACTTCTCCAGATTAGAACAATGTCCAAAATCTTGATGTGCTACTCATTAACACCCTAGAATCTTCTACAAACAAGCCACTACATGAGTCTTCTTCATTCCTTAGGTAGTCACACACCATAGAAGAACCCAAGATACAAAAACAATCAACCAAAATGTCTAAGAGAGATAGCCTAAGCAGTCAATATCCTTCCAAGATAGAATGTCTAAGAGCAAGAGCTAGAAACAAATTCAAGAGAACAAAGAGAGCATGACCAAAACCAGACCTCTCTCCCTTCTCCCTTCAAAAATACATTCAAAACCACTAGTAAACCTCTTGGAAAAACTTTAAAACCTACTATTGGAATTCATGATGTTTGGCTCCTAGATTACAACCTCATAAGATAGGTTGAATTGCTTAGAGAAACTAGAAGTAGGGAAGAAATCATGCAATAGGTCCTTCCAATCCCCCCTTAGGACACATTGAGGTCCTTGAGCAAAAAAGAAAATCCATAAACCCCATTATGTCATTCTTTCATAAATACAACCTAATCCCATTACGAAACCCAACTGCCACTCAAACACATCACTTTCCAATATTTCATCAATTAGCAAACCTAGTTGCCTTTTAACAACCTTTGTTGACCAATTTTGCTATTGATTCCTCTTTTGATCTCATAGATATCATGTTAGACTCTTAGATTTGGAAACTTTCCTAACCACCATGCAGCACCGACACGTCATATGCTTTCTTCTTTACAAAACTATTGAGAACTTTCCCCTTCAAAAGCCATCTTGGACTTGTGCTTTTCTAAGAAACCACCTCTTAACCTCTCTTTTAGGAAACCACTTGGATAACTCCCACTATCTATTTATCTCAAAGTAGAAGGCGTTAAAAATGAGCAGCAACCATGCAGCCTTTGTTGACGTTCAAGCATGGTAGGAAACCAGCCATCCAATGTCTCTCATGCAATGTCTCATCCCTTTCCAAATTTCACACTTTCCTAATTGGATGAAGTATCCTTAGCATGTTTCCTTAAAAACACATCACAGTCCTCTTTTCACTCTTTTGGAAAGTGCCATCTCTTGTGTGCTCAAATGCATATTGTGTCTCATGCTCTAATTGCCCAAGTCAAACATAGAAGGTGTACTTTTGGCTGGCTATATTTGGAAACTCTCATGTGGTCTTTCTTTAATAATAAAGGCATAGGTCTTGACCATTCTAGGTTACCATCTCCTAATCATCATTGAACTTCTACAATCTACCATTGATCTCAATCAAAAACATTAGAAAGATGGATCCAAGGAATTTCTTAGATGATAAGCTAGCTTCCTTTTTAGGGCTTCAAATCATTGAAAATGCATAAATTTCTCTATTTAACTCTGGCCTGCAAAATAAACCCAAATTATTGATAAATTAAGTAAGTCGAGGGTTTAAAAATGTATTTATTTAGGGTATTGATTGTAATAATTATGCATATATCAAATACCACTAATTTTCATTTTGTTAGTCCTTAAGAAAAAATAGAAAAGAGAAGAGATATATGCAATTAGAAAATTCTAAAATCCTAACAACTTTTGTAGGTTTTGTCGTCTTCATCTGGCTTATGTAAAAATCCTTTGAGCCTTTAGATTGCCCCTAGTGGGCAAGCTATAGTTTCATATGTGCTTCTAAAAATGATACCCATAAACATTTCAAAACTTGTGTGGTAATTCCTTTATTTCTTTTAAAGATTTTTCTTCCATGAAATATACATTAAGTATCCAGCTTTAGCATGTCAATAAAAATAAATAATTGTTTAAATCATAACCTTGTGCTAGAAATGATCCATTGGTGCAATAACATTAGAATGTCTATGTGAATAGCCAACTTATACACAATTTTAAGTCTCTATGTAAGCTATAGCCTAAATTATATTCCAAAAATATGGTTCAACTTCAAATTTTATAAGATATAATTTAAACTCATAAAGATGACACTCTGAAGTGAATAATAATAACTGTCATCAATAAGTGGGGGAATAAAATACACTTTGACTTCAAATTTCACAAGATATAATTAATATTGAAAAAGAAATTACTTTCAAGTGAATAATAATAATTTCCATCAATATTTGAGTAGAATAATATATATATATATATAATACAAATTATCTCACATATCTCAAAACAAAGAACGGTAACTCAAAAAAAAATAAAATGGATAATTGATCTCATGAAAAATCCACCACAATTAAGAATGTTTCACTCTACTATAATCCCTACTCATTTATTTCCACCTCGAAGCCATATTGCTCCTTAGATCAAGGTAGGTATTTTAGTAAGATGAAACATAATGTTTAGTACAAGTTTATAAAAAATTGATACAAGGGTAAGAAAAATGTTCTAAACAATATGCAAGGATTTTCCAATAAAGTACTCACAATCTTCTTTGCACACATAAGAGTGAAATTTTCTTCTTTTCATTGGTCAACTCTTTCTTTTCTTTTTGTTGTTTTTTTATTAGAATAGCAATTTCTACTTTTGAAATATTCCACTTTGATGCATTTTGATGCTCACCTCCTAAAGTTATATTGTTCATACTTTTTTGTCAAGATATTTTTCAACTATCTCTACATATTTCCAAAACACAATGGGTAATGGATATATTATAGGTTAAAATGATTAATGGTTAATTAGTTCTCAAGAAAAGGCTATAATATAAAGGCATAAAGGGTTAACTATAAAAATAACATTGGTAGCTACAAGCTTTGGGGTATTCAAAAGTGGCACTACTTGGGGCTTTCAAAGTTAACAAAAAGAAGATGATTTTTAATCAACTCTCATTGTAAAAATAATACAAGTTAGCTTCAGAAGAAACAACTTTAAAAATCATACTTAAAAAGGCAGTTCGTTACAAATGGTATTCTTTAGTGTGGTGGAATACATTTTTTCATTATGGGAATATGTTGTGATTTTAAGTTAAAACTCCAAAGCACGGGAATTAAATATAGTAATTCACATGAGGTGGTCAATCCCGCAAGGATCCTAATGGATGCGATATTAGTGGTCTTTACTTAAATTATATAACCTAGCCAAATTAAGGAAATCTTTTTTTCCAAACTAAAACTGAAGATTAACACATGAAAGATGCTAAAACATGCTAAACTTAACAACTTTTCTAAAATACACTTTCTAAAAATAAAACTGTCCTAAATTAAAAACTTTCTAAAATTAGAACTTTTCCTATTTGAGAACTTCCTAAAAATGAAAGTTAGTAACTTTCCTAAATCATGCAATTCTGACGAACCAAGCAACAAATTCATTACTTTCCTAAATTAAATTTTCTAAACATAAAATTTAACAACTATGACAAAATCAATTACTTTCCTAAACTAAGAATTTGAAACTAATTAAGATGTAAACCAATAAACAATGAAAGCTAACTAAACTACAACTACACAAGATAACTAAAGGAAAACAATCACTAATTAAGCAATCAAAGGAGAACTACCCAAGTATCATGCATATTACCATGAAATGGTATGCATGATTCATGGGTAGGAATGGATCTACTTAACTACTTTAAAAACCTTGCAATTCAAGCATTAACTATGCATCTACACTCTAATTAGGTCCTTGAAAAATCATGAAAATATGAAGTGTATGGTGCTAGAAATTAAACATAACAATCCATTCCAATGAACTCCAGCAACATGCTATTTACGTCCTTCAATCAATGAGACATGGAAAACTAAAATTAAGCACTTACCATGCAAGAAAACATTCAAGAATGAAGATCATTAACTGCTGGAATCAAGTATGAACTAAAGACTCTAATTAACTTCATTGAATCACATTAAAATCTGTCAATATAATGCCCACAATACATGTAACCCAAATATGAAAATCATGCTCTATTACAATGAATAATACTTGTTCTTAATTAAACCAAAACTACAAGCTAAACCTTCTTTAACATTCCAAATTCAATCATGAATAAGCATGCATTAAGATCAAGGAAGAATCCACTAGAAAGTAAATGCAAAGCTTGAAAAACACTAAGAAAAATAAGAAGAGATTTCAATGAAACCAAAGGAGATCTAATGGCAATGAAAAGCAAGGGAAAGAATAGATTCAAGGTGACTTTCCCTTGGATATCACTTCAAGGGATAAACTTGGATCTTGAATCAACAAGCAAGAAGGAACTAAGGCAATGGAAAAACATTCAACTAAGCAACAATGAAAGTTTAAGAACAATAAAGAGAAGAAAATCAAAAGAGGAACCAACTACCCTTTAAAACAAGAACTAAAAGACCAAGGCCTAGGCATGGAGCACACTTGGTGAAGAACAACCCACCATGGAGAGGAGAGCAGCCACCCAAGTTGAAAACATGGAATCCAAAAAGGAATGGAAGAGGTGCATAAAAAGGATGCCTCCTACCTTGGAGTAGGCATTCTCTTTTTTTCTCCCAAAAGATATTCCCTTTTGAATCCTCCTTTAGGTTTTTTATAATTGGTCTCCTAAGTTTTCTAGGTTATCTAAAAGTAAAGTAGGGTGGGGATGAAAAATAAAGGGAATTGGATGGCTAGGATTAGATATAGGAGTTGCTACCTAAGGTTTTCATCAAAAAGAAAACAAGTGGCCAACATCGGAATGCATTAAGTGGGAGATGCCACTTTTAGGAGGGGGCATCTCCCCCTTTAAAAATCATAGAATCTCCTTGGAATAAGAGAAGTCGGTTGGTATGGAGGAGGTAAGAGATAGAGAGGAAGATGGGAGGAAAGAGAGGGATAGTAAAAGATAAAAAGAAAGCTAAGGGGGCTAAAAGTGATTGGCTAGTAGTTTCCTAGGAAGTGGAGATTGGTTGGATGGTTGGAATGGAAGTTTAGTAAGATGGGAAGTCTTAAAAAGATAGAACTCTTGAATGGAAAGTGAAATTTGTAGTGATATTTAGTGGTGAGGTGGAGAGTGAGAAAAAAATATTTGGAAAATAATAAAAATGTAGAGATATCTTCCTATTGGTCCACATGCTACCTTATCCTAGTGAATTTCTCCTCAATTATCTTCAAAGTATTCCCATAAATCCCAAGGATAATTCTTTGGATTCTCCTCCAATCATGGGGTTCCATGTAGCTTAGTTTATGTGGCTTGATGGTTAAGTTTGAGAGCTTCATTAAATTGGCTTCATGGATGGCTTAGATAGCTTTCTTGGCTTAGCTTGCTAACTCAAATCCTTAGTTTTGGTGGCTGGCTAGGCATCTTAGCTTGTCACCTTGTTCATGGCTTGAATATGGCTAAATGGCTTAAGTGAAACCCATGCAAAGGTGGTGGACTCTGCATGGCTTTTGCATGGTCCCACTTTGGCCACATTTGGCTCCTCTAATTGCATCCATTGCTTCTTTAAGAGATGATCTTGATCTTTGATCTCACTTTAGATTGATAATTCTATGGTCTTAACTTGATATTTTGATCTTGATCTTCTATTTTCTTCTCAATCAATCTTGGCTATTGGATCACCATCTCGCTTCCTATAAAAATTAAAAACTCTAAAAAAATTAATTATCACTTACTTACCTCAGATTAACCTCTAGGCTTACAAAATGTCAAATTTTTAAGTAATTAGGTCAAAAAAATTCATGTTTTATGAATTTTGGTCAAAATCCTAATTTACCCCCATAAGTTATAATACATAGGTAATTAGTTGAGTAGTTTTCATGCAAAATTAGACTCTTATCAAAATAGATTTAGAAGTTGGTATCTTCAAACTAACTTTAAAAACACCCTTACATATATAAATTTTTACAATTATCTTAGATTTTTGGCTTTTGACTATCTTCATCTATACACAAACTAAAGCTCGTTTAGGAGCACTCTCTTTGGCTAACTTTAACTAAACCACCATTATCAAATTGGAAATTTTATATATATATATATATATATATACTTGATCGATATTAATTTGAGTGTTGGTTTGTATCTATCATTTCTATCTCATGAATGTTTTATATAGTTTGCATGATCATGGTTAGAGAATTCCTTTTTTAAAGATAATTTTTCTTATGAATGGATCTTTCATGTTTTGGATCTATCTTCATTCTTACTTGAAAATTTCCACTTGTGCATGCATGTATTTGAGTTTTTCCAAACATTTATAATTCACATACACTTGGTGTTTGATAAAATGCCTAACTGAGTTCACTAATCTTTTCATGTTTAAGAAGTCTTCATACACATATGAGCTTCAATTTGTTAAAATAAAAAATAAAAAAATGGACAAATATGTTTGGATGACCATGACAAGAACATTATCAAAAGAATATGAGGGAACTAAAAAGTTCATAGAGTTTTCATTTAGGGGTGATCACAATGGCATGCATTTTCCAATCTCAAAATGTGGAAACTTGAAAAAGGTAATTGTATGGGAATTAAGACAACATTTGTGCTTTGATGGAGTTGATCAAAGAAATCACCCATGGACTTGGCATGGAGAAGAACTTCTACATGGGGCCTCAACAAGGGTTGAAAGATTTGAAGATAATGTAAAAAGTGTCATAAATAGTACAATTGCACTAATGTTTAGAGATGCATACAATGACTTCCAAGATGACCCTGAACTATTTCATACTACATTAGAGGAAGCTGATGGACTATTGTACCCTAGGTATAATGATTATAGCAAGTTGTCTTTGATTCTAGAACTTTCCAATGTGAAATCAAGATTTAGTTTTTCATATCAAGGTTTTAAAGAAGTCTATGCTACTGAAAGGGAACAAACTAGTGAAATCCATGTGGGAGCCAAAGAAAACCCTAGCTGTATTAGGATTGAAGTATAAGAAGATACATGCTTATCCCAAGAATTGCATCTTGTATAGGAAGGAACACAAGGATAAGACTACATACCCAACTTGTGTACAGTCAAGATGGAAGTTGAAGAAGAATGCAACTGAGATGGTGATGGACATTTTTGCAAGTTCTTATGGTATTTTCCTGCCATTTTGAGGTTTAAAATAATTTTTTATGTTAAAAGAACAATGAAGAAACTAGTATGTCGAGGACAAATTAGCTAATAGTTATTCATGCCATTTAGCTGATAGCCTAGCATGAAAGCTCGTACACATCTTATGGTCTAATTTTGAACAAAAACCTATAAACTTGCAACTTGCATTATCTATAGACAAGATTGATCCTCATCTTTCTATAAGCAACAATCATAGTTGTTAAACATGGTAAGAAAATGGAATTTCTTAGCCACACAAGATGAATGCATAGAAATCGATTATGCCATTTTAAGAGGGGAATTTAATGGTACTATAGAGATAAGCATACCTTCAAAGATGTTGATAGGATAACAAGTAATTAGAAATGGTTGAAAACCTTAATGCCTGATGGGGTAAGAAGAAATCAACTAAATGTGTAGGCAAAAGCAACTCCAAAACTTGTTAGAAGTAGAAGTCAATATCTTTGCAACTTGCACATAAGAAATTACTGAATCTATGTTATTTGTTTGAGGTCATGCAGATTAAGAAGAATGTGTACAAAAGCTTGAATGGTACCTTGTTTAATATGCCAGGGCAAAAAGGATGGACTTGCAACTCAAATGGATCTTATGAAGATTAGTTAAAAGAGAAGATTACATCAACATGATAGGGATAGTTGAGGAATATACTAGCCTAAAACAAATTATATGCTTGACAAAGAGGAGAATAGTGTGTAAATCCCTATTGGAGCTCAAAGTCCTAGACAACTAGTCTTCAAACTTTAGAAACATTATTTCCATGGAATAGGTGAAAGTGCGAGTGACTAAGGCACATGATCTTGATGCATTGATGCAACAACTCCTCCCTAGAGCAATACATTTTATATGGCTAGATAAATTTAGAGGATCTATTACAAAATTCTCCTACTTCTTCAATGCTTCATGCAAGAAGGTGGTGGATGCTTCAAATTTACAAGAAATCCAAGAACATATAGTGACAACTTTATGTGAGCTTAAGGCAATGTTCGCACCATGCTTCTTTAACATCATGGTACACTTAATAATAGAGCTCATTAATGAGATCAAAATCACTTATGATGGATGTACCTATTTGAGAGAAACATGAAAGGTTTAAAAGGGTATGTATGAAATCACAACCAGCCAGAGGGATGTATGGCCAAATGTTACATTATAGAGGAACAATGGAGTTTTGCATAGAGTACTTATGAGGAATAGATGTTATTGGAATCCTAAGAAAGAAAGAATTAGTTTGATTTTATTATCCCATAGTTGTTGAACCTCTTTCGAGTGGTCGTGTATCAATCATTGACCATAAAGAATGGAACCATGCACACCTTTACATGTTGCAAAACAATGTTGATGAAGTCTAGCCATATATTGAGTAAGTTGATCATCTACAGTCAATTGTCTATCTCTCTATCTCTTACTACTTTCACTTTTTCCTCTATTTCATATATGTGTAAAAATTAACTAATGGTCATATTTTCAGGACTTGTAGGTCATCCAGGACCTGTTCATGACCCATAGAAAACAAAACTAGAATTAGAAGCCCTGGGACTAGATATTGAACTGCTAGTTATGAAAAGCATCTCTACTATCTAGCTCTCTCTCAAGAGTCAAACTCCTCCTCGGTGGCCCATTTCATATTGGGCTTGGTGGGTTCTTTCTCTGGAGATTTCGGAGCCTTGCCTTTTTGTGTGGTGGTGTTAGCTTCTTTGATGGCCCCAGAGGTGGGTGCCTTCTTCTCGTCCCTTTTAGGGCAAGCCCATCACATCAAACCTAAGAAGAATAAAACCTTGACAACTTCCTTTTGGCTTCCTTTCCATGATTGGTCGAAAAGAAGAACTAAGAAAAGCGCATTTAGAAATTTTGGAAAATAATCTGATACTTATCCTTGTCATGTTCTTCTAGTGAATTTGTTTCATCTTCTTCATCTTTTTCTGATGAAAGAAAGCTGCAATTGCAGCTCAAACTGCAATTTCAAATTGAAACCAAAGTGGAAGAGTGTCTTCTATGGAGGGGTTATCAGAGGCAAAGCCTCTTTGACAATTGTCACAAAATTCGGGGTGCAGATCTGGATGATAGTGAGAACTACAAAGATTACTAGTAATCTTGTGGTTATTTCCAATCGATTGATAATCAATCTTTCAATGAAAAAGGACTCTCTCTCTTTTTTCCCTTCCTTATCCTTATACTGTAAGTATATTAAAAGTTTATTAATCAACAAAAATGAAAGAGGGGGATGGAATCACAATCAGATGTTGATCTCATAAGGGGGATATGGCGAAATTGGTAGTCGCTACGGACTTGATTGGATTGAGCCTTGGTATGGAAACCTACTAAGTGGCAACTTCCAAATTCAAAGAAACCCTGGAATTAAAAATGGGCAATCCTGAGCCAAATCTTGTTTTTAGAAAACAAGGTTCAGCAAGCGAGAATCAAAATAAGGAAATTTGTAGATATAGTGAGCATATGAACGTCCTGAAAGCAAAGTGTCAAAGTTACATAAAGGAATAGAAGTGGCAACGATTTAAGCATTGTTGCACTTTCAATACTTAGCTCCATCAAAAGGTAAAATGAATTAATATGCACTTCTATAAATTGCATATATATATATATATATATTATGCTTAGTTACAACAATCTTAATATATATATATATATCTGTGTGTGTGTGTGTGTGTGTGTGTGTGTGTACATACACATATGCAAGTTCAAGATCAGTGAAATGTTTATGGCAATGGTATATCCAAATCCTTGGGCTGGATGGTGATGAGACTATGACCAAAAGTAATAAAATATGCTAGATACACCATCAATGGTTATCACTTGTGCATAAAAGACCGTGATAACTTAAGAGCATAGTAGAATATGGGGGTTAACTTAGTTGTTAATACTACATTATTTTCCAATTCAAAGGATAAAAGGCCAATAGTGGCGAATGATACTTACTATAGGGTTATAAGCGAGTATGGGCCTTGGATTATACTGACAGAATTGTGGTTGTGTTAAGTGTGATTGCATGGAACACAATAAAAACAACATCAAAACTAATGCTCTTGGATTGACATTGGTTGACCTCAACAAGATAGGTTATAAAATTGACCAATTTATTTTTATATCTCAAGAAAAATAATCTTTTATATGCAAAAAGGATGTGACAATAGATGGACAACTGTATTATCAGCCTTCCCATGGAATTTATATGTTGAAGATGACCTAGGCAATACTGCAATGGATTACCCTTATATTACCAAACAATTCAACAATCAAAATACTTAGTGAGAATGAGGATATTGTGCATAATAATGGTGAGGAGGGTGCTTGGGTTATAAATAATATTTGATGCAGGTACATTAAGAAGCCAGTCCAAAAGTATTACACACACACACATTCTTGTCAATGTTTTTAAAGTTGTTTCTATGAAATCAACTTTTGGAATCGACTTTAAAAGAACCTTTTAAGTGCGTTTTTGGAGCTGACATTAAGATAACTTTTTAAGTTAGTTTTCTAAAAACTGACTTTAAAAGTAATTTTTAAAGTCAATTTTAGAAAACCAACTCTAAAAGCGTTACTGTTCTTTATAAAGGCTCAACGTCATCTCTTTTTTTTTTGTCTTCCCCATTGACACTATTCATCTAGTAGGTGGAATGATGGCCTCCTCCTCCATTTATTTTATCTGTCTCTATCATATCTCCTCTATCCATCCAGAAAACTAACTTAAATTGAGAAAAATGCAAAATTTTCATCCGATCTTGGATTTTAGAATGCTTATAGTTATTGGATTTTTCGAGTACATTCTAAATATCCATGTTTCAACTCCTAATTCTATTTCTATAAAAATAGATTTTCTTGGAACTCAAATTTCCATTTTCATTATTTCAATTTCTTACTTTCAATAATTCAATTATATTCATAAAAATTGTGGTTATTGTATAAGTTACCCCTAGTGAACGATTTATAGTCTCATAAGGGTTTTTGAAAATGATACCCATAAACATTTCAAATCTAAGAGAATTTTTGTGTATTTAGGTTACATTAAATTTCTAACTTTAACATGTTAATAAAAATGACTAATAGTTCAAAATCCTACCAAATGCGAAAGATATCTCATTATTTCATCAACCTCAAAGTGTAAGTGTGTGAATATAGCCAATATGTACATAATTACCAATCTCCAATTAAATTATAACCTAAATTACTCTCTAATAGTATGTTTTGACTTCAAATCTTGCAGGATAATCTTGACACTCAGAAAGAAGTCACTTAGAAAAAGTTGAATATCTCTTTAATATGTGAGTAAAATAATGTTTTTCAAGGACAAATTCTTACATGTTTCATATAAAAGAACAATAACTTACAAAGACTCTGATATTGGTCTCATAGAAAGGACATCAGCTATTAAAGAATATTACACTCTACTAGAATCCCTATTTATTCATGACCATATCCAAGTCATGCCCTTCCTAAGATCAAGTTAGGACTTCTATTAGGATGAAATATGGGCTCAGGACAGGGTTAAAAAAAGAATGGGTATAACAGTAAATACAGATTATTTTGAAAGAAATGTGAAGGACTTATACCAGTGTATTTACATATGTCTTTTTTACCTATAAGAGTCAATATTTTCTTTTTCACTGGCTAGTTTTTCTTTACTTTGTTTTCCTATTTGACTTTTGTGATAGCCTTTTTTTGAACTTTTCTCTTTTTAGACCTATTTATGTCAATCTCTTGAATTTTATTGTTCATACATTTCTCAAGATATTTCTAAACTTTTTCAAATCAAACTAGGTAATGGATATATTATAGTGGTTAATAAGGGTAGTGGTCAATGGGTTCACAAAGAAAAGGCTTATAAAAAAGCTCAAGGGCTAAACTAGTGAAAAATCACTTAAGTAAAGGCTAAGGGCTCTACATTCACCAAAGATGGTCTCTATCATTTTCTAGGTTTTATGTCTTAAATTACAATAAATTTAAGAGATATATAGTGTAGACTTTCATTGTTTTCTCAATAGTTGACCAAAATGAAGAATAATGAGACTAACTAGAAATTTATGTCTATTGAAAAAAATTTAGAATTTATATATAACTCTCTCAAAGGAAGAATGTCTCAAAAGTTCATATAAGTTAATAGTCTCCAGTTGTCTTCTTCAGTATCTCTAATTTATATTTTCTCTTCAACTTAAATTATATATAGGTAACTATGTTGTGCAATGAATATTTCAAGTTTAATTTTTCACGAAAAAATTAGAAAAAGAATAAAATAGTGAACTAATTGTATAAAAATCTATTAATAAGCTAATGCTCAAAAAATAAAGGGAATATTTAGAAATTCTGAATTCTCATCCTTATAAATGAAATAATCATAAAATTTTTAAAATTTTCATTTTTTTAAATAAAAGACTCAAAAATAACTAAGAAAATTTTTGGACAAATCAAAATTTAAATACCTACCCTCAAAAATAAATTAAATATTGTCCCTAATGTTTTAAAATAAAAACATGGACAAATAGAATAACTAAGTAGAGAGAAAAGTCAAAATGATAGTACTTGCACTCCAGTGATGGTGCATGGAT
Organism: Warburgia ugandensis; assembly: GCA_035236585.1. Lineage (NCBI taxonomy): Eukaryota > Viridiplantae > Streptophyta > Magnoliopsida > Canellales > Canellaceae > Warburgia > Warburgia ugandensis. Next base: position 48,454,895 of record CP141133.1, on the reverse strand, counting down.
CTGTTGATGTGAATAATTATGCAAAGTATACAATGCATGCAACTATACTAAAATTAAATTAACTAACTTATTCACTTAACCTACACTTAGACTAACAATGGAGGAGTTCCTAAAAAACTCACTCCACTTCAAAATCTCGTGGTAATCAATGTACATTGTCCACGCAGAGATGTATGGTGGTGATAACAAGATAGCTTGATGGACTACGGTGAATGTAAATTTTTGGGACCAAGTCAAGGTAACATGTCCCACATTTTGTTAAATTGAGGATAGAATAGGCCAACATCAAAGAATTGATAATATTCCTCCTCACTTACCTTGTTTAGATGGCTAGGGTTAAGCAGGCTCTACATCTCCCATAAGGGATGTTCATGTTCCTTTGGATGTAGAGAAATGGTGGGAACTAAACCCTCAATATTATTGTATGTACACCTTGGGGCTACTTAATGCTGAGCCAGAACATCAATTAACTCACCTCCCTATTCTATATCAGAGTCTGAGGCATGGTAACAGGCAAGAGATCAGATGAGTTGAAACTGCCATAGTGTACACTATCTAGGATAGGTGTTAAGTCCAAGTAGGGTGATTTTCTGTTAAATGACTCAAATTGCATCTCAGGAAATGGAAGGAGTCGTATTTAGGCTTTCCATTGAGAAGTATCCATTAATGGTGCAATGTCGAGTGAATCATTTACTTCATTAATGGAGGTGTCCATATCAAAATTAAAATGATAAAGACATGACTTGAGTGGATCATTGATAGGCGAGGATAGTTTTGGCGTAGACACTTGACTCTCTATCTCGTAAAAATCTTTAGAGTTTGATATCATTACTAGCCCTGAATAGTTGTTGATGGGCTTCTCATAATCTTCACCCTGCTTAGTTTCCTTTTTCATTTACAAAAATTCAATAGATATTTGACCCATTTGGAACTCCAACCTCGCAGTAAATATTTACCCATTTGCAACTCCATAGTTAGTTTTACATTATTCAAGAGTCCTCTACATAAATAAAGTAATGATCTCTTTTAAATATTTTTCCCTCATTGTGGGGGAAAACTCCTATTGTGACTCAAATTGTTGTAGCATTGAATCATTAAAGGTAATTATCCTACAAGCATGAGAAATTAGGATTCCTAGCCCATCCAGAATGGTAAGTCTCAAAATAGAAGTTATTGCTAGGGTTTTGAAATGCATTAAATGTATTCTCCTACTCTAAAAAGTATTCATAAAGCACAGAGCTTGAGGGGCCTAAAAGAGTAGGATTCATTGGGCTAGATTAAGTAAAACAATCCTCATATTGAGGCTACCTTGATTACTCACTAGCCAACATAAAAGCTTCCAACTAATTAAATTGACTATCTTCTCTACTTGGCAATCTACCTACCATTCTATCTAATGTGTGGGACAGATCAGGAGTACCCTTATTTCATACATATCTTCATAATAAAGGGTTGTAGATTAAAATAGTATGACTATGGCTCTTTATTCTATACTATGTTGGCCATGTCTAAGGCAAGGTGATTTATATCTACTCAATTCCTTGGTCTCTGCCTAGCTTGAGTCAACTTTATATACAATGAAAACAAGTTGTTGTATATAATGAAAGATTTTTTTTCCTTTTTCTTTCTAGTACATGAAAATCTAAACTAAAGAATGTAATTTATATGATGTATGATGAAAAAAATAAATAAATAACCACAAATAAATAAGCAAGGAAACTCAATATTTCTAACCCAAGAAAATAAGTTGAAAGATTTATTTCTCTTCACATTCTTTATAGGAGTATAATTTTTAAGTTATCTCTAACTAGGTTGCTCCTCCTCTCTTTCAGACTTGTCCTACTACATAGCAGTTAGATTTTTCCTTGATCAACCACTTCACACCCTCCTCAGTCATATGTAGGTGATCTAAGTCCTCAAATGTGTTGGTAGAGTTAGTTGTTTAAATACCAATGTAGTTGATCAAGTAGGGACCACTGGAGTGATGATAGTTTGCCTCATAAGAGGATCCTATGAGCTTATCAACCACATAGGTCTCTTCTAAGTTTTTTTTAATTAAGTTGTTGAGGCTCAGGTTGTGTGTAAAGTGATGTTAAACCTAGGTGAGCTAAGGAATGGTGATCAAATTCACCACTGATCTTATAGGGGTAAGTGCCCTTACTAATCTTTTAAACAATCCCACACAATTCGATCAACATATATACACCTTAAAGCTTGTAAACATGTCCTAATATGCAAGAAAAGAAGTAAATCCAATGCAAGGCTTAGAATGTAACAAATTATAGCATACTTTGTATGTACTCTATACTACCATCCATAATGCAACCCTAATATAGGAAATGGAAAGAAGTTATCATAGTGGGGTTGTGGAATTAGTCTTCTCATACAAGGGTGGGTCCACCACCTCCTTTTCAAGGTTAGGATGGCCCACCCTTAACCTGTATTATTACAACCCTTTTTTAAATTTAAATAAATAGCAAACTATAAAAAGTGCAATTTCTATCTCATTACAATTCACTCAAATAAAAAATAGAAATATCCTAGACTTTTCCTCCATGTCCTTATCCAAATTCCTCTACAAATAAGAAGAGAAGTGAGTACCCAATATCTTCAAGAATAAGGAAAGTAATATAAAATAAATACAACTATCTAAATGTCTCCCTAAAATAATGACTAGTAGTAAAGTAAAGAAAACTTATATCTTAATCAAACTTTATTGCAAGGCCCCAGCAATAGAACCAAAAACTTGATGTGATATTTTAAATGTATGGCAAGTGTACGTTTTATTAAAGTATAGAATTGGCAAATACAAGTTGATCCCATAAGGACCCTATGATTAACTTGTACAATTAAAACCTAAATTACTACACTTGAACCTAGCCAACATTTAAGGAAAGTAAATATTCTAAGAAAATAAACAAAGTAAGTAAATCAAAGCACGTAAAAAAAACAAAGCAAAGAAACTAATTAATGAAATAAAGCAAGGAAATAAACAAACTAAAAAAGGAAAAGCAACTATTTCATTAATGAACTTTGATTACAAAGGAAATGAATACAAGAAAGAAAGGAAAAGAAAATAACAAAATAAATAAAGAAACTTCTTTTGAAGTGTCCACTATAGGAGTCCATAGTTCAACTAGGCTCTTTACACATCTTCTTCTTTTCCCAAGCTTGAATTCTGCTTTATGACTCTCTTTGTTAAGTCACTCAACAAGGGCATGTACATTTCTCTTCAACCCACAATACACTAAAGCAACCACCATACTTTTCTCATCTTTACCCCAATATTCCACAAATCCAAAGTTCAAGTCCCAAATCTAAAAAGTACCACCTTTAAGAGGAGAAAAGAAGAAGGGATGGATTGGAAAAGGAAAAAGGAATTTATGCTTCTCCTTATCTAGATACCCTAAAAATAGGGTAGCTTTTAAGGAGAGAGGCAAGAGGAGATTAGAGATTGTTCATCTTAAGGAAGGATTAGATATAAAATGAGGCTTCCTATCTTAATGGAGAAGTTGAAAAAATAAAATGCAGATAGTGGACCTTTGCTTAGGACTCACTGATTCCAACCTTAGGAGATGATGAAGGAACTAGGTACTTACCTTGAAGTCTTCCTAATCTTCAACATGATGCCTTTAACTAAGAATCTTAGATGAACTTGATTCTCCTCAACCATACTTTAGGAATGGAAGGAATCCTTGGCAACCAAAGAAGTGGTACAAGGCTTCTTCCTACCCTTTTTATTACAAAATTCCAAAAGACAAGAAAAATATAAAAGGGAAGAAGAAAGATATGTGTAAAAGAGTGGAAGCAAATAGAATGGTGGATGTTAGAAAGGGTGGTGCGTGTTAGGCTAGGTTGGAAGAGTGAGGCATGGAGGCTAGGCTTAAGGAAAAATAAGAGTGAATGAAGGTGGATGATGAAGTCAAAAGAGGCTTACATGCAAAGTATAGCGCAAAGGAGATGGATAAGTGTATGTGCAAAGGTGGAAGATCTAATGCATGGAAAATGTTTGAAGGTGGATGGTGTGAAATGAAAAGAGACTATTGGGATGATATGTAAGGCTAAGATGCAAAGTTAAATGCATGTAACCCCTAAGAAGGGAGAGGTAAGGGGAATGTATGCAATCTAAGATGAGGGATGTGCGTAAAACAAAAGAAAAAGGTGAGTGCATGCAATTCCTAGAGCTTGCAAGGTTTTTACATGCAATAAAAGAAAGAAAGAATGTGCGCAAGATCTTAAGCATGCAAAAAGGGAAGAATGCTTGCAGCCCTATGGTGGATGCGTGCAATCTAGGATTGTAAATACAATGAGAAAGAGACAAGAATGAGAATGAGAAAGAAGATGGGGGGAAGGGGGGATGGATGAGACTCTTACCTCTTCTCCAATGGATGTTGAAGTGTGGATGTAGGGGAGATTTGGAAATAGTGAGCTCTCTCCCCCTCTATTTCTACTAAGTTTGGCTTTCAAGGTCTGGGGAAAGGTAAGTGTCCCATCCCAGTTTTTAAAAAAAAATTTGATATTTAGAAATTTATCTTTCTTTACTAAAACGCCTTTAGAAGAGTAATAATATATATATATATATATATTCAGAAACTCCCATCTACAAACTAGAATGTCATAATGAAATATTCACACAAACTAAAATAAAGGAAAGTGTGCTAAATCAATTTTTGCTTTGCCATGGGAGTCGCTAGTCACAAGTTAAATTATCTATCAAACATAGTCTTGAATAAGTGATTCATAATATTTACAAGGTATTAGTATCAACCTTAAATGTATAAAAAGAGTAACAAAATACCAACTATTACAAAATTTAGCTCCTTAAATGAGCAAATACTCAATTGCCTATGTACGTCAAAAGGTCACTAGGACTACTCAATCACTATGGCATCTCCTCTCCCACCTCATGCCTCCTTGATGCTTCACTGGTAATGTTTGTAGGAGGTGAGCATATGAAGCTCACCTTGGAATAAAGGTAATGCTACTAATTCTCTTAATTACAAGGCTTTCAACAATATGGAATATTTAAGCAAATGAATAACTCAATAGTATTGTGGCATGCTACGACAGTTCATGATTATTGTAGAGGTAAATTAAATTTATCATAATCAATTTTAACTAAAGCAGGTACAACCACAAATGTGATTCAAATTAAATGTCAATTCCAACTCTAACATAAATATAATGATGTATGGAAACACACAAGAACTAAGCATGACATGAGTCCTCACAGAAACCCCAGTAGATAAACCCTCAAAATGAAGAACGCGATAATAATGCTTATGTAAGGAAAGCTAACCAAGGGTTTTACAGCCATGCTTGCAAATACATGTAGTACCTAGCTCATGTGCAGGGCAACTCTTTTAGTCTTATTGTGAGGACACTGGCAACCTGTCCTACCAATAGAGAGCACCCTTGTAACACATCCTATCATATACTACCCAACACTCTAAACAAGTCCAACACTCTTGGACCAAAACCACACATCACATCCAATGCTCTTAGACAGGGTCCAACACTCGTGGACCATGGCCCAATGGTCCTAAACCAACATTAGGCCTTATACCTGCTTAGCGAGCACATGCCTCAAGTTCAACCTACTCTAGCCACAATTGAGTAGTTTTTTCCTAAAATCAAACAAAACCTCTTAGGCCTTATAACTACTCTATGATGTTTGCCTTAAAAACATTTGATCTCAACAAATCACCTTCCTCCTTAAGTATAACTTGATTCAAGAAAAGGTTCAGGTTTTGATGCCATCTCATAGCAAAAAAAAATAGTAAATCTCAAATAATTCCAAGTTCAAAGCACATCATAAAAGAGCCATCATTTGTGTATCATTCATACAAGCATCATCACAATTTTAAAAAGAGCCTTACCCATTGCAATAATCATTCACAATCCACCAAATATTCATATTTGCTTAGGATATAAGTAAAGCAATGTTAACTTGCATGATTCTAAATATCACATAGCATGTGTATATACATATTCATTTGCACTCATATAAACATGAATGAAACAATTTAGCTTTATGTAAGCAACTACTACCATTCAACAATCAATAGATACATCTTAAAAGTGTTCACTAGTAAACCCTTATATATCTCTTGAAGCATCCTATTCATGCCGATTTCTAGGAATGTGATGTAGGTTAATCTTGTTAAATTAGTTAAACGCATGCCAAGACTAACTGAAGTTTTGGTTTTGAAGTTTTGTTTCACTAGTTCATGCTCTTAGTCTACTCCAAGCCAAGACTAAACATGGCTTCAACTTTCAGTTATATTCCTTTAAGGTTTGTATTGCTTCACTCCTTTACTTTAGCTTGTAATGCCATTTACCTAAGGGTGTAAAACCATCAATTAGGTCTCCTCATTAGCTACCTTTAGGTCTCTTTTCCCTTGAGATTTATGTTGCTTAGTTAGCTAGGTTATTGTCACCATTTTTTGCACTTTTCTCATGACTGACACTATCTAAGGGTCAAATTCCTATTTTGCTAACAATAATTTGAGCTCCAAGATAGTCCCCCACTTCATTGACATTAGCAAGAGTTTTACCACCTAAAAGATAGCATACTATATTCTTGTATTAGATGTAAAAGAACTAGCATTCAAGTCTATGTGTTTGTGAATAAACATGTATAGTTCTTTATTCATTTTCCATGCTAGAAAGTGTGTCAGTTTTTTGCCGTTATATACATGCATTGACTTCAATTTTTGCCCCTTAAACTCATCGAGAACCAAGACAAAACATGTCCACAAGCACCTACATTTTATCCTCTCCAAGCCCTCCAACATCAACCACCAAAGAGGTTGAAAACCATCGATTTCATGCCTATTTTTAGATGTCAATTTCCTACAGATTTTTGTAGAAAATAGCATCAGAAATCTATATGTAATGCCCATTTTTCTCCCACTTTAAGAATGGTAATCACTTCCATGTTTGGGTATACTTCAAGGCCAATACATTGGGGACATTCAACTTCAATTTCTCCTGCTTCCCTTAAGCTAACACCCCAGCATACTTCATGGTAGATAGGATGTTTCATTCCTATCCAAAATAGGACAAGTCTGGGAACTCCCACTCCTTAGCCTAGCACACTTGCTAGACTTTTCCAAAACCCTTTCAAATCCACTTCCTACTCACTGAAAGTCATAGGCATTGCATACTAACTCAAACCATTAGAATTCTAAGATATTATCAAGGCAAAAAGAATAAGAAATTCACACGATAACCTACAATCTAGGTATATAGTGTTTTACCAATAGTTTAAAGAAGCTATGCTTAGAACATACATAGCATATAATTGAACGAATGCTTGGGAAATTTAAGAATACATCCATTTCATATAAATTTAAGTGCTCTCAAAGGGAATTCTACAAAAACCAAGTTTTAACACCTATATCTTAGAAAGTCAATTTCACCGACTAAAACTGAGTTTCATCGATAGAGCTAAAACCACTATTCCTAAAGTCTAACCTCAAATCCATTGCTAAAATAATCACCACCATTCAACAACAACTATATAATAGATAATTAGGAAATACCCGTGTGGAGATTCAACTTATGCCTAAGAAAAAGTCCTAAAAGAGAGAAAAATATGAGATTCACAAATAAAGATGGAAAGCATTCACCTAGAGCATAACTTCATGTTTACGTTCATAGCAGCCATGATCTTTCGACCACAAGTATATAGCAAGTAAGTAAATATGCCCATATGAAGACTTCAAGCAAAATATAACTACAAAACCTAAGGTACAACAAGAAAACTTTCTGTAACATCCCTAACTTTTGTAATAAAATAGAATAAATAATGAAATTGAGAATTTCAAGAAAAAATCAGGTTGGAATATTAGGGTTATTAAAAATGCGCTTCTCATAGAACTACAATCAAAGGATAAGACATGTATAATTGAAAACATACTCAATGAACCCTTCAGAATGACTGTAAGCACGACAACTTCTGAATTCGGATAAAAATTTCTTATTTTTCCACATTTTATGAACAAAAGGGTAAACTTGTAATTTTACTCATAACAGAGCTCTAATACATAAAAATTTGAAATGTACTCAGAAATAAGAATCCAACGCCACTAAGTACGCTCAATTTCTAGTTCATGGAAATAAACACTATTTTTCTCTATATTTGGAATTAAAAGGGAAAAATGATCTTTTCACACCCATGAGGCCCAAAAGGACCCACAAAGGAATCCAATGGCCAGAAAACATGTAATCATGAGTCAAACCACTACCACCTGCTAGTGGAGAAGGAGGTGGTAGTGGGAATCCAATAAACATTGAATGATGAAAAGAATTGAACATGATAATTACATGTAATCAAGGAAAATTCCAAAAATCCCTATAAATAGCTCATAAAAATCCCAAAAATTTTCCTAATGTTCTTCACAAGTCCTCTACCATGCCCTAAAATCACAGCTCCAAAATCCTCCCTCATCTTCCCCAAAGTTTTTTTTTTTTTTCCTTTTTTCTCTCACTTTCCCTAGGAGAGTGTCCACAAACGCACTCGACAGACAATTCATGTCTATTATCAAGGCATGTCCAGGGATGCATCATCCCTGATGAACCAGGGTTTTCTCTTGGGAAACCCTATTTGAATTAGCCATCCATTTACAGCCAGTAACTTTCAATCTTAACCGTTGGTTCTGTTCGAACTAAGGAGATCTACAAAAGCCCTAAGAAATTTGTATGATCCACCTCCTGGATTGCCAAGAAAATCAAAATGAAGATAAGAACGGCAGTGGGTACCATCTTCAATAGTCAATCATGCTTATTCCAACCAATATGGCCATTAAAACCTGATTTGGAACTGTTGAAACGCTTCGAGGGGTGATCTACAAAAGCCCTAAGGTACCACTCCATCTCCTGCAACAGTGACGGAGGAATCAACATCTATATATTTTCCTATGTCTAGGGTTTCATATATTTTCTCTAGCCTAAATTCTTCTTCTTCAGTGACCCTCTCTTCATCGAACTAACACTAGTAGGTGCATCTCCCTCTCCTCTTTCCATTCTGGCATTTAGGTTGTGTTTTCTAACCTCGAGAAGATCTCCCCGGCCATTGATCCGTTGAAGATGATGGATCCGCCAACAGGGTTGAGATCCACCATCTCAGAGGCTCAGATGAAATCATTGAGCCGTTGGATGGATTCCTAGGGCCCAAAAACCCCAGGAGATGAAATATGGGCCGTTGATAGTCAAGGATGGAGGAGATCTAGCCATGGGTGATCCGACGGTCCAGATCTGGACCGTCTTGCCTATAGCCGGTCACCTCTGGCTGACCACCTAGAATAGGGGATAACAGGTGCGAGCTGCTGGTCGTCCCCGCACCTGTAAGCCCAGATTTGATCTGAGGCCATCCAATCTTGAACTAAAACCTTACTTTGTCAATTAAGAACTCAATTTAGCTACGATTTTAGATCAGGATTTCTATAGATTCTATATCACATGTATAAGTTATTGAACTCATAATATTTATGTTTTTAATTGAAGTTATTTGTAAAAAGTACTAAAATCCATTCCAACAATGTTGGATCGTGATGAAGATGAGCTCAAAATAGAGATCTAAACTAATGGATTGGTTTAGGAGGTCCCAAAACCTTAAGGACCATGATCATAGTAAAAATTTTTGGGTTTCTAGATCAAGTAAATAAACAAAAATAGTAAGATCAAAATTTAGCCCTTAAAATGGGCTGAAATCTTAAAATCCCAATTCTGATATCAATTTGACTCCAAATTGAGATCAGAAAGTTGGGTTGGATTCCTTTTAATGAGTAGAACCTATTGAACTTAGAAATTTTATGTTTTAATTCATGCAAAATTCTGTTAATAAAGAAAAGTATTACTAATTCTTATGATTAGTGAAAATTGGAATGATCAAACAATATAATTCTGATCCATTAATGATCTTACAATTTTGAAACATGGAATTGACTGATCTATGTTTAATTAAGAGATCTAGCCTTAAAAGGAGTAAGATCCATAAAAATGAATGGTAATCTCCTTGATCTAGTTGATCAAGGATGATTGGATAGTATGGATGTGTTTGGATGAAGATATGAAGTTAATATCATATGAATTTATGGGCTAGATAATGATGATTCGGGATAGATTAAGATCTATGCCCTTAAATTGGATAAAAGGACTTCAGATCTTCTTGATCGGTTGGATCAAGAAGGATCAAATCACTTGATGGGATGCATCAATGATCTAATAATGAAATCACATTAAGGAGATGTAATAGATCTAAAGAAAAATGAAAAGATCAAGATTTAAATCCTAAAAGGAATAGAAATCGACTATGACCGTTGGATCATGATGAATAGTTATGGCATGTTAGATTTTCATTTGAATTATTAAATGTTATTATAATTGTCATTTATTGCTTAGTAGATTTAATTATAGATTCATTTATTTATTTATTTCTATTTTTATGTTTATGTTTATGTTATGAAAATTACATTGAAAATGTAATTAAATGAAAATAGAGTTGAAGAACAATTACATGGAATGAATGGCATGGACTTAATGATAGTAAGGGCCATAGTTAGTAGGATGACATAAGGAATATAAATTCCTTGGCTCAAAATAGGAAAATAATGAAACTCCATGAACGATATTTTAAATGTTCATGAATTTAATTAAAATCAATTAAAAAGAGTACTTAGGGTTAAAATGCTCATAGGAACCTTATGAAAGGTTGAGTTAAGGTCACCCTAGTGGATGATGAGCATGGTGGTTAATGGGGTTCTCTAATAAAGCCTCACTCTTCTCCCACCTTTTGTTGACGTTTGTGAGGTCTAAACGCCTCTTTACATAAGGATTGAAGTAACCACTTTGCGTTCAACCATTCAGCTAGTAAGCCTTAGCCAATTTGACATAAGAGGAGTTGTCTAGACTTAGGATGAAATAAGCTATCTTCAACTACTAAAACATTAACTGGTTGAGTAATAATAATAAGAGCATAAAAGGTTAGTAAATCATCTAATCCTAATAAAAATTGTAAGCAAGATAAGCATGATCAGACAAGATCCAGAGTATCTTGAATGATAAAAAATAATAAGAATACTAATGTCGTATGATGCATGTATGGGTAGAAAAATATAGATACAGAACCCAAACCCTTGATCAAACATGATTCAAGGAAAATTAGGGCATCCCTTATAGGAGTACATGAAGAAAGAATACTTGTATAGAGGAATAACTTGATACATATGGTTTAACAGATGTATGAATCAAGACCATGATGGGCAATGTGAAGCGAATACCACTTGAGATGTATGAATCAAGACCATGATACTACTTTGAGGTAGGTGGATGTACAAGAATGTATTAAGGATTCGTGTGTATCCATACATGACTTCTGTCTAGAATTATAGACCTTCATGCTATAAGTATATTTGGTACCTTAGCATGATAATGATCCAACCACATGATCCAACTAAGTGAACCAACCCCATGATCTAATTCAACTAATACAATCTAATGATCTAATCAAATGAGGTAAAAGTAATGAGATGTGGTGACTAAGGAAAGCCTAAGAATAGAGCATCAAAAATACTCCAGCCTTAGTTAAACAGACACATCGTCTTATATGTACAATGTATTTTACATACAAGCATGGTGGCTTGTGATTTGGTTTTAAATAGTACTAGGATTGGGGCTACTATGCTAAGGAAGTTATGAGGGTTTGGCCACCTGCTTCCTGAAATTTATATGATGGATACCATGCACAAAGAGAGGCTAAATGTTAGGTGGGGCAATCATGGGAAAGCCACCACTGTGACAACCATGGTCCCCCCCATGCAAACATGGATTTGTATTTCCACAATTGGTATCAATGGATTATCATGCAGTTATCTGAGTGCTATACGGATTTAGACTACGGCATAGTAATCCTGAAGTATTTTGCATTATGATGCACATATGATAGGTATAGTGTAATGCCATGGCATGATGAGATGCCACTACATGAGTTCCTGGCAAGAAAATTACCGTATGAGGATTGGTAAATATTGATCTCCTAAGTGGAAGAATAGCTAGGGGAAGGGACAAGCTTTTAGCAATTTTCACTATTTTAACGAATTTATCCTATACTATGTATATACTCTACGTTGAGATAACTCATGAGTAGATAACCATGATGGAATAATGACTGAGGTAAGTAATCTTATATTAGTGAAGAGTATATTTTTGTATCCCCTACCAAGCATAGCTTGCTGAGATATTGTAAATGTTTGAATGTTTACAATATCTAAGAAACACAGAAGGAAAATTAGGAGCTCAAGACGGTAGAAGATTTGAAGAGAATAATCAATCAGGGTATGTCCCTTGAAGACATGTAATTTTTATTTGAGAGCATGATATTGTATTGAGAGTTTTTAATATAAGGTGAGGTTTGAAATTTGGATTATGTAATTTAGACAATGGTTTGTAATTATAATACAAAAGTTGTGTAAGAGTGCACTACTAGATGATTCCTGGTATTCAATAAAAATTTATTTTATACAAAATGTCCATGTGTATTATGTACCTAGAGGTAAGGCTTGGGTTTTGTTACAAATGAATTTTAAAGAAAAGAATTTTTGCCGTCTTGTTTGCAAAAAAAATTTACACCATTAAGGGCCCTGCCTTTGAAAAATGTATTGCAAAATGTGTTGCAAAAACCTGGGTCTTCACACTTTCAGAGATTTAGGTTAAAATAGGTATTTATGTAGGTTTTGACATATTTACTATATTCAATTTAGGTAAACTAGCATTTAACCTTATTCCAACTTAAATCCATTACCTTTTGGATGATCAAACACTCCCCTTACTTCTTCCTTTGCTTAGGCCCCTCTCAATCCCAAAATGAACTAGGTTTTTTAAGCTAAAATTGTGCTCTCTGCTGGTTGTGCAGTCAACTAGCAATGACTGCTATCATCTTGCAAGTTTGGGCTCTAATAACTTCAGGTTTTGCCCCACTTTACCCCCAAATCTCTACCTCAAATTACTCCCCACTTCCCACAACCCTCAGGCACCCAAATCACTTCATTTTTTAAGGGAAAACTACAAGTTTTTCCAAATCAGTTGTGACAACCCGGGTTTTTATATGATGCAAATTTGATAAAAAGGCGAGATCTCTTGTTTTATAAATATGAAATGCATGAAAGTCTTTTTCATTTTGGAAAACAATCTTTCATAAAAACCCCGAGTGTCAAAACACATTTTCAAATTATCTAGTCATGGCATAATTTTAAATTGAATCTATTCCCAAGAAAGTGTTAGTCACAGCCTCAGCTATAGAGAGTAACTACAATCAAGTAACATTGAAAGATAAGGTAGGGGTTTACTTACTTGCACTGAGGCTGGTTGTCTTTTGTCACAAGCGTTCCTTGCCCTCAAGTGTTTACTTTATGTCTGAAAAATGTTGAGGATTAGGTGAGTATATACTATACTCAGTAGGAGTCCATCACTACTAGTTTTATAATGCATGAGATGTTTAAAATCATATGCTCTTCCAAAACATGTGCATGTCTTAACACTCAAGTTCAATATCAAGATTAAAAACCATCATCGAATTGGAATATTGACGACTTAAGGAAATCACATAATCCAAGTCAAAAGTGTCATATATATATATATATATATATCATAACATAATGATATGCATAAGATGCTTCATTGAATCCAACTCATGGATATCTAGTATGGTATAGTCGACCGACCTCATATCATGCCATATGCAATGCAAATAAGTCCACAAAACCATAGGGTCCAACTATGCCCACGACCTCACCGCCGTGTGGTCCCCGGGTACCTAGGTACACAGGATCATATACCTCCACAGGGCATATGACACTTCGACCCAATGCCGTGACACCAGTGGTAGCCCCCTGTACCACATGCAGTCGAAGCAGGAACATGCCCTTTTTGGGCGTGGTACCCATCCACCTAATAGTGGTAGAGGCTGGGAGGCCACCCCAGACCTCTCGGCATAGCACCCACGAGCTTATTAGCCCAAATCATGTACGATCAAATAAGCCAAAAACCTCTTTTTCAAAACCTGTCCTCTTTGGGTCCCTCACAACTGCCTACCTAACGTCTTTTGGTAACCCTCAAGGACATGCAATCTTTCAAAAACTCAATGCTCACAAATCATGCAATATATGCATTTGTTTGCGAAACATATCTATGCATAATGTATATGCAATTATTTGCAAAACATATCTATGCCAAAACATATCTATGCATAAAGCATTTATCATATGTATGCTGAATTAAGTCATACTAAACAAGTTGTATAACTTATATTTAAAACATGCATAAAACAATCATGGCTCTTAAAAAGTCTAGTAGTGATAGAGCACTTACCTTGCTAGGTCACGCTAACCCCTTTGTCCTCGTACGCTCCTGAACATGGTTTGGGGAATCAAGGTTAGTTTGGCCTATCTTTTATAGGTTTTAGAGTGGTTGGTCTTACTACTTAGGCATTAAGGGTTTATCCCCATGCCTATGGGTGTCCTAAGGTCCTAATTGGGCCTTGGTATCATCAGTTTTCCAAAGGTCTAGTGGCCGTGCGCCACTATCCTATTCTAAGGGTCGTTCCCTCCTTATATTGGGCCTTGATTAGGGATTTTATAGTTTGGGTGTGTCTGCGTCGTCGACACGGACACAATGCCTTTTGCGGCGCCTCAATCAGAGCTCTAGATCTCAAGTTATAATCTTTTTAGTGCCGTGTGTACATAAAAGGGTCAAACGAAGCAAGGTGGAAGCCTGGGACGCTAGCGCGTCCCGCATCAGCGGCAGGCTCCTCAGCGGGTGCGTCTACAAACGCACCCCAGCTTCCGCCCGACTTCCTCATTTGTGAGCGCGTCCACGGATGCACCCGTCTGGTTTTCTCTACGCACAGCGTGCGTTTCATTCGTTGGGGGACTGAGGCATCCTCGGGACGCCCTGGTTCTACCCTATTGAACCAGTACGGCCCAGGGATCGTCCCTGGGTCCTTTGTGACTCTCCAGGACCTGTTTTTGCATGATTTTTTATGCAAAAACTTAGGGAAACTTAGCCTAGGACTAATGGGAAGACGGGTTTGGAGGGATTTTGGGCATACTTAGCTCATTGTTGGGTTTTTCTCCACATTTCTCCTCTTGGTTGCTTCTCCAAAAAGGGTTTTCCCCAAGCTTTTGGGCTGCCATTAGAGGCACCCAAGAGCTCTATTTATAGAGCTATGAGAGGGTTCTGGACGGGGCTCTCACTGCCCTTGAATGGCGGTGGAGAAACCTCCAGAATGGCGGTGATTTCTCCACCAAACACCGCCATTCTAGAACCCTGTAGGAAGTTGAAGAAAGGGGGTGCCCGTATCAAAACATGCCCCTGTGTTTTGCAGGCTAAATCCGTTTTTTAGTAAAAATTATATTTTTGCCCCTGAACTTCAAAGGGCCATAACTTCCTCATTTTAACTCCGTTTTGGATGATTTTGGTCTTGTTGGATTCCTTTTTCTGATACGCACCTAATGGTATCATTTTCAGGACCAAATTTCTAAGTTCAATCAAGGTGAATAGTGAAATGACCAAAATACCCTTATTTCCAAAAAGTAAACTTTTCATTGCTAACTTGGGATTTCAATGTTACAAAATTGGAGTCATTACATCAGTTGCCTATTATTTCTATAACAAATGTTTCATATGACCAAACCTCTTTTGATGCTAAAATTCTTCCTCTCTTCTTTGCTGGTTGTTGCCTTCACCCATCACCAATCTTCCTCAAGGATCAGTCTTCAATGTAAGGTTTTACTCCTCATTCAGTTTCTCTTCCATGATAGCAAGTTCCACTTCGTTTTCCCCCTTCTTCCAACCCCTCTTTTCCACTTTCAGCCCCAATGTGCAATACGTATCAAGAAGAAGGTGGTGGAACTTATGTTGGGTTTTTCAATCTCATTTCCCACTTAAGTTTAGTTTTTCATTATCATTTCCACTTAAGGGTATGGGAACATATGCAATCTCAACCATCCTTTCTTATCTTAAATTTCACAGGAGTTGGTGCTAGTTGCATGTGTGTGACCCAGCCCAAGTGCTCATCTCTTCCACCCTCTTTAATTAACCTCTTAATCTAGCATTCCAACACCCTAATGACCTAAAGTTCATTATTAAATACTTAGAAATTTTTACTCCTTTGTTCTTACCCAAACTTTTAAGTGATTGTTCCACTCTTTTACAAAGTTAATGTCCCCTTAATTATATCTTGCTAAGAGTTAACATGAATCTTTGCTCTTAACCTTTCCTAAAGCTAAGATGTAAAAAGTAAAGAAAAAAAAATTCCCCTTTTTTGTAACTTTATTATATATTATAAGGGATTTACATAGTCATTGGTATTACAATAAGTGATCCCTTGCTCATCCTTTTTCACCTCTATTTATAGATTTTCTAAGGTGGAAGCCCTAAGAGGTGAATGTCTAGGATCATGAGAGGGTAAAAGATCAAAGGATCGTTGAGATTTAAGCTAAAATGGAAGGAAAGAAATAAGAGATATAAAGAAAAGAAAGAAGTGGGCATGAAATTCATTGGAATGAGGATGTTTGATGTGTTTTAATAATTACTACAAGTGCATGGCGATACTGGAGTACAAAATCGACAAATACAATTCGATCCCATGAGGACTCTTTGATAAACAAGAGTTCATTAAAACTAAGTTGCTTTAATCTAACCTATCTAATTAAGGAAAGAAAGTCAAAGAACTATAAACTAAACAACTAGCCTAAGAAAACTAAATCAAATCATGTGAGCCTAAGCTATGAAATAAAAGTAAAAAGCCACTAAACTAAACTAATAAAAAGAAAGCAAAGGAAACTAAATTAAAACTAACTAATGGAAAAGATAATTTCAATAGTAAAGTTCATTACAATTATATGAAATGAAAAGAATGAACAAAACAAAGCAAGAAAAGATACTTCCTTGAAGTGGCCACTATAGGAGTCCACTTTATGGTTTTCTTGTTGTTTTACTCAACATTATCTAATACACTTCCTAAAGTACACTAAACATCAACCAAGATTTCACTTCTCATCAACCCAACATGCCACAAACCCAATTTGTTTCTCAACCATGCTTTTAAGATTTAAAAAAGTCCTTAAATACCATTAAAAGGTGTTCTTTCTCTTCCTTTATTCTAAAACCTAAAGAAGAGAAAAAAATGAAATATGGAAGACTAGAAGATGGAATGGAGAGGTTAGGGAATGAAGGATGTGTGTAAGGGAGAAGGTAAGATTGATGGAGGTGGTGCATGAAGAATGGAAAAGAAAGAAGGCAAAATGAGGAAGAAGATGGGACAAAGCAAGAAAGAAAAAATGGAAAATTGGGATGGTTTAGCTTCCTTACCTCTTCTCCAAACTTGATCATGTGGGAGCTTTGGCAAGGGCAATCTCTCTCCTTGTGTTTCTCCTAGATTTAGCTTTATGATCAAGGGAAAGGTAAAAGATAAAAGGTTTTCCTTCTCCTTCACCTCTTATTTATAAAGTTTGAGGAAATAAAGCCCTAAGAATCAATGATTAAGATTTAAAGAAGAAAGGAAGAAGGGCTAAGATGGAATAGATGAAAGGAAGATAAGGAAGGGGGTAGGCATGATTTCCTAATTAGGAAGGTGGGATGGAGTTTGGGTTTAAGTAGGATAAGAAAATGGGGAAAAGGAAAGGAGGGAAAGTGATAAGAAAGAAGATTTGATTAAGAAAGGTAGGAAGAGAGGAAATTAGGAGAGAATCTAGGGTTTGGGTGGGGTTTTAGTTAGATTGAGTAAGTGGTTAGGTTGTTAGGGTGCATCTTTCTCAAGTGGAGGAGAGTGGAATGGAAGGAGGAGGAAATAAGATGGTAAAAGAAAGAAATAACTTAATGGAAAGTTAAGGAATAAGTGGGGAGGAAAAGAGATGGGGAGGAAAGGGAATAAATGGAAAGTAAGTGGAGGGAATCAAGCATTTTCAAAGATAACGAATAAAGAGGGAGGAGAGGAGGGGGTGTGTTTCTCCATTTAGATGTATGCTTGATGTTTTTAGAAATCCTATGATTCATGGACCATTGGATGAGGATGGGTGGTTGAGATCTTCCTTTCCTTAGGGTTTTGGGTTGACTTTTCAACATAAGAAAGTTGACCAAGGTTTTAATCTTTCCAATACTCAATTTGTAGCCCTAAGATCATGCTTACACTTACTTGAATGGATTGGACCCCATTGTATGTATTCCTTGCGCTGCATTTTCTCTCCACCACTGGATTGGATTGCCATAGAATGAATGGCCATGATTCTTATAGATCTTCATATGTTTCATGTGGGACCAAGTGTGCTTCACTACCTTGCATGGATCAGGTGGCCAAACGTTAGTTGATCTTCTTCTTGTGGTTGAGTAGGAGAGAGAAATAAGTAAAAAGTCTTCATGTGGGTCTTGGTCTTCTTTTTATTTTTGAGAAGCTTTCATTGTATATGATCTTATTGTATATAAATTGAACTTCTCTCATAAGCTTCTTAAGATGGTGAAATGTATGCAAGTATGCATTGAAATGAATTTGCCAACTTTTCATCCTCATTTGAGTGGGAGTTATACATCGGGTTTCTGACTGTTCTAACTTTGATAGTGACACCCAATGATCATTGTGAATCTCCAAGACTTCATTTTTGGCAATGTAGCTTGGAAGGGGAAATTGCTCTTTCAGGGGTAAGATTGATAATTTTGTGCATGTTTTCATTTATACCCTGGACCTACAATTTTGCATAATTAACCTTATTTAGTGATGATTAAGTGATTTTTAGGGTTAAAACATACTATTTATAGAGGTATGTAAATAATATATATATATATATATCAATGTTGTATGTGGGATGGCAAGTTGAATAACTGGAGATAGGATAGGGTGGAAGGAGATAAGGAGAGATAAGGTATAGTGGAAAGGGATATGGGTCAAAGGGAAAGAGATCAACATGAGTGGGGGAAAGAGAATAAGTGAGAGTGAAAGTGAAAGTGAAAGTGAAAGTGAAAGTGAAAGTGAGAAAATCAAAGAAAGTGATGGGAAATGGAAAGGAAAAATGGAGGCATGGAACTCCCGATGGTTGTGTAGGAAGTTCAGAAAAGTATGAAATGAATGAGAGCCTTTAGATTGAATTGAATGGTGGAGATCTTTTCCTCCTTAGGGTTTTGCCTTGAGTTCTCATAGAGTGAGTGGTGGTTAGGTTTGTAGCTTTTCTCTTCTTCATTCCTGGCCATTTGTAACAACCCTACACTTTATTATAATTAAAAAGGGTAGTTTGAGTACAAAAATTTAATTTTGCTTCTAAATTTGACTTTGAAACCTCAAAAATCAGAATGTACATAATAAGAGCTTTCCAATGACACTAAATTTTTTCAAAACAAAGTTCAAAGGTGAGAGAACCAAAAATTTTACTAAATTATAGAGGGGGCCAAATTGATAATGGCACCCCCTCTCAATGGATGGACCCCACGCGGTAGCGAACCAGGGAAAGCTCAATGCATGGAGCTCTACCCCTAGCTGCCTATCACGCAAGGAAAGAGCCAGGGAAGCATCACCGCCTCCCCACTTCCCCCAATTTCTTCTCTCCCATCTCTCTCTCTCTCTCTCATTGCTCTCCCTCTCACATTGAGCTTCTCTCTTCAGGTGTCCCTCTTTCCCCTCACCATTAACACTATTTTTTTTGCCCCACCGCCAGACTGCACCGGCATAGGTAAGAACTCCACTGCACCAAGCTTCTTCTTCTCTCTTCCCTTTCTTTTTCCTTTTTCCTTTTTCATTTTTCCTTTTTCCTTTTTCCTTTTTCCCTCTAACTCTCTTGCTCACTTTCACATTCTTTTACAGCCAGCAATGACAGAAAAACCATCTGGGGTTTCCATTGAATTTTTCCTTGTTTTCAATAGCAACAGTTAATGGAATCACTTCAAATTTCATTGGAGTGAAGTGAAGACAAGATCTACAAAACCCATGTTTTGATTTTCAAAAAATTGCATTTTTGTACTATATAATAGTCACTGGTGACGACCGTTTTCTAGTCATCTTCTCTGGCAACGAACATTGGATTCTGGAGCTAGTGACCATTTTACAGTAAGTAAATTTAGGGAAATTTATATGGATGGAATCCTTACTGAGTTAATTTCACATTTGTGTCAACGAAAGTTCAATAAGAGATCATCTAACCATTGAAGTTTTAATCTAAACACGGTGAATGAGAAACACTAGATCTACAAATTTAACCATTGAAACATGATTAGACATTAGACCTATGAATTTAGTAATGTGAATTACATGTTGAGGACAATTTGGATTGAAAATAATGAGTGAAAAGCCTATTAAATGTACAAATATTGATCGGACCGCTACTTTGTAAATTTGATCATTCCAGTGCTTAGATACATGTAATTTAAGCCTGGAACATCATATCTGATTGATTGATATGTGAAACTAAGCTCCCTAACACTCAAAGATATCTAATCTGAGATTAAGCAATAGATCAAGGACAATCTGATCATTCAAATTAGAATATTAATGTATGAATCAATGATCCAAAGACTAAAGTATGATATTTATTTCATATTTCCTATATTTATTCGTAATTGATGGTAGAAACCCTAATCCTTGTTTTATAAATTGTTGAGCGACATTTAAATTGACTGGTAATCGATTTTGGTATATCTGAATCACTAGATTGAGGTGGATAAATTCTAAGATTGCTAAGTTTTCATATTTATTTCACTTATGCAGTGTTTTGAAACATACATGTAATTACTACATATAATTATAATTAATGATTATCTTTAAGATTTAAATAGCATCCTCATGACTTGAATTATAAGGAAATTTTTTAATTATTCATGGATGAAATTATTCAAAGACGGTCTCCATTCTTATATAAATATCAAATCATGATAATCAAGTGATACTCATCACATGCATTAAATATGCATTCTCTTATAAATAGAAAACTCTATCAAACATTAATTAAAAATATAAGGATTTTATTATTATATTAGAAAACATAAAAAGCACAATATAGGTTAGTTTTCCTAATTGCACTCAGATGACCTGAAACCTTGAATTGAATGTTTAAAAAGTATGCAAATGTTATATTGCTAATTTATATTGATAAATCATAGGAATCATACCTAAGGATCTTTCATTGTGTGCATGATTGCATGGATGTGAATTTGCATTAATTTATATTTGTGATCTTGGTTTTACCTACTGAGTACACTCCCCTATACTCACCCCACCAACTCTACAGATAAATGCGAAGAAGGGAAGGGCAAGAGTGTTGAGACTAGGCACATAGAATAGTTAGAGAGAGTATAGACAGTGTATGTATGATCTATATATTTTATAAACTTTGTGAGATAACTGAGTAGTTATGTAATTATGATAAATAGTTAGACATGTATAAATATGTTTAATGTATATTATACTGTAGGCTGTAATTGGACAGATTTATAGAAAATGATAAGTTTTGGCTTGTTATATTTGAATGTAAAAATATTTCATGTTCTAATTGATCTTAAGATACTCGGGGGTTTCTGAAAGGTCTTTTCAAAGAAAAATGTTTCCATTGTTTGTTTCCTAAAAGAAATTTTCAAATGGGGATCTTGCCATGCAAAAATAATAAAAGGCATTTGAAAAATTCAGGAGATTACATTTGGTAACAGAGCCCAGTTGTTCCTTTTATAGCCAGTCCTACATGTTAAAAGTTAGAAATAGTCAATAAGTAAGAGGTGATAGTTTAGATGAGAGTTAATAAAGTAACTCGTATAGAAATGTATTGTGAAATGTGACAAAGATGCATCTAGTAAAAGAGGCTGCGGGGTTTGCTGGTTCTTCCACAGATACCCTAAAAGAAGATGCTTATATGGTAGAGTTTATGGTGAAGATGATGAAGAACTATAAACAATATATGCAGCAACAACAAACCCAAGTTGAAACACCGTATGTTCCTAACATTCCTACATTGAGCACTAGTGAGGGCAGTTAAAGAGGTTGTTTTAGTAAGACCGATAAATTGCTAGAATGATTTTAGAGGATAGCTCCAACATTTTCTGAGAAATATGAACTAAAAGTAGCAAAGTGGATATATCAAGTTGAGAAAGCCTTAGAAGCTATGGAAATTCTGAAAGATAAAAAAGGTGAAGCTTGCCACTTTTTATTGTCGCAGGAGAGACTGCTTTCTAGTAGAGAATAGCACAGAGGACTTATTTCCCTCAGCCAAGTAATATTTTAAGGGATGACTTTTGAAGGGTATTTTATGATGAATACTTCTCTTCGCATGTTTAGACAAGAAAGGAGAGAATTTTTGAATTTGCAACAAGGAGATCTTACACTCCTATAATACGAGAATAAGTTTGTACAATTGAGGAGGTTTGCACCATATATCTGCACTTCAGATAAGATAGCTATAGAAAGATTTTTTTATGGTTCAAGCCCAAGGTTGAGGAGCAAGGTTATGGGGATACAACCTCATACCATAGTAAAAGCAGTGGAAATGGCTTCTAATTTTTAAGAGGAATACTTACATAGTCAACCAGGATGGTCAGATAAAGAGAAATACAATACTATTCTAGCACGCTTGAGTAGGAATAAGTGCCCTTCTTCATCTTTTTCTTGGGCGCCACATAGACACCAAGGACCACCAGCTACCAAATAAAAGTGGAGGGCTAGAAAGGAGATAGTGTCCAAGATGTAGAGGTTATCAACCTAGTTCATTTTGTTTTAGACTAGGACAACAGAGACCACCAATACAATATTATAGATGTAGTGAATAGAGACACTTTATGAATGAGTGCCCTAAGAGACAAATAGGCAGTGGGTCTGGGACAAAAAATATGCCTCAAAGTCAAGGTCGAGTGTTTGTTGTCACTTCTCAATAGGCTAGGGCCTCAAATGCAATGATTGAAGGTACTATTTTAATTTTATATAGACATGCTAAAGTTTTACATGATCTAGGTTCAACGCATTCTTTTATCTCTAGCATTTTTGCATCATGTGTGTGTTTACCTATACATAATTTAGGATTTGGCTTGGATATAACTGCACCTATAGGTGAATCAGTTAATAGTCATGAGTTTCTTCTGGATGTACCTATTGAAATAGTATGGAAACATTTGAAAGCCGATCTTATTCTACTCGATGTGGTGGATTTTGATGTTATATTGGGAATGGATTGGTTAGTAACGAATTGGGCTATAATGGACTATTGTAGGAAGAAAGTCATGTTCAATGTACTAGGATAGACAATAATGTCATTCCAAGGGAGACTAGATAAAAATGGTGTTTGTGTTATTTCAGCCATGAAAGTAGTGAGACATTTCTCAAAAGGATGTTAGGCCTTTTTTAGCGAGTGTAGTAGCCATGGATGTTGAACAACCTAAACTTGAGGAGTTGGAAGTTGTTAGAGAATTTTAAGGTGTTTTTCCTAAAGATTTTTCAAGATTACCCCTAAGAGAAATTGATTTTTCCATCGAACTTGTGCTAGGTACAACCCCTATTTCTAAGGCACCATATCAAATGGCTCCAGCAGAATTAAAAGAATTGAAAACATAGTTGCAAGAATTATTAGACAAGGGCTTCATTAGACCTATTGTTTCACCTTGGGGAGCAACAGTTCCTTTTGTTAAGAAGGAAGATGAATCCATGCGATTGTGTATTGATTATTAAATGTGGAATAATGTTATAGTAAAGAATAATTATCCCTTGCCTTGGATTGATGACGTCTTTGATTAGGTACAGTCCTCCATTATTTTTTCTAAGATTGATTTGAGGTCAGAATATCATCAATTGAGGATTGGAGAAGAAAATATTTCTAAGATGGCATTTAGGACTCCTTATGGTCACTACGAGTTCTTAGTTATGCCATTTGGACTAACAAATGCACCAACTATGTTTATTGGCCTTATGAATCGAGTCTTTGATCATATTTGGATAAATTTGTTATAGTGTTTGGAAACGACATTTTGATTTACTCTACAAGCAAAGCAAAACATGGAGAACACCTATGCATTGTATTAAGCACTCTTTAAACTCATCATTTGTTTGCTAAAATTAGCAAGTGTGAGTTTTGGTTAGAGTAAGTTAACTTTTTGGGTCATGTTACTTCCAAAAATGGAATTGCTATGGAGTCGGTGAAAGTAGAGGTAGTAATGAATTAGCAAAGACCTATATCAGTGACAGAAATTCATAGTTTCTTGGGTTTAGTAGGAAATTGTCACAGATTCATGGAAGGATTTTCATGTATAGCTTACCATTAACTGCACTGATTAGAAAGGAGACACAACTTATTTGGAGTGATGAATGTGAAGTGAGTTTCCATGAATTAAAAAGGAGACTCATGTATGCACCAATTTTGGCACTCCCTTTAGCCAGTGGAGTATTTGTAGTATTTTGTGATGCATCAAACAAAGGACTAGGGTGTGTATTGATGGAACGTGATAAAGTGATTGCATACGCTTCTTGACAACTAAAAACACATGAGAAGAACTATCCCACTCATGATTTGGCATTGGCGGCAGTAGTCTTTGTGTTGAAAATATGGAGACATTACCTGTATGGTGAGAAATTTAATGTTTTCATAGATCATAAAAACCCCAAATACATTTTTCTCAACAAGATCTAAATATGAGGTAAAGAAGATGGATGGAGTATTTAAAAGGTTATGACTTCTCCATCTAGTATCACCCTAGAAAGGTCAATGTAGTGGCCAATGCATTGAGTTGGAGGACTTAGGGGTTGATGGTAGGTATGCTCTCAAGAAAGTGGAAATTACTTCAAGATATAGTTGAATGTAAACCAAAAATTCAATATAGGGGTAAAGGATCATTTGTGACCAACTTAGTAGTCAAATCTACTATAATTGAGAAGGTTCTCCAAGCTCAGAAAGAAGACACATATATACAAGCACTAATAAGTAAACCAAAGTTTAATCAGAGTTCACATGGAGGTGTGCTATTCAGTGGAAGATAGGTAGTTCCACCAAATAAAGATTTAAGATAGGAAATTCTTCAAGAGGCACATCACTCATGGTATGCCATTCACCCATGTGGAACCAAGATGTATCATGACTAGAAAAGAAATTTCTAGTGGAATGGGATGAAAAAGGATGTGGAAGAATGTGTAGCGAGGTGTTTAACTTGCTTATAGGTAAAGGATAAACACTAGAGGCATGTAAGAATGTTACAGTCCCTGGATCTTCCTTAGTGGAAATGGGATCACATCACCATGGACTTCATTAGTGTCATGCCCAGGACATCAAATGGACATAACATGATTTGCTTGATTGTAGATCAACTAACAAAGTTAGCTCATATTCTCCCTATTCGATAGATGCAATCCTTCAATAGCTTGGCAAAGCTATATATCAAAGAGATCGTGAGCTTACATGGCACACCTGTTACTATCATTTCAGACAGAGATAGCAGATTTACATCCAAGTTTTAGAGCAGTGTACAGGAAGTATTAAGATCTTCCTTGAGTTTTAGTATAGTATTCCACCCCCAAACAGATGGATAATCAGGAAGAACAATTCAAACATAAGAAGATATGTTGAGAGCTTGTGCAATTGAATGGAAAATAAATTGGGATGAGAACCTTCCTCTTGTCGAGTTTTCATACAACAATAGTTTTCATACTAGCATCAACATGGCACCATATGAAGCACTTTATGGAAGACCTGTCATTCACCAACTCATTGGAATGATATTGGAGAAAGACAATTAACTAAGTCTAAATTCATGGAGCAATGTGCAGAGAAAGTGAATGTTATTTGAAAATGACTTTTAGCTGCTTAAAGTTGACAAAAGAGTCAGACTGAAGGAGGAGACATTTAGAGCTGAGATTGGAGATCACGTGTTTTTGAAGGTCTCCCCTATGAATGGAATTATGAGGTTTGGTGCTAAAGGAAATTTGAGCTCTCTTTTTGTTGGTCCTTTTGAAATTTTGGAGAAAATTGGGCTGGTGCATATAGACTGGAATTGCCACCACAGCTTGTAGAGGTTCATGATATATTTCATGTTTCAATATTATGTAAGTATGTGCCTAACTCTTCTCATGTACCAGCATAGCTACAACCTAATTTGACTTTTGAAGAAAAGGTTGTCCAGAATTTAGATCGAAATAAACACAAGTTAAGGACAAAGACTATTCCATTGTTCGAAGTCCTTTGACAACATCATTCTGTTAAGGAGGCCACTTGGGAAACTGAGGATGAAATAAAGAAAATGTACCTAGAGTTATTTGAGTAGTCATGTAACAAGAAATTTGAGGAAAAAAAATTTCTACGGGGGAGAATATAACAGCCCTACATTTTATTATAATTAAAAAGGGGAGTTTAAGTACAAAAATAGAATTTCTCTTCTAAATTTTACTTTGAAACCTCAAATTTTAGAATGTACATGATGAGAACTTTCCAATGACACTAATTTTGCATGAAACAGAGTTCGGAGGTGAGAGAACCAAAAATTTTACTAATTATAGAGGGGGCCAAATTGATAATGGCAACCCTTATCAATGGACGGGCCCCACATGACGATGAACAAGGGGGTGCTCAATGAGTGGAGCTCTAACCCTAGCTGCCTATCAAGCATCACTGCCTTCCCTCTTCCCTTAATTTCTCCTCTCCCATCACTTTCTCATCGCTCTCCCTCTCACGTTGAGCTTCTCTTCAGGCGTCCCACTTTCCCCTCACCGATAACACTATTTTTCTCCCCCCACTGGTGACTGTCATAGGCAAGGGTAAGAACTCCACCATGCCAAGCTTATTCTTCTCTCTTCCGTCTTTTTCCCTCTACCTCTTTTGCTCACTTTCGTGTTCTCCTACTATCGGCAACGACAGAAAAACTAACCAGGGTTTTCATCTGTATTTTCATCAATTTTTCCTTATTTTCTAGCAAAAAAAGTTGATGCAATCACTCCAAGTTTCATTGGATTGAAGGTGAAGACAAGATCTACAAGACCCATGTTTTGATTTTGTGAAAAAATTGATTTTTTTACTATATAATAGTCGCCAACGACGACCATTTTTTGGTCGTATTCTCTGCCGACAATGACCAGATTCCTGTAGCAGTGACCATTTTTTGGCAAGGTAAAATTGGGGAAATTTATATGGATGGAATCCTTATTGAGCGAATTTCACATCTGTGTCAACGAAAGTTCGATCAGAGATCATTTAACTATTGAAATTTAGATCTAAACAATGTGCATGATGACACTACATCTACTAATCTAACCCTTGAAAACATGATCAGATAATAGATATATGAATATGATAATGTGAATTACATGTTAAGGATAATTTGGATTGAAAACAATGAGTAAAAAGCCTATTAAATGTACAAATGCTGATTGGACCATCACTTTGTATAACTGATCATTCCAGTGCTTAGATCTCTGCAATTTATGCCTTGAACATCATATCTGATTGTCTGGTGTGTACCCCAACACTCAAAGATATCTGTTATGAGATTAAATGGCAGATTAGGGATACTCTGACCATTCAATTTACAATATTTATATATGAATCCACAATCTAGAGACTAAAGTATGATATTTATTTCATATTTCTCAAATTGATTCGTAATTGATTATAAAAGCCTTGATCCTTGTTTTCTGAATTGTCAAGCAACATCCAGACTGACTACTAATCGATTCTAGCAAATTTGAATCACCAGATTGGGGTGGGTAAATTCTAAGATTGCTAAGTTTTCATATTTATTTTACTCATGCATTGTTTTGATACGTACATGTAATTACTACATCTAATTGTAGTTGATGATTATCTTTGAGATTTTGTAATGCCCAAGCAATTTACACTATTTTTAACGAAAATTGGACATTCTATAGGAAATAAACTGAGTTAAATATTTTACTTTATTTAAAATATCAAATGAAGAAATTTTTAAGGAAACTTGGTACCATTACATTCTACTCGAAAAATAGAATACAACGCCTCAAAAATCACCCAAAATGGAGTTCGTATGAAGAAGTTACAGTCGTTTAAAGATAGGAGTATTTCTGGAATTTAAACAGAAAAACGAAAAATGCAGGGGACCATTTTGATAACGGCACCCCCTGTCATCTTCAACCTCTAGACCCCTCCAGAAAGCCTCGATCCTGATTTTTCTAGAGGGATCTGCCACTGCGAAGGGCTGCACCACCATTGGCAGCACCTCCATAGCAGGGCTATAAAAAGCCCCATCTCCCCCTCTCAAAAACACAAGTTTTCAAGCATTTTTGGACTGGCTTTCCGGCAAAAACTGGAAACCCGTCTTTCTGCATTTTCCCGCAACGGCCAGCCCCAAGTCAGGCCAGCCATTGCCATTTTTCTCGATGCCCTTTCTCCTTTCCGGTCTGGCAATAGGGTTTTCCCCCTTGTTCGAGTTTTCTGGCGAGTAGGCACACCCATCGGGGAAAAAGGGCATTCCAGGCTACAGGTAAGCCATTCCTCCACTTTTCCTCTCCGTTTTGCTTTCCCCACGCCAGATCTCGTCCTTCCCCAGCCATTTGCAGCCAAGTTTCCTGGCTGAAAAACACTCCAAGCCGGCTTGGGGCGGCCTTGCACGAACCAGGCTTCCCAAGGACGCCATGCTCCACCTGCGGTTGGGACTAGGTCCTTGGGGTGGGTTCTGAGCATATGATAGTGGGTACACTGTCCCTGGTGCGGCCTTCAGGTGCGTGCATGACATTGGGCACAGGTCCTAGCTCGACTAGGATGCACGGGGTGCCCGGGGGAGCTGAGACGCGCCATGCTACAAGGTGCGTCCGTGCGATCATGCGCATCATAGAGCATCACTTGAGCTGCATGTGCGCGTGCAAAACACAGTCCCTAGCACAGCCTTTGGGCGCGCATGCACGTAAGGCGGTCGCGGTTCAACTAGGATACACAGGTGTCCTGGGGACTGGGGCACGCAGACCTAATGAGACTTTAAAGTTAGGATTAGAGGATAAATTACAGAGTTTAACTATTGGAAAGTAGATCCACACCATAAGATCTAGCTTGACGAATGAATTAGGCAAGGACCATGGACCCAATAGGCATTTTTAAAGATCTAATGTCTAAATAGAATGAAATTAATAATGACTCCTTGTATCCATTCATACCCACGAGTATATAAATGAGACCCAGGGACGGGTTGAGTGATAAAGGACGCAACTCCAATAGACTTTGAGATAGGTGCTCCATCGCTACTAGACATTTAAAAAGAGCCATGACTGTTTTGAATGCATGTTTTAAGTATAAGTATATGACTTGTTTAGCATGACTTAATTCAGCGTACATATGACAAATGCTTTATGCATAGATATGTTTTGCAAATAATTGCATATACATTATGCATAGATATGTTTTGCAAACAAATGCATATATTGCATGATTTGTGAGCATTGAGTTCTTGAAAAAATTGCATGTCCGTGAGGGTTACCAAAAGACGCTAAAGTGCCCAAAAGACTCTGGGTAGGCAGTTGTGAGGGCCAGGTAGTTGTGAGGGACCCAAAGAGGACAGGTTTTGAAAAGGGATTTTCGCTTGTTTGATCTGATATGATTTGGGCTGATAAGCTCGTGGGCGCTATGCCGAGAGGTTTGGTTTGGCCTCCAGCCTCTACCACTATTAGGTGGATGGGTACCACACCCAAAAAGGACAACGTCCCTACGTCGACTGCATGTGGTACAGGGGGCTACCACTAGTGTCACGGCACTGGGTCGACGTGTCATATGCCCCGGTGAGGCCATGACCGAGTGTCCTCAGGTACCCGGGGACCACACGGCGGCAAGGTCGTGGGCATAGTTGGACCCTATGGTTTTGTGGATTTACTTGCATTGCATATGGCATGACATGAGGTTGGTCGACCATACCAGATATCCATGAGTTGGATTCAGTGGAACATCTTATGCATATCATTATGTTTATGATATATGATACTTTCGACTTGGATTATGCTATTCTTTAAGTAGTCAGTATTCTGGTTTGACAGTGTTTTTAATATCGATATTGAACGTGATTGTTCGAACATGCTCATGTGTTTAAGAGCATATGATTTTAAACATAGCAGGCATTGCAAAACTAGTAGTGATAGACTCCTACTCAATATAGTATATACTCACCCTATCCTTAACATTTTTTAGGATAATTCCATCCACGAGTAGAGGACGTCTATGTTAGTGCTATGAGCAAGTGAATAAAAAAGGAAACAATTATTCATGTAAGTAAATTCTCAACCCTTTGGACATGTATTTGTATTAATTTACAGTTGGGCTGTGTGCTGTGACTAGAAAGACCTGGGGAAAAACATTTATGATTTTTGAAGTTTTTCAAAAACTACTTTGGTTGTTGTAAAAGCAAATGACACTCGGGGTTTTCAAAATGAGTTTTAAATGTGAAAGATTTTCCGCTGCATTGCATGGTTTTGTATAAAATGGTTTTCAAATAGGGATGCATCCCGCCTTAGGAATTTAGATCTTGCATTTAAAAATGCATGAGAAAACCCAGGTCGTCACAGTTGGTATCAGAGCCCAGGTTTTATCCTTTCACAACCAGTCTAGAATGTCCAAGGGTCATAGACAATAGAGAAAATCAAGAAGAAGTAGTATAAATAGGAATAGTAGAGATGACTACTTCTATTTGATGATTACAATATTAATGCTCAAGGCATTTCACCATAAACCAATAGGTGAAAAAGGAGATGGGTCTAGCAAATACTTAGATATTGGATGGCTTAAATCTTATCAATAAGGATTGTTGTGCAGTAGTGCAAACAGGGAAACTCATATATGAATTAGATTATGATGAGATTGATGAATGAAGATGTTAGTGGACTTGTTAGTAGATAGATCTGACCTGCAATAAAGTAATCTCATCAAAGGTAAGAAAATTGAAGAACCTAGATGGCTATCTTACCATCATAAAGAATATCAGAATATGAGTACACTATCATATGATATGAGTATGATAAGGGATGTAAAAGACAGACTTTGAGAAGATGTTGATGATAATTTAGGAGGGATAAGAATGCAAGATAATATTAGGAAATAACTGTGACTCATACTAGATCACAAAGGTATGGATCCTGAAGGACTTAGCTCAATTTTGGATACCTTAATTGGAGTCTTATGAAAAGTGAAGTGTATACGAATATGATAAGGAATTGTATTTGCTAGAGTTACCAAAAGGCTTTGACGATAATATTGGGATGATAGATCTATGATAATAGATTAATCCTAACATGAACTTGTAGGAAAAATATAGCATGATCAAAACGTCAATGTCATTATTAAGACATTGTATGAATTTTATTGAGGCTATAGGCAATTGAGGATTTCAATGATCTTAAGATAGTTTAGAATTTCTGAGAAGCATTCAGTTTATCATATATGTTAAGTAAAGGAGTAGATGTAGTATTGATTATATGCAACAAAGCACATGAAGACATTGATCTAGGAAGACAAAAATGAGGATTTTAAAGAAAAGAAAGAAAGAGACAAAGATGTAACTACCAGTATTCAATGAATATTGAATATTCAAAAGAAGAAGATCATGACTTTATGGAGATACATAGAATTCTATCATCTTGAGTCCTATAGGAAGGTAGATCAAACAAATGCAAAGGAATAATACTAGATGAGTTGGTGATCTTATTGTAAAAGAGTATAAAAGAGAGAAAGCATATGGGGTTTAAGACTTTGAGTAGAGTATCGAATTTCAGGAGATTATGTGACAAGAAATTTTCGAAGAGGAATGGTGACCAACTAGAAATTAAATTCTACAAATGGTTTGATATCAATTATTACAATTAGATTCTTATTGAAACCATTAGCTTATGGGGAACACCAATGGATATAAATCATAAAAAAGAAAATTTGGTGATATCTCACCTTGCCAATAAAATATATTGAAAAAGGGATTAAGCCAGACAATGACTTGTCCATTTAGCAAGTAGGGTACCATCAAGGATCAAATTGAGGTCTTACTATCATGGATTAGAAGACCAGAAATCTTAAGACCATTATTTAGTCATTACCTTTAGAGTACTGCTGACTAAATAAAGGTATCCCACCCTAATTAATCAAGTATGTTAGTATCTATGAGTTAGTAGTCAAAGTTATATACTCAGAGGGATATTATAAGTATTTAGGCGTGAGTTTTACCTAAAAAGAAGTACTTGTTAGACTAAGTCATTTGAGGGTATGAGGTTAGTTGATTAGGCCACATCGGGAAGGAGCTCTAAGTACAATGAACACAGTAACAACTGAGACAGAAGTAAAAATAAGGAGCAATTTCCACCAATGAGACAGATTTTTCCAAACCTGAATAGATACCATGACAAACTATAGAAATCACGGTGGATCTAAGAGATGTTGCTGACTTGGATTAAAAAGGAAGGCAAATAAGTACTGATCACTTTAGAGGCCCTTGAGCTTATGACATAGATATATCTAGAAAGTGATTAATAGGTAATCAAATAAAGTCTTTCTATATGTCTAAGAAAATGTTCCATGCTTACCTAAGTATTTTTCAAATTTGATGATTTAACAGCTTTAGCATAACTTGATGTAGTAGTTATTGAACGAAAATTGCTATTGTAAGCTAGGTATAAGGAGGCACTTGAAAGATAAAATTTGAGGATTTGAGAAAATCACTACTTATGAGGATACCTCCTGACAATATAGACTGCATGATTGACAATAAAGCCTTGATAAAAGATTACACAATATATTGACATAGGGGATGGAAGGAGAAAATGTGAGATGGCTAGCACACTATAAGGTGAAGATTTAATGTTACGTTGCCATTAGACAAATAGTTAGTTGTTATGAGCATATACCAAGTACGAAAAATCAATTGAAGGAATTTTCTAAGGAATAACCCTACTAGATTGAGTGTAGAACTTTTGGAATGAAAAGTTATGAAGAAAACCATCAAGCAAAGAAAGGACAAAGAGGATGATGACAAAGGATTCAACCATGACCTAGTAAGGGTACTCGGCTATGAATAAGAGAGTTTTTGCTTTGCATAAATGGGAACATTATTGAAAATCCTAATGACAAAGTGATGTGAATAGTGAAATAGGCCTCTGGACGAGAACATTTGACCTATGATGATGAATCGACCATTAACATTTGACATGAGTTTGGATAAAATCTTCATGGAGAAAAGTGTTTAATGAATTCAATAATTATGAAACTGGATATAGAGTTAAGACATTTTACTTTCAGTATATGATAAGGTCCTTGATGGAAGAAGCTACTAATTGGCTTTCATGATCTTATTTTGAATGTAACCTTGGTCAAGGAAATAAAGTCACATATGGAGAACGATAGATAGTTGAAATTTGAAGTTAATCAAGGGTTTGGCTGTAGAGCACATGATATCATGTTTGTTATTGAAGTATCGTGGGGACAAATATAAAAGATAAGAAGCAAAGTTAGACACAATAGAGAAAAAAAGGTAATTTTTGGACTCTTACTAATGACATATAACCAACCATTAGAAGGAGATGTGGATGATGAAGAGATCAAGAAGATAAAGGATTATCCTATGATATTCAAAATAAAATAGGAGAAATAAGATAATATGATATACATGAAGAAGCAAGATCCTACAAGGAGACTATCCTATACACGATGAGAAAAGTATAGGCATCTAAGGATTTCAAGAAAGATGAGTTACAGCTAGAAACTGGTACTGTTAAAACTGGTACGTATGGGAGTATGCATCAAAGTACGCAGCGAAAGCGGCCCTTATAAGTAAGGCATTGTAAAAGGAACAATAAAAATGGTAAATTGAGGATGAGCCTAAATTAGATTCCTAAGGGGAGAATGCATTCACCAAGAAGTTATCTAAGAGACAAATACCTGGAAGATAATAATTTATGGAATTTCGAGGAAAAAATTCTTTTAAGGGGGTAATAATGTAATGCCCGAGCAATTTACACTATTTTTAATGAAAATTGGACATTCTATAGGAAATAAACTGAGTTAAATGTTTCGCTTTATTTAAAATAATAAATGAAGGAATTTGTAAGGAAACTTGGTACCATTAGATTCTACTCAAAAAATGGAATCTAACGCCTCAAAAATCACCCAAAACGGAGTTCGTATGAAGAAGTTACAGCCGTTTAAAGATAGGAGTATTTCTAGAATTTAAATAGAAAAACACAGGGAGCGTTTTGATAACGGCACCCCCTGTCGTCTTCAACCTCTAGACCCCTACAGAAACCCTCGATCCCGATTTTTCTAGAGGGATCTGCCACCGCCAAGGGCTGCACCGCCATAGCAGGGCTATAAAAAGCCCCATCTCCCCCTCTCAAAAACATGAGTTTTTCGGCGTTTTTGGACTGGGTTTCCGGCAAAAACTAGAAACCCGTCTTTCTGCGTTTTTCGGCAATGGCCAAGCCCAAGTCAGGCCGACCATTGCCATTTTTCTCCATGCCCTTTCTCCTTTCCGGTCTGGCAATAGGGTTTTCCCCCTTGTTCGAGTTTTCCAGCGAGCAGGCACACCCACCGGGGAAAAAGGGCATTCCAGGCTACAGGTAAGCCGTTCCTCCACTTTTCCTCTCCGTTTTTCTTTCCCTAGGCCATATCCACGCCGGCTCTGGTCCTTCCCCAGCCGTTTCCAGCCAAGTTTCCTGGCCAGAAAACACTCCAAGCCGGCTTAGGCCTACCTTGCACGAACCAGGTGTCCCAAGGATGCCATGCTCCACCTGCGCCTGGGACTGGGTCCCTGGGGTGGGTTATGAGCATATGACAGTGTGTACACTGTCCCTAGTGTGGCCTTCGGGTGCGCGTGTGACATGGGGCATAGGTCTTGGCTCGACCAAGATGCACGAGGTGCCCGGGGAGTTGAGACGCTCCATGCTACAAGGTGCGTCCGTGTGATGATGCGCATCATAGAGCGTCACTTGAGCATGCATGTGCACATGCAAAACGCGGTCCCTAGCATAGCCTTTGGGAGCACACGCACGTAAGGCAATCACGGTTCAACCAGGTTACATGGGTGTCCTGGGGACTGGGGCACGTGAACCTAATGAGACTTTAAAGTTAGGATTAGAGAATAAATTACGGAGTTTAACTATTGGAAAATAGATCCACACCATAGGATCTAGCCTGACGAATGAATTAGGCAAGGACCATGGACCCAATAGGCAGATCTAGCAATCTAATGTCTAAATAGAATGAAATTAATAAGGACTCCTTGTATCCATTCATACCCAGGAGTTTATAAATGAGACCCAGGGACGGGTTGAGTGATAAAGGACGTGACTCCAGGAGACTTTGAGGTAGGTGCTCTATCACTACTAGACTTTTAAAAAGAGCCATGACTGTTTTGAATACATGTTTTAAGAATAAGTACATGACTTGTTTAGCATGACTTAATTCAGCGTACATATGATAAATGCTTTTTGCATATATATGTTTTGCAAATAATTGCATATACATTAGGCATAGATATGTTTTGCAAATAAATGCATATATTGCATGATTTGTGAGCATTGAGTTCTTGAAAAAATTGCATGTCCTTGAGGGTTACCAAAAGACGCTGGGTAGGTAGTTGTGAGGGACCCAAAGAGGACAGGTTTTGAAAAAGGGGTTTTCACTTGTTTGATCTGATATGATTTGGGCTAATAAGCTCGTGGGCGCTATGCCGAGAGGTTTAGGTTGGCCTCCAGCCTCTACCACTATTAGGTGGATGGGTACCACACCCAAAAAGGACAACGTCCCTACGTCGACTGCATGTGGTACAGGGGGCTACCACTAGTGTCACGGCCCTAGGTCGACGTGTCATATGCCCCGGTGAGGCTATGACCGAGTGTCCTCAGGTACCCGAGGACCACACGGTGGCGAGGTTGTGGGCATAGTTGGACCCTATGGTTTCGTGGATTTACTTGCATTGCATATGGCATGACATGATGTTGGTCAACCATACTAGATATCCATGAGTTGGATTCAGTGGAACATCTTATGCATATCATTATGTTTATGATATACGATACTTTCGACTTGGATTAGTCTATTCTTTAAGTTGTCAGTATTCCGGTTTGACAGTGGTTTTTAATATCGATATTGAACATGATTGTTCGAACATGCACATGTTTTTAAGAGCATATGATTTTAAACATAGCAGGCATTGCAAAACTAGTAGTGATAGACTCCTACTCAATATAGTATATACACACCCTATCCTTAACATTTTTCAGGATAATTCCATCCACGAGTAGAGGACGTCTATGTTAGTGCTACGAGCAAGTGAATCTAAAAGGAAACAATTATTCATGTAAGTAAATTCTCAACCCTTTGGACATGTATTTGTATTAATTTACAGTTGGGCTGTGTGTTGTGACTGGAAAGACCTGGGGAAAAACATTTATGATTTCTGAAGTTTTTCAAAAACTACTTTGGTTGTTGTAAAAGCAAATGACACTCGGGGTTTTCAAAATGAGTTTTAAATGTGAAAGATTTTCCGCTGCATTGCATGGTTTTTTATAAAATGGTTTTCAAATAGGGATGCATCCTGCCTTAGGAATTTAGATCTTGCATTTAAAAATGCATGAGAAAACCCGGGTCGTCACTGATTTAAATAACATCCTCATGACTTGAATTATATGGAAAATTTTTAATTATTCTTAGATGAGATTGTTAGGCGGCAAAGTCTCCATTCTTATATAAATATAAATCCTGATTATTAAGTGATAAGCATCACATGGATTAAATGTTCATTGTCCTATAAGCAAGGAAAACTCTATCAAATTTTTATAAAAAAATATAAGGATTTTATTATTATATTAGAAAACATAAAAAGCACATTATGGCTTAATTTTCCTAGTTGAATATCATGCATCAATTGTATTTGACATCCATTGGTATCTAAATGGAATTTGTATTTTATAACCATGATCAGAATCTGATTATGTGATCACTGACTGATATGTCATTAAGGATACAAAGGTACCTACATTTTTCATGCATTGTTTGTTGAGGATTTGTTTTAAGCAGGCACTTTTGCCTGTGGACACTATGATAGGAGGGTTATAGGGATGGCCACCCACCCTCCGATGGTTGATATTTTGACACCTAGCCCAAGTGGCTAAATTTCAAGTGTGGCCACATGAGAAGGCTACACTGGGTGATTTGTTCTCCTCCCATGCAAGACAGTGATAAGTCTCACACAGTTGGTGTTAGCGTTTAAGCATGCTGTGTCCCACATTGGGCAGTTGTCACAATATAGTGATCCATGTATTCTTTTTGCTACAGTGTCCCATGATTGAGAAGTTGCTATAATGTTGTGCCGTCCCATTATAGGGCAATTGCTGTAGGTTATTTTTTAGGCAACACGCATGTGATAGGGTTAAAGATACCCTGGCCACTGGGCATGACAATGCCTCGTATGATTGCGATTTGACATATTCATATTTGCATACTGAGAATTGATATGTTTGACATAAATTGACAAGGAATTTCCTATATGTTATTTAAATTGAGATTTTAGTGCTTAACTAATTTATCATAGATTTTGTGTTATTCTTACCCTTATATTGTGCTCGGATGACCTGAAACCTTAGATGAAATGTTTGAAAAGTATGTACATGTTATATGACAAATTTATATTGCTAACCTTAAGAACCATACCTAGGGATGTTTCAATGTGTGTATGAGTGCATGAATGTGAAGTTCCATTGATTTATATTTGTGATCTTAGTTTTACCTGCTGAGTACACTTCCCTATACTCACTCCACCAACTCTACAAATAAACAAAAAGAAGGGAAAGGTAAGAGTATTGAGACCAGGTGTTCATAATAGTCAGAGAGAGTGTATAGACAGTGTGCATGATCTGTACATTTTATAAATGTTGTGAGATGACTGAGTAGCTATGTAATTATGATAAACAGTTAGACATGTATGAATATGTTTAATGCATATCAGGCTGTAGGCTATAACTGGACAAATTTCTTGAAAATAATAAGTTTTGGCTTATCATATTTGAATGGAAAAATATTTGACTTTAAAACTCATGAAAGTATTTTAATCGATCTCATAACACTCGAGGTTTTCTGAAAGGCCTTTGAAGCAATGGAGATTTAAGAAGAGAAAAAGGGGAAGCTTGCCACTTTTATCTTTACAGGAGGACAGCACAAAGGACTTATTTTCCTCAGTTAAGTAATATTTTAACGGATGGATTTTGAAGGGTATTTTATGATAAATACTTCTCTCCCCTTGTTTAGGCCAGAATTGAGAGAGAATTTTTTTATTTGCAATAAGGAGATCTTACAGTCTTACAATACGAGAATAAGTTTGTACAGTTGAGGAGGTTTGCACTAGATATTAGCACTTCATATATGAAAGCCACAAAAATATTTGTTCAGGGTTTACACCCAAGGTTGAGGAGTAGGGTTATGAGGACACAACCTCATACCATAGTAAAAGTAGTGGAAATGGCTTCTATTTTTGACGAGGAATACTTACATAATTAACCAGGACGGTCAGATAAAGAGAAATACAATACTATTCTAGCATGCTCAAGTGGGGATAAGTGCCCTTCTTCGTCTTTTCTTAGGGCCACATAGACAACAAGGACTTTTGGTTATCAAACAAAGCAAAGGGCCAAAAAGGAGACAATGTCCAAGATGTAAAGGTTATAATCGTGTTCATTTTAATTTAGGCCAAGATAACATAGACCACCGATACGATGTTGTAGATGTGGTGAACAGGGACACTTTATGAATGAGTGCCCCAAGAGACAAACACACAATGGGCCTAAGACAGAAAATGTGCCTCAATGCTAAGGTTGAGTATTTGCTATCACTTTTGAATAGGTTAGGGCCTTAAATGCGGTGATTGAAGGTCCTATTTTAATTTCAAAAAGACATGCTAAAGTTTTATTTGATCCAAGTTCCATGCATTCATTTTTCTCCAGCATTTTTACTTCTTGTGTTTGTTTACCTGTACATAATTAGGGGTTTGGCTTGGATATAACTACACTCATAGGTGAATCAATTAGTAGTCATGAGTTTCTTTTGGATGTACTCATTAAAATAATAGGGAAATAGTTGAAAGGTGATCTTATTCTACTCGATGTGGCGGATTTTGATGTTATATTGGGAATGGATTAGCTAGCAATGAATTGGGCTACAGTGGACTGTCGTAGGAAGAAGGTCATGTTTTGTGTACTAGGACAGACAATAATTTCATTCTAATGGAGACTAGATACAAATGGCGTTTATGTTATTTCAACCATGAAGGTAGCGAGACATATCTCAAAAAGACATTAGGCCTTTTTGGGGAGTGTAGTGGCCATGGATGCTGAACAACCTAAACTCAAGTTGGAAATTGTTGGAGAATTTTAGGATATTTTTCCTAAAGAACTTTTAGGATTACCACCCCTGAGAGAAATTGACTTTGCCATCGAACGTGTGTCAAGTACATACCCTATTTCTAAGGCACCATATCAGATGGCTCTAACGGAATTAAAAGAATTGAAAACACAATTGCAAGAATTATTAGACGAGGGCTTTATCAGACCTAGCATTTCACCTTGGGAGCACCAGTTCTTTTTGTTAAGAAGAAAGATGGATCCATGTGACAGTGTATTGATTATCAAATGTTGAATAGTGTTACAGTAAAGAATAACTATCCCTTGCCTCAGATTGTTGACCTCTTCAATTAGTTACATTCTACCACTATTTTGTCTAAGATTGATTTGAGGTCAGGATATCATCAATTGAGGATTAGAGAAGAAGATATTTCTAAGTTGGCATTGAGGACTCGTTATGGTCACTACGAATTTTCAGTTATGCCATTTGGACTAACAAATGCACCAGCTATGTTTATGGAACTTATGAATTGGATCTTCAAATCATATTTGGATAAATTTGTTAAAGTGTTTGTAGATGACATTTTGATTTACTCTATAAGTAAAGTAGATCATGGAGAAGACCTGTACATTATTTTAAGCACTCTTCAAACTTATCGATTGTTTGCTAAATTTACCAAGTGTGAGTTCTGGTTAGAGCAGGTTAACTTTTTGGGTCATGTACTTCTACAAATGGAGTTGTTGTGGACCCAATGAAAGTAGAGGCAATAATAAATTGGGAATGACCTAAATCAGTGATAGAAATTCATAGTTTCTTGGATTTAGCAGGATATTGTTGCATATTCGTCGAAGGGTTTTCATGTATAGCCTTACCATTAAGTGCACTGACTAGAAAGGAGGCACAGTTTATTTAGAGTGATGAATGTGAAGTGAGTTTCCATGAATTAAAAAGGAGACTCAAGTCTGCACCAATTTTGGCACTCCCTTTAGCCATTGGAGGATTTGTAGTATTTTGTGATGCATCAAATAAAGGACTAGGGTGTGTATGGATGCAAAGTGATAAAGAGATTACGTATGCTTCTCGACAACTAAAAACATGTGAAAAGAACTATCCCACTCATAATTTGGAGTTGGGGGCAGTAGTTTTTGCATTGCAAATCAGGAGCCATTACCTGTATGGTGAGAAATTTAATGTTTTCACATATCATAAAAGCCTTAAATACATTTTTTCTCAACAAGATCTAAATATGAGGTAAAGAAGATGGATGGAGTATTTAAAAGATTATGACTTCTCCATCCAGTATCACCTAGGAAAGGCCAATGTAGTGGCTAGTGCATTAAGTCAGAAAACTTAAGGCTTGATGGCAAGTATGCTCTTAAGAAAGTGGAAATTACTTCAAGATATAGTTGAATGTAAACTAGAAATTCAATATAGGAGTAAAGGATTATTTGTGGCCAACTTAGTAATCAAATACACTATAATTGAGAAGGTTCTCTAGGCTAAAAAAGAAGACATAGATATACAGGCTCTGATTAGTAAACTAGGGTTTAATCAAAGTTCAAATGGAGGTGTGTGATTCAGTGGAAAATTGGTAGTTCCATCAAATAAAGAGTTAAGACAGAAAATTCTTCAGGAGGTTCATCACTCACGATATGCCAGTCACTCAGGGGGGAACCAAGATGTATCATGACTGAAAAGAAATTTCTGGTGGAATGGGAAGAAAAAGGATGTGGGAGAATGTGTAGTGAGGTGTTTAACCTACCAACAGGTAAATGCTGAACACTGGAGGCCTATGGGAATATTACACTCCCTAGATCTTCCTCAGTGGAAATGGGATCACATCACTATGGACTTCATTAGTGGCCTACCCAAGACATCTAATGGACATGACATGATTTGAGTGATTGTAGGTCAACTAACAAAGTCAGCTCATTTTCTCCCTATTTGATAGACGCAATCCTTAGACGGCTTGGAAAAGCTATATATCAAAGAGATCATGAGCTTACATGGCACACCTGTGATTATCATTTCAGACAGAGATTGTAGATTTACATCCAAGTTCTGGAGGAGTGTACAGGAAAGATTAGGATCTTCCTTGAGTTTTAGTATAGTATTCCACCCCCAAACAAATGGACAATCAAAAAGAACAATTCATATGTTTGAAGAAATGTTGAGAGCTTGTGCAATTGAATGGAAAATAAATTGGGATGAGAACCTTTCCCTTGTTGAGTTTTCATACAATAATAGTTTTCATACTAGCATTAGCATGGCACTGTATGAAGCACTATATGGAAGACCGTGTCATTTAAGAACTTGTTAGAATGAGGTTGGAGAAAGGCAATTAATGAAGTCTAAATTAGTGGAGCAATGTGCAGAGAAAGTGAAAGTTATTCGAAAATAAATTTTAGCTGCTCAAAGCCAATAAAAGAGTCATGCAGACTGAAAGAGGAGACACTTAGAATTTGAGATTAAAGAAAATTGGGCTGGTAGCATATAGACTAGCATTGCCACCACAGCTTGTAGAGGTCCATGATGTATTTCATGTTTTTAAATTACGCAAGTATGTGCCTAACTCTTCTCATGTACTTACACATGTATACCAGCAAAGCCACAACTTGATTTGACTTTTGAAGAAAAGACTGTCCAAATTTTAGATAAAAAAAGAAAACACTTTAAGGACAAAAACTATTCCATTGTTCAAAGTCCTTTGGCTACATCATTTTGTTGAGAGGCTACTTGGGAAACTGAGGATGAAATGAAAAAATTCATCCAGAGTTATTTGAGTAGTAATGTAAGGGATATTCCGAGGATGAAATTTTTCTAAGGGGGAGAATGTAACAATCCTACATTTTATTATAATTAAAATGGGGAGTTTGAGTACAAAAATTGAATTTCTCTTCTAAATTTAGCTTTAAAACCTCAAAAATCAGAATGCATGTGACAAGAGCTTTCCAATGACAGTAATTTTGTGTGAAACGGAGTTCAGAGATGAGAGAACCAAAAATTTTACTAAATTATAAAGGGGGCCAAATTGATGATGGAAACCCCTCTCAATGGATGGCCTGCATGCGACAGTGAACCAAGGTGAGCTCAATGCATGGAGCTCTACCCTTGACTACCTATGACACAAGGAAAGAGCCAAGTAAACATCATCACCTCCCCCCCCCCCCCTCTCTCTCTCTCTCTCTCTCTCTCTCTCTCTCTCTCTCTCTCTCTCTCTCTCTCTCTCTCTCTCTCTCTCTCTCTCTCTCTCTCTCTCTCTCTCTCTCTCTCTCTCTCTCTCTCTCTCTCTCTCTCTCTCTCCAAGCGTTCCTCTTTCCCCTCACTGTTAACACTATTTTTCTCCCCCCACAGGTGACTACACCGACTTAGGTAAGAACTCCACCACATTAAGCTTCTTCTTCTCTCTTCCCTCTTTTTTTTTACTTTTTCCATCTACCTCTCTTGCTCACTTTCACGTTCTTTTACTGCTGGCAACGATGGAAAAACCAACTGAGGTTTTCATCAGTTTTTCCTTGTTTTCCAAGAAAAATTTATCAAAATCACTCCAAATATCATTGGAG
Source organism: Warburgia ugandensis (assembly GCA_035236585.1). Taxonomy (NCBI): domain Eukaryota; kingdom Viridiplantae; phylum Streptophyta; class Magnoliopsida; order Canellales; family Canellaceae; genus Warburgia; species Warburgia ugandensis. The sequence continues at coordinate 48,412,012 of CP141133.1, read as the reverse complement.
TGAAGTGAAGACAAGATCTACAACATCCATATTTTGATTTAGTAAAAAAATTGCATTTTTGTACTGTATAACAATCACTGTCTACAACCATTTTCCTGTCGTCTTCTCCGACGACTATGACCAAATTCTAACACAGGTGACCATTTTTCAACAAGGTAAAATTAGGGAAATTTATATGGATGGAATCCTTATTGACTGAATTTCACATCTATGTCAACAATAGTTCGATTAGAGATCATCTAATTGTTGAAATTTTGATCTAAACATGATACATGAGCGACACTTGATCTACAAATCTGATTATTGAAAACACAATTAGACAGTAGATCTATGAATCTGATCGTGTGAATTACATGTTAAGAATAATTTGGATTGAAAACAATGAGTGAAAAGCCTGTTAAATGTGCAGATGCTGATTGGATTGTTACTTTATAGATCTAATCATTCCAGCACTTAGATCTATGTAATTTGGGCCTGAAACATCATATCTGATTAATTGATGTGTGAAATTAATCTCCCCACCAAAGATATATGTTTTAAGATTAAATGGCTCTGACCATTCAAATTAGAATATTAATGTATGAATCCATGATCCAGAGATTAAAGTATGATATTATTTCATATTTCTTAGATTGATTCATAATTGATGATAAAAGTGCTAATTCTTGTTTTTTGACTTGTTGAGCAACATCCAAATTGACTGGTAATTGATTCTGGTGAATCTGAATCATTAGATTGAGGTGGGTAAATTTTAAGATTGCTAAGTTTTCATATTTATTTCACTTATGCATTGTTTTGATATGTACATGTAATTACTGCATATAATTGTAGTTAATGATTGTCTTTGAGATTTAAATAGCATCCTCATGACTTTGTCAGGAGACAGAGTCTCCATTCTTTTATAAATATGAAATCTTAATTAGTAGGTGATATGCATCACATGCATTAAATGTGCATTTTCTGTCAAATTTTTATTAAAAATATAAGGATTTTATTATTATATTAGAAAGCATAAAAAGCACATTATGCATTAATTTTCCTAATTGAATCTCATGCATCAATTATATTTGACATCCATTGGTATTTAAATGGAAATTTGTATTTTAAAACCATGATCAGAATGTAATTATGTGATAAGTGACTAATATGTCACTAAGGGTACAATGGTGCCTAGATTTTTCATGCATTAATTGCTGAGGATTTGTTTTAAACAGGCACTTTTGCTTGGTGGACACTATAATAGGAGGGTTATAGGGATGGTTGGCCCCCTTTCGATGGTTGATATTTTGACACCTGGCCCAAGTGGCTAAATTTCGAGTGTGGCAACATGAGAAGGCTACATTGGGTGATTCATTCTCCTCCCATGCGAGATAGTGATAAGTCTCACGCAGTTGGTATCAGTGTTTGAGCATGCTGTGTTCCACTATTAGGGCAGTTGTAGCAATATAGTGATCCATGTATTCTTTTTGCTATTGTGTCCCATGATTGGGTAGTTGTTGTAGTGTTGCAGCATCCCATCATAAGGCAGTTGCCACAAGTTGATTTTTTGGCAACACGCATGTGATAGGGTCATAGATACCTTGACCACTAGGCATGACGATGTCTTATATGATTGAGATTTGACATATTCATATTTTCATACTGAGAATTGATATGTTTGACATAAATTGAAAAGGACTTTCCTATATGTTATGTAAATTGAGATTTTAGTGCTTAACTAATTTATCATATATTTTGTGTTATTCTCACACGCGTATTATGCTCGGATGACCTGAAACCTTCGATGAAATGTTTGAAAAGTATGTACATGTTATATTGGAAATTTATATTGATAAACCTTATGAACCATACCTAAGGATGTTTCACCGTGTGCATGAGTGCATGGATGTGAATTTACATTGATTTATATTTGTAATCTTAGTTTTACGTGCTGAGTACACTCCTTTATACTCACTCCAACTCTACAGATAAACGCAAAGAAGGGAAAGGCAAGAGTGTTGAGACCAAGCATGCAGAATAGTCAGAGAGTGAGTATAAATAGTGTATGTATGATCTGTACATTTTATAAACATTATGAGATGACTGAGTAGGTATGTAATTGTAATAAATAGTTAAACATGTATAAATATGTTTAATGCATATCGGACCGTAGGCTATAATTGGATAGATTTATGGGAAATGATAAGTTTTGGCTTATCATATTTGAATGTAAAAATATTTGATTTTATAACTCATGAAAGTTTTTTAATCAATCTTATGGCACTCAGGATTTTTTGAAGGGTCTTTTTAAAGAAAAATATTTCGCTGTTTGTTTTCTAAAAGAAATTTTCAAACAAGATCACGCCTTGTGAAAATAATTCTTAAAAAGGCATTTGAAAAATTGGGTTGTCACATCATTGGATCATCACTACTCTAGCTTGAGTGGATGAGATTTTGTTGAAGTTTTCTTATCCAAAAAGATCTTCATTTAGGGCTTTTCCTCTCGACCGTTGGATCAAAATGCCTTAGAGTGGATGGCCTAAATTCCTTTGAGATTTTTTTATCTACTCTTGGTTTCTCCTTCTTTTTCCCCCAATGCACTAGTATTTTCTTTGGCCAATGAGGTTAAAAGGAGGGTTAGACATCCCATGCTTTGAATAACATGTTTTGGCTCCTAAAAAATAAGGTGGGTAGCCCACCAAAAAATCTCCACCAATGGTGCTTTAGTCTAGTTTTCATTGTAGTCTATCTTCTCATTTGGTCCATCCTTTTTTGAATGAATATTTTTCATTTCTTAGAATATGCTTCAACAAGGATAGATCTTGGCCTTTAATGCTTGAAAAGCAATGATGATTTTTAACTATAGATTTTTCATAAATTATCTCTCTCCTCACCTTCCTTATTTTCTCCACCTTTCTTCTGTATTTTCCTAACTTTAAAATGTGTAATAAAGGGGAAAATATATACTTGCATGGAAAATTCAGCTACTCCCTAAAGTACTCCCTTCTTTTGGTTGAGTAGGAGAGAGAGTGAAAGGAATATATCTCGTGAGGACCCTGGTCTTTTGATTTGTTTTTTTTTGCTCTTATTATATATGATTCCAGTGCATATGATTTGAGATTCTCCTAGAAGCTTTCCAAGGTGGTGAATAACTTGCATGCATGCATGGAAAATTCTATCACCTTACTTTTGGTAAGGGTGCCCACTTTTCATTCTGAACTCTTTAACTTCATGTTTGGCATGTGTGGGCCCATGATGTAGCTTGAAAAATAGTCTTACTCTTCTTTAGTATTAAAATTGTCAAATTTGTGCATTTTTTCATTTTTATCCAAGACCTATAAAATATAAAATTAACCCAATTAGTGATAATTATGGAAAATTTAGGGTGAGAAATTACTAAATATAGAGGTATGTATGTAATATATATATATATATATCAAGTGTGAAGCATTGTCTTGAGGACTATTGATTATTTTGTTTTAGAGTACTATATTTGTTGAATGGGTCAATTGACAATGATTGTTCTTTTGGTAGTTCTTAATTTATTACATAGGCCTTTTTGGTTGTATGCTCAGTTTTAGTATGTAGAAGAGAATGTTAATGAATTTACTATCTTGAATAAAGTATCTTTTTCTTTAATTACTTTTGTTAGTTCTTGAATTTATTACATAGGTCTTCTTGGTTGTATGTTATTTTTAGTATATGGCAGAGAATGTTAATGAATTTGCTATCTTGAATAGAGTATCTTTTTCTTTAATTACTTTTGTATCATAGGCCTCTTCCTCCTTATTTTCAGCACCCATTGACAATTCCTACTGGTCGCATTAGCTAGAGGATTGTAGGTGCATGCTATCCATGGCTTTTAACCTTGGCTTATTTCTATTAACTTGACAAACCATAACTTTCTATTAAACTTCTATATTGCATTCCCTACAAAAGTGTACTATCTATCCATAATCTCTTCAATCAAATTTTGTTCTTATAATGGTTCAAGCTTGAGTGATCATAGCCTCGACTTACCTTACCTTGTCTTTTCCCACTAAAATGTTTGATTAATGTGAAACATGTTGTGATATTAGAGTTTTTTGCAAAAATAAATATTAGAATAGTCAATCTCCTTGTATAACTATGGAATTCATGTCATGTAACTCCAAGTGAGTGTTAGAATTTTTGTTGGGTGTTAATATACAATAGTGGTGTTCTTGAAATCATTGCTAATGTTGAACAAAATGTAGATCAAGTTTTCAATCTTACAAGTTTTGAGAGCCATGCACTTGTTTTTAGTTCTATATAACAAGAATAGGAACAAATTATTCATAATTATAGTCAGTTTGGTCTTCCTTGAACACTGGTTCTTTCAATTGATTTTATGCAATTAAACATTAAGATAGTGAAGTTTCCACAATTATCCATTTTGAATTCCCTATTACAGATCTCTATTCTTCCTCTTTTAGCTTCTATTCTTGTGACTAGCATAACAGCACCATTTGCTGACAGCTAGATCTTATCTAGAATTGAAACAACCATGGTACGTTCTGTGGACATATTTAGTTTTCAAATGAAAAGAGGTCATCCAACATCATGATTTGCTTCTTCCACATAACTTTATTTCTAACTTTAAACTATTAGATTATAAAATAAAAAAATAATCAATGTCTATGCCATGGTTTCTATTTAGAAAACACTGTAAATTCATAGGCTAATGTCACTATTGTATTAAAAAAGCATGTTTCTTATGTTTTATTCTACTTGGCTTTCTTTAAATGCATTACATGGACTTGGGAGCCATTTTTTAATTTCAATAACCAAAAATCTAATAAGTCTTTATTTCTACTTTGGTAATGTAGTTATAACTCATTTTTCTCACTATTGATTTTTAAAGTTTTCTAGTTGTTTGGTTGTGAGTAGACTGTGCTTTGATACCAATTATTGTGACCTAGGTTTTTCAATAATGAACTTTTTTGGAAATAAAAGTTGGAAATGAAATTACTGTAAGATTTTTTAGACATTTTGGAAACAAATAATACGTATAAATTTTTCTCAATTCTAGCCTTTAGCCCAGTGTTACCATAAAATCTTCACCTAGAATGGTGGAAGTAAAAGCATATCATTCTAGGTTTCCTTGGTCACAATTCAAACACCAATAATCTAAATTTAATTTATAATTTAAACTCATTATCATAGGGTCTCCTATTTTATTACAATTAAAATATTTCATGATCCAAACAAATACTAAGAAAATCAACTTCATTATTCTTGTTAATACTTTTTTCTACTTCCTCTTCAACCTCTCCCTTGCCAAGTCTATCTAATCCTTAGTTGGTTCACTTGAAGTGGTTTGTTAGGGTGCATATGATGACTCATTACGAACATGCTTAGACTAGCCATTTGAAAACCATGGCATCAATATGAGTGTGAAATAAACAATATAAACAATTATGCTTTTGTAAAACTTATTATTTCCAAATCAATCTAAAACTTTTCTCAAATCATACATGTGCAAATCCATTAGGATTCCTGTCAATTAGTGACACATTATAATCTATCGTATCACTGAGTGGTAGTATCCTCCCACATGCCCATCTAGGTAATGACAGATTTCCTTGAGGATGAATTCCATGTCAGTCTATATCCAATAACAATAGGGTATACCAAACACATAGAGGACCTACATCCAACTATGTTTGGCAGTGGATACTGCATGGGCTACATCATTCCTCATGGGGACACTAGATCAATATGAGAGTAGTCTCCCCATGAAACCCTTATTAATGGGCCTCTTAGGGCAGGTATCTTAATTCAGAAGCTAGTGACTAGCTAGTCTTGCTAGCATGATAACCAAATGGATCTTACACCCATCAATACTTGGCTCGACTTAAGCAAGCCTAAAATCTTGACCTTTTCAAGTCCACATCTAAATTGTGATCAATATACGTCATCACTCTTTTAAAATACTCACAACATTCCATAATATTTTGCATGAAATGTCATAAATCCAAAATCAATCAAGATATGCTTAAGATAACTACCAATACTACATATGCACATATAGTCATTAATCCATGACCTGAATTTGAGAAATCCCACATGCAACATATGCTAGATAGAATAGTGATTAGCAATGAAAAACCAATGGGTTAGAATGATGACAAGTGCCACATGTAGGCAAAATCAAAATCCAGTGACAACATTTTTAAGAATAGACAATAACTATTATGATAATTCATGGTCTAAACTCAATAATGATGGCTAAGGTGGTTTCCATCAAAATGGATGAAATCGACAACTATAATCCATTGAAAATTGTACCAAAATAGGCTAGAAATAAGCACTATATCAAGATTTTAAAGATATGCATATACTTACATGTGTGCAATGACAAATCCATTTTAAAGATAGGCAGATACTTACATGTGTGCAAATCATTGGCTAAACAATCAAGCCTAACTCTAGAATAGTTGTTATACTCATGAAAAATCAAGGGTTGAGATCAATCCAAATAATGCTAGGGATAGGGGCTAAGCTTACATGCAATTTGATGGCCAATTCAATCTAAGTTTTATACTTGGAAAAGATGCCTCATCCAAATGAAAATTAATGCTTGAAAACAATCTCAAAGTCAAGTTAGGTAGACACTACTTACACAATAAATCAAACACCAAGATCTCTCTAATTCATGCTAGACATATGCACCATATACAAAGTGGATGAATGACCAAAAATCAATTTGCTCCAAGTAGGAAATCTGCACCATATCCAAGGTAAGTCAACAATAAAAATCACATCCAATCTATGCTAGAAACATTCGCCAGTTCCAAAGTAAAATAAATATCCAAAAATAAATATGATTTATACTAGATGAGGTGCAACACACAAAGCAAATCAATGTCCCAAATCGATCCAATCTATGCCAAAAATATGTGCCACTTGCAAATAAAAATCAACGGTCAAAAGTGAATCCAAAATATGCTAAATGTATGGGCCCCATATATTTGCGTATCTAACAATCAAAATCACACAAAAATGGGACTAGGAATGGGTGCCATTTACAAGTAATAATCCATGGTGAAAATGGCTTCAAAACATACTAGGAGTATGTGCCCCATGCATATACTCATCTCATAGTCAAAATCATTCCAAAAACAAGAAAGTGATAGGTGTCTGGTCTATATAAAATAGACATCTAATCATGCATCAAAGACAATAATTTGAAATAGACATGTGATAAAATAGAATCAAATAAGATTAATTAAAATGCTATGTTCTATCTCAAATTTCACATGCCATTTTCCATTAACCAAAACACATGCATCAATATTATATTGATTTGAAATCTTAGCTAGCTTAGAGATGTTCTTAAAATACCCTACTTCATTGGTGAAATTGTTCTTCTATAGTCTTATGTCCAAAAACATAGTGTATAAGGTGGAAAAAATCTAAGTGTAGCCTCTCTCTCTCTCTCTCTCTCTCTCTCTCTCTCTCTCTCTCTCTCTCTCTCTCTCTCTCTCTCTCTCTCTCTCTCTCTCTCTCTCTCTCTCTCTCTCTCTCTCTCTCTCTCACACACACACACACACACACACACACACACACACACACACTTTTTTCTTTCTCTACCTAGCCAGACATCCTACACTCTATATGGGACATCTTAGCTAATTGCCAATTGAGGGTGGTCTCTCTTTAGTAATTGTTGCTATCTCATATCTCCTCCAGTGCTCCTCTTTCCAATCCTATACTATCTTAGATCTTAATCTTATCTTAGTCCATATTTTGTATCTTGATCCTTCCATATCTCGTGCTCCACATATATTTATCTGATTATTTTTCTTAGATCTACCAAATCTTAGCCTTCCATCTCTTTATACTTTAGATCACAATCTTAAGTTGACTTTCTTGATTTCTTAGATTCTCAAGATTTCACATCAATCTTACTCTTTTTTTTCTTCTTATTCTAGTTTATCCTAATTTGATAACCAGGAGTGGATGTCTAAACCAGGTGGATTTGTCCTATCTGGATGTCCCCTTGCTCTTAGAAAAATGATTTTTCTATACAAAATTATTTTGTTTGTCATTTAGAGATTTGAACTCTAAATCTAAGATATTCACTCTACAACCAATTGAGCTAGCTTGCTTCCAATCATAATTCTTGTAAAAATAAATACTTGATGTTGTTACAGACTCTACAACTAGTTGAGCTAGCTTGCTTCCAACAGTAAAAGTTGTCATCATGTGACCTTGAGGTCATGGGTTCAAGGTGTGGAATTAGCCTCTTGCAAAATGCAAGGTAAGGCTACCTACTATAGGCCCTTGTGGTCTGCCCCTTCCCGAACCCTACATAGGCGAGAGCTTCAGGAGCTGGGGCTGCCTTTTTTTTTTTGTTACAGATTCTCACATCAAAAAATTAAAAATCATGATACCTTTTACAATCATAATCATGGGATGATGATCTCTTATTAGATTCATGACTTATTATGGGCAAAGAGTTAGGAATGTTTGAGCTATTGCTGGAGGAATCAATATTTGACTTTTCATCTCATCAATCACCAATTCTGTCATATTATTCATATCGCTCTAAACATTCCTAGAGTCATTTAATTTTCCTCCTTAGATTATCCATCTCCAAGTCATCCGTCTCCTTAGATTATCCATCTACATGTCATCGCAATTGTGATATGGTACCAAGTTGATGTTGTATAATTAGATAGGAACAAAAATAGCTTACCACTAAGGCTATGGGAATCCACCACCTCAAAGATACAAGGCCTGGCATCTCACCACTCTAAGGAATTTTCAAGAGATGTAGAAAAAATCTCATAGATTCTTAAATGCAAAAAATTGCCCAAAAGCTCTACTTCATTCATTTCAAAAGAGTGTCTCAATAGCTTGGGAACAGCCCTACCATCATGGATAGATGTTTTTTAATGATAAGCAGTTTCCAAGATTGATTAACGATTAGAAGCAATTTCCTAAACAATAGTTTCTAAGACATATGTAGTTTCCAAAATAGTAGTTTCTAAGACTTAGGCAGTTCCCTAAATAGTAGTTTGACTAAAATTTGACAAGAAAATTTCCATATAAGCAGTTGCCTAATTTCCCATACAAGCAGTTTCTAATTTCGTTGATGTGAGGTCATGACCAATCAAAACTTTTTTTTTTACTGAGAGGAACTTCAAGAACATGTTTTTTAACCAAGGGAAAGAAAGAAAGTGTTGGAGTTTGTACCATGGGACATCCACTTCTGATTGATTTGATCTGTCCAAAACATAAAGATTGAAGACACCTAATTTATATGGATCTAAACCTTCCAAAACATGATGATCTAAGATGTCATTCTTATATTGATCTAAGACGTTCAAATCTTAATGATTGATCTTATCCTTCCTTGATCTATAAATAGCTTTTTGAAAAAGAGATATTCCCGTGTCATCCACTATATACTAAAGCAATACAAATTTTCACCCCAACTCTTTATTATTTTGTCACGTGGAACTTTTGTCATTTATCTTTATCCTCTTTTTAAGTTGTAAAAGGTTTTTTCTCTATTGTTTATCTCCCACAAATCCTTAAAATCTTTTTGTCTCTGGACTTTCCTACTTATCTTCTTCTAACTTTTAGTTATTCTGATATTAAGCTCCAATGCTTAATTTTCATGCAAGTCCCACTTGAATATCTAAAATTTCTCTTTCTCATCAACCTATCCTATTTATCTTCTTTTAATTTTAAAATCTCTCTTTCACTTCAACTTATCCTATTACATTGCATTAGTTTAAAATTAATTAGCAATTGAACCTCATCTATAATCAATGTCGTACATCTAATAGTTGATATTGATGTAAACAAATAATTATATATTAATGTAAACAAAAGAAATTTGAACCTTATCTTGTAGTCAAAGTTGTCCATATGGTTATCCACATTAATCTAAATAAATAATCTCTCTAATATGAATCTAATTAGACTCTATATCTTTTTAATCATAGGTATTCTATCTTAGGAAACAAATTTCTAAGAGAACTCTTGCACCTCCTACAGATATGTGCACATATTTAGTGATTAAAATCGTTCATTTTCTTGACACATTATTAAGTAAACCACAAATTAAAATAAATTCTCAGTTAATCATTTAAAACTATTATTGAATTAAAAAACTAAAAAAATGATATTTGAGGGTGAATATTACGGGTATCTTTTCTCATTTGCCCTGGGCATCGCTTAGGCTACTTTCTAGTAAGAGAATTCTAATTTGTTACAGCCCCGATACCCATGTAGACTTTCAGCACGATACTTATTGGCCCATAAAAACAATTGCACGAAAAATGAACCGTTTAGATCACTTCTCACATTATTTCTGATGTATACACCATGGAATTGTACTATCTGTGTCACTTGAGAAATTTTCTTGTCAAAATACACTAACAAAAGTAATCAGAATTCTACGTTTCATAAAATTCAAAGACTACTCATTTGACGGTTGCGACTCTTTTGATGATGCACATCAATTGGTGAGACCCAGTAATGGTCGGGAACAGCAACGAGTAAGGATTCGAGGGAAAAAGAGGGGAGTTTCTTCAAGGTTGAGTAAAATATGGCATGTTGGAAGTGATGGCTTCAGTTGCGTTTTCCTCTTTTAACATTTCTAAAGAGAGGAGAGAGAGAGAGAGAGAGAGAGAGAGAGAGAGAGTGAGATCTGCATCTTGTTTAAAACAAGTGTTAGATCGAGGAAGAGGAGAGGAATTGCATATGCTTCCGACTGTATCCAAAGGGCGCACGCCCTCCGATGTGCGTCCCAATACCATTTTCCAGTACCTCCGAAGGATAGTCAAGGTTTCTATCTCTCTCTAACATAGCTCTTTCCTGATTTCCGCATCCATTTGATGGAGATCCCTGTAATTTGTACTGTACTATGTGAATTACCTTTTCAGTGGTTAGCTTCTAGGATTTTTTTTCTTAGTGTGTTTTGTTTCGTAATTTGCTTGAAGTCTGAAAAAGACAGCATAAATTCTGTTTAAGGCTGGAAATGAAACATGAACCTTGTAGGGCATGATTCTTGAAACTTAGCATGGAATTCATGGATTAGTGACTAGAATTTGGCCCGTTTTGGTTACTTGTCTCAATGCGTATTACTTTTAGCTCGCTGTGGACGAAGAAATAGAATTAGTTGACAGAACTCTTTGATAATGTGTTTTCCTTTTACAAAATTAGAAGTCAATGTGAATTTATTATATAAATAGTTATAGTATTTCACTCTGAATTGTGGATTAGTGGAAGGGAGTGGTCTTCTCCTCAACTTGCTTTTGTGATCTTTGGTTCCACTGTTTGCATATTTGAATGAGAAACAAAAAGTGTTTTCTTCACTAATGATCACGAATTTATGCTTGTTCTCCTTTGGACCTGCCATTTCCTACTGCCCTTCACACCCAGTTGTACTCATTGTTGATTATTCTATCTCTTTGTAAGCTGCTGACTCTGCAAGGGCAGATTGTGACGCTGGTAATTTTTTATCATTCGTGATTTATTGCAAATTTGGAAGGATCAATGAGTGGCATTCCCAATTGGCATGAGTGATATCTAGTTGGTTCTGATGGAAGTAGGTAATGTCCTTGAATAGATGGTAGTGCGTCTTGGAAGGGAATTTACTAGTTATATCGCTAGCTTGAGGAGTAGACTTGACCAGGTATCAGAAACTAAGCTTTCAGCTAGAGAATGGGTTGTCGCTGTCTGACCGTAAACCAGTTTTGGTTTGTACAGAAATGAAGGGTTATTGGCTGATATCCAGTTTGTTCACACTTTAGGAAGTCTCAAGGTCAGTGCAGAGTTAAGTATTAGTACTAGAATTGGAGTTTGGCTCATACCTTCTGCTAAGAACAAATTAGATCCAACTCTTATTTATGGTCCTAAAGCCTGAAGTTGGACAAGCTAGTTCCAGGATATGTATGAACTCAAACAAACAGTGTCAAGTGTTGGCCCATGTCCATCTGGAGAAGCATGACACAATGTGTAAGAAACCTGTATTTTGGTTTTGTGTAGTAAATCTAGTTCAATTTTACTTTTTCTGTTTCATGGGGCTACAGGGCTTCAACTGGGATTGATTACAGTCCTAATATTCTCCATCAAGGCAATGCCTTCCATGGCATTAATAAGAGTATTGTTAAGCTTATTCAAAGAGAAATAGAAGATTTTGTCAGGTCTTGCGATAAACATAAATAATGTGTCGTGGGAACTTCTGTCAACTGCTATGTGTGAAAGATGTAATATCAATCTAATGCCATTATAGTGCTAAGGTTGGACGTCATTCACCTGCATCTTGCATCATTCGTATTGTCAAATGTTTACTGTTCACTTTACCGCCTTTGGATATTTCCACTTACACACCCAATATTTGAGTGTTTGCTGCATGCAACCGGCTGACGTGACAATGGGGAGGATTATGCATCTTCTGTTTCTATTTGTATATGGTGGCATTCACATTATTTTTGCTATGTTTCTTTCTTTCATCTGTTTACATATTTCATGTACAAATATAAGTACACTTATGATACTGGTTGAAATACTTAAGTGTACTGTGTACGTCTTTTATTTCTGATGGACTTTTTGTTAAGGTGACAAAACCCCTTATTAATGAGAGCATAAAGATAGTGAAACCTTGCTTCTCTTCTATGTCGATATGCTTATTTTGACTTGCTTGTTGCTTGGCTTTCACTCTACTACTAAAATTTTGTTTGCCTTTTCTTTTTTTGAGTCTCCAATTGAAGGTTGTTCTTTTCTTTGTTTCCTTTTCTTTTGCTCTTGAGGAAAATATAGATATCAGTTGATCAAGAGACCGAAGCTCTAATTGAAGTTTTAATCTGCTTACTATTGTTTGCTGGTGCTGGATCCTATATTATATGTTTGTAAATTCGCTTTTTTGTTAAATTTCTTATTTTTGTCTCAGATAGTGTAATTTGGGTTGTTGTAGTGGCAACAAATGGATATTGAGTATACTTTCTGGCAAATGCTTCATTTGTGCACCTCACCGAAAGTCGCGTATGTATCTACTCTGAACTCTTTTGATGGTTTTATATGCCTTATGTTGCACATAAGTGGTAGTACTTAGCAATTAAACTTGTTTCTCCACTCCAAAATGTTGCTTATTGCCTAATGCAATGGTGTATTTAAAGAAATATCTATTCCTGTTGTGTAAATAATTTATTTTTTGTTTAGAAGGACATGTAGTTCTTTTAATGAAAAGAAAGACATCTAGCCACTTTGATGACTTTTTGGCCTTTACTATCTAATCTATATGTCAAGCTAGTGATGGTGATGACTTTATAGAAGTATGCAACCAGCTGTTGACTTCTTCATTTATTTCAAGATTTGGTTAACATTATCTGTTATCCCATCTTGAAGCAACTTTTGACCTCATGTAGGTTATTTATGACTAACACGTTTAGGATTTTATGTCATTTTTCTAATTTGGGAAATTCTATGTTTTTAGGTCTTCTGCACAAGTGAATTATAAACTAAGAGTTGCCAATTTGATCTGGTTGGTAAGAGTTGACAAACATAAGCCAACGTTGTTTTCTATGTCATTTTTAATAATATTCCGTGCTTCAAGATATGTCTACTTATTACCAAGTGGTTTATCTTGCTTAGAGTTAGACTATAGCTGTTCCAACTATGAAACTCTTCAGTAATGTTTAAGATAAAGTGAATCAAGGTTCTTGATTCTGGTCTACAAGGGCCTGCTGCCCTTGTGAAGAAATCGCATGAACTCATCCAACCAAGAGAATGGGAATATTTTCAGGGAAAGAACAAGGAAAAATTGGGAACTATAAAATGGATAAGAATTTTGGAAATGCCAACTTCATCGAATTTGTTCTATGTAGTCATAGGTGCGAGGGGTGGCGTGCCTAGTTCCATAGGTGCAAAATTAATTAATTTAAAAAATTGAAAAAGGAAAATCCAAAATAAATCCCAAAAGTTATGAAAAAATCAAGAAAAAAGAAAGAAAAACATAGGAATATAAATACATGAACAAATACTTGTTAAATGGAATCCTTAAATAATAAACAACCTAAGGTCATATCAAACAACATCAATTGAATGCTCCCCATGAAAGATAATAATAGATGTGAAAAGAATGAAATGCAGTTTTCATTTTTAGCATTAGAATGGAAACTAGTGGAGATTTGTTACAAAAAATAACAAGAAAAGAAAATAGTATGGTATTTCAAGTATTTCATGTTTTTAAGTAGAAATTATGTAAAAAAAAGGAGTAAAAAAGAAAAAAGAAAGATATTAACAGACATGATCTTCATGAAATGGAGTTGTCGTTTTTAGCATTAGAATGGAAGCCAATGGAGATTTTGTTTCAAAACAAATAGGAAAATAATAAATAGTATTGTATTTGACGTTTTTAGAAGAAATTATTGAAAAATTAAAAAAGTAAAAAGAAACATGAAGTTGTTGTTTTTAACATTAGAATGGAAACCTATAGAGATTTGTTAAAAAAAAAAAAAAAAAAACAGAAACATACAAAACTGCAGTGTATTTCACAATTTTCAATAGAAAATAAATAAAAGAAATAAGAAAAGGGAAAAAAACATGAAAGATACTAAAATAATGAAATGGAGTTGTCATTTTTAGCATTACAGTGGAAACCTATTGAGATTTGTTATAAAAAAAAGAAAAGAAAAGAAAAAATCATAATGTATTTCACATTTTTGCAAAAATACAGGAAAAAATAAAAAACAGTACATAAAACATTAAATATATGAAAATAAATAGAAAGAATGAAATGGGTTTTCGTTTTTAGCATTAGAGTGTAGATAGGTTTAGATTTAAAAGATAAAAAAGCATCAAACAACAAAAACGAAAAAATGACACTGTTTTACCTTTTTTTTAAGAAAAAAAGATAATAACAAAAACACAAGATTAATCCCTATTTTCTTACCTTTGATTGCTTGAACTAGGCTTCAATTGATGATGGAAGATGAGGAATGTCATAAGAATACTTGGAATGGACGGAAAAGAGCTCAGGGAAGAAAAAGAAGGAAAAAAAGTTGCCAAACACTAGACTAGTTGCACCTAGTCGTTGTCAACTTTTCCCCCTTGCGGTTATACATAATTGAGTCGCACATGGTGTACATTTTTGCTCTTAGTGGCTAGTCGCGCCTGTGACTGCATAGAACGTGTTTAAGTTTAGATATGTGATACAATGACGGGTGCTTATATATGCACCCCTTTTCTTTTCCTAGGATTAGGTTATTTCCTTGACTTGGCATTTAATTGGACCCACCACTCTCCCTTTCTTTGTCTACTCTTCTAATTTTTTTTCATTCCTTCCTCATTCTATTTCTCTCTAGAGCAAATTTGTGCAGAGTTCGTTAGTTTCCAATTCAATAGTTGCACGAAGAGAGACATAATGAGGGTTCTAGGAGACCAATCAAAATCTTGGATGGATGGGTAAAGAGGCAACCATGTCTTTTCTTTTCCATTGCCTTCCAGAATGGTAGCACTTCAATTTCTTTATTCAAGTTTCAGTTTCCCCTTATGTGTGTGTTAGAATGAAGGTAATAACCTGTGAGTCTTTTTTTTCCTAATTTATTTGGTAGGAAGTGGGAGAGAGGTCTTGGATAAATTTGGTTTAGGCTTCTTCTAAGTTTTGGCTGGTTTTGATTTTGAAGTAAAACAGTTGACTTCATAGTTTTGGATACCTGGTTGTTGTGGATATGGATTTAAATATAGTTATTTGTATTGATGGCTTCAAGATAAACATGGAAAAGAGAGAAAAGAATAAGAAACAAGTGATGAACAAGGTATTTAAGATGCAGATCATTTTCTAGTTAACTAATTCATGAAATGATCCTCAGATTTGGGACAATCCATTTCCAAATTAGTATGGGATATGGGCAGTGGGTCGTGTAACTCCGGACTGATTTATGCTACCTGCTAGCTAGGTCCCACCTTTGGATGATCTGACTCATTCATCTTGTTTGGGCATCTCTAGATCAGTTAGACACTGAAATTCATCAACATTACTATTCCTGTAAAAAAGTTTTTAAATCACAACCAATGGATTTTCAAGTGAAAAAGCTAGGAGCTAGATGCATTTAGTGGGCATGAATTTTTGCAAGAAATTAAATATGAGAGGTGAAACAAGATGAATGGGTTACATCATCCAAATGTGAGGCCTAATAAGGGGTTCGAATAAGCATGGACAACCTTTCTTATAGCCGTTAACCTTGTCCATAGTATCATCATCGTCATTATCATTAAGATCTTGTCCTGATTTGGGGTCAGTCACGTGAATCTTGTTCCTTCATTCCCCCCTAATAAGTGCCATGGCTTCACTTAGTCTCAAAGTTTTTAAATATTGTCTCACCATTTCTATCTCTGTTTTTTGGGGCCTTCCCCTTCCCCTTGCCCTTTTAGAACTTTCTACTTTGATCTCCTCACTCCTTCTAACTGGTGCTATTTTCGGTCTTTGTTGGACATGTCCAAACCATCTAAATCTAATCTGCCTAATCTTGTTACCTATTGGTGTTATTCCTAAGTTTCCTCTAATGTTTTCATTTCTAATTCTATCTTTTCTTGTTTTGCCAATCATCCATCTCAGTATTTGTATTTTGGTGACGCTCATCCTATGTAGATATTGTTCCTTAATTGTCGAATACTCTAATCCATAGAGCATTTCTAGCTTTACAACCATCCTTTAGAATTTTCCTTTCAGCTTGAGTGGCACCTACCTATCACACAAAGCATTAGAGGTGCATCTCCATTTGTTCCAACTTGCTTGGAGTTGTTGGGTAACCTCCCTCTCAATGTCTTCGCTCTCATGAATTATCGATCTCAAGTGTCAGAAGTGTTCTTTTGGGAAACTTCTTACTAGTGCTTCACTCGTGCTCTTCTTGTTAAAATTGCATTCTATATACTCTGTTGTAGTTCTGCTAATTTGAAATCCTTTAGATTCTAATGCATTTGTACATAACTCTTGTTTTGTGTTTATGGCTCCCCTTGTCTTATCGAGCAAAATTGTATCATCTGCAAATAACCTACTACATAAAATCTCCTCATGCAAATGTTTTATTGACTCATCCATAAACAATGTGAAAAGATATGGGCTCAATGTCGATCTTTGGTGCAATCCTATAGTAATAGGAAAATTACTGGTTTCTTCGCTAGTGGTCCTAACATTTGTTATCACTCTCTCATACATATTCTTAATTATGTCTATATAACACCGTGAACCTGCTTTCTCACTCAACACCCACCATGTTAACTCTCTGGGACCCTATCATAAACTTTTTCTAAGTCAATAAGGAACATGTGAAAGTCTGTCCTCATCTTCCTATATTCCTCTATCAATTATTTAAGCAGAAAAATAACTTCCACGGTAGACCTCCTAAGCATGAAACCAAACTGGTTCTCTAATACACTTGTCTTATGTTGTAGTCTTTTCTCAATCACTCTTTCAAAAAGTTTTATCGTATGACTCCTAAGTATGATCTCCCGATAATTAGTGCAATTTTGTACGTCTCCTTTATTCTTATGAATTGGTACAATTGAGCTCTTCCTCCATTCATCTATACTTCCAACCTTTATTGGTATACCACTGAGCCTTGGGGCCTTTCTTGATTTCATCTTTTTTGAGGCCTCTTTCACTTCAGGTATTCTAATTTTTCGATCGTATTTATAATGTCCAATGTTGTTTGGGTTTATAGTACTTTCAATCCTTATATTTTTAGGAGAGTTGTCATTTAGCAATTTTTGAAAGTAACTTTCTCACTTTTGTTTGATCTCGTCATCCTTGACTAGTACCCTCTGGTCATCACTTGTAATACACTTAATACTGTAGAAGTCCTTACTCTTCTTTCTCTTACTTTTGTGAGTTCAAACACAATTTTTTCACATGCTCTTGATCCTAATCTATTATGGAGATCATCATATTTCTTGAGTTTAGCCTCACCTATGACTCTCTTAGCAATCTTTTTAGCATTCTTATATTGCTCAAAGTTTTTGTCTTGTTTCTCTTTAATAACTTTTTGAACTTTTTCACTCCACCATTGAGTTTCCTTTGCTAGTTGCATTTTACCTTTAGATGGTCCTAGGACATCTTTTGCCACTTTCTTAATGGACTCGGCCTATGTAGTTGTAGGCGCAAGGGGTGCGACATGAGCCTAAAGGGACTAGGTGTGCCTAGTGTGACGACCCGGGTTTTCCCATGCATTTTTAAATGCAATGTCTAATTCCTAAGGCGGGATGCATCCCTATTTGAAAACCATTTTATAAAAAACCATGCAATGTAGCGGAAAATCTTTTATTTTAAACTCATTTTGAAAACCTCGAGTGTCATTTGCTTTCACAACAATCAAAGTAGTTTTTGAAAAACTTCAGAAATCATAAATGTTTTTCCCCAGGTCTATCCAGTCACAACACAGCCCAACTGTAAATAAATACATGTCCAAAGGGTTGAGAGTTTACTCACATGTATAGTTGTCTCCTTTGTTTATGCACTTGCTCATAGCATTAATATCTCCTGAGGCGTCTTCTATTTGTAAGTGGAACTATCCTGAAAAATGTTAAGGATAGGGTGAGTATATACTATACTCAGTAGGAGTCTATCACTACTAGTTTTGAAATGCATGCTATGTTTAAAATCATATGCTCTTAAAAATATGTGCATGTTCGAACAATCACGTTCAATATCGATATTAACAGCCACTGTCGAATTGAAATACTGACGACTTAAAGAATAGCATAATCCAAGTAGAAAGTATCATATATCACAAACATAATGATATGCATAAGATGCTCAACTGAATCCAACTCATGGATATTTGGTATGGTCGACCAACCTCATTTCATGCCATATGCAATGCAAATAAATCCTCAAACCATAGGGTCCAACTATGCCCACGACCTCGCCGTCGTGTGGTCCCCGGGTACTTGAGGACACAGGGTCATATACCTCCACGGGGCATATGACACTTTGACCTAGTGCTGTGACACCAGTGGTAGCCCCTTGTACCACATGCAGTCGAAGCAGGGACATTGCCCTTTTTGGGCGTGGTACCCATCCACCTAATAGTGGTAGAGGCTGGAGGCCAACCCAAACCTCTCGGCATAGCGCCCACGAGCTTATCAGCCCAAATCATATTAGATCAAACAAGCAAAAACCTCTTTTTCAAAACCTATCCTCTTTGGGTCCCTCACAACTGCCTACCCAGCATCTGTTGGGCACTCTAGCGTCTTTTGGTAACCCTCAAGGACATGCAATCTTTCAAAACGTCAATGCTTACAAATCATGCAATATATGCATTTGTGTGCAAAACATATCTATGCATAATGTATATGCAATTATTTGCAAAACATATCTATGCATAAAGCATTTATCATATGTACGCTGAATTAAGTCATGCTAAACAAGTCATATACTTATACTTAAAACATGCATTCTCAAAACAATCATGGCTCTTTTAAAAAGTCTAGTAGCGATAGAACACCTACCTCAATGTCTCTTGGAGTCGCGTCCTTTATCACTTTAACTCGTCCCTGGGTCTCATTTATAAACTCCTGGGTGTGAATGGATACAAGGAGTCCTTATTAGTTTCATTCTATTTAAATCGCTAGATCTGCCTATTGGGTCCATGGTCCTTGCCTAATTCATTCGTCAGGCTAGATCCTATGGTGTGGATCTACTTTCCAATAGTTAGACTCTGTAATTTATCCTCTAATCCTAACTTTAAAGTCTCATTAGGTCTGTGTGCCCCAGTTCCTAGGATACCTGTGTATCCTGGTTGAACTGTGACCGCCTTACGTGCGTGCGCGCCCAAAGGCCGTGCCAGGGACCGCGTTTTGCACGCGCATATGCATGCTCAAGTGACGCGCTATGCCGCGCATCCTGGATGGCGTCGCACGGACGCACCTTTGGTGTAGCATGGCACGTCTCAGCTCCTAGGGCACCAAGTGCATCCTGGTCGAGCCAGGAACCGTGCCCCATGTCGCGCGCGCACCCGAAGGCCGCACCTGGGACAGTGTACGCACTGTCGTACACCTGGAACCCGTCCCAGGGACCCAGTCCCAGGTGCATGTGCAGCATGGCGTCCCTGGGACGCCTGGTTCGTGTAGGGCCAGCCCAAGTCGGCTTGGAACGTTCTTCGGCCAGGAACCCAGCTGGAAAACGACTGGAAAAGACCAGATCCGGTCATGGATCTGGCCCTGGGGAAGCAAAACGGAGAGGAAAGGGTAAGAACGGCTTACCTGTAGCCTGGAAACGTCTTTTTCCCCAATGGTGTGCCTGCTCGCCGGAAAACTCGAACAAGGGGGGGAAGACCCTGCTTCCGATGATGCCAGAGTGACAAGAGGGGAGGTGGGGAGATGGGTAAAGGGATGGCCGGCCAGACTTGGGCCTAGCCATTGCCGGAAAATGCAGAGGATGGGTTTGAGACGGGTTTCCGATTTTGCCTGAAACCCCAGTCTCAAAACGACTGGAAAAATCGTGTTTTTGGAGAGGGGAGATGGGGCTTTTTATAGCCCTGCTATGGCGGTGCCGCCCTTGGCGGTGGTAGAAACCTCTAGAAACGAGGTTTTTGGAGGGGTCTAGAGGTTGAAGACGACAGGGGGTGCCGTTATCAAAACGCCCCTTGCGTTTTTCCTCCTTTTTCATTTTAAACATTTTCTGTTTAAATTCCAGAAATACCCCTATCTTTAAACGGCTGTAACTTCTTCATATGAACTCCGTTTTGGGAGATTTTTGAGGCATTGGATTCCATTTTTCGAGTAGAATCTAATGGTACCAAGTTTCCTTACAAATTTCTTCGTTTACTATTTTAAATAAAGTGAAACATTTAACTCAGTTTATTTCCTATAGAATGTCCAATTTTCGTTAAAAATAGTGTAAATTGCTCAGGCGTTACACCTAGTCTCACAATTAGTTCCCAAAGTGCAAAATTAATTAATTAAAACATTAAAAAAAAAAGAAATTCAAAATGAATAAAAAATTTAAAAAAACCAAAAAATAAGAAAAACATAGAAATATAAATATATTAACAAATACTAGTCAAATGAGTGAAATGGAATCCTCAAGTAATAAATCAACATGTCAACAACCTAAGGTCAAAGTAAACAATCAACATGAGCTAAATGCTCCTTATTCAAACACAAAGAAGGAAGTTTAGAAACATACAAATATAATGCACTAATCTCCTTACTATTCCCTCAGTCCCTTGTGGCTTTGTCATCACACCACCATCTTCTTGTAAATCTAGGAACAATAAACAATCAAACAATGGTTACGTAAATAAAGTAAAACAAATGTTATAGTTAAACTGTTGATACTTAAGACTTACGAGTCATCTTCCTGCACCTCTTCCTCATCAGGAAGATCAAGATCATCATCAGAATCATTTCCCTTAAAGATATAAACATCCTCCTTAGTCTCCTCATCGTCCTATTCTTCTCCAACATCCTACTTTGGCTCATGGTGAGACTGAAAAATGCAGCTGCCCTTTTGCCCCCTCCTTTGCCTCCAGCACTACCTAGTAGATGGAGCATCACGTTCACTCGATCTTTGAGCAGGCTCAACATCTAACCAGGTGAGATTATCACCTAGATGTACTAGATCATCATCAACATCTTGTTAAACAATTCACTCATCACCTTCATTGACCTCGCATAATAAAATAGGATCCATATATATCTGCATTTTCAAGTGATCTTCATGTCGACAACGAAGGTGTTGATTGTATTGAACGTAAACTAGATCGTTCATTGTCTTAGCATGCAACCTATTCCTTTTCTCAGTGTGGATTTGAAAACAAAACATACTTGTAAATTTAAAATATAATGAAAATAAAGGTAATAACTAAATAACTATAACTAATAAGTACTAAATCTTAGTATCTAAGTAGCTTTCGTTCTCAAAGACATTCTAGTTGCACTCGCAAGGAGATGCACTACATATCAGGGAGAGGACCTTAATGGCGAATGTTTGAAAGTCTAATTGTATTATAATGGTGTTTGTTACCTTCGATTCCTATTCCTGTAATAGCTAAAGCACTATTTTGTATCCACAGTTCTTTAGGTATTAGGTTGCTATGTATATTACTAAATCCTGCTCCTATATCTATGAATGCACAAGTAGTGATAGGCTTATGTTGTGGATAATGGAACATGATAGATATATAAATACTATTCTTCAAAGTTTTGAGAGCTTTAGTATCTAACTCTATGAATCTTGGTACTATTATCTCTTGTCCATAGATAGTCATAGATAGGCTATTTTCAGTAATATTAAATGGACTTACTTGTGTTAGGAAATCAGTTCCTGACAAGAGTTCATCTTCATTACTTTCTCTTTCATCTATTTTTACTTGGATAATAACGTTGTCTTATTCTATGAATATCTTCAAATGCTATCTCTAAATTATATTTGTACCTTATTTCATTCCCTTGTCCAAAATAGTCCTTGAACAAATATGGTTGCTGTGTTGGTATTAACTTTCCAGATTCTACCAATTTCATATTTATATAAGAGCTTGAAGCTCCTGTGTCTATTCGAGTTTGTAACCTTCTCCACTATTCATTTATTTTATAATGTGTTTCTATATAGTATTGATCTTTCTTATAATTCCTGGTTTCTTCGGTATTTATAATTCTTCTAGAACTTTCTCCTATATCTCTCCTTCTTAGGGTTTTGCTCCAATCTAGTTGTCTACTGGATTGGCTTCTAGTTATCAATAGCTTTCCACCATCACTACTTATTTGTGGTCTTCTATTTGAACTATGTTCAAGTCTTTTGGTGTTTTGTAGGCCTATTTCTGTATCTTGAGGAATAGTAATATCTCCTTCAGATATCATTCTTGAAGGAATATATTCTGAAATTTGCTTATATTCATTTGGTATGGTAATAAAATCTTTATCATATTTAATTATTTTATTATGATGACTTGTTGTTAATGCCATTATAGTTTTAGTTGTTATAGATGCTATTTTTGATCCATCTGGCATCTTTATATCCTCTTTATAATATGGTATAAGTTTAACGTTCTTTCTAGATTACTATCAATTAGGTTGACGGACTAATCTAGCCTCTAGCATGTCCATAAATAGATATATCATATACCACAATGCCAGCCTCTTGTCCATCATATAGCTTACTGATGACACACATTAGACCATTCTTGATGTCACTGTTGTGCTCCATTTCAACATCATAATCGTAGTAGAATAATGGATTGAGGTAATATCTTGTTACATGCAAAGACTAGTAAAGCTGAGAACTCCATTTGTTATTTATGATCTCCCAAATATGGGTGGCCTAATGCTAATCCCCTGCTAGATTGACTTGAGTATTTTCTTTGGCCCTGGCTATGGCCTTGATGATATATTCCATTGCCTGCTTTTCCTCACTGTCCACCACCCTCAAAACTTGTACAAGTGGGGCCATGATATTCAAACAGAAGAGAACTTGGTTTTAGAAGTTGATGCAGGACAATTCTTTCAACTCTTTTACCTTCAAGCCTTTTTGGCTATCTACTATTTATATACTCCAAACAGTAGAACATTGCCCTTAACTATGTCTTCAAGTTATAAATGCTGTCTAAACTCAAAAAGTTGGTGGTAGGTGCGTCATTGTAGGTTTGACCAAATCTTTTTTCTTTATAAATATTCTCATAAGATGAAGAACATGTGTATGGCTATAAATAAACACCTCATCGCCGTATCTTCTACTACATTTTTCTTTACACACTCTTGTCCTAAATTCTTTCTGCTCTGTTCATTGTTGTCTGTTGCATAGGTGCCTTTCCCTTTCATTGAGCCTCAGGGTTAGGACAATAGACCCCTTTGTTGTTTGTTGAATGGGTGCCTTGCGCTTCTTGCTTCCAATGGAGAAACCACCAGCTCTAGTACTTTCAATCTCCTCCACCTCGTTGTCATCATTATGCAAGTCAAATAAATTCTCTGGCCTTTTCATCTCCTTTATTATTCTCTCTGTTCTCTTTCTTCTTCTTTGATTTATTCACATAGTTTATATCTTCTTAGATATGCCAGGAGTGACAAGTGAGCATCCTTTTACATTTCTGTGACTGCTTGTCAAATGTTGTTTTGATTTAAGTATTCCACCGCTGTACGTTTTCCCACAGGGCTTGCACCAAATTAAATTTTTGACATTTGGATCCCTTGCCTCTCCATATTCCCATTCTGGATCTGTTGATTTTGATGATGCATTGTTGGAAACCCATTGATGAGGACAGAGTATAGTTGTAGGCCTCTAGAATGGAAACCTAAGCTGAACCCTGTCAACATCAATAACAAACATAAGAAAGTAACATAAAAGTAAAAGATAGTTAAAAGAAACATAGATAATACGAAAAATATGTTGTGGATTTATCACTTTTTAGCATTAGAATGGAAACAATACACATTTGTTTCTTTTCGTAGACAGGAATGTAAGAAATAGACTATATTTTATGTATTTAAGAAAAAAATAACAAAAAAGTAAAAATGCAGTAAAGAAAACAAGCAAATTATGAAAAGTATGATGTGGAATTGTCATTTTTTAGCATTAGCCTGAATTTTCTTTAGCATTAGTACTGAAATTAGCGAAAAAACAGTAATGTATTTCATGAATTTTAGTAGAAAGTAACAAAAAAGAGAGAGTAAAAAAATACAAATTATGAAAAGTATGATGTAGAATCATCATTTTTTAGCATTAGAATGATTTTTTTAGCATTAGCACGGAGATTAACAAAAAAACAGTAATGTATTTCATGAATTTTAGAAGAAAGTAATGGAAAAAGTAAAAAGAACATACTTATTATGAAAATATGATGTGGAATTGTCATTTTTTAGCATTTGTACTTAAATTAACAAAAAACAGTAATGCATTTCATGTTTTTTAGAAGAAAGTAACCAAAGAAAGAAAAAAAACAGTAAATAAAACATACAAAATGTGAGAACATTCAGATAGGATTGTCGATTGTAGTATCATAATGGAAACATTTACACATTTATTACAAAAACAAACACAAACAAGAAAAACTGTACTGTATATCGTGTATTTTACAGTTTTCACTAAAAAGTAATGGAAAAGAATAAAAACAGGTAAAAAAAACATGAAACAAGTCCATGAAAATGTCAATTTTAGCTATATAATGCAAACCTATGGATATATTCCACAAAAAAAAAATAAAAAGAGAAAAAAATACTGATATATATATATATATATATATGACAATTTTCTGGAAAAAATACAGGAAACTGAAAAAATAGTAAATACTACATTAAATATATGAAAAGAAATGGAAATGATAAAATGGAGTTTTCGATTTTAGCACTATAGTGTAGATATGTTGACATTTTGGACAAAATTCAAGCATGATCATTAAAAATGAAAAAACAGCTTTGTTTTTACTTTTTTTTTTCTAGAAAAGGAATAATAGAGAAATACCCAACATAAATCTGTAATTTCTTATCATCAATCACTTCAGGAAAGCTTCAATTGCAAATGGAAGATGAGGATGGTCGCAAGAAGAAGAAAGGAAGTTTGGGAAGAAAAGAAGAAGAAATAGAAAAATAAGGGTTTTAGATCACTTACGGTGCGCCTGGAGTTAGAGGCGCAAAAAGTGCTAGGTGCAAGGTGCAGAAAGTTGCGTCTAGTTGCATTGCACCTTAAACCGACTGTGCTTGGCCTTAGTCGAGTTGCATAACTGCGCCCTTTTGCGCTTAGCAACTACATAGGACTCAGCCACATTAGTCCACATGGTGTTTACTTCAGTTTCATTGTTCTAGTTTCTTTCTTCCATCATCTTGTTTGTAGATGATGCTATCTTCTCTCCATTTAACTTCCGCCACTTAGTTTTTGAACACCTATTAAGTTCGCTTCCTTTCTTTTATATGTTAATGTAGATATCCATAACCATTAACCTATATTGTGAGGTTAGACTCTTACCGTGTATCATCTTACAATCCTACATATTTATCTTTCAGCATTCCTAAGTAGAAAAATGTCTATTTGGCTTTTATATGGTTCGCTTTTAAAGTTTAATAAGTGTTCATACCTTTCTTAAAGTATGTGTTTGCTATAGTTAGGTTATATGCTGAAGTAAAATCAAGTATAGCTTCACCTATCTTATTTCTTTCTCCAATACCATACCCTCCATGTCTCCTATTATATCCTTCCTTTTCTTTAACTATATGACCATTAAAGTTTGCTTCTATAAATATCCCCTCTGTGTTAGGAATTTTTTGCATGACTCCTTTCATATCTTCCCAGAATTGTTTCTTAGTTCTATCTTATAACCCTACTTGTGGTGTGTATGCAATTATAACATTTATGATCTTTTCTCATATAACAAGTTTTATTAGTATAATTCTATCACTAGTTCTTTTATTGTCTTACAACTTTATCCGTTAATTCTTTATCTACCACTATTCCTACACCATTTCTATTGTTGTCCTTTCCTACATACTAGAGCTTATACCCATTGATTTCTTTAGTTTTAGCCCTTTCCACTTGTTTTCTTGAATCTAGCGATGTTGACTCTCCTGCGTTTCATCTTTTTTCTACTAACTCTAGACTCTTACATATCAATGTGCCTATATTCCATATAACTATACGAATCTTATTCTCCTGACATAGCCTATTTACCCTCGCATTTCCCAGATGGTGCGGGAACCCATGCATATTTTACACTATGCCTGGGTTTTGATGTAGCGTGTTGCTTCCAAGCGAATGCTTTAGCCACCCTTGCCTATTTTCCACTACACCTGGGATTTGATGTAGTGCATCGCTTCTGAGGGAACGCCCTAGCAGGTCCTTGTCAATTTTCCATGACATTTGGGATCTGATGCAATGCATTGCTTATGAGGAATGTTCTAGCTAAAATGATCTTGAAATTTCTGCCTATATTAAACCCAATATCAAAACTACTCACAAAGATCTCAATATGGTAATTAAAAAAATAATTACATTAATTTATACCTTGAAATCATGCGTTATCATTTAATTAAAATTGAAAAATTACTCTCTTCAACTAAAACAGTAACCCGACAGACTTCAAAAAATCAGCCTATCATTAAATCGCCGTCTAAAGTTAAAAATTTTAAATTAAAGCATGACACTTCTGAAAGATTAAAGCTATACAAAAGGATGAAACAATCTTGAATTTAGTACCAGTTTTCCTCAAGAATCTGATTCAGAAAAAGCCCAAACAGAAGCATCGCTTCTTTGAATTATGATTCTGATTCCAAAGTTATGCAACCTCAACAACAATTCTTGGAAATTAATAAATTGAAAATGAGCAGCGAAGATTAGATTGGTTTTGTTATGAAAAATCAACTCTAGCTGATATTCTTATCGAACAAAATGAAATTTTTTCTCAGAAGTGAATATCGTGTGCGTACCACCTATGAGAGGATTATAGATAGTATCATTGACAAATTAATCACCCATGTAATACATAGAATGTTAGTGTATGCAACAATATGTAAGCAAAAAGTTAATCAAGATAAATAAAATGTAGCAATAATAATCCCTAGAGTCACAGGTAATGTGAAGGGATGGTGGGACAATTGTCTTACTTACAAACAAAAGGTTGAAATAAATAGAGCTGTTACAACAGAACCCAATGCACAAACCTCTCAACCAGAAACAATATCTGATATGGTTTATACACTCAATTTAACAATCCTTGAACATTTTATTGGATATATCACCAATCAAAATGAGAATGCTAGAGCTCTTAACTCATTTTTGTTGGCATAAAGATGCTTTCTTAGCAAGAATTATGAATGTCATATATGCTAATGATATGCATTGGAAACAAAAATTTGTTGAACGATTGCCATATCTCTTTGCTGAAAGGGTAAAAAGAAGTTAGGAACCCCAACATCAAGGTCCAATAACTTTTCCCATACTTCTAGATCAGAATGTTTATCCTTCTATAATGAAAGTAAATTACGAAATTAGCTTAAAAGATAATGCTTGACAAAGAAAAACAACAAGGAGAGTTTTGTCAACAATTTGCAGCTGGTAATCCTAAAATTAACAATATTCCTCATAATAAACCTCATTATAGCAAACAACATAAAGATAATAGAAATTGTTATAAAAAGCAAAAACTTAGAATAGAGTACTATAAGAGAAGACCTTCAAATTCAAAATCTTAAAAAATGAGTAGATCTAAAATTAAATGTACATTTGATAATTTATGCTAATAAATGTCTCACTCAGAAAAAAGTTTCTGAACTTCAAATGGATGAAAGACAGAGACAATCTCTTATAAAATCCTTCTCAAATCTTCAGAATTGGAATTGTTAGATATGATGAATATGAAGATCCACTGAACAAGAAGATAGCTTGATTTTCCATAGAGGTTCTTGCCAAATGATCAAAGCAGATAATTTTTCTGAATATGGGAAAGCAATTGTTGAACTTCATGGCCTTTCAATTAATACCTTATCTCAATCTCAAGATATTTCCCCATGGGCTGAGGCCAAGGCGGTCATCATCAGCTAATTAGTAATGATGTGGAAAATAACTTCCTCAATAGAAAAGAACTACCTCTTTCTTGCTGGCAATCTGGACAAGGTTTTTGAGAGTACAATGGTTCAGCCTTGCCAACATTTTTTATTGTTTGCTAAGCTGGAGAGGAAGAAGATTGCTGCTGAGAAAGAGGTAATGCTTTTCTACTGAGGAAGTTGTTTTCCTCTCCATTAAAAATTAATTTATGATGGCCTCCTTGGTCTCTTGCCCATAGGTTAATTTATCATAGGCCAAGCGTGCTTTACTTGCTCTTTCTGTAGATCTAAGCCATTAACATGTTGGGAATGACCTAGGTAGGCTAAGTACCAAGATTTATAATCATTAGATAATTTATCTTATGTTTCTAAGTTGAAAATTATGGCCATACTTTTATCCTATGTTTCTAAGTTAAAAATATCTGCAGAAAAACATAGGATACACATTCTAATGGGCATGCAATTTGTTACTTAACTGGTCTAAGCCGTTCCAACACAGTGAATGACATAGATCTATAAAATTAGGCTTGTAAAGTGCACTTGGATATATATGTGTGTGTGTGTGTGTGTGTGTGTGTGTGTGTGTGTGTATTAGTTAGCTATATTTGTATCACTTTGATATGAAGAACATTCTTTTGGTAGCAATACCTTTTGGTTTCAACCTATAGCAACAGTCAGCTACTAGCTTATTCCAATTTCAGTTGTAATTACCATAACTCATTCATGATATATTAGTTTAGTTTTCTTTCTTTCTTCTTTAATTCCTGCTCTATCTTATTAATGTTTGTTTCTTCTCTTGATTGTTCTGTTAATGATTTTTTCATGTGCAACTGGGTATTTGCAGACAGTTATCAGCACACTAAGTACCACAAACGTAAGTCTGCTACCTGTTTTTGACCTTGTATTTAGGATGAATTGTATGATGTTCTTAGTGGTAAATGCTCAGCGTTGTAGTTGGTTTATGTAGTGGCCTGGTGCATGTTGACCTATGATACATCTAGATTTTATATTTTCAAAATAGTTTGGTTTTGTATCTGTATACATGTGATCCATTTGAGCACCCATACATGTAGCCTATGGTTGTTTTGGTTGGTGATATTAAAATAGAATTACACACAAAGATGTTAATGGGTTTAGGCCCTTTTCTTGAGAAAGTAACGGATAGGGAAACTAATAGATGCCATTTGTTGTCTAAGTAGAGGTTCAAGCTTTCATAGGCTATTGGGACCCATAAGACTAATGAATTACATTTTGATTTTATCCACGGTCTAATAACTTCCGGATAAGTGATGTAGGATGACTAAGAATCACACTGGGAACTGAGTTTATAGAGTTTTTGACACCAAAATTTGATGTAGGACAACTGAACATTCTAATCTAGAGTGAATAATTGTTGAAGCTCTTAGGAGAACTGCTTCAAGAAACAAGAAGGATTAGAACAGTTTGAGCCAATTTGAATTGCAAGAAGAACAAATAGGACTTCTATGATACTCATAAGAAAGAATGGATAACTGTAATTCAGGCTTTAAGTGAATATATTGTTCATGAGTTATCATAATAGGAGGTGCCTCTCCCATGGTCGGTCATGGTTTTGAGGTTGCCCATGATTGTGTGTATAACTTTCCCAAAAAAATGGAAAAGAATGCTCAGGATAGCAACAATAACTAGTAACTTAACTATTAATAACAGATTTCCTCAAGAAAAAAAGCTCAAGTTTCAAGAGGACTTGCAAATTTACTGAATGTTAACCACGTGAAAGGAAACTCCTATGTAAATGCTTGACTCCCTTGAGTAGAGTCCAGTGCCTTCTACTGGCTTTGGTTGGTGGCAGAGTTTTCCCCTACCCAATTCACTGTAACACATGTGACTTATATGTTTTATGAGTACTCAGGCTTGATGAGCAGGAGTCGACTCCTTTGTCCATGACCACTTTTTGGTCTGCATTTGCTGTTTGGCACACTAATGACAGTTGTTTGACCGAGGTTAATTCATTCAATTAGTTGTAAAACCTGGCTTTAAATGAAAATAATGCAAAGTTGCTATTGAAGATGTTGACATGCCTGAAGGGAGACAAAATAGAACAAGAAATCATATGGTTAGAGGAGCTGAGGATTTAAAGAAGTAACAAGAACTAGAATCACAGAACAGAGACAAGTCTCTAGGGGTTACACCTGTAGAGTGCCTAGAAGCACACTGAAGGTGTCAAGAAGTTGAAGATCAAGAAATTGTGCGGTCCCATGAGGGGGACTGAATTGGGCCCAAGAATAAAATTTTAAAACTTTAGCAATCACTTGCAAACTTTTGAAAGGCACTCAAGTACCAAGAACAATTTCAGAAAAACAAAACAGTGGCACACAAGAACTAGATACAGAGATTTATAGTGATTTTGACCAGCTAACCATGATGTCTGCTTCCATTCTCTCAAAGTACTCCATATGTTGAGTTTCTCGAGGCTATCCCATCTTGAGGTTCGACTAACTCTCTACAAGATTTTTACACGCCAGTTGACATTGTGCTGGCACATATACAAGGAACAGAGCACTTAGTAGCAGCTCGTCCTCTTAGAATACCCTGGAGCTACAGAAATTTGATCTTCTAAGTCTATATCTTACGTTGCGCTTAATTTTTGGTAAAAACTTGCACATGCACAATGCTGGCTAGAAACATAGGTAAAAGGTTTTGTCATCATTAAAATCAATAAGGCCTGGTCCAACAGAAATGACCTCAGCCAGTAGAGTTATTGCTCGAGAGTATCAATCAGACTGACTGGAAAAGTGCTGCCACTGTACTTAATTTATATAAAAAACTGAATGCATAAATAGAATTCAATCCATGTGTATGGAACTAACGGCTGTGAATTCTAGTCCTGGGTAGGACTTCTAGCCTTCCTCTCACAACTTTGACTTATTAGAAAAACATCTAAAACTTTATGTCATCAACTGGTTAAGTTGTAACTATGCTATGAAACTAAGAACTTGTGGTTGCAGGCCAAAGAACTCCAAATCCCTAAGTACTCTTCTGTAAACACCTCAAATAACTGAAGCACTCAAGAGTTACTCCAAAAAATTGAAATTTATGAATAAATTCTTCATTTTTAATCCAATCACATGAAATATGCACCATGACTGCTATTATTTATCCTGTATTCAGTGTTAGAAAGATCAGCTATGTCAGCTCACTTGAGATGCTGGGAATTATGGAATGGCCATGGTAGTTGAAATTACAAAAACACCTTGCTTCACTACACGATTACCATCCTTGCCCTGGGCCTATGTGTCCAAATCATCAAAGGCATATGATAGTACCCTTCAATGACCAAGACAACAGAGAAAATGTCTGGGCAGGAGTCATAATCTAATCTTACAACTTAATGGCACTACCTATATGTGGTATTAGATGCAATAAAGATGATACCGGAAGAGATGTTGGTACCCTATTGTTCTGGTACGTCAAGTCTTAATACATCATTTTTATTCAGGGTTTTTCAATCTGTAAGTAATATGATTTTTCACTGCATAATCCTGTTAGACTGCTTAGTGGCCTTGAAATTCACTGTTGATGTTGTAAACACAGAATTTCAAGCTAAGAGCATTGCTAGTTCTAATTTGCACTCTTGATTAATTGCAAACATTACTCTTGCTTATTGTTGGTTTCATTTGGCATTTTATGAGTTCAGCTTCTTCTATGAACTGATGGACTGCAGTGCCTCACGCCTTGATCAGACAGGCTAAACGCACCTGTTACCTCCAATATTTCAGATGCTTATATAATGAAGTAGTATCATGTTTGAAGTATCTTTTTGTGGATGCATTATGCCTTGTATTGTCTCAGTAGGCACATTTCATCTATCAGATCTCAACTTCAAAAAACTGTTCAAGCTGGAAGAAGTTGAATAAAAATAGGGACCTCAATCTAATGTACCTATAGTCTATTAAAAACTTTATCCGTAAGCGACTTTTGCTTTCTGTAACTATGATAATACTGAACTTCAAAATGAGTTGGCAGTTGACATACAATTTTAGTCACTCATCAATTCTGTGGTTGTCAGAACATTCCCTGCTTACCTGTCTGCATAAACAACAGAACAAGAAGCAAGTAGGCACAAGTGCACATTTCTTTGAACTAAAGGAGTTCTTTCTCAGTGAAAAGCTTGTACTCATTGATGATTATTTTTTATTTTCCTTGTCAGACCTATAAACAAGGTGTGGAACAATGCCATCTCCTAGCTATAAGGATCTGTGAATTCCATTGTGCAAATTAATTTTTGAAAAAATGAGGTAACCGGCATCTGAAATTAAGTCAGAGTAGGAAACTGGTCGTTGACCCTGTGTCAATTGGCCAGCTATTCATATACATCCTCTCGGACCAGGCGGAGTTCACAAAGCTAAACAATGCATAGACAATGCGATGGTTAGGCTCCGAGATAATGAAACACCTTTACCTGGTTTTATACCTCTGCATCTTTTATGAGGCTCATTCAGTACACTGCTTGGTATGGTACTGTAGCCCCTTATCATTAGGTCTATATTCTATACATGCTGAATGTTCATTAAGGGTGGGAGGTCATTTTGGATTTCCTTGAGTGCAAGTCATCAAAGATTCAACATTCGTAATGAATGGGCACTGTTCCTCCAGCATAGGTTGTTCAATGGTCTTTACATGTACAACCACGAAAGAAAGACACTTCCCTTTTGCTTACATCTTTGATTGCTACATTTTTCAGCTGTTTCCTTCCACCCAACTTTTCTTTTGACTTGCAATGGGAGGTATCATCTTTCTCTCTTTTTGAATGTTTGGAAGTGTTAGGCTTTTACAATATATCATATCTTGGTCATATAAACCTTACCTACTGAGAAGCAAATTACATGCACTGGTAGGGATGCCCAGTAATAAACAGAGTAAATACAATCTTTACCTGTTGCCAAAATAACTTACTATGAAGCAGCAACTGTAGTAGCAGATTTTGCATGCATAACAATGTTGTGGGGATGCGGGTGCTTTGCTTCTTTAGCTGCATTTTTGGCAATCCTTTTTGTTGAATCCATGTTCACATTGCTTTAGTCATCTAAAAACAAGGGGCAAGTCCTTCCACTAAATCAAACTTGGGCTTAGTCGTGCTTAAATGCTAGCACTCTTTTTGACCTTGCGGCAGTTATGATGCATTAGACAACTAACCTTGCGGCAGTTATGATGACTTGAAGAACTAAACTTTTCCCTGATTTAAGATCCTAAGCTGCATTCTGTTGCTTCTTCATCATATTCCTTGTTTGAATTGGAATCTTCATTTCTTTCAAAATTTCTTCTCTACTACTTGTTCTTTTATTCACCATCCTGGGTGTGAGTTCAGTCATCATTTGTTGGGTATTTTGACTGCATCCAGAATTCTTGTGTGCATAAACAATTATCTGGAGTAGTAAGAACCTCTAAGACCTACGGGTCATTGCTAGAAAGTTTCAGTGCCTCCCAATTTTCAGGTCTTTGGACCTAAAAACTTTTGTGGTCATGTGAAGATAATTGCTGGATGCATGAGTCATCACGAGTGTTATTTCATGACAGGACAACTGCAAAGTTTAGGGTGTCCCGTCAAAATATAGGAAAACATAAATGAGCAACGAGGAACATGGTTTATTCTTGAATTCTTGCATTTAATTATGGGTATTCAAAATTCTATTTTGATAAATCTTTCATTGCATTAATAAAGTAAGAAACATAGTTGATATCATTGGTATTGCCGAGGATAGTAAGATATTCACATCTTAGATAGAAACTTGAAATAATTTAGATGGATACTATATATAATGGGTTTTACACCAGTTATGTAATAATTGATTAAGAGAACGTCAGGCCATTTGTGTTATGGGGAATTACTTTTGCTTTCGAGGTACTTAAGTACTATATCTGAGAGTATTAAAAGCCTGTCTCCAATTCATGGTATATAAATGGAATCTCAGGATGTTTAGTGTTTATGGGGCATTACTTTAATTTTGGGGTGCTTTAGTATCATACCTGAGAGTATTAGAAGTCTGTTTAGATGCTACATCCCATCTGCAATTTATGTTACTCAAATGGAATTCTGTATCCCACAGGAAGCAAAGTCCTATGTGGGTCATGGAATGAGTTTGAAGAACAGAATGTGAATGGTTTTGTATCATAGGTACTGGTTCACACCAGTCAAAGGAAGTTATTCAGTAGTTTGTAGACATGTCTCGAACAGAGTTTTTACTGTTTCTTGTCTTCTTAAAGGCTCCATCAAGGTTCGTTTGGGTCAAGTCTAAATTTCATGTTCAAACATCACGTAAAAGAGCTTAGGCTGGGATTTCGCAGAATTTGTTTGTGAAGATGCTTGCACTGCTGTTTCTTAAGTGAAGTTGAACCTTAGCTTTGATTATAGTATTAAAGGCAAAAGATACGAGCAGGCTGTGTCTTTCAATTCATGGTATGCAAATGGAACTTAGAATCAGTAGTTTTTGTATTTCTTTCCACAGGAACCATAGTCCTATGTGGGGCATTTGTTAAGGTTGAAGAATAGGATTCGAATGGGTTTGTATCATAAATCCTGGATCACGCCAGTCAGAGGAAGTTATTCAATATTTTGTAGATGAGTCACCAACCATAATTCTACTGGTTCTTCTATTTTTAAAGGTATGATCAACTTTAGTTTGGATCAAGTCTAAGTTTCACATTTAAATATGAAGTAATAGAGATTAGGCTGGGATTTTCCAAAATTGATGGCGAAGATGCTTGGACTGCCATCACTTTAAGTGTAGTTGAACCTTAACTTTGATGACAGTATTAAAGGCAATAGGTATGGGCAGGTTGTACTGGACTTTACCATATAATGAGGATGAGGTATGTCTTGCTTATATTGGATCCATTGCAAGTAGAGCTGAGAATTGGTCCGTTATAGAGAGCTGCTTTCCTCTTATCAGCCTCCAGGAAAAAGTGATGTCCTTGCAATTGTGTAGAGTGCTAGTTGAGGATCATCTCTCTTTTGCAGCTCTGTCCAAATATTTTAGCATGTTTTACAAAGCTAGTTGGCAAATATAAATATGAAGGACTGTGGTTCGAAGGTTTCTGATCAATAAATATACTAGCCTTATTGGCCATATCAGTTATATGCTTGCATATGTTGGATGCTACTGGTTCTCTGGTTTCAGAAACGAATGAATATGCAATTTTGACCATGCAATTTTGTTTACTTAAATTTGTTTTGAAATAGTTATTTCAATGAGGAATGGTGCATTGGATTTTTTACTATGATGGCCACCATAACTTGATTGATCTATCATTGTAAACGTGCAAAAGGGAAATTATGTGCTGGGCATACAGATCATATATTAAAAGCAGAAGCATTAGGATAATATGGGAAAAGTAGAACGAAAGTACAATAAAAAATGATACTGTAAATGTGAGAAATGTGGTTCATATAATGTAGAACTTGTGCTAAACTTGTATCTGAGACATATCAGCCCTATGTTGGCAAATTATGCAAATTCTGATACTCATAACTGGATGTATCTCTAATCGATGTCATTTTGAACCACAATATGGAC
The DNA here is from genome assembly GCA_035236585.1 of Warburgia ugandensis. Lineage (NCBI taxonomy): Eukaryota > Viridiplantae > Streptophyta > Magnoliopsida > Canellales > Canellaceae > Warburgia > Warburgia ugandensis. The sequence continues at coordinate 48,375,977 of CP141133.1, read as the reverse complement.
TGTACAACCTTGAGTCACGTGTTAAAAACAAATATTTATTTACGTGCTAAGATATTAAAGAGTGAAAACTCCATCATAATTAGCTCATCGATAGAATCTGCATAGTGGAAAATTTGTTGTTTATCAACAATTATTTGTCTCTGAGATAGAAATTGGAAGTTATGGCATTCCAGGTAAACACACTTGAACTGACTGCATCGGTTGCTTATTATGATGTGATGCCTGATCTATCTTATCAAGTTTCCCTTTTTCTTCACTTTTAGTTTCATAGGCTTGTACCTGATTTAAGTATGCTCAAGTGATGGGCTGATATAAGGTTTTCATGCGATATTTTCTACCTTGAACTTGTATGAGATTAACACTGTTAGAATCTACAGGGAAAAAAATTTATTGCATTCTTTTTCTTCTTTGGTTTTTATTTAGGTTTTTCAGTTTTATGATTTGTTTAATGTTTCAATTGATAGTTTGGGTTCTCTGGCTTTCTTCAAATTTGGGTCTAATGTTTTAATCAACTCAATTTATGATTACAAATCTCAACTTTTCTTGCTTTATGATTGGCTAAACTTCAAATCATAACACTGTTAGAATCTACAGGGAAAAAAAATTATTGCATTCTTTTTCTTCTTTGGTTTTTATTTAGGTTTTTCTGTTTTACAATTTGTTTACTGTTTCAATTGATAGTTTGGGTTCTCTGGCTTTCTTCAAATTTGGGTCTAATGTTTTAATCAACTCAATTTATGATTACAAATCTCAACTTTTCTTGCTTTATGATTGGCTAAACTTCAAATAAGATGGAATTTTGAGCTTGGCATATTCACAGGATTTGTGTTATATAGGAGGATTAATCATTTGCTTTAGTTTATTAAAAATAAGGGAAGATGAGTTTGCATCTTATTTTTGCTTTTGGTCTCAGAAACAAAGAATCAGTGGGCGCGAGATGATCCTGCTTTTGTTGTAATTTGCAGTCTTCTTTTGGTGGTTGCTACTTCAGCTTATTGTGCTGCGTAAGTTTCTTGTTCTGCTTTGCTGGCTTCTCATTTGGCACACAGTCAATTGCATAATTTCTCCAAGAAAAGGTTACACTCTGGATTAATGAATTGGATTCTCTAATTTTCATTTTCTGTGGTTAATGTTTATCATCCGTTTCATTGAAGTACACTTAAATTTGAGTTGATATCTGCTAGCCATCTTTCTAGTAAGGTAGGTGAGCTCTTTAAATTCTGACACCATTTCTTTCTCTATTTTAGGTATGATGACAGTGTGGGACACGCTATTTTCACAATATTTTCAGTTCTCCTTTTTCACTTCTTAGTGATTGGAGTAATTTTAGCTACATGTTGTTGGTGAGCTTCCAGTTTAATTATGCCATACTCGTACAATATGCTGAAGATGATTGATTTCAGTATGCCAAATTAGTTTTAAGTCTTAATCCTGTGCTGATTTTTTCTGATTGATCATTTATATTATTTTCTGAGCATTTCTGATCAAAGAGTAGAAATACTAGATTCATCATTTGTTTGTGGTGATAACCTATGATAAGGATCTTCACAGCACGTGATTTCATTTCGGTCAGTGTTGTTTGTTTCTAGTAAATTTACCAAATTCATTCTCTATATTAATGATAGCTGCACAGGCCTATTAAAAAATTTAGTTGGGTGTAGTCCAATTCTAGCTCGGAGATAGTCCTACTCTGTTTGTGGTATACAAGTTGTCACTTCTCAATGTTTTCAATTTTATAAACTGTGAATATGATGGTACTCTATCAGCTTCTCTTGCTTTCAAATTTTTGGTGAGTTGGGTTTTACTGTGATGGTGAGCTTCTTCCCCCTTTCTTGATATTTTAAGTTTATCATCACCATTTTTTAGTAGAGTTCACCTAGCCTTTTTGCTACTTCCAAGCATATCCTGATTTTGATCCTTGTCAGAACCCATGGCCATCCTTTTTCCAGCTTGAAACTGTTCTTAAGAGAAGGTCCTTCTCGCCAAAAGGTTTCTTGCCTATCCAACAACCATGGTTCAGAATATTGGCTGGTACAGACATGCATTGTCTGACATTTCTTAGCTGCAATAAGGTGCTCACTCAATGTCATGCATATACTCTGAGCTTGAGTTGAAGAACTACAGTTGGATTGGAGTAACTTTCAGATTTTTATGTTTAATATAAAATTATGTGTGTAGTGATAAATCTAAGTGGACATATGTCATTCCAAGTTTCTTCAGCTAGGTAAAATCATTACTTATTTCTTTCCTGAAGGATTACTTATAAACGTTGAATGAAATATTGGCACGGCATCAACCATATTGGTTAATATTTTTCTATACTGTGTGGGTCAGTATGAAGGGGAGCCTTGGCGCAATGGTAAAAGTTGTCATCATGTGACCTTGAGGTCACGGGTTCAAGGCTTGGAATCAGCCTCTTGCAAAAATACAAGGTAAGGCTGCCTACTTTAGGCCATTGGGGCCCGCCCCTTCCCCGGACCCCACATAGGCGGGAGCTTTGTGCACCAGGGCTGCCCTTTTTTTGTGGGTCAGTATGATATTGCAGTATCAGTGGTCCTATATCAAACATGTTGGCTAATATGGCTAGTGTGTTGACTGTTCTGGACTGTCTGGGTCAATGCAATACTTGTATGGTGTAACAATTCACATCTTCTTCGCGTGATATGCTGATAGATTCTTCCTTTCACTAAAGAGTTCTTGTTCTTCTACAGGATTTCAACTTAAGCTTAAAGATTCACCCATCCCAAAGAACAAAAACCATGTAAATCAAGGAAGGTCACCTTACTCAAGAAGTCAAATATTTTTTACTAAATCCGGTGTTTTTCTTGTGGGGATTGGTGCGCCTTCATTTTCTTCCATATCTTCTCATTCCCTCCTGCACATGAAACCCTCACTTTTTACTATCCTGGCAGTGTTTTGCTGCATGCACATTTCAAAGAAGTTTCAACCATTGTTCAGCTAGGTTGGGCTGTTTGTCAATTAGAGTGTCAAGATAGAGCCTTACTATCTTTCTTCTGTGGATTCCATGCTGAAGTTCTTCTCAGCATGCATTCGAGATACATTCAAAGTCAGCCTACTCTTAGGTGATAGAACTATATGAACATTAAGAAAACCTCCGAGAGGCCAATAACAGATTCCTTAATTGCTACCATCAAAACTCAAGTTGAGTGCAAAACCAAAGAGAGCTACAATGCCCCAGCTATCTTCGAGAAGCCTCACCAGCTACATCACCATAAACAAAGTGCTTGATGCCCCACCTATGCTACTTCTCTGAGCTTGTAGAGTTCCATCTGAACCAGGAAAGAAAAGACTGGGTCAGCAGCCATTGGCAAAAGTAAGTAGCAATAGCAATGTTATTGTCTTCCTACCTTCAAAAGGCAGAAATCAAGGAAAGCGAATATTTTGTGCTTTTTAGTCCACCTTGGGTTTTTGATGCTTCTAACCTTGATTCTGGACCTTGATTTATTTGTCTTTATGTTCTTCCATTTCCTTTTGTCCTGGCATGCTTCCTTTGTTCTTCAAAGTGTTGTGAAATCCTTGTGTATTCACCGTTTATCCCCTCTTGCGGGCCATTGACTTGCAATTTGACTAGAGACTCTCACAGGTGGCCCAAGCAGTTTGATTGTCAAGCCATCTTGTGAAATCAACGGTGGGTACTGCTCCAAAGGCTAGGGTTACTGTTTCCCTTGATTGCTGCTTGTAGAGATTTAAGTAGTAGCCTCTTTACAAATATTAATTTTCCACTTCTAGTTACAGATATACACAAATCTTCCAATTCCTAACAAAAAGGCGTAACATCAGCACTGATGTATTTTCTGTATGTACTTTTCAAACATAATGAACCATTTTCAATCATCGACAATTTTGTCGACCAAAACTAGGAAAATTAATTACTTATCATGCTGTAACAGAAATCAGCAGTAGTTGAGCATGTGGGATGTTAAAAGAGTCCCAAATGGTTGATTCCAGAAAATATTTGAGGATACTGATACAAAGTGAATGAACATGCTAAAAAGGTTGCTAAGAGAGTAGTGAGTGAGGCTAAACTCAAAGCATATGATGATCTCTATAATAGATTGGGTCAAGAGAACGTGAGAAAGATGTGTTCAAGTTTGCAAAAATAAAAGAACATAAGAGTAAAGACTTAGACCATGTTAAATGTATTAAAAGTGATGACCCCAGGGTATTAGCCAAAGATGACGAGATCAATTAAAGGTGGGAATGTTACTTCCAAAAATTGCTAAATGACAAATATACTAAGAATATAGAGGTTCAAAGAACTCTAAACCCAAATAACATTCGAATATATAGATATGACCATAGGATCAGGTTAACTGAAGTGAAAAAGTCCTTAAAAAGATGAAATCAGGGAAGGCCCTAGAGCGAGATGGTATATCAGTAGAGGTTTAGAAGTATATGAGAGATACTTGAGTAATTTGGCTAATAAAGTTGCTTAGTGATATTGTAGAATCGAAGAAAATGCTAGATGAACAGAAGAAAAGCTATATCTTACCAATTTACGAGAATAAAGGAGACATACATGCACAAATTATTGTAGGATCAAACTTCTGAGCCATACCTTGAAACTTTGGGAATGAGTGATTGAGAAGAGGCTACGACATGAGACGAGTGTATTGGAAAATCGGTTTGGTTTCATGCCTAGGATGTATACCATGAAAGTTGTTTTCCTAATTAGACAATTGATAGATAAATATAGAGAGAGGAGGAAGGACTTTCACATGGCTTTTATTGACTTAGAAAAAGCTTATAATAGGATCCCTAGAGAGTTAATATAGTGGGTGTTGGCTGTGAAAAGTCTTTCATGAAGGTATATGGACGTAATTAAGGATATATATGAGGCAGTAGTAACAAATGTTAGAACCATTAGCGTAGAGACAGATGATTTCCCTATCACTATGGATCGGTATTGAACCTGTACATTTTCATGCTAGTTATGGGTGAGTTAACAAAACATCTGCACGAGTAGATTCAATGATGCATGTTATTTATAGATGACAAAATCTTGATGAATTCCACTTGTGTGCATTCAGTTCTATATGCTTTATTGATCTCGCAGCTGGTCCCAAGCTCGGATAATGGAGGCTTGCGTCAAGTGCCAAATAGTGTAAAATTCTTTGACAAATCCTTAACATGAATGTAAAACATAAGACATTTTCTTAGGTTAGGGCATTGCCCATAAATGACATGTTGCATCGGGGGCGAGATGCAGCGGGAAGTGGGCAAGGGCTGCTAAGGCATTCCCCCATAAGTGATGCGCTGCATTGGATCCCAAATGCAGTGAAAGGCTCCCACGTGTTTCTATATGTTCACAAATAACAAGACTAACTCACGAAAATGAGATTCGTATCGCTACATGGAATATAGGCACGTTGACAAGTAAAAGTATATGAAACGTAGGAGGGTCAACATAGCTTGTGCCCAAGAAACCAAGTGGGAAGGGGTTTAAAATAGAGAAATTGATAGGTATAAACTCTAGTATGTAAGAAACGACAATAATAAAAATGGCATTGTGATAGTGATGGATAAAAAATTAAAGGATAAAGTTGTAGATGTTAGAAGAACTAGTGATAGAATTTTACTAATAAATTTTGTTTTTGGAGAGTAGATCATAAATGTTATAAGTCCATATGCCCCACAGGTAGGGTTAGAAGATACAATCAAGTGATAGTGTTGGGAAGATATGGAGGGAGTAATGCAAGAAATTCCCAACACAGAGGGAATATTTATAGGAGTAGACTTAAATGGTCATATAGGAAATGAAAAGGAAGGATATGATAGGGTACATAGTGGATATGGTATTAGAGAAAGAAATGAAATGGGGAAACCTATCCTTGATTTTGCTTTGGCATATAAGCTAGCTTTAGCAAACACATACTTTATAAAGAGAAATGAACACTTACTAATCTTTAAAAGTGGATCATATAAAAGCTAAATAGACATTTTTCTACTTAGAAATACTAAGAGATCAAAGTGTAAGGATTCTAAGGTGATACTCGGTGAGAGTTTAACAACACTACATAGGTTATAGCTACGGATATTTACATTAAGAGGTGGAAGAAAGGAAATAAACTTAATAGGTGTCTAAAAACTAAGTGGTGCAACTTAAAAGGAGAGAAAATAACATTATTCACAAATAAGTTGATGGTATAAGGAAAGTGGAAAAATGAAATAAAAGTAACACAATGTGGACTGATATAGTTGAGTCCATTAAGAAAGTGGCAAAACATGTTTTAGGAGTATCTAAAGGTAAAAGGCAACCACTAAAAGGAACATTGTGGAGTGAAAAAGTGCAAAAAGTTATTAAAGAGAAATAGATGCGTTTTATAGCATGGCAGTGGACTAGAAGTAACGAGGACTTTGAGCAGCATAAGAATGTTAAAATGGCTGCTAAGAGAGTAGTGAGTGAGGCTAAACTCAAAACGTATGATGATCTCTCTAATAGATTAGGGTTAAGAGAAGGTAAGAAATATGTGATCAAACTTGAGAATAGTAAGGTCAAATAATGTTGGACTATATAGATACGACTGTAGGATTAGGATACCTGAAGTGAAAGAGGCCTTGTAAAAGATGAAATTAGGAAAGGCCCTAGTGCGCGATGATATACCAATAGAGGTTTGGAAGTATATGAGAGATATTTGAGTAGTTTGATTGACAAAGTTGTTTATTAAGATTGTAGAATTGAATAAAATGCTAGATGAATGGAGGAAAAGCTCTATTGTACCAATTTATAAGAATAAAGGAGACATACAGAGTTGCACTAATTATCGTGGAATCAAACTTATGAGCCATACCATGAAACTCTGGCAAAGAGTAACTGAGAAGAGGTTATGACATGAGATGTGTATATCGGAAAATCAGTTGGGTTTCATGCCTGGGAGGTCTACCATGACAGCTATTTCCCCTCAGACAATTGATGGAGAAATATAGGTTAAGAACGAAGGACTTCCATGTGGTCTTATTGACTTAGAAAAAGTTTATGATAGGGTTCCTAAAGAGTTAATTGGTGGGTATTGGGTGAGAAAGGTGTTTTACGGGGATAAATTGACATAATTAAAGATATGTACGAGGGAGCGGTAACAAATGTTAAGACCACTAGTGGATAAATTGATGATTTTTTCATCACATAAGGATAGAACCAAGAATCGACGTTGCGCCCGTACCTCTTCACGTTGGTTATGGATGAGTTAACAAAACGTTTGCACAAGGTGATTCTATGGTGCATGTTATTTGGAGATGACATAATTTTGATTGATAAGAAAAGAATGACTGTAAACACAATGCTAGAGCTATGGATAGATGTTATAGAGTCTAAAGTTGAGAGATGCTACAGATTCTAAAGGATTTAAAAATAGCCAAACTAAGAGAGAGTATATAGAATGCAATTTTAGTAAGGAGAGGAGTGAGAATAAAGCACCAGTAAAGAATGATAACCAAGAAGTACCCCAAAAAGACCACTTTCAATATTTGGGATCGATAATCCATGGGAGCGGAGAGATTGGTAGGGACATCACCCAAAGAATCCTGGCAGGTTGGAACAATTGGTGATGTGCCTCAGGAGTTTTTTGTGGTTGGGGGTACCAATAGAATTGAAAGGAATATTCTATAGGACGGTTCTAAGGCTGGCCATGCTCTATGGATCAAAGTGTTCGGTTGTTAAGGAACAACATATATATAGGATAAGCATAGCTGAAATGAGGATGTTGAGATGGATTAGTGGCCTGACTAGAAAGGATATAATTAGAAATGAAAACATTAGAAGAAACTTAGGTGTAGTACCAATTGGTAACAATATGAGAGAGGGTAAACTTAGATGGTTTGGACATGTCCAAAGGAGACCAAAAATGGCATCAGTTAGAAGGATTGAATCGATCCAAGTCAAAGGCTTTAAAAGGACAAGGGGAAGGCCCAAAAGGACGTGTATAGAAGTGGTGAGAGAAGATTTCAAAATTTTTGGGCTATATGAGGGCATGGCACTTGGAGGAGAATGGAGGAACAAGATTCATGTAGCTGACCCCTTATTGAGACAAGGCTTTTGATGATGATGATGAGATATTTTTGATTGATAAGACAAGGGAGGATGTAAACACAAAGCTAGAGTTATGGAAAGATGCTATAAAGTCTAAAGGATTTAAAATTAGCCGAACTAAGACATAATATATAGAATGCAATTTTAGCAAGGAGAGTAGAGTATAGTACTAGTAAAGATTGATACCCAAGAAGTCCCCCAAAATAACCACTTTAGGTAATTGGGATCGATAATTCGTGAGAGCGGAGAGATTGAGAGGGATGCTACCCAGAGAATCCAAGTAGGTCGGAACAAATGCAGATTTGCCTCTAAAGTTTGTGTGATTGGCGGGTGCCACTCAAATTGAAAGAAAAATTCTATAGGATGGTTGTAAAGCTGGCCATGCTCTTTGAACTAGAGTGTTGTGTAGTTAAGGAACAAAAACATGTGGGATGAGCATAGCCAAAATGAAGATGTTGAGATGGATGAGTTGCAAGACAAGAAAGGATAGAATTAGACATGAAAATATTAGAGGAAACTTAGGAGTAACACCAATAGGTAACATTATGAGGGAGGGTAGACTTGGATAGTTCAGACATGTCCAATGGAGACAGAAAACGGAACCAGTTAGATGGAGTGGCTCGATCTAAGCCGAAGGCTCTAAAAGGGCTAGGGGAAGTCCCAAAAGGATGTGGATGGAAGTGATGAGAAAAGATTTAAAAATTTTCGGACTAAATGAGGCTATGACTCTTAATAGAGGGGAGTGGAGAACAAGATTCATGTAGCCGACCCCTATTCGGGATAAGGCATTGATGATGATGATGGCTCATACAAAGAAATATAGAGCCTTATCATAGAAAGATCAAGTACAAGGAGAAGGTGGCAGCAGCAGCAACATCTGGGATTTTGCTTTTCTCATGCCTTAGAAATGAACAATTAGTGGTTTAGTTACTTGACTCTGGGAGATCTCTTAAACAGTCACTTTTATCTACATATCACGGTAGATCAGCCTTGCCAGGTACACCGTGCTGATATGACGAAGGATGCTTTAGTTCCACCACCGAACCAATCAAGTACACTATCCACCCTATTCATTTCTATTAACCATTGTAAGCTCTGATGAGAAGGATCAACAAACCTAACCCTTGCTCTGGTATCTTTAGGAAAGAAGAGTAATTTCTTATGGAAATATGTCCTCTACGTCAATTAATGCTTTATGAAATATAAGACAAAACTGCCATTCAGTACAAAGAAATTTAAGGCAAAACTGAAAAGTTTACCATGAAACTGAGAAAAAAATGAAATATAACAAAGAAAGTGCTGCCTTCATGAATCATTTATAAACTGATGAATCAATGGCAAGATTGTCCAAGGCGAACAGGTAAATGGAAAATGGTTAACAAGTGCAAAAGTGTGAATGACGCTGGGGGAAATTAAAACCATGTGAAGATTGGAAGTTGGCACAGGTAACCTGGATAAGTCAACATATAGAAGAGATAAGCGATCTATCATGATTAGGAGAAGAGTGAAACTGAGACGGCTGGACAAATAGTCGAGTATATGGCTAGATAAGAAAAGAAGCTGAAGGGTGGATGAAGGGTGAGGGAGAGAAGAGAGATCTGTTACTACAACAAAGAAGTTTATCAAGATTTTAGTAACAAGGTATTTGGACTAATGGCAAGCCCTGGAATGTGTACCTTGAACCATCCTTAGAATTTCAAAGTGATCAATAATATCCATCTTGTTTGGTTGGTCAATTGGATAACATACTTCTGCCAATAGTTTGCATCAAATGCATGGTTTTGATTAGCTTTAGTCTTACTTTGAATTTCACGTCTTATTGCACAAATTACAGTTGTCAGGAAATTAATTGCTTCGTGATTCAACATCTTCCTCTCAGAAAATCTTGTTCCTCTCAAGCACATTTTGCATGCTAATTTAGAGATATTCTTGTATCTTTTCTTTGTATACGTGGTCATAAAACACCACATTGCTTTATCCTTCTTGTGGATAACTTCTCAAACAATATTGCACTTTTATGTTCTTATAACTCATATGATTGAGAAACCGCACATTCTTATAATTAAAGAAAACCTTATTCCTCATGATTAGAGGTTGCTTCCAGGTTTCTTGCAAATGCTTATCTTCGTGAGGAGGCTTCAAGTAGCCACGTTGTGAAGCAACATGTTGAATGGTAAGTCATGAATTGTCATTTTGTTTATGTTCATAATATGCAAATATGCTAATTCATAGTTTTATCAGATGTGGGATGTTTCATCCCTTTGGAATTATCAGATGTGTATATTGCCTAAGTACCATAGTTGTCTCCACAGTTTTCAATTAAATAAGCTAACATATTCATGTGCATACTGGAATTGGACTATACCATTGTGCTTGCACAAAATCTTGGATAAACCTTACATCTTATTTTGTACTTCTAAGTTCTTGAAATTTAGGGAGGGGGCAAGATATGTCTTGGTATTGAATGGTACTGCATCCCATTGGCATGATTTGACAACTTTTCACCACTTTCTGGGTTTTTATTGTGCATGAAATTAGAGTACATAATTTATGGGTTAGCCACAGGGTGCAAGATACATTTGAAGCAATCTGTAATGAATTTTAACACACCCAACTAGATTCAAACTCCTGCAACACCCATTGGATCCATGTCAGCCCTCATTTCATGATTCCTTGAGCATGTAGAGATTTTTGTTTGGATGTCAGGTTTCCTAGAAATGCAACTTCAATTTCATTCTTTTCACTCTGTACATTTTCTACTGAATTTATGATGGGAAGATAAACTGTGCCTCGATGTACTATAATTAACCATAAGAGAGAAATGCAATACAAATGATACATTCAAGGTAAATTTACAAATTTTGGGCTTTTCTTCTTTGAAGTATTACCTATTTTTTCTCAAAGTGGTAATTAGTTTGATTCAACCTACGTAACATTGAAGGCTGCCTCAATGTTTCCGAATATTCATCTAGTTCACTTTCAGTGAAGCTTCCTGTATACCTCATGTTCATTGGTCGTGATGCTTTCCACGTCCCCTTGTTCTTCTCATTGATTAAATTATGCTTTTCAGTTCTTGCTTCCATTCATACGCAGAAACTTGCTGTCCAAATCCACTCCCTGCGTCACTGTTTGATTTGGCTTCCAGGTGTGACAACAATAGTTCATCTAGCTGATGAAAGCTAACATTAAACATCTTGTGGCTATCAGGTCCCAGATTCCGCATCCCTATTCGATGTTAGTATTTTACCAAGTTGAATATGGAACGCCTGCTTAATGACCTCATACTGATTAAGTATGTAGCTCAGAAACCTTATATTTACCAAAAAGCCCACTGCATTCGTAAATAATATTCCTGAAGAATCTACAGTGCATTAGAAGCTCCAATTGAATTTAACACTACGTGCCAATTTGGTACCAAGTCCTTGTCACCTACGTCTCCAGGTGGTACCACCAAGTTTACTGGAACAACCTAGCAATAGAGTTTTTTCTGGTCCCGTAGCAGCTGCAAAACTAGTAAATGGATGTGAATTCAGATCATCTGCTTGTACAGGCTGTTCAATTTTTACATAGCTTAGTTGTTGCTATCATTTTTGTGAACTATATGAAAGATTGAGCATTGAGGGTTGTCAAATCCAGTAGGGTCCTGAGTTCTTTATCTGTTAAAAAGGTTGATACTCTTGCCAACGATCTTGGGCTTCCCTATCTGTTGTTCTTATGCACCTTAGTTGTGATCATCCTAGCAATGGTTTCATTACTCTTTTGCTTTTCACTGTTTACAAAGATTACTTATTCCTTTTCTTTTCCAAGTGTACTTACTATGTAGGTCCTTGTAACTCAAATATTGTTGTTAGTGACCTTTTCCCTGTGCAAATGACCTCAAGGTTACATCGCAACTTTGTCAATAAGAAGGGTTCTTTGCCATTCTTAAAGGTTCATGATAAGTCTATGTCTAGTCTTGAGATATCTGTCCTAGATGTGTGGTGTGGCTATATGATACTAAATGGAGACCAATGATACTAACTGTACAAGTACCATATCTTGGTACATGATTTGTCACATTTCTCTGACAGTTCAAGGAATGGTAGGATAGTGTGCAACACCATACAAGCCCGTATAGTGAGTGCTTACTGGCTGTCCAATTTGGCGGATTGCAGAGATAAGAAAGCAGAAAAGCCCACATTGTACACTCTCTGCTATTACCATGTTTCTTTGTATGTGTACTTTCCGGAGATATTTTAGAGAAACACACTGTTAATTACTCTCTAACGAATGCTGTTAATTTTCTCTTTCCTGTGTTATCCCCCCTTTTCCTTTTGGTCTTTCTTATTCCTTTTTCTTTATCAATCTCTTAAGGATATTGTGTCTTAAGGATTTAAACGATTGCAGTGATCACCAAAATATAAGAACAAGCTTCGGACTTAAAAGGTCTAGATTTGGATTTGGATATATATATATATATATATATATATATATATATATATATAAGGTCAAAACAAAATATTTGGAAGCTTACCTATAAGACATACTTTCCTTGATAAACAGACAAGGAATATTGGAAGAAGAGAAAAGGAAGTAAATAAGAAAGATACAGACTGGTAAGGCATGCTATTTCAAAAAGGAATTAATAGCATTGAAAAAATCTTGGAGAAAGTACAGAGGAAGCAGAAGCGGCTTCTTTTTCTCGGAACCATCAAAGCCGGTCAACCCATATGATGCGGGTTTTTGTGTTTTCTCATCTCCGCTGTCCATCAAATCGAATGGCCAGTAAGTGCACACTATACGGGCTCATATGGTGTTGTGCATTATCCTAGCATTCCTCTTGATTGTTCTGTTAAGTTAGTCTATGAAGTTGATTATCCTGATTTATCTATCTTCACATGCTATAAATGTGGTTGTTATTTGTCCTTTCTTGGTCAGTCATTCCAGGCCAGCTTTCTTCCTAGTAGACTGGTGCAGTAAGATGTGCTGTTTGCCTGAGCGGCAAGACTAATGGTGACATTATGTCTGTCTTGTCTTGCTCACTTCTTTCACCAGTTCCCACATACTGTTGTTATTTTGTTTATTAAGGTCTACTTGGATGTCTGTGTAAATACCTTGCTTACAGTTGTTTAAAATTTGTAGATACACTGATTTTTGCTGACTTAGGTTTACTTTTTCTCCATGAAGGTTTTATGCATTTGATGTGCACTGCAACTCTTTCTACCCGACGTTTCTTCTGGTATACGGTAATTTGCTACGTATTCTAGCTTCGATGCTTGACACCTATTATATTCACGTAGTTTTACTGATGCTGAAGTTTCCTTGTGCCAGTGATTCAGTACTTCATATCACCACTTTTAGTTGCACATGGTTTCATCCCTGTCCTGCTTTCAAATTTGCTTTTTATGGTGGCAATTTCTTACTACCACTACCTCAACTTCTTAGGATATGATGGTAAGAGGAAAATCTCACCTCTTTCGCATAAATGAAGTTATTCTAATGATATTGTATTCTAATGTTTGAACTGTTTACATGTTTTCTGTGGGATGACTCGCAACAGTCCTGCCTTTCCTTGATAAAACTACTTTGTTTTTGTATCCAATCGGTTTTGTCATCATTCTTATTCCTCTATGTAAGTATAAAACCCCTTGTTTTCCTAAGTAGCTTTATTTTGATTTCTTGCAAACATCAATTAATTTGTTTTTCTTGTCTTTGCAGTGATTCTTACTGGCTTCAATCCTACCAGATATTGTATGAGCATTTACTTCAGTTAGCAGGGTAATATAGCAGCAGTGCAATCAACATTGTTAACACTGGCTGGAGATATGCCCATCAGCGGCAGATCAATTTGGACTGGGTGTGAGGAGGTGGTGGCTGTCCTGAACGAGTTGTTTCTTTAGCAGCAAGCAGATTCCCAAACGTCCATTGAAATCCCATTTGCGGCTTATTTTGTACCATTGTGTCTTTCAAAATGCTTTGGGTTTAAGAAAAGGGATTTTTCTTCAGTCTTAACTTCCTAACGTTTAACAGTTGATCCGCCAGTGCACATGCACCGGCATAATCTATTATTGAATAAAAAAGATAAATCTACGGATTCAGTCATCAAAGAGTTGACGTCATGTTTGGTTGTTAATGTCACTTGTAGAATATTACTCTATTTCAATGGAGAAAGATGCATCCTTTTCGTGATTTCCATCATATATTTCTGGCACAGCAATTTCCATTTGTCTCTCCACTTCTGGACTTACCCACATTAACTGAATGAGGCCCCGACTTGTGCTCTTGTTACCTCAGGCCCGGTTTGAGTTCGAATATATCAATGACCTTGACATAGTTCTGAAAATTCAATCACAAAAAATGACGGGTTCTTTTATTTAGCGGTGTGTATTACTCTATTTCAATGGAGAAAGATGCGTCCTGTAACCTCAATGTCCATCATTCAAGTTCTTGCACAGAGCTTTCGATGTCTCTCCCCTTTGGGACTTACCCACATGAGCTGCACGAGGCGCGCCTTGGGCTCCTGATACCTCAGGCCCCGTTTGAGTTCGGATATCAGAACGACCTCGAAATCGTTTTGAAAATTCATGGCAGCAAAAGATGGGTACTTTTTTCCTTTTTAATTGGAGGAGGATTTTGTTGTTGTTGTTGTTGTTTTTTCAAAGAAAAAATTTCACATCACTACCCTGAAGGTGGCATGAAATCTTACTTAAGACTTCATATTTTAAAAGTATCATACAAGGTTTTGTTGTCAAGTGTACGTCCGTAGAACTTTTCCTAACCATCCGTTAAAATTACTAAAGGAATGGCTTCACATGGCATGCGTGTAATTTCTAAAAGGGTAATATGGTTATAAATTCGATGCTGTTTTGGACTAGGAATCACAACAATTGAATTTTTCATTAAAAAATTAATAAGAAGAGGCATTTGACTGATATGGATTTTTACAATCAGCTTAAATAAGGTGGGCAAAACAAGATGAATGGATCGGATCATCTAAAGGTGAGACCTAGTTAGGTGCCATCCTTTTTTATTTTTCAATCAAAGCCATTGAAACTTCAAACTAAAAAATAGTTGGTGAAGCATCTAATGGGCACGCATTTTCATAAGCTACCTAAATGGGGTTAGCCTAAACAAGAACAAATTGGAGCATTCAAAGGTAGCATCTAACTAGGAGTCTTTCCATTTTGATTTTTCAATTGTAGCCATTGAAATTTTCAACTAGATAAACTATTAGGTAGAAGCATTTGATGAGCATGCATTTTCATGAGCTGCCTGAATAAGATAGCCAAACAAGATGAATGGATTAGATCATCCAAAGGTGGAGTCTAACTAGGTGCTATTCAATTTTGATTTTTCAATCATAGCCATCGACATTTTCAATTGGAACAAATTGGTAGGTAGAATATCTCATGGGCATAAGTTTTTGCAAACAACCTAAATAGGGTAGGCCAAACAAGTTGAATGATTTTGATCATCCAAAGATGATTCTAGCTAGGTGCATCCTATTTTGAAATTTTCAACTAGTAAAATTTTTAACTAGAAAACTAGTACGTAGGAGCATTTGATGATCATGAATTTCGACAAGCAATATAAATAGGTTAGGCCAAACATGATGAGTAGTTTTGATCTTTTCTAGGTGGGTCTAGCTAGGTGGCATCCCGTTTTGAATCCTTCAATCACAGCCATAAAAATTTTCAACTACAGAACTAGCATGTGGAAGCATATGATGGATATGAAATTTCGCAAGCAAACTAATTTGGATAGGCCAACAAGATAAATGGATTAGATCATCCAAAGGTAGGAAACAATTAAGGTAGGCCAAACAAGTTGAATGGATTAGATAAGATCAGATTCATTCAACTTGTTTGGCCTACCCTACTTAGGCTGCTTTTGAAAATTCATGCCCATCAAATCCTTCTATCCACTAGTTTCCTAGTAGAAAAATAATGGCTGTGAGTGATAAATGCAAAATAGAACATGGCCTAGCTAGGCTTTCCATTTGATGAACACATCCATTCATCCTCTTTTTCCTACCCTATCTATGCTGCTTTTGATTTTTTATGCTAATCAAATGCTTTTACGTACTAGTTTTTCTAGTTGAAAATTTCAAAAGGGAACACCTAACCTTTGGATGAACTGATCTATTCATCTTATTTGGCCTACCCTATTTTGATTGCTTGTGAAAATCCATGCCCATTAGATGCTCCACCTACTTATTTTCTAGTTAGAAATATCAATTGTTATTATTGAAAAATCAAAATAGAAGCCACATAGCCAGGCCCTATATTTGAGTGATCTAATCAATTTGTCTTGTTTGCATATCCTAATTGGTCTTCTTGCTAAAAATCATGTCCATCAGACACTTCTGCCCAGTAGTTTTTCTAGGTGAAAATTTTAATGGTTGTGATTGAAAAATAAAAAAGGATGCTATCTACAAGCCCTTTGGATGATCTAGTACATTCATCTTATTTGACCTATCCTATTTGTGCTACTTGTAAAAATTTCATGCCCATCCAATGGTTCTAATTACTAAATTTTTATTTAAAAAAATTTCAATGCTCATGAATGTAAAGTCCAAATTGAGTTATGACCATATTACTCTTTTAAAAGTGTACATCAATGGAAAGCAAAGCCATTCTGTAAACGTTTTTAATGGACGGTTAGGAAAAATTCTATAGCGGTTCACTCAACATCGCGACCTTATGTGATACTTTTGAAAAATAGGATCCTTAAGTTAGACTTTATGCCAAGTTCAGAGTAGTGACGTAAAAATTTCCTTTTTAAAAAATAAATATGGGAAGACATAATTTAGAGGAATGTAAGCTGTGTCAGTGAGAGTCCTATTGAGAGACCACGCCCAAGAACATGGAAGATGCCTACACCTCTTTTTTCTTACATAGTGAACTTATTTTTTTCTAGATGTAAGCCATTCATCATGCTTGTTGTACCAAAAATAGGTGATGCAGAACACATCAATGCATTTGGATGATCTTGACCACTTGTTTTGATAAATTTGAAAATAATGATTCTTTACTTAAAGAAAGATTGACTAGTCGCATCTAATGAAATTTGATCTCTAGCTTGTCTAAGCCATTTGGAACATAATGCGTGACTTAGATCTAAAAAAAAAAAAAAGATTTAACCATGCATGACAAAGGGGCATGAGGACTTCTCCATGGCTCTTAAGAGAGTGAACTTTTACTTTTGTTCTTTCTTTTGCTTTGTTTGATCTAAACCCATAAAACAAAATATAATGACTATTGTTTGTGTCAAATTTTGTATTGAGTGTGATCATCATAAACAATCATATAAAAGAAATATGAGGGCTGATTTCTCCTAAGAGAATGGATTTAAAATTATATTATACATCAAGTGATGTGAGTATATTCCTTGGCTCTAATGACCATCAATTACATTTCCTTTGATACAAGTAATATAAATGAAAAGACCTTTGATTATTAACCAAACACAAGTCTTTGGTTTTCATATTCTTTTACATCGTAGTTATGACTTTGGACTAAAACATGTTGAGTGAGTTTTACAACATGATTATGGCTTTCGAATAGAACCTATTGAATTAATTTACAATGTAAATTTGGTTGCTAGCATGTCCTTTGAAGTGTTAGCCAAACTTGATGAGAAGATATGACCTTGAAACCTTCTCCATCTAGGATTAGGTATAGTGTCAACATGTTTTGTTTTTTATTGCATAGTTATAGTAGCTTTAACATAGCTTTAAGAGCATAATAAATTCTTTCTTATATATTTAGGAGATGTGTACAAGCATTAGGACTTGAGTTTTGCTTTCCTTTGGCAGTTTGATGTTAAAGGAGAAGGCATATATATTGTCATTATCTGGTTAACTTTAAGAGTATACAAGGTTTAACCTTGCTAGAGGTGCAACATATCTTTTTAGACATAAGGTATAGATAATGTTTGTATGATTGGAGTCTTCACTTTTTGGAACTCTTTGAGTTGGCTAGAATGGTCATATGTTGGGATTCTTTGGATTGATGGGACTTATTGGCTAGAGTTCTCACATTTTGGAACTCTTCAAGTCGGTGGGTCTTGTTTGGTTAGAATCCTCATGATTTGGGACTCTTTGGGTCGATGGAATTATATGACTAGAATCCTTACTTTTTAAGGTGCTCTTGAAGATGACCTCACATTAGCTACAATCCTTGTTGGACTCTTGTGGTTAGTGGGAGTTCATGTACCTAGAAATTGTTATTTTAGGGCTCTCATATAGATAGACCCACACTGGCTAAAATCCTAGCTTTTTCAGGAATCTTTTGTTAGTGGGGTCCAAAAGAATAGAATCATTACCTTTTATGACTTCTCAAATTTATAAGAGCTCACACAGTTAGAGCCACCACTATTTGAGGCTATTAAGCTTGTAGGTCCCATATAGTTAGACTCATTAGTGTTTAAGGATCTTGAATTAGTTTAAATATTTTAGGATATTTCAATACATTGATTTAGATAAAGTCATAGGTAGCTTGCATTTTTAAAGAATGGGATCATTGACTTAGCCCATTTATTGATTTAGCTGAAGTCATGGGTTACTCATGTTTTCTTGGAATTGGGCCCTATTAACTTAGCTTAGCCCAATATGATTTTAAGACTGTTTTCACTTAGTATTTTAGCTTATCCAAAGAGCTTTCATATTTTGAGATGGGGCTCACTTAGGACATACACTTGTCCAATGAATTTGGTGTCATAGTCTACTTAGACTTACATTTGTGAATTGTTTGTCCAACTTATTGTGAATTGTTTGTCCAACTTATTGTGAATTGTTTGTCCAACTTATGAAAGAGCCTCCAGACTTATATTTGTGAATTGTTTTGTCCAACTTAGGGAAGAGAAATGTGCCCATTTTGTCTTTCAATAGGGCCACATTATTTTCTTTTATGAGTTTTAATTACATGAAAAGGGTTCCTATTTTTATTTTAGGTTTGGGTCCACTTTTAACTTATTTTCTTTTATGAGTTTTAATTACATGGAAGTGATGCCCATTTTTATTTTAGGTTTGGGTCCAATTTTAACTTTAGCATCAATTTAGAGAAAAGAAAGGCATCCCACTTTTATCTTGTAATAAGGCCCACTTTGATTTTTTTTTTTCTCTAAAACTTAGAAGGTGAATCAATGGCCATATGAAGATGGGGATTTTAGAACTTTCTCTCAGTGGAAAGGTGAGACCGTCTAAAGCCAAAAATAAAAAGTCTCTTAAGCATGGCGAGGGTTAACGATCGATCAAAATTTTCAAGGCATGGTTAGAATTAGTGACTTTGTTTGAAGTGAAGATTAAAGGTTCTTTATAGAATACATGTGTTGCTTTTAACTTGCATTAGCCTTTATCTTTTTGAGAAAGACTACATCAAAATTAACTTATTTTTATAGTGAAATTATTCAAGTATTTAACTAGATTCATGTGAACCAAAGTATATTATGGAAGAGGAGGCATCACCCAAGTTAATTAGGGCCTAGATCCTTAATGACTCAAATGAGTCCAATGGACTAGAGGTCAAAATTTAGACAAAGAGTTCAAGCAAACTAAACACCCTTGTTCTTTGAGGTTTAAGAAATCTAGTTAGTTTGGCTATGTACCTTTCATTGGATTAGAAAACTTAAAATTAGTGTTCAAAAGATAACAAAGAACTACTAATGTAAGTCATTCATTGGGAAAAAGCATTCACATATTCACTTGTTACAAGATTTTAATCATGCTAGAAAACTTAACACAAAACATCCATGTAGACTTAATAACCTACTGGCAAGCTATGGCAACCCGAGTTTACTGAAATGATTTTTGAAATAATTTTTCATGACAAGATTTCCTCAAGGTTTTTTGTAAAAAATAAAAATAGAAAACATTTTGAGACGTGAACCATATAATACTATTTGGAAACCACCCTTCCACACTGGTGTTGCACTTTTAAACTTCACACATACATAAGTAAGAATATCATCACTAAGAATTACTAGTCACAGCCTAAATGACTAATTCAACCAAAATTTGGTATGATAAAAGTTCCAATGTTTTATTACGTAAGGGTCAATAAATGTTCAAATGGCAACTAGCACAAATACTACAAACTGTATTATTCCACATAGTACTTTTCAAAAGTGACTCCTCTTAGTCCTCCTTAGCAAATCTTGTCTATTACCCAGAAGCTTCATCTGAAAATGTTTATGGGGATGAGTACGACTACTATGTAGGAAAATGCCTAAACTAGTCATCTAAAATTGACGACAATCATATATGCATAAGGTAAGCAACACAGTTGAATAAATACTCGATATCAAAATCTCATAGTTTCTAAATCATTTCAAAATACTATGAACAATAGATGTGCAAAACATCTAAAATTTCATCGTATCATATCATTTCATATCACTGAGTGACAATGTCTAGCCACATCCTTAAATATGTGTGGTCAATATCCTCAAGGATGGCCAACATGTCAGTCCATGTCTTATAACTATAGGGTCTACTATGCACATAGAGGACTGCAATTCTACTATGCTTGGCCCTGGATATGTTGAGAACTAATCATACCTCATGGGGCACTAGATCTATGGAGAAGTAGTCTCCTCATGACACATACTCCCTCCTATGGACCTCTTTCAAGAAGGTACTCATTTTGGAGGCCAGGGGCTAGTCTCATCCTCCTAGCATAGCAACTTGTGGGGTCCTACAAATCTTCCTAGTCTACTCTCAATTCTCATGAATCACCTTATTTTTTTCAATCATGTTCACACTTTAGTGCATGGTCAAGAATATGCAAACATTATGTATCATTGTCCTTGTGAGCTTAACATCATATACATTCAGAAAGACACTTACAGGTGTTACATGTTGATGTCCCTGTAAGCTCAAAATTATATACAGTAAAAAACACACTTATAGATGTTAAGTGTCCCCATCCCTATAAGTTTGAAATTAAAGCTTGCTATCATGCTTGTTTTATAATTCAAAAGCATTTAAATACATTTTCCTTGCACACGTGGGAAAGTCTGTACTATAAATCAATGCTTATTCAATCATTTGGCATGTGCAGAAAATATCATTTTTAGTAAAGATTTTCATATTGCTCATAGAAATTAATATAGAGTCACTTGTTTACACCATAGTATGCATAAGGAAAAATCAATTTAAAAACTACAATTTTACTCTTGCATTGTAAATGTCTCATTTCAAATAGTAAATCATCAAGTAATATATTCTAGTCTAAGTACATGTGCGTGTTGGATGTCAATTAAAACTATGAACACACACACATATGTATATCCATGGGTTAATATTTTGAAAAATCATGAGATCTCAAACCTATTAAAACAATGTGTGCTTGAACACTTCTATGTGCATTATGAGCTATGTCTATGGACACACACACACACACACACACACACACACACACACACACACACACACATAGATATATGTATATGTATATCCATGGGTTAATATTTTGCAAAATCATGAGATATCAAACCCATTAAAACAATGTGTGCTTGTACACTTCTATGTGCACTATGAGTTGTGTTGATGTGCAGTGCTTAGTGCTATGTGCACTGTAGTATTTTCCTATTTTCATTGCCCAGTGTTGCATGCATTGTGGCTTGTGCTTGTGCACAATGCCTAGTGTTGTGTGCGTTGTAGGTGCTGTGTTGTGCACATAGACTATCATAGTGGGTGCTTTGCAATTCATTTAATATTTTTCTTTAAATCGCTATTTTATAGATTTTCTTATATTAACATATTTACTCAATGCATAGTTTGTCTTTTAGTGCACAGACTATCAAAGTTTTTCATGTATTAATTCTTAATCCAACATAATTAATATCTCTACCATATAAAGTATAAGATAAATGTAAAAATTATTAACTATATGCATGAATATTAATTTTCCTAAAATAATAGTAAGCATAGATATTATTCCAAGTTTTACTCAATAAAAAATTCATTCAATCACATCAAAATTTAACCTAACCCTAGGAAATAAAATTTAACTAATCATACTAGAAAATTAAATCACTAAAAAGGTGTGGAATCCATGGGATATGGCTATAGGTAAGAAGGAAGGGGATAAGGTGGAGAACACATTTTACATTTAATTTCATATAGATTTTCTTATTCATACTAGTTTCCCTCTTTTATTTTCTCATTAGGCCACCATTTTTATCTTCAACCAATGAGATCAAAGTAAAAACATGTTTTACACCTAAGGAGAATACGTCTTCTCTCCCTTGAAAAATGGTTGGTAGCCCATTGAAATTTTTTCCACCAATCATGGCTCAGTCTTCTCTCCAATACATGCATTCTTTATTTTGATTGGTCCTAATTCAAATATCTTTTCAGTGGTAGATTTAGGATGGTCTTTAGATATGGAATGATCTCAGCCACTCTTTTTTGAATTCCTGGATGAAAAGTGACTGTGTATTTCCTATTTTTTGTCTCTCTCCTCTCTCCCTATTTTTCTTTGCCAATCATACTCATCCCTTCATGTATTTCACATAGGTTTAAGTGGTATGCACCACATTTTCTTGGAAAATTTGTGTTACACATGTGGGTGGTTCTCATTCTAAAATCTAGAGAGAGAAAGTTAGGGTTTTAAGTTTTCAATGCGCCTTAGCTTGTGTACTCCAAATGCGTGCTTCTTTTGACATGTGTGGCTGTCAAGCTTCACTTAAAAGCTCTCCAAGGGTGGTGAAATGCATGCATACATGAAAGGAAGTTCTGCCACCTTATGTTTTGATCTTTACAACCTCTTTTGTGCAAATAAGGTTTGGCATTGGTCCTAGGGTGAAACTTGTAACAACATCCATTCTACATTCTAAATTCCTCAACTTCATTAAATTTGGTAGGTGGACTCATATTGATGCTTGAACCCTAGATTATCCATCTTTTAGGTTTGGGATACCAAAAATACCCTTTTTACAATTGTATTCTAATCTTGTAAAATGTGAAAATAATCCTAATTAGTGATCTTTAAGATATAATAAGGCTAAAACCTACTAAATATAGAGGTTTTCTATGTAATAATTATATATATATATCACTTGTTATCTCCCAGATCCTAATCTCACTCCATAGAGACTTAAACTCTAGACCAGAGGCACATAATTTCACTTTGTAACTAGTTGGGCAAACTTGCTTCTATTGATAATTTCTTGCAAAAAGAAATATTTACATTATAAAATCTCAAGTCATTACACAAGATAAATATAAGTAAAATATGCTAAGACTTAAGAAATACTGGTAATATGGATCTAAGATGATGAATTCTACTATATTCAAAAGAAACATATGGAGCATATATATGGAACATGATTTAGGAATGAGAATGCACTTAGAATGACAAGAAAATAGCACCAAAATAGTAACTGTGATAATAGTAAGAAAGGAAGCATATAAATAAGTAGCACTTAAATCTAACATATCATCATCATCATCATCAAGACCTTATCCCAATTGGGAGTCTCCCACATGAATCTTATTCCTTCATTCCACTCTATTAAATACCATGGTTTCATTTAGTCCCAAAGTTTTTAAATCTTTCCTCACCACTTCTATCCACGTTCTTTTGGGCCTTCCCCTTGCCCTTTTAGAACCTTCTACTTGTATTGCCTCACTCCTTCTAACTGGTGCCGTTGTTGGTCTCCTTTGGACATGTCCAAACCATCTAAGTCTAATCTCCCTCATCTTATTACCTATTGGTGCTACTCCTAAATTTCCTCTAATATTTTCATTTCTAATTCTGTCCTTTCTTGTCTTACCACTCATCCATCTCAACATCCTCATTTCTGTGACGCTCATCCTATGAGTATCATGTTCCTTAACTGGCCAACATTCTGATCCATAGAGCATGGCTGGCCTTATAGCCATCCTATAGAATTTTCCTTTTAGTTTGAGTGGCACCCGCCGATCACATAAAACTCCAGATGCACATCTCCATTTGTTCCAACCCTCTTGGATTCTCTAGGTAACCTCCCTCTCAATCTCTCCACTCTCATGGATCAATGATCCTAAGTACCGAAAGAGGTCTTTCACGGGGACTTCTTAGTTATTAATCTTGACTGGTGTTCCACCCCTACTCTACTTGCTAAAATTACATTCCATATATTCTATCTTAGTTCGGCTAATTTTAAATCCTTCAGATTCTAATGCTTCTCTCCATAACTCTAGCTTTATGTTTACACCCTCCCTTGTCTCATCAAGTAAGACTATATCATTTGCAAATAGCATGCACCAGGGGATCTCCTCTTACAAATGTTTCTTTAACTCATCCATAACTAATGTGAAGAGGTATGGACTCAATGTCAATCCTTGGTGCAATCCTACAGTGACAGGAAAATCACCAGTCACGCCACTAGTGGTCTTAACATTTGTTACTGCTCCCTCATACATATCTTTAATTATGTCTATATACCCCTGAGAAACCCCCTTACCACCCAACACCCTCCATATTAACTCTCTAAGGACTCTATCATAAGCTTTCTCCAATGGATAAGGACCATATGTAGGTCTTTCCTCCTCTCCCTATATTTCTCTATTAATTGTCTTAGCAAGAAAATAGTTTCCATGGTAGACCTCCCAGGCATGAAATGAAACTGATTCTCAGATACACTTGTTTCATGTCGTAGCCTCTTCTCAATCACTCTTTCAAAAAGTTTCATGGTGTGGCTCATAAGTTTGATCCCTCGATAATTAGTGCAGCTCTGAATGTCACCTTTATTCTTATAGATTGGTACAATAGAGCTTTTCCTCCACTCATCAGGCATTTTCTTTGATTTTATAATCTTATTAAACAACTTGGTCAACCAAACTACCCCAATATCTCCCGTATGCTTCCAAACCTCTATTGGTACACCATCAACCCCATGGCTTTTCCTAATTTCATCTTTTTCAAGGCCTCTTTTACTTCAGGTATTCTAATCCTACGTTCATATCTATAATATCCAATGTTATTTAGATTTATATTATTTTCAATCCCTATATTCTCAGAGGCATTGTCATTTAATAATTTTTGAAAGCATGTTTCCCACCTTTGTTTGATCTCATCTTCTTTGACTAATACCCTTTGATCATCACTTATAATACACCTAACATGATCTAAGTCCTTACCCTTCTGTTCTCTTACTTTTGCAAGTTTAAACACATCTTTCTCACCTTCTCTTGTTCCTAATTTATTATAGAGCTCATCATATGCTTTAAGTTTAGCCTCACTTACTATTCTCTTAGCAGTGTTTTTAGCATTCTTATATTGTTCATAGTTTTCATGATTTCTAATCTTCTGCCAAGCTTTAAAACGCATCCATTTTTCTTTAATAACTTTTTGCACTATTTCACTCCACCACCATGTTTCCTTTGCTAATAGCCTTTTTACCTTTAGATACTCCTAAAACATCTTTTGCCACTTTCTTAATGGACTCAACCATATTAGTCCACATGGTATTTGCTTATGTTTCATAGTTCCAATTTCCTTCTACCAGCAACTTATTTTTGAATGAGGTTATTTTCTCTCCTTTTAAGTTCCACCACTTAGTTTTTGGAATTGTATTAAGTTCAATTCTTTTACTCCATCTTTTAATATGGATATCCATAACCATTAACCTATGTTGTGAGGTTAAACTCTCATATCCTTGCATATAGATTATTCATTATTCCAAAGTAGAAAAAAGTCTATTTGGCTTTTATGAAGTCCACCTTTAAAGGTTATTAAGTGTTCATCCCTCTTCTTAAAGACTGTATTTGCAATGGACAGATTATATGACAAAGCAAAATCGAGGATATTCTCCCCCATCTCATTTCATGCACCTATACCATACCCTCTGTGTATTCTATCATATCCTTCCGTATCTTTTCTTACATGACCATTTAAGTTTGCTCCTATAAATATCCCCTTAGTGTTGGGAATTTCTTGCATGAATCCCTCCATATCTTCCCAAAACTGTCTCTTGATTATATCTTGTAACCCTACTTGTGGTACGTATACACTTATAACATTTATAATCTACTCCCCTAGAGCAATTATTATTATTATAATTCTATCACTAATTCTTTTAACATCCACAACTTTATCCTTTAATTCCTTATCCACTATTATTCCTACGCCATTTTTGTTATTTTTCTTTTCTATGTATCATAATTTATACCCATATATTTCTCTAGCTTTAGCCCCTTTCCACTTGGTTTCTTGGATACAAGCGATGTTGACTCTCCTACGTTTCATTGCGTTTATTATTCCTACACCATTTAAGATTTAGCACTTAAATCTAACATAATGAACAAATAAAGGAATATACCATATTAACACACACAACAAAACATTGTGATCATAATGAAATTGAGGAAAAGGATTACCTAAAAATCAAACATGGATACATGAAATTAAAGGATCTGATGAATATTGTGATTGAAAGTATGCTAGAAGAAAATGAAGAACTAGAAGTATGAAGAGCGCATTAGAATTGAAAGATATTAATTGTAATACATAGTATGATAAAATGACTAAGAATGAGAGAGAAGAGAACTCATTGCTCTCAAAAGAAATTGTCTCTCATCAATTGTGATGGACATATATTCTTTCTCCTTGAACATTGCAAAGAAAGATCAGAAGAAAACTTTTTGTAAAAATAAATTTGTCTTCTATGGTGGAAGAAAGCCATTATATACATTATAATAGGGTTCTCCTTCAAAATTCATTATGTTTTAGATGCCTATTTCAAAGAAAAAAAAACCCATGGAAGGGCCCTCCTTTGGTTCTTCGTCCTTTTAAAAATATGATTTCAAGTTAAAAAGAGGAAGTTTTAGGAGATTCCAGGGGATTTATCTAAATCAAGTCTCCCATCATTGAATTCTAACTTCTATAAAACAAACTAGCTAGGGTAAAATCTTAGAAGCTCACAATTTTCTCATTAGAATACTTGGAACTTCATCCTAGTGCTTAGAAAGAGAGTGGGAAAAGAGAAAAACAAGTTCATGGAATTTTGAAGGAGATAAAAATATAGTAATTAGAATGAAATCAAACGTTCTCTTCTAGGGTTTGGAAGTCCTCTTTCTTTACTAGAAAGAGGATCATAAATTCCACTAACTCCCTATTTTGGATTGAAAGGAAGCCAACCTATGCTCAATCCAGTGAATAATTTGGAATTCTCTTTAGTAAAAGCCTCTCAAAGTTCCACTAGAGGGAAATGCTAAAGGATTTTTTCTTCTTCTACTTATTTTCTTAATTCAAGAAAAGAGATGCAAGAAAACTGAAAATAGAAGCAAAATAGCTTTTCTTTTAGGGTTTATAGTTGGATTCCTAGGGTAGAAGTTTCACTACCTTATAGGTAATTCAATTCTTTTGTGCAATTTAGCATAGGAATTGGAATCCCCTCTTTGGAGAAATTTTATAAATTGAACTAGAATTTTCCCAAGTTAGGGTTCTCTGTTGTACACTACATGCAAGCAAAACCTTAGAAAGAATCTAATGCAATGAGAAAATGATGCAAGAAATGGAAAATCTACCTAGTTTTCTCCTAATATCTCTTGAATTGTACTTTCTATTGATTCTCCTTTTTTTATTCTACCATGATGATTTTTTTCATTTTACTTTTATGAAAATGATATGATAGTGCCTCCTATTTATAAAGGTCATGAAGAGCATCTATAGTAATTCTAATTATCATTTGGGCATTAAGAAAACTTGATTCTTTTAGGTTTTTCATCAGTGCATACCTCATCATGTGGTCCAAGGGCATATTCTTCATTCCACCTAGACATCATGATCAAGTTGCGCTTTTGCATAGTTGCTACTCAATGACAAAAAGCTTCACTATTGTGGAGTCAAAAGCATCTTTCTCTAATGATAGTGTGGTTCAAGTAATTCCTCTTTTTGGTACATCCATGAGAAAGCAATTAACATTCCATATTTGATAAGGAATGAAGGGGCTAAATCAACACCATGTGGAGTTCATGGGCGAGTGTTTTTAAGACTTTGAACCCCACAATCTTGAGGTCAATGGGCTATTCTTTCATATACTTATTTCTTGATAATTTGGAGGCCAAACTTGAGAATTCTTGAAGCATTTTGAAACCATTTTAAACTGTACGTTTTTCTTGATCAAATGGCATCAATTTTCATTGTCTTGAAATAAAGTGTGGGCTCTTAAAAGGAATTCAAGTAGTACAAGATTTGGTATTTACACTACCCCTTGGAGAAGGTTTTTCAAAATTCCAACCTAAGTGAGACCTTCCTAGGGCATTGCAAATGCTACCCTTTAGATAGGAAGGCCTACTATGTGCATAGAAGAGAAAGCAAGTTCTTGAACTAATATACGTTACTCATGTTGAATTACAACCCATATATGAGCATGAAAAAGGAAGCAAGTTTTTGATTGCCAGCCAACTAGATGTAGGGATGCTATTGTCAACAAATGCAGAGATTTCAAGTCAATTTTGTTGAATTACTTGAGAAAGTTCAACAAATTTTTCTTAAAATAAAACTAGAACTTGAAAAACTAGTTTCATGATCATCTTGATTAGTTTACTCACTAAACAACATGTTGATAAGATAAGTAACTTACTATAATTGAAATAATGATCCTCATGATGATCTTGAATATCTTAGTTTACTCATTAAACAACATGTTGATAAGATAAGTACCTTACTATAATTGAAAAAATGATCCTCTAGTTAGTCCACCACTTTCTAAGAATGTAAACTCAAAGCTTTGTCTTCTCACAAAGGTAGCTCCAAGCTCCAACCATTGAAAACTAAAGAGTGAAGGAAAGCTCTAGGGTTTTTCCAATGAGAGAGAAGCTCTAAGAGGGAATTATCTTGAAGTGTCCAAAATGATTCTTATACAGAGGAGAGTAACCCTAGTCCTAAAATATGAAACTTCAAATCCTAGTTGAACTTCAACAAGCTTATGTGGTTTGACGTTCTAGATACCTTCCCAATGAGGTATCTCTCTTCCGGTATAGGAAACAACTTCTATTTAAATAAAACATTTCCATACTACTGGGGCATTTTCTACACCCTAGAGAGATGATGTGGCATCAAGCAATTTCACCCACCTATAATCACATGCAGCCCACATAAGAAGATAGCAAAATTGCAGGGTGCCCATGTAAACTATTAACCATAACACCCTCCCACTTTTACATATTCACATGTGACCTCTATATGGAAGGTTTAAATCCCTAGGGTATGTCACATTAGTACGCTTAAGTCCAATATGCCTCATCCTTAAATAAACTTTAAAATGATTTTCAAACACCACCTAGGTTGTGGGTTTTCTAAGTTAACTTACTAGATGGTCATTTTGAATAGTTTCCCCATAAGAGAGTAGGTTCCATATTAGTCACTGTGCATTCTTCATGAACTTAGTAAATGTCCCAACACACTTAGAATCAATCATGTATTGAATTCTTCATGTAATGCACCAAAGACAAATACCAAGTCTTACTTGAAAATATAGATTCGTCAAGTCTAATGGTATATGGCTATGTCCATTTAGTAACATTTCATTTAATGTGAACACTAAGTGTTATGGATTACCAATATCATGTATCGTTTGTGAAATACTTTCATACTACTTAATGTATGTTTAAGTTCTACCTAAGATGACTTGAGAATCGATCATCCCCATCCAATGGCAACATTAAATTTGATAAGTGCCGTAGAATTGGATTTTCCATTGCCATTCCCATTTGTAGACTATTTAAGGTTTATAAAGAACTAAAATTTCATTGCTCCTTGACTATGATTTTGAATTATATTTTCATGGAATTCTTACCATCTTAACTAAGGTTTCAGAGGTCATCCTATAATTCTCTAAGTATATCATCATCTCATGATTAACCTATAATTTTAGTACCCTCTTATGTAGGTTTTTGTGTGTGTGTGTGTGTGTGTGTGTGTGTGTGTGTGAGAGAGAGAGAGAGAGAGAGAGAGAGAGAGAGAGAGAGAGAGAGAGAGAGAGAGAGAGAGAGAGAGAGAGAGAGAGAGAATGCGTAGACTCCTTATGCTTTTGTTGTGGTAAGTCTCAGTTATGTGATGTTTTGCACTAGACCTGATATTTGCCAAGCAACCAAAGTAGCTAGTAGATATCAATCTAATATAGATGATATATATAGAAAATTTTCACATACCTCCATATTTAGTAGGTTTTAGCCTCCAAACTTTTTATAAATAGCACTAATTAGGGTTAATTCCACATTTTGCATGTCCAATGTACAAATGAGAAAAAGGATGTTTTAATAATTTTACACTTATAAGAGAAAATTTAGAAACCAAACTAGTTCATGGGTCTATACACACTAAACATAAGTCACCAAGTTCAAAATAAAAATTGGGTTCCATTATTAAAGTCAGAGCATTCAAAAACCACCCATGCCCAATTCCCATTCAAGAGAGGGTGTTTGTATCAAAATTAAAGTGATAGAACTTCCTATGCATGCAAGCTATCCACCACCTTGGAAAGATTTTAAGAGAATTTCAAATTATGTACAATGAAATTACATACAATGAGAGCTTCTTTAAAATAAAATAGGTCATAAGATTGGGGCCCGCATGAGACACATGTCCTTACACTTTCTCTCCTAGTCAACCAAAATTAGGGACCACCTAAGGAGCCACACAAATTATGCCATGTCAGGTGGTGAGACACACTCAATTCCATGTGACTATATGAGAACAATAAGGAAAACAAGTTGAGAAATAATTTATGGAAAATCTATGCTTGAAAAGCATCCTTACTTTTCAAGCATTAAAGGCCAAGTTCTATCCTTGTTCATGTACATTCAAATCAACCACTAACAATTAAATCAAGTAAGGATGGAGCAATTAGAATATATACTACATTGAAGACCATAACTAAGCTCCATTGGTGGAGAATTTTTTGTGGGTTGCCACCAATTTTTTAGGAGAAGAGTCTCTACATTCAAGGAAGGAGATGTCCCACCCTCCTTACACCTTATTAGTTGGAGAAAATTTTGGTAGGATAGGAGAAAAATAAGGGAAAATCAAGAGTGCATAAGTAAATCTTTAAGGAATCTAGACCAATTACTCTAATGCATCCCAATCTAACAGTTGAGAGTAAAGAGGCCTTTAAAGAAGATCTTTTTGGGTAAAAACACCCCAACCAAATCTCACCCACTTGAGCTAGGGTAATGATGATATAAGGGCTAGGAATGAAGCATTGAAAAGTCATATACCCTAGTCACCCACCAACTCCATGAGAATCTAAGATAAAATCCCAAGGAAAGATCTTCATCATTCATTCCAATATAATGGTTCACCTTTATTTCAGACTTCTTGAAACTTCCTTATATAGAATTCCATGCATCCTTTCCCATAACTTTCCATTTCTCACAATATCCTTCATTTTCTCACTTTTCTTCCAGTCTCTTTCCCACTTCCTTTCTATCTTTCTCCTTCTCACCTATCCTCTTTCCTTCCCCAGCTTAGTTCTTTCCACCTTAACAAATCTCCTTCCTCGCTTATCCTTTCCATTCATCCCTTAAATACTGGCCTCCCTTTCTTCAACTTTTCCTTAGATTCTAGCCATCCAATCCTTATGGATACCACTCTATACTTTATAAATAAGAGGTGAAGGATAAGGACAAGGGGATATCTTACCTTTCCCTTGATCTTGAAAGCTAAACCTATGAGAAATAGAGGAAGAGAGATCACCCTTACCAAAGCTACCCCAAGGTCCACAAGTTCACATACATTGGAGAAGAGGTAAGGAAGCTCAACCATACCCACTTCTTGTGACACCCTGGGTTTTTCATATAAAAAATTTGCATTTATTTTCAAAAGGTGGCATGCCTCTAATTTTAAAATTCAAAAATAGTGGAAGATAGTTTTCTTAGAAATTCATTTTTTTCCAAAAACCCGGATGTCACCTCAACTCCCATACTATACATAATTTAGTTTTTATAGAAGATAGACATGCATTTTATGAAACAACAGGACCCATCCAGTGGTTCACATACACAGCCCCTATAATTATTATATTAAATGTCCAAGCAGCATAATCCAAATAACTAACTACACAATATAAAAACTTTAACAAAATATATACCTGAGCGCAGAAGTATGGCTGTTGAACTCCTCTTGCTTGTGTATGTTTTCTCTTGTCTGTCTGTATCTGAGATATTGTAAACATAAAACATCTACAATATCTGAGCAAGCTATGCTTGGTAGGGAAGAGTTAAGAAAACATGTTAATTACATATGAATTAAGAATTTTACCTCAATTAAAATATTCAATTATCTGCAAAGCATTGATAAAGTAGCTATTTATAATTCTTCTTCTTCATATGAATATAAAAATCCCACTTTAAAGATTACATTTTACATGATATATATATATATATATATATAATTCACTAGTATTTTAAATATTTATCATTATCATTTTTCCTATGGTATCATACTCCAATTCTATGAACTATACTCTGCATAATATATCTACCCATTCACTTCCCCACATGAAAAATTTTATAAAACTACGCCCTCCAAATATATACATATAGGGCTATATCATATATATTGAAATTGTTAAAAGTCATAGGTTTTCTAAGCTACATGCCCAGACTATACTGGGTCTTAAAATCATACCCCTTATGGGTTTATAATACTCCAGTCGTTGCTGGTAACATCATAAAAGGCATCTCATCATGCCATCATCATAATAGGCATCTCATCATGCCATCATTGTATAAGGCATCTTATCATGCTATCATATACGCACCATAGTGCATCAAATACAAGGACTACTATGCCACAGTCTAAATCCGTACAGTGTGCTCGGATAACTACATAATAATCCACTGATACCAACTATGGAAATAACAAAATCCATGTCCTCATGGGGGAGATCATGGTTGTCACAGTGGCGTCCTCCGCATGATTGCCTCACCCAATGTTTAGCCTCTCATTGGGCATGGTATCCATCATATAATAAATTTCTGAGAGCGGGTGGCCAAACCCTACAACTCTCCTTGGATAGCATCCCTAGGCCTATGCTTATCTAAATCAAAACTCTCAGGCCAACATGCATGGATGTAAAATAATAATACACAGGTGTCTTGCCTGTCCATAATATATATATATATATATATATGAATATCTCATCATAATCATAACATCTTCTCTTATTAGGTGATCGCCCACCAAGGATGTACTATAAAATCCTAGACTCATACATCGCATATGATGTAATGGTACCCATGTACCATAAATGTCTTTTTATCACAATAATAGCTATGATATTTTTAAGAACAGATCATGCGTATTATTTAATATTATTCAGTAGGCTTCAATTATAAGCATGTCATTCATGTAGCATTTCAAATCACAAATTTTCATCATTCACAAGTAAACATTTTTCATCATCATATATCATATGAAATGCACAAGTTAAATGATATAATATCTATCATAAGAATCAAATCATGTTTAAAAAACATGCATCTTACAATTAAGACGTGCTTTCTTAATTCTCCACCTACCTCGCGTAGCGAGTTCATCTATTTCCACTAGCTAATCAATGACGTTTGCGAAGTCTTTAAGATCCATGTTGATCTAGTCCTTGTTCTTCACCTGGATCTGCCAATTCGAGTAACCATGAATTATTCTAATCAATTTATTCTTTTTAAACAACTTTAATGGTATGGATATAAGATTAGATCTTATTCCATACCTTGATTCTTCGATTGATCTTAGCCATTGATCTAAATTGATGAGATCAACCTACAATTGGTTTTTAATCCTAGATATCTATTAGGATTCTTTATCTTTATTTCCTAAGGGTCAAAATGGTCCATTTGAGTTATAAAAATGAAGTTATCTAATCTACAACTTACTTCATTATAATTAAACTAAATATTAATAATCCTAGTCATTTAATCATTTATTTACAGTGTCTATGTTGATCAAACTCTGATCGATTAGATCTAACATCTTAAGCCAAATTTGGGTCTCAAATCATTAATACCAATTTATTAACATGATTTAAAGGTCTAAGGTAGTTAATTAAGCATTAATACATCCTTACTAATCATTTTATAGGACCTGATCACCTTTGATCTAGTCCATCCATTCAGTTTCAATGTTTCCTAAAGTGGGCCAGTCAATTTGAATCTAATTTCTTCAATTTAGTCACTATCATATTATTTTTAAAGATGTGGAATTCATTTGTGGTGTTTGATCACTGATCAGACATCAAAAAGTTACTGTGTAAACAGTAACCGTTCGGACGGCTAAGATCGTCTAATCTGTTTGTAGTCAATTTACATCTAAATTCATCAATTCCTCCTACATTATAATAATTGCAGGGCTATTTAAATCATCTATGGTGTCTGATCAATGATCAGACATCAAATTTTTATTATGTGAGCAGTACGCAATCAGATGGCTAAGATCATCCGATTGGTCTTATAGCATAGATTGGCAATGTGAGTTAATTTTAAGGTTTTTCAAACATGTATCTACCTATCCATAAGCTAAGATTAAGAAATGGATAGTTGGATTGTCCTTAAATTTAGATCTAGGATAGAAATTCACGGATCTAAAAAATTTCACCAAATTGAGAACTAGGTTTTGTAGATCTTACCTAAAGGAGGCATGACCATGTTTTTCCCGTTCCTAGGTATGTTAGATCGGCTCTGATTTGCAGTGAAATGCTCCATCCCTAGTTGCATGTACTATTCATGCCTCGATTTGTGTTCGTTTCTTCTCCGATCATAGCAAAACTGGAGGGGTTTTTCTCATCTAGTGATGGAGGACGTGATGAACAGCTTGAATCTACCAATCCAAGTAATCTACTTCACTGTTCAACCTTGGACCCAACAAATTATTCCTCATTGTAGGTGTTCCTCCTTGAAAGCCAACATAAACTCTCCAGATTGCTGTTTGAGAGTCTTCCCCAAGTTCTTCTCGTTGGAAAGAAGGGTGAAAGTTGCCAGCGCACTGCCATTTCAAGTGACTATTCTGTGCGCACCTTTCCCTCTTCAATCTCAAGTCATTCTTCCTCTGATCACGTTGGAACTAAGGGGGTTTTGTTCCCCTCCTTGTGCAAAGTAAAATGGACGACTGGATTGACAATTCGAGCCGCCATTGTTGCTGACGTGCTCCTCCTTCTCTGGCGACACAAAAAAACCCCAACCCTCTTCTCCAGCATGGCTGGGTTTTTTCAGCTAGCAGGCCCACTCCCTATCTCTTTTCTCCCTCTTTTCTTCTTCTTCCCCATTTTCTCTTTCTCCCCATCGGGTTCTTGGGGTTCTGTCGGGTTTGGTTGGAAAATAGACTAACGTCTGTTTCATTTTCGTTTAAGTGAGGGGGTGTTGTTACCAAACCTGGCCCCCCTTTTTGTTATTTTAATTTGTTTTATTTTTCTTTTAATTATTTTATATTAGTTGTTAATCATGATGTTCTTACTATTTTAAACACCATGATACCAGTTAATGATGTTTTTCAACTCCATTGACTGTCACATTCCAACTACAAGTGGGGCCCACTTAGTGATATTACAAAAATACCCTTTTATAAGAAAATTATTGTTTATTTGTCCAACCTCTGATTTCAGCAAACTTAGTGTCATTGGATTCATACCAAAGAGTAGAATCCATATTTTATAATTTCAATTTCATGTTCTTAGTTTTTTGTTTTTTTATCTTTTAATTATCGATTGCCCTTGACTTCGAAGGCCTATAACTTCTTCATCTAGACTCTGTTTTTAGCGTTCTTTGGCTCGTTGGATTCCATTTTCTGAGTACTATCCAATGGTTTCAGAATTATTTCTAAATTATAATTCTATAAAAAGATATATCCCTTGAAAACTCATAACACGATCATGGAATAGTGAAATTTTGGGGAGAAGTTCATCCATAATCCGATTTTAGTGTTCTTGATGTCGTTGGACTAAATTTTTTGAGCACATTCCAAACATTCATGTTTCCACTCCAAATTCCATTTTTATATAAAATTAATTTTTTGGGTCAAAATTTTTAATTTCACATAATAACGCCCAGAATAGTATTTACAAAATTTGGGGTTGTTACAATCTTCCCCCCTTAATTGAATTTTGTCCTCGAAATTCTTTTCATGCTATCTTTCAAAATGCTCTAGGAGTATTCTCATCTCATTAGAAACTTAATTTCTTATAATTCCTTCCATGAAACAATATCCTCCAGAATATAACTGATCTTTAACTTAACTAAATACATTCCACTTAATGCGTTGCTTTTCCATCTGCTATAAACAATAAGGGACCACTTTCTCTGTGCCACTATGATATTTGACCTTTGCTTGATAAGCCATCAAAATAATAAATTTCTGACTATGTTTTTCTTTCGTTTCAACTTACAAAATCCTTTGATTGTAATGATTCTTAGAATACATAATCTTTATCTCCAACTCAACTTTTCTAGTTTCTCATCCCCTTTTCTCTTTATAATAACTTCAAAGAGTTGCTATACATCTCTCAATTTAAATTAAATATCTTCTACATGTATTTAATCAATCCTAACATTAGGAAACTACCTATCTTTTAGAATTCAAGTATCATATTTCTAACAAAATTTTGGCAGATTCTCCTCTATTTTTTGGACTTACACATTTAAGGCATGCGATTACGATACACCTGATAAACTATTCATATATCCATAATATCTTTTTGAGACTTAGTCTCATCACATTCCAACATCCATCATAATATAAATAACCATTCATCCCACAAATTCACCTGATACGACAAATTTTCAAGATAATGCAATTACTTACCCATTTCCACAACATAAGGTATAATATTCAGATCATTCTAAGGTACATTCCCATTTCATTATAAACCATCAAATGAATAATTATTTAACCACACCTGCATCACCATCACAACCATATATCTTGTACAGTTTTCATGTCATTCCATAAACATATGCTAAAATATCCCCTGAATTGCATGGGTTTAGATGTATAGAAGTTTGCACTTTCAATGACTCTTTAAAGACAATCTACCATAACAAATTAGATCTAGGTTGTAGAAGCACAACCTTTCACCAATAATTTTCCACACTTCATCATATGTTCAAAACAGATAACATTTGCATTCCTCCAAGCAATAATTTAATATAAGATATCATTACATATCATAACCTTTTCATTGTATTCACTAATAATTCTTTCAGGCTCATTTACCAAATTTCACATATGAAATCAAAATAAAGAGATTACATTTACATCAAGGAACATCTTAGACATTATCACATTCCAATTTACTGAGATAAGATGTAGAGCCTTAAAGTCTTATAATCAACATCAATACTCTTTAACTTAGCATCAATGAAACATACAGCCATAGATGCTAAGGATACCACATATGATTTAGAATTTAATACCTGAACTTTCCTCCTTTTGTATAAATTCAAACAATGAAATAATGCATCCATTGTTTCTCACTTGCAATTATGAATCTAATATCATTAAATGAACAATTGATTTTGCACTAACTATGCATTCACATTCAAATATGTAAATATCTTCATTGGTATTTTCAACATCAATACATTACCATCACGATTTCCATATTGAGGCTTCAATGCTTTCATCAATACAAACAAACACAAATGTTTGTCATATTCTTCCATGACACATGATTCAAAGGAATTTCTTTAGTTCATTTATCACATAAGGTTTATATCCTCTATTCTCATATATATTAACAAATACTCTTCGTCACAAGAATCCAATTTCATAGAGTCGATCAACTACTAGTGGAATAAACTAGAAGTCCATCCATCACTGATGGAATATCTCAAATTCGGATATAATTCATACATCTGATCTGATCTGATCTTTCAAAATACAAAGTTTGAGAACCTTTCTCGAAATAAAGTACATATTCACATCACTTATTTTCTTAAAGTATGCCAACGTTCATAGCTGGTGTTTGTTTTTCATTTCTTATGATTACCATCTTTTTACATATCCTACAGGCCATCCTACCTATGTCGGGATATGAATTCATCATCAAAATCATCACTAGTCAACCAACTAGTGATGTTTATTAGAAACATTACTTTCTCATTTAACAATGGTTTATTGTAATATAATTTACTTCTTTATCATGCACCATTGTTCTTGATTGAGTGGTTTATTTTACCAAGCACACATCCCATTTACAAATGGAAGGAATAGATCAATGTGTTGATTATTTTTGGGGCTAATAAGATGGTTAATGGAAAGAAAAGGACTATTATCTAGGTTAGCCAGAGGGAAAAATGCTGGAGTTGTCTATGGTGCAGTTATTTTAGCTTCAATTGGAGTAGCTAGATTACTAGAGTGCCGGTGGTAAGGGAAACTAAAGAGGAAAGAGCAAAAGGAAAAACAATAGTTTATTGTACTCAAATTTTAATGTTTCTCATGCACACTAAATTTTAACTACATAACTTTTACTTTAAGGAGCATACACATGAATATACAATGTATAAGGAAAAGTGAATAGAAAGGATGGAAAAGAAAACAACAGTTTCTTATAATGGAATTTAAGTCTTCATCATGCATAGTTATTTGCAACCAAGCAATTTTTACTTTAGGAAGCATACACATGAAAATGCAATGTATAGGATGTCTCTTGTGTAATGATTTTAACGCATTTTCATTTTCTTATATTTATCAACCTTTACCTCCATCTTTCTTCTCAATTTTACATCATTCATTATTTATAATAACTTTAGTTGTCAACAATACATGTTATTCTCAAGAAAGGTATTCATTCATTTATAGTTGATATAGTACATGATTTTAACATATTTTTTCTTATAAATAAGAATACTATCACACCATTGATTGTCACATTCTAACTACAAGTGGGGCCCACTTAGTGAAATATGCAAAAATACCCTTTTGTAGGAAAATTACCGTTTATTCGTCCAACCTTTGATTTTAGCAAACTTAGTGTCATTGGATTCATACTGACGAGTAGAATCCAAATTTTATAATTTCAATTTCATGTTCTTAGTTTTTTTATCTTTTAATTACCGTATTGCCCTTGACTTGGAAGGCCTATAACTTCTTCATTCAGACTCTATTTTTAGCGTTCTTTGGCTCGTTGGATTCCATTTTCTGAGTAATATCCAATGGTTTTAGTTTTAGTTCCAAATTATCATTATATAAAAATATGTACCCCTTGAAAACTCATAACCTGATCATAGAATAGTAAAATTTTGGGGCAAAATTCATCCATAATCCGATTTCAGTGTTCTTGATGTCGTTGGACTAAATTTTTTGAGTACATTCCAAGCATTCATGTTTCCACTCCAAATTCCATTTCTATATAAAATTATTTTATTTGGGTAAAAAATTTCAATTATATTCTAAAATTCCAATTTCACATAATAACACCCAGAATAGTATTTACAAAATTTGTTACACTTCTTTTTCTTTCTTTTCTTCTTCTTCTTCTTCTTCTTCTTCTTCTTCTTCTTCTTCTTCTTCTTCTTCTTCTTCTTCTTCTTCTTCTTCTTCTTCTTCTTCTACTCCCACTCTTTCTACTTTTTCTCCCTCACAATCTCCTTGCTCTTCCACTTTCAACCCCTTATCAATTCCATGCATCCACCTCCTTTCTCCCTTGAATGCCTTCCACCTTTCCATCTTTTCTTCTTTGGAATTTGGCAATCTAAAGAAAATGAAGAACACCTTATGCCTTTCTATGATAGTGGCCACTTCAAGGAGATGAGAAAATCTTGGTGGTAACTTAGTGCAAAAATGGGCAGAAAAGAAGTAGACAAGCTCTTGTTGAGTAACATAACTAGAGAGCCCTATTGTGTGATTCAAGACCAGGAAAGAAAAGAATATGTAAGGAGCCTATTAAGTGAAACAATGAAGGACTCTGATAGTGGCCACTTCAAGAAAGTTTCTTTCTTGCTTTATTTTCCTTTCTTTCTTTCATACATTCCATTGTAATCAAGTTATTAATAAAAAAATCTTTTTCTTTTAATTTCTTTCTTTCTTTGTTGCTTTATTTTCCTAGCTTAGTTTATTTTGTTTCCTTGTTCTAGTTTATTTGCTTAAGTTTAAAATTCTTTACTTTCCTTCGTTGGCTAGGTTAAAGTGTAGTAACTTATGCTTTAATTAACTTCAATACTTAAAATTGACCCATATTTGTCAATTCTATGCTGCAATTGAATAGTGCACTTGCAATAAATAATTAATGTACATCCAGTTTTTAGTGCTGTTGTTAGGAACTTGTAATGAAGTTTGTTTAAAATCTAAGTTTTCTTTACTTTACTACTAGTTGTAGTCTTAGGATTGCATATTCAATAGATGCAATTTGTAATTTTTATAATGTGATCCGTTCATTTAAAACAAAGGGTTGTAATAATACAGGTCCCGGGTGGGCCATCTTAGCCTGGAAGAGGAGGATGCATGTACCTTGACCCATCATTGTGCGAGAAGACTTTTTCTAGGACCCATCT
Organism: Warburgia ugandensis; assembly: GCA_035236585.1. Classification (NCBI taxonomy): domain Eukaryota; kingdom Viridiplantae; phylum Streptophyta; class Magnoliopsida; order Canellales; family Canellaceae; genus Warburgia; species Warburgia ugandensis. Next base: position 48,335,478 of record CP141133.1, on the reverse strand, counting down.
TAATTTCTTTCCATTTCTTAGCATTAGGTTTGCATATAACTTAGGTCGCATCATTTGTTTGGTAGTGTAAATCATATAGAGTGCATACATTTTATTAATTGTTGCATAATTGCTAGGACTTTGAACTAGTGAGCACCTTTTTAACAAGATAGCCTAAGCTTAGCTATAGCCCAAGGACATAGGTTGTTAGGGCTATAATGTACAATCTGTTGAGGTTTTGACTCATTGTTAGGTAGCATGTAGGGTTTGCATTAGACTTACTACATCCCTTGCCTATTAGGGAACCCTTACATGCTTTAAGGTGAATATATATTGCTTGAACTGTGTGGGATGCTTTGACTAACTAGTAAGGGAACTCACCCTACAAAATCAAGTGTGGATTTCATCACCATCCCTTATCTAGAAGAGACCTATATCAGCATACGAGCCCATAAGACCCTTTTGCTAGTTGTTTAAATACCAGCACAACTTATCAAGTAAGGGCCATTGGAGCAGCAATAGGTCAAGTTGTTTAAATACCAGCACAACTTATCAAGTAGGGGCCATTGGAGTGGCAATAGGTCAAGTCCTTCCAAAAGGGTCTTATGGGCTCGTATGCTAATATAGGTCTCTTCTAGATTAATTTTAATTTAATTATTGAGCCTAGGTTTATGCATAAAGTGATGTTAATCCTAGGTGGGCTAAGGGATGGTGACGAAATCCACCCTTGATTTTGTAGGGTGAGTTCTCTTACTAGTTAGTTAAAGCATCCCATGTAGTTCAAGCAACATATATTCACCTTAAAGCATGTATCTAACTAGTAAGTAATAGGGCAAGTCTAAAAGAGAAAAGGACTACCTAGGTTAGACATAACCTAAAATCTAATCCCCCATAGAAAATAAAGAAAAATATGCCTTTCAGCTTGTTTGCCATAGGGTTAGGATTTTATAGTGTCTTTTTGTTAGCATCATTCAACATATAGGTTGCATTATCTAGTTCAGGTCTTGCAGGACTAATTAAAAAAAGAAGTAATCTATCATTGTATACAAAGTTGAGTAAACTTAGGCAAGCGTTACACACTCAAGTAGATATACTTAAAAATATGGCCAATAAAGAAGGGGATAGAAAGATATTGTCATACTTTTTCACTCCCCAGTCCTTATGCTACGAGGATATGTATGAGACAAAGGTAGGGGATACTCTTGATTTGGATAATGCATTAGACAGATTGATAGATATGATGGATAGTGAATTGAATAGGCTAAAATCTTTTTAAGCAAGCCAAATCTAATGACAGATAGGATGGATAGTGAATTGAATAGGTTAAAATATTTTAAGCAAGCCGGTGAGTCATCAGGAAACCTTAGTATGAGAATTGCTATACCTATTCTAGCCCAACATATCCTACTACTTCATGCCTACCAAGCTCTACAAGCATTGCATATTATTTTGAGCAATTGGATGCACCCAATGCATTTATATCTCTTAACAATTATTCCTATACTGACACCAACTATCCTAGATGGGCTAGGCATCTCAAACAAACATGGCAGGATTGTCAGAGTCGATCATCATGGTTCCATCATACCTAACCCTTTCAAAGTACCCCAATGACACATCAATATGAGCCATACCAGTCTTTCCTCCACAATAGAGTGAACAATCATTAGAAAACGCCCTTAGGTTATATATACAAGCAACTCAAAAATGGAATCTCAAAGGGGTCAAATAACGATGTAGCTTTAAAATTACTTGCAAGTGCACAAATCAATTATAGTAGATGTACGCAAGTGAGGTCAATCCCATGAGGAATCCTAAAGATTTGAATGTTGTTTAGATCTTGATTAAATTAAGTATTCTTAGCCAAAGAAAGATTGTTTTAGTAAATTAGGAATTTAAACAACATGAAAAAGGAAACATGCAAGAATTTAGAAACATGACCTAAAGAAACTTTCTAAAAACAAAACTTAGAAACTTTCTAGAATAATCCAACATGCAATATACTTAAACAAGGAAATTTAGACTATAATACAACAAAGGAACAATCAAATTATCTAAGGAAACACAAATCAAAACCATGCACATGACCAATGTTAATGTGTGCATGTTTTATGTAATGGAAAATATGGCTAGTGTGCATGGTGTTTGAAATTGTGCTCATATAATCTTAAGAAAGCATTAACTATCTGAAATGAAAAATGGGTTCCTAATAAACTAAACAAATAAGGTGTGCATGAACCTAAGATTCCTTTGATGCATGAAATAGAATGATGCATATGGAAAACAGAATGAAAACTCAAAATGGAATGTTACACATGATGCATGAAATAGTGAACATGGTAATAAGCAAGAAGAGCATGATTAAATCAAACATAATAAACACAATTTAAAGAACTTAAAGCCTTAGAAACAATTGAGGAGAGTGCACATAAACCATGATATATTGATTTTAAATTGTTATATGAAAAGTGCGCATATTACATGGAACTTAGAAATAAAAAGTTGCACTCTATTTCAAGATATGAACTTAATCCTAATGGAAAGCTTTAATCTTCTTCAACAAAATATAATGATCACCATTGACTCCAAGATATCATGAGCATGGTACCTGAGAGATAAAATCAAAGATAGAGTGCAACATCATGGAAACAAAATCAATAAGAGAGTCAAGATAGATTCAAAGCAAAGCAAGGAACAAGAAGAGTAATGAAAGGGACATAAAGATGGTTCAAGGTTACTTATCTATGGGATATCACTTCAAGAGAAAAAGAGGCCTTGGATCAAAGAAAATTAGACTCACTAAAGCAAAAGGAACTAAGGAAACAAACTAGAAACTACAAGCATAGAACTAGAAATCAAGTAAAGCAACAAAACAAGCAAATATCAAATGAAAAACTAACTTGGAAAAGCTTTGACATCTAAGAAAGAATGATGGAATGGAGGAGGCATGAAACACAAAGGGAAGCAGCCAAGGAAAGATACATGGAGAAGAATGGAAGGAGGATGGGGGTCAAAGTGGAAGACCAGCCCTTGTTGTTCCATGCGTGGAATTTCCTTTAGCTTTTATAGATGATTGAGATTTCTAATTTAATAGGATTCGATCCTAAGAAAAGGGAATGGAATTTGAACTAGAACTCTACGATAGGAAGGTGAGGTAGTTGAGTGGGAAAAGAAATTAGAAAGTGGACTAAAGCAGAGAACCTAAGGAAGTAGAAAAGGACGAGAGGCACTACTTTTTAAGGGGATTGTGTGGAACTCCTCCTCCTTCTAAGTATTTCACATGGAGAGAGAGAGAGAGAGAGAGAGAGAGAGAGAGAGAGAGAGAGAGAGAGAGAGAGAGAGAGAGAGAGAGAGAGAGAGAGAGAGAGAGAGAGATAGAGAGAGAGAGAGAGAGAGAGAGAGAGAGAGAGAGAATGTTTAAAAGAATAAGGGTTCTTCCCTTACTGGTCCATCTTGCATGCATATCTTATCATAGGATAATCTCCATCAAATCCTTCTAATTATCCCTTGGAAAATCACATTTTTAGTATGGATAATTGCTTGAATTCTTCATCCAATTGTGTAACTCCATGTGGTTTGTCTAAGATGGCTTCATGGCTCACATTGATGGCTCCTTGCTTAATGGATTAAGTGGCTTAGTCCCTTGGCTTCAAGGCTTGCATGGCTTGTATGGCTAAGGTGGCTTGCAAGCATGGCTCCAATTCTCATGCAAAGGTGGTGGAATTGCATGGATTTTCCTAATCACCTTTGATTTACCCAATTGCTTTCTTGCTTTCCATAGGATCATCTTGAACCTTGATCAAGCTTTGAAATAATTAAATTTAGGTCCTAGTTCTCTCTTTTGATCATAATCTTCATTTCTCATCTTAGTTGATCTTAGCTGATAGATAATCTTCTCGATACCTATAAAATATTAAAAATTCTAATTAAATCCAAAAAAATTATGATTATTCACGTACTCTAAATTAACTCTTAAACATACAAATTATCAAACATTTGGACTATTAGGTTAGAAAAGCATGTGTTATGAATTTTGACACTAACTTAGTATAATACCCTACATTTTATAACAGTGGACTACTAATTGGGTACTTTTTATACAAAATTGACAACTTATCACAACCAAACTAGCATTTTGCTAGTCTTGAGCAAAACATGTGAAAATAAAAATAAAAAATGATTGTCATATTCGTAAGTACTCATGATTGCATTTAGCATATACTACAAGCCCTTAAGCCCCTAAGTTACCCCCTAATGGGTGAGCTAAGCCTCGTGAGGGTTGAAGTGAATATACCCAAAAAATTTAGCAAGTCTAAGTCCTTTATTTTATCTCAGAGAATTCTCATCCTTTAGCACTTTACTAGCTTTAACAACTTAATAAAGGTTAATGAGAAAATCTACAAATTACCTACATATCAAAGCCATTTATTATAGTTATATCTTGGAGTGCATTGTGTGTGTAGGCTACATAATCTACACTTAAACAACTATGCCTATACTCCATCGAAATATTGTCTTGACCTCAAATTCTCACTGGCATATACTTAAAAATAAAGTTCTCAGAGAATAAGGGTCAAACAAAATTCTCCATCAATACTAATGATTCACATAATTTTATAAGCACAAATGAGATGAAGAAATTTGACTCCTTAGAATGGATGCCATTACCAAGACCAGCAAGGGTAATTCACGTTAATTCCTTAGTATTTGCATACTCATTAAGGCTATCTTCTACCTTAAGATCAATAGGTCTTTAGATAGGACAAACATAGGCTTGGGACAGTTCTAAAAGAAAGGGTAAAAGGATTGAAAGGTATAAAATATGAGTAGAGGTCTTCAATTGTTAGATAAGTTCTCTTTTGAGTGCACTTAAGTGAAAACGCTTACCAAAAGGCTCAAATTGTATATTATTGGGTAGGTTTTATGTCTATGGGCTGAAACAAGGATAACCTATATCATTTCCTAAGTTTCTTAAAGTCTATGAAATTCAATAAATTTTTAGGAAAGAAATTTAATACTCCTATTATTTCTTGGAAATTGACTAAAATAAAGATACTAGGATCTTTTAAAGTAATGTTCATTGAAGAAATTATAGAATTATGTGTAACCCTCAGAAAGATAATAGTATCTAAAACTCACTTGGGTATAGGTCTCCATTGATTTTCATCAGGGTCGCTTAGTCATAACCATCTATCTGTCTAGACTATATACTGTATATAAGTGTGTTCTAAGATTTAATTACATAAAACACTCTAGGATATGAATAAAATATAGAATTAATCATATGAATTTCTATTAAGTAGGAGAAATCCTAAGCTTCAGAAAATTGAATTTTTATCACAGTAAAAGAACTTGACCTTAAAACTCAAACTCGAAAAACTTCTCTCTCTCTCTCTCTCTCTCTCTCTCTCTCTCTCTCTCTCTCTCTCTCTCTCTCTCTCTCTCTCTCTCTCTCTCTCTCTCTCTCTCTCTCTCTCTCTCTCTCTCTCTCTCTCTCTCTCTCTCTCTCTCTCTCTCTCTCTCAAAGACTATAAAAAGTCATAAGTCTCATGCATATTTACACCCCCAATATAAATTGAACATTGTTCCCAATGTTTGAAAACATAGGACTCTTATATGATGAAAGGGTAATGTAGAACAATGAGACTCTAAACCCCTAGGCGAACTCCTAGTAAGTGCTAAATTTAATGTCTTTAGCTAGATGTACCATGCTGTGATAAAATATAATGACGAATACAGATCTGTAGGTGTCATGGGACATGCTAAAGGGGGTCCTAGTAGACTGGTTAATCTTGCAAGATTTCTTCTACTTCAGGGTTTACCAACTCTAGATAAGGTTTCAACCTTTTCCCATTTACTTCAGATGCAACCTAGAGTTATACAAAAGAACCTTTTGTCTTAGGTTAAGGACTTTCTCAAAATGTATTTATCATGATGGCATTTCATGTGGTTTTAATATATCTTAATGGACTCATATGCATCTTTTCTATGCTCAACCAACTCATTGAGTTGGAGCTTCTTATAGGTCTTATCATTATCTAGATCAAGATTGAGCTTCTTAATGGCCCAATATACTTCATGCTCTAGTTCTATTGGTAGGTGGAAGGCCTTTCCACAAACCAAGTAGTAGGGTGACATGCCTATAGAGGTCTTGTATGCAGCATGATAGGCCCATACAACATCACTAAGTCTTAAAGACCAGTCTTTCTATTTGGATTGACTATTTTTTCTAACATTCACTTTATCTCCTTATTTGACACTTCTATTTTCCACTAGTCTAAGGATGATAAGGGATATCAATCCTATGAGTAACACCATATTTTTTCATTAAGTCTGCAAACCCTCTATTCCATAAGTGCACAAATATATTTTTCTTTAAAAGCTTGACCACTACCCAGTGGTCATTTATCTTACATGATATGACTTTCACCCATTTGGACACATTGTCCACTCCTGCAAGGATGTACAGCTAATTAAAAGAGTTAGTTAAAGGTCCCATAAAATCAATGCCCCAAACATCAAAAGGCTCAACAATCAAAATGGGGTTGAAGGGTATCATATTTCTCTTTCCTATACTCCATAACTATAGACATCTAGCACATGTTATGCAATGATCATATGAATCCTTGATGATGGTGGGCTAATAAAAACCACACTATCTTTGTAGTTGTCTTTCTGGAAATGTAGTGGCCCTCGCATGCATGGTCATGACAAAAGAAAGTGATTTTATAATTTTCAGTATATGGTATGCATCTCCTCATAACCTAATCAGGATAGTACTTGAATTAGTATAGATTGTCCCATAAAAAATGCTTAGCTTGAGTAATAAATATTTTCCTGTCTTGTTTAGACTAGTCATTAGGCATTTGACCTGTGACAAGATAATTGACTATATCTACGTATCAAGACAATTGAGAAATATGAAACAATTGTTTGTCTAGAAATGTTTCTATTATAATCACATTCTTGCTAGTAGACTCCACAACTACCTAGATAAATGGGCAGCTACAATATTTTTAGAACCTTTGTTATCACAAATTTTCAAATCAAACTCCTATAGCAATAGTATCCATTGAATTAGCCTACTTTTGGCATCCTTCTTGTAAAGAAGGTATTTTAATGGCGCATGGTCTAAATAGACAATGACCTTAGATCCTAGCAAGTAAGATATAAACTTATTCAGAGAAAATATAAGTCCCAACAACTCTTTTTATGCAGTGGAATAATTGAATTGGGCATCGTTGAGTGTCTTACTAGCATAATATATCACATGGGGAAGCTTATCAATACACTGCTCTAACACAACCCTGATCTTGTAGTCTAAAGCATCACTCATTATTTCCAATGATGTGCACCAATCTAGTAGTCGAATAATATTCGCAAAAGTTAATTCAGCCTTTAAGCATTCAAATGCTTTAATACAAGCACATAGAGGCTCAGAAATTTTACAAAAGTCCTTGATGAATCGTCTATAGAAACTAGCATGGCTTCAAAATGAGTGAATTTCCTTCACCATCCTTGGAGTAGGAAGATTAAAGGTAAAATACACTTTGACTTTTTCTACTTCTATGCTATTATGTGATATGATGTGGCCTAGAACAATGACATTTTGAACCATGAAATGACATTTTTTCTAGTTTAGAACTAAATTCTTTTATTGACACCTAGCAAGGATAGGTTTTAAATGGTTCAAAAATTCATCAAATGAAGAACCAAATACTAAAAAATTGTCCATAAACATTTTCTAGGTTAGAACTAAATTCTTTTCTTGACACCTAGCAAGGATAGGTTTTATATGGTTCAAAAATTCATCAAATGAAGAACCAAATACTAAAAAATTGTTCATAAACACTTCTAAGAACCTCTCCACCATATAAAAAAAAAATCTTAACATACACCTTTGAAAAGTAGATGGAGCATTACAAAGTCCAAAATGCATTCGATAGTAGATGAAGGTCCCAAAAGGATAGGTGAAGGTAGTCTTCTCCTAATCCTTAGGTGCTATAAGGATTTGGTTATAGCCAAAATATCCATTAAGAAGGTAGTTATAACTATGACTAGCTAATCTTTTTAGTATTTGGTTAATAAAGGTAGAGGAAAGTGGTCTTTCCTCGTGACTAAGTTTAGTTTTTTGGTAATCTATACAAACTCTTCATCCAGTGGTCATGCGAGTGAGAACTAACTCATTATCCTCATTTCAGATTATTGTGACTCTAGAATTCTAAGGTACAACTTGAACTTGGCTGACTCAAGTGCTATAGGATATAGGGTAAATGAAACCAACTTCTAGGAGTTTTAGGACTTTGTCTCTTGGTAACTCTTTCATATTAGAATTTAGTCTCCTTTGTATTTTCCTAGATGATTTAGCATTTTCTTTAAGTGCAGGGCTAATCTCTTTAACATCTATTATGGTCCACCCTAAGGCCATCTTATGTTCCCTGAGAACATCAAGGAGCTTACCTTCCTATTCTTTATATAAATCTAAGGCTATGATTACATGCAAGGATTCATCTGGTCCTAAGTCAACTTAAGGACCAAGGTAGGTGATATTTCTACTAAAGACACAGGGATAAATTTAGGAGGAAGAGGTTCCACTAAAGGTCCCCATTTGGAGGTATCTATAATAGGTGCAACATGTAAGAGATTATTTACCTCATTTATGCACTTTTTTATATCAAAATTACCATTAAAGTACAATAGACATGCCTCAAGTGAGTTTAGAATTGACGATGGTGGATTAGCATCTTGAATTAAATCTTCAATTAAATTGACTACACAAGATTCATCTAAGTCTATATGTTAATGATTGGGATTAAATGCATAGAGCTTTACTTTCACATTCTTGAAGGATAATTTCATCACACCATTTTTGTCATTGATGATGGTATTGGATGTTGCCAATAATGGATGTCTAAGAATTACTTGGATTTGGCTACAAGGAAGTAAAACTGGTCCACTTGTATTAAAACATCCTTAACCATATCCACAAGGAATCTTTACTGATCTATTTGCTAACTGCATAGTGGTATTGGTTGGCTCAAGATCACTGAGCCAAGTTGCTCATAGACATAATATGGAAACAAATTTACATGGTGCCCTATCAATGACATGATGTCCAATCACATAGGAAAGGGCAAGACAACCTAGATCTCTAAACTTAGGAGGGGTTTAATGCTAGATCAAAGAGCTCACCTTTTTGGTGAGGAAGGCTATCTTTTGTACATTAAGTTTTGTGTACAAAGCCCTTTGAGAAATTTGGCATAAGCGAGAATGTCTTTTATATCATTGAGTAATGGATCATTTATTTGGACATGCTTGAACACATTCATTATCTCATGGAAATTAGTTCCTTTCTTAGCCTTGATTAGTAACTAAGGGAATGGGGCTTCAGGCACATAAAGTGCCTCCAATACAAACTCAAATTAAGTGGGAGGTTTTTGTCTTTTTTCTTTTCTCTTTTGTTGTAATTGGTTCATTCTCCTGTAAATTTTCCTTAGTCTGTCCTACTTTATTATCAATGTCACACCCACTCCAAAGGGTAGTTATTAACTTTGCTTGCTCATGGGGTCTTTGTGAATTTGAATTGGACCCTATTTCGAATATCCCTTAGGGTTTGGAATTTGTTAACTAGGAAAATGTCCCTTTCCTCTATCATTCAATGCAGTAGACAAATTGGCTCATTTGATCTCTAATTTGGCAATAGCTTGAGAATTGACATTGGCTAACTGTCAATTCTCATTTTGTAATTGGTGCAGGGCCTTGATATCTCCTCATCTTGTTTTAACAGTAACTAAATATTGTCCTTGACTAATGTTTCTTTAGTTGTTAAGGAAGCTAAAAGCTATGTGGTTGTTGGGGAACTAAAGTTCTAGGAAAGTTTTATGTAGGGGTTCATAGATGTACCTCCCTAGTAATTTTTCTTAGACCATGAAAAATAAGATGCTTGGCCCATCCTAGGTTATAGGTCCTATAGCATGGATTATTGCTAATTTTGCAATATGCATTTAGAGTATTTGCTTGTTCTAAAAGATAGTCAGTGTATACTCTATTAGATGGACAAGTTGTGGTTAAGTGTGCCAGGCTAGAATAGATAGGACAAACCTCTTGTGGAAGTTTTGTGGATGCATTGATAGCCATGAACATGTGGAACATATTTTGAAGCTTGTCCAATTATTTAACCATGTGGTCAAGCTTATATGATATATCTGAGGTCACTCCTATTTCATATAGGCCTGCTTTCTTTTGAGGCTAAGTATTTCTCTCTCTCCTATTAGAATAATCCTATTGCTGGGAATTCTTAGCTAAGGTCTCAAAAGATTCTCAAGCCTCTATCTCAATTTCCAACATGAGGGCCCCTCTACTAGCTGCATTTACCATCTATCAATTTTAAGGTGTTAATGCCTTATAGAAGTACTAAACTTGATGTTATTTTGAATTATGTGATGAGAGCACTTTTATAGCTATTCATTCCACCTTTCCTAGAATTCATAATATTGCTTACCACCTCTTTTTGGGAAATTGATAATCTCACTATGAAGGGCATGTCTTATGGAAGAGGAAGACAATTGGTCCCATGTGGCAATGGAACTGACCTTTGAAGGATTCAACCATGACTTATCTTTCAATGAGAAGGGAAACAACCTAAGTCTAATAGAATCATTTGAAACATTTTAAAATTTTAATGTAGCACAAATATCAAGGAAGTCATTGATATGTAGGTGTGGATCCTCTCTTTCTAGACCATAAAGGCATGGGAGTAACTATATCACTTCAAGCTTAAGTTCAAAGTGGTCTGCATTGGTGGTTAGCAATGTGATGAATGATGGAGTATTCAATTAGAGTGGTGCATAGAAGTCCCTAGTCTTGTTCAACTATAGCTAGTAGGTCTACCATGGGGTTAGGAATTGGATTTCTTATCTCTTGGCCATGGGTATGTTCAAACTCAAGATCAAATGATACTAATTTTATGTTCTAGGATCGATGACCTTGCATTGCACTAAAATGAAAACCTATCTAAACGATGCAATCTAACTCTAAATGTGACTTCTAACTCTATATGATGAGCAATTAATCCTAATAGTCCATTAATAAGTTGTTTTGATAATGTTTATTAATTTGTAGGTGGCAGTTGTCAAGCTTAAATATAAACAACTCCTTTTATCTAGGCTGGAGTATTGCTTACCAGTTATGCTCTATTCTAAAGTGCTTACTACAATTTTCATGTGAGGTGTTTAAACTTTAACAAACATCAATGAAAGGCATGGAAAAATCACTTAGATTTTGGATACCCACTATAACCATGATGTTAGAAGCCACTGGAGTGACAGTAGGTCACCTCCCTCTAAAGGGGTCCTATGAGCTTGAAGTACTAAGTCTCTTACTACTTGATTTTAAATTAAGCTTTAAAGGCTGGGATTGTGAACATACAATGAATTGATTTGATTACCTAGATGGGCCAAGGTTCTAATGATGAAATCCAATCTTTATCTTATGTGACGACCATGGTTTTCTCATGCATTTTTAAATGCAATGTCTAATTCCTAAGGCGGGATGCATCCCTATTTGAAAACCATTTTATAAAAAACATGCAATGCAGCGGAAAAATCTTTAGTTTTAAACTCATTTTGAAAACTCTGAGTGTCATTTGCTTTCACAACCACCAAAGTAGTTTTTGAAAAACTTCAGAAATCTTAAATATTTTGCCCCAGGTGTATCCAACACAAAGACACAAATTCAACCGTAAATAAATACAAATACATGTCCAAAGGGTAGAGAGTTTACTTACATGTATAATTGTCTCCTATTTGATTCACTTGCTCGTAGCACTAATATCTCCTGAGGCGTCTTCTATATGTGAGTGGAACTATCCTAAAAAATGTTAAGGATAGGGTGAGTATATACTATACTCAGTAGGAGTCTATCACTACTAGTTTTGCAATGCATGCTATGTTGAAAATCATATGCTCTTTAAAACACGTGCATGTTCGAACAACCATGTTCAATATCGATATTAAAAACCATTGTCGAATTGGAATACTGACAACTAAAGAATCGCATAATCCAAGTCGAAAGTAGATATATATCATAAACATAATGATATGCATAAGATGCTCAACTGAATCCAACTCATGGATATCTGGTATGGTCGACCAACCTCATGTCATGCCATATGCAATGCAAATAAATCCTCAAACCATAGGGTCCAACTATGCCCACGACCTCACTGCCGTGTGGTCCCCGGGTACCTGAGGACAGAGGGTCATATGCCTCCACGGGACATATGACACTTCGACCCAGTGCCGTGACACCAGTGGTAGCCCCCTGTACCACATGCAGTCGAAGCAGGGACGTTGCCTTTTTTGGGCGTGGTACCCATCCACCTAATAGTGGTAGAGGCTGGAGGCCAACCCAAACCTCTCAGCATAGCGCCCACGAGCTTATCAGCCCAAATCATATCAGATCAAACAAGCTAAAACCTCTTTTTCAAAACCTGTCCTCTTTGGGTCCCTCACAACTACCTGGCTCTCACAACTGCCTACCCAGCGTCTTTTGGGCACTCCAGCATCTTTTGGTAACCCTCAAGGACATGCAATTTTTCAAGAACTCAATGCTCACAAATCATGTGATATATGCAATTGTTTGCAAAACATGTCTATGCATAATGTATTTGTCATATGCATGCTGAATTCGTTTATAAGCTAATCAAGTCATAAAATAAGTCATGCTAATCAAATCATATAACTTATACTTTAAAACATGCAGTCTCAAAACAATCATGGCTCTTTTTAAAAGTCTAGTAGCGATAGAGCACCTACCTCAAAGTCTCCTGGAGTCGCGTCCTTTATCACTCAATACGGCCCCTGGGTCTCATTTATAAACTCCTGGGTATGAATGGATATAAGGAGTTCTTATCAATTTCAGTCTATTTAGACATTAGATAGCTAGCTCTACCTATTGGGTCCCTGGTCCTTGCCTAATTCATTTATCAGGCTAGATCCTATAATATGGATCTACTATTCAATAGTTAAATTCTATAAATGGTCTTATGATCCTAATTTTAAAGTCTCATTAAGTCCACGTGTTCCAGTTCCCAGGATACCCGTGCATCCTAGTTGAACCGCAACCGCCTCACGTGCGTGCGCACCTAAAGGCCGTGTCAGGGACTGCGTTTTGCACGTGCACATGCATGCTCAAGCAGCGCTATGACGCGCATCCTGGATGGCATTGTATGGATGCACCTTTGGTGTAGCATGGCGCGTCTCAGCTCCCAAGGCACCCCGTGCACCCTGGTCGAGGCAGGACCAGTGCCCCACGTCGTGCCCACACCCGAAGGCTGCACTTGGGACAATGTAAGCATTGTCATATGCCTGGAACCCGTCCCTGGGACCCTGTCCCAGGCGCACATGGAGCAAGGCATCCCTAGGATGCCTGGCTCGTGCAAGGTCATCTGAGGCCGTTTGGGGACGTTTTTTGGGCAGGAAATTCGGTTGGAAAACGTCTAAGAACGCTAGATCCAGCAGGGATCTAGCTTGAAAGGGGAAGAACCAAGAGAGAGGGAAGAACAGGCTTACCTGGGCAGCTTGGGGACACCCTTTTTCCCGGTGATGGAACCTTTTTTCCGTCTGAAACCCCATCTTGCCAAAATTCTGTGTTGTCCGGAATCCATGAAGAAGGGGAAAACCCCATCCTCAAGCAAGATCATAGAAGGGAAGAGAGGGGAAATGGGAACGGAATGGCCGGCCTGACTTGGGCCTGGCCGTTGCTGGAAAAAATCAAGGGAGCTGGGCTGAGACGGGTTTTCGATTTTGCCAGAAACCCGAGTCCCAAACTCATCGAAAAACTTGTGTTTTGGGGAGGGGAAGATGGGGCTTTTTTATAGCCCTGCTATGGTGGTGCTGCCAATGGCAGTGCTGCCCTTGGCGGTGGCAGAAACCTCTGGAAATGAGGTTTCTGGAGAGGCCTAGAGGAGGAAGACGACAGGGGGTGCTGTTATCAAAACGCCCCCTGCGTTTTTCATCTTTTTTCGTTTTTCTGTTTAAATTTCAGAAATACCCCTATCTTTAAATGGCCGTAACTTCTTCACGAACTCCGTTTTGGGTGATTTTTGAGGCGTTGGATTCCATTTTTCGAGTAGAATCTTATGGTACCAAGTTTCCTTACAAATTCCTTTGTTTACCATTTTAAATATAGTAAAACATTTAACTCAGTTTATTTCCCATAAAATGTCCAATTTTTGTTAAAAATGGCATAAATTGCTTGGGCGTTACATTATTACCCCCTTAAAAGAATTTAGTCCTCGAAATTCCATAAATTATCATCTTCAAGGTATTTTGTCTTTTGGATAACTTCTTGGTGAATGCATTCCCCCCTTAGGAATCAAATCTAGGCTCAACCTCAATTTATCATTTCTATTGTTCCTTCTATAAGGGCCGCTTTCACTGCGTACTATGATACATACTCCCACATGTGCCAGTTTAACAATACCGGTTTCTAGTTGTAACTCATCTTTCTTGAAATCCTTAGATGCCTATACTTTTCTCATCATGTATAGGATAGTCTCCTCGTAGGATCATGCTTCTTTATTCATGTATAAATTACTCCATACTTCTTTGAGATCATATGATCTTATTTCTCATAGTCCTTTTTGAATATCATAGGATGATCCCTTTTTCTTCTTGTCTTTCATCTAGTGATCTCTTCATCATCCATATCTCCTTCTAATGGTTGGTTATATGTCATTAGTAAGAGTCTAAAAATTACCTTCTTTCTATTGTGTCTAACTTTGCTTCTTATCTTTTATATTTGTCCCCAAGATACTTCAATAACTAACATGGTATTATGTGCTCTACAGCCAAACCCTTGATTAACTTTGAATTTCAACTGTCTGTCATTTTCCATATGTGACTTTATTCCTCGACCAAAGTTACATTCAAAATAAACTCATGAAAGCCAATTAGTAGCTTCTTCCATTGAGGACCTTATCATATACTGAAAGTAAAATGTCCTAACTCTATATCCAGTTTCATAATTATTGAATTCATTAAACGCTTTTCTCTGTGAAGATTTTATCCAAACTCATGTCAAATGTTAATGGTCGATTCATCATCATGGGTCAAATGTTCTTGTCTAGAGGCCTATCTCACTATTCACATCAATTTGTCATTAGGATTTTCAATAATGTTCCCCTTTAAGTAAAGAAAAAGGTCTCTTATTTATAACCGATTATCCTTACTAGGTCATGGTTGAATCCTTTGTCATCATTCTCTTTGTCCTTTATTTACTTGATAGTTTTCTTCGTAACCTTTTAGTCCAACAGTTCTATACTCAATCCAGTAGGGTTAGTCCTTAGGAAATTCCTTCAATTGATTTTTCGTACTTGGTATATGCTCATAACTAACTATTTGTCTTAAGGCAATGTAACATTAAGTCTTCACCTTATAGTGTGCTAGCCATCTCACCTTTTCTCCTTCCATCCCCTATGTCAATATTTTGTTTAATCTTTTATCAAGGCTTTATCGTCAACCATGCAGTCTATATTGTCAGGAGGTATAAGTAGTGATTTTCTTAACTCCTCAAATTTTATCCTTCAAGTGCCTCCTCATACTTAGCTTACAATAGCAGTTCTCGTTCAATAGCTACTACATCAATTTATGCTGAAGCTATTAAATCATCAAATTTGAAAAATACTCAGGTAAGCATGGAACATTTTCGTAGACATATAGAAAGACTTTATTTGATTACCTATTACTCTCTTTCCAGATATATCTATGTCATAAGCTCAAGGGCCTCTAAAGTGATCAATACTTATTTGCCTTCCTTTTTAATCCAAGTCAGCAGTATTTTTCAGACTCAAAGTAATTTCTTCACCTTGTCATGGTAGTCATTAAGGTTTGAAAAATCTTTCCCATTGGTTTAGATCACTTCTTATCTTTTGCTCCTATCTCAGTTGCAACTATTCTCATCAACTGACCTCATACCCTCAATTGACTTAGTTTAGCAAGTACTTCTTTCTAGGAAAACTCAAGTCTAAAGACTTATAACATCCTTCTGAGTATAAAACTTCAACAACTAACATACTTGATTAATTAGGGTGGGATACCTTTATTTAGTCAACAGTACTCTAAAGGTAATGACTAAATAGTGGTCTTAAGATTTTTGGTCTTCCAATCTATGCTAGTAAGACCTCAATTTGATCCTTGATGGTACCCTACTTTCTAGATGGACAAGTCACTGTCTTGGCTTAATTCCTTTTTCAATATACTTTATTAGCAAGGTGGGATATCACCAATTTTCCTTTTCATGGATTATATCCATTGGTGTTCCCCATAAGATAATGGATTTGATAAGAATCAAATTGTAATAATTGATATTAAACCATTTGTAGAATTTAATTTCTAGTTGGTCACCATTCCTCTTCGAAAATTTCTTGTCACATAATCTCCTGAAATTCAATACTCTACTCAAAGTCTTAAATCCCATATGCTTTCTCTCTTTTATACTCTTTTACAATAAGCTCACCAACTCATCTATCATCATTCCTTGGAAGTTGATTGGTTTATCTTCCCACTTAATTCAAGATGAAAAATTTCTATGGATCTATTCTTTCCTCAATAAAGTCATGACCTTTTTCTTTTGAATATTCAATATTCATTGAATACTGGTAGTTACATCTCTATCTCTTTCTTTCTTTTCTTCAAAATCCTCATTTTTGCCTACCTAGATCAATGTATCCTCATTTTTGTCTACCTAGATTAATGTCTTCATGTGCTTTGTTGCATATAATCGATACTTTATCTATTCCTTTTTGTAACATATATGATAAACTGAATGTTTCTTAGAAATTCTAAACTGTCTTAAGATCATTGAAATCTTCAGTTGCCTGTAGCCTCAAAAAAAATTCATACAATGTCTTAATAATGGCATTGATGTTTTGATCATGCTATGTTAGGATCAATCTATTATCATCCTTAGTATTATCATCAAAATCTTTTGATAGCTCGGTCGAATTCATTTCCTTATCAAATCCCTGTTATGTTTCTCTTATTCACATAATCTGTCACTTGTATACCTTTTCTGATTTACTCCATAATACTTAGGTAATTATTATTCAATAGCACTTTACTCTTCTGAATAGTATCCAAAATTGAGCTAAGTCCTTCAGGATCCATACCTTTGTGATCTAGTACGAGTCACAGTTATCTCCTAATATCATCTTGCATTCTCATCCCTCTTAGATTATCATCAAAAAATTTCTCAAAGTCTGTCTTTTACATCCTCTATCATACTCATATCGTATCCTTGTGATAGTGTACTCATATTCTGATATTCTTTATGATGGTAAGATAGCCATCTAAGTTCTTCAATTTTCTCACCTTTGATGAGATTACTTTATTGCAGGTCAGAACTTATCTGCTAACAAGTTTACCAGCATCCTCATTCATCATTCTCATCATAATCTAATTTATATATGAGTTTCCCTGTTTGCACCACTGCACAACAATCCTTAAGATTTAAGCCATCCAATATCTACGTTTTTTCTAGAACCATCTCCTTTTTCACCTATTTGTTTATGGTGAAATGCCTTGAGCATTAATATGGTAATCCTTAAATAGAAGTAGTCATCTCTACTACTCCTATTTATACTACTTATTCTTGATTTTCTCTATTGTCCATGACCCTTGGACATGTTGGACGAGCTATGAAAGGATAAAACCTAGGCTCTGATACCAACTGTGACGACTCGGGTTTTCTCATGCATTTTTAAATGCAATGTCTAATTCCTAAGGCGTGATGCATCCCTATTTGAAAATCATTTTATAAAAACCATGCAATGCAGCGGAAAAATCTTTAGTTTAAACTCATTGAAAACCCCGAGTGTCATTTGCTTTCACAACCACCAAAGTAGTTTTTGAAAAACTTCAGAAATCGTAAATATTTTGCCCCAGGTGTATCCAGTCACAGCACACAGTCCAACTGTAAATAAATACAAATACATGTCCAAAGGGTAGAGAGTTTACTTACATGTATAATTGTCTCCTATTTGATTCACTTGCTCGTAGCACTAATATCTCCTGAGGCGTCTTCTATATGTGAGTGGAACTATCCTAAAAAATGTTAAGGATAGGGTGAGTATATACTATACTCAGTAGGAGTCTATCACTACTAGTTTTGCAATGCATGCTATGTTGAAAATCATATGCTCTTTAAAACACGTGCATGTTCGAACAACCATGTTCAATATCGATATTAAAAACCATTGTTGAATTGGAATACTGACAACTAAAGAATCGCATAATCCAAGTCGAAAGTAGATATATATCATAAACATAATGATATGCATAAGATGCTCAACTGAATCCA
The DNA here is from genome assembly GCA_035236585.1 of Warburgia ugandensis. Taxonomy (NCBI): domain Eukaryota; kingdom Viridiplantae; phylum Streptophyta; class Magnoliopsida; order Canellales; family Canellaceae; genus Warburgia; species Warburgia ugandensis. Next base: position 48,317,139 of record CP141133.1, on the reverse strand, counting down.
ACTCATGGATATCTGGTATGGTCGACCAACCTCATGTCATGCCATATGCAATGCAAATAAATCCTCAAACCATAGGGTCCAACTATGCCCACGACCTCACTGCCGTGTGGTCCCCGGGTACCTGAGGACAGAGGGTCATATGCCTCCACGGGACATATGACACTTCGACCCAGTGCCGTGACACCAGTGGTAGCCCCCTGTACCACATGCAGTCGAAGCAGGGACGTTGCCTTTTTTGGGCGTGGTACCCATCCACCTAATAGTGGTAGAGGCTGGAGGCCAACCCAAACCTCTCGGCATAGCGCCCACGAGCTTATCAGCCCAAATCATATCAGATCAAATAAGCAAAAACCTCTTTTTCAAAACCTGTCCTCTTTGGGTCCCTCACAACTACCTACCCAGCGTCTTTTGGGTACTCCAGCATCTTTTGGTAACCCTCAAGGACATGTAATTTTTCAAGAACTCAATGCTCACAAATCATGTGATATATGCAATTGTTTGCAAAACATGTCTATGCATAATGTATTTGTCATATGCATGCTGAATTCGTTTATAAGCTAATCAAGTCATAAAATAAGTCATGCTAAACAAATCATATAACTTATACTTTAAAACATGCAGTCTCAAAACAATCATGCCTCTTTTTAAAAGTCTAGTAGCAATAGAGCACCTACCTCAAAGTCTCCTGGAGTCGCATCCTTTATCACTCAATCCGGCCCCTGGGTCTCATTTATAAACTCCTGGGTATGAATGGATACAAGGAGTCCTTATCAATTTCAGTCTATTTAGACATTAGATTGCTAGCTCTGCCTGTTGGGTCCCTGGTCCTTGCCTAATTCATTTATCAGGCTAGATCCTATAATATGGATCTACTATTCAATAGTTAAATTCTATAAATGGTCCTATGATCCTAATTTTAAAGTCTCATTACGTTCGCGTGTCCCAGTTCTCAGGATACCCATGCATCTTGGTTGAACCGCGACCGCCTCACGTGCGTGCTGGCCTAAAGGCCGTGCCAGGGACTGCGTTTTGCACTCGCACATGCATGCTCAAGCGATGTGCTATGATGCGCATCCTGGATGGCATTGCACGGATGCACCTTTGGCATAGCATGCTGCGTCTCAGCTCCCAGGGCAACCCATGCACCCTGGTCGAGCCAGGACCCGTGCCCCACGTCGCGCGCGCACCTGAAGGCCGCGCGTGGGATAGTGTACACACTGTCATATGCTTGGAACCCGTCCCTGGGACCCTGTCCCAGGCGCACATGGAGCAAGGCATCCTTGGGATGCCTGGCTCATGCAAGGTCATCTGAGCTGGTTTGGGGACGTTTTCCGGCCAGGAAATTTGGCTAGAAAACGTCTGAGAACGCTAGATCCAGCATGGATCTAGCCTGAAAGGGGAAGAACCAAGAGAGAGGGAAGAACAGGCTTACCTGGGCAGCTTGGGGACGCCCTTTCTCCTGGTGATGGAACCCTTTTTCTGTCTGAAACCCCATCTTGCCGGAATTCTGTGTTGTCTGGAGTCCATGAAGAAGGGGAAAACCCCATCGTCGAGCAATATCGTAGAAGGGAAGAGAGGGGAAATGGGAACGGAATGGCCGGCCTGACTTGGGCCTGGCCATTGTCGGAAAAACTCAGGGGAGCTGGGCTGAGACGGGTTTCCGATTTTGTCCGAAACCCGAGTCCCAAACTCGCCGAAAAACTTGTGTTTTGGGGAGGGGAAGATGGGGCTTTTTTATAGCCCTGCTATGGCGGTGCTACCAATGGCAGTGCCGCCCTTGGCGGTGGCAGAAACCTCTGGAAACGGGGTTTCTGGAGAGGTCTAGAGGAGGAAGATGACAGGGGGTGCCGTTATCAAAACGCCCCCTACATTTTTCATCTTTTTTCTTTTTTCTGTTTAAATTCCAGAAATACCCCTATCTTTAAATGACCGTAACTTCTTCATACGAACTCCGTTTTGGGTGATTTTTGAGGCGTTGGATTCCAGTTTTCAAGTAGAATGTAATGGTACCAAGTTTTCTCACAAATTTATTCGTTTAATATTTTAAATATAGTAAAACATTTAACTCAGTTTATTTTCCATAAAATGTCCAATTTTTGTTAAAAATGGCGTAAATTGCTCGGGCGTGACATCTTATGAGGGTTCATGTGGGGCCATTACTATCAATGTGACCTTCTAACACAAAGCAATTAAACATGCAATGCAATAGAAGGAAAAGGAAATTAATGCCTACATATATGCTATCTAACAAAGGGCCCACACCTTAACAAACAGGACACTATAATTAGACAACCTATGCCTCAGTTATAACAGAACTCAGGCTAACCTTTGTTAAATAGGTGCAATCTAATGCAATAACCCTAAATAATATGCAACAAGTAATAATGAATGACCATAAACTATAGGAATTACATGACCATTCATAATTGAAATTACATTGAATTCAAGTACAAAGGATAATAAAAGAGAGTGAGAAAAACTAATACTAGGGCTTCTGATGAAGATTAAGTGTGGGCCACCACACCCCACACTTGGCTTGTATTATTTCAACCCATTTAAAATAATATTTGAAATTAGGATTATAATGGAGCCTCACTAGAAATCCTCCCAAAAATTGAAAACCCTAATATAGGAAAGCAATAAAAGCTTAACTAATAGGATGAAGCTCCGGTCCACAGGATCATCACTGCTCCTTTTGCCAAATTCTCCTTGCACAAAATCAAAGAAATATGTCATTTTGTGTGGAATTAGTAAAATATGCAAGAATAATTCAAAAACCCTAATCTAATGCAACCTGAAACTATGACTAGAGATAAACAATCTAAACAACGTTCCAACCACAAATCCTTTGCCATTCTCGACAATGACTCTCAAAACTCATAGATTTTGTATGTTGCATATTACTTATCCTTAGCAAAAGAAAGGTTGCTTTGATTAATCTAAGAATTTAAACAACATGCAAAAGGAAACATGTATGAAATTAGAAACTTGAACTAAAGGAAACTTTCTAAAAATAATGCTTTCTAAAATAAAAATAAGATATTGCCTAGACTAATCCAAGATGTAATATATTTAAATAAGGAAATCTAAACTAGCATTAAAGAAAAGGAACAAGAAGATTATTTAAGGAAACACAAATCAAAACCATGCACATGACCCATGCAAGAGTGTGCATGGTTTATGTAATGGAAAATATGGCTGATGCGCATGGTGTTTGGAGTTGTGCTCATAAAATCCTAACAAAGCATTAGCTAAAATGTCTAAAATGCAAAATGGTTTCCTACTAAACTAAGCAAATAAGGTGTGTATGAAATTAAGATGACTTTGATGCATGAAATAGAAGGATGCATATGGAAAATAGAATGGAAACTCAAAATAGAATGATGCACATGATACATGAAATAGTGAACATGGTAATAAGCATGAAGAGCATGATTAAATCAAACATAACAACCAAGATTTAAAGAACTTAAATCCTTAGTAACAATTATGGAGAGTGCACATAAACCATGAATATATTGAACTGAAATTGTTACATGAAAAGTGTGCATATTACATGGAACTTAGAAACAAAGAGATGCACACTATTTCAAGAGATGAACTTAATCCTAATGCCAAGCTTCAATCTTTTTCAACACAATCCAATGATCAGAATTCACTCTAAGATATCATGTGTATGGTATTTGAGAGATTAAATAAAAGATAGAGTGGAAGATGATGGAAACGAAATCAACAAGAGAGAAAAGATAGATCCAAAGCAAACCAAGGAACAAGAAGAGTAATGAAAGGGAAATATAGATGATTCAAAGTAACTTGTCTCTTGTCTGTTCCTTTGAGAGATAAGAGGCCTTGGATCAAAGAAACTAGAACCCAAATAAAGCAAAATCAACCAATAAAACAACCTAGAAACTACATAGAATTAGAAATTAAGAAAAGCAACAAAATAAGGAAATGGTCAATGAAAAACTAACTTGGAAAAGCTTTGAAACCAAAGGAAGAATGATGGAATGGAGGATGTGTGGAAGACAAAGAGAAGCAGTCAAGGAAAGAAGCATGGAGAAGAATGGAAGGGGGATGGGGGTTGGAGTAGAAGAGCAGCCCTTTATGCGTGTTCCAAGCATAGAATTCCCTTTAGCTTTTATAGATGATTGAAATTTCTAAATTCGATGGCCCATGAGGATATACTGTGCATAATATGTAAGGTCAAATCCATCAAGATCTAAGTTTTCCTAGAAAGAGATGCAATCTTGAATTATACAACAAGGCCTTTTGTCCAGGTGTGAAGCATTTCCTTAAGATTTGGTCATCGTGGTTAACCTTCATCCAGTGTTTGTAAAGTCATATGTATCCTTTCTCAACTCATCGACCTCATTGAGTTGGAGTTTTCTATGGATCCCTATAGTGTGTAATTCAAAATTGAGCTTTTTGATAGTCCAATATGTCTTATGTTCTAGATCTACTAATAAGTGGCATGTCTTTCCGTAGACGAGGTCATAAGGTGACATGCCTATTAGGGTTTTATAAGTAGTGTGGTAGGCCCATAAAGTGTAATTGAGTCCCACAGACCATTCTTTCCTACTTGGATTGACTATCCTCTCTAGAATATGCTTAATTTTCTTTTTGGACACCTCTATTTTGCCACTAGTTTGAGGGTGGTATGGGGTAGCTATCTTATGATTAACACTGTACTGTTTCATTAAATTTCAAACACTTTATTATAAAAGCATTTCCCCCCATCATTGATTATGGTCATGGAGTTACAAACCTTGCAAAAATATTTTCCTATAAAATTTTTACCACTATCTTGTGGTTGTTGGTTTTGCAGGGTACAGCCTCCAACCACTTGGAAACGTACTCCACTCCCACTAGGATGTATAAATTCCTAAAAGAATTATGAAAGGGTCCCATGAAATCTATGCCCCAAACATCAAATGGATCTACAACAAGGAGTTGGTTTATGGGCATCATGTGTCTCCTACATAGACTTCTTAACCATTGACACCTCACACATGCTATACAGTAAGCATGTAAATCTTTAAAAAATGGTGGGCCAATAAAAACCACATTGTAAAATTTCATTGTCCCCTGCATGCATGATCATGATAGAATGAGATGATCTTACTGTGGTCACTGTCTGGTCTGCATCTCCTTATCACCTGATCGGGGTAATATTTGAATAAGTATGGATCATCCCAGGTAAAATATTTAACCTCGGTCAAAAATCTCTTTTTATCTTGTTTAGTCCAATGATTCAACATTTGTCTTGTAACAAGATAAATCACTACGTCTCCACACCAAGGTAACTAGGAAATGTGGATTAACTATTTATCTAGAAAGGATTCAATTACAGGCACATTATCACTACTATGCTCCACCACTAATCTGGACAAGTGGTCTGCTATGACATTTTTGGAACCTTTTTTGTCTGAAATTTCCAAGTCAAATTCTTATATCAGGAGTATTCAATGGATCAACCTAATTTTCACATCCTTTCTAGAAAGGAGGTACTTTAGAGCCACATGATCTGAGTACACTATGACTTTAGACCTTAACGAGTAAGATCTAAACTTATATATAGAAAACACTATAGTCAACAACTCGTTTCCTGTGGTCGAATTAGTTGAGTGGCACATCATTCAGTGTTTTACTAGTGTAGTATATCACATGGGGTAGGTTATCGATGCATTGCCCTAAAATAGCTCCAATTGCATAACCCCACAAGTCACACATTATCTCATATGGTGTGTGCTCTAATTAGGTGGTCAAATAGTGGGTGCAAAGGCTAACTTAGCCTTTAGTCGCTCAAATGCTTTATTACAAGTCTCATCAAAGTTAAAGGTAGCATCCTTTGTCTATAAATTACAAAGGAACTTGGCAATCTTATTGAAGTCCCTGATGAATCTTTTATGGAATCTAGCATGTCCTAGAAAAGGGCAGATTTCTTTTACCATCATTGGTGGAGGAAGGTTGGCTATTAAATAAATCTTGGCCTTATCTACCTCTATGACGACCCGGGTTTTTCCATGCATTTTTAAATGAAAAATCTAAATTCCTAAGGTGGAATCCCGATTTGAAAAACAGTGCAATGCAGCGGAAAAAAATCTTTTATTTTAAACTTATTTTGAAAACCCCAAGTGTCATTTGCTTTCACAACATCCAAGGTAGTTTTTGAAAAACTTCAGAAATCATAAACGTTTTTCCCCAGGTCTATCCAGTCACAACACACAGCCCAACTGTAATTAAATACAAATACATGTCCAAAGGGTTGAGAATTTACTTACATGTATAATTGTTTCCTTTTTTGATTCACTTGCTCGTAGCACTAACATAGATGTCCTCTACTCGTGGATGGAATCATCCTGAAAAATGTTAAGGATAGGATGAGTATATACTATACTCAGTAGGAGTCTATCACTACTAGTTTTATAATGCATGAGATGTTTTAAAATCATATGCTTTTTCAAAACATGTGCAAGTCTGAATACTCAAGTTCAATATCGATATTAAAATCCATTGTCAAACTGAAATACTAACGACTTAAAGGATCATATAATCCAAATCGAAAGTATCATATATACATATATATCATAACATTATGATATGCATAAGATGCTTCATTGAATCCAACTCATGGATATCTATCATGGTATGGTCAACCAACCTTATATCATGCCATATGTAATGCACATAAATCCACGAAACCACAGGGTCCCACTATGCCCACGACCTCACCACCGTGTGGTCCCCAAGTACCTAGGGACACAAGATCATATACCTCCACAGGGCATATGACACTTTGACCTAGTGCCGTGACACTAGTGGTAGTCCACTGTACCACATGCAGTCGAAGCAGGGACATGCCCTTTTTGGGCGTGGTACCCATCCACCTAATAGTGGTAGAGGCTGGGTGGCCAACCCAAACTCCTCGGCATAGCACCCATGAGCTTACTAGCCCAAATCATGTAAGATCAAATAAGCCAAAAACCTCTTTTCAAAACCTATCCTCTTTGGGTCCCTCACAACTGTCTAGCCCTCGGCACTCCAGCGTCTTTTGGCAACCCTCAAGGACATGCAATTTTTGCAAGAACTTAATGCTCGTAAATCATGCAATGTATGCAATAGTTTGTAAAACATATCTATGCATAATGTATATGCAATTATTTACAAAACATGTCTATGCATAAAGCATTTATCACATGCATGCTAAACAAGTCATATACTTAAAACATGTATTTGCAAAATAATCATAATTCTTTTAAAAGAATCTAGTAGCGATAGAGCACCTACCTAGCTAGGTCGCGCTAACCCCTGGTCCTCGTATGCTCCTGAACATGGTTTGGGGAATCAAGGTTAGTTTGGCCTATCTTTTATAGGTTTTAGAGTGGTTGGTCTTATTACTTAGGTATTAGGGGTCCATCCTATGCCTATGGGTGTCCTAAGGTCCTAATTGAACCTTGGTATCCTCAGTTTTCCAAAGGTCTAGCAGCCACGCGCCACCATCCTCTTCTAAGGTTCATTCTCACCTTTTATTGGGCCTTGATTAGGGATTTTATAGTTTGGGTGTGTCCGCGTCATCGACACGGACACAACGCCTTTTGCAGCGCCTCAATCGGAGCTCTAGATCTCAAGTTATAAGCGTTTTAGTGTCGCACGTGCATAAGGGTTTTAAGAGTGAAAAGACGGAATGCTAGGGTGCTGCGTGTTAGCGACATGCGCCCGCCCTTTCTAAAGAAAATGGAAATCCCGGCTTGCTAGTGCGATGCGTGCCTGCTGTGTGCGCCTCAGCGAGTGCGTTTGCAGACGCGCCGGGTTTTCCCGCCATCTCTCTCTTTTGCAGGCGCATCCCTGGACGCGCCTGTTTGGTTTTTCAAACGAGATCGACATGTTACGTTCTGACTGGAACGTTCCGTCGTCTGGGGGACCGGGGTGTCCTTAGGACACCTTGGTCTGACCCTGTTGAACTAGTGTGGCCCAGGGGACGTCCCTAGGTCCTTGGTGGCTCTCCAAGGCTCCATTTTGCATGGTCTTTCATACAAAAACCTAGGGAAATTGATCCTGGAACTACTATAAAGATGGGTTTTGAGGGATCTTGGGCATACCTGGCTCGTTGCTAGGTTTTTCTCCTTGTTTCCCCTCTAGGTTACTCCTCCACAACGGGTTTTCTTCAACCTTTTGGGCTGCCATTAGAGGCGCCCAAGAGCTCTATTTATAGAGCTATGAGAGGGTTCTGGAGAGGGCTCTCACCGCCTTTGAATGGCGGTGGAGAAACCTCCAGAATGGCAGTGATTTCTCCTCCAATCACCGCCGTTCTAGAACCCTCTAGGAGGTTGAAGATGAAGGGTGCCCATATCAAAACAGGCCCCTGTGTTTTGTAGGCTAAATCCGTTTTTTAATAAAAATTACATTTTTGCCCCTAAACTTCAAAGGGCCATAACTTGCTCATTTTAACTCCGTTTTGGGTGATTTTGGTCTCGTTGGATTCCTTTTTCCGAGACACACCTAATGGTATCATTTTTAGAATCAAATTTCTGGGTTCAGTCAAGGTGAATAGTGAAATGACTAAAATGCCCTTATCTTCAAAAACTGAACTTTTCATTGCTATCTTGGGATTTTAATATTTCAAAATTGGAGTCATTACATTATTACCCCCTTAAAAGAATTTCATCCTCAAAATTCATAAATTATCATCTTCAAGGTATTTTATCTCTTAGATCACTCCTTGGTGAATGCATTCTCCCTATAGGAATCAAATCCAGGGTCAACCTCAATTTATCATTTTTATTGTTACTTCTTCAAGGCCTTACCCATAAGGGCCGTTTTTGCTGCGTACCCTGATGCATACTCTCATACTTGATTAATTAGGGTGGCATACCTTTTATTTAGTCAACAGTACTCTACAGGTAATAACTAAATAATGGTCCTAAGATTTTTGGTCTTCCAAATTTATGATAATAAGACCTCAATTTGATTCTTGATGGTACCCTTCCGTCTTAATTCCTTTATTTACTCATGTAGCGGCAAGGTAAGATATCACCAAAATTTTATTATTATTTTTCTTTTTATGGACTATATCCATTAGTGTTCCCCTTAAGCTAATGGATCTGATAAGAATCTTATTGATATCAAACCATTTGTAGAATTTAATTTCTAGTTGGTCGCCATTCTTATCACATAATCTTCTGAAATTCGATACTCTACTCAAAGTCTTAAATCCCATACGCTTTCTCTCTGTTATACGTATCATTGCCAACTCAACTATTATTATTCCTTTGAAGTTGATTGGTTATCTTCAAGATGAAAGATTTGTATGTATCTTCATAATGTCATGATTTCCTTCTTTTGAATATTCAATATTCATCGAATACTTATAGTTACATCTCTATCTCTTTCTCTCTTTTATTCAATATCCATTTAGTCTACCTGGATCAATGTCTCTATATGCGTTGTTGCATATATTTGATACTTCATCTATTTCTTTAAGTAACATATATGATAAACTGAATGCTTCTCACAAATTCTAAACTATCTTAAGATCATTGAAATCCTCAATTGCCTGTAGCCTTAATAAAATTCATACCATGTCTTAATAACGACATTGACGTTTTGATCATGCTATACTTTTCTTACAAGTTCATGTTAGGATCAATCTATTATCACAGATCTATCATCCAATATTATCATCAAGATCCTTTTATAACTCGGTCGAATTCATTTCCCTATCACATAATATGTCACTTGTATACATCTTCTGATGTGCTTTATAATATTCAGGTAGTTATTATTCCATAGCACTTCACCCTTCATAAGACTCCAATTAAGGTATCCAAAATTGAGCTAAGTCCTTCAGGATCCATACCTTTGTGATCTAGCATGAGTCACAATCATCTCCTAATATCATCTTGCATTCTCATCCCTCTTAGATTATCATCAAAATTCTTCTCAAAGTCTGTCTTTTACATCTCATATATCACATCCTTGTGATAGTGTACTCATATTCTGATACTCTTTATGATGGAAAGATAGCCACCTAGATTCTTCAATTTTCTCACCTTTGATGAGATTACTTTATTGCAGGTCAACACTATCTACTAATAGGTCCATTAATCATCTTCATTTATTCATTCTCATCACAATATGATCCTTATATGAGATTTCATCTTTGCACCACTACATAACAATTCTTATTTCCTATGATTTTGATCGGATTCAAGCAATCCAATATCTAAGTATTTGCTAGGACTATCTCCTTTTTCACCTATGTGTTTATGGTGAAATGCCTTGAGCATTAATATTGTAATCTTCAAATAGAAGTAGTCATCTTTACTACTTCAATTTTTTTCTTCTTCTTCTTGATTTTCTCTATTGTCTATGACCCTTGGACATGCTGGACTGGCTGTGAAAGGATAAAAGCTGGGCTTTGATACCAAATTAGAAAATATGCTCAACATACAGTTTTAGAAAGTGGGAGGAGCATTGCAAAGCCCAAAATGCATAGGACAATAAGCAAAGGTCCCAAAAGGGTAGGTGAAGGTCATCTTATCTTGATCCTTGGATGCTTTTGAAATTTGGTTATAACCAAAATATCTATCTAGGAAACAATAATAACTATGTCCGAGCAACCTCTTAGGCATTTGGTCAATAAAAGGTTGATGAAAGTGGTATTTCCTCATGATCACATTCAATTTTTGGTGATGAATGCAGACTCTCCACTAGGTAGTCATGTGGGTGGGTACTAACTCATTCTCCTCATTCTTGACTATCATGACTCTAGATTTCTTGGGTACAACTTGAGCAAGGCTAACCCAAGTGCTGTTAGAGATGGGCCATATGACATCAAAAATCTAGATGCTTAAGGATTTCATCTCTGACCACATCCTTCATGTGGGGATTCAGTCATCTTTGAATCACCCTAGATGATTTAGCATTTTCTTCCGAGTGTATCCTGTGCATGCACATAGCTAGACTAATTCTTTTGATGTCTGCTATGGTCCGCCCCAGAGCAGTCTTATGTTCCTTATGAACATGACGTAATTTTCCTTCTTGTTCCTTATCTAGATTTGATGCTATTATAACATGTAAGGTTTCATCTAGTCTTAGATAAGAATATTTGAGGTTGTCAAGCAGTTTTAAGGCCAGAGATGGTGGTTGCTCTATAGAAGGTATAGGGACAAACTCTAAAGGAGGGAGTGGCTCCACATAAGGGCCCCATTTGGAGGTATCCATGATTGGAGCAGCCTCTAAAAGGTTGTTCACCTCCTCAATAGACTTGTCTATATCAAAATCTTTATTAAAATGCATTAGACAAGCCTCTAGTAGGCCAGAGATGGAAGATGGTAGATGAATGTCATGAATTAGACTCTTGATCAAATTCACTTCAAAAGAATCATCAATGTCTAATGCTATTAGTTAATGTTAAAGACATTAAGCTTAACTTTCATGTTGTTAAACAACAATTCCATTACACTATTTCTGTAGTTAATAATGGCATTGGACATCTCGAGGAATGGACATTCAAGTATAACTAGAATCTGACTGTTGGGATCAGATATAGGCTAGGTGTCCAGTAGAATGAAATTGACTAGGTAAAAACTAGTCTGCTTATATCAATACATCTTCAACCAAACCATCAGGTATCTTTACTGATCTATCTACTAATTGTAGCATAGCAGTGGTTGGTTTAAACTCAGCGAGCTTTAGTTGCTCATAGATAGAGTGTGGCAACAAGTTAACACTCGCCCCTAGGTTAAGCAGTGCAGTATGTATGACATGGTCATTAATAATAATGTAAGAAATTCTAGGACACCCTAGATCTCTAAACTTTGGTGAGGTCTTGTGTTATATCAAAGAGCTTACTTGCTCAATGAGGAAAGCATTCTTCTATATATTTAGCCTTCCCTTTGTAGGGCAGAGCTCATTTAGGAACTTGGCATAGGTAGGCACATCTTTATTGCATTGAGCAATGGAATGTTAATTTGAACATGTTTAAATACATCAATGAGGTCATTGAAGTTTGCAGCCTTTCTAGCCTTGTTTAGTAAATGAGGAAATGCCACTTTGGGAACATAAGGTGCCTCTGCTATAGGTTCCATAAAAGATTTCTATCTTTTCTCTTTCTCCTGTGTTTTGGTTGCCTCATTTTCTCTCCAATTTCCTTAGCTTGCCCGACTTTGTTGTTGACCTGATAAACACTCCTAAGGGTTGTTATAGATTTTACATGCTTATGAGGGTTATGAGTTTGAGGACTTGACCTATCTCAAATTGACCCTTAGGGTTAGGGATAGGCTAACTAGGGAACTAACCCTTTTCCCTATCTTGCAATGTAGCTGACAATTGGCTTACCTTCATCTCTAACTTGGATATGACTTAAGAGTTGACATGGGCTGAATGTCTACTATCATTTTGTAATTGGTGTAAAGCCTTATTACTGTCTTTGGTTGTTGAGGAACTATAGCTTTGGTTGTTGATGTTGTTAGAAGCTAAGTGGTTGTTGAGGAACTATAGCTTTTAGAATGTTTTGGCTAGGGGGTTCACAGATGGTCTCACTTGGTAGTTATTCTTCGACAAGGAAAAATTTAGATGCCTAGCCCATCTAGGATTATAGGTTTTAGAATATCGGTTGTTACTACAATAACAATATGCATGTAACACATTCACTTGTTCAATAAGATAGTTGTTAAGCAGTCTATTTGGTGGACAAGATATGGTCATATGGTCTAGGCTAGAACAGAGAGCGTGCACCTCTTGTGGAGGCTTAATAAATGTAATAGCCATGAGGGACTAAAACATAGTCTAAAGTTTGTTTCTCTCCCATCATACTTGTCCATTCTTTCCAATATAGAGTATAGCTTATGAGCTAGATTTGTATGCACTCCAATCTCATATAGGCCCCTTTCTTTGGAGGCTGGTTATTTCTCTCTCTTCTATTTGAATAATCCCATTACTAGAAATTATTTTCCATTGTTTGAAAGAATCCATAGGTCTCTCTCTCATATTTTAGCATAAGGGCTCCTCCACTCGTGGCATCTACCATTTTCCTATTATGAGGTGTTAATACCTCATAAAAGTATTGTGCGTACTACCATTTCTTGAATCCATGATGTGAACATTTTTGTAGCAGTTCATTCCACCATTTCCAACATTTGTAATATTGTTCATCATTCCTTTGTTGGAAATTTGTAATTTCTCAATGAAGGGAATTTGTTTAAAAACTTGGTCCCATGTATTTATGGAACCTACCTCCAAGGAATTGAACTATGACTTGGCTTTATCCTTGAGTGAAAATCAGAATAACCTAAGCCTAGTAGCATTGTCTAAAAAAATTTAAAACTTAAATGTGGCACAAATATCTAGGAACTCCTTGAATGTAAGGGTCCTCTCTCGACCATAAAAATGGGGGAGTAATTATATGACTCCTCTTTAACACAAAGTGGTTTGCATTTGTTGGAGGTAGAGCTATGCAAGATAGGGTATTGAGCTAGAGTGGTGCGGCCATGTGGACAAGAACTTGGTTTCTTTACCTTTGCCTACGATTATGTTCAATCTCTAGGTCAAAAGGTGCTAACTCTAAGTTTTAAGATCGATGCCATTGCATAAACTATCTTGATTCCTATCCAAATGTCCTAACTATATGCTGAGTCTATCTCTACATGATGCACAATCAAAACCCAGTAATCAATAATCAAGCAATGTCTTGATTATCTTTTCGTACTGCATAGGAGATAGCTTCTTAGACCTAGATCTAGACATCTCCTTCTTTTAACCAAATTTAACTACTACTTACTAGTTGGGTTTTACTTTAAAATGGTTAATACAATCCTCATGTCAGGAGAAGTTTAGATCTCAACTGACTTCAACAAAAGGCGTAGGAAAATTATTTGGATTTTGAGACACCTACTATAACCATAGGACTTAGAAGCCATTGCATCGATAATAGATTGTGTTCTTCTAAAAGGGTCCTATGAGCTTGATACCCTAAGTCTCTTTCTACTTAATTTTAAATTAATGTTCAAGGGTTGGGATCATGACATACAATAATGTTAATTGATTCCTAGGTGGGCCAAGGAATTGGTGATGAAATGTAGTCCTTATATTATAAGGGATCCTGTGGAGCCTTTACTAGCATTAAGTTCCATTTAACCATAAAGCTGTAAACGTGCAATGCAAAACAAAAATCAAATTAATGCCTACCTATATGCTACTTAACAAAGGGTCAAGTACCTTAACAAACAAGACACTATAACCATTCAACCTATGCTTTGATTATAGTTAAGCTTGAACTAGCCTTTGTTAAATAGGTGCTTAAACTAATGCAACAATTCTAAGTATCACGCAACATTTATCAATGCATGACCTTAATCTATATGAATTATACTACTATCACAAATGCAAAACTACACTAAATGCACTTTATCCTAAAAATTAAAAGTTGGGTGAGGATTGCTCATAGTGACGGGTCTAATGATGATCAAATGTGGGCCACCACACCCTACACTTGCCATGTATTGTTACAAACCAATTAAAATTACAATGGGCCTCACTACAATTGCACTCAAATTCTAATATAAGAAAATAATAAAACTTATCTATGTTGATGAAGTTGTGGCCCACAGAATCACCGCTGCTGCTCTACTGATTTTCCACGCACAAAAATCAAACAATAATGGCCAAGATTAGGAAAATAGCAAATAAATACAAAAATAATGTAAAACCCTAAACCAATGCATGTTAAACATAGATTAGAGGTAAATAAGCTAAGGTATGGTCCACTACACAAATCGTTGCAACTCTACAACAACGGTGCCAAAAACTTATTATGATTTTTAAGCTTAACTCACAAGTGCACGAATCAGTTTTGGTAATGTAATAACCAAAATAAATAAATAATAATAATAACATGGTAAAATGGTAAATACACGTGGGCCTATAGGGTGTGGGACCCACGATGAGGTTATAAAAGCCTGCCTTGTCTTTTTGTATGGGGAATTATTTCTCTCGATTTTCGTGTTGACGACGCCGGCAACGACGTGAAACTCCCCTCTCAGGTGCATGCAGTGAAGGGAAGACTAGTTCTGGCCAATCTGATCACAATAGGCCACTCTCTATGACTTCCCTTTTCTTTTCTTAAAGTTTTCATCATTTTAACGCCAAAATATGGTGTGGATTGCCGTTTTCTGGTGAAATAGTAGGCATTATTATTCCTTTCAAAGTAAACTGATGAAACGGTATCAAATTATGAACTAAACCATTCATCTTGTGCATGGTAACATGAAGAACTAACCCATAAATTTTCATGGTGATCAGACGGCTAGGGATGTTGGAAAACTCAGAAAATAGGACAAGGAAAACTTTTAGGAAAGTGATAAAAATCGTGTAGAAACACATGATAATGATAAAAAATGGTTGAAAAGGTACTTAAAAATAGGATCTATGTGAAAAACTGAGCGAAATAGTGCAAAAATTGTACCATTTGGACACCTAAGCGTCGCTGACGGCAGCCGGAGTCCAGCCATCGTCCTTGGTGACAGCATCCAACAGCTACTGTTAGCCGGCACACGCGGGTGGTGCTTGGGTTGCAAATGCAAGCAGGTCACATGTAACGTGTAGCGGCACGTATGTACAGTGACATCCATCGTAATCAGTGCGTGCCACGCAGACACGACGCCTGTAGCGACAGCGTTGCAGCTAGCACATGCCACGCATGCACCACGTAGACACCACGCATGTAGGGCACACACCCAACATGAGCACGACACGCAATGCCACGTGTGTACACACGGCAATGCAAGTGGGTAACGTGTGTGGCTGCACATGCACACGTGCACCAGCGTCCCACGCGCATGCGTGAGAGGCTTGTGCAGCTTGAGTTTTTTTTTTGGATTTTGGGGTTCTTTGACCCTTCCACTTACAAAAATTTGATTTTTAAGAGCTACAAAGGTCCAAATTGGATCCAAAAGAGGCATTGAGATCGTATCGACGATGCAGACCTAGATTTAACTTGAAACTCTAGATCTAAATTCTTTTTTTAGGATTAAACCATTGAATATCATGAGATAATCTAAATCAGGCTAATCAATGGATGATTAGGCCTTAGATCTTGATGGTATACATCAAATGTGAGATGATCTAGGAGATTAGAAGGATAGACATCATTGAATTGCCAAATGATAAAGGATTTATAATGTGACAGGTACGTCAAAGCGTGACTTGATACTTCCACATGCTTGATTAGAGCACCGCACTTATCGAGGTAGGTGATTTCATTCAATTATTTCATGATTTTAGTAACCATGATTAGATCTCTAAAGTTTTTGAGGCATGTGTTTTATGTCTTCTCATTGCACATAAATAGATCCCTACTTTCATGTTGTAGCATGACATTTCATTTTATTAATAACTATGTTTGCATGTGATGCACTATCTTATCATGGGATTTGATCATATTTATTTGGATTATTTATACAGCCTTTACATGATTTATATCTTGTCGATGATTTATGATAGGTGCTTCCACCCGATGAGTACTATGCTAGGAGGGTTGTAGGGTTGGCCACCCGCCCTATAATTTTGTGAGGATGATTATTAGACACCACCCTTGAGTGATATAGGGCCAGGTACGTAGGTGGTGGTATCATGGGTAGTCCCCCCTACGAGTCTATTCTTTCCCATGGGGACGGAGAAAGTCTCCCGTTTGGCTGTCAACGGAGAACGGTAGTGGTTCAGATCCTGATGGGGTTGCCACTATAGCATAGTAGCCCATATAGTTATTTTGCATGTTCATATGGATTTATATGTGGGGTGAACCGGGTCAAGCCGGGCCGAGGAAGTGAGAGACTCCAGGGGCTAATGTGGGCTGAACAAGAGGGACCCAGAGTTAGTATGGGTACACATCAATAGTCATTGAGTATCTTGGGACATTTTTTGTATTTTTTTGATACAATGTCTTGTTTATCATGATTGCATGCATACTATCCTATGGACATAGACTCGTATTGTTTTGATGTATGTACCTTTGTATTTTGATCATGCCTTGCATGCAATCCTGATTTAACTTGATACCTATTTTGTGAAGGTTTATAATTATGAGCATTTGATTATTTGACATGTCTTATATATGTTTCCTTCATGAGAATCATAATGTAAATTTTGTTAAACTTTATTTGAGTGTAATCACCTACACAAGCATAGCTTGCTGAGGTATTGATTTGTTTTGCAATGCCTCAGATTTGGAGCATGATAGTCAAAAAGGAAAGAAGGAGTAGCATCGATTTGAGAGGAGATTTCTGAAGACTATCACTTTACCTATTTAGAGATAGATTAGTGTATGTCTCTTGGACTAGACTTTTGAAATTTTACTTAGATGTTGATATATTTGGATAGATTGGACCCATATTATGGTATGGAGAATTCTTAAATAATAAATGTAAGTATTATGGTGATTATGGATGGAACCTGGTGACTTTTGACTTGATTTATTATTATCTTTAATTAGCCTGTGTATTTCTTGTGGTTTTAAATCAAGCATGCTCAGAGTATCAAAGTTTTTAATGTTATTTATGAGTACAGTTTTTGAATGTGGTTGACCCCGTGGATTTCACTTTTAGTCAATTCTTTTAAAGCTGCGCTAAAATTTTTATACTTTAAATTTTCATTTTGAAAAAAACTCGGGGTGTCACAATTTGGTATCAGAGCCCAGGTTTTTTCCATCATCACCACTTTAATGGTCCAATTTGAGTTATAACAAAGGAGATTTTGGATTGAGATAGAGATGGGAGAATTACTTACATGATATTATATTGAAACATTGGCAGATGACTCCTCGACGGAAGACGAGGTCCACCCCTATTCCACCAGTCGCTACCTCTGTTGTGACACCTGAGCAAGGGGATTCAGAGGTGGATATTGTGGCCGTGTGGTTCAGGAGCTTATGCCACAATTCACTCAACAGATGACACGGTAGGTGTAGGAGCAGGGGGACACTATTCACTCTGCCTACATAGTGATGACTACAGTAGCACAGGGGGACACTTCAGCGCAGTCATCCCACCAGGTACAGACAGCTCCTATGCCAGGAGATACAGATGGAGGATCCTCGAGGCAGCCCAATCCCAATCCATCAACAAAGCAACTCGAGAGGTTCCAGAAAATGGTACCCTCCTTCCATGGGGAAGGAGATCCAATAGTAATAGAAAGATGGTTATTTGAGGTCGAGAAGGCCTTTGAGGGAATGAGGATCCTACTAGAGGACCAAGTGAGATTAGCAACTTACTTGTTGATTGATGAGGTTGGGTTTTGGTGGAAGACTCAGCAGTAGATGCACCCCCATCTTCAACACCATTATTATATGAGGATTTTCAGAAGATCTTTGACGAACATTACTTCCCTCCTCATGCCCTACATGCCATGAAGAGGGAATTCGCCACATTAACTCAAGGGAATATGATGGTTCAGTAGTATCTGAATCGATTCACTAGACTACAGAGATTCACGTCTACCTCTTTTACCTTAGACTAGGAGGCTACAGATAGATTCGTTGACAGGCTACTACCACAGTTGAGGCATGAGGTACTTATTGCATGCCTAACCACGACGATGCAAGCTGCAAACGTAGCTTCCATGCTCGAGAAGGATCTAGCACGAAGCAGAGGAGAGATGAGTCAGCCCTTTAAGTACAAGAGACCCTTCGTGTCCACATAGCCTCAAGGGGGCCCAGATCAGCGGTACCCTCCTAGACAAAGGAGAGACTAGAGTAGGAGAGTGTGCCCTTGATGCAAGGGCCAACACATGGGGCGAGCATGCCCAGGACTAGCCCGTCAGCATCAGGGTCCACAGCAGTTCCACCACTAGCAACAACAGCAGTGACAACAGCCGTTCTAGCCATTCACATGTTACTGATGTGGTGAGGTAGGTCATGCGATCAGAGACTATCCAAGAGGTCAAAGAGACAACCCAGTGAAGACAAATGCCACTACAGAGGCATGACGCGTAGTCAGGGACATGTCTTCACCATTACATCGGGGCAGGCACAGTTCTCAAACCAAGTGGTGGAAGGTACTTTCTTAGTAGCTGATAGACATGCTAGAGTTCTTTTTGGCTCAGGGTCTACTCATTCATTTATATCATATGCATTTGCATCATGCCTCGACTTGCACACACATGAGTTAGCATCTAGATTAGATGTATTGACACCAACAGGAGAAACAATGGAGGCTACAAAGTACCTCGAGAAGGTACTAGTGGAGATATCAGACATTAGGATAATCTGTTAACCTCATCCTTTTAGATATAGTGGATTATGATATCATCTTGGGGATGGACCGGTTAATGACATTTGGGTTATGATAGATTGTCGTAAGAAGTAGATCAGATGTTGTGTACCAGATCGACCCATGGTCATAATTTAGGGCAGGAGGAGTGTTACCGACCCTTGTGTTATCTCAGCCATGAGAGCAGCTTAATGTTACGCTCAAGGTTGTCGAGTGTTTTTGGCATGCGTCACGATGACTGACAGTGAGCAGCCATGGATTGAGGAGATAGAGGTGGTGTGAGATTTCATCGATGTATTTCCAGACGAGTTGCCAGGACTTCCCCGATGCAGGGAAATTGATTTTATCATAGATTTGATGTCGGGCACAACACCTATTTCTAAGGCGCCTTGTAGGATGGCCCATGCAGAGTTGAGAGAGCTCTAGGTATAGTTACAAGAGCTTCTAGATAAGGGTTTCATCAGGCCGAGTGGGTCTCCTTGGGGAGCACCAATCCTCTTTGTCAAGAAGAAGGATAGGTCTTTGAGGTTGCAATTGACTACCGGTTGCTGAATAGTGTTACTGTAAAGAATAAGTACCCCTTGCCTTGTATTGATGACTTGTTTGACGAATTGCAGTCGGCAAAGGTATTCTCTAAAATTGACTTGAGATCAGGCTACCACCAGTTGAGGATTAGAGAAGAGGATATTCCTAAGACTATGTTTAGGAGTCGGTATAGCCATTATGAGTTTATAGTAATGCCCTTTGGTTTGACGAATGCACCTGCAGTGTTCATGGACTTGATGAATAGAGTATTTTGGGCTTATTTAGACTGGTTTGTGATTGTCTTTGTGGATGATATTCTGATCTACTCTCCTAGTCATGAGATCCACCGGAAGCATTTTCGCATTGTGTTGGACACACTTCACCGTCATTGCTTGGATGCAAAGCTCAGTACGTGCGACTTCTAGTTAGGATAGGTGCAGTTTTTGGGACACGTATCCAAGGATGGTGTGGCCATGGACCCGACCAGGTGGAGACAGTTTTGCATTGGGAGAGGCCTACGACCATGACAGAGATTCGTAGTTTTCTCAGTTTGTCTTGTTACTACCAATGATTCATTGAGGGGTTCTCGAGGATCGCCTTGCCTTTGACCACCTTGGCTAGGAAGGATACCAGGTTTGTTTGGACTAATGCTTGTGAGGAGAGCTTTTAGGAGCTCAAGAGGAGGTTGATTACCGTGCCAGTACTAGCCTTACCTTCAGGGTCAAGTGGCTATGTGGTGTTCTGTAACGCATCAGGCAAAGGTTTAGGAGCAATGTTAATGCAACATGAGAGGGTTATTGCCTATGTGTCGAGACAGTTGAAGATGCATGAGGTGAACTACCCAACTCATAATTTAGAGTTGGTAGCAGTGGTGTTAGCATTGAAGTCCTGGAGACACTATTTATATGGCGAGAAATTTGAGGTGTACACTGACCACAAAAGCCTCAAGTATTTCTTTACATAGAGCGATCTGAGCATGAGGCGGCAGAGATGGATAAAGTACCTCAAGGACTTCGACTTTACCATACAATACCACCTGGGGAAAGCCAGCGTTGTAGCTGATGCCTTAACAGAAATTCAAGGGTGATGATCCCTAACCTCTCAACTCATTCTAGGTTCCTTAACAGGATTCTTCAGGCACAGATTAGTGATGTTGCGATACAAGACATGGTCGATAAGGCTGATTTTTCCAGAGGGCCAAATAGGGGTGTCAAATATAGCTACAAATTAGTGGTGCCTGCAGATGATCAGTTGAGGCATGACTTGCTCTAGGAGGTGCACTACTCCCCATATTATATTCATCCCAGAGGTACAAAGATGTATTAGGACCTTAGACAACACTTTTGGTGGAATGGGATGAAGAGGGATATTGGTGAGTGCGTGGTAAGATGTTTGACCTGTCAGCTGATCAAGGTGGAGCATCAACGACCAGCAGGGTTATTGCAAACATTAGACATTCTAGAGTGGAAGTGGGACCACCTCACTATGGATTTTATAGTGGGCTTGCCGAGGACTGTTAGTGGACATGACATGATATGGGTTGTAGTTGATAGACTAACGAAGTCTGCCCATTTCCTCCCCATCAGACATACGCAGACTATGGACAGCTTGGCTAAGCTATATGTCAGGGAGATCGTGAGCTTGCATGGAGTACCATTGACGATTATTTCAGATCGAGACACACGGTTCACCTCGAAGTATTGGCAGAGTGTACAGGAGGCTCTTGGGTCAATGTTGAGATTTAGTACAGCCTTCCACCCCCAGACAGATGCCCTGTCTGAGAGAACCATTCAGACCATTGAGGACATGTTGAGGGCATGTGACATGGATTGGAAGGGTAGCTGGGATGAGCACTTACCACTAGTGGAGTTTGCGTATAATAATAGCTACCACACAAGTATTGGCATGGCACCTTATGAGGCACTTTATGGCAGACCATGTCGGTCTCCTTTGTGCTGGAATGACGTGGGAGAAAGATGGTTTGTGAGGTTAGAGTTGACTGAGTAGTGTGCGGAGAAAGTCCAACTCATTCGTAGATGATTACTTGCAGTTCATAGTAGCCAGAAGAACTATGCTGATAAGAGACAGAAGGAGTTGGAATTCGAGGTGGGAGAGCATGTTTTTTTTAGAGTTTCACCTATGAAGGGAGTGATGAGATTTGGTGTCAGCGAGAAACTTAGTCCTAGATATATTGGTCCTTTTAAAATCCTACGCAGAGTTGGACCAGTAGCTTATCAGTTAGCCTTATCCCCATAGTTGGCTAAAGTACATGATGTCTTTCATATTTCCATGCTGAGAAAGTATGTGTCGGATCCATCCCACGTACTCAAACAGATTCCCAGAGAGATATAACCTGACATGACATTTGAAGAGTGCCCTATACGGATCTTGGATAGCAAGACCCACAAGTTGAAGAATAAGACCATTCCCTTGGTCAAAGTTCTTTTACAGCATCACTTGGTGCAAGAGACTACATGGGAGATGGAGGGCAAGATAAGGCATAAATACCTAGAGCTCTTTCCTTAGAGGTATGCACATATTTAAATTTCGAGGACAAAATTTTTATAAGGGGGAGAGGATGTAATAACCAAAATAAATAATAATAAGAGGATAAAATGGTAAATACATGTGGGCCTACAAGGTGTGGGACCCACGATGAGGCTATAAAAACCTGCCCTATCTTTTTTGTACGGCCAAAATATTTCTCTCAGTTTCCATGTTGACAATGCCGGCAACGGCGTGAAACTCCCCTCTCAAGAACACACGGTGAAGGGAAGACCAGTTCTAGCCAATCTGATTATGATAGGCTACCCTCTACAACTCTTTTCTTTTCTTAAAGTTTCCATCATTTTAACACTGGAAAACGATGTGAATTGCCGTTTTTCGGTGAAATAGTAGGTGTTATTATTCCTTTTAAAGTAAACCAATGAAACGGTATCAAATCATGATATGAACCGTTCATCTTGTGCATGGTAACATGAAGAACTAACCCAAGAATTTTCATGGTGATCAGGAGACTAGGGATGCAGAAAACTCAAAAAATCATAAGAGGAAAACCTATAGGAAAGTGATAAAAATCATGTAAAAACATAGGATAATGATAAAAAAAAAGGTTGAAAAGGTGCTTAAAAATGTGATCTAAGGGGAAAACTGAGAGAAATGGTGCAAAAATTGCACCATTTGGACACCTACGCGTTGCCGACAGTGGCCAGCCAGCGATCATCCCAGGTGACGGTACCCAGCGGCGACTATTAGTTGGTGCATGTGGGTGGCGTTCAAGTTGCAAATGCATGTGGGCCATGCATAATGCACGGCAGCATGTACGTACGGCGACATGCATCGCAATCAGCTCGTGCCACGCTAACACAACGGGCGTAGTGACACTCGTCACAACCAGCGTGTGCCACGCAAACATGACATGCGCAGTGACACGCGTCGCAACCAGCACATGCCACACATGCACCACATAGACGCCATGCACATGCAGTGCCACGCGTGCGCACATGGCAATGCAAGCACGTAATGCGTGCACAGCTGCACATGCACGCAAGCAGGCAGTGTAAGCACGTTCAACACACACATGTGCGGGCCAATGTCTGATGCGTGCACGTACATGCGCAAGAGGCACGTGCGGCATGAGTTTTTTTCTGGATTTTGGGGTTCTCTAACCCATCCATTTACAAAATTTTGATTTTTAAGAGCTACAGAGGTCCAAAACACGATCCGAAAGAGGCATTGCTATCGTATCGATGATGCAGACCTAGATTTTACTTGAAAATCTAGATCTAAATTTTTTTTTAGGATTAAACCACTGAATATCATGAGATAATCTAAATCAGGCTAATCAATGGATGATCAGGCCTTAGATCTTAATGGTATACATCAAATGTGAGATGATCTAGGGGATTAGAAGGATAGACATCATTGAATTGTCAAATGATAGAGGATTTATAATGTGACAGGTACGTCAGAGCCCGTGACTTGATACTTTCACGTGATTGATTAGAGCACCGCGCTTATCGAGGTAAGTGATTTCATTCAATTACTTTGTGATTTCAGTAACCATGACTGGATCTCTAAAGTTTTTGAGGCATGTTATGTCTTCTCATGGCACATAAATAGATCCCTACTTTCGTGTTGCAACATGACATTTCATTTTGTTAATAACTATGTTTGCATGTGATGCACTATCTTATCATGGGCTTTGATCGTATTTATTGGGATTATTTATAGAGTCTTTACATGATTTATATCTTGTGATTGATTTATGATGGGTGCTTTGGGTGCTTCCATCCGGTGGGTACTATGCTAGGAGGGTTGTAGGGTTGGCCACCCACCCTCTAACTTTGTGAGGATGATGATTAGATACCACCCTTGAGTGATAAAGGGCTAGGTACATAGGTAGTAGTATCATGGGTAGTCCCCCCTACGAGTCCGTTCCTTCCCAAGGGGATGGAGAAAGTCTATCGTTTGGGTGTCAACGGGGAGCGGCAATGGTTCAGCTTCTGATGGGGTTGCCACTGCAATATAGTAGCCCATATAGCTATTTTGCATGTTCATATGGATTTATATGTGGGGTGAACCAGGGCAAGCCGGGCCTAAGCTGTGAGGGACTCCGAGGGCTGATGCAGCTGCATGGGAGGGATCCAGAGTTAATATGTGTACACATCACCGGTGATTGAGTATCTTGGGACAATTTTTGTATTGTTTTGATAAAGGGTCTTATTTATCATGATTGCATGCATACTATCCTTTGGACATAGACTCGTATTGTTTTGATGTACGTACCTTTGTATTTTGATCATGCCTTGCATGCCATCCTGATTTAACTTGATACCTATTTTGTGAAGGTTTATAATTATGAGTGTTTGATTATTTGACATGTCTTATATATGTTTCCTTCATGAGAATCATATTGTAAATTTTGTTAAACTTTATTTGAGTGTAATCACCTACACAAGCATAGCTTGCTGAGGCATTGATTTGTTTTGCAATGCGTCAGATATGGAGCACGATAGTCGAAAAGGAAACTAGGAGTAGCATCGATTTGAGAGGAGATTTCTAAAGACTATCACTTTACCTATTTGGAGATAGATTAGTGTATGTCTCTTGGACTAGACTTTTGAAATTTTACTTAGATGTTGATATATTTGTATAGATTGGACCCATATTATGGTATGGAGAATTCTTAAATCTTAAATGTAAATATTGTGGTGATCATGGATGGAAACTGGTGACTTTTGACTTGATTTATTATTATCTTTAATTAGCCTGTGTATTTCTTGTGGTTTTAAATCGAGCATGCTTAGTGTATCAAAGTTTTTAATGTTATTTATGATTACAATTTTTGAATGTGGTTGACCCCATGGCTTTCTCTTTCAGTCAATTCTTTTAAAGCTGCACTAAAAATTTTATACTTTAAAATTTTATTTTCAAGGATCCTGTTTATTTTTCTTAAAACATATTATTATTTTTATTATTATTGGAAAAGGGTTTGAAAAAAAACTGGGGTGTCATAGCTAATTCATGTGAAGAGGTCAATCCCGCAAGGAATGAAATGGATGTGATATTTGTCATCCTTGCTTAAATTATCAAACCTAGCCAAATTAAGGATATCTTATTCCTAAATAACAAATGGAAGTTTAACACATGAAAGATGGAATTATGCTAAAACTAAAGCATGCTAAACTTAAAAAATTTCCTAAAATATAAAAATAAAAAATTCCTAATTGAAAACTTTCTAAATTTATAACATTCCTAATTGGAAATATTTCTAAAAATGAAATTGAGTAACTTTCCCTAATCAAGCTTTCTAAATATGAAATTTCAAAAATATTGTAAGGAAAAAAATCAATTACTTTCCTAAACTAAAATTAGAAACTAACTAAGATGCAAACTAGTAAACAATGGAATCTAACTAAACTACAACTAAATAATAAAAAAAAACTAAAGGAAAACAATCACTAATCAAGCAATCAAAGGAGAACTACCCAAGTATCATGTGTATGACCATGTAATGGTACGCATGATTCATTGGGTAGGAATGGGTTTGCTTAACTAATTTAAAAATCTAGAACATGCAATCTAACTTAAGCATTAAATAAGCATTCTAATACTCTAATTGGGTTCTTGAAAAATCAACAAACATGAGGTATAGAGTGTTGGAAATTAAACATAAACAATTTGTCCAAAAAATTCTAGTAGCATGCTATTTTGATGATTCAGTTGATGAGACATGGAAAACATCTAATTAAGCACTTTTTAATGCAATCAAACACCCAATAATTAAGATCATTAACTGCTGGGAACAAGTATGAACCAGAAATTCCAAATCACTTTCATTGAATCAAAGCAACATCCATCAACATAGTAAGCACATACATGCAATCCAAATCTAAACCTTCTTCAACATTCCAACATCAATCCTAACTAAGTATGCATTGAAGCCATTGGAAAATCCACTAGAAAGTGAAGGTAAAGCTTGAGGAACACTAAGGAAAGCAAGAAGGAAATCAATGGAATCAAAGGGAGACTTAATGGTAATGAAAAGCAAAGAAAAGAATAGATTCAAGGTAACTTTCCCTTGGCTGTCACATCAAGGGGAAAATAACCTTGGATCTAAGCAAGAAGATGCAAAAAAATGGCAAGGCAAGACAACACTTCCTAAGCATGAAACTAAAAAGGATTCAAAAGCAATGAAGTTTAAAAGATTGGCAACTAACCTTTAATGGAGAACTAGAGGACAAGAGCTTTGAATCATGCATGGAATACTAGGAAAATGAGCATCCACCTAAAGAGAAAATGTGGAATGATAGAAGGTAAGGGAAGAGGTGAAGAAAAAGGATGCCTTGTCTCTTTGGAGTAGGCATTCTTTTCTTCCTCCAAAAGTCATTTGTTTACTTTTCTTCCTATGGCTCATTTATACTTTATTTCCTAAGTTTTCTAGGGTGACTAAGAGTAAAGTAGGGTGGGGATGAAATAGGAAGAGGATTGGATGGCTAGGATTAGATATGGAAGCTACATAGGAATTTTATCAAAGAGGAAAGAAAGTGGAGTATTTCAGTAAGAGTTAAGGTGGAGACACCACTTTTTAGGAGGGGGAATCTCCCCCTTGTAAAAATCATGGAACCCCTATTTAAAATAGCAATTTGATTAGAGAGATGAGTAAGAGAGAGAGGGAGAGGGTGAGGGGGAGGGGGAGAGTAAAAGAAATGGTGATTGGTTGGGCTAGAGAGAAATAAGGAGGGTGATGGAGTGGATGAGACAAGGAGGGGAGGAAAGCTCCTAATTTGAAGGCATTTCACATGAAACTCCCTTCCTTGAATGTGTTTCACATAGAATTCTATGGAAATGGTAATCGAGGATTATAGTGATGAATAGGGAAAAAAAAAAGGGAGGTGAAGTGGAAAGAGATGATTGGCTATGTAGTTTCCTAGGAAGTGGGGATTGGTTGGAGGGTTGGAATAGAAGTTTAGGAAGGTGAGAGACTCTTAGAAAGATAGGACTGTTGAATGGAAAGTGAAATTCGTAGGGCTTCTTAGTGGTTGACGTGGAAATTGAGAAATAAAAATGAAAAAATCATGAAAAAACAATAAAAATGAAAAGGTATCTTCCTATTGGACCACATACTCCTTGTCTTAGTGGATTTTCCATTACTTATCTTCAAAATATCCCCATAAATCCCAAGGATAATTCTTTAGATTTTCTTCCAATCACAACCTTTCATGTAGCTTGGCTCATGTGGCTTGATGGCTAACTTTGAGAGTTCCATTGGCTTGGCTTCATGACTGCCTTAGATGGCTCTCTTGGATTAGCTTGATGGCTCAAATTCTTAGCTTTGGTCGCTGGCTAGGATCCTTAGCTTGTCACCTTGTTCATGGCTTGAATATGGCTAAGTGGTTTTGGTAGTGGAGTTTGAATGGATTGTTCATGGGCCCACTTTGGCCACCTTTAGCTCCTTCCATTCCATCTTCAAGTAATCTTAAGATGATCTAGACCCTTGATCTCTTGATTTTGATCATCAATTTTCATCTCAATTGATCTTGGCCATCGGATCATCATCTCGCTTCCTACAAATAGTAAAAAAATTTAATTAAATTCTAAAAAATATGATTAATCACATACTTACCTTGATTAGCCTTTTAACCTACAAAATATCAAATTTTTGGTTGTTTAAGTAAAAAATGTATGTGTTACAAATTTTTCCAAAAATGTTATTTTAACGCTATAACTTATAACACATAATTAACTAATTGGGTAATTTTTGTGCAAAATTAAACACTTATCAGTGAGGTAGCTAAGTGGGAAAGAAATTAGAAAATGGACTAAAGTGGTGAACCTAAGGAATAGAAAAGGTGGAGAGGTTCCACTTTTAAGGGGATTGTGTGGAACTCCTGCTCCTTCTAAGTATTTCATGTGGAGTAGTGGGAAGAGGGAGGAAAGAGATAGAAAAAGAAAGTTTAAAAGATTAAAGGCTCTTCCCTCATTGGTCCACCATGCATTCGTATCTTATCATAGGATAATCTAGCATTTTGCTAGTCCCTAACAAAACATGTGAAAAATCATTTTTTAAAACCTAATACAAGGTGCCACTTTCGTAGGTACTCATGATTGCATTTGGCACATGCAACAAGCCCTTGAACCCCGAGGTTACCCTAGTGGATGAGTTACACCTTGTGAGGGTTTGCAATGAATATACTCGCAAAATTCAATAAGGTTGAGTCCCCTATTTTATCTCAGAGAATCCCCATTCATTAACATTCTACTAGTTTTTCACAACTTAGTAGAGAGGATTGACCATTTTACACATCATACACATATGAAAGACATTTTATTTGAGTTATTTCTCGAAGTGCATGTGTGTGTGTACAACCACATAGATCTTGACTTCTAACCAGATATGCTTAAATTCCATTGGAAATATGTCTTGACCTCAAATCCTCACAAGTATACTCTCATATAAGGGTTTAAACATATTTCTCTCATTATGTGATCAAATCCAACAAGCTAGTGGTTCACATAAATCTTTTAAATGATTATGAGACAAAGGAAAGTGATCCCTAAGAGTGGATGTTACCACCAAGAATATTAAGGGTCTTTTACCTTAGTTCCTTCTTTTTATCTCCTCTTTAAGGCTATGTTCAACCTAAGATCAATAAGTCTTTAACTAGGATGAAACGTAGGTTAAGACAGGTTCTGAAAAGAAATGTATAAGGATTTCAAGGTCCAAAACTGAGTAGAGGTCTTCAATGAATATCTGTTAGGACAACTTTTCTTCTAGGTTGTACTTGAAGTGAATATCTCTTTCATAATTTTGTCTTTCTCTTTCAATATATATATATATATATACATATTACTTTTTTCTTTTCACTTTTCTTTTTCTTTGGCTTATTTGGAAGAAAGATAGCTAATTTTCACACTTATTTGAGTTTTTGACCTTTTTCTGCTAGCACTACTCATTTTGACAATGGGTAATGGATATTTATTTCATTGGCTTGCTCTGAGTTAAGTTAAATGGGATTACTAAAGAAAAGGCTTAATAATAGGCTCAAAGGGGTTAACTAGTGGTATGATAAATTGGGTATGCTTTATATCTCTAGGCTGAGCAAGGATGGCCTATATCATTACCTAGGTTTCCTAAAGACTATCATATTTAATAAATTTTCTTGAAATAAAGCTATTACACCTATTTATTCTTTACGTTTAACCAAAACAAGGATAACAGGATCATACTAATTTAAATCTATTGAAGAAGTTGTGGAATTACTTATAACTCTCTTAAAGAAGATAGTCTCAAAATCTCACTAGATTATAGATCTCCACTACTTTTCCTCTAGGTCTCTAAGCCATATCTCTCTATTAGTCTTGACTATGTACTCTATGTAAATGGTTAAGAGATGAAAATAGTGGAATTACTAAATTCTAAACATCCAATTCTCATCATAGTAAGGGAACTCTTCCTTAATTTTATTTTTTTCACATTAAGAAAATTCAAAATCTCTTTGTGTATCCACACCCCCCAACCTAAATGAAACATTTTCCTCAATGTTGGAAACCATAGGATCTATATGACAATGGAAGGTTGTATAAGATGGAGATTTGAAAAACATCTAGGGTGCCTCTGAGGAAGCTCTAAGTTTTACATCTGCAGCCAGAAATGGCCTAACCTAATTGTGACTACTCGAGTTTTTGTAACACATTTTGTAATACATTTTTGAAAGGCAGGGCCCTTAGTAGTAAAAAAATTTCACAAAACAAAGCAACAGAAATTCTTTTCTTTAGAACTTGTTTTGAAAAACTTAAGTCATCACTTCATACATAATATAAGTAGAATTTTTATACAAGATAAAATTCCTTTGAAGGAATATACTTTTATTAAATTCCGAAATCCATCCAGTGGTTCACAATAGAGCCTAATTCCATTACAATACTATCCAAATTACATAATCCAAAACTCAAAGCTCATCATACAATGAAACTCTTATTGCAATACAATACTCTCAAACAAAACAAAATACATGTCTTCAAGGGGTATACCCTGATGATTATTTTCCCAAGTCTTCTTCAGTCTTGAGCTCCTAACTCTCCTTCTCTATATCTAAGATATTGTAAACAGTCAACCATTTACAATATCTCAGCAAGCTATGCTTGATAGGGGATTCAAGAAGCATAATAATTTGACTGTATAATTCTAATACTTCATAATCCCATTATTCATAAACATACTCACATATCAATCTCTTTACTTTATCATATATGTACATCCTTATACACACATACTGTATATAAATAAATCCATCAAATTTATGAAAGTAGTCAAATAACATTCCCAACTAAGCTGATCAATTCTTTCCACTATGAGAAATCAGTATTTCAGCTAATCCTATACTAAGAATTTTCCTTCTTGGGAAATACTGGTGATATACAATTACTTGGCATTTCATCATGCTAAAACATAAGGCATTTCACTATGCCTATCCCATATGTATCCTAGTGCAAAATAATCAAAGGACTACCATGCTGCAGTTTGATCCGCACTAGTGCACTTGGATAACTGCCATATTTACCACTGATACCATGGTAGAAAATATTGTGTCACTGCCCATATGGGGAGACAGGACTTTCATAGTTGTGGCCTTCCCATAATTTCCCCACCCAACTTTTAGCCTCTCATAGGGCAAGGTATCATCATATCGTCAAATTTTGGGAAGCAAGTGGCCAAACCCTCATAACTCCCCTAGCATAGTATCCCCAGGCTTATGCCTATTTAAAACAAAACCACAAGCCTCCATGCTTGTATGTAAAATAGGTTTCATATGTATCAGGCAATTTATCTATTTGTCTGATCCCCAGGCTTATAGCTTCATATGTATCAGACAATTCTTCTAGTTCCATACTCACTTAGAGTTGATTCCTCAATTCTAACATAACCATTTTATATGTGTTTGGTTGGATCATAAGGGTTTTAGGGGATTTAATACAAGTATTAACATTACACTTGTCAACATTTTTAGACATAAGATCATGTATTCAACATGTACATCCCATGTACACACATTCATAAAATCCTCCTACCTTCAAGTAGTGATCCATCTCTTCAGATCTTCCATGATCCTGACTGATGTATGTAATCTGTAAATCCATACATACTATCAATATTTATACAACTGAAGGCAAAGTCAATTAGACTTAGAAAGCTACTATAAGATGCCTCATTGTCTCCTATCTCATGTCGCTTATTGTTGTATTGATAGTTTCTTTGATTTCCTTTGACTTTCTCTTAATAACCTTTTTCATCATTGTTCGGCCTCTACCCTTTCCCTTATGAGTGTTGATGAGGTTGGTCTATTGTTCATATTCTTCATGTTGTTCACATTCTATCTTTATTGCAAACAAGAACATAATGAAATTAGAATAATGAAATGAAATAGTCAATGTAATACATTTAAAGACCACTAAAGTAGAACAAAATATAAGAAACATGCTTTTTTTAGTACAATGGTAGCATTAGCATATGAATTTATAGTGGTGTTTAAATGAAAACCATGGCATAGACACCGACTATTCATTTTGATTTTCTAAATTAATAAAAATAGAGCATACATATTTAAAGAAATTACCTATGTTTTTTTATGTAAACATTATAGGAATATAATCCAAAATCATGCAATAGAATGTAAAACTATTGACTTTATCTCTTCCACAGAAATGAATCAAAATCAAGCTCCAGATGATCAATAACAAGGATGTGTTCCTATATCCTAAAACCTTAAAGAAAAATCATGAGCATGATTAAAATAATCCATAAACAAACAAGTATAAGGAAGTATTAACATGCTCCTTTCTAATTCATAGCCACATGCAACTTTAAGAAACGTCACATTCAATTGAAAGATATCTACTTCATATCAAACACTAATCTCAATTGAAAAGTAGAATTTCAAGAAATCTCATATTCAATTCATAATATTCTACACAGTAAAACTAATCATTTGGATTAAGGGTAATTAGATATGTACACTACTAATTTATGGCATCACACTTTAAGATGGAAATTTCATTCAACAAGGAAATTCCATGAATCTAACATCTGTCTCTAAAAAATATGATAACACTAAATCACATGCACTTAACTACTTTACCAAAGCATAGGAAGAAGAATAAAAAAGGCATCCATTAGACTATTAACAAATAAATCAAAAGATAGAACACAACTAATCATCAATGTTTGAAATAAAGGAAAATAAGAGTAACCTATTTGTAACAATAGTTCCAATAAGGGCATGAATTAGTATGTTAAAAAAGCTAGATGATAGCATCCACTCCAAAAATTTGTTGATTGTTTGCTGCTTAAATATCCATAAAAAAATATATGCTAAAATGCAATTTACCCCTAGGAAAAGAAGAATAAGTGTTAACCCACTAAAATGGCTACATTATACTTTCTCTAACTTTTGAAATCAAAATTTTCACTAAGAAGAAACTATACTGAATAGAATTGATAAGATTCACAATCAATAAATAAAATCCTGCATACAAATTGATTCTACGTCAAGGCTATTTAGAAGAGTATATTGCCCAAACCAAAGTCAAATTGTATTCATCATCCATACTCTTGGTGATTAGAAAGCTCACAATGTTAATTTAGGAGAATCTAGAATAAGAAATTCTCATATACCAATTGCTTAACCTCAAATAATTCCACTTAGGTGTCAACACCAAATAAGAGAATATAATTAGAATGGAAACTACAAAAATAAGCACAAATCACCTACACTAAACAAAAGAAATACTTAATGAAACCAAGAATCAGATCTCCCACTCATACCATTACAACACACACAGAAATAAATTATTCACAATAATTCTAGGATGATAAAATTTGGAGCTAAAACATCAGAACAGACCAAGACCAACTTGGATAGAAAGAGGCGGGAAGGTCACTGGCTGACAGTAACCAGAGAGAGAGAGAGAGAGAGAGAGAGGGTGGAGGGTCGCACATAGCCATCGGCAATTGACTAGGGCAAAGAGAGGGGGAGAGGGTTAGGGATGCACACAGGCCCGACCAACAATCAGGGAGGATGGAGAGAGAGGGATAGAGGGAGAGGGTTGAGAACATGTTTAGGGGCTGCTAATGACCAAGGAGAAGAGAGAGAGAGAGAGACAGAGAGAGAAAGAGAGGCAGGGAGACACATAGGGCCAGGTGCTAAGAAGGAGCGTGCAGAGAGGGAGAGAAAGAGAGAGGTGGAGATTTGCATGTCGTTGATGAACATGTATGAGCTTTCGAATGGACACGACATTGACATAGAAACAACAAATGTAGATGACAAAGATGGAAGGGAAAATGGTAGGATGTATGTAACTTGATGTATTTATAGCTGAATTTTTAAAATCAGAAGAAAAAAAAAAAAGACTTTAAAATGATTTTTATAAGTCATTTTCTACTTTTTTGACTTCCAAATTTTTTTTTAAAGTCCAAAAAGATGACTAAAATATCATTTCTAAAGCTGGAAAAAATGACTTTAAAAACATTTTTAAAGTCATATTTTTTGTTTTTTTACTTTAAAATATTTTTAAATTTGGCAAAAAATAAATTTAAATATCATTTTAAAGTTAAAAATAAATGACTACAACTATTTTTAAGTCATTTTTTACTTTAAAATCAATTTTATATAAAAAATATTAAATCTCTTACTACAATGACACTAATTTTCCATACAATTCATCTTTGATTCATGCATTCTATGCATACAAATATATATAAACAATGCTACAGCGAAGGATTTTTATGACTATTAAAAACTTATATATAAGGAAGTTATAAAACCATCTTATACTTAGATGTCTTGTAAAACTTAGATCAAAATAAGACAATTTCACAATCGCTTATATTTTTTTCAATAATGTAAGATGGTTTACCATAAACCATCCTTTTTTTAATATATATATATATATATGAATTTTTCTTAAAAATCATCCTATTTCATTTAAATATAAGACTATTTCTTAAAAACCATCCTATTTTAGTTGAACAATATAAGATTGTTCATTTTATATTGTCTTATTTTGTACATAGTAAAGGACAATTTTGTACAACTGTCTTCTTCTGTTGGTTTGTATTTTTACATTCTTCCTACAATTTTATGTAGTTCAAAATCATTCAACATTCACCTTCAATAGTCAAAATAATTCAAAGTCACTTCAACTGCATGGCGGTTATAGTCTTTTCACAATCTTTAAACACAATTCAACTTTTACGTTCAAGCATATCCATCCTTGTACCAATCCCTCTTGGAAACCTATAGTAGTAAGACAACCTTTCTTTTCTTTTCTGTTTATTCTTAGAATCCCCTATATGCAAAAAACATGAAAAATCCAACATCCACATTTCACATTCAACACTTTCATTATAACATGCATTCAATTTCAGCATTCCTCATTGTACTTCAAAATTTCAAACACATGATAAAAAAAGGGTGACAAGTACATACATTCACACTTCTCCGTACACACCCATATGTTTGGTTTGACACATCAACTTCTTCTCATTGAAATAAAGAAACCACAAATAGACTTCAATAAAATAAAAATTGGAAGATATCCATATAAATGAATTTTTGTTTTATATTTCATTGATAAAATATTTACATGGAAGATGATCAGTGATCTACAAATCAAAAGTCAAAACATACGTAGTCTATTCCATTCTTTTGTCATTGAGATCAAATTAGGCATAACTCTTGCATCCCAAATTAGCCTGTAAGATAGCATATATTAAATTATTTGTGACATTCAATCTTTGAGTCATTCAGAAATTGTAGAAAATTATAGGAACAATGAAATTAATTGTCTTACCTTTCTCAATTATGAGATAATAAATCTATCATGAATCAGAGTTCTCATGTATCTGAGAATATAGTATCTACACTCCCAATCAAATTATTGCTTAGGACATTGAACAACAAAGAAAACAGAAAGATTCAGATATCATATTCAATTGTAACTTTAGGTTATAAATTATATTAAAGAACTAATATACCTTACCTTGACCTTTTTCCAAGTGAATATGGGTGGGTGCTTAATATCTTTCATGTCAATCCATTTATAATCCACTTCAGATTTATAAGTCAAAACTATTAGATATTAGTAACATAATAGTTATCAACTATTCAACTATTATAATGGATGAAAGATTAAAGACTTACATATTGATGATTTCCATCAGGGGGCATGAATGTGCACTCCACAAGAATAAAAAAACATTGCATGTGCACCATGCACTTTCAAAGCTAATAATAAATACAATCATTCAATTGAAATTTACAAAAATTATATAGATGTGAATATGTGTAATAATATGATATAACTTAGCAATACATGTTAAAATTTAACCATTATTACAGGGAATCAGTAAGGCATGCCCCTTCTCACAATGCAAGAACCTAGGGGTAATGTCTTTTATTTGTTTCCCCATGGACCATTACTCCTTTGATCTAGAGACAACAGTAGGATCAAGGAATTTATAAATGATCTTGATCTGTAATATATGCATTACCGTGCAAAGACCTGTAGAAACAAAACTATTATTACTTATCACGTCTTATTAACAAGTAACGTCGAAGATTCTTAATAGCATAAATATTTGCATATGAGATATATATGATAATGTGCATGTATTTTAGTTGCTCCATATTACACACAACTGAGAGGTCCTCATTCATGACTAGTGCTTCAACTCCATCATCGGCAATCACACTAGGCTTTACTTGCATGGGTTGATTCACTTATCTTTGTCAATGGCTTTATACAGCCCCCTAAAAAATGGACACATGGAAGGTGGAACCTCCGAGTGTTTCCTACACTATGGATGTAAAGTTCATTAAAAACATTCAATTTTATCATGAAAATAGATATCAATACTAGTATTGAGTTAATTGTTATGGCAAAGTGTGCTGTCAAAGAGGAGGTCAGCCTCGATGCACCTTCTCCTGCTTGTAGTTAAGTTGAGGCCTTAAAAAATATTTTTGAAAATAGTGTTATGACACCATATACATATATATACCTTGGATAACATGGCTTTGATATATTTCTTCATCCAAGCCATGTGATATCTAATTGCATGTCACGCCCTGGGTTTTTATATGATGCAATTTTGATAAAATGGTGAGATCTCTTGTTTTATAAATATGAAATGCATGAAAATCTTTCTCATTTGGAAAACAACCTTTCATAAAAATCCCGAGTGTGAAAACACATTCTCCAATAATTTAGCCATGGCAAAGTTTTAAATCAATATTGTTCCCAAGAAAGTGTTAGTCACAGCCCCAGCTATTAGAGAGTAACTACAATCAAGTAACATTCAAAGATAAGATAGGGGTTTACTTACTTATACTTTGCCTGTGTCTCCTAGTACAAACGTCCCTTGCCCTTAAGTATTTACTTTGTATCTGAAAAATGTTGAGGATTGGGTGAGTATATAATATACTCAGTAGGAGCCTATCACTACTAGTTTTATAAATGCATGAGATGTTTCAAAATCATATGCTCATTCAAAATATGCATATGTTTGAATACTCGAGTTCAATATCAGTATAAGAATCCATAATCTACTGAAATACTCATGACTTAAAAGATCACATAATCCAAAAATTGAAAGTATCATATATATATATATATATATGATGACATCATGATATGCAATAAATGCTTCATGGAGTCCAACTCATGGATCTCTAGTATGGTATGGTCGACCAACCTCATATCATGCTATATGAAATGCACATAACTCATCAAACCATAGGGTCCACTATGCCCACAACCTCCTAGTCGCGTGGTCCCCGGGTACCTGAGGACACTCGGTCATAGCCTCCACGGGGCCTATGACACGTCGACCCAGTGCCGTGACACCAGTGGTAGCCCCCTGTACCACATGCAGTCGACGTAGGGACTTGCCTCTTTTTGGGCGTGGTACCCATCCACCTATTAGTGGTAGAGGCCGGGTGGCCAACCTGGACCCTCGGCATAGCACCCACGGGCTTACTTGCCCAAATCACATAAGATTAAAGAAGCCAAAACCTCTTGTTAAAACTTGTCCTCTTTGGGTCCCTCACAACTGCCTGGCCCTCGGCACTCCAGCGTCTTTTGGCAACCCTCAAGGACATGCAATCTTTGCAAGTACTTAAATCATGCAATGTATGCACTTGTTTGCAACACATATATGTGCATAATGTATATGCAATCATTTCAAAACATGGCTATGTACAAAGCATTTATCATGCATGCTAAATTAATTCATGCAAATCAAGTCATATATTTAAAACATATGTTCCCAAAATAATAATAGCTCTTTTAAAAGAATCTAATAGTGATAGAGCACCTACCTGGCTAGGTCGCGTTAACCCTTTTGTCCTCGTACGCTCATGAACATGGTTTGGGGACTCATGTTAGTTTAGCCTATCTTTTATGGGTTTAGAGCAGTTGGGTCTTATTACTTAGGAATTAGGGGTCCATCGCTATGCCTATGGGTGTCCTAAGGTCCTAATTGGGCCTTGGTATCCTCAGTTTTCCAAAGTTCTAGTGGCCACGCACCACCATCCTATTCTAAGGGTCATGCCCTCCTTTTATTGGGCCTTGATCATGGATTTTATAGTTTTTATGTGTCCGCGTCGTTGACACGGACACAACGCCTTTTACGGCGCCTCAATCGGAGCTCTAGATCTCAAGTTATAAGCATTTTAGTGTTGTATGTACACAAGTCCCTTAAGACTTAAAATACGGAATGCTAGGGCGCTGCGTGTCAGCGTCATGCGCCCGGCTTCCTTAACAACAAAAAAACAACGCCTTTGCTAGCGTGCTACACGTCTGTGGCATGTGCCTCAGCGGGCGCGTCTTCAGACGAGCGCAACTTCTCCGCCCATCCCTCTCTTTAGCGGGCGGGTCCTCGGACGCACCCGTTGGTTTTCTTCCAACGCGTTCGACGCATCACGTTCCGTCTGGAATGTCTGCGTCAACTGGGGGACCGGGGCGTCCTCAGGACACCCTGGTTCAACCCTGTCCAACCAGTGCGGCCCTGGGGACGTCCCAGGGTCCTTGGTGGCTCCCCTAGAGGCCTATTCTCCATGGTTTTTCATGCAAAAACCTAGGGAAACTAAGCCTAGGACTATGGGTGAGATGGGTTTGGGGAGTTTTTGAGCGTACCTACTTCGTGGCTGGTTTTCTCTCCACATTTTCCCCTCTTGGTCACTGCTCCACGATGGGTTTTCTCCAAGGTTTTGGGCTGCCATTAAAGGCACCCAAGAGCTCTATTTATAGGGCTTTTAAAGAGGGTTCTGGAGGGGTTTTAACTGCCTTTGAATGGCGGTGGAGAAACCTCCAGAATGGTGGTGGTTTCTTCTTGAAATACCGCCGTTCCAGAAACCTCTAGGAGGTTGAAGATGAAGGGTGCCCGTATCAAAATGGGCACCTGTGTTTTTCAGGTTAATTGTGAAATTTACAGTTTTGCCCCTGAACTTCAAAGGGCCATATCTTGCTCATTTTAACTCCGTTTTGGGTGATTTTGGTCTCGTTGGATTCCTTTTTCCGAGACGCATCTAATGGAACCACTTTTAGGACCAAATTCCTGGGTTTAGTCAAGGAGACTAGTGAAATGACCAAAATGCCCTTTTCTTTAAAAACTGCACTTTTCATTGCTAAACTTGGAATTTCAATATTACAAAAATTGGAGTCATTACATTCTTACCCCCTTAGGGGAATTTTGCACCCAAAATTCTACTATATACAGTCAAAAGATCTCGGGGTACTTTTCTCGCATTTCTGACTCCGGTTCCCAAGTTTCTTCTTCCATGTGCGCATTTCTCCACAAAACTTTGACTAAGGGTATGTCCTTGTTCTGCAGCTTCTTATTCTTATGATCCTGAATCTCAACTGGTCTTGTCTCTAGTCTGAGATCCTCCGTCAACTCTATGGGTACCTGGTCGATGACATGAGCGGGGTTAGGCACGTACCTCCTTAGCATAGATACATGGAATATGTTATGCACTTCGGATAGTTGAGGGGGTAGTGCGATCCTGTAGGCCACTTTTCCCACTTTCTCCAGGATTTCGAAAGGTCCTATGTAACGTGGACTAAGCTTGCCTTTGATACCGAACCTCATAACTCCTTTAGTGGGAGATATCTTCAGGAAAACGTGCTCTCCTATGTCGAATTCCAATGGTCTCCTCCTTCGATCAACATAGCTCTTTTGGCGGCTTTGAGATGTGAGGAGGCGGCTTCTTATGAGTCTGACCTTCTCGGCACATTGCTCTACCAGCTCGGACTGGAGCACCCTGGATTTTCCAACTTCATTCCAAGTGGTGGGTGATCGACAGGGTCTCCCATAGAGAGCCTCGTATGGAGCCATGCCAAAGCTTGACTGAAAGCTATTGTTGTACGTAAACTCGACAAGTGGTAGGTTTTCATCCCAACTCTACTTCCAATCAAGGGCACAAGTTCGCAACATATCTTCGACTATCTAGATTGTGCGCTCTGACTGTCCATCGGTCTGTGGATGGAAGGCTGTGCTATAGTTCAAGGAAGATCCTAAGGATTTTTGGACAGACTTCCAGAGTTGCGAAGTGAAGTGGTTATCCCTATCTGAAGTGATACTAAGGGGTATACCATGTCGACTTACTATCTCTTTGATGTATAGCTGAGATAGGCTGTCAGTGGATTGGGTATGACGTATAGGAAGGAAATGGGCTGTCTTAGTTAATCTATCAACAATTACCCAGATCATGTCATGACCCTTAGAGGTTTTGGGTAGCCCTACGATGAAGTCCATTATGATATGGTCCCATTTCCATTGGGTAACTCAAGGGGTTGTAACAATCCCGCAAGTCTTTGATGTTCAGCCTTTACTTGTTGACATGTTAAACACTTTGCCACAAATTCCCCTATGTCTCTTTTCATACCATCCCACCAATATTGTTTCTTTAAGTCTTGATACATCTTAGTCCCTCCAAGGTGTATTGTATACTTTGACTGATGAGCCTCTTTTAAGATTTCTTGTCTTAACTCTTCACTAGCCGGTACCACTAATCTTCCTTGCATGTAAATGCTACCATCTTCTCTTTTTGTAAATCCCGGTTTTCCTATGAAAGCTTGTATATCTGAGTCTCCTTTCTGTTCTTGTTTAACTTTTTCATTAACAGCCGATTTTATTATTAGACCTGCCATAATGATCTTGTGCTTACTTATGTCTGGTTTCCATGTGATTACTTCTTGTAGTAGCTTCCATCTCTTAATTAATAAACTTGCACACATCCCTTGGGTTTTTCTGCTTAATGCATCAGCTACCACATTAGCTTTTCCAGGGTGATAATGAATGGAGAAGTCATAGTCTTTTAAGTATTCCATCCATCTTCTTTGTCGCATGTTTAAGTCTTGTTGGGAAAGGATATATTTAAGACTCTTGTGATCTGTAAAAACTTCAAATTTTTCCCCATATAAATAATGTCTCCATATTCGCAAGGCAAAGACTATGGCTGCTAATTCCAAGTCATGGGTTGGGTAATTGACTTCATGCTTCTTGAGTTGTCGAGAAGCATAAGCAATTACCTTCCCATGTTGCATAAGTACGCAGCCTAGCCCTTGTTGCGAGGCATCGCTGTATATCTCAAATCCGCCACTTCCTGAAGGTAAGGTAAGGACAGGTGCGGTAGTCAACCTTGTTTTTAGTTCTTTGAAGCTTTCCTCACATTTATCAGTCCATTCAAATCTTGTGTCTTTCCTGGTTAGCTTAGTTAGAGGTAAAGCCATTTGTGAAAAACCTTCGATGAATCTCCTGTAATATCTGGCAAGTCCTAAGAAGCTTCTTATTTCTGTGACTGTCTTAGGTCTTTCCTAGTTCTGTACTGATTCGACCTTAGTAGGGTCAACTGCTATGCCATCTTGAGAAATTATGTGTCCTAAGAAATTAACCTTTTTCAGCCAAAACTCACACTTATTGAATTTTGCATATAGCTTGTGTGCTCGTAGGGTGCTTAGTGTTATCCTTGGATGTTCCATATGGTCTTCAAGAGTTTCAGAATATATTAAGATATCATCCACAAACACTATGATGAATTTATCTAAGTACTCCTTGAACACCCTATTCATGAGATCCATAAACGCAGCTGGAGCATTAGCCAAACCAAAGGACATCACTCTGAATTCATAATGGCCGTATCGAGTCCTGAAGGCTGTCTTGGGGATATCTTCTTCTCTAACTCGAAGTTGATGGTACCCTGATCATAGATCAATCTTAGAGAAGACTCTAGCTAACTGAAGTTGATCAAAAAGATCATCTATTCGGGGAAGAGGTTATTTATTTTTTATGGTGACCCTATTCAGCATCTGATAGTCTACGCACAATCTCATGGAGCCATCCTTTTTCTTAACAAAAAGGACTGGAGCTCCCCACAAAGACACACTAGGTCGTATGAACCCTTTGTCAAGTAGTTCCTGTAACTGGGTCTTCAGTTCTCTTAGTTCTACAGGAGCCATTCGGTAAGGAGCTTTGGAAATGGGGGAAGTACCGGGTATAAGGTCAATGATGAACTCAATTTCCCTTGGTGGAGGTAGACCTAGTAAGTCCTCAGGGAATACATCAGGGAATTCTCGAACAACCTCGACATCCTTTAGCTTTGGTTGGGGACTCTTGACAGATTCAATCTTGGCCAAGAAGAAGGGGCATCCTTGAGCAATGTGTTTAACTGCTTTCATGGCAGAAATAACACACGCTCCAGAATAATCCTTTCTTCCTTGGAGGATGAAAGTGTCTCTATTAGGTAGGGTAAAAGTGACACGCTTCTGATGACAATCAACAAAGGCTTGATGAAAGGCTAGCCAGTCCATACCTAGGATGATGTCGAAGTCATTCATATCTAAATGGATAAGGTTGGCATGTAACAATTGGTCCTTAATCAGAATGGGGACATCCTGGAGATAAGAATAAGTGGGGAGTGCCTGGCCTACAGGAGTCATGACTTCTAGAGTGAAGTCTAGGTCCTGTGTTATAATGTCCAAGGATGATGCAAATTCTCGAGATATGAAAGAATGAGTGGAGCTTGTATCAAATAGAACTTTAGCAGGTGTATCGTAGATATAAAGGATACCTTCAACGACTGCATTTCATGCTTGGGCTTGACTAGAAGTCCGGGCAAAGACACATCCTTGGCTTTTTGGAACTTGATCTTCTTTAAGCTCTTGCACTTTCCTTTTTGGACAATTTCTAGAAAAATGTCCTAATTCTCCACAACTATAGCAAATGATGTTGAAAGTGGGACATGGTTTGCCTAGATGATTTCTGTTACACCTAGGGCATGCCTTCCAGTCTGGTCTTCTTCCTTTGTTTTCAAACGGCTTCTTGAAAGGTGGCCTAGGTCCAGATGACTGAAAGGGACTCTTTCCTTTGTTCTTCATAGTGTTGATGTTCTTAGTTTCTCTTATTGCCTGGTTCCTTTGATAATCTTTTTCATATAGGGAGGCCATCTCTACTGCTTTGGCTACTGTGGAAGGTTGGAAACCTAGAACTCTGTTCCTGAGTCCTGTGTTGAGTCCATCTACAAATCTTTCGGCTGCATCTTCTTCATCAGCACATGCACAGGGTGCAAATCTTCAAAGGCTGATGAATCTACTTTCATACTGTTGGACGGTCATATTTCCTTGTTCTACGTCCATAAATTCCTTTTCCTTCTGTTTCCTTATATGTTTAGGATAATATTTGTCATTAAAGACCTTTTTAAACTCTTCCCATCCTATTGTTTCTTGCTGATCAAAATAAGTTCTTTCCGCTGTTTCCCACCAAAAGGTAGCCTCTCCCCTAAACACAAATGTGGCCATGGGTACTTTTCTTTCTTCCGCTATGTTCATGGCCTTAAATATCTTTTCAATATCAATTAACCATTTTTCAGCTGTAGATGCTTCATCTTCTCCTGTGAATGAGAGAGCTAGTTTCTGAAACCTTTCTAACTGAACCTCAGTCCTATCTATTGTTTTATCAGGGGAAGGATCTCGGGGGGTAGGAGTTTGGCTATGACTATTCATGTATTGTCCCATGTTCTGTAAGAACTGCTGAAATAACTCAGCCATCCCATTGCCCGACCTAGTGGAGTCCACTGGTGGGGCTTCAGGTCTTGGAGCATTGCTTCCCTTCTTCCTAGGCATCTGTAATCACAAGGCAATTCACCAAATCTTAGTTTGTGTTATCCTATTACCCCTTACTCTTTCATGGATGAAACTTGATTATAAGTTATTCTCCTCATAACTGGGCTGTGAGTAACGTTAAACCGTGCCTTGATACCAACTGTCACGCCCCGAGATTTTATATGATGCAATTTTGATAAAAAAGGCGAGATCTCTTGTTTTATAAATATGAAATGCATGAAAATCTTTCTCATTTGGAAAACAACCTTTCATAAAAATCCCGAGTGTGAAAACACATTCTCCAATAATTTAGCCATGGCAAAGTTTTAAATCAATATTGTTCCCAAGAAAGTGTTAGTCACAGCCCCAACTATTAGAGAGTAACTACAATCAAGTAACATTGAAAGATAAGATA
The DNA here is from genome assembly GCA_035236585.1 of Warburgia ugandensis. Classification (NCBI taxonomy): domain Eukaryota; kingdom Viridiplantae; phylum Streptophyta; class Magnoliopsida; order Canellales; family Canellaceae; genus Warburgia; species Warburgia ugandensis. Next base: position 48,273,276 of record CP141133.1, on the reverse strand, counting down.
GGGGTTTACTTACTTGTACTTTGCCTGTGTCTCTTAGTACAAACGTCCCTTGCCCTTAAGTATTTATTTTGTATCTGAAAAATGTTGAGGATTGGGTGAGTATATAATATACTCAGTAGGAGCCTATCACTACTAGTTTTATAAATGCATGAGATGTTTTAAAATCATATGCTCATTCAAAATATGCATATGTTTGAATACTCGAGTTCAATATCAGTATAAGAATCCATAATCTACTAAAATACTCATGACTTAAAAGATCACATAATCTAAAAATTGAAAGTATCATATATATATATATATATATCTATGATGACATCATGATATGCAATAGATGTTTCATGGAGTCCAACTCATGGATCTCTAGTATGGTATGGTCGACCAACCTCATATCATGCTATATGAAATGCACATAACTCATCAAACCATAGGGTCCACTATGCCCATGACCTCCTAGTCGTGTGGTCCCCGGGTACCTGAGGACACTCGGTCATAGCCTCCACGGGGCCTATGACACGTCGACCCAGTGCCGTGACACCAGTGGTAGACCCCTGTACCACATGCAGTCGACGTAAGGACTTGCCTCTTTTTGGGCGTGGTACCCATCCACCTATTAGTGGTAGAGGCCGGGTGGCCAACCCAGACCCCTCGGCATAGCACCCACGGGCTTACTTGCCCAAATCACATAAGATTAAAGAAGCCAAAACCTCTTGTTAAAACTTGTCCTCTTTGGGTCCCTCACAACTGCCTGGCCCTCGGCACTCCAGCGTCTTTTGGCAACCCTCAAGGACATGCAATCTTTGCAAGTACGTAAATCATGCAATGTATGCACTTGTTTGCAACACATATATGTGCATAATGTATATGCAATCATTTCAAAACATGGCTATGTACAAAGCATTTATCATGCATGCTAAATTAATTCATGCAAATCAAGTCATATATTTAAAGCATATGTTCCCAAAATAATAATAGCTCTTTTAAAAGAATCTAATAGTGATAGAGCACCTACCTGGCTAAGTCGCGTTAACCCTTTCGTCCTCGTACGCTCCTGAACATGGTTTGGGGACTCATGGTTAGTTTAGCCTATCTTTTATGGGTTTAGAGCAGTTGGGTCTTATTACTTAGGAATTAGGGGTCCATCCCTATACCTATGGGTGTCCTAAGGTCCTAATTGGGCCTTGGTATCCTCAGTTTGCCAAAGTTCTAGTGGCCACGCACCACCATCCTATTCTAAGGGTCATGCCCTCCTTTTATTGGGCCTTGATCATGGATTTTATAGTTTTGATGTGTCCGCGTCATTGACACAGACACAACGCCTTTTACGGCGCCTCAATCGGAGCTCTAGATCTCAAGTTATAAGCATTTTAGTGTTGTATGTACACAAGTCCCTTAAGCCTTAAAATACGGAATGCTAGGGCGCTGCGTGTCAGCGTCATGCGCCCGGCTTCCTTAACAACAAAAAAACAACGCCTTTGCTAATGCGCTACACATCTGTGGCATGCGCCTCAGCGGGCGCGTCTTCAGACGAGCGCGACTTCTCCGCCCATCCCTCTCTTTAGCGGGCACGTCCGAGGACGCGCCCGTTGGTTTTCTTCCAACGTGTTCGACGCATCACGTTCCGTCTGGAATGTCTGCATCAACTGGGGGACCGGGGCATCCTCAGGACACCCTGGTTCAACCCTGTCCAACCAGTGTGACCCTGGGGACGTCCCAGGGTCCTTGGTGGCTCCCCTAGAGGCCTATTCTCCATGGTTTTTCATGCAAAAACCTAGGGAAACTAAGCCTAGGACTATGGGTGAGATGGGTTTGGGGAGTTTTTGAGCGTACCTGCTTCGTGGCTGATTTTCTCTCCACATTTTCCCCTCTTGGTCACTGCTCCACGATGGGTTTTCTCCAAGGTTTTGGGCTGCCATTAGAGGCACCCAAGAGCTCTATTTATAGGGCTTTTAAAGAGGGTTCTGGAGGGGTTCTAACTGCCTTTGAATGGCGGTGGAGAAACCTCCAGAATGGCGGTGGTTTCTTCTTGAAACACCGCCGTTCCAGAAACCTCTAGGAGGTTGAAGATGAAGGGTACCCGTATCAAAACAGGCAACTGTGTTTTTCAGGTTAAGTCGTTTTTGAGAAATTTACAGTTTTGCCCCTAAACTTCAAAGGGCCATATCTTGCTCATTTTAACTTCGTTTTGGGTGATTTTTGTCTCGTTGGATTTCTTTTTCTGAGACGCATCTAATGGAACCACTTTTAGGAGCAAATTCCTGATTTTAGTTAAGGAAACTAGTGAAATGACCAAAATTCTCTTTACTTTAAAAACTGCACTTTTCATTGCTAAACTTGGGATTTCAATATTACAAAAATTGGAGTCATTACATTGCATCCTCAACTATATGAATTTCATTCAATGCCATGAGAAATGGTAAGGGGTATTCAGTTGTAGGCTGGAAGTGATACAATATGTTGAATGTGTAGTGCAGCAGCACAGAGGGAACCTCGTACAATGTAGCAACAACAACATTGCTCCAACATGCATTTGATCCACCTTTAAATTAGAAATACTAGATACATAAGAATGAATGAAGATTATCAAATAATTGGGCATTAAAAAAACAGACATACCATCATATACATACCTCCTTGATTGGTATATCTCCTTGGAGGGATTCCTCTTCCAAATCTTCCTCAATTGAAGCATTGCAGCTATTATGTGATGGGGCTTTAAGGAAAACATCTTGACTTGGAGCTTTGAAACTCCAAAATTCCCTATATAATTCCTATCTTACCTTCTCTTGCAACTTCATTTTTGGTTTCTCTTTCCATTCCTCCAAGTCCTTTACTAGAGTCCTCTTTGTTATAAGGAAGAATTTTGAAGGAACAACACCTAGGCCTTGGACCCTTACTCGACCAAGGTGCTCATCCTTATTGCCCATAGACCAATATAGGATGTACCCCTTTGCAGCAATGCTGCTTAAAGTCCCTTTAGTTGTGCTTTCTTAAGTTAACTCTCCTTGCACAATTTAGTTATCAGAACACAATCAATTCCATATATATAATTCAAGTGATAGAAAAGGTAGACATGTAGAACTAGTTATGATTCATGAAGCAAGTAAGGTAGCATTTGTGTCTATGAAGGTCTAGGCTTCATACTCCTCTAAATGCACCATTTTCTAGAGCATATCATGACTGATGAGCTCTACAATCTTTTATTGTCAAGTGAGACACTAAATCAAATGTAATGAAATAAAATGTTGGTATAATTAGACAGAAATGGACTATCACATATAGTTACTTGTTATTCTTCTAACAGGGCATAACCAATCCTGGATAGATGATGCTACATATGATTAGTTGCATGCACCATTTTCCCTTTCATATGCTTTATCTACACGTCAAAGGAACATAATTAAGCATGATCAACTTTTATAATTAAAGGAATCATACCTTGGGCTAGTTGTAACCTCAAAATCAGAAGACAAGTGGGTCTGTACAAATTCATTCCATTCATCTTGATCAATGATGCTAGAATACAATTCAAGGATGGTGTGGAGCCTCGACGAATCAATGGCATTGAAGTTCACTCTTCATTTTCTCCATTGTTCATTGCTCCTTATACCACATTATTCTTGCACTCATTAGTAAAATCAAAGACATACTATAAAGTAAAAACAAGCATGTTACTTTATTTGAAAACAAAAAAAAGATAAGGTACATAGTAAGTTAAATGTAGAAAGCATTTACATACCTTCACCATCTCCCATATTGCATCTTTGATTGATATGACACATGTCTCCAATCACTAATTGAGATTGGAACCATGCTTCATACAGTGCAATAAATGAAACTGATATAGGAATGTGCACAATCACCTATTGTTTGGCCTCAATAGTAAAGTATCTTTTATTCCCTTTGACTAAATTTTTCTTAATAATATGCTCCATTTTTGTTTGCCCTCTATCCTTTCTCATAAGAGGTGTACTCAAGCTGTATTGTTCTCCATGTTGTTCATCTTCTTCACATTCCATGTTTCTTACACAGGTGAAAACAATACATTTAAAACAAATGCATCACAAGGATAGATATCAAGAATTAAGAGGAATAACAGATAATATATAGCTTTTTAAAACATGTAATGGTGTATCTTCTAGTGGATAAGAGTAAATTCAAACAATCAAAATAACAATTGATTGTATTCGTTTATCTCAAATATCATCTTGCTCTCTAGATTAAAAAGTTTTTGATATCATTAATAATGCTGGCTCATAGAAACTTGGATAATATTGGATTTCATTCTAAGGAGATAAAAAAATGTATCCAACATATTATTATATTTCCTCTATTGGAAGTAAAATTGTCTAGAATCTTGCTGAAATGGTGTTTTTTCAAATCTACATATAGTTCCTATTGCTCTTCTGATTTTATGAATTATGTACCTTGAAAGAAAAATCTAGAATGCTAATCTATAGCCTAGAGTCAAAATTTACAATGGCAAATTGCTCTAAATAAACTACCTATTAAATGTAGGGTTAGTTGGGTTCATGATGACCAGAAATTTTGTCCACTATGTATGTAGCATTTTGACATTGAAATGCCTATGCTTAGTATGGAAAAACAAAAGTGAATGGAATGCTCCCTGTGAAAATCTAGCAAGGAGGTGCCTTATGTTGATGGCCTTTTGGCCTATGGCTGATTGGGGAATAAATGGGAAATTCTTGGGGTTTTGCAACTAATTAATAACTAAATCAGTGGGTTCAAGCTTCTGCAAAGGACTGTTTAGATTTGGTGGAGTTTTGTCCATGTGTTTGGGTGGACATGGTGGAACAACTTACAGGACTTTCCAATAAAGAAGGATCAATTTGTGGTACCAGTTCAAATATGCTTTGGGTTGCTAATTGAATGAAATTTCTCATGGTCAAAAAATGTTTAACCTCATTGAGATGTCTATCAAAAGGAACTTATTTAAAGTTAAACGGAACCCTTCCAAGAGTAAAACTCCCTTAGTCACCTTGTATCATGTTTTTGACCTAGTAATAACATCAAAGAATCTAGAATGAGAAAACAACATTTTTTGACCAACAACTCCATCCCATCACAAATGTAACTCATTTATGGTTTGAAAGATTTTGATTGGCTCTCAAGTAATTGAGATCTTGGCACCTTAGGCAGCTAATACTTGTGTTAAAGCTACTATTACCTTTTATTTGGGTAGTTGTCATCTGCATTCAAAAAGAAGTAACCTCTCTTTGTTTTAGTTTCAGTTCTTATCCCTATCTAAGAAATTATAATCGTCATGTTTTCATACATGTGGCTATGAGATAAAGAAATCTATTTACTACGAACATGGAAGAATGAGCATAATGCAAGTAGGCCATTAAAGGTGGGAAGCCAGTCCAATGTTTGCCCAATAGTAGTTAAGAATTTGAAAAATAATAGGTAGATGCTCATTGATGTATATGAAAAACATTTCAACTATTTTTTCATTTTCTTTCTTATCTATCTTTTAAAAAAATTCTTAGTTCCCCTTATAATGATATTTTCTATTATTGAAATCCTATGATATCAAGTTCAGCATTCTAATTTTTCTTTTTCTTGTATTTCAAGGGATTGCCTTAAGATTTTAACCTATTATCCTTCCAAATAATATGTGACTGACTGATTATAAGATAAAGTCATCCAATCTTGATCAGGAAAGAGAAGAAATATACCCAAAAATTAGGGTAATAGAGTAAGTGGGAGGTGTGAAACATTCCGAGCATTCTAATTCATTTTTTTCCCATTAAAATATTTTTCTCAACATTCCATATCAATCTAGTAAACAAACCCTGACAATACACATGAAATTTCTAAAACTACCATTTCAATCCAACAAATTAAAAATCATCAATGAAATTATATGCATAAAAGTGCATCCAAAGAAGAATATACAGATTTTATATATTTTTAGCACATTACACAAAGAAAAGGAAAAGTACCAAAAAAAACCCTAATTCATAGATTTTCAAGCAAGAAACAATAAGAAGCTCAAACAACACTTGTAACAATTTCCAAACTACATAATCAATCCCCTACAGATTTTTTAAGCTTTATGAAGTATTTGTGCTCTCTTAAGCATAGTCATCAAAGATATAAATGAAAATAAACACAAATTACAGAGGCAACTCCATTCGTATTATAGAAAATAAGCCCAAAACAACAAAGAGATAAATAAAACCAGTGTTTTGGAATAGTAGATTAAGAGAGAGAGATGGCAAACTTACAAGATAGAGATGGGTTTTTCGATGTTCCTGACTTCTTGTTCACCTAACCATAGATGATGCTATTAAGAGTTTTCCTACAAGTGCATAGTTAGTCAATTTTAGTATTGTAGGGTCAAATCCATAGGGAGGATTTAGTGTGAATTTAAAGACCAAATTATTCTACTATAATGACCATAAGGGTTTTACACTAGAAAGATTACAAGATGAAGTCACCTAGAAGTTGATTCAAGAGAATTAACTATGATTGAAAGTTAGAACTAGAGATCACCTAGAAGAGCATTAGGGTCCACCACTAGTTATTCCTCTTTATAACTCAAGAACTAGATCGAAACTACGATCATTTTCTTAGAAAGTGTTTTCTTTTAAAATTAAACTTTAAAATATTTGATCATTAGAAACTAGATAGATTATCAAATCCTAAGTATTCTATGCAAAACCTAGCTATATTGAATCAAGGATTAATTCAAAGAATTCATTATGAAAGGTAATAACATTGAATCAAAGAATTGCACTAAGGGCAATTCTATCTTTTCTAAATTGAGATAAATTTTAAATTAAAATGTCTAATATATTTAAGATATTTTGAAATTAATAAATGGTGTTCCCTAATGTTAGATAGGATCACTCTAATCCTAAGCAAAAATAAACTAGACTAACATAATTTCTAATTTAACATAAATTAATTAAATATATATTAAAGTAATTAAATTTTAATTAAATTAAACTAATATATAGCTAAAGGAAAGAATTTCCCTTTAAATATTATCTTATTTTTACTAATTTTTCACTGACTTGATTGTTACAATGATTGAGAAAGACAAAATTTACAAAAAAAAGAGTAATAAAGATAAAAGAAACAAATAATATTAAATATTTTTAGGTTCTGAGAAGACTTTTCAACATAGTTTTTTCATCATCTATCAAATGTATCTAAGAACCTCCATCTCAAATTTCACTTAAATCTAATAAGAACTCAAAGAGAAACATGTGCTTATAGAGTGCAAATGTAGCTTCGAAGACTGTCACTGACATTTCATTCAAGAAATAAACTTCTAAGAACAGTGATCATCAGACATAGTGTCACATTCCAATTTGTTCCTTATTAGATTAGATTCAAATAAAGTATTAAAAATTAAAATTAGATGAGAATTGAATGAGATATAAATTTACATAAACCAAGAGAGAGTGTCATTAGCAATTGATAGTTGTAGGAATTTTCCTACATACACTTAACAGGCGTGATGAATAAGGGTACTTTGTCCAATGATTTCACCACCATAGAGATCAAATTTATTCTAAAATTTGTTATCTAGCATAATTAATGTCAAATAATCCAATGGTATGGTTACATTTCAAATAAAACATATAGATCTAAAGATATTCAATCAGAAAGATGGTGATTCATCACGCACAATAACAGTCACTGTTACTGTTATTGTCTGTGTACACTAGTAAGTGCCTGACGAAGTTACTCACGTCATCCATTATTTTTTCAAGCTTCTGCATTGAATTTTTTAGTGAAATTTCATATCTAACCTAATTGGATGTCATGGAATCCATCTGTATAGTCAGAGTTTGTTATACAAAATATGATAGGTTCATCATAGATAGTAACAATACCTGTTACTATTTTCATTGCAAAATTTCATTCGAAACTCAATGAAATTGCTAGAAGCCAACAATAACTTCTTATTAAGGTTTATGAGAACATTTTCAATTGTTTAAATAATTAAAATAAAAACATGACTGAAAGAAGGAATATCTGATATTCTATTCTCTTACAATAATAGTCAAAAGAGGAGATAGAGATGAATTTCTCTTAATATTCTATAACTCATTGTCATTCATAGCATTTAGATGATAGAATGATAGTAGCAATACATGGAGCAACCAGTAACACTTCCATGCTCTTGTATGGTTGAAACTTCAAAATAAGAGAGAGAGAGAGAGAGAGAGAGAGAGAGAGAGAGAGAGAGAGAGAGAGAGAGAGAGAGAGAGAGAGAGAGAGAGAGAGAGAGAGAGAGAGAAACTTTCAATGAAAACTTTCTTTTTACTTCAAGCTCTTACAAAGTAAAAATTACATAAAACTACAAAAAGATAGTGAAGTAAAATGCTTACTACACTTTTGGATCAAGCTTGAAGTAAAAAGAAAGTTTTCATTGAAAGTTTCTCTCTCTCTCTCTCTCTCTCTCTCCCTCTCTCTCTCTCTCTCTCTCTCTCTCTCTCTCTCTCTCTCTCTCTCTCTCCTTCACTCTCTCTTTATCTATTGGATGTCCAACACTTTTCCTCTTCTATACAATGAGTAGCAGCTAATTTTAGCATCTACTCCCTATGTCCTTGAGGTCCCCATTCACTTACCAATGACTCTCTCCACCAATCACACCACCCATTGATCAAATGTGGAATGGGTCTAAGTGCTTTCTCTCCATAGTATTAATAGCTCCCTTTTATTTATAATAGGTCAAGCAATTAGATTGCTTTTAGCTATCAACTCTCCTTGTGACACATGGCTACCACATAGAGCTCTCATACTTAAGATCTCCACCCTTCATCCATCCAATTACTTATTTTTTCACTTGGTCTCCACTCTAGGAACCCTTCATGTGAGATCCCTTATCATCTTATGTTATCCCATACACTCCCCCAGCATCCATATGTTGTACATTCTTTAATTTTATACATTCCCAACCTTCTATGACCTTGATGTGTGTAAGAATGAAGGAGTGAGTAGGACCCATATGTGATCTTCCACTTTCATACCATAGTATGAGTAATATAGGCTTGCATGAGCCTGGTGGTAAAATAGATGGAACGGTCCTTAGAGACTTGGTCTTCTACTTCTCCATTTGATATGTTTCATCAAAATTAGATTGATCTTAGCTGTCCATTTATATTTAAGCTTGATTGGAGACATAAGTTGTTGATAGGCTTGATCTCTCCACTTAGATCTTAACACACAACCTACAAAACAAAGAAAAATACTAATTAGTATTATTTCTCAAATGGTTTTAAACATATTTACCTTCGGATGGTGATCTAATCATGCAAATATATCATATTATGGTTTTAGGGCAAATCCATCATACAAGTGTAAAAATAATCAATTTAATGCACTAAAACGATACAAAACTTGGGCTTTTTGGGTACAATATTGAGCACTCAACAATGGTTGTGGTGGCTAGGTGTGTCAATGTACTTTGCTCCCAAGATTAGTTGAGGACTATCAACTCTCCTACAAGGTCTAGTGAGTGGCAACAAACTAAGGAAGCGAACAAGTGAATGAGTGGGAAAACGAGAGGGAGGAAGAGAGATAAAATAGGGGTAACCTATTCAAAATGGGTTCATATTATATAGAGAATATAGGATGGCTTTTTAGAAGCCATCTTATATATTAGTACATATAAGATAGTTTTGCAACAAACCATCTTATATTTGTTCCTCTATATAGGATGGTTTAAGGGGAACCATCTTATATGTATTAAAATATAAGATTATTTTTAGAAACCATCCTATATTCTCCTAGTGAAACTCTAAATAGGTTACCTTGTTCTCTGGGTCTCTTTCACTCTTCCTCCCTATTTATTTCAATAAAATAATACAATTTCCACTAAACCATCTTATATTTTTCCTATATATGGGACAATTTGTGAAAAAACATGTCTTGTATGTATTAAAATATAAGAAATTTTTTTAGAATCCATCCTATATTTTCCATATAAGCTAGTGAAATTTCTAATAGTTTACCATTGTTCTCTAGATCTTACAAATATTATAATCTATGATAGGAAAAGGGGGCCTATTACCATTCCTAATTTCCTTGGCCATGACATAAAATCTTCCAAGACATGAAAGCAATCAAATAATTAATATAACATGTGATGTATAACCTAATTAATTATATAATTTCATCAATTACATACATCAGATATTACATGCATTTTAATTTGTCCCTTTATATTTGATCTGATCTACTGCAAGCACCTCCTCACCAACATCATGATCACAATCCATCTCATTCTCCTCGAGTAGATTGCTTGATGACATTGTTATAGTGATAAAAGGGTAATCAATTGTAGTATCACCTAGGTTGTCTTCATTGTAAATGTCTCTTTGGGAGCCTAATAAAATAGATGATCATCTTGTATCATGTCCATCCTATGCATAAAACACCTGCTTCACTTGAGACATATATAAAAATTATATATAACATGCATGCAATACATTACCCTTTAGTTTTAGACATATATAAAACATATAGAGGAAAATGTGAAAGAAACCTCAAAGAGAGAGAGAGAGAGAGTTAAACTTCATCAACGTTAATTATTCATAAAGTATGAAGGTGTGCCTGGTCCCATTCCATACTATCAATGGTCAATACACGACCACTGGAGAGAGGTTCACTGACTTTTGCATCATTTAATCGACTTGACCATTTCTTTCTCGGGAATCCAATAGCATCCATTCCTGATAAATACTTGATGCAGAACTCCATCACTTCTTCTGCTGTGTAACATTTGAAGATACACTCCTTTAGCCAATAGTGATTTTGCACATACCCTTTTAACACTTTCACTTACCTCTCAAATAGGTACATGCATCACCAATAAATGGGTCCACAAGTGTATAAGGTTATCACTAGATGCTCTTATATTTCTTATAATTTTGAAATATCCACTATCTTCTTGCACAAAGCATTAAAGAAGTAGTAAAATTTAGCAATATTAGATGCTCTAATTTTATCTAGTAGCACTGAATATATTGCTACAAATAGGATTTGTTGCATCACTGCATGGCAATCATGAGACTTTATCCCTAATAGTTTTAGGTCTTCCTTAGAGACAATGTTTCTAAAACTTGAAAAGCACTCATCTTGAACTTTAATTTCTGATAAGGTTTTACATACTATTTATCTCTCCTCTCTACCAAGTGTAGAATTTTCTTTAAGTAAGTATGTTCCTCTACTACTTCTATCCTGTGGATGCAACCTTCTCTTCAAACCCATTATCATAAGATCCATTCAGCTACAAGTCCATCCTTTGTTTTTCCTAGTATGTCAAGGAAGGTACCTATCAAGCTTTCATAGACATTCTTCTCAATGTGCATGACATCAAGTACATGTTGCATGTGCATGGATTTCCAATACACAAGTTCAAGGAATATTGAATTTTCTTCCAACAACTTTTAAAGTTGCTATCATGTGTACACTTAATTGCCTCTGTACACCCATGTGACTTTCAGGTTCTCTTCTTGTTCCAATACTTGTTGTCTAGTAAACCTCTTTGGAGATGTCTTAGTCTCCAAGCTATCATTAAATTCCTCCTTCTTAAAATGATATGGATGATTTCTATGCAACCATCTTCTATGGCTTAGGAATGTTATCTTCCTACCATGTTGAAGCCATATAGTACACATTTGGTCACTACAAATAGGATAGGTATCATATCCCTTCATTGTGCATCTAGCCAAATTATAGTAGCAAGAAAGTTGTTTATTGCCCATATCGGTGTAGCCTTAAGGGAAAATATCTCTTTCTTATATGCAACATAAGCTTCAAGCCTTACCTCCCACATTGTCCTAAGATCATTAATCAATAGGGCCAAGCACACATCAATGTCAATCCCAAGCTTGAGACATGATATTAACATAGTTAACATCATAAACTTTGTCTTCATGCACAACAATGACAAAAGTTTGTAACAAACTATTATAATAGACCAACAATTATACTTGTTTCTCATAGAACTGTGAAGATTAATCTCTTCTTCAAATATTGCAAGTTGTAGATTTCTGAGCTCTTCTCCAAAATTGGGCCACTTGAAGTCTACGAGCTTCTGTGCTGGAATATCTATTGGATGGCTTAAATAGTTATCACCTACTCTCTCATTGGCATACCACACTAGTTTCTTCGATGTTTCTATAATATCAAAAAGTCTTTTGAACCTTAGAACAGGGGGAAAATACCATTGGAGTTTTATAAGAACATCTTTCACTTGCCGATCAATTGAATTCTTCTTTAGCTTCCATCTTGAATGTCCACAAGTTGAGCATGCAACTTTGCCTTTGTGCTCCTTTTGTATAAGATGCAATCATTGGAACAAGCATGTATCTTCTCATACTTTAACCCTAGTGCAGCTAGGGTTTTCTTTACCTCCCATGTTGACCTATCCAATTTATTCTCTTTTGGTCTCATTTGACTAATGCTTATAAAAGGGCAGCCCCGGTGCACGAAGTTCTCACCTATGCAGGGTCTGAGGAAGGGGCGGGCCACAATGGCCTAAAGTAGGTAGCCTTACCTTGCATTTTTGCAAGAGGTTGATTCCACACCTTGAACCCGTGATCTTAAGGTCACATGACGACAACTCCTAGAAGTCATTTTATACATCTTAAAACATCAATACAGATGTGTTATCTACAACACTTCCTACAAGATCTTCATGATCATATAATATTTTGGCTTTACTGAGGTCCCATGTGGAAGTCTCTCTCCATGCCACATCTAGGGATGATAGCTTTCATCAACTCTATTGAAGCACAAATGTTCATACAGTTACCTTTTTTAGGTTTCCACATATTGAGCATGGGCATTCATGCAATTACAATCACCACCTGCCCTAAATGCGAACTCTATGAACTTTTATATTCCCTTGTCATATTCTCTTGATGATGTTTTCATGGTCATCCAGGTATATTTGTCCATTTTGTCAAAAAATTGAAGTTTAGACAGACTTTCTAGACATGAAAAGAATAATAACCTTGGGTTAGGCTTTTTACCAAATACTTGGTGTGCAATGAAATATATATATATATAGTAGGAAAAAACACATGTCAAATGAATTACTTTTCAATTGCAAGTTGCAAAAGAAAGAATGACCCAAAATCATGACTGATCCATATAGTTAGAAATGATGCACACACTGATCCATGCACATAAATGATCAACACATAGGAAGGAAAAACTTTAGAAAAGGAATTTTTTACCCATCATGAGTCAAATAAATTAAAGATGAAAAAATGAGAAACAATACATATCCACTCTAATATCGGCATAGAACATACAAGTTCAGGACAAAAAGTATATAAAATCCAAATCAATCTTGGATTTTTTCATCCAAGTGTGCAAAGATCCATACTTGTATATAATTTTTGTTGGATGGTTACAAAAACTGTCTTCTTAAGATAGTTGTTATAAGACAATTAGAAATGTTCTTTTATTAATTTTAATAAGAATGTTGTTTTTAAACCATCATATTTTTGTCATCTTTTAAAAACCCCAATTTTAGTGGTGAAAAACAAACACGAGAATATGGGAATCAAGTATTTTTTAGATAACTCCTCATTTATCATCTTTTTATTACATATATCAAATGCTATATATTATTGCATCTTATTAATATAAGCATATGATCAAAGAGCTATTCTAAAACTATTTCATTAAGATCTAGCTCTTAGTATTTAGCTCACACCACTCTCAACGGGAAGAGATTGTAAAGCTTCAAAGGTCAACATCCTAGGCTAACATGATGAAAACATATTTCTCATCATCAAAGCCTAATTTTGGACAAAATTGCGAACCACAAGGCTCTCCCTTTCTCCAATATTGAGGGTTAGATGGAGAAACAATTGTTGTTTCCACTGAAATTATTTTAATTTTTGTCAAAATCATGACGATCTAACCAAGATCTTAACCCCATCATCTACAATTATAAAACCCACTTCATCCATAATAAGCTATAAAGAGTTAGTAACAAGAAAAGTCATGAATGATAATAAGAGGGTTTAACATTCTTAAAATGTTTTTTATTCCACAAACATTTAAAATCTCCAAAATGGATGACAAGATAATGACAGACCGAGAGAGACAAAAGAACTAAAGGAGACTATCATTCCACCCATAAGATGAAGAATGTTGATGAGGAACAAAAGAATAAATGAGATGAATCATAGCCTTTTATAAATTAAAAATGACTTTTAAAGTCAATTTTAAAAAAATAACTTTTAAAGTCAAATTTCAAAAAATGACTTTTAAAGTCTATTTTTAAAAACCAACTTTAAAAATTAATTTAAATTCATTTTTTAAAATTCACTTGAAAAGTCACTTTTTTTTTAATTTAAAAAACATTAATTAACACAACACCAATTGATGTTTCATACATTTTAGCATTAAATCACGCATTACAACAACCAAATTTATTATCTTCATGTATAACAATAAAAGATTACCTAGTAGAAAAAATTTTAAAATCATCACAAACCTCTATACATAACAAACACAAGAACATGCAAATCAAGTATTTTTTAAAGAACTCCTCATTTTATCAACCTTTTGTTATAATATATATATATATATATATATATATATATATCAAATGTTACATAGTATTCCATCTCACTAATACAAGTTAGCACATGATAAAAGAGCTAATATGGAACTATTTTATAGAAGTATGGGATAAGTCATATATTGTTGACAACCCAAGCACCCTCCCCACCGTTATCATGCATATAATCCTCACTCTAACCAATTACTTCCATTGATGGAATTGTTCTGACAATGCAAGGGTAATCTATTGCAGTATCACTTAGGTCATCTTCATCATAAAAATCTCTAAAATAGGATGATAAAATACTTGACCATCTCTTGTCATGTCTATCTTAGACATAAAGTATTTGTTTTGTTTGAGATGCAAAAATAAGATAATAATTTTTATAATCAATCTTGTTTAAGATTAACCAATGTCAACCCAAGGGCATCAATTTTGATGTTACCATTGTTGTGCTCTACCCAATTGCACTAAAAAACCACCACAATTCTACAAGTATAACCTAAGGCCCAGATCTCTCTTATAACCCTATAATCAGTATCATTAGCCACTATTGGCATGTTATCCTTTGAACTAGAAAACAATGTAATATTGGCAACTAAGCTGACCCTGCTATTTTGTTGTGCCCTTAAGTTATCATGGTTTTTGTGTAAAAATTATAACCATTAATAGCATATCCAATATATTTTATTACTTCTGGTCATGGTCTAATTGTCATCCAGTCCAATGATTCGAATATACCATTACCAATATGTTCTTTTAGAGTCACTTTTCTAAAACAAACTTTAAAAGTCCTCACTTTTCAAGTTGGTTTCTAAAATTGACTTGAAAAACTATTCCCACAAAAAAAAAAAGGTTTTTCTTTTCACACTAAAGAAGTTGGTTCTTAAGTATGATTTCAAAGTCATTTTTTTGAAACCAACTTGTATTGTTTTTATGAAGTCAATATATTAAAAGCTGACTTCTTTATGCCAACTTTAAAGCTCCAAATTTAGTAGTGTATGATGATCTTAGATCGGGTGTGTGAGTGTATCATAGTGGTGCAACAATGAGTTCAATTGTGAAGGTAATGGATTCGAGACTTTTCAAGAGAGAGAGAGAGAGAGAGAGAGAGAGTGTGTGTGTGTGTGTGTGTGTGTGTGTGTGTGTGTGTGTGTGTGTGTGTGTGTGTGTGTGTGTGTGTGTGTGTGTGTGTGTGTGTGTGTGTGTGTGTGTGTGTGTGTGTCCACCATTTAAGAAAAAAATACATATGACAATCCTTGCAGGAGAAATTTCAAATTGACTATTGATATTTGATTTCTCCACCAAGGGCCCAAATAGTATGTTAAGACCATATGATGGTATCAAAGCACATGGCTCTTATCATATATTTTTATTTTTATATACATGAATAACATTGATTCATAGCATCAATAACAAAAAATTGAAATTTTACAAATATTATTTTTCTAGGGTTTAAGATTGTAAAACGTACAAATAATTTTTTTTAATTTCTAGAATTTTATTTATGGATTCTATTTGATAGAAAATATTTTTCTTGAATTATTAAAAATGATTTTATTGTGATAAAATCAAATTTAATTTTAGCAATAAAGTACTACTCCATAAATGATTTTTTTTTTAAAGTTATTGGGTATTTTCTTAATTTTTATGAAAAATCAAATATATATGGAAATGTTATATACATATATATATATATATATAATTCTTCAAAAATCTATTAAAAGCCTAGTCTAATTTTTTTCTTCATGGGATGAGTAGAATTTGATAGATATAGTTTTTATTTTTTTTTATTTTGAAATGGTTAAGAATCATCAATAATTTTGTTTTGCCAAGTTACATTGATATAAATGTTATCTTTAAAATATTTTTAACCCATATATTCATGTAAATATCAACATTATCATAAAACTATTTTCATAAAAAGATTATATATTAATGTGTTATGTCCCCAATGCTAAATTCTAGAGAACTAGAGTTCAGTGAACTAGGATTTTGGTTTTTATGACTTTGAATTTTTTTATAATATGTTTTTATAAATAAAAATATATTAATTTATAATGAATTTGATTGATTACATAATTGGATCATCCAACATGCTTAAATTTTTTATAAATTTGACTATGAGGTTTTATAATCTCAATAGCTACCCTAACCTTGAATAAAGGAGGGTTGCATCTAGTCAACATCCATTGTAAAATCTATTGATAAATCCTATGTCATGAATCTCAATAATAAGGCATTCCCTCAAATCGGGTGTTCTTTATAAGCAGTGCACTCAATCAGAGTTTGGATGCAGTGTTAAATGGGCAAGTGCTGTTAGGCTTTTTCCCCATAAGTGGTGTGCTGCATCAAATCCCAGGTGTAGTGGGTAATGGGCAAATACTAATAAAGTGTTCCCTCAAAAGCAATGTGCTACATCAAAAACTAGGTGCAGTGAAGTAGGCAAGGGTTCCTGCAACATTCTAGATGTGCAAAAGTAAAGAGATTAGCTAAGAAGAATAAGATTCGTATCGCAACATAGAACATAGGCACCTTAACATGTAAGAGTACGGAGTTAGCACATACGATCAAATGTGGGAGAGTTAATATAGCTTGTGTCCAATAAACCAAGTAAAAGGGATTAAAACTAGAGAAATAGACGGTTATAAGCTCGAGTACGTAACAATAATGTAAATGGTGTATAAATAGTTGGTTGATAAAGAATTAAAGGATAAAGTTGTAGATGTTAGAAGAACCAATGATAGAATTATACTAATAAAGCTTGTTTTAGGAGCGAAGATCATAAATGTTGTAAGTGCATACACCCCATAGGTAGGGTTATCAGAGAGAAGCAAGAGACTAAACTGGGAACATATGGAGGGAGTAGTGTAAGAAATTGCCAACACAAAGGGATATTTATATGATCAGAATTAAATGGTTGTGTATGAAACAAAAAAGGAAGAATATGATAAGGTACATCAAGGTTATGGTCTTAGGGAAAGAAATGAGATAGAGGAAACTATCCTTAATTTTGCTTTCACATATAACCTAGATCTAACAAGCACATACTTTAAGAAAATAGATGAACACTTACTAACCTTTCAAAGTAGATCATGTCAAATCCAAATAAATATTTTTATACTTAGGAACATTGAAAGATCAATGTATAAGGACCTTAAAGTAATACTTAGTAAGAGTTTTGCTACACAACATAGGTTGATGGTTATGAATATTTACAATAAGATAAAATAGAAAGGAAATAAACTTAATGTATATCCAAATGGAAAGGAAATAAACTTAGTAGATATGCAAAAAATAAGTAGTGGAATTTAAAAGGATAGAAGATAACATCATTCAAAAATAAGTTGATGGTAGAAAGAAAGTAGAAAAATGAAACAAAAGTAAACACACGTGTGGACTAATATGGTCGAGTTTATTAAGAAAATGGAAAAAGATGTTTTAGGAGTATCTAAACGTAAAAGGAAAACAATAAAGGAATCTTGGTAGTGTGAAAAGGTGAAAAAAGTTATTAAAGAGAAACAAGTGTGTTTGAGAACTTTGAGCAATATAAGAATGCCAAAAAGGTTGCTAAGAGAGTAGTAATTGATGCTCAACTCAAGGCATATGATGATCTCTACAACATGTTTGGGTCAAGAGAAGGTGAGAAAAATGTGTTTAAACTTGCAAATATAAGAGAACAGTATATTAAGGATTTAGACAACGTTAAATGCATTAAAATTGATGATCAAAGGATATTAGTCAAAGATGACGAGATCAATAAAAGGTAGGAAAGTTACTTTAAAAAAATTGCTAAATGATAACTATCCTAAGAATATAGAGATTGAGAGAACTATATACCCAATTAACATTGGATTGTCTAGATATGATCATAGAATTAGGATGCCTAAAGTGAAAGAGGCCTTGAAAAAGATGAAACTAGGAAAGGCCTAGGGTGTGGTGGTATACCAATAGAAGTTTGAAAGTATATAGGAGATAGTGGAGTAGTTCGGTTGGCAAAGTTATTTAACAAGATTGAAAAATTGAAAAAAAAGTTAAATAAATGGAGGTAAAACTCTATTGTACCAACCTATAAGAATAAAGAAGACATACAAAGTTACATTAATTATCTTGGAATCAAACTTATGAGAAATATCATGAAATTTTGGGAATAAGTGATTGAAAAGAGGCTATGATATGAGATGAGTGTATTAGAAAATCAATTTGGTTTCATGCTTGAAAGGTCTACTATAGAAGCTATTTTCCTACTTAGACATTTGATAGAGAAATATAGGGACAAAAGGAAGGACCTCTACATGGTCTTTATTGACTTAGAAAAAGCTTATGATAGGGTCCCTAAAGAGTTAATATGGTGGATTAGTGGGCAAGAAAGAGGTTTTACAGAGGAATAGAGACACAATTAAGGATATGTATGAAGAAGCAACAACAAATGTTAGGACCACTAGCAGAGAGATCAATAATTTGCCTATCATTATAGGATTGTACCAAGGATCAATGTTTAGCTTGTACCTTTTTCACGTTGGTTATAAATGAGATAACAAAATAGCTACACGAGGAAATTTTATTATGCATGTTATTTACATATAACATTAGTCTTGATAGATAAAATAACAAAGGGCATAAACACAAAGCTACAATTGTGGAAAGATTTCATCGAGTATAAAGAATTTAAAATTACCAAAGTAACAGAGTGCATGGAATGAAATTTTAGGAAAGGAGTGACAGTGAAGCACTAGTAAAGATTAATAACCAAGAAATTCTCCAAAAAGACCACTTTTTGATACTTGAGATCGATAATTCATGAGAGTAGAGAGACCAAGAGGGATATTATTCATAGAATCCAAGTGGATTGGAACAAATGGAGATGTGCCTTTGGAGCTTTGTGTGATCGGTGAGTGCCACTCAAATTAAAAGGAAAATTCTATAAGATAGCTATAAGGTAGGCACGCTCTATGGATCAAAGTGTTGGGCAGCTAAGAAAAAACATGTATATTAGATGAGTGTCGTCGAAATGAATATGTTGAAATCTATAAATGGAAAACAAGAAAGAATAAAATTATAAATGAAAACAGTAGAGGAAACATAGAAGAAGTTCTAGGTAACAAGATGAGAGAGGATAGACTTAAATGGTTTAGACATGTCCAACAAGGACCCAAAATAGCTATAATACGGAGTGAGTTGATCCAAGTCAAAGGCTCTAAAAGGGTAAGGGGAAGGCCCAAAAGGACGTGAATAGAAGTTGTGAGAAAAAATTAAAAAATATTTGGAGTAAATAAAATCATGATACTTGATAGAGGGGAATGAAGGGAAGATTCGTGTAGCTAACCCCTAATAGGGATATGGCTTTGCTGACATACTCGATTTAATTCATTTAGAATTAGAAGATAATCCAAGACAAATTATGAAAACTTTGCTTCTAATACTGTTCATTTAATGAGAGTAGTTTAACATGCTGATCCAAGGGGTTGGATCAACGCCTATGGTACTTGTATCTTTCTAATGGCTTTCAACTAATCTCAATTGGATGTGTATTGAAATTTTTAGCACTATTTTTGTTTACAGCACACTATGAAATTAACGAATTGGCATATGATGATTATGAACCCCAATTAAAGTGTTGATGAATGGTTACATATAACTGTGATTCATGCATGATATGGTGATTGATTATGTTTGAAATGATGATCATTTTATTCCTCTCTCCCCCTTTCAAACTTAGCAAGTTATGTACTCCACTCAAGTAGCTCATATTGTAATTGGTTTCTCAAGTTTCTCTTAATCTTGGGGCTGTATATTATTTTGTATTAGAATAATTTAGATATGTAGATAATGATTGGATGGAGATGGAGCTTGAAGAAATTTTTCATGGATAATCTTCTACTTCTAATAGGATATTGCTTTGATTCATGGAAACATGAAAATGTAATTTTTTAGAAAATCATCATTATTCATGGAAAGTGAATCATATAAGAAGATACCCCAAATTCATCATATTGAACGAATGTATAATATATGTAATATCAGATGCTTAATTTTTATTCATGGGATGAATGTCGCTCTAGAAGAATGTGTAGGCACGTTTATTGGATGCCATTACCCTTAGAAATATTGAGTTTAAGATGTGATTAAAGTTAGTGGAAGCGTCCTTACACTAAAATTGCAAATGCAATTGATGTAGCGCAAGGTACCCAAAAGACAGCCCACTATTATTTATAAAATGTAGTTTTAATTGAAGCGAGTCCAACTTAGGCTTCACAGAGACCGTTGATAGTCAAATGTCATAACAAAAACAGTCGATGTATCATAGATGGTGACATGCCACAGCAAAAACCATTTACGACGACAAGGATAAGGCCCTTGAAAGTTCGTTTACAGATTATCTGGAGTCAAACGAGGGTACTAGTAAAATGAACAGTGCTATCACGATTAGAAACCCTAACACGATGGGTATGTAGAATTAACATTAGACATGCTTGATTTATTATGTGCATGGTTACTCATTACGGTTTAAATTTGAATGCATATACAAAATCACTCTCTTTATATTATACTCCTCGAAGATAATAGGTTGACTGTGCTCAATTACAACATAATCATTCAACCTCCTGTGATAATCAATTGGCAACATTGTCACGAAAATTCTTCCTCCTTTTGCGACTCGAATGACCATCCTCTAAACAAGCACGGTGCACTTCTATTTTTGAGAGATTGATCAGGCTGTAAATAATCGTCTGACCTGATGAAATTTCCACCTTGCTTAGTGACTTCATGATCATATAGATTGAAATCAACGGGGTACTATTTATCCAACCCCCAGATTTGATAGTGCTAATATAACTTTTCTCTTTCATTATACCTTGTCATCCCTGGGACATTCAATGCTCTTTGCATCATATGGATCATGGTTAGGTCTTAAAAGAATCTTTTTCGTCAGTAAGATCAGGAAAACGATATTCAGCTTACTGTGCTGAAGTGATTTGTACAAAATCTATTGTGGGAATCAATCAGAAGCTTGTCTGGAGGAGTTATCTTAGAACAGGAATCTCTCAAAAGCTTATCCGACGGTATCCATTCCAGAAACAAATGTACCCTCATTAGCCAATTAGGGATAGCTTGAATGAAGATTGCATGTCCATAATTAGAATGTATTTTAACAAGGAGACGCATTGGGTATTGTAATAACCTTTGTGCCATAAGCTTATCCGAAGGAATCCATTCCAGAAAGAACCTTACCTTATCCAACTGTAACCACGTCAACTAATTAGGTGTAACTAGAATGTAGCTTGTATGTCTATAATTAGAATCTATTGGATCAAGGAGGTATCACGGTTTATAATAATAAACTTTAATTTAGTATATTCCCCATTTTGTAATAGCCTTAGATTTAATATGTTACCCTGTGCTTTCTTTGAAGTCTTCGAGGGGTCCAGCGTACTCTTAATTTTGAGTTATCACAGCCTAGTTCGAGGGTCTAAGTATAAAGGATTCAGGAAGTAGTACCTGATTATGTGCAATTATCGATATTAAAATACTTTTTCTATCAATTTCCCCATAGATTTGACATGTTTCATTCTTAGCCATCCTGAAATATATATGCCTTGTGACCAGCATTTCTGACATTTTGCCATAAGTAGACTTGGCTAAAACAATCTGAAGAAAAATCATAGCAAGGAAGGCCTTAGGTACTGAGGTAAATCTAAAATGGAACATTCAATTTGTGGATTATATACAAGAAGAGTAGTTATCAATATAATATCCACAAGTAACGAGTCTGAACCCATCGGATTCAATAGCAAAACATACATAGAGATCTTAAGCGACCACTTCTAAACCAATTTGATTTGTAGCTTCTTTTTGTGGCAGCAAACCCTCGTTTTCGTGGGTATGCTCCTCTTAATTTATGGTTTAAGAACATCCAAAATTCAAAATATCAGCAACAAATTGTAGAAAAATTAGTAGATTTGGCCAAAAGACCAGCAAATCTGAATTTCCAGATGTGCTTCATAATGATCACCATTACGAGGCCCCTAGGTTAATCTTATAAACTATTATAAATATCTTGAGGAAGAGTCAAGTTCTAAATAAAAGTTTGAAAACATGAAACAAATTTAAAGACACTGAAAAAGATACTATGTTAAAGAAAATGGCATAACTGAAAGAGATAAATTCCTCAATATGATACCAAACGTGTATCAACAAGTGAAGAGTTGATGAATCGCTTTAGTTATCATTGTTTTCTCCAACAATGATACAATTGACGTATCAAGTTACGATTATTAAGTCACACCAAGTGCATTGAAGTAAAAGTTCAATTAGACAGAGAAAAAGATTGAAGACCCTATTCCTTTAGAATTGGATCCTGAAACTAAACCTTACACTCAAAAACAGGGGGAAGAAGTTAAAAGAAATGAAATTAATGACCCCGTCCCGCATGACCGCATATTTCGGAAAGTGCTTCTCAACCTAGTCCTTGGATGAATTTTCGAAGGGACAACACGAATAGGCAACCTAGAGCCTCAAACGACATTTGGATCTTAAAAACATAGCATTATCAGCACTATTGAATAAGTGATAGATGATTGGGCATAGTCCCATGTCCATTACAATAAAAACCAACAAGAACTTGTGATCAAAAGAAATGTTTTTAGATGCTTTGCAGCTGCATTACAGGGAGATGTATTGCAGTTCATAAGAAAATGGGAAAACTCTTGAGTGAGGAAAACAGTAGAAAGCTGATTTACTTTCAAACTTAAATTCTAAAGAAACAATCTCGCAAGAATTTCGTAAAATAAATAAAGCAGAATTCTGCGGTACTCTCCCATATAACCCCCAATTTCACATTCAGTATCAATTAGCAAAATTAGAACTGTAGTGCCCGAAAAGTAGAAGAGCTTCCCCAAAAAAAAATTCAAGAATTGTATCATAAGCACGTTGATAAACAGTCACCTTTTTTAATCAATATTTCCATAGACTCCCTCCAAATATGTAACAATAGCTATCAAGAGTTCCTAGAAAGAACCAAGGGGAAGATACTTTAGGTCTGCCTATCATTACATGCCAGTAAGCAAGTGAAGAAACAGGTAAATGGAAAAAGTTGTAGCCATTATTATAAGATTAGTGGCGATTTGGCAGTAATACACCATATGAGAGAATTAGAAAGAAAAGATTCAAATGAAAAGAAAAAAAATGGAATTAGAAAAAATATCCATTAAAAAGAAACCTGTGTGAGACCAAAAAAATCAGTAATTATCTACCATAGAAAATCCTCCTAGTGTGGATTTTATATCTGTAAAGAACAAGGACACAATGAGTCCAATTATCCCAGAAAAGGAAAACGTTCTTTACAAATGATAAAATATTTAGAATTAGTTAATTTAGAAATCTATTTTGGAGAAGAAATTTCAGATTATGATTCTATTCTATACAAGGTAGAAGTCCTTTTCTTACTGTTCACGTTGCCCCCAGTCTGCCGAGTCCAAGAGCAGGCCCCTAATATACCCAAAATGAAAGGGTTATGGGGTAATTGTCACAATCAATGGATGAGCTCAAGGATGTAATTGATCTGAGAGTGCAGGTTTGAATCCTGCTGGTGACTGAATTCCACTGCTTTATATTCAATCAAGTGAATATGATAGTTGTTTGGATAATGAATATAAATTTATTTCCATGATGAATAGAGAATACCTCTGAAATGTTTAAGTCCCTAACATTAATTAGAGGGATGCAATCTAATTTAGTTACAGGAGTAGTCAGGTTTAGAACAAGGCCAAATTTATTTCATACCTTTTGAAGACCCAATGTCCAAGATACAGTTAAATTAAGGATTCAAACAAAAAACATCGGAATGAAGGAAAGATCCTTTTAATATATCAATTGAATGGAACACAATTCATGAATTGAGTGATACGACCAGGCTAACTACTAAAGAAGTAAATAGAAATATGGTAGACATTTTTGAACATAGAGAATTTGATGCTGTAATCCAAGCCGAATTGTCAAATGCAAAGACTTAGAAATACCAACTGATTGGCTAATAGCCAACACCCCTAAAGATCTTAACAAAAGGCCCAACCCAAAATAAAGTTCGTGGCCTCACCTCAAAACTTAACATAAGAGATAGAAATGTGGAATCTCCGATACATTCATTTCGTTACCCTAAGACAATCTATTTGTATTAGTCAACATCGAAAGAAGAAGCTCCCCATATCGAAGAAGATAGTGCGTTAGCAACAAATTTGAATACCAATATTCCTAGAGAGATATCCAAACATAAGGGATAGATCCACTAAAAAGGCTTCTAAAACAGGAAACTTCAATCCAGTCATCTTTTCTCAAGCGAGGATAGGATCAACAACAAAAATTATTTTTCTAATCACCTGAATAAAAAATGTTATAATTACAAACAAACTCTTCTGTCATTGGAATGCTCTTATATCATCCAAATGCAAAAAGATGAAGACTCCTATCATTGCCAAAAGGATTGATGGTAGAGGACAAACTTTTACTGAATATAAAGCCAAAAATAGTCCAGTATGGTTTGATAACACAAATTTCACTGTGCAATTTGACCATGACTTTCTTTTTCTTAACTTGAATGGTGAAATTGTCATAACTCCTCCCCTAATGGAACACAAAATACAATGTAAACAGGTTTCTTGCCCCAACCATGCTCTAGGATGTCATGCGTTGACATCTTCTAGTGTGCCCAAAGGACCTTACCAATGGACTAAAATGCCTTCTGGATTATCTGCTTCTATCAAATTGCTGTTCTGAGATAGATTACTTCAAATAAACTCTTGACATATTCCCATTCTGGGATGTCACAATTGGAGGGAATATAATCTCATGGAGATTTGTTACTTGGAACTGATTTTCTACAAAAACATTTTCCTATGCAATTTGATCGAATGGGAATCTGCCAGAAACTTGTCTAAAGGACTCCATCTCAGAACTCAGAAGCTTATCTGATGAATCCATTCCCAACGGACTGACAAGTACTGTAACTAGATGGCTCCATGACCCATTTTTCCTTGGCCACATCTTACAATATCCAATTAACCTTGGGGCTTAGTACCAGCAAAATGATACTGCCAATTAACCTCAATATGAAACATGGAACAAAATTCTATTTTCACACTGGTGTTAGAAATCTCCAAATATAGAAAGCATTTCTATGTCGAGTAAAAATGTTACAACAGTTGAAAATAGAAATACTACAACAGATCCAACCTGCTGAGAATTTCTGCAAGGAACTTGCATTCTCATGGCATATATTTGCTCATGTCATTTGGCCATGAGCAAATGTTTTGATCAGTCACTTTCATCCAAATCAGTTCCTTCAAAGCCTTTTGAGCCATCATAAGTTGAAAGAAAGAATGAACTCTGATTTTTCTGCAGGTACCTGGACAAGATCCTTATCATAAGAAATAGCCAAATGCTACTACATGGACAATAAATGATCAGTTTCAAAAATAAGAAAAGTAACCAAACATTTCAACAAGGGTTTGCATGCATCCACCTAATTGCATGCATTTTTGGCTTTTATACCCTGTTACAATTAGTATTAGGAATTGATATAAGCACAGCATAGCGATTCGCATGCACGCACACACACACACACACAAGCAGCATAAATGGTATGACTAAAAGGAGAGCACCAATATTTTTATATATTATGTCATAGTTCGGCTAATTTTAAATCCTTTAGATTAGAATGATTCTCTTTATGAATCTATCTTTGTGTTTACACCCTCCCTTGTCTCATCAAGTAAGACTATATCATCTGCAAATAGCATGCACCATGGAATCTCCTCATGTAGATGTTTTGTTAACTCATCCATAGCCAATGTAAAAAGGTATGGGCTCAATCTAGATCATTGGTGCAATCTTACAATAACAGGAAAATCATTGGTCTCGCCACTAGTGGTCTTAACATTTTTTACCGCTCCCTCGTACATATCTTACTTATGTCTATATAACCCCACGAAACCCCTTTCTTGCCCAACACCCTCCAAATCAACTTTGTAAGGACTCTATCATAAGCTTTCTCTAAGTCGTTAAAGACCATGTAGAGGTCTTTCCTCCTCTCCCTATATTTCTCTATCAATTGCCTTAGTAAGAAAATAGCTCCCATGGTAGACCTCCCACACATGAAACCAAACTAGTTCTCAAATACACGTATTTCATGCCGTAGCCTCTTCTCAATCACTCTTTCAAAAAGTTTCATAGTGTGGCTAATAAGTTTGATTCCTCAATAATTAGTGCAACTTTGTATGTCTCCTTTATTCTTATAAATTGGTATAATAGAGCTTTTCCTCCATTCATCAGGCATTTTCTTTGATTTTATAATCTTGTTAGACAACTTTGTCAACCAAAGTACCCTAGTATCTCCCATATGCTTCCAATCCTCTACTGGTACACCATCGGGCCCCATGGCCTTTCCTGATTTCATCTTTTTTAAGGCCTCTTTCACTTTAGGTATTTTAATCCTACGTTCATATCTATAATGTCCAATGTTATTTAAGTTTACAGTATTTTTAATCTCTATATTCTCAGAGCCATTGTCATTTAAGAATTTTTGAAAGTAAGTTTTCCACCTTTGTTTAATCTCAATTATCACTTCTAATGCACCTAACATGATCTAAGTCCTATCCTTCTGTTCTCTTATTTTTGCAAGTTTAAACATATCTTTCTCATCTTCTCTTGTTCCTAGTCTATTATAGAGGTCATCATATGCTTTAAGTTTAACCTCACTATTCTCTTAGCAATTTTTTTAGCATTCTTATACTATTCATAGTTTTCATTATTTCTAGTCTTCTGTCATGCTTTAAAACACATCTGTTTTTCTTTAATAACTTTTTGCACTATTTCACTCCACCATTATGTTTCCTATACTAATTGACTTACCTTTAGATACTCCTAAGACATCTTTTGTCACTTTCTTGATAGACTCGGCCATATTAATCCACATGGTATTTACTTCTGTTTTATAGTTCCAATTTTCTTCTACCATTAACTTATTTGCGAATAAGGTTATTTTCTCTCCTTTTTAGTTCCACCACTTAGTTTTTGGATACCTATTAAGTTCATTTCCTTTTTTCTCTTTTAATAGATATCCATAACCATTAACCTATAGTGTAAGGTTAAACTCTCATCGAGTATCATCTTACAATCCTTACACATTAATCTTTTAGTATTTCCTAAGTAGAAAAAAGTCTATTTGTCTCTTATGAAGTCCACTTTTAAAGGTTTTATTAAGTATTCATCCCTCTTCTTAAAGACTGTATTTGCAATGGACAGGTTATATGACAAATCAAAATCGAGGATAGTTTCACCCATCTCATTTCGTTCTCCTATACCATACCCTCCATGTATCCTATCATATCCTTCCTTTTCTTTTCCTCTATGGTCATTTAAGTCTGCTCCTATACATATCCCTTCAGAGTCGGGAATTTCTTACATGACTCCATATCTTTCCAAAATTGTCTCTTGATTATATCTTATAAACCTACTTGTGGTGTATATGCACTTATAACGTTTATAATCTATTCTCTTAAAACAAGTTTTATTATTATAATTCTATCACTGATTCTTTTAACATCCACAACTTTATCCTTTAATTTTTTATCCACTATTATTCCTAAGTCATTTCTGTTATTATCCTTTCCTACGTACCAGAGTTTATACCCATCGACTTCTCTAGTTTTAACACTTTTCCACTTGGTTTCTTGGATTCAAGTGATATTGACTCTCCAACGTTTCACTGTATCTACTACAAACTCTTACCTGTCAATGTCCCTATATTCCATGTGGCGATACGAATCTTATAATCTTGAGATATCCTATTTAACCACGTACTTCTCAAACTCCATGGCATGAACCCATATCCACTTTTTACTACACCTAGGTTTTGATGCAGCTTGTCACTTCTGAGGGGGCACTCTACTAGCCCTTGCCCATTTTCCACTACACCCTAGATCCGATGTAGCCCGTCGCTTATGGGAGAATGGCTGAGCAACCCTTGCCCATTTTTTACCCACCCAAGATCCGATGCAATGAGTCACTTATTGGGAACGC
This sequence comes from Warburgia ugandensis, assembly GCA_035236585.1. Classification (NCBI taxonomy): domain Eukaryota; kingdom Viridiplantae; phylum Streptophyta; class Magnoliopsida; order Canellales; family Canellaceae; genus Warburgia; species Warburgia ugandensis. The sequence continues at coordinate 48,244,628 of CP141133.1, read as the reverse complement.
CCTAGATTGAGGGAATGTCAGTTTTCAATTCATGTCATGTTAGAGTTGCCTTATTTTTAAGAAACTAGAGATGATTTTCATTTCTTACTTACAAACTAATATACAAATGAATATTCTTTGCAAGTAGGAAAAAATAATAAAATCATCTTCAACTTCTTCCTTGCCGGCTGGTACTTGACATAAGACCCAACTCATGCACATGCAGAGTTAAAAACATCACTAGCATTTTCTGTTATAGTAACAATGGCTAGTTTTCTCTTCAACTATTTGACCAGTTATTTATTCTCCATGATTCCATTTTGTTCACTATCTTTATAGAATGTGGAAAATAAGTTTTCATTGTCTCGAATTCCTTCACTCTAGTATATTGTAATACTCTTCTGAAAGATTGAACTCCAATTCCTTTTTAAGAGTATCCATGCTTCCTAGGCCATTGTGGAACCAATGACCATGGAGAGATACCATCTGACATTGAATAAAGAAGATATTTGTGAAATTCCACCCTTTGTTTTCTTGTTATCTAACTGATAGTCTAGGGCTCTAACTCAGGTTCTGGCCAACAAAATTTGTAGAAGATGTAGAACAATATCATCCTCTAAAGTGAAGAGCTCGCTACAAATATTTTCTCATTTTAGAACTATCCTTGCATCACTGGATGGATCGGATAAGAGTTTCCCATGAATCTTAAGATGGAAAGCTGCTACAAGGTGATATTTAGTGTAGTAAGGTTCGAATATAAAAAATTTGCAATCAAAGCCCAAACAGAGGCATTCAAAATTTTGATCTATCTTACTTCTTTGATTTTTTTATTTGCTATAAATTGGATGGGAAAAACACCATGACTACGCATTTTGAATTTCTTAGGACATTTTTGACATATTTCTCTTCACAAGTTAAAACTTCCTTCTTCTTGGGGAATCACAATTTCCAAATATCATACACGACTAATCTTTTCCATCAGATTCATTTTAAAGTTCAAAGTTTAAACTAACATATACAATTTTCATTCCAATGACAATCAAACATTTGTAAAGATGACAACATTAGATGTACATAGTAACTCTGATGCTCTAGGTGGGCAGTTCTTGCTCCATTGGACCTATTCGTATTGAAGTAAATATCAATTTGACTATAGCAAGTCCAAGATACTTGCTTAGTGTCGCTCCAACTTGAAGGCTGTCTAGTTTTTAGCTTGTACAACAAATTTCTTCTAGTTTCTTTACATGTATTTCTTTGCCACTCAAACTTCATTTGAAACTACTGATCTCAATCAGTTAAACAGGGAGTATGAAGCAATTTTTTTTCCTATGCCTGTCCTCAAGGATAATTTGGTCATTTTGTTACCTTTTCTCTTAATAGAAGTCTTTCAGCTCAGGATGTTGTTTGGGGTTGTATGTAGTATTTAGAGATTCCATTGTGCTTGTATATTTCCCTATTGTGGATATCTTTTGGGTAGAGTTTGTCTTGTGACAGCTACCTTAGCTCACAATATTCTCTCTCTTTTGTGTCACAAGAATAGGTAGGCAAACTTTTTATCCTTTCTTCATTTTTTCTCAACAAACCTTTTCTTCAATATCACATTTCAACATTATTGGAGATCCTGTTTTAAGTAAATTTATGAAAGAAAAATGCTCAACTCAGAACTCAAACCATTCATGATAATGCAACTATAATTCAATGGATTCTCATCATTGAGCAGAATGAACTAGATCCAAAACAAGATAAATGAATGAGTTAAAAGACAGGGATATGGAAAGCTAGAGGAGCATTATCTAAAATAAATTTCAAATTCCATCTAAGAACTGAATATATTTGGAAGAAGAATAAAAGTTTACTTCAGAAATTCTAGCAACTTCTGCTGTAGTCGTGTCAGAGCCCCTTCTTCCATGTTGACATAAGCCAATAAATCTGGTAGCTTGACTGCAAATGACTTAAGAAAACAATATTAACAGGAGCCACAGTCTTGCCTAAGAGTTGAAGCATTATTGAGCAGATGTAAATGTACTAAGGAAAAATGAACATTTCTCAGGATCATCCAGCTATGCACACTCATATCAAAATTATTTTTCAAATTTCGTAATATAAAAATGGAAATGACAGGTACCAATATCGTCGTCGTCATCATCATCAAGACCTTATCCCAATTAGGGTCAGCCACATGAATCTTGTTCCTCTATTCCCCTCTATTAAGTACCATGGATTCATTTAGTCCCAAAGTTTTTAAATCTTTTCTCACCACTTCTATCCACGTTCTTTTGGGCCTTCCCCTTTCCCTTTTAGAACCTTCTACTTGCATTGCCAATAAGCATAGGATATTTTCTAAACTAGAATATCATAGTGAAAGAATAAACAAAAGCAGTAAGAAAAAATCAGTAAGCAAATCAAGCAAACATTCACCATCCAGTAATAACAGATATTTGGAATGACATAGTAAAAAACCTTGAGCATTTTCTCTGTCTGAAAATGTGCTTCAGTGTGTCATAAAGGTTTATGTCATCATATTACATATATAGTATTTATTGTTCTATTCCAGCTGTTTTCAATGGATGTTGCCTGAGACAAGCTTCTGGGGTTCATCTGCAGCAACCATAAGGATGACAAAACAATTAGTTTTGGCAGATCAATTATCTCTTCTTCTCTAATCTATGTTTGTTTATTTGTATTATGCAAAAGGGAAAGCCAGGAGCTTGGTTAAGTGAGGCTTCCCCAAGCTTACCTAACAACTAAATCATTCTCTATTTCCAGTAGAGAGTATTCGATGTACGAGTGACAATCATATTTAGCACTACTCCAAATTATGTATGAGAAAATCCATAGATTGACAGTTTTGAATTTACTAACCATCTTTTATTAGCTCATCACGAGGACCGTGGTTGTTAATGGCTCTTCAGATTGTCCAACATCCGTCTTCCACAGTACATAAAGTTCCAAATGTCAAACGAAGAACTTGCAGATTTTAATAAATTCCTCTGCGTCGATTGTTTTACTGCATGAATTTTGTCCTGGCTAAGTCTCAGCAAAAATCCAAGCTTTGAGACCAACAAATGCAGTCCCAAATAAAGAAACTGTAATAGCCTATGGTTACTATGCTTCTTCAAGGAACCAAATCAGTCCCAAGGTTGCATGTTTACTATCTACAAAGTTTGACAAGTTATAGAAAGAATCCCAGGAAAGCAGAGACATCAAGATTTATAAATCTTTAAAAGAGAACACCAAATCCAACATAAAAGGGTAGCCCGTGCACGAAGCTCCCACTTATGCGGGGTCCAAGGAAGGGGCGGACCACAATGGGTCATTAGTACACAGCCTTACCTTGCATTGCAAGAGGCTGTTTCCACTCCTCGAACCCGAGACCTCAAGGTCACACGACGACAAGTTCACCGACATGCCAAGGCTCCCTTCAACACCAAATCCAGCATAATATGCCTTAATCCAAGATGTAACTCTTTCAATTTGAGCCCTGAAAAATAATAGTCCATTCACAAAATAAAAACCCAAAGTTTTATCCATGAGCCTCACTTTATCCCTTTACAATGATAGATTTACTCAATATTACCAAAAACATATTTGCTGAAAGCACTCCTTTAAAAATATAAGGCCCTTTGTAGAACTTTTAGAACACTAACTAATCTTCTAGGATCCTTTTAGTCATCATTTGACTTTTCTTAATAGGCCAGAGGTGTCTACATGTGTCTCAACTTCCCCCATTGAAGATCTTAGAAGAAAGTGTTGTTGTTTCATGAGTGCTCTTTCATGCATATCTTTCATAATGGAAGCTCAAATGCTGTTAGAAAAGCTACCAGCCATTTTCTCTGTGCAAAATTTGTCATATGACACTCCGTGCTACAGTTATATTTTGGTATTATTTCCATTCAAATAAAGAATTAATAATAATAATAATTCTCATGTTTTGTTGGTCCTCTTCAACTTGATTTTTTTGTTTCTTCTTTGTGTTCTTTCAATTTGATCCAGTTAGCTCACTCTTAAGAATGAGTACCTAGTACTTGCAAATATGCAACACTGACTAACAGAAATTATGATGATATATTTGATTCCTTGCAGTGAGATTAAGGTATTGAAGAAATTGTTAGAGCTGCCTGGGCTGCTTTACAGGGCATTCTTTCCTCATTAGAGCAAAGATCTCACCTAATTGCTCGAGGAGATTCACTTGCTGCTACATTGGAGATTCCAAGTCCTCATCGGTGCCTCTAAGCATCTTTTAGAGAAGTGAGAGTTAGCCTATTGATTTTACTTTACCCACATTCACGAAGAAGGAAAATCTCTACATAAAATTCTTCATATGACATATCTTTTACTGAGGACCATTGTTAGGCTTCGCATCCCTAGCTTTACACTTCATGGCACTGCATCTGCTAGTGTTAGACTAGTATGTTCTCTATGTTCATTTCTACTGTCCTTTTGCTTTGTTGGCCTTCTATGGTCCTCTTACTGCGACAACTTTCTTCCCCTTTTAACAAGCTTATCAATTGAAGAAAAAGTTCGAAACATGGTATTGTTTAGATGAACAGAGGTATCATGCAGCATTCTACTAGAATCAATAAATGTATCATCAAGAACACAATAAGTTAGGCCTGTACAAGTACTGATGCATCAAGAACTATGCATCACCATGTAGGAGAGACTAAGGTACAAGAGATGGAACTAGGCTCCCATTGGTTCTGTAATTGGGAATTTTAGGCCAAAACTAGGGCCTACAAGGGGGACGAGTGAAAACTAGGGTTTGGGCATTGATATCCCAAGTAACGTTTTGGATTTAAGGTTTAAGTCCAAGTAAGTGTACATGCTCTAGAGGAGAGGAAGGTATACATGCCCATTTTTCCATGCCAGGTAGAACTTTTAATGCAGATCTAATCAGTTCATTATATTAGTAACAGCATAGATAGGCTAGTACTCAAATTTTATGCTCATTGAATGGTTGTAGCCTATGTTTGCTTAGGTAAAAATTATGACCATCCATTTTTATTAATTTTTTCAAAGACCCAAAACGTGTTTAGGATCAACTAAACGCATTGATTTCTCATGTATGACCTATTTTTGGCATTCTAACATAATGAACAGCTTAGATCTACCAAAACAGTAATACCTTGAATGGAAAAATGGGCATGTACAGGAGGAATCAATGATACATCAATTCGAATCCTGGATTCCTCTCCTCTTCAGCCTGTACGCTTAACAGGACTCTTTAAGGTTTTAGCCAAAAGGTTCACAAATGTTTAATGGATGGTTTGAAAAGTTCCAGCCTTTGATACTGCTGGGCAGAAATTAAGGTTCAAAACGTGGAATATGAGATGGATTTTGAGATGGCTAACTTTTGGGACTCTGTTACAGAAGGAATTTCCGTAATCAATGAGGTTTCTAAAGGCTGAAACAGAGTAACTCGTGGGAGCTTGTAAAGGGGCGAAGACCAACCAGTTTTGGAGAAAACTAGTTGGGTTTATAGGGATTTTCTTAGCAGAAATTGTCGGAGAAAGCAGTAAGATGTTTTAGAGTCAGTATACCCCCCAAGAACACCAAAAAATCAGCAGCAATAAGAGAAAAGTGTCCATCCTATGGACAGGAAATAGAGAAGAAGCAACAGAAGAAGAAAAGTAAAGAAATAGAGAGAAAAACTAAGTCTTACTCCTGCTGAAATGATTAAAACGTGTACTTACATATAGTTTTCTCTCAAACTCTTGCTAAAGTTAAACATTTTTCATCTAAGGAATCAATTTCTAGTTCCAGAGTTTTCTAAATGGAAACTGTGTGGAATCCTTTAAATCACCTTCTAGATATAAGAAAACTAACCTAAAAACTAGTAGAAAGGAAAAATCCAACTTGAATAAGATTCAACATTGCTTAATTCCTTAAATACTTCTCAAAAAAACCATAGTTATTGTTCACGTGTTTACTATTTACCATGATCAGTTATTCTCTTCCTTTTCTTCTTTCATATGTTTGAACACTTCTGGATGATCCAGGTGTTCCATAGGACTATCAGCTACATCTTCAATTAGCCTTCTTACATCACTACAGAAGCCTATAACAGAAAACCAAATTCCACAACACAGTTTGCAAATTGAACGATACTGAAAATAACTTGTGCACACATGTAAATGAGCATACCAAATAAACGTAGCAGATGTTCAGCACCATATATAGTTGAAGGAGACATATTATTCACGACAGCTTCTCTATATTGTTGGCGCTCCTTTTTATATAAGAGCATTGCTGGCAATGCTCTGTCAAAGTAAGCACGTATTCCATTTAGAATTTCTCCTAATTCAGAAACCCTAGAGCCAACAGTGAAACAGGAGAACACAAATATTTGTTTAGATATTCAGAAAGAAGTCAGGGCAAAAGTCTAGCTTTTACAAAAGATGACATGACATTTAGATAAATTATATCCATAGAATAAAATGTTTGACTTGGACTTGAAGAGACCAGTCTGATTTCTCCTCAAGCAGTCAGAAGGTAAAAACCACTATTTGAAGAGCTAGTTCAACAACATACTAATCTATCACATTGCAGTTCATCTTCAATCTAGGAGATAAGTAACACAAAGATGAAGACTTAGTGTAATCAATGCAGAAATTTAGTTCACTTTGTCAGGATGTCCAGCATATTAGTAACAAGATCAGCTCACGCAATCAACTCAGGATACACTGGTGGAAACAGAAGCTAAGGATCATAAATAAGCAATATATCGATATTCTCCAAGCACTTACTATGTCTCCCCCAAGAACATTTTCAATCCTTACATCCGTAAATGGATACCTTAATTCCTTAGTTCCCGGTTGTTAGCAGTATACTAATTACATGCAACAGATCTATAGAACTTTTCATACCAGCATGATGCTGAAATATGTATCCAGACACCTAAATGAATAAGTAATTAAAGAGCACAGATCTTTAATATGATGATCAAGCAGTGAAGAAATATATAGGAGCAAGAAAAGAAGAGGAAAAAAAATTGAAAGATACATGTAACATTTGAAAGGGTCTACGCCAAGTGAACTTACATGGACTCCTTCTTCGATTTGTAGTCAAGGTACTTCTTCAATATGTCATCAACATTTGGAGAACGAGGGAGTTTAACAAGCTGCACAAAAGGTAGTCGCAAAGTGACATCCACCGGCAGTAGCACAAAAAGAAAGCATAAAACAAGGAGCAAGATTTCAGGATTAAAGAAATCAAAACAAGGAAAGAAGTCTAAGCTGGAAAAGCAGAAACAGAAAAAAGGAAGAGAGTAAACGATAAGCAAATAAAGAGAAAATTTTAAGTGTCAGAAACCTCATGGCAACGAAAACAAAGAGATATACATAGAACTTACAAGGAAAAGTAATCACTAGTTATGGTACTCCTGTTGCAATACGCTGTTAGTCATATTCAACTAACTGACAATGGACAGATATCCAAATGAAATCCTAAAATTCAAATAATAGATACACTATTTTGCATCTTTTGTGTGCAAATAAATAGCTAAGATTGGACTAAACCTGTACAAAACATTTTTAATCAATAATCTAAATCTTCTACAAAACTGAAGCAACAAACTGGCATCAATTTGACATCTTATGGACATAATGAAGTCCCACAATATACCAAGGTTGCCAGTGCAAGGAAGCAGGTACGGATTTGAGTATTGGATGTGAAAGTGGGAAGCGATTGATCATTTTTTTGTAGGAAGCAGTGAAGCATGGAACTTTTTGCTTAACTACAAAAAACACATAAAATACAGAAATACAAAAATAACTGAAAACTAGATAATGACAACCTAATATAACACATTTTTGAATCATAGCATACTCCAAAATAGAAACACATCACGATACACAAACAACAAGTAACACACTAGTAGAAAATATTCACTCATTTATTAATTGAGAGATTTAAAACACAAAACTTTGAATGATACCTATACAAATAGGAGACACATCATATAATTTCATCTTGTCCTTCCCATCATATCGGAATTTATATAAAATATTTGAAATTTTATTGTGAAAAGAAAAATAAAACATAAAACAATGAGAATATTATCTTTTTTATTCAATTATTAAGGCATACCTGCGCCATCCTTTGAATGATGAATGAAAGTAGCCAAAGTTTGTTGACTTCTAGGCCTTATAATGTTGAGCGATGGCATTGCAGGCTCGGGCAACCACTCATCTTCTTCACCTATCCTCCCAAGCCCATGCAACCTCAAAGATGACATAGTAGGGTGAGGAAGATCATTAGAGGTAGGAGCAGCTGAAATTACATCTTCAACATCAAAATCCCTAAACATCATATCTCCAACTCCATGTCCCATTTTCTGTGAGTGCCATTCTTATGCTCTGCTTCCTACCTAAAGCATTTAAAAATACATATTGTTATATCATTCAATCTCCACGTTTGTTTGTACCCAAAGCAAATCAAATCTATGAATCAAATGAAATGGAATTACTTAGAGAAGTCTCGAATCAGAATGGATGTACACCAACGTATCAGCATGGGCAGCATTTATTCTTTTGTGTCTCACACTATGTATAAAGCTGTATGTACTCCACACCCTCTCCGCCGACAACGTACTAACAGGTTGGGCAAGAATCCTTACGGATATCACTTGTAACTCTTCAGCCTCCAACCCATGCAAACCCCACAAATACATGACATTCATGTTCCTAACATTCATTCTGCACTCTTTTGAATGAGACCTCACCTCCCTGGATGCAAATTTCCCAAGTTGTTGCCTTAATGTTGAAGCCAATAACGCATTGTCCACTATCTTTAGAAGCTTACCTAGGGCCATCTATCATACTTCTCTTTGTATACAGCGTACAAAACATTCAAACCATAAAGTCATAAGCAATAAAGAAATACATGAAGTCTATTGAATAGAGAAATAATACACAGAAGCAACTAACCACTTAGAGCAACTCCTGCTTTTCCTCCAGGCTTAGGAAGTGCAAGGTATGCCTCTTAATAATATTTTTAGCATTAATGTATGTGCCAAAGCATGAATTGAAAAATTCATCTTTTGGAAAAGAAACAATGGTATTTGCCCTTTACATTTCAAATTTATCATCCTTCAACACATCTTGAATTTTCCCAACATGTTGTCCATCCCATCATGTACATTTTTTATTAAAGGGCCCTCCCGATTTGTGAACCTGGCCCTCCTGTAGATAGGTTTTATCATGCCCATGCACTTGTTTATCTTCTTCCAGAACTCCTCATTTAGGAGGATTTCCCTCACCTTTGCACCATCTTCCTTCATCTTTGGATTTTGGGCCATTCATTGATCATATGTACATTGTACATGCAAACTTTGAGTTCCATTCACATCAAGTAGCCTCTTCAATTTGGAAAGCAGGTTGCAAACCTTTACTAACTCCAACTTTGCTTGGATCTGAATATACAAGAGACATGAAATGGTTACAATGGTTCAACAAATGTTCATTCTTAACATACGTCCACCATCAGATACAATGGTTACTCAATTGTCATCCCAAGCATCTGTAAGTACTTCCAACTCTTTCCTCACCTTTTCTATTTCTTTGTAAACCAATTCTACCCTAAGCTTTCTCATAGCTAGGAACTCTATATGCTAGGGCCCAATTTACACCCACCATCTCTTTCCAACTTGAACTCCTCAAGACATCAAAAGGAATCTTGTTTGCTATACTATGTAGTCTAAGGTGTGACTAGTCGCTACGCACAAAAGGCAGCCGGCTTGTGACTCGAGTATGGGTAGGCACAAGCAAGCATAAGTTGCACTACGACTAGTTGCACGCCTAGATGCGCCTTGTACCTAATGAGCCCCTGATTCTAGGTGCAACGTAAGTGAAATAAAGCCCTACTTTTTCTTTTTTTTTCCCCTTCATCTTCATCTTCCCCATTCCACTACTTCCTTCTAGCAAGAGTATTGAACGAGTGACCATCCATCGTTGATTAAAGCCCAGTTCAAATGATTCAAATGATTGAGGTAAGATTCTAACTTTTATTTGTTTCCCTTTTTTTATTTTTTAGTTTTTTCTGTAAAAATAGAATAAAAAGAGGTATCATTTTTTCAATTTTCATGCGTAGTGCTTAATTTTTCTTTGGAATCTCAACATATCTACACTCTAAAGCTAAAATCAAAAACTCCATTTCATTCTTTCCATCTGTTTTCATTGATTTAGTATATTATGCACTGTTTTTGTAGTTTTGTGTATTTTTTAACCAAAAAAGTAAAATACATCAGTGATCTGTATTTTTTAGTTTTTTTTTTTTTTAAGCACATATCCATGTTATCACCATTATAATGCTTAAAACGACTAAGACACGAACTCCATCGACAGTTTTCATTACTGTCATTTTTTCATCATTTTTCACTAAAAATAGTGAAAAATAGTATGGTTTTATATTTTTCCTTTTATGGTTTTTGTAGCAAATGTTTAAATGTCACCATAAGAATGTTAAAAACAACTTATCAATGGAAGCTTTTGATATTTGTTCTTCCTTTTCTTTTGTTTTTTCACTAAAAACAATAATGTTTTAATTTAGTAATTTGTTTTTGCAGCAAATGTGTAAATGTCACCATTATAATGCTAAAAACAACTTATTCATGGACTCCTTTGATGTTTTTTCTCCCTTTTTTGTTATTTTTCACTAAAAAACAGTAATTTTTTTGTTTATTAATTTGCTTTTGTAACAAATGTGTAAATGGGACCATTATAATACTAAAAACAACTGATCCATAACATTGTTTTCATATTTTGCATGTTTCTTTTCACTTTTCTTAAGTTTTGTTTCCATAACCTTCTTAATTTTCTATATTTCTTACTTTTTCTTTTTTTTTTGTAGGGTTCCTCTTTTGATTGCTTAATTTGTTTCCATTCCACTCTACGAGTATTAGGTTCCTATATTCCTATAAATTGATACTACAATATGTAATCATCAAGGGCCTCCATCAATGCTTCTAGATTAATGGATCTAGGGTAGGAATATGGAGAAGCACATCCAAATGACAAAATTTTGGTATGGGGCAAGCTTTATGGAAATAGGTATAGTGGTAGAATATTCAGATTTAAACAACATTTAATGGGTGGGCATAAGAATGCCAAAAAATGCACTCTGGCCATTCTCGAGATATCTAAGAAAATTTTGGATTATATGAATGAAGCAAAGAAGAAGAAAGAGAATAGAGAGAGAATAACAAGGGGATGGAACAGCCAGAAAATTTGTTTGGCTTGCATGATGAAGATGATGATGATGAGGCTAAAGTAGAGGAGATTGACAATACCAGGGCTACTGGTATTTCCATTAGGGGTAAGAAGAGTAAGATGCCCATGCAAGAAACAAAGGGGCCTATTGACTATCTCTTTGCTCCCGACCCCGAGGCCCAAGGCAAGAGAAAAGCGCCCATGCAGCAGACAACAATGAACAAAGTCAATAAAAAAGAGTTTAGGACAAGAGCATACGATTACATCGCCTCTTGGTTATATGAACATACCACTGCAGTCAATATTGCTTGTAGTCGTTCCTTCCCTACCATGTTAGAGGCAGTTGCACAACATAATCTAGGTATATATCTTTTGAAATCTATTGATGAGTTTGCATATGTCAATAGCACAAACTTAATACTTGACATGCTAGAGAAGGTAATTGATGAAGTTAGAGAGAATAATGTAGTTTAGGTAATTGTTTAGTTTTTATATCTATAATCTGTTAAGTATTTTAACTTATTTATAATACAAGTTCATCCTATATAATTTTACCTTTTTTCTATTTTAGATGATAACTGACAATGCCTCCAACTATGTGGCTGCAGGAAAGGAGTTGATAGTGAGGAGGCCACATTTATATTGTACCCCTTGTGCAGTTCGCTGCATATATTAGATGTTAGAGGACATAGGCAAATTGCCAATTATGAAGAAAATTATGGCAGAAACTAGGGCAATGACAATTTTTATATGTAGCCACACACATCCTTCATCTTATAAGAAGATTAACGAAGAAAAAGATCTGGTTAAACCTGTAGTGACGCGCTTCACCACCAACTTCTTGAGTTTAGAAAGCATTCACAACTTGAAGACAGAGTTGAGAGCAATGTTCCACTATTCAAAGTGCATGAACTGTAAATGGCCGAAAAGGCCTAAAGGTAAAAAAGCCAAAAGAATTGTGTTGCACACCAGCTTCTGGAACCATGTCCTCTTTTGATTGAAGATCATGGCTCCACTTGTAAAGGTTTTGAGGGTAATGGACAGTAAGGAGAAGCCAGCAATGAGATACATCTTTGAGGCTATAGCTAGAGCCAAAGAAAAGATTCAAGCCAATCTAGCAAGGGATGAGCGTCAAGCCACTCATATTTGGGAGATCATAAACAGTAGGTGGAGTTCTCAGTTTCACCAACCTTTGCATGCAGCTGGATATTGCTTTAACCCATCCTTCTACTACAACCATGACATTGAAATTAAGTGCAACAGTAACATCAAGAATGGTATAATGCATGCCATCAGTAGGCTATATGATGGAGAGGCGGTTGACATGATGGTAGATGAGATATCCACTTACATGCTAGAGGCTTGTTTAGCAATGACCTGGCAATACGTAAGAGAAAAACTCTAACCCCTTATAAGTATTTTATGTTGTTTTATGTTTTAAGTTTTAACTTCTAAATTTTATTTTATAATATTCTAATTTTGTTTATTTTTCTAGCTATAGCTTTATTCAACTTTTGTAGGTGAGTGGTGGATTAATTTTGTGGCTGAAGCCTCACATATTCAAACATTCACCACTAAGGTCTTCTCCCAAATATGCAATGCATCTCCTTGCGAGCGTGTCTTTGAGAATGTAAGCTACTTAGATATTAAGATTTAGTACTTAATAGTTAATAGTAATTTAGTATACATTCATTATATTCTAAATATGTAAGTATTTTTTATTTTCAAATCTACACTAAGAAGAGGAATAGGCTATATGTTATAACATTGAGAGATCTAGTATACATTCAATACATTCAACCCCTTCATCGTCAACATGAGGATCGTTTGAAAATGCAAACATATACAAATCCTATTCAATTACGACAGGTTGACGAAAGTGATGAGGGGGTTGTTCAAGAAAATGCTAAAGATGATCTGTGCATCCAAGTGATGACCTTACCTGGTTAGATGTTAAGCTCGTTGAAGAATCAAGTGAACATAATGCTGCATCTACTAGGCAATACCAAAGGCAGAGGAGAGGACAGAGGGGGAGCCACATTTCTCAATCTCAAGCTCATCAAGAACCAGATGACTATGTTGGAGGAGCAGGACGATGAGGACACTGAGGAGGAGGATGTTTACATCTCTTAAGGAGATGATTTTGATGACGATCTTGATCTTCCTGATAAGGAAGAGGTGTAGGAAGATGACTCTTTAAGTCTTAGTAGTTAACTATAACATTTGCTTTACTTTATTTATGTAACCATTGTTTAATTATTTATTGTTCCCGGATTTACAGGAAGACGGTGGCAATAATGACAAGCCCATAAGGGATTGAGTGAGTAGCAAGGAGACTAGTATTGTATTTACATGTTTCTAAACTTATTTGGAATATATGGACATTGACAAGAGTTTGGAGTTAATAGACGTGATGAAACGTAGGAGAGTCAACATCGCTTGTATCCAAGAAACCAAGTGGAAAGGGGCTAAAACTAGAGAAATAGATGGGTATAAATTATAGTACATAGCAAAGGTAAATAACAGAAATGGCGTAGGAATAATAGCGGATAAGGAATTAAAGGATAAAGTTGTGGACGTTAAAAAAATCATTGATAGAATTATAATAATAAAACTTGTTCTAGGAGAGCAGATTATAAATGTTATAAGTGCATACGCACTACAAGTAGGGTTACATGATATAATCAAGAGATGGTTCTGGGAAGATATGGAGGGAGTCATGCAAGAAATTCCCAACACTGAGGGGATATTTATAGGAGCAGACTTAAATGGTCATGTAGGAAAGGATAAGGAAGGATATAATAGAATACACGGAGGGTATGGTATAGGTGAACGAAATGAGATAGGGGAGAATATCTTTGATTTTGCTTTGTCATATAACCTGTCCATTGCAAATACACTCTTTAAGAAGAGGGATGAACATTTAATAACCTTTAAAAATAGACTTCATAAAAGCCAAATAGACTTTTTTCTATTTAGGAATAATGAACGATCTATATGTAAAGATTGTAAGGTGATACCCAGTGAGAGTTTAACCTCACAACATAGGTTAATGGTTATGGATATTCATATCAAAAGATGGAAGAAAGGAAATGAACTTAATATGTATCCAAAAATTAAGTGGTGGAACTTAAAAGAAGAGAAAATAACCTCATTCACAAATAAGTTGATGGTAGAAGGAATTTGGAACTATGAAACAAAAGTAAATACTATGTGGATTAATATTGCTGAGTCCATTAAGAAAGTGGCAAAAGATGTCTTAGGAGTATCTAAAGGTAAAAGACAATTAGTAAAGGAAACATGGTGGTAGAGTGAAACAGTGCAAAAAGTTATTAAAGAAAAGCTGATGCGTTTTAAAGCATGGCAGAAGACTAGAAATAATGAAAACTATGAACAATATAAGAATGCTAAAAAGGTTGCTAAGAGAATAGTAAGTGAGGCTAAACTTAAAGCATATGATGAGCTCTATAATGGACTAGGAACAAGAGAAGGTGAGAAAGATGTGTTTAAACTTGTAAAAGTAAGAGAACAGAAGGGTAAGGACTTAGATCATGTTAGGTGCATTGGAAGCGATGATCAAAAGGCAATAGTCAAAGATGATGAGATCAAACAAAGGTGGGAAACATACTTTCAAAAATTATTAAATAATAATGACTCTGAGAATATAAGGATTGAAAATACTATAAATCTAAATAACACTAGATATTATAGATATGAACGTAGGATTAGAGTATCTGAAGTAAAAAAGGCCTTGAAAAAGATGAAATCAAGAAAGGCCATGAGGCCCAATGGTATACCAATAGAGGTTTGGAAGCATATGGGAGATATTGGAGTAGTTTGGTTGACCAAGTTGTTTAACAAGATTATAAAATCAAAGAAAATGCCTGATGAGTGGAGGAAAAGCTCTATTGTACCAATTTATAAGAATAAAGGAGACATATAGAGCTGCACAAATTATCGAGGGATCAAACTTATGAACCACACTATGAAACTTTTTAAAACAGTGATTGAGAAGAGGCTACGACATGAAACAAGTGTATCAGAGAATCAGTTAGGGGTAGCACCTATGTAGTTAAAGGCGCACCTAGGTGCGCGCTTAGGCTCTAGTCGACAGGTAAGTGCCTGGGAGGGGGCCAGGTGTAGAGGAAATGAGGCGCTGCCACCTAGGCGAGCGCCTGGGTGCGCCAGGGGACCCCTTTCAGGTGCACCCCCATACTCCAAGCGCAGATCACTTAACCCGGTAACATATAAACCTCTTTTTTTTTTTCGTTTTTCACCTTCCAACCCTAGTTTCAACCTTCCAACCTCCTGAGAAGGTGAAAAAGACCATTACTCTTCGATCTTTCACAGATCTAAGCAAAAAAAGGTATGGATTTATGAATTTTAGCATGTGTATACAGTTTCTGTAGAAAAAGTAAAAACCAATACCGTTTTCTCAAATTTTTTGTTTTTTGTTAACTATTTTCCGTAGATCTTGATGGGTTTTAGTTCTATATGTATAAGAAAACATTCCATTTGAGTTTTATACTTCTTTGGTCTAGATTTGAGTTTGCTTTTACGTTTTTTACTGTTTTTCCAAAAAAATCAATTACGAAAATTAAAAAAGTCGTCGTTTTTTCGTATTTCTTCATTGAAACGTATTTCTATCCACATTTATAGCTTTCCCATGCTTGTGTCTTCGTGTGTGATAATTTTTTCATCTTTTTTGTGTAATTTAGGGTTATTTTTCAAATTTTTCCAAAAAAAAAGTTACAAAAATTAGGAAAAAATTGTTCTTTTTTATATTTATTAATTAATACCTATTCTTATCCACATATATAGCTTACTCATGCTTGTATCTGCATGTATGATGTACTTTTCATGCTTTTTTTGTATTGTAGTGTTATATTGTTCAATTTTTCCTAAAATAAAACTTACGAAAATTAGAAAAAAATTATTTTATTTAGATTTATTAGTTAATACCTATTCTTATATACATATATAGCTTTCCCATGCTTGTGTCTTCATGTATGCTGTATTTTTCATGCCCTTTTTTGTATACTAAAAGGGCAAGGGGAAGACCCAAACTAACGTGGATAGAAGTGGTGAGGAAAGATTTAAAAGCTTTGAAACTAAATGAAGACATGGTATTTAATAGAGCAGAATGGAGGAATAAGAATCATGTGGGCGACCCCTAATTGGGATAAGGTCTTGATGATGATGAACTTATTTGTCTGATTGTTTGGTTAAACCTTAGGTTGTTGTTGTTGACATGTTGATTTATTACTTAAGAATTCCATTTCACTCATTTGACAAGTATTTATTCATCTTTTTATATTTCAATGTTTTCTCCTTTTTTTGGATTTTTCATAATTTTTGGGATTTATTTTGAATTTTTTCTTTTTTTTAAATTTAAATTACTTAATTTTGCGCCTTGACACCTAGTCGTGTGACTAGGAGTGCCTAGTCCCTCTAGCTCAACTCACACCTCTTGCACCTGCAACTACATAGTTGCAACAATAAACCTAGAAACAAGTCTATTAATTTCAGACTTGTCATAAGCCTTGAAAATTTGACTTATTCTATAATTCTTAGTAGATGAGTAGGTCGAAGAGTAGTCAAGACTTGATTTGAATCACTACTTTGAACCAAATTTACCCTTATCTACTTAGGGCCTTTGAGAAGGTGTGTCCATCTCCTCATCAATTCCTTCAACCTTGGCTTGTATGGCCTCTCTAACAAGTGGCTTTGCACCCGAGTATATATTCCGTGATAGACTCCCTTACAAATGCGGTAGTGGAATTTTTTAACCCCTCCAATGCTTGTGCCACTTTTCCCCACATGCATGACTAAACTCCATAAGGCATACGGCCTCATCAAAATCAAATGCATCCAACGAATCAACTACATCATCACTATCACTATCACCCTCATCCCCTTTCCCATATTCCTCATCAACAAAATAGTGCTTCAAAGTTGACATTTTTACTTCAAAATCAGCACACATATACATACACAAAAAAAATTACAACACAACCAAAATAAATACAGTATATTACTCCATAGTTTTGAATTTTATTTTGGTCAAGACCAAAATATTGAAATTTTCATTTTGATTTCAATTTCAACTAGCATTTTGAAATCACTATCACTATCACCCTCATCCCCTTTCCCATATTCCTCATCAACAAAATAGTGCTTCAAAGTTGACATTTTTACTTCAAAATCAGCACACATATACATACACAAAAAAAATTACAACACAACCAAAATAAATACAGTATATTACTCCATAGTTTTGAATTTTATTTTGGTCAAGACCAAAATATTGAAATTTTCATTTTGATTTCAATTTCAACTAGCATTTTGAAATCACTATCACTATCACCCTCATCCCCTTTCCCATATTCCTCATCAACAAAATAGTGCTTCAAAGTTGACATTTTTACTTCAAAATCAGCACACATATACATACACAAAAAAAATTACAACACAACCAAAATAAATACAGTATATTACTCCATAGTTTTGAATTTTATTTTGGTCAAGACCAAAATATTGAAATTTTCATTTTGATTTCAATTTCAACTAGCATTTTGGAGAAATCGACTAGTTATTTATGCTAAAAATTGAAAATTTTAAAAAAGAAATTACTCCACAAGAATTTTCAGCCATAAATCCACCATAGCCACCCACAACCATCCAGAGCCACCAACAACATGCTCACATCCACCCCACAATCATCAAAAACCATGCACTTAAAAAACAGCCAAAATGACCTCTAAATGACACAAGAAAGTACATTCCCATGTAAAATCTAGTTGGATAAATGACACAAATCAATGTATATACAAGTTACAACCCTAACTACAAAATAAGGCATAAACTTTAAAACTGAAAATTCCGGTTCATTCTATGAATATTTCAACCACAAATACCATATATGACCTATCCAATGGAAAAACTAAAGCATGACATATCTTCAACATGAAAGTACCAACAAAAGAAGAAAAATTGAAGCACAAAAATCAGGAGGACTTCAGAAAGCTCCCAAGTAGAACAAGCACTCAAACCAAACAAAATCAAACAGGAAAACAGATTACAGAGAGAAGCAGAAGAAAAGAGATCATAAAAATAAAATCTCCCACAAGTCCACAACTTGTGAATTAGAAGTCTGCCTATTCCTAAGAAGCAACAATTCAGCATATCTCGTGCTCTTCAAGTTTCAACTTGTACAAAACAAAAATGGTAAAAATCCATCTCATCAATCTTCTTCTTCGAATCGATTGGGGAAACAGGCGGCCTGAGCTTACAATGGTTGATCTACTTCTCTTCTGGTCCAAACCCTAGAGAAAAATCCCCTTTTGGATGATAAAGCAAGACCCTCGATGAATTGTGGTTTGGGAGTGAATGATGGCTTTATAAAACTGCCCCACTATTAGTCAATTAAATGGATTTAAAACAAACGGTGTATAAGGAAATCTAAGATTTTACAGATAACTAAAATTTATATTGAATTGATCAATTTCAAATGAAATCAGGTACCGGTCCAGATTTGATTGATACAGCCCAAAATGCACCAAAATATCAGTGAAACCAACATAAGCTAATTTGCGAATCATTTTTCTTGCCAAAATCAACATTTTGTGCGTATTGGACAATACAAAATGTATTCACAACTATTTACTCCAATTATTTGACAATATAGTCAATAATATAGTAAAAAGCAGTAGTATCACACAATACAATCAAAATCGTTACAACATTTTGGAATTTCAGACACAACTAACTACTTCAAATAACTGTAGATAACTACACTTAAATACATTCAAATAACTATAATAATTGCATTCAAACAATGAAAACCAGAAATAAATACATTCCATCATCCATCAAACAATTGAAACCCCCACGCATCGACAACCAATTCAACTCAATGCCCACAACCATCCACAAACCCCCAGCATCCAACAACAACCATCACAAGTTCACAACCAACAGCAAAATACTAGAACAAAAGAGAAAGAAAACGAGCTAGAGCTAGCAGAGGATAATTATTACTAGTAATCAGATCATAAAATGAAATTTGATGTCTGAGCTTTGAACAGACAAAGGAGAAACCAGCACAGACAGACAACCTTGATGAATTTGAATAGATCTGAAGGGGGAACTCCATGCTTCATTTGTATATATTGATTGACTATAGAGGATAAGATCAAATCATACAAGGTGAGTTGGCTATTATCTATAGCCGTGACAAAGGCAATCAATGGTGAATTGACCGTGAGATTTAAGGAGATACGATTTATCTCAAGAATCCCCAATATTACTGCTTATTACAGCACTGATCCAACACTCTCCCTCAAGCCTATGACTAGATACTTTCCATTCCAAGGACGCTGACTAAATGCTAGAATGTGGTACTGAATTGTCCTTTCATAAGCACCTCTAGTACAATGTCAAGTTTTTCCCTAATGAAATATCTGTCAATTTCAACATGCTTGGCCTGGTGATATTGAACTATGTTGTGAGCAATGCTTAATGGGGCCTTTTTGTCACAATAGTTCACATATTCTGTGTGCCATGGCTTGAAACTCTAATTCCGCACTAGAGTGTGCCACAACTGGTTGTTTCTTACTCCATGTAACCAGGTTTCCAGCTAGGAAGATATAATACTGGGTAGTAGACCTTCAACTTGTCTTGGAACCTACCCAATCTGCATCTGTGTAAGCTTCCAGCCTAAGTCCTTCACTATTCTGAAATAGAAATCCGCAACCAAGAAATCCTTTCAAATATCTTGGATTCTATAGACAGCATCAATTTGAGTTTTTAGAGTAGCACGCATAAACTGGTTAGCAACATTAATAGCACGGGCAATGTCTGGCCTTGTGGCCTTGTGTGAGACAAGTATATAAGTTTACCCACCATTTTTTTGTACACAATTCCACTCCATCTGTTAATTCTCCAAGTCAATGACTAGCCTCAACTGGACTATCGATAGGTTTACAACCGGCCATTGCAACTTCCTAAAGTAAATCTTGAGTATATTTCTATTTAGAGATGAAGATTCCATGTCTTAACCTAACTGCCTCAATTCTCAAAAAATATCTCAAGTTCCTCATACTATAATTTCAAATTCTTTTGCATGGTAGGCTTTCAAATTAACCATTTCTTCATGATCATCACTTGTCACAATGATATTATCTATATACACAATGAAAGCTGTAATTTCCTTTTTCATAGAATTCTTTATGAATAGTGTGGTCACCTTGACTTTAAAAGTAACCCTGGTTTGTCACAACTCTGATAAATCTCTCATACCATGCTCGTGGCGATTGCTTCAAGCCATAGATGGACTTTATCAATTTGCACACCTTATTCCCTCTCAAGTTCTCCAATTAACCTAGTAGAATATCCACATAAGCTTCCTCTTCCAAGCCTCCGTAGAGGAATGCATTCTTCGCATCTAGTTGATGTAGTAGCCATTCCCTTATTCCCGCAAAAGACGAGAACCCTAATTGTATTAATCTTTGCAACAGGTGTGAAAAAGTCTGGATAGTTTGTCCCGTAAGTTTAGGTGCATGCTTTGCAACAAGTCTTGCCTTATATCTCTCCAATGTTCCATCAGGTTTGTACTTTATGGTGTAGATTCACTTGCAGCCAACAATCTTTTTATATTTGGGAAAATCCACAATATTCCTTATATAATTCTTCTCCAAGGTTCTTAATTCCTCATCCATGGATTTGAGGTTGGGGCCTTCTCAAGAGATGTAAGAATTTTTTGGGGCAGATCTGCTGTGAGAAAAGCACTATATTAAAGAGAGATTCTACAAGGATAGAAAGTGAGACATGGAGCGTTAGGTACAACTCTGAAACCCCTTTCTAAGAGCAATTGGCAAATCAAGATCATCCAAAGGAAGAGATATAAAGTTACATGGGTATCATTTTTGTTACCTGATTCAGGGTTGACAATCAAAACCTAGAAGTGTTGGTGAGCCTTTTCCCCCTGGAATACATCTATAAAGTTGGTGTTTACCGAGCCTCAACATCCATCTTTGCGTCTGGTGTAGGTTGAGAGTATGTTATATGTATATTAGTACACTCGGGTTTAGGAGTCTTTAGCTGTGTGATGTTTAGGCCCTTAATACCTTCTATTGAGCGAGGTTCAGTTCAGTGGTTTCAAGTTGAGGGTTCTCCACTACAGGCCAATCCCACGTATCTTCCTCTCTTGAGTCAAGATGGGTCTTGCTAAAGTAATGTTGATTCTTTACAAAGGTTACATCCATGATGACATAGGTCCTTTTAGTGGGAGCATGATAACAGTTGTTTTCCCTATTTCTTATCCTATGCAAGCAAACATCACAACAAAAGATAATAAGGTAAATAAAAAATTGAAACAAAAGCCATCACTGCTTCTGAAACAAAAGAGTGAATTGGCTAAGCTAACCTTGAGTTCACAATCAATTTGGTAACAGAAAAGCGAAGATTATCCTGAGTACCCCTTTTTTGCCAGAGAGTATCCTATAAAAACACACTTCATTGCTCTAGGATTAAGCTTACTTTGCAGATGAGATTGAATATAAGCATAAGAGACACCTAAACACATTTGGTTGTAAAGATCCAACTCCTTGGTGACATGAAAAGAAGGTATAAGTTTCTTTACAAAGCTCAGATTTCCAAGAACTCTGATAGGCATTCTACTGATCAGATAGGCTGCAATAAGGATGTCGTCTCCCCACTAGTATTTTGGTACACCTTTTTGAAACAAGAGAAACCAAGTAACTTCAAGATGATGTCTATTTTTCCTCTCAGCAATACCATTTTTGATGAGACATATTACTGCAAGTTATTGATGTAAAATGCCTTCATTGCACAGATATGTCATAAGTTCCTGGTTTGTCATTGTCTAATCTCAAGGTCAGAATATTGACTCCAAATTGATTCATGATGAACTTATGGAATATGAAAAATATCGACAAAACTTTTGACTTGGTTTTCATTAGATAAACCCATGTAATCCTGGTACAATCTTCAATAAAAGTAACAAACCACCAAGTGCCAAAATGACTGGTAATAAGAGATGGGCCCCAATCATCAGAATGAATCAAATTGAGTGGAGAAGAAATTTGACTATCTTTTATTGGAAAGATAGTACCATGATTTCTAGCAAATATACAAGACTCAAGATGTAAACTGCTCACGTCAATGTTTTGAAACAATTTGGGAAACAATTTATTGAGCCAAAGGGAAATCCAACTCAAAATGATTGAGAAACTAGGCATTGAGGTTCTTCTAAGAGTAAAGTCCATCTCTCATCTTACCAAGCCCAATCATTTTAAAACTTTTGACGCTTCCCGTGTAGCTTCCAGCACATAGTCCATGTGTGACTCTGTTTACTGCAATAGTCACACCAAAGTTTGTCCTCGTCATGGGCTTTCTTCTTACATGCAGACTTAGTTATGACAAGTGCCAAATTTTCTGCAATTGTAACTATACCCTCCACTGTTTTGGTGCCCACCAGTTCCTTGTTGCTTTCTTCACCTCTAGTAATAGCAAATGCCTCATCAAGATCTGGTTGAGGCTCTCTTCCTAGGATGCAATCTCTAGCTTGATCATACTCAGAATTGAAGTCCTAAAAAGACTTGTATGACACATTCCCTTTCCATAGCATTTGCATCTTCAAAGGATGGCAGCTTCAAGTTTTGATACAAGTCTAATTCGGTCAGCAAATATTTGAGCATGTTTTGGTAGTCTGTGACATTCATGGACCCTTGTTTGCTGCTGTAAATTTGCCTCTTAATTTGGAATATCTATGCAGCAAAACTAACTCAGGAATAAGTTTTGATCACAGCATCCAAATCTCTTTGGTTGTAGGTAGTAGCATGTAAATCTTCCTGATTTGGGGCTCCATAGAGTAAAGCAGCCAAGACATCACCATATAATTTTGGAATCCCAACTTTCATATTTGGAATCCTTCTCATCTTGTGATTTTTCCACTCCATTAACACATTTAAATTTTCCCTTTCTTCCACTGACTGCTACTACCACCATATTTTCCCATGTTCTTTCCTTTTTCCGCCATTGAAATTTCTCTATAGAACTTGTTGGGAGGGAAAGAGATGGCAGCAGCTAAGATCGCACCATCGATGTTATCATTGGACTTCACAAATTTGGCATCAGAGGCAGAACGAATGCTCCAATTTGGTGCCAATTGGCTCCACATGGTTATCATGGTATGTACGAAGTGTATCCTCGTTCCTTCTCTTCCTCCTTTCTAGAGTGGTATTTTTGTTGTGCGATAGGGCATGTTTATCTGGCATATAATCTTGCAATTGCCACTAGTTATTCTATATTCATGCAAAAATCGTGTGCTATCCGAATTTCGTTCTATAACAACAAATAACGAATGTTGCGTATATCTATGTAGTTAAAGGCGTGCCTAGGCGCGCGTCGACATGTAAGCGCCTAGGAGGGGTCTAGGCGTAGAGGAAATGAGGCGTTGTTGCCTAGGCGAGCACCTGGGTGCGCCTGGGCACCCCTCCGACTCCAGGCGCAGACCACTTAACCCGGTACGGTATAAAACTCGTTTTTTTTTTTCGTTTTTCAACTTCCAACCCTAATTTCAATCTTCCAACCTCCTGAGAAGGTGAAAATGACCATTCCATTTCGATCTTTCACAGATCTAAGCAGAAAAAGGTATGGATTTATGAATTTTAGCATGCATATACAATTTATGTTAAAAAACGTAAAACCAGTACCCTTTCTTTCTTTTTTTTTGTTAACTATTTTCCATAGATCTTGATGGGTTTTAGTTTTATATGTATAAGAAAATATTCCATTTGAGTTTTATACTTTTTTGCTCTAGATTTGAGTTTGTTTTTAGGTTTTTTTACTGTTTTTCCAAAAAAAATCAGTTACGGAAATAAAAAAAGTCGTCGTTTTTTCATATTTCTTCATTGAAATGTATTTCTATCCACATATATAGCTTTGCCATGCTTGTGTCTTCATGTGTGATAATTTTTTCATCTTTTTCTTGTAATTTGGGGTTATTTTTTTTATTTTTCCAAAAAAAAAGTTACAAAAATTAGGAAAAAATTGTTCTTTTTTATATTTATTTGTTAATACCTATTCTTGTGCACACATATAGCTTACTTATGCTTGTATCTTCATGATGATGTACTTTTCATGCTTTTTTTGTATTGTAGTGTTATTTTGTTCAATTTTTCCGAAAATAAAACTTACGAAAATTAGAAAAAAATTGTTTTATTTATATTTATTAGTTAATACCTATTCTTATATACATATATAGCTTTACCATGCTTGTGTCTTCATGTATGCTGTATTTTTCATGCTTTGTTTGTATTTTAGTGTTATTTTTTTCAATTTTTCCAAAAATAACAGTTACAGAAATTGGAAAAAAAAATATTTATTTTTTTTATATTTATTAATTAAAACGTATTCCTATTTACACATATAGCTTTTCCATGCTTGTGTCTTCATGTGTGATGTATTTTTCATGCTGTTTTCTATTTTGGAGTTATTTTTTTTCAAATTTTACAAAATAACAATACTCACTCTTTTACGCTTTTTATATTTTAGGCATAAAATTTAAAGATGTCATCATCAAGGGGTTCAACTTCAGATGCTTCAGCTATTTCTAGATCTACACACCCAGGGTGGGAGTATGGAGATTTGAGAATTCCAGGTCATAAGAATACAATTTGGTACAAATTGTGCGAAAAAAGATACAGTAGTGGAATTTATAGGCTAAAACAGCATTTAGTTGGAAGGCAAAGGAATGCTAAAAAATGCAGCAAGGTGACTCCTGATATATCAAAAAAAATAAGTGATTATATGAATGAGTCAAAAAAGAAGGATGAAAGGGAGAGAATCATTATGGAGCAAACACGACCAGAAAATTTGTTTGGGATTCATAATGATCTTGAAGTTGTTGAAGGAGATGTGGACGATAGAGGGAGACAGGCTGGTGGTAGTAGTGGCCCAGGCTCTAGTGGATTTGGCATAGGGAGCAACAAGAGGTCTAAGAGTAGAATAAAAGGACCTCTTGATATTCATTTTGCCCTTCATCCTAAGAAGGCTTCTTTGCATCAAACAACAATAAATAATGCATATAAAAAGGAGCTTAGAAGCAGAGCATGTGATTACATTGCAACCTGGTTTTATGAGAATGGCATTGCCTTCAATGCCGCTCGGTGTCAGTCTTTTCAGACCATGTTTGAGGCTGCTGCACAATATGGACCAGGTAAATGGTTTTCTTTTATTTTTCTTTATATACTAGTACTTTTTATACATATTTTTAAGTTAAAAAGTATTTAACTTATGTTTTCTTTCTTTCTTTCTTAAGGTTTCAAGGCACCCTCTTACCATGAGTTGAGGGTGCCTCTTCTCAAAAAACAAGTTGAAAGGACAAATGAATTTGTACAAAGAATGCAGAAAAGATTGGGCACGATATGGGTGCTCTATAATGTCAGATTGGTGGACCGATGGCAAGGGTCGCACCTTAATCAATTTTTTGGTAAACTATCCAACTGAGACAGTTTTCCGAAAATCAATTGATGGATCTAAGAATGTAATGAGCTCAGATTTGATTGTTAAAATGTTAGATGTAGTCATAGATGACGTTGGAGAGGAAAACATTGTCCAGGTAATCCCCACTCTTAATTTTAGTTAAGTTTTTTATCAAAAAATTTAATATTTAAAAGTTTTAATATTTACTTATGAATTTGATTGCCTATTACAGATCATCATGGAAAATGCGTCAAATTATGTAGCTGCAGGAAGGCACTTGCAAATAAGAAGAAAACATCTATTTTGGTCACCCTGTGCAGCTCATTATGTTGACTTGATGTTAGAAGATATTGGCAAATTGCCAAAAGTGGAGCATATTATGAAACAAGCGAAGGCAATGACTGTCTTCATATACAGTCACACTCATGTCCTTCATTTGATGAGGACGATAACTAAGCAAAGAGAATTGGTCAGGCCTGCAGTCACTCGTTTCGCCACTAACATTTTGAGTTTAAAGAGTATCTACAATGTTAGGGCGAAATTGAGGGAGATGTTCTACTGTCAAGCATAGAGTAACAGCAAATGGAGCAATACCCTGGTTGGAAAAAGAGTACAGAATATTGTTAGTCGCAGCTCCTTTTGGAATAATATTTTATTTTGCTAGAAGATAATGGCACCACTTGTAGAGGTGTTGAGGCTTGTGGATACTGAAGAAAAGCCTACAATGGGTTATATATACGAGGCCATCACAAGAGCCAAGGAAAAGATTATGGCAAATCTTAAAGATAATGAGCGATAGGCCGCCCATATTTGTGGCATTGTTGATAGTAGATGGACGAATCAGCTTTGTCAACCTTTGCATGCAGCTGGTTATTATCTTAACCCTGCATTTTATTATGATAAGCAAGAAGATATTGAGGCCGATAGATTTATCAAGCAAGGCCTTTTTGACACTATCAATACCTTATCTGCAAATCAAGATGATGCGAGCAAGGTGATTGATGAGCTAGGCCCATATAAACGTGCGGCAGGCCTGTTTGCAAATGACTTGGCTAAATTAAAAAGGAAGACAATGGCTCCTTGTAAGTCTTACAATTTTAAATCTTATTTGTCTTAAATTGTTTTAATTTATATTTTTAATTTATTGTTATTTAACTCTTGTAGGTGAGTGGTGGGTTACTTTTGGGGCTTTTGAGAATGTAACTATTACTTCACTAATTTATAAATCATTCAACAATATAATTTAAATTTACAATCAACCTTGTAAAATTTGATATTTTATTGCAGCTTCACACAGAAGAGAAATAGATTGTATGCAAAAGCATTGAACGATTTGGTATTTGTTCAATATAATCAACATCTCCGCCATCGACATGAAGATCATTTGAGATCTCAGACATACACAGATCCCATTGTATTGAGAAAGGTTGATGAGATTGACGAGTGGATCATTGAAGCAGATGCTGAGGATGACCTCGTCCATCCAGATGATAGCCTCACATGGGGTGACGTTGAGCATGCTATGGGATCTAGTTCACGTGTTGCTCCTCCCACTAGGCAGTACCAGAGGCAAAGGAGGCAGGGGAACATGTCTCAGGTACTTGTAGAACTAGAGGAGGAAACTGGTTCTGAGGAGGACATTGAGGAGTTGCGAGGACGGGGTAGTGATCTTCCTAAATATGTCGAGGATTATGATAGCTCTGATGATAATTTAAACCCTGAGCCTGAAGATCTCTCTAGAGATGACTGAAGTGAGTAGTCTTGATTCTTAAAACTCTTAAAAGTTATTTTATTTGATTGATTATGCTTATATTATTTTGTTCATAAAAAATTACATGTTTAGATAATATTTCATATTAGAATTATGTTTTAATGCTTTTTAAGAATTTATTAATGATTTTTAGCTAATTTTAATTATAAAAAATATAATTTTGCGCCCAGGCTCCAGGCGCACCCCTTTGCGCCTCGCGCCTTTAACTACATTGGTGTATATGAGTTTCTTTTCGGCATGGTTAGATATTGATTCAATGTTCGTTATCCAATGCACCGATCATAATACGGTGTATATGCTGTTCACAACTAGGAAGTTGTGCTCCACAAGCCTAATACCTTGCTTTTGTCTTCATTCGCCATTATTCCATGGTAAATGTTTCAGACATCAAATGTTCAATGAATTGTCGAACTACAAAATTCATCCTCTCTTATGAACTAAGCTAGAGGACTAGGACAGGAACAAGTATTGGGGAAAGACAATGTATGCATGCTCTCTACAGTTTTAATCTGGCAATATAATTCAAAGATTTTTCTTTCCTAAAAGAACAGAATTAAAGGTCACTTTATGTATTTGAAATACTTTCAAGGTTCAGACACTTAATTGAAATTAATATCTATCTGTTAATATTTTTATTTTTCCTTTTTGAGACTTTTTGACAAACCCTGATAAAATCAAGGAATGTAATCGCGAGCAAATTACATTAAGTTGAAACAAATGTGTACAAAACATAAGACAATACAAACTTCTTCCTTTAACATGTTTATATTTTGCAACATAGAAACAATGTTCTGCAACTCTATGTAACTGATGGTCATAGATCAGATCTTCACAAACTATTGATCAGTTATCAGGTATGAGAAAGATTACGGTTGGACATCCCCTACTTAAAACCCTTCTCTCCTTTGTAATTAGTTTTTTAGGGATGATGAATAGAGACTACTTTAGACTTGGTAAATTCCTTATTCGTATTTCCCTCCACTGAGTGTGAAACCATGTTCAGTACGATGCCGAAGTAATAGCGTTCCATCTCTACCTGCCCATCAGTATTTATCTACTTCATCTTTTATTGGATAGTTTCTATGTTGTGTTTGGTTATATGGCTATTGGTTTTTTTTTTTTTTTTTTTTTTTTTAGCCTTCATTATCAGCCCACCCCAATTTCCTAGAAACCCTAAATCTGAAGCTTAATTGGGACCATTTACCAATCAAAGGGACGATCCGAATTATAACTTCGATCTTACCTTAATTAGTACAGATCTCGAAGGATCTACAGATTCTGTCATTCATTGTAGGTCATTTCATGCTTATTATGAATGTTCTTTGACATGTTAAAAGTGCTAGAGATAGTTTAATTTATGTTTCTTTATTTAAATTGATCCTAATCTGATCTCCACCTATACATTAAGCCATTTTGCATGCTGTCGTATAGCAAATTTGGCACTAGAGCCTAAGGTAATTTAGGATCTACATTAGTTTGCAATAGAAACCCCCATAGATTTATCCATGTTTCGCCGTAGCATGGAACATAGCCTATACATTAAGCCATTTTGCATGCTGTCCTATATCAAATTTGGCACTAGAGCTTAAGATGACTTAGGATCTACATTAGTTTGCATTAGAAACCCCCATAGATTTGCATTAGATTTATCCTTGTTTCGCTGTAGCATGGAATGTAGATTTTTACTTAAATTTAGAGCATTGCACATAGGTTTAGGGCGCTTACAATAGAGTCATAGAGTGTTAAGTCATAAGCGGTCAAGGCTTCCTAGTGTATGTCCACCCATGGTGGTCAGCCCTACCAGCCATTGGATTCACAACTCAGCAAAACCCTTCAAGAAATTAAGGCAAAGTTGGCTGAGTTGAATGATCATGTAATTAGCCAGTGTCCTACAATAACTCCATGATTAGATGATCAAGGTTCCTGCATAGAGGCCTCAAAGTCGCGACCCGAACCTCTCATAGGTAAAGCACATGCTAGGCTGGCCAAGCAGGAGCAAGATAACCACAGAGAAGGTAGTAATCACCGTTATCGCGATTATGAGCCACATACCATCAAAGATTGGGCCCTGAAATCTGTCAAGCTTGAGGCTCTTATCTATGATGGCTAATTGAATCCACAATGATTTCTTGACTGGCTTGTAGACATGGATCATTACTTTGACTGGTATGCCATGTATGAAGAGCAACAGGTCCAATTTGTTCAAGATCAAGCAAGGCTCCATTAGAACAGTTTGGGGTTTCAGCAAGTTGTGCTCCACCCATTTCCACTTGGATGAACATGAAGGAAAGGATGACCCACAAGTTCGTCCCCTTTTCCTACCATTATAATTTGTTAGATCAATGGCAAAACCTTTGTCAAGGAGGTATGTTTGCCACTAAATACATTGCTTGGTATGATAAGTTTATGAAGAGATGCAATGTAAGGGAAGATCATTTTATGACCTTGTCTATGTTTAGGATAGGCCTTCACCCTGAGCTCCAGAAAGAACTCATTCCCCACGATATAAATTCATTGGATCATGCCTATTGGATAGTGCAAGAATCAGACGGGTATCTCAAAAAACAACCCACTAAGCAATATAAATCTAGAGCTAAATCCACATTTAGCAATCAATAACCTAGAGCACAAGTGACAACAGTGTCTAATATAGATAAAGGAAAGGTTGTGTCAAGAGAGAGTTCAAGGATAAACAGCAACACTAGGTGTTATCAATGTCAAGGATTTGGATATATTGCAGCACAATGCCCTTATAGGGTCCCCTTTACATCCCCATTTATAGAGGGCAAGGATGTCGAGAATAAGCATGAAGGATGGCTCAAGGAGGTTTATGTACCTGTTGGCAAGGCCAGTGATGATGAGGAGGTCCATGAGGCAAATAATCAAAGAGTTGCCTGATAAGTATCCAACACATGAATTTTTTACCTAATAAATCAAATTTTTTATAATTTGCAAGTTGAGAGCCAAATCCAAGGTAAATATGTGAATAATCATAATTTTCTAGGATTTAATTAGACCTTTTCATCTTTTGTAAGAAGCAAGATGGTGATCTGACGGCTAAGATCAATCAAGATAAAAATTGAAAAACAAGATCAAAAGATCAAATCAAAACCTAAATGTCATCAATCCAAAGTGAGATCAAGGATCAAGGTCACCTTAAGCCAAATAAAGGATGGAATTAGAGAAGTCAAAGCTGACTAAAGTGGCCCATGCATTACCAGTGCGAGAGGCCTGTAGGTCCCATGGAGAGGGTAATACCCCATGTGTGATAATAGTTAGGTGTGCTCTCACGCACCCATAGGGTAGTGATGATTGGCATAGGACAAACATTTTCCACATACATGTCAGCTGTGGTGGAAAGAATTGTAAAGTTATTGTTGATAGTGGGAGTTGCACGAATATAATTTCGACTCATGCCATCTCTGGCTTAGGACTTTGGCCCATTCACCACCCTAGACCTTACAGAGTAGAGTGGGTTGATGCTTCTTCACCACTCCCTGTGACTCACAGGTGTTAGGTACTCACTAAATTCCTAACATATAAGGACACCTTGTGGTGTGATGTGGTACCTATAAATGCAAGCTACATTACTTTAGACAGGCATTGGCTTTATGATATGGACATAACTATTTATGGCCAATCTAATTCGTGCTCTTTCCTACATGACGACAAGAGGATCCAGCTCAATCCTCTACCAACCAAAGCAATACCTGAGAGAAAAGAAGGCAACAATAAAGTTATCATAGATGGCATGGCAAAAGCTAAAGCCCTCCACATTGTCAACGCAACTGCATCTGCAAGGGACATTAGAGATGAGCCTATCTTCTACGCCCTCGTCGCAAAGGAGATCCTACCATTACTAAGTACCCTATCGAGGTAGCAACCGCTCTACATAAGTATCAAGACGTTTTTCCTAACAATTTACCAAGTGAGCTACCTCCCATGAGCGATATTCAGCATCACATCGATCTGATCCCCGGATCAAGTTTTAAGAACCTTCACCACTACAAAATGAATCCCATCAAGCATGCTAAAATAAAGAAATAGGTGGATGAATTATTAAAGAAAGGTTTCATTCAAGAAAGCTAGAGCCCTTGTGTTGTACACGCATTACTTACACCCAGGAAAGATGGTTCATGGAGGATGTGTATGGACAATCAGGCTATCAATAAAATCACGGTCAAATATTGATTGCGCATAATAATGCTCGACCATATGCTGGACATGGTGGTGAGTGCCACGATCTTTTCAAAGATTGACCTTATATATGGCTATCACCAAGTTCGTATTCTTCCAGAGGATGAGTGGAAGACCGCCTTCAAGACGACAAATGGTATATATGAGTGGAAGGTCATACCTTTCGGGCTTTTGGATGCCCTTAATACATTTATCCGAATTATGACACACATGCTGAGTGTCAACCAAGGCCCATAGGCTTTGAGAGAGGCCCCTTTTGGTTCATGGACTTGGCCCTAGAGACTTAGGTCTACAATTGAAGATTTGTAGATGAAGGCCCGTTTCTGGAAGGCCACATTCTAGAACTATCCTTGTAAATATCTATGATCGAGAATGTGGTAGACTTTAGATATTTTATAGAAATAATCCAGAGGATAATCAGAACCATACAAATGATCCTAACCCTCCATTGAGGAGGTGGAAACAGGGTGAACACCTATAAATAGAAGAGCCCCCTCATTTGTAAGATATTCACCAACAATCTCAGAACTCATCCAAGAGTTATAAGTATCTTCAAAGCAATAAAGCTAGAGTTCTCCGCAAGTCCCCTGAAGTTATTCTTCTTCTTAGAGATTCTAGTCAGGCTTACTTGGTGCAAAGTGAGAAGCCAAGCTAAGTGTTGCACGGGAGTCTGAAAAGCTAAGAACGTGACATTTAGTATCAAAGCAAATTTGGGGCGAAGGTTTGCGATGATGGAGGCAGCTATGAATGAGATCTCCACTTGGCTAGAGGAAGAGCACCCAAGGTGTGGGTCCCTTGAAGCTGCAATAAAAGAGCTTAAGGGGGAGGGGGAGGGGGAGGATGAACTGAGCTCCACGAGGAAGGTAAGCCTTTGTGAAAACCTTGCTATGCTTGTAGATGGAAGGTTATCCCATCAAGGCCATGCTACTTTTGTGACAGAACTCACCTCATACGAGATTGTCCAACAAGAAAGGCCTTACACGACATGGTGATAAACAAGGAGGAAGAGGAGGAACTTGAATTGAATAATCTAGCACAATCAGGCACGCCACCAAATTATGCGATCATAGTTGAACTTGAAAAGACCTTGGGCAACAATGGTGTTGCCACACAAGAGAGCACGGAAGGAGATGTGCTACAACCGGAAGAAGTTACAACAAGTGAGGAAATGCTATCGCTAGGTGTCACAAGTACACCAATGACAGGGAAAACAACAAAGAAATCAGAAGCTAGCAAGGGAGTGCTAGATGAGCTTGAAAACATCATACCCAAAGAACCTTAGGAAAAACTAGCAGACAACAAGGGTGTCACCACGATTGAAAGCATGAGGAGAACGACCAAGCTTGGACGTGCAGGAGGCACAGAGACTTGTAATGGCCACATGAATGTGTAGGAGACACAACAACGAATACTAGTTACACAGACGCGCAGGACACATGACAACACACAATTGTGCAATGGTACATAGGTGTGTAAGGAAGCGCACAACAAAAAGTGATCCCAAAGCAACCGAGACTGGACCAAACAAGTAAGGGTTTAAAGTGCAAGGAGAAGACCACAAGGCAGCGTGGGAGGTGCAAGTCACACAAACACGGAATGTGTGACCCAATAAATTTTCGACACAAGGAAAGATGTGTCGACGAGGACATCGACATTATCAGGTGGGGAGAATGTCACGGACTGTTGTTATGCAGTCCATGACCAAGGCCCATAGGCTTTAAGAGAAGTCGTTTTTGGTTCATGGACTTGGCCCAAGAGACTTTGGTCTACAATTGAAGATCTATGGATGAAGGCTCATTTCTGGAAGACCATATTCTAGAACTATCCCTGTAAATATCTATGATCTAGAATGTGGTAGACTTTAGATATTTTATAGGAATATTCTAGAGGATAATTAAGACCATACAAATGTAATGATCCTAACCCTCCATTGAGGAGGTGGCGAGGGGGTGAGCAATTATAAGTAGAGGAGCTCCCTCACTTGTAAGATATCCCCCAACAATCTTAGAATTCATCCAAGAGTTATAAGCATCTTTAGAGCAATGAAGCTAAAGTTCTCTCCAAGTCTCCTTCAGTTGTTCTTCTCCTTAGAGATTCTAGTCAAGCTTACTTAGTTGGCACAGAGTGAGAAGCCAAGCTAAGTGTCGCATGGGAGTCTGAGAAGTTATGCCTGTGACATGAGGCTATTTATCGGGAAGTTCCTGGTCTTGTATGTTGATGACATCCTAATCTATAGTCAATCCTACGCAAAGCACCTCATCCACTTGAGGAAGATTTGTGAGACACTGCAAGCAAAGCAACTATACACAAGTCTCAAGAAATTTTCATTTCCTTCCCCACAGGTTATCTTCTTAGGATTTGCAATTTCCTCTCAGGGCATCTCTGCAGAACTAAAGAAGGCGAGGTCCATATTGGAGTGAAGCAAGCCACAAAATATTCACAAGGTCTGCAATTTCCACGGGTTAGTGACTTTTTAGGTTTGCTACATCCATGGGTTCAGTTCCATTAAGGCTCCCATTACTGATTGCATGAAGAAGTAAGAGTTTAAATAGATGAAAGTTGCATCCAAAGCATTCAAAGAAATCAAAGAGCAAATGACTGAAGCTCTGATAATGCACCTACCAAAATTCTCAAAGGTTTTTGAAGTACCATGTGACATATCTGGCTTAGGTATCTGAGTTCTAAGTCAAGAGAGTCATCCCGTGGCATTTTTTAGTGAAATTAAATAATGCACTGCAAAAATGCTCCACTAATGACAAGGAGTTCTATGCAATCGATCAGGCATTATGACATTAGAGTTATTATTTATTATAGAATGAATTTGTCTTGTTATCTGACCATGACGCACTGGGATACCTCAGCTCCCAAAAGAAATTAAACCCCCGACAATGCAAAATGGATTGAATTTCTTCAGAAATATTCATTTGTATTTAAGCATAAGGCAAGGGTCGAGAACAAACCTGTAAATGCATTGAATCGTAAGGTGGCATTTGAGAGAGGATTATACATCGTGCCGAGATTTTGGAAAGATTTACATAGCACTAACTGGGGATTAAATATGGCATGCTTAAAACTACGTCATGCAGGATGGATATTTGTTTAGAGGCCTTCGTTTGTATATTTCCTACACTTCCTTGAGAGATTTTCTCATTTATAAGCTCCATGCGAGCAGGGGCCAATAGCCATTTCTATCGTGTCAAGACAATTATCCTTGTCTTTGATGGGTTCTATTAGCCTAGTCTCTGGCAAGATGTTGCCAATATATTGGGCAATGTCATACTTGTCAACTAGCAAAGCAGCGCAAACAGAATATGGAATTGTACACCCCTTTACAATTCCCCGTGGCAAGATTTGATCATGAGCTTCATACTTGGACTACCTAAGACTAATAGTAAGCATGATTCTATATTTGTCTTTGGGGACCATTTTTCCAAAATGGCTCACTTTATTCCTTGTTCTAAGACTTTTGACGCATCTAGAATTACAAATATGTTTTTGAGTCAATAGTCCGGTTACATGGGTTACCAAAGTCCATAATGTCTGACAAGGATGTCAAATTTGTAAGCTATTTTTGAAAGACACTATGGCATATGATGGGACACTAGGTCTTAGTTCTCCTCTGCTTACCACACACAAACGCATAGTCAGATAAAAGTTATGAATCAAAGCCTAGGGAATTTGTAGAAGTGCTTAGTGGGAGAGCATGTTAGGAGTTGAGATACCATTTTACCAGTTGTCATGTTCGCATATAATAATTATGTTAATAAGACAACTTATAAGTCCCTTTGAGGCGTTCAAGGGCACAAGCCTAGGAAGCCTGTAAATCTCATACCCATGTCTGCATCATGTAGGCCATCTAAGTTAGCCTAGTCCTACAACATATCCATAATTTGCATTCTGAGATTAGACAAAAGATTAATTTAAGTAATAAGAAATATAAATTTGCTACTAAAATGCAGAGATAATATATAAGAAATTTCAGCTAGGAGATCATGTCTTGGTCTGCATGAGACCTGAGCAATTTCCAAAAGGAGTTGCTCAGAAGTTACAAGCTTGCAGTGCTAGTCCCTTTCTAAGTCCTGAGGTAGGAAAAAAGCTTATATTATGGATCTTTCACTTGATTGGGGGATTAGTTCCATGCTTAATGTGGAGGACTTAATTCCTTTACGTCACCCCACTAACCCACCC
Source organism: Warburgia ugandensis (assembly GCA_035236585.1). Lineage (NCBI taxonomy): Eukaryota > Viridiplantae > Streptophyta > Magnoliopsida > Canellales > Canellaceae > Warburgia > Warburgia ugandensis. The sequence goes on along the minus strand of CP141133.1, from coordinate 48,208,778 downwards.
ACTGATCCTAGTCTTAACCATAGCCCTAACCAGAGCACTAATCCCAACCAGCCCATCTATAGCCCTTGGCTCCATACACCACCCACTCAATCATTACCTCCGCAGCCATAAGTCCATCTGCTAAAAGAGCAGGTAAAATACATACTTGACAATCAGATAGCATCCACTAGCCATGGGGGTTATCAGAAATTCCTTATCAAGTGGAAGGGCAAGCCCGCATCTGATTTTACTTGGATCACAGAGTACGAGCTTCAGCGCTTAGATGCAAACCTTCTAAATTGTTATTGACAGTTTGCATCACTAGGAGCCTCACCTTCACCACGAGACAACCATGACGACGATCAATTCCTTGGACGTGACTTCACAATGAGAAGATGCACATATAAGATATGATTGAAGACCCATGTATGTCGGCACTATTTAAAGACCCCACCTTGGAGAGCTACATAGATGGAGGATTCTTACTAACCGAATTTTATACGTATTCATTTGAAGGCCCCACATTGGGCACACATATACTTGGGAGGTTTGATATTTCTACTTCGACAAGGCTGAAGTTTTTTCAACTCAGGAGATTGATGTGGACCATCCTAAGTTTTTTTTTTTTTCCTTTGTGATTTATGTTATTTTTTTATTTTTTTTGGACATTTTCCACTTAGGTATTCAATTTATTATTGTGTTGTGACTTAAGTAGGGGCAATTTTATCTTTTCTTCTAAATTAGGGTTGGACATCCTCTACTTAAGATTCTTTTCTCTTCTTTGTAATTAGTTTTTTATGGATGATGAATAGAAACTGCTTTAGACTTGGTGGATTCCTAGTTATTATTTCCTTCCCGTGGGTGTCAAGCCGCATTCGGCATGAGGGCAAGGTAATACTGTTCCATCCCTATCTATTGTTCAGTATTTCTCTACTTTATCTTTTATTGGATAGTTTCTACACTACGTTTGGTTACATGGTTGTTTTTTCCTATAATCCTAATTATCATCCTAGGCCAAATTCCTAGAAACCCTAGATATGATGCTTAATCAGGACCATTCACCAATCAAATGGATGATTCGGATTAAAACTTCAATCTCACCTTAACTAGTACAAATCCGAAACAACCTGCAAGTCCTGTGATTCATTTATGCCATTTCATGGTTATTATGGTTGTTTTTATGCATGTTAAAAGTGTTAGTAATAGTTTAATTTATGTTTCTTTATTTAAATTGATTATGATTTGATCCTAGCATATAGATTAAGCCATTTACATGCTATCCCACATCACTCTTACTTACATGGCTCCAAACTCGATCAAAGAAAATTGAAAGTAAATGTTGTAGCCCTATAAAGCACCATTATGATAACCAAGCAACCTCCACAACACTTCTAATCCAACATTTCCCAAGACAACCAACAAATAGGTTGATAATCACCTTTCGTAAGATTATGTTTGTTCATGCTAGCAAACTAAAAAAATCAGCTTGTTGACATTCTACTTTATTTTTCCACAAAATCGTCTTCAACACATCCTTTGAGACTAGATATATTTAAAATCCATGGACCAATTTGAGGGTATTCAAAATAATTATACTTTTGTTGATTATATATGCATTTAGAAGAGGAGCCGTGGCGCAACAGTAAAGTTGTTACCATGTGACCTGGAGGTCATGAGTTTGAGGCGTGGAAATAGCCTCTTGCAAAAATGCAAGGTACACGTTCCACTATGTCGAGATGTGAGGCACAGGAGGTGATGATCAACCTGGGGTATGTGCTAACACCCTTGACGGGCACTCTAGGACCCACCAACGCTCGTGAAAACCCGGGTCGGTCAGCCCTTAGAAACCCACGTATGCGGAACTTCATGAACCAAGCTTTCTTACATTACTTATGCTAGTCCCCAACCCAGATGAAAAAGGAGGAGGGTCTTGCGGCAAGTGCCAGTCGACAAGGAAGAAGTTGAAGATGATTTTGTGATTTCTTCCTACTTGCAAATGAATCTGCATTTGTATATTAGTTTGTAAGTAAGAAATGAAAATCACCTTCAGCATCTTAAAAGTATGGCAACCCTAACATGACATGAATTGAAAACTGATATTCCCTCAAGCTAAGGCATTCCCCATAAGTGACGCTACATCGAATCCTCAGTGTGGTGAAAAATGGGCAAGGGTTGCTAGTTCGTTCCTCCAAAAGCGACACGCTACATCGGATCTAGGGTGCAGCGGAAAATGGGCAAGGGCTGCTAGGGCATCCCCTCAGAAGCAACGTGCTGCATCAGAACCCTAGTGCAATGAAAAGTGGACATGGGTTCATGCCATGGAGGTTGAGAAGTGCACGGGTAAATAGGATATCACAAGAGCATAAGATTCATATCGCCACATGGAATATAAAGACATTGACAGGTAAGAGTTTGGAGTTAGTAGATAAAATGAAACATAGGAAAGTCCACATCACTTGTATCCAAGAAACCAAGTGGAAGGGGCTAAAACTAGAGAAATCGATGGGTATAAACTCTGGTATGTAGGAAAGGATAATAACAAAAATGGCGTACAACTAAAGGTGGATAAAGAATTAAAGGATAAAGTTGTGGACGTTAAAAAAATCAGGGATAGAATTATAATAATAAAAATTGTTCTAGGAGAGTAAATCATATATGTTATAAGTGCATACGCACCACAAGTAGGGTTAGAAGATATAATCAAGAGGCAATTTTGACAAAATATGGAGGAAGTCATGCAAGAAATTCTCAACATTGAGGGGATATTTATAGGAGCAAACTTAAATGGCCATGTAGGAAAAGAAAAGGTAGGATATGATAGGATACAAAGTGGGTATGGTAGAGGAGAAAAAAACAAGATGGGGGAAACTATCCTCGATTTTGCTTGGTCATATAACATGACCATTGAAAAATACATTCTTTAAGATGAGGAATGAACACTTAATAACCTTTAAAAGTGGACTTCATAAAAGCCAAATAGACTTATTCTACTTAGGAATACCGAAATATCAATATGTAAGGATTGTAAGGTGATACCTAATGAGAGTTTAACCTCACAACATAGGTTAATGGTTATATATATATATTAAGAGATGGAAGAAAGGAAATTAACTTAATAGGTAATCAATAACTAAGTAGTAGAACTTAAAAGGAGAGAAAATAACCTCATTCACGAATAAGTTGATGGTAGAAAGAAACTGGAACTATGAAACAGAAGTAAACACCATGTGGACCAATACGGCTGACTCCATTAAGAAGGTGGCAAAAAATGTCTTAGGAGTATCTAAAGGTAAAAGGCAATTAATAAAGGGAACATGGTCGTACGAGTTTGTTTTAAAGCATGGTAAAAGACTAAAAATAATGAAAACTATGAATAATATAAGAATGTTAAAAAGGTTGCTAAGAGAATAGTAAGTCAGGCTAAACTTAAGGCATATGATGACCTCTATAATAAATTAGGATCAAGAGAAGGTGAGAAAGATGTGTTTAAACTAGCAAAAATAAGAGAATAGAAGGGTAAGGACTTTGATCATGTTAGGTGCATTGGAAGTGATGATCAAAGGGTTCTAGTCAAAGATGACGGAATCAAACAAAGGTGAGAAACTTACTTTCAAAAATTGTTAAATGACAATGGCTCTAAAAGTATAGGGATTGAAAATATTGTAAACCTAAATAACATTGGATATTATAGAAATGAATGTAGGATTAGAATACCTGAAATGAAAGAGGCCTTGAAAACGATGAAATCAGAAAAGACCCTACGGCCCGATGGTGTGCCAATAGAGGTTTGGAAACACATGGGAGATACAGGAGTAGTTTGGTTGGCCTTGTTGTTTAACAAGATTATAAAATCAACAAAAATGTCAAATGAATGGAGGAAAAGCTCTATTATACCAATTTATAAGAATAAAAGAGACATACAGAGCTGCACTAATTATCAGGGGATCAAACTTATGAGTCACACTATGAAACTTCTTGAAAGAGTGATTAAGAAGAGGCTACGGCATGAAAAAAGTGTATCAGATAACCACTTTTTGGTTTAATGACTATTATCTTACTAAGACAATTGATAGAGAAATATAGGGAAAGAAGGAAAAACCTCCACGTGGCATTTATCGACTTAGAGAAAGCTTATGATAGTCCCTAGAAAGTTACTATGGAGGGTGTTGGGTGAGAAAAGGGTTTCGTAGTGGTATATAGACATAATTAAAGATATGTATGAGGGAGCAGTAACAAATTGTAAACCACTACTGGCGAGACCGGTGATTTTCTTGTCACGGTAGGATTGCACCAAGGATTCGCAATGAGCCCATACCTCTTCACATTGGTTATAGATGAGTTAACAAAACGTCTGCACGAGGAGATCCCATGGTGCATGCTATTTGCAGATGATATAGTCTTACTTGATGAGAAGGGAGGGCATAAAAACAAAGCTAGAGTTATGGAGAGAAGCAATAGAATCTAAAGGATTTAAAATCAACCGAACTAAGACAAAAATATATGGAATGCAATTTTAATAAGGAGTAGAACACCAGTTAAGATTAATAACCAAGAAGTCCCCATAAAAGACTACTTTTGGTACTTAGGATCTATGTAGTCGCAGGCGGACTAGTCACGAGGCACAAAAAGGCGCTGGTCATGCAACTCGACTTCAACTAGGCACAGCGACTTAAGTCGCGCTATGACTAGTTGCACGCCTGGATGCGCCTTGCACCTAATGCGCCCCCGATTTTAGGCACATCGACAGTCAAGTATCTGAACGAGTAATCTTCCATCCAAATCCAAGTAATTGTGGTAAGATTGTAACTTCTATTAACTTTCTTTTTTGTTTTTTCATTTTTCTGTAAAAATACGATAAAACCAGTATCTTTTTTTCTTCTTCTTCTTTTTTGCATAATGCTTCTTTTTTCTTTGAAAACTCAACATATGTATACTCTAAAGGTAAAAGCGAAAACTCCATTTCATTCTTTGCATCCATTTTCATTGATTTAGTGTATTATGCACTATATTTGTAGTTTTCTGTAAATTTTTTCCCGAAAATGTAAAATACATCAGTAATCCGTATTTTTTTCATTTTTTTTAAGCAAATATGCATATCCCCACCATCATAATGCTAAAAACAATTGACCCATGAGCTTAATTGTCTATTTTTGTCACTGTCTTTTTTTTCTTTTTTCTTTTTGGTTATTTTTCACAAAAAACAACGAAAAACAGTAAGGGGTTTTTTTTTCGTTTTTGTACCAAATGTGTAAGGGTCATCATAGGATGATAGGAATGCTAAAAACAACTTATCAATAGAATCTTTTGATTATTATTTTTTTACTGTTTTTTTTTCACTAACAACAGTAATTTTTTTTATTTTTTACTGTGACTTATTTTATTTTGTTGTTAATTTTTTTGTTCTATTGGTTTACAGGTTTCCTCTTCTGAATCTCTAATTACTTGACTTGTTTCCACTTTCCATTTCACTCTAGTAGTGTCCTATATTCTTGTTTCCTATTAATACTACAATATGTCATCATCAAGAGGCTCCACCAATGCTTCTTCTAAAGTAATGGATCTGGGATGGGAATATGCAGAGGCACGGGATCAAAACGATAAAAATTTGGTAACGCGCAAGCTTTGTGGGAATAGATATAGTGGTGGAATATTTAGATTAAAGCAACATTTGACAGGTTATAAGCATAGGAATGCCAAAAAATGCTCTCTAGTCACACCTGAGATATCTAAAAAAAATTTAGATTATATGAATGAAACAAAGAAGAAAAAAGAGACTAGAGAGAGAATAACAAGGGAGATGGAACAGCCAAAAAATTTGTTTGGCTTGCATGATGATAATGACAATGAGGTGCAGGAGATTGATAGTACCAGGGCTGCTAGTATTTCCATTGGGGGTAAGAGGCATAAGATGCCCACACAACAAACAAAAGGGCCTATTGATTATCTCTTTGCTCCCAACCCTGAGGCCCAGGGTAAGGGAAAGGCACCCATGCAGTAGACTACAATGAATAGAGCATACAAAGAGTTTAGAACAAGAGCATGCGATTACATTGCCTCTTGGTTCTATGAACAGAGCATTACATTCAATGCTGCTCGTAGTCGTTCATTCCAGACTATGTTAGAGGCAGTTGCGCAACATGGTCCAGGTAATAGTTTAATTTTAAGCTATTAGGTATTTTAAATTGTTTATAAGCATATAATGCAAGTTCATCCTATATAATTTGACCTTTTTTTGTATTTTTCGTCAAAACTAACAATGCCTCTAACTACGTGGCTGCAGGAAGGGAGTTGATAGTGAGGAGGCCACATTTATATTGGACCCCTTGTGCTGCAACTCACTACATTGATTCGATGTTTGAGGACATAAGAAAATTACCAGTTGTGAAAAAAACTACGGCAGAAGCTAGGGCGATGACGGTTTTTATATATACATAGCCACACACATGTCCTTCATCTTATGAGAAGATTTATAAAAAAAGGGATTTGGTCAAACCTGCAGTGACGCGCTTTGCCACCAACTTCTTGAGCCTAGAGAGCATCCACAATTCCAAGACAAAGTTGAGGGCAATGTTCCACTGTTCAGAGTGGATGAATAGTAAATGGCCAAAAAGGCCTGAGGGTAAAAGGGCTGAAAAAATTGTATCGCGCACCAACTTCTGGAACCACATACTCTTCTGTTTGAAAATTATGGCTCCACTCAGAGGTTTTGAGGGTGGTGGATAGTGAGGAGAAGCCAGTGATGGAATACATCTTTGAGGCTATAGTCAGGGCCAAAGACAAGATTCAAGCCAATCTAGCAAGGGATAAGCGTCAAGCCACTCATGTTTGGGGGATTATAGATAGTAGATGGAGTTCTCAGCTTCACCAGCCTTTGCATGCAGTGGGATATTACCTCAACCCATCCTTCTATTATGACCATGACATTGAAATTGAGCGTAACAGTGATATCAAGAATGGTCTAATGCATGTCATTAGTAGGTTATATGATGGAGATGAGGCAGACATGGTGATAGATCATATATCCATCTATAGACATGCTAAAGGCTTATTTGGCAATAACCTTACAATACGCAAAAGAAAAACCCAAGCCCCTTGTAAGTATTTTATGTTATTCTATGTTTTAAGTTTTAACTTCTAAATTTTATTTATTTTTCTAAGTTTAATTTTTTTTCAACTAATGTAGTTCAATGGTGGATTACCTTTAGGGCTGAAGCCCCACATCTTCAAACATTCGCCATTAAGGTCCTCTCCCAGATATGCAGTGCATCTCCTTGCGAGCGCAACTGGAGTGTCTTAAAAAACGTAAGCTACTTAGATATTAATATGTAGTACTAGTAGTTATTTATTAGTAATTTAGTATAACATTCATTGTATTCTAAATTTATATTTAACTCTTTTTTTTCTTTTCTTCAGATCCACACTAAGAAGAGGAATAGGTTGCACGCTAAGACATTGAACGATCTAGTATACGTTCAACATAATCAGCGCCTTCGTTGTCGACATGAAGATTGTTTGAAAATGCAAACGTATACAGATCCTATTCTGTCATGAGAGGTCGACGAAAGTGATGAGTAGATTGTTCAAGAAGATGCTGGAGATGATCTAGTGCATCATGGTGATGACCTCACCTGGTTAGATGTTGAACTTACCAAAGGATCAAGTGAACACGATGCTCCATCTACTAGGCAATACCAGAGGCTGAGGGGGCAGAAGGGGAGCCACATTTCTCAATCTCAAGCTCATGCTCATCCAAAACCAAATGAGGATGTTGGAGAAGAGCAGGGCGATGAGGAGATTGAGGATGTCAACATCTCTCAGGGAGATGATTCTAATGATGGTCTTGATCTTCTTGATGAGGAAGAGGTGCAGGAAAATAGCTCTTAAGTCTTAATAGTTAACTTTAACATTTGCTTTACTTTATTTACTTTTTGTTGGATTGGTTATTGTTCTTGGATTTACAGGAACATGATGGCGATGATGACGAGACCACAACAGATTGAGGGAGTAATCCCTCCCTGTTAGGCTGCTACTCCATGTTTCATTGTTTATTGTATTTGTATGTTTCTCAAATCTCAACTTACTTCTATGTGTAAGTTAACTTATATGATTGATTGTTTGATTTAACCTTAGGTCCTTACTCCTTAGGTTGTTAACTTGTTATTGTTGACAAGTATTTGTTCATATATTTATAGTTCTATATTTTCTTTTTTCTTATTTCTTTTAATAAATTTTTGGATTTATTTTTCATTTTTTTCTTTTTAAAAAATTTAAAATTCTAAATTTTGCGCCTTGATGCCTAGTCGCGCGACTAGGTGTGCCTAATCCCTCTAGGCGCAAGTCACACCCCTTGCGCCTGCGACTACATAGCTTAGGCTCAACAATTCATGAGAGTGGTGAGATTGAAAGGAAGGTTATCCAGAGAATCCAAGCAGGTTAGAACAAATAGAAATGTACATCTAGAGTTTTGTGTGATCAACGGGTATCACTCAAACTAAAAGGAAATTTTTATAAGATGGCCGTAAGGCTGGCCGTGCTCTATGGATCAAAGTATTGGGCAGTTAAGGAACATCATGCTCATAGGATGAGCATCGTGGAAATGAATATGTTGAGATGAATGAGTGGCAAGACAAGAAAGGATAGAATTAGGAATGAAAACATTAGAGGAAACTCAGGAATAGCACCAATAGGTAACAAGATGAGGGAGATTAGACTTAGATAGTTTGAACATGTCCAAAGGAGACCGAAAACAGCACCAGTTAGGAGTGAGGTAATACAAGTAGAAAGTTCTAAAAGGGCATGGGGAAGGCCCAAAAAAACATGGATAGAAGTGGTGAGAAAAGATTTAAAACACTGGGACTAAATGAAGCCATGGTACTAAATAGAAAGGAATGGAGGAATAAGATTCATGTGGCCGATCCCTAATTGGGATATAGTCTTAATGATGATGATGACGACTTATGTATTTAAGGCTATATCAGTTGTGTTGTAATATATCACAATAAATCATCAAGTAGGGAACACTACATTAATTGCAACATATAAATAATCACTTCTCTTGTTCTTTCTTCTTCTTGCTTCATTTTATTAGTTCATCCAAGAGAACACTATCCAAGCAAAAGTTTGGGAGCAGTTCAGCAGCGCCCTATGGCAGATTTAACCATACAAAGGCTTGGGCTGAAGATGATTCGTTGACAACTTCGATTGACTTACTCCTTGATGCTCTAGCATCACAGTAAAAGGAGATGGAGCACAACTAGCAGGCCATGAAGCACGTTGTCCTCATGCTCTCTAGAAGGAAATATTTACCTAACAAATCAGCTCATTTGGAACTAACTATAATGATTAGGTGGGCTGGCATAGAATCCATATCTTCACTTTTCCTTTTTCCTTTTTACAGCCCAGGCACAATCTACGAGATAGTTGTGTCTGTTTTTGCTCTTGTAATAGTTCCATTAGCCACTTTCTGTGAACAATATCTGTATACTATTCTAAGGAAAATGGAAAGAATCAACAAACCATATCTCTTGATTTGTGATGCAATCACAAGAAGTTAAAAAATCTAAATGCACCGAGTGCCAATCATACAAGCCATTTTGAGACAAGATAGACATGAAAGACATCAAACTTTGCCATCGACACTAAAAATCTGTTTTTTTTTAATTGTTGAGCCCACCATATGACTTCATTTTAGCATAATAACTAATAAATGTAAAAAAAAATTCACCACTTCTGATATTACTTACATTACCTCTTAATCTTTTAGTAAAAAATATAGTGTCTTATAATGCATTGGCTATAGATATGTAATGGATTGCATCCACAAGCTAATCAGATCAGAATTCATCTTGCAACTGGAGCAAATTTTTGGTGAAACCATGATTAGTGCAAGCCTTGTACCATGGCTGGCTAAATGTCATCATTTCATTGACCCAAAACAAGACCCTGGGAAGGCAGGAAGCATCTTGGTTGGATTACATCAAGTCATTGTTGTCGATCCATTTTTTAGAATGCATGATTCACGGACGTTTAAAATCTGTTTTTTGCATCAAATAACATGAATTTCTTTTTTAAATCTCCTAAATTTGTTTTAGCATGTTTTTTAACTCTTTTACTCCAAATTCTTTTTCATATTTCTTCCCTTACTTGATATCTTAAAGACCATCCTAATGCATGCAAGCACCATGTTGGGGCAACCGAGCTAAACCACAGGCCTTAGTCAAGCAGACTCCAAATCTCAAATTTATCAAGAATGCTTTATGTTTATCCTCAAACTTTTTAAGATGAGAACACAGTAATGAAGACCTTTACATGTGCAATACGATACATGATGACTAGTGAAAGAAAAAAAAAATTTGACCATTATAGCATGGAATGTACCTTACCCAGTTGAGTAACAAATTCCCAATCATCAACTAGTTGCTTCTTCAGGGTTGATGGCAGCTGAAGCTTCAAAAGATTTTCCACAGACCCAATATCCTTTTCCTAGGATTTTTCCAGAGGATAAAATTAGCAAATGAAAGTCCAAAACTAGATTCCAGACTGAAAAAGCAAGATATATCGCTTAATAATCAAAATTTATAAGAAACTCATAAATGCCAATAAATAGTATCAAAGAAGCTTCCAAATAAAGAGCACAGATCAAAGATAGGCAAAGTTAGATACTTGCTAACCACACATGTTGCCTGGTCAGGATTTGATAAGTAAAAACAGAATGAACCAACCAAATTGGTTTGACATTAGTTATTTGTCCTACTACCTCACCATAAGCTTAGGCTTGGTAGACCAAACCCATCAAATTGAGCAGGTCTCGCTGGCTTGGAACAGCACAATCAATTCAACACAGAGAAGAAAAGTACAAGGGAGCTGATGTTGCCCCATATATACATGTGCTGTTACCCAATTCTAGGAAGGGTATCAACTAGATCATTGATAATCTGCTCGAAAGCATCACACACACACACACACACACACACACACAGAGTACCCTCATCTGTAAATTCTAAGCTATGATAAAACAGTAGAACAATTCCCCAATTTGACATGGTTCCAAATTCCAAACCTGTCAAGAGCACCCTCATTTCCACATTCAGAGAATCAATTTATATGATAGGACTGGAAAAATACTAACTCAGCATGGCTCATCGCCACATCCCCACTAGCAGTATGGCCGAGTTTACAAAAACATGCCTAATCAAAGTCAAGGTATATGCAATCAGTGGGCCAACATTTCCACTTTGGTGTTCAATTATTACAACTTTCCTCCACTCCCCAGCATTTCCATAGATGGGCAACAAATGAACAGCTTAACGGCGCAAGCCAACCCAGTTACTAAGAGAAAGCATCACCAGGAGTATTGTATTTGGTTATATCCTTACTACCATTGCTCAATTATTCCTACCATAACAAATTGCCATGTAATGGCAAAAGGCACAATGCATCATAGTGATCTACCTCAGTCTAAACTAGATGAAGAAGATAAAACATGATTTAATGTCGTGAAAAAGCAAGGAATTAAGTAGTCAAAGAGTCAAACAAAAAGCAACAGAAGCAACAAAAAAAGGAGGAGAAAAGAGAAGGAGAAAACATTTAGCCTCTTAGGTTGCATGATTTCTCATGTAATCTTTGCACTCTGGAGAAAATTTTAAATAGACAAAATTTCTACTTAAGTAAAGCACCCATCATCTACCTCTTGAGCCTAATGAATAAATAAATAACACATAAGAAGAATACAAGGGGAAGGCTCATAAGGACGTGGATAGAAATGGTGAGAAAAAATTTAAAAACTTTTGGACTAAATGAAGCCATGACACTTAATAGAGGGGAATGGAGGAACAAAATTCGTGCAGCTGACCCCTAATCGGGATAAGGCCTTGACGATGATGATGATGACGATGACAAAGGAATGCAAAGTATTACACTACTGGTAATTAATAATAAAAATTTCAACACTACCCCTCAAACTGGAGCATATGCCACTAAAATAGTCTACGAGAGTTTTTGACTGCATCAAATTCCATTTTCTATGATCCAGAGCTTTTTCTTGCTTTGCCACATGACCAACAACACCTAATAATTAAATGGTAGGCAGTAGTGGATCTCTTGTCTGTAGAATATCTTGCCTAATCTGCAATCAAAATGAATACAAATGTGCGGACCAGATTTAGCTCTGCATATCAACCCTGTTCCTGAACCTGCTTGAGATGCGCTACTCCATGACTGCTTGAGATGCACTACTTGAGATGCTCTACTCCATCACTGAGAATTTGTGTTACATTATGTTTACTGTTGTTGTAGTGAAAGTTCGTTCCTTAGTAGCAGGATCAAAGTATTTATGATCCTATGCCTCTCCATCATTTTTGCCTCAACTCCGAATTTCGAGGCATAAATTTCTGCAAACTAGCCAAAGAAAAGGGCAACGGAATAAACAAGCAGAGAAGCAACAATTATAGCTAACAAACCTTCCCACCTTCCAAGTCTAACTTACACTCTCAGATGTTTGCTTCTTGCAACGGTCAGATCTTAAGATAATACTTAGACAACTAGAATACTTGCAAATCAAGAAGACCTACCACAATATACAAGGTAGGGTGGAGGTGTTGGTTCACTTTTGGGGAGGAGCCATGGTCAATGTGGTGGCAACTAGAATGCCATGGTTGATCAAATCAATCCTCAGGAAGTATTCTGGGCACTCCAACTGAGAACAGGGGAAAAAATATCTATTGCATGTCGACATTTGTGGAAAAAGGGGACGCACGGCCCTAAAATATTATAACAAGTTCAATCCCAACTATTGGGAGGTTGATCATCAACTTGTTGCAACTTCCCTCAACCCTCCATCCAATCCCTTATTGTATTCTGATAGTAGGGCATCAAATCATGCCCATAGAGTAAGGGGCAAGCTTGAGATCTCCAAGGTATGATTTCATACAAGGGTAACTGTATGGTATACACAAGTGACACAACTCTTTTGATATCACATACTGGATGGAATTGCTGCTATCTCTATAGATTTTTTGAAACTTGCTGTTCAAAATCTTTTTATTAACTCGAAAGTAAAATAATAATAATAATAATAATAATTGACTTTAGGTTGTAAATTTACCTAGGAATTTGGTTGCAAGTTTGAATTGACTCCTTGGGATTTTGTTGTGAAGGATCTCGATGTTGGGATAAACGATAGCTAGAGGGAGGAAGCACAAGGAGCTCTACGTTTTGAATGATGATCAAGTTTTTGCATGGTAGTAGGAGCTAAAGCAAAAAAATTCAGCAATAAGGTGTCAGCCTCTGTGTGGCACCATAGGCTATGACATACGAATTTTTCCTTGGTGAAAAAGATTGGTAGTAGATCTTCTTCTTTCTAATATTCAGGATAAACATCCGAACTCTTTCTGTACTAGCTACCTAGCTTACCAATAGACTGCAAGCATAAAAAAAGGGCAACCCCGGTGCACGAAATTCCCGCCTTTGCAAGAGGCTGTTTTCACGCCTTGAACCCATGACCTTAAGGTCACAGGACGACAACTTCACCGTTGCGCCAAGGCTCCCCTTCTAATAGGCCGCAAGCATACTATTAAAAAAAAAAAAAAAAAGCTTTCTTTTTTGAAGCCGAAGAGAAGAATATAGTTCAACTCAAGAGGGGCACTCCTCATTCTTCAATTGTTATCCATTTTTCCTACAGGTTGGACAGAGTGGAATGAAGGGCCCCAAAGGTGAGCTATCAAATAGCGCAAGTCAGTCTGGTTGGTTCTTTGCACCCAATTCTAGCGTACCAGCTGTATTTTGATTCATCCTCTTCTTCCAAGGATTTTGTAATTAGACCTTGAACCCATTTCATACAATGGGAGTTGCCAAAGTGTTAAGTAGATTCACCAACCTTGTGCTTCTTCGAGTATCTAGACCTGGAAGTTATAGAAACTCTTTCTAATGTTAAGCTAATGTGAATCACATGACAGAAAAGAAGGGAAAAGCAACTCAACAAGACTTACTAAAGACTGGAAGCTAATTCACCTTGAACAATTCTTAGCTAAACAAGAGAAATGACATCTCTCCTAAGCTAAGTAACCATAATATGATCTATTAAAGGCTACTACGGTGAAAACATAACAAACTATCTAATTGCTATCATTTTGTCATAGGTTGGAAATAAAACGAAGGAACGTCATTGATTGTGTTCCACATGCAGAGGGAAGATGGAGAGTCATTTTGTCATATCAACCCTGCTGCATTGTGTTTCCTGATCTGTGCTTTACAGCTTTTACAGCATTATTGTAGCAGGAGAAGAACTAAATTGACAGGTGGTTGTACTGCTCCATTGTACACACATATCTAAGTCAGACACATGCCAGATGGATTTGATCGGTTAATCTAACATGCCACCACAACCATCCATCCCATTGCCACCGATTCCACCTTGACGAGATGATTCTAGGCACCATGACACATGAAGAATTACTCAGTATTCCACCAGCAAAATTTAAACCATTGATTTTGTTGTACTGTATTTGGGGATGGGATGTTTGTTCAGCATGGTACCAAACCCATGCTGGTTGCCTGTTGATGGTCTGCAAGTTATATGATCCCAATCACATAAGATTTCACCCACACGAACAAGAAAAGTTGATCATGCCACTTCATCCAAATGATGTTGTCCATGTAGTCAATCTAAGAAAAGAAACAATGAAATGGATGCAGTTAGCAGAAATCATACCTTCTCAACGTATAAAGACATGAGAAGACAAGAATCGCGGCAGAATTGGTACCATTCGACATATATACACAGGCATATAGGTATCCATAAATGTGAATCAAAATCAGCATTTATCCGATTTACAAGTCATTCAAGACAAACATTTAGTACCAAATAGATGTAAAGCCAAATTTTAGATAGGTCAAGAACCTAAGGGCATTGCTACTGGATGATTGTAATGAATATATTCAGTAGTTGAAAATGAATGACTCAAAAAGCTTAAAATGAAAAAAGAATGGTAGCAAAAAACCTTAACTAACCCAACTATTAGCATCATCTAATGTAAAAGATTTTGTTTTATTGATGGGGAGCCTTGGCGCAACAGTTGAATTGTCGCCGTCTGACCTGGAGGTCACAGAATGGAGGTGTGGAAACAGCCTCTTGCAAAAATGCAGGGCAAGGCTGCTTCTGTAGACCCTCCATGGTCTGCCCCTTCCTCGACCCTCGCTTACGCAGAAGCTTCGTGCATCAGCTGCCCTTCTTTTTGCATATAAACATGAACAGTTTGGATCACTCACCATCTTGATCCCATATTTATCTATAATATATTTAAGTGTCTATAGATTTACAATTGCCAACACCATGTAACAATTCCTATATAGAGAGAAAGGACTTCATTTTACCACAGACACTCCTCCCTACTGATTGGGCATCGTACTAAATTTAATTTTGCCCCTTCCCCAACCACATCTTCTCTCACCCATTCAATCTCAGAAAGCAATTTAAGGCACATGTGCACTGTGACCAGTAGATTGCATAGAGCAGTGATGAACATTATAAATCAATTCATCATGTGGGCACCAGTTACTGATGTAAATGTGATCAGCTCACTATCTAGCATGCCTAAGATTACTTTATTTTCTTTTTCTCTAATCTCGTCAACAAGAGCAGGCATAATGTCAAACATCTTAGAAAATCCAAAACCTCTGCATTATGTATATGATAAAAAAGGGCAGTAAAGTGCACAAAGTTCCGGCATATGTGGGGTCCACGGAAGAGGCAGACCACAAGGGTCTATAGTATGCAGCTTTACCTTGCATTTATATAAGAGGCTGTTTCCATGCCTCGAACCCATGACCTCAAGGTCACACAACAACAACTCTACCGTTGTGCCAAGGCTCCCCTTCTACATTCTGCAAATGATATTGCATGAAAATCTAAAACTAGAATACCACATAAAAATTCATGAAATCAAGCTTCTTCAAAGGAGAATCCATACTTTTTCAACAAGTTTTTCTATAGTCCATCCAAAATGTAGCAAATTGCTGCCTTACTCAAATGCCTGGAAATCTTTAAAGGGAAATAATATTCCCACCCCCCTCAGTTAAGAAAACCCCGCCCTCTTCTCTAATAATTCCCCTTAACATTTCTAATTTTCAACTTCCCACTTCATCCCCCACCTCCCCCCTTCCTCTTCTCTCTACAAAGTTTCAAACCTACCATCTTGGATTCCCTATCCTCCAAGAGCATTTTAGTCACCTTAAATGAGAACTGTCAAGAGAAGATTAAAAGCAGATAACAGGACTAGCACTCAGTGAATTGACCAGGCAGGAATCATTTCCTTCTTTAAATTCTAAACCAGAAAATAGAAGTCTACATTTTACAAAATTATCCAACTCAACCTCTAGAAAGTGACCCAAAAAATGCCATAAGTAGAACAGCAAATCAAAATGGCACTCACTCTCAAGAAACCTTCATTATCGCAATAAAATGGACAGAAATTTTCAAAAGAAACAAAAAGCTTAGACAAGATTCTTGTAAACTCCAATGACTAAATTCAGGGAAAGAAGTCACAGATATAACAAGATACCAGGAAACAAGAGAGAAGAGAGAAGGAGACATAGATAGATTTAGAGAGTGCTCCTAATAGTAAAGGGAGATCCTAGTAAAAATATAATGGTCAAATTTCACGTCATACCTAAGATGCATATCCATGTACAATATACTAGGCAAAGACATGAATTGCCCAATACATACAAGAAACTACATGGTGTTTCTCCATTGGGCATCCAGAACTACATATAAAAGCAAGTACTTAGGGATCAAAACTGTATATCTTCTTGGCCACATCTTAGAAAGGCAATGCCCCAAAAACTTTCTCCACCAGATCTAACACTCTGTTTCAGTTGATAGCTAATTATCATTGTCTTGTATAACCATTTCACACTCCATGAAGTATAGTGGCTAGGATCATCCCATGAAGAAGTTTCTGTATGGCCTCCTTGAGATGCATTTGGATCATCAAGCATCTGAGCAACATGCATATTTACTTAAGTGTTTCAACTAGTGTAGCAACTACCAAGTGAACAGTCGACTCCCTTGAGCTGATTCCTTCCCAAGTCTGCTTTTTGGTCAGTGTCCAATGACCACCACTAGTGAATTGGCTAAGTTCTCCGAGCACAGGAAAGCGAACTGAGTCAACACCTTCTGCCAATTCCTTACCCGTGTTGTGCAGGACTTGTGTGAATGCTTGTCTTTTTCATATGCGAACACCAGATTAATAGCTTTCCCATATAAAGCATACTTACAGCATATAATTCTATCTAATAACCACAACAGATGAAAATTAGAACAAAGCTAGGTGGTGGAACAGGTCAATAGTTTAAAGCTAATCAGACATGTCAGATGAATATAACTTGTAGGGGTTAAGATGTCATTGGACAGACGAAATGATCTACAACTTGTCCTCTATTTTCTGAATGGTATAAGATTGTTATATGTCAGATTTTGCAATGATTAAAACTTATCAACCAGGAAAAGAATGTAGATTGTCTACCATCACAATTTGGTTAATGAAGAATTTGTTTTCTCCTTCCCCAACCAAACCATATGTTTCATGTCACACTTTTTCCTCCCCCCGGTGACCTCTTATCTAAGTTCACTTACATTCTTCTGTATAACAGAACATGTTTGGAAAACACTTGTAAGTCACCTGTACCCAGTTGGTCATTAAGCATGATTGACTTGATAAAAGATGACAGGAGAACCAATGATGCTACACAAGAAAGATAATATCAGTTAAGTTAATTTTACAAAATTCAGGTAATTTAACAGTACCTCAACCCCAAAGTTTATTAAAGAACCATACATGAGCAAGTTGCTCATTAAGCATAATTGACTTGACTAAAGATGACATGAGATCCAATGATGCCACAAGAAACAGATAATATCAGTTAAGTTAATGTTACCAAATCCAGGTAATCTGACAGTACCTCAACCCCCGCATCTCCCATATCACCCTTCCGTTTCTTCCCTCTTCCTACTGCAATACATGGCATCAGAAGAATCATTCATTTTCTATTCATTATATCCTAAATTGAATGTTTATGATTAAAATTATCTTTAGTGACAACAAATATTAAATCTGGTTATCAACAGAATCTACTTTTAGAGTTACCCTTCTTCAGGTTGATTTTCGACTACGTTTTACTTCGAGTGAAACAGTTGCAATGTAGTAACATAAAACTCAAGTATATCAATAAAATCATTACTAAAGCAAGGAATGAAGTCAACATGTACAATTTCTTATAAGAGTAAACTTTTCCTCACCATAGTTCCTAACGTCCTCTTTATCCCCTTTTGCATCTGCTTGTTTTTATTGAGAGAGACACACACCAAACAAAATATCAAATTGGGTTTGAATAAGTATTCCCATTAAAATTCAAAAAACAGAATTGCGCATTAGGTATATTTAAAGAAATGTGAATAACAAAAACAAGTTTGGGTGAAGGGTATTTTATTTATTATTGTAATAACAATTTATAATAAAATAAGTCTTCAAATATTTTCATATCATACTGCATCAGCCATTACTTTTAAGGAAAAATATCGCAGTAAAGTTTAACCATGGTCAAATTTTTAAATATTATTTCACAAAATCAGTAAAAGAAAAAAATGTATAAAAGGAAACGCAAGAACAAAAAGGATCCATTCAGCAATGTTCGTGAATAATATCCAAAGAGCTTAAAAGTAAAGTAACTCCACTATTGACAATGAGAAAGGAGTTCCTAAGGCATTGAAATTCTTTCTAAATGTCTAATTACCATTTCATTCAATATTAGTGTAAAACTATGAAAGCACATTATTGCTTTGATTTAGTCCAAGCAAAAGTAAGATTTAGAAATCCATAAAAACCAGATCAACAGCTCTCAAATTTTCAGCTGTGTAAACTTACAATTGAAAGCTGATAAATATTATTATGTACTCCATATAATATATCTAAACATGCGTACAATAAAGATGTGTGCACACGCATGGGCAGTTACATAAAGGAAGTGCATATTTTCACTTGGAAAATATTAGTTCCAAGGACATACTTCGCATGTAGGTAACACTAGCTAACTGGTACAAGTGAAAGCAAGCCTAAATGAGTACATGCAGTAATTCTAATAAAGTTGATGTAAACAACAGTGAGTACATGCAAAACCTCTAATAAAGTTGGGACATTCAATCACAAGACTACAAAATAGTTTCTAGGCCTTAAGGCTGAAAGAGCCTTTCCAAACTCTGATGGAATGAGAAATGGAGTAAATATCAAGTAGTTGGGGTTCTCTCCTCTTTCCTCTTCATAAACTTCACCACTCCTTGGGAAGGGATTTTATGAGAAGATGAATTTTGTGTGCACTGAGTCCGTTGAAAAATTCCATCATTATACAATCCATTGGAAGACATACTAGATATTTTCCAGTGAAAATACAACAATTTATCTTGCAACTAATAGGAATACTTTGGCCATTTCAATGTGAACTCCACCTATGTGAAACCAGCCATCATCAGAAGGGACTAAATTGTTCAAGGACCACTAACATTAATTTGAGAAAATCCTTTAGAAGTATGACATTATCTGCCAGGGACCCCAACTATGGGTTGTTTGGATCACCACAAGCTTGGGCTCACTTATAGGCGATCCCACATGAGGTTTGTGAAGCATTCTCTTTGTGGGTTTCTAGGGCACAAAAAGTGTCAGCTACATGATGAGGATCACATGTGAAATAAAAAACCATCTCCAAAGGGGTCAATACATCCGATGGCTAGCATTATTAAAGTGAGCTAAATCCCTCAAGGGTATGACCTTAGTTGCAGAAAATCCCTCGGCTGCTGGAAAAATGCGTTGAGGTAACCAGAAATGACTAGTTTTCCTAGTAGGCCAGAATATGTGTTTCCTCAACATAATTCTTGTTCCTTATTTCGGGAAATGAGTTTCAAGGAATTGTGGAAACGAGTTTTGTATTTTGGGTTATCGAGATTCCTATTCAGCAAAATGTGTTTCTGCAACAAGTGGAAACAAGTTTCATTGTGTTAGGGGATGCATGTATTCAAATGAAGAAACATGTTTCCTCTTTTTCTTTTAATTTTTCCACTGGGTTTTCATAATGGGTTCAAAGTTTGCATTATTAACAAGATGCCATTTGTGGTTTTCTGTGAATAATGAAATCCTTAGGCATCTTGCTGTTTATTTCTGATTTTAGGGAAAACTATAGTCAATTTTCATTTTCCCACAAAACCCATTTCAGTCAAAGCCCTAAACCCCAGTGAACCCTCTGATTTTCTCCCATTTTCGACAAGTTGAAGTGCTTAAATTTAGGCTCTTAGCAGTTATGTAAACAGAAGAGGAGCCTTGGCACAATGGTAGAGTTGTTATTGTGTGACCTTGAGGTCACGGGTTCAAGGCATGGAAACGGCCTATTGCAAAATGCAAGGTAAGGCTGCGTACTATTGACCCTTGTGGTCCGCCCCTTCCCCAAAGCCCGCATACACAGGAGCTTCGTGCACCATGGCTGCCCTTTTTAGCAGTCACATAAGCACTTCTGATATTAGTCATAAGCTATTAGGTATTAACAGTTCTGTAACTTGTATTGTGAGTTCTCTTTATTTTTCTTTTTCTTTTTCTTTTCCTTTTTTTTTTTCTTGCTATTTGTTATGTTACTCACGTATAATCTGATTTTTTCACCTATTTGTTATGTATTTGTTGCTTTCTCTTTATTTTAGATGAATCATGACATCCATTACTGATACAAAGGATGAAGAAGAGGGATTTGAAGAGCATATAATTTATAAGGTGATGAAGAGGGTGACGAACCATCAGTTCGTAGTGTAAGCGTAAGTGTGAATCCAGACACACCCTCATGGCAGTTTGTTTAAGTACTAAAGAAAGTTGGAGAAAAACGCAGGGGCTCAAAGACTTTCGCATGTCAGTTTTGCAGAGGAAACATACTCTAGAACTTATTATAGGATTTACGGGCACTTCATGGGACATGAAAAGGGGCAAAGTAAAGGCATCAAATACTGTGATATGATGAATGGAGAACCCAAATTGAAAATAGTGAAAAGAGTTGTAGCAAAGGCATCAAATATTGCAATAAAGCGTCAAGGCTTGGAGCGTAAATCTTCAAATGCAGATGGTTCAAGGACAACTTAAGTCAATTCAAAAGGCTTTCAAGGCTCAAGAAAGAGAGGACGTGGACTATAAGGTCTTGAGATGTTCAACTGCCAATGGAATTCCATTCAACGTATTGGGTCTCCATATTGGCCAGAGATGATCAATGCAGTTATTAGGATGTCAAACTAAAAATATCCAAGGTACTAGAAAGCAAGAAATCCCTTGCTTGACAATGAGAAAGGGAGAGTAAATAGAGAGCAGCAAACACTCAAAGATTCTTGATCCAGGTTTGGCCTATCAATTGCATCGGATAGGAGGACAAATTTGAGGAATCAAACACTGATTAATGTTTTGGCATCATATATAGATGGGAGTGATTTCCTTTATGCCGAAGACTTCTCTGGAATAGACAAGACAGATTTGAAAATTGTGTTCTTAACCAAGGTTGTAAGGAAGTAGGGCCTTCGAACATGGTTCAAATTCTTACTTATAACACTTGTAATTGTAAGAATGCTCATGGAGAGGTTTACAGCATTTCCTCATATATTTTAGACACCATGTGTGGTTCATACTCTCAACATGATTTTTTAAAAATTAGACTAAGATTTTCCATAGATGCTGATGCCTGGGTCCTTGGTCTTTATTCATTCAAACTTGAGGCCTTATCTAGGTATTAACTACCAATCATAAGCCTTACTTAGACCTTATAAATTTCTGACATATTAGCCTCTATGATTTTCTTGAATGTTCTAGTTTTAACAAGATGAAACATGAAGGTGTTGATCGAAAACATTGGGACATTAATCTTGAGTTCCCAGAAGTTGATGTAAAAGCCATGGAAGCGGAAGAAAGGGAATGGCATGGACTAAATGATATTTCAAGTGATGAGAATAATGATGATGTTCATAATGTTAAGTGTGTTCCTTCCACTTTGGATAACCGCTCTCCATTGCATTCTTTCACTCTTCAAAACGAAGTAGAAAAAGAAGAGCAAGATGATGTTCCCAGTGGTATTATTGAGGGTCATCTTACTAGAGGTGATGATACTAGAGCTGTTAGAGGCAGCATCCAATCTCATATTACTACATAATAATGCTACAACATGAGAGAAACTTCTTCAGTAGTAACTTTCTTTTCAATATTTTAAGTTATTTTCATTACAAAACTAATGTTAAAGCTAAATATATGACAGGTCCTGCTTCTTCCAATCCAAATGGCAAGAAAAAAAGCATGCCATAAGAAAATCTACCTAGGGCTACATGAGCTACATCACTACATGTGTTTGTTACTTTCAGAGTATTGGGTTGTGATTGTGCTCGTTTTGGCTTGTAATGGTAAATATTTTTCTTACATGTGGGGAAGTTAGAAACTTAGAATCTTGATTCTTGACATATGGTTGCTGGAATGGGATACAAGGATTGTATCTTTCATCTAAAATTTAATCTTAAACTCTTAATCTAGATTGTATAAGTTACATATTGTTGTTAGATGGCATCTCTTATTCTCTTATATGAAACTTACTTTTGGTTTTAAATACTGATCACTTGTGCATCTAATTGATCTATAAAATTTTATGTTCTTTTTTATATTGATGACCTTGCATTTTCATATTTTTTATTTTTAATAATTTTCTATAGCTTTTAGATTTTTTATCATTTTTTTAGGGCTTCGTTCCCCAATTCACGTTGCTCGTTTCCCATTTCCATTTCCAGCAATGGCAATTTAGGGTATGATTTATCAACAACGAGCCAACAAGGTCTAACAAATGAGGGTTTTGCATCACCATAACCTTGACCTAATGGCACTTATTAGCAAGAAGGTGTGCCAGCATGAGGTTTGTGAACCATAACCTGTCTAAGACAATTGAATAGCTTTAGAGTACTAGATTTTGGTTTCATTCAGTTTGTGAGTTTCCAGGACAAAGTGTTCTAGGCAAAAAAATATGGGCTGGCAAATTCTTTTGCAATTTGAATGCAGACTCCATCCTGTAAAACTAAACCATCCTCAAAAGTAGCCCACGTGTTTAAAGGCTACAAAATTAAATTGAGAAGATCAATTTTAGCTACAACTTATAGACATCAAATCCATTACTTGGATCAGCATAACCTTTGATCTACTTGTTGTCTTAGCTAGAAGATGTGATGTAAAACGGCATGCAAAATGACCTAATCCATATGCTGAGATCAGATCAAAATTAACTTAAATAAGAAAATATAAATTAATCTATGACGAACACTTCAACATGCAGAAAATCAGTCTTAATGAGCAAGCATAGCCTAAAATGAGTTACAGAATCTGCAAACTGCCCTAGATCTTTACAAACTAAGGTAATATCAAAATTTTAATCCGGATTGTCCTTCTAATTGACAAACGATCCTGATTAAGCTTCGGATCAAAGGTTCAGGAATTTTGTGGAAGATAAGAATTCTAGGTCATAATCGATGCAAATCAGGTAACCACACACAGCTCAAAAATTGTCCTTTAAAAGACAAGGTAGAAAAGCAATGACCTACAAAACAAGATAAACAAAATGATTTAGCCTTGTACTGAGCGCAGCTTCACACCCACAAGCAGGAAGCTAGAACGAGGACTCCACCAAGTCTAGCAAAAATTTCATTCATTATTTATTCAAACTACTTACACAAAAGAGAAAAGATCTTAAGTAGGGGATATCCAACCCTAATCTAGAAAAAAGACAAAATTGCCTCTACATAAGTCACAACACACTAATAAACCTAATACCTTTACTGGTAAATACCCCAAGTAAATTAAACTGTAACATAACATAAAAAAACGTGGGATGATGGTCCCCATCAATCTCCCCAGCTGAAAAGACTTTGATCCAATCGAAGTAGGAATATCAAACCTCCCAAGTGTATGTGTGCCCAATGCGGGGTTTTCAAATGCATATATGTACACTTGGCTCATAAGTAAAAGTCCTCCATGTATGTAGCTTCCCAATGTGAGGTCTTCAAATAGAACCTACATACATGGGTCTTCACTCATCTCTTACACGTAAATCTTCCCATGGTGGGGACCTCGCTATAGTCCATGCATACGTGTAAGAGGTCTTCACTCTTAAGGTCCCGACAAAATAGGGGCCCTCCTCTGTTGCCTCTGATATATCCTAAAGTCACGTCTAGGGTGATCATTATCATGATTTCCTTATGGTGAAGGTGGGACTCTTGGTGTAGTAAATGTCAATAGTAATCCAAAAGGTCTAGATCTAAGCATTGAAGCTTGTACTTGTGATCCATGTGCAATCAAAAGCAGCCCTATCCTTCCACTTGACAAAGAATTGTTGGAATCCCCCTTATCTAGTGGACTATCTGATCGTCAAGTATGTCCTCTACCTTCTCTTTTGCAAGATGAACATGTGGCAACAGACGTAATGACTGCATGGGTGGGGCATAGGGCCAAGGGCTCTAGATAGGCTGGCTAGGATCAATGCTCAGGTCAAGGTTAGAGTTAAGACTAGGATCAATGGGTAAACTGGGGGGGTGACAAAAAGGAAGTAGATCTTTCACATTAAACATTGAACTAATTCCTCAATTAGGAGGAAGATCCAAGATGTAAGTGTTCTCCCCTACCCTTCTTGGTACTCGAAAGGGACCAGCAATGTGAGCCTGTAATTTTTGAGTGACTACCTGTGAAAATCATTCAAGTCTCATGCGGACCACGACATGATCACCTGGCTGAAGGTCCTTATATCATATGTGCAAGTCAGCAACAAATTTATATTTATCGTCACTTAAACTAATCCTTATTTGATCTTAGAATGCAAACCATATATACACTGTGCAAAGAACTAGGTTGACTCAGATGGCTTATGTGATACAGACATGGGTATAAGATCTACAGGCATCCTAGGCTTGTATCCGTGAACGACCTCAAAAGCACTCATACTAGTTGTCCTATTAATAGAATTATTATATGCAAACTCAGCAACTGGTAAAACAGCACCCCAACTCCTAATGTGGACTCCTACTAAGCACCTCAACAAAATTCCTAAGCTTTAATTCACAACTTCTGTCTAACCATCCATCTGTGGGTGATAAGCAAAAAAGAATTGAAGCCTAGTGCCCATCATGTGTCATAGTGTCTTCCAAAAATAGCTAACAAACTTAACATCCCTATCAGACACTATGGACATTGGTAATCCATGTAACTGAACTACTGACTCAAAAAAAAATTATTGGCAATCCTAGACGCATTAGCAGTTTTAGAGCAAGGAATGAAATGGGCCATTTTACAAAAACAATCCACAACAACAAATATGGAATTGTGCTTCCTGATAATCTTGGGTAATCCTAACACGTAGTCCATGCTCAAATCTTGCCACAGGACATATGGCACTAGTAAAGGGGTGTACAATCTTGTATTCTATCTGTGTTGCTTTGCCAGTTGACAAGTACATCATTGCCCAATTATATTGGCAACATCTCATTGGAGACTAGGCCAATAGAACCCATCAAAGACGAGCAATCGTCTTGTCATGACCGAAATGTCCAGCGACCCCACCCACATGAAGATCCCAAATGAGAAAATCTCTCAAGGAAGTGCGGGAAATACACAAACGAAAGCCTCTAAAGAAATATCCATCCTACAATCCCTTGTACTCTATATCTAACCCTTAGACAATGATGAGTAAATCTCTCTAAATCTGGGCATGATGGATAGTCCTCTCTCAAATGCTCAAACCCAATGACCTCAACTTGTAAGGTGTGTAGTAACGCCACCTTACAACTCAATGCATCCGCAAGTTTGTTCTCGACCCCGGCCTTATGCTTAAACACAAATGAATATTCCTGAAGAAATTCAACCCATTTGGCATGCCAAGGATTTAATTTCTTTTGGGAGCTGAGGTATCGTAGGGCCTCATGGCATGAGAACAAGACAAATTCATTCAGCAATAATAAGGCCTCCAATGTCATAATGCCTGAACGACTACATAGACTCCTTGTCATAGTTGGAGTATGTTTGCTATGCGTCATTTAATTTCTCAATGAAAAATGCCACTGGGTAACTCTCTTGACTTGGAACTCCTATACCTAAACCAGATGCATCGCATGCCACTTCAAAACCCTTCGAAAATTTCAGTAGGCACATCACCAAAGCTTCAGTCATCTGCACTTAGATTTCTTTGAAAGCTTTGGATGCAACATTCATCCATTTAAACTCCCCCTTCTTCATGCACTCAATAAGGGGAGCCATAATGGAACTAAACCCACGAATGAAGTGACGATAGAAGGTCGCTAATCCATAGAAACTGCAAACCCCATGAATATTTTGAGGCTCGCACCACTCTACAATGGACCTCACCTTCTCTAGGTCCGCAGAGATGCCCTAAGAAGAAACAACAAATCCAAAGAAGATAACCTGTTGAGAAGCAAATGAACATGTCTTAAGATTTGCATATAGCTTCTTTGTCCTCAACGTCTCACAAATCTGCCTCAAGTGGATGAGGTGTTGCTCCTAGGTTTGACTATAGATCAAGATATCGTCAAAGTACACGACCAGGAACTTGCCAATAAACGGCCTCAACACGTGTGTCACGATCCTCATGAATGTACTAGGGGCATTTGAAAGCCCGAAAGGCATGACCATCCACTCATATAAACCATCCTTCGTCTTGGAGGCAATCTTCCACTCATCCCCTAGACAAATACGGACCTGGTGATAACTGCTCTTAAGGTCAATCTTTGAAAAGATCGTGGCACCCACCATCATGTACAGTATATCGTCGAGCCTTGATATGGGAAATCAATACTTGACCGTGATTTATTGATAGCTCGACTGTCCGTACACATCCTCCACGACCCATCTTTCTTGGGTGTGAGCAGTGCAGAAATGTCACAAGGACTCAAGCTCTCCCGAATGAAACCTTTCCTTAATAATTCATCCTCATGTTTCTTCAACTCAGCGTGCTCAATGGGATTCATTCTGTAGTGGGGAAGCTTCAGAAGACTCGATCTAGGGATCAGATTGATATGATGCTAAATATCCTTCATGAGAGGTAATTCATCTGGTAAATCATCAGGAAAAACATCCTGATAATAATGTAGAACAGGTGCTACCTCGCTAGGGTGCTCAAGAGCTGGCAACGATAGAGTTCTTTGGCCACTAAGGCATAGAAGAAAGGCTCATCTCTAATATCCCTCACAAATGCGGCAACACTAACAATGTGTAGGCCTTTAGCTTTCACCTTGCCCTCCATGACTGCTCTGTTGTTGCCTTCTTTTCACTCAGGTAGCGCTTTGGGTGGTAGAGGATTGAGTCAGATCCTCTTGCCATCATGCAAGAAAGAGCACAAAATAAGCCGACCATAAATAGTAACGTCCATATCATAAAGCCATGGCCTACCTAAAATTCCTTGTGCCATGTATCCATAGGTACCACATCACACCATAAGGTATCTTTATATGTTAGAAATTCAATGGGAACTTAACACCTCTAAGTAACTGGGAGAGATGAAGAAGCATCAACCCACTCAACTCTATAAGGTCTAGGGTGTGGAAGGGGTGAAGTCCTAAATGGGAAATAGTATGGCTGAAAATTATATTCATGCAACACCCACCATCGATGACAACTTTAAAATTCTTTTTGCCACTCATGACATATGTATGAAAAATGTTTGTCCTACACCAATCATCACTACCTTTGTGTGCACGAGAGCATACCAAACTACCATCACACAGGGGGGGATTACCCTCCTCATGGGGCCTACAGATTTCTTGCACCATGGCAACTCTCTAACTATTCTCCTCATAGACCTCCTCCTCATTGCTGGCCTCACCAATGGGTTCATAAACCTCCTCAAGCCATTCTTCATACCTATAGTCCACATCCTCGCATTCTATAAACAGGGATTTAGTGGGGGTCCTAGAAGGGCATATGTCCAAAACCTTGACATCGATAACACCTAGTGTTGCTGTTTACCCTTGAACCCTCTCCTGACACTACCTTTTCTTTAGCAACATTAGACACCTCAATCGCTTGAGTTCTAGTTTACTGATTCCCAAATGTAGATTTAGCCCCGGATTCATATTGCTTAGATGGTTGCAGTTTGATATCCACTCTAATTCTTGCACTATTAGATAGGCATGATCCAAGGAATTTAAATCATGGGGAATGAGTTCTTTATGAAGCTCAGGGCAAAGGCCTATCCCAAACCTAGACAAGGTCACAAAGGGATCCTCCCTTACACCATACCCCATCATAAACTCATCGAATTGAACAATGTATTCAGTGACAAATATACCTCCCTGGCATAAGTTCTGCCACTGATCTAGTAACCTAGAATGGTAGGATAAGGGAACAAATTGCTCTATCAACCTGTCCTTCATGTTCTCCCAAGTGGAAATGGGTGGATGCATGGCAACAACTCACTAACGTTCCAAATTGGTCCAATAGAGCCTTGCTTGACCAATCAGTTTAATCTTAACAAAATGAATCTGCTGCTCTTCGAACATTTTATACCAGTCAAAGTAATGATCCATATCCAAAAGACAATCAAGTAATCGCTTTGGATTCAGTTCGCCATCATAGCTAGGGGCCTCAAGTTTGACAAATTTCAGGGCCCAATTTTCAATGATATGTGACTCATAATCGCAATGATGGTGATTATCACCTTCTCTGTGGTTACCTCGATCCTGCATGGCTAGTCTAGTACACACTTTATCTATGAAAGGTTTGGGTCGAGACTCTCTAAGGGCTCAATGCGGGAACCATGATCATCTAATCACACTGTCAGTTCAGTATGTTTACTGATTAAACGATCATTCAACTCAGCCAACTGGGCCTGAATTTCCTGAAGGATTTCGCAAAGTTGTGAATCCAACGGCTGGTAGGACTGGCCACTACGGGTAAACATATACTAGGATTCCTTGACACCTAACAACTAAACACCCTACGAATCCATGGTAAGTACCCTAAACCTATATGCAATGCTCTAAGTGTAAATGGAATGAGCACACAAGACCTCTAGAATGTAACTAAACACAAAGACCTATAATCCGCGCCAAACAGGAAAAAAATCTAATGCCAATTGGTGGTGCAAGCGGGGCTGGGGGGTGTATGAATGCATACTAATGCAGATCCTAAGCAACCTTAGGCTTTGATACCAAATTTGATGTAGGACAACATGCAAAATGACCTAATCTATATGTTGAGATCAGATCAAAATTAACTTAAATAAGAAAACATAAATTAATCTACGATGAATGCTTCAACATGCAAAAATCAGTCTAAATTAACATGCATAGCCTACAATGAGTTACAGGATCTGCAGACTGCACCAGATCTTTACCAATTAAGGTAAGATCAAAGTTTCAATCCAAATCATCCTTCTAATTGACGAATGGTCGTCCTGATTAAGCTTCGGATCAAGGGTTCAAGAATTTTTTGCAAGATAAGAATTCTAGGCTATTATTGATGTAAATCACATAACCACACGCAGCTCAAAAATCGTCCTTTAAAAGACAAGGTAGAAAAGCACTAACTCACAGAATAGGATGATACACAAGTGATTTGGCCTTGTACCGAATGCGGCTTCACACCCACGGAAAGGAAGTTAGAATGAGGAATCCACCAAGTCTAAAGAAAATTTCATTCATTATTTATCCAAACTACTTACACAAAAGAGAAAAGATATTAAATAGGGGACATCCAACCCTAATCTTGAAAAAAGACCAAATTGCTCCTACTTAAGTCACAACACACTAATAAATCTAATACCCTTAGTGGTAAATATCCCAAGTAAACTAAACTATAACATAACATTTAAAAAAAAACACGTGGCATGATGGTCCCCATCGAGATGCACCCACATGAGAATAAAGTGTACAGCACAAGCTATCTGAGGCTGCTGAACTAGTGAGGTTCTATCTTAAATTTTATTTATTTATGGAATGTCTTTGTTGTAATAGGACATTACTGGTACAGGAATTTTCTTTTAAGAGGAATGCTTAATCAAAGTGCTTATAACCGCTTGTGTAAAAGTGTTCCTACTTTTTCTAGTAAGGTTTCCACCTATGGAAGATCTACCAAGCTCATCTAATTCATTTGACTTTGGATGTCTCCTAGTCCAAAAATCAGGCAGATAGGCAAGTTACAAAATCATGTTTTTCATTTTGAATAGATATTGTTGCTTAGATGAGTGGGCAAAAGTATACACGAGATTCACATGTTCTGAGGATGAGTCATATAATAATATTTTCCATCATTGAATGATAGTGAGCCTACAACATATGGAAGGCTTTTCTATGAATATAAACCTTCACTCTTTTAGTCTCTAAGTGATCACTTAAGGGCAACAAATCAGAGGTTCAAAGTGTGATATGGGTCTAAATTTGGTATATGGCTCATCCACAGCACAACTTACTACATAGATGGATCGGATTATTAAGAATGGTGAAACCCAAATATACTTCCAGGCTCCCGGTGGAGCAGAGGAGATGGTTAGGATAACGAACTTGAAAAGCAGAGCCTGAGCCGTTTTCCAAGTGAAAACATGCATTAATGATATAATTGCTATATGTGGTATGTCTGTATACATACACAAACACAGTTAACATAATAATAGATACAAAAAAATCTATAATATAATATACATTTATACATTAGCTGTGACAAAGGACATGCCAAAAAGAATGATAACTTTTTGAGTAGCAATTGGCAACACTTTATTACCTAATTTGATATATGTTTATCAAAAACACCAACAATGTGTGGTAAAGACTGTTTGTGATATCTACTTATCTGATGTTGAAAATAGAATCGTGTTCAGTAACCTATATGTTATAGAACTTGTTCAGTAACCCCCCCCCCCCTTTCTAGAATCTGACAATCATGCAAAGACCCTACCATATAGCCTTCTTGAAATTACTTCTGGTCAGTGATCTCCATTAGTAACCATATGTGCCGTTGATTGAAGGTAGGACTCTCTCTGCCCATAGAATCTGACAGTCATGCAAAGACCCTGCCATATAGCCTTCTTGCAATTACTTTTGATTAGTCATAACCTATGTAGTTAAAGGCGCGCCTAGGCGCTAGTCGACAAGTAAGCGCCTGGGAGGGGGCTAAGCGCAGAGGAAATGAGGCGCAGTCACCTAGGCGAGCGCCTGGGTGCGCCTGGGCGCCCCTCCAGGCGCAGACCACTTAACCCGGTAACGTATAAACCTCGTTTTTTTTTTTCGTTTTTCACCTTCCAACCTTTTTTGGCTTAGATCTTTGAAAGATCGAAGAGGAACGGTCGTTTTCACCTTCGCAGGAGGTTGGTAAAAACCAGTACTATTTTTTCAAATTTTTTGTTTTTTGTTAACTATTTTCCATAGATCTTGATGGGTTTTAGTTCTATATGTATAACAAAACATTCCATTTGAGTTTGTTTTTAGGTTTTTTACTGTTTTTCCAAAAAAAATCAATTACGGAAATAAAAAAAGTCGTCGTTTTTTCTTATTTCTTCATTGAAACGTATTTCTATCCACATATATAGCTTTCCCATGTTTGTGTCTTCGTGTGTGATAATTTTTTCATCCTTTTTTTGTAATTTAGGGTTATTTTTTTAATTTTTCCAAAAAAAAAAAGTTACGAAAATTAGGAAAAAAATTGTTCTTTTTTATATTTATTAGTTAATACCTATTCTTATCCACATATATAGCTAACTCATGCTTGTATCTTCATGTATGATGTACTTTTCATGCTTTTTTTGTATTGTAGCGTTATTTTGTTCAATTTTTCCTAAAACAAAACTTATGAAAATTAGAAAAAATTTGTTTTATTTATATTTATTAGTTAATACCTATTCTTATATACATATATAGCTTTCCCATGCTTGTGTCTTCATGTATGCTGTATTTTTCATGCTTTTTTTGTATTTTAGTGTTATTTTTTTCAATTTTTCCGAAAATAACAGTTACAAAAATTGGAAAAAAAAATTATTTATTAATTAAAACGTATTCCTATTTGATTGATTATGCTTATATTATTTTTTTCATAAAAAATTGCATGTTTAGATAATATTTCATATTAGAATTGTGTTTCTATGTTTTAATGCTTTTTAGGAATTTATTAATGATTTTTAGCTAATTTTTAATTATGAAAAATATAATTTTGTGCCTCAAGCTCTAGGCGCACCCCTTTGCGCCTCGGTGCGCCTCGCGCCTTTAGCTACATAGGTGATAACCATATGTGCTGTCGATTGAAGGTAGAACCTGACTTGTAGGTTGGATCAGATGCCCAATCTATCAAATAGTTTTGCTTGGAAAAGATAAGCAGGCAAAAGTATGTGTTGTGTCCCCTTATTATTAATCTAAATATTCCAAACGATCCATCTGGTAGGCCCTGCTATGAAAAAGCCATGCATCAAAAGTTCATGCCCATGCCCAAAGTAAGGCATTCACCAAATGTAAGTCCCATGTTATTACTTCCTTGGACCTATCTCTCTAATACGCTATTCTCGGGAAAAAAATAAAATAAAAGGAATGGGTGGAAACAGCCAAAAGGCGACATTCGGTGCCATCATGAGTTACATTGCTCCCCTTATCTCCTTTTCTAACGTTCCCTGTCTTTCTTAATAGAAAAACAGTTGCTGGAAATCGGAACCAGCAAGGAGGCCAGGCTCATTAATGATCCTTCTCTGTTTTCCACTCTTGATTCCCATTCACTCAACATCACTAATAGATCTATTGTTCTAGTTCTTAACTAGAACAATTCTCCTAGTTTGATCAAGCTCTGGCCTTTGCTCTCCTCCGATGAAGGCAAGATCACTGCAGCCAAGGGTGTCTCATTTTTGCAGACTTCGTCAGTGGCTCTTGGAACTCTGAAAGGATATTTTCAGATCTACTCTTTGGGAATCGATCTGATCCACAAACTGATAGAAGTGCACTTTGATTTGTCTGTTTTCTTTTCTGGAAATGGTACTTGTTCAGTGAAAACTTTGCATCCAGTTTCTTGTACTCACGTATCTTGCAATTTTGACATGAGAAAAGATCGAATTTTCTTTACATGTATTTCCTTTTTTATTTGTCTGGCTCTCTTCTCCAAATGGTAGAGCCAAAAAAATGGGAGAGAGAAGTGATTATTTTAACTGCTTATAATAAGTGCTTATCCGGGCGTTCTGTTTATTATCAAAAGCAGGTATTATAACTGTGAAAGTATAATCAGCACTTATGCCCCATAACTGCTTATTATAAGAGTTGCCAACACGCCCTAAGTGAAATATTAGTTAAGATCTATGGTGTAGTTTATGGATAAGATGCAATAGAACTCAAACTACGTAATAATAAACATGCCATTTACATCCTTAATCCTGCAAACAGACTTTTGGGCTACCATTTTAGGTTTAAAAAAGTTGGAAGTAATAAATTAGATTAACTATTGCAGATATGGAAGAACTAGATATGGACAGTTAAAATAACCTTTGAGTTACAATGTTTTACCTTCTGAAAGTTTCTTAAAAATTAATTTCCATAAAACAAAAGAAGCTTTTAAAAGAATTAGAAAAGAATTTCAACTTGCATAGCTCTTAAGCAAGCAATAAGTCCTACATAGGGACCATTAAAGGAGCCAATGCAACTGATAGCATAGAAAACAAGGTATACCGGAGGAGGAATGAATTGACTAACCCCATTTGGCAATATATTCTTTGATCAAAGGGTCAAAAGCTCAGTATCAAGTTTGGTCTCGGTTTCACCAATCACCATGTGCACTAATGAAATCCAGTGTGATTCATGTGATCGAATACCATTTCCTCAAAAGGAAATTGGAAGTTTGAAATTTATGAAAAGAAATAAGAAGAATTGATGAAATAATAAAAATAAAGAAATTGATTTTTCTTACCAAAATGAAAGATAAGCAAAAGTTGATTAGCTACTAGAACTAAAAGGCTAATTCCTAGAAAAATGACGAACAATTTCTCTGTCAACAGCAAATAAAGATATGAATGTTATCACAGTAAAAGGTAAAAAATTGTGCAAAAGAAAAATTGTTTGTAAAAGGCTGAATCAATTTGCTTGCTTTTGTGTCAACCTCTGTGGTTCTATGGATTTTGTGATATATAGCCACCGAGTCAGATATACTTGTTGTTTGTTTCTTTATAAATGGAAAAAACAAATATTAATCTCAAAAAGAGATGTATAGATTATACATGGAAACAAAAAAATGCTCATCAGGAGAAAAATTATAAAGCATTTTAGAGGGCCATAATAGGGCTACCATTAGAGCTTTTCGGCTTAGTTTGTGTTGAACGGCCTGATTTGGGATTTTTTTCTGCACTCGCATTTTTTGCTAGGGACTGCTGCTTCTTTACACTCTCCTCAGTCAATTTCATCAAGCGATCCATGCCAACCCATTCATCCCAGCTGTTAATCG
Source organism: Warburgia ugandensis (assembly GCA_035236585.1). Lineage (NCBI taxonomy): Eukaryota > Viridiplantae > Streptophyta > Magnoliopsida > Canellales > Canellaceae > Warburgia > Warburgia ugandensis. Next base: position 48,174,303 of record CP141133.1, on the reverse strand, counting down.
TAAAGTTCAGCAAAGACGCAAAGTTTGTGGATAAGCAGTAAAGGTATTATATAAGGTAAAAAGTGCTTAAAGACATTATCCCTTTGCATATCAATAAACCAAGCTCCTAGAGACGCAAGAAAATGTGATATGTGATAAGAAAAGCGAAGGCAGAAAGTCAGAGTTATGGAAAATAGAGGAAGCATGACACAGAATCAATATAAATGTGCAGCGAAAACAACGAAGAAATATACGAAAACAACAAGAGAACTGAAGATGAATAGTGTCAGAAATGCTCTTAGAAGTGAATTACAATCACTGAAGGAAAACTAATTTCTATTAGGTTGGGAAAAACAGTATCTGAGGCAAGATGGCTCTGGCAACTACAGAAAGATGAGCCAATGTAGGTCTAAGATTAGAAGTAAATTGAGGAGGATTTCATGATTAACTAAGTCAAATGTTGTTATTAACTGTGAGGCACTAGTTTTAACGTTAATTGTATCACCATGATTACCACTGGGACTACATAAGTTTGATCTGGAACCTTAATGACATTTTAAGTTATAAACATATAACTTAATAGTATCTTTCAGGAGTACCTGCCAAGCTTCAAATTACCCTCTTTGGCATGACCAAAGAGGAAAACAGTATTTTGAAAAAAGAATTATCCACATACAAAGACCATTCTTAACTACAAGGAAGCATGCAAGACAGCTTCCACTAAATTTTAAAAGCAATAAAATTTAGCTCACAAAGCAAGCTTCTTCACCTACAAAGAAATTTCCAGTAACCATGATACAAATACTCATTCTACTGATTAAAGCACATATTTCAGAGCTATGCAACAATTCAGAATAGAACGCACTTCCACTTACACAATTCAAGAAAATACTTGTTAGGAAATTATATAGTTTCCACAAGCATGTTTTCCAAAAAGAAAATCAGTCCAAGGATACAAGCAGGGCAACTTTGTCAACAATCATGCATCCGTAAGGCCCCCATTAAAGATCGTCCATGCCGAAAATCTCCACTTCCGGACAAAAATAATTGTCAAAAATTTACCCAAGTTTGAAATGTCAATTTTCTTTTCTACTAGTCAGTCTATAAGCAGCCAATGGGAGGCTTAGGCTATGTAGTCGCAGGCGCAAGGGGTGCCTTGCGCCCAGAGGGACTAGGCGTGCGACTAGGTGTCAAGGTGCAAAATTAAGGATTTTAAATATTTAAAAAAAGAATAAATCTTTAAAAAAAAAAAAAGCATAGAAATATAAAGATATAAATAAATACTTGTCAAATGAGTGAAATGGAATTCTTAAGTAATAAATCAACATGTGAACAACCACAACGTAAAGTTAAACCAAACAATCAGACATAATTAAGTTCAGAACACGTACAAGAATGTAGAGGAATCTTTTAGAGTGGAATGAAAACAAATCAAACAATCACAAGAGGAACCCTGCAAACAAATAGAACAATAAATAAAATAAATAAGAGTACTAAAGTAAGAAATATAGAAAAGTAAGAAGGTCATGGAAACAAAACTTAAGAAAAATGAAAAGAAATATGCAAAATACGAAAACAATGTTATGGATCAGTTGTTTTAAGCATTACAATAGTCTCATTTATACATTTGTTACAAAAACAAATGGGGGTTCGGGGGCAGTGCCCTCGAGAAGTGGGGTCCGGGGTGGCAGCCCCGGTGGGGGTCCAAGGGGGCAATGGCCCCCTGGTGGCAGGGTCCAAGGACTGCCAGCCTGACGGTATGCACCATCTAAAGGTTATAGCTCCAGTTGCAATTGAAAAAGTGTCAAATGTGAGTGGTGCATGGAAACGGAGGCGCATTAGGTGCACGACTAGTCACTTGCACCTACCCAAAATCGAGTCGCAAGCCCATACCTTTTTGCGTCTAGCAGCTAGTCAGGCCTGCGACTACATAGTATCTAACAAAAATCTGCAATTTCTTACCTTTAATCACTTCAAGAAACCTTCAATTGTCAATGGAAGATGAGGACGGTAGCAAGAAGACGAAAGAAAGTCTAGGAAGAAAAAGAAGAAGAAAGGGAAAGGCAAAGCAAGTCACACGCCTAGAGTCGGAGGCGCAGCAAGTTGCGCGCCTAGGCACACTGCACCTGGCCTTAGTCGACTCGCAAGGCTGCACCTTTTTGCGCCCAGCAACTAGTCACGCCTGTGACTACATAGGGCTTAGGAGAAAGCAAATTAGTGGACAATACAAAATAAATGGTTGATAGCAGTTGATTGGTGTCAACATAATGTCAAACACTAGACTTTGGAACTATTAATAAATGCATCACTCATCCTCGAAGTCGAGCATCAACCTGATTTGTTAATATTTGAGACTTCCTACAAGGTTTTTCCCAACCTATAGATCCTACAACTAGAGGATTATAGATAATCTTGTAAAACACCCTTCAGTTTTTTCCAAACTTGTGTGTTCAGAGAGCATTCAGCAAAGAAGACACTTCCTCCCACACTAGAAAGATAAAATCCTCATTTGCCCCTAAACTGGCCTGTTCTTCAACCTCAGTCTACTACTACCTTGTTGACCCAAAGGGATTGATAAGCAGAGTCTAGAACAGTATATCAAAGGGAGAAATTTCAAAGAAAACAATCAGAAAAAATAATGCACAGGATTATGTGTTTCAGCCAATGGTTTGACTACGTCCACCAAGTGATGTGAGTTCTTCACTTTGAGAAATTAAAACCAAGAATAGAACAGAGAAGATGAGATTATCTCACTCAAACCAACCTTTAATGCACATACAACCATTGTCTTACTTCCTCTCAACCCAAGGAGAAAACCAAAAATAGTGCATGAATAATTAATGAAGGGGGAGCATATATCAAATCTCCTAACCATCTTCTGCTCCTAATAGCAATAGGAGTTTCAGCCCATGTCTCATACATTATGAGACTCCCCTCCAAAAAGAGAACCAGCTTCTCTACGAGTTCTTACATTCAACCCAAGGAGAGAACCAAAAAAGCCGAGCATGAACAATTGATGAAGGGAGGTGCATACTGAATCTCTTAAGCATCTTCTGCTCCTAATAGAAATAGGAGTTTCAGCCCATGTATCATACATTACAGGACCTCCTTTCAAAAAGAGAACCAACATCTCTAAGAGTTCTTATGTACTGTGGTTCGTCTCAGGTTGCTTACGAGACATCACTGCACAACAAGTACCTCTCCCCAACTTGTATCCTCCAAATTTTCCACCTAAGCCTTATACAAAATTCTAACAAGACATTCATATCAGAGAAGTCAGGAAATCCAAACAATTAGCTACCAATACGAAACAATCACCAAGAACTAATCATTTTGATGTCCACCTTCTGCTATCATTAATAACAAATGATTCTTCAGGTTAATGTGCCTCTAATGAGATCTATTCAACTTCAAACTATAGCAGGGTTATAAGGTGTTCTTCTTGGATGAAGCTGGCAGGTATACATCAAACTTTCAACGGTCAATCAAAGATTTGACAAAGAAAAATAACGGTTACATAAATCTTTTAAACAGCTAGCATGAGACTAACTTTGAATTCTTTAATCCAAATAATAACTCTTTCAAGCAAGCAAGCAAGGGTGCAGCTGAAGTGTGACAAAACAGCCATAACTGCTCATAATTGCGGGTGAATTCTTTAGCATTAACCAGCTCATAACTACTATCTTTGCTTCACAAATTTAATTCCATTTGCAAAGATAACCAGCTCACCGAATGATCGTGGTACCTTTGCATTTGGTTCTACCTTTGAAGAAAATGCTTGGTAGTCAAAAAATTTCACTCAGACCATTTAGTCAACTCAAACAATTTTGTCAGCTATGGATCAGAAGTTGCAGGTCGTGTTCAAAATCAGAAGTTGCAGGCCGTGATGACCCAGAAAAAGTAATGAATGGAACTCAGGCCCCAAAATCTGATTTTGAAGTTTTCGTCCCACTTCCTTCTATCAAAAACCAACTCGCAAGACTAGGGAAGGTGTAAACATAAAGCTAGAGTTATAGAGAGAAGCATTAGAATCTGAAGGATTTAAAATTAGCCGAACTAAGGCAGAATATATGGAATGTAATTTTAGTAAAGAGAGTAGGAGTGGAACACCAGTCAAGATTGATAACCAACAAGTCCCCGTGAAAGACCTCTTTCGGTACTTAGGATCATTGATCCATGAGAGTGGAGAGATTGAGAGGGAGGTTACCGAGAGAATCCAAGCGGGTTGGAACAAATGGAGATGTGCATCTGGAGTTTTATGTGATCGGCGGGTACCACTCAAACTAAAAGGAAAATTCTATAGGATGGCTATAAGGCCAGCCATGCTCTATGGATCAGAGTGTTGGCCAGTTAAGGAACATGATACTCATAGGATGAGCGTAGCAGAAATGAGGATGTTGAGATGGATGAGTGGTAAGACAAGAAAGGACAGAATTAGAAATAAAAATATTAGAGAAAATTTAGAGGTAGCACTAATAGGTAATAAGATGAGGGAGATTAGACTTAGATGGTTTGGACATGTCCAAAAGAGACCAACAACGGCACCAGTTAGAAGGAGTGAGGCAAAACAAGTAGAAGGTTCTAAAAGGGCAAGGGGAAGGCCCAAAAGAACGTGGATAGAAGTGGTGAGGAAAGATTTAAAAACTTTGGGACTAAATGAAACCATGGTATTTAATAGAGTGGAATAGAGGAATAAGATTCATGTGGCCGACCCCTAATTAGGATAAGGTCTTGATGATGATGATGAAGACTAGGTATCACGGGAATAGAAACCTTCATCACACAAGCAATCTCAAACAAATTCTTAGCCTTTTGAGAAGACCAATGGCATCTACATAACTAGGAACAAGATAATATGGCTGAAGACACAATTAAAAAGTCCACAGAAAATCCATGTAGCTGTGTTAAATGTAGACCATAGCACCCCAAAAACTGCTTGTGACATAACGGATTTTTGTTTTAACATTCATATTACAGCAAGCTACCTTTCTGGGATGAATTTGTGAATATTTTAAAAGATTAAAGGATAATAACATAATCTTATCTTTCAATTTCATATGTACGATAAGCTCAGCACTTAGAATTTATTTAGCAAAAGTGTTAAAGCTCCAATTAGTTCTGGAATAACAAAAGATACTAGGCAGCAATGTACTTCTAATCATGACAATTTACCGCTCAGCTCAAATTCTGAATCTTGGAAATGGAAGTTATGCTAACGGTTATGTATTTTATAATAACAGCTTTACTGTGATGAGTAGCACTCTAGAAAAAGAAGCATGAGAACCCCCAGAATTTATTGGAATGATCTTCAGTATTATAATATCCTATAATCCGCATTATATGTCATAAAGTTCTCTACAGAATGATTGTAATTAACTAAGAATTGCAATTCTAAAATTACTTAACAGGCTAGATCTCTTAGATGTTTATCAATCCTTCCTTTAGGCCAACGTAATAATTGTTTAAAGGCATACGAGACTTATTCAGATGGTAAAACAAGAAGTAGATTTCACAAATTTGAGGCTGTGATCTAGTGACCTATAATAATATATGGTGTGTTGTTGTGAATGACATTGTATGTGACACATATTCAATGGGGGATGAACCATGATATCAGGATCTGATAATTCAAAGAACCAAAATAAGCCTCATATTAATCAAATTACATATTTTTGTGTCTACATGTAACATTTAAAGAAGAAAACATGTAAGAGATGGTACACAAAAACAAGTCACAGAATGCTATATATGGTAACTGCTCCAGAAGTAGTAAGTGTACTCACTTTTTGTTCCAACCCTGCAAAATAGAAAAAAAGAATATGAAAAATGTTATTGAAAGTCCAAAATGGAGAAATCTTCTGTTCATGTAGAACATTTCTCTGCTTAATTAGGTGATAAAAATTACACTAGAAGCTCAAATAATGTGGCTAGGATAGGCAAACATGTTGCAGATGGACAAAACTGCCAGTTAGAATGCAAAGACAAATATTGATGGAGTAGAAATCAGGTTTTAAATAGCACAAGGTATTACTTACAAGGTAATGGACAAAATATCTCCAATCCTTCTTCCGGAACTCAACTTTTTGGACCTTTAGACAAAAGCACAGGATTAAATCAAATCTAGAGATGGCACAATCATTAAGAACTTCAAGCAACACACTTGCAGGAGGATAAGTTTCAGAATGTGATCAGAGAAATAAGTGACTAATCAAAATGATCTGATTTATTTCATTGTGAGTCAGACATCAAACATGAAAATATACATCTCTTATGCAAAGTCTGCATTTGGAAGGTTCAGATTCATACAATAGTGTGGAAGGAAGATCAACAGGCAATAATTCAGTAAGACAGAACAAAATAAATGCCACCAAACTAGGGCAGCCCGGTGCACAAAGCTCCTGCATAAGCGGGATACGAAGAAGGGGCAGACCACAAATGACCTATAGTATGCAGCCTCACCTTGCATTTTTGCAAGAGGCTGTTTCCATGCTTTGAACTCGTAACCTCCTGATGTAGGACAGCATACAAAATGACCTAATCTATCTGCTCAAATCAGATTAGAATTAATTTACATAAGAAAACATAAATTAAACTACGATGAATACCTCAACATGCAAAAAATTAGTCTTAATTAGCATGAATAGCCTACAATGAGTCACAGGATCTGCAGATTGCCCCAGATCTCTTCTGATTAAGGTAAGATTGAAGTTTCAATATGGATCTTTCCTCTCATTGACAAACAGTCCTAATAAAGCTTCAGATCTAGGTTCAGAAATTTTGTGCAGGATAAGAATTCTAGGTTATTACCAACACAAATCACGTAACCACAAGCAACTCAGAAATCACCCTTTAAAAGACAAGTTAGAAAAGCACTGACCTACAAAACAAGATAAAACAAAGTGATTTAGCCTTGTACTGAGCGCAGCTTCACGCCCAAGGGAAGGAAGCTAGAATGAGGAATCCACCTAGTCTAATGAAATTTTCATTCACTATTCATCAAAAACTACTCAAACAAAAGAGAAAAAGATCTTAAATAGGGGACATCCAACCCTAATCTAGAAAAAGACAAAATTGCCCCCACTTATTGCTAGACTCTAAAAGGTACGGGCTTGCGACTCGACTTTGGGTAGGCGCAAGTGACTAGTCGTGCACCTAATGTGCCCCCATTTCCATGCGCCTTGCATTCACATTTGACACTTTTTCAATTGCAACTAGAGCTACAACCTTCAGATGGTGCATGCCATTAGGCCGAGGTCTACCAACAGCCCCCGGACCCTACTGCCACGGAGCGTTGTCCCCTTGGACCCCCACCGGAGCTGCCACCCCGGACCCCACTTCTCGGGGGCACTACCCCCAAACCCCCATTTGTTTTTGTAACAAATGTATAAATGAGACCATTATAATGCTTAAAACAACTAATCCATAACATTGTTTTCGTATTTTGCATATTTCTTTTCATTTTTCTTAAGTTTTGTTTCCATGACCTTCTTACTTTTCTATATTTCTTACTTTAGTACTCTTATTTATTTTATTTTTTGTTCTATTTGTTTGTAGGGTTCCTCTTATGAGTGTTTGATTTGTTTTCATTCCACTCTAAAAGATTCCTATACATTCCTATATGTTTTCTGAACTTAATTATGTTTGATTGTTTGGTTTAACTTTACGTTGTTGTTGTTCACATGTTGATTTATTACTTAAGAATTCCATTTCACTCATTTGACAAGTATTTATTCATATCTTTATATTTCTATGCTTTTTTATTTTTTTGGATATTTTTGCAATTTTTTAGATTTTTTCTTTTTTTTAAATTTAAAATCCTTAATTTTGCACCTTGACACCTAGTCGCACCCCTAGTCCCTCTGGGCGCAAGCTAAAAAGACTTCAACCCTGTCAAAATAGGAATATCGAACCTCCGAAGTGTATGTGTGCCCAATGCAGGGTCTTCAAATGTATATATATGTACTAGGCTCATTAGTCAAAATCCTCCATGTATGTAGCTTCCCAATGTATGGTATTAAAATAATGCCTACATACATGGGTCTTCAATCATCTCTTACACGCACATCTTTCCAAGATGGGGACCTCACTGTAGTACATAATCATGTGTAAGAGGTCTTCTACTCTTAAGGACCCAACGAAATAGGGGGGCCCCTCCGTCGCCTCTAATATGTCCTGAAGTCACATCCAGGACAGTGATCATCATCATGCTCACCTTGTAGTGAAGGCGGGCTTCTAGTGTAGTAAACAGTCAATAGTAATCTAGAAAGTCTAAATCTAGGCACTGAAACTCGTACTCTATGATCCATGAGCAATCAAAAGCAGGCCTGTCCTTCCACTTGACAACGAATTTTCGAAAACCCCCTTGTCTGACGAACATTGTCTGATCGTCTAATATATCCTCTACTTGATCTTTTGCAGGACGAACCTGTGGCTGCAGAGGTAATGGCTAGGTGGGTGGGGCATTAGGCCAAAGGCTCTAGATGGGCTGGCTGAGATCAATGATCGGGTTAGGGTTAGGGTAGGATGAATGGGTGAACTAGTGGGGTGACGAAAAGGAACTAAAACCTCCACATTAAACATTGAACTAATTCCCCAATTAGGAAGAAGATCCAAAATATAAGCATTCTCCCCTACCCTCCTCAGTACTTGAAAGGGACCAACACTACAAGCCTGTAATTTCTAAGCGACTTCCTATGAAAATCGATCAAGTCTCATGTGGACCATGACATGATCTCCTAGCTGAAATTCCTTATGTCGTCTATGCAAGTCTGCAGCAAATTTATATTTATCGTTACTTAAACTATTCCTTCGTCTAATCCCAGAATGCAAATCATGTACATGTCGTGCAAAGGACTGGGCCCACTCAGATGGCCTATGTGATGCAGACATGGGTATGAGATCTACAAGCATCTTAGGCTTGTATCCATGAAAGAACTCAAAAGGACACATACCAATTGTCCTATTAACAAAAAAATTTATATGCAAACTCAGCAACTGGTAAATCAGCGTCCCAACTCATATACTCTCCCACTAGCCAACTCACCAAATTTCCTAGGCTTTGATTCACAACTTCTGTTTAACCATCCGTCTATGGGTGGTAAGCAAAGAAGAAGTGAAGCCTAGTGCCCATCATATGCCATAATGTCTTTCAAAAATAGATAACAAACTTGACATCCCTGCCAGACACTATGGACTTTGGTAACCCATGTAACCGGACTACTAACTCAAAAAAAACACCAGTAAACCTAGATGCAACAGCAGTCTCAAAGCAAGGAATGAAGTGGGCCATTTTAGAAAAATGGTCCATAACAACAGATATGGAATCGTGCTTCCTGATAGTCTTGGGTAGTCCTAGTATGAAGTCCATGCTCAAATCTTCCAACGGGGCATGTGATACTAGTAAAGGGGTGTACAATCTTGTATTCTATTTGTGTTGTTTTGCCAATTGACAAGTACGGCATTGCCCAATGATATTGGCAACATCCCATTAGAGATTAGGCCAACAGAACCTATCAGAGGCAAGAGCAATCATCTTGTCACAACCTAAATGGCCAGAGACACCGCCCATGTGGAGCTCTTGAATGAGAAAATCTCTTAAGGAAGTGTAGGGCACACACAAACAAAGGCCTGTAAACAAATATCCATCCTGCAGAAGGTAGTCCCTAGCACTCCATATCTGACCCTTAGACAATGAAGTGTAAATCACTCCAAAATTTGGGCACAATAGATAGTCCTCCCTAAAACACTCAAATCCGATGACCTCAATTTGTACGGTGTGTAATAATGCCACCTTGCAACTTGATGCATCTGCAATTTTGTTCTCGACCCCTGCCTTGTGCTTAAGCACAAATAAATATTCCTGAAGAAATTCAACCCATTGACCATGCCTCGGATTTAATTTCTTTTGGGAGCTGAGGTATAACAGGGACTCATGATCAGAGAACAAGACAAATTCATTCGGCAATAATTAATGCCTCCAATATTGTAATGCATAAACAACTACATAGAACTCCTTGTCATAGGTGGAGTATGTTTGTTGTGCGTCATTTAATTTCTCACTAAAAAATGCCATAGGGTGACTCTCTTGACTTGAACTCCTATACCTAAACCAGATGCATCGCATGCCACTTCAAAAACCTGTAAGAAGTTCAATAAGGGCATCACCAAAGCTTCAGTCATCTGCTATTTGATTTCTTTGAATGCTTTGGACGCGGCGTTTATCCATTAAAATACCCCCTTCTTCATGCACTCAGTAATGGGAGCCATAACAGAATTGAACCCACAGATAAATCAACGATAGAAGCTCGCTAACCCATGGAAACTATAAATGTCATGAATATTTTGTGGCTCGCTCCACTTCACAATAGACCTCACCTTCTCTGGGTCTGTAGAGATGCCTTGAGAAGAAACCACAAATCCTAAGAAGATAACCTATTGGGAAGTAAATAAAAATTTCTTAGATTTGCATATAGCTTCTCTATCCTCAGTGTCTCACAGATCTACCTCAAGTGGATGAGGTGCTGCTCCTCAGTTCAACTATAGATCAAGATGTTGTAGAAATACAAAACCAGGAACTTGCCAATAAACAACCTCAACACATGTGTCATGATCCTCATGAATGTACTAGGGGCATTCCGAAGCCCAAAAGACATAACCATCCACTCATATAAACCATCCTTCGTCATGAAGGCAGTCTTCCACTCATCCCCTGGATGAATACAAACCTGGTGATAGTGACTTTTAAGGTCAATCTTTGAAAAGATCGTGGCACCCAACATCATGTCCAGCATATCATCGATCTTCGGTATGGAAAATCGATACTTAACCGTGATTTTATTGATAGCTCAACTGTCCCCACACATCCTCCATGACCCATCTTTCATGGATGTGAGCAGCGTAGGTACAGGACAAGGACTCAAGCTCTCCCGCATGAAACCTTTCCTTAATAATTCATCCATCTATTTCTTCAACTCAGCATGCTCAATGGGATTCATTCTGTAGTGGGGAAGGTTCAGAAAACTCGATCCGGGGATCATATCGATATAATGCTGAACATCCCTCATGTGAGGTAACTCATCTGGTAAATCATCAAGAAAAACATCTTGATAATCATGTAGAAAGGGTGCTACCTTTCTAGAGTACTCAAGAGCTGGCAACAATGGAGTCTCTTTTGCCACTAGGGCATAGAAGAAAGGCTCATTTATAATATCCCTCACAAATGTGACAACACTGACAATGTGTAGGCCTTTAGCTTTTGCCTTGTCCTCCATGACTGCTCTACTATTGCTTTCTCTTCACTCAGGTGGCACTTTGGGTGGTACAGGATGGAGTCGAATCCTCTTGCCGCCATGTAAGAAAGAGCACAAATTAGATGAGTCATAAATAGTAATGTCCATATCATAAAGCCATGGCCGGCATAAAATAATGTGACATGCATCCATAGGTACCACATCGCAGTATAATGTATCTTTATATGTTAAAAATTCAATGGGAACCTAACTCCTCTAAGTAACTAGGGGTATTTGCAGAAGCATCAACCCACTCAACTCTGTAAGTCTAGGGTGGGAAGGGGCAAAAGTCATAAGCGAGAGATAGCATGGGTGAAAATTATATCCGCGCAACTTCCACTATTGATGACAACTTTACAATTCTTTTCGCCACTCTTGCCATATGTATGAAAAATATTCGTCCAACGCCAATCATCACTACCCTTTGGGTGCACGAGAATACACACGACTACCATCACACAGGGTATTACCCTCCCCATGGAGCCTACAGGTCTCTCGCATCATGGCAACTCTCTAACTGACACCAAATTTGATGTAGGACAACATGCAAAATGACCTAATCCATCTATTGAGATCAGAATAAAATTAATTTAAATAAGAAAAAGTAAATTAAAATATGATGAGCACTTCAACATGCAAAAAATAGTCTTAATTAGCATGAATGGCGAAGGAATAATAGTGGGTAAGGAGTTAAAGGATAAAGTTGTAGACGTTAAAAGAATCGATGATAGAATTATAATAATAAAACTTGGTCTAAGAAAGCAGATTATAAATGTTATAAGTGCATACACACCATAAGTAAGGTTAAAAGATATAATCAAGAGACAGTTTTGGGAAGATATGGAAACAGTCATGCAAGAAATTCTCAACACTGAGAGGATATTTATAGGAGCAGACTTAAATGGCCATGTAGGAAAAGAAAAGGAAGGATATAATAGAATACATGGAGAGTATGGTATAGGTGAACAAAATGAGATGCGGGAAACTATCCTCGATTTTGCTTTGTCATATAACCCAATCATTGCAAATACACTCTTTAAGAAGATGGATGGACACTTAATAACCTTTAAAAGTGGACTTCATAAAAGTCAAATAGACTTTTTTCTACTTAGGAATACTGAACGATCAATGTGTAAGGATTGTAAGGTGATACCTGGCAAGAGTTTAACCTCACAACATAGGTTAATGGTTATGGATATCCATATCAAAAGATGGAAGAAAGGAAATGAACTTAATAGGCATCTAAAAACTAAGTCATGAAACTTAAAAAGAGAGAAAATAACCTCATTCACAAATTAAGTTGATGGTAGAAGGAATTTGGAACTATGAAACAGAAGTAAATACCATGTGGATTAATATTGCTGAGTCCATTAAGAAAGTGGCAAAAGATGTCTTAAGAGTATCTAAAGGTAAAAGGCAATTAGTAAAGGAAGCATGGTGGTGGCGTGAAGCAGTGCAAAAAGTTATTAAAGAAAAACATACGTGTTTTAAAGTATGGTAGAAAACTAGAAATAATGAAAACTATGAATAGTATAAGAATGCTAAAAAGGTTGCTAAGAGAATAGTAAGTGAGGCTAAACTTAAGGCATATGATGAGCTCTATAATAGACTAGGAACAAGAGAAGGTGAGAAAGATGTGTTTAAACTTGCAAAAGTAAGAGAACAGAAGGGTAAGGACTTAGATCATGTTAGGTTCATTAGAAGTGATGATCAAAGGGTGTTAGTCAAAGATAATGAGATCAAACAAAGGTGGGAAGCGTACTTTCAAAAATTGTTAAATGACAATGGCTCTAAGAATATAGGAATTGAAAATACTATAAATCTAAATAACATTGGATATTATAATTATGAACGTAGGATTAGAATACCTAAAATGAAAGAGGCCTTGAAAAAGATGAAATCTGGAAAGGCCATAAGGCCTGATGGTATACCAATAGAGGTTTGGAAGCATATTGGAGATTTTGGGATAGTTTGGTTGACTAAGTTATTTAACAAAATTATAAAATCAAAGAAAATGCCTGATGAGGAAAGGAAAAGCTCTATTGTACCAATTTATAAGAATAAAGGAGACAAACAGAGCTGCACTAATTATCGAGGGATCAAACTTATAAGCCATACTATGAAACTTTTTGAAAGACTGATTGAGAAGAGGCTACAACATGAGACAAGTGTATCAGAGAATCAATTTGGTTTCATGCCTGGAAGGTCAACCATAGAAGCTATTTTCTTACTAAGACAATTGGTAAAGAAACATAGGGAGAGCAGGAAAGACCTACACATGGTCTTTATCGACTTGGAGAAAGCTCATGATAAAGTCCCTAAAGAGTTAATACAGAGGGTGTAGGGCGAGAAAGGGGTTTCGCGAGGTTATATAGACATAATTAAAAATATGTATGAGGGAGCAATAACAAATGTTAAGACCACTAGTGGTAAGACCGATGATTTTCCTATGACTGTAGGATTGCACCAAGGATCGGTATTAAGCCTATACCTTTTCACGTTGGTTATGGATGAGTTAACAAAACATCTGCACGAGGAAATTCCCTGGTACATGCTATTTGCAAATGATATAGTCTTACTTGATGAGACAAGGGAGGGTGTAAACATAAAGCTAGAGTTATTTAGAGAAGCATTAGAATCTAAAGGATTTAAAATTATCCAAACTAAGACATAATATATAGAATGCAATTTTAACAAGGAGAGGAGTAGGAGTAGAACACTAGTCAAGATTGATAACGAAGAAGTCTCCATAAAAGACCACTTTTGGTACTTAGGATCAATGATTCATGATAATGGAGAGATTGAGAGGGAGGGAACCCAAAGAATCCAAGCAGGTTGGAACAAATGGAGATGTGTATCTGGAGTTTTATGATATCGGTGGGTGCCACTTAAACTAAAAGGAATTCTATAGGATGGCCTTAAGGCCAACCATGCTCAATGGATCAAAGTGTTGGGTAGTTAAGGAACATCATGCCCATAAGATGAGCGTTGCAGAAATGAGGATGTTGAGATGGATGAGTGGTAAGGCAAGAAATGATAGAATTAGGAATAAAAATATTAGAGAAAATTTATGAGTAGCACCAATAGGTAACAAGATGAGGGAGATTAGACTTAGATGGTTTGGACGTCTTCAAAAGAGACCGAAAACAGCACCAGTTAGAAGGAGTGAGGCAATACAAGTAGAAGGTTCTAAAAGAGCAAGGGGAAGGCCCAAAAGAACATGGATAGAAGTAGTGAGAAAAGATTTAAAAACTTTAGGACTAAATGAAGCCATGGTACTTAATAGAGAGGAATGGAGGAATAAGATTCATGTGGCCGACCCCTAATTGGGATAAGGTCTTGATGATGATGATGATGATGATGATGATGATGATACAATGAGTTAGAATATCTGCAAACTGCCCCAGATCTCTACCGATTAAGGTAAGATCGAAGATTCAATCTAGATTGTCCCTCTAATTGGCGAATAATCCTGATTAAGATTCGGATTTGGGCTCAGGAATTTTTTGTAGGATAAGAATTCCAAGTTATTATAGACGCAAATCACGTAACCACATATAGCTTAGAAATTGCCCTTTAAAAGGCAAGGTAAAAAGTACTGACTTACAGAATAGGATAAAACAAAGTGATTTGGCTTGTACCAAATGCAACTTCACGCCCACAAGAAGAAAGATAGAACAAGGAATCCACCAAGTCTAACGAAATTTTCATTTGCTACTCATCAAAAACTACTCAAACGAAAGAGAAAAAGATCTTAAGTAAGGGACAACAAACCTAATCTAGAAAAAGATAAAATTGCCCCTACTTAAGTCACAACACACTAAGAAACCTAATACTCTTAATGGTAAATATGCCAAGTAAATTAAACTATAACATAACATATAAAAAAAAAGTGAGATGATGGTCCCCATCACCTCCAAGTCACACGGTGACAACCCTACCGTTGCACCAAAGGTCCCCTTCTTATAAATGCCACAAAACTATTTAAGCCAAAATAAATCTATTATCTGATGTTTATGAAGGATAGATTATGATCTCCAACCAGTTAGGGGGAAAAAAAAATATCAATACCTAAAAAGAATACACACACACACCATAAGAAAGAGGCAACTGCAAGGGAAGCACAAAGATCAACATAGGAAAAGACAAACATTTTTTCTTAATCCAGGATGCATCAAGACGGTAATTCCCTGGCACTAAGAAAGGGCTTCGAGAGAACCAAACAATTCTTAGACACTGGTAAGAAGGTTATAAACTCTGCTACTATGAGAACAGAGCTTCAAGCTGTCCAACTTGGTCTCCAAGAGCCCAGGAGCTTCACTTCCATAGTGTATGGATTGAGTCAAATTCTCGAGTTGCAGTTGACATGATCAATAAACTATCCTCTTTCCCATAGAAAGCCACATGATTCTTGCAAATACTCAGAAGATCCTAGATGCATTTATTTGCTGAAGGTGTCATATACAAGCAAAGAAGCAATTTCAACCAGATTCTCGAGTTGCAACTGACATGATCAATAAACTATCCTCTTTCCCACAGAATGCCACATGATTCTTGCAGATACTCTGAAGATCCTAGTCACATTTATTTGCTGAAGGTGTCATATACATGCAAGGAAGCAATTTCAGCAGCTGATTTCTTTTCAAAACATGATTGAATTTTAAAAGTATAGATATTCGTCTTCTCTCTATTCTTTTTAATATATCTAGTATAATTAAAGATGATAGATGATAAAGAATATGTTAGGATGAAAGGACCATATCGTGTGTGTGTGTGTGTGTGTAACATACAATACAATGTGTGTAGGTTAGTAGCATCACAAACTTTTGCCAGACATCTTTTTCCCCCAAAGAGTGGGAAGTTTGTAGTTTTGTAAGTGGCTTTTTAGTCTTTCACCTTGGAGGTTGTATATTTAAAAAAGAGCCATTTTAAGCTGACACTGTATAGGTTTTGAATTTACAAAGGAGTGCCATCCATCACTTGTCCTATTTCTATTGCATTGAAACAATACAGATTAATATTTGGTAATTCTGACAAGAGGAAAGAGGAAACTTATCATTCCAAAAAATAGAAAGAAAAGAGAACGAGAAAACCTCACTCAATAATACAAACCAGAATCAATTGAAATGATTAACGACTAATCCTTAGTTCTAAGGTTCAATATTGATATAAATGTAAATATTACAAAAAATATTCCTATAATTAGCATTTTTAAACCCTGAATTTACTTAATTCATCACTAAGGATTATGATATAAGTGAGAAAATACTATATTTAGCAAACTAAAACCCTAAAAGCAAATTTTCCAAAATCTCCAAATATTAGATTCTTATAAAGATTTGAAACGTTTTTGTGACTCTGTTTCACCCAGATTAACGTAAACAGTTCTCAAACTTTTGAACTCTGTGGATGTTTACCGGATTAAACACAATCATACCAAATCAAAAACAAATTCATATATAATTTGTCGAAATTCTCAAATATTATTTGTAAATCTAATCCAAGTTCAAGTTGAAATTAAATTCACATCCTGATATTGTCGAAATTTTCAAATGTTATTTGTAAATCTAGTCGCAAGTTCAAGTTAAAATAAAATTCACATTCTGATCACGGTTTCTTCCCTAATTTTTCCCCAACGAATTTCTGAAAATTTGCCGGGCTAATTCCTTCCGGAATCAGAGCTTTATAACTTATGATGAGGATTAATAACAATAGAAACCCTTAAAAAACTCAAAAACCATGACAAATCTCAGTAATAAGAGTACCAACCCTCTTCTCATCCATCATACAATGAACAGATCGCTGCCTGGAAATTTGGACGGTACACTCACAAGAATACGAGGAAAACGTTTTGGAAATGAAATAGTAGTTTCTTCAATGAAACCCTAGAATAGAGTTGAATGAGCAGCAAATAGATGAGAAATTGACCTTGGCTTCGTAGAGGAGAGGGCCGTGATAAGCGAGGACTTTTTCGCCTTCCAAGAAAAGGCTCTGCGGCTGATCTTGCGAAGAATTTGGGTCGCCTGCATTGTTGGTATCACCACCATCGGTAGGGCTATCGGTCTTCCCTCCGCCCATGTTTGAACTCCCCATTTTCCGCCCCTATGCCCTGCCAAAGAAACCCCACTTTCGAAAATGAATAATTCGTAGTTATCTTCCCTCCGGGCAGTCACTATTATGACGCGCTCATTTTCCCTTTCCCTCGACTTTGGCATAAGATGGAGCCTTGC
Organism: Warburgia ugandensis; assembly: GCA_035236585.1. NCBI lineage: Eukaryota > Viridiplantae > Streptophyta > Magnoliopsida > Canellales > Canellaceae > Warburgia > Warburgia ugandensis. The sequence goes on along the minus strand of CP141133.1, from coordinate 48,156,806 downwards.
TTCCTTAAGTGACCCCAGCCTCACGGCAGCGATGATTCAAATTCCAAGCTACAGCTTCTCAATTTTCCGAAGGCATATATGACACACTTATGAGGCGTGACCTTGAAATAACAAGTTCAAGGTGTAGAAACAGCATATATGGCACATTTGGGAAGGTGAGCCTTGGCTCAATCATAAAGTTATCATCCTGTAACCTTGATGTCACAGGGTCAAAACATGGAAACAACCTCTTGCAAAATACAAGATAAGGCTGCCTACTATTGACTCTTGTGGTCCTCTCCTTTCCGGGACCCTGCATACGTAAGAGCTTCATGCACCGAGGCTGCTTTTTTGTATATGACAAACTTGAACTCAATAAATTAATAGTCATACTAAATTCATGTAAAAGTAATGGGGTACGCGCATTCTTGTATTTGAGAAATAGTAGTTTGTGTACAAAATTAAACTTTTATCAGCACAACATTTTTGCTGCCAAAAATAAAATTTTTGTTGGGGTCATTATCAATAATATTAATAATATTAAAATTATAAGCTTATTTATAGGAATATTCATTAGTCTAATTTACTTAGGTATGGTATAATTATTCAATTGGAATCAATGGTATAGTATATCTTCATTTTGAAGAATCAAATCTTAATGGTAGAGTATTAGTTTTACGCTCACATATCTATGTAAATTGTCCACAAGTTTGCAGAGGGTGTTTTATCTTACTCTAGTTTAAAATTTGTGATTTTATTTGAAGTAATAACTTGAAGCAGTCCTCTAATGTGTAAAAAAACTAAAATCAAAGTTATTTTGATCTTTTCTAACTTATTTATTCAAGTCTCTATCCTAGATTGATATGAACCTAAGTAAATTATGAAGGAAGAGTTGCCGCCTAAGGTAAGAAGGGCCTTAGTTCTCTAATGACCAAAAAAAAGTCCGCTAACTTGATATCTAAATATGACATCTACAAGACCTAAAGCAATAAGGAGTGCAAGCAAACTAAAACCCTTGCTCTACTAGGTTAGAAAACCTAGTTAGTTTGAGTCTTATCTTTCACTAATCTAAGAACCTTAGATTTATGTTCCAAAGATAAAGAAGAAAACTTTAAAAAAAATAATACATTCATCAAATGAAAGAAAAAGCACTCAAGCACTCACTTATTTCAAAACATACACTTCCATTGAATTAGAAATCATATACCATAGATTAGAAGCATTTGACTTTAAAATATGCAATGTATGCCAATGTATTAGAAACATGAAAAGCATGTGAGGGCTACTAATATGATGATATATAAGGACTAGAAACATGTAAAGCATGCTAAAGTAGAAACTACAAACATATCATGGAAACTTGGTTGTAACCTAGAAACATATATGCAAACTAATGCAAAAATTAAGAACATTTGGGGCACAATACTCATTGTAAGCAACCACAAACAAGAATATAAGGACATGGCTTTTCAACATCATAGAACATGGATAATGTAGTCATTATTTATTGGAAACAACATTATGAAGACATAGAAAAGCTTTGTTAATTGGACTAGGAAACAAGTGTATGATATTGAGAGCTATGAAATAAATAAAAAATCTTTTTATGGAATTTTTTGAAGATTAGAAACATTCTTCGGACTAGAACATCATGTTCATGATTCAAACATAATGGAAAGAACACTAGAAAGATGTAAATGAACCTCCCTTGCATTAGAGGACAAGGCAAACATGATATAAACATAATTCAACATAATGGAGAATGTTAAATTAAGAATATGAGAAAAATGAGAATTCAAACATGTAGCATATTGTAACATTAAAACTATAGATTGAACATGTTATTTGATGAGTACTAGAAATTAGAAACATAATGAATGCTGGGAATAAATGCTTGAAACATTTAATATGGATAGAATTATAGAAAAGGATGCTTAAGAAAAGAGGAGAGAGGATTTTGTTGGTTCTCAAAAGAAGCCACTTTTCATCAAGAATGGTGGAAGAGGATCTCTCTCTCTCTCTCTCTCTCTCTCTCTCTCTCTCTCTCTCTCTCTCTCTCTCTCTCTCTCTCTCTCTCTCTCTCTCTCTCTCTCTCTCTCTCTCTCTCTCTCTCTCTGTGACAATTTTATGATAACAAAACCACTGGAATTTATTGGAACCATCAAGAAGTGAATATCCTCTAGAGAGAAGAAGTAGGAGCCATAAAGACTAGCTAAACCTCTATAAATCCATGTATCTATATTTGATTGATTTCTTTCTAAACTTTTAAAGTTCATCTTTCTATGAAAGAACTTAAAATTTTCATTTAGGACCCAATTCATCCCCACATCTTGGAACCATAATTGCCATTAGAGAAGGAGCACTATTTTCATCTTAGAGTCAAAAGCCAATCTTGTTATCTTCCAAAAAGCTCATCTCGTTGTTAGAACCACTCTCCAAGAAGATTTGTTCACCAAACAAGCTGCTCTTTTCATTGAAAGAAACTACACCTGCCAAAAAGTTAGAATGAGAATCTACATCTAGTCAATTGACTATGATCTATGAAAAACCATAGTTAATGGTAACTTTCAAGCCTCATTTTGTAAGATATGGGGACACAAAGTACACTATAGGGAATGAATGGATAGTGGAAGAGACAAAGAAGGTATAGCTGAACTCAAAAGTTATGAATTTACTATATAGTGCCTCCTATGCAAATGAGTTCAATTGGATTTCTTCTTGTGAATCCAAAAAAGAAAATTTGGGAAAAAATGAAGTAACTTGTAAAGGAACTAGGCAAATGAAAGATATTAGAATAAACATGCATGAGTATCAACTCTTTAAAATGAAAGTGATGATTATGGGATGTTCACTAAATTCACAAACATAGCAAATGGACACAAAGTAGTCAAAAAGATCTTCACCAACAAGGAGTTTGTGAGCAAGATTTTGAGATTTTTACCTAGCTCATGGGATGCAAAAACATAGTAATCTAAGAAACTAAAGACTTGGATGTGTTGGGATTAGATGAACTCATGGGTTCATGACCTATGACATTTGACAGAAATCAAAACACTAGTAACAAGATGAGTCTTTCAAGAAGAAAGACAAGGGGATAGCTCCAAAAAATTCTAAAGAGCAATAAATCTGAAAATGATAGTATGAGGAAGCATCCTTTATTGATAGATTTAGGAATAATGAAAAGGAAAGGAAGTATGGTAATAGAAAGAGATTCATTAAGAAAGATAGGATCAATGAAGATACAACAAAGAAAGATCAAATTATTTGCTACAAATGGTAGCAGCTCATACACATATAACCAGATTTTTTGCTAAACAAAAAGGGTAAAAAGCCAAAGAAGAAGGCCATTGCACCAACTTGGAGCAATGAAGATGTGAGCAGCTCTTCATCATCAAGTGAGAGAGAAAATAGAAGAAAAGATCAACCTTTGTTTGTTGATAAGAGACAACGAATCTAAAAACAAGGTATGTGATTATCTTACCTTTGTAATCCATATCATATTCTTGTAGATGAATCTACAATTTTGTGTTTAAAAACAAAAATATTTGAAAACAAATCTCAGAACTTACTCTTGAACTAAAAAATTTAAAAAGTCATGAATGTCTTGTTCATGATAGTAAAGAAAGTATTAATATTATTATCATGAGAAAAGAAAATTGTGATATGAAAAATACTTGCCGAGTATTGTTGGATGAAAACATGAAGAAAAATTCTTTTTGAAGAAGATTTTAAAAATCATGTCATGCAAGTAGATCTTCTTACAAACCCAAGATAAAGCAAGTATGGGTTGCTAAGGGAACTATAGTCTGCACTAACACTAGAGGACTTAACATATAGGCTTGGGTAAAAAATGTAAAGAAATGGACCTTCATGTAGGTGTGCTTAGAAGCCAAAGCAGTTCAATGGTTATGGTTTTTGGATAGCACATGTTCTAGGCATATGACTAGTTATAGCAGTCTCTTTGCTACATTTTAACCAAGGGATGTATGTTATGTAACTTATGGAGGAAAAGACAGGGAAGATATTGGGTAAAGGTACATTAATTGATTATCCTACTTGTATTGACAAGGTATGGTATGTAGAAGGATTAAATCATAATTTGATAAGTATTAGTCAGTTGTATGATAAAGGTTTTAGAGTTAGATTTGAATCATCTTACTATCTTATAGTTGAAAAAAATGATGAATTCATCATGTATATAAGACATATAAATGGGAATATGTACTTTTTTATTTTGACTCATATGATACAATTAACAAAATGTCTTGTATCCCAAAAATGTGATAGTTCATGGCTTTAAAGTAAGAGACATGCACAAATATGAATTATCTTAAAAAGCTTCTAAAGAAAAACTTGGTAGGCTTACCAAAACTTTCATTTTAAAAAGACAATTTTGATGTTTAACCATAAGTGCACGAGCTATTGTAGTATAGCTTATGCAAATACAGGTCAATCCCATGGGCACTTGACTTAAAAATTGGGAATTTCAATAGAATTTAATTATCTAAAAAAAATAATACTAGAATTGCAATCAGAATTCAAATCAAAACAACTTCTAAAAGTAACAGAATTTGTAGTTCCAGGATAAAGAAATTAAACTAAATAACAAGAAAAAACCACTTTCCTAGCTTAATCAATGACAATATCTTCAAATTAGATCTTTTGAGAGCTAATTAGCTTTCATCAATGTCTTTAAAACATCCTCGATTAGAGATCTACCGGTTGGATTTGTTAGATTCCTCAAAAACATAGAGATCTGGGCCAAAGTGTGATTTTGGTACTTGGACGTTCTAGATCACTTTATGGGATTTAGATTAAAGATCAGAGGCATTAATTAAGTCAAGGGATGTCCTAAGAATGAAGCTAGAAAGTTAATTTGAAATTAGATAAGAAATAGATGAGAAAAAGGCAATTCTTTGTTGATTAAGGCTAACCCGCTGATTGGGTAAAGCCTTGATTGATTTGGTTGGATTTGATAGTTCCTGGATAAGAAAAACATAAATAAAATATAACTAGAATAGATAGGGTCACAGAATTAATTAAAAATAGGACATAAATGTAATTAAAATCAAAGTGCAAAGGGCAGAAACAAAATTTTCCCAAAAATCAGAATTAAAAGGGAAAAAACTAGGAACTCGATGGAGAAAACGCCGGAGGAAGAGATGGGGGATAAGGGAGAAGAAGAGGAGGAGGAGGAGGAGGAAAGAGAAGAGAGGAAGGAAGAGAAGAGAAGAGGGAAGAGGGAAGAGGAAACCCAACTGAAGGCAGGGAAGAAAGATGGTGCTTAGAGCATTGCCTGGGTTGGTGATGACACAAGGACAGAGAAAAGGCCGATTCTAAGAGGATCATTGCAACTTTGAGTGCGAGGTCCGGTGATGGCAGAGATGGGTATAATGTGTTGGGACTTTGGGCAGAGATAGGAATTGAGAGGGAGAAAGAAGGGAGGTGCATCCTGAGATGGTGAGAGAAGAAAGAGGGTCAGTGACTGGTCTGGAAACTTGGTAGGAGGTAGATCAGACGGGTGTGAAGTCCGGGCCTGGTGCAAGATTGGGTAGTGCGATCTTAGGTGGGTGAGAGAGAGAGAGAGAGAGAGAGAGAGAGAGAGAGAGAGAGAGAGAGAGAGAGAGAGAGAGACCGAGTTAGAAAAGTAGAGGAGGGGAGTTCAAGCCGATTGGAGACAAAGAAGATAGACAAGGAGCTATTGGCGCTGTGTGTAGACAAATAGGAGAGATGGAGGGTGATTGTCGGCTTTGTGCGGTGAAATAGATGGAAAGTAGAAAAAGGGAATAGAAAGAGAAAGGCGTGGAAGGAAAGAGTGGGTGAGAAGAGGGGTTGGGAATGGTGTGGAGAGGGAAGAAGAAAGAAGGATAGAGGGAAGGAGAGAAGAGGGAGGTGGTGGGCTTGCCTTGTATGGTCCGGAGAAGGGGGTTGAAGAGAAGAAGGGGGATGAGAGTGGAGAGAGAGGAAGAGGGGAAAGGGGGGGGGGGGGTTGCGTACGCTAACTACGCGATCCTGCCAAAAAGGGGGTTGTTGAAGAGGAAAGAGAGGGTGGAGAGAGAAGAATATAAGAGGAGTGGGAAGGAGAAAAGTGGAAATGATTTCCTCCTTCCACTTAGGAGAGAGAGAGAGAGAGAGAGAGAGAGAGAGAGAGAGAGAGAGAGAGAGAAGGACAAGGGTGGGTACGGGTTGCATGCCTCCTTTAAAAGTCCCCTCCTTCTAATTTAGTTCATCTCCTTTGGAAACTTTTCTACCTTAGAAGCTTTCCTTCTCCATGCTATTTCCCTTTTTTTTCAATGATTTCCAATTGAGCTAATTTATCTTTTAGGAAACTATCATATACATCTTTGTGAGTGATCTGACCCATCCAAAGCCCTTTAAGATAATCTGCACCGTTAACTTTTGATCTTAGCTATCCATGCCTCTTTTGGTTAATCTGCAAAATACAAGACCAAATTAGAATCATCTAAACCATACATTAATTATCTAATAAGCTCTAATGATCATTTGATCCTTAATTTTGACAAATTAATAATCGGATGGTCAATTAGAGCTAAATTCAAAATAAGCTAAATTTTACAAATTTGAAAGGTTAGATGATTTAGTTGAATACTAAATTAGGGGTATTTTGACCCAAATTGAACACTTAATACTCTCCTCAACTAACATTTTGCTAGTCCCAAGCAAAACATGTGAAAAACCAAATGTGAAAATTTATTTTCAAGTCAACTCCTCTTTTTTTCTCAAAGAATTATCTTCAATAAATCATCAACTTTAGCATACTAATAAAAATGACTGAAGAATTCAAAACCCTACCCATATGCTAAGGTCATTCCACTTAAGCTCAGATCTCAGAGTGAGTGTGTGAGTGTACAGTCTACATATAGTATAATCTTTATCATTAAGTAGACTTCTAACTTTTGAACTCCATCTAACTTTTTTTTTCCAACCTTTTGAATCACCTGGAAGAATATTTCTTTTCTTAATATCCACTTTTCTACTTTCATTACACCTAAAAGGTATTTCTTCATTCATCTCTAACTTATTTTTCAAAGAAAATGGGTAATGGATATACTATACTATATTAATATGGGTAAAGGATAAATTGGGTGACAAAAGAAATGGCTTATATAAAAGGCTCTAGTTGGCTAACTAGTGGTAAAAATACTTTTCGGGTACGCTTTATGTCTCTAGGTTAACAACAAGAATGACCTAAATCATTTTCTAGGTTTCATATAATCTATCATATTCAATGAACTTCAAGAATTTTAAAGGTAAAGTGAACTTGAAAAGGTCCACTGGATTCGTGTCGATTATACAGACTTAATTATTCAATAAAATTTAGGATTAGCAAATATTTTTAACTAATAATAACCTAAAAACTATAAAAAATCTCATAGACCTATAAGATCAAAGATGATCAAATGGATAATTTAGCATATCAAAATACTTACATCAACCTTGAATTAAGAACATAAAACCTTGGATCATAGATCTGACCATTGATAGAGAGGATCGAAGTCTAAATTGATGATCTAGGCTATTATTTTATTATAAAGTCTATCTTTAATAGATAAATATAGAAGGGGAAAGACTATTTACGGGAAGAATGAGAACTTGCTAAATGAATCAATTAGTACTTCTATGTTCTTCTTCTACTTCTCTTCCCCCCCCCCCCCCCCCCCTCTCTCACCTATCTTGCACTTCATAATTGATTTCCACTAGTGATGGAGAGCACAACACTCTCTCTTTCTAATGTGGAACCATCATTCAGATTCTTCGGTTCACAATCTTCTTCTTTAGTGATGGTAGCCTCAAAGCCTCTTCACCAATCACTTTAAATAGAGGATCATCTTGGTTTTCAACTATGTTTGATGATTGATGACCAAAGAAAGCAAGATTTTAGATTCTAAAGGTTTACTTTAGTGAGAATGAAATTTCCATAAAGATCCACGCTTCCTTTAGTTTATACACAACAACTGGTAATCAGAAAAAAAAAAAATATTTATAAGTTTTTAACCTCAACTCTCTATTTGTTCATTGACACCTAATTAGTAGAATAGATCATCAATTTCTGATAATTTTTCTTTGGGCGATTTGCATTCTAAATAGAGAACCTAATTTTGATCATCTTTCCTTATTATATATGTTGATCTACCTTCAAAAAATAGATAATGATTTTTCGATTCTCCACCCATGATCTATGATCGATAAAATTAGATCAGTGACTCCTTTCCTAAAGTTTACCCTACCTTGTATGGGTCTATCATATTTGATAGTTCTTTCTACCCCAATCTAGAGTTTGAAATTCTCCATGCATGGTAATTTTTTTTCGAATGTTGTGTTTGGACTACCAATGTTTACCAAAATGCATAATGAGATCATGTCTGAAAATCTTTTATTGGATTCATATATCCATGTAGTGGTCTCCTTGGATGCTTCAAGAACTTGCCATAAATATCTCAGATATATGCTTAAGATAACAACATGAAATCTATCAAAGCAAAGGTTTAGTTATATCAAACCCCATATGAGATATTCATATTCAACAAAGACAATTAGAAGTACTATAATCATTCATGTAGAGTAAGATTATTTGTGATCTAACTTTAGTAGCTAGATCAAGTGTAGGAACTTAAGGTTGCAGTTTCTAGTTTTGGGCCTATCTATTCAAGTAAACAAGATTGTTTTTAATGCTTTAAGTATAATATATATATGGGCACCTAATTTAGCAACATCTCCCCTCACTTCTTTAAATATTTGAATAATTTTTTACCTTTTGTGGTAGTCTATACTTTTTAAATATGAAATATAATAAATTATATGGTAATGTTGAGTGTTTTACTGTAAGTGCAAGGGCTATTGTAGTGCAGCTAATGCAAGTACAAGTCGATCCCACGGGGACTCGACCTAAAAAGATGGAGTTTAAATAAAATTTAATTGTCAAAATAAATAAATAAATAAATAGAAATTACTTGACATTGGAATCAAAGTTTAGATTTATTCAATTGATAAAAATAATAGATTTTTTTGTCTAAAAAGAGAAAATAAAAATAAATAAAAAATCTACTTCCTAGCTTGATCACAACTAATTTCTTCATATATGCTATTTTAAATTCGATTGGCCTTCATTAGTATCTCCAGCATGTCCTTGATTAAAGATCCAATGGTTCAATTAGGCAAATTCCCAAAAATCTTAAAGATTTGGACTAAAGAGTGATTTTGGGTTTTGGATAGCTTAGATTATTTTTAAATTTCAAATTATAGATTAGAGTTGTTGAATAAGCTAAGGGATGTCCTAAGAAGGAAATATGAAAGTTAATTGAAAATCTTATGCGAAAAAGATGAGAAATTGAGAAGATCTTGTTTGTTAAGGCTAATCTTTAATTAGGTTAAGCCTTAATCAAATAAGCTTCGATTGTGCAATTCCTATATAGCAGAACAAAGACAAGATAAAACTAAAATGGAAATAGGGATAGAGAAGGAATTAACTTTAAAAACTGAAGGTCAAAATTGGAATTTATCAAGTTTATGTTTTTAAATGAAAATCAAAAAGGGAAACTTGATCGAAGTGGGAAGACAATGCAGTAGGGAGGAGAAGAGAGGAGCAAGGGGAAGAAGAGGAGGAAAAGGAAAACAGAGGCAAACCCATATCGAGTTTTCTCCGGTGGAGAAGCACAGAGAAGATTCTACTCGGTGGAGAGCAACAGATAGGTGATGACGGGGGGGACTATTCGGTGAAGATGGTCGATGCTGGATTGTTGTGATGGTGATCCGGCTGGTGGAAAGAAACAACTCAGAAGGGGTGAGAAATGCTAGAGAAGAAGCGGGAAGGAGAAGTTGGTGCCTGGGGAGCAATGAACAGAGGGGGTTCAGCCAGTTTGTGTCGGGCTGACGGAGGTGGGCTAGTGTTGTGCAGGTGGAGGAGGAGATGCTGGTGGTTGCCGTGTAATGACGGTGGTTGCTGGTGCTTATTAGGGCAGTGAGTGAGAGACAAAGAAGAGAGAGCCAAGAGAGAGGGATAGATCAAAGGAAGGAGGGCTGGCTATACCAGTCAGTGATGGGTTCAGACAAAGGTGGTGACAGAGATCGAGAAAGAAAGATTGAGGGGGTACTATGAGGGAAGTGCAGGAGCATGAGAGAAAGAGAGTAGAAGGAGAAGAGGGGGGGTGGTGAAGGTGATGGTAGTGAAGTGCAGGAGCATGAGAGAAAGAGAGTAGAAGGAGAAGAGGGGGGGTGGTGAAGGTGATGGTAGTGAGGGTTTGCAATGATGGGGGGTGATGGAGAAGAATAAGAAAAGAAGTAGAGGGGGAGAATGAGAAGCATAAAAGATGGTGGTACAGTGTTGGATTGGTGGAGCAGGGTGGAAGTGAAATAGAGAATGAGGGGAGCAAGAAGTAGAGGTGAGGAAGAGCTAGGCAAGTGGAGAGAGAATAGACGAGATCGGGTGGCAGTGAGTGTTGAGAGAAGGGGGAGGAATAGAGAGAGGGTAGAGGGAGAATGGGAGACGGGAAAGGAGAAGGAGAAGTGGGGAAGGGCTGAGAGAGAGAGAGAGAGAGAGAGAGAGAGAGAGAGAGAGAGAGAGAGAGAGAGAGAGAGAGAGAGGTAAGGGGGGCAACTGTTTCCTGCTTCCTACCATGATCAAAGGGGGAGAGAGAGGTGGTGGTGGTTAGCTTCCTCTCTTTTAAGTTCATCACCTTCTAATTTGGTTCCTCCCCCTACTTTCCTTCTTTTCTCTATGGTTTAGCAATCTCCACCTTTGAAAACTCTCCAAATTTTGCATGTTTTCATTTCTCTTCAACATTTACTTCCTTAATCAATTGCCCATGTGCCTTTTGTTCTTTGATGATGATCTAGTCCACTAATTTGATCAAAACCATTCAATGTTTAATTTAGTTGATTTGTACCATACAAAACTCAATTGGATTCATCTCGATCATGCTTTAATCCACATATTAGCTCTTAATGATCATCTAATAGTTAAATTTTGCAAATTAATGATTAGATTATTAATTGAAACTAAAATCAAACTTAAGCTAAAAATTACAAAATTGATCGATTAGATGATCTAATTGAACTCTATTTAGGGGTATTTTGACCAAAATCAAGCACTTAACACACCCCCCAACCATCATTTTACTAGTCTTGAGCAAAACATGCAAAAAGCCAAATTCCAAAATTTTCAAAAATTATTTTCAAGTCAACTTTGCTTTTTCCTTAGAGAATTATCTTCAATAAATCATTGACTTTAGTATACTAATAAAAATGAATAAATAATTCAAAACCCTACCTATATGTTAAAAATATTCCTCTTAAACTCAAATATCAGAGTGAGTGTGCGCGTACAGTTTATATATAGAATAATCTTTATCTCTAAGTAGACTTATAACTTTTGAACTCCATCTAAAATATGTTTTGACCTCAATCCTCATTAATAGACATACACTCAACAATAAAATCTCTCGAATAAAGGGTTTAAATGATATCTCTCTTTTAGATATGTGAGCAGAGTTAATAAAAGCAAACTTATCTCACATATATTCATGAAGGAACGGGAGTTGCTAAGGAATTTAGTTTTGATCCTTTTAGAATGGATGCCATTACCTTCAAATATTTAGAAATATTACTCTTTAAATCCTACCCATTCATATCCTCCTCAAGACTATATTTCTCTTAGAATCAATAGGTCTTTAACTGGGATGAAACATAGGCTAAGATAGGGTACCAAAGAAAGGGTATAAAGGGTGTTCAAAGTTTCTTAAAAAATAAGTAGAGGTTTTCTACTAAAGTTGACAATTCTTCTTTACTTTGTCGAAGTGAATATTTCTTTTTCCACTTTTTTGTTGTTGCATTCTTCAAACTCTTTCTTCCTTTTTTTTAGTACTTTTTCTTTGTATTTTAGTACTTTTAAATCACTTTTGAAGAATATTTCTTTTCTTGATATTCACTTTTCTACTCTCATTGCAACTAAAAAGTATTTCTTCATTATTCTCTAGCTTATCTTTTAAAGAAAATGGGCAATGGATAATCTATATTGGGTTAATATGGATAAAGTCAATTTGGGTAAGAAAAGAAAAGGCTTAAATAAAAGGCTCAACTTGGCTAATTAGGGGTAAAAATACTTGTATAGGTTTTATGTTTCTAGTTTAACAACAAGGTTGGCCTAAATCCTTTTCTAGGATTCCTATAATTTATTAGATTCAATGAACTTTTAGAAATTTAAAGGTACTATTCTATTAATTTAGGTAATTAGCCAAATTTAAGAAATTATAGCATCAAATTTTCTTTAAGCATGTAAAAGAAAATTAGGAACATTTTTAACCTCTCAAAAAGAATAAATGGATCTAAAACTCACTTAGGTTATAGATCTCTACTAAAATTTAGAGGATCTCTAAGTTATAGCTACTTATCAATCTAAACTATTTATATGCAACTGCGTGTACAAATGTAATCCAAGACTTTGCTTTTATGGAATACTTTAGAAAATAAATAAAATGATAAATTAATCATGTTCAATTCCATCAATAAGCCAAATTTAGCTAGATTATACTTCAAAAAAATCCAATTCTCATCATAATGTAGGAATTGACCTAATAATTTTTGAATTTTTTTTAATTTTTAAACAAAATTTTCATTTTTTTGAAATTATAAGAACAAATTAACAAAAACTAGAATTTGTTAGAATTCTACGCCCCCAACCTAAAAGAAACATTGTCCTCATTGTTTAAAAAGTAGGACCTAAAATGAATATGGGTGATGTAGAAAACAACAAAAAGAAAAAAATACAAATGATAATACGAAGGGATCAGATTCACTCAATCCTAATAAATAGGATCCTCCAGAGTTTTGGACTCAACTTTTGGATTCTCATATTCTAGGAAAGGCTTTAAACATTGACCATTCACTTTGAAAGAATGACCAGTCCTTATATCCTCAATCGAAAAAACTTCTTTTACTATATATGAACCGATCCATCGAGATATGAGCTTACCTAAAAATAAGTGGAGCTTAGAATTGTAAAGTAGAACCTTTTTGTTTGGAGTAAAGGATTTTCTCATTATGTTTTTATCTTGAAAAACTTTCATCTTTTCTTTATATATCCTATTACTCTCATGACCTTCTTGTCTGATCTCTTCCAACTCATTAAGTTGGACTTTTCTATGTGAGCGGACTTTTTTCATATTGAAATTAAAGGTCTTTATTGCCCAGTATGCTCTATGTTCCAATTCCATAGGCAAATGGCAAGCCTTACCATATACAATATGACAGGATAACATACTAATCGGGGTGCGATGTGCAGTCATGTAAGCCTAGAGCGCATTGGTTAGTTGAAGAGACCAATCTTTACAATCTTTACAATCTAGGTTAACAATCTTTTGAAGAATTTGTTTTATGGTCCGTTTAGATATGTCTACTTGTCCACTTATTGGTGGGTGATACGGTGTTGCAACTTTATGTGTAATATTATATTTTTTTCATGCGTGGTTCAAATGGCTTCTTGCAAAAGTGTGTATTGTTATCATTTATAATGGGTCGAAGGGTCCCAAATCTAGAAAAAATGTTTTCTTTTAAGAATTTAAGAACTATTGTATGATCATTATGCCTACATAGGATATCCTCAATCCATTTGGATATATAGTCTATGGATAATAAGATATAAATGTATCCAAAAGAAGGTGGGAATGGCCCCATGAAATCTATACCCCAACAATAAAAAACTTCTATAACAAGAATCATATTCCTATAATTTATTTCTCCTAACTTTTGACATTGCTCACATGATTTACCAAACATATGTGTGTCTTTAAACAATGACGGCCAATAGAAACCACATTGCCAAATCTTTGAAGCTGTTTTTTAGGCAGAAAATTGTCCACCACATGGTTCTGAGTGACAAAGGAGATGACACTATGTTGTTCTAATTTAGGGACACATCTCCTAATGATTTGATTGGGTAGTACTTAAATAGGTATGGATCATCCTAGAAGTAGTGCTTAACATTGGAAAGGAATTTTTTGCTTTTCTTGTTTAGTTCAATGTTTAGGAATCTTCCATGTGACTAAATAATTTGCAATATCAACGAACTAGGGAGGATGGAAAACATGAAAAAGTTGCTCATCAGGGAAAGTGTTTTTAATTGACAACTCATCTAAAGGTTTTGCTAGAACTAGGTGAGACAAATGGTCAGCTACAACATTCTTTACTCCCATCTTATCTTTTATTTCAATTTCAAACTCTTGGAGTAAAAGAATCCATCTACTTAGTCTAGGCTTAGCATCTTTCTTAGAAAGAAGATACTTAAGGGCCGAATGGTTAGTGAATGTGACTGTTTTAAATCCAACCAAGAAAGGCCTAAATTTATCCAACGTGAAGACAACTGCTAAAAGTCCTTTATCCATAGTAGAATAATTCAATTGGGTGCTATTTAGGGTCCTACTGGCATAGTAGATGACATATGGCCTTTCCTCTTTTCTTTGTCCTAGTACAACTCTTATGGCATAGTTACTAGCATCACACATAATTTCAAAGGGTAGACTCTAGTTAAGTGGCTGCATCATAGGGGCGGTGGTCAACTTATCTTTTAGCTTTATAAAAGCTTCTCGACAATCATCAGTACACTAAAAAGGGGTATTCATTGTGAGAAAATGACATAATGGTCTGGATATTGTACTAAAATCTTTAATAAACCTCCCATAGAATTCTGTATGACTTAGGAAAGAGAAAATGTCCCTAATAGATTTGGGGGGCGGGGGGGGGGGTAGATTGGTAATTAGGTAAAGTTTGGTTCTATCTACCTCTATACCTTTGGATGACACTATGTGGCCTAGGACAATTCCTTTGGGAACCATGAAATGACAATTTCCCCAATTAAGCACTAGGTTCTTTTCTTTACAACAATGTAAGACTTGTCTTAGATTTTTAAGATATGCTTTAAATGAATTACCTAAAACAAAAAAGTCATCCGTGAAAACTTCTAAGATTTTCTTTGCCATGTCACCAAAGATACTGAACATGCAGCATTGAAATGTGGCAGGAGCATGACATAATCTAAATGGCATCCTTTTGTAAGCAAAAGTTCTGAAAGGACATGTAAATGTGGTCTTTTCCTGATCCTCAGGTGCAATTTCTATTTGGTTATACTCGAAATAATCATCTAGGAAATAATAGTACTGATATCCTACAACCCTTTCTAAAATTTTATCAATAAAAGGTAAATGAAAATGGTCCAACCTAGTGACATTATTCAACTTTCTATAGTTGATACACATACGCCAACCAGAAGTAACGCTAGTGGGGATCAATTCATTATTGGCATTAGTTATTATTGTCACTCAAGACTTCTTTAGAACTACCTGAGTAGGACTTGCCATTTGCTATCACTTGTGGGATAGCTGATTCCCACATCAAGAAACTTTAGGATTTTTACTCTAACCACATCTTTCATATTAGAATTTAACCTTCTTTGCATTTGATGACATGGATTAGCTTCATCCTTTAGATATATTTTATGAGTATAGATTAAAGGGTTAATTCCATTTATATCAGGTATGGTCCATCTTATAGCACCTTTGTGTTCTTTTAAAGTGTCTATTAACTTTTCCTCTTAAGATGTTTCTAATTGGGAGGAAATTATTTAAGAAAAAGTCTATTTTTCTCCTAAATAGGCATATTTACATTTGATGGTAGAGACTTCAATTCAAGCTTAGGAGGTTCTACTGATGATGGAAGGGCAGTGGATTCCCTTGGTGGAAGGTCCTCAAACTAATGTTTCCCTTTTTCTGTATCCATGATAGGAATAGAATCAAGGGCATTAGCTTCTTGTATTAATGCATCCTCATTAAACTAATTAAAATGAGCAAAATAAGCCTTGAGTGGGTCTGACAAGGAAGATGATTGAAAATGATCTTGTGCAACTGAATTGATCATGTTGATATTATACAAGTCATCACTGGTTTCACCAAGTTGCTTACAAATGTTAAAGATGTTTAGCTCAATGTCATATTGCCAAAGGATAGTTTCATGACCCAATTTCTACAATTAATTAAGGCATTAGACGTAGAAAAAAATGGTTGTCCTAGGATGACTGGTATTTCATTCTTCTCATTAACCACTAGTTATGTACCCAGAACTAAAAAATCTATAGGGAAGAAAAATTGTTCTACCTTGTGGTATCTTCACAGAATGATCAACTAGCTAGAGTGTAGTAGATATAGGTTTCAGCTCACCAAGACCTAATTATTTATATATCGAGTATGGTAATAGGTTCACATTAGATCCCAAATCAAGTGAAGCTTGGTTAATCTCCCAGTTCCTAATAATGCAAATAAGAGTGGGGCAACCGGGATCCTTGTATTTTAGTGGTGTATGATGTTGAAGAATAGAACTAACATCTTTAGTAAAAAATGCCTTCTTTTAAGCATTTAGTTTTCCTTTTATGGTGCATAGGTCTTTTAAGAATTAGGCATATGATGAGATTTGTTTTATTGCATCTAAGGTCAGTATGTTGATCTTGACCTGTTAAAAATCTCTAAAATCCCATCATTAGAGGAAGACTTTGGACCTTGACACAACTTATGAGGAAAAGGATCATGTATAAGACATGGGTCAATAGGTGAAGTGAGGTCCTTATGTTTACAATTTTCTTTGACTTTAGCGGATTCTTCTACCTTATTAGTCTTTTGGGGCTCATCTTTCTCAAATCTTTTACCACTCCTAAGAATGGTGACAACCTTAGTCTATTCCATGGTAGAGCTAGATGATTCATCAAATGCATAAGTGTAAATTGCATGCACTCCCTTAGGGTTTGCTTGTGTTTGAGCTGGAAACTTTCCCTTTTCCATATTTTTTATCCATTGACTCATCATACTTTTTAATTCATTCATAGACTACTTGATTTGTTTCAATTGGACTTCTAATTAAGAACTTTTCCTCTCCTGGTTTTGACTAGTTGATTGTTATTATCCTTTACAGGCCTTTTGGGTGGGGGCAAGTAAAGTCGAGAAGAAGGAGGTTGATGAGTTTTGTATGGTAAAGCAAGAAGTCCTTGGTTTTATTGATGAGGTTGATATGGTCTTGATTGTGGAACATTGGCAGTAGGTCCGCTTTTCCAATTGAAATTTGGATGGTTTCCCCAGTTGGATTGGAAATGTTTGAATATGAGGGGAAAGGTCTTTTATAAGTGTTAAGTGCATTAGCCTGATCATAAAGTACCTCTTGAAATGCAGGAATGGTAGGACATTCTTGAGTATGATGGCTGTACTTTCACAAATGCTATATACTTGTTCTTCCTTATTTGAGTTTTTCTTTCCCATTTCCATGACTTCTACTTTTTTAGCTATGGATGTTACTCTAGCATTGATTTCATCTTTTTCAAACATGACATACATGCCTCCTCTAGCATGGGCGGTAGTGGGCTTAGGTCTATCTAATTGTTCTATTCTTTCTGAGTTAGCCCAGGTCTGTGCACTTTTAACTAGCCATTCCAAATACTCCTCCTCATCTGGTTGTTTGTTCAGAAAGTTACCATTACGCGCCATTTCCATGAACTTGCACATGTCAGAATTAAGTCCTTCATAAAAGAAGTTGATGGTGCTCCATGGTTTATAGCCATGATGTGGGCAGGTGAGTAATAGATCTTTGAATGACGCTTTATCTTTTTGTGTAAAGTTCATTCTCTTACGTTGAAGTATATTTATTTTGTGCTTAGGGAAAAACATTTTCAAGAATTTCCTAATCATTTCATTCTAGGTTGTTAAGTCTTCATTTTTGGCTAAAATACCTCTAGTTTAGTGTTCAATTAGAGCATCTAGGCAATTAATTTCAAGATTTTACATAAAATATTTTATTTTAGCTTTAATTGTCCATCAACCATTGAATTAAAAGATTTAGTGGTCAGATGATCATTAAAGCTAATCAGAGGAATACTGAACGGTTCAGATGATTCTAATTAGGTACTGTGCATTGCAGATTAATCAACTCAGGAGTGGACGCTCCAGATCGAATCAAGGATATCAGATGAGGATGATGAAGTTTAATGGAAAAAGAAGACTTTGAAGAGCCCTAGGACAGGACAAAGTTGAAGCCAGAGTTCTAGCAAGACCAGGAAGCTAGTGGACCCCACTCTCTCTGTCTCTCTCTCTCTCTCTCTCTCTCTCTCTTTCTCTTTCTCTCTCTCTTCTCTCTCTTTTATCTTTTCTCTTATCTTTCTCGTCTCTTTTCTCTTTTCTCTTTTCCCTTATCTCCCACTCTTTCACGTCTCTCTCCCTCTTGTTATATTTTCACTTCTCCACTCCCCAGGGAGGTTGTTTTCTTTCTCTTTTGGGGCTGGCCAACTTTCCCCATCTCCTCTTCTCATCCCTCCCACAACTCTCTTCACGTCCCTCTTTCTCTCTACCACTTCTCCCCCTCTCTTGGGCTAATTTTTTCCTATGTTTTGTTCTCCGTCAACCCCCTTCTCTACCATTTCATTTTTTCCCCTTTTTCTCTCTCACACATAGCACCTTTTCTGCCAGCCCTTTAATACTCTCCTCTACTATCTCTTGCTTCCATCGCTATCTTCTTTTAAATCTCTCTCTCTCTCTCTCTCTCTCTCTCTCTCTCTCTCTCTCTCGTTTCCCCACTAGCCAGCCATTGGTGCGTGACACACCAAGTAGGCCTGGCCTTTTCTCCCTCTCCTTCTCTACTCTCTTTCCCACGTTCTCTCTCTTGCTTGTTCTTCTCTTTTCAAACCCAATTTATCTTCTCCCTCTCCACTCTTAGCCCAGACCAAGCCAACCCTCTACGAGCCTTGCGTGCCCCAGTTGGATGACTTAGGCGTTTGAACCAAATGTGAGATACTTTGCCCATAGTCTTCATCTGTCTGCTTGAAGCAGCCAGACCGACATGCACTTGCCCAAGCCGAGGGACACCACGCTCCCTACATTTTCACTCCAACCCCGACATCTTTGGTTCCCTATCCACCCAAACCCATCACCAGCCCTTCAAATTGCACCAGACTCCCAGTAGCCAACCAGGCCAGATCCGGGCTTTTCGCAGTCTCTGGATGCTCAGGGGAAGGAAACCCGAACTGGGTCTCCACTCCCGCGTTCTTCTTTCCCCCTCTTCCTACCCTTCCTTCTCCATTCTCCTCTTTCCTTACATTCCATTTCTCACTCCCATTTCTCCCTCATTTTTCTCCTGTCCAGCCGGCCATATCTCCCCATTTTCTCTCCATCTTCTCCTATCCCTTTCCTTCTCTCCTCCCTCTCCTTCTTCCCCCTTCTCTGGTTTTCATCGTTTTCACCTGGTTTTTCGTTTAAAACCAAAAACCTGAAAAGTTACAAGTTTGCCCTGGCAGATCTCAGTAATTCCAAGACTGTCCTTTGTCTGAAATACCATATGGATCCCCAGTTTAATTCCATCTGAGTCCCTGATTTAATACCAACTGTGTCCTTGTGCTATTCTAATTTTAACTTATCCAAAATTTGACTATCCAAGGACAAGCTTATCCAGAATTGCTTATTTTGTTGCATTTTTTATGTTTTTGGAATAAATAATTGTGTAAATTGCAACAGTTGAATAAATTTAGATTTTATTTTATTGATGGTTTAATTCTGGTATATAATTTTTTTGCTTCTTTTATTAATTGAATTTTATTGAAAACTCCAATTAAAGCGAGTCCCTGTGGGTTCAACCTGTAATTGCATAGCTATGTTACAATAGCCCGTGCACTTATGAAAAATATCAAGTTTTTTTTGGCGCCACTGCCGGGGACTTGCAAAGGAGTTTTGATAAAATTTAATTAAAAAATCCATAAAATAAAATAAAATAAAATAAAAAATCAGAAAAATCTAGAAAAATAAAAAGTATTAGGAATTGCATTTTAGGCCGTTTTAGGTGCATATTTAATTTTTTTAGTGCATAACCACCTAATTTCCTGGAATTGGTACTTATTTATAATTTCCTTTTTCAATAAACAGGAAAGTGGAGAAAATTTGCAAGAAAATCTTCATCAACATGAAATTTTCCCTGCTTTCCTAGGCTAGGATTTTTTTTTCTTTTGAGTGAAGCTTGTAGTGAGGCCCTTTGTAATTTTCCTTTTTTAAGGGCTGTAATAATACATGGCAAGTGTGGGATAAGGTGGCCCACACTTGATCTTCATCAGAAACCCCACTATAAGTCTCCTCATTCATTTAAATTCATAGATTAGGGTTTGGATTTAGAGTAAATTTGCATTGTTTGGTAGTATAAATCATATAGAAAGCATCCTCTTATAATTGTTGCATTTTTAGGTTTTGCATTAGTTTATCGCTTTTATTTGCATCTTAGGACATGGTTAATGCTTTAAGGTGATATATATGTTGATCGAACTGTCATTGAGTGTGGCATTCATTAGTAAGGGCACCCTACCCCCATAAGATCAAGGCTAGATTTCATCACCACTCCTTGGTCCACCTAGGATAATCACCTCAAGAGCGCTACCTTAGCCTTCAAATCAAATTAAAATCAATCAGAAGAGACTTATAGGGCTATCACATGCTCATATGACCCTCTTACTAAGACTCGATTTATTGTCACTGTAGTGGCTTTGGAGCACTATGGTTATTGAGGGTTGTCTAATAGAGCCTTGCTCTTCCCTCACCTCCTGTTGTCGTTTGTGAGGTCTAAATGCCTCCTTACACGAGGGTTGTACTAACTACCTTGCAGAGAACCTAACTGGTAAGCAATAACTAAGTCTAAAGGAGAGGAGGTGCGTTAGATTAGGCTAATTAAAAGCATTGTCCTCACACAAAGTTAAGAAAATCAATATGTTGCTTATTAGCCTCAAGGATTATATTGTGTCCTTTGTTTGTTCATCATTCTAGGAAGTTAGGTTGCATCATGTACGTTAGTTTTCATCTTAAAAAAAAATAAAAAAAGAAAAAGAGAAAATAAAAGAAAGAAGGAGCCTATCAAGAAGGGGATAGATTTCATAGATTAGATGCATAGATGGATCGGTTAAATCTTATGGAAAGTCAATTGCTTAGGCTAATAACTTCTTGGAAAGTTGTGCCACAACCTCAATACCATAATGACTATACCTATTATGAGCATCCATATTCCACTCCTTCCTGGCCCCATCAAGCTCCACATACAATGAATACTATCAGGAGCTAGTGGATGCACCTAATGC
This sequence comes from Warburgia ugandensis, assembly GCA_035236585.1. Lineage (NCBI taxonomy): Eukaryota > Viridiplantae > Streptophyta > Magnoliopsida > Canellales > Canellaceae > Warburgia > Warburgia ugandensis. Next base: position 48,135,679 of record CP141133.1, on the reverse strand, counting down.
ATTCGCATACCCTAGCAATTTTTATTCTGAGACAAATTATCAAGACTCTAATGGATGTGCTAGGCATCATGAACAACCATGGTCTCAGGATTACCAATATCAGGAAGAACCACAATGGTCTCACCCTGGTTAGTACTACCATGATTATTCAGAATATCAGGGTCAACCATCATGTGTTCAGCCTGCTCAGTCCTTTTTCAGTACCCCAATGCCACAACAATACCAATCCTATGAGTCATTTCCTCTACGAGAAGAACCACTATTAGATGAAAAAATGCAACATATGTGTGAAATAATTGCACAAGGGCATAAGGAAATAAGACAAATGATAGGATTACACTAAGGAAATAAAACGAGGGACGGAGGAATTTGAGGCAAAATTGAAACAAATTAGGGGGAATATAGAGCCATTTATTCTTGACACTAGGATGGAAATTTCTGATGATCCTTATGAGCCACAAAGTCTACAACCATCCTTAGAAATCTCCAACTTCGATATACTTGAGTCATGTCCTGATTTTGATTATGAAGTGACTTCCATTGATGAAGAGCATAACACTTTAGAAAAATCTAACCCTAATCCTCTAGATGTGTGTCCCACCTATTTGTATGACTTTGATGAAGACACATCTATTGAGGAGATGCCTGAGTTGTTGGATACTGTGCCTCTAATGGACACTTCTAGATGGCAAGCCAGAGTAGATCATCCTAAGCATGAAATTCAAATTGCACCTTTTAATGTAGAAGATCTACCTGATTGGGACCTAGCAGCCTTATTTGAACATATATCAGATGATAATATAGGCCTAATTGATACCATACCTGTGCTTATCAAACAGGAGGTAGCAGAGTTAGTTGACATGTATCAACCTACTGTAGGGTACAACCAGGATTTAAGCCAAACCTTGTCCCTGCCTCTAGTAATATAAGAACAATCTATTAGAGAAGGGCTGAGTCAGGTTATTACCCTAGTTCAAGACAATGATAGGGACATGGAGGAAAATGATAAATTGAATAGAATGGTGATTCTTATCCCTCAATTTGGTGAAGACAAGGACTGGTTGTCACCATATGGTCCAAGGAAATACACAGTAGTTCATGTAGTCATTAAGTTACCCTGGTCACAATTTTCAAGGTGGAGCAATTATATTGACTACCGCGAAATATTAAAGATGGGGGATCATCAATATGGTCCCACTACTTTTACAATTGCGGCGATCTACTATATTTTATTCATATCACCACCTAAAAATTCAAGGTGGAGGGCATATATAGATTACCATGAAATTCTGAAGTGGTGTGAGAATTCTCGCCCTATCATCTTAGGGTTGGGATTAGGACAAATAAAGTTGACCCAGTTAGCTCTAGTTTTAGAAAGTTAGGTTAGGTAATGTCTGGCTGAAGACGTTAAACTTAACACTTATTGGGAGGCAACCCAAGGGTTTAGAGTCTACATCTCTCCACTTTCATATATAATCCTATGCTTTCAAATATTAGGGATAATGTTTCATTCTGGTTGGGGGGTATAGATGCACTAGAGATTTTGAGTTTTCTTGAAAAAAAAAAAATTGAAAAAGAATTTTTTTTGAAAATTTTTGAAGTAGAGTTCCCTTACTGTGATGAGACCTGAATGTTCGAGATTTAGTAAATATACTATTTTCACCTCTTAATGGGAATGCATATGATTAGTTTTGCATGTCATGCATGTGTTGAAGTATTTTATGAAAGTTAATTCTCAGAAACCAATTACGCACAACATATAATCAAGACTAATATAGAGGTATGTCTTAGAGACCCTGAGGAAAATCAGTGGAGACTTATAACGTAGTGAGAGTTTGAGACTATCTTCTTTTAAAGAGTTATAAGTAATTTCATAATTTCTTCAGCGTACATACATTAGTGTAATCCTGTTATCCTTGTTTTGGTTAATAATCAAGAATAAATAGGATTAATAACTTTAATTCCAAAAAATTATTGAATCTAATAGGCTTTAGGAAACCTAGGAAATGATATAGGCCATCCTTGCTCAGCTCAGAGACATAAAGCCTACCTAATATAATATACCACTAGTTAGCATTTTGAGCATGTTATTAAGCCTTTTCTTTCTTAACCCCATTCACCTTAACCCATAATAACCCAGTAAAATAAATAACCACTACCCATCTTCAAAATGAGTAGATAAATTTTTTTTAAAAATAGGACAAAAAGTCAAAGAAGTGAGAAAAAATTAGCCATCTTTCTTCCAATAAAAAAAGAGAGAGAGAAAAGAAAAGAAAAAGAAAGACCAAATTTTGAAAAGAGAAATTCACTTCAAGTATAAACCCAAAAGAAAAATTGTCCTAGCAGATATTCATTGAAGTCATCTACTCCATTTTGAACCTTTGAAATCTTTATACCTTTCTTTTCTAAACCTGTCCTAAGCCTACATTTCGTCCAAAGTAAAGACCTATTGATCTTAGGTGGACATAGCCTTATAGAAGAGATAAAAAGAAAGAATTAAGGTAAAAGACTCCTAATATTCTTGGTGATAACATCCACTCTTATGGATCACTTTCCTTTGTCTCATGAGCGTTGAAAATAATTATTTAAACCATCAGCTTGTTGGATTCGGTCACATAATGAGAGAAATATGTTTATCCCCTTATCTGAGAGTTTTATTTTTGAGTGTATACCTATGAAGATTTGAGGTCAAAGCATAATTCCAATAGAATGTAAGCATATCCAATTAGAAGTCAAGATTTATGAGGTTGTACACACACATATCCACTTTGAGAAATAGCTCAAATAAAATGTCTTTACTCTGTGTATGGTGTGTAAAATTGTCATATCCTCCTCATTAAGTTGTGAAAAACTAGTCAATTTGCTAATGAATGAGGATTCTCTGAGATAAAATAGGGAACTTGACTTTACTAAATTTTGTGGGTATATTCACTGCAAACCCTCATGAGGCCTAACTCGTCCACTAGGGGTAACCTAGGGGTTCAGGGGCTTATTGCATGTGCTAAATGCAATCGTGAGTACCTACGAAAGTGGCACCTTGTACCAGTTTTGTATAAAATAGTTGTTTGCATGTTTTGCTCAGGACTAGCAAAATGCTGGTTGGCTGGTGTGTTAAGTGTTCATTTTTGGCTAAAATACCCCTAATGTAGTGTTCAATTAGAGCGTCTAGGCCATTAATTTAAGGTTTTGCCATAAAATATTTTATTTTAGCTTTAATTGGCCATCAACCATTGAATTGAAAGATTTAGTGGTCAGATAATCATTAAAGCTAATTAGAGGAATACTGAACGATTCAGATGATTCTAGTTGGGTCCTGTGCATTGTAGATTAATCTACTCAGGCGTGGACGCTTCAGATCGAATTAAGGATATCAGATGAAGATGATGAAGTTTCATGGAAAAAGAAAACTTTGAAGAGTCCTAGGACAGGACAAAGTTGAAGCAAGAGTTCTAATAAGACCAGGAAGCTAGTGGACCCCACTCTCTCTTATTTCTCTCTCTCTCTCTCTCTTCTCTTTCTTTTCTCTTATCTCTCTCATCTCTCATCTCTTTTCTCTTTTTCCCTTATCTCCTACTCTTTCATGTCTCTCTCCCTCTTCTTATATTTTCACTTTTCCACTTCCCAAGGAGGTTGTTTTCCTTCTCTTTTAGGGCTGGCCAACTTTCCCCATCTCCTCTTCTCATCCCTCCCACAACTCTCTTCACGTCCCTCTTTCTCTCTACCACTTCTCCCCCTCTCTTGGGCTAATTTTTTCCTAAGTTTTGTTCTCCGTCAACCCCCTTCTCTACCATTTCATTTTTTTTCCATTTTTTCTCTCTCACGCATAGCACCTTCTCTGCTAGCCCTTTAAAACTCTCCTCTGCTATCTCTTGCTTCCATCTCTATCTTCTTTTGCATCTATCTCTCTCCTCCCTCTCTCTCTCTCTCTCTCTCTCTCTCTTATCTCCCATCTTTCTCACTCTCGTTTCCCCACTGGCTGACCATTAATTCCTGACACACCGAGCAGACCTAGCCTTTTCTCCCTCTCCTTCTCTACTCTCTTTCCCACGTTCTCTCTCTTGCTTGTTCTTCTCTTTTCAAACCCAGTTCCTCTTCTCCCTCTCCACTTTGTAGCCTAGACCGGGAGCAACCCTCTACGAGCCTTGCGCGCCCCAGTTGGATGACTTAGGCATTTGAACCATATGTGAGATACTTTGCCCATAGTCTTCATCTGTCTGCTTGAAGCAGTGAGACCGACACGCACTTGCCCTAGCTGAGGGACACCACGCTCCCTACGTCTTCACTCCAACCCCGACATCTTTGGTTCCCTATCCACCCAAACCCATCTCAGTAATTCCAAGACTGTCCTTTGTTTGAAATACCATATGGATCCCCAATTTAATTCCATCTGAGTCTCTGATTTAATACCAACTGTGTCCTTGTGCTATTTCGATTTTAACTTATCCACATTCTGATTATCCAGGGACAGGCTTATCCATGACTGCTTATTTCGTTGCATTTTTTGTCTTTTTGGAATAAATAATTGTGTAAATTGCAACAGTTGAATAAATTTAGATTTTATTTTATTGATGGTTTAATTTTGGTATATTCTTTGTTTTGGTTCTTTTATTAATTGAATTTTATTGAAAACTCCAATTAAAGCGAGTCCCTGTGGGTTCGATCTAGTCCTTATGGAACCTGCTGGTAGTGCATTAGACCACATTTTTGCCTTTTCCTTTCTAGAGAAAGGAAAATGTTTATGTCTAATAGTATCTAAACCTATATTTTGTGTTCTTCGTGTCTTACATACCTCATCAAATTCTTTTAGGTACAAGTAAGGACTTGCACTATCTAAACCGTGAGAGTTGGGAAGTAATTGGATTATTGCCATTTTTAGTTCTAATGCACTAACATTTTGAGGTAGAATAACATAGGATGGAGTACTGGGGTGTGTAGCCTAAAGGTAGTCTTTTAAAGTTCTGGCAAGAAAGTTTTAATAACCATCATTATTATCCCCATGTTCACTCTGTTGGTCCCACATCCTATTGTTATTTCTTCTCCAATCTTTATTTGGAAGATAACTATTCCTCCTTGGTGAAGGTTGATATTCATCATCCATTAGAGGTGGTGGGTCATCATTCATGATGAGTGGAGGCCCTTGACTATCATGGGGTGAGGTACCCATTGATCATTGATCAGTCATTGATGTAGACTAATCTGGTTGTATGTCTTTTTGGTCATACTTGACTAACCTTTCAGTTTTGTTGCATCTCCAAAAGTGCAAACAAGGAAAGCTTCTTTTTTTCTTCTCTCTCTTTTTTGTGTTTGCGTTTTTTTTTTTTGGGTTGGTAAAGCTAACCTAATTGATGCAACCTAACTTTTTAGAATAATGCATAAACAAAGGGCACAATCAAATAATCCTTGAGGCTAATAAATAACAATATTTTGACTTTCTTGAATTTGTGTGGGGACAACACTTTTGGATTAGCCTAATCTAGCGCTCCTACTCTCTTTCATATTTGATTACTATTTACTAGTTAGGTTCTGAGGTGGTTAATACAATCCTCATATTAGGAGTTGTTTAGACCTCAACTAACATCAATGGAAGGCATGAGAAAATCACTAGATTTTAAGACACCCACTATAACTATAGTGCTTAGAAGCCATTAGAGTGACAATAGATTGAGTCCTATTAATTGGGTCTTACGAGCATGTGACGGCCCTATATGTCTCTTCTAATTAATTTTAAATTAATTTAAAAGGAAGGCTTGTGTGCTTTTGGTGATTATCTTAGGTGGGCCAAGAGGTGTTGATGAAATTCACTCTTGATCTTGTGGGGTTAGGTGCCCTTACTAATTAATTTTCACACTCCATGGTAGTTCGATGAGCATATAAATAACCTTAAAGCAATAAACTAGCCCTTCAAATGCAATTAAAAATAATAAACTAATGTGAAATTCTAAAATGCAACAATTATCGAATATGCTTTCTATATGCAATTATGCTACTAAACAATATAGAATTATCCTAAATGCAACTATACTACGAAAATAAAAGGAGCGAGGGAAACTTATAGTAGGGTTTCTGATGAAGATCAAGTGTGGGCCACCTTATCCCACCCTTGTCCTGTTTTAATACAACCCTTTTTAAAATTGGAATTAGAAATTGCAACTTACAATGGTCCTCACTACAAGATTCACTAAAAAAAGAGAAAAAATCCTATTCTAGGAAGGCAGAAAAATTCTTTTTATTTTACGAATCTCCACTTGCCAATTTCCTCCACTCTTTAATTTTCTAAAAAATAAAAATAGCAATAAGTACCAAATTCAGGAAATAGAGTGAGTACAAACGAAGAAAATTGAAAAATTCATCGCAATTGCACCGCTATTGTAGTGTAGCTGATGAAAGTACGGGTCTATCCCACGAGGACTTGACTTAGAAAGATGGAGTTTAAAGAAAATTTAATTGTTAAAAAATTAAAAAATAACAAAAATTACTTGGAAATGGAATCTGCATTCAGATCTATTCAATTGATAAAAATTACAGAATTTCCAATTCAATAAGAAAGAAAATTAAACTAAATAATAAGAAAAATCTACTTCCCTAGCTTGATCATGAACAATTTCTTCAAATCTACTATTTTCAATGTCAATCAACCTCCGTCAATCTCTCCAGCATGTCCTTGATTAAAGATCCAATGGTTCGATTAGGCAGATTCCTAAAAATCTTAAAGATCTATACTAAAGAGTGATTTTGGGTTTTGAATGACTTAGATTGATTTCTAAATTTCAAATTAAAGATTAGAGGCATTGAATATGCTAAGGGATGTCCTAAGAAGGAAATCTAAAATTTAATTAAAAATCTAATGTGAAACAGATGAGAAATTGGGTAGATCTTGTTTGTTAAAGCCAACCATTGATTAGGTTAAGCCTCAATCAAATCAGCTTGGATTGTGCAATTCCTGGATAGCAGAATGGAGGCAAGATAAAATTTGAATAGAAACAAGGACGCAGATGGTATTAGAATGAGGACCTAGAAGGAATTAACTTTAATGGCTTGAGGTCAAAACTAAAATTTATCTTGTTTATGTTTTTAAATGAAAATTATAAAGGGAAACCCGACAGAGGTGTGGAAGATGGTGGAGCAGGGAGGAGAAGAGAGGAGTAGGGGGAAGAAGTGGAGGAAAAGGAAAACAGAGGAAAACCTGTGTCAGGTTTTCTCAGGTGTAAAAGCAGAGGGAAGATTCTCGCCGGTGGAGAGCAACAAATAGGTGATGAGGAGGGGACTGTGCAGTGAAGACGGTGGATGCTTGATTACTGTGATGGTGATTTGGCCGGAGGAAGGAAACAGCATAGAGGGGGTGAAAGACACCTGAGAAGAACATCGAAGGAGAAGCCAGTGCCTGGGGGAGCAATGAATAGAGGGGGTCTGGCCAATCTATGTGGGGCTGACAAAGATAGGTTGGTGCTATGTGCATGGAGGAGGAGATGCCGGTGGCTGCCATGCAGTGCTGTGAGGTGGGTACTAGTGTGTATTGGGGCGGTGAGTGAGAGATAGAGAAGAGAGAGGAGAGATCAGAGGAAGGAGGGTTTGGCTATACTGGCTGGTGATGGGTTCAGACAAAGGTGGTGATAGAGATCAAGAAAGAAAGACTGAGGGGGTGCTGTGAGGGAAGTGCAAGAGCATCAGAGAGAGAGAGAGAGAGAGAGAGAGAGAGCAAAAGGAGAAGGGGGATGAAGGTGATGGTAGTGAAGGTCTACGATGATGGCGGTGATGGAGAAGAATAAAAGAAAGAAGCAGAAGGGGGAGAATGAGAAACATAAAAGATGGTGGTGCCATGCTGGACTGGTGGAGCAAGGTGGAAGTGAAATAGAGACATAGGGGAGCAGGGAGCAAAGGTGAGGAAGAGTGGGGCAGGTGGAGAGGAGAACAGATGGGATGAGGAGGTAGTGAGTGTTGAAGAGAAGGGGGACGAACAAAGAGAGGGCAGCGGGAGAATGGGAGAAGGGAGAGGAGAAGGAGAAGGAGAAGGAGAAGTTGCAAGGAAGGCTGAGAATGAAAGTGAAATAGGGGAACGTGGGAGAGGAGGAGAAAAGAGAGAGAGAAAGGGGGAGACAGAAGGGGAGAAGAGGAGAAAAGTTATTGGGGGTGGGCAACGGTTCCTTGCTTCCTAATCTGATTAAAGGGGGAGAGATAGGTGGTGGTGGGCATTGGTTTCCTCTCTTTAAACCTCACCACCTTCTAATTTGGTTCCTCCCCTTGCTTTCCTTCTTTTCTCTATGGTTTAGCAATCTCCACCTTTAGAAACTCACCAAATTTTGCATGTTTCCATTCCTCTTCAACATTTACTTCCTTAATCAATTGCCCATGTGCTTTTTGTTCCTTGATGATGATCTTGTCCATTAATTCAATCCAAGCCATTCAATGTTCAATTTAGTTGATCTGCACCATACAAAACTCAATTAGATTCATCTTAATCACACTTTAATCCCCATATTAGCTCTTAATGATTATCTGATTGTTAAATTTTGTAAATTAATGGTTATGTGATTAATTGAAACTAAAATCAAAATTAAGCTAAAAATTACAAATTTGATGGTTAGATAATCTAATTGAATGCTAAAGTTGGGGTATTTTAACTAAAATTAAGCACTTAACTAGTAAAAAAAAAGCACACATGTTCATAGAAGAAAGGGAGATAGCTCAATCTTATTTGGATATTCATATGTATTATACTTTAAGCATTAAAAGCTATCTTGTTTACTTGAACTATCTATCTAAAAAATTCACGCCCACCATGTGATTTTAATGAATTCAGAAGGATACAATATTGTAACAAAGCTCTTAAAATACATCTTCATATACTTGAACTATCAAATAATTCAAGAATTTTTATCTTCATATAAAGCATTAGAGGATGATGAAAATAGGGGACTTATAAAATGGTAGCTTGGTGCATAATGCTCTAGCATATGCAGGGTTTGAGGAAGGGGCATACTACAAAGGGTCTATATTACATTGCTTTACCTTGCATTTTTGTAAGAGGTTGTTTCCACACCTTAACCCGGTGACCTCTAGGTCACAAGACGAAAACTATACTATTGCGCCCAGGCTCCCCTTCAAAATAGGTGACATGTCCAATATATAAATGTTGGATGCAAATTTTCAATCCATACTCTACTTTGAACTAGAAGGAACTAATCCCCATTCAATTGCAATTAGCATAATCACATGTTATACCAAAATGCTAATGCTAACACCAAAATACTGATGCTATCTAATTTTTATCTACATTCTCATAAAACATTTACTTGTTTACATGCTATATATTTAGTTACTTACTTACTTTATCATAAGTTATTTAGTGAATATGTATTTCTGCCAAAATTTTACAAATAATGATCCACATTCTAAATCAATGATGGAAAGTGATTGGTGCTGGCTAATTATCATAAACACAAGATTTATGAGAAAGACTAACAGTGTCCTCAACCTGAGTTAAGTAAAAATTATGAAATGATAGAAGGTAAGAGAAGATGAGGTAGAAACCAATTCCAAAGTAATGCACTCAAGGTTAATACTCTATGGTTATATGACATTGAACATTCATAAAGGTTTATATATTTAGTATAATGGTACATCATTATATGTATGTATGTATGTATGTATGTATGTATGTATGTGTGTGTGTGTGTGTGTGTGTGTGTGTGTGTGTGTGTGTGTGTGTGTGTGTGTGTGTGTGTGTGTGTGTGTGTGTGTGTGTGTCTATATGTATGATTATATAGCTAACCATGCTTACATAGGATAATCCATTGCAATTGTGTAAGATGGATTATCGAAGCTTTAACATTGAAGGAAATAATAGTCATGTGTTGGAGCAACCTCAATGATTTGCCTAGTGCGTTTCTCATGTTCTATGCAATATCCCTCTTGCCTTGCTATCATGCACTAGGAAATTAGTGGAGTAATACTAGAGAATTCAATGATGTAATCAATGAGAATGAGGTGGATTATGTGCATGATAATGTGAGGAAGGTATTTGGGTTGAAAACAATGGATATTGAGGGGGCAAATTAAAATGTAATATTTGATATATGTAAATAGAGGATGGTGAGGAGTTATCCAAAATTTGTTTGTGTTATTTTTATTTATGTATGCACAACTATTTACTAGTAATTCATTAAATATTTGCATATATGCGGTTATGATGCAGGTACAAAAAACACTACCCAACCCATGTAACCATCATAAGAGAAATGACAGAGGACAAACAACAATGAAAAAATATTATTAAGAGAAAGTCAAAGAGAATAAAAGATATTGTTGAGTATAACACTAAGGAGCAAGAGATAGGTGACCATGTAGCCAACTATGTAAATTTCATTTGTTGCACATTAAGAAGCATAGTGCCTATTACTATTGATTATTTGAGACATGTCTCATCATCAATCAAAGATTCATCATGGGAAATGACGAGGGTATGCTTTGTATACATGATGGTGTGAAATTATAGTACCTTATCTTGTCATTTTCAAATAGAGCAATGTTTATTTCTACTTTGTAGTCTACTTTTAACATCTCTGATGACAAGAAGAAGCGTGGTTTGCAAATAATTTGTTAAAGCTGGCAAAAATAGAGGAGCTACCTTGCTAGCAACTATAAATATCCATCTAGAGATAAACCATCAAGGTTGTATAGAGTCCCTAATAAATATGCTAACATCATTAACCAGAATATATGGAATGAATTTTTACAGTGCTGCTTGTTCTAAACAATGAGTTTGTGTAAATTAATTATGACATCTAAGTTACCCTTCAGTTACATCTAATATGTAGGCAAAGAGTGCTCAAGTAGAAAGGTGCATCAGATTAATTAGATTTAGCATCACCTCTTTAGATTGGGTTACACTAGGTTAGAAGAATAAGAAGTATGTATTTCTAAGAGTTCATTTATTTTTAGTTATATTTTAGTTATATTTTATTACCTAACTTTAGTGTCTCTCTTAATAGCAAAAGAAAGATGAGACTACAAATCCCATTAATAGTTCCATCTTATAGGAAATAGTGCATTCAAAGAAGATAACTCTTAAACTTACAAAACAAAGTTGTTACAAGTTGCTTCTAGAGTAGTAAGTGGTTTCTCTACCCTTATTGTATTTTTAGAATAATTTATAGACTTGGTCATGTTTTTAAAAAAGATGCATGGTAGATTATTAAATTTGTCACTTTCTTAGTTTAGAAACATGCACTTTCCTAATTGAGAAACTCATGTTTGACTTTTTATTTTTCATTGCATGCAAATCTTGATTGAATGGAAGGGAAACATGATCATGCAACAACACTACTCTATGATGAAGGAAACTACTATACTATATATGAACTACAAGGCAAGGAAAGATGAGAAATTAACGCTGAAAACTAAAGAAAATTTAAAAAAAGAAACACGCATGTAACATGAATGTTGCATGGGCAATCTAATTTAAGCAAAAACCTAAGTGTATGCAAGATAGAAGAAGGTTAATGGGAAAGATAGAAAATGGAAGAGAAAACAATAGAAAAGAAAGAAAAAAAAAGGAATTGGAATGGTTGAGACCCTATCTTTATCTCCAAGGAATTTGAACATGGAAGCTTGAACAGAACTTGGGTGAGGATGATCTTTCTCCCTTTGTTTCTCCTAGCTTTGGCCTTGAGTTCTATGGAAAGTTGAAAGATCCTTAACCCATTCAAAACACCCCAATTTATAGATTTTAGCATGGGAGTTAAGAGGATTCAATGGTTGAGATCAAGTCACTTAAGTTAAAATTGAATTAAGGGCTAGATGGTGGGGTATGGAATTCGATTGGAGGAAAGTGAAGCGGAGATGGAAGCGAACAAGATGGGAAGGAAAATAGAAAGGCTAAAGGATGAAGGGAATAAGTATGGAAAGGAAAGAAATAGAAAAATGTAGCTTAAGAATGAAGGGAAGGAAGTAGAATGAAATTGGAAGTGGCTGTTGGAAGGGGGCATTTTTTCTAATTGGAGTGCACGATGGAATTTTGATAATGGAAAGTAGAAAATAAATGGAAATAACTTAGTTACAGGGTAAGGAATAAGTGGAAAAAGAAATAGAGGAAGAGAAAAGAGTCAGACATTAAAAGGAGGTAAAGAAATCAAGTAAAATTCAAATTTAGAGAGTCCTAAGGAGCGGGTGTGTTCTTCCATGTGATGGGGATGGATGGTTGAGATCTTTCTTTATTTAGGGTTCTGGGATGACTTTTCAACATGGGAAAGGTAGTAGGGTTTTGATCTTACAATACTTCATTCCTAGCCATTAGATCACACTTTATCTTACTTTGGATGGATGGGATCTCTTTATGATATGTAAATCATCCTTAAACTTCATTTTCTCTCCACTGTTAGATTGGATTGCCCTAAGATGAGTGGTCTTGATTTTTGTAAATCTTTCTATACTTCATGTGGACTAAGTGTGCTTCATTACCTTACGTGGATAAGGTATCCAATCAATGGTTGATCTTCTCCCTTTGTTAAGTAGGTGAGTGAAAATAAGCAAAATGTCTTCGAATGGAACCTTGTCATCTATTTTTTTTTCTTTCTGAGAAGCTTTCATTATATATGATTCCATTGTATGTGAATTGACTTCTCTCATAAGCTTCTTTTGTTAAAATATATGAAAGTCTGCTAGGTTTTAAGATTTTACCACCTTTTCATCCTCATTTGACAATGATACCCAATCATTATTCTAAACCTCCAAGACTTCATTTTTTAGCTTATGTGACCCATAATGTATCTTGGAATGTGAAATTACTCTTTTAGGGGTAAAATTGGTAAATTTTGGCATTTTTTTTATTTGTAGTATAGACCTATAAAATAGTAGAATTAACCCTGATTAGTGATAATTAAGTTTTTTTTTTTGGACTAGAACCTTCAAATATACGGATATGTATATAATATATATGTAAAAGTTTTTCTTTAGCATTGGACTTTGGAGGCAGTTAAGGGTGGAAAAGACTTGTGGAGTGAGTCCAGGACCTCAACAATAGCCATTAGAGCTATTTTTTCTTCATTTTCCTATTTTCATCCATTGTTTAAAATTTTTTAGATTAACAATATGGGTTTGAATAATTCTGTTATGAACTAATTTTTTTTTACTAGGGCTATAATGTAGTCTATCTATGGTGTATTAATTCAATAATTTGTGTTATTGAAAGTTTGTTTCTTTCATATTGAGTGTTCATCACTATACTTAATGCTTTCAAAATATGTTGCTAATATTGGAATAATTTGATGATTATATTTAGATTGATGATTATATTGAGATTGTGAGGTCATATATGATGTTTGCTTCTCACGATGAATGCCATAAATTGAATGCTTGATTGAGATATGATATAAATTGAATGCTTTATCACATAATTTCTTTACATTCTTTGTCATTTTCTTTGCTATGATTTTTATTACAATTTTTTGTCCTTTTAAGATTTAATTAAATTAATTCACTTTTGAATTTTTCTGATAAAATTAGGGATAGTAAATTTTGGTGTTTAGTATATTAATCTCCATGGGATTATACTCTACTCACTTATTTATTACTTGAATGATTTCATATACTTGAAAATTTAAACATTAAGTTTTTGCTGCCATTGTGGTGGACTGCTTGAATCTTTATTAATACTGATACCAACTAGCTCTAGCTCTAGCTCTAGGTTTAATTTTAATTTTAATTTGTTTCTTTAATTTTGGTACCTTGTTTAGTGTATGAGACAATCAAGAAGCTTTGATCTTGAGCTATTAGATTTAGAGATTGATTGAAAGTTGTGGCATTTGAACAAGTAAAAGAAAGAGGCTACATCAAGTTCACAAGCCATCATGGGTGATGTAGTTGAGGAATCAGAGTATCATAAAGCTTTGAGGGACTATGATGTTCCTTCATCAATGGACCCACCTCAAGTATTAAATGGCCAGCCATATAGGCTAACAACTTTGAGATCAAGCCAGCCATAATCCAAATGATCCAACAGTAGGTACAATTCGTACGACTGCCCAATGATGATCAAACACTCATATTACCAACTTTTTGGAGATATATGACACTTCCAAACACAATGGCATCTTAGATGATGCAATCAGATTGAGCCTTTTCCTATTCTCATTTAGGCCCAAAGTGAAAGGATGGCTAAACTCACTTCCTTCTAGGACCATCACTACTTAGGGAGGTTTAGCTCAAAAGTTTTTAGCAAAGTTCTTCCGACTAGAAAAAATAGTCAAGATAGAAATAGTATGACCACATTCATCCAAGTTGACATGGAGTCCCTCTATGAGGCTTGGGAGAGATACAAAGACTTGCTTCAATAGTGTTCGCACCACGGTCTACCTCTTTGGCTACAAGTGCAAACTTCTTACAATGGTTTGGGTGTTACAACTCAAACTATGGTTGGTGAGCGATCGAAGGAGCTTTGATGAGCAAAACACATGATGGAGCCTATGAATTATTGGTCAAGATGGCTTCAAATTACTATCATTGGCCCTCAGAAAGATCAATGCCAAAGAGAAAAACTTCCATCCATGAAGTTGATGCGATTAATATCTTGACCACTCAAATTCTCTCTTGACTAAGCAATTGGAAATTCCAAGTGTCAATTCTATTCAAACTCTAGGTCTAGCCTATGAGTTGTGTGGAGGTACTCATGCAAGTGTTTATTGTCAAATTGGCAGCCCCTTTGCATCCTCTACTTCTAAGCAACCAACTTTGTGTCGAACTTCCAACAACAACAACACAATCCCTACTTCAATTATTACGATTTGGGATATAGAAATCATCCAAACTTCTCATGAAGCAACAACCAAACTTGTTGAAGCCTCAAAGCCTTCAACATTAGTAGAAGAAGGTCAACTTGGAGGAATATCTTGCTCAACTCACTCCCAACACCTCTTAATTTCAAGCCAAAACATCTTAATTCTTGATGGAAACAGAGCACTTTTCAAAATCAAGCAGCCTCAATCCACAATCTAAAGTTCAAGTGGGCCATATAGATAATTTGATATCTGGAAGGCCTCAAGGAGCATTGCGAAGCAACATTGAGACAAATCCCAAGGAACAAGTGAAGGCAATCACATTGAGGACAGGAAAGCAACTGGAGGAGTCCTAGGACACTACAAAAAAACCCATGGGCAGCCAAGTTTCCACAATAAAAATCAAAGAAATCATGGAGGAAAAAGTGCATAACAGCCCCTCAGATTCAAGAGCAACATCCTTAGTTGCCAAACAGCTCCAATCCATTACCACTCCTCCACCTTATTGTCCACTAATGCCTTTTCCTTTGCATCTTTGAATGAATAAATTTGAGAAGCAATTTTGTAAAAAAATTGCATATTAACACCCATTTAGTAGATACATTGGAACAAATGCTAGTCTATGTGAAGTTTATGAAAGAGGTTTTGTCCAACAAGAGGGCATTAGAAAAACATGAGATGATGATTCTAACCAAAGTTTGTAGTGTTATACTTCAGAACAAACTACCTATGAAGTTAAAAGATCTAGGGAGTTTCACAATACCTTGCACTATTGAAAATTCTCATTTTGAAAAAGTGTTGAGTGATTTAGGTGCAGGTATTAATGTGATACTCTTTTAGTTTGCACGAAACTCAGTCTTGGTGAAGTTGATTCAACCACCGTCTCTATATAATTGTTAGATAGATTTGTTAAGCATCCAAGAGGTGTAATTGAAGATGTGTTGGTAAAAGTTTACAATTTTATCTTCCCCACTGATTTTATAGTTCTAGACATTGAGGAAGATCAAGAAATGTAATGACTCCATTTTTGTAAACTTGAAATCCCATGTTGGTAATGAAAAGTTCACTTTTTGAGATAAGGGTATTTTGGTCATTTCACTATTCACCCTAACTAGACCCAGAAATTTGGTCCTTAGAATAGTACCCTTAGTGCGTCTTGAAAAAAGGAATCCAACAATACCAGAATCACCCAAAACGGGGTTAAAATGAGCAAGTTATGGCCCTTTGAAGTTCAAGGGCAAAATTGTAATTCAATTTAAAACAAATTTGCCTAAGAAAACAGAGACCTGTTTTGATACGGGCACCCCCTTCTTCCCAAGTGTATTGCATCACTGACATTCTAGAATATCGGTGTGCAGGGGGGAAACCACTGCTATTCTAGAGGTTTCTCCACTGCCCTTCCATGGTGGTGGAAACCCCCCTCCAGAACCCTCCTTAAGCTCTATAAATAGAGCTCTTGGGCGCCTTTAATGGTAGCCCAAAACCCTGGGAAAAACCAATCTTGGAGTTGCAGGAAAGGGGAGAAAATGTGAAAAATACCCAGCCACGAACCAGGTATGCCTTAAACAACTCCAAACCCATCTCCCCCTCAGTCTTAGGATGAATTTCCCTAAGTTTTTGCATAAGAAACCATGCAAAATGGGGCTCTAGGGAGCCACAATAGACCCAGGGCAGGTGCCTGGGGTGTTTTGGTTCGACAGGATCGAACCAGGGCATCCCGAGGACGCCCAGGTCACCACGGAACTGAAAGGCACCCAGTGTAAATGAAAACAAGGGTGGAGGCCTAGTGCGTCGGCAGACGAGTCTTGTGGAGCGCGCGCCACTAACGCGGGACGCGTCAGCAGCCTGGGCACCCGCCTCGTGTGGGTCTGCGACGATGACGCCGTGCATTCTGCATAAGCAGAACGCGCAGCCTGAGGACGCCTGGGAGCGTGCGACCGCACGTGCGGGCCAGTCACTGCTCGACCGAGACGCAGGTGCATCCCGGGTGCGGTGACGCAGGGCTCGTTTTGGGCCTTCTATGTATTCTTAACACTAAAATACCCGTAACTTGAGTTCTAAGACTCCGATTGAGGCACCGTGAGAGGCGTTGTGTCTATATCGACGGCCCAGAGACACCCAAACCATAAAATACCTAATCAAGCCCCTATCTAATACTAGCATGACCATTAAACCATGATAGTGGCGTGGGGCCACTAAACCTTTGTAAACCTGACTATACCAAGGCCTAGTTAGGGACCTTAGGAGACCCTTAAGCATGAGAATGAATCCTTAAGGCCTAAGTAGTGAGGTAAAATAGGCCAAGCTAACCTTTTTCCCCTAAACCATGTCTAGGAACATACGAGGACAAGGGGACTAGCGCGATCAAACTAGGTAGGTGTCCTATCGCTACTAGACTTTTAAAAAGAACCCATGATACTTTGAGAATGCATGTTTTGAATCATGGTTGCTTTTCTAATGCATTGATTTATATTATCGAGTTGTTTTCATAATATATGGTCTTGAATGCGATCATTTGCATTGAGATGATTTTATGAATGCATTGCTCTCATGCTTTGAAAACAAATGCATAAATTGCCTGATTTACGAAGATTGAGATTGGATCATTTGGATAACTGCATATCCTCGAGGGTTGCCAAAAGACACTAGAGTGCCCAAAAGACACTGGTTAGGCAGTTGTGAGGGCCAGGCAGTGTGAGGGACCCAAAGAGGACATTGAAAATGATTGCATAAATTGCATGATTTATGTTGATTTGAGATTTGGACTATGTATGTTTTTGGGCTAGTAAGCTCGTGGGCACTATGCCGAGTGGTTCGGGGTGGCCTCCTAGCCTCTACCACTATAGGTGAAAAGGGTACCACACCAAAAGGGCTTGTCCTCACTTCGATTGCTGTGGTAAACGAGGACTACCACTGGAGGTGTCACGACACCTGTCGAAGTGTCATATGCCTTGTGGAGGCTATGACCGAGAGTCCCTAGGTACCCGGGGACCACACGGCGCTGAGGTCGTGGGCATAGTGTGCCCTATGTTTTTGAGGATTTACTTGCATGCATATGGCATGACATGAGTATGGTCGACCATAGATCCATGAGTTGGATTTAGTTGAGCATCTTATGCATATCATAGTATATGATGATGATATCTATGTTACTTTTGACTTGGATTATGCGATTGTTTAAGTCATCAATATTCTATTTTGACAATGACTTTTAATATTGATATTGAACATGAGTGTACAAACATGCTCATGGTTTAAAGAACATATGGTTTAAAACAAGCATGCATTGTAAAACTAAAACATAGCATGCATTGTAAAACTAGTAGTAATAGATTCGTATTGAGTATAGTGTATACTCACCTAATCCTTAATATTTTTCAGATACACGTAAACACTTAAGGACAGGATACATCCATGATAGAGAACATCCAAATTAAGTACAAGTAAGTAAACCCCTACCTTATCTTTTAGTGAATGTTACTTGCTTGTAGTTACTCTCTGTAGCTAGGGCTGTGACTAACACTTTCTTGGGAATAGAGTTGATTTAAAACTATGCCATGGCTATATGATTTGAAAGTGTGTTTTGACACTCGGGGTTTTATATGAAAGATTGCTTTCCAAAACAAAAGATTTTCATGCATTTCATATTTCTAAAGCAAGAGATTTCGCCTTTTTATGAAATTTGCATCATATGAAACCCGGGTCGTCACAAGAAATACCACTTATTCTTGGCCAATCATTCCTAGATACAAGGAGAACCTTGATCGATGTCCAAGAAGACATGCTAATCTTGCGCGTGCGAGATGAGCAAGTGACCTTCAATGTGTTTGAGGCAATGAAGTATCCATCAGGAGTTGATTCATGCTATCCAATTGACACCATATATAAGTTAGTAGCTGATACCTCTAAGGAAGACAACTCAAAGCTACCTCTTGAAGCATCTATCACCAAATCCGAGTCCATCAAAGCCGATTATGCTCTAATATGGGAATGTGCACACTATTTGGAGCCTTGCCACCATTCTTTTTAGTAAAGAAACCAAAGGTTGAACAACTCAACATGAAAACCTCTAGGATGAAACCATCCATTTAAGAGCTTAACGAAATTGAACTCAAACTGCTACCCTCTTCTTTGAATGTTTTGGAAGAAGAAAAGTTAGGGTCTTGAGAGAGCACAAAATAGTTTTGGGATGGACTAAAGCCAACATTAAAGGAATTAGGCCCTCTCTTTCCGTGCACAAGATCGTAATAGAAGCTAGTTTTAAGCCAACCATCCAGCCACAATGACACTTGAATCCAACTTTGCAAGAAGCAGTGCAAGCTAGAGTGTTAAAGTTGCATGATGCTAGGATCATTTATCAAACCTCGGAGAGCTCTAGGGTGAGTATGGTGCAAGTGCTACTGTTGTCATGTTTTAAATCACTCGAAAGCACACGAATCAATTATCATATAAGCATGCAAGTGAGGTTGATCCCATGAGGAATGGAACGGGTTTGTGTTTTAAGTGGACCTTTACTTACATCATCTAACCTCGTAAAATAAAGAATTAGTTTTGACCTAGACCAAGGATGGAAACTAATATGAAATCTAAAAATGCATGGAAAATGAAACTTTCTACATTTATAACTTTCTAAATCTAAACATGGAAACTATCTTAAATTATCTTAACATTCGACTAAAATTGAAAAGTCTCAAATAATCATAAACATTACTAAGCTAAATAATAAAACATGCAAGACTTAAGGAAATAACTAAACAACACGTTGAACATGAAACTAAACTAAAAAAAAACATGAAACAAAGTAATAAGATGCATGAGTGGACATGAAAATATGCATGAACTAATATGTAAACTAATCTTGCATGGGATGCATTGAATTAATCAATTAATGCATGAATATCTAAACTAGGAATGAACATGAAGTAAACAAGTGATCTAAGGGAGTCACCATCCAAAACCATGTGCACGAACCATGGGTTGGTGGGCATGATTATGAATGGAATGTATGAATTTTTTGAGTGATAACTAACCTAAAAATATGTGTTTGGAAACTTGAATGAAAGGTATATGCAACTACATGGAGAATATGGATTCAAGAAACATGATAAACAATAATTAACTCAACCAATCATCCATACATATAAAACATCAAACTGTGAATCAACATCACTTATTTTGATTGAAATAAAGTACAAATGTGGTGCATATCATCCATGGGGTGTGTACACCATTCAATGTTTCCAAATACAATAAAAAATAAAGACATTCAATAATTCCACGAGCAATCAATGGTATCATGCATGTAACCCAATAAAGATCTAGGAAAAAGAAGGGGAGACAATGAGATAAAAGGAAGGGATGAGCAAAGAACTTGAGGGGATTCAGAGGCAAGGAATTTGATCTAAGAACTGCACTGTCTTAGCTATCACTACAGGAGAGTTGTAATCCTTTGATTCAAGGATCTAAGGAGCAAAATTATAGGGAAAAATAAAGGGAAACAAGACAAGAAAGCATGCAATCAAAGAAAAAAATAAAGTAATGAAACAAAGACAAGTAATTAAGGAAAACAAGGTAAGAACTAACCTTACATCAAGAAGAGAAAACAACCAAGGAAAAGGGCATGGTATGCTTAGAGGAAGGCTATTACCAATGGAGACATTGTTGAAGAGTTTAAGGAAGGAAAGAAGGGTGGAGATGCCTCCTTCTTAGGAGGGGGTGTTCTTCCCTTCTTTAGAAGATATTCCACATGAAATTCCGCCCTTAGTTTTTGTATGTTTTGAGCCCTTCCTAATCTTGCTAGTTTATGATCCTAGGTTGGAGGTGATATGAAGATAGAAGGTTACATTGGGATAGATCTAGGCCAACCAAATAGTAGACTTGGAGGACACCTAAGAGATAGCAGGTGGGAGGCACCACCTTTTTAGGCGGGGGTGTCTCCCGCTTGTAAAAATTGTAGAGTTTTGGCATGGATAAAGAAGAGAAAATGGGAAATAGGTTGGGGAGATGGATAGATAAGGGGTAAGGTGGAATGAGAGATAAGGTAGATGATGTAATAGAGAAAGAGAGAGGAGTTCCCATTTTGTAGGAATTGGGTGAAACTCCTCTCCTCTTTGGAGTTTCATGTTAACTCTCCCAAGAATGGGGGGAATTGGTGGGTGATAGAGGGAGATATAGATGGAGAGAGAAGGAAAGAAAGAAAAAGAAAGGGAATGAGGTGGAGTGAGGTGATTGGGTAGATCTTGGATGATGTTGAGAAGGTGGAATGGTGATTGGATAAGTGAGAGTTTTAGAAATGTGGGAGTCTTAGGTGGAATTTAGGAACGTGGGATGCAAAATTCGTGGTTTCTTCGTATGGTGAGGTGAAGAGAGAGAAAAAAAAGTGAGAAAATCATGGAAAAAGAAAAAAATAAGGTGGTTTCTTCCTATTGGTTCACATGCTATCTTATCCAAGTGGGGTTTCACTCAAATTTGTTTCATTTTTATTCTTAAAAATCCTATGGATATTTGTTTTAGATTCTCTTGCAATCATGGCCTTCCATGTAGCTTGGCTCAAGTGGCTTGATGGCTTGCTTTGAGAGTTCATTTGTCTTGGCTTCATGGGTGGCTTTGAGGCTTTTTTTTCTTGGAATGATGGCTCAACTCCCTTAACTTTGATGGTGTAGTGAGGCTCCTTAGCTTGTCATCTTCTTAATGGCTTATATGGCTTGGGTGACTTGAGTGAATCACATGCAAAGGTGGTGGACTTTGCATAGTTTATGCAAGGGCCCACTTTAGTCACCTTTGACTTCTCTAATTCCATCCTTTAGTTTCCTTAAGATGATCTTAAACCTTGACCTCACTTTGTATTGATGACATTTAGGCCTTGACCCCATCTTTTGATCTTGATCTTTAATTTTTGTCTCGATTGATCTTGGCCATCAAATTACCATCTAGCTTCCTAAAAAAGATTTAAAACTCTAATTAAATCCTAAAAAATTATAATTCTTTGCAAAATTGTCCCAGATTAGCCTTTGAACCTATAAAATATCAAAATTTTGAGCATTAGGTCAGAAATGCATGCATTATGAATTTTGGCTAAAAACTGTAATTTTACACTATATGTTATAATACATGGGCAACTAAGTGGGTGATTTTTTATGCAAAATTGGATACTCATCAGCTACCAAAGAACGGAGGAATCAAAGCTGTAAAGAATGACAACAATGTGTTTATTCCAACAAGAACGGTCATGGTATGGCAAGTACGTATGTATTACCGAAACTTAATGAAGTTACAAGTAAAAGATCACTTTCTTGTACCTTTTATTGATCAAATGTTGGAGCTGCTCATTGGCCATTCTTTTTATTGTTTCTTACATGGATACTCGGAAGTAATCAAATCCTGATAGCTCTAGAAGGCTAAAAGAAGACCTCTTTCACTTACCCATATAGAACTTTTGCTTATAGGAGGATTCCATTCGGTTTATGAAACACCTCAACTACTTTTCAAAGATGCATGATGGTAATCTTCTCCCACATGCTGGAAATTTTTTTGGAAGTCTTTATGGATGACTTCTCTCTTTTGGCTCTACCTTTGATTATTGTTTAAATAACTTAGCTTCAATTTTGCAAAGATGTGAGGCGACTAACGTAGTTTTAAATTATTAAAGATGTCAGTTTATGGTGTAAGAAGGAATTGTTCTAAGCCATAGGATCTTAGCCAAATGAATTGAAGTTGATTAAGCCAAAGTGGGCATCTTTGAGAAGTTACTGCTACTAACAACTGTGAAAGCCGTTTGGAGTTTTCTAGGCCATGTATGGTTCTGTAGGCGTTTTATTGAAGATTTTTCTAAAATTACCAAACCTCTTTGTTATCTTTTAATAATAGACATACCTTTTATTTTTTCCAATGATTGTTTGCAAGCTTTTGAAACTTTGAGGAAAAATCTAGTTTCATCTCCTATCATTGTTGCATTGCATTGGAGCTACCTTTTGGGATCATGTGTGATGAAAATGATTATGTTGTGGGAGCTATTTTAGGGCAGGGAAAAGATAAAGTGTTGCATGTTATTTACATGTAAGTAGGACTTTGATGGATACCCAAATAAGCTATGCCACCACCAAAAAGGATTTGCTAGCAGTTGTATTTGTTTTTGAGAAATTTTGATCTTACTTGATTGGAGACAAAGTTATTGGCAACGTTGCCAAATCATATGCAAAACCAAGGCTATTTAGATGAGTGCTCTTATTGCAATAGTTTGACTTGGAGATTCATGATAAAAAGGGAACCGAGAACTTAGTGGCTGACCACTAATCACATATTGAGCATGATGAGCAAATAGGAGTAGCAGCTACTTCGATCAATGAGGTCTTTCCCAATGAACACTTATTTTCTCTTCAAACCACTAAAGCTCCTTGGAATGACAACTTTGTCAAGTATTTAGCATGCAACATACTTCCTCATGATTTCTCCTATCAACAAATAAAGAAGTTCTTCTCCAATGTCAAGCACTATTTTTGGGAGGACCCATTCATATACAGATATTGCAAGTACCAAATCATTGAAAGATGTGTGTCAGAAGAAGAGATGTAGAGCATTCTTCTACATTGCCATTTTGTTGAAGTTGGCAGTGGCTTTGGTGCAACAAAAATGGCAGCCAAAGTTCTCCAATTATGTTTTCATTGGCCTTCACTCTTTAAAGATGCTTTTACTTATGTTGCTACATGTGATCAATGCCAAATAAGTGGAAATATTTCCCAAAAAAATGAAATGACTTTAAATAATATCCTTAAAGTTGAATTGTTTGATGTTTGGGGTATGGATTTCATGGGGCCTTTTCCATCTTATTTTTCTAACCAACATATTTTAGTAGCTATTGATTATGCTGCTAAGTGAGTTGAGGCAATGTCATTGTGTACTAATAATGCTAAAGTTATTGTGAAATTTTTGAGAAAGAGCATCTCATCTAATTTGGCCCTTCTTGAGCAATCATTATTGATGGAGGAAAACATAATTTGATGCATTATTGAGCAAATATGGAGTCACTCACTGTGTTTCCACTCCCTACCATCTACAATTAGTGTCCAAGTGGATGTGTCAAATCAAGAATTGAAGAGGATTCTAGAGAAGACAATGAATGCTTCAAGGAAGGATTGGTTAAGAGAGCTAGATGATGCCTTTGGGCATAAAGGAAAACTTTCAAAACTCCTATTAGGATGTCTTCATATCAGCTTGTGTTTGGAAGCTTGTCATCTACTGGTGGAGTTGGAGCATATGGCATATTGGGAAATAAAGACCTTGAATTTTGACATTGAAGCCCCAAGAGAGAAGAAGTTACTACAAATCAATGAGATGGATGAATTTCACCATGATGCCTATGAGAATGCACAAATCAATAAGCAAAAAATTGAGAGATACCATCGCAAACATATATTGAGGTGTTAATTCATGCTTAGTTAGAAAGTACTATGCCAGAACTCTTAACTTTGTCTCTTTCTAGGAAAATTGCAATATAGGTAGTTGTGGCCTTCCATTGTGATCTGCATCTTCCCTTATGGAGTGATTGAAGTACATCATGAAACCAAAGGAGCTTCATATTTAATGTCTAGAAGTTGAAGCCTTACTTGGATGGATAATTCAACAAGTAAAAGAACTCCATCGAACTAAACAACCCTAAATGAGTAACAGAGAAAGTCTAGCTAATGATTATAATGTAAAGCACTTCTTGGAAGGCAGCCCAAGTTTTTTAAAATTTATTTAACTATTTATTTTTATTTCTTTCCCTTTCCCTTTCCCTTTCCCTTTCCCTTTTCTTTTTTTATTACATTTCTTTGGACCAGGTTTGCACTAGTTTGGGGGTTGTCACAAGCACTTCACAGTTGCAATCTTCAAATGCAAACCTGAGGGGTTTCTCTTCTCTCTTTCTCTTTTCTTTTACATTGAGGACGGTGTTAAGATAAATTTTGAGGGTAACAAAATAGTAAAATTTTGTTTTATCTTCAATAAAAATAGCAAAATTTTCAAAATTCTGAAAACACTAATAGTTTTAACTGTACTGTCCTATCATTTCATTACATTTTGTGACTTTTTCTTGCTTATTTGTTTTGAGTTCTTTAGAGTCTTGTTTTTTTTTGATGATCTCAAGAAGATGACAATAACTTGGTTGAAATTGAGTATTATTTTTGCAAAGTGCTAAATTTTATTTTTGTTTGTGCTTAATTCTTGTGTTGGTTTAACCTCACTTACAATTCTTTAAACACTTCCCATATTAATGATCACTCTGTTGCTTTGCTTACTTGGAGAAGGTTTATGAAAATTAGATAATTTCTAAGATGACATTGAACTTTAGAACTTATTTGATTATCTCTTAAGGTGAAATCCTAATCAATACATTACTGGAGATATGATTTTGTCTATTTTGTGAACATATCATTCTATCCCTAGTCACCCTTTTAAAGCCTTATATATGAAATAGCCTTTTATTTCATTAAATCACTTCCTAATTAACCCAAAACACTTATCTATATCTTTTCCAGATAATCAATGGTGCATAGATCTTTAAAAGAGAAAGTTCTAAGAATGTAAGAAGCATTGCCCTAAAAGTTGAAAAGAAAGAAAAGAGGGAAAAATGTCTCAATACCTAAATGTATCAAAGTTATAAGTTCGGGGGTTGTGGTAAGCCAAAAAAAGAAAAAAAAGATCTTAAGGAGAAATAAGGGTTCATTTTGGGAAGGGTTAAAGAAAAACCTCAACAACATGCTATTTTCTTGCACTATAAAACAAAATTTCTCTATGCTTTATAATATGTTTTATTGAAGTTCTATAGCTTTGCTTTTTCTACCATTCCTTTTCTTAGCCATCACCCTAGCTTAACATTAAAAGCTTTATAAAGGATGCTTTTGATCTTTGGCAATTTGTATACATTAGTGGAGAGATGATATGAAAAGTAGGCTTATGGAGTTCAAGAAATTTTTCTCCAAAAGAGATCAAATCATAATTTATATGTTTGCATAAACTAATCCGAGTTGTTAGCTATAAATTGAGATTGGCTACTTACACACTCACTTGAAAGAATTCCATGTGAGATGAGAAAATCTTGAATTGAAATCAAAATTTTGATAATATGTAGCCCTTTCTTAGCGTTATACTCTTTATGCAATCTTTAAAGCAAATATTAAGTAATCAACCAAGCCAAGTTTTGTTTTTAAATTCTAAGTTTTATTCTTTTCTTTTTGCTTACAAATGTTAGGTTTTGTGGCATTTGATGTGCTAGCTTATACATCATCTTTATATCCTTTAATTCTCATTTTATGCTCATTCGTATTTATTTTATTAGTTTTGACCTTAATGCCTGTTATTTTGTCTAATTAATCAGATTATGGATTATCCATCCAAATTAAGGATTTAAAATTACATTTCTAATTAATAGACAATCTTTGAAGCAACCAATTTTTATCGAACAATGGTTGGGCTGATTTTCATACTTAAAGAATGATTTTTGGAAGGTTTTTTAAAATCAAATGTACCTTGGAAGATTAAAAAAGGGAAAAAGAATAGAAATTCAAGGTATAAATGATTATAGAATGAATCAATATCACAAAATTAGAAGAATTTTAAGCAACAAAGCAATCCTTCTATTTTGATATTTTTGGCAAGATTTTCTCTTGTTATCTTTGAAACACGTTTTGTTATTTTGGGAATAACTTTCATTATAGAGGTCCAAATGATGTGATTCTTGTTGCCACAAAAAGTAATTGATATAGCTAAATTTAATATGCTTAGATTTTATCCAAATCAGACTTCATCAATAAGTAAATTACATTGCAAATCACTAGTTTATGTGTAAACTACATCTTGTATTCACATTGAAAAGGAGTAACTTTCATCTTCTTTCCACAAGCATTGGCTAGCCTTAGCAATATGGTGTAGAATTTTGGAGGAGGATTATGTTTCTTTCACATTGGACTTTGTAGAGCAATTTGGAGTGGAAAGAACTTGTGGAGAGCATTGAAGACCTCAATAGTCACCATTTTTTTCTTCCTTCTCTTCTTTTCTTCCATTGTTTTAATGTTTTAGATTAAAAATATGGTTTTAAATTATTTAGTTATGAAATAATTTTTTTTATTAGGGCTATGATGTGGCCTAAGTATGGCATATTAATTTCAATAATTTATGTTATTCATAGTTTGATTATTCCATGTTATTAAAAGTTTGAACTAGTTCTAATAGCTAATTCTCTAGATTTGCTTTATCCTACCATTTCCTTTTCTAAGCCACTGCCTTAGACTAACACTATAAGCTTTGTAAAGACCCTTTTGATCTTTGGTTATGTATTTATCCACGTTAGTGGAGTGATATGAAAAGTGGGATTATACAATTTGAAAATTTTTCTTCAAAAGAGATCAAATCATAATTTAATGCAAAATTATGATATAATGCAAAATTCATAATATAATGCAACCTAAAACTACGGCTAAAGATAAAAAATCTAAATAATGATCCAATCATAAATCCATTGTGATTCCCAAGTAACAACGCTAAAGCTTGGTGTAGATTTAATATTACTTGCAAGCACACAAAAGTAGTATTGTATATGAGAGGATGATCCCACAAGGAATCTCATAGAATTTTGCATGTTAGACAAATTTTATTTAAAGTTCTTAACTTATATTCATATATATTTCAACATATCTAACTCTCTTCTTCCTTATCATTTTATTCTAATTTTAAAGATCACTTCTTCATGCTCTAAATTTTTATCGTCTCTTTATTAAACACTTCTCCTTTACTAATTTTGGAGAGAAAATACTTACTTATCTCCTTATTCATCTTTATTTAAAACTATTCTCATTTGCTAATTTTGAAATTTATCACTTACCTCCTTAAATTTCTTTCAAGTAATATCATCTCTATTTTGATGATTAAATCCATTTAACTAATTGCCATAATACTATATATGTAGCAATTGTAACTCTTACATTTATATTTATTATTTATTATTATTAATTTCAAATTTTGTAATAATTCTAAGGTTTCATCTTTTGTACCTATTGCTTCTTTAAGTTCTATTTCACGTTTTTTTATAAAGGTTGAAGTTTTTCTACACCATTTCTATCATATTTTTTTTTTCCAATTTATCATTTCTTTCTCTTAATCTCCTTTATTTCACTTAATAAGGGTTATATTTATGTTAATATTGGCGTACTTTATTTCTACATATGTATGTTTACCCAGGACTTCAGGTTAGACCCGAATATCATACATTCCATCTTTATCTACTATAATGTTTTCCTTATTGGCTTCTATATCTTACTATTCCCTCTATTAGGATTCTTACTTGCTAAGTAGTATTCTAGTCCTTTCATTAAGTAACATCTACTTGTACTATATTATTCCTTCATTACACTAACTCTTTCTATACTCATCCTGAACTAGTGAGTTTAATTCTTTCTATACTCATCCTTCACTAGTGAGTCAACTCTTTCTATACTCATTCTCAACTAATAAGGCTACTTTTTCTATTCTCATCCTTAACTAATGAGTCAACTCTCTCTATACTCATTCTCAACTAATAAGCCTCTCTTATTTCTCAATTCACTCTTTATTTCTCATCTTCAACTTGGATTGTCATAATCATATTGGACATGAGGGGCTGCAAGTGACTGGATGAACTTGCTCTGATACCAATTGTGGCGACTCGGGTTTTTGAAATACATTTCCATTATTTATTTTCAGATGGTGATCGACTAATTTTGCAAACATTTTGAAAACTTAAGCAGTGATTTTTTTTTTTCCAGAAAACTTGAATGCCACATTTTACTCACATATACATACATAATTTTGTATACAGCATATGTTTCTAAAGAAACTCATTTTATTAAGATTGTAGGATCGATCCAATGGTTCATAAACATAGCCCCTTTATTACATCTAATGTCACAAATATACAATCAAAATACAATCCAATCCTTTCCACAATAGTACATAGTCTTGATCGACAGTATGGTCTTCGTCTTCCTAGGTCGTATCCCTCCATTCTTTTTTTTTTTTTTCTGTATCTAAGATATTGTAAACATTCAAACATTTACAATATCTCAGCAAGCTATGCTTGGTAGGGGATTCAAGAACATATGGAATTGTATAATTCAAAAGTACAATATTCATCATCATCATATTTCATGTGAATCACATAATTCAATTTTCATGAACCATACCTTGGTAGGGGATTCAAGAACATATGGAATTGTATAATTTAAAAGTACAATATTCATCATCATCATATTTCATGTGAATCACATAATTCAATTTTCATGAACCATACCATATATGATCATTCTATCATATAATTTATCATGTAACATCCACTATGATAATTCCAAACCGCTCACCACTATATCGTATGTATATATATATATATACGGTCAAAAATCATGAAAAATAGTCAATATCTCAAACATTAATAACCATACTTAGATATACTAAGTTGATAAATCATCCAAACCTTTGCTGGAAAAGTACACCCTCATTAGGGCAGTATTGGCATCTCAGTATGCCATGCATCATATGTAAAATCCTCAAGGACTACCATGCTGTAGTCTGATTCGTACTAGCGCGCTCGGATAACTGCCCTGTTCACCACTGATACCACGGTGGAAAATATTATTGCACTGGCCATATGGGGAGACATGACTTTCATCGTAGGGCCATCCCATAATTGCCCCACCCAACTTTTAGCCTCTCTTTGGGCAAGGTATCATAATATCATCAAATTTCGGGAAGCACGTGGCCAAACCCTCATAACTTCCCTATCATAGCATACCAAATGTTATTAAGTTTAAGGATACTCATTTGATATAAATGATATCCATTATTATTATGTTCTTATCTAGGTTTAAGGGTAATCATAAATGATACCCATATATTTATTACGTATGCCAACTACTTTCAATAGTTATCTCTATCTCATATAAATGAATTATGATTCAAATGTAACTAAGCATTTTATCATTCTTAAGCATTATAATATCTATGTAAAACAACAATTCCATAGACCACAGGTCTTGTATTCTTAAAGTTTCACCTACCTTCATGTAGTGATCCATCCCTTCAAAACCTCCATGATTGATGTATGTAACTGTCATTATTTGTACAATTTTGAATAATCTTCTATCTATATTCCTTATCTAATCTTGTCTTTTGATATAAAGGATCTAGATCTTCCTTGTGTTCCTATCATCCATATAATCTATCTTCCTTAGATAGTATTTATCCTATTGATCAATAGATTTGATGGTTAAAATGATCTTCTAATATTTCAAATCTATATATTTTTTATCTCTAAGTCTTTGTGTGTCCGTCTCTTTGATCTTGATCTTTCATAGATCCTTTGATCAACAATCTATACTTGTTGATAAAGATCAATGGCTTAGATCTTCTATCATTTAGTTCTTCTTTGATCTAAGTTCAGTTATTTGATCATCCCTAAGGAGGATGATCGTGGTTTTCTTCCTTGAATCATATTTGATTAAGGGTTTGGATTATCTAATCTAATGATCTAGATTTGATCTACAATATACATACTAATAAACATGCATACTAAGTACAATACAATGTTATGATTCTTATTGTTCTTGATCATTCAAGATCCTATAGATCCTGTTTGGTAATCTTTATCTTACTTACAATTTTATTAAGATTAGATAATTTACTAACATTTTATGCTTTTATTATTATTATTCAACTAGTTCATGTTTTACTAGTTGAAGATAGCTTATTTCATCCCAAGCCTAGACTGCTCCTCTTATTTCCAATCGACTAAGGCTTACTAGTTGAATGGCTGAACACAAAGTGATTACTTCAATCCTCATGTAAGGAGGCGTTTAGACCTCATAAATGTCAATGGAAGGTAGGGGAAGAGTGAGGCTCTATTAGAAAACCTCCTTAACCACCATGTTCATCATTCACTAGTGTGACCTTAGGTTAACCTTTCATAAGGTTCCTATGAGCATTTTAACCCTAAGTACTCTTTCTATTGATTTTAATTAAGTTCATGAACATTTAAAATGTTATTTATGGAATTTTATAATTCTCCTAGTTTGGGCCAAGGATTTGATAATCCTTATATTGTCCTACTAACTATAGCCCTTACTATCATTAATTCTATATCATTCATTTCATGTGAATGTCCTTCAACTCTTTTTTTCATTTAATTACATTTTCAATGTAACTTACATTACATAAGCATTAAAGCATAAATAAATAAGTAAATCTAAAAATTAAATCTACTAAGCTATAAATACATTTACAATATCATTCAATAATTCAAATGGGAATTTAACATGCATAATTATTCATCATGATCCAATGGTCATATTTGATTTCTATTCATTTTTCATCCCATTTAGGGTTTAGATCTTGATCTTTAATTTTCCTTTAGATCTAATACATTTTGTTAATGTGATTTTATCATTAGATTATTGATGCATCTCATCAAATGATTTGATCCTTCTTGATCAAAGAAGATCTTAAGTCATTTTATCTAATTTAAGGGCATAAATCTTAATTCATCCCTAATTATCATCATCAAGTCCATCAAACCATATGATCTTAACTTTATATCATCATCCAAATACATGCACACAGTCCAATTATCCTTGATCAAAACCATTCATTTTTATGGATTTTACTACTTTTAAGGCTAGATCTCTTAATTAAACGCAAATCAGTTAGTTCTAACCATTGATTCCATGTTTAGAATCGCAAGATCATTAGTGGATTAGAATTATAAAGTTTGATCATTCCAAATTTCATTGATCATTGGAATTAGTAATACTTTTCTTTATTAACCGAATTTTACATGCATCAAAACATAAATTTTTTGAATTCAATAGGTTCTCTTCATCAAGAGGAATCTAACTCAACTTTTCGATCTCAATTTGGAGTCAAATTGAGATCAAAATTTGGATTTTAAGATTTCAGCCAGTTTTAAGGGCTGATATTGATCTTACTATTTTTGTCAATTAATCAATCTAGGTATCTAGAATTTTTACTATGATCATGGTCCTTAGGGTTTTCGGACCTCCTAAATCCATCCATCAGTTTAGATTTCCATTTTAAAGTCATCTTGATCATGATCCATTACTATTGGAACGGATTTTAGTAATTATCACAAGTGAAAACAATAAAAAACATAAATCTAATTTCTCCATTAGATTCTACACAACATTAGAAATTCATGGAAAATTTTTGATTTAAAATCGGAGCTAAAACGAGCTCTTAATTGCAGAAACAAGATTTTAGTTCAATAAATGGACAGCTCAGATCTGATCTGGACGTATCAGGTGCAAGGACAACCAGCGGGCCACCCCTTTTACCTCCTTTTACTAATGATCTGAGTGGGGTGATCGGCTATGGGCGAGACGGTCCAATCTGGACTGTTAGATCACCGTGCCATGGATCACCATCCATCTCTCAACATCAAGGGCTGAGATTTCTTACCCGAAAGTTTTTGGGCCATAGGAACTCATCCAATGGCTCAGAATTTGTATCTGAGCTGAAGAATAAGGAGCTCTTAACCCTCCATGTCGGATCCATCATTTTTGATGGATCAACAGTCAGTGAAGATCTCTAGAGGCCAGAAACTACAGGGGATTGTCAGAATGAAAGTTAAGGAGGGAGAGCACCTACCTATGTTGGTTGGCGAAGGATTATCACCAGAGAAGAGGAAGAAAGCTAGAAAACTTTTGTTGCATTGGAATATATATATATACACACACACATACAGATGTTGATTACTCCGGCAGAGTTGCAGGAAATGGAGGGAGACCATGGGGTTTTATAGATCTCCACATGTTGAAGATCTTAAAGAATTCGAGATCAATGTTTAACGGCTAGATTGGCCAGAATAACCTGGAATAATTGTCGTAGAAGATGATAACACTGGTGAGTTTTCTTCGTTTGGGTTTTTTTGGTGATCTAGACATTGGATCATCATGGCACCAAAGGGCTTTTGTAGATACCCTCAATCCAAACGCATCTGATGGTGGAGATTGAACATTAATAGCTGGAATTGGATGGCTAATAGGATTTAGGGTTCCTGGGTAGAACCTTAGTCTCATCAGGGATGACGCATCCTTGGATACTCCCGATGCAGACATGGCATCATCTTCCCAGGTGCATCTAGGGACACTCTCGTAGAGTTTTTGAACAAGCGAGGAAAGAAGGAGGAAATGGGGGAGGATTTTGGAGCTGAGATTTTAGAGCTTGTAGGGGACCTTGTGAGCAACATTAACAAAAATTTTGGGAAAATTTTGGGCTATTTATATGAATTTTTTAATTTTCCATGATTATATGTAATTATCATGTTTTAATTCTTTTTATTATTAAATTGGCATTGGATTCACACAACCACCTCCTTCTCCACTAGCAGCTAGTAGTGGTTTGACTCATGATTACATGTTTTCTGGCTATTGGATCTATTTGTGGGCCCCACAAAGTGTGTGAAAGGACCATTTTGCCCTTTTATGGAGAAAAATCTATTTTATTCTTTCGAACTCGGAATTGAGCATACTTAGTGGTGTTGGAATCATATTTCTGAGTACATTCTAAATTTTAATGTCTTAGGTCTTGGTTGTTAGTAAAAATACTATTTTACCCTTTTATTCATAAAAGTGGAGAAAAATAAGGATTTTTCATCTAGTCTTTGAATTTGATGTACTTGCAATCATTCTAATTGGTTTTTCGGGTACGTTACAAATATCCAAGTTTTAAGTCCCAATTTTATTTTTATAAAAAAGGAATTTTCCTAGAACTCAAAGTTCCAGTTCCACTTTTAAAATTTTAACTTTTAATTTTTTAAATAATTCAATTATATTCATAAAAATTGGGGTTATTACAGAGTGAGACCTTGTGGCTTTTTTAGATCTCTATGTGTTGAAGAGATCCAATAGTCCATGATCATTTTTCACCCGCTAGATTAGCTAAATTAAACTATAAAATCTATCGGAGATGGTACCAGGCCAATGTTCCTTTTTCGTTTTGGATATTTCGATGATCCAGCCGTTGAATCATCATGGAATCAAAGGGCTTCTGTAGATCACCTTAGCTCAAACTAATCTAATGGTGGATATTTGATTATAACGAGTGAAAATCCATGGATAATTGGATTAGGGTTTCCCAGGCAGAAATCCTAGTTTGTTTGGGATGACGCATCCCTGGACGCTCCCGTAGACACACATGAGTTGTCTGCCGTGGGTGCGTTTGGGGACACACCCCCTAAGAAAGTGGAGAAAGAGAGGAAAGAAG
This sequence comes from Warburgia ugandensis, assembly GCA_035236585.1. NCBI lineage: Eukaryota > Viridiplantae > Streptophyta > Magnoliopsida > Canellales > Canellaceae > Warburgia > Warburgia ugandensis. The sequence continues at coordinate 48,101,630 of CP141133.1, read as the reverse complement.
AGAGAAACATGGAAGATGGAGGGGGAGTTTTGAGCTGGGATTTCAGGGCATTGTAGGGGACCTCGTAAGTGACAATGGGAAATTTTTTATGGGGTATTTATAGGTGTTTTTGAATTTTTTTATGATTACATGTAATTATCATGTTTCAATTCTTTTGATTATTAAATTGGCATTGGTTTCCCACTACCACCTCCTTCTCCACTAGTAGCTGGTAGTGGTATGACTCATGATGGTGGTCTTTCAGACCATTGGCCCACCTTGTCGACCCCACATAGTTATGAAAAGATCGATTTTCCCTTATAATTCCAAAAATGGAGAAAAATAGGGTTATTCCTATGAACTCAGAATTGAGCATACTTAGTATTGTTTCAATTAGTTTTTTGAGTACATTCCAAATTTTGATGTCTTAGGTCTCGGATATGAGTAAAATTACCATTTTACCCTTTTATTCATAAAAGTGGATAAAAATAAGGAATTTTCATCTGGACTCTGAATTTGATGTACTTACAGTCATTCTAATTGGTTTTTCGAGTACATTACAAATATCCAAGTTCTATGTCTTGATTTTATTTTTATAAAAAAGAATTTTCTTGGAACTCAAAGTTCTAGTTCCACTTTTAATTTTTAATAATTCAATTATATTCATAAAAATTGGGGTTATTAGAGTTTGCATGATACATAGAGGTAACTTTGGAAATTACACACTCTTCATGAATGAAAACTTGATTCAAATTAAATATAAAATGCATTCTAATGCTCTCAAGCTAAACTAAGATGACGTATAAGTGAAACACAAAAGAGAATTCAAGAGAAAGGATGGCTGGTATGATGGATTAACCTAAGGAAAAAGATGCCTAGAACTATGCCTATGCCTTTGGAAAAAAATGTGGAATTTAAAGATGGAAATCAATGATTCAAGAATCCAAAGGAAGAACATTCCAAAAGAAATCCAAAGTCCAAAGCTCCAAGAATCACCAAGCTAGAGTGCAGTCTTTGAAGGATTTTCACAAGACCCTTACATGGAAAAAAAATATGGAGCTCAAGGCATTTTATAGATGGATGGTTTCCAATTGAATGAAGACTTAATCTAAGAAGGGAAAGTGGACCTAGACCTATGGTCTCAATGAAGGAAAGTTAGGTGGAGGAATGACGTAAGTGATGTAATGGTGGTGCAAAGTGATTGCCATGTAATTAGAAAGGGGAAAGCATCACCTTCTTAGGAAGGTGGCTTGAAGCTCCTTATCTTCTAATTGCGTGGTGTTTTGGTTGTTGGAAAGTGAGAAAAATAGAAAGGAAAATGGTAGGAAAGAGTGGAAAAGATCTAGGGTTTTGAAGAGTTTTAGGTAAGACTTAGATATAGGAGTTCTCTAATTAGGAAACCACTTAAATTGCCAACTAAGAAAGGGGAAGGTGTCCTCTTCTTGGGAAAGTGGCTCTCTCCTTAAGTAAAAAATGTGGAACCCTAGATTAGGTGGGCGGAAATGATGAGAACATAGAAATGGAAAGTGGATTTTCTCTCGTGATTGGTCCACTTATGTATGACCATCTTATCTTTTACAAATATCACTCAAAACCTTCTAAGTATCCTTAAAAATCACAACTTTAACATAGAATTACTTGAATTGGTACTCCAATTGTGTGACTCCATGTGGCATGGCTCCCATGTGGCTTCATGGCTCACTTTGATGGCTTGAATGGCTAAGTCCTTTGGCTTCAATGCTTAAGTTGCTTGACTTCCTTAAAAATGTATGGCTTTTTGCATGAACCATTTTAATCACATTTGATGCTTCCCATTGTCTTCTATTTCTTGCCCCAAGATGATCTTGAACCTTGATCACACTTTGAACCGATGCCATTTAGGCTTTGGTTTTATCTTTTGATCTTGATCTTCAATTCTCATCTCAATCAATCCTGGCCTTTGGGTTACCTTATAAACACCTACAAGAGATGAAAAATCCTAATTAAATTCTAAAAAATTATGAAAATTTACATACTTACTCTAGATTAGCTTATAAGCATGCAAAATAGAAATCTTTTGAATTATTAGGTAAAAAATGCATGTGTTACAAATTTTCTAAAAATCGTGGAAATAACACGATATTTGATAATACATGGAATACTTATTGGGTAGCTTTTATACAAATTTGAACACTTATTAGGGGTCATGGAGAATGGTGAAGGAAGTAGTAGAAAGGGAAAACAACAATGAACAATGACTAGGAATGAGGGATAGATAAGGAATTAGGGAGAGAAATTAGTAAAGACAAGTGGTGATTGGAAGGGCAGATGGAGAACTACTGGAAGTAGGGAAAAGGAAGATAGAGGTTGGGAATGAACAAAGAGTAATAGAACTAGGAAAAAGTGGAGTCTAGGAACATAGTTCTCCTCCTTCAGTCTCCTCTTGCTCTTTGAGCATCAATGGTGGAGCTCTTCTAGCTCCCCCTTCTCCTCTATTGTGTTATGGTATATTACGGGTAAGGTCCTTCCCTTCCCCTCTTATATAGCCCCACAATCACCCATTGTCACATTTCTTTCTTGATTTTTTTATTTCCTTTCCAACTTTAGTTTCCTCTTTTAGCAATATTATTAAAGAATGACTCTTACTAAAAGTTTGTTTGAGATTCAAAAACAATTCTGCAAGGCTTTCCACTTTTAATAAAACTTCATCTTAGCTTCTTTATTCCTTTCATCCATGATAATAATCTAGTCCCATCGAGTCATCCATTTCCAATCTAATTGATCTACAATATATAAAAGTTACTTAAAATCATCTTGATCATGATTTATTTATCTAGTCGACTCCAATGATCATCTAGCCATTAAATTTTCCCGATCAATAGTTAGAAGATCAATTAGGGTTAAAATGCACATTTAATCTAAAAATTCAAAATTGATGGATTAGATGATCTATCGTGATGTTGAATTAAAGGTTTTTTCACTAAAATTGAACACTCAACCCCTTCCTCTCAGATCATCAATAGTGCAATAAAACCCAAAAAACCCTAGCCCATCTTTGATCATCTTCTTCTTCTCAGGTGCTCAAACCCACTTCGATTTCGTCTCTAACAAGACATAAACTAGCACAACCCCATTATGTTCTTCTACAATAGTCGCTTATCTGACTAGTTTCATCAAATTTTTTTGGTCAAATGGGTGCCTGCATTGCCGGTAATAGAAATCCCACTAACCCATTTACCTTCGTCCTTTTTTCTTTTCCCCTTTCTCTCTTCCCTCTTCCTTCCATAGTAGCAATTTGGTGTGACATTGATTTGGCCCCCCAAAGTAGTCGCACCCAAAAATCACCTTTCCCCCCGATCTCTTGGGTTCAGCACCAAGTGGTAACAAAGCCAGGATTGTAGGGCATCGGTGGTACCCTTTTCCTCATCCCCTCTTCATCCTCCCCCTTTGCTCTTCTCTATTGTGTGTAGCTAGACTAGCATGACCTCCTGTGTTGGCTGGACACACTAGTCCCATTTCCTCCTCTCTCTCTCTCTCTCTCTCTCTCTCTCCACTAATGTCTCACATGCAGCTAACTCCAAAGCACAATTCTCCTCCCCAATGGCCACCCTATATTGGCGACCTCTTTGTCCTATGCAATGTGTGCTGATCTATATAGATACAACTGTCGATCACAATTGGTCACTAGAGCACTTGATCTTTGACCAATCTGGCCAAACATCATGATAACACAATTGATCTATCTCCAAATGGAAGATTTGAGATCAATTTGCAAATCTTCACTTGATCCAATCATTGATCATCACCAACACCCAAATCTATGACTGATTTGACCATTCATCACAACCTAGCTATTGATTAGTCATTACACACTAGATCTTGACCAACTTGCTAGTTTGATACAATCTAAACTTCGATTAGCCACTTAGAATGTAGATATGCGATTGATTTGAGCTTTCAATTTGATTTTATAGTATATTTAATACCAAATTATTTGATCTATGATTCATTTAGCACCACACGTTGATCTAACCATAGACTAGTGATCAAATGCTTAGATTCATAATTAATTTATCCACCACGATCTGACCATAGATCTATTACCAAATCCCTAAAAAGGTGACAAATGTAGCCTTTCTCTTGATTTAACTATTAATTTACTATCTTATGCCAAATTTGTGAGTCCAAGGACCACATCTCTCTCTGATTAGTGATGGGAATAGCATATCCTTGACACCTAGTACACCAATTAGTGGCAAATACACTAGATTCAAGCCTTCCATTTACTAATCCATGATTGATATACAGATTGGCCGATCAATAAATTGAGCGGAAGGAAGGACACACACACACACACACACACATATACAGATTAAACATGGTTTGATTCTTGCACTTGCTAGTGAGATATATATATATATATATATATATAGACACACACACAAATTAAACATGGTTTGATTCTTGCACTTGCTAGTGAGATATATATATATATACACACAGATTACACATGGTTTGATTCTTGCACTTGCTAGTGAGATATATATATATATAGTTATATATATATATATATATACACATAAATGTGTAAACATGATATTATAACATTTATAATATCTAAATGATGTGGAATGCTAACAACTACATCATAGCAACAAAAAGATTGTAGTGTAGCTCCTAAGGTTTTGAACTATGGGAAGACCTAAGCAACTTGCTAGAAGATATCAAACTTTTAAACTAATGTTTTAAGAATGGTTTGATGATTAGTCAAAGTAAAGAAAAAAGAAGAAGCTTAGAATCTTAAGACTCATACTTGTACTCTAGACCAAAAAATTAGAATCTTAAGGTTTTCATAACTAACACTACTACACATGAGGGTTTTAAAGTCTCCATAAAGAAGTAGCTTATATGACTGTCGACTTCATCAATATTTTACAAGTCGGTTTAAAATAAATGACTTTAAAGATATAGACTAAAGAAGTCTTTTAAGCATAAGCGACTATAAAAAACTGGCGCGAAGGGCGAAGTTTTTGTGGGAAGCACTTTTAAAGTCATTTAGTATTAAACAACTTCAAAGGTTGATATCTTTTAAGGTTGATTAGAGATAAATGACTTTAAAAATCAATAGCTTTTGAAGTCATTTTAAGGTAGCAACTTCAAAAGTATCATGATAAATTTGGCAGGAATATTATATTTAGTGGGAATGGACTTTTAATGTTGTTTATTTCTAAATGACTTTAAAAGTGAGCAACTTTTGAAATCATTTATCCTAAGAGACTATAAAAGTATGACAAGATATTTGGTGGGATGATTAATATTACGCAGGAATGGATGTTTAAATCCTTTTGACACAAAGTGTTTTCAAAAGTCAATAACTTTTGAAGTCGTTTAATTATAAGTGACTTTAAAAGTCCCTCACTTTTGAAGTCCCGTTACTGAAAAAACTTTAAAAGTCTATTCTCATGTGGCTTTTAAAGTCATTTAGTGTTAAGTGACTTCAAAATTTTATTATTCTCAAAGTCATTTAGTTCTAAATGACTTCTAAAGTCCTTGGTCATTTATAAATAGCTGTCAAAGTATCATTTTTTCCTATATCCTCTTCTTCTCACAGTTGGCATGATGGCTTCCTCTTTGGTGCTTATGCTTCTCCCTTTTTCCTTTCTTGCTTTCCATGTTTATATTTTGACTATTTTTTTCATGGAAAAAATTATAAGTAAACCATAACTCTTTTAAATTAGATGAATTCCTTTCTTGTTACTAAATCTCTACGTTTTCATTTTGTAGATCATGTGCATTTTCTTACTACAAATCATGGGGTGAAGGATTCTATTAGATCATCCTCATTTCACCAAAATTGTATAATTTCAGTGAAAATGAAAACTACTTATCTCTCTCCAAGACTCACTATTGAAGAAAGGGAGAACATTATGATTTGTGATTCTCACCAAAAATTAGGGTTTGATGAAGAGTGGTGGTTATGCCATCAAATTTTGGGTGATTTTGATGAAAAAGAGTGGTGTTAGCTAAATACTGGGCCAAATGTTGATGACAAAGAGCAAATTCACTCTTTGATCTTGTATTGATAAGATCTAATAATATGTAACATTTGATATATATATGTAACATTGGATGTAATAAAAAAAAATGGATTTCCTTGTTGATGTGTTTGTTTATATATATGTATTATATGTGATTGTGTTTGTAAAATTAGTTTAATTGTGCATTTATGTAAATTTGGAATGTACAAAGGGTAAATAAATATATATTTCATGTGAAAATTTAAAAATTATTGAAGTTGTTTGTATAAAAAGGACTTTAAAAGTTCATAATTTTAAAGTCATTTTTATGAAAACGACTTCAATTGTACTTGTATTTGAAGAATTATTTCATCGACTTCCTCTATGCCTTTTCACTTTGTGTTTATTATCTGTGCACAAAAACTAAATTAGATTTCTGTTTCCCTACTCTAAACCAAATCCTACCTGTGAGTTGGAATCACATTCACAAATTTGCACTCAATATTGATTTTTGAGTGTTGGTTAACATCTATATGTTTGTGTCATAAGTATTATAAATATTTGAAGAATTTTTACGAGGTTGTCGGTTAGAAAATTTTCTTTTGATAGTTGATTTCATTCGTGAATATGTCTATCATGTTTTTCTTTTTTTCATTGTTAATTGAAAATTTCGTTAAAATGTAGTTATTTCAAATACTTCTAATTCTTATATATATATATATATCCAATGCTTATTTGGTAAAATGCTAACCTAATCTTTTCATGTCTAATAAGCCTTCACACAAATTTACAACAATTTATTATGATAATGGACAAATATTCTTAGATGACTACGACAATACGTCCAAAGAATATGAGGAGGGAACAGAAAATTTCATAGATTTCGCACTAAGAGCAGGTATTGATCATAATCTCATGCATTGTCCTTGCTCAAAATATGAAAACTTAAAAAAAGTAACTATAGGGGTGTTGAGAGAACACTTATGCTTTAATGGAATCAATGAAAGCTACCACTCATGGATTTAGCATAGAGAAGAACTTTTGCATAGACCCTTGACAAGGCCTGAAATATATGATTAAGACAATGTACGAAGTGTTGGAGATAGTATAGCTGTACAGATGTTTTGAGATGCATATGATGACTTCTAAGACGACCCTGAACAATTTCATACTACATTAGAGAAAAATGATAACCCGTTGTACCCTGAGTGTAGAGATTATACCAAGCAGTCTATAGTGGTAGAACTATACAACATGAAATCAAGATTTGGGTTTTAGATCAAGTCTTTATAGTGGGTAAGATGCTACTAAAGGATAATAAATTGGTGAGGTCCATATGTGAGGCAAAGAAAACCATGGCTAAATAGGGTTGAAGTATGAGAAGATACATGCATGTCCCAATGATTACATCTTGTATAGGAAGGAGTATAAGCATTAAACTACATGCCCAACTTTTGGACAACTAAGATGGAAGTTTAAGAAGAATTCAACTGAGATAGTTACAAGTGCTCCTACAAAGGTTCTATAGTACTTCCCCCAATTCTAAGGTTCAAAAGAATGTTCCGTATAACAAAAACAATGGAGAAATTAGTGAGGCATGTTAATGATAAAGTAACTTATATCTTTTCACGCCATCCAGCAGATAGCCTAGCATGAAAACTCATAGACCTCATGTGGCCTAATTTTGGTGAAGAACATAGAAACCTATGATTAGCATTATCTGTAGATGGGATTAATCCTCATGGTTCTATGAGTAGCGAGTATTGTTGGCTTGTTATATTAGTTTGTTATAATCTTCCACCATCTATATGTATTAAGATGAAGTTCACGATGCTAACTAATGGCTCCAAAGTTGCTAAGGAATTACATTGATGTGTATTTATCTCCTAGCTCAATGATCTTAAGACATTGTGGGACATAGGCGTTGAAGCATAACATTCATACAGGAAAGAATCATTCACCCTAAAGGTTATATTGTTGTGGATAATAAGTGACTTCCTTGCATACAATAATTTGTCTAAATGCATTGTGAACGGATACAATGCTTATGCTATATGTAGTGGTCAAACATATGCTGTATGACTTAAACATGGTAGGAAAATGGCATTCCATGGGCACAGAAGATGGTTGTGCAAAGAGCATCCATATCATTTTAAGAAGGGAGAATTTAACGGGAGTGTAGAGACAAGGACACCTCCAAAGATGTTGACAGGATGTCAGGTATTAGAGCAGGTTGAAAACATTAATGTCTTGTGGGGAAAGAACAAATCAAGTAAACGTGCATGTGAAAGTAATTGTAGAAGTTGTTGGAAGAAGAAATCAATATTCTTTCATCTAGCAAACTAGAAATCACTGCATATATGCCATGTGCTTGATGTCATGCACATTGAGAAGAATGTGTGTGAAAGCTTGACCGGTACCTTACTTAATATCCCAAGAAAAACAAAGGATGGACTTGCAGCTCGAATGGATCTTATGAACATGGGTTTAAAGAGGAGGTTGCACCCTAAGGATAGGGGTAGTAGAGGAACATACTTGCTAAAGGAAAATTATACTCTTGATAGAGAGGAGAGGAGAATAATATGTAAAACCTTGTTAGGTGTCAAAGCCCAGACGGCTACTGTTCAAACTTTAAAAACACTGTTTCCACGGAAGAGCTAAAATTGTTGGGGATGAAGTCCCACGATTGTCATGTATTGATGCAACAACTACTACTAGTAGTAATACGTTTGATGTTACCAAACAAAGTTAGGGGAGCTATTACAAAATTCTACTACTTCCTTAATGCTTTGTGCAAGAAGGTGGCTGACATTTTAAAATTACAAGAAATTCAAGGCCATCTAGTGACAACTTTATGTGAGCTTGAAACAATCTTCCCACCATCCGTCTTTGACATCATGGTACACTTAACAGTTCGCCTCATTGATGAGGTCAGACTCTGTGGGCTAGTTTACTTGCAATGAATGTATCCATTTGAGAGGTGCATTAATTTTTTAAAGAGTATGTGTGACGACCGGGTTTTTATATGATGCAATTTTGATAAAAAGGCGAGATCTCTTGTTTTATAAGTATGAAATGCATGAAAATCTTTTTCGTTTGGAAAACAATCTTTCATAAAAACCCCGAGTGTCAAAACACATTCTCAAATTATCTAGCCATGGCAAAGTTTTAAATCATCATTATTCCCAAGAAAGTGTTAGTCACAACCCCAGCTATTAGAGAGTAACTACAATTAAGTACATTGAAAGATAAGGTAGGGGTTTACTTACTTGCACTTAGTCTGGGTGTCTTCTATCACAAGCTTTCCTTGCCCTTAAGTATTTACTTTGCGTCTGAAAAATGTTGAGGATTGGGTGAGTATATACTATACTCAGTAGGAGCCTATCACTACTAGTTTTATAATGCATGAGCTGTTTTAAAATCATATGCTCTTTCAAAACATGTGCATGTCTGAATACTCAAGTTCAATATCGATATTAAAATCCATTGTCAAACTGAAATACTAACGACTTAAAGGATCACATAATCCAAAATCGAAAGTATCATATACATATATATATATCATAACATTATGATATGCAAAAGATGCTTCATTGAATCCAACTCATGGATATCTAGTATGGTATGGTCGGCCAACCTCATATCATGTCATATGCAATGCAAATAAGTCAACAAAACCATAGGGTCCAACTATGCCCACGACCTCCTCGTCGTGTGGTCCCCGTGTACCTAAGGACACTCGGTCATAGCCTCCACGGGGCCTATGACACGTTGACCCAGTGCCGTGACACCGTGGTAGCCCCCTGTACCACATGCAGTCGACGTAGGATGTTGCCCTTTTTGGCCGTGGTACCCATCCACCTAATAGTGGTAGAGGCTGGAGGCCAACCCAAACCTCTCGGCATAGCACCCACGAGCTTATCAGCCCAAATCATAATCAGATAAAAAAAGTGAAAACCTCTATTTTTTCAAAACCTGTCCTCTTCTGGTCCCTCACAACTGCCTGGCCATCGGCCCTCCAACGTCTTTTGGTAACCCTCAAGGACATGCAATTTTTGCAAGAACTTAATGCTCACAAATCATGCAATGTATGCAATAGTTTGCAAAATATATCTATGCATAATGTATATGCAATTATTTACAAAACATGTCTATGCATAATGCATTTATCACATGCATGCTGAATTAAGTCATGTTAAACAAGTCATATACTTAAAACATGTATTCTCAAAACAATAATAATTCTTTTAAAAGAATCTAGAAGCAATAGAGCACTACCTGGCTAGGTCGTGCTAACCCCTTTGTCCTCGTACGCTCTTGAACATGGTTTGGGAAATCAAGGTTAGTTTGGCCTATCTTTTATGGGTTTTAGAGTGGTTGGTCTTATTACTTAGGCATTAAGGGTCCATCCCTACACCGATGGGTGTCCTAAGGTCCTAATTGGGCCTTGGTCATCAGTTTTCCAAAGGTCAAGCGGCCACGCGCCACCATCCTATTCTAAGGGTCATGGCCACCTTTGATTGGGCCTTGATCAAGGATTTATTGTTTGGGTGTGTCCGTGTTATCGACACGGACACAACATCTTTTGCGGCACCTCAATCGGAGCTCTAGATCTCATGTTATAAGCTTTTTAGTGTCATATGTACCTAAGGACCTTAAGAGTGAAAAGGTGGAATGCTAGCGCGCTGCGCGTTAGTGGCATGCACCCCAGATGCCTTAAGAAATGAAAAGTCCCGGATCGCTAGCGCGCTATGTGTCTGCGGCATGCGCCTCAGCGAGTGCGTCTGCAGACGCGTCGGGTTTCCCACTCGTCTTTCCCTTTTGCAGGCGCGTCCGTTTGGTTCTATCGAACGCGGTTGACGCGTTTAGTCCAGGTGGGACGTTCTGCTCATTTGGGGGACCGAGGCGTCCTCAGGACACCCTGGTTCGACCCTGTCGAACCAGTGCTGCCCAGGGAACGTCTCTAGGTCCTTGGTGACTCTCCAGGGCTCTCTATTTTGCATGATTTTTCATGCAAAAACTTAGGGAAATTGAGCCTAGGACTACTGTGAAGACGGGTTTTGAGGGATCTTGGGCATACCTGGCTCATTGCTGGGTTTTTCTTCTTGTTTTTGCTCTAGGTTGCATCTCCAAAATAGGTTTTCTTCAAGCTTTTGGTTTTCCATTAGAGGCACCCAAGAGCTCTATTTATAGAGCTATAAGAGGGTTCTGGAGGGGGCTCTCACTGCCCTTGAATGGCGGTGGAGAAACCTCCAGAATGGCGATGATTTCTCCTCCAATCACCACCGTTCTAGAACCCTCTAGGAGGTTGAAGATGAAGGGTGCCCGTATCAAAATGGGCCCCTGTGTTTTGCAGGCTAAATCCGTTTTTAGTAAAAATTACATTTTTGCCCCTGAACTTCAAAGGGCCATAACTTGCTCATTTTAACTTCGTTTTGGGTAATTTTGCTCTTGTTGGATTCCTTTTTCCAAGATGCCCCTAATGGTACCATTTTTAGGATAAATTTCTGGGTTTAGTCAAGGTGAATAGTGAAATGACCAAAATACCCTTATCTTCAAAAACTTAACTTTTCTTTGCTAACTTGGGATTTTGATATTACAAAATTGGAGTCATTACAATATGTATGTAAGCACAACTGGCCAGAGGGGTGTATAGCCGAATGTTATATTGCAGAGGAAGCTTTCAAGTTTTGCAAAGAGTACTTAGCAATAGTGGATGCCATTGGAATCCCAAGAAAGAAACAATTAGTTGCATTTCATGATCTAAAGGTTGGTGAACCTCTATCGAGTGGTTGTGTATCGACCATTGACTATAAAGAACGAGACCAGGTGCATCTTTATGTGTTGTAAAATGTTGATGAAGTCCAACCATACATTGAGTAAGTTGATCATGCATGCACTTATGTAAAATTTAATTGTTGATGGTTAATTACATTTTCTTTGATTACCCTATTTATTTATGTGTGTGTGTGTGTGTGTGTACATAGTGAACACAAGGATGTACTCATGGCAAAGAATCTAAGTTATGCAAAGAAACAAAAGTGGCTATAATTTGAGCATTCTCGCACTTTCAATAATTCACTACGTAAGAAGGTAAAATGAAAGAAATCTCACTTAATTTGAAAAGCTACATTATGTATATGTATGTATGTATTAATCTTACCTAAGCCTACTTAATATAAATATACACAAATTCAAGATTAGTGAGAAGTAGCTGGCAAAGACATATCAGAAACCTTGGGTTGGATGGCGATAGGACCATGACTAGAAGTAATAAAATATGTTGGATATGCCATCAATGGTTATTGATTTTACACCAAAGATCGTGATAACTCATGAGTGCAACAGAATAGTGGAGTTAGCTTAGTTGCCAATGCTACATTCTTTTTAAGTTCAAAGGATAACAGGCCAATAGTGGCAGATGATATTTATTACGAGGTTATATGAGAGATTTGGGCCTTGGATTATACTTTTAAAACTATGGTTGTGTTTAAGTGCGATTGGGTGGAACACAACAACATTAAAACTGATGCCTTTGGATTGACATTGGTTTACCTCAATAAGATCAGCTGTCAAAATGATTAATTTATTTTTGCATCTTAAGCAAATCAAGTATTTTATGTACAAGATGAACATGATAAGAGATAGTCAACTATTTTATCATCCTGTCTGGGAGATACTGAAATAAATTACCCTTCTATTACCAAAACAATCCCATCAATTGAAGCAATACTTGGTGAGAATAAGGATTATGCATGACAAATGGTGAGGAAGGTGCTTGGGTTTGAAAATAATATATATTTTGGGGCATGTGGAATATGTATATCAGTCAGTTGCAATATATATACTAATATATATAATTCCTAATTTAAAATTAAAGCTCTTTTGTCTTGAGCTATATGTATTGATAAGTGAGCTATATATGCATATAAAGAATTCATGAATCAATGTTGATTATCATAAAAAATCCATTTCTATTGTGAAGTACTAACATAAAAGGTGTTTATATTTTTCTTAAAATTTATAAAAAATTTATAAAGTCATTTACCATAAATGACTTGAAAAGTGTACACTTTTAAGTCGTTTATTAGTAAGCAACTTTAAAAGTGTGCACTTTTGAAATTGTTTATCATTAAAGTCATTTACAGTAAACAACTTCTTTATGTATATCAAATTTAGCAACAAAAGCGATCAACCTCCTAAATTTATTGTATTAATTATTTAACATATTTGATTTTTAAATAACAATTTACAAATGTTTGAGTTGTGTGAACTTATTGTCAAGAAGACTTTAATTTAAGAACCATGCTCTCACACACACATGCATAACTCATGAAATGGACAGGGAAATTTAAGCTAACACACCCACATTCCCACATCATAATTAATTTATCATCTTATTTTTCTTAATATTTTTTATTAGTAAAATTTTTGTACTTCTTTGGTTATCACATATTTTTAGTTCTTTAGGAGGATTTGAACAATATTTTGTGGCCCAAGTAAACATTGGAAGCTTAGTGTCCATCAAATACATATCATCATCATCATCAGGACCTTATCCCAATTAGGGGTCAGCCATATGAATCTCATTCCTCCATTCCTCTTTATTAAGTACCATGGTTCCATTTAGTCCCAAAGTTTTTAAATCTTTCCTCACCACATCTATCCATGTTCTTTTAGGCCTTTCCCTTGCCTTTTTAGAACCTTCTACTTGCATTGCGTCACTCCTTCTAACCGGTGCCATTTTCAGTCTCCTTTGGACATTACCAAACCATCTAAGTTGGTGCTACCCTAAATTTCCTCTAATATTTTCATTCCTAATTCTATCCTTTCTTGTCTTACCACTCATTCATCTCAACATCCTCATTTCTACAATGCTCATCCTATGAGCATGATGTACCTTAATTGCCCAACACTCTAATCCATAGAGCATGACCGGCCTTATGGCTATCCTATAGAATGTTCCTTTTTGTTTGAGCAGCACTTGTTGAACACACAAAACTCCAAATGCACATCTCCATTTATTCCAACCCACTTGGAATCTCTAGTTAACCTCCCTCTCAATCTCTCCACTCTCATGGATCATTGATCCTAAGTACCTAAAGTGGCATTTTATGGGAACTTCTTGGTTATCAATCTTGACTGGTGTTCCACTCCTACTCCTCTCGTTGCTAAAATTGCATTCCATATATTTTGTCTTAGTTCGGCTGACTTTAAATCCTTTAGATTCTAATGATTCTCTCCATAATTCTAGCATTGTGTTTACACCCTCCCTTGTCTCATCAAGTAAGACTATATCATCTATAAATAGCATGCACCAAGGAATCTATTTGTGTAGATGTTTTGTTAACTCATCCATAACTAATGTGAAAAGGTATTGGCTTAATGCTGATCCTTGGTGCAATCCTACAATGATAAGAAAATCACTAATCTCACCACTAGCGGTCTTAACATTTGTTACTGCTCCCTCATACATATCTTTAATTATGTGTATATACCCCTGCGAAACCCCTTTCTTGCCCAACATCTTCCATATTAACTCTCTAGGGACTCGATCATAAGCTTTCTCAAAGTCGATAAAGGCCATGCAAAGGTAATTCCTCCTCTCCCTATATTTCTCTGCCAATTGTCTTAGTAAGAAAATAGCTTCCATGGTAGACTCTTAGGCATGAAACCAAACTAATTCTCCTTTACAGTTGTCTCATGCCGTAGCCTCTTCTCAATCAACCTTTTAAAAAGTTTCATAGTGTGACTTATCAGTTTGATCCTTCAATAATTAGTGCAGCTATATATATCTCCTTTATTCTTATAAATTGGTACAATAGAGCTTTTCCTCCACTCATCAAGCATTTTATTTTATTTTATAATCTTGTTAAATAACTTGGTCAACCAAACTATCCCAATATCTCCCATATGCTTCCAAAACTCTATTGGTATACCATCAGACCCCATGGCCTTTCTTAATTTCATCTTTTTCAAGGCCTCTTTCACTTCAGGTATTCTAATCCTATGTTCTTATCTATAATATTCAATGTTATTTAGATTTATAGTATTTTCAATCCTTATACTCTTAGAGCCATTTTCATTTAACAAATTTTGAAATTATGTTTCCCACCTTTGTTTGATCTCATTATCTTTGACTAATACCCTTTGATCATCACTTCTAATGCATCTAACATGATCTAAGTCCTTACCCATCTGTTCTCTTACTTTTGCAAGTTTAAATACTTCTTTCTCACCTTCTCTTGTTCTTAGTCTATTATAGAACTCATCATATGCCTCCTACTATTCTCTTAGCAACCTTCTTAGCATTCTTATATTGTTCATAGTTTTATTTATTTCTAGTCTTTTGCCATACTTTAAAACACATCCATTTTTCTTTAATAACTTTTTGCACTGTTTCACTCGACCAACATGTTTCCGTTACTAATTTCCTTTTACCTTTAGATACTTCTAAGACATTTGTTGCCACTTTCTTAATGAACTCAGCAATATTAATCCACATGGTGTTTACTTTTGTTTCATAGTTCCAGTTTTCTTCTACCATTAACTTATTTTTGAATGGGGTTATTTTCTCTCCTTTAAAGTTCCACCACTTAGTTTTTAGATACCCATTAAGTTCATTTTTTTCTTCCATCTTTTGATATAGATATCCATAACCATTAACCTATGTTGTGAGGTTAAACTCTCACTAGGTATCACCTTACAATCCTTACACATTGATCATTCAGTATTTTTAAGTGGAAAAAAGTCTATTTAGCTTTTATGAAGTCCAACTTTAAAGGTTATTAAGTGTTCATCCCTCTTCTTAAAGAGTGTATTTGCAATGGCCATGTTATTTGACAAAGAAAAGTTGAGGATAGTTTCCCCCATCTCATTTCGTTCAACTATACCATACCCTCTGTGTATTCTATCATATCATTCTTTTTCTTTTCCTACATGGCCATTTAAGTCTATTCCTATAAATATCCCCTCAGTGTTGGGAATTTCTTGCATTACTCCCTCCATTTCTTCCCAAAATTGTCCCTTGATTATATATTTTAACCCTACTTGTGGTTCGTATGCACTTATAACATTTATGATCTACTCTCCTAAAATAAAATTTATTATTATAATTCTATGGTTGATTCTTTTAATGTCCATAACTTTATCGTTTAATTCTTTATCCACTATTATTCCTATGCCAATTCTATTATTATTCTTTCCTGCATACCATAATTTATACCATCTATTTATCTAACTTTAGCCCCTTTCTACTTAGTTTCTTGAATACAAGCAATGTTGACTCTCCTACATTTCATCATGTCTACTAACTTCAAACT
This sequence comes from Warburgia ugandensis, assembly GCA_035236585.1. NCBI lineage: Eukaryota > Viridiplantae > Streptophyta > Magnoliopsida > Canellales > Canellaceae > Warburgia > Warburgia ugandensis. The sequence goes on along the minus strand of CP141133.1, from coordinate 48,085,333 downwards.
CTTACCTGGGTTCTGATGTAGTGCATTGCTTTTGAGGGGATGCTCTAGCAACCCTTGCCCATTTTTTACTACACTCAGGATCCAATGTAGCATGTCGCTTCTGAGGGAATGCCATATCAACCCTTGCCCATTTTTCATTGCACCCGGGATTCAATGTAGCATGTCTTTTATGGGGAACACCCTAGCCTGAGGGAATGCTAGTTTTTGATTCATGTCATATTTGGGTTGCCATAGTTTTAAGAAGCTGGAGATGATTTTCATTTCTTCCTTACACATGAATATACAAATGCATATTCATTTGCAAGTAGGAAAGAAACAACAAAATCATCTTCAACTTCTCCCTTGTTGGTTGGCACCTTATGCAAGGTTGCCATACTTTTAAGAAGATGGAGATAATTTTCATTTCTTCCTTGCAAACTAATATACAAAGTCATCTTCAACTTCTCCCTTCCCCATTGGCACCTAACACAAGTCCCTCCTCCTTTTTCATCCGGGCTTGGGACCAACATTGGTGAAGTTGTCAATCAAATCCATATATTCATTTAAAATTAATTAAGTGTAGTTTAACCTTAAACCCTAACCTTAACACTAACCTTAACCCTTAACCCTGAACCTTAACCTTGAGCCCCAAACCCTTGAACCCTGAACACTTACCCTGAACCCTTGAATTAATGTTGACTAAAATAAATAATATGTTTCATTGTGTATTAATTGTTAAATATTGTGAAGTATTATCATAAAAAGTGTATATATTTTGAATAAAAAATTTATAAAGTCATTTACTATAAATGACTTGAAATGTTTATGCTTTTAAAGTCATTTATCAGTAAGCAACTTGAAAGGTGTACATTGTTAAAGTTGTTTATCTATAAATGACACCTTTATGTGCCCCTTACTTAAGCCAAACGAAACAGACCACATGGTCTGTTCTGCCAGGCCTGACTAACACAGAGAAAAATTGAGGGAGAAGAAAGAAGAGGAGAAGAGGAAGAAGGAGGGAGAGGAGAAGAGGGAGAAAAATCTAGTGGTCTAAGGAGGTTGGCACTCCAGCGAGGACTGTGGATTGCCCGATCTTGTAGGAACTTGTATCTTTGTACCTTACGGGAGGGGGAGTGCCTGGAAATTGTAGGCGGGGGGGAGGGGGTACCGTGCTAGTTAGTAGATCGAGGGGGAAGGTGGTACCGTGCTGGTGAATGGCCTAGGAATTGGGTATCCGAGGGTGGGTGGGGCAAAACTAGGTTCCCGGGAGGGGTAGTGGGGAACTAGGTTGCTAGGAGTAGTGGGGGAGGGGTGCGGTGAATTGGGTAGGGAGGGTAGGCAGGGAGAATTGGGTTACGGGGAGCAATGGGGGAGGGGTACGATGAACTGGGTGGATGGGGTGGGGGAGATTTGGGTTACGAGGAGCGGTGGGGGAGGGGTGCAATGAACCGGGTAGGAGGGGGTGGGTAGAGGGGAATTGGGTTCTAGGAGGGGGATAGGGGTGTGGCAAACTGGGTCGATGAGGGTGGGCAAGGAGCAACTGGGTTCTAGGGTGTAGTAGGGGAGGGGTGCATCGAATGGGGTATGCGGGGGAATTACATTCTGGGGAGTAGTGGGGGAGGGGTGCAACAAACTAGGTAGGTAGGTGGGGGGCGGTTGGACCGGGTCTTATAGAGTAGTAGGGGAGGGGTGCGGTGAAGTGGGTAGGTGAGGATGGCCATGGGGGAACCGAGTTTTAGGGAGCAGTGGGGGCGGGGTTGAACGAACTAGGTAGGCGAGGCTAGGCCGGGGAGGGGGTGAATTGGGTTCTTAGGAGGGGGTGGTGAACTAGGTACCCAAGGATAGGTTAGGGAAACTAGGTTTTGGGGATAGGGATCCAAGAAGTAAAGTTGGGGGGGGGGAGATCCGAGGGGTGGGGTGGGGGATCAAAGTAGTGGGGAAGGGAGGATCCAAGTAGTGGTAGTGGGAGGGATATCCAAGGAGTGGGGGAGGGGGGATCCGAGTAGTGGGGAAGGGGGGATCTGAGCAGTGGGGGGTTGGGGTACCTCCATTTACTTGTATTTATTGATTGATTTTCATGACCAATTTTTATGGTGTTTCTATAAAATTAAGTGATTCGTATGCAAACCCTAGTGTTGGAGGTATTTGTTTAGAGGAATCAAAGTTAACAAGCAAAATCTTATAGGTGCTTGATTGCTTTTGCTTTTCTTTTGTTTCTTATCAACGCTACTTTAGTTGACATATTTTGCTACATTTTTCAACCCGAATGGGATTTTAGATTAGGTTATCAACCCAAATGTCTCTGATCAAGGACAACAACTCTTGCTTTACTTGATAGAATCATGTTTAAAATGTGTTTTGAATTACTTGAAGTGGACTGCCACATGGGTATAAACTTGTAGTAGTAAAACACTATTAATTTTCATCTTTTGGTGAAGCATTTTTACTATTAACATAGGTATAACTAAATGCTTTCTTGTTGGTACTTAATTTGACTTAAAAAGAAGCAGAATCGATGGAGTAGCTATGAATGATGATTGTGTCCTAGCACTTTGAAATGATGGTGTTTGGTATGGAACAACATGGGTGGATGGGATGCCCCTTGTAAAAAACCAGCATAGAGGTGCCTTATGTTGATGGCCTTTTGGCCTTTGGTTGATTGGCAAATGAATGGGAGTTCTTGGGAAATTTGTAACTAACTAATAACTCTATCAGTTGGTTGAGGTTTTAGGAAAGAAATGATTGGATTAGGTAGATTTCTAATCTCGTTTTGGGTGGACATGGTGGAATGTCCAGGTAAGAATTTCCAGTAGGCAGGTATCCATTTGTGGAACCAATCAGTCCATGCTTGGGTGGCTAGTCGAATGAAATTCCCCATGGTTGAAAGATCTTAAACTTCATTAATATGCCTACTAATAACATCTAGCATAGCATAAGGGAAAATAGTAGCATAAGCTAAGCTTTTCACTACTAGTGAATGGTAACTTTCAAATGGACTAGCTAAGTCAAGTAACATAACATATAATAAAACAAAAATTATTATGATAAAAGGGTAGTAACATGGACCTTAGAACTCCCGAAAGTTTAGTACGAACTTTGGCACACAATCCATGGTGACTTTGCCATGCTTAACAAGCAATTGAGTAATGTGGAAAGTGGTTGAGTGATGGCTAAGTGGTGAACATTAAACAATCATATTCATGCAGAAATCATATGAATACCTACATCCACTAAGAGATGTAAACTCAAAGCAGTGGAGTTAAAGACTAGTGAAAGGTCTATGGGATCTGTAGCCCTTTACAAATATCTATACTAAGTAGGAAAATACTTTACAAATATCTATACTAAGCAGGAAAATACTTTTCATGCATCCTTTATATGTTTTTCTTGAAGTTAGTTTGTCACATACATTAGATATTGTATGTTTATCAAGGACATTAGTTTGGTTTCTTTAAATGAATTATGTATCCTTTTTTATGTCATTGTTCTAATATCATTGAGTGTTTCTTTGTAGTAAGAATGGAACAAGAAGAACATCAAACTAAAGATTACAGCCAGATTGAAGAGCATGAACAAGAGACCAACATGAGCAGTACTTCAAGACAAAAGGGCAGAGGGTGAACAACAATGGAAAAGGTTATCAAGAGAAAGTCAAAGAGAATTAAAGAAACTATCCAATACAATAATAGACGCAAGAGATTGGTGAGAGTACACCTGTTTCTGGTAGTTTCCTCTACTATATAGTAAGAAGCATGGTTCCTATCACATTTGAGGATTGGAGACGTGCCATCCTCAACAAAAGATTCAATATGGGAAATGGTGAATGTATGTAAACATTAAGCACATGTATTATTAACATTATAACTTTCCTTATTTTCAAATATAGTAATTTGATGTGTTCAATTTGCATTCTTCCTTTGACGTGCCTAATGACAAGAAGATGAATGCTTTATAAGGGGAAGGTGAGCAAAGGAGAAAATGGAAGAACTACTTTGTTTGAAATTACATAGCTCCAAATGTCAACTATTCGTCAAGGTTGTATATGGTGCCTTCTATTTACTTTGACATCATTGACCAGGAGGCTTGGAATACATTTGCACAGAACTGCACCTCTACCGAGTTTGAGGTATGCATAGAAATGATGCTTCATTCTTTTAATTACATGTAACATTGAATTATTGCACTTGATCACGCATGTACAAATGTGCAGGCGAAGAGTAGAAGGGGAAGAAAGGTGCATGAAACAAATTTGCATCACCACTTGTCTAGGTTGGGCTACCCTCATTTATAAGAGCACGAAGTAAGCATCTGTGACAATTTGTCCCATTCAATTTAATGCTACTATGGGTATATACATGTTCTCTAAATATAGTGCATTTTCTTGACAACAAAAAAAGATGGGACTAAGGAACCCATTGACTGCTCCATCCTCTGGAAGATAGCACATTCATTGGGCCATACTAGCAATAAGTTCTTGAATGAAACTATTACATAAATTGCTTCTTGCATAGTAACTAGTTCCACCTGTTTATAAATTTTTTACAATTAATTAGATTACATGATCATATCTTTCTAATTAAATTTTGCAGGACATTCTTACCAAAGAAAGCACTATTATAAGAACTTTAAGCAGCACCGCTGCCAATGGCAACATCCTGTATAGGGCTACGGGCAATAAGAAGGACTACTCTAGTTGAGTTAGGGGCATGGGTCACGATGTTGTTCCTTCTAAATTCTTTGGTAAAGGATATACCTAAAGTTCAAGATGATGAGGAGGCCTACAATGAGTTTGTTATGAAAATAAAGTCTGATATATTTAGTCAATTGTGTGAGGGACGTTTGATGATTGTTACTCCATCCCTTGCTCATAATTCTCATAGCTCCCTTGTACCTCCATCACATGTGAGCTGCAATTCCCCAACTGAAGAAGATAATGAAGGACATCTGGCTCTCCTTGAAAAGGAAATTCGTGCCTAGGAGGTATATATATATATATATATATAGACAAAACTAGAAATTCTCATTGTCCCTTTATAATAATTCTCTATCTCAACATCTCTATTGAATATTTGATTTATAGGTGGGTCAATGCTTGTTGGCCTTAAATTCCCGTCAAAATATAGTGGCAGTTGGTTCATGCTATGAGCATGAATTAAACATTTTGCATGGAATTAGTATGCCACCACATAATAAGCGATTGTCCATTACCATGGATTTGAATGCTAATGCTTGCCTACCATTCTCATTAGAAATGGAAAATATTATAATCGCTAGGCAGGCAGTTGCATATCATGTCGCTTGGTTAGAGGCACTTGTCATTCCCATAGAGTCCATGGTGTGTATCTTATCATATTACTTTCCTCATCAATTTTTTTTAGCTAGAGACCTTACTTAATTGTTTAATAATTATATATGATTAATCAGAAAAAACATGTGGCACTAAGATCAACCACCATTCCAGTGTCACCTATTGCAGCTGCACCATTGGAATAGGTACTTCTATATAACTTTGGTTTTTTTTCCATCATAAATTAGGCCCTCTTCATTGATTAATATTATTTAGCTATTTTTTTTACATCTTTTATAGTAGCCATTCCAAAAGCATGTGGAAGTCCCACTTAACATGCCTCCATCCCTAAGTTTAATTTATAGTCTCAAAAGGGCAGCCCTAGTGCACGAAGCTCCCACCAATGCGGGGTCTGGGGAAGGGGCAGACCATAAGGGCCTAAAGTACACAGCCTTACCTTGCATTTTGCAAGAGGCTATTTCCACGCCTTGAACTTGTGACCTCAAGGTCACATGATGACAACTTTTACCGTTGCGCCAAGGCTCCCCTTCTTTTAATTTATAGTCTCATCGATGACAATATGACAATCAATCTTGTACAAATCAAGTAGGAAGTGCTTGCTGAGGACAATTGTTAAAGTTCCACTTATGGTAGAGGACCTATAACGAGTTTGCCTATGAGATCAACTTGAGCACCCTCACATTGTCTCCTGCATAGGTATATGCACAAACTTGCTTATAAATCATTTGGTATTTAAGTACATATTATATTTTAATGGTATATGTAATAATTATTTCTTTTATGTAACTTCTTGAATGATGAAACTATCCTTTTTGAGGGTGAGGATACACTTTACCAATTTCTTGACCTTAGCATCATTTCTAAAGCGGTGGAGCAATGGCCGATAAAGAGGTGTATTCAGGATATTTTACCAAGCTTCTTTTGCTGCTCTCAGGTACAAGGCTTAATGATTCCATACAATAGCGAGTAAGTTTTAATTTTCTTATTTTCTTGCCAAATTATTCTTTACTTAGGGATTGTGAACTTTCATTACAATCCATATGATTGTTTATGTAGGTCTGATTGGATGCTGCTCGTTTTGGATGTGCATAGTGGTCATGCTTTCCTTTTTTATTCTTGTGGATTGCACATCTGTCCTGCCCTCACAGATATTATAAATAAGTGAGATTTTATTTTATGTGTTATGTGTAAATAAGTAATTTTTTATTCATCTATAATGCATTTGAAATTTAAATTTGTAGGGTTTAGATTGAATGGGCTACAATCATCATGACTGTACAACCACAAATCTCACTTAGAAGAATGTCATGGTATATGAAATAATTAATTGCTCTAAGGTATCACAAATTAAACATACATTATTACAAATGATATTTATAAGTTCTTTTTTTTTGTTTTGTCCTTATTACTTAGTTTCCTAAATAGTAGTCTGATTGGGAGTCTTGGTATTATGTCCTGAGATACATGAGGACCCTTGTATTCGATAGTACTCATGTCTCCCATTTAAAAAAGGTAGAACTCTTTCTATTTTGCATAATCTTATATTTTTCTATAGTTTTTATAGTTCTAGCTAAAAAAGTTTTAGCTTAATTAAATATGTTGTATTTCAGGTTGCAGTACTTTGTAAGTGGGCAAATAAGAAGAGTTACTCTAGAGTAAATCTCAATGAAATATGAACTGAATGGGCTGAGTATGTAATGAGTTTCAATTAGATCACTTGGAGTGACTACATGAACCTGAAATACATAACAAAGTATTTTTTTCATTGACTGTGTTCATTTAGATTTTATTATTTTCTTTGAAATATATATATATATATATATATTTGTATTTTAAGCAATGAATGAGTGGAAATTTGGAGTGTGGGAATAAATGAGTATGGATGATGCGAATTTGAAGCTTGAACATGAAGTGAATATGTGGCGGTTGAATTATATAATTTTTATGAGATGAAAAATGAGAGGGTTACTTAAAGTATGAAAGTAAATGTGAATGTGTATGGATTTACAAATCTAGTGAATGTGGATGTTATAGAGAATGCATATGTTGTACTTTCTTATATAAATTATTTTCAAGATAGATGTGGATGGATAGTGATAAGTATGGATGTTTTGTAGCCATTATGAATGTACTAGGTGTTATATTTTAAGAATGATTAGGGGTATTAAGAAAGAAGTGGATGCATGTTGTATTAGATGTTTGGTTTTTCATATTTATAAAGATTGTTTGTATTAGGTGTTTAGAATGTTTGTTATTCAATGTATACATAGGTGGTTGTGTATCAAAAAAGATGTTGATGCATTATGGTGGATGGTGGTTTCAAATGTGTATGGAGATTGAAGTATTAGATGTATATGATATTTAGTTTTTAGTGTTTATAAAGATTCTTTCAAATATTAGGTGCATAGAATGTTTGTTATTCAATGTATACATAGGTGGTAATGTATCAATAAATTAAGATATGGATGCATTATAGTGGTTGTTGGTTTTTCATTTTTGTGAAGATTGAAGTATTATGTATATATGATGTTTGTTATCCAATTATTGTATACAGGTGGTATTGTATCAAGAAGTGGATGGGATGTTTGTGATTCAATTATATACAAGTGTTGGAGCTCAAAAATAAAAAATGGAAAAACAAATGTTTTTAAAGTCATTTCTCACTAAATGGCTTCAAAACTATAGAATTTTTTACATTGTTTAGGAAAAAATGACTTTAAATGAAAATAAATTTTGACGTCATTTAAGAAAAAATGCCTTTAAAAGTCCATCAATACGTGATCTTTTGAAGTCACTTATATAAAAACGACTTTAAAAGTTACCTACTTTTGAAGTTGTTTAGTGTAAGTGACTTTAAAAGATAATAAAAGAGGTTGAACTTTCCAAGTCGGTTATATAAAAACAACTTTGAAAGTCACCAACTTTAGATGTCATTTTTAAGTAAGTGATTTCAAAATTTCATCAAGATGCAGTTCTTTTGATGTTGCTTATGTGAAAATGACTTCTAAGGGCTGCAACTTTAGAAGTCGTTTTTATCCCAGCGACTTAAAAAATTAATCCAAATTTGGTGCTTTTGAAGTTCCTTATACAAATATGACTTCTAAAGTTAGAGCCTTTAGAAGTCATTTTCATATAAACCAACTTTAGAAGTCGTTTTCATATAAGTGACTTCCAAAGCACCAAAATTTGTGGTGCTCTTGAAGTCTCTTTTACGGAGATGACTTCTAAAGTTTTCTAAAGTTGGATCCTTTAGATGTCATTTTCATATAAGCGACTTTAAAATTTATTTAAACAACTTTAAAAGTTGACGACTTTCCAAGTTGGCTATATAGAAGTCGCTTATCACTTTTAACCAACTTTAAAAGCCCCCTATGTAATAGTGTAAGAGATAGAAAAATGATAACTCAAGAATAAAAAAATTAGAGGAAGAATCTTAAGGTTTTCATAAGTAAGAAATAGAATAAGTGTCTTATAAGTAGCCTTGAACTAGAATTACCTTGGCACAATTTTAATACTATATGTTAAATTGGTTTAGCTATTAGTATGTATAATTTTCACATGAAGTGCTTCACATTCATGCTTAGAAAGGATCGCTTAACACCATGGACAGTCATAGTAGATATCTACATGTTATGGCCTATTGTGGTAACATGTTTGTTGTTATTGACAAAGAGTTTTTCATTGATTCTATTATGGTTCACTTAACTATATGCCTTTTTATAATTTATTAAAGATTCATCTTATATCATCATTGGCTTTAGATGGTTTATTGCATGATTGAAAGCATGAGAAAGTTGTATTATCTCCTACAAGAGAACTACTTGTCCTGAGCTATGAACCAAGCATGAATGGTTAGATATTAGCTATTTTTTAAGTGAATGTGGGATGCATGTATTTTGAATAGAAAATGCATAATCTAATGAATGATGAGTGCATAACCTAGCTATATGTGCAGTTTTGAGCTCTTTGGATGACTTTGATTCGATCCATTTGGAGACGTAGTCAATTGCAGCAAGTATGAACTCATATTTGGTGGATGGTGGTGGAGTAGTCTTTTCTATAACATCCAATCCTGAGTAACAAAGGGCCATGAGGAAGACATCATTTTGAGCTCTAAAAGAGGTTGATGGTCATGATATGCATGGATTTGATATTTTTAGCATTCCTTACATAATCCATGTTGTCTTTTTGCATGGTTGAACAATAATACCCCTAACGTGATGTTCTTCGCCATAATGCCTTTTGTTCCATGTGTGGTCCACACAAATCTTCAAGTATCTCATGCAATAATTTATCATCTTCCTTCTCATCTACACACCTCAAATGGATGCCATCTAAACTTCTTTTGTATAGTAATAGTGCTTATGGCATAGTCTAGTGACTTTCATGTGATTGAATTTCTCTATTTTTGACTCCCATGCTCTAGGAAATGTCTATGTAAGATGATTACTCCAGTTGGAATTATATGTCTCTTAAGAAAAGGAAAAAGTCTACTCATAAGAATGTGATTGTTCATGAATCACATCCTAAAATACAGGAGGAATGGGATATTCCTAAATGGTGTGTATATTACTTTCACAAATGTTACACACCTGTTAAACTTTCTTAGAGAAAATTTTTCCCTTTTCCATGGCCATTGATTTAGGTAGGGATGCTATTTTAATATTCATATCGTCTTTTTCATTCATAGCATATATTGCTCCTTTAATGAATGTGATGGTGGAATTAAGCTTGTTTGGTTAACCTACTTTTTTCGAATCAACCCAAGTTACTGCACTCCTTATCAGCCATTCCAAATACTCTTATGCCTCTTCAAGTTGTTTGTTTAAGAAATTACCGTTGCATATCATTTCAACAAATTGCTACATATAAGAATTAAGTCCTTCATAAAAGAAGCTATTGATATGCCAAAGTTCGTATATATGATGTGGACAAGCTAACAACAACTCCTTAAATCTTTCCCAACATGGATAAAAGGTTTGTTTATCCATCTAGGTAAAATTCATTATATTTTGACGGAGAGAATTTGTCTTATGTATAGGAAAAACTTATTCAAGAACTTTCTAGTTATTTCTTGCCATGTTTGTATGGAACCTGTTGGCTATGAATGAAACCACATCTTAGATTTTTCCTTTTAAGAAAAAGAAAATAGTTTAAGTCCTACTATGTCTAATTCACTATTTTGTGTATGTTGGGTCATGCATACTTCTTCAAATTCTTTTAAATGCTGGTAAGGACTTTCACTATCCAACCCATAAAATTTAAGAAGTAATTGAATTACTCCCACCTTTAATTCAATCATACTAGCATTTGGAGGTAAAAGTATACATGAAAGTGTGCTGATATAATCAGGTTGTGAATAGTCTCTTAGTGTTTTCCCACAAGAATTTTGGTTATGCTCCAATTATCCTCATGTGTTCTAAGTTGGTCCCTTCTCCCATTTCCATGTGGTTGAGAATGATTCCTCCATTAATGTATATTATCACTAAATAGAGGTGGAGGATCATTAGCATTAAAGAGAGGATTGCACATCCATGAGGAAAGATCGGCATTATCTAGGATGAAAGGTGGTTCATCATCATTAAAAAGGGGATTGTTTTTCCATGGGGAAATATCTTCTCTATTAATGCTAAGGTGTAAATTACCCTTTCAATCATTGTTTCAATTATTCGTTAAATGCAACTAATTATGTCTTTCTTTCTTTTTCTCTTTGTCTTTTTCTTTGGTTTTATATTTTTATTTTTATATATTTTTTGGGTTGGGAAAACTAACCTAAATGATGCAACCTAACTTCCTAGAATAATGCATAAACAAAGGGCCCATTCAAATAATCCTTGAGGCTAATACGTAATAATATTTTGATTTTCTTGAATTTGTGTTGGGGCAATGCTTTTAGATTAGCCTAATCTAGCACTCCTCCTCTCTTTTAGATTTGACTCCTGCTTACTAGTTAAGTTTTTCTTTAAAGTGGTTAATACAATCCTCATGTCAGGAGGCATTTAGACCTCAATTGACATTAATGAAAGGTGTGTAAAAATTACTTGAATTTTAAGACACCCACTATAATCACAGTGCTCAGAAGCTACTGGATTGACAATAGATCATGTCCTATTAAGAAGGTCCTATGAGCATGTGATGGTCCTATAGGTATCTTCTAATTAATTTGAAAGGTAGGGTTGTGTACTTGTGGTGATTATCCTAGGTGGGCCAAGAGGAGGTGATGAAATCTACTCTTGATTTCGTGGGGTTGGGTGACCTTACTAATTAATTTTCACACTCCATGGTAGTTCAATCAACATATAAATCACCTTAAAGTGATAAACGTGCCATAAGAATGCTATTAAAAACAATAAACTAATGAAAAATCCTAAAATTACAACAATTATCAAATATGCTTTTTATATGCAATTATTTTACGAAACAATGCAAAATTACTCCAAATGCAAACCCTAATCTAGTAAATAAAAGGAGGGACAAAAACTTACAGTGGAGTTTCTGATGAAAATCAAGTGTGGACCATCTTATCCCACACTTGCCTTTTTTTAATACAACCCTTTTAAAATTGGAATTGAAATTGCAAGTTACAATAGTCGTCACTACAAGATTCACTAAAAAAAAGGAAGAAGTCTTATTTGATGTAGCTCCACTTGCCAATTTCCTAAAAATTAACATAGCAATAAGTAGCAAATTAAGAAAATAGAGTAATTATACACTAAAAAAATTGAAAAATACACCTAAAAATGCCTAGAATGCTAAAACAGTAAAATTCTTAAAAAAAATTACTTTTCTAATTTTTATTTTTGAAATTTTTTGGATTTTCGAGAATTTTTAATTAAATTTTATGAAAACTCCATTGTGGGTCCGGTGTAGTGATGCTAAAAACTTATTGAATGTTTTACCACAAGTGCATGGGCTATAGTGTAGCATATGCAGGTACAAGTCGATCCCACAGGGACTTGACTTAAAATGATGGAGTTTAAATAAAATTTAATTGAAAAATTTTAAAAGAAATAACAAAGATTAAATAACAATAAAATAAAAATTCAGATCTATTCAACTGATAAAAATCACAAAATTTTTAGTTCAAAAAGAAAGACAATTGAACTAAATAACAAATAAAATCTACTTCCCTGGCTCAATCTTAGTCAATTTCTACAAATCTGGTCATCTTAGAGTCGATCAACCTTCATCAATAGCTCGTTGATAGTTCTGATTCGGGATCCAATGGTTGGATTGAGCAGATTCCCCAAAATTTTAAAGATCAAGATTAAAGATTGATTTTGGATGGCTTAGATCAATTTTTGAAGTTTATATTGAAGATTATAGATGTTGAGTAAGCTAAGGGATATCCTAAGAATAAACATTGAAAATAGTTGAAAATCTAATGTGTAACGGATGAGAAATTGGAGAGTTCTTGTTTGTTAAGGCTAACCCGTTGATTAGCTTGTTTGTTAAGCCTTAATCAAACTTGATTAAATTAACAGATTCCTAGAATTTATTTGAGAATAAGGCAAATTTATATAAAGTAAAGCATGGATAGACATAAAGACAAAGTAAGGAATAAGACAAAACAAGAACATGAATGTAATTGAAATTAATGTGTAGAGGACATTTTTGGAATTTCGTAGAGAAAAACTTCTCCAACCTGTAAGGAAAAAAATGGAGGGAGCTATTTTTGTGTTGTTTGAAACTCTGAAATGAATGGGGAAAAGCAGTTTTGAAGTAAAACCCAAGTTGGGTTTTGATTGGAATGAAGTACACTTGAAATAGGGGAAAATTAAGGAAAAATGGTGAGAAATTGAAGCCAAAAACTAAAGAACACAATAAGAATAGAGGAGTGAAACAAAGGAAAATGGGACGAAAAAGAGAGAGTTGGGAATGAATGTGAGTTAACAAATGTTGAGGACAACTATAAAGATGACGGTAAGCAGAGAATGATGGATAGATTGGAAGAAAGAAAAAACAAAGAACAGGTGCTGCTGATTGGTTGGTGCAATGCAACTTCGGGTGTGAGGTGCAGACAGCAAAGGAGGATTGAATATATATATATATATATATATATATATAGAGAGAGAGAGAGAGAGAGAGAGAGAGAGAGAGAGAGAGAGAGAGAGAGAGAGAGAGAGAGAGAGAGAGAGAGAGAGAGAGAGAGAGAGAGAGAGAGAGAGAGAGAGAGAGAGAGAGAGAGAGAGAGAGAGAGAGAGAGAGAGAGAGGTGGAGAGGGAAAGAAATAGTGAGAAAGAGGGAGAGAGAAGAGGAGAAAGCAAAGAGATAGGGGGTGGTCTACTTCCTATGGTTCAACCAAGGGGAGAGAGCAGAACTTCTGGTGGCTAACTTCCTCTTCTTTATAAACTTCTTTCACCTTTTAAATTCTACTTGTTTCCTTCTCTCATTTATTTCCTTTTTGAAATTTTTCCTTTTCTCTTTGGATTTCCTTTTATCTAATTAGAACTCCTTTTCTTTTAGGAAACCACCCAATCTTGTTTGTTAATCCTTGATGGGTGATCTGTAGCATTGAATCTCGATCCAAACCATCCAAGTCACGATATGGTTAATCTGCATAACAAAAGACAAGATTAGAGTCATCTAAACCTTACATTATACCTTTGATTAGCTCTGATGATCATCTGACCATTAAATTTTACAAATTAATGGTTAGATGACTAATTGGAACTAAGATTAAAATTTAGCAAAAAATTAAAATTTGATCAATTTGATTATCTAATTGAATGCTAAATTAGGGGTATTTTGACCAAAATTGAACACTTAATAGTTAGGCCTAACAATTAAGAAGACTCATTCATCAAGAAACTCATCTCTTATCAAAATTGTTGCGGATGTCCGTGTTGGAAATGTATGCCCTGCGAAGTTATCATACGAAATATAGTGTATTCTTCCATTGATTATTTCAATAATTAATATACTCTATTTAACCATGGTAGAAAATACTAGATAATAGGGTAGTAAGAATATAAATGAGTCATAAGGTGACAACATACTTAAAGTGTCATGTGATGACCTCTAGAACCTTAAGCAGTATAATAAGAGTTCTATAAAATGATAGTTGAGAACCATAGGGTTGATGAACAAAAGTTTAGTTCTACGTAAACCATAATAGTCCTTAAGTAAGAATGGGAATAGAAAACCTAATTATGGGATACTTGTTGAATGAGATATTTCCATAAGATGGAAATGATCACTTCTCAAATCATCTATGGTAGAGATCTTGGATACACATAGACTATGTAAAATTGTTTGTAAATAGGACATGATCTCACTTGTGTTAGAGTATTATTTAGTATTAAATAGACATAACCATTGTTACCCTTGGGCTTGAGAAATATGTATTCCTTATGTGATATAATATTTTTCATTGATATATTACATGATGAGATCTATTAAAGATTGATTATAAGTACACAAGGACATTTATTAATGTATAAAGGGAATAAAATGGCCAACACGAGACCTACACTCTTATATAGAATAAGATATTTAATGTGGTTCATTTTATAAATGAACTTGAAAAACCTAAGGCCTTGGTAATCTTTGATAAAATGTTTATCAAATTGATTTTATATGTATGTCTATTTAATATGATATATTTTCAAAATTATTTTTGAAAGAGATTTAAAGTTCATTAGAATGTAGCCCATTGTTCTTGGTAGTACAAAGGTGACATGCTTGGGGACAAGTGTGTCCACACACTCCATTTTAGTGTGATAGATAAATATATGGGGATAATACAATTGTAATGATTCATAAGAGTAAAATTGACATTCCACATAATTTATCTTTTCTATAATTTATCTTCTAATGTAGACCACATGTGGTTATTGGTTGCTGGATTTGCTAGATGCCTTATCATCTAGTCCAATATGTAAAAAATACCCTTATGAGATTTGCCAGTGTGTGAGTCCTATTAGGAAAGTTTTCCTAATTAGAAAGATTAATGAAGATACGACTTTAGAAGACTCCTAAGAGGTCACACCATACAACCTTGATGTAATTATAATTAGAATAGAAGTTTTCTTAATTAGGGATTACTTAAGGAGGAGAATTCTCAATCTGTGTGTGTGTGTGCGTGTGTGTGTGTGATATATTAAAGATAGAAGTACATAGAATAGAAGTTTTCTTCATTAAGGATTGCTTAAGGAGGAGATTTCTCAATCTGTGTGTGTGTGTGTGTGTGTGTGTGTGAGAGAGAGAGAGAGAGAGAGAGAGAGAGAGAGAGAGAGAGAGAGAGAGAGAGAGAGAGAGCGAGATATTAAAGATAGAAGTACACGAGAAAGTTAACTAAAAAAGCACCCTTAGTGTATGTTTCCAATTTTTGTGTTTCTTGTTTTCTCTCTTCCTCTCTTCTCGTTCTAAGAGTTAGGACTTGAATCCACTTGCACAAGAAGGTGAAGATCAAGTACTATAAGCCTACTTGGTGTGGACTAGCTTGTGTGCATTTCAAGCAATTTGTGGGTCATAGCTTATGTAGTTGGATAGAATATCCTCTTAGCATAAGAACTATATGTTAAGCATGGTCATGTGGACCTTATATCAAAATAAACCATGACCTAGTGTTAAGTCAATGGGTGGTAAGGACCTCAGTGATCCAAACATGTTGGTTAGCTGTTAGGTGACAAAACCACAATTAGAACTAAAGGGGTTCAAGGCTCATGGTGGTTGGCCATAAGCATCACCAAAAGTAAATAAGGACCTAAGTGGTCCAATTTAGATGAAAGGGTTAAGATAAGGCATGTGCCTATATCTTAAAAGAGAATAGGGAACCCAAGTGATACATGTTCAAAAGCAAGGGCCATAATCAAGCCAATGCTTAGTCCTCTACCAAATAGCTGAAAATTAGTAAGTGAACCATTTTAATTTCTTACCTTGACTAAAAGAAAGAGAAGGGATGAAAGATATTCACAAAGGAAAAATCTCAAATTGAGAGTAGTTCTAATTATTAGACTTGAAGGAAGAAGCCCCTATTTATAGATTTGGAAGAAACATAGTTACTTTGGCCATCCAATGAGGTTTGGACACCGAATAATGAGTATTATAGCTGCCACACTGGTGGGAAAAATGACAAAATTTCCTTTAATTATCTAGCATTGGGAGGCTATGAAGCATCCATTAGCATGGCTTTTGAAGGCAAGTTCTTATAACCATTCTATCACAGGTAAGGATAACTTGATAGTTACCAAATTGATGTAGTTATATAATTGTTTTATCAGTAAGCGATAGCGAATGAGAGGAGGAACGCCAGTATATAGATGAGTGCTGGTGGAATGTTATAGGTGTCTCTAAGGGCTACTGGCTCTCATATCAGCATCCTTAGCATCAAGATGTACTAATGTCTGTTTAATAGCATGCTATACTGGTTCCATGTTGATGCCTACTACACCACTACTTTTTATGTACCAATGCCAGTTGAGTGCATCTTGTTTTTTAATCGTATCTCTAGTGCAAGATCCTACTAATGCCAAAAAAATTGTCTTTTGTATAGGTACCTTTTTTCAAGTCAAATGAGAATGGTAAATGGACATTTCGCATGAGAGCATCCATGGACCACATTTTATGGATCCCATTTTTGCTTGATCCTACTTTTGTATGTAATTTCTCCAACTTTAGTAGTCTAATAGGTCTACTTGGGTGTGGATTGGATGGTTTTAGTGTATAAAATTTAGACCATTGTTGGTAACCCTTTCCTTCCCTAGTTTAACTTTTAAATGCTATAATCACCCAATCCACATGCAGCATCCAAATGTGGACCAATCACATGAATGACTAGGATCATGCAAAAGTCTACTAAAAAAAAGAAGTCTATGGACATCCATATGAAGTGTCCATTTATCCATTTATCATTTCTCAACAACATGAAAAGGCCCATAAAATGCATAGTAAGATAATGTTTCTATCTACAATGAGGTGGAAGCAATAAGTGCTTTTTGTTGTTTATTGGAAGCACTTAATGTTATTTGAATTATTTAGATTTTCCATACACAAATTCAACAATCAGATTTTAAATTGACCATCCACAAATTTAACATCTCACCCTTTATCAGCATTGTCATTAAATTATTTATCATGATAAAGCTTGTTAGGCTTGTGTGAATTTTGGTTTAAATGTTTCAGCATTTTATTACTATGATACTATTAAAACGTTAATTAAAATTTAGGTGACTAACAATATATCTTAATAAAAGGACTTGAAAATAGTATATGTATTAATTCATAAATGATGTGAATACAATGAAATGCAATGAATACAATAAAGTAAACTAACTATGAAAACTAAGATATAAAGCAATTAAATGCAAATGAATACAATAAAGTAAACTAACTATGAAAAAAAAGGAAACTCTTTCATTGATGAACTTTAATTACAAATGAATACAAGAAAAAAAGAAAAATAAAGCAAGTATAGAAACTTCCTTAAAGTGGCTTCTATAGGAGTCCTTCATATTATCACTCAACAAGGCTCTTTACATGTCCTCTTCTTTTTTTGGGGCTTAAATTCCACCTTATAGCTTACTTTGATGTGCCACTCAAAAATTCCTATACGTATCTCTTCAACCCAGTATTTACTAAAGCTACAACCTTTCTTTTCTCATCTCCTTAACCCAACTACCATAAATGTAATGAAATCCTCAACCATGCTTTTAGGATTGTGAAGATTCCTTGGATGCCATATAAAGGCACAAGGCTTCTTTTCCTTATCTTTTATTCCCAGATTCCAAAGAAAGAAATCAAAAGAAAGATGGAAGAATGAGATGTGTGGAAGAGATGGGTGAGAGAAGGGGTGTGCATCGGATACTAGGCTAGGATGGAGATGGGTTGGAAGGATGCATATAAGGCAAGGGTGAAAGGCTTGTAAGGGAGAAAATAAGATAGATGGAAGGGTTGTGTGCAATGGCTAAAAGATAGAGATGAAAGAAGGATGGAAGCAAGAGAAGGGTGTGCAAAGGCTAAGGGGATGAAGAATGCATGCACAGTTGAAAGGAGTAGCGAGATGCATATAACACAAAGTTGTGTTAAGCATGGAGAGCATGCAATGATGAAGCAAAGTGGTCATGTAAGGGTGTAGGGCGAGTAGAGAAGGGGTATGATGAAGACAATGGAAGAAAGAAAGGAGGAAAGTAGGGATGGCTGAGCTTTCTTACGTATTCTCTAGTAAATTGACTTTAATCTTATGGGAGCTTTGGCAAAGGTAATCTCTCTCCTTTGTTTCTCCAAAATTTAGCTTTAAAGTTCAAGGAAAAGGTAAGAGATTAGGGTTTTTCTTCTCCTTCACCTCTTAGTTATAGAGTTCAAGGAGTAGAAGCCCTTTGGATGGATGGCTAGGAATGAAGGGATAAGAGAAGAACGATTGATATAAAATAGACGACGGGAAGATGGGAAACATAGGGGGTTGGATGTGAGGAATACACTTAGGAGTTAGTGATTAACATGGAATCCAAGTTAGAGGGGAGATAGGTAGGAAGGTGGGATGGAAGCAACAAAAAGTGATAAGGTTGGTAGGAAAGAAGATTTGGTAGGGAAGGAAAGAAGATTGCTTATGAGGGAGTGAATAGAGGAAGATTAGGAGAGAATCTTAGAAGTTAGGTGGGGTTTGGTTAGATTTAAAAGGTTGGAGGCATCTTTTCCATAGGGGAGAAGTGGAGTGGAAGATGGAAGGGAATAAAGTGAAGAAAATAAGAAAGAAGGGTTAAGGGAGGAAAGGGAATAAGTGGGAATGCAAAGAGGTGGAAAGGAAAGGAAAGTAGGTGGAGGGAATCTAGGGGGTTTCAAAATTAGAAATTACGAGGAGGAGGAGAGCATTGAATCCATGTGTGTGTGTGTGTGTGTTGTTTTACAAACCCTAAGATGCATGTGAACCATAGGATGAGGATGGGTGGTTGAGATATTACTTCTCTTAAGGTTTTGGGTGAACTTTTCAACAAGGGAAAGGTGGCTATCATTTATAGCCTTTCTTTACTTTATTCATGGCCCTTAGATCGTACCTAATCTATCTTGAATGAGTGGGATCCATTTATGATATGTAGATCTTCCATAAGCTTTATTTTCTCTCCATCAATGGATTGCAGTACCCTAGACTAAATGGCCTTGATTCCTTAGACATGTCTTCATATATTTCATGTGGTACCAAGTAGACATTACCACCTTTGCATTGGTAATATGTTCAATCATTAGGTGATCTTCTTCATTTGTTTGAGTAGGAGAGAGAGCAAGCAAAAAGTCTTCATGTGGGTCATAGTCTTCTTTTATTTCATAGAAGCTTTCATTGTATATGAATGGAGCTTCTCCTATAATCTTTCAAAGGGGTTGAATGCATTCATGGAGAGTATGTCACCTTTTTACACTCGTTTGAATAGGAGTTGTGCATGGGGTTTCTAACTTCATTGACTTTAATAGTGATACTTAATGATCATTTTGAACCTCCATGACTTCATTTTTTATAGGGGGCCCATGGTGCAGCTTGGACAGTAAAATTGCTCTTTCAAGGCTAAAATGGTTAATTTTGTGTATTTTTTTATTTGTACCTTAGAGCTAAAAAATAGATAATTAACCATAATTATGATGATTAAGTGAATTTTGGGGCTAAAACCTACTAAATATTAAGTATGTATGTAACATATTTATATATATATATCACTTTATTTATCTCTCTACTATTGACAACAGGAGTGTCTCTAATTCAAAATATCAATCATGGATCAGAGGAGGACAAAGGCGATGAAGAATTGGGCATCCTAAATCATCATAATCAAAAAATTTTAAATCAATAAGAATTTATGTCTTGGATCAATAAGAGATGAATGCCATGGATCCTTTAGAAATGGACATCTTGGATCAAAGCATTTGGACATTTTAGATTAGTCAAAGGAAGAATGTTCTATGCTCCACTCAGCACCTTTCTACTTTGGTTGGTCAAAATGTGTTTATAAAAATTTCCTTGGTTAAGATGAGTTGACTAGTCAAAGATCAAAATAAAAAAACTTCTTGTATGGAAAATTATAGAAATTTAGAAATCATCTCTATGTAAAATACATGTATGGAGATTCTTGAATGGGTTTTGGTAACAACTTAGAAACCATTGTTTGAAAAGTACCTATGTCTTAGAAGCTATTATTTACTTTAAAAAATTATTGTTTTAGGAAGTTTCTTTTAGTCTTGTAAAGTCTTAGAAACTACTTATGGTGGAAGGGCTCTCCCCAATCTATTTAAACCCTCTTATAGCATGAATGAAGGCATTAGGTTGTGGATTTTTTTTACTATTGAAGAAGATTGAGTGTTCTTTGTTTTCTTTGGTCTTCTATATCTCTTGGAGTGATCCTATAGTGGCGAGATGCTTGGACTTGTATCTTTAAGGTGGTGGTTCTCCTATGTCCTTAAAGTAGTGAGCTAGTTCTATATGTTGTATTTGTGGTTCTCTTATAACCTTGTAGTGGGGAGCTATTGAAATCTATCATATTTTATTTTATTCTATCTATTATACCATATCAAATTGGTACCAGAGTACAGTTAATATGGTGTTTTGAGCTCAATATGTGAATGCATCTAACAAATATCTATGTGACTTGAAGATTGATGATCTAGGGAGACAAATTGAATGAATCTAAGAACATGTGGATCAATATGAACAACAAAGCAAGAATGGTGATTGAGGAGATCAAAAGTCAAATGTTGATTCCTCTAGGTCAGATATTCTCACTCTTTTGCTATAAGAAGTCAGGTTTCTAATAGGAGATCATCACCACACAACAATGTCCCTAGAAGGCATCATGACTTTTACTTTTTAGATATCAAGGTGAATATTTCTAAGTTTGAAGGAAGAATTCAACCTAATGGATTCTTGGACTAGCTCCATATTGTTGAATGTGTTTTTTAGTTTAAGGAATTCCCAAAAAATGCTAATGTAAAGTTGGTTAGTGTTAAGCTAAAAAATTATGCTTCTTTGGATTGGGAGAATTTGAAAATAAATATCATGTGAAAACTATCTTTGATTATGTTTTTGAAAACCCAAAATTTAAAGGAAGAAAACATGAGTGTTGAAGAAGATACTACTGAATTTGACACCTTATGTTAAAGTGTGAAGTGGTGGGGCCAGAAAAGTAAGTTATCGCATGTTTTTTGGGTGGTTTGTAGAAAGAGAGTAGATAATACAATAAATTTACAATGTACTGGTCTTTTATTGATGCATGGGAAAACATAAAAAATAGATGCTTTTAAATCTTTTGGAAAGAGAAATTCTTCTAGCCTGGAGAGTGTTTCTTCTTCTAAACAAATCCCTAACACAAGATTTTAGAAGTCCCAATCCAAGAGTGATGATAATAAGTAATCAATCCTTAAAGTTCAAGTTCAAGAGATGTTACAAATGTCAAGGTTATGGGCATATAACATTTGAATGTCCAAACCTCAAGGTGATTGCATTAGTGGAGGAATACTACAAACTTGTCCCTAACACAAGATTTTAGAAGTGCCAATACAAGAGTGATGATAATAAGTAATCAGTCCTTAAAGTTCAAGTTCGAGATATGTTTCAAATGTCAAGGTTATGGGCATATAACATTTGAATGTCCAAACCTCAAGGTGATTGCATTAGTGGAGGAATACTACAAACTTGAAGATGAAGGGGAATCTCAACCTAGCCATGATGAAGAAGAAGATATCATCTATGCTAAACAAGATGATCTCTTGGTGGTGTAAAGAAGCTTCAAAGCTATCCATAAAGATGATGATGATTGGCAATGCGACACGAAATTTTACACAATATACATGTCCAATTGCAAGGTATGTGATTTTATCATTGATTATGGTGCATGTGAGAATGTTCTTGCTACTAAATTGGTGAACAAATTAAAGCTAAAACAAAACCTCATCCTTAGTCTTACAAGCATAAATGGCTAGATAATGGACATAAAATCAAGGTAACTTGAAAATTCCTTGCCTCTTTCTCTATTGGCAAAAGGTATAAAGATGAAGTTTTATATGATGTAATTCCTATAGATACATGTCACCTACTATTGAGACATCCTTAACAATATGATAGGAGAATCTAACATGACAGTTTTAGAAACATTCATACTTTTGTTTTCAAAGGTGAAAAAATCATTTTAGCACCATTAAAACTGGAGAGTACTTCTAAAATATCTGAGGTGGTTCACTTGAGTAGCAAACGTAAGATTTACTCATTTATTGAAGTTTTAAATGCTGCATGTTCTATTGATTTGATAGATGATGACTTTAAAAAAAAAAGAACATACAACCATTGATTGTATAACCTTAGCTTTTCGAGTTTGAAGATGTTTTTTCTAGAAGAGATTCCCAATAGTTTACATCTGATGAGAGCTATGTAGCACTACACTAAATTCATTCCTAAGTCTATCCTTCCTAAAAAAGCTACATATCGAATGAGTACTAAAGAGCATGAAGATCTGCAAAGGCAAGTCTATGATTTGTGGTTTGAAAAAGCAAGAGCTCCTTCATTGTACCTGCCATTCTTGTACCAAAGAAGGATGGAACATGGAGCATGTGTATTGATAGTAGATCGGAGAACAAGATTACTATCAATTGTCATTTTCCAAATCCTTGCCTTGATGATCTAATAGATCACTAAGGAGCTGTTACCTTTTCAAAGATTAATCTTCTTAACACGTACGATCAAATTTAATGAGACTAAGTGATGAATGGAAGATGGCCCTATGAGTAGTTAGCTATGCCTTTTGGCTTATCAAATGCTCTTAGCACTTTCATACTTTTGATGACTAAAAGGCCAGCCCCGGTGCACGAAGCTCCCACCTATGCAGGGTCTGGGGTAGGGGTGGGCCACAATGGCCTAAAGTAGGCAGCCTTACCTTGCATTTTTGCAAGAGGCTAATTCCATGCCTTGAACTCGTGACCTCAAGGTCACATGATGACAACTTTTACCGTTGCGCCAAGGCTCCCCTTCATGCTTTTGATGACTCATGTTTTAAAACCTTTCAGTGGAAATTTTGTTGTTGTTTATTTTGATGATATTCTTGTGTATTTCAAATATTAGGAGGAACACTTAAATCATTTTTAGCAAGTATAAATACTTTTTGAGAACAAAAAATTGTTGATAAATTTGAAGAAGTGCAAATTCTTCACCGATAACCTTATCTTTTTGCACTATGTTGCCTCAATTGAGGGCATGAAAATGATACCTTGTAAAGTGGAGGCTATTCTTAGTGGTCAATTTCTCAATCTCTTCATGAAATCAGAAGCTTTGATGGCCTTGCTTCTTCCTATCGGATATTGATCAAAATTTTGAACACTATCATTTCTCCTATTATAAAATGTTTGAAGGATGAAAACTTTAAGTAGATGAAGGAAGCACAAAGTAGCTTTGAACTCATCAAACAAAAGATAACTAATGTTCATATTCTCTTTTTACCTAATTTCAATTGTATCTTTGAAGTCGGATGTGATGTTTCCAATGTGGGAATCAATGCAATCCTTAGCAAAGATGGAAAATCAATTACTTTCTTTAGTGATTCTTGCAAAATTACTCCTCTTATAGCAAAGAGTACCATGCTATTGTGAGGGCATTAGAACATTGGAGCCAATATTTTCTTCCACAACCATTTTTCTTTTCTCATATCGTGAAGATTTAAGGTTTCTTTAGAGTAAATCAAAGTTAAGAAGAAGACATGTCACCTAAGTTGAATTTATCCAATCTTTTAGCTTTACGATCAAACATGAATCAGGAACTCAGAATGTACTTGTTTATGCCTTGAGTAGGTGTAATACCTTGATTTTTAGTTCAATAAGCATATCATTTTTCTTACTTATATAAGTGAATTTGAGATGCTTAACTAGTAATTTTAAGTGTATTAGAGACTATGTTTTAGAGTTCAAACCATCATTTACATGTTTTTTATTTTCTTCTTTTAGGAAAAGCCGAGAAAGAATGGATTATTAGATTTGATGATATTTGAGTGATCTCAACAATAAATAGATTGAATGAATTAGGAGAGTGTTAGGACATCTAAGATATGGATGACTAGGATGAGTTGTCCAAGAAGTATGAGAGAGAGAGAGAGAGAGAGAGAGAGAGAGAGAGAGAGAGAGAGAGAGAGAGAGAGAGAGAGAGAGAGAGAGAGAGAGAGAGAGAGAGAGAGAGAGAGATAATACTCACACGATGAGAAACAATAGGTTAGAGAAGCATGGCCTACACTCTAAATAGCAAGGAGGTGCCATGTTTTAAGGATGCGGGAGATTAGACTTAGATGGTTTGGAGATGTCCAATGAAGGCCAAAAATAGCACAGGTTAGAAGGAGGTGGCGATGCAAGTAGAAGGTTCTAAAAGGGCAAGGGGAAGGACCAAAATAAAGTGGATAAAGTGATGAGAAAACTTTGGGTCTAAATGAAGACATGGTACTTAATAGAAGGGAATGGAGGAACAAGATTTATGTGGCGAACCCCTAATTGGGATAAGGTCTTGATGATGATGATGATGATGATGATGATGATGATGATGATGATGATGATGATGATGATGATGATGATGATGGTGATGATGTGCCATGTTTTAAGAAACTTAAATGTTCTTTCTAATATGGGTGCCATGAGTGAGCTGCCATGTGTTTTGGAGGGTGGAGAAATTCCCAAAATTTAGAAGCTATGAAAATGTTCAAAACAAGGAGAGTGTATGCGTAATAATGGTTGAGAAGAGGCCCAGGCTATGAAGCCCATTTGGATTAGAAACCATGGGCGAATATGAGACATTTTTCCAAAAATTAAGCTTTAAATATGGTTGCCCAATAACACATGGTAGAAAACATGGGAGATACCTAGTAGATGTAGTAGTACTAATGTAAATAAAGTGCTAATGAAAAAAGTTAACCTTTGACCAGATACCATGAACCTAGACAACTAATAGAGTCTTAAGGAGATGAGGTAACACAATTAAAATAAACTCCTACAACAAGTATGGAACTAATAGAGAAAAACAATGAAAATATGGGATATCCCAGCCTAGAGGTATTTTGTCTACCAGACGTCCTAGGAGAAAGAAGAAGAAAAAGTGGAGAGGAAAGAAGGAAAAGAGAATAGAGGAAGAATGAAAGAGAGAGAAGGAGATGGAGTGAAAACGAGGTAGGGGGTATAGAAGTTTCCTAGGCTAGAATTGTTTTTGTCTAAAATTTTAGCAAAACAATGTTTAGAAAATCATGTTGTTTCAAATTGTTTTCATGCTTAATGTCATTTATGTTGTGACAACCCAAGTTTTTGTAATACATTTTGTAATACAATTTTCAAAGGCAGGGCCCTTAATGGTAAAAAAATTTTCTCAAACAATATAGCAAAAATTCTTTTCTTTATAATTCGTTTGTATCAAAACCCAAGTCTCACCTCAAGGTACATAATACACAAAGACATTTTGTATAAAATAAGATTTTATTCAATATCAGGAATCATCCAGTAGTTCACTCTTACACAAGCCCTATATTATAATTACAAACCATTGCCCAAATTACATAATCCAAATTTCAAACCTCACCTTACATTTAAAACTCTCAATACAATACAATGCTCTCAAATAAAAATACATATCTTCAAGGGACATACCCTGATTGATTATTCTCTTCAAGTCTTCTACTGTCTTGAGCTCCTAATTCTCCTTCTCTGTTTCTGAGATATTGTAAACATTCAAACATTTACAATATTTCAGCAAGCTATGCTTGGTAGGGGATACAAAAATATACTACTTCACTAATATAAGAATACATACCTCGTCATTATTCCATCTTGGTTACCTACTTATGAGTTATCCCAACATAGACTATATATGTTATTTATGTAGTATAGGATAAATTAGTTAAAATAGTGAAAATTGCTAAAAAATTGTTACTTCCCCTCACTATACTTCCACGTAGGAGATCAATATTCAGCCAATTCTTATATAGGGATTTTCTTTCCAGGAACTCAAGTAGTGGCATCTCATCATGCCATGGCATTACACTATGCCTATCATATGTGCATCATAATGCAAAATACTTCAGGACTACTATGCTGCAGTCTAAATCTGTACAGTGCACCCAGATAACTGCATGATAATCTACTGATGCCAATTGTGGAAATAACAAATCCATGTCCGCATGGGGGGGACCATGGCTGTCACAGTGGCGGCCTTCCCATGATTCCCCACTTGACATTTAGCCTCTCTTTGGGCATGGTATCCATCATATAAATTCCAAGAAGTGGGTGGCCATACCCTTATAACTTCCCTAGCATAGCATCCCCAGTCCTAGTACTATGTAAAACAAAATCACAAGCCATCATGCATGTATGTAAAATACATTGTACACATCAGACGATATGTCTATTTAACTAAGGCTGGAATATTTTCTATCACCTATTCTTAAGGTTTCCTTAGACTATACATCTCATTACTTTCACCTCATTTGATTAGATCATTAGATTGGATTAGTTGAATTAGATCATGGGGTTGGTTCACTTAGTTGGATCATGTGGTTGGATCATTATCATGCTAAGGTACCAAATATACTTATATCATGACTGTTTATAATTCTTGACAGAAGATCATGTATGTATACACATGAATCCTTAATACATTTTTGTACATCCACCTACCTCAAAGTGGTATCATGGTCTTGATTCATACATCTCAAGTGGTATTCACTCCACATTGCCTATCATGGTCTTGATTCATACAACTGTCAAACCATACGTATTAAGTTATTCCTCTATACAAGTATTCTTTCTTCATGTATTCCTATAAGGGATGCCCCAATTTTCCTTGAATCATGTTTGATCAAGGGTTTGGGTTCTCTATCTATATTTTTTTGCACATACATACATAATACGACATTAGTATTCTTGTTTTTTATCATTCAAGATCCTCTAGATCTTGTCTGCGCATCCTTATCTTGCTTACATTTTTTTATTAAGATTAGATGATTTACTAATCTTTTATGCTCTTATTATTATTACTCAACCAATTGATGTTTTACTAGTTGAGGATAGCTTATTTCATCCTAAGTCTAGGCAGCTCTTCTTATGTCAAATTGGCTAAGGCTTACTAGCTGAATGGTTGAACACAAAGTGGTTACTTCAATCCTCATGTAAGGAGGTGTTTAGACCTCACAAATGTCAATGGAATGTGGGGGAAGAGTAAGGCTCTATTAGAGAACCCCCTTAACCACCATGTTCATCATCCACTAGGGTGACCTTAACTCAACCTTTCATAAGGTTCCTATGAGCATTTTAACCTTAAGTACTCTTTCTAATTGATTTTAATTAAATCCATGAACATTTTAAATGTCATTTATGGAGTTTTATTATTCTCCTATTTTGGTCCAAGGAATTTATATTCCTTATATTATCCTACTAACTATGGCCCTTACTATCATTAACTCCATGCAATTATTCTTCAACTCTATTTTCATTTAATTACATTTTCAATGTAATTTTCATAACATAAGCATTAAAGCATAAATAAATAAATAAATAAGTCTAACAATTTAAATATACTAAGAAATAAAAAGATAATTATACTAACATTCAATAATTGAAATGAAAATTTAACATGCCATAACTATTCATCATGATCCAATGGTCATAGTTGATTCATTTTCCAACTCTTTTAGGGCTTAGATATTGATATTTCATTTTTCTTTAGATCAAATACATTTTATTAATGTGATTTCATCATTAGATCATTGATGCATCTCATCGAATGATCTGATCCTTCTTGATCCAATCGATCAAGAAGATTTTAAGTCATTTTATCCAATTTAAGGACATAGATCTAAATCTATCCCAAATCATTATCATCAAGTCCAGGAATCCATATGATATTAACTTTATACCATCATCCAACTACATCCACACTATCCAATCATCCTTGATCAACTTGATCAAGGAGATTTCCATTCATTTTTATGGATTTTACTACTTTTAAGGCTAGATCTCTTAAGATTTGCTGATTCAATTACATCTAACCCATTTATTTAAGTTATTATATTATTAAATCATCATCCAAAATGGTTTGAATAATCTAATCATCGCAGATCTTGTAGATCAAGGATGTTAATACTCTTATCTACTTAATTACAAAACTTTTCATGAATTTAATTTATAATTTTGTTTGGTTTATTAGGTTCTCCTTAGTAATAGGAATCCAACCCAACTTACCAATCTCAATTTGGAGTTAAATTGAGATCAGAGTTTGGATTCTAATATTTCAGCCTATTTTAAGGGATGAGATTAGATCTTACTATTTTGGTTTATTTAATTGATCTAGAAATCCAGAAATTTTACTATGATTATGATCCTTAGGGTTTTGGGATCCTCTGAACCCATCCATCGGTTTAGACTTTCATTTTAAAGTCATCTAGATCATGATCCAATACCATTGCTGGGGATTTTACTAACTATCACATGTAAATACAATTGGAACACATATCTAATGAGTTCAGTAACTTCTACAAGAGACAAGGAACCTATAGAAACTTTCAGATCTAAAATCAGAGTTGAATTGAGCTCTTAATTGTAAAAATAAGATTCTAGTTCAAAATTTGGATGGCCCAGATCAAATCTAGGCTTATGGGTGTGGGGGCGACCAGTGGCCCGCACCCGTTACTACCTATTATAGGTGGTTGATGGAGGTGACTGGCTATAGGTGAGACGGTCTAAATCTAGATCGTCGGATCACCCATGGCCGAATCTCCTCCATCCTTGACTATCAATGGCCTAGATTTCATCTCCTGGGGTTTTTGGGCCCCAGGAATCCATCCAATGGCTCAGAGATTTCATCTAAGCCATCCAAGATGGTGGATCTCAGCCCTATTGGTGGATTCATCTTCTCCAACAGATCAACGGCCAGGGAGATCCCTTGGACGTCTGGAAACCCAAACTAAATACTGGAATTGAAAGGGGGAAGAAAATTGCACCTATTTGTGCCGGTCCTATGATGAGAGGATCACCAAAGAAGAAGAAATTATGCTGGAGAAGATATAAGAAGCCCTCGACACTGAAAAATATACAGAGTTAGATTTCTCCCTTGCCTTTGCCGGAGATGGACTGAAACCTTGGGGCTTTTGTTGATCACCCCTCCCTAAAGAGTTGCAATGGTTCCAAATCAAGGTTTACCTATCAGATTGGCTGGAATAAGTAGGATCGACTGTCGGAGACAATACCCAGTACTATTCTTATCTTCGTTTTGATTTTGCCAGCGATCTAGGAGGTGGATCATACAAATTTCTTAAGGCTTTTGTATATCTCTTTAGTCCAAACAGATCCAACAGTTAAGATTGAAAGTTAAGGACTGAAAATGGATGGATAATTCAAATAGGGTTTTCTATGCAGAAACCCTGTTTCATCATGGACGACGCGTCCCTGGGCGCGCCCTTATAACAGACATGAATTGTCTGTCAGGTGCGGCTGTGGACACTCTCCTAGGGAAATTTTGGGAAAGATTGGGGAGGATTTTGGATCTGTGATTTTAGGGCATGGTAGAGGACCTCATGAAGAACATTAAAAACAAAATTTGGGATTTTTATGAGCTATTTATAGGGATTTTTGGAATTTTCCATTATTACATGTAATTATCATGTTCAATTCTTTTCATTTTCAATGTTCATTGGATTCTCACTACCACCTCCTTCTCTACTAGTAGGTGGTAGTGGTCTGACTCATGATTACACATTTTTTGGCCATTAGATTCCTTTGTGGGTCTCTTGTGGGCCCCACGGGTGTGAAAAGACCATTTTGCCCTTTTAATTCAAAAAATGGAGAAAAATGGTGTTTATTCCATGAACTCAAAATTGAGTGTACTTAGTGGTGTTGGATTCGCATTTATGAATACATTCCAAATTTTTATGTCTTAGGTCTTGATTATGAGTAAAATTACCATTTTATCCTTTTGTTTATAAAAATGTAGAAAAATAAGGATTTTTCATCCAAATTCAGAATTTGTCGTGCTTATAGTCATTTTGAAGGGTTCGTTTAGTATGTTTTTAATTATACATGTCTTATCCTTTGATTGTACTTCTATGATAAGTGAATTTTTAATAACCCTAATATTTCAGCCTGATTTTTCTTGAAATTCTCAATTTTATTATTTATTTAATTTCATTACAAAAGTTAGGGGTGTTACATATGTTTCATCCAAGTTTAGTTCATCAGTCACAAATAGATTTACCAAAAAATTTTACGTCCATGACTTGATATTTATTTGTAATTCAAGTTTATAAGACACTCATGTTAATAGTCTAAATGTTATGCATGTTTTAATCTTAGGTTTGTGCCACTATCAAATTGGTTTGTGCGTGTGGAACTAGTCTTTGAACTTTGATTGTTTTAGTTACTATTTCAAGCATGTTTTTCCATGTTATTTATATTATTCTAATCTTGGATGTATTATTAATCTTATTATTAAAAATATGTTTAGAAATCATATTGATACTATGCTTGAAATTCATGCTACTTTCCTCTAATTCCAAACCATTATTATTGTTTCCTGCATTCGTGTTAAAAACACTATTAATGTTGTTGCTTACCGTTATGTAAGAAAATAAAATAATTTTTAATGAAATTTTAATATAAGCTTTTACACTTAATAATTTTCATTCAAATGCAAAATTTTGGCTCAAATCTCATGATTTCTGAAGGAAATAAGGATGTTTTTGGAAGCTTACTATTGGACTATTTGATGCTGAATTCTACAGACAATCTACCATAAAGTTTTGAGTTGCCAGATGACTTCTAAGTACTTGGAATGTGCAAAAACCATTTGAACATGAATTATACTCAACATGGGAAAAATCACGTAAGGCTACTTGATATCTTAGGGTAGCTAAATGATTGTCCAAACATGAAATAGTCGGCCTATCTGTTGAGTAGTGATAGTAGGCAGCCCTATTAAGTTTTAGTACATCTAATGAATCCCTAACATCTAATGCACCATTATTTGTACACTTAGAATACTCAATAGTTTAGTAATTAAATAAGAGGCAAATAGTGATGGACAAATAGCCAATTCATCCAAAAAATTGTTAAACATTCATCATAAATAGGGACAATTTAGAAGTTTGCACTATAAGTGGACTACTGACATTGAAATTCTATGACAATATATATAGATAAAGGTTATATCAATAATTCATTAGATTTTTTGACATGTATGAGCTTTTGACTAGTAGATGATACTAGATAAATACCTCAATGATTGGTACACACACGAACATCAAAACAATCCACAAACTAGTTATAGTAAACATATAATATTAGTAAAAAAGTGCCTATATATTCCTTAATCATTCAAGCCTACCAAACCACATAAACATGTAAGTGATTAAGTCAGTTTAATATCTATTTTCTCACTCCAATCTTACCATCTATGATCATTGTAAGAATGTTTCAAAACCCAATTGTAATATATACTGCATTACATTGTTAGTGAAACAAAAGTCTATTGTCTATTATGCAAGTTACTACTATGATCATGATGTGTGAATGGGAACTTCATGAGTTCTCTATTATCTCAAAGGAATATGATTATGTTCTTATGAATGACGCATCATTGGAATGTTATATTTGGAATTGAGAAATTATGTGGTTTATCTTGCTTCCTTAAAAGTTTTGAGATTTCATGTATATATACATATACTTGATGAATGTGTTTATATTCGAACCCTATATAGGTGAGAACTTGGATAATGCATGACAATATTATGATATTCTATGACTTATGATAGTCAATTAGAGGGTTATAATGACAATATGTTAGGAGAGTTTAGATTGGCCCCTGACCTCCAAACAAGATACCTATCGATGTGATGCCTTATGTGTTATGGGAGTGTGTATCATGGGAAGACTGCTTTCATTCTAATCTAGCAGCCCCATAAAGCCGGTGCAGACCATATGGTCATGATCAAGTGTAGTTAGCAAATGGCTCTCGTATGTATTTAACCATTTCCATTAGTTTGGCATGATATATACATGTCTATCATCCTCAAGGGTCCAAGCCATTGCCTATAATGACTTTGGTAGGATGTTGCTACTTAGATGTTACATTTAAACATATTGTAACATGTAATAATTTTTGTACTATATGTGTGTGGCATATTATGGATTATTTAGTTGGATGTGGATGTGATCAATGGATCTTATATGTGCTCACATGGTAATGTTTATTTTGATTATATGAGGAGTTTTCTTTTAGGGAAGCTTATGGAAATTAATACATATGTATGGATGTTGTCTTTTAGAAGTTTTCAAAAATAAAATTTTGAACGGTAGCCAGATGGTTTTGAAAATATTTGAAGAAAAACTATTTCAGAAAAGCTTGGTGTTTCATAGCTAGTATAAAGCACAGTTTAGACTATTCAATAATACGGCTACATGTTTTAAGTTCACTAGATAGAGTAAATAGGAAATTTATGAGGACTTTTCTACTGATGAACATACATAGATGATGCATAAGAGACCTAGAGTCGATGCCAATTGCCCACTAATGAGCCTGCCCCCATAGAGGAACAACTTGCCCAATAGAGAAGAAACCTGCCCTTGTAGAGGAATAAGAGAATCCAAAAAGTCAAGGCAATGCAGTAGATGACATAGTGGATCTTCTCCTTTAGAGGGTGTAGCAAAGGCTCATAGCTTGTGGTCAGAGAGAAATGACTAGGGTGGAGGGAGTAGCAATAGTGATTGGAAGAGAGGATACGTTGTTAAAGTGATTTAAGAAAATTGACCCAAAATTTAATGGCTAGTATAGTTGCTCAAGATGGGACCAAATAGAAGATAGATGAGATTGATGTAGTTTGGAAATTTCAAGGAATCTTTCTTGAGGAATTTCCCATATTACTAATAAGAAAGGAGAGGGATTTCACCATAAGGTTAATGGCAGGGACAACTATTTATGAGGTACCATATAGAATGGCACCAATAGAAATGAAGGAGTTGAAGGTGTAATTACAGAAGTAACTAGACTGGGGATTTATTCACCTAAGTGTTTTGCCATGGGGAGTGACTGTCTTACTTGTTAAGAAGAAAGATGGGTCATTACCAATTGTTGAATGAGGTTACAATTAAGATCAAGTGTCCTATGCCGTGCCTTAATGACTTCTTCAATTAGTTGCAATCAACTAAGATCTTTTTGAAGATCAATTTGAGGTCAAGGTAATATCAGTTGAGAATTCGAGATGAGGACACCCCCAAGATAGCTTTCAATATAAGATATGGCCATTACAAACTTTTGATAATGCAATTTGGCTCAACAAACACTCCTTTAGTATTCATGAATCTCATGAATAGGGCATCTAGGGAACATCTAAAAATAGTATTGAGGATGCTTAAGACTCACTGGCTTTATAAGGAATTCACCCAGAAATGTGTTATCATTCGTAGTTTTCTAGGTCTAATGGGATATTATAGAAGATTCATTAAAGGATTTTCTCACATTGCTCAACCTATTACGCAATTGACCCAAAAGGAGAAGAAGTTTAAGTGGATGAATGAATACGAACAAAGTTTTCAGGAGTTGAAGAGAAGAGACACCCCAAGACCAATGTTGACCTTGCTGGTGGCTAGTGGTGGATTTGTTGTGTATAGTGATGCTTTTGACATGGGTCTAGGCTACGCATTGATGCAACACAGTAAGGTGATTAGATATGCATCTAGACAACTAAGGACTTGTGAG
The DNA here is from genome assembly GCA_035236585.1 of Warburgia ugandensis. NCBI lineage: Eukaryota > Viridiplantae > Streptophyta > Magnoliopsida > Canellales > Canellaceae > Warburgia > Warburgia ugandensis. The sequence goes on along the minus strand of CP141133.1, from coordinate 48,051,368 downwards.
GTGAACTATCCCACCCATGATTAGGAGTTAATCATGGTGGGTTTTCCTTTGACGATATGGAGACACTACCCATATGGTGAAAATTTTGAGGTTTTATTACTAATGATAAGAGCCTCAAATACATCTTCTCTCAAAGCAACCTCAATCTAAGACAGCAATGTTAGATGAAGTATTTGAAGGAGTATGATTTTACCATCCAGTACCAACCTGGAAAGGAAATAGAGTGGCTAATGTATTAAATAGGAAGATGAAGGGTGTGAGAGCAAATGTGACAGTGAGATGAGCCTTCATAGAGTGAGTCTTACAAGCTTAGAAAGAGTGCAAGGAGACCTACTTGTTAAGTAGGAAAATTCGTTTCAGTGTAATCCTTGATCGAGGTATAGGGTTTTAAAGTAGACTCACTGCACTAGCAATAGAAAAGCTGAGGCATGACGTATTACAGGTGGCATATGGTCTGAGATATACCATATACCTTAGAGGCACTAAGATGTATAAAAATTTGAAAAGAAACTTTTGATGGCCTAGTATGAAAAGAGAAATTGAGGATTGTGTGACTAAATGTCTATCACAATGTCAAAGTCGAGCACGAGAAACCAATAGGACTTTTACAAACATTAATACTTCTTATTTAGAAGTTGGACCATGTCAAGATGGACTTTATAGTTAGACTACCCAACACTTCTAATGAATATAATGTAATATGGGTGATTATGGAAAGACTGACTAAGTATGCACATTTCCTTCCTATTAGGTAAAAGTAGTCCCTAGAGAGTTTCGCCAAACTATAGATCAAGAAGATCATGAGTCTACTTGGTGTGCCATTGACTATCATATCCAACAAATATAGGAGATTTACTTTCCATTTTTTGCAGTGTATAAGAGGGTTTAGGTAGTTCTTTGAAGTAGCTTTTCACCCACAAATTGATTGATAGTCAAAAAGGACAATGCAAATGCTTGAAGATATGCTACAAGCATATTCTTTTTAATGGAAAGGAAACTAGAATGAACAGCTTTCTTTAGTAGAATTTTCCTACAATAATAGCTATCACTCTAGTATTGGCATGGTACCTTATGAGGCATTGTATGGCCGACCATGTCGCACATCCACTTGTTGAAATGGTGTATGATAACTTAAGTTTGTAAAGCCGGAGTTGATAGAGTAGTGTGCAAAGAAGGTGAGGATAATTCAGAAAAGACTACTTACAGCACATAGTAGACAAAAGAGCCATGCAAATAATAGGTATAGAGATCTAGAGTTTAAGGTTAATAGATCATGTGTTATTGAAGATCTCACTGACGAGATGTGTGATGAGATTTGGAGTGAAAAGTATGTTGAGCACCATAATTATAGGTCCTTTTTTAGATTCCTAAGAGAGTTGGACGAGTAGCATACCATCTAGCGTTGCCTCCATAATTAGCTGAACTACATAATGTATTTCATGTATCAATTTTGTAGAACTATTTCCAAAACCCACACATGTACCTAAGTATTTACCAGTAAAGATATAATTGTCAAACCATATTTTTAATGAAAATGCAATATGAATGTTGGTTAGAAAGGAAAAGATTTTGAGGAATAAGACCATGCCCTTGGTTAAGGTTGTATGGAAACATCACTCAATGGAAGAAGCTACATGGGAGGGGAAGATGACATGAAGCAAAGATTTTCTGAATTATTCATAGAGTTACCATAAAATTTCTAGGATTAAATTTATATAAGCTGGCTAGGATGTAATACCTTGATTTTTACTTTAATAAGTATATCATTTTTCTTAATTATGTAAGTGACTTTGAAATGCTTAATTAGAATGATAAGTGTATTAGAGACTTGTGATTTAGAGTTCAAACCATCATTTTCATGTATTTTTACTTTTTAGGAAAAAACTAGAAAGAATGGATGATTACATTTTGAGAATATTGGAGAGATCTCAACCTTAAATAGATTGAATGAATAAGGAGAGTGTTAGGACATCTAAGGTATGGGTAGCTAAGATGATTTGTCTAATAAGTATGAGAGAGAGAGAGAGAGAGAGAGAGAGAGAGAGAGAGAGAGAGAGAGAGAGAGAGAGAGAGAGAGAGAGAGAGAGAGAGAGAGAGAGAGAGAGAGAGAGAGAGAGAGAGAGTGAAGTAACGCTCACAAGATGAGAAATGATAGGGAAGGGAAGCATGGCATACATTGCAAAATAGCAAGGAGGCACTATGATTCAAGGGATTTAAATTTAAATGTTATTAATTGGATGGCTGCCATAGGTGATGTGCCATGTGTTTAGGAGGGTGGAAAAATACCCCAAATTTAGGAACTATGGGAGAGTTAAAAACAAGGAAAGTGTATGGATGAAAAAGGTTGAAGAGAGTCCCAAGCTATGAAGCCCATGTGGATTAGAAATCATGGGCCAATATGGTACAATTTTCTCCAAAAATTTAGCTTGAAATATGGCTGCCTAGCCTACATGGTAGAAAATGTCAAGGAGACCTAGTAGATGCAGGACTCCTAATGCAAAGCATTGACCTTTAACTAGATAACATGAACTTAGAAAAATAATAAAGTGTTAGGGAGATGAGGTAAACCAATTAGAACAAAACTCCTATAATAAGTAGGGAACTAATAGAGAAAAACAATGAAAACCTAGGACATCCTAGCCTAGAGCTATTTTGGAGGCAAGACGTTCAAGGAGAAAGAAGGAAAAAAAGCACAAAGGAAAGAAGGAAAAGAGAAAAAAGGAAGCAGGGAAGAGAAAGAGAAGGAGAGAAAACCAGGTAGAGAGCATGGATTTTTCCTACTCTAGAGTTTTTCAAATTTTTTAACAAAACTATGTTGAGATAGTCATGTTGGCTCAAACTGTTTTCATGCCTTGCATCATTTACATTTCATCCATGTTTAGTTCTTCATCCATGAATATATTTGCCTAAGACTTTTACATCCATGAGTTGAGATTTATTTGCAAATCAAGTTTGTAATGCACTCAATTCAATAGGCTAAATTTTATGCATGTTTTATGTTGAGTGTTAAATTTTGGTCAAAATATCCCTAATTTAGCATTCAATTAGATAATCTAACTTATTACATTTGCAATTTTTAGCTTGATTTTGAGGCTAGCTCCAATTGACCATCCAATCATTAATTTATCAAAATTAATGGTTAGATGATCATTAGAGCTAATTAGATGAATAATATACAATTTAGATGATTCTAATATGGTCTTTTGTTGTGCTGATCAACCAGATCGTGGCATGGATGACTTAGATAAAAAATTAATAGTGCAGATCACTCACAAGACAAGATGGGATGATTTCCTAATTGGGAACTAAATTAGAAAGGGAAGCATGATATTATGGAGGTGATAATGTATTGCAACATTTAAAGAGAAAACAAAGGAAGAAGGAGAAGCCATATTTAGAAAAGGAAGTCAAAGAAGAATGGAAAGGTGAAAACTAAATTTGAATGCGTTGAGCTTTAAAAAGAGGAAGGCAACACCACCACCCTCTCTTCAACACCCCCACCCCCACCCCGCACCCCCCCCCCTCCCCATTATCTTCTTCGTCCCTCTCCCTCTCTTTCCACACCTCTCTCTCCCTCTGTTTGCTCAATATAGTAGCTCCACTAGCATGCTTCTGTTTCACTGCCCGACATAGCTCACTCTCCCTTCACTCGATCTTACTGTTCTCTCTCCCATTCCTCCTCTCCCATCTCACCCTCCTTCTTCTCCTCTCCATCACTGACCTCCTCACCTCCATCGAGTTCCCTGTTTCCTTTTTCATTTTAACCAGATTTTCTATTAAATTCCAATTTTATCCTTTGATCTTTAATTTCAATTCCTTCTGTGTCCCCTTTTTAATTTCTTCTATGTCCTTATTCTATCCCAGGTTTATTTTATCTTCATTCTTCTTGTCCAAGAACTGCACAATCCAAACCAGATTAATTAAGGCATAACCTAATTAAGAGGTTAGCCTTAACCAATAAGATTTCTCTGTTTCTCCTCTATTTCAGATCAGATTTTTAATTAATTCTCAAATTTCATTCTTAAGACATTTCTTAGTTTACTTAATGTCTCTGATCTTTAATCTGAACTTTAGAAATCAATATAAACCATCCAAAACCCAAAATCACCATTTAGTTTAGATCATTAAGATTTTTGGGAATCTGACTAATCCAACCATTGTATCTCTAATGAAGGACGTGCTGAAGATGGTGATGAAGGCTGATCAACCCAAGAAGACCAAATTTGAAGAAATTGATAGTAATTAAGCTAGGGAAGTAGATTTTTCTTGTTATTTAATTAATTTTCCTTCTTCCTAAACTAAAAATTCTGTAATTTTTTGTAGTTGAATAGATCTAAATTTTGAATCCATTTTCAATATTTATTTATTATTTATTTTAATTTTTATCCATTAATTTTTATTTAAACCCCCACTTTTTAAGTCAAGTCCCCATAGGATTGACTTGTGCTTGCATAAGCTACACTATAATAGCCAGTGCACTTGTGGTAAAGCAAATCAACAAATTTTTGCTATATAATTCTAACAATTTATAGTTTTTGTTAGTTTTTTCACTTAGTTCAAACAAAAAAAAAAGAAGAGAGAGAGAAAAAGAGAGATTTTTTGAAAAAAAAATTTAGGTCAATTCCTACATTATGATGAGAATTGGATGTTCTGAAGTATAATCTGAATAACTTTAGTGTATTAATGGAATTGAACATGATTAATTCCTCATTTTACTCATTTTCTAAAATATTCCATGAAAGCTAAGTCTTAGATCATCTGTGCACATAGTTGCATATAGATAGTCTAGATTGATAAGTAGCTATAACTTAGAGATCTTGAAGAAATTCAGTGGACCTATAGCTTAAGTGAGTTTTAAAGACATCCATTCTTTTTGAGAGGTTATAAAAGATTCTTAATTTTCTTTAGCATGCTTTAAGAAAATTTGATCCCAACAAATTCTTAAATTTGGCTAATTACTTAAATTATTAGAATATTACCTTTATAATTCTAAGAGTTCATTGAATCTAATAGATTATAGGAAACCTAGAAAATGATTTAGGCTATCTTTGTTGTTAACTTAGAGATATAAAGCCTACCCAAAAGTATTTTTACCACTAATGAGCCAATCTGAGCCTTTTATATAAGCCTTCTCTTTTGTCACCTAATTTATCCTTTACTCATATTAACCCAATAAAATAGATCCATTACCTATTTTGTTCAAAAAATAAGTTAGAGATAAATGAAGAAATACCTTTTAGTTGCAATGAAAGTAGAAAAGTGAACATCAAGAAAAGAAATATTCTTCAAAGAGATTCAAAAGTACTAAAATATAAAGAAAAAGTATTGACGAAAAAAGAAGAAGAGAAGAGTTTGAAGAATGCAAGGAAAAGTGGAAAAAGAAATATTCACCTCATCAAACTAAAGAAGAATTGTCAACTTTAATAGAAGACCTCTACTTATTTTTATAGAAACTTTGAATATTGTTACCCTTTCTTTGGTACCCTGCCCTAAGCTAATGTTTTATCCTAGTTAAAGACCTATTGATTCTAGGAGAAATATAGTCATGATGAGGAAATGAATGGATAAGATCTAAAAGAGTAGTATTTCTAAATATTCAAAGGTAATGACACCCATTCTAAAGGGATCAATAATTAAATTCCCTAGTAACTCCCGTTCTTCACGAGTATATGTGAGATAAATTTGCTGTTATTGACTCAACTCACATATTCAAAAGAAAGATATGATTTGAACCCTCTATCTTCTAGATTTTATTTATAAGTGTATTTCATTAAAGAGAATTGAGGCCAAAATATATTTCAGATGGAGTTCAAAAGTTAGAAGTCTACTTAAAGATAAAGATTATTCTATTATAGACTATATACTCACACACTCACTCTAAGATCTAAGATTATTTGAAATATTTTTAGCATATGGTAGGGTTTTGAATTCTTCAGTCATTTTTATTTGTACGCTAAAGTTGATGATTAATTGAAGATAATTCTCTAAGGAAAGAGTGGAGTTGACTTGAAAATAATTTTGAAATTTTGTGATTTGGTTTTTCACATGTTTTTCTCAGGACTAGCAAAATGCTTGTTGGGGGGGGTGTTAAGTGTCAAATTTTGGTCAAAATACCCCTAATTTAGCATTCAATTAGATTATTTAACTGATCCAATTTGTAATTTTTGGCTTGATTTTGAATTTAGATTCAATTGACCATTCAATCATTAATTTATCAAAACTAACAATTAGATGATCATTAGAGTTAATTAGATGAATAATGTATGGCTTAGATGATTCTAATATGGTCTTATGTTGTGTAGATTAACCAGATTATGGCTTGGATGGCTCAGATCAAAAGTTAATAGCACATATCACTCACAAGGCAAGATGGGATGGTTTTCTAATTGGAAACTAAATTAGAAAGGGAAGCATGCTATTATGGAGGCGATAATTTATTGCAATCTTTAAAGAGAAAACAAAAGAAGAACGAGAAGTCAGATTTAGGAAAGGAAGTCAAAGAAGAATGGAAAGGTGAAAACTAAATTAGAAGGTGGTGGGCTTTAAAAACCACCACTCTCTCTTCAACCCCCTGCCCTCCCCTTGAGGCTAAATCGTAGGAGGCAAGACCACCCTTCCCTTTCCCTTCTTCTTCTCTCCCCTTCTCAACCCTCTCTCTTCATTCTTCCCTCTCCCTCTCTTTCCTCACCTCTCTCTCCCTCTGTTTGCTCAATACAGTAGCTTCACTAGCTTGCTTCTGTTTCACTGCCCAACACAGCCCGCTATGCCTTCACTCGATCTTCTATTCTCTCTCATGTTCCTCCTCTCCCGTCTCACCCTCTTTCTCCCCTTTCTTCTCCTCCTCCTCTTGCCTTCTCCTCTCCATCACCACTCTCCTCACCTTCATTGGGTTCTCTGTTTCCATTTTTGTTTAACCAGATTTTCTAGTAAATTCCAATTTTATCCTTTGATCTTTTAAATTTTATTCCTTTTATGTCCCTTTCTATACTAGTTTACCTTTATCTTCATTCTTCTTATTTAAGAACTACACAATCCAAGCCATATTAATTAAGGCTTAACCTAATCAAGGGGTTAGCCTTAACCAACAAGATTTCTCTGTTTCAGATCAAAATTTTAATTAATTCTCAGATTTCATTCTTAGGACATCCCTTAGCTTACGTCTTTGATCTTTAATTTAAACTCTAGAAATCAATCTAAGCCATCCAAAATCACCATTTAGTCCAGATCTTTAAGATTTTTGGGAATCTAACTAATCCAACAATGGGATCTTTAATCAACAACGTGCTAAATATAGTGATGAAGGCTGATCAATTCCAAGAAGATCATATTTGAAGAAATTGACAGTAATTAAGCTAGGGAAAGTAAGTAACGCCAATGTGGTGGACTGGAAAGCTAGGGAAAGGAGGTCTTTGATGGCAGGGATGCATAGGGAATTAAAAAGGGGATGCAAATGGCATTTTAATTAAAGGGGAAGATGATTAAGGGGAGAAGAGAAGATGGGGAAGAAGGGGATACTTTAGGAGAAAAACCTGAATTGGGTTCTCTCCTTTGGGTCGTGTGGTGGAGTGATGAAGTGGAAAATCAGGTGATGCCTCAGGAATCGGGTAGTGAAGTAGAAGCAATGAATACTAGGAAGAATAGATCATTCTAGTGAAGACAATGGGTGATTTTCCCTGTATAGTTGAAGATAGGGGTTGGTGTGGTGCTGGAGCAGATGACTAAAGAGAGGAAACAAGGTCAATGATGGAATAAAGGAGATTTCTAGGCTGTAACTGAACTGGTGTATTCCAATCAAATAGAGAATGAAGAGAGGAGAGCAGTTCGATAATGACAGAGAGGGGGTTAATCCGTCCATGACAGTCAGAGTAGAGGTGATATGGAGAGCAAAGAGAGCAGGGAGATCAAAGAGGAGCTGGTGTTGGAGAACAGTGGTAGACGATGACAATGAGGAGAAGGTGAAGGATAGAGAGGAAATCAGGAGATGCTTAGCTCAGACGGCGCAATCCTTCATCACATGATGATGGGTGTCTGCTTCAGGCCAAGAGAAAGGGAGGAGAGTGGAGGAGTAGACTATGTAGGTTTTCCTTCAAGAGAAGAACGATTTGAGAGAGGAAGAACTGGGTAGGGCCCTCAATTCGTTGGAGCAGTATATATATATATATATATATATATAGAGAGAGAGAGAGAGAGAGAGAGAGAGAGAGAGAGAGAGAGAGAGAGAGAGAGAGAGAGAGAGAGAGAGAGAGAGAGAGAGAGAGAGAGAGAGAGAGAGAGGAGGAGGAGGAGAAGAAGAAGAAGATAATGGAGATAGGGGGTGGGTCTACCTACAGTCTAGCCAGAAAGAAGAAGAGAGAGGGATGAGAAGGGGAGAGAAGAAGAAGGGAAGGGGAAGGGTGGTCTTGCCTCCTACGGTTCATCCAAAGAGAGGGGTGAAGACAATAGTTGAAGATGATGGTTTTCCTCTTATATAAACTTTCCCCCTTTCCAATTCCATTTCTCCACTATGGTTATGACTTTTCAACTTGAAATTCCTTCTATTTTTCATCTTTCCATTCCCATGTTATTTTCTTTTTTATAAAATCTTCTCCATGATTTCCAATTGAGATATATTTTCTTTTAAGAAACTATCCTATCTTTCTTTATAAGTGATCTGGTCCATTCAATGCCCTTTAGGATAATCCGCATTGTTGAAATTTGATTTGATCCATCTAAGCCTATTTTGGTTGATCTACAAAACATAAGACTATATTGGAATCATCTAAACTATACATTAAGCATCTAATAAGCTCTGATGATCATCTGACCATTAATTTTGACAAATTAATGATTGGATGTTTAGTTGGAGCTAAATTCAAACTCAAGCTAAAAATTAAAATTAAAATTTAATCAATTAAATTATCTAATTAAATGCTAAATTAGGGGTATTTTGACCAAAATTTAACACTTAACATACCCCCAACCAGCATTTTACTACTCCCAAGCAAAACATGCAAAAAACCAAATCACAAAATTTCAAAATTTATTTTCAAATCAATTTCACTTTTTCCTTAAAGAATTATCTTCAATAAATCATCAAATTTAACATACTAATAAAATGACTAAAGAATTCAAAACTCTACCCATATGCTAAAGATATTCCACTTAAGCTCATATCTCAATGTGTGTGTGTGAGTGTATAGTCTATATATAGAATAATCTTTATCTTTAAGTAGACTTTTAACTTTTGAACTCTATCTAAAATATGTTTTGACCTCAATCCTCTCTAATGACATACACTAAAAAATAAAATACATCGGATAGGGGTTCAAATCATTTCTCTCTTTTAAATATGTGAGTAGAGTCAATAAAAACAAATTTATCTTACATATACTCATGAAGAATGGGAATTACTAAGGAATTTAGTTTTGATCCCTTTAGAATGGATGCTATTATCTTTGAAACTTTTATAAATACCACTCTTTAAATCCTATCCTTTCATTCCCTCATCAAGACTATGTTTCTCCTAGAATTAATGGGTCTTTAATTGGGTTGAAATGCAGGCTCGAGATGGGGTACCAAAGAAAGGGTAAGAGGGTATTCAAAGTTTCTTAAAAAATAAGTCAAGGTCTTCTACAATTGACAATTTGTCTTTACTTGTTTGTACTAAAGTGAATATTTCTTTTTCCACTTTCTTTGCATTCTTCAAACTTCCTGTCTTTTTTTCAACACTTTTTCTTTCTTTCACACTTTTGTATCTCTTTGAAGAACGTTTCTTTTCTTGATATCCACTTTTTGCAACTAAAAGGTATTTCTTCATTCATCTATAACTTATTTTCTATATTAGGTAAATATGGGTAAAGGTAATTTGGGTGAAAAAAGAGTAGGCTTATATAAAAGGCCCAAATTGGCTCACTAGTGGTAAAAATACTTTTGGGTTAGGCTTTATGTCTCTAGGTTAACAACAAGGATGGCCTACATCATTTTTTAGGTTTCCTATAATCGATTACATTCAATGAACTTTTAGAATTTTAAAGGTAATACTCTAATAATTTAGGTAATTAGCCAATTTTAAGAGTTGATGGGATCAAATTTTATTTAAGCACGCTAAAAAAAAAATAGGAACATTTATATAACCTCTCAAAAAATGAATGGCTCTAAAACTCACTTAGGTTATAGGCCTCCACTTAATTTCTTCAAGATCTCTAAGTTATATCTACTTCTCAATCTAGATTGTGTATACGCAACTGCATGTACAAATGTGATATGTGACTTTGCTTTCATGGAATATTTTAGAAAATAATTAAAATGATGAATTAATCATGTTCAATTTCATTAATAAGCCAAATTTATCTAGACTATACTTCAAAAAGTCCAATTCTCATCATAGTGTTGGAATTGACCTAAATTTTTTTCCAATAATTCTCTCTCTCTCTTTAAAAAATCAAATAAATCACCTAAAAACCTAGAATTTGCTAAAATTCTACACCCCAACCTGAAAGAAACATTGTCCTCAGTGTTTAAAAAGTAGGATGATGATAATGGATTGAGAAATGCAAAAAATGGGAGATGTAGAAAAAAAAAATCTGAAAAAGAGAGAAGAAAGAAAAACTAAGGTACATAATTTTTACAAATGAAAAATTTTCAGAGGAAATTTTTTACTGAGTTTGAAACTTCTTTGGGTTCCATATGAAATGAGCTGGATAGGCCTCTAAAAAGGAATGGTGAATGAATTTATCTTGCAATTTTAAAATTTTCATTTTATCATTAGGCAAGATAAATATAACTTCAGGCTACTTCTCATAATTAGAGACAATTGTAGGAGGTTGATGTAGCCTTTGTGGAAATGGAGCAAGGTTGTCATATGACATAGTGGATGGGACATTTTCCTTATCAATAAATTTATCTCTTTTTCTAATAGGCTTCGGTATTATCTCAGCCTTTTTAGGACTAGATTTCTCAATTATGTTACCACTATGAATAATGATAATTTCCTTTATTTGTTCCATGTTTGTAACTAAACGATTAATCTCACCCACCACATCCATATCATTAGGGTTTTCATTTGGTGGAATAGGACATTGCCCTTGATCAATGGTCTGCAGCATTTGAGACATCATATCCTTTAATTTAGTCATAGAATTTGTGTTCTCTTTTAATTGGACTCTAATTTGAGCAATTTTCTTATCTTGGTATTGCATGACTTGATGGAAGTTATCCTCCACTTTCCTCTTATGTGAAGGAAGGTAAGGTCCAAGAGTAAGTGGTCCTTCTTTTAGTGATAGGGTTGGCATTGAACCTTTTGTGAAAAATTAGCATTATATTCATTTTTTACAGTAGAATGATTACTCCAGTTGGAATTATATGTCTCTGAAGATAAGAGGAAATGTTGCTCATAAGAATGTGTCTGTTCATGGAGCACATCCTGAAATGCAAGAGCGATAGGACATTCCTGAGTGGGGTGTGTATTACTTTCACAAATACCACACACCTATTCGTCTTTCTTAGAGGAAAATTTTCCCATTTTCCTGGCCTCAACTATTCTCTCTAGAGATGCTACTTTCATATCATCTTTTTCAGTCATAGCATATATTTCTCCCCTAACAAATGTGGTGGGGGACTTAGGCTTGTTTAGGTGAACAATTTTTTTCGAATCAGCCCAAGTTTGTGCACTCTTTATCAATCATTCCAAATACTCTTATGCCGCTTCAAGTTTGTTTAAGAAATTGCCATTGCACTTGATTTCAACAGACTAGCACATATCATATTTAAGTCCTTCATAAAAGAAGCTAATGATACACCAAAGTTCATATCCATGATGTGGACATGTTAATAATAATTCCTTGAATCTTTCCCAACATTGATAGAATGTTTCTTTATCCTTTTGGGTAAAATTCATTCTATTTTGGTGGAGAGCATTTGTCTTATGCATAGGAAAGAATTTATTCAAGAACTTCCTAGTCATTTCTTGCCATTTTTGAATGAAACCACATCTTAGCTTTTTCCTTCAAAGAAAAAGAAAATAGTTTGAGTCTTGCCATATCTACTTCAATGTTTTGTGTATGTTGGGTCATGCACACTTCATTGAATTCTTTTAAATGTATGTAAGGACTCTCACCATCCAACCCATTGAACTTGGGAAGTAATTGAATTACTCCAACTTGTAATTCGATCATACTAGCATTTGGAGGTAACAGTATACATGAAAGTGTGCTGGTATTATTAGGCAGTAAATAGTCTCTTAGTGTCTTCCAATGAGAATTTTAGTTATGCCAATTATCCTCATGTGTTCTAAGTTGGTCCCTTCTCCTATTTCTATGTGGTTGAGAATGATTCCTCCATAGATGTATGTTATCATTGAATAGAGGTGGAGGGAAAGCTAGGGAAAGGAGGTCTGGGCCGATGATACCAATGTGGTGGACTGGAAAGCAGGTGGAGCAGATGACTGAAGAGGGAAAACAAGGTGGCATCAGGCTCTGGTGTGGTACAGTGAAGATGGCAGAGTAGTAGAGGGGAACTCGATGGTAAAGTACAGAGGTAAAGAGGGGGGTGTTACGATTGCGATAGAGAAGTAGAGAGAATAAGAAAGTGAGATAGAGAGAGGGAGCAGTGATAAACAGAGAGATGGAAGAGGTACAAGTGAGAGACGGTGACGCAGAAGGATAGGGGAAATGAGAGAGAGAGAGAGAGAGAGAGAGAGAGAGAGAGAGAGAGAGAGAGAGAGAGAGAGAGAGAGAGAGAGAGAGAGAGAGAGAGAGAGAGAGAGAGAGAGAGAGAGAGAGAGAGAGTGAATGGGGGTGACTGCCTGCTTCAACCTCTCCAGCAAAGATAGAAGGGTAGATGACAAAGACTACACCAATGGAATGGATGGTGCATGTCAGGCTAGCTTATCTGCTTCAGGTAGATGACGATGACATTGGTGCAAGCAATGGGTAGATGACCGGTGATGCCTATGATGTTGCAGTGGCTGGGTTCACCTGTGGGTTGTGTAGGGTAGATACAGACATAGGGGAGCTCGGCCATCAGGTTCTTGAGAACAAGGGACATGAGAGAGAGATGGAGAGAACTGGGAAAAAGAGGAGGGACAGGCCAGTGCGGTGGTGTGGAAACTGGTCAGTGATGGAAGAAAAGGGGGAGATAATGCTGGTAGAATGGTGCAACTTGGGCAGAGGGGGAGAAGTGCGGACAAAGGAGTTTGGTGCAACATGGAAGGATGGTGGAGAACTGCAACACCCTGGGTTTTTATAACAAAATTTTTTTTTATAGTAATTATAGTCGTAGTCGGGATCCCAAAATCAAAAGATTCTATTAATTATTTTATTATAACATTTACTGAAAAACCTCTAGGTGTTATATCCTTTTCCACAAACATCACGACCATGATTAAAAGATAAATATAAGTATGCAGAAATAAATTTAAGACAATAACCTTATCAAATCCAACGTCAAAATCATTGGCACCTTTATTTTTAAAACTATAAATATTCAAAACATAATAATGTGGCCCAGGGTCTATCCATCATAATAATCCACCATACCTAAATACAAGTCCATAATATATATATAATGCCATAATCAAATTCATTTAAAGAAGTTATACAGTCCATAAAATAGGTTCAACAATAATCCATCTAACCAGTCACGTAGAGCTATCAATTAGTCAAATCAAGTGGTCCCCACTGCTATCACTGTCCTTCCATGGCCTTGCCTTTTTTGCTGTTGTGCTCGGTATTTGAGGCATTGCAAAACAAAGCAATGCCTCAGCAAGCTATTGCTTGTGTAGGTACATAGACATTTAATGTAATAACAAGGGAAAACAAAATCTAATAACAATGTTGATATAATCTATGGGTCAATTATCCATGAAAATATAAGTATCATAAGCAATGCCAATATAATCTTAAAACACCATATGTGATAAAAACATGCGTCTCATGGATATAAAACATGATCATCTTGTAGATATAAAACATGATATGATCCACTATCAATGAGCATACTATAACAAACAGGGCATCTCAAGGTACATGGGTCCCACGAGTGTCTCATACACTCGTATAACAGATCATGAGTACTCATATCAATCCTTTGAGTGTCGTCACACCTAGGAATACAATAACATCTCCATGCTCATCACGCAAGTAGACAGAACAAGGGTATGGATCATCTGCAGCAGTGGCAACCCCTCCAAGGTCTCAACCACCGCCGCTCCCCGTCTGCACTATAACAGGAGACTAAATGTCTGTCGCCATGGAAGGGCCCAGACTAGTAGTGTGGACTATCCATGTTACCAAATCCCTACCAAAAGCCATTTATGGGCAGGTGTCTATCACATCATAAATCACATCACAATTTTGAAGGGTGGCCAGCCCTACTCCCTCATAGTATGACATCCACAGGGTGAGAGCACTCATCATAAATCACTAAACACGAAAATCGTGTATCTCGTAAAACCAGGAGCACTCATGGCTCACAATTCCCAAGGCACATCCCTCTTCCTAGGGTTAGCCTCTCAAAGGACTAGCCACTAAGCCTCCATCATCAATTTTATGAAAACTAATCAATCTTAGTGATGCAATAAGGAAAGATAATTATTAATCATGCATAAGAATAATGCAAGTTTTAGAAATCAAAACATCACATTAAATGTCGTCCCTCAATAAAATTCATCCTGCGCTTTTCTCTTAATTTGTACCCCTTTACATATCAATTTATATAATGATCTCCCGGATCTAGATCTTGATCTTAATCAATAGTCTAGATCATTTGATTCATCTTTATTTACATGTTGATCTAGAGATTGACATATATCTCTGTAATTACACATCGATTTGAGAGTCAGATCGCTCTCTAATCAGGCACTCCTAAGACACCTGATCAGATCAATGGTCAAGATCACTTCTTCTTGACAATTGCTAGAGATCCAATCTTCTAATCCCCTAGATCATCTCATATTTAACACATGCAATCCATTTCTAAGGCCTGATTACCCATTGATCTGCTTGATCTAAGTTATTGAATAATGTTTTATGATTTGACCAATTTAAAAGTGGTCAAATGTGAGTTTTCAAGTCAGATCTAGGTTTATGTTGTCAAGATGATCGCAGTGAATGTTTCAGATCATGATTTAGACTTCTGTAGCTCCCAAAATAAAGCTTTTAGTGAAAAGAATTCATAAATTAATAAATTAATTTATAGGAGTCGGGTGGGTGTTTATACCAATTTACACCAGTGAAAGGGGTTTGCACTGGCGTACACCGGCATCCCCTTAGCGCATTGACTCTAGGATGCCCGGCGCTTTCTACTCATCCAAGCTAGCGCGTGTGTGTCCCGCACACACGTATGTGCGACAAAGCACCTGCTTGCACAGTTCACCTCTGTGTGTCCAAGTGGGCGTCTTGGGCACATCGTCCATTAGGGACAATGAACTCGAGCTGTCCACCTTCTTTTGGCTTGATTGGAGCCATAAATGCTTTGATTTTTTTTATCTATTTTCACCATTCCTAGGGTTTTTAGGTCCAAAGATCACAATGAATGGCTCAAATCTACCATTTGAGATGTCCTTAATGTGGGTCTAACCATGCTTTATGGTTTTGATTGCCTAGGCTATCCAATGGCCATTTAGCTCAGATTTAGCCCGTATCTATGAGGAAAAAGTTAGAAAACAAGGTAAATAACAAGTTAGAGTGTGTAGCTTACCTAATTAGAGCTAGAGCATGGAGATCAAGCCCTATGAAGCGTGCAAGCTTTGATTCATTTTCGCGGCATGCACAGGGAAAAGTAAGGGTTCTTCTCTAGTTATTTGGCATGGGAATGGAGGGAGAACTAGTTTTTTATAGGCTAAGATCCGATTTTCCTGAATGGAAGGTAGATCACTGCCTTCCTCCATTGGAGCTACAATGGAAATGGAAAGGGGTGTCATTATCAAAATGACCCCTCTAATTCGCATCCCTGACTAATTACCAATTTATCCTTACAACTTAAAATGGTCATATCTCACTCATCTGAAATCCGTTTTCAACGTTCTTTATACTGTTCAATTTCTATCAACATACACTTTCTAGTTTTTGTGGTTTTAAAACCAAATTCTATGCATAAATTTTTTTAATTTAATTAATTTATTTTATTACTAATTTAGGGTTAAAAATTGAGGATATTACATCCTTCCCACCTTACAAAAATTTTGTCCTCGAAATTTTAGTACATACCTCAATGTAAATAACTCTAGGGGGATCCTCCTCATCTCCTCTTCTGTCTCCCATGTAGCCTCCCGTAGTGAATGATGTTACCAAAGGACTTTCACTAATGAGATAGTTTTAGTCCTCAACTGCTTGACTTTCTTATTCAACAAGTTCCTCAAATGTCATATCAGGCTGTAACTCTCTTGGAATCTACTCCAGCATGTGTGATGGGTCTGGCACATACTTCCTCAGCATAGATACATGGAAGACGTAGTGTACATTTTCCAACTGTGGTGGTAAGGCTAGCTGAGTTTTCCTTTATTCTCAAAAGGCCAAATGTACTTGGGGCTAAGTTTTCCTTTATTCTCAAACCTCATCACTCCTTTCATAGGAGAAACCTTTAAGAATACATGCTCACCTTCAAAGAACTCTAGGCCTTTCAAGCTCTTGTCAGATAACTCTTCTGGCGACTGTGTGCTGTCAACAATCTCTTTCGGATAAGTCAAACTTTCTCTGCACACTCTTCCACCAACTCGAACTTCACTATGTGTCTCTCTCTTACATCACTCCAACATAAAGGTGATCAAGAAGGCCTGCCATAAAGTGCCTCATATGGAGCCATGCCAATACTTGTGTGATAGCTATTATTATAGGCAAACTCTACCAGTGGTAAATGGGCCTCCCAGCTACCCTTCAAATCTATAGCACAAGCTCATAACATATCCTCAATTGTCTGGATGGTCCTCTCAATCTGACCATCTGCCTAAGGCTGGAATGCTGTGGTAAATTTTGGCCTCGATCCTAGAGCCTCTTGCACGCTCTTCAGTACTTCAAGGTAAATCGAGTGTCTAGATCATATATAATTGTCAAGGGAACTCCATGTAGACTTATGATCTCCTTGACGTACAATTTCACTAGACTGTCCACTGTTTGATTCTGCCTGATAGGAAGGAAATGAGCAGACTTGGTCAGTCTATCCACAATGACCCATATGATGTCATGTCCACTAACAGTCCTCAGAAGGATCATAATGAAATCCATGGTAATATGATCCTACTTCCACTTAGGGAGATCCAATGTCTGAAGTAACCCTGGTGGTCACTGATGCTCTGCCTTGACGTACTGACAGGTCAGACACCGTGCCACGCAGCCTCCAACATCTTTCTTCATTAAAAATGTCTCATGAGGTCCTGATACATCTTCGTACCTCCAGGATGGATAATAAACTAGGACTGTTGTGCCTCCTGAAGTAACTCACGCATCAAATCATCATGTACCGGTACCACCAACCTACCCTTGAATCTGACTCCTCCATCCAGTCCTCTCAAAAAATCAATGCTGCTTGCCAAAACCCGTGTCTCCTTATCTTTGCCCTGTGCCTCTAATATCCTATCGAGAAACTTAGACTAAGTTGACAGATTGGCAATCATTACTCCAAACTTCCTACTCAAGGCATCTACTACGACGTTAGCCTTCCTTGTGTGGTATTGTATGGTGAAATCAAAGTCCTTGAGATATTCCATCCATCTACGCTACTTCATGTTCAAATCACTCTGAGTAAAAAAGTACTTGAGACTCTTATGATCAGTGAATACCTCAAACTTCTGGCCATATAGATAATGTCTCCAGGACTTTAGTGCAAATACCACTGCTATTAACTCCAGATCATGTGTCAGGTAATTCACCTCATGTGTCGTAAGCTGTCTCGACACATAGGCAATTACCTTCCCATGCTGCATCAACACTGCTCCTAGTCCCTTACCCGAGGCATTGCAGTAAACCATATAACTATATGCACCTAATGGTAATGTCAACAATGCGGCAGTAGTAAGCCTCCTCTTGAGCTCTTGAAAGCTCTCCTTACAGGCATCGGTCCAAACGAATTGAGTGTCTTTCCTAGTCAGGGTAGTCAAAGGTAACACAATCTTTGAGAATCCCTCAATGAACTGATGATGAAAACTGCGTATCTCTGTCACCGTCTTGGGCCTCTCCCAATGTAGCACTACCTCAACCTTCGTCAGGTCTACGACCACTCCATCCTTAGATAACACATGGCCTAAGAACTACACCTGATCTAACCAAAAATCACATTTACTAAACTTGGCTTACAACCAATGTCAATAAAGTGTGTCCAATACTGTGTGAAGATGCTCCCTGTGTGCCTCGTGACTAGGTGAGTAAACTAAGATGTCATCGACAAAGACAATCACGAACTTATCCAAGTAAGCTTAGAAGACACGGTTCATTAGATCCATGAATACTGCAGGTGCGTTGGTCAATCCAAATGGCATCACTAAAAACTCATAGTGACTATAGTGACTCCTAAAAGCAGTCTTTGAGATGTCCTCTTCTCTAACCCTCAATTGATGGTATCTTGAACTAGGTCTATCTTGGAGAATACTCATGCTGCTTGGAGCTGATCAAAGAAATCATCTATGCATGGTAAGGGGTATCAGTTCTTTACAGTGATACTATTCAACAACCGATAGTCAATGCATAATCTTAGTGACCCGTCCTTTTTCTTCACAAAAAGGACTGGTGCTCCCCATGGAGACCTGCTTGGCCTAATAAAGCCCTTATCAAGTAACTCTTGCCACTGTACTTTAAGCTCTCTTAACTCTACTGGGGCCATTTTGTATGGTGCCTTGGAGAAAGGTGATGGACTTGGCACTAGGTCAATGGTGAAGTATATCTCTCTACTTAGCGGCAATTGTGGTAACTCCTCAGGAAAAACATTTGCAAACTCATGAACAACGTCAATATCATCAATCTATGGCTACCTCCTGTCCTCAATAGTCACATGAGCAAGGAACGCTTTGCACCCTCATGAATAAAACCGTGACGCTTAAATAGCAGAGATGATGCATCTACTTGCTACACTTTTTCTGCCCTGGAACAATATTCTTGGTTGCTTAGGCATATAAAAAATGACTTACTTCTTACAGTAGTCTATGGTAGCCCAGTAGTTATCTAACCAATCCAATCCTAATATAACATTGTAGTCAACCATCTCTAATAAGATGAAGTCTGAGTCCATCCTCATGCCTGATATCTCCATAGGTATCTCCCATAAATACTCAGTAGCCTCTACTGTCTCTCCCACAGGTGTCATAATATCCAATCCAAATGTTAATTTATGCACGCATACATCAAGGCAAGATGCAAAAATGCATGAAATAAAAGAATGAGTGGACCCTGTGTCAAAGAGGGCCCTCGCATGTCAGTCTGAGACTAGAAGAGTACCTTCAACGACCTAGTTTGAGGCCTGTGCCGACCCTAATGTGATGGCAAACACTCATCCCTGACTACGTGGTGGTAGTTGTCTCTACACCCATTTACCCTGCTTCTCTCTCTGTCCCTTAGGATAGTCTTTAATGAAATGTCCTACTTCTCCATAGCTAAAGCACTTGTATGGCTGTCTCTAGAAAGGTGGCTGGTGCTATCACTACTGTTGGAGCTGCCTTTGATGCTGTGGCCTATCAAATCCATTACACCCTTACCCAGGGTGCCAACCCTTACACCTGTCACATCTCTTCTTCTCTATGTCTCTCTTAGGCTTGGTTTGAGGCTGATAACCTGGTGCTCTATGTGCCTGCATAGCACTGAAAGGTCTCTTGCCCTTAATGGGCTGGTATGTACTCCCTCTAATCTTAAGAGAATTCTTGGCCAGCATGGAGGCCATGTCAACTGCATCTCACGCAGTCATGGGTCATGAAGTAATCACCCGATCTCTTAGCCAAGGCGTCAATCCAACCACAAACCTATATGTTGCCTCCTTATTTGCTCCAGGGTGACAAACTCTTTCTTCAGTTATTGCAATGCATGAGGTGGAAAGTACTGAGTATCAAATGCCTACTTAAAGGCCTCCCATGTCATTGTCTCTATAAGGTCTGG
The DNA here is from genome assembly GCA_035236585.1 of Warburgia ugandensis. Lineage (NCBI taxonomy): Eukaryota > Viridiplantae > Streptophyta > Magnoliopsida > Canellales > Canellaceae > Warburgia > Warburgia ugandensis. Next base: position 48,031,317 of record CP141133.1, on the reverse strand, counting down.
TCACGTACGTGTAAAAGTCTGCCACCAAAAGCCTGCCTCACCCTTCAGTAGGTAGGCAGCTACCCGGACCTGATCCTCTGGTGCAATCTTCATTGCATCAAATGTCCTCTCTACCTCAAATAACCACCGCTAAGCCTCCTCAATATCACCATCACCATCACCATAGAAGGGAGGCACCATCTTCTGGAATCTCTCTAACAGCTTATCTGTGGTCTTAGAGTCACTCATAGCATCACCCTTTGTGGTCTTAGGTGCTAGTGCTCACTGCACCTAGTGAGTAGAATGAACAAACGAATCCACTGGTGCCAATGGAGGCAGTGTCGCAGGGTTAAGGTTCACAACCTAAACTGCAGTCCTAATCTGCTGCTGTATGAGGGGTATCAACCCTAGCATCACCTTATTCACCAACTCAGCTTTGCTATCCCCTTGATCAGAGGACTCAGTAGGTGAGGCAACTGGCATAGCAGGGGTAGACCTTGTCCTTCTTCAAGGAGCCATCTGTCAAGGAATCAAATATCACTAAGTGTAAGTTCCTCTCTCCTAGTTCTTCTTTAACCACAATTGATGGACTGTCATCTACATACAAGGATTATGATGGAATAGACTAGGCTCTGATACCAGCTGTGCTTTTTATAACAAAACATTCTTTTTTAATAATTATAGTCGTAGTCGGGACCCAAAATCAAAAGATTCTATTAATTATTTTATTATAACATCTATTGAAAAACCTCTGGGTGTTATCTCCTTTTTCCAAAAACATCATGACCATGATTAAAAGATAAATATAAGTACACAGAAATAAATTTAAGACAATACCCATATCAAATCCAACGTCAAAATCATCGGCGCCTTTATTTTTCAAAACAACAAATATCCAAAACATAATAATGTGGCCCAGGGTCTATCCATCATAATAATCCTCCATACCTAAAGACAAGTCCATAATATATATAATGTCATAATCAAATCCACCTAAAAACTCCGCCAATGCCGGTCCTAAGCCCAGATGAAAAAGGAGGAGGGTCTTGCGTTAGGTGCCAGCCGGCAAGGGGGAAGTTGAAGATGATTCTGTTATTTCTTTCTTACAAATTAATATGCATTTGTATATTAGTTTGTGAGGAAGAAATGAAAATCATCTCCAGCTTCTTAACATACGGCCACCCTTGCGTCAGGTTGCCAGGCGTCAAGGGTTTAGCTGAAGATGATTTTTGTTATTTCTTTCATGCTTGCAAATGAATATGCATTTGTATATTAATTTGTAAGGAAGAAATGAAAATCATCTTTAGCTTTTTAAAACTACGGCAACCCAAATATGACATGAATCGAAAACAGACATCCCCTCAAGCTAGGGCATTCCCCATAAGTGACCCATTGCATCGGATCCCGGGTGCGGTGAAAAATAGGCAAGGGTTTCTAGGGGGTTCTCCTAGAAGCGACGCGCTACATCAGATCACGGGTGTAGTGATAAGTGGGCAAGGGCTGCTAGAGCGTCCCCTTGGAAGCGACGCGATGCATCAAAACCTAGGTGCTGTGAAAAGTGGACATGGGTTCATACCATGGAGGTTGAGAAAGGCGGTAGTAAATAGGGTAGCTCCAAAACATAAGATTTGCATCGCTACATAGAATATAGGGACATTGACAGGTAAGAATTTGGAGTTAGTAGACACAATGAATCGTAGGAGAGTCAACATCGCTTGTATCCAAGAAACCAAGTGGAAAGGGCTTAAAGCTAGAGAAATAGATGGGTATAAATTATGGTACGTAGGAAAGAAAAATAACAAAAATGGTGTAGGAATAATAGTGGATAAGGAATTAAAGGATAAAGTTGTGGACGTTAAAAGAATCAGTGATAGAATTATAATAATAATAATTGTTCTAGGAGAGCAGATTATAAATGTTATAAGTGCATACGCACCACAAGTAGGGTACAAGATATAATCAAGAGACAGTTTTAGGAAGATATGGAGGGAGTCATACAAGAAATTCCCAACACTGAGAGGATATTTATATGAGCAGACTTAAATGACCATGTAGGAAAAGATAAGAAAGGATATGATAGAATACACGGAGGGTATGGTATAGGTGAACGAAATGAGATGGGGGAGAATATCCTAAATTTTGCTTTGTCATATAACTTATCCATTGCAAATACACTCTTTAAGAAGAGGGATGAACACTTAATAACCTTTAAAAATGGACTTCATAAAAGCCAAATAGACTTTTTTCTACTTAGGAATAATGAATTATCTATATGCAAGGATTGTAAGGTGATACCTGGTGAGAGTTTAACCTCACAACATAGGTTAATGGTTATGGATATCCCTATTAAAAGATGGAGCAAAAGAACTGAACTTAATACACATCTAAAAACTAAGTGGTGGAACTTAAAAGGAGAGAAAATAACCTCATTAAAAAATAAGTTGATGGTAGAAGGAAATTGGAACTATGAAATAGAAGTAAATACCATGTGGACTAATATGGCTGAGTCCATTAAAAAAGTGGCAAAAGATGTCTTAGGAGTATCTAAAGGTAAAAGGCTATTAACAAAGGAAACATGGTGGTAGAGTGAAACAGTGCAAAAAGTTATTAAAGAAAAACATATGCGTTTTAAAGCTTGGCAGAAGATTAGAAATAATGAAAACTATGAATAATATAAGAATGCTAAAAACGCTGCTAAGAGAATAGTAAGTGAGGCTAAACTTAAAGCATAAGATGAGCTATATAATAAATCAGGAACAAGAGAAGGTGAGAAAGATGTGTTTAAACTTGCAAAAGTAAGAGAATAGAAGGTAAGGACTTAGATCAAAGGGTATTAGTCAAAGAAGATGAGACCAAATAAAGGTGGGAAACATACTTTCAAAAAATTTTAAATGACAATGGCTCTGAGAATATAGGGATTGAAAATAATATAAATCTAAATAACATTGGATATTATAGATATGAACGTAGGATTAGAATACCTAAAGTAAAAAAGGCCTTGAAAAAGATGAAATCAGGAAAGGCCATGGGGCCTGATGGTGTACCAATAGAGGTTTGGAAGCATATGGGAGATATTGGGTAGTTTAGTTGACAAAGTTGTTTAACAAGATTATAAAATCGAAGAAAATGCCTGATAAGTGGAGGAAAAGCTCTATTGTACCAATCTATAAGAATAAAGGTGACATTCAAAGATGCACTAATTATGAGGGATCAAACTTATGAGCCACACCATGAAACTTTTTGAAAGAGTGATTGAGAAGAGGCTACGACATGAAACAAGTGTCTCGAAGAGGTTAAGACCACTAGTGGCGTGACTGATGATTTTCTTGTCACTGTAGGATTGCACCAAGGATCGGCATTGAGTCCATACCTCTTCACATTAGTTATGGACGAGTTAACAAAACATTTGCTTGAGGAGATCCCCTAGTGCATGCTATTTGCAGATGATGTAGTCTTACTTGATAAGACAAGGGAGGGTGTAAACATAAAGCTAGAGTTATGGAGAGAAGCATCAGAATCTGAAGGATTTAAAATTAGCCGAACTAAGACAGAATATATGGAATGTAATCTTAGCAAGGAGAGTAGGAGTGGAACACCAGTCAAGATTGATAACCAAGAAGTCCCCGTGAAAGACCTCTTTCGGTACTTAGGATCATTAATCCATGAGAGTGGAGAGATTGAGAGGGAGGTTACCCAGAGAATCCAAGCGGGGTGGAACAAATGAAGATGTGCATCTAGAGTTTTATGTGATCGGCGGGTGCCACTCAAACTAAAAGAAAAATTCTATAGGATGGCTATAAGGCCAGCCATGCTCTATGGATCAGAGTGTTGGCCAGTTAAGGAACTTGATACTCATAGGATGAGCATCACAGAAATGAGGAAGTTGAGATGGATGAGTGATAAGACAAGAAAAGACAAAATTAGAAATAAAAATATTAGAGGAAATTTAGTAGTAGCACCAATAGATAATAAGATGAGGGAGATTAGACTTAAATGGTTTGGACATGTCCAAAGGAGACCAACAACTGCACCAGTTCAAAGGAGTGAGTCAATACAAGTAGAAGGCTCTAAAAGGGCAAGGAGAAAGCCCAAAAGAACATGGATAGAAGTGGTGAGGAAAGATTTAAAAACTTTGGGACTAAATGAAACCATGGTATTTAATAGAGTGGAATGGAGGAATAAGATTCATGTGGCCGACCCCTAATTGGGATATGGTCTTGATGATGATGATGAATCAAATCTATCTAAAGAAGTTATACAGTCCATAAAATAGATTCAACAATAATCCATCTAACCACTCATGTTGAGCTATCTATCAGTCAAATCAAGTGGTCCCCACTACTATCGATGTCCTTCCACAACCTTGCCCTTCCTGCTATCACACTTAGTATCTGAGGCATTTCAAAATAAAGCAATGCCTCAGCAAGCTATTGCTTGTGTAGGTATATAGACATTTAATGTAATAACAAGGGAAAACAAAATCTAATAACAATGTTGATATAATGTATGGGTCAATTATCCATGAAAATATAAGTACCATAAGCAATGCCAATATAATCTTAAAACATCATATGCAATAAAATATGCGTCTCATGGATATAAAACATGATAATCTTGTAGATGTAAAACATGATATATCCACTATCAATGAGCATACAATAACAAACAGGGCATCCCAAGGTATGTGGGTCCCACAAGTGTCTCATATACTCGTATAACAAATCATGAGTACTCATATCAATCCTCTGAGTGTTGTCACACCTAGGCATACAATAACATCTCCATACTCATCATGCAAGCATAAAGAACAAGAGTATGGATCGTCATGCCACAGTGGCAACCCCTCCAGGGTCTCAACCATCGCCGCTCCCTGTCAACACTATAACGGGAGACTTAACATCTGTCCCCATGGAAAGGCCCGGACCAGTAGTGTGGACTATCCATGTTATCAAACCCCTATCAAAAGCCATCTGTGGGCAGGTGTCCATCACATCATAAATCACATCACAATTGCAGTGTGGGTCCCATCTTCTTCTTTACTAAGGTGGGGAATCAGGAATCCTTAAACAAAGAGGGGCCGGCCCTACTCCCTCCTAGCATGACATCCACTGGGTGAGAGCACCCGTCATAAATCATAAAACATGGAAATCGCGTATCCTGTCAAACTAGGAGCACTCGTGGCTCACAATCCCTAAGGCACACCCCTCATCCCAGGGTTAGCCTCTCAAAAGACTAGCCACTAAGCCTCCACCATCAATTTTATGAAAACTAATCAATCTCAGTGATGTAATAAGGAAAGATAATTACTAATCATACATAAGATACGCTGTATTAATCTCATAAAACAATCATTCATGAAAACCCATTCAATATACTATCAAAATCTAATATTGATCATAGTATAAAACGTTGAATCTCACCAAATCTCAAAATAATTAAAAGAATGACAATCAATCACAATCAACCATGAATGTTATGATAATGCAAGTTTCAAAAATCAAAACATCACATTAAATGTCGTCACCTACCTCGATGAAGGAACAATCCAATCAAGCATGTAATCCTCTCAACTAGCGCGCTTTGATGCACCTGTCAGTACCATGTACCATTTTTGCATCATTTATTTTCCCTCAATAAAATTCATCCTACGATTTTATGACGACTCAGGTTTTCACTTGCATTTTTAAATGGAATAACTAATTCCTAGGGCGGGATCGATTCCTATTTGAAACCACTTTTAGAAAATCAATGCAATTATGCAGTGAAAAATCTTTTATTTTAAATTCATTTTGAAAACCCAAAGTGTCATTTGCTTTCGAGATGAGTAAAGTAGTTTTGAGAATTTCAGAAATCATAAATGTCTTCCCAAGTCTATCCAGTCACAGCTCATAGCCCAACTGTACATAAGTACAGATACATGTCCAGAAGGTAAAGTGTTTACTTACTTTCATGCTTGTCTTCTCTTCATTCAATGGATCATAGCACTAACACTAACATGTTCTGATGCTTCTTCTAATTCTGTGTGGAGCTAATCTGTAAAAATATATTAGGGTGAGTATTCCTCATACTCAGTAGGTGATATGATACTACTATTTTGAAAACACGGCAGGCAACATGCATAATTCAAGGAGTTTGTTATGCAAAATATCAATGATTCTTTTTGTGTAAACATGCATGTTTATGCATAAAACGTATGCTCATGGATGCAATTTCAACCATGGAAGCCTTTATTGAAATATAGTATTCAACGATATAATTATGACCAAAATCATAAAATAGAAATTAATTGATTCATATAAGAAGCTCTCGGCAAACATATCAAATCAGGAGTCAAATATAATAATTAGGAAACTCTTAAAATAGTCATCTTCCAAAGCAAATGCTGGCATCACTATAAGTATCATGCACATGGTCTCTCGACGACTGACATCTCGCCAACTGGTCACGAGTACTCATATACAACCATCTCAATGCTATATGCATATCGATCACACTGAAATCATAGGGTCACTATGCTCACGATCAGCACTCAGCTAAATCATGTGGCTCCCGTATCTAGAGACCTACCCACCATAGCCTCCACAATGACTATGGATGTCCCCGAAAGGGTGCCGTGACACCTCCAGTGGTCATCCCTATTTACCACAACAATCAGGGGAAGGGACAATGCCTTTTGGCAGTGATACGATCCACCCTTTTGGTGGTAGAGGTTGGGAGGCCAACCCCATACATAACAACCTCTCAGCATAGTGTCCACCAGGCTCAATAACTCAAAAAGCATATATAGATAAATCCAAATCTCAATTATCAAAATCGTGCAATTTATGCATTTCTTTTCAACCATGCGAGCAGTGCATAAAGTTAGTTCATGCTAATATCGTATTCAAAGATATAAAACATGAAGACAATTCCGCATGCTGGTATAAGAACATTATATCTTGAAAACATGCTAAACACGATAATAAAGGCAAGTTTGAGTTTAAGATGCGTTTTAAAAACTTAGCAGTATCAAACTACTTACCTTGATGTTCCCTATATCACGTTCTTCATTATTTGACCCTGACCCATCTTTGTAAACCCTAGATATTTATGAATAACAAGGATCACAATATCATTTTCAATCCACTTATTAGAATTATAGCTTAATGATTAGATCTTCCCTTTTTTAGGTCATTGCTTAGTGCATCTCCAGGTTAGATCTTATGTATAGTACTCACATCTAATGATTCGGTTGCCTTTAATCTTTTTCATGTCAGCAAGATTGTGAAATTAAACGGTTAGATCTCCTAGGTCACCTATCCAAATGCCTAGAACAGGCCCATACTTAATTTAGATAGTCATACCTATAAGTTCAAGGTGGATGTATGTAACTTAGAGTGGATCTAGGCATAGTGGTCTCCTAATAAGCCCAACAAATCAATCTATGAAGTTTGATCATCTCTGATCCTGTAGAACTGTGAGATCTCTATAGTGTTTAGGCTATATTCATACTAAATAGTCCTCTAATCCTAATTTTTGTAGTCTCATTAGGTCCGTACCGTCAATATAGATGCAATGGTTCTTTTGGTTCGGTAATCGGAGTCCTACAACCCTGTTAATTGCACTTTTAGTGTTGCAACATCATGGATGAACTAGATTCATCTACGCAGGCCCCATGTGTCACGGTTCCTGGGACACGTTAGTGTCATTAGGTTTGTACCGTCAATACGGATGCAACAGTTCTTTCGGTTCAGAAATCGGAGTCCTACAACCCCGTTAATTGCACTTTTAGTGTCGCAACGTCACGGATGAACTAGATTCGTCTACGCAGGCCCCATGTGTCACGGTCCCTGGGACACGTGCACGTCCTTGTTGAGCTGCAACCGCGGTCGCACACAGGAGCACACCGAGCGGCACGCATCTTGGACTGCCTTGCATGGACACGTCTTCGGCATGGTTGCGACGCGTCTTGGCCCCCAAGACGCCCTGTGTGTCTCGGTCGAGTCAAGAACCCACGGCACGCGGCGTTCTTCCGACGATTGCCCAGGGAGCTTGTCACGGGAGTGTGTCATGCCCATGCCCCCATGGGTCACCGTTTTCAACAGGTTTCAGTCCTTCTGGTTCGGGACCGATGCTGTGCTAGTGCCTTTTAGCCGAAAAAACATCTAGATCAGGCGTGGATCTAGGCTGAAAAGGAGAGGGGAATAAGAGAGGAGTGAGGCTTACCTGGGTAGCCTAGGAGAGTTCCCATCGCCTGTGGGTGAGCTTGTTTTCCACTCTGAACCCCTGCTTGCCAGAAAATATGAAGAAGAGGAAAAAACCCTAATGTCTGGTGAGACCGGAGGAAGAAGGGGGGAAAAAGAGAAGAGAGGGGAATGGTCGACCGAGGAAAGGACCTGGCCATTGCTGGAATTCGTAGGAAAAACTGGAATTCATAGGACCTCCGTCTTTAAATGCATATAACTTCTTCATACGAACTCTGTTTTTGGCGTTCTTTGAGGCGTTGGATTCCATTTTGAGCAAAGAATCTAATGACATAAATATTTCTCACAAATTCCTTTATTTCCTATTTTAAAAAAATTAAAATATTTTGTATAGTTAATTCCATATATTAATTTCCAAATTTAGTAAAAAGAGCATAAAATGTTTTGATCATTACAGCTTTTCTCTTAATTTGTACCCATTTACATATAAATTTATATAATGATCTCCTGAATCTAGATCTTGATCTTAATCAACAGTCTAGATCATTTGATTCATCTTTATTTACATGTTTATCTAGAGATTGACATATATCTCTGTAATTACATATCAATCTGAGAGTCAAATCACTCTTTGATCAGGCAGTCCTAAGATACTTGATCAGATTAATGGTTAAGATCACTTCTTCTTGACAATTGCTAGAGATCCAATCTTCTAATCCCCTAGATCATCTCATATTTGACACATGCAATCCATTTTTAAGGCCTAATTACCCATTGATCGGCTTGATCTAAGTTATTGAATAATGTTTTATGATTTGACCAATCTAAAAGTGGTCAAATGTAAGTTTTCAAGTCAAATCTAGGTCTATGTTGTCAAGATGATCGCAACGGATGTTCTCAATCATGATTTGGACCTTTATAGCTCCCAAAATAAAGCTTTTAGTGAAAAGACTTCATAAATTAATAAATTAATTTATAGGGGTCAGGTGGGTGTTTGCACCGATTTACATCAACAGACAGGGTTTGCACTGGTGTACACAGGCGTACCCTTAGCGCACTAACGCCAAGATGTCCAGCACATTCCGGTCATCCAGGACAACGTGCGTGAGCGTCCCACACCCACATACGCTGCACATGCGTGTGATAGAGCGCCTGTGAGTGCAGTTCACCTCTATGCATCCCGATGAGCATCTTGGGCACATTGTCCATCGAGGATGATGAACATGAGCCATCCACCTTTTGGCTTGATCGGAGCCTTAGATGCTATAATTTTTTTATTTGTTTTCGCCGTTCCTAGGGTTTTTAGGTCTAAAGATCACAATGAATGGCTCAAATCTACCATTTGAGATGTCCTTAATGTGGGTCTAACCATGCTCTACGGTTTTGATTCCCCATCCAACAGCCATTTAGCTCAGATCTAGCCCGGATCTATGAGGGAAAAGTTGAAAAACAAGGTAAATAAAAAGTTAGAGTGTGCGGTTTACCTGATTAGAGCTAGAGCGTGGGGATCAAGCCCTATGAATTGTGCAAACTTTGGTTCCTTTCCACAGCATGCACAGGGGAAAACGAGGTTCTTCTCTAATTATTTGGTGTGGGAATGGAGGGAGAACTAGTTTTTTATAGGCTAAGATCTGATTTTTTCGAATGGAAGGTAGATCACCACCTTCCTCCATTGGAGTTGTAATGGAAATGGAAAGGGGTGCCGTTATCAAAACGACCCCCTCTAATTTGCCTCCCTGACTACTTATCAATTTACCCTTACAACTTAAAATGGTCATATCTCACTCATCCAAATTCCGTTTTTGACGATCTTTATACTGTTCAATTTCTATCGATGTGTACTTTTTAGTTTTGATGGTTTCAAAACCAAATTCTATGCATAAAAATTTTAATCTAATTTATTTATTTTGTTACTAATTTGGGGTTAAATTTTGAGGATATTACAAGAAGGGAGAGAACAAGTGAGTAGGGAATTTGGAAAAAAGAAAGAAAGAAAGTCATACATGGAATGAAAATGAATAAAACAAAAGAGAAGTGGGTCAATGCGGTGGACAATGAAGGGTAATAGTGAGAAGGAGAGACCAGAGAGAAAATGTGGAATATGAAAGAGAGTAGGGAGTTTGAGTGAAGGGCGAGTAGGCTATGTCTCTGGTGGAGCTATCGTATCTAGTAAATAAAGGGGGAGAGAGGTGAGGAAAAATAGGGAGGGGGAGGGGGAGAGAAGAAGAAGATAATGGGAATAGGGGGTGGGTTTGCCTATGGTCTAGCCAAGAAGAAGAGAGAGGGGAGAGAAGGGGAGAGAAGAAGAAGGGAAGGGGAAGGGTGGTCTTGCTCCTACGGTTCAACCTCAAGGGGGGAGAGGGAGGGGGGGTAGAGAGTGTGGTGGTGTTGCCTTCCTCTTTTTAAAGCTCACCACCTTCTAATTTAGTTTTAACCTTTCCATTCTTCTTTGACTTCCTTTTCTAAATATGGATTCTACTTCTTCTTTTGTTTTCTCTTTAAAGATTGCAATATAATATCACCTCCATAATAGCATGCTTCGCTTTCTAATTTAGTTCCCAATTAGGAAACCTCCCATCTTGCCTTGTGAGTGATTTGCACTGTTAACTTTTGATCGACCATCCAAGCCACGATCTGGTTGATATGCACAACAAAAGACTATATTAAAATCATCTAAACCATACATTATTCATATAATTAGCTCTAATGATCATATGAATATTAATTTTGATAAATTAATAATTAGATGGTCAATGGGAGCTAAAATCAAAATCAAGCCAAAAATTACAAATTTGATTGGTTAAATGATCTAATTGAAGGCCAAATTAGGGGTATTTTCACCAAAATTTAGCACTTAACATACACCCCAACCAGTATTTTGCTAGTCCCAAGCAAAACATGTGAAAAACTAAATCACAAAATTTCAAAATTTATTTTCAAGTCAACTCCACTCTTTCCTCAGAGAATTATCTTCAATAAATCATCAACTTTAGAATACTAATAAAATGACTAAAGAATTCAAAACCCTACCCATATGCTAAAAATATTTCCACTAAGCTCAGATCTCAGAGTGAGTGTGTGAGTGTACAGTCTACGCATAGAACAATCTTTATCTTTAAGTAGACTTCTAACTTTTGAACTCCATCTAAAATATGTTTTGAGCTCAATCCTCTCTAATGACATACACTCAAAAATAAAATCTCTTAGATAGAGGGTTCAAATTATATCTTTCTTTTGAATATGTGAGCCAAGTCAATAAAAGCAACTATCTCACATATACTCATGAAGAACAGGAGTTACTTAGGAATTTAATTGTTAATCCCTTTAGAATGGGTGCCATTACCTTTGAATATTTAGAAATACCAATCTTTTAGATCCTATCGATTCATTTTCTCATCAAGACTACATTTCTCAATAGGTCATTAAATTGGACAAAACGTAGGCATAGGGAAGGGTACCAAAGAAAGGGTATAAGGTTATTCAAAGTTTCTTAAAAAATAAGTAGAGATCTTCTACTAAAGTTGACAATCCTTCTTTATTTTGCTGAAGTGAATATTTCTTTTTCTACTTTTCTTTACATTCTCCAAACTATTTTTTTCAATACTTTTTCTTTGTATTTTAGTACTTTTGATTCTCTTTGAAGAATATTTTTTTTTCTTGATATTCACTTTTCTACTTTTATTGCAACTAAAAGATATTTCTTCATTCATCTCTAACTTATCTTTTGAAAAAAATGGGTAATGGATAGATTTTACTAGGTTAATATCAGTAAAGGATAAATTGGGTGATAGAAGAGACGGCTTATATAAAAGGCTCAAATTAGCTCACTAGTGGAAAAAATACTTTTGCATAAGCTTTATGTCTGTAGGTTAATAATAAGGATGGCCTAAATCATTTTCTAGGTTTCCTATAATCTATCAGATTCAATGAACTTTAAGAATTATAAAGATAATATTATGATAATTCAAGTAATTAACCAAATTTAAGAATTTGTGAGATCAAATTTTCATGAAGCACACTAAAGAAAATTTGGAATCTTTTATAACCTCTCGAAAAGAATGAATGGTTCTAAAACTCACTTAAGTTATAGGTCTCCATTGAATTCCTTCAAGATCTTTAAGTTATTGCTACTTATCAATCCAGACTATCTATATGCAATTGCATGTACAGATGTGATCTAAGACTTAGCTTTCATGGTATAATTTAGAAAATGAGTAAAATGATGAATTACTTATGTTCAATTCCATTAATATGCTAAAGTTATCTAAATTATACTTCAGAACATCCAATTCTCATCATAGTGCAGGATTGACCTAAAAAATTTTCAAAAATTCTCTCTCTCTCTCTCTCTCTCTCTCTCTCTCTCTCTCTCTCTCTCTCTCTCTCTCTCTCTCTCTCTCTCTCTCTCTCTCTCTCTCTCTCTCTCTCTCTCTCTCTTCTTCTTTTTTTGGAACTAAGTGAAAAAACTTAAAAAAACTAGAATTTGCTAGAATTCTACACCAAAAGTTTGTTGATTTGTTTTACTGCAAGTGCAGGGGCTGTTGTAGTGTAGCTTATGTAAGTATGGGTCAATCCCACATGGGCTCAACATAAAAAGTAGGAGTTTAAATATAATTTAATAGATAAAATAAAAAATAAAAAAATTACTAAAAATTTAATCAAATTCAGATCTATACAACTACTAAAAATTACAGAATTTTCAATTTAAGAAGAAAGAAAATTAACTAAATAAAAAGAAAATTCTATTTCCCTTGCTTAATTACTATCAATTTCCTCAAATATGGTATTCTTGGAGTTGATCATCTATCATCACTATCTTTAGCACATCCTTGATTAAAGATCCAATGGTTGGATTAGTCAGATTCCCAAAAATCTTAAAGATCTAGACTAAAATAGTGATTTTGGGTTTTGAATGGCTTAGATTGATTTCTGGAGTTTAGATTAAAGATCAGAGACATTAAGTAAGCTAAGGGATGTCTTAAGAATGAAATCTAAAACTTAATTGAAAATCTGATCTGAAATAGAGGAGAAACAGAGATATCTTTTTGGTTAAGGCTAACCCATTGATTAGGTTAAGCCTTAATTAATCTGGCTTGGATTGTGCAGTTCTTGGATAAGAAGAATGTAGATAAAGTAAAATTGGGATAGCACAGGTACATAGAAGGAATTAAAAAGGGGACACAGAAGGAATTGAATTTAAAGATCAAAGGATAAAATCAAAATTTAATAAAAAAAAATCTAGTTAAAACAAGAATGGAAACAGGGAACCCAACGGAGGTGAGGAGGGTGGTGATGGAGAGGAGAAGGAAAGAGGAGGCGAAGAAGGGGGAGAAAGAGGGTGAGGAGGAATGGGAGAGAGAACAGGGAGATCGAGTGAAGGGAGAGCGGGCTGCATCAGGCAATGAAACAGAAGTAAGCTGGTGGAGCTGCTGTATTGAGCAAACAAAGAGAGAGAGAGAGAGAGAGAGAGAGAGAGAGAGAGAGAGAGAGAGAGATAATGGGGATAGGAGGTAGGTCTACCTATGGTCCAACCAAGATGAAGAAGAGAGAGGGATGAGACGAGGAGAGAAGAAGAAGGGAATGGGAGGGGTGGTCTTGCCTCCTATGGTTTAGCCTCAGACTAAGGGGGGAGGGGGTGAAGAGAGGGTGGTGGTGTTGCCTTCTTCTTTTTAAAGCCCATTGCCTTCTAATTTAGTTTTCACTTTTCCATTCTTCATTGACTTCCTTTTCTAAATATGGCTTCTCCTTCTTCTTTTGTTTTCTCTTTAAAGATTGCAATACATTGTCACCTCCATAATAGCATGCTTCCCTTTCTACTTTAGTTCCCAATTAGAAAACCATCCCATCTTGCCTTACGGGTGATCTACACCGTTAACTTTTGATATAAGCCATCCAAGCCATAATTTGGTTGATCTACACAACAAAAGACCAGACTAGAATCATCTAAACCGTATATTATTCATCTAATTAGCTCTAATGATCATCTAACCATTAATTTTGACAAATTAATGATTGGATGGTCAATTGGAGCTAGATTTAAAATCAAGCCAAAAATTGCAAATTTAATTAGTTAGATGATCTAATTGAATGCTAAATTAGTGGTATTTTGACCAAAATATAACACTTAACATTTTAATCCTAGGTTTTTACATCTATCGAATTACTTTATGTGCATGGATCGAGTCTTTGAAATTTGATTCTTTTAATTACTATTTCAAGCATGTTTTGCATTGTTATTTGCCTGATTCTAATCATGGATTGATGAATAATCTTATTGTTAAAGATATCTTTAGAAAACATATTGATACTATGCTTGAATTTCATGCTACTTTCCGCTAATTCCAAACATTCTTATCATTTCATGCATATGCATGAAAAACATTGTTAATATTAAGATTATAGTTATGTAAGACATGACTAAATTTATTTATGAAAATTTAAAATAAGCTTATAAATTTAATAAGGTTCATTCAATTATAAAAGTTTGGTTAAAATCCCATGGTTTTTGGATGGGAATGAGGACACTTTTGTTAGCTTACTACTAGATTGTCTAATACAAAATTCTATAGATTGTACAATTGAAAGTTTTGAGGTTTCAAATGACTTCCAAGTATGTAAAATGCTAAAAAACCCTTTGAACATCAATTATATTCAATGAATGACAAACTACATAAGGCTAATTGATATCTTAGGATAGGTAGATCATTTTTCAAACACAACATAGTCAGCCTGTCTACTAACCAATGACGGTGGACAGCCCAGTCTAATTTTAGTGAATCTAATGAATTTGTAACATCTAGTGCACATAATGGTTATTTTTACACAAAGAAGGATCAATAATTTAGTAATTAAATAAGGCAAAAAGTGATGAATATGATTATGTGAATGTAACTTCATGAGTTCTCTATTATTTTAGCATATGCAAAATAATTTCATGATCACAACTCATGAGTTCTCTATTATTTCAAGATATGTGAATGTAACTTCATGATGTGTAAATGTAACTTCACGAGTTCTCTATTATTTTAGATGAAGGATTAAGTGCTCATGAATGATGCATCATTTGAATATTATACTTGGAATTGAGAAATTATGTTGTTTATCTTGCTTTCATGAAAGTTCTAAGATTTCATGTATATATAGATATACTTGATGAATATGCTTATATTTGAGCCCTATATGGGTGAGAGCTTGGACAATGCATAAGAGTGCTATAATATTCCTTGACTTATTATAGTCTATTATAGGGTTATAACACCCTAATGGCATTATACTATGACGGTTCAGATTGGCCTTAACTTCTAAACAAGATACCTACTGATATGATGGCCTATGTTTTATGGGAGTATGTATCTTAGGAGGACTACTTCCATTCTAATTCAGTGGCCCCATGAGAACCAACGTAGACTATATGGTGTTAGTAGTAAAGAGTAGTTGGGAGATGATTTGTCTATGTGCATAATTAGTCATTTTCGTTAGTTAGACATAATACATATGTCGGTCATTCTTGATGGTTCACATAATTGCCAATAAGGCCCATGATAGGATGTTGCTACTCAAATCTATGATTTGTTGGTTATTATATTTATATATATATATATATATATATATAGGTGCAAGTATGTGACATTTGGGGTTTTTCTAACACTTTTTCACAAAATCTTTTACAAATGTGGAGCCCTAAGTTTGAAAAACTATTTAGAAACTAAATAGTGAAAAACATGTTTCATGAGAAGACCTTAAAAAAATTCTGAGGGTCATTTTTCTTTTAAAAAAATAAGGTTTTTCATATAAATGAACATTACATTTCTACCAAAAATTTGGCAGTCTCCCTTGTATTTTGGATCCAACACATTTCATGCATGAGATGCGACAACCTAATAAACACAATTAATATAAAATAACAAAGGAGACTCCATCTCCCTCCAAAATACATCCATACACACATGTATGTTCACATTTTAAAAAAGAAAAAAGAAAAAAAGAAACATTTTGTAGTGCCAAACGTCTAGGAATTAAACCAACATCCCTAAGACCACTCCAATCACTGCCACATCACCATAAGTCTAATTAACATGCCCACATATAAATAAAGAAAGTCATATTAAGTCAAACATTACATCAGTTCATAAGATCATTAACTACATTGCAAACATGTTTGTTGTACCTTTCATGCTCTTTTCTTTCGATCTCTATCACAATCATTTGCTCCTGTGCCTCATTTCTTCAAACTTGAGACATTGTAAACAATTTACAATGTCTCAATAAGCTTGCACTTGTGTAGGTAGTTTCATCATCAAAATATGAAATTTATGCATTTTCAAATCCAAAAAAGATACATAATCACATGTTATGCAGTTGAGTGAAATATGATGCATAATGTCCAATATAAAAAAACTTTGAAATCTCATTCATGCTTTACAAATCAATGCCATGCTAAACCAATTCAAATTATTAGTTTCAATATCCATGCATACTGTTTTCAAAGACAAAGGTAACTTTTGCGAGGTATTTTTCAATATATGAAAGATTGCCACAACTAATGTCATGCATCATCTCATAAATATACTCATCCAAACTAGATAGTGAATCATCATCAAAAATCAATAGATGAAAAGTATTTAAACCATGAAATACTTAAATACGATTAATGTATCTGAATAAATATACATGTATGGATAATACCATCTGAACCTCCTTGAGGTCTCTCAAGTGTAGAAACACTCGTAATCTGGCCATTTGCCATTGGTCATGAGTACTTATTATAGACCTGATATCCCGAGGTGCCACGCACCTTCGTTATTGCGCTATATACATATGAATCTCAAAATAAGGACCCTCTGTGAGCGGACAAGACCTAATCAAGTCCATAGCTATCATGCTGATACCAAGACGATCTCTACACCCTGCACATGAAAAACACGATATGCAAGGCCATGACCTACCCATGATGTCATTGACTTAAATTCAGTCTCTTACAGCCAGGTATCATATATATAAAGTTTTGGAGGGGGGATGATCAGTCCTTAACCTCCTAGCACAGTGTCCATTGAGCCACCATGTGACCCTCATAGCATAATAATACTAGGCATCATTACATGCCATCTTAACATACAAAACCATAGAATTCCATGCATTAGTGAAATCATGCAAATCAATCTCATGGTGTGATATAACCATGTAAAAGCAACCCTCACAAGGGTTGAGTATGAGGATTTCTCATTCATCATTTCATAAATCGCAAACTCCATGCAATTTCAAATACATTTTCATGTACAAGTTTGCAATTTAAAAAATAAATCAACATAGAATTTCAAAGTGATAAGTTGCATGAAATACAAATATACTCACTATGTAAGTAAAAAATCTCAAGAAATCTCAATTTTAACTATTTTCCAACATGATAGAATAGTCACTAATAGTTTTCATGTTTCACAAAAGCATATCGAAGTTAAAACTACCTACCTCCTTAGCAAATTTTCCACAAGTGCTTCCCTTTTTAAGTTCATCTTTAAACATAACTTCAATTTTGTCAAATCGCACTTAAAATTGTGTAGCACATCTAACATCCAAATCTCCACATCAACATAGAATCATATACGCATCTAAATCATGCTTAATTCTAAATAGTCTATAAAATTTTCTCTTAACACTCTTTCCAAGTTGCATTTACATCATAATTGGGGACTTCATGTCTAAGTGTCCCTCACCATTTGTATATTAGATTATCATCTAAATATAATTCCATAGTTCAAATTTCATACAATGCATCACTCCTAACTATATGATCTCAGTCACTTAGGCTGTTGGTCTACTTTCCACATCATGGAACATCTAAGGCCATTATAGCTCTAATTAGTCATTCACCAATGATTGATCATTGATCAGATGTGAGGAACAGTGTCAGACCTCCCTTTGATCTGCTGTTCATTCTCTAAATCAGTGATCTGACAATTAGAAGTGGTCAGATCTTGATCTCAACATGTTATTAGACATTTTTAACTAATGGATTAGTGAAATTTAGCTCATCCCATATCAATTTGGAGTTTATGAATGCAATGGCAACATTTGATCATTGATCCTATAGGCTAACCTAACATTTCACTATATCTGATCAGACGATCAAAATTGTTTGATCAATCTTAAGCTTAGATCGATAATGTCTGCCTAATCCAAGCTGCATGAGGTAAGTATTTATCCATTTCTAATCATTGATTGGAAAATAAATAGTTGGATCATCCATAAAACTTAGATCTAGGATAAAATAGTATGGATTTAGCAAAATACCTCAAATCAAGAAGAGGGTTTTACAGATCTTACCTCATGGGAGTGTTTTCTTATTGCTTCCTCTCTTGGATATGTGGATTGATCATCATTTTATGGTGAAATCCTCTGATCACGTCAAGTGTCAGTCCCTTCTCTAGTTGACTGGCAAGAATAGCTCGGATCTCCCAATAAACTTGGGGTTTTGGTTGACCTCATCGTGAAGAGTGGAATGATGGGCTCAGATAGTTGATCCGAGCCATCATCTTCTCCAACGATGACTGCAACACTAGTAAACTCGAAGATCTCTCTTTCTCTTATTGCTGGCATGAAGGGTTTCTCTTGTCCCCTTTCCTTTTCTCTCCCTTCTCTCTCTCCTTCTTCTTTTTCCCGTTTTCTCCTTCCTCCTCATCATCAGGCTTTTCCCTATGTGTGTGTCGAGCTAGATGAAACAAACTATGTGGTCTATTTTGTCTTACTTTAAGTGGGAGGGGTTGTTGATATCAATTTGGCCCCCTCCTTTAGTAATATATTTAATTTATTCAAAAATACCATCATATCTCCTCCATCCAAACTCCAATTTCAGTGTTCTTTGTATCATGGGAATTGTATCGATGTGTACTTTCCATTTTTTTTTTAGTTTTTAGTCCAAATTTTTAGTTTCCAAAGGGGTTATTTTCATAGAACTCAATTTTACTAAATTAAATTCTTAATTTTCATCTCAATTATAATATAATATATTGTACAAAAAGGAACTCGAAATTGAGGGTTGTTATAGAGCATCTATAGAATTGTAGCTTTCATTTGAGTTATTATTTGTTGTGGATTTGATATTGAATACTTGATTAGAATATCGTGTTTGATTCTAGTTATGTGATTGCAGTAGTTTTCAAACCTAGTTTAAGGATTTTTCACTGATTGGTCAAACTCACCCCACCAACATTTCAAGTGAGGCTTATAGGACCATATATAGTTTGAAAAGTAGAGGATCAATGAGTACAAGTGGAGAAAAGGAAACATATGAAGGGAAAGCAATTGTTTTCCTTAGTTATTTGGTGTTACATTTAAACATATTGTTGATGGACATGTATAGTTTGGATTATTATGTTTGTGGAATTTTATGAATTATTTAGTTGGATGTGACTGTGATCAGCGAATCTTGAATGTGCTCATATGGTAATGTATATTTTGATTATATGAGGAGTTTTCTATTTCATATGCTTGGGCTTGAAGAAGTAGCTTTGGAAATTAATGCATATATATATATATATATGTATGTATGTATGTTGTCTTTTAAATGCTTTAAAAAAACTTAAGGGTACTTGGATGTTTTAAAAAAGCATTTGAAGAAAAACTATTTCAGAATAACCTAGGGTGTCATAGTAGGAGACACTCTTTACTAATTATTTTGAATGAAAATTTTTTTGGTTTTGAAATAATGAAGGAGCTTTACGTGTTTGATCCTTTTTCAGGCAAATATAGAACAACTATAGTGTAATATGAATAATTTTGTAATTCCATCCATAAATTATAAGTTATTATCCAAAAACAAATCAGTATTTTCTTTCTTTCTTTTTCTCTTATTAATAAACCTTTGACTAATTGATAGCATATGCAACACATAATTAAATGAGAGTTAATAAGTTCTTAAGAAAATGGATTGAAATTTCTATACTGCTTCTGTGAATGGATAGAAATTTCTGCTTGATTTGTTGATTCTCATACTTCCTGATCATCATGCATGTTATAGCTTGTAGTCCACCTATAGTTTAGAGTTGATTCTTGTTAAAAATTTGATTAGGAAATAGTTAGCATGATGAAGCATGTTAATGGAAAATAACGCACCATTAGTTATGCTTGAAAGGTTAAGACGCAGGGGTGCTTCTCAAGAAAAGAACACACCCTATATCTCACCAATTTTAATGTGTCTTTGTGACTAATCTAAAGTATATCCTATAGCCTACTGATAAGGCATGATGTTGCTATAAAAGGGTGAAAAAATTCTAATGTTAAGCATGCTTGAAGGACAGGGAAGGAGGTGTCGATTTTCTGCGGAAAACTGAAGCATCATCCCTTCATTTATTTAGACTATACTAATTATTAGTTGTAATGGGAATGCTCTGATTTCTTGATTTAATCTTTATGCTCTTTGTTAACATGTACTCCATACTGAGGATGGCTTTAAAATGTGGAGGTTTTGAGTAGAAACCAGGTGAGAGGCAAAATCGCTCACTGCAAAACCCTGCAGAGAGGTGCCCCAAAATATGGACGATTAAGTCACTGCTTATATGCTAATATCTAGAAGTTTTCAAGTATTTTTGTACTCCCCTCATGCCTCATAGCTTCTGGTAGTTATGGCCCATGAATGGTATTTGAAATGTAATTCAAATTGGTTGGTTTTCATACTTGAAAAGTGACGCATGCCTATTTGTATGTAACATTTTGATAGAAACAGCATGAGAAAACCTCTACAAGACTACCATCTCTCTACTAGTTCAACACATGAATCTAGAGATTGAATTGAAATGCCATTTGCATGATTTGTCCTTCATATTAGTTACTGATATCTAATGGAATGTCACTCTATCATTTCTAATATTTATGGCATGGAACATGAAATGGATTGTATGGTTTAAGGACTTGGAATGAGTATGAGTTTTATGGACTTTGGACTGCCAATGATGCTATGCAATGAGTTGTTGTTTCACATGCAACATGGACTGTTTTAAGGAAAGACCTTATGACTGTCTTTGGGTAGCTAATACTTAATGATGCTGGGATTTGAACGCTAAAACTTAACCTAAAGAGTTTTAATGAAATTGGTTGGAAAATGAGAAAAGTTCTAACTTGTGTATGACTTTAAAGAGGAACTTGAATGAAATCCTAAGGCAACCTTTGACAATAGCTTCAAACAAGATGATTTAGCATGTCACTGACCATTGTTTTGTATCTTCATAGCTCTTCCATGATTCACAGATGTGAGTTGATTTTAGCACACCGACAGAGTAGTTGAAAGGCTTTACATGCATGCTTCATAGTTTACTCGGTTTCGTGATTTCTTGGAAACACTACCATGTAACCTCGTCATTAAAAGAAGTCAAAAGTTTGACAAATGATGTGTGCTGGTAAGATTGCATTCATGAATATTTCCAAGAATGAATGATACATGTGCTATTCTAAAAGCTTGAACAAAAGAATGCTTGGTTGGCACAAACAAATGATTTTGGTTTTGTGCATGTTTCAGTAAGCATGATGGCTGCGGTTGTATTGTTGATCTAATATGATGTTTCTTCGAAAACTAATGGAAGGGAAATCCCTTGATTGACACTGTGCTAGAAGGAGCATGTTGGCCCTCTATCCTCTCGCTAATCAGTACCAGCTCGATGGGAGCTTGATTGCAAAGTATTGCTTCATAGGGCATGCTCTGGGTCCGTAGGTAACCTAATCAAGGCTGGTGGAGTAGTTTGCGAGGTACCTGCGGCATGTAGCAGTGACGGTACTTACTTTGGGTGAAACTAGACACTCTACAAGCATAGTTTTTTGGATAGATAAGGTCATGTGTTGACATGTCGTTCACTCCGAGAGTTTGAATGTTCCCTAGTGGTAGGATTGTACACCATTTTCAGCCTTGGATGATGTTCATGGATGTTCAAGGACTTGATTGAAGAGGTAAGCCATTGATTCACATATACGATTAAAATGTCTGCAACTCAAAATGGTTGGGATAGGTTTTCTAGATACGACAATGATGATGTTTTACATATTCAGATTGCATCTATTCCGATACCATGTTTATTGTTGCATTCATTGATGATTTTATCGATTCATCATGACATATTGGTTTACAAGATTGATGTTCTTCTAAGAAATACATGAATGATTTTGAATAATTGAGCATCATGAATATTTTTGTATATATGTATTATTAAGAATGACTTGAATGCCTACTAGTCATGAATGACTTTAGTTTACTACATTGTTTTGAATACCTTGAAAAATCATGTTTATGTTTATGGCAAGGAATCAGCATTGATTATAAGCACCCATGATGATAGACATGTGAAATTCCTTGATGTTATAGATTAAATTCAATCACTAGTAGTTCTCTAAGTAAATCAAACATATCAGGTTTCGTGATGTGAACCTTGAACAATTATATCTCACTAAATTTAGGATTCAATTATTTATAAAATTGTTCAAAAATGTATGATTGTGTGCCATGTCTTTACTCAGGTGAGACATTACGTAGGATCAGTGCCAAGGAGGAAGGAAGGAGAAAGGAGATAGAGCGCTAATCTTTAAGACTTATGAGTCAACTTTATATTGCATAGTTAGTTTGGTTGTACTAGGTAACATACTTCTGTATTTATTATCCACATTATATAAATGATGTCATTGAACTTATGTATGTATAGCTTGCATTGAGCTCATTTCAAGTTGTGCCCAGGGGAACCAAGGTTTGTGATCACATGATAGAGTTCAAGGATAGGTACTTGTTCCTAGTTGGTGATCTCATTGCTCAGTGATTGCCTGCTATATGGCTAGAAAAGGTGGTTTGGGAGCTTCCTCTCTTTCAAGAAGCAAGACAAGATGAGATCACCACTTCTCAGTAATGGACTTCCTTAAATTCAATAATGGACTTCCTTGAATTCTTCTTGATATCTAACCTATTGGACTATAAGTTTCATGGTTTGGATTTGATGGTTTTGGCTATGACCAGTAAGATTTATGGCATTATTGGGCACTTTATTTTATTTACTCTACCTAGGTTAATTATATGAGAAGGTTTAAGGAAGTGACTTGCTTGCAGAAATGGTTTGCAAAAAGTACGTATGTGTAAATATGATTTTTAAATTCAAGTTTCAAAACAAAAATTGCATAGGAACTCCACTAATCTTATAAAATGGATTTTCCAAAAGATTATTTATGAAAATGAAGATAGGTAAGCATGGTCCTTATCAATAATTTCTGATGCAAGGTGGTTTCTCTTTAAGGGAAACCTATTATGTACTCCCGAATGCCCTCTTAGATAAAGCTCTTACTCTCATGAAAGATGAGTTCTTTTTAGCCAAAAATGTCAAGAGACATTTCTAAGCATGTACAGCGATGCAAAATGTGTCATCTAGCAAAAGGTCGACTTTTAGATTTATAGGATATTATTTGCATTAAAACAATTATTTATAATCTAATTATAAATTGAAGAATTTTCAGGTTAGATGATCCAAGATAAGTATATGTAAAACTACATATTGTATAGTACTAATTATGACCTTTTTCATATTTTCAAGGTAGTAAATCAAAATCCAAGTGGTTAGATTAAGCCAATCAATATTCTAGATTGTACATCAAGCTTAGATTAAAGTGGATGGCTATAGTCAATGCAAGATGAATTGGATGATACAGATTAAATCAAGACAAAATAGCTCAAATTTTAGTATTTTTCAATTACAAATGGTCTAATGATTCCTAGAGTAGTGGTGGATTGAAGAAAATCAACAACGATCTATCTCTAAATGGTCAGAATATCTCTAGAAAAACCTTTAGAATGTGTCATCTTTGGAATGATTGCCCATGGATGTGAGGTATTATGAATATGGACATGATTAATGATTTGAATCATTCAAAATTATCATTTTTGGGACAAGATCAAAAGACTTTATTAGATATCTTTGATTGAATCAAGATAATTCCATGGGAGATGAAAAATCAAAGGATAAGATAGTATTAAAAATATATTGATGGATAAATCTTAACCAATGGATTCCCTTGATAATAAAATATTCAAAAGATATCTTTGATAGTAACATATTTGAGTTTGGCCCACATTATGAATGCTTATGATGAACCATCAACTGCCTAGGTATCAAATTTGTCTTACTTGACTGGGATATGGAGAGAGAGACAAGGAAAGTGAAAATTTGGAAATGAAATGGTGCATTGATGAGAAGGAGAGATAGAGGAAGAAAAAGTTTGTTAAATTAGGAAATTTACAATTGTGGAACTAAAGAAACCAAGCTACAAACTCAATTTAGTTTAAAATTTCTTGGAGAGAGAGAAATTAGAAAAGAAAACTACTAAAAAGCAATTCAAACTAACTTTTCATTATCTCTAAATACTAGATCGAAGATGGAGTGAAAAAACAAGATCCCAAATTTGAAGAACAAGAAAGAAGCTGAACAATATGAGCAGCATGGTGAACAGGGGTACTTTGCGCGTTAATTTCAGCTTTGATACTTAATGAAAATCCACGAAATTTGTTTTTTTGGACATAAAACATCAAGGAGAAGACTACTAAGGTATTTTATTTTCAATTTTCATTCAAAAACTTTTAACTTGAATTGATTAAAGTTAGACATACATGAATAGGAACAATGAGTTACTTAAGGTTTGCACCTTTAATTTGATATATTTGAGGAGTGTTTGAATGATTAATCCTTTACTTATGTTTTTATATGAGTTAGAAAGAGTTTCATATAAGTTTTATTAAAATTTAATGGGTAAATTGGTTTTTATGAAATAAGGTTGAAAGGTACTCTTATGTATGTTGGTGAATAACTGACATTTGCAATTGAATATTTTAATTTCTGTTATTTTATTTAAAATCTAACCATACAAATTGAATTTCTTGATATCAAATTGTTCTAGGTACCAAGTTTGGTTGATAAATTCTAACAAAAAGTAGGAGAAATTAGTGACCAAATTTAGTGAAATCCTCATGGATTGTAAACAGAGACAACTAATCGTGGATTGTAAATAGGGATAGCATAATTGGTTAGCTAGTATCAAACATGCATAACAACGCATGTCTGTTTCAACTATCATGCTTTTCTAGTGACACTCGCAAAAGTAGTGAAAGGTGTTGCTTTGGTATTTTAATTTGGAAAATTTTTGAGAAAATCTGTAAATAAGATTTGATGCATGAAACATTAGAGAATGTTATAGGTGATCTAAAATATATATATATATTTTTTAAATTAGTTTCTTTAATTAGAAGTTTTATTTTTTTAAAGAAATTCTTAGTTAAGTTTTATAAATTCTAGAATAAATTTAAGAATTATGTTAAGCTAGTTTTCTTTTGAAACACCACTTATGAAAGTTTTAATATTTTAATTTTGTTAAGAAATTAAGATTTTGTGTTATTACTTTTCGTAGTGGATGCTTGGAATCAATCTTTGATTTGTTATATTTAAGTTTTATATAGAATGCTTAGAATTTCATAAATTATCTAGGTTTTTAATGTTTACAATTTTCTAAATTAACTTTTCAAAGAATTTTTTTTTTAGATGGTAATTGTAATTTTAATTCTATTCTTAAGTTATAAAAGAAATAAATCATTACTATTACTAATTTAAAACAAGTGATCTTTAATCCTAGCAATTTAATTTAGATTAAAAATCCATTTTCTCTCTTCATAAAATTGAAAATTTATTACCTTTTTTCAATTTTGCATTAATTTTGGGATAGTTAGTGTAGATTAGCTTTGGTTTTTATTTTCTCACTATATCCTCCCTATGGAATCAACCCTACATGTTATTACAACTGACTTCTATGCACTTGCAAGAAAACTCAAACATAACACATGCTTATATATTCCACTATCTGTTCCTAGCTCTCCTTTGAAAGAGCTAAGCTTGGATTTTCTCATTGTACAGCTAAGAAGGCAATGAAATAAAGATTCAGTCATGGTGGTTGTTGATTTTGTTTCAAAAATGACATATTTCATAGTCTATGCTAAGACCATTGATGCTTCATTTGTGAAGTACTTGAGCTTTGGAGAAGTTGTTAAACTTCATGGAATTTCAATAACCATTACTTCGGATTAAGATCCTAAGTTTATGGTCACTTCTAGCTTACTTCATGGAAAAATTTTGGAACTTGGTTGCAGTTCATTTCATCTTGTCATCTACAAATTGATGGGTAGACTAAAGTTATTAATATAAATTTAGTAATTTTATTATAAAGTTTTGTGGGAAAGAACATCCACCAATGGGTTTTTTTGTTACCTCTGGTCAAATTTGCTTTCAACAATTTCTACAACCAAACTATAGGTTGCAGTCCTTTTAAATTGCGTAAGAAAAGAATCCTTTGAGTCTAATGGATTTAGCAACCCTTTCATTAGCCAACAATTTTAGTAGAGATGTTTAAGACCAAGGAAAGCATATCTGAGCAAATTTTGAAAAGCAAAATAAGAAGTATAAAGTGTACTGAGCAAAAATTGAGAAGAAAAATAAGAAGTATAAAGTGTACTGAATTTTAAGAAAGAGATTTCCTAAAGGAAAAATTCTAAGCTCAAGCAAAGAGTAGAAGGCCTTTTCAAAATCTTGAAGAAAATTGATGAGAATGCCACAAGGTTGAGCTATATATATAGAATATAAAGTTTTAAACACTTTTATTGTAGCTGATCTTTCACCATAGAAAGGAGAAGATCAGGCAGACAACTCGGGGATGAGTTGTTTTCAACCTAGAAAAATGACATGAGAGCATCTTTAATTCAAGATCAGTCGTGGATCAAAGGAGGACAAGATTGATCAAGAATTGGGCATCCTAAATCATTATTATAAAAAAAATTAAATAAACAAGAATGCATGACTTGGATCAATAAGAATGGAGGTCTTAGGTCAACAAAAAATGAACATCTTGGATTAAAGAACTTGGACATTTCTGATTAGTGAAAGGAAGAATGTTCCATTGTCCACTTAGCACTATCCTATTTTCCTTCATCAAACTTCATAACTTTTTCTTGGTTAAGATGAGTTGACTAGTCAAAGATCTGAAATTAGTCAAAGTAACTTCTCATATGGGAAATAATGAAACTTATAAAACTACTTATATGTAAAATATATGTATGGAGGTTACTCGAATGGGTTATAGAAACTATCTAGCTTAGCAATATTTGTTATGTAAACACCCAAGTTTAGGAAGTGTTTGTTGGAAAAGTACCAAAGGTCTTAGAATCTATTATTTAGTTTAGAAAACTATTATTTTAGGAAGTTGCTTTTAGTCTTGTAATAGTCTTGGAAACTGATTATGATGGGAGGGCTATTCTCAACCTATCTAAACCCTCTTATAGCATGAATGAGGGCATCAAGTTTTGAATGTTTTCTTACTATTGAAGAAGCATGAGTTTTCTCTACTTTATTTTATCTTATGGATCTCTTTGAGTGATCCTAGAGTGGTGAGATGTCTGACTTATATCTTTAACGTGGTCGTTCTCTTGTATCCTCAAAGTGATGAGCTAAATTTATACTTTAGCCCTATATCTCTATGATGGTGGCTCTCCTATAGCCTTAGAGTGGTGAGCTATATTAATCTATCCTATTTTATTTTATTCTATCCCATTATATGGTATCAAGTATTTCAATGGAAGCATATAACCCTTTGCAAGATTTATTTATCACTATGAATTTGCAATATAAATACCATTCAAATAAAGTGCTATATAAATTGTAGTATTGTCTGAAACCATTCTCTTTGTAAAATAAGTGGAAGCAATTGAATGTATATCTAGTTGCTTGAATACTCTTACATGAAAAACTATCTCCATAGTTAATTTGGATTCTTTAACATGCCAACATAGTACCTCAAAAGATGTTAAGTAAATGGTCAAAAAATAGAAAACTAGCAGTTGCATATTGCTTTTATTTTTCCTTTAGACAGAAAACATCTTTCCCATGAATAGAAAATGCAGGGAATGACTTCCCAATCATGTCGTAAAATGAAAATTTGATAACTGCATATCAATTTCATTTTCTCTTTAAAAGGAAAAGACATAATAAGAAATGTTACCCTTACCACAATGTTGGCTAGTAGGAACTTAAACCCCTTGAAATCAGATTCTCAATAGAGCATCATGTAATTAGTTTGTTTCTTCAATTACAAAATCAATGGTAGAATACACTTGACTAGTGAAATAGTAGAAATGGATATGATGGCTTGCAATTTGAAATTTCTGACTAAAAAAAGAGATTTTTTTTTTTTTTGTTCAAGGAAATCGATTTGAAACTAATAAAGGTTGGAAAGCAGAGAATAGGGTTATGTAGAGGACGAGTAGGGAAACAAGGCCCAAGTCTTGGATTCGCATATTGTTAGTTCCAACAAAAGAAATAGAACAGCAAAAGTCTAGAGAGAGGGACTAATCTATTTTAGAGAGAGAAACAAATGTCCTTGATGTGAAGGTTTTGGTCATCTATGGTGTTATATATTGCTAGAGAATCATACTTTGATATCATTGGTGCCATTTGTTTAGATGACATTCAATGCAAACAAATGGCTTCTTCCAAAATTGAACCCTTTTGTACAGGTGATGGCAATCATTAGAATATTTAGGTTGCTAACAAGGTTATTTTCATAAATTTTTAGCCCTTTCTTAAGTAAAAGAACTATGTACAAGCTGAGGAAGGTGAATTCCAGCCAACCACACAATGCAACAAAACTATCTATACACATATAAGAAGTGGAATCAAGAAAATCATTTAAAAAAAATGCCAAAATAAAGCAAGGAAAGGGGAAAAACCTCTAAGTTTTTTATTCCTCAAGCCCAGGATTACATCTTGGATCACTAGATAGGAATCCCAAGACGAAGAGAGAAACAAAGAATATCACTACTGTGTAAATGAAGAGTTTGAGAGTAAGGCAGAAGCACCACTGACATTCTTGACCCTTTGTCAAGTAGAAGACCAAACATGCCATGAAGATAGGCTCATATACAATATCAGTATGGGAAGAATAAAGAGCTTGTGAAGGAACAACTAAGTGCCTAACCTAAACCTAGGAGCAGGGGTTGGCCTCAAAAGTAACCTCAGTTGAGCAATGGGATGATGATCATCAGACAGAGTGTCACTAAAAAGAAAAGCATACTTTAGTTTGTGGAACTGTTTACTAACTATACTTTAGTCCTTAAAGTTTTAGAAAAAACTGCACTTTAGTCTCTTAAACTATTCACTTGTCACATTTTAGTAGCTAAACTTCTAGAAAAATAATTTGGTTTTATAGATAAATTGTTGCTTGTGGGGCCCAACCATTAGATATGCTGACAAAAGTTAACAGAAGTACTAAGGTGGGTTTATTTAACCACGTAGTTTGGGCATTTTTGTTAGCATATCTTCTATAATATTTTAGATATGTGTCATATCTTCTGTGATATATTGGATATATGAGCTACGTTCTATGATATTTTTTGTGATATCTAAGATATTTTATTTTACTAAAAACATTGCATCAACCAATCAAAATGCAATAATGATTGTCATTCACTTGCAGAAAAATCCTTCACTTGCCACATTTGCATAAATCCTTTGATCTAAAATAGGTTTGGCATCTTGAATGATCACAACCATTAATCTATTTAGTCCTTCCATGAAAATTAGAGGCACCAAAACCATGTGTGGAGGCCTCCTGATCAGCCATAGGATCAATCGTCTCCTATACATATCCCCATGCAAGACTTAGTAGTGATTTGAATTTGCCCCAATTGGCCAAATTAGGTGCAATCAGTCAAGGAATCAGATGATGGCTAATTGCATGACCATTCCCATAAATGTACCTACTTAAAGCTTTGGCTAGTCAAACACCTGTGGCTAAATCTATCAGTGGCCCACCTGAACAGGCACACTCACGACCATCTCGAACTAATAACCTACTATAAGAGAGACCCTCCTTACACCAGAAGGCTTTTGCTCTCAAGAAGAATAGTGCTTGAGCTCCATTTTTCATCATTAAAAATAATGCACTCATTTCATATTAATTTGTTGGGGACTTTTTTATTTTTTATTTCAAAAGATTGATATCATCATAGTTTCTCTAACGACATTAATAGTCATCCTTAGCACAGGCATTTGTAGTAGGCCTCTAGACAAACGGTCCAAATTTTGTTGAAATCACAATGGTAGACTTTGCCAAGTGCCTCCTAACAGTGCATCTCAGATGTGCCTATTGATCTATTGATAAAATTACTACATAAATATCAGCTGCCAAATTCATTTTAGAGATGATCTTTTAACACCCAGCTCAATTATCACCAAATTGATATGTGTGATTCAAAATGGTGGGTCCCTATCATCCATTCCAAATTGCTACTTGCATGCAAAAACTAAGCTTTTACCTTTTATTTTTGAGCAACATGGAAAGTGACTTTTGATCAGATAGAACGAAGCAAATAGATTGAACGAGACTATAACATACAATATTAGTCTACCCCACACAATTATAGGACCCAATTAACTTGTGCAATGTTGTCAAATAATCTAGATTTATATGTTAGATATCGGTGTACACTATAGCTTACAAGAAGAGAATGTCTTTGCCTGCTTCCCCACTTTCACATGAAGGTCTCATCTTCGGTTGATCTCATCTGTTCTTTTGATTTCTCTAACTATCAACATTTGTCTATAATAAAAACCACAAAGATGGGATGTTTCTATTACCTATAAATCTATATTTTTTACTACAAATATCAATTGCTAAATTCATTTTAAAGATGATCTTTTATACCTAGCTCAATTGTCACCGAAGCAATATGCGTGGATCAAATGGTGGGTATGGGCTTGAATCACTTATCATAAAAATACCCATTTCTTCTCTTTAAAAAAATATGTTTTGAAGTTGATTTTTTTCTTTCTAAAAACAATAAGAATTTACACAATAAAGATGTGTAAGCATATCTCTGATAATAACAAACATATCAACTGTGATAGTGCGAAATAAACCTAATATCTCACATATTTTCAAGATATAACAGTTAAATAAACATGATATCCCACAAATGCTTAAGATATCTTTGTTAAATAAGTTGCACATTTGAAATATGACATGATATCTCAAAAATTCCTACATAATGTAGTTAAATAAACCTCCTTAAAGCCAATCCAATAGTTTTAGTATAAATTATTTTTCTAGAACTTTAACCTATTTTACTAATAATTTTAAAGATTAAAGCACTATAAGTAAATAGTTTGAGGTATTAAAGTGTACTTTTCATTTCATATTCATGTATTTCTAGTATATGAGGGCAATTGCTAGCCAATTTTTGAATTCCCAATGTCAACTCCCCACCTATTCTTTCTAAAATTCTTAATTTTCAATGTCAACTCTATGGATAGCAACAACAACAACTTGAGTTGACTCACCAATACACTCCATGTGACTAAATATCATTCCTTTCGTCTAGAAACTGTCTAGGCTACTACCATACCCTAAGTAGGAAAGTTAGCACAAGTCCATTTTGCTAATGTTAGCTCACTCAGTGATAGTGAATAGGGAAAAAAATCATTGTTAGGTATTTTTCTTATCCATGGATACTAATATTTGTAGAGATGCACAAGGAAAAGGGCCATTTTTCATGGGATAGGTGCTATTTGAGAAAAATCTAATCCATTCATGTCATTAACCTCTCTTAGATTACCTGCATGCCAAAAATAACTCTTCATTCAATAAGCTCAGTCTATATTTCCATTTGGTTGAAAATGATGATAATTGTTTTCTACAAGTGAGAAAAAGGTTAAACAATAGTATTGATAGTCATCCAACTATGATGATTTTTGTCATGTAGCCTAAACAACGTGGTGTGAATATGATGATTGGCTTATATCCAAAAAAAAGAATCTCCATATGCTTTTATAATGTTAGAGAGGTTTGCAGAGATATTCCTCCAAATCAGATTTATGCAGATATTATAGGGATTATATCCCTTTCATATTAGCTAGATCTATATAAATTATAAGGATTACATCACTAATACATCAGCAACTACTGTAAAACTATTGACCAAAACAAGATAAAAAACTTATCTACTTCAATTTCACATGGTATCAAAGCCAAAACACAAAAGGATCTGAGGTAATCACTATTCCCAAAGGAATGCACTCCAAGAATCAAATTTGTCCCCTGTACCAGATCCTTCATTAGCAAGAATTATCATTTTTCTTTAGTGAAGGTATTTACAAAGTGGACCATCTAGCACTAGATCTCGTCACAAATCAAATCACTTGTCAAAAAATCCTTCACCAGCAACACTTGGCTCCTTTCAAGAATGCACCAATTTTCCCCTCATACGATTGGTCCCAATCGTGGTTCTTGTCTTCGATCAAACTAGAGATCAAACCCCTATCATCTCACTGTCTGATGACAATCGTCATTTACAACTAATAGAAGCAATTGGAGTTGGAACCCACTCAACCATTGAAAAATGGAATTGATGAGATTTTGAAAATTTGCAATTCATTGCAAACCTTTTGTCTAGCATCATTGCTTTTGCTGAATCTAGCATTCACTTCTAGTATCTCGTTGATTTCACCCTCGCCTTTGAAGCAACGAGCAATGGCTTCATCAGTAGCCATTTCTATTGCCGATAGATCCAAGTTCCTTGCCAAAGTCTCTTTTCGGTTTACTCACTGGAGACTTCTATCTTTCTTCAGGTGTCCTTCGATTTTACAGCAAGGACTATTTTCTTCTTCAATTTTCTTGTCATTGGAGTCCTTGCCATCATCATCCAGTTCCTCCTTTATTTCAATTGGTTGATTAGGGTTGACTGACAAACAATTTATATTAGGTATGTTTATCTATCAATCTTGAATTTTACTACTGGCAACCCTGCTCTTTTTAATTACCCTATTTTTGCTATTGGCACCCCCTATTTCTACTTATTTGCATTGCCATAATCATCTTTATCTGCTTTAACAATTTTAGCATTATGGTTTCACCCCTTGTCATCATGGTTTCACACACTTTTGAGTTTAAGTCGATTAATATTGAATTAGATGATAATAATTGACTATACTAAGCAAAAGCAATGACGTCCATCTTTAAAAGTAAATTACACTAGATAATTATCATGGGGGAGCCCTCATGACCGAAAGATGCAAAGAAAATTGAAGAGTGGGAACAAAAAATTCATTATATCATTGCCTTAATTCATCTTAACTACACTTATTCAATTGGAATGATGATTATTGACTTTGATCTTGCTAAAGAAGCATGGAAATATTTCAAATCCACTTATCTTCAAACTAACATTGCCAGACGCTATCAATTAGATCTGGAAATTCATCATTTGTGACAATAACTTGGGCAATACATCTTTGAGTTTCATGTGCAAAAGCAAGTACTATGAGAACAAATATAACTTACTAAACTAGCATGGACTCATTATCATAGGGAATACCAACAGCTTCCCAAATGAATCCATCTCTTTCAAATTATCATAACACTCATTGATGAGTTTGAGGCATTGTTCAGTTTCATCCTTCATCACTCTCCTCTACCCACAATTCAAAGCATTCTTTTAGAACTTAGGGTAGAACAAATGAGTAAAGGTCTTCCTTCTCAGTCTCCAACTAATGTCATACTAATAGGTGTTAAACATTCTCAACCTAAATCACCTACCAGTGGCAAGAATCCTTTCTACACTTATTGTTGCAAGGGGAGTCATTGTAAAAATGATTGCTTACACCTTCAGAGTTGCAACAAGGAAGGCCCCTCTTGTGCTGCTATAGTTACTAGTCCACCACATGCACCATCTATATCTTCTTTAGGTGTCTCCATCTCTGAGGTCCATGAAGTATTTCATGACCTTTTTAGTCAAATTATATCTAGTAATGGCCCTTCGAGCTTCTGTCTCCATCCCATCAAGTACGTCTCGTAATTCTATTTGGTTTTTGGACTCAAGACAGTCAAAACATGTTGCTTACACCCTACATGCATTTTTATACCTTTTCCCCTTAAATAAACACATATCTGCTCACATTGTCAATAATAACCCATTATCTATCACCCACATAGGAACAGTCAAAACTAGTAACTTGACACTACACAATGTTTTACTAGTTTCTCATTGTACCATAAACTTAATATCTATCAATCAATTATCTGATCAAGAAAATAATGTCATATTCAATAATAATCAATGTGTTGTAAAAGATCCATGGACCGAACAAATTTGTGCAACAGGGATTAAGAGTAGTCTCCTTCACTGTCTTGATTTTCTTCACTTGCTTATTATATCCCACATTACAACTTCCACTTGCCTTGAATTATGGCACGATTGTTTAGCCCATCCTTCTTTATCTTGTCTTAATAAACTCATTTATGATGGATCTTTAGGTAGTGTAACCAAAGTTTCAAATCTTCATTGTAAACATTGTATGTTTAGCAAACAACATGGTTTTCCTTTTTCTCGTAGTTCTATTAAAACTATCAATCCATTTGATATAATTCATAGTGATGTTTGGTTTTCCATTGTTGCCTATATGACCATTGTTCACACCCCCATTACCATTACTTTCATTCATTCCTAGACACTTCATCAGATAGATATTAAAAATGTCTTTCTTCATGCGGATCTTCACAAGGAAGTCTATAAGGTGCCACCTTTTGTTATTCCTCATAAACATGAACAAGTCCATTTGCCTCTTCATGTTCTCTATGGACTAAAATCAGCATATTGAGTATGGTTCAAGAAATTCTCCTCTACCATTACTCACTTTGGCTTTCATCAAGTGATAATGACTTTGCCTTGTTCATTTGTCGAAGCAAACATGGAAATGTTTTTCTCATACTCTATATTGATAATAAATTCATTACTAGGAACAATGCTGATGCAATTAGTGTAACCAAATATTTTCTTTCTCACACTTTTAGAATAAAAGACTCTAACACTTTATCATCAAACTAGGCGAGATCCTAACATATCTTGTTATCACTCAGTCAGATATTGCGTATACTATTCATGTAGTATTCCAATTTATGTCTGCTCTATGCACTGATCACTATGCTACTATATTACGAATTATTTGCTATCTTCATGAACCCTTCATCGAAGTCTTGTTTTCTCCTCTTCATTGGCTTTACTTCTTCAGTTATATTCTAATGTTGATTGGGGAGGTGATGTCACAACTGTAAATCCACTACTAGATATCTTATTTTTTTAGGAGACACTTTAATCTCTTGAAAAAGTAAGAAGTAATATATAGTGTCCACATCTAGTACCAAATCAAAATATCAGATTCCTGTTGATACTACTTGTGAGATACTCTGGCGCTATCGTTTACTCTCTGACTTTGGTATCCCGTAATCTCAGCCTACTCATCTATACTATGATAGCAAAAGTATCATTCACAAAGCTCATAACGTAGTCTTTTGTGAGCATATAAAATACATAGCAAAAGTATCATTCACAAAGCTCATAACCTAGTGGCAAGAGATGCATACAGGCTCAAAAGCAGTAGTGTTGGCTACTTTTAGTTGACAAGCACAAAACATCTTGAATAGCATCAATAATTCTTTATATATGCGTGTTACGGAGCATTATTTTTGCACTCTCCGTTGGAGTAGATGCTCATGAGCGTCTGATACAATACATGCTGCCACTTAGTGATAACTTTTGGTAGATGAGAGCCATTCAGAAAATGTTTTTATCTTTTGAAGAAAGATTTTGTAGATGAAATTATGGTGATCACCTCCTACTTGCCCCGCTCAGCAGCACAAAGAAAAAAAGAAGATAAATAATAAATGACACACATAATTTTATTGTCCTTTTATAATGATGGCATGTTAACCACCAAAACAAAGACACAAACTATATGAAAAGCGTGTATGCATGCAAAGAAGATACACTGGGCATGCCACAAAAAAGGCGGTTGGATTACTATATTTTAAAGGGGAAGATTGCTGGAGCCCACATCCACCACAAATCTATATCTGACGTCGTTCTTCTCTAGTCTTTCCAAAGCAGTGTTCACATAATCCATCTTAACCACCTCAATCATCGAAGTCAATTCCTTCTTTTCACAGAACTCTAACATCTCTTGTATTTCATCCATGCTTCCTATAAAACTCCCTGTAATACTCTTCCTCCCTGTCATAATTAACAAAAAACACGAAACAATATCAGGGGTTGTTAGTCAACTTGGAATTTGATTCTCTACATGCGGTTTTCACTCTGTAAATGCACTACTGAATTCACATTTAGTGAAATCCACCATATTGCATTCCGCCTGACATACCGGAATCCTGAAATCTTTGCTAGTTGATTTTCATTGGGGCCAGTCAAGACCAGATTAAACCCATGGTTGGTTCCGTCTTGAGTAATGGTCCCCAAACACCATTAGATGTGACCTTCTTCAATTGTCCCAGCATACCATAAGAAATGAGGACCATAGTACTAAACTAGTGAGTCGACTTGAAAATTTGATTGGAGTTACTCTACTTAGATAACAAACCAACTCAATATTGAGTTGACTCGTTGTAGAATTAGGAGGGAAAAAGAAAAGCCAGTTTGGGCTATAATTTACTCATAACCTCTCAAACAGAAACACCACATCCTAATCAACTTCACTAGAGTTTATATGCAAATACATATAAAAAATGTAAACACAAGTACATATATGTAATATTTTAGCTTAAATCTCTAAAGAGTGCTTTTGAGTAACAACAAGTGGCTTCTAGTTGGCTCGCCTTGCCTGCCCTTCTACTCGTGTTTTAAGATTTTTAAAACTATGACGAGGACCCATTACCTACACTTAAGACCAAATCATATATACAACTGTATCTGATGGTGACCCTTAAACTTTTTCTCTAAGAAAAATTATAGTTTGTGGCATTATTGAGAATTAGAAAGCTTGTCGTTATGGTAGCCTAGTGCGAAATGACATGCCAGAAGCGGCTGACAGCACAACCTTGGAAGGTTGATATCTTTCGTCAAAATGATGAATTTTTAATAAGAGATATGGTACTCACTTTCTCCTACAGCCTAATGTTGTGAATGTCTTGAGATAGCGTGCTTGGAAGCACATTTCCTTTCGTAAAAGAAAAATAGAAAAGAGGACACGTGCACATAAAACACAAGAAGGAAAGAAACAAAGTGAAGGGAAAGAGGTAAGCAGGAGAGATGTGAAAAGACAGTATAATAATTAGGGTAAAGATGAGTGAGAGTATTTCAAACAAGGTGAACAGTGAAAATGTAGACAGTACAATAGACCTCTCTAGGAAGAAGAAACCTATATGGAAAGAAACAGAGTGAAGAGGAAAGCAGGAAGAGATGTGAAAAGACGGATATAATAGTTAGGGTAATGATAAGTGAAAAAGTATATCTTACATTTTAAAGGTTAAAATGGAAAATACAGAGAGAATACACCAATAAACTGCTCTAGGATTTGGGATCAACTGAAAGTGTTCTTAAAGAAATGCAAGCCTAGCCGCACAAGGAATACGATTGCTGCCTATTGGAGACTTGACAGAGTTGCGGTGATCATTGATCATCTGAAATTCAGATGGAAAATAAATTATAATCGTTCAGCGAAATATAACGAGCGTGATCTGATATTAGAAGACCTGATCTCCCTACGAGAGGCCTATCCGAACTTCAATATAAGTGGGCCCTTCACAATGCTTTAAAGAAGCTTAAGCATTACGCCAAGAAGATTTTAAATAACATTTTCTGGACACCAAATCCTCAAATGTTATAATATGTCATCGTAATAGCTTTTAGATGATGCATATGGCAAGGCCCAAATGTATGGCGATGCAAACTCCACCACATCTTAGGCCATGCACATTACTCATTAGATGGTCCCAATCACTATTAAAATGTGAAATGGAGTCTCAGAAAGCTCAGATCCAAAGGCAGCAGAAGGTTAGCCAACGGGGTAGAAAAGTTAAATTGACCGTGTAATGAAAATTTGAGGTATGACCTACCTAGGACGTGATCTACACGCCCACACGTCTGGATCACTAATCAACGGACTCCAGTTATAGTTTCTGCTTTATAGGGCATGCGAGTAAAGCAACGACGATGCGACATGAGGGATGAGAATATGTAACCTACCTAGCATGATCATGGGGCTGATGAATTGCAAGGGAGTGGAAATCACGCCCATGATCACCAACTTGCCATCCACTTTCAACAGGGAAAGGTAAGGCTCAAGTGGATGGTGAACGGGGATGGTGTCTAGTATATAATCGAGACTATCAGCTGCCTCAGCCATCTTCACCGCGTCAGAACTTATTAAGTAGGCGTCGGCCTTCAAATGCTCCATTGCTTCCTCTCTTTTCTTGTCCGAGGAGCTTATCACCGTCACATGGTGGCCCATCGCCTTGGCAATCTGCACGCCCATATGACCCACGCCTCCTAGCCCCAATATGCCCGATCTAAGCCCACCTGTCATCAACCCAAAATTCTTCAATGGGCTATAAACAGTTACACCGGCGCACAATAGCGGAGCCGCTTGCACAGGTGCCAACTTTTCTGGGATTCTCACCACAAATCTGTAACACAAACAAAGACACAAAATGAAGATCAAACGAGTGTTTACAAACACTTATAAAGTAGCAAATTAAGAAGCCAGAATTCTACTTACTTTTGATCTACAACCATGCCAGAGGCAAACCCTCCCATAGTAGGTTTCCCATCAGAATATACATCATTGTACGACCAAATCCTCTTGTTGCAGTACTGCTCTATGTTGGACTTGCAAGGCCCACATGACCTGCAACATCCCACTATACACCCAATTCCAACCATCTCTCCAACTCGGAATTTCGTCACATCTGAACCCAATTCAACAACTTCACCAACAACTTCGTGCCTTCCAAATATATCAAATAAATTAGAAATGATCCATTTCGTACAAAATACACAAATAAAGATGCAATAAAGTTAAGTTTATGTTACCCTGGAACCATGGGGTAGTTTGACATGCCAAGGTGATTCTTGGTCTGGTGGATGTCAGTATGGCAGATACCACAGTAAAATACCTTGATGAACACATCGTCTGGACCTGTTTTCCTGGTTTAAACAGATAGATAAGTGCATAGATTCATGGATATTCTACTCTCGCAGTTCAACAGAAAAGGGCCGCCTGACTGTCTTACCTCAGTGTGTAAGTATAAGGTGATAGAACCCCAGAAGCATCTCTTGCTGCGTATCCCATTACTGTTCTCTCTGCTTCAAGGCTACCCATTTCGTTTTTTGAACCGATCGATCGAGATACAGAGAAACGAGAAACTTTACGTATGGGGTACGGGGATCTGCTGATTTTGGGTTGAGGAAAGTATGAGCTGTGCTTCCATATATATGCAAAGTATACGGGCCCAGAACGCGGAGCACCAGAATCTGGTGGAGGTGCGGTAGGTAGAGGACTAATTCGTGATTACCACGAAGGACTTTTCTCACCCACTCCGGGATGGGCTTTTCTCACCCACTCCGGGATGGGTGGAGCTTTCCTTTCTACAGCTTTGTAGTGGGAGGCTGGCTCCAATCACTGCGAGGCACGCGATCGCGGACTGCTGGTCGGCTAGATCAACGTTTTGAACAGCATTTGTGCCAATTTCAGGATGCTTTACAGGATATAAAATCAAATCATGCGCTTAATTGAAAATTATAAGCAGGCCACAATAGTTGACCTACTAATTTTATTGAAACCATGCCACTTATTTGATAAGGTAATATTGGGCATGAGCCTTCAATTTTTTGAGGGTTCGTTGTCAAATCCAAGCCATCGCTTTGAGGTTTTCTTACGCTCCATTTAGAAGCCATAGATTAGGAGCATAAAACTATCAAGAGAAATGCTAAATGGACACTCTATAGTTGGAGCATTGACTTGAATGAGTTGATTCTGAGAAGGTAAGGTCCAGTAGAAGTGGTACCAGGAGGTACTTGTTGATGTTTTCTGCAAGTGCACGGACTATTATAGTATAGCTATGTAAATACAGGTCGAACCCACAGGAACTCGCTTTAGTTGGAGTTTTTAATAAAATTTAATTATTTAAAACTTGAAGAGAATAACAAAACTTGCCTAACCATTCAGATTTATTCAAATGATATACTTTAAATAACTTTCAATTCCAGAAAACAAAATAAAACTAATCAAAACATCTCTAAATCATACTGTCCGTGGATGGCATTGTCCGGATAACACTGTCAAAAGATGGATAAAATAAAGCTTAAATGGAACAGGGACACAGATGTAAATAAAATGGGGATACACATGTTATTAAATAGGGGACGCAGATGTAATTAATGGAATTGAACAGAACTGTCATTGCATTTAAAATAGAAGGGCAAAACAGGAATTCTTTTTAAAATCTGGTTTTTAACAAAAACCAGGAAAAACGCAACGAAGGAGGAGACCGGAGGAGATGGAGATGGAGCTAGAGCTGGAGGAGAAAGGGGAAAGGGAAGAGACGCGCGAGGAAAACTCGTGTAGGTTTTCCATCTCCCGATCATTCAGTGAAGAGAAAACGCCAGGCAGGTGGTGCTGGTCTGGATGGAGGGCTTTGGGCGTCTGGTCTGGGCAGAGGAGGAAGATGGGTCGTCTGACGCCGTTCTGAGTAGATGGGCATTGCACAGTGGATATGGGCGTCCGGTGATGGGCTGGGCGTTATCTGGGCGTGATGGAGGATGAGCTGGGTTCATGCCTGGCTGGTGAAAATGGTGGCTTATTGGGTGAAACGATC
Organism: Warburgia ugandensis; assembly: GCA_035236585.1. Lineage (NCBI taxonomy): Eukaryota > Viridiplantae > Streptophyta > Magnoliopsida > Canellales > Canellaceae > Warburgia > Warburgia ugandensis. Next base: position 47,990,446 of record CP141133.1, on the reverse strand, counting down.
AAGCGGTGATGGAAGGTGATGAGAACAAAGGAGTGGAAACGAGAGGGAAAAACCGATGCGGTGACTGGTTTGCTTGGCTGGGAATGGTGGTTGTTAAACGGACTGAGCAGACTACCAGTGCTCGGGTCGTTGGAGTGGTGAAGTGGGACTGCGCTGAAGAAGATCTAGGCATGGTGGAGAAGTCGGGAGGTCTGGTGCAGTAGATGATGTGGTAAAAAAATTGGAACTTGAGAACAAAGAGGGTGAAACAATGAAGGTGCAGTTGAATGGAAACAAAGTGAAACACACAAACTTAAGGAAATTCACCCCCTCCCCCTCATACGATTTTACTCTTTATAGCCTTTTCCTTCCTTCTTTTTCTCCACCTTCTTCCTTATCTTCATCAACTCCTTCCTTAAACTCTATCCTTGAAGAGTTAGAGTTTTATGGGGAAACTTTCTCCCCTTCCAATTAGAACTCCATCCCTTTTAGGAATCCTCATCCTTTTACAACTCCTCTTCCAACTAGAACTCTTCCAATTAGGACTCCTTGTTGATTAGGACTCTTGCCTTTTTTATCTGCACGGTTGATCATAGATCTGAGCCATCCAACCTTCCTTCAGTTGATCTGCAAAATAAAAGACTAAATTAGAATAATCTAAACCGTACATTAATCATCTAATAAACTCTAATAATCATTTAACCGTTGATTTTGAGAAATTTAAGGTTTGGATGGTCAATCAAGCTAAATTTTGCAATTTGGACGGTTAGATGATCTTATTGAATGCTAAACTAGGGGTCTTTTAGCCAAAATTAAATACTTAACACCCCCCAACCAGCATATTGCTAGTCTTGAGCAAAACATGCAGACAACTATTTTACAAAACTGGTACAAGATGCCACTTTCGTAGGTACTCATGATTGCATTTAGCATATGCAACAAGCCCTTAAACCTCTAGGTTACCCCTAGTGGACGAGTTAAAGTCGGGTTCCCTATTTTATCTCAGACAATCCTCATTCATTAGCAAATTGACTAGTTTTTCACAACCTAATGAAGATGATTTGACAATTTTACACATCATACACATATTAAAGACATTTTATTTGAGCTATTTCTTGGAGTGTATATGTGTGTGTACGGTCACATAAATCTTGACTTCTAATTGGATATACTTACATTCCATTGGAAATATGCCTTGACCTCAAATCCTCACAGGTATACGCTTATAAATAAACTCTCAGATAAGGGGTTTAACATATTCCTCTCATTATGTGACCGAATCCAACAAACTGATGGTTCACATAATTCTTTTTAACGCTCATGAGACAAAGGAAAGTGATCCCTAAGAGTGGATGTTAACATCAAGAATATGAGGGGTCTTTCACCTTAATTCTTTCTTTTTATCTCCTCTTTAAGGCTATGTCTACCTAAGATCAATAGGTCTTTAACTAGGACGAAATGTAGGCTTAGGACAGGTTTAGAAAAGAGAGGTATAAAGATTTCAAAGGTTCAAAATTGAGTAGATGTCTTTAATGAATATCTGATAGGACAACTTTTCGTTTGGGTTTGTTCTTGAAGTGAATTTCTCCTTCAGACTTTGGTCTTTCTTTTCCTTTTTTTTCTTTGGAAGAAAGACATTTAATTCTTTTTCTCACTTCTTTGACTTTTTGTCCTATTTTTGAATTTTTTTCTACTCTACTCATTTTGAAGATGGGTAATGGTTATTTATTTTAATGAGTTATTTTGGGTTAAGGTGAATGGGTTTAAGAAAGAAAAGGCTTAATAACAGGCTCAAAAGGCTAACTAGTGGTATACTATATTGGGTAGGGTTTATGTCTCTGGGCTGAGCAAGGATGGCCTATATCATTTCCTAGGTTTCCTAAAGCCTATCAAATTTAATAAATTTCTAGAATTAAAGCTATTACTCATATTTATTCTTGATGGTTAACCAAAACAAGGATAACAGGATCACAATAATGTATGTACGCTGAAGAAATCAGGGAATTACTTATAACTCTCTAAAAGAAGATAGTCTCAAGTCTCACTAGGTTATAGGTCTCCACTAATTTTCCTCAGGGTCTCTAAGTCATACCTCTATATTAGTCTTGATTATGTGCTGTGTGTAAATGGTTTCCGAGAAGTAGCTTTCATAAAATGCTTCAACTCATGAATGACATGCAAAACTAATCCTATGCATTCCCATTAAGAGGTGAAAACAGTATATTTACTAAATTCTGACATTCAGTTCTCATCACAGTAAGGGAACTCTACTTTAAAAACTTTTCTTTTTTCAAAAATTTTCAAATTTTTTTTATTTGTTTTTTTTATTTTTTATTTTCCAAGAAAACTCAAAATCTCTAGTGCATCTACACCCCCTAACCTGAATGAAACATTGTCCCTAATGTTTGAAAACATAAGATTCTGTATGAAAGTTGAGAGATGTAAACTCTAAACCCTTGGGTTGCCTCCCAAAAAGGGCTAAGTTTAACGTCTTCAGCCAGACGTAATGATGAGTGCAATGATTATATGTTGTAAGGCTCCTAGAGTGGTACTTTAAGGTGTATCATGATACTCGGGTACCTGTAAAAGTGTCTCATCAATTTCAAGATCAGGCAGTTCAAGGAAAGGTTTTAACCTTTGACCATTGACCTTTTGGATGTCTCCATCCTTTTCAATCTCGATGGCCCCATGAGGATAGATTGTGCGTATTATATACGGCCCAGTCCATCGAGATTGAAGTTTTCTTAGGAACAAATGCAATATAGAATTATACAGTAAGACCTTTTAACTTGGTGTGAAGGATTTTCTTAGAATGTTTCTATCATGTATAACCTTCATTTGGTCTTTGTACAAACGTGCAGACTCATATGCATCTTTCCTCAATTCCTCCAACTCATTGAGTTGGAGTTTTCTGTGGGTTCCAACAGAATCTAAGTCGAAATTTAGCTTTTTGACTGCCCAATATGCCTTGTACTCTAACTCTACTGGTAAGTGGCAGGCCTTTCCATAGACCAAGCGGTAAGGTGACATTCCTATAGGGGTTTTATATGCTGTGCGATAAGCCCATAAAGCGTCAATAAGTCTTAGAGACCAGTCTTTCCTATTTGGATTGACTGTCTCTTCTAGAATTCACTTTATTTCCCTATTGGATACTTCTACTTGACCCCTAGTATGAGGATGGGATGGGGTAGCTATCCTATGGTTAACACCATACTTTTTCATTAAATTCTCAAACACCTTATTACAAAAGTGTTTTCCCCTATCACTTATTATGGCTCTTGGAGTACCAAACCTTGCAAAAAGATTTTCTTTTAAAAACTTTACCACAACCTTGTGGTCATTGGTTTTGCATGGTATAGCCTCCACCCACTTAGACACATAGTCCACTCCCACTAGGATGTACAAATTTCTAAAAGAATTAGGAAAAGGTCCCATAAAATCTATGCCCCAAACATCAAAAGGTTCTATGACAAGGATTGGGTTTAAGGGCATCATATGTCATCTTCCTAAAATTCCTAACCTTTGACACCATGCACATGCTTTGCAGTAAGCATGGGCATCCTTAAATATGGTAGGCCAATAAAATCCACACTGCAAAATTTTTGCAGCAGCCTTTTTAGAGTTGAAATGGCCCCCACATGCATGATCATGACAAAAGGAGATGATTTGATTATGTTCACTATCTGGTATGCATCTCCTAATTACTTGGTCAGGACAGTACTTGAATAAGTACGGGTCATCCCAAGTAAAATATCTAACCTCAGTTAAAAATCTCTTTTTATCTTGTGTGGTCCAATGATTAGGCATTTGTCCTGTAACAAGATAATTAACAATATCTCCATACCAAGGTGATTGGGAAACATGCAATAATTGTTCATCTGGGAATGACTCAGTTATAGGCCCTTGATCACTAGTGTGCTCCACTACCAATCTGGATAAGTGATTTGCTACGACATTTTCTGAACCTTTCTTGTCTTGAATTTCTAAGTCAAATTCTTGTAGCAGTAGTATCCAACGGATCAACCTAGGTTTGGCATCCCTTTTAGAAAGGAGGTATTTTAAAGCCGCATGATCCGAGTATATTATAACTTTAGACCCTAATAGGTAAGATCTAAACTTATCCAAAGCAAACACTACAGCTAACAACTCTTTCTCAGTGGTGGAATAGTTGAGTTGCGCATCATTTAGTGTTTTACTAGCATACTATATTACATGGGGAAGTTTATCAATGCACTGCCCCAAAACAGCTCCAATGGCATAATCCGACGCATCACACATTATTTCAAATGGTGTGTTCCAATTTGGTGGTCGAATAATAGGTGCAGAAGTCAATTCAGCCTTGAGTCACTCAAATGCTTTCTTACAGTCCTCATCAAAGTCAAAAGTGGCCTCCTTTGTAAGTAAATTGTAAAGGGGCTTGGCAATTTTGCTAAAATCTTTGATGAATCATTTGTAAAAGCTAGCATGTCGTAAAAAAGAGCGAATTTCTTTTACCGTCCTTGGTGGAGGAAGGTTGGCTATTAAATCCACTTTTGCCTTATCAACTTCTATCTCATTGGGTGATATTATGTGGCCTAATACTATCCCACTCCGTACCATAAAATGGCACTTTTTCCAATTTAAGACCAGATTCTTCTCCTGACACCTTACAAGGACTAACTTCAAGTGGTGCAGGCACTCATCAAATGATGACCCAAATATTGAGAAGTCATCCATAAACACCTTAAGGAATCTTTCTACCATGTATAAGAAAATGCTCAACATACACCTTTGAAATGTAGCTAGAGCGTTACAAATCCTAAAAGGCATACGTCTATAGGCGAAAGTTCCAAAAGGGCAGGTGAAGGTGGTCTTCTCTTGATTCTCTAGTGCTATAGGAATTTGGTTATAACCAGAATATCCATCCAGAAAACAATAATAGCTATGTCCGGCTAACCTTTCAAGCATTTGGTTAATGAATGGTAGAGGAAAATGATCTTTCCTCGTGACCGCGTTCAACTTTCGATAGTCAATACAAACTCTCCACCCGGTGGTCATGCGGGTGGGGACTAGATCGTTATCCTCATTTTTGACTACCGTGATCCCATATTTCTTAGGTACAACCTGAACGGGGCTGACCCAAGTACTATCAGAGATAGGATATATGACGCCAACGTCTAAGAGTTTTAGGACTTCATCTCTAACCACGTCCTTCATGTCGGAGTTCAGTTGCCTTTGAGTCTCCCTAGAAGGTTTTGCAGTTTCTTCTAGATGTATCCTATGCATGCATAAGGCTGGACTTATCCCTTTTATGTCTGCTATTGTCCACCCTAGAGTAGTTTTATGTTCCTTAAGAACATCTAAAAGCTTACCCTCTTGTTCTTTATCTAAGTCTGATGCTATTATTACATGTAAGGTTTCATCTGGACCTAAATATGAATATTTCAAGTTATTAGGCAAGGGTTTTAGGTTCAGAGATGGTGGGTGCTCTATTGAGGGTATGGGGATAGATTTAGACGGTGGGAGTCGTTCCACATAAGGACCCCACTTAGCGGTATCCATGAGTGGTGCAACATCTAAAAGATTATTCACCTCCTCAATAGACTTGTCTATATCAAATTCTCCACTAAAGTGCATTAGACAAGCCTCTAGTGGGTCTGAGATGGACAATGGTGAATGACTCTCATTAATTAGACTCTCAATCAAGTTGACATCATAGGGATCATCGAGGTCTAAATGTTGTTGATCGGCATTAAAAATATTAAGCTTAACCTTCATGTTGCTGAATGAGAGTTTCATTACACCATTCCTACAGTTAATAATGGCGTTGGACGTTGCCAAGAATGGACGCCCAAGGATGATTGGGATTTGACTACCAGGGTCTGATACAGGTTGGATGTCTAGCACAATGAAATCAACAGGGTAATAAAACTTATCCACCTGTATCAAGACATCTTCAACCAAACCATGAGGTATCTTGATAGATCTATCAGCTAATTGCAGCGTGGTAGTGGTTGGTTTCAACTCACCGAGTTTTAGTTGCTCATAAACAGAGTATGGTAACAAATTAACACTAGCCCCTAAGTCAAGAAGTGCCTTGTCTATGACATGATCTCCAATGACACAAGTGATTGTAGGACATCCTGGGTCTCTAAACTTTGGTGGGGTCTTGTGTTGAATCAAAGAGCTCACTTGTTCGGTGAGGAAGGCTTTCTTTTGCACATTAAGCTTTCTCTTCGTTGTGCAGAGCTCTTTTAAGAATTTGGCATAGGCCAGGATGTCTTTAATTGCATTGAGCAATGGTATATTGATTTGTACATGTTTAAACACTTCCATTAACTCATTGAAGTTTGATCCCTTCCTAGCTTTATTCAACAATTGGGAAAAAGGGGCTTTAGGCACATAGGGTGCCTCCACTATAGGTTTTACAGGGTTGTTCTGTCTTTTCTCTTTTTCCTGTATTTTTGTTGCCTCTTTTTCTTCTACATTTTCCATAGCCTGCCCTTCTTTGTTATCAACTTGACGACCATTCCTAAGGGTGATTATGGACTTGGCATGCTCATGAGGGTTATGGTTTTGAGAACTTGACCCTATCTCGAATTGATCCTTAGGGTTAGGAATGGGTTGACTAGGAAACTGACCCTTTCCTCTATTATGTAATTCAGCACACAATTGGCTTATTTGTGCCTCTAACTTAGCTATGGCTTGAGAGTTGACATTGGTTGACTGTCTACTTTCATTTTGCAATTGGTGTAAGGCTTTTTTAGTGTAATCATTATCTTTTGCACATTGGTCCATCCTGGTGTGGATGTTTTCCTCTAAATATGGTTTCTTTTGTTGTAGAGGTTGTTGAAAGACAGGTGGCAAATGGGGAACTGTAGTTCTAAGAGGAAAGTCTTGAACAGGGGGATTCACAGATGGTCCCCCTTTTTGGTTATTCTTTGATCAGGACAAATTGGGATGCCTAGCCCATTCAGGGTTGTAGGTCTCAGAATATGGGTTGTCTCTAGGTTGGCGATATGCATTCGCTTGGTCTACAAGATATTTAGGGAATGCTTTATTAGATGGACACTCAGAGGTTAAATGGGTTGGACTAGAACAAGTAGCGCATACCTCTTGTGGAGGTTTTTGAGAGATTGAAACTTTGTTTCAAGCTTGTCCATTCTTCCATCTAATTTTTGAGAGACAAAGTCGAGCTTATCAAATAGATCAGTATGTGCTCCTATCTCATAGATCCCTCCTTTCTTAGTGGGTTGGTTAGTTCTTTCTCTCCTATTTGAATAATCCCATTGCTGAGAATTATCTGCTACAGTTTGAAAGAATTCCCAAGCCTCACTTTCATCTTTTAACATGAGGGTCCCTCCACTCGCTGCATCTATCATTTGTCTATTTTGAGGTGTTAATATAATGACTCCAATTTTGTAACATTAAAATCCCAAGTTAGCAATGAAAAGTTTAGGTTTTGAAGATAAGGGTATTTTGGTCATTTCACTATTTACCTTGACTGAACCTAGAAATTTGATCTTGAAAATGGTACCATTAGGTGTGTATCGGAAAAACAAATCCAACAAGACCAAAATCACCCAAAACGGAGTTAAAATGAGCAAGTTATGACCCTTTGAAGTTCAAGGGCAAAAATATAATTTTCACTAAAAAACTGATTTAGCCTGCAAAACATAGGGGCCCGTTTTGATACCGGCACCCCTCATCTTCAACCTCCTAGAGGGTTTTAGAAAGGAGGTGATTGGAGGAGAAATCACCACCATTCTGGAGGTTTCTCCACCGCCATTCAAGGGCGGTGAGAGCCCCCTCTAGAACCATCTTATAGCTCTATAAATAGAGCTCTTGGGCGCCTCCAATGGCAGCCCAAAAGCTTGGGAAAAACCCGTTTTGGAGAAACAACCAAGAGGAGAAATGTGGAGAAAAACCCAGCAACGAGCCAGGTATGCCCAAGATCCCTCAAAACCCGTCTTCACATTAGTCATAGGCTCAGTTTCCCTAAGTTTTTGCATGAAAAATCATGCAAAAACGGGCCTTGGAGAGTCACCAAGGACCCAGGGACGATCCCTGGGCTGCACTGGTTCAACAAGGTCGAACCAAGGCGTCCCAATGATGCCCTGGTCCCCCAACGAACAGAACGTCCCCCCTTGGATGAAACGCATCGTCCGCGTTCGAGAGAACCAAACAGGCGCGTCTGTGGACGCTCTCGCAAAATGAAAAACCGAGTGGAAAATCCAGTGCGGCTGCAGACGCGCCCACTGGGGCGTATGCTGCTGACACGCAACGCACTCGCATTCTAGGATTTCCACTTCTTAAAACCCGCTGGGGCGCATGCCGCTGACGCGCAGCGTGCTAGCATTTTGGATTTTCACCTCTTAAAGGCCCTTATGTACATGTGATACTAAAAAGCTTATAACTTGAGATCTAGAGCTCCGATTGAGGCGCCGTAAAAGGAGTTGTATTCGTGTCGACGATGTGGACACACTCAAACTATAAAATCCCTGATCAAGGCCCAATCAAAGGTAGGCATGACCCTTAGAATAGGATAGTGGCGCGTGGCCGCTAGACCTTTGGAAAACTGATGATACCAAGGCCCATTTAGGACCTTAGGACACCCATAGGCATGGGGATGAACCCTTAACGCCTAAGTAATAACACCAACTACTCTAAAACCTATAAAAGATGGGCTAAACTAACCTTGATTCCCCAAATCATGTTCAGGAGCATACGAGGAAAAAGGGGTTAGCGCGACCTAGCCAGGTAGGTGCTCTATCGCTACTAGACTTTGAAAAAGACCCATGATTATTTTGAATGCATGTTTTAAATATAAATTATATGACTTGTTTAGCATGACTTATTTTATGGCTTGTTTAGCATATAAATGAATTCAGCATGCATATGATTAAATACATTATGCATAGACATGTTTTGCAAACAATTGCATATATTGCATGATTTGTGAGCATTGAGTTCTTGAAAAATTGCATGTCCTTGAGGGTTACCAAAAGACGCTGGAGTACCCAAAAGACGCTGGGTAGGCAGTTGTGAGAGACCCAAAGAGGACATGTTTTGAAAAATACATTGCACATCTATTGACAAGACATGTGTTACATGCATAGATTGCATGATAAGTGTAGCCTTGACCGATGAGGGTGGGTCGATGAGGGCAGGCCAGAGAGAGCTGACAAGGCTTCTAGGCTGGCAGGCTTCTAGGCAGGGTTATGACTTTGAATTCAATACTAGCATGAGCAGATTTTATGCATTGCATGCATGTTTTGCAACCAATTGCATAAATTGCATGATTTACGATGAAGATGTGTCATATGCCCCATAGAGGCTATGACGTTGTGTCCTAAGGTACCCGAGGACCACACGACGGTGAGGTCATGGGCATAGTTGGACCCTATGGTTTCGTGGACTTATTTGCATTGCATATGACATGATATGAGGTTGGTTGACCATACCATACTAGATATCCATGAGTTGGATTCAATGAAGCATCTTATGCATATCATTATATTTATGATAAATGATACTTTCGACTTGGTTTGTGTGATTCTTTAAGTCATTAGTATTTCAATTTGACAATGGATTTTGATATCGATATTGAACTTAAGTGTTCAGACATGCACATGTTTTGAAAGAGCATATGATTTTAAACATCTCATGCATTAACTAGTAGTGATGGACTCCTATTGAGTATAGTATATACTCACCCAATCCTCAACATTTTTCAGACACAAAGTAAACACTTAAGGGCAAGGAACGCTTGTGACAAAAGACAACCAGACTAAGTGCAAGTAAGTAAACCCCTACCTTATCTTTCAATGTTACTTGATTGTAGTTACTCTCTATAGCTGAGGCTGCGACTAACACTTTCTTAGGAATAATGTTGATTTAAAACTTTGCCATGGCTAGATAATTGGAAAATGTGTTTTGACACTCGGGGTTTTATACAAAAGCTTGTTTTCCAAAATGAAAAATATTTTCATGCATTTCATATTTATAAAACAAGAGATCTCGCCTTTTTATCAAATTTGCATCATATAAAACCCAGGTCATCATAGTTAACGCCTCATATAAGTATTGAACTTGCTGCCATTTCTCAAATCCATGGTGAGGGCATTTTTGCAGCAGCTCAATCCACCATTCCCAACATTCATAATATTGTTCATTATCCCTTTGTTGGAAATTTACAATTTCACGACGCAGGGCATTTGTTTTGTGAATAGGGAAGAACTTGTTTAGGAACTTCTTAGACAATTGGTCCCATGTATATATAGAACCTACCTCCAAGGAATTAAGCCATGACTTGACTTTTTCCTTAAGTGAGAACGGGAATAACCTTAACCTAATTGAATCATCCAAAACATTTCGGAACCTAAAGGTGGCACAAATATCAAGGAACTTCTTGATATGTAGGTACGGGTCTTCTCAGTCTCGACCATAAAAAAGTAGGGAGTAACTGAATTACTCCCAGCTTTAACTCAAAGTGGTCAGCATTAGTTGGAGGTAATGCTATGTAGGAGGGGGTATTAAGTTGGAGTGGTGCATAAAAATCTCTAATAGTCTTGCGCTCAATCTCTATTGGTGGTTCAGCCATAGGGATATGAACTAGGTTTCTTTCCCCTTAGTTTTGGATGCGTTGAATCTCTAGGTTTAACGGTAGTAGCTCATGGTTCTGAGATCGACGCCCTTGCATGAACTATTCCTAATCTAAAATGTCCTACTTCTAAATGCTAACTCTAACTCTATGTGATGCAAGCAAAAAGGCACAGTCAAACACCTTAGGCTAATAAGCAATATATTGATTTTCTTGAATATGTGTGGGGACAATGCTTTTAATTAGCCCAATCTAGCGCTCCTCCTCTCCTTTAGACTTGATTATTGCTGACCAGTTAGGTGCTTCGCAAGGTGGTTAATACAACCTTCGTGTAAGGGGGCGTTTAGACCTGACAAACGTCAACAGGAGGTGAGGGAAGAGCGAGGCTCTATTAGACAACCCTCAATAACCACAGTGCTCCAAAGCCACTAGAGTGACAATAAATCGAGTCTTAGTAAGAGTGTCCTGCGAGCATGTGATGGTCCTATAGGTCTCTTATGATTGATTTTAATTTGAATTGAAGGCTAGGGTAGCGCGCTTGAGGTGATTATCCTAAGCGGGCCAAGGAGTGGTGATAAAATCCATCCTTGATCTTATGGGGGTAGGGTGCCCTTACTAATTAATTCCACACTCCATGGCAGTTCGATCAGCAAATATATCACCTTAAAGCATTAATCGTGTCTAAGATGCAAATAAAAGCAATAACTAATGTAAAACCTAAAAATGCAACAATTATAAGAGGATGATGTCTATATGATTTATACTACCAAACAATGCAAATTTACTCTAAATGCAAACCCTAATCTAGGATTTTAAATGAGTGAGGAGACTTACAGTGGGGTTTCTGATGAAGATCAAGTGTGGGCCACCTTATCCCACACTTGCCTGTATTATACAACCCTTTAAAATGAAAATATAAAGTGCAGTTTACAAGGGTCCTCACTACAAGCTTCACTCAAAAGAAAAGAATCCTAATCTAGGAAAGTAGGGAACTTTTCATGTTGATGAAGATTTTCTTGCCAATTTTCTCCGCTTTCCTGTTTCCCTGAAAAAGAAAATTTAGAAATAAGTACCAATTCAGGAAATTAGGTGTATATGCACAATTTTTTTTTTAAATATGCACCTAAAAATTCCTAAAATGCAATTCCTAATATTTTGTATTTTTTTTTATTTTTTTGGAATTTTTAATTAAATTTTTATAAAAACTCCTTTTCAAGTCCCCGGCAATGGCGCCAAAAACTTGTTGATGTTTTCCGCAAGTGCACGAGCTATTGTAGTACAGCTATGCAAATACGGGTCGAACCCACAGGGACTTGCTTTAGTTGGAGTTTTTAATAAAATTTAATTATTTGAAACATGAAGAGAATAACAAAACTAGCCTAACCATTCTGATTTATTCAAATGATGCACTTTAAATAACTTTCAATTCCAGAAAACAAAATAAAACAAATCAAAACATCTCTGAATCACACTGTCCGTGGATTGCATTGTCCTTGGATAACACTATCAAAAGATGGATAAAATAAAGCTTAAATGGAACAGGGACACAGATGTAAATAAAATGGGGATACAGATGTAATTAAACAGGGGACGTAGATGTAATTAATGGAATTGAACAGAATTGCCATTGCATTTAAAATAGAAGGGCAAAACTGGAATTTTGTTCAAAATTTGGTTTTTAACAAAAACCAAGAAAAACCCAACGAAGGAGGAGACCGGAGGAGAAGGAGATGGAGTCGGAGGAGAAAGGGGAAAGGGAAGAGACGCGCGAGGAAAACCCGTGTAGGTTTTCCATCTCCTGATTGTTTGGTGAAGAGAAAATGCTGGGCAGGTGGTGCTGGCCTGGATGGAGGGCTCTGGGTGTCTGGTCTGGGCAGAGGAGGAAGATGGGTCGTCTAATGTTGATCTGAGTAGATGGGCATTGCACGGTGGAGATGGGCGTCCGATGATGGGCTGGGCATTATCTGGGCGCGATGGAGGATGAGTTGGGTTCGTGCCTGGCTGGTGAAATTGGTGGCTTATTCAGTGGAACGATCAAGTGGTGATGAAAGGTGATGTGAACAAAGGAGTGGAAACAAGAGGGAAAAAACAATGTGGTGATTGGTTTGCTTGGCTGGGAATGGTGGTTGTTAAACGGACTGAGCAGACTACCAGTGCCCGGGCTATTGGAGTGGTGAAGTGGGACTGCGCTGAAGAAGATCTAGGTGTGATGGAGAAGTAGGGAGGTCTGGTGCAGTAGATGATGTGGTAAAAAAATTGGAACTTGAGAACAAAGAGGGTGAAACAATGAAGGTGCAGTTGAATGGAAACAAAGTGAAACACACAAACTTAAGGAAATTCACCCCCTCCCCCTCATACGATTTTACTCTTTATAGCCTTTTCCTTCCTTCTTTTTCTCCACCTTCTTCCTTATCTTCATCAACTCCTTCCTTAAACTTTATCCTTGAAGAGTTAGAGTTTTATGGGGAAACTTTCTCCCCTTCCAATTAGAACTCCATCCCTTTTAGGAATCCTCATCCTTTTACAACTCCTCTTCCAACTAGAACTCTTCCAATTAGGACTCCTTGTTGATTAGGACTCTTGCCTTTTTTATCTGCACGGTTGATCATAGATCTGAGCCATCCAACCTTCCTTCAGTTGATCTGCAAAATAAAAGACTAAATTAGAATAATCTAAACCATACATTAATCATCTAATAAACTCTAATAATCATTTAACCGTTGATTTTGAGAAATTTAAGGTTTGGATGGTCAATCAAGCTAAAATTTGCAATTTGGACGGTTAGATGATCTTACTGAATGCTAAACTAGGGGTCTTTTAGCCAAAATTAAACACTTAATAGTACTCTAAAGAGCATTCATGTAGTATTCCTCAACTATTAAATGGGTCTTAAAGTTTTGCTATCGCCTATCCAATTGGCTTAACCTACAATCTAGATGTCTTAAGATCATTTAAAAAAGTGACCATGACTGGCAATTCTACCTGCTCAATGATCAAATTTTCTAATTGAAAGGTACAGGCAGGCAGCATATAACTACCCATAAATCAATGTTGATACCATTTTCCCATGGGTAGAGTTCTTTATGTGTCTCAATGTGTAACTTAGAAGCTGGACTTCTTTCCTTTATTGGTATAGTTTTACTTCGTAAATGCCCGTGTGGATCAGATTCAGGTTGGAACTCTACACGCGCTGCAGTTGTTATTCACTCCGACGCTCAGTTTACTGAAAATTCTTTAGCTCCCATCTTTAATTTGTAGATCCAAGTCCAATAATGTAATCTTTCCGATGATTAGGATTTAACAACAAAAAAGTTGTTACAGTCTCACAATTGTACTACATTAATCATGTCTCAAAGAGACTTTTAAGAAGACAATAGTCCCATTTAGTTTAAAGAGCCTCAGTTTATCAATAACCTCATAAAAATATTGTACTATAAGAGAACTACCCCTCTTTTTCACAAGGTCATTACATGGAAGAGGAATGCTAAGTTAAAGCACCCATATAAGGTGCTTGATTACAAAACAACCCACATTTGGTATTATGGGCCCATCTATGGTTGATTCAACATGCTTATTTGATTGTTTGGCATTCGGTATCTCCCCAACAAAGAATCACGAAGATTAGATAACTCTAACATCATAAAACCTAGTTTTTTTTTTTTTTTTTGTATGCCATTGAATTTAGATAGTTGCTTATACAAAGTTTCTAAACTATTCATTTTTTGTGGTAAAAATTAAGTACAATGTTTTAGGATCTAGAATTATCTAATTTGAGTGTTGTAGAAATCAAATGAAGGGGTCATCATCCAAAAGTGGACTTCACATAAAAAGTGAGGTCCTTTTTAACAAAGAGATCATCATTCCTCTGAAATTGAAATGCTATAGTATGAGAAGTGTTGTCATCATCCTCAAGATGCCATCCCAAAGTGCACTTTCTCCTTAGAGTCATTCTGGTTATTTTTGCTCACACATTATTTGGTTTGTAGGAAATGCATGGAAGTTGATGTCTACTAAAAAAGAAGTATACATGTGGAAAGGCTTGGAATTGAACCATGCCAAAGAAAAAAAATCTTTCTAAAGTGTAAAATTTGTGTCTTTAGGATAATTTAATTTCAAACTATAAAACACTTTTCATGAACAATTGCTTGTCCTATACAAATCAATTTATGTCCTTTTGCTACCAACCAAACAATCACTTAAAGCATGGTATGGTGCATTATTGTATACAGTCTCCTAGCATCTCTTTAAAATAGTTATATAAATTTTAACATCAATAATGTGGCTTAGTTTTGTGTGACTAAAGTCATCAAGAAAAAAAAAATACAATACAACAAGAAAAATAATTTTAGTATTTCAGTATTTGACTAAGCTTGCCTTGAGGAAGGGAGCTTTGGGGCAATGGTAAAAACTGTTGTCATGTGACCTTGAGATCACAGGTTCAAGGCATGGAAACAACCTCTTGTAAAAATGCAAGGTGAGGCTACTTACTATCAACCCTTGTGGTCAGCCCCTTCCTTGGACCTTGCATAGGCTGGAGCCTCGTGCACTAGGGCTGCCCTTTCTATTAAGCTCGCCTTGACTTTTAGTGCCCCAGGAACATGATGAATGGCTTGGATCAAGAAAAGAAATGTAATGAATGGCTTACATATGTAAAAATGTTTCTTCATGCATAAAGGGAAGGGGCAATGACTCTTCACACATTCTATGCAATATGAATTTTTTTTCTAGATTTAGTAGTTCATCATATTCAGCATACCAAAAATAGGTAACCCATGAGAAATCAATGCATTTGGATGATCCTAACCATTTCGTTTATGCCAAAAATAGTAAAAATGGATAGTTAAAAATTATAATTAAAGAAATATTGGTTAAAATAGGATCTAGCCTATGGAAGCCATAGCAAACATGATGCATGACTTACATCTAGAAAAACAAAAATTCAACAAAAAGGGCATGGACTTCTTCACACGCTCTTGAGAAACAACTTGTACTCGAAATTCTAGATTTAAAAGAACCTATAAATTTGAGAGAATCTAGGCAGAAGTCACACTTAAGACTACATGAATCATAGCTTTGTAGATCTAAGCTACTTATCACATTCAAATGGCTTAGATAGGCTACATATTAGATTTCATGCCCAATGGATGCTTTTAGCCTATGTTTCATACCATCTAGTTCTATTAATCTTTTTCAAAGACCTAAAATAAGTATGAACCATCAAAATGCATTGCTTTTTCATGGGTACCTATTTATGGTATGTTGAACATGATGAATGACTGAGATTTATTTTAAAAAAATCATACATGGAAATATTATATATATATACCCCATGTGGAAAATGTTAAGCCCACTAGTGGCGAGATTGGTGATTTTCTTGTCACTGTAGGATTGCACCAAGGATCAGCATTGAGCCCATACTTTTTCACATTAGTTATGGATGAGTTAACAAAACATCTACACGAAGAGATTCCTTGGTGCTTTCTATTTGTAGATAATATATTCTTACTTGATGAGACAAGGGAGGGTATAAACATAAAGCTAGAGTTATGGAGAGAAGCATTAGCATCGAAAGGATTTAAAATTAGCCAAACGAAGACAAAATATATGGAATGCAATTTTAGGAAGGAGAGGAGTAGGAATGGAACACCAGTCAAGATTGAAAACCAAGAAATCCCTGTAAAAGACCACTTTCAGTACTTAGGATCAATGATTCATGAGAGTGGAGAGATTGAGAGGGAGGTTACCCAGAGAATCCAAGTAGATTAGAACAATGGAGATGTGCATCTAGAGTTTTGTGTGATCAGCCGGTGCCACTCAAACTAAAAGGAAAATTCTATAGGATGGCCATAAGGCCAGCCATGCTCTATGGACCAGAGTGTTAGGTAGTTAAGGAACATCATACTCATCGTCACATAAATGAGGATGTTGAGATGGATGTGTGGTAAGACAAGAAAGGATAGAATTAGAAATAAAAATATTAGAGGAAATTTAGGGGTAGCACCAATAGGTAACAAGATGAGGGAGATTAGACTTAGATGGTTTGGACATGTTCAAAGGAGACCAACAACGACACTGGTTAGGAGTGAGGCAATAGAAGTAGAAGGTTCTAAAAGCGCAAGGGGAAGGCCTAAAAGAATGTGGATAGAAGTGGTGAGGAAAGATTTAAAAACCGTGGGACTAAATGAAGCCATGGTACTTAATAGAGACGAATGGAGGAATAAGATTCATGTGGCTAACCCCTAATTAGGATAAGGTCTTGATGATGATGATGATTTAGTAGGTTTTAACCCCTAAAATTTCTTTAAATAGCACCAATTAGGATTAATTCTAAAATTTGTATAGTGTATAAATGAGAAAAAGTGTATTTTGATAATTTTACCCTTAAAAGGTAAAATTTAGAATCCAAGCTGTAATGTGGACCTACACATGCCAAACATAAACTCAAAGAGTTCAGACTACAAATGAGGTGCCATTATTAAAGTTAGAGCAATAAAAAACCCTTAGTAAAACATTGAGCCTTATTTGTACAAAATAAGATGTTAAGGTGGCAAAATTCCAATGCATGCATGCTAGTCAACACTTGGGAAGCTTTTAAAGGAAGCTTAATTCATATACAATTGAATCACATACATTACGAGCTTTTTGAAATAAAACAAGTTAGAAGGTTAGGGTTCACATATGACTTATTCCTTACACATTCTCTCCTACTCAATCAAAGGAAGGGACCACCAAGGAGGATCATAAAATTTCCAGGCTAGGGTGGTTAATCTCTCTTAGTTTTACATGAAATACACAAAGAAATAAGTATGATTGGTGGAGAGAAACAAGGAGAAGAAGAGGTACACAATTTATAGGAAATCTATGATTGAAAATCATTTTAATCTTAAAGTACTTAAAGTCAAGATCTATCCTTGTAGATACACATTCTAAGCATCCGATGGAGATACATTCAAGCAAGGATGGAACAATAATAAGCTATATTGCAATGAAGACCAAATTGAGATCCTATTGGTGGAGATTTTTTTGGTGGGCTGCCCACCTATTTTTAAGGAGAATCACACCTATTTTCAAGGAAAAAGATGTCTTACTAGGCATATTATTATATTTTTATGCAATTAGTTCATTATTTTATCTTTTTCTAAAAATTTTCATATAAAAAATAAACTTAGAACATTTATTGTACAATAGCCATATATGTATAGTTTAAGTTGAAGAGTAAGTATAGCTTAGAGATCCTACAGAAGATCTGTAGAGACTTATAACCCATGTGAGTTTATAACCAATCTTTCCTTGAGAGGGTTATATAAAAATTCATAATCTTCTTTAGCAAACATAAGTTCTTAAATGGTCTCAATATTCTTCATCTCAGTCAGCTATTAGAAAATCATATAAAAGAATATACCATTTATCTCTTAAGTATATTATTAGTTTAAGTCATATGAAACCTATGAAATGATAGAGACCATCCATTAGCCTTCCTATGTTATATCACCACCAGTTAGACCCTTAGCCTTTAAAGTAAGGCTTTTTTTTTGTTGTAAATAAAACAATCTTTACCATATTGAACTCCTATAATATATACATTATCCAGTTATTTTCAAACTATGTTTACATAGGAGCCTTTTAAAGTTGGTTAAAAATACTAATAGAAGTCAGTTAGAAAAATGACTTTTATAGAGTCAACTTGGAAAATTGTAACAAAAGAAGTAAAAAAAATAATGACTCGAAAAGCTAACTTTTAAAGTCATCTCCCAAATTACTTTAAAAGTGATGACTTTTTAATCAACTTAGGAAACGACTTTAAAAGACATCACTTTTCAAGTCATTCAATAAAGGACTTTAAAATTTATGATAGGCAGTGAATGAAATGTAAAAAAAGAAAAAACGAGGGACTTTTAAAGTTGTTTAGTAAAGAACTTTAAAAGTAAATAACTTCAAAATTAACTTTTAAAGTCATTTACTAAGCAACTTTAAAAGTCTTGAGGAAACAACTTTAAAATTAAGTTTTAAATTTATTTCTTGAAAACAATGCAAAAAGTAATGACTTCTAAAATAATTTAGAAAATGAGTTTAAAAATCATTATATTTAAAGTCATTTACTATGGCACCCCTGGTTTTTCACAATAATATAATAGCAATTTTTAAAATGTGTCAGGATTGCTGTTTTAAAACTTCAAATTTCAAATTGATCAAAAACAAAAACTCGAATAAAAAGCATTTCATTCAAAATCTCAAGAGTCATACAACAACAAAATCAAGGATTTAACAATTAAATATTATCCCCATTTCTACTGAAAATTCGATAAAATCTCCTCTATATTTTGGACCATTGCACATAAGACATGTGATACAACAACCACTTGATAAATACAATGACATGACATGACACTTAGGAGACTTAGTCTCATGCCCATCCATCCAAATCAAATATAATACTCAATAAAAATATATACGCCAATGATGGATAAAAAAAATCAAGATATGACAACATTGCCCAGGGTTTGTCCATACATAACCATCACATCCAACATAAATACATTTCCTTACATCTAGGTCACAAGGTAAATCATAGTAATGTATAGTCCATAAGTCATAACCAAAGTAAGGTCTGAACAAACCTTATAGTTTCTGATATATCCTCTATATATTACTAGAAGCCACCATTGCCTTTGACTGCTCTATCCGCATGTCAAACCTATTGCTACTCTTTGTATTTGAGGCATTGCAAACCAAAGCAATGTCTCAGCAAGCAATCACTTGTGTAGGTGACTACATTTAATATCAATTTAAAGCATATCTAGCATGACATATAAAGCTTTGAGTTTGTGATAAAGTTCATGGATATGAATCATTCATATAAAAATCTAAGTCATTAGGTCTAAGAATGAAATGATGCATGAATAATAAGTCAAAATCACTTACAAAAAACCAATGAGGATAAGGTTTCACACATAAATATAAAATATAATATATAAATACCACAACAAGTAAAACAATGAACAGTGCATGCTCATGCAATTGGTAAAACCAATTTCAATGAAATCCATCACAATAAGGCATGAATGCATATCATAAATAATAGAGCATGCATGTCAACCATATCCCTCGAGTGTCCCACCACACTCTCATATCTAACCATGAGTACTCATATTAACCCTCTGAGTCCCTCACCTATAGCTCACATATTACTCGCCCAGCCTATAGGGCTACTCATATCTGGCTGCCCACATAAGCTTCATCCTAAGGCCACATCATCACATTGTGGGTGTCTCTAGATATAACCATCCATATATGTTTGTAACTATATGTACACACAGAATAAGTGTATGGATTGCTATGCTGCTTTAGCAACCACGTCGAGGTATTAACCACTGTCACTCACCATCGACGCCAGAACATGAGACTCTAATCTTTTGCATGGGTGGGACCATGACCGTAGTGTGGACTACCCATGATACCACTCCCTACAGTGTTTGTCATTTATTAGGAAAGCTTCTATCATGATCACCTTAAGTCAGAGGGTGGGCGGCCAACCCTGCAACCATCCTAGCATAGCATCCACCGGACAACAACACATGTCATAAATCAGCAAAACCACAAAATCCAGTATCAAAAAGCAATGCATAACCATCCTCAATAAAATCAAGTCGATATAGTATTTTAATGTATCAAAATCATGCATCGAAAATCATTGTGTAATGTCCTCAAATAATCCAATTGATGCAACACAGAACGTATCAAGAAACATTGCATAAATCATGCACATCAAAAGGTAGTATACACATCAGCAATACATGTTTGGCATACACATCCATGCATCAAACAATCCATATAAATAAAACTATCAAGTAAATAATCATGATTTATAAAATCATAGAATAATAAATGTAGTCACCTACTTGAGACGAAGTACCACTCGTTTGTACCTCCCAATTCAGTCGAACCCAACTCTAGCGCAATCCACTACAATTCCATCACCTAGATACATATCATTTCTAGGTCGTACTTAGAATCCAATTTATCTATCTTGGATTCTTAATAATACAACATTATGTTATCGTATTCCAATATATAGTCTTTAGGACAATCTAATGATTTCTAGCCATGGAATCTCAAGGCGAGGCCCACCCTAATTGGTTTATAATTCAAATCATACTTAATCAAGTCCATTCATAACCATTTAGTCTTTCTTCTTAATTATATCATTGCGCATTTCAAAGCTATTATGCTCAGATCGTATCAATCTTGGTTAATTTATTATTTAATTAACTGATTGAGCAGTATTATATAAATTTCATGTTCAATCTTATCTAATTATAGTCAAATTAACCCAGCAAATGATTAAGATATTAATCTTACTTTGTACAAATAAATCTGAATAGCATTCAGCTGTCTGTTCAGTTGGATCATCATAGATCGCCTCAACTGTGCTCGATCTTAGATCTCCATGATGATCTAATCAAAATTCTTCACCTGATTGCCCCAAATCAAATAAAAATTTTGTAAGTCTAACCAATTAATCCAATCAAGTAATCTAAATGGTACTGATCAAAGAATTTGATCTAATTTCATACTTAAATCTTCAGTTGATCTCTGCTAGTGATCAAGACCATCAAATCCTCTCCATAAATGTTTCAGATCCAATATATATTGAATGAATCTTAATCTATTCTTCTTGTGGATCATAATGGACTATTTAGATATAAAAATAATGTCAGATCATCTCAGATTAGATGATCTAAAGTCCAATCAATGGTTTGATCAATTCGATGGTTAGATCTTCCTTTATCAATGAGTGGGAAGATGGCTATTATTCCTCACGTTTTAAGGATTGCAAGGTTTATCTCGGATCTCTGGGATCCTTCTTGAATTAGTTAGAAATAAGGATTGAAGTTTAAGGTTGTAATAGGGTGTACTGGGTCAACTTGGTTCCCCAAAAAGAGTCGAGAACGAGTTGACTCGAGGAGTCAACTCACCTTGACCCGCTAGGTGAAAGGGGAAACAGGGGTAGAGGTGGCTAGCGATAGCTGTGACGAGGTTACTACTTGAGCCTAATCTCAAGGGGAAAATAGTCCTGGTTCACTTGCCCTTCCATGGCTTGGCTGAGTCAGTGATGGGAAACAAGGGGGGAAAAGAGGAGATAGGGCACTGGCACTTGGTCGACTTGTGCATGCCAACTTACTAGGCTAGCTGCACTGTGATGATGCCTGATTGGGGAGGGAAAGAGGAGAGGGAGATGGGGTATTTGACCAAGAAAAGGGGAAGGAGGAGTGGGATGTTGGGGAGGTTTGGATTTGGGTTTGTTTTTATCGCTGAAAAAAGAGGGAATTCTGGGGAAGGGAATGTTTGTTGGAAAACCCAATAGGGAAGGGAGCTACGCTGAAGCTAAGGGAAGGAAAATCAGATGGAAGGAGGGCATGGGTAGCTAGGGTTTTCTCTCCCATGCGTTCCCCCCATTTAATCCTGCTTTCATTCTCTACATCCCACCATAAACAAATAGAGGGGGTGCCATTATCAATTTTAACCCTCTCTAAATTTGTAAAACTTTAGAAATTTCCTCTCCCAATATTCGTTTCGCATAAAGTTAGTGTTATTGGATTCATATCTACACGTACATTCCAAATTTGAACTCCCAAGTCCAAATTTTGAATTTACAAGGAGGTTATTTTCATAAAATTCAATCTCAATGAAATTATTTTTTTTATTTTATCTCCATTAAAATTATATTCTAATACATAGATAATGATCCAACATTGAGGGTCATTACATTCTTCCCTCCTTATAAGAATTTTTTCCATGAAATTTTTTACATGTTATCCTTCAACAATTCTAAAAACATTCCCATATCACAAGATCTACAAATCATACCAAAAATTTTCAAAGTCATTGTCAATAACAATTCCATGCCATGCCATTCCCTCAGATAGCAACTCATATATATATATGTGAGTTCAGTCATTCCGAATCCAATGTATGTCTTAGCCATTCCGAATCAAGTAACTCATATTATAGTTAAAATGCATCATAACCACATATAGCACAATTAGCATAACCCACACTCTCATTCAAGAGTTAATCGTTTGTTTACAACTTTAATATAATTAAATCACCATATGAACAAAATTTGAAGTACCTCGACTCAATGGAATATATGTGACTTCTAGATTTATTGGAATGGTTATGATGGATTAGACTAGGCTCTAATACCAATTGTGACACATTGAGTTTTTTGCAACAATATAATAATAATTTTTAAAACGAGATCCTTGTTCTAAAAATTTGATTTTTAAAATGAAAAAAAACAAAAACCCAAATAAAAAGCATTCCTTTCAAAATCCTTAGAGTCATACAACCACAAAATCATGAATTTAACAGTGAAATGATATCCCCATTTCTACTGAAAATATAATAGTCTCCTTTGTATTTTGGACCATTGCACATAACATATTTAATACAACAACCACCTGATAAATACAATGACATGGCATGACACTTAGGAGACTCAGTCTCCATGACCATTCTTCCAAATCAAATATAATACTTGATAAAAACATATATGCCAATGATGGATAAAAAAAGAAAGATATGATAACATTACACAAGGTCTGTCCATACACAGCCATCACATCCAACATTAATACATATCCTTACATCCAGGTCACAAGGTAAATTATACTAATGTATAGTCCATAAGTCATAACTGAATTCTGAAATATCCTCTATACATTGCTATAAGCCACCATTGCCTTTGCCTGCTCTATCTACAAGTCAAAGATGCTGCTACACTTTGTATCTAAGGTATTGCAAAACAAAGCAATACCTCAACAAACAATTGCTTATGTAGGTGACCACATTTAATATCAATTTAAAGCATATGTAGTATAACATATAAAGCTCTAAGTTTTTGATAAAGTTCGTGGATATGAATCATTCATATAAAAAACTGAGTCATCAGGTATCAAGAACGAAACGATGCATGAATAATAAGTCAGAATCACTTACAAAAAACCAATGAGGATATGGTTTCAAGCATAAATATCAAAATATAAAATCCAAATACCACCACCAGCAAAACAATGAATAGTCCATGCTCATGCAATTAGTAAAACCAATTTCAATCAAATCCATCATAATAAGGCATGAATGCAAATCATAAATAATAGAGCATGCAAGTCAACCATATTCCTCGAGTGTCCCACCACACTCTTATATCTGGCCATGAGTACTCATACCAACCCCCTAGGTCTTCACCTGTAGCTCGCACACCAGGTACCTTGCCCGGCTCGTAGGCTTGCCCACATAGGCTTTACCTTGAGGATGTCTCATCACGCTATGGGTCTCTCTAGATATAATCATCCAGACATGCTTATAACTACATGTATACATAGAATAATTATGGATTGCTATGGTACAGTGGCAACCACTCCGAGGTATGAACCATTGCCACTCACTACCGACACTAGAATGTGACACTCTAATGCCCGTTCAGATGGGTGGGACTGGGACTATAGCATGGACTACCAATGATACCACTCCTATGGTGTTTGCCATCTATTAGGCAAGTGTCTATCATAATCACCATAAGTCAGAGGGTGGGTGGCCAACCCTACAACCCTCCTAGCATAGCATCCATTGGGCAAAAACACCCATCATAAATTAGTGAAACCACAAAATCAAGTATAAAAAATCAAAGCATAACCATGCTCGATAAAATCAAGTCGATAGATTATTTTAATGTATCAAAATCATTCATCGAAAATCAGTGTATAACATCCTCAAATAATCGAATTGATGCAACATAAAATGTATAAAGAAATAGTGCATAAATCATGCACATCAAAAGGTAGTATACACATTAACAATACATATTGAAAAGTCATCTCAAGAAAATCATTGGTTTGGCATACACATCTATGCATCAAGCAGTCCATATAAATAAAGTGGTCAAGTAAATAATGATGATTTATAAAATTATAGAATAATAAATATACTCACCAACCTCAGACGAAGTACCACTCGTCTGTACCCCCCAATTCAGTCAAACCCAACTCTAGCGCTGTTCACCACAGTTCCATCAACTGGATACATATCAGATTAGATCATACTTAGAATCCAATTTATCTAACTTAGATTCTTAATTACACAACATTATGTTATCTTATTCCAATATATAGTCGTCAGGACAATCTAATGATTTCTAGCCATGGAATCTTAAGGTGAGGCCTGCCCTAATTGGCTAACAATTCAAATCATACTTAATTAAGTCCATTCATAATCATTTAGTCTTTTTTCTTAATTATATCATTGCACATTTCAAAGCTATTATGCTCAGATCATATCAATCTTGGTTAATTTATTGTTTAATTAATTGATCGGGTAGTATTATATAAATTTCATGTTCAATCTTATCTAATTATAGTCAAACCAGTCCATCAAATGATTAAAATAATAATCTTACCTCATTCAAATAAATCTAAATAGCATTCAGCTATCTGTTTGGTTGGATTGTCCATGTCTCCTCTAATGTGCTCGATCTTAGATGTCCATGATGATCTAGTCAATATTCTTCATTTGATCACCCAAGATCAAATAACAATTTAGTAATTCTAACCAATTAATCCAATCAAGTAATCTAAATAGTACTGATCATAGAATTTTATCCAATTTCATATCTGGATCTTTAGTTGATCTTAGCCATTGATCAAGATCAGCTCAATCCTCTCCATAAATATTTTAGATCCAAAATATCTTGTATGAATTTTAATCTACACTTTCTTTGGATGAAAATGGGGTATTTAGATCTAAAAATATCGTTTGATCATTTTAGAACAAATAATTTGAAGTCCGATCAATGGTCTGATGAATTTGATGGTTATATCTTCCTTGATCAATGAATGGAAAGATTGATATTATTCCTCACATTGCAAAGATTGCAAGGGTTACTCGGATCTTCAAGATCCTTCCTGGATTAGTCAAAATCGAGGATTGAAGTTCATGAATGTAATAGGGCATACTGAGTCAACTCAGATCCCCAAAATGAGTCAGGATTGACTCATCCTAACTCACTAGGTAAAAGGTGAAACAAAGGAAGAGATGGCCAGCGATGGCTATGATGAGGTCACAGCTAGATCCCATTCTCAAGGGGAAAGTAGGGGGAAAAGGGTCCTGGCTTGCCAGTCCTCCCATGGTCTAGCTGAGCCTATGATGGGAAACAAGTCGGGAAAAGAGGAGAATGGGCACTAGCACATGGCTGCCCTATGCGCGCTGATGTACTAAGTTGGCTACGCTGCCATGATGCCTGATCGGGGAGGGAAAGAGGACAGGGAGATGGGGTATTTGATTGGGAAAAGGGGAAGGAGGAGGAGTGGGACACTAGGGAGGTCTCGATCAAGGTTTCCTTTTATCGCAGTAAAAAGAAGGAATTCCAAGGAGGGGAACAGTTGCTAGAAAATTGAATAAGGAAGGGAGTTACACTGGAGTTGGGGAAAGGAAAATTAGATGGAAGCAGTACGTAGGTCGCTAGGGTTTTCTCTCCCATGCATTACCCTCATCTAATCCCTCTTTCATTCTCTGCATCCCACAACAGATAAAACAGAGGAGGGGGGTGCATTATTAACTTCAGCTCCTTTTAAATTTGTAAAACTTTCGGAATTTTCTCTCCGTATCTCTGTTTCGTGCAAAATTAGTGTTGTTGAATTCGTATCATCATGTACATTCCAAATTTGATATTCCCATGTCCAAAATTTGAATTTACGAGGTTATTTTCATTAAATTCAATCTCTATGAAATTAATTTTTTATTTTATCTCTATTAAAATTATAATATAAAATATAGAAAATAATCCAAAATTGAGGAATGACATTCTTCCCTCATGGGAATTTTGTACCCAAAATTCTTTCCATGTTATCCTTCAACAATTCTATAAACATCCCCATGTCACAAGATCTATAGATCATACCAAAATTTTCCAGAGTCATTAGCAATAACAATTCCATGCCATGTTATCTCCTCAAATAATGACTCATATATATATATATATATATATGGATGTGCCTGCCATTTTGAATAAAGTAACTCATATCATGCTTAAAATGCATCAAAACCACATACAAGTGTTAATGTTTGTTTACAGCTTTAGAATAATTAAATCACCATATTGACAAATTTTGAAGTAACTCAACTCAATGGACAGTATGAGACTTTTGTATTTATTAGAATGCCTATGATGGATTAGATTAGGCTTTGATACCATCTGTGACACCTTGGGCTTTTCACAACAACGTAATAACAAATTTTAAAATATGTCGGGATCCTTGTTTTAAAACTTTGATTTTTAAATCTACCAAAAATAAAAACTCGAATAAAAAGCATTTCATTCAAAATCCTAGGAGTCATACAACCACAAAATCACATATTTAACGATGAAATGATATCCCCATTTCTATAAAAAATTTGACAGAGTCTCCTATATATTTTGGACCATTGCACAAAACACATTCGATACAACAACCACTTGATAAATATAATGACATGACACTTAGGTGACTCAATCTTCATGCCCACCCATCTAAATTAAATATAATACTTGATAAAAACATATATACCATCATTGGCAACCACTCTGGGGTATCAACCACTACCGCTTATGGCCAAAACTAGAATGTGAGAATCCAATGCCAGTCCGCATGGGTGGGACTGGAATTGTAGCATTGGCTGCCCATGATACTACTCCCTACGGTGTTTACCATTTATCAAGCAGGTGTCTATCGTAATCACCATTAGTCATAGGTCGGGAGGCCAACCCTACAAACCTCCTAGCATAGTATCCACTGGGCAAAAACACCCATCATAAATCAACAAAACCACAAAATCAAGTATTGAAAATCAATGCATAGCCATCCTCAATAAAATCAAGTCGATAGAGTATTTTAATGTATCAAAATCATGCATCGAAAATCAGTGCATAACATCCTCAAATAATCCAATTGATGCAACATAGAACGTATCAAGAAATAGTGCATAAATCATGCACATCAAAAGGTAGCTTACACATCGGCAATACATGTTGAAAAGTCATCTAAGGAAAATCATGGGTTTGGCATACACATCCATGCACCAAATAGTCCATATAAATAAAGTCATTAAGTAAATAATCATAATTTATAAAATCATAGAATAATAAATGTAGTCACCTACTTGAGATGAAGTGCCACTCATTTGTACCTCCCAATTCATTCAAACCCAATTCTAGCACGGTCCACCATAGTTCCATCACTTGGATACATATCACAACTGGATCATACTTAGAATCCAATTTATCTAACTTGGATTCTTATTACACAACATTATGCTTTCGTATTCCAATATATAGTGTTCAAGACAATCTCATGATTCCCAACAATGGAATCTCAAGGCGAGGTTGTCTAATAATTCAAATCATACTTAATCTGGCCCACCCATAACCATTTAGTCCTTCTTAATTATATCATTGAACATTTCAAAGCTATCATGCTTATATCATATCAATCTCAGTTAATTTATTATTTAATTAATTGATCAAGTAGTATTATATAAATTTCATGTTCAATCTTATCTAATAGCTATCAAATCAAACCATCAAATGATTAAGATAGTAATGTTACCTTGTAAAAATAAATCTAAATAGCATTCAGCTATCTATTGGGCCGGATCGTCCACTGATTACCACACATATGCTCAATATTAGATATTCATGATGATCTTGTCAAAATTCTTCACTTGATAGCCCAAGATCAAATAAAAATTTAATAATTCTAACCAATTAATCCAATCAAGTAATCTAAATGGTACTGATCATAGAATTTTATCCAATTTCATACTTGAATCTTCAGTTGATCTCAGCCATTGATCAAGATCAACTAAATCCTTACCATAAATCTTTCAGATCCAAAATATCTTATATCGATCTTAATCTACACTTCATGTGGATGCAAATGGACTATTTAGATATGAAAGTAACATTTGATCATCTCAGATTAGATGATCTAAAGTTTGATCAATGATCTAATCAATTCAGCGATTAGATCTTCCCTTATCAATTAATAGGAAGATGGGTATTATTCATTGCTTTGCAAGGATTGCAAGGGTTATCTTGAATCTCTGAGATCCTTCTTGGATTAGTCAAAATCGAGGACTAAAGTTCAAGGGTGTAATAAGGGGTATTGGGTCAATTCAGTTCCCTAAAATGAGTTAGGAACAAGTTGACTTGGCGAGTCAGCTCACACTGGCTCGCCAAGTGAAAGCAGAAATGAGGAAAGAGGTGGTTGGTAGTGGCTGCTACAAGGTCACTGCCTAAGCCCAATCTCAAGGGGAAAATAGGGGTCCTGGCTCATCGACCCTCCCATGGCCTGGCTGAGCCAGTGACAGGAAACAAGGGGAGAAAGGAGGGCATCGGGCACTGGTGCATGGCCGCCCTATGCGCATCAGCGTACTAGGATGGCTGCACTACGATGATGCCCAATTGAGGAGGAAAATAGGAGAGGGAGATTGGGGATCTGACCAGGAAAAGGGGAAGGAGGAGAAGTGGGACGCTGGGGAGGTCCCGATCTAGGTTTCTTTTTATCTATGAAAAAGAGGGAATTTTGGGGAGAGGAATGATTGTCAGAAAACCCAATAGGGAAGGGAGTTGTGCCAGATCCAGGGAAAGGAAAATTAGATAGAAGGATGACGCAGGTCGCTAGGGTTTTCTCTCCCCTGTGTTCCCCCATTTAATCCCACTTACATTCTCTACATCCCACCATAGACAAACACAGGGGGTGTCGTTATCAATTTCATCCTCTCTTAATTTGTAAAACTTTTTGAATTTTCCCTCTTGATCTCTGTTTCATGCAAAATTAGTGTCGTTGGATTCGTATTGACATGTACATTCCAAATTTGATAGTCCCAAGTCCAAAATTTGAATTTACAGTTATTTTCATAAAATTCAATCTCCACGGAATTAGTTTATGATTTTATCTCCATTAAAATTATAATCTAATACATAGAAAATGCCCCAAAATTGAGGGTCAATACATTTACTAGATGATTTCAAAAGTCACTACTTTTGAAGTTATTTTCAAGAAATGACTTCAAAAGTTACTTTTAATGTTACTTTTAAAGTTGTTTACTCAAGACTTTTAAAGTTGTTTAGTTAATGATTTTAAAAGTCCTTTTCTTTTCTCTTTTTCACATTGCAATCCCTACTTGTATTTCTACATTCAATTTACCACTTTCTATAATTTTCTTACAATCTTTATACACATGAAAAAGAAACATACATTTACTTCCACATTGGGCATACAAACTTCCAAATTCATCTTTCATTCACATCTATCTTGAAATAAATTGATAAAAGAAACTACAATACATTCACTGCAATATCCACATTCACTTCATTTGCAAGTCCATATATATGCCCATTTACTTTCACACTCTAAGTTTTCCTCATTCATTTTTCCATAAAATTTATATACTTCAATGTAAATAATTAAAACCAACCTCCATATTCATTTCATCCATGCTTGATCATTTACTTCGACACTCCAAGTTTCCACTCATTCATCCCATAAAATATATGTGTGTGTGTGTGTCGATGAAAATAACGAAAACTAAAAGAACACATGCATATCAATAAAAATACACTTTATTTTTAATTTAAATTCATGTAGTTACTCCAATTATTCCAATTGAAACTCATTACATACTTAGCCCATTACCTTTTTATTTTGTTGAGGTTTACTCTATAGTAAGTCTTCTTGTTTACCCACTCAGAAAGAACAACAATCTGCAATACAACATATTTAATTCAGTTTACATTCTTTTAGCTAGATTTGTAAAAAATTATGGAAAAACATAAGATTATGAAAGGTAAAATATGCCTTACCTTTCTTAATTGGGAGACACCAAGACCATCAAATATTAGGGTCTTTATGTATCTCAACATATAGTAACCGTACTCCTAATCAAGCTATTATCTAGGGCACTATGCAATAAGGAAAACAAAAAGGATCAATGAATATCATTTGCAATATTGTAATTTTAATTAGTTATAAAATAGAGTAATTAATTATTTTCTATACCTTGACAGTCTTCCAAGTGAATTTCAATGGTTGCGCAATCTCAGTCTCATTAGCCCATATTAACTATGTTATACAAATATAAATTTCAAATGCATTATAGATAGATAATAAATTATTTATTTATATATAATGTATTAAAAGAATAAAAGCTTACTTATTTATAATTTCTATGAAGATGGAATGGATGTGTGATCCACAAGAATAAAAAAAATAGTGTGCTCATGTGCATAGTCATATGAATTGTAATTAAAGTTGACAATCGCTATGTATAGAATAAGTTGGTAAGAAAATAATAAAATTAAAACTTATTATTGTAGGGAATCATTAAGCCCTGTCCCTTGGAGCACAAAAGAACCTTGGTAAAATATCATCAACACGCCTCTTTATTAGCCATTGCTCCATAGCCCACAAATGATATCAGGGTCAAGGAATTGATAAAGTATACCCTCAATCTCAAAAAGGCTTCATGCATCATTCAAGAAACTACATAAAAGAAACAATTATTACGTACCATGAAAATATAACATGTAATGTCAAGCATTTTATAAGTAGATATTAGCATATACCCAATGTAGAGATAATTTGAGGGTGTTCAAATTGATCCCATAGTCAAACTTGTAATAGTAGGTATTTAGGGCCAGTAGGTATTGACTCACTTGCAAATTAGGTATACATTAGGGAGGTTGAGATAGAGAATTACAGGAGGACAATGAAAATTTTCTGGTGTGTCTTTGTATATACCTCCTTTCTAGAATTTCTCTTTCGAAGGGCACATGTTGTCCTTCATGAATTTCTTTAGTAAGAGAAATGCAACTAACATTTGATGTAGGTATAGGGGTAGTGCGAGAATCATGTATAGGGGATTGAGAAACTATCATCGAACCTCCTTCATGCAACTAGCTAAGTATATCCATTTTTATCTTCTCACACAACTCATTGTAGGCTTCTAGATATTCAATTGTGTGTATTCTTTTACAGAAGAATTTGGAAGGAAAAATGCAGCATCCCATGCCCCTTACTTGTTGAGAGTAGTCCTTCTTATTGCCTATAGCCCCACATAGGATATCATCATTGGTAGCAATGTTGCTTAGAGTTCTTGTACTTGTGCTTTCTTCGGTAAGAATGTCCTACAAAATTTAATTAGAAGAACATGATCCAGTCATTTAATTAATTATATAAAATTGAAGTTAGTCAAAGTTAGACAAGTGGAACCACTTACAATTCAAGAAGTAACTTTTGTAGTAGCTTTATCTGAGAATGTTTGGTTGGTACAGCCCTCCAAATGCACCACCTTTCGGTGTATGGCATAGTCAATGGGTTCCATAGTCCCAGCTTTATTTTGCTATCAAATAAGACATTATAGCTAGATAATAGAATGCATATAACTATCATTTGAAAGGAATAAACTGCCATAGATACTTACTTCACACTCTTCTAAATGGGTGTATCCCAACCTGGAGAGGTG
The DNA here is from genome assembly GCA_035236585.1 of Warburgia ugandensis. Lineage (NCBI taxonomy): Eukaryota > Viridiplantae > Streptophyta > Magnoliopsida > Canellales > Canellaceae > Warburgia > Warburgia ugandensis. The sequence continues at coordinate 47,958,324 of CP141133.1, read as the reverse complement.
TTAATGCATATTAGTTTCATGCACCTTTCTTCCTCTGCACTCTTTGGTTACACATTTGTACATACATAATCAAGTGCCCTACTTCAGATTTTACATGTAATTAATTAAATAAAACATCATTTTAGCACATACCATAAATTCAAAGGACATGAGGTCTTGTACAAATGCATTCCACCCATGCTCATCAATGTCATTGGAATAAATGGCAGGCACTATGTACATCCTTGATGGATTATTAACATATGGAGCTATGCAATTGCTAACAAGGTAGTTCTTTCATTTTCTCTATTGCTCATTAGCTCTGTGTAAAACATGTGTCTTCTTGTGATTAAGTACCTCCAAGGCAGTTTCCAAAGTACAAAGCACGTTACTATCTTTGAAAATAAGAAGGTATGTTATAAATTATATAATACATATTATTTTTACCTACGTTCACCATTTCCCATATTGAATCGTTTAATGATTGTGGCACACATCTTTAATGATCAAATGTGATAGGAACCTTGCTTCTTATTGTGGGGAAGAGAAAACTGCTATAAGAGGCTGCCCTCTCACCAATCTCTTACCCCTACTATTGTATAAGATAGTTTCTTTAATTCCCTTTGACATTATCTTGATAACATTTTCCATTATTGTTTGCCTCTGCCCTTTCTCTTTTGAATGTTGCTTATGTTGGCCCCTTATTCATGCTCTTGATTTTGTTCATATTCTACATTTTAATGTTGTTCATGTTCTATCTTTATTTCAAAAAAGAGCATAATGATATCAAAACAATGAAATAAAAAAGGCCATGTAATGCATTTAAAGAAAACAAAATTAGATCGAAACATAAGAAACTTGATTTTTTTAGTGTAAGGTGGCATTACATGACATAGAAGTTGACTATTCACTTTGATTTTGTAGTTTAAAATTGAAAGGTTGCTATTGGAAGAGGGAATTTTTTGAATTTTACTTTATTATTCTCATGTTATTGTATTGATTCAAAGATTAATTTTAATAAAATTAATTTTATTTTTCTTTTAATTTATCTCAAGTGTTTAGAATGTTTGTTATTTAGACTTCATGTTTGCATGTTATGGTTCATGCTTTTGAAGTTGAGCTTTTAGAGGTGAATTTATGTTCATAATATCATGCTTGAACACCAAATTCTATAATCTGATGTTTCATCTTTAGAATTGGAAACTTGTATTATTTCTGAAAATTTTAATAATGAATTCCATGGTATCAAGTTTGATCATCATCGAACTTGGAAGATATAATTTTTGGAATTTTGGACAAATCAATCTAAAATTCTATATGTACATATTATTGGCATAAAAACCATTGTGTAGCTAGAATTTTGGATAAGCAGTCTTAACTTGTATTTTGTTTATAATAGCAAGATGTATTCTTACTATAAATTTTAACCATATAAATTGCTTATTCATAGAGCTTAATTTGAGGTATATGGAATCATGCTTTTCTGAGTTTTACATTTTTTAGCCAAATAGCCTAAATTGTCGTAGCATGGAAACATCAGGTACTAATACTTCTGTCCCTAAGACAAATAGCCTACTTCTTTACATGCATAACAGTTGTTGGAATTAAAGTGTTTTGGAGTTCCATCATAACATCTTCATTATTATCAAGCTTGAGATTAGGTTTGAATGGTAGTCAATCATTTTGTGAGTTTCACATTTTAATTTTTTTTTGCCTTAAAAGAAAATGATACTTTGTTTTTAGGAAACAACTAATGGCACATATACAACAATGAACATAAAGGATTTATAGAGGTTTAGCTAGCGAAACTTGACACCTACTTCCACTCTTTCAAAGCTAAACTAGCTTTGAGTCACTTAATGTTATCCTCACATTGACGTTTTAATAAATCTTTGCAAAATTTGTACACTACCAGTTGATATAGTGCTAACCATTATTTCTCAAACCATCATATGATAATTATCAACTAATTATTTTTTAGGCATACATTTGTAACAAACTCCCACTTGTTACAATGTAACAAAAACACATACAAATAATTCAAACAAACATCACTCTCAAATAAAAAATAAAAGATTGCACTAATAGTAGACGAATGATAAGAGGAGAGTGATATTATGAACATAAAGACAAACATTCACATATAATCGTGGTCGGGGGTTGGCATAGGGAGTAGGGAGATTTTGGTTGTTGGCTCAGTGCGGAGTGGGGGGACAGTGTTTTGGTTGTTGCCATAAGGAGGTGAGGTTTCGGTCATCACCGGAGGGAGGAGGTAGGTGGTGGGGGGGAGTAGGTGGTTTTGTTTGTCACCGTGGGGAGGATGTAGGGGTGGGGGAAGTGGTTATCGGTGCGAGGGAGGGAGGTGGGTTTTGTTCGTTAGTGCAAGGAGGGGTGGGGCGTGGGGGGAGTAGTCGTCGGTGCAAGGAAGGGGAGGGAAGGGGTAGGTTTCGGTCATCAATGTAAGGAGGGGGTGAGTAGGTTTCGATCATCGGTGCAAGGAGGGGGTAAGGGGTGGGGGGAGTGATCATTGACGTAGGGAGGCAGGGTTGGGTTTTTGTCATTGATGTAGTGAAGAGTGGGTGGAGTGGTTAGCTTAGGGAGGACGTGGTGGAGGGGGGGTGGGGGTTTCTGTTGTCATCATAGGGAGGAAGTAAGGGGAGGAGGAGGAGGAGAGAGTGGAGAGGTGTCTTTCAATGCCAGTGAGGTAGCGAGGGAGAGAAGCAAGAAGGAGAGCACGTACCTTAACTGGCATGAAGTTTTTCGATGGGGCATGGCATGGTCGATCGAAAGAGAGACTACATGTGACAACCCTATATTTTGAGTCATTTTTTGTGTATTATATTATATTTTAATTGAAATAAAAATCAAGAATTGAATTCTATGAAAATCAAATTCTATGGGAGTGATCCCATTAAAAACTCAAATTTTAGACTTCAAACTATTAAAAATGAAATTTATGTGTTGATATGATTCTAATGATACTAATTTTGTGAAAAATGGAGATTGGGTTGAAAAAACCCAAAAAATTTACTAATTTAGAAGGGGGCCAAAATTGTTAGCAACATCTTTTTTTTGTCTATTGTGGGCTGCAATGCATGAAAATGGAACAAAACGAGGGAAGACACAAAGAAGGGGAAAAGCCTTGGTGGCTTACACGCCCCCTCCTTTTGATCTCCTGATGTGCAATCTCTCCTCTCACCAGCAAAGCATGTAGCCCCCACCTACGACCTATCTTTCCCTTCCTTCTCTAGCATTGACAAAGACCTAGAAAACCCAAATCTCTAGCACCGATGATGCGTAAAGGAAACCCCCTTCTCCCCCTATGTTTGTTTCTTCTTCTTGCCGGCCAAAACCCTCTTTCCCCTATCAGTTTCCTCTCCCGCCAACACAACCAACCAATGCGATGCCGAATCTGGTTGGCTATGTTAGATCCCTTCTCCTCCTCTCTCTTTCCCATGTTAGCTTCCTCCCCCAGCCTAGCCAACCAATTTTTTTCTCCTTGCCCATCTTCTTCCTTGGATATGGCTTGGACTATCGAGCCAGACAACATACCCAGATCCTTTCCCCCCTTCGCCTTACTGTTTCTATGCTTCCCTTTCCCTGTTAGGTTTAGGCAATGACTGAACCAGCAGCTAGTAGCCAATGACCACCATCATCACCCCTCCTCCCCCTATTTCCCTTTCCTCTAGGGAGTTAGGGTAGGCCAAGTTATCGTGTCACTCACTTCTGACTCGTTTTGGTGAGCTAAGTTAACATAGTGGGCCTCACTACCCCCTTAATATTTGACACCTTATGCTGTCCAATCCAAGTGGGATCTTAGGGATTTGAGATAACCCTCATAAGCCTTGCAATGAGAGGAACAATACCCATCTTCTTGTTCATTTATCAAGGAAGATCCGACCATTGATCATGATCAGACCCTGATCAAACATTGGATCATTAGGTCTGTGATCGATTCGACCATCCATCATGATATGAACCATCCATCAATTCTTGTGGCACATAGATCAAGATCCATATTAGAGATCTTTGATCTAGAGCATTTTGAGGTGATCTAGCTAATCTTGATCAACGATTGAGATCAATGAGGTATATAGGTATCAAATTGGATTAAATTCAATGATCCATACCATTCAAATGATTCATTGTGATTATTTAATTAGAGTTACTAGTTTGTTCTTCTATCTAGGATGATGAGGTGGACAATTGTGGCTAGATCACTATGGATAGTGCAGATCAAGTACTTTTGACACACTAGTTGACGATCTAGCAATATAGACAACTGGATGTCCTTTATATTGTCTTATGTGAGGTAGGATTATCATCATAACCAGTTAATTTTATTGATTTGTCAGTAATTAGCAAAAATTATGCATGATTTGCATAAAATAGTGCCGATTAGTTGATTAAATGATAACTTACCTGAAATTGAACTGATCTAAGTATGATAGCTTTGGAGTACGTTATGATATGATTAATAAAAGAACCAGATAGTTATTGGTAGACTTGGTTTAGTGTGATTTAGATTATTAGCCAATCAAGGTAGACCCTAGCTTGAGATCCAATGGCTGTGAACTATTAGATCATGTTTGAAACACAATAAATTAATATATGAAAATATAATATTTATTCTATAACTAGGAATCCAACTTAAATAGATAAATTGAATTCTAAGTTAGACTTGGATGTGATATGTATCCAGGTGGTGGGATTGAGGCAGACTCATCTAAGGCAGTGTCCAATCGTGATTTGAGAGGTACATACGAGTTCATCTAAGATAGATGATGATAATAAATAATGGATATATTTTTATTTTTAAATTATAGATTTTTATTGCATCAACTTAGTACTTATAAATGAATTCCATGCATATATTATTATACTACAATTCTTATTGAAACATCTATTTTATTTATGACGAATATGCATGTGCATGATTTTATTGAGTATCATTTTTCCATGGACGTATGATTTGACAATGATGAGTCATATTTTATACATGATAGTGTAAGTACTTAATTTTGGTATGATTTCATGACCTATGAAGTCATTAAATGGTGAATTGATATACTATTGCATATTGAGCCATATGGACACCCTATTTTATTGCTTGCTTTACTGTGGACTTAGCATAGGAGGCTTGGTAGCTAGTCTTTAAGAGGCAAACCCTGGGTTGAGGGACAGTGCCTTGGGATGGAGAGCCACAAGTCCTCTTGGATTTCACTATTCACCAAATGATTTCATTTTATTTCTCAACTTTGAGTTGTTGGATGATTTTCATGTTTTGTAGATTTATCACAGGTGTTTCTACCTAGTGAATGCTATGCTAGGAGGGTTGATAGGTTGGCCACTCACACCTTATCATTGTGATGATGATGATGATGATGATGATGATGATGATGATGATGATGATGATGATAATTAGATACCTGTCCCAAAAGAAGATAGATTCATAGGGAGTGGTATCATGGGTAGTCCACACTATGGGTCTAACCCCCCTCCCATGCATGATAGACATTTAGTCTCCTGTTCTGGTGTTGATGGGGAGAGGTAGTTGATAGACCCGAGAGTTGGTTATCACTATCACATTGTGGTCCATATATTTCTTGATGATTGATTTTATCATATTGCATGGTGAACGCATTAGGGTGGATAGTCCCTATGTATCCACAAAGTGATGATGCATGGAGGATTGTTACAAGTACTCATGATCTGATATATGAGTGTGAGGTACAATCATGGGACCCAGGTGTTAAGGTGCCCCATATTGAGTATTCCTTGCTTATTTAACACATTGTACAAATTGATTTTTACACTCTTAGTACCTATAGGTGAGGGTGCCCTTGTTGATTACTTACAAATTCACTGATATATTCTTCGAGATTTTAAGTCTCTATATTGATGTGGTTTTTAGAGTATTTATGAGCCTTAGAAGCTCAATTGATTTGGCATATTTTCAAACACATTGTTGGTGTGAGTTACATCGATTTGATATTTGCATTTTGGTGAGTCTAAGAGGCCTTGTATACTCAACATGTTTTGGGAACATGTAAGTGGCATGAATACATTGCCTTGTTTCAGCAATTTTTATGAGCTTGATGCCTTGGCTATTGCTACCAATTTAATTGGTTTTGGATGTTAATTATGCTCTACTTTAACATTATTTATTCTCGTATTTGAGATCTTACTAGAACTATATTCATGAAAAAACTATTTAGAGCATGCCCTAAGATTTGATACATGATTGTTCATATTGTGTTAAATATTTATTAATTACTATTATTATCATGGCCTACACAAGCATAGCTTTCCAAGGAAGTGTGATGTTTTTGCAATGCCTCAAATCTAGAGAGAGACAGCAGGTAATGCAACTAGTCAGAGAATAAGTGAGGGTGTTGGCGACCTTCAGCGGTGCATAAATGAGATTTCAATGATATTTGTGTATTGTTCAATACCTTACCTTGGATATTATTTATGGACTGTATATGTGTATGTTTTACACTTTTATGACATGGATGCATGGATATCATCTGGTTAGATGTGATGGCTGTGTATGGATAGACACTAGGTAGCGTCATTATTTCTTTTTTATCTTTACTCTACCATTGAAGTATAGGGTTTTATGGAGAATGTTTATGATGTGAAGACTATGTCTCCCAGATTTTGTATTTATGTTTATTGTGTTTATCAGGTATTTATCGCATCGCATGTGTTAAATGTGCTGGTCCAAAATGTAGAGGAGACTATGTTAGATTTTTGGTAGAAATGGAAATATCATTTCACCATCAAATTCATGATTTTATAGGTTGTATGACTCCCGAGTTTTGAAACAAACACTTTTTATTTAAAGTTTTCATTTTCAGTTGATTTTAAAATTGAGAATTTTAACCAAGGATCCAAACTTTTTAAAAATTGGTATTTATATGTTGTCTAAAAACCTGGGGCATCACAGTTTGGGATCAGAGCCCAGTTTTCTCCATTACAGCCACTCCAATGAGTCCAAAGTCACATATGGTCCTTTGAGTGAGTTGATTACTTAAATATGAGCTACAGTGATAACTTGTATGGGAGATGTTGATTATTGTGAAATAGATGTCACCTATGAAGGTTGGAAGATTTTAAGAAAAGAAGAGACATTGATCCATGTATGTGTATCCGAAAGTGTATCTTCATGGAACGTGTGTAATCTTAGAGTAAACAACCAATGCTAAGAGTAGTTGAGGTTGGTTCCTTAGGGAGTTTTGGCATGATGGATAAGCCGCTAGAATAGTTTCAATTCATGGTATCTAGCATGATGGATAACTTGTTGAAACAGTTTCAATTCATGGTATAGGACAAAGATGGTGATATATATGTGGTTGAGAGATAGCTTTTTGAAGTTAAGAAAGCATTTACTGCCATGAGAGTCCCTTCTAAGAATCAAGTTAAGGTAGCCACTTATCTACTGAGGGTGAGGTTTGATTCTAGTGGTAGTCACTTGAGAGGACACTTTCCTCCACTACTGAGATTATTATTTGGTAGGCCCTTAGGAATGCTTATGATGATTGATACATTTTGTTAGGTGTTCAATTTTGGCTAAAATATCCTAAATTTAGCATTTAATTAGATAATGTAATTGATCAATTTTGCAATTTTTAGATAAAATATGAATTTTAGCTCCAATTGACCATCCAATCATTAATTTATAAAATTTAATAGTCAGATGAACATTAGAGCTAATCAAATATATAAAGTATAATTTAGATGATTCTAATTTAGTTTTATGTTTTATAGATTAACCAAACTGAGAAATGAATAGCTTAAATCAAAATGAACAATGCCAAATCTCCTTCTTTTCCTTACCTTTTCCTTTCTTGCATTGTCTCCCCCTTCCTTTACATTTTTTCTACATTTTCACCTTCTCAGGTAAAACCATGAAAACATGATAAATTCTATTTTTTGCCTTCATTTTTCAATTTTAATTCCAATTGTGTCCCAATTTTGTGTTTTTCTTTGCTTCATCATATTTTTATCCCTATTCTACCCTATCCAAAATTTTCTCTATTTTAGATTAGTCCAAGTGCCAATTAATCCAATCTTGTTTCATTAAAGCCTTACCAAATCAATAGTTTAGCTTTAATAAACAAGATCAACTTAGTTCTAGATACTCTTTTGCTCATATTTTTAATTAATTTTTAGATCTTCATATTAGCATAATTCTTAGCTATTCAATTAGTTTTGATCTTCAATTTGAAATTTAAAAATTCAATCTAAGCTGTCCAATTCTTTCATTCTTTCCTTAGCCCAGATTATCAAATTTTTAAAAGATATGAACAATCTAGCCGTTGAATCTTTTATCATAGATATGAGTGAGAGATTAATGAAGGCTGATTAATTCTAAAGAGACCATCTTTGAAGAAATTTGCATGGTCAAGGTAGAGAAGTAGATTTTAGTTGTTCTTTTATTTAATTTTCTATCTTTTTAGTTAAATTTTTTTGTACTTTTGATTAATATAATAGCTCTAAATTTTGAGTTCACTAATATTTAATTTTTGTTAGTCCTTTCAATTAGTGGGTAACTAAATTTCTATTTAAACTCAATTTTCGTTAAATCGAGCTCGTGGGATCCACCCATGCTTGCATAAGCCATACTACAATAACTTGTGTACTTGCAAAAAACAATCAACAAGTTTTTGGCACATTTTCTTAGGACCTGCAATGGAGTTTTCATAAAATTTAATAAAAATTCAAAAAAAATTTAAATTTAAAAAATTTAAAATTTTAATTATTGCATTATTTTATTTTTCTAGGCATTTTCAATTTTTGTCAGTGCATAATCACTCTATTTCCTAAATTTGATACTTATTGCTATTTTTATTTTGTAGGAAATTAGAAAAAGAGGAATTCAAGGAGGATATCAATTAAGATAGCATAATTTTTATTTTGAGTAAATTTTAGTGAGGATGCATTTTATTTTTCATTAATCATAATTTATTTAACAAGGGTCATAATAATACAGGTCAAGGGTGGACCACGGTAACCTAGAAATGGAGGTGAAATGTAAATGGTCCCACCTTCGTGGAGGAAAACTTATCCAAGACCCCACTATGAGCAATCCTCACTCAAATTTCATAGATTAGGGTTTACATATTTAGAATAATTTTGCATTGATTGGTAGTGTAATTGCATGTAGATAGCATACTTGATAACTGTTGCATTTTAGGATTTGCATTAGTTTATTTTTCTAAATTGTATTTTAGGGAATGTTTACCAGTTTAAGTTGATTTATATGTTAATCAAACTGCCGTGACACGTGGAAATTAATTAGTAGGGGCACCCAAGCCCATAAGATCGTGAGTGGATTTCATTACCACCTCTTGGCCCACATAGAATAATCACTATAAGCGCATAACCTAACTTTTCAAATTAATTTAAAATCAATTAGAAAAAACCTTTAGAGCTATCACATACGTGTAGATCCCTCTTAGAAGGAAGGCAATACATTGTCACTCTAGTGGCCCCTATCTAACTAAATGTGCTAGTATTTAAACAACTAACTTTGCTAGCACATTCTATAGTTTAGACTACCTACAACTAGTTGAGGTGGGTATGCAACAGTTGGTTAGGATAGGATCTAACTGGTAAGTAAGGGTGTGCATGAGTTTAACAATAATACATCTATTGCATCATCTAAATCTTCCATGGAATAGATTAAGGCTGTCACTATTCTTAGGAGTGGTAAAAGAATTGAGAAAGATAATGTAATAACCCTAATTTTTATGAATATATTTTTAATTATAAAAAATTAAAAATAGAAATTCTAAAAGTGGAATTGGAACTTTGAGTTCTAGGAAAATACATTTTTATAAAAATAAAATCAAAACTTAAAACTTAGGTATTTGTAATGTACTCAAAAAACTGATTAGAATAACTGTAAGTACATCAAATTCTGAGTCCGGATGAAAAATCCTTATTTTTCTCTATTTTTATGAATAGAAGGGTAAAATAGTAATTTACTCATAACTGAGACCTAAGACATCAAAATTTGGAATGTACTTAAAAAATTGATTGAAACAACACGAAGTACGCTAAATTCCAAGTTCATAGGAATGAACCCTATTTTTCTCCATTTTTGGAATAAAAGGGCAAAATGGTCTTTTCACAACTATGTGGGGACCACAAGGTGGGCCAATGGTCCAGAAGACCGCCATCATGAGTCAAACCACTACCAGCTGGTAGTGGAGAAGGAGGTGGTAGTGGGAATGCAATGCCAATTTAATAATAAAAAGAAATGAAACATAATTATGACATGTAATCATGGAAAATTCAAAAATCCCTATACATACCACATAAAATTTTCCAAAATATTTCCTATAAATCCCTCAAGAGGTGCTCTAGAATCCCTTGAAATCCTAGCACTAGAATCCTCCCCTATCTTCCCTAAAATTTTCTTCTTTCCCTCTTTTATTCATTTTTTCTTGGTGATTCCCCAAAAGCACCAAACGATCCAAGTCAATTGGAATCGTCATCCCCAATGGAACCTAGGTTCCGCCCAGCAAACACTAATTCAATTAGCCATGAAATTCCAGCCAAAAAATCACCATCTTCACTATTGAATTGATTCTATCTTGAATTATCTACAAAATTCCTAAGGAATCATAATGATCCAACAATTTAGAAAATGCAAAATGAAAGTCAGCTCCGGTATTGACAACATTTTCAGCAAGTTCTTCATGAAATTTCAGCCAATCCAGCCTATATAATTCATTCTTACACTGATGAATCACTCCAGAATGTGGGATCTATGTTTACCGTATGGTTTTATTCCTTATCCGGCAATGACACAGGAGAAATCTCTCTTTGTATGCAAAATCTGATGCAACTAGGGTTTTGAAGTGGATTTCTTATTTTTCAGGTGATTTCTCTCATTTTTGATAAAATTACTTCACTATACTAGACTAGGTAGGTGCACTCTCCTTCCCTTTTTATTTTCCAGCACTCTCTTGAGGTTTTCTAGCCATCCATGTGCTCCGCCGGGCGTTGATTTGTCAGGAACAATGGATCCGGCAACAGGGGTTGAGATCTCATCCATGGATAGATCTGATGCAACTTCTGACTCGCTGGATGAATTCCTGGGGCTCAAAACCCTAGGGTAAGAAACCTTGGCCCTTGGATGTTTCAAATTTGGGAGATCTGGAGAAGGGTTGATTCGGCGGTCTAGATCGGACCATCTCAACCAATCTCCTAGATCAAGCATTGATTTAGGCCTAACCCCGCTCAGATCATTTAGCCACATTTTGGGATTGGTTACATTCCAGATCATCTTGCCACATTCCAGATTGCCAAAAACATGTTCTAATGGCCAAATCAAATCTGGGCCGTTGATTTTTTTAACTGAAATCCTGTTTCTTCAATTGAGAACCCATTTTAGCTTTGATTTTAGATAAGAAAGTTGCTAGGAATTTTTTTATGTTGTGTAGAATCTAATGGAGACATCAGATTTATGTTTTTAATTGTATTTACTTATAATAATCACTAATATCCGTTCCAACAGTAATGGATCATGATCAAGATGACCTTAAAATGGAAATATGCACTAATGGATGGATTCAGGAGGTCCCAAAACCCTACAAACCATGATCTGTAATGACTCCAATTTTGTAATATTAAAATCCCAAGTTAGCAATGAAAAGATCAGTTTTTGAAGATAAGGGCATTTTGGTCATTTCACTATTCACCTTGACTGAACCTATAAATTTGGTCCTAAAAATGATACCATTAGGTGCGTCTCAAAAAAAGGAATCCAACAAGACCAAAATCATCTAAAACGGAGTTAAAATGAGCAAGTTATGGCACTTTGAAGTTCAGGGGCAAAAATGTAATTTTTATTAAAAAACGGATTTAGCCTACAAAACACAGGGGCCCGTTTTGATACGGGCTCCCTTCATCTTCAACCTCCTAGAGGGTTCTAGAACGGCGGTGATTGGAGGAGAAATCACCGCCATTCTGGAGGTTTCTCCACTACCATTCAAAGGCGGTGAGAGCCCCCTCCAGAACCCTCTTATAGCTCTATAAATAGAGCTCTTAGGCGCCTCTAATGGAAGCCCAAAAGCTTGAAGAAAACCCATTAAGGAGGAGTGACCTAGAGGGAAAACAAGGAGAAAAACTTAGCAACGAGCCAGGTATGCCCAAGATCTCTCAAAACCCATCTTCACAGTAGTTCTAGGATCAATTTCCCTAAGTTTTTGCATGAAAAATCATGCAAAATGGAGCCCTAGAGACTCACCTAGGACCCAAGGATGTTCCCTGGGCCGCACTAGTTCGACATCCTGAGGACGCCTCGGTTCCCCAGACGAACGGAACGTTCCAGTCGGAACATAACATGTCGACGCGTTCGAGAAAAACCAACATGTCGACGCGTCCGGGGATGCGCTCGCAAAAGAGAGAAAGGGCCAAACTACTCTAAAACCCATAAAAGATGGGCCAAACTAACCCTGATTCCCCAAACCATGTTCAGGAGCGTACGAGGACAGAGGGGTTAGTGCAACCTAGCTAGGAAGGTGCTCATCGCTACTAGATTCTTTTAAAAGAACTATGATTGTTTTGCAAATACATGATTTAAGTATATAACTTGTTTAGCATGCATGTGACAAGTGCTTTATGCATAGACATGTTTTGTATATACATTATGCATAGATATGTTTTGCAAACTATTGCATACATTGCATGATTTATGAGCATTAAGTTCTTGCAAAGATTGCATGTCCTTGAGGGTTGCCAAAAGACGCTGGAGTGCCAAGGGCCAGGCAGTTGTGAGGGACCCAAAGAGGATAGGTTTTGAAAAGAGGTTTTTGGCTTATTTGATCGTACATGATTTGGGCTAGTAAGCTCGTGGGTTCTATGCTGAGGGGTTTGGGTTGGCCACCCAGCCTCTACCACTATTAGGTGGATGGGTACCACGCTCAAAAAGGGCATGTCCCTGCTTCGACTGCATGTGGTACAGGGGGCTACCACTAGTGTCACGGAACTGGGTCGAAGTGTCATATGCCCCGTGGAGGTATATGATCCTGTGTCCCTAGGTACCCGGGGACCACATGGCGGTGAGGTCGTGGGCATAGTGGGACCTTATGGTTTCGTGGACTTATGTGCATTGCATATGGCATGATATGAGGTTGGTCGACCATACCATACTAGATATCCATGAGTTGGATACAGTTGAGCATCTGATGCATATCTTTATGTTTATAATATATGATACTTTCGACTTGGATTATAATATTTCTTTAAGTCGTCAGTATTCCGGTTTGACAATGGATTTTAATATCGATATTGAACTTGAGTATTTAGACTTGCACATGTTTTGAAAGAGCATATGATTTTAAAACATCTCATGCATTATAAAACTAGTAGTGATAGACTCCTACTGAGTATAGTATATACTCACCCTATCCTTAACATTTTTCAGGATAGTTCCACTCATAAATAGAAGACGTCTCAGGAGATATTAGTGCTAAGAGCAAGTGAATAAACAGAGGAGACAATTATACATGTGAGTAAACTCTCTACCCTTTGGACATGTATTTGTATTTAATTACAGTTGGGCTGTGTGCTGTGACTGGATAGACCTGGGGAAAAAAATTTATGATTTCTGAAGCTTTTCGAAAACTACCTTGGATGTTGTGAAAGCAGATGACACTCGGGATTTTCAAAATGAGTTTAAAACTAAAGAATTTCTGCTGCATTGCATGGTTTTCATAAAATGGTTTTCAAATAGGGATGCATCTCACCTTAGGAATTAGATATTGCGTTTAAAAGTGCATGGGAAAACCCCGGTCGTCACATGATCATAGTAAAATTTTTGGATACCTAGATTGATTAATTAAACAAAATAGTAAAGATCACTATTAGCTGTTAAAACTGGCTCAAATCTTAAAATCCAAATTCTGATCTCAATTTAACTCAAAATTGAGATCAGAGAGTTGGGTTGGATTCCTCTTGGTGAGAAGAACCCATTGAACGAATAAAATCATAAATTTAATTCATGAAACTTTTTGTTTTCAAAGAGATAATGGTACTAACATCCTTGATCTACAAGATCTGCAATGATCATACCATTGAAATCATTTTGGATGATGATCTAATGATTTAATAACTTGAATAAATGGGTTTTATGTAACTTAATTGGCAGATCTTAAGATAATAAAATCCTTAAAAATACATAATAATCTCCTTGATTAGATTGATCAGGATGATAAAAAACTACGAATAAGTGAGGATGATGATCTAATGATAATATCATGAGAAATGAATGGCTTAATGTGGATAATTTGGGATAGATTGAGATCTAAGCCCCTAAATTGGATAAAATGGCTTAAGATCTTCTTGATCAGTTAGATTAAGAAGGATCAGATCATGAGATAAGATGATATCAATGATCTAGTGATGAGATTACTTTGGGAAAATGAGTAGATCTAATAAAAATAAAAGATTAAGATCTAAAACCCTAAATAGGATGAAAGATTATTAGAAATGAAAGATGACCATTGGATCATGATGACATGTTAAATGTGTTTATTTGAATTATTAATGTTATTGTAAATGTCTTTTCTTGCTTAGTAGATTTAATTTTTAGATTTTCTTATTTATTTATTTATTTGGGCTTTAATTCTTGTGTTATGTAAATTACATTGAAAATGTAATTAAATGAAAAACAAGGTTGAAGGACATTTACATGGAATGAATGACATGGACTTAATGATAGTAAGGGCTATAATTAGTAGGAAAACGGATTATCAAATTCTTAGCCCAAACTAGGAGAATAATAAACCCCATGAATGACTTTTTAAATGTTCATGGATTTAATTAAAATCAATTAGAAAAAGTACTTAGGGTTAAAATGCTTATCGGAACCTTATGAAAGGTTGAGCTAAGGTCACTCTAGTGAATGCTGAACATAGTGGTTAAGGGGGTTTTCTAATAGAGCCTCGCTCTTCCCCTACCTTCTGTTGACGTTTGTAAGGTAAAAATGCCTCCTTACATAAGGATTAAAGTAACCACTTTGTGTTCATCCATTCAATTAGTAAGCCTCAGTCAATTGGAAATAAGAGGAGCAGTATAGACTTAGGATGAAATAAGCTATCTTCAACTAGTAAAACATTAACTGGTTGAATAATAATAATAAGATCATAAAAGGTCATTGAAATATCTAATCTTAATAAAAATGGTAAGATAATCAAGATCAAACAAGATCCATAAGGAGATCTTGAATGATCAAGAACAATAAGAATCTTAACATTGTATTGTACTTACTATGCATGTTTATTAGTATGTATGTTGTAGATCAAATCTAGATCAATAGATTAGATAATCCAAACCCTTGATCCAATATGATTCAAGGAAGAGAACTAAGATCATCCTCCTTAGGGATGATCAAATAACTAAACTTAGATCAAAGAAGAACTAAATGATAGAAGATGTAAGCCCTTGATCTTTATCAATAAGTATAGATTATTGATCAAAGGATTTATGATAGATCAAGATCAAGGAAATGGATACACAAAGACTTAGAGATAGAAAATACTTAGATATGAAAGGTTAAAAGATCATTCTAACCGTTAGATCTATTGATCAATAGGATAAATACTATCTGAGGAAGATAGATCATATGGATGATAGGAACACATGACAGATCTAGATCCTTTATATCAAAGGACAAGATTAGATAAGGAAGATAAATAGGAGACTATCCAAAATTGCACAAATAATGACAGTATGCATGTATTTATAGATTACATATGTCAATTATGGAAGATCTGAAGGGACAGATCACTACATGAATGTAGGTGGAACTTTACGAATACAAGACCTATGGTATATGGAATTGTTGTTATATGTAGACATTATAATGCTTAAGGATGATAATATGCTTAGTTACATTTGAATCATAATTCATGTATATGATATATAAATAACTATTGAAATTAGGTGGAATACATAATAAATACTTGGGTATCATTTATGATTACCCCTAAACTTAGATAAGAACATAATAATAATAGATATCATTTGTATCAAATGAGTATCCTTACACTTAATAACATTTGGTATATGAATACCAAATTAAAGGAAATGGGGATCATTTACAATAAATGATTAATCCCTAAACTTATATGAACATGGGTATCATTCATTGTAAATGAGGATCCATAAATCTAGAAATGAGATTATATCCTTAGTCTGAGGATATTGAATACGAGGACGATAATATAAATAGACAGATCGTCTAAGATGTACAAGAAGTATTTTAGATACAAGCATGGAGGCTTGTGGTTTTGTTTTAAATAGGCATAAGCCTGAGGATGCTATGCTAGGGAAGTTATGAGGGTTTGGCCACTCGTTTCCCTAAATTTGATGATATTATGATACCTTGCCCAAAGAGAGGCTAAAAGTTGGGTGGGGCAATTATGGGAAGACTCCACTGTGATAGTCTTGTCTCTCCATACAGGCTGTGACACAATATTTTCTATTATGGTATCAGTGGTGAACAGGGCAATTATCTAAGCATGCCAGTATGGATCAAACTGCAGCATGGTAGTCCATGAGTATTTTGCATTATGATGCATGGCATAGTGAGATGCCAATACTACCCTAATGAGGGAGTATTTTTCCAACAAAAGCTTGGATGATTTATCAACTCAGTATATCTGAGTATGATTATTGATGTTTGAGATATTAACTATTTTTCATGATTATATGATAGCATGATAATATTTGGTATGGTTCATGGAAATTGAATTATGTGATTCATATGGAATATGATGATTATGAATACTATAATTTTGAATTATACAATTCCATATGTTCTTGAATCCTCTGCCAAGCATAGCTTGTTAAGATATTGTAAATGTTTAAATGTTTATAATATCTCAGATACAGAAAGAAAAGAATGGAGGGATACAACATGGGAAGATGAAGATCATACTATTGATCAAGACTATGAACTATTGTTGAAAGGATTGGATTGTATTTTGATTTGTGTATTTTGGACATAAGATGTAATAAAGGGGCTATGTATGTGAATCACTAGATCGATCAAGCAATTTTAATAAAACGAGTTTCTTTGGAAACATAGGTTGTATACAAAATGATATATGTATATGTGAGTGAAATGTGGCATTCGGGCTTTTTGAAAAGAATTTCAAAGAAAAAAAATTTCCGTTGCTTAAGTTTTCAAAAAGTTTGCAAAATTGGTCGACCAGCATTTGAAAATAAATAATGAAAATGTATTTCAAAAACATAGGTTGTCACAGATGAGCCACCAAAGATTGAACAAGTAGAAAAATCCACTAAAGTTAAAGAAAATTCTAAATAGAAGGAGCCCACTACGTATTGAATCATGTCCTATTTCTGCTATATTCCCTCAAAGGTTGTATTAAGTTCTAAAGTTTATCTCTAATGATAAGATATTAGAGATTTTGAGGCAAATTAAGGTCAACATACTGATTTAGATGGAATAAAATAAGTCCCATCATATGCCAAATTCTTAAAAGACCTTTGTACCATAAAAAGAAGATTAAATGTTCAAAAGAAGGCATTTTTGACTGAACAAGTGACTTCTATTTTTCAACATCATACACTACCAAAATACAAGAATCCAGGCTGCCCCACCCTTACTTGCATCATTGGCAATTATAAGTTTAATCAGGCTTTGCTTAATTTAGGATATAGTGTGAACCTACTACCATACTCGGTATATGAATAGTTAAGTTTGAGTGAGCTTAAACCTAATTCTACTACACTCCAGCTAGTTGACCATTCTGTGAAGATACTGAGTGGAGTATTAGAAGATGTTCTTGTCCAGGTAGAATGGTTTTCCTCTCCTATAGATTTTCTAGTATGGATACACAATTGGTGGTGAATGAGAAGAATGAAATACCAATTATCCTTGTATGACCATTTTTGGCTACATCCAATGTTTTAATTAATTGCAAAAATGATCTCATGAAATTTTCATTTGGTAATATGACATTACAGCTAAACATCTTCAACATTTGTAAACAACCTGGTAAAATCACTAATGACTTGCATAGTGTAAACATGATAAATTTAGTTGCGTAAGATCAATTTCTTTCATCTTCCTTATTAGACCCACTTGAAGCATGTTTGGCCCACTTTAATGAGTTTAATGAGAAAGTTAATGCCCTCCTTGATTCTATTTGTATCATGGAAATAGAAAAGTGGAAACCTTATTTCGAGGAACTTCCACAGAGGAAGTCCACTATCCTTCCACCATCAATAGAACCTCTAAAGCTTGAATTGAAATTTCTACCATTAGATTTAAAATATGCTTCTTTAGAAAGAAAGAGACTTTTCCTATGATAATAATTTTATCTAAATTAGAAAGATCTCAAGGGGAACAGTTAATAGACATGTTTAAGGAACATAAAGGTGCTATAGGGTGGACCATTGCTGATATAAAGGACATTAACCCTTTAATCTATACCCATAGAAAATATTTGGAGGATTAAGCTAAACCATACTCTCAATTACAAAGAAGGTTAAATCCTAATATGAAGAATGTAGTTAGAGCAGAAGTCCTTGAGTTGCTTAATGTGGGAATCATCTATTCCATAAGTGGTAGCAAATGGATGTGTCCAACTCAAGTAACTTCAAAGAAGTTTGGAGTGACAATGATCACTAATGCCAATAATGAATTAATACCCACTAGAGATTTTGTAACAACCTCAAATTTTGAGTTAATTTCAAGGTAATTATAACATATTTTAATTGGAATAAAAATAGAAGTCGAATTACTTGGAAACTCAATTTCAAGGAAGAGACCCAAGGGTTTAGAGTTTACATCTCTCAACTTTCATATAGAATCCTATGTTTTCAAACATTAGGGACAATGTTTCATTCAGGTTGGGGGTGTAGATGCACTAGAGATTTTTGAGTTTTCTTGAAAAAAAAAATGGAAATTTAAAAAAAAAAACAAAAAGTCTTTTTAAGTAGAGTTCCCTTACTGTGATGAGAATTGAATGTTCAAGATTTAGTAAATATACTATTTTCACCTCTTAATAGGAATGCATATGATTAATTTTTCATATCATTCATGAGTTGAAGCATTTTATGAAAGCTAAGTCTCTGAAACCATTTACACACAGCACATAATCAAGACTAATATAGAGGTATGACTTAGAGACCCTGAGAAAAATCAGTGGAGATCTATAACCTAGTGAGACTTGAGACTATCTTCTTTTAGAGAGTTATAAGTAATTCCCTGATTTCTTTAGCGTATATACATTAGTGTGATCCTGTTATCATCGTTTTGGTAAAACATCAAGAATAAAGAGGAGTAAGAGCTTTAATTCCATAATTTATTGAATCTGATAGGCTTTAAGAAACCTAGGAAATGATATAGGCCATCCTTGCTCAGCCCAGAGACATAAAGCCTACCCAATATAATATACCACTAGTTAGCCTTTTGAGCCTGTTATTAAGCCTTTTCTTTCTTAAACCCATTCACCTTAACCCAGAATAACCCATTAAAATAAATAATCATTACCCATCTTCAAAATGAGTAGAGTAGAAATAAATTCAAAAATAGGACAAAAATTCAAAGAAGTGAGAAAAAGAATTAAATGTCTTTCTTCCAAAGAAAAAAGAAAAAAAAGAAAAAAGAAAAGAAAAGAAAAAGAAAGACTAAAGTCTGAAGGAGAAATTCACTTCAAGAACAAACCCAAAAGGAAAGTTGTCCTATCAGATATTCATTGAAGACATCTACTCAATTTTGAGCCTTTGAAATCTTTATACCTCTCTTTTTTAAACCTATGATAAGCCTACATTTCGTCCTAGTTAAAGCCCTATTGATCTTAGGTGGACATAGCTTTAAAGAGGAGATAAAAAGAAAGAATTAAGGTGAAAGACCCCTCATATTCTTAATGTTAACATCCACTCATATGGATCACTTTCCTTTGTCTCATGAGCGTTGAAAAGAATTATGTGAACCATCAGTTTGTTGGATTCAGTCACATAATGAGCGAAATATGTAACCCCTTATCTGAGAGTTTTATTTCTGAGCGTATACTTGTGAGGATTTGAGGTCAAAGCATATTTCTAATGGAATGTAAGCATATCCAATTAGAAGTCAAGATTCATGTGACTGAACACACACATATGCACTCTGAGAAATAGCTCAAATAAAATGTCTTTAATATGTGTATGATGTGTAAAATTGTCAAATCCTCTGCATTAAGTTGTGAAAAAGTAGTCAATTTGCTAATGAATGAGAATTCTCTGAGATAAAATAGGGAACCCGACTTTACTGAATTTTGTGGGTATATTCATTGCAAACCCTCACGAGGCATAACTCTTCCACTAGGGGTAACCTAGGGGTTCAAGGGCTTGTTGCATGTGCTAAATGTAATCGTGAGTATCTACGAAAGTGGCATCTTGTACCAGTTTTGTAGAATAGTTGTCTACATGTTTTGCACGGGACTAGCAAAATGCTGGTTGGGGGGTGTGTTAAGTGTTTAATTTTGGCTAAAAGACCCCTAGTTTAGCATTCAATAAGATCATCTAACCGTCCAAATTGAAAAAATTAACTTGATTGACCATCCAAACCTTAAATATCTTAAGATCAATGGTTAAATGATTATTAGAGCTTATTAGATGATTAATGGATGGTTTAGATGATTCTAATTTAGTCTTTTATTTTGCCGATCAACTGAAGGAAGGTTGGATGGCTCAGATCTATGATCAACGGTGCAGATAAAAAAGGCAAGAGTCCTAATCAACAAGGAGTCCTAATTGGAAGAGTTCTAGTTGGAAGACAAGTTGTAAAAGGATGAGGATTCCTAAAAGGGGTGGAGTTCTAGTTGGAAGAGGAGAAAGTTTCCCCATAAAACTCTAACTCTTCAAGGATAGAGTTTAAGGAAGGAGTTGGTGAAGATAAGGAAGAAGGTGGAGAAAAAGAAGGAAGGAAAAGGCTATAAAGAGTACCCGTATGAAGTTTGAAGGGTGTTTTTGGGAGAGTTTTTCTTAGTTGTTTCTTTTCCTTGTACTTGCCAGTTTTTTTTCTCATCGTCTTCCTCATCTATTATCATTGTATCCTTTGTTCTCTTTTGTTTCCACTTAATGTTCATAGTCCACCACGCACATTCTCTGCCACAATCCTCTCCCATCTTTATTCACCTTTTCCTCCTCCCTTGATCTCTATCTCTGCACCCATCCCTCTTCTTTTGTTTACGCACACCTCACAACACCACTGCCCATCTCTTTTAGCACCATCAGCTTTGTTTCCATCGCACACGCCACCTTCCCTTCCTCTTCAGCCCTACATCCATCGCACCACTACACAAGTCCTTTCACCTTTCACTCTATCTTTCACGTTCACAACCCAGATGCCCATTTTGTTGAACTGCAACCATCTCCTCCATCTCTTATTTCCCTTGATTCACTACACACTGCCTCTATTGTTATTGCTTCAACCAGAACCGAACCATCTCATCTCTCTCTCAAACCCACCATCTATCTTGACAAGTTGCTTTCCCTTCCCCTCCTCTCTATTGTTCTGTCTCTAACCCCATTTCCAGCACCGCTTCAGTCTCCATCTCTCTCTCTCGCTCATCTCTCCACCGGCTCAGAGCTCTCCCATCTGCCCTTTACCCATCTCCTATTTGGCACTTCAAGGACAAGCACCTAGCGCACCAGACGACGGACAGACACGCCCATCCCAAAGACACCTCACCAAACCATCGTCTACGCAGATCTCCACCGCCCATACCAGACGTCCCAGCGTTTTCTCGCCTTCGGACTTCTCGGAGAAGGAAACCCGAACTGGATTTCCTCCCGCATTGCTGCCCTTTTTCCCCTTTCTCCTCCGGCTTCATCTCCTTCTCCTCCAGCTTCTCCTTCATTGGGTTTTCCTGGTTTTTGTTAAAAACCAGAGTTTGAACAAAAATTCCAGTTTTGCCCTTCATCTTTAAATGAAATGACAATTCTGTTCAATTCCATTAATGACATCTGCGTCCCTTGTTTAATGACATCTATATCCCCATTTTATTTACATCTGTGTCCCTGTTCTATTTAAGCTTTATTTTATCCATCTTTTGACAGTGTTATCTAAGGACAATGCCATCCACAGACAGTGTGATTCAGAGATGTTTTGATTAGTTTTATGTGGTTTTCTGGAATTGAAAGTTATTTAAAGTACATCAATTGAATAAATCTGAATGGTTAGGCTAGTTTTGTTATTCTCTTCAAGTTTCCAATAATTAAATTTTATTAAAAACTCCAATTAAAGCGAGTCCCTGCTGGTTCGACCCGTATTTGCATAGCTATACTACAATAGCCTGGTTTTGCCCTTCTCTAGTAGGTTGTTCTTATATTACTAGAGGCGGGGACAAGGTGTGGCTTAAACCCTGAGTATCTTCTGATGTGTATCCTTGAGTAGGTTGATGCATATCAATTGACTCTGCTTTAAGCACAGGTACGGTAGCAATTGGGCCTATATTATCATCTGATGTTTGTTCAAATAAGGATGCTAGGTCCCAATCAGGTACATCTTCTACATTGAAAGGCTCAATTTGATTTTCATGCTTAAGATGATCTACTCTAGCTTGCAATCAGAGTCATACAAATAGGTGGGACACACATCTAGAGGATTAGGGGTGGATTTTTTGAAAGTGTTATGCTCTTCATCAATGGAAGTCTCTTCATAATCAGAATCAGGACATGACTCAGGTATATCGAAGTTGGAGATTTCTAAGGATGGTTGTAGACTTTGTGACTCATAAGCATCATAAGAAATTTCCATCCTAGTATCAAGAATAATTGACCCTATATTCCCCCTAATTTGTTTCAGTTTTGCCTCAAATTCCTCCGTCCCTTGTTTTATTTCCTCAGTATAATCCTCCATCATTTGTCTTATTTCTTGATTCCCTTGTGCTATATGTTGCAGTTTTTCATCTAATAGTGGTTCTTCTTGTAGAGGAAATGACTCATAGGGTTGGTATTATTGTGGCATTGAGGTACTAAACAATGACTGAGCAGGCTAAACACATGATGGCTGACCCTGATTTTCTGAATAATCATGGTAGTACTGACCAGGGTGAGACCATTGTGGTTCTTCCTGATATTGGTAATCCTGAGACCATGGTTGTTCATGATGCCTAGCACATCCATTAGATTCTTGATAATTTGTCTCAGAATAAAAATTGCTAGGGTATGTGAATACATCAGGTGCATCCACTGGCTCTTGATAGTATTCATAGTATGTGGAGCTTGATGGGGGCCAGGAAGGAGTGGAATATGGATGCTCAGAATAAGTATAGTCATTATGGTATTGAGGTTGTTGCGCAACTTGCCTAGAAGCTATTAGCCTAAGCAATGGACTTTCCATAACATCTGACCGATCCATTGATGCATCTAATCTATGAAATCTATCCCCTTCTTTTTTCTTTTCTTTTTTATAGATGAAAACTAACCTAGATGATGCAACCTAACTTCCTAGAATGATGAACAAACAAAGGACACAATATAATCCTTGAGGCTAATAAGCAACATATTGATTTTCTTGAAATTGTGTGGGGACAATGCTTTTAATTAGCCTAATTTAGCTCTCCTACTCTCCTTCTGACTTGATTATTGTTGACCAGTTAGGTTCTTCACAAGGTGGTTAATACAACCCTCGTGTAAGGAGGCGTTTAGACCTCACAAACGTCAATAGGAGGTGAGGGAAGAGCAAGGCTCTATTAGACAACCCTCAATAACCACAGTGCTCCAAAGCCACTAGAGTGACAATAAATCGAGTCTTAGTAAGAGGGTCCTACGAGCATGTGATAGCCCTATAGGTCTCTTCTGATTGA
This sequence comes from Warburgia ugandensis, assembly GCA_035236585.1. Classification (NCBI taxonomy): domain Eukaryota; kingdom Viridiplantae; phylum Streptophyta; class Magnoliopsida; order Canellales; family Canellaceae; genus Warburgia; species Warburgia ugandensis. The sequence goes on along the minus strand of CP141133.1, from coordinate 47,934,499 downwards.
TTTTAATTTGAATTGAAGGCTAGGGTAGTGCGCTTAAGGTGATTATCCTAGGTGGGCCAAGGAGTGGTGATGAAATCCACCCTTGATCTTATGGGGTAGGGTGCCCTTACTAATTAATTCCACACTCCATGGCAGTTCGATCAGCAAATATATCACCTTAAAGCATTAACCATGTCCTAAGATGCAAATAAAAGCAATAAACTAATGCAAAACCTAAAAATGCACAAATTTTAAGAGGATGCTGTCTATATGATTTATACTACCAAACAATGCAAATTTACTCTAAATGCAAACCCTAATCTAGGAATTTAAATGAGTGACACTTTGTGGGCTTATCGTACATCATATAAGACTCCTATAGGAATGTCACCTTACTGCCTGGTCTATGGAAAGATCTGCCACTTACTAATACAGTTGAAACACAAGGTATACTAGGTTATCAAAAGAGCTTAGATTTTGTTAGGACCCACCAAAAACTCCAACTCAATGAGTTGGAAGAATTGAGGAAAGATGTAGATGACTCTACACGATTATACAAAGATTGGATGAAGGTTGTACATGATCGCCAAATCTTAAGGAAATCCTTCACACTTGGACAAAAGGTCTTATTGTATAACTCTAGATTGCATCTAGGAAAACTTAGATCTAGATGGACTGGACCTTATATAGTATGCACTGTCTATCCTCATGGGGGCCATCGAGATTAAGAAGGATGAAGAAATCCAAAAATTCAATGGCCAGAGGTTAAAACCTTTCCTACAAATGCATAATCCTAATATTGATGAGACATTATTAAAGGTACCTTAGTATCATGACCCAACTTAGATTACCACTCCAAGAACCCTTGCAAAATGCCATCATTGCACTCATGATTATGTTTGGCTGAAGGCGTAAAACTTAGCGCTCCCTAAGAGGCAATCCAGATGTTTTTAAATTCTCCATCTTTTACATCTTTTCATATAGGATCCTATGCTTTCAAGCATTGGGGACAATGTTTCATTCAAGTTGGTGGGTGTAGATGCATATAGAGATTTTGAATTTTCTTGAGCTTTTCATATATATATATATATATATTGTAAGAGTTTCCTTATTGCAATGAGAATTGGATGTTAGAATTTAGTAATTCTAATATTTTTACCTCTTAATGGAAGTTCATATGACTAATTTTGCATACTATTCATGTAACACCCTTAATTTTTGGTAAGGAAATTAAATAAATATTGAAATTGAGAATTTTAATGAAAATCAGGCTAGAATATTAGGGTTACTAAAAATTCATTCTCATAAAAGTGGAATCAAGGTATGAGATATGTATAATTGAAAACATATGCGATGAACACTTCAAAATAACTGTAAGCAAGACAATTTTTTAATACGAATGAAAAATCTATATTTTTCTTCATTTTAATGAATAAAAGGGAAAATGGTATTTTCATAAATAACCAAGACTTGATACATAAAAATCTAGAATGTACTCAGAAATACGAATCCAACACCACTAAGTACGCTCAATTCCAAGCTTGGGAGAATAAAACAGATTTCTCTCCATAAAAGGCAATTTGGTCTTTTTACACATGTGGGAACCACATGGGGCCCACAAGGGACCCACAAAGGGATCCAACATCTAGAAAACAACCATCATTAGTCAAACCACTACCACTTGCTAGTCATTATGTAAACCACTCAAAACACCTATAAATAAACCTTAGAAAAATTCTCAAAAATGTTCATAAAATCTACCACGAGGTCCCCGAGTATGCTCCAAAATCTTAGCTCCAGAAACGTCCCCCATCTTCCCCAATTTCTTTTTCTTTTTCTCTTTCTCTCTTAACCCCTGTGTGCGTGTCCACAAACGCACTAGGCTCTCCAGATTGAGCAGAGCAGTATGGCGCGTCTAGGGACGCGTCGTCCCCAATGGGACTGGGTTTCCGCCTGGAAACCCTATTTCAATTAGCCATCCATTTTTAACCATTTAACCTTCATCTCTATCGTTGGATGGAGTCGGAAAAAATTCCTCTACATAAGACCTTTGATTCCATGATGATCCATCTCCTAGATCTCTAGAAAATACTAAACAAATTTTATCCCAATGCCATTTACCATCTCCGGCAAGGTTTTTAAGATATTACGGCCAATCTGGCCGCCTAACAGTGATCTTGAACCATTGGTAATCTCAGAAATTGGGTGATATACTAAAGCCCCATGGTCCCCCACATTATTCGGCAACGACGATGGAGTAATTAAGGACTGTATGTGTCTGCTGGCGTCTAGGGTTCTATCCATCTTCTTCGGCGGGTTTTCTCCTTCTCCGGTGAACTCTTCTCCCCCAGACCGGCTCAGGTAGGCCACTCTCACTCCCCTCTTTCATTTTCGGTAGGTATTTTGGGTTTTCCAGCAAAGATGGGAGCTCCCCAGCCGTTGAACCATCAGAGACGATGGATTTGGCATTGAGGGTTGAGATCCCATCCATCCACAGCTCGGATATAACTTCTGACCCGTTGGATGGATTCTTGGGGTCCAAAAACCCCAGGATGTGAAATCTAGGCATCTACTGTTAACGGGTGGAGGAGATCTAGCCATAGGTGATCTAACGGTCTAGATCAGACCGTCTCACCTGTAGCTGGTCACCTCGGCCCAACCACCTAGGATAGGTGGTAACAGGAGCTGGACGCTCTTCGCCCCACACCCGTAACCCAGATCTGATCTAGACCGTCTAGTTTTGAACTAAAAGCTTATTTTTGCAATTTAGAGCTTGATATAGCTTTGATTTTAGATTGGAAAACTTATATGGATTCCTTGTTACTTTAGCTAGGTACTGAATTCATTATATTCATGTTTTAAATTGTAATTATATGTGTTATTTAGTAAAATCCGTACCCATGATATTGGATCATGACCCAGATGACTTTAAAATAAAAATTGGAACCAATGGATGTCTTCAGAGAGCCTATAAAACTCTAAGATCATGTTCATAGTTAGATTTGTGTTCATATATATGAAGAAATTTATCCAAAACAGTAAAGATGTAATTCAGCCCTTAAAACGGGATGAAATCTTAAAATCTTAATTCTGATTTTAATTGACCTCCAAATTTAGATCATAAACTTTAATTAGATTCATATTTATCATAATAATCCAATGAATGCATTAGATCTTGTTTTTAATTTGTATTTACATGATCTATTTAGTAAAATCCGTGCCATTGATCATGGATCATGGCTTAGATGACCCCAAAATTAAATTTGGAACCGTTGGATGTGCTCATAAGGTCCCAAAACCTTAAGAAACATGTTCATAGTATAAATTAGATGTTTATATATCAATCAAATCGACCAAAACCAGTAAGGGTGAAATTCAGCCCTTAAAACGGGTTGAAATCTTAAAATCTCAATTCCAATCTCAATTGAACTCAAATTTCAGATCAAAAAGTTGAAATGGATTCATATTTATGAGAATAATCTACTGAACTAATAATATTACATTTTTAATTGATTAAAATTCCTAAGATTTACAAGATATGGTATTAATATGCTTACCTTGTTGGATGATGATTTTATAATATAATAAATAAAGTCAGTGGCTTAAATGGAATTAATTAGGCAGATCTTAAGAGATCTAGCCTTAAGAGTTACTAAAATCTCTAAAAATGAATAGTATCTCCTAGATCAAGATGATCCAGGATGATTGACTAGATTGATATATTTTGATGATGATCTTGAGATAAGATCATATGGATTTAATGAATGGATAATGAGGAGATGGGCTAGATCAAGATCTATGCCCTAAAATGGTATAAAGTAACTTAAGATCTCCTTGATCGGGTAGATTAAGGAAGATCAAATCAATGGATGAGATAAATCAATGATTTAATAATTAAATTACATCAATATAAAATGTTGGATCTAACATAAAATGAAGGATCAAGATCTAAACCCTAAAGAGATGAAAAAAGACTATGGATCAATTAAGACCCTTGGATCATGATAGCATGTTAAATTTCTATTTGAATTATTGAACATTATGATAATTGTCTTTCATTGCTTAGTTGAGTTAATTATAGAATTGTTTATTTAATTGTTTATTTATCCTTTAAATTTATGCTTAAGTAATGGAAATTTCATGGAAATTGAATTAAATGAAATCAAAATGGAAGGACATGGACTTGGACTTAATGTTAGTAAGGACCATAGTTAGTAGGATAATATAAGGAATATAAATTCCTTGGTCCAACTTAGGAGAATAATAAATCTCCATGAATGACATTTTAGTTCATGGATTTAATTAAAATCAATTAGAAAGATTACTTAGGGTTAAATGCTCATAGGAACCTTATGAAAGGTTGAGTTAGGGTCAAGCTAGTGAATGATGGACATAGTGGTTAAAGGGGTTATCTAATAGAGCCACGCTCTCCCCCACCTTTCGTTGACGTTTATGAGGTTTACACGCCTCCTTACATGAGGATTGAAGTAGCCACTTTGTGTTCAACCATTTAACTAGCACGCCGTAGTCAAGTTGACATAAGAGGAGCTTCTAGACTTAGGATGAAATAAGCTACCCTCAACCAATAAAACATTAATTGGTTGAGTAATAATAATAAGAGCATAAAATATAGTAAATCATCTAATCCAAATAAAAATTGTAATTAAGATAAGGATGATCAAAGAAGATCCATAAGATCTTGGATGATCAAAAACAATAAGAATACTGTTACGTATGTATTTGTAGAAAGTATCTATGGGTATGTAGAAGAACATAGATAGAGAATTCAAACCCTTGATCAAACATGATTCAAGGAAAGCGTAGGCTATCCCTTATAGGAATACATACTTGAATAGAGAAATAACCTTATACGTATGGTTTGACAGATGGATGAATCTAGACCATGATGGACATTGTGGAAGAATACACTTGAGAAGTATGAATCAAGATACTACTTTGAGGTAGGTGGATATACAAAGATATATTAGAGATTCATGTGTAGACATACATGATTATCTGTCTAAAATTATAGACCTTCACTGTATAAGTATGCTTAATACCTTAACATAGTCATGATCCAAACAAGTGATTCAAAACTTATGATCCAAAACATATGATCCAACTAAGTGATCCAACACACATGATCCAAATAAATGATCCAATTAAGGGATCCAAAACATATGATCAAATTAAGGGATCCAAAACATCCAAATAAGTAATCCAAAACCATATGATCAAACAAAGTGATCCAAAACATGTGATCTAACCAAATGATCAAACAAAGAGATCTAACCTCATAATCTAATCCACTTGATCTAATTTAATGATCAAGTCTAATGAGGTGAAAGTACTGAGATATGAAGACTAAGGAAACCCTAAGAATAGGGTATGTACTATATTCCAACCTTAGTTAAACAGACAGATTGTTTGATATGTACAATATATTTTCTATACAAGTATGGAGGCTTGTGATTTTGTTTTACACAGAGATAAAGACTAGGGATACTATGCTAGGGAAGTTATGAGGGTTTGGCCACTCACTTCTTGAAACATATATGATGGATACCATGCCCAAAGAGAGGCTAAATGTCCAGTGGGGCAATAATGGGAAGGCACCACTATGACAGCCGTGGTCCACCCCATGAGGACATGGATTGATTATTCCACAGTTGGTGTCAGTGGAGGATTATACAGCTATCCAGGTGCACAGTACGGATTGACACTGTAAGCATAGTAGTCATAATGTATTTTGCATTATGATGCACATATGATAAGCATGATATGATGCCATGGTATGATGATATGCTATTACATGAGTTCTTAGAATGAAAACCCCATATGAGGATTGGCTAGGTATTGCTCTCCTAAGTGGGAGTATAGCCAAGGAAAGGAACAAGTGTTGAGTAATCTTTGGCTAGCTATTGCTCTCCTAAGTGGAAGCATAGCCAGGGGAAGGAACAAATTTTGAGCAATCTTCACTATGTTAACTAATTTGTCATGTACTACATAAGTAACGTATATACTCTATGTGGAGATAACTTATGAATGGATAACTATGACAAAATAAGGACTGAGGTATGTATTCTTATGTTGATGAAGTAGTATGTTTTTGTATTCCCCTACCAAGCATAGCTTGCTAAGGTATTGTACATGTTTCCATGTTTACAATACCTCAGATACAGAGAAGGAGGGTTAGAAGCTCAAGACTGTAGAAGACTTAAGAAGTGTTGATGAATAATCAATCAAGATACATCCTCTTGAAGACATGTATTTTATTTGAGGGAATTGTATTGTATTGAGAGTTTTTAATGTATGGTGAGGTTTGCAAATTTTGGATTATGTAATTTGGACAGGTATTGTACTGGTACCAGGCTGTACTGTGAACCACTGGATGGATTCTTGAAGTTTAATAAAATCATATTCCTTCAATGGAATTTTATTTTGTACACAAATTGTACTTATATTATGTACGAAGTGGTGACTTGGGTTTTCAAAACAAGTTTAAAAGAAAAGAATTTTTGCTGCTTTGTTTTGCGAAATTTTTTTACTAAGGGGACGCCCTTGCCTATGAAAAATGTATTAAAAAATGTGTTTCAAAAACCCAGGTCGTCACAATTCATATGTTGAAGCATTTTATGAAAGATAATTCTTAGGTACCATTTACACACAACACATAGCCAAGACTAATAAAGAGGTATGACTTAGAGCCCTGAGGAAAATTAGTGGAGACCTATAAAACAGTGAGTCTAGAGACTAACTTCTTTTAGAGAGTTATAAGTAATTCCACAATTTCTTCAATGTACATAATTTAGTGAGATCCTATTATGATTATTTCGGTTAACTATTAAGAACAAATAGGAGTAATAGCTTTATTTCCATAAAATTTATTAAATCTGATAGGCTTTAGGAAATCTAGGGAGTGATACAGGCCATTCTTGTTCAGCCCAGAGACATAAAGCCTACCTAGTATATTACATACCACTAGTTAGCTGTTTGAGCCTATTATCAAGCCTTTTCCTTCTTAACCCCACTTACCTTAACCCAATATAAACCAGAAAAATAAATCACCATTACCCATTTTCAAAATGAGTAGAGTTAGTGGAAAAGTCCAAAAGAGGACAAAAAGCCAAAGAAGTGAGAAAATTAGCCATCTTTCTTCCAAAGAGGCCAAAGAAAAATAAAAGTAAAAAGAAAGAAGTATTAGAAATAGAAAAAGAAGAGAAAAATTGAAAGAGAAAGACAAAAATACAAAGAAATATTCACTTCAAGTACAAGTAAAAGAAAAGTTGTCGTAACAAATATTAATTAAAGACATCTACTCAATTTTGAACCTTTGAAATCCTTATATCTTTCTTTTTAGAACCCTATCCTAAGCTTACATTTCATCCTAATAAAAGATTTGTGGATTTTAGGTGGAATAGCCTTAAAGAGGAGATAAAAAGATGGAATTAAGATAAAGTACCCTAATATTCTTGATAATAAAATCCATGCTTAAGGATTAATTCTCTTTGTCTCATTAGCATTTAAAGAATTATTTGAACCATTAGCTTGATGGATTTGGTCACATAATGAGAGAAATATGTTTGAACCCTTATCTAAGAGTTTCATTTCTAAGAGTATACCTATGAGGATTTGAGGTCAAGACATATTTCCAATGGAATTTAAGCATATCCAGTTAGAAGTTAAACTTATGTGATTGTACACAAACATGCACTCTGAGAAATAACGAGTTGTGAAAAACTAGTAGAGTGATAATGAATGAGGATTCATTGAGATAAAATAGGGAACTCAACCTTAGTCAAAATTTTGGGTATATTCACTGCAAACCATCACGAGGCCTAACTCATCCACTAGGGGTTTAAGGGCTTGCTGCATATACAAAATGCGATTGTGAGTACTTACGAAAGTGACACTTTGTACTTATTTTTGTAATAAAAAATTTTCACATGTCTTGCTATGGACTAACAAAATGCTAGTTGGGGGTGTGATAAGTGTTTAATTTTAAATAAAAACTACCCCATTAGTACCCATGTGTTACAACTTATAGTGTTAAGTTAGGATTTTTAGACCAAAATTCATAACACATGCATGTTTTGGCCTAATGAAGAAAAAGTTTGATTTTTTGTAGGACTAGAGGCTAATCCAAAGTAAATATATAATTAATCATATTTTTCTAGGATTTAATTATGATTTTTTACTTCTTGTAGGAAGTAAGATGGTGATCAAACGGCCAAGATCGATTGAGATGAAAATTGAAGATCAAGATTAAAAGATCATCTTATGGACTAGTAATGGATGTGATTAAAGGAGCTAAAGATGGCCAAAGTGGGTCCATGAAGTAAGCCATGCATTCCACCACCTTTGCATGGAAGCCACTTAAGCCACCTTCGCCATATAAGCCATGAAAGAAGGTGGCAAGCTAAGGCATTCAAGATAAACCATACAAGCCATTCACGCTAAGGGTTGAAGCCAAGGAAGCTTCCGAAGCTTGCCATGCACTTAGCTAATGAAGCCTTCAAATTTAGTCATCTAAGACATTAAGCTAAGCTAAGTGGAAGAGTAGGATTGGAGGAGATTCAAGAGAGTTATCCATGAGTTCTTTTGAAGCTAATTAAGGGGAAATCTATTAACATAATAAGGCATGTGGACCAATGAGGTAAGAGCCACCAATTTTTAGAGTTTTTCTCACTTTTCCCCACTTTTTCCTTAATTTCCACCTCACCCTTAAGATCACTACGAATTTCCAAAACTCTCACTCCTTCCATCTCTTAGGAAACTTCTTGACCACCCAATAAGCTCCATCTAATATGTCCCATCTCTTTCCTAACCCATTCCCACCTACTTTCCTAAAAAATAGGAGTTCAATTATTTTTGGAATGGGGCAGATGCCCCTTCCTAAAAAGGCGGTGTCTCCCACCTAACTCCCACCTTAAGACAGCTCTACTTCCTACCCACTTTCCCCCATATTAGCCCTTCGATTTGATCTTGTTTAATCCCCACCACACACCAGTATTAAGTACCCTAGAAAAAATAACAGAAGTTTTATAAAAATCCAGCCAAACTTAAGCAAATGAGAGATTTCTTACAAGAAGAAAAAGATGCCTCCTCCATTCGGAAGGAGACGTCCTCTTCCTAGGACATCAAGTTGCTCTCTTTTTCTTTGAATTTCTGTGGCTTATGTGAAGGTACTGTTTTCCTAAGGTGAGTGGCACTTCTTGAAGCTATTCTATACCTGATTTTAGGATATTTGCTTCTCCTTCCAAGGTTGGTTCATTCCCCCTCCTCTCTTACTTGATCTTAGTGTTATTCATGCCATCTTTTGCCTTATTTTCCTTTATCTTTCCTTATTTTTAAACTAAAATTCAAGTTTGGTTTTCCCTTGGAGTGATAGCCAAGGAAAGTTATCTGGAATCTAGTTTTGTTCCTTAGCTTTCATTTCATCTTATTTCTCTTTTAGCCCTCTTGAATTTCTAAATTTGGTTGTTTAAGTTCCATTGATTGTTGCCTTCGTTTTGCATGGGATTTTTCTTTGATTTCAAGCATACTTGTTCATGAGGGAATGTTAGAACAATTAAAGAAGAGTTTGGCTTGTAATTGAGAGTGAATTAGATTAAACGAATACCATTGTAATAGCATTTAATTTTCAAATTTGGATTATATGTATGGAATGTTATGTTGATGACTTTTTGGATGTGATTCAATGAGATTAGTGGAATTTTGTATTCATGTTTGTGTCCTGCAGTAAATTGACTTTGTTCTTGAATATTTGAATGCATTAGAAGTGAATGAATTCATGTTTTAAATGTTATAATTATTGAATGCTTCAATTATATTACTTCTGGAATTTCTTTGCATGACTGGTGTATGTCAATTTCCAGCACTATACAATCTTGTTCACTTGACTTCGCAAGAGCCTAATTAGATTTTAAAATAGCTTATTTAGTGTTAGAAATAGAATTTCATGCCTAATTTGCAATAGAGTTGATTAAATCCACTTCTATACAATGAATCATGCAGACCATTCTATGGCTACATGCATGTTTATTGGGTAGTTTTTCTTTCATTGTTGCTAGTAAGTGCTTTCATTTACTTTTTCTAGGTTTATTGTAGCTAGATTCCATTTTTTCTCCATCTTATTTAGTTGGAAAGTAATAAAATTTTTCATAATTGTTAAAATAGTTTATTTGGTTGCTTACTTTTCTTAGTTTTGCACAATTAGGAAAGTAGTTTGTTAAAGCATGTTTCCATTAGATTTAGTGTTAATTTCATATTTAGGAAAGTTAGTTTTTGGAATGTTTCTAAATTGATTTTTAGGAAAGTTTCACTTTAGGAAAGGCATAAAATTAGAAATTTTTAACTTAGGAAAGTTTCAATTTTAGAAAGTGCATGTTTTAAGAATGTTTTCCATTTAGCATGTTTCTTGTTTTTGCTTAGTTTTCAATTCTTGTTTTTACTTAGTTTCTAATTTCATGTTTCAATTTCCATTCTTAATTTAGAAAAAAAACATCACTTGAATTTTGGCTAGGTTATATAATTAAAATATGAACCACTAGCATCATAATAGTTCACTCCTCGTGGAATTGATCTCACTAGCATGCCATATTGCAAATGATTCATGCACTTGCGAGTTTATTTAAAACAACAACAACATGTTTTAATGCTCACAATGATATGATGTTGCAACTTATCAAGAATGTGGGTTGAAAATGAATAGATTTGAATGGCTTCTTATAAAACTTTGAAATAGTAGTTTTATCTTCATGAAATGATTTTGGAGATGTATGTGATTTATGATTTGGGCCAGTAGTCAATGAGTAACCATAAGTCCTAATGGATGCAGATTTGTTAATGTTTAGGTAAGCACTCTATCTTCAAATGTAAGCCTTGATGGTTATGGTTTCATCGATGTTTTAGGCAGGCACTCTATGAATAGTCATAAGTCTTGATGGATGCAAATTTGTTGATGCTTAGGCAGGTCCTCTACGAGCAGCTATAAGTCCCTATGGATATGATTTCATCGATGTTTTGGGCATTCACTCTAGGAGTGTCCTAAGTCCTGGATCACTTTGTAGGTGCCCTATGAGTATCGTATGACATGGAGACAGGCGTGCTACGTACCACTCTATGTCTTCGAGACCCTATGCTAGGAGGTGCAGCTGAGCACTAATCTATGAGATAATATTAATACCATTCCTACAATGGAAATGATGGGCAGTAGGAGTACCTTCTCATGGGGAAGTGCTTTGAGAGGTAGCTGGGTAGCCCCCATGAGGTCAGGTAGGTCAAGGTTTGTGCAGGTATCCAAGAGCAGATGTGGAGACCGTGGTAGTAGCCAGAGTATGATGGTAGGGCCCTATGAGCATAAGTGTCTATGAGTTCTTAGCATGTTGAGCATGCCAATCATACTCTAGAGTTCAAACGATTGGTCCTAAGGTAAGACAGTATGCCACTAATGGTCCCAGTTGTAGGATGATATGCCACTCATGGTCCTTGGTGGTAGGACAATATGCCATTAATCATCTTGGTGGTAGGGCGATATGCCACTAATGGTCCCGGAGGTTAGACAATATGCCACTGATGGTCCCTGGTGGTAGGATTGTATACCACTATGATTGGAGTGATTTGTTTTCCACGATGATGTAGGCATGAATTTGTGCATTTGGGATTGACGGTTATGTGCTTTCATTTGCCCTCATTTGTTTGAGTACATTGGTTGACAGAGTTATCACATTCTTTTGGACATTACAGATGATTTAAAATCACCAGCCTTTCTTCGTGGATTTTCACCTCACGTGTATGAGACCAATTTTTACATTTATGATTTTAGTTCAATTCGATGCAAAAATAACTATTTTCACTTATGAATTGATGATTATTCTTTTGCAAATCATGAGCAACTTTTGGTTTTGCCATATCTAAGATTTATTAGATGTTGGCTTGTTAGCAATCAGACTACTAGCATATAGTATTCTATTTGACCTTATTAACTGACTTTATTTTTATCGACATTGTACCATATGCTTACACCTAGCTAGTGGCTTTAACATTAGTATTATATGTCACGTTGATTTTTCCTTGGCCAATAGTTTTACCATGGTCAGCTTACTAAGGTTTTAGATTAATTGAGTATTATGAGTGATTCTGTATGATCACATACTGATTCATACCTGCATATGAAAATACATTGTGTTCATGAAGTGAAAGATGTTAAATGATTACTTTTACAAATGATAATGAGAATGTTAGGCACCCCACTCTTCATAAGTAGATTTAACTATCGAATGTCAAACATCTTAGACATTTAAAGTGATATTTTGAATGATAATATTAAGTGAACAAATCTAAAGAACTATATGTCATGAATAAATTTGGAATGCTTATGTGTCTATTCATGAAGATGTTAGCCTTATTAAATAATAAAATCTTGGAATGCTTAAATCCTCAGAAAAAAGATAAGGCAAAGATAACTTTAGAAATCATGAAAGTCGAAAGATTCATCAACTATATTGAATTGCACATGTAAACCCATTTCATGGATTTATGATTTGAGAACCCAATTTTGGCATGAGTAGTTAATTGAAAAAACCATGAATTCTGTTTAGGTATGATAGATACTCAAAATGCATTGATTTATGTCAATCATGAATTGCATGACAGAATAGCTACTTATTCCACCTACACAAGTGTATGCTTACATAAACATTGTAATTGTTTACGATGTATCATATTTGAAGAACTAGAATAGAAAGATGAACAAGTCAAATGTGGGAGCAGCTGTGGAGTTTGGAATTTTTAGAAGATGGAGATTTTTTAGTATTTAGATGTCGAGCCTTACAGCTTGGATGAGCTTTCTAATTCAGTGAAGAATGTGAACGTATATTTACTTTCATGTTGTGGATTCAATTGTATTTAATAAAATATGTTGTGATTAGTGGTTGTGGGATGTGATAAGCTTTGTGTATTTGATTTTAAAGTGATAAAAATTATTTGTATTGTCTATCAGGTATTCGCATGCATGCATCAAATGAGGCATATGTTCGAAAAATAGAGAAAACTATGCCAGATTTTTGGTAGAAATGAGATACTTATTTCATTGTAAAATCCTTGTCCTTTGTGTAAGAAACAACACTCGAGATTTTTAGAAAAACTTTCATATATATATATATTTGCTGTTTTGTTTTTTAAAAGAATTTCAAATAAGGGATATCCCAAATTTCAAAATTTATTTTTTTGAAAAGCTAGTGTGTCATAGTTACCACTGGTTGGCATATTTGTATTAACTATAAAAGTTGAATGTTGTCACTAAAAATGACCATTTTCCTTGCCCATTGTTGATCATATGCTAGAAAGGGTTGTAGGACATTAGTATTACTATTTTCTAGATGATTACTCAGGGTATAACCAGAGAGAATTTGCACCTGAAGATAAGGAATAGACCACCTTTACATGTCCTTTTGGTACTTTTGCTAATAAAAGAATGCCATTTGGACTATGTAATGCTCCTACCACATTTCAACACTACATGTTGAGTATCTCTAATGATATGGTAGATAGAATCTTAGAGGTCTTCATGGATGAATTTTCTATTTTTGGAGATTCATTTGACACATGTCTTGAAAATTTAAGAAAAGTCATGAGTTTGTAAAGAAAAGAACTTAGTGCTTATTTGGGAAAAGTGCCAGTTCATGGTTCCTAAGAGAACTGTCCTCAGCCACATAGTGCCATCCAAAGGTATAGAGGTAGATAGAGACAAGGTTGATACAATTGTTAGTATACCTATTGCCAAATCTATTAGGGATATTCATTCATTCTTAGGACATGTAGGATTCTATAGGAGGTTTATCAAAATTTTTAGTGCAATATCCAGACTATTGTGTCACCTCCTTACAAAGGATACTCTATTTGACTAGACTAATGATTGTTAAGAAGCTTTTGTAAAGCTAAAGGACAAGTTAACCATTGCACCTATCATGCAGCCACCTAATTGGACTTTACCCTTTAAAATCATGTGTGATGCTAGTGATTATGTTGTTGGAGTTGTACTAGGATAGAGAAAAGAGAAAAAGCCATATGTCATCTACTATGCAAGTAAGACCCTAAATAGCACTAAAATAAATTATTCAAATACAGAGAAAGAACTCCTAGCAGTTGTCTTCACCTTGGATAAATTTAGGTCTCACTTTATTGGATATAAAATAGTCATATTCACTAATCATTTAGCCCTTAAGTATCTTCTTTCCAAGAAAGATGCTAAGCCTAGACTAATTAAATGGATTCTTCTACTCCTAAAGTTTGACATTGATATAAAAAATTAAAAAAGGAGTAGATAATTTTGTAGCTGACCACTTCTCTCGCCTAGTCCTAATAGAACCTTTGGATAAGTTGCTAATTATAGACACTTTTCCTAATGAGCAATTTTTTCATGTCCCCAATCCTCCCTGGTTTGTTGATATTCCAAATTATTTAGTTATAGGGAAGATTCCTAAACATTGGAATAAACAAGAAAAGCAAAAATTCTTTTTCATTATTAAGCACTGCTTCTAGAATGATCCATACCTATATAAGTACTATCTAGATTGGATAATTAGCAGATGTGTACCTGGCTTAGACCAAATAGTGTCATCTACTTTTGTCATTCATAAGCATGTGGTATACATTTTTTAGCATAGAAAATAGTTTCAAAGATTTTGCAATGTGGTTTCTACTAACCTTCATTATTTAAAGACACACATATGTTTTCTAAATCATGCGAGCAATGTAAGGTTATGATGCCTCTCAACCCTATCCTTGTCCTTAAAGTTTTTGATTGTTGGGGCATTCATTTCATGGGTTCGTTCCCACTTTTTTTTTTTGTTGCTACAATTATATCTTCTTAGTAGGAGACTATGAATCCAAGTGGATTGGGACTATCCCATGTAGGCATAATGATCATAGAATAGTTGTTAAATTCTTAAAAGAAACTTTTTTCTAGATTTGGGGTCCCTCCAGACATTATAAGTGATAATGGTATGCATTTTTGCAACAAAGGATTTGAAGCACTCATGAAAAGTATAACATCACACATAAAGTTGCAATACCATATCACCCACAAACAAGTGGACAAGTAGAACTATCTAATTGGGCCATAAAGAAAAATCTTCAAAACACTGTTAATTCAGATCATAGCAATTGGTCTCTTAAACTGAATGATGCAATCTAGCCTTATAGGATTGCCCATTGAACCTTATTGATATATCTCCCTATCGTATTGTACATGGTAAGTCTTGCCATTTTCCTGTGGAATTGGAACCTCGAGTCTACTAGGCAGTAAAGATTTTTAATTTCAACATGGATAAAGTAGGTTCACATAGAAAACTCCAACTTAATGAGTTGGAAGAGATCAGGTAGGAAGGTTATGAAAGTAATAGGATTTATAAGGAAAAGATGAAAGTTTTTCATGATAAAAACACAGTGAGAAAATCCTTTATTCCAGGTAAGAAAGTTCTGCTTTACAAGTCTCCACCTATTTCTAGGTAAGTTTAGATCTAGATGGACCGGTCCATATATAGTGAAAGAAGTTTTTCTGTATGAGATCGTAAAGATTAAGGATGCTAGGACTGGCCATACTTTTAAAGTGAATGATCAACATTTAAAGCCTTTCCTAGAATATACAAAGGTAGAAGTTGAGTCCATAACTTTGGATGATCCTGTTTATTAAGATTGTGTGGATCTAATCCCTTGGTATCATCTTTTGTATTTTTGAATTTGTTGTTTTCTACATCACCTATATTCATTTTAGGTCCCACTCTTCAAACATTGCGGACAATGTTTGTTTTAGGTTAGGGGTCTAGAATTCTACCAAATTCTACATTTTTTAAAGATTTTATTTAATTTTCTTGATTTTTACAAAATTTTGAAAAAAAATGAATATTTTTTATTTTATTTTTTTAAATTTGTAGTTTTTAGGTCAATTCCTACACTATGATGAGAATTGAATTTTTTTGAAGTATAGTCTATATAACTTTGGCTTATTAATGGAATTGTACATGATTAATTTATCATTTTACTTAGTTTCAAAAGTATTCCATGAAAGCTAAGTCTCGGATCACATCAATACATACAGTTACATATACACAGTCTAAATTGATAAGTAGTTATAACTTAGAGATCCTGAAGAAATTCATTGGTAATCTAAGACATAAGTGAGTTTTAGAGCCATTCATTTTTTTTAAGAGGTTATAACCGATCCAAATTTATCTATAGGATGCTTAAAGTAAAATTTCATCCCATCAATTTTTAAATTTGGTCATGTACTTGAATTATTAGAGTATTATCTTAAAAATTCTGGAAGTTCATTTAATATGATAGATTATATCAAACCTAGGAAAGGATTTAGGTCATCCTTGTTATTAACCTAGAGATATAAAGCCTACCTAAAAGTATTTTTACCACTAGTTAACCAATTTGAGCCTTTTATATAAGCCTTTTCTTTGCTTAACCAAATTACCTTTACCCATATTAACCTAGCATTATATATCCATTACCTATTTTCTTCAAAAGATAAGTTAGAGATGAATGAAGTAATGCTTTTTAGTTGCAATAAAAGTAGAAAAGTAAATAAAAAGAAAAGAAATATTCTTCAAAGAGTTTCAAAAGTATTAAAAAGAAAGAAAAGTGTTAAAAAAAAGTTTGAAAATGAGAAAATGTGGAAAAATAAATCTACACTTCAGTTAACAAAGTCAAGAAGAACTATCAACTTTAGTAGAAGTCCTCTACTTATTTTTGAAGAATTTTGAATACCTTTATCCCCTTTCTTTTAAACTTGTCCTAACCTTACATTTTGCCCCAGTCGAAGACCTATTAATTCTAGGATGATTATAGTCTTGATGAGGATATGAAAAGATAGGATTTAAAGACTTGTATTTCTAAAAGTTCATAGCTCATGGTATCTCATCCTTTCTAAAGGGATCAAAAATAAAATTCCTTTATAACTCCTATTCTTTTATGAGTATATGTGAGATAAATTTGCTTTTATTGACTATGCTTACATATTTAAAAGAGAAATATGATTTGAACCCTTTATCTGAGAAAATCTATTTGTAAGTTTATTTCATTAGTGAGGATTGAGGTCAAAACATATATCAGATGGAGTTCAAAAGTTAAAAGTCTACTTATAGATGAGGATTACTGTATATGTAGACTACACACACACACACATATACACTCTAAGATATGAGTTTAAATAACATGTATTTAGCAGAGAGGTAAATTTTTGAATTTTCATCCATTTTTATTAGTTTACTAAAGTTGATAGATTTATTGAAGATAATTCTCTGAGGAAAAAGTGGACATTGACTTGAAAACGTTTTTTGGAAATTTGTGGGTAAATTCTTTGTAAACTCTCACAATACTTAACTTATCTACTAGGGGTAACCTAGGGGTTTAAGGGATTGTTGCATACGCTAAATACAATTGTGAGTGCCTACAAAAGTGACAATTTGTATCAATTTTATGATTTGATTTTTTACATGTTTTGCTTAGGATTAGCAAAATGCTGGTTGGGAGGTGCATTAAGTGTTCAATTTTGGCTAAGATACCCTAAATTTAGCATTTAATTTGATCATCTAACTAATCAATTTTGTGATTTTTAGATAAAATATGAATTTTAGCTTTAGTTAACCATCCAACCATTGAGTTGTAAAATTTAATGGTCAGATAATCATAACAGATGATCAGATGTGTAAAGTATGGTTTAGATGATTCTAATTTAGTCTTATGTTTGTAGATCAACTAAATGAGAAGTGGATAGTTTAGATCAAAATGAATAGTGCCAGATCATCCTAAAGAGCACTAAGGCAAGATGGGCTGGTTTACTAATAGAGAATGGCTTCTAATTGGAGAAAAAGAAATCATGGAGAAGATTTCCTAAATAGGAAATCAACTTTGGAATGGAGAGCTTCATAATAGAAAGGGGAGGATAGTTGGAACAAAAAAATAGAAGCTTAAACTTGGAGAGGGAAGGGGGAGATTTACTTAGAAGGGGAATCGAAGAGAAGGAAAGTTAAGACTAAATGAGAGGAAGGAAATCAAGAGGGGTTTTCCCATTATAAAAAGCATTGAAGGAAACCCATGAGGCAGCCTGGGGAGAAAAAGGAAATGATCAAGGAGAAGAGTGAGGAATGTAGAACCATAGTAGAGCTTTGAGAAAGGGAGGAGAAGGAAGAATGAAGGAGAAGAAGAGAAGAGCTGAATCACCTCATACCCAACTCTTCCCTTCCTTCTGTTATACCAAAGAATCATCTCTATTTGTAAGCTTTGTAAAAGCTTCTTGACAGTTATCTATCCACTCAAAAGGGGTATCCTTTGTAAGGAGGTAACACAATAGTCTGGATAGTGCACTAATCATTAATAAACCTCCTATAGAATCCTGTGTGACCTAGGAAGGAGCAAATATCTCTAACAAATTTGGGGATGGGTTGAATAGCAATTAGCTCAACTTTGGCTCTATCTACCTCTATACCTTAGGAGGACACTATGTGGCCAAGGACAATTCCCCTAAGAACCATGAATTAGCACTTCTCCGAATTAAGTACTAGGTTCTTCTCTTCACAATGACTTAAGGCTTTTCTTAAATCTTCAATACACCTCTAAGATTCTCTCTACTATACCACTAAAGATATTCAACATGCAACATTGAAATGTGGCGAGAGCATTACACAATCTAATTGGCATTCTTTTGTAAGAAAAAGTTCCAAAAAGGACATGTAAAGATGGCCTTTTCTGATCCCCAGGTGCAATTTCTATCAAGTTATACAATGAGTAACCATCTAGAAAACAATAGAACTATTGTCCTACAACCTTTTCTAATAGCTGATCCACAAAAGGCAAAGAAAAACAATCCTTCGTAGTGACAGCTTTTAGCTTTCTATAGTCAATGCACATACATGAAGTTAAAAGTGTTCAATTTTGTAAAAAATTACCCAATTAGTATCTCATGTGTTGTAAAATATAATGTTATTTTTAAGATTTTTTTAAAATTTTATAACACATGCATTTCTGACATAATAATTAATATTTTGCAGGTTCAGAAGCTAATCCAAAGTTTGTGAATGATCATAATTTTTTAGAACTTAATTAGGGTTTTTCTTCATTTATAGGTGTTGAGAAGGTAATCTAAAGGCCGAGCTTGATTGAGATCAGAATTGAGGTCAATCATGAGATTTTCGAGTCTAACTAAGAAACCTAAGTAAGCTAAAGCCTCAATGTCATCAATCCAAGGTGTGATGAAGGTTCAAGATCATCCTAGGGCAAGTAAGAAGGAAATTGAAGAAGCAAATTGTGACTAGGAATGGACCTAAGTCTAATCCATGCATTTCCACCACCTTTGCATGAGAGTCACTTAAGTCACTTAGCCGTTAAAGCCATGAAAAAGAGTGATAAGCCATACAAGCTACTCAAGACTTGAAGCCAAGTATTGAAGCCACTTAAGCCACCAAGAAATGAGTCATCAAAGTAAGCAATCAAGCCAAGGAGGAGTGCCATATGAAGCCACACAAGTGGAGCATTAATTCATGCAACTTTTCTATGTCAAAAGTGTGATTTTTAAGTGATTTTGAGAGATAATTGTAAAAGGTAAGATGACCATGCATTAAGGACCCATCAAGATAGAAAAATCCACTTTTATACCCCATTTCCCATCCCTAATCCACCATTCATCCTAGGGTTCCATTTTTTTAAGTCAAGGAAGGAGTCACCATCCAAGAGGAGGATGCCCCCTTACTTAGTTGGCAAAATCAAGTGGTTTCCTAATTTGGAAACCTTAGATCTATGTCCATGCAAACATATGAAAACCATAGGTTTTCTTCTAGATTTTCCTCTTAATTTCTTCATTTTTTTCCCACTCTTCCCACCAACCAATCACCATTCAATTAATAGGGTGGAGAGCCACTTTCCTTCCCATGGAAAATGACCCCTCCCCATTACAAAATTAATAACCAGCCAGCCCAGGCTTACTCATCTCTCTTATGTCATCTTTATGACATCATTCCTACCTAAATTTTCTCTCCCAAAAATCCTCCTATTCTTTCTCATTCAATACCCTAACCTAGAGCCACTTTCCTCATGGATTCACCCTTTCCTAAGTTAAGAATCCACTCATCTATATATAGCCTATGGTTTATACGAATTTTCCAAGTAAAAGTTGTGTGAGACAACTTTGAAATCAAACTCTCTTTTGGTTCTTAGTTGCTGCCGGACTTTGAAACTTCTTTGGTGATTTTCTTCTTTTGGTTTCTAGTTATTGTCTTATTTAATTGCTCTCTAATTCAGGTTAGTGGTTTACTTGTTTTGATTTAGTTTCATTGCTTTGAGCTTTCCTTGTTTTGTTCCTTAGATTACATGCAACTTTCCAGCCTTGAATCCCCTTCTTTCTTGCTTCAATTTTTAATTTTCCTTTATTAGTCAACTAATATTTAAGTTAGTTATTCTGTGATAATGACAGCCAAGACAATACTAGCTTAGAACTTGGAAATACCCTCCTGAATTCCATGTTTTCTTTTCCTTGTTCACCACTTTAATTTAGGTCCATTTTCCATTACTAGTGCACCCTTATAGCCTTCTTTTCTCTCAAATTCATTTTTGGATTTTCTTTTCATATCATTATACTTTATATTGGGAGTTTTAGATTGAATTTTTGTTGTAGTTTAGATATAGTTTTGCAAGCTTAAATAGTGTGCAATTTTCAGAATTTGTATATTTGAAGTGAATCAATAAAGTTCTTGAAGTTTCTTGTTATGAAATGTTTCAAATTACTTTAGATCTAGGTTATTTCCTTAAATAAAAGTGTTGGTTTCAGTTGTTTCTTTATGCTTAATTTGTTTGGTGTTTTTAAGTAGTTTAAATCTATAATTTTTTTCTCCTTAATTTTGTGCTTTCTTTCTAGCCATCTAAAACACCTTATTTGCTTGAAATATTTGGAACTCATTTATATTTTTAAGTTTTTTTATTATATCCCTTAATTATTTTTCATGATAGTTCGCTTTAGAGTCATCAATTCTGGTCACTTTTGCACCCTAGAACCATACGTATAATCCATGGATCAAGCACATGTTACTAGGTCACTTTCTTTTTGTTTTTGTTTAGTTTACTTGTGTAAACTTGTTATGGAAATAGTTAATTCATTATTCACATCTTAGTTTAGGTTTAAAAAGTTTAATTTTTTTTAAAGTTCTATCTTTACAAAGTTTTAGGATTTAGAAAGTGTTAAATTTAGAAAGTATCCTTAGTTGTAGTTTCCATTCACATGCAGGTTTCCTTCTTCTTGTTAATTCTCATTGGTCCATATTTGGATACTTGCTTTTGTATGTTACTTTAGAGTTATAAATTTTCCTAATTTATTTTTAGAAAGTTTTATTTTTAGTAAGTTTTAGGTTAAGAAAGTGTTAGATTAGGAAAGTTTCCTTTTTTGTGGTTTCCTTAAGTTAAGTTGCTTAGTTTGATTCATTCTAAATCAGCATTAGTTTCTTTTAGTTGCTTGCATTTTAGTTAGGTACGTTTCCATTCTAATTTTTAACTTTATCTTTTAGAAAGTTCTTTTAATTCTAGTTTCTGTTTCATGCATGTTTCCTTAGTAGTTTATTTTAATTTTCTAGTTTAATCACATCTCCATATCTTGGCTCAAGTTAAATAATCTAAATAGAATCCAATTTGTTGTTGTTTTAACTAAAACTCACAAATGCATGAATCAATGTAGTATTATCACCCAAGTGAGATCAATACCATGAGGAATCTCATAGATTTGTAATGGATTGGATTTTATTAAAATTGATTAACTTCAACCATGATAGAGATGGGATTAAATTAGGAATTTAAAGTAATATGAAATGGAAACATGCATGGAATTAGAAACTAGAATCAAAAGATACTTTCTAAAAACTAAAGCTAAGAAAATAGAATGGAAATTTACATAACGAACACGCATTTAACTAAAGGAAACAAATGTAAAACAAGCATGAATTGATCTTGGAAACATAAACTAAGGAAACTACTAAAATGGGAACTTTCATAAATTAACACTTTCCTAAACTAGAACTAGAAACTTCTAAAAGTAGAACTTTCTAAAACCAAATTAAGAAAAAATTTACTGCTAAACTAACATGTAAAAAGAAGTAACCAATGAGATATAACTAGTTTTAACAAGAAATTAGAAACATCCATGTGAATCGAAGCTACAACTAAATTTAACACTTTCTAAATTCAACCAAACATTAACAACTACAATTATACTTTGTAAGGTAGGTCTCCAATGGATCAAAGGTAGGCAATGCTAGTAGAACTTCTAGAGTTAAATCTTCAATTAAGTTGCAAGACTCATCACGATCTAATTACTGATGGTTGGCATTAAAGCCATTGAGCTCAACTTTCATATTTCTAAAGGATAAGTACAAAATTTCATTTATACAATTATTATTGCATTGGATGTCGCTAAGAATGGATGTCCAAGAATCACTAGGATTTGACTTGTGGGGTCTAATATAGGTTAGGTATCCAGGACAATGAAATTGATAGGGAAATAAAACTATTCCACCTATATTAATACATCCTCAACCATACCATGTGGAATCTTAATTTATCTATTAGCTAACTACATTGTAGTGTTGGTTGGCTTAAGCTCACTAAGCCCTAGTTGCTCATAAGCAAAATATGGCAATAGATTTACACTAGACCCTAAGTTAAGTAATGCCCTATCTATGACATGATCTCCTCTAATGTAAGAAATTGTAGGACACCCTAGATCTCTAAATCTTGGTGGGTTTTTGTGTTGATTTAAAGAGCTCACCTGCTTAGTGAGGAAGGCTTTCTTTTGCACATCAAGCTTTTGCTTTGTAGTGCAGAGCTGTTTAAGAAACTTGGCATAAGCAAGAATATCCTTTATATCATTAAGTAATGGAATAATTTTTTGCACATGTTTAAACACTTCCATTATCTCATTAAAATTTGTTCCTTTTTTAACCTTGTCAAGTAGTGGAGGGAATGAGGTTTTGGGCACATAGGGTGCCTCCACTGTAGGCTAAGATGGAGTAGGAGATTTTTGTATAGTCTCTTTTTGCTTTGTTTTTGCCTTCTCATTCTCCTCTTCCTTTCCCTTAGTCTTCTCTACTTTGTTATAGACCTGGCAACCACTTTTGAGGGTTGTGATAGACTTGGCTTGCACATGTAGTCTTTATGAACTAGATCCTATTTCTAATTGGCCCTTAAGGTTACGAATGTGTTGACTAGGGAACTAACCCTTTTCTCTATCATGTAGTTCAGCCAACAATTGACTAACCTGCATCTCAAGCTTAGCTATGGCTTAAAATTCGATAGTTTTTAATTGGTTCAAAGAATTTTTAGTTTCTTGATTTTGTTTTATGAGCAAGTGAATATTATCCTTAACTATTTCTGCTTTGGTTGTTAAGGAAGCTAAAAACTAGGTGGCTACTAAGGAACTATAGCTTTAGGAGGAAAGAATTGAGTAGATGTTCACAGATGGTCCCTCATAGTAGTTATTCTTTGACCAAGAAAAGTTAGGATGCATATCCCATCCAGAGTTGTAGGTCTCAAAATATGGGTTATTGCTAGGTTGGCAATATGCATTCACTTGATAAAAAAAATAGTCATTCAACACTCGATTTGATGGACAAGCTATAGTCAAATGCATTGGACTAGAACAAGTAGCACATACCTCTTGTGGAGGTCTATGAGATAAAGTAGCAAGCATGAAATTTTCAACCATAGTTTCAAGTTTGTCCATTCTTCCACCTAAAGGTTCTAGTTTGTTTAATTTTTCAACTACATATTCAAGCTCATAGCACAGATCTGTACAAGCTCCTATCTCATATAGACCCCCTTTCTTTGGAGGTTGGTTGTTTCTCACTTTCCAATTTGCTTAATCCCATTGCTAGGAATTATCTACCAATGTCTAAAAGAATTCCCAGGGCTCTCTCTCTTCTTTTAACATGAGGGCCCCTCCACTCTCAGCATCTACCATTTGTCTATTTTGAGGCATTAATCCCTCATAGAAGTATTGAACCTAAATCTGTTTCTCAAATCCATGATGTAGGCATTTCTTGTAATAACCCCAAATTTTGCAAATTGATTGAGAAAATTTCGGGCTGGAATATTAGGTTGTTGGAAATTATCTTTTTATAGAGTATAAAACATGATTTAAAACTTATAAATTATCAATGTAGTAAAAAAACTGATCAAAATGACACTAAGTACATTCAATTCTGAGTTAAAATGAAAAATCCCTAATTTTCTTTATTTTTATGAATAAAAGGGTAAAATGGTAATTTTAGCTATAATCAAGACCTAAGACATCAATATTTAGAATGTGCTGAGAAATACAATTCCAACACCACAAAGTACACTCAATTTCGAGTTTGGGAGAATAAAATGGATTTATCTCCATAAAAGGGCAAAATGGTCCTTTCACACCCTCATGGGGCCTACAAACGAATCCAATAGCTAGAAAACATGTAATTACTAGTTAACCCTTTACCAACTTCTAGTAGAGAAGGAGGTGGTAGTGGAGGATCCAATGTTAATTTAATATTTAAAAGAATTGAAACATAATTATTATAAGTAATTATGAAAAATTCAAAAACATCTATAAATACACCCCCAAAAATCCTCCAAAAATTTTCATCAAATTTCCCACAAAATTATCTTGCTTACACTAAAAAACCAGATCTAGATTCATTCCCAAAACTCTCTCTTCTTTCACTTTCTCTCTCCTCTCTAGATTGGAACAAGAGACCTAAATTCAATTAGGCACTCTGTTTCAAAACATATCTTAGTAATCTTGCAATTCATATTGTCCTAGACTACCTTATGTACAAAACCCCCAAATCAATTTCAAGATCCAACGGTGCAATCAACGAAAAATCACAAAAAAGCGGGTATCGGGCTATCTTATCATCAAAGGGATATCTATTTAAAATTGGGCTGCAAAAACTATGTTTTTCTCCAATCAGGTAGGTGGAAGCCCTTTCCACACTTGTTTCATGTTTTTTTATGTAATTTTTATTTTTATTTTAAATTAAGTTTAGGTTAAAAATAATAAAAATCAACTAAGGGTAAGAACCCGTTAGTTCTATATGATAGAGGGCTCAGATGAAAAATCTAAGCTATCCAATCGATTCGGAAGGGTCCAAAAGCCCTAAGTTAGAAGTTTCAAGAAATTTAATCAAGTTTTGACCCCTTGATTGAAGAGGAATAGATTGGAGGTCGAAAACAAACTATCCGATCTTCCTAAGAAGATCCAGTTCCCAGGATGCATAGCAGAACGTCACACAGAAACATGCCCATGTGCGATCCGCATGCGGTGACCTTCTGATGAAACAACACGCCAAGTGATGCGGTCCTTGGCAATGCATTCTTGCCTGCATCCCGGTGACAGGAGCGCGGCCTTCTTCGCCTGACCAGACCCACGCCTCCCAACTGATCGCAGTTGTCTATTCTGCTGGGCCCATATCAAATCTGGACCTTAGAAACGACTGTGAACTTTAGCCATCAGTTGTGGAGTCATCTAAGCTCCAAATTGAGATCGGAAAGAAGATATGGAAAGCTTGTAACATCTATTTTCTTCTGAAATCATAACATTTAGAAAATTCTTCATGAACTTTCTGTATTTAGGAAATATGCTTCTAATTTCCAAGATCTGAGATGACCAGATCTTGGGGACCTATTTTAATGATGATATAATATTGAAATCAAGTAATATCCATGATTTATTATGACAGATCTAACATAAAATGAGGAATCTACCCTTTATGGTGGAAAAATCTTTAAAATGCAAAGGGACCCACTTGATCAATAAAATTAAGTACAATCAAACCCTTGGGATGGATTGAATGGATAATATTATGATGGAATCTAGTTAGATCATGAATTAAATATAACAAAAATAAGTGGATATGATCTTTAGATCTTAATGGAGTAAAAACCTTAAAAGTAATTAAAACCCTTGATCTAAGATCTAATGGTTGGATCATAAGTAAAAGTTTCTAATAATCTTAATCTAATTAGTTTAATTGTCTTTTATTTGATAATTGAATTGTAAATGTAATTTATGTTGTAAATTAGGAAACATGATAGTATAATTCTTAAATGTTAGCATGCTATACTCTATATGTTATGAGATTATTATAATAGGTTGGTAGATTTAATTATCAAATCCTTAGCCCAAACTAAGAGAATAATAAATCCCATGAATGACATTTTAAATGTTCATGAATTTAATTAAAATCAATTAGAAAGAGTACTTAGGGTTAAAATGCTCATAGGAAGGTCACTCTCGTGAATGCTGAACATGGTGGTTAAGGGGATTCTCTAATAGAACCTTGCTCTTCCCCTACCTTTTGTTGACAATTATGAGGTCTAAACACCACCTTACATGAGGATTGAAAGTAACCACTTTGTGTTCAACCATTCATCTAGTAAGCCTTAGCCAATTGGAAATAAGAGGAGCAGTCTAGACTTAGGATGAAATAAGTTACCTTCAACCAATAAAGCATTAACTGGTTGAATAATAAGAATAAGAGCATAAAAGGTTAGTAAATTATCTAACCCTAATAAAAATTGTAAGTAAGATAAGGATGATCAAACAAGATCCATGGGATCTTGAATGATCAAGAACAATAAAAAGAATAGATATTTCTTGATGATATATATATATTGCTTGTAATTTAGAAGATCTTAGATCAAATAGAATAGAAGACCTGAACCCTTGATCAAATATGATTCAAGGAAGAAAACCAAGATCATCCTCCTTAGGGATGATCAAACAATTGAACTTAGATCAAAGAAGAACTCGATGATAGAAGATCTAAGCCCATGATATCTATCAACAAGTGTAAATTGTGATCAAAGGATGTATGAAAGATCAAGATCAAAGAAAAGAATACACAAAGACTTAGAATAGAAAATACTTAGATCTGACCTACTAGAAGATCATTCTAACTATCAAATCTATTGATCAATACTATCTGAGGGAGATAGATCATGATAGGACACAAGATCAAGATCCTTTATATCAAAGGACAAGATTAGACAAAGAATGTAGATAATATAAAAAATATGGTCATTCTGTGATGACCCGGGTTTTAGATGATGCAAATTTGATAAAAAGGCAAGATCTCTTGTTTTATAAATATGAAATGCATGAAAATCTTTTTCGTTTTTTTCTTTTCTTTTTTTTTTTGGAAAACAATCTTTCATAAAAACCCCGAGTGTCAAAACACATTTTCCAATTATCTAGCCATGGCAAAGTTTTAAATCAACATTATTCCCAAAAAAGTGTTAGTCACAGCCTCAGCTATAGAGAGTAACTACAATCAAGTAACATTGAAAGATAAGGTAGGGGTTTACTCACTTGCACTTAGTATGGGTGTCTTTTGTCACAAGCGTTCCTTTCCCTTAAGTGTTTACTTTGTGTCTGAAAAATGTTGAGGATTGGGTGAGTATATACTATACTCAGTAGGAGTCCATCACTACTAGTTTTAGAAAGCATGAGATGTTTAATAATCATATGATCTTTCAAAATGTGTGCATGTCTGAACACTCCAGTTCAATATCGAGATTAAAAACCATCATCGAATTGGAATATTGACGACTTAAGGAAAATCACATAATCCAAGTCGAAAGTATGATATATATATATATCATAACATAATGATATGCATAAGATGCTTCATTGAATCCAACTTATGGATATCTAGTATGGTATGGTCGACCAACCTCATATCATATGCAATGCAAATAAGTCCACGAAACCATAGGGTCCAACTATGCCCACGACCTCACCGCCATGTGGTCCCCGGGTACCTAGGGACACAGGATCATATACCTCCACGGGGCATATGACACTTCGATTCAGTGCCGTGACACCAGTGGTAGCCCCCTGTACCACGTGCAGTCGAAGCAGGGACATGCCCTTTTTGGGCATGGTACCCATCCACCTAATAGTGGTACAGGCTGGGAGGCCACCCCAGACCTCTCGGCATAGTGCCCACGAGCTTATTAGCCCAAATCATGTACGATCAAACAAGCCAAAAACCTCTTTTTCAAAACCAGTCCTCTTTGGGTCCCTCACAACTGCCTAGCCCTCACACTACCTACCCAACGTCTTTTGGGCACTCCAGCGTCTTTTGGTAACCCTCAAGGACATGTGATCTTTCAAAAACTCAATGCTCACAAATCATGCAATATATGCATTTGTTTGCAAAACATATCTATGCATAATGTATATGCAATTATTTGCAAAACATATCTATGCCAAAACATATCTATGCATAAAGCATTTATCATATGTATGCTGAATTAAGTCATGCTAAACAAGTTGTGTAACTTATACTTAAAACATGCATAAAACAATCATGGCTCTTAAAAAGTCTAGTAGCAATAGAGCACCTACCTGGCTAGGTCGCGCTAACCCCTTTGTCCTCGTACGCTCCTGAACATGGTTTGGGAAATCAAGGTTAGTTTGACCTATCTTTTATAGGTTTTAGAGTGGTTGGTCTTACTACTTAGGCATTAAGGGTTCATCCCCATGCCTATGGGTGTCCTAAGGTCCTAATTGGGCCTTGGTATCATCAGTTTTCCAAAGGTCTAGTGTCCACGCGCCACCATCCTATTCTAAGGGTCATGCCCACCTTTGATTGGGCCTTGATAAGGAATTTTATAGTTTGGATGTGTCCACGTCATCGACACGAACACAATGCCTTTCACGGTGCCTCAATCGGAGCTCTAGATCTCAAGTTATAAGCTTTTTAGTATCACATGTACATAAACGCCTTTAAGAGATGGAAATCCTAGAATGCTAGCGCATTGCGCGTCAGCGGCATGTGCCCCAGCGGGTGCGTCTGCAGACGTGCTGGATTTCCTGCCCGACTTTTTCAATTGCGGGCGCGTCCTCTGGGGCGCGTCTGCAGACACACTAGATTTCCCACCCGACTTTTTCATTTGCGGGCACGTCCATAGACGCACCCGCTGGTTTCTCTCAAACGCGAGCGACGTGTTTCGTTCGGTCTGGAACGTTTCGTTCATTGGGGGACTGGGGCGTCCTCGGGACGCCCTGGTTCGAGCCTGTCGAACCAGTGCGGCCCAGGGATTGTCCCTGGGTCCTTGGTGACTCTCCAGGGCCGTCATGCAAAAACTTAGGGAAACTGAGCCTAGGACTAAAGTGAAGACGGGTTTTGAGGGATCTTGGGCATACCTGGCTCGTTGCTGGGTTTTTCTCCATGTTTCTCCTCTTGGTTGCTTCTCCAAAATAGGTTTTTCCCAAGCTTTTGGGTTGCCATTAGAGGCGCCCAAGAGCTCTATTTATAGAGCTATAAGATGGCTCTGGAGGGGGCTCTCACCGCCCTTGAATGGCGGTGGAGAAACCTCCAGAATGGTGGTAATTTCTCCTCCAATGACCGCCGTTCTAGAACCCTCTAGGAGGTTGAAGATGAGGGGTGCCCGTATCAAAACGGGCTCCTGTGTTTTGCAGGCTAAATCCATTTTTTAGTAAAAATTACTTTTTTGCCCATGAACTTCAAAAGGCCATAACTTGCTCATTTTAACTCCGTTTTGGGTGATTTTGGTCTTGTTGGATTTCTTTTTTTGAGAATCACCTAATGATACCATTTTCAGCACCAAATTTCTGGGTTCAATCAGGCTGAACCCTGAACCCTGAATAGTGAAATGACCAAAATACCCTTATCTTCAAAAACTGAACTTTTCATTGCTAACTTGGGATTTTAATGTTATAAAATTGGAGTCATTACACATTCTGATTGTATAAATATTGACAGTATGTATGGATTTACAAATTTCATACGTCAATCAAGATCATGGAAGATTTAAAGAGATGAATCACTACTTAAAGGTAGGAGGACTTTATGAATGCATCTACATGGGATGTACATGTTGAATACATGATCTTATGTCTAGAAATGTTGACAAGTGTAATGTTAATACTTGTATTAAATCCCCTAAAACACTTATGATCCAACCAAACACATATGAAGTGGGTTAAGTTAGACTTGAGGGGAAGACTTTAAGTGAATATGGAATTAGAAGATATTCTAACCCTAAGTAAACAAACAGATTGTATGATACATAGAAACCTATTTTACATACAAGCATGGAGGCTTGTGGTTTTGTTTCAAATAGGCATAAGCCTGGGGATGCTATGTTAGGGGAGTTATGAGGGTTTGGCCACCTGCTTCTCAAAATATAATGATTTGATGATACCTTGCCCTATGAGAGGCTAAAAGTTGGGGGGGCAATTATGGGAAGGCCACCATTGTGAAAGTCCTGTCTCCCCATATGGGCAGTGATACAATATTTTCCACCATGGTACCAATGATGAACAGGGCAATTATCCAAGCACGCTAGTACAGATTAGATTGCAACATGGTAATCCTTTGATTATTTTGTACTATGATGCATATGAGATAAGCATAGTGAAATGCCTTATATTTTGGCATGATGAAATGCTAGGTAATTGTATATTACCAATATTTCCCAAGAAGGGAAATTCCCAGTATAGGACTAGCTAAAATACTGATTTCTCATAGTGGAAAGAATTTATCAGCTTAGTTGGAAATGTTAATCGACTACTTTCATAAATTTGAAAGAGTTACCCATATACAGTATGTATGTATAAGGATGTACATATATGACAAAGTAAAGATATTAATACATGAGTATGTTTATGAATAACGGGATTATGAAGTATTAGAATTATACTATCAAATTATTATGCTTCTTGAATCCCCTACCAAGCATAGCTTGCTGAGATATTGTAAATGTTTGAATCTTTACAATATCTCAGATATAGAGAAGGAGAGTTAAGAGCTCAAGACTATCGAAGACTTGAAGAGAATAATCATCAGGGTACACCCCTTGAAGACATATATTTTGTTTCGTTTGAAAGTATTGTATTGTAATGAGAGTTTCATCGTATGGTGAGCTTTGAGTTTTGGATTATGTAATTTGGACAAGTATTGTAATGGATTTGGGCTGTACTGTGATTTGTAAAGTTTCAAAAATTAACACTTTCCTAAACTAGAATAAGAAACTTTCTTAAAATAGAAATTTCTAAAAATAAATTAGGAAAATTTATAATAAACTAACATGAAAAAACAAGTAACCAATTAGATCTAACTAATTTTAACAAGAAATTAGAAACATGCATGTGAATGAAAACTACAACTGAAAAGGCTTTCTAAATTTAACACTTTCTAAATCCTAAAACTTTCTAAAGATGGAAATTCCTAACATTCTAAAAGGAAACTTTATAAACCTAAACTAAGAAAAAAACCATTAATTAAATATTTTTAAAACTAAATTATGCAACTAAACTTAGCAAAAATATAAAAGGAATGATATTTATAACCATGCGAATGGTTTTTGAAATTTTGGAGCACTAAAGATGGTGAAACTTAATGTACCTATAGTGAGTTACTATACAAAATAAATACTAGATCTAATAAAAAAAAACATCAAAATCTAAATGGCTACCTAAGGATTTAGGAAAATAAGATGTTTGGATGGCTGAAATCAAAACACAAAGTTAAGGAAAAACCAATTTCCAGATTTCTATACTTAAGAACTGTCAACAAATCTAGCAATGGAAAGCTACTGAACTCATAAAATTTATGCAAAGATACAACCCAGATCTCAAGTGCATTGATAAAAGAAATATTCCATCATAAGAAATCCCAAAAACATTTGTTGAATCATATCCAATTTGCATCAAATTTGTGCACATAAAACTATCTTAAACATGGAAATTGCACACTTTTCAAAAGTTTGAAATCCTATCTAAATGACAAAAAAATTCTAATCTAAAGCTTACATTCTAAAGTATAATGATATACAAAGAAAACCCAAAAATAAAAACAAAGGCTAAGTGGGTGAACTAACTAAAGGAAAATAGTCTAAAACTAAGGAAAAAATAGGTAAAAAACATGAAAATCAAGGATTTAAACTAACTATTCTCTTAGCTGTCACTAACAGAGAATAAAAAACTTGAATATTGATTGAATAACAAATAAAAACAAGTATAATTGAGGTAAATAAGAAAGGACATAGTTAGATGGAAAGAAAGGTGCAAAACTAGAAAGCAAAACAATGGACACTAAGCAATGAAAACTAAACCAAAGCAAGCAAACTACTAACCTGAATTGGAGAGCAAATAAGCAAGACAATAACTAGCAAATAAAAAGAAGAAAAGTATCTAAGAAATTCCAAATTCTAGCATAAGCTGATTTCAAGGTTTTTCACCCACCTCTAATAAAAAACATAGGTCTATATATAAATGAGTGGCTTCCTAACTTAGGAAGAGGTAAAAACATAAGGAAAGTGACCCTAGGAATGGGGTATTGAGTGAGAAAGGTTGGGATGGGAGTTCAGGAAGGTGGAGTCATTTTTGAATGATATGACTCTTGAATGGAAAGTCAAATTCATAGTGCTATTTAGTGATGAGGTGGAAAGTGAGCAAAAAGTGAGAAAAACATGGATAAACACCAAAAATAGAAGGATCTAATCCTATTGTTCCACATGCTATCTTATCTTAATGAGATTTTCCTTAATTATCTTTAAAATATCCCTTAGAAGCTTATGGATAATCCTCTTGATTTTCCTCCAATCCTAGCATTCCATTTATAGCAGCTTAATGGCTTTAATGGCCAACTTTGAGGGCTCCATTGGCTTGGCTTCATGGCTGGCTTAGATAGCTCTCATAGCTTAGCTTCATGGATCCATCCCTTGGCTTGAGTGGCTTGGATTCCTTAGCTTGTCACCTTCTCCCATGACTTATAGGGCTAAGGTGGCTTACATGCGACCCATGCAAAGGTGGTGAAAGTGGATGGCTTACTTCATGGGCCCACTTTGGCCATCTTTAGCTCCATTAATTGAATTCATTGCTGGTACACAAGATGATCTTGGCCTTTGTTTTCATTTTAGAATTATGATTTGGAGGCTTTGACTCAATCTTTTGATCCTGATCTTCAATGTTCATCTCGATCAACCGTGGTTGTCGAATCACCATCTTACTTTCTACAAAAAGTAAAAGACCCTAATTAAATCCTAGAAAAACATGTTTAATCACATACTTAACTTGGATTACCTTCTGGACCTACAAAATAATAAACTTTTGCTTCATTAGGTCAAAAATGCATGTATTACAAATTTTGCTGAAAAACTTATTTTATCCATATAAGTTATAATACATGGGTAACTAATTGGGTGGTTTTTATGCAAAATTAGAAACTTATCACATCCACCAACTAGTATTTTGCTAGTCCCGAGCAAAACATGTGAAAACTCATTTTACAAAACAAGTATAAAGTGCTACTTTCGTAGGTACTCATGATTGCATTTAACACATGCAATAACCCTTAAATCCCTAGGTTACCCCCTAGTGGACGAGTTATGCCTCGTGAGGGTTTGCAGTGCATATGCCCACAAAATTTTCTAAGGTTGAGTCCCCTATTTTATCTTAGAGAATCCTCATTCATTAGCGCTGTACTAGTTTTTCACAACTTAATGGAGAGAATTAATAATTTTACAAATCATACACATACTAAAGACATTTCATTATAATTATTTCTTACAGTGCATGTGTGTGTACAATCACATAAGCTCCAACTTCTAATGAGATATGCTTAAATTCCATCGGAAATATGTCTTGGCCTCAAATCCTCACAAGTATACTCTTAGAAATGAAGTCTCGGATAAGGGTTTAAACATATGTCGCTTATTATATGACCAGATTCAACAAAGCTAATAGTTCACATAAATTTGAAGTGTGAAAGAGACAAAGGAAAGTAATCCTTCAGAGTGGATGCCATTACTAAGAATAGTAGGGGTATTTTACCTTAATTCCTTCTTTTTATTTCCTATTTGGTCTATGTTTCATCTAAGATCCATAGATCTTTAATTAAGACAAGAAGTAGGCTTAAGTAGTGTTCTAAAAATAAGGGTATAAGAATTTCAAAGGTTCAAAATTGAGTAGAGGTCTTCAATGTTTAGTTGAAGTGAATTTCCTTTGTATTCTTTGTCTTTCACGTTTTCTCTTCTTTTTCTGAAGCTTCTTTCTCTTCACTTTTATTTTTTTGGATTCATTGGAAGAAACACTAGTAAATTTTTCACTTCTTTGACTTTTTTTCCTCTTTTGAACTTTTCTACTAGCTCTACTCATTTTGAAAATGGGTAATGGTTATTTCTTATACTAGTTTTTTTGGGTTAAGGTGAGTGAGGTTCAGAAGAAAGGCTTAATCATAGGCTCAAAAGGGCAACTGGTGCTATGGAATATACGAGGTAGGCTTTATGTCTTTAGGCTAAATAAAGGTGGCCTATATGATTTCCTAGGTTTCCTAAAGCTGATCAGATTCAATAAATTTTATGAAAAGAAAGCTATTACTCCAATTTATCTTGATAGCTAACCAAAACAAGGATAATAGGATCACACTAAGTTATGTACACTGAAGAAACTATTGAATAACTTATAAATCTCTTGAAAGAAGATAGTCTCTAAACTCACTAGGTTATAGGTCTCCACAGATTTTCCTTAGGGTCACTAAGTCATACCTCCCTATTAGTCTCTATTATACATTGTGTGTAAATATTTTTGGAGAATTAACCTTTATAAAATGTTTCAACACATGAATAAGATGCAAAACTAGTCAAATGCACTCCCATTAAGAGGGAAAAATATTTGCATTATTCTAAACATCCAACTCTCATCATAGTAAGGGAACACTACCTTAAAAACTCTCTATTTTTTGTGTTTATTTATTTATTTATATTTATTTTTTTGTGTTTATTTTATTTTATTTTATTTTGAAAAAACTCAAGAAACTTAAAAATCTCTATATGCATATACACCCCCAACCTAAATAAAATATTGTCCCTAATGTTTGTAAACATAGGACATCTATATGATAATTAAGTAATGTAGACTATAAAACCTTGGGTTGCCTCTTAGTAAGTGCTAAGTTTAATGACTTCAATCAAATGCTAACAATTGTAATTATACTATGTAAGAAAGGCCTCCAATTGATCAAAGGTAGGCAATGGTAGTGGAACATCTGGAATTAAATCTTCAATTAAGGTGTAAGAGTCATTAAGATCTAATTGTTGATGGTTGGCATTGAAAACATTGAGCTCAACTTTCATATTTTCAAAGGACAATTATTATATTTCATTTCTACAATTTATGATTGCATTGGATGTCATAAAAAATGGATGTCCAAAAATCACTACAATTTGACTTCTAGGGTCCAATACAAGTTGGGTATCTAGGACAACGAAATCAATAGGGAAATAAAACTGTTCCACCTATATTAATACATCCTCAACTATACCACGTGGAATCTTAATTGATCCATTAGCTAACTGCAATATGGTGTTGGTTGGCTTAAGCTCACCAAGCCCTACTTGCTCATAGATAGAATATGGCAATAGATTAACACTAGCCCCTAAGTTAAGTAATGTCCTATCTATGACATGATCTCCTATAATGCAAAAAATTGTAGTACATCCTGAATCTCTAAATTTTGGTGGGGTTTGGTGTTAAATTAAAGAGCTCACCTACTTGATGAGCAAGGATTTCTTTTGTACATTAAGCTTTTGCTTTGTAGTGCAAAGCTCTTTAAGAAACTTAGCATAAGTAGGAATATCCTTTATAGCATTGAGTAATGGAATATTTTTTTGTACATATTTAAACACTTCCATGATCTCATTAAAATTTGTTTCTTTCTTAGCCTTATTGAGTAGTTGAGGGAATGGGGATTTGGGCAAATAAGGTGCCTCTACTATAGGCTAAGATGGAGTAGGACATTTCTATCTAGTCTCTTTTTGCTATGTTTTTACCATTTCATTCTCCTCTTCCTTTCCCTCATTTTGCCCAGCTTTGTTATTTGACCTGATAGCCACTTCTGAGGGTTGTGATAGACTTGGCTTGCACATGTGGTATTTATGAACTAGACCCTATTTCTAATTGGCCCTTAAGGTTAGGGATGGGTTGATTAGGGAACTTACCCTTTTTCTATTATGTAATTTAGCTAATAATTGGCTAACCTGCATCTTAAGTTTAGCTGAAGCTTGAGAGTTGATAGTTTTTAATTGGTCAAAGCCTTATTAGTTTCTTGATTTTGTTTTATTAGTAGCTAAATATTATCCTTGACTAATGGCTACTTTGGTTGTTGAGGATGCTAAAAATCAAGTGGCTACTAAGGAACTATAGCTCTAGGAGGAAAGTTTTGAGTAGGGGTTAACAAATGGTCCCTCCTGATAGTTATTCTTTGACCAGGAAAAGTTTGGATACTTAACCCATCCAGGGTTGTAGGTGTCAAAATATGGTTGTTGCTAGGTTGGCAATATGCATTCAATGCATTCGCTTGATTAATAAGATAGTGGTTCAATGCCTATTTGATGGACATGTTGCAATCAAATGGACTGAGTAAAACAAGTAGCACATACCTCTTGTGGAGGTTTATGGGATAAAGTAGAAAGCATGGAAGTTTCAAAAATATTTTCAAGTTTGTCCATTCTTCCACCTAAAGGCTCTAGTTTGTTTAATTTTTCAGGTACAGAGTTAAGCTTATAGAGTAGATTTATATGTGCTCCTACTTCATATAAACCCCCTTTCTTTAAAGGCTGATTATTTCTTTCTCTCTCATTTGAATAATCCCATTGCTAAGAATTATCTACCAATGTCTAAAAGAACTCCCAGGACTCTCACTCATCTTTTAACATGAGGGCCCCTCCACTCGCAACATCTATCATTTGTCCATTTTGAGGCATTAATGCCTTATAGAAGTATTAAACCTACTATCATTTCTTAAATCCATGATGTGGGCATTTCTATTGTAATTCATTCCCCTGTTCCCAACATTTGTAATATTGTTCATCATTCCTTTGTTGGAAACTAATAATTTCATGATGAAGGGCATGTGTTTTGTGAACATGAAAAAAATTATTCAAGAACTTCTTAGACAATTAGTCTGATGAGTTTATGGAACCTACCTCCAAGGAACTAAGCCATGATTTGGCTTTATCCTTAAGTTAGAATGTAAATAGCCTAAGCCTAATAGAATTATCTGAAAATTTTTGGAACCTAAATGTACAAAAAATATTATGGAACTCCTTGATATGTAACTAAGGGTCTTCTTGGTCTTGACCATAAAAAGTATGGAGTAATTGGATGACTCTTGGCTTTAACTCAAAGTGGTCTACATTTTTCAAAGGTAAAGCTATGCAGTATGGAGTATTGAGTTGTAAAGTCGCGTAAAAATTTCTAATGGCCTTGCACTCGACTTCTACTAGTGGTTTGGCCATGGGGATAGGAACTTGGTTTCTTTCTCCTTGTGTAAGATTGCATTGAATATCTGGGTCGAAAGTTGCTAACTCTAAGTTCTAAGATCTACATCCTTGCATAAACTATCCTGATCTAAATGTCCTTATCTATATGCTGACTCCAACTCTATGTGATGTTCAATCAAATCCTAGTAATCATTAATCGAGCGGTGTCTTGATTATCTTTTCTTAATGCATAGGTGGTAGTTTCTTAAAACTTGATCTAAACAACTTCTTTTATCTAGATTTGAATACTACTAACCAATTAAGTTTTTCTCAAAGGAAGTTAATACAATTCTTATGTCAGGAGGTGTTTAGAGCTTAAATAACGTCAATGGAAGGCATGGGAAAATCACTAAGGTACCCACTATAACCATAATGCTCACAAGCAACTAGAGTGACAATAGATTGCATCCTTCTAAAAGGGTCTTATGAACTCGATACCCTAAGCCTCTTTTTACTAGTCTCCTTTTACTTTATTAAAATTTAAAGTTCAATGGTTGAGATCATAATATACAAGGATGTTGATTGATACTAAGTGGTCCAAGGAGCTAGTGATCAAATCCAATCCTTATCTTATAAGGGTTCCTATGAGGCTCTTACTAGCATTAATTCCCTTCCACCATAAAGCATTTAAATATGCAATGCAAAAACAAAATAAGCAAACTAATGCAACCTATGTGCTATTCAACCAAGGTTAAATTGTTGTTATCCAATGCAACAACCCTAAATAGAGATGCGACAATTAAGATGAATGATCCTAATCTCTATGAATTATACTACGAGCCAAATGCAAACTACATTAAATGCAACCTGAACTAAAAAGAAAGTGAGGGATACTTACAGTGGGGTTTTCTAATGAAGATCAAGTGTGGGCCTCCTTACCACACACTTGCTCTATTTTAATAGAACCCATTTAAAATTAAAATTGAAATTGCAAGTTACAATGGGCCTCACTAAAAGTTTCACTTAAAGAAAATAATAACCATAATCTAAGAAAGCAAGTAAATCCTAAGTTGATGAAGCCGCTCGTTCACCAAATTTCCATTGTACAAAACAAGTACAATGGGTTAAGTTTTGACGAATTAACAAAATAAGTAACTATGCTGCAAAATCCCAACCTAATGGAACCTAAAATGAAGACTAAAGGTAAACAATCTAAGTAAGGATCCAACTCCAAATCCATTGCACTGCTCCGACAATGACACCAAAAACTTCTTGTTTTAATTGAAACTCGCAAGTGCATGAATCAATGTAGTATTTTCATGCAAGTGAGGTTGATCCCACGAGAAATCTCATAGATTTGCAATGGATTGGATTTTATTCAAATTGATTAACTTCAGCCAAATAGTTAGAGATGTGATTAAATTAGGAATTTAAAGTAACATGAAATGGAAACATGAATGGAATTAGAAACTAGAATTGAAAGAAACTTTCTAAAAAATAAAGCTAAGCAATTAGAATGGAAACTTACATAACTAACATACATTTAAGTAAAGGAAACAAATGCAAAACAAGAATGAATTAACCCATAAAACATAAACCAGGAAACTACTAAAATGGAAACTTTCATAAATTAACACTTTCTTACATTAGAACTAGAAAATTTCTAAAATAGAACTTTCTAAAGCCAAATTAGGAAAATTTGTAACACTAAACTAACATGCAAAAACAAGTCATCAGTGAGATCTAACTAATTTTAACAAGAAATTAGAAACATGCTTGTGAAAGGAAGCTATAACTAAAAAGACTTTCTAAATTTAACATTTTCTAAATCCTAAAACTTCCTAAAGATGAAAATTCAAAAAGGAAACTTTCTAAACCTAAACTAAGATGAAAACCATGAATTAACTACTACTAAAACTAAATTAAGCAAAAATATAAAAGGAATGGGATTTATAACTATAACGACCCTCAATTTTGGATCATTTTCTATGTATTAGATTATAATTTTGATGGAGAGAATATTAGAATTTAATTCCATGAAAATTGAGTTTCATGAAAATGGCCTCCTTGTAAACTTAGAATTTGAACTTGAAACTATCAATTTTGGATTGTACGCATTGATATGAATCCAATGAGTAATTTTGCTACAATCAGAGTTCAGACAAATAAATGTGATTTTCGTGCAAAGGGTATTTTAGTAATTTCACTGGTGGGCGCCAATTGAAAAAATATGGGTCTGATGGTAATGAAATGTTGGGAAAACATCTCGTGTATCAATCATACCAGATTTGATACTAGCACCCCTTCCCCCCACTTAAGTAAAATGAGAACAGACATTACATCTATTCCCAAACCCAACACATATAAGGAAAAACCTGATGAAGAGAAGGGAAGAAAGAGGATAAGAAAGAGTAGAAGGGGAAGAAGAAGGAGAGGAGAGGAGAGAGAAGAGAGTCTGCATGCTGAAAAAGTAGACTGCCAAAGAAGTGGGATTTTGAGGGGTTTCCAGTTAACTAGAGAAATATAGCTTGCTGGCGACAATGGTGGCTCTAATCTCTAATCCACCCATTCATTCTAATCACCTAAAGGGCACAATCAAAAGCCCTTTTGTTTCATCATGGTCGAAAGAGGATAGAGAATGAATTGAAGGGAAAAGAAGTATGCACATGGAAAGTGGTCAGAAAATTCAAGAGAGATGCATCTTCTTCGGCAGTGAAAGGGGGTTTTTAACTACCTAGATAGGTCTCTGCAATCTTAACCTTGTGTTGCCTTGATTTCTTGTTGATGCATATAGATCTAGGGTTTTAATTAGGATTTGAAGAAATTCTTTGATTTAAATAGTAAATTAGAAGAAGATTTAATTATCCCACAACAAATTGGAACTCTAGTGATTATGTTTGAGTTTAGATCAGCGATCCGAGGCTGAAGGTGGTCAATCCAACCGTTTACAGTAAACCCTAGCCATTGGATCATTTATAAAAGGTAGATCTAATTTCTTCTAATAGGTTTTGGCTGTCAAATCACCTGACAAAGATAGATCCAACCACTTAATCTTATTATAAAACATTAAATCTAAATATCTATGAATTTTGACTGATGGTTCACACAAATCAGAGCCTTTGATGGATCGAATTTTTGCCAGATGGCTTTGAACGGTGTCTAGATGATACACACTCTTATCCTAGGCATTTATAATTGGAGTCATATCTTAATACTATATTTAAAATTATTAAAATATAGATGAGGATAAGGATAAGGATAAGACCACTTTTGACCATTAGATTACTAATTAAGAGAATGAATAGTAGATCAGAGAATGATCTGCTATTATTTTCCCCATCTGATTGATGATTGATTGAATAAAATTTAATCAATGAGTGGAATTACAAGAAATATATTGATATGATTCAAAATCAAAAAATTTATGGATTAGATCGCATTAAATGATAACTTGATAGGATTATTAATCCTATACAGCAACAAAATTCATGAATTGAATGTTGTAGAGTGCTAATCCACTTAGACAACAATATGTAACTACATGGATCAATAGGATGAAACTAAAAATGCTAATGATTCATTAATAAATGATTCAAAATTCCTAGTCTAGGATAGACAATAGATGTAAAACCTAATGGTTCCATGATTTCGAGTTAAATCATGAAATGAATAAGATCTGGATATAGAGGTGTAAAGAAATATGAAGGTATAATGATTTAGGATGATCGAACCATTAGATCATAATTAAACCTAAATATTTATGTGTATGTGATTCTATTAAAAACAAAATTTGTATGTACTGTATAGATTGAAGCGCAAGTGGTTGATTGAGAAAAGAGGGTGTGTAAAGTTAGTGGAATTGATTAACTCATCACACAAGGTAGGTTCTTCTAACATCTTTAATTTATCCGTATATTCAAATCATGACCCAATTATTGGTCAAACTAAATAACATGTATTTAGTCAAATGCATGTTATGGTAGATTTTAATGAATTGATAGATGATATGATTATAAGTTATAAATGTATCATCCTTGATGGATTAAGTAAGATGGTATATATCTTCCTCCTCCTCCTCCTCCTCTGATGATGATATTAGATGATTAATTTCAAATGTGGATATGATTTAAGATGTATGAATCATGATGATATGTGGATGTTAATGAGACATGAATGATAATAATATAGATGTAGAGTATTTAAGATTATTGGTTTAGAGCTACTAACACTTGCATTTCATTTATGCATCTCTCGGATTTGCACTCACATTTAGATTTAATACTTAATCATGATTTGATGCATGATTTGTATTTCATCATGTTTTTTATCTTCTTACATGTAATCAAAGTTTGATTCACAATTTGTGCTTGTGGGTTGCCAACAAAGGTGGCTGATGAGGGCGACTGCATGTGGCACTGACAGGCTTCCAAGTGACAAGCTTCTAGGTGGCAACTTCTAGGTGACAGGCTTGTAGGTTTTCACGGTATAGTCATAGGTTGAGCTAAGATGAAGTGTGAGATTGTTTTTTTCATGCATGATTTGATTTAATATTTGGTTTTTGGCACCTGACAGTGAGCTAATATGCTCAAATGTGTGTTTGACATGGATTTGTTGTGGTGAGCTAATATGGTCTAATATAGATTTGGCATTGATTTGCCTATGGTGAGCTAATATGCTCTGATTTGTTATGGCAAGGATTTGCCTAGTATTGAATCAAAAAGTGATTCAATTTTTTTTATCATTTTATGACTGATTTGTGTATATTGACATCATTTATTATCCTCCACACGGATATCTCATGATTTTACATGTATTGATGTTGTACATGGATAGATTAAATCCTGGATGAGATTTTTGTTATGCTAATTACATTGCATATGTTTATAACACACTCTTAGTAGATTATGAGCTGTTATATTTTGAGATGATTTGGCATAGAGATTGTCTATATTAATAGGTAATATGTTATGAGATGGATTGACATAAATTAGAATGCATCATGAGTTGATATTTAATGAAATGACATGATATGAAGTTACGAGAAATGAAATTGAGATGTACATGATATGAGTATTATCGCAAGGTTAAGACTGTATGATTGTATACTATTCCATAGAACAAATCTATAAATGGTTTAGAATTCCATTGTATTTAGCTTTATGTATATTGCTAAAGTAGATGCTCAAACACCTACCAAGCACAAGCTTGTTGTGACATTGTAAATTTGTTTACAATGTCTTAGGTTTGAAGGAATTGACTTGACGGAAATCATTTTGAAGTATATAGAATCTTGTACGAGGACAACAGTAGTGTGATACTGCTAACTATGTAAGTATATGAATTGTATTTTATCTTTTTGTACATGTATGTATATATGCATTTATATAGTTGGATGGTGAGCTATGACTAGATAGTATCCTAGAGAATGTAAAATATAAACTCATTAGATTTTGTAACCTCTAAAATGTATTACTATGGTGTACTCAAGTTTTGATAAACTTGTGGAAAAGAAAGATTATGTTGAAATTTTTTTAAATATCTTCTGCTATTAGCATTTGAAAAAATAACAAAAATGTGTTATGAAAATCCATGTCATCACAATAACCATGTGCATGGTTTTTTTACTATGCGCTTGATTTTGGAGCCATGAGTACGGTGAAATTTAGTGTACCTATAGTGAATTTACTATGCAAAGTAACTACTGGATCTAATAAAAATAATAAAAATCTAAATGGGTAACTAAGGATTTAGGAAAATAAAATGTTTTGATGACTGGAATCAAAACACAAAGTTAAGGAAAAACCAATTTCCAGAATTCTATACTTATGAACAGTCAACAAATCTAGCAATGGAAAGCTACTAAAATCAAAACTTTTATGCAAAGATTAACCTAGATCTCAAGTATATTGATAATATATATAGATATATTCCATAACAAGAAATCCTAAAAAAATTTATTGAATCTTATCCTATTTACATCAAATTTGTGCACATAACACTGTCTCTAAAATATAAAAAAATGTGCACTTTCCTAAAGCTTGAAATCCTATCTAAATGACAACAAAATTCAAATCCAAAGCTTACATTCTAAATTATAATGGCATGCAAATAGAACCCAAAAAGAAATTTGAGAAAAACAAATGCTAAGTCAGTGAATTAACTAAGAAAAAATAGCCTAAAACTAAGCAAAAAAGAGAGTAGAAAATATCAAATTCAAGTGGGAAAATCAAGGATTTAAGCTAGCTATTCTCTTGGCTATCACTATTAGAAATAATTAACTTGAATCTTGATTTAATAACAAAGAAAAACAAGTAGAATTGAGGTAAAGAAGAAAGGAGATGGCTGAATGGAAACAAAGGTGCAAAATTAGAATGCAAAAAAATTAAAACTAAACCAAAGTAAAAAAACTACTAACCTAAATTGGAGAGCAAATAAGTAAGAAAGTGACTAGAAAACAAAGGAAGAAAAGCATCTATGAAATTCTCAAGTCCAGCACCAAATAACACCAAAGGAAAGCTAAATTGACTAGAAAAACAAAGGAAGAAAAGTATCTAAGAAATTCCAAAGTCCAGCACCAAATAACACCAAAGGAAAGCTAAATTTCAAGGTGTGTCACCCACCTCTAATTAGAAAATTTGTATGGAACATTCACCTATATATAGATGAGCGGTTTCCTAACTTAGGAAGAGGTGAAAAACCTAAGGAAAATGACCCTAGGACTAGAGTATTGAGTGAGGAAGGTTGGGATGGGAGTTTAGGAAGGTGGAGGAGTCTTGGAATGGTAGGACTCTTGAATGAAAAGTCAAATTCGTGGTACTATTTGGTGATGAGGTGGAAAGTGGGCAAAAAGTGGGAAAAACATTGATAAACACCAAAAATAGAAGAGTCTCATCCTTTTGGTCCACATGCCATCTTATCCTAATGAGATTTTTCTTAATTATCTTCAAAATATCCCTTAAAATCTTATGGATAATCCTCTTGATTTTCCTTCAATCCAAGCCTTCCATTTAGCTTAGCTTAATGGCTTTATTGGCTAACTTTGAGGGCTCCATTGGCAAGGCTTCATTCATGGCTGGCTTAGATGGATATCTTAGCTTAGCTTCATGGATCCATCCCTTGGCTTGAGTGGCTTGAGTGGTTTGGCTTGCATTCCTTGGCTTGTCACCTTGTCCCATGGCTTATATGGCTAAGGTGGCCTACATGCAACCCATGCAAAGGTGGTGAAAGTGCATGGCTTACTTCATGGGCCCACTTTGGCCACCGTTAGCTCCTTTAATCTCATCCATTATTGGTCCACAAGATGTTATTGATCTTTTTTTTCATGTTGGATTGATGATTTTTGAGGTTATGACTATATCTTTTGATCTTGATCTTCAATATTCATCTCGATAAATC
Source organism: Warburgia ugandensis (assembly GCA_035236585.1). Classification (NCBI taxonomy): domain Eukaryota; kingdom Viridiplantae; phylum Streptophyta; class Magnoliopsida; order Canellales; family Canellaceae; genus Warburgia; species Warburgia ugandensis. The sequence goes on along the minus strand of CP141133.1, from coordinate 47,889,808 downwards.
TCAACCATCAGATCACCATCTTACCTCCTACAAAAAGTCAAAAACCCTGATTAAATTCTAGAAAAATAGGGTTAATCTCATATTTACCTTGGATTAGCTTCTAGACCTACAAAATAACAAGCTTTTGCTTCATTAGATCAATATGCATTTATTACGAATTTTAGTAAAAACCCCTATTTTACCCCTATAAGTTATAATAAATTGTAACTAATTGGGTGGTTTTTTTGCAAAATTAGACACTTATCATAATCCATTGTAAATTTGTGAGATTCCTCATGGGATCAACCTTACTTATGTTAAAATACTACATTGATTTGTGTGCTTATGAGTAATTGTAAAGCTACCCCAAGTTTTTGGAGCCATTATCAAGGAATCACAACAAATTTGTGGTTGGATTCTTATTTGAATTGTTTATCTTTAGTAATAGTTGTAGGTTACATTAGCTTAGGATTTTTGTGTCATGTTTGCATATTTTTCTAATTCATTATGAAATTATTTTTCTTACTTGTTTTGTGCAAAGGGAAATTGGTAAAGGAACTATGGCAATCCTTTGGGCCAAAGCTTCATCAATTTTTATTACTTTTTTAGATTAGGTTTTTCTTTTTAAGTGAACTTGTAGTGGGGTTCCATTAATACAGGGCAAGTGATGAGTGAGGAGGCCCACACTTGATCTTCATCAAAAACCCTGTTGTAAGTTTCTCTTACTCTCTTTTACTTTCTTAGTGTAGTTACATTTAGTTTAATTTGCATTTGATTGGTAGAATAATTCATATAGTTTAGGGTCATTCATTTTATTTGATGCATCTTTAGTTAGGATTGTTATATTAGAGAGCACCTATCTAACCTTTCGGTGGATAGGATATAGATTGCATTAGTTTGATCTCTTATATTGCATTTCATGTTTATTGCTTTATGGTAGATGGAAGTTAATGAAAGTAAGGGCCCCGCAGCAATCCTCATAAGATAAGGATTTGATTTCATTACCAAATCCCTATCACACCTAGGAAATCAAATCAATTTCTTATATACTTAATCCCAATTCTTAAAGTTTAATTTAAAATCAAGTAGCAAGAGAGCTTGGGTTTTAAGCTCATAGGACCCTTTTTAAAAGAGGTGATCTATTATCACTCCAATGGCTCTTGAACTTTGTGATTATAGTGGGCATCCAAATCCAAGTAATTTTCCTACTCCTTTTACTAATGGTAGTTAAGGTCTAAACGCCTCCTTCCATGAGTACTAACCACCTTTGGCAGGACCTAATTGGTAAGCAATAGTCAAGTCTGGATTAAAGGAGCAGCTATCTAGCTTTAGGCTAAAAGCTACAACCTCTTAAATTAACAAAGATCATCAAATTAAGCTCACTAGCATTAGGGAGTGGCTGTGAATCATTTAGAGTTAGAAGTTGCATTTAGTTAGGTTGCATCATATAGTTAAGAATTCTCATTAGTTTCACATTAAAAAAAAAAAAGTACTCATTCATTGTACAATGATTTGTTTCTTTATATGTAAAGTTAAGTGCATTAGCCTACCAAACAAGACATGGAAAACTCCACTTTCACACTATTTCACTCCTAAGCCATTACTTGACATGTATGAGATAGATATAAGGTATAGTCCTAATCTATTCAATGCAATTGATAGTTGATTGGATAATATGGAAAGTCTAATGTCTAGGTTAGTTGCTTCTAGGCAAGATACTGATGCATATCAACAACCTCATTATGATAATTCCTATAATGAGTTTTATCAGCAACCTTAGTATGAGAATTCTATACCTATTCTGACTACACATACCCCACTACTTCATGGCCATCAAGCTCCACCTATAATGGATATCATCAGGAGCTAGTAGATGCACCCACTGCATTCCCTAAACCTAGAAATAATTATTATCTTGAGACAGACTATCAAGATTATAATAGATGGCCTAGGCATCATAAACAACCATGATCTTAAGAAAATCAACCATAATAAGGACAACCATCATGGCTCCAACCTGATCAACTGCTTCCTAGTACCTCAATGCCATACGAGTTGTTTCCTCCACAATAGAGGAAATAATCATTTGAATAAAACCTTTGGGATATACATGGAATCAACTCAAAAATCCATTGAGGAAATGAAATAAATGAGGAAGGATATTGAAAAAAACCCTTGAAGGAATTTCAAAGTGGGAATTACCATCTATTCTTACTAATCCTTAAAGTTTCAACCATCCCTGCCCATTATTACCAATACTAAGAAGGACATATATTATGATCATTCTGAGCCACAAAGTTCACAACCATCCTTGCAAACCTTCAACTTATATCCACTCTAGCCATGTCCTGATCCTTTTTATGGTTATGACATTGAGACAACCGTTGATGAAGAGCATGAATATTTAGACATTAAGCCTTTACTAAACACCTCTCAATGGCAAGACCAAGTAGAAACCTTTACAAAGCTTGGAATACAAATTGAGCCTTGTAGTATAGAAGACATACCCAATTGGGGCCTACAGACCTTATTTAATCAAACTCTATATAGCAATATCGGTCCACCTGAAATCTTACATGTGCCTAAAGAATAGGACAAAGAAGTCCATTGACGTACTGATTCTATGCCATACAAATCTAAGTTACAAATTAGAAGACACTAAGGGTTTAAGCCCAATCATGCACCTGCCTCCATTAGATCAAGAACAATCTTTTACGAAAGTACTATTAGCTTATACCCCAATTTCAATAAAATATAAGTGATAAGGAGGATAAACATGTACTGATTGTTACCAGCCCCACTATCACTCAATTTGTTGAACAAGGGGACCATTCATTTCAATATGGTCTAAGAAACTTCATGGTGGTCTTTTATGCTATCAAGTTGGCACTACCTCATATTTTGAGGTTGAGGATATTTGCTGACTAAGACAAAATTCTAAAGTGTTTTATGAAAGTTAAATCTTGAAGAACACTTACACGGTGCATAAGTCTAGACTATTAGATGGTTATGACTTAGAGACCCTAAGAAAAATCAATGGAGAACTACATACCCAAGTGAGTATTAAAGACTGTCATCTTTTGAGGGTTTAAGTAATTCCATATTTTCTTTAGAGAACATTACTTTGAAGAGCCCAATATCTTTGTTTTATTCAAAATGCTAAGAATCTAATAGGATTACTAACTTTATTTCTTAAATATTTATTTACTCAAATAGGTTTTAAGAAACCTAGGAAATGATACAGGCCATTTTTTTTAGCCTAAAGATGTAAAGCCTATCCAGTATATTATACCACTATTTAAAGCTTTTGAGCCTCTTGATAAGACTTTTTCTTTTCAAAACCATCTCAAAGAAACCCCCGTAAGAATATCAATTACCTACCTTTCAAAAATGAGTGGAGATGATAACAAAAGTTTAGAAGAAAGGCAAAAGTCAAAGAAGGGGAAAATATCAAATTATTTACATAGAAAGAAAAAGCCTTCTTTAAAAAAGTACGAAGAAAAGTGTTCCTTCTTAGAAATACAAAGGAAAAGAGAGAAAAGCATTAGAAAAAGAGAGGAAAGAAAAAGTTGAGAGAAGAGAAAGGAAATATAGGATAGTATTCACTTTAATATAATCAATAGAAAAATTTGTCCTACCAATTATTCAAATATGAAACTTTGAATCCTTTGTCCTAAGCCTGAGTTTCATCCTATTTGAAGACCTATTGATCTTAGGTGGAACATAGCCTTGATTAGAATATAAATAGGAAGAAATTAAGATGAACTATTCTTTATGGCCTTGATAGTGGCATCCATTCCTAGAGATCACATTTCTCTGTCTCATTTGTGCCTAAAAGAAACTATGTGAACCATCAGATTATTGGACTAGGTCACATAGGGAGAGAATTTTGTTTGACCCATTTCTCTTAAAGCTTTATTTCTGAGTGGATACCATTGAGAATTTGAGGCCAAGACATATTTCTAAAGGATCAATAAGCATATCTACTTAGAAGTCCTAACTTATATAGCTACACACTCACTGCCACTCTAAGATATAAGTCTGATAAAATGGCTTTAGTATGTGGATAACTTATTGAATTTCTCACATCTTTATTAGGTTGTTAAAGCAAGTAGAGTATTAATGGACAAGAATTCTCTGAGATAAAATTAAGGACTTAACTTATGGATTTTGTGGGCGTATTCATTGTAAACCCTCATAAGGCAAACTTGTCTATTAGGGCTAACCTAGGGGTTTAAGGGGCTTGTTGCATATGCTAAATGCAATTGTGAGTACCTATAAAGATGAAAACCATTTTGGTTTCCATGATTTTTAGCATGTTTTTCTTTGGACTAGAAAAATGTGGGTTTGAGGGTGTGACAAGTGTTCAATTTTGTATAAAAAGTACCCAATTAGTATCCCATGTGTTATAAAATATACTGTTATTTTAGGATTTTTCTAAAAAATTTATAACACATACATTTCTAACCCAATAATTAATATTTTATAGGTTCAGAAGTTAATCCAAAGTAAGTATGTGAATGATCATAAGTTTGTAGAATCTAATTAGGAATTTTCTTCATTTATAGGTGTTCAGAAGGTAATTGAAAGACCAAGCTTTATCGAAATAAGAATTGAGGTCATTCATGAGGTTTTCGAGTCTAACTAGGAAAGTTTAATAAGCCAAAGCCTAAATGTCATCGATCCAAGGTGTGATAAAGGTTCAATATCATCCTATTACAAGCCAAAAGGAAATTGAATAAGCAAAGTGAGTAGAAATGGACCCAAGCCCAAGCCATGGATTTCCACGACCTTTGCATGGGATCCCTTCAAGTCTCTTAGCCATTATAGCTATGAAAAAGAGTGATAAGCCATTTGAGCTATTCAAGCCTTGAAGCCAAGTATTAAAGCCACTTAAGCCACTAAGAAATGAGCCATCAAGCCAAGGAGGAGTTCTGAATGAAGCCACACAATTTGAGCATCAATTCATACAACTTTCCTATGTTAAGAGTGTGATTTTTAAGTGATTTGGAGGAATAATTGTAAAAGATAAAATAATCATCCATAGGGACTTATCAAGAGAAAAAGTCCACTTTTCTGTCCCATTTCACTTCCCTAATCCACCATTCATCCTAGAATTCTTTTTTTTTTTTTAAGTCAAGGCAAGAGCCACCATCTAAGAGGAGGATGCCTCCTTGCTTAATGGAAAAATCAAGTATTTTCCTAGTTAGAAAACCCTAGATCTAAGTCCATGCAAAGATGTAAAAACCCTAAGTTTTCTTCTAGATTTTTCTCTTTATTTTTTCCTTTTTTCCCAATCTTTCCACCAACCAATCACCATTCAATTAGGAGGGTGGAGAGCCACTTTCCTTCCATGGAAAATGACACCTCCCTCCTTACAAAATAGTAACCAGTTACCCCATGCTTACTCATCTCTCTTATATCATCTTTATGACATCATTCCTACCCAAATTTCCTCCTCCAAAACTCCTACTAATCTTTCTCATTCAATACCCTAACCCTAGAGCCACTTTTCTCATGGATTCACCCTTTCCTAAGTTAGAAATCCACTCATCTATATATAGCCCGTGGTTCATATGAATTTTCCAAGTAGAAGTTGCGTGAGACAACTATGAAATCAAACTCCCTTTTAGTGCTTAGTTGCTACAGGACTTTGGAACTTCTTTAGTGCTTTTCTTCCTTTCGTTTTTTAGTTATTATCTTGCTAATTGCTCTCCAATTTAGGTTAGTATTTTACTTGTTTTGATTTAGTTTCATTGCCCTAAGTTTTCCTTGCTTTGTTCCATAGATTACATGTAACTTTCCAATCTTGAATCCCCCTCCTTTCTTACTTCAATTTTTTAGTTTTTATTTTTAATTCAACTAATATTCAAGTTAGTTATTCTGTGATAGTGATAGCCAAGAGAATAGCTAGCTTAGAACTTGGAAATCCACTATTGAATTCCATTTTCCCTTAGCTAGTTCACCACTTTTAGCCTTTTTCCTCTCAAATTCCTTTTTGGGTTTTCTTTGCATATCATTATACTTTAGATTAGGAGATTTAGATTCAAGTTTTATTGTAGTTTAGATATAGTTTTGTAATCTTGAACAATGTGCAATTTTCAAAACTTGTAGGCAATTTTATGTGCATAATTTTGGTGTAATTTGCATCAAATTACTTTAGATCTAGAATATTTGCTTACAAAAAGGTCATGGTTTCAATTGCTTCTTTATGCTTGATTTGTTTAATGTTCTTAAGTAGTTTAAATCTGGAATTTTTCTCCCCTTAATTTTGTGCTTTGTTTCCAGCCATCTAAACACCTTATTTGCTTGAAACATTAAGAGCTCATTTAGCTTTTCATGTTCTTTATTAGATCCATTAATTAATTTATGTAATATTTTACTTTAGATTCATCAATTCTGGTAACTTTTGCACCCTAGAACCATGTATACAATCCATGGATCATGTGCATGGCACTAGGTCACTTTCTTTTAGTTTTGCCTATTTTAGTTGCATAATCTTGTTTTCAAAGTAGCTATTTCATTGTTTGTATCTTAGTTTAGGTTAAAGAAGTTTCCTTTTTGATTTTGTCAAAGTTCCATCTTTTGAAGTTTTACGATTTAGAAAGTGTTAAATTTAGGAAGTCTCCTTAGTTGTAGTTTCCATTCACATGCATGTTGCTTTCTTCTTATTAATCTAGTTTGATCTCATTGGTTACTTACTTTTGTATGTAAGTTTAGTGTTAGAAAATTTTCTAATTTGGTCTTATAAAGTTTTAGGTTAGGAAAGTATTAGATTTGTAAAGTTTCCTTTTTAGTAGTTTTCTTAAGTTAAGTTTCTTAGTTTGATTCATTCTAAATTAGCATTAGTTTCCTTCAGTTGCCTGCATGTTAGTTAGGTAAGTTTTCATTCTAAATGCTTAGCTTTATTTTTTAGAATGTTAATTTAATTCTAGTTTCTAATTCTATGCATGTTTCCTTATTAGTTTATTTTAATTTCCTAGTTTAATCACATCTCTATCTCTTTGGCTGAAGTTAAATGATCAAAATAAAATCCAATCCATTACAAATCTATGAGATTCCTGATGGGACTGAACTCGCATGAAAATTTTACATTGATTTGTGCACTTGCAAGTATTTTTAAAACTACACCACCAACCAATGGTACCTATAGTAGGAATTAATTTATTATTGGTATTAGTGATCACTATCACTCCAGACTTCTTTGGAACTACTTGAGCTAGACTCACTTATTTGCTACCACTTATGGGGTAGATGATTTTCACACTAAGCAACTTGAGGACTTCTGCTCTAACCACATCTTTCATACAACCTTCTCTACAACTGACGACATGGATTAGCATCATCCTCCAAGTATATCCTATGGGTACAAATTAAAGGGTTAATGCCCTTTATATCAACAATGGTTCATCCTATAGCATCTTCATAGAAAAGTCTCTTTTTCTCCTAAGTATACCTATTTTAAATCTGATGGTAAAGGTTTCAATTCAAGCTTACGAGGTTCAACTGATGATGGAAGAGGAGTGAACTCCCTTGATGGACGTTCCTCAAAATGAGGTTTCCATCTTTCTATATTCATTATAGGAATAGAATCAAGGAGGACATTAACTTCCACTATTAATGGTGTCCTCATTAAATTATTAAAGGGCCAAATAGGCCTCAAGTAGGTCTGATAAGAAAGATGAAAGAATTTGATCTTGCATAACTAAATTTATCATGTTTATACTATGTCAATCATCAAATATTTCTCCGAGTTGCTGACAGATATCAAAGATGTTCATTTCTAGTGCTACATTGCCAAATGAAAGCTTCATAACTCCATTTTTATAGTTTATTAAAACTTTGGACGTAGCCAAAAATGGATGTTCAAAGATGACACAAATTTCCTTCTCCTGATTCAGCATTGGTTGTGTCCAAAACTAGAAAATTGATAGGGAGAAAGAATTATTCTATTTAGATGAGCACGTCTTCTATTACACCCCTTGGTATTCCGACTGATCTATTAGCTAACTTGAGTGTAATGGATGTTAGCTTGAGGTCTCCTAGTCCTAGTTGAACGTAGACTATGTATGATGACAAATTGATAATGGATCCTAAATCTAAGAGGGCTTGGTTAATCTTATGGTTGCCAATAATACAAGTGAGAGTGAGGCAACCTAGATCCTTGCATTTTTGGGGTGTATGGTGTTAAAGAATTGAACGTACTTGTTCAGTCACAAATGTCTTCTTTTGCACATTCAATTTCCTCTTGATTGTGAATAGATCTTTTAAAAATTTTGGCATATAATAGGATATGATTTGTTGTATTTAAGATCGATATGTTGATCTTGACTTACTTGAATATTTCCATAATCTCATCATTACTAGTACTCTTTATGACTTGACACAACCTTTGAGGGAATGCAGCAGGAATGTGGCATGGTTCATTAGGTGGAGTGGGGTCCTTCTCTTTAGAATTTTCTTATTCCTTAATGGGTCTTTTAACCTTATCAACCCTTTATATATCATCTTTCTCACTTCTTTTACCACTCATAAGAATAGTGACAGCCTTAGTCTGTTCCATGGTAGAGTTTGATAATGCATTGAATGCATTATTGCTAACTGCTTGACACCCATAGAGTTAGCTTGTGGTTGAGTTTGAAACTTTTCTTTTTCCATATTTTGCATCATTGACTCATCATATTCTTCATTTCATTCATAGACCATGTGGTTTATCTTAATTAGTTTTCCAATTAGAAGTTTTCCTTTCCTAGTTTTGGAAAAGTTGATGGAGGTTATCCTATATAGGCCTTTTAGGTGAGGGCATGTAAGTTTCAGGAGCAGGAGGTCCATGAGTTTGGTGGTATGGGCCTGAACCAAGAAGTTCTTGATTTTGTTGGTGAGGCTAGTATGACCTTGGTTGTGAGAATTAGCAGTTGGTCCATTTCTCCTGGAATTTGGATGGTTTCTCCAGTTAGGATTATATGTTTCAAATTATAAGGAGAAAGGTCTTTTATATGTATTAGAGCATTAGCCTGATCATGAAGTACCTCTTGGAATGTTGAAATGGTTGGACATTCCTGAGTAAGATGTGCATTACTTTCACAAATGCTACCTTCTTGTTCATCCTTTTTAGAGTTATTCTTCCCCGTTTTTGTGGCCTCTACTGTTCTAGCTAAGGATGCTACTTTGACACTAAGTTCATCTTTAACTCATTTGGTTGTTTATTTCAAAAGTTGCCACTGTGTGTCATCTCTACAAATTGGAGCATGTCAGAATTAACTCTCATAGAAGAAGCTAATGTTGTGCCATGGCTCATAGCCATGATGTGGGCATGTGAGTAATAAATCTTTGAACCTTTTCCCAACAATATAGAATGACACTTTGTCCTTTTGGGTAAAGTTCATTATCTTATGGTGGAGTGTATTTGTTTTTGTGTAGGGAAAAACTATTTCAAGAATTTTCTAGTCATTTCATTCCCGGTCCTTATGGAACCTGCTGACAATGCATTAAACCACAATTTGGCCTTTTCCTTCAAAGAGAAAGGAAAGAGTTTGAGCCTCATTATACCTAAGCCAATATTTTATGTTTGATAGGTGCTACATACCTCATCAAACTCTTTAAGGTGTAGGTAAGGACTTTCACTATCAAGCCCATGGAATGGATTACTCCCATTTTCAAATATAGTGGACTAGCATTCTGATGCAGAATGGCATAAGATGGCATGTTGGCACACATTGACTAAATGTAGTCTTTTAGAGTTCTGCCATGAAAGTTTTGATATAAATCATTATCCCAGGTACACTCTGTTGGTCCCACTCCCTCTGTCCATTTCTTCTCCAATCTCTATTCATTGGATGATTGTTCCTCCTTGGTGGAGGTTGATACTCATCATCCATTGAGGTGGTGGTCCATCATTCATGATAGGTGCAGAGCCTTGATCACCCCTATTACTTCCATAGGTTGAGTTACCCCTTAATTATTGATCAATCATTTATTGTGATTGATTTGGTTATATGTTGTTTTGGTCATACTTGACTAACTTCTCAATTTTGTTACATCTCCAAAATTGCATGCAACGAAAGAGTTTTTTTTATTATTATTATAAAAAAAACTAAATTAAATGATGCAACCTATTGCCTAGAATGATGCACAAACAAAGGACACAATTAAATAATCCCTATGGCTAACAAGCTAAATATTTTGATTTTCTTAAATTTGTATAGGGGAGAAGCTTTTATATTAACCTAAGCTAATGCTCCTCATCTCTTTTAGACTTGTCCCATCACTTACTAGTTAGATCCTAACCTAACTAACCACTTCACACCTTCTCAACTAGCCATAGGTAGTCTAAGTCATCAAACATGCTGGCAGAGCTAGTCATTTAAACATCACATAGTCAATTAGACAGGGGCCATTGGAGTGGCAATGGGTCGCCTCCTTCCAAGAGGATCCTACGAGCATGTAATGGCCTCTGTAGGTTTCTTTTAATTCTTTTTAAATTAATTTGGATGGCCAAGTTGCATGCTTGTGGAGTAATTATCTTAGATGGGCCAAGAAGTGGTTATGAAATTCACCCTTAATCTTGTGGAGTTGGGTGCCCTTAGTAATTAATTTTCACACTCCATGACAATTCAATCAAAAATAATAAACTAATGCAAACACTAAAATGCGACAATTATCAAGTATGATATCTATATGCAATTACACTACAAACAATGCAATTTTTTCTAAGTATGCAAACCCTAATCTAAGAATTTTAAGAAGTTAGGACTGCTCACAATAGGGTTCTAGATAAGTCTTCTCGTACAAGGGTGGGAGCATTTACATTTCACCTCCACTTTTAGGCTACAATGGTCCACCCTTGACTGGTATTCTCGCAACCCTTTTAAATAAATTGTGATTCAAAAAAAATTACAATGTGTTTTCACTACAATTCACTCAAAATAAAATTTTGCCGATCCTAATTGAGATCTTGCTTGAATTCCTCTTTTTCCAATCTCCTACAAAATAACACTACTTAAGCATCTAAATTCAGGAAATAGAGTGATTACGCATTATGAAATTAAAAATTATACTTAAAAATGCCTAGCATGATAAATGAATGTAATTCATAAAATCTTTAATCTTTTTCAAAAAAAATATTTTTTAAATTTTTATTAAATTTTATGAAAATATTGTGGGTCCCCAAAAATGGTTCCAAAAGCTTATTGATTGGATCCCATAAGTTGACGGGCTATTGTAGTATAGCTTGTGCAAGTATGGGTCAATCCCACAAGGACTCGACTTAAAGAAAATAAAGTTTAAATAGAAATTAATTTATTACAAATTAACTAAAAATATAACAATATAAAATATAAAATATAAAAAATTAGAAACTTAGATCTGTTGAATTAAAGAAAAGTTTATAATCCTAAGTTCAAAAGACAAAGAATTGAACAAAATATCAAGTGAAATCCACTTCCCTAATTTGATCATAGTAAGAGTCTTCAATTTTGGCAACATCCTAGTCAATCAACCCTTATCAATCCATCCCTCAAGTCTCCAAATAATGATTCAAAGTTTGAATTACGTAGATCTTTCAAAATTTTGATGATCAGATCAATGTAAAACTTTAAGATTGTATGGCTTAAATTTACTTCTTGGATTTTAGATTTAAGGTCAGATCCACAAGATTAGCTAGGAATTGTGTTTAGATGAATATCTGAGAATTGATTGAAAATTTGAAAATAAAAAGATCAAAAAATTAACTTGGTTTTTTTAATTAAAGTTAAACTATTGATTTGGTTACGCTTTAATCTAATAGGGATTGGATTGAGTAATTTTTTAATTAATTAAGAATAGAACAGAATTGAGATAAAGTAAAATAGAGATAAGAATAAGAAAAATAGGGAAAAGACAAAATTGGGGACACAAATGGAATTAAAGGAAAGGGAGCTAGGGCAAGTTTGGAATTTAATGATGAAATTCTCGTTTTTACCCAAAACGAAGGAGAAACCCAACACAGTGATAAAGATGACTTAAGGAGGGAAAAATAGAGGGGAAAGAAAGAACCTAAATTGGGTTTTGCTCCAAAAATGATGATGGCAAAGAAGAAAGAAAGATGGAAAAAATGGTTGGAACGATGAATGATTCAATCAAAGCTAGCCAAGGAGAAGAAAGGCTGAGAAAAGGATGGAATGGAAGTGACAAGGAGGTAGATGGCTTGATGAGGAAGTAGGAAGAAAATGGTGATGGAAGCAGGGAAATTGAGAAGGGAAGTTAGGAGAAAAGGCTAGAAGAGAGGCTGCTGGGAGTGAAGTGCTTCCTACAGTCTCTTCATTGACCTGTCTTCTCTACAATGGAGCTCTTCTTTTGGGTTTTCCCACAGTGGAACTCTACTAGCTACACTATTTCCTACAATCTGCCATAGTCCTAACAGAGAGAGCCGACCCGAGAGAGAAGTGGGGATGCCTCTAGTCTTCCTCTCTTTTTAAACTATGCCCACCTTCCTTTTGGGTCCTCCTATTTTCATTCCCTTCTAAACTTTGTTCTTCTCATTTTAGTTGCTCCTTCCTTATACATCTTTTCCTTCCAAAACTTTAATGATGTGCAGCTCCCTTTATTATCAATTTCTTTCGAATATGATCCCACTTTCCTCCCATCAGTCATAAGCAAGATCTACAAGATTTTTATCTTATTCCATTAGGTATCTCCATTTGTTTTCTGGGACCCATGTGTCCTTTTGGTGCTCTTGTAGGGTGAAGATGATTTAGTACTAAACAGCTCGATCTGAGCTGTCCGAGTTCATTCTGGTTGATCTGCAACACTTAAGACTTTAGAATCATCTAGACCATACTTTAATCATCCGATTAACTCTTAATGATCCGATTAAATCCTAATGATCATCTGGCCATCAAATTTTGTAAATCAATGATTGGATGATTAATTGGAGCTAAAATATTTAATCTAAAATTTCAAATCTACCCCATTTCCAATAGTGCTTGGATCAGTCCTATTCAGGTTGTCCCTAAGAAATATGGAGTCAAAGTAGTTAGGAATGAGGATAATGAGTTAGTCCTCACTTGCATGACCATCCAATGGAGAGTTTGTATTGACTACCATAAGCTGAAATTGGTCATGTGAAAGATCACTTTCCTCTACCTTTCATTGACCAAACAATAGAAAGCTTAGTTAGACATGAATATGTTTCCTTGATGTTTACTCTAGTTATAACCAAATTCCTACAACATTAAAGGACCAAGAGAAGACTACCTTCACTAGCCCTTTTGGGACCTTTGCCTATAGACACATGCCTTTTTGGCTATGCAATGCACCAACAACTTTTTTGTAGCATATGATGAGTATATTCTTCGATATGGTGGAGAGGTTCCTTGTGGTGTTTATAAATGACTTTTTAGTATTTGGATCATCCTTTAGTGCTTGATCCACATAGCTCTAGTATTAAGGAGGTGCCAAAAGAAAAAATTAATACTTAATTATTAGAAATTTCATTTCATAGTGAAAAATGGTTTAGTAGTAGGTCATATAATATCATAAAATGGCAGAGAGGTTGACAAGGCCAAAGTAGACCTCATCTCTAATCTTTTCCCTCCTAGGATGGTGAAGGAGATCTACTCATTCTTGGGCCGTGCTGGATTTTATCAATGTTTCATCAAATATTTTAGCAAAATTTTGAGGCCCCTCTACAATCTACTTGTAAAAGAGGCAATTTTTAACTTTGATGAAGAATGCATGAAGGCCTTTAAATGTCTTAAGGCCAAAATCACCTCCGCACCTATCATACTACCACCGAATTGGAGCATACCATTTGAGATCATGTGTGATGCTTCTGATTATGGGGTAGGTGCTATTATGGGGTAGTAAATTGCCAAAATTTCTCATGTGATCTATTGTGCCTGTAAGACTTTAAATAACACCCAACTCAACTACTCCACTAAAGAGAAAGAGTTGTTGGCTATAATCTTTGCCTTTGACAAATTTAGGTCATATATCTTAAGGTCTAAGATGATAATCTATTCAAATAGCATACAATGAAATACCTTCTTTCTAAGAAGGATGCTAAATCATGACTCATTCAATGAATTATCCTGCTACTAGAGTTTGACATAGAAATTCAGGAGAAGAAAGGTTCTAAGAATGTAGTACCATATCACTTATTAAGGTTGATAGTCTAGTCTTCTAGCGAACCTATGCCTGGTGTAGCTTGAAAATTACTCAAAGCACAATAATCAAAGTAGTAATTGCATGCAAGAGAGGTCAATCCCACGAGAAATCTCATAGAATTTTATATTTATTTTATTTTATTTTATTTTCTTATCTTAGACAAAGAAAGAGGGTTTTGACTAAACTAGGAATTTAAACAACATGGAATTGGAAACATGCATCAAATTAGAAATGACAACTAAAGGAAACTTTCTAAAAATAAAGATACTCAATGAAATTAGAAACTATCCTAGCTAACATATATTCAATAAAAGAAACTAATGCAAAACTAGAATGAATGAATCTAGGAAACTTAAACTAAAGGAAGCTTATTGAAAATGAACTTTCCTAAACTACACCTTCCCAAACCTAAAATTAGAAACTTACTAAAAGTAAAAATTTGTAAAACTAAAAATTTCTAAACTAAACTAAGATGTAAATAACTAATTAAAAATTTCTAAACTAAGATTAATCAACTAAACAAATAAAGATCTAAAGAGGATTTACCCAAATACCATGATCCATGGGATGGTGCATATGGTTCATGGGGTGGAAATTGACTAAAATTGGTGAATCAACAACTAACTATCATGCATTCTAATCAAAGAACTTAACAAAAAGCCTAAATTTCTTCCTAAAGAAGCAAGCAAATAAGATGCATAAACTTCTAGAAACTAAGCATGAAGATTGAATAGAAATATTCTAAATTTCAAGCACTTAAGAAACTTAAATCAAACCAAGCATGGAAAGTAATTGAAACAGTACCTTTTATGCAAGATAACACTCAAGATCTAAAGTACTTTAATACTAGAAATAAATAATACATTGATTAAGAAACAAATTAAATTCAAAATAGTGGGCATAACACATATATGTAAATCTGGAAATTGTTCACTACTCAAGCTCCTAAAACTTGATTCAAATCAAATAAAAAACATAATACAATGCTCTCAAACTAAACTGAGATTACATGTATGTGAAACCCAATGGATAATTCAAGAGAAGAAATAGCTAAGTGATGGAAATATCCTAAGAAAAAAAATGCCTAAAACTAAACTATTTTCTAAGGAGAAAAAAGTGAATTTCAAATAGGGAAATCACATAATCATGCTCATTCTTCTCTTGGATGTCTCTACCAGAGAAGAACTAACTTAGTTCTTTGATGAATCAGCAAGAAAAACTAAGAGGGTGGAAGCAAGAAACTAAGGAAAGGCAAGGAGTATTGCATGTAACACTCAAACAACAAAACAAGAACAAAATAAACTATGAAAGCAAGAATGTAAAGCAAACTACTAAGCTAGAATTGAAGTGCAAAAGTAAGAGAAAATACTTAAGAATCCAAAGGTGAACTACCCAAAAGAAAGCCCAATTCAGGAGCTCCAAGAATCATGATAGAGTGTTACTTTCAAGGTTTTCTCACAAAACCTCTACTTGGAAAAAAAAAAAATATGGAATCCACGGAGCTGTATAAATGGGTGGGTTTCCAATTAAATGAAGCTTATTCTGAGGAAAAAAAAGTGGATCTATATCTAGGGTTTTCAATACAGAAAGTTAGATGGAGGAATGAGGTAAGCAAGGTGGCATCATGGTGGTTAGCATCTCTAGAAGGGGGAGGCACCACTATTTTAGGAGGTGGCATGGGGATCCTCTCCTTCTAATTACATGGTGTTTGGTTATTGGAAAAGAGAGAGAAACAGGAATAAAAAAAGATGGGAAAGATGGGAACACATCTAGGGTTTTAAGTGTTTTGGATATGAACTAGAATTATGAGTTTCCCATTTAGGACACTACCAAAGATGACAACCAAGCAAGGGGGAGGCACCACTTTTTTAAGAGATGCCTCCTCCTTCAAGTAAAGATCATGGAACCCCAAATTGGGTGAAGGAAAAAGATGAAAAATAAAAATGGAAAGTGTGGTTCTCTCTTGATAGGTCCACCTATGCATGATCATGTTACCTTTTACAAATATCTCTCAAAACCTTCCAACTATCCTTTAAATAATGCATTTTTAATTTAGGATAATTGCTTGAGTTGATGCTCCAATTGTGGGAGTCCATGTGGCTTGATGGCCCACTTTGAAGGCTTATTACTTGATATCTTAGGTGGATAACTGCTTAGCTTCAAAGCCTGAATGGCTTGGCTTCTTTAAGTTTCCTTGTTAGACTAGGAAACCCCATGCATGCTCTAATTCCTAGTTAGACTAGGAAACCCCATGTATGGCTTGTGCATGGGCTCATACTAATCACCTTTGATGTTTCCAATTGCTTTCTTTGATTACCGTAGGATGGTCTTGACTCTTGATGTAGCTTTGAGGTGTTGAAATTTAGGCCATGCCTCAATCTTTTGATCTTGATCTTTAATTCTCATCTCGATCAATCTCGGCCACTAGATCATCATCTTGATTCCTAAAAAAGATTAAAAACATTAATTAAATCCTAAAAAATTATAATGATTCACATACTTACTTTGGATTTCCTTTTGAACTTGCAAAATATCAAACTTTTGAATTATTAGGTCAAACAAACTTGTGTTATAATTTTTTTTTAAATCCTAGAATAATGCCTATAATTTATAACACATGGACCACTAATTTGGTACTTTTTATACAAAATTGAACACTTGTCAATGCCCATCATAGAAAATTTCTCGAATGAGCAACTTTTGCTAGTTTTCCATTTACCTTAGTACACATACATAGTCAACTATATTGTGACAAATCAATTAATGACACATTGGTCAAAATAAGAAGTACCAATTTTCTATCAAATGTTAAGTACTTCATATGGGAGGATCCGTACTTATTTAAGTACTGTCCTGATCAAATCATAAGAAGATGTGTCCCAAAAGATGAATACAATCAAATTATCTCCTTTTTCCATGACAATGCTTATGGGAGGGCATTATAATGCTAAGAAGACCATTGCAAAAATTTTGTAGTGTTGATTTTACTAGGCCACAATTTTTAAAGATTCTTACATGTATTGTAAATCAGGTGATCACTAATAGAAGTTAGGGAAAATTGGCTAAAGGAACATGATTCCACTAAACCTCATTTTGATTGTCAAATTTTTTTATGTTTGGGACTAAATTTCATAGGTCCATTTCCTAACTCTTTCAAAAACTTATACATCCTAATGGGAGTGGACTATGTGTCTAAGTGGGTAGAGGCAGTAATGTGTAGGACGAGACAACTAGGTAGTGGTCTAGTTTTCAAGAGATAACATCTTGTCACTCTTAAGCATTCCATGCCCTTTATCAACAATGGAGGAAAGCATTTTTGCAATTGGATGTTTAAGGCTTTAATGAAGAAATATGGAGTTAATCATAGACTGGCAATGCCTACGATTTGCAAACTAGCAAGCAACATGAAAATTATGCACACACTGGAGAAAATGGTGAACTTTGGTAGGAAAGGTTGACCTCTTAAACTACATGATGCACTCTAGGCTTATAGAATAGCATACAAGACCCTTATTGGTATGTCCCCATGCTTTCTAGTTCTTGGGAAGGCTTTCCATTTACATTTTGGGCTTGAACATAAACCATATTAGGCAATAAAAAGCTCAATTTTGATCATGGCAAGGTTGGGACCTATAGGAAATTCCAACTCCAAGAGTTGGATGAACTTAGGAAAGATGCATACGATAGTGCCAAAAAGTGCAAGGATTGTAAGAAGAGGATTCATGACTAAACCATACTATGCAAAATGTTTGAACCAAGTTAGAAGGTCCTTCTTTATAATTTCTATCTACATCTCTTTCTATGAAGGTTATGTTCTCTATGGACCGACACATATATTGTGAGAATTGTCTATCCTCATTGGGCCATTGAGATTGAGAAAAATGGAGAACTTTCCAAAGTAAAAGGCCAATGATTGAAACTATATTTTGAGGTGAGAAACACCAATGACGAGGAGGAACTCCCACTAGACAAGCCTTTTTATTAGGACTAAATCCATAGCAAGTCATGTGTAGAAATAGTAAAGTTGTGGTAGTTTTCATTTGCATGTTCATTTTGGATTTTTGTGGCCACATCAACATATCCATATACTAGCACTTAAGTGCAGGTATTATCTTTCTAACCCTTCTCTCTGCACTTTGTTATTTCATTTGTCCATGCTTTTTTTTCAAATATTGCGGACAATGTTTAATTTAAGTCTGGGGGTAGGGTACTTAAATTTGATGTCCAAAGTTTTTAGTTATTTTTAAGCCATTTCTTTTGAATTTATTTTTAAAAATTTTAAAAATTTTGAAAAAATGAAAAGTTTCTTTACAAGGTTGAGAATTTCAATTTTTTAAATATTCAATCTATCTTTTAAAATTTAACTTATTAGTATATTTGTATACAATTGGTTTATTATTTTATCATTGTCCTAAAGAACTCCATAGAAAATTAAACTTGGACTAGTTATTGCACAAATAACCACATATATATAGTTTAAGTTGAAAGAAAGTATAACCTAAAGATCCTAAAGAAGACAAGTGGGGACTATTAATCTATGAGAGCTTTAGAGACATTTTTCCTTTCTAAGGGATATATATAAATTCCAAGTTTTCTTCAATAGATGTAAATTCTTTATTGGTCTCATTACTCATGCTTTAGTCAACTGTTAAGAGAAAACATCTAAAAACCATACCATACATTTTTTAAGTTTATGGTCATTTTGAAGTCATACGAAACCTAGGAAATGATAGAGACATCCTTGCTTAACCTAAAGCTTTTAAGTTTCCATAAGTTATTATTTTCCACAAATAGCCACTTTAAGCCTTTTTAATGAGCCTTTTCTTTGTGAACCCATTGACCAGTACCCTTATTAACCATTATCCTTTACCTAGTTGTGTTGGAAATATGTAGAGATGGTTGAAGAAATATCTTGATAAAAGTATAAGAAATATAAGTTAAGAGATTAACATCAGAAGGGCTAAAAAGAGCAAAATTCAAAGAAAGAATATACCAAAAGTTAAAAAGAAAAAATGAGTAAAGGAAAGATAGCCAACAAAAAGGGAGAGAAAATAAAGTTGTGAAAACATTGGTAGAAGACATTTACACATCTTTTAAAATACCTTTGTTCATTCTTATGCCTATTCTTTTGGTAACCTTGTCCTACGCCCATGTTTCCTCCTATTAGAAATCCTAACTTGATCTTAAGAGAAATATGACTTGGATGTGGTTATAACTAAGAAAAGGGATTATGGTAGGGTGTAACATTCCTAATAGTTGATATCTTTCATGAGACTAATATCAAATTCTTTCTCAGTTATCATTCTTTAGTATAAAATATGTGAGAATTTGGACTTGATGAATACTATTCTACTCACATATTGAAGAGAGTTTTAACTCTTTATGAGTGAGTTCTTTGTAACTGACAAGAATATCTTGTGAGATTTGAAGTCAAAGCATACTTTTGGACAGTAATTTAGGTAATAATTTAATTAAAAACTAATAAATATGTATATTGTCTATATTCACACACTCACATTTTGAGGTTCATGAAGTAATGAAATATCTTTAGCAAAGAGGTAGGATTTGAACTATTGGTCATTTCTGTTAGTATGTTAAAATTAAGAGTTTAATTAATGCTAAATAGAAGAAGATTCTCTAAGAGAAATGAAGGGCTTTCATAAAAATTTTGAAATATTTATGGGTGCCATTTCTAGAAACTCCTACGAGACTAAAACTCATCCACTAGGGGTATGTTAGGGGCCTAAAGGTAAACTATATCACTTGCAAAAGTGGTTAAGAATCTTTTTAAATGTCTTATTTTCAACTTTGTAGTTTTGCTTGAGGACTAGCATAATCTGAGTTTAGGGATATTTGATATATATTGAAATACTACACATATACCTCTATACTTAGCAGGTTTTAACCCAGAGATAACTTAAACATCATGAATTAGGGTTAACTCTACATTTTGCAAGTCCAAAGTACAAATGCAAAAGGGTGTTTTTTATCATAAAGACACCAAAAGAGAAAATTTAGAGTCCGAGCAACATTGGGAGAGCACATGCCATAAATCATAAAGTTTGAGAGGATTAGAATGTTATGGGTGTGTTCTTAGTAAAATTAGAGCAGTAAAAAAATCTTAAGTACAACATCAACCTTTTTCGCACTAAAAAAGGGTGTTCATATCAAAAGTGACATGATAGACCTTCCCATGCATGCATATAATGTATACACCATCTTGGGAAGCTTCTTAAGGAAGCTCAAATTACATACATTGGAATCACATATAATGAGAGTTTTTTTTTCTAAAATAAAATAAGTAAGAAGATTGAGGCATGCATGAAGACTTCTTCAAATCTCTCTCTCTCTCTCTCTCTCTCTCTCTCTCTCTCTCTCTCTCTCTCTCTCTCTCTCTCTCTCTCTCTCTCTCTCTCTCTCTCTCTCTCTCTCTCTTACTTAACCACAAGATGGGATCACTTGAGGAGCCACACAATTTTTTCATGTAAGGTTCTGAGTGACACTATATTCACATTTTCAAGTGAAAAATTAAGGAGGAAAGGTCAAGAAAATAAAGGAGAAGAGGAGAAAGACAATTTCTAGGAAATTTATGGTTGAAAATCATCTTTACTTTTCAAGCATTGAAGGCCAAGATCTATCCTTGTTCATGCATATTCTAAGTAAAAAATGAAATTTTAACCAAGTAAGGATGGATTGATGAGAAGATAGACTGCAGTGAAGACCAAGACCAAGCCATGTGGAGATTTTTTTTTATGGGTTGTCCACCTATCTTTTAGGAGCCAAACCTTGTTTTTCAAATCAATGAATGTCCCACTCTCCTTGAATGCCATTGGTTGGAGAAAATAATGGTGGGATCGGAGAAAAAGAAATAGAAACTTATAGTAGAGAAGAAAGTCTCAAAGGAATCTAGGTCATACACTAAGGGACTACAATCCAACGGGAGAGTGAAAAAGAGCCCTTAAAGAATATCTTTTGGATAAGAAACTTCCAATAGAAACTCATCCACTAAAGTTAGCATAATGATGATCGAATGGCTAGGAATGATGTAAACAAAAGCCAAAAACTCCAACCACTAACCACTCCATAAGGATTCAAGGTAAAGCCACAAGGAAGAAAGATCTTTGCCATCTAATTCAATCCAAAGGGCTACATTCATCTCTAACTTTCTAAGCTTTACACACCCCCAAAGAGTTCCACACCTTTCCCCCTTACGCCTTTCCATTTCAACATCTTTTTCTTGATTTTATCCCATCCCTTCTATCTCTTTCCTTCCTAGCTCATCTCCTTTCTGACTCACCCTTATCTCTTTCCACTCTACCTCATCTCCATTCCTTCTATTTCTCATCTCATGCCCAACTTCTTCCTCTTTTGAATTCCACACGCAGCTCTTTATATTTCTTATCTCCTTACATTCTTCATCTCATCTTCATTAAATCTCAGCCATTCTTCCTTCCACTCTCCCTTAGATCTTAGCCATCCATTCCTAGGACTTCTACCTCAAGAAAACTATAAAGTAGGGGAGAGGTGAATAGGAGTTCTATCTCTTACTTTCCCTAAACCTTAGAGTTGCAACTTAGAGAAATAGAGGGAGGGAAATCACTCTCACCAACTCTCCCCTTGAACAACACGTCCATATCCTTGGAGAAGAGGTAAAAGTTCTCATCCATCCCCACTTCCCTTCTTTGTTTTTATTCATAACACCTTTAGATTGCACTCATTCTCCCTAGCTTCTCACTTGTCACCATCAATTTCCACTCCATTGCATGCATAACCCCCTTGAATACATAGATTTTACATACACCCTTATCCTTTGTATATTATTATTGCACGCATTATCCTAAGACTGCATGCATTCAACCCCTAGAACTTGCACGCCCTCCAACCTTCTCTATTGCATGCATGCACCACGTTAGCATCCCCTTCTCCCTCTCTAATCTTACATGCATTAGCCCTTCACCCTTCCATCCTTTCTCCTCCATGCACTCCACCAGCCACTTTCTTGCCTTCCTTACACTTTAGCACTCACCTTGGATAAGCATGTATCCATCCTTTTTCCGTTTGCATTTACATGCTTTGCCCCCATCTTCCTGTCTCTTCCATACATCCACCACCCATCTTCATTCCTTTCACACACACATTCCTTCTATCACCCTCACTTTCAAACACACTTCCCTTTGTCATTAGTTTTACACACATAGCCCTTTTCTTCCCTTCTATTTGTCTTTTCTTTTGGGATTTGGGAACAATAAGGAAAAGAAAAGCCTTGTGCCACTTCTATGGCTGCCAAGGACTCTTCCAATCCTTAAGCATGGTTGAGGAGAATTAAATCCTTCCATACAGCAATCTAGGATTCTTAGATAAAGGAATCATGTTAAAGAGTAGAAAGACTTCAAGGTAAGTACTTAGTTCCTTCATTCTCTCCTAAGGCAGGAATTGGTGAGTTCTAAGAGGTCCACTATCTTCAATTTGTTTTTATTTTATTTTTTTCAAGTTATTTCCTCAGGTAGGATATCTATTTCTATGGCTAACCCTAACTTAAGTTGAACAAAATTTTAATCTCCTCTTTTATCTTCTCCTTAAAAGTTACCCTATTTTATAGAGTATCTAGCTAAGGAGAAGCAAACATTAATTTATTTTTCCACTCCACTTCTTATTTCTTTTCTTTTTTTAAAGGTGGTGCTCTTTTAGGAAAAGTGTAAGATGCCCTTTTTCTATTAATGTTCTAATACTTCATTCCTAAGAATCATTGGATTGGAATTTAAACTTTCGATAAGTGGCATGTTGGGTTATAGATGAGAACAGCTTGATGGTAATTATAGTGTATTATGGGTTGAAGAGAAGCGTACAAGCTCCTATTAAGTGACACGCAAGACAACCCCAAAACAGAATTCAAACCCAATTGAAAAAGACCTAGTTTCATTATTTTATTTATTTATTATGTATTTCTTTTATTGCTTGTGTATCAATTCCTTGTAACATTCCATTAATGAAAGAGTTGCTTTTGAACTCTTAATTTATTTCCTTTCTTAGTTTACTTGCCTTAGTTTAATGCTTAGAATCCTTTACTTTCCTTTGATTAGCTACGTAAAGTAAAAATAAATTAAATTTTAATTGAAACTCCTCTTTAAGAGCTCCCATGGAATTGACATGTATTTGCCAATCTATGCACCAATAGATCTATGCACTTGCTATAGTAGTTAAAGTACATTACTCACTAAATTCCACTCAAATAAATATAAGTAACTATTCTAATTTGAGTAACTCCAAATCCTTAGACAAATTCCTACAAAAATAAAAAGAATAGTGAGTACCAATTAATCACAGGAATTAGAAATAAATATTCAAATCCTAATTAAATTCAAATATAAGATTTGCACCTGAAAATGCCTAAGTTCTAAATGCATGATTCCCAAACTAAGACATGGTAAAATAATCTTATCTAAATCCAATTAATATTTAGTTGTGAGTCTCTGGCAATAATGCTAAAAACATGTTCTTCTTTTAAAATTACTTCAAGTGCATGAACCTATTGAAATATAGATGTGCAAGTATGGGTTGATTCCATAAGGACTCAATTTTGAAATTTAGAATTTTAATTAGAATCTAAATTAAATTATCCTATCCTAGCCAAGCAATCTAAATCAAATGAAAAGATATAGTTAAATAACAATTACACCAAAATGGATAAATTTAACAAACTAATGAGTCTAAGGTTTTGAAATCCACCACATTAAAATTATAAATGCTCATAAACAAATATCAAAAGACTTAGCATTTTACATGTTAGTATAACACCAATGGAATAAAACATGGAAGATATGCATGTTAAAAAGCCTAATTATTATATTTTTCCAATTCTCATGATTTGCCTAATCTAACCTATATATATATATATATATATATTTAAAGCATAGCTTGTATTTTTTACAATCACCAACTATCTAAAAATCCTTACATGTCAAGATAATGAATATATTATAAACAGTCCCTAAACTATATGAAAATATCTCATGATTTTCATGAAAGTCATATTAGTTATATATATATATATATATATATATTAAGTTGGATGGCTTGTCATAAGAATTAATAATTTCAATTCTTAAATTTGATGGTCACTTATGCATGAACAAAGTTACTAATTTTGTTGTTTCATCCTCACCCTAGGTATAAAATTAGCAACTTATGATTAACTTGAAAAATAAACTCAAATCTAGCCCTAAAATATGTACTATATAACAAGATAATAACTTAACAAAATCACTAATCTAAACATGAAATAAGCAAGAAAAAGTACAAAAAATATAACCTAAAATATGATATAAAAATTTCCTAAAAATAATGAAATTCTAGTCTAATCTAGTGTGAAACAAGTAGTAACACAAGTTTGTAATCTTAGGATAAAACTGTCTATAAATCTAAGCTACAACAAAAAATTTCTACTAAAGCTAAAACATGAAATTTAATCTTAAACTAAATTACAATAAGCAACAAAACTATTGCTAGAACATGAAAATAAAGCCATAGTTAATAGCTAAAACAAAATATATATAATTGTAGCAGGCATCTAATACAAAAACAAGCAAACATTAAACACTAACTAACAAGATAAACAAGAGATGAATAAATTTTATTAAATCAATTACTAAATCCAGCAACAAAAACTAAAATAAAACTCTTCTAGATGGATTGAAGATGAATACTGCAAGATCTTGTTGATGTGTCATGCATCAATAAGCCTCCTAAGATCCACTCCAAGCCAACCAAGCAAATACAAGAATCTTGCCTTCAAACCATAGCCAAACAACACTCCCCCTCTCTCGATGTGTCACTCATCAATGAGAGGAAAGCAAACCAAAGCAGCCACTACCAAAATAACCTCTCCAAACATACCTCTCTCTCAAGGAAATCCAAAATGTCTCCTCTAGCAGTCCCCAAGAGGAACTCCCTAATATGAAATATGTTTTCCACAACTAGCCATAGCTCCCTTAAAAGACACTTTAAGCCCAAAAGGATTCTCCCACTTTAAGACATGTTGCCTTCTCCTCTAACTCTAGAGTATAATGCATTACTGCCCATGAACCCAAAACCTTCAAAAGAGAAGAAACCAGACGTCCTCTCCTAAGTGTTCTTCCACTCCCCAAAGTATATGACGTTCAGCCCTCCTTTCTTCCTCCCTCATTAGGACACATTCCAACAGCCCACAAAACTTCCATGTCTCCTCTATTCTCAAAATGTTTTCCTCTATATGTAAAAGATGCAAAAAAAATTCTTTCTTATGCAACTATCTTTCTGATTGTGTCATGCTCCTATTGGTCCACCATGGAAACTTTTCCTTATTTTGCTCTCAAATGTATCTTTGCATCTTCCCTAGAAATGTCCATATTAATCCACCTCTCTCTCTCTCTCTCTCTCTCTCTCTCTCTCTCTCTCTCTCTCTCTCTCTCTCTCTCTCTCTCTCTCTCTCTCTCTCTCTCTCTCTCTCTCTCTCTCTCTCTCTCTCTCTCTCTCTCTCTCTCTCTCTCTCTCTCTCTCTCTCTCTCTTCTAATTTTCCTAAATGCCTCATTCAAGCTGGTTCTCTCCCATGCAAAAATGTCCACTATAGGTAGCTGTTGATAGCCCTAATGATGTTTAAATCTTAACTACTAAATCATCTCAAAACTCATCAATTCCTAGTTATAGATTTCCCCTTTTTCCATTCTCTAAAGTAGATGTTCTCCACTATTTTTTCCTCCATGCAATGCTCCTTTTTCCATGGAAAAATACATTTTCTCCTCATTGGAAAAGACATATCCTCCATGTAGGTCCCCGTTGTACAAGTGAAGGAGTGTTGGCCCTGTCGCATGACTTTTCTATTTCAGAAAGAGTATGAAAACATGTGCACATGTGTGACTCATCTTAGGCATGAAGCTTTGTAGGGTGGTGATTCCATGCATGCATGCATGCATGGAATATCTTGGCACCTTAGGTTTTGATAATGATAACCCATCATGCACGGATAAAGGTGGTCACATGCATGGGATTTCTAATTGTTTTAAAAGTCATATAGACACCCCCACCAAACTTTGAACTCCTTCAATCTTAGTTGTTGAGTTGTGGACCCTTGACTTTGCAAGGATAATAGACTAGTTTCTTTTTAGTGTTCGGAAGGCAAAAAATATGCAATTTGTTCCTTTTAACCCTAGTCTCATAAAATATAAAATAAACCTTAATTTGTTATAAATTATATGATTAAAAAGTTTATACGATGATATTATTTGCAATAATTATGTATATATCAGCTCTAACGGAACTGAGAGATGAAGGAATAGTTAGAGGAACTATTAAACAAAGGGTTCATTAGACCTAATGTGTAGCCTTAGGGTGCAGATGTACTCTTTATTTAATGGGGTCACTATCAAGAATGGGTACCTCCTATTCTATATTGATGATTTGTTTGATCAACTGTTGTCAGCCAGGGTGTTCTCTAAGATTGATTGAAATCCAAATATCACCAATTATGGGTTAGAGAAGAAGATTCAAAAAACAACATTTAGAACTAGATACATGCACTATGATTTCTAAGTTATACCATTGGGTTGATGAATGCCCCAGTCACTTTTATGGATTTGATGAACAAAGGTGTTCAAGACCTTTTTGGACAAGTTTGTTGCAATGTTCGAGGATGATATTCTAGTGTATTTGAAGTATCATGAAGAACATAAGGAACACTTGTGCATCAAACTAAACACACTCGAAGATTACCAATTATAAATGAAGTTTAGCAAGTACAAATTCTGATTGGAAGAGGTTAACTTTCTGAGCCATATTTTTACCAAGAACAATGTAGTGGAACCAGCAAAGATCGAGGTAGTGGATGTGAGAAATACTTAAGATGATAATAGTAATACAAAATTTCCTACGACTCACAAGAAACTATAGTAGATTCATAAAAGGGTTCTCATGAATACCTTACCACTAACAAAGTTGACTAGGAAGGATGTGAAGTTCATTTAGGATGATGCTTATAGAAAGCTTCTAGGAATTTAAGAGGAGCTAACCACTACCCTAGTTCTCACTCTACCATTACATTGTGGAGGGTTCATAGTATACAATGATGCCTTAGGTAAAAGACTTGGATTCATATTGATGTAAAATGGAAAGGTAATTTCCATGCCTTTAGATATCTTAAAAAGCACAAGGTAAATTATCTGACCCATGATCTTGATCTTACAACAATAGTCTTTGCATTCAAGATATTGAGACATTATCTATATAGTGAGAAGTTCTAGGTATTCAACCACAATAGCCTCAAGTATATTTTCTCACAACAAGATTGAAATATGAGGTAGAGGAGATGGATGCAATACTTGAAGAATTACAATTTCACTATTCAGTACCATCCAAGTAAAGCCAATGTGGTGGACAATGCAATGAGTCAGAAGACTCAAGACATTTGTGCTAGAATTGAGGCAAAAGATTTTTAGATAGGCGCACCAATCGCAATATATTGTCCATCTAGGTGTGTCATGACCCAGGTTTTTAAAACACAATTATGATCATTTTTCAATTTTTCAAAAAGCAAGATTGATCCCTATCTTTAAAAATCTCTTTTCTAAATAAAATACATCAAATTTTTTAGGATCAAAGATGAGGGTTTATAAGCCAATCTTTCTGGCTTTGTCTTAGAGAGAGATGGGAGGAGCATTATAGCAAGATGAAGTGACGTATGGGTTGTTTAGATTATTGATATTTATATATTGATACGAAAAATTAATACTCAATTACAATGTTTTAGTCATTCTACAGGAATGACATGTAAGTAGATCAACATCCAAGTAAGCAGGTCAAAGGAAATGTAGATGAGCCACATTGAAAAAAAGTAATATCATGAGCTTACATTAATTGAAATGAGTAATTGCATTGGGATATAATTGATTAAACATTTTGTTTGAGGTACAATTGAGAAAAAAGTGAATAGTATAGGTTTTTAGATTATAATTGATTAAATTTTTTGTCCATGGTAAGATTGAAAAGTTACTAATATATATTTTTTGTTTTTCAAACATACATATATCTAATTACAAAGAAAGCATTACAAAATGCCTTACATAGACAAGACTGAAAGGAGACAAGTAGATAGTTTTTTGGTATGTACATGACTATAAGCATCCTGTACTAGAAGATACTTCAAAAAGGGAGG
Source organism: Warburgia ugandensis (assembly GCA_035236585.1). Taxonomy (NCBI): domain Eukaryota; kingdom Viridiplantae; phylum Streptophyta; class Magnoliopsida; order Canellales; family Canellaceae; genus Warburgia; species Warburgia ugandensis. The sequence goes on along the minus strand of CP141133.1, from coordinate 47,861,501 downwards.
GGGATGATGTAACCAGAATTCTAAAATCTCTTTGTTAGAAGCCCATGTTCTAGGACAATTTGCACATTTGTTCCCCTCTCTATAAAAGTGTTTGTTGTGATGTTTTACTTAACTCACAAGCGTATGAATCTATTAAAGTATAAGCACGCAAGTTCGGTCAATCCCATGAGGAATCGAATAGTTTATGTATTAAGTGGAACTTTATTTAAACTACTTAGCTAGCCATAAAGAGGAAGTTTCAACCTAAATTGCGGAATGAATTGACACAAAAACATGACATAAATTAAAGACATGGAATAAGAAACATGTTAAAAGAAAGCAAGCTAAACTTAGAAACTTTCCTAAAGTACATTAACACTTTTCTAAACTGAAATGAGAAACTATCAAAACTAATGCAAACAACTAACTAATGAAGTAATCAAAACAAGTAAGAAAATGGACTCAATAATCATGCACATGATCCAAAAGGGTGGTGCACATGAATCATAGAGTGAAGAAATATTCCTCAGCCTGCTAGATTGTCACCCTTCATTGCATTGATAATGAGTTGTGAATCAACAAGTAAACACAAATTACTAGATTCAAGCTTCTTAGCAATGAATAGCCGTATATGTAAACAAATACTCAATCTACTTTGTGTAGTGACCTGGAAAAAAGACAATATCCAACAATCAATATGCCAATGTGTTTCGAAAGAGGACTCCTTCACTAGTTGGTCTAGCACTCCCTTTTACAAAACCATCAAAAGCTAGTTGCATACAAATAGGAGTATTCCATTTAACATAAAACATATGATTATGTAAAAAGATGAAGATTGTTAAGCCAATGTGATAGAATTGGAAATTAAAAAGAAGTACATAGTGACTTGTGACAACCTAGGTTTTTCAAATGCCTTCTATTAATTATTTTCAAAAAGCAAGATCCCTATTTCATAATTGTCTTTGAGAAAACAAATAAAGAAAACATTTTTCTTTCAAAAGACTTTTCAGAATATCCTGAGTGTCATCTGACCGATCAAAAAACATTCATGAGTTTTGAAATCAAACATTTTTCTATTCAAATATGACAAGTCAAAACATATCATTTCCCAGAAATCTATCTAGTTATAACCCACAGTCCCATATGTATTAAACATATTTATACATTTTTAAACTAATTATCATAGTTACATAAATACTCTATTGTCTCACAAGCTTTATAAAATGTATAGATCATACATACATTATCTATACTCTCCCAGACTATTTAAAGTGCCTAGTCTCAATACTCTTGCCTTTCTCTTCTTCGTGTTTATCTATAGGGTTAGTGAGGTGAGTATAGGGGAATATGCTCAGTAGTAAATTTGCATCCATGCACTCATGCACATAGTCAAGTATCCTTAAGTATAATTCCTAAGGTTTATCAATATAAATTCATAATACATCATGTGCATACTTTTCAAACATTCCACAAAGGTTTCAATTCAGTTGAGTACAATATAAGTGTAAGAATACCGTGATGTCGACATCAAAGAGTACACATTAAACACGTGCACAAAATCGATGATAAATTAGTTAAGTACTAAAATCTCAATTTAAATCACATATAAGAAAGTTCTTGTCAATTTATGTCAAACATATCAATTCTCAGCATGCAAATAAAAATATATTAAATCTAAAATCATCCAAGGCATTGTCATGCCTAGTGGTTAGGGTATCTATGACCTTATCATGTGTGAGGTGCCAAAAAAGAACAACCTACAGTACCTGCCCTATAATGGGACACCGCAACACTATAGCAACTGTCCAATTGTGGGATACTACAGTAGAAAGAATACATTGATCACTATGCTATGGTAACTGCCCATTAGTGGGACACCACATGCTCAAACATTGACACCAGCTACATGAGACTTACCACCGTCTCGCATGGGAGGAGAACATATCGCTTAGTGTAGCCTTCCCATGATGCACACTTGAAATCTAACCACTTAGGCTTGATGTTGAAATATCAACTTTCGAAAGGTGGGTGAGCATCCCATAACCTTCTTATCATAGTGTCCACCAAGCGAAAGTGCCTATTTAAAACAAATCCTCAGCAAATCAATGCATGAAAAATCTAGGTATAATTGTACCCTCAAAGACATATTAGTCGCCCACTAATCAAATAATTAGTTCTTGATCATGGTTTTAAAAATATATAATTTTCATTTAAATGCAAATGAGATGTCAAATATATTGCACAAAATTTAGTTAGAAATCTACTCATCCTATGCACCTTACCATTTCAAGTATAATCATAAAACTCCTTTATTTTTATGAAAAACTTATAGAGTTTCCACTATTTATAGAACAATGCACATTTAATGCATGTGATGTCATTCACCTAATAGTCATCACTTCATGTTTAAATAAAAATGGAGACTCTGCCTCCTAACAATTTCATTCACAATTAATATAAGAGCTATCACATAATTTAAATTATAACGATGTTATATTTATATCCTCAACATATTTCATCAACTACAATTTAAGTATAGTAATTATAGTTATTTATCAAAAAAATGTATAAATGAAATATATATGTGAAAATTTTGCAATCTTAAAATTTACCCACCATAATCTAATTGGCTGAGATTCACCAAAATCAACTATGGGTTAATTTGGACATTGATCAACAATAAAAAATCATAGATCATGGCTTTTATCATCAATCAAGCATTAATCTAATAATTATGAAATAAATACCACAATTAGTCTCTTCATACATCAATCAGTCAGGTTGTTCCTAATCAGCTGTTTAACCTCATAACAGATATTTTTGGGTGTTGCAAAAGTTAATTTCATACATCAATCAGTCAGATCTAATGTTCCAGGTCTAAATTACATAGTTCTCAGCACTAAAGTGATCAGAATTGCCATTTAATGGTTCGATTAGATTTTATACATTTAACAAGATTTTCACTTATTGTTTCTAACCTAAATTGTGTTTAACATGCAATTCACATCATTAGATTCATAGGTCTATTGTTTGCTCATGCTTTCAATAGTCAAATTTGTAAATCTAGCACTAGTCATGTATCCTGTTTAGATAAAATATTCAATGGTTAGATGATCTCCGATTGAACTTTTGTTGAAACAGATGAGTAAGTCATTCTGCAATGATTCCACCCACATGATTTTTCCCATTTTTTCATGGCTGAAGAAAGGTCGGTGGCATTAGAATCCAGTACCGACAATCGAAAAAACTATCACCATTGGCGACTGTTATAGTGTTAAATTTTTCATTTTTCAAGGAAAATGAAGCTTGAGTTTTGTAGATCTCATTTTTAGCTTCACTCCCTTAAAATCTGGAGTGTTTTTGTCTTCATTTAGTATCAAAAAAGGGGAAAATCAACAAAAACCTAAGTTGTTTTTCCATCATTGTCAGCTATGGAAGAAAATTACGGTGAGAGAGATTGAGTGAAAGTGGAGAGGGAAAAGAGAGAGATAGTCAAGCATAATGGAAATCCTACATGTGCTAATGAAACTTGCCATTGATGGAAAAGCTAACACTAACTGTTACAGAAAAGGAATACATAGCGAGAGAGAGAGAGAGAGAGAGAGAGAGAGAGAGAGAGAGAGAGAGAGAGAGAGAGAGAGCAGTGAGGATGAAGAGCGTAGCAATGTGATGTAGGAGAGATGAAGGGAGAGAGAGGAGGAAAAATCAGGAAGAGGAGGCAGTGGAGCTCAGTGGCCTCTTCCCTACGTGATAGGAAACTAGGGGTAGAGCTCCACGCATCGAGCTCCTCGTGGTTAGCCATCGTGTTGGGCCCATCAATGGAGATGGGGTGCCATTATCAACTTGGCCCATTTTGAGTTTTTTTGTACCTACTCTCCATTCCGTGCAAAATTAGTGTTGTTAAAAAGCTCTAATCACATACATTCTGATTTTTTAGGTTTCAAAGTCAAATTCAAAGTGTTTAGTAAATTTACTTTTAAGATCTTGATTTTCAATGAAATTTGATTCTTCACTCCCCTTTTGATTTAAACCACGATAAAATATGGGGTTATTACATTCTCACCCATTAGAAAATTTTCATCTTCAAAATCATCTTTTTACATTGTTATTCAAATAACTCTAGGTGCATTCTCTTCATTTCATCTTCAGTTACCCAAGTAGCCTCATCAACAAAATGATGTTGCCAAAGGACTTTGACCAATGGAATGGTCTTTGTCCTTAACTTGTGTTCCTTTCGATCCAAAATTTAGACAACCTTTTCTTCAAAAGTCAAATTAGGTTGCTACTCTACTGGCATATGTGTAAGTACATGAGAAAGGTCAAGCACATACTTGCACAACAACAAAACATGAAATACGTCATGATCATCTACAAGCTATAGTGGAAATGCCTGTCTATATGCTTCCAATCTAATTCTCTCCAAAATTTCAAAAGGACCAATAAATTGAGGACTCAATTTTGCTTTAGCACCAAACCTCATAATTCCCTTCATAATAGAGACCTTCAGAAACATGTGATCTCCAATCTCAAATTCTAAATGTCTCCTCCTTTGTTTTGTGTAACTTTTTTGTCAACTTTGAGTAGCTAAAACTTGTTTCTGAATAACTTTCACTTTCTCTACACATTGCTACACTAATTCAGGCTTCATTAATTATATTTCTCTAACCTCATTCCAACAAGTTGGTGAATGATAGCCTTCCATAAAGTGCTTCATATGGTGCCATGCCGATACTAGCATTAAAACTGTTATTGTATGTGAACTCAATGAGAGGAAGGTTCTCATCTTGATTTATTTTCCATTCAATTTCATAAGCTTTCAACATATCCTTTAATGTTTGGATTGTTCTTTCTAATTGTCTATCTATCTAGGTGGAAAGCTATACTAAAAGTCAAGGAAGATCGTAATCCTTCCTGTACACTCCTCCAAAACTTGGGATAAATCTGCTATCTTTGTCTAAAATAATGGTCATAGATGTCCCATGTAAGCTTACGATCTCTTTGATATATAGCTTTGTCAAGCTATATAAGGGTTGCCTGTGTCAAATAGGGAGAAAATGAGCTGACTTTGTCAATCAATCTACAATCACCCAAATCATGTCATGTCCCTTCAATGTCTGGGGTAACCCACTAAAGAAGTCCATAGTGTTGCTGTCCCATTTCCACTGAGGAAGATATAGGGACTGTAACATCCCTGTGTGCCTTTGATGTTTAACCTTTACCTGTTGGAAGGTGAAACACCTCACCACACATTCTCTTGCATCCTTTTCATTCCATTCCACTAGAAATTTATTTTCAAGTCAAGGTACATCTTGGTTCCTCCTAGGTGAGTGGCATACTGTAAGTGTTGTGCCTCTTGAAGGACTTCTTGTCTCAACTCTTTATTTGATGGAACTACCAATCTTCCACAAAATCGTACACCTCCATCTAAACTCTGAGTAAACCTTGGTTTACTAATTAGTGCTTATATATCTATCTTCTCTCTAAGCCTGGAGAAACATTTCAACTGTAGTAGATTTCACTGAAGTTGGACACAAATGGTCCTTTACCCTTGTATTGAATTTCTGGTTTACATTCAATTATATCTTAAAGTAATTTCCACTTTTTAGAGAGCATACCTGCTATTAACCCCTGAGTCTTTCAACTCAATGCATCAGCCACTACATTGGCCTTTCCTAGGTGATACTGGATGGAGAAGTCACAATATTTTAAGTACTTCATCTATCTTCTTTACCTCATATTTAGATCTTACTAAGAGAAAATATATTTGAGGCTTTTGTTGTGATCTATGAAAGCTTCAAATTTCTCACCATATAAGTAATGTCTCTAGATTTTTAATGCAAAAACTACTGCCACCCACTCTAAGTGTTGAGTGGGGTAATTCTTCACATGTGTTTTTAGTTGTCCTAAAGCATAGGCATTCACTTTATCACATTGCATCAATACACATCCTATCCCTTTGTTTGATGCATCACAAAGGACTACAAATCCTCCACTACCCGAGGGAAGTGCCAAAATTGGTGCAAATATGAGTCTCCTTTTTAATTCATGGAAACTTGCTTCATATTCATCACTCTAAATAAACTGTCTCCTTTCTAGTCAGTGCAATTAATGGAAAGGCTATACGAGAAAACCCTTCAATGAATCTATGATAATATCTACCAAACCTAAGAAACTATGAATTTTTGTCACTGATATAGGTCTTTCCCAATTCATCACTGCTTCTACTTTTGCCAAGTCCACAACAATTCTATTTCTAAATTTAGCAAACAATTGATGAGTTTGAAGAGTACTGAATACAATGCGTAGGTGTTCTTTATGTTCTGCCCTACTTGTGGAGTAAATCATCATATCATCTACAAACATTATGACAAATTTATTTAAATATGATTTGAAGACCCCATTCATAAGGTCCATAAAGATAACTAGTGCATTTCTTAATCAAAGCGGCATAACTAAGAATTCGTAGTGACGATAATGAGTCCTAAATATCATTTTAGAAATATCTTCTTCTCTAATCCTCAATTGATGATATCTTAGCCTCAAATTAATCTTAGAGAAAATAGTTGTAGACTATAGCTGATTGAAGAGGTCATCAATCCAAGGCAAGGGATACTTGTTCTTTATTGTAACATTATTCAGCATTCAATAATCAATACACAATCACATGGATCTATCTTTCTTCTTAACAAGAAGAACTAGGGCTCCCCAATGTGAAACACTGGGTATCATAAAACTCTTATTAATAACTCTTGCAACTATGTTTTCAAATCTTTTAATTCTGTTGGAACCATCGGATTTGGTAATCTTAAAAGTTCTTTAAGAAAAACATCCTAAAATTCTCTAACAACTTCCAACTCCTCAAGTTTAGGTTATTCAGTATCCATTGCTACTACACTTGCCAAAAAGGCCAACATCCTTTTGAGATATGTCTTACTGCCTCCATGGCTGAAATAACATAAACACCATCTATATTTAGTCTCCCTTGGAATGAAATTACTGTCGGTCCTAATACACAAAACATGACCTTCTTCCTACAATAGTCCACTGGTGCCCAATTCATTACTAGCCAATCCATTCCCAATATAACATCAAAATCCATCGTATTGAGTAGAATGAAATCAGCCTTGAACTACTTCCCCACTATCTCAATAGTTACATCCTAGAGAAACTCATGACTACTAAGTGATTCACTTACTAGTGTAGTTATATTCAAGTCAAACCCAAATTATGCACTGGTAAACACACACAATATGCAAAAATGCTAGACATAAATGAATGCATGGAACTTAGATCAAATAAAACTTTAGCATGTCAATCTAAAATTAAAACGATACCTTAAATCATTGCATTTGAGGCCCTGGCCTATTCAGAAGTGATAACAAGTACTTGACCTTTACTTGGAGGCACCCACTGGCTATTTGTCTGCTGGGGCACTCATTCATAAAGTGTCATTGTTCACCACATCTATAATATCGTATCGGTGGTCTTTGTTTTCCTCATCTAAAAACAAGTGAACTAAGATGATAACCTTTACATCTTGGACATTGTCTCCTTTCTAACCCTCTGCTTTATTTGGCAACATGTGGTCCTTGGTGTCTATGTGGCCCCCATGAAGAAGATGAAGAAGGGTGCTTACCCCTACCCAAACATCCTGGAACAGTATTGTATGTCTATTTGTCTAGCTGCTTTAGCTTATTATGCAAGTATTTCTCTTCAAAAATAGGAGCCATTTCCACTAACTTTGCTATGGTATGAGGCTATGTCCCCATAACCTTACTCCTCAACCTTGGGTGTACACCTAGAACAAATATTTCTACATCTTTCTTATATGAAGTGCAAATATCTAGTGCAAACCTCCTCAACTATGCAAACTTATTCTCATACCATAAGACTTTAAAATCTCCTTGTTGTAAATTCAAAAATTCTCTCTCCATTCTTACCTAAACATGGGAAGAGAAGTATTTATCATAGAATACCTTTCAAAAATCATCTCATAAAACATTACTTGGTTGAGGAAAATAAGTCTTCGATGCTGTCCTCCACCAGAAAGCAGCCTCTCCTATGAAGATAAAAGTGGCATTCTTCACCTTTTTCTCTTCTATAATTTCCATAGCTTCAAAGGCTTTCTCAACCTAATATATACATTCCTCTACTGCTTCTAGTCCACCTTTCCCAAAAACTACTAGAACCATCCTCTAAAATCATTCTAACAATTTATCTATCTTGCTAGCACTACCTCCTAAATTACCCTTACTAGTGCTCAATGTAGGAATGTTCAGTACAGATGGTGTCTAAACTTGGGCCTATTGTTGCTGCATATATTGTTTAGAGTTCTTCATCATCTATGTTATAAACTCTGCCATATGAGCCTCCTCTTTTAGGGTATTAATGGAAGAACTAGCAGACCCTGTAGCCTCTTTTCTAGGATGCATCTATTTTACATTTCACAATATATTTCTATATGAGTTACTATCTTAACTAACATTTAAACAACCACCTCTTACTTATTTACTATTTCTAACTCTTAACATGTAGGACTGGCTGTAAAAGGAACAACTAGATTATGATACCAACCGTGATGACCCGAGTTTTTCAAATGCCTTTTATTAATTATTTTTGAAAGATGGGATCCTTATTTCAAAATTTCTTTTAGAAAACAAACATCAGAAACATTTTTCTTTGAAAAGACTTTTCAAAAAACCCCAAGTGTCATCTTATCAATAAAAAAACAATCACAAGTTTTGAAATCAAACATTTTTATATGACAAGTCAAAACTTATCATTTCCCAAAAATGTGTCTAGTTACAGCTGACAGTCCAATACGTATTAAACATATTTATAATAATTATCACAGTTACATAAGTACTCAATTGTCTCACAACATTTACAAAATGTACAGATCATACATACACTATCTATACTCTCCCTCATTATTTGAAGTTCCTAATCTCAACACTCTTGCCTTTCTCTTCTTCATTTTTATCTATAGGGTTGGTGGGGTGAGTATAAGGGAATATAATCAATAGGTAAAACTAAAATAAAAAATATAAATCAATGTAAACTTCCCTCCATGCACTCATGCACATAGTCAAACATCCTTAGGTGTGGTTCCTAAGTTTTATCAATATAAATTCACAATACATCATTTGCACACTTTTCAAACATTGTATCAAAGGTTTCAATTCAGTCGAGTACAATATATGTGTAAGAATAATGTGATATATCGACATCAAAGAGTACTTATTAAACCTGTGCACAAAATCAATGATAAATTACTTAATCCCTAAAATCTCAATTTAAATCACATATGTGAAAGTCGTTGTCAATTTATAACAAACATATCAGTTCTCAGTATGCAAATATAAATATATCAAATATCAAATCATCCAAGGCATCATCATGCCTTGTGGTTAGGGTATCTATGACCTTATCACAAGCGTGGTGCTAAAAAAATCAACCTATGGCAACTGCTCTATAATGGGACACCACAACACTATAGCAACAACCCAATCGTAGGACACTGTAGCAAAAAGAATGCATAGATTACTATGTTGCAGTAACTGCCCCAAACAGGGACATTGCATGCTCAAATACTGACACTAACTGCGTGAGACTTATTACTGTCTCACATGAGAGGAGAACGGATGGCACAATGTAGCCTTCCCATGATGCTACACTCAAAATCTAGCCACTTAGGCTTGGTGTCAAAATATCAACTTTGGGAAGGTAGGTTGTCATCCCCATAACCCTCCTCTCATAGTCTCTACCAGGCTAAAGAGCTATTCAAAACAAATCCTCAACAAATTAATGGATGAAAATCTAGGTACAACTGTACCCTCAGTGACATATTAGTCTCCCACTGATCACATAATCATATCCTGATCATGGGTTTGAAAAAATAAAATTTTCATTTAAAGCAAATGAGATGCCAAATATAGATAATTCATAAAATTTAGTTAGAAATCAACTCATACTAGTTACCTTACTTCAAGTATAATCATAAAATCCCTTTATTTTTATGAAAAAACTAATAGAGTTTTCCCTATTTATAGGACAATGCACATTTAATGCATATTATGCTATTGACCTAATAGTCATCATTTCATGTTTAAATAAAAAATAGAGCATCTGTCTCCTAACAATCTCATTCATAATTAATATAAGAGTCATCACATAATTTAAATTATAAGGATGCTATATTTACATCATCAAAATATTTCATCGACTACAGTTTAAGTGTAGTAATTACATGTATTTAACAAAACAATGCATAAATGCAATATATATGTGAAATCTTAGTAATCTTAGAATTTACCCACCTCAATTTGATGGCTTGAATTCATTAGAATCAATTACAGAACAATTTGAATATTGATCAACAATTAGAAATCACATATCATGGCTTTTATCATCAATCGAGCATTAATCTAAGAAATATGAAATGAATATCATATTTTAGTATCTTGATTGTGGATTTATGCATTAAAATTCTAATTTGAACTGTCAGATTGTTCTTGATCTGCTATTTAACCTCAATTTAGATATCTTTAGGTGCTGGAAAAGTCAATTTCATACATCAATCAATCAGATCTAATGTTTCAAGTCTAAATTACATAGATCTAAGCATTAGAGTGATCATAATTTCCATTTAATTGTCTTTAACATGCCATTAACATCATTAGATTCATAGATATACTGTCTGATCATGTTTTCAACAATCAGATTTGTAGATCTAGTGCTAGTAGTGTATCAGGTTTAGATTGAAACTTCAATGATCAAACGATCTCTGATTGAACTTTCATTAACACGAATGCATAATTCATTCCATGAGGATTCCATTCATATAAGTTTTTCAATTTTATCATTGTCTGAAATGGACATCATTGCCGAAATTTGGTCACTATCACCTAAGATGACGATAGGAATATTGTCACTACCAACAACTATTATAGTGTTAAAAACATCATTTTTCTAGGAAAATGAAACATGATTTTTATAGGTCTCATTTTTACCTTCACTCCCTTAAAATCTAAAGTAATTTTGTACCCTTTTAGTGCCAAAAAAGGGGGAAATTTGACCAAAACCTAAGTTGGTTTTTTTATCGTTGCTGGCAATGGAAGACAACTATGGTGAGAGAGATAGTGTGAAAGAGGAGAGGGAAAACAACGAAAGATAACCAAGCAAGGTGGAAATCCTACTAGTGCCAGTGAGAGTCATTGATGTTGGAAAAATCGACATCGACTGTTACAGAAAAGGAATACCTAGCAAGAGAGAGATATTGTGGTGAGGATGAAAAGCATAGCAATGTAACGCAGAAGAGATGGAGGGAAAGACGAGGAAAAATTGGGGAGAGGAGGAGGTGGAGCTCTCTAGCCTCTTCCCCCCATGATAGGCAGCCAAGGGTAGAGCTCCACGCATCAAACTCCTCCTAGTTGGTTGTCGCATGGGGCCCATCAATGGAGAGGGGTGTGACATTATCAATTTGATCCCCACTAATATTTAGTAAAATTTTGAGTTTTTATGTTCTTGACCTCTGTTTCAGAAAATTAGTGTCATTGGAAAGATCTTGTCGCAAACATTCTGATTTTTTAGGTTTCAAAATCAAATTTGAAGTCTTTGTAAATTTTCTTTTAAGATCTCAATTTTCAATGAAATTTGATTCTTCACTCCCCTTTCAATTTTAACCATGATAAAATGTAGGGTAGTTATATGACTAGTTGTGAAAGGTTTTGGAATACTCAATCATTCTCATCTTCCATCTACTCTAGATTATGAGAATGTTGATTTGAGGATATTCGTTGGCTATCTTATTCTTATTTGTCCATGTCTCACAAAATGAGTGGCATTGTCACAAGAAGAAGTATTGACAGCCTAAAGTGTCTTCTTCCTTCTTGAACCATCTATGAAATGCTTCATACAAAGAAGTAACTTGCTTCTCACTAACATTAAAGGAAGCATAGAGTTCTTTCCACAAAGGACAAATAGCTAAGCATTAAAGAAAAAATAAAAAATGAAGCATTATTTCTAGTTCATTCATGTACAAGGATCATAATCTTTTCGCATTATAGAATAGCTGTAAATTTGCTTCAAGAGATAATGCTTTATGTAAGCTTAACTAGAAAAAGTTCTTGATATGAGGTTGAAAGGGAGATAAGCACATATTCTTCCAAACTAGAAGATACAAAAGATTGAGAAAGGGGTCCTTGTTGAATTTGAAAGGTTGGGTTAATACTGAATTTACCATCCTACACACTTGTCTAGACAAGAAAATCTTCAGAATTTGAATGGATTACTACTTGAAGTGCTAGCAATCTAAGGATTGCATGTAAAGGATTCAATTTTGATACATCCCATCAATGAGTTTTAGGATTAATAAAGAAAGGCTCTTTCATATTATGATCAAAGTTCTTAGTAAGAATTGAGGATAGGAACCCCATATGTTAGAATGACCTGGCAAAAGATCAAACCACGCATTAACTTGATCCCCATTTCTAATCATTTATTGTGATCCCTTAATAAGTGACTATTTGGACCTCAGCATGTCTCTCCCATAGGTAATGCATTGCTAGGAGGTTTCACTTGAACAATGTGTTTCCCTTTTAAAAACTTAGACTTCACCTACTAAGCCAAAATGGATTGAGGATTTTTGATGTCCCATCAACCTAACTTAGCCTTGAAAGCCTTATCCATCAGTTTTAGCCTTCTATGCCCTAAACCCCCTATAAATTTACTAACACATACTTTTGTCCTAGTTCTCATAAACGCAACAACAAGATGAGCGAGGATACTACCACAAAAATTGCCTCTATTTTTGCTCGCATTCACAAAAAATACCTAAGGTACATGGGAATGCCTTGAGTGACAACTTTAATTTAGACACTCCTCCTCCTTCATCATCATCATCATCGCCGTCATCATCGTCATCATCATTATCAAGGCCTTATCTCGATTAGGGATTGGCTACATGAAACTTGTTCCTCCATTCTCCTCTATCAAGTGTTTTGGATTCATTTAGTCTAGAAGTTTTAAAATCTTTTCTCATCACTTTTATTAGCATCCTCTTGTGCCTTCTCCTTGCCCTTTTATAGCTGTGAACTTGGATCAACGCACTGTAATCGGTTCCATTTTTTAGTATCTTTTGGACAAATCCAAACCATCTAAGTCTACCCTCCCTCGTCTTGTTACCTATTGGTGTTATTCCTAAGTTTCCTCTAATGTTTTGAATTCTAATTCTACCATTTCTTATCTTACCACTCATCCATCTCAAAATCTCATTTCGACTATACTCATCCTATCTACATGTTGTTCCTTAACTGCCCAATGCTTTGATTCATAGAACATGCTAGCATTATAGTCATTCTATAGAATTTTCGTTTCACTTTGACTGGTACCTACAACTCATACAAAACTCTGGGTAACATCCCTCTCAATATCTCTACTCTCATGAATTATCGATCCAAAGTATCAAAAGTGGTCTTTTTGGGGGACTTCTTGGTTATCAATATTTACTGGTGCTTCACTTCTACTCCTCTCATTGTGAAAATTACATTCCATAAACTTAGTCTTAGTTCAACTATTTTAAAACCCTTTAGACTCTATAGCTTCTCTCCACAACACTAGTGTTTGTTTATGTCCTTACTTATCTTATTACTCAAAACTATCTCATCTACAAATAACATGCAACATAAAATCTCCTCTTGCAAATCTTTTGTTAACTCGTCCATAACCAACATGAAAAGGTATGGGCTCAATGCTGATCCTTGGTACAATCCTATAGTAATAGGAAAATAATTGGTCTCTTCGTTAGTGGCTCTAACATTTGTTACTGCTCCCTTATATATCCTTAATTATGTCTATATACACTCATGAAATCCCTTTCTAGACCAACACCAATCATATTAACCCTCTAGGGACCCTATAATAAGCTTTTTCTAAGTCAATAAAGACCATGTGAACGTCCTTCCTCCTCTTTTATTATTTCTCTATCAATTATTTAAATAGAAAAATAGCTTCCATGGTAGACTTCCTATGCATGAATAACTAGTTTTCTGAGACACTCGTCTCATGTCATAGCTTTTTCTTAGAGACTCTTTCCCCAAGTTTGATGGTATGACTCATAAATTTGATCCAAGATAATTAGTGCAACTCTGTATATCTCATGTATTTTTATAAATTGGTATGATGTAGCTTTTCCTCCATTTACCCAACATTTTCTTTGATTTTACAATCTTGTTAAACATCTTTGTCAACCAAACTAATCTAATATCTCTCATATACTTCAAAACTTCTATTGGGAAACCATTATCCCCTAGGGCCTTTCTTGATTTCATATTTTTCAAGTCATCTTTCACTTTAGGTATCCTAATCCTATGGTCATATCTATATAGTCCAACATTATTTAGGTTTATGGTTCTTTTAATCTTTATATTCTTAAGGCAATACAAGTAATTTTACCACCTTTGATTATCTCATTACATTTGACTAGTACCCTTTGGTCATCACTTATAATGCATTTAACATTGTCTAAGTCCCTACTCTTTTGTTCTCTTATTTTTCCAAGTTTGAACACATCTTTCTTACCTTCTCTAGACCATAATATATTTTATAGACCATCATAGGCTTTGATTTTAGCCTTGCTACTCTCTTAGCAACCTTTTTAATATTCTTATATTGCTCAAAGTTTTTGTTATTTCTAAACCTTCATCATACTTTAAAACACACATTTCTCTTTAATAACTTTTTGTACTTTTCGCTCCACCACCAAGTTGTTTTTATTGGTTGTCTTTTGCCTTTAGATATTCATAGAATGTCTTTTGCCACTTTTTTAATAGACTCAGTCATATTAGTCTACATGCTTTTAGCTTCTTTTTCATTGTTTTACTTTCCTTCTATCATCAACTTGTTTGTGAATGATGTTATCTTCTATCCTTTTAAAACATTTCTCCCTACTCTACTTAAAAACTCTTATTTCCAAATCTTTGAGCCTTTCCTCTACCTTCGCAAGAAGATAGCCAAACTTTGATGTCTTAAGACTTTCAATAAGAAGAAGTACACGGGTACTTTTGCCCCAACATCTCCTTATAAATATGGAGGCCAGCTTTAGGCCTCCTAAAATAATTGCAATATAGATCTCTTTTATTGTGGAATGGCAGTACACCCGTGCACAACTTCAAACCGTGGTCAGAGACTCCTTTGTGACACCCTGGAAGAAGGCTTTAGTGCAATAGAAATATAGGCCTTGTAAATTTATTTTTGCACTGGAAAACAATATTTGCTGACAATCACCCACCTAAGATACTTTTGTACACGACTAGCCACAGATGCAGCTCGGAAGATGAGCGGTCTTGATCGAGGCCCCACTTTTACGTTTTCAACTCTCAGGCTGTTCAAGTTCATTTGGGTCCATGCAGTGACGTCCCACTTTTACGTTTTCAATTCTCAGGCTGTTCAAGTTCATTTGGGTCCATGCAGTGACGTCCCAACGGATTGGTACAAAAAAGGCAGCCCAGTGCGCACAACTCCTGCCTATGCGGGTCCAGGAATTCTAATCCAGATGGATGGCCGGTGTCTCGGTGGTCATAGACTGAGATGAGCGCGTATTGATCAATGAGAGGCCGAAACAGACAGACGACGAGGCTACAAAGTCGCTTTTCCGCCCCCACCCCGCGATGCTCCGACTCCGTTTTCTCTGAATTATTTTCTCAACAGAAAAAATAACAGTGGATTGTCTTCCTTCAGCAATTGGAAGATCTGGCTTCCTCATGCTCACTTCTGGAAGAAGAAAAGCCATTCCCTTCTACCCTATCCACACTTCAACCCGCAGATCCTGCTCTCGTTTTACTCAATTCCAATCGTTTACGGTTTCAAATCATCCATTGCACTGATCAAAATCAAAATCATCACATTCAACTTCATCATTATCATGAAAATGATCATCACCACCATAATCATAGCAATCACAGTCATAACCACCATCATCGTGGCCAATCCGAGAAAGTGAATAGATATCAGGAAGCGGTTTTACGATTTGCAAAAGCAATTCGATGGGCGGAATTGGCGGATTTTTTCCGAGAGCATTTGCACCTATGTTATTGTTCAACAGATCTGCTTCTTCTTGCGCTTGTTGCTGTTGCATTTCGTCTCGTGGGTGTATGTTTCTTGTGCCCAATTCTCTAAATTCAATGCCTGTAACGCAGATAATCCTATGAAATACGTAATGTTGGGAGTGAGTACCTTTTTTTCCCCTTACTATAAAAAAAGAGTCGTCTATCACAGCATTTGTTTGCGATTGAATATAATATCTGCAGCTCGAAGGGCGAAACTTAAGATGCTAATCAATGTTATACTCTCAGACTCGCTCTCCCTTTTTAGCTTTCGGTTTTGTTAGGATTTTGTAGAGCTAACCTGAATGAGAGTGAACACAAATTTACTGTTGATGTAAGAATGCGTAGAGCAGTGAATCTGCTGCGTTTCTAAACTGATAGGAATTTCTTTCATTAAATAGCTTCCTCTTAATATTACTTCAGTTGCTTCTAATTCTTTTCTCTTGAGAAACAAACCTAGTTACTCTGTATTCCTTTCCTGGTAAACCATCTTTTTATATACACAGTCTACAACTGTAACTGTACTTTTCTTAATTGAAAGTTAACTACAATAATACAATGTCCTGGACAAAAGTACCGCGCAGTCATTCCATTGAATGTCATACAGAAAGGAAGGGGGTAAATATAACCGTAAAGAAGAGGTTTGGCTTGTTGCCGCTCTAGTAGCTGTGCTGGGCGCCACTTCATTGGCCACCCAATAGATATGATGATGAGTAGACTGCTTCACCATATTTAATCTCAAAAGGGACACCTTTAAGCTCTGAAGGGATCTCCACCCCTTCATCTGTTGTTTCCCTATTACTTGGACAAACTAAAGCATCTTCACGTATCTGGGCTGATTTCAGGTTCAGCCTGTTGATTAATTAAAGATCAAGACTGAGAGCTTCCCATTCTGCGGTTGGTCTTCACTTCCATCCAAGCTTTTCCTAATAACAGAATTGATCCCTTAACCAATTTACTTAATTTTTATTTGTAGAAACAAAGATAGAGGAAAAGGAAGTTTTTAACAATGGCAATAAAGAGCTTATAGAAAGAGAAAGGTCACAGTAGTGATTCGTTGACCTCTTAACTGCAATTCTTTTGTTAATTGACTGATTGAGATATTTGAACCCCTCCATCAAATAATTTCGTTGGTTTGTAGTGTTCGTAAGATTAAATTCAGCCCTTCTTTTTCTCCACGAATTCTGTCTGATGCTGCTCTGTTAAAATTGTATCATGAAGTGGAATTTAGCAGATGATATCTATCAACATGGAAATATTTCACGTTAGTCAGGTGATAAGCTCCATTTCTAAATTGAGTAATTTATGTTATTAAAACATTTCCTACTAATAAAAGAAAAGGGCAGCTCAAGATAAATACATGACATGCCTTGAAAATCACATAAGATAGAAAGAGATTATGTTGATGTTGTTTCAAAGAGAATATGATGGAAAACAAATTTCAAATAAAAGCCATTGTTACTGATCTTCTCCTAATTAGAGGTCTAGTGACATTCAAGTTCTATTCTATGTCACTTCTCTATTTCCTAAAAGCCGTTTTGGTCTCTTAGTTATGTTAAAACTTTATTTAGGATAAAATGCTTAAGACTTGGTAAGAATGACTTGTTATTTGGCAAACCTGTTGATTTATGAAGTCTTTGAAAAATCCCTTATCATTTACAAAACGTAGAAAAAGTGAGAAATGGTGAGATCGGAATTCTTGTAGAGAATGGCTGGATCCATAAAATTAGAATGGTGCAATTAGGTCTGGAATAATCAGGAAACCCCAACCCCACTAGTATTTATTGGAAGGATTTGAACCCAACGATTTGTGTCTCACTCAATCATTAGCCTCTGAGAGGTAAAACTATCTCTATGTTTGACATAAAGAGAATGACTCTTCCTTTGTGGATAGGAAAGGGCACTATACTGATTAGCACAGACCCCATGATAACATCAACAATAATTTGTTTTAATTAAAAGAGCAGCCCCATGCACAAAGCTTCCACGTATGTGGGGTTCAGGGAAGTGGTGGACCACAATGGGGCTATTGTATGCAGCCTTACCTTGCATTTTGCCAGAGGATATTTCCACCCCTCGAACCCGTGACCTCCAAGTCACACGGGACAATGATTTGTTTTAATAAGGGATGAAAATTACAATTATGTATATTCAGGTACACTGTACATACCTAAACTCCAGTGCATTTCTCCCTGTGAATTATAATAAATATGTTTTTCAACTTTCTCTCTCCCTCTCCCAGTATAATTGAAACCTATATGGTGATTCAAACATCAGTGAAGTGCCTTTCTAATGTCACCACAAGAAAATAGTAAGGAAGGAGTTTGATCCTCTCTCCCCTTTCTTCATGATTGAAGCTTTCCCTTACTGTTTATGATGTTGATTGATTTGGATAGCACCAACACCCCTCTTGTATGGCCAAACTTGGCTTGATGAAAATCCTCGGATGATATTATCATTTAGATTTATGTCTCATCTTCTCAAATGCAAGTGCTCCAATTGGTCCATATTCATTCTTTTTCATGTTTCTGTGGTGAGTGAGTTGAGGATATCCCCTTGTACATTGAGGATATCTGAAGTGCTCCATTGAATTTGTAATCATCTGTAGTAGTACTCTATGATCTCTGTGCTGATCGCTAAGAACTGCTAAGCAGGATGAGAATAATGACGGTAGTATGAGCTCTCTCTCTCTCTCTCTCTCTCTCTCTCTCTCTCTCTCTCTCTCTCTCTCTCTCTCTCTCTCATACACACACGCACACACGAGTACCACCTAGGAAGTTAACTCAAGGATTAACAAAAAAGTCTTTAACTACTTCAACTTTCCACGTGGCACTCTATATGAGAACCTCCCAGTAGGCATAGTTTAACCTCTACAGTTATCAAGACTTTACTTTAAATGTCCATAAGAATGCCCTTTTAAGTTCATTAAGTGCAAGATAAATTATATTTGGAATGAAAAGATTCAGTGCTTACAGATAAGGAAAAGGCAAAAGACTGGACTACCCATTATGGACATATTTCTGTAGTTATGTTGTGTGTGTGTGTGTGTGTGTTATTTACTAAAAGAAAATGTTTTCCAGGAACAACCCAGGATGGGCAAAACACTTGATATCAGCATATCATGTATACCTAAATTATTTCACTATTGGGGATGTTCAACTAAAAGATGAGGAGATCTAAATGTTATGGTGATATTCAGCATCTTTCAAGGCATGCTTCCAAGCCTCAGATTGTCTGTGGCTGATCATGAGCTCCTGTACCAGTTGGTGTACTGGTGCTACGTGCCTAGGATTTGGTTGCTTTTGGTCTTTATTTTTTGGGGTCGGTGTTGTAATTTTCTTTGTTTATCTTTGGTAATCTTTTTATTTGGCTTGCTGAGAAAGAAAATTTCTCAGTGCCTGCAAATTCCTTTAATGCAAAAGATAATTTTGAAATATTATGGGTCCTTCTACATATAGACCTTCAAGGTGATGGCTTGCCCTCCGAAGAAGATGGACATATGTATATAGTCGTGTTCAGCCATTTTGCTTTCTGATTCTACCTTTGCAGTATCTAGGTTTTCACCATGGTTGACCCACTTTTCTTTTCCATAGTTACTGCTCAATGGTGTAATGTGTTACTAATTAACCCAAAAGGCTGTTTTATATTTGGTTAATATTATGAAAAACTGAATCTTGATGTTCGTTAAGCTTATAGACAAAAAATAAATAGTCATTCTCTTTCATCATCCTATTTTTATCAATTGAGGTTCTTAAATATCATTATTATGTTTCTGGTTTCAGCAGCACTTGATGCTGTTATAGATATTGCCGAGTGGAAAAGTAAATGTTCATGTCCTTATGGCACTTGCAGCCTTCACATCCATTGTCATGGGAAACTGTGTGGAAGGTGGCTTGCTTCTTGCTATGTTTAATCTCGCCCACATTGGTAAATATCATGAAAGCAGTTTTTTGGGCTGTTCTCCTTCTAACACTCAGCTTTTTAATGAGAAGATGAGAGATTTGTTCTTGACTAGATAAGTATTCTCTTGAATGGGCTCGCAGCAAAGAGTATTTCACAAGCCAGGCGATGCTTGATGCAACAGAGTTGAAGGAGAACAATCCAGATTTTGCCCTTGCATTGGAGATGGATGGTGATATATCACCTCATTTCTCCTCCCAGGTATATAGAAAGGTTCATGTGCATGACGTGGAAGTGGGTTCTTACATCTTGGTCAAAGCTGGTGAAGTAAAGTGTCCATTATTTATATTTTTTTCACAATAGGCAAATCTTTCTTGATATTTTTCTTGCTGTGCACACTGACCCTTGTGGCATGATATTTTCACTAGCCCTTTTATATTTTACTTATATTGTCATTAACTATTGTATTTTCTAGCTTATTTCCACCATTTTCACCAGTTCCTGTACTTTTAGATGCCTTAGGCTGGGATGCTTGATTTGCGTGGTTGATTAAATGAAAACTACAGTAAATTGTCTTTGGATTATGACCATATTGGTAGATAAAATGAACTCATCACAATGGAAAAGATAAAATGGACCAGAAAATCTAATGATAAAGATATCAGTTTCCTTATTAGTGCTGCGAGGATGGCTTGTTGGGTTTTTATGAGGTGATTATTCTACAAAGGATAATTACAACTTGAGGTCATATTCTCTCAACTAGAGGGACTGATGCAATGCCTATAGAATATAAATTTAGTGTAGCTTTAAAACTACTCACAAGTGCATGAATCAAAGTAGTAATTGCACATGAGAGAGGTTGATACCACGAGTAATCTCACAGAATTTTCAATTGATTGGATCTTATTTAAATTGCTTATCTTAGCCAAAGAAAGAGGGTTATGATTAAATTAGGAATTTAAACAACATGGAATGGGAAACCTGCATAAAATTAGAAACATGAACTAAAGGAAACTTTCCAAAAATAAAGATATTGAATGAAATTTAAAAATTTCCTAGTTAACATGCATTCAATAAAAGAAACTAATGCAACACTAAAATGAATGATTCTAGGAAACTATACTTAAGGAAACTTGCTGAAAATAAAACTTTCCTAAACTAACACTTTTCTAATCTTAAAACTTTGTAAAACTAAACAAAGAAACTTTCTAAAGCTAAACTAAAATCCAAATAACCAAACAAGTGATGCTAAATTAACATGAAACAAGAGAACAACAAACCACTTAAAGGAAAGTTGCCCAATTACTATGTGCATGACCCATGGAGTTGTGCACATGGTTCATTAGTGAGAAGATGGCTGAAATGCATGAACTAAAAGCTTGCTAACATGGGATCTAACCAAAACAGTAACTAAACTATCAAAAAAGCTAAATGGATTTCTATGGAGTCAAGCAAATAAGGCGTATCGACTGCTGAAAATTATGCATGAAACATCATCATCATCATCAAGACCTTATCCCAATTAGGGGTCGGCCATTATGCATGAAATATGAAAGGTAAAATTCCAGAAATATGGTGCTCATGAAACTTAAATCACAACAAGGCATGGACTGACATGGTGTGTGTGATTCAAGGCATGAAACATGATCATAAAATAAATTTAATGAACTTCAAGCATGGAAATAACTAAGAAAAACCTTGCATGAATAATAAACTTTATTGGATGGAATTTGGCACATGAATTGTGCACATATACATAGTGAACAAAGCTAAAAATTGCTTACTATTCTAATGCCTAGAACTTGATTTAAAGCAAAGCTTAAACAACTCCAACAATCTCAAACTAATCTCTGATGTCATGCATGTGAAACCTAAAAAGAAATTAAGAGAGTAAGGGAAGAACATTGGAAAGAAATTAGCAAGAACTAGTCTTAAATCTAAGTGAGAAACAAGGAAAAGATGAAGGGGAAACAAAGAGATTCAAAGCTACTATTCTCTTGGCTGTCACTACAAGAGAAGATAATTTTGATCTTAAAGAATTAGACAAGAAAAGTAAGAGAAGTTGAAGCAGAAGTGAAAGGAGAACAAAGAGGAACTATGTGTAGGAAACTTAAATAACAAAGAAAGCAATAAACAAGCAATGAAAGTAAGGAATTAAAGCATGGTACCAACCTGGAATTGAAGTGCCAAAACAATGGAATTGAAGTGCCAAAACAACAGAAATAGAGCAAGCAAAAGGTGTGGAAGACAAGGAAAAGTAGCCAAGATGTTGAAGGCCAAAGTTCTAAGAGTACCTCCAAGTTGATGTGCTTGATTTCAAGGAGTTAGAATCAACTCCCTTACTTGAATTTCACGTGGAAACCCTTAGTGGATTTATAGAGTTTTGGGTTTCCAATTTGATGAGAACTTATTCTAGGAAGGTAAAATGCAATTAGATCTAAGACTTCAAGATAGAAAAGTTAGCTGGAGAGAGGAGATAAGAAAGTGGGAACTAGAGTGTTTGAGTGAAATTTGAAAAGGAGGTGGGATGGCTGGATTTAGCCAAGGAGGGGAGGCGTCACCTTTTTAGGAAGGTGGGGTGGTGCTCCTCTCCTTCTAATTACATGGTATTAGGGGTTTGTCACTTTTTTAAGAAGTGCCTCCCTCCTTAAGTAAAAATTAGGAAACCCTAATTGGAGTGATGGCAAACAATGGAAAATGAATTTAGAATGTGGGTTTTCTCTCTTGATTGGTCCACCTATTTATGTTATCTTACCAATTACAAGTTTCCCTCTAAACCTTCCAATTATCACATGAAAATCACATTTTTAAGATAGAATAATTGCTTAAAATAATCCTCCAATCACGTGGCTCCATGTGGTGTTGCTAATATGGCTTAGGTGGCTCACTTTGATAACTCCTTGCTTGATAGCTTGAGCGGCCACGTCCCTTAGCTTCAAAACTTGAATGGCTTGGCTTACTTGGGTTTGCTTGTTAAACTAAAAAACCTCATGCATGACTTCAATTCTCATGCTAAGTGGCAGAATTGCTTGACTTTTTTACATGGGCCCATTTTAGTCACCTTTGAATCTTTCAATTACTTTCTTGCTTGCTCTAAGATGATCTTGAACCTTGATTAAGCTTTGAAATGTTAAAATTTAAGCCTTGGCTCGATTTTTTAATCTTGATTTTCAAATTTTATCTTACTTGATCTTGACCATTAGATCATCTTCTCAAGCCTACAAAAGAGTAAAAACCCTAGTTAAATCCTAGAAAATTATGATTATTCACATACTTATAATTAACTCCTGAACCTGGCAAATATCAAACTTTTGAATTATGATATTAGAAATGCATGTGTTATGAAATTTCAAAATAAACTCTTGAATAATGCCTATAATTTATAACAAATGGACTACTAATTGGGTATTTTTTATACAAAAATGACCACTTATCAAGGGTTTTTGAATATGAGGGAAGGTTGATATGTCTTGTTGATTTTAACTTTGGTTTGTCTTTGCTTTTCAAGTCATGTAAGAATTTAGGGTATTTAGGTGCTTTGTAATTAATTAAGTTAAACACAGCCCTTAGATTAGATGGGAAATGAAGGGCTGAGATTCGGTTTTTCTTTGAGACCGTAGAGGGCCTAGCCTAAACTATAAGGGGCATTTGACCCTTCATGGAGGGAGTTTCGAGTGAATTGTTGAAGTATTTTGAAGCAGTGTGCATATCACCAGCCTAAAAAGAATGGTATCATCAACACATTAGGACTACACCTCAAGCTCTGGAATGAACACAGTGGTCAGCATGTAACCTACAAAAAGGGAAATGTCATAACAATGTGGCTCTACATCAAACCACACTCTTAGACTCTGTTGGAGAGCATAGTTTGCCTTCTTCTCGCTGCCTAATTTACCAGAGCTACTATCGGTATTGGTGCTCTCGTTCCTCCTCCCTTCCTTTGGAATGCTTTGCTTTTTCTTTTTCAATCTTATTACCTCAAAGATCTTATTCTACGATTGGAGAAGAGGTTGCAGAGCCTCTCTAAAGAGAGTTCTTTCGCTACACATTCATGCCTTTAAGAAAAAAGGTAAAGTCAATCATTCCCAGCTTGGATCTTCGAACTGCTAAAAAACTACTATCAAAGCCCTTCCTATAGAAGAACCTTCTCTTGAGGACAAACCCTGATGTTTGTGCTATATAGATCTCTTCTTTTTTATTACCATATAGAAAGCATTCATGGTATCTAACTAATAAAGTGGCAACCATGATTAACTGCATGAGACATATTAGCTTTAGTTGAGCAATAAGAGGGTACTTCTTGAAGTAATTAAGCTCATAAGTCTGAGTAATACCATCTAGCAACGAGACGAGCTTTGAGTTTCCAACAGTATCATTGTTTGATACCTAACTGTGAATGCCTGTTATACCAAGAAAACTATGAACACACAACGGCAGCCAACAATGCCTTTCCTTCGAGAGAGATACCAGCTCTCATGTTTTTGTGGAACACAAAGCTTCTATTTCTTCTTCCACAGCCTTTTTCCTTTTGAAAGGTGAAGAGCCTTCTGATAGGTGTTAGGAATAGAAATAGGACAAGATTTAGAGCAAAGCTCTAAAAGGGTCTAAGACAATCAAAGGAAATAAAATTACTAATAGGATGTCTTAAACTTACTCTTGTCTTGGTGCTTTAGCAGGAAGATCAAGATATGAAAATTTTGGAGAAGGTTGAGGATCTCCTTCAGAAGTTGATGATTGAGTACTGGGTTGAGCGGTTGGATTAAGTACCTTACCCATCTTTCTGTTTTGTTGACTCACTTATAGCTTTTCAACATGTGGAAAAGAAGAAGAAGAATCAGAATTCAGAAGTAACTATCACTGGGAACTAGTGTAGGACACTAAGATGAGGAACATAGATCTGTTTTAATTGCAAAACTCTCACCAGAGAAAAAGGTTGTTTTCAAAGTATGTGACATCAACACTAGTATACACGTCATGGGAGATGGGACCAAAACATTTCGAAACATTTTGGGGATGAGAGTAACTTTAAAAGAAAAACATATCAGGGAGACAAATTCTCAAGATCTAGATGTAGATTTTGAGCCAGTAACACAACGAAAACAGGAGGAAGAAGACTAAATGATTTTATGCAAAACAGATGCACAATTAAATGGAATTTTATTATGCCAACATAGCTTCCTGCAATATCCTGTTTGCAAAATTCGTATGGCTTTTTCTTTCTGCAGTCCCATTTTGTTGAAGCCTTGGCGCAACGGTAAAAGTTGTCGTCGTGTGACCTTGAGGTCACAGGTTCAAGGCGTGGAATCAGCCTCTTGCAAAAATACAAGGTAAGGCTGCCTACTTTAGGCCATTGTGGCCCACCCCTTCCCTGGACCCTGCATAGGCGGGAGCTTCGTGCACTGGGGCTGCCCTTTTTGTCCCATTTTGTTGAAGGGCGTGCAAACAATAAGTTTGACCAACAATTTTCAGAGAGAAAGGAGCATAACTCATGCTGCGTATTATTCAAAAGCATTATTGGTTTGAAAGATTTGAACATCAACTCCGAACAAGTGACCACCTCTTTTAAAAGATACAACTGTGTCAATCTAGATTAATCACCCACAAATGCAACAAAGTACTTGAACAAGAAAACTTTAGAAACTCGATTCGGACACAAACATTAGAATGAACTAAAGCAAATGGAGTCAAACTCCTCCCAGACCTGAAAAAACATGGAAGGAAGGATAAAATGTCCTAGAACAGCTCAAGGTTTTAGGCAAGTAATTAACAGAAAGAAGACGAACTAGAAACTTTGGAAAATATTAAACAACAGATAAAACAAGGAAAAATCGCTGGAAGAACTCCTCCCATGGCTTGAGATGAGGAACTGTCAGAAAGAGTAACATATGAATAATTAGAAGATTTATCTAAGGAAGAGATCAGGATCACTTGTCATGTGAAAGGAGGCACCTGAATCTATAAATCCAGATGATTGCTGCTTATAAGCAAGCAAGCAGCAAATGGTCCAGGGTGGCTAAAGCTGCGAAAGACGTGAAATTGAACTGAAGAAGAAGTTGCTGCCCTGCTGTAATAGCTTAATGTACTCCTAAGAAATATTATAAGGTTTACTTAGGAAGGTGTCAGTATCCAGACATGCTGAAGGTGGCAGCCCATCAACGGGTCAATGCATATTGAAAATGCCTGATTAGCTCTTGCTCCCTGCCTATTTGTCTATCAAAACAGTAGTCATATCCTTCAGTCATGCACAATTCTTGCACCACGACCATGACCTGGTGAGTTTCTGCTGTGGCCTACCATCCAGACCAGCACTACGTTCAGAGGATGAGAATGCCATGGCCGATGCCTGTCTAAGAGTGGTAGATGATGGAGATTGCTGAGTAGTACCATCAACACTCTGCAGGTGACATAGGCTTTGCTCAAGGATGGAATGAATTACCAGTCATCATTGGAGTCCTAACCAAAAGAATCTCAGGGTTGAGGCTGGAATGAAATTTTGAACTTGGAACTTCTCACATTGCCATTGCTGCATTACCAGAGGTAAGTGGTAGATACATCTGGGCTTCCTCCCATATGCCTTTATAGAGCTAAAATATTCTTAAAAGATAAAGCTTCTTCATATTTAGGATTAATGTTGCTCTGAAAGCTGATAAAGGGCTTTTTTCTTTCTTTGATCATGATTATTCATTTTTCCAAATACATTTGGATGTATTTTATGAAAATACCATTAGTACTGATATTTGCATTCCATTTTGTTCAACAACAAGTCATCCCCAAATAATTTTCTTTCATTCACTCATCAAGATACGTTGTAGCCTTTTCATCTGTGGTCACCCCTCAAATACGTAATTTTCTTTTTCATCAAGATGTAATTTACACACTGAGCCCATGAAAGGTAGTTACCACCATTCCACCGTGGATGTTAATTTCGTTTCATTATATGCCCAAAACCAACAAAAATTCGTTTTCTGTAGAAACACAGACATGAAAAACAGCCAATATGGTTGTTGGTGAAATTTTGGCCAGTTGAGGTTGTATCACCATTTTGCCTAGAATTGGGTTTTTTACTAGAAATTTAAAATTGTTAATAAAGAGGTGTCTGTCTCTCCTGCTTCATTTGCAAACATGGGTTCTCTTTCAGCTGCAGATGACCTCCATTTAATGTCCCCAACTGCTCAAAGAGATGATTCAGTCGTTGATAGTTACATGAAGTTTCTGCACCCTGATCCATATCACTGGTCAAATTTCTGTCTCCTTTCTTCTTGACATATGGACATTTTGAGATTTGGGTTCTGATTTTTTAACATATTGAAAGCTGAATTTTTATGTATTTTAGGTTGGAAGATCCAGATGCAGAAGAAGTGAAAGATTAGTTGAAAAATGATGAAATCTTAGAAAATCTGTTTAAACTTGCAAAGCAAGGGAATCTGTATCACAGCTGTAGCATGTTCGATAATTCGCTGCATGTTTTATTATTGGAACCTGTTTTTTCATTTCAAATCCTTACATGATTGGTGCTCATTGTGAGCTCTTTCAGGTCAGTTTTTCTGTTCAAAACTGTGATGAGACATCTGTAATACATATCAATTCCAATGAAAGAATCATAGCAGAAAAATCACATCTATTCTATCACAAGAACAAAAAAAAAAGAAAAAAGAAGGCAAATGAAGCTCTTTACCCCCTCTTCCTTGACCAAAATCTACAATTCCACCATCAAAACCCAAAAAGAGGAATACCCCAAAAGCAAACAATGAAGCATTCAAGACTTTGTGGAATTCCTGACATTATCCCACATCTCTAGCCCCCAGAACATGTAGAAAACTCTCTCTCACCTTTAACGAATACCCAGATGCATACCCAGTTGCTAGGGTCAACCACAGGTTTTGGATCCATCTTCATTGTCAAAATTGCGAGATTGGTGTTCGCATTGTCAAGCTTTCTCAATTTATTTGTTATGAATCTATCCTTCTTACCTTGACCGAACGCCAAAACCCTCAATAAGATATTCTGAAGATCATCAGTCACCTCCAGTGAAGCTTCCTTTGATTCTAGGCCTTGAGATTCATAATTGGCCACCACCTCCTGCGAGGATGGTGGCTTTAATCTGTATGTTTCTTTCTACTTGGTAAGAAGAGTTTTATCATGGTTTGTTCATTCAGGTACATTATACAAGGGGCTGTTGGCTCAGGTGGATAAAATGATCCATTGATAGTTGTCATTTTTCCTGCTATTGGTGGTACAAAAGTTAGGTAGGCTTACTAAGACCCAGTAACCTAAGTTTCTTGGGCTGTTTAATTCATATTTATGCCAAATTATCTAACTTCCGGTATAACAGAGACAAGATCATTATTTATGGATAATTTTGTCCAGGATCTGTTTTTCCTTGCTGAAAGGTCGCTCAGTGTTTTATTGAATTCTAATTATTTTTGGAGCTTATTATGTTTTGGTTTGAATTACTGGTAAATATGAGTTCTGTTTTTTGTTTGTGTTTTAGGATGACTTGCTGAGCAAAGCAGACTTTTTCTTGGACCCAAATGAGTTGAGTAAGGATGTGCTACAATTCTTCATCCGGCAACCAAAATGAATTAAAAACCATGCATTCAAATTTACCATTGTAATTTGAATTGAATCCTGGTTCTCTTTAACTGGATTCTCACCTTGTAAAAGATATGATAAGCTCCTAATAAATCCCATTAATAGAAACCACAGAAATTTGACCCAACAACTGGAAACATCCGCTAACTTCTGTAAGCATTTCACTGCACCACACTACCAACTAAGAATAGTCCACCACTCTACTACTAGCAACTGATTTTAAATGAGAAATCAGCCATACCAATCCAAAAAATACATCTGAAAAATTGGTCCAAGAATACATCTGAAAAGTTGGTCCTCCTCACCCCACTAAACAATGACTGCAAACAGTCCAGTCACAACCAGCTCACACACATAATCAAAAGAAAGAAAAAGAAGTAATTTACACAATCAATTTCCATGAACTGTTGGATAAATGATTGCATAGAAAGATTTCTAGGGCATCGACAACAGTTATGTCTTTGTTGAGCACATGATAATAGATCTGCAATCCGTAACAGATCATGTGTTCATTCATCTAGGGTAGCACATACTCAATCTCAATCAGCACACTACATAGCTGATCTGGGCTGCATGTTTTCTTCACACAGCAATGCTCTAGACAAGCATACAATTTATTGTAGATTGGGCAACAAGTACCCCCATGAACTGGCCATCAGCTCCTTTAATCACCCTTTTTTCTTCCAGAATTTCAATGTTGAACAGCATGGCTTTATCCTTTAGGTTTCGATTGCAGCTATTGTCAACAACTAGTTACGAGCAGTCACTAAAAGGCACTATGGGAGAGACCTTGTGTAATAACCCCAATTTTTGTAATTGATTGAGAAAATCAATAAAGTTTGAGTTTCAGATATTTCGGGATGAAATATTGAGGTTATTTAGAATATACTTTTTATAAAAGTATAATCAAATAATAAGACATGTACAATTGAAATTAAACTTAGCAAACCCTTCAAAATGACTGTAAGCACGACAAATTCTGAATTCGGATGAAAAATCCTTAAGTTTCTTCATTTCTTGGACAAAAGGGTAAAATAGTAATTTTACCTAAAAAATCAAAATATGAGACATCAAAATTTAGAATGTACTGAGAAATACGAATCCAACGCCACTAAGTACACTCAAATCCGAGATCATGGGAATAAAATCCAAAATTTTATACATAAATGGCAAAACGGTCTTTTTACACCATGTGGGGCCCACATGGGACCCAAAAACGAATCTTATGAGCAGCCCACGTGAAGTCATGGGTCAACAAACATCAGCTGATCTTGAGGAAGAAAAATAGAGGATGGGGAAGAAAAAATGGAGCATGGGAGACTTTCATGCCATTTAATAATAAAAAATTAAATATTATAAGCATGAAAAAAAGACCAAAATTCCTATAAATACAACCCCAAAAGTCCTCCAAAAATACTCATAAAATCCCCACGAAATTTTCTTCACTCTCCCTGAAAAATTAGACCTAGATCTCTCCCCAAAAACCCAAAATTTCCAAGAGATATCTCTCTTTTCAATTTCTTTTTTTCTTTTTAGATTGGACCAAGAGACCTAAAATCAATTAGGCACTCTGTTCTAGATCTAATTTCATCAATTCCACCGTCCAAAACTTCCCACCATATCTATTCTACAAAACCCCCAAAGCAATTTCAAGATCCAACGGTTCAAATAACAGGAATTTGCAAGAAAGGTGGATCTTAGGCCATATCTTCATCAACAAGGTATTCTTTTTAAATTGGGCATATAACCAAGGTTTTTTCTCCAATTAGGTAGGTGAGAATACTTTCTATAGATTTTTAATAATGGTTTATGTAATTTTTAGTTTACTGTAATTTATTTTGATGATAAAAAAAGGTAAAAATAAAGTAATAACAGAACCCTTAATTCAGGATTACAAAGTGCTTAGACGAAACTTTTGACTGCACCAATAGATTCAGAAGGGTCCAAAACCCCTAGGGTAGAATTTTCACAATGATCTGAGAAGGTTTGGTCCCTCAATTGAGAAGGGATTGATTGGACGATCCAAACAGACTGTCCGATCTCCCGATCGGACGGACGACGTCCCGTGAGGGCGCTTCCGCATTTCATCGCAGCGGACGCGCCCGAAAAACCGAACGCGTTCCGCCCGGCTTGTTTACCACCCGAAAAATCTAGGCCGTCTGTTCCTTGGGCCCAAATCAAATCTAGGCCCTAGGAAGGACTGTGAACTTCCATATCACATTCTGGAGTCATCTGAACTCCACATTAAGATCGGAAAGAAGCTATGGAAAGCTTGAAACCTCTAATTTCTGATGAAATGATAAAATGAACATAATATTCAGTAAAACTTTTCGTATTAAAGAAACAGTTTCCAATTACCTAGATCTTCAAGATCTGAGATGATCAGATCTTGAAAATATGTTTTACTAATGATATACTATTGAAATAAAGTGAGATCTATGGTTTATTTGGACATATCTGATATATATTAAGGGATCTACCCATTATGGTAGAAAAACCCTAAAAATACAAAGGGACCCACTTGATCAATGAGATCAAGTGTGATCAAATCCTTGGGATGAATAAAATGAATGTTGATATAATAAAATCCAGGAAATCATGGATGGATTATGACAAAAATGGATCAATATGATCTTTGGACCTTAATAAAGAAAATCCCCTAAATATAACTAATACCCTTAATCAAAGGAAAAAATCTAAGATCTAATGGTTGGATCATAAGTAAAGGTTTCTAAAAATGTTAATGTAATTAGTTTCATTTTATATAATAGCATTTTAAATATGATTATGTTATAAAGCATGCTAGTATAACATTTAGACTTTAGCATGATATGTGATTTCATTGTTATCATAAGGTGCTAGATTTAATTATCTTAGGGGTACTTTAGTATGATTTCATGTCATTCTAACTTAGGACCATGCTAGAATTTCATATAAGTTTATACTATAGTATGAGATTATACCTTAAGTCCATGTTAGTTTAAATTGAGTTATTAAGGTATATTAGTTGGAAATCATGTTAGAGTAATTTTAAGTACCTTGTCTCATTATCATTAAGTGTTAAATTATGTAGTTTTATGATTTGAATTTATAATTCATTTATGGTTAAATGTTATTAGTAGATCTACTTGTTATGAGATAAAGAGCATAAAACATGAAAAATGTATTCTAATGAGAAAGTAGAGTTTCATGACACAAATAAGAATGGAGTACTTTGGACTTAATTAGTAAGGGCTATAGTTAGTAGGATAATATAAGGATTATCAAATCCTTAGCCCAAACTAGGAGAAGAATAATAAATCCCATGAATGGCATTATAAATATTCATGGACTTAATTAAAATCCATTAGAAAGAGTATTTAGGGTAAACAACCTTATGAAAGGTTGAGCTATGGCCATTCTAGTGAATGATGAACATAGTGGTTAAGGGGGTTATCTAATAGAGCCTCGCTCTTCCCCTACCTTCCATTGACGTTTGTGAGGTCTAAACGCCTCCTTACATGAGGATTGAAGTAACCACTTTGTGTTCACCCATTCAACTAGTAAGCCTTAGCCAATTGGAAATAAGAGTAGACTAGATTTAGGCTTGAATAAGTTACCTTCAACCAGCACATTAACTGGTTGAATAGTAATAATAAGAGCATAAAAGGTTAGTAAATTACCTAACCCTAATAAAAACAGTAAGTAAGATAAGGATGATCAAACAAGATCCATTAGATCTTGGATGATCAAGAACAATAAGAATAAGAATACTATATTGTACTTAGTATGCATGTTTATTAGTATGCTTGTTATAGTTCATTAGATTAGATAATCCAAACCCTTGATCAAAGATGATTCAAGAAAGAAAACCAAGATCATCCTCCATAGGGATGATCCAATAACTGAACTTAGATCAAAGAAGAACTAGATGATAGAAGATTTAGGACCTTGATCTTTATCAACATGTGTAGATTGTCAATCAATGGATCTATGAAAGATCAAGATTAAGGAGATGGACATACAAAGACTTAGAGATAGAAAAAATACTTAGATATGAATGATCTAAAGATCATTCTAAACATTAGATCTAGTGATCAATAGGATTGTTCATAATTTATATATTGACAATATGGATGAATGTACAGATTACATACATCAGTCAGGATCATGGAAGATTGGGGAAAAGAGATCAATCCTTAAAGGTAGGAGGATTTGATAAATGCATTTACATGAGATATACATGATTGTACTCATGATCTTATGTTGACAAGAGTAATGTTAATACTTGTATTAAATCACTTGAAAACCTTATGATCCAACCAAACACATATAAGATGGTTAAGGACTAAACTATAAGTGAATAGGGAACTAGAAAATATTTCAGCCCTAAGTAAACAGACATATGGTCTGATATACATGAAATATATTTTACATACAAGCTTGGAGGCTTGTGAGTTAGTTTTAATAGGCATAAGCCTAGGGGAATGCTATTGTTAGAGGAGTTATGAGGGTTTGGCCACCCGCTCCTTGAAATTTGATGATATGATGATACCTTGCCCAAAGAGAGGCTAAAAGTCGGGTGGTGGCAATTATGGGAAGGCCACTACTGTGAAAGTCTTGCTCCCTCATACGGGCAGTGACATAATATTTTCCACCGTGGTATCAGTGGTGAACAGGGCAGTTATCCGAGCGCGCTAGTACAGATCAGACTGCAGTATAGCAACCTTTCTGATTATTTTGCATTATGATGCATATGAGAATAGGCATAGTGAAATGCCTTATGTTGTAGCATAATGAAATTTCCCAAGAAGGAAAATTCCCAGTAAAAGATTAGCTGTAATACTAAATTCTCAAAATGAAGAGAATTGATCAGCTTAGTTGGGAATGATATTTGACTACTTTCACAAATTTAATTGGTTTACCCATGAAGAGTGTGTATATATAGATATACATAACTTACAAAGTAAAGAGTATGTTTAAAGATAATGAGATTATGAAGTATTGGAATTACATTGTCAATTATTATGTTTCTTGAATCCCCTACCAAGCATTGCTTGCTGAGATATTGTAAATGTTGCAATATCTCAGATACAGGGAAGGAGAGTTAGGAGCTGAAGACGATAGAAGACTTGAAGAGAATAATCTTCAAGGTATACCCTTGAAGACATGTATTTTTCTTTGTTGAGAGTTTTATTGTATGGTGAGCTTGAGTTTTGGATTATGTAATTTGGACAAGTACTGTAATAGATTTGGCTGTATTATGAACCACTAGATGGATCCTGAAGTTTAATAAAAGTATATTCCTTCAATGGAATTTTATTTTGTACACAAATTGTACTTATATTATGTATGAAGTGGTGACTTGGGTTTCAAAACAAGTTCTAAAGAAAAGAATTTCCACTGCTTTGTTTTACGAAAAAATTTTACACTCTTAAGGGCCCTGCCTTTCAAAATACATTACAAAACGTGTTACAAAAACCCGGGTCGTCACACCTTGAAACTTCAAGAAGATCCCAAAAGATAGAAAACCTAAAGAAGTGGATGGAAAGCAAAAATTGTAAACATGAAAGGAACTTCCAGAACAATTGATTTCAATCGCTACTCTACTACCATGTTCACTAACCATGGATAGAAAGGGAAAGGAAAAGGGAAAGAAGAGAATTATAAGAGAGATGCATTAGAATCTAAAGGATTTAAAATTAAGCCTAACTATGACAAGTATATGGAATGCAATTTTAGCAAGGAGTTGAGTGGGACTAGAGCACCAGTAAAGATTGATAACCAAGAAGTCTCCCTAAAAGACCACTTCCAATACTTGAGATCAATAATTCATGCGAGCAAAGAGATTGAGAGGTAGGTTACCCAGAGAATCCAAGTGAGTTGGAACAAATAGAGATGTGCCTGTAGAGTTTTGTGCAATCGATAGGTGCCACTCAAATTGAAAGGAAAATTCTATACAATGGCTGTAAGGCCAGCCATGCTCTACGGATCAAAGTATTGGGCAGTTGAGGCACAACATGTACATAGGACTAGCATTGCTAAAATGTGAATGTTGAGATGGATGAACAACATGTACATAGGATGAGCGTCGCTAAAATGCAGATGTTGAGATGAATGAGTAGCAAGATGAGAAATGATAGAATTAGACATGAAAACATTATAGGAAACTTAGGAGTAGTACCAATATGTAACAAGATGAGAGAGATTAGACCTAGATGGCTTGGAAATGTCCAATGGAGACTGAAGAAGGCACCGGTTAGAAGGATTGAAACGATCCATGCTGAATTTTCTAAAAAGGCAAGGGGAAGGCCCAAAAGAATGTTTTAAGAAGTGGTGAAAAAATATTTAAAAACTTTGGGACTAAACGAAGCCATAATGCTCAATTAAGTTGTTTCTTTTCTCAAAACCCAAAAAGGATTATTTCTCCCCACACGTAATACTAGGAATCACTACAAATAAAGGAAATTGTGGGTTGTGCTTATATTTAGATGAATGTGCTTATTCGTGCTAGAATTAAAGTGGCTTTCCCTTAGCCCTCTTTATTTGATGACATTTTTCAGCTAATTAAACTTTAGAAGGGGGGCCCTCGTGCAATGGTTGAGTTGTTGTCATGTGACCTGGAGGTCATGGATTCGAGGTGTGGAAACAGCTTCTTTCAAAATGCAAGGTAAGGCTGCATACTATAAGCACTTTGCGGTCTGCCCCTTCCCTGGACCCCACATACACAGGAGCATTGTGCACCGGGCTGCCCTTTGTTTATATTAATTAAACTTTTAGGCTGTTCATTTTCTGCTACAAGATAGTAATATTACAATCATTTCATAGGATATCGGTTTTGGTGCCGGTCCTATTTAACATGTGGGTCAGAGATAAGTGGTTTAGATGACAAAGTCTGGATCCAGATAAACTTTTACCGCCCTTCATTCATGACCTATTTTGCAAGTGCAAACAGTCTATGAGAACTATATCATAAGAACTCTTGCTTTGATCATCCCTTGGTACACCACTTCCTTGACCCTTATCGTTCTTGATTTTTTTCCCAAACTAATGATAAACTTTCTGAATTTTCTGATTTTGCCCCCCTCAACTGTTTCCCACATCCAAACTTTCTAAAAGTGCCTGTATGTAAGAGGGCCTATTTGCCGTTTAGCAAAAATGTCCTTTTGGCTTCTCACATGTGCTATATGTACATATTGATCCTGTGACTTGACTCCCAAGTGAAGTCCATCTTGTTGATTGATTATGATAAGAAGATATTCCTTTTGTTCATCAGAACTTGATTAAGAGTTCTGCCAACAAAATATAGATGCTTGAGTTTTGTTGCCAAGTGTTATAAATGAGATGTCCGCATGCACGGAACTAGGATACAACAGTTGCCTTATAAGAGTCTGTAGATCTACAGTCTCTGTTAAAGCATGCATGTCACTGTGGAGGGATGGAGAGAAAATTTGATGTTAGGGTTGATTCTAATAATGATGTTCTGGTCGCCTCCTATGTTACTATCTCACTATTAGACTCTTAAAAGGACACTAGCTTAAGAAAAAAATTTATTTGTGTTGTCAAAAATAATAAAATACTAACCACTACCAAGCAACATCTTAAATTTAAAATTCAATAAAACTTAAGGATGTGAACCAAACTGTAGAAGAGAGAATTTAGAAGTTCTTTTTAATTAAATATCTTCTTCTGACAAAGAACTGTCTAGAAAACTAATTTCCCAATGTCTTAATGTACTAGTCTTCTACATGCTACCATTACACCTAATCTAGATACTGCAATTGTGTGTATCTCAGACGATTTGTGCATAGCTTGTGCTGGTCAATGTTATTTTGACGTCTAGGGCAAATGACTAGGCCTCTATAATGGTATCTAGTTGATCACATGTTCACGGTGCTCATGGGTGCATATGTTCAACATGCCAAAGAAAGAAAGAATTGTTCTGATGTCTACGAACAGTGCCTATTATGGTCCCAACCAATTATGTAATTTTTGCAATGAAATATAGGGTTATGCAAGTAATCAATTATATGATGTGTTTAAATATGGGAATGTCTATGTATTTGCAAGTGTATATGACACTGGCTGAATAGAATATCAATGTGTGTGTGTGTGTGTGTGTGTGTGCATGCATGCACGCTGTCACATAGACAAATATATGAGGAAACTAAATTATTTTGTTGGGTTATCTTGTAAACAATCAGAAGTATGAGCATATTACTTGCTCTACAACCATAATGCCCTAAGGGTAAAAGGTGGAAAATTCAACTGAACTGATGAACATATCTTACAACAACAGTTGCTTGCAAAGTCCATTCTGTTCATTCCACCTGTTGACAATGAAATCAATCTCATCTTTTTCCCTACAGTTCCTAGATAGGTATAGAAACCTACTCTGCTGAATGCCTGAACATGTACTTTTTCTACATTTTTATGAGGTCCATTTGACTTTGAAACTCTATATAACATTCCATTAGCCTATGTTTATGGTGTTATTAACTGTGATTGAAGTAACTATATACTTACTGGAATATTTTTAAACTGCTGCACCTTTTTTCAGTTTTTATGATGTCTTGATTCTTGTATCTTGATATACATCTTTGATAAATATGTTTGAATAAATTTTCTGAGGTATATTTTAAACTCATAATTACTCTTTTGAGGTTTAGTAATTCCATAGTACTTGTTTGACATATAAGAACTAGCAATTCAATTGCAGAACTTCTGTTCTTATTTACACTGCCTTGTGATTTTATGGATATTGTACATGTTATTGGCTAGGAAAATGATGTTCCGGTGGAAGGACATAGGGAACACATCACATGACTGCATACTCTGTAGCCATCTCATATAGTGTTTTTTGCAATTATGGTTCCTTCTAACTGTTGCAGTGACTGAGTGATGTGAGATGTCAGAAATTTTACTCATACTATGCGGCTATCTCATATGGTTCCCTTTGTTGACATGGATATTTCTGTGTATTCTCTACTAAGAAAAAATGGAATGGATGACACGATTTACTCACCTATATAATACGAGGATGACATTTGTAAAATTGACTTTCTGGGTAAAGGGACGTCAGAGAGTATACTGCAGACACTGCAGCCATCTCACATGGTTTCCTTTATTGATGTGGGTATTTCAGTATACTTTTTGCCGGGCACTCATTCCTATTATTGCTTGATACTCAGAAAAGATGAATTTTGGGTGATACAGAATTACCTGCAGATAATAGGAAGAGAACAAATATTTATTATTGGTGGGCTGCACATTTGTTGCTTATCTCTGTGCACAGATTAGTTTAATGACTTTTGTGTTTCACAATAGATGTGTCTATTGTTACTAGAATGAATAAGTTGCACCAGTTTTAACCAGAAAACCCTGTATATGACCATCTTTCATTTGACTTATGCCTAGACACTGTCATCCATTTTATGAGGTTTATATTAGCTGTTTGCCAATTTCAGGTCTATTAGCATTCTATTTTCCTCTGTAACGTAAAGAGATTTTGCAGCTTTAATGCCTTAGAAAACAATTGATTTTGTTTTGCAAAACACAATGAATCCTAAATAGATTTCCTGCAGGTAAGCCTATTTCACTTTGAAGATAAGCCCCGACCTGGTGCTGCTGATGTTATAACCACATTAATAGATCAAGAGAAACTTCAGATAATGATGCTAACAGGTGATCACAAGTTGAGTGCATGGAGAGTTGCAAAAGTTGCTGGCATCACTGAAGTTTGCTGCAACTTGAAGCCCAAAGACATGCTCAATCAAGTAAAAATTATTTCAAGGATACAGGTGAGATTCTTGTTGCTATTGTCAGCTATCAATTTCTTGTCTTTATGTGCTGGGTTACCCTTATGATACAATGCTTTCTGGAAAGCGGCACAGTTATGACAAAATATGGTGCTCTTCCGTCCTAGTTAATGGTTTTCTTTAATCATTGTTCTCATTAACATATCCAAAGTTGATAACTCTAACTATTTAACTTACTTGAGAATAAATTAGAGCATAACATTAAGATCTGAGAATTTCTCTAGGTTTTTCTGTACAGTCCAATATCTTCACCATTTCATTCACGTCTTGTAGGCAATCCACTCTTTATATTTCCTATTCAATGTGCCTGAC
The DNA here is from genome assembly GCA_035236585.1 of Warburgia ugandensis. Taxonomy (NCBI): domain Eukaryota; kingdom Viridiplantae; phylum Streptophyta; class Magnoliopsida; order Canellales; family Canellaceae; genus Warburgia; species Warburgia ugandensis. Next base: position 47,822,818 of record CP141133.1, on the reverse strand, counting down.
GTTAAGGGTCCCATAACAATAATATGTTCAGTCATGCCTTGTAAGTGATCCACTACTTATTATCTCAACTAGTGTGCTAGACGAGTGATTGAGAAGTTTTAGAAGAAGATCGCTTCTTAGAAAGGAGACTTATATCCATAAGCATTAGTGTTACCCATGTCAAAGCAACTTTGTCAAACCTCCCCCTCCTCCAGCATCATGCTATTGTTGTCCCATATTGGAGAAGCTTCTTCGGAACTCCATATACAAAGCTAAGAAAGAGGGAGGCTTAGGTAGAAAAAGGTCTAAGACAATCAACCTGGCATACTTGTGAGATGGCTTTGGGGATTTCGGAAGGGCATAGACTACCTTTGGTGTGAGGTGATTGGATGAAAATATTGAGTGGCTGGGAATATTGGTCAAGTCTGGGCAAATTAGGTCACTCTCGAGTATTTTATGGAGCATCTTCAGGTTCTTGGACAAACTTTTGGATCAAGACTTGATTTTGGGTGACAAAGTGAGTACGTTAGATTTTTTCAAAGTGACTTTAGATGAGTTGAAGAGAGCTGCTTCTTGACATCATACTGAAAGCTATTACATATCCCATGCAAACACAAGCTTCTGTTGGCTGATTCATTTATTGCCTGTGGTGAGATGATTACCTGTAGTGTTTTTTGGATGTTGAGTTGTCTTTACATCTTTGTTTTTTTCTTTTGGTTACCTCGCAATGGTGGTAGTGATAATCACATTTAGAAGTAGAGGAAAGTGGTGTGTTCATATGAGATCCTTTTGTCTTTATCTCATCCATAGTATTGTGAGTTACTGATTTGCTTTGCTTCAATATGGATAATTCCTGCATCCAGTTCTTGCATTTCAGTGCATTAATAGTGGCAATTTCTCTAGGCTAACATAGTGCTTTCTGAGAAAGTTCAGATGGTTTCCCAATTATCTTTTGATTGTTTCCCTGGAAGGGGACATGGAGGGATATTCAAAAGAAGACTGCAATGGAATTGTCATTTCTGGTTCCCAATTTCCTCTTCTTTATAATAAGTCAGTTTTGGGCCAACCATGTCATTCTAGCTGTTATCTCTTTCTCATCATGCCTCCTTTAGTATTCACAAAATCATCTGCATTTTCATTAATTTTGGTATTCATGGAAAAATGCTTGGTGCCTCTCTCTCTCTCTCTCTCTCTCTCTCTCTCTCTCTCTCTCTCTCTCTCTCTCTCTCTCTCTCTCTCTCTCTCTCTCTCTCTCTCTCTCTCTCTCTCTCTCTATAACACGGGAGTGTCTAATGTTTCCAAGATTGATGAATGATCAAAGAAGATCAACGGCAATCTAGCTTTGGATGGCCAAGATCTATCTCAAAATCTCCTAGAACATGAAATCATGAGCGTCATTAGTCATAGATATGTGGACATCATCAATAAGACATGGCTCAACGGTTAAGATTGGCCAAAAGAGGAATTTTTAAGCCAAAATCAAAAGACACCTCATTCTAGGACTATCGGACGTCTTGGATCAAATCTGATGGAATGCATTGATTGTGAGGAATTGGACATTCCAGATGGTTACCTTGGAGATCAAGGAAGACCAGTCAAAGAGTTCCTAAACTTAGAAGTAATAAATTATGCCTAGCAAGCTTCCGTAGTCTCGGGTTGACTAAGTCAAGATTCTCAGTACATGGCTTTGGGAAGTCTTTGCTTAGAAAGCTTACAAGTTTAGGAGTTTTACTATATTGTAATAGCAGTTGCTTGAGGGTTATTGGTAGCTTGCCATGAGTTAGTAATTGGGTATTTACCATCAACCAAGATTTAGCAGGTCTTGGAGCGCTAGGTTATATATTTAGAAAGTCTTTAAAGACTTGGCAACTTATGTAATTAGACATTTTCCTTTATAGCTTTGTAAATTCCTAAATGAAAGAACTGTTCTCATCTATAAATATTTCAGTTGTTAATGAAATAGGTACTATTTTTTGCATTATCGAGGTTAGTACTTGAAATGTGTTTTTTTATGTTGCTAACATGTGATTGCTAGATTAGACTTGGACATGTTCTATTGTTTGGATTGAGATAGGCCAAAGTTGCATCTTAGTTCAAGATACTTTTGTATCATTGGGTGTATTCTAGTGAGGTGAGACGTTTCCTAACTTAGTATCCTCAAGGTGGTGAGATCTGTATCCTTGTGGCGATGAGTTAGCATCCATTCTATAATTCTGTATTGATTAGTGGTGTGACTGTATCCTAAGTGTGGTGGACCTGCTATGTTCTTTGAATTCCTACAGTGGTGATTCTTTGTATCGATAGGACTCAATTCTCAAAATAATTAGACGTTCTGAATTATCTTTAATGTAATGTTTATACTCTTTGATCGTGTTCTGTATCCATTGAGTTAGGCTTTTTTTTTTCTCTCATATCTTGCATTCTTACTTCTGTATCATGTGCAATCTTTCTTAGTACCTGGTTATTTGGTGTCAAATTGGTATCAGACTACAGGTTATCATAGCTTATCATGCAAGAAGTATAGCAAATGCCAATAAGATGCTAAGGATCTAGATATAGATGACTTCAAGAGGTAAATTGAATGACTGGAAGAGCATCTTGAATAGCTTAGCAGTCAAGCTTAAAGAGGTGAGAAATCCATACCTGTAGCTTTTAATGACTCCTTGAATGATTCCTACTCTGTTTCTTACAAAAGTCGAGCATTAAGTCCGAAATCATCAGCAAGCTATGCACCAAGGAGAAAACATGATTTCTATCATTCTGGAGTCAATGTAATGTCCTCGAATTCGTAGGTAAGTTGCAGCTCAACAACTTTCTTGATTGGCTGCATACAGTTGAGCCTTTTTTTGAGTATCAAGATTTCCCGGAAGACTCCAAGGTAAAGCTTTTTTCCCTAAAACTAAGGAAATATGCTGCACTTTGGTGGGATAATTTAAACAAGAAATGAGTAAGAGATGGGAAAAGTAAAATAAAAAAATTAGGACAAAATGTAAAAGGAACTCAAGAAACATTTTCTACCTGAAAACTATAGGATGGAAATGTTTCTTAAGATCCAAACTTGAGAGAAAAGAACTTGAGTGTAGAGGACCATATAATGGAGTTTGAACACCTCAAAGAGTAATGTGGTTAAGCCAAAAGAGCAAACCATAGCATGTTTGTAGCAGTACTAGTCATTCAATGATGTGAGAAAGCTAGCCTTGATTGTTGAGAAACAGCAAAAAGAAGTGACTGAAAGAGGCATTTCTAAACCTATATAGCAAAAGTTAACGAATGCAACCATACTTTCTTTATCTTAACTTTGATTGTTTGTTTGAAGTAGAGTGTGATGCTTCTAACCTTGAGATTTGTGTAATCCTAAGTCAAGAAGGAAAGTTAGTTGCTTCTTTTAGCGAGAAGTTAAATGATTCATGTTGCAACTACTCCACTTATATACCATGCCATTGTTCGAACATTGAAACACTAGAGCTAGTATTTACTCGGATCATGAAGCATTGAGATAAAGTCAGCAAAAGCTTAGCTGTAGACACGCTGTGTGGATACAGTTCATCCAATCCTTCAACTTCGTGATCAAACATGAGTTGGGTATGTAAAATGTGGTTGCTCATGCTTTAAGAATGAGATATGCAGTACTAATTGTTTTAAACGCCAAAATAATTAGTGTTGATATTGTAAAGGAGTTGTATGCTATTAATCCCTACTTTGGGCATATTACGAAGAATTGTAAGCGTGGTACTTTTCAGCATTTTATTGAGCATGATGGTTATCTCTTTAAGGAAAATTTACTTTGTATTCCACAATACTCCTTTAGAAAAGCTATCATATATGAGGCGCATGATGGAGACCTTGCTGGTCACTTTGGTAGAGACAAGACTCTTGCCTTAGTAAGAGATTGATTCTTTTTGCCTAAACTGGCTAAAGATATTTTCAAGCACATTAAGAAATACAAGACATGCCATCTAGCTAAAAGCTGATATCAAAACACGGGGTATACACACCACACACTATTCCTAATTCTTCATGGGCAAAAGTTAGCATGGATTTTGTAGTTGGACTCTTGTGGACATAAGGCAACAAGGACTCTATTATGCTTGTTGTTGATAGGTATTCTAGATACATATTTTGTTGCTTGTACTAAAACGATTGATGCACTAATGTGGTGGATTTATACTTCAGAGAAGTATTGAAACTTCATGGAATCCCCAAGACCATAACCTCTGATCGTGATCCAAATTTTATGAGCCACTATTGGAGAACTTTATGGAGAAAACTTAGAACATGTTTGCAGTCTAGTTCATCATGTCATCCTCAGACGAATGGACTAACAAAAGTTCTTATGGGATTCTGGGTAACATACTAAGAAGTTTCATGGGCAAGAAAATCTGCCAATTGGATTTGTTGCTAGCATAGGCAGAATTCACGTTCAATAGTTCCATTTTGAAGTGGTTTACGGTAAAAATCCTTTAAGCCCTATGGATTTAGTGTCCTTGCCACTAACTAGAAGTTAGAAGGGGAGCCTTGGCGCAATGGTAAAAGTTGTCGTCATGTGACCTTGAGGTCATGGGTTCAAGGCGTGGAATCAACCTCTTACAAAAATGCTAGGTAAGGCTGCCTACTTTAGGCCATTGTGGCCCACCCCTTCCTCGGACCTCGCATAGACGGAAGCTTCGTGCATGAGGGCTTCCTTGCCACTAACCAAAAGTTCTAGTGGAGATGCTGAAGAACAGGCCAAGCAAATTAGAAAGATGCATGAGCAGATCTGACTAAGGATCAAAGTAGAATGGAAGGTACAAAGACCAAGCTAATAAGCATAGAAAGCCAGTGGCTTTCAAGAAGGAGAGCTAGTATGGATCTATGTAGTTAGAAGCGTAAGGCACACCTAGGCACAAGGGGGTGCGCCTAGAACCTGGAGGGCCTAGGCGCCCCTAGGTGAGTGCCTAAATCACAAGGTGCAAAATTAAATAATTAATAATTAAAAAAAACCAAAAATGCTAAAAATTATTAAAAAATCCTAAAAAAACAGTATAAAAATATAGAAACATAATTCTATAATGAAATATTATCCAAACATGCAATTTTTTATGAACACAATAATATATAAGCATAATCAAGTCAAATAACTTTTAAGAGTTAAGACTGCTCACTTCAGTCATCTCTGAAGGGATCTTCAGGGTTCAAATTATCATCAAAGCTATCATAATTCTCGTCAACATATCCAGCAAGACCACTACCCTAACCTTACAACTCTTCGGTGTCCTCCTTTGAATCAATTTCCTCCTCTAGTTTTGCAAATACTTGAGACATGTTCCTCTGGCCTAGGCTCTGTCTCCTTTGCCTCTGGTACTGCCTACTGGGAGAAGCAACACGTGAACTAGCTCTTGGAGCATGCTCAACGTCACCCCATGTTAGGTTATCATTTGAATGGACGAGGTTATCCTCAATATCTGTTTCAATGATTCCCTCATCACTTTCATCAGCCTCTCTCAACACAATAGGATCTATATATGTTTGCGATATTAAATGATCTTCATGTTGATGGCGGAGACATTGATTATATTGAACGTATAACAAATCGTTTAATGTTTTTGCATGCAACCAATTTTTCCTTTGTGTGTAGCTGCAACAAAATGTCAAATTATATAAGGTTGATTGCAAATTATATTGTTGATTGATCTATAAACTAGTAAAGTAAGTAATACTTACATTCTCAAAGACACTCTAGTTCTACTCACAAAGAGATGCACTATAGATCTGGGAGAGGACTTTGATAGAAGGTTTTTGAAGAATTGGGCATTCAGCCCCAAAAGTAACCCACCACTCACCTACAAAAGTTAAATAACAGTTAACACTTAAAAAATAAAAAACATAAATTAATGAAATTTAACACTTAAGAAAGAAGATTTTGAAATTATAAGACTTGCAAGGAGCCAGTCTTTCTCTTCAATTTAGCCAAGCCATTCGCAAATACGCCTGCCCACGTTTGTGTGGCCCTAGCTCGTCAATCACCTTACTTGCATCATCTTGATTTGCAGATAAGGTATTGATGGTATCAAATAGGCCTCGCTTGGTAAATCTATCGGCCTCAACATCTTGCCTATCATAATAGTTTGTAGGGTTAATATAATAACCAGCTGCATGCAAGGATTGACAAAGCTGATTCGTCCATCTACTATCTACAATACCACAAATATGAGTGGCCTGTTGCTCATTATCTTTAAGATTTTTCCTAATCTTTTCCTTGGCTCGTGTGAAGGCCTTGTAAATATTCCATTGTAGGCTTCTCTTCGGTATCCACTAGCCTCAACACCTCTACAAGTGATGCCATTATCTACAAACAAAATAAAATATTGTTCCAGAAGGCGCTACAACTAATGATGTTCTACGCTCTTTGACTGACCAGAGTATTACTCCATTTACTGTTGCTCCATACCTGACAGTGAAACATCTCCCTCAATTCCGCCCTCACATTATAGATACTCTCTAAACTCAAGAAGTTTTGTTGTGAAACAAGTGACTACAGGTCTGACCAATTCTCTTTGCTTGGTCATTGTTCTCACCAAATAGATGCTTCTTTCTTATTTGTAAGCATCCCCTATAGGTACATAATTTGATGCATTGTCCGTGATGACCTGTAATAAGCAATGAGGTTCAAGAGTAAATATTAAAACTTTTAAATATTAAATTTCTTAACAAAAACGTAACTGAGGTTAAGAGGAGGGATTACCTAGACAATATTTTCCTCTCCAACATCATCTATGATGCCATCTAATATTTTTATGATCAAATCTAAGCTCTTTCCATGCTCAGATCCATCAATTGACTTTAGAAAACATGTTCCAATCGGACAATTTATCAAGAAATTTATTAAGGTGCAACCCTTGTCATCTGTCTACCAATCTGACATTATAGAGCCTCTGTATCGTGCCTAATCTTTTCTCCACTCTTGCACAAATTCATTCATCTTTTCAACTCTCTTTAAGAAGAGGCACCGTCAACTCATGGTAAGAGGGTGCCTTGAAACCTTAAGATAGAAAAAAATACAAGTTAGATACTCTTTAACTTTAAAAAATGCATAAAAAGTACTAGCATATAAAGGAAAACACAAGCATGGGAAAGCTATATATGCTGATATAAATATGTTTCAAAGAAATACAAAAAAACACAAAAAAAATTCAATTTTCGTAGCTGATATTTTCAAAAAGACATGGAAAAACCTTTACAAAACTCAAATATATAGCAAAGAAACATAAAACTCAAATGGAATGTTTGTTTATACATATAGAATAAGAACCCAACAAGATTTATCTAAAAAAGTAAACAAAAAACCAAAAAAATTGATATTGTTTTTTTACGTTTGTTAATAGAAATGTAAAAAGAAGTTAAGATTCATGAATTCATACCTTTTTTCACTTAGATCTGTGAAAGATTGAAGAGGAATGGTCATTTCACCTTCTTAGCTCTTAGGAGAAGTGAAAATAGGGTTAGAAGATTAAAAAAGAAAAAAACAAAGTTTATAACTTAACCAGTCATCAGCTGTGCCTGGAGTCGGAGGCGAGCCTGAACTGAGGCTCCAGGCATGCGCTTAGGCGCTAGTACCTCGAATACCATGTGACTTGCACCCACCCAAGTGCACCAGTAACCACTTGCGCCTAGGCTTGCCTTTAACTACATAGGTATGGATACACTTAAGGAATGAACGTTTTCCTCAAAGGCAGCATGCAAAGTTCAAACCTAGAGCTGTAGGTCCTTTCAGATTTTTAAAGCAGATTGGTGATAACACTTGCAAGATCAAGCTATCAGAGGATTCTGAGGTTTCAGACACCTTTAACATAGCAGATGTTTCACCATGCTTTGGACAGGATTTTGCTAACAACTCAGGTGCTGCTTCTTTTCAACCCAAGGAGAATGACATGGGAGTGTCTAATGCTTCTAAGATTGATGACTGATCAAAGAAGATCAATGGCACTCTAGCTTTGAATGGCCAAGGTGTATCTCAAAATCTTTTGGAACATGAAATCATGGGTGTGATTTGTCATGAATGTGTTGATATCATAAATAATACATGGCTCAATGATTTAGATTGGCCAAAGCCAAAATAAAAATGGCCTCATTCTAGTAATATTGGAAGTCTTAGATCAAATCTGATGGATTGTGAGCATTGGACATTCCAGATGGTTGCCTTAGAGATCAAGGAAACCAATTAAAGAGTTCCTAAACTTAGAAGTAAAAAACACCCCCCAGCAATCTTCCTTGGTGAAGGGTTAACTATGTCAAGATTCTCATTACATGGCTTTGGAAAGTCTTTGCTTAGAAGGTTTACAAGTTTAGGAGTTTTACTACATTGTAATAGCAGTTGCTTCAGTGTGATTGGTAACCTACCATGAGTTAATAATTGAGTATTTTGGCATCAACCATGATTTAGCAAGTCTTTGAGGACATGGTTATATATGTAGAAAGTCTTCAAAGACACAGCAACTTATTTAATTAGACGTTTTCCTCTATAGCTTTGTAAATGCCTAAATGAGAGGGCTGTTCTCATCTATGAATACTTTTTTTTTTAATGAAATAGATAAAGTTTATTACAGCCAAATTCAAGGATGTTTTGCACTATAGAGGTTTTAGTACTTGTAATGTGTTTGTTTTTTTTTTTGCTAACATGTGATTGCTAGATTGGACTTGAACGTGTTCTAGTTTGGACTGACGTAGGCCAGAGATGCATCTTAGTTCAAGATGTTTTCGTATCATTGGGTGGATTCCTAGTGTAGTCAGGTGTTTCCTACCTTTGTATCTTCAATGTGGTGAGATTTGTATCCTTGTGGTGGTGAGTTAGCATCCAATCTATAATTCTATATTGCTTGTTGGTGTGGCTGTATCCAGGCATGGCGAACTTGCTATGTTTGAATTCCTACGGTGGTGATTCTCTACATCCATAGGACTTGATTCTCAAAATAATTTCAAACTATCTTTAATCTAACATTTATACTCTTTATGGTGATGTTCTGTATCCATTGAGTTATACATTTTTTTTCTCTCAGATCTTGCACGCTTACTTCACAATGTGTGTAATCTTTCTTTGTACTCGGTTATCCAGTCTCTCTCACTCTCTCTCAATAACATTCATTTGTGACTAAATATTTTGCTGTATCAAGATATTGTTTGAAGTCTCTCATTACATTCTTCGAAAGTGAAAGAAATTCGTTGAAATCCCAGATCCTACCACATGAAACTTAACTACATGCGGACCTTATTATCTTGTGTCTAGAATGTAGAGTCTAAAGAAATGTGCTATGCTTATATAGAAGTACTCATCTTCTTTTGGATATAGCAAGAGTAGTTTCACCACTAATTTTTTCTTTCTGCTGTTTCTCCTTCCAAACAATATCTGTAACATCTGGAGGTCACTTTTATTAGGTTTCATAGAAAAGCAGTTTCCATACATAAGTATATTTACATCTCTCCAGGCAAAGGTCTGATAATTGTTGGTGATTGTATCAACGATGCACCTGCTCTTGCTGCTGCTAATGTGAGTGTTGTGCTTGGCCAACGTGTTAGTGCAACTTCTATTGCTATTGCAGATGTTTAGCTATTGCAAGACAACATTTCTGCTGTACCATTTTGTATGTCCATAGCTTGGCAAACAATTTCACTGGTACTAAGTTGTTGTCCATCTGTTTCGTTCTGTGAACAGTAGGTGTAATTGTCTTTGATTTAAGTTGCCTATGTGCTTCTAGGTGAAGCAAAGTGTGGTGCTAGCATTAGCCAGCATTCTTTTCCCCTCTCTTCCTTCCACTATGGTTCATGGCATGCAAGATTTCAACCAATGCTCATTTCACGTCTATGTTTCACACTCTCTGCTTTTGTCGGAAGTAACATTCAGTAGAATCAAGATTTGTGCATACATATACTGATAACCATGAGTAGAAAAAATATGACTTGATTGTGTTTCTGATGGGTGATTATTTTCTTATATAATAGTGACATTTGTTGTCTAACTATTAGTGAAAGATGGCTACAGTCCCTTATCGAATTAATGGTTTCTGTTATTCAAATTTTTGTTAACTCTTATTATGATATAGATAATGGTTATCTTTGACTTTTAACTTCAACTCCTTTGGTTATTTTATGCCTTTGTTCTGTTTGGACATCTAATGATGTATCAATGTATGTTCAGTGTTTCTTAAATATCTCATAAAGTAGTATTAGTAACTGAGGAAAAAGGAAAGTAGAAACATTAGGAACATAGTAGCAGAGGCACACCTTACTTAAAACATTATGAAAGAATGTTCAGGCAGTTTGATCTTTGATCATATTAGCAGTAGATAACTACTTATGCAGTGTAGTAAACAACTTATATTCTATACTTAAGATGCAAATTTTGTAGAAGTAAAACCATAATTCCATTTGTGATTCAACTTAAGTGCACATAAGAAAGGACTGTTAGAATTTATAAAGTTTACACTTTGCAGGCCTTCAAGTTTCAAATTACAAAGAATAGTTTCTGTAAATATATCCTACAAAAAAACCTATCATAACTATGGAAAATAACCTTCAAGTTACAAATTACAAAGACTCTTCATCATTATCATCATCATCATCATCATCAAGACCTTATCCCAATTAGGGGTCAGCCACATGAATCTTGTTCCTCCATTCCCCTCTATTAAGTACCATAGCTTCACTTAGTCCAAAAGTTTTTAAATCTTCTCCCACCACTTCTATCCATGTTCTTTTGGGCCTTCCCCTTGCCCATTTAGAACCTTTGTTAGACCTCCCATACACCAGACGTATTCCAGGAAGAGGAGGTAATTGCAAGGAAACAAAAAGTCATCTGTTGCCAACAGATTTTCAGATTTTTCCAGTTAGGCTATACAGATATAATTAGTTGTGATGTAGTCAGTTAACAACCAAGTGATGGAATCAGTTAACAACCAAGATATCCAGTCTGTTACATAGTTAGGATATACAGATATCCAGTCTGTTACAGAGTTCAGCAGGAATGGAAGGTAAAGAGAAGATAAAAGGGAGACGAGAGGGAGAAAGGGGGGAAGAAAGTAAAAGGGAGCGGGAAGTGCAGAGGAGGAACTGAGGTTCCTACTTCCTACTAGTTCCAGTAGTCTTTGTTTTGCTTGATTGATTGTAGGGTTCCCTGTAATTCATCCACTTTATCAATAAATTGAGCTCCATTTCTTTCTGAACACTGCTTATCATCAAGTTTCATTTCTTCCTGGCCCAACAACCTTCCTCTTGCATTGCCTCACTACTTCTAACAGGTGTCGTTTTCGGTCTCCTTTGGACATGTCAAAACCATCTAAGTTTAATCTCTCTCATCTTGTTACCTATTGTGCTACCGCTAAGTTTCCTCTAATGTTTTCATTCCTAATTCTATCCTTTCTTGTCTTGTGATTCATCCATCTCAACATCCTCATTTATACTACACTCAACCTATGAACATGTTCCTTAACTGCCCAACACTAATCCATAGAGCATGGCTAGTCTTATAGCCATCCTATAAATTTTCCTTTTAGTTTGAATGGCACCTGCCGATCACCAAAACTCTAGATGCACATCTTTATTTGTTCTAACCCGCTTGGATTCTCTAGGTAACCTCCCTCTCAATCTCTCCACTCTCATGAATCATCTATCCTAAGTATCGAAAGTGGTCTTTTATGGGGACTTCTTAGTGATCAATCTTTACTAGTGCTCCTCTTCTTGCTAAAATTGCATTCCATGTACTCCATATTAATTCGTCTGATTTTAAATCCTTTAGGTTCTAATGCTTCTCTCCATAACTCTAGCTTTGTATTTATGCCCTCTCTTTTCTCATCAATTAAAACTATATCATATGCAAAAAGCATGCACCATGGAATCTCCTCATACAGATGTTTTGTTAACTCATCCATAACCAATGTAAAAAGGTATAGGCTCCATGCTAATTTTTGGTGCAATTATAGGAAAATCACCAGTCTCTCCATTAATGGTCTTAACATTTGTTAACGCTCCCTCATACATATCTTTAATTATGTCTATATACCCTCGCGAAACCCTTTTCTCACTCAACACCCACCATATTAACTCTCTAAGGACCCTATCATAATCTTTCTCTAAGTCAATAAAGACCATTTGGAAGTCCTTCCTCCTCTCCTTATATTTCTCTATCAATTATCTTAGTAAGAAAATAGCTTCCATGATAGACCTCTCATGCATGAGACCAAACTGGTTCTCTGATACACTTATCTTATGTCGTAACCTCTTTTCAATCACTCTTTCAAAAAGTTTCATAGTGTGGATCATAAGTTTGATCCCCCGATAATTAGTGCACCTCTACATGTCTCCTTTATTCTTATAAATTGGTACAATAGAGCTCTTCCTTCATTCATCCAGTATTTTCTTTGATTTTATTATCTTATTAAACAACTTGGTCAACCAAACTACTCTAGCATCTCCCATATGCTTCCAAACCTCTATTGGTATACCATCGGGCCCCAAGGCCATTCCTGCTTTCATCTTTTTCAAGGCCTCTTTCACTTTAGGTATTCCAATCTTATGGTCGTATCTATAATATCCAATATTATTTAGGTTTACAGAACTTTCAATCCCTATATTCTTAGGGCAATTGTCATTTAGAATTTTTGAAAGTAACTTTCCCACCTTTGTTTGATCTCATCATCTTTGACTAGTACCTGTTGATCATCTCTTCTAATGCACTTAACATGGTCTAAGTTCTTACCCTTCTATTGCCTTATTTTTACAAGTTTAAACACATCTTTCTCACCTACTCTTGATCCTAGTCTATTTTAGAGATCATCATTTGCTTAAAGTTTAGCCTCACTATTCGCTTAGCAATCATTTTGGCACTCTTATATTGTTCATAGTTTTCATTATTTCTAGTCTTCTACCATGCTTTAAAACACTCGTTTTTCTTTAATAACTTCTCCACTATTTCACTGCACCAAGTTTCTTTTACTAATTACCTTTTACCTTTAGGTACTCTTAGGACATCTTTTGCCACTTTCTTAATGAACTCAACCATATTAATCCACATGGTGTTACTTCTGTTTCATTATTCCAGTTTCCTTCTACCATCAACTTATTTGTAAGTAAGGTTATTTTCTTCCCTTTTAAGTTCTAGGACTTAATTTTTGGATACCTATTAAATTCGTTTTCTTTCTTTCATCTTTTAATGTAGATATCCATAACCATTAACCTATGTTGTAAGGTTAAACTCTCACAGGGTATCACCTTACAATTATTACACATTGATCTTTTGGTATTTCTAAGTAAAAAAAAGTCTATTTGGCTTTTATGGAGTCCACTTTTATAAGTTATTAAGTATTCATCCCTCTTCTTAAAGAATATGTTTGCAAGGGCAAAGTTATATGCCAAAGAAAAATCGAGCATAGCTTACCCCATCTTATTTTGTTCGCTAATACCATACCCTCCATGTAACCTATCATATCCTTCCTTTTCTTTTCCTACAAGGCCATTTAAGTCTACTCCTATAAATATTCCCTCTTTGTTGGGAATTTCTTGTATGACTCTCTCCATATCTTCCCAAAACTCTCTTGATTATATCTTCTAACCCTACTTGTGGTGCGTATGTATTTATAACATTTATGATCTACTCTCCTAGAACAAATTTTATTGTTATAATTATACCACTGGTTCTTTTAACATCTACAACCTTATCCTTTAATTCTTTATCCACCACTATTCCTACGCCATTTTTGTTATTATCCTTTCCTACGTACTAGAGCTTATACTCATCGATTTCTCTAGTTTTAGCCCTTTTCCACTTGGTTTATTAAATATAAGCTATGTTGACTCTCCTACTTTTCATCGTATCTACTAACTCTAGATTCTTACCTGTCAGTGTCCCTATATTCTATGTGGCAATACGAATCTTATGCTATTGAGATAGCCTATCTACCCAATGTGCTTCTTGACTCCCATGGCATGAACCCATGTCTACTTTCCTTTGCACCTAGGTTTTGATGCCGCGCATCACTTCTGAGGAGACACTGTTGCAACCCTTGCCCATTTTCCAACACACCTAGGATCTAATGTAGGGTGACCCTTCCAAGGGAATGCCCTAGCAACCCTTGCCTATTATTCACTGCACCTGGGATCCAATGCAGCGCGTCGCTTATAGAGGATGCCCCAGCTTGAGGGAATGTCAGTGATCGATTCATGTCACGTTAGGATTGCCATACTTTGAAGAAGTTGAAGATAGTTTTCATTATCTTTTTTCTTACTTACAAACTAATATACATGTGCATATTCCTTTGCAAATAAGTAGGGAAAATAATAAAATTATCTTTAACTTCTTCAAAAGGGTTTTACTTGCTGGCTAGCACCTGACGCAAAACCTTCCTTTTTTATCCAGGTTTGGGATCAGTATTGGCAGTGTTTACAAATTACAAAGACTAGTTACATAAATATATCCACAAAAAGAAATGCTACTACAACCGTGAGAAATAGAGGACAGCAGAGAGGAGTAGAAACGCTTAGAGTGTTCTTGCAATCAAGGAGGCATCCGATCTTTTAACTCCTTCACTTATGATGGCAATCACAGAGGTACCCTTGCATGCAGTACTAGAGCTATATAAACAAACAATCTCAGCATATGACACCACATTGTGAAATATAACAAGGAGCATTATTCTTTGACACTTGCTCTCAAATTCAGACTGAATGGAGTTTTGCTGCTTGAGAAAAATTATTGATGCAGTCCTAAGAAGGACCTTAGTGTAGACATGGCCAACTGCTCCACCAAACAGATGTATGGTTAGGTATATTCATAATGTCCACCTCTGTTACATAGCATCTGTGTAAGCTGCAATGTGAATATGCCCACTGCTCATCCAAAATGCTTCTGCCTGGTGGTAAATCAAGTATTTGCAAATTTGGTGGCAACTCTGGTTTCTGTGATCCTCATAAACTGAATTATTAAGCTAAACATATGGGGCCAAACCAAGTAAATAATGGGCATGAGTCAAGTGTTGGAATTTGACATTGGTATTCAATGTCAATTCTCAAGCCTTAATGAACAGAATTCATTGATCTGGCAAAATGTTTTGACCAATTCAAATAATTTGATAATTCTCTATTGTAATATGGTCATATGTTGAAAGAAGTGGAGGACTAAGGCAGATCGCACAAGAGCTCTTCTATGGTTTCATGCTCAATGGTGCAAAATGTATGCAAGTACACTGCTTCCTATAACTGAAATAGAAAACCTGGTCTAGTGAAGTACATAATTAACTGAAGGACTCTTAATATGTTCACTTCTTGGAGAAGAAAAGACAAATTTAAAGAAAATTGCAGGGATAGAGCTGCTGCTACATATTTTAACACTTCCTGTCAAGTTGATATGTACCATCAAACATATTCGTCTTGCTTATGAGATAAGCATGTCATTGAGATAGGAGTCCTTCAGTGAATATATGTGCAACTTGTTCTGTTCCTGAGACATATCTAGGAATCACTTCTTTACTTTCCACCTGATCAATAAAGTAAAGATTGATATGTGCATGCTTTGTTCTTGCGTGAAACAACGTCTTTGTGACATCTTATAGGCACTTCTATTGTCAAAAATGCATCATATCAATTTTTTTCCTTTTCAAACTTTGGAATTTTGGTAATTTTCAGATAAGTTTGCTGAAAGATGCAAGGGATTTCTAGGCAACCCAATTGAGGTAATCACATGTCCTAATAAATGTCTTAATTGCAGCATCAACTGCCAAAATGCACCAGTCATAACTTGTCAAATTTTATGTATCAACCCCTCTTACATTAGCATAATCTGGCTCTTAAACAAATGTTATATGTTTTACAATATTTAATGCTTAATCAAAGGAATGATATATACACCATATGTAAATTCAGCAGTAGAGGAAATTGTCTTATTCTTTGCACAGGTAGACATTATAGTCCAACTGGATTCTTTCAAGATAATATGAACTCTTTTATATGGCTTTTGATGGTCTCAGCTTCCTAGTGGATTAAATTTCAGATCTTGCTTCAGGTGGGAGATTATATATGCTGGATCACATTTATGTAAGTTCTATGGAGATGTCGCAGGTCCATCTAAACCTTTTTGTCCCTTCTCCATAGTATTTGCTTTTTCTTTTGGAGACTGCAATTTACATTTCCTTCCATGTGCAGCAGCTTGGTCCCTGCAATTGCATGTTCAGTTTCACACAGTGGAAATAAGGGAAAACTTAGAGAGAGAGAGAGAAAAGTAGCAAGATAGTCAGAGGGAGAATATAGGTTCTTAAGCAATAGAGAAACTGTGTTAGATTCACAGCAACCCTCATGGTAAAATCATTCAGAAATCATAGATCGAAAGTAATTGCCGAAAGTAGCTTATGGAAAAGTGATACGGGTTGTGGTCAGTCCGGTCAACAATCAAACACAAAGAAAATCCAGAAGAAAGATGGGAAGATTTTTAGAGCTTCTGTTTCCTCTCCAGGCACCCTGACAAGTTAGCTAATCATAAAAAAACAGTATCAAAATATATGGGTATCATGGGAATAGGTTATGAAGTTTCCTTTCAGAGAGATATTTTTAACCATTAATCCAACTCCATCTCACCATTAGAAGGGTCCATGGTCATATCCCCCTTAACCCAATCTTAATAAAATCAAATAACAGAGAAGGAGAAGAGAAGTTAAAAACCAGCGTTACTTCGTGCTCTGATGAGGCATGCAGCTAACAGTGAGATTAAAGCTTTTGAACAATTAAATCTGAATACCGGTTAGAAGGAGTGAGGCAATATAAGTAGAAGGTTCTAAAAGGACAAGGGGAAGGCCCAAAAGAACGTGGATAGAAGTGGTGAGAAAAGATTTAAAAACTTTGAGACTAAATGAAGCCATGGTATTTAATAGAGTGGAATGGAGTAATAAGATTCATGTGGCCAACCCCTAATTGGGATAAGGTCTTGATGATGATGATGATGATGATGATGATGAAAGTATCTAGTTCCATTGGGTAGTGTCCACTTGAAAATTTTCTTTCAGAAATGCTAATGCAGAAGTCTACCATACTAGAAATGCTTTTATTTGTTTGGTATCATTATACTTCTTTAAAGTAACTTGGCACGGGGGAACTTGTGTCGATGAATTTGTCATATATCTTTCTCCGTTTTATTATGTTGCATCTCCACTAAAGCTGTCAAAGGATGAAAGTGGTATATAGATGAACTTTATCTAGAATTTCGGCACGCTCAGTAAACACGTTTGGGCAAGTTTTCTGTAGGATTTGGTGTCAACTCTAGCTTCATCTAGAGTTGATAAGCTAGTTGTTTCTCCCCTTTGATTGATATGCAGGCACTTACGCATGAAGGAGGGACCCTTATTGTGTTGCCTAAATTCAATGCGTGCTCTAAACAGCTCTACTTGGTCCTGGAGACAGGATCTCCAGCACAAGCTGGATGAACTCAAAGCATCTGTAGCTGTTCTTTTGGGGAAACCTCAACCCTCAAATACTGTCCCTGCATCATCCCGTGAATATGTTCTTTGTATGTGACATTTCTTCATGCAATTACATTCATGATCGAAATGGTGGACTGGTCGAAACAGAAATCATTGCTGAGAATAATATGGTTGAATCCGATGTAAGTATTCTTGCTTGCATAATATCCAATTTGTATCTTGTAAAATGTGTGTACATTCAATAGAAATAGCAGTTACTGGTCCGTTGGTCTCCCTCTTGGCAAAACTAATCTATAGTATGTATATGTGGGTCCCGAATAACATGCGGTACCACGCAATTTCTTCAGGAACACGGCTGTCTGATCTCTTTTGATGTCTACAGTCCCGAGGCCGCATTTGGGTCCCTTATTTTGTGCGGAAGCTATTTATAAAGCTCAAAATCGAAGGACATTAGTTGAGTGCTATTGCAGGTATATGCGAAGAAATGATCATAACGGCTGTATTTGCCAGAGAATTGGGAGTTCCCGTTATAATGACTACCCTTTAAATTTTGATAGTATGTACAGCAAGAACTTGCAAGATGGCAGAGGCCCTACTGGTTCTGATCAAGTAATACATGATGAGCACCGACTATTTTTGACTCTATAGTGGTACCAAAGCATCTTTCAAACTATATTAACAGGTGTCCGATGGTTGGTAAACGCCATGTGTGCTTTTCCCAATGCCGGGAGTCCTTTATCCTAGTTTGAGAAATTTGGGTAATTGATTGTTCACCACAAATAGGACACTGATCAAGCTTGGAATGGTTTTCCTCAGGTACAGGGTCAGGAGCTATTTTGCATACCCAACAAACCGAGCCAAGTTTCATTTTGGGTGCTTGGATGATGTAAATAAGTCATGCAGGGAGGATGCGTTGGATGTTTTGGTACCTCCAAAAGCATATGGATAAAATACTTGCATCATTCATTCTTTGTAATTAGTCAGTGGTTTCAAACTGTACGTCATGATGATAATATAGACGCTTCCAAGGGCCTTTAGGTCCAGTTTACATGTTTAATCACCATGGGCACCATATCAGTAGCCAAACAAGCTCAGCTCATTTGACTTAACCCAAAACCAGAAGCAAAATTTGTTCCTCCCACCTCAATCTCATTAAGTTGCTAGATGAGACGAGGATTGGATAAAATAAGCTGGGGTTGAATGCAGGGGGCAGGCAGGCACGAGTCAGCCCCAAAGCCGGAAATTGTCGTCTCATACATATTTTATATTGAATTTTATGCATAGGTATAAGCCATGTACTAGAAAGGACACCCCACGTGGTCCTTTTACAGGGAAAGGAAAGGACTTGGAAGGAATTGAGAAAACACAAGACTGCTGCGGAAGGAGGGGTGTCTCAGTTTGTTGATTTTAATAGGGACGACAGCAGCAGCTCCGCTGTCAAGAAGCATGATCAAATCTAGGCCATTAATGTCTAAAACCAATATTATCCCGAATTATTCGTAACGAATCCGTTCAGCTGGCATTTGCCATAAATGGCTTCCACGAAAGACCCACCCCAATCCCAATCTTTCCAAAAACCAAACAAAAACCCACAAGCAAGCAAAAGACGACGGTCAAGAGGACAAACATAAACAGATGAAAAGACAACTTAAACTTGAGATTGATTTTTTTTTTTTTAATTATTTTTCTGTACTCTTTCTGAACCTTCTGGTGAACGAGTAGAAAGAGAAGGTAAGGTTTTTCGTTTCAAAAGCAAATCTTGGATTTTTCGGTCGATTTTAGATTTCCTTTTCTCTTTCACAAAAAAGAAAAAATAAAGAAAGAACTCTTCTTTTTCTTCACCAGGATGTCTTTCTTCTTCTTCGATCTCCATCTCGAGATCTTGAACTGTACAGGAAAGATGCTTCTTTTTTTCTCTAAACAAAAATTATTCGTATAAAAACGAAGAAAGCGAAGCAGAAAACCTAGATCTCTGTTCTTGTTCAGCAGCAGACTGCATTCTTTTCCAGTCTATCATCCGATCTATCCTTAGACACATCAACAACTCATTCGCCCACCCTGCTGATTCCAATTCTCTTCACAGCTGCATTCCTCACGCTTTCTTGTTGCTGAAAACATATGCCGTTATTCTTCTGTCCAGACATATAATCCCTAACTTCCTTCTTAATCATCTCCTGAATCACCGACCAAAACTCCGAACTGAAAGGAAAACAGCTCGGCGGAGTCGATACTTTCTCTGCCACAGTCCCATAAGATTGGAAATCGTTAACAAACTGATGACTCTGTTGCTGTTGCTGAATTGGATGAAAAGGGAAAACCGGAGTGAGAAGCTGACTAGGTGGTGGCAGGGGAGGCGGCAGCGGCGGCGGAGTATTAACAGTATTAACCTTTGCATGACTGTTTATAGATCCAGAGACAACAGGATTTGTTGAAACTTCACAAGAATCAGCTCCAGGAAGGGATAAACTCAAAGAAGTAGGCGGATCATTATTAGACGAAGAAGTCTCCATCTGCTGAGGTAGAATTCCTCCAGTTCTTGCAACAGGACGATAAATATGCGACGAAGAGATGATCGCTGGTATACTCGAATCGGAAACATCAGATCCGGAAGGACTTCCAGGGCTCAGGGAAAGTCCAGATACTGGAGCAACCGGAGCTGTTCCAGCAGACGCCGATCTTTTCAACGGCGGAAGATTTTGATTTCCTCCGTCATAAGAGGATGATCCACCGCCTCCGGCATCTTCATTGCCGGAGGAAGAACATTTCCTCTTCAGAGTCGAGTTCCAGTGGTTCTTGATGGCGTTGTCGGTTCGGCCAGAGAGAAGTCTGGCGATCGTCGCCCATTTGTTGCCGAACTTGGCGTGTGCTCTGATGATCGTTTCGTCCTCTTCGGGCGTGAAGGGTCGGTGTTCTACTTGCGGAGAGAGCTGATTACACCACCGGAGGCGGCAAGATTTTCCCGATCGGCCGGGGATTGATTTGCTGATGAGAGACCAGTTTCTTGGACCGTGCTTTTGGACGAGCTTCTGCAAGGCGTCGTCTTCTTCTGGACTCCACGGACCCTTGATCCGATCCAGATCCTTTCTGGACGAAGCAGCCATGTATGATCTATTGGAAGAAGAGTAGTAGGACCCCTAACCCTAACCCTCCTCTTAAGGGCAAATCCGAAGAAGAAATCCTTGATCCCTTTCTGTGTCTAAATTATGTGCCTCTCTCGGAGAAAGAGAGAGAGGATGAGGGAGGAGTGGCGGTGGTGGAGATCATACAAGGAAGAAGAACCGAGAGCTGGAGAGGGTGAAGAGCGTATATAAGGAAGGGAGGAGGTGACCGGGAAAAGGCAGTTCATATGACCGGTCATAGGCTTCAACGGCACCGCTCCTTCCAGGCAGGCCGTTGCTTGCATACAGCTGTAATAGGACACGCGTCGCCATGTCTCCCTCCCTTATTTACACACTCATCAACTTGGATGTCGCTCTCCCTATCTTTCCTTTTCTCTTCTTTCTATAGTTTTTTTTTTTATTCACTTTCTATTTCTCCTTTTTTTCTTTATTTAAATAATCTATGATAATAATAACTCAAATGCATGTCTTACATTCTGCACGCTCGAGTAAAAACCAATGCATTACTTCCTCGCTATAAAACTGACATGAGGAACCACAATGTCGATCGCAGCCGTTCGTGTTTTAGATCGTGTCTCGCTTAGGCCACCCATTGCATTGCATCTCCCCTCATATGAACCTTCGTAAATGCAACAGAAAAGTAAGGCTTAGAAAGTTTCTCTAGAGAAGTGTCGACAGATTTTACAGTTTTGACAAGATAATGGGGCACTTGTGCAGTATCTATCTAGTTTGTGCCCCAGAAGATCAGCAGTGGATCAAGAGCCATATGACATTCAGTATGTGCACTGATGTAGACGGTCGTATGAGAAATTGTTGAAAAGGCCTTCCTTTTCCGGAGCCAAAGAAAAACGGAAAATACGAAGTGCAAATATTCGTGGATAAGGACAAGGAAGAGAGGTACAATTAGAACAAGAAAAAATAGTTGGATAATATCTCACGAGATGAAGATATAAAGACGAGAAAATAAAAACGGATGAGTATGGTTGTGTTGACTGAGCCAGGCTGTCCAGCATTAGGAGAGAGGATTTTTGTTATAGAGTAGGTTCAGAACGGCCGCACGGAACTACTGACGTGGCTATAAAGACAAGCTTGGTCGCCGAATCGGAGGGCGCATCATTACTGCCATCTGTCACTCCAGCCTGTCATTTCACTTTTACCCACCCTCAATTTTCACTAACGGCACACTCTCTCTCTAGCGGCTTTCTTTCTCCCGCCACCACCCCAGTCGTCGTGAAACTACCAAAACCGACTCTCTTTTTCCCTACGGACTGCTCCTCACCCTCCTTTGGCCTTCTTTCCTCAGCCTGTAAATAATGAAATGAATAAAAAGACGATAGGAGGTCGGTCATTAAATGCAAAGATAACACAAAGGCGATCCGTATCCAATTTCTGTTACTCGTACGTCGTACCTACTAACCTAAAGCTGCTGCCGTGTAGTTCCATTCCTCCTCATTCCTCAGTGCTACCATTGGGCGCGACTCCATGGTAACTTTCTGTGTACCGCCTAACGTTACCTACGGATGATCCGATCCGTTCACCTAAATGCTCTGGAGTACTCGTCATCGATTGTACAATTTTAGCATCCTGCAAATCAAGTAAATTTTATCAGATGGTAGGTTTTCCCATTGGAAGGGTCTTGGACTAGAAGAAATATGGACTAGAGATGTTGGATGAATGGTTCTGATCCACTGAAATGTAGCGAAAGTGGGATCCACACTGCAGAAAATGACTGTTCCATACTTTTTCTTTTTCTTTTTCTTTTTGGGATTACTGGAGTTACCTCTCCTCTTCTCTATTTCTTTTTTTTCCGGTCGGTGATGGGGCTTTTCGGAACTGATACCGCGAGATCTTCTCCGAGGGAGAAATCAGTTTTTTAGTATTGTTATCTACCTAGCAGGATAGAAATAAAAAAGTCATGAAAGCGATGAGTAGGAAACTTCTAAATATCTTCTTTCCGTTTTCAATTGGTTAATACTCTTTCTCTCTCTTTTCCGGAGAAAACTTAGGGAGAAATTCAAAACACCGCCTAACTAGAAACCTAACCGCCTGACAATGGACCCATTTCTATTTGCAGAAACCGTCTATGTATGCGCGTGTACTGCAAAGCATCTGCAACTATGTAAGGGACCTACTTAGTTGGAGCTAACGTGAATTTCCCGAGATGGTTGATAACATCGAGGGCTTAGATCACCACTACGTGGAGGTGGACAGCATGTGTTTGGTGATCTAAACCGTTTCTTTAGGCCGGTATATTAGGCAAGCAAAACAGCGAAAAGTTTCTCCATATATGTCTCGCTTCGCTCCTACTTTTTCCATTTTGAATGGGATGAACGGCTTATATATAAAGGAAAGCTTTTGAAGGTAAAATTGTCTTCGTATGATTTTGAAGTTACGAGCCGTTAAAGAATCTAAGTAGGTTGAAAAAAAATGAAGATGTGCATATGAAATTTTATGTGACCGGCTAGTATTATTTAAATTAAAAGAAAATTTTTATAAGATAGTCATAAGGGCAGCCATATTATATGAATCAGAGTGCTAAGTAATTAAGAAACATCATATTCATAAAATAAGCATTACAAAAATAAAAATATTAAGATAGATAAGTAGAAAGATAAGAAAAAATATAATTAAAAATAAAAGAATAAGATTCATGTGACAAACCTCTAATTGAAATAAAGTCTTGAGAATGATACGCTAAAGGAATAGAAATAGCCTTCCCAAAACCTCACGTTTGCAGAGCCACCATGCGGGAGCCGCCGGAGCTGCCCACGATCGACTTAGATCTAAAAAAAAATTTTACAATGTGTACTGTTGCACTTTTTTGAGCGTGTACTCAACGTTCATAATCTCAGAACCGTCCGTTTCTTCTTGATACTTGTTAGAAATGAACGGTCTGATCGACAGTATGTGAACCCCGCAACCGCTAGGTTTTGTTCTCTTAGACGTCCGGACAAGTAAGTTTTGGAAGAGAGAACTGTCGACGGACTGGTAAACAGAAAAAACGGAAAAAGCCGGAAATTTAGTTACGTTTGTTTGGTTTTTCACAGATAAAAATAGAGCGACATATGGATTTATTTACGGAATCGTACTTGAGCATGCACGGTTTACGTGGGGACAACTGTCCATCTACTGTTGCCACGATAGCACACGTTCTCCCCGTGAAATGCACGTGACAATTCCATCGGTCTTTCTTCCTTTGCGACGGAGAGGAAGCTTTTGCTCATGCAAATCCTCTGGTGCACACGTGTGGAAGGGATGTACTAACTTTTCCCAACACGAGCCTTGTGAAGTCCTTTCTCTGTTCCGTTCTTCGCCTTCCCTTCGCTGCTGATTATTTAGGGGGAATGATAGCGTAGTCCGCTCCCGAATGCTGATTGCTGTAATGCGCCGCAGCAAAGGTTGATCAGACCCGTTCATCTGAATTTTCTGTCGCTACACTGTACTGTTATTCCCGGTATCTAAAATCCGTTTCTTTTCCTTTGGCTCACTCATACTTAAACGTGTAATAATGGCTGTTGGATCTCTCCAGTTAAATCTTTGTACAAAGAAGATAAACTGCAATGCTGGAGGGATAGATCATGTGCTTGACGTGGGACCCAGATCAGATCTACCAACAAACTAGACTGTTTTCTGAGTAAAAGTTAGACTACTGGGAGAAGGTTTGCTAGACATTTTGGACCCATGAGTCTGGAGGATCCACCACACAAATTGCGCGTTTGTAAAGTGATCAGATCCGTTAATCTTTAAAATCCTGGCAACTGAGGCTCCCAAATGAATTGTCAAATGATCCACTATGTGTGTTTCCTTTAATTCATAATGCCTCTTCGATTCATATGTTTCTTGATCCAAATCAACTGTCAATACTAGAGTAATGCCTCTTGGTCGATAAAGGTACTTTGCCTAGGCACTATGAAGAAAGTCACCGTCCATCTTTGTTAATACTTTGTTCGTTGGCAGTTTTAAGACTGCTTCATAACCAAACACACTCTCATCCGCCAACTCAGTCTAATCCTTACTTATCCTCAGACACTACTGTTTACACATATTAATTGATGAGTTCTTTCAGTGTAATAATCCAAAATTTTGTACCCCACTTTAGTATTAATTAAATTTCAAAAATTTATCTTGAGGATCCAAAACCTAATTTGTAGAAACAAGATAATCTATTAGCGAGACCTCTATCAATGGATTAAGGGCAAAGAGAAGAGTCCAATGACTATAAGCAAGCAAAAATCCAACGGTTAGGATTGAAATTAGGTTTGAAAATAAATTTTTATTTGATAAGGGCATCTCCTTGGCATGTAAAATAAATGAGACCCAAACAACCACCACAAGGAGACATACTACCTTAAAAATGTCTAAGTTCAATGTATTTTGCCTTCCATAGGTGATTGGGTGTAGGATGGACAGGTAGGAAATATTTGGAAGGTGATAGATTAAGTAAAATTTTTAGCATTAAAAGAATACAGATTTAATATATACTGCACTCTCTTGTGAAATACGAGTTTTGCAAACTATCATAATCAAGATGTTAAGATTTGATTTTTTATAAGATGCATATATTTAGAAAGTGTTTTGTTTCTATTTTACATACATGACAAAAAAGGGCAGCCTCGATGTGCGAAGCTCCCACCTATGCAGGGTACGGGGAAGGGGTGGACCACAAGGGCCTATAGTAGGCAGCCTTACCTTGCATTTTGCAAGAGGCTGATTCCACGCCTTAAAGCTGTGAGCTCAAGGTCACATTACGACAACTTTTACTGTTGCGCCAAGGCTCCCCTTCATACATGACAAGTGATGCATAATTTGAGAAATTTGTTCTATATGAAAAAAATGATGAATTAGCAAGTAAGATACTTAGTAATTATGAATTTTGAAAAGTTTTAGAAATAGCACCTCCTAGCTATAGAAATATGATTGGTTAAAAGAAGCCTAGTAGGCCTATGATAAGCAGTCGTGATGGTTGGACTCTTGGCCCCTAACCACTTTTAAGTAGAAATGGTATCCAATGCCTAACAAATTGCATCTTCTCATCTAGTGGGAGCGACCACTGTAGGTGACATGATGTAGTGATTCTAACCGTGAGCATAGTATTCCCATGGGATGTTTTAGGTTATGATGAGTTCCTAGTTGTCCTAGATGAGGAACCCTAAGACAATCGATAAAAGAGTACTCATGAACATTGTATTAGATATATGGATGTGGAAAATATGCTCAATTTAATCATTTTACCTTATGAAATTATTTAGATAATTTAAGAATGATATATAGCAATATTTTTGGTTTCATAAGGTATGAAATAACAAGAATGCTTGATTATTGCATCTCATGAACAACTAAGGTAAAGTCGTGATTTTTCTTTATTGCACTAAAAACATGTTTTATAACGCATGTGTGTGTTGGATGTCAAGGTATTCAACTTTGTGGTTTTAAATGTTCCAACTAAGAAAAGTATTATCCAAACCAAAATATTAACAATAGGTAGATAAATCTTAAGAGGAGTAAAGGGAACGATAGAGATTGAATCATGCATTATCACAAAAGAGCAAAGTGAGGATTGAAGATGATAGTAGTTAGTTTTAAATTTTTAGTTATTAAAATATTCATGTAATAAGGCCGCTAGTGCCAGTGACCTTTATGTGGATTGATGATTTTATTTTAGTAAATGATTATGACTAACAAGTTCTGGGCAGCTATGAAATTTTAATTGAACTAAAATGGCTAAGACATGGGCTATAATTTTGGATGATTAGACCTTTAAGCACTCAGAGTTTTTGAATGATGACAAATGCATTTTTCAAATCATTTTAAAAAGGGACATCCTATGCTTACAAAATAAAAATCCTCTAAATAGTGCTATGTTAAAAATTCAAGTCGCTACACTTGGTGAGGTTGCACTTTTTTATGCAATAGAAAGCATTGGTTGTAATCTCAAGTGAATGTAAAATAGTCTCTAAGCATCCAAATTCTTTGAAACTGTGTAGGCCTCCTCTACAAGTCATTATGAAATAAACAATTTAGATCTTTCAAAGAAGTTATGCTCTATCAAAAATTGGTATATTAACTTTTTCAGATGCATTAGTGCGCCAACTTCTATTGGGACTCCAGAATCAAATGAGGGAAATTTTTTTTGTGTCTTTAGGGTAAATCAATTTCCAAGCATAAAATCTTTTCATGAAAAATTACTTTCCCTGTGGAATCAATTTTTGTCCATTTACAACACAGCAAACAAAACTAAGGATCTCTTGTTTGTAGGAAATGAATATCAATTGATTTCCAAAAAAAAAGAAAGAAAGAAATTTTTTTGTGAAAATTACTTCTATAGCTTGAAATTGAATTGCACCAAGAATAGCAAAGTCTTTCATGGCTTAAAATTTTTTGGGTGTTTGGCATAATAAATTTCAAGCTACAAAAACATTTTTTAAGAGAATTTGATTTCTTGGAATATCAATTATTGTCCACTTCAACCAAACAACCCTAACAGTAGGTATATTATTTGAAAAAAAAAAAAAATGGGACAAGGAGATAGGCACTAGCTTGCTTGATTAAGCAAGGCACTTTGTTGGGCCCACAGGTCATGTCTACATGGTTGTTTTTTTAAGAAGAGTCATATCTACATTATCATATCTTTTAATCTGATAGATAATAACAAGTATTCTCTTTTATTGAATGCCTTTATGCAGTTAATCCAGCAAGCCTTGGTTAGTAGATTTTTAAAGATATTTAAGTCTTTTGATTTTTGTTGGGCTATATCTAGTAGATGGAATATCCATTTGACATGGGATCAAAGGCTCATGGACTTCCTATTGATTATAGATAACTTTTGCAGTGTGGATCCTCACATTGATTTTTCCATGTAGACCAGAAAAGCACATACCTTTCTTAATCAAGATAGTTTCTAACTTAGTAGTCATACGTTTGAAAACATTTGGAGAGACATTTTTCATTCAAGATAGTTTCTAACTTAGTAGTCAAACGTTTGAAAACATTTGGAGAGACATTTTTCATTATATATATAGACACACACACACACACACACACACACACACACACACACACACACACACACACACACACACATATATATATGAATCTCAAAATAATGGACCTCTGCGCACAGACAAGACCCAGTCAAGTCCGTAGCTATCACCTCGATACCAAGATGGATAGACTCCCTGCACCATGCACATGAAAAATATGGTACGCAAGGCTATGATGTACCTATGATGTCATTGACCTAAATTTGGCCTTTTGCAGCTAGGTATCATATACATAAAGTTTTGAAGGGGGGATGATCAGTCCTCAACCCTCCTAGCACAGCATCCAAAGGGCCATCATATGCCCTCTATAATATAATAATACTAGGCATCATTACATACTGTCATAACAAATAATACCATAGAATTCCATGCACTAGTGAAATCATGCAAATCAATCTCTTGATATAATATAACCGTGCAACAGCAACCGCCATAAGGGTTGAGTATGAGAATTCCTCAGTCCTCATCATTTCATAAATCACAAACTCTATGCAATTTCAAATATATATATATATATATTCAATTTAATGAATAAATCAACATGGTCTTCCAAAGTGACAAGTTATATGAAATACAGATATACTCACTATATAAATTAGAAATCTCTAAAAATCTTGATTTTAACTATTTTCAAACATGATAGAATAGTCATTAATAGTTTTCATATTTCATAACAGCATATCAAAGTTAAAACTACCTACCTCCTTGGCAAAATTTTCAGAAGTTCTTCCCTTCTGAGGTTTAACTTTAAACTTAACTTTAATTTGGTCAAACCGCACTTGAAACTATGTAGCACATCCAACATCCAAATCCCTACATCAACAAAGTATCATATAAGCATCTAAATCATGCTTAAATCTATATAGTGTATAAAATTTTCTTTTCATGTCTAAGTGTCCTTCACCATTTGTATATTAGATTATTCAACTAAACATAATCCTACAATTCAGATTATTCAAAATTATGGAACTGTCAAATTTCATACAATCCATCACTCCTAACTATATAATCTCAACCACTTAGATTGTTGGTCTAGTTTCCACATCATGGATCGTTGATCAATTATCTATTATATGTTAATATCTCACATCTGCACCATTGATTCTCCATCAAAGGTCTATATCAACTCATTCATAATTGCAATTACTGATTTGAATCATTACAACCAATTAGTTTTTGTAGAATGACCATCCTAATCACTAGTAACTATTTGACTGATACTTAGAATTGTTAGATTCATGGTTATTCTATTTCAACCATTGGATGGTGGTTTGATTATGATTTTTAGATTCTTGACCGATGATAAGGACTCATCTAAGGCCATTAGAGTTCTAAATAGTCATTCACTAATGATTGATCATTGATTAGATGTGAGAAATAGTGTTAGATCACCCTTTAATTTGTTGTTCATTCTCTAAATTGGTGATCTAACGACTAGAAGTGGTCAAATCTTGATCCCAGCATGTTACTAGACACTTTTAACTAATGGATTAGTGAAATTTAGCTCATTTTATGTCAATTTTGGGTTTAAGAATGCAATGGCTATATGTGATCGTCCATCCTACAGCCTAACTTAACATTTCAGTGTATCTAATCAGACGGTCAGAATTGTCTACTTGATCTCAGGCTTGGATAGATAATTTCTACCTAATTTGAGCTAAGGCTATCTGTTCATGCATTTCTATTCATAGATTAAGAAATCGATGGCTAGATGTTCCTAAAGAACTAGATCAAGCATGACTTTTGGAAATTTTCATTCAAAAATTGAATTCCAAGAGTTGGGTTTAATAGATCTTGACTGGTTTGAAAATTCGATTGTTGATGTTGTTAGAGAAGGTGATTTTCAATGTTAGACTATCCTTAGTCATTGGGCATTACCATTCTCTTCCAAAACCCTAGTGAAAATTCCCAGTCGTGAAATCTCTAAGGGGCTTTTGTTCTTCTGGATGCATCATTGAAGATGACCTGCTCGGATCAATGATTCGAGCTATTATCGTCTCTGATGAGCTCCAATTCCATGAACACCCTATCCCTGATTTTTTTCTTCCTCACTGACGTGAAGAGCTTCTTCGACACAGTCTCTTTCTCCCCTCTCTCTGCTTCTCTCTCTGTTCCTTTCCCCTTCTTCCTTTTCTTCTTCTTCTTCCTCCTCATTGTCGGCCCTTTTCTTTTCTTTTTTCTCCTTCTTAGTCAATAGACTATGGAGGAATAGACCGCATAGTCTATTTCGTTTTGCTTAAATGGGGAGGGGTGCCGATATCAATTTGCCCCCCTCGCCCCACCCCCTTTTAGTAATTTTTTTATACCAAAATACCCTTATGATTCATTAGGTTATATCTTTTCCATCATAACTCTGATTTATATTTTTTTTGCATTATTGGAATCATTTTTTTGGGTACAATTTAAAATTTTAAGTTTTGGAGTTCAATTAGGTATTTTTCTAAACGTAAATTTATGTGTAACCTAAACATGAACATTTTCCAATTTGCATGTATCAAAAGTAATTCATAATCATTTGAAATATAATTAAAAAATTAGGGTTCTTACAGCCCCATTTTGAGCTCTTACATGTATAGTTATAAGCAAGTTCATTTACTTTGTGTTAAATATTAATATTGGAATCTCAAGATTTGAACTTATGACCCTTGGTTACTTCATTCAATACAAAGACTTAAATATAAAGTGGGCCAACAATATTAATAATCACACGATTACCTTATTGATGTTGATTTCTAGTTGTTCTAGTGGCATATCCCTTTCTTTTTTTCCTCTTTTTTTTTTTGGTGATATAGAAAAGAGGAATGCTAAATTACTCACCCAATAAGGGGAAAGTGCCATCTTGAACCCGCATCCACCAATGGTTACTTCATTCCATGAGCCAAAGATAAGTCATTTAGCGATTTCCATGAGCATGGGACTATATTTATGTGCTTATATACATCTAATCATGGAGGAATGCTCAACCAAAGTGC
The DNA here is from genome assembly GCA_035236585.1 of Warburgia ugandensis. Taxonomy (NCBI): domain Eukaryota; kingdom Viridiplantae; phylum Streptophyta; class Magnoliopsida; order Canellales; family Canellaceae; genus Warburgia; species Warburgia ugandensis. The sequence goes on along the minus strand of CP141133.1, from coordinate 47,792,279 downwards.
TCTTGACATTTTGCATGAAATGGTCCATTCGTAAATGACTAGACTTGTTTCTACTCCTGTTTTGGATATCTTTTAGACAAAAAAAAAAAAGCTTAAAAAAGAGTTTCTGACCAACAACATTTGATGGTAAAAGGAACATCATTTTGGATTTCAGAGTTATTTAATCTGAATGATTTTAGACATCTAAAGCTTTTGCAATTAGATGAACATGGTAGATCATGTGAATGTAGGAGCCTTTCTTTCAAATTTAAAATCTTAGAAGGCTACGCATTAGCTTTTCTTCTTAGAAAGGAATGCTAAACTAGAGTGCTATACTTTTGCATGCAAGCAACTTGCCTTCAGATGATCCAAGCCACTCATCTTGTTTTTCTACTTTTGGACTAGAAATTGATGCCGGAACATGAAAAAGTGCAAGTGCTGAGCATAATAAATAGATGGTAGAAGCTCTTATCAAACAACAATCTAAATTCATTGACCTAAAAGATATTTATAAGATTCTAAAGTGGTTCAAACGTCATGATTTCTTTTAGGAGACATCCAAACTAGAAAAAATAAGATGAAGAGCTTAGATCGTCCAAGGTGGGTTCCATACATGTAAAAGTATAATGCTTTGTTTGAGTACTTCAATTTAACACCTTCCTCTCTTTGTAATAATTAATAAAGTATATGAGAGCTTACATGCTCCACTTTCTTTTTTTAGCTTATATTTAATGATCTAACTCATTCATGCTATTTCTTTACTTTTAGATATTTAGTAGGTAAAAATGCATGCAAATAGATAATTCTAACTCATCCATTGTAGTTCAAAGTCTCTAACTTATCCATTTTCAAGTACAACCTTTTAGATGCAAAAATCATCCAATCTACATGACCTTTTACTTGATAGACACCCAAGGCTAGAGCAATAATATTTTCATAAGTGCATTTATTTTTATTAATTTTTTTAAATCTTTAAAATAAAAGTTAGAATCATTCAAACACATTGATTTTTAGTGAGTTGCTTATTTTTTATATCAAGAACATGATGAATAACTTAGATATATATATATATATATAAGTTATGATGTATGAAAACAAAGGAGCCTAGGCCTCCCACCTAAGGGACTCTAATAACATATACTAGATATCTTGTATACAGGGAATAATTATACGGTTTGTGCCACTTCTTTTATGAGTAAACCTCTTTTTGATATTGGGATGAATGGGGCCTTCTTAAACCTTTTAATTCAACCGAAAGGGTGGTTTACCTTCCAAAAGATCACATCCACTGGTGCGATACTAACCATTTCAGTAATAGAACTTCAAAATATCAAGTGCCTGTGAAGAAACTAGAAGAAATATTACGAAACATGATCCCGTAGAACGATCAATTGCTTGTACACATGGAGCATATGTGAGAAACTAGTCCCGTCGAGATAAAACCAAGTACTGGAGAAGTACACAGCAACAGCTCCCCTATTTAATACGAGAAGGGTGCTTCATACGTTGCACTCAATCACCGCCGTAAGTGGTCACGTGTTGGAAACTATGTAGCCCAAAATTACACTTACGAAACAAATTTATTTGAAAGCCAGAAATTAAACGGTTACGATGGTGCTACCGTCCCAGAGCCAACACCGTGAACGGCTCAAAAATCTCACGTCGTGCAAAACGCTCTCTCCCATATTTGAATTCGCGGCATTGGCGGTTCATCTTTTCCTCCTTTAAAAACTGAGGCTCCCATTGGTCGGTACAAACTGTTCCGTTTCCTGTCACTCGTTGATTTTTCTGCTCTGCGTTTTTTATATTGGCACTCATTTTATGGGTAGACGTCAGTAGATGAGAAGGAGAGGTACAATAATAGAGATGCCAAAGCTTGCTTTCCCGAGACACTGCCGACCGCGTCCTCGACCCCACCTTCTCGTACTCACCGTGTCATATTTATCCACACAAATATTAAATCAATTAATTAGCAACCAACAATTAAAATATTATAAGCAGGTAAAAATGGGGGAAAAGGAGGAGGAACCCAAAATCACAAGCAAAGGCCCCGAGATTCTCCTCAGCAAGTCCGTACCAGTGCAGGTCTTTTCCTTTAACCATATCGTATGGTTGCCCCGCTAGTTCTCTTTCTCTCTCCTCTCCTTTATGTAGAAAGCAGAAAAAGGTGGAAAACGTGCTGCTATGGATAGAAGAGAGAGAAAGAAATCTTTCTCCTCTCTCTCAGTTACTGAAGGGAAGGGAGGTGGCACGTGGAAAATAAGAGTATGGACACTGTGTCCTTCGGACGCGTACAAAAATAATATGGTTTAGAGACCACAAACGAGTCATCCTCAGAATTCCTGGTGAAGCCCACACATGCAAGCAAAATTCATGCACATCGGCACCGTCTATTTGTAGGCAATCGACTAGAGGTCCACATTGGTTTCATTTCAAACCGGATTATCATGATTTGAGACCAGACCTATCAAAGGTGTAAAATCATCCGATGAAAACAAAACAACGGGTGGAATTTGTCGTCAGCTATGACACCTGTGGGGCATGAGAAGGGTGCGTTTATTATCCGTTTAGCAACATCTATCAGTTAGAGTGGTGCCACGTGGACAAAGATAGCTCAGGCGGACAACTGCCTAATCATTCATGTCTTGTCCCAATTGGATTCATTTGGAACGTACAGATTTTTTTTCTTTGTTTTCCCTCGGCAAGTAGGACCCTGCTCTCTCAAAATTTGTCTGTTAGCATCCTACGTGGCAGAAGAAAACCGCGGAAGCCTTAACCGTTGCTTTTGTGACTGCCTCGCTTTTCGCCACCTCTCAACTGGAGACTGCCACATCATCATCTGCCAGCTAAAACGCACTTCTCTCTCTCTCTCTCTCTTCCCGAAAACGACAGCAGCATCTCTTCGGGATTCGCCGAGTTGTTGGCATACGCCAATCTTTCTTTGCCCTCTTCCTCTCACCACTTCATCCCGACCAGTTGTGCTAACTTGCGCGGTGAAAACATCGCACGCGACAACCACCGAAAGTTGTGGGTTGGTGGACGGACTGGAGGTTTGAAATTTGCGGAAAAATACCGTTGGAACTCCAATCTCTTCCTTGCCTGCCTAATGCTGCTTTTCTAGAAGCCCGGATAGAAATTATTGAGAGAGGGGCCCATTTAGGTTTATTAACACTTATCTTGGCCGTCGATGTGTCTACTCAATTATCGATGTTTTCTAGCTTAATCAGTCATGTTATAAAATTGGACTGCAATAATTGGTGAGTTCGTATGATTGGACATATATGTTTAAAGATCCCAACAGTTTCTGCTTGCCCTTGGCATGGATCATAGTGGCAAAAGTCTCGCAATAATTGATGTCGAAATCCTCAAATTTCATTTATGATCCTAGTTGAAAGTCTAAACTAGAGACCTAAGCTCCCATCCTAACAATGCATGTTCTCTGATGTTTCCAACTTACTGCCGTGAGGGGACAGGCTGAAAAAGAGAGGAGCGAGTATACACCATATTTTTAAAACTAATTTTTGTTATAGCTAATTCATTCATTGTGACTTAGGATTTCATGCTCATGGCTATGCTTCTTTAGGTAAAAAACCAAGATCATATATTTTTATTGTTGCCCAAATGTCTTGATTTCTCATAAATTATCTATTTTTGGTTTTATAAACATGACCAAAAATACAATCTCTAGTTGCACGATTTAAATGGATGGTTATAAAAAGGAAAACAGTTCTTATAGTGTGACCAAGTCCTCTGTCCATGCTTTTCACCTTAATCAGAGATGTCGACTAATTAGATACAATAATCTCTCAGTTTTGTAGCGGAATGTTTAGTGATCTAAACCGTCTATTCTTAGCCATAATTGACTTAAGACATGCACCAAGCTTGAACCTTATCCAATTATATGACATTGTCTACTTTCTAGCTTAATTTCAAACAGATGACTATGAAATGAAATTCATGGCCTACATTCGCCAACAAAGACTCCAAAACTGAAAAGTTAGGTCGAATGCTATAGAAGATTTCTGCTGTCAAGCCATCAATATCAAAGCTTAGCGAATAAATGGTCGATTGTACAGATGGGGTTCCTCTATATTTCCAGCCACTCATATCTTCCTTCTTGGGATGTACGTGCTTGTATAAAAAACGAGCATTGCATGCGTTTACATATTTTTCCTGGAGAGAGTTTCTTTTATATTTTCTTGGCGGTTTAAATTGTCTGATAAAAGATCTAATGCACGTCCTAGCAAATAGGACGCTTAGATCACTACAACAGTAGACCCCACTTTATAGTTTTCCCAGCTCATTCTTCAACTAGTAGAGTGTGAACATCCATCAATAACAGCTCATGTCAAATCTGGATCAAATTAATGCATGTTTCGCTGTTCCAAGCTCATGGATGGATGGTTGTGATTACTTGATTTATACATTTCCTGAATAGTTGCTAAATAATTAAAGGAAGCAGTTAGGAGTGAAGACATGGATTATTTGCCTATCTTGACATGGACAATTATGGCCAGTCATCTGAAACGGACGGCTCACACCTATCAGATTATCATAACTCTCTCATTAATAAACGTTTTTCGTTCATTAAATGGATTGCGTATCGTGGTCTAATTTTCTTCTTTAACGCCATCCTTAAGGCTACAGATCAGGCCATTAGGTTGGGTTTCCACAAAAAAATGGACAAGAACATAATTTGAGAAAGGGTTTTTTGCTAAAATGCCATTACTTTTTGGCTTTTTTGCAGAAAAATCCCACCATTTTCTGAATTTGCAAATTTGCCACAGCATAATTTGAACGTTTACAACTTTGCCATTTTGTTTGCATTTCACTGTTGATAATTTCAAAATTTTTCAATATTACCCACACGTCAATCTGCTGTGTATTTTAGAAATTTAGGATTTTTTTACTGTCTTTTACCTTGATTTACGACTTAACTTTTACCATCAATGGCAACCAACAACGAACGATCCACGACGACAAAGAATTTTTAGAAGAAAATTGCACGGCCCTGATTCCATCGGGCGTCTTCCTTCTGCAAGACCTACTTGAGTTGATTTCTCTCCTCCTTCTGCAGAGAGTGACATAACGCTCCTACCAACAGGTAATCTCTCTCCATCTTTCTCTTGCTCGCTCTCTCCCACTCTTCATTTGTTATGTGTCCCTAGTTTTGTCGGATTTGTGCAACTCCTTGGGTTGTGCATATCAGGTGTTCGGTCTTTTGCTCCAATGAATTAGCAGTGATGTATTGTCTGTTTTCTTCTCACACCTTTGTGATTGTTGGTATCTTGCTCTTGATACCAACAATCACAAAGCGCTATGTCGCTCTCTGCAGAAGGAAGATGCCCGATAAGAGAAATCAACGCAAGTCAGTCTGCAGAAGGAAGACGCCCGATGAGAGAAATCAACGCAAGTCGATCTGCAGAAGGAAGATGCATGATGGAAACAGGGCTGTGCAATACTCTTCCGAAAATTCTCCGTCGTTGTAGGTCGTTCGTCGCCGTAGATGGTAAAAGGTAAGTCGTAAATCAGGGTAAACGACAGTAAAAAAAACCCTAAATTTCTACAATACACAGCAGATTGACGTGGGGTAATATTAAAAATTTGAAATTATCAACAGTGAACGACGGTGAAATACAAAGGGAATGGCAAAGTTGCAAACGTGCAAATTATGTTGTGGCAAATTTGCAAATTCGGAAAATGGTGAGATTTTTCTGCAAAAGTGCCAAAAGTAATGGCACTTTAGCTAAAAACCCTCTGAGAAATCCATACGATGGTTTTGAATTATGTTAGGGAGGTGGAAAGCGGGCAGTCATGATTAGTTTAACTTAATCACTTTTTTAAAGTAAACACTTGGGCATTTTTTTTATAAAATTAGAATGCTTGTCCCCCATTTTGGTGCGGCCGAATTTGTTTTGAATTGTTTAAGTAAACAAACTAGAAAGCCGTGGGTTGGCTTCAAAACTGCTATCTCCCAACTGACTACCACCAAACATGAGGACAAGAGAAGCCGTTGTTGATAAAGGCAGCCAAAGAGAGAGAGAGAGTAGAGGGAGACGACGACGACGATGATACTGCCAATCCAACCACTCTCTCCCTTATTCTTCCTTCACTTTTCTCTGTCTCGTTCACATCGCTTTCTACATTTCTCTTGTTGAATAGTGTCATCTCTATTATGTCCTCATACATGCACGTTCACACCTTTGTGTTTTGGAACAGGCTTAGCATATCAAAGTGGGCATTCAAACCTACCCAATTAGTGAGCCTAATTTTGGTGGTGCAAAACCTCCTGCAAAGTTTATTTAGCCTTCAGAAGTGATCAGAAATCATGCATGAATTGTGTAGAGAATGATACAAAGGCCAGAAAAGATGCCAGGAACCCGACCACAAATGGCACTTCTTGATTCAGTTCGGGCTACCATCAGAGTTGCAGATCCTGCCTTTCACTGCACCATGACCTGCCTTTTTTGCGGTAGTCCTAGGCGCTGTGTGTGCTTTACGGCGATTAGCATTTTCTCTTGTATACTTGTATCAGTAGGATGTCTGCCATTTAAAAGAATTATATTCATAGAAAATGAGAGGAGCCTTGGTGTAACGATAAAAGTTATCGTCGTGTGACTTTAAGGTTATGAGTTCAAGGCATGGAAATAGTCTCTTACAAAATGTAAGATAAAACTGTATACTATAGACCCTTGTGGTCCGTCCCTTCACTGAACCCTGTATAGGCAAGAACTTTGTGGACCTGAACTGCCCTTTACATTCGTGGAGGACGCAAGGACGTCCTCGGTGACAATGAGAAGTGGTTTTCCATTCATACATCTCATGGCGTCGTCTTGGATGTTGATGTCATCCAAGCACGTCTCATATTAAAAAGCATATTTCTTAATTTACTAAACACTTTAATTTATTGGTTGTTGACGGTTACTTTGAGAATGATAATAACCTTTCGATACCTACTTTGAAGTGATTAACAGGAGATCGTGCTAAAATTACACGAGGGGCCTTGACTAGTGGTAATCCAAATTGATCAATGTTGGACCACATCTTAGTTAGACCATACACATAAGATATCTACACCAGCTGATTCCAAGCGCTAATACTCTGTTTACAGGGAGAATTTGATGACACAAGGTTTGAGAAAATGTTGACCAGTAGAAGTGGACACATATGTAGAGAGTGCGTTTTGAAACAATTAATTTGCGTTACGAGATACGAACTTTGGGATGTCTCACCAACATGTCCTAGATGAGCAAAATGTTCTCATCTTTTCTGACGATACACATTTACCAAATTAAGTGCTAATTATTGATTCAACGTGGACTTTACTACTTACTCATCAAGCGAAATAATGAACTAAAGGAGTCTCATAGAGGGACTCCGATCTGGGCATTTTTTTGGAAGATCTATGCAATTCATTTTGTTTGCCCACCATTGGATAGGCTACCTCCAAAGGACGACCATGCCTATTAGATAACCATAGCTAAGTTACTTTGGGCAAAAACTCATGACTATTGATTCTAAAATTTGAAAGAAATATAATTTAATTAGAATAATTTGATTGGCTTGATTTTTTACATGTAATCTAAACAAGGGTTGGACAACAAAATGAAAGGCATAGATCTTCCAAAAAGCATGTCTATATTGGAGTTTCTCGGGGAACTCCTTAAAAGGAGCTCAATTAATCATTCCTCACTCATCAAGTTTAGTTACACTTGTAGATCCAATTGCCTTATACACAGAAGTTATTACGAAAAACAATCAAATCCCAAAGTTACTTTTCTTCAAATATCTTTCAAAGGGGTTTTGAGGTATCTCTCCCCCAAAAAGGAGCTCAGTTTATCATTCCTCATTGATCAAGTAGATTTTGGAATTAGGATATCCTTCTTTGTAGTTTGCTTCATAAATCCTTGTTGTAATATATATTGTTTTACTTGTGTAGATCCAGTTGCAGTATAAGCATTAATCACAACAAAAAATGAATAATTTCCCAGTGATTCTTTTCTTCCAATATCTTTCAAAGGAGTATGTTTTGATATATTCCTACCCCAAAAAGGAGATTAGCTTGTCATTCCTCATTCATCAAGTAGACTTAGGAATTAGGATATGCTTATAGGTAGTTTGCTTCATACTCTTCCCTATAAATAAACAAAAAGAAGAAGAAGAAGATTGTTTGTCTTATATAAATGCAAATGCCATATAAACATAAATTGCAATGAAAAATAAATAATTTCCCAAGGATACTTTTCTTCCAATATCTTTCGAAGGGGTTTTGACGTGTTCCTCCTCTTTAAACATGAAAATGACACTATCCTTTCTCTTAAAAATGAAATGTGGTCCTCCTTACTTTGTCGAACTAATCATAAATTTTACCTCATGCTTAAAGGTGAAGGTGAAAATTTTCATGAAAGGTCAAGGCAGTAGTGCTCGATAGACACAATTAGAAAGGAAGCTTTCCCTTGAGACGTAGAGGAAGACCCAAATTGAAGATGCTTGCAATAAAGGGGAGATAGGAGAGCCTAACAAGTGTATTTCATAGAATATGGGAAGCAGTTTTTGCTAAAAATCTCAAAGGATTTAGTCCTTTGAAGATGATATGGAAGGCATCCCATTTGGTGAGTTACTCTCTCATTGCCCTTTAATCCATGAATTTCTAAAGTTGGAATGCTAGAGGAGTCTGCAGAGCCTCCTTTTGGAGAGCAGTTAATCCTCTCTTGGATTCTATGAACCTAGATGTTCTCTTCATCGCTAAGACTTGAATTTATGATGAAAGGGACCATCTTTGTAATAATATCCATAAGAAAAAATTTCCTTTTCGAAACATTGTATTGGTAAATGGACTTTCTGGGAGTATCCTCTACTCTCGTTTGATAAATCATTATCACTTCATGTGACTCACAAACATAGATATTATATTTCTACTAAGATCACCTTCAAAATGACTTTCCCCGTTACTTCCACTCTAACTTTTGTTTATGCTAGTCATGATGAAGGGAGTATGAAAAACCTTAGGCAAGAACTTGCCTCTGAATATATTAAAATTTCTACTCCTTTATGCATATTGGAAGATTTTAATGCCATACTTCACCCAGTTGAGTCATTTAGCAAAATAGCTCCCCAGAATCTTGATCTGAACATCCTCACTGAAGCTTTAGGACTTATTAACCTTGGGTTCTCTAGCTCTCATTTCACGTGGCCCAATTATCAAATGGGATATGCTAAAACACTTAAACTACTTGATAGAGACATGACAAATTCCTCATTGGTGGAAAGGTTTCCTGACTATTCTATTTCTTACTTACCCTATATTTCTTCTAAACATTACACAATGTCGCTCTCTCCTTTCCATAGAAGGATTAGCATGACATCAGACCTTTTTGGTATAACATTGCATAGCATGAACATACTAATTTTTGCAAGATTGTTAATGATACATACAACTTTCACATTGATGGGCCTATTGCTTTGTTTTATGTCAAAAAATGCAAAATCTTAAACAAATTCAACAATCATGGAATACATTGGAATTTGGATGGATCGATCAGAAGGTCAGAGACTTATGCTCAAAGCTTACGTATATTCAAATGAACTTGTTTATTGATGAGGCACAAGAGCTATCCCCTCTTTGTGAACTCCATTAAGTAGTGAGAATTTAGGAGATTTTCTGAAAATATAGAGACAAGATTAAATGGCTCAGTAGTGGGGATAGGAGTACTAGATATTTTACATCTTTACCACTCTTCAAAGAAGAAGGAAGAAAAGTGGTCAAATATCTTCCGATGAAAATGAAATTATGAATCAATTTGTTTGCTATTTTAAAAATTCTAGATGTGTGCAAGTAAAGAGACAGAGTAACATTCATATCGCCACATGAAATATAGGCACATTGACATGTAAGTGTATGGAATTAGTGGATATGATGAAATGTAGGATAGTCAACATAGCTTAAACTAGAGAAATAAATGGGTATAAACTCTGATACATAGGAAAGGACAATAACATAAATGACATAGGGATAGTAGTGGATAAAGAATTAAAGGATAAATTTATAGATCTTAGAAGAACAAGTGATAGAATTCTACTAAAAACCTTGTTCTAGGATAAAATATCATAAATTTTATAAGTGCATATGCCCTAGAGGTAGGGTTAGAAGATAGAATAAAAAGACATGATGAGAATATATGGATGGAGTAATGGAAGAAATTCCCAATATAGAAGGAATATTTATAAGAGCAGACTTAAATGGTCATGTTGGAAAAGAAAATGAAGGATATGATAGTGTACATAGAGGGTTTGGTATTGGGGAAAGAAATGAGATGCGAGAAGATATTCTTGACTTTGCTTTGGCATATAACCTAGATCTAGCAAACAGATACTTTAAGAAGGGGGTGAACACTTACTAACCTTTTAAAGTGGATCATATAAAAGCCAATAGACTATTTTCTACTTCGGAATATTGAAAGACCAATGTATAAGGACTGTGAGGTGATACTTAGTGAGAGTTTAACCATACATCATAGGTTAATGGTTATGAATATTTCATAAAGAGATGGAAGAAAGAAAATAAACTTAATAGGCGTCAAAGAACAAAGAGCTGGAACTTGAAAGGAGAGAAGATAACATTATTCTCAAATAAATTGATGGTAGAAGTAAAGTGGAACAATCAAATAGAAGTAAACACCATGTGGACAAATATAGCCATGCACATTGAGAAAGCCACAAAAGATGTTTTAAGAGTATCTAAGTGAAAAACCAACTAGTAAAGGAAATTTGGTGGTAGAGTGAAAAAGTGCAAAAAGTTATTAAATAGAAATGAGTATGGTCTAAAGCATGGAATAGAATTAGAAATAACGAAACCTTTGAGTAATATAAGAATGCTAAAACAGTTGCTAAGAGAGTTATAAGTGAGGCTAAACTTAAGTTGTATAATGATTTCTATAATAGATTAGTGTCAAGAAAAGGTGAGAAAGATGTGTTTAGACTTGCAAAAAATAGAGAATAGAAGAGTAAGGACTTAGACCATGTTAAATGCATTAAAAGTGATGAATAAAGGATATTAGTCAAAGATGATGAGATCAATCAAAGGTGAGAAAGTTACATTAAAAAATGGCTAAATTACAAATGTGTCCTGAGCATATAGAGATTGAGAGAACTGTAAACACAAATAATGTTGGAATGTATAAATATGATTGTAGATTAGGATACTTAAAGTAAAAGAGGCTTTGAAAAAGATAAATTCAAGAAAGGTCCTGGGGTGTGATGATATTCTGATAGAGGTGTGGAAGTATATGGGAAATACTAGAGTAGTTTGGCTAACAAAGTTATATAATAACTTTGTAAAATCAAAGAAAATACTAGATAAATGGAGAAAAGCTCTAATGTACTAGTTTTTAAGAATAAATGAGACATGTAGAATTGCACTAGATATTGTGGGATCAAACATATAAGTCATACCGTGAAACTTTAGAAAAGGATGATTGACAAGAGGTTAGACATGAGGCAAGTGCAATGGAAAACTAGTTTAATTTCATGCCTAGGAAGTCTGCTATTGAAGTTATTTTCTTACTTGGACAATTGATAGAGAAATATTGGGAAAGGAGGAAGGATCTTCACTTGTTGGCAATTAAGGATATGTATGAGAGAACAATAACAATTGTATTAGGCCTACTAGTGGAGAGGTTAATGATTTTCCTATCATTGTAGGATTGCACCAAGGATCAGCATTAAGCCCATACCTTTTCATGTTATTTATGGATGAGTTAACAAATATTTTGCACAAGGAGATTCCATGGTCATGTTATTTGTAAATACATGGTTTTGATTTATAAACCAAGGGAGGGCATAAACACAAAGCTATGGTTTTAGAGAGATGTTATAAGTCTAATAAATTTAAAATTACCCAAACTAAGACAAAGTATATGGTATGTAATTTTAGCAATAAGAGGAGTGCGAGTGAAGTACCAATAAAGATTGGTAACCAAGAAGTCCCCAAAAGACCTCTTTTGATACTTGAGATTGATAATTCATGAGAGCAAAGAGATTGAGAAGGGTGTTACTTAGAGAATCCAAGTGGGTTGGAACAAAAGGAGATGTACCTCTGGAGTTTTGTGTTATCGGTAGGAGCCACTTGAACTGAAAGAAAAATTTTATAGGATGGCTATGAGGCTAGCCATGCTTTGTAGATTAGAGTGTTGGGTAGTTAAAAAGCAATATGTACATAGGATGAGTGTAGCCAAAATAAGGATGTTGAGATAGATGAGTGACAAGACAAGAAATGATAGAATTAGAAATGAAAACGTAAAGGAAAACTTAGAATTAGTACCAATAAGTAACAATATGAAAGAGGGTAGACTTAGATGGATTAGACATTTTGCAATAGAGATTAAAACGGCATTGATTACAAGAAGTAAGTTGATCCAAGTTGAAGGTTCTAAAAAGGGCAAGGGGAAGGCCCAAAGTAATGTGAATAGAAATGGTGAGAAAAGATTTAAAAATTTATGAACTAAAGAAGCCATAACACTTAATAGAGGGCAATGGAGGAACAACATTTGTGTAATTGACCCCAAATTGGGATAAGGTCTTGATGACGACGATGATGAATGATGGTTCAAAGCAGCTTATGAAATTTAGAGTATCATCTCATGCATGTAGTTCGTTTGGATTGATAAGTCTTCTCTATTCTTTCCAATTGCAACTTTGACACGCTCTCTCCTTTTCAGTTTGATTTAATGCAAACAAGCCTTCTAGATTTCATAAGGTGTTGGAATAACCAGGGCCACATCCATAATGTGGGGTGGACTCGGTTAGATGCTCCCAATTCAAGACATCTTTTATTGCGTCTCTACTAAATGGGTTTAACAAAAGTATGAAGATTTGCTTTTTCACTAAACTATAGGCATTTGAATAGGACATGAATAGTGTGAGATTGCTTTCCTCATTTCCTTTCTTGCTTACTTTGTGTGGGGGTTGTGTCTAAGTGGCCTTTCCTTTATTTAAACCTAACTTTGACATATATAGTTTTGTATGCATTAGTTAATAATACACCAGATTTACTTTTGGAAGTCTACTTGTTTTGATTTGTGTAAGAAGGGGGAGAGCAAAACCTCATACTACACAAGACTTAGGTGGAATCTAGGCAACACAAGATTTTTGTGTTTGACAATCAATCAACACATACAGCTCATTTGATGGCCTTTTATATTATTGCTAGCCTTATTATATGAGGTTATGTTTACAAATCAAGTTCACACAAAAGAACAAGCAAACAATTTCAAATGCATGGCCCAGTTTGACCATTATATCGTCAATGGAGGCAGAGAGAAAGAGAGAGCGGTTGAAACCGTAGGGGTCCCATATGCAGTCCAATCTGTTAAAGTACTGCAGCTGGGAATGCATGATGTTAGCTAAGAGATTAAAGTATAGATTGCACATATAATGCATGCATAACAACAAACACCCACACATTTTCAAATGGAAAAGCAACAGGTAATTTACGTGGACTTGAGTCCACCAGCCCTAGTTAATGGAAGTGGTGGGACCCCTGGAACTAATTGGGTGCACTCAATATATAGCAGAAAATGAGACAACAGCCTTTAATTATGGATGGGACTTCGTAAGTCCACTTGGATCTTCCCTAGTTATAAAAAGAGTCCTGCTACGAGTAGACACTGGCATCTGATAGCATCGACTCTGCATCTAGTTAGACTCTATTTTTGGAAGATTCAAGCTAATCATATTCGGTGTACAGAAATTAGGTACCTCCTGAAAAATCAGTGAATTTGGATGATCTGAATCACTTGTTTTGAGTCTTTGAAAAACTAATGATTCTGATTTTTGTGAAATACCTAATAGAATTCAGAGGGCATGAAATTTGATATATAACCTATCTAAATCACTCCCGACATGATCAATGGCTTTGATCTACAAAAAACCATCACTGCATATGAAAGTCCATGCTACTAGATGCTCATGAGCATCTACACTTACTGAGACTCTTTATGAAATACCTAAAATGTTTATTCTTTTAAAAATGCTTCCAAGAGATCCCTAAATACCATATCAAACTTTTGTTGATGAAAACAGCCCTTAACTTACGCTATATTGATTGGAAGTTTTGCCCCTAAAAATTGAGTTATTTTATACTTTTCATTTACATACAAATGATTTTTTCATAAACCTGTAGAATTGAGAACTTGGGTGAGAAAACTTGCGCTTCGACAAATTTTTTCCGCAGGCAAGGACGGTTCTAAAAGCCTCAAACTAATTTTGTTAACTGAAGAGGAAAGATCAAGATCAAGATCAAATTATCTTTTTCTTAGATAAATCCTCTTTAAGAATGTCGGAAGCTATATTTGCCTCTCAAAGTATGTAATTAGAAGTGGAACCTGCCTGGCTCCAGTGTACTGGATGGCTGGCTCCAGTGCACTGACTGGCAGGGCCTACTAATTCAAGGCTTGTGATTTGAAGTCTTGGGCAGTGTGCCCTTCTACTTGCAGCTGTCAGGTCACCTGAGGCCCAATCATGATTCCAAGAGCTAAATGGAATATATTTTGTAGATTAAGGACTTACTAGTAAAGATGCTAGTCTATTAAAGCTGTATATCTCTAGCAACAACACCTGTTTAGGCGACTGTGGTCACACTGTTTTGTCAAATATTTTTAGTTCTATGTTTCTTGTCCACAAAGTAAGGATCAGAGAAAATGGTCATGAAAGACAGCAGTGGCTTATAACTGATCTCTTGGCATGTAAAGGAAAAATTAAGTCTGTGGATAGTGATAAAGAGTTATTGTCATTCCCCTAGCGTCAGTCGTGTGTTTACTTTAGGACGAAAACCGGAGTCCATTTCAAAACTCTGGAAGGATTCTTTATTGATAAGATGGGTTCTAAAACACGTGGAGAAGGGCTTTTGATTTCCAGCTAAGCACAATAGTAGTAGGATTTAGAAAGTCCATATCAGAAGGGCTCATGAAGGATTCCAACCCATTTGAAGGTGACTGGAGAAGCTTCACGACAAGCTCCCCTGTCAATTGCTCATCAAACTTTAGTTTGTGGCCATATAGTAAAATAGCTGCATCCTTTTAGAGAACCTAAGCAGCTTAAGTAAGGTATAAACAGATCAGATATGGAGTGTGTGACAGGAGAAACTATACCATGGTCCAGACAATCAGAGCCCAAATTTCGGTGATCCAAAACATTCATCTTCTAAATCCTCTCTTAGGGAGGTCATATCCCAAATTTCATTCATTAACTCGGGGCTTTCTTGAGTTGCAAATAGATGGTGAAACAATTATTTTACAACTCACCGAACAAGGACTAGAATTGTGAACCTTAGATTTGGGGGGGCCGCATGAAGGGCATTTTCTAATACCAAAAATCATGAGGTACCCACTCTCCCACTTGGGTAGATGGTAGAACGGCTTTACTCCCTGGGGCATAAGCCTCATTGATCACAACCGAGTGCATTAGGCACCTAAGCATAACCGTTCTAAACTAAGCAGGACTCAAGAACATGAATGCTTTGCACGGTATACCAAACGCACCACTAGACGGAACCGGTATACGGGTTATTTGTTTTCAACACTCTGAGGTGCACTAAACCCTCCACTTTCGGTCAAAACTGTAGGAGTTAATAGGACATCCAGTTCGACCACAGTGCCAATCTATGGAAGAACAGAGGAATTTCATATATTACAATTTTTGAGTCCATTTAAAGAGTCATAATCTATACTATATGCTAGTAAAGGCACGCAACATATGTAAGAGCGGAGAATACACACACAGTTTTCCATGTTTTTCAATGATGTAGGACTCTACTTTGCTCAAGTCTCTTGGACATAAACTATGTTAATTTTAATTTTCTAAACTCTCAAAGGGCATGAAGGGAGATTTGTCTTAACAATATGTAAAACGTAGCTAGAGACAATGCTCTATCCTATTTTTGTAGGCGCGGCCAAAGGTCACATTTCATACTTAATATTATTGTTTGATTTGAATCCACTCACATTAGAAGAAAAAAAAAAATACTGGCATTCCCGCATGCCTAAACAGGGCATGGGCACAAACACCCTACTTTTCGTTCTAAGACACTTATCTTTGTTAGCATCCATTAACTTACCAACATACCAAAATCATGATGATTGAATGATTCTTGGCTTATGTTTCTTTGGATTTTAAATCAGGACAATTGATTGTTAAAACTGATAAAAAAAAAACAGTAGTCAAAATCATCTGATTGGCATGATTTTTTGCGTGTTCCCTAAAAAAGGGTGGTGAACAAGATAGATAGATTAGATCTAAGAAACATAATAGAAAAAGAGGCACTATAAACCCAATTTTGACCCTACTTCGATCATCAAAAGTTAAATAAAAGAACCTTGATAACAATATGCTTTTACTCTTGGACATCCCAAGTTATTTAGGATTCCAAAGAAAATTCAATCAAAATCCATAGAAAAAAGAATTAGATAACATAGCACAAGGGCCGAAGAGTTGTTCAACTACATGACCTAAGTCCTATGGTCGCATGATTCTCCGTCGGCATAGCATAATGGGAACATGTGTATTAATTGAGGAGATTTCAATTTAAGCTTTCTTTCTTTAGAAGAGGAGAGTATTCAATTAGGCTTTCTCTAGACTGTTATCTGGTTTTTTATTTTTCTCAGTATTTCTCTTTTTGTCTAGTTAGGTGTAACTTCTCCCTATTTTCTTACTTTTTTGCATGTAGAGTAGATTTATGATATTTTCATACTTTCTAAAGTAGCTTTTTTTATTTTTAATGTAAAATTTCCACTTTCTAGCATACAATAGTAGCATTCCATAGAGGAGAGGAGAAGGAAAATAGTTAAGCTCTCTCCTTTCCCCAGAATCCTCTTTCCTGTTAGATAGCTAAGAGGCTCTCCCTACTCTAATAGTAGTGTAGAGTTCCATAAACAATCAAATGAGGCCCACCTTTCTTGGGTTTGTTTTACCTTGTTTTTTAAACTTCTTGTCTAATGATGAATATAGCTTTAAATACTATCAGCCAATGAAGGACTTGAAAAGAAGTAAATTACTGCCACAATATTACCTAATCTAATATTTGATTCTTTTGTAATATATTAGGAAACAATGTATGGAACCATCCTCCTCCTACTACTTTTTATCAATTTGAACCTTCTGCTTCTAAAACTGCAGATAGACCCTTTTTACTACAAGAGATTCCTTAGAGTCACCCCTTCTATTATTGTTCAATAAAATTTACTAACACAATCATGTTTCTAGGCCCACGAATGATTATTTCATTGTGAAACCCAATTCTAATGTCCTTTTTTATTAAGTAAAAAAAAAAAGAAACTCATGAAAAGGGAAAGGAGAAGAGAAAACATTTCTTTCCCTAACATCCTGGCGAGAGGTCAATTGATTGTGTCGAAGCAACCTCCAGCTAGTGGTGTAATCTTGGGGCATTAGTTTGTGAATGTGCTTCAAAGTAATTTGATGTTGAATGTCATTGTAATTATTTAATGGAGTTTGGAATTTATTTTTTTTAATGGGTTTTTTGCTTCCATTGTATTTGTTGAATGGATTGGTAAGTTCTTCAATGGTGTTTGTGGATGTTTTCCTTATATGCTTGGGATTGTTTAATATTCAGAAAAGGAAAGATATTTTGGCATTATCTTTTCTTAATTAATCTCAAAATAAGTTTCCTTTTTTGTGTCAAAGTTTTCTGGTGCTACTTAAATGGATATCTTCATGTGCTTTAAAAGGAAGAAAGTGATTTGAATATTAATTCCAGAGTATTTTCCAAACTCCTCTTACACATGCCTTCATGTGCTCCAAAAGGAGTCTTAAAAAGTAGAATAAGAGGGCTCTTACTTGTGTAAAGTGAATAGCAACATGTAACCACTTTCCTTGTCAAACTCTTTCATCTTAATGGATAGACTATGACTGGAAGGAACATGTCTTAGAAAGTAGTTCAAGTGAGATGAGGTTTTCTCCTTAGGCATAAACAATAACTACAAAATATTTAGCTTTAGATTTCTTTGTTATAGACTACTATGGATGTCTTTCATGCATCTTGGCACTGTCATCATGTACTACCCTATTATATTGTAATTGATTTAGACATGCTTCTAAATCAATTCAAGTCCATTCCATACTATGTTGTAGGCCATTATGTAATATCTTAATGTAATTTCTATTGGCTATAATTTTTTTCTAATTTTTGTAGAATTTTTTTTACAAGAATTGACATTATTCTCAATATACTGGGATTATCATTCCTTGTTTCTTTACTGTAAAAGTCAAATTTTATGACTATGCTAATTACATTACTTGATTTTTTAAAGACATGTATGCAATGAGGATGGCAATTTATCATGGTAGGACTTTTATAAAGAGGCCCAAAATATCTACATGGTGGGGAAAGTCATATTGTGGAGGACTAAGATCTGAACTACTTGTTTCTAATTGATGTTCTCAAGTATGTTGAGAAAGGAAGTTATAAGAATGTGAAGGGTGTGAGTGATAGGTATGAGGGTGTACTGGTCATAGAAGGTATTAAAATTATATGTTGTGAGAAGGACTTAATAGAAATGGTGAAAGAATTACCCTCTTGGAGGATTATTAAAATATATTTGAGCACTATGTGGATATTGCTAACCTACTCATATAAGAATGTATAAGTGAGGGGCCATCTATTGAAAATCAAGAGGATGGCACTAGTACATGTTGGAGGGGAAGGGTTATTTACTGAGGTTGAAATTGAAGAGAACTAGGCAACTGTTCTAGAGGTTGAAGAAGAAGATAGTGAAGACAACGATGTAGATGATAGTGATCAATCTATTAAGTTACTTGACTTTGAACATAGTGAAAATGATGATGACCTCTTTTGGTAATATGTAGACACATAGAACATGATAATGAGGATAGTGGGCTTAAAAGACCAAAGACTGGATATTTTGGGTGGTGAGGATTTTAAGTGATAAGCATTTAATTTTGTATAAACAATACCCAATTAGTAGCCCATGTGTTATAAAATATATTGTTATTTGTAGTATTTTTTATAAATTTATAACACCTGCATTTTTGACTTCATAATTTAAAAGTTTGATATTTTGCACATTTAGGAGCTTGATCCAAAGTAAGTATGCAAATTGTCATAATTTGTTAGGATTTAATTAGGGGTTTTCATCTTTTGTAAGTATTGAAAAGGCGATCCAAAGGTCCAGATTAAGATGAGAATTGAAGATCAAGATGAAAAGTGATAAGTGTTCAATTTTGAATAAGATATAGCATTATTCTAGAATTTTTTAACATATGCATTTTTGACCTAATAATTAAAAATTTTGTTATTTTGTAGGTTTAAAAGCTAATAGAAAGTAAGTATGTGAATTGCCATAATTTTTTAGGATTTAATTAGGATTTTTATTTATCTTTTGTAGGTGTTGAAAAAGTGATCCAAAGGACAAGATTGATTGAGATGAGAATTGAAGAGCAAAAAGTCAAGTCAAAAGCTAAATGGTACCATTTCAAAGTGTAATCAAGGTTAAGACTGTCCTATGGTAAGAAAAAAAAGGCAATGGGAAGCATTAAAGGTGACTCAAATGATCCAAGACAATAAATCATGCATTTTCATCATTTGCATGAGAATTAGATCTACTTATGAGGTTTCATCATTTTCATCATTTGCATTAAAGGTGACTCAAATAGGATACCCAAGGAAGCCAAGCCATGTAAGTATTCAAGCCAAGGGAGTTAGTCATTTAAGCCACTAAGGAATGAGCCATCAAGTCACATGGAATGATACTATTGGAGCACAAATTCAATTATCCTATGTTAAAAAGTGTTATTTTTAAGGAATTTTGAGAGATATTTGTAAAAGATAAGATGATCATGCATTGGTGGACTTATCAAGAGAGAAAATCCCACTTTCCATTCACATTTTCTACCCTTTTGTCCACCACATCCTAAGGTTTCTACCTTTTTTTACTTAGGGAGAGAGCCACCTTCCTAGAAGGATACGCCTCCCCCTTGCTTAGCTGTCAATTTTAATGGTTTCCTAATTGGGAAACCCCTAGATCTAAGTCCTTTCAAAGCACATAAAATCCTAGATCTTTCTCCATCTTTTCTTACTATGTTTCTTCTCTTTTTTCCCTCTTTTCGATTAACCTCTCATCATCCAATTAAAAGTGAAGGATATCCACTTACCTTCCAAAGAAAAATAGGCCTCCTCCTTAAGTTGGAAACCAGCCCATGTCATCCTTGATTACATCGTCACTCTACCCAACTCTGTACCTGACTTGTCTAATTGAATTCCTAGATCTAGATCCACCTCCCTTTCCTAGAGTGATCCTTCACCAAAGTGGAAATAATTCATCTATAAATTCAAAGGCCTTTCATGTTTTTTTACTCAAGTAGAGGTTGGGTGAGACTGTGGCGAGCTAGGTTTTTATAACACATTTTATAATACATTTTGTAAAGATAGGGCCCTTAGAGTAAAAATTTTTCGCAAACCAAAGCAGCGGAAATTCTTTTCTTTCGAATTTGTTTTGTAAAACCTAAGTCACCACTTCATACATAACATAAGTAGAATTTTGTATAAGATAAAATTCCATTGAAGGAATATACTTTTATTAAACTTCAGGATCCATCCAGTGGTTCACAGTACACAGCCCATTGTATCCTTACAATACTTGTCCAAATATACAATCCAAATTACAAAGTTCAAAATTCAATACATGTTCTAATACAATGTTTCGAGGGATATACCCTGATTACTTATTCTTCAATTGTTCTTCAAGTCTTGAGCTCCTAAGTCTCCTTCTCTGTATCTGAGATATTGTAAACATTCGAACATTTACAATATCTCAGCAAGCTATGCTTGGTAGGGGATAAGAATGTAAGTGATTGACAGTATAATCTCAATATTCAAGTATCCCATAATTCGTTCTATCATAAACACATTCATTAATAACTATTAATTATAAGGACATCTCATTTCCTTGTCATTTGTGTTCACCTTTATACATACATATTGTATAAGGACAAATCCATTAAAAATGTAAAAATAATCAAGCATCATTTCTATACAAAGCTGATCAACTCTTTTCATTATAAGAGATTTGTATTTCAGCTAGTTACTATACAGGGAATTTCCCTTCTTGGGAAAAATATTGGTAATATACAATTACCTGACATTTCATCATGTCATCCCTTAAGGCATTTCACTATGCCAATTTCATATGCACCATAGTGCAAAATAATCAAGGACTACTATGCTTGCAGTCTGATCCGTATGGCCCGGATAACTGTTCAATAATCCACTTATACCATTCTCAGTGGAAATTACAATATCCATGTCCATATGGGAGGACCATGGCTGTCACAGTGGTGGCCTTCCCATAATTGCCCCACCCGACTTTTAGCCTTTCTTAGGCTTGGTATTCAATATCATCAAGTTTCAGAGAGTGGGTGGCCAAACCCTCTTAACTCTCCTAGCATAGCATCCCTGGGCTTATGCCTGTTTAAAACAAAACCACAAGCCACCAAGCTTGTATGTAAAATAATACTTATACATATCAGACTATTTGTCTGTTTATCTAGGACTGGAATATTTTCTACTTTCCTATTCACTTAGGGTTGTTCTCAATTCTCAACTTGACCATTTAATACTTATTTTCCTCATCATTTGGTTGGATCATATTTTAATTTGAGGTATTTACCTTAATATATTGGTATCATACATGTCAATACTTCAAAACATAAGATCATGTATTAGACATGTATCTTCATGTAAAGGCATTCTTAATAATCCACCTACCTCACTAAGGTATTCTTACTCCTTGAAATCTGCCATAGTCTCGATCAACATATATCCGTCAAATCATATATATAATGTCAATTTTCTAATCAAGGGTACATACTACATGGTCTTTTGATCATCCTTATGTAGGATGATCTGAATCTTTCTTCCTTGAATATCCTATATCCATGGGTTTAATATCATCTATACAAATACTATCTATATCATACATAACAATCTAATTTACATAGATGTTTCTTTTTCCTTATTGTTTTTGATCATACAAGATCTCATCTTGTTTGATCATCCTTATCTCACTTACTATTTTTATTAGGGTTAGATAATTTGCTATCTTTTTATGTTCTTATTATTATTCAACCAGTTAGTGTCTTACTTGGTTGAAGATAATTTATTTCTTCCTATCACTAGACAACTCCTCCTTATTTCAGGATGACCAGTACTTACTAGTTAAAGTCTGCTCAAAAAGTGGTTAATACAACCCTCATGTAAGGAGGCGTTTAGACCTTTCTTACGTCAATGGGAGGTGAGGGAAAAGCACTTGGCTCTTGTATACCCCTATAACCACAATGTTCGAGTCCACTGGAGTGGTACTAGCTCAACCTTTGACAAGGTTCCTATGAGCTCTTTACCTTAAGTCCCTTCTCTAATTGATTTTAATTAATTTCCATGGATATGCACAATGTCATCCATGGATGTTCATTATTTTCCTATTTTGGGCCAAGGAAATGATAAATCATTCCTTATATTGTCCTACTAACTATAGCCCTTACTAAGTCAAAATCATTCATTCATCTTAGTTGTCCATGAATTTCTATATTTCATTAGTTTACATTTTTGGTGATTTATGCTCCTTATATCTTAACAATTACTTAACAATTGAATTAAATATGACAATAAGTAAATCATCAACTTGAAAGCATAAATCAAATATAAATTTAACAACTAAGTACTAACATTCTTCCTACGAATATAACTTAAGCTATGATCATCCTTATCTCACTTACTATTTTTATTAGGGTTAGATAATTTGCTATCTTTTTATGTTCTTATTATTATTCAACCAGTTAGTGTCTTACTTGGTTGAAGATAATTTATTTCTTCCTATCACTAGACAACTCCTCCTTATTTCGGGATGACCAAGACTTACCGGTTAAAGTC
Source organism: Warburgia ugandensis (assembly GCA_035236585.1). Taxonomy (NCBI): domain Eukaryota; kingdom Viridiplantae; phylum Streptophyta; class Magnoliopsida; order Canellales; family Canellaceae; genus Warburgia; species Warburgia ugandensis. The sequence goes on along the minus strand of CP141133.1, from coordinate 47,769,346 downwards.
CGCTCAAAAAGTGGTTAATACAACCCTCATGAAAGGAGGCGTTTAGACCTTTCTTACGTCAATGGGAGGTGAGGGAAAAGCACTTGGCTCGAGTATACCCCTATAACCACAATGTTCAGAGTCCACTGAGTGGTACTAGCTCAACCTTTGACAAGGTTCCTATGAGCTCTTTACCTTAAGTCCCTTCTCTAATTGATTTTAATTAATTTCCATGGATATGCACAATGTCATCCATGGATGTTCATTATTTTCCTATTTTGGGCCAAGGAAATGATAAATCATTCCTTATATTGTCCTACTAACTATAGCCCTTACTAAGTCAAAATCATTCATTCATCTTAGTTGTCCATGAATTTCTATATTTCATTAGTTTACATTTTTGGTGATTTATGCTCCTTATATCTTAACAATTACTTAACAATTGAATTAAATAGGACAATAAGTAAATCATCAACTTGAAAGCATAAATCAAATATAAATTTAACAACTAAGTACTAACATTCTTCCTACGAATATAACTTAAGCTAGTGAAATAAAACTAACATGATCCTAAGTTATGAAACACATCTTCTATCATAATGAAATCATGTTTAAATCCTAATTTACACTAACATGATCCTAAGATAATCAAATCTACTAAAAAATTACTCATTTAGGGCATATCATACTAAAATTTAAAGATTACACTATCATGCTTTCTAACTTAGAACATAAATCACATTTACACTTCTATATCCAATAAAAGACAATTAAAACTTAAAACATAAATCACATTTAAACTTATATATCCAATAAAAGACAATTAAACTAATTTTATTAAGATTATTATAAACCTTTAAATATGATCCAACCATTAGATCTTAGGTGTTTTCCTTTAGATTAAGGGTTTTAATTAACTTTAGGGCTTTTAATCCATTAAGATCCAAAAATCATATCCACATGATTTTGTCACATTTCATCCATGATCTAACTGGATTCCATCATCATATCACCCCTTTAATCCATCCCAAGGATCTGATCATACTTGATCTCATTGATCAAGTGGGTCCCTTTGTATATTTTTATTTTTATTTTAGGGTTTTTCTACCATAAAGGGTAGATCCCTTATTTTATCCAAGATCTGTCCAAATTAACCCTAGATATTACTTTATTATATTATTATATCATCACTAAAATAAATTTCCAAGATCTGATCACCTCAGATCTTGAAGATCTTAGAAATTGGACACTTATTTAGAAAAATACAGAAAAATACAGAAATAAATTTTAGAAATATTATGACTTCATTAGAAACTAGACATTACAAGCTTTCCATAGCTTCTTTCTGATCTCAATTTGGAGTTCATATGACTCCACAATCTTAAATTGAAGTTTTCAGCCATTCCTAGGGTCTAGATTTGATCTGGGCCCACCAGAATTAATCTCTCTCAATTGAGGGTCCAAACCTTGTTAGATTTTCTTGAAAATTGTATCCTAGGGGTTTTTGACCCTCCTGGATTGATTGGAAAGCTCAGAATTTCAATCTGAGCTCTCTATCACCATAATTTGAAGGGGCTGGTATTTACTTTATTTTTACCATTTTTCATTCAAATTAAATTACAGAAAAATAAAAATTATACTAAAACATAATAAATATGAATGGGAAGTAATTCCACCTACCTGATTGGAGAAAAACAATATAATTGATGCCCAATTTGAGAGAATTACCGGTTGATGATAATATAGCCCGATTATCCACCTTTTTGTGATTTTCTGTTGTTGGAACCGTTGGATCTTGAAATTGATTTGGGGATTTTGTATATACTGTAGTATAGGATGTTATGGACGGTGGACTTGATGAGATTCTTCCTGGAACGGAGTGCCTAATTGAATTTAGGTCTCTTGTTCCAATTAGAAAGAGGAGAGAGAAATAAGGAAAAGAGAGTTTGGGGAGGGATGAAGGGAATTTGGGGCTGAAATTCCAGGGAAGGTTTGGAAATTTCGTGGTTAAGGTTGTGAAAATTTTTGGAAATTTTTGGGACATATTTATAGCCAAATTTGAATTTTTTATCATTTCTTTTGATAAGATATTTTATTACTTTAGAATTTTTAATTACTAATGCATTCTCCACTCCCACTACAATCTCCACTACTATCTCCACTACCAGCAATAATGCATTGAGAAATTATTGGTGCTTCTAGAAACTTGGCCCACTTTGTGGGCCCCACTTTTATGTGAAAAGACCTTTTTGCCCTTTTTAACTCTAAAATTGGAGAATAATAGGCAATATTTGTCCGAACTCAGAATCGAGCCTACTTAGTGGCGTTGGAATCGTATTTCTAAGTACTTCATGAATATTGAGGTCTTATTTCTTGGATATGGAATATGGGTAAAATTACCATTTTGCCCCTAAATGGAGAAAAATAAGAAATTTTCATTTTAACTCAGAATTGAACGTACTTAATGGTTTTTGCCCTTATAACTCTAAAATTGGAGAAAAATAGGCATTATTTGTCCGAACTCGGAATCGAGCCTACTTAGTGGCGTTGGAATCGTATTTCTAAGTACTTCCTGAATATTGAGGTCTTATTATGGGTAAAATTACCATTTTACCCCCAAATGGAAAAATTAAGGAATTTTCATTTTAACTCAGAATTGAACGTACTTAATGTTGTTACGATCAGTTTTCCAAGTACATCCATAATTTCTATTTTTTAATTTATAATATAATCTCTATAAAAAGAGAATTTTCAATAACCTAATATTCCAAAATTTAATTTCTAAAAATTCAAACTTTATTAATTTTCCTTAATAATTTACAAAAATTCGGGGTCATTACAATCTTCCCCCTTACAATAATTTCGTCCTCGAAATTTGTAATACTATAACTTAATCAAATAAACTCGGATGTGTCTTCCTCATTTCTACCTCCGTTTCCCATGTAGCTTCTTCGACAGAGTGATGTTGCCATAGGACTTTGACTAAAGGAATTGTTTTGGTCCTTAATTTCTGTTCCTTATGGTCCAAGATCCGTATCGCTTTTTCTTCAAAGGTTAGATCCGGCTTCGGTTCCTCCGGTATTATTTGAAGTATGTGAGTATCATCTTGTAGATATTTTCGTAACATGGATACATGAAATACATTGTGTACTTCAGAGAGTTGTGGTGGTAAGGCTAATCTATAAGCCACTAGACCAATCCTTTCTAATATTTCAAATGGACCAATGAACCTAGGACCGAGTTTGCCTTTGGTTCCAAATCTCATAACCCCTTTAACCGGTGATATTTTTAGAAACAAATGCTCTCCCACATCGAATTCCGCATTTCTACGTCTTTTGTCCGCGTAACTCTTGACGACCGTGTGCCGTTAACAACCTTTGCTTTATCATTTTAACCTTGTCCGTACACTCTGTGCCCCTAGTTCTGACTTCATTAGTTTCCTTTCTCCAACTTCACTCCAACAAGTTGGTGATCGGCATGGTCGCCCATACAATGCTTCATATGGTGCCATACCAATACTTGCATGAAAACTGTTGTTATAAACAAATTCCACTAATGGAAGATGTTCATCCCAATTTCCCTTCCAATCTAATGCACATGCCCTTAACATATCTTCCAGTCCGAATAGTTCTTTCGATTGACCATCCGTTTGAGGATGAAATGTCAGACCGAATCTAAGTGAAGTTCCCAATGCTTGTTGTACGCTCTTCCAACATCTTGAAGTAAATCTCCCATCTCTATCAGAGATCAGAGATGATGGATAAAGGAATCCCATGAAGACTTACTATTTCTTTTATGTACAACTTAGCTAGATTGTCAATCGATCGGTTTTGTTTAATTGGAAGAAAATGTGCCGACTTTGTTAATCTGTCCACAATTACCCAAATCATATCATGACCTTCCCGTGTTTTTGGCAATCCCACCACAAAATCCATGGTGATATTGTCCCATTTCCATTCTGGAAGTTCCAAGGTTTGTAACATTCCAGGTGGTCTTTGATGTTCAGCTTTTACTTGTTGACAATTCAGACACTTAGCTACAAACTCTCCTATGTTTCTTTTCATGCCTTCCCACCAAAAGTTTCTTTTCAAATCCCGATACATCTTTGTACCTCCAGGGTGTATAGAAAATTTAGATTGATGGGCTTCTTGTAATAGTTCTTTTCTCAAGTACGTATTTGTAGGAACCACTAATCTCTCCCGAAAACGTATACCCCCATACGTACCCTTACAAAACCCTGTCTTTGTACACAATCCCCGAGTTCTTGTATCCCCTTCTTGGGCCTTGAGGACTCTTTCTACAAAAGCTGATTTAATGGTGATGTTTGTAAGTACAGACTCTTGTTTGTCTACTTAATGCATCTGCGACTATGTTTGCTTTTCCAGGATGGTAATGGATGGCAAAATCATAGTCTTTGATGTATTCCATCCATCTCCTTTGTCTCATATTCAAATCAGCTTGAGTGAAGATATATTTGAGACTTTTATGATCTGTGAATACATTGAATTTTTCTCCATACAAATAGTGTCTCCAAATTTTTAATGCAAACACTAGGCTGCTAATTCCAGGTCATGTACTGGATAATTTATTTCATGTTTCTTCAATTGTCTAGATGCATATGCAATGACCTTCCCATTTTGCATCAATACACTCCCTAACCCCTTGCCTGAAGCATCACAATATATTTCGTATCCCCCACTTCCTGATGGCAATGTCAATACTGGTGCTGTAGTTAACCTCTTTTTTAGCTCTTGGAAACTATGCTCACATTCATCTGTCCAAGTGAACTGTACCCCTTTTCTAGTTAATGAAGTCAAAGGAAGGGCTATACGAGAAAATCCTTGAATAAATCTACGGTAATATCCTGCCTATCTTAATCTAAATTTGGATTGTCAATTCTCCCTTGGACATATTGGGATTGTACTGTGACTGGATGAATGCTCTGATACCAACTGTGGCGAGCTAGGTTTTTATAACACATTTTATAATACATTTTGTAAAGATAGGGCCCTTAGAGTAAAAATTTTTCGCAAACCAAAGCAGCGGAAATTCTTTTCTTTCGAATTTGTTTTGTAAAACCTAAGTCACCACTTCATACATAACATAAGTAGAATTTTGTATAAGATAAAATTCCATTGAAGGAATATACTTTTATTAAACTTCAGGATCCATCCAGTGGTTCACAGTACACAGCCCATTGTATCCTTACAATACTTGTCCAAATATACAATCCAAATTACAAAGTTCAAAATTCAATACATGTTCTAATACAATGTTTCGAGGGATATACCCTGTTTACTTATTCTTCAATTGTTCTTCAAGTCTTGAGCTCCTAAGTCTCCTTTCTACGTATACGAGATATTGTAAACATTCGAACATTTACAATATCTCAAAGAAGCTATGCTTGGTAGGGGATAAGAATGTAAGTGATTGACAAGATAATCTCAATATTCAAGTATCCCATAATTCGTTCTATCATAAACACATTCATTAATAACTATTAATTATAAGGACATCTCATTTCCTTGTCATTTGTGTTCACCTTTATACATACATATTGTATAAGGACAAATCCATTAAAAATGTAAAAATAATCAAGCATCCTTTCTATACAAAGCTGATCAACTCTTTTCATTATAAGAGATTTGTATTTCAGCTAGTTACTATACAGGAATTTCCCTTCTTGGGAAAAATATTGGTAATATACAATTACGACATTTCATCATGTCATCCCTTAAGGCATTTCACTATGCCAATTTCATATGCATCATAGTGCAAAATAATCAAGGACTACTATGCTTGCGATCCGATCCGTCTGCGCCTTGGGATAAGCTGTTCAATAATCCACTTATACCATTCTCGGTGGAAATTACAATATCCATGTCCATATGGGAGGACCATGGCTGTCACCAATGGTGGCCTTCCCATAATTGCCCCACCCGACTTTTAGCCTTTCTTAGGCTTGGTATTCAATATCATCAAGTTTCGAGAGTGGGTGGCCAAAACCTCTTAACTCTCCTAGCATAGCATCCCTGTGCTTATGCTGTTTAAAACAAAACCCCAAGCCTCCATTCTTGTATGTAAAATAATACTTATACTTATCTCTCTATTTGGCTGTTTATCTAGGACTGGAATATTTTCTACTTTCCTATTCACTTAGGGTTGTTCTCAATTCTCAACTTGACCATTTAATACTTATTTTCCTCATCATTTGGTTGGATCATATTTTAATTTGAGGTATTTACCTTAATATATTGGTATCATACATGTCAATACTTCAAAACATAAGATCATGTATTAGACATGTATCTTCATGTAAAGGCATTCTTAATAATCCACCTACCTCACTAAGGTATTCTTACTCCTTGAAATCTGCCATAGTCTCGATCAACATATATCTCACAAATCATATATATAATGTCAATTTTCTAATCAAGGGTACATACTACATGGTCTTTTGATCATCCTTATGTAGGATGATCTGAATCTTTCTTCCTTGAATATCCTATATCCATGGGTTTAATATCATCTATACAAATACTATCTATATCATACATAACAATCTAATTTACATAGATGTTTCTTTTTCCTTATTGTTTTTGATCATACAAGATCTCATCTTGTTTGATCATCCTTATCTCACTTACTATTTTTATTAGGGTTAGATAATTTGCTATCTTTTTATGTTCTTATTATTATTCAACCGGTTAGTGTCTTACTTGGTTGAAGATAATTTATTTCTTCCTATCACTAGACAACTCCTCCTTATTTCGGGATGACCGGTACCTACCTGTGAAAGTCTGCTCAAAAAGTGGTTAATACAACCCTCATGTAAGGAGGCGTTTAGACCTTTCTTACGTCAATGGGAGGTGAGGGAAAAGCACTTGGCTCTTGTATACCCCCTATAACCACAATGTTCGAGTCCACCGGAGTGGTACTAGCTCAACCTTTGACAAGGTTCCTATGAGCTCTTTACCTTAAGTCCCTTCTCTAATTGATTTTAATTAATTTCCATGGATATGCACAATGTCATCCATGGATGTTCATTATTTTCCTATTTTGGGCCAAGGAAATGATAAATCATTCCTTATATTGTCCTACTAACTATAGCCCTTACTAAGTCAAAATCATTCATTCATCTTAGTTGTCCATGAATTTCTATATTTCATTAGTTTACATTTTTGGTGATTTATGCTCCTTATATCTTAACAATTACTTAACAATTGAATTAAATATGACAATAAGTAAATCATCAACTTGAAAGCATAAATCAAATATAAATTTAACAACTAAGTACTAACATTCTTCCTACGAATATAACTTAAGCTATGATCATCCTTATCTCACTTACTATTTTTATTAGGGTTAGATAATTTGCTATCTTTTTATGTTCTTATTATTATTCAACCAGTTAGTGTCTTACTTGGTTGAAGATAATTTATTTCTTCCTATCACTAGACAACTCCTCCTTATTTCAGGATGACCAGTACTTACCAGTTAAAGTCTGCTCAAAAAGTGGTTAATACAACCCTCATGTAAGGAGGCGTTTAGACCTTTCTTACGTCAATGGGAGGTGAGGGAAAAGCACTTGGCTCTTGTATACCCCCTATAACCACAATGTTCAGAGTCCACTGGAGTGGTACTAGCTCAACCTTTGACAAGGTTCCTATGAGCTCTTTACCTTAAGTCCCTTCTCTAATTGATTTTAATTAATTTCCATGGATATGCACAATGTCATCCATGGATGTTCATTATTTTCCTATTTTGGGCCAAGGAAATGATAAATCATTCCTTATATTGTCCTACTAACTATAGCCCTTACTAAGTCAAAATCATTCATTCATCTTAGTTGTCCATGAATTTCTATATTTCATTAGTTTACATTTTTGGTGATTTATGCTCCTTATATCTTAACAATTACTTAACAATTGAATTAAATAGGACAATAAGTAAATCATCAACTTGAAAGCATAAATCAAATATAAATTTAACAACTAAGTACTAACATTCTTCCTACGAATATAACTTAAGCTAGTGAAATAAAACTAACATGATCCTAAGTTATGAAACACATCTTCTATCATAATGAAATCATGTTTAAATCCTAATTTACACTAACATGATCCTAAGATAATCAAATCTACTAAAAAATTACTCATTTAGGGCATATCATACTAAAATTTAAAGATTACACTATCATGCTTTCTAACTTAGAACATAAATCACATTTACACTTCTATATCCAATAAAAGACAATTAAAACTTAAAACATAAATCACATTTAAACTTATATATCCAATAAAAGACAATTAAACTAATTTTATTAAGATTATTATAAACCTTTAAATATGATCCAACCATTAGATCTTAGGTGTTTTCCTTTAGATTAAGGGTTTTAATTAACTTTAGGGCTTTTAATCCATTAAGATCCAAAAATCATATCCACATGATTTTGTCACATTTCATCCATGATCTAACTGGATTCCATCATCATATCACCCCTTTAATCCATCCCAAGGATCTGATCATACTTGATCTCATTGATCAAGTGGGTCCCTTTGTATATTTTTATTTTTATTTTAGGGTTTTTCTACCATAAAGGGTAGATCCCTTATTTTATCCAAGATCTGTCCAAATTAACCCTAGATATTACTTTATTATATTATTATATCATCACTAAAATAAATTTCCAAGATCTGATCACCTCAGATCTTGAAGATCTTAGAAATTGGACACTTATTTAGAAAAATACAGAAAAATACAGAAATAAATTTTAGAAATATTATGACTTCATTAGAAACTAGACATTACAAGCTTTCCATAGCTTCTTTCTGATCTCAATTTGGAGTTCATATGACTCCACAATCTTAAATTGAAGTTTTCAGCCATTCCTAGGGTCTAGATTTGATCTGGGCCCACCAGAATTAATCTCTCTCAATTGAGGGTCCAAACCTTGTTAGATTTTCTTGAAAATTGTATCCTAGGGGTTTTTGACCCTCCTGGATTGATTGGAAAGCTCAGAATTTCAATCTGAGCTCTCTATCACCATAATTTGAAGGGGCTGGTATTTACTTTATTTTTACCATTTTTCATTCAAATTAAATTACAGAAAAATAAAAATTATACTAAAACATAATAAATATGAATGGGAAGTAATTCCACCTACCTGATTGGAGAAAAACAATATAATTGATGCCCAATTTGAGAGAATTACCGGTTGATGATAATATAGCCCAATTATCCACCTTTTTGTGATTTTCTGTTGTTGGAACCGTTGGATCTTGAAATTGATTTGGGGATTTTGTATATACTGTAGTATAGGATGTTATGGACGGTGGACTTGATGAGATTCTTCCTGGAACGGAGTGCCTAATTGTATTTAGGTCTCTTGTTCCAATTAGAAAGAGGAGAGAGAAATAAGGAAAAGAGAGTTTGGGGAGGGATGAAGGGGAATTTGGGGCTGAAATTCCAGGGAAGGTTTGGAAATTTCGTGGTTAAGGTTGTGAAAATTTTTGGAAATTTTTGGGACATATTTATAGCCAAATTTGAATTTTTTATCATTTCTTTTGATAAGATATTTTATTACTTTAGAATTTTTAATTACTAATGCATTCTCCACTCCCACTACAATCTCCACTACTATCTCCACTACCAGCAATAATGCATTGAGAAATTATTGGTGCTTCTAGAAACTTGGCCCACTTTGTGGGCCCCACTTTTATGTGAAAAGACCTTTTTGCCCTTTTTAACTCTAAAATTGGAGAATAATAGGCAATATTTGTCCGAACTCAGAATCGAGCCTACTTAGTGGCGTTGGAATCGTATTTCTAAGTACTTCATGAATATTGAGGTCTTATTTCTTGGATATGGGATATGGGTAAAATTACCATTTTACCCCCAAATGGAAAAATTAAGGAATTTTCATTTTAACTCAGAATTGAACGTACTTAATGTTGTTACGATCAGTTTTCCAAGTACATCCATAATTTCTATTTTTTAATTTATAATATAATCTCTATAAAAAGAGAATTTTCAATAACCTAATATTGCAGCCCAGAATTTCTAAAAATTCAAACTTTATTAATTTTCCTTAATAATTTACAAAAATTCGGGGTCATTACAGAGACAACCTTGAGACATTGCGCTATTTGTTTGGTGATCTTTGAAGTTGGATTTTGGTTTTTTTGGGTGCTATTTTTCCTTTGGATTTCTAGTTACTTTTTTGGGTATTTGTTCTCTAATTCAAATTAGTAGTTTACTTTCATTGTTTTAGTTTCATTGCCTTAGTTTTCCATTGTTTTACTTTTTAGTTTTGCACTCATCTTTCCTTTTAGCTTTCCCTCTTTTCTTTGCTTCAATTTCATTAGTTTTTCGTACACATTCTCTCAAGATTCAAGTTACACTATCTAGGAGAAGAAATAACTTGCAACCTTTCTTCTAGCCTTTTAGGAAATTCATATATATTTTTTCTTAGTTTTAGCATGTTTTAGGCATCTTTTCCCTTAGTTCATCATCCTAGCCATCTTCTCTCTTGAATGCATGTAATCATACTTTCGATTTAAAGTGCAGTTTAGATCAAATTTTAGATATTTGAACTATGCACACTTTCTAGATTTTGATACATGTATTATGCACATAGTTATTAGTGTATTTTGGCATTGGTTTAATGAAATTCTTTGAGGATTCTTATTATGGAATCTTTTTATTATTAAAGTAATTTAGATTTGGATTGTTATCTTGCATAAAATTTATTATTTTAGTTGCTTTATATGCTTCATTTAAGTTGATGTTCTTAAGTACTTGAAATCTAAAAAAATTTCTCCATAATTTTTATGCTTTGTTTCCAGCCATCAAAACATGTTAATTGCTTGAATCCTTTCGAATCCATTTGGTTTTTCAGTTGTTTAATAAATAAATAGCTTAGGTTGCATGTTAGTTTGCATTTAAAGCATCAAATCTAGCCATTTTTTAGTCTATGAACTTTGCACACAATCCATGGATCACGTGTGTGGTACTAGTTTACTTTCCTCTTTGAATCTTGCTTAATTTTGTTCATTGATCTTGTTGTACTGGTTTCTATTTAGTTGTTTACATATAAGTTGAGGTTTAGAAAGTTTCCTTATTAAGTTTTAAGAAAGTTCTACTACTATAAAGTTTCTTGTTTAGGAAGGTTTCATTTTTAGTATTTTCCTTTAGTTAAGTTGCTTAGTTAGTTCATTCTATGTTTACTATAGTTTCTTTTAGTTAAATGCATGTTAGTTAGGTAAGTTTCCATTTTCATTGTTTAGCTTTGTTTTTAGCAAGTTTCCTTTAGTAGTAGTTTCTAATTTCATGCATATTTATTTCTTGTAAATTTTAAATTCCTAGTTTAATAATCAACTCTCTCTATTTTACTAAAGTTAAGTGATTTAAATAAGATCCAATTTATTGATAATCCATGAGATTCCTTGTAGGATCAACCTCCCTCGCATGATGCATTGTAAGTAACTTTAAAGCTACACCAAGTTTTTGGCATTGTTGCTGGGGAATCATAATGGATTTATAGTTAGATCTTTATTTAAATTATTTATCTTTAGTCATAGTCATAGGTTGCATTAGATTAGGATTTTTGCATTGCATTTGCATGTCTTGCTAATTCCTCATAAATTGATCCATCTAACTTTTTTTGTGCGAAGGAAAATTGGCAAGCGAAGCTTCATCAATTTTTATTGCTTTTTTAGATTAAGGTTTTTTCTTTTGAGTGAACTTATAGAGAGGCCCCATTGTAACTTGTAGTTTTTTTATTCAATATTAACTGCATTGTATTAATATAGGACAAGTGTGCGGGATATGGTGGCCCCTCACTTGATCTTCATAAAATATCTCACTGTAAGCCTTCCTCGCTCTCTTATACTTTTCTAGTATAGTTGCACTTAGTGTAATTTGCATCTTGGTTGGTAGAGTAATTCATATAGTCAAGGCTCATTCATTTTAATTATTGCATCTTATTTAGGGTTGTTGCATTAAATTGCACCATTCTTACCCTTGATTGGATAGCATATAGGTTGCATTAGTTTATTTTCTTTGAATTTGCATTGCACATTTACTGTTTTATAGTGGATAGAACACATTGATAGTAAGGGCCCCATAGGAAACCTTAGAAGATAAGGTCTGGATTTCATTACCATATCCTTGGCCTACTTAAGTAATTAAATTGATCCTTGTATGCTTGTGATCCTAGCAGCTAATCTTAATCTAAAATCAAGTAGCAAGAGACTTAGGGTTTTGAGCTCATAGGATCCTATTTGAAAGAGGCAATCTATTATCACTCAATAGCTTTGGAACTTGTGGTTATAGTGGGTATAAATTCAAATGATTTCCCCACCCCTTTCATTGACGGTTGTTGAGGTGTAAATGCCTCCTTCTATGAGAATTGTATTAACTACCTTGGGTAAGACCTAATTGGTAAGCAATAGTCAAGTCTGGATTAAAGAAGGAGTTGTCTAGCATTAGGGATTGTTTATTTGCATATCACATAAAGTTAGGAGTCATTTAGATTTAGGTTGAATCAATTATATAGGTTTTTACTTTAGTGCATGCAAGGTTGTCGATCTCAAAAAACTAAATTAGTACCTTTAAATCCTAAGATTGAACGTACTCACAGGTAAGGGGTAAGAAATCAAATCCCTAACCCCATGCTAAGTTGAAGTTGAGCACAAGGATATTAGTGATTTCTATGTGCCACTTCAATTAAATACTCCACCATGCATCACTTTGACACCCACCAATGTAGACTACTTTGAACTATGGTCATGAAAGAGAGGATCCATACCTACATATAAAGGAAACCCTTGATATTTGTTCTACATTCAAATTTTAAAATGTTTCAAATAATTCTATCAAATAGGTTGTTTCCCTTCTCATTAAAATATAAGGCCAAATCATGGCTAATTTCTTTAGAGGTAACTTTCATTGCCAAATGGGACCAGTTTTGGTAAAACTTTTCTAAACAAATTCTTCCCTGTGCATAAAACTAATGCCCTTCATAGGGAGATTATTAATTTCTAGAAAAAAGATGATAAGAAATGCTAGGAAGGGTAGAATGAATTGCTATAGAAGTGTCCCCACCATGAATCTAAAAAATGGTAGTAGATTCAATATTTTTATGAGGCATTAACACCTCAAAATAGATAAGTGGTAGATGTAGCTAGTGGAGGAGCTCTTATGTTGAAAAGTGAAATGGAGGCTTGGGAATTTTTTTAAACTTTATATGACAACTCCCAACAATGGAATTATTCTAATAGGAGAGATAGACATACCCAACCTCAAAAGGAGGCTTATATGAAATAGGCATGGCCTTAGAAATATCTTCATACCTTAGACTGGTAGTTAAAAGAGTAGACAAGCTTGAAGATATGTTTCAGAGGATAGAGGCTTATACGGCTACTAATATATCCACTAAACCTCTACAAGAGGTATGTACTATGTGTTCAAGCCAGCTTATTTAGCTATAGCTTGTCCATCCAAACAAGTGTACCCTAATAATCTTTTAGTATAAGTGAATGCAATGAATATGTATTGCAACCCTAGTAATAATAATCCTTATTCTAAGACCTATAATCTAGGATGGGCTAGGAATCCAAATTTTTTAAGGACTAAGAATAATACCAAAGGGGTCCACTAGTGGTTCCCTATCCTAAAACCTTTCCTTGTGCTCAATTCCCATAGTAACCAATTTCTCAACAGTTTTTACAATAAATAAGAACACCTTCCCTAGAGGAAACTCTAAGTTTATTCGTACAGAATTTTATACAATTCCAAAGTGATACTAAGAAAACTTTGCATGCTAACTCTTAATCCACTACAAGTTGAAATATGCAATGGGTCAATTCCTTAAGTGAAAGGGAGAAAGGAAAGTTTCCTAGCTAGCCTATTCCAAACATAAGGGCTAGTTAGAAATAGGGTCTGGTTCTCATAACCATAGAACCCATGAACAAGCAAAGTGGTCATTAGGTTGATAATAAAGTTGAGCAGTCTGAGGACAATGTGAAGGAGAATGGACTAGCTAAAGCATAAGATAAGGGACAATATAGAAATCTCCTACTCCATCTTAACCTATAATGGATGTACTTTATGTGCCTAAAGGCTTATTCCCTCATTTACTCAACAAGGCTAAGGAAGGAACAAATTTCAATAAGATAATGAATGTTCAAGCACGTGTAAATTAATATTCCATTACTCAATGCTATAAATGATATTTTTGCTTATGCCAAGTTTCTTAACGAGTTTTGCACACAAAAGTGTAAGCTAAGTGTGCAAAAGAAAGCCTTCATCACTGAGTAGGTGAGCTCTTTAATACAACACTAGACCCCTAATAGGTTTAGAGACCCAGGGTGTCCTATCATATGTTATGTTATAGGGAATTGCATTATTGATAGGACACTAGTTGATTTAGGGGCTAGTGTAAACTTGTTGCTTTATTTTGTCTATGAGTAATTAGGGATCAATGGCCTTAAACCAACCACTACCACATTACAATTAGTAGATAGATTAGTGAAGATTCTACATGGAATGATTGAAGATATTTTAATACAGGTGGACATTTTTACTTCCCTATAGATTTTATTGTACTAGATACCCAACCTATATCAGACCCCAAAAGTTGGATCTTAGTGATTCTTGGACGTCCATTTTTGGCCACATCCAATGCATCATCAATTGTAGGAATGGTGTGATGATGTCATCTTTCGGCAATATGAAAGTCATGCTCAATATTTTTGATACCAATTGTCTAGTCCTAGATGATCCATGTGCAGTAAATTTAATTGAAGGTCTACTTCAAGATGCTAATATACCATCATCTATCTTAGAGCCACTAAAAGCATGTTTAGCACATTTTATATATGAATTTGATATAGACAAGTCCATTGATGAGGTAAATAATCTTTTAAATGCTGCCTATAATTGATACCTTCAAATTGGGCCCTCATGTGCAACCACTTCCTCCATCAGAATCTGTACCAGTCTCATTTCTAGAAAAACTACTCACCTTGGTCCTTAAACCTTTACCTAAAAATCTAAAGTACTCCTGCTTAGGACCTGATGAAACCTTGCTTGTCATCATTGCCTCATACCTAGATAAAGAATAGAAGGGCAAGCTTCTTGATGTTCTTAGACAACATAAGATAGTTGTAGGGTGGACCATAATTGATATTAAGGGAATTAGTCTTGCTATGTGCTTGCATGGAATACAACTAGAAGAAAATTCCAAACCATCTAGGGAAACAAAGAGGAGATTAAACCCCACATGAAGAGGGCAGTGAGAGATAGAGAGCTTAAGAAGTTGAGAGTCATGTTAATTAGAAATGAGGAGAATGAGTTAATCCCCACTCACATGACCACTAGGTGGAGAGTTTACGTAGATTATAAAAAAATTGAACTAGGTCATGAGAAAAGACCACTTTCCTCTACCATTCATGGACCAAATGCTAGAAGGGTTAGCAGAACATATGTACCATTACTTCCTTGATGGTTATTTTGGGTATAATCAAATTCGCATACCACCTGAGAATTAGGAGAAGACCAACTTCTCCTACCCTTTTGGAACCTTTGCCTGCCATTGTATGCCTTTTGGACTTTGCCTGCAATTTAGCATATTTTCAAATATGGTATAGAGATCTTTAGAGGTGTTTTTAGATGCTTTCTTAGTGTTTGGTTCTTCTTTTGATGAATGCCTACACCATTTAAAACTTATCCTTGCTAGGTCTCAAGAAAAGAAATTAGTGTTAAATTGGGAAAAATGTTATTTTATGGTTCAAAATTTCATTGTTTTAGGCCACATTATTCCACACAATGGTATTGAAGTAGATAAAGCCAAAGTGGATCCAATCTTTAACCTTCATCCTCCAAGGACGGTGAAGGAAATCCACTCATTTTTAGGCCATGTCAGATTTTATTGATGATTCATCAAGGACTTCAGTAAAATAACTAAGATCCTATGTAATTTACTTAGGAGGGAGGCCACTTTTGAATTTGACGATGATTGCATGAAAGAATTTGAGTGCCTAAAGGTTGAATTAAATTCTTCACCTATTATTTGATCGCTAGACTAAAATGCACCATTTGAAATACTGTGTGATGCTTTAGACTATGCAATCAAGGTTGCATTGGGGCAGCGTATTGATAAACTTCCCCATGTGATATATTATGTTATCAAGACACTCAACAATGTCCAACTCAATTATTTAACTACAAAACATGAGTTGCTAATAGTTGCTTTTGTATTGGATAAGGTTAGTTCTTACTTACTAGGATCTAAGGTCATAATATAGTTAGATCATGTAGCAGTTAAATATCTTCTTTCAAAGAAAGATGCAAAACCTTGCCTGATTCGATGGATACTGTTACTAAATGAATTTGATTTAGAAATTCAGGACAAGAAGGGTTCTGAAAATGTTGTAGTAGACCACTTGTCTAGGTTAGTTGTGGAGCCTACTGGCAAAAATGTGCTTATAATAGACCATTTCAAATGAACAACTATTGTGAATTTCCTAATTACCTTGGCATGTTGATATAGTCAATTATTTACTCATTGGACAAATTCCTAGTCATTGATCTAAACAAGATAGAAAAATATTTATCACTAAGGATAGGCACTTTACTTTGGATTACCCACACTTGTTTAAGTACTATCTTGATCAAGTTATTAGGAGATGTGTATTGGATAATGAACATCATAAGATCATCTCCTTTTGTCATGATCATGCTTATGAGGGCCATTTTAGTTTTAGAAAGACAATTGCCAAGATTTTGCAGCGTGGTTTTTATTGGCCCACCATTTTCAACGATTCACATGCTTAGTGCTTAACATGTGATATATGTCAACAATTGGGGAGTATAGGAAAAAAGCAATATGATGCCCTTGAATCCTATTTTGATCATTGTTCCATTTGATGTTTGGGGTTATTTTATAGGACATTTTCTTAATTTCTTTGGTTATTTATACATCCTTGTAGGGTGGATTATGTTTCAAAATGGATAGAAGCCATTCTAAATAAAACCAATGACCACAAGGTGGTGGTTAAGTTCTTAAAGGAAAATATATTTGCACATTTTGGTACACCTGGGGTCATAATTAGTGATGGAGGTAAACATTTTTATAATAGGGTATTTGAACATTTAATGAAGAAATATGGTGTTACCCATAAAATTGCTATCCTTTATCATCCTCAGAGTAGTGAACAAGTAGAAGTGTTTAATAGAGAAATAAAGAGTATTTTAGAAAAGACAGTCAATCCAAATAGGAAAGGCTGGTCTTTAAGGCTTAATGATTCTTTATGGGCCTATCACACAACATTTAAAACTAGAATTAGAGCATAAAGCATATTGGGCAATCAAAAAGCTCAATTATGACTTAGATACTGCTGGAAGAAAACTCCAACTCAATGAGTTGAATGAGATAAGGAAAGATGCACATGAGTCATCAAAGTGATACAAAGTTCGCTTGAAGAATAATCATGATAAACACATCTTAGGGAAGTCCTTCACACTTGGACAAAAGGTTCTTTTGTACAATACCATACTTCATTTATTTCCAAGAAAACTTGGTTCTTGATGGATTGGACCCTACACAGTACATGTTGTATATCCTTATGGGGCCATTGAGACAGAAAAGATGGAGAGATCTCCAAAATTAATGGACAAAGATGAAAATCCTTCCTAGAGTTGACAAACCCTAAAGTGGACGAAACATTACTTGAGGAACTAGTATATCAAGACCCACCTTAGCATGTCTCATGACATTGGCATCAATGTTAAGTTGCATTCATCATTACCATTGCATAACATGTCTGGCTAAAGATGTTAAACTTAGCACTCATTGGGAGGCAACCCAGGGTTTCTAGAATCTTAGTGTTCTGCATTACCCATTCATCATATAGATGTCCTATATTTCAAAACATTGAGGACAATGTTTAGTTCAGGTTGGGGGATGTAGACATACATGAATGTCGAGTTTTCTTTATATGTTTCACAAATAATAATAATAATAATAATAATAATAATTTTTGAAATTTCAAAAGTTGTTAAGTAAAAATCCCTTACTATAATAAGAATTGGATTTTTAGAAACTTAGTATTTCTTCTACTTTAACTTCTTAATAGAAATGTATATTGTTAATTCGACATGTTGTTCATGACTTAAAGTGTTTTATGAAAGTTAAATCTTAGAACACGCTCACACATAGTTATTAAGTTTAGACTAATAAATGGTTATGCCTTAGAGACCTTGAGGAAAATCAATGGAGACTTATATGCCCAGTGAGTATTAGAGACTATCATCTTGCTAAGGGTTATAAGTAATTCCCTATTTTCTTCAACGAAAATTACTTTGAAGACACCAATATCTTTATTTTAATCAATTTCCAAGAATCATAAAGCAGTACTAATTTTCTTTCTTGAACATTCATTGAATTTGATAGGTTTTAAGAAACCTAGGAAATGATATAGGCCATCCTTTTGTAGTCCAGCGACATAAAGCCTATCCAGTATATTGTACTACTAGTTAGACCTTTTGAGCCTGTTGGTATGACTTTTCTTTTCAAAACCCATTTACCTTAACTCAAAGAAATCCCAATAAGAATATCCATTACCTATATTTCAAAAATTAGTAGGGATGATAGAAGAATTAGAAAAAGGACAAACAAAGAAGTAAAAAATATCAAAAGAAAAGTGTTCCTTCTTCGAAATACAAGGACAAGTGAAAAAAAAGGCATTAGAAAAAGAAAAGAAAAAATGTTATGAAAAAGAAGAAAGGAAAATACAAAAATGATATTCACTTTAGTATAACCAAAAGTCTACTTAGATTTGAAACTTTGAATCCTTATACCCTTCTTTTCAAAACCTTTCCTAAGCCTACATTTTGTCCTATCTAAAGACCTATTGATTTAAGGGGATGATAGCCTTAATGAGGACATAAATAGGAAGGAATTAAGGTGAACTATTCTTTATGGTCTTGGTAATGGCATCCATTCTAAGGGATCACATTTGTTTATCTCATTAATGCTTAAAAGAGTATATGAACTATGAGTCTTATTGGATTTAGTCACATAGTGAGAGAAATTTATTTGACCCTTTTCTTTGAAAGCTTTATTTTTTAGCGTATACCACTGAGAAATTGAGGTTAAGTATCTTTCCAGAAGGAGCAATAAGCATTTTTGTTTAGAAGTCATTACTTATGTAACTGTACACACATGCACTCTGAGATTGAACTAGAATAAAATTTGCTTTAGTAAGTGGATAACTTGTAAAATTTTTCATCCATCTTTCTTAAGTTGTTAAAGCTTGAAAAGTACTAATGGATGAAAATTCCCTAAGATAAAACAAAGGACTTAGTCTTTTGAAATTTTGTGGGTATATTCATTACAAACCCTCATGAGGCTTAAATTGTACATTAGGGGTAACCTGGGGTTTAAGGGCTTGTTATATATGCTAAATGCAATTGTGAGTACCTATAAAAATGGAAACTACTTTCATTTTCAAGATTTTTCACATGTCTTGCTTGGAACTAGCAAAATGCTAATTGGGGGGTGTGATATGTGACAACCCGGGTTTTTAGTAAAACATTGTATAAATATTTTTCAAGTACAGGGCCATTATTGGTAAAAAAAAATTCACAAATAATGTAGTAGAAATTCTTTTCTTTTAAATTTGTTTGCAATAAAGCCCAAGTCTCACCTCAATGTACATAATACACATAGACATTTTGTATAAAATAAATTTTTATTAAATGCCAGGAATCATCTAGTAGTTCACTTTTACATAGCCCTTGTATTACAATTATAATCCATTGTCCAAATACAATCCAAATTACAAAGTATATAGCCTGATTACACAATCTTCAAGGGAAATGCCCTGATCAGTCTTGTAGCATTTGATTCTTCAAGCTTTACGTCCTCAAGTCTCCTTCCCTGTATCTGAGATATTGTAAACATTGAAACATTTACAATATCTCAGCAAGCTATGCTTGGTAGGGGATACAAAAATGTACTCCTTCACTAATACAAGAATACATACCTCAGTCATCATTCTATCATGTTTATCCACTCATGGATCATCTCATCATAGAGTATATACATCATTTATATAGGGTAAAATAGTAAAAATACTCAAAACTTGTTCCTTCCCTAGGCTATACTCTCGATTAGGAGATCAATAATCAGCCAAATATCATATGGGGATATTCTCTCAAGGAACTCAAGTATTTCATCATACTTGGCATCTCACTATGCCTATCATATGTGCATCATAATGCAAAATACTCAAGGACTACTATGCCACAGTTTAAATTCGTATAGCACGCATAGATAACTGCATAATAATCTACTGATACCAACTGTGAAAATAACAAAATTCATGTTTGCATGGGTGAGTACCATGGTTGTTATAGTGGTGGCCTTCCCATGATTGCCCCACCCGACTTTTAGCCTCTCTTTGGGCATGGTATCCATCGTATCATACATTTCAGGAAGCAGGTGGCCAAACCCTCATAACTTCCCTAGCATAGCATCTATAGGCCTAGGCCTGAGTAAAATAAAATCACAAGCCACCACACTTGTATGTAAAATACATTGTACATATCAGACGATGTGTCTATTTAACTAAGGCTAGAATATTTTCTATGCCCTATTCTTAGGGTTTCCTTAGTCCACACATCTTACTAATTTCTCATCATTTGATTGGATCAGTTGGATGGATCATGGGGTTGGATCACTTGTTTGGAGCATTTGCTTGGATCATTATGGTTCTAAGGTACCACAGATATACTCATGTCATGAAGGTCTATAATTCCAGATAGAAGATCGCGTATATATACACACACACACATGAATCTTTAATACATCCTTGTACATCCACCTACCTCAAAGTAGTATTCACTCTATATTGTCCATCATGGTGTTGATTCATACATCTGTCAAACCATACGTATAAAGTTATTCCTTTATATAAGTATTCTTTCTACATGTATTTGGGTTATCCCATGAAGGATGCCCTAATTTTCCTTGAATCATATATGATCAAGGTTTCAAACCTTCTAAGCTAACAAATCTATACTATAAGTAAAATCACACAACAATAATATACTCTACATTGTGTTTCTTTTCTTTTGTTGTTTTTTATCATTCAAGATCTCTCTTGGATCTTTGCCAGATCATACTTATCTTACTTATAATTTTTATTAGGGTTAGATAATTTGCTAACCTTTTATGCTCTTATTATTATTTCTCAACTAGTTAGTGTTTTACTTGATCAAGGGTAAGTTATTCATTCTTAAATCTAGATAGCTCCTCTTATTTTCAATTGACCAAGGTTTACCAGTTACATGCCATTCCTAACGTGGTTAATTCAATCCTTATGTAAGGAGGTGTTTAGACCTCAATAAACGTCAAAGAAAGGTGGAGGGATAGCGAGGCTCATTAGAAACCCCCTTAATCATGATGAATAACATGCAAGGGCATAGCCTTAGCTCAACGTTTAATAAGGTCCTATGAGCTCATAACCTTAATTTTTATTTCTACTTGATTTTAATTAATTCCATGAACATATACTATGTCATTCATGGATGTTTATTATGCTCCTATTTTGGGCCAAGGAAATGGAAAATCCACCCCTTATATTGTCCTACTAACTATAGCCCTTACTATGATTATTTCTCATGATGTACATGTGTATTTTGTGAACTCCAACTATATTTCATTAATTACCCCTGTTAAGGTATTTTTCATAACTTTACTAATGTAAAGGAAATTAAAAGAAATTACACTAATAAATCTAAATCTAAGAAATTTAAAGACAATCATGCTGGAATTGAAAAATTGACATGAATTAAATTTGCTAATAAAACAATTAACTAGAATATTAACAACATTTTAATCTAAGAAATTAAAGACAATTATACTAAAATTGGAAACTTGACATGGATCATAATTAAATCAAATTTAATATTAAAGACCATTAACTAAGCATATGATCAATTTATCCTTATGATCCAACCATCCAATTTGTCCATCTATTAGATCTAGGGTTAATATTCCATTAAGAGTACAACCCTTGATCTTTCATGTTTTTGATTGATCCAATATATTTAATAATATGATATTAGCCTTAGATCATCACTTTTATCAATCCATTTGATTTAGTCTGTAACAACCCCAAAATTTTTACTATTGTATGATCGAGGTATGAGTTTTCTAGAAGAATAACTTTTTATGGAATTAAAATCAGGAACTAAAATATAAATAATTAGATTCTACTTAAAAAATGAAATCCAATAACCCAAAGAACGCTGAAAATGGCATCCGGATGAGGAAGTTATGGGACTTTGAAGTTAGGGTTATTTTGGTAATTAAAAGTTAAAAAATCATTAGTATGTCTTACCTTTTCTTTCATTGATATCATGGTGCTCAGAATAGTAAAAACACCATTATGAAAATTTAAAATAAATAAAAGAAAACAACATTAAAATAACAAAGGGGGGGGGGGGCACATTTGATAATGGCACTCCCCCACTTAAGTGAAACATAGGGAACATACCCAAAACCCGATAGAACTTGATGAAGAGGAGGAAAGAAAGAGAAGAAGAAAGAAAAGGAAGAAAGGGAGAAGGAAGAGGAAGGAAAGGAAGAAGAAGAGAAGGAAGAGGAGGGAAAGAAGAAAGAGGAAGGAGAGAGAGCTCGCCAGGGAAACTAGTCACGTCGGTGAGCACGAGAAAATGGATCTGGGTAGGGTTTTCATGTCTCCGGGAAAAATGGAGCTCGCCAGCGAAGATGGAAGCTCAAATCCCAAATCCGAAACCCCACCTTGCTTGCCTCAAGATCTAAGGCAAAAGCCCTCTGTTTCCATTTCGATCGGATGAAGATTTCATGGGATTTTTCAGCTGGCCGAAGTTGTGGGCTGTCACTGAAGACAATGACATGTTAGATCAATGATCTGAGCTAGTCATCTTCTACGGCTGGCCTAGAAGAACCAAAACCCCATGGGTTTGAACGGATCTAGGATGATATAGGCCATCGATCGAAGAGGACTCTATTGTGTGACTAGATCAGAGATTTTCACTTGAAATCGGCATCAATCTAGGTGATCCAAGGGTGTGGGAAGCACATCTTTTGAAGCCCATCTTTTGATTTGATGTAATTTGTTACATCTATGAGATTCCATGCTAGATCTAGGTAGAGGGACAATCTAACCATCCATTTCTTAATCCAAACCTAAGAATAAGTAAATAAGTGCTTTATAAAGCTTGAATTTAACCGAGATCATCGATTTAGGCTAGAAATTGATCAGACAATCTCAACGGTCTGATCGAGTACTATTCACACAATAATTTTGCAGTGTTTGATCAAAGATTAGACACCACGAATGAATCCTACGATCCTAAATTAGCTAGGATGTGACTTGAATATTGTAATTTGGATGAAAACCTATCAAGAAACCTCAACCGTTCGATCTGTCACTATTTAAACAGTGACTTATTGACGTTAGATTGACGATCAGACCCCACAGATGAGTTTTGATCGTCAATCCAAAGCTGGAAGTGGTCTATCCAACCAATGTAGACCCCTAAATTAGTTAAATCTGACCATGTAATTTGATGGAAAACACAATTTAGATGTCCACATAGATCCAACCGTAGATCTCAACCCTAAATTATGGATAGACATCAACTGGAGCCCTGATCAACTCACATGAGTCTTGATCGTCCATGTAAAAATCCGATAATGATGATCTAGGCCTTAGATTGCATCAGATTCTCAAAATTATGATCATAATTAAATCTAAATATCTATGTGGATGTGAATGTATTAAGAAAAGAATTTTTATGCATTGTATAGATTGTAGCGCACGGCTCGATCGTGAAGAAGAGGGTGATTAAAGTTAGTGGGATCCGATAAACGTGTCACACAAGGTAGGTGGAAATTTAAGACACCATGTCTAAATAATAAGATGCATGTTCTAAACATGATCTTATTTCTAATTATGGATGTTATACAACTAAAATGGTATGATTGATATGCGACATGCTTTACATTGAAATGATGAAAATAATGTTAATTAAAAGAATTGCATGTTATAATTGATGCTTATGACTTGTACATCATGTATGTGAATTGTGAAATTATGTTTATGGTATATGGGTACCATGTTAGTATTGATGATGTATAAGTTTAGGTTTATAAGATACATCCTTGGTGGATCATCACCAAATAAGCGAGGATGTTATTCTTGTTATGAAATATATGAACAGGCAAATTACTTGCTATTATGATTATTTTATATCCCGGCATGGAAGCTTGAGAGTTTTGTTTTATATAGGCGTAGGCCTATGGATGCTATGTTAGGAGAGTTATGAGGGTTTGGCCACTCGCTCTTTGAAATTTATTATGTTATGGATACCAAGCACTATGTGTTGCTAAAAGTTGAGTGGGGCAATTATGGAAGGCCACCACTGTGACAGTCATGGTCCTCCCATACAGACATGGATATTGAGATTTCCACAGAAGATGGTATAGGTGGATTATTGAGTAGTTATCTAGGCATGCTATATGGATTCTGACTGCATGCATAGTAGTCCTTATATTTGATGCACTATGGTGCTTATATGATGGAATTATGAGATGTGATGTGGCATGATGATATGCCTTATATTATTTTCTTAGTGATGGCTGGAGGATTGTGGACCCCATATAGTGAGGGGCATGTGGATTATATTGATATACCAGCAAAGGCTGGATGATTATGAACCCCACATGATGAGGGGTATGATTATGAAAACTAGCATAGTCTGGGAATGTAGATTAGATAACAGTGATTATATTCATAACTTTGTATGTCTTTTAACAATTTCCATATATGTGTATTATTGCTATACGAATATGATTGATGGAGTAGTTTCATATAAGTTTTCATATGGGTTAATGAATGGGTAGATTTGTTATGCAGAGTATGGTTCATGGAATTGGATTAGTTTATTTAGATAACAAATAATAATTAAATATGTTTGATAAATCAGTGGAGTACTTATATTTAAGAAACATGTTAATAATTAATTTATCAATGGATTGTTAAAGATTTTGAAACATTTTAATAATTGATTTATCAATGGATTGTTAATGATTATGAAACATGTAGATATTTAGTTTATAAATGGATTATTGAAATGTGAAACATGCAGTAAATCCAATTCAATATAATTGCTATGAAAATGAATATTCTATCTACTATGGAATAATTAATGCATATTAAGATTCAACATGCTTCTTAAACTCCGCTACCAAGCATAGCTTGTTGAGATATTATAAATGTTTTCTGTTTACAATATCTCAGATACAGATAAATAGGAGAAGATGTATACAAGAGAGCAATCTAACATCCATACTTCTACACTTAGGTATACATTTTATTAAAGATTTTGTATTGTGTAGTTAAATAATTGAATTGTGATATTGGACATTTAATATAATGTTATAGGGGCTGTACAAGTGAACCACTAGATGGGTCCTGTTTTAAGAAATGAATTTCTATCTTTTAGAAAACTATATATATGTATAGTATGAGCATAAAGGTGACATCCGGGTTTTTGGAAAAATGAATTTCAAAGAAAAATCTTCCTTTGTTTTTGTATTTTAAAATTTAGAGGCACTTGAAATAAATGTGAAAAATTTTCATGAAAAACCCGGGGTGTCACATAATCATTCTTGATCTACCAGATCAAGAGGATCCATTGGGTTTTTCCATGATCATTTTCACTTTCAATGGTCTAAACTTTAATTCAGTTCATGTTAGTCTAATCCAACCACCCCCTGATGATTTATCATCATTATATCCTTAATGGATCCAAACCCTCACTTCTGATTACCCTAGATCTACTTGATCAAGGGTGTTAGTAGGTGTATTTTTAAATAACAGAAAGTTTTAATGATTAAAATATTGTTTGTATGGGTTTAGTAGGTTCCCCTCATTAAGCTCTATTCATAGAATCTTCCTGATAAAAAATCGGGCTTAAAATGAGTGAGGAATTTCATTTTTAAGTTTTTAGCCATTTTCAACTGCTAATCTTAATCTGTAATGTTTTGATCAATCTAGAGGCTTGAAAATTCTACTGTGATCATTGTTCTTAAGGTTTTTAATGTCCTGGATCCATCCATCGGATCAGATTTTCATTTTAACATCAATTTGATCATGCTCCACTAGTATTGGAACTAACTTTAAAATTTATTTCATATAAATCAAATAAAAAACCTCAATATCATTATTTCATTATATTATACACAATACAAGGAATCTATAGCTTCTTTCCAATCTAGATTTGGATTTAAATTGAGTTTGGAATTGAATTTTCAAGTTTCCATCAATTTCAACAGTACATATTGATTTTGGACTGTCAGATCTTATTTCTTAAAATTAAGGGTCCAGATGAAAAATAAAACTTACTGTGATCATGGTTCTTAAGGGTTTTGGGCCTTCTAAATCCATTGGATGGCTCATATTTTCCATTTGAGGTATCTTTGATGGTGTTCTTGGCCTGCATCACCGGTACTAGTTTTTCTAGAATTTTGGCTGGAAAACTAGTCTGGTGATCTGATTTTAGGGAAAATATATTGGAAAATGAAAATAAATAGATAGAAAACCTACCTAGAAGTGCCAAGAAGAGAAGATCTTGTCAAAATTAAGAAAATCCTCACTGAAAAGTGAATTATGCTGGAGATGACATAATTTGTGATCTTCCAATGAAATCACTGGTGGATCGTGCAATTAGCATAGGGATTTTGTAGATAAGCTTGTTAAAAATTGATTTGATGGTTTGGATTTCTGGTATGAGGGTTAGATCACTGGATTTCTATAGGTTTTCCACTTAGGGGTAAAATTGGAAATAAGAAAAGAAAGAGAGGAAAAGAGGGAGAAAGTAGAGAAGGAGAGGGAATTTGGAGCTAGGATTAGAGGAGGAGTTCGTGAATTTTATGAACATTTTTGGAAATTTTTCTAAGCTATTTATAAGCATTTTCTAAAACATTTAATCATTTCCCCTAATAATTATGTTTTTCTCTTTTGAATTTTATATTAAAAATAATTCCCCCACTTCCACCTCTGTCTACACTACCAACTTGTAGTGTTTTGACCAATTATTGATGTTTCCAGACCGTTGCCCTACATCTATGGGCCCCATATTAATGTGAAATGACAATTTTGCCCTTTTTGGTGAAAAATGTAGAAAAATACAAAATTTTCATACGAACTCAAATTTTGACATACTTAGTGTCATTTTAATTGGTTCACTAAGTATGTTTTCAGTTCTACATGTCTTATACCTTGATTGTAAGGTGGAATTACATTTTTGTCTTTTTTAGGTTAAAAATTGACAAAAATATCGATTTTTCTCCTGAACTTGCAATTGGACAAACTTATAGTCTATCCAAGCTAATTTTCCATGTACATATCAAATATCTAGTTTTCCAACCTTGATTCCACTTCTATGAGAAGTGCATTTTTAATAACCCTAATATTCCACCCTAATTTTTCTTGGAATTTTTAATTTCATTATTTACTCTATCTCCTTACAAAATTTAGGGGTGTTACATGATAAGTGTTCAATTTTGTATAAAATGACCTAATTAGAAGCCCATGAATAAAATATGGCATTATTCTAGGGTTTTTTTTAAAAATTTTGTAACACATACATTTTTGACCTAATAATTCAAACGTTTGTTATTTTATAGGCTCAGAATATAATTTAGAGTAAGTATGTGAATTTTCATAATTTTTTAGGATTTTATTAGGGTTTTGTGACAGGTGTCAGCTGGCAAGTAAAACTTTTTTGAAGAAGCTGAAGATAATTTTGTTATTTTCTCTTCTTACTTGCAAATTAATATGCATATATATATATATTAGTTTGTAAATAAAAACAGAAGATAATGAAAATCATCTTTAGCTTCTTCAAAGTATGGCATGCCTAACATGAATGAATCGAGCACTAACATTCCCTTAAGCTAGGCCGGCTCCCATAAGTGACGTATTGCATTGGATCTCAGGTGCAGTTAAAAATTGGCAAGAGTTACTAGGGCATTCCCCTAGAAGTAATGTGCTATGTTGGATCCCAGGTGTAGTAGAAAATGGACAAGGGTTGTTAGAGCATCCCCTCAGAAGCAATGCGTTACATTAGAACCCAAGTTTCATTTCTTAGGGGTTAAGAAGTACATTGGTAAATAGGTTATCTCAAGAGCATACGACTCGTATTGCCACATAGAATATAGTGACATTGACAGATAAGAGTCTGGAGTTAGTAGATACGATGAAACATAGGAGAGTCAATATTGCTTGTATTAATAAAACCAAGTGGAAAGGGGCAAAAACTAGAGAAATCGATGGGTATAAGCTCTAGTACATAGGAAAGGATAGTAACATAAATGACATAGCAATAGTGGTGGATAAAGTTGTGGATGTTTAAAGAACCAGTGATAGAATTATAATAATAAAACTTGTTCTAAGAGAGCAGATCATAAATGTTATAAGTGCATACATATCACTAGTAGGGTTAGAAGATATAATCAAGAGACAGTTTGGGAAGATATGAAGGGAGTCATGCAGGAAATTCTCAATATGGAAAGGATATTTATAGGAGTAGACTGAAATGACCACGTGGGAAAAGAAAAGGAAGGATATGATAGGATACATGGAGGGTATGGTATTTGTGACATCCTAGGATTTTTCTAACACTTTTTCAAAAAATCTTGTGTAATTGTGGGGCCTCGAGTTTGAAAAAATATTTAAAAACCAAACATTAGAAAACAAGTTTCATGGGAAGGCCTTAAAAAAAACCCAAGTGTCATTTTTCTTATAAAAATAAGGATTTTTAGAGAAATGAGCACTATATTTCTATTGAAAATCTGGTAGAGTCTCCCCTGTATTTTGGACCTAGTGCATTTCATGCATGTGATGTGACAACCTGATAAACACAGTATATATAAAATAATAAAGGAGACTTCTTCTAGTTCCTAAATACATGCACAAACACACATGTTAATTCACATTTAAATAAAAAGAAACATTTTGTAGTGCAAAAAGGCTAGGAATTGAAACAACATCCCCTAGACCACTCCAGTCATAGCCATGTCACCATAACTCCAATTTACATGTCCATATGTTCGTAAAGCAAGGTCATATTAAGTCAAGCATTTCATTAGTTCACAAAGTCATCAACTATATAGTAAACTTGTTTGATATACCTGCCATGCCCTTCACTTGAGATCTTTATCACAATCTTCTGCTCATGTGCCACATTTCTTCAAACCTGTGACATTGTAAACAATTTACAAAGTCTCAGCAAGGTTGTGCTTATGTAGGTAGTTTCAACATTGAAATATGAAGTTTATGTAGTTTCAGATCCAAAAAGGATATATAATTACATGTTATGCAGTTCGATAACATATGATGCATAATGAGTAGTATACTAAAACTCTAAAATCTCAATCATGCTTTACAAATCAATGTGATGCCAAACCAATTCAAATTATTAGTTTCAATATCCATGCATATTGTTTTAAAGACAATAGTAAAATTGAGGATAAAACTATTCTTTCAATGTCTTGTGAGAAATCATTCAAATATATTCATTCCAATATATGAGAACCTTTCCAACCCATATCCTCAACAAGCTATAAAAGCATTTTTTCATGAGCTTTCAAACATGCATTCATCATTCATTAGATAATGCACTTCAAGTCCCCAAAAAACATGCATTCAACATCCACATCAAAATAGCTAGTGTCCAACCAAGCGTGCTTAGTTCACGACTCATGACAAGTAGTTATCTTATAATAGATAATGTAACTCTTCCATAATTTCAATCATTCAACAATGCATCCAAAATAATGATTACAAATGATGGGTCTTTAGAAAACTATAGAAATGCATATTGTTAAGTGAACCATAGTCAAACTAGTTACGACTCTAGGCCATAGTGTGTGGACATCTATTGCATTTGTCCATGGCATTTAGAGATCCTTTCTAAGCATGAATGTTATTCATTTCATATGAATATGATCACTCAATGTCATATATAATAGTAGCAACCAATTTCAATGAATAGTAGTAAAAATCAAGTTAAAAAATAAACCATGTTAATGGCTATTGATAATGAAACTGTTATTCTATATCTTGATTATGAAGGTCATAGGATTCTTTCCTTCAGATTCTAGTCATGAGTACAATTATGAGCTTAATATCTTAAACTTTCTTCTATCCTTAGAGCAGTCATTAAATTATTCTTAAGATATTAGTTTACAAGTATGACTTCTTCTAGCAAGTTTCTCAAGTCTAATTCAAAACTTTGTGAATTACACTACAATCTTTATTTGTTACTAATGTGCTCATTAGCACTCTATACTATTTGGACGTTGCAGATGTTACATTATCAAGCTTATAAGTTCTTATTTCTTAGTAGCATGTGTAATGTCAAATCATGTTCTACTAATTGATATGTGTCCACAATTAGTTGAAATTCAATTTCTTGATCTACATCTTCAAATTTTGAGAACTTATGAAGTTCTTTTGCCAAGTCTTGATGTAGGTAATGCAATATCCACTAGATGTAAGTGTATGTTTCAACCAAGGTGGGCAGTCCTATTACTCGTTTGTCTTAATGTTATGATTAGGATAAACTAAGTATTTCAAGTTCATTTCACATATGTAGCTAGTCCATAAGTAAATCATTTTCTAAGTATTTCAACATCAACTTGATACATATAGTAAGTTGCAATCAAAGAGTGTAGTCTACACTCTTTTGTTTGGATGTTACAACTAGGGCAACATTTGCATTTTACAATTTAAATTTAGTAATTCCACTTTCAATTTGATGAAGTGAAATGTATCACGAGATAATAAGTAAGTATTCACATGCTTTTATAATATTTTAAATTAAAGATAGTACATGTAGATCATCACATGCATTAATTCATTCATATCAAAACATAGCAATTATTAAGCTTTCCAAGATAGCAATCTTAATTCACCTACATTGTTTGGCACTTATCCTCAATTCACTTGTGTACCTCCTTTGGCTTCATTCATAAATTGACCAATCTGTAGGTTTGAGTGTCAAGTAATAAGTGGATGGCTCAATTCGAGTGGTTTTGCCACTGATTGGTATACAGGAAATCAAAGATACGCTGATCTACCACTATAGATCAAAGAGAGTTTTAGTGTCTGATCTCATAGATCTAGCATTAGATGGTCAATCAATGATCAAATCTTAGGAAAGGGCTGGATATGTTGTTATTCTAAGAATTTGGTGATAGATCTACCATCCGATCAGGATGAATACTCAATTCAAATATGAATTTAGGCATCATTCACTAATATGCTATTAGATCAAGGTGATGGGCTAGATCTGATCACTTATTAGATGGTCTGGTGTGAAATATTTAGCAAGATCTAATTGGGATCTCATATTGATTACATATCTAGGTATTAAGTGGTTAATTAATGGTTGGATCATCTCATAGGATGGATTAGTCACATGTTTGATATTTAGTGGCCAATTAATGGTTAAATATTGTGATGAGCAGATCATATCAATCATAGTTCTGGGTTTTCAACCTGTCACTTGTCGGATTGTGGAGGGGTTTGCAAGTCGATCACAGATATGCCTGATGGGGACAGATTGATAGTCATATTATGATTAATGGTCAAATCCATTACAAAACATCCATTTTGGAGAATGATCGGATTGATTATAGATCTGTCACATTGGAGACAGATCAACAGCGAGATGACGGTGGATGGTCAGATCAATGACACATTTGGTGATCTGGTGTTTGATCGTGATCAATGATTGGATCTATCTACACCCGTATTGATTGGACGGGGTACAAGGGTCACTTAGTGTATGGTGGTCGTTTGGGCGGAGTACCATGTGCAGATGTCGTCTGCTGCTTAGCCGTCAGTGGCGAGAGGCAGGAGGGGAGAAAAGGGATTAGTGGGCATGAACGACCGGGCATTGTCAGTGAGGATCCGTGCCAGGGGAGGAACGAAGAGCGAGGAAAGGGGAAGTGGGTTTTGACGGTTGTCAGTGGTCCTAGCTCGGTTGACATCTTGGACTGGACCCGAGAGAAATAGAGGGAAGATTGAACGGAACTGGCACCGCTAATCGGGCTGAGCGAGTCAGAAAAGGAGATGGATCTTCAGGCCTAGGTTTTCATGTTGTTGTTGGTGGGGGATCAAATGAAGTGGAAGACTGAAGGAGGCTTGTCGATGAATGAGGGATCCTATCAGAGGGCATCCGAAGCGAGGGGTTTTGCGGGTCTCGTCAGCCAAAGAAATGGGTGCTAGAGGGGGTCTGATTGGAGCTCGCCGAGGAAGGAGATCTAGGCAGACGGCTTGCCGGTGAAAGATCTGAAAGGAGGAAATCTTGAGGTCGCTAGGTTTCTCCCTTCCTTAGGCGCCCCTTTTTTCCCTTGTTTTAGTCACTGCCAACATGGGAGGGCCAGACGATGCATGCCAAATCAATCCACTGTGTAGAACCCAGCTCCAAGCATCGCGGGTGGGTGCAGTGTCATGTCAATGTTCAAGCTGTGGAGATGCTATTGTCAATTTTGACCTCCCCTTAAATTAGTAAAAATAAGAGAACTTTTTACCCCAGCTTCTATTTCACATAAAATCATTGTCGATGGAATTGTCTCGATGCTTGCGTTCAAAATATTGAGGTTTTAAGGGTCAACTAATTTTCTTTCAAAAGGTCAATTGCATAAAACTCAAAATGTGAGAATTCACATTTCATTCAAAATAAAATTAAAAAAATTATATTAAATGAAATTTAGAAATTGAGGTTATTACAATATTTAGTTAGATTGTTTCATTGATGATTATTAGTAGGAAGTATTGAGAAATGGGAGATTGGTGTGGAAACAAAGGAAAAAAATAATCCCATTTTTTTGTAATTGTGATTTGTTTATTCATTATAAATGAATATTTACATATATTACATCTATGAATCTCTTTCATCCAACCTTTTAAGGAAGCAATGGTTAAGATTTATCTTCTACTGGAGCTATCCTTGTAGACATCCAATGGAATAAGTTTTTGCTAGGAGAGAATCAAGGGAATGTTAGGGTACACCAATGGGAAGGAAGCATGCAAAAGAGATAGAGAGTTGATTACTATTTGTGGAGAAAATTTTAGTTAGCTGCCCACCATTTTTTAAGGCAATTTCCACATTATTTTATGTGGAGTAAATTTTTTTTAAGAGTAAATTAAGGTAGGTTGAATATGGAGCATGGAATGCTATTAGAGGATTGAAAATAAGGTGGACTAAGGAGAGATTATATGAAGGGAAAAACATGTTTTCTTGAAGAGCAAGTGTAGAAGAAATTTCAACATGATTTGAAGGAAAAGATTTAGATCATGCACTCTAGGGTTGGGCATCATCATGAGGCTAAAATATGAGATGAGAAAAGAAGTAAGTTAGAGTGAGGTGTGATCTTTCTGGGTGAAGGAAAGAAGAAGATGGATGTCCATTCTTAGTGCATAAGAGGATGCCACATTCTTAGAAGGTGGGAAAGACATGACAAAGAAGAGAAAATTATAGAGGAGAAAAATAAAGCGGATGTGAGTAATTTGTAGGAAGTTTCTAGAGTGAGTGATTGCCTAAGGAAATGGATAAGATTTGTTACTATCTAGAGAAGGAAGGTGAAGAGATAAAAAGGAGGAAGGAGACATATAGGCGATTCACCATTCCCTTGTGCTTGGACATTGAATCTATAAGGAAAAAGACCCTATACATTAAGAAGGAAAATAAGAAGGCTTGCAATGTGAAATCATGGAGAGTGTGTGCATGCAATCCAAGGAGAGGTAAGTCCATGATTGTCACCATTCTTCCTTCCATCATTCCATTACACTCACTATCTCTCCCATTCTTTTCCTTTCTCTTCTTCCTCTCCTTTCTCTTTCTATCCTTTCTAATGCACCAACCATTTTTCCCTCCATCACTCCATTCTTCGCATTCAGCATCCTTCCATTTTTCTATTGTTTCTAATGTACATGTAATCCCCATCTCTTATATCTTGTACGCACTATCCCCCCTCTCCTTCTCAAAGGCTAGATTCATTGAGTGACACAACAAGTATAAGGCATCATTAGGATGATATTTACTAGCATCATATTTTCCATCCCACTTTCTTACTTCCATTTCTCCAACTTCTTTTTAACAATTTCAACTAGTAAACATCTTCATAAGTTCAAAACCTATCACACATATTCCTGTATTGAATACTTCTTCTTCAATAATTGTACTATTATCAAGCTTAATATAACTATTAAGCTTTGTTGACAAACATGCACAGTTAAATGCTTGTTAATTAGGCAAAGCAGAGGAAACATGTGACGACTAGGGTTTTTGTAACACATTTTGTAATACATTTTTCAAAGGCAGGGGCTTTAGTAGTAAATTTTTTAGCAAAACAAAGCAGTGAAAATTCTTTTCTTTATAACTTGTTTTGAAAAACCTAAGTCATCACTTCCTACATAACATAAGTAGAATTTTTGTACAAGATAAAATTCTATTGAAGGAATATGCTTTTATTAAATTCCAAAATCCATCCAGTGGTTCACAGTACAACCCAAATCCATTACAATACTTATCCAAATTATATAATCCAAAACTCAAAGCTCACCATATAATGAAACTCTCATTACAATACAATACTCTCAAACAAAACAAAATACATGTCTTCAAGGGGCATACCCTAATGATTATTCTCCCAAGTCTTCTTCAGTCTTGAGCTCCAAACTCTCCTTCTTTGTATTTGAGATATTGTAAACATTCAAATGTTTACAATATCTCAACAAGCTATGCTTGGTAGGGGATTCAAGAAGCATAATAATTTGACACTATAATCTAATACTTCATGATCCCGTTATTCATAAACATACTCATGTATCAATCTCTTTACTTCATCATATATGTACATCCTTATACATACATACTGTATATGGATAAATTCATCAAATTTATGAAAGTAGTCAAATAATATTCTCAACTAAGCTGCTCAATTCTTTTCGCTATGAGAAACCAGTATTTCAATTAGTCCTATACTGGGAATTTTCCTTCTTGGAAAATAATGGTAATATACAATTTACTTGACATTTCATCATGTCAAAACATAAGGCATTTTACTATGCCTATCTTATATGCATTATAGTGCAAAATAATTAAAGGACTACCATGCTACAGTTTGATTCGTACTAGCGCGCTCAAATAATTGCCTTGTTCATCACGATATCATAGTGGAAAATATTGTGTCATTGCCCATATGGGGAGATAGGACTTTCATAGTAGTGGCCTTCCCATAATTGCCCCACCTGACTTTTAGCCTCTCATAGGGCAAGGTATCATCATATCATCAAAGTTCGAGAAGCGGGTGCCAAACCCTCATAACTCCCCTAGCATAGCATCCTCAGGTTCATGCCTATTTAAAATAAAACCACAAGCCTCCATACTTATATGTAAAATAGGTTTCATACATATCAGACAATCTGTCTGTTTACTTAAGGCTGGAATATCTTCTAGTTCCATATTCACTTAAAGTCTTTTCCTTAATTCTAACTTAACCACTTCATATGTGTTTGGTTGGATCATAAGGGTTTCAGGAATTTAATACAAGTATTAACATTACACTTGCCAACATTTCTATACATAAGATCATGTATTCAACATGTACATCCCATGTAGATGCATTCATAAAATCCTCCTTCCTTCAAGTAGTGATCTATCTCTTCAGATCTTCCATGATCCCGATTGATGTATGAAATCTGTAAATCCATACATATTATCAATATATATACAATATGAATAATCCTATATTTTTGATCCTGTCTATATTCTTTGTCTAATCTTGTCCTTTGATATGAAGGATCTAGATCTTGTGTCCTATCATGATTTATCTTCCTTTGATAGTGTTTATCCTATTGATCAATAGATTTGATGGTTAGAATGATCTGCTAATCTTTCAGATCTAAGTATTTTGTATTCTAAGTCTTTGTGTATTCCTTACTTTGATCTTGATCTTTCATAGATCCTTTAATCAACAATTTATAGTTGTTGATAAAGATCAAGAGGTTAGATATTCTATCATCTAGTTCTTCTTTGATCTAAGTTTAGTTGTTTGATGATCCCTAAGGAGGATGGTCTTAGTTCTCTTCCTTGAATCATATTTGATCAAGGGTTTGGATTCTCTATCTAGATTTATCAACAACGTACATAGATAGATACATAATATGACATTAGGATTCTTATTGTTCTTGATCATTCAAGATCTTATGGATCTTGTTTGACCATCCTTATCTTACTTATAATTTTTATTAGGATTAGATAATTTACTAACCTTTTATGCTCCTACAATTATTATTCAACCAGTTAATGTTTTACTAGTTGAAGGTAACTTATTTCATCCTAAGTCTAGATAGCTCCTCTTATTTCCAATTAACTAAGGCTTACTAGCTGAGTGGCTGAACATAAAGTGGTTACTTCAATCCTCATGTAAGGAGGCATTTAGACCTCACAAACGTCAACGGAAGGTAGGGGAAGAGTAAGGCTCTATTAGAAAACCCCCTTAACCACCATGTTCAATATTCACGTGACACCCCGGGTGTTTACAAACCTTTTTCCCCATAATAATAAAAATAATAATATGTTTTAAGAAAATAAATGGGATCCCTAAAATGAAAATTTAAAGTATAAAAATTTTAGCACAACTTTAAAAGAATTAACTGAAAGCAAAAACCTCGGGGGTCAACCACATTAAAAAACTGTAATCATAAATAAAATTAAACCCATGATACTCTGAGCATGCTCGATGTAAAACCACAATAACTACACATGCTAATTAAAGGAGATAATAAATCAAGTCAAATGTCACCAGGTTCCATCCATGATCACCACAATATTTACATCTAAGATTTAACATTCTCCATACCATAACATGGGTCCAATCTATCCAAATATATAAACTTCTAAGTAAAATCTCAAAAGTCTAATACCAGTCCAAGAGACATACTTTAATCTATGTCCAAATATGGAATTAAAATGGATGGCCTTCAAGTCTACTTCCAAATCACCCCTACTCCGCCTGCTTTCCCTTTCAGTTATCACATTCTAAATCTGAGGCATTGCAAAACAAAGTAATGCCTCAGCAAGCTATGATTGTGTAGGTGATTACACTCAAATAAAGTTTAACAAAATTTACCATATGATTCTCATGAAAGAAACATATATAAGACATATCAAATAATCAAACGCTCATAATTATAAACCTTCACAAAAAGTATCAAATTAAATCAGGATAGCATGCAAGGTATGTTCAAAATACAAAGGTACGTACATCAAAACAATACGAGTCTATGTCCACAGGATAGTATGCATGCAATCATGATAAACAAGACACTGTATTAAAACAATACCAAAAATGTCCCAAGATACTCAATCACTGGTGATGTGTACCCATACTAACTATGGGTTCCTCTCGTGTAGCCTGCATCAGCCCCCGGAGTTCCTCACGGCCTAGGCCTGGCTTGCCCCAGTTCACCCCACATATAAATCCATATGAACATGCAAAATAACTATATGGGCTACTATGCTACAGTGGCAACCCCATCAAGATCTAAACCACTGTCGCTCCCATCGACACCCAAACGGGAGACTTTCTTCATCCCCATGGGAAGGAACAGACTCGTAGGGGGGACTACCCATGATACCACCACCTATGTAATTGGCCCTGTATCACTCAAGGGCGGTGTCTAATCATCATCCTCACAAAGTCAAAGGTGAGTGGTCAACCCTACAACCCTCCTAGCATAGCACCCACCGGGTGGAAGCACCCATCATAAATCATCGACAAGATATAAATCATGTAACTCATGTAAAGGCTCTATAAATAATCTCAATAAATATGATCAAAGCCCCTAATTAAAAGGAATTTAGATATAGATTTTCAAGTCAAATCTAGGTCTACATTGTTGATACGATCGCAACGCCTCTTTTGGATCGCGGTTTGGATCTCTATAGCTCCTAAAAATCACATTTTTGTAAATGGATGGGTCAGAGAACCCCAAAATCTAGAAAAAAACCTGTGCCACACGTGCCTCTCGAATGTGTATTGCTCATGCGTGTGTGTACGTGTGCGTGTGTGTGCATCGCCCAAGTGTGCGCGCTTGCAACCACATGAGCTGGCGTGTGCGTTGCTTATGTGCGCGCATGCAGCAGTGTACGCTCCACGCGTGCCGCCGTGTGTCACGCACATGGCCCGCGTGTGGCGCGAGTGTCACGCTCGTGGAGTGAGTGTGTCTCGTGTGTGGAGTTACGCTTTGCGCACGGGTGCGCTGCGCATGTGGCGCTTGCATGGCACGTGCTAGTTGCGACGTGTGGCTTGCACGTGGTGTGAGTGTGTCGCTCGCTTAGAGCTGCGTGTTGCGCACTAGTGCATTACATTTGTGGTGCTTGCATGGCATGCGTTGATTGCGACGGGTGGCGCCACATGTTACACACTGCCCGCGTGCAACCCTACTAGTTGCTGGCAGGTTGCCGTCATCGAGAACAACGGTCGGTTGGCCACCATCACCGGAGATGCTGGCCAGACTTCAATCACCACCAGCGATGCTTAGGCATCCAAATGGTGCAAATTTTGCACTGTTTCTCTCAGTTTTTTGGGTAGATCCTGTTTTTAAGCACCTTTTTAACTATTTTTTATCGCTATCCCATGTTTTTACACGATTTTTGTCACTTTCCTAAAATTTTTCCTCTTACTATTTTCTGAGTTTTCTACATCCCTAGCCATCCGATCACCATGAAAATTCATGGGTTTGGTCTTCATGTTACCATGCACAAGATGAATGGTTCAGATCATGATCTAATGCTGTTTCATCTATTTACTTTGAAAGGAATAATAATGCCTACTATTTTATCGAAAAATGGCAATCCACACTGTTTTCCACTATTAAAACGATGGAAACTTTAAGCAAAGAAAAGGGAAGTCACAGAGGTGGCATACCATGATTAGATGGGCTAGAATTGGTCTTCCCTTCATCGTGTACGCCTAAGAGGGGAGTTTCATGTTGTTGCCGGCGTTGTCAACACGTAAACTGAGAGAAATAGTTTGGCCGTACAAAAAGACATGGCAGGCTTTTATAACCTCATTGTGGATCCCACACCCTGTAGGCCCATGTGTATTTACCATTTTACCCTCTCTTATTATTTATTTATTTATTTTGGTTATTACATCCTCTCCCCCTTATAACAAAAATTTTGTCATCAAAATTTAAATATGTGCATACCTCTAAGGAAAGAGCTTTGGGTGTTTACACCTTATCTCATCCTCCATCTCCCATGTAGCCTCTTGCTCCGAGTGATGCTGTCAAAGAACTTTGACCAAAGGAATGGTCTTATTCCTCAACTTGTGGGTCTTGTTATCCAAGCTCCGTATAGGGTGCTCCTCAAATGTCATGTTAGGTTGTATCTCTTTGGGAATTTGTTTGAGTACGTGGGATGGATTCAACGCGTACTTCCTCAGCATGGAAATATGAAAGACATCATGTACTGCAGCCAACTGCTGGGGTAAGGCTAACTGATAAGCTACTGGTCAAACTCTGCGTAGGATTTCGAAAGGACCAATATATCTGGGACTGAGTTTTCCCCTGACACCAAATCTCGTCACGCCCTTCATAGGTGAAACTCTAAAAAATACATGCTCTCCCACATCGAACTCCAAGTCCTTCCATCTCTTATCAGCATAGCTCTTCTGGCGACTGTGAGCTATAAGTAATCATTTTTGAATGAGTCGAACTTTCTCCACACATTGCTCAATCAACTATGACCTCACGATCTGTCTCTCTCCCACGTCACTCCAATACAAAGGAGATCGACATGGTCTGCCATAAAGTGCCTCATAAGGCGCCATGCCAATACTCTCATGGTAGCTGTTATTATATGCAAACTCCACTAGTGGCAAATGCTCATCCTAGCTACCCTTCCAATCCATGACATAGGCCCTCATCAACAGTCTGAATGGTTCTCTCAGACTGGCTATTCGTCTGGGGGTGGAAGGCCGTACTAAATCTTAATGTAGACCCCAGAGCCTCCTATACACTCTGCCAATACTTCGAGGTGAACCATGTGTCTCGATCTGAAATAATCGTCAATGGTACTCCATGCAAGCTCATGATCCCCCTGACATATATCTTAGCCAAGCTGTCCACAGTCTGCGTCTGTCTGATGGGGAGGAAATGGGCAGACTTTGTCAGTCTATCAACTACAACCCATATCATATCATGTCCACT
Source organism: Warburgia ugandensis (assembly GCA_035236585.1). Taxonomy (NCBI): domain Eukaryota; kingdom Viridiplantae; phylum Streptophyta; class Magnoliopsida; order Canellales; family Canellaceae; genus Warburgia; species Warburgia ugandensis. The sequence continues at coordinate 47,729,015 of CP141133.1, read as the reverse complement.
AGCACTCCTTGGCCAGCCCACTGTAAAATCCATAGTGAGGTGGTCCCACCTCCACTCTAGAAGGTCTAATGTCTACAATAACCCAACTGGTCACTGATGCTCTGCCTTGACCTGCTGACAGGTCAAGCATCTTGCCACACACTCACCAATATCCTTCTTCATCCCATTCCACCAAAAGTGTCGTCTAAGGTCTTGATACATCTTCGTACCTCTGGGATGAATAGAATATGGGAACTGGTGTGCCGCCTGAAGCAAGTTGTGCCTCAATTGATCATCTACAGGCATCACCAACCTACCCCTATATCTGACACCCCCATCTGGCCCTCTGGAAAAATCAGCCTTATCGACCATGTCCTGTATCTCAGCATCACTAATCTGTGCCCGAAGAATCCTTTCAAGGAACCTAGATCGAGTCGAGAGGTTAGCAATCATCACCCTCGACTTTCTACTCAAGGCATCAGCTACAACGTTGACTTTCCCCGGGTGATATTATATGGTAAAGTTGAAGTCCTTAAGGTACTCTATCCATCTTCGCAGCCTGATGTTTAGATTGCTCTATGTTAAGAAATACTTGAGGCTTTTGTGGTCAGTATGTACCTCAAATTTCTTGCCATATAAATAGTGTCTCTATGACTTCAACGTGAACACCACTGCTGCCAACTTTAAATCATGAGTTGGGTAGTTCACCTCATGCGTCTTCAAATGTCTCGACACATAGGCAATTACCCTCTCATGTTGCATTAACACTGCTCCTCAATCTCTGCCTGATGCGTCACAGAACACCACATAGCCACCTGACCCTGAAGGTAGGGCCAGTACTGGCGTGGTAGTCAACCTCCTCTTAAGCTCCTGAAAGCTCTCCTCACAAGCATCAATCCAAACGAACTTGGTATCCTTCCTAGTCAAGGTGGTCAAAGGCAAGGCAATCCTCGAGAACCCCTCAATGAATCGTTGGTAGTAACTAGCCAAACCGAGAAAACTACGAATCTCTGTCATGGTCGTAGGCCCCTCCCAATGTAGAACTGCCTCCACCTTGGCCAAGTCCACGGCCACACTATCCTTGGATACTACGTGTCCCAAAAACTGCACCTGTCCTAACCAAAAGTCGTAGTTACTGAGCTTCGCGTACAAGCGATGACGGTCAAGTGTGTCCAACATAGTGCAAAGATGCTCCCGGTGGGCCTCATGACTAGGAGAGTAAATAAGCTTGAAATACTCTGTTCATCAAATCCATGAACATTGCAGGCGCATTCGTCAAGCCAAAGGCCATTACTACAAACTCATAATCGCCATACCGACTCCTAAACACAGTCTTGGGAATATCCTCTTCTCTAATCCTCAATTGGTGGTAGCCTAATCTCAAGTCAATTTTAGAGAATAGCTTTGCTGACTGCGACTGATCAAACAAGTGGTCAATACGAGGCAAGGGGTACTTATTCCTTACAGTAACACTATTTAGCAACCGGTAGTCATTGCACAACCTCAAAGACCCATGCTTCTTCTTAACGAAGAGGACTGGTGCTTCCTAAGGAGATCCACTTGGTTTGATGAAATCTTTATCTAGAAGCTCCTACAACTATACTTGGATCTCTCTCAACTCTATAGGGGCCATCCTATAGGGTGCCTTAGAAATAGGTGCTGTGCCCGGCACTAAATCTATGGTAAAATCAATCTCCCTGCGTGGGGGTCCTGGTAGCTCATCTAGAAATACATCGGCGAAATCTCGCACCACCTCTATCTCCTCAATCCGTGGTTGCTCTCTCTCAATGGTCATGATGTAAGACAAAAACACTCGACAACCTCGAGCATAACATCGAGCTGCTCTCATAGCTAAGACAACACAAGGGCCACTAACACTCCTCCTATCCTGGACTACGACCACTGGTCGATTTGGCACACAACAACTGATCTGCTTCTTACGGCAATCTATCGTAACCCAAAATGTTGCTAACCAGTCCATCCCTAAAATGATATCATAATCCACCATATCTAAAAGGAAAAAGTTAGCATCCATCTTAATGCCTGATATCTCCACTGGTACCCTCTCAATGTATTTCGTAGCCTCCACTATCTCTCATGTTGGCATCAATACATAAAACCCAAATGCTAACTCGTGTGTGCATAAGTCGAGGCATGATGCAAATGCATATGAAATAAATGAATGAGTACACCTGGAGTCAAAAAGAACTCTAGCATGTCTATCAACTACTAAGAAAGTACCTTCCACCACCTTGTTCGAGGCTTGTGCCTGCCCCGACGTAATGGTGAAGACGCATCCTTGACTATGTGGCACTGCCTCTGTAGTGGTATCTGTCTTCACTGGCTTGTCTCTCTGACCTCTTGGGCAGTCTCTGATTGCATGCCCTACCTCATCACATCCATAACATCCAAATGGCTGTCCCAGCTGGAAAGGCTGCTGTTGCTGGTGGTGGTGGTGGAACTATTGTGGGCCCTGATGCTGACGGCCCTGTCTTGGGCATGCTTGTCCCATGTGTCGACTCTTACATCAAGGGCACACTCTCCTACTCTGGTCTCTCCTCTGTCTAGGAAGGTACTGCTTATCTAGGCCCCCTTGAGGCTGTGTGGACATGAAAGGTTTCTTGCCCTTAAAGGGCTGACTCATCTCTCCTCTTCTCCGTGCTAGGTCCTTCTCGAGCATGGAAGCTACGTCTACAACTTGCGTCACCTTGGTTGGGCGTGCAATATGTACCTCATGCCTCAACTATGGTAATAGTCCATCAACGAATCTATCTATAACCTCTTGGTCTGAGGCAAAAGAGGTAGACATGAATCTCCGTAGTCTAGTGAATCGGTTCAGATACTGTTGAATCGTCATACTCCCCTGAGCTAATGTGGCAAATTCCCTCTTCATGACATGTAGGGCATGATAAGGGAAGTACTGTTGCTGAAGATGGGGGCACGTCTGCTGCTGAGTCCTCCACAAAAACCTAGACTCATCAATCAACAAGTAAGTCGCTAATCTCACTTGGTCCTCTGGTAGGATCCTCATTCCCTCAAAGGCCTTCTCGACCTCAAATAACCATCTTTCTGCTACTGTTGGATTTACCATTTTCTGAAACCCCTCGAGTTGCTTTGCTGATGGATCTGGCTGCCTCGAGGATCCTCCCTCTGTATCTCCTAGCATAGGAACTATTTGTACATGGTAGGAGGATTGTGCTGAAGGGTCTCCTTATGTTACTGCAGTCATCGCTGGGCGAGTAGAGTGAATAGCCATTACTGCTGCCCGCACCTGCTGTGTCATCTATTGAGTGAACTGTGGCATAAGCTCCTGAACCACATGGGCCACTATATCTGCCTCCGAATCCCCTTGCTCAGGTATCGTGATAGGAGTAACGACTGGTGGAATAGGAGTGGACCTTGTCTTCCGTCGAGGAGCCATCTGCCAATGTTTTAATATAATATCATGTAAGTAATTCTCCCATCTCTATCTCAATCCAAAAACTCCTTTGCTGTAACTCAAATTGGACCCTTAAAGTGGTGATGATGGAATAAACCTGGGCTATGATACCAAACTGTGACACCCCGAGTGTTTATAAACCTTTTTCCCCATAATAATAAAAATAATAATATGTTTGAAGAAAATAAACGGAATCCCTAAAATGAAAATTTAAGTATAAAAATTTTAGCGTAGTTTTAAAAGAATTGATGGAAAGAAAAAACCTAGGGGGTCAACCACATTTAAAAACTGTAATCATAAATAAAATTAAATCGATGATACTCTGAGCATGCTCAATTCAAAACCACAATAAATACACATGCTAATTAAATACGATAATAAATCAAGACAAATGTTACCAGGTTCCATCCATGATCACCACAATATTTACATCTAAGATTTAACATTGTCCATACCATAATATGGGTCCAATTTATCCAACTATATAAACCTCTATGTAAAATCTCAAAAGTCTAATACCAGTCCAAGAGACATACTCTAATCTATGTCCGAATATAGAAATAAAATGGATGGTCTTCAAGTCTTCTTCCAAATCACTGCTACTCTGCCTGCTTTCCTTTTTAGTTATCACGTTCCAAATCTGAGGCATTGCAAAATAAAGCAATGCCTTAGCAAGCTATGATTATGCAGGTGATTACACTCAAATAAAGTTTAACAAAATTTACAATATGATTCTCATGAAAGAAACATATATAAGACATATCAAATAATCAAATGCTCATAATTATAAACCTTCACAAAACAGGTATCAAGTTAAATCAGGATGGCATGTAAGGCATGATCAAAATACAAAGGTTCGTACATCAAAACAATACGAGTCTATGTCCACAGGATAGTATGCATGCAATCATGACAAACAAGACACTGTATCAAAACAATACCAAATATGTCCCAAGATACTCAATCACTAGTGATGCGTACCCATACTAACTCTGGGTCCCTCCCATGCAGCCCCCGAGTCCCTCATGGCCTAGGCTCGGCTTGCCCTGGTTCACCCCACATATAAATCCATTTGAACATGCAGAATAACTATATGGGCTACTATGCTGTAGTAGCAACCCCATTAGGATTTGAACCATTACCGCTCCCCGTCAGCACCCAAACGAGAGACTTTCTCCATCCCCATGGGAAGGAACGGACCCATAGAGGGGACTACCCATGGTACCACCACCTACGTACCTAGCCTTGTATCACTCAAGGACAGTGTCTAATCATCATCCTCACAAAGTCAGAGGGCGGGTGGCCAACTCTACAACCCTCCTAGCATAGTACCCACCGAGTGAAAGCACTCGTCATAAATCATCGACAAGATATAAATCATGTAACTCATGTAAAGACTCTATAAATAATCCCAATAAATACGATCAAAGCCCTGATAAGATAGTACATCACATGCAAACATGATTATTAACAAAAATGAAATGTCATGCTACAACAAGAAAGTAGGGATCTATTTATGTGACATGAGGAGACGTAAAACACATGCCTCAAAAACTTTAGAGAACCAGTCATGGTTACTAAAATCATGAAGTAATTGAATGAAATCACCTACCTCGATAATTGCGGTACTCTAATCAGGCGCGTGGAAGTGTCATGTCGCATGCTTTAACATACTTATCACATTATAAATCCTCTATCACTTGGCAATTCAACGATGTCTATCCTTCTAATCCCTTATATCATCTCACATTCTATGTATACCATCAAGGTCTAAGGCCTGATCATCCATTGATGAGCCTGATTTAGATTATTTGATGATATTTAATGGTTTAACCCTTAAAAAGGAAGTTAGATATAGATTTTCAGTCAAATCTAGGTCTGCATCGTCGATATGATCGCAACACCTCTTTCGGATCACGATTTGGACCTCTATAGCTCCTAAAAATCAAAATTTTGTAAATGGACAGGTCAGAGAACCCCAAAATCCAAAAAAAAAAGTCGCGCCGCAGGTGCCTCTCAACGTGTGCGTGTATCGCTCACGCATGTGCGCTGGTGCGTGCATTGCCCAAGTGTGCACGCGTGCAACTGCGTGCGTTGCGTGTGTGCATTGCTTACATGCACGCATGTGTAGCCGCGTACGCTACGCGCGTGCTGTTGCTTGTCACTGCGTGGCGTGAGTGTGTCACGTGCGTGGAATTGCACATCGCGCACGGGTGTGCTACGCATGTGGGCTTGCATGGCACGTGCGTGGCATGAGCTGGTTGCGATGCATGGTATGCGCATGGCGCGAGTGTGTGGCACGCTTGGAGTTGCGCGTTGGGCACAAGTGCGCTGCATGCGTGGCGCCTGCGTGGCATGCATTGGTTGCGACACATGGCACTGCACATTACGCACCGCCCGTGTGTGACCCAACCAGTTGCTGGATTTTAATCCCGTGTTTTTATATGATTTTAATCACTTTCCTAAAAGTTTTTCTCTTACTATTTTCTGAGTTTTTCGGCATCCCTAGCCGTTCGATCACCATGAAAATTCATGAGTTTTTTCTTCATGTTACCATGCACAAGATGAACGGTTCAGATCATGATCTGATATTGTTTCATCGATTTACTTTGAAAGGAATAATAATGCCTACTATTTCATCGGAAACGGCAATCCACACCATTTTTTGGCATTAAAATGACAAAAACTTTAAGAAAAGAAAAGGAAAGTCATAGAGGGTGGCCTACCATGATCAGATCAGCTAGAACTGGTCTTTCCTTCACTCAGTGCACCTGAGAGGGGTGTTTCACGTCTTTGCCGACGTCGTCAACACGAAAATCAAGAGAAATAGTTTGGTCGTACAAAAAGATAGGGTAGGCTTTTATAGCCTCATCGAGGGTCCCACACCCTATAGGCCCATGTGTATTTACCATTTTACCCTCTCTTATTATTTATTTATTTATTTTGGTTATTACAATTCACTAGAGTGACCTTAGCTCAACATTTCATAAGGTTCCTATGAGCATGTTCACCCCAAGTACTCTTTCTAATTGATTTTAATTAAGTTTATGAACATTTAAAATGTCATTCATGGGGTTTATTATTCTCCTAGTTTGGGCTAAGGATTTGATAATCCTTATATTATCCTACTAATTATAGCCCTTACTAATATTAAGTCAAAGTCATTCACTCATCTTAATTGTCCACGAATCTCTATATTCTATTAGTTTATATTTTTGGTGATTTATGCTCATTATATCTTAACAACTACTTAACACTTGAATCTACTAATAAAATTTGACAATAAATAAATCATAAACTTTAAAGCATAAATCCAATATAAATTTAACAACTATTTATACTAATATGATTCCTACGAATATAACTTAACCTAATGAAATAAAACTAGCATGATCCTAAGTTATGAAATACATGAAATTTTATTACTAATATGATGGAATCATTCTAAAATCTCAAATTTAAACTAACATGGCCCTAAGAGAATTAAATCTATCCACCTAATAACAAACTAATAACATTTAGAGCATAACATGCTAAAATTTGAGAATTACACTATCATGCTTCCTAATTTATAACATAAATCACATTTACAATTCTATTACCAAATAAAAAACAATGAAACTAATTAGATTAAGATTATTAGAAAATTTTACTTATGATCCAACCATTAGATCTTATATCTTTTCCTTTAGATCAAGGGTTTTAATTACATTTAGGATTTTTACTCGATTAAGATCCAAAGATCATATCCACTTGTTTTTGTTATATTTAATCCATGATCTAACTAGATTCCATCATAATATCATTCATGCAATGCATCCCAAGGATCTGATCATACTTGATTTGATTGATCAAGTGGGTCCCTTTGTACTTTTAGGGTTTTTCTATCATAAAGGGTTGATTCCTCATTTTATGTTAAATTTGTCAAATTAAATCATGGATATTACTTGATTTCAACATTATATTATCAGTAAAACATATCCCCAAGATTTGATCATCTCAGATCTTGAAGATCATGGAATTTGGAAGCTTATTTCCTAAATACATAAAGTTTCTTAAAGAGTTTTATCCATTTTATAATTATAGAAGAAAATAGACATTACAAGCTTTCCATAACTTCTTTTCGATCTTAATTTGGAGTTCAGATGACTCCATAATTGAAGACTGAAGTTCACAGTCGTTCATCTAGGCTCGACGGAACGAGCGGCCTGGATCAGTCGGGTGGAGTAGTCGTCGCGCTTCTGTTACCTAGACTCAAGTCAAAACTAGCTCCTATAGGGCTCATTTCCGTGTGGTGTCCCAGAAGCTGATCTTCTTAGGAGGCTCGGACGGTCCATTTTGGACCGTCCAATCAATTCCTCTTCAAACAAGGTCTCAACACTTTATTAAATTTCTTAAAAATTCTAACATAGGGGTTTTGGACCCTTATGGATTGATTGGATGGCTCAAATTTTCCATCTGAGCCCTCCATCATCCAAAAATGAAGGGTTCTTATCCTTACTTGATTTTTATAATTTTTAACATAAAACTAATTTCAGAATAATAAAGATTACATAAACTAACATGAAATATGTATGAGAAGAGTTTTCACTTACATGATTGGAGAAAAATGTAGATTTTGCTCCCAATTTTAAATAAATATCCCTTTAATGATAAGATAGCTCGATAATCTCTTGCTTTGTGATTTTTCGTTGATTGCATTGTTGGATCCTAAAATTGATTTATGGGTTTTGTAGATAAGGTAGTATAGGACAATATGAATGGTGGGATTTGTGAGATTTGATTTGGAATAGAGTGCCTAATTGAATTTAGGTCTCTTGTTCCAATCTAGAGAGAGGAGAGAGAAAGTGAAAGAAGAGAGATTTTTGGGAGTTTTGGAAATTTGGGAATGAATCTAGATTTCATTTTTTAGGGGAACCAAGATAATTTCGTGAAATTTTAATGAACATTTTTGGAGGATTTTTTGGTGTGTATTTATAGGTGTTTTTGCATTTTTCATAATTATTTTTCATGATTATGTTTTAATTCTTTTGAATATTAAATTAACATTGGATCCTCTACTACCACTTCCTTCTCCACTATCAGATGATAGTGGTTTGACCACTCATTACATGTTTTCTGCCTGTTGAATTCATTTGTGGGCCCCATGAAGGTGTGAAAGGACCATTTTGCCCTTTTATGGAGAAAAATTCATTTTATTCTCCCAAACTCAGAATTGAGCAAACTTAGAGGTGTTGGAATTATATTTTTGAGTACATTCTAAATATTTAAATCTTAGATCTCAGTTATGGGTAAAATTGACATTTTACCCTTTTATTCATAAAAATGGAGAAAAATAGGGATTTTTCATTTTAACTCGGAATTGAATGCACTTAGTGTCATTTCAATCAATTTTTTGAGTAAATTCATAATTTATAAGTTTTAAATAAGGTTTTAATATCTATAAAAAGAGACTTTCCAATAACCAAATATTTCAACTTGGAATTTCTAAAAACTCAAACCTTATTGATTTTCTCATTCAATTTACAAAAATTGGAGTTATTACAAAACAAGCTCCTCCTTGTTTGATGTTTAACATATTATTACTTTCACTTTTCTATATTTGATAAGGTTTTGTAGCCATCTAAGCCAACAAAAATAATAAAGATCCTCTTTTGTATTTCCTATATTTCCTATAGAAATATTAGAAAACCAAAGAAAACTTCCATCATCTTTCACTTCTAATACAAATCATGAGCCACAACAAGGGCTGTGATCAACTAAAACTTCTCCACTTGAATATGCTAGTTGGGGGTATGTTGACTGTTCACATTTATACCAAAATCCTTAACTTTTGCATTTTCTAAAAGCATCTTATAGTTTAATTTCACATTTAAATGATAGATTAGCATTAAAACATTTATTTTTCATCTAACCATAATTTAGTGTATTTTCAAGGTTAGATCAACACTAAAAAGTAAGTATATGTTAAACAATACTTTATAATATTCTTCCATGTTTGGTAGGTTGTAAATTGTTAGCTTGACTAGATCAACATTCCAAATGTGTGATCAAGCTTATAGTGAAACAAATGGATTAGATCAATTTAGGATGAACTTTGGATGATTTAGATCAATTCCATAAGTAGTGGCTTAACTTCTTACATGTTCCAAGTATTAGAAAATACATTCAATTCTCAACTTGAATAAACTCTCCCATGTTTTTTGTTTTGTTTACAACAATGGCCAAAGATCCAATTAGAGTTCTCATCACTGAAGATGCGGAACAAATTCACTAGAGTGTCCAAATGGTTGCAAGAGGCTCCAAATTAAAGTATAGAATGTTTCCTAGTTAGCGTTTGAGAAGGGTCTTAGTGTGACTAATGTAGTAAGCAAGGTAGGTTATGACAAGGATGGTCTAAACAAGTTTCATGGCCAACTTGTTGTGGTTATATGGAGGCAACTTTTCAAATGGAAACTACAATTACAACTTGATGTACCTAAGGTCATGTCTATGGCAAATGCTAGTGTAGTGCTAATTGCTCTCAATTCTTTACTGTCAAGGACGAACATCATCTAGAAAAGAAACAATATGGTATTTCAAACAATGAAGACATTGACACACTATTTCTGGGTAGCATACACTAGACAGAGACCAAGGAAGCATTGAATGGGAAATTGAAGCATTATGGAGTTGAGAATGATGAAGACTTGATGCTCATGAAGACTAACAATGAGGGAATGAACCATGCTGCAAGGGGTAGAGCTACTGGTATTGTACTAGAGTTACTGGTTGCATGAGATTGCTTGTAGAAGATGTGTTGTTACTGGTTACATGTGGAGCCACAGATTGCTTGGAGGACTTGAAGTATGAAAAGAAACAATTTCCTAATCTTGAGACCAAGTTGGGCTATATGTGTTGCATTAAGGAGATTTCTTGGATGATAGGAAAACTTGGAGAATGGTTTCCTAAATAAGAAACCAATTTTGGATTGGAAAGCTACATAAATTTATAGCATCTAGGGGTTTATGGAAGAAAAGGAAGACAATTGGGAAACAGTTTCCTAATTAGGAAACCAATATAGGATAGTGATGGGCTATATAAGAAAGGGGAGCTGCTTGGAAAATCATGATAAAAAGGGATTGAGGATAGAGTTGTAAGTCAAAACCACAAAGAACTAGTCGAGAGACACCTTGAGAATGTTTGGTAGCACGAGGGATGGTGGAGATTGACTATCTTGCTCTGTTTCTTCTGTAGATTTCTACAGGAGTTGATTTCTTTTACTGAAGAGAGGAGATAACTTACGGGTTTTGCTTGGGGCTTCTGGTTCTCACTTGTGTTCCTTTGGTTTCTTGTTTCTCCTAGGTTTTATTACTTGGAAAGCTACTAGATTAGAGATATCTACAACTACTTGTTACAAGAACATCAACTCTACTAAAGATTACTTTGGTTTTCTTTCTTGTTGCCTAGTTACTGGTTTGTTGCTATGGCTGGTTGGGGGAACATGATCTTCCACCATTGTGGTGATTGAATTTGAGTCTTTATTCATTCATATACTGGTTTGTAATGAATAAAACATCAAATTGTAACATGAATCAAATTTAGCTACTAGTTTAGCTGTAGTAGCTATAGTATTTACAAAGAATTAATTCATTCTTACTTTGGTGTCATCACTTCATCATGTAAAGTTATTGGATTTGTCATCTTCTTCATTCATTGAGAAGGACTTAGTTTCTTTTTCATCTTAGTTTATTGAATTTACCTTCTTTTCAAGTTTATAGTTATTAACTTAGTCTAGTTATTGATTTAGCTTTTTATTGTTTTCAAGTTTTAGCAATAAGTACAAGCTGTTGGAGAGGTTGTCATCTTGGCTACATTTTATGGGTTGTTGGAAACATCACTCTTCATCTCTCTTGGTAGGCTATTGCTATGATGACAAATCTTTGTATCTTTTAGCTACGATTTAGATAAGTGAATGTTAAAGATTCCTCTTCAATTTTGTTGGAAGTTTGTTTTAGTTTCTTCCAATCATTGTAATGATAAAAAATAGTGGAAATTAATGTTCTTTCTTTAGTTTAAGTTTTAGATCATTATTGTAGTTTTTATCATAATTTCCAAGTTGCATTCTAGAATTGTTTTAGATTTTTTTGTTAAAGTTTTTTTTATAAATTTTCTTTCATGGTTTAGGAAATTAATTTTGCATATTTCATTCTTAGTTTAGTAATCATGCTAATCAACTTTTCCTTTGCCCAAGGTTAGAGTGATATTATCCTTTAATTGAAAACACCATTTATTTATTTCCAATGTTGTTAAATGTCTTAGAAAGTTGATTTTTGAAATTGACTTCAATTTGGGAAAGGTAGTTTATCCTTAGTATAATTCTTTGATTTTATGTTAGTACTTTTCAATAGTGGATGCTTGGAATCATTCCTTGATCAATTATAGCTAGGTTTTACATAGAATGCTTTAATTCCTGAATTATTAAATAAAAAGTAAGTGTTGAAACTAGTTTTAGGTAGGTGATCTTTAATCCTAGAAATTAAATTTTAGTTAAAAATCTATTTTGGTCTCATCCATTGATTGAATAGTCGTATTCTTCAATTTTTGCATAATTTTATTTTCATTAGCTGAGATCAACTTTGGTTCTTTGATTTTTAGACTATACCCTCCTTTTGGATTTGTCCTTGCATAATACTACTATTGAATAATTGTGAACTTATAGGAAAATTATAAATAAAATTTTAGAGAAATTCTAATATAATAGAAATGCAAAATAGATGAATATGCAAGTGTAAATAAAAAATTAGATGAATAAGGAATACATTTTAGGGTTCTAATAATAGACCCAACTACAAACATACAACATTTTCTATGTTGAAGAGGTGGACAAGTTGGGATTTGGGTACTAAGATGAGATGGGGAAGAAGGCTAGGGTATTTATCATTAAGGACTTCTAATTTCTTCTTCAATTTCATGCTTTGATAAGTAGGAAATTACCAAAAAGGACAATAGTAAGAATAAGAAATTAAGTGGCGGGCCCCAAATTAGAGTTCTATCAATTATTTTGATCAAAATATAATGGAAGGTGTGCCTTTGAGGAATCTCAATATATCTACAGTTTTAGAACTAAAGGGTACCAATTTGATGAAGGGTTGTAATATAGGGTTGTTTTGTATGTTTTTTTTTCTTTTTGATAAAAGAATGGGAAATGGATTCTCTCAATGAAAATGCATCTTAAAATGATAGAGGATATTTACAACACAAAATAGAATGAATTACTATCGAGAGCTTAATAATACAGTAGAGCAAGAAGGCTCAAGCTTAAAGATTTAATTCATTTTGTAATATATAGATTAGCCTTAAATCCTCCCTTGAAGCTCACATTTATAGTTGAATCCTAAAAATATGACAATTGGAGAGCTTTTTGTTTGGTTGAAGGATGATATAGCTACTAAGAAATAAAAAATATGACTATTGGATCCCAAATATTAACTCCTACCATAAAACTAAAGTTGAATTTGAATTTCACACATTTTGCACTTACTTTCATGTAAAAAATCATTTTTTAGCTAAAAATATGTAGGGAAATTTGTGGGCTTTGAAAATTTGATTGCCATCTTGTTTATTCAAGTGATTGGAAGTGCTATCCTATCGAGGTTTTTAGATGAATGAGGATAAGTAAGAGTTGCAACTTAGAGAGTAAGGCTCTAAAACCTTGATAACTAGAGAATTGATTCATGATTTCATTATGGGTTTGGAAGAGGTTAGGCACCAATACCATCCAATCTAAATCTATCCCTACTAACCATTCAAGATAATTTATAGTAGAACAAAAGAAATAATTAGTGCTTCATGAAGGCATTCACTACTAGACAAGAGGGTTTTAAAGTTGGTTAAAAACATATATTGAAGACAGTTCCAAAACCTTCTTTGAAAATCAGTTCCAAAACCTTCTTTGAAAATCAGTAAAAAAAGAAGTATGCTATGAATTGACTTTAAAAATGAGGACCTTTAAAGATATTTCTAGTAGAATTGACTTTAAAAGTCACTTTTAAAGTCAATTTTGAAAAACCAACTTTGAAAAATCTGTAAAAAAATAAAAATCACGGCTATTACATTGCAATCTTAACTTGATATTACAACATTGTTCTTGCATACATTCAATCAACTATTACAATATTCATGCATACATTCAATAAACTATTGATACCTTCTTTCACATTATGTAAACCTAACTATACATAACATGCAATCTCCAAAAGTCTTGAAGAAAGAAACTAGAGCATCTATATTCACACCATTCTATATAACATCTATATATGCATATTCAATTCTAACATAAAATATTCAAAAACATGAAAGAAAAACTTCACATTTACCTACACACATACACACCCATTTACTTTCACACTCCAAATGAAGAAGTTTAGTTTCCATTAATGAATAATTTTTTTGACCTTATACTAGTTTTTTAATTAAAACACATACATAGTCAACCCATTCGCATCTTATGTCATTGAGATGTAACATGAAGTAACTTGGTTTGGCTCACCATTTGGATATTACATTAGCCTACAAGATAATATTTTTAATTCAATTACAATCTTTCAACTAAAATAAATAAAAAATTGTCAAAATTTGTAAGATTATGACCTGTTAAAGGTGTCTTACCTTTATAAATTGTGAGACACTAACACTAATTAGAATGCTATCCAAGGCATTGCATAAAAAAGAAGCTAGGAAGGATCAGTAAAGACCATTTGTAATTGTAACTTTAGTTCATAAAATAGAGTAAAATATTATTTTCCTTACCTTAACCTTCTTCCAAGTGACTTTTGCTAGGTGACCAATATTGGTTAGTTCAGCCCATCCAAGCCATACACTTCATATTTATAATTCAAATGCATTAGAAATCAATGAAAGATTAGTTATGAGCTAATCAACTAATATATATATATATATATATAATGCATGAACAAATGAAAAGCTTACTTATTTATGATTTCAATGAGTGGGGTATGAGTGTACAATTCACAAGAATAAAAAAATAGTGCATGCCCACCATGTACATCCAAAACCAACAGCAACCAATGAGACCTATGTATACAATTAGATGAATTACAATTGAACTTCACAATCCTTATATGTAGAACATAATAATTTGCATGACAACAAGTAAACTAAAAATTATCCACTATTTTAGGGAGCTACTAAGGTCGCCCCTTCTAGCAGGGAAACAACCTTGGTAGAATATCTGCAACTCGCCTCTCTATGGGATATTGTTCCTTTGCTCCACAAATGATAATAGGGTTAAGGAATTGGTAAAATATATCCTCGACCTCTAATTCCCACATTGTATCATGAACTACGTAGCAAAAAGGAAATAATTATTACTTAACATTATTGATTAACATGTAATATCAAGCAATATGTGGAAATATTATATACATACCTCTATATTTAACATTATTGATTGAAAAAGTTGACCATTTTACCCCATGAAAGAGCAACTTGACTAATCAAGGTAAATTGTGGACCCATGCATGCCATTCATGAAGTTAGAGAGTTCAAAATGATCATTGAATATCAAAATCAATGTCAGGACAGTCAGAAACCCTAATGGAATACTGAGCCTTAGCCATTGAAAATAGTTTGTTCATATTAAAAGTAAGGTGATAGAACTTCCCATGCAAGAATTCAAGACAGTCACCACGTAAGGAAACTTTTAAAGGAATCCCAAATCACATAGAATGAGATCATATATAATGGGAGCATCTGAAATAAAACAAGTAGAAGACTAGGCCCATAGAAAAATAGTCCTCACTTCTCTCTCCTACTCATCCAAAGGAATGGACCACTATGGGGAGCACAAAATTTACATGAAAAGGTGGCGATTTGTAATCAATTACAATTGAAAAATAAGATGAAATAAATTGACTAGTGGATAAAAGATAAACGACAAGAAGATAGAGACTATTTATGGGAAATATATGTTTGGAAGTCATCTTATACTTTAAGGACTTAAAAGGTCAAGAATTATCCTTGTAGTTGCATAATCCAAGCACCCAATGAAGACATTTTTAGGCGAGGATGGTCTAATAAGAAGCTAGATTACAATCAAGACCAAAGTGTAGTCTATTGGTGGAAGAGTTGGCATAGAGCTACCTACCTAAATTCAAGGAAAGGAAATCTCTTAAAATATGAAAAAATACATCCCACCTATATGAAAAACTATTGGCTAGAAAAAAAAAATGAAAAACCTAGAGTAAATAAGGAAATCTCCAAGGAATCTAAGCTATCCACTCTAGGGTAGTCTAATCCAATGGTGGAGAGTAAAGAAGCCTTAAAAGAAGATCTATTTGGATAAGATTAATACAACCAAATTTCAGGCATACAAGAGGATGATGATGATCTCATGGCCAAGAAAGAAACATTGGAAAGCTAAAAACACTTAGCCATTATTGTAAATTCATTACAATAATGAAATTCCTAAGATCTCCACCATTGATTAACATCCAATGGATCCCATTCTCCAACACATTCCCATGGTTTCCATGCCTCTCACCTTATCTAATCTCTAATCCTACCTAACTTCCTAGATTTCCTCCTAATCATAATTCTTTCCTTCCCTCCTACGCAAGCTAGTTTCTTATCCCATAAAAATTACCTTCCTAACCACCCTGTCCCTTCCCTACTTTCCTAGTCCAATTCACTTTGCACTTTGATTTCAAGTCAAATACCACCTCCCACTTGATTTCCATGCCCCCTCCTCTCTCACCTCCCCTCATCATCCAAACCATCTTAACCTTCCATTATTTCTTCCTTTAAATAGTAACCTTCCATTCTTAGGCCTTCATTATCCTAAAACTTTATAAATAGGAGGTTACAGAGAAGGAAAATCTATCTTCTACCCTTTCCTAGAGTTCAAGAGCCAAAGCAAGGAGAAATAGAGGGGGGAAGATCACCTTCACCTAGGATCCTTTCAAACATTAATGTCCAAGCCTTTGAAGAAAAGGTAAAGGTCCTCAACCTTATCCATTTCCCTTCCTCTCTCTATTCTTCTTCTTCTTCTTCTTCTTCTTCTTCTTCTTCTTCTTCTTCTTCTTCTTCTTCTTCTTCTTCTTCTTCTCTCTCTCTCTCTCTCTCTCTCTCTCTCTCTCTCTCTCTCTCTCTCTCTCTCTCTCTCTCTCTCTCTCTCTCTCTCTCTCTCTCTCTCTCTCTCTCTCTCTCTCTCTCTCTCTCTCTTCTTATTCCATCTTCATAACTACACTTGCATCACCCATATAGTTTCCCATGCATCCTTCATCTTTATGTTGTATGCCCCACATATAGTGCCATGTAGTTCTCTTCGATTTTCCTTTTCTTTCTTATAGCTTTATAATCATGAAGCATATGCATCACATGAATCATCTTAGTTCATGTAATTTTCATGATTTTCTATTCACACTTCTATCGTGCATTCATTAGTTTATGTTTAAATTCCATGCAGATTCCTTAGCACCTTCCTAGATTATATATATGATAGTTTTAGAATTCATGCGTTTAGTTCTTACTTTGTTACTTGCATGCATCTTAGAGCACTGAATGCTTTAGTCCATCTAAGAATTCAATCCTAGGACTCTCATCATAGTTGCACACATCATGCTTTAGATTGTTTTACATGCATCATAAAAGCATGCACACCCATTAGCATGCTTAGGTTCCACATACTCTTCCATCTCTCATCTTCACTACCCTTTAGTTTCAACTCATCTTCACTTCCCCTTATCTATGCGCTCTCATCTCTCACCGTCCTACCATCTCACTTCACTTTCACACACATAAAACATACACTCACACTCACACTCTTCACTTTCACTCTTCCTTGCTTATCCTTGGTTCTTTCTTTTCCTTTTGATTTTTTACGGGATTTGGATTAAAGGAAAAGAAAAGAGACATTGTACCATTATATGGCAGCACAGAGTCTTTCCCATCCTAGGATAATGGTAGAGAGAAATAACAAATTTTACCATATTCCACTCCATTTCCTAGCTAAGGTCATCAATGATAAAGAGTAGGACCCTTTCCATGATAAAGGTCATATCTCCTTACTTTATCTCCTAAGGCTATAATTTGGTGAGTCCTAAGTTAAGGGCTACTATCACCATGTTAATTTTTTTTTTCATTCTTAAGGTAGGAAGCCTATTGTATGGCTACGCCCAACATAAGGATGAATGACCTCTAATCCCCTCCTCACCTCTCTCCTTAAGAGCTACCCTCTTTCTTAAGAGTTTCTAGTAGGGAGATGCAATAACTTGTTTTCTACTTCCATTCCATATATTTTCTGTACTTCTTTTAGTAGGTGGTGATCTTGTAGGAAAGGTATTGGGCACCTCTTCTCTTGGCTGCCCTAATAATTCATTCCTAAGGATATTAAGATAAGATTTTACTTTTGAGTTGTGGCATGTTGGGTTACGGAGATAAGAACAGCTTGGTGGTAACTTTAGTGTATTATGGGTTGAAGGGAAGCGTACAAGCTCCTACTGAGTGACAAAACATGTGGGCCCTATAGCAGAAATCAAGCCTAGGAAGAAGAAGTTTTACTTGCTTTTACTTTGCTTTTGTATCAAATTCTTGTAAGTTCTCCACTAATAAAATAATTCTCTTCTTTTCTTAGTTAAATCGTTTCCTTACTTTGATTCTTTTTTATATATAGATTAAAAGTTTCCTAGTTCCTTAATTACTCTCTCTTACTTAGAGTTTAGTTTCTAGTTGCTTAATTTAAAAGTTTAGTCTAATGGTTAGTCCTTGTTACTTTCCTTGTCGTTAGCTTTAGTTAGATAGTTTGCATACTCTCTCTCTCCTTGAATTCTTAGCCAAGTTAAAGTAACATAACTTATGGGTTATTTAACTCTATGAATCATAGAGTCCTCATGGGACTAACTCTTATTAACCAATTCTATAATTCAATAGAACTATGTACTTGCAATAATTATTAAGGCACATTAAGTTTTTTGGTGCCGTTGTAGGGGACTGGCAACAAAGTTTCATTAAGATCTAGGTTATAATGCTTTACCACTAGTCATAGATTAAGATTGCATATCGTTGCATTTGCATACTTTCCTTATTCCTAAGAGTATGACACTTTCTTATTCTAACTGTGCAGGAACTTGGATGCTAATATAGCTTAGAAGAAGAGCTTGGGAAGTGTCTAATTATATTTTTTATTTGAGTGGATTGTAGTGAGGTTGAAAGTGTATTTTTTATACATGATTCATTCAAAATTAAGGGTTGTAATAATACAAGTCAAGGGTGGGCCATCCTAACCTAGAAGAAGAGGTGGCTGTACATCGACCCACCCTTGTACAAGAAGACATATTCTAGGACCCCACTGTAAGCTTTCCTAAACTTTCTTTCAATTTCTACCTTAGGTTTTGCATAGCACTATATTTATTACATTATAGATGGAAATATAAAGCATATAGGCATTTCATTAGTAATTGTTGCATATTTTTGGAAACCTTGCATCAGAAAGAACCTATTTAACAAAGATAGCCTAGACTTAGCTATAACCTAATGATATAGGCTTCAGGGTTATAATGCCTCATCTAACATTGCAGAATCGATATATGATAAACACCACTAGTGGAGGGGCTTTCATGACTAAAAGTGATGTGGAAGCCTAGAATTTCTTTGAAACACTTGCTGATAATTACCAGCAATTGGATTATTCTTACTACATGGAAAGAAATTTATAACTACAAAAGAAAGGCGGAGTATGTGAGATAGGGTCACTCTAGATTTGCATGGTAAAATTGACCTGTTGACCCAAAAAGTAGGCCAAATAGATGATTTAACCCAATGGTATAATGCTCTCATGATGAATATACCTCTTGCACAACCCCAATATGAGGTTTTCTTGATTTGTTCCAATCCCAATCACTCTACTCCAATGTGTCCATGTAGTTTTAGTTTCTTTCAATTCCTTTTAGAGCAAGAGAATGCTATGAATGCATATCAAAATCTTGGAAAAAATAACCCTTATTCTAAGACCTATAGCCTTGAATGTGCTAGGCATCCAAACTTGCCATGGTTAAAGAATAACCATCAAGGGGGGCCATCGGGCAACCAACTCAACAAAACTCTTAGGAGTGGAAAACAAGTAGCTAATTAGGTAGATTGGAATAGGACTACCCCACAGCATGAGGAGTAAGAAAAGCTATCCAACTTCAAAAAGGGAGAGAAAAAAATACAACCTACTCACTCTTCATCTACACTCTTCCCTAATGCAGTTCATGTCACAAAGGCTCCCTTCCCTTAGATACTAAACACATCTAAGAAGAAGAATAACTATAATGAGATAATGGATATATTCAAACAAGTCAATAACAACACTCCATTCCTTAGTACCATTAAAGAATTCCCTCCTTATGCTTGATTTCTAAAGGGCCTATGTATTCAAAAGTGTCAGCTTAATGTGCATAAAAATTCCTTTCTCATTGGTCATGTCAATTCTAGTCTGCAACACCAAACTCCTCCAAAGTACAAAAAGGTCTTAGATGCTCACAATCTCATGTGTTATTAGGGAACACAAATTTGATAAAGAACTCCTAGATTTAAGGGTCAATGATAGCCTATTACCGTACTCAATCTACGAGCTACTAGGTTTAGGCAACCTAAACATATTGCTACTACCCTCCAATTACTAAACTACTCTATCAAAATTACTAGAGTAGTGGAAGATATCTTGATATAGGTAGATCAATTTCTCTTTCTGGTGGACTTTTTAGTCCTATATACAGAAGCTATATCCAATCCTGATGTTGAAATCCCTATCATCTTAAGTAGTCCATTTTTTGCCACTTCAAATGCAATAATTAACTATTAGAATGGTGTTATGAAACTACATTCGACAATATGAAACTCGAGTTTAACATTTTTAATGCTCCATAATAGATGGACTCTAAATATTCTTTTGTTGTGAATGTCATAGAAAGTATAGTTCAATGACGCTTTCCAATCATCTTCATATTTTAATCCACTTTTGGATAAAAAAGGTTCCATAAAGGAAGTGGACCTATTACTTGAAGCTGCAACAATAGTGGACACTCCTAAATGGAGACCAAAAGCAGAGTCCCTTGCACCACCTTCCACTAGTCAGGACCCTCCTGAAGAAACACCCACGTTAGACATAAAACCATCACCTACAAGTCTAGAGTATGCATTTTTGGGTTCTTCTAAAACCTTTTCTACTCTCATTAACATTGATTTGAATCAAGAATAGAATGTAAGCTTCTTAATGTACATTGTAGGCTTAAGATATTAAGAGGGAGGTCCATATCAGACATAAAAAGTATTAGTCCCACTGATTGCATGCACCAAATCCATTTAGAAGAGAATGCTAAAACATTTCTGGAGTAACAATAATGGCTAAACCCTTACATGAAGGATGTAGTTAGGGTAGAAGTCCTTAAGTTTTTAGATGTAGGTATCATATTCCCCATCCTTGTTCGTGCTAGAGTTAGTCCAGTTCAGTTTGTCTTAAAGAAATCTAAAGTCATGGTAGTTAGAAATGAGGATAATGAGTTAGTCCCTACTTGTACAACCACTGGGTGGAGAGTTTGTATTGACTAACATAAGGTGAACTCGGTCACAAGGAAAGACCACTTTCCTCTTCGCTTCATAGACCAAATGCTAGAAAGGTTGGCTAGTCATGAGTATTATTATTTCTTATATTGATATTCCATGTACAACTAGATTTCAATAGTGTCGGAGGATCAAGAGAAGACCACCTTCACTTTTTCTTCTGCAACCTTCGCCTATAGAAGCATGCCTTTTGGGGTATGCAATGCATGGGTGACTTTTCAAAACTATCTAATGAGTATCTTTTCTAATATGGTGGAGAGATTCCTTGAGGTGTTCTTCATGGATGGTTTTTTAGTATTTGGATCTAATTTTGAAGAGTCCCTAGCCCACCTAGCTCTTGTGTTAGGGATGTGCCAAGTAAAGAATTTGGTACTAAACTGAGAAAAATATCATTTCATGGTGAAATGTGGCATAGTACTAAGGCATTTCATATCACAATATGGCATTGAGCTAGACAAGCAAAAGTGGACCTGATCTCTTATCTTTTCCACTCATTCCTAGGCTATGTTGGAACCTTTAGATGATTTATCAAAGATTTAGCAAAATTTCTAAGTCCCTCAGTGATCTGTTAGCAAAGTAGGCGATTTTTAAATTTGATGAAAATTGCATGAAATCCTTTGAATGTTTTAAAGCTAAACTCACCTTTGCACCTATCATACCATTGTCGCATTGGAGTGTATCATTTGAAATTATGTGTGACATTTTCAAGTACACAATTGGCATTATTTTGGGGCCACAAATTGCTAAACTTCTCCATGCGATCTATTATACCAGTAAGTCTTTAAATGATGCCCATTTCAACTACTCTACTATACAGAGAGTTGTTGGTAGAACTCTCTTCCTTGGATAAGTTTAGGTCCGACCGCTTAAGTTTTAAAGTAATAATCTACTTACATCATGATTCCTTGGAGTACCTTCTTTCTAAAAAGGATGCTAAACCACAACTTATCTAATGGATTCTCTTGTTATAGGAATTTGGTCTACCATAAAATTTTCCTATAGCAGATTAACTTTCTAAGCTAATAATGGAGTCTCCTAGTGAACCTATGCCAATCAAAGAAACCATTATTGATGAGCAACTTTTGTAGGTTTCCCAGCTACCTTATTATGCTGACATTGTCAATTGTTTTGTTACAAGTAAATTACAAGCATATTGGTCAAAATAAGATATCTCTAATTTTCTTAACATGGTCAAGTACTTTATGCAAGATGATTCGTGCTTGTTCAAGTACTTTCATAATCAAATTGTTAGGAGATGCATTCCTGATAATGAAAGTAATTAAATCATCTTCTTTTGTAATGACCATTGTGGGGGCCATTGCAGTGCAAGGAAGCTTACTGCAAAGATTTTACAATGTGAATTTTACTAGCCCACAATTTTTTATGATTCTTAAATATATTGTAAAACATGGAATCGCTACTAGAAGTTAGGGAACATTGGTTGTAGGGACATGAAGCCACTTAACCTAATCTTGATCATTGAAGTTTTTGATGTTTGGGGTATGGACTTCATGGGTCCTTTCTGTAACTCTTATAGAAATTATTACATCGTAGTGGGAGTAAACTATGTGTCCAAATGGATAGAGACAATAGCAGGTAAGACAAATGACTACAAAGTGGTAGTTGTGTTTTTAAGAGATAATATCTTTCCATGCCTCAGCAAACCATGCGCTATTATCAGGGATGGAGGTAAACATTTCTACAACAAGGTATTTGAGGCCCTAATGAAGAAATATGGAGTTACCCATAGAGTTGCAACACCCTACCATCCCCATACTAACTACCAAGTTGAGGTATCAAATAGAGAAATAAAGTGTAATTGATGCGATGTGTGCTTATTCAATTGCATATAGAACCCCTATTGGAATGTCTCCATACCACTTAGTCCTTGGAAAAGCTTGTCATCTACTGATTGAGCTAGAACATAAAGCATATTGGGCAATCAAATAGCTCAACTTTGATCATGACAAATCTTGGACCCACTAGAAGTTCCAAATTCAAGAGTCTGAAGAACTTAGAGAGATGCATATGGTAGTGCCAATGAGTGCAAGGATCATATGAAGATAGTTCATGATGAATCCATCCTACACAAAACATTTGAACCAAGTCAGAAGGTACTCTCTCTATAATTCTCTTTTACATCTCTTTCTTAGAAATTTATGCTCTTCATGGACTGACCAATACATTGTAAAGACTATCTATCCTATGGGTCTGTCAAGATTGAAAAAGATAGAGGGCTTTCCAAAGTTAATGGCTAGTGATTAAAACCATATTTAGAAATGAGAAACCTTAATGAAGAGAAGGAACTTCAAGTAGAGGAGCTTGTTTATTAGTATTAAGATCCTTAGCAGGTCATTTGCATCATAGTTTAGTTATAGTTGTATCTTTTGATTTTGCAATTTTTTCTAGTCACATTTATAGATCATTGCATCGTATCTTGAGTATCATTCTAACCTTTCTCTCTATTTAATTGCCCATTTGCCTCAAAATGTTGGGGATAATGTTTAATTTAAGTCTGTGGGTAGGGTCTTTCAAATGTGATGTGACCATCATCTTTTTTAGTCATTTGAATTTTTTTTTTATTTGAAAATTTTGGATAAAAACTTATGATAAATTCCTTAACAAGGATGAGAATTCAAAATTTTTGACTATTTAAGCTATCTCTTAAACTGTAGCTTATTAATAGATTTGTACATAATTAGGTCACTATTTTATCCTTTTTCTAAATTTTTCCATGAAAAGTTAAATTGGAATATTTATTACAAAAAATACCCATATATATAGTTTAAGTTGAAGATAATGTAACTGAGAGATCCTAAAGACGAGTTATGGAGATTATTAACCTATGTGAGCTTTAGAGATAATCTTCCTTTTTAGGGTTTAGATATAAATTCAAAATTTTATTTACTGGACATAATTTCTAGTTGGTCTCATTATTTTTCATCTTGGTCAACTATTAGGAAATCATAAAAGACTATATCATTTATCTCTTGAGTTTATGGTTATATTTAAGTCATATGAAACCTAGGAAATGATGGAGGCCATCCTTGGTAATACCTAGAGCATTAGCCTTTTTATATTAAACCTTTTCTTTGTGAACCCATTGACCATTACCCTATTAAAACATTTATAATATATCTAATACCTATTTGTTTTGGAAATATGTAGAGATTGTTGAGGAATATCTTGAGAAAAGTATGAGCAATACAATTCAAGAGATGAACATAAAAAAGGATAGAAAAAAGTAGAAAATTTAGAAAAAAGTCTATTACCAAAAGTTAAAGAAAAAGAGGGAAATGAAAAAGATAGCAATGAAAAAAGAAATCTTCACTCTTATGCTTATAGAAGAAAATTGTGAATACACATTAGAAAACATTTACATATCCTTCAAAATGATCTTTTTTTGCCCTTATTTAAGCCTATGTTTCATTCTATAAGAAGTCCTAACTTGATCTTAGGAGAAGTAAGGCTTGGATATGATTATATATGAATGAGAATTATGGTAGATCATAACATATTCTTTAATGGTTGATATTTTTTCATGAGACCAATATCATATTTTTTAAAGTTATTGTTCTTTGGAATGAAATATATGAAAAATTGGCCTTGTTCAAATTTATTTTACTCACATATTGAAGAGAATGTAA
This sequence comes from Warburgia ugandensis, assembly GCA_035236585.1. Lineage (NCBI taxonomy): Eukaryota > Viridiplantae > Streptophyta > Magnoliopsida > Canellales > Canellaceae > Warburgia > Warburgia ugandensis. The sequence continues at coordinate 47,704,346 of CP141133.1, read as the reverse complement.
CCCACTTTTGAGAGACTTCTTTCTAAGTGTCAAGTATATCCTATGAGACTTGAAGTCAAAATATATGTTCGGATAGTAATTTAGGTTATAATTCCTTAGAGACCTATAATTGTATGTATATATATTAGTTATATTCACACTCATATTTTGAGGTTTAATGAATTAATGAGATATCTTTAGCATATGAGTAGGATTTTGAAGTTTTCATCATTTCTATTAGTATGTTACAGTTAGGAGTTAATATAAGTTGAATATAAGAAGATTCTCTAAGATACATAAGGACTTCCATAAAAAAATTTAAAATGCTTATGGGTAGCATTTCTGACAACCCTTACAAAGCTACAAATTTTCCACTAGGGGTTTAAAGCCTTTTTGCCTATGCTAAATGAAGACAAGAGCACTAACAAAGTGGTTAAGATTTACTTTTAAACAACTTTTCTTCCAAATTTTGTAGTTTTGCTCTAGGACATGTAAAATCTCATCTAGGAGTATTTGATATATGTATATATATATATATATAGAAATATTAGATACATAATCTATATTTAGCATGTTTTAGCCTTAGAAATCATTAATTATCACTAATTAAGATTAATTCTACAATTTTTCTTGTCCAGGGTACAATGGAAAGTGACAAATTTGACATTTTACCCCTAAAAGAGCAACTAAACTAACCAAGCTACATTGTGGACCCATACATGCCATTCATGAAGTTAGAGAGTTTAGAATGATCATTGGATGTCAAAATCAAAGCCAGAGAAGTTAGAAACCCTAATGGAATATTGAGCCTTATTTGTTCAAAATAGAGTGTTAATATTAAAAGTAAGATGACAGAACCTCCCAAGCAAGAATTCAAGCTATCCATTACTTTGGGAAGGTTCTAAAGGAAGCCCAAATCACATACAATGAGATCATATACAATGGGTGATTCTGAAATAAAACAAGTAGAAGACTGGCCTATGGGAGATTTATTCTTTGCTTTCCCTCTCCTACTCAACCAAAGGAATGGACCACTAATGGGGAGCATGAAATCTACTTGAAAAGGTAGTGATTCCTAATCAATTGCAAGTGGATAACATGAAGAAATAAAGTATTAGGTGGAAATCTATAGTTCAAAGTCAACTTACACTTTAAGAACTTGAAGGTCAAGATCTACCCTTGTAGATGCCTATCCAAAGTAGCCAATGAAGTGTAATACCAATTATTATTTAATTCTCAAATAAAATATATGGAAGTATAAAAGAAATGGAGGATTTTTTATTTTATTTTTCATTTTTCCTCTTCTTTTTCACCTTACTTTCTTAATAGTTCAATGTGTTAATCTATTCTAATTTCTAGATAAATACATTTAGGAGATCATTTAACTATCAATAAGGTGAATAAATTACTTAGAAATTTAGGTTAGCATAAGTGTGTTGGATGAGTTGCTTACAGATTGGCTTTATCACCTTCACTTTCTAAGGTGCATGATATTTTTCATGTGTCCATGTTGAGGAAGCATGGGTCGAATCCTACACATCTTTTGGAAACTCCTAAGGAGGGTTTTTTATTTAATAATTAGAAACTCCTAAGAAGGGGAGGTGGCATGGAATCCACATGTGTGTGTGTGTGTGTGTGTGTTCAATTTAAAAATCTAGGATGAGATGAATGTTGGATGAGAATGGATGGTTGAGATTTTCCTTTCCTTAGGATTTGGTTTGACTTTTTAACATAGGAAAAGTGGTTAGGGTTTTGATCCTTCCTTCACTTCAATCCTAATCCTTAGATCATGCCTACCCTTACTTGAATGGATGGGATCCATTTATGGTATGTAAACTGTGTCGACCTGGGTTTTTGTAATACATTTTTCAAAGGCAGGCACCCTTAGTAGTAAATGTTTTTCGCAAAACAAAGCAGCAAAAATTCTTTTCTTTAGAACTTGTTTTGTAAAACCCAAGTCATTACTTCATACATAACATAAGTATAATTTTGTACAAGATAAAATTCCAATGAAGGAATATACTTTTATTAAATTCCAAAATCCATCTAGTGGTTCATAGTATAGCCCAGTTATCAGTACAATACTTCTCCAAATTACATAATCCAAATTTCAAACCTCACCATACATTCAAAACTCTCAATACAATACAATTCTCTCAAATAAAAATACATGTCTTTAAGGGATATACCCTGATTGATTATTCTTTCAAGTCTTCTTAAGTCTTGAGCTCCTAATTCTCCTTCTGTGTATTTGAGATATTGTAAACATTCAAACGTTTACAATATCTCAGCAAGCTATGCTTTGTAGGGGTTTTCAAGAAGCATAATAATTTTACAGTATAATCCTAATTCTTTATAATCCCATTATTCATTCTCATGGATAAATCTCTTAACTTTGTCATATATGTACATCCTTACACATGCATACTGTACATCTCGTATATATATATATATATGTATGGTCAAAACCGTGAAAATAAGTTAATATATTAAACATCAATAGTCACATTTAGATACACTGAGTTGATCAATCATCCAACCTCTACTAGAAATACTCCCTCATTTGGGCAGTATCATCACAATCAGCCATACTAAGTTGATAAAACATCCAGTCTCTGCTAGGAAAATACTCCCTTATTTGGGCAGTATTGACATCTCATTATGCCATGCATCATAATGTAAAATACTCAAAGGACTACTATGCTGCAGTCTGATCCATACCAACGAGCTTGGATAACTGCTTTCATACTCCACTAATACCAAATGTGGAAAATCATCTATGTCATGTCTATATGGGGAGACAGATTGTCATAGTGGTGACCTTTTGCCTCTCTTTGGGCATGGTATCATCATATATATCACATTTCAGAGAGCGGGTGGCCAAACCCTTGCAATGATCCTAGCATAGCATCCCTAGGCATATGCCTGTTCAAAACAAAAACCACAAGCCTCCATGCTTGTATATAAAGTATTCTTTTACTTATCAGACATCTTGTCTATTTATATCATTACCCTCGTATTTTGGTATTCTTATACCGAGGATAGGATTTCACTTCAAACTTAGGGATCATCATTTACAATGAATGATACCCATGTTCATTTAAGTTTAGGGATCACCATTCTAGATGATTGATTCCCATGTATTGATTTTTATACCTATCAGACAATTTGTCTGTTTATAGGGTTGGAATACTCCTAGTTCCCTATTCACTTAGGGTTTTCCCCAATTCTAACTTAACCATTTCATATGTGTTTTGGTTGGATCATAAAGGTATTCAATGGGTTTAATACAAGTATTTACATTATACTTGTCAACATTTTCAGGCATAAGATTATGTATACAACATGTATTTCTCATGTAGATGCATTCATAAAATCCTCCTACCTTCAAGTAGTGATCTATCTCTTCAGTTCCTCCATGATCTTGACTAACGTATGTAATCTATAAATCCATATATACTATCAATATATATACAATTTGAATAATCTTATATTTTTTTATCCTATCCATATTCTTTGTCTAATCTTGTCCTTTGATATAAAGGATCTAGATCTTGTGTCCTATCATGATCTATCTTCCTTAGATAGTGTTTATCCTATTGATCAATAAATTTGATAGTATTTTCTATTCTAAGCCTTTGTGTATTCCTTTCTTTGATCTTGATCTTTCATAAATCCTTTGATCAACAATTTATACTTGTTGATAAAGATCAAGGGCTTAGATCTTCTATCATATAGTTCTTCTTTGATCTAAGTTTAGTTGTTTGATCATCCTTAAGGAGGATGATCTTGGTTCTCTTCCTTGAATCATAATTGATCAAGGGTTTAGATCCTCTATTTGATCTAAATTGTAAGCAATATATATATATATCATCATCATCATGAAGTATTCATTTATTTTTATTGTTCTTGATCATTCAAGATCCCATGGATCTTATTTGATCATCCTTATCTTACTTTCAATTTTTATTAGGGTTAGATAATTTACTAACCTTTTATGCTCTTATTATTATTATTATTATTATTCAACCAGTTAATGTTTTATTGGTTGAAGATGACTTATTTCATCCTAAGTCTAGACTACTCTTCTTATTTCCAATTGGTTAAGGCTTACTAACTGAATGGTTGAACAGAGTGAGGTTACTTTAATCCTCATATAAGTAGGCATTTAGACCTCACAAATGTCAACAGAAGGTAGGGGAAGAGCGAGACTCTATTAAAAAAAACCCTCTTAACCACCATGTTCAACATTCACTAGAGTGACCTTAGCTCAACCTTACATAAGGTCCCTATGAGCATGTTCACCCTGAGTACTCTTTCTAATTGATTTTAATTAAGTCCATGAACATTTAAAATGTCATTCAGGGAGTTTATTATTCTCCTATTTTGGGCCAAGGATTTGATAATCCTTATATTGTCCTACTAACTATAGCCCTTACTAATATTAAGTCAAAGTCATTCACTCATCTTAATTGTCCATAAATCACTGTATTCCATTAATTTATACTTTTGGTGATTTATGCTCATTATATCTTAACAACTACTTAACATTTGAATCCATTGATAAAATTTGACAATAAATAAATCATAAACTTTAAAGCATAAATCCAATATAAATTTAACAACTATTTATACTAACATGATTCCTACGAATGTAACTTAACCTAATGAAATAAAACTATACTTAAACTAACATAATCCTATGTTATGAAATACATGAAACTTTACTTCTAATCCAATGGAATCATGCTAAAATCTTCATTTCAAACTATCATAACCCTAGGATAATTAAATTACCAACCTATTATAACAATCTAATAACATATAGAACATAGCATGCTAAAATTTAAGAATTACGCTATCATGCTTCCTAATTTATAACAATTATCAAGTAAAAGACAATGAAACTAATTAGATTACGATTATTAGAAACTTTTACTTATGATCCAACCATTAGATCTTAGATCTTTTCCTTTATATCAAGGGTTTTAATTACATTTAGGGTTTTTACTCTATTAAGATCCAAAGATCATATCCACTTGTTTTTGTTATATTTAATCCATGATCCAACTAGATTCCATCATAATATCATTCATTCAATCCATCCCAAGGATCTGATCATACTTGATTTGATTGATTAAGTGGGTCCCTTTGTACTTTTAGGATTTTTCTACCATAAAGGGTAGATTCCTCATTTTATGTTAAATCTGTCAAAATAAATGATGGATATTACTTTATTTCAACATTATATTATCATTAAAATAGATCCCCAAGATTTGATCATCTCAGATCTTGAAGATCATGGAAATTGGAAGCTTATTTCCTAAATACAAAAAGTTTTAGGAAGAATTTTCTAAATGTTATATTTCAGAAGAAAATACACGTTACAAGCTTTCCATAGCTTCTTTTCGATCTCCATTTGGACTTCAGATGACTCCACAATTGATGACTAAAGTTCACAGTTGTTCCTAGTGTCTAGATTTGATTTGGACCGAGAGGAACAGATGGTTTAGATCAATTAGGTAGAGTAGGCCAGTCGGGCTAAATGGTCGGTGCGCTCCTGTCACCAAGACGCACACCATAACTCACTCCTTGGGACCGGCGCTGTCGCGCAACTGTTTCGTCTGGACGGTGTCGCATGCGATTCATGCACGCAGAGATGCTCCCACTAGGTGCGTTTTCGTGCAGTGTCCTGGGATCCAGATCTGATTTGGGAAGATCGGATAGTCCATTTTGGACCGTCCAATCAATTCCTATTCAATAAAAGGCTCAAAAATTGATTAAATTTCATGAAATTTCTACCCTAGGGGTTTTGGACCCCTCTGGATCGATTGGTTGGCTCAAATTTTCCATCTGAGCTCACTATCATCCAGAATCAAAGGGTTCTAGTCTTTACTTTATTTTTATAAAATTTAACCTAAAACTAATTTTAGAAAAACAAAAATTACATAAAATAACATGAAATAAGTATAAGAATTGTTTTCACCTACTTGATTAGAGAAAAACCATAGATTTGCAGCCCAATTTCAAATAAATACCCTTTGATGATAAGATAGCTCGATAGTTTCTTATTTTGTGATTTTCCATTGATTGCATCGTTGGATCTTGAAATTGATTTGGGAGATTTGTAGATAAGGTAGTTTAGGATTATATGGATGGTGCAATTTGTGAGATTCTATTTGGAATAGAGTGCGTAATTGAATTTAGGTCTCTCGTTCCAATTTAGAGAGAGGAGAGAGAAAGTGCAAGAAGGGAGATTTTTGGGAGTTTTGGAATTTTGGGAAGGAATCTAGATCTGATTTTTCAAAGTAAGTAAGATGACTTTGTGGGAATTTTAATGAACATTTTTGGAGGTGTATTTATTGATATTTTTGAATTTTTCATAATTACTTATAATAATTATTCTTTAATTCTTTTGAATATTAAATTAACATTGGATCCTCCACTACCACCTCCTTCTCCACTATTAGCTGGTAGTGGTTTGACCACTCATTATATGTTTTCTAGTTGTTGGATTCACTTGTGGGCCCCACGGAGGTGTGAAAGGACCATTTTGTCCTTTTATGGGAAAAAATCTGTTTTATTTTCTCGAACTCAGAATTGAGCGTACTTAGTGGACTTGGAATTGTATTTCTGAGTACATTCTAAATATTGATGTCTCAAATCTCAATTATGGGTAAAATTACCATTTACCCTTTTACTCATACAAATGGAGAAAATTAGGTACTTTTCATAACTCAGAATTGAATGTACTTTGTGTTATTTCGATTGGTTTTCCTAGTACATTAATAATTTCTAAGTTTTAAATCATGTTTAAATCTGTATAAAAATATAATTTCCAATGACCTAATATTTCAGCCTAAAATTTCTAAAAATTCAAACTAAATCGATTTTCTCAATCAATTTACAAAAATTGCGGTTATTACGTAAGCCATCTTTAAACATCATTTCTTCTCCCCCCTTAGATTGGACTACCTTAGGATGAATGGTCTTGATTCTTATAGATCTTCATATGTTCATGAGGGCCAATTATGCTTCAATATCTTGTATGGATAATACCATCCACCCATTGGTGGATTCTTCATCCTTTGGTTGAGTAGGAGAGAGAAATAAGTAAAAGTCTTTATGTGGGCCTCAATGTTCTTTTTCTTCTGATAAGTTTTCATTGTATATGTTTCCAATGCATATGAATTGAAGTTTTGCCATAAGCTTCTTAAGGTGGTGAAATGTATGCAAGTGTGAATGAATTGGAATTTCACACCTTTTCACCCTCATTTGAGCTGGAGTTGTACATAGGTTTCTAGTTATTTTGACTTTGATAATAATATCCAATGACCATTTTAATCATATAGGACTTCATTTGGCATGTATGGCTCCTCAATGTAGCTTGTTTTCTAAATTTTCTCTTTTAGGGGTAAAATTGATAATTTTTTGCTTTATTAATTTGTACCTTGGACCGAAAAAAGAATACAATTAACCCTAAGATGAGAGACTCCTTGTGCCACTACATTCTGATGAGTATTCTTTCATGGATAGATCTATTAATTAGCAAAAGATTTACTCAATTCTTATATGCACATATCAAATTTCTAGGTTTTAGGAGACCCATTGAGTGTTGTAACAACTGATATATACCTCTATATTTAGGAAATTTTAACCTAGAAATTTCTATAAATATCATTAATTAGGGTTAGTTTTACATTTTGCAGGTCTAGGGTACAAATGAGAAAAATGAATGAATTTGGCAATTTTGACCCTAAAAGAGCATGTTTAGAGTTTAAGCAAAGTTATCAGCCCACCTACTAAATTTAGTGAAGTGTAGAAGTTAAGAATGCATACCATGTTGTTATCATTTTCAACATAGTTAGAAAACCTAGAAGCCATTGCCAAACCTTATCAATGCAAAAGAGGCTATAAATATCAAAATACAAGGTGGTAGAACTTCCATGCATGCAAGCATGCATTCCATTACCTATGGGGAGCTTCTAAGTGTAGCTCAAGAGCTACGTCCAAGGAAGCAAGCATGTTAAGCACACTCAAGCTGAGGCCTGCAAGAGACTTCAAATGATAACTTTCTCCCTCATCACTTTAGAATAGAGACCACCTACATGTATTCCATGATTTTCCCATGCACTAAGTGTTATAACCCCAATTTTTACAAATATATTTGAATTATTGAAAGTGAGAATTTAAAAATTTGAAAATGGAGCTAGGATTTAAGATTCCAAGAAGATTAACTTTTTATACAAATAGAATTTGGAGTTGAAACATGGATATTCAGAATGTACTTGAAAAATCAAGTCCAACAACTATAAGCATGCTAAAATCAGAGTCTGGATGAAAAATCCATATATATTTTTTTAATTTTTAGAATTTAATTGTAATTTCACCTTTTTGTGGGGCCCATAAAGTTAGGTAAGATGTGAAGTCAGCAATGAGGTAAGTCATGAGTTAGCACAAAGCTAGAAGTGAAGATAATGGAAAATTCACTTCCATTAAATAAATTTTAGTGGAATAAAATGATAAAATATTAAAAATTAACAAAAGAAATAAATTTTTTTACCTATAAATACCTCAAAAAATTTCACAAAAAATCTACTCTAAATCCCCTGGCTCTTCCTCTTTCCTCTTTCTCCTTCTCCTTCTCCTTCTCCTTCTCCTTCTCCTCCCTCCTATCGCTTTCCTCTTCTTCTCCTCCCTCCTCTCTCTTCTATGGCAATGTGTCTACTAACACGCCTGATGCATTAGATGTCAGATCGAAGATAGCATGTCCAGGTACGCTCCATCCTCGATTAAACACCCCAACTGGTTTCCCCATTCGGCCCCTTTATCCCTATTCTTCTCTGGCATTGGTAGCCCCCATCACCACTTTCCTTTTCTCTGTCTTCCACCTCCTGTAACCTTTTTCCCCTCACTACAACTGTTAGTAAACTACATGCCTAGACTAGTGACCAAACTTAACAACCCCCCTTCTAACTTTCTCTTTCCTGATCTACTTTGGAATCCACTTCCCCTACTCCAGCAAATTCTTTACCCTTTGCCCTTTCATTCCCCTCTTTCCTTGCTCCTTCCTAGATCTTTTCTCTCTGGCAAAAAGCTCTCACCGATGGTTGAAATACTAGTGAGTACAGATAGAGGCTGCACCCATTGAAATCTAGAACTAATTCCCTATGGCTCCTCCCCTTCTCTCTGGCTGACCAGGTAGGTCCTCCTCTCTTACTATTTTTCCATTTTTTTAGCAAAAATCCCCTCTAATTTGGTTCATTGGCTAGGGATTAACCAGTGAACCATATGTAGTGGTTAAAAGTTGGGAACCACCCAAAGATAAATTAGATGGAAGATCTGAGCTATCAGATGGATTTGTTGGACCCCAAAATCCTAGAAAATGAAAAAAATAGTACAATTTGGAAGGATCCTAGATGTAGATCTGAGAAAGAAATGATCTAATGGTCCAGATCAAACCATCTCATTTTTGTCAATCGGATATGAGACTAGGACACCATCTCAGACACATGATTGAGATGCACCATCAGGGAGCATCCCCTGTGCGTGCGCTGAACATATGACACGGTTGCGAGTTGATCATGATGTTGTAATGTCCCAGTGACAAAGATGCACACCTATGCATTTTGGAGTCCAGGATGCACCGGAGCATTTTGGAGTGCACGTTCAACTCCAGTGCATCCTGGTAGTGTTGTTTTGACACGTTTTTGACCTAGATCAAATTTGTATTGCTTAAATTATTTAAAATGGTTGAATAAGTGATATAGTGATGAGATGAAATAGATCAAATGGTCAGATCTATTATATATGAGATAAATCATGATCTGAACCATTGATTAAGATTAAAACCCTAGTTTTGAAAAGATCTAGATTAGATCTAACAGTTAGATCAACATATGAACTTTAAATATATATTTTGATCATTGAAATTGTTACATCTTAGTATAATTACATCTAATCTAAGCATAAATTGAATAATTAGACTTAATCAACGGTCAAATTTAGCATGATATGAAATAATTGAAAAGTAACTTACAAAATAGTTAGAAATTCAAGATTTGATTAATCTAAAGTAGATTTACATTTTTACAGCTTTATGATGGAATGGAATTAATGTTAGTAAGGGCCCACATGAACCTTTATAAGACAAGGACTAGATTTCATTACCAGATCCTTGACCTACCTAGGAATCAATCTGCATCCTTGAATGTCATGATTATAATTCTTGGATATTAGCTTACAATCAAGTATAAAGATCTAGGATTAATAGATCAAACCTTGAAAAATGGAATGGATTATAGATCAAACTTAGATAAATGGAAACTAGACTTAGAAGATCTAAACCATTGATTTTGGTCAACAACCATGAAATGATGATGTATAAAAAAGATTAGAAATCTATAAAGATCAAGATCATTAACTTTAGAGATGATCAAAGATGAATGAGATGTATATGAACATTTATGATTAGAAAATAGTTCAAAAACCTAAATCCGACAGATCAGAAGTCAATCTAGCCGTCAAATGTATAGATCAATTGTTATAATATAAGAAAAAATATTTATAAGAAATAGATTAACCAAGATTAAGGAATACAAAGAAATATAGATCCTTAAATGTTAATCAAGGATCATAATGAAATGATCAGACCAATCTTGAAAGAGGATAGATATGATTAAAGAATGACAAATACAAGATCATCAAAAATTATGATGATCAAGAGATAGAAAATGACATTATGATCAAGAGATAGAAAATGAAATTATGTATATATATATATATATATATATGAATTGATAGATACACAAATTTCTATGCTGATCAAGATCATTGATTATTCTGTGTACGGTATTATTGCGTTCGAGATAGGTGGAACCTTAAGAATTCATTTCTTTAAATTATAAGATTTATGTTGTAAACTTGATCTTATTTTAGGTTATGAAATTATATAATTGGAATTATTCATCATGTAGAGTGATCATAAATTGGTAGGACTTAATTATTTAAAATTTCTAGTTATTTAATTAAAATGACATAATGATCTTATGCTTAGAATTATATGATCATTATTTGAAAAGCATGTTCTGGAATTACATTATCTGCTTAAGAAATTACATGCTTGGTACATGGGTGCCATTTATATTACATGTTTATCCATAAACTTAGATGGTGAAATTATATCCTCGGTATATGAATACCAAATTAATCAGGATGATGATGTTATTACATATTTTTATATGAATAGGTAAATAGCTTGCTATTATTAACATTATTTTTCATATGGGCATTGAGATTTGTGGATTTGGTTTTCGATAGGCATAGGCCTAGGGATACTATGCTAGAAGAGTTGTATGGTTTGGCGACGTGCTCTTCAAAATTGATGATGATGTGGATACCATACCCAAACAGAGGTTAAAAGTCAAGTGGGGCAATTATGGGCCACCATTGTGAAAGTCCTATCTCCCCATATGGGCAGTGACATAATGTATTTTCGTCTGGTATCAGTGGATTACCTTAGCAGTCATCTAGGTGCACTGGTGTGGAATGAGATTACAGCATAGTATTCCTTTGTGTATTTTGCACTACGTGGCATGCATGATGAGGTGCCTTATGATGTGGCATGATGAGATTCCCTATGTGATGGCATGATGAGATGTGCAGTATGAGCTCATTACCAATGTTTCCCATGAAGGGATATTTCCAAATAAAGGCTGGATGATTATGGGCCACATATTAAGGGATGTGGATGATTATGGACCTCGTATGTGAGGGGTATGGTTATTGAATATAATTACGGACTCCGTATGTGAGTGATATGGATATTGCACAAAGTATAGTTTGGGTGTGGATATTATGATGTTGTTATTGACGACATTAACTATTTTTCATGGTTTTAACAATTTACATATATATGATATGATTATGAATTATTCAATTATATAATTAGAAGAAGATTTTGCATAAGAAATTACATGATAGAGTTACTATATAGAGTATGGTTTATGAAAATTGAGTTACTTGATTCATATGGAAATGATGGATATGAATATTGGAATTATTAAATAATTATTGGATTATAGATTATGTTTTAAATTACATATGCTTCTTAAATCCCTTGCCAAGCATAGCTTGCTAAGATATTGTAAATGTTTGAATGTTTACAATATCTCATATACAGATAGATATGAGTGGATTGACACAACAAGGAAATACAACAACCATACTACTGATCAAAGGTACATTCTCTTATTAAAATTCTTGTATTGCGTAGTTAGTTATTTGGATTTTTGAACTTTGGACATTACCTAAAATAAATATAGGGGCAGTGTATGTGAACCACTGGATGGGTCCTGTTTTAAAGAAATGAATTTCCATTGTTAATTTTGTAAAAATCTATTTTATATACAATATATATATATATATAGTAAGAAACTGAAGGTGACACTTGAGCTTTTAGAAATGAATTTTAAAGAAAACATTTTCTGCTGTTTGATTTTAAAATTTTTACAAATTGGGGATTCCATGTTTTGAAAATAAACATAAAAAAGTGTTGTAAGAATCCAGATCATCACATTAAGAGATAGTCCACACCCTTCCACATGAAAGTCATGTAAAAAAGTAAAGAGAAAATTAAGGAGGTGAGGAGAGAGACAAAGAATGGGAAATTTATAATTAGTTTTCACCTAAAAATTTCATGAAAGAGTGGATGAAATCATTCCACATCAAAGATCATCATAAAGCAACATGAGAAGCCATTTGAGTTAGGATCGACCAATGGGAAGAAGTCATGCATGAGAGAGGGAACTGAGCCATGATTGGGGAATATATTTTCGATGGGCAACCCACAGAAAATGAAGGAGGAGAAAAATGTATTTTCCATGTAAAAACATGTTTCCTCAATTGATTCTCATTACCAGGAGAGTAATATGGTTGAATGGGAGAAAAATGAGATAAAGGAATCTCTATGGATTAGGAAATCTCATAGATATACTAGGCCCTCCAATCTACGGCATGTCAAGATAGATGAGAAGAAAAGACGCTTTAAAATATATCTTACTAGTGGAAACTTTAAAGAGATCTCTAGAATCCATCCTAGGGTTAGAACATGATCTAAGGGTGGAGGAGTGGAGCTAAGATAATAGTGAGCCCCAACCACCATCTCATCTCACCGTTATGGAGTGAAGAATCAAGTTTTTTAATGGAGACATCATTCCATGGATTAAATTAGATATGGATTACATGATTTGTACACTTAGGATACTTCCTAGGTGAGAGGAAATAAGATGATATAGGAAAGTAGAGATAAGGATGAGGAAGGAAGGGAGTTTCCAATAGGAAACTCCCCTTCATGTGAAACACAAAAAGGTAGCACAAAGGAGTTCAATGCATTCTCCACTTCTCCTAGCTTCCATGCAAAAGAGAAAGAAGAGGGGATAACCAAGAGGATTTCTCAACCCTAGAGGACTGCATTCAAATACTAGCGGTGAAATCCTAAAGGGAGGAACATCCAAGGAGAAGAGAAGAGCTAAGAAAGGCTTGTTTAATTATCCCTCATGCAACATCCATTCCATTATTTTTTCAATGATTTTTTTTTTTTTTACATATCAGATCTACTTCAAACTCATGTAACTATCCCTCCATTTGATCCTCTATCATTCTTCAAAATATCCACTTAAAACTCACACTAACCCTTTCATTCATTCATTCTTTTTATACTCTATTTTCAATCTTTTCTACTTAGTTTTCTAACCTTTTAGAACCATTTTATTTTTAAATTTTTCCTACACACCATCTGACCTTGAAATTTAATTATTACTCTAATCAGTCCATCATCTACCTCTTCACAAAATTTCATATAAACTGTATATCTAACCACTTCTCCCATTTACCCCTTTTTGTACTAAATTTTAGTTTCATTATCACTCCTTAATCTTTTTATTTTATTTTTTTATTTTTGTAAATTTTTATCTTCTTGTTATGGGTCTAAAATTCATGCCCCTAGACTTTGATCCTATACTCTATCATTTCATCCATTCTTCTCTCTAAATTTTTTTCATTTGCAAGCCTTTTCGAATCTTTGTCTCTCTTGGCGTTACATGCATAAAGTAATCTTTTTCAGTGCAATCACTTCTCCTGTGGTTTGTGGCATGAGTGGTTGGTGATCTCTAGCCTTGTTGAGTGACACAACAAGATCTAAATCACAAGCAAACAATAGGGAGATGCATTGGTGGTAGTGTGTGGGCTAGAGATATTGGCTAGGATTTTAGTGTTGAATGACACAATGGTGGAGATCTTGGTGATATTCCTCTAACTCATGGGCTAGTTTCTTTGGATTTTTTTATTATTGGTTATTGTAATCTTCTTTGTAATTATTTCATAGTATAATACAATTTCTTTTCTTCCTTACACTATGTGTTCTTTATTTCTTGTTATATTTACTTGCTTTTCTAGTTGTTATATTTTGTTCATTTCTTTATGCTTATTTTAATTATTTCACCTTGGACATTAAGATGAAATATATGTTAGAATAAGATAGTTTTAAGATTAGGTTGTTCAAGGGTAAAAAGTAATTAATATTAATATTGGTCTCATATCACTCTAAGTTTAGATACTCGGTGAATGCCAGAAAGAAAGGGATACCAAGTATAGTAAAATAGAGGGTAACTATATGAGAATCTTTGATAGTTGATGCCCTAAGAAGGCCAACTATACTTTGAATAAGTATAGTGCCACGCTAAGAAACTAATATTAAGAAGATCATAAAATGAGATCTTGAAAAAAAAATAACTTTCATGTGTTAGAAACATCGAGCTTCTAACACATGTAGGAAACTCTAGACAACTTAGTCCAAAAACTATTTGATTTCTAACATATTGGAATTTTAATTCATAGGTTTAGATTTAATTTATAGTAATTTTATGTAAAAAGTATTTGATTTTTAATATATTGGAACCTTAATTCCTAGGGTTAGATTTAACTTTTAGTCATTTTATGTAATCATGTGATTTTAGTTAATTAAATTAGTTTAATAAATCTTTTGGCTAGGTTAATGTAATTAAATTGGGCTTTAGTGAAAATTAGCACTCATTAATAGAGTCCTTGTGTATCAACTTGTATTTGCTGATTCTATACTTTAGTAGAATGGTGCACTTGTGGTATTAGTTAAAACACAACAACAACCATGCTACCATCAACTACCTCACTATATGCATAGGTTGGTCACCAACAATTTAACATTCCCCTAACCCCCTTTGGGCCCACGTGTTTAGGGTGATTAATTAGATGGAAAAGAAACTATTTGAAAACACTTATTGTAATGACCCAAGTTTACTAGGAACTTCCCATTACAAAAGTGTTCAAATGGTGAAGAACACAAAGAATTGGTGGGTGGAAGGAAATAACTTGAATGTCGGTGGTCATTTGGATATACTTGAGTTTTAATTGCAAATGATATCATTTTTTTTTTTTTTTTTACTTGAGTTGATCCTGTGTAGTAGCTACCATACAATAATTCTCTAACAATTTTTTTAATGTAAACTTAGTTCTTACCACATATGACCCTTGTCACAATTCCATATAAATTGAGACCACCATTTTTCTACTATTTTAAAAGGATAACCTTAGAAAGAAGAATGAATTCTGAAGGGAAAAGAACATAGAGGAAGTTTGAGTGCATGTGTGTGTGTGTGTGTGTGTGTGTGAGAGAGAGAGAGAGGGTAGAAGTGAGGGGAAGATAATAGAAACATTTAGGATAGATGAAAAGGAAGAAGAAGAAGAAAGTAACTATAAACCTTGATTTTGCACTAGGTTGTACTTCCAAAATGATTTCTGTAGTATTATGAAATGGTTTCTGTAGTAATATGCTATCTTTTAGTTTCTACACACACACACACACACACACACACACACACACACACACACACACACACACACACACACACACACACACACACACACAGAGTATAACCTGTAGAGTTGAGGAGAAGATAGAAAAACTTTTAAGAAGGAAGAAAAGGAAGAAGAAGTAAATCGCTACAAACCATGATTTTGCCTTATGTTGTACTTGTAGAAGTGATTTTTTCTATATTATACTATCTTTTAGCTTTTGTTTCTAGTATAACACAGAATTTTGGTTTGAAATGTCTCATCATCCTTTGAGTTTGGTAGCATGATTTGTGTTTTTCATTTATTGTAGCTATCTTCTACCATTCTTCTTCATTCTTTTCTCCCCTTGCTTCAGTTTACTACATTTGAGCTTTTAGTGTAATCTCAACCCTAGTTTTAGAATGAAATACTTTTGAAGGGAATAGATTTCTTGTTTTATGTAGAGTTCACTATATTTTGTCCTTGGCTGGTCATTTCATGCTCATTTAATTGCATTGTAGACTTTATTGTGATCATAGCCTTAAATTTTAAGGCCAAATTTTTCTAGAATGCTTCAAACTAATTTCAAATTATTGTATTCACATTTACCACATTTGGTTACAATAATTACACATACTTTTATTGCAATTCTAGTTAATTGAGTTGTTATGAAAGTGGACTTTTATGAGATTATCATCTAATATAAAAATGGATGTGCTCGATAAGGATTGCATCTATCTTTTGAATCAAATTGCTTATAACTCTTTGAGTGTTTTTCTATGGACCTTTGGTCAATGGGGTATTGTTTGGATCTAGTTAGGGTGTATTTGGGCCTTAACTACTCACTGGGGATAATTCTCAAACTTTTCTAATCATTTGAGAATTGATCATTGGGAATATTATTTGGATCCTAATTGGTTAGTAGGTATATGTGATCTAGATCTCCAAGGGTTATATGGACAGTGTTCTAGACATCACCAACGTTATTAACTAGACATCATTCAGACATTAGTGGGAAGGATCTCCAACCACACAGTGTTATATAGACCTCTATCTGATCATTGGGGATGACATTTGTTATTAAATTTGAATGTACAAATTGTATGTATCGAATCTTAGTGATATAGGAGAGATATAGAATTAGCCCTGGGTATAATTTTAGCAAGCAATTAGAAATAATTAGCCCAAGTAGATGCTCTTGAGGAATCCTAGAATGTTAATTGGGAGTTTACTAGGCCTATTTAGTCCTCTTCAAACATAGGGTCAAAACTATCTTGCCAAACTCACAGCCCATCCTTCAAAAACCCTACCATTAACATATAGTGGACAGCTAGAAAGGGGTAAAATAAAGGGAACAAATAGGTAGTTTGATCAATGTAATGTAGGAACTGGTTCATTCAAAAAATAAAAAGGACAAGAAAGGAAGATCATCTAAGAATTAAGGAGTTTCCAAATCTTGAAGATTATAATAAGAATTAGGGAACCTTATTTGGAACAATTACTTAATAAAAATATCCTACATCTAAGGAAACAAATTAAGCAAATTATGTAATAATGAAAATCTTCAAAAATCAAATTTTCTGAGACATAGGAGTGGCATT
Source organism: Warburgia ugandensis (assembly GCA_035236585.1). Classification (NCBI taxonomy): domain Eukaryota; kingdom Viridiplantae; phylum Streptophyta; class Magnoliopsida; order Canellales; family Canellaceae; genus Warburgia; species Warburgia ugandensis. Next base: position 47,686,899 of record CP141133.1, on the reverse strand, counting down.
GCCAACCCCATAACTAGCAAATGTAGCCTTCAAAATTGATTTGACCTAGTCCTTTCCCATCTTGGACATGGTTTGGTCAAGGGCTTAGGTGGGCCTAGACTTAGGCTAGGCTAGTGCTAAAATCTGGCATGATGGGATTAGACCTAGACCAGGCTTGATGTTGACATCACTCTTTTCTGCTAAGAAAAAAAAATGAACATGAGTTTGGGGAGATCAAAATCGTTGCTCATCATTTGCTAGTAGTACCAATACTCACCTATCATCTAACGAAAGAGGCTGAGGTGTAAGTGATGTTGATAGTCCATGCCATCACTGCCATAATGCAAATTATTTTCTATCAACTATTGGGGATCTTCCACCTCCAGCAAATGTGTAGTAATATTCCAAAAGGTCTAAGTTTATTTCCTATAACTCTATCTTGGTCATCCAAGTGTAGTCGTCCATGGGATGCCCTTCTACTTCACCAAGTATTTATAAATCATCCATGTCAAATGGAGACCTTTGCTCATCCATAATAGCCTCAACCTCATCTCTGGCTGTGTGTGTAGTAGGGTTAGGTGGTAGTGGACCAAAGGGAATGGATTCATGGGAGGAAATGGGGACTAATGAAGGGGGGATAGATGGAGATGTCACAACCATGAGCTCCAAGGCTGGTTCCAAATTCACTACATTAAAGTTGGGGTGAATTTGTAGGTCAAGGGGAAGTTTCAGCTCTAAGCAATGTCCCCAAATTTTTGAAGAATCTTATAGGGATCGGCACCTCATGCTTGTAGTTTCCTAGCTACATGTGAAGGAAATGCTTCAACCATATCCTAACATCACGTACTCTCTAATCTTAAAGTTATGGGATTTTTATGGGCATTAACAAGGGCTTTATATTTTAAATTACCTGCTTCATTTTTGTTTGTAATATCTATGTGCAGTGATAATGTAGACTCAGATAGCCTCTATGCAATATCCACTAAGATGAGGTTAATAAGTCTCCTAGGATTGTGGCATGTAACTACTTCGAATGGGCTCTTTCCTGTGGTCCCATTAACTAAACTATTACAAGAAAACACTGCTATCAGAAGGACTTCATCCCAATTGTGCACACTCTCTCTAACTAAGCACCTCAACTTGTCCATTTGTTTGTGGGTTATAAGCATTAAAAAATAAATCCTAGTGCTCATCATATGCCACAACGTCTTCTAAAAATAACTAGTGAATCTAACATTAGACTATGGTTTTGAGCAAACCATGGAGGTGGACCACCTTTAAAATGAAAATTCTTACCATCTTTGAATCATTATAAGACTTGGAGCAAGGAATGAAATGAACTATTTTGGACAAAAGGTCCACTACCACAAAGATTGAGTCATGCTTTCTAACTATGAGAGGGAACCCAAATGTAAAGAACATATTAATATCCTACCAAGAAGCATAGAGCACCTGCAACAAAGTGTAAGTCTAGTGTCCTACACCATTGCTTGTCCATCAAGAAGGTGTGACATTGCCTAATTGTCTTGGCCACATCCTTTTGCAATGGGCCATTAGAATCTATCCTGCATAAGGGTAATAGACCTGTCATGACCAATATGCCCTGCTATTCTAAGTGCATGGAGCTCCCAAATTAGAAACTCATGCTGTGAAGTCTGGGGAATATAGAGTCTACTTCCTTTGAAGAGGTAACCCACTCTAAAAGTAAACTCCCTCCTGAACTGGTGTGGGACAGAATCTAAGGCCTTATAAATGTCCTAAATTCATCACAAGAGGGATAGTCCTCCTTGACCTTCTTGATCCCAGCACTTCCACACTCAGGGAGTGTAAGAGAGTGACTTTATGACTTAACACATTAGCAACCTTAGTTTCAACCCAGCCTTATGTCCTAGGATGAAGGTACAATCTTGTAAGAATTGGACCCACCTTTTATGCCTAAGATGCCTTTATTAATTGAGGTACTTTAGATTCTCATGGTCAGAAAATAGGATGAGTTCATACAGTAGGAGGTAATGTCCAGTATTGTAAGGCTTGGAGTCTCACATAGAATTCTTTGCGATAGGTGGACTATTTTCTCTTAGTGCTTAGTGCCATTAATTTTTTCACTAAAATAAACCATGAGATTCCCTTCTTGACTCAAGACTCCACTTGTGCCAATGCTTGAGGCATCACATGCAACCTAAAAAACTTTACAGAAATCGGGGAGGTGCATGATGGGAGCTTTCGCCATTTTAGACTTATGCTCCTCGAATGTTGTGGTTGCACTCTTGCTCCATTTGAATTCCCTTTTTAATATAGTTAGTGATGGGACCACAATGGAGCTAAATCCATGTATTAAAAGGTGGTAAAAGGTAGCAAGGCAAAGAAAACTCTACACTTCATGGATGTTCTTAGGTACAGGCCAATCCACAATGGCCTTTATCTCATATGGAAATTGTAATGCCCGAGCAATTTACACTATTTTTAATGAAAATTAGGAAATAAACTGAGTTAAATGTTTCACTTTATTTGAAATATTAAATGAAGGAATTTGTAAGGAAAATTAGTACCATTATATTCTACTCGAAAAATGGAATCCAACGCCTCAAAAATCACCCAAAACGGAGTTCGTATGAAGAAGTTACAGCCATTTAAAGATAGGGGTATTTCTGAAAATTAAATAGAAAAATGAAAAAACGAAAAAGGACCAAAAACGCAGGAGGCCGTTTTGATAACGGCACCCCCTGTCATCTTCAACCTCAAGAACCCTCCAGAAACCCTCAATCCCGATTTTTCTACAGGGATCTGCCACCGCCAAGGGCAGCACCGCTATAAGCAGGGCTATAAAAACCCCATCTCCCCCTCTACAAAAACCACGTTTTCCGGCGTTTTTCCAGTCATTTGAGACTGGGGTTTTCGACAAAAACCGGAAACCCGTCCCTCTGTGTTTTTCGGCAACGGCCAGGCCCAAGCCAGGCCGGCCACTGCCATTTTCCCCATGACCCTCTCTTTTTCCGGCATTGCACGACATGGGGTTTTGCTCTTCACGATTTCCAGCTACGAAGGGTTTCTAGAACCGGAACAGAGGTCCACCTCCGGCAATAAGGCATCCCCAGGCTTCCCAGGTAAGACGTCCTTACCTCCTTCTTTGGTTCCTCCACCTTTCAGGTTAGATCCATGCCAGATCTGGCCGTTTTCTAGCCGAAATTCCTGGCCGGAAAAAATTCCACGACGGCTTGGGCCGAACATGCACGAGCCAGGCGTCCCAAGGATGCCAAGCACCACGTGCACCTGGGACTGGGTCCCTGGGATGGGTTCCAGGTGTACGACAGTGCGTACACTACCCCAGGTATGGCCTTCAGGTGCGCACGCGACATGGGGCACGGGTCCTGGCTCGACCAGGGTGCACGGGGTGCCCTGGGAGCTAAGACGCGCCATGCTACAAGGTGCGTCCGTGTGATGATGCGCGTCATAGCGCGTCACTTGAGCATGCATGTGCATGTGCAAAACGCGGTCCCTGGCATGGCCTTTAGGTGCGCACGCACGTGAGGCGGTCGCGGTCCAACCAGGATGCACGAGTGTCCTGGGAACTGGGACACGCAGACTTAATGAGACTTTAAAAATTAGGATTAAAGGATAAATTGCAGAGTTTAACTATTGGAAAGTAGATCCATATCATAGGATCTAGCCTGACAATGAATTAGGCAAGGACCATTGACCCTAAACAGTAGATTTAGCGGTCTAATGTCTAAATAGATTAAAATTAATAAGGACTCCTTGTATCCATTCATACCCAGGAGTTTATAAATGAGACCTAGGGACGGGTTGAGTGCTAAAGGATGCTACTCCAGGAGACTTTGAGGTAGGTGCTCTATCGCTACTAGACTTTTTAAAAGAGCCATGATTGTTTTATGCATGTTTTAAGTATAAGTTGTATAACTTGTTTAGCATGACTTAATTTAGCATACATATGATAAATTCTTTATGCATAGATATATTTTGCAAATAATTGCATATACATTATGCATAGATATGTTTTATAAAAAAATGCATATATTGCATGATTTGTGAGCATTGAGTTTTTGAAAAATTGCATGTCCTTGAGGGTTACCAAAAGACGCTGGAGTGCTCAAAAGACGTTGGGTAGGCAGTTGTAAGGGGCCAGGCAGTTGTGAGGGACCCAAAGAGGACACGTTTTGAAAAGAGGTTTTTGCTTGTTTGATCGGATATGATTTGGGCTGATAAGCTCGTGGGCGCTATGCCGAGAGGTTTGGGTTGGCCTCCAGCCTCTACCACTATTAGGTGGATGGGTACCACGCCCAAAAAGGGCATGTCCCTACGTCGACTGCATGTGGTACAGGGGGCTACCACTGGTGTCACAGCACTGGGTCGATGTGTCATATGTCCCATGGAGGCTATGACGCTGTGTCCTTAGGTACCCCGGGACCACACGGCGGCGAGGTCATGGGCATAGTTGGAACCTATGGTTTGATGATTTACTTGCATTGCATATGGCATGACATGAGGTTGGTTGACCATACCAGATATCCATGAGTTGGATTCAATTGAGCATCTTATGCATATCATTATGTTTATGATATATGATACTTTTGACTTGGTTTGTGCAATTCTTTAAGTCATTAGTATTCCAATTCGATAGTGGTTTTTGATATCGATATTGAACGTGATTGTTCAAACATGCACGTATTTTAAAGAGCTTATGATTTTAAATGTAGCATGCATTGCAAAACTAGTAGTGATAGACTCCTACTGAGTATAGTATATACTCACCCTATCCTTAACATTTTTCAGGATAGTTCCACTCACAAATAGAAGACGTCTCAGGAGATATTAGTGCTATGAGCAAGTGAATAAATAAAGGAGATAATTATACATGTGAGTAAACTCTCAACCATTTGGACATGTATTTATTTATAGTTGGGCTGTGTGTTATGACTGGATAGACCTGGGGAAAAACATTTATGATTTCTAAAGTTTTTCAAAAACTACTTTGATTGTTGTAATAGTAAATGACACTCGGGGTTTTCAAAATAAGTTTAAAACAAAAGATTTTCCGCTGCATTGCATGGTTTTTATAAAATGGTTTTCAAATAGGGATGCATCCTGCCTTAGGAATTAGATATTGCATTTAAAAATGCATGAGAAAACCCGGGTCATCACAGAAATGCCTTTATTCCTTGTGAGGAAAAGATAAACACTAAAAAAAATTACTTGAGATGTAAGAAAGGAACACTTCTTAGAGTTGGTGAACAACTGTCACTCCTCAAGGTCTAGCAAACCAATCACAAGTGGCTTATGTGTTCATCCCTAGTTTGGCTATCAATCAAGATATCATCAAAGTACATAACTAGGAAATTTTTCATGAAGGGGCACATTACTTGAGTCATAACCCTCACAAAAGTACTGGTTTTATTGGTCAAACCAAAGGGCATGACTGACCACTTATAGAGACCATCCTTGGTCATAAGCACAATCTTGTACTCATCCATGGGCTTGATTTTAATTTGGTGGCAGCCCTTTTAAGATTGATCTTAGAAAAAATAGTGCAACAACCATCATATCTACCATATCATCTAGACAAGGAATAGGAAATCTATACTTCCACATAGCCTCAATGTACCATCTTTCTTTGGTGCCAGAGAGCAAGCACATCACGTGATCTACTGCTATTTTATTTCAACTTGGTCTATTAGATTTATTTAGTAATGGGGTAGGTTTGGGAGAATAGCACTATGAATTAGGTCCATAGTGTGCTGAATGTCACACATGGGTGGGAGCTCATCATGGAACACATTCTGACATTCTTAAAGAAGGTGCTCCACCTCCTTAGGTATTATTTTAGCGATGTCTAGGGAGGACTTCTTAGCAACTACAGTGAAAATAATATCGCCTCCATAACCACTCTCTCAAACTCTATAGCTCCTATAATATATAGTGCCTTAGGGTCTTGCTTACCCTTGGGGTTAGAAGGTGAAGCTACAACCTTCTTCTTATTAGGAGAGAGGGATGAAGTCTTATTTTTTTGTTATTGAAATTAAACCTTGAGATGTTCACCCTTCTAGAGGTGGCCACATCTAGGTCATAACTCCAAGGCCTCCCTAAGATAATGTGCCCTACATCCATACCTACTATGTCATACATCACTTGGTCCTCATAGGTCTAAACTTTGATGGAGACCTTATAATGCTATATGATGGGAATGGTAGTGAAATTAACCCAAGCTACATTATATGGTGTGGGATGAGGCTCAAGTTTTAACCCCAAAAGGCCAATAGTGTGGGAAGAGACCATGTTAGGCAACTTCCACTACCAAGGATGATTTTATAGGACTTTTCTCCATAGTTAAAAGAAGTTTAAAATATGGAAGTCCTAAGATCATCACCTTAGGCCTATTGGGCGATGGCACATATAATAGCCAATATCCTATCCCAGTTAGAAGGTCTGGCAAGAAGCAATGAGGTCTACCCTAAGAAGGCAATAGAAGGGTCACTAGGGGCACTCTCCTCATCACTGGGTGGGTCAGTGGCATGGTAGTCAACAACCTCATGGCCATTCCTAGTTTTTTCAACCACAGGGTCCTTGTTAGGGCCGTCTCCCAATAGGAGAGTTTGAATAGACTCCTTGGTGGTGCACATGGCCACCACATGGCAGACCACAACTTCTAAAGCACTAGATAGGGCTCTTTCGATTGGTTTTATCAATTAAAAAGGTTTTACTAATGTGCTAGCCACTAGGGAATGAGGATAGTGCGGGGTTAGGCTTAGACCTATTATAAGTGGACTTAGGAGGAAATATGAGAATCACACCTAGAGGAAGGTCCTTGGAAATTAGTAGGCCAAGCTAGTACTTTTGAAAGCTCTGACTAGATAGGGTATTAACTCTCTCTATAGGCTAGGTCTAAGGCTGACCATAAACCTATCTAAGGCTAGAGTAGGCTCCTTAATAACATTAGACCTAGCTCATGAAGTGGAAAAAGTAGAGATATATTCATCTATCAAGAGGATGCCCTCCTTAAGTTACTACCACATGTTTAAGAGATCTCGATGATAGGATTTAGGTAAATAATTTCACCAAATGATCTCTTTCATTTCTTCCTAGTTTGATCAAAGTAATGTGGGATTTGGTTCGTTCAAAAAAAGTAAAAAAAAAGACAGCACAGTTAAGGTCGACAATTTAAGCAAGATCGAATATGAACATTACACACACTACAATAAGAGACAAAAATCTTTACCTTTAGATCAGCAAAAGTTCATCCATACAGAGCAATGTTAGAAAACATCAACAAAGGGAAGTCAGCAACCCCCCGAACTCTCCATCTTCAAAGGCCTTCTTAATTCAATACAAGAGCTGTAGAGAAACAAGAATTTTTATTAAACGTAGACTACTCTCCTTGGGTGACGCACCCAAGGTACAAATAGTAGGTTTATTTTCTTCAATAAAGGTAGATCTCTCAAGAATTAGGGAGGTTCCAAATCTTAAAGATTACAAAGATACAAAGAGAGAGAGAGAGAGAGAGAGAGAGAGAGAGAGAGAGAGAGAGAGAGAGAGAGAGAGAGAGAGAGAGAGAGAGAGAGAGAGAGAGAGAGAGAGAGAGAGAGAGAGAGAGAGAGAGAGAGAGATCTTCTCCTTATTTAAAGGAACCCTATTTGGAGAGAATACATAATAAAAAGAACCTACAATTAAGGAAACAATTTAAGCAAATTATGTAATAAAAAAACGATCCTAACAAATCAAATTTTCTAAAAGATAGGATGGCATTCCTAGCCCCATAACTACCATATGTAGCCTTGAAAACTAATTTGAGCTGGGCTTGGCCCATCTTGGACTTGGTTTGGTCAAGGGCCTAGACAAGCCTTGACCTAGGTTGTGCTTCAGTGAAATTAGACCTGATGGGTCTAGGCCTTAATTAGGCCTAATGTCCACATCATTCCAAGAACCAATTATTGAACCTAGTTTTTCATATTCATAATATCTTATATGAAGCGGATTACAGTTCAATTTACAAGTGTTTTGAATTAATATAGTTTTGTATGAATTATAACTTTATTTTCAAGAACTGATAATGTTAATTAATCAAATGATTAGAATGCTTCATATTGAATGTTTTAAACTAGATTTTTTGAATTGAATTGAACATATTTCTGGCCTTAATTATTCCAATTGATGATGTCTTAAATGAATCACAATTTCCTTCACAAGTGTTTTAAAATAGACATAAATATTACAAATAATATCCCTAAAATTAGCATTTTAACCCTAAATTTACTTAATTTATCACTATATAGGGTTTATTTTACATTTTTTAGGATTACAATATAATTGAGAAAAGTGTTCAATTTTGACAACTTGAAATCCTAAAAGAGAGCTATCCTGTCGTTCAAGCAGAATCATGTACCCACATTTCAAGAACTGAGAAGTCAATAAGTTCAGAATGCTATGGGGATATCTTTATCAAATTTAGAATAGCAAAAAACCCCATCATGCGACCAACCTTATCTGCACAAAAGTAAGAACCTTTATCAAAAGATGAGGTGGCCAACTTCTCATACATGCGTGCTTGTAAACCACCACCTTGGGAAGCTTCTAAATGAAGCTAGAATGTCATACATTGGAATCACTCTATAATATCTTTACTGAAGTAAAACTACTTAGAGACTGGGGCCAGCATGTAGTGTATACTCCTTCACTTATCTAGATTAGAGAGGGACCTATCGTGGGAGTCCATAATTTCTACATGGAAGTGGACATGTAACTCCATCTCATGCCCAATTTACATGAAAAAATAAAGGAAAATATTATGGAGGAAAAACATGGAGTTGGTGAGAGAATTAATGGGAAATCTATATTTCATTCTCATCACTATTTTGGAGAAACAATGGCCAAGATCTATCCTTAATTAGGGATATCTTAGAGGCATCCATTGAGAAGTATTGGCCATGAGAGAATCAAGGGAATGATAGGGTAGACCAATGAGAATCAAGCATACAATAAAGACAATTGATTTCTATTGGTGGAGAAATTTTTTATGGGCTACCCACATTTTTTTAGGAGTTTCAACATTATTATATGAGGATCCAAAAATGTGGTTTCCTAAAGAAAAAAAGGCGGGTTGAAGTGGAGCATGAAAGATGATTATAGATAGAAAAATGGTCAGCTATGAGAGTTTATAGGAGGGTGTTGTACATGATCTTCTTAAGAGGTCCATCCTAGGATTATTCATGATCTCAAGGGAGAAGATAGGCTATGTGTGATTAAATAGGGTGGTCAAGAGATAGGATAGATTCGGTGTGAAATTGAGGAGGGAAAAGAAGAAAAGAAAGATAGGGAGAATGTCCGTTTTATAATAGAGTGTGAGTGGGATTTACATGGGGAATGGAGTGGAGAAGAGAAAGGCTTGGATTTGTTCATTGAAATTTGGTCGGGGAACAATGACATCATATGGTTTAAAGGGAAGGAGGAAAACACATTGAAATCCTTGGTCGGAAGGGAGAGTTGTGCGTGACATCCATTAGGGACAGCTCATTGCATGAAAGTATGGTAGGTAAGTGCATATTTTTTCTTTTTAAGCAGCTACCCAACAGCAACTACTAGGCTTTTAACATGAAAAAATTTCCTGTAGGTGGTGCTTGTAAATCAAAAGAGAGAAGGAGCTGCTTGTAGTCTTCTTCAAGTAGCATTCCTTCTTAAATTTGTATTTCATGTTGAAAATATAAAAGGTGAAGCAAGTAGCTTTCTCATCGATCTTAAAAATGAAGTTCACGTGTGGTTATGTCAGTGGTTTTTGTCCTCATCAAGTAGCTACCCATAAGCAGCTGCTTAAGATTGGTTTATGCTTGCAATAAATGTAAGAGAGCTTTTGGGTGATGTATGAAATACCTGGTTGATGTGTGTGTGTGTGTTATAAAATCCTTTTTAACATCTTTAGGCTGGAATTTTTGTTTGTGCATGAAACACTTTTGCTGGTTGTTAGGTTGTGCATGAGGTACGTGGTGTAATAACCTTAACTTTTGTAAATTGATTGAGAAAATCAATAAAGTTTGAGTTTTCATAAATTTTGGGTTGGAATATTAGGTTATTGGAAATTCTCTATTTTTAGATATTAAACCTTGATTTAAAATGTAGAAATTATGAATGTACTCGAAAAACTGATCTAAATGATATAAGTACGTTCAATTCCAAGTTAAAAAGAAAAATCCCTAATTTTCTCCATTTTTGCAAATAAAAGGGTAAAGTGATAATTTTGTCCATAACCAAGATCTAAGACTTCAATATTTAAAATTTACTCAGAAATACAATTCCAACGCCACTAAGTACGCTCTATTATGAGTTTGGGGCAATAAAACGAATATTTCTCCATAAAAGGGCAAAATGGTCTTTTCACACCTTAGTGGGGCCCACAAATGAATCCAACTACCAGAAAACATGTAATGAGTGGTCAAACCACTACCAGCTAATAGTGAAGAAGCACGTGGTAGTGGAGGATCCAATGTTAATTTAATATTCAAAAGAATTAAAATATACTTATTATAAGTAATTATAAAAAATGCAAAAACGCCTACAAATACACCCCCAAAAATCCTCAAAAAAATGTTCATTAAAATTCTCATGAAATTATCTTGTTTCCCCTAAAAAAGTAGATTTAGATTCATTCCAAAACTCCCAAAAATCTCTCATCTTTCACTTTCTCTCTCTAGATTGGAATAAGAGACCTAAATTCAATTAAGCACTCTGTTCCAAATCAAATCTCACAAATCCCACTATTCATATTTTCTTAGACTACCTTATCTACAAAAGCCCTAGGGTAGAATTTTCAAGAAATTTAATAGACTTTTGAGCCTTTGATTGAAGAGGAATTGATTGGACAGTCCAAAACGGACTGTCCGATCTTCCTAATCAAAATGGATCCTAGGACGCCGCATGGAAATGCGCCCTGTGGGAGTGTCTCCATTCATGCACTTGGCATGCAATGCCATCTCGATAAAATGATTGCCCAACAGTGCAGGTCCTGGAAAGAGCATTATCGCATGCGTCCTAGTGATGGGAGTGAGGCAACCGCTTCGCTCTATGGGACTCGCTCCGCTTGACTAATCCTAGCCATCCATACCCTGGGCCTAGATCAAATTTGGACGCTTGGAATGACTGTGAACGTCATTCTTCAATTGTGGAGTCATCTTAACTGCAAATTAAAATTGGAAAGAAGCTATGGAAAGCTTGTAATGTCTATTTTCTTCTGAAATCATAAAATGTATAAAACTCTTTAAGAAACTTTTTGTTTCGAGGAATTAAGGACAAATTTTCATGATCTTCAAGATTTGAGATGATCAAATCTTGCGGATCTAATTTAATGATGATATAATGTTGAAATAAAGTAATATCTATGATTTAATTTGATAGATCTAACATAAATTGAAGAATCTACCCTTTATGGTTGAAATAACCTAAAAATACAAAGGGACCCACTTGATCAATGAGATTAAGTATGATATGACCCTTGGGATGTATTAAATGAATGATATTATGATAGAATCCAGTTAGATCATGGATTAAATATGACAAAAACAAGTTGATATGATCTTTGGATCTTAATGGAGAAAAAATCCTATATGTAATTAAAACCTAATAGTTAGATCATAAGTAAAAGTTTCTAATAATCTTAATGTAATTAGTTTCATTGTCTTTTATTTAATAATATAATTGTAAATGTGATTTATGTTATAAATTAGGAAGCATGTAGTGTAAGTCTTAAATTTTAGCATGCTAAGCTCTAAATGTTATTAGTTTGTTATTAGGTGGGTAGATTTAATTATCTTAGGGCCATGCTAGTTTAAATTTGAGATTTTAGCATGATTCCATTAGATTAGTAGTAAAATTTCATGTATTTCATAACTTAGGATCATGCGAGTTTTATTTCATTAGGTTAAGTTACATTCATAGGAATCATGTTAGTATAAATAGTTGTTAAACTTATATTGGACATATGCTTTAAAGTTTATGATTTATTTATTATCAAATTTTATTTGTGAATTCAAATATTAAGTAGTTGTTAAGAAATAATGAGCATAAATCACCAAAAATGTAAACTAATGGCATATAGAGATTTATGGACAATTAAGATGAGTGAATGGCTTTGACTTAATATTAGTAAGAGCTATAGTTAGTAGGACAATATAAGGATTATCAAATTCTTGGCCCAAACTAGGAGAATAATAAACCCCATGAATGACATTTTAAATGTTGATAGATTTAATTAAAATCAATTAGAAAGAGTACTTAGGGTTGAAATGCTCATAGGAACTTTATGAAAGGTTGAGCTGAGGTCACTCTAGTGAATGCTAAACATGGTGGTTAGGGGGGTTCTCTAATAGAGCCTCGCTCTTCCCCTACCTTCCGTTGATGTTTGTGAGGTCTAAACGCCTCCTTACATTAGGATTGAAGTAACCACTTTATGTTTAGCCATTTAGCTAGTAAGCCTTAGTCAATTGGAAATAAGAGGGGCTGTTTAGACATAGGATGAAATAAGTTACCTTTAACTAGTAAAATATTAACTGGTTGAATAATAATAATAATAATAATAATAATAATAATAAAAGCATAAAAGGTTAGTAAATTATCTAATCCTAATAAAAATTGTAAGTAAGATAAGGATGATCAAACAAGATCCATAGGATCTTAAATGATCGATCTTGTTTGATCAAGAACAATAAGAATCCTAATGTCATATTATGTATCTATGTATGTTGTTGTAGACAAATCTAGATAGAGAATCCAAACCCTTGATTAGATATGATTCAAGGAGGAGAACTAAGATCATCCTTCATAGGGATAATCAAACAACTGAACTTAGATCAAGAAGAACTAGATGATAGAAGTTCTAAGCTCTTGATCTTTCTCAACAAGTATAAATTGTTGATCAAAGGATCTATGAAAGATCAAGATCAAAGAAAGGAATACACAAAGACTTAGAATAGAAAATACTTAGATCTGAAAGATTAGAAGATCATTCTAACTGTTAGATCTATTGATCAATAGGGTAAATACTATCTGAGGAAGATAGATCATGATAGGACACAAGATCTAGATCCTTTATATCAAAGGACAAGATTAGACAAAGAATATGGATAGGATAAAAAATATAGGACTATTCAGATTGTATATATATTGATAGTATGTATGGATTTACAGATTACATACATTAGTCAGGATCATAGAAGATCTGAAGAGATGGATCACTACTTGAAGGTAGGAGGATTTTATGAATGCATCTACATGGGATGTACATGTTGAATACATGATCTTTTGTCTAAAAATGTTGACAAGTGTAATGTTAATACTTGTATTAAATCATCTGAAATGCTTATGATCCAACCAAACACATATGAAGTGGTTAAGTTATAATTGAGGAAAAGACTCTGAGTGAATATGAAACTAGAAGTTATTATAGTCCTAAGTAAATAGACAAATTGTCTGATAAGTATGAAACATATTTTACATATAAGAATGGAGGCTTGTGGTTTTATTTTAAACAAGCATAAGCCTAGCGATTCTATGCTAGGGGAGTTATGAGGGTTTGGCCTCCCGCTTCTTGAAATTTGATGATATGATGATACCTTGCCCTATGAGAGGGTAAAAGTCTGGTGGGGCAATTATGGGAAGGCCACTACTATGAAAGTCCTATCTCTCCATATGGGCAGTGACACAATATTTTCCACCATGGTATTAGTGGTGAACAGGGCAATTATCCGAGCGCGCTAGTACGTATTAGACTGCAGCATGGTAGTCCTTTGATTATTTTGCACTATGATGCATATGAGATAGGCATAGTGAAATGTCTTATGTTTTGGCATGATGAAATGCCAAGTAATTGTATATTACCAGTATTTCCCAAGAATGAAAATTTCCAATATGGGGCTAGCTAAAATACTGATTTCTCATAGTAGAAAGAATTGATTAGCTTACTTTGGAATTTTGTTTGACTACTTTCATAAATTTGATGGATTTACCCATATATAGTATGTATGTATAAGGATGTACATATATGACAAAGTAAAGACATTGATACATGAGTATGTTTATGAATAACGAGATCATGAAGTATTAGAATTATATTGTCAAATTATTATGCTTCTTAAATCCCCTACCAAGCATAGCTTACTTAGATATTTAAATGTTTTAATGTTTACAATATCTCAGATACAAAGAAGGAGAGTTAAGAGCTCAAGATTAAAGAAGACTTGGGAGAATAATCATCAAGGTATACCCCTTGAAGACATGTATTTTGTTTTGTTTAAGAGTATTGTATTATAAAGATAGTTTCATTGTATGGTGAGTTTTGAGTTTTGGATTATGTAATTTGGACAAGTATTGTAATGGATTTGGGTTGTACTGTGAACTACTGGATGGATTCTAAAATTTAATAAAAGTATATTCCTTCAATAAAATTTTGTCATATACAAAAAATTCTACTTACGTTATGTAGGAAGTGATGACTTGGGTTTTTCAAAACAAGTTATAAAGAAAAAAAAAATTTGTTGCTTTGTTTTGCGAATTTTTTTTACTACTAAGTGCCTTACCTTTGAAAATTGTATTAGAAAATGTGTTACAAAAACCTAGGTCGTCACACGTGGAGTAGGGGATGGTGATTGATTTTCACCCATCTTGTAGTTGTTGGGTGAAGTTCCATGTAATTATTGAGTGACACAACAAGTATAAAGCATTGTTTGGATGATGAAAGAAGGCAGTAGAGTGGTTTGAAAAGAATTGAAGGTTATATTCATTGAGTGACACTATGAAGATGGCGGTGACATTTACTCCATTCCATATGAAGTGTTTGTTTTGTTTAGTTTCCTTTCTTGAATTTCATGTAATTGAGTTCTTGAAAACTTTCAATTTCACTTAAATGGAAGTTTGTTGCTTATTAGTAGTTTATTTATTTTTTATATGCATGTTTATTTTTTCGAACTTTACTCTATACTATAACTTTCCATTAGTGCTAGCTTTTTATGATATGCTAATATTTTCTTAGGTTAAATTATATGTTTTAGTTTTAATAAGAAAGTTGTTTAGTAGTAATTTTTATAAGATTATATGTTCAAAGGAATAATTTTTAGTATAAGTTTTAACATTAATATAAGTAGCAAGATTTCACCCTAGGGTTAGGATGTACCAATTAAATTTAGGTATTTTCATTTTTAAATATGTTTTGAATTAAAAGTGCTTTGATATAATTCTAATGTTAGTAAGCCAATTTACATATTTTGGGTTCTTTTCATAGGAAATGTCAAATATTCCTTATAGTTTAGAATATAGATATGGTAAATCAGTTAATTTAGTATAGAAAATCTCAGATAATTTGTGCCCTAAAAAGACAAGTTATACTTTGAAATAATATTCTAAATTAGAAGAAATCCTAGGATTGAGAAAGTATAGAAATTTGGATTTTAACAATATTATATTGCATGTTTTTAATGCATCAAGGTTTTATTAACATGACCAATGTAAAAATCTAAATTGTTTAATTTTGAGTATGTTTATATTTATTGTGGTGGATTCTAAAACCCTAGGCTTAGACTTTGATTATTATTTTTTTCATTTGAGTTTTTTAGATTTAAGTGATTAGTTACTCTAATTCATGGCTAGGTCAAATCAATTAAAGTAGATTTTGGTTCATACTTTTAAAATTTGAGTCCGCCTGAAATTGACTTGTACATGCATTCTAGTATTACAATAAAACAGTGTGCTTGCAGTTATTTTAAAACACATCAAGTTTTTGGGGCCATTGTAGGGAACATGCACTAGAATTTCAGTTGGAATCTAGGTTGAATTATTTTACCACTAGTTGTAGTTTAGGATTCATGCATTTTTAGCTGTATTTTTCCACTTCCTATGATTTCTTGATACTCACAATTATATTTTTAATTTTGTAAGAATTTAGTTAAGGATTTGGAGGAGAATTTTATTAGGAATGTTGCTTACATCATTATTGTTTTTGAGTGAATTGTAGTGAGGATGCATTGTAATTTATTTAATCATGATTTATTAAGAAAAAATGGTTGTATTAATATGGGTCAAGGGTGAACCATCCTACTATGAAAGTGGAGGTGGTGTGTACATGTTTTCACACTGTACAAGAAGATTTTATCTAGGACACCACTATAAGCCATTCCAACTCCTTAGATTTCCTTGATTAGGGTTTGTATGTTATAGTAGTTTACATTGTTGGATGGTAGTTAATATCATATAGTATGCATTTCATAATTTAATTGTTTTAATTAGGACTTTGCAATAGTTGCACCTCTCAATAAGGGATAGACTAAGCTCAACTATAACTAATAGACATAGGTTGTCTAAGTTATAGTATCCCATATGCTGAGGCCTAGATTCTTTATCAATAGTTGCATTAATTTATTGCTTTTTCCTCCATTTTAAGGAAAATCTATTGCTGTAAGGTGATACATGATTTATTGAACCTCCATGAGAATGATAATTTAATTAGTAAGGGCAACAAACCTTGTAAGATCAATGGTGGATTTCATCACCACCTCATAGCCCACCTAGGTTAATCATCACCTTAAACACATCCTTACCTTTTATACATTAATTTAAAATCAATTAGAAGAGACTTATAGTAACCCACAAGCTCATAGGACCCTCATGAAAGGAGGTGGATTACTATCACTCCAGTTGCCTTGAGCTAATCAACTGCATTGGTATTTAAATGACTAGCTTTAGGAACACACTTGACAACTTAGATTACCTATGGTTAATTGAGGAGAGTGTGAAGCACTTGATTTAGTTAGGATCTAACTAATAAGTAGTAAGACAAGTATCAAAGAGAGGAGGAACTATTTAGGTTATAATTGATCTAAAAGTTACTCCCCTTAAAGAAATTGAAGATAAAAAAGAAAAAAATTTGTTAGCTTGTTTGCCTTAAGTTTATTATGTATCTATAGATGTGCATCATTTTTTCATATAGGTTACATAATTTAGTTTAGGTTTCTCCAATCTAGTTAGTAAAGAAAATAAAACATTCTTTCATTAAATATAACTAATATCTTTTATTGCTTACAAAATTGAGTCTATTGCACCAATTTCTAGTACATGCATGACCGTCAATCTTTGAACTCAAATTTATTATTTTTAGACCTAGAGATCAAACAAACAACTAAGCAACGGTTAAGAAATGAAGTTGATCTATATAACCCTTCAATAGAAATGGCAAACAAAATAGTAGAAGTCAAGCCACTTATTTACTTCAGTTCAATTAAATTCACCATCATATATGTTATTACCTATGACTAACATAAGACATTGGGAGTTAAAACGAGGAGTTATTCAACATCTGTTGACATTCTATGGTGTGGACAAAGAGGACTCCTATCACCATGTCAAGGAATTCCTTGACATACGTGGCACATTCAAATACATCAAATTTTTAGATGATTATATTAGATTATGGCTATTTCCCTTCTATTTAAAGGATAAAGTGAAGGCATGGCTAAGGTGCCATACCATGACTTTGAGAAGTGGCCACAAGTATAGTATTTTGTACAAAGGTTTCAAACCACAAAAATAAAACGTATGATAGATGCCACTAGTGGCGAGACATTCATGACCACAAGTGATGTTGAGGCTTGGAATTTCTTTAAGAATTTATATAAAATGACCTAGTAATGAGATAATCCTACAAGAAAGGAAAGAAATTCACTACCTTAAAAGAAAGGTAGTATATACGAGATAGGAACCAGTCAAGACCTCTATGCTAAAATGGATAGGTTGGCATATAAGGTGGATAAATTCGATATTCTAGTTGAAAAGTTTAATACTTTTATGTTGGCTAGTGGATCTTCTATGCAAACTCAAACAGAGGTTTGTTTCATCTATTCCAGTCTAGCACATGCTACTACATGGTATCTGAACTGCTTCATATACCCTAAATATTTTTTATAACAAGTGAATGCATTCAAAATCCTATTAATAACCCCTAATCTAAAACTTACAACCATGGATGGGCTAGGCATCCCAATTTCTCATTGTCTAAGAATAATAATAAGGGAGGACTGCCTAAGACCCTCCCTACTCAACCTTTCCCTAGAGCTCTAGTTTCATTTCAACCTCCACCTTCATAGTAATTTACTCCACGACAAAGGAAATAATCATTAGAGGACACCCTTAGTATGTTCGTGCAAATTTCTTATAATTTCAAAATGATACAAAACAAACTTTGCATGCTCACTCATAATGTACTATGAAATTGGAATAATAAACGGGACAAATTTCAACAGCACTTAAGAGAGGGAAAAGGGTAAATTTCCTAGTTAGCTTATTCCAAACCCTAAGGGACAGATGAGATTGGTTCTACTTCTAATGAGAAGAAATTTCATGAACAAGCCAAATCCATCACAACCCTAACGAGTGGTAAGAAAATAGATAATTAGGTGGGTTTGAGTAAGGAAATAGGACAGTGTGAGGAGAATGAGAGTCATATAGAGACTTAGTAGGTAAACAGAAGTGTCAAACATCTTCCACTTCTTCAGAACCTACTCTTGACGCATCTTATATTCCAAAGGCTCCCTATCATCAACATCTAAATATGGCAAAGAAGGGCAAATTTTTTAATGAGATAATGATTATTTTTAAAGATGTAAATGTTAATATTCCTTTACTCAATGCCATCAAAGAGATAACTTCTTATGCCATGTTTTTAAAAGATCTCTACACACAGAATAGAAAACTTCATGTGTAGAAGAAAGCATTTCTCTGCAAGCAAGTGAGCTCAATAATACAACACAACACTCTATCTAAGTATAGGGATCCTTAGTGCCCACCATATCATGTGTAATATTGGAACAAACAATTGATAGGGCACTACTTGATCTGAGGTCAAGTGTTAACCTATTGCCATAATCTGTTTGTGTGTCATTACATTTAAACAAGATTAAATGACTACTACCACACTACAATTGGTAAATAGATGTAATATCCTCAAATTTTAAATCATAAATTGGTAATAAATTAAATAAATTAAATAAATTAAATTAAAAATTTTATGCATAGAATTTGTTCTAAAAATCCAAAAACTAGAAAGTACACGTTGATAGGAATTGAATGGTATAAAGAACGCAGAAAATGGAGCTCAAACGAAGAAGTTATGAGTCATTAAAGATAGAGGGGCAGTTTGGTAATTTGGAGAGGCCAAAATACAGGGGACTGATCCAACCACTTCACTGGAAAAATTAATTGATGACCAAGAAAAATGGATCACCAGCATTAAAAGCAGCTACCTTCCCATTCAATCACTCCATCGCAAGCCCTCTTGCCTCTAGAGATCGAGTTTCTAGAGATCCCAGCAAAAATCGCAACACCAGGAAAAGCTTGGAAAAAGTCCATCCGGCGTCAACGACCACTGACTGACCGAGGTAGCTCTCACCCCCTTTTTCTCCTTCCATTTAAGCACATAAGTGGAATTTCACATCCGTTAATGCCGAAGAACAGCATGGGTTCATAGTTTTTTCAGTAACTTTGTGTACCCTATTGTTGGCATGATAGTACATTGATAAAATAATGTCAAAACAAATATTGGACTTTTCATCTAGAGCATAATGAACCCAAGAACAAACCCTTTAAATTTGAGAGAGATCTAAAGGTTGGTGACCTCGAAAATCACTAAAGAACAGTACGTAGGAAAAATTTAGGAACGTGAGAAAAATGGAGAAAAAGCCCTAGCTTTTGGCAAAATCAATCAAAAGGAGTGTTAAAAATGGAATATACATGAAATTTTGAACAAAAGGGTGTAAAAATCACAAATTTTGGGCACCTGGGGAGTCACCGGCAACGACCAAGACACACGTGGCAGTGCGTCCCAGTGATCAGGACTCATGCGGCACGTCTCGCGGTGTGTTCTTGAAGCGTAGTGTCTTGGGGATGCTGGTTTACACCGGTGTAACCTGGTGTAATTCGAGCTGCTGGTGTAAACTAGTGCAAATAGCCTGCCTAACCTCTATAAATTAATATGTATTAATTTATTAAGTCTTTTCACAAAAAGCTTGATTTTGGGAGCTTAAGAAGTCCAAATCATGATTGAAAACATCCATTGCGATCGTCTTGATGATATAAATCTAGATTTGACTTGAAAACTTATAATTGACCACTTTTAAATTAGAAAATATAGAAAATATTATTCAATAACTTAGAACTGGCCAATCAAAGGGTGATCAGGCCCTAGGACTTGAACAACGAGATAAAGTATGACAATAAATAAGAGTTCTAAGTAATCATATTAGGTGTGATTATGCTAGAAATTGATTTAAACTATTGGTCTGAACCAGATCTTGGGAAATTATTGGTTTGAGGATGATTTGACCGTTAAATTAAGGTATAAACATTAGATACACACAAAAATGAATAGATGAATATGAGATGGGACTAAATTATAACAAGTAATGTTGGGGATATGGACAAAATCATAATTAGAGATCTTAGAGGATGATCCAATGGTTGGATCACCATAGATTCCATTATGATGAAATAAATAATACAAAATAATATTGTGGTATTGACAGGTACATCTAAACATACAAGCTAAGAGGATTATACGTTTGAGTTGAGTGATCTCACATTGAGGTAGGTGACAATATTTAATGTTATGTTTTGATTTTAAAAACCTTGCATTATCATAGCCTCATGATTGATTGTAATTTAATTGCACTTGTTTATTTAGTCTATAATTTTGTGAGACTCAGAGTTTTATACTATGATTGAAATTAGATTTTGATAATATATTAAATGGATTTATTATTGATGGTTTCATGAGATTGATACTAAGTGTTTATGCATAATTAAAAATTATTTTTTTATTGCACCACTGAAATTGATGGGTTTTCATAAGGACAACAGTAGAGGCTTGGTGGCTAGTCCTTTGAGAGGCTAACCCCAACATGAGGGGCGTGCCTTGGGGATTGTGAGCCATGAGTGCTCCTGGTTTTCAAGATACGCAATTTTTGTGTTTTGTGTTTTACGATGGATGCTCTCATCCAGTGGATGTCATGCTAGGAGGGAGTAGGGCCGGCCACCCACCCTCTAAAATGTGTGATGTGATTGTGATATGATAAACACCTGCCCACAAATGGCTTTCAGAAGGGGTTTGGTAACATGGATAGTCCACACTACCAATCTGGGCCTTTCCATGGGGACGGACGTTAAGTCTCCCATTATGGTGTCAATGGGGAGTGACGGTGGTTGAGACCTTGGAGGGTTTCCATTGCGGCATGATGATCCATACTCTTATTCTGTATACTTGCATCATGAGCATGGAGATGTTATAGTATGCTTAGGTGTGATGACACTCAGAGGTTTGATATGAGTACTCATGATCTGTGATATGAGAGTATGGGACACTCGTGGGAACCACGTACCTTGGGTTGCCCTGTTGTTATTGCATGCTCACTTATATTAGATCATATCAGTGCTTAAATCCATGAGATGCATGTTTTGTCGTATATGATGTTTTAAGATTTTATTGGCATTGCTTATAAAATTATAATTTCATGGATAATCGATATACTCATTATATCAGCACTATTATTAGATTTTGTGCTATTTTCATTACATTAAATATCTATGTACCCACATAAGCAATAACTTACTAAGGCATTGCTTTGTTTTGCAATGCCTTAGATCTCGAGTGTGACAGCAGGAAGGGTAAGACAGTTGAGAGACCATGATAGAAGTGGGAGATTACTTTACTTTGATTGATAGACAGTGAAGTGAGTTAATAAATGGACTACCATTTGAACTTACTTTATGGACTGTATACTTTTATTTTATGGATTTAATTTTGACAGTTATACATATGACGGACATTGATTTAAGTATGGTGGGATGTTATGATGGATAGACCTTGGGCCACGTTATTGTGTTTTGGATATTTATTGTTTTGAAAATAAAGGCGCCTATTCTTTTGATGTTGGTTTTGATATGTGCATTGTCTTAAATGTATTGCCGCGTATTTATATTTATGTTTAAATCATGGTCTGATGTTTTTAGAAAAAGAAAATAACACTCGAAAGTTTTTAATAAATGTTTTAATAAAATAATTAATAGAATCTTTTTAATTTGGGATCCCGACTACGACTATTATTATTATAAAAAAAAATGTCATAAAAGCCCAAGGTGTTACAATAGACCAATAAAAATTCCTCATTGTGTAGTTGAGGATGTATTGATACAAGTTAATAAGTTTGTCTTTCTTGTCTTAGATACCCAACCTGTATAGGATCTTGGTAGTCAAGTTCCTATCATTTTGGAATGGTCGTTCTTGGAAATATTGAATGTTATAATCAATTTTAGGAGTGGTATTATGATGTTTTCCTTTATGAAAATGAAAATCAAGCTCAATGGTAGTAATACTAAACAACCACACATAAACTTTGATGATCCTGTTAAGTTAAATATGATAGAGAGTTTAGTGCATAACCCATCCCTACCATCCTCCAATTTTGATCCTCTTGAGGCTTGTTTAGCTCATTTTGGTTTTGATTTTGACATAGACAATTCCATACATGAAGTTAATACAATGCTATGTACCGCACCATTAATGGATACTTCTAAATGTAAAGCCTGAGTTGGACTTCATTTACATTTCCTGAGATTTCAATTAAGCCATTTATTGAAGAACAATCACCTGATTTGGACCTAACAACTAGCCCTAAAAATTCAACATGTAGAAAGTTCAGGTTCATTTGATATCTTGCCTGTTATCACTACCGTAGACCTTGGATAAAGAATAGAAAGGTGTGCTAGTTAATTTTACTAGAGAACATCAACCAGCTCCAAGGTGGAAAGTAGAAGATGAACATAGTATATGCCCCACGTTTTCTCAACAAGAGGAAAATCACGAACCTTTTAAGGAGATGTAGAACCAGCTTAAACCTTAATACCTAAGAAAATATAAGAGAGGAGGTATTTCAGCAAATAGATGTCAGCTTCATATTTTCCGATTTTGACAGTACTTGGAACAATTTATCTCAAGTTGTCCACAAGAAGCTTAGAATCATGGTAACAAATGATGTTATTTCATTGTTGACTCCCCAAATCATTGAATGGAGGATATATATCGACTATGGTGAAGTCTTGAAATGAAGTGACTTTTCCTAGAGACTCCTTCATGGGTATTGTTTGTGTGGATTTAAGTTATAGATAGTTTTGCATTTCCATCAACATCATTATACTATATTATGCATCATAATGTTCATATCAACAAATTTATGCACCATCATCAGATGCAAGTACAATACTTCCAACCTTACTTCTAATGTTTATTATTTTATTTGTCCACAATTTTAGTTCTAAACATGAGAGACAATGTTTAATTTCAGTCTAGGAGTGAAGGATTTTCAAATTTGATGTGTTCATTTTAGGATTTTGTAAGTTTTTAAGTCACAACTGCATTTAAAAAATTAATTATTTTTTTTAGATTTTTCTTTGGATTTTGACGTAAATTCCTTGATAGGATGAGAATTTGACTTTCCAAAAATTCAGTGTTATCTTTATAATTTATCTTATTAATATATTTGCATACAATGAGTTCATTTTGTTATCCTTTTTATGGAGTTTTCCATGGAAAATTTGGACTCAGAACACTTATTGCACAAAAGTTAGTTAGGCATAGTTTAGGTTGAAGAGTGACTATAACTTAGAGATCTTGAAGAACATTAATGGAGACTTATAACCCATGTGAGATTAGAACCATTCTTTCTTTTTGAGGATTATACATAAATTCAAATTTTTCTTCAACAAAAATTCATTCATAGTTGGTCTTATTATTCCTTGTTATGGTCAACTATTAAGAAATCATATTAAAAACTATACATCATATCTCTTGAGTTTATGGACATAATTAAGTCATGTGAAAATTAGGAGATGATAGAGGCTACCATTGTTTAACCCAAAGCCTTTAACCCATCCTATGTTATTTTTTGCTAGTTATCCTTTTTAGGCCTTTATATTATAACCCTTTATTGTTAACCCATTCACCATTACTTGTATTTAACCCCATAATATATCCTTTGACCATTATTTTGGAAATATGTAGTGATGGTTGGGATATTTTGACAAATTAGTATGAGCCACATAGTTTAGGAGGTGAACATCAAAATGCTTCAAAAGTGGAAAATGACTATATTCAAAATGCAAGTGGAAAAAAGAAGAAAATAATAAGAGATAAAAATGAGCATGTTCACTCATATATGAAAAGAAGATTGTGTTTACTTGAGTAGAAGGCCTTTACATATTATTCAGAACACTATGTTTACCCCCATACCACTTTCTTTGATAACCTTGTCTTAAGCCTTATGTTTCATCCTACCAAAGTCCTACTTGATCTTAGAAGAAGTATGCTTTGAATGTGTTTATGAATGAGTAGGGGTTTTGGTAAAGGGCAACATTCTTATTAGTTGGTATCCTTTCCATGAGACATTTATTAATTTTTTTAAAATTACCATTATTGTTTATGAAATATGTGAGATAACTTGGCTTTGATGAACATTATTTTGCTCATATATTGATGAATTGTTTACACACTTCAGAGTGACTTCTTTTTTAATGTCAATTATATCTTATGATATTTGAAGTCGAAGCATATGTTTGGATGATAAATTAGGTTATAATTTACTTAGAAACTAATGTTGTGAATATATTGGCTACGTTCACACACACACACACACACACACACACACACACACACATTCTGAGGTTGTATTAGTGATGAAATATCTTTAACACAAGGGTAGTATAAATTATTAACATGCTAAAGTAGATATTGAATGAAAGAAAATTCACTGAGAAAAATGAAGGAACTTTCAAGAAGTTTTTTGAAATGCTTATGGGTATCATTTTTGGAAACCCTTATAAGACTATAAATCATCTACTAGGGTCAACCTAGGGGTTTAAAGGCTTTCTTTATACGTCAAATGCATATGAAAACACTTGCAAAAATGGTTATGATTTTTAGAATTTTATTTTGAAGTTTTGCTCGAGGACTAGCAAAAGGTATTTCACATAGACATAAATATTACAAATAATATCCCTAGAATTAGCATTTAAAACTTGATTTATTTAATTTACCACTAATTAGGGTTTATTTTACATTTTATAGGATAAGGGTTTAATTAAGAAATGTGCACAATTTGGCAACTTGAAACCCTAAAAGAGAGCTATCTCGACATTTGAGTAGAGTTACAAACTTACATTCCACATGCCAAGAACCAAGAAGTTCAGAAGTTCAAAATGCTAAGCCAGTGTCTTTATCAAATTTAGAACAATAAAAAACCCCATGCATGCGACTAATATTATCCATGCAAAAGAGACTCCCTTTGTTAAAAGATAAGGTGACTAATGTTGAGTGCCTAATTTTGTATTGGTTTATTGCATGAGATTGATCACTTTTACACTCATATAATGGATTTGCAATAAACAGATTGATCTCTATCTAACCATAATCCAGTATATTTTCAGATTAGATCATCATTTGAAGGCAATTATGTTTAAAACCATTGGTAAAATAATACTAATTAGGAATGTTCTATGTTTTATAGGTTATATGTTAAAATATAAGTGGAGAGATCAAGCTGATAAACATTTTATCTTATTGATCAAACTTAAATGTAAATGGACATATCATATCATTCTGATTTTGATGAACCAAATCAATTGAAGAAGTAGAAGCCCAAGTCTTTGAGGATCAATTCATCCATTCCACCACCAAGCTCATCCAAGCCTACATCACTCACACTATGGTGTGAAAGTGGAAGATCATACATGCCTTCCACTCAATCATTCATTCTGTTACACAACAAGGGCTCACAAGGTTGGGAATGTATAGTACATGGATGATAAGGGAGCATATGAGTTATCATGTGATGATGAGGGATTACACTTGTTAGTATTTGAAAGTGAAGATAATGTCAAAACAAGTAATTGGAATTAGATGGATGGATGAAGGGTGGAGATCTTAAGGATGGTAGCTCTATGTTGTTGCCATGTGTCACAAAGAGAGTTGATAATTAGAAGCAAGCTAGTAGCTTGAATTTTTGCAAACAAGATGGAGCTACTAATGTTATGAAGAGAAAGCAATTAGAACCATTCCACTTTCATCAAAAGATGGTGATTGGAGGAGAGAGTCAATGGTAGGTTAATTGGGGGCTCAAGGAAATAGGGAATAGCTACTAACATTAGTTACTCCTTGCTCTATATAAGAAGAAGAAAGTAGAGATAAGCGAATAGACAGGAGCAAGGAGAGGAAGAAGAAGTGGAGTTGGAGGGAAGAGAAAAACTCCTTCCTTTATTAATTCACTAGTGTAGTAAACATTTTTTCACCATTTTTCTTATATTTGCATGTAATTTCTCCTTTTTAAGAGCGTGAAGTAACAAAAGAAAGTTTTCATTAAAAGTCTGTCTCTTTCATTTGTTTTAAAGTTTCAATAGCATAGCATGATGTATTATTGCCTTGTTCTACCTATTGTTGCTGACATTCTAGCTTCCAAATGCTATGAATGATAGTGAGCTATAGGTTGAATCTAGAAAAGGAGAAACTACAACCAAGTTATGTAACATTCCCTTCAAATATTTTCTTCAGAAGAAGGCAAGAAAGAAGGGTGAAATCTAGGTTTTTTCAACTTTATTTTGCTACTGCTATTCTATAGGTGTGCAACAACAGAACTTCGAATTTCTCCTTTGCATTATTTTTGTGTTGATCAATGATCTAAACCATTGATAATGTTCTCACCTCACTTAGGGATAAGCAAAATAAATTTTTCCAGAGGAGGATTGGAGCAAAGCAAAATATCTTCATCCCTGTATTTTTTTCTTACTATTACTACTAGAAAAAATAGAGGGATAGATTTTCCTTATTTTAATTAGTTTTTTATTTATATTTGAATTATCTAATCCATTGGAAACATTCTCCTAAGTCTTAGGAAGAAGTTCCCATTGGTTTCTAGCAATTTCATTAAGCTTTGGGTGAGATTTCATGAAGACAATAGTAACAAGTATATTTTTTGTATTGTTACTATCTGTGGTAAACCTACCTCATTCTATATCAAATATATTTCATTGTGTTAATTTTAGAGGAAATCTAACCATACATATAGATTCCTTAATATCCAAATAGGTAAGATAAGAAATTTCTCTAAAATTTTCAATATGCAAGTTGAAGAAAATAATGACCGAAGTGACCAACTTCATCACTTGCTCACTAGTTTACATAGGCTATAACAGGGATTGTTCTTGTGTATGATGAATTGGATACCTTAATGATTGAATATCTTCATATCCATAGGTTTTGTAAAAGTCTAACTATACCATTGGATTATTTAACATTCAATTATGCTAGTTACCAAATTTCAAAGAAAAATTCAATCTTTAAGGTGGCGAAAACTTTAACTAAAGTACCCTTGCTCATCGTGCTCCTCAGGTGTAGAGGAAAAATATGCAACTCCCGATTGCTAGTTACACTCTCCTATGATTTATACTTTTATATCTCATTAATTTTTTAAATGATTTTATCTTGTAATATCTTATGTTAAAGGTAATTAAACAATTTGACATGTGGCAACGTCACCAATAATCACTAGTATTAAAAGTTTGGTTTTCTAAATGAAATGCTGTTGACTTTATCAGAAGTTATAGTTGCATATTATTGGAACAAGTTTCTCTTTGAGTTCTAATTGGAATTGAGTGAATTTTGAGAAGGAGGCTATTGGATACAAGTGAAATATGATGAGACAAATATATGTTGAAGAATCTTGTTAGAAATTAAAAATGTTTAGTATTATTTGTTTCTTTTATCTTTATTATTCTTTTCTAGTAATTTTCCTCTTTCTCAATCATTCTAACAAGCAAGTAATAAATATGGTTTTAGGATAGTTATTTTTTTAGTTGTAGCTTAATTTAATTTATTTAAATTTTCCTTACCTTTTAGATTTAATTGATTTATGTCAAATTAGAAATTATGTTAGGCTAGTTTATTTTTTCTTAGGTTTAGAATGATCTTAGAATAATATTAGAGAACACTACTCATTATTTCCTAATGTCTTAAATTTCTTAGAAAATTTAATTTAAAATTTATCTCAATTTAGAAAAGATAGAATTGCTCTCAATACAATTCCTTGATTCAATGTCATTACCTTTCATAATGATTTTTGGAATTAATCATCGATTCATTATTGTTAGGATTAACATGTATTACTTAGGATTTGATAATTGATCTAGTTTCGACAATCATGATTTATAAGTTAAATTTTCAAAGAAACCACATTCCAAGAAAATGATCATAATTTTGATCTACTTCTTCAACTATAAAGAGGAATAACTAGTGGTGGAACTTAATGCTAGTCTAGGCAACATTCAATCATTGTTTATTTTCTTGATTCAAAGAAATCTAATCCATTTGATCAATTTATCTTTTAATCTTTGAAGTGTAAATATTTTAGGATCATTAGAATAGAATAATTTGGTGCTTTAAACTCATACTATATCCTTCCTATGCATTCGACCCTGCAATACTACAGTTAACTAACTATGCACTTGCATGAAAACTCTCAACAAGTTTTTGGTGTCATTGCCTAGGAGGTGATCGTGTGAACAAAGCACCATCAGATTAGGTTTAGATAGTTTTCTTTTGAGTGAAATTGTAGTGAGGTCTGCCCTATTTTATTTTAAATAAAAATATCAATTTAAAGGTTGTAATAATGTAGGCCAAGGGTAAACACCATTGTTCCTTGGAAGTGGAGGTTATATGTAAATGGTTAATCCTTATATGAGAAGACTTAATTTTAGGACCCCACTATAAGACCTACTCAATCTTTAATTTTTCCTAGATTTAGGATTTGCATTACTAAAGTAGATTTATAGAATTGTTTGGTAGTATAATCTCATATAGATAGCATTCGTCTTTTAATTGTTGCATACTTTCTAGGTTGTTGTATTAGTTTATTATTTTTCTTGCATTCTTAGGACATGTTTTATCTACTTTAAGGTGATTTCTAGTGCCATAGTGAATGGAAATTGATTAGTAAGGGCATCATAATCTACAAGATCAAGGGTGAATTTCATCATGACCTCTTTCCCCACCTAAGCTAATCATCACTTATCATGCACCCTAGCCTTTCATCTTAATTTAAAAGTTAATTAGAAGAAAGCTATAGAAGCCTTCAAGCTCATAGGGCCCTCTTGGAAGGAGGTGAACTACTAGCACTCTAGTGGCCTCAAGCTAAATCACTATGTAGGTACTTAAATGACTAGCTTTGTTAACACATCCTATGACTTCGATTATGTATGGCTAACTGAGGAGGGTGTGAAGCAGTTGATTTAGCAAAGATCTAATTGGTAAGCAGTAGAACAAGTCTAAAAGAGATGATGATTTGTCTAGATTGGTTAATCTAAAAGCTACTCCCCTCTCAAAAAATCTAGATAATCAAAACGTCTTTTAGCTTGTTAGCAATGTGTTTGTTAATTGTGTTCTTTGTCAATGCATCATCTTAAGCTGCTGCATTTAGTTTAGTTTTCTAAAACAGAAAAGAAAAAAGGAGATGAGAAAAATTCATTGTATACAAAAGAAAACCTTTTATTGTATACAAGGTGAAAAAAATTTCCATTGTATACAAAGTTCAAAACAAAAAGGGAAAAAAAAGATTACATTGCATGCACATTTGTATACACAATGAAAATGGATGGTTCGTCAGAGTAATCCAACATACCATACAATCCTCTAATAACTTCCACAATGTTACATGATAAATTTAGTAGTGCAAATTCAATTAAATCAATGTTCCTTTTTGGACCCACTTGAGGCCTATTTGGCCAATTTTAATAGATTCAATGAGGACACATTAATAGATGAAGTTATTGCCTTCCTTAATTCTGTGCCCATCATGGACACAAACAACTAGAGACAACGTAAAGAGAGATTTTGGATTTAGTCCAACACATGATTTTGGAATGCACGTTTAAGGTTTAAAGATCTTTATCTTTGTTATGTTCTATTGGATCACAATGTATGTTAAATTTTAATGAAACCAAAATTGCAGAATTGAATATTTTCTTTACCATTTTTTTTACTATGTACATCTGTTTTGTTGTCAATATAAGTTCTATTTTTACCAGAGAAAAGTAAGAGTAGCATTCCATATATATGGCGTAAATGGACGCCCAAGGACAATAATGCATATTTATAAATGAATCACTCTACTTTGGGCAAATAAGACATATAACTGGGTCACATGTCGGTAGTTTGGTAAGCTTGCACCCAATTAGATTCTTCAAATATACAGAAACTGTCTCTTGCTCGTGATGGCCAAAATGAAACAATACAGGTGTGAAACATAAGTTGTTTTCCGAGTTTGGTACTTCTTTTCTTGCCACTTTCTTTCCATTTCAACAAGTAGCTATATTTCAGAAGGGATTGATATGGTCAAGACCCGCATGACGTCATGTGGGTGGACGTATTACACGGTCCCATCGTCAAAACATCGTTGTTGCTTCTCTGGCAAATACTTAACTATAACGTAAGTAGGTTTAAATATCATCGCC
This sequence comes from Warburgia ugandensis, assembly GCA_035236585.1. Taxonomy (NCBI): domain Eukaryota; kingdom Viridiplantae; phylum Streptophyta; class Magnoliopsida; order Canellales; family Canellaceae; genus Warburgia; species Warburgia ugandensis. The sequence goes on along the minus strand of CP141133.1, from coordinate 47,656,338 downwards.
TATTTTTTCCATAAACAATAAGCATTTGATCAGGACACAAATAATGTTAGATCTGCATATATTCCCGTTTGTGTTTGCTACTAATATCATGTTGTTTTATTTAAACTCCCAACCGTGACATGTGCATATAATCAATAATACATTTGGCTTGGTTTTACGAATCTAGATGTTTCTGCATAAAAAGGGGTGCAGCAAAAGCCGTGATCACAAACCACAGAGGTGGAATCTAGGCTACATAAAACATCGCATGAGATTTCTGAGCTTGACAATCAACCAGCAGTTACAGCTCATATTGTGACTTTATTTCGTGTCATTACCATTATTATATGAAATTATGTTGATAGAACAAGCTAAGTATGACAAATGGTACTCAAAAGTATGGCTTGTTTGACCGTTCAATTGTCAATGGAGGAAGAGAGAAAGGGAGCAGTTGGAACCGTGGGGATCCCATAGGTGCTCTATGCCGCTGGGAACGAATGATTGCAGTTTTTGAATATTAAAATACGGGTTGCACATATAATGAGTGCATGACAGCAGACAATGTGTATAAAAAATGGAAGAGGCAGCTAACGATTCTAATGGACTAGAGACCAACAGCTCCTCTTGACCGATGGAAGTGGTGAGGTGATCGCAAATAGTTGGGTCCCCCAGCACCGGTAGACAAAATTTTCTATCATGGATAAGACTTCGAGAGGTAATCCGGAGGAATTATGTTGACACTATCCAACTTCGAATTTAATAAAAATATACAAATATTCTCCTTCCCCAATTAAGTTTTTCTACCACTTCCGAAAGTCATTTAGCATATTATAATGCCTCTCTTCGTTATACTTGATCGGAGGTTCAATATGATACTTTTTTTTATTGAAAAGATTTTAAGTGCATTTAGAAATTAGGATACATTTTTAGGTACTTTGCTTCACAACTCTCTTTAAAAAAAAGGATTATGCTACCATCGTTTTGAACTCCTGTGGATAATTATAAAGTTCATCATTTGCGATAATTGGTATGAGACGTACTAGGGAACTGGGAAACTGTGGAACAAGTATAAGAATAAGTGTGAAAAAAAAAATGAAAATAAAAGAACTATGATTAGAATGGGAATTTAATTTTTAACATGATTTTTTAACTAGGTTTATAAAGCAATTTTCGTGAATTGACAAATTATTCTTGAACTATGTATTTAATTTGGTAACCTTCTATTGAATCTGAAAAATATGAGAACAGTCAATTCTTTTGCGAAGGAGAGACGCTATCTGGACCGAACTTCCGTGATCTCTCCATCTAATGGACTGAGGCCCCATGGTGATATTATTGCTTCATAGTTTAACGGACATCATGAGTTCAAATCTCGCGTTGTATGACCATTATGTCATGGCAGTAAGAGAGGTTGTATCTCGGCGGAAAGCACCGACGAAACAGATAGAATATAATTCTCGGTTGAAACAACCACCTGGATTAGGAAAGCAGAAGATTGAAATGCGGTTAACGTTTGCCGATGAAAAGTGCCAGTAAAGGCTCAATCAGTTGTTGTGAGATATAACAGCTAGCTGGGACAGTGACCGACCATTAACAAATCAAAACGTAATTGACTCATTACAATTATCAAAAAACAGCGTAAAGTGCTCAAAGATAGTCATCAACACCTCAGGCGGACTCTACCTATATATGTAGACAAAGCAGAGTTTTGATGATGTCATTGTTTAACGGATAATTTTGATCTTGCAAAAGCTTGACCAATCTCCACCTTGCGCATGGGACTCAATAGAAAAAAGTAACTTTCTTGATGATGTTTGCAAAGTTTGAGAGGCAAACTAAAGCTAAGCGTGCTGGAAGTTAAAGACAATTATCAAGGAACCAATGGGGCGTTATTATTAGAGCGTCGTAATTAAAGGGATGTTATTTCGTGTTTGTGATTGGAATAGTCCAAGATTATTGGTAAGATAAACAAAATCACTGGATATTGGCAAACCTAAGAGGCTAACAAGTAAGAATGTCCTAGGGAAGAACTTCATAGTCCAGCGAGGCCCACTTTAAAGAAGTTTGTTAAAGCTTTTCTGCTTGGTAATGTTGAATAATTCCCTTGTTTAAGTATTTGTTGCGAGCTATATGTAATGTATAAATTATTTAGAAAGAAAGAGAAAGATCCCAAGTCTAATGGCATTTTCTTCTTAGTCTACCTTTTGTTAATGGTGTGAAAGTTAGGTATATACATGTATGTGTGTCTATATATATATATATATATATATTTGTACAAAATGAATAGTCATGAGATTTTGCATCCCATTTTTTGGCCTATAGATGACCAAAGATACTAATACCTAAAATGATGGAACAACAGAAGACAACCAATCGGAGGTGAGAAATCTATTTCGAACCGCGACTTTAGTCAACTATCTTTCCTAAGTTAATAGTGCTCTCCTTTAAGAATCCAAATTTTCAATAGCCCGTTTATTGAGTTGCTGAGAGGGATCTTAGTGCGTTGGGAAAGGACACTGAAAACGATGATAAATCGGGATTCGTCAAATGGGATGGGGTGGGCGAGCACATGTCAGTGAAGTGGAGCCCCTCATTGTGGTGATCCTCAGCATTTGGATGGAGTCCTATTCGGCAAATGGATTTTAGCATTTTAGTGAGCGTTTTGAAACTTGTTTTTATTGCAATCTTTTTGTTTCAGACTAGAAACCAAACTAAATTTTTACAGTATAATAAAAAATACAATAAAAAGAAGTGTACCAACACGCTCTTAGGAACTAATATAAAAAGCCTTAACCCAAGATGATGACTTCATATTTTATGAATAACAAAATGACCATGTGTAACTGATTTTGAGTTACCATACTTTGTTAATTTGTTAGTATAGGTTGGGTCCATTTGATTCGCAAGAAGTGGCCTTCTTGAGGAGGTGCATTCTTAAGGAAATTGATTTTACATTCTACTTTCGTAAAGTACACATTTTTGTTTGTTTACGTATAAGCAAAGAATTTCAAAGCAAAATCAATCACACACTCTCCTAAATCTAATCCCAAGACAAAAGGCAAAAGCAACGACTCAAACCTGAGGCCAAACATATTTAAAAAAGATGATGAGTTGTTTGTGACCAATCGTACTAAATGTTGTTGGCGAATACATTCAGTTGTTTGGTATGAGAACTTGGAACAAGGGTGAGTTTCTTAAGAACTAAGAGGATGGCAACTGATTTTCTTGCGGACCTAAAATTCTAGCTCAATGTGGCTTTTCGTGTCAAACTAACAGAAATCAAGTTAAGATGGAGATGGATTTCAATTTTTGACCATTTCTTGCTTACCAAACCGGTTAAGTTAAATTTCACTTTGCCCTCTTTGGTTTTGCAGCTTTTGTTATTTACTCATAAGAACCAATTGTGAACTTAGTAGATTCTCCATTACTACAGCTCAAGAAAAACAAGACTTTCTCTAGCCCTTTGTTTGCATTGGATCTCATTATTTTATTTTATTTTTTTCTTTCTTCAATGAGTGATTAAACCCACAACCTTTTGGCTGTGAATCATAGCACTTAACCAAGTCGGCTAAGTGTTTGAAGTTCCTAACCACCATCTTCCAAAAAAAAAGAAAAAGAAAATTCCAATTAACAAACTAAAAATACTCATGCTACAACAATATAAATCATGAGTTTTAGCAAGAGTACATGCCTAAGAGGAGAGGAATATGTACATACCCTTTCTCTATGCATGATATATATACATAAAATTTAAACTCCCTTGTTTTTTACTACTTCGCTTTTGGAAACAACATAGATGTTAGTCTCGCATTGGAAGTTGGATAAGACTTCTACTCCTTATAAACACTCTCATTTCCTCACATTGATTTCAAGTGCATAGTCTTGAAATAATGCACACTTGGTACAATGCACCAAGCACATTAATGCCCCTGTGCACAAGTGAGAAGTGCACATTAGTACACACTTTGTACTTTGCATTGCCAAGAGTCTCTTTGAGTCACTCTAATCTCCTTTTGGTTTTAGGAGTTATCTAGCCTAGACCCAATAGGATGCATGGTTCATGGGCTGGAATGTTCTTGTACTTGAAAAATCAAGATTTCTTATACATTTTTCTCTCATAACTAAAGTGAATTAAGTTTTTGAATTCTATCGCTTTGAGTGGTTATTGTATTTTGAGGTATAGAATGAGTTTGACTTTTTAAAATCCCAATAAGAGAGTTGTTTTATCCTTTGCACTTATTGGGAGGCTTCAACTATCTTCAAGAACTGCATTTTCACATAAGCCTCTAAGCTTGCTAAGGTTTATTAGATTGATTTTGTGCAAGTTTCTCTATAATTCAAATAACAAATGCCTCAAGAATGATTTTAAAAAGGTGTTTTAGATTCTTCTCATAAAAGAAAAAAGTTTGTGAATGCTACTCCTCCCAAGAGAATTGTTTTGTTAGGGAGATCAAATCAAACATGATGTTTTTCAGTTTAAAGAAGAACCGATAATGGATCTTATCCACTTGATTATTTCTAAGGTTGTCATTTAGAATACAGTGATGTTCTTTGATGAAAACCTAATTTAAATGTCTTTTTTTGTTGTTGCTAAATCAGCCTATGACCTTCTTAGATAGAGAAAGGAGCATTCAAATATGGCAAATTCTTGAAGTGTACATACTCTTCACCTTAGGTTAATGCAGTATATTGGATTTTCTTAAAAGGGAAGACTCCCACTTTCTATAGTTTACAGAGTAGAGGCTCAGAAGGCCCATCGAAGTGTTGGATGTGCCATAAGAATTCTTAAGACGGTGACTATCTTTTTGTTCATTGTTCTATAGCTTTTAATCTATGGAACTATGTTTTCAATCTTTTTAACTTGAGCTAGATTAGTCCTTTATTTTAGAGTTGCTTATGTTTCTGTGGGCCATTTAGACATCAACAAGGAGAAATAAGATCCCCTGGCACTTGGCTTCACTCACTACTTTTTGGAGTATTTGAAGAGAGGAATCGCAAATGTTTTCAAGAGAGAGAACTAAGATGCACATTATTAAATTAAGCCCACATCAAAATTTTTGGTTCATCTATGGTCTCTTTTGCAAAAGAAATTGAAGTTTTTTTGGCTATTGATATTTACAAAGATTCAGACCAGGTAAGGATGACTATTTATTCTAGAGATGTGGTTAAACCCCATTGTTCCTTCTCCTCTTGGGTTCTAAAACTCATTTCTGATGAAACATGTTTTTGGCAACCCAAGTGTCTCTAGTATAGGGGTTATTGTTAGAGATGATGTTGGAATGGTGAAATTCGATTTTACTGGTCCTATTCCTTGGACTCTTATCAAGTAAAGATTGATGCTACTACTCATGGCATTCTTGCTTCTTATGAGGTAGGTTTTGACAAATTGATTGTGGAGAGTGACTCTTTCAACATAATCAGATGGTTGGCTAAGGTCATGCACCTCCACAGAGGATCTAGATTGTGTTGGTAAGAACTCAGGAGGTAAGAAATCATTTGCAAGTTTAATTTAATCATGTCTAACGTGATGCCAATGATTCTATAAATCTATTGGCACATGAACGTACTCAATTATTGAGCTTAGAAGAGAGGTTATTTCACGACAAAGATGCTTCTTTGAATGGGTGAGATTTTTTTGTAAAAAAATACAGTTAAATGTTTACACAATATCAAAGAGTATGAAATAAGCAGAAGAAAAATAGAAGTATATACTAACCTCTAGCCATAGCCAATAATCCAAAAATGAACACTTTTACGAGTTCTTCTAATCTAACAACAATTCATGGTGATGGAAACAGGGTATTAAAATTGCCTCAATTAGGGATCTGTAAATTGATTTAATTTATAGACTTCCTTCCATGAAGGAAAATAATTGCCCCTTTCAGACAAGGATAAAATCCATTTCCTTGAATAATGGCTGCTAAATGGGTAGTTACCAATAACACCACTAAGACTAGTAACTAGGCATTAGTTATCGAAATCAAGATCCATGTTACTTGTTAATTAAATGTCAAGGACCATAAAAGAAGCATTTTCCCACTTGATTCGAACATTTAGTACTTTATAGTATCCACAAATCATAACATACTAGTTCTTAAAGACATTATGCTCAAACAAAAGAAATAAATTACACAAATCATGGTGGTAAGTTCTCTATAAATAAGTATTACCTTCCATGTATCACAATGTAATTTTCATTCTTTGAAGCCTTTTACATGATATTTTATCTTCATGAATAAGCCTTAAGTGCTTATTTTGTGTACACATGAAAATATTTGTCATTCTAATAATAAATATATACAAAGAAAATGATCGATGTAAATTAAGAATTCAAAGTTTTCATTGCTAATATGCAATACAAATATAGCATCATAATTCAAATAGAAATTGACAAAATAGAACAAAGTCCCATTTGTGTTACATGATCCTTAAACAATGGTGGCTTGCCTTTTGTTAATGCATCCAAACTCATAAGATCAGTATGTATGTGTTCGATGAGCACTTCATTCATTTTAATATGCTTTATAATAGCTAAATACTTAATGTCTATATGTTTACTTTGACGTCCAATCATATTATTCTTAGCAAAGTTTCACAATAGCTAAATTGTCATAATATATCCTCAATGGCTTAAAGTATCAATCAACAACTCCAAGCACAGAGATAAAACTTCTCAACCAAATAACTTATTTTTTTGCCTCAAAGCAAGAAACAAACTTAGTTTCCGTAATACAAGTAGTAATCAAATATTGCTTTGAACTCCTCCAAGATATAGTTCCTCCAACAAACAAGAAGATATATCCAAACTTTCACTTGTGAGAATCGACACAACTAGCAAAGTTTAAATCTAAATGCCCAACAACATTCAAGTTGTTAGTTCATCTATATGTAAGCATAAATTCCTTAGTCCCTTGAAGTTGCCTCATGACTTCCTTTGCAGCTCTCTAGTAGTTCAAACATGGGTTACATTAATATCTTCTTACATTCTAATTGCAAATGCAATGTCCGATCTAGTACTGACCTGATCGTATATTAGGCTTCCAACAACTGAAGCATAAGGAAGGTCTTTAATCTTCTTCCTTTTAAAGTCATTTTTAGCAGAATAATCTTATAGATATAGGCTTCTTAAGATAATCCTAAGATACCTAGAGATATGTCTCTATAAATCTTAATGCCAGCCACATAAGATGCCTTGCTCATACCCTTCATATCAAATATTGATAGAGTAATTGTTTCACCTCATGTAGCAATCCCATATCATTAGTCGCAAGCAACATATCAACCACATACAGGATTAAAAAGATAACTTTTCACCAACTAACCTTGTGATATATACATTGATCCATAATGTTCTTGATAAAACCATATGAAGATATAGCATTATGAAATTTCAAATACCATTAATGGAAGGCTTGCTTTAGTCTATATTTAAGCTTTTTAAACTTGTAAACCAAATGATCATCATCACTTTAGATAAACCCTTCAGGTTGTTTCATATAAACCTCGTTCTCTAAATCATCATTGAGGAAGGCTGGTTTCACATCCATTTAATGTATATCTAAATGAGAAATTAATGCCATGATGGTATCAAAAGAATCCTTTTCAGAAATGGGGAAAATGTTTCTCCATAATTAATTCCTTCCTTTTGTGTGAATTCTTTTGCAACAAGTCTTACCTTGTATTACTCAATATTGCTTAATAAGTCCTTCATTTTAAAAATCTATTTATAACCAATGGACTTAGCCCCATTAAACAACTCCACAAGATTCTAGACTCAATTGTTTGCCATAAAATGCATCTCTCCTTCATGGCATCATACCACAATTTAGATTTATTATTATTCATTGCTTATGAAAATAACTCAAGGTCATTTTTAGCACTAAAATGATTACAAAATTCTTGTAGGTAAATAATATAATCAGTAGAAATTGTTACTTTCCTTACTCTAGTAGATCTTCTCAAAGGTATATCAACAGCCGCTTGTGGAGAATTGTAAACATCAACTCATTGTGGTTATTGTTCAATAGGATCTATTAAAGAATTATCAGCATGACATGAGCTTCAATAACTAGTTGCCCAACATCCATCATATTCTAATGGTTATCATTAAAAATATCCAATTTGCTACTTGATATGGGGGTTGCATTAGAAACATGATTTTCGTCAAAAATTAAGTTTTGAGGTTGATCACTCGTACTAACCACAACATTCTTAAGAAAGTTAGCATTTATTTATTCTACAAGTCTACTAGTGTGGGATGAATAATAAAACTTGTACCCCTTGGAGTTTAAACATATGTAATAAAATACACACTAATAGTCCTTGGAACTAACTTCTTTCCATATGGGTTATAAACTCTAACTTCAGTTGAAAAACCCCAAATGCATATATATCTTAAATTTGGTTTCCACCCTTTCCATAATTCAAATGGAATTTTGAGGATAGCCTTCGTTAGAGCTCAGTTTAATACACACACAACTATTTTAAGTGTCTCACTACCCAATGATAGAGGAAGGTGGGAGATGTTAAGTTTACTCCTCGCCATGTCCACTAAAGTTCTATTTCTTCTTTCTACTACACTTTTGGTCTAGTGCGCCAGGCAAAGCTTTTTGAGCTACAATATCTTGCCGTTGAAGAAAGTTTTCTAATGGAATAAGTACTTGTCCAATACCTGTATACCCATCATAATACTCTATCTAATCTTATGATTTTAATTTGCTTTTCACTTTGTGTCTCTACCACAACTTTATATATTTTAAAAGCATCCAATACTTTGTTCTTATTATGAAGTAGAGATATATGAACAATGAGTAGTCATCTATAAAGAAATAAAATATTTCTAACCATTTAAGTTCATATTAGTACATCAAAATGTCTATTTGTAAGATTCTGAATATGTTAGAACTCCTCTTATCACCCTTTTTCAACTCATTGGTTTATTTTCGTTTATTGTAGTCCACACATGAACCAAAATTTGTAAAATTAAGAGTTTCAAGGACTTCATCATTAATTAACATATTGATTCTCTCAATGGAGGTAATCCCCAATCTCTAGTGACACAACATAGAAAAATTTCCCATCCATAACACTATAGTTAGTGCTTGTGTTTTCGTGCACAACCATTACATTATTGAAAATGTTGCCTTTTAATAAATTTTGAACAAACCATCATTCATTGTATCATTTTGACAGTAACTAATTTTTTAGCTAAAGTGAAAGCAATTCCATAAAAATTGAAGGGAAAACCTAATGGTACATGTTTTGAATAGAAATCAAATTTCTAGAAAAACTAAAAATATAAAAAGTTCATTCCAAATGAAAAATAAAACCAGCTTGTGAAACTAAACTTTGTGTTCCAATAGCTTCAACATGTGAATGCACTTGAATTTTAGAATAGATGCTTCCTTTGATTTAGCTAACCCTACATGGTATTAGAAATATAGATTATAGAATTAGAATCAATACACCAAGTGATATGAGAAACACCAACCATATTAGATTCATGACATACAAAAGATTTGAGATTATCTTTCTCTTCAAGCAAAGCCTTTCATTTGGGGCAATCTTTCTTTATGTGTCCCTTCCTGTTATAGAAGAAACACTTGAAAGACCTTTTTTTTTACCAATATGGGCAAGTGCTTTGCCTTTCCCTTTCCTTTTTTTTTTGGCATGCCTTTTATCCTTGTCATGTGTCACCATATGTACATTTTCAACCATCTCTCAAGCCAGTCTACCTTCCTCTTGAACACACATGTTTAAGAGCTTATTGACTGGCTAGTTTTCCTTATGCATGATATAGGAAATCATAAATGGTCCATGCTATGAAGATAGAGAGTTCAAGATAAAATGCACTAGAAAGGACTCAAAAATCTTAATCTACAAAGACTTTAGCTTAGTAGCTATGTCCTTCAATTGCATAATGTACTCCCATACACCTATAGTGCTGGTGGGTCTCATTGATGAAAACTTTCCCACAAGGATGCTGGGCAATGTGATGTATTTTAATATTTAATTGCAAGTGCATGGCTCTATTGTAACATAGATTGTGCAAGTATGGGTTAATCCATAGAAACTCTATTAATAAATAGATTATAATTAAAGCCTAATTAACTACTTTAACCTAGCTAAATAATTTATTAAACTAAATTAATCAACAAAAGTGGTAAAATCATACAAACATATAAAAATTCTATAAATCAAACCTATGCCCAGGAATTAAATTTCTAATTATGTTTAAAATAAAATATTTTTAGGATTAAGCTATCTAGATTTTTCTACTCATGCAATTAGAAGCATGATGTTTCTATCGCATAGAAAATATTTATTTTGCAGCTATCTTGATAAGTGATTAATTTTGTATAAAAACCACCCAATTAGTTACTCATATGTTATAACTTATATTAGGGTTTTGACTAAAATTTGCAACACATGCATTTTTTTGACCTAATAACTAAAAAAATTAACATTGTGTAGGTCAATAGGCTAGTCTGAGGTAAGTATGTGATTAATCATATTTTTCTAGAATTTAATTAGATTTTTTAACTTTTTTTAGGAAGTAAGATGATAATCTGATGGCCCAAACAGATCGAGAAGAAAATGGAAGATCAAGATAGAAAGATTGAATCAAGACCTAAAAATCATCAATCTAAAGTGAGATCAAAGGTTAAAATTAACTTTAGGACAAGCAATGGATGTAATTAAAGGAATCAACATGGACTAAGTGGGCCCATGCATAAGCCATGCAAAGTCAACCACCTTTGCAAGGGTTTCACTTACGTAACTTAGCTATATTCAAACTGTAAATAAGGTGACAAAGCTAAGGAAACAAGCTAATCATCAAAACCAAGGATTTGAGCCATCAAGCTAAGCCCAGAAATCCATTTATAGCAGCCATGAAGTCAAGCCAATGGAGCTTTCAAAGCCAACCGTCAAAGCCACATAAGCCAAGCTACATGGAAGGCCATGATTGGAGGAAGCACGTGGACCAATAAGAAGAGACCCCTTGTTATTATTATTATTATTATTATTATTATTATTATTATTATTATTATTATTATTATTTTCCCACTTTTTTTCTCAATTTCCATCACACCACATGAATCCACTACGAATTTCCACCTTTTCACTTCACAAGTTTCAAATTTCTAAACCTCTTTAACCAGCCCACCATCCTAAATATACCCAATCCCTTCACTCCACTTCTTTCCCCCTTATTTCTCCATCTTTCCTCACTTCTACCTCTCTTTCCTAACCACCTATCTACATAAAATTAATCCTAACCCTTGCATCTTTGTTTAATCATCTCAGCCCTAGGATCATATCCTAGAAAAGAGGAGAAAGCAGCCACTTATAAAACCCATCTAGGGCTTCCACGTTAAGGCATATTTGGAGAAGTAAGGAGTCTCCTAAAAAATTGTCGCCTCCCTCCTTGAATTCTTTTCCATGCCTCCCCATACTCTAAAAAGCTATCAACATGTGCTCATTAGAAATTGGAGGTGTCCAAAACCTCCAAGCCATCTCCAACATTTATTCCTTGCTTCATCAGGCATTAAGAGGTATTTCTTCCTAAGCTTGTGTTCTTGTTCATTACTTTAGTGTTTTCCTTGAGGTATATTGTTTATGCATGGTGATTCTCATTGTTTGTTTTTCAACTTGTCATACCTTTTGTTACCTGTCTTTATTTGTTCTCCCTAGATGCAAGATTTATTCCCTCTTCAAGTGACAACCAAGGGAAAGCTGCCTTGAGTCTTATTACTCTTCTTTCTTAACTCTTTTATCTTCGCTTTGTTATAGATCTACCTAGGTGATTTCCTTTCCAATTTGATGGCTTTAGATCACTTAGTTTGTCTTATGGGTTCCACACATGATGCTAGATATATTGGCTTTCAATTGTGGGTAGCTTAAGGTGGTTTTGATTGAGATTTTCTTATTAGAAGGGTGCACACCATTCCATTGTTTCAATACATGTACATGCCACTACTCTATATGCAACTTGTGATTCAATAAAATCTATTGATGGTTCAATTTCCTCTAGTTTGATTTGAATGATTAAAGCTCTCATATGTGTGAATGGAACCACCCATAAACCATGAGTATTATTCATGAATGATCAATTGTTTTGAATCTGAATGTTATCATGGTTGTACTAATAAGATCTCAATGTTAAGATTCACACGCAATGTTACATGCTTCAATTAAATGTTTCATGCATTCTTTCCTCAAGTAATCATTGCACCATGGTTATTCCCTTGCATTCCACACTCTTTTACTTGCATCAAGGATCACTTAGATATAACAAAGAGTTACACACCATAACCCTTGAATCATGCAAAAACCTCTTGGGTCATGCACGTGGTTTTGAGGGAGTGTTTCATTGAGTTATTTGATGCACTTGTTAGTAGTCTAATTCTCCTTTAGATTTCCATGCATTCTAATTTTTACATGTTTCATTTAGATAGTTACCATAGATGCCCTAAGATTACGTGCTCTTAATTTTCATTATAAACGTCTTATTGTCCTTTCATCTTAAAATCCCTAAGCACCATCCTTTTGTGTCTTGTGCTTGATTCTTAGGTGAGTTTCTTACTCTAATTGATTGATTCATTAGTTGAGCATTAGCTTAGAGTGCTTCTAATTTCAATCTATGTTTTCAAGAAACTTTTCATCTTAGTTTGTTTACTTTTATTTCTACATGTCATGTGTTCAATTTATGGTAAGTTTCCAATATTAGTTTAGGTTTAAAATCTAACTATCTTGGGTTAGGATAATTAGTCACATTAAGGACCCATGTAACACACAACTGATCAATACCTCGTGGGATCAACTTGACGTGAATTATTACAATCGATTCATACACTTGTGAGTTTTAATTTAAAAATCACAACAAGTTTTTGGTGCCATTGTTGGGTAGTCGCAATGGTTTGTGTAGTAGACCATACTTTAGATTATTTTTCTCTAGTCTAGGTTTAGGGTGCATTAGTTTAAGTTTTTTTCTTTAATTTTCTTTAATTTTTTATTTTCCTCATATTGACCAATTTCTTTGATTTTTGTGTAAGGGAAATCGACAAAGGAGTGGCGACGATCCTGTGGGTCATAGCTTCATCAACATAGATTATGTTTTTATTGCTTTTGTAGATTAGGATTTGAGTGAAATTGTAGTGAGGCCCATTGTAATTTTAATTTTAATTTTTAAATGGGTAGTGATAATATAGGGCATGTGCAAGTATGGTGGCTTCCACTTGATCATCATCGGACCCTCACTGTGAGCAATCCTCGCCCAAATTTTAATTTTTAGGATAAAGTGCATTTAGTGTAGAATTTCATTTGTGATGGTACTATAAATCATATAGATTAGGGTCATGTATTGATAACTATTGCATAATACTTAGTATTGTTGCATTAATTCAAGCACCTATTTAACAAAGGTTAGCTTGAGCTCGGCTATAACTAAAGCACAGGCTTCATGGTTATAGTGTCCCATCTGTTAAGGTGATTGACCCTTTGTTAAGTAGCATATACATAGGCATTAGTTTGATTTTTATTTTGCATTTCACGTTTACAGCTTTATAGTGGAATGGAACTTAATGTTAGTAAGGGCCCAATAGGAACCCTTAAAAGATAAGGATTAGATTTCATCACTAGCTTCTTTGCCCACCTAGGAATCAATCAACATCCTTGTCCATCATGATCCCAACCCTTAAATTTTAATTTAAAATCAAGTAGAAAGAGTCTTAGGGTATGGAGCTCATAAGACCCTTTTACAAGGACATGATCTATAGTCACTCCAGTGGTTTCTAGGCTCTGAGGTTATAGTGGATGTCTTAAAATCCAAGTGATTTTCCCACACCTTCCATTGACATTAGTTGAGGTCTAAATGCCTTTTGACATAAGGATTGTATTAATCACTTTAGAACAGAACCTACCTGGTAAGCAGTAGTTAAATCTGGATAAAAGGAGGAGCTGTCTCGATATAGGTCTAACAAGCTGCCAGCTATGCAGTAAGAAAAGATAATCAAGACATTGCTTGATTAGTGAATAGTAGGATTTAATTGCACATCACTTTGAGCTAGAGTCAGCATATAGTTAAGACATTTAGGAATTAGGATAGTTTGTGCAAGGGCATTGATCTCAAAAGTTAGAGTTAGCACCTTTCGACCTACAGATTGAATGCAACCTTAGGCAAGGGGAAAGAAACTAACTTCCAATCCCCATGGCCAAACCACCAGTAGAAGTTGAGAGCAAATATATTAGAGATTTTTATGCGCCACTTCAATTCAACACCCCATCTTGCAGAGCGCTACCCCCAACAAATGTAGACCACTTCCAATTAAAGCTGGTACTCATACAATTATGCCCCACTTTTTTATGGTTGAGAGTGAAAGATCCTTACTACATATCAAGGAGTTCCTTGATATTTGAGCCACATTTAAGTTTTAGAATTTTTAAGATGATGCTATTAGGCTTAGATTATTCATTCTCACTCAAGGATAAAGTCACGGCTCACTTTCTTGGAGATTGGTTCCATATATACATGGGACCAATTATCTAGGATGTTTTTGAACAGATTCTTCCCTTCTCACAAAACAAATGTCCTTTGTTAGGTGATTGTAAATTTTCAACAAATGGATGATGAATAATATTATGAATGTTGGGAATGGTGGAATGGACTATTGTAAAAATGTCCACTTCATGGATTTAAGAAATAACAATAGGTTTAATACTTACGTGAGCATTAATGCCTTAGAATAGACAAATGGTAGGTGCCACGAATGGAGGGGCCCTCATGCTAAAAGATGAGAGAGAGGCCTAGGAGTTCTTTCAGGCTTTATCAAATAATTCCCAACAACGGAATTACTCCAATAGAAGAGAGAGAAACAACTAGCCTCCAAAGAAAGGAGATCTATATGAGATTGGAATGCATACAAATCTAGCCCATAAGCTCAACTTTGTACTTGAAAAAATGGATAAGTATGATGAAAGAGCAGACAAACTTGAAACTATGTTTCACTCCCTCTTGGCTGCCATTCTATTAAACCTCCACAAGAGGTCTATGCTCTTTGTTCTAGCCCAACCCATATGAACACATCTTGTCCATCAAATAAATCACTTAATGACTATCTAGTTGAGTTAGCAAAGCATTAAATGCATAACACAATCCTAGAATCAACCCATATTCTAAGACCTATAACCCTAGATGGGCTAGGTATCCAAATTTTTCTTGGTCAAAGAATAACAACCTAGGAGGACCATCTATGAATCCCCTAACCACAACTTTCCTAGAGCTATAATTCCTCAGCAGCCACATGGCTTCCACCACCCTCAACAACTAAAGAAACCATAGAAAACATTCAAGCCCTTATTGAAAGATCTTTAAAACAAAATGAAGACAATAACAAGGCTTTGTACCAAATGTAGAATGTCAACTCTCAAGCCATAACCAAGTTAGTGATGCAGGCAAGCCAACTATTAGCTGCATTACAAGATAGAGGAAAGGGTCACTTCCATATTTAGCCCATCCCTAACCTTAAGGGGCAATTTAAAATAGGGTTAAGTTCTCAAACCCATAACTGTGACATCTTGGGTTTTTCTTACAATTTTTCATAAAATCTTTTACAATTGTGAGGCCCCGAGTTTGAAAAACTATTTAGAAATTAAAGAGCAAAAAACATGTTTCATGAGAAGACCTTAAAAATCCCGAGTGTCATTTTTCTTTAAAAAAAAAAAGGATTTTTGGAGAAATGAATGCTACATTTCTACCAAAACTTCAGCAAAGTCTCCCTTGTATTTTAGACCCAACACATTTCACGCATGCAATTTGCGACAACCTAATAAAAACAATACATATGAAATAACAAAGGAGACTCCATCTCCCTCCAAATTGCATCCACACACATGTCTATTCACATTTAAATAAAAATAAGCATTTTGTAGTGCCAAAAGGCTAAGAATTAAACCAACATCACCAAGACCACTGCAGTCACAATCACATCACCATAACTCCAATTTATGTGCCCACATGTAAATAATGCACAGTCATATTAAGTCAAACATTATGTTAGTTCACAAGATCATCAACTGAATTGCAAACCTATTTGTTATACCTTTCATGCTCGTCTCTTTAAATCTCTATCACAATCTTCTGCTCTTGTGTCTCGTTTATTCAAACCTGAGATATTGTAAACAATTTACAATGTCTTAGCAAGGTTACACTTATGTAGGTAGTTTCATTATCGATATGTGAAATTTATACTGTTTCAAATTAAAAAAGGATACATAATCACATGTTATATAGTTGAGTAAAATATGATGCATAATGAGCAGTATAACAAAACTCTAAAATCTCAATCATGCTGAACCATTTCAAATTATTAGTTTCAATATCCATGCATATTGTTTTCAAAGAAAATAGTAACCTGTGCTAGGTATTTTACAAGATATGAAAGATTTTCACAACTAATATCATGCATCATCTCATAAATATATTCATCCAAACTGGATAGTGAATCATTGTAAAGAATCAATAGATGAAAAGCATTTAAATAATGAAATACTTAAATATGATTAATGTATCTCAATAAGTATACATATATGGCTAATACGATCTGAACCTCCTAGAGGTCTTGCGAGTATAGAAACACTAGTAATCCAACCATTTGTTGTTAGTCATGACTACTCATTATAGAGATGAAATTCCAGGGTGCCATGCACTTATGCTATCACGTTATATACATATAAATATAAAAAAAATGGACCTCTATGTATTGACAAGATCTAATCAAGTTTGTAGCTATCACATTGATACCAAGACAGTTAGACTCCTTGCACCATGAGCATGGGAAACATGGTACGTAAGGCCATGACCTATTAATGATGTCATCGATTTAAATTCAGGCTTTTGTGGCCATGTATCATATATATAAAGTTTTAGAGGGGGAATGATCAGTCCTCAACCCTCCTAGCACAGTGTCCATTAGTCCACCATATACCCTTCATAATATAATAATATTAGGCATCATTACATACCGTCATAACATACAAAACCATAGAATTCCATGCAAAATCATAGAATTCCATGCACTAGTGAAATCTTGCAAATCAATCTCATGAAATGATATAACCATGCAAAAGCAACCCTCACAAGGGTTGAGTATGAGGATTCCTCACTCATCATTTCAAATACATTTTCATGTATAAGTTTACAATTTAATAAATAAATTAACATAGTATTCCAAAGCAATAAGTTGCATGAAATACAAATATACTCTCTATATAAATAAAAAATCTCCAAAAATCTTGATTTTAACTATTTTCAAACATGATAGAACAATCATTGATAGTTTTTATGTTTCACAAAAGCATATCGAAGTTAAAACTACTTACCTCCTTGGCGAATTTTCCACAAGTTCTTCCCTTTTAGGTTTAGCTTTAAACTTAACTTCAATTTTGTCAAACCACACCTAAAACTGTGTAGCACATCCACCATATGAATCCCCACATCAACATAGAATCATATAAGCATTTAAATAATGCTTAAATCTATATAGTGTATAAAATTTGCTTTTAACGTTCTTTTTAGGTTGCATTTACATCATGATTAGGGACTTCATATCTGAGTGTTCCTCACCATTTGTATATTATATTTTTTATTTAAACATATTCCCACAATTTAGATTATCCAAAATTATGGAACCATTAGATTTCATACAATCCATCACTCCTAACTATATGAACTCAACCACTTAGGCTATTGGTCTACTCTCCATATCATGGATGATCGACCAATTATCCATTAGATGCTAGTATCTTTACTAAATAATGGTCAGTGTACGTAATGGTGGCATCTAATAATCGATAAGGCATTGCCAGGTCCCTATTCCTTTATTATTCGATCGGAAGGTTCAAATTATTTGCACAATTTCCATTTAGATCTTTTAATTTCTATCATATACTAGTCAATTCAGTATTCCAAAACTCATTTATGGTGACTAATTATTAATCAAACATCAAGAAGTCAATATTTGAATAGTGATAGATTTAATGGTTGAGATTGATTGATTGGTTTCTAGCCTAGATTGACAATCTCAGTTAGATCCGAGTTGTGTAAGATGAGTATTTATCCATTTCTAATAATTGATTAGGAAATCAATGGTTGGATAATCTACAAAACCTAGATCTAGTATAAACCATATGGATTTAGCCTAAAAATTCAAATCAAGAGTTGGATTTTATGGATGTTACCTTCAAAGCATGTCTATGTGCTTCCTCCACCCTTAGATGAGTTAGATTAACTTCATTTTATGGTGAAACTTCCATGATCTCATAGCACTCTACTCTCCTCTTCAATCAACCAGCACGAACATCTCAAATTCTTCAATAACCCTAGGGGTTTTGATTGTCTCTCTACACTAAGTGAAATGATTAGCTACGATTGTCAATCTAATCTGTCATCTTCTCTAGTAATGGGTGCATCAACTGCAACCAAAAAACCTACTTTCTCCTCCTCCATCGGCGTGCCAGGTTTCTCCGCCAGCCTGGCTTTCTCCTTTTCCCTTTCTTTTTTTCCCCCTTCTCTCTCTCTCTCTCTCTCTCTCTCTCTCTCTCTCTCTCTCCCCTCTTTGTCAGGTTTTTTTCTTCCTTATGTGTGTCAGGCTTGATGGAATAAACTGTGTAGCTTGTTTCCTCTTGCTTTAAGTGGGTGGGGGTGCTGATATCAATTTGGCCTCCTCCATCCGAGATCCAATTTCAATGTTCTTTGTGTTGTTAGAATTGTATTGATGGGTACTTTTCATTTTTGGTAGTTTCGAGTCCAAATTTTGAATTTTCAAAGGGGTCACTTTCATATTACTCAACTTTTCCTAAATTTAATTTTTGATTTTCATCTCAATTAAAATATAAAAATAATTTATAAAAAGAACTCAAAATTGAGGGTTGTTACAATAATCCTCAGGAGTATGCCAAGTCTATAACTACCCTTAGGAGTGACTGTTAGGTAAATAACAAAGTAGGGAAATTTAAGGAAATTGAAGAGGAAAAGGAGGCAATCAAAACATAAGGTAAAGAGAACAAGTAGAAACCTCCAATGGAACCTTTAATGGATGAACCTTTTGTGCCCAAAGCCCTGTTTCCACACTTACTGAAAGGAGCAAGCTTCAATGAGCTCATGGGTGTATTTAAATACGTCCAAATTAATGTTCCATGCTCAATCCAATAACAGATGTCCCTACCTATGCTAAGTTCTTGAAAGAGCTTTAAACTAGAAAGCGAAAGCTAAATTTACAAAAGAAGGCTTCCCTAACTAAGCAAGTGAGCTCTTTGATACAACATATGACCCACTGAAGTTAGAGACCCAAAGTGTCTTACAATTTCATGCATTACTAGAGACCACATTATATATAAGGCATTACTTGACCGAGGGCCAAGTGTCAACTTGTTGCTATACTTTATCTATGAGCAATTAAGGCTTAGTGAGCTTAAACTCACCACTACCACATTGTAATTAACAAATATATCAGTGAAGTCACCGCGTGGTTTGGTTGATGATGTTTTGATATAAGTGGACTAGTTTCATTACCCAATCAATTTTATTGTATTAAACACCCAAGCCTATACTTGATCCTTGCAATCAGATTTTGGTTATACTTGGACATCCATTCCTGGTGACGTCCAATGTCATTATTAACTCTAGGAATGGTGTAATGAAATTTTCCTTTTATAACATGAAAGTTAAGCTTAATCTTATTAAAACCGACCAACAACATCAAGACCTCGATGATTCTTTTGAAGTGAATTTGATCGAGAGTCTAACTCATGGAATTCATCCTCCATCTTCAATCTATAACCCACTAGAGTCTTGCCTTGTGCATTTTAATGGATATTTTGATTTAGATAAGTCCATTGAGGAGGTGAACAACCTTTTAGAGGCTCCTTCAATCATGGATACCTCTAAGTAGGGCACTTATGCTTCCAATCCCTCCTTTAGAGTCTATCCCCATACCTTCCATAGAGAAACCACCTTCTCTAGCCCTAAAATCCATACTCGATAACATTAAGTACTCTTACCTGGGACAAGATGAAACCTTACCTATTATAATAGCATCAGACCTAGACAAGGAATAGGAAGGAAAATTACTTAATGTTCTTAAGCAACATAAGACTGCTCTAGGGTGGACCATCATAGACATACAAGAGATTAGTCCAGTCATATGCATGCATAAGATATACTTGGAAGAAAAAGCAAAACTGTCTAGGAAAACTCAAAGATGATTGATTCCCCACATGATGAATGTGGTCAGAGATGAAGTCCTTAAGCTCTTATATGTTGGTGTCATATAGCCCATCTCTAACATCACTTGGGTCAGCCCCATTCCAGTTGTACCCAAGAAATCTAGGGTCATGGTAGTAAAAAATGAGTAGAATGAGTTAGTACCCACCTGCATTACCACCAGGAGGAGAGTTTGCATTAATTGTTGAAAATTAAATGTGGTCACAAGGAAAGGCCACTTTCCTCTATTAACCAAATACTAGAGAGGTTGGTTAGACATATTTATTATTATCTTTTAGATGGATATTTAGATTATAACCAGCTTCCTATAGCATTAGAGGATCAGGAGAAGACCGCTTTCACCTATCCTTTTGGAACTTTTGCTTACCGATATATGGTTTTAGGGCTTTGCAATGCTTCTATTACATTTCAGAGGTGTATGTTGGGCATCTTTTCTGATATGGTAAAAAGGTTTCTAGAGGTGTTCATGGATGAATTCTTAGTATTTGGATCCTCTTTTGACGAGTTCTTGCACCATTTGAAATTAGTTCTTGCAAGGTGTAAGGAGATGAATTTGGTATTAAATAGGGAAAAGTGCCAGTTTATGGTACAAAGTAGCATAGTTCTAAGCCACGTTATATCACAGAATGGGATAGAGGTAGACAAGGCTAAGGTGGATTTAATAGCCAACCTTCCTCCACCAAAGAAAGTGAAAGAAATTTGTACTTTTCTAGGACATGCCAGCTTCTACAGAAGATTCATCAAGGACTTCAGCAAAATTGCCAAACCCCTTTGTTATTTACTAACAAAGGAGGTCGCCTTTGCCTTTGATGAGAATCATAAAAAAGCATTTGAGTCATTGAAGGCAGCGTTGACCTCTGTGTAACACCCCTAACTTTTGTAATGAAATTGAATAAATAATGAAATTGAAAATTTCAAGGAAAAATTAGGCTAGAATATTAGTGTTACTAAAAATGCACCTCTCATAGAAGTACAATCAAGGTGTAAGACATCTATAATTGAAAACATACTCAACGAACCCTTCAGAATTACTGTAAGCATGACTAATTTTAAATTCAGATGAAAAATCCTTATTTTTCTATGTTTTTATGAACAAATGGGTAAAATAGTAACTTTACTTATAACTAGGACCTAAAACATAAAAATTTGGAATGTACTCAGAAATACGAATCCAACGCCACTAAGTACGCTCAATTTCGAGTTTATGAGAATAAAACCTATTTTTCTCCATAAAGGGCAAAATGGTCTTTTTACACCACATGGGGCCCACATGGCACCCACAAGGGACCCACAAAGGAATCAAATGGCTAGAGCATGTGTAATTATGAGTCAAACCACTACCACTTGCTAGTGGAGAAGGAGGTGGTAGTGGGAATCCTATGAACATTGAATAATCAAAAGAATAAAACATAATAATTATACATAATCATGAAAAACACCCAAAATGCCTATAAATACCTCAGATAAAAATTCCTAAAATTATTCATAAAATTCATCATGAAATTCCCTAGCCTCCACCAAAATCTCAATACAAAACTCCTCCCCCTTCTCCCTCTTTTCTCTATTTTATTCCTTCTTATACTCTCTCTCTCTCTTCCTTCTAATTGGAACAAGAGACCTAAATTTAATTAGGCACTTTGTTCCAAGTTGAATATCACAAATCCCACCATCCAACAATCCTAGACTCCCTTATCTACAAAACCCCTAAATCAATTTCAAGATCCAACAGTGAAATCAACATAAAATCAAAAAATAAGTATTTATCAGGCGATATTATCATCAAAGGGTATTTTTCTCAAATTGGGCATCAAATCTAAGTTATTTCTCCAATCAGGTAGGTGGACTACTTCCTAGACTTATTTATTATTTTTTTATGGAATTTTTATTTTTTTGTAATTAGGTTTGGGTTAAAAATTGTAAAAATAAAGTAAGAAACAGAACCTTCAATTCTAGATGATAGAGGGCTCAAAAGTTTCATGAATTTCAATTGAGTTTGGGGCCCTTAAGTGTAAAGGGATTGATTGGACAGTTGAAACGGACTGTCTGATCTCCCAAAGCAAGTTGGAACTCGACACACTCAGTGACATGCGATAGGAAAACACGCCTTGTGGGAGCGTTTCTGGTTGCACAGCATGCATGCGACGTCGTCCAGAATGGACAACTGCGTGACAGAGCCGGTCAATGGGGGAGCGTGTTACACATTCGTCTCGGTGACAAGCGTACGTGAGATCATCTACCTGACTTGTACGCCTGACTATTTTTGACTGACCATATCATTCTGCCCGATCGATCCTGGCTGTCGTTCCGTTGGGCCCAGATCAAATTTGGACCCTAGGAACGACTGTAAACTTCACCATCAAATTGTGGAGTCATATGAACTCCAAATTTAGATCAGAAATTTGATATATATTTCTTCTCATGTGTATTATCTACTGAACTCATAATATTTATGTTTTGAATTGAATTTAATTGGAAATTACTAAAATCCATTCCAACAGTGCTAGATTGTGATAAGGATGATCTCAAAACTGAGATCTGAACTGATGGATGGATTCATGAGGTCCCAAAACCTTAGGGACCATGATTATAGTAAGATTTAGAGGTCTTTAGATCAAGTAAATCATTAAAAATAGTAAGATTAAAATCTAGCCCTTAATGGGTTGAAATCTTAAAACTCCAATTTTGATCTCAATTTAACACCAAATTGAGATCAAAAGTAGGATAGATTACTTGTGATAAGTAGAACCTACTAAACAATAAAATCATAATTTTAATTCATTAAGGTTTCTGAAATTAAGTAGATAAGTGTACTAACATTCTTGATTTATAAGATCTGGGATGATCAGACCATTCAAATTATGTTGGATGATGATATAATAATATAATAACCTAAATAAATGGGTTAGATGTAATTTAATTGGTAGATATTAAGAGATCTAGCCTTAAAAGTAGCAAAAACCATAAAAATGAATGTAAATCTCCTTGATGAAGTTGATCAAGGATCATTGGATAGTATGGATGTGTTTTGATGATGATATGAAGTTAATGTCATATGGAATTAAGGATTGAATGATGATGATATGGGATAGATCAAGATCTATGCCCTTAAATTGGATAAAAGAACTTAAGATCTTCTTGAACGGGTGGATCAAGAAAGATTTGATCATTTGATGAGATGCATCAATGATCTAATAATGAAATATGAAATTGCATCAAGAAGATGTGTTAGATCTAAAATAAAATGAAAGATCAAGATCTAAACCCTCAAAGAGATGAAAAAAAATTGAGGATCAACAAAGATCGTTGGATCATAATGGATAGTTATGGCATTTTAGATTTGCGTTTAAATTATTAAATGTTATCATAATTGCCCTTTATTACTTAGTAGATTTAAATTTAGATTTATTTATGCTTTAATGTTTATGTTATGGAAATTACCTTGAAAATGTAATTGAATGAATTTAGAGTTCAAAGGACATTTACATGAAATAAATTACATGGACTTAATGATAGTAAGGGCTATAGTTTGTAAGACAATATAAGGAATATCATTTCCTTGGCCTAAATTAGGAGAATAATACTCCATGAATGACATTTAAATGTTCATGGATTTAATTAAAATCAATTAGAAAGAGTACTTAGGGTTAAAATGCTCATAGCAACCTTATGAAAGGTTGACCTAAGGTCACCCTAGTGGATGATGAACATAGTGGTTAGGGGGTTATCTAATAGAGCCTCGCTCTTCCCCTACCTTTTATTGACATTTGTGAGGTCTAAACTCCTCTTTACATGAGAATTGAAGTAACCACTTTGTGTTCAACCATTCAGCTAGTAAGTCTTAGCCAATTAGACATAAGAGAAGCTATCTAGACTTAGGATGGAATAAGCTATTCTCAAATAGTAAAACATTAACTGGTTGAGCAATAATAATAAGAGCATAAAAGGTTAGTAAATCATCTAACCCTAATAAAAATTGTAAATAAGATAAGAAAGATCAAACAAGATCTAAGAGAGATCTTGAAAGATCACAAACAAAAAGAAATGAAATATAATGTTGATTATAGTATTTTTCCATGATTTTGCTTATAGTGTAGATTGTGAACTTAGAAGATTTGAAACCTTGATCATATATGATTCAAGGAAAATTAGGACATCCCTTATAGGAATACACATGTGTATAAAGGAATAACTTGATATGTATGGTTTGATAGATGATCATGATGAACAATAGGGAGTGAATACCACAGGAGATGTATGAATCAAGACCTTGATACTACTTTGAGGTGGGTGGATGTACAAGAATGTATTAAGGATTCATGTGTATACATACATGATCTTTGTCTGTACTTATAGACCTTCGTGATATAAGTATGCTTAGTACCTTAGCATAGTCATGATCCAACCATATGATCCAACTCAATTGATACAATCTAAGGATCAAATCAAATGAGGTGAAGGTAATGAGATGTGAAGACTAAAGAAACCCTAAGAATAGGGCATAGAAAATATTCCATCCTTAGTTAAGCAGACACATCGTCTGATATGTACAAGGTATTTTACATACAAGCATGGTGGCTTGTGATTTTGTTTTACACAGAGATGGAGATTGAGGATGCTATGCTAGGGAAGTTATGAGGGTTTGGCCACCCACTTCTTGAAACTTATATGATGGATACCATGCCCAAAGAGAGGCTAAATGTCAGGTGGGGCAATAATGGGAAGGCCACCACTGTGACAGCCATGGTCCACCCATGAGGGCATGGATTTGTTATTTCCATAGTTGGTATCAGTGGATTATTGAAATTATCTGGGCACGCAGTATAGATTGAGACTGCGGCATATAGTCCTAATGTATTTTGCATTATGATTTACATATGATAGGCATAGTATAATGCCATGGCATGATGAGATGCCACTACATGAGTTCCTGGAAAGAAAATCTCTGTATAAGGATTGGTTGAATATTGAGTTCCTAAGTGGAAGTATAGGTAGGGGAAGGAACACGTTTTGAGCAATCTTCATGATTTTAACTAATTTATCCTATACTACATAAATACATATGTACTTTATGTTGAGATAACCCACGAGTGGGTAACCATGATGGAATAATGACTAAGGTATGTATTCTTATATTAGTGAAGTAGTATATTTTTGTATCTCCTACCAAGCGTAGCTTGTTGAGGTATTGTAAATGTTTCAATGTTTACAATACCTCATATACAGAGAAGGAGGGTTAGAAGCTCAAGATAGTAGAAGACTTAAGGAAGTAAAGCTTGAAGACTTAGGAGCAAGACAGTAGAAGATTTGAAGAAAACAATCAATCAGAGTATGTCCCTTGAAGATATGCAATTTTTATTTGAGGGCATTGTGTTGTATTGAGAGTTTTAATGTAAGGTGAGGTTTGAATTTTGGATTATGTAATTTGGACAATGGTTTGTAATTTTAATATAGGGACTGTGTAAGAGTGAACTACTGGA
Source organism: Warburgia ugandensis (assembly GCA_035236585.1). NCBI lineage: Eukaryota > Viridiplantae > Streptophyta > Magnoliopsida > Canellales > Canellaceae > Warburgia > Warburgia ugandensis. The sequence goes on along the minus strand of CP141133.1, from coordinate 47,630,601 downwards.
TGATTTCTGGTATTTAATAAAATTTTATTTTATACAAAATTTCATGTATATTATGTATCTTGAGGTGAGACTTGGGTTTTGCTACAAATGAATTTAAAATAAAAGAATTTTTGCTACATTGTTTGTGAAACTTTTTTACCATTAAGGGCCCTGCCTTTGAAAAATGTTTTACAAAATATGTTACAAAAACCCAAGTTGTCACAGTTGATATCAGAGCCATTCATCCAGTCACTCACAGCCCCAATATGTCCAAAGGAATAATCCAAATAAGGATAAATTAGAAATGGGTTAAGTTTCCTTATATAGAAATTTGGGTTTTCGGAAGATGCCCCCTAAAAGGGGAGCAAAGCGGGCAACTCAAAGGATATCTGAGAATGTTATGGAAGGATTGTCTAGAATATAATCTAGAGGAGGTGATGACTAGAGTATTGAGGAATCATCTTCCTCATCTTATACAGCCTCAAGTTACTCCAGTGGAAGCACCAAATATTCAGGAGGCTCAACCTGATGTGGGCCCCAATGCTCCTATACCAAGACAGAAAACTCCAACTCCGGTACAAGATAAATCTTCACCTGTACCTAGTGGAGTGATAGAAACCTCTCAACTGACACCTCCAAAGATTGATAAGATGGTGGAAAGGTCTCAGAAGATGGTTATAAGCTATAATGGCAAAGGTGATGCTAACAAGGTTGAAGAATGGATTTATGAAGTAGAGAAGACCTTTAGTGTGTTAAGAACTCCAAAAAATCTAAAGGTCAAGTTGGCCACCTATATATTGAAGCAATAAGTAGCTTTCTAGTGGAGGTTAGCACAAAGAAATTTCTTCTCCAATCTTGAAGAAATCTCATGGGAAAGATTTAAGGAAGTTTTCAATGAAAAGTATTTCCTAGTCCATGTGCAAGCCCGGAAGGAGGAGTTCTTAGATCTACAACAAGGAACACTTTTAGTTGTTGACTATGAAAATAAGTCCATTCAACTAAAGAGGTTTGCAAGCCACATATGCGACACTGAAAGACATGCGGTGGATCGGTTTATGGAAGGGTTACACTCAGGGCTAAGAACAAAGGTGTTATGAACCAAACCAACTATTATGACCGAGTGTGTCGAGATGTCTTCTAAGTTTGAAGAACACTATAAAAGAAACCAATTCACCAAACTTGGAGGAGGGAGCAACTATCCTCAAAATTCTTTTAAGAAGGGTAAGCGACCGCCAAATAACTTTAGGCCCTCTGGCCATTAAGGAAATCAAGCTAAATGGAAACAATGTCCCACTTGCAGAACATATCATCTAGGCCATGTTTGCCCCCACACGATGCCACAACCACCATCAAGGAAGGGTGTTCGCCATCTCTAACGAAGAGGCTGGAACATCTAATGCAGTCATTGAAGGTACATTGCTAGTATCTCATCACCATGCCAAAGTGCTGTTTGATTCTGGATCTACCCATTCTTTCATATCATGTATATTTTCATCTAGCATAAAATTGATAGTGGAAAAATTGGGGTTCTATCTAGATGTGATGACATCAGTGGGAAAAACAGTTAGATTATAGGAACATCTTCATGATATACCCGTTGAAGTATAGGGGAAGAGAATGGGTATAGACCTCATTTTATTAAACATTGTAGATTTTGATATAATACTGAGTATGGATTGGTTAGCAAATTATGAGGTAATTATGGACTGCAGTAAAAAGAAACTCACTTTTAACACACTAGGAGAAGAAAAGCTAGTATTGCATAGAAAACCAAATGGCTTAGACAAATCTATCATGTCAGCTATGGAGGCTACCAAATATGTGTCCAAGGGATGTCATGCATTTTTAGCAACTGTAGTTGCTTTGAATGTTGAACAGCCCAAGATAGAAGAAATCGACATAGTTAGGGAATTCTAAGATGTGTTTCCTGAAGAACTCCTAGGTTTACCACCTCATAGGGAAATTGAGTTTAACATTAAAGTAATTCTTGGTACAACTCCAATTTTTAGAACACCTTATAGGATGGCCCCAGCTGAGTTAAGGGAGTTGAAGAATCAACTATAGGAATTGTTGAACAAAGGGTTTATTTGATCAAGTGTTAGCCATGGGGAGCACCAATGATATTCGTGAAAAAGAAAGATGGGTCTATGAGGTTGTGTATTGATTACTGGATGCTGAACAATGTGACAATAAAAAATAGATACCCCCTGCCTCACATTGATGATCTCTTTGATCAACTCCAATCTGCCAGGGTCTTTTCTAAAATTGACCTTAGATTGGCGTATCATCAATTGCGTATCAAAGGTGAAGATATACCCAAAACCACATTTAGAATCGGGTATGGACATTATGAAATTTTGGTGATGGCTTTTGGATTAACTAATGCTCTAGCAGTATTTATGGACTTGATGAATAGAATTTTCAAAGAATTTTTAGATAAATTTGTAATAGTATTCATTGATGATACACTTATTTATTCTACTAGTATACAGGAACATCAGGAACATTTACGAATTGTATTAAACACACTTAGAAGAAACAAACTATTTGGAAAATTTACTAAGAATGAATTTTGGTTGGAAAAAGTCAATTTTCTAAGGCATGTAATTTCCCAAAATGGAATAGAGGTGGACCCAACCAAGGTGGAAGCAGTAATGAATTGGGAACACCTAAACATAGTAATTGAAATATGGAATTTTTTGGGGTTAGCTGGATATTATCGTAGATTTATCTAAGAATTTTCCCGCATAGCTCTTCCTTTGACTTCTTTGACTAGAAAAAGAGTACAGTTTACTTAGATTGATGAATGTGCAAGGAGTTTTCAAGAGTTAAAAACGAGGTTAACTACAACACCAGTATTGTCCTTGCCATCTAGAAGTGGAGGTTATGAGATATATTGTGATGCTTCAGGAAAAGGGTTGGGAAGTGTACTGATGCAAAATGGGAAGGTCATTACTTATGTTTCATGACAACTGAAGAAGCATGAAATGAACTACCCAGTACATGACCTAGAACTTGTGGTGGTAGTGTTTACCTTAAAAATTTGGTGACATTACTTGTACGACGAGAAATTCAACGTATTCATTGATCACAAGAGCCTCAAGTATATTTTCACCTAGGCTGATCTGAATATGAGACAAAGGAGGTGGATGGAATATCTTAAGGATTATGATTTTGTAATTCAATACCATCCTGGAAAGGCTAATGTAGTGGCTGATGCACTAAGCAGACACACAAAGTTAGTGTTGGCTAATGTCACCATTAAGTCAGCTTTCGTTGAACAAATCCTAAAGGCTCAAGAAGGGGATATAGCAATCTAAGAAATGTGTGAAAAGACTAGGGTTAGTAGAGACTTAGACGGGAAGATTTGTGGTTCCCTCAAGTTTGAGAAAAGCACTACTACAAGAAGCCCATCAATCCAAATTTTCTATATACCCTGGAGGGACAAAAATGTACTAAGATTTAAAAAGAAATTTTTGGTGGGAAGGTATGAAGAGAGATATTAGGGAATGTATGGCTAAGTGCTTAACTTGCCAGCAAGTGAAGGCTAAACATCAAAGAATAGCTGGATTACTACAAACCCTAGAATTGCCATAATGGAAATGGGAACATATCACCATGGACTTTGTCGTAGGGTTACCAAGGACCCGGGTAGGTCATGATATGATATGGGTCATAGTTGATAGGCTAACCAAGTCATCACACTTCCTTCCAATCAAACAAAGCCAAACTGTCGACAGTTTAGCCTAGTTATATGTAAGAGAAATAGTCAGTCTTCATGGGATCCCACTCTCCATTATCTCTGACCAAGATGGAAGGTTTACCTCTAGAAGCTGGAAGAGCATGCAGCAGGCATTGGGGACATCACTAAAGTTTAGTATAGCTTTTCATCCTCAAAATGATGGTTAGTCAGAAAGGACCATTCAAACCTTAGAAGATATGTTAAGGGCTTGCGCACTAGACAAGAGAGGAAGTGGGATGAACATCTTCCACTGTTGGAGTTTGCATATAATAACAGTTTCCATGCAAGTATAGATATGGCACCTTATGAAGCATTGTATGGATGACTGTGTCGATTGCCAACTTGTTGGGAAGACGCGAGAGAGAGGAAGTTGATAAAATCAGAATTAGTGGAACAATGTATAGACAAGGTGAGAATAATAGAGCAAAGATTGTTGGCTGCTCATAGTCATCAGAAAAGCTATGGAGTTAAAAGTTTTGAACCTTGGAATTCGAAGCAGAACCACTCAGTTGGAAAAACACTAACAAGGCCAATGAAAAAGTATGCAACATAATTTCATGTCTAATATAGCATGTGGTTTAATGCAATTATAAGGACAGATAACTAAAGTAGCAAGGCTATACTAATATGTTCTAGTTGTACAAGTCTAGCATCATGGTTCAAAGTATTCAATTATATAACTATCATATTATTCTTTCATGTTTGCTATTAATAACTTATGCATGTATAATGATGCAAATATTCAACCAGAAATCATCTTGGTTAAACTGCATCAGTTAAACAATATTGTTAGAAATGTTGCAATCAATAAAACATCATCATGATTGTCGTATCAACATCAATTGTAATAGATTTTCTATCATACCTGAGTATAATCACAACTTATTAGTCAACAACCAAATCAAGTATTACACTCTGTGGTGTAGCTTTATAATTTATTGTTAGCACACAAATTAGTGCAGTATTATCTTGTGAGAGAGGCCGATCCTGCAAGGAATCTCACAAATTTGTATGTTTGATGGATTTTAATTAAAGCACTTAACTTCATCCAAAGAGAGAGATTGAATTGGATTTGAATTTAAACTAGAAAAGTAATTGACAAAAGAAAGGAAATGTACATGAAATTGCAAAATAAAATTTAAGGAAACTTGGTAAAAAATAAACTAAGCAATGGAATTTGAAACTAAGCTACCTAACATGCATTTATTTAAAGGAAACTAATGCAAACTAGCATGAATGAAACTAAGCAGCTAACTTAAGGAAACTTACTAAAAATGGAAGTTTCCTAAATTAACACTTACCTAAAACTCAAACTTTGTAAAAATAGTTCTAAAACTCAAAAAGCAAACTTTTGAAAACTAAAATAGCATTTGAAACAACTAATTAATAATTTCTAAAGCTAAGATTAATCAACAAACCAGCATGAATCAAAGGATAAATAATCCTAGTCCCATGCACATGATCCATGGGATGGTGCGCATGGTTCATGGGGTTAATGATGGTCTAAATTACTGAATCAAAGACTAACTAACATGCAATCTATTCAAAGCACTTAAAAAAAAAACCTAAAAATCTAAATGCATTCCTTAGGAATTAAGCAACTAAGATGTATAGACTACTAGAAAGTAAGCATGAACTTTAAAAGGAAAAATTTCAGATTTCAAGCACTTAAGATTCTCAAATCAAACTAAGCACGGAAGTCAACTTCACAAGAACTTTTTATGCAAGATAACATTCAAGATCTAAAGTATATAACTACTAAAATCAAGCATGAATAAGAATATTTAGGCTACTTTATTGATTGAATTTCAAAGTACATAAAAAAGGGGCGCACATGAACATGTATGTAAATCTAAAAATTAGGCACTCTTTAAGAGATTAAAAATTGATTCAGCTCAAGGAAATAACTCTCTCCAACAAACTTAAACTAAGTTCCAATAAAATGCAAGTGAAACTTCAAAGAGAATTCAAGAGAAAGATGGGACTAGTTAAGGGAAAAATTGCCTAGAACTAGTTCCAAACTCAAGCATAAAAACATGGAATTCAAGGAACGAAATCAAGGATTCAAGATCTTTCTTTTCTTGTTTGTCACTATTAGTGAAGAATTAACTAGTATCTTTGCTGAATAAGTAAGAAAAACTAAGAAGATGGAAGCAAGGAACTAATGGAAAACAAGGAAGGATGATGATTGTGAAACTAAAGAAGCAAAATAAGAACAAAACAAACTATGAAAGCAAGATTTGAAATCAAACTACTAACCTAAAATAGAAGTGAAAAATGAAAAGAAAATACTTGATAATCCAAAGGAAGAATATCCTAAAATAAATCCAAAGTCCAAAGCTACAAAACATCCCAAGCAAGAGTGCTAATTTTAAGGTTTTCTCACAAAACCTCTACTTAAAAAAGAATGTGGAATCCATGGGGTTTTGTAGTGTTTTTGGTTTTCCAATTGAATAGAGTTTATTATAAGAAGGGAAAGTGGATCTAGATCTATGGTTTCACTAAGGGAAAGTTAGGTGGAGTGTGAGGCAAGGAAGTGAGGTCATAAGATGACATCATGGCTGGCTATCATGTATCTAGAAATGGGGGAGGCATCCTCTTCTTACGAAGGTGGCATGAAGTTCCTCCCATCCTAATTAGGTGGTTATTGGTAGGTGGAAAATAGAGAGAAAAGAGAATGAAAATGGTAGGAAAATATAGGAAATAATCTACGGTTTTGAGGTTTTTTGCTTGGTAATAGATCTAGGGGTTTCCCAATTAGGAAACCACTTAAGATGCCAACTAAGCTTGGGAGAGGTGCCACTTTTTTAGGAAGGTGACTCCATCCTTAAGAAAAAAAAGGTGGAATCCTAGGTTAAGTGGAGGAAAAATATGGAAAGTGGAAAGTGGAAATTCTCTTTTGATTGGTCCAGCTATGCATGATCATCTCACATTTTACAAATATCTCTCAAAATCTTCTAATTATCCCTTGAAAATCACACTTTTAGTATGAGATAATTGCTTAAAATAGTCCTTCAATGGTATCACTCCACGTGGCTTGATGGCTCACTTTAATGGCTTATTCTTTGGTGGCTTGAATGGCTAACTCCCTTGGCTTCAAAACTTGAATGGCTTACTTCTTTAGGTTTCCTAAATAAACTAGGAAACCTCATGCATGACTCCACTTCTCATGCAAAGTAGTGGAATTGCATAGATTTTAACATGGATCATTTTAATCACCCTTGATTCATCCCATTGCCTTCTTTTGCTTTACCTATGGTAGTCTTAAACCTTGATTATGCTTTGGATTGATGCCATTTATGCTTTGGTTTGATCATTTGATCTTGATCTTGAATTCTCATCTTTGTCAATCTTAGCGTTTGGATCATCTTATCAACACCTAAAAAATATGAAAAACCCTAATTAAATTCTAGAAAATTATGATAATTTACATATTTACTTAGGATTAGCCTCTTAACCTGCATAATATCAAACTTTGGAATTATTACTTCACAAGTGCATTTGTTAGGCATTTTGGCAAAAAGATAGACTTTTACACCATAATTTGCAGCAAATGGACTATTAATTAGTACTTTTTATAAAAAATTGAAAACTTATCACTCTACTGAATGACATAACCATCCTACCAAGGGTTCTGGTTTGACTCTCAAGAATGACCAATGCATTAGCCAGTGTCAATTATTATATCCATATATATATATATGTATGTATATATATGCAATGCCAGTGGGATTACCACTACCAAGCAACTTCCACCACCCACCGATAGTTGTGGATACCGATACAATCCCATTTAAGTGAGCTCTCATGGGGTTGGCAATTTATCCTAGGTGTAGCATTGTGAAACATACTCTTGAAACAAAACCCTAGGTAAGAGTAGGTATCAAGTCACAAGTCAATGGTCAGTCTCTACCTCCTAGCATAGTGCCTTTGGAGCTTATGAATTCCCTGTGAGTTAAGAACTTACAAATGCCCATATATTGTTACCTTATAATGAAATCCAAAACCCAAAAACAAAATATAGATGCATCTACTCACTTTTATATCAAATCACATAAGATCCACTTAGAACTCCCTTCTGTCACTAAGATGAAGGTGTCCTCTTCATGCTTAACTAGGTTAATGCATGCCATACTGTCTTTCACATGCATTCTTATCCAAAATTGGAGCATCGTAGATTCATCCCCCTTTCCATCACATTTCAATGCATGTCCTTGCATAGCTTTATCAATGCATTTCTTTTCAAGACTTATTCTATGCATTTCATTTCAAGACTTTTTCATGTATTCCTTTTTCATGAATTTTCTAGGCATTGCTTTTCAATATTTTTCTTTTCATAGCTTTCCAATATTATTTTATGTATTTCTTTTCAAAGGCATTGACCTTTCAAGTAACATAATCAAACTACAGGGGAAATATATTTTCAATTGAGTTTTCACATAGTGGATTTATGAACATATTTTCTTACAAGTTCAAATTCATGAACATACTTTCTTAGCTTGGAATTCGAAGCAGGTGACCACATGTTTCAAAAGGTTTCACAGTTAAAGGGGTAAGGAGGTTCGGAAGTAAGGGAAAACTCAGTCCAAGGTATGTTGGTCCTTTTGAAATTCTGGAAAGGGTTGGTTTGGTGGCTTACAAATTATCCCTACCACCCCAACTCTCAGAAGTGCACGACGTATTTCATGTATCCATGTTATGGAAATACATTCCAGATGAGACTCATGTGCTTCAAAGGATACTAGAAATGTTAAATACTGATTTAACCTTTAAGAAAAGGGTAATCCAGATCTTGCACAGGAAAGAGCAACAATCGAGGACCAAATCTATCCCTTTAGTCAAGGTATTATGGTAACATCATGCAATCGAGGAAGCAACCTAAGAATTAGAAGAGGAAATGAAAAAGTTGTATCCTAGTTTGTTTGAGTAGTTGTAAGCAGAAATTTCAGGGACGAATTTTTTGTAAGGGGGGTAGATTGTAATACCCCTAACTTTTGTAATGAAAGTGAGAATTTCAAGGAAAAATTAGGTTGGAATATTAGGGTTAGTAAAAATTCACTTCTCATAGAAGTACAATCAAGGTGTAAGACATATATAATTGAAATCATACTCAACGAACCCTTCAGAATTACTGTAACCACGACTAATTTTGAATTCATATGAAAAATCCTTATTTTTCTATGTTTTTATGAACAAAAGGGTAAAATAGTAACTTTACTTATAACTAGGACCTAAGACATAAAAATTTAGAATGTACTCGAAAATACGAATCCAACACCACTAAGTACGTTCAATTCCGAGTTCATGAGAATAAACCCTATTTTTCTCCATAAAGGGTAAAATGGTCTTCTTACACCACGTGGGGCCCACATGGAACCCACAAGGGACCCACAAAGGAATCCAATGGCTAGAGCATGTGTAATTATTAGTCAAACCACTACCACTTGCTAGTGGAGAAGGAGGTGGTAGTGGGAATCCTATGAACATTGAATAATCAAAAGAATAAAACATAATAATTATACATAATCATGAAAAACACCCAAAATGCCTATAAATACCTCAGATAAAAATTCCTAAAATTATTCACAAAATTCATCATGAGATTCCCTAGCCTCCACCAAAATCTCAACACAAAACTCCTCCCCCTTCTCTCTGTTTTCTCTATTTTATTCCTTCTTATACTCTCTCTCTCTCTTCCCTCTAATTGGAACAAGAGACCTAAATTTAATTAGGAACTTTGTTCCAAGTTGAATATCGCAAATCCCACCATCCATACAATCCTAGACTCCCTTATCTACAAAAGCCCTAAATCAATTTCAAGATCCAATAGTGAAATCAACATAAAATCACAAAATAAGGATTTATAGGGTGATATTATCATCAACAGGTATTTTTCTCAAATTGGGCATCAAATCTAAGTTATTTCTCCAATCAGGTAGGTGGACTACTTCCTAGACTTATTTATTATTGTTTTATGAAATTTTTATTTTTTTTTGTAATTAGGTTTGGGTTAAAAATTGTAAAAATAAAGTAAGGAATAGAACCTTCAATTCTGGATGATGGAGGGCTAAGATGGAAAATCTGAGCACACCAATTGATCTAGAAGGGTCCCAAAACCCTAGATTAGAAGTCTCATGAATTTTAATTGAGTTTGGGGCCCTTAATTGTAAAGGGATTGATTAGATGGTCCAAACGGACTATTTGATCTCCCAAAGCAAGTCAGAACCAGAGACACTCAGTGACACCTGACACAGAAATGCGCCTTGTGGGAGCATTTTCGGCAATGTGAAGTCATTCGGAAGGGACGACTACGCGATAGCACTAGTCACTGGGGAACCGCATTACGTGTGCGTCCCAGTGGCAGGCGCGCTGTACCGTCCACTCGGCTTGTACGCCTAACTATTTTTGGCTAACCATATCATTCCGCCTGATAGATCTGGACTGTCATTCTACTAGGCTCAGATCAGATCTGGACCCTAAGAATGACTGTAAACTTCACCATCAAATTGTGGAGTCATATGAACTCCAAATTTAGATCAGAAAGTTGATATATAATTCTTGTCATGTGTATTATCTACTGAACTCATAATATTTATGTTTTAGATTAAATTTGATTGTCAAAATTACTAAATTTTGTTCCAACAATGTTGGATCGTGATCAGGATGATCTCAAAATTGAGATCTGAACTAATGGATGGGTTCAGGAGGTCCCAAAACCTTAAGTACCATGATCATAGTAAGATTTAGAGGTTTTGGATCAAGTAAATCATTAAAAAATAGTATGATTAAAATTCAACCCTTAAAATGGGTTGAAATCTTAAAACTCCAATTCTGATATCAATTTAACTCCAAATTAAGATTGAAAGTTAGGATGGATTCCTTGTGATGTGTAGAACCTATTGAACTAATAAAATCATAATTTTAATTCATTAAAGTTTCTAAAATTAAGTAGATAATTGTACTAACATCCTTGATCTACAATGTCTGGGATGATCAAACCATTCAAATTATGTTAGATGATGATATAATAATATAATAACCTAAATAAATGGGTTAGATGTAATTTAATTGGCACATATTAAGAGATCTAGCCTTAAACGTAGTAAAAACCATAAAAATGAATGTAAATCTCCTTGATCAAGGATGATTGGACAATATGGATGTGTTTTGATGATGATATAAAGTTACGGATTGGATGATGATGATTTGGGATGGATCAAGATCTATGCCCTTAAATTGGATAAAAGAACTTAAGATCTTCTTGATCGGGTGGATCAAGAAAGATCAGATCATTGGATGAGATGCATCAATGATCTAATAATGAAATTACATCAAGAAGATGTGTTAGATCTAAAATAAAATGAAAGATTAAGATCTAAACCCTAAAAGAGATGAAAAATAAATAAGGATCAACAAAGATCGTTGGATCATGATGGATAGTTATGGCATTTTAGATTTACATTTAAATTATTAAATGTTATCATAATTGTCCTTTATTGCTTAGTAGATTTAAATTTAGATTTATGTATTTATGCTTTAATGTTTATGTTATGGAAATTACCTTGAAAATGTAATTAAATGAAATTAGAGTTGAAAGGACATTTACATGAAATAAATGACATGGACTTATGATAGTAAGGGCTATAGTTAGTAGGACAATATAAGGAATATGATTTCCTTGGCCTAAATGAGGAGAATAACAAAGCTCCATGAATGACATTTAAATGTTCATGGATTTAATTAAAATCAATTAGAAAGAGTACTTAGGGTTAAAGTGCTCATAGGAACCTTATGAAAGGTTGAGTTAAGGTCACCCTAGTGGAGGATGAACATTGTGGTTAAAGGGGTTATCTAATAGAGCCTCACTCTTCCCCCACCTTCCATTGACGTTTGTGTGGTCTAAATGCCTCCTTACATGAGGATTGAAGTAACCACTTTGTGTTCAACTATTCAGTTAGTAAGCCTTAGCCAATTGGACATGAGAGGAGCTATCTAGACTTAGGATGGAATAATCTATTCTCAACCAATAAAACATTAACTAGTTGAGTAATAGTAATAAGAGCATAAAAGGTTAATAAATCATCTAACCCTAATAAAAATTGTAAATAAGATATGGAAGATCTAAGAGAGATCTTGAAAGATTACAAACAAAAAGAAAAGAAATATAATGTAGATTATAGTATTTTTCCATGATTTTTCTTATAGTGTAGATTGTGAACTTCAAAGATTTGAAACCTTGATCATATATGATTCAAGGAAAATTAGGACATCCCTTATAGGAATGCACACGTGTATAGAGGAATAACTTGATATGTATGGTTTGATAGATGATCATGATGAACAATAGGGAGTGAATACCACAGGAGATGTATGAATCAAGACCTTGATACTACTTTGAGGTGGGTGGATGTACAAGAATGTATTAAGGATTCATGTGTATACATACATGATCTTTGTCTGTACTTATAGACCTTGATGATATAAATATGCTTAGTACCTTCGCATAGTCATGATCCAACTAAGTGATCCAACCATATGATCCAATTCAATTGATTCAATCTAAGGATCAATTCAAATGAGGTGAAGGTAATGAGATGTGAAGACTAAAGAAACCCTAAGAATAGTGCATAGAAAATATTCCAGCCTTAGTTAAACAGACACACCGTCTGATATGTACAATGTATTTTTCATACAAGCATGGTGGCTTATGATTTTGTTATGTATACCAAATAGTGAGCATAGTAAGATCATCTCCTTTTGTCACGACCATGCACGTGGGGGCCATTTTAGCTCTAGAAATATAGCTATAAAAGTTTTGCAATGTGGTTTTTATTAGGCCACCATTTTAAAGATTCACATACTTTACTGCACAACATGTGCTAGGTGCCAAAAGTTAGGAAGTCTAGGGAGGAGACACATGATGCCCTTAAACCATTTGATGTTTGGGGAATAGATTTCATGCGACCCTTTCCTAATTCTTTTGGGAATTCATAAATCCTAGTGGTAGTGGACTATGTGTCCAAGTGGATGGAGGCTATATCCTAAAATCCTAATGACCACAAGGTAGTGGTAAGATTTTTGGAGAAAATATTTTTGCAAGGTTTGGTACTTTGATGTGCATAATTAGTGATGGGGGGAAACACTTTTGTAATGAAGTGGTTGAGAATTTAATGAAAAAGTATGGTGTCAACCATAAAATAGCTACCACATACCACCCTTAAAATAGTGAGCAAGGAGAGGCATCCAATAGGAAAATTGAGCATATTTTAGAGAAGATATTAAATCCAAATGGGAAAGACTAGTCTGTTCCACTCAACAATGCTTTATGGGCCTATTGAATAGCCTATAAAACCCCAATAGGCATGTCACACTATTTCTTGGTCTACGAAAAGGCCTTTCACTTACTAGTAGAGCTAGAACGCGAGGCATATTAAGCTATCAAAAAGCTCAATTTTGAATTAGGTGCTACTAGAACCCACCAAAAACTCCAACTCATTGAGTTGGAAAAATGAGAAAGAGTTGTGTGATTTTGCATGAATATACAAAGGCCAAATGAAGGTTAACCATGATCTCCAAATCTTAAGAAAATCCTTCACACCTAGACAAGAGATCTTGTTGTATAATTCATAATTGCATCTCTTTCCAGGAAAAATTAGATCTTGATGGATAAGACCTTACATTGGACACATAGTATATCCTCATGGAGCCCTCGAGAATGAGAAAGATGGTGAGATCCAAAAAGAAAATGGTCAGGAATTAAAACCTTACCTAGAATTTCCTCCCTAGGGGCATATATTCAAGACTAATAAAGAGGTATGACTTAGAGACTCAAAGGAAAATTAGTGGAGACATATAACCTAGTGAGTTTAGAGACTATCTTCTTTCAGAAAGCTATAAGTAATTCCACTTTTTCTTTAGTGTAAAAAATTTAGTGTGATTCTATTATCCTTGTTTTGATTAACTACCAAGAATAAATAGGAGTAATAGCTTTCTATCTAGACAATTTATTGAATCTATTAGGCTTTAAGAAACCTAGGGATATAGGCCATCCTTGTTCAGCCCTAAGACATAAAACCTACTTGATACAATATGTCACTAGCTAGCCCCTTGAGCCTATTATTTAGCTTTTCTTTCTCAACCCCACTTAAACCCCCCCCCCCCTCCCCCCCCAAAAAAAGAAGAGAAATGAACATCCATTATCCAATTTCAAAATGAGTACAATTAGTAGAAAAAGTTCAAAAAGGACAAAAAGTGAAAGAAGTGAAGAAAATTGGATGTTTTTTTCTCAAAAAAGGAAAAGTGAAGAGAAAGGAATATCAAGATTAGAGGAGAAAAAGTGAAAGAAAAAAAAAACAAGAGCCCCAAAGATATTCACTTTAGTCAACGAAAAAGTCCAACAATCAAAAGAAGACCTCTACTCAATTTTGAACCTTTGAACCCTTATGCCCTTGTTTGCTAAACATGTTCCAAGCCTATATTTCATCTCATTTAAAGACTTGTGGATCTTAGGTAGAATATAACCTCAAAGAGGATATAAAAGAAGGAATTATGATAAACTATTCCTACTATTCGTGGTAATAGCATCCATTCTTAGGCATCACTTTCCTTTGTCTCATCAGCACTTAAAATTTATGTGAGCCATTAGTCTTGTTGGATTCAGTCACATAATGAGAAAAATATGTTCAATCCCTTACTTGAGAACTTCAAATTTTGAGAGTATACTTGTAAGGATTTGAGGCAAAAACATATTTTCACTGGAATTTAAGCATATCTAATTAGAAGTCACTACTTATGTGGCTATACACACATGCATTCCAAGAAACAACTAGAGTAAGATGTATTTAGTATGTGAATAATTTGTAGAATTGTCAGTCACTTCATTAAGTTGTGAAAAATTAGTAGAGTGCTAAAAAATAAGGATTCTTTGCGATAAAATAGGACACTCAACCTTAGAGAATTTTGTGAGTATATTCACTGCAAACCCTCATGAGGCATGAATCGTCCACTAGAGGTAATGTATGGGTTCAAGGGCTTGTTGCATGTGTTAAATGCAATTGTGAGTACATATGAAAGTGGCCTTTTGTAAATTATTTTTTCATGTTTTTCCTGGAACTAGCAAATGTTGGTAGGGGGTGTGATAAGTGTTTAATATGAATAAAAACCACACAATTAGTTACCCATGTGTTATAACTTATAGGGGTAAATTAGGGTTTTTGACCAAAATTCATAGCACATGCATTTTTTTGACCTCATAACTCAAAATTTTGAACATTTTGTAGGTCCAAAGGCCAATTGGAGGTAAGTGATTAATAATTTTTTTCTAGTACTTAATTAGAGTTTTTGACATTTTGTAGGAAGCAAGATGGTGATTCGACGGTCTAGATTGATCGAGAAGAAAATGGAAGATCAAGATCAAAAGATCTAGTCATGACTAAAAAATCATCAAACCAAAGTGAGGTCAAAGGTTAAGATCATCTTTAAGACAAGCAATGGATGCAATTAGAGGATCCAAGATGGCCAAAGTGGGACCTTGAACAAGCCATGCAAAGTCCACCACCTTTACATAGGTGTCACTTAAGCCACTTAGCTATATTCAAGCCATAAACAAAGTGATAAGCTAAGGAGCCAAGCTAACCATCAAAGCCAAAGATTTGACCCATCAAGAAAAGCTAAGAAAGCTATCTAAGGTAGCACAGAGCCAAGCCAATGGTGCTTTGAAAGCCAACAATCAAAGTCACATAAGCTGAGCTACATGGAAGGACATGATTGGAGGAAAATCCAAAAAAATTAACTTGGGATTTATGAGGATATTTTGAAGAATATTGAGGGAAATTCTACTAGGATAAGGTAGCATGTGGAGCAATAGGAAGAGACCCCTTCATTTTTTATGTTTTTATTTTTTTTTCCACCTTTTCTCACATTTCACCTCACCTCACAAATCCACTACAAATTTTCACCTTTCAACTTAAAGAGTTTCAAAATTTCAAAACACTTTAGCTAGCCCACCATCCTAAATCTACCCAATCCCCTCACTTCACTTCTTTCCTCTTATCTCTCCATCTTTTCTCACTTCTAACTCTCTTTCCTAACCACCTATCTACCTAAAATTAATCCTAACCCTTACATCTTAGCTTAATCATCTCCACCATAGGATCAAATCCTAGAAAAGAGGCGAAGGCAGCCACCTATAAAACCCATCTAGGGCTTTCACATTAAGGCTTCTTTGGAGAAGGAAGGAGGCTCCAAATTCTTAGTATGATAAGTTTCCAACATTAGTTTAAGTTTAAAATCTCATTATCTTTAGCTAGGATAATTAGTCTAAGTAAGCACCCACATAACACACAACTGTTTGATTCCTCTTAGGATCGACCTCCTCGCATAAATTATTAGAATTGATTTATGCGCTTATGAGTTTTAACTTAGAAATCACAACACTTTTTATGATCTTTCTAATATTAGTTTCTTAGCATGTCACTATACTTATTCAAAGTATAGCTGGTCTTTGTAGGACACTGACTATGAAAGATTCTCATATAATCACTTTCTATTTTGCTACACTTGGTATCCCTTTTTTCTTTAAGCAATAACCGAGTATGTAAACTGAGTGCTATGAATCTAATATTAATATTATGCACTTTTAACCTAGAGTAACCTAATCTAAAAGAAAATCTTATTCTAATATACTTATCATCTCAATGACCAGGGCTAGGGAAACTAATAGAACATAAGAATAAATAGATGAATTAAATCTAACAACTAATGAGAGAAAGTAAAATGATACATAAATTAATAAAAATACATAAATATATAAAATGTTATATACTTACAAGAAAAATTCAACTAAATGAAAAATGACTGAAATAAACTAACAAATATATTCTCATTAATTGAAAAAAAATTATAACAATTACTACTAAAATAAAATATTAATTAGTTTATATGAAAAGGAAAGGGTTCATTGATATTAGCTGTATCACTTGTGAAAAACTAACTTACAACCTTCTGATTCACTCTACCACCAAACTTTGCATCACGCAAACAACACCTTGCTTTTTTTATCTCACTGAACAAGAGCCCAGGGTGTTTCCCAAAAGCTACAACACATAGGAGAGATTTTAATCCCAAAAATACATGTTTTATGCATGTAATACCAAGGGAGAGAAAGAGACTCGAAAATGATAGCCAATGGAAAAAATCTTCAAAAGATGAATGGATAGAATAGTAGAGGATAGGATGAAAGTATAGGAGCATAAATTTAAGATCCATTATTTAATGAGAATTTTTAAAAATAAATAAAAGAAGATGGAAAAAGATGAAGACATGATAATAAAACTAAAATTTGATGCAAAAAGGGGTGAATGGAAAATGGCGTTAGAGATGGATTTGTCTTACAAAATTTTGTGAAGATATGTATAATAGAGTAGAGATCTTAAGACATGAATTTAAGAGTTAAAGGATAAGTATAAAAAAATGAAAAATAAAAAATGTGGAGAAAGGTTAGAAAATTGGGTAGGATGGACTAAAAATAGAGTATGAAAGGGATGAATGAATTAAAGGGTTAGAGAGTGAGTTTTAGGTGGATATTTTGAAGATTGATAGGAGATGGAATAGAGTGCTAGGTGCACGAGTGTGAGAGTGATATGAAGTGTAACAAAGAATGAAGCGTGATGGAGGAAAAATAGCAAGCCTTTGTTACCATTAGATGAATTTGTATGGACTAATGACACAAAACTTCATCTCTCTCTTCTCCTCTTCTCTTTACTAAGTCCCAAACCTCTCCTTTCTTCCAATCTCATGTTAAGGCCCTAGAGGAGTGAGTGTTTCTCCTCTCTTTTTTCTTTCTAAGGGGAATTCCCCTCATCATGTAAAAGAGTCCCCTAAGAGCTTTCACATGGAGATCATGAGAAGAGGACTTTTGCTTATCCCCTCTCCTTCCAATCTTGTTCCTCTAAGGTTCCTTCAATCCTCCCTTCCTATAGCTTCAAAATTCTATCTTTTCCCCTTAGATGATCATCCTTTAGATCTCTCCCATTCTTTCCTATCTTCTAATTTTTATTCCCACCTTAGGTCCAAGGTCAATCCTAGCTTTTCTTTAGCTCATCTCTCCACTCATGTTTTATTTTCCTAAAATTTTAAATTTTAAAGTTGTGTAACCATTTTTTAGTTGTCTTCTCCAGCGACAGTGACCAGATTTTATGCCAATGACTAGATTTTGGTAAGGATAAAATCTAAAAATTTATTTGGTTTGAATCCTTACTTAATGAACTATGTGTTCTTTTTTAACAAAAGTTCAATCAGAGATCATCTAACCATTGAATTTTAGATCTAAACACAGTGCATGAGTGGTGTTAGAACTATGAATCTGACCATTAAAACCACACTCAAATAGTAGATATAGGAATCTAACAATATGAATTGCATGTTAAGGATCATTAAGATTAAAAACAATAAGTGAAAAGCTTGTTAAATGTGTAAAAGACGATCAAATCATTAATTTGTAGATCAGATCACTCTAGTAGTTAGGTCTATGTGATTTATGCTTGGAAGATTAGATTTGACTAATTAATGTATGAAATTGACTTTCCCAACACCCAAATGTATCTAACGTAAAGCAGAATAGTAGGTCAGGGATGATCTAATTGTTCAAATTAGGATCTTAGTATGCAAGTATGTGATCAAGAAGTGACACTCATTCCATATTTCACATATTAACACTTAATTGATAATTAAAGCTCTGATGGGTGATTCCTAATCATCAATTAATCTCCAAATTGATTTGCAATTGATCTTTGTAAATCTAAACTATTAGATCATTGTCGGTAAATTCTAAGGTTGCTAAGATTTCATATTTATTGCACTTGTGCATTGTTTTGTTAAATACATGTAATTACTATACTTAAATTGTAGTTGATGACTCACTTGAGACTGTAAAATATAGTATCCTTCTAATTTAAATTATGTGATGACTCTTATATTAATTATTAATCATATTGTTAGGAGACAAAGTCTCCATTTTTATTTAAACACGAAATAATGACTATTTGGTGAATTGCATCACATGCATTAAATGTACACTGTCCTATAAACAAGGAAAACTCTGTCAAATTTTCTATAAAAATAAAGAAATTTTATGATTATACTTGAAGTGATAAAATGAATATCATGAGTTGATTTTCTAACTAAAATTTGTGCATTATTTATATTTGACATCTCATTTGATTTAAATAAAAATTTTGTATTTTTTAAACCATGATCAAGATATGATTATGTGATTAGTGGGTGACTAATATGTCACTGAAGGTACAATTGTACTTAGATTTTTATGCATTGATTTGTGAGGATTTGTTTTAAATAAGCACTTTCTCTTGGTGGAGACTATGATAGAAGAGTTGTAGGGATAGCCACCCACATTCTGAAAGTTGGTATTTTGACACCAAGCCCAAGTAGTTAAATTTAGAGTGTAGCATCATGGAAAGGCTATCCTGTGCGATATGTTCTCCTCCTATGCGAGACGGTGATAAGTCTCATGCAGTTGGTGTTAGCATTTGAGAATGCAATGTCCTACTATTGGGTAGTTGCTGCAAGATAGTGATTCACGTATTTTTTTTACTATAGTGTTCCACAATTAGGCATTTGGTATAGTATTTTAGTGCCCCATTATAAGACAGTTGTTGTAGGCATATTTTTTTGGCTCTACAAGCTTGATAGGGTCATAGATACCTTGGTCACTTGGCATGACAATGCCTTGGATGGTTTAAGAGTTGATATATTTATATTTGCATGTTGAGAACTAATATGCTGGACATAAATTAACAAGAACTTTCATATATGTGATTTATATTGAGATTTTAGTGTTTAACTATATTATCCTTGATTTTGTGCAAATGTTTAATGAGAATTATTTTGATGTCGACATATCACAGTATTCTTACACTTAAATTGTACTCGATTGATCTGAAATCTTTGATGAAATCTTTGAAAGTATGAAAATGATGCACTGTAAATTTATATTGTAAGCCTTAGGAACCATATCTAAGGATGTTTCACTATGTGTATGAGTGAATAGATGAAAATTACATTGATTTATATTTGTGATCTTAGTCTTACCTACTAAGTATATACCCCTATACTCACCCCACCAACTCAATAGATAAATGTGAAGAAGAGGAAAGCAAGAATGTTGAGATCAGGTACTCTGAATAGTCAAAGAGAGTATCAAAGATGTATGCATGTTCCGTACATTTTATAAATATTGTGATTGGTTTAAACATGTATAAATATGTTTAATGCATATTGGAAAGTGGGATGTAACTGGACAGAATTATGGTAAATGATAAGTTTTGACATGTCATATTTTGAATGTAAAAATCGTTTTCTAAAAGAAAATTTAAAATAGGGATTCCATCTTTCAAAAATAATTCTTAAAAGGCATTTGAAAAACCTGTGTCCTCATAGTTGGTAATAGAGCCCAATTATTCTTTTTACAGCCAGTCCTACATGTCAAAAGTTTTAAACTATTAGCAAATAAGAAATGATTGTTAAATATGAGTTAAGGGACTGTGGGGTCTACTGGTTCTTCCACTAATACCCCAAAAGAGGAGGATCATATCGCAAAGATCTTGGCACAGATGATGCAAAACTTTAAATAGTATATGTAGCAACAATGGGCCCATGTTTAGATAGAATCTATATCAAATATTATTGGATCGAGTAGTGGTGTGGGTAGTTGGGGAGGTATTGTTAGCAAGAAAGATAAATTGCTAGAACTATTTTAAAGGATGGTTCCAACATTTTCTAGGAAAGGAGAACTGAAATCAGCAGAGGAATGGATATACTAGGTTGAGAAAGCCTTTAAAACTATGACAATTGTAGAAGAGAAAAAGGTGAAGATTGTCATTTTTATCTTCACAGGAGAAGCTCCATTTTGGTGGAGGGTAGCACAAAGGACTTATTTTTCTTAGACAAATAGCATTTTATGGGATGATTTTCAAAAGGTATTCCATGATAAATACTTTCCTCCCCATGTGCATGCAAGAATGGAGAGAGAACTTCTGAATTTGAAGTAAGAAGATCTAACAATCTTATAGCACGAGAATAAGTTCGTATAGTTGAGGAGGTTTACACTTCAGTTAAGAAAGCCACATAAAAATATGCTCAAGGTTTACACCTGAGGTTGAGGACTAAGATCATGAGGACACATCCTACTACCGTAGCAAAGCAATGGAAATGGCCTCTATTTTTAAAGAAGAATTTTTCATAATCAAGTAGTGCAACAAGATACAACACTATTACAGAACGCTCAGGTAGAGATAAGCACTCTTCTTCTTCTTCTTCTTCTTGGGGGTCATACAAAAATCAGGGACCACAAATTGCCAAATAGAGTAGAGGGCTAGTTAGGAGATAGTGCCTAAAGTGTAAAGGCTATCATCCTGGTTCACTTTTCTTTAGACTAGGACAAAAGAGACCACCAATACAATGTTATAGATGTGGTGAACAAGGACACTTTATGAATGAGTGCCCCAAGGGATAGACAGGTAGTGGACTTAGGATGGAGAATGTACCTTGGAGTCAAGGATGTATATTTGCAATCAGAACTAAAAAAGCAAGAGCCTCAAATGTAGTCATTGAAGGAACCATTTTAATTCTAGATAAACATGCTAAAGTTTCATTTGATCTAGGTTCTACGCATTCATTTATTACCATCATTTTTACATTGTATGTTTGTTACTTGTACATAATTTGGGATTTGGTTTGGGTATAACAACACTAGTAAGTGAATCAGTTAGTAGTCATGAGTTTCTCTAGTATGTACCTATCAAGATAGTTGGGAAGCATTTGAAGGCCAATCTCATTCCACTCGATATGATGGATTTTGACATTATATTGGAAATGGATTGGCTAGCAACAAATTCAGTGATAGTGGTTGTCATAGGAAGAGGGTCATGTTCAGTATACCAAGACAAACAATAATTTCATTCCAAGGGAGACTAGATACAAATGGTGTTTGTGTTATTTCAGCCATCAAGGTAGCAAGACATATCTCAAAGGAGTTCAAGCCTTTTTGGTGGGTGTGGTAGCAATGGATGTTGAACAACCTAAACTAGAGGAGTTGGAAGTTGCTAGAGAATTTCAAGATGTTTTTCTTGAAGAACATCCAGGATTAGCACATCAGAGAGAAATTGACTTTTCCATCGAACTTGTACTAGGTATAGCTCCTGTTTCTAAGGCACCCTATTGGATGGCTCTAGCAAAATAGAAAGAATACAAAATACAATTGCAAGAATTACTAGACAAGGGTTTTATTATACCTAGTGTTTCACCTTTGGGAGTACCAAGTCCCTTTGTTAAGAAGAAAATGGATCCATGCACCTGTGTATTGATTACCTAACGTTGAACAGTGTTAAAATAAAGATCACATATTCCTTTGCCTCAGATTCATGACATCTTTGATCAGCTACAGTCTGCAACTATTTTTTTAAAGATTGATTTGAGGTCAGGATATCATCAACCGAGGATTAGAGAAGAAGATATTTCTAAAACAACATTTAGGACTTGTTATGGCGCTATGAATTCTTAGTTATGCCATTTGAAGTAACAAATGATCCTGTCATATTTATGGACCTTATGAATAGGTGTTTAGAGCTTATTTAGATAAATTCATTATAGTATTTGTAGATTATATTTTGATTTACTCCATGAGTAGAGCAAAACACAGAGAGCATATGCACATTGTCTTAAGTACTCTTTAAACTCATTGTTTGTTTGCTAAGTTCTATAAATGTGAGTTTTGATTAGAACAAGTTAACTTCTTAAGGCATGTTATTTCTAAAGATGGAGTTGTTATGGATCTAGCAGTGATGAATTGGGAAAGACCAAAATTAATGATAGAAATTCATAGTTTTATAGTTTTAGGAAGATATTATCGCAGATTCATCGAAGGATTTTTAGTATAGCCTTAACATTAAATTTATTGAATAGAAAGGAAACATACTTTAATTGGAGTGATGAATGTCAAGTAAGTTTCCAGGAACTAAAAGGGAGACTCACATGCGCACCAATTTTGACCTTCAGGCAGTGGAGGATTTGTAGTCTTTTGTGATGCATCAAACAAAGGGCTAGGATGTGTATTGATGCAATATTGTAAAGTGATTACTTATGCTTTTTGATAGCTAAAGACACATAGAACAAATACCCTACTCATGATTTAGAATTAGCGGCAGTAGTCTTTACATTAAAAATTTGGAGATGTTACTTGTATGGGGAGAAATTTGAAGTTTTCACAAATCATAAAACCCTCAAATGTATTTTCTTTTAGCAAATAAATATGAGACATAGAAGATGGGTGGAATATTTAAAATATTATGACCTCTCCCTCTAGTATCACCCAGGAAAGCCCAATTTAGAGGTTGACACATTGAGTCGAAAGACTCAGGGGTTGATACCAGGTATGCTCTCTAGAAAGTGGAAATTACTTCAAAATGTAGTTAAATGTAAACTAAAAATTCAAAATAAGTGTAAAGGATCATTTGTGGCCAATTTATTAGTGAAATATACTATAGTTGAGAAGGTTCTCTAGGCTTAGAAAAAAGACATAGAGATATAGGCACTAATTAATAAACTAGGGTTTAACCAGAGTTTAGATGGAGGTGTACGATTTTGTGGAAGATTAGTAGCTCCATTAAATAAAGAGTTGAGATAGGAAATCCTTAAGGGGTCACATTACTCATGGTATGTCATTCATCCAATAGGAACTAAGATGTATCATGACCTGAAATGAAATTTTGGGTGGAATGGAATGAAAAAGGATGTGGGAGAATGTTCGGGGAGATGTTTAATCCGCCAATAGGTAAAGGCTGAACATCAGGGGCCGATAGGAATGTTATAGTCCCTTGGGCTTACATAGTGGATATGGAATCACATCACCATGGACTTCATTAGTAGGTTACACAGGACATCAAATGGGCATAACATGATTTGGGTGATTATGATTGACCGACAAAGTTAGCTCATTTTCTCCCTATTCAACAGACATAGTCTTAGACAGCTTGATGAAGCTGTATATTAAAGAAATAGTAAAGCTTACATGGAACACATGCGACCATTATTTTAAATAGGGATAGAAGATTTAACTCCAAGTGTTGGAGGAGTATATAGGAAGGATTAGGATCTCCCTTGAGTTTCAATACAACGTTCCATCCCCAAATAGACATATAATCAGAAAGAACTATTCAGGCATTAGAAGATATGTTATGAGCCTTCATAATTGAATGCAAAAGAAATTGGGATGAGAACCTTTCCCTTATTAATTTCACATACAATAGTTGTTCACCAACTTGTTCAAATGAGGTTGGAGAAAGACAATTAATGGAGTCTAAATTAGTGGAGCAATGTGCAGAGAAAGTGAAACTTATTCAAAAATAACTTTTAATAGCTCAAAGTGGAAAAATAGTTATGTACATTGAAGGAGGAGACATTTAGAATTTGAGATTGGAGGTCATGTGTTTTTAAAGTCTACCTTATGAAAGGAATTATGATTCTCAGTAGCATATAGACTAACATTACTATCGAAGCTTGCAGATGTTCATGACGTATTTAATACTTTAATATTGAGCAAGTATGTGCTTAACCATTCTCATGTACTTACACATGTACTAGAGAGCTGCAACTTGACTTGATTTTTGAAGAAATGGTTGTCTAGAATTTGGGTCAAAAGGAATACATATAAAGGATAATGACCATTCCATTGGTCAAAGTCCTTTGGAAACATCATTCCATTGAGGAGGCTACATGGGAAACTGAGGATGAAATGAAGAGAATGCATCTAGAGTTATTTGAGTGGCAATGTGGAAGGAATTTTGAGGACAAAATTTTTCTAAGGGGAAGAATGTAAGAACCCTATATGTTATTATAGTTAAATTGAAGGTGAAGTAAAGACTCAAATTTTGTTGAAATAGATATCCATAAATTAAATTTACTAAAATTTTGAAATTTAACTTTGAAATGAAGGTTGTGAACATAAAAACCTAAAATTTAACTAAATAATAAAGGAGGCAAATTGATAACAACACCCGCGCTCCATACATGGAGTCTCCTCTCTCTCCCTTCCCTCTCTTCTTTTTCACTCTATCTCTCTCTCTCAATTTCTTCTTCTCCCATCACTTGCAATGCTCAAAAAACCAACCAAGGTTTTTGTCAATTTTTTACCTTTTTCATAGGGATGAAAATAAAATCAAGTCCTATAAAACCTGTGTTTTATTTTCTTGTAATTTTCCATTTCTAAAATTGTGTAATAGTCATTGGTAATGACCATTTTCTAGTCATCTTCTTTAGCGACAAAGATCGAATTGCAGTGCAATGACTCGATTTTGCAAGGACAAAATTTAGAAATTTATATGGTTGGAATCCTTAATGAATTATGTATTCATGTTAACAAAATTTCAATCAGAGGTCATCTAACCATTGAATTTTTTATCTAAACAAGATACACAAATGGTTCTAGATCTACGAATCTAACCATTGAAAACATGATCAGACATTAGATCTAAGAATATAATGATATGAATTCCATGTTAAGGACAATTTAGATTGAAAACAATAAGTGAAAAGCTTGTTAAATGTATAAAAGATGATAGAACAATTAATTTGTAGATCTAATTGCTCTGGCAATTAGATTTATGTGATTTAGGCTTGGAAGATTAGATCTGACTAATTGATGTATGAAATTGACTTTCCCAACACCCAAATGTATCTAATTTGAGGTTGAACTATAGATCAGGGATGATATGAGTGTTGAAATTAGGATCTTA
Source organism: Warburgia ugandensis (assembly GCA_035236585.1). NCBI lineage: Eukaryota > Viridiplantae > Streptophyta > Magnoliopsida > Canellales > Canellaceae > Warburgia > Warburgia ugandensis. The sequence continues at coordinate 47,605,074 of CP141133.1, read as the reverse complement.
CTATGCAAATATGTGACCAAGAAGTGACACTTATTCCATATTTCTTATATTGGTGCCCAATTGATAACTAAAGCTCTAATAGACGATTCCTAATCATTGATCAACTTCCAAATTCACTTGCAATTGGTCATGGTAAACCTGAAATGTGAAACTAATGTGGGTAAATTCTAAGGTTGCTAAGTTTCCATATTTATTGCACTCATGCATTGTTTTGCTAAATATATATAATTATATACTTAAACTGTAGTTGATGACTCAGTTTGAGGTTGTAAAATATAGTATTCTTATAATTTAAATTATGTGATGACTCTTATATTAATTGTGAATAAGATTATTAAGAAATAGAGTCTCCATTTTTATTTAAACATGCAATGATGACTATCAAGTGAATTGCATCGCATACATTAAATATTCACTGTCCCATAAATAAGGAAAACTCTATTAGATTTTTCATAAATATAAAGAGATTTTATGATTATACTGAAATGTTAAAATGCATATCATGAGATGATTTTCTAACTAAATTTTGTGCATTATTTATATTTGACATCTCATTCACATTTATATAAAAATTTTGTATTTTTAAACCATGATCAGCATCTGATTATGTGATTCATGGGCACTGAGGGTACAACTGTAACTAGATTTTCTTGCATTGATTTGCTAAGGATTTGTTTTAAGTAAGCACTTTTGCCTGTGGACCCTGTGATGGGAGGCTTGTAGGGATGGTCACCCACCTTCCAAAAGTTGGTATTTTGACACCATGCCCAAGTGGCTAAACTTCAAGTGTGGCATCATGGAAAGGCTACACTACACGATTTGTTGTCCTCATATGTGAGATGGCGATAAGTGTCATGCAGTTGGCATCAACGTTTGAGCATGTGGTGTCCCACTATTGGGCAGTTGCTGTAACATAGTAATTCATGTATTCTTTGCACTATAGTGTTCCAAAATTAGGCAGTTGATGTAGTGTTTTAGTGTCCCACTATAGGGAAGTTGCCGCAGGTTGATCTTTTTGGCACCACGCACATGATTGGGTCATGGATACCTTGGCCACTAGGCATAATGATGCCTTGGATGATTTAAGAGTTGATATATTTATATTTGCATGTTGAGAACTAATATGCTTGACCTAAATTAATAAGAACTTTCCTATATGCAATTTAAATTGAGATTTTAGTGTTTTATTATCTTATCTTTGATTTTGTGCACATCTTTAATGAGGATTCTTTTGATGTCAACATATTACATTATTTTTACACTTATATTGTACTTGACTAAACTACAATCTTTGATGGAATGTTTGAATGGTTTGCCAATGATGCATTGTGAATTTACATTGATAAACCTTAGGGATCATACCTAAGGATGTTTCACTCTGTGCATGAGTGCATGGATGCAAATTTACATTGATTTATATTTGTGATCTTAGTTTTACCTACTGAGCACATGTCCCTATACTTTACCCATGAACTCCATAGATAAATGAGATGAAGATAAAGGCAAGAGTGTTAAGACCAGGTGCTTCGAATAGTCAAAGAGAGTATTGATGTATGTATGTTCTATACATTTGTAAATATTGTGATTGATTTAAACATTTAAAAATATGTTTAATGCATATTGGACTATGGCCTATAACTAAACAAAATACTGGGTAATGATAAGCTTTGAATTGTTATATTTTGAATGTAAAATTGTGTGATTTTAGAGCTCATGAGGTGTTTTGATTGGTCAGATGACTCTCAGGGTTTCTAAAAAGTCTTTTAAAGGAAAAATGTTTCTGCTGCTTATTTTTTAAAAGAAATTTTAGAATAGAGAGCCTTCCTTTCAAAAGTAATTCTTAAAAGGCATTTGAAAAACCCATGTCATCATAGGTGGTCCCCATTTTTGAAGTGATGTGAGAGAAAGTTAAGGTTTTAAGTCTCTTGTAAGCCCTAGCTTGAGTGTACTTCACATATGTGCTTACTTTGACATGTGTGGCTTTTAAGGTTCACTTAGAAACACTTCAAAGGTAGAGGAATGTGTGCATGCATGGAATTTTTTCCACCTTATCTTTTAATATTTACAGCCTCTTTTGCACGGATAAGGTTTGGTGATGGTTCTGGGATTCCTGACTATGTTGAAAATGTTAATGACACCATCTTAGCATTCTAAACTTTCAAACTTCATAAATTAGGTAGATGGGCTCATGTTGATGCTCAAACTCTAAATTATCCATCATTTAGGGTTTGGAATGTGAAAAATATCCCTTTTTACAATTGTACCCTAATCTTTTAAAATGTGAAAATAACTCTGACTAGTGATCTTTGTGATAAAATAACAATTAAAACCTAGTAAATATAGAGGTATTCTATTTAATGATTATATACTTATCAAATACCCGTAGACTTAAGAGGATAAATTGAAATATAGTTGCTATGCCAAAATTGGGGGCAAAGAACTTTTGCTAGTCCTTGAGCAAAACTATTAAAATGGGAAATAAGAAATCTAAAAAAATTAAAAATTCCTAGCCACTTTGAGAGGCGCTATCGTCTACATTTAGTATATGTAAAAAGCCTTTAAACCCCTAGGTTACCCCTAGTGGATGAGTTGCAGTCTTGTAAAAGTTTCTAGAAATGATACCCATAAACATTTTAAATTTTTTTATGAAAGTCCATTATTTATCTGATTGAATTTTCTTTTATTCAACTCATATTAAATATCTAACTTTAGCATGCTAATAAGGATGAATTTTTTTTCAAAATCCTACCCTTATGCTAAAGATATCTCATTATTTTATTAAACCTTGAAATATGAGTGTGTGTTATAGCTAATACATATAATCATTAGTTTCCAATTCAAATATAACCTAAATTATAGTCCAAATGTATGCTTTGGCTCTAAATCTTAACTACTAACATTGGTATACTCTACTAGAACCTTTATTTGTTAATAACCACATCCAATTCATACTACTTTTAAGATTAAGTTAGGTCTTTCATTGGGATGAAACAAAGGCTTCGGTAAGGGTTATCAAAAGAATGGGTATAAGGGTGAACAAATATTGTCTGGAAGATATGTAAAAGGTCTTCCATTAGTATATTCACAACTTTCCAGTTTTTCTCACAAGGGCTACCATTTCCTTTTCATTGTCTATTTTTTCTATTATCAAATTTCCATTTTACATTTAATATAGCATTTTTTTCTTTTCAGCCCTTTTTTATATTGATTTCTTAATTTGTATTTTCCACACTATTTCTCAAGATGTTCTTTAATCTTGTATACATACTTTCAAAACAATTAGGTAATGGATATATTATAGGGGTACAATATAGGTAATGGTTGTAGGGTTCACAAAGAAAAAAGGCTTATTTTAAAGGATGAAGTGTCTTACTAGCCGAAAATAACTTTGGGAAGGCTAAAGGCTTTGGGTTTACCAAGGATGTTCTCTATCATTTTCTAGTTTTCATATGACTTGAATTGACCATAAACTGAGGAGATATATAGTCTGGTAGTTTGTATTTCTCAATAGTTGACCAACGCAAGAATAATGAGACCAATAAGGAAATTATTTTTTCTAAAGAAAACTTTGAATTTATGTATAATCCTCATAAAAGGTAGATAGCTCTAAAGCTCACTTAGGTTAATAGTCTCTACAGATCTTCTTCAGGATCTCTAAGTTATTTTCTTGTCAACAGAAACTATACAAATATATATTGTGTAATGATTATTCATAGTTTAATTTTTCAAAGAATACTTTAAAGAAATGAGAAAAAAGTGAAGTAATTGTATACAAATCTATTAATAAGCTAAAGTTAAAAAGATGGACTAAATATTCAAAAAATTCAAATTCTCATTCTTGTAAAAGACCTTATCATAATTTTTTAAAATAATTAATTAATTAATTTTTAAGAAAAGTTTACCAAAATGATTCTAAAAACCTAAGTGAACATATCAAAATTTGAAATATCCCACTCCCAGATTTAATTTAAACATTGTCCTTAATGTTTAGAATTACGTACCAAGGATAGATGAAAATAATAAACTGGAGTGGAAAGGGTCAGAAGAAATGTTCCTATACTTCTAGGATAGTGCATTGATTTGTTGATGTGGTCTATGTGCAATGCATGCAAATGTAAATGCAACTAAATGATCCTACAACTAACTAATCTAATCTACTTTAGCTTAATCTTAAACAAATCTAAGGATCCTAGTCCTAATTCTAACAAATCCAAAATCTAACTCTAAGTATTGAGAACTATTTAGAGGAACTCACTCCACTTCAAAATTTTACGATAATCAATGTATATCCACCACCTAGAGACTTGGGGATGGGATTGAAGGATATGATCATGATTTACTATGAATACAAATTTTATGGGAATAATTCTTTGTGTATTGTCCTAAGAGTTGTTATTTTGGGGCTTTAAGATGTCTACATAGAACACCAAAAAATATTCCTTCTCTCCTACATCTTCATGAATGTCATGATTATTTTGCATCTACACCTCATTAATAGGTTGCTCATTTTTGTTTGTATGCAAGGAATCAATGGGATTTAACCCATCATGGTTATCTACAGTACACCCTTGAGAGGGCTGTTGTTTAGTAGTAACATCAATGGACTCTCCTTACTATTTTGACATAACAAGGAAAGTTGTAGATGAACCTAAACTATCACATTGTGAATCATCTAGTAAAGGTGTTAGGTTCAAATTGAGTGTTTCTTTTGCTTTACAAATCTCAAATATAATGTCAGGGATTGTAGGAGGCCCAACTTGGGTTCACCATTGATAAGTGTCCTTTAAAGCTGTGGTATCCCATAATGCATTCACTTTTTTAATGGAACTATCAATATTGAAATCATAATTAATATGTAAAAGACAGGTCTCTAAAGGATCAATACTAGAGGATAGTATGGATGGTAGACTCTATCAGATTGACTTCAAATATATCTCTAGATGCTTGTTCTGCATTAAAGACATTTAGCTTAATGTCCATATTTTTGAAGGATAATTTCATAGTATCATTCCTATAGTTGATGATTGCGTTCCTTGTGGCTAAGAATGATCGACTAAAAATGATGGTACTGAGAAATTCATGATCAAAATAATGATCAGATAGAAAAATGTTGAGTGGTTTTGATAAACCCTACAAGTTCTCGTAGGGCATGGGGGGATTCATACACCAAAATGTGCCATAGGGGTGTTCTAAAAACCATTGAGTATGAGACCGATATAGCACATTGCCATGGTGTATTTTGGAGAGAAAATCCCCATTTAAAAGATTGGTCTAAACTAATTCCAACATCAATTGAAAGGGTGATGTGATTATACTTTGGAAACATATGACTCGTTCACTTTATTGAGTGGTATTAGACTTAGAAGCATAGCACCACTCTAACGTGAGACTTGGGCTTAGTAGTCATGTGAACTATATGTACTTTGAAAAATGAATTCCCACCAACACTAGACCATGCAAATAAGATTTTAGAACATATGCTACGGTTGAAATGATGAAAACATAACTGTGTCCTTAAACCTTAGGAGAATTAAACCAAATTCCCTATGTAGCTTTTATAGTCTAAAGGTGAGACACCTTAGGACACTTAATGTTAAGTAAGTGACCATTGCTGCTTGGATTACTTTTAAAATGCTTTGTCAATGCTAAGTGATACCATGTATATGAGATGTACATGCTACTTGAATGCTATATGAAGACCTTGGACATCCTTTGTTAATACTTTATAAATGAAATGGGATCTTATATTTGGTAACATATATACATTATGTGAAAGTTACTTAAAATATTATATGAATGCCATGTAGATTCCATGAGGTTCCATAAAGAATAACATGTATATGGCGTGGGAGATGTTACTTGAATTGATGCTTGAATTCTACCTGCAGGCCATAGAGACTATGTGATAATGCAATGAATATGACATGGAAAGATGGAATGAAATGTCATTATAGAAATGCCATAAGAAGCAACATAAAGATGCTATGACAAAGCCATGGAACAAATTATGGTAATTCTCATTCTAGGTATTTGTAACCATTGAAACTTAAAATGAATCATCATAACAAATAATTATAAATGTTGAAATGAAGATATCATGGCCGATTGGACAATCATCATCTTACTTGAACTTGAACATGTAGGAAAACATATTCATGAATACCTAGCATATTAGTTAGGGGTTGATAGATCCATCACATGAGAAACCCTTGAAAACGGTCTTCATAGTTGTTATAGCTATGTCAGTAGAGAACTTCCATGCCTTGAAAAAAATGAAAAGCAATACATAGAAAAACAAGGAAAAGTAATGCATAGAAAAATCAAAAAGCAATGTATAGAAAAGTCTTGAAAAAGGATTGCATCTAGGATGCTCCGGTTAGAGATAGTGAAATATGAGAACACAAAATAGTCGATAAAACCATGTATTTCTTTTATGGTTTCTAAAAGTGAGTTATTCATATATAAGAATGAAATATAGTTAATAAAACCATCTGATTAAACTATATTGGTAGAAAGGCTATCAATCAATAAAATATCATCATATCCATTGCATCAAATTGGTGTAACAGATTAGGGTGTACGCTTAAGAGTTCCCCATTTTCTGTCATATTTGTGTACCTTATAGCTTGAATCGTTAGTTGACAACCAAATCAAGTACTAATTTTCTACTAAGTGGCACTACCATCTTGCCATAAGCTTTAGTCTGACTCTTAAGAATGACTAATGCGTCAAGTTGCTCCAACTATCACGTCATGTCATAACATTTTTAGACATCTATGCAACATTATTGGGACTACTACTGCCTAAGCAACTTTTGCCAGCCACCACAACAGTCGTGGACCCAACACGGTCCAATTCAAGTTAGTCCTCATGTAGTTATTGGTTTTAACCTAGAAGAAGTTCCATGAACCATACTCCCTTATTAGATCCTTGTGTAAGGGCAGGTATTATGTCATAAGTCAAGGGCCAGTCTGTACCTCTTAGCATAGTTCCTTAGGACTTATAAATGCCCTATGAGCTAAGGACTTACATATCTATTTGTACTATTACCTTACAAGGAAAACCCAAAATCAAATAGTAAACATGACTACTCACTTTCATGTTTATCAAATCATGTAAGATCTATTTTAGAACCCTTTCATCTTTAAGATAAAGATGTTCTTCTATCCAGGCTAAATGCGGTCAATACATATTGTATTGCCTTTCATATTTCGCTAACCATAATTGGAGCACCCTAGATGTGCCTTTTTTCAAGACCTTTTCTTTACATTGCTTTTTGATGTTTTTCTATGCCTTTTCCTTGTTTTTCTATGTATTGTGTTTGATTATAAAGTTAAACCTACAAGCACATGAATAAGTTGTAGTAATCATGCTTGGAGTCAATCCCATAAGGAATCAAATGGATTTGTATTATTAATGAGTCCTTAAGATAACTTAATCTAGTTAAGATAATGAGATCTACCTAAACTAATGATGGAAACTAAAACTAAACATAACTATAAGACATGGAAACATGTAAATTAACTAAATCAATCCAACAAATATAGAAACTTTCCTAAAAACAAGCTTTCTAAAAATAAAAATTTCCTAAATTGAAACATTCTAAAATTGAAAATTAGAAAATTTCTAAATAATGCATTCAAAAAAGATAACTATAGTAACTTAAATTGAATTAAACTAAACAAGTAACCTAAGGAAACTTACTAAAAACACAACTTTCTAAAAACCACACTTTCTTAAATAAGAAAATTTCCAAAATTAAAACATTCTAAAATCAAAATTAGAGACTTCTTAACTCTAAACTAAGATGTAAATCATGAATTAACTATGGCTATAGTAAGATTTATCATGTAAACAAAGCAAGAATCAAAAGGGAATTAAACCTAGTACCATGCACATTATTCATGAATGATGTACATGATTCATCAGTTGAACATAGACTGAAACCAATGGACCTACGACTAACTACATCCAAAAAGTTGAATGCATAAACAAGATGTTAATAACTATGCATAAACAAGATGATATTTCTATGTTCCTGAAAATTACAGCACCATGCTATTTTCAATTTCTAAGTAATAACATATAAAAGCATGACTTTATATGCATTAAAACATCTGGAAATAAGTATAGACAAGAAATTCAATTTTATTCATTAAAACAATACCAATCTACATCCAAAAGTTGAATGCATAATACATAAACATGAGGCTAAAAATTGGATTCAATTCAAGAACATGAAATCTACTCTAAACATCAACTACAACACACTCCCACTCTTGTAAAATTAAGTATATTGGCATTCCAAGAGAACTCAAGAAAGAATATAAGAGAAGAGATGCTAGATGTGTTGAACTACACAAGGAAAATAAATCTTAAACAAGATGGATCTAAAGAAGTAACAAGTTGTGAATCAAAGAGGTAGGTCAATGATCCAAGTTTCCACTTTTCATGGCTGTCACCACTAGAGAAGAACAAGCTTGGTTCCTTGATAAAGGAGCAAGAAAATGGCTAAAAGATCTTAGGGTAAAAGCAAAGAAAGATAAAGCAAAGGAAAGTGAGCAAAGCAAAGCATAGAATAAAACACTAATTTGATCTTCTTGAGGACAAGGTGAGGAAAACAATTCTAAGGAAGAGAACCAGGGCTGGAACAACCAAGGAAAAAGCCATCCCTTCTAGAGGAAGGCATGGAATACTTGGGGGAAGAGGGCTGGTGAAGGAGAAAGACATTGGAGAATTGTAGGAGAAAGGAGGTGTGGAGACGCATCCTTCCAAGGAGGGTGTGATTCCCCTCCCTAGGATTATTTTTTCATGTCAAAACCCTATTATTTTATCTCTTTTGTGAACTTCCTAAACTAGCTCATGGGTGATAGAAACCATATATGAAACTTAAGTGAGACCAAGGTGGAACATGGTGCAACAAGGTGGAAGGTGCCTATTTTTTAGGAAGGGGGCATCTCCCCCTTGTAGAAATCATGGAAACCCTTTTAAAAATAGACATAAAGTTTGGAAAGGGATGTTAGGGAGAGAAAAAGATAGGGATGATGGAAGGCCTTAAACAAAGAGTGGATGGTGAGGATGATGAGAGAAAAAGAAAGAAATAAGAAATAAAGATTGAGATGGGAAGAGGTGATTTGGTTGATCTAAGATAGAGTTAAGAAGGTGAGAGAGTTTTAGAAAGATGGGATTCTTGGGTAGGAAGGTGCAAAATTCGTGGTTGCCTTGTGTGGTGAGGTGGAAAGTGAGAAAAAAGTAGAAAATAAGATGGAAAAAGTGAAATTTAAGGTGGCCACTTCCTATTAGTCCACATGAATTATTTTTTATTGAATTTCACCCAAATATCTTCTCATTATTCTCTTAAAAACCCCATCCATATTTACTTTAGATTCTCCTCCAATCCTGGACTTTTGTGTAGCTTAGCTTAAGTGGCTTGATGGCTTACTTTAGAGCTCATTTGGTTTGGCTTCATGGCTGACTTTTGGGACTCTTCTGGCTTGACTTTGTGTCTCAACTCCTTGGCTTTGATGACTGGCTAGGCTCCTTAGCTTATCACCTTCTTCATGGCTTATATATGGCTAGGTGGCTTAAGTGAATCCCATGCAAAGGTAGTAGGCTTTGTTGGGTTGTGCATGGGCCCACTTTAGTAACCTATAACTTCTCTAATTCCATCCTTTACATGCCTTAAGGTGATCATGATCCTTTATATTAGTTAGATTGATGACATTTAGGCCTTGACTTGATGTTTTAACCTTGATCTTCAATTTTCATCTCAATTGATCTTGATCATTGGATCATCATTTCGACTCCTACAAAAGAAGAAAACCATAATTAAATCCTTAAAAAATATGATTATTCACATACTTATCTTGGATTAGCCTTTGAACTACCAAATTATTCCATATTTGATTTATTAGATTAAAAATGCATGTGCTATAATTTTTGGCCAAAAATCCCAAGTTACCCCTATAAGTTATAACACATAGGCAACTAATTGGGTGATTTTTATAGAATTTTAGATATTTATCATATTACTTTTCATTGATTTTCTATGTATTGTTTTTGAAGGTGTGGAAGCTCTCTATTAATGTAGCCATAGTTTCTCAAGGTGTTACACTATGATGTTAACCTTGTACAAATAGAACTTATTAACTTGTCCTTGTTAGATCATTATTCTATCCATGTGAATCCTATGGCATGATCACCTTTTAGGACACACTCATAGTTTGAATGTATTTGACTAAGTGTGGAGTTTAATAGGCGGTCTCAATATGTAGTGTGGATTAGTAAAGTTATTCATATGTGTTATGAATTTCCAATAAATTTTGCTTCATTATTCATGATTTTCAAAAATGGTTTTAGAAAATTGGTATGTCATTGATTTGGTATCATAACACATGCCTCATTGCTCATGACTACATCCACTAATCATAAGTTTCAACAACTAGGAATTGAAGTTTAGGATTTAGGGAGATACTCTAGTTAGGAATCTCACATAAGTTTTATTGGTTTTGGACGCCTCCTTAGGGATGTAGTGCAAGACTCCCCTCACCTTTGGATGTGTAGACCTCTAAGAGAGCCCATGGAGATATGGCCAATGAGGTTCTAGAGCTTCTCCTATAGATGATGAAGTAGAGGTTGCAGGGGAGCAAAGCCAGAGAGAATTATAGACTTGGAGGAGGAGGTGTGTCCTTGAGTGGACAATCTACAAGAGAGATTTAGGGAGAGATGGGCTCAAGGTGGTGGAGTCCTAGATTTATGATGTTGAGCAGATATTCACAACTATGGGTATGCTAGATGATAAGTAGGTGTCTATAGAAACTTTCATGTTGACTTGTGATGTGGCATTCTTGTGGCCTGCTGCATAGTGTAACTACTTTGAGCTTGGTGAGATCATTGCATGGGATGACTTTAAGGCCATCTTCTTGACAAGTTCCTCTCTCCACATGTGAAGGAGAAGATGAGCTTCATGAGTTTAGTGCAAGGCACTAGGGGTATAGCTTAGTATGTGGCAGAGTTTGTACATCTATGATGATTGGCACAAGGTGTTTGTAGTTCTGAGCAAAAGGCTACCTTAAAGTTTATCAAGAGGTTGAACTTCAACTTGAAGAGCCACATACTGACTTCCCATACCACCGTAGCTAGAGCCATGGAACTTGCTTTCATGTTGGAGAGAGAGAGTTATGAGACCCTTTGAAGGATATAAGTAGGTTCAATGGCCTTAATCCTTGGGTAATGGCAAGTAAGAAGATGAAATTCGCAGTGAGAAAGACAATTGCATGGTGTGCAAAGCCATTGGCTACTCAATTGAGGAGGAGAGAGGAGGTACAGAGGAAGTGCTAGACATGCTAGCACTTCCACCCAGACATACCTTGTTATGTCACCACAAGAAGATGCTTTAGATGTGGCTAGTAAGGCCATCAAATCAGGGATTGCCTGCAGACTAGGAGATGTCCCTCTTCACAACTAGATGTAGTCCCTAGAGGCCAAGGGAGAGTCTTTATTATCACTTCAAACTAGGCATACCTCCGACACTATGGTGGAAGGCACTCTTTGAATTTATGATGGACATGCTCATGTCTTGATTGATCTAGGTGCTATGCATTCTTTTACATCCAGTCATTTTGCATATATCATTGACATTCCTACTAGTAGGCTAGGCTTTTACTTAGAGATCAGCACACCAATGTGTGAGTTTGTGCTAGTTGTTCCATAGTCATGGCTAATAAAAGGCTTACTACTGATGAAGGTTGGCATTGTTGTTGATTTGATGAAGTTTGAAGTAGTTTTCAAAGGGGAGAGGCCTAAGACCATGACAGAGGTATTTAGTTTTCTCGCCTTGCTATACTATTATTGATGATTTATAGAGGGTTCTTCCCACATTGTATATTATTTAAACACTTTGATGAAGAAGGATTGAAAATTTACTTAGAATAATGATTGTGAGAAGAGCTTTTAGGAGCTAAAGAAGAGACTCACATCAACACTCATCTTGTCCTTATAGAAGGAAGTGGTGGTTTTGTAGTATATAGTGGTGCATCAGGTAAGGGACTAGGGTGTGTCCTTATAGAGAATGGTAAGGTGCTTCCATATGCCTCTTTGTTTTTCCCCCATTTGTCAGGTTCAACCAGGTGATAACCTGATAGTCACCGATGCACTCACTGGAGCAATGCTCAATTCCATCTTTTCTAGCACTAATTTCCCCATCCATGTCAAATCTCCTTATTCCCTTTTTCCTCCATTTTTCAGTAGCCTAGTTTTGGGCAGTGATGGAACCAGCACTCGATAGCTATCGCCCATCTTCCCTCTAACAACACTGGTGCCCAATCGGTGCCTAATCTGATCATTAAAACCTCACCTTGGTTTTTCTTTTCCATCATTGAGGTTGGATTCGTCACCTCTTTCCGCTAGCACGGCCATGCCTTGGGTGGGTCGGCATACTAGGGACCAGTTCCCTCTGTTCTTCTCCTTATCTTTGTCTGGTCTAGGCAGAGGACGCTCTACGATCACTGGCAGCCACTCCCATCTCCTAAATTTCACTATTTCAAGCAAGTTAGGGTAGAGTCGACTAGCTGAGTCAACTCACCTTGACTCATTTTGGGAGGAGTTGAGTGGACTCAGTGACCCTATTGACCCTTGAACTTTGAACCTTCATTCTGACCAATCTAGGAAGGATAACTTTATTTCTCCATTCTAAATAATCTATTATGACCCTTATGAAGTGTATATCAAGAATCATATAAGATATTTAGGATCAAAAGCATGTTTGGAGATGATTTTGCAATCTTTATCAACTGCTGAGATCAACTGAAGATCCAAGTATGGAATTGGATCAAATTGTATGATCCCTACTATTCAGCTTGTTTAAGTGGAATATTTAATTAGAATTGCTAATTGATTATTTGATTTAGTAGATCCAGGTGGAGAATGATAACTATATTAACATGGATATTTGAGATTTCACATACTTAAGTCGATTAGCTAGTGAAATTGATAAATTTGTCATAAGAGGTAGGTAGAACTTTATGAGAACATACTTGCTTACATATTAGGATCAGTATTTCATACATGATCATATTTCATATTGTGAAATCTGATAATTTAACTTGTTTATTCAATAGAATTATTGATTAAAATATCTCAAATTATTAGATATTGCTTTGTGATTATCATTATGCAAATATTAAGTATGTGTTGAATATTCACTATCATCATGAATTTGAAATTAAATGCAATTGCTGTGTATCTTAAGTATTTATTCTTGAAATTTGATAAGGATTAAATCCTATCCTTGATATATGTTTTCTCTTAAAGAGAGGATGTGGATTATGGCTTTGGATTATAGATGCACATAGGGTACATACATGTTGATATGAATATGGACATATATATTATGATATGGTTATTATTAGTATTGAAATCTCCCTGAGGCTACGGGATGACAAGTTAGTGGAGGAAACTCCTTGAGACAGGCTTGAGAGACTGACAGGCTAGTGGAGATAACTACTTGATGCAGCCTTGAGAGGTTGATCAGCTAGTGGAGGATGCTCCATGAGGCAGGCTATGGGTTGACAGGCTAGTGGAGGAACTTCCCTATGGTGGGTCTAATGAACCTAATTGGCTAATGGAGAAAAGCTCTTAGAGACGGGCCTACAGACTAACAGGTAGGTGGAAGTGAGAGATATGTATTGTTTCCCTAAGGCGTGTCTGAGAGGCTGATGGGCTAGTGGAGGATGCTCCCTGAGGTGGGCCTACGGACTAATGGGCTAGTGGAAGTGGTATATAATATCCATGTGTGAATTACTTACCATCAAAAGGTTGGATTATTATGATACCAGTAAATATTATATATGTATTTTAGTGGAGGATGGATTGTTATGGACCCCATACAGTTAAGGAGCAAAGATATAAGCCTAGTATATATCTTGGATTTGATTTTATGACATTATGACATATGATATTCACATTTTAACAGATTCTATTATTCTATAGTTGTTATAGTATGATTATGTATAAATTTTTGTGGAAAAATGTTACAAAGGTGTTAACATGAATAAATACCTAATATGCTCATCTTATAGATTGTGATTTATGATATTTGGATTATGCCATACATATGTAAATTTATTATATTGATCTATCAAATGATTATGAGAATCTAATTATTGTATTTAAATTTTAATATGTCTCTTAAATCCCCTACCAAGCATAGCTTGCTGAGATATTGTGAATGTTTTATGTTTATAATATCTCGGATACAAATATAGATGGACATTAGAAGATGTATACAATAAGGGATACCGAAAATCATACTATTGTTAGGTATGTATCATTATTTCAATTTTTGTATTGTGCAGTTAGTTTTATTTGGATTGTGGACATCTAATATAATGTTTATAAGGGCTGTGTAAGTGAACCACTAGATGGGTCCTGTTTCCATGAAATGCATATTTCATTTATAAACAAACTATATATTTATGTATAGTATGAGAAGGAAAGTGACATATAGGATTTTGAAAATGAATTTCAATGAAAACATTTTCCGTTGTTTTAGATTTTTCAAATTTTAACACTCTATCTTTCAAAAATAAATGCAAAAATTTATTACAAAAATTCGGGTTGTCACAGTTGGTATCAAAGTGGTTCACCCAGTCACTTTTAGCCCTTTATGTCCAATAAAAAGATGACAATCCAAATATTGGTTAGGATATAGTAAGTTGATGTAGGATTAGGGTAGAATTAGTTAAGTATTTGAAAGAATGAGTTAGTGTAGTTAGCTCATATAGGAATAGTAAACCATGAGGAAATGCCCTATAGTAAGACAATTAGGAGGACAATCCAAGAAATTATTGATTCCAATGTTAAGGATGGTGAATTAGGGAATCAAGTAGTAGGAATATCCATGCAAATGATATATAATATTTTACAACATACCCAAACCACCATAAACTATAGGGGAGTGAAATACTTTAGCTCAGGTTCAATCAAAAGTTATGCTCTGTAAAATTACTTGAAGATAGGATAACTGACATAAGTATATAATCATCATTCACTTATACTGACGATGATAGAGAGAAGTTCAAAGGGACAAAGTATAAACTAGAAAAGGTGGTGAAGAAATTTCAGAAAGTAGTCCCAACTTGTATAGAAAAAGGAGAAATGGAAACAATTGAGGAATGATAGATTTAAGAGGAGAAAATATGAAAGATTGCAAACTTCCATCGAAATGAAAATTAGAACTATCATATATTTTGAAACTAGAAATAGTATTTTTGAAATAACAAAGCAAACAAATTTATAGAGAAAATACTAAGTGGAAAGAATGTGAGGAAATTTCATCAGGATTGAGTAAGAGAATAAAGTTCATATAAACAAATAACGGATTGATGTTTGGAAGAATTAAATCTTAATATGAAAGTTAAAGTTATTGACAAGAAACTTATTGCAATAGTAGAGTGGGAGATGATTTTTAAAATTGAGGACAAATTCAAGACAAATCTGATCATGAAGCCTAGTGAAATAGAAAATTTCAATCTTAGATCTTTTCAGAAACAAGTGATTTATGCATATAACATCAAGAAATCAAGATATGTATATTAATTTATTATCTGTATTTAAGAAAAATATGAAATTATTGGTGGAAAAGTTGAAAAAGTTTGAGTTGATATGATAATTCCAGTTGATGGAGTAGTCAATAGCACAAGAATTTATTCAAAGAAATGCTTATTAGGGTTATTTGGAAGAACAATAAGTGCTAATATCATTTATGATGGACTTGGATGTTACCTTAAGATTGGATTGATTTACAAAATAGTAGACAACTATGGATTGTCACAAAGATGAAATCATATGCTAATGATAAAATAGTCTTTTTATTAGGAAGATAAGATACTGTAAGAGCATAAATTATATCAGCAGTTATTCTTGACAATTATAGTAATAATAGTTGAGGAATGATGTGTGTATATATACATACATATATATATATATATATATCAACTTTTGGAACTTAACTATTATACATATGTACAAAATGGTAAACTTATAAGTACATGGACTCCACAATAAAGTCAAGTGGGCCATAGTCATCCAGTATTTGATATGGAATGATTTCAGTGAGATCATGTTAAACCAACTTTTAATAAAAGTAATAAAAAAAAAAATTAAATAAATTAAAGTCCTTATGTAGGAGAAATCCTACATAGCTCTAATTCTAGTTTCCTATCTTTTCCTTCCATTTCTCTCCCTCTTTCCCATCACACCTTCACCATTCTTCTTGGACATCTTTCTCTCTCTTTTCTTCTCCATCTCCCTTTAACTCTCCCCTTTTCTCTCTGTTCTTTTAGCGACATGAGAGGCTGGTGGGTACAAAGCGACATTTGCACCCACCGAAGCTACAGGTTCTTTCTACTCCAACACCGCCGATCCCCTTTCTCTTTTTTCTCTTTCCTTTTTAGTTTTCCCTACTTTGCATTTTTGGCAACCTAGGTTTACTAGCAAGCACAGTGGCGAATGCACCCACCAGAAATCCCACAATCTTCCTCTTCAGATCAATCAGGTGAAATCCTTCTTCTTTCCATTTTCCCCCTTTCTGACTCATAGAAATCATCAATACATTGATCTATTCTTTTACTTTGTAAATAGGATGTGCACTTCCTAAAGTAAACTACTTGGTCACGAGCAAGTGTGCCTAATGAAGATTGAGATGATATTACAAGGAACAACTACTTAAATAAGAAAGAGTTGTTCCCATTTGGCATCCATAGATGGTTAACTAGTGATGATTTTAGCCCTAGGTTGATACCTATATACAGGAAGAATGGTCTTTATGGCATGCAAAGGATAGTAATCTTCACTAATGAGGAACACACACTACTTATCAAGGTTAATATACTTTAAGAAAACAAGTTATTTGGATTTATGCTTTATTTTGAGGAAGATTCTTGAATTATCTATTTGGAAAGATTAGATTTGATATTTGAATTGTATTCAAATTTGAGGCAATCCATCGTTTATTTGATTTGATGGACTTCTAGATTATTTCACTAGCAATTGATCAGCGCTATGAATTTAAACTCTTCTAATGAAGAGTATTTGTTTATATCTCTACGATTAAGTGCTATAAGCCGTATCTGATGAATGACGTGAGTGAACTTGTTTAAATTCTATGTCAGTGGAGAACATTCCAAGCATTTGTATTGGTATGTACTAATGGAAACATTTCAATATCATATTGAAAGCAAGATGGTACTATATCAGTATTTGAAAACACCAATGGTGTTAAATATTTGAATGTGATTGCATAACTAGTGTGATTTTAGTTGATCATTTAATGCTATTAGTTTCATATTTGCAATTGAGAAATACTGAAGGTGAGATTTATGCATTTGAATATGAATATACCAAAGGGTGAAAGTTCAGTTATTAGTTTATGATTCATATGAAGTGTTATCTTCAGTGTTTGTAATTGAATATTTGCATGTGGACTTAAGTCAAGGAGTATATATTATTTGCATGTGAATTTAACGCTGTATATATTTTTTTAGTAAATTTTAATTTAGGAATGGCAAATATGTTTTTTTTTAATTTAATGGTAATCTCTTTATTTTGGTATTCATATGTGAAATTGGATGAATAAGTTTGAAAAATCTATTCATGAGTACAATTGAACTGTTATGATATTAATTGACATCTTATATTAAATGATTGCTTGAAGAAATGAAAAAGTTATCTATTATAAACATTTGTTGAAGTTATGGAAAATTATTTGAGAAAACCTATGATTTTAGAACTAGGAAAAGATTCATGATAATAATTAGATTTTTGGATTTGTCATTTGAAATGTGAATTTTCATATATTTAAATCAATGCAATTTAGGAGAGATTTTTGACAGAAGACTATGGGATGATATGAAAATATTTCATTATATATGGTTGTGGTGGTGACGCATGTGTAGTTAAACATTTATCAACTAATTATGTTATAATATATTTTCACCGTACTATTGAAGGATTTGTGTATTATGCTTGAAGTCGTGGAGATGGGTAAGTAATATTCACTACATTAAAATTTGTTATATCATAATAAAGTTGAATAATTATTTCCACAATAATGAATGTTTGGAATGTGATGAGACAAAGTCTCTAAAATATATCTTATATAGACAAATGGTTTATTAGGAGTATCGCAATCGCATGCGCTAAATACGAAAGTCCAAAAAGCAAAGGAGACTCTTCCAAAATTTTGTTAGAGATGTTGATACCTAGATTTTAGAAGATAGGAAAATTCATAATGTCAGAATTTGTTGAATAATATTCAGAAAAGATTAGGTGAAAAGTGTACGATAACTGCTTAAAGTTATTAAAAGAAGTTATATGGATAAGAAAATGGAAAGTTTGAATTGCAGATAAAGATCATGTGTTTCTAAGAATTGTTATGATGATTATATGTTGATGCCATTATTATAACTGGTTGAAGTATTTCAGAAGATTTATAATGGATATCAGTTGAATTAAAATATGATTTTACTTATAGAGTGAAAGCAATACAAGATTATAAACCAAAAATATTGATAGGTTACCAAGTAAAGGAAAAGTATCAAAGTACATAACGAAAGTGGCTCCTTATTGCTTAACGTAGATAGAAATTTTACGCTAATAAGTGACTTGATATTTAGAGTTTAATTTGAAAATCAATTATATTTTGAGGATTTTTTTCATTGAAGGAATTATGAGAATTTAAGTTTACAGTGAAGAGAATGTTCCTAGGACTATTAGAAAGATATCATGAAAAGAATTTCAAGGACAGAATTTTTCTAAGTGGCAAAGAATGTAACAACCCAAAATTTTCATTCTTAAATGTGAAAATTGAAAATACAAAAAACGAAACTAGGATATGAGATTTCAAGGAATTTAACTTTCTATGAAACTAGAATCAAAAGTTGAAACATGAATATTTGTATTCTAATAATAAAAATGGAATCCAACGACCCAAAGAACACTAAAAATGGAGTTCAAATGAGAAAGTTATGGGACTTTGAAGGGTAAGGACATTTTAGTAATTAAAAGATACAAAATTAGAAAATATAGGGGTCATTTTGATAATGACACCCCTATCTCCATCATCTGTGGCAGAATGGTGGCAGGCAGTCGTGATGCCTCCTCCCCTATCACCATTTGCAGCGCCAGGATGGAGGACGACAATGCCATCACCTTCATTCCATTTAAATCCCCACCTTCCAATCACCTTTACATGCATGCACAGACTCATTCCCAGGGTATATCTCTATTCACCTATAAAGCAAGAGATCTCTGATCCCTCCTTTTATCCTCCTCCTAATCTTCCCTACCGGCCCCAATCATCCTAGTTCTGGCAAAGTATCTTCCCTCACCTACAACCCGAAATTTCCCCTCCTCTGATGACTAGAAATCCCAAGCCATTTCTGTTCTTCCCCTTCCAACACCAACATAGCTAGGACTCGAGTAGGTCAGCATGCCTAGATCTACAGGGCTTTCCCCTCTCATCCCCTCTCTTCCCCCCCCCCCCCCCCCATCTGTCAGGTTCAAGCAAGCAACAACTCGAAAGTCACCAATGCACCCACCGAAGCAGTGCTCAATTCCTTCCTTTCTGGCATAGATTTCCCTATCGTTTAACCATCAACAACTCAAAACCCCCTATCTATACTTCCATTCCCACATTCAATCTCCTTGTTTCCTTTTCCCCCCTTCATTTTCTAGTAACCTAGTTCTTGGCAGTGACCGAGCCAACACCTGATGGCCACCACTCATTGCGATCCTTGTAATACAAGGAACAAAAATCATCTTCCCAATTATTGATCATGAAGATCCTTTCGTTGATTTGACTAGACCTTTGATTAGATGTTATATCATCTGATTTGTGTTGATCTGACTTTTTGTCCTATCTAAATAGTCCATTGTGGACCTTATGAAGTGTAAATCAAGAATCATACAAGATATCTAGGATTAGAAGCATTTTTGGAGATGATTTTGCTGATCTTTATCATTTGCTGAGATCAACTTAAGATCTAGGTATGGAATCTGATCAAATTCTATGATCCCTCCCATTCAGCTTGTTTAATGGGATTATTAAATTAGAATTACTAATTGATTATTTGATTCGGTAGATCCAGGTGGAGAATGAGAAATTGATCAGCATGGATAACTGAGATTTCACATACTTAAGTCAATTAGCTAGTGAAATTGATGAATTTGTCATAAGAGGTATATGGAACTTTAAGAGTACATACTTGCTTACATATTAGGATCATTATTTCATACACGATCATATTCCTTGTTGTGAAATATGATAATTTAACTTGTTTCTCCAATAGAATTATTGATTAAAATGCTCAAATGATTAGATATTGCATTATGATTATCATTATGCAAATATTAAGTATGTGTTGAATATTCACTCTCATTATGAATTTGGAATTGAGTATGATTGTGTGTATCTGAAGTATTTATTTTTGAAATTTGATAAGGACTAAACCTATCCTTGATATATGATTTATCTTAAAGAGGGAATGTGGATTATAGATGCACATAGAGTACAAACATATAGATATGTATACGAACATATATATTATAATATGGTTATTATTGGTATTGAAATCTCCTTAAGACGGGTCTATGGGCTTATGGGTTAGTGGAGGAAAATCCCTGAGATGGGTATGAGAGATTGATGGGCTAGTGGAGGCACTTCCCTAAGGCGGGTTTGATGAGGTTGACAGGCTAGTAGAGAAACGCTCCTAGAGGCAGGCCTATGGACTAAAGGGTTAGTGGAAGTTAAAGATATGTATTATGGAAGTTTCCCTGAGGCGGGTCTAAGAGACTGACTGGCTAGTGGAGGAAGCTCCTTGAGGGGAGCCTACGAACTGATGAGCTAGTGGAAGTGATATATAATATCCATGTGTGTATTACTTATGAGCAAAAGGCTGGATTATTATGATACTAGTAAATACTAGATATGTATTTTAGTAGAGGATGGATTGTTGTGGACCCCATATGGTTAAGAGGCAAAGATATAAGCCCAATACATGTCTAGGATTTGATTTTATGACATTATGATATATGACATTCACATTTTGATAGAGTTTATTAATCTACAATTGTTATAATGTGATTATGCAAAAATTTCTGTGGAAAAATGTTACAAAGGTACTAACATGAATAAATACCTAATGTGTTCATCTTATATATTGTAGTTTATGATATTTGGATTATGCCATACATATGTAAATTTATGATGTTGATCTATCAAATGATTATGAGAATCAAATTATGGAATTTAAATTTTAATATGTCTCTTAAATCCCCTATTAAGTATAGCTTGTTGGGTTATTATAAATGTTTTATGTTTACAATATCTCTGATAGAGATGGACAATAGAAGATGTATACAATAAGGGGATACCAGAAATCATACTATTGTTAGGTATGCATTATTATTTCAATTTTTGTATTATGTAGTAAGTTTTATTTGGATTGTGGACTTTGGACATTTAATATAATGTTTATAAGGCCTGTGTAAGTGAACCACTGGATGGGTCGTGTTTTAATGAACTGCATATTTATTTTATATACAAACTATATATTTATGTATAGTATGAGAAGGAAAGTGACATTCAAGATGTCACAACTCTGGCATCTTTTAAAAATAAATGCAAAAAATTGTTACAAAAGCCCAGGTTGTCATAACTCTAGCAAGGAAAATGTTGTTGTAGATGCCCTTAGTAAGAAGTCAAGTGATGTAATTTCCAAAAGTATATCTTGCTTGGATTTTTTAAATAGATCCTAGAGGCATTACAGGCATGTGACAAGGCACAAGCATACTATGGGAGGGATGGCTTTGAGATGAGACCAAATGGTGATGTGATTTTCTAGGGGAGACTTCTTGTGCAAAATAATGAGAGGATGAGCCAAGAGCTACTAAAGGAATAGTATCATTCTAAGTTCACCATACATCTAGGGGATACAAAGATGTACCAGGACCTGAAGAGACACTTCTAGTGGTAGGGAATCAAGAATGATATAGGTGATTGCGTGGAAAGATGAATCACTTGTCAACAAATGAAAGCAAAGAACTAGAGGCTTGTAGGGTTGCTGTAGACCCTTGAACTTCTAAAGTAAAAGTGGGTCCACATAATGTTTAGTGTTTAATTTTTTATAAAATACCCCAATTCAACATTTAATAAGATCATCCAATTGCTCATTTTTACAATTTTTGGATTGAATGTGCATTTTAGCTCCAATGTGATCAAGATGAATCTAACTGAGTTTTATATGGTCTAAAACAACTAGATTATCATGGAATGGCTTGGATTGAATCAATGGACTAGATCACCACCAAGGAACAAAATTCTAAGAGCAGCCCAAGATATAAGATGGAGATGCTTAAAGGATTAAGAATGAAAATCCTGCAGATTGTTAGCATGACTTAATGGAGGAAAGATTGAAGGCTTTGGATATTGCTTTCTAAGAAAAAGAAAGAGGAAACCTGTAAAAACAAGAAAGAGGAATGTGAAGAGGAGGATGGAATAAGGAAAGGTGGAAACAAGAATAGAAGGAGAATAGCGGATTTAAAAGGAAGAGATTAACATTGAAGGAAGGTAGGTGTGCAAGGGGGTGAGCTAAACTACAACACTGCAAGAGGAACCCCAAGAAAATCTTGGAATGAAAGACCATCCCAACCCTCACTTGTAGTCTTTCTCTCACTCTCTTCTTCCTTGTCTTTTTCTCTCTTTCTCAATTTTCAGTAGGAAACCGGAACTTTTCCCTGTTCTATTCACTCCCTCTCTTTTCCTTGTTTTTTCTTTCACCCTATCTCTTCTCTATCGAACATCAAAACTCGAAACAACAAGATTACTATCTTCTCCTCTCTTTCTCTCTTGGTTCCCATCAGCCCTCCTCTCTTTCCCTACTTTTTTTTTTCACCCTCGGTCAGCCTCTTATCCTTATTCTATCTCTTTCTCCCAATCTCTCTTAGAACCTCATCTCATTCATCCTTATCAATTCATTAGATTTCATCATCGTCCCTTGATTTATAGCTGGTTTTTCCAACATTACATTGTTTAGGTTTCTAAATTAATTAAATGAACAAAAATAGTAAGATCCAATCTCATCCCTTAAAATGGCATGAAATCTTAAAATCCCAATTCTAATCTCAATTTAACTACAAATTGAGATTGAAAAGTTGGGTTGGATTCCTCTTGATGAGTAGAACCTACTAAACTTTGAAAATTTAGGTTTTGATGGATGTAAAATTCTGTTAATAAAGAAAAGTATTGCTAATTCTCATGATTAGTGAAATTTGGAATGTTCAAACTCTATAATTGTAATCCACTGATGATCATGTGATTGTGAAACATGGAATCAATGGTTATAAGTGACTAATCTATGTTTGGATGATAATCTCCTTGATCTAGTTGATCAAGGAGGATTGGACAGTATGGATGTGTTTGGATGAAGATATGAAGTTAATATCATATGAATTTATGGACTGGATAGTGATGCTATGGGGTAGATTAAGATCTACGCCCTTAAATTGGATAAAAGGACTTAAGATCCTCTTGATTGGGTGGATCAACAAGTATCAGATCACTTGATGAGATGCATCAAGGATCTAATAATGAAATCACATTAAGAAGATGTATTAGATCTAAAGGAAAATGAAAAGATCAAGATCTAAATCCTAAAAGACATAGAAATCAACTATGACTATTGGATCACTATGAATAGTTATGGCATGTTAGATTTTCATTTGAATTATTAAATGTTATTATATTTTTCATTTATTGCTTAGTAGATTTAATTTAGATTTATTTATTTATGCTTTAATGCTTATGTTATGAAAATTACTTTGAAAATGTAATTAAATGAAATTAGAGCTGAAAGACATTTACATGGAATGAATGACATGGACTTAATGATAGTAAGGGCCATAGTTAGTATGATAATATAAGCAATATAAATTCCATGGCCCAAAATAAGAGAATAATAAAACTCCATGAATGACATCTTAGTGTTCATGGACTTAATTAAAATCAATTAGAAAGAGTACTTAGGGTTGAAATGCTCATAGGAACCTTATGAAAGGTTAAGATAAGGTCACACTAATGAATGATGAACATGGTGGTTAAAGGCGTTCTCTAATAGCGCTTTGCTCTTCCCCTACCTTTCGTTGACATTTATGAGGTCTAAATGCCTCCTTACATGAGGATTGAAGTAACCACTTTGTGTTCAACCATTTAGCTAGTAAGCCTTAACCAATTTGACATAAGAGGAGCTGTCTAGACTTAGGAATGAATAAGCTATCCTCAACTAGTAAAACAATAATTGGTTGAGTAATAATAATAAGAGCATAAAAGGTTAGTAAATTATCTAATCCTAATAAAAATTGTAAATAAGATAAGGAAGATCAAACAAGATCCAGGAGAGATCTTGAAAGATCACAAACAAAAAGAAAAGAAATATAATGTAGATTGTAGTATTTTTCTATGATTTTACTTATATTGTTGATTGTGAACTTAGAAGGTTTGAAACCTTGATAATATATGATTCAAGGAAAGTTAGGGCATCCATCATAGGATAACCCAAATACATGTAGAAAGAATACTTGTATAGAGGAATGACTTTATATGTATGGTTTGACAAATGTGTGAATCAAGATCATGATGGACAATATGGAGTGAATACCACTTGAGATGTATGAATCAAGGCCATGATACCACTTTGACGTAGGTGGATGTACAAGAATGTATTAAGGATTCATGTGTATACATACATGATCTTCTATATAGAATTATAAACCTTCATGATATAAGTATATTTGGTACCTTAGCATGATAATGATCCAACCACATGATCCAACTAAGTGAGCCAACCCCACGATCTAATTCAAATAATCCAATCTAATGATCTAATCAGATGAGGTGAAATTGATGAGATGTATAGACTAAGGAAACCCAAAGAATAGGACGTAGAAAATATTCCAATCTTAGTTAAACAAACACATTGTCTAATATGTACAATGTATTTTACATACAAGCATGGTGGCTTGTGATTTTATTTTACACAGTATTAGGACTGGGGATGTTATGCTAGAGAAGTTATGAGGGTTTGGCTACCCGCTTCTTGAAATTTATATGATGGATACCATGCCCAAAGAGAGGCTAAATGTTGGGTGGTGCAATCATGAGAAGGCCACCACTGTGATAGCCATGGTCCCCCCATATGGACATGGATTTGTTATTTCCACAGTTGGTATCAGTGGATTATCATGCAATTACCCAAGTGCGTTGTATAGATTTAGACTGCATTATAGTAGTCCTGAAGTATTTTGCATTATGATGCACATATGATAGGCATAGTGTAATTCCATGGCATGATGAGATGCTACTACATGTGTTCTTGGAAAGAAAATCTCCATTTGAGAATTGGCTGAATATTGATCTCCTTAGTGGAAGTATAACCAATGGAAGGAACAAGTTATAAGCAATTTTTACTATTTTAACATATTTATCCTATACTACATAAATAATGTATCTACTTTATGTTGAGATAACTCATGAGTAGATATATTCTTATATTAGTGAAGTAGTATATTTTTGTATCCCCTACTAAGCATAGCTTGTTGAGATATTGTAAATGTTTGAATGTTTACAATACCTTAGAATTAGAGAAGGAGAATTAGGAGCTCAAGATGGTAGAAGACTTGAAAAGAATAATCAATTAGGGTATGTCCCTAGAAGACATGGATTTTTATTTGAGAGCATTGTATTGTATTGAGAGTTTTTACTGTAAGATGAGGTTTGAAATTTGGATTATGTAATTTGGACAATGGTTTGTAATTGTAATATAGGGGCTATGTAAGAGTGAACTACTGGATGATTCCTGGTATTCAATAAAATTTTATTTTATACAAAATGTCTATGTGTATTATGTACCTTGAGGTGAGGCTTGGGTTTTGTTACAAACAAATTTTAAAGAAAAGAATTTTTGCTCTATTGTTTGCAAATTTCTTTTTACCATTAAGGGCCTTACCTTTGAAAATGTATCACAAAATGCGTTACAAAAACCCGAGTCATCACAATATTAACTATTTTTCACAGTTTTGACCATATATAGATCTATATGACATATACAGTATGTATGTGTAAGGATGTACATATATGACAAAGTAAAGAGATTGATCCATGAGCATGAATAATGGGATTATGATGTATTAAGATTATATTGTCAAATTATTATGCTTCTTGAATTCCCTGCCAAGCATAGCTTGCTGAGATATTATAAATGTTTGAATGTTTGCAATATCTCAGATACAATGAAGGAGAGTTAGGAGCTCAGGACTTAAGAAGACTTGAAAGAATAATCAATCAGGCTATATCCCTTGAAGACATGTATTTTTATTTGAGAGCATTGTATTGTATAGAGAGTTTTTATTGTATGGTGTACTTTGAAATTTGGATTATGTAATTTGGACAAGTATTGTATTGATACCTGGGCTGTACTATGAACCATTGGATGGATTCTGGAATTTAATAAAACTATATTCCTTCAATAAAATTTTATCCTGTACAAAATTCTACTTATGTTATGTATGAAGTGATGACTTGGGTTTTATAAAACAAGTTCTAAAGAAAAGATTTTTTGCTGCTTTGTTTTATGAAATTATTTTACTACTAAGGGCGTCCTACCTTTGAAAAATGTATTACAAAATGTGTTACAAAAACCCAGGTTGTCACAGTTGGTATCAGAGCCATTCATCCAGTCACATTACAGTACCCTTATGTCCAATATGAAGATGACAATCCAATTAAAGGATGAGAAATTGTGAGTGAATAAGAAATAAGATAGTATTTGATGAGAATGAGTTATGTGATTAACTGATTTGTTAATAATGAGTATAGGAAGACTTATGCGATTGACTCATTAGGTGAGGAGTTAATGTAATTAACTCATAAAGTACTAGTATAGTATAAGTAGATATTACTTAGTGAAATAACTAGGAGTACTACTTAGTAAGTCAATATAGGGAATAGTAATTATAGAAACAAGTAAGGAAAACATTAAAATAGAGGAAGATGTAGTGTATGATATTCAGGTATGACCTAAAATCTTAAGTAAAGATACTTGTAGAAATAAAGTACATTAATATTACTATTATTAGGTGAAGTCATGGACATTAAGAGAAAGGGATGATAAATTGGAAAAATATGATAGAAAGGATAAAGAAGGATAAAATCCAACCCTTATAGGAAAGGTGAAATGGATAGTAAAGATAAATTAGAAATTAATAATAATCAATGTAAATGTAAGAGTTACAATTATTACATAAATGTAATATTATGACAATTAGTTAAAGGATTTAATCATCAAAATAGAGATGATCTTACTTGAGAAGAATTTAAGGAGATAGGTACATATTTTCAAAATTGG
Source organism: Warburgia ugandensis (assembly GCA_035236585.1). Taxonomy (NCBI): domain Eukaryota; kingdom Viridiplantae; phylum Streptophyta; class Magnoliopsida; order Canellales; family Canellaceae; genus Warburgia; species Warburgia ugandensis. The sequence goes on along the minus strand of CP141133.1, from coordinate 47,577,616 downwards.
TGAATGAAAAGAGTTTTAATAAAGATAAATAAGGAGATAAATTTTAGAGGAATATGATTCAACTATATGATAGAATTGAAATATGAAAATAATTATGGACTATAATTTGCATTGATGATATAATGGAAAGTGACCTATGAATGAATAGGGATATTAATATGATGAATTTAGGAATATTGATTCTACTTATGTGATAGAAATAGTTGTATGGAATACTAATAGGAATTTTGGTTTATGAGCAGATGCTGCCAAAGAGAGTCACAAGATAGACTGCTCAAAATACTTCAGAAGATAATACGGAGAGATTAACAATGGATAATGTGGAAGAGATGGTAACTAAAGTATTGAGGAACCTTCTTCCCCACATTCAATAGCCGCAAAGTTCATCACCTCAAGTAGAGGTACCAAGTACTTAGGCTCAAGCTCAACCTGAAGTGAGACACAATACACCAACACCAACACCAAATACGCCCACACTAGTACAGGGCCAATCTTCCCTTGTACCAAGTGAACAAGCTAGAAATTCTCCATTGGCCCTAGAAAAGGGTGACAAAATCATGGAAAGGTTTCAAAAGATGGCTACGGGGTATAATGGCAAGGGAGAAGCTGGGAAGGCTAAGGAATGGATATATGAACTAGAAAGGACATTCAGTGCACTACCTACTCCTCCAGAGTTGAAGGTTAAATTTGCCACCTATCTATTAAAACAAGAAGCTAGATTTAATTATCTTAGGGCCATGTTAGTTTAAATTTGAGATTTTAGCATGATTCCATTAGATTAGTAGTAAAATTTCATGTATTTCATAACTTAGGATCATGCTAGTTTAAGTATAATTTTATTTCATTAGGTTAAGTTGCATTCGTAGGAATCATGTTAGTATAAATAGTTGTTAAATTTATATTGGATTTATGCTTTAAAGTTTATGATTTATTTATTGTCAAATTTTATCAGTGGATTCAAATGTTAAGTAGTTGTTGAGATATAATGAGCATAAATCACCAAAAATGTAAACTAATGGAATATAGTGATTCATGGACAATTAAGATTAGTGAATGACTTCAACTTAATATTAGTAAGAGCTATAGTTAGTAGGACAATATAAGGATTATCAAATCCTTCGCCCAAACTAGGAGAATAATATATCCCATGAATGCCATTTTAAATGCCCATTGATTTAATTAAAATCAATTAGAAAGAGTACTTAGGGTTAAAATGGTAGTATGAACCTTATGAAAGGTTGAGCGAAGGTCACTCTAGTGAATACTGAACATGGTGATCCCTAAACTTATATGAACATGGGTATCATTCATTGTAAATGATGATCCCTAAGTTTGAAGTGAAATCATATCCTCGGTATAAGAATACAAAAATACAAGGATGATGATGTAAATAGACAAGAAGCCTAATAAGTAAAAGAATACTTTATATACAAGTAAGGAGGCTTGTGGTTTTTGTTTAAACAGGCGTATGCTTGGGGATGCTATGCTAGGAGGGTTACGAGGGTTTGGCCACCCGCTCTCCGAAATGTGATATATATGATGATACTGTGCCCAAAGAGAGGCAAAATGTCGGGTGGGGCAAGTATGGGAAGGATACCATTGTGACGGTTTGTCTCCCCATATAGACAAGACATAGATGATTTTCCACATTTGGTATCCGTAGAGTATGAAAGTAGTTATCCAAGCACGCTGGTACAGATTAGACTACAGCATAGTAGTCCTTTGAGTATTTTGCATTATGATGCATGGCATAATCATATGTCGACACTGCCCAGATAATGGAGTATTTTCTCAACAAAGTCTAGATGTTTTATCAACTCAGTATGGCCGAGTGTGATGATACTGCCCAAATGAGGGATTATTTTCCAGCAAAGTCTGGATGATTGATCAACTCATGAGTAGGGAATAATGACTGAGGTTTGTATTCTTATATTAGTGAAGTAGTATATTTTTGTATCCCCTACCAAGCATAGCTTGTTGAGATATTGTAAATGTTTGAATGTTTACAATATCTTAGAAACAGAGAAGGAGAATTAGGAGCTCAAGATGGTAGAAGACCTAAAGAGAATAATTAATTAGGGTATGTCCCTGGAAGACATGTATTTTTATTTAAGAGCATTTTATTGTATTGAGAGTTTTTATTGTAAGGTGAGGTTTGAAATTTGGATTATGTAATTTGGACAATGGTTTGTAATTATAATACAGGGGCTGTGTAAGAGTGAACTACCGGTTGATTCCTGGTATTCAATAAAATTTTATTTTATGCAAAATGTCTATGTGTATTTATAACCTTGAGGTGAGGCTTGGGTTTTGTTACAAACGAATTTTAAGAAAAGAATTTCCGCTGTAATTTTTGCCAAATTTTCTTTACCATTAAGGGCCTTACCTTTGAAAAGTGCATTACAAAATGTGTTACAAAAACTAGAGTCAGCACAATATTAACTATTTTTCACAGTTTTGACCGTATATAGATCTATACAACATATACAGTATGTATGTGTAAGGATGTACATATATGACAAAGTAAAGAGATTGATCTGTGAGTATGAACAATGGGATTATGATGTACTAAGATTAAATTGTCAAATTATTATGCTTCTTGAATCCCCTACCAAGCATAGCGTGCTAAGATATTGTTAATATTTGAATGTTTACAATATCTCAGATACAGAGAAGGAGAATTAGGAGCTCAAGACTTAAGAAGACATGGAAGAATAATCAATCAGGGTATATCCCTTGAAGACATGTATTTTATTTAAGAGCATTGTAATGTGTTGAGAGTTTCTATTGTATGGTGCTCTTTGAAATTTGGATTATATAATTTGGACAAGAATTGTATTGATACCCAAGCCATACTGTGACCCATTGAATGGATTCTAGAATTTAATAAAAGCATATTCCTTCAATGGAATTTTATCTTGTACAAAATTCTACTTATGTTATGTATGAAGTAATGACTTGGGTTTTGCAAAACAAGTTCTAAAGAAGAGAATTTTTGCTGCTTTGTTTTGCAAAATTTTTTTACTACTAAGGGCGCCCTGCCTTTGAAAAATGTATTACAAAATGTGTTACAAAAACCCAAGTTGTCATAGTTGGTATCAGAGCCATTCATCCAGTCACATTACAGTACCCTTATGTCCAATATGAAGATGACAATCTAATTAGAGGATGAGAGATTGTGAGTGAATAAGAAATAAGATAGTATTTGATGAGAATGAGTTATGTGATTAACTGATTTGTTAATAGTGAGTATAGGAAGACTTATGTGATTGACTCATTACGTGAGTAGTTAATGTAATTAACTCATAAAGTACTAGTGGAGTATAAGTAGATATTACTTAGTGAAATAACTAGGAGTACTACTTAGTAAGTCAATATAGGGAATAGTAATTATAGAAACAAGTAAGGAAAACATTACAATAGAGGAAGATGTAGTAACCACTTTGTGTTCAGCCATTTAGCTGGTAAACCTTAGTTAATTGAAAATAAGTGTAGTTGTCTAAACTTGGGATGGAATAGGCTATCTTCAACTAGTAAACATTAACTATTTGAATAATAATAATAATAAGAGCATAAAAGATTAGTAAATTATCTAATCCTAATAAAAATTGTAAGTAAGATAAGGATGATCAAACAAGATCCATAGGATCTAGAATGATCAAGAACAATAAGAATCCTAATGTCATATTATGTATCTATGTATGTTGTTGTAGATAAATCTAGATAGAGAATCCAAACCCTTGATCAAATATGATTCAAGGAAGAGAACTAAGATCATCCTCCTTAGGGATGACCAAACAACTGAACTTAGATCAAAGAAGAACTAGATGATAGAAAATCTAAGCTCTTGATCTTTATCAACAAGTATAAATTGTTGATCAAAGGATCTATGAAAGATCAAGATCAAATAAAGGAAGAAAGACTTAGAATAGAAAATACTTAGACTTGAAATATTAGAAGATCATTCTAACCATCAGATCTATTGATCAATAGGATAAACACTATCTGAGGAAGATAGATCATGATAGGACAAAAGATCTAATCCTTTATATCAAAGGAAAAGATTAGACAAAGAATATAAATAGGATAAAAAATATAAGATTATTCAGATTGTATAAATATTGACAGTATGTAAGGATTTACAGATTACATACGTCAGTCAAGATCATGGAAGATTTGGAGAGATGGATCACTACTTGAACGTAGGAGGATTTTATGAATGCATCAACATGAGAAATACATGTTCAAGGCATGATCTTATGTTTGGAAATGTTGACAAGTATAATGTAAATATTTGTATTAAATCCATTGAAAACCTGCATGATCCAACCAAAACACATGTGAAATGGTTAAGTTAGAATTGAGGGAAACCCTAAGTGAATAGGGAACTAGATGGTATTGCAGCCCTAGATAGGCAGACAAATTGTCTGATAAGTATAAAAATCAATACATGGGAATCATTCATATAGAATGGTGATCCCTAAATTTATATGAACATGGGTATCATTCATTGTAAATGATGATCCCTAAGTTTGAAGTGAAATCCTATCCTCGATATAAGAATACCAAAATACAAGGATGATGATATAAACAGACAAGACGTCTAATAAGTAAAAGAATACTTCATATACAAGCAAGGAGGCTTGTGGTTTTTGTTTTAAATAGGCATATGCCTGGGGATGCTATGTTAGGAGGGTTATGAGGGTTTGGCCACCCACTCTTTGAAATGTGGTATATATGACAATACCGTGCCCAAAGAGAGGTAAAATATTGGGTGGGGCAAGTATGAGAAGGCCACCATTGTGACGGTCTGTCTCCCCATATAGACATGACATAGATGATTTTCCACATTTGGTATCCATGGAGTATGAAAGTAGTTATCCGAGCACGCTAGTACAGATTAGACTATAGCATAATAGTCCTTTGAGTATTTTGCATTACGATGCATGGCATAATGAGATGCCGATACTGCCCAAATAAGGGAGTATTTTCCCAGCAGAGTTTGGATGTTTTATCAACTTAGTATGGTTGAGTGTGATGATACTGCCCAAATGAGGGAATAATTTCCAGCAGAGTCTAGATGATTGATCAACTTTGTGTGACTGAGTGTGACTATTGATGTTTGAGATATTAACTATTTTTCACAATTTTGATCATATATAGACCTATATGACATATACAGTATGTATGTGTAAGGATGTACATATATGACAAAGTAAAGAGATTGATCCATGAGTATGAATAATGGGATTATGAAGTATTATGATTATACTATCAAATTACAATGCTTCTTGAATACCCTACCTTGCTGAGATATTGTAAATATTTGAATGTTTACAATATCTCAGATACATAGAAGGAGAATTGGGAGCTCAAGACTTCGAAAGACTTGGAAGAATAATCAATTAGAGTATATTCCTTGAAGACATGTATTTTTATTTGAGAGCATTGTATTGTATTGAAAGTTTTTATTGTATGGTGAGCTTTGAAATTTGGATTATGTTATTTGGACAAGTATTGTATTGAAACCCGGACTGTACTGTGAACCACTGGATGGATTATGGAATTTAATAAAACTATATTCCTTCAATGGAATTTTATCTTATACAAAATTCTACTTATGTTATGTATGAAGTGATGACTTGGGTTTTACAAAACAAGTTCTAAAGAAATGAATTTTTCCTGCTATGTTTTGCAAAAAAAAATTACTACTAAGGGGGCCCTGCCTTTGAAAAATGTATTACAAAATGTGTTACAAAAACCCAGGTTGTCACAACTTATGTCTAAGTACTATGCTATGTAGTGTAAAGCTCATAAACCTAAGATGGAGAGCTACCATCCATGCATGGCATATGCAATGCAAGTAAATCCTCAAAACATAGGGCCCACTATGCCCACCACCTCACCACCGTGTGGTCCCCGGGTACCTAGGGACACAGGGTCATAGCCTCCACGGGGCATATGACACTTATTCGTCATAAATCATGCAATTTATGCAATCGGTTGTAAAACATGCATGCAATGCATAAAATCTGCTCATGCTAGTATCGCATTCAAAGTCATAACCCTGCCTAGAAGCCTGCCAGCCTAGAAGCCTGTCATCTCTCTCTGGCCCGCCCTCGTCGACCCGCCCTCATCGGCCAAGGCTACACTTATCATGCAGTCTATGCATGTAGCACATGTCTTGGCAATATATGCGATCGTTTGAAAAACATGTCTATGCATAATGTATTTATCATATGCATGCTAAATTCATTTATAAAATTAAGTTATGCTAAACAAGTCATATAACTTATACTTAAAACATGCATTCTCAAAACAATTGTGGGTTCTTTTTGAAAGTCTAGTAGCGATAGAGCACCTACATCAAAACATCATGGGTTCTTTTAAACAGTTTAGTAGCGATAGAACACCTACCTGGTTTGATCATGCTAGTCCCCTTGTCCTCGTACGCTCCTGACATGGTTTAGGGAAAAAGGTTAGCTTGGCCTAGTTTTCCTCACTACTTAGGCATTAGGGGTTCATTCCCATGCCTATGGGTCTCCTAAGGTCCTAACTGGGCCTTGGTATCGTCAGGTTTACAAAGGTTTAGTGGGCCCACACCACTATCATAGTTTAAGGGTCGTGCTCACATTAGATAGGACCTTGATCAGGTGTTTTATAATTTGGGTGTGTCCGCATCATTGATACGGACACAACGCCTTTCGCGGCTCCTCAATCGGAGTCCTAGAACTCAAGTTATGGGCGTTTTAGTATTCAAAATACATGGAAGGCCTACAGGGCGCGTCCACAGAAGAACCGGGCCTTCTACCCATTTTCTCGTTTGCGGGCGCATGCACGGGCGCACCTGGTTCATTCTTGTTGAACCAGTACACCCAGGCATCGTCCCTAGGTCCTTTGTGGCTCCCTAGAGCCCCATTTTACATGGTTTTCATGCAAAAACTTGGGGGAACTCATCCTAAGACTAAGGGAGAGATGGGTTTGGAGGGGTTTTGGGCATACCTGTTCGTGGCCGGGTTTTTCTCCACGTTTTCTCCTCTTGTCTACCTCTCCACGATGGGTTTTTTCGAAGCTTTTGGGCTTCCATTGGAGGTGCCCAAGAGCTCTATTTATAGAGCTCGATTGGAATGGCGGTGGAGAAACCTCCAGAATGGTGTTGGTTTCTCCCCTAAACACCGCCGTTCTAGAACCCTCTAGGAGGTTAAAGAAGAGAGGTGCCTGTATCAAAATGGGTCCTTGTGTTTCTCAGGGTCCTTGTGTTTCTCAGGCTACATCCATTTTTAATATAAATTACACTTTTACCCATGAACTTCAAAGGGTCATAACTTACTCATTTTAACTCCGTTTTGAGTGATTTTGGTCTTGTTGGATTCCTTTTTCCGAGACGCACCTAAGGGTTCTACTCTTAGGACCAAATTTTTGGGTCCAGTCAGGGTGAATAGTGAAATGACTAAAATATCCTTATCTCCAAAAAGGAAACTTTTCATTTCCTATAGAATGTCCAAATCATTTTTGTTAAAAATAGCATAAATTGCTCGCGCATTACATTATTACCCCCTTAAAAAGATTTCGTCCTCGAAATTCCATAAATTATCATTTTCAAGGTATTTTGTCTCTTAAATAACTCCTTGGTGAATGCATTCTCCCTTAGGAATCAAATCTAGGCTCAACCTTAATTTGTCATTTTTATTGTTCCTTCTACAAGGCCTTACCCATAAGGGCCGCTTTTGCTCCGTACTCTAATGCATACTCCTATACGTGCCAGTTTAACAATACCGGTTTCTAGCCATAATTCATCTATCTCGAAATCCTTAGATGCCTACACTTCTCTCATCATGTATAGGATAATCTCCTTGGATGACCAGACTCTCCTACTCGTATACTTCATACTTCTTTGGGATTATGTGATCTTATTTCTCATAGTCCTTTTTGAATAGCATGGGATAATCCCTTTTTCCTCTTGTCTTCCATCTAGTGATCTCTTCATCATCCACATCTCCTTTTAATGGTTGGTTGTATGTCATTAGTAAGTGTCCAACAAAAAGGTTACATTCTTTCTATTGTGTCTAACCTTGCTTCTTATCTTTTATATTTGTCCCCAGGATACTTCAATAATTGACATAGTATCATGTGCTCTATAGCCAAACCCTTGATTAACTTCGAATTTCAACTATCTGTCGCTTTTCTACTATAACTTATGTCCTCAACTCATATTATAAAATAATTCAAGTAGCATCCTCCATCAGTAATACTATCTCATATTACGATTAGGATATTCGAACTGTACATCAAGTTTCATAGATGTTTAAGCCATCCAATGCTTTTCTCCCTAAAGAGTTTATGCAAACTCATGTCAAATGTTTTATGATTAATTCATCACATGGGTCAAATGTTCTCGTCCAGAGGCCTATCTGAGTATTCACATTAATTTGTCATTAGGATTTTCAACAATGTTCCCATTTATGCAATGCAAAAAGTCTCTTATTCATAACCGAGTACCCTTACTAGGTTATGGTTGAATCCTTTGTCATCATCCTCTTTGTCCTTTCTTTGCTTGATGGTTTTCTTCGTAATCTTTCAGTCCAAAAGTTCTATACTCAATCCAGTAGGGTTAGTCCTTAGGAAATTCCTTCAATTGATTTTTTGTACTTGGTATATGCACATAACAACTAACTTTTTGTTTAAAGGAATGTAACATCAAATCTCACCTTATATTGTGCTGGCCACCTCAACTTTTCTCCTTCCATTCCCTATATCAATATGTTGTTCAATCTTTTATTAATGCCTTACCGTCAACCATTCAGTCTTAATTGTCAGGGGGTATCATCATCATAAGTAGTGGTTTTCTCAATTCCTCAAATTTTATCTTTCAAGTGCCTCCTCATACTTAGCTTATAATAACAGTTCTCGTTCAATAGCTATTACATTAAGTTATGCTGAAGCTGTTAAATCATCAAATCTAAAAAACACTCAGGTAAGTATGGAACATTTTCGTAGACATATAGAAAGAGAATTTATTCAATTACCTGTTGATCTCTGTACAGATGTATAGGTTATGAGCTCAACGGTCTCTCTAAAGCGATCAGTGCTTATCCAAGTCAGCAGCATCTTTCAGACCCATAATGATTTCTATGGTTTGTCATGGTATCTATTCATGTTTGGAAAAATTTGTCTCATTGGTGGAGATCGTTCCTTATTTTTTCTTCTGTCTCAGTTGTTACTGTATTCATTGTACTCGTAGATCCTCCATGATGTGGCCTAATCAACTGACCTCATACCCTTAAATGACTTAGTCTGACAAGTAACTTCTTTTAGGTAAAACTCATGTCCAAATACTTATAATATCCCTCTGAGTATATAACTTCGACTACTAACATATTTGATCAAATAGGGTGGGATACCTTTATTTAGTCAATAGTACTCTAAAGGTAATGACTAAATAATGGTCTTAAGATATTTGCTCTTCCAATCTATGATAGCAAGGCCTCAATTCGATCTTTGATGGTACCCTAATTGCTGAAGAAAGACAAATGGACAAGTCACTGTCTCAGCTTAATTCCTTTTTTCAATATACTTTATTTACTCATGTAGTGGCAAGGTAGGATATCACCAAAATTTTCCTTTTTATGGACTATATCCATTGGTGTTCCCCATAAGCTAATGGATTCGATAAGAATCTAATTGTAATAATTGATATCAAACCATTAATAGACTTTAATTTGTAGTGGATCACCATTCCTCTTCCGAAATTTCTTGTTGCATAATCTCCTAAAATTCGATACTCTACTCAAAGTCTTAAACCCCATATGCTTTCTCTCTTTTATACTCTTGTACAATAAGATTACCGACTCAACTAGTATTATTCCTTCGCATTTGTTTGGTTTACCTCCATATAGGATTCAAGATGAAAGAATTGTATGTATCTCCATAAAGTCATGATCTTCTTCTTTTGAATATTCAATATTCATCGAATACTTATAGTTACATCTCTATCTCTTTCTCTCTTTTCTTCAAAATCCTCATTTTTGTCTACCTAGATCAATGCTTTCATTTGAGTGGTTGCATATATTTGATCTACGCGGCAGTCAAGAGAAACTTAATACTTCTAGGAAATGTTGAAGTTTTCTATTATCATCGAAATCCTTAATTGCCTATAGCCTCAAAAAAATTCATGCAATGTCTTAATGATGGCATTGACATTTTGGTCATGCTACACTTCTCTTACACGTTCATGTTAGGATCAATCTATTATCATCCTTAGTATTATCATCAAAATCTTTTGAGAACTAGGTCGAATTCATCTCCCTATCATATTTGTGTTATGTTTCTCTTAATCACATAATATGTCAATTGCACACATCTTCTGATCTGCTCCATTATACTCAGGTTGTCATTATTCGATAGCACTTTACTCTTCATAAGACTCCAATGAAATTATCAAAAATTGAGCTAAGTCCTTCAGGATCCATACCTTTGTGATCTAGCACGAGTCACAGTTATCTCCTAATATCATCTTGCATTCTCATCCCTCTTAGATTATCATCAACATCTTCTCAAAGTCTGTCTTTTACATCCCCTATCATACTTATATCATATCCTTGTGATAGTGTACTCATATTCTGATATTCTTTATGATGGTAAGATAGCCATCTAGGTTCTTCAATTTTCTCACCTTTGATGATATTACTTTATTGCAGGTCAGAACTATCTACTAACAAGTTCACTAACATCTTCCTTCATCATTCTTATCATAATCTAATTTATATATGAGTTTCCCTTTTTGCACCTCTACACAACAATCCTTATTGATAAGATTTAAGCCATCCAATATCTAAGTATTTGCTAGACCCATCTCTTTTTTCACTTATTTGTTTATGGTGAAATGCCTTGAGCATTAATATGCTAGTCATCTTTACTATTTCTTCTTAATTTTCTTGATTGTCTATAACCCTTGGACATGCTGGACTGGCTATGAAAGGATAAAACCTGGGCTCTGATACCAACTGTGACGACCCGGGTTTTCTCATGCATTTTTAAATGCAATATCTAATTCCTAAGGAAGGATGCATCCCTATTTGAAAACCATTTTATGAAAACAATGGAATGCAGTGGAAAATCTTTTGTTTTAAACTCATTTTGAAAACACCGAGTGTCATTTGCTATCACAACAACCAAAGTAGTTTTTGAAAATTTCAAAAATCATAAATGTCTTCCCAGGTCTATCCAGTCACAGCTCATAGCCCAATTGTAAATAAATACAAATACATGTCCAAAGAGTAGAGTATTTACTTACATGTACAATTGTCTCTTTTTTATTTACTTGCTCATAGCACTAACATTTCCTGAGGCGTCTTCTACGCGTGAGTGGAATTGTCCTGAAAAATGATAAGGATTGGGTGAGTATACACTATACTCAGTAGGAGTCTATCACTACTAGTTTTATAATGCATGCAATGTTTTAAAACATATGTTCTTTAAACCATGTGCATGTTTGAACACTCATGTTCAATATCGATATTAAAAGCCATTGTCGAATTAGAATACTGAGGACTTAAAGAATCGCATACTCCAAGTTGAAAGTATCATATATATCATAAACATAATGATATGCATAAGATGCTCAACTGTATCTAAATCATGGATATATGGTATGGTCGACCAACCTCATATCATGCCATATTCAATTCAAGTAAATCCTTAAAACATAGGGCCCACTATGCCCACGACCTCATCGTCGTGTGGTCCTCGGGTACCTAAGAACACAGGGTCATAGCCTCCACGGGGCATATGACAATTATTCGTCATAAATCATGCAATTTATGCAATCGGTTGTAAAACATGCATGCAATGCATAAAATCTACTCATGCTAGTATTACATTCAAAGTCATAACCCTGCCTAAAAGCCTACCAGCCTAGAAGCCTGTCAGCTCTCTCTAGCCCGCCCTTGTCGGCCCGCCCTCATCGGCCCGCCAAGGTTACACTTATCATGCAGTCTATGCATGTGGCACATGTCTTGGCAATATATGTGATCGTTTGCAAAACATGTCTATGCATAATGTATTTATCATATGCATGCTGAATTCATTTATAAAATTAAGTTATGCTAAACAAGTCATATAACTTATACTTAAAACATGCATTCTCAAAACAATCGTGGGTTCTTTTTAAAAATCTAGTAGTGATAGAGCACCTACATCAAAACATCATGGGTTCTTTTAAAAAGTCTAGTAGCGATAGAACACCTACCTGGTTTGATCACGCTAGTCCCCTTGTCCTCATACGCTCCTAAACATGGTTTAGGGAAAAAGGTTAGTTGGCCTATTTTTCCTCACTACTTAGGCATTAGGGGTTCATTCCCATGCCTATGGGTCTTCTAAGGTCCTAACTGGGCCTTGGCATAGTTAGGTTTACAAAGGTTTAGTGGCCCCAGGCCACTATCATAGTTTAAGGGTCGTGCCCACCTTAGATAGGACCTTGATTAGGTATTTTATAATTTGGGTTATCCGTATTGTCGATACGGACACAACACCTTTCACGACACCTCAATTAGAGTCCTAGAACTCAAGTTATGGGCATTTTAGTATTCAGAATACATGGAAGGCCCACAGGGCGCGTCCACAGATGCACCAGGCCTTCTGCCCGTTTTTTCATTTGCGAGCACGTCCATGGACGCACCTGGTTCATTCTTGTCGAACCAATATGCCAGGCACCATCCCTAGTCCTTTGTGGCTCCCTAGAGCCCCGTTTTGCATGGTTTTTCATGCAAAAACTTAGGGGAACTCATCCTAAGACTAAGGGGGAGATGGGTTTGGAGGGGTTTTGGGCACACCTGGTTCGTGGCCGGGTTTTTCTCCATGTTTTCTCCTCTTGTCTACCTCTCCATGATGGGTTTTTTCAAAGCTTTTGGGCTGCCATTGGAGGCGCCCAAGAGCTCTATTTATAGAGCTCAAAGAGGGTTTTGGAGGGGGTTCTTACCGCCATGGAATGGCGGTGGAGAAACCTCCAGAATGGTGGTGGTTTCTCCCCTAAACACCGCCGTTCTAGAACCCTCTAGAGGTTGAAGAAGTGGGGTGCCCGTATCAAAACGGGTCCTTGTGTTTCTCAGGCTAAATCCGTTTTTAATATAAATTACACTTTTGCCCTTGAACTTCAAAGGGCCATAACTTGCTCATTTTAAGTCCGTTTTAAGTGATTTTGGTCTTGTTGGATTCCTCTTTCCGAGATGCACCTAAGGGTACTACTCTTAGGACCAAATTCTGGGTCTAGTTAGGGTGAATAGTGAAATGACCAAAATACCCTTATCTCCAAAAAGGGAACTTTTCATTTCCTATAGAATGTCCAATTCATTTTTGTTAAAAATAGCGTAAATTGCTCGGGCATTACAAATATAATCCAAAAGGATTACTAAGTAAAACTCTAAATCACTTACCACTCACATCTCTAAGTTTAGCAATCAATGCCTTTGCCTATCCCTTCTGCTTTGTTGTAAGTCATCTAGAAGACTTACTTGAACATGTTGGTGGTGGGTGAGTGCAACCACTTACATATAAAAAATTCAAACACATTCCAGGCCAAGTGAGAGCATGACACACAAGCATACAGTCATGAACTGCTCATTTAATTCCATCATCTTTAGTCACATGTGTTCTTCTATGTTCATGTCTCTTTCATATAATCTATTAGTTCATTTGTCATGAGGTTGTAATTGTTGTTCATGCATCATTTGTATGAATTTTGAGTTTGCATATAAGAATCAACTTCATTCATAACTTAAGAGCATTTTGTGATTCAACAATCATGGATATATATAATCAAATCATGACCTTGTATCCATATGAATATCATAACATAGCTATTTTAGCCATTCAACCGTAGGAAATTGTTAGTAAACATAAGTACATTATTTATGATGCTTGTGATGTGATAAAATCATTTCATGTAAAATCATGCAAGCACATTAAACTTAGAAGATCAATGCCAATGAATCGATAAACCATTGGTCAATGCAATGATAAAAGACTTGATTCCGATAAAAGATAAGATTGATAAAACCTTAGTGGTGTCTTGACTACCCATCAATGATCTAATGATTTGAGCTCATCGCCACCATTTCAAGACGAAGTGGTTATATCTTGCACCACCAAGGACTAAAAGCCTTGACTTTGCAAAGTGACTGACATGTCAACATCGTGTCATCATAAATCCAAACCACTATGCACATAGTCTGCCTCTAGTTACCCTCTTAGACAAGCAGCGCTACAATGCATGCCACGCATACCTCTAAGACTACTTCACTAGCCCTCATGGGGTTAGCAAGTGGTCTTAGAGTGTGCCCCATGAAACAACACCCTACAGTAAACGCCCATCTAGCAACTCCTATCAAGCTAGTAATAAGTTAGAAGGTAGAGGCTGCCTACTCCTCCTAGCATAGGATCTCACTCGGGACTTACTCATGGCCAACCAAAAGTGTTCCATAACCAGCCATAATACATAGTTAAATCAATGCTCCATAATGAGTATGAAAACAATACATGCTTGTGTGCCATAACTAGTGAAAAATAACACATGTTCATGTTTCATAATGAGCTAAAACAATACATGTCTGTGCTCCATAACAAGCTAAACCAATACATGTCTATACTCCATAACGAGCCAAAACAATACATGTCCATGCCCCATAACAAGTTAAAACAATACATGTCCATGCTCCACAATGATCAAAAAACAAGTATGACTTTGTGCTCTAAAACGAGCTAAAATAGTGTGAAATCTTTGCTCCATATTGAGCTAAAATAATCATAAATCCATGCTCCATGATGAGCTAGAATAAATAGAAGTCCAAGCTCCTTCAGAGCTAAAATAATTTTGAGTCCAACACACCCATAATCATGTTATAGGTGTAAATCAAAAGGAACACGAAAATGATTATGCACTTAAAAGGTTCAAGCCACCCCTTTGGGTGTCATATCATCATCCATGAAATTGATATGAAATCCATAGATATAGTGCCATGTCAAAACATGAGTTCACAATCTATCAACTAATGTGAAGCATAATTCAATGCTAATGGGCTATCACCCTTGGCTAAACATTCCATTTGGACTCTCCTTTAGCTTCATTTGGTTCTCGTGCATCATCATTATCATACTATGGCATGAGTTCAAAAATCACTCTCGTGCATTTATTGAGGTCAAGTCACTAGACTTAGTTACATATCATGCCTTAGAAGAAATTTATAGCATAAATGAAAGATAATGTCATTCTTACCTTTCCCATAACCATCATGTGTCACCCTTGGGGTGATTGAAGTTCTTACCAAAGGATAGCTATCCATCTCACAATCATGCTATATTAGAATAAATAGAATACTGATTTTATCATAAAATAGTATAAATGAGAGTATATGAATCATACATAGCATTCCAATAGTAGCCACAAGTATTATGCCTTGAACTAGCGGGAAACTTGAGATTATTTGTATGAAAGATAGCTTCAATTATAGAGGAAGATTGTTATTAAGTTTTTTAGCATGATTTTCTCTCAATAATAGTAGAAATAAGTGAACTTTTAGGTCTTTTTGAAGCATCTCTCTGTAGATTTCTGTAGGAAATTCTTCACCATTTCTAAGAGTTCTCCCACAATTCTCAGTGTTTTTAATGGATTATTTTTGGGAACTTTTCTGAACTAATGGGGAGATCCCTATTAAGTTTGTTTAGCATGTGGTTCTCTCAATAATAGTAGAACTGAACCAGATATCTAAAGCAATTCAGAGGCCAATTTCAGCTAAAAGAGGGTAGTAAGTTGCTACTTCACTTCACTAGTGTTTTAGTCATTCAAATGTCTATATCTTTACATAATTTCAAATCCATGTCATGCTCCTACAAAGGACTATAGAATGACTTTGGAATCAATGATGGATCTTCCTAAAAATTAAAAGAAAATGGGTGTGTTTCTAAATGGCACCCTATGTGTTTCTTAGTTCAATTCTATAAGTGAATTCTGTGATTTATCTTAGTACTTTAGGAACAATATTTCATTTTCCTCTTTATAATAACACCAAAGTCTTACAAAGTGCTCAATCCAAGAACATAACAAGGATAAAGATCAGGAATTGTTCTTGTTTGATAATTGTTATAAGTGCACAGGTTTATTGAAATTTAGATGTGAAAATACAGGTTGATCCAATGAGAACTCAATTTGAAGATTTGAAATGTAATCAAAATCTAACTTAAATTATTCTAACCTAGATAAACAATGAAAAACAATTAAGAATATCTAATTAATGACCAACTACTCTAAAAAAGGTAAATTAACCAAATTATGAACGTATGGGTTTTGTAATCCACCACATTAATAATTAAACATACATATATAAGAAATATTGATTTACTTCACACATGTGAATATAATAATAATAATAATAATAATAATAATGTAATATCAACTCAAAAATGTGTTCGTAAAAATCCAAATTTACTTATTTTCTCAATTTTAATCATATGCGTAGGTTATTTACAATGGATTCAGAGCATGGCTTGTATTTTTTACAATCACAAATTATTTAAGAATTATACTAATTATTATTTAATCATATATAAGTCTCTAACTTATGGAAAATACATCATACTTCTCATAAAAAAGAGTACTAACTATGTCTCCTAATTTATGTAGCATACCCTTAAATTTGATAATTAAAAGCCCTAAATCAATTAATCACTTATATATGAGTAAAATAATGGCATAATATGGTGTCCTAGATGAATGATCTAGCCACTTATACTAAACATGAAAAAATAAAAATTTAATGTAAAACTATCACTAAATATGAAGAAAATAAAAAGAAAGCATAAGCTTCTCCAAATCATATTTATTGCCTAGGATCTTAATATGTCACTCAACAAGTCATAACCAAGAATCTCCATCTTAAATTTCAACAAAAAATAAAAATTTCAAAGCACAAATTAATGGAGAAGTAAACTACACATGTGAAACTAGATAGTGACATTAGCAATGAGAATTTCAAGAACTTTTCTATTAATAGTAATTGAATGATTGAGTGCACTGCTTTGGTCACTAATTTCAACCATTTCTAGGTGGATTTTTGCAAAGGAACTTTGAGTCCAGTGGAATCAATCATACAGATTTTTGTTGAGTGATGAATCAAAATATCATGCACAAATACTCCCTTATTCACTAGCCACATGCACTATTCATCTTCTTCCTTTTTCTCTAAATTTTCATCCTCTTTCTTCCTTAACTTAGACTTGATATATATATATATATATATATATATCATAGAGAGGCATTTTTTAGTAGTTTTTAGCATTTTTCTCCTCCAATCTCTCTTTTCTCCTCAAGCAATTCTAATCAAGTAGAGTTTCTAGCTTGACATGGTTTCCAACTTAGGAAACCTTTTTGTTTAAAAAATTTTCAATTGTTTATCTCTAAATCCTCCAAGCAACCATTGTAGATGGTGTTTTTTACTTCAAAACATTAAAAGCTTTTAGTAGTTCCTTCTTTAATCACCAAGGCATGTATATTGAATGCCCAATCTTCTAATCTCCAATCCATTCTCAAGGTTTAATCTCAAACATCCAATATATTTCCTTTTATCTTGGCCCAAAAACAATGATTTTGAATGGTCAAAACCATTAAACATATCCATCCTGATGATACCTTCACATCAATGACCAGTCATACTTAAAATGTAACTTTCTAATCTTGACCATTTAAAGTTAGATCGCCATTGATTTTTGTCCATCCACCACTAATCATGGAAGGTTTAGAAATTTCATCCATTTGTAATTGGACAATGCTAAAACATGAGCCATTGCTTTTGAATTTTGATCTATATCATTTGTATTGATCCAAGCCATCCATTTCAATCTAAACTTGATCAATAATCTAGAATGTTGATTAACATGATCTAACTACTTATATATGACATCAATGTGACTTTTGTCATGTGAATAAGAGGAATTTCATTGATCTTGGACTAGCTTCCTTTTCATACTTCAAATCACCAAAAATATCCATTTTTTCAATTCTACCTTAATCTTGGAAAAATGAAAAATAGACCGTAATTAATGATAAATTAAGTGATTTCAAGATCAAAAATATAATCTTTAAGGATATAAAATTTAATTATTATGTGTATATCTGGAATCAATAGGATTAATCTTTCTAACAGTGAGATAACATCAACGGGTGTGAGTGTATAATCATGAGTCACATTAAGTGCAGAGGTCTCTCTTTTCAAAGTGTTATACATCTCTAATATAAATGAATCAATACATTTTAAATCTTAGCCTTGATTTTACTCTCTTGAAGTAATCTAAACATGCGCAAAATACAAAGATTCAAAGATGTATGGATCCATGATTCTACACACCCAACAAAGTGAAAAAACTAGCACAATATGTCAACTGTGTATGCTAAAATTTTCTCATACAATGCTACTGCTTCTCGCAGATCCAAGAGCCCCTTCTTAATATGATTAGTATTGATTCCTATCTTACATCATATGGTGAAATGTGTATAGAAAATCAAGATTAAATAGTAACTTTCCATGCTTAATCTTCATCAAATCACACCCAACAACAAGCTAAAACATGAAGGCAAAACATGTGAAGAAACCTAGAGTTTCTCTGTCAACTTTAGTCTCAACCTAAGATTGTACTAACCATTCTTCTAATGCCCATTATTTGGTGTGGATTCCTCACAAAATTGAAATTCTTGAGCTAGTTTCTCCAACCCAAAATCAGGAGGAACACTCCTTGGTTTTGGGCGTGTTCTCCCTTCCCAAGTTCCTCTTTCTTCTCTTTTCTCCTCGTCTTTCCTCACCTTTCTTCCTCAGCTACTCCTCTCTTCCAACTCTAGTTTTTCCCTCTCATTAGTGGTTTTTGGGTTTGCACTTCACTCTAACTGCAGCACATAACTGGTCATCCAAGACAAAGTGGGAGAGTTGATGATCTGATCCCACTTTATTCCTTTACTTTATCTAGCCTAACACTCTGTGATGTAAGAAGGGAGACAGCTACCTTTCATGCAGCAAACCAACTAGAACCTCACTTTATTTCACTTGGGGGAGCTGGTTCTTGCATGGATGTAAGGGTTGGCCATCCACTTTAAGCTCTCCTCTCATCATTGCATTATATATACATTGTTCTTGGGTGCATGCACAATGCCATGCCTGCAACACCCTCTATTTATCCCCATTTCTATTATTGTTTTCATGATATTAATCCATTACTCCTTAGAAATAGCTAGGTACTAATGAGTATATACACCAATTTGTATTTCTTACCTAAAATTAGTTACTTATGGTTATACACCCAGCTTAGATATGTTAGTGTCTTACTCTCATGTAAGGGTGGGCTACTTCTAAGACCAGCCACCACCCTGTATGTCCATGTCATGTCTATCTTTACTTTAAGTGCTTTTGTGCATGAGCTGCTATAATTCCATCCACCACACTATGCTATTACTCTCACACATTAAAACCACATAAGCTTACCCTAGAGCATCTTTTATTTTCCTCCTTTTTGGAAGTTGTAACTTATGTCACTTCTTTCCTAAATCCCATTCATGCATTCAAATATTATTTCTCTATAGTTCGTAATCATATGTCTATACATAACCATGCATGTTCTAGCTAGGTTTATGATTTTCCACCTAGGCCTCCTCTAGTATTCTTTCAAATGTCCACATGTCCCCTTTTACTTAATGTAACCATATTTACACTCTTTACACCCTTAGCAAATTCTTTCTTACATCATTTTCCATTAGTTCAACTTATTAAATCCCTAGGTCTCTTCCATTCTGTAAGTCTCAAATGTACCATACCTATTAGTACCTTTAACTTATTACTTACTTGCCTACTTATACATATTAAACTTAGGTTAATTTCATCACTTAAGCCTTCCCATTAACCTACAACATAGTCTCTCTCTTAGCTAACCTTTTCACTTAGTATTTCTTCCCATCTTTCACCTAGGCACTTATTTTGTTTCTTATGTCAGTGAAAATCCTAGGTCTCCACTAATGAACACTTATGAAGTTACTTCTTCATCATCACTTAGATAGTTTATCAGTCATCCTAGACTTTGATGTCCATCACAATGCAAGTCATAGGGGTAACCCCATTGCTCTTATCTAGGCTAAAGTTATTTAATCCTACATCTTTACACTCTATCTTAGATATCTACTTCTCATGCATGCCATAGGCATTCAACATTACCTAGTCATCATTCTTAGCATGCCTATTTTAGTGTATTCTACTTTAAGCAAGTATGTTTAGCCTTGATTGTCATTAAATGTATCCTTTCCATTGTTTGCATTTCTTTGTATATACTATATCACTTAGGTCCTACAATTTTAGACTTAGCTTAGTCATCTTTAAGACTTTCTAACACCCTAGACCAAGCTAAGAAGTTAGATTATTCACTTGTAAGTACTCATACTTATCCGTTGTTCCATTACTCACTTACTAACATCTCCACTTCATGACTTTAGCATGTTTCTTTGCTTCTCAGGCTAGTCAATACCCATATTATTAATTCCTTACTTGATGTTGTAATTAAGTAAGTTGATAAAAAAGGGTAATAGAAAAAAAAGAAAAAAAAAAGAGAGAGAGAGTTCCCCATCTTTTTTTGATAATTATACTAGAATTATTATATTCCATATATTACACTATTCCCCCTTATAAAAAATTCATCCTCGAAATTGTGCAAGTGAATCACATAAAAAACAAGTCTATTTGATGAAAGGATTCACCTTTCCTCTCAAGGTTTTCTCCTTCCTGTGCAATGGCGAATCACATTTCCTGCCTTGGTGGTAAGCTAGGCAACTATTCTAGAAAAACATCCTAATAACTTCACGCAACATCAGTTTACCTATTCAAGGTTCAAACTCCTTATGAGTCACAACACCAAACGCTTAGGCCTAACATAATCCTAGGCACATTCCACAAGAAATCCAATGTAACAATTGGTTTTCCAGCCAAGGTATTGACTTTTAAACAAAACCTTCATCCAAGTGCAACAACCTCCATACTAAATGTAATGCCACTGAGTCTAAATAAATGTGTAGACTAGGGTCAATTAGAATGAATTCCTATCAAATTATTAAAAGTGTACCTTCCACTGAATTATTGTCAATACGAGCTAGATCCATGGTCAAGGCAAACACTCTCCCCTAACTCATGAGAGCTACATAATGTCAAGGCATCTCTTATTCTGCGTCCAATCCTTTGCCAAATGGCCACTCTATCTGTAAACGAAACCTTAGCCATCCTTACCTCAACACAACTTGCCTAGATGGCGACGATGGCAAGTAGCACACTCTCCTTACTCTTCCTCTCTCCTCTATAGGGGCTAACTATCAACTTTATGGGTCAAGTGAAAGTCTTTTCATGGTGAACTTATTGCCTTCTTAGTACCAAGGCCAATGAATCTACACTTATACTTTAATGGGTTTCGTAGCTCTCTCTCTCTCTCTCTCTCTCTCTCTCTCTCTCTCTCTCTCTCTCTCTCTCTCTATAATTGAAGCAAATTCCATAGCTTTGGGAAGGTTGGTAGGCTAAGATGTTGGGATCCTACTCTTGAGGTTGAAGTTCTTGCCTTTAATAAACTTTTGAGCTACCATTTGCTCAGAAACACATATATCTAATGCAAATCTTAGTAGTCAAGCGAACTTGACCTCATATTGAATCACCGTCTTACAGTGTTGTACAAGTGTCATAAAATCTAACTCCATATCCTCCTACACATAAGAAGAGAAAAATATGTCTGTAAAGCTGACCTTGAAGTCATCACACACAACCACATCATCAGCTTCCAAATAATTCCTTTGTGTAGTAAGCCACCACATAGCGGCCTCAAGTGTCAACATAAAAGGGGCCACCATCACCTATTGCTCCTTGGGTATCTCCATGGCTACAAAAATCTACTCTACATCATACATCTAGGTTCTTACCACCTTTGGCCCATCTTTGTCTGAGAACTTAGAAGTGATCTTCCTAAATCTCTCCAAAAGTGTGTCCCCCTTGGGAAGCTTATTGATATATATATATATATATATATGTAGAAATATTATACACATACCTCTATATTTAGTCAATTTTAACCCTTGAACTTTCCATGAATAACACCAATTAGGGCTAATTCTATGTTTTACTAGTCCAGGATAAAAATGAGAAAAAAGGATATTTTTGTCAATTAGAAACCAAAAAAGAGCAAGTTTAGTTTCTAAGCTAAATTATGGACCCACATATGCCAAATATGAAGCTTGAAAGTTCAGACTAAAAATTGGATGTCATTATCAAAGTCAAAGTAGCCAACAACCCTAAGTGAAAGACCATACCTTATCTGTACTAAAAAGGGTGTCCGTATCAAAAGTAAGGTGACAGAACTTCCCACATAAGCATGCAAGCTAGCCACCATCTTGGAGAGCTTCCTTTCCCATATCTTTCCATTTCTCATATATATTATTTTCTCATTGTGTTCCCATCACATTCCCACTTCCTTTCTATCCTTTTCCTTCCCACCTATCCTCTTTCCCTTATTACCTTATATCTTGCCACCATAGCATAGATCCTTCTATTCCACTTGTGTTCCATGTCCCACACCTCTCCCCCATGGCCTCTTATGTCCCCTCCTTCCTTTAGTTCTTATCTCATTTGATTCTTTCACTTATTATCATGCCATCTCAACACTTGTTCATTCCATCTCTACCTTAGATCCTAGCCATCCAAACCTTAGGGCTACCACTCCACCTTAGATGGCTAGGGGATTTCATACCTTTCCTTATAATTGAAAGCTAAACACACACACACACACACACACACACACACACACACACACACACACACACACACACACACACACACACACACACACACACACACACACACACACACACACACAGATGACCCTTGCAAAGCTCCACCAAGATCACAAGTCTAGTAACTTGGAGAAGAGGTAACGAAGTTGATCCATACCCACTTCCCTCTATTTTTCCCATTCGCTCTCATTCCCTTCCTCAATTTTCTTGCTCTTTGTAGTCCATGCCCTACCATCATCCACCTATGCATGTATTCTAGCTTGGACCCATTCATCACCCTTCTTACCATCCACTATCACATGCCCTAACCTCTCCATTGCATCATCATCAAAGCATGCACAATTTATTATCTCCCTTGACTTCCTTATGTGCCTTCCACTTTCAACCCCCTTCCTTAAAAATACACTCTACACCCTTATGTATCTCTTCCACATATTGTAATACCATTTCATGTACATCTCTCGCATGCACACATAAGTCTTCCACACACCACTCCTCTCTTAGCCCTTACATGTATGAACCCCCTTGCATACATCCACACCAACCACCTTCCTTCCAATCCTAAAAGCTATGTGCACCAACCACTCTCCTCCCATCTTACCATCACACGTACACACCCTTCCTTTACTCTCTTCCACACCCATTCCATTCCATCTTCTATATTCCTTCTTTTATTTTCACTTTTAGGATTGGGGATTATAAGGAAAAGGAAGAGAAACCTTGTGCAAGCCAAGGGCTCTTTCCAATCCTGAAGTATGGATTGAGGATTAGATTGGGTTTGTGGTGTGTTGGGTTAAGGAGATGAGAAAAGAAAGGCTGTAGCTTTAGTATACCTTGGGTTGAATAGAAGTGTATAGGTACTTGTTGAGTGACACAACAAGAATGCTGTATAGCTAATATTCAAGCCTAGAAGAAGAAGAGAATGTGTGAAGAGCCTTGTTGAGTGACATAATGAAGGAGTCCTACAGCAGACACTTCGAGGAAGTTTCATAGATGCTTTATTTTCCTTTCTTTATTGTACTCCTTGCAATCAAATTTTATTAGTGAAATAGTTTCCTTTTATTTCTTTATTTAGTTTCTTTCATTGCTTAGTAATTTGTTTTATTTCTTTAGTTGTTTTGATTTCTTAGTTTATTTCCTTGCTTTGGGCATTGGTTTAGCTATTGATTTAGATTTATTCCCATTGCTTGAATGTTGGCTATGTTAGAGTAAAGCAACTTATGTTTTAATTAACTCCTTTTATTACAAATTACTAGTAGGTTGGACTTGTATTTGTTAATTTTATACTTCAATAAAACCATGCACTTGTTATAATAATTAAAGCACATCAAGTTATTGGGCCTGTTGACAGGGACTCTCAATGAAATTGGATCAAAATCTAAGTTTCCTTCACCTCTAGTCATAGTCCTAGGATTTCATATAGAATAGTTACTTTTATTTTTGTATACTTTCCTTAATCTTGATAGAATTTGATACTTTATTTTTCATTTATGTAGGAATTTGGAGAAAAATAAAGACTTAGAAGAAGATTTAGGATAGTTTATATTTTTTATTTGAGTGGATGTAGTGAGATCAATATTATAATTTATTTTATGTGTAATATATTCATTTTAAAAAAGGTTGTAATAATATAGGTCAAGGGGGACCATCCTAAGCTGGATGAGGAGGTGACCTATACATGGACCCACCCTTGCATGAGAAGACTAAATCTAAGACCCCACTATGAGATATCTTAACTTCTTTTCAATTCCTAGATTAGGGTTTGCATAAGCATTTTAATTCTTGCATCATGGATGGTAGTTTAATAGTATATATGAATTCTATATCTACATGTTGCATACTATTTAGGGCCATTGCATTAGAAACCAACTGCTTAACAAGGATAACCTCAGCTTGGCTATAACCTAAGAACATAGGCTATTAGGGCTATAGTGTCAGCCTTGACCCTTTGTTAATAGCTTATAGTTATTTACATTAGATTTACCTCTTTCCTTGCATATGAGGGCATGCCTATATGCTTTAAGGTAAATCTATGTTGATCAAAATGTTTGTGAATGCTTACATTAGTAAGAGTTGATGTGCTTTACATAATGTCGCAAGCGCATGGTTCTACTATAAAATAGATTGTGCAAGTATGGGTCAATCTATAGAGACTATTAATAAATGAATTTTAAGTAAAAACTATTTTAGCCAAATGATTTATAAACTACACTAATTATCTAAATATGCTAAAAATCATAGAAACACAAATAAAATCTAAACCTAAGAGTGAAAACTCAAATACATTAGAAATCAATGCATTTAAAAACTATGCTATCTAGGTTATTTTTTAACTCATGCAATTAGAAGCACAGTGTTTCTAATACATGAAAAATATTTCTTTTAAATCTATCTTTTTATGGTTTTCTTAATATTAGCTCACAACTTAGTACATATAGTTATTCAAAGTATAGCCTATCTTTGTAAGGCATTGACTATCAAAGATTCTCTCATAGCCAACCTCCATTTTATTATACTTGGTATCCCTTCCTCCCAAGCAATGATTGAGTTTGTAAACTTAGAGTGATATGAATCTAATACTAATATTGTGCTTTAATCTACTCTAGAATATAAATAATATCTTATTATAATATATATTTCATCTTAATGCCCTAGGTAAACTAATTAAACATTAGTATAAAGAAATAAATTAAATCTAGCAACTACAAAGGCAAATAAACATAACATTAAGGCAAAAACACTTGAAGCAAAAAGAAAAGAATTTTTATTTTTTTGAAATAAAAATCACATTAATTGTTTAAAAGGAAAAGAATAACAAAAGCAAATACAACTAGCCCTATGAGTTGGAATGTAACCACATAAAATTTTCAACACATCACTCAAGAGATCATTTTGTGAATTTAGTTCAATCGTATACTACCACCTTTCCTTCCCATTTCCCACTTGCAATATATCTCATATTGTATATCTTATATTGTGTCACTCAACACATCCATGGATCACCAACGACTCATGCTATGGCCCTTGGGAGAAGTGTTTCCCCACAAAAATCTGATTTCTACATGTAGGACCAAGAGAGAGAAAGTGATTCAAAAGAGCTTATGGAGAAATCATGGAGAGAAGAATGCATGGAATGATAGAGGATAGGATTAAAGTATAGGGGCATGATTTTCAGATTTAGAATGGGAAAATAAAAATTTAGAAAAATAAAACAAGATAAAAAAAGATTAAGACATGATAATGAAACTAAAATTTGGTGTAAAAAGCATTGAGTAGAATAAGGGGTATAGATTGAGTTCTTTTATCAAATTTGTTAAGATTTCAATTATGAGGTGAAAAGGTTAAGCCATGAATTTAAGAGTGAAAGGATAATTAGAAAAAATTTAAAATTAAAATGGGGGAGAAAGGTCCAAAAAATGGTAGAAAAAACTATAAATAAAGTATGAAAAGGAAGAATGAATGAAAAGAATAAGAAATGAGTTTTAGGTGGATATTTCAGTGATCGATAGAGGATGTGATGGAGGGCAAGTTATAAGATTTTGAAGGTGAGATAAAGCATAAGAAAAATGGAACAAAAAGATGGAATGAATTGAGGTATGATCGAAGAATGAAATGAGCCTTTCTCACCTCTTATCTTCTCCTTGGATGTTCCTACCTTTAGGATGATCTTCCCTAGTGTTTGATCACGTTTTGTGGTCTTCTAGGGTTAAGAACTCCTCTTGTTTCTCCCCTCTTTCTTCCTTTTTTCTAAGCTATGGAAAGTGAATGGAGAAGTAGAGAATAGAATGAATAAACCCTTATACTTAGATTTTTATAGTGGAAGCCCTAAGGAAGGGACAATGGGGATATATGGTGGTGATTTAAGCAAAGAAAAGAGGTTAGAAGGATGGGGGAGGAATGGAATCCATAGGGATATGGATGTAGATGAGAAGGAAGGAGATAAGGAGGAAAGGAAAGGAAATATAGGAAAATGGTAAGGATCATGGGCTACGGGATGAAAGAGGAAAGCAAGGAAAGGAGAAAATCTAGGAAAATAAGTGGGAATGAGAAATAAAATATGTGGCAGGTGTGGAATGGCTTTTTTATTGTGTTGGACTTCAAAAATCTAGAATTAATGTAAGCCATTCGATTGACATGAGTAATGGAGGTCTTTCTTGAAATCTCCTATCAATAGGATGTAGTTTAATGCTTCTTTTCATCTCATTCATCAGATTGACATGCCCTAAGGTGATTGACTAAGATTTTGTTGAGATTTTCTTATCCAAACAAATTTACCTCCTTTTTTTTTCTCTCCTTATACCACCATTTTTACCTCTAACCAATTAGATTAAAAAAAAACACACATTTTTTCTAAACAGAATATGTTTTCTCTTGCTTGAAAAATCATGGATACCCCCCAAAAATATCTCCACCAGTCATGGTTCAATCTTCTCTCTCATATATGGCTTCTTCCCATTGGTCAACCCTAAATCAAATGGCTTGTAATTGGTTATTTTAGGATGGTCTTGTACATAATCTCAACCACTCTTTCTTGAATTTTCTATATGAAAATTGACCATAGATTTTTAGTTTTTTTGTCTCTCATCACCTCCTATCACCTCCTCATTTCTCCCCCTTAATCATACTAATTCATACATTTATTTCACATGGAATGAATTGGGATGCACCACATTTGCAGGAAAAATTAGTGGAACATAGGTAAGTGGTAGTCATTCTAAAGTGCAAAAAGAGAGTGAGGGATTTAAGTCTCTTTCAGGCCCCTGCTTGAGTGTACTTTACATGCCTGCTTCCATTGACATGTGTGACTCTCAAGATTCACTTAGAAGCTCCCAAAGGTGGTAGAATGTACGCATGCATGCTTGGAAGTTCTATCACCTAATAGTTTGACATTTACGACTGCTTTTGCATGGATAAGGTTCAGCGATGATTCTAGGGTTTTTGATTGTGCTGAAAGTCATACCAACACCTATTTTGTATTCTAAACTTTTGATCTTTGTATAAATTTTGTAGGTAGGGCTATGTTGATGCTTGGACCCAGATTATCCATCTTTTAGGATTTGGAATGCCAAAAATACCCATTTTTTTACAATTGTATCCTAATCTTGCAAATTGTGAAAATAACCCTAATTAGTGATCTTTATTATAAAAAAAAGTAGCTAAAACATGCTAAATATAAAGGTATTCTATGTAATAATTCAATACCTATCAAATACCCCCAGACTTACATTTTTCTAGCCCTCAAACAAAATTATTAAAATATAAAATAAGATATCTCAAAAAATGTAAAAGTTACTAACCACTTTTGCAAGTATTATCATTTGCATTTAGCATATGTAAAAAGCCTTTAAACCCCTAGGTTTTCCCTAGTGAATGAGTTATAGTCTTGTAAGTGTTTCTAGAAATTGTTCCCATAAATAATTTTCAAAATAAATAGGGAAGTTCCTTCTTTTATCTTGGAGAATTTTCTTCTATTTAAATCATATTAAATACCTAACTATAGCTTGCTAGTAAAAATGAACAATAGTTCAAAATCCTACACTTAGGCTAAAGATATCCCATTGATTCATTTAATCTTGGAATGTGAGTGTGAATATAGCTAGTATATGCATAACTATCAGTCTCCAAGTAAAATGTATCCTCAATTGCCATTCAAAAGTATGCTCCATCTTCAAATCTCTTAGGATATTCTTGACATTCAGAAAAAAAAAAAAAGTCTCTCAAGATGGGTAGTTCTCTCATTATTATACTGGTAAAATGTTGTTCATCAATGTAAAAAGTCTCAAATATTTTCGTATAAAAGAAAGATAACTTAGATAGAATGGAAATGGTCTCATGGAAGGATATCAACTACTAAGAATGTTATGCTCTACCAATTTTCATATTTGTTCATAATCGTACGCAAGCCATACTATTAAGGTCAAGTTATGTCTTTCACAAGGATGAAACAAAGGCTTAGGTAAGGGTTATCAAAAGAATGGGTATAGTGATAAACAAAGATTGTTTAGAAGATATGTAAAGGTCTTTTAATATGTATTCTTTTTTCCATTTTTCTTCACACGAGTGAACATTTCTTCTTGATTGGCTATCTTTTTCTTTTCATTTTTTCTTGACTATATATATATATATATATATCCTTTTGAACTTTTTTCTTTTTAACCATTTTGATGTTCATCTCTTGAATTGTACTATTAATACTTTTTCTCAAGATAATCTTCAATTATCTCTACATATTTCCAAAACAACTAGGTATAGATATATTATAGATTTAAATGTGGGTAATGGTCTATGGGTTCATAAAGAAAAAGTTTATTACAAATGGTTGAGGGGTTTAAGTAGCCAAAAAAAAAAACATAAGTAAGGCTAAAGGCTCTGGTTTTTTCTAAGGAAGTCCTCTATAATTTCCTATGTTTCATATGACTTAAAAATGGCCATAAACTTAAGAGATATATGATGTAGTCTTTTAGATGTTTTCTCAATAGTTAACCAAGATGAAGAATAATGAGACCAAATGGGAATATCCATTGAAGAAATTTTTTGAATTTATGTATAACCCTCAAAAAATAAAGAATGGCTTTAATCTCACATGAGTTATAAGTCTCCACTATCTTCTTCAGGATCTCTAAATTATATTTTCTCTTCAACTTAAACTATGTATATAACTATTATGCAACAATTATTTTGAGTTTAATTTTCATGAAAAACTTTAGAAAAAAGGATAAAATAATGAACTAATTGTATACAAATCTATCAATAAACTAAAGTTCACAGGATAACTAGATATTAAAAAAATTCAAATTCCCATTCTCATACTAGTAAAGGAAATTCTAAAAAAATTCACTTTTATCAAAATTTTTACTTTTCAAATTTTCTTAAAAATTTTGATAAAGTGACTCTAAAAACCTAAATGAGCACACCAAAAATTTGAAATACCTCCCCCCAAACTTAAATTAAACATTGTCCTCAATGTTTAGAACAACATACAATGGACGAAGGATATAATAAACTTAAAAGAAAAGGGTGAGAAGAAATGTACCTACACTCTTGGAATAGTGCCGTGATCTCTTGATGTGGTTTGTAAGCAATGCATGTGAATGCAGATGCAACTAAATGATCCTACTACTACTTGATCTACTAATCTAATCTAATATACCTCATTCTTAAATTAATCTAAAAAATCCTAATCCTAACTCTAACTATGGAGTAGTATCTAAAATTTCATTGTATTTTTTCCACCCAAATATTTGGGGACGGTTGAAGCTTGTGATTGTGAACTACTCTGAATAAAATCTGTTTTGGAAACAATTCTCTATGTACTATCCCAAGAGCTATCACTTTGGGGGTTTAAGGCGTGTATGTATAACACCTAAAAATATTCCTCTTCTCCTACATATTCATTAATTACAAGGTTAATTTGTACTTGCACCTCATTAATAGGTTGTTTATTTTTGTTTATATGTAGGGAATATGTGGGACTTAAGCCATCCCAATTATCTACGGTACACCCTCGAGTGGGCTGATGCTCGATAGTAAAATCACTTACTATCCTTCCTATTTTTCCATAACATGGACTATTTCAAATAAACCTAAGCTATCACACCGTGGATTGTCTAGTAAAGATGTTAGGTTCAAATTGGGTGTTTTTGCAATACAAGGATCAAATATAAAGTCAGGGAACGTAGGAGGTCCAACTCGGGTTCTCCATTGATAAGTGTCAATTAAAGGTGTGGTATGCAATAATGCATTCACTTCATCAATGGAACTGTCAATACCAAAATCACAATTTAAATGTGCTAGATAGGCCTTCAGAGGATTCATATTGGAGGACGGTAAGGATGGTAGACTCTCTATCATAATACTTTCAAATATACCTTTAGAGTCTAGTTGTCCTGCATTAAGTACATCCAACTTAATGCCCTTATTTTTGAAGGACAACTTTATAGTGCCATTCTTGCAGTTGATCGTGGCATTTGTTGTAGCTAAGAATGGCAAACCCAAAATGATGGGAATTTGACTACTTGAATCTGATGCAAGTTGAGTGTAAAAAACTAAGAAGTCTATTGGAAATAAGCATTTTTCAACTTGAACTAGAACATATTATGCCACACTACATGGAATTTTCACTAACCTATCTACCAATTGCAAGGCAGTCCTCTTCATCTCATCTAAAACCTAATTGTTTCTATATAGAGTAACACAATAGGTTAACTCTCAACCCCAAATCAAGTAGTGCCTTGTCAATTGTATGCTCCTCTATCACATGGGATATTGTTGGACATCATAGATCTCTAGACTTGGGTGTGGTTTTGTGTTATAGGATGGAGCTGGCTTGCTTACTGAGAAATGTTTTCATTTGCACATTCATTCTCCTTTTTTGTGTGGAAAGATCTTTGAAAATTTTAACATAAGAAGGTACTTCTTTTATTACTTTGAGTAATGGGATATTAATGTTTACTCAGTAAAACACCTCAATTATCTCATTGAAATGTGTACTCTTCTTATCCATTTGTAACCTTGGACGGTATGGAGCTTTGGGAATATAATGTGGCTCAGGACTAGGTATAGAGATAGAGGGGGCTTCCTGTTTCTATTTCTTCTCTTTATCCTTTTGAGTTTGCATGGGATTTTCAGTATCCTCACTAGGTGCAGGATATCTAGTCACACCAACTTGATTATTTATTACTTTTTCACTCTGAAGTGTACTTATGGCTTTGGTTTGTTCTTGATTGTTATGTTTAGAAGATGGGCCTATCTCATACTGACCCTTACAATTTGATATAGGTTGACTAGAGAACATGCTCATTTCCCTTTCATTTAATAGCTGAACCATTTGAAGTTCCAATTTGGTAACAGAATTTGCAATCTTTTGCATAACTTGAGCAAGGTCTCTCTAAGGATGATTTCCCTATTTGCTATGGAAACTATTACTGTGATTCTTATGGCATTGTGGGTCAGGGAAAACCTTGAGATGAGGGAAATTCAAATGCACCCCCTTGATCATTGTTCTAGGACCATGAGAAGATGGGATGATTAATCCATACAAGATTATAGGTCTCAGTATAAGGATTGTCACTGTATTTTTGGACTGCATTCACTACATTCCCTTGCTCCAAAAAGTATTCAAAGAGTGTGGAGCTTGATGGGCATGAAGTAGTGGACTTGGTTGGATTAGAACATGTAGAACAAACCTCAAATGGAGGTTTTATGGAAGTTTCTCTAACCAAGATAGCATTCCAAAACATATGAAGGAGGTTACTAAAATGATCAACCCTATTTTTTAATTTATATATTTTACTATCCATGTTATAACTAGTCCCTATTTGGTAAATATCTTTCTTGTGAAGTTGTGGATATCTATCAATCCTTATAAGATAGTCCCATTTTTGGGAATTCTCATATAGCATCTCAACAAAATTCCATCCCTTAACATCTCTCTTTGTCAAGAGTGTCCCACCATTAGTGGCATAAATAGTAAGATTTGTGGAGTCAAATCTTTATAGAAATAATGTATCTGTTGCCACTTCTCAAATTCGTAGTGTGGACACTTGAGAAATAAGTCTTTCCACCTTTCCCATCATTCATTAAATGGCTCACCCTCCTTCAATTGAAAATTTATAATTTCCCTACTAGGGGCATTGGTTTTGTGTATGAGAAAGAATTGGTTCAGTAATTTCCTGGACAATGGACCCCAAGTCATGATGGATCCTACTACTAATGAATTCACCTATGCCTTCACATTATCTTTCAAAGAGAAAGGAAATAGTAGTAATTTACTGGAGTCATCAGAAAAAGTTATGGTATGTAAATGTAGCATCAATGTCAAGTAACTCCTTGGCATAGTGGTATGGGTCAATCCACAAAGATTCTACTGATAAATGAATTTTAATGAAAAACTATTTTAACTACTTTAGCTTAGCCCAATGATTTATTAAACTAACATAATTATCTAAATATGCTAAAAATAAAAATAAAAAACACATAAAAAATGCTAGAAATCAAACTTAGGCATAGGAATGAAAACTTAAATATATTAGAAATCAGAACTTTTAAGAACTCAACTATCTAGGTTGTTTTTACTTGTGTAATTAGAAGCACAATGTTTCTAATACACAAAAAGTATTTCTTTTAATTCTTTATATTTTATGATTTCCTTAATTATAGTTCATAGCTTGGCACTAATCTTATTCAAAGTATAGCTGGTCTTCTTAAGGCCATGAATCTAATATTAATATCCCTTTCTTTCTAGCAATGGTTGAGTATGCAAGCTTAGAGGGTTATGAATCTAATATTAATATAGTTCTCTAATTTAGTTTAGAATTACTTAATCTAAAATTTATCTTAATGTAATATATCTTTCATCTTAATTTCCTAGGTGAACTAATTAAACATAAGCATAAAGAAATAGATTAATTCTAACAACTACAAAAGAAAGTAAACATAACATAATGGAAATAACACTTAAAACAAAGAGAAAAGAAATTTTATTGTATTGGAATAAAAATTATATAAATTAATTACAAGGAAAGGAATAACAAAACATATATGACTAATCCTATGAGCTAGAATGAACCCACCTAGAATTTTTTAGGTGTCACTCAAAAGATCTTTTGGTGAATTCCATTAACCCACACACTACCACCTTTCATTCTCATTATCCACTTGTGATATAAGTCAAATTGTGTCATTCAATATAGCCATGAATCACCAACCACTCATGCCATAGCCCTTGAGAGAAGTGTTTACACCCAAAAATTTGCTTTATGCATGTAAAACCAAGAGAGAGAAAATAATTCAAAAAGGCTTCAAAAGAAACATAGGGAGAAGAATGGATGGAATGATAGAGGATAGAATGGAAATGTAGGGACATGAGTTTCAAATCCAGAAGTTGAAGAGAAAATTTTATAAAATAAAATAAGATGGAAAAAGATTAAGGCATGATAATAAAACTAAAATTTGGTGTAAAAAGGGTTGAATGAAACAAGGGGTTAGAGATAAAATTATTTTATAAACTTCAATGCAGATATTGACTATGAGGTGAAGAGATTAATATATGAATTTAAAAGTGAATGCATGAGTAGAAAAAAATGAAAAAGGTTAGAAAAGACTGAAAATAGACTATGAAATAGATGAATGAATCAAAGGGTTAAGGAATGATTTTTAGGTGGATCTTTCAGTTACTGATAGAGGGATAGGGGCATGATTTTTAAGTTGAGATGAATTAAAAAAAAAGAATAAAAATATGCAATGGATTGAGGTAAGATGGAAGAATGAAATGAGACTTTCTTACCTTTCTCTTCTCCTTGGATGTTCCTCCCTTTAGGATGCTCTCTCCTGGTGCTTGATTGCTTTGTTTAGTCATCTAGGGTTGAAAAATCCTCTTGGTTCTCCCCTCTTTCTTTCTCTCTTCTAAGCTATGGAGCAAGTGAATGGAGAAGTAGAATATGGAATGAATAATCCCCTATGTTTATATTTTTGGAGTGGAAGCCCTAGGGAATGGAGTGTGGAGGTCATATGGGTTTGAGGAGGATAGATGGTGAGGATTTAAGCAAGGAAAAGAGCTTAGAAAGAGGAGAGTAATAGGAACCCATGGGGATATAGATTAATGAGTGTCTAATTTAGCACAAAAATCACCCAACTAGTTACCCATGTGTTATAACTTATAGGGGTAAAATAGGGTTTTTTGGTCAAAATTTATAACACATGCAGTCCTGACCTAAAAGGTCAAATATTTGATAATTTCTAGGTTCAAAGGCTAATCTAGTGTAATTATTGAATAATCATATTTTTTTAGGATTTAATTAAAATTTTTGACTTTTTGTAGGAGTTAAGATGATGATTTGATGGCCAAGATCAATTAGGATGAAAATTGATGATCAAGATCAAAAGATCGAGTTAGAGCTAAAAGCAATCAATTCAAGATGAGATCAAGGATCAAGATCACCTTAAAGCATGTAAAACATGGAATTGGAGGATTCAAAGGTGACCAAAGTGGGCCATGTACAAGCCATGCAAGGTCTGCCAGCTTTGCATGAGTTTTACTTAAGCTACATAGCCATAATCAAGACATGAACAGGTGACAAACTAAGGAGCCACGCCAACCACTATAGCTAAGGAATTGAGCCATCAAGCTAAGCTAGGAGACCCATATAAACCAGCCATGAAGCCAAGCCAATGGGGCTCTCAAAGTTAGCCATCAAAGCCACATAAGCTAAGCTACATGGAAGGTCATGATTAGAGGAGAATCCAAAGAATTATCCTTGGGGTTTATGGGGACATTTTGAATACAACTAAGGGAAATTCCACTAAGATAAGGTACCTTGTGGACCAATAGGAAGAGACCCCTTCAATTATTATATTTTTCCCACTTTTTTCTCACTTTTCAACTCACCATTAAGATGCACCACGAATTTCACTTTTCATTCAAGAGCCCCACCTTTCTAAGACTTCTACACCTGCCTAAACTTTGTTTCCAACCACCAACTAATCCCCACTTCCTAGGAAACCACTTAGCCAATCAATTTTCACCACTCTCCCTTTCTTTCCTATTCTTTTCCTATCACTTTCTTTCCTCCCATCTTTTTATCTCTCACTTACCTAACCTCATCTACCTACATTCCATATTTGAAGGATCTCAATGATTTTTTATGTGGGGGGGATGCCTCCTCCTAATAAAATCGCATCTCCCCACCTTAGAACACCCAAAGGGGCAGCCACCTATCCCACCTTTCCATCTTTTACCCTACCTACCTACTCATCTTAGCCGTCCAATTCACTTGTTTTCATCACCATCAAACCTTTATCTTAGGTCACCCTAGAAAATATTGGAGAAAAAGTTACAAAAGACCATAAATAACATAAGATTAGGATGATCTCCATTAGGAAGAAAAAGATGCCTCCTTCACCTTGAGGAGGGCGTCCTTTTCCTTCCACCGCTCTTTCTCCTTTTTGCCTTGTCAATTCTTTCCAAGGTGGGCTACTACTGCTCCAAGTGTTCCACACCTATCTTTGATCTTGTAGTTCTTCTTTAAAAGTTTGGTTTGTTCCTTTTGATCTTCATCTCTCTTGAATTAGTTTTAACTTTCATTGTTATTAGTTTCTTTCATTGCTCTAGTTTTTTTAGATTGTGATTTAAGATTCAAAGTTGATTTTTTTCCTTGAAGTGATAGCCAAGGGAAGTTCACTTTAAATCTAATCTCCACCTTGCTTAGATATTTTGTTGGTGATTTCTTTCTCATGCTTCTTTTCCAATAGTTATCTTCAGTGGTTCACATGCAACTTTCTAAAGATTTGGATAGTGATTAAGGTGTATTGAGGGATCATCTTTGGATTATATTTTTGTAAAGCATGATGCACCAGTTTCATGAGTAGAACACACCATCTTTGGTGGTGTTTTTTATTCTCAATGCATGTTGATGATGATTGATGTAGAATTTGATTTCATGGTTTAGTAGTTAATTTAAGATTATTTTTTCTACCATTCCAACCAAATCCATCCAAAAAGGTATTGGAACCATGCGTGCAATGTAAATGTTGAATGCATGGTTTTGAATGATTTTAAGGTTTAATCTTGAATAATCTTGTTAACTCTCTTACCCATTTAGAGTTCATTATTTTAATTGCTCATCTTATCAAACATGAGGAACACTTCCCAAATAATGTTGATACCATTCATGCAACCCATAAGTGGTACGCATGGTTTTGAATGATTTTGTGGTGTTAAATCTCAAGTTAGTTGAATCCATTCAAGTTTAATTAGTGTTTGAATATTAGTTTTGGTTAGATTGCTTAGCTTGTAGTATGATTAGTTTGTTAGTTAGTAAAATTTTCATTTCCATGAATTTATTGCATTCTTTAAGATTTTCATCATTAGGAAAGTAGTTGATTAGTTGCATGTTTCCTTAGATTAATTGCTAAGTTTCATGCTTAGGAAATTTGATTACGAATAGTTGTTAAATTATATTTTTAGAAATTTTAATTTAGGAAAGTCATAAATTTAGAAAGTTTTAATTTAGAAAAATTTTAATTTTAGAAAGTGTATTGATTTAGGGAAGTTGTTAAGTTTAGCATGTTTTAAGTTTTAGCATAATTTCCATCTTCATATGTTAATTTTAATTTTTACTTTAGGAAATGATCTCTCGAAATTGGCTAGGTAAGATAATTTAAAGTAGGGACCACTAGTATCGCATCCATTTGATTCCTTATTGAATTGACCTCCTTTTGTGAATTATTACAACCGATTCATGCACTTGCAAGTTTTAACTAAAAATTAGAACAAGTTTTTAGTGCCACTGCCAATGAATTGCAATGGTTTGTGTATTTTACCAAACCTTAGATTATTTTTCTCTGGTCTAGGTTTAGGTTGCATTTGTTTTGAGTTTTACATTATTTTTGCATTTATTTACTATTTTACTCATAGTGATCATTTTTGTTTGATTTTTGTGTGAGGAAAATTGGAAAAGGAGCATCAACGATCCTATGGGCAATGACTTTCCTAGAGTAGGATTTGAGTGAAATTGTATTGAGGCCCATTTTAATTTTAACTTCAATTTTATTTAATTTTTAAATGGGTTGTCTTAATACAAGGTAAGTGCTGGGTATGGTAGCCCACACTTGATCATCATTAAACCCCTCATTGTGAGCAATCCTCACCCAAATTTTAATTTTAAGGATAAAGTGCATTTATTATATTTTTGCATTTTTGATGGAAGTACAATTCATATAGATTACAGTGGTGCATTTATAACTATTGCATAATACTTAGCATTGTTGCATTAGATTAATCACCTAAAGTTAGCTAGAGTGAGACTATAACCAAAGCATAGACTTCTTGGTTATAGTGTCCCATCTATTAAGGCACCTACCCTTTGTTAAGTAGCATATAGGTAGGCATTAGTTTGATTTCTTTTTTGTATTATACATTTATAGCTTTATGGTGCAATGATACTTAATGCTAGTAAGGGCCCTACAAGAATTCTTATAAGATAAGGACAAGATTTCATCACCAACTCTTTGGCCCACTTAGGAATCAACATACTTGTATGTCATGATCCTAAACCTTGAACATTAATTTAAAATCAAGTAGAAAGAGACTTAGGGCATTGAGCTCATAGGACCCTTTGCAATGGATGCAATCTAGTGTTGCTCCAATTGCTTTCGAGCACTATGGTTATAGTGGGCATCTTAAAATCCAAGCTATTTTCCAACACCTTCCATTGATATTAGTTAAGGTCTAAACACATCTTGATAGAAGGATTTATTAACCACTTTAGAGTAGAACCTAATTGGTAACCAGTAGTCAAATCTGGATAAAAGGAGGAGCTATTAAGATATAGGTTTATGAAGCTACAACCTATGCAGTAAGAAAAGATAAACATGACACTGCTCGATTAATGAATATTGGGATTTCATTGCGTGTCACTTAGAGTTAAAGTTAGCATATAGTTAGGACATTTAGATTAGGATAGTTTGTGCAAGGGCATTGATCTTAGAACTTAGAGTTAACACCTTTTGACCCAAAGATTCAATGCAACCTTAGACAAGGGGAAAGAAACCAAGTTCATATCCCCATGGATGAACACCAACATAAGTCGAGCATAAATCTATCAGATATTTTTATGCGCCACTTCAACTTAACACCCCATTTTACATAGTGGTACCCCCAACAGAGTTAAAGCCAGGAGCCACACAATTGCTCCCCACTTTTTATGATTGAGATTGAGAAGACCCTTACCCACATATCAAGGCGTTCCTTGATATTTGCACCACATTAAGGTTCCAAAAATTTTTAGGTGATGCTATGAGGCCAAGTTATTCTCATTCTAAATCAAGGAAAAAGCTAAAGTCATGGGTCAAATCCTTATAGGTAGGTTCCATAAATACATGGGACCAATTTTCAAGGAAGTTTTTGAACAAATTCTTCCCCATTCACAAAACAAATGCCCTTTGTAAGGAAATTATAAATTTCTGGCAAAGGGATGATGAACAATATTACAAATGTTGGGAATGGTGGAATGAACTATTGTAAAAATGCCGTCATCATGGATTTGAGAAATGAGAATAGGTTCAATACTTCTATGAGGCATTGCACCTCAAAATAGATAAATGGTACTACGAGTAGAGGGACCCTCATGCTAAAAGATGAGAAAGATGCTTGGGAATTTTTTCAGGCATTGACAGATAATTCCCAATAATGGGATTTCTCCAATATAAGAGAGAGAAGCAACCAGTCTCTAAAGAAAGGGGACTTCTATGAGATATCAGTACATATAGATCTATCCCATAAGCTTGACTGTGTACTTGGAAAAATGAATAAGTATGATGGGAGAGCAAACAAACTTGAAAATATATTTTAGTCCCTCATAGCTACCACATCTTAAACCTCCACAAAAGGTTTGTGCTCTATGTTCCAGCTTAGCCCATATTACCACATCTTGTCCATCAAATCGAGTGTTTAACAACTATCCTGTTGATCATGAGAATGCATTAAATGCATATCACCAACCTAGTAACAACCCATATTCTAAAACCTATAATCCTAGATGGGCTAGGCATCCAAACTTTTTTCTAGTCAAAGAATAACTACTAGGGGGACCATCTATGAACCCCCCTAACCAAAAATTTCATAGAGCTATAGTTCTTCAGTATCCACCTGGCTTCCGACAACCTTAACAACTAAGGAAACCATCTTTTGAGGAAAACATTGAGGCCCACATTGAAATATTTTTAAAATTAAATGAAGATACTAAGAAGGCTCTAAACCAATTGAAAGCTATCAACTCTCAAGCCATAGCCAAGTTAGAGATACAAGTAAGCCAGCTATCAACTACACTACATGATAGCGGAAAAGGTCAATTTCATACTTAGCCCATACCTAACCCTAAAGGCCAATTTGAGGTAGGTTCAAGTACTTAAACCTATAACCCTCATGAGCATGCCAAGTCTATCATCAACCTTTGGAGTAGCTATCAAGTAGATAACAAAGTAGGGCAGGCTAAGAAAATTGCAAAGGAAATTGAGGCAACCAAAACATAGGAGAAAGAGAAGAGATAGAAATCCCTGGTAAAATCTATACTAGAGGCACCCTATTCCCAAAGCCCCATTTTCTCTGTTATTGAACAAGGCTAGTGATAAGTGTTTAAATTTGGCTAAAAGACCCCTAGTTTAGCATTTAATTAGATCATCTAACCGTCCAAATTACAAAATTTAGCTTGATTTAAAAGTTAGCTCAAATTGACCGTCCAAATCTTAATTTCTCAAAATCAATGGTTAGATGATCATTAGAACTCATTAGATGATTAATGTACAGTTCAAATGATTCTAATTTAGTCTTTTCTTTTGCAGATCAATCAAAAGACGCATGGATGGGTACGATTAAAAGCTAACAGTGCAGATCATCTTAAAGAAGATTGGATGGACCAGATCAGCCATAAAGATGGTTGGGATAGTTTCCTAGAAGACAGGGGAGCTTAATTTGGAATCATGGAAAAAAAAGAAAAGGCAACTTTAAATTTGGAATAAAGTTCAAAAAAAGGAGAGCTTAAAGGAGGCAAGCAAAACTCTCTCTCCCCCACTCTCTTTCCTCCTCTTCTCTCTTTCCTCTTTCCTCCTTCCCTTTCTCCTCTTTCCCTCCTTATTCTTCTCTCTTTCTTTCCTTTCCTACTCTCTCGTCTTCTTCTCACCACCTTCCTTTTCCCTTCCATCTTTCCCTTCTCATTCCCACTTTCCTCTCTTCTCTTTTCTATTCTTACACCCCTTCTTTAAAAACCGTAGGAGCCGAAGGGGGAGGGGGAGTTTTTTTTCGTTTTTCTTTCCCTTGCTTTCCTTGCATTCTATTCATCATTTTTTTTCCATGTCTTGTTCATCTTGTTTGTGTCCATTCATCACAATAGCCTTTCCTTTTCCTCGTCAATTTTCAGTTTCATAGCCATTCATTCCAAATCTCTTTTATCATCTCTGCGTCATCGTCTGCTTGAAGTAGATAGACCCAACTGGAGTAGATAGGCCAACCATCAACTTCATCATTCAGCAGTATCCATCACATGAGACGACACATCTACAGGAATAGACCGGTCAAGCTTCTCCTCTCTCCGGTCTCGTATCCACCTCTCACACTGTTTGCCTCTACCAGTTGACTTCTTCTACCCAGAATCCAAGTCTGGCATCGCAGACCCACCACACCACCTAGGCGTCGGTTTTTTTTCTTCCACCTCTGCTCCCCATCATTTTTCACTACACAAGCCCACTCCAAGCAGCCCCAAAAGACCCACTACGACCGGCTCTATCCAGACGATTCACAGTCTCCAGCGTAGCCATCTTCTCTGAAGAAGAAGAGCTCTGTATACGGGAACTGTTTGGGAAGTTTGAAGCAAAATTCCAATTTGGTCCTTGAATATTATTTCAAATTACATTTCCTATCCTAATACTATGCTTATAAGTGGTTTATGTTATTCTGTTTTGAGCTATCCACGTTTTGTGTGCTTTCATTACAACGATTCTGAATTAATCATGAAAAATCTTCTATTTCTTGTTTAAATTAATTCTGAATTTCAATAAGTCATTAATCATGACCTTCATTAATTTGATTAGATCTCTATAAATTTGATGAATCTGACTAATTCATTCGCCAGATCACTAATTTAGGGCGTGTTGAAGATATTGGTGAAGTTGGATCAAGGTTTTTCATGCCATAAGTGAGGAAATTGAACAGTAGTTAGCTAGCAAATTAGATTTTTCTTAATTTCTTTTAGTTTTAGTTTTAATTCAGATTTTATTGTTCCTTTTCTGAATTTTCTTTGGAATTAGACTTTTGAAATTTCACTGTTAAACTAAATATGAAGTCTGAATTTTTCAGTTAATAAAATTTTTCAATTGATTGAATTTTAAATAATTAAATTTTATTAAAAACTCCAAAATTCAAAAGCAATTCCCTGTGGGTTCGACCTGTATTTGCATAGCTATACTCCAGTAGCCCGTGCACTTATGGAAAACATCAACAAGCAAGTAAACTTCAACAAGCTTATGAATGTATTTAAACATGTCCAAATCAACATTCCATTGCTCAATGCAATAACAATGTCCCTGCCTATGCCAAGTTCTTAAAAGAGCTCTTCATTAGAAAGGAAAATCTAAATGTACAAAAGAAAGCTTTCCTCATTAAGTGAGCTCTTTATTACAACATAAGACCCCACCAAAGTTTAGTGACCCAAGTTGTCCTACAATTTCTTGCATTATTAGAGATCATGTCATAGATATGCATTGCTTGACCTAGGAGCAAGTGTTAACTTGTTGCCATACTCTGTCTATGACCAACTAAGGCTCAATGAGCTTAAACCAACCACTACCATGCTACAATTAGCATATAGATCAATGAAAATACCCTGCGATTGAGTTGAAGATGTGTTGATATAGGTGCACTAGTTTTATTACCCAGTCAATTTTATTGTATTGGACACCCAGCCTATATTTGATCCCGACAATCAGATTCTAGTATACACTTGACATCCATTCATGGTGACGTCCAACATTACTATTAACTATAGGAATGGTGTAATAAAATTGTTGTTTAGCAAAATGAAATTAAAGCTTCATGAAAAATCTCCATTATTAATTCATTTGATGGTTTCCTTGTTATGTAAATTTTATCAAGAGTCTAATTCACAACATTCATCTACCATCTTGCATCTCTAATCCACTAGAGGCTTGTATTATGCATTTTTATGAGATTTTGATTTAG
Organism: Warburgia ugandensis; assembly: GCA_035236585.1. Taxonomy (NCBI): domain Eukaryota; kingdom Viridiplantae; phylum Streptophyta; class Magnoliopsida; order Canellales; family Canellaceae; genus Warburgia; species Warburgia ugandensis. Next base: position 47,535,044 of record CP141133.1, on the reverse strand, counting down.
AAAAGTCTATTGAGGAGGTTAAACAACCTTTTAGAGGCTACTCCAATCATGGATACCTCCAAGTGGGGCCCTTGTGTAGAGCTACACCCTCCTTCAAAGTCTATCCTCATACCCTCTATGGAGCAACCACCACCCCTGGCCTTAAAACCCTTGCCTGACAATCTCAAATATTCTTACCAAGGACGAGATGAAACCTTGCTTGTTATAATAGCATCACATTTAGACAAGAAGTAAGAAAGCATATTACTTAATGTTCTTGAGGAACATATGACTACTTTAAGGCAGACTGTAGTAGATATAAAAGTGATTAGTAGAGCCATATGTATGCATAGGATACACTTGGAAGAAAATGCTAAATCCTCTAAGGAAACTCAAAGACAACTGATCCCCATATGAAGGACGTGGTTAGAGATGGTCTTATAGCTCTTAGATGCTGGCATTGTATACCCCATCTCTAACAGCACTTAGGTCCACCCCGTTCAAGTTGTACATAAGAAATGAGGGGTCATGGTAGTCAAGAATGAGTAAAATGAGTTATTACTCACCCGCATGACCATTAGGTGGAGAGTCTGCATTGAATACCAAAAATTCAATGTGGTCATGAGGAAAGACCACTTTCTCTACCTTTTATTAACCAAATGTTTGAGAGGTTGGCCGCCAAACATAGTTATTACTATTTTTTGCATAGTTATTCTAATTACAATCAGATTCTTATAGAACTCAAGGATCGGGAGAAGACCACCTTCACTTGTCCTTCTGAAACCTTCGCTTATTGATGTATGCATTTTGGGATTTTCAATGCTCCTGCTACATTTCAAAGGTGTATGTTGACCATCTTTTCTATTATGGTGGAAAGGTTTCTTGAGGTATTCATGGATGACTTCTCGATATTTGGATCTTCATTTGACGAGTTCCTACACCATTTAAAGGTAGTTTTAGAAAGGTGTGAGGAGAAGAATTTGATATTGAACAGAGAGAAGTGCCATTTTATGGTACAAAGTGGGATAGTTTTAGGCCACATAATATCACATAATAGGATAGAGGTAGATACGGCTAAAGTGGATTTAATAGCCTACCTTCCTTCACCAAGGATGATGAAAAAAATTTGCTATTTTCTAAGACATGCTGGGTTCTATCAAAGATTCATCAAAGACTTCAACAAAATTACATAGCTCCTTCGAAATTTATTGAGAAAGGAGGCTACCTTTGACTTTACTGAGAGTTGCAAGAAAGCATTTGAATAGATAAAGGGTGAGTTGACTTCTCCACCCATTATTCAACCACCTAATCAGAGCGCACTATTTGAGATAATGAGTGACATATCAAATTTTGCTATTAGAGATGCTTTGGGGTAATGCATCGATAAACTTTCCCATGTCATATATTATGTTAGTAAAATAATAAATGATGCACAACTCAATTATTCAAGCCGAGAAAAAGAGATGTTAGCTATAGTGTTTGCTTTGGATAAGTTTAGATCTTACTTGTTAGGGTCTAAAGTTGTAGTGTACATGGATCATGCGGCTCTAAAGTACCTCCTTTCTAAAAATGTGATGAAACCTAGACTGATCCATAGCATACTCCTACTACAAAAATTTAACTTAGAAATTCAAGATAAGAAAGGTTCCAGAAATGTCATAACAGATCACCTATCTAGATTGGTGGTGGAGCACACTAGTGATAATGTGCTTATAAATGAATCCATTCTAGACAAACAGTTATTGTACATTTCCTAGCTACCTTGGTATGGTGATATAGTGAATTATCTTATCACAGGATAAATTCCCAATTATTGGACCAAATGAGATAAGAAGAGATTTTTTATAGAGGTTAAATACTTTACCTGGGACAATTTGTAATTATTTGCTAACTATCCTGTTCAAGTGATAATGAGATGCATATCAGATAATGAGCATAGTGAGATCATCTTCTTCTATCATGATCATGCATGTAGAAGCCTTTTTAGCACTAAAAAGACCGATACAAAAATTTTGCTGTGTGGCTTTTATTGGCCCACCATTTTTAAAGATTCACATTCTTACTATACAGCATGTGTGAGGTGCCAAAGTTGGGGAAGTCTAGAGAGGTGACATATGATGCCTTTAAACCCAATCCTTATTGTAGAGCCATTCGATGTTTGGGTGATAGACTTCATGGGACCCTTCCCTAATTTTTTTGAAAATTTATACATCCAAGTGGGTGTGGACTACGTGTCCAAGTGGGTGGAGACTACACCTTGCAAAAGCAATGACCATAGGGTAGTGGTAATATTTTTAAAGGAAAATATCTTTGCAAGGTTTGATATTCCAGGAGTTATAATCAGTGATAGGGGGAAACACTTTTATAATAAAGTGTTTCAAAATCTAATGAAAAATATGGTGTCAACTATCGGTTAACTACACCATACTATCATCAGACCAGTGACCAAGTAAAGATATCAAATAGGGAAATTAAGTATATCTTAAAAAAGATAGTCAATCCAAGTAGGAAAGATTAGTTTGTGAGACTTGATGACACTTTATGGGCCCATTATAGAGTCTATGTGTTCTAATAGGCATACCACCCTACCTTCTAGTCTACAGAAAGCCTACCACTTACACTAAACACAAGGCATATTGGACTATTAAAAAGCTCAATTTTGAATTAGATGTTGCTTAGACCCATTAGAAACTCCCACTCAATGAGTTCAATGAATTGAGAAAGGATGCATATGATTTTACATGATTATATAAAGATTGGATGAATGTTAATCAAGATAGGCTAATCTTAAGGAAACACCCGGACAAAAGGTCCTATTGTATAATTTAAGATTGTGCCTTTTTCCAAGCAAACTTAGATCTTGATGGTTTGGACCTTATATCATACACACAGTATTTCCTCTTAGGGCCGTGGAGATTAAGAAAGATGGTAAGATCCAAAAATTTTATGGTCAAAGTTTAAAACATTTCTTAGACATACCTAACCCTGAGATTGAAGAGACCTTCAAAGGTACCACATTATAATGACCCACTTTAGACTACTCTAAGAACCTTGCTGCCCATAGCTTTTGAACTCATCATTATCTCTAGCTAAAGATTTAAAACTAGCTCCTTGGAAAGCAATCCAAATGCTTCTTAATAAGTGTTTAATTTTGCATAAAAACCACTCAATTAGTTACCCATGTGTTAAACATATAGGGGTAAAATAGGGTTTTTTATCAAAATTCTTAATGCATGCACATTTGACCTAATGACTTAAAAATTTGACATTTTGTAGGTCCAGAGGCTAATTTAAGGTAAGTATTTGATAAATCATATTTTTTTCAGGATTTAATTAGAAATTTTTACTTTTTGTAAGAAGCGAGATCGTGATTCGATGGCCGAGATCAATATGAATGAAAAATGGAAGATCAAGATGGAAAGATCAAGTAAAAGCCTAAAAGTCATCAATCCAATATGTGATCAAAGTCAAAGTCATGTTTTGGATAAGAAATGAAAGCAATTAGAGGAGCCAAAGATGGCCCAAGTGGGCTTATGCATAAGCTATGCAAAGTCCACCACTTTTGCATGGGTTTCACTTACGACACTTAGCCATATTCAAGACATGAACAAGAAGACAAGCTAAGAAGCCACACCAACCACTAAAGCTAAGGAATTGAACCATCAATCTAAGCCAAGAGAGTCATCTATATCAAGATAATGGAGCCCTCAAGCCATCAAAGCCACATGAGCTAAGCTAAATGGAAGACCATGATTAGTGGAGAACTTGAAGAATTATCCTTGGGATTATGGGATATTTTTAAGAGAATTGAGGGAAAATTCAATAGGATAAGGTGGCATCTTGACCAATAGGAAGATACCTTTTTATTTTTCATCTTTTTAAATGTTTTTCCCACCTTTTTTCCCACTTTCCACCTTACCCCTAAGATGCACTACGAATTTCACTTTTCATTGCAGAGTCTTACCTTTCTAAAACTTCTCCAATCCCAAATTCTTAGGAAATCACATAGCAAATGAAAATTTTCTATCTCACCTCACTTTCCTAAATTTCCTACCCATCTCTTTCCTCCCACATTCCTTTCTCTTTCTTACCTCATTACCACCCAACCACTTTCCATAATTGAAGGGGCTTCAATGATTTTTGAAAGGGGGAGATGCCCCTGTCCCCCTAAAAATAAGGCTTCTATCACCTATTTGCAGTCAAAAAGTAGCCAACCTATCCCACCTTCCATCTCTTGTAAAACCCTAGCCACTCACCCATCCTAACCTTCCAAATTGCTTGTTTTCATCACCACAATACCTTTAACTTATTTCACCCTATAATGTAAGAAAAAATATAAAAGACATAAAAAATCTAAATTTTAGGCAACTCTCCTTTGGGAGGAAGAAGACACCTCCCTCACTTTGGAGGGGACATCCTCTTCCTCAACTCTCTCTTTTCTCTTTTGTGCCTTAAGTTTTCTTCTCCTCTAGGTAGTTGCTCTTCTTTCTAATATAGGCTACATCCCTTCAAGTGCTCCACACCTCACTCTTTCATGCATCCTTTAATTCTTGCACTTTAAATTCTAAGTTAGTTGTAATCACTTTATTTCTTATTTGTTGTTTGTTTTGTTTATGTTCCTTATTTACCTTGTTTTAGTTGAAGCCTTAGATCCTTGAGTTTAAATGCCACTAGTCTCTTGAAGAAGTTTAGTTGGTTGATTATTGATTTTTGTAGGGTGAGCACACCCCTTAGAGGGTGGGCAAATCACTTGTAAATTCGTTATTCAATCAATTACATCTTTGTTTTATTGTTAATGGTGCAAATTCATGATTGTACCACTTGCTTTAAACTTTATATTCCATGGTTGTTTCAAACAGTTCTTCATGTTCAAGTCCATGCATCATTTATCTCTTAGTTTTGGATTCTTTAGATGGTTGTTTGCTTTGATTAGAATTTCATGGTTTAGTTAAGTTAGTTCCATACATTCCCCGATAGTTTAGTTCATACTTTAGTTCATGAATCTTTCAATGCTTCATAAATTCATTCTTTCCATTGTTATTTTCATGCAAAAATCCCATACTTCTATGCACACCATGTTTTGCATAATTTAGTTGATTTTTTTAGTTTATGTTATTAGTTCTTCATATTTTAAGTATAGTTACATGTTAAGATAGTTTTCAATTATTTCCAATTTTAGTTTTTAGAAAGTTCTAATCTTAGAACATTTTTAATTTAGGAAATTTTTACTTTTAGAATGTGTGTTTTAGGTATGTTGTTAATTTTAGCATATTTTTTTAGTTTTTGCAAAAATTTCCAATTCCATGCATTAGTTTCTATTTCTAGTTTAGGAAAAAATCTCTTAATTTTTACTAGGTTAGATAATTTAAAGTAGGAGCCACTAATCACACATCCATTCAGTTCCTCATGGGATCAGCCTCCTCACATGAGAATACTCTAATTGATTCTTATGCTTGTGAGTTTGGCTTAAAAATCACAACATTTTTCAAACTCAATCTTCTTCATCTTTTGATTTCATATAGGGTCCTATGTTTTTAAACATTAGTAACAATGTTTCATTTAGATTGAAGGTACATATTTACGTAAAGATTTAGGATTTTCTTATAAATAAATAAAAAACCAATTTTTGGAAGAGTTCCCTTACTATGATGAGAACCAGATTTTAAGAACTTAGTAATTCTACTATTTTTTCCTCTTAATGGAAGTGTATATGGTTAGTTTTACATATTATTCATGTGTTGAAGTATTTTATGAAGGTTAATTCTTGAAAAATATTTATACACAACACGTAGTCAATACTAATAGAGAGCTATGACTTAGAGACCCTAAGGAAAATCAATGCGGGCCTATAACCTAGTGAGTTTTAGAGACTATCTTCCTTTAGAGAGTTATAAGTAATTCCATTGTTTCTTCAGTGTAGAGAATATAGTGTGATCCCATTATCTTTGTTTTGGTTAACTATCAGGAATAAATGAGAGTAATATCTTCCTATCTAGAAAATTTATGGAGTTTGATAGGCTTTAAGAAACCCAAGGAATGATATAGGCCATCCTTCTTTAGCTTTGAGCCATAAAACTTACCCAATATAGTATACCATTAGCTAGCCCTTTGAGCCTATTATGAAGCCTTTTCTTTCCTAATCCCACTTACCATAACCTAGCAAAGCCAAGAAATAAATATACATTACCCATTTTCAAAATGAGTAGAGTTAGTAAAAAGATCAAGAAGGAAAAAAGTTAAAGAAGTGAAAAACAAAAGAAGTCTTACTCTCAAAGAAGTTAGAAGAAAAAAGTGAAAAGAAATAAATATCATAAATAGAAAGACAAAAATATAAAGCAAATTCACTTCAGTATAGTCAAGGATCAATTATCTAACAATAAAAAAGAAGACCTCTACTCAATTTTGAACCTTTGAATTCCTTATACCTTTCCTTTTTGAACGTGTCCCAAGCTTACATTTCGTCCTAGTTATAGACCTATGGATCTTAGGTGGAACATTACCTTAAAGAGGATATAAAAAGAAGGAATTAAAGTAATCTATCCCTACAATTCTTAGTAATAACATACACTCTTAGGGATCACTTTCCTTTGTCTTATTAGCACTTAAAATTTTATGTGAACCATTAGCCTTGTTAGATTCAGTCATATAATGAGAGAAATATGTTCAATCCCTTATCTGAGAGCTTCACTTTCTAAGAGTATACTTGTAAGGATTTGAGGTTAAAACATATTTTTAGTGGAATTTAAGCATATCTAATTTGAAGTCATCACTTATGTGTCTGTACACACATGCACTTTGAGAAATAACTAGAATAAGATGTCTATAGTATGTGTGTAATTTATAGAATGCTAGTCATCTTATTAGATTGTGAAAAATTAGTCGAGGGCTAATGAATGGGGATTCTTTAAGATAGAATAAGGGACTCAACCTTAGGGAATTATGTGAGTATATTTATTACAAACCCTCATGATGCATAACTCATCCACAAGGTTAACCTAGGAGTTCAAGGGCTTGTTGCATACGCTAAATGCAATCATGAACACTTATGAAAGTAGCACTTTGCATCCTATTTTGTAAAATAATTTTTTGGATTTTTCGTTTAGGACTAACAAAATGCTAGTTGGGGGGAGTGATATGTGTCTAATTTTGCATAAAAACCACCCAATTAGTTACCCATGTGTTATAACTTATAGGTGTAAAATAGGGTTTTTGGTCAAATTTTCTTACACATGCATTTCTGACTTGAGAGAACAAATATTTGATAATTTGCATGTGCAGAGGCTAATCTGAGGTAAGTATGTGATAATCATATTTTGTAGGAATCAAGATGATGATTTAATGACCAAGATCGTTCAGGATGAAAATTGAAGATCAAGTCAGAGCTTAAAAATCATCAATGAAACATGAGATCAAGGATCAAAATCACCTTAAATCACATAAAATGTGGAATTGGAGGAGTCAAAGGTGGACAAAGTGGGCCCATGTACAAGCATCGTGAAGTCCACCACCTTTGCATAGGTTTCACTTAAGTGATTTAGCCATAATCAATCCATGAACAAGGTGACATGCTAAGGAGCCAAGCCAACCACTAAATCTAAGAAATTGAGCCATAAAATTAAGCTAACAAAGCCATCTAACCCAACTATGAAGCCAAGCCAATGGAGCCTCAAAGTTAGCCATGCAATCCACATAAGCTAAGCTACATATAAGGCCATGGTTGGAGGAGAATCCAAAGAATTATCCTTGAGATTTATGGGGATATTTTAAAGAGAATTGAGGGAAATTCCACTAGGATAAGGTTGCATGTGGACCTATAGGAAGACTCCCCTTCAATTTTTATGTTTTTTCCACCTTTTCCTCACTTTTCACCTCACTACCAAGGTACACCACGAATTTTACTTTCCATTCAAGAGTCCCACCTTTCTAAGACTTCCCCATGTTCCTAAAGCTTCCATTCCAACCATCCCACCAATCCTCACTTCCTAGGAAACCACTTAGCCAATCAATTTTTCCCACCTCACCTCTCTTTCCTATTCTTTTCCTATCACTTTCTTTCTTCCCATCTTGTTATCTCTCTCTTACCTCAACTTATCTAGCTACTTTCTATATTTGAAGGATCTCAATGATTTTTGAAGGGGGATACGCTCCTCCTAAAAAAATGGCATCTCCCACCCTTAGGTCAACCAAAGAGGTAGCCACCTATCCTACCTTTCCATCTTTAAAAGCCCTAGCTACCCACTTGTCTTATCCATCCAATTCACTTGTTTTCTCCTCGAGGAGGGTGTCCTATTCCTTCCACCATTCTTTCACCTTTTTGCCATGACAATTCTTCTCCTTTGAGTGGCTGCTACTCTTTCCAAGGTGGGCTACTACTCCAAGTGTCCCACGCCTAGCTTTGATCTTCTAGTTTTTCTTTGAAAGGTTGGTTTGTTCCTTTTGATCTTCATCTCTCTTCATTTGGTTTTAACTTTCATTGTTATTAGTTGAATGTTTCTTTCACTATTCTAGTTCCTTTTGGTTGTGATTTAATATTCAAAGTTGGTTTCTCCCTTGAAGTGACCGCCATGGGAAGGTCACTTTGAATCTAATCTTCTCCTTTCTTAGATCTTTTGTTGGTGCTTTCTTTCTCAAGCCTCTTTTCAATAGTTATCTTCAATGGTTTTCATGCAACTTTCTAGAGATTTGGATAGTGATTAAGGTGTGTTGAGGGATCTTTAGATTACATTTTTGTAAAGCATGGTGCACATTTTTCATGAGTAGAATGCACCATCTTTGGTTGTTTGCCTGATGGATGATGATGATTGATGTACATGTTGATTTCATGGTTTAATAATTAATTTAAGATTATGGTTGGATATTTTTTTATTAGATTTCTTAGCATGTTGTTTGATTAGTTTGTCTGTTAGTAAAATTTTCATTCCCATGAATTTAATTGCATTCTTTAGGATTTTCATGATTAGGAAAGTAGTTGATTAGTTGTATGTTTCTTTAGATTAGTTGCTAAATTTCATGATTAGGAAATTTGATTTAGGAAAGTTATTAAAATTGCATTTTTAGAAATTTTTAATTTAGGAAAGTCATAAACTTAGATAGTTTTTATTTAAGAAACTCTTATTTTTAGAAAGAGTTGATTTAGGGTAGTTGTTCATTTTAGTATGTTTTAACTTTTTGCTTAATTTCTGTCTTCATGTGTTAATTTCCATTTTTAGTTTAGAAATGATCTCTTGAATTTGGATAGGTTAGATTATTTAAAGTAGGGACCACTAGTATCACTTCCATTCGGTTCCTCATGGGATCGACCTCCTCATGTGAATTATTACAACCAATTCATTTGCATGCAAATTTTAACTTAAAATCACAACATGGATGTCGTTGACAAAGGGATATGTTGGAAAGGAAAGAACAAATAGGAAAATGAGAAGGAGTATTGGCTAAGGGTGGGAAGAGGATAGGAAAGGAGGGAGAAAATCTAGGAAAATAAGTGAGAGTGGGAAGGAAAATATGTCGGAGGCATGAAATGACTTTTTGGTTGTGTTGGAGTTTAGAAATCAAAGATGAATGTAAGCCATTGGATTGAAATGAGAGCAGGAGATCTTTCCTACTTATGGTATTGATTTGACTTTTCAACAAGGGCAAGGTGCCTAGAGTTTCATATTTCTATACTCTTTCTCACCTCCATTGGATCATGCTTCACCCCTATAATGGATGGTAGAGATCTCTTTGAAGTCTCCTACCAATCCACCAATGGGATGTAGTTTAATGCTTCTTTTCTTTCATGCCTTAAAGCAAACAACTATGATTCTATTAAGATTTTCTTATCCATACTATTTCCCCTCTTTATTTTCTCCTTATACCACCATTTTGATATCTGACAAATGAGATTTAAGTAAAAAGACACCTTTTGCCATAAGGATAGTATGTTTTGTCCTCCTTGAAAAATGGTGGGCAACCCACTGATATCTCCACCAATCATGGCTCAATCTTCTCTCTCATCCATGCCTTCTTCCATATATCAGTTGTTGCTTTAGGATGGTCTTGGATGTAGAATGATCTCAACCACTTTTTCTTAAAAATTTTGGATGAAAAATTGAATATAGATTTTTTATTTTTTATTTCACTCCTCACCTCCTTTTTTTCACTCTACTAATCATACTAATACATACATGTATTTAACATGGAATTTATTGGGATGCACTACCTTTTCATGGAAAATTCATGGAAGACATGTAGATGGTCCCCATTTTGAAGTGCAAAGAGAGCAAGTGAGGGATTTAGGTCTCCTAAGGGCCCCAACTTGAGTGTCCTTTACATGTTTGCTTCCCATGTAGTGTGTGGATCCAAGCTTCACTAAGAAGGTTCCCACAATGGTGGAATACATGCATGCATGCTTAGAAGTTCTGTTACCTTATGTTTTGATATTTACAACTTCTTTTGCGCTGATAAGGTTCAGCAATGCTTCTAGGGTTTCTAAATGTTCTAAAACTAATAGTAGCACTCATTTTGTATTCTAAACTTATGGACCTCCCTAAATTTCATATGTGGGTCCATGTTGAAGCTCAGACTCTGGATTATCCATCTTTTAGGGTTTGGAATGCCAAAAATACCCTTTCTTTATAATTGTACTCTAATCCTGCAAAATGTAGAAATGACCCCAATTAGTGATCGTTGTGATAAAACAATGGCTAAACCTACTAAATATAGAGGTATTTTACGTAATAATTCTATACCTATGAAGTGCAATCACCCATATGAGATCAACAATGGTTTTCATCACCACCCTTGCCCACCTAGGTTAAACCTCACCATACGTGTAACCCTAGCATAAAAAATTAATTAAAATTTACATAGAAGAGACCTATAACAACTTATGACCTCATAGGACCCTCTTGGAAGGAGGATACCTATTGCCACTCCAGTGCTCCTTATCCAATCAACTGCAGTGGTATTTAAACAACTAGCCATGCCAACACATTCTATGACTTAGATCACCTACAATGATGATTGAAGAGGGTTTGAAGCTATTTATTATAATCAGTATCTAACTCGTAAGCAGTACGGCAAGTCTAAAAGAGAGGAGAAACTACCTAGGTTATACATCACCTAAAATCTACACTCTAAAAAGAAAGCAAAGAAAATAGACCTTGTAGCATATTTGGCATAGGTTTAGGGTTGATTGTGTATCCTTTGTTACTTTGTTTGTTTGCATCATATAACATATAGGTAGCTTATGTTTCCCTAGACTAGGTAGAGAAAAAAAGAAAGAAGTACTCTTTCATTGTGTAGAACAATTTATTTTGGTTGTATATAGAATAGGGTCCAATATACCAATTACCAGTGTATGTTAGGTCGTCGATCATTGAACCCAAACTTAGTGCTCTAAAATCTAGATGTTGGACAGACCATAAGGCAATGACTTAGGAATCAAGAAGATTAAGAAATACCTTGACATGGATATTGCCAATGAAGCCTTGAGAGACTATTCAATGCTGGTACAATCAAACTTCTCATCATGTATAGAGTTTCATGCAACTAATGCTAAATATTTTTAGTTAAAATTGGGTGTCATCCAACTTCTACAAAAAAATTTGGTTTGGATAACAAGGATCCCTCCTACCATGTCATGGAATTCCTTGATATTTGAGCTACATTTAGATATTGACACTTTTCTAATGATTCTGTTAAGTTGTAGCTATTCCCCTTCTCTATAAAAGATGAAGTGAAGGTATGGCTGAATTCATTAGAAGTAGGGTTCATCACTACTTAAATTAGCCAAGAAAATTACTCAATAAATTTTTCCTATCCACAAAACCAATGCCCTCCATAGAAAAATCACTAATTTTCAACAAAAAGAGGCATGCATTTTTATGAATACTTGGAAAGGTGGAAGGACCTATTGCTCAACCACACCATGGTTTTGAGAAATGTAAAGTAATACAATATTTCTATGAACATCTAACCTCATAGGACTGACATAGAATTGATCCCACTAGTAGTGGGGCACTCATGGCCATGAGCGATGTGGAGGCATGGAATTTCTTTGAAAATTTATCTGAGAATTCTCAGTAATGGTATCATTGTATTAGAATAGAAAGATTTCCATAGCTTCAAAGGAAAGGTGGTATATATGAGATATGGGCCACTCCTGGCCTCTATAATAAATGGACATATTGACAGATAGGATGGACAAGTTTGGAAGTCTTTGTAATAAATTAGGGGAAGTTTTGTTGGCTAGATATCCACTATGTAGTTCCTACCTAAGGTTTGTTTAATTTTTTCTAGTACAAAGCGCCCTATCGCCTCATGCCCCTCTAGCTCTACATACCCAAAAAAAATTTTGGAGCAAATGAGTGCATTAAATGCATTCAGAAATTTTAGAAACAACAATCTTGATTTTGAGACATATAATCTTGGATGGACTAGCCATCCCAATATTTCATGGTCTCATAATAATTAGGGAGCACCATATGGGATCCCCCCAATCAACCTTTCCCTAGAGCCCTAACTCCACAGTAACTCGTACCACCACAATAGAGGAAACAATCTTTAAATAAATCATGAGTTTGTTTATGTAGAGTATATTTGAATCTAACAATAGTATAGTTGGAGCATCAAATGGGTCAAATTTCTACTACTCTCACTAAGTGGGAAAAAGGAAAATTTTCTAGTCAACTGATAAGTGCTTAATTTTTTACAAAAAGTACCCAATTAGTAGACCATGTGTTATAAATTATAGACATTATTCTACGACTTTTCTAAAATTTTATAACACATGCATTTCTAACCTAATAATTCAAAAGTTTGATATTTTAGTGATTCAAAAGCTAATCCAAAGTAAGTATATGAATTGTCATAATTTTATAGGATATAATGAGGACTCTTCATCTTTTGTAGGTGTTGAGAATATGATCCAACGGCTAAGACTATGCAAGATAAGATTTGAAGATCAAGATCAAAAGAGGTTCAAAGACTTAAATTTCATTGTTTTAAAGCTCAATCATGGTTCAAGATTATCATAAGGTAAGCAAGAAAGAAATGGGAAGATCCAAAGGTGACTAAAATGGTCAATGGAAAAAGTCACACAATTCCATTACCATTGCATGAGAATTGGAGCCAGGTATGAAGTTTCCTACTGTAACAAAGAAATCTAAGTAAGCAAAGCCATTCAAGTCTTAAAGTCAAGGACTTAGCCACTCAATCCATCAATCATTAAGCCATCAAAGTAAGCCATCAAGCTACATGAGAGCCATGCCATATGGAGTCACACGATTGGAGGACATTTGGAAGCAATTATCTTATGCTAAGTACTAAATTTCAAATGATAATTAGAAAGGAATTTGGGTGATAATCAACATGGTAAGATATGCATGCATAGGTGGACTAAACAATAGAGAAATCAAGTTTGATTTCCTTACTTTTCCCTCTCTTTTCTCTTCCTACCCACCATATTACATAATTAGAAAGCAAGGACTTCCATGCCACCTTCTTTGACAAGTGGTACCTCCTCCCTTCTAATTCCACCCACTCAACCTTCTAATTCCATTTCCCACTCAACTACCTCACCTTCCTACCTCTTTCCTTCATCTTTCTTACTTTTTATCCACTTTATTTCCATCTCAGCATGTAATATACCTTATTAGAAGGAATTCCACACCTCATCCTAGGCTGGAATTCAAGCCCTCCCCCTTACTTTTTCTTATATTTAGAAAGTCCAACTCACTCACCTCACCTCACCTCACTTTCTAATCTGCTATCTCCATTCAACCACCTAACTTTCTTGCATAGAGTTTTAGTTCTAATTGTCCTTTTTCTTCCTAGGATAGGATCTTATCAAATTCAAAATGAAAACTCTACATATACCCCATAGAATTCCACACCTAATTCAAGTAGAGGGGGTGCTTCTAACTCTTTGAAATCAAGCACATCAACTTGGAGATATTCTTAGAGCTATGGACTTCAACCCCTTGGCTACTTTTCCTTGAACTTCACACCTTTTCCTTGTTTTATTTCTATGGTTTACACACTTCAATTCTAGGTTGTTACCTTGTTTTAATTCCTTGCTTTCATTGCTTGATTGTTGCTTTCTTTGTTGTTTAAGTTTCCAACACATAGCTCCACTTTGTTCTCCTTTCGCTCTTGCTTAATTCTTCAGCATCAAAGTTATCATTTCTCTATTAGTGACATCCAAAAGAAGATAGTAGTTTTGAATATTTTTGTTTCCCTTTCATCTTTTTCTTGTTTCTTACTTAGATTTAGGAATAGGTCTTGTTGATTTCTTTCCTATCTTCATGCTATTATTCTCTTGAGCTCTCTTTTGGGTTTCACAAGCATATTATCTGAGATTAGTTCGAGATTGTTGGAGAGTATTTAAGCTTTGCGTATCAAATTCTAGGTATTAGAATAGTGCACAAATTTAGCTTTCTTATCTACGTACATGTGCATAATTCTTGTATTAAATTTAACCCAATAAAGTTTATGATTCATATAGAGTTTCTCTTGGTTATTTCCATGCTTGAAGTTGATTATATTTTTGGTTTTATGATCATGTTTCATGCCTCACATGCACCATTCAGTCCATGCTTTGTTTGATTTAAGTTTCATGATTACCTTTTTCCTGGAATTTTACCTTTCATGATTCATGCATAATTTCCAGCAGTCCATACACTTTATTTGCTTGATTCCTTAGCAACTCATTTAGCATTTTAGATAGTTTAGTTACTATTTTGGTTAGATCCCATGTTAGAAATCTTTTAGTGCATGCATTTCAGTCATTTTCTACTCCATGAATCATGTGAACAACTCCATGGGTCATGCGCATGGTGATTGGGTGACTTTCCTTTAAATGGTTTGTTGTTCCCTCATTCATGACAGTTTCACATTACCTTTTTAGTTATTTGCATCTTGGTTTAGCTTGGGAAAGTTTCATAATTTGGTTTTAGAAAGTGTTACTTTTAGAAAGTTTAGGATTATGAAAGTGTTAGTTTTGGAAAGTTTCATTTTTAGCAAGTTTCCTTAATTAAAGTTTCCTAGATTCATTCATTCTAGTTTTACATTAGTTTCTTTTATTAAATGCATGTTAGTTAGGAAAGTTTCTAATTCCATTGAAAATATTTATTTTTATAAAGTTTTCTATAGTTACATGTTTCTAATTTTATGCATGTTTCCCATTCCATGTTGTTTAATTTCCTAGTTTAATCAAAACCCATCTTACTTTGGCTAGGCTAAGTAATCAAAACAAAAATCCTATCTATATCCAAATCTGTGAGATTCCTCATGGGAACGATCTTTCTTGCCTGCAAATTATTGCATTAATTGTGTGCTTCTGAGTAAAAAGACACAATCTTCATCAAAATCCCCACTTTAAGCTTTTGTCACTCTCTTTTATTTTCTTAGTGTAGGTTGTGTATTGGTAATTCATATAGTTTAGGTCATATTCATTATACATGTTGCATCTTATTTGAGGTTATAGCATTAGATTGCACCTATTTAATAAAGGTGTGGACCTTTGTTAAATAGCTTATAGGAAGGCATTAGTTTCCCTTTCCTTGTAATTGCATTTGGTGCTGACTAATTGTTAGTCATCACCAAATCCTTGGCCCACCTAGGTAATCAAATCAATTATTTTTATGTTCACTATCCCAACCCTTAAAAGCTTAATTTAAAATCATGTAGCAAGAAACTTAGGGCTTTGGAGCATGTAGGACCCTTTTAGAAGGAGGAGATCTATTGTCACTCCAATGGATCTTGATGATTGTGGTTATACTGAGTATGCAAAATCCAAGTTATTTTTTCACACCTTTCATTGTTGGTTGTTAAGGTCTAAATACTTCATTCCATGAGAATTATATTAACCACCTTGATCAAAACCTAACTAGTAAGTAGTAGTCAAGTTTGGATAAAAGGATGTGCAGGCTAGATCTAGGTCTAATCAAAATAGCTTGATAGTGAGCCAATAGGATTTATTATGCATCATATAGAGTTAGGAGTCACATTTAGAGAGTTAGGTTGCATCATTATATAGTGCACATAAGGTCATCGATCTCAAGACATTGAGTTAGTACCATTATATCCTGAGGTTGAATGTACCCATATGCAAGGGATAAGAAATCAAATTCCTAACCCCATGGCAGACCTACCTGTAGTAGTTGAGAAAAAGGACATTAGAGATTTCTATGTGCCACTCCTACTAAATACTCCATCATGCATCACCTTACTACCCACCAATGCAGGCAACTTTGAACTCAAACATGGAGTTATACAGTTACCCCCAACATTTTATGGTCGAGAGAGTGGATCCATACTTACATATCAAGGAATTCCTTGATATTTGAGTTACATTCTGATTCAAAAATGTTTTGGATGATTCTATGAGGCTTAAGTTGTTCCCTTCTTATTGAAAGATAAGGCTAAATCATGACTAAAATCTTTAGAGGTTGGTTCCATTGCCTCATGTGATAGTCTATCTAAAAAGTTTCTAAAAAAAATCTTCCCCATCCATAAGACTAATGCCCTTCATAGAGAGATTATCAAGTTTTAGCAAAGAGAAGATGAGTAATATTATTAATGTTGGGAAAGGTGGAATGAGTTGCTACAAAAGTGTCCTCACTATGGATTTGAAAAATGGCAGCATGTTCAGTACTTCTATGAGGCACTTACACCTCAAAATAGACAAATAGTAGATGCAGCTAGTGGAAGGGTCCTCATGTTGAAAAATGAGACAGAGGCCTAAGCATTTTTCCAAACATTAGCTGAAAATTCCCAACAATGGGATTATTCTAATAAGAGAGATAGAAATACCTAAACTCAAGAGAAAGGAGGCCTATATGAAATAGGAGTGACCATAGTTATGTGTTATAAATTTGACTCCTTACAGAAAATATGTTTTGAAAAATTGTTGCCTCCATCACTAGAGGTACCTCCATGAAACCTCCACAATAGGTTTTTGCTATTTGTTCTACCTGGCACATTTAACCACATCAACTCCATCCTTGCAATAATCCATAATTTGAGACCTATAATCTAGGATGGGTTGGGCATCCTAACTTTTCACTATCAAAGAACAATTACTAGGGAGGTTCATCTATGAACCCCCTATACAAGATATTCCTAAAGTTTCAATTCCCTTGCAACCACCAAGTTTTTAGCTTCTTCAACAACCAATGAAACCATCAGTTGAGGACAATGTAGATTTAGTCCTTAAGAAAAAAGAGGAGACTAATAAGGCCTTACACAATATCCAGAATTGGAGTAGACATACATCAACTATAAATTTCCAAGCTATTTCCAAATTAGAAATGCAAATGAGCCAGTTATTTGCTACATTAAATGATAGAGGAAAGGGACAGTTTCCTAATCATCCAATTATGGACTATAAGGGTCAGTTTGAAATAGGCTCAAGTTCAAGTAGACCACGTGAGCAAGCAAAGTCTATAACTACCCTTAGGAGTGACCATCAGGTTGATAATAGACTATGATAGACTAAGAAAATACTAGAGGAGAATAAACCAGCTAAAACATAGGATAAATAAAAAAAGAAAAAAATCTCATACTCCATCTTAGCCTATAGTGGAGGCACCTTATGTGCCTAAAGCCCCATTCCGTCAGTTACTAAACAAGGTAAAGAAAGGAACTACTTTCAATGAGAAAATGGATGTATTTAAAAATGTTCAAATCAATATTCCAATACTCAATGCTATCAGACACATTCCTACTTACGCCAAATTTCATAAAGAGCTCTGTATAGACAAGTGCAAGCTTAATGTGCTAAAGAAAGCCTGCCTCATTGAGTAGGTGAGCTCTTTAATCTAGTATCAAACCCCTCTTAAGTTTAAAGATCAAGGTTGTCCTACTATCTATTGTGTTATTCAAAACTTGTCATTAATAGGTCCTTATTAGATTTAGGGGCTAGGGTAAACCTGTTGCCATTCCTTGTCTATGAGCAACTAGGGGTCAGTGGCCACCATGTAGTTAGTATATAGATCAGTGAAGATTCTGCGTGATATGGTTGAAGATGTTTTAATACAGGTGGACTAGTTTTATTATCCTGGATACCCAAGCTATATTAGATCTTGGTCAATCTTAGATGTTCATTTTTGGCAACATCTAATGCCATCCTCAATTTCAAAAATGGTCTGATGAAGTTATCTTTCATTAATATAAAAGTCAAGCTCAATGTTTTTAATGCCTATTATCAACATCTAGACCTAGACAATTCTTATGTAGTCAATTTAATTGAAGGTCTAATTTAAGAAGCTAATATCGCATTGTCTATCCTAGACCCACTTGAGGCATGTCTAACACACTTTAACTATGATTTTTATATAGACAAGTCCATCGATGAGGTAAATAATCTTTTGGATGTTGCACTTATAATGGATACCTCCAAATGAGGACCTTTAATGGAAGCTCTGCCTCCTACCAATTCTATCCTTGTGCTGCCTAAGCCATTGCCTGAAAATTTAAAATACTCTTACTACCTAGGACCTAATGAATCCTTGCTTGTAATCATAACCTTAGATTTAGATAAAGAACAAGATGGGAAGTTCTTGATATTCTCAAGGAACATAAGACATCCATAGGTTGGACAATAGTAGACATCAAAGGGATTAGCCCTGCTATATGTATGTAAAGAATCAATGTAGAGGAAAATGCTAAACCATCTTGGGAAACACGAAGGAGACTAAACCTAATATGAAAGAGATAGTGAGAGATGAAGTGTTTAAACTCCTATATGTTGGTGTCATCTTACCTATATCTAATAGCACTTGGGTTAGCCCAGTTTAGGTTGTCCCTAAGAAGTTTGGAGTCACAGTAATTCAAAATGAGGATAATGAGTTAGTCCCTACTCACATGACCATCAAGTAGAGAGTTTGTATAGATTGCTAAAAACTGAAATTAGTTACGAGGAAAGACCACTTTCCTCTTCCCTTCATAGACCAAATTCTAGAAAGGTTAGCCGGTCATAGTTATTACTACTTTCTTGATGGATACTCTAGCTATAACCAAATCCCCATAGCATGTGAGGGCAAAGAAAAGTCTACCATCACCTACCCTTTTGGGACCTTTGCCTATCATCATATGCCTTTTGGACTTTGTAATACTCTAGCAACTTTTCAAAAGTGTACATTGAGCATATTTTCAGATAAGTGGAGAGGTTATAAGAACTATTTATGGAAGATTTCTTAGCAGTTGGCTCATCATTTGATGAATTCTTGCACCATTTAA
This sequence comes from Warburgia ugandensis, assembly GCA_035236585.1. NCBI lineage: Eukaryota > Viridiplantae > Streptophyta > Magnoliopsida > Canellales > Canellaceae > Warburgia > Warburgia ugandensis. Next base: position 47,515,844 of record CP141133.1, on the reverse strand, counting down.
AACTTGTCCTTGCTAGGTGTTAGGAAAAGAATTTAGTGTTAAACTTGAAAAAATGTCATTTCATGCTTCAAAATGGCATTGTTTTTTGCCACATCATATGACTTAATGGCATAGAAGTAGACAAAGCCAAAATGGATTTAATCTCTAACCTTCATCCTTCGAGGATGGTGAAGGAAATTCTCTCATTTTTAGGCGACGCTGGTTTCTATATATGATTCATTAAAGACTTTAGTAAAATTGCTAAGCTCCTATGTAATTTACTTTGGCAACTTTTGACTTTGATGAAACTTGTATGAAAGCATTTGAGTACGTAAAGGTTGAATTAACTTCTATGCTTATTATTTGACTACTAGATTGGAGTGCACCATTCAAAATAATGCTTGATGCTTAAGACTACGTGATCAGGCCTATGTTGAGGCAACGCATTAATAAACTTTCCCATGTGATATATTATGCTAGTAATACCCTCAATGATGCCCAACTCATTCATTCCACTATAGAAAAAAGATTTATTGGCAATTGTATTTGCCTTAGATATGTTCAGGTCTTACTTGCTAGGCTAAGGTCACTGTCTATTCAAACCATGCAGCATTCAAATACCTTCTTTATAAGAAGGATGCTAAACCTAAGCTAATCCGATGGATAATATCATTACAGGAGTTTGATTTACAAATTAGGGATAAGAAAGGTTTCAAAAATGTTGTAGCTGACCACTTATCCAAGTTAGTTGTAGAGTTTATGAGCAAGAATGTGCCTTGCTATGTATATATAGTTAACTATTAGGGCTATGTTTAGGAAAGACTAGTCTTTGAGATTTAGTGATGCTTCATGGGAGGTGCAGCTTTAAAATTACTTGCAACTGCATGAATCAATGTAGTAATTTGGATGTGGTGGATCCTACGAGGAATCTTATGAAATTTTCAATTGATTGGATCTTATTTAAATAACTTATCTTTAGCCAAAGAGTCATTGTGTTGATTAAACTAGGAATTCAAACATCATGGAATTGGAAACATGCATCAAATTAGAAACCACAACTATAGGAAACTTTCTAGAAATAAAGGTATTCAATGAAATTAGAAACTTTTCTAACTAACATGAATTTAATAAAATAAATTAATGCAAACCTAGAATGAATGAAACTAGGAAGCTTAAAATAAGAAAACTTGCTAAAAATGAAAATTTCCTAAATTAACACATTCCTAAACTAAAATTAGAAACATACTAAAAATAAAATGTAAACTAACTTAGGATGCAAAACAAGTAACTTCTAGAACTTAAACTAATCTAAACAAAGATCAACAACTAACTAAGAAAATCCACCTTTAATCACCATGCACATGACTCATGGAAGTGTGGACATGGTTCATGGGTTGGGAAAAAATACTAGAAAACATGAATTAAAAGCTAGATAACATGAAAACTAATCAATGCACTTAGTAAATTAACTAAAAATCTAAATAATTTCCTATGTTTTTAAGCAAACAAGGTGTATGGACTCCTGGACATTGTGCATGGCACATAAGATGAAAAATTGCAATAACATGGTCCACATGAAAGTCAAATCAAGTAAGGCATGGAAAGAAACATTACAAGCACTTTTCATGGAATATAACACTCAAGACTTAAAGCACTTTACTAAAGGAATTAAATAGTAACCATTCTTTTGAAATACTTTTATTAGATTGACTTTAAAAGTACATCAAAAAGTGGTTCACATGTACATAGAAAACAAGGGTGGAAATTGTGCACTTTTCTAATGCCTAGAACATGACTCAAAGCAAGAATTTAACACGCTTTAGTATTCTCAAATTAGTTTTAGATAAGATGCATGTAGAACACAAAGAGAATGAAAGAATGAAGAACATGAAGATGGAAGCAAAGAACAAGCAAAATGAACCTAGATCTAAGCTAGAAACAAGGAAAACAAGAAGGATCAAAGCTTCTATTCTCTTGGCTGTTACAACAAGAGAAAATATAACTTAGTTTTTGAAGAACTATGTAAGAAAAAATAGAGAGATAGAAGCAATGATCAAGGAAAGACTAGCTAAGTTATATGTGTATGGAAGTAAAGCAAAGAACCAAAGAAGTAAGCAAGAAAGTAAAGCATCAAAGCAATGCAATGAAAGTAAGGAAAAATGTACCAAGCTAGAATTGAAGGGAAAAAGCAAAGGAAAGACTTAAATAATTCAAGGAAAATCCACCAAAAGTAAGCCAAAGTCCAAGGCTCCAAAGATCACCAATGTAAAGTACCTCTTTTAAGAAGTTTAGAGCAAACCCCTCTACTTGAATTTCACGTGTAAAACCTTGGGAGATTTATAGAGTTTTGGGTTTCCCATTTGATGGATCCTATTCTAGCAGGAAAATAGAGAATTAGAACTACAACTTCTAGGTAGGACATTTAGGCAGAGATTCTAAGAAAGTGAAAAGTGGAGGACTTTAAGAAACGCAGCAACAAGGTGGTGAGGTGAGAGGCACCACTTTGTTGGGGCAGTGCATCTCTCCCTTGTTTAAAATCATGGAAACCTAGTTGGGTAAGGAGGAAGGTAATAAAGAAAAGGAAATAAGGTAGGAAAGAGGAATGAGAGTGGAAAGTGAGGTGCTTGAGTGGAATTTGGAAGAGGTGGAATGGCTGGATTTAGAAGGGGAGAGACATTGCCTTCTTAACACGGTGGTGCGGAACTCCTCCCTTCTAATTAGGGGATGTGGTAGGTAGGAAAGATAGAGAAAAGAAGGGGAAAAGAAAGAGAAAATAAGGAAATTTGACTTGGTTTCTCTCTTGATTGGTCCACCTATGCATTCATATCTTACCATGTTAATTATCACCCTAATTCCTTTCTAATTATCTTTTGAATTTCACTCTTTAACATAGGATAATTGCTTGAAAAGTCTCCTCCAATAGTGTGACTCCATGTGGCATGTCTCTCATATGGCTCAGTGGCTCGCTTTAACTACTTAATAATTGATGGTTTGATTGGTTAAGTCCTTTGGCTTCAAAGTTTGAATGGCTTGGCTTCCTTAGGTTTCCTTGTTAAATTAGGAAACTTCATTCATGGCTCCAATTCTCATGCAAAGGTGGTGGAACTACATGGCTTTTTTTGTGGGCCCATCTTAGTCACCTTTGATGCTTCCATTTGCTTTCTTAGACTTCATTTGCTTGCTTTAAGATAATTTTTAGGATTGATGCAACACAATAGGACATATTCTTTTTGTGGACCTTTTGGAGGTTCTACCCCTGAGCCCCTGATAAGGCTGTGCCATCCCCTGCACTCTCGGTTGGCTACTGTATAGAAACCCCAATTAAATTGTGAAAATATATGACAATTCACGCACTTACTTTAGATAAGCCTCCTAACCTACAAAATATCAAACTTTGGAATTATTAGGTAAAAAATGCATGTGTTATGAATTTTGTCAAAAAATACCTAGACTTTTGTACCCTAACTTATAATAAATGGACTGCTAATTGGGTACTTTTTATATAAAATTAAACACTTATCAATGGGACTACTAAACTGCATATAAGACCAGGCATGTCACCCTACCACTTGGTCTAGAAAAAGGCCTAGCACCTCCCAGTAGAACTTAAGTGTAAAGTATATTAGGCCACTAAAAGGATCAAATTTTGACTTAGATTTGTTGGGACCCAAAGGAAACTCTAACTCAATGAGTTGGAAGAACTCAGGAAAGACGCATATGAGTCAGCCAAGATATATAAAGACCAAATGAAAAGCAATCATGTTAGACATATCTACAAAAGTCCTTCACCACAGGACAGAAGGTCCTCTTGTACAATTAGATTGCATCTATTCCCTGAAAAACATCGATCACGATGGACTGGGCCCTACATAGTATGACATGTCTATCCTCATAGGACCATCAATAAAGAAAAGAATGGAGAGATTTCCAAAGTAAATGGGCAAAGCTTGAAACCCAATTTAGAGTTGGTAAACCTTAAGGTGGAAGAATCCTTGTTAAAGGAACTAGTCTATCAAGACCCACTTTAGCATGTCCAATGACACCTGCATCCATCATGAGTCTAACATTCATCACTATTATTCATTAGATCACTACCTCTAATATGTTGTGCATTACCCATTTATCATATAGGGTCCTATGTAGCAAAATATTAGAGACAGAGTTTAGTTCATGTTAGGGGTGTAGATATGCAAGTGATTTTTTTTTCTTTTCTTGTATTTTTGAGAAAAAGAAAAAAATAATATTATCTAAGTTTTCAAAAGTTTGAAGGTTAAAGTTCCTTTACTATGATAAGAATTGGATTTTCAAAAGTTTAATATTTCTCCCACTTTCATATGGTTAATTTTGCATTTTATATCTTGAAGTGTTTTATAAAAGTTAAATCTCAAAACACACTTACAAAGTACATAATCAAGAGTGATAGATAGTTATAACTTACAGACCCTAAGGAAAATCAATGGAGACATGTATAACCAAGTCAGTGTTAGAGGTTATCATTTTTGTGAGGATTATATATATAATTCCATATTTTCTTTAGTGTACATTACTATGAAAGATCCTAGTATCTTTGTTTTAATCAAATTTCCCTAAATCAAAATAAGAGTACTAACATAGTTTCCTAAACATTTATTGAATTTGATAGGCTTAAGAAACTTAAGAAATGATATAGATCATCCTTGTTTTAGCCTAGAGAAATAAAGCCTATCAAATAACATACAACTAGTTAGATCTTTTATGCCTTTTGGTAAGCCTTTTCTTTTCAAAACCTCATTTACCTTGACCCAAAAAACCAAATATAAAATATCCATTACCTATATTTTATAAATGAGTAGATATGATAGAAAAAGTTCAAAAAGGGAAAAAGTCTCAGAAGGGAAAAATATCAAAGTGTTTACATCGAAAAGCCTTTCCCTCAATGAAAATAAATAAATAAGCATGAAAAAAAGTAAAAAAAATAGAAATACTAAGAAAAATAAAAACAAAGAGGAAGGAAAAGTAGAAAAGATATTCAATTTAGTACATTAAAAAAAAAAAAGAAAGGAAAGTTAGCCAAAAGTTATAGAAGACCTCTACTCATATTTGAAACGTCAAATCCTTTTTACCCTTTCTCTCAGAACCATTCCAAAGTCTACGCTTTGTCCTATCTAAGGACCTATCGATCTTAAAGTGGAAGATAGCCTTAATGAGGATATAAATATTAGGGAATTAAAGTGAAATATTCTTTCTAATCTTGTTAATGACATCTATTCTCAAGGATCACCACTATTAGATAGGGGGCTTTTAAAGTCAGTTAAAAAGGATAATCAAAGTTGCTTACTAAGTAACTTCTATCTAGGTGACTTGAAAAGTTGAAAACTTTTAAAGTCATTTAGGTGAATGACTTTAAAAATAAAGTAGTTTTGAAGTCACTTAAACAAACGACTTTAAAATTCATAAACTTTTAAAGCAATGTAGTCTAAGTGACTTGAAATGTATTTGACTTTTGAAGTCACTTAGCCTAAACAATTTCAAAAGTTTGTGTCTGAAGTCATTTTTACCTAAGTGACTTCAAAACTTTTGAAGTCGCTCAACCTTAATGACTTCTAAAGTTGGTGACTTTTGAAGTCATTTTTATATAAGCAACTTCAAAAGCCCAACCTTTTTTTGGACTTTTGAAGTCACCTATCCCTAAACGACTTCAAAAGTTAGTGACTTTTGAAGCTATTTTTACCTAAGAGACTTCAAAAGCCCAATCTTTTTTATGAAATTTTGATGTTGCTTAACCCTAAATGACTTTAAAATTTTAAAATTTTGAAGTCCTCTATCCCTAAATGACTTCAAAAGTATTTTTTTAAATTTTATATCCCAATAAAACATGCATCCACTTCTTGATACAATACCATAAATATACATTGGATAACAATCATCATATACACATAATACTTCAATTTCCACAAACATGCAAAACCAACATCCACTACAATGCATTCACATCTTTCTTAATACATCATCACCTGTGTATACATTGAATAACAAACATTCTATACACCTAATTCTTAAAACAATCATTATAAACATGTAAAACCAAACATCATATACACCTAATACTTCAATCTCCACAAACATGAAAAACCAACGTCCACTACAATGCATTGACATCTTTCTTAATACACTACCACCTACGTATACATTGAATAACAAATATTCTATACACCTAAAACTTCAAACAATCTTTATAAAGATGAAAAACCAAACATCCAATACAACATGCATACACATCTTTATTGATACATTGAATCATTCTTGCAATATACACCTAATGCATTCATAATGGGTACAAAACATCAAAACTTATCACTATCCATCCACATCTATCTTGAAAATAACCTACAAAAGAAACTACAACACATGCATTCTCTATAATATCCACATTCACTTCATTTATAAATCCATACACATTCACATTTACTTTCACACTCTAAGGAACCCTCTCATTCTTCATCTCATAAAAGTTATATAATTCAATGAATATATTGAAAACTAACCACCACATATTTACTTCCTATATAAGCTCCAAATTCACTTCATCCATACTCATTTATTCCCACACTCCAAATTTTCACTCACTCATCACTTAAAATACATATATATATATATATATATATCAAAGAAAATTCTAAAATCTAAAGGAACACACACACGTGAATGAAAAAAAAAAAAAAACTTTATTATGTATTTCAGGTTCATGTAGCTACTCCAAGCAATGTATTTGAAACTCACTACATCCTCATCCCATTTAGTTCGTATTTCATTGAGATTTACTTTAGAGTAACTCTTCTTGTTTACCCACTCAGAAAGCACAGCAGCATAAAATGCAACATATTTAATTAACCTCAAACTTTTAAATTAGATCCATAAAAGTTATTGAAAAATATAAGATTATGAAAAGTAAAAAGCATTCTAGCTTTTTTAAATGGGATATAAGAATACTATTGAATATGAGGGTCCTCATGTATCTCAAGACACAATACCCACACTCCTAATCTGACTATTGTTTAGGGCACTGTGCAATAAGGACAACGAAAGGAACCCATAAATATCATTTATAATAATGTAGGTTTAATTAGTGTTAACATAGAGTAATTAACTATTTTATATACCTTGACATTTTTCCAAGTGACTTTTGGTTGTTGTATAGTCTTGGTGATATTAGCCCATTCAAACCAAACTCTACAAATTTAAACTACACATAACACATGAAAAAATTAAATGCTTTCTTATTTATAATTTCTTTGAGGGGGCGGATGTGAGATTCATAAAAATAAAAAAAGAATTCATGACCACCATGCACATCCAAAATCAACAGCATCCAATGAGACCTACATAGACAGTCATATGAATTGTAATGGAACCTGACAATTCCTAACTATAGAATAAGTTGTCAAGAAAACAAAAAAATTAAAACTTACCTGCTATTGAAGGAAATCATTAAGCCTTGTCCTTGAGAGTAACAGAAGAAGTCTGGTAAAATATCTTGAATATGCCTCTCTATTGGGCTTTGTTCTAACACTCTAGAAATGATGCCAGGGTCAAGGAATTGGTAAAGTGTGCCCCTCACCCTCAAAAAGACTAGTCGCATCATTCAAGAAGCTACATAAAATAAATAATTATTACCTATACCATGAAAATATAACATGTAAATGTCAAATATTTTGTAAGCAAGTATGTTCATATAGCCCATGTAGGAGATAATGTGAGAGTGCTCGAATTGATCTCATAGGCAAACTCATAATAAGTACTCTACCATAAATGGCACTTCGACAATGTTCTCGATAAGCACTTATAACGACCTGGGTTGTAACACATTTTGTAATACATTTTTCAAAGGCAGGGCACCCTTAGTAGTAAAAAGATTTTGCAAAACAAAACAGCAGAAATTCTTTTCTTTAAAACTTAATTTGAAAAATCTAAGTCATCACTTCATATATAACATAAGTAGAACTTTTATGTAAGATAAAATTCCATTGAAGGAATATATTTTTATTAAATTCTAGAATCCATCCAATGGTTCACAGTACAACCCAGTATCAGTACAATACTTGTCCAAATTACATAATCCAAATTTCAAACCTCACCTTACATTAAAAACTATCAATACAATACAATGCTCTCAAATAAAAATACATGTCTTTAAGGGATATACCCTGATTGATTATTCTCCCAAATCTTCTTAAGTTTGAGCTCCTAATTCTCCTTCTTTGTATCTAAGATATTGTAAACATTGAAACATTTACAATATCTTAGCAAGCTATGCTTGGTACGGGATACAAAAATATACTATGTCACTAATATAAGAATACATACCTCAGTCATCATTCTATCATGGTTACCTACTCATGAGTTATCTCAAGATAGAGTATATACGTTATTTATGTAGTATAGGATAAATTAGTTAAAATAGTAAAGATTGCTCAAAACTTGTTCCTTCCCCTAGCTATACTTCCACTTAAGAAATAAATATTCAGCCAATTCTCATACGGGAATTTTCTTTCTAGGAACTCATGTAGTGGCATTTAATCATGCCATGGCATTTCACTATGCCTATCATATGTGCATCATAATGCAAAATATATTAGGACTACTATGTCGCAGTCTAAATCCGTACAATGTACCCAGATAACTACATAATCATCCACTGATACCAATTGTGGAAATAAAAACTCCATGTTGCATGGGGGGACCATGGCTGTCACATTGGCGGCCTTCCCATGATTGCCCCACCTGACATTTAGCCTCTCTTTAGGCATGGTATCTATCATATAAATTTCAGGAAGCAGGTGGCCAAACCGTCATAACTTCCCTAGCATAGCATCCCCAGCCCTAGTACTATGTGAAACAAAATCACAAGCCACTATGCTTGTATGTAAAATACATTGTACATATCAGATGATGTGTCTATTTAACTAAGGCTGCAATATTTTCTATGCCCTATTCTTAGGGTTTCCTTAGTCTACACATCTCATTACTTTCACCTCATTTGATTAGATCATTAGATTGGATCAGTTGAATTAGATCATGGGGTTGGTTCACTTAGTTGAATCATGTGGTTAGATCATTATCATGCTAAGGTACCAAATATACTTATATCATGAAGGTCTATAATTCTAGACAGAAGATCATGTATGTATACACATGAATCCTTAATACATTCTTGTGTATCCACCTACCTCAAAGTGATATCATGGTCTTGATTCATACATCTCAAGTGGTATTCACTCCACATTGCCCATCATGGTCTTGATTCATACATCTGTCAAACCATATGTATCAAGTTATTCTTCTATACAAGTATTCTTTCTTCATGTATTCCTATAAGGGATGCCCTAATTTTCCCTGAATCATGTTTGATCAAGGGTTTGGGTTCTCTATCTATATTTATCTACACATACATACATACATACATACATACATACATACATACATACATACATACATACATACATACATAATACAATGTTAGTATTCTTATTGTTTTTTATCATTCAAGATCCTTTGGTTCTTGTCTGATCATCCTTATCTTGCTTATAATTTTTATTAGGATTAGATGATTTACTAACCTTTTATGCTCTTATTATTATTACTCAACCAGTTAATGTTTTACTGGTTGAGGATAGCTTATTTCATCCTAAGTCTAGATAGCTCCTCTTATGCCAAATTGGCTAAGGCTTACTAGCTGAATGGTTGAACACAAAGTGGTTACTTCAATCCTCATGTAAGGAGGCATCTAGACCTCACAAATGTCAATGGAAGGTGGGGGAAGATAGAGGCTCTATTAGAAAACCCCCTTAACCACCATATTCATCATCCACTAGGGTGACCTTAACTCAACCTTTCATAAGGTTCCTATGAGCATTTTGACCCTAAATACTCTTTCTAATTGATTTTAATCAAATCCATGAACATTTAAAATGTCATTCATGGAGTTTTATTATTCTCCTACTTTGGGCCAAGGAATTTATATCCCTTATATTATCCAACTAATTATAGCCCTTACTATCATTAAGCCCATGTCATTCATTCCATGTAATGGTTCTTCAACTCTATTTTCATTTAATTACATTTTCAATGTAATTTTCATAACTTAAGCATTAAAGCATAAATAAATAAATCTACAATTAAATCTACTATGCAATAAATGACAATAATAACATTTAATAATTCAAATGAAAATCTATCATTCCATAACTATTGATCATGATCCAATGGTCATTATTCATTTTTCATCTCTTTTAGGGTTTAGATCTTGATCTTTTCATTTTCCTTTAAATCTAATACATCTTCTTGATGTAATTTTATCATTAGATCATTGATGCCTCTCATGAAATGATTTGATCCTTCTTGATCCAACTAATCAAGAAGATCTCAACTCATTTTATCCAATTTAAGGGAATAGATCTTAATCTATCCCAACACATCATCATCAAGTCCATCAATCCATATGATATTAACTTTATATCATCATCCAAATACATCCATGCTGTCCAATACTCCTTGAGCAACTTGATTAAAGAGATTACCATTCATTTTTATGGATTTTACTACTTTTAAGGCTAGATCTCTTAAGATCTATCGATTCCATTACATATAACCCATTTGTTTAAGTTATTATATTATTAGATCATCATCCAGCATGGTTTGAATGGTCTGATCATCCCATATCTTGTAGATCAAGGATGTTAGTATACTTATCTACTAAATTCAAAACATTTAATGAATTAAACTTATGATTTTATTGGTCTGAATGGTTTGAATGGTCTGATCATCCCAAATCTTCTAGATTAAGGATGTTAGTGCACTTATCTACTTAAATTTAGAACATTTAATGAATTAAACTTATAATTTTATTGGATCAGTAGCGCTTGCTCATCAAGAGGAATCCAACCCAACTTTCCAATCTCAATTTGGAGTTAAATTGAGATCAAAATTGGGATTTTAAGATTTAGCCTATTTTATGGGCTGAAATTTGGTCTTACTATTTGTGTTTAATTACTTGATCTAGAGATTTAGAAATGTTATTGTGATCATGATCCTTAGTTTTTGAGACCTCTTGAACCCATTTGTCAATTCAGAATTTTATTTTAAAGTCATTTGGATCATGTTCCTTCACTGTTGGTATGGATTTTGCTAATTATCACAAATAAATACAATTAAAAACACAGATCTTATGAGTTTAATACCTTCTACAAGTGACAAGGATTCTATACAAACTTTTAGATCTAGAATCAGAGTTAAATTGAACTCTTAATTGAAGAATTAAAATTTCAGTTAAAATTTGGATGGCCCAGATCAAATATGGGCTCACGGGTGCAGGGACGACCAGCTGCTCACACTCATTACCGCCTATTATAGGTGGTCAGGCAAAGATGACCAGATATAAGCAAGACGGTCCAGATCTAGACCGTTGGATCACCCACTGCCAGATCTCCTCCATCCTTGTCATCCAAAGGCTCAAATTTCATCTCCTAGGGTTTTTGGGCCCCAAGAATCCATCCAACGGCTCAAAAGTTTCATCTAAGGCATCTAAGATGGTGGATCTCAACCCTATTATGGTTCTATCATTCCCGATAGATCAATGGCCAGGGAGATCCCCTAGGTGCCAGAAAACACCAAGGACATGCCAGAATTGAAAGCATAGAGTGAAGGGGGCCTACTATAACAGCTGCAAAAAAAAAAAAAAAACTTAAATGAAGGGGTGCCAGATTTGATACTGGCACTCCCCTCACTTAAAGAACCCAACCCCACATCAATGTTGGGTCTGCTTGCTAACAGACCTAACCAACAAAAAAAAAAGAAAGAAGAAAAAACCCAACGAAGGAGAGAGAAACAAGAGAGGAGTGAAGGGAAGAAGAAGAGTGGAGAGAAGGAAGAGAAGGGGAAGGAAAGGAGAGGAGAGGAGAGGGGGAAGAAACTCTGCATGCCTAGAAATCCACCACACTGGAGAAGAAGACTTTGGGTTTTTCTACTCCTCATGATGAGATGAACCAAAACCCTAAGGTTTAGGAATGATCCGAGCATTGCTGAACATTGAATTGAAAGAGGAATTGTCACACGCATACGTTGGAGGGTTTTTTTGACGGACAGGAGCCAATCTAGGAAAAACATGGAAAGGCATTTGGAAGGTAAGTTCTACAAAACCCAACTTTTGATTTGTGATGTTTTGCTACATCCGTGTCTTTTCACCCTAGATCTAGATTTATGGAGGATCCAACCATACAATTCCTAATCTAAGCTTAGGGATAGGTAATTAAGGACATGATGTAGCTCAAACCACACTAAATTTGCAAATCTAAGCTAGAAACAGATCTGACAATCTTAGCTGTCCGATCAGGTACTATTCACATATTAATTTTACAATGTTTGAATTATGATCAGACACTACAGATGAGTCCAAGAGTATTGAATTGCTAGTACATGGCACAGATTGAAGAATTTGGAGTGAAATTGATCGAGAAATCTAAACCATCTGATGGGATAGTAGAGTAAAAAGGACTTGACACTTCTTATTGATGATCAAACGCTACCATGGTGTACCCTCACCTTTAATGAGTTAAGATACTTGGAAAGATTCAAGATGAGACCATTGAACAATGAAAACAACCTACAATTAATTAAGATGAATGGTGGATGGCCAATCCAAGGCCAATGGCGTCCATTGGAAATCCAGTAACTATTGTCATTCAACTGGTTATCAACCAATAGCTAATGAAACATCCTTAGCATGGAAATAAACACTGTTACTTTGCATTGTGATGTCTAGTACTAGGGACACACTTAGAAGGAGTTTTCATATTGAAAAAGCTAAGAGAAGTCCTAGAATTGTATATCTAAATGTTTTTATGTATTTTATAGAGGCGGGATTGATCGAGAGCATGTACGCAAACTAAACAAAGTAGTTGCACCGTTGAATTAGAAGAGCACAATTTGAGCAGGTGGAATTAAGATTGCCAAGATTCTCTCTATATATGCATTTGTAGATGAGTTTCAAGCATTGAAACATGTCTTTTCAGTTTATGTGAAAGCTATGATAAATGTGCATGCTAATAATGAATCATGATTAAATTGCTCATGTGTAAGCACATTTTGTACATTGTGATGTTTCAATTCATTTGTTTGTTCATAACACGATGCATCCCAAGTGAGGTGGGTACCAAATGAGGTGACCTTGTGGAGGGAGATAAAACCTTGAGGGTTAGCCCAAGTGAGGTGGGTACCAAATGAGGTGACCTGGTGGAGGGTCCCAAAGAGGATAATAATGTTTGGTGTACACCTTGAAACACATAAAGACACATCTCGAGTGAGGTGGGTACTGAATGAGGTGACCTTGCATAGGGGCCCAAAGAGGATAATATTGTTTGTTGTACACTCTGATACATATAATAATGCGTTGTATTTGGTAATGTGAAATGGCTTGTAGGAGCTAAGACTGGCATTAGGAAATGAAAACGATGCGTGAGTTTGACATGTGACTGCATACTTTACATTTCAAAGGATGTGCTTTAGTATTGATGCATTGGTATTTTCTTCCAATTTGGTGTGGATTCATGATTTTGATGAATGTTGAATGATTTTGAGTTAAATTATAATTGAATTGTTGTTTACATGATTCAGCATGGACAAATTGACTTATATTGAAATATTATAGTTTTGTTTATATAAAATTGCATCTTATTCCACCTACACAAGCACAAGCTTGCTGAGATATTGTACCTATTTATAATATGTTAGAGCAAAGGATTCCTAAGAAGTAGGAGCTTACTAACAGTACATCAACGAAAGCTTTTGACTTAGATAGGTAACAATTGGTTTATGTTTGAAGTTATTTTACCAGAAATGGGAAAGAGACTACTATACATGTAATTTTGGGGAGTTTGGGTATCTTATGTGATTGGGTTTTGAAGTGAAGTTTCTGAGTGGGTTTTGTTGGATTTGATTTGTCTTTATTTGGTTAAATGTATGAAAAGGAGATAGCTTCCATTTATGTTTTAAAATTTTAATGAATGTTTATCAGGTACTTCGCAATAACATGCATTAAATGTCATATATCCAAAAAATAGAGGAAACTCTGCTGGATTTTTGGTAGAAATGAGTGTTCATTTCGCCGAGAATCCTTGCTTTTGAGAAAAGAAAAATGACACTCGGGGATTTTCAAAGTGAATTTAAAAGAAAAGATTCTTCCATAGTTGTTTACACTTTAAAAAATGATTTTAATAGAAATGGAGCTCGTTAAGTCAATGTCTTTTGTATTTAAAAAGTGTTATGAAAACCCAAGTTGTCACACCTACTTATGCCTATCCCGTGAAGGAATTTCACTAGAGGAGGGAGATATTTCACTAAAAAAAGAAATAAGAAACCTAGACACTAGCAATACTTTCAACCCTTGATTTCTTCGGTTCTGTTGTCGGAGAAGGTCTGGGACTATGGGGCTTTTAAAGATCAACCTATGCTGAAGACATTCAACGGATCAAGATCACCATTTAATGGCCAAATTGGCCAAAAAAATGCATAATACTTGTAAAAGATGGAATGAGTACCGTGCTTGAATTTTGTTTTCATTTTTCCAGTGATCCAACCATTGGATCATCATGAAATCTTAGGGATTTTGTAGATCTCCTCATTCCAAACAGATCCACTAGTAGAGATTGGATTCTAAAAAGTGGAATTGGATGGCTAATTGGATTGGGGTTTCGTAGGCAAAAACCATAGTTCATCAGGGATGACGTGTCCCTGGACACTCTCGATGTAGACATGGGGTCGTCTGCCCCAAGTGCGTCTGGGGACACGCCTATAGAGAATAAAAGAGGAAGAGAGAAAAAAAGAACAATTGGGGCAGATGAGGGAGGATTCTGGAGCTGGGATTTTGGACCATTCTAGGGGACCTCGTGAAGAACATTAGGAGAATTTTTTGGGAATTTTATGAGTATTTATAGAGATGTTTTGAATTTTCCATGATTACTTGTAATTATCATGTTTGATTTCTTTTTATTATTAAATTGTCTTTGGATTCCCACTACCACCTCCTTCTCCACTAGTAGCTGGTAGTGGTTTGACTCACGATGACATGTTTTCTGGCCATTGGATCCCTTTGTGGGTCCCTTATGGGCCCCATAGAGGTGTGAAACGACCATTTTTTCCTTTTATGGAGAAAAATCCATTTAATTCTCTCAAACTCAGAATTGAGAGTACTTAGTGGCGTTCGATTCGTAGTTTGAGTACATTCTAAATCTTAATGTCTTAGGTCTCGAATATTAGTAAAATTACTATTTTACCCTTTTATTCATAAAAATAGAGAAAAATAAAGATTTTTTATCCGAATTTAGAATTTGTCGTGCTTATAGTCATTCTGAATGGTACACCAAGTATGTTTTCAATTATACATGTCCTACATATTGAATCTACTTCTATGAGAAGTGAATTTTTAGTAACCCTAATATTCCAGCATAATTTTTCTTGAAAATTTTAATTTCATTATTTATTTATTCAATCTCCTTACAAAAGTTTGGGGTGTTACTGTGAACCATTGATGGATTTTGAAATTTAATAAAAGTATATTTTTTCAATGCAATTTTATCTTGTATGAAATTATACTTATGTTATATATGAAGTAATTACTTGGGTTTTACAGAACAAGTTCTAAAGAAAAGAATTTCAATTGCTTTGTTTTGCAAAAAAAAAAAATTACTACGAAGGGCTCCTTGCCTTTGAAAAATGTATTACAAAATGTGTTACAAAAAGAACCCAAGTCATCACAGATCTCCTCCTCTCTTCCTCTCCTTCTTCCCTTTCTTCTTCTTCCTCTTTTTCTTTCCCTCTTTCTTCTCTCCTTCTCTCCTCATTGTCAATCTGGATGCACATCATAGGCATTGGTCTCCTCCTCTCTTCCTCTCCTTCTTCCCTTTCTTCTTCTTCCTCTTTTTCTTCCCCTCTTTCTTCTCTCCCTTCTCTTCTCACTACTGATCTAGGTGTCGTCGGCTTCAGTCTCCTCCTCTCCTTCTTCTTCCACTTTTTCTTTCCCTCTTTCTTCTCTCCCTTCTCTCCTCACTGCATCACCCATCTGGATGTGCATCATCAATCAACATCATTGATGTCATCTTGGTCAACATCGGTCTCCTCCTCTCTTCCTCTCCTTCTTCCCCTTCTTCTTCTTCCTCATTTTCTTCCCCTCTTTATTCTCTCCCTTCTCTTCTCACTGCCGATTTGGGCATCATCGATCGGCGTTGTCAATGTCAGTCTTCTCCTCTCTTCCTCCCCTCTTCTCTTCCTATTTGGCCAGCTATGCGAGGGTTTTTCCCTCTTTGTTGGGTTTTTGAGAACAAACTTAGCTTTGTTATTTCCATTGACTGAGAACAGAGGGAGGGGGTGCCATTATCAATGTCGTCTACAAATAAATGACTTTAAAAATTAATACTTTTAAAGTAATTTAGTTATAAATTCTTTTAATTCAAACAAAAAATTTTATTTTAAAAGGGATGGGGCTGCCATTATAAAAGAAATTTCCACTCCTTTAGTTATTTAACAAATTTATTTTTGAAAAATTATACACTTGAAAATTATATAGTTTTCATGACTTAATTATTTAGTTATATAATTACAATAAAAAAAAGAGATGAGAGCTACTCAATTCTCAAATTTCTACAAGTAGGGCATATTATGTGAAATTACCAAATTGCCCTTTTAAAGAAAATCAAAATGTATTTGTTCAAATTTTGGTTAGAACAAACTTAGTGTCATTGGAATCATTTTTTTAGTACAATCACAATGTTGGCATATTAACATCATATTTGACATCTACAAAATTTTCACTTTATTTAACTAAAAAAATTGAGAATTTTAAAATAATTTTCTTTTGACATAGATTTCACATAATTCTTATGTAAATTGATGTTACATAATGATTAATGTAAATTTGTTTAATCATTTTTGGTGCAAAATTTGATTGTACATAAAGAAATCGTTTAGTGTAAATGACTTTAATAATGTCAACTTTTAAAGTCTTTTATTATTAAATGACTTTAAAAGTAACATCTTTTTAAGTTGTTTATACTAAATGACTTTATAAATTATTCTTAATTCAAAATATATATACCTTTTATGTTAGTAATTTACAATATCTAATAGTTAATACACAACGAAATCGAGTTTTTGTGATAGTCAACATTGCTTCATGCATTCTTTGTACACACATATAGCTCACTTATCAATCCATATAGCTTATGATAATAGAGCTAATTATAAATAAATAAATAAATATATATATATATATATATTTTAACCCACTAATACATTCCACATACCCCCAACCACATATAGTTTTCAAACCCAAATACCTTGCTTACCATTGTCACCACATAATCCTCATTCTCACCAAGTCCTACTTCGATTGATGGGATTGTTTTGGTACTAGAAGGGTAATTTATTTTAGTATCTCCTAGGTTGTCTTCATATAAAAGTCCCTCATATAAGATGATAAAATAGTTGACCATCTCTTATCACATTCATCCTTCACGTAAAATATTTGTTTTGCTTGAGATGCCAAAATAAATTGATCATTTTTATAGCTGATCCTATTAAGGTCAACCAATGTCAATCCAAGGGCATCAGTTTTGATGTTGTCTTTGTTGTGTTCCCACCAATTGCACTTAAACACAATCATGATTCTGAAAGTATAATCCAAGGCCCAAATTTCTCTTATAACCCTGTAATAAATATCATCCGCCACTATTAGGTTGTTATCCTTTGAACTAAAAAGGAATGTAGCATTGGCAATTGATCTAACTCCACTATTCTATTGCACTCTTGAGTTATTATGGTCTTTCGTGTAAAAGTGATAACCATTAATGGCATATCTAGCATATTTTATTACTTTCGATTGTGGTCCCATTACCTTCCAGCCCAAGGTTTCTAAAATGTTGTTGCCTGCTACTTCTTACTAATCTTGAATCTATGTATATTCATATTAAGTAGGTTTAAGTAAGATAACATATGCACATATATAAAGAATGTAGTTTTTGAAATTAATATTAAGTGAGAATTCTTTCATTTTACCTTCTTACATAGCCAATTATTGAAAGTGTAACAATGCTCCAATTGTAGCTAGTTTTGTTTCTTTGTGTAACTTGGATTCTTTGCCTTGAGTACATCCATGTGTTCACTATGTACACACACACACAAATTAATAGAGTTATCAAAGAAAATGTTACTAGCAACAATTAAATTTTACTTAAGTGATGCATGATCAACTTACTCAATGTATGATTGGCATTCATCAACATTTTGCCACACATTAAAATGCACATGGTCCCATTCTTTATAGTCAATGGTTGATACACAACCACTTGATAGAGGTTCACCAACCTTGGGATCATGAAATGCAATTAATTGTTTCTTTCCTAGGATTCCAATCACATCCACTCCTACTATGTACTATGTGCAAAACTCCACTGCTTCCTCTACAATATAACATTTGGCTATACATCCCTTTGGCTGGTTGTGATTATGTAGATACCCTTTTAAAATTTTCATGTACCTCTCAAATGGGTACATCCATCACAAGTAAACTGTCCCAACAATTTTAGCTCTTCCATTGAGACAATATTTTTAAAGTTTGAAGAGTAGCCATCTAGGACTTTGAGCTTGAATAAGGTTTTACACATTATTCTCCTCTCTTGTCTATCAAGCATATAATTTTCCTTACGTAGGTATGTTCCTCAACTACCCTTATCCTTTGGATGCAACCTCCTCATCAACCCATGTTCATAAGATCCATTGGAGCTGCAAGTTCATCCTTTGTTTTTCATGGGATATTAAGTAAGGTACCAGTCAAACTTTCACACACGTTCTTCTCAATGTGCATGACATCAAGCACATGGAAAAGATGTAGTGATTTCTAGCATGTTAGATGAAAGAATATTGATTTCTTCTTCCAACAACTTCTACAATTACTTTCACTTGCTCATTTACTTGATTTCTTCTTTCCCCATAAGACATTAATGTTTTTGACCTGCTCCAATACTTGTCCTCCTGTCATCTTTGGTGTCCACAAAATTATAGCCTTTAGGGTGAATGACTCTTTCTTGTGTGCATCATATGCTTCAAAGCCTACATCCAATAATGTCTCAAGATCATCAATCAAGGGAGACAAGCACACTTCAATGTCATTCCTTGGCAGCTTTGGACCCAATATCATAAACTTTCTCTTTATGCATAGAGATAGTTGAGGTTGTAACAAACTAATATAACAAGCCAACAACTATATTTGATGCTCATAGAGATGGTAAGATTCTAGGTTCTTCACCAAAATTAGGCCACATGAAGTCTACAAGCTTCCATGCTGGGTTATTTGCTGGATGGCATGAAAAGCTATAAGCTAATCTATCCTTGGCATGCCACACTAATTTCTTTGTTATTTTTGTCATATAGAACATTCTTTTGAACCTTAAAATAGGGGGAAGTACCATACAACCTTTGAAGGAATGTCTGTAACTATCTCAGTTGAATTCTTCTTTAACTTCCATCTTACTTGTCCATAAGTTGGGCATATAGTTTTGTCCTTGTGCTCATTCCTCTACAAGATGCAATCATTGGGACATGCATGTATCTTCTCATACCTCAACCCTAGTGCAGCCAGGGTTTCCTTTGCCTCCCATGTGAACCTCGCCAATTTATTATCCTTCAGTAGCATCTTACCCACTACTTTCAAGACTTCTACAAAACCTTAATCTGAAAAACCAAATCTTGATTTCATGTTGTAAAGTTCTACCACTGTGGATAGCTTGGTGTAATCTTTACACTCAGGGTGCAACAGCTCATCGGATTCCTCAAATGTAGTATGAAATTGTTCCGGGTCATCCTAGAAATCATCATATGCATCTCAAAACATCAGTACAGTTGTACTGTATCCAACACTTCCTATAATGTCTTGATCATATCTTCTGGGCCTTGTCGAGGGCCTATGTGAAAGTTCTTCTCCATTCCAAATCCATGGGTGGTAGCTTTCATCTATTCCATTGAAGCACAAGTGTTCTCTCAACACCCCTACAGTTACATTTTTCAAGTTTTAACATTTTGAGCATGGACAACACATGTGATTATGATTAAAACCTAGCCTAAATGCAAACTCTGTGAAATTTTCTATTCCCTGCTCATATTCTTTTGATGTTCTTTTTGTAGTCATCTAAGCATGTTTGTCCACTATCACAAGAAATTGGAGCAAATCTACATGGGGACTTGTTAGACATGAAAAGATTAGTTTAAGCATTTTACAAAATAGTAGTTATACAAGAATTAGAAGTATTTAAAATAACTACATGTCATGGAAATTTTCAATTAAAAATGAAAAAAAAGAAAAATATGATAAACACATTCAATAATGAAATTAACTTTAAAAAAAAATAAAAATTCTAACCCATAACCTTGTAAAAATTCTTCAAATATGAATAATACATATGAGACAAACAAAGAGATACTATGCAACACTCAAAAATCGATATTGACCCCAAATTTGTGAATGTAGTTCCAATTTACAGGTAGGATTTAGTTTAGAGTAGTGAAATAGAAATCTGGCATAGTTTTTGTGTATAGACCATAAACACTAAACAAAAAGGCATGATGGAAGTTAACAAAATAACTCTTAAAATAGACGTGTAATTGAAGTCATTTGATACAAACGACTTTAGAAGTCTTTACTTTTAAAGTCATTTACAGTTAAAATATTTTTAAGTCATTTGTACCAAATGACTTTAAAATTTTTTAAATTTTCACATAAAATGTATATTTATTTACTTTTTGTATGTTACAATACATTACATAAATGCACAATGAATCTGATTTTACAAACACAAACATAATATATATATATATATATATACATATATACACACACACATAAACAAATAAATCAACAAGGAAATCAAATTATTTTTTTATTACATCCAATGTTACATATATTAAATGTTACATATTATTATATCTTATTAATATAAGATCAAAGAGTGAATTTGCTTTTTTTCATCAAAATCTAGCCTAATACTTAGGTGACACCCATTCAATGGAGAGAGATAGAGTGTGTGCTTCAATTTTCTTGGCCAAAATTTGATTTGATTATATAACAACCACTCTTCATCAAACTCTAATTTTGGGTGACAACCACAAATCGTAATATGCTCCCTTTCTACAATAGTGAGGGTTAGAGAGAGAAGCAATTGTCATTTGTAATGAAATCATACGATTTTTGAAAAATCAAGATGATCTAACCGACTTCTTAACTCGATCATCTATAGTGAGAAAACTCACATGGTTTACAAAATGAAAATAGAGAGAATTAGTAATAAGAAAGAAATTCATGATCAAAAGAAGTTATGGTTTACTTATAATTTTTTTCATGACACAAACATTCAAAATATCCAAAGTGACAAACAAGAAAGGAAAAGGAGAGAAGCATAAGGACCAAGGAGGAAGCCATCATGCCACCTATGAGAAGAAGAGGGTATTAGAAAAAATGATATGTGGTCTGCTATTTATAAGTGAACAAGGAATGTACTAAACGACTTTAAAGAACATAGATTTTTAAAGTTGTTTAACATTAAACAACTTCAAAAGTATACGCAAGAATGGACATTTAAAGTCTTTTGACTCAGTGACTTCAAAGTAACTAACTTTTAAAGTCATTTACGACTAAATGACTTCAAAAGTGATTGACATTTGAAGTCGTTTAAAGTCAAATGACTTTAAAATTCCATTCCGACATAATATAATATTCTTTCCAAATTTCTTGGCATACTTTTGAAGTCGCTTATGATAAACGACTTCAAAAGTTGTTGACTTTTAAAGTTGTTTAGGATGACTTTAAAAGTTATCAACTTTTGAATTTGTTTAATTATAAACGACTTTAAAAGTCTTCCTGCAAAAAATTTCCTCTTCGTGCCAATTTTTTAAAGTTATTTGTAGTTATACACTTCTTAAGTCTATATTTTTAAAAAAATTTTTTATTTCCAATCAACTTGTAAAATATTTATGAAGTCGGTAGTCAAATAAGTGACTTCTTTATGCCCACTTTAAAAGCCTTGTCGGTAGTAGTGCACATTCCTTAGTCTCATTTGTGCTTATAAGATTATGCAAACCATTAACATCTTTGGATTCAATCACATAGTGAGAGAATTTTTCTAGACATTTTTCTTTGAGAGCTTTAGTTTTGAAAGTATATTAGTAAGAAATTAAGGTCAAAACATCATTCCATTGGAATGTAAGCATATCTATTTAGAGTCAAAACTTATGTAGTTGTACACACACGATGCCCTACAATGTAACTGTAGTAAAATGGATTTAGCATGTGGGTAACTTGCATAATTTTTCATTCATATTTATTAAGTTATTAAAGTCAGCAGAGTGCTAATGGATGATAATTCTCTGAAATAAATTAAGGAACTTGGCCTTATGAAATTTTGTGGTATCTTCACTATAAACCCTCAAGAAGTATAACTCATCCACTAAGAGTAACCTAGGGGTTTAAGGACTCATTGTATATGCTAAATGCAATCATGAGTACCTATAAAATTGGCAACTATTTTGTTTTCATGATTCTTTGCATGTTTTTCTTGGTACTAGGAAAATGTTGGTTGGGGGCTATAATAAGCATTTAATTTTGTATAAAAAGTATCTAATTATTAGGCTATGTGCCATAAATAGGCATTATTCTAGGCCTTTTCCAAAATTTTATAACGAATGCATTCCTGATCTAATAATTCAAAAGTTTGGCTCAAAAACAAATCTAAAGTAAGTTTGTGAATTATCAAAACTTTTTAGTATATAAGTTGAATTTTTCATCTTTTGTAAGTTTTGAGAAGATGATCCAGTGACTAATATCAAGTAAGATAAGATTTGATGTTCAAGATCAAAAGATAGGCAAATACCTAAATTTTATCATTCCAAAGCTCAATCAAGGCTCAAGATCATCTTAAGGTAAGCAAGCAAGTAATGGGAAGATCCAGTGGTGACTAAAATGGTCCATGCAAAAAGCCATCCAATTCCACCACCGTTGCATGAGAATTAGAAAATACAACAAAGGAAACCCCTTAAACATAAAACTTTCTAAAAATTAGCATTAAATTAAAAAAAAAAAAAAAAAAAACAATGAAGAACCTAACCTTACCTTGACCTAATCCTAACCTAGCATGCAACTAAATTAATCAAATACAGAACTTACTCCACATGAGGCAAGGTATTGTGCACTAGAAACTTCACATGGTGCTCATGATCCCAAGAGCATAACAATTAAGATTCTTGTAGCTTTAGGCATTAGGAAATATTAAGGAAAAGTATGCATAATCCATGAATGTATTGAATTGAAATTATTACATGAAAAGTGTGCTTCCTTCAAGGAACATGGAAAAGAACATTGTGCCCACTTCAAAGGCTTAAAACTAACCCAAATCTAAATTCAACATTCCTTTTCCAATTTAAAGTTGCATGCATGTGAAACCCAAAAGTGATCTAAGGAGAAAGAGAGTGAAATAGATGGGAAAGAGAACAATGGAAAGCAAGGAATTTAAGAAGATTTAAGAGATAAACAACTTGATTCAAAGGTCACTGTCTCTTGGTTGTCACTACAAGAAATTAGTAACCCTTGAATACAAAGATATAAGCCAAACTAGACAAAAGAAACAATGAAAGGCTTTAAAGGAAGAAACAAGCAAGGAACTAACTTGGAAATTAACTATAAAACAAAGAAGAAAGACACCCTAAAGGAGGTGTGGAGGACTAGCCCATGGAGGGGACGTCGTGCTCTTTTTCTATGTTTCAACATGGAAGCCTTAATTGCTTTTATAGGTAAGTTGTGCATTCTAATTTTCTAGGACTATATCTTCATAAAGGGAGAAAGAATGGAGTGGAACTCTAGATAGGAAGGTAAGTGGGAAGTGGGAAGGGATGGAATTAGAAAGTGGGACAAATTGGAAACTTCTAATGTCAACCAAGGGAACACAACATGCCACTTTTCAAGGGAAATTGCATGGAACTCCCCTTCATACAAAGTGTACCATGTGGAAGGTAAGAAAGAGAGGAAAGAGATAGGAAGGAGAAGTAAAGATAGGGAGATAGATAGAGATAGAGAGAAAAGAAAGTAAAGGAGAAAAAGAAAGATAAAATACAAGGACTCTTCTCACATTGTTTCATGTTAGCATGCCACCAATCCTCTTGATAAGTCATCTTTCCTTCTACTTACCCTCTTGATTTTTCATGGAATGATTGCTTGAAAACTTCCTCCAATCATTTGGCTCCATATGGCATGGCTTAGAGCTTCAAGGCTCACTTTGATGGCCCATTTGGCTCAGCTTCCTTAGGTTTCCCTATTAGCTAAGGAAACTTGCATGTATGGCCCCAATTGTCATGCAAAGTGGTGGAATTGCATTGCTTTTTACATGGACCATTTTAGTCATCTTTGATGCTTCTAATTGCTTCCTTAAACTTCATTTGCCTGCCCTAAGATGACCTTGAACTTTGAATTAGCTTTCAAATGTTGAAATTTAGGTTTATGGTGCTCTTTTTTTATCTTGATCTTTAAATATTATCTTTCTTGAACTAGGCCATTGGATCATCTTCTCAGCACCAAAAGAAGTGTAAAAACCCTAATTGAATCCAATAAATTTATGATTATTCACATACTTACTCTTGATTAGCTTTTGAACTTGCCAAATATCAAACAATTAAATTATTAGCTTAGAAATGCATGTGTTATGAAACTCTGATAAAATCCTTGAATAATGCCTATAATTTATAACACATGGAATACTAATTGGGTACATTTATACAACTTGTCCACTTATCTAGCCATTGAAGTCATCATGCACTAAGCCATCAAAGTGAGCCACTAAGCCATACAAGAGCCATGCCACATGGAGTCACATGATTGGAGGACATTTAGAAGCAATTAACCTATGCTAAATAGTGAATTTATAGGGACATTTAGAAAGGAATTTGGGTGATAATCAGCATGGTAAGATGTTCATGCATAGTTGGACCAATCTAGAGAGAAACAAAATCTAATTTCATTATTTTTTCCTCTCTTTTCTGCTCCCTTCTAATCAAAAGTGGTGCCACCTTCCTTGAAAAGTGGACAGCTATGCATAATTAGAAGCTATTACATAATCAGAAGGGAAGGAGTTCCATGCCACCTTCCTTGAAAAGTGGTGCCTCCCCCTTCTAATTCCACCCACTTCGCCTACTCCACCTTCTAATTCCACTCCTCACTGAACTTGTAACACCCCTAACTTTTGTAAGGAGATTGAATAAATAATGAAATTGAAAATTTAAAGAAAATTAGGCTGAAATATTAGGGTTATTAAAAATTCACTTCTCATAGAAGTAGAATCAAGGTAGAAGATATATATAATTGAAAACATACTTAACGAATAGATCAAAATGACTGTAAGTATGTCAAATTCTGAGTTCAAATGAAAATTCCTTATTTTTCTCTATTTTTCTGCATAAAAGAGTAAAATAGTAATTTTACTCATAACCAAGACCTAAGACAACAATATTTAGAATGTACTCAGAAATATGATTCCAACGCCACTAAGTACGCTCAATTCTAAGTTCGAGAGAATAAAACAAATTTTTTCCCATAAAGGGCAAAATGGTCCTTTCGCACCTCTATGGGTCCACAAGGGGTCCCCAAATGGATCCAACAGCCAGAAAATATGTAATCATGAGTTAAACCACTACCAGCTGCTAGTGGAGAAGGAGGTGGTAGTGGGAATCCAATGACAATTTAATAATAAAAAGAAATCAAACATAATTATTATATACAATCATGAAAAATTCAAAAATCCTTATAAATAGCTCATAAAATTCCCAAAAAAATTTCTAATGTTCGTCACAAGGTACCCTAGACTCCCCTAAAATTTTAGGTTCAGAATCCTTCCCCATCTCCCCCAATTCTCTCCTCTTTCCCCTCTTGTTTTTTTCTTTGTATGAGCATCTGTAGACACACCTAACACTCCAAACTCATTGGAGACGTCTAGCACATCAATGGACCTGTCATCCCCATTGAACCTGGGTTTGCACTTGGGAAACACTAATTCAATTAGCCATCAACTTCCAGCCATTAAAATCCAATCTCCACCGTTAGATCTGGTCGGACAAGGGTGATCTACAAAAGCCCTTTGGTTTCATGATGATCCACCTCATGGATTGTCAGGAAATCCCAAACGAAGAAAACTCACTGGTGTTATCACCATCTCTAGCAATTAATTCAAGTTATTTTGGCCAATCAGGCCAGTGAAAAGTGATCTTAAACCAATGTATCTCTTCAGAGACATGAGATTTATGTTTCCCTTATGGCACCCCACCTTCTCCAGCAATGGCAATGGCAAATGTCATGACTGTATGCGTTTTCTGCATTTAGGGTTTCTTATATTTTTTTGGTGAAATATCTCTCTCTCCAGTGAATCTTTCTTCACCAGACTAGACCAGGTAAGTCACCCCTCACCCTCTATTTTCATTTTCAGGACCTCCCTTAGGTTCTCTGGCCTCCAAGTGATCTCCCTGACCGTCGATCCATCGGGAATGATGGATCTAGCAACAAGGTTGAGATCCCCATCTTGGATGTCTCAGATAAAACTTATGAGCCTTTGAATGGATTCCTGGGGCCCAAAAACCCCAGAAGATGAAATCCTAAGTGTAGATTTGCTAAGATGAGGGAGATTGCATGATGGGCAATCCAATCATCCAAATTTGGACCGTCTCGCCTATCACCAGTCACCTCTCCCGAGTGACAGGTAATCCCAGGTAACGTGACATGGGCTGCCCTCTTGTTTTGTTATGTTTTGTGGAGTTGATCTGAACCATTGACTCTTGATTTGAAACCTTAATTCTTTGATTAAGAGCTCATTGTAGCTCTGATTTTAGATATGAAAGCACTGATGAATTCCTTCCATTATGTAGAATCTTATGGAAGCATTATAATTATGATTATTTAAATTATTTGGTAAAATCCATAGTAACAACCTTGGATCATGATCAAGATGATCTCAAAATAGAGATTTGAATCGATAGATGGGTGCAGGAGGTCCTAAAACCCTAAGGACCATGATCACAGTAAAATTTTTGGATCTCTAGATCTAGTAATTGAACAAAAACAGTAAGATCAAACATCAGCCCTTAAAACAGGCTAAAATCTTAAAATCCAAATTCTGATCTCAATTTAACTCCTCATTGAGATAAAAAAAGTTGGGTTGGATTCCTCTTAATGAGGAGAACCCACTGAACCAACAAAATCATAAATTCAATTCATGAAAATTTTTGTTTTTTAAGATATAATGGTACTAACATCCATGATCAGTAAAATTTGAAATGATCAAACTTTATAATTCTAATCTACTAATGATCTTGTGATTTTAAAGCATGGAATCAATGATTAGAAGTGACTGATCTATGTTTAATTAGGAGATCTAACCTTAAAAGTAGTAAAATCCATAAAAATGAATGGTAATCTCCTTGATCAATTTGATCAAGGAGGATTGGACAGCACTGATATAAATGGATAATGATATAAAGTCAATATCATATGGATTGATGGACTTGATGATGATAATTTAAGATAGATCAAGATCTAGGTCCTTAAATTGGATAAAATGACTTAAGATCTTCTTGATCTGTTGGATCAAGAAGGATCAGATCATTTAATAAGATGAATCAATAACCTAGTGATAAAATCACATTAAGAAAATGTATTAGATGTAAAGGAAAATGAAAGATCAAGATCTAAACCCCAAAAGGGATGAAAAATGAATAGAAATCAACTATGATAGTTAGATCATCATGAGCAGTTATGGCATGTTAAATTTTCATTTGAATTATTGAATGTTATTATAACTGTCTTTTTATTGCTTAATAGATTTAATTGTTAGATTTATTTATTTATTTATGCTTTAATACATAGGTTATGAAAATTACATTGAAAATGTAATTAAATGAAAAATAGAGTTGAAGGACATTTGCATGGAATGAATGACATGGACTTAATGATAATAAGGGCTATAGTTGGTAGGATAATATAAGGAATATCATTTCCTTGGTCCAAATTAAGAGAATAATAAAACTCCTTGAATGACATTTTAAATGTTTATGGATTTAATTAAAAACAATTAGAAAGAGTACTTAGGGTTAAAATGCTCATAGGAACCTTATGAAAGGTTGAGCTAAGGTCACTCTAGTAAATGATAAAAATGATGGTTAAGGGGGTTCTCTAATAGAGCCTCACTCTTCCTCTACCTTCCGTTGACATTTGTGAGGTCTAAATGCCTCCTTACATGAGGATTGAAGCAACCACTTTTGTGTTCAACCATTCAACTAATAAGCCTTATCCAATTGGACATAAGAGAAGCTGTCTAGACTTAAGAAGAAATAAGCTATCTTCAACAGTAAAACATTAATTGGTTGAATAATAATAATAAGAGCATAAAAGGTTAGTAAATTATCTAATCTTAATAAAAATTGTAAGTAAGATAAGGATGATCAAACAAGATCCATAGGATCTTGAATGATCAAGAACAATAAAAATCCTAATGTTGTATTTTATTATGTATCTATGTATTATGTGTAGAAAAATCTAGATTGAGAATCCAAACCCTTGATCAAACATGATTCAAGAAAAATTAGGGCATCCCTTATAGGAATACATGAAGAAAGAATACTTATATAAAGGAATAACTTTATATGTATGGTTTGACAGATGTATGAATCGAGACCATGATGAACAATATAGAGTGAATATCACTTGAGATGTATGAATCAAGACCATGATACCACTTTGAGGTAGGTGGATGTATAAGAATGTATTAAGGATTCATGTGTATACATACATGATCTTCTGTCTAGAATTATAGACCTTCATGATATAAGTATACTTGGTACCTTAGAATAATAATGATCCAATTAAATTATCCAAACAAGTGATCAAACCCCATGATCTAATTCAACTAATCCAATCTAATAATCTAATCAAATGAGGAGAAATTAATAAGATGTGTAGACTAAGGAAAGCCTAAGAATAGGGTATAAAAAATATTCTAGCATTAGTTAAATAAACACATTGTTTGATATGTACAATGTATTTTACATGCAAGCATGGTGGCTTGTGATTTTATTTTATATAGCCATAGGACTGGGGATGCTATGGTAGGGAAGTAATGAGGGTTTGGCCACCCGCTTCCTGAAATTTATGTGATAGATACCATGCATAAAGAGAGGCTAAATGTCTGGTGGGACAATCATGGGAAGGCTGCCACTGTGATAGCCATGATTCTTGCCCATGCAGACATGGATTTTATTATTTTCACTGTTGGTATCAGTGGATTATTATGCAATTATGTAGGCATGCTGTATGGATGTAGATTGCGGCATAGTAGTCCTTGAGTATTTTTCATTATGATGCACTTATGATAAGCATAGTGTAATGCCATGGCATGATGAGATGCCACTACATGAGTTCCTAGAAAGAAAATCACCGTATGAGAATTGGCTGAATATTGATCTCCTAAGTGGGAGTATAGCTAGGGGAAGGAACAAATTTTGAGCATTTTCACTATTTTAATCGATTTATCCTATACTATATAAATAATGTATATACTTTATATTGAGAGAATCCATGAGTACATAACCATGATAGAATAATGACTAAGGTATGTATTCTTATATTAGTGAAGTAGTATATTCTTGCATCCCCTACCAAGCATAGCTTGCTGAGATATTGTAAATGTTTGAATGTTTACAATATCTCAGATACGGGGAACGAGACTTAAGGAAGTAAAGCTTGAAGACTTAGAAGTTGCAAGACTAATTAGGGTATTTCCCTTGAAGATTGTGTAATCTGGTTATGTACTTTGTAATTTAGATTATATTTGGACAATGGATTATAATTGTAATACAGGGGCTGTGTAAAAGTGAACTACTAGATGATTCTTGATATTCAATAAAAATTTATTTTATACAAAATGTCTGTGTATTATGTACATTGAGGTGAGACTTGTTACAAACGAATTTAAAAGAAAAGAATTTTTGCTACATAGTTTGCAAAAATTTTTTACTATTAAGGGCCTTGCCTTTGAAAAATATATTACAAAATGTGTTACAAAAACCCAGGTCGTCACAGAACTACCTCACCTTCCTACCTCTTTTGTCAATCTATCTCATCTTCTTTTCCACTTTGTTTCAATATCATCATGTAATATACCTTAATAGAAGGAATTCCACACCTCATCGTAGACTAGAATTCAAGGCCTCCACCTTCCTTTTTCCTATCATGAGAAAGTCCAACTCACTCACTCAATCACCTCAGTTTCTAATCTTCTATCTCCATTCAACCACCTAACTTTCCTACCTAGAGTTATAGTTCTAATTCTCCTTTTTTTTATTCTTAGGATAGGATCCTATCAAATAAGAAAGAAAAACTCTATAATATCCCATTGAATTCCATGTCTAATTCAAGTAGAGGGGCGCTTCTTACTCTTTGAAATGAAGCACATCAACATGGAGATATTCTTAGAGCTTTGTACTTCAACACCTTGATTGCTTTTCCTTGCTTTCCACACCTTTTACTTGCTTTGTTTCTTTATTTTTTACACTTTGATTCTAGGTTGGTAACTTGGTTTAATTCATTGCTTTCTTTGTTGTTTAAGTTTCCTACACATAGTTCCTCTTTGTTCTCCTTTCACTCTTGTATCTACGTCTTTTAATTTCTTTCCTAATTTTTCAAGATCAAAGTCATCTTTTCTCTGGTAATGACATTTAATAGGATAATAGCTTTGAATCTTTTTGTATCCCTTTCATTTTTTTCTTGTTTCTCACTTAGATTTGGGATTAGTTTTTGCTAATTTCTTTCCTATCATCATGCTATTACTCTCTTGATCACTCTTTTGGGGTTCATATTCATGTTATCTAAGATTGTTGGAGAATGTTTAAGCTTTCCTTTGAATCAAATTCTAGGCATTAGAATTGCACACAATTTTTAGCTTTGTTCTCTATGTACATGTTCACAATTCATGTACCAAATTTCATCCAATAAAGTTTATGATTCATGAAAAGTTTCTCTTGGTTATTTCCATGCTTGAAGTTCATTAAATTTGTGGTTTTATGATCATGTTTCATGACTCACATGCACCATATCAGTCCATGCTTTGTTTGATTTAAGTTTTATGAACACCATATTTCTAGAAATTTACATTTAATGATTCATTCACAATTTCCAGCAGTCCATACACATTATTTGCTTGATTCGTTATGAACCCATTTGGATTTCTAGATAGTTTAGTTACTATTTTGGTTAGATCCCAAGTTAGGAAGCTCTTTGTTCATGAATTTCAGCTATTTTTTACTCTATGAACCATGTGCACAACTCCATGGGTCATGTGCCTGGTGATGGGTGACTTTCCCTTGAGTGGTTCATTGTTCCCTTGTTTCATAATAATTTAGCATTACTTGTTAAGTTAGTTTCATCTTAGTTTAGCTTTATAAAGTTTCTTCATTTATTTTTTTAAAGCTTTATTTTTAGAGAGTTTAGGATTAGGAAGGTGTTAGTTTAGGAAAGTTTCATTTTTAGCAAGCTTCCTTAAGTAAAGTTACCTACATTCAATAATTTTTATTTTGCATTAGTTTCTTTTGTTGAATGCATTTTAGTTAGGAAAGTTTCCAATTCCATTGAAAATCTTTATTTTTATAAAGTTTCCTTTAGTTCATGTTTCTAATTTTATGCATGTTTCACCTTCCATGTTGTTTAAATTCCTAGTGTAATCAAAATCCATCTCCCTTTGGATAGGCTAAGTAATCTAAATAAAATCAAATCAATATCCAAATTTGTGAGATTCCTCATGGAATCAACCTCTCTCATGAGTAAATTACTACATTGATTCATGTACTTGTGAGTAATTTTAAAACATACACCATCAACCCATGCCTAACCCTAAGGACCAGTATGAGATTGACACAACTTCTAATGAGAAGACATTTCATGAATACACCCAATCCATAACTACTCTTAGGAGTGGAAAAGTAATAGATAATTAGGTAGGTTTAACTAAGAAAACTGAGATAATTGAGGAAAATGAGAGCCCTACAAAGACTTGGATGGGAAAAAAATAAGAAACAACCAAGTCCTACTTCTCCTCAACCTAGTCCAAAAGTGCATTATATTATTAAGGCTCCATTTTGTGCATTATATTACTAAGGCTCCAGTTTCTCAACATCTTAACATGGCTAAGAAGGATAATTATTTTCACAAGTTAATGGATGTGTTCAAACAAGTGAGTTTAAATATACTATTGCTTAGTGCCATCAAAGATATACCTTCTTATGCTAAGTTTTTAAAAAATCTCAGCAGCCATAAGAGAAAACATAAGGTGCAGAAGAAGGCATTTCTTACTGAGCAAGCAAGCTCAATCCTATAACACAAAAGCCCACCAAAGTTTAAAGATGTAAGTTGTTCCACCATATCACTTGTGTTTGAAGACAACACAATTGATAGGGCTCTACTTGATTTGGGTCGAGTATTAACCTGTTACCTTATTTTATATACAAGGAATTAGGGTTATGCAAGATAAAAAACACTACCACCATAATACAATTGATAGATAAGTTAGTTAAAGTTTTGTGTGGAATGGTAGATACATAGCTTATAGTCCTAAGTTGATATACCACAAGATGTATTAGCTCAGGTTGATAAAAAATTTATTTCTAGTAGACTTTCTAGTCCTAGATACACAACCTATAGTAGACCCTAGTAGTCAAATTGCAAACATCTTGGGATGGCGAATTTTTGCCACATGAAATGCCATTTTTACCTGTAGAGATGGCACCATGAAGTTATCTTTTGCAAACATGGAAATTAAGCTTAATGTATTTAATGCAGGAGAACCAGACTCTAAAGAACCTTTTGAATTCAATATGATATAAAGTCCATCATCCCTATCATCCACCAGCACTAATCCTCTCAAGTCCTCTCTAGCTCATTTTTCTTTTGATGATAAGTGAAATGTTTACATGATACTAGCCCTTGATGGACACTTTAATATGGAAAGCCTAAGTGAGACACATTACACTTCCTAAGAGTACCATGTAGCTATTAATTGACGACACAACTACTTTGAACCCACCACCTTTCCTAGATAGTGCACACTATGACATTTTTTTGTTCATCTGATCTCTTGCCTAATGTAGGATAGGAAGGAGAGTCCATTGATGCTTTTGTAAAAAATCGACATGCTCTACAGTGTACAAAAGATGCTAAGGAGGGTGTAAGGTCCACTAGGTCTCTATCTCAAGATGAAAATGAAGAACTTTGTAAGGAAATATAGAGTGAACTTAGCCTAGCTTTTAGGAAGAGGTAGGAGAGGAGGAACATTTTTTGCTTTATGTCGTTGGCAGCCTATATTCCCAATTTGGTAGTTCTAAAGACAATGTATGTCTTATGGTTTCCTAGCCAATTCCATGTACAGTATTAATCATGTAAAATTGTTACCCAATCTATACATTTCTAGGAGGCAAACATACATTAATTACTATGAGATCATGAAATGGAGTGAGTTTTCTAGAAAATCCTTCACAGTTAGTTCAGGTCAATATCTAGTTGCTTAGTTAGTTGAGTTAGAGTTGCTTTTTGCATATTAATTGTATATTTTGCATAATTTCTCACATCAACAAAGTAATGAACCATTGTTGGAATGCAGGTACTACCTTCCTAACCCTTCTCTCTTTACTTAGTTTTTCATTTGTCCATGCTTTTATTTTAAAACATTGAGGACAATGTTTAATTTAATCTGGTAGAAGGGTCTTTGTTATTTATTTGATGTGTCCAAAATCTTTGTTTTTCTAGACTCTTATTTATTTCTTTGAAAAAATGAAAAATAAAAAATTTTGAAAATTTTATAAAAAGTTCCTTTACAAGGATGATAGTTTGCATTTTAGAATATTTAGTATATTTTTAAACTTTATCTTATTAATAAATTTCTATACAATTAATTCCCTTGTTTATCCTTTTTCTGAAGTTTACCATGAAAATTAAACTTGTAATACTTATTGCACAATAGCCATATGTATAAAGTTTAAGTTGAAGATAAAATATGACTTAGAGATCTTGAATAAGATTTGTAGAGACTTATAACCTATGTGAGTTCATAACCGATCTTTCCTTTTGAATGTTATAAAAAAATTCAAATTTTCCTTTAGTGAACATAGATTCTTAGTTGGTCTCATTATCCTTCATCTTGGTCAAATATTAGGAAATCATATGAAAACTATTCCATTTATATCTTGAGTTTCTGATTATTTCTAAGTCATATGAAACCTACGAAATGGTAAAGGCCATCCTTGGTACACCTAGAGCCTTTAGCCTTCCCTAAGTTATTATTTTCCTGCTAATTAGCTATGATGAGCCTTTGTAATGAGCTTTTTCTTTGTGAAACCCTTTGACTAGTACTCTTATTAACCCCTATAATATATCGATTACCCAGGGTTTTTGGAAATATGTAGTGATGATGGGATAATTATCTTATGAAAAGTATGAGTAGTACAAGTGAAGAGATGAACCTCAAAAGGGCTAAAAAGAGAAAAATTCAAAGAAAGGTTATACTAAAAGTCAAAAAGGAAAAATGGAAAAGGTAGGCAATGAAAAAGGAATGTTCATTCTTATGGGTAGAAAAGAAAGTTGTGAATATATCTTGGAAGACCTTTTCATAGCTTTTCAAAAAAACCTTTGTTTATCCTTATACCCATTCTTGCATAACCTTGTCCTATGCCTAGTTTCATCCTGTAGAACTCTTGACTTGATCATAGGAGGAGTATGACTTGGATATGGTTAT
The DNA here is from genome assembly GCA_035236585.1 of Warburgia ugandensis. Classification (NCBI taxonomy): domain Eukaryota; kingdom Viridiplantae; phylum Streptophyta; class Magnoliopsida; order Canellales; family Canellaceae; genus Warburgia; species Warburgia ugandensis. The sequence goes on along the minus strand of CP141133.1, from coordinate 47,480,985 downwards.
AAATGAGTAGAGAATATGGTAGAGTATAACATTCCTAATAGTGTATATCTTCCATGAAACCATATAAGAATTATTTTTTATCGTTTTTTGGTATGAAATATGTTAGAATTTGGCCTTGATGAACATAATTTTTCTCACATATTTAAAAGATATTTAGACATTTCTAAGTGACTTCATTCTGAGTGGTTGGTTATATCTTGTGAGATTTGAAGCCAAAGTATACTTTTCGATGGTAATTTAGGTTAAAATTTACTTGGAAGCTAACAATTATGTATAGATTGGCTATACATTCAAACACTCATACTCTGTGTTTGATGAAATAATGGAATATCATTAGCATATGGTTAGGATATTCAATAGTTGGTCATTTTTTTATTAGTATGTTAAAGTTAGGAATTAAATGAATGTTAAATAAAACATTTCTCTTAGAAAAATGAAGGATTTTCATAAAAAAAATTTGAAACATTTATCCATATCATTTATAGAAACTCTTAGAAGACTACAACTAGTAGTAACTTAGGAGTTTAAAGGCTTTCTACATATATTAAATGCAAATGGTAACACCTAAAAAAGTAGTTAGGAGTCTTACATTTTTTTATTCTTTGTTTTTCTTTGTGTATTGCTTGAGCATTAGAAAATGTAATTGTGGGCATATTTGATATATATATATATATATAATACTACACACATACCTCTATATTTAGTAGGTTTTAACCCTTGAAGTTTCCATAAACAGCACCAATTACGGTTAATTCTACGTTTGCAAGTCCAAGATAAAAATGAGAAAAAGGGTATTTTCAAAAATTATTGCTTTAAAAATAGAAAATTTAATGTCCAAGCTAAATCATGGGCCTAGACATGCCAAATATAAAGTTTCAAAATTTAGATTGAAAATTGGGTGTCATTATCAAAGTCAAAATAGCCAAAAACCCTAAGTGAAAGACCGAGTCGTATTCGTACTAAAAAGAGTGTTCGTATCCAAAGTAATGTGATAAAACTTCCCATGCATGCATGGAAGCTAGACCCACCTTGGAAGCTTCTAAGGAAAGCTAAAATAATATACAACAGGAATCACAAACAATGTTAGCATCTCTAAAATAAAATAACTCACTGTGGCCCGCATGAAGACCTTTTCCTTAAACTCTCTCTCTCTCTCTCTCTCCTACTCAACAAAAAATGGGGACCACCTAAATAGCCACACTTTTTCTACCAAACAAAGTGGTGAGTCAAACTCACTCCCATGTGATAACATGACAAAAATAAGGAATATAAATGGAGAAAATAAAGGAGTGAAGTGAGAAACAATTTACATGAAATCTATGGTTGAAAAGCATCCTTACTCTTCAAGCTTTAAAAGCCATGATCCTTATTAATGCAAATTCTGAGCAGCCAATGGGAATTTAATCAAACAAAGATATATCAATGAGAAGATACACTGCAATGAAGATTAGATTGAAACCCCATAGATGCAAATATTTTTGGTGGGCTTCCATTTACAAAATAGGAGAAGAATCTCTAAATTCAAGGAAGGAGGCATACCACCCTCCTTGCAAGCTATTGGTTGGAGAAAATTATGGTGGGCTTGGAGAAAAATAATGGCATACTAAGAGTGGATAAGGAGAACTCAATGAAATCTAGGCATCCACTCTAAGCATCCCAATTCAACTATGGAGGAAAAAGAGCCCTTAAACAAGATCTTTTCGGATAAGAATAGTCCAACCAAATCTCATCCACTCAAGTTAGGGAAATGATAATGCAAGAGATAAGAATAAAGCAAAGAAAAGTTATACACCCTAGCCACCCACCCACTACATGTGAATCTATGATAAAATTCTAAGGAAAGATCTCTGCTACCTTGTCCAATCCAATGGCACACATTTACTTCAAACTTCCTAAAACTTCCTATACAACCATATAGAATCCCATGCATTCTTTCCCATATCATTCAATTTCCCATATTTGCCTTTACTTTATTACTTTCCTTCCTATCTCTTTCCCACTTCCTTTGTATCTTTTTCCTTCCCACCAACCATCTTTCCCTTCCCACCTTATCTCTCACCACCTTAGCATATCTCCTTCCATTCAACATGCATTCCACATCCCACACCCCTTCTCCAATGGTCTTTCACATCCCCTCCTTCCTTTAGCTCTTTTCTCATTCTATTCTTCTACTTATCATCATGCCATCTTACCCCTATATCATTTCATCTCTACTTTAGATCCTAGCCATCCAAACCTTAGGGCTACCACTCTAAAAAACCCTATAAATAGAGGCGGAGAAGAAAGCTAGGGGATCTCTTACTTTTTCTTAGAATTGAAAGCTAAACCTAGGAGAAATAGAGTGAGAGAGATCATCCTTGCCAAAGCTCTCTCAAGATCACAAGTCCACATACATTGGAGATGAAGTAAGGAATCTCATCAATCCCCACTTCCCTCCCTCCTTTCTTTCTCCATCCTCTCTTCATTCCCTTCCTCACTCTTCTTGCTCTTTGCATTGCATGCCGTACCACCATCCACCATTGCACTCATTATTGCTTGGAGCCATTCATCACCCATTAGTCTAGACATACTTCTTACCATCCACACTCACATGCCCTCACCTCTCCATCCACTTCCTTACATGCCTTCCACTTTCAACCCCCTTCCTTAGACCTACACGTGACCCACTTGTCCATCTCTTCCACATCTTACACAACCCTTGCATGCACATCTCTCACATGCATGCATAAGCCCTCCACAAACTACTCCTCTCTCAACCCTTATACATAAGAACATGTTCTACCTTCAAACCCTTGCTCACACTCCATTCATCTGACCCATTTCTTCCATAGATCCACACCAACCACCTTTGTTCCAATCCTAAAGACTACCCACACCATCCACCCTCCTTCTCCCATCTTACTATCACATGTACACACCCTTCCTTCACTCTCTTCCATGCCTAGTCCCTCCCATCTTCTACTTTCCTTTTTTTCATTTAACTTTTGGGATTTGGAATTATAAGGAAAAGGAAAAGAAACCTTGTACCCTTCTATGACAGCCAAGGGCTCTTTCCATATCCTAAAGTATGGGTTGAGGATTACATTTGGTTTGTGTCATGTCAGATTAAGGAGATGAAAAAAAAAAGTGGATGTAGCTTTAGTGTACCTTGGGCTGAATAGAAGTGTGTAGGTACTTCTTCAGTGACACAACAAGAAAGTTGTATAACTGATGTTCAAGCCTAGAAGAAGAAAAGGATGTTTAAAGAGCCTTTTTGAGTGATGCAATGAAGGACTCATATAGTAGACACTTTGAGGAAGTTTCTTATTTGCTTTGCTTTCCTTTCTTTATTGTACTTCATGTAATCAAATTTTATTAATGAAATAGTTGTCTTTTATTTCTTTATTTGGTTTCTTTCACTGCTTATTTACTAGTTTTATTTCCTTAGTTGCTTTGATTTCTTAGTTTCTTTCCTTGCATTGGTTATTTGTTTAGTTATTTATTTATATATGTTTTCTTTGCTTGAATGTTGCCTAGGCTAGAGTAAAGCAACTTAAGTTTTAATTATCTCCTTTTATTAAAGAGTACCATGGGATCAACCTCTATTTGCTGATTCTCTACTTTTATAGAACTGTGCCCTTGTGGTAATAATTAAAGTACATCATTCATCATCAACTAAAGCATCACTAGAAGTTTCCCCAACTCCTTTGAGTGCCGGTAATTGATGCCTCATCCTCTTAAGTAGAATTGACTACCACATTACTACATCACATGGGGCCTCTTCACCACCTTGGGTCCCTATGGTAGTGAACCTATCAATAAGAAGAGAGGCATCTAAAATCAACAAACTACCTATAAGTCCTAGTTCAACTAATTCCCTAGGGTTTCTAGACTTAACTTCGTAGTAGTTAGCACTTATGATTAGTGGATCCAGTTGTGAGTAGCAAGGCATGCACTCTAATACCAAATCTATAACATCACAATTTTTTAAAAATATTTCTTGGATTACTCTTATAAATAAGCAATAGAATTCTTATTCAAACAATTCATGCAATTTGGAGTTTGAAAAACCTAACCTTTTCAAGTGAATTTTTGCAATCCATCCTTTAGAGGAGGGTTACTTTAATAAATCTCCACATATAGTTAGTTAAACTAAGGTATAGATAAAATACACGTGCTGAGATATACAGCATGCCGCAAGATCCATGAATCACAAGCTAGATCCACTACTTTTAGACTAATTCAACAGCCTATTCCATGTTCAATAGATCTAAATGTCCAAAATATTTATATATAATCCCATAAGTATCTTAAGTACAATCCATAAAGCTTACTACGTAAAACCCTAGACCACCTATCACCCACGTCTCTAAGTCTGGTAGTCTATGCCTTTGCCTTTCCCTTCTACTCTGCTATCAATTGTCTAGAAGACTCACCTAAAAATCTTAGTAAGGTTGAGAACAACTATTCGAATAGAAGAAATTGTAATGCATTCTAGGATGAGTGAAAATATGACACACAAGCATACAATCATGAACTGCTTATTGAGTTCCATCATCTTTAGTCACTTGTGTCCTACTACATTCATGTCTCTATCATGTAAGCAATCAGTTCATATGTCATGATGTTCTAATTGCTTTTTATGCATCATTTGTATGAGTTTAAGTTTGCATATAAGAATCATCACCATTCATAGCTTAAAATCATTCCATGCTTAAGTAATCATGGAAGTATATAATCAAGTCATGTCCTTGTATTCATATGAATATCATAAGATGGAAATTTTAGCCATTCAACCATAGGAAGTTATTAATATGCATAAGTAAATCATTTATGATGCTTGCAAGTTGATAAAATTGTTGCATCTAAAATACTGTACGAACATTGAACTTAGAAGATCAAGTCCAACGAATCAATAAACAATAAGCCAATGCAATGCTAAAACTCGATGTCTGTAAAAGACAAGATTGATAAGACCTTAATGATGTCTTTACTACCCATCAATTATCTAATGGTTTAAGCTCATCACCACCATCTCAAGCTAAAGTGGTTATATCTTACCACTAAGGTCTAAAAGTCTCGACTTTGTAGAGTGACCAACATGTCCGCGATCGAGACCACTATGCATGTAGCGCACCTCAAGTTACCCTCCTAGGAAACCACCACTAGTATGCTTGCAACCCTTACCTCGCAAACTACTCCACTGGCCCTCATAGGGTTACCAATGTGCCTCATGATATACTTAGAAATATGACATATAATAGCTCTAGTGGGCTTGAGTGAAGGAAAAACTTGGAAATTTCCATTAGTTATCCATGCCTTAATGATCCTTTGTAAGTCCAATAAGTAAGGAATTAAATTGGTCTCATAGACTCTAATGAATTCTAGGTCTTCTGAATTGCAACTCCAAGGAAGCCCTATAGGAAGCACTTGGGCTGCTATATAACTCCTTAATATAATAACCATTGGCACACTACCTAAGTCCTTCATTTACTAAGAAATTCATGATGAAAATAATAATAAAATAATAGAACATTGAGTGGATAAACCCTAGGATTTTTCCTAGGTCATTGGAGGAATTTGCACACCAAATTGTACCACAAGAGTGTGTTAGAAACCATGGAGTATGGGATTGGTGTAGCATACTACCATGGTATGTTTTGGAGACTAAATTCTCATTAAAAAAGTTGGGCTAAACTAATGTTAATATCTTTTGAATGGGTGATGTCATTCTGCTTTAGAAAGATATGACTTATTCACTCAATTGAGTGAAATTAGACTTAGAAGCTTAGGCCCACTCTAGGGTGAGACTTGGGCTTAGCTATCGTGTCAACTCTATGTATTTTGAAAAATGAATTCCCATCAATAACAGACCACACAAATGATATTTTAGAACATATGCTAAGGTTAAAATGATGAAAACATGAATGTGGCCTTAAATCTTAGGAGAAGTAAACCAAATTCTCTAAGTAGCATGTATTGTCAAAAGGCTAGACACCTTAGGACACTTAATGCCAAATAAGTGACCATAGCTACTTGGATTACATTTGGAATGCTATATCAATAATATAGTAAGGCTAGGGAATGCCTTAAGTGATACCATGTGTATCACATGTACTTGCTACTTGAATGATATATGAAGACCATGGACATGTTTTGTTAATGATTAATGAATGAAATGGGATGTTATACAAGGTAACATGTATACATCATGTGAATGTTACTTGAAATATTATATGAATTATACGTTGATGCCATGAGGTGCATAGAGGATAACCTGTATATGACATGGGAGATGTTACTTAATTGATGCTTGAATGCTATGGGAAGGCCATAGAAATTACATGATAATTTCATGGATATGTCTTGGAAAGATGACATGGAATGACACAATAGAAATTCCATAGAATCTACATAAAGATGCTTTGACAAAGCCATGGACCAAATTATGGTAATGTTCATGCCAGGTATTTGTAAACATTGAAACTTAAAGTGAACCATCATTACAATGTGGATGGATAAAAGTTATATGATTCAATCATTAATTATCCAATCACACTAAGTTACCCTCATTCATCATCCCATAAAAGTTATATGATTCAATCAATATATTGAAAACTAACTCTCATATTCACTTCACTTACAACTCTCATACTCCACACTAAGTTACCCTCATTCATCACACCATAAAAGTTATATAATTCAATGAATATATTGAAAACCAACTCCCATATTCACTTAACTTAAAACTTAATATTCAACACTAAGTTACCCTCATTCATCATTCCATAAAAGTTATATAATTCAATGGGTATATTGAAAACTAACTCCCATATTCACTTCACTTACAACTCCCATACTCCACACTAAGTTACCCTCATTCATCATCTAATAAAAGTTATATAATTCAATGAGTATATTGAAAACCAACTCCCATATTCATTTCACTTACAACTTGATCCCATATCATTTATTCCCATATTCCAGGTTTCCACTCATTCATCGTTAATATGTATATATATATATATTTAAAAATAAATAAAAACTAAAGGAACACATACAAGTGAATGAAAAAATACTTTATTATGTATTTTACAATCATGTAGCTACTCTAAGTGTTCTAATTGAATCTCACTACATGCTTAGCCCATTCGCTTTGTATTTTATTGAGGTTTATTTTGAAGTAACTCTTCTTGTTTGCCCACTCAGAAAGCAGAGTAGCTTATAATACAACATATTTAATTCAGATCATATTCTTTAAAATGGATCCATAAAACCTATAAAAAAATATAAAATTATGATAAGTAAAAGTATCTTAGCTTTCTTAATTAGGAGACACCAATACCTTCGAATATTAGAGTCCTCATGTATCTCAGCATATAGTGTAGACACTCCCAGTCATAGTATTATCTAGAGCATTGTGTAAAAAAGACAACAAAAGAATCCATAAATATCATTTGTAATATTGTAAGTTTAATTAATTATAAAATAAAGTAATTAATTATTTTCTATATCTTGACATTCTTCCAAGTGAGTTTCAATGGTTGTATAGTCTCGGTCAGATTAGCCCATGTTAGCCATGCTCTGTAAATTTAAATTTCAAATGCATTATAGATGAGTAACAAATTATTTATCTACACACAATACATGAAAAGAATAAAATCTTACTTATTTATAATTTTTGCGAGGGCGAGGTGGATGTGCGATCCACAAGAATAAAAAAAGAAAGCTTGCCCACACGTAAAAAATGAGTAGCATCCAATGAGCCCTATATATACAATCATATGAATGCTGCATGTTCAAATAGCTACATCATTGGATGTTGCTCATTTTTGAGGTTGAGGGTATAGAATAAGTTGGTAAGAAAATAAGAAAATCAAAACCTACCAGCTATTATAGGGAATCATTAAGCCTTGTCCATTAGAGCACCAAAAGAGGCCTGGTAAAATATCATCAACAAGCCTTTCTATTGACCATTACTCCGCTACTCTACAAATGATGCTGGGGTCAAGGAATTGGTAAAGTATACCCTCAACCTCAAAATGACTAGTTGCATTATTCAAGAAGCTGCATAAAAGAAATAATTATTACCTAATACCTATAACGTGTAATATCAAATATTTTATAGGCAAACATGTGCATATACCTCATGTAGGAGACAACGTGAGGGTGCTCGAGTTGATCTCATAGGCAAACTTGTAATAGGTTCTCTGTCATAAGTGGCACTTTAACAACATCATCGTTAAGCACTCCCTCCTTGATTTGTACATGATTGATTACCTTATCTTTGTTATGAGACTGTAGATTAACCTCAAGGATTTGGACGTGTTAGGTGAAACTTCCACATTATCCTTAGACAGCTATTGTAAAAGATGTACGAATTTTTAACTAAATAATATTAATCAATGAAGAAGACCTAATTTATGATGAAAAAAATAAATATATATACAAGTACCTGTTCCAGTGGTGCAACAATAGGTGACGGTGCAACAACAGGCAACCTTGAAGGAGCATGTTGTATTGCTGATTAACTGTATAAAGTTAATAAACAATTAAATTAAGGTCTCTAATTAAAAATTATTGATGAGGAAGGCAATATGATAAGATACATATTGTATACTCTATGTCAAGTGACGTGATATGCAATTGTTTGCCCAATGGTTATAATATTTTTCATTTTTAAAGTGAATGGTAGGCTAGCATTAGCATCCAAACCCATGGTAATGGACACTCACTTTGTATGTGGCATCATACTAATTTCCTACATAATGGTTGATTCATGCTCATAGCATGAACCAACTGCCACTATGTTTTGATGAGAATCGAGAGCCAATACGCATTGACCCACTCGTAAATCAGATATACAATAGAGAGGTTGGGATAGAGAATTATTACATAAGGACAATGAAATTTTTTAGTTTTGTATATATCTATATACCTCCTTAGTTGGAATTTCTTTTTTGAGGGGCACCCATTGTCCTTCATGAAGTTCTTCAGTTAGAGAATTACAGCTAACATTTGATGGAGGCATAGGGACATTGTGAGAATTATGTGCATGGGATTGAGAAACTATCATCGAACCTCCTTCATGCAATTATTTAAATATATCTATTATCATTTTCTCAACCAATTTATTATAGGCATCCATCAATAACACCAAACAGCCTCCTTACCCCATCAGCTTGAAACTTATAGATTGGAAGAAACTAAAGATGAGTGTCCATGTTTCTTTTATAATTTTATTGAGTTCTTGTTTAGAAACTGATGTATGAACAATTTCATGATAAGATTTCCTTTGAAGAACAATTTTGATATTTTTATTTGGTATCAATTTTTAAATGAGATGTTTATGAAATGGTCTTTAATATCTGAGTGAATGCTTTCTTGGATGAGTTATGCTAAGATTAGATGAGTCATGCCTATAGTTTGTAGATAATTTGTGCTAATTTAGATAGGTCATGTCATTAGAATATTTGTTCCTTTTTTGGAAAAAGTTTTAACTTGTAACTAAGGCTTTTAATTCATACATGTTTTCAAGTAATGAGAAACATTATCATGACTCTTTTGGTGGATTCACAATTCATAAGTTACTCTCTGTCATCTTATTTTTAGTTTAATTTGCTATACTTTAGTTCTAGATTTAAAAAAAAAAACTCTTATATTTGGTAAAAATTTACTCCATCCATGTAGTTTGATAACTCTTTGACAACTCTTCATACTTAGCCTATAGTAGATCTTGTATACTCCCAAGGGTTTTGGTTTAAAATAATAAACATTAGGGCATAGTTTAAAACAGAGAGAGAGAGAGAGAGAGAGAGAGAGAGAGAGAGAGAGAGAGAGAGAGAGAGAGAGAGAGAGAGAGAGAACGTCTTCTATGGGTGACTAAGGTTGGAGGTTGCTCATAAGTTGTGTGTCCAACATTAGAAAAAGGAGACTCCACCACATCGCTTGAGAATTAAAGCCATTCTTAGATGTTTTGAATTGGTGACTAGTCAAAAAATGAATTTAGCTAATCACAATTCTTAGGTTAAATACATATTCACATATTCTTGACAGCTTGCAACCTATCTTAATTGCAAGGTGGTACAACTCATATTCACCAATTTAGGTCTCCCTATCTCCTCTAGCAAATCCAAAATATCACTTTAGGACCCTTTTCCAAAAGAATACTAAAAAAGCTCTCTTCTAGGAAGGGAGCTTACCTCTTGAAGGTTGGTAGAGTCACATGTTAAATCATCTCTATCGAACATGCAACTTTACTAAATGACTATATTGAAGTATCTAACTAGTATCATCTCAAAAGTCAATCAAATTTAGAGAAGATTCTTATGAAAAGGTGTAGGTGATTCCAACAAACTACATCTAGTTGCATGGAAAAAAGTATGCACACCAAAGAAGAATGTGGATTGGGCATCAAAAGGTTAGAGAAAATGAATAGAGCTCTTTTATACAAGTGATTATGGAGATTTTTTAGGGATAATGAAGGTCTTCAGCACTCTTATCACAGAGACATACAATCACCATAAAGTTTGGTAGGTGAAAGTAGTTGAGTGTTCTATAGGATCAAGCATATGAAAGAAGATCACCAAAAACATTGATTTTTTGAAGGCTCGCAACAAATTTAAATTATATAGCTGAGATAAAATCCTAGTTACTTAGGCTTGAGATTCCATAAACTATATAGGGCCTCTAGTTTTTCTGATTTTTTATTGTGGACAAATTCTTATACTCCTCTATTCAAATAGTTTGGGACATCTAACTCAAAAGACCCCTAAGAGGTGTAGAAGATTTACCTTACCACCACATGCTGTAATAACTTAGTGATACCTTGATAACCAACTTGAAGAAGGATACAATCATATAAACCCTTGACACCATTGGAAAATACTCTGTTAGCTTTACATACATCTTCTTCGACAACATGATGATCCATGGCCATAAGCCACGCTTATAGCAGGATGTTCCTAGTGCTCCTTGAGCATTCATCTTGTTAAAGATCTAGATGTATGCTTGAACCATAGGTAGGCTTGAAAGGAATATCTAGATGTATGCTTGACCCACAAGTACACTTGAACTACTCAAATCAAGATCTAAGTTTTCTCGGATCTTACTTTTAAGTTAGGCTCTTCATGCTAAGTGAGATGATAGGCTCAGATTAGAGATCCAAGCAGTCATTACCTCTGTCAATAGCCTATGAACCCTGGCACAATAACCCTTCTTCTTTTGCTCACTAGCATGATGTGTCTTCTCTAACAAGCAAGGCTACTCTCTGGCAAGAACGGCTGCTCTCCACTTCTCTCTTTCCCCCCTCTTCTTCTTCTCCTTCTTTTTCCCTTTCTTCTCCATTTTTTTTTCTTTGGGTTTCCTCTCTTTGTGTGTGTCAAGTTGGGGAAAACAATCACTTAAGTGGGGTACTTTTAAATTTTTTTGTTGTAAAGGACTTTTAAAGTCGTTTGCTATAAATGACTTTAAAAGTGGGGTAGCTATACGCGACTTTAAAGTTACCCCACTTTTAAAGTCATTTTTTGTAAATGACTTTAAAAGTACCAAGTTTTAAAGTCATTTGCTATAAAAAAATTTAAAACATGGGTACTCTTTAACGAGATATTCACTTCAAGTACAACAAAAAAGAAAAGTGTCCAAATATACATTGAAAACCTCTACTCAAATTTGAAATTTTGAATCCTTATACACCTTTTCAGAACCCTACCTAAGCCTACATTTTGTCCTACTGAAGACCCATTAATTTAAGGTAGAACATATCCTTAATGAGGATATAAATAAGAAGGAATTAAAGTGAAATACCTTTACTAGTCTTAATAATGGAATCTATTCTTAGAGATCAAATTTCTTTGTCCTAATTGTGGTTATAGGATTATACAAACCATCAGCATCTTTAGATAGGGTCATATAGGGGCTTTATTTCTTAGTATATACCACTAAGAATTTATGATTAATACATCTTTGCAAGTAATGGAGCAATAAGCACTACTATCTAGAAGTCCTAATTAGCATTACTATTTAGAAGACCTACTTTATGCAGTACACATGCATGCACTCAGAGATGTAAACTGTAATAAAATGTCTTTGGTATGTGGATAACATGTAGATTTTTTCATTCATCTTTCTCAAGTTATTGAAGTCAGTAGAGTGCTAAGGGATGATAATTCTTTAAGATAAATAAAAGACTTCACCTTATGGAATTTTGTAAGTATATTCACTGTAAATCCTCATGAGGTTTAATTCATCTACTAGGGAGTAACCTAGGGGTTTAAGGGCTTGTTGCATATGCTAAATGCAATCTTGAGTACCTATGAAAATGGTATTCATTTTTATTTTCATGATTCTTTTCATGTTTGTCAAAGACCAGCAAAATGCTAGTTAGTGCGTGTGATAAGCATTCAATTTTGCATAAAAAGCACCCAATTAGTAGCCCATGTGTTATCAAATATAGTGTTATTTCTAAGATTTTTTCATAAATTTGTAACACATACATCTTTGACCTAATAATTCAAAAGTTTTATTGTAAGTAGGCTTAGGAGCTAATCCAGAGTAAGCATGTGAATCATTATAAATTTTTAGGACTTAATTAGGGTTTTTTAATTTTTATAGGTGTTGAGAAGATAATCCAAAGGCCGAGATTGATCGAGATGAGGATTGAGGATGAAAATTAAAATATCAAATCAAAGCCTAAATGGAATCATTTCAAAGTGTGATCAAGGTTCAAATGATCCTAAGGAAAGCAAGAAGGTAATGGGAAGCATAAAAAAATGATCCAAACAAAAATCCATGCAATTCGACCACTTTGCATGAGAATTGGAGCCATACATGAGGTTTCTTAGTCCAACTAGGAAACCTAAGGAAGACAAAGGTTTAAAGTTAAGGGAGTTTGTCATTCAAGCATCAGGGAATGATCCATCAAGCCACATGGAGTCACACGACTAGAGAAAGCAATTATTTCATACTAAAAGTATTATTTTTAAGGGATAATTGAAAGGTTTTGATAACATTTGTAAAAGGTAAGATGATCATGCATAGGTGGACCAATCAAGAGAGAAATCCTACTTTAAAATCCCCACTTTTAAAGTTGTTTGTAGCAAATGACTTTAAAAGTCATTGACTTTTGAAGTCATTTAGTCCTAAACGACTTCAAAAGTCCTTTTCCACATAAAATCCCTATTTGCACCAAAATAAAGTGTATGCTTTTAAAGCCGTTTGACTCAAACAACTTTATAAGTTTACACTTTTGAAGTCATTTAGGTCTAATTGACTTCAAAGTCACTCACTTTCAAAGTCGTTTACAAATAAATGACTGTAAAAGTATAGGTTTTTGAAGTTGTTTGAGTCAAATGACTTTAAGGGACTTGTAAAGTACAAGTTTTTTAAGTCGTTTCCCAAGAAAATATTCCTTGTAAGGGACTTGTAAAATATTTATGAAGTTAGTAGTCAAAATAAGGACTTCTTTATATAGACTTAAAAAGCCTCATGTGTAGTAGTAAAGTTTCACCTTGGTTGCATGCTATTCTACCAACTCTGACTGTATAATTCTATTTTCACCCAATTCATTCAAGCATAGGGGCAAAAGACAAGGTCTACCGTAAAGCACTTCATATGGAGCCATATCAATGCTTGAATGGAAACTATTGTTATATGCAAATTCAACTAATGGTAAGCTCTAGTCCCAACTCTCCTTTCAGTCAGTTGTGCATGCCCTCAACATATCCTACAATGTTCAAATCATTTGTTAAGATTGGCTGTCAGTCTAAGGGTGGAAGGCTGTGCTGAAATTTAATGAAGATCTAAATGACTTCTACACTAACTTCCATAACTGTGAGGTGAAACAACTATCTCTATTAGAATCATACTCAGTGTTATCCCATGCAAACTCACCACTTCCTTAATATACAATTAAGTCGACATATCAATAGATTGATTTTGTTAAAATTGGAGAAAGTGTGCCAACTTGGTTAACCAATCTACAATTACCCATATCGTATCATGTCCCCTTGGTGTCTTAGGAAATCCCACTATGAAGTCCATCATATGTGGTCCCACTTCCATTCTAGAAGCACGAGTGGTTGTAATAGTCCAGCCGATCTTTGATGTTCAGCCTTAGCTTATTGATAAGTCAAGCATCATGCTACAAATTCTCTCACATCCTTTTTCATACCATTCCACCAAAAATATCTCTTCGAGTCTTGGTACATCTTTGTACCACCATGATGAATAGTATACTTAGATTGATGTGCCTCTTGAAGAATTTCTTGCCTTATTTCATCATTAGCTAGCACTACCAATCTCCCTTATATACTAAATGGGAAGGTGATCGCCCGTGCCTCATGATAATTGAAAAAACATGAGGTCAACTACCTTACCCATGGCTTGGAGCTTGCTGCAAAAGTTTTTGCCTTAAAGATCTGGAGGCACTATTTATATGGTGAAAAGTTTGAAATATTCATAGATAATAAAAGTCTTAAGTACATCTTTTCACAACAAGCCTTGAAAATGTGATAGAGGAGATGAATGGAGTATTTGAAGGATTATGACTTCTCGATTTAATACCATCCAAGGAAGGCTAATGTACTAGCAAATGTTTTAAGTTGAATAGTGCAAGGAATGTGTGCAAGCTTACTTTTCAAGAAAAGGAAGTTTCCACGAGAGGTAACAAAGTGCAAACCCGAAGTGAATTTAACAATGAGATCCTCTATCAATGGGAAAGTTAGGCAGATGCAAAAAGATGATATCGAGGTGCAAACATTAGTTGGAAAAACAAGGTTCACCAAGGAGACAGATGACAGTGTCAGCATAAGCACGCATCCTAGTCCTTTTCTAGAAGCATCACTATAGATCTCGAATCCTCCACTTCTAAATGGCAGAGTGAGTACTAGTGTAGTGGTTAACTTCCTCTTTAATTCTTTGAAACTTTCTTCACATGCATCATCTCATACAAACTTCACGTCCTTTCTTGTCAATTTGGTCAAGGGTAAGGCAATGCATGAAAATCCTTCAATGAACCTATGGTAGTACACCGCAAGCCCTAGAAAACTCATTATTTCTATCACTGTCTTGGGTGTATCCCATTTTTCCATTACTTCAACTTTTGCTGGGTTGACTGCAATTCCATGTTTAAAGATAACATGACCTAGAAAATTCACTTCCTCCAACCACAATTCACACTTGCTAAACTTTGTATACAATTGGTGTGTTCTAAGTGTGTCCAGTACTAGTCATAAGCATTGTAGTTGTTCTTCAAATTTTTTTGAGTAGATTAGAATATCATCGACAAACACTATAACAAATTGTAACACCCTTAATTTTTGGTAAGGGAATTAAATAAATATTGAAATTGAGAATTTCAATGAAAATTAGGCCGGAATATTAGGATTACTAAAAATACACGTCTCATAGAAGTTGAATCAAGTTACAAGACATGTATAATTGAAAACATATTCGACCAACCTTTTAGAATGACTGTAAGCACGTCAGATTCTGAATTCGGATGAAAAATCCTTATTTTTCTCCATTTTCATGAAAAAAGGGTAAAATGGTAATTTTACCCATATCCAAGGCCTAAGATATAAAAATTTAGAATGTACTCAAAAATACGAGTCCAACGCTACTAAGCACGCCCAATTCCGAGCTCGTGGGAGTAAACCCTAATTTTTATACATAAAGGGCAAAATGGTCTTTTTACACATGTAGGGCCCACAAGGTACCCACAATGGAATCCAATGACTAGATCATGTGTAATCATAAGTCAAACCATTTCCACTAGCAAGTGGAGAAGGAGGTGGTAGTGGGAATCCAATGAAGATTAAATAATAAAAAGAAATAAACATAATTAATACATGTCATCATGAAAAACACTCAAAACACCTATAAATACCCCTCAAAAAAATTCCCAAAAAATGTTAATAAAATTTCTCACAAAATTCCCTAGACTATATCAAAATCCCAGCTCTAGAAATGGCCCCCATCTTCCCCAATTTCCTTTTCTTTCTCTCCTTCTCTCTTAAGCACTGTGGGCGTGTCCATAGACGCACTCGACTCTCCAGACTCAATTGAGCCCTTGGGCGTATCCCGGGACATGTCATCCTTGATGAAATGGGGCTTTTGCCTAAGAAACCCTAATCTAATTAGGCATCCAATTTCACTATCAGAACCAGATCTTCACCGTTGGATCTGGTCGGAATGAAACAATCTACAAAAAAACCTAGATTTCATGATGATCCAACGGTTGGATCATCGAAAAAATCCAAACAAAGTTCAACCTAGTAATGTTTACCGTCTTCAACAATTTCTTCACAAAATTCTGGCCAATCTAGCCAATGAATAGAGATCTTACACCGTTGGAGATCTTTAGCATCGGGTGTACTTCAAAAGCCCTAGTTTATCCACCTTCTCCAGTAACGGAAACGGAGAAATTTCTCTCTATATATGTTTGCCTACGTCTAGGTTTTCTCCATCTTCTCTAGTGGGTTTTCTCCTTCTCCAGTGAACTCTTCCCGCTCAGACCAATACAGGTAGGTGCACTTGCACCCCTCTTTCATTTTTTGCCGTTAGATCATTGTTTTCCGACCACCAAGTGGACTCCCCAGCCATGGATCTGTCGGAGACGATGGATCTAGCTTGGGTGATGGAGATCTCATCACTGATAGCTCAGATGAATTTTCTAAGTGGTTGGATGATTTCCTGGGGCCCACAAATCCTAGAAGATGAAATTTGAGAGTTTGATTTAGACGGATGGATGAAATCTGGCCACAGGTGATCCGACAGTCCAGATAGGGACCATCTCACCTGTAGCCGGTCACTTCCACTTGACCACCTGGGATAGGGGGTAACGGGCATGGGCCGCTGGTCGTGCCACACCCGTAAACCCATATTTGATCTGGGCTGTCCAGTTTTGAGCTGAAACTTTGTTTTTGCAATTCAGAGCTCAATATAGCTCTGATTTTAGATCTGAAATCCGCTATGGATTCCTTATCTCTTCTAGAATTCACTGAAATTATTATATCTATGTTTTAAATTGTATTTAAATGATATATTTAGTAAAATTCGTAGTAATAGTAGTGGATCATGAACAAGATGATCCCAAAATAGAAATATGAACCAATGGATGTGTTCAAAGGGTCCTAAAATCCTTAAGATCATATTCATAGTAAGATTTCTATGTAGATAGATTAAGCACTTAAACTAAAAACAGTAAGATTGAAATTTAGGCCTTAAAACGGGATGAAATCTTAAAAACTCAATTCTGATCTCAATTTGACCTCAAATTAAGATGAAAAAGTTTTGCTGGATTCATATTAATAGTATAATCTACTGAACCAATAAAATTACAATTTTAATTCATTAAATATTCTAAGATTAAGGAGATAAGTGTACTAATATCCTTGATCTACAAGATCTAGGATGATCAGACCAATCAAACCTTTTTAAATGATGATATAATAATGTAATAAATTAAATCAATGAGTTATATGTAATTTTATAGGCAGATCTTAAGAGATTTAGCCTTAAAAATAATAAAAACTATAAAAAGGGATGGAAATCTCCTTGATCAAGGATGATTAGACTATATGGATATGTGTTGATGATGATATTGAGTTAAGATTATGTGAATTTATCGAATGGATGATGAGGATTTGGGCTAGATCAAGATCTATGCTCTTAAATGGGATAAAGTAACTTAAGATCTCCTTAATCGGTTAGATCAAGGAAGATCAAGTCAATGGATGAGATACATCAATGATTTAACAATAAAATTACATCAATAAGAAATGTTGGATCTAAAATAAAATGAAGGATCAATTAAGACCGTTGGATCATGATAGCATGGTAGATTTCTATTTGAATTATTGAACATTATGATAATTGTCTTTCATTGCTTAGTAGAGTTAATTATAGATTTATTTATTTATTTGTTTAATTCTGCTTTTTATTTATGCTTTAATGCTTATGTAATGGAAATTTTATTGAAATTGTAATTAAATGAAATTAGAATGAAAGGACATTTACGTGGAATGTATGACATGGACTTAATGATAGTAAGGACCATAGTTAGTAGGAAAATATAAGAAATATAAATTTCTTAGTCCAAATTAGGAGAATAATAAAACTCCATGAATGACATTTTAGTTCATGGATTTAATTAAAATCAATTAGAAAGAGCACTTAGGATTAAATGCTCATGTGAACCTTATGAAAGGTTGAGCTAGGGTCAATCTAGTGGATGATGGACATAATGGTTATAGGGGTTCTCTAATAGAGCCTCACTCTTCCCCCACCTTTCGTTGACGTTTGTGATGTCTAAATGCCTGCTTACATGAGGATTGAAGTAACCATTTTGTGTTCAACCATTCAACTAGTAAGCCTTAGCCAATTTGACATAAGAGAAGCTGTATAAACTTAGGATGAAATAAGCTACCCTCAACCAATAAAACATTAATTGGTTGAGTAATAATAAGAAGAGCATAAAATGTAGTAAATCATCTAACTCTAATAAATAAATAAAATTGTAATCAAGATAAGGATGATCAAACAAGATCCATAGGATCTTGAATGATTAAAAACAATAAGAATACTAATGTAGTATTGTATTACATATGTATATGTAGAAATTATGTATGGGTATGTAGAAGAACATAGATAGAGAATCCAAACCCTTGATCAAACATGATTCAAGGAAAGATTAGGGTATCCCTTATAGGAATACATACTTGAATAGAGAAATAACTTTATACATATGGTTTGACAGATGGATGAATCCAGACCATGATGGACATTGCGGAAGAATACACTTGAAACAAGATACTACTTTGAGGTAGGTGGATATACAAAGATGTATTAGAGACTCATGTGTATACATACATGATTTTCTGTCTAGAATTATAGACCTTCATGATATAATTATGCTTAGTACCTTAGCATAGTCATGATCCAAAACACATGATCCTAACATGTGATCCAAAAATATATGATCCAACAAAGTGATCCAACTAAGTGATCTTACCAAATGATCAAACTGAGTGATCCAACCACATAATCTAATCCAATTGAGCTAATCTAATGATCAAGTTTAATGAGGTGAAAGTAATGAGATATGGAGACTAAGGAAACCCTAAGAAGTATGTAAAATATTCCAGCCTTAGTTAAACAAAAACATTGTCTGATATGTATAATGTATTTTCCATACAAGTATGGAGGCTTGTGATTTTGTTTTACACAAAGATAGAGATTGGGGATACTATGCTAGCAAAGTTATGAGGGTTTGGCCACCCGCTTCCTGAAACTTATATGATGGATACTATGCCCAAAGAGAGGCTAAATGTTAGGTGGGGCAATAATGGGAAGGCCCTCCTATAACAGCCATGGTCCACGCCATGAGGACATAGAGTTGATATTCCACAGTTGGTATTAGTGCAGGATTGTAGTCATCCAGGCGCGCTGTACGGTTTGAGACTGACATATAGTAGTCCTAATGTATTTTGCATTATGATGCACATATGATAGGCATAATGTAATGTCATGGTATGATGAGATGCCAATACATGAGTTCCTGGAAATCCCCGTATAAAGATTGGATGGATACTGATTTCCTAATTGGAAGTATAGCTAGGGGAAGAAACAAGTTTTGAGCAATCTTCACTATATTAATTAATTTGTCATGTACTACATAAATAATGTATATACTCTATATGGAGAATACTCATGAATGGATAACCATGATGAAATAAGCACTGAGGAATGTATTCTTATATTGATGAAGTAATATATTTTTGTATCCCCTACCAAGCATAGCTTGCTGAGGTATTGTAAATGTTTCTATGTTTACAATACCTCAGATACAGAGAAGGAGGGTTAGAGGCTCAAGACTGTAGAAGACTTAAGAAGATGTGGATGAATAATTGATCAAGATACATCCTCTTGAAGACATGTATTTTATTTAAGGGAATTGTATTGTATTTAGAGTTTTTAATGTATGGTGAGGTTTGCAAATTTTGGATTATGTAATTTGAACTGGTATTGTACTGATACCGAGCTATACTGTGAACCACTAGATGGATTCTGGAAGTTTAATAAAATTATATTCCTTCAATAGATTTTTTTTTTACAAAAATTGTACTTATGTTATGTATGAAGCGGTGACTTGGGTTTTCAAAAAAGGTTTTAAAAGAAAAGAATCTTTTCTGTTTTGTTTTGCGATTTTTTTTTACTATGCCCTTGAAAAAATGTGTTTCAAAAACTCAAGTCATCACACAAATTTATCTAGATATGCTTTGAATACTATGTTCATGAGATCCATGAATGCAGTTGGGGTATTTGTCAACCCAAATGACATCACCCTAAACTCATAATGTCCGTACCTATTTCTAAATGCTGTCTTTGAAATATCCTCTTCCTTGACTCTGAGATGATGGTATCTGAATTTTAAATAGATCTTGGAAAAGACACATGATGATTGGAGTTGATCAAATAGGTCATCAATACATGGTAGAGGATATTTGTTTTTCACTGTAACTCTATTTAGCATTCAATAGCCAATGCAAAGTCTCATTAATCCATCCTTCTTCTTAATAAAAGGGACTGGTGCTCGCCAGGGGGATACCCTAGGTTTGATGAACCCTTTGTCTAGCAACTCTTGTAGTTGGGTCTTCAACTCCTTTAATTTTGCTGGAGCCATCCAGTATGGTGCCTTGGAGATAGAGGCTATGCCAAGTATTAGATCAATAGTGAAATCTTTCTCCCTTTTTGGTGGTAACCCTAGTAAGTCTTCAGGAAACACATCTAAAAAATTCATACACCACAGCCACTTCTTCTAATTTAGGCTTTGTGACCTCAGTAGCCTCTATCTTAGCTGGAAAGAATTGGCATCCTTGAACAATGTGCTTCACAGCCCTTATTGAAAAAATAACACATGCTCCTGAATAATCTCTTCTCCCTTGCAATGATACCACTACTTCTCCAAGAATATTAATGATAATTTTCTTCTTTCAATAGTCAATAGTTGCATGATGTGAGGCAAACTAATCCATCTCATGTATGACATCAAATTCTGTCATACCTAGGTGGATCAAATTGACGTTCATTTGTTTACCCTCAATTACAATTAAAACATCCAGAAAGTATGTTTGTGTGGCAATGTACTTGCCCAAGGGTGTCATAACTTCTAAGAAAAATTCTAAGTTCTGGACTATATCATCAATACAAGAAGAAAACTTGCATGATATAAAAGAATGTGTAGAACTAGTATCAAACAATACTCTGGCAGGTCTATCATAGATGTGAAGTGCACCTTCTACTACTGCGTTGGATGCCTGAGCTTGTCTTGAAGTAATGGAAAACATGTGTCCTTGGCTTTGAGGAATCTAATCTCCTTTATGCTCTTCCTCTTTCCTTTTCTTAGGGAAATTTATGGCTGTGTGTCCTGCTTCTCTGCATATAAAACATTTGAAATGGACTAATTGCAAGGTTTGCCTAGGTGATATTTGTTGCATCGGGGGCAAGCTCTAGATTCTAGTGTTGTTCCTTTATTGTCAAATTGTCATTTGTACGGGTGTTGATATCTAGAAGACTGAATGGGTCTTTTTCCTTTTTTTGAATTGTCCACTGATGTTGGCGTTCTTCTCCTTCTCCTTCTCTTTCCTATTTGCCTATGCTCTCTAAAAATCCTTTTCAAAAAGAGATGCCATTTCCACTACTTTTGCCATGGTGGTTGGTTGAAACCATATTACTCTACTCCTTAGTCCATGGTTTAACCCATCAACAAACTTGTTTGTGGCATTTTCTTTAATGGCACAAAAATTGGGTGTGAATCTATGAGGACATGTAAACTTATTTTCGTACTGATACACAAATAGGCTACCTTGTTCCAGATCCATGAATTCCTTCTCCTTTTGCTTAAGTACATGTCATGGGAAATACTTCTCATTAAATATGGTCTTGAAATCCTCCCAAGGAATAGCATCAATTTAGTCAAAGTATGCCCTTTCGACTATTTCCCATAAAAAACCTGCTTCACTTTTTAGGACAAAAGTGGCCATAATAACCTTCCTTTCTTTCGGAATTTTCATCTCTTCGAATGAATTTTCTATATTGAACATGCACTTCTCTACTATTGTTGACTCTTCTTCACCAGAGAATGATGGGGCCATCTTTTGAAATTGTTCAAGTTGGGCCTCTGTTCAGTTAGCAATCCTCTCTAGTGATGAGGTCCTTGCCGCATGTGCTTATGGTTGATTATGTATAAACTATCCCATATGTTTCATAAAGATCTGAAAGGCTTTAGCCATCCCATTTCCATATCTAGAGGAGTCAATAGGAAGATTGATAGGTTTTGGGGCTGCAATTCCTCTTCTCTTAGGTGTCATCTATTTTATGAGAGTAACACACTCCTTTTGAGGATTTCTATCATGTTAGTCTAAAATTTTCCTATTGATGTAAACTAATTATAAGTTCTTATTTCACAACTTGGCTGTGGATAACTTTAACTTGGACTTTGATACCAACTATGATGACCCAGGCTTTTACAATGCAATTTAAAATAACAAGCTTTCACTTCCGAGATTGATCTTTATTCAAAACGGTTTTGTGAAATAATGGCAGCAAAAAATTCTTTTTCTTTGAAATTCATTCATGAAAAATTTGAGTGTCTCTTATTTATTTCAAACAAATAGATAATGATCTAACATCATTAATAAATGAAACATGCTATGCAATTTAAAAAATAATAATCTAAAAATGGATAATTCATGTTCCCAAGATTGTTAATCACAACCCAAGTTCATAATAACGTAAGTGTCATTCATGTTTTTCTTTAGTTTGAACCATGGATCTCCTTTAAGGTCTTTGTGGGGTCCTGGGCATAAATTTAGGGTCAAAATCTTACTATTATTTCCCATTCTCTGAAGATCATTAGTCTGATTCACAGATTAATGGCCTAGATCACTGATCTAGGTCCTGAACCTATCTATCAATGGTTAGATGTGTGATCCTAAATTTTATTGCATAATTAGGTCTGCATCATCAAGATGAATTCAACCAAACTTTCTGATCATAATTAGACTTGTATAGCCTTTTGAATTAGAGATTTTGTGTTATGGATCTTTTTAAATGGTCTAGATTTAAAGTTTGGTTCAAAATGAGTCAAAACGAGGTTACCGAGATGTACTGAAATGGGACACGCCTTTTAGAATGTGCTAGTCCATCTTGGTGACCATAACGTACCAGTTACATGTCAGTTCCCAGGATGCAGCGGTGTCCTAGTTGAACCACGACCATGCTCACATGCATCACACACACGGGGATACTCCAAGCAATTGTGGCTTTGTCGCGTGTCACCAGGGAGCACCCTGGTCACCTGACCCAATCGACCTAGATGAGACAGTCCGATCTGGACTGTCATATCATTTCGGTCATTGATCAATGCCTAGGATGCTTCAAAAATTCAGTGTTTTTTGGGTCCCATGAACTCATCAAAAGGCTCAGATCTCCCATCTGAGCTATCCTTGAGTGGGTTCCATCTTAGATCCACCAGATCTAATTTTACTAGTGATTTGTTAGCCAATGAGATCAGATTTGGCCTGGATTTGAGGGGAAAATGCCTAAAGAGGAAAATGAAAGGAGAGAGGGGGGAAACTTTACTTAACAATCGAGACGAGTAGATTTGGTGGGGTTTTTGGGTGGGTGCGGATTTGCCTGTGCCTGTTAGAACCATAGTTGTCGATGATGGAGAAGAAGGTAGCCAGAGGGAGAGGAGAAGAAAAGAAGAGGGAAAAGGAGAGTGGGATGGGGGGAAGGGGAGGTGTATTTAATGCTGGTGATCCGCTTTCCTCGCAGGCTAAGTGATCACCAACCTTCTTCCCCCCGTGATGAAGTCAGAGACAGAGGCGCTTGTCTTTATCAAAAATGGCCCCCTCTAATTCTGACTCTTTCTATTTTTTGAAATGTATTATCATATTATTTTTAAAATTACTAAAATATCCTTATACTTAAAAGTTCCATAACTTTCTCATTTGAACTCCATTTTCAGTGTTCTTTATGTTGTTGGATTCTATTTTTTTAGTAGAATATAATTATGAGGCCATTTACAAAAAAATTTAATTTTTATAAATTCTAAATTTAGAAAATATTCATCCTCTTGTTCTGTAATGACCCCAATTTTTAGCTGGTGTTAGAGGCAAAATAAGCTAACTTGAGATGACATGAGATAAGACCTTGAGTGAGATTATTTAAGCTGGATAAAGATGACTTAAATCCGGCATGAGATAAAACGGATGTGACTAAAAGTATCACTTAAGTTAGAGTAACATGAGTTGAAAGAGATAGTTGAGATGACATGATATAAAAGTAAAATACAAGGTGTTGTTGAGTTGAATAAATGATTCTCTTTACTGAGGCTAGGGATGAGATGAGATTGCTTGAGATGGAGGTGATATGCTGTAATAACCCCAATTTTTGTAATATTAAAAGCCCATAAAAAGTTCAACTTTAAAGATAAGGGCATTTTGGTCATTTCACTAGTTTCCTTGTCTAAACCCAGGAATTTGGTACTAAAAGTGGTTCCATTAGATGCGTCTCAGAAAATGGAATCCAACGAGACCAAAATCACCCAAAACAAAGTTAAAATGAGCAAGATATGGCCCTTTGAAGTTCAGGGGCAAAACTATAAATTTTACAAAAACGACTTAACCTGAAAAACACAGGTGCCTGTTTTGATACGGGCACCCCGTCGTCTTCAACCTCCTAGAGGTTTCTGGAACGGCATTGTTTCAAGAAGAAACCACCGCCATTTCAGAGGATTCCCCACCGCCATTCAAAGGCGGTTAGAACCCCTCCAAAACCCTCTTTAAAAGCCCTATAAATAGAGCTCTTGGGTGCCTCTAATGGCAGCCCAAAACATGGGAGAAAACCCGTTGAGGAGCAGCGACCTAGAGGAGAAAACGTGGAGAGAAAACCAGCCACGAAGTAGGTATGCACAAAAAATCCCCAAACCCATCTCACCCATAGTCCTAGGCTCGGTTTCCCTATGTTTTTGCATAAAAATCCATGGGGAATAGGTCTCTAGGGAATCACCAAGGACCCTAGGACGTCCCTAGGGCTGCACTGGTTCCTCAGGGACGAACCAGGGCCTCCCAAGGACGCCCCAGTCCCCCAACGACGGAGATGGCCCGCTCCAAACGAGACGCGTTGAACGCGTCTGAGAAGAAAACGCGCTTGCTGAGGCGCACGCCGCAGATGCGCAGCACACTAGCAGAGCATCATTTTTTTGGTTGTTAAGGAAGCCAGGGTGCATGACGCTGACGCGCAGCGCCCTAGCATTCCAACTTTTTGTCTTTAAAGACTATGTACATAGGACACTAAAACGCTTATAACTTGAGATCTAGAGCTCCGATTGAGGCGCCGCAAAAGGCATTGTGTCCGTATCGACGACGTGGACGCATCTAAACTATAAAATATCTGATCAAGGCCCAATAAAAGGGGGTTGTGACCACTAGAACTTTGGAAAACTAAGAATACCAAGGCCCAATTAGGACCTTAGGACACCCACAGGCATAGGGATGGACCCCTAATGCCTAAGTAATAAGACCCAACTACTCTAAACCCATCAAAGATAGGTTAAACTAACCTTGAGTCCCCAAACCATGTTCAGGAGCGTACGAGGACAAAGGGATTAATGCGACCTAGTCAGGTAGGTGCTCTATCACTATTAGATTCTTTTAAAAGAACTATTGTTATTTGAGAACATATGTTTTAGATATATGAATTGATTTGCATGAGATTTGCATGAATTAATTCAGCATGCATGTTAAATGCTTTGTACGTAGCCATGTTTTTGAAATGACTGCATATACATTATGCACATATATGTGTTGCAAACAAGTGCATGCATTGCATGATTTAAGTACTGGGTCGGCATGTCATAGGCCCCGTGGAGGCTATGACCAAGTGTCCTCAGGTACCTGGGGACCACACGGCCAGGAGGTCGTGGGCATAGTGGACCCTATGGTTTGATGAGTTATGTGCATTTCATATAGCATGATATGAGGTTGGTCGACCATACCATACTAGAGGTCCATGAGTTGGACTCCATGAGGCATCTATTGCATATCCTGATGTCATCATATATATATATATATATATATGTGATACTTTCACTTTTGATTATATGTTTTTTTAAGTTATAAGAATTTCAGTTGATTATGGATTCTTATACTGATGTTGAACTCGAGTATTCAAACATACGCATATTTTGAATTTCAGTTGATTATGGATTCTTATACTAATATTGAACTCGAGTATTCAAACATACGCATGTTTTGAATGAGCATATGATTTTGAAACATCTCATGCATTTATAAAACTAGTAGTGATAGGCCCTACTGAGTATATTATATACTCACCCAATCCTTAACATTTTTCAGACATCAGTAAGCACTCAAGGACAAGATACGTCCGTATATATCATGGTTCAGGACAGCTTCACTCACAAAGAGGACATCTATGTTAGTGCTATGAGCAAGTAAATCCAAAAGGAAACAAATACACATGTAAGTAAACTCTCAACCCTTTGGACATGTGTTTGTACTTAATTACAGTTGGGCTGTGCATTGTGATTGGAAAGACCTGGGGAAAAACATTTATGATTTCTAAAGTTTTTCAAAAACTACCTTAGTTGTTGTGAAAGCAAATGACACTCGGGGTTTTCAAAAATGAGTTTAAAACTAAAGGTTTTTCTGCTGCATTGCATAGTTTTTATAAAATGGTTTTCAAATAGGGATGCATCCCTCCTTAGGAAATTAGGTATTGCATTTAAAAATGCATGGGAAAACCCGGGTCATCACAGTTGGTATCAGAGCCCAGGTTTTATCCTTTCACAGCCAGTCCAGCATGTCCAAAGGTCATGAACAATAAAGAAAATCAAGGATAAGTAGTATAAATAGTAGTAAAGTTGACTACTTCTATTCGAGGATTATAATATTAATGACTCAAGACATTTCACCATAAACACATAGGTGAAAAAAGAGATAGTCCTAGCAAATACTTAGATATTGGATTGCTTGAATCCTATCAAAATTATAGGAAATAAGAATTATTGTGTAGTGATGCAAAGATGAAATCTCATATAAGGATTATTGTAAGGTGCAAATATGAAAACTCATATATGGATGATGAGAATGAATGAATGAAGATGATTAAAGGACTTGTTAGAAGATAGAGTTGATCTGCAATAAAGTAATCTCATCAAAGGTGAGAAAATTGAAGAACCTAGGTGGATATCTTTCCATCATAAAGAATATCAGAATATGAGTACACTATCACAAGGATGTGATATATGAAATGTAAAAGACAGAAAATTTTGATGATAATAAGGATAAGCATACAAGATGATACTAAGGGATAACTATGACTTGTACTAGATGACAAAGGTATGAATCTTGAAAGACTTAGCTCAATTTTGATACCTTAATTGAAGTCCTATAAAGAGTGAAGTGCTATCGAATCATAACTACTTATTATGGAACAAATCCGGAGATGCATACAAGTGACATATTATGGGATAGGTAAAGGAATTCAATCGAGTGATCAAAAGATTTTGGTGATAATACTAAGGATGATAATAGATCAATCCTAATAGGAACTTGTAAGAGAAGTACAGCATGACCAAAACATCAATACCATTATTAAGACATTGTATAAATTTTATTGAGGCTATAGGCGACTGAGGATTTCAATGATCTTAAGACAAGCATTCAGTTTATCATATTTGTTAAGTAAAGGAATAGTGACCAACTAGAAATTTAAAATTCTACAAATGGTTTAATATCAATTAGATTCTTATCAGATCCATTAGCGTATAAGGAACACCAATGGATATAATCCATAAAAAGGAAAATTTGGTGATGTCTCACCTTGCCACTACATGAGTAAATAAAGTTATATTGAAAAAGGAAATAGGCCAGGACAGTAACTTATCCATTTAGCAAGTAGGGTACCATCAAGGATCAAATGAAGGTCTCGCCATCATAGATTGGAAGACCAAATATCTTAAGACCATCATTAAGTGTTGTCAACTAAATAGAGGCATCCCACCCTAATTAATCAAGTATGTTAGTAGTCGGAGTTATATACTGAGAAGGATGTTATAAGTCTTTAGACTTGAGTACTTGATAGGCTAAGTCATTTGAGGGTATAAGGCTAGTTGATTAGGCCACATCATGAAGTTGATTAGGCCACATCATGAAGAGCTACAAGTACAGTAAATATGGTAACAACTGAGATAGGAGCAAAAATAAGAAGTGATCTAAACCAATGTGAAAGGTTTTTCAAACCTTAGTGGCTACCATGACAAGGTGAAGAAATTACCTTGGGTCTGAAAAATACTATAGACTTGGATTGAAAGAAAGGTAGATAAGTACCGATCATTCTAGAGGCCCTTAAGCTTATCGAATAAAGTCTTTCTATGTCTAAAATATATATATATATATATATATATTTATGCTTATCTGAGTATTATAAAAACTTGTGGAGTTAACAACTTCAGTACAATTTGATATAATTGCTATTGGAGACGAATTATGAGAAGGCACTTAAAAGATAAAATAAGGAGGCAATTGAAAAATAAAATTTGAGGAATTGAGAAAATCACTACTTATGAGGATACCTCCTGACAATACAGACTACATGGTGACGATAAAGCCTTGGAAAAAGATTGGGCAATATATTGACATAGGGAATGGAAAGAGAAAAGTTGAGGAGGCTAGCACACTATAAGGTGAAGATGTGATGTTACTTGCCTTTAGGCAAAACGTTAGTTGTTATGAGCATATACCAAGTACGAAAAATCAATTAAAGGAATTTCTTAAGGACTAACCCTACTGGATTGAGTATAGAACTTTTGAACTAGAAGGTAACGAAGAAAACCATCAAGCAAAGAAAGGACAAAGAGGCTGATGACAAAGGATTCAACCATGACCTAGTAAGGGTATCCGGTGATGAATAAGAGACTCTTTGCTTTGCATAAATAGGAACATTATTAACACTCCTAATAACAAGTTGATGTGAATAGTGAGATAGGCCTCTAGAAGAGAACAATGGACCATGATATATTTGACATGAGTATGCATAAACTCTTCAAGAAGAAAAAGCATTTGATGATTTCAGCATCTATGAAACTTGATGAACAGTTTGAATGTCCTAATCATAATATGAGGTAGTATTAGTGATGGAAGATGGTACTAATTGGCTTTCATGATTTCATTTTAACCTTGAGTCACGTATGGAAAACAACAGACAGTTGAAATTCAAAGTTAATCAAGGGTTTCGCTATAGAACACATGATACCATATCAGTTATTGAAGTATCTTGGAGACAAGGGTAAGAAGCAAAGTTAGACACAATAGAAAGAAGGTAACTTTTTGGACTTGTGGATAATGAAAGAGATCACTAGATGAAAAGGATTATCCTATGATATTCAAAATAGGAGAAATAAGATAATATGATCTTGAAAGAAGTATATGCATGAGCAAAGAAGCATGATCTTACGAGGAGACTATCTTATACATGATAAGATAAGTATAGGAATCTAAGGAATTCAAGATAGATGAAGTACCGCTAGGAAACGGTATTGTTAAATCGACACGTACGAGAGTATGGCGTTGCATCAGAGTACGCAGCGAAAACAGGCCCTTATGGGTGAGACCTTATAGGAGGAACAATGGAAATAATAAATTGAGGATGAGCCTAGAATTGATTCCTAGAAGGGAATGCATTCACCAAGAAATCATCTAAGAGACAAATACCTAGAAAATGATAAGTTATGGAATTTCGAGGACGAAATTCTTTTAAGGGGATAATAATGTAATGACCCCAATTTTTAGCTGGTGTTAGAGGCAAAATAAGCTAACTTGAGATGACATGAGATAAGACCTTGAGTGAGATTATTTAAGCTGGATAAAGATGACTTAAATCCGGCATGAGATAAAACAGATGTGACTAAATGTATCACTTAAGTTAGAGTAACATGAGTTGAAAGAGATAGTTGAGATGCATGATATAAAAGTAAAATACAAGGTGTTGTTGAGTTGAATAAATGATTCTCTTTACTGAGGCTAGGGATGAGATGAGATTGCTTGCGATGGAGGTGATATGCTGTAATGACCCCAATTTTTGTAATATTAAAAGCCCATAAAAAGTTCAGTTTTAAAGATAAGGGCATTTTGTCATTTCACTAGTTGCCTTAACTAAACCTAGGAATTTGGTACTAAAAGTGGTTCCATTAGATGCGTCTCGGAAAAAGGAATCCAACGAGACCAAAATCACCCAAAACAGAGTTAAAATGAGCAAGATATGGCCCTTTGAAGTTCAGGGGCAAAACTATAAATTTTACAAAAACGACTTAACCTGAAAAACACAGGTGCCCGTTTTGATACGGGCACCCCGTCGTCTTCAACCTCCTAGAGGTTTCTGGAACGACGGTGTTTCAAGAAGAAACCACCGCCATTCCAGAGGATTCCCCACCGCCATTCAAAGGCGGTTAGAACCCCTCCAAAACCCTCTTTAAAAGCCCTATAAATAGAGCTCTTGGGTGCCTCTAATGTCAGCCCAAAACATGGGAGAAAACCCGTTGAGGAGCAGCGACCTAGAGGAGAAAACGTGGAGAGAAAACCAGCCACGTAGCCGGTACGCACAAAAAATCCCCAAACCCATCTCACCCACAGTCCTAGACTCGGTTTCCCTAGGTTTTTGCATAAAAATTCATGGGGAATAGGTCTCTAGGGAGTCACCAAGGACCCTAGGACGTCCCTAGGGCCGCACTGGTTCCTTAGGGACGAACCAGGGCCTCCCAAGGACACCCCGGTCCCCCAACGACGGAGACGGCCTGCTCCAAACGAGACGCGTTGAACGCGTCTGAGAAGAAAACCAACGGGCACGTCCGTGGACGCGCCCGCTAAAGAGGAAGACGGATGAGAAGTCTCGCGCGTCTGCAGACGCTCCCGCTGAGGCGCACGCCGCAGATGCGCAGCGCACTAGCAGAGCATCATTTTTTTTGTTGTTAAGGAAGCCAGGGTGCATGACGCTGACGCGCAGCACCCTAGCATTCCGACTTTTTGTCTTTAAAGACTATGTACACAGGACACTAAAACGCTTATAACTTGAGATCTAGAGCTCCGATTGAGGCGCTCAAAAGGCGTTGTGTCCGTATCGACGATGCGGACACATCCAAACTATAAAATATCTGATCAAGGCCTAATAAAAGGGGGTCATGACCCTTAGAATAGGATGGTGGCGCGTGACCACTAGAACTTTGGAAAACTGAGAATACCAAGGCCCAATTAGGACCTTAGGACACCCACAGGCATAGGGATGGACCCCTAATGCCTAAGTAATAAGACCCAACTGCTCTAAACCCATCAAAGATAGGTTAAACTAACCTTGAGTCCCCAAACCATGTTCAGGAGCGTACGAGGACAAAGGGATTAACGCGACCTAGTCAGGTAGGTGCTCTATCACTATTAGATTCTTTTAAATGAACTATTGTTATTTGAGAACATATGTTTTAGATATATGACTTGATTTGCATGAGATTTGCATGAATTAATTCAGCATGCATGTTAAATGCTTTGTACATAGCCATGTTTTTGAAATGACTGCATATACATTATGCACATATATGTGTTGCAAACAAGTGCATGCATTGCATGATTTAAGTACTTGCAAAGATTGCATGTCCTTGAGGGTTGCCAAAAGACGCTGGAGTGCCGAGGGCCAGGCAGTTGTGAGGGACCCAAAAGAGGACAAGTTTTAAGAAAAGGTTTTGACTTATCTTATGTGATTTGGGCAAGTAAGCCCGTGGGTGCTATGCCGGGGAGTCTGGGTTGGCCACCCGGCCTCTACCACTAATAGTTTTTCCGTTGCATTGCATAGTTTTTATAAAATGGTTTTCAAATAGGGATGCATCCCTCCTTAGGAAATTAGGTATTGCATTTAAAAATGCATGGGAAAACCCGGGTCATCACATGTTCAATCCAATTTTTCAAAATAAAATAGGATTTAAAATGTTTGGTAGTTACATGAATATTGGTTTGCTAATGACTAGACTTTTGAGCATACTATTTGTTATTTGGTTTTATTGAATGACTCCATCTCCTATCAATATCATGGTTTAATGCTTACATTTGCATTTAACCAGTGACTTTTATCAATTGATTTGATATATATTGATTTTATAGACAAATGGTTTCTTTTCGATTTTGGTTCACAAATGTATTTGTTTAATAGACCATCATTAGTGGTTTTGCATGACCATGTACTCAATTATAAATTCTTTTAAAATGTAGCATGCTCATGAAGAAAAGTATGTGAGATGACTACTTGTTTACATGTATGATGAATGACCGTAATGCACTATATGTTATGAATGTACTTGAATGATTATGTCTTATGCATGAAAAGGGATTCTTGCATGACTAAATGTTTTTAATAGAACAATGGTATAGGATTGCTTGGATATGCATGAAACAATAAGTATTTGTATTTTCACAAACTTTAAAATTCATATAATTTGTCAATTGACCTACCTTGAGCATGTGAATTAATTTGATAAAGTATATGATTTGAGAACTTATGATTTTGACTTAAGTATCTACTCTAAAATATCTTAATTTTTTTTTTATATGAATAATTGACAAGATACATTGATTAAGTAAATCATGAACTGCATACTAAAATAACAACTTTTTCCACCTATAAAACTGCAAGCTTGTTGAGACATTACAATATATTTTTCAATGTCTCATACTCAAAGAATTAGAATGAAAGGATGTAAGGTTGAGCCATGAACATAAAAGAAAACCATAGAGATGTAATTATAGAAGATAGGAATTTCTAGCATCTGAAGGGTGAGCCTTACTACTTGATTTTTTATTTTTGATCTATTAGAGAATGTGAAACTATATTTATTTTGAAGTAGTAGACACATTTTTTTATTTAATGGAATGTGTTGTGATGGGATTATGACTAGAGGTTTTAGGATATAATAAGCTTTGGCATTTGTTTTTAAAAGAACAGTGAAAATGACTTGCAAGTTTATCAAGTATTCTGTGTCGTATGCATTTAATGCACATATGTTTGAAAAATAGAGGAAACTTTGCCAATATTTCAATAGCAAAGGGACATTCATTCTACATAAAATCCTTGTATTTGTTAAAGAAATGTCACATGAGATTTTTAGAAACACCTTTCAATGAATTTTTTTTTGCTATTTTGTTTTTGAAGAATTTCAAACAAAGGATTTCCCTATTGTGAAAAATTATTTAAAAAGTATTATAAAAACCTAGGTGTCACATCTAGACTGAGATATTTTTTTAATTATATCTTGAAAAGTTTTGAGATTCTAACTAAATTGGTAGGATTTTAGTTAGTGAAAAGAAATGATTTGCAAATCATATTTGATGAGAATTTAAGATGAGATACTGGGTATGTTGATACCTTAGATACATATTTTTAGTAGGCTAAAGTGCCTAGTGGACCCTATGCTAAGGTGCTATTATATGGGTTCACCTCCTGGATCTTGACCAGCAAGGATGGAAGGTTTCCAACTCCAAAAAGTGGCACTGTACTCAAATGGTGGCTAATTCCACTATAGGTGACACCACACTCTTTCAAGCTGATCTGTAGTCCCTTTAAGGATATGGTCTCAGTCCATCTTGAAAATAGGCGAGCATATGATTCAGTGCGCTTGTCATGAGCATAGTGATCCCATGAGTTTTCTGTTTTGGCACCTGGGAATTTGATGATGATTCTATGTAAGATGAACTTGAGATGGTCCTTAGATGAGTACATATGATCAATTGACAAATGTACTTTCCAAGGTGTCAAAGGGCACAAGACATTTATCAGCTAGAGTGCTGATGTTGTGGTTTTATTGATGCAATTAATTTAAGATATTTGATAATTGTAATTTAAGTTGACTTATGAAATGTTATTAATCATTTATGTGAATTGATGATATATGATTACTTGTAAATTCCTATAATTTCACAGCATGGAATGACTAAGGTAAGACAGTCATGAAATTTATTACATTAAAAAATATAGTTCCAAAGCTTGTGCATGCTGAATGCTATGGTTTTTGAGTTTATAGTCTAGGTTTAGCTACTTGGTATGGTGTATACTCAAAAAAAAGTAAAATACGTAGATTCATCAGGCATAGGAGCTAGAAGAGGAGGACCTAAGCTAACTTGAGAAGAAAATGTGAGAAGCAACCTATTTTAGAGATACTTTCCTCTTTCTTAATGACTATTCATGTAATAAGCCATGGTGTGTAAACATTTACTTCTTATGAAGAATACATTAGTGATATGGTTGTGATTGATTTACCTGGGCTAATGATATTATTCAAAATTATGATGAAACTGATATGGCTTAGATATGGGCCAATTTTTTTAAAATGCAAGTATTTTGAAAGAAAAGCACTCAAGGTATAGAAAATGATTTTTCAACGAAAAAGGTTTTGAGGTTTTGTATTTTCAAATCAGATTTTAAAATAGGGATAACCCATCTTTAATTAGAAATTTGTGATTTGAAACCTAGGTCACTACAACTTGGCTTTGTCATGTACCTACTAATAACTCCCACTACTTGTGCAATGTCTAGTTTGGTGCACACCATGAAGAACCTAAGGCTTCCCACTGTGGATGCATATGGTACTTGTTGCACTTTGTCTTCTCCACTTTAATGCTATGTGAATGAACTGAAGATAGAATGTAACCAACAAGAAATGGAGTATTGACTTGTTTAGTATCCTGCATGTTAAAGAGGTGCAGGATCTTTTCAACATATTATGGGTTATTCAAACTTTCTTATTCTTTCTGCCTCTAAGTACCTTAATCCTAAGTATTTAATTGACAACAATATATCCTTCACATCAAACTCCCTAGCAAACTGACCTTTACTAGGTTTACTAGTACATACCATGATCATGTCATCAACATAAAGTAACATGATAATGAACCCACATTTTCATACTTATGAACATAGGCATAGTAATTTTCTTGGCATTTATATAATTCCAAGCTCATGATGATAGAATCAAATCACAATCCTAGCTAGATGCTTCTTGTCCTTTTTAATAAAGCCTTGGAGTTGAGTCATGTAAATTTCTTCTTTAAGATTCCCTTGCAAGAAATTAGTTTTTACATCTAACTACTCCACTTCCAAGTCAAGTACAACTACCATACCTAGCACTATCCAAATAGTACTTAAACAAATAATCAGAGAGAAAACTTTGTTGAAGTTAATTATTGATTTTTAATCATTGTGCTTCACCACTAGCTGAGACTCGTATCTTTCAATAATCTCATTAGCATCTTCATTTGGCTTGTAAACCCATTTGGATCCAATTGCCTTCCTTCCCTTGGGTAGTTGAACTAACTCCTAGTCTTATTTTTATGCAAGGCCTTCATCTCCTCCTCCATGGATGATGACCATTAACTAGCATCTATAAAGTCATATGCTTCCTTATAAAACTGGGTTCATGATCCTTTGTGATGCAAGCATAGGCTATGACATGGTCTTAGAAGGTGTTAGCATCCTTCTTAGCCAGCTCCAATCGCCTTTGATTTCATTTTTGTGGTGTTGGTTCTTCATGTGTTCCATATGGATCATCCAAAGTCCTATACTTGTCAATACTTTGTATCCATCATTTTACAGTGAATTCTGTTTCAAAACTCTCAGATGTCTTTGAGCTTGACTACTCACTTTCTTTTTGGATAGAATATTCATTGAGTACAACATCTTAGCTAATCACAATCTTGTTAGTAGCAAGGTCCCACAATTTGTATCCCTATGCTGCCATCAAATGGCTAAGAAAAATACATTTTTTAGATCATACATCAATTTGGTCCTCTACTCTTCAAGAGTTTAGACATAAGGCTCACAATCAAATGTATGTAGGAGAGAGTAATTTATAGGTTCTGTAGACCATACGGATCCTCCAAAAATTTTGTATGAAAGGTGCAATAGTGGGAGAATGCTTCACCAGGTAATTGGCTGTGTTGACTACCTGTTCCCAGAAAAGCTACTTCAGCCCGAGTGTCTCAACATGCTCCTGGCTCAATCCATAAGAGTTTGATTCATCCATTCTACAATTGCATTTTTGTTGCAGAGTACTAAGAAATGTACATGTAAAATTCATCAAATTTTTTTTAGGTGTACTCTATTCCATTATCAACTCTCAAACATTATCCTTTTCCCTTTCTTGTTCTTAAGCAAAGATTTGAATTTTATAAAATGGAAAAACTTTCACTCTTCCTATTAAGCATATACAACCATACTTTTCTAGAGAAGTCATTAATAAAAGAAATGAAATGCAATGCATCCCCTAGGGTTTTCTCAAGATCCTTTGATGTGTTAGAATGTGTTGGGTCTAGTACATCATTACTTCTATTAGTAGATGAGGGAAAACTAGCTCTATGATGTTTACCATAAATGTAGGCCTTACAAAAATCCAGATCAATAGATTTTAAACTAGGAAGTAAATTATGATCAAGGAGTACCTATAATTAGAGATGGTCATATTTTAGTTATTATATTTTGTGTTATTGAGATTCATAAACAAATTATCTAAGAGTTCGGCATAGAACAAAATACAAGTAAAGTATTTTCATATCCTTCAATTTTACTATATATGATGATCATTTACTAGTCAGAGTGTT
Source organism: Warburgia ugandensis (assembly GCA_035236585.1). Lineage (NCBI taxonomy): Eukaryota > Viridiplantae > Streptophyta > Magnoliopsida > Canellales > Canellaceae > Warburgia > Warburgia ugandensis. Next base: position 47,444,290 of record CP141133.1, on the reverse strand, counting down.
TAACTCACTAAGATGTTGTTGTAGGGAAGATTCATATTTCATTCTTCACTAATAAAGCTGCCTCTTGTTGCACCTTGTTCCATAAGCCTTTGGCACTAGTTTGATTTGACATGTTGGGTAAGATAGAATTGACTAATGTTAGAAGAATATTTGCCTTTACCTTTACCAATTTATCTTTGCAATGATAGCATCTGTCATCATTGTTGGCTTCATTTCTGCTCCATTTGTTGTGATTGCACAATCTTCCTTTACCAATATAGCATACATTTTTAATTTCTAGAATGCATAGTTAGAGTTAGTAAAATTTGGAGCCTTGATCTTTTTTTTCATCAAACACTTGCATCAATCACCACGTTAGGCTTGTATTAAAAAGCTCTGATAGCAACTATTGGTAGCATGGTGAGGCATGCATTGTAGCCATTTTCTATGGCAACAAGCTCAAATGAAGATGATTTTACTATCTTACACTAGGTTAGAATTTGTGAACTTACTTGAAGTTTAAATTAGAGATATATTATGATTTTCATATGCTCTTAATTTCAATTAGGGCTCTAATTTTTTAAGGAAGCTAAAACTACGATTATTTTAATCTTTTCCAATGAGGTTATTCATGTATCTACCCTAGATTCATTTGACCTTAATTGTATTATGAAAGATTAGTCTCCACTTAAGGTAAAAAGGGCTTTAGGTCCCTAATAATCAAATGATTCAATTAAACACCGAGGTCTAAGTTTGACATTTCTAAGATCTAAAGTGGTAAGGAGTGTAAGAAAAGTAAACCCCCTTGTTCTTTTAGGTTAGTAAACCTAGTTTGTTGAAGTATTTTGCCTTTGATTTGATTAGAAACTTAAAACTAAAGTTCAAAAAACAAATAAGAAAACTTGTAAAGTAAGTTATTTGTAAAAAATAGAAGAGAAATATTCATGCACTCACTTATTTCAAATTATACAAGAAACATTCATCTTGGAAGCATACACTATATGATAATAAGAGACATGATGATTGCTAACAATGAAAACCTAATGGCTAGAATCAAGCAATGCATTCAAACATAGTGATAAAGAATACATGCAAAAACCATGGGTTAGAAACTAATGACAAATGATATTCATGCTAAACATTGGACATCAGTGCAAAACTAGAGGCACATACTAGAGGGCTAGAAACATAGAAGGTCATTCATTTATTAACAACAAGAGCTACAAAACTAGAAACATTGAATGAAAGAAATTTTTTGTGAGAATAGAAAGATAAACTCGACTAAGACATGGAATAAACATGATCTAAGCACAAACAAAAGAATAAAGTAGAGACTTTGGGAGCATAGTCATGATCATTCTTTGAACATAAAGCAAACATGCTATGAACATTGGAATCAATCATGATAGAACTAGAAATTAAACATGGTAAATTCTTGAAATTAAGAACATAATGAATACTAGCAATTGAAAACATGATCAATGCCAACATTGAATGCTAGAAACAAGGAATTAAAATATTATAGCCAACATTACCAAAAATAGAGACTAGAATGACTAAGAAAAGGACTTTTGCTAGTTCTCAAAAGAAAATGATTCTTAGCAAGATTGATGGAAGGGAATTCTTTCGTCCTTGACCGTTTCAAAAGAAAAAGGAACTAAAAAATATTGAAAATCAAGTTGTGTTTTATAATTTTGGAGTCGTTACATATATTGTGATAGACTCCCTTTAGAAGTTCTTTGTTTTTATGGTGCCTCATTCAAAGATAAACTCATGGAAATGGGCTTTCTTTTTTAGATCCACTTTTGAAAATTGTGAATTCAAGTAAAAACATTAGAAAGTCATAGGAAACTTTAGAGGCTCTATCTAATGGATTTAACAGCCACTATCCATGAGTTTCCACTTTCATAAAATAAACCCAATAGCTTGAATCCTAAAATCTCCCATTCTCCCATAGGATACTTAGAACTTTCATTGCAAGATTCTAACTTTCAAGAGAAAAAGACTGGTAACAAGGAAATTAAAAATTGAAGAAACTAGTATATTGAAAATAGATTTGAGAAAAATAAACCCTTTCCTCTAAGGTTAGGGATTCCCCTTTCCTTCTAAAGGAGGATTAGAAATTCCACTAATCTTCTAGGGGTGAGAATTGGATTTTGATAGAGAATCTACTACCCAATATGCAATCCAATTCTTGGGCCCAACATAGTTTAAGTGTTAGAATTCTCTCATTGATGGCACTCTTGAAACTCCATTAAAATTTTCCACAAATTGAGATTCCTTTTTCCTAATCTATATGCGAGAAAAATCTAAACAAAACAATGTAAGAAGATGAAAAATATACCTAGGATGTACTACACTTGAGATTTTGCTTCCCTTTCTTCTCTTACTTTCCTTTGAATGATATGACTAACCTATTATTCATAGAGGTCAAAAGGGTCAAAGTTAGTAATTCCTTCCATCATCAAGGACAATGCTAAAACTTGTTTTTTTAGGTTTCTATCACAGTGTTCACAGTTGTGTTGTTTAGAGGACTTGGACTTCACTATTGTGTGTTTTCTTTGTGTGGTTACTATGCATTGAGGGAAAATCTCATGATCATCATCTAAATGGCATCTCTTCCAATTGACTGTGTTATTCAGGCGGTCCTTTTTCTAAAAACATCCATGAGAAAATTAATAACATTCTAGAATTGATAAAGAATAAAGGGTTAAGATTTATCTTAGAGAGACCTCATGATCGTTTGTTTTTAAGACCACAGACTTCACAATTGTGAAGTCTAAGGTTGTTTTCTTTGAAATCTTATTTTGTGATGATTTTGAAGCAAATATTGTGAATTTTTGAGCCATTTTGAAACCCTTTCAAAGTGTGTTGATGTTTACCTAAAAACTCCACAAGTGCATGGGTCTGACCCATGTTGGAATATAGATGCGCAATTATGGGTCGATCCCATAAGGACTCAATTTTGAATTTTGGAATTTTAATTAGAGTTTAGCTTAAATTATCCCAACCTAGCCAAGCAATACAAATCAAATGAAAAGATAAAATTAATTACTATGTATGCTAAAATGGATAAATTTACCAAATTAAGAGTCTAGAGTTTTGGATTCCACCACACTAGAATTAATACACTCATACAAAAGAACCATAAATTTGACATTTCACATGTAAGTATAACATCAATGGAATAAAAATATAGAAGATATGTTAAGTCTTATGATTTGCCTAACTTAACATATATGTACTCAAATCATAGCTTGTATTTTTTTCAATCACAAGCTATCTAAGATTCCATATATATATATATATATATATATATATATCAAAATAATTAATATTTCATAACTAGTCTCTAAACTATGGGAAATACTTAATAATTCCCATCAAAATGGTATGGGTTGTACATATTAATTTGGATAGCTTATCATAAGAATTAATACATTAAATTCCTATATTTAATGGTTAAGTTTTATATGAGGTTACCAAATTTTTATGTGGTTTCATCCTTACCCTATGCATAAAATTATCTAGTCATATTTAACTTGAAAATTGCACTCAAATCAAGCCTAAAAACATGTCCTAAACAACCAAAGAAAAATGCCTAAAAATTAATTTACCTTTAACCTAACAAAAACACTAATCTAATCTATAAATGAAACATAAAATAAGAACAAAAACAAATCATCTTCAAATTTGTAGAAAAATGTCTTAAAAATTGTTAATATTCTATTCTAAAATGAGTAGAAAGCAAGTGAGGAAAAAAAAATCCAAAGTTAGCTTAGAAACAAACTATAAATCTAAACTAAAACAAGGCATATATAATAAGATAAAAATATGAAATATAATCTTGACCTAAACTAGAATAACAACACTAATGAACAAAACAAGCATTAAACATTAACTAGCAAGATAAACAAGAGATAAAATAACTTTGGTTAAATCAAATCTTAAATTTATACAATAGTGTGATGAACACAAACCAAAAGATAAAAAAAAAACTCACCTAGATGGATTGAAGGTGAATGCCATAAGATCTCCTTGTAGTGTCATGTGTTGAAAAGCCTCCTATGATTAACTCCAAGCCAACCAAGCACATACACAAATGTTGTCTTCAAATCACAAGCACACAATGTTCTCTCCCTCTCTTGATGTCTTACACATCAAGGATGGTGTAGCTTTAAAATTATTCACAAGCACATGAACAAGAGAGGTGGATCCCATGAGAAATTTCATGGAATTTTCAATTGATTAGATCTTATTTAAGTTGCTTATCTTAGCCAAAGAAAGAGGGTTTTAATTAAACTAGGAATTTAAACAACATGGAATGGGAAGCATGCATAATATTAGAATCATCAACCAAAGGAAATTTTCTAAAAATAAAGATTTTCAATGGAATTATAAATTTTCCTAACTAACATGCATTCAATAAAAGAAACTAATGTAAAATTGAATGAATGAATCTATGAAACTTTATTTAAGAAAACTTGCTAAAAATGAAAATTTCCTAAACTAACACTTTTCTAATCCTAAAAATTTCTAAAACTAAATTAAGAAACTTTCTAAAGCTAAATTAAAATGCAAACAACTAAACAAGTAATGTTAAACTATCATGAAACAAAGGAACAACAAACCACTTAAAGGAAAGTTACCCAATTACCATGTGCATGACCCATGGAGTTGTGCACATGATTCTTTGCTAACATGATATCTAACCAAAACAGTAACTAAACTATCTAAAAAGGTAAATGGTTTCCTATGGAATCAAGTAAATAAAGTGTATGTACTGCTGGAAATTATGCATGAATCATGAAAGGTAAAATTCCATAAATATGTTGCTCATGAAACTTAAATCAAAGAAAGCATGGACTATGATAATGCATGTGAATCTAGGTATGAAACATGATCATAAAACTATAAATTTAATGAATTTTAAGTATGAAATAAATTTGAGAAACTTTATGTGAATCATAACTTTATTGGATGAAATTTGGTGTATGAATTCTGCACATGTACATAGAGAACAAAATTGAAAATTGTGCACTATTCTAATTCTTAGAATTTGATTTGAAAAATATCTTAAACACTCTCCAAAAATATCAAAATAATCTTAGATAACATGCATGTGAAACCCAAAAGAGAGATTAAGAGAGTAATAGCATAAAATAGGAAAAAAAATCAACAAGAACTAGTTCTAAATCAAAGTGAGAAATAAGAAAAAGATGAAAGGAAACAAAAAGATTGAAAGATACTATCCTCTTGGATGTCACTACCAGAGACAATATAACTTTGATCTTGAATAATTAAGTAAGAAAATTAAGAGAATTAGAACCAACAATAAAAGGAGAACAAAGAGGAATTATGGGTAGGAAACTTAAACAACAAAGAAAGCAATAAACAAGTAATGAAAGCAATGAAGTAAAATAAGATGCCAATCTAGAATTGAAGTGTAAAAACTAAAGAAATAAATCAAGAGAAAGGTGGGGAAGACAAGGAAAAGCAACCAAGATGTTGAAGTCCAAATCTCTAAGAGTACCTCCAAGTTAATGTGCTTAATTTTGAGGGAGCTAAAATCAACTCCATTACTTAAATTAGGCATGGAATTTCATTGGGTATTAATGGATTTTTTCTTTCCTTTAGAAGTAGAACTCTAGGTAGTAAAGTTGTGTAATTGATTGGAAATAGAATATTAGAAGGTAAGGTGAGGTGGTTGAGGTGGACATTCTAAATATGAGCAAAGGAAAGAAGGTGTCACCTTTCCTTAAGGTATATCACATGTTGGGATGGAAAGAAACTGGAAAGGGATAGGAAAGATGTAGGAAAGAGGTAGGAAGGTGAGGTAGTTGAGTGAGGAATGGATTTAGAAGGTGGAGTTGGTGGAATGGATGAATTTAGAAGGGGGGAGATGTCACCTTTCAGGGAAGGTGGCATGGAACTCTTTCCTTTCTAAATGCGTGATCTGGTAGGTATGAAAGAAAGATAAAAGAAGGGGGAAAAGAGGGGAAAAATAAGGAAAATTGACTTAGTTCTCTCTTGATTAGTTCACCTATGCATGCATATATTACCATGTTGATTATCATCCAAATTCCTTTCTAATTATCCCTTGAAATTCACTATATAAAATAGGATAATTGCTTTGAAATGTCCTCCATTAGTGTGACTCCATGTGGCATGGCCCTTATGTGGCTTGGTGGATTACTTTGATGACTTAATGCTTGATGGGTTGAGTGGCTAAGTCCCTTAGCTTTAAGTCTTGAATGGCTTAGGTTTCCTTGTTAGATTAGTAAACTTCATACATGGATCAATTCTCATGCAAAGGTGGTGGAATTGCATGGCTTTTTGCATGGACCATTTTGGTCACCTTTGGATCTTTTTGTTGCTTTCTTTCTTTCCTTAAAATTATCTTAAATTGAGCTTTCAAATGATGAAATTTAGGTCTTTGGCCCTCTTTTGATCTTGATCTTCAAATCTTATCTTACTTGATCTTGGTCGTTAGATCATCTTCTCAACACCTACAAAAGATTTAAAAAATCCTAACTAAATTTGAGAAAATTATGAAATTCACATACTTTGGATTATCTTCTGAACTTGTAAATTATCAAACTTTTGAATTATTAGGTCAAAAATGTATGTGTTATAAAATTTTAAAAAAACCCTAGAATAATGCCTATGATTTATAACATATGGACAACTAATTGAGTACTTTTTATATAAAAGTAAACACTTATCAAAGCAAAAGAGAGCAACCCAAGAAGCCATAATCCAAGAGGAAAACACTTCTAGCCAAGGAGATTAAGAGAGAGAGAGAGAGAGAGAGAGAGAGAGAGAGAGAGAGAGAGAGAGAGAGAGAGAGAGAGAGAGAGAGAGAGAGAGAGAGAGAGAGAGAGATAACCCTTGCTTCCAAAGTATACTACCTGAAGCACCAGCACCCAAAATGCCTCTTTTTTCCCTTTTCATGTGAAAGCCGTCCTCTTGAATATGCTTTGAAGGCCCCTTCTCTTGTCTTCTCTTACTCATGTTGAAAGCTCCCCCTCTTTTATATAGAATTCTCTCTCTCATTTGAGTTTATGTAGCTTTCTCCTTTTCTGTCATGCTCACATTGGTCCACTCAAAAAAATTTCTTCTTTTCTCTTCTCAGAATTATTTAAATCTATCAAGGTTCATCCCACCTAAGCTTCTATCCTAGCTGCCCTAGATTCTTTTCTAAAACTTCTCCTTCCTAGCTGATCACTTTCCCATGCAAAAACATCCTATTAGGAGCTCTTAGGAGAGCCCTAAATTAGACTAAATCTTGGCCACCAAATCATCCAAAACTTGATTATTTTTTACCATAGATGATAAGTGTTCAATTTTGTATAAAAAGTATTCAATTAGTAGCCCATGTGTTATACAATATAGTGTTATTTGTAGGGTTTTCTAGAAATTTACAACACATGCATTTCTGACGTAATGATTCAAAAGTTTGATATTTAACTGGTTCATAAGCTAGTACTCCAAAGTAAGTATGTGAATCACCATATTTTTCCAAGATTTAATTAGATTTTTCACTCCTTTGTAGGAATCTAGAAGATGATATAATGGCCTATATTGCACTTCATAGAGTTTTTTGTGGGTCGAGACACTTAAGCCATCAAAGAATGTGCCTCATTCAAAGTGAGAATAATTAATTTAGAAATACCCAGGTTCCCACATATTTACCTCAATAGATGTTGGGTGAGACATCCTTAAAACATTGAACTCCTTGCTTGGTTATCTTTGGAGCTTGACTTTGGTTTTCTTTGGTGCTATTCTTCCTTTAGACTTCTAGTTATTTCTTTGGTTGTTTGCTCTTGAATTCAAATTAGTAGTTTTCTTTCATTGTTTTAGTTTCACTGCCTTAGTTTGCCATTGTTTGCTTTGAAGTTCTGCACTCATCTTTCCACTTAGTTTCCCCCTTTTTTTGCTTCATTTCACTAGCTTTTTTGCTCAAGATTCAAGTTACTTCTTCTCTAGTAGTGACATTCAAAAGAAGAAATAGCTGGCATTCTTGCCCTCCCCCTTAGGAATTACATGTTTTTCTCCTTCAATTCCTCTTAGTTTTAGGTGTCATTCTTCATAGATAGTTCACCCATCTACCTATATTTTCTCTTGAATTAATTTTTTGGCTTTTGTTTGCATGTCATCATATTTTATATTGGAAGATTTAGATTGTGTTTTTGTTGTTGTTTAGATTAGGTTTTAGGCTTAATTTCCTGCACAATTTCAAGCTATTCAACATGTTTTATATGCAGTATTTTGATGTATTTAAGCATTGATTTAATAAATTTCATTAAGGATCATAGTTATTGAATGTGTCCATAAAATTTATTGTTTTAATTGGTTTATATGCTTGATTTGATTTGAAGTTCTAAGTACTAAAAATCTAGAATTTTTATCCTTAATATTTATGCTTTGTTTTCAGCCATCAAAACATCTTAATTGCATGAATCCTTAGGAACCCATTTAGATTTTTGGGTCATTATTTGATTTCATTGGTTATCTTATGTGTTAGTTTGCATTTAAAGGCTTCAAATAAACCTATCTTTCAACCAATGAACCTTGCACACAATCTACTTATCATGTGCATGGTACTAGGTTACTTCTCTTTGATCCTTAGTTGATTAATATGGTTTTGGCAGTTGTTATTTAGTTTTTTTCATCTTAGTTTAGGTTTATGAAGTTTCTTTTTTGAATTTTAGAAAGTTCTACTTTTAGAAAGTTTCTTGCTTAGGAAAATGTTAGATTAGGAAAGTTTCCTTTTTAGTATTTTCCTTAGTTGCTTATTTTAATTCAATCTAGTCTTTGCACTAGTTTCCTTTGTTAATTGCATGCTAGTTAGGTAAGTTTCTCATTTCATTGATTATTTTTAATTTTAACAAGTTTCCTTTAATTTTAGTTTCTAATTTCATACATTTACCTTCCTAGTTTAAATTCAAATCAAATCAATTCAATATCTCTCTTTGGCTGAGTTAAGCACTTCAAATAAGATCCAACCAATATACAAATTTGTGAGATTTCTCATGGGATTGACCTCTCTTGCATGCAAATACTACTTTGACTTGTATTCTTGTGAGTAAATTTTAAAGCTACATCAGGTTTTTTCATCATTGCTAGGAAATCACAACAGATTTGTGGTTGGGACTTTATTTAAATTATTTATCTTTATTTGTGGTCTTAGGTTGCATTAGATTAGGATTTTTGCATTACATTTGTACATCTTGCTAATTCCTCATAAATTAATCCATCTTAATTGTTTTGTGCAAGGGGAATTTGGAAAAGGAGCGACTTGCGATCTTGTGGGCCAAAGCTTCATCAAATTTGATTGCTTTCTTCGATTAGGTTTTTCTCTTTGAGTGAACTTGTAGTGAGGTCCCATTGTAACTTGCAATTTATTTATTATTCAAATTTAGATGTGTTGTATTAATACAGGGCAAGTATGGGATATGATGGCCCACACTTGATCTTTATAAAAAAAGTTCCACCTTAAGTTTCCATCACTTTATTTTACTTTTCTAGTGTAGTTACACTTAGTGTAGGTTGCGTCTTGGTTGGTAGAGTAATTCATATAGTTTAGGGTCATTCACCTTATTTGTTGCATTTTATTTAGGGTTGTTGCATTAGATTGCACCTATCTAATGCTTGGTTGGATAGCATATAGATTGATTAGTTTGCTTTCTTGTACTTACATTATGTGTTTATTACTTTATAGTGGAGGAAAAATAATGGTAGTAAGGGTCCCACAAGAACGTTCATAAGATAAGGACTAGATTTTATTAACAGATCCTTGGCCCACCTAAGAAATCAAATTGATTCCTTGTATGTTGGTGATCCTAGCCATTAATCTTAATTTAAAATCAAGTAGGAAGAGACCCAGGGTTTTGAGCTCATAGGACCCTTTTTGAAAGAGGCCACCCATTGTCACTCTAGTGACTCTTGAACTTTGTGGTTATAGTGGGTATCCAAATCCAAGTGATTTTCCCATGTCTTTTGTTGATGGTTGTTGAGATCCAAACACCTCTTTCCATGAGAATTATATTAATCACCTTGGGCAGGACCTAACTGGTAAGCAATAGTCAAGTTTGGATTAAAGGAGGAGCTATTTATCTTTAGGTTAAATGCTACAACCTTACATATTAACAAAGATTAACAAGAAATCTTGTTAGCATTAGGAATTGTTTACTTGCATAGCATATAGAGTTAGGAGTCACTTAGATTTAGGTTGCATCATTTAGTTAGGTTTCATTGTAGTGCTAGAAGGACGTCAATCTTAGAACACAGAGTTAGTATCATTAGATCTTGAGATTGAAGGTACTCATAAACAAGGGTTAAGAAACCAAGTTCCTAGCCACATGATTGAACCACCAACATTATTTGAGCATAAGGCTATGGGAGATTTTTATGCACCACTCCAATTGAATACACCATCATGAATCACATTGCCACCTACCACTGCAGACCACTTTGAGCTTAAACTTAGAGACATGCAGTTTCTCCCATGTTTCTACGGTCGTGAGAGAGAGGACCCTTACCTATATATCAACGAATTTCTTGATATTTGTGCTACATTAAACTACTGTAGTGTCATGAATGATTCTATTAAACTTACATCATTCCCTTTCTTAGTAGAGGATGAGGATAAATCATGGCTAAATTCTTTAGAAGTTGGTTCCATTGACACATGGAACCAATTATCTAAAAGGTTTTTGAACAAGTTCTTTCCTATCCATAAAATCAATGTCCTTCATAGGGATATCATTAATTTCCAATAGAGAGATGATGAGCAATACTTTCAATGTTGGGAGAGGTGGAATGAATTGTTGTAGAAGTGTTGCCATCATACTTTTGAAAAATGGCAGCAAGGTTCAGTACTTTTATGAGGCATTGACACCTCAAAACAAACACATGGTAGATGCAATAAGCTTGAAACTATGTTCAAGACTTTCTTGGCTACTAATATATTATCTAAACCTCCACAAGAGGTTTGTGTTATATGTTAAGCCCAGCTCGTTTAACTTCAACTTGTTAATCCAATAGAGTGCTTAAGGATTATCTTTTAGAACAAGCAAATGCTCTTAGTGCATATTACAACCCTAGCAATAATAATCAATACTATGAGACCTATAATCTAGGATAGGCTAGGCATCCCAAATTGACATGGTCTATGAATAAAATACTAGGGACGTACATTTGTAAACCCCTATTTAGAACTTTCCTAGGATTTCAACTTCACAACAACCACCAGTTTTCAACTTCCCCAACAAACAAAAAAATCATCAATTAAGGATAATATACAATATATGATGAAGAAATTTGACAAACGTTTCATTTCTACAAAAAATTTAGAAGAGTTTCCTCTATTTTTTGGATAGATGCACATTTAACACGAGTGTAGAACACTTAACAAACAATACAAATAAATTTTCATTGTTTTCAAAACAAATACATACAACTTATCACAACCAAAAACCTCCAGTCACAACCACGTCACAACACATTCCACTAAATATAGATGAGACTACTACTTCAAATTAAAATATACATTTACAATATCTAATATATCATAAATTAAATTTCAAGTGGTAAGGCTCATTCCTTAGATATTGAAAATCCCAATCTACTATAACTACCACTCCGTAGTTGTTTTCATGTCCTAGGCTCAAATAACTCCGCCAATGCCTGTCGCTAGCCTAAATGAAAAAGGAGGAGGGTCTTGTGTCAGGTGCCAGCCAACAAGGAAGAAGATGAAGATATTTTGTTATTTCTTTCCTACTTGAAAATTAATATGCATTTGTATATTAGTTTGTAATTAAGAAATGAAAATCATCTCCTGCTTCTTAAAGTATGGCAACCCTAACATGACATGAATTGGAAACTGACATTCCCTCATGTTAGGGTGTTCTCCAAAAGTGACGCGCTGCATTAGATATTGGGTACGGTGAAAAATGGACAAGGGTTGCTAGGGCGTTCCCCCAGAAGTGACATGCTCCATAGGATCCTAGGTGTAGTGGAAAATTGGCAAGGGCTGCTAGAGTGTCCCTTCAAAAGTGAAGTGTTACATCAAAACCCAGTTGAAATGAGAAGTGGGCATGGGTTTATACCGTGGATGTCCGAAAGTGTGCAGGTAAATAGGATATTGCAAGAGCATAAAATTCATATCACCAAATAGAATATAGGGATATTGACAAGTAAGATTTGGAGTTAGTAGATACAATGAAATGTAGGAGAGTAAACATCGCTTGTATCCAAGAAACTAAGTGGAAAGGGTCTAAAATTAGAGAAATCGAAGGGTATAAACTCTGAAACATAGGAAAGGATAATATAAATGGCATAGGAATAATAGTGGATAAAGAATTAAAGGAAAAAGTTGTGGACATTAAAAGAATCAGTGATAGAATTATAATAATAAAGCTTGTTCTAGGAGAGCAAATCATAAATGTTATAAGTGCATGCGCACCACAAGTAGGGTTAGAAGATATAATCAAGAGACAGTTTTAGGAAGATACGAAAGGAGTCATCCAAGAACTTCCCAACACTGAGGGGATATTTATAGGAGCAGACTTAAATGGCCATGTTGGAAAAGACAAAGAAGGATATAATAGGATGCATGGAGGGTATGGTATAGGAGAACGAAATGAGATGGGGAAAACTATCCTTGATTTTACTTTGTCATATAACCTGGCCATTGCAAATACATTCTTTAAGAATAAGCATGAAAACTTAATAATTTTTAAAAGTGGACTTCATAAAAGCCAAATAGACATTTTTCTACTTAGGAATATTGAAAAATCAATGTGTAAGGATTGTAAGGTGATACCCGGTGAGAGTTTAACCTTACAAGATAGGTTAATGGTTATGGATATGTATATTAAAAGATGGAAGAAAGGAAATGAACTTAATAGGTATCCAAAAACTAAGTGGTGGAACTCAAAAGGAAAGAAAATAACTTCATTCACAAATAAGTTGATGGTAGAAGGAAACTGGAACTACTACTCAGAAGTAAACACCATGTGGGTTAATATGGCTGAGTCCATTAAAAAAGTAGCAAAAGATATCTTAGGAGTATCTAAAGGTAAAAGGCAATTAATTAAGGAAAATGGTGGTGGAGTGAAATAATACAAAAAGTAATTAGACAAAATTTGTGTGTTTTAAAGCATAGTAGAAGGCTAGAAATAATGAAAATTATGAATAGTATAAGAATGCTAAAAAGGGTGTTAAGAGAATAGTAAGTGAGGCTAAACTTAAGGCATATGAGGACCTCTATAATAGACTAGGAATAAGAGAATGTGAGAAAGATGTATTTAAACTTGCAAAAATAAGAGAACATAAGGGTAAGGACTTAGATCATGTTAGGTGCATTAAAAGTGAAGATCAAAGGGTACCATTCAAAGATGATGAGATCAAACAAAGGTGGGATACTTACTTTTAAAAATTATTAAATGACAATGGCTCTGAGATTATAGGGATTAAAAATATTGTAAACCTAAATAACATTGGACATTATAGATATGAACGTAGGAATAGAATACTTGAAGTGAAAGAGGCCTTGAAATAGATGAAATCATGAAAGGCCATGGGGCTTGATGGTATATCAATAGAGGTTTGGAAGCCCATGGGAGATACTGGAGTAGTTTGGTTGACCGAGTTTTTTAACAAGATCATAAAATCAAAGAAAATCCTAGATGAATGAAGGAAAAGCTCTATCTTACCAATTTACAAGAATAAAGGAGACATATAGAGCTACACTAATTAGTGAGGGATCAAACTTATGAGCTACACTAAGAAACATTTTGAAAGAGTAATTGAGAAGAGACTATGGCATGAGACAAGTGTATCAGAGAACTAGTTTGGTTTTATGCCTAGGAGGTCTGCCATGGAAGCTATTTTCCTATTAAGACAAATGATAGAGAAATATGGCAGGGAGGAGAAAAGACCTCCAAATGGTCTTTATGAACTTAAAGAAAGCTTATGATAGAGCCCCTAGAGAGTTAATATGGAGGGTGTTGGGCAAGAAAGGGGTTTCGCGGGGTTATATAGACGTAACTAAAGATATGTATGTGGGAGTGATCACAAATGTTAAGACCACTAGTGAGGAGATCGGTGATTTTCCTATCACCATAGGATTGCACCAAGGATCGGCATTGAGCCCATAACTTTTCACATTGGTTATAGATGAGTTAACAAAACATTTGCATGAGGAGATTCCATGGTGCATGCTAGTTGCAAATGATATAGTTTTACTTGATGAGAGAAGGGAGGGCATAAGCACAAAATTAGAGTTATGGAGAGAAGCATTAGAATCTATAGGATTTAAAATCAGCCAAACTAATATAGAATATATGAAATGCAATTTTAACAAGGAGAGGAGTAGGAGTGGGACACTAGTTAAGATTGATAACCAAGAAATCCTTGTAAAAGACCACTTTTTGTACTTAGGATCAATGATTCATGAGAGTGGCAAGATTGAGAGGGAGGTTACACTAAAAATCCAAGTGGGTTGGAACAAATGGGGATGTGCATCTAGAGTTTTGTTGTGATCAACAAGTACCACTCAAACTAAAAGAGAAATTCTATAAGATGGCCACAAGGCAGGCCATGCTGTATGGATCAGAGTGTTGGGCAGTTAAGGAACATCATGTTCCTAGGATGAGCATTGTGGAAATGTGGATGTTGAGATGGATGAGTGGCAAGACAAGAAAGGATAGAATTAAGAATGAAAACATTAGAGAAAACTTATGGGCAGAACCAATAGGTAACAAGATGAGGGAGATTAGACTTAGATGGTTTGGACATGTCCAATGGAGACCAAAAGTGGCACTAGTCAGAAGGAGTGAGGCAATGCAAGTAGAAGATTCTAAAAGGGAAAGGGGAAGGCCTAAAAGAACATGAATAGAAGTGTTGGGAAAAGATTTAAAAACTTTGGGACTAAATGATGCTGTGGTACATAATAGAGAGGAATGGAGGAATAAGATTCATGTGGCCAACCCCTAATTAGAATAAGGTCTTGATGTGTATGATGATGATGATGGACCTTTTAAATGATTAAGAACTACATTTAGTTAAGTAAACCGTAGTCAAACTAGTGATAAAACCTTCTATCAATAATGACAAACATGTTATGGCTCCAGGTCATAACACGTATGTGTCTATTGTTTTTAGTCCATGGCATTAAGAGATACTTTCTAAGCTTGAATGCAAAGCAGTTATATGAATACAATCATTCAAAGTCATACATATACATCAGGTTAAGATAAACCTAAGTAATGGCTATTGATAAAGCAATTTTTATTCTATTTCATAATTATGAAGACCTTAGGATATTGATAAACCTAATGAAGCTTTCTTCTACCTTGAGACCAATCATTAAATCATTCTTAAGATATTAGTTTTACAAGTATGGCCACTTTTAGCACGTTGTGTAGGTCTCCCTATAGCTCAAAAACCTTGTGAGCTATACTACAATCATTTTTGGTGCACTCATTTAAATTCCATGATCTTTGGGGCATTTCAAATATTGTAGTATCATGTTTATAGTTTCTAAGGTGTCTGTGGCATATATATAAAGTCCCAACCATGTTTATGTATTTGCAACATCCACTAGATTTAAGTATATGTTTCAATCAACGCATCCAGTCCTATCACTCCTTTGTTCTAATGTTTTAATTAGGATAACCCAAGTATTTCAAGTTCTTTTACTTCTATAGCTAGTCCAAAAGTAAGTCATGTATCTAAGTATTTTAACACCAACTATATATATATATATATATGATGGGTTCCATTCAAAGAGTGTAGTCTCTACTCCTTTGTTTAGGTGTTACTACTAGAGCAACATTAGCATTCTCAATTCAAATTTAGTCATTTCATTTTTGATAATTAAAGTGAAAAATGTGTCATGAAATAACCACTAAGATTTTAACATGCTTTCATAATTTTAGAAACTCAAGTCAGTATTCAAATAAATTCATCATCTACATTAACTTATTCAATTTAACACATGGAAATAATTAGATTTTCCAAGATAGAAATCTTAGTTCACCTACCTCGTGTGTTGCTCACCCAAAAATCATATGTGTACCTCCTTTAGCTGGATTTATTGTTTGACCAATCTGCATATCTGGTTGTCGATTTTTAAATGGACGGCTCAAGGCAAAAGGAGACATGGTGCCCAATCCTATGAATATGGCATTAGATAGCTGATCAATGGTCAGATCCTAGGGAAAGGGCTAGATATGTTATTATTCTAAGGTTTTGGTGATAGATCTATGGTCGAATCAAGATAAACACTTGAATAACTTATGAATCTAGGTGCATATTCATTAATCTACATTCAAATTTCATTTTACATGTTATAATTCAATGAATAAATGTTCTAATATGAAATTTTTCTTAATTTCTAAATAAATTAAGGGTCACTGAATATAATGGTAATATCTAATCATTGATTTGACGGCATCACATTCCTATTCCATTACTATCTGATCAGTTGGCTAAGATCCCCTCATCAATTTCTATCCAAATTTTACAATTTTTGTCAAATCATAATCAATTCAGAGTTCTATGTTTCATCTGTGGTATCTGATTATCGATCAGATGTTGTTGTTTGAATAGTGAGAAATCAGATGGCCTAGATTATCTAATCTGTTTCATTTCAAGACCATAAAATTTGAGTTATTCTATCAATTTTAGGGATGGGAAACTCACTAGCAGTGTCTGATCATCAATTAGACGTTGCCAACCACTAGTTACATAGTAGCAAATCGAATGACCTAGTTTATCTAATCAGTTTTCCAACATAAATCGCCAATTTAGTTAAATCTAAGCCACTATAGGTGGGTGTTTAACTATTTTTAAGCTTAAATAACAATTTGCATGGTTGCATTTAGTCAATTAAGGATGTATGGTGGTTAGATCTATCACTATAGGTCTCAGATCAACCATCAGAACTCAATGGAGTCAATGAAGTTTCGATCAATCTCTGATTACCATGTGAGATTGAGAAATTGACCTCAATTTTACTGTTTAGATAGAGTAATCATTTTGGATCCTTGTCAAAATTCTAACTCTCTACCCATCCATACAAATCAAGGTAATAATGGAGCAGGGTTTTACAAGAAACCTACCTTGCATCCTTTTCCATTCACCATAAGTAGCCGATGAAGATGATTTGATGTATATTGTTCATCGCCGGATGATCAAAGACACATCCCATCTATTTTCCTCCATCTCCATGTTGAGTCTTAGCCAATCAACATGTTAATAAATGGGCTTTGCTTGTTATCTTGCACTAGATGAAATGATCGGCTCGGATTGCCGATCTGACCTGTTGCCTTCTCCAGCAATGACTGTTAATTTTGGCACCCATAACCCTCTTTTCCTGCCACAGTGATAGTTGCTCTCAAACAACTGGTTTCCTTTCCGATTCCTTCTTCTTTCTCCTTTTCCTCTCTTTCTTTTCTTCCCCTTCTTCCTCTTCTTTCCTTTCTTTTTCCTCTTTTCTTCTTCTTCCTCTTTCTCTCCTATCGGGTTTTCCTTTGTGTGTATGTGTCAGCTTTGGGAACAAATTGAATGGTTTGTTCTCGTTTTACGTAAGTGGGAGGTGCCATTATCAAAATGGCACCTCTATTTTAAGAATTTCTTTTCTTTTTTTTCTTTTTTTTACTAAAATACCTTCCATATTCAAAATGTCATAACTTCTTCATTTGAATCTGTTTCTCACAAAATTAGTGTCGTTGGAATCATCTCAATGCATACATTCAAAATATTGAGGTTTTGAAGGCCAATTAACTGTGTTTCAAAAAGTCAATTACATAAAACTGAAAATGTGAGAATCTTCCCTAATCTCATTTCATTAAAAAAAAAAAAAAAATTTCATGAAATGGAATTTAGAAGTTGGGGCTGTTACAATACCTAATTGGATTGTTTCACTGATGATTATTTATAGGGAGTGTTAAGAAATGATAGATTGGTATGGAAACAAAGGAAAAAAAATTACCCCATCTTATTTATAATTGTGATTTTTTTATTCATTGTAAATGAATATTTACATATATTACACTTACAATGAATAAATAAATCACAATTATAAATGTTGAACACTTTCCTCCATTAGAATCTATACCAGCCCCATCTATAGAAAAATCATCCACCTTGGTCCTCAAACCTTTGCCTAAAAATCTGAAGTACTCCTATTTAGGACTTGATGAAACCTTGCCTATCATCATAACCTCAGATTAAGATAAGGAATAGGAGGATAAGCTTCCTAATGTTCTCAAAGAATATAAATGGCTCTAGGGTGGACCTTAGTAGATATTAAGGGAATTAGTCCTTCTATGTGCATGCATGGAATACACTTAGAAGAAAACTCTAAACCATATAGGGAGACACATAGGAGATTGAACCCTAACATGAAAGAGGTAGTGAGAGATAAAGTACTTAAACTCCTAAATATTGGTGTCATCTACCCCATATCTGATAGCACTGAGTCAGCCCAGTTTAGGTTGTTCAAGAAGTTTAGAGTCATGGTAATTAGAAATGAGGAGAATGAGCTAATCCCCAATCGCATGACAATTGAGTAGTGAGATTATGTTGATTACTAAAAATTGAACTCAGTCACGAGGAATGACTTCTTTCTTTTACCATTCGTAGACCAAATGCTAGAAAGGTTAGCCGATCATAGTCATTATTGCTTTCTTGATGGTTATTCTAACCATAACCAAATCCCTATAGCACCCAAGGATTATGAGAAGACTACATTCACCTGCCCTTTTGAAACATGTGCTTACTGTAGTATGCCTTTTGGACTATGTAACGCCCCAACTACTTTTCAAAGGTGTATGTTGAGCATATTTTCAGATATGGTAGAGAGGTTCCTAGAGATATTTATAAATGATTTCTCAGTGTTTGGATCTTCTTTTGATGACTACCTAAACCATTTAGAACTTATTCTTGCTAGGTGTCAAGAAAAGAATTTAGTGTTGAATTGGGAGAAATGTCATATTGTGGTTCAAAATGGCATTGTTTTAGGCCACATTATATCACATAATGGTATATAAGTAGTTAAAGCCAAAGTGAATTTAATCTCTAACCTTCCTCCTTTAAGGACGATGAAGGAAATTTACTCATTTTTAAGCCATGCTAGTTTTCATAAAAGATTCATCAATGAATTTAGTAAAATTGCTAAGCCCTTATGTAAGTTACTTATGAAGGAGGCAACTTTTGATTTTGATGATGACTTCATAAAAGCATTTGAGCCCCTAAAGGTTGAGTTAACTTCTGCACTTATTATTCAACTATTGGACTAGAATGCACCATTTGAAATAATGTGCGATGCTTTAGACAACACAATCAAGGCTATTTTGGTGTAGTGTATTGATAAACATCCCCATGTGATATATTATGCTAGAAGACACTCATCGATGCCCAACTCAATTATTCAACTACTGAAAAAAGAGTTGTTGGTAGTTGTTTTTGCCCTAGATAAATTCAAATCTTACTTGCTAGAATCCAAGGTCATAATATACTTAGATCATGTAACACTGAAATATCTTCTTTCAAAGAAAGATGCAAAACCTAGGTTGATCTGATGGATAATATTGCTACAAGAATTTGATTTAAAAATTCAAGATAAAAAAGGTTTTGAAAATATTGCAGCTAACCACTTATCCAAGCTAGTTGTGGAGTCTACTAGTAACAATGTGCCTATTATAGAAACCTTTCTTGGTGAACAATTATTGCACATTTCCTAGTTTCCTTGGTATGTAGACATTATTAGTTCTCTTGTCATAAACAAAATGCCTAATCACTACTCTAAACAAGATAGCAAAGGGTTTATTACTAAGGTTAAACACTTTACATGGGACAACTTGTACTTGTTTAAGTGCTGCCCTGATCAAGTTATTAGGAGATATGTACTAGATAATAAACAGCATAATATCATCTCCTTTTGTCATGACTATGCTTGTGGGTGCTCTTTTAGTTCCAGAAAGATAGCCACAAAGATTTTGTAGTATGGTTTTTATTTCCCTACCCATTTCAATAATTGGGCCTTTTGATGTTTAGGGCATTGGTTTTATGGAACCTTTGCCTAATTTCTTTGGTTATTTGTACATACTTGTGGGGCTGGATTATATGCCAAAATGGGTAGAAGTCATACCTTGCAAGATCAATGAGCACAATGTGATGGTTAAGTTCTTAAAGGAAAATATATTTGCATGCTTTGGTACAGCTAGGGCCATAATTAGTGATGGGGGTAACATTTGTGTAATAAGGTATTTGAAAATTTAATGAAGAAATATGGTTTTACCTATAAATTGCTACCCCCTATCATCCTTAGACGAGTGGAGAGGTAGAAGTGTCTAATAGAGAAATAAAGCGCATTTTAAAAAAGACAAACAATCCAAATATGAAAGACTGGTCTTTGAAGCTTAGTGATGCTTTATGGGCCTATCATACAACATTTAAAACTCCTATAGGTATGTTACCATATCGCTTGATATATGTAAAGACCTGCCACCTACCAATAGAACTTGAACATAAATCATATTGGGCCATCAAAAAACTCAATTGAGATACTATTGAAATCCATAGAAAACTCTAACTCAATGAGTTGGAGTTAAGGAAAAATGTATATGAGTCAGCAAAGCTATATAACGACAGCATGAAAAGCACTCATGATAGGTACATCCTAAGGAAGTTCTTTGCCCCAAGACAGAAGGTTCTTTTCTATAATTCTATATTGCATCTATTTCTAAGAAACTTAGATCTCGAAGGATTAGACCCTACATAGTATGTCTTGTTTACCCTCATGGGGATATTGAGATAGAAAAGGATGGAGAGATCTCTAAAGTTAATAGACAAAGGTTGAAACCCTTACTAGAGTTGATAAACCCTAAAGTAGAAGAAACATCACTTGAGGAACCAGCCTATCAAGACCCACCTTAGCATGTTCCCTGACAGACATACATTAGTTGCATTCATCATTACCATTATTATTGTGATTATTAAGTTAAACTTGCAAGTGCATGAATCAATTGTAGTAATTCATGTGATGGAGGTTGATCTTAGAGGAATCAAATGATTTGAGTAATAAGGGGTCCTTAGTTAAATTATTTAACCTAACCAAAAACAATGAAATTTTTTCCTAATCTAATGATGGAAATTAAAAATGCATGGAAATAGAAAATTTCCAAAATTAGAACTTTCCAAAAACTAAAATTTAAAACAAGCTAAAACTAACCTAACTTGTAAACTAAACCTCAACAATAATCCATTGAACTTAAACATGACCCAACCTATGAAAACAAAACATGTTATTTAACCTATCATGATGCATGACCAAAAAATATTAGAAAATGCAGAAATCAAGTGTTAAGTGTTCATTTTTGGATAAAAGACCCCTAGTTTATCATTCACTTAGATCATCTAACCGTCCAAATTGCAAAATTTAGCTTGATTTTTAATTAGGCTCAAATTGACCATCCAAACTTTAAATTTTCAAAATCAACGTTCAGATGATCATGAGAGCTGATTAGATGATTAATGTATGGTTTTGATGATTCTAGTTTAGTCTTTTATTTTGCAGATCAACTACAGGGTGGATGGATGGATGGAGCGGATCTAATTTCAATGGTGTAGATCAAGTAGAGATCAAGAGGAAGAATCCTAATTGAAATAGAAGAGGAAGAGTCCTAATTGAAATAGATAAAGAAGAAGAGTCCTAGATGGGGATAAGAGGAGTTTGTTGGAAAAAAATAATGAAGAAAAAAATTATAAAGGGGGGAACTGTATGGAGGGAAAGGGAGAGTTTTTTTTAGTTGTTCTTAGCTTTCCTTGTGTTTATTTTTCACTTTGTTTCCATTCAACCTCCATCTCTCGTATTTTAGTTCTCAATTTGTGGTTGGGACTGCACCTTCCTTGTTTCACTCTCAATTTCTAGTTTTGATCACCGCACCCGTATCTTCTTCAATCCATCTGCTTCACTGTTCATCCCAGCCTACACTTTTGCCCTCTACCCAAACCACATCTATCTCACATTACAAACCCATCCTCTTCCATTGTCGCAAAACCAAAATTTTTTACCTTCTTCCTATTCCAGCGTTCCACCGGCCCGGCACGATCGCATCCCTGTCCAGACCCAACTCACCCAGTTCCCGCACAGGCCACACCCAAACAGCACTAGTCATCTGCCAAACATCATCTTCCCCACGTCTTCACTTGCCTAGACCAGTCATCGGCCCAACAGAACTCGGAATCAATGCACCAGGCGTCTGCACACCTCCGGCTCTCTCTCTTCAACAGACGATGCCCAGAAGCCTAGATGTCATCTCCCCTTCCACTCTGTTCAGCCGATTCATCGAGCAAGCTCCGTTTCCCATAACTAGACACTCATCTCTGTCGTACAACTCCAGAGCCCTCCATCCAGGCCAGCATCACCTGCCCGGCTTTTTTCTCTTCACCGAACAATCGGGAGATGGAAAACCTACACCGATTTTCCTCCCACGTCACTGCCCTCTTCTCCCTCCTCCAGATCCATCTCCTCCATTCACCGGTCATCTTCTTTGTTGGGTTGTCGACTGGTTTTTGTTAAAAACTAGATTTTGAATAAATTTATAGTTTTGCCCTTCCTCTTTAAATGCAATTGCATTTCTATTCATCTTCTTTAATTACATCTGCGTCCCCCATTTATTTACATCTGTATCCCCATTTATTTACATCTGTGTCTCTGTTCCATTTAAGCTTTATTTTATTCATCTTTTAACAGTGTTATGCAGGGACAATGTTATTCATTGACAATATAATTCAGGGATATTTAATTGGTTTTATTTTATATTTTCTGGACTTGAAAGTATATAAATTGCATCATTTGAATAAAGCTCAATAGTTAGGCTAGTTTTGTTATTTTCTTTAAGTTTTAAATAATTAAATTTTATTAAAAACTCCACTTAAAGTGAGTCCTTGTGGGATCGACCCGTATTTGCATAGCTATACTACCATAGCTTGTGCACTTGCAAAAAACATCAACATCAAGCAACATAAAAAGGCATGAATTGAATATGAAAGCATGTCAAACTCAATATCCAACTTAATCTATAGATAGAACTCAACTACAACATGGGAAACTAACTTAGAACTTAACTATGTATGAACCATGGGTTTGTGCACATGTTTCAAGTGGGAAATAATATCTAACAGCCATGAAAAACTTAAAGGGAAAGCATCTAGGGGAACCATAGCAGTAAGGAAATAATATGAATTGTAAAATTCTCATTGATTGAAGCAGTCAAGATTACAAACATTTACAATAGTGGTGAGGACCCTTTATGGGGTGGGAGGACCCTATTTTGAGTCCACAAAACTAATCCAAATCAATCCTTATTCATTCAACAACAATTAATGATAAACATGCATGGAAACCAAGTGTGAGCTAAGGAAAAACAAAAGGAAAAGGTGAGAAAGAAGGCATGGAACGCGAAAGAATTTCAAGGAACTTAGGAACCCAAATAACTTGATCTAATGATCACTATATCTTGGCTGTCACTCCAAGAGATTAGTGATTCTTAGGAACAAGGAGCTAAGGCTAAGATCAAGAGGGAAACAAACATGGAAGATAAAGGAACAAGGCATGAAAGATACAGCATGAAATTAAGGAAGCTAACAAGGTAATAAAATAAGGAGCAAAAACAAATCAATGATGAAATACAACTAGCAAAGAACTAGCCTAAAATCATAGCAACAACTATAGGAAGACAACCAAGAGGAGTCATGAAATGATGGAGTAAGATGACTGCAACAATGGGAAGTGCATTGAATAATAAGGGGAGGGAAGAAAGGTGGAGACACCTCCTTCCAAAGAGGGTGCGATCTCCCCCTCCCAAAAATTATTTCCACGTCCAAAACCCATATGTTTTATGTGTTTTTGGAAAATTTAAGGTTAAGATCATGTTAGATTTAGGACAACATGGAAGTGACTTGAGTGGTTACAAGGTGAACATCTATGATCACAACAAGGTGGAGGCGCCACCTTTTTAGGAGGGGACATCTTCCCTTGTAAAAATCATAGCATGCACATGAATTTAGAAAGAAAGGTGAAAAGGGAATGGATAGAGGATTGGAGAGAAAGGGAAAAAGATATGGTGAGGTGGAAACTTAGAAGTGGTGGGATAGGAAGATTATGGAATGGATGAGGTGAGGAGGGGAGGGGAGGGGAGGAAAACTTCTAGTTTATAAGAGTTTCATGTGGAATTCCTATGGGATTGGAAGGTGGGAGGAAAGAGAGAGATAGGAAAAAGATGAGGAAGAAAGGTGAAGTGGGAAAAGGTGATTGGATAGGTAGTTTCCTAAGAAGTGGGTATTGGTTGGATAGGTTAAGTGGCACTCTTAGATTGGTTGGCTAGTTGAAATGGAAGTTTAGGAAGGAGAGAGTCTTAGAAAGATAGGACTCTTGGGTGAGAAAGTGAAATTCATAATGCCCCTTAGTGGTGAGGTGGAAGTTAAGAAAAAAGTGGGAAAAACATAAAAAAAATTAATAAAAATAAAGTGCTATCTTCCTATTAGTCCAAATTGTCACAGGGTCACAGTTTCAAAGTTTCACCTATATTAAACCGGTGCAGCACTTATGCACAACTCCTTTTTGCAAGGCACAAATTAGCCTTCCACTCCTACTCTCACTTTCTAGGGCTACACTCACTCACCCACAAAAGCAATGATAGGAACTCAAGAGAACTCAAAAAGGAAACCTTCCAATGTATTGACCTTAATTGAGTTGAGCTAAGCTGATTACAAATGAGGAGCTACACCCTATTTGTACTTGCTCTCCCCCATCCACCCCCTCAATGAATAGTTAGGATTATTACATATGTCAATATATCAATGGTCCATATTGTATTCTAAAACCTTCCTGTTCCTTTTATAAATCTCTACACAAATATCTAGGCTTGCCTCTTTCTAAATATTTACAAGGACTCTTCTAGAAATTAGGCCTTCTAGAATCAAGCCTTGATCCATAGACTTAATAACGCATGCCTAAGTCCTTGAGGCCACATCAATGAGTTGTACAGACCTCCCTTAGACCCTCCAGGCCTTGGTCACAAGTCTTGCTAAACAAGTCTATGACATTCTCCCCCACCTGATAATATTGACACCCATGTCGATACACCTCGATCGATGTCACAAACTTCAACCTCTTGCACGCGCTGTGTGTGTGCTCCATGCACATTCCAGCTGTGCTATGATCCTTCTGAGATGTCCTGCCTTGTTTGTCCCTATGCACATTGGCGTCCAGCCACTCTTGTGCTCTGCAGGGACCTTCCCTATCATCTTCATGTTGTGGGCAGCCTTGTCCCCATGTGCATCCTTGCACAAATGTGAGTTGTTGCACCTCAGTGTGACAACTAATAACCACCATGCTCCCTATATGTTTCTGCTTGGTCTCGCTACTCCTAGAAATCTCTAATTGTGGTATACTCTCCTTTGTGCCAATAGTTGTGTCAACTGCCTTGTTAATCATTGGTTTCTCTTGGGATTCATTAGACCCAAACAATATCATGACACCTAGGCATGGTAAGCCTAACTGTGCCATCTACAAACTCATTGTGGATTCCTTTACTAACTCTATATCATCCAACCTAGCCACTTCCTCATGTGGACTATCATTTTTCTTGTCATATACTCAAAGCAATCAGACATGCACTCCCCTCTATCCATGGTTTCAACATCCATAATCTAAGACACATCAACCATTCTTTGCATGTTGTCTTTGAGGCTTTTCAAGGCATTGATATGCACTCAATTTGTTCAAACAATCGAATAGAGTTTGTTCAAACTTACTAATTCAAGCATCCAAAGTAGAAAGTCGAGAGTCCAAAGCCAAATACCATGATGGGTCTCTAGACTTCTTCCACCTCAACTTCTTCTAAACCTGTGCTGGCATGTCAGTCACTCCTGACTCATTTTCCATGTTGTTGCTATGATCTTTCCCCAATACTTGATAAGTAACTCCCACTTCAACTTGCTCTGATACCAACTCCTAGTACCAACCTTGCTATAATACCAATTATCACAAGGTTGTAGTTTCACCCATGCTAAACCTATGCGGCACTTGTGTGCAACTCCTTTTTGCTAGCCACAAGTTAGCATTCCACTCCCACTCTCACTTTCTAGGGCTACACTCACTCACCCACAAAACCAAAGAGAGGAACTTAAGAGAACTGAAAAAGGAAACCTTCCAATGTATGGACCTTAACTGAGTTAAGATAAGCTCATTACAAATGAGGAGCTACACCCTACATATACTTGCTCTCTCCATTCCAGCCCCTTAATAGATGGTTAGGATTATTACATTTGTCAATATATTAGTGCTCTAGATTGTATTCTGCAAGCCTCCTACTATTTCTAGAAATCTCTACATAAATATCTAGGCTTCCCTCTTTCTAGATATTTACAAGGAATCTTCTAGAAACTAGGCCTTTTAGAATTAGTCCTTGATCCTAAACCTAAGAATGCTAGATAAAGTCTATTAGGCCACATTCATGAGTTGAGCAAAACCCCCTTAACGCCTACAAGCCTTAGTCACAGGTCTTGCTAAGTAAGTCTGTGACAACATGCTACCTTATCCTAGTGGATTTTCCCTCAATTATCTTCAAAATAACCCTAGAAATCTCAATGATATTTCTTTGGATTCCCCGCCAATCATGGCCTTCCATGTAGCTTGGCACGTGTGGATTGATGGCTAGCTTTGAGAGCTCAATTGGCTTGGCTTCATGACTAGGTTTAGGGGCTTTCTTGGCTTGTCCTGGTTGCTCAAATCTTGGCTTTGGTGGCTGGCTAGGCTCATTAGCTTATCACATTCTTCATGGCTTGAATATGGCTAGGCGGCTTAAGTGAATCCCATGCAAAGGTGGACTTTGCATGGCTTGTGCATGGGCCCACTTTGGCCACCTTTGACTCCTCTTCCATCTTCAAGTAATCTTACGATGATCTTAACCCTTGATCTCATGTCGAAGTGATGACTTTGAGGCTTTGACTCGATCTTTTGATCTTGATCATCAATTTTCATTTCGATCAATCTCGACTATCGAACCATCATCTTGCTTCTTAAAAAAGTGAAAAAATATAATTAAATTATAAAAAATATGAATAATCACATACTTGCCTTGGATTAACCTCTAAACCTACTAAATATTACATTTTTGGTCTTTTGGGTTAGAAATGCATGTGTTATAATTTTTTTTATCAAAAATCTGAATTTACCCTTAAAAATTATAACACATGGGTAACTAATTGGGTGGTTTTAGTACAAAATTAGATGCTTATCAATTATCATGGCATTGCATGTTAGGCCAAAGACATTAAACTTAGTGCTCATTTAGAGGCAACCAAGGATTTTAGAGTTTCATTGTTCTACATTACTCATTTATCATTTAGTTTCCTATATTTCAAAACATTGTGGTGGTTAGTTCATGTTGGGGGGTGTAACATGCATGAGATTTCTGAATTTATGTTCAAATTTTGTTAAAAAATTTTAAATTTTATGAATTTTTCTCAGTTTTTCAAAGTTTTTTAGGTCAAAATTCTTTTCTTGTCATTAGAATTGGGTTATATGAAGCTTAATGTTTCTACTACTTTAATTTATTAATAGAAATGCATATGGTTAATTTTGAATTTTATTCATTTCTTGAAGTGTTTTATGAAAGTTAAATCTCAGAATACATTTATACAATGCACAGTCTAAACTAAATAGATGGTTATGACTTAGAGACGTTGAGAAAATCAGTGGAGACCTATATACCCAAGTGAGTTTTAGAGACTGCCATCTTTCTAAGTATTATATGTAATTCTATATTTTCTTTAGCAGTCATCAACTTTGAAAGATCCTAGTATTATTTATTTTGATCAAATTTCCACAAATTAAAAAGGAGTATTAACTTTGGTTCCTAAACATTCATTGACTCATATGGGTTTTAGGAAACATAGGAAATGATATAGGACATCCTTATTTTATGCCAGACATAAAGCCTGCCCATTCTATTCTATACCACTAATTACCCATTAAGCCTCTCAATAAGCCATTTCTTTTCAAAACCCAATTTACCCTAAACCAAAGAAATCTCAGTAAAAATATTCATTACAAATCTTTCAAAAATGAGTAGAGATGATAGAGAAAATTTCAAAAAGGAAAAAAGTATAAGAAGTGAAAAATATCGAAAGTGTTTACAAGGAAAAATATTCTTTCTCAAAAATACAAGGAAGAAGAGTATTATCAAAAAAGGAAAAGGTTATGAAAAGATAAAGGAAAAAAATAGAAAAGAAGTCACTCCAGGCTATTCAGAAAGAAAAGTTATTCAAGAAAAAAAAAAAAAAAAAACATTGAAGACCTCTGCTCAAACTTTCAGTCCTTATACCCTTCTTTTTAGAACCTATCCTAAGCCTACTTTCCTCCTAATTGATGACCCATTAATCTTAAGTGGAATATAGCCATGATGAGGATATAAATAGGAAGGAATGAAGGTAAATTAATCTTACTGGTATTTGCAATGGTGTCCATTCTAAGGGATTGTATGTTATGTCTCATCAGACCTAATAACATTATGTGAACCATTAGTCTTATTGGATTTTGCCAAATAGTGAGCGAATTGTGTTTGACCCTATTTCCTTGAGAGCTTCATTTCTGAGTGTATACCTTTGAGAATTTGAGATCATGACATCTTTCCAATGAAGCAATGAGCATGTCTATTTAAAAGTCCTAACTTATGTAGCTTATACACATAATGCACTCTGAGATGAAACTCAAATAAAATGGATTTAGTATATGGGGAACTTATAGAATTTCTCATTCATCTTTGTTAAGCTATTAAAGGCAATATCGTGCTAATGGATGATAATCCTCTCAAATAAAATAAA
Organism: Warburgia ugandensis; assembly: GCA_035236585.1. Classification (NCBI taxonomy): domain Eukaryota; kingdom Viridiplantae; phylum Streptophyta; class Magnoliopsida; order Canellales; family Canellaceae; genus Warburgia; species Warburgia ugandensis. The sequence continues at coordinate 47,415,403 of CP141133.1, read as the reverse complement.
AGGAATTTAGCCTTGTTGAATTTTGTGGGTGTATTAACTACAAACCCTCATGAGGCATAACTCATCCACTAAGGGTAACCTAGGAGTTTTAAGGATAGGTGCATATGCTAAATGCAATTGTGAGTACCTATGAAAATGAAAACCATTTTGTTTTCATGTTTATTCACATGTTTTGCTTTGGACTAGCAAAATACTAGTTGAGGGTTGTGATAAGTGTTTAATTTTGTATAAAAAGTATGCAATTAGTAGCCCATGTATTATACAATATAATGTTATTTGTAAGTTTTTTTCAAAAATTAATGAACATGCATTTCTGTCCTAATGATTCAAAAGTTTGATATTTTACAAGTTCAAAAGCTAATCCAAAGTAAGTATCATCATAATTTTCTAGGATTTAATTATATTTTTTACTCTTTTGTTGGAAGTGAGACGATGATCCAACAACCTATATTGTGGTTCATAGAGTTCTTTGGAAAGGTGATTAAAATTATCCATGATAAAAGTCATCCATTTCCACCACTTTACGTAAGAATTGGAACTATACATGAGGTTTCTTAGTGCAACTAGGAAACCTAAGGAAGCCAATCTACTTAAGCCTTGAAGCTAAGCATTGAAGTCACTTAAACCACCAAAGAATGCACCTCATTCAAAGTGCAAACAATTCATTTAGAAATTACCTATGGTTCCCACCTTTTTACCCAAGTAGAGGTTGGGTTAGACAACCTTACACATTGCACTCTTAGCTTAGTTATCTTTTGAGCTGAACTTTGGTATTCTTTAGTGCTACTCTTACTTTGTACTTCTAGTTATTTCTTTGGTTGTTTGGTCTCCAATTCAGTTTAGTAGTTTGCTTTCATTCTTTTAGTTTCATTGTCTTAGTTTCTCATTGTTTGCTTTCAAGTTATTCACTCACCTTTCCACTTAGCTTTCCCTCTTTTCTTTTCTTCACATTCATTAGCTTTTATTACTAATTCCCTCAAGATTCAAGTTATTTCTTCTGAGTAGAGACATCCAAGAGAAGAAATAGCTTGCATCCTCCTCCTCCCCCTTTGGAATTTCATGTTTTTCTCCTTCAATATATATATATATATAGTTAGTTAGTTAGTTAGTTAGTTAGTTAGTTAGTTAGTTAGTTAGTTAGTTAGTTAGTTAGTTAGTTAGTTAGTTAGTTAGTTAGTTAGTTCACCCATCTGGCCATCATAATTTATATTGGAATCTTTAGATTGTGTTGTCATTGTTGTTTAGATTAGGTTTTAGATCTTAGATTCTTGCACATTTTCCAACTTTTCAACATGTTTTATGGGTAGAATTTTGATTTATTTTGGCTTTGATTTAATGAATTTCATTGAGAATTCTTATTAGTGAATGTTTCCATTATCAATGTAGTTTAGGTCTGGGTTGCTATCTTGATTGTTTTAGTTTCTTTATATGCTTGATCTGATTTGAAGTTCTAAGTACTTGAAATTTGGAATTTTTCTCCATAATCTTTATGCTTTGTTTTCAACCATCAAAACATCTTAATTGCATGAATCCTTATGAATCCATTTAAAGCATAAAATCTGGCTATCTTCCAACCTATAAACCATGCACAAAATCCATGGATCATGTGTGTGGTACTAGATTGCTTTTCTCTTTAATCCTTGGTTGATTTAGTTGCTTAATCATGCTTTAGTAGTTTTTATTTAGTTGTTTGCATCTTAGTTTAGTTTTAGAAAGTTTATTTTTTAATTTTGAAATTTTTTATTTTTAGAAAATTTATTGTTTAGAAAAGTGTTAGATGAGGAAAGTTTTATTTTTAGTAGTTTCCTTAAGTTAAGTTGCTTAATTTAATTTATTCTAGTTTTGCATTAGTTGCTTTGTTAATTGCATGTTATTTCTTAATTTTAATTTTTTCAAGTTTCTTTTAGTTGTAGTTTCTCACTTCATGCATTTACTTTCCTAGGTTAAATTTAAATAAATTAAATCTCTCTCTTTGGCTAAAGTTAAGCACTTTAAATATGATCCATCCAACATACAAATTTATAAGATTCTTTGTGGGAGCGACCTCTCTTGTATTTGTGCTTGCAAGTAAATTTTAAAGCTACACTAGTAGATTTCTTGTTTATTCCACTCCTATTTGAACATCTTTTTCTTTCTATTTTTCTCCATGTATAGAACATTTTTCTCCTGTATTTCCCCTCATAAAAGCACATATTCTTTTCATAAAAAATAGCAACAAAGTTTTAAACATTATGGCTAATCTTCCATGTGAGATGAGAGAGAATGTGTGTAATGCCCGAGCAATTTACGCTATTTTTAACAAAAATTGGACATTCTATGGAAAATGGACTATGTTGAATGTTTAATTTTATTTAAAATAGTAAATGAAGAATTTTGTAGTGAAACTTGGTACCATTAGATTCTACTCGAAAAATTGAATCCAATGCCTCAAAAATCACCCAAAACGGAGTTCATATGAAGAAGTTACAGCCGTTTAAAGATAGGGGTATTTTTGGAATTTAAACAGAAAACGTTTAAAATTTTAAGGGCAAGAAAGCTGACTCTGACTATTGTGAAATCCATTTCATATAAAGTAAAGAGGGAAACATTTCATTAGTTCAGTTCCAGACCGAGAGTATCTCTGCCAACTCCTATTCTCTAGGCTGACGCCTGACTATTATCTGATCTTTAGGCTTATGATAGCATCTGCTTGGGGAAGACCATCAGGAAACAGACGACGAAGCTACATCAATCAAGAATTACTGCAGCGTCTGAGTCAGCGGCATTAGTTGTATCCTCTGCAGCAGGCGGTTGGGCAACAAAAACTAGGTGAACAACGGAAAGCAATTCCATGGCGGAAGTTGTATCTACTCTAGCATAAGACGATGAAGCAACAAGAGTGGGAAAGAAAAATCACTCCTAAAAGCAACCATGATTATATATTCAAAAGGAAGGCTGATAAGATCATGCTTCCTTGTAGGATAAGAGTTCTCGAGACCTTCTTATATTATATAAAAAGAAGAGTTCTCTTTGCTTTGGACCACTTTCAAAGGTGATATGTTAATTCCTTGCCTTTAGTAAGAGGAAGTTTGTTTTCACTCTTATTCAACCATTTCTTTCGAGATGGGAATTAATTGAATACAAATTAAGCCACTACGCACTAACTAGAAAGATCATAAGAGAAGATGCCATCGAATCGGCTCTTAGAGATTGAAAGCTAGCCCCTGAGTCGAGGGGGGGGGTATGGAATGACTTATATAAAGAGATCTCTCTTAGGATACCCCACGGAGAGGGAAGAAGGCTAGTTAATCAGCTTTGAGAAAGAAGGAAGCAAGCGTTCCAAGCGAAGCAAAGGAGCCAAGACAGTAGGACGGTTGCTAGCACGACTTATGGCTTTCTAATCTCTTTCTCCTCGGGATGCCTATGCAAGCCTGTCTCTTTATATCTCGTCATTCCTTTCTTTCCAAAATCACCTCTCGGTAGGAATTCCCTCTCTTTTGTAGTCATGCCAGTAGTCAGCCAGGGAGTGAGGAAAGCCGCTTTTAAGCCAGTATGGTACCACTCTCTCCTCAAATCGGATATTTGACCCGTTATCGAATAAGTTCTTTAGGAATGGAGTATAGGTACAAAGCTGGTTGAAAGCAAAGTCAAGGAACCATTCTCAAGTAGGCTGCTTTCAGTCCTCTCTCTCTCTCTGCTCATTGATTCATTGCCCATCTGAGATGAGAAGGAATCCAAGACAGTCATCAATCCCACAGCACTCTTGCTATTGATCGGATTAACTCTTTTGTATAATAAGAAGAATGCGAAGAGGGGATTCGAGAAAAGTAAGAAGTGTAACTGTTGATTCTCTAGCTGCCAAACTACTATTCCTCATAAATTTCATTGCCTTAATGGAAAGAGTATTAACCCTTTATTCGTCACTTGCACAACCCAGTCTTGCTAACAAGGGAGAGCGGGTCTGAGGGTGTAACATTGATTTGCATCTTAGGTTTCGCCCTTCGAGTTGCAGATATTATATTCAATAGCGTTTTAGGTTGTTGATCTCTCGAGACTTTACCAAACGCTGTTGATAGAGGACTCTTTTTTATAATAAGGATACCGGGCGATTTTCCTTTTTGAGGAAGAAAAGGCTCTTTGCAATAAGCGCTGTTCGAGGAATAACCATATCCGCTGCTGTGAAAGTCTCTGGTCTTACAGTAAGCCCTCTTAGGCTAATAACCATTGTTCTAGAATCTAGTTAGTTTGATTTTCACTAATTCTTGAATAAGAGCCGATCGTTTTTAAGTCATTGATAGACCTCTCCTCCTACTATACAGAAAAAGAATCCAATTATGTGCATTTTGCTGGGCTTAGCCCTCCCCACCCCTTTCGACGCAGCAATGAGAGCAGCAGGCTTTACCTTTACTTCTTGGTGGAGGAGTGAATGACTCTTCTTCTTTTAGGCTGGCATGGTCTTAGAATGCACGATAGAAGTGCGGACTAAAAGCTGTTTAGCGGGATAACCCCTGTAGGATAACAAGGCCCTCTTTCTGATTCTGACTGTCTTGCGAACCTTGCTTTAAAGCTTTCACATGGGCAATTGATAATGTCAATAGGCATTCTCACTCCCTTTTCTTTTTCGGAGGTGTCTAAGGGTACACGTCCAGCTTAAACAGAAGACAATTTTTCCACTTTCATTAGACGCTCTCCTGGCTTTAGCAGAATAACAGCAGTTGGAAATATTATAGGTAAGAAAGAAGCCAATGTCCCTAGTATTAGGAAGAGGGTATTAGGAATCATAGGCTGCACATTCATATTCAAGATGTTTACGAATAGGACTAGTTGCTTTAAGGCGATGAGAGAATCGTGGAAATTCTCCCTCGTAAGGCCTTCTCTCTGCTTTGAATAGCGTACTTTTTCAAGCTAAGCAAGGAAGCAAGCAAAGGAGCCAAGACAGTAGTATGTTTTCTAATAACCTTCCTCGCCGGCCAAGCCTCTTTCAAGCTGTCCAAGCCGGTACCTTTCCCAAAGTTTGAATAAGATCCTTGCCTTCTTGCCTTCCTAACTCTAGCACTAGCTGCACCAACTGAAGGAACCAATTGCTTCTGAAATGACTTTGTCGTTCATTATAAAAGAAATCCGAAGGTAACTCTGCAACCTTCACAGGGAGAACAGGAAGAGACCGATCCTCATCACTTGTGACCTCACAAGGATAGACGGTCTTAGGCAGAAAGAATTCGCTGAACAGGGTAAGTATAAAGATAGAGCTCCAGTAAAGGAACCAACCTTCAAACGGCCAAGCCCCTTTCGCCGCCCTATCCGGATCCTTGGTAACCTTGAGAACCGCGTGATCCGCGATCGCAAACAGCTCCCAAATCATCCGATGGAAGGGAGTCCGGCCCACTAGGGCCTTATCACCTTTCACCAGAGATGAAGACCAGAAAGGACGCCAATTCAGGCCACCTCCATAGGGATGGAAGGCAGTTCTTGCAGATACCTTAAAAAAAGGTCCTTCACTAGGATACCGTACTTCTCCAAAACACTCTCGACATCTTGTTTGGTAAAGGGGATGTTTACCCCTCTTGCCTAACCGTTCAGTTCACTCGTAGATGCCTCATCATTTTCAACATGTATGTTTCCTTTGCTGATCTGGTCTTGAATTGTTTGTTTGAGTTGAGTCTTAGTGCCATGCCCCCCAATTCCATGGTACTTCACAAGTAGTCATTCGTATTGCACGAGATCAGTTTAGGCCAAAGAAGGAAGGTTTAGTTTTCGCGCCCGTTCTACTCGCCCGATTTCTGAATGATGCATGTAGTGGAGGATGGCTATTGTCGCAGTAAAGCCCAATTCAGCATTAATCGGGTGTTTTAAGCGTATTGTTGTAACAAGGCCAGGAATTCTTCATAGAGTTGGTGTGCTCCTCCTTTGTTGGAGAAGTGGGTATGTCTTCTAAGGGTCGTTATAGTCTAAGTAAGTTATTTCCCACCTCGGTGGGGGAACCCGAAAAGACAATGGCTGATTCATGTTTTAAGTATAAATTATATAACTTGTTTAGCATGACTTAATTCGGCATACATATGATAAATGCTTTATGCATAGATATGTTTTGCAAACAAATGCATATATTGCATGATTTGTGAGAATTGAGTTTTTGAAAGATTGTATGTCCTTGAGGGTTACCAAAAGACGCTGGGTAAGCAATTGTGAGGGCCAGGCAGTTGTGAGGGACCCAAAGAGGACAGGTTTGGAAAAAGAGGTTTTCGCTGGTTTGATCTGATATGATTTGGGCTGATAAGCTTGTGGGCGCTATGTCAAGAGGTTTGGGTTGGCCTCCAACCTCTACCACTATTAGGTGAATGGGTACCACGCCCAAAAAGGGCAACGTCCCTGCTTCGACTGCATGTGGTTTAAGGGGCTACCACTGGTATCACGGCACTGGGTCGAAGTGTCATATGTCTCGTGGAGGGATATGACCCTGTGTCCTCAGGTACCCGGGGACCACACGGTGGCCAGGTCGTGGGCATAGTTGGACCCTATGGTTTGATGATTTACTTGCATTACATATGGCATGATAGGAGGTTGGTCGACCATACCATACCAGATATCCATGAGTTGGATTCAGTTGAGCATATTATGCATATCATTATGTTTATGATATATGATACTTTCGACTTGGACTATGCTATTCCTTAAGTCGTCAATATTTCAATTCGATAGTGGTTTTTAATATCGATATTGAACGTGATTGTTCGAACATGCACATGTTTTTAAGAACATATGATTTTAAACATAGCATGCATTGCAAAACTAGTAGTGATAGACCCCTACTGAGTATAGTATATACTCACCCTATCCTTAACATTTTTCAAGATAGTTCCATCCACTAGTAGAGGACACCTATGTTAGTGCTACGGGCAAGTGCATAAACAAAGGAGATAACTATACATGTGTGTAAACTCTCAACCCTTTGGACATGTATTTATTTACAGTTGGGCTATGTGTTGTGACTGGATAGACCTGGGGAAAAACATTTATGATTTCTGAAGTTTTTCAAAAACTACTTTGATTGTAGTGAAAGCAAATGACACTCGGGGTTTTCAAAATGAGTTTAAAACTAAAGATTTTCGGCTGCATTGCATGGTTTTTTATAAAATGATTTTCAAATAGGGATGCATCCCGCCTTAGGAATTAGATATTGCATTTAAAAATGCATTGGAAAACCCGGGTCATCACAGTTGGTATCAGAGCCCAGGTTTTATCCTTTCACAGCCAGTCCAGCATGTCCAAGGGTTATAGACAATAGAGAAAATCAAGAAGAAGTAGTATAAATAGGAGTAGTAGAGATGACTACTTCTATTTGAGGATTACAATATTAATCTTCAAGCCAGTTCACCATAAATAAATAGGCGAAACACAGCTTGGTTTAACAAATAATTAGGCAAAGGATAGTGCAACCCTTATCCAAAATCTAGTCTAAGACGACTTAAGGATTAAGGATTGTTGTGTGGTGCAAATATAAAAACTCATATATGGATCATATTATGAGAATGAGGAATGAAGATGTTAGTGAACTTGTTAGTAGATAGTTCTGACCTGTAATAGATTAATCTCACTAAAGATGAGAACATCGAAAAACCTAGATGGCTATCTTACCATCATAAAGAATATCAAGATATGAGTACACTATCACGAGGATATGATATGAGTATAATAAGGGATGTAAAAGATAGACTTTGAGAAGAATTTTGATGATAATCTAAGAGGGATGAGAATGCAATATGATATTAGGAGATGACTGTGACTCGTACTAGATTACAAAGGTATGGATCCTAAAAGACTTAGCTTTGGATACCTTAATTAGAGTCTTATGAAGAGTGAAGTGCTATCGAATAATAACTACCTGAGTATTATGGAGCAAATTAGAAGATGTATACAAGTGACATATCATGGGAATAAGAGAAACATAATACGAATATGATAGGGAAATAAATTTGACCGAGTTATTAAAAGATTTTGATGATAATAGATTGATCCTAACATGAACTTGTAAGAAAAGTATAGCATGATCAAAACATCAATGCCATTATGAAGACATTGTATGCATTTTATTGAGGCTATAAGCAATTGAGGATTTCAATGATCTTAAGACAGTTTAGAATTTCTGAGAAGCATTCAGTTTATCATATCTGTTAAGTAAAGGAGTAGATGTAGTATCAATTATATGTAACAAAGCACATGAAGACATTGATCTAGGAAGACAAAAATAAGGATTTTAAAGAAAAGAAAGAAAGAGAGAGATGTAACTACCAGTATTCAATGAATATTGAATATTCAAAAAGAAAAAGGTCATGACGTTATTGAGGAAAGAATAGATTCATAGAAATCTTTCATGTTGAATCATCTGGGAAGATAAACCAATCAACTTCAAAGGAATGATGATAGATGAGTTGGTGATCTTATTATAAAAGAGATAAAGCATATGGGATTTGAGACGTTGAGTAGAGTATCAAATTTCAAGAGATTATGCGACAAAGAGGAATGGTGACTGACTAGAAATGAAATTCTACAGATGGTTTGATATCAATTATTACAATTAGATTCTTATTAGATCCATTAGCTTATGGGGAACACCAATGGATATAATAAAAAGGAAAATTTGGTGATATCTCACCTTGCCACCACATGAGTAAATAAAGTTATATTGAAAAAGGAATTAGGCCAGGACAGTGACTTGTCCATTTGTCTTTCTTCAGCAAGTAGGGTACCATCAAGGATCGAATTGAGATCTTGCTATCATAAATTTGGAAGACCAAAAATCTTAAGACCATTATTTAGTCATCACCTTTAGAGTACTGTTGACTAAATAAAGGTATCCCACCCTAATTAATCAAGTATGTTAGTATCTATGAGTTAGTAGTCGAAGTTATATACTCAGAAGGATGTTTTAAGTCTTTGGACTTGAGTTTTCCTAGAAAGAAGTACTTGTTAGACTAAGTCATTTAAGGGTATGAGGTCAGTTGATGAGGACAGCTGCAACTGAGATAAGAGGAAAAATAAGAAGTGATCTAAACCAATGTGAAAGATTTTCTAAACCTAAATAGATACCATGACAAACCATAGAAATCACTGTGGGTCTGAAAGATGCTGATGACTTGGATTGAAAAGAAAGGTAGATAAGTACTGATCAATTTAGAGACCCTTGAGCTTATGACAAAGACATATCTGGAAAGAGATCAATAGGTAATCAAATAAAGTCTTTCTATGTCTAAGAAAATATTTTATGCCTACCTGAGTGTTTTTCAAATTTGATTTAACAAGCATAACTTGATGTAGTAGCTATTGAACGAGAACTACTATTATAAGCTAAGTATGAGGAGGTACTTGAAAGATAAAATAAGGAGGCGCTTGAGGGATAAAATTTGAGGAATTGAGAAAATCACTACTTACGAGTATACCCCCTGACAATACAGACTGCATGGTTGACGATAAAACCTTGATAAAGGATTGCACAATATATTGACATGGGGGATGAAAGGAGAAAAGGTGAGATGGCTAGCACACTATAAGGTGAAGATTTAATGTTACGTTGCCTTTAGACAAATAGTTAGTTGTTATGGGCATATACCAAGTACGAAAAATCAATTGAAGGAATTTCCTAAGGACTAACCCTACTGAATTAAGTATGGAACTTTTGGACTGAAAGGTTACGAAGAAAACCATCAAGAAAAGAAAAGACAAAGAGGATGATGACAAAGGATTCAACCATGACCTAGTAAGGGTACTCGGTTATGAATAAGAGACTTTTTGCTTTGCATAAATGGGAACATTATTGAAAATCCTAAGGACAAATTGATGTGAATAGTGAGATAAAGCATCTGGATGTGAACATTTGACCCATAATGAAGAATCGACCATTAACGTTTGACATGAGAAAAGCGTTTAATGAATTCAATAATTATGAAACTGGATATGGAGTTAGGACATTTTACTTTCAGTATATGATAAGGTCCTCGATGGAAGAAGCTACTAATTGGCTATCATGATCTTATTTTGAAGGTAACCTTGGTCAAGGAAATCAAGTCACATATGGAAAACGACAGACAGTTGAAATTCAAAGTTAAGTAAGAGTTTGGCTGTAGAGCACATGATACCATATCAGTTATTGAAGTATCTTGGAGACAAATATAAAAGGTAAGAAGCAAAGTTAGCCTCAATAGAAAGAAGGTAACTTTTTTGGACTTGTGGATGATAAAAGAGATCACTAGATGAAAGGGATTATCCTATGATATTCAAAATAAAATAGGAGAAATAAGATCATATGATCTCAAAGAAGTATGGAGTAATTTATACATGAATAAAGAAGCAAGATCCTACAAGGAGACTATCCTATACATGATGAGAAAAGTATAGGCATCTAAGGATTTCCAGATAGACGAATTACAGCTAGAAACCGGTATTGTTAAACTGGCACGTATGAGAGTATGCATCAGAGCACGCAGCGAAGGTGGCCCTTATAGGTAAGGCCTTGTAGAAGGAACAACATAAATGATAAATTGAGGTTGAGCCTAGATTTGATTCCTAAGGGGGGAATGCATTCACCAAGAAGTTATCCAAAAGACAAAATACCTTCAAGATGATAATTTATGGAATTTCAAGGATGAAATTCTTTTGAGGGGGTAATAATGTAATGCCCGAGCAATTTACACTATTTTTAACAAAAATTGGACATTCTATGGAAAATGGACTGTGTTGAATGTTTGATTTTATTTAAAATATTAAATGAAGGAGTTTGTAAGGAAACTTAGTACCATTAGATTCTACTCGAAAAATGGAATCCAACGCCTCAAAAATTACGCAACACGGAGTTCATATGAAGAAGTTACAGCCGTTTAAAGATAGGGGTATTTTTGGAATTTAAACAGAAAATGTTTAAAATGAAAAAGGACGAAAAACGCAGGGGGTCGTTTTGATAACGGCACCCCCTGTCATCTTTCTCCTCAGATTTCTCCAGAAACCCTCAAGTCCTGAAATTTTCAAAGAAGTCTGCCACCGCCATGGCGGCACCGCCATTGAGGGGCACCGCCTTCACCCCTCTATAAAAACCCCATCTCCCCCTCTCCAAAAACACAAGTTTTCTGGCGTTTTTCCAGTCGTTTGAGACTGGGGTTTCCGGAAAAAATCGGAAACCCGTCTCTCTACAAATTTCGACAACAGCCAGGCCCTACTCGGGCCGGCCCTTCTGCCATTTCCTCTCTTCTTTCCGGGCTTAGCAATGGAGTTTCCGCCTTCATCGAGTTTTTTCCTGCAACAAAGGGTTTAGAACCAGATCAGGCGACCTACCAGGCGGAAGGAGCGCCATCTCCGGCTGCCAGGTAAGCTCTCACCTCCCCTTTGCATTTTTTCCTTGGCTTTCTCTTTGTTCTGGCCTAGATCCATGCCGGATCTAGTAAGTTCTGGCCGGAAATCCATCATTTCTGGGGAACGAAACCAGACAGGTGAAAAACCCATCCACAGTAGCACGTCCTAGGGATGCATGAGCGTCCCTGGGGTGTGGGCGTCCCAGGGTGCACAACCGTCCCAGGGTGCACGAGCGTCCCTAGGGTGTGGGCGTCCCAAGGTGCACAAGCGTCCCAGTGGTGTGTGGGCGTGATGCGCAACCATGCCGAGCTCCCTGGGGCAATTGTCACATGCGTGCCGCGCACGGACAAATGCTCGACTCGACCGAGATGCATGAGTGTCCCAGGAACTAGGATGTGCATGCAACCCCGCCTAAGACTCATCCGCACAACGCCGTCCAGGACGCGCATCTTAGCACGCCATTCAGATGTGCGCACTGCACTATTCAGACAAACACATGTGAACTAATGTGGTTTAGGTAGAACCAGGGCACGCACACATCCTAGAACCTGTGGCGCAGGGACCTAATTGACACATCTGGTTCGTCTATTAAGCCGCACACACATCTTGGCAACCATAATGCGCGGACCCAATGAGATTAAAGAGTTGGGATCAGAGGACTAGTTACAAAAATTAACTATTTCATAGGATCTAGCCTGACAATGAACTAGGCAGTTGAATAGTAGATCCACATCATAGGATCTAGCCTGACAATGAATTAGGCAAGGACCATTGACCCTAAACAGCAAATCTAGCGGTCTAATGCCTAAATGGATTGAAATTAATAAGGACTCCTTGTATCCATTCATACCCAGGAGTTTATAAATGAGACCCAGGGACGGGTTGAAGTGATAAAGGATGCGATACCAAGAGACTTTGAGGTAGGTGCTCTATCGCTACTAGACCTTTTTTAAAAGAGCCATGATTGTTTTATGCATGTTTTCAGTATAAATTATATAACTTGTTTAGCATGACTTAATTCAGTATACATATGAAAAATCCTTTATGCATAGATATTTTTTGCACATAATTGCAGATACATTATGCATAGATATGTTTTGCAAATGATTGCATATACATTATGCATAGATATGTTTTGCAAACAAATGCATATATTGCATGATTTGTGAGCATTAAGTTTTTGAAAGATTGCATGTCCTTGAGGGTTACCAAAAGATGCTGGAGTGCCTAAAAGACGTTGGGTAGGTAGTTGTGAGGGCCAGGCAGTTGTAAGGGACCCAAAGAGGACAGGTTTTGAAAAAGAGGTTTTCACTGGTTTGATCTGATATGATTTGGGCTGATAAGCTCGTGGGTGCTATGCTGAGAGGTTTGGGTTGGCCTCCAGCCTCTACCACTATTAGGTGGATGGGTACCACGCCCAAAAAGGGCAACGTCCCTGCTTCGACTGCATGTAGTACAGGGGGCTACCACTGGTGTCACGTCACTAGGTCGAAGTGTCATATGTCCCGTGAAGGCATATGACCCTGTGTCCTCAGGTACCCGGGGACCACACGGTGGCCAGGTCGTGGGCATAGTTGGACCCTATGATTTGCTGATTTACTTGCATTGCATATGGCATGACAGGAGGTTGGTCGACCATACCATACCAGATATCCATGAGTTGGATTCAGTTGAGCATATTATGCATATCATTATGTTTATGATATATGATACTTTCGACTTGGACTATGCTATTCCTTAAGTCGTCAATATTTCAATTCGATAGTGGTTTTTAATATCGATATTGAACGTGATTGTTCGAACATGCACATGTTTTTAAGAACATATGATTTTAAACATAGCATGCATTGCAAAACTAGTAGTGATAGACCCCTACTGAGTATAGTATATACTCACCCTATCCTTAACATTTTTCAGGATAGTTCCATCCACTAGTAGAGGACACCTATGTTAGTGCTACGGGCAAGTGCATAAACAAAGGAGATAACTATACATGTGTGTAAACTCTCAACCCTTTGGACATGTATTTATTTACAGTTGGGCTATGTGTTGTGACTGGATAGACCTGGGGAAAAACATTTATGATTTCTGAAGTTTTTCAAAAACTACTTTGATTGTTGTGAAAGCAAATGACACTCGGGGTTTTCAAAATGAGTTTAAAACTAAAGATTTTCGGCTGCATTGCATGGTTTTTTATAAAATGGTTTTCAAATAGGGATGCATCCTGCCTTAGGAATTTGATATTGCATTTAAAAATGCATGAGAAAACCCAGGTCGTCACAATGTGAGACGCATTTGGCATGGTTTTTGAACTCAAACATGAGTGAAAATGCATGGCTTTTGTATGAGCTTGCATGGTTTCATGTTGAAACCTTGCAATATGGTGCAAGCATGGGTGAGAGTTTTTCCACGTTTTATGATGAATGAGGCTTTATCTACAATAGTACAAATATATTTTGCATGTTTTTATCACACAAACGCAAGTTGCCTTAGTGGTCTTAAGGGTAACTTGTATTGCCTTAGGTTAAGAGTTCATGTCTTCATTAGCACCTTAAATAGTTACTTTGTTTTAAAAATTCCCTAGTAAATCATTCACCCTACACATGGACATCCCAAATTGGAAGACAACTCAAAGGATATCTACAAGGTGGAAAAAACATGTTTTCCACATGGTGAAAATCAAGGAGGTGCAAGATTAAGGAGACCATGTGGGGAGCATGTGGACTATTTACTCTACCCCTCAAAGCCATCCATAAGGGGCTAGCATGGCAAAGGGAGGGTGAAAATTCATTTTTTTACACTTGTGAGAAAAGACAAGAGAAAGGAAGGAGAGAAGAGAGAAAAGAAAAGAAAAGGAAGAGGAAGAGGAAGAGGAAGAAGGAAGAAAGGATAGGAGGAAAATTTGAGGTCTGGAGTTTTTCCTTAGATCAACTAGGAGCAAGAGGATTTGTCTAAAGGCGGTTGCATTTTAAGGTAGGGAAGACTAGCCTGGCTAGGTTTTGTTTTCAAAATTTGTAGAAGATTTTTATGACTAGCCGATAGTTTTTTGTTGCCATGGTTGAATTTCTAAGAATGATACCTTACTATATTATTTTGATTTGTCTTTAAGTATATACTATAGTTTAATATAATCAACTTTATCATCCAATTATATTATCAGAAAAATGGGGTATATTTTTTCCTTTTTTTAACACCTTTTATGGAATTATTCTAAGTGTTAGATATCACTTGTGACATCAAGTGTTAAACTAAGGAGCAAGGTCTTGACAAACTTAAGGAAGCTAGGAAAGGTACTGATTCTTAAATAAAGAAGTTTAGAAACCTAAGCTTAGAAGGAGACCATAGACAATGAATGTCTTTATTATGCTATAACATGATTAATATACACTATATCCTAGGCAAGTACTATGGTGAAATAAGATGGAAGGGATAGTTCTTAAGGGTTATTACACATTAATGAAACCCTAAGTGAATTTGAATATAAAACCTACGTCATAACTTGTGCTTAATGGATGGGAAATATAATTAATAGCCAATGGATTGAAAACAGATAATAGATTAACACATTGTGTGGTGTATGTCATTCTAGGTTAGAACTAGATTTGGTAATCGACTAACGAGCAGAGCTCAAGTAGCACTAGATTCGATTATTGATTGATGAGTTGAGTCAGAGTATATATTATTATTACACAAGGAACTCCTAGTAGTGAACCCCCTAATCTATTATAGATGGTTTTGATGTGATAATTATGACAATGTTTTATTGATGGAAAGTATTTTCACAATTGCAGTTTAACTAATACAGTTTAATAGAGACGGTTTTTGTTAGCTATTTGCATATTTACACATGCATAAGCTCGAAATAGTAAATAGGGAGGAATCATACAACATTATGCACTTAGATACTTAAACCATAATGCTAGACTTGGATATCTTGAACTTATGATTATGACCTTGTTAGATTTGACATCTATCCATGTACTTGAATTAAATCACATGCTATCATAGACATAAAACCATGTTACATGCTTTTATATTAGTTCTATTAACATTTTTCCAACTAAGAGGTTGTACTCACCCCTACCAACATTTCATGAGTGCTTGAAGAGGTTGTGTACAAAGGAGAAAGGGAAATCAAAAGTAACATCGACTTGATACAGATGAAGGTGCAGGAGAATCTACTTAGTGTGTTATAAATATTTTGATGAACTTTATAGATAATATTTAGTCATGTTGGCACTTTACATTTTGGAAACGTAATATTTAGACATAGACTCTATATTAATATTAGGAATGTGGACATAGCTGTGACAGTGGAATCCTGGGGGTGATTCTTGTTTGCATACACTATTATTTTTTGCTTATTTTAATCCTATGAATGAAGTTTGATGGGCAGCCCCGGTGAGGAGTGTCGGATTTTCTAAATTATCTATATTTCTTATGGGTTTTCTTACACTTCATTTGCATATATTTTTAAATAGGAATTCTATTGCATTATCCATGATTTTCAAAATATGTTTTATAAAACCAGAATGCAACACATGTAAACAAGCGTACTCATCATTCTAGAAGAATTTTATATAAGAAATTCTCCTATATGTAAATGGCACATCCATATTGTAGCATATTTATTTGTTTCATTATCATAGATCTCATCTGTTATATGTCATCATAAGATTTGTTTTGATTTTGTGTGAAATTTATATAAATGTATGTGCGATCCATCATGCTGGAAAAAGTATGCCAATGTAGATGGCATCTATTTTTGAGTACGTAGAAGAAAATTTGACTTGATGCCACCTAAACATGATGTGTGAGAATATATTAAAGTACACATCTAAATATGAAAGAGCCATTGTTTAATACAATGTGTGTAACAACACCAATTTTTGCAAATTGATTGAGAAAATCAATTTAGTTTGAATTTTTAGAAATTTTAGGCTGAAATATTAGGTTAAAAGCAAATATCTTTTTATAAACAGTAAAGCATGAGTGAAAATATAGAAATGAAGAATGTACACGAAAAATTGAATCCAATGACACTAATTTCGTTAAATTATAAGTTAGAATGAAAAATCTCTATTTTCTACATAAAAGGGTAAAATAGTCATTTTTACCCTTAACCAAGAATTAAAATTTGAATATTTGGAATGTACTCAAAAAATTGGAAGGTACTCAAAAAATCGATTTCGGGTGCCATTGAGTACACTAAAATTCAAGTTTGGATAAATAATATATGTTTTCTCCATTTTTAGAATAAAAAGGGTAAAATGGTAATTTTACACATAATCAAGATCTAAGACATGAATATTTGAAATGTACTTGGAAAATTGAGTCCAACAACACTAAGTACATTCAATTCCGAGTTCGGATGGAAAATTCCTATTTTTCTCCATTTTTATGAATAAAAAGGTAAAACAGTCTTTTCACATGATAGTGGGCCCCACAAAGTAGGCCAATGTTCTAGAAGCAACAATAATTGATCAATGCACTAGCAGATTGTAGTGGAGGAAAAGGTGGAGGTGGAAACACCACCCATAAATAAACTAATAAAAATAAAGAAGAAGATTTTTATAAAAAATTAATTTAAAATTCAAAAACTTGCCTATAAATAAGTCTAAAAATTTCACAAAAATTTCCAATCCTCCACCATGAAATTCCCTAGACTCCCTTGGAAAATTAAAGTAAAAATCCTCCCCCATCTTCCCCAATCTCTCTCATTTTCCCTCTTTCTCTCTCCTCTCTCTAAATTGTAACAAGAGACCTAAATTCAATTAGGCACTCTGTTCCAAATCAAATCTCCCAAATCCCACTATCCACATTATCCTAGACTACTTATCTACAAAACCCCCAAATCAATTTGAAGATCCAATGGTGCAAACAACGAAAAATCACAATACAAGCAATTTTTGGGCTATCTTATCATCAAGTGGGTATTCTTTTAACTTGGTCTACAAAACCAACATTTTTCTCCAATTAGGTAGGTGGAAACCATTTCCACACTTGTTTCATGTCATTTGATGTAATTTTCATTTTTCTAAAATTACGTTTAGGTTAAAAAATAATAAAAATCAAGGGTAATAACCCTTCAATTCTAGATGATGGAGGGCTCAGATGGAAAATCTAATCAAACCAATCTATCCATAAGGGTCCAAAACCCCTAGGGTATAAATTTCATGAATTTTCATTCAGTTTTGAGTAGTTAATTGTAAAGGGATTGATTGGATGGTCCAAATGGACTATTTGATCTCCCAAAATTGAGTCGAAACCCCAGATGCACCGCGAAATGCTGCACGAAAAAGTGCCACACGGTAGTGTTTTCACGTGCCCTTGCAGGCGAGACATCATCCCAGCAGGACAACCACGCAACAGTGCGGTTACGAGCCGGTTGCTTCACGCGGACATCCCGGTGATGAACGCGGAGATCGACTAGCCCACCTGACCATTCTGCCTGGCCCGTTTCGCCTATTTGATCTAAGCCGTCCGTTCTACAAGGCCCAGATCAAATCTAGACCCTAGGAATGACTGTGAACTTCAAATCTCAATTAAGAAGTCATCTAAACTCTAAATTGAGATCGTAAAGAAGTTATGGAAAGCTTGTAACGTCTATTTTTTTCTGAAATCATAGTAGTTAGAAAATTCTTCATTAAACTTTCTGTATTCAGGAAATGAGCTTCCAATTTCGAAGATCTTCAAGATATGAGGTGATCAAATCTTGGGGATCTATTTTAATGATGATATAATGTTGAAATCAAGTGATATACATGGTTTATTTGAACAGATCTAAGATAAATTAAGGGATCTACCCTTTATGGTAGAAAAATCCTAAAAATACAAATGGACCCGCTTGATCAATAAGATCAAGTATGATTAGATCCTTGGGATGGATTGAATGAAGGATATTATGATGGCATCTATTGAGACCATGGATTGAATATGACAAAAACAAAGGGATATGATCTTTGGACCCTAATGGCATAAAAGCCCTAAAATTAATTAAAACCCTTAATAAAAAGGAAAAGATCTAAGATGTAATGGTTGGATCATAAGTAAAGGTTTATAATAATCTTAATATAATTAGTTTCATTGTCTTTTATTTGATAATAGCATTTTAAATGTGAATTATGTTATAAAGCATGATAGTGTAATTCTTAGATTTTAGTATGCTATGTTCTATATGTTATTAGATTGCTATATTAGGTTGATAGATTTAATTATCTTAGGTCCATGTTAGTTTACATTTGAGATTTAAGCATGATTCTATTAGGATAGTAGTACAATTTCACGTATTTCATAACTTAGGATCATGCTAGTTAAAGTTTAGTTTTAATTCCATTAGGATAAGTTACATTCATAGGAAGCATGTTAGTATATGGTTGTTAAACTTATATTTGATTTATGCTTTAAATTTTATGATTTAAGTATTTTCCAATTTTATTCAATTGTTAAGTAGTTGTTAAGATATAATGAGCATAAATCACCAAAAATGTAAACTAATGGAATATAGAGATTCATGGACAATTAAGATGAATGAATGACATGGACTTAATATTAGTAAGGGCTAGAGTTAGTAGGACAATATAAGGATTATCAAATACTTGGCCCAAACTAGGAAAATAATAAACCCCATGAATGACATTTAAAATGTTCATGGAGTTAATTAAAATCAATTAGAAAGAGTACTTAAGGTTAAGATGCTCATAAAAACCTTATGAAAGGTTGAGCTAAGGTCATTCTAGTGAATGGCAAACATGGTAGTTAAGGGAGTTTTCTAATAGAGCCCCGCTCTTCCCCTACCTTCCATTGATGTTTGTGAGGTATAAACGCCTCCCTACATGAGGATTGAAGTAACCACTTTGTGTTCACCCATTCAGTTAGTAAGCGTTAGTCAATTGGAAATAAGAGGAGTAGTCTAGACTTAGGCTGAAATAAGTTATCTTCAACCAGTAAAACATTAACTAATTGAATAATAATAAGAAGAACATAAAAGGTTAGTAAATTATCTAACCCTAATAAAAATTGTAAGTAAGATAAGGATGATCAAACAAGATCCATTAGATCTTGAATGATCTAGAACAATAAGAATAATAACATTGTATTGTACTTAGTATGCATGTTTATTAGTATGTATGCTATAAATCAAATCTAGATCATTAGATTAGATAATCCAAACCCTTGATCAAATATGATTCAAGAAAAAGAACCAGGATCATCCTCCTTAGAGATGATCAAATAACTGAACTTAGATCAAAGAGATGGATACACAAAGACTTAGAATAGAATATAATTAGATCTGAAAGGTTATAAGATTATTCTAACTATCAGATATACTGATCAATAGGATTATTCATATTTTACATATATTGATAGTATGTATGGATTTACAAATTTCATACATCAGTCAGGGAAGATTTGGAGAGATGGATTACTACTTGAAGGTAGGAGGTTTTTATGAATGCATTTACATGAGAAGTACATGTTGTATACATGATCTTATGTCTGAAAATGTTGAAAGTATAATATAAATACTTGTATTAAACCCATTGAAAACCCTTATGATTCAACCAAAACACATGAAATGGATAAGTTAGAATTGAGGAAAACCCTAAGTGAATTGGAAACTAAATAGTATTCCAATCCTAAGTAAATAGACTAATTGTCTAATACATAAGAGAATTACTTTACATACAAGCATGGAGGCTTGTGGTTTTGTTTTAAATAGGCATAGGCCTGGGATGCTATGCTAGGAGAGTTAGTAAGGTGTCGCCACCCGCTCTCTAAAACTTGTTATTATATGGATACCAAGCCTAAATGAGGCTAAAAGTCATGTGGGGCAATTATGGGAAGGCCGCCACTGTGACAGCTATGGTCCTCCCCATACGAATATGGATGTTATGATTTCCACTGAGGATAGTATAGCTGGATTATTGAGCAGTTATCTGAGCGCGCTGGTGCGAATTCTGGCTTCATGCATAGTAGTCCTTTGAGTATGTTCACATTATGATGCATGGCATAGTGAAATGCCTTATGATATGGCATGATGAGATGCCGGGTAATCGTGGATTACCGATACTACCCAAATGAGGGAGCATTTCCAATATAGTCTGGATGGTTTATCAACTCAGCATAAGCTGGATATAATTATGTTTTGAGACATTAACTATTTTTCACGTTTTTGACCGTATGTATATATCTATATACAGTATGCCATATGAATGTGTTAGGATGTACTTATATAACAAAGTAAAGAGATTGATTCATGAGTATATTATGAACTATGGGATTATGAAGTATTAAGATTATACTGTCAAATTATTATGCTTCTTAAATACCCTACCAAGCATAGCTTACTAAGATATTGTAAATTTTTCAATGTTTACAATATCTCAAAAATAGAGAAGGAGAATTAGGAGCTCAAGACTTAAGAATATTTGAAAGAATAATCATAAGGGTATATCCCTTGAAGACATGTATTTTTATTTTTAATTGAGAGTATTGTACTATATTGAGAGTTTTTAATGTATGGTGAGGTTTGAAATTGGATTATGTAATTTGGACAAGTATTATACTAATACCCAGGCTATACTGTGAACCACTGGATGGATTCTAGAATTTAATAAAAATATATTCCTTCAATGAAATTTTATCTTGTACAAAAATCTACTTATGTTATGTATGAAGTGATGACTTGGGTTTTTCAAAACAAGTTTTGAAGAAAAGAATTTCCACTTCTTTTCCAAGATCCCTTAGTAGCAAAAAAATTTTGCAAAACAAAGCATGATAAGTGGAAGCATGATAAGAGTTGATTCAAGTTTTACTCAAACCCATAAATATTTGTTAGAGAAAATATAAGATTTTGACATAGGGATTAGATCTAAAACCTTGTAATAATAAGAGTGTATAGATGGTTTTTCCATGACTTCGAATCTTATAACACCTCAAATTTCTATTCTTTTAATAAATTATTTTGTGCAAGTATGACAACAAAGCTAAGTTGTCTCATTTCGTTGTTTAAGTGTATTATTTTGCATGCCAGAGTTCAAACCACCAAGCTAGCAAATGTAAGTTATTATTTTTGAAAAAATTGTGGAATTTAAATGGATGCATAGACTTCAATAGATTAGGAGCAATCCTAACCATTGAGACTAAACTGAATTGAGGATGATCACTAAGAGTAATAGCTCATATCAATTAAGAATGGAGGGATGAGATCAATCATAAACTTATTCTTATAAAAATAAAAATAAAAAGATGAAATGGAGGATTAATATTTAATATGTAATGATATTTTATTATAGATAAAAGACATTTTTAATTTAGTTCAAATCACATTTTAAAAAAAAGCATGTGATTGGTCCACCCAGACATCAGATAAGAGGGGAGAACCAAGATACCTTATCACCCCTACAATGTAGCACCAACATGTCCTTAAGTGGAGATGTGTTGGCCTGCAACCAAGAAGGAAAGAAAAAGAGAGAAAGACATGGGAAAGAAAAAAAGTGAAAAAAAATGTGGGAGGGGAACAACGAAAGAGAGAAAATAAAGAAGGAAGAAAAAAACATGGAAGAGAAGGGAGAAAGGAGGAAAGGAAATGCAAGAAAGAAGAAGGAAAGTAAGGGAAAGGAAGAAGGAAAAGAAAGAGAAGGAACATAGGAATAGAGATGGAAAAGAGGAGACTATCGGAAATATTTGATGGAAAAACAATTTTAGGTAGGTGGAGGATTGAATGTATTTATGTTTTAGCATGAATAATGAGTGTTTGTTATCAAATTTGTGTAGAAGTTCTTTTGTTAAGGTTTTTAATGAAAGAGGATATGTTTTGGACTGTTATACAACACACTTTTGACTGCCATTCACTATGTTTTAGTGCTGTTATGTATCATATCTATGTTCAGGATGGTTATACAATAGATTTTTGGACTGCTACACACTATGCTTTGGTACCGTTATATATATATATATATATATATATATATCAGATTTGTTAATTGTTATCCAAGTATTTTTTAGACTATTATACAATGGAATTTCAACTTCCATACGCTACATTTTGGTACTATTTCATATTAGATTTTTGGACAGCTATAAGCATGTTTTGGACAGCCATATACCCATGTTTTGAACTATCATTCATTCAAGTTTTGAGACTATTTTATATTAGATTTTTGGCACCTATATAAGCTTGTTTTTCATAGCCATAAAACCATATTTTGGACTTCCATACATTCATATTTTGGGACTACTTTATATTAGATTCTTGCATAGATATATAAGCATGCATTGGACAGCCATATAATCATGCTTTGACTGTCACATGTTCATGTTTTGCAACTATTATATATCACAGTTTTGGACAGCAATATCAGATGTTTGGGACATGAATATAACCATATTTTGGACTGCTATACATTTATGTTTTGGAATTGTTATACATCATATTTTTTAACAGCTATATAAGCACATTTTGGACAACCATATAATCACATTTTGGACTATCAAACATTTATGTTTTGGGACTGTTTGATATTACATTTTTGGACAGTCATATAACTATGTTTTGGACTTCAATACATTCACGTTCTGGGATTAGTTTATATCAGATTTTTGCACAGCTATATAAACATCTTTTGTACAGCAATATAACCATGATTTGGACTACCATACATTCATCATTTGGGCTGTTATGTGGCAGATTTTTAGACAACTATATAAATATGTTTTGGACAGCAATATAACCATGTTTTGGAGTGCCACACATTCACTATTTGGGACTTTTATGTCAGATTTTTGGACTGCCATATAAGCATGTTTTAGATAGCCATGTAACCATGTTTGGACGGCCATATATTCATATTTTGAGACTGTTTTATATTAAATTTTTGGATAGCTAGATAAGCATGTTTTCAACAACCATATAACAATGTTTTAAACTACAATACATTCATATTTTGGGACTATTTTATATGAGATTTTTGGACCATTATATAAGCATATTTTGGGCAGCCATATAATCATGTTTTGGACTTCCATACATTAATGTTTTGGGACTATTTTATATAAAAAAATTTAACACACATACATGTTCTAGAACTATTTTATATCAGATTTAAGCATGTTTGGGTAGCCATATAACCATGTTTTGGACTACCATTTTTCATGTTTGGAGACTATTTTATATCAGATTTTTGAACAGCCATATAATCATGTTTTAGGCAGCCATATAACCATATTTTGGACTTCCATATATTCATCTTTTGGGACTATTATATATCAGATTTTTGAATAGATATAAAAGCATGTTTTAGAAAGTCATGTAATCATGTTTTGGACTACCATACATTCTTGTTTTGGGCCTATTTTATATCAAATTTTTGGACAGCTATATAAGCATGTTTTGGAAAACCATAAAACCATGTTTTAAACTTTCATACATTCATATTTTGAGACTTTCTTTTAACAGATTTTTGGACCACTATATAAGCATATTTTGGGCAGCCATATAACCTTGTTTTGGACTATGATACATTAATGTTTTGGGACTGTTTTATATTAGATTTTTTGACAGCTATGTAAGCATGCTTTGGACAACCATATAACCAAACTTTGGACTACCATGCATTCATGTTTTGGAACTGTTTTATATCAGATTTTTGGAACTCTATATAAGCATGTTTCGGACAGCCATATAACTATATTTTGGACTATCATACATTCATGTCTTAGGAATTTTTTATATTATATTTTTGGACAGCTATATAAACATGTTTTGGACATCCATATAGCCATGTTTGGACTACCATAAGTTAATCTTTTGAGACTATTATATATCAGACTTTGTATAGCTATATAAGCATGTTTTGGACTACCATACATTCATGTTTTTAGACTATTTTATATTAAATTTTTAGACATGCATTCATGTTTTTGGATTATTTTATATCAAAATTTTGGACATACATTCATGTTTTGGCACTATTTTATATCAAAATTCGGGACATGCATTCATGTTTTTGTACAACTTCACCAATGCTGATCCCAAGCCCTGATGAAAAAGGAGGGTCTTGCGTATGGTGCCAACTAGCAAGGGAGAAGTTGAAGATGATTTTGTTATTTCTTTCCTACTTGCAAATGAATATGCATTTGTATATTAGTTCGTAAGTAAGAAATAAAAATCATCTCCATCTTCTTAAAAGTATGGCAACCCTAACATGACTTTAATAGAAAACTAGCATTCCCTCAAGCTAGGGTGTTCCCCATAAGCGATGCTCTGCATTGGATCCTAGTTATAGTGAAAAATGGACAAGGATTGCTAGGGTATTCCTCAGAAGTGACGTGCTACATCTGATCCCAAGTGTAGTGAAAATTGGGCAAGGACAGCTAGAGCGTTCCCTCGGAAGTGGCTCTGTGCATCAAAACTCAGGTGTAGTGAAAAGTGAGATATGGGTTCATGCCATGGAGGTCAAAAGTGCTTGAGTAAATAGGATGTCTCAAGAACGTAAGATTCATATCACCACATGGAATCTAGGGAAATTAACAAGTAAGAGTTTGAAGTAAGTAGACATAATGAAATGTAGGAGAGTCAACATTGCTTGTTTCTAAGAATCCACATGGAAAGGGGCTAAAACTAGAGAAATCAATGGATATAAACTCTGGTGAATAGGAAAGGATAATAACATAAATAGTGTAGAAATAATGCAGATAAATAATTAAAGGATAAAGTTGTGGACATTAAAGGAATTAGTGATAGAATTATAATAATAAAACTTGTTCTAAGAGAGCCGATCATAAATATTATAACAACATACACAATACAAGTAGGGTTAGAGGACATAATCAAGAGATAGTTTTAGGAAGATATAGAGGGAGTCATGCAAGAAATTCCCAACATTGAGGGGATATTTATAGGAGTAGACTTAAATGGTCATGTAGGAAAAGAAAAAGAAGGATATGATAGGATACATTGAGGGTATGGTATAGGAGAATGAAATGAGATGGGGGAAACTATCCTCAATTTTGTTTTTGCATATAACCTGACCATTTCAAATACACTCCTTAAGAAGAGGGATAAACACTTAATAACATTTAAAAGTGGACTTCATAAAAGCCAAATAGACTTTTTTCTTCTTAGGAATACTGAAAGATCATTGTGTAAGGATTTAAGGTGATACTGAGTGAGAGTTTAACCTCACAACGTAGGTTAATGGTTATGGATATCTATATTAAAAGATGAAAGAAAGGAAATGAACTTAATAAGTATCTAATAACAAAGTAGTGGAACTTAAAAGGAGAGAAGATAACCTCATTCACAAATAAGTTGATGGGGAGGAAAACTAGAACTATGAAGCAGAAGTAAACACCATGTGGATTAATATGCTGAGTCCATTAAGAAAGTGGCAAAAGATGTCTTAGGTGTATCTAAAGGTAAAAGGAAATTAGTAAAGGAAACATGATGAGGGAGTGAAACAGTGCAAAAATTTATTAAATAAAAATGAATGTTTTAAAGCATGGCAGAAGACTAGAAATAATGAAAATTACAAACAATATAAGAATGCTAAAAAGGTTGCTAAGAGAATAGTAAGTGAGGCTAAACTTAAGGCATATGATGACCTCTATAATGGACTAGGGAGAAAAGAAGGGGAGAAAGATGTGTTTAAACTTACAAAAATAAGAGAATTAGGAGGGTAAGGACTTAAATCATGTTAGGTGCTTTAGAAGTGATGATCAAAGGATACTAGTCAAAGATGATGAGGTCAAACAAAGGTGGGAAACTTACTTTCAACAATTGTTAAATGACAATAGCTCTAATAATATAGGGATTGAAAATACTATAAACTTAAATAACATTAGACGTTATAGATATGAACGTAGGATTAGAATACCTGAAGTGAAAGAGGCCTTGAAAAAGATGAAATCAGGAAAGGCCATGGGACTCGATGGTATACCAATAGAGGTTTGGAAGCATATGGGAGATATTTTGGTAGTTTGGTTGACCAAGTTGTTTAATAAGATTATAAAATTAAAGAAAATTCCTGATTAATGGAGGAAAAGCTCTATTATACCAACTTATAGGAATAAAGGAGATATACAAAGCTGCACTAATTATTGAGGAATCAAACTTATGAGCCACACTATGAAACTTTGTGAAAAAGTGATTGAGAAGAGGCTATGGCATGAGACAAGTGTATCGAAGAACCAGTTTGGTTTCATGCTTGGGAGGACTACCATGGAAGCTATTTTCCTATTAAGACAATTGATAGAGAAATATTGGGAGAGGAGGAAAGACTTCCACGTGGTCTTTATTGACTTAGAGAAAGCTTATGATAGAGTCCTTAAAGAGTTAATATGGAGAGTGTTGGGCAAGAAAGATGTTTCACAGGAGTCTATAGACATAATTAAAGATATATATGAGGAAGCACTAACAAATGTTAAGACCACTAATGGCGAGACCGGTGATTTTACTATCACTGTAGGATTGCATCAAGGATCCCATACCTTTTCACTCTAGTTATGGATGAGTTAAGAAAACATCTGCATGAGGAGATTCTATGGTGCATGCTATTTGCAGATGATATAGTCTTACTTTATGAGACAAGGGAGGGCATAAACACAAAGCTAAAGTTATAGAGAGAAACATTAGAATCTAAAGGATTTAAAATCAGCCAAACTAAGATAGAATATATAGAATGCAATTTTAGCAAAGAGAGGAGTAAGAGTGGAACACCAGTTAAGATTAATAACCAAAAAGTACCTATAAAAGACCACTTTCGATAATTAGGATCAATGATTTATGAGAGTGGAGAGATTGAGAGGGAGGTTACCCAGAGAATCCAAGCGGGTTGGAACAAATGTGCATCTAGAGTTTTGTGTGATCGGTGGGTGCCACTCAAACTAAAAGGAAAATTCTATTTGATGCCCATATGGTCAACCAAGCTCTATGGATTAGAGTGTTGGGTAGTTAAGGAACATCATGTTCATAAGATAAGCAACGTAAAAATGAGGATGTTGAGATGGATGAGTGGCAAGACAAGAAAGGATAGAATTAGGAATGAAAATAGTAGAGGAAACTTAGGGGTTGCACCAATTGGTAACAAGATAAGGGAGATTAGACTTAGATGGTTTGGACATATCCAAAGGAGACCGAAAATGGCACTAGTTAGAAGGAGTTAGGCAATGCTAGTAGAAGGTTCTAAAAGGGCAAGGTGAAGGCCCAAGAGAACGTAGATAGAAGTGGTGAGAAAATGTAATAGCCCCAATTTTTGTAAATTGATTGAGAAAATTAATTTAGTTTGAATTTTTAGAAATTTTGGGTTGGAATATTAGGTTATTGGAAATTTTATTTTTATAGAGATTAAAATATAATTTAAAACTTATAAATTATGAATGTACTCGAAAAATCGATCGAAATGGCACTAAGTACATTCAATTGTGAGTTGAAATGAAAAATCCCTAATTTTCTCCATTTTTATGAATAAAAAGGTAAAATGGTAATTTTTCCCATAACATGATCTAAGACTTCAATATTTAGAACGTACTCAGAAATATGATTCCAACACCACTAAGTATGCTCAATTCCGAGTTCGGGAGAATAAAATGAATTTTTCTCCATAAAAGGGCAAAATGGTCCTTCCACACCTCTATGGGGCCCACAAATGAATCCAACGGCCAAAAAACATGTAATGAGTGGTCAAACCACTACCATTTGATAGTAGAGAAGGAGGTGGTAGTGGAGGATCCAATGTTAATTTAATATTCAAAAGAATTGAAACATAATTATTGCAAGTAATTATGAAAAATTCAAAAAACATCTATAAATACACCCCCAAAAATCCTCCAAAAATGTTCATGAAAATTACCATAACATTATCTTGCTTCCCTTAAAAACCCATATCTAGATTCATTCTCAAATTTCCAAAACACTAAAAAATCTCTCTTCTTTTACTTTCTCTCTCCTCTCTATAGATTGGAACAAGAGACCTAAATTCATTTAGGCACTCTTTTCCAAATCAAATCTCACAAATCTTACCATCCATATGATCTTAGACTACCTTATCTACAAAACCCCCAAAGAAATTTCAAGATCCAAAGGTGCAATCAACGGAATCACAAAACAAGCAATTATCGGACGATCTTATCATCAACAGATATTTCTTTAAAATTGGGTTGCAAAACCTACATTTTTCTCCAATCAGGCAAGTGAAAACTCTTACCATATTTAATTCATGTTAGTTTATGTAATTTTTATTTTTGAAAAATTAGTTTTAGGTTAAAAATTATAAAAATAAAGGACAAGAACCCTTCATTTCTAGATGATGGAGGGCTCAAATGGAAAATCTGAGCCGTTCAAGGTAAGAAATCTTAGCCCTTGGATGTTTCAAATTTGGGAGATCTGGAGAAGGGTTGATCTGACAGTCTAGATCGGACCGTCTCAACCAATCTCCCAGATCAAACGTTGATCTAAGCCTGACCCCACTCAGATCATTTAGCCACATTTTGGGATTATTTAGTTACATTCCAAATCATTTTTCCATGTTCCAGATTGTCTAAAACACATTCTAATGGCCAGATCAAATTTGGGTGGTTGATTTTTTTAACTGAAATCTTGTTTCTTCAATTAAGAGCTCATTTTAGCACCGATTTTAGATCAAAAAGTTTCTATGAATTTATAATGGTTTGTAGAATCTAATGGAGATGTTATATTTATGTTTTTAATTATATTTACTTATGATAATCACTAAAATCCATTCCAACAGTAATGGATCATGATCAAAATGATGTCAAATTGAAAATATAATCTGATGGATGGATCCAGAAGGTGTGAAAACCCTAATATTGATTATCACAATAGGATTTCTAATCCTCTATATAGGTTTAATTGATCTAAAATGGTACAGACTAAAATCAGTCATTGAAAATGGCTAAAATTTTAAAAATACAATTACTCGCTCAATTTAAGTCTGATTTTCAATCTGTAAGATGCTATGAATAGATCTTGATGATGGGAACATACTGAACCTATAAAAATAAGTATCAAAACCTTTTGTTAGTTAAAAATACTCTTACTTACACCCTTGATCAAGTAGATCTAAGCCACTAAGTATCTAATGATGATAAAACAGCATGGGGATGATTGGATTGGATTGATATGAAATAAATCAACGTGTAAGCCCTTAAATGAGAAAATGATCATGGAAAATCTCAATGGATCTCCTTAATTGGATGGATCAAGAATGATCAGGCCAATTGGACATATAAATTGAATGAACTAGGGTTAAGATCATGTTATTATGATGTTGGATCAAACAGAAACATAAAAGATCAAGGGTTGCATTCTTAATGTAATATCAATCATAGATCTAAAAGATGGACAAATTAGATGGTTGGATCATAAGGGCAGCTTGATCACATGCTTAATTAATTGTCTTTTATAGTAAATTTGATTCAATTATGATCCATGTCTATTTTCCAATTTTAGAGTAATTATCTTTAATTTTCTAAAATAAGATGTTGTAATATTATTAGTTAAGTTCTTTTAAATAGCACATTTAAATTCAGATCAATGCTTTCAATTTTAGCATGATTGTCTTTAAATTCCTTAGAATTATTGGTGTAATTTTTTTTAATTGTAAAATTATAGAAAATACCTTAAAATAGGTAATTGATGACATATAGATGGACTTCACTAAATGCATATACATCATGAAGTATAATCATAGTGAGGGCTATAGTTAGTTGGACAATATAAGGATTATCAAATCCTTGGCCCAAACTAGGAGAATAATAAACCCCATGAATGACATTTTAAATGTTCATGGACTTAATTAAAATCAATTAGAAAGTGTAATTAGGGTTAAAATGCTCATAGGGACCTTATGAAAGGTTGAGCTAAGGTCACTCTAGTGAATGTTGAACATGGTGGTTAAGGGGGTTTTCTAATAGAGCCTCACTCTTCCCTTACCTTCCTTTGACGTTTGTGAGGTCTAAATGCCTCCTTACATGAGGATTAAAGTAACCACTTTGGGTTCAACCATTTAGCTAGTAAGCCTTAGTCAATTGGAAATAAGAGGAGATGTCTAGACTTAGGATGAAATCAGCTATCTTCAACTAGTAAAACATTAACTAGTTGATTAATAATAACAAGAGCATAAAACGTTAATAAATTATCTAATTCTAATAAAAATTGTAAGTAAGATAAGGATGATCAAACAAGATCCATAGGATCTTGAATGATTAAAAACAATAAGAATCCTAATGTCGTATTTTATTAGGTATCTATGTATATATGTTGTAAACAAATCTAAATAGAGAATCCAAACCCTTGATCAAATATGATTCAAGGAAGAGAACCAAGATCATCCTCCTTAGAGATGATTAAACAACTGAACTTAGATCAAAGAAGAACCAGATGATAAAAGATCTAAGCTCTTATTCTTTATCAATAAGTATGAATTATTGATCAAAGGATCTATGAAAGATCAAGATCAAAGAAAAGGTATACACAAAGGCTTAGAATAGAAAATACTTAGATCTGAAAGATTAGAAGATCATTGTAACCATCAGATTTATTGATCAATAAGATAAACACTATCTGAGGAAGATAAATCATGATAGGATAGAAGCTCTAGATCCTTTATATCAAAGGACAAAATTAAATAAAAAATATAGATAGGATAAAAAATATAGGATTATTCAGATTGTATAAACATTGATAGTATGTATGGATTTATAGATTACATACATCAGTAAGGATCATGAACATTTGAAAGGATGGATCACTACTTGAAGGTAGAAGGATTTTATGAATGCATCTACATGAGATATACATGCTGAATACATGATCTTATGTCTAAAAATGTTGACAAGTGTAATGTAAATACCATTATTAAATCCCTTAAAAACCCATATGATTCAACCAAAAATATTTTTCATGATTTTGACTGTATGTATATATCTATACATAGTATACAGTATGTATATCTAAGGATGTACATATATGACAAAGTAAAGAGATTGATCCATGAGTATGAATAATGGGATTATGAAGTATTAGGATTATACTGTCAAATTTTTATGCTTCTTGAATCCCCTACCAAGTATAGCTTGCTGAGATATTGTAAATGTTTCAATGTTTACAATATCTTAGATACAGAGAAGGAGAATTTGGAACTCAAGACATAAGAAGACTTGGAAGAATAATCAATCAGGGTATATCCCTTGAAGACATGTATTTTTATTTGAGAGGATTGTATTGTATTGAGAGTTTTTATTGTATGGTGAGCTTTGAAATTTGGACAAGTATTGTAATGATACTCGGGCTGTACTGTGAACCACTTGATGGATTCTAAAATTTAATAAAAGTATATTCCCTCAATAAAATTTTATCTTGTACAAAAATTCTACTCATGTTATGTATGAAGTGATGACTTGGGTTTTTCAAAACAAGTTTTAAAGAAAAGAATTTTCACTGCTTTGTTTCACAAAAAACTTTTACAACTAAGGGCCTTGTCTTTGAAAAATGTATTACAAAATGTGTTACAAAAATCCAAGTCGTCACAGTTGGTATTAGAGCCATTCATCAAGTCACAGTACAAAACCCTTGTGTCCATATCCCATGCAGATCCCTCTCTCTCTCTCTCTCTCTCTCTCTCTCTCTCTCTCTCTCTCTCTCTCTCTCTCTCTCTCTCACCGGCATCAAGCTTAGCCAGACCATGATTGCTGGTGAGCTAGAAATCTCTGACATCTTTCTATCTTCTAGTCCACTGCCCCTCCTGATCTCCGACGTCACCAGAAACCCCAAATCTCTGCACCTGACAGAAACCCTCATCGGGTTTTCTCCAGCTGCACAGGATGCTCCTTTCTCGAGCAGATTCTGTTTTCCCCCTAATCTCGGGTATAGCCAATCTGGTGTGCCCAGATCCTCGGCAAACTTTTACCCTTTAGTTCTCTCTATCACGTGGTAGGGCATAACCATGACTGGGAAGGCCAGCGTGCTTAGACCCACCAGAGATCACCGTCTATCAGTCATCCCCTATGTTCCCAGTCACCAGCACAGCCCAGTTTTTAGGCGTGCCAGCGTTTACCGCCTCCTTCCACCATCAGTCCTCTACCTCCACGAGTCTGTCGAGTTGGAGGAGAATCAACCTAATGGGTCAACTCGCCCCTAACTCATTGGGTTGGAACCGAGTTGACTCGATGAACCCCCAAAGTAACTTTGAACTTCAAACCTAGATTCTGATCAATCCAAGAAGAGTTTTGGAAATTCAAGAGTACCCTCGTGATCCTTGGGATGCGAGGAACAAAAGCTATCTTACCAATTTTTTATCCAAGAAGATCTAACCATTAAATTTACCAGACCTTTGATAAGGGATCAGATCATCAGATCTTTGATGACCTAACTCTGTTTTTCCAATCCAAATAGTTTATAATGACCATTAAGAAGTACATATCAAGAATCTTATAAGATATTTAGGATCAGATGCTCAATTCGAGAAGATTTGGTCGATCTTAATCAACAGTTGAGATTGATCGAGGATCCAGGTATGAAAATTGATCATGCTATATGATCCTGATCAATTCAATTTATTCAATTTGATCATTCAGTTAGGAATTATTAATTGATTGATTGATTTGGAGGGTTCAGGTAAAAAAAAATGAGGATTTGATTAGCGTGAAAGAAGAGGGCGATTAAAGGTAGTGGAATTCGATGAACGCATCACACGAGGTAGGTAAAAATTTAAGATAGCATGTCTAAATAATAAGATGCATGTCTAAACAAGATCTTATTTCAAATTATGGATGTTATGAAACAAAAAATGGTATGATTGATATTCAACATGCCTTAAATTGAAATGATGAAAATAATGTTAATTAAAAGAATTGCATGTTATAATTGATGCTTATGACTTGTACATTATGTATGTGAATTGTGAAATTATGTTTATGATACATGGGTACCATGTCAATATTGATGATGTATGAATCTAGGTTTATAGGATACATCCTTGGTGGGTTATCACCAAATAAGTGAGGATGTAATTCTTGTTATGAAATATATGAACAGGCAAATTGCCTTCTATTATAATTATTTTACATTCGGGCATGGAGGCCTGAGAGTTTTGTTTTAGACAGGCATAGGCCTAGGGATGCTATGCTAGGAGAGTTATGAGGGTTTTGCCACCCGCTTTTCAAAATTTATTATGTTATGGATACCAAGCACTATGTGTTGCTAAAAGTCGAGTGGGGCAATTATGGGAAGGCCGCCACTATGACAGCCATGGTCCTCCCATACGAACATGGATATTGTGATTTCCACCGAAGATAGTATAAGTGGATTATTAAGTAGTTATCTGGGCGCGCTGTATGGATTCTAACTACATGCATAGTAGTCCTTATATTTGATACACTATGGTGCTTATATGATGGCATTGTAAGATGCCTTATATGATGTGGCATGATGATATGCCTTATATTGTTTTCATAGTGATGGATGGAGGATTGTGGGCCCCATATAGTGAGGGGCATGAGGATTATATTGATATACCAGTAGAGGCTGGATGATTATAAATCCCACATGATGAGGGGTATAATTCTGAAACCCAGTATAGTCTGGGAATGTAGATTAGGATACTTATTGATTATTTTCACAATTTTGTATGTCTTTTAACAATTTTCATATATGTGGATTAATGTTATATGTATATGATTGAGGGCGTAGTTTCATATAAGTTTTTATATGAATATATGCATGGGTAGAACTATTATGCAAAGTATGGTTTATGGAATTGGATTATCTTATTTAAATGATAAAGGATAATTGTAAATACTTGATTTATTAATGGATTATGGATATGTATGAAACATGCTACTATTTGATTATCAATTGATTATTATATTATAAAACATGTTAATACTTGGTTTAACAATGAAGTAATGAATTATAAAACATATTGTAAATTCAAGTCAATATAATTGTTATGAGAATGAATGTTCTAAATAATGCAATTTAATCAATTCATAATTAAATTTAACATGCTTCTTAAACTCTCCTACCAAGCATAGCTTGGGAGATGGCTGAGGGACAAAGAGTTAATCCCATATGGCTAAGGAAAAGTTGCTGGGCTATTGATAAGAGTGGTGTGTGACTCTCCTTACAACAAGGCCTTTTCCCTAGAAAATTGGGAAAGAACAAAACCATGAGGGGGCTAGTTGTATGGGCGGCCAGTTTTCCAAAGCAGACAATATTGTTGTAGGTGGGAGCCACAAGGCTATTAAAGATGGTATTAGAGACAAACCCTAAACCCTAACTCGGTGTGTGGTTGGCCGTACATGGGAGCTTGGTTTCATGATTAATACATGAGGACGCATGTTCCCTAAGGAGGGAAGATGTGAAGGCCTAGGTACCTATACATGGTAGACGACTGAGGGACAAAGAGTTAGTCCCACATCGCTAAGGGAAAATTGCTGGGCTGTTGATAAGAGTGGTGTGTGACTCTCCTTACAACAAGGCCTTTTTCTTGGGAAACTGGGAAAGAACAAAACCATGAGGGAGCTGATTGTATGGGCGGCCAGTTTCCTAAAGTGGACAATATTATTGTAGGTGGGAGCCACTGGGCTATTAAAATTAGAACTAGAACTCTAAGTAGGAAAGTTAGGTGGTTGAATGGAGAAAGAAGATTAGAAGGTGAAGTGAGGTGAGGTGAGTGAATTGGACTTTCTAAATATAAGAAAAGGAAGGGAGAGGTGTTGAATATCAACGTAAGATGAGGCATGGAATTTCTTCTATTAAGTTATATTACATGATGAGATGGAAAGAGGTAGGAAAGAGAGGTAGTTAAGTGGGGAATGGAATTAAAAGGGGAGGTAGCACTTTTCAAAAAAGGTGGCATGGAACTCCTTCCCTTTTAAGTATGTGATAAAGTGGGTAGGAAAGAGAGAGAAAAGAGGGGGAAAAGAAAAAGAATGACAAAGAAATTTTACTTGGTTTCTCTCTTGATTGGTCTACCTATGCATGCATATCTTGCCATGTTGAGTAGGTGGATTTAAAAGGGGAGGCATCACTTTTCGAAAAAGGTGGCATGGAACTCCTTCCCTTTTAAGTATGTGATATAGTAGGTAGGAAAGAGAGAAAAGAGGGGGAAAAGAAAAAAAATGATAAAGAAATTTACTTGGTTTCTCTCTTGATTGGTCTACCTATGCATGCATATCTTGCCATGTTGATTATTAACCAAATTTCTTGTAATTATTCCTTCAAATTTACTATTTACCATAGGATAATTGTTTCTAAATGTCCTCCAATCATGTGACTCCATGTGGCATGGCTATTTGTGGCTTAGCAG
This sequence comes from Warburgia ugandensis, assembly GCA_035236585.1. Lineage (NCBI taxonomy): Eukaryota > Viridiplantae > Streptophyta > Magnoliopsida > Canellales > Canellaceae > Warburgia > Warburgia ugandensis. The sequence continues at coordinate 47,379,752 of CP141133.1, read as the reverse complement.
CTCACTTTAATGGCTTAATGCTTGATAGCTTAAGTTGCTAAGTCCCTTGGCTTCAAGGCTTAAATGGCTTAGCTTACTTAGGTTTTCTTCTCAAACTAGGAAACCTCATGCATGGCTCCAATTCTCATATAAAGGTGGTGGAATTGCATGGCTTTTTGCATTGACCATTTTAGTCACATTTGGATCTTCTCATTGCTTTCTTGCTTGCCTTAGAATAATCTTGAACCTTTATTGAGGAATGATGAAATTTAGGTCTATAGCCTTCTTTTAATCTTGATCTTCAAATCTTATCTTACTTGATTTCAGTTGTTGGATCATCTCCTTAACACCTACAAAAGATGAAAAATTCTATTTAAATCGTAAAAAATTACAATAATTCACATACTTACTCTAGATTTGCTTCTAAACATGCAAAATATGAAACTTTTGAATTATTATGTCAGAAATGCATATGTTATAAAATTCTAGAATAATTCCTATAATTTATAATACATGGACTACTAACTAAGTACTTTTTATGAAAAATTAAATACTTGTCAGCCACCTACCCTTGTTAACAAGTCAACCTTTCTTTCTATTTATTCTCTTTTAAACGTGCTTTCTTCAAATGGGAAATTGCTTAGAAAGTTCCCAAAACTTGTAGACCCATGTTGACTTGGTGTAAATCACTTCCATGGCTTCCTTTGATGGCGTTTAGCTTGTTGGCTTATTTGGCTTGATTTCTTCTAGCATAGCTTATGTGGCTCAGTTGGCTTACATAGCTTGATTTCTCCTCTAAAGTGATCTTGGCATTTGGATTTGCTCTTTTAACACCTATAAAAGATAAGAAAACCTACTTAATACCTAGAAATTTATAATAAATCACATACTTATACTAGATTAGCTTCTAGACCCACAAAATATCAAACTTTTGGATCATTAATTCAAAAATGAGTGTCTTATGAATTTTGAAAAGAAATTAGAATAATGCCCTATAATGTAAAACATGAACTCCTAATTAGATAGCTTTTTATGCAAAATTGAATACTTATCAGGGACCCCATAATCATATGTTTTGTGATCACAGACTTCAAAATAGTGAGGTTTGCGAGTTGTTTGCTTTTAGATCTTTTTTTTTTTTTTTTTTTTTTATGCAATACTTAGAAACTGTTGGACCAATTTGAAACCTTTTTGAAGCATAATTTTACATAATTATGTGACATCTATTCATGATGTGAGAGATGAAGTATTTGCCCTTAAAAATCATTAAGCAGTACAAAATTTGGTTTTACACACCCATGATTATAAAATTAATAGAACAATATAAATAAATAAAGTTAGTAAAAGTAGATATAGAGATTTAAGTGGTTCACCTTTGATTGCCTACTCCACAATATAACAATTCCAGGCCTGCCATTGTATCAAAACAAGTGTACAACAAGCATTTTTAAGAACCATTGTGAGACTCACTGCCAAAACCCAAGCCCAAGCCATGATAAATAGTATTTAGGTTGAAAAACTCAAAACTTTGGGCTGGTCGCACCTTTTCTCTCTCTTATTTTCTCTAACCGAACCCTATACTGCTTTGTGGATGAAATTCTTGTTTTTGGATCCGATTGAACTCAATGCTTAAACACCAGCAAATGCACTTTTTATAGGCTGTGGAATGTTGTCTTTATCGATGATTGGTGGGCATCGCATACATGTTGCGGCAATAAGCGGCGCTAAATGGGTGCCGAACTTTAATATGACACATGCATTCTCCACCACATTCGGTTTCATCAAATGAACAAACAAATAATTAAGGCTCGTTTATTAGCGGATTTGATGGCTTATCCAGGAACACAAAGGATATCATATCTTAACATGAAAACCACCACGATTGGATGATTCTAAGGCTGGAAATAAGATGTTGAATGAGTTGGGAATTTTTGCGAATTTGAATAAAGCAGATAAGAGTGGATAAGCATTAATTTTCATTTTCATGTAAATTTTATGTAAATGACTAAAATGAAGGTTAAAAAAATTCTAGAACGAGGCTAGTACTGAATCGAAAAATTAATCGTTATTGATTCTGCCTCCTATTCTTGCCAAAGAGAGTCAAATTAGATTAGAAAAGTATCAGTTTAGATCTATTGGGGAACTGACTTGGAAGATCAAGACAGGTAGTAAGGAACCCTAGATTCCCCTATGAAAGACCAGAACAAGCTATACGTCTTACTACCGTGTTTTAAAAGATGCAACCGTACTTTAAAAGTGCTTTTGACATGTCTTAGCGACATGACCTGGATTACCTATTTCCGATTCGAGATTCATCTAATCGTCATACTTTTAGAACAGCTAGTCATCCGTCGCCAAAGAAATGTGAAGGACGGGACTGATCGAACAAAGATCGGCCCACCATGTAAAAGGGGGAATGCACGGCAAAAGTTCTGTCCTCTTCGCTGCATGACATCATTGCACTTGGGGGACGAATCGATATTCAAATGTAGGGTAATTCCCACTATAACACTGAGAAACCATTTATATCACGTCGTACGATTCAGGTGGGGATGTACTTTAGAATGGTCGAGAGGGGGAGCTTTGGCTCAACAGTAAAAATTGTTATCGTATGGCATTGAGGTAATGAGTTCAAGCATGAAAATAGTCTATTAAAAAATATAAGGTAAAGCTTTGTACTTTAAGTTCTTGTAGTCCATCTCTTCTCTGGACTCCATATAGACGAGAGCTTCATGCACGGAGGGCTGTCTGCCACTTCAAAGTCGGTATCATCAATAAAATTAGCTAAAAGCATGCCCCAGGTTCATATCGAATGCCAAAAACAATGGCATAAAATCGATGCCTTGCAGTAACCTCATAAGGATCCCGAAAAATTAAGAGGTAACCACTCTACTTAGCACTTTTCAAAACAAAAAAGGATACCGAAAAATTAAGAGGTAACCAATCTACTTAGTGCTTTTCAAAACAAAAAAGAGCTCTCGCGGCATCAGATTTCCTCACTGCACCTCTAATCCAGCAGTACCTGCGTTGTCACAAAATATAGAGTCCGTCCAATCATATTTTTCGCCGGTCTACATCTTCCTCTTGCACATATTTATCTCGACTAGTGAACTCAATTGACTCAAATCAGCTCACTTTTGAAGTTTGGCACATTGTATGTAGATCTTAATCATCGATTCTATATTTAAAGAGGAGGAATAATATTCAGAGATGAATATAATACGTATCCGTATGCACCTCTTTTTTTAATGTGATAAGCATGATCTTTGGAAGATCTAATCCATTTATGTTGCTTAATCTCTATTATTCATCTATATACCAAAAATCACGCCGAGTAGATAAGCTTATCATAGATATTTTATACTAATGAAAGCAAAGATGAATACTACCCACAATCATCCCATTGGTGTGATTTTTCACTTCTTGACCATACAAAGGTGACAAGACGAATGGATCAAATCTAAAAAAAGACATGCATCTTCCATAAATAGTCATACTGTGCATCTCTGAATATCATTGCTACTCCTTTTTTAGGGGATACGCATGGTCTTTGAAATGTCTTTGCATTTACCTTAGTCATCCTTCCTTGCCGACTCACAAAAGTTTACGCTAAGTGAATAAGCTTAGCCGATGTTTTCATTAGTTAAGACTCGTGACCCTTAGCTTTTGAAATTAAAGAAAATAGGGACAAAATAGTGCTCACAGTCATCCAATTAGTGTGAATTTTCACACGTAGCCTAATCAAGGTGGAACTATTGGATATTTTGACTGTTAATAAAATATATTTGACTTTGAAAAGCATTTTAGGATTTTTCGCAAAAATTTCATTACATTTTGGCAACTTTGCAAATTTGCCATTTCGTTTCTGTTCCATCCAAAATCATCGTTTGAAAATTTTAAATTCCAATAATGCCCCCCAATTGTTTCTGTCTCTTTTTAACATTACAGGCAACAATCCATCAGCTGAAGAAGACAGACGACGACCGACCAACAACGGACGACTTCATCAGCCCTCTTCCTCTGCCGGAGATTGACTGCACGAAGACCGCGCATGCCCCCCACCCACATTTCTCTCATCACCTGCTCAGCCCCACCTTCATTTCTCTCATTCACCGCCCTTCCTTTGCTCCGTCGTTCCTCTACTAGGAGGTTCTCTCTCTCTCTCTCTCTCTCTCTCTCTCTCTCTCTCTCTCTCTCTCTCTCTCTCTCTCTCTCTCTCTGTATGCATGACTCCATGTCTCTCCCTATGTGTGTATGTCAGCTGTTTGTTTTTATGCTCCAACTAGGTCTTTCACTGTGATCTTGCCTGAACCTATTGGTGCACAAGTTCTGCATTCTCGTCCCTGTATGTGTATATTAAGCATGTTACAGATATAATGATATTCGGCACAAAACTAATGGTACATGCATACATGTCTTTTAAATTTTCTTCAGATTGGTTGAGTAACTATTGGTCTTTAGGAATGGCATTATTTACTTGCTATTGTTGAAACTTATGAAGAAGAAGACTATATATTCCTATTCTCTATGGATCTACCTAAGAGCGATGGGTGTCCTATACCTTCACCAAAGAACTAGCTGCTGAAGCAAAAAAATATGTCACAATTGCTTGATGCTATTATAAAATATGTCCCTCCACTGATAGCAAGCCTTGAACCACCTTTCCATGGATGCTAGTTGGTATAGGAATATTTCAGTCAGATTTTGGTTATCCCTCCATGTTGAAGTTCCAAAATTTGTAGTTATCTCTAACTGTTCCTTTGTTATTTTGACGTTTATTCACAATCATGAGAGATGTATACATTTCAGGATAAAATATACTGCATGTGTGTTTTAAATAGTATGTGTACCAAAATCTCCCGTTCATAGATGATATCTATCATATTCTGGAGGCATGGAGATTATAGAATTCAATCTATCTTTAGATGGAAAATATGAAGATTGTGTGCAGTATTCAAACTTTCAACTATCTAAAAAATTTTGGTCAACTAATGTCAAACCTTTACGAATGTTAGGAGTCACTACTTCATTGATGATTCAGAGATACAGATCTCTAATAACCTATGGTTAACTTATATGATCTTCATTCCTTTTGTCCATCACACATAGTAATAGTGATATTGTAAATATCCTAAGGGCTGGACCAGCACCACTCGTATGAGAATGATTTCATTAGGAAAAACAATGTGACTTTTCTTATCAAGCAAGTATGAGTTTTTGTCAATTTGGAAATAGTGGTCTGACGAGTTTTTATTTAGCTCCGTGAGAATTTCTATAACTGTTTTGATTTTATCTCCTAGGCATTACTACATATTCAACAAAGAAGTTATGCAACTTGGCAGTTGATAAGAAACTTAAACTAACATTGTATGGTATTGCTATTGCACATGATTTTAAGACTTGTGATGATGTTACTGAGAACATCTTTATTTGTTTTGCTTCTCACTATCGGTAGTCAGCAATAATCATTCTGTAGGCTTTTGGAAATCTATTTCATGTAGCTTGGAAAAAAATGTATTGAGTCATGGGTACAGGTGTCTCCACATGTAAGATCTGTTGCTTGTGCAATTTGAAGTCTCATTTTTCTAAGCTGTAGAACACTTTTACGCTCCTTTAACCCTTTTGAGTAAAGGGGGGATAATTTGGTTTTGTCCATTTATTTTTTTCCTCCAATACTATTTTTCCTACAATGTTGTCAATTCTATTATGGTTGCTGTTCTAGTTTCCCTCCAAAAAAGAATTTACCTGTGTACCTTATCTTGTGGTCTTCCATTCTCAAGAAGACACTTATCTAGGAAGACAATCTACTCAATAATGCTAGAAAATATGAAGGCGAAGAGTACATGGGTTGCCTTCGACCTGTAGAAGGATCTTCAAAGAAAGTTATTATGTAAATAAATAAAAAAATTCCAAAGTATGATTTTTTGTGTTGCTTTGACACCTTCAATTAGTTGGATGAGAATATCCATCTTAAAAGAGTTCCAAGAGAAGAAAAATGGAGCAGATTTTGTAAAAGACAATTTGACTGCCGTTTTTTAAGTGTTGTGGAAGACAATAGGTTGGTTTTGGATGGAATTTCCATTTCCATTTTGTCTTCTCGACCAAAATGAAAGGGATTTGGTAACTTAGGTTCTGTATCCAATTAGGAGGCACTTATTTCTTTTCATTTATTTTATTTCTTGAGATTATAGGCACTTATTTTTTCATTTGCTTCACTATTTGATATCATTGAGAAAGATAATAGACAATCAAGTGAAGTATCCATGCTATGATTTCTATCTTGATCGAATGTTGATGGGCGTCTCTTTTGGGATTATTTGTGTCAGAGGCAAAGCACGTGGTCATGAAGGGAAGGTTTGTAGGTGTTGCATACTCTAACATTCTAATCTGGAAGTTTCCATACTTCTTTAGAGTTACTTAGACTACCAGAACTAACCTATAAAATGTCAAAGCAGGCTTTCCTTGCAAAGAGTTCAAAAATAACATTAAAGGACACAATGCCCTATGAATTGAAGGGACCAAATGTTTCTAAAAAACATAAATCTATTCAATGAAAGTAAAGCCAGTAAAAATTGAAAGCTCATATATTTACATGATGACTCTTCTAGCGTTCTTGTCCTTGTATACATGTCCTTTAAATTTGCTCCAACTAGTTTGAGTAACTGTTGGTATTGCCTAAACTTGTAGGAGAGGTCTACACATGATAAAATATTTGATTGTAGCTGGTTTTGGAGTTTTGCTCGAACCTAATCGAGAACTGGTAGTGGGTACATTTTGCTATGCTTTTCTCTTTGAATATATGTCATTTAATATGGAAATTTTTTGAGAAGAACACGATCTAGATAATGTTTAACTAGATGCACTCTACAGGTGGACGAGGTACTCTATAGGTAGTTCTTCTAGCATACGAGGATGTTATCATGGATTTGAACCCGTGGCTGCAAAATCAAAGTCAAAAACAAATCCTGGAAGGTGTTACTATCATTGTCCAACAAGAAGGTGTGACTACTTTACTTGATATGAAGAGTATCACTTGTTATCTTCACCAAAACATACCACCAAGCATGATCATTATGATCAAGAGCGAGATCATCATCATGAGGTCCAGAATTGTCATCATCTAAAGTAGGATCCTAAGCTACAATTGATGAAGGCTAATCTTCAAATGATAAATATTCTACTTGTTGTTATCATATGTCTGCTTTTTGTGTCCTTTGCATTTATATGAATATTTTTTATGAGTTGCAGTGGGTATAATATGCTTGTGAACATTACCAGTGATGAAGGCAATGCACTCACCTAAGTGTGGGTGCATTTGAGTCTTGAGCTCAAATGTGGTAGAGTGCTTGGGAATTTGTTAAGTGTTTAATTTTGGTCAAAATACCCATAATTTAGCATTTAATTAAATCACCTAACGAATAAAAATTGTAATTTTTACCTTAATTTTGATTTTAGTTTTAATTAATCATCTAGCTAATAATTTGTAAAATTTAATGGCCAAATAATCATTAAGAGTAATATATTTATTAAAGTATGACCAAGATGAATCTAATTGAGTTTTGTATGGTGTAGATCAACCAAATTGAACATTGAATGACTTGGATCGAATCAATAAATCTAGATCAACATCAAGGAACGAAAGGCTGCATGGGACCCATGATACAAGATGGAGATGCCTAAAGGAATAAGAAAGAAAATCCTGCGGATATGACTTTTTCCTTTCTAAGAAGAAAAAGAGGAAACCAAGGAGAGAAGGAAACAAACAGAATTTAGGTGAAAATAGTTAAAAAGTGGAAGGCCATAAGGAGAAATGGAAGCACCTCCCTCTATCCCTACTTTCTCCCCCTTCTCTCTCTCTCTCTCTTGGACCTTAGCAAGAAACCATCCCCCCTTTCTTCTCTCTCTCTCTCTCTCTCTCTCTCTCTCTCTCTCTCTCTCTCTCTCTCTCTCTCTCTCTCTCTCTCTCTCTCTCTGGAAACCAGTCCATCCTTCTTTCCCTCTTTCTTCATTTGTCGTCCTCTCTCTCTATCTTACTCTCACTCCTGTCTCCCACGCCCTACCCCCAACACCTCCTCACCTCCTCTATCTACACCATATCACTGCACGACACCCAACTTCTCATCACCCGTCTCTTCCTAGCCATTGATTCCGTCGGCCTACTACGACAAAAATCCAGTTACTAGCACCCCCCTCTATTTTTTACTCCCTTCTCATTGGCTTTCCTATCATGCTCCTTGCCCAATAGTACCCTTCCTCTATTTCTTGGTAGCCTAGCTCACTCGTGGCAGGCATCTACTTAGTCAGTAGCTTGCTCCCTTTTCTCTTTGATCACTAGCAGCCCATCTTCTTTGCCCTGTCTTCACTACCTCGTGTCACCTGAGCAACTTGCCTCTTTCCTTCTTCACCCACTTATCTCTTCTCCCCCTCTGTCTATTTGCCTAGTAGCACTTTCTTCCATCTCCTTCACCTCTGCCTGCCATCACTACAGCACCCCCTTTCACCACTCCTAATCATCCCATGCCTGTCTCCGGCAACCCCACTTCACAAACCGAAGCACCCTGCTTCCACCCCCTTTCACCACTCCTAATCAACGATTAACCTTAACAAATAGGATCTCTCTATTTCGTGATCTATTTCACATAAGAATTCAAATTAATCTTCACATTTTATTCTTAAGACATCTCTTAGCTTATTCAACATCTCTAATCTGAAATCTAAAATCTAAAAATCAATCTAAGTTGTCCAAAACCCAAAATCATTATTTAACCCGGATCATCAAATTTTGGGGGAATTTGAACAATCCAGCCATGGGATCTTTAATCAAGGACATTTTGGAGAGATTGATGAAGGATGATCCACTTTTAAGATATTAGATTTGTAGAAATAGATATGAATCTTTATTTCACTATTAGTTAATTTTTGTCATTTTTTTTATTTTTGGACAATTAAATTTTATTTAAACTCCATCTTTTTAAGTCGAATCCCTATGGCATCGACCGGTACTTGCATAAGCTACACTACAATAGCCTGTGCACTTGCGGTAAAATAATCAATAGAATTAATTTCAAGAGAATGGTAGTTCAAATCCACCAAGATCCAATTACAAATGACGTGAAGCTATCAAAAGAAACTACTATACATTACCAATTAAAGTATTCTTTTTCTTTCATTGAACTAGATCTCCATGTATTGATAAATATGATTGTAGTTTCTGAATCATAAAGATGCACCTTTGGCAATTGTGTTAAGAAGATCAGCACTGAAATGAAGGAAAATAAGGTGAGGGAATGATTAAATTCAACAAAGATCATGGTGAAAAGATCATATTCATTGACTTGCATAAAAAGAAGTGCATTAAACTATTGAAATACATTTCCATTGATTTACACAAAGACAGGTACAATAGTCTATTAACATATGATCATGTTCATTTACTTGCATGAAAAGAGGAACATTAGACTCTTCTAATACATTTATATTGATTTGCACAAAGACAGTGGTTCAATAGTTTGTTTACATACATTTTGCCACCATTACAAAACTTCAAAAGGTACTCTATTTTAATATTTTCATCAAAGCTTCATGTTTTTACATTTTATAAAGAGCCTCCTACAACCTTCATTAATCCACAATATAGAATAAAAAAATCACAAAATGAGTCTTAATAACAATAGAAGGGCAAAGTATTAAAACAAATAAAGGGCAACAAACATAATTACCTTCACTGTGGAGGAATTCTCCCACCACCTTCTTTGTAGATGATATATCCTCTACTCTTAACTGGTTGTCCATTCTCATATCCACCTACAAGCATTGTCAAAAACTATTAGAACATAATGGTAAATTGTAACCATTTATACAGCTTATCGATTATGTATTATATCTTTCAAAGGAGACTTGCATGATCCTCAATTGTGTCCATGTTGACCACATCTTTGGCATTTTTTAGTTTCTCTATTTGCTTGGCTAGTTTTACTAGCTTTGCATTTACCTTGTACTTTGTTTTTCTTTGATCACTAGGGTGGTTTCTTAAAATGAGGGGATAGCGGCTAAGGTAGATCAACAATATGCCACATTGAAAGGTTCAGAATCCCTAATACAAGTGTATGATAGGCCTTTCTCAATATATCAATGCGGAAGTAATGACTACAATAGTCAATAATACTCAATTTTAGATTCCTTATGCAAATAAGTGTATGTATGCAAAGAATACCAGATATATCCCATCAACAACAAGTACAGTTAAATTATTTAAGACTGATTATTTGTCTCGCTGTCATCTAGGAATTGGGCTCTATAACTTCTCATTCAAAATAAGAAGATCTCAATGGTGTGCTATTTCTTACTTGTGTTATCAAACCTTATATTTTTTATGTACATGTAACATAATACCATCTTACAACACATTTGCATCTTGTAGTGTTTTACAAAAGAAGACCATCATTTTCTGTCGGATACGATCTACAACTCCACCATTGGAAACTCCCTCACACTTATAATTAAGGGCATTAAAAGATTCTATTAAGTTGTTGATTAAAATGTCATATCTGAGTCGATCTGAAAATGTGATCTTGACCAACGACTTGGAGAGACTGAAGATAGCCACTCATGTGCCTCTTTCAAGCTATCTTAATGTGTCTCATAACCTCAGAAAATTCTTATCTTCTATACACCTATGCTACTACCCAGAATAACTATTTGAAGTGTATACCAGGATGGAGCTTCTTGAAGTTTGCATATAGATGTCTAGCACAAAAATGGTGTACTGGGTAGGAAAAAACATTACTTACAGTATCCACTAATTCTTTCTGCTTGTTTGACATAAGAATAACTTAATTAGAGTAATCTCCAAGAATGGCATAAATGTGCTCAAGGATCTAGGTCCAACTCTCCTTATTTTTAGCTTCCACATAAAAAGTATTTCCTTGTACTTACCTTTCAAGGGGCAACCATCCAAACCTAGAAAAGGTCAACAGCTATCAACAAACCCCACTTTTGAAGCATGCAAGGATATAAACACCCTCTTAAAGCAATATTCTTCTCCTTCCAATTGATATATTGATGTACTACTAGGGTTAAACTTAAGGACTGCATGGTAGTACCTTAGCACAATGCTAAAGGAGACTACATACAATTCTCATATTTTGTTTAACGTCTTCTCACCAGCATGCCAAAATTTATGATAATTCAAATTTAGTACATGCAAAGATTGTAAGTCTTTTATTAATGTTACAATTAACTTATCTATATCATGCTTCATAACACTATATACCTATTTTGCAAGCCATTTGATAGATGTTGATTGGTTAGCATTGTTACCCATGCAAGTGTACTAACCATTAACCTTCTTAACCTGGAAGGTTACACTATCACTAGTTTTAGAACAATGACACCTCTAAATACATCCCTTTGATCCGCATTCAATAATAAGTCACCCTTAATCAGACTTAACATTTCTAAGCTTGTATGCAAACTTCACAACATAAGATTGAATTGCAAGTCTACATTCTTCACCATTTGCAAACACCATCTCTTCTTCGACAGTGCCCTCACTTTCATTGTAGTATATTTCATTACAACCATCATCACCCAATGACACATAACCATATGTTGAGTGACATATTTTCATGCCAGCTTCTTCATCATGAAAATTTTCATATGGGACTATATTGGTTGGCATGTCTTCACCCACATCATCTTTGTTAGTAAAATTGATATCTATATTACATGTTTGTGGTTCTTGCTTTCCAGGACACATCCAACCATTGAAAACATTTATTTTAGCATTTTGATTGTCTTCTTCCATCTACAAATAAAACAAACAATAAACTATTAATAAAAAGCATTCCATAAATGGGAAATACAATATAGTATACAAATGAAAAGAAGAAAATGCAATTAGGGGGTACTTGTAACTAACATTTAGGCAAATAAGAAATTTATTATAGCCTTATAACTTGGGGAGTGGTACTTGTAATTAACATGGTGCTAACAAAAAAGAGAAACCTTTCCTTTTTGCCTAGTTAATCAATTAGATTGCTAACTCTTAATATTATAAACCTCTCTTTTTACATTCTCTTTTGACTTTAGAATTGAACTTACCATTGTCACATACAGGAGAAGGTAAAAGAAAACAGACCAAACAAATTCCTAACGTCTAAGCATGAAAAAGTTTCCATAGTTATTAGAGTCACAACATTCATTGACCAAAATAATTGTACTACTAATAAATTATTCTCATGGAAACTAAATAATCTATGCAAACAAATGCATTCACTAAATATGTTCAATAAGGTGAAATAATAGAAAGATCCGTGCTAGAAAGAAAACCATGCAACACAAAATAATGAAAGGAAGCCACCTTGTTCGAAAGACCAATGTAAGGAAGAAGGGCACACGTCTTTGAATGAAGCTATATAGGATATTCCTTCACCCAAGAGAGGTTTTGATAGTTCTATAAACAAAACATGATTGGAGTTTCCAAACAATGGAGATAACTAAGATATTTGGTAAACATCTAGAATTGGAATTCATAAAAGTAATACTTACCAATGCACCAACACTTAAGACATTAAGCTTTCATATTAGTTCAAACCAGGCTTGACAATTTTATCTGCAAAAGGAAACGAAGCATGATTGGAGTTTCCAAACTGTGGAGATAACTAAGATATTTGGTAAAATCTAGAATTGGAATTCATAAAGGTTATATTCATCAATGCACCAACACCTAAGACATTAATCTTTTAGATTAGTTCGGAGCTATTGTGGTTCTAAAGAGCTTGTGCAACAATAGATTTAGGCAAGACCAATAATTGCTTAAACTAGTTGGAGAAATTTTAAAGAAATTTATACAAGGACAAGAATGACAAGAATGCAATGCTTGTACACAAACCAAAGTTTGTACTGAATATCATTATATTTGTAACATACCTAATATACACAGACATGGATGAGAATGTAGAGCTTATGCACCAATAGGTTTAGGCAAGACCATAGTGAAATACATGTATACAAGGACAAGAATGATGAGAATGCATTGTAGATGGTTCTAGGGAGATTAGTACTGATTTTATCTGCAAAAAGAAATGAAACTATATATCCTTGGTATCCTATAATATTTCTAGGGTCATTGTACTAATTTTAGTCATCTGCCCATATCAACTAACAGCATTGAGATGGTTCTGTAGCAAAGCATTTGAGAAGGTATCTTGTTATCGAATACACATCCAAATATGATTCAAACATTGTCACTTATGCCTATCTCTATTTGGTTCTTTTCTTGTATTTTATCTACTAGGACAACTTGTAACCTCTTAGTTGTCTAATAAAAGAGTTTAATTAACAGCTTCTAACCTCTGCAACATACTTGATATATACATATAGGGATGAGAATGCAGAACTTGTGCACCAATAGGTTTAGGCAAGACCACAGTGAAAGACCTAGTTGGAGCATAAAAACAAATAGATGACATACATGCATAGGGGAGACATGAAGGCATGTATATAGAGAGAGCTAGAGAGACAGAGAGAGTACCTCCTAGTAGATGGAGGATGGATCAATCTCTGACAAAGAAGAGTGCCGAAAGAGAAAAATGGAGGTGGGAGTGAGTGAGTGATGAGAGAAATATGGGTGGGGAGCATGCTTGGTCTTCGTGTAGTCAATCTCCAGGGGAGGAAGAGGGCCGATGAAGCGTGCTGTCATTGGTTGATTATTGTTGGTATTCTTCAGCTAAAGGTTTGTTGCCTGTAAGGTTAAACAGAGATAGAAACGATTGGGGGTATTATGGAATTTTAAATTTTCAAATGATGATTCTAGATGGAATAGAAACGGAATGGCAAATTTACAAGTTCCCCAAAAGGTAATGGTAAATTTGCAAAAACAAGAAAAAGTTGAATTTTTTTGCAAAAAGGCCAAAATGTAATGATATTTTTTTAAAGAAAAAACAATATTTTATAAATATTGTGTCTCAAATTTCAAAGGAAAGGTCATATTCAGTTGTAAAAATCAACTATCAAATTGAAGAGTCACTTAGTGAACAGTTAGTTGGTTAGAAAATAACTAGCTGCAAATTCTACGAAAGGATTCATCCCCTATTTTTAGCCTAATTTTCTCAAACATTCTTGTCTTTGTTTCTAGTGTTATTATGCCAAATTGAAGCATGCCTGACTAGTGTTTGGAGTAGTTTTTTGGAAGTTGCTTACGAAATTCACATCATCATCATCATCATCATCATCATCATCATCATCATCAAGACCGTATCCTAATTAGGGGTTGGCCACATGAATCTTATTCCTCCATTCCACTCTAATAAGTACCATGGTTTTATTTAGTCCCAAAGTTTTTAAATCTTTCCTCACCACTTCTATCCACGTTCTTTTGGGCCTTCCCCTTACCCTTTTAGAACCTTCTACTTGTATTGCCTCACTCCAAACTAGTGCCGTTGTTGGTCTCCTTTGGACATGTCCAAACCATCTAAGTCTAATCTCCCTCATCTTATTACCTATTGGTGCTACCCCTTCTCTAATATTTTTATTTCTAATTATGTCCTTTCTTGTCTTACCACTCATCCATCTCAACATCCTCATTTCTGCAACGCTCATCCTATAAGTATCATGTTCCTTAACTGGCCAACACTCTGATCCATAGAGCATGGCCGACCTTATAACCATCCTATAGAATTTTTCTTTTAGTTTGAGTGGCACCCGTCGATCATATAAAACTCCAAATGCACATCTCCATTTGTTCCAACCCGCTTGAATTCTCTGGGAAACCTCCCTCTTAATCTCTCCACCCTCATGGATCAATGATCCTAAGTACCGAAAGAGGTCTTTCATGGGGACTTCTTGGCTATCAATCTTGACTAGTGTTCCACTCTTACTCTCCTTACTAAAATTACATTCCATATATTCTGTCTTAGTTTGGCTAATTTGAAATCCTTCAGATTCTAATGCTTCTCTCCATATCTCTAGCTTTATGTTTACACCCTCCCTTATCTCATCAAGTAAGACTATATCATCTGCAAATAGCATGCACTAGGGGATCTCCTCATGCAAATATTTTGTTAACTCATCCATAACTAACGTGAAGAGGTATGGACTCAATGCCGATCCTTGGTGCAATCCTACAGTGACAGGAAAATCACTAGTCATGCCACTAGTGGTCTTAACATTTGTTACTGCTCCCTCATACATATATTTAATTATGTCTATATACCCTTGAGAAACCCCCTATTACCCAACACCCTCCATATTAACTCTCTAAGGACTCTATCATAAGCTTTCTCTAAATCAATAAAGACCATATATAGGTCTTTCCTCTCCCTATATTTCTCTACTAATTGCCTTAACAAGAAAATAGCTTCCATGGTAGACCTCCCAGGCATGAAACCAAACTGATTCTCTGATACACTTGTTTCATGTTGTAGCCTCTTCTCAATCACTCTTTCAAAAAGTTTCATGGTGTGGCTCATAAGTTTGATCCCTCGATAATTAGTGCAGCTCTGAATGTCACCTTTATTCTTTTAGATTAGTACAATAGAGCTTTTCCTCCACTCATTAGGCATTTTCTTTGATTTTATAATCTTGTTAAACAACTTGGTCAACCAAACTACCCTAATATCTCCCATATGCTTCCAAACCTTTATTGGTACACCATCAGGCCGATGGCCTTTCTTGATTTCATCTTTTTCAAGGCCTCTTTTACTTCAGGTATTCTAATCCTATGTTCATATCTATAATATCCAATGTTATTTAGATTTATATTATTTTCAATCCCTATATTCTCAGGGCCATTGTCATTTAATAATTTTTGAAAGTATGTTTCCCACCTCTTTTTTATCTCATCTTCTTTGACTAATACCCTTTGATCATCGCTTCTAATACACCTAACATGATCTAAGTCCTTACCCTTTTGTTCTCTTACTTTTGCAAGTTTAAACACATCTTTCTTACCTTCTCTTGTTCCTAATTTATTATAGAGCTCATCATATGCTTTAAGTTTAGCCTCACTTACTATTCGCTTAGCAGCATTTTTAGCATTCTTATATTGTTCATAGTTTTCATTATTTCTAATCTTCTACCAAGCTCTAAAACACATTCATTTTTCTTTAATAACTTTTTACACTGTTTCACTCCACCACTGTGTTTCCTTTGCTAATAGCCTTTTACCTCTAGATACTCCTAAGACATCTTTTGCCACTTTCTTAATGGACTCAGCCATATTAGTTCACATGGTATTTACTTCTGTTTCATAGTTCCAATTTCCTTCTACCATCAACTTATTTTTGAATGAGGTTATTTTCTCTCTTTTTAAGTTCCACCACTTAGTTTTTGGATGTGTATTAAGTTTAGTTCTTTTACTCCCTCTTTTAATATGGATATCCATAACCATTTACCTATGTTGTGAGGTTAAACTCTCACCAGGTATCACCTTACAATCCTTGCATATAGATCGTTCATTTTTTCTAAGTAGAAAAAAGTCTATTTGGCTTTTATGAAGTCCACTTTTAAAGGTTATTAAGTGTTCATCCCTCTTCTTAAAGAGTGTACTTGCAATGGACAGATTATATGACAAAGCAAAATCGAGGATATTCTCTCCCATCTCATTTTGTTCACCTATACCATACCCTCCGTGTATTCTATCATATCCTTCTTTATCTTTTCCTACATGGCCATTTAAGTCTGCTCCTATAAATATCCCCTCAGTGTTGGGAATTTCTTGTATAACTCCTTCCATATCTTCCCAAAACTGTCTCTTGATTATATCTTGTAACCCTACTTGTGGTGCGTATGCACTCATAACATTTATAATCTGCTCTCCTAGAATAATTTTTATTATTATAATTCTATCACTGATTCTTTTAACATCCACAACTTTATCCTTTAATTCCTTAGCCACTATTATTCCTATGCCATTTTTCTTATTTTCCTTTCCTACATACCATAATTTATACCCATCTACTTCTCTAGCTTTAGCCCCTTTCCACTTAGTTTCTTGGATACAAACGATGTTGACTCTCTTACATGTCATTGCGTCTACTAACTCCAAACTCTTACCAGTTAATGTCCCTATATTCTATGTAGCGATGCGAATCTTATGTTCTAGAGATACCCTATTTACTACTACCTTTCTCAACCTCCATGGTATGAACCCATGTCCACTTTTCACTGCACCTGGGTTCTGATACAGTGTATCGCTTTAGAGGGGACACTCCAGCAGCCCTTGCCCACTTTTCACTACACCCGGGATCCAATGCAGTGCGTCACTTCTGAGAGAACGCCCTAACAACCCTTGCCTATTTTTCACCGCACCTGGGATCCGATGCAGCGCGTCGCTTATGGGAAACGCCCTAGCTTGAGGGAATGTCTATTTTCGATTCATGTCATGTTTGGGTTGCCGTAGTTTTAAAAAGCTGAAGATGATTTTCATTTCTTCCTTACAAACTAATATACAAATACATATTTATTTGCAAGCATAAAAGAAATAACAAGAATCGTCTTCAGCTAAACCCCTGTCGGCTGGCAACCTGATGCAAGGGTGGCCGTATTTTAAGAAGCTGGAGATTATTTTCATTTCTTCCCCACAAACCAATATACAAATGCATATTCATTTGTAAGAAAGAAATAACAGAATGATCTTCAACTTCCCCCTTGCCGGCTGGCACCTGACGCAAGACCCTCCTCCTTTTTCATTGGGGTTAGGACCGGCATTGGCAGAGTTGCTTACGAAATTCACATAAGACTTGTAATATCCTTGAAGTGGTTTGCTAGAAATCCTGTAAGTAATCTCTAGTTTGAGAGAGTGGGCATAAATAACACTTTAATGAAAGTGCATCTATACAAGCTGAACCTTATTTTTTCTCTACTAAGCCATGCTCATATCCTTTTTTATCCCCTCCAGTTTTCATCTCTAGTGAAACTTTCAACATTTAAAATTTTATTTGATCTACAATAGAGTACGAATCAAGTAGAGACACTATCGAAGTCATAAATGAAGCCATTTTCAAGTTTGATCCGGTTCCACATGTGCAATTTCTGGTAACGAGTAAAAGGAACGCAAGGATAATCACGGCCTGTAAGTTTTTCACTCTTTTATTTTTACTTAGTCGTGAACCATAATCCAAATTCCAAAATGGAGTCAATCCAGGTGAATGCATTTTTGTCACCTTAATTTATGAGATAGCGTCATCTGATGATGGTGTGTTCCAAGGCGCTGAGCTGGACATTTTTATGGCTGTTGAAAATACGGCACTTAGTCAGTGAGGCACATGACATGGGCAAGGCCCTTGGGAACCATCCTCACAGATGAGCATGAAAAGCTGTTTATAGCGGTTGCATTTAGTTGTTATAATGGAATTGTGGTTGCATACATTTCTGATTCTTTAATTGACTACCATGGTGCGACGGTCTTGTATCACATAAACTCGAGATAGACTTTCGCAACCTTTTGCTGAGTGCATTTCTTATGTCTAATTGATTATTGTGGACCGGAGAAAGTCATTTTCTGGAAATGCTTATCTTTAGTAGAAAATCTACGAGTACTGAGATGTAAGCCCTTCATTGTTGATCTAATAAACAGATGGAAAGAGCAGGATTCAAGGAAAAATTTGGTCCAAGAATCAGTCCGATCGGACACCGGATGATAGAGATCCACGGAAAACAATGCATATTGCTTTAAAAGGCTGGATTTTGACCGGACGGCCAACCTCGGAATGGGAAGCTACATCCAAAAGGGAGTCTCAGACCCTTTGATTTAAGGACCATCCATGGACGGATCTTAGAGATCCAACTGTCAGAAAGGAAAGACATGACACAACTCTAAGGATTGTGTGGCCTTTCACATTCCTAGGCCCGTTGCGAGAAAGGGTCAAGAAAAGGAGAAAACTTTCTGTTAGGGCGACATAAACACCATAGTTTGAGGTAAAAGGGTGGCCAAACGTTTAAGACTTAATGGCCGAGCGACGTAAACACCATAGTTTGAGGTAAAAGAGTGGCCAAACGTTTAAGACAATGACCGAAAATAAGGCTTTGCTTGGTGCCCGAAGAAGGTCCCAAATTGTGGCAAATATGTCGGTGTCCCAGCAAGTGGACTTTCCTAAGATCCAGTAGTTGTAACGGCTGTTTTGCACCTCTCAGGAAGAGTCGTAGTCTCAATCTTACCTTTCGATGAGGGACTGAACCGGTATGTGGTGAACCACCATACCACCGAGGGTTTTGAGTGGCACGGACCTTAATTGGTCCTGCAGTCATACCAAGTGGAAATTGCCTCTCATACCGAGAGGTACAGCCACACTGGTCGCATGAGTGCGGCTGGGAGAAATACCGTAGCCACACGAAAGTATATATTTATTAGGTACCTAGTTTGTTAGATTTTATAACAAGGGCCCACACTTATATGAGATGTGAATTTTAAGAATTTTTTTTCTGAAATCTCATCTTTAGAAACTTGTCGCGTAATGTTTGATAATATTAGAGTCAATTAAGAGATTTTTTGTCTGAAAATTTTGTGAGACCATTATTATGCTAATTTGATCAATTACACTTTTTTTGGATCCATTTATATTTATAATAAAGGCCCCACAATCATGAAATGCAAATTTCAAAAGGATTATTAGAAGTAATAAGTATATTTTGCGTTTGTAAAATGTTGTGTATCTTAATAAGTGGCATGACAAAATAATTATCATCTTATGATAAAGTTCATCTTGCACCCTTGACTATATGTGCATATGTCGATGATATTGTATGCAAAAAAGGTGGATTCTATTTAGGTATCTAAGTATACTGAAAATAGTTGGGGTATTATAAAAATACCATGAATATTATTGAGGCATCAAACTGGAAATAGTAAGGGTATTGAAAATGGGGAGCTACATCCACAAGGGAGTCTCATACCAAGTTGCTTCAAATAGTTAAGTTTAGACAAACTTAAAGCTAAATAACCACTAGTGCTAGGAATCCAACTTATTATTTCACAATTTCAAACAATTAAGTTCAATGTCAGAAAAACAAGTTATTGATAAGTAAAAAAAAAGAGGATTGTTTAAGTTACCTTAATGAAATATCAGTATATTAGACAATTGCATATAGAAGTAATAAATGCACCGTAAAGTCTAATAAAACTTTGAGATGCTTACAGTAGGTACCTTAATTTATGCATAATAGTTTTGATTTAATATGGCAGACTTAACTAAATATGTTTAACAATATATTTTATTACGTGAGAGATTGTTGATATATTTTTAGTGTTAGTTTCAAAACCAAGGGTTATCTTATTTTTCCTTTGTGTTGTTCTACCAGATTGAACCCGATTCTTCAAAAGTTGCTTACAAAAATCACATAAAGGCTTACAGTATCTCTGAAGTGGTTTGCCAAAGAGCCATAAACAATCTCTTATTCAAGAGAGTAGGGGCAAATAACACACACACACACTCACACACTCTCATGGGCGTCCTCAAAAGTGGGTGGTGGTTTTTTCTGTCATATGAACTATTCATCTTATTTGCCTCACCCTAGTTGTCTTGGATGCCAAACGTTTCATCTAGCAGACATCCTAAGTCCTTTTTGACCTTTTCAAGCAAAAAAATTAAAAAAATGGACTGCGCAGCAAAGAGCAGTTATAGAGAACAGGATACCGTCTATTTTTCACTTTTATTAGCTCGGATATTATTATCCTTCCACAATTAATGGGGTGATTAGGATTGCCTGATGAATTTGAAAGTTGAAGCATAATCCAAGTGATAGGTTATATAACCTTTCAGACATAGTCACACACTTCTCCAAATAGATACTGAATATTCCAAATAGCTGTCTTGCCAATTTGTTTCCGGGTCCAAATAGTGTGACTACGTTTTCGGATACAAGAACAAGGTTGTAAATAAGCTAGGTTTCTGTGATAAAAATAATCTGTAGGTTTCTATGGGTCACATCTCTGGTAGATATGTCCCAAAAGAAATCTCCACCAGATGGCATAATAGCCGCTACTTCAAAACAAAATAGCGTTATCCATCGTCATAGCAAGCCAGAGAAAAACCTTCATTAATCATCCATATCGGGGTGTTTATATAGGCCATAATGGGTATTTGGTCGACATTTAGCCAAAACTATTGTCTGAGTTGTTTAACTTTTCCAATACGTTGGCCGATATGTCGGTTATGAAGCCAATATTTTGTTCCCTGGTAGAAAGAGCAGCTTGGGGAGTTGATCAAAAAGTGTCCTTAAAGAAACCATGGCAGATGTAAACATACGAAATTTGCTGGAGAACAGTGCATCAAAGGAGTCTTTTGGATTATAACACGCACCCTCCATATTCAGCCACACGCTCAAACACCCCGTTACTCAATCCACACTTTCAGGAGCTCACTGGATTAATTTTTCTGCTTAAACCTGCCCGTGTTTTATTATTTCCTTAAATCCAAGCCTCCAATAGGTAAGGTATAGCTAAATTCACTGTGCTAAAAAGTTCCTTTCAGATCTTACTACTTGTGGGTTCTCTTGCACCACCTTTTGGCATTAGCAGTAGCATCTCTCGACATTAGGTTACTCTCTCTTAAAATGGACATAAAGAGATCCTGAAGCAGCTTGCTGAACTCAGGCACTCCAACCGAGACAAAACAAGCACTTGGACCCAGTTTTTTCCACCCGTCATAAGACAAGCCAGGAATTCGAACTCTGCTCCAACAATGTAGAAGAGTACCATGTGCTGATCGTTGGCCTTGAAATGGCCCTTGAGATGGAGATCCCTAGACTTGACGTCTATGGTAGTTCAAAGCTCATAATCAACCACCAAGAAACCATACAACCTCGTACATCTGTAATAGTCACAATGGTATTCTCTTCAAATCATACAAAGAACTTTTGGTAAAGTACACTCAAATTGCAACGTCAACCCATGCAGTGTTCAGCATCAAAAAGAATAGATGGATGACATGACCGAGAACCAAAAAATTTTGGTTTCACCTGTTAAGATAGGAGTTCTATGCGGCTTTTGGAATGGGAATATGTTCCGAAGGTGGTAATGTGACAGATCTCAGCAGTTCTAATGACGAAAGAAGCCCCAGGAAATGAGAAAGGATGGTGTTGGCTGATGCCTGCAAAATAAGTTGCACAATGAAGAAACAAGAATAATCTACTTTCATTCCAAACATCTTCGTATCTAAATGCTTTCGGGACAGAGCATGATATTTAAACAAAAGAGGCAGCAATCTTCACAAATTCAGAAACAAGAACATGGATGGGAGTGTCAAAGTTAAAATTCTATATTTTAAGCCAATGCTACTGTCCACAAAGACTTCTGCAATTCATTTTGATCTATTAACACAACCATGACATTTTCATTTAATATTCATCTTCCCTTATTTGTTATTCCTTTTCTTAAAGAGTACAAGAAGGTCCTTTAGACCTTTACGTGGTTATCAGATGCAAACAAGTGGCTCTGTCCATCTTCCTACAAGTCATGGCTGCTTGTAGCAATCTTGCCACAACTTGCTGAACTTTCTTAACCAAAACGGTGTTCTGAAGCTTCCCCCCACCCCCCCAAAAAAAAAAATCAACCGTGACACATTTTAAATGCAGTAATTTTCGTCCACTCCACTTTCTGAACTGTTTACTTTGTCCAATGTCTTCTAACATAGCCTGGATAGGACACAATAAGATGAAGTCTCTTGTCCATCAGTCTTTAACTGTTTCATTTTTATTGATGTCTTCTAAGACCAAGATGAAGTTTCTTATCCATCATTATACATCAATCTCCTTCTACATTAGCCTATTAAATTTCATGAACTTTTATTCATCTCGATCAAGAAGGTCACTATTGTTAATTCTTCATGTACTGGATATGAAGAAGAATTCAGTACCAGGTGCACTATTGGGAATAGGGAGGATAAAAGGAGGTCCATGATTCTGGTAACTTAATCTTGACGAAGGATCATTTCAGGAAGGAATATTCTTGTAATGGTATGATTATTTAAATGAAAACATTAGTAATTGCGTTTATTAGATGGTATTCTTTTTTACTGCTAATAGATAAAGACATCATCATCATCATCATCAAGACCTTATCCCAATTAGGGGTCGGCCACATGAATCTTATTCCTCCATTCCACTCTATTAAATACCATGGCTTCATTTAGTCCCAAAGTTTTTAAATCTTTCCTCACCACTTCTATCCACGTTCTTTTGGGCCTTCCCCTTGCCCTTTTAGAACCTTCAACTTGTATTGCCTCACTCCTTCTAACTGGTGCCGTTGTTGGCCTCCTTTGAACATGTCCAAACCATCTAAGTCTAATCTCCCTTATCTTGTTACCTATTGGTGCTATCCCTAAATTTCTTCTAATATTTTCATTTCTAATTCTATCCTTTCTTGTCTTACCACTCATCCATCTCAACATCCTCATTTCTGCAACACTCAGCCTATGAGTATGATGTTCCTTAACTGCCCAACACTCTGATCCATAGAGCATGGCCGGCCTTATAGCCATCTTATAGAATTTTCCCTTTAGTTTGAGTGGCACCCGCCGATCACATAAAACCCTCGATGCACATCTCCATTTGTTCCAACCCGCTTGATTCTCCTTCGGGTAACCTCCCTCTCAATCTCTCCACTCTCATGGATCAATGATCCTAAGTATCTAAGTGGTCTCTCATGGGGACCTCTTGGTTATCAATCTTGACTCGGTGCTCCACTCCTACTCTCCTTGCTAAAATTACATTCCATATATTCTGCTTTTAGTTCGGCTAATTTTAAATCCTTTCGATTCTAATGCTTCTCTCCATAGCTCTAGCTTTATGTTGACACCCTCCCTTGTCTCATCAAGTGAGACTATATCGTCTTGCAAATAGCATGCACCAAGGAATCTCCTCATACAGATGTTTTGTTAACTCATCCATAACTAATGTGAAAAGGTATGGACTCAATGCCGATCCTTGGTGCAATCCGACAAAGGACAGGAAAATCACTACCACGCCACTTAGTGGTCTTAACATTTGTTACCTAGCCCTCATACATATCTTTAATTATGTCTATATACCCCGAGAAACCCCTTTAACACCTAACACCCTCCATATTAACTCTGTGGACTCTATCATAAGCCTTCTCTAAGTCAATAAAGACCATGTGTAGGTCTTTTCTCCTCTCCCTATATTTCTCTACTAATTGTCTTAGTAAGAAAATAGCTTCCATGGTAGACCTCCCGTGCATGAAACCAAACTGATTCTCCGATACACTTGTTTCATGTCGTAGCCTCTTCTCAATGACTCTTTCAAAAAGTTTCATGGTGTGGCTCATAAGTTTGATCCTCGATAATTAGTGCAGCCAATGTCTCCTTTATTCTTATAGATTGGTACAATAGAGCTTTTCCTCCACTCATTAGGCATTTTCTTTGATTTTATAATCTTGTTAAACAACTTGGTCAACCAAACTACCCCAATATCTCCCATATGCTTCCAAACCTCTATTGGTATACCATCGAGGCCCCATGGCCTTTCCCGATTTCATCTTTCTCAAGGCCTCTTTTACTTCAAGCATTCTAATCCTACGTTCATATCTATAATATCCAAAGGTTATTTAGATTTATAGTATTTTCAATCCCTATATTCTCAGGGCCATTGTCATTTAACAATTTTTGGAAGTATATTTCCCACCTTTGTTTGATCTCAGGATCTTTGACTAATACCCTTTGATCATCGCTTCTAATGCACCTAACATGCTCTAAGTCCTTACTCTTCGTTCTCTTACCTTTGCAAGTTTAAACACATCTTTCTCACCTTCTCTTGTTCCTAGTCTATTATAGAGCTCATCATATGCTTTAAGTTTAGCCTCACTTACTATTCTCTTAGCAACGTTTTTAGCATTCTTATATTGTTCATAGTTTTCATTATTTCTAATCTTCTCGCCATACTTTAAAATGCATTCGTTTTTCTTTAATAGCTTTTGCACTGTTTCATTCCACCACCATGTTTCCTTTGCTTAATAGCCTTTTACCTTTAGATACTCCTAAGACATCTTTTGCCACTTTCTTAATGGACTCAAACATATTAGTCACATGGTATTTACTGCTTTCATAATTCCAATTTCCTTCTACGATCAACTTATTTTTGAATGAGGTTATTTTCTCCCTTTTAAGTTCCACCACTTAGTTTTTGGATGCGTATTAAGTTCGGTTCTTTTACTCCATCTTTTGATATGAATATCCATAACCATTAACCTATGTTGTGAGGTTAAACTCTCATAGGGTATCACCTTACAATCCTTACATATAGATCGTTCATATTCCTAAGTAGAAAAAAAGTCTATTTGGCTTCTATGAAGTCCACTTTTAAAGGTTATTAAGTGTTCTATCCTCTTCTTAAAGAGTGTATTTGCAATGGATAGGTTATATGACAAAGCAAAATCGAGGATATTCTCCCCCATCTCGCTTTCGTTCACCTATACCATACCCTCCGTTGTATTCTATCATATCCTTCCTTATCTTTTCCTACATGGCCATTTAAGTCCTCCTATAAATATTCCCTCAAGCATTGGGAATTTCTTGTATGACTCCCTCCATATCTTCCCAAAACTGTCTCTTAATTATATCTTGTAGCCCTACTTGTGGTGCATATGCACTTATAATATTTATAATCTGCTCTCCTAGAATCATTTTTATTATTATAATTCTATCACTGATTCTTTTAACGTCCACAACTTTATCCTTTAATTCCTTATCCACTATTATTCCTACGCCATTTCTATTATTTTCCTTTCCTACGTACCATAATTTATACCCATCTATTTCTCTAGCTTTAGCCCCTTTCCACTTGGTTTCTTGGATACAAGCGATGTTGACTCTCCTACGTTTTATCGTGTCTACTAATAGATAAAGACATCTTAATTATAAATGCTATATCTAACTCGCTACAGTATATGTAAATTATATGGAGTTTAACTTGTGGACGTAAATGGTTTTTCATTATTTTAGTTGATGATTATTTAGATATAGGAATGTATATTTATTAATCAGGATATGGCTTTGATGATGATGATATTTATTAATATCAAAAGCTGAAGAGCTTTCATGTTTTAAATACTTCAAATCAGAAGTGGAAACATGCACAAAATGAAAATAAGGGGTGCAGAATATTTTCCAAATGAATTTTTAGTTTTTGTGAAGGGTGTGCATTACTTATTGGTTAACTGCACTGTTTACACTGCAACAAAATAGCTTGGCTGAGAGGAAGAAACATACTTCTGTGGACATTGACAAAATAGCTTGGCCGAAAGGAAGAAACATACTTCTGTGGAAATTGTTAGCTACATGAATAATGCATTCTATGTTGCCTTTTAATTTATGGAGAGAAGTTTAGTGAATTGTATAAAGTAGAAACATTAACTTGGACTACAACCCTCATCTAGTCAAAATTTATACCGATAAACCATTTTCTGTAGAAAAAATTGTTCAGACTCAGATGGAGCCACAGAGAATTGAAAGGACTAGGAAAGCAAAAGATTTAGCTATTGGTTTTATCTGATTCTTAAGCCACTTCTGCAATTGAAGGAACAACACTTATTGTAATACAAAATTTCCAGGATTATTCTACATTTAAATAAGCCATGTTATCAAATATGAATAATTTTGGAAGACGCCTATTAAGAATATGATGGACTCAAAACTCTATAACGTCAAATAGAAGCTCAGAACTTACCCGACAAGGATTTTTACTACCTCAGGACCATTACAGCTACAGCTTCCATACACCGGAGCCTCGGTCATTGGCACCCCTATCATCAGGTCACCAACTTCCTTGACCTTCCAGCACTGGGCAGGCATCAGCCCGCCCCCACACATGGTCTTCCGACTTTGCGGAGACCTATGTTTTTGGTTAACAGTCACTTGTGCAGCCAAATCGTCCTACATCTATATATAATAGTTCATCAAGAATAAGCAGGACAAGCACTTTGAATAGTTGATTTATCGCCAGCAATGGCTTAGAACCAATATTTCATTATCTAATGGATCTTTCCATTTATCTGATGTGGTTGATTAACCTACAGAATTTAAACCAATTGAAAGGAAGTGGTTATTCATAAAGATATATAATTCAAGCAGTTCAATACAAACATTTAAGTTTAGATCACTGGTCAAAGATTTAGACAAACAGATTACTTTGATACTTCATCTATGGTACAAATCGCATCTATACAAGTTTCATATAGACCAAATGGATGTGAAAACAGCATACCCGAAAGGTTACCTCGGTAAAGAGGTTTATAGGAAACAACCAAAAGGGTTTTTTTCCTACAGGGGTCACGATAAGCGTATGCCAATTAGTTGGGTAATTGGATGGCTTTAAACAAGAACCTAAACAAGCAAGAGAGAGACTTGATTATGTTATAATATATAACTGGATTTAAACATAATGATGGAGCTAAATCTATTTGATCTAAAACAAAGGAGTTTATTGTGATTATACAATATACCTATATGTTGATGAAAAGTTAATAATGAGTTCACATAAGCGACAAAACACCTTCTATCTTGTAGGTACAAGATTAAAAACCCTGGAAAAGTGAAAACCATGCCAGCTAGTTATTAAAATTTACAAAAATATACATGTAAAATCAATCTCATGATAAGAAAGTGCTTAATAAATTTCAGCATCTTAACTTAGGACATGCTAGTACTCCACGTCATTGAACTATCAGATCAACGAAGGATGGAGGTAGATTTAAAAGCAATCCAAGTGTCATTGGAAGAGTTCTAGCTTGATAAATTTCAGCATTTTAACTTAGAACATGCTAGTACTCCATATGATCAAACTATCAGATCAACGAAGAATGAAGGTAGATTTACAAGCAATCCAAATGTAATTGGAAAAGTCCTAGGTTATCTTAAGAAAACAAAAGGACTTGCATTACGCACGAGGTCTCTCCGGCCATAATAGAAAGGTAATGTGAATTGGATATAAGTACAGGTGATAATAATTTACTACCTAATAGATATTTACCCTAGTACTAGCTGTTTCCTGGGTTCCAAACCAACCTATATCTCTCATCTGTCCATGGAGATGGATTTTATAGCTTTAGCTGCTATTGCTAACAAGGCCAAGTGGTTGAGAAATCATTTAATAGATATTCAGATATATGCCTAGACGTATATCACTAATACTAATAAATTGTACAGTGAGGCTACTTGTCAAGAGCCTATAGTAATACCAATAATCGAAGCCTAGACATAAGTCAAAGACATAATTATGTAACCCAATTAATAGAGGAAGAAATTGTAACAATACCATGTGTTTTAAATCAAGTCAAAACTTGACTGATTCTTTCATTAAAGATCTTACATAGGAATGATAAGAACAACATGAAGAGCAATGGGATTGAAAACTTTTGCGTCTAGTAACAACCAATGATGACAACCAACTTAATGTTTGATAACATTTAGCCTTAAGTTCAGTGTGGTAAAAGCAACTTATCAATTAGTGGTTGGCTATCAACACAACAATTGCTAAATAGTGCTAGCCCATTACAGTTAGGAGGTGTATTTCTTAACCTAAATGATGGAATTCACCTCACTTTCAAAAGAAAATGGCCTTCACCAATATAGGTGGTGCCACCTCTCATGAGAGAAAAGGGTTCTCTCAGGATTGCTCATGAAAGAGAACATGACTACTAGAACTGCTAAGTGGACACATTTGAACCCTTAAATGGACACAATTGAACCCTTAAATGGCAGATACTATTGAGCTCGTAGTATCTTCAGCTTTATCAATATGTTTTTCTGGTTCAAAGTTATAACTACTAGAAAATCTCATTAAACTTGAGATGCTTACACTGTGAAAGTTCAAATGTAAAAATACCTACATTTATGCATAATAGCATAGTTATGAATCTTTCACATTTATTAAATATATCTAAATTAATGATAGGTTTTGTTCAATATATTTGGTTAAGTGGGGGATTTCTCAGATTTTATCACTCACTAATTAAAATGTATCTAATACAACCAAATCTGTTTATATAGATTTGGATGGACCAAAGCAAATTTTCAGCAGAAGTTACTTGTGCTTGGCTATACCTGAAAATAACAAAAACCAAACTGTGAGCTCAGAAATATCTTTCACAAAGATTATTTGAAAATTTGTATTTCCCTTCAAAACTTCTAGAGAAACAAACTTGCCAAATTTTAGTCCAATGTTCCTTGTGAGACAAAGCATAGGTTTATATGAAGAGGTGTTCACAGTTAATTTGTTCTTGTATTGGAGAGGGAGCAGGAACTAAGATCTGGTTACTTTCCAGATTGCAGGCAAATGCACATGAGTAGTGTGACATGAGACATGTGGCAGTGGGGCATTAGTAACTCATCTTCAACACCTTGGAGTTCGTAAATATGCATTGAGTGTGAGCGGCAGTCCCTACATAACCAGGAGTGGTTGGATTGGAGCCCACATTCAGCAACAATCTTGCGGAAGTATTCTAGAGAAAAGAAATGTGATTGCCAGATAGCACTTTTGGGAAAATTGAATTCGTTACCGCATCTCTTCACAAATTCAAACTAAGATCAGGTTAGTTTTCTGATTGCACCCACAAATGCTCATAGTAGTGTGACATGAAACATTTGGCAGTGGGGCATTAGTAGCACACCTTCAACACTTTGCAATTAGCAAACATGCATTGAGTGTGAGCCGCAGCTCCCTACATAACCAGGAGTGGTCCAGTTGGAGCCCACATTCAGCAGTAATCTTGTAGAAGTATCCTAGAAAAAAACCAAAAATATGATTGCCAGAGAGCACATCTGGCAAACTTGAATTCGTTATTGCATCTCGCCACAAATTCAAACCAGAGACTGTGTCTATTTAGAGACATCAAATTTTAGACAACAAATAAAAAGGAGTTGGAAAATGCATAAATATGGTTACCAGAAATGATTTGTGAGACTAAATTTCTTCTCCTGGTCCACTCTCATTATTCTGTCTCTTTTTATTTCTCTCTTTCTGCAACTCTTACTTCATTATTATCTATACTGTTATTTTGCCAGATTGGATTTCTACCTACCTAGAATTTAAGTGAATTGCCATTAGCTGTTTCCTTGAGTTCATAGTAGTTTTGCATCCCTGAAGTGGTTTGCTAGAGATCTAATAAGTAATTTCAAATACAAGAGTGTAGGGCACACATGCTTTAAGGATACCACATCATACATGCCTCAAATCAATAAAATTCTATCTTCCAACTCCATTACCACTAACACCAATTATTTCCAACATGGCTGAGTCCATTAAGAAAGTGGCAAAAGATGTCTTAAGAGTATCTACAAAGGAAACATGGTGGTGGAGTGAAACAGTGCAAAAAGTTATTAAAGAAAAACGGATGCGTTTTAAAGCTTGGCAGAAGATTAGAAATAATGAAAACTATGAATAATATAAGAATGCTAAAAACACTGCTAAGAGAATAGTAAGTGAGGCTAAACTTAAAGCATATGATGAGCTCTATAATAAATTAGGAACAAGAGAAGGTGAGAAAGATGTGTTTAAACTTGCAAAAGTAAGAGAACAGAAGGATAAGGACTTAGATCATGTTAGGTGTATTAGAAGTGATGATCAAAGGGTATTAGTCAAAGAAGATGAGATCAAACAAAGGTGGGAAATATACTTTCAAAAATTATTAAATGACAATGGCTCTGAGAATATAGGAATTGAAAATAATATAAATCTAAATAACATTGGATATTATAGATATGAACGTAGGATTAGAATACCTGAAGTAAAAGAGGCCTTGAAAAAGATGAAATCAAGAAATGCCATGGGGCCTGATGGTGTACCAATAGAGGTTTGGAAGCATATGGGAGATATTAGGGTAGTTTGGTTGACCAAGTTGTTTAACAAGATTATAAAATCAAAGAAAATGCCTAATGAGTGGAGGAAAAGCTCTATTGTACCAATCTATAAGAATAAAGGTGACATTCAGAGTTGCACTAATTATCGAGGGATCAAACTTATGAGTCACATCATGAAACTTTTTGAAAGAGTGATTGAGAAGAGGCTACGACATGAAACAAGTTTATCGGAGAATCAGTTTGGTTTCATGCCTGGAGGTCTACCATGGAAGCTATTTTCTTGCTAAGACAATTAGTAGAAAAATATAGGGAGAGGAGTAAAGACCTACATATGGTCTTTATCGATTTAGAGAAAGCTTATGATAGAGTCCCTAAAGAGTTAATAGGGAGGGTATTGGGTAGTAAGGGGGTTTCTCAGGGGTATATAGACATAATTAAAGATATGTATGAGGGAGCGGTAACAAATGTTAAGACCACTAGTGGTGTGACTGGTGATTTTTCTTTCACTGTAGGATTGCACCAAGGATCGGCATTGAGTCCATGAAGGGGAGCCTTGGCGCAACGGTAAAAGTTGTCATCATGTGACCTTGAGGTCACGGGTTCAAGGTGTGGAAACAGCCTCTTGCAAAATACAAGGTAAGGCTATGTACTTTAAGCCCTTGTGGTCCGCCCCTTCCCAAGACCCCGCATAGGCGGGAGCTTCGTGCACCAGGGCTGCCCTTTTATTGGCATTGAGTCCATACCTCTTCACATTAGTTATGGATGAGTTAACAAAACATTTGCACGAGGAGATCCCCTGGTGCATGCTATTTGCAGATGATATAGTCTTACTTGATGAGACAAGGGAGGGTGTAAAACATAAAGCTAGAGTTATGGAAAGAAGCATTAGAATATGAAGGATTTAAAATTAGCCGAACTAAGATAGAATATATGGAATGTAATTTTAGCAAGGAGAGTAGGAGTGGAACACCAGTCAAGATTGATAACCAAGAAGTCCCCGTGAAAGACCTCTTTCGGTACTTAGGATCATTGATCCATGAGAGTGGAGAGATTGAGAGGGAGGTTACCCAGAGAATCCAAGCGGGTTGGAACAAATGGAGATGTGCATCTGGAGTTTTATGTGATCGACGGGTGCCACTCAAACTAAAAAGAAAATTCTATAGGATGGCTATAAGGCTGGCCATGCTCTATGGATCAGAGTGTTGGCCAATTAAGGAACATGATACTCATAGGATGAGCATCGCAAAAATGAGAATGTTGAGATGGATGAGTGGTAAGACAAGAAAGGATAGAATTTGAAATGAAAATATTAGAGAAAATTTAGGGGTAGCACCAATACGTAATAAGATGAGGGAGATTAGACTTAGATGGTTTGGACATGTCCAAAGGAGACCAACAACGGCACTAGTTAGGAGTGAGACAATACAAGTAGAAGGTTCTAAAAGGGCAAGGGGAAGGCCCAAAAGAACGTGGATAGAAGTGGTGAGGAAAGATTTAAAAACTTTGGGACTAAACAAAACCATGGTATTTAATAGAGTGGAATGGACTAATAAGATTCATGTGGCCGACCCCTAATTGGGATAAGGTCTTGATGATGATGATATATCAGCCAGGGAACTAAATCTATTAGTCAAGAAGCAGCTAATATAGGTTCTTATGACTACAATAGAGGATTTTCGCATGTATTGATGGACCAAGCCATACCCTATATATAAATGAACCTGCTAAGGACACATCAGCAGATATTTTGAACAGTGACACCAGCTAAATATGGAAAATGTACTTGGCTCAAGAAAATGCTTATTTATGAGTTATCTCCAGCTAACTCCGCCAATGCCGGTCCTAAGCCTAGTTGAAAAAGGAGGGTTTTGCGTTAGGTGCCAGCTGGCAAGGGAAAAGTTGAAGATAATTTCATTATTTCTTTCCTTCTTACAAATGAGTATGCATTTGTATATTAGTTAGTAAGGAAGAAATGAAAATCATCTCTAGCTTCTTAAAAGCATGGCAACCCTTGCGTCAGGTGCCAGCCGGCAAGGGAGAAGTTGAAGATGATTTTGTTATTTCTTTTCTACTTGCAAATGAATATGCATTTGTATATTAGTTTGTAAGGAAGAAATGAAAATCATTTCCAACTTCTTAAAAGTTTGGCAACCCTAATATGATATGAATCGAAAACTGACATTTCCTCCAGCTATGGCGTTTCCCCAGAAGCGACGCTCTACATCGAATCCCAGGTATAGTGAAAAATAGGCAAGGGCTGATAGAGCGTCCCGTAGGAAGCGACATGCTATATCAAAACCCAGGTGCATTGAAAAGTAGACATTGGTTCATGCCATAGAGGTCGAGAAGGGCGCTGGTAAATAGGATATCTTCAGAGAATAAGATTCGTACTACCACATGGAATATAAGGACATTGACAGGTAAGAGTATGGAGTTAGTAGACATGATGAAACATAGGAGAGTCAACATCACTTGTATCTAAGAAACCAAGTGGAAAGGGGCTAAAGCTAGAGAAATTGATGGGTATAAATTATGGTATGTAGAAAAGGATAATAACAGAAATGACGTAAGAATAATAGTGGATGAAGAATTAAAGGATAAAATTGTGAACGTTAAAAGAATCAGTGATAGAATTATAATAATAATAAAAAACTTATTCTAGGAGAGCAGATCATACATGTTATAAGTGCATATACACCACAAGTAGGGTTAAAAGATATAATCAAGAGATAGTTTTGAGAAGATATGTAGGGAGTCATGCAAGAAGTTCCCAAAACTGAGGGGATATTTATAGGAGCAGATTTAAATGATCATGTAAGAAAAGAAAAGGAAGGATATAATATAATACAAGGAGGGTATGGTATAGGTGAACCAAATGAGATGGGGAAACTATCCTCGATTTTGCTTTGTCATATAACCTGGCCTTTGCAAATACACTCCTTAAGAAGAGGGATGAAGACTTAATAATCTTTAAAAGTGGACTTCATAAAAGCCAAATAGACTTTTTTCTACTTAGGAATACTGAAAAATCAATGTGTAAGGATTGTACGGTGATACCGATGAGAGTTTAACCTTACAACATAGGTTAATGATTATGGATATCCATATCAAAAGATGGATAGAAAGGAAATGAACTTAATAGGTATCCAAAAACTAAGTGGTGGAACTTAAAAGGAGAGAAAATAACCTTGTTCACAAATAAGTTGATGGTAGAAGGAAACTAAAACTATGAAACAGAAGTAAACACCATGTGGATTAATATTGCTAAGTCTATTAAGAAAGTGGCAAAAGATGTCTTAGGAGTATCTAAAGGTAAAAGGCAATTAGTAAAGGAAACATGGTGGTGGAGTGAAACAGTGTAAAAAGTTATTAAAGAAAAACGGATGTGTTTTAAAGTATGGAAGAAGACTAGAAATAATGAAAATTATAAACAATATAAGAATGCTATAAAGGTTGCTAAGATAATAGTAAGGCTAAACTTAGGCATATGATGGGCTCGATAATAGACTAGAAATAAGAAAAGGTGAGAAAGATGTGTTTAAACATACAAAAGTAAAAGAATAGAAGGGTAATGACTTAGATTATGTTAGGTGTATTAGAAATGATGATCAAAGGGTATTAGTCAAAGATGATGAGATCAAACAAAGGTGGGAAATTTACTTTCAAAAATTGTTAAATGACAATGACTTTGAGAATATAGGGATTGAAAATACTATAAATCTAAATAACATTGGATATTATAGATATGAACATAGGATTAGAATATCTAAAGTAAAAGATGCCTTGAAAAAGATGAAATCAGGAAAGGCCATGGGACCTGATGGTATACCAATAGAGGTTTGGAAGCATATGCGAGATATTGGGGTAGTTTAGTTGACCAAGTTGTTTAATAAGATTATAAAATAAAAAAAAATGCCTGATGAGTGAAGGAAAAGCTCTATTGTACCAATTCATAAGACTAAAGGAGACATATAGAGCTGCACTAATTATCGAGGGATCAAACTTATGAGCCACACTATCAAACTTTTTGAAAGAGAGACTAAGAAGAGGCTACGCCATGAGACAAGTGCATTGAAGAATTAGTTTGGTTTCATGCTTGGGAAGTCTACTATGGAAGCTATTTTCTTACAAAGACAATTAGTAGAGAAATATAGGGAGCGCAGGAAAGACCTCCACATGGTCTTTATCGACTTAGAGAAAGCTTATGATAGTCCCTCGAGAGTTAATGTGGAGGGTGGTGGGCGAGAAAGATGTTTCGTGGGGGTACATAAATATAATTAAAGATATATATGAGGGGGTATTCATGAGAGTGGAGAGATTGAGAGGGAGGTTATCCACAGAATTCAAGCGGGTTGGAACAAATGGAGATGTGCATCTGGCGTTTTGTGTGATCGACGGGTGCCACTCAAACTCAAAGGAAAATTCTATAGGATGGCCATAAGGCCGGCCATGCTCTATGGATCAGAATGTTGGGCAGTTAAGGAACATCATACTCATAGGATGAGCGTCCCAGAAATGAGGATGTTGAGATGGATGAGTGGAAAGACAAGAAAAGATAGAATTCAAAATGAAAATATTCGCAGAAATTTAGGGATAGCACCAATAGGTAATAAGATGAGGGAGACTAGACTTAGATGGTTTTGACATATTCAAA
This sequence comes from Warburgia ugandensis, assembly GCA_035236585.1. Classification (NCBI taxonomy): domain Eukaryota; kingdom Viridiplantae; phylum Streptophyta; class Magnoliopsida; order Canellales; family Canellaceae; genus Warburgia; species Warburgia ugandensis. The sequence goes on along the minus strand of CP141133.1, from coordinate 47,344,310 downwards.
GGAGACCAACAATGGCACCGGTTAGATGAAGTGAGGCAATACAAATAGAAAGTTTTAAAAGGGCAAGGGGAAGGCCCAAAAGAATGTGGATAGAAGTGGTGAGGAAAGATTTAAAAACTTTGGGACTAAATGAAGAAATGGTATTTAATAGAGTGGAATGGAGGAATAAGATTCATGTGGCCGACCCCTAATTGGGATAAGGTCTTGATGATGATGATATAGATATAATTAAAGATATATATAAGGGACCGGTAACAAATGTTAAGACCACTAGTGGTGAGACCGGTGATTTTCCTGTCACTGTAGGATTGCACCAAGAATCAGCATTGAGCCCATACCTTTTCACATTGGTTATGGATGAGTTAACAAAACATCTACACAAGGAGATTCTCTGATGCATGCTATTTGTAGATGCTATATAGTCTTACTTGATGACACAAGGGAGGGTATAAACACAAAGCTAGAGTTATGGAGAGAAGCATTAGAATCTAAAAGATTTAAAATCAGCCGAACTAAGATAGCATATATGGAATGCAATTTTAGCAAGGAGAGGAGTAGGAGTGGAACACTAGTTAAGATTGATAACCAAGAAGTGCCCATAAAAGACCACTTTCAGTAATTAAGATCAATGATTCATGAGAGTGGAGAGATTGAGAGATTGAGAGGGAGGTTACCCAGAAAATCCAAGCGGGTTGGAACAAATCGAGATGTGCATGTGGAGTTTTGTATGATTGGCGGGTGCCACTCAAAGTAAAAGAAAAATTCTATAGGATGGCCATAAGGCCGGCCATGCTTTATGGATCAAAGTATTGGGCAGTTAAGGAATATCATCTTCATAGGATAAGCATCGCATAAATGAGAATGTTGATATGGATGAGTGGCAAGATAAGAAAGGATAGAATTAAGAATGAAAATATTAGAGGAAATTTAGCAGTAGCACCAATAGGTAACAAGATGAGGGAGATTAGACTTAGATGGCTTGGACATGTCCAAAGAAGACCGAAAACAACACCGGTTAGGAGTGAGGCAATGTAAGTAGAAGGTTCTAAAAGGGCAAGGGGAAGGCTCAAAAGAGCGGGGATAGAAGAGGTGAGGAAAGATCTAAAAACTTTGGGACTAAATGAAACCATGGTACTTAATAGAGAGGAATGGAGGAATAAGATTCATGTAGCTGACCCCTAATTGGGATAAGGTCTTGATGATGATGATGAGTTATTTCCAGTTCCATGTTACTTAAAAGCTGAATGTTACTTAAAAGCTGAAAACTTCATAGAAGCACATGGAAAACATATACCTCTGTAAAAACCAAACCATCATGGATCAATAAATTCATTAGCATGAATGTCCAACACATGACTGATGTAACTACATCTTAGTAGCAACTTTATACTAAAGTTTCATTACTAATATACATACATCAGATAAAGAGATATTTAGGCCTGTACTAATCCAGAAAAGTTATAAATTTCCACTAAATAAGGGTCTTTGTCAGGTTTGCACTATCCACGATCTTTAGATTTCAGTCTCATCATCTGTACTCTGTGAACAGTAGATACATAAATCAGATAAAGGGACATTTGTGGGACCTACTATATTAACAAAGTAAGGGCATTGGCCATTTTTTTTCCCTCCCAAGAATCAACCAACCGAAAAATCCGTAGCCCAGATGACTCACTGCCTCCCTCTCGCCCAAATGAAATGGGATGAATCAAATCAAAAAGCTTTTTTATTGATTCAGGGCGCAGCGAAGCCAATCAAGGCAACATGGGCTCCCATCTGTCGAATCACAGACCTCGGATCCGGGAGACAGGAATAGAAAGAAAGTCGCTTCCTTGAGAAAAAGCTATGATTTAACTGGCGTCACTTCAGTCGTTTGAAGGATCGGCTCCCACTACCTATCCAATTCCTACGGTTCCTGTACTAATCCAGAAAAGTGCTTCCACTAAATACAGGTCCTTGTCAGGTTAACACTAACCATGATCTTTTGATCTTATAGTCTCATCATCTGTAAACAGTAGATACCACACAAGCTTCGCCAGTAAAATCATCCAAACTACTTGATACTTTGTTTCAAAATATTAGATGCCCTGGCCTGGTAGACTGCTAAACAAATGTGAAAAGGATGTCATTCCCGCAAGGATTCACGGAAGCATGCCATATTGTAAGACGGTTCACAGGATACAATGAAGCCAGGAATGCTAAATGCAGTCACAGGCAGCTGCATTGTTTTTAACAACCATATATTATTCGTCTTAATATTCAGCAAATCTGAAACTTCTCGTTATATACTCAAGCATTTTTGGTCACTTTTTCCTCCATTAGGAGCAGCTGTAAAGTTGTCGTTGTGTGACCTTGAGGTCACAGGTTCAAGGTGTGGAAACAGCCTCTTGCAAAAATGCAAGGTAAGGCTGCATACTATAGACCCTTTTGGTCTGCCCCTTCCCCAGATCCTGCATACATGGCTGCTTTTTTTCCTCCATTAATCAAAGAAAAGATGCAACTATATTAAAGCTTCTCCTCAGAATTCAAAGTTATGTTGTTTTCTAATATGAACAGAAGCAATCACATTAGGAACAGAAGATTGTAACAACAATTTCCATAAGCGCAAGAAAGCTGATAATGCAAGACCATTTAAGGATATATTTTTACTACCAGTTCATAGTGACTCAAGAATACCCTCACCATATAATATCAGTTCACTGTCATAAGCTCTCAAATCAAGTATGAACAACATATTTCTGATGTGTACCAAATTTTGGAAAGAACAGACCTAGAACACAGAAAAAGGGCAGCCTGGTGCACGAAGCTCCTGCATATGCAGGATTCAGTAAGGAGCGGACCACAAGGATCAATAGTATGCAGCCTTACCTTGCATTTTGCAAGAGGCTATTTCCACAGTGTGAACCTGTGACCTCAAGGTCACACAACGACAACTCTATTGTTGTGCCAAGGCTCCCCTTCAGACTTAGAACACAGATGCCTAGAAATTGCCAAAGAGAAAGCAATGCTAATAAATAACAGAACAAAGTACAAGTAGAAAAGTAGAGATGCAATGTAAGCGTGATGGCTGCATGACAGTGATAGGCAGAAAAAGGCCTATGCCAATACTATGTAACCACTCTGCAGCTCCTACATTGCAGAATGGCATCCTTGTCACTAAAATATGATGATGGAACTTATTAAATACATGAATGCCAGTAATACTGTATACTGTATCTAGAAAAGTTTCTAGCTGTAAACAAGACACCTTATGATATTGCAGGCAGTAAGACAAGATTAGGGCTTTACCTGAACAAGGAATACGTCTAAAGCCAAAACAGGACTATAACCAGGGGATGTCCCCTGATAGTATGGACCTGCTGACGATGTAAGCGCTTTGGCAACCAAAAACCCTACAGTAGCTTGCATTCCAAGTATCGCTGCACCCATCCCAAGAACATTTAGCACAATACCATTTTTCAAACTCTTTACAATGTCCGCTCGAGGAGGAGCCTGGAAAACAAAACAAAAACAAAAGTGTATCGGAACTTATTCCATGTCAAAGAAATTTCAAATAACATATTTTGACAAAAGCATCAACAGTGTCTGTCATACTGGCTGGTTGTTTGTCCATGTGTATCTATAAAAGTATGTCAATTCATGCAGTTGTCTAGTAAAGAGACTCCTATATTCTGAAGCATAACAGAAGATTGTACTATAAGATGTTATATTATGTTCTCTCAGGGCTCACATTTATGCCCGTTCAGAGTGTAATTTTTTTGATCCCTAATAATAATGCCCTCTTAAGGCTCTTTCTGCATTTGGAAAGATTTAGGACTCTCTGAAAGAGAGTCCCTCATCCTTAAAAAATCTTTGGTGTTTCTTAGTTAAGAGACTCTTTTAGAATAAACTCTAGGTCTCCCATAAGTTTTGAAACTTTTCAATGATTTGTTAGAGTTTGGATAATTTGTTGGTGAGTCCATTCTAGCTAGGAAACAGAATGAGAAGTGAGGATTTTCATTGAGACTCCCAAACTCTTTCTTTTCCTAAAATCTAGGGGAAGCCTACATGGACTGGGTGCCCCATCTTTCCTCCATTTTCCTCTTTGAAAATTCCATTTTAAGAAGGGGTAAAACGATGTAGACAAGCCGGCCCACTTTAGAGTGCTATCTTTCCAAACTCTTTGAGTCTTCTGAAAGACTAAAGTTTTCTAAGGGAGCTTTGTTTTAAAACTCTTTTAGAGATATATAAATGGATAAGAAGGGCCCACCTAAAAGTCTAAGTTCTCTAAGAATCTTAACCTTCTTTAAGTCAAAGCTTCTATGGGTCCCACTTTTCCAAAATTACAGGAGGTTGATCTAAATTGGGTGCCTAATTTCCCTTAAAGTTAGGACTCTCCTAAGGTTTCAGGAGAATCCTAACTTATCTAAGAATCCCACCTAAGAAGGGCTCTCTCTCTCTCTCTCTCTCTCTCTCTCTCTCTCTCTCTCTCTCTCTCTCTCTCTCTCTCTCTCTCTCTCTCTCTCTTCCAAGTTTCCTAGCCTCTCTCTCTTCCACACCTCCTATTCCCTCTTTTTCTCACACTTTCAATCTCTCCTACATTACCAAACTCCCGCTCACCCATGTATCTCCACAGATCCCATTCCCACACCATTTCCGATCCTTCTCCCCCACTTTGCCACTATTCACAAACTCTCTACTATCCCATCTCTTACCCCCCCCAGCCATAGTAGTGAGAATCTTTTACTAGTCAAACCTTTGACCTCTTGAACAAGGAAGCTTGCTAGGAGGCTTTTTTTACTTCTCAAGTTAGGAAGCTTTGACTGGTCAATACTTGGTCATTAGACAACCAATCTGAAATGTCCAAGTCACATGGTCAAGCAATCGTTAAGATTTAATTCTAGACGTCCAATTGATGCTAAAATAGGCATCTTTTTGGATTGGCTCTAAAACGTCACTTTTAGAAAGTCTAAACTGTTGAAACTCTCATTGCTGTGACGAATTCACATCCACGACCAATCACACCAATGATCTCACATTCCAAGTGATTTTGAAGTTGATCTTGGCCATCCAAAGCTAGATTGCCCTTGATCTTCTTCAATCCAGCATCAACTTTGAAATCTTTAAACACTCCCATGTCATTCCGCCAGGTTGAATAGAACTCGACCCCAAATCATTTGCATCATTATCTCCAAAATATGGTGAAAGATCTGCCCTGATAAAGGTGTCTGAAATCTCATAATCAGTCAATAGCTTGATCATATATGCATTCTCACCAATTCTCTTCAAAACCCTGAAAGGACCTGGCACTCTTAGTTTGATCTTTGTGTATTGACATTGAGTAAAACGCTCCTTGGTTATACCCACACCAAATCTCCTTCCTAAAAAACCACTGACTTTCTATGCTTGTCAGCTTGCTCTTTGCATTTCTCGTTCTGTTGTTCGATCTTCACTTGGATTTGCTCATGCATCTTCTTTATTTGCTTAAATAGCTCTTCAGCATCTCCACTAAAATTTTCAGTTAGCGATAAGGATGCTAAATCCATAGGGCTTAAAGGATTCTCACTGCATATCGCCTCAAAAGGACTACACCCAATTGATTGATTGTAGGAACCTTTGAATGCAAATTCCACTTGTGCTAGCAACAAGTCCCATTGAATAATATTCCTTCCCACAAAACTCCTTAGCAAGTTTTCCGGACTAATATTAACAACTTCTGTCTGTGGATCGGTCTGAGGATGACATGAAGTAGGTCGGAAGGTGACATGAAGTACTGAACTGTAAATGAGCCCAAAGTTTCCTCCATAAGGTGCACCAGAAGTGACTCATAAACTTTGGATTTTGATTAGAGTTTATAATTTTGGAGATACCATGAAGTTTCACAACTACTCTGGAGTATAAATCCGCACATGAGATGCATCAATCATCTTCGTACAAGCAATGACGTATGCCATCTTAGAAAAATGATCAACAACGACCATAACAGAGTCCTCGTTGCATTGTGTTCATGGAAGTCCAACAACAAAATCCATGCTAATTTCTTCCCATAGAGAATTAGGAAAGGACAATGATAGAAATGGTGTAGGGATAATGGTAGATAAGAATTAAAGGATAATGTGATAGATGTTAAAAGAACCAGTGATAGATCAATGTGTAAGGATTGTAAGGTGATACCCGGTGAGAGTCCAACCTCACAAAATAGATTAATAGTTATGGATATCTACATTAAAGTATGTAAAAAGGAAAATGAACTTAATAGGTGTCCAAAAACTAAGTGGTGGAACTCAAAAGGCGAGAAGATAACATCATTTACAAACAAGTTAATAGTAGAAGGAAACTGGAATAATGAAGCATAAGTAAACGTCATGTGGATTAATATGGCCATGTCCATTGCGAAAGTTGCAAAAGGTGTTCTAGGTGTATCTAAAGGTAAAAGGAAACCAACAAAGGAAACTTGGTGGTAGAGTGAAAAATTGCAAAAAGTTATTAAAGAGAAACGTGCGTGTTTTAAAAAAGGACTAAAAATAATGAAAACTTTGAGGAATATAAGAATGCTAAAAAGCTTGCTAAGAGAGTAGTAAGCAAGGCTAACTCAAGGGATATGATGATCTCTATAATAGATTAAGAACAAAAGAAGGTGAGAAAGATGTGTTTAAACTTGCAAAAGCAAGAGAAAGAACGAGTAAAGACTTAGGACACATTATGTGTATTAGAAGTGAGGACCGAAGGGTATTAATCAAAGATGACAAGGTCAAACAAAGATGGAAAAGTTACTTCAAAAAATTGGTAAATGGCAATTACCATGAGAATATAGGGATTGAAAGTACGGTAAACCCAAATCACATTGGGCATTATATATATGACCGTAGGATTAGAATACCTAAAGTGAAAAAGGCCTAAAAAAAGATAAAATCAAGAATGGCTCTGAGGCCTAATGGTATACCAATAGAGGTTTGGAAGTACATGAGAGATACTGGGCTAGTTTGGTTGACAAAATTGTTTAACAAGATTGTGAATCTAAGAAAATACTAGATAAATGGAGGAAGAGCTCTATTGTACCAATTTAAAAGAATTAAAGTAGACATATAGAGATGCACTAATTACCGGTGGATCAAACTTATGAGGCACACTATGAAACCTTTTGAAAGAGTAATTGAGAAGAGGCTACGGCATGAGACAAGCGTATGGGAGAACCAGTTTGGTTTCATGAATGGGAGGTCCATCATGGAAGCTATTTTCTTACTTAGACAATTGATAAAGAAGTTGAAGATGATTTTGTTATTTCTTTCCTACTTGCAAATGAATATTCATTTGTATATTAGTTTGAAAGTAAGAAATGAAAATCATCTCCAGCTTCTTAAAAGTATGGCAATCCTAACATGACATGAATCGAAAATTGACATTCCCTCAAGCTAGGGCATTCCCCATAAGCGACGCACTACATCGGATCTCAAGTGTGGTGAAAAATGGCCAAGGATTACTAGGGCGTTCCCCTAGAAGCGACATGCTACATCGGATCCCAAGTGAAGTGATAGGCAAGAGCTGCTAGAGCGTCCCCTCGAAAGAGATGCGCTGCATCAGAACCCATGTAGTGAAAAGTGGACATGGGTTCATGCCATGGAGGTCGAGAAGTGCGTGAGTAAATAGAATATCTCAAGAACATAAGATTCGTATCACCACATAGAACATAGGGACATTGACAGGCAAGAGTTTGAAATTAGTAGACTAGATGAAACGTAAGAGAGTCAATATCTCTTATATCCAAGAAACCAAGTGGAAAGGGGCTAAAACTAGAGAAATTGATGGATATAAACATTGGTACGTAGGAAAGGATAATAACAGAAATGGCGTAGCAATAATAGTGGATAAAGAATTAAAGGATAAAGTTGTGAATGTTAAAAGAATCAGTGATAGAATTATAATAATAAAACTTGTTCTAGGAGAGCAGATCATACATGTTATAAGTGCATATACACCACAAGTAAGGTTGAAGGATATAATCAAGAGACAGTTTTGGTAAGATATGGAGAGAATCAAGTAAGAAATTCCCAATACAGAAGGAATATCTATAGGAGCAGACTTAAATGGCCATGTAGGAAAAGAAAAGAATATGATAGGATACATGGAAGGTATGATATAGGAGAACGAAATGAGATGAGAGAAACTATCCTCGATTTTGCTTTGTCATATAACCTGGCCATTGCAAATACATTCTTTAAGAAGAGGGATGAACACTTTATAACCTTTAAAAGTGGACTTCATAAAAGCCAAATAGACTTTTTTCTACTTAGGAATACTGAAAAATCAATGTGTAAGGATTGTAAGGTGATAGCCGATAAGAGTTTAACCTCACAACATAGGTTATTGGTTATGGATATCCATATCAAAAGATGGAAGAAAGGAAATGAACTTAATAGGTATCCAAAAACTAAGTGGTGGAACTTAAAAGGAGATAAAATAATCTCGTTCACAAATAAGTTGATGGTAGAAGGAAACTGGAACTATGAAACAGAAGTAAACACCAAATGGATTAATATTGCTAAGTCTATTAAGAAAGTGGCAAAAGATGTTTTAGGAGTATCTAAAGGTAAAAGGCAATTAGTAAAGGAAACATGGTGGTGGAGTGAAACAGTGCAAAAAGTTATTAAAAAAAAACAGATGTGTTTTAAATCATTGCAAAAGACTAGAAATAATGAAAACTATGAACAATATATGAATGCTAAAAAGGTTGCTAAGAGAATAGTAAGTGAGACCAAACTTAAGACATATGATGACCTCTATAATATACTAGGAACAAGAGAAGGTGAGAAAATTGTGTTCAAACTTGCAAAAATAAGAGAACAAAAGGGTAAGGACTTAGATCACGTTAGGTGCATTAGAAGTGATGATCAAAGGGTACTAGTCAAAGATGACGAAATCAAACAAAGGTGGGAAACTTACTTTAAAAAATTGTTAAATGACAATGGCTTTGAGAATATAAGGATTGAAAAAACTATAACTTAAATAACATTGGACATTATAGATATGAACATAGGATTAGAATACCTAAAGTGAAAGAGGCCTTGAAAAAGATGAAATCAGGGAAGGCCATGGGGCTCAATGGTGTACCTATAGAGGTTTGGAAGCATATGTGAGATACTGGGGTAGTTTGGTTGACCAAGTTGTTTAACAAGATTATAAAATCAAAGAAAATGCCTAATGAATGGAGAAAAAGCTCTATTGTACCAATTTATAAGAATAAAGGAGACATGCAGAGCGGCACTAATTATCGAGGGATCAAACTTATGAGCCACACTAGGAAACTTTTTGAAAGAGTGATCAAGAAGAGGCTACGGAATGAGACAAGTGTACGGGAGAACCAACTTGGTTTCATGCATGGAAGGTCTACCATGGAAGCGATTTTCTTATAAAGACAATTGATAGAGCAATATAAGGAGAGGAGGAAAGACCTCCGCGTAGTCTTTATCGACTTAGAGAGCTTATAATAGAGTCCCTAGAGAGTTAATATGGAGGGTGTTGGGAGAGAAAGGGATTTCGGCATATAGACATGATTAAAGATATATATGAGGGAGTGGTAACAAATGTTAAGACCACTAGTGGCGAGATCGGTGATTTTCCTATCACTATAGGATTGCACCAAGGATTGGCATTGAGTTCATACCTTTTCATGTTGGTTATGAATAAGTTAACAAATCATCTGTAAGAGGAGATTTCATGGTGCATGCTATTTACAGATATGATAGTCTTACTTGATGAGACAAGGGAGGTCACAAACACAAAGCTAGAGTTATGAAGAGAAGCATTAAAATCTAAAGGATTTAAAATCAGCCGAACTAAGATAAAATATATAGAATGCAATTTTAGCAAGGAAAGTAGTAGGAGTGGAATACCAGTTAAGATTGATAACCAACAGTCCCCATAAAAGACCACTTTCAATACTTGGGATTAATGATTCATGAGAGTGGAGAGATTGAGAGGGAGGTTACCCAAAGAACCCAAGCGGGTTGGAACAAATGGAGATGTGCATTTGGAGTTTTGTGTGATCGGCAGGTGCCACTCAAACTAAAAGAAAAAGGATGGACATAAGGCCAGCCATGCTCTATGGATCAAAGTATTGGGCAGTTAAGGAACATCATGTTCATAGGATGAGTGTTGCGAAAATGAGGATGTTGAGATGGATAAGTGGCAAGACAAGAAAGGATAGAATTAAGAATGAAAATATTAGAGGAAACATAGCGGGTAGCACTAATAGGTAAGAAGATGAGGGAGATTAGACTTAGATGGTTTGGACATATCCAAAAGAGACCAAAAATGGCGCCAGTTAGGAGTGAGACAATGCAAGTAAAAGGTTCTAAAGGTCAACGGAAAGGCCCAAAAAAACGTGGATAGAAGTAGTGAGAAGAGATTTAAAAACTTTGGGACTAAATAAAGCCATGGTACTTAATAGAGAGGAGTGGAGGAATAAGATTCATGTGGCTAACCCCTAATTGGGATAAGGTCTTAATGATGATGATGATGAGACAATTAATAGAGAAATATAGGGAAATAAGGAAGGACCTTCACATGGTCTTTACTGACTTAGAAAAGGCTTATGATAGGGTCCTTAGAGAGTTAATATGGAGGGTGTTGTGGGAGAAAGGGGTTTTGTGGTGGTATATAGACATAATTAAAAATATGTATAAGGGAGCAGCAACAAATGTTAAGACCACTAGTGGCGAGACCTGTCATTTTCTTGTCACTATAGGATTGCACCAAGGATTGGCATTGAGCCCATACCTTTTCACGTTGGTTATGGATGAGTTAACAAAACATCTGCACCAGGAGATTCCATGGTGCATGTTATTTGCAGATGAAATAGTTTTGATTGATGAGACAAGAGAGGGTGTAAACACAAAGCTAGAGTTATGGAGAGATGCATTAGAATCTAAAGGATTTAGAATTAGCCGAACTAAGACAGAGTGTATGGAATGCAATTTTAGCAAGGAGAGTGGGAATGGAGCACCAGTAAAGATTGATAACAAAGAAGTACTCCTAAAAGAACACTTAGCCGATACTTGGGATCGATAATTAATAACAATGGAGAGATTGAAAGAGAGGTTACCCAAAGAATCCAAGCGGGTTGGAACAAATGGAGATGACCTCTGGAGTTTTGTATGATCGAAGGGTGGCACTTAAACTGAAAGGAAAATTCTATAGGATGGCTATAAGGCCAGCCATGCTCTATGGATCAGGGTGTTGGGTAGTTAAGGAACAACATGTGCATAGGATGAGTGTCGCCAAAATGCAGATGTTGAAATGGATGAGTGGCAAGACAAGAATGGATAGAATTAGAAATGAAAACATTAGAGGAAACTTAGGATTAGCACCAATAGGTAACAAAATGAGTGAGAGTAGACTTAGATAGTTTGGGCATGTCCAACGTAGACCAAAAAGGACACCAGTTAGGAGTAAGGCAATCCAAGTCATAGGTTCTAAAAGGGCAAGGGAAGGCCTAAAAGAATGTGGATAGAAGCAGTGAGAAAAGATTTAAAAACTTTGTGACTAAATGAAGCTATGACACTTAGCAGAGGGGAATGAAGGCATAAGATTCATGTGACTAACCCCTAATCGGGATAAGATCTTGATGATGATGATGAGAGAATTAGGCACAGAAAGCGAAGTACACAAACCTGTCTTCTAGTTGGCTTTTCGCAAGATGACATGTCCTATACCTCTACACGTGCTTAGAAACATCCTTAGCCATCTTAGGCCGAAACAAACAATCATTCAATAGCAAGACTCTTGTCTCTTCCAAAGTGTCTTGCAAGGTCTCCATCATGTGTTTCATATATAATTGCTTCTCTAACGAGCATTGGAGAACACACAGAAGATTACCTTAAAAAGAAAACCATCTTGCACAACAAAACAATGAAAAGAATCACGCTTACAATTCTCCAAAATTCACCCAAAGCAAGGATCACTGGCATACAATTCCTTAACTATTTCAAATCCAATGACTTTGGACTTGGCATTTAAAACAGTTAACAAAATATATCTCCTGTTTAAGGCACTTGCAACCACATTTTGTGTACTTGTTTTATGCTTGATCGCAAAATTAAGGGATTGGATGTACTCTACTCATATAAATTGTCATGCTGCGCTTTTGCTAAATCTTAATGCTTCATATCCAAATATAGTAACAAAGGTTGTGGAGGCAAATACTGGCTCCAATGTTCCAATGCCCATACAATAGTGTAGAACTTTTTATCATAAGTGGCATAGTTGCAACACGAATCGTTCAGCTTTTCACTAAAGAAAGCAACTAGCTTACCTTCTTGACTTAGAATAGCACCTATTCAACTTTGGAAGCATCGTACTCTACTTAAAAAAGACAATCAAAATTAGGTAAAGAAAGTATAGGGGCATTCTTCACCTTTTGCTTTGTAAGATCAAAACTCTTTTGCAATTCTTCCATCCATTTAAATGTTCCCCCTTTCAAGCATTTAGTGATTGGAGCAATTATAGTACTGAATTTTTTTATGAACCTCCTATAGAATGAAGCTAAGCCATGAAAGCTTCTAATATTAAAGAGTGTTAGGAATAGGCAAGCTAACAATTGCGTCCACCTTGCTTGGATTGATCTCCATTCCATTGACCCAAACAACATAGCCCAAGAAAATTCAGCTATCCATGAAAAAGTTGCACTTCTTCCAATTACCATATAACTTTTGTTCTCTCAACAATTATGACACTTGTTGAAGATGCGTAAGATACTCCTCCTGGCTCTTGCTATACACAAGTACATCATCCAAGTATACAACACAAAATTGCCACTAAAAGGTTTAGAGATATGTCATTAAACGCATAAAAGTACTAGGGGCATTAGACAAACCAAAAGGTCTCACCAAGCATTCGTATAGGCCATCTCGAGTTTTAAAAGCAATTCTCCATTCATCACCTATCTCATGGGAATCTAATGATAACCACTTCAAGGATCTATCTTGGAAAAAGTTGCTGCACCCTATAACTGATCCAACAAGTCATCTAGCTGGAGAATTGGAAAGTGATAATTTACCGTGATTTTATTCACCGCCCTTGTATCAATACACATTATCCAAGAACCATCCTTAGGGCAGGTGCTGCACATGAACTTTTGCTCTCGCACAGTAGCCTTTGGCAATTAACTCCACTTGATGATGTAATTCCTCATGTTCTTTTGGGCTCATATGATATGTTGCTTTATTAAGAATTACAGATCTTCACATAAAGTCAATATAGTGTTGTATGTTTCTTAATGGAGGTAGGCCATTAAGGATTTCCTCAAGAAATGCATCTTCATATTCATTCAATAGAGGACACACAATTGAAGAAATTGAAGATGATTTTCATTATTTTCTCTTCTTAGTTACAAACAGAGATACATATGTATGCATATTTGTTTGTAAGTAAGAAGAAAAAAAAAAATGAAAATCATCTTCAACTTTTTCCATTATGTCAAACCTAACATTACATGAACCAATCATTGATATTCCCTCAAGCTAGGATATCTCCCATAAGTGACGCGCTATATCTGATCCTAGTGGAGAGGAAAATAAGTAAGGGATGCTAAGGCATTCCCCCAAAAGTGTCACGCTACATTGGCTCACAGGTGTGGTGGAAAAAGAGGCAAGGGCTGCTAGAGCATTCCCTTGGAAGCAACGTGCTGCATCAGAACCAAGATGTAGTGGAAAGTAGGCATGGGTTCATGTCGTGGGGTCAAGAAGTGCGTAGGTAAATAAGCTAACTCTAGAGAATAAGATTCGTATCGCCAAATGGAATATAGGTACATTAATAGGTAAAAGTATGGAATTAATAGATACGATAAAACATAAGAGAGTCAACATTGCTTGTATCCTAGAAACCGAGTGGAAAGGGGTTAAAACTAAAGAAATCAATAGGTCTAAGCCCTTGGTACGTAGGAAAGGAAAATAATAAAAATGGCATAGGAATAGTAGTGGATAAAGAATTAAAGGATAAAGTTGTAGACATTAAAAGAACTAGTGTTAGAATTATAATAATAGAACTTGTTCTAGGTTATGTAGTTAGAGGCACAACTAGGCGCAAGGGGGGCACTTGGAGCCTAGAGGGCCTAGGCACGCACTCAAATCACAAGGCACAAAAATAATTATTTAACAAATCCAAAAAATCCTAAAAAAAGTAAGAAAACATAGGATCATAATTCTATAATGAAATATTACCCAAACATCCAATTTCATGCAAATGTTTGTAACTGTTATTTTCAGCAAAAAGAAAAAAATAACCTTAAAAATACAAAAAACATGAAAAAAAACATCACAAATGCGGTGGAAAAAGAGGCAAGGGCTACTAGAGCATTTCCTCAAAAGCAACGCGATGCATCATAACCAAGGTGCAATAGAAAGTAGGCATGGGTTCATGTCATGGCGTCAAGAAGTGCGTGGGTAAATAAGCTAGCTCTAGAGAATAAGATTCATATCGCCAAATGGAATATAGGTACATTAATAGGTAAGAGTATGGAGTTAATAGATACAATAAAACGTAGGAGAGTCAACATTGCTTGTAGCCCAGAAACCAAGTGGAAAGGGGTTAAAACTAGAGAAATCAGTGGGTATAAGCCCCTGGTCCGTAGGAAAGGAAAATAATAGAAATAGCATAAGAATAGTAGTGGATAAGAATTAAAGGATATTATTGTAGACATTAAAAGAACTAGTGTTAGAATTATAATAATAGAACTTGTTCTAGGCTATGTAGTTAGAGGCACAACTAGGCGCAAGGGGGGCACCTGGAGCCTGACGGGCCTAGGCACGCGCTCAAATTAGAAGGCACAAAAATAATTATTTAACAAATCCTAAAAATCCTAAAAAAAGTAAGAAAACATAGGAACATAATTCTATGATGAAATATTACCTATGATGAAATATTACCCAAACATCCAATTTCATGCAAATGTTTGTAACTGTTATTTTCAGAAAAAAGAAAAAAAATAACTTTAAAAATACAAAAAACATGAAAAAACCATCACAAATGCACTCACAAGCAAAGGAAAGCTATTTATGTAGATGGGAATATGTTTCAACGAATAAAGAAAAAAAAAAGACCAAAATTAATTTTGGCAACTGTTACTTTTGGAAAAAAGAAAAGATAAGAAGAAAACGTAAAAAGAACTTACGTCTATGGCAAAGAAACATAAAATCAAATGGAATGTTTGTTTAAATATATAGAATAAGAACCCATCAAGATTTATCCAAAAAAATAAACAAAAACTGAACAAATTGACAAAAGGTACTAACTTTTACGTTTTTTAACAAAAAACAGTGCTTGAAGTGAAGATTCATGAATCTATACCTTTCTTTGCTTAGATATTTGAAAGATTAAAGAGGAGTAATCATTTACATAGTATGAGCTTCCAGAAGAAGAGAAAATAGGGTTGGAAGATGAAACAAAGAAAAAGAAAATGAAGTTGATATTTTAACAGGTCGTCCAGTGTGCTCGGGAGTCAGATGCGTGCCTGAAGTAATGCTCCAGGCACCTAGGCACTAGTGCCTCGACCCCATGCAACTTCACACCACCTAGGCCTAGATTGTGCGACTTGCGCCTAGGTGCACCTCTAACTACATAGGTTCTAGGAGAGAAGATCATAAATGTTATAAGTGCATACGCACTGCAAGTAGGGTTAGAAAATAGAATCAAGAGATAGTTTTGAGAAAATATGGAGGGAGTAATGCAAGAAATTTCTAACACAAGGGATATTTATAGGAGCAGATTTAAATGGTCATATAGGAAAATAAATGGAAGGATATGATAGGGTACATGGAAGGTATGGTATTGGAGAATGAAATGAGATGGGAGAAGCTATCCTCGTCTTTATTGACTCAGAAAAAGCTTATGATAGGGTCTCTAAAGAGTTAATATAGTAGGTGTTGGGTGAGAGAGGGGTTTCATGAAGGTATATAGACATAATTAGAGATATGTATGAGGGAAGGGTAACAAATGTTAGGACCACTAGTGGAGAGACAAGTGATTTTCTGATCACAGTAGGAATGCACCAAGGATCGGGGTGCATGTTATTTGCAAACGAGACAAGGGAGAGTGTAAATACAAAGCTAGAGTTATGGAGAGAAGCTTTAGGATCTAAAAGATTTAAAATCAGCCAAACTAAGACAGAATATATGTAATGCAATTTTAGTAAGGAGAGGAGTGGGAGTGGAGCACCAATAAAGATTGATAACCAAGAAGTCCCCCTAAAAGACCACTTTCAGTACTTAGGATTGATGATTCATGAGAGTGGAGAGATTGAGAGGGAGGCCACCCAGAGAATCCAACAAGGTTGGAACAAATGGAGATGCGCCTCTAGATTTCTATGTGATTGGTAGGTGCTACTCGAACTGAAAAGAAAATTCTATACAATGGCTATAAGGCTTGTCATGCTCTATGGATCAGAGTATTGGACAGTTAAGGAATATCATGTCCAACGGAGACCGAAGGAGTGAAGCAATGCAAGTCGCAGTATCTAAAAGGGCCAGGGAAAGGCCCAAAAGAACGTGGATAGAAGTGGTGAGAAAAGAGTAAAATCTTTGGGACTAAATAAAGCCATTATACTTAATAGAGGGGAATGGAGGAACAAGATTCATGTGACCGACCTCTAATCGGGATAAGGTCTTGATGATGATGATGAGAGGACGTACAATTGAAGCTTGTACATGAGTTTTGGTCTCATCATCTTCTTTTGCCTCATTTAAAGTACATGGAGTATTTAGAACTTCTAAAAATGAATCATCTTTTTGCTTACTAATTAAGTGAATTACTTTTGAAGATTTAGAAGTGACTTCAGGTTTTAGGTGCCAAAATAATCTTATCACCATGGAACGTAAACAACTAAGTATTCATGAGCCCATCATGGTGGACTCTCTTGTCATGTTACAATGGGTGTCCTAATGATAAGTGACATGAATCCATAGGTATAGCATCGCACCATACTTCATCCTCATATGGATTTCTAATAGAAAAAGGGACAAGTTATTTGCATGTTAGCTTAATTTGATGTCCCCATGCTAGCCACTTTAGTCTGTAGGGTTAAGGATGAGGCTTTATCTTCAACTTTGGTTTATTCACTAGCTTTGTGGAAGCAACATTCTCACATACCTTGCTGTGTGAAGTGCATTGTCTGTGAAATATGGCATGGTGCAACCAATCATCATCATTATCCTTGTGAATGGTGCTTAAGGTTCTTTGCACCACCAACATCTCACCTTAATCAGCAGGAATGGCATCTTCTTCTTCTTCAAATCCTGATTGTGACTCTTCCTCTTCATACTCAAATTCTTCTACCAAAGCAGCCACTTTATGGTTTGAACACTAGGAGGCAATATGTCCAAGATCATGGCACTTAAAACATCTCTTCGCATTAGCATTGGAGGAAGTGGTTTGCTCATTATTATCAGTTTTTGCTTGATTGGGTTGAGGTTTGTTGTTAGGCATCCACTTAGAATTAGAAGCACTCCATGGATTGAATGTATTCCTCTTTCCAATAATTTCACAACACCCTTTTTAAATACTTCTTTCTGCTGTTTCTCAACAATCGTAGCTAACTTTCTCACATCATTGAACGACCAATAACTATGTCTCCAATGTCCTTTTCAGTCCGCCCAAGAAGCATGCTATGGTTTGCTCTTCCAGCTCAACCACATCACTCTTTAACATGAGATCCATGATGTACTCTTCAACTCCCAAGTTCTCTTGCTTTAAGTTTCGAATCTTAAGGAAAGTATCCATTCTATAATTCCTGAGTAGAAAACATTTCTTAAGTTATTTTTTCATCTTGTCCCACATTTTTATCTTAGTATTTCCATCTCGCACTCTTTGCTTATTTAGATTGTCCCACCATAAAGTAGTGTATTTCCTTAGCTTAAGAGCAATGAGTTTTACCTTAGCATCTTTCAGGAACATCTTATATTCAGAAAAACATTATTCTATATGTAATCAGTCAAGAAATTCGTTGGGCTGCATCTTTCTTTCAAATTCTAGGATGTTAACTTTCACTCCTAATAGATGGAAATCACGTTGTCTTCTTCTAGGAGCGTTGCTAAATGACGATCTCCAATGTGAGGCTCCACTTTTGGCAAA
Source organism: Warburgia ugandensis (assembly GCA_035236585.1). Classification (NCBI taxonomy): domain Eukaryota; kingdom Viridiplantae; phylum Streptophyta; class Magnoliopsida; order Canellales; family Canellaceae; genus Warburgia; species Warburgia ugandensis. Next base: position 47,326,211 of record CP141133.1, on the reverse strand, counting down.
AAAAGATTAGAAATTGTCCGGGGTGTCATTGGAAGATTCAAAGTCAAATCTCTCACATCTGTCACCACAGCTGCGAAGTTGCTCTAGGCACTCTTCAAGTCTTTCTATTTGCCTCCTCAAGTCATCTATTTCCAAGTCTTTAGCACTCTTATCTGATATAACCATGTATCTCAAATAGGAAATTACAAAAGCTATAAAAAAACTACCTAATTAGAAGAGTTGCTTAATCAAATAAGACTTTCTAAACTTGTAACACCCACCCTCCAAGACTTTCCTAATCTTGGTTGCTGCTAAATACTCACTTAGTAATCCTTGGGTTGTTACCCATTACAATCAAGTAACTTCTAAATTCATACATTACAAATTAGCAAACTCCTAAACTTCTGTAAACTTCCCACGCAAGGACTTGCCTTGGCCATAGTAGTGAGAATCTTTGACTAGTCAGACCTTTAACCTCTTGAAAAAGGAAGCTTGTTGGAGGCATTTTCTAACTCGCCATGTTAGGAAGCTTTGACTAGTCAATGCTTGGTTATTATACAACCAATCTGAAATGTCCAAATCATCATGGCCTATGTAATCCTTAAGATTTAATCCTAGACGTCCAATTGATGCTAAAATAAGTGTCTTTTTGAATTGGCTCAAAAACGTCACTTTTGGAAAATCCAAATCGTTGAAATTCTCATTGTTGATGAAGTCTTCACATCCATGACCAATCATGCCAATGATCTCACATTCCAAGTCATTTTGAAGTTGATCTTGGCTGTCTAAAGCTAAATCGCTTCGGTCTTCTTTGATCCATCATCAATCTTGATATCTTTAGACACTCCCATGTCACCAAGAGAGAGATTTATATCTCTCCCCTGAGTTTTAGAGAACTCTAAGTTTTTTGGATGGCACTTGCCATGCCTAGGAGAGGTTTTTGCTAAGGCCAAGGTTTCCACAAACTTTCCTTTTGTGGTTAGAGCTTGCTATGCCCAAGAGAGTTTGTCATACTAGATCCCCCAAAAAGATGCAAGGGTTGTTTTCGTTGACAGCCAAGACTTAGCGCCCACTTTTATCGTTGCTAGGGTGGACACCATTAGAAACTAAAGTGGGCAGCCACATGCTTGGACTTTTAACAACTTGAAATTCTAAAGATATTTAATCAGAGTTCTAAACCTGAAAGAGTCCCAAAGCCTAAAGGAAGCATTTTAAGTTTTAATTGGATGTGAGTCCTATAACAAGCAGGCTCCGAATTGACATACAAGACTAGGAGCCCACTTTTCTTTCTTTTAAAAAGAAGGTCACAAACATAAGATTCTTGAAATTAAGAGTTCTAAACCAACTCAAAGGCCTACAGGTTTAAGATTCCCTGAAACAATTGAGAGTCCTAAAGGTGTAAGGTTCCCTAAACAACTAGAATTCTATAGCTTTTATAAGACTTCTTAAATCAATCCAAGTCCTAAAGTTCAAGGACTTTTGAAGATTATCAAAAGTTCAAAGACTCATAAATAGCCCAAAGTCCTACAATCCTGAGACTCCTAAATGATTTAGGGTCCAAAGATTTTCAAAGGAATCTAAAGTCAACAATTGTGAGGCTTAGCTAACAAAAAAAATCGGTGCCCATTTATTTCATCTGACCAAGCCCCATCCTAGGAATGTAAGGGGCGGCCACTCTCTCCTATTGCCTCTTAATTACAAAAGTTCATAAATGATTTCAAACTGAACCAAAGTCCCATAGCTCAAAGACTTCTAAACTCTCATCAAAGTTCTCTTACTCAAAGACTTCTAAACTCAATCAAAGACCTACAAATCAAGATACATAAATCCAGCTAAAGTCCTAAAAGCCCTAGACTCATGAAATAAGTTAGATTCCTATAATCCAAGACTCCTTGTCTAAACAAAAGATCTATGGAATAAGACTTATTAACCAACTAAAACTCTACTGACTTTAGAGTCCTGAGATGACTAGAAGTCCAGTAACCTAAGAGTCCTAGATCAACTAAAACTCTAGTGACTTCAGTGTCCTAAGATGACTAGAAGTCCAACGACGAGAATCCTAGATAAACTATAACTCTACCAACTTGAGAGTCCTGAGATGACTAGAAGTTCAGTGACCTACAAGTCCTTTATTAACTAAAACTCTAGCAATCTTAGAGTTCTAAGGTCATTAGAAGTCTTGACCTAAGAATCCTAAATGAACTAAAGAATCTTTAAACGAATAGAATTCTTAGGACTTAAGGGTCCTTAGAGAAATCAAAGTCTTCAAACTCAAAGAGTCCCAAAAATTGAGGACTCTAACCAGATAAGTTATAAGCTTGAAAGGTCATAAAATACAAGGGTTCTAACTAGATTGGTCACATTGACTTGAAAAGCCTCAAATTTAAAAACGGTTTTAATCAGAAGGGTCTAATCAACTTGGAACCTTTTGAATGCTACATGTGAAAGCTACATATGCCTAAACAACCTAAGAGAGAACTTGTGCATAACAGATCAAGATAAAACCTTTTTATGTTGATAGGTATAACAGAACATTTTATGATGTGCAAAGCATACTCTGATCAGTTGAAGGAAAGCACACAAGAAGATATGAAGAAGATATAAAAGTGCTCTGTAGTCCAGGTAAAAACAAGTTCTGCCCTTAAGACATTCCCCGAATCAGTTTTTTCTCCTTAGACCTTTGATTCCCTCAAGTTCATCCCGAATTATTGACTCATCTTGGTTACTTCCGGGTCATTTCATTTCTCAACTGTTTGTGATTGTCTTTTGGTTCTGGTTGCCTTATTTTCTTCATTGTTTCAATTATGACATTTATTCTTGGAAGTTCTTAATTCATTCTTCATCCCTTTCTTGAATTCTGGTGGTCATTTCAAACAGTTTGATGTCTTTTCTGATCTTTATTCAATCTGATATCATGTCAAATACTGTTCCTAGATTTTGGACAGTTCCAACTCTTCATCCCTCGTTTTTAGTCAATCTAGATAGTTGTTGAAAGGTTTTTCTTTCAGTCCATATTTCTCAAGTTTTTCCTCATATCAGTCCATCAATTGAAGTACTTAGTACTGTCTTCATCTCGGTTTTCACATCCGTTTGTGCTCTTTTAATTTTCAATAGATGGAAAAACTGGTTTACCTAATTCCCATCAGTATTTGGGTCTTCAAATGACATCCATCAAGTTAAATGGCACCAACTATCTTCTTTGGGCTAAATCTGTTGAGGTCTTATTAACAGCCAAATGTAAATTTAACCATTTGACTGAAGATCCAACTGATTCTAAGACAGACACCTATAGGGAATGGTTAAAAGAGAATGCCCTGATTATAACTTGGTTATGGAATAGCATGAAGCAGAAAATCAGTCATGATGTGATGTTTTTAGATACAGCTGAAGAAACACCAGAGTCCCATTATGCGATTTACTCTTCAAAGAAAAATATCTCATGCATCCATCAATGGTCCGAAGATAATATTTACATTGCAGCAGGATGATAAAAGTGTAAGTGAATAATATGCAGTCATAAAAGGTAATGTGGGAGGAACTTAATGTTTACCAACCACTTACTGATAATTATGAGATTCAAAAGAGGCAATGGGAGGAGTTTTCTGTTGAATCTCAGCTCCCAAGCAGCAAAGAATTGCCTTCTCTTGTTGACACAATTTCTCGACTTCAGTGTCTGTTAGTGATTCTTCAGATGTTAGTGGTAGATCTGCCCTTGGTCTGGTGGATGATGTGGTCAAGAAGGGAGAGGAGGCCAGGGTAAATGTGGTGGTTGGCCTGGTACAGGTGGCCATGATTAAGGGGAGGTGGTCATGGTAGAGATATACGGAGGTTTACTTATTGAGTATTGCAAAAGTAATATTATTGAGCTAAGCAAGGCAAACCCACATGGTTTAATCAGTCCAATAGAACATCTAGTATTCCATCCCTTCTGCAGCTTTCCTCTAGTGGTCAATGTGTGATGCTTTCAGCCAAAGAGTACAGTGAAATGCTGAAATATCAGCACTACCATGTTTCTTTCACTTCCTCATCTGCCATTTTTTAACAACTCAGTTATTGTTTTACACATTTTGGTAAGTTGACAAAATTACTATAGTACATAGTGATTTTCTATCCTTCATATTTTGCTTTCAGGATCTGAAAACCAAGGCGGTGATTGGTTGAGGACGTCAATATCAAGGTCTCATCTCTTTGATGGATATCCTAGCATCTAGCACTTCCTGTCAATACATCTGTGCCTCAGTGGCATAATTGGTTTAGACATCCATCTTAGCAGAGTTAAAAGATTATGGTTCAGTCTTTGTTGTTTTCTCAAAGTTAAAATGTGATGTATGTACATATACCAAGCATCATGGAGTGCCATTTCCTTCCCATTGAGAGAGTTGTTGTTCAGTTCCCTTTGCTTAAGGACATACTGATGTTTGGAGTCCGCAAGGATCACTATTTTATTTGGTTTTCAGTACTTTATTTTCTTTATTGATAATTTTACTTGCATGACTTGAGTTTATTTGGTAAAGGGAGAAGTAAGGAACAAATGTAAAGCCAGGTGAAGTTCAGGTTATATTAATGGAGGCTACAGGTAAAAGATGATGGTAGGATTTATATGGTGCTGGAATGGTGGAGAAGTTAGAGCAAAGCTAGGATTTGAAAGGGGCTGGCTTTTGAAGCCAAAGGTGTAGCCTGATAGGGTTGTGAGATAAGTACTTCATAGAGTTCTGAGACTGTTTTTTGGGGCAAAGGTGCTTCTTAATAGGGTTTACAAGATAACTGCTTTGTGGGATTTTGGGGGCAGAAAAAGTGGGGTTTAAATAGGAATTACAGTCAGTTCCCAGGAGAGAAAACTCAATGGTTCATGAGGAGCTCTCACCGGAACATCACCTCACTCCAACTATTTCCTAGAATTCTTTGCTTATCCAACAAAGAATACAATGAACAGCAGCTAAAAAACAGAAATTATGCACAAAAGAATAAGAATCAAGAGCTAAAAAGCAATTTCATTCAATATTAACCAAGGAGCTACAAAAGAAGTTCTAATCCCTTTTATAAGCATAACGGCATCACTATACTTGGCCCTTAAGAAAACTGTGACAAAAGACCACTGTACTTTTCACTTAAGTGAAACAAGCTATTTAACCTTGGCCCACTACATAAAGAGAACTTAAAACATGACAAATCACTTAAAATAAGGCCTTCATAGGTAGACAACTTAACATAAATCATAATAGAACTCTTTGCAAGTGATGGGATGCTCCTCTTCGTGGCAAAACACATGTTTCCTCTAGCTTGGATGTCCACCATGCTTTGTTGACTTACTTTCTTCCTTCTTTCATAAACCTTGAAGGGCTTTTTATGCTCCATCTTGTCCATAAATGTTTCAGCTTAACGATCTATCAATGTCTCTACATCATATATAGTAACTACTCGTACAGCCTCTCAGACAATGCGAGTGAAATCCTTACAGTGATAAGTCCTGTAGAAATATGTTATTAGAACCAAGTTATAAGCTGTATCTCCAGTCCCCCAGCTCTAATTAGAGGATAAAACACATTGAAGTTCGCTGCTACCTTATTCCAGATATAATGTTTGAGCATGAACTTTGTCACTTCATAGAGTGGTATGAAGATGAGCTTTCATATGTTTGTACCACCACATCGACTAAGAAGTAATTTCCTGGAAATTGCAACAAGTTTGGCATGCACAACATTTACACTCCACCTTGGAGGGGTAGTGCTATTGCAACTCTTGTTATAAAAGGATTTTAGTAACCTAGACTGCCAAGGATATAGTTGTAGATTGAGGCTCTTTTAAATACGATAAACGAAAATAAGAGAAAAGGAAAGCATAATAGTTTGACTTTCACCTTCTCTCTCTTCTTCTTTTCTCCTTTCTTTTATTTCTTCATTTGAAATCATATGGCATCTCGCAACAACATGTACTTTGTGGATCAATTGTATCGTTTCTTTGTGGATTTCTATACAAAACTTTTCTATCTCTGTCTCTGGGTACTCCTTTATCATTTCATCCAACAAGAATAGTTCTTCTACACCAATCACAAGGCATGAGACGACCCAAAAAGCACTTGATTATGATCAAATCTGTAAGCCTACTTGGGTATTGAGCATTTACCTGTACGAACTAAATTCCTTGCAAGGGATAGTTGCAACTTCGAAAATTGAAGCCGGCAAATAGTTTTTTACAGAGAGTCATATATGTGATGTACCTCTTAGCAAGGCTCTCTAAGGTCTGCCTTGTCTGATGGAAAGGAAATGCACTAACTTAGCAAGTTGGTACTATGACCCAAATTGCGTTATGTCCACAGCGAGTCCTAAATAGTCCAACCACAAAATCCATAGTGATGTGCTCCCATTTCCACATTGGAAGCTCTATACTCTATAGTACCCCTGCAGGTCTTTGATGTTCAGCCTTGACCTACTAACAAGTAATGCATCTAGCTACACACTCTCCTATATCTCTCTTCATGCCTAGCCACCAATATAGTCTTCTCATGTCATGATACATCTTCGTACCCCCTGAATGCATAGCCCACTTAGAGTGATGAGCTGCTCTCAATAGCTCCTATCTCAAATCTGCTACTGCCGGCACAACCAATCTACCCTGATATCTGATCCCATCATCTGCTCCTCTCTCAAAACCATCTCTGTCACATAGCGCCTAAGTCTCTCTACATGACTGCTGTGCCTATAAAATCTAATCCACAAATACTGATTGAATGGTGAGATTGGCTATCACGCCACCTGACTTCCTGCTAAGGGCATCAGCCACTACATTAGCCTTGCCTGGATGGTACTAGATCGTGAAATCGAAGTCCTTCAAGTACTCTAGCCAACATCTCTGCCTCATATTGAGGTCGCTCTAAGTAAACAAGTATTTGAGGCTCTTGTGATTGGTGTAAACATCAAACTTCTCCCCATACAAATAATGACGCCATATCTTAAGGGCAAATACTACTGTTGCTAACTCCAAGTCATGCGTGGGGTAATTCTGCTCGTGCTTCTTCAACTGCCTTGAAGCATAAGCAATAACTCTACCATATTGCATGAGGACACAACCAAATCCCTGTCTTAATGCATCGCTATACACTACAAATCCACCACTACCCTGAGGAAGCAATAACACAAGCGCCAAGGTAAGCCTCTTCTTTAGCTGTTAGACTAGTCGAACTTTTGGTCCTTCTTAGTAAGGGACATCAAAGGTTGAGCAATATAAGAGAATCCCTCTATAAATTGCCGATAATAGCCTACCAAACCCAAAAAACTAGTTACCTGTGTCACAGTCTTGGGCTGCTCCCAGTTAGCTACGGCCTCCACTTTCTGTGGGTCCACTTCCACGCCATCCTTGGATATAACATGCCCCAGGAAATGTACCCAATCCGACCAAAATTCGTAGTTAGAGAACTTAGCGTATAGCTGATGTGCTCAACGAGTGCCTAAGATAGTCCTTAAGTGTTCTCTTCAACCCATAGTAGGTAGAAGAGCTATGCCGATACAAGGAGGAGAGACTTAGAGTTTCATGTTGGAGACCATGTCTTTCTAAGAGTTTCTCCAACCAGGGGGTAATGAAATTCGGGGTGAAAGGCAAATTGAGCCCTAGGTTTGTGGGACCCTTTGAGATTTTAGAGAGGATTAGTAGAGTGTCATATAGATTGGCACTTCCTCCTTCGCTTGCTGATTTGCACGATGTATTCCATGTTTTTATACTGAGAAAATACGTCACAGATCCTAGTCATATCATCGATCAGTTACCAGCTGATCTATAGCCAGATTTGACATTTCAGGAGCGGTCGTTACAAATCATCGATAGGAAGGAGAAGATATTGTGGACCAAGACGATCCCCCTCGTCAAGGTTCTGTGGCAGCATCATTCTTATGAGGCCACGTGGGAGGTCGAGGAGGATATGAGGTAGCGTTTTTCGGAGTTGTTTTGACCTTCTACATACAGTTTCGAGGATGAAATTTTTTTGTAAGGAGGGGAGAATATAATACATGTAATTACATTAATATGATAGATAAATTTATACTTTTATAAAAAATAAAAAAAAATTATGACAAAAATTTATCTTATTGATTTTAGAGTAGGTTTTAGAGGTGGAAATGAAGAATAGAACTAGCGCATTGAGAAATTTAGTTAGATTAAAGTGTTGGAAGTGATTGTTAGGTTAATACAAGCAATTAGAAATGAAAATTTTAAGAAATAGTAGGAGATTTGATGATTTCTTTAAAATTGACCTTAAGCAAGTTAATAAAAGAAAATAATAATAAAATATAAATTGATGTTAAATTAAAGAAATAGTTAGACTACTGATAAGGAGAGACACTAAGCTAAACTTCATTAAAATCTTAGAATAAAATTTCAACTAATTAACTTGGAATTTTAGAAATGGATGAATTGTTGCTCAAGGTACAATTGAGAAATTTCACCTTAATAGGATATAATTGCAAAATGTTAGGATAATAGAGGTTTTTATTGAAAACTAGGAATTTGAAGATTTCTAGATTTGAGGCTGGATGGGGGAGATCCAGCCAACCACATGGGTAAACTTTCCCATGGCAGTTGGCTTATTCCATGTAACATTTGTCTTACCTTCCTAAGTATATAACTGAAGAAGAAAAAGGTAGGAATTCCAGCCATGCATAGAGAGGAGAGGAGATTGCAGAGAGTGGAGAAAGTTGTGAAGAAGACAACTGGGGTGATGAGGAAGTGAGTGGTGTACTTAGAAGATCTAAAGGAGTGGTAGACAAAGACCCTGGAAGTGGGCTGGGAGAGTTTGATATGGGGAAGAACTGGTTTGAGAAGCAACTCAAAAAAAGAGAAGAGTGGCGCTACGTCTTGAGGAAGCTCTAAATCAGGTAGGGGGCCTTTTTTTTGGATGAAAAGCTAATACCAAGCAAAATCTTGCATAAAATGCTGTTTTGTGTAGCAAAATTTAGAAATTCTAAAACTTAACCAGTACTATTATGTTATCAGAAAAATCTTATCTTTCTTTAGCAAAACTACTGTTTAAACAAGATCTGATGTTATTGAATGCTGCATGATTCCTCTTTTACATTTTGTGAGGTAGGATTCATTGAATTCCATGTATAGATATGGGTATTACCATCTGAAATTCATACTCTGTTTATGTACATGTTAGATGCAAACAGCTGTTAAAAGTGAATGAAAAATCTTCCCTGTAAGTAGTTATACTAGAAATCTATCATCTGGGTCTTACTCTTTTTAGATTGAATTTGAAATTTAGCACGTAAATTAATCAGAATTGCAATCAAAGAAGGACAAATTGAGTGGGAAAATAGAAGCAAGGGTTTGGACGTGCCCAGATTCTGCTTACTGGCAGTCTTGGACACCTAGTTCCCATGTGAAAATCTCTTAAACCAATGAGAGTTTAAGAAAAACAAAGTCTGGGTTTTAAAGATGGCATTGCAATATATAGTTTTCAATGGAACCTACTCCTAAAGATACATGTAATGTGATTAAAAAGCTCGTGCCAACAGACCAGGTATAGTGCTGTTTCTACTCTTATGCATATGGGAAACATGAGTTTCCTGATCTTAAATAACTCTATTTGATTGAGTATTCTGAAATGAAATTTGAATTGGATGAGGAACTGGATAGTAAAGATTGTACATTTATAAAGAATAGCTCTGAAATGGCACCAAAATTCATCTTACTGTATGCACAATAATGACAGGAGAACACGTTCAAGAGGTAGAAGACGACTAGAATTCTCTAGTCAATTGAGAATTCCAGTTCCAGGAATTTCAAGTGTAAAAATACTACTAACCTAGAATTTCTAAGAATTCTAAAATTCTAGTATAAAGAAAATTTTCTTAAAATTATATTTATTGAGCTAGGAAAGCAGCTATAATTCTCATGTACTTCGTTGACACTAAGTGTAATACAACCCACCCATCAAATTAAAAAATGATGAAGGGTATAAAGGTAAATTCACCTAATAGAAGGAAATTACAAAACTACCCTTAGGTTAACATTCTAAATAATTACAGGAATAAGTTGAATCCCTTGATAAAAATTCAGCTGACATTTCACCAAGACTGCCAGTAAGTAGAATCTGGGCACATCCAAACCCCTGCTTCTATTTTCCCACTCAATTTGTCCTTCTTTGATTGCAATTCTGATCCATTTACATGCTAAATTTCAAATTCAATCTACAAAAAGAAAGACCCAGATGATAGATTTCCAGTATAACTACTTACAGGTAAGATTTTTCATTCACTTTTAACACCTATTTGCATCTAACATGTACATAAGTAGAGTATGAATTTTAGATGGTAATACTGATATCTATACATGGAATTCAATGAATCCCACCTCACAAAATGTAAAAGAGGAATCATGCAACATTCAGTAACATCAGATCTTGTTTAAACAGTAGTTTTGCAAAAGAAAGATAAGATTTTTCTAAGAGCATAACAGTACTGGTTAAGTTCCAGAATTTCTAAATTTTGCTACACAAAACAGGATTTTATGCAATATTTTGCTTGGTTAATCCAAGCTTGTATTAGCTTTTCATCCAAAAGAAAAGGTCCCCTACCTGATTTAGAGCTTCCTCAAGACGTAGCTCCACTTTTCTTTTTTTTTTAGTTGCTCCTCAAGCCAGCTCTTCCCTGTCTCAAACTCTACGCATGGCTGGAATTCCAGCCTTTTCCTTCATTTTCTTCTTCATTATATACTTAGGAAGGTAAGGTAAATGTCACATGGGATCAGCCAACTGCCATGGGAAAGTTTACCCACGTGGTTGGCTGGATCTCCCCATCCAACCTCAAATCTGGATATCCTCCAATTCCTGGTTTTCAATAAAAACCCCTATTATCCTAACATTTTGCAATTATACTCTGTTAAGGTGAAATTTCTCAATTGTACCCTGAACAACAATTCATCCATTTCTAAAATTCCAAGTTAATTGGTTGAAATTTTATTCTAGGATTTTAATGAAGTTTAGCTTAGTGTCTCTCCTTATTAATGGTCTAACTATTTCTTTAATTTAATATCAATTTATTTATTTTTTTATTTCTTTTATTAACCCCGCTTAAGGTCAATTTTAAAGAAATCATCAAATCTTCTACTATTTCTTGAAATCTTCATTAATAATTGCACATATTAACCTAACAATCACTTCCAACACTTCAATCTAACTAAATTTCTCAATGTGCTCATTCTATTCTTCATTTTGACTTCTAAAACCTACTCTAAAATCAATAAGATAAATTTGTCATTTTTTTTTTTGCAAAAGTATAAATTTATCTATCATATTAGCATAATTACATGTATTATATTCTCCCCCCCTTACAAAAAAATTGCATCCTCGAAATTGCATGTATGTGTAAAAGGTCAAAACAACTCCGAAAAACGATGCCTTGTATCCACCTCGACCTCCCACATGGTCTCCTCATAAGAATGATGTTGTTACAGAACCTTGACGAGGGGGATCGTCTTGGTTCACAATACCTTCTCCTTCCTATCGATGATCTATAACGGCCGCTCCTGAAATGTCAAATCTGGTTGTAGATCGGCTGGTAACTGATCGAGGATATGAGTAGGATCTGCAACGTATTTCCTCAGCATAGAAACATGTAATACATCATGCACATCAACAAGCGAAGGAGGAAGTGTCAATTTATATGCCACTCTATCGATCCTCTCTAAAATCACAAAGGGTCCCACAAACCTAGGGCTCAACTTGCCTTTCACTCCTAATCTCATTACACCCTTGGTTGGAGAAACTCTCAGAAAGACATGGTCTCCAACATGAAACTCTAAGTCTCTCCTCCTTGTGTTGGCATAGCTCTTCTGCCTACTAGAGGCAGCCATCAAAGGTCTCCTAATCAATCTCACCTTATCTGCACACTGCTCTACCAATTCGAATCTAACAAACTGTCTCTCACCAACGGCACTCCATCATGTAGGCATGCGGCAAGGTCTGCCATACAATGCCTCATGTGAAGCCATCTCAATGCTCGAGTGATAGCTGTTATTGTAGGCGAACTCTATTAGTGGTAGATGTTCGTTCCAATAGCCTTTCCAATCCAGCACGCATGCTCTCAACATGTCCTCCAGCGTCTGAATCGTCCTCTCAGACTGACCAACAGTTTGGGAGTGAAATGCTGTACTAAAACGAGTAGAGGAACCCAGACCCTCCTTTACAATCTGCCAAAATTGAGAGGTGAACCTGTTGTCCCTGTTTGAAATGATGACTAGAGGAACTCCATGCAAGCTAACTATCTCCTTGATGTATAGCTTAGCAAGGCTCTCTAAGGTCTGTCCCTGTCTGATGGGAAGGAAATGCGCTGACTTAGTAAGTCTGCCCACTATGACCCAAATTGCGTCATGTCCACAGCGAGTCCTAGATAGTCCAACCACAAAATCCATAGTGATGTGCTCCCATTTCCACACTGGAAGCTCTATACTCTGTAGTAACCCTGCAGGTCTTTGATGTTCAGCCTTGACCTGCTGACAAGTAGTGCATCTAATTACACACTCTCCTATATCTCTCTTCATGCCCTGCCACAAAAACAGCCTTCTCATGTCATGATGCATCTTCGTGCCCCTTGGATGCATGGCCCACTTAGAGTGATAAGCTGCCCTCAATAGCTCCCGTCTCAAATCTGCTACTACCGGCACAACCAATCTACCATGATATCTGATCCCATCATCTGCTCCTCTCTCAAAACCATCTCTGTCACATAGAGCCTAAGTCTCTCTACATGACTGTTGCACCTATGAAATCTGATCCACAAATGCTGATCGAATGGTGAGATTGGCTATCACGGCACCCGACTTCCTGCTAAGGGCATCGGCCTCTACATTGGCCTTGCCCAGATGGTATTGGATCGTGAAATCGATGTCCTTTAAGTACTCTAGCCAACTTCTTTGCCTTATATTGAGGTTGCACTAAGTAAACAAGTATTTGAGGCTCTTGTGATCGGTGTAAACATCAAACTTCTCCCCATACAAATAATGTCGCCATATCTTAAGGGCAAATACTATTGCTACTAACTCCAAGTCATGCGTGGGATAATTCTGCTCAACTTCTTCAACTGCCTCGAAGCATAAGCAATAACTCTACCATGTTGCATGAGGACACAACCAAGTCCCTGTCCTGATCCATCGCTATACACTACAAATCCACCACTGCCCTGAGGAAGTGATAAACAGGCGCCGAGGTAAGCCTCTTCTTTAGCTCTAGGAAACTCTGCTCACAACTGTCAAACTTCTGGTCCTTAGTAAGGGCTGTCAAAGGTTGAGCAATACGAGAGAATCCCTCTATAAATAGCCGATTATAGCCTACCAAACCCAAAAAACTGCGTACTTGTGTCATAGTCTTGGGCCGCTCCCAGTCAGCTACGGCCTCCACTTTCTATGGGTCCACTTCCACGCCATCCTTGGATATAACATGCCCCCAGGAAATGTACCCGATCCAACCAAAATTCACACTTAGAGAACTTGGGGTACAGTCGATGCTCTGGAAGAGTGCCTAAGATAGTCCTCAAGTGTTCTCTATGCTCCTCTACACTGCTAGAATATATCAAAATATCATCAACAAACACGATCATGAACTTGTCCAAAAAATCTCTGAACACTCTGTTCATCAAGTCCATGAAGGCTACTGGTGCATTTGTCAACCCGAATGGCATCACCAAGAACTTGTAGTGGCCATATCAAGTCCTAAACGCAGTCTTAGGGATGTCCTCGTCCCATATCCTCAACTGATAATAGCCTGTCCTTAGGTCAACCTTAGAGAAAACCTTGGCTGACTGTAATTGATCAAATAGATCATCAATGTGAGGGAGGGGGTACTTGTTCTTCACTGTTACGCCATTGGGTGCCCTGTAATCTACACACAGTCACAAAGAGCCATCCTTTTTCTTAGCGAACAAGACCAGTGCTCCCTAGGGTGAAACACTGGGGCATATGAAGCCCTAGTCCAACAACTCCTACAACTGCACCTTTAGTTCCCTCAACTCAGCCGGTGCCATACGATAAGGAGCTTTGGAGATTGGAGTTGTTCCAGGTATTAACTTGATCGTAAACTCCATCTCTCTCCTAGGTGGAAACCCTGACGACTCGTCAGGAAACACATTCCTAAAATCATGTACCACATCAATCTCCTCAATATCAGGAATCTGCTCCTCCAGCCCGTCAACATAGGCCAAGTAAGCTTAGCAACTGCTAGATATAAGTCGTGCAACTCTGATTGTTGAGATAAGACTCAGGTTAGCAGTATTTAGTCTTGCCTAAAAATACACCGACTCACCATCAGGGGTGCATAGAGTGACTTGCTTCTTTCTGCAGTCGACTAGAGCTCCATGCTTAGCCAGCCAATCCATGCCTAATATCACTTCAAAATCAGTCATGTTTAGGATAATGAGATCTATGCTCAGCACCTTGTACGAAATAACCATAGTCATACCCTAGACATACTCCTATACCATAATTGGTTGGCTTACATGCGTACTAACCTCTAATAGAAAGCCCAATCTACACAATGGCGCATCTATACATGCAGCAAAACTATGCGAAATAAATGAATGGGTGGATCTAAAACTCACAAGAACACGTGCATATCTGTCAGCAATAAGGATAGTACCTTCCACAAGGGCACTCGACGCACGTGCCTGGTCAGTGGTAATAGTGAATACTCGCCCCTGACTCCTGGGTGCCTAATCCTATCGTGGTGTTTGATCTTTGCCCTGATCTTGTCGTGGTTGTCCCAATCTACTAGCTCTGGGACAATCCCATGCCATATGGTCCGGTTGGTCACAAGTATAACATTGACGTGGTTCCTGACATGGCTGGCCTGGATGCTGATGTTGGCATCTCTGACATACTTCCTAATCACTGCCTCTGTCTCTAGTTTGCCCCCATGCTGGTCGACCCTGTGGCTAAATCACCTTCCTAGTGACAGACTTCCTCTTCTGCACCCCTCCTAACATAGGCCTAGGACCACTGAATCTACTCCTGTCTCTCAGCTCACGCTCTAGGATGGAGGCAAGCTCTACTGCCCGTGCTACTATAGTGGGCTGAGAAGTCAGTATCTAATGCTTCAGATCAAAATTCAGGCCTCCGACAAACTTTTGTTCCGCCTTCAACTCTGTAGAGCGCACATCTAATGCAAATCGGCACAACTAAGAGAACTTTACCTCATACTGCGCTACAACTCTCGTGTCCTGCACAAGTGTCATAAAGTCTAGCTCCATCTTCTCCTGAAGATGGGGAGAAAGGAAACTATCCATAAAAATGGTCTTGAAGTCATCTCATGCAATAATGTCACCACCCTCAAAACAATTCCTCCTAGCCATCGGCCACCACTATGCTACATCACCTATGAAGACAAAAGTGGCCACTGCAACCTTGCAATCCTCCGGCACTGCCATGGCCTCAAAGGTACTCTCCACATCAAGTGTCCGCGGCCTCTAGGCCGTCACTCCTTGAAAACATAGGAGCTATCATCCTAAATCTCTCAAGGAGGTTGTCCACTAAAGGACGCTCCTCTCCCTCTGGGTCTGCTGCCTCTCCTGCACTAGATGTACCAACCGAGGCTCGCAGTCTCTGCGTCATCCTTTGAAATAAGAGATCGACGACCTCATCCACTAGGTCGCCCCGAGCCCTATCTGTTGCCGCCTGTGTATCATGTGATGATGATGACAAGCCAGCACTACGTCTCTAGGGAGGCATCTGTGACAATGAGGGAGATTTCTAATAAGACTTCTTCTCTAATATCGTGACTAAGTTTCCTACACGTACCCAAACTAAATTTCTTAAGTGTTGACACATTGTCCATTAATGACTTTAATTGTGATTAGTGTGGCATGTGCTCTGATACCAAAATCTGTAACATCCCAGGTTTTTCAAACTTTTATTCATTTTAATTTGAAAAGCAACGAAAATTTCCTTGTTTTAGAAATTAGGATTGGAGTGATAGTATATATAAGTAGCTTTAAAACTCACTAACTTCATTCTGGGTGTTACCAAGAAAACCTCCACATATGAATAAAATAATAGTCATTTAACCTAAGAATGGTTAGAGACACATACCACAGGATTTACCACACAACCACAATTAGAGTCACAATCGATTTAAGTAACTTAGGACAATTATGCTACAAGTATCGTAAATGTTAAAAGTCTTGAGTTATGTACAATACTTGAAAAAGGGAAATCCTATACATGAATTTCTATCAAAAGTAACTACGTCAAAAAGTATGTTCTTCTCACGTCTAAAGTGATCCTGGCACCTTCACCTTCCCAGTGTCCCTCGCTCCTGAACTACCTAGAGTGTCACCTAAAATGTTTGGTTGTAGGGGGTGAGCAAAAATAACAACTCACAGTAGGGTGAAAAAATAATACAAGCAAGAATGCCTAAAATAGGTCAAGCGATAGCATAAGCCTATGTATAATTATGCATATATACATATATAATTTCTGAAAAAGGATGGTTCATGCATGTGCGATAGAGATCACTAATGTCTACTAAATTCAATGTCAGCTGCAAGATCAGAATTAAGCTTACAAATCTGTTAAAATATATGCATTTACAAAATCAATACCATAGAACCAAGGCGTAAAACATCTAATCCGCCAATGCACAAAGCCATGCCCACATCGCCGTGGGAAAACTGATCGCTCTAATCACGATGGCATACAATCCTGCCATCATGGATGAGGTCTAACGCTCGAGACATGACCCACATAAATATCACACAGACTAGACACCTATGCTCGCAAGGCCCTACCGTCACCCAAAGGCAACTACCGTGGCCTCTACGTCTACTCGTGGATACCTGCACAAACCATGACTTACCGGACCTCATGAGGGCTACCTGGCTACCACTCAGAGCACTTCCCCATGAGAAGATACTCCTACTACCCGCCGTCTCCCTCACAGGGCTGGTATCAAATCATCTCAGAGGTCAATGGCCAATTGCACCTCCTAGCATAGGGTCTCAGGACTTACAGCACACAGCAAGCCTCCAGGACTTACGGTACCCATAGAACACCGGCCGAGCGATCCAGGACTTAGGACACTCCCAGAGTGCCTGCCCAAAACATCGATGAAACCTGTAATCATCAGGACTTACAACTGCTCATAAAGCGCTTGCCTAAATGTCGATAAAATCCAAAACTATTGACTTGTAAAACAAATCTAAGACTTATGAGGCTTTGGTGTAGTCTAATACTTAGGTCGTTATACCATAATGACATATTATAAGGGGTTTCACTTTTAGATTTATTTAGTTTTTTTTTCCAATTATCCAAGTTTTAACTTAAGGGCAATTTGGTAATTTCTCACACCTTAGTTTAAATTACCTTTTTGGTAGCAAAGCACATGCCACACTAATCACAATTAAAGTCATTAAGGGACAATTTCGCAAGGCAAAAACTGATCGCTCCAATCACGATGGCATACAATCCTGCCATCCTGGACGAGATATAACGCTCGAGACATGACCCACATAAATCTGCATAGCTTGCTTCCACTTACTCATGTCTGCATGATTCTGTGCTTCTTGGAAACTTTTTGACTCCCCCTCTTCAGTAAGTGTGATATACTCTGATTTTGGATATCTCTGAGGGAATCAGTATACGGCCTCTCGAAGATGTCTTTGAATGAGGCTCATGATCTTTTGGTGGAGGGATTTCTTCATCTTCTGATTGTTGTGATGATCCTGCAGCTTCTGGTGGAGGAGGTTGTTGCTCCCGTACTCAATGCCCTTTGCATCCTCGTCTTCTTCTGCTTCTAGAAGGTCATCCTGCATGATATTAGTAGCGGATTGTATTGGTGCAGGATCTGAAACAATATCTGAAGCACTGATACTTTCTTCATTGGACTTTGTTGGTTTCTTAAGGTCCTTGTATAACTGGTTCTCGTGAAACACGACATCTCTACTTTTGATAACTTTCTTAGCCTCTAGATCGGGACTTACAGCACACAGCAGGCCTCTAGGACTTACGGTACCCATAGAGCACCAGCCAAGCGATCTAGGACTTAGGGCATTCCCTAAGTGCCTTCCCAAAACATCGATGAAACCTGTAATCAGCAGGACCTACAGCTACTCGTAAAGCGCTTGCCTAAATGTCGGTAAAATCCAAAACTATTGACTTGTAAAACAAATCCAATGCTTATGAGGCTTTCGTGTAGTCTAATACTTAGGTGGTTATACCTAAATGACGTATTATAAGGGTTTTCACTTTTAGATTTATTTAGTTCTTTTTTTTCAATTATCCAAGTTTTAGCTTAAGGGTAATTTGGTAATTTCTCATACTTTAGCTTAAATTACCTTTTTACCCTTGCTTGTATCTGGTTTATAACTTCTCTTGTATTAATCAATCTTCTAGTGAAATGTCAGGTGAATTTTTATCAAGGGATTCAACTTATTCCTGTAGTTATTTAGAATTTTAACCTAAGGGTAGTTTTGTAATTGCCTTTTATTAGGTGAATTTACCTTAATACCCTTCATCATTTTCTAATTTGATGGGCGGGTTGTATTACACTTAGTGTCAATGAAGTACACTAGAATTTTAGTTGCTTTCCTAGCTCAATAAATACAGATTTTAACAAAATTTTCTTTATATTGGAATTTTAGAATTCCTAGAAATTCTAGGGTAGTAGTATTTTTACAATTGAAATTCCTGGAACTGGGATTCTCAAATGAATTGAGAATTCCAGTCGTCTTCTACCTCTTGAACATGTTCTCCTGCCAATTACAAATGAAAATTCACAAATAGTCACCATTGTTAAGAGAAATTTATTTCCTAGTGCAAGTAATTAGAGAGAGTGCTTACATAAGATTAGCGTAAAATGAAAGTAGACATCACGTTGAAATTTTGGATAACTAGAGTATAAGTACTCAATTAGAGTTGTGTACATGTAAAATTACAAAGATGCTACCTAAGAGGAGTAAACGTATGAACCCTAGGTATAAGAATAATCTTGCCAACTTCCTTGAGCAAGGAGCTCCATCAATTGAGACAATGCAGATGTTCATGTAGCACGTAGGTCAGTTTTTCTAGAATTAGCCACAAGTAGAAATAACAGCTAGAACAAAGACATCTGATAAAGCTGATGAAAGAGTAAAAGCTCAATTGGAAAGATTCCAGAAGCTAACCCCATCATTCACTGGAGAGAATGAATCCTATTCAGCAAAAAAATGAATTTTTGAAGTAGAAAAGGTCATGAAAGCAATAAAAAATTTCAAAGAACATAAAAGTAATAATGGCTATCTTCATCTTGATAGGAGAAGCGGCCTTTTGGTGGAAAATGGCCGAACAACTAAATTTTGAAGGAAAAGATGTCATTTCATGGGAAGAATTTAAAGCTGCCTTCTATGAAAAGTATTTTCCATGACATGTGAAAAAAGAAAAAGAGAGAATTCATGAATTTTGGAGCAAGGAAATTATACGGTAACACAATATGAGAACAAATTCACTTGTCTTCATAGATTTGCACCCACAATATGTATCACAAAGGCTTGGGCTGCTGAGAAATTTGTTGATGGATTAAACTCTAGGTTGAGAAATAGAGTTATAGGGTTTCAACCTAATACTATGCCAAAGGCAGTGGAGTTGGCTTCTCTTTTTTAGAAGGATTATCAAAGAACATTGGGAGACTGACAGAAGTAGAAAAAGGATACCGGCACAAGTGGGCATGCCAATAGAGGAAAACGATTAATACAGTCCTCAAGACTCCATCCTCTACAGGAGTAGCAATTTGACAATAGGAATAGATCGCTATATACATACATATATATATATATATATAAATAAAAAATTGTCCACAATGCAAGAACCATCATCCAGGCAAACACTACAGTAGCATCAAGTGCTACATTTGCAGAGAGATGGGACACATCACCATACACTGTCCAAAGAAGGAGATAGAAGAAGAATCTCATAAAGATCAGATTGTTGAAGGCCAAGGTCG
The DNA here is from genome assembly GCA_035236585.1 of Warburgia ugandensis. Lineage (NCBI taxonomy): Eukaryota > Viridiplantae > Streptophyta > Magnoliopsida > Canellales > Canellaceae > Warburgia > Warburgia ugandensis. The sequence goes on along the minus strand of CP141133.1, from coordinate 47,306,278 downwards.
TGTACTTGCTACCACTTTAGGGGAAGCAAGAGCATCAAATATAGAGATAGAAGGTATACTTCGAATACATATGACATACCTATTAAGATATCATTTGATACTAATTCTATGCTTTCTTCCATATCATATGAGTCTGCTTAAGGGGTAGATAGTATATGTGCAATTTAGTATCCTGTATAGAATTCTGACATTGTTAGAATTACTTAAGAGTGGATTGGTTAATTATACAGTTAATGATCACAATGAGGATATAAGAGTTGCTTTTAATGATATAGAGAACTAATGATGCATTTTGACTAAATTAAGACTTCAACATGAATGCATTTTACCTTTGTTGAGAAGACTACTAGACATCTTATTAAGGAATGTGAGTGTATTTACTAAAGCAAAAATTTTGTAGTCTATAACAATTACTTAAGAAAAGGATCAGGAATCATATCTATATAATGGTTTTCCTAAAAAGTAGAAGCTACTGCAAGAAATGGAGTGCAAGTCACTGGAAAACTAATCATTAGAAATCTAGTGAAACTTTCATCATTGACGTAAAGAGATGATAAGTGATATTATTGTACTTAATTTATTAGTTTTGGAATCCCTTGATATGAAATGAGATGAGATATGATAGGATGTATTTAATTATGAGTTAATTACTTTTGAAACTTATATCAACAAGGAAATGATTATTTATAAAGTGTGAAGTTATGCTACCCATGATTGATGGATGATTGTTATGATCGGACCTTAAAGATTGGAGACATTATTGATTTGATTGAAATTACATAATATTATTGATGGGTTGGCAAATAAACGTCGAGTATTAGAATGCACAGCAAAAGCTGTTCCTTATTCCTTAAAGCAAACAGAAAGGTTATACAAATGAGCGGTGTAAATGTTTAGAGTTTGAAGATGGGAATAATATGATTTTTAGTTATTAGAAATTAAATTTATGATGAAATAAAGATTTCTAGAATTGTTTGGAAGATGAAATGAAAAGAATTTTGAAGACGAAATTCCCTTAAGGAGGGAAAAATGTAACAGCCCAAATTTTTAAATAGTAATTTAAGTAAATTTTGAATTATGGTAAATTGGGATGAAAAGAGAATATTGAAATTTCTAATTTTTGGAGCTTTTTAAGTGAAAGTTTTATAGACATTAAATCAAGTGAAGAGACCTTTATATTTGGATTATACTCGGAAAGACAATTCCCATGACACAAAGTTTGCTTAAATCTGAGTTTGGAAGAATAAATCGCGATTTTTCTTATGAAGCATAAATTAGTAATTCATTAACAGGCCCCACTTGCAGAAATATGGATTCGATGGTAATAATGGCTGGGCATGTAGCAATTATACACGTTGACTAAACAATGCTAAGTGGAATGACGGGGAAAAAACATATGATGGAGTGTTTAACATCTAAAAGGAAAAAGATAAAAAGAAATAATTTAAATAACTTAGTGGAGGCGGCCACACTTGATAATGGCAGCCCCCACTTAAATGAAAACAGACGTTAGTCTGTTTCCCAAACCCGACAGCGCAGAGGAAAGAAAAACCCGATGTGGAGAGAGAGAGAGAGAGAGAGAGAGAGAGAGAGAGAGAGAGAGAGAGAGAGAGAGAGAGAGGAGTTTTGGGGTTTTCATGTTGTTGGAAAAGATGGAGCTCGCTGGTACCTTATTTTTCTTTCTTGTATATAAGACATCCTAATTGAATCGTAATGTGGTGTGGATTGATGTAAATAAAGTTATTGGACTAATAACAGTTCTGTACCCCTTTTTATCAAAGAAAAAATAGACACTACGTAAATTTATCGCATTGGAAAAGACTTATGATATGAACACCTTACCCCTTCAGTGGATTATCTCAAAGCCATCCTAAGCTGCTGCTAAATAGAAGGATCTTATCAACGTTCACGAATGAGAAATCATAGATCGAATTGCCAAATCGGAAAAATTGGATTCTATCATATACCTTTGTATCAGCTAAGGTCACGAGCTGGAGATAAGCAGACTCAAACTGCTGACATCTGCCATAGGCCCACTAATATGCCCAATGTCCCCGCTGCAATATGATGAGAGGCTATTCTGCCTAGAACGAAAAGATCAAAACCTTCTGCACCCCATATGGCTATATTGCTGGGAGCGAACTCCAGACTAATATGAAGAGCATAGATACAAGTTATGCTTTGGAAGGAAAGACAATTCCGAATCAGCTTTGTTTACGAACAAGGAAGCTATAAGTAATGCAACTATGAATCTCATAGAGAGTTCAATCCTGGCTTAGGATGAACGTTGGTGGCATGCTTCTGCAGAATGTCCAATATCCATTTTACATATTCTATACAAAAATGTTCAATTCTCATAAGATCTTCTCTCTCTATACATATATGTATTAATATCCATAAATAAATAGGTATATAAGCATCATGTGTATGTGTATATGTCTATGCAAAGACACCACATACTACTCACACGTTTTGCTAACTAGACAATGGCTGTGTGGTAGCCCCCTTGAACCTGTAGGGAACAGCACGAAGAGGAATAAAGAGGTGATGAAGAGTGAGAGGGGGGAAGGGATCCAAATGAAGAAAAAGAAAGAAAGGCAAGTTAACTGAATCAGGTTTCCCAATTGCTGTTAGTCTGGAATTTTCTAGGGCTGATATTGCATACCACTAAGACAAACAACACACCAGGCCCTATATTAAGTAACATGAAAAGTAAAAGTGAAGGTGAGAATTGCATATATTTCAATATATCATCAAGATGATATTTGTAACTAGAATTACTAGATACATGTAGCTGCTAATCAAGTAGACATTTTTGTCTGAAGTGGGCCCTTTGGACAACACAACTGCACTAGCTTTAAACCTCTCTCCATTTTCCATTTTGTCATGGATGAAGCAGAAATTGATCCATATGTGCTTTGTTCTGGCATGAAACACTGGATTTCCTTATGTCTTCAAATGACAGTCTGACTGCCCCAAAAGTTAAGAAGAGTCAGGGATGCAGGGGTTAACTCTAAGATCCAGGGTAAGAAAATGGATTAGAAGGGTGTCTGTCAACGACAGAAAATCACCCAAAGATTTCCTGCTGAATCCCATGAGTCTGTCCAACCATGTTTTACAAAGAAAACCAGAAAAAGAAATCACAAAAGAAAGAAAAAGAAGAAAACAGACTCAATTATCCAATATCATTCACTGATTTTCTCTAAAATTCAATTGCATTATATAGACTTCCCAAAACATGAGACTTGACAACAACAAACTCCCAACACTTAAAACAGTTTTTTAAATACTCTAATCTAAAGCAGGAAACTTCTAAGGGAGTAAACAACTTCCAAGAGACCAATTTAAGGCAAAATTTCCAGAAATAGAAACTACTTCTAACTCCTAATATTCCAAGACTCCAAAATAGTCAGAAAATCCCCATGTTTCACTGCTTATGCAAACAGTACCACATGAATAGTAATTGGTTACTGTTAATGCGAATGCTGCACATGAACAATACTGAAAAAAAACATGACTGCGCCGCATCAGTTAGGCCTCAAATTTCAGTCTTACATCAAGTCTCTCAACTATGTTTATTCTGATGCAGCGAAAGCTAAAGCTCTATACTCAACAATGCTCGATCTAGCTACTGTCCCAGTTTCCTACTACTCACAGGTACTAAGCACTTAGTAATCAAGATACAATACCCTGTAAACTATTGTTCAGTATTTAGTTGTGCAGCCCGATGTGCATACAAATGTCCCAACACAGTCAAATATTATATAGATTCATCAGACCAACTGACCTTCTCAAATGCTTAAAGATCCCCTTTTGCTACCCCTAACACGTCTGACTATCACATAGGCAATGTCATATCAAGTAAAGATAAGCATCCTAGAGTCCCTACGATACTCCTACAAGTGAAATGTCATTAAACTTCTAGATTGAAATGAAATTTTAGCTTTGTCTAAATGATATTTTAGGAAGAAAGGAATGTCTTCTGTTTAGATGGATTTTTTCTCCCCGGACTCCCATTCTAGGATACTGTTGTCAATTTCTGTTCTTTTGCTTGTTTCTTACTGTACTTTGTCATATCTCCAGTTCAGCCAAGTCAATGTATGTCACTTTATGTTCTTTGCAAACATGAACAGTAAAGATAATTTTAGTTTTAACTTAATTCATCTGACCACGTAGAATCACAATCAGTGGAGGAATCTGAGGTAGATTATCGAGCCCAAAAAGACACCACTTGGGCACCTTTACCTTGGGTCTCCTATTGGCATTTCTAGCTACAAATACTGAAATCTTTCATCATACAGAAAAAAAGGATATTGAGTCACTGAATATGTGCAACACAGTATTGTATTGTTCATAAATCTCATCTACTACCTGTTGCAATGTTTCACTGAAATGGAGAGCTCCTACAGTGAAAAAGTAAAGCTACTATTACCTGTTCTGCCTGGGAGTATTATGATGAAAGCCACCCACCATGCAATCCCAGTTAGTCATAATGGTACATCTCTTTGCTCAAGACAAGAAGTGGCAGTAACCTCTTCTGCATCTAAGTAGGCAAATTTGAAAGGGAACTAATTGGAAGTCAATAATGTCATTTGGATGTTAACTCCATGAAATTAATATCTCAGAAAAATGGTTTTCTGATGTCAATGCAATTTCTGACATTTCATCCTTCAGGTTAGGCATTTATACATTAGGCCTTTGCGCATGAGAAATAAGATTTTCATGGAAGCCAAAGCATTTTTTTACTATTGACCCACTTCTTGTTAGATCTGTATCCTGATCTTTTTTTTGAAAGTTGGGAATAAGCAGATTGGAAAAACCTCCAGGTTGGGGAACCACAGATCTTATCAACTAGGATACATGCCAATGCTCAATTCATTGTCTAGTTTTTTTTTCCCTTTTCTTTTAATAATTAGCTGACATAACAAAATGCCATATTAATTAATATTAGTGTGTTTTGACCCCAAAATGGCTGCCTGCATACTTAAGAGTAGCCAGATTGGCACGATGATTAGTTCTTCGGTCATTAGTAGATAAACATGTTTAACAAGATGGGAACTTAATGTCACTTGCCAGGTAGAAAACCATCTAAGTTCTGAATTGACTGTAAAATGAAATGAACATTAAATAGTGTGAAATCACATGAGACACTGAAACAATGAGCATGCTCATGCATTTGTAAATGTACACAGATACATGCAACATGCACATATTCTATTATGTTATATTACCAAATATATACCATACATAAATATTGATATTTACATATGTATACATGTGTGTGTATAAAATAGTATGTGTTTGTGACTACCTTCGCTGGCTCACTGGCAGTTCTGTGAAGCTTATCTGATAGACGAATGTAGCCAAAAGACCAGAATACTGACACAAAAGCTACTGCAATACCAGCAGCAGTGGCATAGAAAGTAGCTGGGGATGTGACCTTCCCAGTAATAACTGCAGAAAATGATAAAATGGCAGCTGCCACCACAGTGCACACTAGCTGGCCCCAAAATCCTAGACTACCCAACCTTTTGAAATATCTAGAAGTGTTCTCTAGTCTCTTGGAAACCTGCACAGTGAAGCAGCTATTTACTTAGAAACAAAACCACAGATATATAACTCCATAATTAAATAAAAGAGCATTCACATTGATAGTTGCTTGAAAAACAAGATGGCCATAATAAATATTGTTATGGAAGAATATGTAATGGGGAGAAATTTGATGCACAGATTATACTGAAGTGAGTATTACAATAAGATCTTTCACAAAGGAAGGGATAGTAGGGCTCAGTTTAGTATCAAGGAAATTGAGAGAGATGGATCTAATATAACATGAAGGTAAAGGAAACATATCTAGGATCTAGAAAAAGCTAGCATAACAATTTTGGAAGATTACAAATGTTAATAAAATTAAGAATGTCATGAGATAGTATGACCATGGACAACTTGCTTAACAGCTGTCCATTGGCATGGACCAAGCATAATAGATGGTCATGCTCCTCAATAAAGTCATAAAGTCTTTTATATTTCTCTACTTCCAGGGAAAAAACGTATATAATATAAAGACTGCATCTTATAACATGAACAGGAAAAACAGGTTCCTAGACAACATAGAACAATGGAAAAGGATGATGTGTTATATTTGTCAATCTATCCTAATGTAAGTGAGCTGTTTGGAAATAGGATTCTGGCATGAAGCAAAATACTTTCCCCAACAAGTGCTACCTTGCAATAAGGCCTTGTCAGTTTGTTTTTGGATGACGATCTTGGGCCACAGTAGAAGGTAATGCAGCGAAGGTAGCGCAATCCCATCATGACAAATAAGAGAAGAAAACATCAGATAGAGCATGTTTACTAAAATTACAAGAAACGGATTACTGAATTGTGGGCAAAGGAAGCCCAAAGTCAACAACAATTATGACCAGGATGGAACCTGAGTTGTGACGTGGTAAGTTTCGCTTCACAACCAAAGGAGAGGTCTATGAAGTCAAATACAGACCAAACCCAGAGCCCATGCCTTGGAGGAGCATGTGAGCAAGCTGGAGTTTGTTTGTCCATATGGATGGCAATCTTTAGAGCATCATGATGCTGATAGAGCCTTGAGTCTATATGCAAAGGGCCTCACTTCACTTCAAGAATGAGATAAATAAGGCACTGGATGTTCTAACAGGCTCTTGCAAAATGCAAGGTAAGGCTGTGTACTTTAGGCCCTTGTGGTCTGCCCCTTCCCCAGACCCTGCAAAGGCAGGAGCTTCGTGCACCGGCACTGCCCTTTTTTTATGTTCTAACAGACCAACATCAAGTGATGCTAGCTCAAGCAGGAAGTAAAAAATCTCACGGGAGAAGGCCAACAATTTAAAGACCTTGTGATGGAGGTAGGAGATGGAGTGGGGTAGTTAAGAGAGTTTGAACACCTCCAAACCCTCGAAAGGATATTGTCTCTCTCTCTTCTACTTTGCTGTGTTTTTTCTTCCTATCTTTTCTTCTCTTTTCCCTGAGTTAGCATGGTGTCAGAGAAGGAATCAAGATAAACAACTGCACTGCTCTCGACTCACAGTTTCAAACCCAAATCGTCTGTGATGAATGTTTAAAAGACTTATCTATTCTCTAGTCACACGATATAAAAGACAAAATATACAATTCTGATGATGGGTTTACAGCCTCTATGGTGAGTGGATCTTTGTCACATAGTTTTCACCTAGCTCTGGTAATTCCGGGTTGCTATGAAGTTGTGAAGTGTGATGATCAAGAATAGTGGACTGTTTGACTGTTTTTTTGCATCTTTTTGTTTCTATTTGAATAGAGATGGAAGCCTTATGCATATGGAAAGTTGTGGTGCTGGTTGTGGATTGTTTTCTAGGATTTGAAGGGCATCTTTTCCTTTTCTCATGCTATTTTGATTAGATCTGATGCAGTCTGGTGAATTTAATACCTGTTCGTGGTGTTTGCTGATTGTTTGAAATTGGCTGTTGATATTGCTGTTGTACAAGGTAGACAATTTTTGTGGTGATTTCCAGGGCCGGATCAAATAAATCCATTTCAACAGGCACCTGGTTTATGTGGCTCTCAATTACCACCTCTGAATTGAATGCGAGTAGTTATTTTCAAAGACTATTAAATTGAATGGGAGTTGTCATCTTCAGCAGCTATAGAAGCATATCATACTAGAATGAGGAAATTCAAATATTTGACTAGAGTCAAGCCGTGTTCTACAGATACAATGTATGATTACAGGATTCAGGAAAGTGCTAAGACCATGACTTGTCTATGAAAAAATATGAACTGAAAAAGTAGTTTTCTACTAATATTTCCAAAGATTGCAAAAGATATTTGGAGGGAAGTATTACATTACTTGGACCTGTAAAGCTTCCATCAATATTTTAGCAGGCGGCCAGAATACAAAAGCTTGACTGAATATAGTGATGCTTTAATGTGAAGCCTTGGCCGATGAGGGCGGGCTGATGAGGGCGGACCAAGAGGGCTGGCAGGCTTCTAGGCAAGGTGAGGGACTGAGAGTTAGTCCCACATCGCTAGGGAGAAAGTTATTGAGCTGTTGATAATAGTGCTGAAGACGTCCCTTGTAACGAGGCCTTTTCCCCTATGGGGGGAAGAACAAACCGTGGGTGGGGTAGGTGATATGGGCCCCAATCTGCTGAAATGGATAATATCATTGCAAGGTGTGGGCCCTCAGGATGTTATAAGTGGTATCAAAGCCAGACCCCAACCCGGTGTGGGTGGCTAGCCGCACGTGGGCGCTCGTGTGTGGTAAGACACGCGGGGACGCGTGTCCTCTAAGGAGGAGAGGTTGTGAAGCCTTGGCCGATGAGGGAGGGCCAAGAGGGCTGGCTGGCTTCTAAGCAAGGTGAAGGATTGAGAGTTAGTCCCACATCGCTAGGGGAAAAGTTACTAGGCTGTTAATAATAGTGCTGAGGACTTCTCTTGCAACGAGGCCTTTTCCCCTACGGGGGGAAGAACAAAACCATGGGTGGGCTGGGTGATATGGGCCCCAGTCTGCTGACATGGACAATATCATTGCAAGGTGTGGGCCCTCGGGCTATTACATTTAATGAGTTTGAGTATGGAGCCCTACATGTATCAGCCTCTCATACTTGATTTAGCTAACATCTAGAAGGGAATATATGCAAGCTATTAAATATTTTTTTCCATTTTGAAAGGAATAGAGACCACTAAATCTAATATACTTGGAATGGTGGGCTGCCTTCCATATCTGTGGTCTTTTCCAAATAATTGAGAACCTTTCCACCTGATTTATCAAGTTCTTCTGTGGCTGATTGATCAGCACTTGTTGCTAGTTTGAGGTGGCAGCAGATTTAGGAGTTGGGGTGGCATATTTGGAGACGTGGCACAGTTGGCGATAAGGATTCATGGGAAGGTAGAGGGGCTCATGAAATCAACATTTTTTGAGAAACGCCCATTTGTTCATCAATGCATACATTGCGAAAGGATGTCATATTTTTAACTTTTGATGGACTTGTATCCTCATTTGGCCCAATGCCCCTCACTATGTTAATCATGGTTAGGTTTCTAAAAAGTTGACAATACAGCCATAATCTGGTGCTCAATTCCCTAATCAAAGAAGAAAGTTATAAGTTCTTGGGTTCTCAGAGTAATAAGTCACTACTCACTCTATTTCTACTCATGTCCCAGACATGAGGTGCTTCTGTAAATTTCTCCTCTTCCTCACAGTCTAAGCCTTCAAATAAGGGATTAATGAGCTTCTCATCATACATCTGGAAGTCCAGTTGATGTCTAATCTTCAGTTAACATGCTCCAAGCAATCTGTTACTCTTGCTGATGGATCCAACTCTAAAATTTATGAAGTTGGTACTGTGACTCGTAATGATTAGAAGGTAATGACGCACCCAGATACAAGAGCTGTGTACATATGCACATTGACATTTATTATTGTATTCTAGCAGCAGAAATTGTGACAGGAGTGATATAATGTTTCCCCTGTGCTTCTTCATAATCAACTCTAGACTGGGTAGACTAAGGTTTTCTAAGATTGACCTTTTTCCCCTGCATTAGCGAGCTCTCTTAGGTGCAAACAAGCCAGAAAGAATTCTGTCAAAAATATAGCAATAGTTATATTTGGTTTTTCCATTATACATAAGAGAGACTTGTTCAATTGAGTGGAATTCACCGAAAAGCGTCCTTACTTGCCGAAAGAATCCTTCCCCAATCCATCTTGGAGTGGCAAGCCGACAGACAGGAAGGACAACTAAACAACGTGGTGAGAGAATTCTGAGAGAGACACAAATTGTTGCAAAGATAGCCCCACATTAAGAAACACAAAAGCATATCAATGGAGTTTGTATAGTGTTCGAAATAGCATGTTGACATGAAAAAACCCTTATATCCGAGGGAAAATTTAGTGGCAAGAAGCATGAAGAAATAGAAGAGGAGGTACCATTTCGAGCTTGGTTCTTTCTGCGTCTCCGTTGGGCGAAGGATAACCGGCGGGAACGGCGGGTGACGAGGCATTGGCAATGTTGGTGGGGCTTTGGCAATTGTTCTTCTTCTTCAGTGAAGAAAAAGAAGGACCAAAGGGAAAAGGGATTGAAGAAGACGAAACAGAAGAAGATTGAGTGATCATGGTGGGAAGTCTGAAATGCTGGTGATGCGGACGAGAGTAAAGAGCGGGGTTGAAGATTGTTTTCGATGGAAGAACTGAAGGAGGAGGTGCTGCTAATAGCATCTGCATTCTGAATATGTATTAGAAGAATCAGCAGCTATGGTCGATAATCGGATCCTGCACTTTGTTGCTCTTCCTCCCAATTTTTTCCCCCTTGCCGAGTAAAATATTTTCCTCGTTGTTTCTTGTCTCTTTTATTTTATTCTGGTTTTCAGTGGGAATTTAGATACGGCTACAGCGCCGAGACAACTCACATCTGCTCTTGAATTTGTTTGGTCGCAGGCTGGAGTTCCGCTTTCTCCTTTGCCGGAAACGTATTGTTGAATGTTTTTTAAGGGTTTTGTCGAAATTTATTTCTTTTCTGATGTGAAAAAAAAAAGAAGAAGAGTTTTTTGCAGATTTGCCATTCAGTTTTTACGTTTTTGTTAAAATATTCAATTTTTTTAATTTTTGCAGATTTGCCATTAAGTTTTGCAAGACTTTGCAAAAATGCCATTCCATTACCACCGTTACTTTTTATTAAATGGGGAAAATACCCCTCTTCTCTTCTCCCTGTTTAAACATTACACTAAAAACAGATATTTGTGTTTTACTGCCATGAAAGAAGAACGAGGATCGACCCGTAAGGAATCTGCCCAGGCTCTACCCGCTTTCCGCCCCAGCTCCGCTTTCGTCCGTGCTCATCCACGCCTCCCCCACGCTCCATGAGAGAAAAAGAAGGGTATATCTGAACCAATTTCACCTGACCATTCTTGAAGCTTTTTTTCACTTGCAAGACCGCCGTTGAATTGATTTGCTGCCCATAATGCAGTGGCAGCATTAGTACTTCCACCACCAAGCCCAGCGCCAGTAGGCACTTTCTTATCAAGATGTACCTGAAAACATTTTGGAGAAGAACTAATGAGAGTTGTTTACAAGATGTAAAAGTCAACTACAACACAAAACGATGGGTTCGTTCTAAAAGTAAAATATTCTTATAGAGTTATTATTTACCCAGAAATAGTTGTTACTGCCTGTCTTTTTCCTGTGCAGATTAAGTGCTTTTATAATCTGCAATAGGAAAGACCAAAAAAAAAAAACAAAACAATAAAAGAGATCAGAGCTTAAAGTGTCAGTAAAGAAGCAGGAAAAAGATAGTCGGACGGAGGAGAAGCGGAAAACTAAAGCAGCAGCGACATCGGAAGAAGTACAAATAATTTATGTTGTCTGTGAGATATTAAAGTGGGAGAGACTTCCCGATTAGAACATTCATGCTAAAGTTTAATAAGAATACTTACCACTGCCAAAACTTTGGAAACAGAACAAACTAAATGCTTTATTGGTATAACTTACCAAATTTCTATCATCAAGTGTGACTCCAGGTATGTTGGTTGACAAGCAATCTTTAGTTTTTGTCGGTGACATAGAAAACTCATAGACTAATTACCTGCAGGTAGATCAAGATCATATGACAATATAAACACATATTACAAGAGGAGATGGAAGAAACAGGAGCTGAAACAAGCAGATGCGTCAATTTAGGTACTTTCATGTTAGTGAGTGATGAAAGATATCTTTTCTCGCATATCACCACCCTAAACATTGCCGAAAAGTTAGAGGATCAAACCAACTGATAGGTCCAGTACGATGGCTCATTACATAAATCACATTGATCAGATAATCCTGCTCCTTGGTGTCTTTTTCACAATTGAACTAGATTGTACTTTACTAGTGAGCAACTCACTTAGAGCACACCAATTGGATAGTTCCTTTTATTTGATCAGTGTCCTTTATTCATCTTTGCCAATCCACAAGTGGGCTGACCATTCGGAATGCAAAAGAACATCATGACAAAATGAAATTGACCTGATTCTTTGTTATTTATTAGGATGTAATGTTTGCCAAGAAATTAGCAAGCGTCCCAGTCCATTCCTCATAAATGACAAGACCTGAACGCAGAACAAGCTTTCCTACTACAATCTTTCCATTAAGAACAGATTTGTACAATCTCTAAATGTAGACTAATACTTGCTGTTGGATCGAAATTTTGGTTATATTTCTGTGCCTATCAGCTAGTGAACTTCCCTTTAGAAATTACCACATAAGCAATAGACAGATAAGAATCATTTAATTTACATGAAACAGAGATGCCAAATCGTGAAAACCATCTTCTCTCTTCCTGGTTATCCTCACAAACACGTTAATTTGCAGACAAAATGTTACTTATCTCAACAGGAAGCCAAAACCTCCAAAAAGAACAAAGCAAATTGGAAAACAGTGTAAAAAAAACAACCATCTGCTGAAAACAATTACCTTGCAAGGTGAAAACAGATTCAGCCTTGAAAGGCCTGTGTTCTTATCAACTTCATCTGCTATCCTGTTTATCCTTTCATCTGGATCGTACACTATCTAAAACCAAATAACAAATAGATAATGCATTGCAATGGCACCCAGAAAACAGTGAAAGCCTAGTCCAACTGAGTAAAACCTTTCCTCACCGGTCGATCGTCGTTCTTCTTCCACAGCAGTAAAACACACCTGTTTTCAGTGTAATGTTTAAATAGGGAGAAGAGAAGAGGGGTATTTTTGCCATTTCATAAAAAATTAACTGTGAAAAATTAACGGAATGGCATTTTTTATAAAGTTTTGTAAAACTTAATGGCAAATCTGCAAAAAGTTAAAATGTTTGGATATTTTAACAAAAACGTAAAAAACGTGTTGTAAATCTGCAAAAACCAAAAGGGTACTCCCGGTGCACGAAGCTCCCGCCTATGCGGGGTCCGAGGAAGGGGCGAACCCACAAGGGCCTATTATAGGCAGCCTTACCTTGCATTTTGCAAGAGGCTGATTCTACGCCTTAAACCCGTGATCTCAAGATCACATGACAACAACTTTTACCATTGCGCCAAGGCTCTCCTTCTAAATCTGCACACAAAAAAAAAAAGAACGGTCCCGTAAAATCAAAGAGAGAGAAACAATGGGACTGCATGCTCCTCCGACACGAGTTCGGTGAGTCTCGAAGGTATACCTTTTCGGCAACTTCGGTCATGCTCCGGCAACTGTAGAAAGCTTGACGGTGGGCGGATGTAGCAAGATTTGGAGGATATTCGGCGATTGAAGGCAACAAGTTCCGAAATTTTGGAGTTAGGTACGTCATTTCGGTTGGGATTTTTACGGGGTTGTAATTTGGGTTTTATTTGAAAGACGAGGTTTAGAGAGTGTTCATCGTCTGGATTTGTTTCTGTTGCTTTGGTGGGGATACGTGATACTTTGATTGTGGTTGATCCCGAGTTTGATTACGGGTCTTATTTATCATGGATTAAGAAGTTAAAAGGAGTGTAGCTTGTTGAATGTGAACTTGTGGTATGATGCAAGGCTGGAACAGGTCAAATGGCAAGCCATTGTACATACTGGTACAGTCTCGATAACGGTGGCAATGACCTGTATGTTAGAGAGGTCTTATGGCTGTTCTTTTGTGTGAAATTTGATGTGACTTGATTTTTCCCTAGAAGCAGTAAATTTTGATGATCAATTTGTGCGCATTTCTTTCCCATATAGGTTTAGGAAGTTGGATTAGCGCACCATAATTTGATTATTTAGAAGTAGTTAGAACGAGAAATTTTTGTGGGGTTTGACACAAGGATAGCCAATGGATGAAAAAGGTGCGAAATTACTGATAAGCTATTGGGTTGTTTGACACACGAAGAGCTATTCATGCATATATGTTTCTCTGGAGTAGTTTATCTCCGGATAAGCTTTCCTAGTAATTATGCACTGCTGTTACAATTTGTCCGTGATTTCTGATTTGGGACAATCGGCAGCGAGGAGTAGCTAGCTGTCCATGGAAAAACTTAAATAGTTGTCTCTATGCCAAACAGCTCCTTGTGAAATTTCACGATTGGAATCACTCTTCTTCTTCCATGGATTGAACATTCACTTATGCTCCAGCTATGGATGCTGAACATATATACTGTACAATATTACACTCCTTGGGCAGCTTTTGGACCTTAATCGATTGATCGAGGGGAGAAACAGGGAAATGGGGGAGTTGGGAAATGGAAAACCCAGATGGGTTCATCAACCTAAGTAAGGTTCTCACGAAGAAGAGAAGGTAAAATATTCTGAAACGACGGTCTTTCTTTTTCATATTCTTAGTTTCCCACAAATGAAATTACCGAAAAACCCTTTTAAGACATTAAACAGCATGCTCAAAAACCCTTTTAAGACACAATACGTTTCTGCGCCCCCCACACGCCCATGCCGTTGGCTATGTAGACGGCAGATCGCAGGATGGAGCCTGTCTGATGAGTATTTAATAGTTATGGCCTTTCTGCAGTTGGGTTAACAAGGGTTAGGGGGAAGGGGCGCACCATAAAGGACTTATGGTATGTAGTTTTGCCTTGCATTTTTTTAAGAGGCTGTTTCTATATCTCAAACCCATGACCTCTAGGTGACACAATAATAACTCCAACGTTGCACCAAGGTTTCCCTTCTCGACGAGCTCTCAGTTGTAGGGGTCAATTTGATGAATCAGTTAGTTGGAAGGGTGTCCATACTATTTTCTCTAGTTTTATCTAGTCAGCTTCTTTAACTACCAAGACCTACTTAAGAATTAAATTTGTTTACTAGCTACTAAGGCTACCTTTTTCTCCACTTGAGTAAGCCAATTGCAAGGGAACTCTCTAGACCTTGTTGAGTCGTGCAAATAGGTGGATTTTATTTATGAGAACCAACCAACCAACTTATGCAATACATGTAGCATGGTCGAGAACCATCTTCCATCTTGTAGGAAATTAAACCCTTAAAGAGAATTCATGAATACAGCTAGTGAGGAAACAATGAAAGAGGGATGGGTCAAGGTTGAATATAGAAAGAAGATTGTCAAAACAGAAAACACACAAGGACTCAAATAAGAAGACTTCGAATAAATTTGCAAGTATATAAGATAACAACATTAATCCAGAAGAGAGGCTAAGATCAATTGAAAGGCAAAAGAAGTCAATCTTATAAAAAGCAAAGGAGCTGAAAACCCGAAGAGAGATAGAAAGGCACTGTAAGGAAAAATAACTTTGGGTGGAGTGGGAGCAGGGAGGCATAGGGGAGTTAGCCTAGAAGGGCAAAGGGAATGAAAGTAATAAAGGTACGGATGAAAGCAATACCAGGTTTGGTACTGTAGCCAAAAATGAAGAGGTAATCAAGGATAAAATTTGTAAAAAGGAACAAACTTAGGTTAATGCAAAGGAGACCCATAAAATAGAAACCAACTCAAGGAACTAAGGCAACCAACAAGGGTAGCGTGGCATTAAACGAAAGTAATAATAATGTTCAAATTAATGTAGAGATAACATGTCCTGAGACAAAAACGTCCCAAGACACTGAGCCTAAAAAAATTGTCAAGTCTCCTCAAATTTGCCCATCACCACTTACCTGACAAGAGAATCTAGGAGTTGTTGATGAAATGGAGGAAAACTAAGAGCTGGTATTGTTGACCCAAGTATCTCTATTTTAATAATAACAAAACATCAATGATGAATAATTCTAATTTGCTTCCAAGAGTGTAATTACATGCCTTTGTTTAGAAACAATCAAGAATAAAAGTGGTAAAGTTTTCAGTCAAATTGACTAAGTCTCACAATTGTATTCAACTGTCATGACTTAGCAGTAGATCCAACCAACTAGATCACAACAGAAGAAAATGGAAGAAGTTATTTCAAGTTAAGTCAAATATTTTGGAAAAAATACCAACTATTCTTGAGTATTCTTCTCAAAGCTAGAAGCGGCTTATTTTAGATGACTACATAAAGAAGTGCAGTTAGATTTAAGAACTAAAGATTCGCTTGCAAAAGGTAGTCAACTATCTTTGGTGGGAGTTGATTACTCCATGCCAATAAGTTTGGGAGTAATTTCACCTATCACAATAGTCGATTATTTTGGATATCTAGTCTACTAAATGTAGGACAGCTTTCTTGCTTGAGCAAATAACCCACTAAACATGAAAAACATGTAGCTATATATTCAATGGTAAAACAATAGTTTTATTGTATGAGGAATATAGTCAACTAAATTTTTAAATAGTAGACTAGACAAGATACGGCTTTGATAGTTGTCTGTTTCACATTTGAATTTATATTTCTTGGATTGATAAGGATGCTGCTCTCTAACAATTATGAATTGGTTCGCAGCTAATTTTTTGAATTGGGACTATACATATTTGAGTTATCCAGAGAAAAAAATAAGCAAGTGAAGAGATTGAAAATAAAAAATTTCCATCAAGCTCTACTCAAGCAAGCTTCCTCAACCCTTTGTGCTAATTCTTTCTTCTTCTTTTTTGTGTAAACACTCTTTATTCTTTGTTTATGTGATTGATTTTTTTAGAGAGTGATTCTTCTCTTACTTGTTCTTTGTATTTGATAGTAGTATAGCTTGCTTTTATCTTGAGTAGCTTTCCATGTTTACATAGGAAGGCAGACTACTGTAAGTGCTCTAGTCTTTTGTTTATGACTAGCTTAATATCAATTGTTGTATAAAATCTTGCACGAATTAGTGAAATCACAAGGTAGGCAATATCTTGAGAGAATGGTAGTGGATGCCTTAGTTGGTTGACTGAATCACTATAAAATCCTATGGCTAGCATCTCTTCTATGTCAAAGTTTTTGAAACTGGTCTCGTTGTTTTGAGCACAATCTAGCAAAAGTTTCCAAATTTTGTTTTGGGTTCAACTCACCCCCCACTCTTGAAACCTACCAATTGGTATTAGAGTAGCTACTATTCAATTTTTCAAAAAGAGTTCAAGATCTATTTACAAAAGTTCTTTAAAATGACACAACAAATAATCATAGGAACAAACCCTAGAGAGTTTAGTCAATTCATAGGGCACCATTCTTTGATGGCACTAACTACATTTTTTGAGTGTTTTACTCCAATATGATTTCTGAAGTTGATGGCTCAATTCCAACCTTGACATAGGGAAGACCCAGCTCTAATGCCGCAATGTAGCAGTGCACCCTCATCAAGCGATCCTCCAATGTGGTAGCAACTTCAGTCGTTGCAAGAGCAAATGCCCTTTTTTCATTAAACTACTAAGATGCAAGTAAGCATCCACACCTCTCAATGGTTATATGCTCCTATGTAGACAATAAACTAGGGAAATTGATGAGAATCCATATGTTGATATTGGAATCAAAGTTAGTTGTCAGCACATAGCACCTAGGTTGGAGATGTGCCAGTTTGTTGTTGGGAGAGAGAGTGTCAATGAGATGGAACCAATTCATGTTAGTTCCTTAACTCTTGAAGCTAGACATATGTGTGTTTGCAAAACCCTATTTCCTAAATCTAAAGATCAAACCTTTGCAAATATATCCTGGATTACATGTGGGAATCATGAAAAAGAGAACAAGTTGTTCTACCTTATGAAGCATTCATCTCAAAAATTCTCAAAAGGTTGGATCTCTCTTATTCCAAAGTCTTTTGGTCCATTCAAATTCTCAAACCTCATACACGCTTATAGTCTACTACTATATATTTAGTCTACTACTATAGTGACTACACTTCTAAGATAATAGTCAAAAGTGTGCCTGAGTCATTTAATTGACTCTTAATCATGTTAGTCAACTAATTTGTATCAAAACATTTTTCTTGAAAATATATTTAGATGCAGTGGACTGTTGTATCAACCACTTGGACTATGTTGTGAATTTCATATTTACTTTCCACAAGCGCATGAGGCTATTATAAAATAGTTGTGCAAGAGTGGGTCAAACTCATGAGATCTTACTTTAGGAATTAAGATATATATCTAAACTAAGTTACTCTAACCTAGCCAACCACTTTTGAGTACAATTTTAATTATTTAATCTATGAAAATAAATTAGAATCAATTATAAAGTTTAGCCAAAAATCAATCCTAAAGCTTTCACTTTTTAGGATTAAAAATTAATTAAAATTTAAATATACAATTATACTAAATTTGAAATTAAATAAAATTTCTAACAATTTAAACTAATAAAATAAGAATTATATTGTTGAAAATAAAAACTAACAAACAAACTACAAATTAAATAATTCATGAAATGAACTTTATAGTAAGAATAAAATATGCATCAAAGAATGGAAAATTAGAAGAATTTTTCCTGAAAAGATGAACTGTTGGATCTCTCCTTGTTGTGTCACTCACCGAGTCAAGATCACATTCCTTAAATTACACTAAAATTGAACACTCACAAAAAAACCTCAAACTCAAAACTCTCTTAAGAAACCCTCAATTGCTCCTCTTAGTCACTCCATGTGATGAGGGGTCAAATATATGATCCTCGATGCCTTGAAATCCCCCAAGCACCGATATTTATAGTTTTTTCAACCTCACCTCTTCGTAGTAGTTAGGAAACTTAGGAAAAAGATTTGAATTTTCCTAAGTTCTTTATCTTTCTTTTCTTTCTTATTTCCAAATCCTTTCTAACTTTCCTTTTCTTCCTCCTCAAATTTTGTTTTGTTTCTACTTATTTCCATTTCTTTGTTTCCACCTAATTTCTCCAAATCTTCTGACTTTACCATTCTTCCCAAAATTCTTTTCTTGTTTTGGACTATCTTCTCTTCACCCTCTCTTTCTTCTTCCAATCATGGATTCCACTTCTTCTCTTACCCAAATACTCTTTGATTGTCCCTTTCTTCTCAAAATTCTTTTTAGGTTTCCATTTAGCTTCCTGAATTTCCTATTTTTACCCAATTTAAAGATTTCTCTTTGCTATTTCTTGTCATTTTATTCCTAATCCAATCATAGCTTGGTTTAGACCATCCATCTTCACTAGAATTTGATCACTGATTTGAAATATTGGTTGGCTCAATATATTTACTCTCTCATCTTAAAATCTACAATATAAAAAATAAGAAAAATTCTAGTTTGTAATATTTAAAATGGTTTAATGCATATTTACCTCTGATCATCGATCTGACCATGCAAATTTATCAAATTAATGTTAGACTAAAAATACATGTTTTAATGCAAAGCTATGTGTAGATGAATGATAAAATGCTTTATACTAATGCAAGAAAAGATATTTTAATACAAAAATGGTTACTCAACACACTCACCAACTAGTATTTTGCTAGTCCTGAGCAAAACATGCAAGAAATAATTTTATCAAAAAATAATAAAATTTATCATTTTCATCGGTACTCATGATTGCATGTAGTTTATGTAACAACCCCTTCAATCCCCAGGTTACTCCAAGTGGATGAGCTAAGCTTGTAAGGTTTTGTAGTGAATAAAAAGGGACAGCCCCAGTGCATGAAGCTCTCAACTATGTGGGTCTGGGGAAGGGGCAGACCACAAGGGCTGCCTCGCCCCTTGTGGTTTTGTAGTGAATATACCCACAAAATTCGAAAAGATCTATTCCTTATTATATCACAGAGAATTCTCTTCCTTTAGAATCTACCAAATTTAACAAACTAATAGATACGAATGAAAAGTTCAAAATGCTACTCATATGTTAGAGTTATTTCATTTAAGTATGTATCTTGAAGTGCAATGTGTGTATAGTCTACATCTAACTAGTTTGGACCTCTAAATAGACCATGACTCATGTTTCCATTTGAAATATGTTTCAACCCCAAAACTATCCAGTAGATATACTCTCAGAAAAAGAAACTCTTAGATAACAAGTCAAACATCTTTCTTTGTAGGTGAACAAGGTCATAATATTGAAGGTTCACATAATAATTTGAAGGAATTTGAGATACTAAAGAAATGTAATCCCTTGCATAAGAATGCCATTACCAAGAATTATTTCTGAACACTACATCCTAATCCTCTATTTGCCCATATCCTCCTCAAGGCTATGTTCAACCAAAGATCAAAAGGACTTTGATAGGACGAAATGTAGGCTTAGAATAGGGTTATGAAAAGCAAGGATATAAGGTAAGCAAAATCCTTCAAAGTAAAGTTCTTCTACTAATGATTTGAAAGATTTTCTTTTGGGTGTACTGGAATGAACATAGTTGACCTTTTTCTACTTTTCTTCACTCATTCTTCTCCACTTTTTTTTTCTTTCTTTTACCAGAAGAACTTTTATTTTCTTTCTTTTATTTGATGTTCACAACCACTTTTCTTGTATTGTTGCATCACTTTATTTTTCACTCATCTCTGTGAAGGTGATAGTTAATGAAAAATTTTAAGTATGTTTTTATGATTAAGAATAATTGGGTTTATGAAAGAAAAGGCTATAATATCAGGCTCAAAGGATTAGCTACTAGTAAAATGTATTGAGTAAGCTTTATGTCCATAGGTTAAGAAGAATGATGGCCTAGATCATTTCTTAGGTCTCTTATAACCTAAATTCAACAAACTTTTGGAAAAATTGAAACATTGTCTTCATTGTTTGACAAATGGATAAGTTATGAATGAATACTGAGAAAGGAATAACATGTGTGATGCATAAAAAGTAACAAGTTCTAAAAAAAATATGGTACATGGAAAGTAAATGTCGGGTTGCCTCCCAGTAAGCACTAAGTTTTAAGTTTTCAGCTAGACCATGCTGCTTCTATGAGCTAATCTTGATAAACAGGATCCTCTATGAGAACTTTCCCCTCTTCAAGGTTTCAAATCTTTAATAATGGTTTCAACCTATGATCATTGACCTTAGAAATCTCCCAATATTTCTTGATCTTGATCGCCCCATGAGGATATAAAATCCGGATTATGAAAGGGTTAGTTCATCGACAATAGAACTTTTTGAGGAATAAATGTAATCTAAAATTGTTCAAAAGAATCTTCTGACCTAGTGAAAAGGATTTACATAAAATATGCCAATCATGGGCCAATTTCATTATGTTATTGTACATTTTTGTATTGTCATATGCATCTTTCCTAATTTTTGCCACTTCATTAAGTTGGAGCTTCCTATGGATAGCTACTAGATCAAGATCAAAATTGATCATTTTAATGGCCCAATATGCTCTATGGTCTAACTTGACTGCCAATGATAGGCTTTCCCATAAACCATGAGGAATGGTGACATGCTCATGGGAGTCTTAAATGCAATACAGTAAACCCAAAGTTCATTGCTAAGTTGTAAAGACTAATCTTTTTTATTTGCGTTTATACTTTTCTCCAAAATGTGCTTAGTTTCCCTATTAGACACTTCAACTTACCTAGTGGTTTGTGGGTGGTATGGGGTTTCAACTCTATGGGTGATAAAATCCTTTTTCATTAAGCTTGAAAAAGCTTAGTTGAAGAAGTGTTTTCCACTTTTACTAACAATAGCACATGTACCAAAGTGTGCAAAAATATTTTCCTTTAAAAATTGGACCACGACCTTGTAGTCATTTGTTTTACATGCTATTGCCTCTAGTAGTTGGGAATGTATTTGCCTACCTTAAGAATGTAGAAATCCCCAAAAGAATTAGGAAACAAGCCTATGAATTCAATCCCCTAAACATCAAAAAGTTCAATATTGAGAATAGGATTCACATGCATCACATTTCTATGATCTATCATTCATAAGGTTTGACACTAGTCATAGGACTTGCAATAATGGTGTGAATCCCTAAAGATGGTCAACCAATAGAAGCCACGCAACAAAATCCTTGCAACAGGTGCCTAATTGCTGTAAAAGGAGAGGATAATGTTTAACTCACTATCTGGAACACATCTTCTTATGAACCAGTCAGAATAGTACTTAAATAAGTATAGATGATCCTAGGAAAAGTATTTAACCTCAAATAAAAATAAAAATTTATCTTGTTTGGTCCAATGCAGAGACATTTAATTGGTGACAATATAGTTCACAATCGCTGCAAACCAAGGTGAATGGGGTACATGTAGAGTGTTCAATTTTAGTTAAAAAACTCTCAAATTAGCATAAAGATAGAGCATTTTGCCAATTAATTTTGCATTATTAAATTACATATGCATTATTTTCTCAATTAATCATTTAACTATTGTTTGATTAAATTTATGGCTAGATGATCATTAGAGCTAATTAGATGAATAAATCATGGTCATGATATCTCTAATTGAATTTATGTGTTACAAATCAATTAAAGTGTGCTTGGATGACTTTGATCAAGTTAATTGGGACCAAATCATCCTCATGGATCAAAAGGCTACAAGGGTCTAATAATATAAGATGGACTTAGGAAATGGCCAATGAAAATAAAGTGCACATGGATAGAAGAAGGGCTAAGGGAATACGAAAAAAAACCACATAGGGAAGGTTTCTAACGTGATTCAAAGAAACATAAATAGAAAGAAAGGGAGCTACTTTTAACATAATTCGAAGAGGATATATAAGATCTCTAGGGAGGTGATTGATTCTCTAGGAGGATTTATTGGGCTAAAGGTGATGCAACTTAGAAGGGGGAAAGAGATGTTTAGAAGTGGGACTTGGGGAATCTATCTCATTCCTATTTGGGGAGTGTTTTCACATTAAAAGGAAAGTTGCTTGAATGTGAGATATCTAGGAGGAAGCTTTAAATGACAAAAATACTAAAGAAGAGAAAAAATGAAGGAAAAAGATCAATCCAGTGCCTCCTTAACCCCTAAGCCCAAAAATATCCTCGCCATGACCGCTCGTTGGTGTTGTTCTCACAGCTTCATTCTCTCCTTCCCTCCTTTGGTAAGCTCTGATGAACTCCTCAACCTATTGCCTTATTTTGCTTCTCTTTCTAATCAGTTTCTCCTCATTTCATGGTGCAACTTTAATATTATTGCTTGTGCATGAATCAAATTAGTATTGCACGTGAAAGAGGTCGATCCCATGAGGAATCTCATAAATTTGTATGTTGGATGGATCTTGTTTAAAGTGCTTAACTTCATCCAAAGAGAAATAAAAATTGGATTTGAATTCAAGCTAGGAAAGTAAGCAATATGAAATTGGAAACATGCATTGAATTAGAAACTACAACTAAAAGAAACTTTCTAAAATTAAAGATATGCAATGAAATTAGAAAATAACCTAACTAGCATGCATCCAATTAAAGAAAACTAATGCAAGACTAACATGAATGAATTTAGGAAACATAAACTAAGGAAACTTGCTAAAAATGAGATTTTCCTATATTAATACTTTCTTAAACTAGATTAGAAACTTCTAAAAATAGAACTTTATAAAACTTGAAAAGGAAACTTTTTAAACCCAAAATAAGATTCAAACAACTAATTAATAATTTCCAAAACATGATTAAGCAACTAAACTAATCAAGAATCGAAGGAAATTAACCAATTTCCATGTACATGCTCCATGGTTGGCGTGCATGGTTGATGGGCTCAAAGATGGCTAGATTTAATGATTCAAAAGTAAACTAACATGCAACCCAAGCTATGCACTTAATATTCAACCTAAAAATCTAAATGTGTTCCAAGGATTCAAGCAAATAGGATGTTTTTATGGCTGAAAACAAAGCATAAAGATTGAACGGAGAAATTTCCAGATTTTAAGGAGTTAGAACTTGAAATCAAATAAAGCATATAAAGCAACTAAAAAAATAATTTCTCTACAAGATAACAAATCAGATCTAATGTAATTTGATATAAGAAGTAAAAAAGTACAAGAATCCTCAAAGTTTTTCATTGAATCAATTCCAAATTACACCAAAAATTGTGCGCATATCACATGTATATAATCTAGAAATTGTGCACAAAATTGAGCACTAAAACTCAATCTAAACAACAATGAAAACACAATCTATTACTCACAATCTAAAGTAAGATAACATGCAAAGAAAACCTAGAAAGGAATTCAAGATAGAAGATGGATGATCTAACTATGGAGAAAGATGCCTAAAACTAAGTAGAGTTAGAGGAAAAAAAAGGGGATATTCCAAGGGGAAATTCAAGGATTTAAGCTTCCCCTTCTCTTGGCTATCCCTACTAAAATAGAGTTAAATTGGATCTTTATGAAGAAGCAAGGAAATATAATGAAATGGAAGCAAGAATCAAAAGGAAACAAGGTAGGGACTATGCCTATGGAATTAGAGAACAAAATAAGGCAAAACAAAGAAATGAAAAGTAAGAATTGAAATCAAACTACTAAACTGGAATTGAATTTTGAAAATCAAAGAAAATACTTGAGAATCCAAAGGAAGAATAGATCAAAAGCAGTCCAAACTCCAA
The DNA here is from genome assembly GCA_035236585.1 of Warburgia ugandensis. Classification (NCBI taxonomy): domain Eukaryota; kingdom Viridiplantae; phylum Streptophyta; class Magnoliopsida; order Canellales; family Canellaceae; genus Warburgia; species Warburgia ugandensis. The sequence continues at coordinate 47,282,036 of CP141133.1, read as the reverse complement.
ACTCCAAAAGATCCCAAGGAAGAGTGCAATGTTTCAAGGTTTCTCACCAACCTCTGCTTAGGTAAAAAATGTGGAATCCATGGGAATTTATAAAGTTTTAGGCTTCCAATTTGATGAGGGCTTAATTAAGAAGGGAAAAGGTATCCATATCTAGTTTTTTAAGATGGGAAAGTTAGGTGGGGAGTGAGTTAAGTAGGTGATGTCATATATCATGATGTCATGTTGGTTATCATAGTTAAAGCGGGGGCGAGGGGGTTACCACTTTTTTAGGAAGGTGGCATTGAGTTCTTCCCCTACTAAATAGGTGGTATCTGGGTGCTGAAAAAGAGAGAAAAATATAAAATGAAAATGATAAGAAGTATGGGAAGAATATAGGGTTTTGATGTGTTTTGAATGGACTTAGATCTCAAGGTTTCCAATTTAGGAAGCCGCTTAAGGTAATATTCAAACAAGGGGGAGGCATCACCTTTTTAGGAAGGCGACGCCCTCCTTAAGTAAAAACGTGGAACCCTAGGCTGAGATGAATAAAAAGAGTTAAAAATGAAAATAGAAAGTGGGTTTTCTCTCTTGATTATGTCCTATTCATCTTACCTTTTGCAAATATCTCTCAAAACCTTCCAATTATCCTTTGAAAAATCACACTTTTGGCATGTGATAATTGCTTGAATTAGTCTTCCAATAGTATCACTTCATGTGGCATGGCTCCATGTTCCTTGATCGCTCACTTTGATGGTTCATTCCTTGGTGGTTTGAATGGCTAACTCCCTTAGCTTGAAAACTTGGATGGTTTAGCTTACTTGAATGGCTCTAATTTGAATGCAAAGTGATGGTAATGCATGGCTTGTTGGCATGAATCATTTTAATATCCTTTGATGCTTCCCATTTCTTTATTTTTCTTACCCTAAGATAGTCTTTCAACCTTGATCTAGCTTTGAAATGATGCAATTTTGGCTTTTGACTTAATCTTTTGATCTTGATCTTCAATTTTCATCTCGATCAATCTTGGCCTTTTGTTCACCTTCACAATACCTAAAAAAGATGAAAAACCTAATTAAATCCTAACAAATTATGATGATTTACACACTTATTCTGAATTAGCACCTAAACCTACAAAATATCAAACTATTGAATTATTAAGTTAGAAATGTATGTGTTACAAAAATCCTAGAAATAACACTATATTTTATTACACATGTGCTATTACTTGGGTACTTTTTATACAAAAATTAAACACTCATCACACCCCCATCTACCATTTTTCTAGTCTCCAACAAAACATGTGAAGAATCATGAAAACAAAAATTGTTAGAATTTTCGTCGGTACTCATAATTTTAGTTAGCATCTGCAGTAAGACTTTAAACCCTTAGGATACCCCTAAAGGGTGTGTTATTCCTCATGAGGGTTTACAGTGAATATACATACAAAATTCCATAAAACTAAGTCCTTTATTTTATCTCAAAGAATTCTCATCCATTAATACTCTACTTTCTTTAACAACTTAATAAAAATAAATGAGAAATCCTATAAATTACCAACATTCCAAAGCCATTTTAGTCCAGATTAATCTTTGAGTGCATGTGTGTGTATACGTTACATAGTTTGGACTTCTAAATTGATGCTTATGTTCCATTTGAAAGATGTCTTGACCTCAAATTTTCATTGGTATACATCATAAATAAATCTCTTAGAGAAAAGGGGTCAAACAAATTTCTCTCTTTATGTGATTCAATCCAATAAGACTAATGGTTCACATAATCTTCTATAAGCACCAATGAGACAAAGAATTATGATCCCTAATAATGGATGCCATTACTAAGACCAATTGGGGTAATTCACCTTGGTTTCTTCTTATTTATATCCTCATCAAGGGTATTTTCCACCCTAAGATCGATAGTTCTTTCTATAGGATGAAACGTACGCTTAGATAGGGTTCTGAAAAGAAAGGTATAAGTATTCAAAGTTTCATATCTGATTAGAGGTATTCAATTGATGTTGGATAACTTGTTTACTTTTTTAGTCATACTTGAAGTGAATATCTTCTCTATTTTTCCTTTATCTTTTCTCAATTTTTTTTTTCTTTTTCTGGTAACACTCTTTTTTCTTTGTATTTTTTAGAAGGAATATTTTCTTTGTATACACTTTCAATTATTTTTCACTTCTTAGAGTTTTGTCTTGTTTCTACATTTTCTACCATCTCTACTCATTTTTGAAAGGCAGGTAATGTGTATTTTGACTGGGATTTCTTAGTTACGGTAAATGAGGTCTTAACAGAAATGGCTTACCAAGAGGCTCAAAGGGTCTAACTAGTGATATACTTCACTGGGTAGGCGTTATGTCTCTAAGCTAAACAAGGATGGCCTATATGATTTTCTAGGTTTCTTAAAACCTATTTCATTTAATAAATGTTTAGGAAAGAAAGTTATTACTCCTTTTAGTTATTGGAATTTTGACCAAAACAAATAAACATGGATCTTTCAAAGTAATATGTGCTTAAGAAAATAAGGAATTATGTATAACCCTTAGAAAGATGAGAGTCTCTAAAACTCAGGCATATAGGTCTCCACTGATTTTCCTTAGGGTCTCTATGTCATAAACATATATTAGTTTAGACTATGTACTATATCTAAGTGTATTCTGAGATTTAACTTCATAAAATACTTTACGACATCAATAAAATGCAAAATTAGCCATGTGCATTTCTATTAAGAAGTTAAAGTAGGGGAAATATTAAGCTTCTGAAAATCCAATTCTCATTATTGCAAAGGAACTTTGACCTTAAAAAATTAGAAAAACTCGAACAAACTCGATTTTTTATTTTTTATTTTTAACAAACAACTAAAAGCTTAAAAATCTCATGCATATCTACACTCCCAACCCTAAACTAAACATTATCCCCAATGTTTTAAAATATAGGACACTTATATGATAAATGATATATGTAGAATAATGAGACTTTAAAAACCCTGGGTCACCTCCCAGTGAGTGCTAAATTTAACATCTTCAGCCAGACATACAATGGCATGATAATTATGAATGCAGCTCATGCAATATTTGTAGGTATGCTAAGGTAGGTCTTGATATACTGGTTCCTCAAGTAATGTTTCTTCCATCTTAGGGTTTATTAACTCAAGGAAGGGTTTCGATATTTGTCCATTAACTTTGGAGATCTTTTCATCCTTTTCTATCTCAACAACCCAATAAGGATATACAATACATACTAGGTAGGGTCTAGTCCATCAAGATCTTACTTTTTCTAGAAATAGATGCGGTTTGGAATTGTACAAAAGGACCTTCTATCTTAGTGTGAAGGACTTCCTTAGGATGTGTCTATCGTGATTATTCTTCATGCAATCTTTGTATGTTTGCCAACTCATATGCATCCTTTTTGGCCTTTACAACTCAATAAGTTGGAGTTTTCTATGGGGTTCTAACAGTATCTAAGTCATAATTGAGGCTTTGGATTTTCTAATGTGCTATATGTGCAAGTTCAACTGGTAGGTCATAGGCCTTTCCATAAACCAAGTGGTAAGGTGGCATGCCTATAGGAATAATATATGTTGTATGATAGGCCATAAAGCATTACTAAGCCTCAAAGACCAATCTTTTCTTTTTGGATTGACTGCCTTTTCTAAAGATATGCTTTATTTCTCTATTAGACACTTCTACCTGTCTATTGGTCTAAGAATGATACAGGGTACCAATTTTATAAGTAACACCATATTTCTTCATTACATTCTCAAAATACCCTATTGTGAAAATATTTACCCCATCATTAATTATGGCCTTAGGTGTACCACAATGTGCAAATATATATTCCTTTAAGAACTTGACCACCACCTTGTGGTCATTAGTTTTACATAGAATGACTTCTACCCATTTTGACCCATAATCCACCCCCAGAAGGATGTAAAATTAACCAAAGAAGTTAGGAAAAGGTGCCATAAAATCAATTCCCCAAATATCAAAAGGCTTAATTATTAAAATGGGGTTTAAAGGCATCATATTCCTTTTTCCTATACTCCCTAATTGTTGACCTCTATCACATGCTAAGTAGTAAGCATTTGAATTCCGAAAAGTGGTGGGCCAACAAAAATTAGATTGCAAAATCTATACAGCTGTATTTTGGAACTATAATGGCCCTGGAATTATGGTCATGACAAAAGGAGATGATCTTATGATGTTCATTATTGAGTATGCATCTCCTAACGACTTCATCAGGATAGTACTTAAACAAGTATGAATTGTTCCATGTAAAGTGTTTAACCTCAATAACAAACTTTTTTCTATCTTGTTTAGACTAATGACTAGGCATTGTCCAGTGATAAGATAATTGACTATATCAGCATATCAAGGCAATTGGGAAATGTGCAACAATTGCTCATTAGGAAATGTCTTTGTTATGGCACATTCTCACTTGTGGAATCCACAACTAGCCTGGCTAAGTGGTCAGCTATGACATTCTTAGAACCTTTCTTGTCCAAAATATCTATATCAAATTCTTCCACCAATAGTATTCATTAGATCAGCCTTGGTTTTACATCTTTCTTTGAAAGAAGATATTTAAGTGCTGCATGATCTGAGTATACTATGACCTTAGATCTTAAGAGGTAAGATATAAACTTATCCAATGTAAAAACAACTGCTAACGATTGCTCTTCTATAGTTGAATAATTGAGTTGGGCATCATTGAGTGTCATAATAGCATAATATATGACATTGGAAAGTTTATCAATGCCATTTTGAACCATAAAATGACATTCTTTGTTAAGTGTTCAATTTCAGCCAAAATAACCTTAATATTGAATCTACTTAGATCATCTCATCAATCAATTTCAAAAATTTTCATAAAATTTTGCATTTTAGCTCCAATTGACCATCCAACCATTGATTTGTAAAATTTAATGGTCAGATGATCATCAAAGCTAATTAGATGTATAACTAATGGTTTAGATGATTCTAATTTAGTCCTATGTTTTGCAGATCAACCAAATTGGAATTAGATGGACCATATCAAGAACGAGACATTTTCTTGGAAAGAGAAGAAGTTAAAAATAATCAGGAAATAATGTACAAAATTTGGATAAGAGAGAAGTATAAAATTTGGTTAAGATAGAAGAAATGGAGCTTGAATCAAACTCAAACTCTTTGGAGACAATCTATATATAGAAAAGGGCATTAGAGTTGAAAAAGAAGCTTGGATGTGGGTGGCTCTCCTCCCCTGCCATCACCCTCTCCCTCTCTTTCTCTCTTCTCTTTCTCATGCCCCCTCTCTTCTTCTTCTTCTTCTTCTTCTTCTTCTTCTTCTTCTTCTTCTCTCTCTCTCTCTCTCTCTCTCTCTCTCTCTCTCTCTCTCTCTCTCTCTCTCTCTCTCTCTCTCTCTCTCTCTCTCTCTCTCTCTCTCTCTCTCCTGCCACTTTCTTTCCATTATCACATTTCTCTTTCTTCTCTTCCTCATTCTCTCCCAAGCTCCCCTTCAATGTACTTCTCATCTCCCCTTGCTCTCTTCTCTTATCTATACACATCACCCTCTCTCTCGGTTTCACTATGGATAGAGCCTACATCATCTTTCTCTCTCTCTCTGCTCTCCCTCGTTCTAGATCTCTTGCTTCTCTCTATCTTTCCCTCACTATCTCCATTATGACTACAATTCTCCTCCTACATGCTCCCTTTCTTTCTTTTCCCTCATCCCTCTTATCTCCAACTCACCAATCCCTCTTCACTGCCATCTCCCTTCCTTTTCTTTTCCTCTAGTCCTGCACTGCGTCGTGTCCAATGGTTGCACCCATCTTTGCATCTTTCCCTCTTTGCTCCAACACTAGCATTGCACCATGTATCACTTATGTTCAATGCTGACCACAAATCTGCCTCCATCCTTCCTTTTCCTCGACTCCACCTGATCTCTCCTCTATGCCAGTTAGTACTAGCACATGACTAGCAACTTCTCCTTTCTCCCCTCTTCCTTGCCTCTCTTTCCTTCAACACCTTCGACAAGCTCATGAGGAGAAAACCCAAGTTGAGTTTTCTTTGTTTTCACCTCTGTACTTCTCCCTCATCTCCTCTGTCACCATCTTCATCGGCAAGTCCATCTATTTTTTGGTTAAAATAAAAAATAAAAAAAATCCATTTTTATCCTTCAGTCTTCAAATTAAATTCCATTTGTATCCTCTATTTAATTCTATCTATATCCTTTTCTTATTCCAATTCTGCATTATCCCTATTCAATCTATCCAGGACCTATGTAATCCAAGGTTGTTTGTTAAAGCTTAAACCTAATCAATGGTTTAGCATTAATCAATAGAATCACTTCAATTCTTGATCTTTTTCTCATCAGAATTTCAATTAATCTTCAAATCTTATTCTTCAAAAAATTTCTTAACTTTTCCATTAGTCTTGATCATCAATCTGAAAGCCAAAAATTAGATCTAAGTTGTTCAAAACCTAAAATCATTCTTTAGCCTAGATCATATAAATTTTGGAGAATATGTTCAATCTAGCTGTTGGATCTTTAATCAAAAGTATCAATGAGGGATTGATGAAGGCTGATCTAAGTTGATGATATCTGATTTGAAGAATGCTATTATAATAATGCTAGGGAAGTAAATATTATTATTTTTGTTGATTTTCTATCTTTTTGAATTTGGATTTCTATAATTTTCATTGGTTAAATATATTTTAGTTCAAAGTTCATTGTTATTTACTTTCAATCATTTCTTTTAATTTTTAGACAATTAAATTTTATTTAAACTTTATCCTTTTAGGTCAAGTTGTCGGGAATTTGAAATGGAGTTTTCATAAAATTTAATAAAAATAAAAAAATTCAAAAAAATAAATTTTTTAGGAATTATATTGTTTAACATTTTATGCGATTTTCAATTTTTCTTAGTGCATAATGACTTTATTTCTTGAATTTGGTACTTATTGCTAATTTTGTTTTCAAGAAACTGGAAATGGAGGAAATTGGCAAGTGGTACTTCATAAAAAAAATAGAATTTGCACTGCTTTCCTAAAATAAAACTTTTCTTTTTTTTTTAGTGAATCTTATAGTGAAGCACATTGTAACTTAAAATTTTAATTCCAATTTTAGAAGGGTTATATTAAAATAGGACAAGTGTGGGGTAAGGTGGCCCAGTCTTGATCTTCATAAAAAAACCTCATTGTAAGTTTTTCTCACTCTTTAGAATCAACCTCTTGCAAAAATACAAGGTAAGGCTGCCTACTTTAGGCCATCGTGGCCCGCCCCTTCCTTGGACCCTACATAGGCGAGAGCTTTGGGCACTGGGGCTGCCCTTTTTTAGTATAGTTGTATGTAGAATAATTTTGCACTGTTTGGTAGTGTAATTGCATATAGATCACACATTTGATAATTGTTACATTTTTAGGGTTTGCATTAGCTTATGATTTTTAATTGCATTCTTAGGGCACATTTATTACTTTAAGGTGATTTATATGTTGATTGAACTATTATGGAGTTTGGAAATTAATTAGTATAGGTACCCAACCCCACAAGATCAAGGGTGAATTTAGTCACAAGCTCTTAGCCCACTTAGAATAATCACTACAAGCTGGCAACTCTACCTTTCAAATTAATTTAAAAATAATTCGAATAGACCTATAGAGGCCATCACATGGTCATAGGACCCTCTTAATAGGACATGATCCGTTATCACTTTAGTGGCTTCTGAGTATTGTGGTTATAGTAGGTGTCTTAAAATCCAAGTGATTTTCCTATGCCTTCTATTGACTTTGTTTGAGGTCTAAACTCCTCATAACTCAACTGGTAAGCAGTAGTCAAATATGAAAGAGAGGAGAAGCATTGGATTAGGCTAATCTAAAAGCATTGGCCTCACACAAATTCAAGAAAATTAAAATATCGTTGTTTCTAGCCTCCAGGATTATTTGTTTGTGCCCTTTATTTGTGCATCATTCTAGGAATTTAGGTTGCATCATTTAGGGTAATTTTTCTATAAAAAAAAAAATCCAAAAAGAAGAAGAAGAGAAAAAAGACATGGTCAGTTGCTTTTGATGAAAAATCTACACACTAATCAAAAGGATAATTTATACCCTAGTATTAATAGAGATGATACTCCCCCATGAAGAAACAATCCCCTCTTTAATGACGATGAACTACTCTCATCCTAGATAATGATGATGTTTCCTCATGGACAAGCAATCCTCTCTTTGATGCTAATGATCCTCCACCTCTATTTAATGATAATATGCATCCATGGAGGAATATTCTTTACCACATGGAAATAGGAGAAGGGACTAACTTAGAATACATGAGGATAATTGGCATAACCAAATTCATCATGGAAAAACACTAAGAGACTATTTGCATCCTAATTATAACAGCACACTTTCATGTATACTTTTACCTCCAAATGCTAGTATAATTGAATTAAAGGTGGGAGTAATTCAATTACTTCTTAAATTTTACTGGTTGGATAGTGAGAGTCTTTACTTGCATTTAAAAGAATTCAATGAAGTGTGCATGACCCAACATACACAAAACAGCGAATTAGACATGGTAAGACTCAAAACTATTTTCCTTTTCTTTAAAGGAAATAGCTAAGATGTGGTTTCATTCACTGTTAGTAGGTTCTATTGAACCTGGCAAGAAATGACTAGGAAGTTCTTTAATAAGTTCTTTCCTATACATAAGACAAATACTCTCCACTGAAATATAATGAATTTTACCCATATGGATAAAGAAACTTTCTATAAATGTTGGAAAAGATTCAAGAAATTATTATTATCTTGTCCACATCATGGATATGAACTTTGGCATATCATTAGCTTCTTTTATGGACTTAATCCTGATATGTGCCAGTTTGTTGAAATGATGTGCAATGAAAATTTCTTAAACAAATAACCTAAAGAGGCGCAAGAGTATTTGGAATGGCTGATAGAGAGTACACAAACTTGGACTAGTTCGAAAAAAATAGGTTACCCAAACAAGCCCAAGTCCACCACCACATCTATTAGGGGAGTAATATATCCTATGACTAAAAAAGATGATATGAATACTAAAATAGCATCAACAATTGAGGCTATGGATATGAGAAAATTTTTCTCTAAGAAAGTCAAACGGGTGTGTAATATTTGTGAAAGTAATACACACCTTAGTCAGGAATGTCTCATTGCTCTTGCATTCCAGGATGTACATCATGAACAGATACATTCTTATGTGCAACAATTTTCCCCATCTTTAGAGACATATAATTCCAGTTGGAGTAATCATCTTACTGCCAGTTGGAGAAATGAATATAATGATAATGTCCAACATAAGGCCAAATACCAACCCTATCACCAAAATCAAAGACTACTTGCTCTTGGACCTTACCTTCCTCCACCTAAGAGGGAAGTGGAGGATAGCTTTCATTAAGTCATGCAATACCAAGAGAAGAGAATTGCTCAAATTAAAGCCTAATTAAAAGAGAACACAGATGCTGTGATTGAATTGAAGGACATGATATCCTAAATGCTGCAGACCATTAATAAAGGGCAATGTCCAATCCCATCAAATGAAACCCTTGATGCTATGGATGTGTTAGGTGAGATTAATTCTTCGGTTATAAATATGGAACAAACAAAGGGAGTTACCATTCTTCATAGTGGTATAATAATTGAGAAATCTAGTCTTAAAAAGGTTGAGATAGTACCGAATCCTGTTAGAAAAAGAGATAAATTTGTTGATAAGGAAAATATCCCACTCACTAGGCCATATGATATCCTTGTTCCATTTCCACAAATGCTACATCAAGCTCTCACACTTGTCTCCAATTATGAGAAGCAGCCTAGAGATGTATTTATCTTGTCTTGTAATAAAATTCAAAATTCAAAATTTCAAGATAAATTCACTCACCTTTTCTTTTTAGAGGCCTATTTGGCTCATTTTTTATGGGACCCAGGAAAGTTTCAAACTCAGTAAAAAAAAAATTTTTGAAAATTTTTATTTGTAATAATTATGTACCTTAGTTTTTTTTTTTTTTTTTTCAGAACTATTGTTTTCTACATTTCTTCATTTCTCAATGCATTATCATCATCCCACTTTTTAAACATTGGGGACAATGTTTCTTTTAGGTTAGGGGTGTAGAATTTTAGCAAATTCTAGTCTTGTTAATGGAATTGAACATTATTAATTCATCATTTCACTCATTTTCTAAAGTATTCCATGAAAGCAACATCTCAGATCACATCTGTACTTGCAATTACATAAACATAGTCTAAATTGATAAGTAAATATAACTTAAAGATCCTAAAGAAATTTAGTGGAGACCTATAACCAAAAGTTTTAGAGTTATTCATTCTTTTTGAGAGGTTATAAATGTTCCTAATTTTCTTTAGCTTGCTTAGTAAATTTGATCCCACCAACTTTTAAATTTTGCCAATTACGTGAATTATTAGAGTATTACATTTAAAATTCTAGAAGTTCATTGATTTTGATAAATTATAGGAAACCTAAAAAATTACTTAGGCCATCCTTATTGTTAACTTAGAGACATAAAGCCTACCCACAAGAGTATTTTTACTACTAGTTAGCCAATTTGAGCCTTTTAAATAAGCCTTTTCTTACTCAAATTACCTTTACCCATATTAAACTAGTATAGTATATCCATTACCTACCTTCTTCTAAAATATGTTAGAGATGAATGAAGAAATACCTTTAGTTGCAATGAAAGTAAAAAAGTGAATATCAAAAAGAAATGTTCTTTAAAGAGATTCAAAACTGTTGAAAAAAGAAGTTTGAAGAATGCGAAAAAATGAAAAAAAAATATTCACTTCAGTACAAGTAAAGAAGAATTATTAACTTTAGTAGAAGACCTCTACTTATTTTTGAAGAAACCTTGAATACTATTTATACCCTTTCTCTGATACCTTTTCATAAGCCTATGTTTCGTCCTAATTAAAGACCTATTAATTTTAAGATGAATATAGTCTTGATGAGGATATGAATGAATAGGATTTACTAAGTAGTATTTCTAAATGTTCAAAGGTAATGACATCAATTCTAAAGGGATCAAAACTAAATTCCTTAATAACTCCCATTCCTTCATAAATATATGTGAGATAAATTTGCTTTTATTGACTCTGCTCACATATTTAAAAGAGAGATATGATTTGAACCTTTAATTTAAGAGATTCTATATCTGAGTATATGTCTTTAGTGAGGATGGAGGTCAAAACACATTTTAGATGGGGTTCAAAAGTTAGAGTCTACTTAGAGTCAAAGATTATTCTATATGTAGTCTGTATACACACACACACACACATATGAGTAGGGTTTTGAATTCTTCATTTTGCTAAAGTTGATAGATATTGAAGATAATTCTCTTCGAAAAAAGTAGAGTCGACTTAAAAATAATTTTTGGAACTTGATTTTTCATATATTTTGCTCGAGATTAGCAAAATGCTAGTTGGGGGTGTGTTAAGTATTCAATTTTAGCAAAAATACTATTAATCTAGCACGTAATTAAATCATCTCATCAATCAATTTTGAAAATTTACATTTTAGCTCCAATTGATCATCCAATCGTTGATTTATAAAATTTAATGGTCAGATGATCAATAGAGCTAATCAGATGTGTAACTTATGATTTAGATAATTCTAATTTTGTCCTATGTTTTGCAGATCAACCAAATTAGAATTAAACGGACCAGATCAAGAAGGTGGAAATTGCTTGGAAAAAGAAGAAGTTGAAGATCATTAGGAAATAAAGTATAGAATTTGAATAAGAGAGAAGAAATGGAGTTTGAATCAAATCAAACTCTTCGAGGACTATCTATATAAAGAAAAAGGCATAAGAGTTGAAAAAGAAGCTAGGAGGTGGGTGGATCTCCACCTCTGCCATCACCCTCTCTCCCCTTTTTTACTCTTTTCTCTTTCTCATGCCCCCTCTCTTCTTCTTCTCTCTATTTGTTATCCCTTTTTCTCTCTTCTTTCCTCTCTCTCTATCTTTCTTTCCAATTTCTTTCCATTCTCACTTTTCTCTTTCTTCTCGTTCTCATTCTCTCTTGGGCCACTGTTCAATGTGCTTCTCATCTCTCCTTCTTCTCTTCTCTTATCTGTGTGCATCACCCTCTCTCTCAGTTTCACTATGGATAGAGCCTACACCACCTCTCTCTCTCTCTCTCTCTCTCTCTCTCTCTCTCTCTCTCTCTCTCTCTCTCTCTCTCTCTCTCTCTCTCTCTCTCTCTCTCTCTCTCTCTCTCATTCTAGATATCTTACTTCTCTCTATCTTTGTCTCACTGTCTCCATCGCGACCGTAATTCTCCTCCCACACATTCCCTCTCTTTTTGCTCCCCTCATCCCTCTCATTTCTTCCTCACTAATCCCTCATCTCTACCGGATGACTCCTCTCCTTATATCCCCTATTCACTGGTTGGACCCCCTCACTGCCATCTCCCTCCTTTCCTCTCTCTCATCTCCCTCTCTTTTGTTTTCCTCTACTCTCACACCATGTTGCTTCCACCAACTGCACCCATTTTTGTCTCTTTCCCTCTTTGCTTTGGAACCAATGTAGCACAGTGTAGCAACTGTGTTTGATGCCTACCGTAGCTCTGCCTCCATCCTTCCTCTTCCACAGCTCCACCTCCTTTTCACTGCTCTTTCCCTGTTCACTGCACAGACTGTCTACACCTCGTTCCCTCTCATTCTCTCTCTCTATCCTCTTTGTCAGCTTGCACTAACACCATCCTATACCCCCTTCATCGTTCTCCCTTTGTATGCCCTGACCAGCACCTCTTTTCATTCCTTCTCTCCCTCTTATCTACTTCTCTATCACCCTTTTCACCCAATCTCTCCTCTTTGCCAGTCGGTACCAACGCAGGATTGATAGCTTCTCCTTTCTCCCCTCTTACTTGCCTCTCTTTCCTTCACCTGCTCCAACGACCTCAAGTGGAGAGTTTTCTCCATTTTTCCATATTTCCTACTCCCCCATCTCCTCTGTCATCATCTTCTCCAACAAGTCCATTTGTTTTTTCAGTTAAAATCAGAAAAACAATAAAATTCCACTTTTATCCTTCAGTATTTAAATAAAATTTCATTTGTGTCCTCTATTTAATTCCATCTATATCCTTTTCTCATCCCAACTCTTCCTTGTCCTAGTTCTACTTATTCATGAACTATGTAATCCAAGGCTATTTATTAAAGCTTAAACCTAATTAATGGTTTAGCTTTAAAAACACAATCATTTCAATTCTTGATCTATTTCTCATTAGAATTTCAATTAATCTTTAGATCTTGTTCTTTTAGGATTTTTCTTACATTTTTTATTAGTCCTAATCTTCAATCTAAAAACCAAAAATTAGATCTAAGCTCTCCAAAACACAAAATTGTTCTTTAGCCCAAATCATCTAAATTTTGGAGATTCTGCTCAATCCAGCCATTGGATCTTTAATTAAAAGTATTAGTGAGAGATTGAAGAAGGTTGATCAAAGTTTTTGATATTAAATTTGAAGAATTTTGTCATAATCAAGCTAGGGAAGTAGATTTTGTTTCTTTTTTTGTTAATTTTCTATATTTTTAAATTTGGATTTCTGTAATTTTCCTTGGTTAAATAGATTTTAGTTTAAAGTTTATTATTATTTACTTTCCATCATTTCTTTTAATTTCTAGACAATTAAATTTTATTTAAACTCCATCCTTTTAAATCAAGTCCCTGTGGGATCAAATTGTACTTGCATCATCTAAACTACAATATCCTGTGCAATTGTGATAAAATAATCAAGATTCTTCCCAATTTAACATTGAATTATTTTCCTAATGCCTAGTAAGGACAAGTCTTAAATGGTATAAGCATTCATCAAAGACAATCAAATATTGAAAAATTGTACGTAAACACCTGTGAAAACCTCTCTACCATATTAGAAAATATGCTCAACATGCACCATTGGAAAGCATTTGGAGCATTGCAAAGTCCAAAAGGCATACGATTGTAGGCAAAGGTTCCAAAAGAGTAGGTGAGGTAGCCTTCTCTTGATTGTCAAGTGCTATAGGTATTTGGTTATTACCAGAATAACCATCAAGAAAGTAGTAGTACTTACATCCAGCTAACCTTTCTTGCATTTGGTCTATGAATGGTAGAAGAAAGTGGTCTTTCCTTATGATCGAGTTCAATTTTTGATAATTTACACAAACTCTTTACCTGGGGATCATGCAAGTGGGGATTAACTCATTCTCCTCATTTCTAATTATCATGACTCCAAATTTCTTGGCAACAACTTGACCTAGACTAACCAAAGTACTATCAGATATAGGGTAGATGACACCAACATCTATGAGTTTAAGTTATTCATCTCTCACTACCTCCTTCATGTTGAGGTTTAATCTCCTTTGTGTCTCCCTAGATGGTTTAGCATTTTCTTCTAAGTATATTTTATGCATGCACATAGTAGGATGAATTCCCTTAATATTTACTATGGTCCACCCTAAAGCTGTCTTATGTTCTTTGAGAACATTGAGAAGCTTATCCTCTTGCTCCTTATTTAGATATGAGTCTATGTTGATAGGCCAGGTTTCATTTGGTCCTAAGTAGGAGTATTTTATATTTTTAGGCGATGGCTTAAGAACCAAGGTTGGTGGTTTTTCTATAGAAGGTACAGGGATAGAATCTAGTGGAGGAAGTGATTCCACACGAGGGCCCCATTTAGAGGTATCCATTAGGGGTGCATCATTTAAAATATTACTTACCTCTTCAATGGACTTGTTTATATCAAAGTCATAGTTAAAATGTGTTAAACATGCCTCTAGTGGATCTAAGATGGACAATTGTGGATCATGCATTAGACTTTCTATTATATTAACTATAGATAAATAATTGAGGTCTAAATGTTGATGGTTGGAATTGAAAACATTAAGCTCAACTTTCATATTGCCGAAAGATAATTTCATCACACCATTTCTATAATTTGTGGTGGCATTAGACGTAAGCTAAAAATGGATGTCCAAGAATCATTGGGATCCAACTTTTAGGGTCTGACATAGGCTGGGTATTCAGTATAATGAAATCTATAGGTGAGTAAGGCTAGTCCACCTGTATTAACACATCTTCAATCATACCACATGGAATCTTTACTAATCTATCTATTAAATTTAATGTGCTGGTAGTTGGTTTTAGGTCACCAAGCCCTAGTTGCTCCTAGATAGAATAAGACAACAAATTTACACTAGCTTTTAGATCAAGTAGTGGCCTAACTATGACAAGATTTCGAATCACATAAGAGCTCACCTACTAGGTGATGAATGCTTACTTTTGCACATTGAGATTTTGGTTTGATGTGTACAATTCTTTAAGAAACTGGGCATAAGGTGGAATATCCTTAATAGCATTGAGTAATGGAATACTGATTTGAACATGGTGTAGCTTTAGCATTACTCTCAAGCACACGAATCAAAGTAGTATTTGAATGTGAGAGAGGTTGATTTCATGAGGAATCTCATTAATTTTTTATGTTAGATGGATCTTATTTAAAGTACTTAACTTCTGCCAAAGAGAAAGATTGATTGAATTTGAATTCAAGCTAGTAAAGTAAATGACAAAAGAAAGGAAATATGCATGAAACTAGAAACCCCAATTAAAAGAAACTTTCTAAAATTAAATCTATGAAATTAAAAACTAACATGAAGTCTATAAAAGGAAACTAATGCAAAACTAGAATGAATTAAAATAAGCAACTTAACTTAAGGAAACTACTAAAAAGGAAACTTTCCTAAACTAGAATTGGAAACTCTCTAAAAATGGAACTTTCTAAAACTCAAAAGCAAAACTTCCTAACTTAAACTAAGATGCAAACAACTAACTAAAAAATATTAAAACATGATTGATCAACTAATCTAATCAAGAATCAAAGAAAATTAACCTAAGTTCCACTCTCATGATCCATGGATGGCTCGCATGGTTCATGGGTTCAAAGATGGCCAAATTTGATGATTCAAAAGTAAACTAACATGAAACCTAAGCTATGCACTTAATAAAAAACCAAAAATTCTATATTGTTCCTAAGGATTCATACCAATAAGATATTTTGATGGTTGAAAACAAAGCATAAAGATTAAAGGGCGAAATTCTAGATTCTAAGAACTCATGAACTTCAACTTAAATAAAGCATATAAAGAAACTGAATCGATGACTTTCAAGCAAGATAACAACCCAGATCTAAAGTAATTTGATTATAGAAACATTTCATAATAAGAATCCTCAAAGAATTTCATTAAATCAATGCTAAAATACATGAAGAATTGATTGTGTGATACATGCTTGAAAATATGGAAATTGTGCACAAAACTAAGCACGAAAACATAATCTAAACAAGAACCAAAACTCAATCTAATGCTTTCAATATAATGTATGATTACACGTGAAGAAAATCCATAAAGGAATTCAAGAGAGAATATGGTTGAGATGATGAACTAGCCATGGAAAAATTGCCTAAAACTAAGTGGAATTGAAGTAGAAGATCATGAAAGTCCTAAGGGGGAAAGCAAGGTTGCAAGCTATTTATTCTCTTGGATCTCACTATTAGAGAAGAATCAACTTGAATCTCTAGTTAATGTGATGACTCGGGTTTTCTCATGCATTTTTAAATGCAATATCTAATTCCTAAGGTGGGATGCATCCTTATTTGAAAACCATTTTATAAAAACCATGCAATGCAGCGGAAAATATTTTGTTTTAAACTCATTTTGAAAACCCCGAGTGTCATTTGCTTTCACAATAACCAAAGTCGTTTTTGAAAAGCTTCAGAAGTCATAAATGTTTTTCCCCAGGTCTATCCAGTCACAACACACAGTCCAACTGTAAATAAATACAAATACATGTCCAAAGGGTATAGAGTTTACTTACATGTATAATTGTCTCCTATTTGATTCACTTGCTCGTAGCACTAACATAGGTGTAATCTACTCGTGAATGGAGCTATCCTAAAAAATGTTAAGGATAGGGTGAGTATATACTATACTCAGTAGGAGTCTATCACTACTAGTTTTGCAATGCATGCTATGTTTAAAATCTTATGCTCTTTGAAACATGTGCATGTTCGAACAACCATGTTCAATATCGATATTAAAACCATTGTCAAATCGGAATACTGAAGGCGAAAGAATTGCATAATCCAAGTCGAAAGTATCATATATATATGTATATATCATAAACATAATGATATGCATAAGATGCTCAACTGAATCCAACTCATGAATATCTGGTATGGTCGACCAACCTCATGTCATGCCATATGCAATGCAAGTAAATCCTCAAACCATAGGGTCCAACTATGCCTACGACCTCGCCGCCGTGTGGTCCCCGGGTACCTAGGGACACAGGGTCATATGCCTCCACGGGACATATGACACTTCGACCCAGTGCCGTGACACCAATGGTAGCCCCCTGTACCACATGCAGTCGAAGCAGGGACATGCCCTTTTTGGGCGTGGTACCCATCCACCTAGTAGTGGTAGAGACTGGAGGCCAACCCAAACCTCTCGGCATAGCGCCCATGAGCTTACCAACCCAAATCATATACGATCAAACAAGAAAAAACCTCTTTTTCAAAACCTGTCCTCTTTGGGTCCCTCACAACTGCCTACCCAACGTCTTTTGCGCACTCCTGCGTCTTTTGGTAACCCTCAAGGACATGCAATTTTTCAAGAACTCAATGCTTACAAATCATGCAATATATGCAATTGTTTGCAAAACATGTCTATGCATAATGTATTTAATCATATGCATGCTAAATTCATTTATATGCTAAACAAGCCATAAAATAAGTCATGCTAAACAAGTCATATAATTTATACTTAAAACATGGATTCAAAACAATCATGGCTCTTTTTAAAAGTCTAGTAGCAATAGAGCACCTACCTCAAAGTCTCTTGGAATTGCGTCCTTTATCACTCAACCCATCCCTGGGTCTCATTTATAAACTCCTAGGTATGAATGAACACAAGGAGTCCTTATTAATTTCAATCCATTTAGACATTAGATCGCTAGATCTGCCTTTTAGGGTCTATGGTCCTTGCCTAATTTATTGTCAGGCTAGATCCTATGATATGGATCTACTATTCAATAGTTAGACTCTGTAAATTGTCCTCTAATCCTAACTTTAAAGTCTCATTAGATTCGCATGTCCCAGTTCCCAGGACACCCGTGCATCCTGGTTGAACTGCGACTATCTCACGTGCGTGCATGCCCAAAGGCCATGCTAGGGATTGCATTTTGCATGCGCACATGCATGCTCAAGCGACGCACTATGACGCGCATCCTGGTTCGTGCAAGGCTGGCTGAACCAGCTTCATCTTCTCCGGCTGGAAAAACCGGCTGGGGAAGGACCAGATTCGACGTGGATCTGGCCTGGGGAAAGCAAAACAGAGAGAAACAAGGAAAAAGAGCTTACATGGTTAGCTTGGGGACGCCCTTTTCCCGATGGGTGTGCCTGCTCGCTGGAAAACTCGAAGAAGGGGGGAAACCCCATTGCCAGACCGGAAAGGAGAAAGGGGCATGGAGAAATGGCAATGGCCGGCCTGACTTGGGCCTGGTCTTTGTCGGACAAAGCAGGGAGACAGGTTTGAGACGGGTTTCCAGTTTTTTCCAGAAACCCCAGTCCCAAAAATTGCTGGAAACTGTGTTTTTGGAGAGGGGAGAAGGTGGTGCCCCTCAATGGCGGTGCCGCCATGGCAGTGGCAGATTTCTCTGGAAAAATCAAGATTTCAGGGTTTTTAGAGAAATCTGAGGAGGAAGACGAAAGTGGGTGTCGTTATCAAAACGGCCCCTGCATTTTTCGGTTTTTTGTTTTTCTGTTTAAATTACAGAACTGCCCCTGATCTTTAAACGACAGTAACTTCTTCATACGAACTCCGTTTTCGGCTTTCTTTGAGGCGTTGGATTCCATTTTTTGAGTAAAATCTAATGGTACCAAGTTTCCTAAAAAATTCATTTGTTTACTATTTTAAATAAGGTAGAACATTCAACACAGTCCATTTCTTATAGAATGTCCAATTTAGCGTAAATTGCTCAGGCGTTACAGTTAATGATCAAGAAAAACTAATCAAAGTGAAGCAAAGAAAAAGGAAAACTTAAGTGGAAAGATGAGTTTAGAACTAGAAAGCAAGCAATGGAAAACTAAGGCAATGAAACTAAAGCAATGGAAGCAAACTACAAACCTAAATTGGAGAGAAAATAACCAAAGAAATAGATAGAAATATAGAAGAAGAATATCACCAAAGTGAACCAAAGTCCAGCTCCAAAGATCACCAGACAAAGAGTGCAATGTTTAAAGGTTGTTTCATTCAACCTCTACTTAATAAAAAATGTGAAATTCCATGGCTATTTATCGATGGTTGGGTTTCCACTTTGGTGAGGACTTAATTGAAGAATGGAAAGTGGATCTAGATCTAGGAATTCGACAAGGAATGTGAGGTGGAGAATTAGGTGGAGAGATGATGTCATAGTGCATGATGTCATGGTGACTTCCATAGT
The DNA here is from genome assembly GCA_035236585.1 of Warburgia ugandensis. Taxonomy (NCBI): domain Eukaryota; kingdom Viridiplantae; phylum Streptophyta; class Magnoliopsida; order Canellales; family Canellaceae; genus Warburgia; species Warburgia ugandensis. The sequence goes on along the minus strand of CP141133.1, from coordinate 47,262,563 downwards.
TAGAAGTGGGGAGGCATCACCTTCTTAGGAAGGTGGCACATAGCTCCTTCCCTTTTAAATATTAGGTGGAGAGATGATGTCATAGTGCATGATGTCATGGTGGATGCCATAATTAGAAGTGAGGAGGCATCACCTTCTTAAGAAGGTGGCACAGAGCTCCTTCCCTTTTAAATATATAGTATTTTGACTATTGGAAATAGAGAAGAAGGAAAGAAAAATGGATGAGGAAAGGTGGGAAATATCTCAAGTTTTTTATTTGCTTTGACTTGAAATAGATCTAGTGGTTTCCTAATTAGGAAACCACTTAAGATGCCAATTAAGCAAGGGGGAGGCATCACTTTCTTAGGAAGGTGGCTCCCTCCTTAAGTCATAAACATGGAAACCCTAGTTTGGTGGGTTGAATGGATAAAAAATGGAAAATGGAAAGTGAGTTTTCTCTCTTGATTGGTCCATCTATGCATGATCATCTTACCTTTTACAAATATCACTCAAAAACCTCTAATTATCACTTTAAAATCACACTTTTAACAAAGAATAATTGCTTGAAAAGTATCCTCCAATAGTGTGGCTCTCAGTGGCATGGCTCCATGTGGCTTGATGGCTTGGCTTACTTAGGTTTCCTAATTAGACTAGGAAACCTCATAATTGACCCCAATTCTCATGCAAAGTGATGGTAATGCATGACTTGTTGGCATGTATCATTTTAATCATCTTTGATGATTCCCATTGCCTTCTTCCTTGCCTTAAGATAATTTTTAAGATGCGACATTTGCCTCTGACCCTCTAGCAAGGGCATAACACTGCCTACACCCTTGGTGAGATAATTGCATAGCTCAACATGCATAAAACTCTATGAAGCACAATATAGGTTGTTGGATCATCTTCTCACTTACTGCAAAAAGAGTAAAAATACTAATTAAATCCTAAAAATTATGATGATTGACATACTTACTATGGATTGGCTCCTCAATCTGTAAAACATCAAGCTTTTGATTTATTAGGTCAGAAATACTTGAGTTACAAATTTTTGAAAAACCTTATAAATAACTCCATAATTTGTAACACATGGACTATTAATTGGATACTTTTTTTATGCAAAATTTACCATTTATAAAACATGTTTAAACACTTCCATCATCTTATTGAAATTGGTTCCTTTCTTAGCATTATTGAGTGATTGAAAGAATGAGGCTTTAAGCACATAGGGTGCCTCTACTATAGGCTCAAATGGAGTAAAAGATTTTTTTGTCTTTTCTCTTTCTCATGTTTCAGCTGGTTCATTCTCGCCCTCAATCTGCTTACTTTATTATCAACTTGATTTCCACTCCTAAGGTTTGTGATAGACTTTGCTTATTCATGGGTCCAATGGTTATGTGAATTAGACCCTATTTTCAATTGGCCCTAGGGTTTGGAATAGGTTAACGCAGAAAGTTTCCTTTCTCCCTTTCACTTGAAGAGACAACTAGCTTATTTTGCATCTCTATCTTGGAAATATTTTTTTGACTCTAATTCTGGAGTCTATGCAAGCCTTGTTAGTCTCTTGATTGGTTTCATGAGAAATCAAATACTATCCTCACTTGATGGCTACTTTGACTATTGAGGAAGCTAAAAATAAGGTGGCCGTTGGGAAGCTAAAATTCTAAGAAAGTTTTGAAGAGGGAGGTTCATAGATGTACCTCGATAATTATTCTTAGATCATGACAAAATAGGATGCCGAGCCTATCCTGAATTATAGGTCTCAGAGTTTAGATTGTTGTTGTTGTTTTAAATAAAACAAGCAAGCTTATGAATCATTTGCTATATGGCACATTAGTGAGGTCGATCCCATGATGAGTTGAACTAATGTGATGTTAGTGATCCCCACATTAAACTATCTAACCTAGTCGAAATTCAAGAGATATTTAACCTAATCTAAAATTGGCACTTAACACAAGGAATAGGAAATTATGCTAAAATTAGAAACATGCAAAAATTAAAACTTTCCCACAATATGCACTTTCTAAAAATAAACCTTTTTAAATTGAAAAATTTCTAATTTGATGACTTTCCCAAACTAAAAACTTTCCTAGAGTGAACCTTTCCTAAAATGTAATTTTAACAACTTTCTTAACTTAACTTTCCTAAGCACGAAATTAACAAGTAACCTAAGGAAAACATGCATTAACAACTAATTTCCTAACCATTCAATCTTCTAAATAAAGCACTTAAATTTATGAAAATGGAAAACCTTAACAACTACACTCAAAGCACAACATGCAAACAAACTAATTAAAATTAACACTACAAAATTACTTTCATATCATGAATGAAGGAAACAACTTGAATCTTAATTAATTAACAACTTTGCAAATCCTAAAGCATGAGAAATCTAAAAAACTAATTTGGTGCTTGAAAATTGAAGAGAAAATAAAGTGCTTGGTGCTAGAAAATAAATATAACCAACCAAGAAAAGAAATTCCAACAGTATAGTAGTTGAATCATTCACTCAATAGAAAGTGTAAAACATGGAACTAATAAACTCTAATGTAAGCAAACATTTAAGAACATAAACTATTAATGTTTAGACATCAATATGAATTGAAAACCCCAATAAATTGTATTGAATTACATCAAAATCCATTAACATAAAGCTCCCATACATGTAATACAAATATAAAATTAAAGTCCTATTACAAGGAAGTCCATTTAATCTTAACCCACCACAGCTACAAGCTAATCCATTTTCAATTGTTCCAACTATCAATCATGAATAATCATGCTTGAAATTCAAGGGAAATTCTAATGGAATAACAGGACCAAACACAAGGGAAATTAAGAGAACAAGGCTGAATTCAAGGAAACTAAAAAGAGAACTCATAGTAATGAAAGGAAAACGAAAAAACTAGATTCAAGATGGAATCCATTGTTTGTCACTTCAAGGAAAAACTAGCCTTGAATCTTAGTCTTTAAGGAAAGTAAAAACAAAGGAAAGTAGGACAAAAGCTAGCATGAAAACTCTAATATCAAACAAGAGAGAAGGTAAGTTAAACCAACCTTGAAAGGAAAATCAAATACCTTAAAACCAGATGTGGAATAGCTTGAAGAAATGCCTTAGAATTTAGGAAAAGAGTAGCATCACCCAAGGAGTTGAAATCCCAAGAAAAAGAGTAAAGTGGGATGTCTTAGGGAGAGGATGTCTCCTTATGCTAAGGAGGAGTGTTTTTTCCTAATGTAAAAGGTATGCTTCTCCTTTATTTGGTTATGTTTTTATAGTTTTTCACCTAATTTTCTTAGGGTACCCTAATAAGAAGGTGAGGTGGGGGATGAACTCAAGTTATTTTGGGGTGTTAAGATGGTAGGTAGCTTAAGGTTTCAAAAGAGGAAAGTGGGTTGAAGGTGACTGCCCCTTTTGAGGTGGAGTAAGTGGGAGATGCGACCTTTTTAGGAAGGAGTGTCTCCACCTTCAAAAATCATTGGAAACCCTACTAAATAGGAAGGTGAGTGAAGTGATAAGGTAAGAAAGAGATGGGAAGAAGAAAATAAGAGGAAAGCTGGGTGTAGGAAAAACTAATGAAAGTGAGGTGAGATGATTTTTTTATTATTTGTTAAGTGATTTCTTAAGGACATGAGATGGGTTGGGTAGCTAGGATGAGAGTTTAGGAAGGTGGAAGAGTTATGAAATGGTAGGACTCTTAATAAAAAGTCAAATTCGTGGTGGTATTTGGTCATTAGGTGGAAGTGATGAAAAGGTCGGAAAAAGTGAGAAAAGCATCAAAATTAGAAGGCTCTCATCCTATTGGTCCATATGCCAACTTATTCTAATAAGATTTCCCTTAAGTATCTTCAAAATATCCCCTAATATCTCATGGATAATCCTCTTGAATTTCCTCTAGTCCTAGCCTTCTATTTAGCTTAGATTCATGGATTTGATGGCCAACTTTGAAGGCTCCATTGGCTAGGCTTTATGGCTGGCTTTGGAAGCCTTCTGGCTTGGCTCCTTCGCTTATCACCTTGTCTGGGGCTTGAATTTGGCCAATGTGACTTAAGTGGGTTCTATGCAAAGGTGATGGAAATGCATGGCTTACTTGATGAGTCCACTTTGTCCACCTTTAGCTCCTTTAATTGTATCCATTACTGGTCCAAAAGATGATCTTAACCTTTGGGTTGATGACTTTTAAGCCTTGACTAGATCTTTTAATCTTGATGTTAAATTTCATCCCAATCAATCTTGGCCGTTAGATCATCATTTCTCTCTCTACAAAAAGTAAAAAACTCATAACCAAATCTTAAAAAAATATGATTTATCACATACTTACCTTGGATTAGCCGTTGGACCTACAAAATATCAAAATTTTCCTTCATTAGGTAAAAAATGCATGTGTTATGAATTTTGGTCTAAAAGTCCTAATTTACCCCTATAAGTTATAACACATGGGTAACTAATTGGGTGGTTTTTGTGCAAAATTAGACACTTATCACAAACCCCAACTAGAATTTGTCTGGTCTCAAGCAAAACATGCAAAAAATCATATTTAAAAAACTGGTACAAAGTGCTACTTTCGTAGGTACTCACAATTGTATTTAGCACATGCAACAAGCCCTCAAACCCCTAGGTTACCCATAGTGGATGAGTTATGCCTTTTGAGGATTTGCAATGAATATACCCATAAAATGGCCTAAGGTTGAGTCTCCTATTTTATCTCAAAGAATTATTCATTCAATAGCAATCTACTAGTTTTTTCACAACTTACTAGAGAGGATTGATAATTTTACAAATCATACACATACTAAATCCATTTTATTGTAGTTATTTCTTAGCATGCAGGTGTGTGGATAGCCACATAAGTTATGAATTCTAACTTGATGTGCTTAAATTCCATTGAAAATATGTCTTGACCTCAAATCCTCATAGGTATACTCTTAGAAATGAAGCTTTCATATAAGGGTTTAAATATATTTCTCTCATTATGTGACCAAATCCAACATGGCTAATGGTTCACATAAATTTTAAGTGCTAAAGAGACAAAGGAAAGTGATCCTTAAGAGTTGATGTTATTATTAAGAATAGTAGGAGTCTTTCACCTTAATTCCTTTTTTTATCTCCTCTTGAAGGCTATGTTCCACCTAAGATCCATGTCTTTAAATAGGATGAAACATAGGCTTGGGTAGGGTTTTGAAGAGAAGGGTATAAGGATTTCAAAAGTCCAAAGTTGAGCAAAGGTCTTCTTTCTGATTGTTGGACAATTCTTCCTTGACTAAAGTGAATATTTTTTGTGCATTTGTCTTTTTATTTCAAATTTTCTATTCATTTTCTGATACTTCTTTCTTTTTATTTATTTTGATTTTTCTCACTTCTGCTTTTTCTACTTTAAAATATATATTTTTTACTAACTCTACTCATTTTGAAAATGGGTAATGTTTATTTTTTTTGGCTTTTTTGGGTTATGGTAAGCAGGGTTAAGAAAGAAAAGGCTTAATAGTAGGCTCAAGGGGATAACTAGTGCTGTAATGTATTGGGTAGTTTTTATGTCTCTGGTCTGAACATGGATGGTCTATATCATTCCCTAGGTTTCCTAAAGCCTATCAAATTCAATAAATTTTCTGAAAAGAAAGCTATTACTCCCATTTATTCTTGATAGCTAACCAAAACAATGATAATACTATCACACTACATTATGTACACTAAATAAATTATGGAATTACTTATAACTCTCTTGAAAGAAGATAGTCTCTAAACTCATTAGATTATGGGTCTCCACTAATTTTCCTTAGGGTCTCTAAGTCATACCTCTCTGTCTGTCTTGCCTATTTGCTGTGTGTGAATAATTTTTAAGAACTAACCTTCATAAAATGCTTCAACATATAAATAATATGCAAAAATAACCATGTACACTACCATTAAGAGGTAAAAATGGTAGAATTACTAAATTTTGAACACCAGTTCTCATCGTAGCAAGGGAACTGTTCCAATAATTATTTTTTCTTCAATTTTTTTTAAACAAGAAGAAAAAAACAAAATATCTCATTCATGAGTACACCCCCAACTTAAATGAAACATTGTCCCCAATGTTTGTAAAATGTAGGATCTTATATGATAAATGAGTGGTGTAGAACAATCCGACTTTAAAACCTTGGGTTGCCTCTTAATAAGCACTAACTTTAATGACTTTAGCCAGATGTTAAAAATTGTAATTAGAATGTGTAAGATAGGGCTCCAATAGATCGAAGGTAGGCAATGGTGGTACAACTTATGGAATTAGATCTTCAATTAGGTTGCACAAGTCATCCATATCTAATTGTTGATGGTTGGCGTTGAAAACATTGATCTCAACTTTCAAATTGCTAAAGGATAATTGTAATACACCATTTCTACAATTTATGATTGCATTGGATTTCACCAAGAATGGACATCCAAGAATCACTGGGATCTGACTTTTGGGGTCTAATACAGGTTGGGTATCCATGACAATGAAATCAACAAGGAAATAAAAATGGTCCACCTGTACTAATACATCCTCAACCATACCACATGGAATCTTAATTGATATATTAGCTCACCAAGCCTTAGTTGCTCATAAACTGAGTATTGCAACAGATTAATACTAGCCCCGATGTCAAGTAATGGCCTATCTATGGTATGTTTTCCTACAATGCAAGAAATTGTAAGACATCCTAGATCTCCAAATGTTGGTGGGTCTTGTGTTGAATTAAAGAGCTCACTTGCTTCTTGAGGAAGGCTTTCTTTTGCACATTAAGCTTTCACTTTGTAGTGCAGTGCTTTTTAAGAAACTTGGAATAAGTAAGAATATCCTTTATAGCATTGAGTAATGGAATATTTATTTACATGTTTAAACACTTCCATTATCTCATTAAAATTTGTTCCTTTCTTAGCCTTGTTAAGTAATTAAGGGAATGTGGCTTTAAGCACATAGGGTACTCCTTTGTAGGTTCTATAGGGGTTCTTTGTCTTTATTCTTTCTCTTGTGTTTTAGTTCCCTCTTCTCCTTCGTAGTTTCCTTAGCCTAACCTACATTGTTATTGATTTGATGCCCACTCCTATGGGTTGTTACAGACTTGGAATGCTCATGAGGGTTCTCATTTTGAGAACTTGACACTATCTTAAGTTGACCCTTAAGGTTAGGGATGGGTTGACTAAGGAATTAACCCTTTCCTCTATTATGTAGTTCAGCATACAATTGGCTAACCTATATCTCTAGCTTGGCTATAGTTTGAGAATTGATATTCTAAAATTGGTTCAGAGACCTTTTTATTTCTTTATTTTGTTTCTCAAACATGCTCTAAATCCTATCCTCTAAAGATGGCTTCTTTGGTTGCTGAGATTGTTGGAAACCAATTGGATGTTGGGGAATGATAGCTCTAAGAGGAAAGTTTTGGGAAAGGGGTTCATTGATGGTCCCCCTTGGTAATTATTCTTTGACCTAAAAAAGTTGGGATGCCGAGCCCATCCAATGTTGTAGGTCTTAGAATATGGGTTGTTGCTAGGTTGGTGATATGCATTCACTTAATGGACAAGCTATTGTCAAATGGGCTTGACTAGAACAAGTAGCACACCCCTTTTGTGGAGGTTTATGGGATAAAGTAGTAGCCATGAAATTTTCAAACACAATTTCAACTTTGTCCATCCTTCCACCTAAAGTCTCTAGTTTGTTTAATTTTTTAACTATATGGTTAAGCTTATAAGATAGATATGTATGTGCTCCTATCTCATATAGGTCCCCTTACTTTGGAGGCTAGTTGTTCCTCTCTCTTCTATTAGAGTAATCCCATTGCTGGAAATTATTTGCCAGTGTTTGAAAGAACTCCTAGGCCTCTCTTTCATCTTTTAGCATGAGAGCCCCTCCACTTGAACCATCTACCATATGTCTAACCTAGCCAAAATTCAAGATATATTTAACCTAACCTAAAATTGGAACTTAACACAAGGAATGGGAAATTATGCTAAAATTAGAAACATGCAAAAATTAAAACTTTCCTACAATATGCCCTTTCTAAAAATAAACTTTCCTAAATTGAAAAGTTTCTAATTTGATGACTTTCCTAAACTAAAAACTTTATTAGAGTGAAACTTTCCTAAAATGTAATTTTAACAACTTTCTTAACTTAACTTTCCTAAGCATGAAATTAACAAGTAAGCTAAGGAAACATGCATTAAAAAACTAATTTCTTGACCATTTAATCTTCTAAATAAAGCACATAAATTTAATGAAAAGGAAACTTTAACAACTACACTCTAAGCAAAACATGCAACCAAACTAATTAAGATCAACACTTCCAAACTACTTTTGTATCATGAATGAAGGCAACAACTTGAATCTTAATTGATCAACAACTTAGTAAATCCTAAAGTAGGCAATCATACTTTAACATTGACTAAGAAATCTAAAGAACTAATTGGGTGCTAGAAAATTCAAGTGAACATAAAGTGCATGGTGCTGGAAATTAAACAAGACCAACTAGGAAAAGAAATTCCAGCAGTACAATAGTTGAATCATTCACTCAATAGAAATTAAAACATGGAACTAATCAACTCTAATGTAAGAAAACATTCAAGAATGTAAACTATTAACTGTTGGACATCAACATGAATTGAAAACTCCAATAAAATTTATTGAATTACATCAAAATCCATTAACATAAAGGTCTCATGCATGTAATCCAAATATGAGATTAAAATCCCATTACAATGAAGTGCACTTGATCTTAACCCACCCACAATGACAAGCTAAACCTTTTTCAATTGTTCTAACTATCAATCATGAATATGCATGCTTGAAATTTAATGTAAGTTCTAATGGAATAACAAGGCAAAAATCAAGGGAAACTAAGAGAATAACGCTGGAATTCAAGGAAGCTAAAAAGAGAACTCATAGTAATGAAAGGCAAACGGAAGGATGATTTCCCTTGGCTGTCACTTCAAGGAAAAACCAGCCTTAAATCTTAATCTTTAAGGGAAGTAAAAAAAAAGGAAAACCAGACAAAAGCTAGCATGAAAAGTCTAAGATCAAACAAGAGAGAAGGTAAGTTGAACCAACCTTGAAAGGAGAACCAAATACCTTACAACCAGGTGTGGGATAGCTTGAAGAGATGACTTACACCTAAGGAAAAGAGTAGCATCACCCAAGGAGTGGAAATCCTAAGCAAAAGATTGACGAGTGATGGCTTAGGGAGAGGATGTCCGCTTCTCTGGAGGAAGCATCTTTTTTCCTAGTGCAATGGTATGCTTCTTCTTTAGTTTGGTGCTTTTTTTATAGTTTCCCCCCTAATTTTCCTATGGTACCCTAATAAGAAGGTGTGGTGGGTTTGAAATGAGGTTTTTTTGGAGGGCTAAGATGGTAGGTATCTTAAGGTTTCAAAAGATGAAACTGGATGGAAGGTGGCGTGGGAGATGCCACCTTTTTAGGAAGGGGCATCTCCCCCTCCAAAAATTGTTGGAAGCTCTACGAAATAGCAAAGTGGGTGAAGTGATAAGGTAGGAAAGATATGTGAAGAAGAAAATAAGATGGGAGAAATGTGGGGTGTAGGAAAAACTAAGAAAGTGAGGTGAGATGGAAAATTGTGATTGGTTAAGTGATTTCCTAAGGACTTGGGATTGGTGGGTGGTCAGGATGGGAGTTTAGGAAGGTGGAAGAGTTATGGAATGGTAGGACTCTTGAATGAAAAGTCAAATGAATAAGGCTAAAAAAGTCAAAATTTTAATTCATTTTTGAACACAAAATCAAATTTATGAAAACATAGTAGCATGCTAAATTTTTTTTTTAATTCCTTTACGAATAAAAAATTAAGTTTAGGAAAAAATATTAGCATGCTATAATAGTAAGTTTACACTTTAGTTAAAACTCAAGGAAAACATGTTAATGGGTTAGGAGTTTTCAACTTGCTATAACCTTTTCAAACATGGCTCCTTTTGAATTGCAGAAAAGGTTTTATACTTGATATACTTCTAGCCAAAATCTAGCAACATAGATACATAATTTACTACCAGAAATAAATCAAAAGAGGGCTTAGTAATCAAGCTAAAATAAAAAATCACATGTATATACTTGTGTTATAAAATGTCTTTATTAGAGATGGAAACCATGCAAGATAAAATGTCTATAACCTGTTATAAACTCATGGTATAAGGTGTGAAGACATGAAGATATGACTTAAATGTCTACAATAAGGCATGAAGTTTTGCTAGGAATCATTTGCAAAATATAAAATGGCTTTAGTAGGGATAAAACCTCAAGTACTAGCTAGAAAATGTTTCTAACAAAACATGAAGTACAAGATAGAATACATTTTTAACTTTATAACATCCTCGAGGAAAGGCACATATTTCAGATCCCTAGAGACTTTTGAAACATGTGAAAACTTCATAGTTTTAGAACCAGCTATTGCTCTAGCAATTGCACATAGTTTGTCTACATTTTTCCTAGCCTTTTCCTTCCTTTTTCCTCATTTTATCTACTGTCCAGGATTATTTTCTCAAAGTTTAGAGAGAGGCACCACTTTCTTCATCTCTTCTTGTCTTCTTCTTTTGCTCTCTCTCTCTCTCTCTCTCTCTCTCTCTCTCTCTCTTTCTCTTCCATGTTTTTTCTTTTTTTTCCTTCTAGTCTATATGTCCTTTATTAACATTTTCTAGAGATTTCTAATAGTAAGATGTCTCTCTATCTTAGTCTCCCCATACTTCCTAAAACATGATGTCTTCTACCACGCAACCACTTTCTATACAAAATTGTCCTAGCCTTCTTTCTAAACTCAACATCTTTCCATGTGTTGCTTAGTTGCAAAGGAAAGAAGACATCTAAGTGTATGGATCCCACTCAGTTAAAATCATAGAACTAAATAAAAGGTGTTGCCATTATCACCTCCATACTTAATACTTTTATGTTATAGACCCCTAATGGTTGAATTTGCTACATTTTTATATCCTTGGAAATCGCTTTTCTAGAACTATTCATCCATTGAATTCTTGTCATTCAATTATTTAGTTTTTAAAAATTCAATTTTCACATTTTGGGCAAAATGATAATTATCATTAATTGAAAATTGGTTACAAAATTTTGGGTCATTTCATCATTACTTCAATAAATTTTGTCCTCCAAAGTCTTCTCAACTTCAGTCACAAATAATTCTAGATGTTTCTCTTTCATTTATGATTCTAGTTACCATGTTACCTTTTCAACTAGTGCCATTTCAGATGTCAAATCTGGCTACACCTTAGTTGGCACTTGTTCAAGAACATGTGAAGGGTTAGGTATGTACCTTTGTAGCATGAAAATATGGTAAGCCCAACCACTAAACCAATCCTATCTAGAATCTCAATGTATTGATAAATTGAGGACTCAATTTCCCTTTCACATTGAACCTCATGAGTCCCTTAGTCAAATAAATCTTCAAAAACCCATTGTCTCTGACCTGAAAATCCAAGAACTACAAGGGGTCACTTCCAAATACATGTCACTTTGTTGGAGTACTATTCTACCAGTTTTGACTATATAATCTTGTTCTCTCCAACTTCACTCCAACATGTAGGTGAATGGTAGGGTCTCCCATACAGTGGCTCATATGGATCCATTTTAATGTTTGAATGGAAACTATTATTGCATGCAAATTGAACCAATGGTAGGCTCTTGTCGCAATTTCCTTTTCATTCAATTGCACATGTTCTCAATGGGTCTTCCAAAGTTTGAATCATCCTCTTATATTGACTTTGGGGATAAAAAGCCATACTAGAACTCAATGATGATCTCAAAGACTTCTTCACACATATCCAAAGCTACAATGTGAATTGACTATCTTTGTTAGAAGTAGTATTTACAGGTATCTTATGTAAGCTCATAATTTCTTGGACATATAGTCATTCCAAACTATTAGTAGCTTGAGTTGTGAAAAATGGAAAAAAAATATGCCAATTTAGTTAGTCAATCAACTGTTACCCATATCATGTCATGTTTACTAACATATTGGGTAAACACATAATGAAAACTATGGTGATATGATCCTCCTTTCACTCAGAAAGCTTATTGGCCTGAGATGTTTAGCCTTGACCTGTTGACATGTCAAGCATCGCTCTACAAACTCTCCCACATCCTTCTTCATACCATTCCACCAAAATTGTCTCTTCATATCCTATTACATTTTTGTTCAATCAAGACAACTGGTATATTATGACTGATGTACCTCTTTGAAAATCTCTTGCCTTAATTCAGAACTCATTGGAACCACCAATCTCCCATGTATCTATATGCTTCCATCCATTTCCAGAGTGAAACTAGCTTCCCAACCAGTGCTTATGTCTCTTCATCATCCTTTTGTGTCGGAACAACTCTCTCAACAATGGAAGATCTTACAGTCAAGTTTTCATGATAGATTTCTTATTCTTGAACTATATTTGTGGTATGCACTTGAGTACTTCTGCCAAAAATTTCATCCTCTTAGGAAGCATGCTTACGTACATCGCTTGAGCCTTCTAAATCAATACATTAGCCACTACATTGGCCTTTCTAGGATGTTATTGAATGGAGAAATATTAGTCTTTCAAATACTCCATACATCTTGTCTACCTCATATTCAAGTCTTGCTACAAGAGGATATACTTGAGGCTTTTATGATCAGTGAATACTTCAAACTTTTCTCCATGTAGATGATGCCTCTTAATCTTTAAAGCAAAAACCATAGCTGTTAGCTCAAGATCATGAGTAGGATAATTAACCTCATGCTTTTTCAACATTCAAGAAGAATAAGCAATCACCTTTCCACTTTGTTTCAAAATAAAACCCAATGCCTTGCTTAAGGCATCACCGTAAACCACAAAACCTCCATTGCCTGATGGTAAGGTAAGTATTAGTGCAGTGGTTAGCTTCCACTTTAGTTCCAAGAGGCTCGCTTCAGACGCATCATCCCACACAAATCTCACATCTTTCCTTGTCAACTACTCAGTGGTAATGCAGTGCGTGGTAATCCCTTGGTAGTATATTGTATGACTTAGAAAACTCCCTATCTTAGTCATCATCTTAGTTGTTTCCCATTTCTTCACTGCCTCTTTATTGGCTAGGTCCATTGCTACATCATCTTTTGAGATGACATGGCCTACAAACTTTACTTCCTCCTACCAAAATTCATACTTGCTGAATTTGACATATGATTGATGTGTCTTAAGTTTTTCCAATACAACACACAATTGTTCCTAATGCTCCTCCCGACTCATTGAATAAATCAGGATATCGGCCACAAACACAATAACAACTTTATCAAGGAATGGCTTAAACACCCTGTTTGTGACATCCATAATGACATTACTCTGAATTCATAGTATCTATATTGAGTTATGAATTCCATCTTTGAGATATCTTCTTCTCTAATCCTTAGCTGATGATGTTGGGACCCTAAATCAATCTTTGAAAAAACTCTAGCTGCCTAAAACTTATAAGAAAGTCATCTATTTGGGGCAGAGGATACCAAATCTTCATAGTGACTCCATTAAGCATCCAAAGTCTCATTGAGCCATCCTTTTTTCTACAAAGAGGACTAGTGATCCCCATGGTGAAACACTATGTGTAATAAATCCTTTGTTTAGTAATTTCTCCAACTGGCTCTTCAACTCTTTCAGCTCTACTGGGCCATTCTGTATGGTGCTTTGGAGATAGGAACTATGCCTAGTTTCAACTTGATATTACAATCTATCTCCCTTTCGGGTGGTAGTCTAGGACCTCAGGAAGTACATCTGAAAATTCCCAAACTACTTTGACCTCATACAGCTTGGGTTTGCTAACCTTTACAACCTCAACTCTAGTAATAAAAGGCTTAACATCCTTTAGCAATGTGTCTACCTACCTTCATATCTAAAATAACATATGCTGATGCAAAGTTACATCTCCCTTGAAAAGAGATCATCACCATGGAATATCAAAGGTGACTTTTTCTTATAATAGTCCACTATTGCCCAATGCAAAACCAACTAGTCTATCCCTAAGATGACATCAAAGTCCATTCATCTTCTCTCAATTATAACTGCCACATCTTGAAGGAATTTTTGTGCATATATGGACTCACCCAACAGAGTCTTTACCTCTAAGCAGAACCCTAAATTCTAGACTAGACTATTAACACACAATGCAAAAACATGTGATATAGATGAGGACATGGAACTTGAAGAAAAATGAACTTTAGCAAGTCCATGAATAAGAAGTTACCTTCAACCACAACATTTGATGATTGTTTTGCCCTAAAGCGATGGTAAATACTCATCCCTGACTCTTGAAAATTTGCACTCTAAACTTCTCCCTCTTGTTTCCTCTTCTGACAGTTTCTATCAAGATGTCCTACCTCTCTATAGTTATAACACTTGACATCGGTGACATAGTAGGATCTACTCGGATGATACTTCATGCTTCATGGGCATGGTTTGGAATTAGGTGCCTTTCCACAATTTCCAAAAGGATACTTCCATGGTTGTTGTGACCTTGGAGACTACATAGGCCTCTTCTCCTTCTCAAAATATCTGTCAGTGCTGGCTTATTTCTCATTTTCTTTTTGTCCTTCTACATGTGCTTGCAATCCTTCTAAAAAATAGAAGCCATCTCAACTATCTTTGCCATTGTAATAAGATGAACTTTCTCTTCAGTCCTCATTAGGTATGAACTGCTAAAGTCTAGCGAACTTATTCTCATATTGAATCACTATAATGTTTCCTTATTCCAAGCATATGAATTCTTTCTCCTTATGTCTTTTTATATGAGGGGGAAAATATTTATTGATGAAAATAGTCTTAAATTCTTCTCATGGAAAGGCCTTAATACCCTCAAAATGAGTTTGCTCCATTGTTTGCCACCAAAAGGTTGCTTCCCTAGTCATCACAAAAGTAGCTATAGCTCTCTTATTCGCCTCAGGGACATCCATTGCCCTAAGGACTTTCTTAACCTCAAATATCCATGTCTCATTTGTGTCCAACTCATCCTCTCCAAAGAATGGCAGTGCCATCTTCTTAAATCTATCTAGCAGGTTGTCTCCCTTATGGCATTTCTACCCGGGCCTACTAACCCTGTATTTGGTGATGCCTGCTGTTGGTTTGCAAGTATTGCCCTAGGTGTTGCACTAAAAGTTGAACAGTTTCACCTACTTCATTCCCCAAAGAACGAATGGGGTGCTAGCAGGTGCCAGGGGTGCTTCTGTTTGTCTCCTTGGTTGCAATTGTTCTGAAGACAAAGTGATTTGTCTCTTCCACCTACACTAGACCTAAAAGTTCTTCTATTAGCACCAGAATTAAAAGTTTCTTATTTTGTTGATGATTTATGAGCTTCCACTAAATAATTGGTCGTGATTGGATAAAAAGAAAACACATAAAAGAATCTTTTTCCTTAAAAATTGTTTCTAAAATACTTGAACATTATCCATTTTAAAACTTTTCATAAAGAAATACTAGACTAATGTATGAGTCATATTACATTTCATTTAATTTCAAAACAATCCCAAGGTTTATTAGTCATAGCACAATTAAAATGTAAAGTTCAAATGGACTATCATCCAACACTTTGTAATTGAGTACATCCATAGCCAAGAGAATAAAAATAAGAAAATAAAGTCCAATTTGACTAGTGTCTCACTTTTCTGCTTCTTTGCACCCGAGAGTCTGTCACTCTTTACTTCTACACTTTCTCCTTATCACACTAATCTTTGGTGTGTGTAGGTTGAGTATCGAAGGTATACTCAATAGATAGAAGTAAAACTACAGATTCAAAGTCTACATCATTTCACCATACAAGCATACTCAATTGATTTGAACTCATGTTTGAAATGCAATAAAACCACATGACTAACTTCTTTTACTTAATTCATGCAATGCATCAGACACTTCATTATGTACACATGCATTTAGGCATATCTCTATTTATAGAGGATAAATATCATAACCTAACAGTTCAAGTGGAATCATGATGCATCAAAATCATCAATATATTGATATCAAAATAACTATCTAGGAATTCTATTGTGCCAACAATATTTTCATCTCTCGTTGACACATCCAGCAATTTGGTCATGAGTACTCATCTAGCAACCATAGTCCAAGTTCATCTTTTGAATCCTCATCTTCCTTACCAGGAGTATAAAGACAAAATCTCATGGGTTTGAAACTATCCACAAATAGCCTGCTTGAATCATGTGTTATCTAGTACTTGAGAGGGACTTCCACCATATCCATCATAGGGATTGTAAATATTCATCAAAACTAGGTCTTAAACACCATAACAAAAAAATTGCCACTCTTTGGGTGTGGGTACCAACTACCTCTGGTGGTTGGAGACTAGGGGCCAACCTATACTAAACTTCTAGCATAGCTCACATGAGGCTTATTTGCCTATCTCAAATCTAAAATCCTAGATATCACTATACCCTTATACTTTTTGCAAAATCTTGGGCAAAACTCATAATGCAATTCAAAACATACATTGTATAAAATATAATTTCAAGCTAAAATAAACATCAAAGCATAAATTACATAGTATCTTACATTCCAACAAATTCAAATGTTAATGCACTATTTTGAAAACTCATTCAAACATGCCAAATTCAAGTAATTATTTCATACCTAAAACTAAGCATGCTTAACATCAATCTGGAGTTCAAAACTCGTTATCCTTTTGGCATAATAACATATTAAAAACTAGCTTGATTTTCAAAATTTGTAATTTACCATAGCAATTTAGTGCCTAAAAACTATGATTTGCATGAATAGATTGCAATTCAAAATCATTCACAATAGTGCATCCAATTGATCCAAAATCAGCATCCTAAAAACTGCCACTTTTTGGGCATAGAATAAGGTTAAAAATGTCAATTTTTTCAATTCCTTTCTGAATAAAAAATCTTGTTTGGTAAAGTATGTTAGCATGCTAAAATAGTAAGTTTTGGCTTCACTTAAAATCAAAGAAAACCATGTTAATGACTTGGGTTAGAAGTTTTCAACTTGTTATAACCTTCCAAATATATCTCTTTTTGAAATGAAGAATTCATTTTATACTTGATATATTTCCAGCCAAAATCAAGTAACATTGATACATAATTTACTACTGAAAATAAACCAAAAGAGGGCTTAGTAACATACTGAAACAAAAAATCATAGGTATATAATCATGCAAGAAAATATTTCTATTAGAGTAGGAAGCCATGCAAGATAAAATGTCTATAACCTATCATAAACTCATTCTATAAAATGTCCCTAATAGAGTATAAAAATTACATTAGAAAATGCCCAAACTAGAGTATGAAGACATGACTTAAAACATCTACAATAAGGGATGAAATTTTGCTAGAAATCTCTTTAGAAGATCATGGAACTATGCTAAACTAAAATGTCAACTGCCAGGTATGATTTCATGCTAGAAACATCAGTGATAGATCATGAGAAGAACTCTAATTTATGTTAAAATTAAAGCATAAATTACAAAATGTAAAATGGGTATGGTGGGGCATGGATGCATGATTAAGTACGTATAAAATAAGACTTGAAATACTAGCTAGAAAATATTTCTAACAAAACATGCAATATAAGCTAGAACAAGTTTCTAAGTATGTAAAATCCTCAAGTAAAAATGCATATTTTTGAACTCTAAATCTTTAGACCCATCTGTAGTTCTAGTGATTGCTTGTAATTTGTTTACAAGTTTCCTAGCTTTTTCCCTGCTCTTTCCTTTGTATTTCTTCTATCATAAACTATCTTCCCAGAGCATAGAGGGAGGCATCACTTTCTTCCTCTCTTCTTTTCTCTCTCTCTCTCTCTCTCTCTCTCTCTCTCTCTCTCTCTCTCTCTCTCTCTCTCTCTCTCTCTTCCATGTTTTTGCTTTCTTTTCTTTCCAAAATAGATGTCCTCCCTTATTAACATTTTCTAGTCAAAATTCCTTGCCGCCCAAGGTGGCCTACAGCTTCCTTATTATAAGACATCTTTCTATCCTATGTCTTCTACCACCCATCCACTTCCTAAGCAAAATCATCTTAGCCTCCTTCCTAAATTCAACATCTTTCCTTATGTTGCTTGGCTGCCAAGTAAAAAAGATGTCTAAGTGTATGGACCCCACTATTAAAAACACAATACTAAATAAATAGTGTTACCATTATCACCTCCATACATAATACATTTATGTTATAGATTGCTAATGATCAAATTCGTGATATCTTTATATGTAATGCCCGAGAAATTTATGTTATTTTGACAAAAATTGGACATCTTATAGGACATGAACTGTGTTGAATGTTCTACCTTTTTTAAAATATTAAATGAAGGAATTTGTGAGGAAACATGGTATCATTATATTCTACTCGAAAAATGAAATCCAACGCCTCAAAAATCACCAAAAACGGAGTTCGTCTGAAGAAGTTACGGCCGTTTATAGATTAGGGGTATTTCTGAAATTTAAACAAAAAAACGAAAAAGACGAAAAACGTAGGGGGCCGTTTTGATAACGGCACCCCTTGTCGTCTTCCACCTCCAAACTTCTCCAGAAAACCGCCATTGAGGGGCATCGCCTTCTCGCCTCTATAAAAACCCCATCTCCCCCTCTCCAAAACCATGGTTTCCAGTCATTGGGGCTGGGGTTTCCGGCTAGAAACGGAAACCCAGTTCTCTGCAATTTTTGGCAACAGCCAGGCCCTAGTCGGGCCGGCCATTCTCCCATTCCCTTTCCCTTTCCGGTCTGGCAATGGGGTTTCCCCCCCTTGTTCGAGCTTTTCGGCGAGCAGGAACACCCACCAGGAAAAAGGGAGTCCCCAGGCAACCTAGGTAAGCCAATTTTCCCTATTTCTCTTCGTTTTGCTTCCCCCAGGCCAGATCCATGCCGGATCTGGTCTCTTTCCAGCCAGTCTTCCTAGCCGAAAAACAACCAGTCGTTTTCTAGCAGGGTTTCCTGGCTGAAAAACGCTCCCAGCCAGCTTGGGCTGGCCCTGCACGAATAAGGAGTCCCAGGGACGCCATACTGCACGTTGCGCCTGGGACAAGGTCCCTGGGACGGGTGCCAGGCATACGTCAGTGCGTACACTATCCTAGGTGTGGCCTTCGGGTGCGCGAGCGACATGGGGCATGGGTCCTGGCTCGGCCAACGTGCCCTGGGAGCTGAGACGCGCCATGCTACAAGGTGTGTAAGTGCGATGATGCGCGTCATAGCGCGGCACTTGAACATGCACGTGCGCATGCAAAACATGGTCCCTGGCATGGCCTTTAGGCACGCACGCACGTAAGGCGGTCGTGGTTCAACCAGGATACACGGGTGTCCTGGGAACTGGGGCACGTGGACCTAATGAGACTTTAAAGTTAGGATTATAAGATAAATTACAGAGTTTAACTATGGGAAAGTAGATCCACACCATAGGATCTAGCCTGACGAATGAATTAGGCAAGGACCATGGACCCAATAGGTAGATCTAGCGATCTAATGTCTAAATTGAATGAAATTAATAAGGACTCCTTATATCCATTCATACCCAGGAGTTTATAAATGAGACCCAGGGATGAGTTGAGTAATAAAGGACGCGACTCCAGGAAACTTTGAGGTAGGTGCTCTATCGCTACTAGACTTTTTAAAAGAGCCATGATTGTTTTGAGAATGCATGTTTTAAGTATAAGTATATGACTTGTTTAGCATGACTTAATTCAGCGTACATATGATAAATGCATTATGCATAGATATGTTTTACAAATAATTGCACATACATTATGCATAGACATGTTTTGCAAACAATTGCATATATTGCATGATTTGTGAGCATTGAGTTCTTGAAAATTTGCATGTCCTTGAGGGTTACCAAAAGACGCTGGTGTGCCCTAAAGACACTAGGTAGGCAGTTGTGCGGGACCCAAAGAGGACAGGTTTTGAAAAATACATTGCGTATATATTGTTAAGACATGTGCTACATGCATAGATTGCATGATAAGTGTAGCCTTGGCCGATGAGGGTGGGCTGATGAGGGCGGGCCAGAGAGGGCTGACAGGCTTCTAGGCTGGCAGGCTTCTAGGTTGTCAAGTTTCTAGGCAGGGTTATGACTTTGAATGCAATACTAGCATGATCAAATTTTATGCATTGCATGCATGTTTTGCAACCGATTGCATAAATTACATGATTTACGACGAAGAAGTGTCATATGCCCCATTGAGGCTATGCTTGAGTGTCCTCAGGTACCCGGGGACCACACGGCGGCGAGGTCGTGGGTATAGTTGGACCCTATGGTTTCGTGGATTTACTTGCATTGCATATGGCATGACATGAGGTTGGTCGACCATACCATATATCCATGAGTTGGATTCAGTGGAGCATCGTATGCATATCATTATGTTTATGATATATAATACTTTCGACTTGGATTATGATATTTCTTTAAGTCATTAGTATTTTCAATTATACAGTGGTTTTTAATATCGATATTGACCATGATTGTTTGAACATGCACATGTTTTAAGAGCATATGATTTTAAACATAGCATGCATTGCAAAACTAGTAGTGATAGATTCCTACTGAGTATAGTATATACTCACCCTATCCTTAACATTTTTCAGGATAGTTCCACTCACAAATAGAAGACGTCTCAGGAGATATTAGTACTACGAGCAAGTAAATAAAAAAGGAAACAATTATACATGTAAGTAAACTCTCAACCCTTTGGACATGTGTTTGTATTTGTTTACAGTTGGGCTGTGTGCTGTGACTGGATAGACCTGGGGAAAAACATTTTTGATTTCTGAAGTTTTTCAAGAACTATTTTGGTTGTTGTGAAAGCAAATGACACTCGGGGTTTTCAAAAATGAGTTTAAAACTAAAAGATTTTCCGCTGCATTGCATGGTTTTTATAAAATGGTTTTCAAATAGGGATGCATCCTGCCTTAGGAATTAGATATTGCATTTAAAAATGCATGAGAAAACCTGGGTCGTCACAGTTGGTATCAGAGGCCAGGTTTTATCCTTTCACAGCCAGTCCAGCATGTCCAAGGGTCATGGACAATAGAGAAAATCAAGAATAAGTAGTATAAATAGGAGTAGTAGAGATGACTACTTCTATTTGAGGATTACAATATTAATGCACAAGGCAGTTCACCATGAATAAATAGGTGAAACCCAGCTTGGTTTAACAAATAATTAGACAGAGGATAGTGCAATCCTTATCCAAAATCTAGTCTAAGACGACTTAAGGATTAAGGATTGTTGTGTGGTGCAAATATAAAAACTCATATATGGATCATATTATGAGAATGATGAATAAGGATGTTAGTGAACTCGTTAGTAGATAGTTCTGACCTGCAATAAAGTAATCTCACCAAAGGTGAGAAAATTGGAGAACCTAGATGGCTATCTTACCATCATAAAGAATATCAGAATATGACCACACTATCACAAGGGTTATGATATGAGTATGATAAGGGATGTAAAAGATAGTGACGACCCGGGGTTTTTATATGATGCAAATTTGATAAAAAAGGTGAGATCTCTTGTTTTATAAATATGAAATGCATCAAAATCTTTTTAGTTTTGGAAAACAAGCTTTTGTATAAAATCCTGAGTATCAAAACACATTTTCCAATTATCTAGCCATGGCAAAGTTTTAAATCAACATTATTTCCAAGAAAGTGTTAGTTATAGCCTCAGCTATAGAGAGTAACTACAATCAAGTAACATTGAAAGATAAGGTAGGGGTTTACTTACTTGTGCTTAGTCTGGGTGTCTTCTGTCACAAGCGTTCCTTGCTCTTAAGTGTTTACTTTGTGTCTGAAAAATGTTGAGGATTAGGTGAGTATATATTATACTCAGTAGGAGTCCATCACTACTAGTTTTACAATGCAAGCTATATTTAAAATCATATGCTCTTTCAAGACATGTGCATGTTTGAACACTCATGCTCAATATCGATATAAAAAACCATTGTCAAATTGAAATACTAACGACTTAAACAATCGCATAAACCAAGTCGAAAGTATCATATATATCATAACATAATGATATTCATAAGTTGCTTCATTGAATCCAACTCATGGATATCTAGTATGGTATGGTCGACCAACCTCATATCATGACATATGGTATGGTATGGCCGGCCCTATCCCTCCTAACATGACGCCCACCGGGCGAGAGCACCCGTCATCAAATATAAAACACGAAAATCATACGTATATGCTAAAACTCAAGAGCACTTATAGCTCGCAATCCCCAAGACATGCCCCTCATCCTGGGGTTAGCCTATAAAAGGACCAGCTAATAAGCCTCTATTCTCATTTCTATGTAAATCCATGTATTTCCTATATATATAATAAGAAATAAGTCTCTATTTAAGCATAACTAATTAACATCATGCTTGTAAAAGCATTTGAAATAAGTTTATTTAGTAAAAGATTTCAATTAGGAATAACCATACTGTACTCAATGTCGTATGAAATCCACGGCAAATAATAATTGCAATTTAAAACACAATTACACATGATGCTATGTTTAAACATGGTTTAAAAATCAAGACAAAGCATTAATTGTCGTCACCTACCTCAATGTGAGCCCACTAGCTTGTTAATAACTCCCTTTAACTGGTATATTCAAGTGCACCTGTACATGTCCCACCACTATTTAAAAAATTCTCTAAATAAAAAGTGGTCATTTATAAGTTTTTAAGTTAAAACTAGGTCCGCGTCGTCAATACAGTCACAACGCTTCTTTCGAATCATGATTTGGACTCCTCTAGCACCCAAAAATTAAAATTTAGTGAAAACCTACGCAAAATGGGGCCTGCCAGACCACCATAAGGTGGTTTATACCGGCGGCTTGGTTTTCCACCGGTTTACACCGGCATACACCGAGCGTGCGTCACGGTCATCAGGACGCAGCGCGTTCCGACCCCACTGAGACCGCAAATCGCGGCTCTTCCGCGTGCGCGCGCCATGTCTCGCACTCGTGCGACGTCGACGTCGTTCGACGTCATCTATTGTGTGTCTCGGAGTGCGTCTTGGCATCCGCTCTAGGGCGCCGACGCCGTTGACGATGCCAGAGAAGACGACCGGATTCCGATCGTCTCCGGCAAAGCTACAGAGCTTCGTTTTGTGCAATTTTTGCACCGTTTTTCTCAGAATTTCCTCTTGAATTCATTTATGCCCTCCTTTTGCAGTGAATTTTCCAAAAACCATGGTTTTTAAATGATTTTTTCCATGTTTCTAAAATCATCCCTAGGTATTGGTTTCTGTGTTTTCTGGAGAAACCCACCATTGGATCACTCCCAAATTTAAAGGGTTTGCTCTTGGGTGTCTTGTGCATTAGCTGGACGGTGCGATTTCCAAAAGGATGAGGTTTGATCCATGAAATCATGCTCCAATTGTAGCGTGCACAAAGTTTCCAAAAAAATTTGATTTTTTTCCAAATTTTTAAATGCTTTCCTATTTATTTTTCTATGTAATAAATACGGAAAAACAGAGTTTTGAGGCTTACCTTGCGTCTAGCCGGGGTTCCACTCGCCGAAAAACTTAGACCTTGCAAGGCTAGGGTTCTGAGTTAAAAAAACCCCAGAGGAATGCTCAAAGTGGAACGTTTTGGCTCCTGAGGATGGTTAGATATAGGGTTTAGAGTCTTGGGGAAGAGTTTCTCTTCCCCACACGTCTCTTCCCACGTCTCTTTGGCGATTTTTCCAGCACTAGTAGAGACATGTGGAAGACGGGGGTGCCATTATCAATTTGGACCCAGATCTAACACGTCTCTGTCAAATGACCAAATTGCCCTTTCCACTTTGATGGCTCCTAACTCCCTCCTTTGAGCTCCATTTTTCGCGTTCTTGGTGGCGTTGGACTCGTATCGATGAGCACCTTCTAATTCCTATGTTTTCAAGAAAAATTTCCATCCATAAAATTTTTTATTTAATTTATTTAGTAATTTCCTATTTTATACTAAAAATTAAGGATATTACACTCAAGGACATGCAATTTTTTAAGAACTCAATGCTCACAAATCATGCGATATATGCAATTGTTTGCAAAACATGTATTTGTCATATGCATGCTGAATTTGTTTATAAGCTAATCAAGTCATAAAATAAGTCATGCTAAACAAATCATATAACTTATACTTTAAAACATGCAATCTCAGCAATCATCCTCTTTTTAAAAGTCTAGTAGCGATAGAACACCTACCTAGCTAGGTCGCGCTAACCCCTTTGTCCTCGTATGCTCCTAAACATGGCTTGGGGAATCAAGGTTAGTTTGGCCTATCTTTTATAGGTTTTAGAGTGGTTGGTCTTACTACTTAGGCATTAAGGGTTCATCCCCATGCCTATGGGTGTCCTAAGGTCCTAATTGGGCCTTGGTATCATCAGTTTTCTAAGAGTCTAGTGGCCACGCCCCACCATCCTATTCTAAGGGTCATTCCCACCTTAGATTGGGCCTTGATTAGGAATTTTATAGTTTGGGTGTGTTCGCATTGTCGACACGGATACAACGCCTTTCGCGGTACCTCAATCGGAGCTCTAGATCTTAAGTTATAAGCTTTTTAGTGCCGCGTGTACATAAAAGGGTCAAATGAAACAAGGTGGAAGCTTGGGATGCTAGCGCATCCCTCGTCAGCTGCAGGCGTGTCTGCAGATGCACCTGACTTTCGCCCAACATTCTCTTTTGCAGGCGCGTCCACAGACACGCCGGTCTGGTTTTCTCGACGCACAGCGTGCGTTTCGTTCGTTGGGAGACCGGGGCATCCTCGGGACGCCCTGGTTCGACTCTGTCAAACTAGTGTGGCCCAGGGATCGTCCCTGGGCCTTTGTGACTCTCCAAGGCCTGTTTTTGCATGAATTTTTATGCAAAAACTTAGGGAAACTTAGCCTAGGACTAATGGGAAGATGGGTTTGGAGGGATTTTGGGCATACCTGGCTCGTTGCTGGGTTTTTCTCCACGTTTCTCCTCTTAGTTGCTTCTCCAAAATAGGTTTTTCCCAAGGTTTTGGGCTGCCATTAGAGGCGCCCAAGAGCTCTATTTATAAAGCTATAAGAGGGTTCTGGAGGGGGCTCTCACCGCCCTTGAATGGCGGTGGAGAAACCTCCAGAATGGTGGTGATTTCTCCTCTAATCACCGCCGTTCTAGAACCCTCTAGGAGGTTGAAGAAGAGAGGTGCCCATATCAAAACGGGCCCTTGTGTTTTGCAGGCTAAATCTTTTTTTTAGTAAAAATTACAATTTTGCCCCTGAACTTCAAAGGGCCATAACTTGCTCATTTTAACTCCGTTTTAGGTGATTTTGGTCTTGTTGGATTCCTTGTTCCGAGACGCACCTAATGGTATGATTTTTAGGACCAAATTTCTAGCTTCAGTCAGGGTGAATAGTGAAATGACCAAAATACCCTTATCTTCAAAAACTGAACTTTTCATTGCTAACTTGGGATTTTAGTGTTACAAAATTGGAGTCATTACAAAGACAGACTTTGAGAAGATTTTGATGATAATCTAAGAGGGATGAGAATGCAAGATGATATTAGCAAATTACTGTGACTCCTACTAGATTACAAAGGTATGGATCCTGAAAGACTTAGCTCAATTTTGGATACCTTCATTGGAGTCTTATGAAGAGTAAAGTAATAACTACCTGAGTATTATGGAGTAAATCCGAAGATGTATACAAGTGACATATTATGTGATAGGGAAATGAATTCAACCGAGTTATCAAAAGATTTTGATGATAATACTAAGGATGATAATAGATCGATCCTAACATGAACTTGTAAGAGAAGTATAGCACGATCAAAACATCAATGCCATTATTAAGACATTGTATGACTTTTATTGAGGCTATATGCGACTGAGGATTTCAATGATCTTAAGACAAGCATTCAGTTTATCATATCTGTTAAGTAAAGGAATAGATGAAGTATCAATTATATGCAACAAAGCATATAGAGACATTGATCCAGGTAGACCAAATGAGGATTTTAAAGAAAAGAGAGAAAGAGATAAAGATGTAACTACCAGTACTCAATGAATATTGAATATTCAAAAGAAAAAGGTCATGACTTTATTGAGGAAAGAATAGATCCATAGAAATCTTTCATCTTGAATCATCTGGGAAGATAAACCAATCAAATTCGAGGGAATAATACTAGATGAGTTGGTGATCTTATTGTAAAAGAGTATAAAAGAGAGAAAGCATATGGGGTTTAAGATTTTGAGTAGAGTATCGAATTTCAGGAGATTACGCAACAAGAAATTTTCAAAGAGGAATGGTGACCAACTAGAAATTAAAATTCTACAAATGGTTTGATATCAATTATTACAATTAGATTCTTATCAGATCCATTAGCGTATGGGGAACACCAATGAATATAATCCATAAAAAGGAAAATTTGGTGATATCCCACCTTTCCAATAAAGTATATTGAAAAAGGAATTAAGTTGGGACAGTGACTTGCCATTCAGCAAGTAGGGTACCATCAAGGATCAAATTAAGGTCTTGCTATCATAGATTTAGAAGAGAAAATATCTTAAGACCATTATTTTTAGAGTACTATCGACTAAATAAAGGTATCCCGCCCTATTTGATCAATTATGTTAGTAGTCGAAGTTATATACTTGGAGGGACACTATAAGTATTTGGACATGAGTTCTACCTAAAAGAAGTTACTTATTTGACTAAGTCATTTGAGGGTACGAGGTGAGTTGATTAGGCCACATCATGGAGGAGCTACAAGTACAATAAATACAGTAACAACTGAGACAGAAGCAAAAATAAGGAGCGATCTCCACCAGTGAGATAGATTTTTCCAAACCTAAATGGATACCATAACAAACCATAGAAATCACTGTGGGTTTGAAAGATGCTGTTGACTTGGATTGAAAAGAAAGGTAGATAAGTACCGATCACTTTAGAGATCCTTGAGCTTATGACAAAGATATGTCTGGAAAGAGATCAATAGGTAATCAAATAAAGTCTTTCTATATGTTCCATGCTTACCTGAGTGTTTTTCAAATTTGATGATTTAATAGCTTCAGCATAACTTGATGTAGTAGTTATTGAATGAGAATTGCTATTATAAGCTAAGTATGAAGAGGCACTTGAAGGATAAAATTTGAGGAATTGAGAAAATCACTACTTATGATACAGACTGCATGATTGACGATAAAGCCTTGATAAAAGATTGCACAATATATTGACATAGGGGATGGAAGGAAAAAAAGGTGAGATGGCTAGCACACTATAAGGTGAAGATTTAATGTCACGTTGCCTTTAGACAAATAGTTAGTTGTTATGTGCATATACCAAGTACGAAAAATCAATTGAAGGAATTTCCTAAGGACTAACCTTACTAGATTGAGTATAGAACTTTTGGACTGAAAGGTTATGAAGAAAACCATCAAGCAAAGAAAGGACAAAGAGGATGATGACAAAGGATTCAACCATGACCTAGTAAGGGTACTCGGTTATGAATAAGAGCCTTTTTGCTTTGCATAAATGAGAACATTATTATTGTGAGATAGGCCTCTGGACAAGAACATTTGACCCATGATGATGAATCGACTTGAGTTTGGATAAAATCCTCACAGAGGAAAGCGTTTAATGGATTCAATAACTATGAAATGGGATATAGAGTTAGGACATTTTACTTTCAGTATATGATAAGGTCCTCGATGGAAGATGCTACTAATTGGCTTTCATGATTTTATTTTGAATATAACTTTGGTCGGGGAATAAAGTCACATATGGAAAATGACAGACAGTTGAAATTCGAAGTTAATCAAGGATTTGGCTATAGAGCACATAATACCATATTAGCTAATGGAGTATCTTGGGGACAAAAGGTAAAAATATAGACACAATAGAAAGAAGGTAATTTTTTTGGACTCTTACTAATGACCATTAAAAGGAGATGTGGATGATGAAGAGATCACTAGATGAAAGACAAGAAGAAAAAGGGTTTTTCTATGATATTCAAAGTAAAATAGGAGAAATAAGATCATATGATCTCAAAGAAGTATGGAGTAAATTATACATGAATAAAGAAGCATGATCCTACGAGGAGATTATCCTATACATGATGAGAAAAGTATAGGCATCTAAGGATTATGAGATAGATGAATTACCGCTAGAAACTGGTATTGTTAAACTGGCACGTATGAGAGTATGCATCAAAGTACGCAGCGAAAGCAGCCCTTATAGGTAAGGCCTTGTAGAAGGAACAACAGAAATGATAAATTGAGGTTGAGCCTAGATTTGATTCCTAAGGGGGAATGCATTCACCAAGAAGTTATCTAAGAGACAAAATACCTTGAAGATGATAATTTATGGAATTTCTAGGACGAAATTCTTTTAAGGGGGTAATAATGTAATGCCCGAGCAATTTACGTTATTTTGACAAAAATTGGACATCTTATAGGACATGAACTATGTTGAATGTTCTACCTTATTTAAAATAGTAAACAAAGGAATTTGTGAGGAAACTTGGTACCATTAGACTCTACTCAAAAAATGGAATCCAACGCCTCAAAAATCACCCGAAACGGAGTTCGTCTGAAGAAGTTACGGCCGTTTAAAGATTAGGGGTATTTCTGAAATTTAAACAGAAAAACGAAAAAGACGAAAAACACATGGGGCCGTTTTGATAACGGCACCCCCTGTTGTCTTCCACCTCCAGACTTCTCCAGAAAACCCTTTTTCCTTATTTCTCCAGAACACCCTAGGGGAAAGGGCGGCACCGCCATTGAGGGGCACCGCCTTCTCCCCTCTATAAAAACCCCATCTCCCCCTCTCCAAAAACATGGTTTCCAGTCATTGGGGCTGGGGTTTCCGGCTAAAAACGGAAACCCAGTTCTTTGCAATTTTCGGTGATGGCCAGGCCCTAGTCAGGCCGGCCATTCTCCCATTCCCTTCTCCTTTCCGGTCTGGCAATGGGGTTTCCCCCCCTTGTTCGAGTTTTCCGATGAGCAGGCACACCCACCAAGAAAAAGGGCATCCCTAGGCGACCCAGGTAAGCCAATTTTTCCTATTTCTCTTTGTTTTGCTTCCCCCAAGCTAGATCCATGTCGGATCTGGTCTCTTTCCAGCCGGTCTTCCTAGCCGAAAAACAACCAGCCGTTTTATAGTCGGGTTTCCTGGCCGGAAAATGCTCCCAGCCGGCTTGGGTCGACCCTGCACGAACAAGGCGTCCCAAGGACGCCATACTGCACGTTGCGCCTGGGACAAGGTCCCTGGGATGGGTGCCAGGCGTACGTCAGTGCGTACATTGTCCCAGGTTCGGCCTTCGGGTGCACGCGTGACATGGGGCACGGGTCTTGGCTCTACCACGGTGCACGGGGTGCCTTGGGAGCTGAGACGCGCCATGCTACAAGGTGCGTCTGTGCGATGATACGTGTCATAGCACGTCACTTGAGCATGCACGTGCGCGTGCAAAACGTGGTCCCTAGCATGGCCTTTAGGCGCACACGCACGTAAGGCGGTCGCGGTTCAACCAGGATACACGGGTGTCCTGGGAACTGGGGCACACGGACCTAATGAGACTTTAAAGTTAGGATTAGAGGATAAATTACAGAGTTTAACTATTGGAAAGTAGATCCACACCATATGATCTAGCCTGACGAATGAATTAGGCAAGGGCCATGGACCCAATAGGCAGATCTATTGATCTAATGTCTAAATAGAATGAAATTAATAAGGACTCCTTGTATCCATTCATACCTAGGAGTTTATAAATGAGACCCAGGGACGAGTTGAGTGATAAAGGACGCGACTCCAGGAAACTTTGAGGTAGGTGCTCTATCGCTACTAGACTTTTTAAAAGAGCCATGATTGTTTTGAGAATGCATGTTTTAAGTATAAGTATATGACTTGTTTAGCATGACTTAATTCAGCGTACATATGATAAATGCATTATGCATAGATATGTTTTGCAAATAATAGCACATACATTATGCATAGACATGTTTTGCAAACAATTGCATATATTGCATGATTTGTGAGCATTGAGTTCTTGAAAAATTGCATGTCCTTGAGGGTTACCAAAAGATGCTGGTGTGCCCAAAAAACGCTGGGTAGGTAGTTGTGCGGGACCCAAAGAGGACAGGTTTTGAAAAATACATTGCGTATATATTGCCAAGACATGTGCTACATGCATAGATTGCATGATAAGTGTAGCCTTAGCCGATGAGGGCGAGCTGATGAGGGCGGGCCGATGAAGGCGGGCCAGAGAGAGCTGACAGGCTTCTAGGCGGGGTTATGACTTTGAATGCAATACTAGCATGAGCAGATTTTATGCATTGCATGCATGTTTTGCAACTGATTGCATAAATTACATGATTTACGATGAAGAAGTGTCATATGCCCCGTTGAGGCTATGACCGAGTGTCCTCAGGTACCCGGGGACCATACGGCGTCGAGGTCGTGGGTATAGTTGGACCCTATGGTTTCGTGGATTTACTTGCATTGCATATGGCATGACATGAGGTTGGTCGACCATACCATATATCCATGAGTTGGATTCAGTGGAGCATCGTATGCATATCATTATGTTTATGATATATAATACTTTCGACTTGGATTATGATATTTCTTTAAGTCGTTAGTATTTTCAATTATACAGTGGTTTTTAATATCGATATTGACCATGATTGTTTGAACATGCACATGTTTTAAGAGCATATGATTTTAAACATAGCATGCATTGCAAAACTAGTAGTGATAGACTCCTACTGAGTATAGTATATACTCACCCTATCCTTAACATTTTTCAGGATAGTTCCACTCACAAATAGAAGACGTCTCAGGAGATATTAGTACTACGAGCAAGTAAATAAAAAAGGAAACAATTATACATGTAAGTAAACTCTCAACCCTTTGGACATGTGTTTGTATTTGTTTACAGTTGGGCTGTGTCTTTGTATTTGGATAGACCTGGGGAAAAACATTTTTGATTTCTGAAGTTTTTCAAGAACTATTTTGGTTGTTGTGAAAGCAAATGACACTCGGGGTTTTCAAAAATGAGTTTAAAACTAAAAGATTTTCCGCTGCATTGCATGGTTTTTATAAAATGGTTTTCAAATAGGGATGCATCCCGCCTTAGGAATTAGATATTGCATTTAAAAATGCATGAGAAAACCCGGGTCGTCACAATATATCCTTGGAAATCTCTTTTCTAGCACTATGCAACCATTGAATTCTTATCATCCCATTATCAAGCTTTCAAAAATCCAATTTTCATAATTTGGGTAAACTCGTGATTCTCTTTAATCATAAAATTTGTATAAGATTTTGGTCATTACTCTTTAGATGAAAAGATCAGGTCACTAAATAAATTGGGTGAGATCACTATTAAGTTAGACTATCTATGGGGTCAGAATCAAACTCCTCTCTCCTCACTTTGGAAATCCATTTGGTTATCCTTAGAACCCAAAACATCACCTATTAAGTCCCCAACACAGTCTATCCTTGACGTGCACTTTGTTAATGTGAAGAGGAAAGCAATTACCATGTTATTTCCCCTCTGTTTAAGTCTTTGCTCTTTGGCAACCTTTGGAGTGAATTTCATATCACACTAAATCATTTTTTCACTCCTCATGAAGGCATGTCTTTTCTCATTCATAAGAAACATTTATTTCATAGGAAATGTTTGCTATTTAGTGTTGTTGGAACATACCTTGCACGGTCCATTTGGAACGCTAGAAGTCATCTCTACCATGGATGTCCACTTTGCCAATGTGAAGAGGAAACCAACTACCCTGTTATTTTCTCTTGTGTTTAGTTCTTCCCTCTTTACCAGCCTTTGAAGTAAATTTCATATTATAATTTTTTAATTTTGCATGAAAAGCACCCAATTAGTTACCCATGTGTTACAACTTATAAGTGTAAATCAGGATTTTTAGACCAAAATTCGTAACACATGCATTTTTTGACCTATTGAAGCAAAATTTGTTATTTTGTAGGTCCAGAGGCTGTTCCAATGTAAGTGATTAATAATTTTTCTCTAAGCTTTAGTTAGGGATTTTCACTTTTTATAGGAAGTAAGATTGTGATCCAACTGTTGAGATCGATCGGGATGAATTTGAAGATTAAGATCAAAAGATCGAGTCAAAGCGTCAAAATCATCAATTCAACATAAACCAAAGGCCAAGATTTTCTTGTGGACTAGTAATGGATGTGATTAAAGGAGCTAAAGATGGCCAAAGTGGGCCCATGAAGTAGCTCATGCATTCCCACCACCTTTGCATGAGAGCCACTTAAACCACCTTAGCCATATAAGCCATGAAAGAAGGTGGCAAGCTAAGGAATCAAGTGAAACCATACAAGCCACTCACGCCATGGGTTGAAGCCAAGAAGTTAAACCAAGAAAGCTTCTTAAGCCAGCCATGAAGCTTAGCCAATGGAGCCTTCAAAGTTAGCCTTTTAAGCTATCAAGTTAAGCTAAATGGAAGGCTAGGATTGGAGGAGATTCAAGAGAGTTATCCATAAGATATTTTGAAGATAATTAAGGAAAATCTATTAGAATAAGATGGCATGTGGTAATGGGATAAGAGCCTTCCATTTTTAGTTTTTTTCTCACTTTTCTCCACTTTTTCCTTAATTTTCACCTCCCTTAAGATGCACTACAAGTTTCCAAAACTCTATCTCATTCCACCTCCACCTCCACCTATTTCCCAACCAATCCCCACCCACTTTTCTATTTCTTAAAGGTTTCAATGATTTTGGAAGGGGGATGGCGCCTCTTCCTAAAAAAGTGGCATCTCAAACCTACTCCCTTCCTTAAGGCAGCCACCTCCTTCCCCGCACCTTCCTATTTGATATCTAACCCTTTCCCCCATCGTAGCCACTCAAATTGACACATTTTAATCCCCACCACACTTAGCATTAAAGAACCATAGAAAAAATAGGATAAAAATAATAAAAATCCTTCAAAATTAAAGCAAAAGGACTTTTTCCCACTTCGGAAAAAGACGTCTCCTCCATTTGGGAGGAGGATGCCATCTTCCTACAGCCCATTTACCTTCTTTTGCTTATGTTTTGTGGATTCCTTTGGGTGGCTGCTATTCCCTTCCAAGGTGGGTTGTTGCTTCCTCAAGTGCTCAAACCTATGCCTTCGGTGTTTGAGTCTTCTTAGAAGGTTGGTTAGTCTCCTTGCTTCTCTCTTTTTTTCTTTTTTTTTACTCCCTTTGTTGCTCATTGCAGATTTTTAATTTTCTTACTTCTTAGATTAGGGTCTAAGGTTGGTTTTCGCTTGAGGTGACAGCCAAGGGAAGTCACCTTGGATCTAATCTTATCCTTGCTTTTCATTGCCACTTAGTTCTCCTTTTGGTTCCCTTGAATGCGAGCATTGTTTTCATTAGTTTCCCTTGTTGTTTACCTTTTTGAATTGCTTTCAACTTTTAAGTTTTCATTACTTATTCCTCAAATAAACAAGTTAGTTCTTCCCTAGTAGTGACAACCAAGAGAAGAAGTGATTTGCGTCTTTCATTTCTCTCTTTGCATTTCATTCTTTCTTCTTACAGATAGACATAGTTTTAGGTGTTCCTTTCCTTATCCTTCACTAGTCCAGCCATTTTTTATTTCTCTTGGAAACCACTTGCATATCAGAGGAGATCAGTTTTATGGTTTTGGAAGGTGTGTTAGAATTGATTTGAATCAAGTTTCATGTCTTGAATTGAATGCAATTTCCAGCATTATGTATATGTTTTATGCATTCAACTTTTTGGATGTAATTGGTACTGTTTCAATGAAATCACTTGAAGTTCTTGTTTACACTTGTTTCCAGTAGTAAATAAATATTGAATTGAATGTTTTAATGCATATAAAGTTATGCCTTCATCTATTGATTACTTGGAAATTGGAAACAGCATGGTGTTGGAATTTCCAACACCATAGAGCTACCACCTTGTTTATGCTTAATTCTTCACATTATTTATTGCTGGTATAAGTTATTCTTTAGGAAATTAACTAAGCTTTTAAGTTGTATGTTTAGTTCTTAGAGTAGATTGCATGATAGTTAGCTAGAGGTCCATTGATTTCAGTCTATGTTTCCCCCATAAGTCATGCATATCAACCCATAGTCCATGCACATGGTTTCAAGGTGTTTTCCTTTAGACAAATTGTTTAGTTTAGTTGAGATTCTCATGCTCAAATTCTAGCCCCATTCATGCATTCTGTGTTAGAATAGTTTTGCATCATAATTCATGTATATTGTTTGTTCATCCATGCATCTTAATTTCTTTGTTTCATGCATTCTTTTTAGCTTAATTCCATGTCATACCACTTGTTTAGTTGTTTTCATAAGTAGTACATGTTTTGATTTATTAGTTGGATCATTGCTATAGGTTTATTTTGCATGTTAAGTTAGTTAAGAAATTTTACATGTTTAGGTTTAGAAACTTCTAACTTTAGAAAGTTTCTAATTTCATACATTTTTTATTTCCATCATTAGTTTAGATTAAAAAGGAAGGGGAGCCTTGGTGCAATAGTAAAAGTTGCCATCATGTGACCTTGAGTTCACAGGTTCAAGGCGTGGAATCAGCCTCTTGCAAAATACAAGGTAAGGCTGCCTACTATAGGCCCTTGTGGTCCATCCCCTCCCCGAGCCCTGCATAGGTGGGAGCTTTGTGCGTCGGGGCCACCCTTTTTTTAGTTTAGATTAAAATCCCATTATCTTGGCTAGGTTAGATAATTTAAAGTAAGGACCACTAGCATTACATTAGTTCAACTTCTCGTGGGATCGACCTCACTAGCATGCTATATTACAAATGATTCGTGCTCTTGCAAGTTTTATTTAAAACAATAGCATCACTCCAAATCATTTTTTCACTCATCATGAAGTCATCTCTTTTCTCCTTCATAAAAAACATTTCTTTAGTAGGCAATGTTTGCTATTTAGCATTGCTAGAACTTACATAGCATGGTCCATTTGGAATGCCAAGAATTCTCTCATTCATTCCTCTTCAAAATTTTATCCAGTTTGAGTCTAGCTCTCATGTAGGAAGTTATGAAGTCTAGGAAAGTTGTTTACCTGCACTTCCCATTCTAAGAGGAGTTCCTAAAAAAAATAACTAGTTTGGCTTGAGATTGAACTATCCTTTTGTGGTATGCTCAAATGGCATCCACCTTTTAGTGATTCTTTCATGCTTAATTTTGATGGTGGTAGCGAAGGTAACCAGAGTATTTCCATTGGTGGTGGGATCATTAGAACAAGATGGAGATATTACAATGTCTCTCTTGGATTTAAAATGAACAATGTTGATGAATGGTATATACTCTTATTTGGATTAGACTTGGCTAATGATCTTAGACTGAAAAATTATAGGGTGAGGGGTATTCTCAAAACGTGATTAACCTATTCAGATTTCTTCAGGAGAGGATACTAGTGCTAGGGTGATGATGAAACTTCACTGGCTGATCAAGCCGATGATGCAAGTACCTTAGAGGGTCCTCCACGGGCTTCTCTCATCGAGGTGGACCACATATTTAGAAAATTCAATCAATTGGCAAACCTTTTGGCAAAATTTTCTATTTCCTCCACACTGTTTGGAGGGATTCTATGCTAGAATTTTTAAGACAAATTGTGTATGACAATGTTGGGGGTATGCTTTACCCCAGCACTTGATAGGATGTATTTACTTTTTTCTCCTTAGTATAGTTGGTATGCTTTCTAAAAATGAAAAAAAAGGAAAACTAGCTTAATTTGTATGACTTGATAGAAACCTTCTTAAAATGGTATCTCTCTAGCTCTCCTAATTAGGAAATAATTTCCTAGTTAAATCAAAACTCTCCCAAGCCACTAAGAGGGCAATTTTTACTATCTAAGGAGATGATGTGCCACTAAGAAAATAGACCCACTAATAACCACATGCAATTCACATAAAAAAGTAAATTACATGGGTATCCTTTTGAGTAAACTAGCAATATAACCTCCCATCTATACACATATGTGGCACCTATGTGGGGTGTGGACATGTTTGCCCCTAGATATGTCACATTAGTACAACTAAGTACAATGAGTCCCATCCCTAAATGAACTTCAAAATGTTATTAAAAAATTCCTTTTAAAAATATCTTCAAGTACATTTAACAAATAATTTTGATTAACATTTTATCAAACATCATTAAGGCCTTCGGTTTTCCAAGTTCCTTTACTCAATGGATGGAAATAAATATCTTTCTTATGGAGTGGATCCAATGTCAGACATCCTATATTCTTTGTGAGTCCATAGATGTCCCAACACACACACACACACACACACACACACACACACACACACACACACACACACACACACACACACACACACACACACACACACACACACATCCTATATTCTTTGTGAGTCCATAGATGTCCCAACACACACACACACACACACACGTGTGTGTGTGTGCGTGCAATATTCTGGACAGTTGAGGTCATGTCCTACATGTGAAACACTTTCACACACCTTAATATATGTTTAAGGTCTCTAGCTTAGAAGATCTAATAATTGATCATCCACATCTCATACTAACATCAAGCAAGTGTTAAAAATTTGGGTTTCCCATTGTGCTCCCACTTGACAAAAAAATAAAGTTCCATTGCCCTTGACCATGGTTCTCAACCAACTTGTCATATAATTCCTACTATACTACCTGAGATTCTAGAGGTCATCTCATGACTCTCTAATTATGTTGTCAACTAATGATTAACTTATATTTTTAGTACCTTATTGAATATTGCATACTGCAATTACATAAAATAAACGTATTCATTGAAACAATTAATGAAAATTTATATTAAATGTTGAATGATGGCTTTGTTGGGAATATATTTTCAATAAATGCTACAAAATAAAAACTACCTTTCTCATTCAGGCTGGTTATGATTAGTAATTATTATTTCTCTAACAAAATAATCTAATCCTAATTCCTTTTGTTCAAGGTTATTGGTCACTAAACAAAACCTTCAAGAAGGGAAGTAGGATATAGATGAGATTGTGATATTGGTTCTTTAAATTTTAATAATATATCTCAAATATCTAAAAGGAATTTTTTTATAGAAACAATTAATGAAGAACATGAATAAAAATGATAGAAGTATAGCCAAATTCATTAAAAATGTAATTTCTTGTTTTTTGTGTCCTTATTGTGGACCTCTTTTTAGAAATTGCCAACCTAAACTTAGGTGTATAAGTCAAATGTGTTAAGTTTTTTTAGAATGGTGGTTTATTAGAAAGGAAAGTTCTAGTCAAGTGCGTATGGTAAGTATGTTATAATATACACACTAGGGGAGAATGGCAAACCTTAATTTGGTCTACTAAATGGAATTTGGAATATGTAAATCTATTACAGAATAATATCCAATAAACCAGATTATATAAGCCTTTGCCAAAAGGGGCCAAGGTATCATATATGATATGGCATGGACTATCCTGACATTAGACATGCATAATTACAATATGGCTATGATAAATAACTTGAACCTTGGGGTAGTGCCCCCATTTTTGAAGAGATCTACAATGGAAAAGGCGTATAAGACTTTCCCTCTATTTGATCTATTGCTTTTGGAGAAGTTTCTTGAAAGAGGTTCCTAATGGTGAGCTTGGTGACTGCATATGTAGAAGAAGATATAGCATAACTGATCCAAACCCATGGTACCTATTTATCAATCAAAATTAGATTGATATGGGTTTTATAATTTGGATCCTATAATAAATGAGTTGGAATAATCCAACCTGTAAAAACTAGAACCCATACGGATTTATCCACAGATATCCTCTTAAGAAGGGAAAATTAGGAATATACTTATGGCTAATGTCTAATGACTTTGAGATGGAGAAATGAGAAATCAATTAGCCCATAAACCCTAGTTCCTCAATCTCTCCTCTCTCTTGATGTTTTGCAAAGAAAAGGTTGGTTTGACATTTATCCCATGATAACTATCATCACCTCTTTCCCCTTTATCTCTCCTGATCTCTGTCTCTCTCTATCTAACTATCTCTCTATCTCTTTTTTCTTCATAGAAAGATCACAAGTAATAAAAGAAATTTTGATCAATGATATTGAGCGTACTAGAGTAAGCATTGGTTTAGCCAGTAGTCATTTTGGGTCCTGTCCTTTTAAGTTTGTGCAAATTGTAGGAAACCCAAGATTTCCTCCTTCATTTGTCCTTCATTTGATGAACATCTTGAGCTCACATTGCTTATGAGGTAAAAATGAAAAACTAGAAGAAAAAATTACAAAAGAAAGGGAAAGGGAAATATCCAATTCCTCTTTTCTTCAATTTTTTCAACACTTTGAAATCTATATACCTAATTCATATGTTGAATAAATCTATGGGAGGAGAGTCATCTGATTGGGGGTAAAAAAAGAATACTTTTTGAATTCTTTGGGTGCAAAAATTTTGAGCTTTCTTCTAATTCTTATTAAGTTTTAAGTTTTTGTAGTTATTTATGGAAGGGTTTTCTATTTTTTGTTTAATTTTCTTTTGTCATTCTCTTTCGTGGTTGTTGAAAGAATCATTATTTGTGGTCCCTTGATAAATTCATTTACTGGTTTTTGTTGAATTAATAATAATGAAAAGAGTATGGAACTGGATTTGGTAGAATGATAATTTCTTGGGAAGCAGTTGTTCTTCTTCACAAAGCATTAAACTCTCTGTTACTTAAAGTCCATCTAAAATGTTGTGATTATATATGTTAATAGAAGACATGCATTATTTAACTATTTTTACTTCAAAATTACATGTGAATACCATTAGAAGAATTGAACAATAATTTTTTATTTTTACACATATTAGTTTTATTATTATGAATTGCTTGTGAATTTACCTGAATGCAAATTGGATATGGATTTTTTTTTGGAATTAGTTTATAAACATATCCAAATTGGATTTTGATTGATTTTCTTCAATTAGTTTATAAACATATTTGAGTGTGTCCAATCTATCTAACCCGAATCTGTAATGGATTGGATTAGATTTAATATGTTTTTACAGCTCTGTAGAAGTACAAGAATTTACATAGTTGGCACCTATATGATTAGTTATCCAAACCACTCATCTTGATTTGCAGAAATTGAACAAGAAAATATATTTAGTGGATTTTTTTCACACAAATATTAAAGTATTATGGAGCATTTAAGATAGATAGTGTTGCTTGTCATGATAACAGTGGGCCCAGGAGAGAACTTGTTAAAGGGGAGTCACAGATAATATGTTAGTTTATTAAAATAAGGTAGCTTTGCATATAAGTATCTTTGTTTTCTACTTGGTCCAATAGGATACTTTACTTTTCTCTTTTTTTTTTCTTTCATAATATGCCTTGTGTTAGCCAATAGTAATAGTTTTCTTTTAGAGAAAGTTTGATTACTTAGTCAAGAAAAATTTTATAATTTATGTAACAACCACTTATTGAAGGGAAGAGAAATAGAGATTAACTTTATCTAGGAGTTGTGGTTCTCCTCTAATTGAATCAAATAAGAGATTGGTTCTCCTTGAATTGAACCATTTTCATTTAACATTGCATAGTTGCTCTTCTAGATGAGTAATTGAAACTATTCTAGTTTTCAATTTATTTTTTGTTACTTTTGTAAAATCGACAATGCTTCCCCTTCTGTTCTTTTATTTTTTCTCCTAAATGATCTCACCTTTCCATTGTAAGAGGTACTTTAAAATGTGTAAAACCTAAGCTAGAATAATTTCAACCCTTCATTCTCTATATGGCATGTGGCTGAGATTAACAAAAAATTGACATAAAAACCACTTCAACTATTAAAGAGATCTTAAAATGTTCTTAATATGGTACCATTTTGGCATAGGTATGAATTTTTTTTATTTTGGCTAAAACAATAAAAAATTATTTTAGCTGAAATGGCCAAAATTTTTCCAAAATTAATTTAGACACAAATTTTGATTTTCGATCCCAAATGAAATGATGATTAGAACAAAGTTCTCAACTATGGCTTTTAAATAAAAAGAAAAAAATTATTGAAAATCTTGAATTTGTGTCCATTTCTACTCCATCAATCATCACACATCTTGTGGCAGCATGTTAGATGGGCAATGCACCAAACCACATTTTCACCATTTAGTAAAATCTAGAAGGTAGTAGAACCCTAACAAATATAGGGTTAAGACTTAAAAGAGCACAAAGAGATTTGGGTTGTCAACTATCTTATGCGATCCTTAGATGAATGACTGGGGTCAATGCAATTGAGCTTGCACATATATTTGGTGAACATGTGCTGCCGATGTATGCTAGTCAAGGGAAAACTTCTATAATAAGACCTCTCAAAGGTGTCTTCATTTGCAAATAGCCACTTAGATTAACATATGCTAAAAGGTATATGCTAAATGGTCCTCAATGATGGTGATACAAACTATTGAGAGAAATGTTAACTCAAAAAGTGAGCTCAGTTGAGTTAACTCGAAGCCATTCCTAGTTTACTCAAAAATACAGGAGTAAGATTTTTAATAGTGTTTTTTTTATTTTAGTTTATATATAAAATCTTGAAAAAAATAGTATGAACACCTCTACAACTATCACTTTTCATCAATTTGACCCTAAAATTGTGTCTTATCATTAGGAAAGCAATAATTGCCCATTTCTCATCAGAAGTACCACATCCATTACTTGTCCATTAAGATAACTTAAGGAATAGGCTGTTGGAGCCCAAATTTTTTTTTAAATGTTTTCCAAATCTTTGTATTTATTTGTAATTTTTGAATTAAAAAATAAAAAGAAGAAAAGGAGTAAAATAGCAAGCCCATAAAAAATGATTAGAAAAAATGGGTGGTTATCTTACCCCAAGTGTCTCAGGTGTAGATTGAAGGTGCGTTGTTCCAACATCCTCTGGCATCCCTTGCTTAGTGGAGAAAGTTTAAAGTTGGGCTGGAGAAGCATAAGTAGTTCCCTATTATCGAAGGTGATATTGAAGTTTCTAACAATTTCAAGAAGTATTCTCCTCTCTTGATGATTATGGTAGACCATGGTCTTGCTCTGAATGTTTAGTAGTAGTTTAAAAGCATAGTTATTGGACAATTCTAGCATTTGAAAAAGGGGAATACCAAATAGATAATAGATATATGAAGCCAAAGCAACCACATTAATGAGTTAGATCATCCATATACTGATGGCCCCATGGAAATTTAGTTGCATAAAATGCATTCATTATCTTCCACTACTTTCTTTTCATATGTACAATATCTCTCATTCCTGTCACTTGTTGAGAAGCAAGTCCCTTGAAAAATTCATCTATGTCACTACTTCTTTTCCATTTTCTACCACTTTAACTAAAAACCCACCTTCAACATCATCCTTCATTTATGATTGTTTCATGAAAACATATGGGTTTTCACTAAACCAAGAATGGTCACCTCCAAATAGGTAATCTCCCTAGACATGCCTCAGTCTATTCTACAATTCCTCAAATAGACTGGATTTAAAGAAATATATATCTAAACCTTGATTTCATGGCAAACTTGAATTCCTCAATTGCAAAGTTGAAGTTCATCAAAACCCTGAAGCCTATAGTTGAAATTTGTCAAAGTCTAGGCTTCTTTGGTTTTACTCTTACAGAGCTTCTAGTGGGGAACTCCAAAATCCTACTTCACCATGTGGATTGCCATCTAAACCCCAAAATGAAGATGCGTTTAAAGCCATTAAGGAATATAGTCTACTTCTTTTTGTGGATTTAAAGAGACATGATACCTAGTCTTGAAATCTTATGCTAATGTAGGGTTTCAAGTTCTCAACTCTCTATGCTTGTCGAGGGATGCTTGACAATGTGGGAATAGCGCACCACTAGAATGAGTCTTGAAGAAAGACACATACCCATTTTTCCTATTGTTTTTTATGGGCTTGCAACTTCTCTTATTTTTTACATTTTTAATTAAAAAATTGAAAATAAACACAATGCCTTAGAAAAACACCAAAAAGTAGATTTTTGGCTCTCGTTAGTCCATTCTATTAGTTATCTTAATGCCAACTAATGGGTCAGTTCCTTCTAATGAGTAATGGGTATTTATGGCCTTCATAATGATGGTGCCACAATTGTAGGTGTCAAACTGATGAAAAGTGATAGTTGGAGGGGTGTCCATACTATTTATCCTAAAAATTTTACTTTTCATGTGCAAACCAAAGCTAAGCTACCTAGTTAGGGCATTTTGATGGTATCCTTTAAGTCTCGAATTCAACTAAGGCCTAAATAATGCTTTCCAATTATGTAGTGAATTGAGATCGACAAGTGACTCAATTTGTTGTTTAGTGGAGCGACTTAGATGAGTTTTTTGAGTTTACTCATGAGTTTCAAAACTGTATTAACTACACTATCAATGTGGTCTAGCAACCATATTTTGGAGCCCACCTTTGATTGATCCAACTTGTTCATCTTATTGCTTCATATTTAAATGCCTATAGATTAAAAACCATGCTATTTGGATGATTCTGGCATTGAAAAGGCATGTGATAAACTATGCTTAGAAAAAGTTTAGAAACTTTATAAATAACACATTGTTTCTTCAAAGCTAGAATCATCCATACATATGATTCCTGACTCATAAGAAATCTAAAGTTGGAGCTATGAGATGTTCCAATCATGTTAAAGGTAGGCTCCACCAAAATATAGCTACTAGACCGTACCGCACAGTTTAACATTCCCCAACTTAATTGATCTCTACCCATCAAATGATTTTTCAGCCCTATGATTGGTGAAGAATTCTATTAGTTCCTCGGCCATCCTTTTACGAGGATAATTATGTGTTAGTTTTAATCCAATGGCTATTGAATTACAATAAGTTTTTCAAAAGCTCTTTCATAGAAAACTTATATTAAATTTTATTGCACCTAGTTTGTCATATAATGTTACTGACATTCTAAGTCTCAAATAGGAGTTTCCAACTTGATCTAACCTAACATGTAATCAAGGCATAAAAAAGTCAAGAGTCTTAGTGGGTGTAGATGCTATTAAGTGTCCTATGGAGTAGATACTGCCTTTTTTTTTTCTTCTAATCATGCAATTATGTTATGAAAATCTAAACCATTCATCATATTTGAAATTTCTTAGATATGATAAAAATCAAATTTCATAACCATTGAATGCCTTTAGCCTATGCGTCTTTAAGTTAGAAACCAAGAGCATTCATTGCTATTTCATTTCAAATATCCAAAACGGGTATCTAGGATTGTCCAACCACAATGATTTCCAAAGGTTACTTAATTTCTAGATGCTCTACATGATAAATGTCATAGGTCTTAAAAATGAATACTTTAGAGGTAGCGTCAACACCTTAGGATGTTTCAGAGCATCTACACCAAGCAGGACTAAAAAATTAGAAACTTTTTTTAACCCAATTAAACATCCCTGAAAACAAACACATAGATGCTTATCCCCAAAAATAGACTCACAGATGCTTAAGCATGGTTATCAGAGTAATGTATGGGAGGAGGCTCTTCACATCACTTTCCTAATAAAAAGCCCTCTAATCAAAACTTGAACATTCTTTTATTCTAAATTCTGGAACATGTTGGGCCCATCCTAGATGACAAAAGAGTTGACAACACTATAAAGTGGACTTGTTGATTGTGTTGCCAAAGGTAAATTTGCCTAATTGTATGTTGCATGCATAGCTAGAAACTATCATCATGTTAATGTGAGGATGGACTTTTCTTTAAGCCAGGACCCAAAGCATGTGCACCATCTACATGTTTATTATATTTTTACAAAGGATGTTTTCAAATAGGAAAACTTTGATATTCAAACTTGAGTTCACTTGAGACGTAGATGTTAGAAAGAATTTGGAGAAGAGATTGTGGAAATATAGTAGAAGAAATGAAATATAGTTTATAATGGGTATAATATAGTTTTTCTTGAAGTGTATTTGCTTCTACTAAGATTATTTATGGGATTAGTTTGATAAATCATTCTTAGGATATACAAGCCTTATGTGGGTTATATGAGAAACTTGCTAAATACCCATCTACGAACTTTAATTAAGCTGTCTTCAATATGGTAGAATAACAATAAAGGAATTCAAGAGTATTTTAAAAAAAAAATTGTTTCTATGTGTTATTAAAGATGAGAAAAATGATTTAGTTTATAGAATATGTAGGGAGTTATTTTCTCTCCAAATCACTGCTCACCATGCT
The DNA here is from genome assembly GCA_035236585.1 of Warburgia ugandensis. Taxonomy (NCBI): domain Eukaryota; kingdom Viridiplantae; phylum Streptophyta; class Magnoliopsida; order Canellales; family Canellaceae; genus Warburgia; species Warburgia ugandensis. The sequence continues at coordinate 47,218,514 of CP141133.1, read as the reverse complement.
AGTTCTACCACTTAATTGTCACTTTATTCAAAATTTGAGACATAACTCTTAGTTTTAAAAATTCAAAATTAGTAAAATAATTTTTAAAATTAAATATATCTAACTCATACTAAAAGTAGTTAAAATCACTTCATTCAGCTAATTTGGGGAACTTTACTTTGATATTGTACCAAAAATATGCTTACAAGCTTGTACAATAGTTAGGTTCAAGCAATAGATCCCATCATCAATGTACCATTTTCCTTTTTGGATGGCACCGTGCTATAGTCTACTTTGATGTTAGGGTTGTGCTTATATTTTTAAGTAGTCTTTTACCTCTTCAAAATGTGTGCCATGTAGTATTAAAGTTATCTCAACCTCTTTAGGAATGACAATGTTGGGGGTTAATCTGGTGCTTCACCCTGCCTTGTATCTACCATGTGTGTGGGTTAGTGGGTGGGTTGGGGGTGAGAAAACTATGACTTACACTCGTTGTGGGGTAAATTAAAGTAACTCAGGGTGGGTATGGGGCCATTGTGGGTGGTGAGGAAAAAACATGTTGACTCAACATGACAATATGCTATTTGTAAATACTAAAATTGCCCATAGTTTTATTTTTCTTTAGTAGATCAATGCACACATATATTGTTAACATTAACCCAAAATTCATTAGGTGCTTTTGACATGTGTTTTTCTTGACATTCTAAACCATCAATTTTCTAGTATAGTATAATAGCGGTTAGGATCATGCAAGGGAAATTTCTAAAGTGCATCAATCTTCAGGCATCCTTGTCAAATGCTAGCATCCTCTCTGAATTTCTCCCAATGAACTTAAAATTAACACTATTAAGGGGAGACATATGCTTAAAAATAAAAATAAAAACAATATGATCATGAACAAATTTGATAATGGAAAGGGTAATAGAGTGGAGTTGGATGAGTCAAAATGTATTTTTCTAGTTTGTCCCAGCTCAAATTTAGTCTCAAATTTTAGTGACTTAGGTTACAGCAGGGAACCTGAAAACTTTCCCTGCCCCATTCACATCCTTATGCCTCTTTGATAATATTTTGACCTTTCCAAAATATACCCTATGCAATATTGGCACATTAGCATGTCTTGTAATTCTACCACAAGATAACCTTTTTGATAATTCTAAGTATTTGATTTATGGCTCATTTGTTATATATAATGTATATTAAGCTAATCACAATTTTCTTTGAGCACTTAGAACACTATTTTTTTTTTCTTCTTATGTCATGTTATCATTTGTGAATATTTTAAATATTTTTATTTTATCCTACTTCACTAGTTGGATAGAGGATTTACAACTCGTTATCTTAGCTACATATCAATGTCATTAGAGGCCACCTAAGGTCTATGTAGACAGACTTTTGTAGATGTTTGTTGCCTTCTTTGAACCACTAGATATAAGTAATGAATGAGATTAAGATTTTGCTTCCCAAGCCACAAGGTGAGCCCTTAACACTTAAAAAGTTAAGGAAGAGAAGATAAAACTAGTTTGACAAACAAAAACACCATGTTCTTTTTCCTTCGCCTTTTTATTTTTCAAAATTTATACATTAAATGCATTATTCTTAGAACTAATTTTCCTTGAGAAAATCAATTCATGAACACTGCCTTGTCATTCAAGGATAAATGAAATTATTCAACTATTAACTCTACCTTTTCATCAAAGAGAAGGGGCAAGTTTAATTAGTTAAGCCTCAATTACTTTTTCTCCACTTCTAATGGCAGCATAGGGATCCCTTCCATTTTCTCAGATGATTTCAAAGATGAAATGGAATCTTAGAGAGAAACTAAAAGGGTTAGCTAGGTTCAATTGACATCCCCAAACAACCAAACTAAGAAAAGGAAAGGTTTTAAAGAGAAATAGAGAAGCTTGAGGAGTTCAATCTCTCTCTTACTTTCTCTCTTTTTTCTTCTTTTTCTTCTGCAGGTAGAAACAAATGAGCATCTTCCCCATCAAAGCATAATGTCTTAAAATTTCATTGAAAATTGGCTATACAGAGGTGCAATCCTTTAAGGGAAAGGAAAAAAAGGATCACGAAACCCTTGCATAATCCTAACTTGATGATTTCTTTACCAGTAACAGATGTCAATTGTATTGGTATGTCTAGCTTCATTTCCATTCTTTTACTCCCTACATCACCTAATGACATTGCCCTAATTAGGCTTCCTCTTTATCAACTCTTCTTTTCTCTTTTTACTTTCATTGGTTTACCATGTTGTTTGGAAGCCACTTGTTGAACAAGGATTTTAATCCAACTATTACTTAGGTCCGATGGCTCAAAAGGCGTGACAGACTTCTATGGAAGTCTATTGTGGTAGATGTTAGGCAACCACATGTCTTTATAGACTCTATCTCTTTGTATTTCATTGCCATCTATCCTAAAATCCTTTTGGAAACAAATACTTATCAAATAGGGAATTAAGAGATACAATTACTTTCTCTAATGGGACTCTTTACATGGTTCCTAATTGGTAACTTAACTTCATCTTAGTGATCCAAGCCTTCCATCTTCTATGCTTACATAAGAGGTTGGAGTTTCTCTCTTTATATGGTTCTTAACTAGCAAATAACTTTATCTTAATGATCTAATCCTTCATTGGCAATCCAACCTCAACTTAATGGTCTAAGCATTTTATCTTCTATACATGGGTATGGGGTTAGAATTTCACTCTTCTTAGTTGGAAAATAACCTCATTTTAATAATCTAAGTAAACAACCACATATTAATAATCTAAGATGTCCATCTCCTGTTTGTTGGTTAAGGTTGTCAATTAGGAACCAACTTTCCTTATCTCTTTCTCTTTCTAACTTTTTTCTTATCCATGTATATTATTAAGAGACAACTTTATTACAAACTTCTAAAATTTTGAATTATTTCTAAATACAAACCCCACTTTAATTAGTGGTTAGGATAAATGAATAAATAGGTTACCTCATGCAGCTCTATAAATCTACTATATGTTAAGCTAATGATGTTTCTCTTATCAGATTCCATTGTAAAAGAATTGCCCAGCTTAGGAATTGGCCATGATGAAGAGGTCCATTAAGGAACAAGAAAATTGCATTGCGATTTGGATTTAGAACCCTATTTTTACATGTGCCATGTAGGAACTTTTGAAATTAAATTTTTTTATTTCATCTATGTCATTAGTTGGATGAATGGGACTCAATAAAATTTGGATTCACTTGATTCATAGATAGAATCAATGGATAGATAGATAAGAGATAGATCAACTAGAAATGGTATTTATATCTCAATTCTTTTAACTCGTAATTCTAATTAAATATCCAATATACTAATACTCCCCAAAATATGTCTCTTTAATCTTTTTTATTTATCTTCTTCTAATTCTAATTACCCTCATATTATAAGCTTACACTTTGTTGATGTAGACATTTTTAAAATTTGAATTATTTTATTTTTATCCTATGTCATCAATTGGATGAATGGGTCCTAAAATTTTTCTTTTTATACTCTCTCTTTTTCAACCACATGGCATTTATGTCTTAAAATTTTAAAATTTTATCTTAATACCTCTCTTATTAGAAATCTATAAAATCTCTCTCTAATCTTTAGTACATATTTGTATTCATTTAAATTTTAATTATCCTCATAGTATAATCATAAAAAAAATTATATTTTTCTATATTTTCTCTAATCTTTTTTATTTATTGTTGTATATATTTGCTAAAGAATGGGACTTTTGAAAAAATTACCATCTTTTAACCAAAAAAGAAGAAAAAAGAAGAAGAAGTAGAACAGTCTATCTATCTATCCTATTTCAATTCTATCTATCCTTCCCCTTTTCCAATAGTCCTTTTAGATACATTATGTTCTAACGAATTTTTAAAAAAAATATAACTGTAACAATGCATGTTTTTTAAATACAATTTTTTCTTTGTAAGATTCTTTTCCATAGGGAAGACTAATCCATATTTAAAATATCATTTACAAAAAAAAAAAAATATTCAAAAGAATTTTTCTTGAAAAAATTATTTTCTTAAAACACTAAGTGTTTTTAAGTAAAATACTTGCACATTATAAATGCAGACTCACATATAAGCCCATTGAGTTCCATTACATTTCAAATTAACATAATTTTTAAGAAGTATCAGTCACAACCCTACTCATCATCTCCATCATCATCAAGACCCTATCCCAATTAGGGGTTGGCCACATGAATCTTATTCCTCCATTCCTCTCTATTAAATACCATGGCTTCATTTAGTCCCAAAGTTTTTAAATCCTTTTTCACCACTTCTATCCACATTCTTTTAGACCTTCCTGTTGCCCTTTTAGAACCGTCTACTTGCATTTCCTCACTCCTTCTAACTAGTGTTGTTTTTGGTATACTTTGGACATGTCCAAATCATCTAAGTCTAATCTCCCTCATCTTATTACATATTGGTGCTACCCCTGAGTTTCCTTTAATGTTTTGATTCCTAATTCTATCCTTTCTTGTCTTGCTACTCATCCATATCAACATCCTCATTTCCGCAATGATCATCCTATGAACATGATGTTCATTAACTACCCAACATTCTGATCTATAGAGCATGACAGGCCTTCTGGCCATCCTATATAATTTTCCTTTTAGTTTGAGTGGTACATGTCGATCACACAAAACTCTAGATGCACATCTCCATTTATTTCAATCAGCATTGATTCTCTGGATAACCTCCCTCTCAATCTCTCCACTCTCATGTATTATTGAACCTAAGTACCAAAAGTGGTCTTTTACGGGGACTTCTTGGTTATCAATCTTAATTGGTGTTCCACTCCTACTCCTCTCCTTGCTAAAATTTCATTCCATATATTCTATCTTAGTTCAGTTGATTTTAAAACCATTAGACTCTAATGCTTCTCTCTATAACTGTAGCGTTGTGTTTATACCCTCCTTTGTCTCATCAAGTAAGACTATATCATCTGCAAATATCATGCACTATGGAATCTCCTCGTGCAGATGTTTTGTTAACTCATCCATAACCAATGTGAAAAGGTATGGACTTAATGCCAATCCTTGGTGCAATCCTACAGTGACAAGGAAATCACTAGTGTCACTACTAGTGGTCTTAACATTTTTTACTGCTCCCTCATACATATCATTAATTATGTCTATATACCACCACGAAACTCCTTTCTCACCCAACATCCTCCATATTAACTCTCTAGGGACTCTATCATAAGCTTTCTTTAAGTCGATAAAGACATGTGGAGGTCTTTCCTCCTCTCCCTATATTTCTTTATCAATTATCTTAGTAAGAAAATAGCTTCCATGGTAAACCTCCCAAGTATGAAACCAAACTAGTTCTCTGATACACTTGTTCATGCTGTAGCCTCTTCTCAAATACTCTTTCAAAAAGATTCATAGTTTGGCTCATAAGTTTGATCCCCTGATAATTAATGTAGATCTGTATGTCTTCTTTATTCTTATAAATTGGTACAATAGAGCTTTTCCTTCATTCATCTAACATTTTCTTTGATTTTATAATCTTTTTAAATAACTTGGTCAATCAAACTACTGTACCTCCCATATGCTTCCAAACCTTTATTGGTATACCATTAGGCCCCATGGCCTTTCTTGATTTCATCTTTTTCAAGACCTCCTTCACTTCAAGTATTCTAATCCTATGTTCATATCTATAATGTTTGATGTTATTTAGGTTTATAGTATTTTTAACCCTATATTCTTAGAGCCATTATCATTTAACATTTTTTTAAAGTAAGTTTCTCACCTTTGTTTGATGTCGTCATCTTTGACTAGTACCCTTTAATCATCACTTCTAATGCACCTAACATGATCCAACTCTTTACCATTTTGTTCTCTTATTTCTACAAGTTTAAACACATCTTTCTCACCTTCTCTTGATCCTCGTCTACTATAGAGGCATCATATGCCTTAAGTTTAGCCTCACTTACTATTCTCTTAACAACCCTTTTAGCATTCTTATACTATTCATAGTTTTCATTATTTCTAATCTTCTGCCATGCTTTAAAAGACACTTATTTTTCTTTAGCAACACTATTTCACTCCACCACCATGTTTCTTTTACTAATTTTCATTTACCTTTAGATACTCTTAAGACTTCTTTTGCCACTTTTTTTATGGACTCAGCCTATTAGTCCACATGGTATCTACTTCTGTTTCATAGTTCAAGTTTCATTCTACCATCAACTTATTTGTGAATGAGGTTATTTTCTCTCCTTTTAAGTTGCACCACTTAGTTTTTACATACTTATTAAATTCATTTCCTTTCTTCCGTCTTTTAATATAGATATCCCTAACCATTAACCTATGTTGTAAGGTTAAACTCTCACTAAGTATCACCTCACAATCCTCACACATTGGTCTTTCAATATTCTTAAGTAGAAAAAAGTCTATTTGGCTTTTATGCAGTCTACTTTCAAAGGTTATTAAGTATTCACCCCTCTTCTTAAAGAATGTATTTGCACTGGTCAGGTTATATGACAAAGCAAAATTGAGGATAGTTTTTCCCATCTCATTTTGTTCTCCTATACCATACCCTCCATGTATCCTATCATATCCTTCCTTTTCTTTTCCTACATGACCATTCAAGTCTGCTCCTATAAATATTCCCTTAATGTTGGGAATTTTTTACATGACTTTTCTCATATCTTCCCAAAACTATCTCTTAATTATATCTTCTAACCCTACTTGTTGTGCATATGCACTTATAACATTTATGCTTTGCTCTCCTAGAATAAGTTTATTATTATAATTCTATAACTAATTCTTTTAACATCCACAAATTTATCCTTTAATTCTTTATCCACTATTATTCCTATGCCATTTTTGTTATTATCCTTTACTATATACCAGAGTTTATGCCTATCGATTTCTCTAGTTTTAGCCCCTTTCCACTTGGCTTCTTAGATATAAGTAATGTCTACTCTCCCACATTTCGTTGTATCCAGTAACTCCAAACTCTTACTTGTTAATGTCCCTATATTCTATGTGGGGATACGAATCTTATGCTCTTGAGATATACTATTCACTCACGTACTTCTTAGACTCCATGACATGAACCCATGCCCACTTTTCATTGTACTTGGGTTTTGATGTAACACATTGCTTCTGAGGGAATGCTCTAGCAACCCTTGGCCATTTTTCACTACACTTAGGATTCGGTGTAGCACGTCACTTTTGGGAGAACGCCCTAGCAACCCTTGCCCATTTTTCACTGCCCCATTATTTGATGCAGCGTGTCACTTATGGGGGATGCCCTAGCTTGAGGGAATGTTAATTTTTTATTCATGTCATGTTAGTGTTGCCATACTTTTAAGAAGTTGGATATGATTTCATTCCTTACATACAAACTAATATATATATATATATATATGTGTGTGTGTGTGTGTGTGTGTGTGTATGTGTGTGCATATTCATTTGCAAGTAGAAAAGAAATAACAAGATCATCTTCAACTTCTTCCTTGCTAGCTAGCACCTGACGCAGGACCCTCCTTTTTCATCTAGGCTTGGGACCGGCATCTACGAAGCTATTAGTCACAACCTACTGCTAATGTAAATGTCAAATGTATAAAAGTTTGGCATCTTGTGCCTTATTACATCATAGTCAATTTGTAACAAAGAGATAATTTAAACTTAACAACTCCTCACATTTGACTGCTAAGTGAATCACTGGGGCCTTTTACTCCTACTCCTAGCTTTTGTATGATGATCTACATCGTTATCGTAGGTTGAGTATGCAACAATAGTAGATAAAGCTAAGACTACAAAATTGAAAATGTCAATATACATCATACATAATTTGAGAACATATTTTTTTGAGAAGATGAAATCACACAACTAACTTATCTTAGTTGTAACATGCAATATGTCACTAACAATCATATGCATTTCCATATCTTTAATCATATAAAAGAATAACCACACTTGACAATTCAAGTAAATTAAGATTATCAAATCTTAAAGGATTAGTTTGACTAAACTACAATATGAGCAGTCTCAAGTTGATGACAATATCGCATGCACTTTGGCAACAACATATGCCAACTAGTCATGAGTACTCATTTAGTGACCACGTGGTTCATTCTTAGAAGCACCACTTAGCCTTACAAGAGCAGAAGCCGATATCTCTCATGAACAACTTAGACTGAATTGTATGCCCTCTTGTACCCAAGAGGGACTACTATCATATCCACATGGAACCATTTAGATATGCTTGAAAGGGTGTTATGATCATCTTACGCAGTCAAGAAAACAATTGCCTCTTTGGGCATTCGGTATTTACCACTTCTTGTGGTTGGAGGACAAGGGGTTAACCTATACTATGTCTTAGTGATAAGTAGTCAATTTTGCGTTAAAAGTACCCAATTAGCAACTCATGTGTTATAAATTATAGGGCATTATTATGAGATTTCTCCAAAATTCATGACACATGTATTTTTGAACTAATATTTCAAAATTTTAACATTTTACTGGTTCAGGAGCTAATCCAGAGTAAATATGTGATTGAGCATAATTTTCTAGGTAATAATTTGTGTTTTTATCTTTTCTAGGTATTGAAAGAGTAATCTAATAGCAGAGATCACTTCAAATGGTAATAGATGATCCAGATCGACCCAGAGAGACCAGGACCCATTTAGCATCATTTTCAAGTTCCACAAAAGGTTAGGATCATTCCAGAGCAAGCAAATGAGAAATCAAGGAGATTAGAAGTGGGTCCATGCAAAATCCACCACCTTTGCATAAGATTTCAATCCTTGCAATCCACATGAAAGCCACCTAAGCCACATGAGTCATGAACTAATGACTAGGATAAGCTAAGCCATGTGAGCCATGAAGCCAAGATGCAAGCCAATGAAGCCACCAAGTTAGAATCCATCAAAGGAAGCCATCCAACAATGGGTCCAGATTTTTTGGGAAGCTTCTAAACAATTTCCCACTTGAAGAAAACACGCTCTAAAGAAATAAATAGCAAGAGAAATGGGACTCTATCAACAAGGATATGTGGCATGCTATGTGGACCAATAAGAGAAGATACCTAATTCCTTTAAGTACTCCCTTAAGTTGCTAGAAACTAGTATTTTTCATGACCATACTCTTTGGCTAAAAACGTGTAGTTTAGTGTCACTTTGAGAAGTAAAGAACACTTTGAAAAACTCAGGAATTTACCATGTGTTAAAATGGTGGATTCCATGAGTCTTTTCGTAACCCACAACTATCTTTTACAAGGGCTTAGTTTCATACTAAACCATAAAAAAATATGAATGACTTGAAAATATAAAACCTATTCTTTTTACTGGTAGACCTCATGCTAGAATGGTTCATCTTCACTAAGGATGAAAACAGTCAAGTCCATCAAGTTTTCGATCATCCAAAGAATCTTTAGGATACATATATTTCATATAAACTCATACTCATAGGTATAGAAATCAACCCAAAGTGTGCAGCTTAACGTCCTTGGACATTTACATAAAATCATTGATTCAGTCTACGGACGTCAGGTGAAAGATTAATAGGCCACTTTAAATCATTTAACAAATCTGATTATATGTTACAGAAAAAAATATGTCAAATTACAACATTCACATACCACCTTTAAAATGGCATGAAATCATGCGAGAAAGGCACTTCCACATGTTTTAGATGAATCTCAAAATACCATCGATCTGAAGTCATTTACTAAGATAAGATTAAACATATAAATAGAACATCAAACCATCATTTCACTTGGCAACTATAACATGTTACAATACGAAATGCATGAATATAAGGATAGAAATCATGTTGAAACGACATCATCTAATAGTCCAAAAATGTGAACTGAAACAAGAATCTTAAGCAATGAAAATAGTATCCTCTAATAGTTCCAAAACATGAATTACACCAAGGATCTTAAGTTTTCAAAACTTAGAAAACTTAGTAGCCAGATCCACCCACCTCTATTGACAAAACTATGACATTCTTGACTACGTTTTCCTTCTCAACTTTCCTCTTCTTCTCTTTCTATCTTTCTCACCCTTTCCATACTTTTCCTCTTCTTCTTCTTCTTCTTCTTCTTCTTCTTCTTCTTCTCTCTCTCTCTCTCTCTCTCTCTCTCTCTCTCTCTCTCTCTCTCTCTCTCTCTCTCCACACTTTTTCCTTTTCTTTCCCAGACCAAAATGTCTCATACTTATGGATGTCTTGGCCTTTCCTACCTGAGATAGATCTCTGCCAAATATAATCTCTAGAATATATCAATCTCTATACTTTCTAAGTTATAGTCTCTAGTCGTAACATATCTTCTTCTTTCTAAATACATTTACTAATTCCATGTCTAAACTAGCCACCCTCTTTCCTAATGACTCAATATCTCAATATAGCTATAGACTTCTTCTACTTGTTTCCATGATTTTTAGCCTTTTCTTGGTTGACTTGGCTGCCTAGTCATGACAACTAGGTGGGTCCTACTAACCCAACATTTTTGAGCATTAATTCAGAAAGGAGTGTCAATATCAATATATAATCGTATTGCTCATTACATAGATTTCTACCATTGGATTCTAGCTATCTTAGTATCATTGAATAGCTTTGTCCGAGTTGTATTCATCCATAGTGTTCTTATTATCAAATTATGTAGTTTTAAAAAAGTTTCATTTTCTGCATTTTGAATAAACTTTGAATTTTCATTAATCTCAAAATTGGTAATTTTTTTTGTGGTATTACAATACTGAACAAATATGTCACCTCCTAGTAAACATGTATCTAAGATGACCATAAGTAATTATAAAATGATGCATTCAACTACCGCCCATTTTGTAAATCAAAGGCCTAACTTTTTTAGCCATGGAGAATTTTCTCTATATCTTGTCTTAACAACCCATGAGGCGAATGGTTTAGATCATTGAAAGGCAACCTTCACTTGTAGCTTACTCAATATCGAGTTCCTTGATCAGGGAAGAAATACAACTTATGTGTGGACCATACTAATAAATATGCACATTGTCAAGAGTAATCTACAAGCTCTGGTCGAAAGTGAAGAAATGTAATATAAGTCATTCACACAGTTTCACTCACACATGTTCTTAAATCTAATTTCTGGCTAAAAAAAAAAGCAATGCCTCAAACCTGTGACCAAGTGTAATTCAACGAGATGCCAAGTTGTCTACGACCAACTATGCTAGAGATTTGTTGGCAATCCACGTTACTTAGTCCCATGTCAAGGGAGTGTTTCTTTGGCATGCTATAATTCATCAAAGATAAATGGTTCACATTGTCATGGTGGAACCTAAAAATGGAATTTTGGAAAATCAAAACAAAATCAGTGTTGATGGGATGATCTACTCATTATCAGGCAGATAAAACGGATAGGATTATTCCTTCGTGGCACTTATGGTTCCTGAGTAGTGTACTTTGTCTTTTAGCAAGCAATTTAACTACTCCATATCATATTTCTTTCTTTTTCCTCTTTTTACATCTTTATGCAGTTGTATCCATTGGTCCGAAAGGTTGTTCCAGCTTCAGAAAGTTTTCCATGTAAAAGTCAATTTTCCATCGACCGAGAGTGCAAATACATTTTCCATGTAAATGCAATTTTCTTTCTGATATAATATAGCAAAATTAAGTAGAAAACAAGAATAGGTTTCCATCATTAGATGGTGACAACTTTGACTAGCTCCATTTGTGATTGACATTGTTTTCATGTGGCCCACCTTCGTTTTTCCCCACTCGAGAAGCCTATGTCCCCAATCTTTTCTCCATAAAAGTCCCGCATGTGGAGAATGTAGGTGGCCCAACCATGCCGCTACGAGGCACAAACTTCTCATTTGGCAACGCATAAACCAGTCGTTATGGGTTTCGGGGTGAGAAAATGTGATCCACTGAAATACAAATTGTGAGACCCACACCGAAATCATTGTATGGGGGTCACGGAGAGGGGAAGGAGCACTACTGAAAATAGCACCCTATGTTATGATAACACCATTATTATACTATTAACGACAACTAAGTAGTGCAAGTTGCTGCTCATATCGCTTTCCTTCTTTTCTGTGTTTCTTTTATTTTCTCCATCTATCACAGTTAAGACCACGCGAAACAAATGAACATTGCCCACAAGTTGGTTCTGGTACGACGAGGCATGCCCAATTTACTTTATTGGATTCCATCCATGGTTCATCTGACCCCTTTATCTATTGGCTCACAAGTTGGATCTCTAGTGATTAAATATCCTCAGATTGGATTATCCCACGGAAAAACCAAGAACAAGCGGCCATGATTGGTTTGGTAGTATGCATAATTCCATCCGATTGCTGTGAATTTGTGTTTGACGGATGATCCTAGATCCTTAATCCAAGGATACCAATATCGGGCTTCGCCGTAAAAATATGAATCATTGATTCTTGATGCCCTATACGTGGCGGGCGGATTATCTGTTTGGCATGAGATTAAAACCATCTAGATGACCTGCTGATGGGATACAAGGTTAACAGTGTGGCAGCAAGTAGATTTTCCTATGTGCACCTAGAAGCTGAGCATCTCCGCAGATGCCGAAAATGACTCTATGTAATCTGTCCCTAATCCTAATATCCAAATAAATGGACCTTTAATGGGGTGAAAACTCCGTGTAAACAACGTTTCACATTTTAGGATAAAAGTTACTTTTGAAAGGAGATAAGATTGCCCAATTGGCATGGTTTTCGAGCCTCTGACGACCCATAACCAGCCATATCAGATAAGCGGTTAGGATCATTCATCGTGGAATCGCACGTTCAGTTGCAACCTAGTGATGCTTTGGTCCAAGAGATTTCTTTTCTTCCGGCTAAAATATCTTTTAAAGTTTGAGTGGAGTAGCATCATCTTCAGGTAACCGGGTGTTTACACAATCATATTCACAAAAAAGGTCGCAGCATCTCAAGTATTGCACCGTGTATTTGAGTAATCTAAGGTGGTGGCAGCATCTCCACTTAGATTTGCCTCCTGTAGGGGTTCGATCCTCAATAATATATATTATCTGCAGTCGGATAAGGACAATCAAAACTACATCCAGGCAACAGTCCACATTTATTGCCAAAATATAGACATTATTAGATGCCATGATTCCGACTAACGTATCCTTCACGCTATATATACGGACCCAAAGAAGATCGATTGTGACTCCGACTAGCGTGAACATTTTATTTACGTTGAGGTAGCTTCCGAGGCCTACCGTAAACATTGAATGTACATTGCTGATCTTGATTGTTATTAGGCCACCACGACCACCCAATTTGTGCAGTCCAGGGCAGAGCATACATCTCAACCGCTCAAATGACGACCGAGAAAGCTCCTTGCTGATCATGTGGTTGGGAATTGTCAGTTCGACGTAACATCATAAGACTTGGCAAAGGTGGTCCTTCACAAGGTGAACGGCCTTAATCACCACCCCCATGTGAGCACGTGTACAACTAAAAAATAAGCTTTAGAAGACGTGGTTACCCATCCCAAGCACCTCAGAAGGCTTAGGGTAGGTTGAAAATTTGGAAGAATCCAGCGACCTGCACTTATTTAGGTTTGGCTTTGAAGGGGACTCGTCGCTCACCAGATAATGGGCCCATGGACCTTAGAAGTCCACTACCTTCTCATATTAGGTGGACCTCCAATGCGATTCATGCCCTACAAGTACGAGTGTGGTGAACTAGAAAAGGATTCCGCTTTCTTACTCCAATCCGGATCACTTTTTCATATGGATGGCCATACACCAATTTTGCCTTTTTGGTTAATTTTAAAGCACCAATTTGTGGGTTTTATGAGAAAAAATTCAAAATAGACGAAGTTAATTTTCTCTATTCATTACCTTTGGCAAAAAGAAGAAAAAGAAAAGCAATATTCTTTGTGCACCAAGATTCAACCATCTACCAAGTTTTTAGTTAATAGGGGACATTGGTGACTAAGATAAGGCATTCATTCAATTTCAAAAAATACTAGCCGACAATGTTTAGTGCATTTGGTCATAGACAAACGAGCATGTCCCCAAAATATGCTTGGTCACAATTTGAGATGCTTTCTAGCAATACCAATTTATTTGAATAATAGAGAAAATTTATTTGAGATGTATTCACCTCCTCAATCATACCTTAGTGACTTAATTTTGACACATAATATTCTCTACTTTTGTTTGGTATGCATCGAAATATATCCTTTGTGTATAATAAAATGCATTGAAGAGATTTTAGATCTTGCTCTTTCCACTTTTCTTGTTCGATTTTAGAGGTTTAATAAACTAGGTTTTATGTTTATTTTTTTGGTACTAACTTTGGTCTCAACTAGGTTTTCTAATTGCATGTTAATCAATTGGTTTCGATGTTTTTGTGTGGGCAAACTGATAAAGACTAATTTTTGTCTATTAATCAATTGGTTTTGAGTTTCTTTTCTACTTTAGTTAGGAAATTGTAGCAAAGGAAGAACTTCCTTGTGTCTAAATTCACCATCAACTTTTTCATAGATCATATATAAGGACTTAGCAAATAAACATTTCAAGTCACCACAAAAGGGACCTTATCAACTCATCTAAAATGCTTCTAAAATTTTAAAATGTCATGCCAAAGAAATTTTCTATAACACAGTATCCTTTTTTTATTTTTGGATGCTTTTTATTCAATTATTGGGATGCCCAAAATTGTAAAATGAGATTGATTTTGGTGAATTACACATTAATCATTTATTAGAATCACTTACTAAATTGGAAAAAGTTTTTATTTTGTTGCTCAAACCAAAGGATCCATTTCTCATGATTATGAGACTTCTTCAACTTCTAATATGATTTAGTTAACATTTTTGCTTCTGATAACTTTAGCAAGTAGAAGCATGTGAGGCCTAGTAATCTAATCTTTTGGGTATCTAGAAGGCTATGTTATGTATTAACTAGGTCTAAAATTGATCTCAGTGAAGGAACATTTTGTAGCATTCAACTAGGGTGATGATTGAAGACACCAAAATTTATACTACATGATTTTTGTGTGTCCACACTTAATCTTGCAGATCAAGAATGGATGTCACATAATCATGTAAAAGCACACTTTAAAGGATTTCAAAATAGCCCAAAAATCTACAAAGTTTACTTCAAAATTATAAAAAGGAATAAGTTTTGAAAGAAAGAACCCATAGACTTTGCCCATGCCCCAATTGTACTCCAAGAGGAGAATGTGCCTCTAAAAGATCTTTCATACTATGCCCAATTCTAAACTTAGTTCATGATTGTGAAGTCCATGCTCCTTCAACTACATAATCATCAAGTCTACTTAGGAGAAAATTTGAACCATCCATTCTTTACCAAGTTCGTATATTAACCACTTTCTCATGGAAGTTTTTGGAAAATAGATTACATGGACATCATGATCATGAACTCAAAATGCCTCCAATTTCACAATCGTGAAGTTCTATCATTGTGTAGTAGCTATGCAAGTTGACCTTTAGGATCATCAAGTTTTGGCACTTAGGACTACACAATTGTGAACCTTGTAAATAGAGACCTAAAAAATCAATTTTCCTCATTGCTCTTGATTGTGTATGGAATTATCAAGTATGTCACATCTCACCTCTATAAATAAAAGGTTTTTACATTATTTAGTGCATGGAAAAAGGCATAAAGAATCCAAAAAATTCAATACTAGGTATGTTTTCCTCCATTCTTTTGTTCTCGTATCATCATCATCATCATCATCATCATCATCTCTCTCTCTCTCTCTCTCTCTCTCTCTCTCTCTCTCTCTCTCTCTCTCTCTCTCTCTCTCTCTCTCTTTATTTTGTGTTTTCTCTTGCATGTAGAATAGAAATTAGGGCCTCAATTTGAGGGAAACTGTAGTTGAATTTTTAAAGTTCTTCCCAAATAGAGAGTCCTAATTCTTAGGTTGCATTAGGCCTAAAAATTGAATTACATATAGGATAGTGGAATCTCTACCTGGGAATTCAATTCTCACCCCTATGAGGAGAAAATTCCTTTTTACTTATTATCCATTTCCTTTCTTGCATTTAGAGAACAAATTGGTATTTTCAGTTAGATTCTCACTAGAGCAATTTTTAGATGTCATTCTAAGAGAATTCACACTATACCTTCTAAGTTTCTCAAGAGAATATTTATTTTCATACTAGAGATAGGATTAGTAGAATCTCTAAATCTTCTTTGAAAAGAAAGGGGGGATTCTTGACCTAGAAGAAAGGGTTTTGCTTCACTCATCTTCATTTTCATTATACTAGTTTCTTTAATTTAGTAATCTTTTTTTTTTTTTTTGGCTTCTCTGAAAGTTAAAATTGAAGAATGAAAGCTCCAAGTATCATATGGGAGAAAGAAAGTCAAAGCTTATGGATGAGGATTCTTAAATTTGTTAGATAGATCATCTAGAGTTTCTTATAGAATTTTCATTTGACTTATATCAATTTTAAAGAGAGAAGCAGCAAAAATAGATCCATTCTCATGTTCTTTTTTTTAAAAGGGGCATTTAAAATCAAGTAACTTCTAAATGGGAGTCTAGAAGAGAGCTTAAATTTTAACCATTTTGTTTTAGAAAAGTTGAAGGATGAAAAAATCCTTCTCCATTAAGTTTTGTAGGAGGTGACTTATTCAGAGAACTAACAAAATCCAATTTGTCTTCTTTTCTTAAGCTCCTATCTATAATCCTACCTGTATAAATAAAATCAATTAATTTCATGTTTCTAGCATTCATCATGTTTCTAAATTCTAGTATTCATCACGTATCATGTTCAATTTCTATTTTTGGTGCTTACAATATGCCTATATCATGCTTGAATATTCATTTATATGTTTCTAATACTTTTAGTTTAGCATTCCCATATGTTTGAATTATGTTTGCTTTGTATCCTAGTTCAAGGGATATTATTTACACATGTCTAAGGACTTTAGTTTAGCCTTTTCATTATGCTTGATTCAAGTCCTCATCATGTTGTCTAAATAATGCCTTATTCAAGTCATTCTATGTTTCTAATCTTCAAAAGCTCCATAGAAAGCTTTCTTTCATTTGCTAGTTCTCAATCCCATAGAATTTCTTTCCTAATCCAATGATCCTTTTTTTTTGTTTTTTTGCAATGTTGTTTCAAATGAATAATGTTTAGCCATCAATGTTTCAACCACAAAATCTATGCTTCAATCCCCCAGTTTTATGCTTAATGTCTTATAATAAGTTTGCATGCCCCAGTTTTTTAGTTCTTACATTAGCTGACATGGTTCTAACTTGCATCTTAGTTTCCACAACATGTTTCTAGCATAGAATATATTGAATTCTTCTAGTCTCTTTGTCAAATTGCCATTTTGGTACATACTGTGTTCCGTCATAGCATGCATTGTATATTATTAATTCATGTCCTAGCAATTCATTCATTAGAATCATATATATGTATGCTATGTTTTGAAATGAGTGGATATGTGTATGACTTTCTTTCATTTGATAAATTGCATATTAAATTTTTTCTATTTATAATTTGAGCATCAATTGTAGATTCTTAAATTAGTGAAAGGTAAAAGTCAAACTAGAGTGACATTAAATTTTGTAATCATTTGGTGATTAACAAAAACAAGAATTTTCTCCCAAATGTGAAAATTGAATTTTAAAAAAAATACAATAATTGGATGTTGAGACCTCAATGGACAGATAGAGCTTAGAAAGAGATTTCTAATGATACCAAGGTGTCACAAATCCAATGTTAAGGGGTCACACTGTTAGTGAGCCAAGTTCTAAAAATTGATAATGACACCCCCTTCCATTTTGCTTTTGTGTTCATTAACCAATGAGGCCCACACATAGGCTACAAACACTGACAACCAAGCTTTGGCCATCATACTCTCCATGTAAGAGAGTATGGCTGCCTTGGTAGCAACTAGGTTGGTGAGTGAAAACTGAAAGGGAAGAAAGAATAAAAAGCAAGGAAGAAAGAAGAAAATGAAAGGGAAGAAAGAAAGAAAGAAGAGAAGGAAAAGAGAGAGGGAGACGTAGAGAGAAAAGAGAAGATGGTGAACTATAAGAGTAGCCATTGAAGGAAGGAAGAAGAAGGAAGGGGAGGAAAAGCTAAGGAAAGGAATGGGTAGTTTCAAGAAATTGCCACAAGATGTAGGTGGTTCATAGATTACTAAGTCTCAAAGGATTTTGGAATGGTTTAAAAATTAAAAAATGCATTTGTAGTTACCTTGTGAGATGCTTTGGTTATGTATTTGAAATGCTTTGAAAACTTAGCATGATGATGCTTTTTATTTCAAATCTTAAATGATATGATGATGAGAATTATTGTATCTCATAATTCAATGCTCTTCATGATCTATTCATGACTTGTAATTACTTTTGTTTTGTGAAATGTTCATGTAGTATTTGGGGAAGCATGTTTTGGAATGGTGGAATGTCAATGTTTGTATGTTTTTAGCTTTAAGGACACTTGAGGGGAACTGTGTAGTTGTGCTTTGTCAATTTGGAAGCTTTGGCAATGAGCTTGAACCCATGTTTGACTGGTTTGTAGGGAAAGAGATATCTTACCCTATTTTGAAAGAAAATTGAAAGAGAAGGCTTTCTCTTGGATTTTTTATGTTAGAAACCCCAATGCCCAAGGGGTTTAAAAGGCAAAATGTGTTGGCCTAAAATTGGGAAATGACCCCCTTGGGAATTTTTAAACCACCAAACCTGTCAGATGAGAAATCACACTAAAATCAAGAGTGAACAACCATATTTCAGAAAAAACTATAGACCATTGATCAATCAATCTGTGGTGCAATCATGTTGAACGAAGGAAGAAGACTATGGGCCTTTAATTGATCCACCCTAAGTCCCTTCTTAGGTTCATCAATCAATTAGATCAATCAATCGAGTTGTGTATTTTACATTTGATTGATCAATTGACCAATCAATTGATTGTTTAATTGTGTTGTTTTGAATTATTTTACTCTTTTTAGACTAAAATAAGTAATTCTCCAAATGGATTTTAAATACAATTTTCTTGGGATTCTAAGATGAACTACACTGTATTCCGCTAGCAATGATCAAATTTTATCATCAAATGTTGTAGCTATGCTCTTCAAAAGAGTGATGTGTTTGGATTGAACCATGTTAGGACCCCTTTGACAGAAGAAGTCTAGGTAGTTAGTGTATGACTAGTAATTCATGTAGGGTACAAAGGTGCCTAAGATTTCATATTTTAGATAGGTGGACGATGATGAAGCATGGTCGGAGCTATGCTAAGATGTTGTACGGATTGACCCTTAGCCTCCAAACACCAGAGGTGTTAGATTTCTAATGCCCAAAGAGTGGAATCTCGATTGTGGTGATCAGGACACCCTCTCAATGTTAGTCGTAGGTCTCGTGAGGATGCAATTGTGAGTCTTTACCAGGCATCATCATGCATCTTTTTTGGCAGGGCTGCTTGTGAGCATGTTGTGTTCTCATGTGTTTCATGCTTAATCTTCAAGGGAGTAAGATGATGGCTTAGAAGAAGAGCCTATGACTTGGTCACTAAATGAGCACTCGTGACTTGTTTGGAAAAAAGAGGCAATGCGTGTTTGGATTACTGTGACTTTAGAGTGCCAGAATTGTAGCTTTAACACTTTACCATTTTAATGAGATATTATGCATCCTATTTTACTTGAACTATCAAGTTATGATTACTATCATATGTAGATAAAGACATTGAGATGCATACTAGGTGAACACTATTGAATGATTGTGATGCATTGTAGGGCACAACTAATAAGAAGTTAGTTCCAACATTTTATATGAAAAAAAATATGTTTTCAAAAACATAGGAGTATGTATGTATAAGATTCAGGTTGTGATGTTGTAGATTTTTTGTTTAATAGTCCTAGTCTTACATAGTGAGTATATTCTTATACTCATCTTATGAAAGCAATGCATATTGGTTCAAAAAGACTAGGAACAAGGAGGGAAAGACCCTAGGGAAGAGAATTGAGAAAGAAATGTGAAACATAATATGTTTTGACATTTATTTCCTTCTATTCATTTGATGCCTACGAATGTATTTATGTACAAAGTGCTAAACTCTATTCCTTTGAATAATCCATTGTAATTGGTTCGTGATTGACACACCTTGAGAATGATTTTTGAAATGCAATGGACTTTGATTAGAGTCAAATGTGAGTTTTGTATTTATTGATGTGAGACTTAAGGGTGATTAGAACTTGAGATCTTTGAAAAATAATTTCAATGAAAAAAATTTCCACATGATTTGTTTTATAAATGAAATTTTCAAATAGAGATCCCACCATTCAAAATGAGTGCAAGAGAAGATAATTGTGTTAAAAAAAAAAGAAAAAAGGTTGGGTTGTTACACAAACTAACCAGGCTTTTAAACCTAAAACAAGTGGATTTGGTTTGCTTGCACTCCTTAACAATTCTGTTTTTGGAGATTTCAAGTTTAGATCTCTGGTTTAATGGACTCATTTAGGTCATTAGTGACCTAAGGGGCTTCTTACCTTTAATGATAACTCTTCTTTCATAATCTACTTAGGTTCACATGAATCTAGGATAGTGACTTGGAGAAACTCATTTGAAAAGGTCAAACTAACTTTGGTTTTAGTTTACCCAATATTAGAAGACTAACTATAGTTGAAAGAAACATTAATATGTAAAACACCTACAATCAATACTTTAAATAGAATTCTAAACACTAACCTAGGATAAGTTAAAATACCCTTTTCATGAACAAGTGGGCATCTAAACAATGCTTATGACTCCTAGTGTAGGTGACTTTGTTGAGGATGAGGACATCCCTTAGGTTGTGTATGCCTCTATAACTTGGGATTAATGTTCAAAAGAAAATAAGTTAGCAAATAAAATAAGTCACTTGATTCTGTTTGTTTAATTATCTTCTTGATAGTCATAAATAGAATTTGGAAGGGCAATTACCTCTTGCAACTTCTCTCATTCATTATATATTAATGGGACTCATATTGTGCATACCCTATCCTATGAATTCAGTAATTATTGAATCAAGCCCTTACTTTGCATTATCGGGTATCAGGAGGTAAACAAAATATTCAATTCTTAGCCTTGCACCTTGGGTGTATTAAAGGAGTAGTAACTCTAAAATATTGATGGATGGATTCTAGCTATATCTGTAAAACATTAACTTTGGAAGCCAAAGATATAAGCCTTAATATCCCTCATATGTCCATATAATCAACTATAGAAAGCCTTAGGATGTCCCACAAAGGTTAAGATACACACCATAGTTTTAAGGGTGTGCTCATCTAATGTTAGGATTTAGCACCACAAAATCAATGTGTCACTTCCATCATCCTAGCTTCTTTTCAAAAGAAAAGCTCCTTTTCCACTCTTCAAATTCCTTAAAAAAAAAAAAAAAAAAATTTTTAAAAATGAATCAAGGAAGTCTCTCCTTCCACTCTCAAAAGTCAAAATTCAATTTATCATTTAAAAAAATTCAAATTAATTCTCCATTTTTCAAAAGAGGAAGAGAGTTTCTTCTCTCCTTGATTCCCCTTTTTTCCAAAAGAGAAAGAAAATTTCTTCTATCTTTAATTTTTCATTTTTCAATGTTTTAAAAGAAGAATAATTTTCTCTCTTCTTGATCTTCCATTTACAAAAAGAAGAAGAGAGAAAGGAAGAAAGCTTCTTCTCTTAGATTTTCAAAAGAATAAAAGAAAGAAACTCTTCTCAAGTTCAATCCCTAGAAAGAGTACTTTTTTTTTTTCTTTCAAAATTTCCATTCAATATAAGAATAATGATGATCCCTCTTTTCCAAAATCCTTATCTTCTTCCATGCATTGTATCTCAAATAAAAGAATCTTTCGAATAAAATCATTTTATATGACCCTAAACTTCATTTTTATTTCTTGTGGATACTAAGTAACCAATACTCCACAAAACGGCTTGTTTTTCATATCTAGTTTTTTGCAAAATTTTGTGGTCTTTCTCCATCAACTTTTTGAACTCTAGAAACTTTTCCAAACTTGTCTTTGAACCCTCTTCACTAGAAGCCATGGTGGAAAACCATCCTGGTTCACCAAATGAAGCTTAGGGTCCTTTAGGAAAACCTCCACGATTCCCTTTCTTGGATTGACAATTTTCCATGGAGAATGAGTAGTTATATTGTCAAGCTAGCCCTAATTCCATCCCTAAGGTACCAAGCTCCTCTAGAAAAATAGAACCCCTTAGCCATCCCTTAGAATTTCATGATAGAGGAATTGGCAAAAGAATTGAGAGAGATTAAGTCCACCCTCAAAAAGTCTTTAGCAAATGGCCCTTCATTACCTTGATTTTAAGTGCCTTGGGTTATTCCATAAAGCAGTTATTCTAAAAGACTTTAAGATTCCAAACATGGTATAGTACAATGGTACTAAATGTCCTAAGTTGCATGCTACCATGTGCATCTCATACCTCTTAGCATTCAAATTTGATGATCCACAATTGGGTAATTTGTTTTTGAGGTCCCTTAATGATGACGACTTAGCATAGCTCATGGGAGTTGAGAAAGAAAAAGTCAACACTTGGGAGAAGCTTGTACCTTCCTCTATTAAGAGAATCCACCACCTATCTAACCAAGTAATCATTACACTAGACCTAGAACTATTTAAACAAGGTGCTGAAGAAACCTTCAGCAAGTTCATTAAGAGATGGCACTACTACACACAAGGATTTTAAAGTAGGCATAAAGAAGTCATTATAATGACTGCGGATTTTCCAAATATATTACAAGTTGGTTAACTATAAATGACTTTAAAAATATACACATAAGAAATCACATAATTAAAAATGAATTTAAAAGTTTGGTGTGAAGAGGAAGCGGGAAGAACTTTTAAAGTCATTTACTTATAAACAACTTCAAAAGCTATTGACTTTTGAAGTTGTTTAGACCTAAATGACTTTAAATGTCAATAGCTTTTGAAGTCGTTTAAGTAGAACAACTTCAAAAGTATACACATAAATTTGGCGTGAAGATTATTTTACATAGGAAAGGGCTTTTAAAGTCATTTGACTATAAATAACTTCAAATCTCAATTACTTTTGAAGTCATTTAGCACTAACGACTTTAAAAGTCAGTTACTTTTGAAGTCACTTGAGTCAAATGACTTCAAAAGTCCTTTCCTATGTATACTTTTAAAGTCATTTAGTACTAAACAACTTTTAAAGTCAGTAAAACTTGAAAAGTCTTTTCACTCATATACTTTTGAAGTCATTTAAACTTTTGAAGTCATTTAATACTAAATGACTTCAAAAGTTACTGACTTTTAAAGTTGTTTAGTACTAAATGACTTTAAAAGTCCTTGTTCATCTATAAAAAAATGACCTCATCTCATTTTTTCCTATATCCACTTCTTCTCATGGGTAGCATGATGGCGTTCTCCTCTGGTCTTTATGCCTCTCTCTTTTTTCCTTCTTACTTTCCATTTTAGATATTTTGATTATTTGTGTCATGAAAAACACTACCAGTAAACCATAACTTATTTTGATCATGAATTGCTTTATTGTTGCTAACTCTCTGTCTATTTTCATTTTGTAGATCAAGTGGGTTTTCTCACTATAGATGATGGGGTTAAGAAGTGTGTTAGATTGTCTTGATTTCACAAAAATTGTATGATTTCATTGCAAATGACAACTACTTTTCTCTTTAATCCTCATTAATGGAGAAAGGGAGATCATTACGATTTGTGATTCTCATAAAAAAAGAGTTTGATGAAGAGTGTTGGTTATACCATAAAGTTTTGGCCTAAAAAATTGTGGGTACTCTCCCACTCCCCCCATAGAATGGTGTGGGATGAATACTAGGAGGACAAATTTTGATGAAAAACTGTAGATTCACACTTTGATCATGTATTAATAAGATATAATAATATGTAACATTGGATGTAATAAAAAAATAATTTGATTTCCTTGTTTATGTGTTTCTTTATATATGTGTGTGTAAAGAATGTATGAGCCAATGCTGAGCATCATAAAATATCAATTTCATTGTGTATTTATGTAAATATATATAAATTTGAAGTGAAAATATATAAAATTTTAAAGTCATTTACTGTAAACAACTTTACAAGTCTAGTCATTTAAAGTTGTTTAGCTTAAATGACTTTAAAAGTGAAGACTTTTAAAGTCATTTACAACAAACAACTTTAAATTTACGAGTCTGTTTTAAGAGTTATTTCGTTCACTTTTGCCGTGCTTTTTCCTACTATGTTCATGATCTATAAACAAAATCCAAGCCATATTTCATTTTGACTATCCTGAATTGAATCCTAACTATGAATTGAAACTTAACATTCACAAATGCGAGGTCAATATCAATTTTTGAGTGTTGGTTAGTATCTCTTTCTTAGTCTCATATATACTATGAATATTTGAAGAATTTTTACAAGTTTATGGTTAGAAACTTTTCTTTTTAAAGTTAATTTTTTTTTAATGTGTCTATTGCATTTTTCTTTTTTTCATTATTAATAAAAAATTCCATGTAATGTAGTTATTTTAAATACTTCTAATTCTTGTATACCCAGTGTTTAGTAAAATTCCTAACCTAATCTTTTCATGTCTAGCAAGTCTCCACACAAATTTGCTTCAATTTCTTATGGTAATGGATAGATATGCTTGGATGATTATGACAATAACATTAAAAGAATATGCAGAGGGAACAGAAAATTTCATAGAGTTCGTGCTTAGGACAGGTGTTGATGGTACGCACATGCATTGTCCATGCTCAAAATGTAGAAACTTGAAAAAAGTAATTATAGGGTTGTTGAGAGAACATTGTACATTATGATTTTAGTTTTATAATTAGCTCTTTTGTCATGAGCTATATAGATTGATAAGTGAGTTATATGTGATGTATACATATATATCATAAAAGGATGATAAATGAGGAGTTATTCTAAAAAATACCTTGATTTCCTTATTCATTTGTTTATATATACTTGTGTCTGTACAAATAATGCATGAATCAATGTTGACTATCATAAAAATTGGTTTCATTATGTATTAATTGTGGATATTGTAAAATATTAACATAATATATATAATTTGAATTGAAAAATAATTTATAAAGTCATTTAGTGTAAATAACTTTAAAAGTTGTTATTTTTGAAGTTTTTTAGTCTAAATGACTTTAAAAGTAGATACTTTTAATTTTTTTTATCATTAAACAACTTTAAAAATATATACTTTTAAAGTCGTTTATCCATAAATGACATTAAAAGAATAGATTGTTAAAGTTGTTTACATTAAATGAATTCATTATGTACAACCAAATTTAGTACCAAGAATGATGAACTAAATTTACACTAATCATTATGTAATATCTTTGATTTTTAAATAGTAATTTACAAAAATTTTGAATTATGTTGAAATTCTCAATTTTTGGAGTTCTAGAAAGTAATTTTTTTTTATAGATATCAAATCAAATGTTAAAACCTTGACACTAGAACTATACTCAAAAATTGATTCCAACAACACTAAAATGAGAATTCAGATGAATAAGTTTTGATTTTTCTTGAAAAGGTAATTTAGTAATTTCTCATAGTGGGCCACACTTGCAGAAATTTGAGTAGCTTTCATCTTTTTGTTATTGTAATTATATAACTAAACATTAAATAATAAAAACATTATAAATTTTAAGTGTAAAATTTTCCAGAATTAAATTATTAAAGAAGGGGGCCGTTTTGATAATGACACCCCCACCACACTTAAGTCATTAATTGATGAAAAGAGAATAGACCAAGGTTTGTTCTGAAAAACTTGACAGGAGGTAACCTTAGATAGCAAAGCCAGTTAGAGAGAAGAAAGGAGAGAGAAGAGGGGAGAGGAAGAGAGGAGGAGAAAGAGGTGATGATCCTGGTTGTTGATGATGGTTGACGCTAATGTCTCCCAAACCTGCCCCAAGTGAGAAAAGATGGCAGTGAGGGAAGAAGGGGGAGAAGAAAGAGTAGAAGGAAAAAAGGAAGAAGAAGAAGGAGAGCAGGAGAGAAGGAGAGAAAGAGAGGAGGAGTAAGTGGGCCCAATCTAGGTTGCCTGTGATGTGCGACAGCAATGACACCTAGACGTACATACTAGAGAAAAATTGGCAGTGAGAGAAGAAGGGGGAGAAGTAAGAGGAGAAGAAGAAGAAGAAGAAGAAGAAGAAGAAGAAGAAGAAGAAGAAGGGTGAAAAGGAGAGGAAGAGAGGAGGAGAAAGAGGGGGATTATGGCTGCCGGCGACGTTCAATGGCAACAATGTCCAGACCCAGCGTAGGTGAGAAAAGCTGACGATGAGAGAAGAAGGGGGAGAAGAAAGTGGAGGAAAGGAAAAATAAAGTGTTTCAAGGTAGATATTTCAAATCTAGTTCATGGACTTGATGGATTTGTGCATGGATGAGTATGTATGATTGGGAATGTTTTTTATTTCATTTGGATATATGAGCATGACTTGAGTAGATGTATGATTTTGTTAGGATGAGGTGCATTTTACCTGTAAGCCATGTTTTGTCTCTAATATCCTTAGCTTTGTTGTTGCTAGTATGCTTAAGGACCATCTCTATTTTGTAATTATAGATTTAAAGATATATATACTTAGGGACTAGCTAAAGAGGACATTGAAGAGGTTGTCCTAGTAGCTTATCACTACCTTTGGTTTCTTTTAGTGTAGGCAATGCATTGTGTTGGTATCCTTTTCCTTCTAGGACTAGGTCTGATATGCTTTACTATTCTTCATCACAAGTATTGATTTCTCCTTTCATATATTGCTTGTTTTTTCTAAGAAAATTTCATCCCAAGTAGGAGATGGTAATTTAGAGACTTTAAGAAGACAAGGAAGAACATTTAGTCCATGAATAGTATTAGCAAGTTATAGATATTGGGGTTTGTATAAAGTTTTCATCTTTATGAAGGACCATGAGTAAACAGTTGCTTTGTGTTTTGATGTGATGACCCGGGTTTTTGTATGATGCAAATTTGGCAAAAAGGCGAGATCTCTTGTTTTATAAATATGAAATGCATGAAAATCTTTTTCGTTTTGGAAAACAATCTTTCATAAAAACCCCGAGTGTCAAAACACATTATCATGGAAAAGTTTTAAATCAACATTATTCCCAAGAAAGTGTTAGTCACAGCCTCAGCTATTAGAGAGTAACTAAAATCAAGTAACATTGAAAGATAAGGTAGGGGTTTACTTACTTGTACTTAGTTTGGGTGTCTTCTGTCACAAGTGTTCCTTGCTCTTAAGTGTTTACTTTATGTCTGAAAAATGTTGAGGATTGGGTGAGTATATACTATACTCAGTAGGAGTCCATCACTACTAGTTTTACAATGCATGCTATATTTAAAATCATATGCTCTTTCAAGACATGTGCATGTTTGAACACTTATGCTCAATATCGATATCAAAAACCATTGTCAAACTGAAATACTAACGACTTAAAGAATCACACAAACCAAGTCGAAAGTATCGTATATATCATAACATAATTACATTCATAAGATGCTTCATTGAATCCAACTCATGGATATCTAGTATGGTATGGTCGACCAACCTCATATCATGCCATATACAATGCAAATAAATCCATGAAACCATAGGGTCCAACTATGCCCACGACCTCACCGCCATGTGGTCCCCGGGTACCTAAGGACACTCGATCATAGCCTCAACGAGGCCTATGACATGTCGACTCAGTGCCGTGACACCAGTGGTAGCCCCTTGTACCACATGCAATCAATGTAGGGACGTTGCCCTTTTTGGGCGTGGTACCCATCCACCTAATAGTGGTAGAGGCTGGAGGCCAACCCAAACCTCTCAGCATAGTGCCCACGAGCTTATCAACCCAAATCATAATCAGATCAAACAAGCAAAAACCTCTTTTTCAAAACCTATCCTCTTTGGGTCCCTCACAACTGCCTGGCCCTCACAATTTCCTACCCAGCGTCTTTTGGGCATTCAAATGTCTTTTGGTAAGGACATGCAATCTTTCAAAAACTCAAAAACTCAATGCTTCACAAATCATACCATGTATGCAATTGTTTGCAAAACATATCTATGCATAATGTATATGCAATTATTTTCAAAACATATCTATGCATAAAGCATTTTTCATATGTATGTTGAATTAAGTCATGCTAAACAAGTCATATACTTAAAACATGCATTCTTAAAACAATCATGGCTCTTTTAAAAAGTCTAGTAGCGATATAGTACCTACTTGGCTAGGTCGCGCTAACCCCTTTGTCCTCGTATGCTCCTAAACATGGTTTGGGGAATCAAGGTTAGTTTGGCCTATCTTTTATAGGTTTTAGAGTGGTTGGTTTTATTACTTAGGCATTAAGGGTTCATCCCCATGCCTATGGGTGTCCTAAGGTCCTAATTGGGCCTTGGTATCATCAGTTTTCCAAAGGTCTAGTGGCCACGCACCACCATCCTATTCTAAGGGTCATGCCCACCTTTGATTAGACCTTGATCAGGGATTTTATAGTTTGGGTGTGTCTGCGTCGTCGATACGGACACAACATCTTTTGCAGCGCCTCAATTGGAGCTCTAGATTTCAAGTTATAAGCTTTTTAGTATCACATGTACATAAGGGCCTTTAAGAGGTGAAAATCCCAGAATGCTAGCGCGCTGCGCGTCAGCGGCATGCGCCCCAGCGGGACTTTAAGAGGTGGAAATCCCAGAATGTTAGTGCGTTGCGCGTCAGAGGCATGCACCCCAGCGGGCGCGTCTGCAGACGCACTGGATTTCCCGCCCGGTTTTTCATTTGCGGGCGCGTCCGTTTGGTTCTCTCGAACGCGGACGACGCGTTTCGTCTAGGAGGGGACGCTCTGTTCGTTGGGGGACCGGGGTGTCCTTGGGACAACCTGGTTCGACCCTGTTGAACCAGTGCAGCCTAGGGATCGTCCCTGGGTCCTTGGTGACTCTCCAGGGCCCGTTTTTGCATGATTTTTCATGCAAAAACTTAGGGAAACTGAGCCTAGGACTACTGTGAAGACTGGTTTTGAGGGATTTTGGGCATACCTGGCTCGTTGCTGGGTTTTTCTCCACGTTTCTTCTCTTGGTTGCTTCTCCAAAATGGGTTTTTTCCAAGCTTTTGGGCTGCCATTAGAGGCGCCCAAGAGCTCTATTTATAGAGCTATAAGAGGGTTATGGAGGGGGCTCTCACCGCCCTTGAATGGCGATGGAGAAACCTCTAGAATGGTGGTGATTTCTCCTCCAATCACCGCCGTTCTAGAACCCTCTAGGAGGTTGAAGAAAGGGGGTGCCCGTATCAAAATGGGCCCTTGTGTTTTTCAGGCTAAATCCATTTTTAGTGAAAATTATATTTTTGCCCCTAAACTTCAAAGGTCCATAACTTGCTCATTTTAACTCCGTTTTGGGTGATTTTGGTCATGTTGGATTCCTTTTTCCAAGACGCACGTAATGGTACTATTTTCAGGACCAAATTTCTGGGTTCAGTCAAGGTGAATAGTGAAATGACCAAAATACCCTTATCTTCAAAAACTGCACTTTTCATTGCTAACTTGGGATTTTAATGTTACAAAATTGGAGTCATTACATTTGAAGGTTCAATTTTGATGTGGAGATTGCTTTTAGTTGACTTTGTTGTGTGATACACTTTTAGTTGCATGTAGTTCTCTCTTTCTAATGCTTTAATCTTTGAAGTGGGTTGTCAATTTTTTGCCACTCTCTTGAATTTCCATCTGTTGATGTTCCTAGAATCCTATTGGTACCTTCAAAAACATGCAAACACACACAAATAAAGAAAAATGAATCAATGGAAATAAGACTAGTCAAAATTATTAGTAGAGAAAAAGAACCAAGATTAGAATATCCAAGTTCAATAAATTCTAATTGAATGAAGTGAAGAATAGCCAACTGTTGTAGTAAAAGGACAAGATATTGCTTGTCAATACTATTTTAGCTGATTAACCTAGGAAACTAAGTTAGCTATTTTAGAAGAACCCATTACGGTCCTGAATTTGTAATAAACTATTTATAAAAGTAATTAGCTACTATCTAACAAGAAAATTGAAGAATATATGAAAATCATGGCATGATCTGGCTGATTAAGCTATTCAACTATATGAAAAGATCTTAACTATTTTAGTGAGCCTTGGTAAATCCTATAAACTATCTTTGCTGTTTAGTTAGCTGTTCAAGCATAAATAAGATTGACGTGATTTTAAGAAGTTTTAAGAAAGGTTCTCGCTAAAGGAGAAGACCACTATTTCTAGTGAGGAATTGTTTTGGAAATTTAGTCACTTGTTTCAAGAACCATAATCCATTTTTATATAATAGCTAATGTTTCAAGTCAACTATTCTAAAAACAAGTAACTATTTTAATTCTACCTAAATGAGTGAGGTAGCAGAACTTGCAATTATTTTTTCTCTTTTAGAGAATCTAGTCAATTGTTTTTTGAATGGAAATTTGCTTCATGCAAATTGAATAGGATATAAATTCTAGGTTGAAGAACAAGTGATGCTAGTGAAGAACAATCAACTATCTAAGGATAAACATTAGAATTATTTAGAAAATAACTAATTATGATATGAAACAGGTTGTTGAAATGTTACTTTCAAATCTGAAATCTTGTTTTATGATGAGTTATATCCATTCAAATGAATAGCATCTCATCTACAGTGGATTAGTTGGCCACCGCACAATAAATTAGAGACTTTAGAAACCATAAAACAATTTGTAGAAGAAATTGAAAATCTATCTTGCATGCATGTTCTCAAGCTAGGAGCTCTAAGCTATTCTAGTCTAATTCTTTGCATCTATTGTATTGAAGACCTCTGCTTTCTAATCTTTACATTTGTGTTTTATTTTGGAGAGAGAGTTCTTCTTCTTCCACACCTTTTTGTATTTGAGAGAATACAATAGTCTCTTATTCTTGTAAAAATTTTCAAGTGTTTGTAAAAGGTACATGTTGGTTGTGCTTTATCTTTAAACGGAGATGCAAAAAGAATTCTCCTTTACTTATGAGCTAAACACACACACACACACACACACACACACACACACACACACACACACACACACACACACACACACACACACACACACACACACACACACACACATGCACATGCACATGCACATGCACGCACACTTTCCTAACTCATAATTTAATCATCTTATATTGCTTAAAGTTATTTTGTAGTTATAGTTTTTGTTGGAGTGAATGTTGGTTTTTCATGTTTAGAAAGATTGTTTGAAGTAACAGGTGCACCAAGATAGATGTGGATGTTGTCGTGAATATTTATTATTCAATGTATACAGGTGGTAGTGCTCAGATGTAAAAAATGAAAGATGTGGATGACCAAGATCAGACAGACATTCAGAGACAAGTATACATTAACCCACAAAATGATACTAATTAGGTCCTTTTTCTACAATTTCTAAGTTGTATGGAGCCATTCAACCTTTTAGATTACCAATCAAGTTCAGATGAAAATAGATGACCAAGATCAAGTCAAAAGTTAGCGGCCTATGTTCTAATAATTTCCAAGTGTAGAGGGGCTATCATATCATTTTTAGAGTAGTTAGAAACCTATGCATGTGACCACTTTTTTGGCTGCCATTATCATTTGCAAAGGTGACAAATTTTCCATGCATGCATGATGCACTCACCACCTTATCAGGCTTCCACTTGAAGGAATACAAGGCCATAAAAGCCATTTGTTTTCGAGACATATATTTGAATTCAAAAAGACATGCAACTTGGTCCCATTTGCACCCTATTTATTCTCTCTCTCTCTCTCTCTCTCTCTCTCTCTCTCTCTCTCTCTCTCTCTCTCACATGCATATATGGTCCAAAGCAACATGTTTTCCTCCTAATATTTAGCAAGAAATAAAACATGTTTCTCATGGAGTAAAAATAGAATCTAAATGTTTTACTTTGAAGATTGGAAAAAAAGAAATCTGGACTTCTCAATTAAGTTTCTAAGAGAAATCACACAATCTAAATAGGCATTCAAGGGCAGCTACTTGAGTGGACCAATTGCATTACATGAAATAAGGAGGAAGGTATCCAAGTAAGTTATAGAGAGAGATAGAAAGAGAGAGAAAGATGCAATTAGAAAGGCTTGAATGTGTGTTTAATTGAGGAGAAAGTGCATATAACACTTTTATGTAAGAAGGAAGGCAATAATATGTTATCCAAGAGGGGTGGCTACATAAGAAGAAAGAGAAGATGTTTATTTTAGGAGGCTTGATGTCTTTTTAAGAAGATGTGTTTTATTAAGGTTCTAAGAGACTATAATGTGTTATTAGGAAGTAGCAAGAGATAAATTTCATGAGGAACTTAACATGTTTCTAAGTAGGGAGGATCGTTTATATTTAAGGAGAAGAGAGGGTTGAGAATGGGGGACTTTGGCTACTCCCATTTGGGGGAGCATGGCATTTCTGTCTAGGGAAAGAGGTGTAACATTTTTTTTTTGTTTTTGGAGAGGAGCAAGAGAGAGAGGTGGGGATGGTTGTCTTAAGATAGAATGTTAGACATGTTTTATTTTATTTTGAAGAAGATTCAAAGAAGGCTTTTTTTTTTTTTTTTTTGTTCTTGAAGTTCTTTCCTCTCCTTGATGCATGACACATCAAGGAAGAGAAAAGAGACTTGGAAAATTTTCTAAGAGCTGTGAGGCATTTTTTTTTGGGGAATTTTTTTTTTTGGGTTTGCTTGGAAGTTTCTCTTCTTCATTGGTGAGTGACACATTAGAGAATGAAGAAAGCTTTGCTTGGCTTGTGACACATCAAGGCGATACTTGTGTGTCATCTTTAATTGGTGTTAGGGGAGTTTTACTTTGTTTTGTCTTTATTCTCTTAGCATGTCTCATTGTAATGATTCAAGAGTTTATTTCCATAAAGTTATTGTTCCATTGTTCGTCTTTTGTTTAGTCAATATGTCAATGTCTTGTTTTAATTATTAGATGCTTTAACTCCATGCATTTAGTCTAGTCTATTGGTAAGAATTTAGATTTATATTTTAGCACTAGTTGCTAAATTAGTTTCTAGCTATGTTTGTTTTGATCATTTATTTAATAGGTTTTTTTGACGAATAATCTTTAGAAAAGTCTATTATATAAGCAGCACTATTAAGATGGAAAATATTTCATTTTAAGTCTTAGATTTTTAAAATCATATTATATAAGTAATTTTTGTAAATAAATAAAAAAACTTCAAACTGGGCCTTTTCCTTAAATCTTCACCTATATGTAAACTAATTGGAGTAACTAAGATAGAGTGCTTGTCATCCCATAAATCCTATTGGTTGTAGCCATAGCCATCAAAGTTTAAATGATGAAATATTACAAACCATATTCTTAGACATCCATCCTTGTAAGAATCCAAAAGAAATACATAAGTGTCAAACATAATAATACAACTCAAACTAACTAGAAATTTAAGTAATTCATACATCTCCAAAACCAGCAATCAACCTCCTTCACATCGCCTTTGTCTCTATCCCTAATCCTTTCTGAACTATGACACCACGGGTTTTCAAAATACCTTTTTGAAAACTATTTCGAAATGCAGGATATCCCTTATTCGAAATTCTTTTTAAAAATAAAACAATAGATTTTTTTTTAATTGAAAGTTTTCATGAAAATCCCAAGTGTCATTTTTACCCAAAACATAAGGATTTTACGATGAAATGATTGTCTCATTTCTTTAGAAAATTCGGCAGAGTTTTCTTTTTTCTTAGACATATGCACATTTTGATGCATGCATGCAGAACACCTGATAGACAATGTAAATCATTTTTCATTGCTTTCAAAACAAATGTACAATACTTATCACTTCCTAGAAACTCTAGTCACAACTATATAACACATTCCATTAAATACAATTGAATCCACAACATCGAAGTAAATATACATTCGCACTCTCCACTAAATTAGAAAGCTAATCTAAGGTTGCAAGGCTCACCATCTAGATACTAGAAAATCTCCATCTTCTAAATTTTAGAAACTCCATAGCTGCCCTCACCTTTACCCTATTCATCTTTCTATTCTAATTAAAAAATCTGAGACATTGTAAACAATTACAATGTCTCAGCAAGGTTGCACTTGTGTAGGTGAAATAAGTAACTATTTTGTCATGTGATTCATGATTTATAATATCAATGCATTGTGAGAATATATCATACTTAAACAAACCTCATGCTGTTCAAAGTACTCATGTTGAAATTATAAGTTCTTATATCATACAATTATGAAACCATTTTACGTGTGCAATTCATTATAACTAATGAATCATAGTCTATCATTCGCCATACATGATTATTCAAGTTATCCCTACAAATACCTAAGTTGTTTGTCGTTTGATAGTTAAAATCAACTTTCAAAGTGTGAGGTATCTAACTTTCCCATTATCATGTGTTAAGGTATCTATTTAACATCTTTTTCTTCTCAAACCCAGTGTAGTTTCATATACAAGAATAAATCAGTATGTGATAATGCAAAAGTCACTCATAATGCTCAAGTAATCTGGCACATTAGTGAGTTAACAATGGTAAAAACCAGCGGTAAAGGAAAAATAAACATGAAATATAATACTAATGGCAAAGATAGTAGCTCAGTGTAAGCATTAAAGAACAATGTTAATAAAAGATGACAGTAGTCAATAAGGTCAAAGAGTATACCATATGCTCAAAATCTGGTCGTCAGTAAAACAACGTTTAATAAATCTTAGATTTGGAAAAAACAAAAAGCTTTTCGCGGTTTTTGAAAGCATAATCATCATTCATAAGTGCAAACATCTCTTTCAGCATCGAATCGAACTAAAATCATAAATGTGAAAACTAGTCTCATTAACTGAGGTGAAAATCCATGAGGAAAGATTGGTGATCTCAAATCATTCGTAATGTCCAAAATAATTTGATAAGTATGTCAAACATACGTACACAAAACAAATGAATCCAAATGAAGGTGCATAGCCCTTAATCCAAAATTCACAAATCCATGTCCATATCACCTTGGAAAATTGATTGCACTAATCATGGTAGTATATAGTCCTACCTCCCTGGACGAGGTCTAAACTCTCGAGAAATGACCCACATAACATCAACACACAGACAATTATGCTCGTAGGGTCCTACTGTCACCCACTAGCTACTATCAAAGCCTCTACTTCTGCTTGTGGATACCTACATGAACCATGACTCAACTAACCTCATGGGGGCTACTTGGGTACCTCTCAAAGCACTTCCTTACGAGAAGGAATTCCTACTTCCCACCATCGCCATTGTAGGGTTGGTATCAATATCATCTTAGAGGTCAGTGGCCAACTACACCTCCTAACACAGGCTCTCCAAGACTTATAGTGGCAATTATCATGCTTGCCTCTAGGTTTTACTACAGCCATAAGTGTGCAAGCCTCTAGGTCTTATGGTACTCGTAGAGCACCTGCCAAGTAATCCGGCACTTAGGACAGTCTAAGAGTGACTGCACAAAACATCGATGACCATATCCACCAAGACTTGTAGCTGCTTGTAGAGCACACACCTATTTCATCAACATATCTGTGTCCATTAGAACTTATGGTCACTCATAGAGTGCTTGCCAAAAAGCATCAATGAAACCATCACCATTAGGGCTTATATTTGCTTATAGAGTGCTTGCCTAAACATTGACAAATCTGCACCCATTAGAACTTATAGCTACTCATTGAGTGCTCCTCCAAATCATAAATCATAAACATCTCCAAAATCATTTCATGTAAATAAAATCATTATTTTAAAGTTTTATGAGAAACCACTCAAATCTATTCATTTTCAAACCATATTCTAAACGATCCATAAAATATATCTTTGTAAGCATTCAAAACATGCAATCTTTATTCATATATTAGATCATGCTTTTTTGGTTCCCAAAAGTATGTATCCAATGCAATGATTATAAAATACAAATCTTTAAGCAATATCTTAAAAGCACTTATCACTAAATGGACCATAGTTAAACTTGTGATAAAACTTTGATTAGTAAGGGCACATAAGTTAAAACTTAAGGTCATGGCTATCTATTACATGTCCATAGTGTTTAGAATATTCTTTCTAAGTTAAATCATTTCATGTGATTACTATCATTTCTAGTCATACATATCAATAGCTAATTCCATTTCAATGAATAGTAGTCAAATCATGTGAAAGTGAACCTAATTAAGGACTACTATTTACACAAATTTTCTTTTGTCTCTTGGTTTTGAAGACCTTAGGATTATTCCCTCAGTATCTATTCATGAATACACCCTATGAGTTGATATATTAAATTTTCTTCTACCTTAGAACCAATCATTTCATCATTCTCGAGTTGTTGTTACAAGTATGACATCTTCTAGCACATTTATTTAGGTCTTCCTCTAGTTTAAAACCTTGTGATCTAGTCTGAAATCTTTGCTTTATTATTGATATACTTATTAATATTTCTTATAGTATCAATATAGAACTGCTTATGTTTCAATGACATGCATAATAGCAAACCTTGTTTAAGGTTTTAAATGGTATAAAACAATCGTTTTAAGTTCATTTTTTATTTTATAATTTGAAAGTTGTCACAAGATAACTTCTAAATTTATCACATGCTTTCATAATTTTAGTAAATAAAGACAATAATTTGTAAATCATCATCTGCATTTAATTATTCTTATAAAGACATACCAATTATTGAACTTTCTAAAATAGAAATTTTAATCCACCTATCTCGTATGATGTTTATCCTCGATTCTCATATTACCTCCTTTAGCTCAATTTGTTGATTGACCCATTTGTAGGTTTTGTTGTTGATCCATGAATGGATGGCTCCAATCATGTTTCTGTCATGATTATTGTATCGGGAAAGTAAAGATATGGTGATCTGCAGCTCTAACCATGGAACACTCTAGATCAAAAAAAGATCTAGTGCTTGATCTCACAGATCTGGCATTAGATGGTCAATCAACTATTAGATCTTAGGAATGGACTAGATATGTCATTGTTCTAGGGATTTGGTAATAAATCTATAGTTAGATCGAAATGAATACTTAAATAAAATATGGATCTAGGAGTATGTTTCACTAATATAAAGTTATATCAAGATGAACGATTAGATCTGATCATATCATATCATTTGGAGTGAAATCTACATCTAGGTCAAATTTGGAGCTTATATTGATTGCTGATTTAAGCACTAAGTGGTTAATTAATGGTTGGATCATCTCTCAGGGGTGGATCGGTAAAAGATCTGATGTTTAAATGATTGATATATGATTAGATCACTATAAATGGACCAAATCTCGATGAATGGTTGAAATAGGTTCAAATATGTCATTTGAAGTCGATCAATAATTGGATCATGGAAGGATCTACAAAATCAGTCTCAGATCCATCATTCAAAGATAGATCAATGACTAGATCTCAATGGATGGTCAAATTAGTTTTGTTCCTTGCATTGGAAGGATCATGATGGTTGTCTAAGATTTGCAAACTCCTTCCTAGATTTAGTAGTGCATGAGGTCAAAGTCTATGAGGGTAATAGGGCTTATAGTGTCAACTTGGCTCATCGAGGCGAGTTAGGAGTGGGTGACATGGGTGAGTCGGCCTCCACTAACTCACTAGAAGAAATAGCAAAACAAGGGGAGGAGGAGTGGGGCTGGCACTCTTGTCAAGCTATGTTGGCCAAAGGTGGGGAAGATGAGAGACAGAGAAGGAGAGAGATAGAGAAGAGGAGGAGAGGGGGGAAAGAGAAGTCGATTGGTGTAGCTGGTCGAGCTGCACCAGTTAGAGGGAGATGGCAGGGATAGGGGGATGTGGGATTGGTGCATCGATTAGGTAACATTGGCCAGAGGAGGGCAAAGGAGGGGAAGCGAAACTAGGGCGACCTACTAATTAGGCTGCATCAGTTCAAAAGGGGGGAGAATGAGAGAGGGTGTGAGGGATATGGAAGATGGGGGTGTAGTCAGCCTACTCATGCAACCGAGTTGTGTCATGCTGGTGGAGGGGAAAAGGGAGAGAGGAGGAGAAGGTGGTGTGAAAACCAAACTAGCATGACCAGTTGGGCTATGCACATTGTAAGGGAGCAGAAGGAGAGAGGGCTATGATTGGCGCAGCTTGCTAGTCAGGCTGTGTCAGTTAAAGAAGAATAGAGAAAGTGGAGATAAGAGAAGAGGAGATGGGTTTCAGGAGGTGGCTAGAAGCCCTAGTTGGTTGCTGCCTAGCGGCCCCTTGCTTATTCACTGCTTAAAACCAAATGGAGAAGTGAGTAGGGAAAGAAAGAGGTTTCTTGGTCCTTGGACAAGACAAGTGAAAGAAGTTTTTTGGTAGCTAACTGACCTTGATAGTCCAGTCATTATGTTGGTGGGAATCCGAGTAGGGGGCACACTTGGTATTTCTCCCTTCCTCTAGTGTACCCTATTCTTTTCTATTTTTTGGGTTGTTGTTGAGACGGGATAGCCAAATGATGAATGTTGAGCTAGCTCCACGCGTTGTCATCTGCCACGTTAAACCAAACCATGGTGGGGGTGCCCTTATTAATTTGGACCCCCTAAATTAGTTAAAATTTGGGTTTTTTACACCATCAATCTTCGTTTAGCACAAAATTAGTGTTGTTGAAATTGTCTCGATGTGTACTTTCCATTTTTGAAAGTTTCAAATCCAAATTTTATGTTTTTAAGGGGGTCAATTCCTTGAAATTCAATTTCTAAGCAATTCAAAATTTGTTTTTTATTTCAATTAAAATATGTTATAATTACCTAGATATTAACTCAAAATTTGAGGTTGTTACCTAAACTCTCATCTAAAAATGTTTGTTTAGGGGATAAGTACAGCAGTTGACATATGAAAACACTAATACGACCTAGGCAAGTGCAAAAACATGGCAACCAAGTACAAGTTGTAGTACAATTTAAACATATCATGGTTTTAGTGTACTATACATTTTCAAAGTGTCTTTCATTTAAGATATTAGAAGATCAACTAACAATTGAAACTAGGACTAGGCTTCCAGCAGTACAAGCTTTCATTTCACCATGATTTCATCTAAATCCATGAATATCAAGACATGTCATAAGCATGGAATCACAAATACATGTATATAGATGATTATACTAAGTATTTACATCAACATGAGTATAAGCATAATTTTCAAGGATTCCTTAATTCATTTTCATTATAGCATTTAACCAAATGCAATTGTGAATGCTTAAGTATGCAAAAACCAATCTTATCTCTAATTCATAAATAAATCATTGGTCAATGATATCAATCTGAAGTGATATCTCCAATGAAATTATCAATAAATGTGTAGTAAGTTAAATAGCTGAAATCTAATCTATAAAATCATCATTGGTATGGTAATAACTCCAATTTTTGTAAATTGATTGAGAAAATCAATTTAGTTTGAATTATCAGAAATTCTGGGTTGGAATATTAGATTATTGGAAATTCTCTTTTTATAGAGATGAAAACATAACTTAAAAATTAAAAATTATAAATGTACTCAAAAAATCGATCAAAATGACACAAGTACGTACAATTTTGAGTAAGAATGAAAAATGCCTAATTTTCTCCATTTTTATGAATAAAAGGATAAAATGGTAATTTTATCTATAACCGAGACCTACGACATTAATATTTAGACTTTACTAAAAGTTACAAGTCCAATGCCACTAAGTGCGCTCAATTCCAAGTTCGAGAGAATAAAATGAATTTTTCTCCATGAAAGGGGCAAAATGGTCCTTTCACACCTTCATGGGGCCCACAAAGAAATCCAATGGCTAGAAAGCATGTAATGAGTAATCAAACCACTACTAGCTACTAGTGGAGAAGGAGTGGTAGTGGAGGATCCAATGTTAATTTAATATCCAAAAGAATTGAAACATAATTATTACAAGTAATTATGAAAAATTCAAAAACATCTATAAATACACCACCAAAAATCCTCCAAAAATGTTCATTAAATTTCTCATGAAATCATCTTGCTTACCTTAAAAAACTAGATCTATATTGCTTTCCAAATTTCCAAAACTCCCAAAAACTTCTCTTCTCGCACTTTCTCTCTCCTCTCTCTATATTGGAACAAGAGACCTAAATTCAATTACGCACTCTGTTCCAAATCAAAACTCACAAATCCATCATCCATACGACCCTAGACTGCCTTATCTACAAAATCTCCAAATTAATTTCAAGATCCAATGGTTCAAACAATGAAAAATCATAAGACAAGCTGTTCTTGGGCTATCTTATCATCAAGTGGGTATCCTTTTAATTTGGGCTGCAAAACTAAAGTTTTTCTCTAATCAAGTAGGTGGAAACCCTTTCCACACTTGTTCCATGTTAATTTATGTAAAATTTATTTTTTCTGAAATTAAGTTTAGGTTAAAAATAATAAAAATCAAGTGAGGGTCAAAACCCTTCAATTCTGGAGGGTGGATGGCTTAGAAGGAAAATCTAAGCTATCCAATCGATCCAGAAGGGTCCAAAACCCTTAGGGTAGAAATTTCAAGGATTTTTGTCAAGTTTTGAGCCCTTAATTGAAGAAGAATTGATTGAACTGTGCAAAATGGACTGTCCGATCTTGTTTAAAGGATTAAAATCTTGGGATGCCACATGAAAACACACCATGAGGGAGTGTCTTTGTGCGAGCACTTCATGTGTGATGCCATCCCAATGGAACGACCACACGACAGCGTCGGTCCCGGGATGCACATTATTGCGTGATTCTCGGTGATGGGAGAGCAACGATCGTTCTGCAGGACTAGACCCACTACATGACTAATCCCAGCCGTCCTTTCCACTGGGCCTAGATCAAATCTGGACTCTAGGAACAACCGTGAACTTCAGTCATCAGTTGTGGAGTCATCTAACAAATTGAGAATGGAAAGAAGCCATGCAAAGCATGTAACATCTATTTTCTTTTGAAACCATAATATTGATAAAACAATTCTAGAAACTTTTTGTTTTTAAGAATTAAGCTTCTAATTTTCATGATCTTCAAGATTTGAGATGATTAGATCTTAGGGATCTAATTTACTGATGATATAATGTTGAAATAAAGTAATATGCATGATTTATTTGGACAAATCCAATATAAATTGAGGGATCAACCCTTTACAGTAGAAAAACCCTAAATATACAAAGGGAACCACCTGATTAATGAGATCAAGCATGATCACACCGTTGGTATTGATTGAATAAATGGGATTATGATGTAATCTAGTGAAATCATGGCTTAAATGTGACAAAAACAAGTGATATGATCTTTGGATCTTAATGGAGTAAAAGACCTAAATGTGATTAAAACCCTTGATCTAAAGGAAAAGATCTAAGATCTAATTGTTGGATCATAAGTAAAAGTTTTTAACAATCTTAATCTAATTAGTTTAATTATCTTTTATTTGAGAATATAATGGTAATTGTGATTTATGTTATAAATTAGGAAGCATGATAGTGTAATTCTTAAAATTTTGCATGCAATGCTCTAAATGTTATTAGGTTGATAGATTTAATTATCTTAGGGTCATGTTAGTTTAAATTTGAAGTTTAAGCATGATTCCATTAGATTAGTAGTATTCATGTATTTTATAACTTAGGATCCATGTTACTACATTAGACTATAAATGCTCTTAGAATGATATAGATGTACAATTCTCTTATGATTTAATGTGTATGATTATTTGAATTGTCAAAGTATAGTATAACCATCTTAGGTGTCTTCAAGTTAGTAGATATAATTGTCTAATTAGTGATTATGTCTCAATATTCATAAATCACCAAAAATGAAATCTAATGAAATATAGAGATTCATGGACAATTAAGAAGAGTGAATGACTTGGACTTAATATTAGTAAGGCCTATAGTTAGTAGGACAATATAAGGATTATCGAATCCTTGGCCCAAACTAAGAGAATAATAAACCCCATGAATGACATTTTAAATGTTCATAGATTTAATTAAAATCAATTAGAAAGAGTACTTAGGGTTAAAATGCTCATAGGAACCTCATGAAAGGTTGAGTTAAGGTCACTCTAGTGAATGCTTAACATGGTGTTTAAGGGGGATCTCTATGTAATGCCCAAGCAATTTACACTATTTTTAACAAAAATTGAACATTCTATAGGAAACAAACTGAGTTAAATGTTTCACTTTATTTAAAATAATAAATGAAGGAATTTGTAAGGAAACTTAGTACCATTAGATTCTACTCGAAAAATGGAATCCAACGCCTCAAAAATCACCCAAAACGGATTTCATATGAAGAAGTTATAGCCATTTAAAGATAGGCGTATTTCTGGAATTTAAATAGAAAAAACGAAAAACGCAGGGGGCTGTTTTGATAACGGCACCCCCTGTCGTCTTCAACCTCTAGACCCCTCTAGAAACCCTCGATCTCGATTTTTCTAGAGGATTCTACCACCGCCATAAGCAGGGCTATAAAAACCCCATCTCCCCCTCTCCAATGTTTTTCCAATCATTTGAGACTGGGGTTTCTGGCAAAAATCGGAAACCCGTCTCTCTTTGTTTTCTGGCAACGGCCAGGCCCAAGTTAGGCTGGCCATTGCCATTCTCCCCATTTCCCCTCTCTTCCCTTTTACAATCTTGCTCGACATTGGGGTTTTTCCCTCTTGGATTCTGGACAACACAAAATTTCGGCGAGCAGGCACACCCATCGGGAAGAAGGGCATCCCCAGGCTACAGGTAAGACCCTCCTTAGCTTGTTCCTCTCCATTTTTCTTTCCCCAGGCTAGATCCACGCCGGATCTGGTCCTTCCCCAGTTGTTTCCAGCCAGGTTCCTCACCGAAAAAACACTCCAAGCCGGCTTGGGCCGGCCTTGCACGAACCAGGCGTCCCAAGGACGCCAAGCACCACATGCACCTGGGACTGGGTCCCTGGGATGGGTTCCAGGTGTACGATAGTGCGTACATTGTCCTAGGTGCGGCCTTCAGGTGCGCGTTCGACATGGGGCACGGGTCATGGCTCGACCAGGGTGCACGGGGTGCCCTGGGAGCTGAGACGCGCCATGCTACAAGGTGCGTCCATGCAATGATGCGTGTCATGACGCGTCACTTAAGCATGCATGTGCGTGTGCAAAATGAGGTCCCTGGCACGGCCTTTGGGCGCGCACGCATGTGTGGCGGTCGCGGTCCAACCAAGATGCACGAGTGTCCTGGGAATTGGGACACACAGACCCAATGAGACTTTAAAAATTAGGATTAAAGGATAAATTACAGAGTTTGACTATTGGAAAGTAGATCCATATCATGGGATCTAGCCTGACAATAAATTAGGCAAGGACCATTGACCCTAAACACCAGATTTAGCAGTCTAATGTCTAAATAGATTAAAATTGATAAGGACTCCTTGTATCCATTCATACCCAGGAGTTTATAAATGAGACCTAAGGATGGGTTGAGTACTAAAGGATGTGACTTCAAGAGACTTTGAGGTAGGTGCTCTATTGCTACTAGACTTTTAAAAAGAGCCATGATTGCTGAGACTGCATGTTTTAAAGTATAAGTTATATGATTTGTTTAGCATGACTTATTTTATGACTTGATTATCTTATAAACGAATTCAGCATGCATATGACAAATACATTATGCATAGACATGTTTTGCAAATAATTGCATATATTGCATGATTTGTGAGCATTGAGTTCTTGCAAAATTGCATGTCCTTGAGGGTTACCAAAAGACGCTGGGTAGGCAATTGTGAGGGACCCAAAGAGGTCAGGTTTTGAAAAAGAGGTTTTTGCTTGTTTGATCTGATATGATTTGGGCTGATAAGCTTGTGGGTGCTATGCCGAGAGGTTTGGGTTGGCCTCTAGCCTCTACCACTATTAGGTGGATGGGTACCACGCCCAAAAAGGGCAACATCCCTACGTAGACTGCATGTGGTACAGGGGGCTACCACTGGTGTCACGACACTGGGTCGACGTGTCATATGCCCCGGTGAGGCTATGACCGAGTGTCCT
Organism: Warburgia ugandensis; assembly: GCA_035236585.1. NCBI lineage: Eukaryota > Viridiplantae > Streptophyta > Magnoliopsida > Canellales > Canellaceae > Warburgia > Warburgia ugandensis. The sequence goes on along the minus strand of CP141133.1, from coordinate 47,174,646 downwards.
CAGGTACCCGTGGACCACACGGCAACGAGGCCGTGGGCATAGTTAGACCCTATGGTTTGATGATTTACTTGCATTGCATATGGCATGACATGAGGTTGGTTGACCATACCAGATATCCATGAGTTGGATTCAATTGAGCATCTTATGCATATCATTATGTTTATGATATATGATACTTTCGACTTGGATTATGCTATTCTTTAAGTCGTCAGTATTCCGGTTTGACAGTGGTTTTTAATATCAATATTGAACATGATTGTTCAAACATGCACATGTTTTTAAGAGCACATGATTTTAAACATATCATGCATTGCAAAACTAGTAGTGATAGACTCCTACTGAGTATAGTATATACTCACCCTATTCTTAACATTTTTCAGGATAATTCCATCCACGAGTAGAGGACATCTATGTTAGTGCTACGAGCAAGTGAATCAAAAAGGAAACAATTATACATGTAAGTAAACTCTCAACCCTTTGGACATGTATTTGTATTTATTTAGAGTTGGGCTGTGACCTGTGACTGGATGGACCTAGGAAAATATTTATGATTTCTGAAGTTTTTCAAAACCTATTTTGGTGGTTGTGAAAGCAAATGACACTCGGGGTTTTCAAAATGAGTTTAAAACTAAAGATTTTTTGATGCATTGCATGGTTTTTATAAAATGGTTTTCAAATAGGGATGCTTCCCGCCTTAGGAATTAGATATTACATTTAAAAATGCATGAGAAAACTGGGTCGTCACAGTTGGTATCAGAGCACAGGTTTTATCCTTTCACAGCCAGTCTAGCATGTCCAAGGGTCGTATACAATCGAGGGAATTCACAAGGAGTAGCATAAATAGGAGTAGTAGAGATGACTACTTCTATTTGAGGATTACAATATTAATGCTCAAGGCATTTCACCATAAACAAATAGGTGAAAAAGGAGATGGTTCTGGCAAAAACTTAGATGTTGGATGGCTTAAATCTTAAGGAATGTTGTGCAGTGGTCCAAATAGGGAAACTCATATATAAATTAGATTATGATGAGAATGATGAATGAGGATGTTGGTAAACTTGTTAGCAGATAAGTTCTGACCTGCAATAAAGTAATCTCGTCAAAGGTGAGAAAATTGAAGAACTTAGATGGCTATCTTACCATCATAAAGAATATCAGAAAATGAGTACACTATCACAAGGATATGATATGAGTATGATAGGGGATGTAAAAGACAGACTTTAAGAAGAATTTTGATGATAATACTAAGGATGATAATAGATTGATCCTAACATGAACTTGTAAGAGAAGTGTAGCATGACCAAAATGTCAATGCCATTATTAAGACATTGTATGAATTTTATTGAGGCTATAGGCAACTGAGGATTTCAATAATCTTAAGATAGTTTAGAATTTCTGAGAAGCATTCAGTTTATCATATCTATTAAGTAAAGGAGTAGATGTAGTATTGATCATATGCAACAAAGCACATGAAGACATTGATCTAGGTAGACAAAAATGAGGATACATTGATCTAGGTAGACAAAAACGAGGATTTTGAAGAAAAGAGAGAAAGAAATAGAGATGTAACTATAAGTATTCGATGAATATTGAATGGTCAAAAGAAGAAGATCATGACTTTATGGAGATACATAGAATTCTATCATCTTGAGTCTTATAGGAAGGTAGATCAAATAAATGCAAAGGAATAATACTAGATAAGTTGGTGATCTTATGGTAAAAGAGTATAAAAGAGAGAGCATATGGGGTTTAAGACTTTGAGTAGAGTATCGAATTTCAGGAGATTATGTGACAAGAAATTTTCAAAGAAGAATGGCGACCAACTAGAAGTTAAACTTCTACAAATGGTTTGATATCAATTAGGTTCTTATTGGATCCATTAGCTTATGGGGAACACCAATGGATATAATCCATAAACAGGAAAATTTGGTGATATCTCACCTTGCCAATAAAATATATTGAAAAAGGAATTAAGCCGGGACAGTGACTTGTCCATTTAGCAAGCAGGGTACCATCAAGGATTAAATTGAGGTCTTATTATCATAGATTGGAAGACCAAAAATCTTAAGACCATTATTTAGTCATTACCTTTAGAGTACTGTTTACTAAATAAAGGTATCCTACCCTAATTAGTCAAGGATGTTAGTATCTATGAGTTAGTAGTCGAAGTTATATACTCAAAGGGATGTTATAAGTCTTTAGACTTGAGTTTTCCTTGAAAAGAAAAGTACTTGTTAGACTAAGTCAGTTGAGGGTATGAGGACAGTTGATGAAAACAATTGCAACTGAGATAGGAAAAAAAATAAGAAGTGATCTAAACCAATGTGAAAGATTTTCCAAACCTTAATGGCTACCATGACAAGGTGAAGAAATTACTTTGAGTCTGAAAAATACTGCTGACTTGGATTAAAAAGAAAGGTAGATAAGTACTGATCAATTTGGAGACCCCTGAGTTTATGACAAAGATATATCTGGAAAGACATCAATAGGTAACCAGATAAAGTCTTTCTATATGTCTACAAAAATGTTCCATGCTTACCTGAGTGATTTTCAAATTTGATGATGTAATAGCTTCAGCATAACTTGATGTAGTAGCTATTAAACGAGAACTGCTATTATAAGCTAAGTATGAGGAGGCACTTGAAAGATAAAATAAGGAGGCACTTGAAAGATAAAATTTGAGGAATTAAGAAAATAACTACTTATGAGGATACCTCCTAACGATACAGACTGCATGGTTGACGATAAAGCCTTAATAAAAGCTTGAACAATATATTGACATAGGGGATGGAAGGAGAAAAGGTGAGATGGCTAGCACACTATAAGGTGAAGATTTAATGTTACGTTGCCTTTAGACAAATAGTTAGTTCTTATGAGCATATACCAAGTACGAAAAATCAATTGAAGGAATTTCCTAAGGACTAACCCTACTGGATTGAGGATAGAACTTTTGGACTGAAAGGTTACGAAGAAAACCATCAAGCAAAGAAAGGACAAAGAGGATGATGACAAAGGATTCAACCATGACCTAGTAAGGGTAATCGGCGATGAATAAGAGACTTTTTGCTTTGCATAAATAGGAACATTATTGAATATCCTAATGACAAATTGATGTGAATAGTGAGATAGGCCTCTGGACAAGAACATTTGACCCATGATGATGAATCGACTTGAGTTTGGATAAAATCCTCACAAAGGAAAGCGTTTAATGAATTCAATAATTATGAAATTGGATATAGAGTTAGGACATTTTACTTTCAGTATATGATAAGGTCCTCGATGGAAATGTTACTAATTGGCTTTCATGATTTCATTTTCGAATGCAACTTTGGTCGAGGAATAAAGTCACATATGGAAAACGACAGACAGTTCAAATTCGAAGTTAATCAAGGGTTTGGCTGTGGAGCACATGATACCAATTATTGAAGTATATTGGGGACAAATATAAAAGATAAGAAGCAAAGTTAGACACAATAGAAAGAAGGTAATTTTTGGACTCTTACTAATGACCATTAAAAGGAGATGTGGATGATAAGGAGATCACTAGATGAAAGACAAGAAGAAAAAGGATTTTTTCTATGATATTCAAAATAAAATAGGAGAAATAAGATAAGATGATCTCAAAGAAGTATGGAGTAATTTATACATGAATAAAGAAGCATGATCTTATGAGGAGACTATCCTATACACGATGAGAAAAGTATAGACATCTAAGGATTTCGAGATAGATGAATTACAGCTAGAAACTAGTATTGTTAAACTGGCACGTATGAGAGTATGCATTAGAGTACGCAGCGAAAGCAGCTCTTATAGGTAAGGCCTTGTAGAAGGAACAACAGAAATGATAAATTGAGGTTGAGCCTAGATTTGATTCCTAAGGGAGAATGCATTCACCAAGGAAGTTATCTAAAAGAGAAAATACCTTGAAGATGATAATTTATGGAATTTTGAGGACGAAATTCTTTTAAGGGGGTAATAATGTAATGCCTGAGCAATTTACACTATTTTTAACGAAAATTGAACATTCTATAGGAAATAAACTGAGTTAAATATTTCACTTTATTTAAAATATTAAACAAAGGAATTTGTGAGTAAACTTAGTACCATTAGATTCTACTCGAAAAATGGAATCCAACACCTCAAAAATCACCCAAAACGGAGTTCGTATGAAAAAGTTACAGCCATTTAAAGATAGGGGTATTTCTGGAATTTAAACAGAAAAAACGAAAAAGGCAGGGGCCGTTTTGATAACGGCACCCCCTATCGTCTTCAACCTCTAGACCCCTCTAGAAACCCTCGATCCTTATTTTTCTAGAGGATTCTGCCACCTCCAAGGGCGGTACCGCCATTGGCAGCACCGCCATAAGCAGGGCTATAAAAACCCCATCTCCCCCTCTCCAAAAACACAAGTTTTTCAGCGTTTTTCCAGTCGTTTGAGATTGGGGTTTCTGGTAAAAACTAAAAACCCGTCTCTCTGTGTTTTTCTGCAATGGCCAGGCCCAAGTCAGGTCGGCCATTGCCATTCTCCCCATTTCCCCTCTCTTCCCTTTCACAATCGTGCTCGACGTTGGGGTTTTTCCCTCTTGGATTCTGGACAACACAAAATTTCGGCAAGCAGGCACACCCATCAGGAAGAAGGTTGTCCCCAGGCTACAGGTAAGACCCTTCTTAGCTTGTTCCTCTCCGTTTTGCTTTCCCCAGGCCAGATCCACGCCGGACCTGGTCCTTCCCCAGCCGTTTCTAGCCAGGTTCCTCGCCGAAAAAACACTCCAAGCCGGCTTGGGCCTGCCTTGCACGAACCAAGCGTCCCAAGGATGCCAAGCACCACGTGCACCTGGGACTGGGTCCCTGGGACGGGTTCTAGGTGTACGACAATGCATACACTGTCCCAGGTGCGGCCTTCAGGTGCGCATGCGACATGGGGCACGGGTCCTGGCTCAACCAAGGTGCACGGGGTGCCCTGGGAGCTGAGACGCGCCATGCTACAAGGTGCATCCGTGCAATGATGCGTGTCATGACGCGTGCAAAATGTGGTCCCTGGCACAGCCTTTGGGTGCTCACGCACGTGAGGCGGTCACGATCCAACTAGGATGCACGAGTGTCCTGGGAACAGGGACACACAGACCCAATGAGACTTTAAAAATTAGGATTAAAGGATAAATTACAGAGTTTGACTATTGGAAAGTAGATCCATATCATGGGATCTAGCCTGGCAATAAATTAGGCAAGGACCATTGACTCTAAACAGCAGATTTAGCAGTCTAATGTCTAAATAGATTAAAATTAATAAGGACTCCTTGTATCCATTCATACCCAGGAGTTTATAAATGAGACCTAAGGATGGGTTGAGTGCTAAAGGATGCGACTTCAGTAGACTTTGAGGTAGGTGCTCTATCACTACTAGACTTTTAAAAAGAGCCATGATTGCTGAGACTGCATGTTTTAAAGTATAAGTTATATGATTTGTTTAGCATGACTTATTTTATGACTTGATTAGCTTATAAACGAATTCAGCATGCATATGAGAAATACATTATGCATAGACATGTTTTGCAAATAATTGCATATATTGCATGATTTGTGAGCATTGAGTTCATGCAAAATTGCATGTCCTTGAGGGTTACCAAAAGACGCTGGGTAGGCAGTTATGAGGGCCAGGCAGATGTGAGGGACCCAAAGAGGACAGGTTTTGAAAAAGAGGTTTTTGCTTGTTTGATCTGATATGATTTGGGCTGATAAGCTCGTGGGCGTTATGCCGAGAGGTTTGGATTGGCCTCCAGCCTCTACCACTATTAGGTGGATGGGTATGACGCCCAAAAAGGGCAACGTCCCTACGTCGACTGCATGTGGTACAGGGGGCTACCACTGGTGTCACGACACTAGGTCAACGTGTCATATGCCCCGGTGAGGCTATGAACGAGTGTCCTCAAGTACCCACGGACCACACGGCGGCGAGGTCATGGGCATAGTTGGACCCTACGGTTTGATGATTTACTTGCATTGCATATGGCATGACATGAGGTTGGTCGACCATACTAGATATCCATGAGTTGGATTCAGTTGAGCATCTTATGCATATCATTATGTTTATGATATATGATACTTTGACTTGGATTATGCTATTCTTTAAGTCATCAGTATTCCAGTTTGATAGTGGTTTTTAATATCAATATTGAACATGATTGTTCGAACATGCACATGTTTTTAAGAGCACATGATTTTAAACATAGCATGCATTGCAAAACTAGTAGTGATAGACTCCTACTGAGTATAGTATATACTCACCCTATCCTTAACATTTTTCAGGATAATTCCATCCACGAGTAGAGGACATCTGTGTTAGTGCTACGAGCAAGTGAATCAAAAAGGAAACAATTATACATGTAAGTAAACTCTCAACCCTTTGGACATGTATTTGTATTTATTTATAGTTGGGCTGTGAGCTGTGACTGGATAGACCTGGGAAAATATTTATGATTTCTGAAGTTTTTCAAAAACTACTGTGGTGGTTGTGAAAGCAAATGACACTCGGGGTTTTCAAAATGAGTTTAAAACTAAAGATTTTTCGTTGCATTGCATGGTTTTTGTAAAATGGTTTTCAAATAGGGATGCATCCCGCCGTAGGAATTAGATATTGCATTTAAAAATGCATGTGAAAACCTGGGTCGTCGCACTCTAATAGAGCCTCGCTCTTCCCCTACCTTTCGTGGATGTTTATGAGGTCTAAATGCCTCCTTACATGAGGGTTGAAGTAACCCCTTTGTGTTCAACCATTCAGCTAGTAAGCCTTAGCCAATTGGAAATAAGAGGAGCAGTCTAAACTTAGGATGAAATAAGTTATCTTCAACCAGTAAAACATTACCTGGTTGAATAATAATAATAAGAGCACAAAAGGTTAGTAAATTATTTAATATTAATAAAAATTGTAAATAAGATAAGGATGATCAAACAAGATCCATCGAATCTTGAATGATGAAGAACAATAAGCGTCCTAAAGGCGTATTTTATTATGTATATATGTATGCATGTTGTAGAAAAACCTAAATAGAGAATCCAAACCCTTGATGAAATATGATTCAGGGAAGAGAACTAAGATCATCCTCCTTAGGATGCTCAAACAACTAAAATTAGATCTAAGAAGAAGTAGGTGATAGAAGATCTAAACCCTTCATCTTTATCAACAAGTATAAATTGTTGATCAAAGGATTTATGAAAAATCAAGATCAAAGAAAGGAATACCCAAAGACATAGAATAGAAAATACTAAGATCTGAATGATTAGAAGATCATTCTAACCCTCAGATCTATTGATCAATACTATCTGAGGAAGATAGATCATGATAAGACACAAGATCTAGATCCTTTATATCAAAGGATAAGATTAGACAAAGAATATAGGAGTATTCAAATTGTATAAATATTGACAGTATGTATGGATTTACAGATTTCATACCTCAATTAGGATCATGGAAGATTTGAAGAGATGAATCACTACTTGAACATAGGAGGATTTTATGAATGCATTTACATGAGAAATATGTGTTGAATACATGATCGTATGTCTGAAAATGTTGACAAGTATAACGTAAATACCTGTATTAAATTCATTGAAAGCCCTTATGATCCAACCAAAACACATATGAAATGGTTACGTTAGAATTGAGGAAAACCCTAAAGTGAATAGGGAACTAGAAGGTCTTCCAGTCTCAAATAAACAGACAGATTGTTTGATAAGTATAAAATCAATACATGGGAATCATTCATATAGAATGGTGATCCCTAAACTTGTATGAACATGGGTATCATTCATTGTAAGTGATGATTCCTAAGTTTGAAGTGAAATCCTATCCTCAGTATAAGAATACCAAAATACGAGGATAATTATATAAACAGACAAGATGTCTGACAAGTAAAAAGATTACATACAAGCATGGAGGCTTGTGGTTTTGTTTTAAATAGCCATAGGCCTGGGGATGCTATGCTGGAGAGTTAGTAGGATTTGGCCACTTGCTCTCTGAAATGTGATATATATGATGATACAATGCCCAAAGAGAGGCAAAATGTGAGGTGGGGCAATTGTGGGAAAGCCACCACTGTGACGATCTGTCTCCCCATATAGACATGATGTAGATGATTTTCTACACTTAGTATCTGTGGAGTATGAAAGCAGTTATCTGAGTGCGTTGGTACGGATCAAACTATGGCATAGTAGTCCTTTGAGTATTTTTGCATTATGATGCATGGCATAGTGAAATGCCTTATGATATGGCATGATGAGATGCTGGGTAATCGTGGATTACTGATACTGTCCAAATGGGGGAGTATGCCTAGTAGAGTTTAGATGATCTATCAACTCATTATAAACTAAGTGTGATTATGTTTTGAGATATTAACTATTTTTTACAATTTTGATTGTATGTATATATCTATACACAGTATACAGTATGTATGTGTAAAGATGTACATATATGACAAAGTAAAGAGATTGATCCATTAGTATGAATAATGGAATTATGAAGTATTAGGATTATACTATCAAATTATTATGCTTCTTGAATCCCCGACCAAGCATAGCTTGCTAAGATATTGTAAATGTTTTAATGTTTACAATATCTCAGATACAGAGAAGAAGAATTAGGAGCTCAAGACTTAAGATGACTTGGAATAATAATCATTAGGGTATACCCCATGAAGACATGTATTTTTATTTGAGAGTATTGTATTGTATTGAGAGTTTTTATTGTATGGTGAGCCTCGAAGTTTGGATTATGTAATTTGGACAAGTATTGTACTAATACCTAGGTTGTACTGTGAACCACTGGATGAATTTTGAAATTTAATAAAAGTGTATTCCTTCAATGGAATTTTATCTTGTACAAAATTCTACTTATTATATGTATGAAGTAATGACTTAGGTTTTACAAAACAAGTATTAAAGAAAAGAATTTTTGCTGCTTTGTTTTGCAAAAAAAAAAATAATTTATTGCTAAGGGTGCCTTGCCTTTGAAAAATGTATTACAAAATGTGTTACAAAAATCCAGGTTGCCATAGGTACGGTATCACCCCCAAAAGGACCCGCCTTTGATTCCAACGAGCCATGGGATTTAAATTGTATCACAATTTACTAGTTTGACTCATCAGTCAAGTCCATGTCCACTGCTTGAGTCCATAGTGGGATATCGTCCTACTACAAGGAGTGGGTCTAAACTCTCAAGAGCAACTAACATGCTTATATGTCCATAACAATCTAGACAACTATGCTTGTAGTGTGCCTCCAATCACCCCGGGTAACCATTGCTGCTACATTGGAGCACATACCTATGTTGACTACTCCACTGGCCCTCATGGGGTTACCATGTAGGCCCAGAGTGTGTTCCTTGAAACAACAACCTATAATAAACTCACATCGAGTAGCTCCTATTGATTTGTACTAATCTAGTTAGAGGACAAAGGCCAACTTGATCCTACTAGTGTAGTGTCTCTCAAGGGAATTTCTCATTGCCTTTTTAATCATTTCCTAAAGAAGGCTCCATACTGAGCTAGGATACTACCATACCAAACTATGCACAAAATTGAATTCATTCTTTCCTGCCAATCAAGATTCTTTGATTCATGTTTTGGCATAGTTCATGCATCATTCAATCTGGAAAATCCCTCCATCATGAATGCAACTCATAGTCACATGCATTAACAACCAACCTGGCCAATTCTAAGACCAAAATGCACAGGAACATGTAAAGAAGCCACAAAAAAAAAAATAAAATTAAGCATGCACATATAAGTGTTCAATTACCTCATTGACGTATCCATGATCAAATCAATTCCTTGAAACATGAAAAATCCATGACTTGGATGGAATTAGCTATTAGTATACTAACCAATTTATTTCAATGTATATGTCATAAGTCATCTTTATTTAATGTCAGTTTGGTCCAAGTTGCCACTTATAAGGTCAATTATGTGTTAAACTTATCTTGCTTCAATATTACCTTCTTGACTTCTTATTGTATCAAGTTTGAAACTTATGTATTAGTATTTACTTAGTGCATAATTTCCAAGATTCATCCTAGGGTGTTTTGTTGTTTTTTTAATTAAAACTCACAAGTGAACGAATCAATGTAGTATTCTCATGCAAGCAAGGTCAATCCCACAAGGAGTGAACTATAGTGATGCTAGTGGTTTCTACTTTAATTTATCTAACCTAGCCAAAATTCAAGTGATTTTTATTTTTTTAAACTAAGAATGATAATTAGAAAGTAATTAAAACAAGAAATGTAGTATAAAGCATTCCTAAACTACCTTTCCTAAAATGAAATTAACAACTAACCTAATGGAAACATGCATTAACAAACTACTTTCCTAATTATGCAAAATTGAGAAAAGTAAGCAACCAAATAAACTATTTTAACAAGTATGACAAATTTTATTACCTTCCCACAAATTAATATGCTAAATAATAGAATCAAACTACAACCAACAAGTGAATTAAAGAAAAGATTACTACTAATAAACAATGCAAGGAAAACTACCCAAGTATCATGCATGTATCCCTGGAATGGTATGCATGATTTATTGGATACAAGTGGATCAAAGCAACTCTATTGAAAACCTAACCACACAATTCTACTTCTAACCTTAACTAAGCTACCTAAGAATCTAATTGAGCTCTTGAAAAGTCAAGTGAACAAGATTGTATAGTACTGGAAATTGACATACACCATTCATGCAAGAAATTCCAGAAGTAATGTGATTGAAAAATTCAATGAATATAATATGTAAAACATGGAATTAATCACTTCTAATGCATTCAAACATTCAAGAACAAATTTAACTTATGGCTAGACACAAACATGAATTGAAAATTCTAGTTATTTCATTGAATCGCATTCAAAAAGTCATCAACATAATATTCCATACATGTAATCCAAATTTGAAAATTAAATGTTATCACAATGGTGTTCACTTAATCTAAATCACTTCTCAATTACAAGCCAAACTCTCCTTTAATTGTTCCAACATTCACTCATGAACAAATATTCTTGAAATCAAGGGAGAATCCTATGCAAAACTAAGGCAACAATCAAGGGAACTTAAACAACCAAATCTAGAAATTCAAGAGGGCTTGAAGAGAAATAAGATGCAATAAAAGCTAAGGAACCTTGGTTGTCACTCCAAGGAAAACCAGACTTGAATCTTAGTTTAAAAATAAAGAAATAAAAATAAAAATAAGGCAAAAGATGGCATGAATAACACTAAGATCAAGCAATAGAAGAGGGGGAATGAACCAATCTTGGAAGGAGAAGCAAATGGCTTAAAATCAGGTATGGAGTAGCTTGAAGAAGTCCCTCCCACCTTAGGAAAATAGTAAATTGACATGAACAATAGAAATCCAAATCAAAAGAGAGCACTTTGATGTTCTAGGAAGATGACGTCTGCTTCCCAATGGGGGAGGCGTCTTTTTCCTCTTGTAAGAAATATTTTTTTTGCTTAAGTTTGTCTAGGTTTTTATAAAAATTCTCCTATTTTTTCTAGGGTACCTAATACTAATGTGTGATGGGGATTAAAGAAGATCAAATTGAAGGGCTAGGATGGGGGAAAGAGGATAGACATCTGTAATGACTCCAATTTTGTAACATTTAAAATCCCAAGTTAGCAATGAAAAGTTTAGTTTTTGAAGATAAGGGAATTTTGGTCATTTCACTATTTACCTTGACTGAACCCGGAAATTTGGTCCTGAAAATGGAACCATTAGGTGCGTCTTGGAAAAATGAATCCAACAAGACCAAAATCACCCAAAACGGAGTTAAAATGAGCAAGTTATGGCCCTTTGAAGTTCAGGGGCAAAAATATAATTTTTACTAAAAAACGGATTTAGCCTGCAAAACACAGGGGCCCGTTTTGATACGGGCACCCTTCATCTTCAACCCCCTAGAGGGTTCTAGAATGGTGGTGATTGGAAGAGAAATGACTGCCATTCTGGAGGTTTCTCCACCGCCATTCAAGGGCGGTGAGAGCCCCCTTCAGAACCCTCTTATAGCTCTATAAATAGGCTCTTGGGCGCCTCTAATGGCAGCCCAAAAGCTTGAAGAAAACCCATTTTGGAGAAGCAACCAAGAGGAGAAATGAAGAGAAAAACCCAGCAACGAGCCAGGTATGGCCAAGATCCCTCAAAACCTGTCTTCATAGTAGTCCTAGGCTCAGTTTCCCTAAGTTTTTGCATGAAAAATCATGCAAAATAGAGCCCTAGAGGGTCACCAAGGACCCAGGGAGGATCCCCTGGGCCGCACTGGTTCAACAGGGTCGAACCAGGGCATCCTCAGGATGCCCTGGTCCCCGAACGAATAGAACGTCCCCCCTAGAAGAAACGCGTCGACTGCATTCGATAGAACCAAACGGGCGCGTCCGTGGAGGCGCCCGCAAAAGGAAAAAATGAGATGAAAATCCAGCGCGTCTACAGATGCGCCCGCTGGGGCGCATGTCGCTGACTCGTAGCACACTAGTGTTTTTAGATTTTCCACTTCTTAAAGCAGCTGGGGCGCATGTTGCTGACGCGCAGCGCGCTAGCATTCTGCTTTTCAGTCTTAAGGGCCTTATGTACATGTGATACTAAAAAGCTTATAACTTGAGATCTAGAGCTCTGATTGAGGCACCGCAAAAGGCGTTGTGTCCATGTCGACGACATGGATACACTCAAACTATAAAATCCCTGATCAAGGCCCAATCAAAGGTGGGAACGACCCTTAGAATAGGATGGTGGTGCGTGCCCGCTAGACCTTTGGAAAACTATTGATACCAAGGCCCAATTAGAACCATAGGACACCCATAGGCATGGGGATGAACCCTTAATGCCTAAGTAATAAGACCAACCACTCTAAAACCTATAAAAGATAGGCCAAACTAACCTTGATTCCCCAAACCATGTTTAGGAGCATACAAGGACAAAGGGGTTAGCGCGACCTAGCCAGGTAGGTGCTCTATGGCTATTAGACCTTTTAAAAGAGCCATAATTGTTTTAAAAATACATGTTTTAAGTATATGACTTGTTTGACATGACTAAATTCAGCATATGATAAATGCTTTATGCATAGATATGTTTTGTAAATAATTGCATATATATTATGCATAGATATGTTTTGCAAACAATTGCATACATTGTATGATTTGTGAAGCATTGAGTTTTTGAAAGACTACATGTCCTTGAGGGTTACCAAAAGGCGCTAGAGTGCCCAAAAGACACTGGGTAGGTAGTTGTGAGGGCCAGGCAGTTGTGAGGGACCCAAAGAGGACAGGTTTTGAAAAAGAGGTTTTTGCTTGTTTGATCTTATTATGATTTGGGCTGATAAGCTCGTGGGCGCTATGCCAAGAGGTTTGGGTTGGCCTCCAGCCTCTACCACTATTAGGTGGATGGGTACCACGCCCAAAAAGGGCAACGTTCCTACGTCGACTGCATGTGGTACAGGGAGCTACCACTAGTGTCACGGCACTGGGTCGACGTGTCATAGGCCCTGTTGAGGCTATGATCGAGTGTCCTCAGGTACCTGGGGACCACACGGCGGCGAGGTCGTGGGCATAGTTGAATCCAATGGTTTTGTGGAGTTATTTGCATTGCATATGGCATGATATGAGGTTGGTCGACCATATCATGGTAGATATCCATGAGTTGGATTCAATGAAGCATCTTATGCATATCATAATGTTATGATATATATATATATATATATATGATACTTTCGATTTGGATTACGTGATCCTTTAAGTCGTTAGTATTTCGGTTTGACAATGGTTTTTAATTCCGATCTTGAACATGAGTGTTCAACCATGCACATATTTTGAAAGAGCATATGATTGTAAACATCTCATGCATTATAAAACTAGTAGTGATGGACTCCTACTGAGTATAGTATATACTCACCCTATCCTTAACATTTTTCAGGATAATTCCATCCACGAGTAGAGGACATCTATGTTAGTGCCACGAGCAAGTGAATAAAAAAGGAAACAATTATACATGTAAGTACATTCTCAACCCTTAGGACATGTATTTGTATTTATTTACAGTTGGGCTGTGTGCTGTGACTGGATAGATATGGGGAAAAACACTTATGATTTCTAAAGCTTTTCAAAAACTACCTTGGTTGTTGTGAAAGCAAATGACACTCGGGGTTTCCAAATTGAATTTCAAATAAAAGATTTTTCCGCTGCACTGCATTATTTTTCAAATAGGGATCCCGCCTTAGGAATTTAGATTTTCCATTTAAAAATGCATGAGAAAACCCTGGTCGTCACAACATCAAATAGGAAAGTGGGTAGGAAATAGGGCAGTCTTAAGGTGGGAGTTTTGTGGAAGAGCCTATTTTTTAGGAAGGGGCATCTTCCCCTTCAAAAAGTCATTTAACTCCCTTTTTCTTTTTTGAAAGTAGGAGGGAACGGGTAAGGAAAGAGATGAAATATGGTAGGTGGAGAAATTTTGTTGGTGAGGAAGTTTCCTAAGAGGTGGAAGGAGTGGGAGTCATGGAAACTCGTAATGAATCTTAAGGAAAAAGTTAGGAAAAGTAAGAAAAAAATCTAAAAATTGGTGGCTCTTATCCCATTGATCCACATGCCCTCTTATTTTAATAGATTTTCCCTTAATTATATTCATAATAACTCATGGATAACTCTCGTGAATTTCCTCCAATCTTAGCCTTCCATTTAGCTTAGTTTGATGACTTAGATGGCTTGCTTTGAAGGATTCATTAGCTAAGCTCATGACTGGCTTAGGAAGCTTCCATGGCATGTTTTACGGTTTCAACCCTTATCTTGAGTGGCTTGTATGGTTTGGTTTGAATTCCATAGCTTGCCACTTTCTTTCATGGCTTATATAAGTTGGCTTAGGTGGCTTCCATGCAAAGGTGGTGGGAATGCATGGCTTACTTCATGAACCCACTTTGGCCATATTTAGCTCCTTTAATCACGTACATTACTAGTCCATAATATGATCTTACCATTGATCTAATGTTGAAGTGATAAATTTGAGGCTTTGACTCTATCTTTTGATCATGATCTTCAATTTCATCTCGATCGATCTCAGCCATTGGATCAACATTTTAATTCCTAAAAAAAGAAAAAAATCCTAATTAAACCCTTAAAAATATGATTAATCACATATTTTCCTTGTACTAGCTTCTAGATGTACAAAATAAAAAACTTTTCCTTCATTAGGTAAAAAATGTATGTGTTATGAATTTTGGTCTAAAACCCTTAATTTTTTGTTATAAGCTGTAACACATGGGTACTAATTAGGTGGTCTCCAAGAAAATTAAGTACTTATTGTTGATGTTTTCCACAAGTGCATGGGCTATTATAGTATAGCTATGCAAATACAGGTCGAACCCACAGGGACTCGCTTTAAGTGGAGTTTTTAATAAAATTTAATTATTTGAAACTTGAAGAGAATAACAAAACTAGCTTAACCATTCAGATTTATTAAAATGATGCACTTTAAATAACTTTCAATTCCAGAAAACAAAATAAAACTAATCAAAACATTTCTGAATCACACAGTCCGTGGATGGCATTGTCCCTGGATAACACTGTCAAAAGATGGATAACATAAAGCTTAAATGGAATTGGGACACAGATGTAAATAAGCAGAGGATACAGATGTAATTAAACAGGGGACGCAGATGTAATTAATGGAAATGAATAGAAATGTCATTGCATTTAAAACAGAAGGGCAAAACTGGAATTCTGTTCGAAATTTGGTTTTTAACAATAACCAAACGAAAACCCAACGAAGAAGATGACCGGTGACTGGAGGAGATGGATCCGGAGGAAGGAGAAGAGGGTAGCGACGCGGGAGGAAAACCCAATTCAGGTTTCCGTCTCTGGGACGTCCGGAGGCTAGAAAAATGCTGGAGTTGTTGGGCTAGGTGCGCTATCTTGCTGGTGATGAAAGTGCGTCGCTCATCTGTTTTGGGCGTGATCCTGGCTGGTGAAAGATGAGGACGATCTGGGCTATGCTAGACTGGTTGGAGATGAGGGAAGTGTGCCAATCTGGGCTGGCTGTTAGCATGGTGGAGGGCAGATGTTGCCTGCTGGGAAAATCAAGTAGTCCCCCAACTGGCCAGTGGAAGCAGGACGTTGGAGAGATGTGCCAGACTAGGTTATGGACGGGAGGAGAAGAAACTGGAACAGAGTGAAAAGAAAAGGGGCAGTGCATGCAAGAGAGAGAGAGAGAGAGAGATGCGTGCGGGTGAAACAAAAATCAATGATGGGATGAAGGGGCTTGGAAAAAAAATGGTGGAGTGCGGTGGTGGTGCAATCAAGGGTGGCTGGTTCTAATTTAGGCCGCCTAGATGAGTCTGTGTGGTAATGAGTTTTGCCAAAAAATTGGGAAGAAAAGGAAACTCAAGAGATAAAGAGAGAGATACGTAGGAGAAGAAGAAAATGGGAGTTGGTGATGATGCTAGGCCAGTTGGTGTGTCACTCACCAATGGCCGGCCAGTGGGGAAAAGAGAGTGAGAGAGCTAGGAGAGTGCAGTGAAAAACAAAGAGATAGATTGGGAGAGTCAGAGGTGAGGGAGAGTGAACCAGCCAGCCCCCATGAAAAGAAAAAAATGTCCTCCCCGAGGAAGAGGAGAAACGCTCATATAAGAAGAGGGAGAGACATGAAAGAGTGGGAGGTGGAGGAAGACGTGTAGGAGATAGGGGGATAAGAGAGAGAGAAAAGAGAGGAGAGAGATAAGTGAAAAGAAAGAGAAGATAGAGGGAAAAAAATTAAGAGAGAGAGTGGGGTCCACTAGAATTATAGACTTGCTAGAACTCTGCAAGTCTTCAAAGTCTTCAGTCTTCTCTTTCCATGCAACTTCATCATCCTCATTTGATATCTTTGATTCAATCTGGAGCATCCACGCCTAAGTCGATTAATCTGCAATGCACAAGACCCAATTAGAATCATCTGACCCTTTTAATATTCCTTTGATTAGCTTTAATGATCATCTAACCACTAAATCTTTCAATTCAACGGTTGATAGCCAATTAAAGCTAAAATGAAATATTTTATGTAAAATCTTGAAATTAATGGCCTAGATGCTCTAATTGAACACTAAATTAGGGGTATTTTAGCCAAAACTGAACACTTAACACACCCCCCAACCAGCATTTTGCTAGTCCCAAGCAATACATGCAGACAACTATTTTACAAAACTGGTACAAGATGCCACTTTCATAGATACTCACGATTACATTTAGCACATGCAATAAGCCCTTGAACCCCTAGGTTACCCTTAGTGGACGAGTTAGGCCTCATGAGGGTTTGCAATGAATATACCCACAAAATTCAAAAAAGTCGAGTCCCCTATTTTATCTCAGAGAATCCTTATTCATTAACAATTGACTAACTTTTCACAACTTAATGAAGAGGATTTGATAATTTTACACACCATACACATAGTAAAGACATTTTATTTGAGCTATTTCTAAGAGTGCATATGTGTGTGTGATCAGTCACATAAATCTTGACTTCTAATTAGATATGCTTACATTCCATTGGAAATATGCTTTGACCTCAAATCCTCACGGGTATACGCTCAAAAATAAAACTCTCAGATAAGGGGTTACATATTTCGCTCATTATGTGACTGAATCCAACAAACTGATGGTTCACATAATTCTTTTTAAGGCTAATGAGACAAAGGAAAGTGATCCCTAGGAGTAGATGTTATCACCAAGAATATTATGGGTTTACCTTAATTCTTTTTTTTTTTTTATCTCATCTTTAAGGCTATGTCCACCTAAGATCAATAGGTCTTTAACTAGGACGAAATGTAGGCTTAGGACAGGTTTAGAAAAGAAAGGTATAAAGATTTCAAAGGTTCAAAATTGAGTAGATGACTTCAATGAATATCTTTTAGGACAACTTTTCTTTTGGGTTTGTTCTTGAAGTGAATTTCTCTTTTCAGACTTTGGTCTTTCTTTTTCTTTTCTTTTCTTCTTCTTCTCTCTTTTTTTTTTTTTTTTTTTTTGAGTTCTTATTCTTCTTTGGAAGAAGGACAACTAATTTTTTTTTTTCACTTCTTTGACTTTTTGTCCTATTTTTGAACTTTTTTCTACTCTACTCATTTTGAAGATGGGTAATGGTTATTTATTTTAATGGGTTATTCTGGGTTAAGGTGAATGGGTTTAAGAAAGAAAAGGCTTAATAACAGGCTTAAAAGGCTAGCTGGTGGTATACTATATTGGGTAGGCTTTATGTCTCTAGGCTGAGTAAGGATGGCCTATATCATTTCCTAGGTTTCCTAAAACCTATCAGTTCAATAAATTTCTAGAATTAAAGTTATTACTCCTCTTTATTCTTGATGTTTAACCAAAACAATGATAACAAGATCACACTAATGTATGTATGCTGAAGAAATTATGGAATTACTTATAACCCTCTCAAAGAAGATAGTCTCAATCTCTTACTAGGTTATAAGTCTCCACTGATTTTCCTCAAGGTCTCTAAGTCATACCTCTATATTAGTCTTGATTATGTGCTGTGTGTAAATGGTTTCCGAGAATTAACTTTCATAAAATGCTTCAACACATGCGTGACATGCAAAACTAATCATATGCATTCCCATTAAGAGGTGAAAACAACATATTTACCAAATCTCGAACATTCAGTTCTCATCACAGTAAGAGAACTCTACTTTAAAAACCTTTTTTTTTAAAAAAAAATTTCAAATTTTTTTTTAAAAACTCAATAAAATTCAAAATCTCTATCGCATCTACACCCCCCAACCTGAAAGAAACATTGTCCCTAATGTTTGAAAACATAGGATTCTATACGAAAGTTGAGAGATGTAAACTCTAAACCCTTGAGTTGCCTCCCAAAAAGCGCTAAGTTTAACGTCTTCAGCCAGACATAATGATGAGTGCAATGATGATATGTTGTAAGGCTCCTGGAGTGGTACTCTAAGGTGGATCATGATACTCGGGTACATGTAAAAGTGTCTCATCAATTTCAAGATCAGGCAGTTCAAGGAAAGGTTTTAACCTTTGACCATTGACCTTTTGGATGTCTCCATCCTTTTCAATCTCGATGGCCCCATGAGGATAGATTGTGCGTATTATATACGATCCAGTCCATCAAGATCGAAGTTTTCCTAGGAACAGATGCAATCTAGAATTATACAGTAAGACCTTTTGACCTGGTGTGAAGGATTTTCTTAGAATGTTTCTATCATGTATAGCCTTTATTCGGTCTTTGTACAAATGTGCAGACTCATATGCATCTTTTCTCAATTCTTCCAACTCATTGAGTTGAAGTTTTCTGTGGGTTCCAGTAGAATCTAAGTCAAAATTTAATTTTTTGACTGCCCAATATGCCTTATACTCTAACTCTACTGGTAAGTGGCAGGCCTTTCCATAGACCAAGTAGTAAGGTGACATTCCTATAAGGGTTTTATATGCTGTGCGATAAGCCCATAAAGCATTAATAAGTCTCAGAGACCAGTCTTTCCTATTTGGATTGTCTGTCTTTTCTAGAATTCACTTTATTTCCCTATTGGATACCTCTACTTGACCACTAGTCTAAGGATGGTATGAGGTAGCTATCCTATGGTTAACACCATACTTTTTCATTAAATTCTCAAACACCTTATTACAAAAGTGTTTTCCCCCATCACTTATTATGGCTCATGGAGTACCAAACCTTGCAAAAATATTTTCTTTTAAAAACTTTACCACAACCTTGTGGTCATTGGTTTTGCATGGTATAACCTCCACCCACTTGGACACATAGTCCACTCCCAGTAGGATGTACAGATTTCCAAAAGAATTAGGAAAAGGTCCCATAAAATCTATGCCCCAAACATAAAAAGGTTCTATAACAAGGATTGGGCTTAAAGGCATCATATGTCTTCTTCCTAAACTTCCTAACCTTTGACACTGTGCACATGCTTTGTAGTAAGCATGGGCATCCTTAAATATGGTAGGCCAATAAAATCCACACTGCAAAATTTTTGCAGCTGTCTTTTCAGAGCTGAAATGGCCCCCACATGCATGATCATGACAAAAGGAGATGATTTGATTATGTTCACTATCGGGTATGCATCTCCTGATTACTTGGTTAGGACAGTACTAGAATAAGTATGGGTTGTCCCAAGTAAAATATCTAACCTCAGTTAAAAATCTCTTTTTATCTTGTTTGGTCTAATGATTAGGCATTTGTCCTATAACAAGATAATTAACAATATCTCCATACCAAGGTAATTGGGAAACATGTAATAAATGTTCATCTGGAAATGACTCAGTTATAGGCCCTTGATCGCTAGTGTGCTCCACCACTAATCTGGATAAGTGATCTGCTACTACATTTTTTGAACTTTTCTTGTCCCTAATTTCTAAGTCAAACTCTTGTAGCAGTAGTATCCAACGGATCAACCTAGGTTTTGCATCCTTTTTAGAAAGGAGGTACTTTAAAGCCACATGATCCGAGTATACTATAACCTTAGACCCTAATAGGTAAGATCTAAACTTATCTAGAGCAAACACTATAGCTAACAACCCTTTCTCAGTAGTGAAATAGTTGAGTTGAGCATCATTTAGTGTTTTACTAGTGTAATATATCACATGAGGAAGTTTATCAATGCATTGCCCCAAAACAGCTCCAATAGCATAATCCGACGCATCACACATTATTTCGAATAGTGTGTTCCAATCTGGTGGTTTAATAATAGGTGCAGAAGTCAATCCAGCCTTGAGTCACTCAAATGCCTTCTTACAGTCCTCATCAAAGTCAAAAGTGGCCTCCTTTGTAAGTAAATTACAAAGGGGCTTGGCAATTTTGCTAAAATCTTTGATGAATCGCCTGTTAAAGCCAGCATGTCCTGCAAAAGAACGAATTTCTTTTACCATCCTTGGTGGAGGAAGGTTGGCTATTAAATCCACTTTTTCCTTATCAACTTCTATCCCATTGGGTGATATTATGTGGCCTAATACTATCCCACTCCGTACCATAAAATGGCACTTTTCCGAATTTAAGACCAAATTCTTCTCCTAAACACCTTACAAGGACTAACTTCAAGTGGTGGAAGAACTCATCAAATGATGATCCAAATATTGAGAAGTCATCCATAAACACCTCAAGGAATCTTTTTACCATGTTTTAGAAAATGCTCAACATACACCTTTGAAATGTAGTTGGAGCGTTACAAAGCTCAAAAGGCATATGTCTATAGGCGAAAGTTCCAAAAGGGCAGGTGAAGGTGGTCTTCTCCTGATCCTCTGGTGCTATAGGAATTTGGTTATAACTAGAATATCCATCCAGAAAATAGTAATAGCTATGTCCGGCTAACCTCTCAAGCATTTGGTCAATGAATGGTAGAGGAAAATGATCTTTCCTCATGACTGCGTTCAACTTTCGATAGTCGATACAAACTCTCCACCCAGCGGTCATGTGTGTGGGGACTAGCTCGTTATCCTCATTTTTTACTACCATGATCCTAGATTTCTTAGGTACAACCTGAACGGGGCTGACCCAAGTACTATCAGAGATAGGATATATGACGCCAACATCTAAGACTTTTAGGACTTCATCTCCAACCACGTCCTTCATGTGGGGGTTCAGTCGCCTTTGAGTCTCCCTAGAAGGTTTTGCAGTTTTTTCTAGAAGTATCCTATGCATGCATAAGGCTGGACTTATCCCTTTTATGTCTGCTATTGTCCACCCTAGAGCAGTTTTATGTTCCTTAAGAGCATCTAAAAGCTTACCCTCATGTTCTTTATCTAAGTCTGATGCCATTATTACAGGTAAGGTTTCATCTGGACCAAAATATGAATATTTCAAGTTATCAGGCAAGGGTTTTAGGTCCAGAGACGATGGGTGCTCTATTGAGGGTATGGGGATAGATTTAGATGGTGGGAGTGGTTCCACATAAGGACCCCACTTAGAGGTATCCATGAGTGGTGCAACATCTAAAAGATTGTTTACCTCCTCAATAGACTTGTCTATATCAAATTCTCCATTAAAGTGCATTAGACAAGCCTCTAGTGGGTCTGAGATGGACAATGGTGAATGACTCTCATTAATTAGACTCTCAATTAAGTTGACATCACAAGGATCATCGAGGTCTAAATGTTGCTGATTGGCATTAAAAACATTAAGCTTAACCGTCATGTTGCCGAATGAGAGTTTCATTACACCATTCCTACATTTAATAATGGCGTTGGACGTTGCCAAGAATGGATGCCCAAGGATGACTAGGATTTGACTACCAAGGTCTGATATAGGTTGGGTGTCTAGCACAATGAAATCAACAGGGTAATAAAACTTATCCACCTATATCAAGACACCTTCAACCAAACCACGAGGTATCTTAATAGATCTATTAGCTAATTGCAGCATGGTAGTGGTTGGTTTCAACTCACCGAGTTTTAGTTGCTCATAAACAGAGTATGGCAACAAATTAACACTAGCCCCTAAGTCAAGAAGTGCCCTGTCTATGACATGATCTCCAATGACACAAGTGATTGTAGGACATCCTGGGTCTCTAAACTTTGGTGGGGTCTTGTGTTGAATAAAAGATCTCACTTGTTTGGTGAGGAAGGCTTTCTTTTGCACATTAAGCTTTTGCTTCGTTGTGTAGAGCTCTTTTAAGAATTTGGCATAGGCCGGATGTCTTTAATTGCATTGAGCAATGGTATATTGATTTGTACATGTTTAAGCACTTCCATTAACTCATTGAAGTTTGATCCCTTCCTAGCTTTATTCAATAATTGGGGAAAAGGGGCTTTAGGCACATAGGGTGCCTCCACTATAGGTTCTACAGGGTTGTTCTGTCTTTTCTCTTTTTCCTGTATTTTTGTTGCCTCTTTTTCCTCTACATTTTTCGTAGCCTGCCCTTCTTTGTTATCAATTTGACGACCATTCCTAAGGGTGATTATGGACTTGGCATGCTCATGAGGGTTATGGCTTTGAGAACTTGACCCTATCTCGAATTGACCCTTAGGGTTAGGAATGGGTTGACTAGGAAACTAACCCTTTCCTCTATTATGTAATTCAGTGCACAATTGTCTTATTTGCACCTCTAACTTAGCTATGGCCTGAGAGTTGACATTGGCTGAATGTCTACTTTCATTTTGCAATTGGTGTAAGGATTTTTTAGTGTAATCATTATCTTTTGCACATTGGTCCACCCTGATGTGGATGCTTTCCTCTGAGTATGGTTTCTTTTGTTGTAGAGGTTGTTGAAAGCCAGGTGGTGAATGGGGAACTGTAGTTCTAAGAGGAAAGTCTTAGACAGGGGGATTCATAGATGGTTCCCCTTTTTGGTTATTCTTTGACCAGGACAAATTGGGATGCCTAGCCCATTCACGGTTGTAGGTCTTAGAATATGGGTTGTCGCTAGGTTGGTGATATGCATTCAATGCATTCGCTTGGTCTACAAGATATTCAGGGAATGCTTTATTAGATGGACACTCAGAGGTTAAATGGGCTGGACTAGAGCAAGTAGCGCATACCTCTTCTGGAGGTTTTTGAGATAATGTAACAGCTATGAAAGATTGAAACATCGTTTCAAGCTTGTCCATTCTTCCATCTAATTTTTGAGAGACAGAGTCGAGCTTATCAGATAGATCAGTATGTGCTCCTATCTCGTAGATACCTCCTTTCTTAGTGGGTTGGTTAGTTCTTTCTCTCCTATTTGAATAATCCCATCGCTGAGAATTATCGGCAATTTGAAAGAATTCCCAAGCCTCACTTTCATCTTTTAACATGAGGGTCCCTCCACTCACTGCATCTATCATTTGTCTATTTTGAGGTGTTAAAGCCTCATAGAAGTATTGAACTTGCTGCCATTTCTCAAATCCATGGGGAGGGCATTTTTGCAACAGTTCAATCCATCGTTCCCAACATTCATAATATTGTTCATCATCCCTTTGTTGGAAATTTATAATTTCATGATGCAGGGCATTTGTTTTGTGAATGGGGAAGAACTTGTTCAGGAACTTCTTAGATAATTGGTCCCATGTATGTATATAACCTACCTCCAAGGAATTAAGCCATGACTTGGCTTTGTCCTTAAGTGAGAACGGGAATAACCTTAACCTAATTGAATCATCCGAAACATTTCGGAACCTAAATATGGCACAAATATCAAGGAACTCCTTGATATGTAGGTACGGGTCTTCTCGGTCTCGACCATAAAAAGTAGGGAGTAACTGAATTACTCCTGGCTTTAACTCAAAGTGGTTACCATTAGTTGGAGGTAATGTTATGCAGGAGGGGGTATTAAGTTGGAGCGGCGCATAAAAATATCTAATAGTCTTGCGCTCAATCTCTATTGGTAGTTCAGCCATAGGGATCGGAACTAGGTTTCTTTCCCCTTGGTTTTGGATGTGTTGAATCTTTGGGTTTAACGACAGTAGCTCAGGGTTCTGAGATTGACGCCCTTGCATGAACTATTCCTAATATAAAATGTCCTACTTCTAAATGCTAACTCTAACTCTATGTGATTGTTGATTGTTTTACCGCAAGTGCATGGGCTATTGTA
The DNA here is from genome assembly GCA_035236585.1 of Warburgia ugandensis. NCBI lineage: Eukaryota > Viridiplantae > Streptophyta > Magnoliopsida > Canellales > Canellaceae > Warburgia > Warburgia ugandensis. The sequence continues at coordinate 47,150,132 of CP141133.1, read as the reverse complement.
GTGTAGCTTATGCAAGTACGAGTCGATCCCACGAGGACTTGATTTAAAATGATGGAGTTTCAATAAAATTTGATTATGTAAAATTAAAATGAAATCACTCAAAATTACTGGAATTATTAAAATGAGAATCAATGTTCAGATCTAATAAACTTCTCAAAAATATAGAATTTCCAGTTCTGAAATAAAACAAATAAAATCAAATAATGAAAAAAACTCCTTCCCTAGATCAATCTTTATCAAAATCTTCACTTCTGGTCTTCTAAAAGCTGATCCTCCTTTACAGATATCTTCAACCTGTTCTTTGTTAGTGATCCACCTGTCGGATTTGACAGATTCTTCAAAATGGTCAAGATCTGGGCTAAATTGTGATTTCAAGATTTGGACGGCTCAGATTGATTTTTGAATTTCAGATCTAAGATCAGAAGTGTTTGTTATGTCTAGAGATGTCCTAAGAATGACTCTATGAAATTAATTTGAATTCCGTTAAGAAACGAAGGAGAAATTGAACATTTGGTTTTGATTAAGGCAAAACCGTTTATGGGTTTGGCCTTAATTGAACTGTCTGGAATTTGTCTGTTCCTGGATAGTCAAAAGACGGATAAAAGAGAATTGGAATAAAGCAGGACACAGATGTAATTTCTAAAAAAGGACAGAAATGGAATTGAATTTTAAGAGAGAGGGGCAAAGCTGGAATTTTGTTAAAATCTGGTTTTTTTAGGAAAAACCAGGAAACCCGATGGAGAAAGGAAACCGGAGGAGAAGGGGAAGGGAGAAGAGAATAGAGGAAAGGAGGAGAGGGGAAGAAAACCCGGAGCTGGGTTTTCACCTCAGGTCTATCCAATGACAGAGAAACAACGCCGGAGATGGAGAAGAGGGAGCCGAAGGAGAAGGTGGGGCGTCGTCTGTGCTAGTTCATTTGGCACAAATCCGGCTCATGCCTGGTCTTGTTGGAAATTTCTGGGCGGTGATGGCAATCGGGGAAAAAACCTGATATGGGTTTTATCTTGTGAAGACACCGAGCTGGGTCGATGCTGGACCGGTGCAGATGCCGCCTTGCTAGAGAAAAGCAATGCCTTTGTTTTTTGGGCGTCGTCTGAGATGGAGAAATGCCCTGGCCAGGGATAGAGGCAAGTGGGCAGTGAAGCAGAAAGGTGTGGCTGGTAGGAGAGAGAGAGAGAGAGAGAGAGAGAGAGAGAGAGAGAGAGAGAGAGAGAGAGAGAGAGAGAGAGAGAGAGAGAGAGAGAGAGAGAGAGAGAGAGAGAGAGAGAGAGAGAGAGAGAGAGATGGTGAAGGGAGAAGGGGTGATTAGATGTTGAGTGCTACTAGTTCCGTTTCACACCAATTGGTGGAACGGTGATATGTGATGGTATGTTGGACAGAGGAGGTGAAGGGGGGAAGAGTGATGGAGTCGTGTTGTGAGGGAGAGATAGGGAGACAATGCAGCGTTGGAGTGGTGCTGGAGTGAAAGAGAGGAACAAAGAGATGAAGAAGAGAGTGGAGATAGAAGGAGAATGAGAGAAAGAAGAAGAGAATCGTTTGGGAAGTGGGGCAAAGGTTGAAGAGAAGGAGCAGTATGCAGGCCTGTCCGGTGGGGGTGAGAACAAGAGAGAGGGACGGTGAGAGAAGGAGAAGTAGAAGAGAGAAAGAGGAGGAGAAGCGAGAAGTGGGAGAATGGAGAGAGTTGGGTACGGTTGGGAAAGAGAGAAAGATCAGGAGAGGAAAGAATAGGATGGTGTGTTAAAGACGTTGAGAGAAGGAGAAGAAAAGTAAGGAAAGTGGGTACGTGAGAGTGAGGAAAGGAAAAAGAAAAGGAAAGAAGGAAAAGGAAATGGAAAAGGAAAAGGAAAAGGAAAAAGAAAGAAAAGAGAAAAGGAAGGAAAGAATGAAAAAAGGAAAAGGAGGAAAAAGGAAAGAAAGGAAAGAAAGAAAAAGAAAAAAAAGAAAAAGAAAAGGAAAGAAAGAAGTTGGGGAAAGGGTTGCCTTTTTCTCCACAATTTCAAATTTAGCTCCATTATCTTCTAGGAAACTATCACATCCATCTTCATGGGTGATCTGGTCCATCCATTGCCTTTTAAGATGATCTGCACCGTTAACTTTTAATCGTATCCATCCATGCGTCCTTTGGTTGATTTGGAAAAGAAAAGACTAAATTAGAATCATCTGAACCGCACATTAGTCATCTAATGAACTCTAATGATCATCTGACCGTTGATTTTGAAAATTTAAGATTTAGATGGTCAATTGGATTTAACTTCAAAATCAAGCTAAGTTTTGTAAAATTGAATGGTTAGATGATCTAATTGAATGCTAAATTAGGGGTATTTTGACTAAAATTGAACACTTAATACACCCCCCAACCAGCATTTTGCTAGTCCCGAGCAAAACATGCGAAAAACCAAATTTCAAGATTTCAAATTTTATTTTTTTAAGTCAACTCCTCTTTTTCCTTAGAGAATTATCTTCAATAAATCACATCAACTTTAGCATACTAATAAAAATGACTGAAGAATTCAAAACCTACCCATATGCCAAAGTCATTCCAATTAAGCTCAAATCTCAAAGTGAGTGTGTGCATGTACAGTTTACATATAGAATCATCTTAATCTCTAAGTAAACTTCTAACTTTTGAACTCCATCCGAAATATGTTTTGACCTCAATCCTCACTAATGATATACACTCAGAAACAAAATCTCTCAGATAAAGGGGTCAAATCATATCTCTCTTTTAATTATGTGAGTTGAGTCAATAAAAGCAAAATTTTCTCACATGTACTCATGAAAAATGGGAGTTACTAAGGAATTTTATTGTTTTGATCCCTTTGGAATAGATGCCATTACCTTTGAATATTTAGAAATACCACTCTTTTATATCTTGTCCATTCATTTCCTCATCAAGACTATATTTCTCCTAGAATCAATAGGTCTTTAATTGGGACGAAACGTAGGCTTAGGACAAGGTACCAACGAAAGGGTATAAGGGTATTCAAAGTTTCTTCAAAAAATAAGTAGAGGTCTTCTACTAAAGTTGACAATTCTTCTTTTTCTTTGCTTTTTTTCTAAAGTGAATATTTTTGTTCCCATTTTTCTTTGTATTCTTCAAACCTTTTTTTTTTTTTTTTTCAGAATCTTTTCTTTCTTTTTCAGTACTTTTGACTCACTTTGAAGACTCTTTCTTTTCTTGATATCCACTTTCTACTTTCATTACAACTAAAAGGTATTTCTTCATTCTTCTCTAACTTATTTTTCAAAGAAAATGGGTAATGGATAATTTATATTGGGTTAATCTGGGTAAAGGATAATTTGGGTGGCAAAAGAAAAGGCTTATATTAAAGGCTCAATTTGGCTAACTAGTGGTAAAAATACTTTATAGGTAGGCTTTATGTCTCTAGGTTAACAACAAAGATGGCCTAAATAATTTTCTAGGTTTCCTATAATCCATCAAATTCAATGAACTTCCAACATTTTGAAGGTAATATTCTAATTATTCAGGTAATTAACCAAAATTAAGAGTTTGGGATCAATTTTCTTTAAGCATGCTGAAGAAAATTAGGAATATTTATAACCTCTCAAAAGGATGAATGGCTCGAAAAAAAAAAAACTCACTTAGGTTATAGATCTCCACTGAATTTCTTCAGAATCTCTAAGTTATAGCCACTTATCAATCTAGACTATCTATATGCAACTGCGTGTACAGATGTGATCTAAGACTTTACTTTCATAGAATACTTTAGAAAATGAGTAAAATGATGAATTAATCATATTCAATTCCATTAATAAGCTAAAGTTATCTAGATTATACTTTAGAAAATCCAATTCTCATCATAGTGTAGGAAATGGCCTAAAAATTTTCATTTTTTTCAAATTTTTTTTTTTTTTGAAAAGTCAAGGAAAGAACCTAAAAAACTAAAAAAACTAGAATTTGCTAGAATTCTACACCCCCCAACCTAACAGAAACATTGTCCTCAATATTTAAAAAGTAGGACCTAAAATGAATATGGGTGATGTAGGAAACAACAAAAATGAAAAACTCTGGGTTGCCTCCCAGTGAGCACTAAGTTTAACGTCTTCATCCAGGCATATCCTTATTTATCTTTGAGTTTTCCTAATTCCAATAATGAAATGGCAAGATTTCTCACGCCACTTCAAAATCTCACGATAGTCTATATAGTTCATCCACCCTGAAATTTTTGGTGATGGTACAATTATAACACAGTAGACTACCATGAATGTGAATTGAATGAGAGCACGCTAATGATCACCAATCTTCAAAATTTCACGGTAATCAATATAATTCCTCCACCTTGAAAATTTGGGTGGTGGAATCTCTATAACAATGTGAACTACCGTGAATTCTTTTAAACCATATGGATGTGGATGGTCCTCTTTTTCCCTTACATTTTCCTGACATTGAGACATAAGCTGACTCTGCCCTTCCTTAAAAGAGTGTTCTGATATTAATAGAGGAGGAGGCATGGTTTTGCTTAAATCCTGATTGTCTTTTAGTATGTACCTTAGAGTCGGTTGATGTATGGACAGTATATCAATGAACTCTTTCTTTTCCTATTCTATTAGCACATGCAACAAATCAGGTGGGCCTAATTTCTTATCTAATGATTGTTCAAATGAAGGTTGTAGGTCCCAATTAGGTACATATTCTACGTTAAAAGGCTTATTTGGGATTTCAGGCTCTGTAAGGGGTTCTACAGATGATGGGAGGGAAGTGATGTCACTTAATGGAAGCTCCTCAAAATGAGGTTTCCATTTTCCTGTATCCATGATAGGAACAGAATCAAGGAGGGCATTAACTTCCTCTATTAATGCATCCTCATTAAACTCATTAAAATGGGCCAAACAGGCCTCCAATGGGTCCAACAAGGAAGACGACTGAAACAGATCTTGCACAACTGAATTGATCATGTTAACACTATGCAAATCATCAGTAGGTTCACTAGGTTGGTTACAAATGTTAAAAATGTTTAGCTCTAATGTCATATTGCCAAAGGATATTTTCATGACACCATTTCTACAGTTGATTAAGGCATTGGACGTAGCCAAAAATGGTCGTCCCAGGATGACTGGTATTTCATTCTTCTCATTCACCACCGGTTGTGTATCTAGAACTAGAAAATCTACAAGGAAGCAAAATTGTTCTATCTGGACTAACACATCCTCTATTACCCCTCTCAGTATTTTTATAGAACAATCAACTAGCTGGAGCGTAGTAGATGTAGGTTTTAGTTCACCCAGACCTAACTGTTCGTATACCGAGTATGGTAATAGATTTACACTAGATCCTAAATCAAGAAGAGCTTGGTTAATCTTGTAGCTGCCAATAATGCAAGTAAGTGTGGGGCAACCAGGATCTTTGTACTTGGGTGGTGTATGGTGTTGAAGAATAGAACTAACATGTTCAGTAAAAAATGCCTTCTTCTGGACATTCAATTTTCTCTTTATGGTGCATAAGTCTTTTAAGAATTTGGCATATGATGGGATTTGTTTTATAGCATCTAAGATCGGTATGTTGATCTTGACTTGCTTGAAAATCTCTAAAATCTCATCATTAGATGCAGACTTTGGGGCTTGATGCAACCTTTGAGGAAATGGAGCAGGTATAGGACATGGATCAACAAGTGAAACAGGGTCCTTTTGTTTAGAGTTTTCTTTAACTTTCGTGGATTTTTCTACCTTTTTAGTCTTTTGAGGCTCATCTTTCTCAATTCTTTTACCACTCCTAAGAATAGTAACAGCCTTAGTTTGTTCCATGGTAGAGCTAGATGTTCCATCAGATGCATTAGTGCTAACCTCATGCACTCCCTTAGGGTTTGCTTGTGGTTGAGCTGGGAACTTTTCTTTTTCCATACTTTGCATCATTTGACTCATCATGTTTTTTAATTCATTCACAGAATTTTCTAACTCAGAAATTTTCTTCTCCTAGTTCTGAGTAACTTGATTATCCTCAACATGCCTTTTAGGTTGGGGCAAGTAAGGTCCAGAAAGAGGTTGATGAGTTTGATAAGGTAAGGTAAGATGTCCTTGGTTTTGTTGATGAGGTTGATATTGTCCTGGTTGTGGAACATTAGCAGTAGGTCCATTTTTCGAACTAAAGTTTGGATGGTTTCTCCAATTGGGATTATAAGTGTCTGAATATGGGGAGAAAGGTCTTTTATATGTGTTAAGTGCATTAGCCTGATCATGAAGTACATCTTGAAAAGCAAGTATTGTAGGACATTCCTGAGTAAGATGTGACGTACTTTCACAAATGCTACATACTTGTTCTTCTTTATTTGAGTTTTTCTTTCCCATTTCTATGGCTTCTACTTTTCTCGCTAGGGATGCTACTTTGGCATTGATATCATCTTTTTCAGACGTAGCATACATGCCTCCCCTAGCATGGGTGTTATTGGGCTTAGGTCTATCTGTATGTTCTATTCTTTTTGAGTTAGCCCAGGTCTGTGCACTTTTAGCTAGCCATTCCAAATACTCCTCCGCCTCATCTGGTTGTTTGTTGAGAAAGTTACCATTACACATCATCTCTACAAACTGGCGCATGTCAGAATTTAGTCCTTCATAAAAGAAGCTGATGATGCGCCATGGTTCATAGCCATGATGTGGGCAAGTGAGTTGTAGTTCTTTGAACCTTTCCCAGCATTGATAGAATGATTCTTTATCCTTTTGGGTAAAGTTCTTTATCTCGCAACGAAGCATATTTGTTTTATGGGTAGGGAAAAACTTCTTTAAGAATTCCCTAGTCATTTCATTCCAGGTTCTTATGGAACCTGATGGTAGTGCATTAAACCATATTTTTGCTTTTTGCTTTAAAGAGAAAGGAAAAAGTTTAAGCCTGACAATATCTAGACCTACATTTTGTGTTCGTTGGGTGCTACATACCTCATAAATTCTTTAAGGTGCAAATAAGGACTCTCACTATCTAAACCATGGAATTTGGGAAGTAATTGGATTACTCCCGTTTTTAATTCTAACGCACTAGCATTTTGAGGAAGAATTACATAGGATGGTGTGCTGGTTCGTGTAGGCTAAAGATAGTCTTTTAAAGTTCTACCACGAAAGTTTTGATAACCCTCAATATTATCATCTCCATGTTCACTTTGCTGGTCCCACTCCCTATTGTTTCTTCTCCAATCTCTATTTAGTTGATGATTATTCCTCCTTGGTGGAGGTTGATATTCATCGTCCATCAAGGGTGATGGGTCCTCATTCACAATGACTGGAGCCCCTTGACTTCCATGGGGTGAATTACCCCTTGAGCATTGATCAGTCATAGATGTGGCCTGATCTTGCTGTATGTCTTTTTGGTCGTACTTGACTAACCTTCCGGTTTTGTCGCGTCTCCAAAAGTGCATACAAGGGAAGCTTCTTTTCGTTTTTCGTTTTTCGTTTTTTGTTTTTTGTTTTTTATTGTTTTTTTTTTTTTTTTTTGAGAAAACTAACCTAAATGATGCAACCTAACTTCTAGAATGATGTGCAAACAAAAGGGCACACTCAAATAATTCTAAGGCTAATAAGCAGCAATATATTTGATTTTCTTGATTTTCTATGGGGATGATGCTTTTATTAGCCTAGACTAGCGCTCCTCTCTTTAGGAGTTGATTACTGCTTACCAATTAGGTTCTAACCAAGGTGGTTCATACAACCCTCGTGTAAGGAGGCGTTTAGACCTCAACAAACGTCAATAGGAGGTGGGGGAAGAGCGAGGCTCTATTAAGTAACCCCCAATAACCACAGTGATCAAAAGCCACTGGACTAACAGTAAATTGCATCCTATTAAGAGGGTCCTACGAGCATGTGATGGCCCTATAGGTCTCTTTTGATTGATTTTAAATTAACGTGAAAGGAAGGTTTGCGCACTTGAAGTGATTATCCTAAGTGGGCCAAGAGGTGGTGATGAAATCCACCCTTGATCTTATGGGGGTAGGGTGCCCTTACTAATTAATTTTCACACACCATGGCAATTTGATCAGCATATAAATCACCTTAAAACATTAAACATGCCCTAAGAATGCAATTAAAAGCAGTAAACTAATGCAAAATCCTAAAATGCAACAATTATAAAAAATGCTTCTATATAAGTTACACTACCAAACAATGCAAATTATTCTAAATGCAAACCCTAATCTAGGAAATAAATGAGTGAGGAAACTCACAGTGGGGTTTCTGATGAAGATCAAGTGTGGGCCACCTTATCCCACACTTGCCCTGTATTATACAACCCTTTAAAATTTAAAATGGAAATTGCAATTTACAAAGGGTCCTCACTACAAGATTCACTCAAAAGAAAAAAGAAAGTCCTATTCTAGGAAAGCAGGGAAGTTTCCATTCTGGTGAAGATCCACTTGCCAAATTCCTCCACTTTCCAATTTCCTGAAAAATCAAATTAGAAATTAGTACCAAATTTAGGAAACAAGGTGATTATTCCCTAAAAGCAATTAAAAAATACACCTAAAATTTCCTAAAATGCTAAAAATTGCAATTCCTAAATTTATGTATTTTCCTAGATTTTTCTAATTTTTTTTAAAAATTTTCTGATTTTTTTGGATTTTGTAATTAAATTTTATGAAAACTCCTTTCCAAGTCCCCGGCAACGGCGCCAAAAACTTGGTGATGGAGTTTCAATAAAATTTGATTATGTAAAATTAAAAAGAAATCACTCAAAATTACTGGAATTATTAAAATGAGAATCAATGTTCAAATCTAATAAACTTCTCAAAAATACAGAATTTCCAATTCTGAAATAAAACAAATCAAATCAAATAATGAAAAAACTACTTTCCTAGATCAATCTTTATCAAAATATTCACTTTTGGTCTTCTAAAAGCTGATCCTCCTTTACAAATATCTTCAACCTGTTCTTGATTAGTGATCCACCGGTCGGATTTGACAGATTCTTCAAAATGCTTAAGATCTGGGCTAAATTGTGATTTCAAGATTTGGACGGCTCAGATTGATTTCTGAATTTCAGATCTAAGATCAGAAGCATTGGTTATGTCTAGAGATGTCCTAAGAATGACTCTGTGAAATTAATTTGAATTATGTTAAGAAACGAAGGAGAAATTGAACATTTGGTTTTGATTAAGGCAAAACCGTTGATGGGTTTGGCCTTAACTGAACTGTTTGGAATTTGTCTGTTCCTGGATAGTCCAAAGACGGATAAAATAGAACTGGAATAATGCAGGACACAGATGTAATTTCTGAAAAAGGACAGAAATGGAATTGAATTTTAAGAGAGAGGGGCAAAACCAGAATTTTGTTAAAATTTGGTTTTTTAGGAAAAACCAGGAAACCCTATGGAGAAAGGAAACCAGAGGAGAAGGGGAAGGGAGAAGAGAAGAGAGGAAAGGAGGAGAGGGGAAGAAAACCCGGAGCTGGGTTTTCACCTCAGGTCTATCCGACGACAGAGAAACAACGCCGGAGATGGAGAAGAGGGAGCCAGAGGAGAAGGTGGGGCATCGTCTGTGCTAGGGTAGCGCCCTTGAGGTGATTATCTTAAGTGGGTCAAGGAGTGGTGATAAAATCCACCCTTGATCTTATGGGGGTAGGGTGCCCTTATTAATTAATTCCACACTCTATGGTAGTTCGATCAGCAAATATATCACCTTAAAGCATTAACCGTGTCCTAAGATGCAAATAAAAGCAATAAACTAATGCAAAACCTAAAAATGCAACAATTATAAGAGGATGCTGTCTATATGATTTATACTACCAAACAATGCAAATTTACTCTAAATGCAAACCCTAATCTAGGAATTTAAATGAGTGAGGAGACTTACAGTGGGGTTTCTGATGAAGATCAAGTGTGGGCCACCTTGTCCCACACTTGCCCTGTATTATACAACCCTTGAAAATGAAAATAGAAGGTGCAGTTTACAAGGGTCCTCACTACATGCTTCACTCAAAAGAAAAGAATCCTAATCTAGGAAAGTAGGGAACTTTTCATGTTGATGAAGATTTTCTTGCTAATTTTCTTCGCTTTCTTGTTTCCCTGAAAAAGAAAATTAGAAATAAGTACCAATTTCAAGAAATTAAGTGGTTATACACAAAATAATAATAATTAAATATGCACCTAAAAATGCCTAAAATGCAATTCCTAATAATTTTTTAATTTTTTGATTTTTTTTAATTTATTAATTTTTCTAATTAAATTTGATAAAAACTCCTTTGCAAGTCCTCGGCAACGGTGCCAAAAACTTGTTGATGTTTTTCACAATTGCACGGGCTATTGTAGTATAGCTATGCAAATATGGGTTGAACCCATAGAGACTCGCTTTAAGTGGAGTTTTTAATAAAATTTAATTATTTGAAACTTAAAGAGAATAACAAAACTAGCCTAACCATTCAGATTTATTCAAATGATGCACTTTAAATAACTTCCAATTCTAGAAAATAAAATAAAACTAATCAAAACATTTTTGAATCACACTGTTCGTTGATGACATTGTCCCTGGATAGCACTGTCAAAAGATGGATAACATAAAGCTTAAATGGAACAGGGACACAGATGTAAATAAGCAGAGGATACAGATGTAAATAAATAGGGGACGTAGATATAATTAATGAAAATGAACAGAAATGTCATTGCATTTAAAACAGAAGGGCAAAACTAAAATTCTGTTCAAAATATGGTTTTTAACAAAAACCAAACGAAAACCCAACGAAGAAGATGACCAGTGAATAGAGGAGATGGATCTAGAGGAAGGGGAAGAGGGCTGTGACGGGGGAGGAAAACCAAATTTGGGTTTCCGTCTCTGGGACTTCCGGAGGCGAGAAAAACACCGGAGCTATTGGGCTGGGCGCGCTATCCAACTGGTGATGAAAGTGCGTTCCTCGTTTGTTCTGGGCGTGATCCTGGCCAGTGAAAGATGAGGACGATCTGGGCTATGTTGGACTGGTTGGAGATGAGGGAAGTGTGCCAATCTGGGCTGGCCATTAGCGTGGTGGAGGGCAGATGTCGCCTGCTGGGAAAATCAAGCAGTCCCCCAACTGGCTATTGGAAGCAGGACGATGGAGAGATGGGGTGTCAGACTGGGTTTTGGACGGGAGGAGATGAAACTAGAATAGAGTGAAGAGAAAAGGGGCAGTGCATGCGAGAGAGAGAGAGAGAGAGAGAGAGAGAGAGAGAGAGAGAGAGAGAGAGAGAGAGAGAGAGAGAGAGAGAGAGATGGGTGCGGGTGAAACAAAAATCGGTGATGGGATGAAGGGGCCTAGAAAAAAAACGGTGGAGTGTGGTGGTGGTGCGATCAAGGGTGGCTGGTGCTAATTTAGGCCACCTAGATGAGTCTGTGCGGTAATGAGTTTTGCCCAAAAACTGGGAAGAAAAGGAAACTCAAGAGATAAAGAGAGAGATACGCAGGAGAAGAAGAAAATGGGAGTTGGTGATGATGCTAGGCTAGTTGGTGTGTCACTCACCAATGGCTGGCCAGTGGGGAAAAGAGAGTGAGAGAGCTGGGAGAGTGTGGTGAAAAACAAAGAGATAGATTGGGAGAGTCAGAGGTGAGGGAGACTGAACCAGCCAGCCCCCAAGAAAAGAAAAAAACGTCCTCCCCTAGGAAGAGGAGAAACGCCCATATAAGAAGAGGGAGAGACATGAAAGAGTGGGAGGTGGAGGAAGACGTGTAGGAGATATGGGGATAGGAGAGAGAGAAAAGAGAGGAGAGAGATAAGTGAAAAGAAAGAGAAGATAGAGGAGAAAAAATTAAGAGAGAGCGAGTGGGGTCTATTAGAATTATAGACGTACTAGAACTCTGCAAGTCTTCAAAGTCTTCAGTCTTCTCTTTCCATGCAACTTCATCATCCTCATCTGATATCCTTGATTTGATCTGGAGCGTCCACGTCTGAGTCAATTAATCTGCAATGCACAGGACCCAATTAGAATCATCTGAACCTTTCTATATTCCTCTGATTAGCTTTAATGATCATCTGACCACTAAATATTTCAATACAATGGTTGATAGCCAATTAAGGCTAAAATGAAATATTTTATGTAAAATCTTGAAATTAATGGCCTAGATGCTTTAATTGAACACTAAATTAGGGGTATTTTAGCCAAAAATGAACACTTAACACTTATCACATTCAGGAATTAGAATTTTGCTAGCCTTGAGCAAAACATGTGAAAAATGATTTTACAAAAATAGGTACATAGTATCTCTTTCGTAGGTACTCACAATTGCATTTAGCACATGCAACAAGCCCTTAAACCCCTAGGTTACCTCTAGTGGACGAGTATAGCCTCATGAGGATTTTTAGCGAATATACTCAGAAAAGTCACTAAGGTTGAGTTCCCTATTTTATCTCAGAGAACACTCATTCATTAGCAATCTACTAGTTTTTCACAAGTTTATGGAGAAGATTGGCCATTTTACAAATCATACACACACTAAAGACATTTTATTCTAGTTATTTCTTAGAATGCATGCGTGTGTATAGCCATTTAATTCATGACTTCTAATTGGATATGCTTAAATTCCATTGAAAATATGTCTTGACTTCAAATCCTTACAAGTATACTCTCAGAAATGAAATTCTTAGATAAGGATTTAAACATATTTATCTCATTATGTGACTGAATCCAACAAGCTAGTGGTTCACATAATTCTTTAAATGCTAATGAAACAAAGAAAAGTGATCTTTAAGAGTGGATATTATTACCAAGAATATTAAGGGTAGTTTACCTTAATTCCTTCTTTTTATCTCCTCTTTAAGTTTATGTTCAACTTAAGATCCATAGGTCTTTAACTAGGACGAAATGTATGCTTAAGATAGGCTTAGAAAACAAGGGTATAAGGTTTCGAAGGTTCAAAATTAAGTAGAGGTCTTCGACGAATATTTGTTAGGACTACTTTTCTTTTGGTTGTACTTGAAGTGAATATTTCTTTGTATTTTTGTCTTTCTCTTTCAATTTTCTCTTCTTTTTCTAATTCTGATACTTCTTTCTTTTTACTTTTCTTTTTCTTTGTCCTCTTTCAAAGAAAGATAGCTAATTTTCTCACTTCTTTAGCTTTTTATCTTCTTTGAAATTGGGTAATGGTTATTTATTTTATAGGTTTATTTTGGGTTAAGGTGAATGTGATTAAGAAGGAGAAGGCTTTAATAATAGGCTCAAAGGGCTAATTAGTGGTATGCAATATACTGGGTAGGCTTTATATCTCCAGACTGAACAAGGATGGCCTATATCATTTTTTAGGTGTAATTACCCCAATTTTTGTAAATTAATTAAGAAAATCAATTTAGTTTGAATTTTTAGAAATTTCGAGCTGAAATATTAGGTTATTAGAAATTCTCTTTTTATAGAAATTAAAACATAATTTAAAACTTATAAATTATGAATGTACTTGAAAAATTGATCGAAATGACACTAAGTATATTCAATTCTGAGTTAAAATGAGAAATCCCTAATTTTCTCTATTTTTATGAATAAAAGGGTAAAATGGTAATTTTACCCATAACAGAGATCTAAGACTTGTATTTGGAAACACAATTCCAATGCCACTAAGTATGCTCAATTCTGAGTTTGGGAGAATAAAACAAACTTTTCTCCATAGAAGGGCAAAATGGTCCTTTCACACCTCTGTGGGGCCCACAAGGGGCCCACAAATGAATCTAACAGCCAGAAAATCTGTAATGAGTTGTCAAACCACTACCACCTAATAGGGGAAAAGGAGGTGGTAGTGGAGGAACCAATGTTAATTTAATATTCAAAAGAAATAAAACATAATTATTACAAGTAATTATGAAAAATTCAAAAGCATGCATAAATACACCCCCAAAAAATCCCCCAAAAATATTCATGAAAATTACCACAAAATTATCTTGCTTCTCTTGAAAAACCAGATCCAAACTCATTCGTAATTTTCAAAGTTCCCAAAAATCTCTCTCTTTCACTTTCTCTCTCCTCTCTCTAGATTGGAACAAGAGACCTAAATTCAATTAAGCATTCTATTCCAAATCAAATATCACCAATCCCACCATCCATATGATCCTAAATTATCTTATTTGCAAAATCTCCAAATATATTTCAAGATCCAATAGTGCAATCAACGAAAATCACAAAACAAGTGGTTATCGAGCGATCTTATCATCAATGGGATATTTCTTCAAAATTAGGCTTCAAAACCTAAGTTTTCTCCAATTAGGTAGGTGGAGATTCTTCCCATACTTATTTCATGTTAGTTTATATATTTTTTATTTTTTAGAATTAGTTTAGGTTAAAATTTATAAAAATCAAGTAAGGACAAGAACCCTTTATTTCGGTATAATGGAGAGCTCATATGGAAAATTTGAGAAGTCCAATTGATCCAAAAGGATCAAAAACCCCTAGGGTAGAATTTTCATGAAATTTAATCAAGTTTTTGAGCCTTTGATTGAATGGTCCAAAACAGATTGTCCAATCTTCCTAATAAGATAAGCTCTTGGGATGCTACACGGAAACGCGCCCTGCAGGAGCTTCTCCTTGCACGCGCTCCTTGTACGATGATGTTCCAATAGAACATCCGTGAGATAGCAGTGGTCCTGGGGGAGCGTGTTTCGACTTGTGTCCCAGGTAACAGGAGCGGAGTGGTTGCTTCGCCTGACTAGACTTGTTGTGCCCGAACAATCTGGGCCATCCATTTTGATGGGCCCAAATCAAATCTGGACCCTCGAAATGACTGTGAACTTCAATCTTCAATTGTGGAGTCATTTGAACTCTAAATTAAGATTAGAAAGAGCTATGGAAAGCTTGTAATGTCTATTTTCTTACGAAATCATAAAATTGATAAAACTTTTCAAGAAACTTTCTATTTTGATGAATTAAGATTCTAATTTTCATGATCTTTAAGATTTGAGATGATCAAATCTTGAGGGTCTAATGGAATGATGGAATAATGTTGAAATAAAGTCATATTTATGATTTATTTTGACAAATCTAACATAAATTGAGGAATCAACCCTTTATGGTAGAAATAACCTAAAAATACAAAGGGACCCACTTGATCAATGAGATCAAGCATAAGCAGACCCTTGGGATGGATTGAATGAATTGGATTATGATGGAATCTAGTGAGATCATGGATTAAATGTGACAAAAACAAATGGATATGATCTTTGGACCATAATGTAGTAAAAGCCCTAAATGTAATTAAAACCCTTCATCTAAAGGAAAAGATATAAAATCTAATGATTGGATCATAAGTAAAAGGTTCTAATAATATTAATCTAATTAGGTTACTTGCCTTTTTCTTTTTTTTTATAATAGAATTGTAAATGTGATTTATGTTATAAATTAGGAAGCATGATAGTGTAATTCTTAAATTTTAGCATGCTAACCTTTATATGTTATTAGATTGTTACAATATGTTTGTTATTTAATTATCTTAGGGTCATGTTAGTTTAAATTTAACATTTTAGCATGATTCCATTAGATTACTAGTAAAAAGTCATGTATTTCATAACTTAGGATCATGCTAGTTTAAGTATAGTTTTATTTCATTAGGTTAAGTTACATTCATAGAAAACATGTTAGTATAAATGGTTGTTAAACTTATATTGGATTTAGGCTTTAAATTTATTATTTAATTATTGTCAAATTTTATTAGTAGATTCAAATGTTAAGTAGTTGTTAAGATATAATAAACATAAATCACCAAAAATATAAACTAATTGAATATAGAGATTCATGGACAATTAAGATTAGTGAATGACATTGACTTAACATTAGTAAGGGCTATAGTTAGTAGGACAATATAAGGATTATCAAATCCTTGGCCCAAACTAGGAGAATAATAAACCCCATGAATGACATTTTAAATGTTTATGGATTTAATTAAAATCAATTATAAAGAGTACTTAGGGTTAAAATGCTCATAGGAACCTTATGAAAGGTTGAGCTAATGTCACTCTAGTGAATGTTGAACATGGTAGTTAATGGGGTTCTCTAATAGAGCCTCGCTCTTGCCCTACCTTCCGTTGACGTTTGTGAGGTCTAAATGCCTCCTTACATGAGGATTAAAGTTGTGACAACCCAGGTTTTCCCATGCAGTTTTAAATGCAATATCTAATTCCTAAGGCGGGATGCATCCCTATTTGAAAACCATTTTATGAAAACCATGCAATGCAGTGGAAAATCTTTAGTTTTAAACTCATTTTGAAAACCTCGAGTGTTATTTACTTTCACAACAATCAAAATAGTTTTTTGAAAAACTTCAGAAATCATAAGTGTTTTTCCCCAGGTCTTTCCAAATACAAAGACACAGCCCAATCAGAAATTAATACAAATACATGTCCAAAGGGTAGAGAGTTTACTCACATGTATAGTTGTCTCCTTTGTTTATTCATGTGCTCATAGCACTAATATCTGCTGAGGCGTCTTCTATTTGTAAGTGGAACTATCCTGAAAAATGTTAAGGATAGGGTGAGTATATACTATACTCAGTAGGAGTCTATCACTACTAGGTTTGCAATGAATGCTATGTTTAAAATCATGTGCTCATAAAAACATATGCATGTTCGAATAATCATGTTCAATATCGATATTAAAAACCATGTCAAACCGGAATACTGACAACTTAAAGAAATATCATAATCCAAGTTGAAAGCATCATATATCATAAACATAATGATATGCATCAGATGCTCAACTGAATCCAACTCATGGATATCTGGTATGGTATGGTCGACCAACCTCATATCATGCCATATGCAATGCAAATAAGTCCACAAAACCATAGGGTCCAACTATGCCCACGACCTCCCCGCTGTGTGGTCCCTGGGTACCTGAAGACACTCGGTCATAGCCTCAACGGGGCCTATGACACGTTGACCCAGTGCCGTGACACCAGTGGTAGCCCCCTGTACCACATCCAGTCGAAACCAATGAAGACCTCTTTTTCAAAACCCACCTTCTTTGGGTCCCTCACAACTGCCTACCCAGTGTCTTTTGGGCACTCCAGCGTCTTTTGGTAACCCTCAAGGACATGTAATTTTTTAAAAACTCAATGCTCACAAAATATGTAATATATGCATTTGTTTGCAAAACATATCTATGCATAATGTATATGCAATCATTTGCAAAACATATCTATGCATAATGTATATGCAATTATTTGCAAAACATATCTATGCATAAAGCGTTTATCATATGTATGCTGAATTAAGTCATGCTAAACAAGTTGTATAATTTGTACTTAAAACATGCATAAAACAATCATGGCTCGTCATGCTAAACAAGTTATATAATTTATACTTAAAACATGCATAAAACAATCATGGCTCTTTTTTAAGAAGTCTAGTAGCGATAGAGCACCTACCTCAAAGTCTCCTGGAGTCACGTCGTTTATCACTTCACCCCGTCCTTGGGCCTCATTTATACATTCCTAGGTCGAATGGATACAAGGAGTTCTTAATTAATTTCAGTCTATTTAGTCATTAGACTGCTAGCCCTGCCTATTGGGTCCTTGGTTCTTGCCTAATTCATTGTTAGGCTGGATCCTATGATGCGGACCTACTATTCCATAGCTAACTCTGTAAATTGTCCTTTAATCTTAGCTTTAAAGTCTTGTTGGGTCCACGTGTCCGAATTCCCTCACGTGCGTGCGCACCTAAAGGCGGTGTCAGGGACTACGTTTTTGCACGCGCACATGCATTCTCAGGTGACGCACTATGACACGCATCATCGCACGGGCGCACCTTGTATCATGGCGCGTCTCAGCTCCCAGGGCACCCCGTGCACCCTGGTCGAGCTAGGACCCGTGCGTCCGCTCCTGGGATAGTGTACGCACTGTCGTACACCCGGAGCCCATCCTTGGGACCCTGTCCCAGGCGCACATGGAGCAAGGCATCCCTGGGACGCCTGGCTCGTGCAAGGTCGTCTGGACTTGGCTTGGGGCGTTGTGTTCATGCAGGGCCGTCTGAACGGCTGGGAACGTCCTCCAGCCCAGAAATTTGGCTGGAAAAAGGTCAGATCCGGCATGGATCTTGGCCTGGGGGAAGTGAAACGGAGGAAAGGGAAGGAGGGGCTTACCTGGGTAGCCTGGGGACGCCCTTTTCCGGGTGGTGCGGCTCCTCCTTTCTGCCTGAAAACCCTTGGTTGCTGGAAACTCGAAGAAGGGGAAAACCCCATTGCCAAGATCGGAAAGAAGAGAGGGGAATGGGGAGATGGGAATGGCTGGCCTGACTTGGGCCTGGCCATTGCCAGAAAACTCAGAGGGATGGGTTTGAGACGGGTTTCCGGTTTTGCCGGAAACCCAGTCTCAAATGACTGGAAAAAACCCGTTTTGAAGAGGGGGAAGATGGGGTTTTTATAGAGGAGTGAAAGGTGGTGCCCCTCAATGGCGGTGCCTCCATTGGCGGTGGCAGATCCCTCTAGAAAAATTGGGATCGAGGGTTTCTGGGAGAGTCTAGAGGTTGAAGACGACAGGGGGTGCCGTTATCAAAACGGCCCCCTGCGTTTTTCGTCCTTTCTTCGTTTTAAACGTGTTCTGTTTAAATTATAGATATGCCCCTGATCTTTAAACGTCCGTAACTTCTTCATACGGACTCCGTTTTGGGTGATTTTTTAGGCGTTGGATTCCATTTTTTGAGTAGAATCTAATGGTACTAAGTTTCCTCACAAATTCCTTAGTTTACTATTTTAAATAAAATCAAACATTCAACACAGTTATTTCCTATAGAACGTTCAATTTTCAATAAAAATAGTGTAAATTGCTCGGGCATTACAGAAGTAATCACTTTATGTTCAACCATTTAGCTAGTAAGTCTTAGCCAATTGGAAATAAGAGGAGCAGTCTAGACTTAGGATGAAATAAGTTATCTTCAATCAATAAAACATTAAATGGTTGAATAATAATGAGAAGAGCATAAAATGTTAGTAACTTATCTAACCCTAATAAAAATTGTAAATAAGATAAGGATGATCAACCAAGATCCATGGGATCTTGAATGATCAAGAACAATAAAAAGAAATAAATACTTCTTGATGATGATATATATTTGTATATTGCATGTAATTTAGATTAAATGGAATAGAAGATCTTAGATCAAATAGAATAGAATAGAAGATCTGAACCCTTGATCAAATATGATTCAAGGAAGAGAACTAAGATCATCCTCCTTAGGGATAGTCAAACAACTGAACTTAGATCAAAGACGAACTAGATGATATAAGATCTAAGACCTTGATCTTTATCAACAAGTATATATTGTTGATCAAAGGATCTATGAAAGATCAAGATCAAAGAAAGGAATACACAAAGACTTAGAATAAAAAATACTTAGATATGAAAGATTAGAAGATCATTCTAACCATCAGATCTATTGATCAATAGAATAAACATATTTGAGGAAGATAGATCATGATAGGACACAAGATCTAATCCTTTATATCAAGGACAAGATTAGACAAGGAATATAGATAGGATAAAAAATATAGGATTATTCAGATTGTATAAATATATTGACAGTATGTATGGATTTACATATTACATTGTTAGTTAGAATTAGGGAAGATTTGAAGATATGGATCACTACTTGAAGGTAAGAGGATTTTATGAATGCATCTACACGAGATATACATGTTGAATACATGATCTTATGTCTAGAAATGTTGACAAGAGTAATGTAAATACTTGTATTAAATCCCTTGAAAACCCTTATGATCCAACCATAACACATATGAAATGGTTAAGTTAGAATTGGAAAAAAGACTCTAAGTGAATAGGGAAATAGATGATATTCCAACCCTAAGTAAACAGACATATTGTCTGATACGTATGAGAATTATTTTACATACAAGCTTGGAGGCTTGTGGTTTTATTTTAAATAGGTGTATGCTTGGGGATGTTGTGCTAGGAGAGTTAGTAGGGTTTGGCCACTCGCTCTTCAAAACTTATTATGATATGGATACCAAGCCTAAGTGAGGCTAAAAGTTAGGTGGGGCAATTATATAAAGGCCACCACTATGACAACCATGGTCCCCCCCATACGAACATGGATATTGTGATTTCCACCAAGGATGGTATAGGTGGATTATTAGGTAGTTATCTAGGAGCATTGGTATGAATTTTAACTGCATGCATAGTAGTCCTTTAAATATTTTTGCATTATGATACGTGGCATAATGAAATGCCTTATGATATGGCATGATGAGATGTTGGGTAATAGTAGATTACATATACTGCCCGAATGAGGGAGTATGTCCAACAAAGTCTGGATGATCTATCAACTCAGTATAAATTGGGTATGATTATGTTTTGAGATATTAGATATTTTTCACGGTTTTGACCGTATATATATACATATATATATCTATAAAAGTATATAGTATGTATGTGTAAGGATGTATATATATGACCAAGTAAAGAGGTTGATCAATGAGTATGAATAACGGGATTATGAAGTATTAGGATTATACTGTAAAATTATTCTACTTCTTGAATCCCCTACCAAGCATAGCTTGCTGAGATATTGTAAATGTTTGAATGTTTACAATATCTTGGATAGAGAGGAGAGTTAGGAGCTCAAGACTGAAGAAGATTTGGGAGAATAATCATCAGGGTATAACCCTTGAAGACATGTATTTTTATTTAAGAGCATTGTATTGTATTAAGAGTTTTTATTGTATGGTGAGCTTTGAAATTTGGTTTATGTAATTTGGACAAGTATTATAATGATACCCGGGCTGTACTGTGAACCACTGGATGGATTCAGGAATTTAATAAAAGTATATTCCTTCAATGGAATTTTACTTATGTTATGTATGAGGTAATGACTTCGGTTTTTCAAAATAAGTTCTAAAGAAAAGAATTTCTGCTGCTTTGTTTTGCAAAACTTTTTTACTACTAAGGTCATTGCCTTTCAAAAATGTATTACAAAATGTGTTACAAAAACTCGAGCCATCACATTAGGTTTCCTAGAGCCTATAAGATTCAATAATTGTTTTGGAAATAAAGCTATTATTCCTATTTATTCTTGATAGTTAACCAAAACAAGGATAACAGAATCACACTAAATTATGTACACTGAAGAAATTGTGGAATTACTTATAACTCTATAAAAGAAGATAATCTCTAAACTCACTGAGTTATAGGTCTGCACTAATTTTCCTTAGGTTCTCTAAGTCATACCTCTCCATTAGTCTTGACTCTATGCTGTGTGTAAATGGATTTTGAGAATTAACTTTAATAAAATGCATCAACATATGAATGGCATGTAAAACTATCCATTAAGAGGTGAAAACACATTATAATTACTAAATTCTTAACATCCATTTCTCATCACAGTAAGGGAACTCTTCCAAAATTTTCAGTTCTCATTACAATAAGGGAACTCTTACAAAAAAAAATTCATTTTTTCATTTTTTTTTAAAAAGATTAAGAAAATGCAAAACTCCTTATATGATCTACACCCCCCAACCTAAATGAAACATTGTCACCATTGTTTGAAATCATAGGATCCTATATGGAAAGATGTAGAAGATGGAGATTTTAAAAACATCTAGGTTGCCTCCTAGGGAGCACTAAGTTTTGTGTCTTTAGCCGACATAATGTTTAGTGTAATGCTGGTAATTTGCAAGGGCTCTTGGAGTGATAATTTAAGGTGGGTCATGATACTGAGGTGTCTTTAATAGTACCTCATCAATCTTAGCATTAGGCATCTCTAGGAAAGGTTTTAACCTTTGAACATTGACTTTTTGGATATCTCTATCCTTCTCAATCTCAATGGCCCCATGAGGATAGACAATACGTACTATATAAGGTTCGGTCCATCTAGATCTAAGTTTTCTTAGCAATAGATACAATTAGAGTTATACAATAAGACCTTTTGTCCAGGTCTAAAGGATTCCCTTAGGATTTGGCTATCATGTGCAACCTTCATCTGGTCATTGCATAAAAGTGTAGAGTCATATGCATCTTTCCTCAATTCTTCTAATTCACTGAGTTGGAGTTTTCGGTAGGTCCCAATAAAATCTAAGTCAAAAGTTGAGTCTTTTGATAGCTCAATATGTTTTGTGTTTCAACTCCACTGGTAAGTGGCAAGCCTTTCCATAGGCCAGGCTGTAGGGTGACATTCCTATAGGAGTCTTATGTTGTGATTTCTAAAGTTAAACTCACAAGCTCATGAATCAGTTGTAGTATAAATGTGCAAGTGAGGTTGATCCCACCAGAAATTGCACAATTTGTGTTTAGTAGTGTGCCTTTCTTTAAACTACTTAACCTAGCCAAAGAAAGAGGTTTTTAACCTAAACTAAGAATTAAATGAGCATGGAAACATAACATAAATACAAAAGATTAAATACAAAAGTAAGTAACCCAAGATAGAAACTTTCCTACAACAATGTCTAAAAATAGAACTCTCCTAACAATGAAATTTAGAAAATTCCTAACCAATGAAAAACTAGATAATGGAAACTAAATGTATGAAAGTGTGCAACATAAGTAAGAAAGTACATGATGTAGTGGAAAGTAAATGTTAGAATCAAACAAATAAGATGCACATTATACTAAGGAAACGTACTTCATTGAATTGAAAAGAATACAACTTGTTGTGCCATCTACATTAGAATCAAAACTTGAGAAATAAAGTTGTACACCATTCAAGATACAAAATAAGACACTAAACTTTAGGCATAAACAATCCAACATCCACCAATGATCATGTGCATCAATCCAAAAGAGAAAAAAAAAAGAGAGCGAAAGAAATGAGAATGAAGGCAATGGGAGAGCAAGGAATTTAAGAAAAAAGTTGGGCAAGGAAAATTGATCTAAGAACCAAACTCTCTTGGTTGACACTACAAGAGAAGTACGACACTTAGATCCAAAGATGTAAACTTTAAAGAAGAACTAAACAAGCTAGGAGAACTAAGGTGCAAACTAGGGTGAATAATGCTTAACCCTAAGGATTAAAACAACATGGATTCAAATGCAATAAAATAAGGTACAAAGAAAAGGAACTAACGTTAACTTCAAAGAGGATTCAAGCGTGAAATGAAGATCATAATCCCAAGAATGGAGGCATAGAATGCTAGAGGAAGATGCCAAGCTCTAAGGATGATTGTATTGAAGGAGTTGGAGAGGGAGAAGAGATGAGAATGAGGGAGATGACCCCTATATGTTCCAAAAATTCATGGAAGCCCCCCATGGGGCCTATTTCTACATGTATTTTGAACTTATTTTAAGTTGATCTAATGTAAAAAGAAAGGTGGGATGAGTTGGAAAGGAATGGAGACAGAATGATGGCTGGACTAAAGAAATTTGAGTGGAAGGTGGGTGGAATTGGTTGCTCCATCTTTTAAGGAGATGCCTCCACTCATGTCCCATAGTGGGATTATTTAAATGATGAGTGGAAGGTGGGTGGAATGTGTGACTCCATCCTTTAAGGAGATGCCTCCATTCATGCCTCATGGTGGGATTATTTAAATGGTGAGTGGAGAGAAAGACAGGGAGTGGGCAAAAAGAAAAGGAAAGTGGAGATGCTCTCTTCCTATTGGTTCATGTGGCATGACTAAGATGGATTCATGGTTCACTTTGAGGGTTCACTTGGATTGACTCCATAGCTCACTTCGTTGGCTTTAATGGCTTGGTTTGACTCCTTAGCTTGTCACCTTTTTTCATGGTTTATATGGCTAAGGTGGTTTGCATGGCTCCCATGCAAAGGTAGTGGGAATGCATGGCTTACTTCATGGGCCCACTTTGGCCACCTTTAGTTCCTTTGATTTTATCCATTATTTTACTTAAGATGATCTTCATCCTTGATCTACCTTTGGATTGATGACATTTAGGCTTTGACTTGATCTTTTGATTTTGATCTTCAATGTTCATCTTGATCATTCTTAGCTGCTGGATCATCATCTCTCTTCCTACAAAGTAAAAAAAACTCTAATTAAATCCTAGAAAAATATGATTAATCACATACTTACCTTAGATTGGCCTTTGGACCTATAAGTATGAAAGTTTTGAGTTATTTGGTTAAATGCATTTGTTACGAATTTTGATCTAAAAATCTTAATTTATGCCTATAAATTGTAACACATGGGTATCTAATTGGGTGCTTTTTATGAAAAATTGAATACTTATCACACCCAATCAGCATTTTTCTAGTCCTGAGCAAAACATGTGAAAAATCATGAAAAATAGAATGCTTTCCATTTTTGTGGTTACTCACGATTGCATTTAGCACATGCAATAAGGCCTGAAACCCCTAAGTTACCCATAGTGGATGAGTTAAGCCTCATGAGGGTTTGCAGTGAATATACTTACAAAATTTCAAGAGGTTGAGTTCCTTATTTTATCTCAAAGAATCGTCATCCACTAGTACTCTACTAGTTTTAACAACTTAATAGAGATGAATGACAATTCTACATGTTATCTATATTTTGAAATTATTTTATTATAGTTATCTCTCAGAGTGCATGTGTGTATAGCTTCATAAGTTAGGACTTATAATTAGATATGCTTATGTTCCATCAAAAACATGTTTTGACCTCAAATTCTCATAAGTATACTCTGAAAAATGAAGCTCTCAAAGAAGGGGTTAAACATATTGTAATGTCCCTAGCAATTTACGCTATTTAACAAAAATAAATTGGACATTCTATAGGAAATGAACTATATTAAATGTTTTACTCTATTTAAAATATTAAATGAATGAATTTGTAATAAAAATTGGTACCATTAGATTCTACTCGAAAAATGGAATCCAACGCCTCAAAGAACGGCGAAAATGGAGTTCGTATGAAGAAGTTACGACCGTTTAAAGATTAAGGGCATTTCTATAATTTAAATTAAAAAAGAAAAAGACAGAAAACGCAGGGGGCCAATTTGATAACGGCACCCCATCTTCTTCTTCCTCTCGATTTCTCCAGAAACCACAGTTTCCATAGGTTTCTACCACCGCCAATGGCAGCACCGCCATAGTATGGCTATAAAAAGCCCTCATTCCTCCTCCTCAACCATCCCTCCTCTCCTCCTAATCCGGCTCCTTCAAGCTAGGGTTCTGGTGAGGTTTACATTAGAAAAACCCCTCCTCTAGTTCCCTGCAACTTCCGGCAATGGCCAGGTCCTTCAGGCCAGCCATTTCCCTTCTTCCTCTTCCCCATTTCTTCCCTGAAATCACCCAAAAACTGGGTTTTTCCCCTTCGTCGAGTTTTCCGGTGACATGGAGTTTTAGAACTGGAAAGGGGGTCTACCACTGGCGATAGGCGTTCCCTAGGCTACCCAAGGTAAGCTTCTTTTCCTTCTCTCCATTTTTCTTTCCCCCAGGCCAAATCCATGCCAGATTTGGTCATTTTTTCGGCCTGAAAACGCCAGATTCCTGATGGGTCTGATAACCCATCGAAGAAGATGACCCAAGGACGCCAGGTGTAGCGCGCTCCCTGGGGCGGTCCTCTCGCGTGCACACCACATGCAGGCACAATCCCAGGTTCGACCAAGACGCACGAGCGCCCTGGGAGCTGAGGTGCACCGCTCCTGAGCCAAAGGCATGTTCGCGCGATGCCATCCAGGACGCACGTCGCTTGGCCATGCATGTGTGCGTGCAAACACGGTCCCTGGCACAGCCTTTGGGCTCTCACGAGGTGCAAGCATGGGTCCTGGTTCAACTAGGGTACGCACACATCTTCGAAACCATGATGCGGAACCTAATAAGACTATAAAATTAGGATCAGAGGACAAATTATGGAGTCTAACCATTGAATAGTAGACCCATATCATAGGATCTAGCCTGACACTGTATTAGGCAAAGACCTATGAACCCTAAAAGGAAGATCTAGCGATCTAATTTCTAAATAGATCGAAATTGATAAGGACTCCTTGTTATTCATTCATATCTAGGATTTTATAAATGAGACCCAGGGTCGGGTTGAGTAATGAAGGAAGCGACTCCAAGAGACTTCGAGGTAGGTGCTCTATCGCTACTAGACTTTTAAAAAGAGCCCATGATTTTTTTGAGAATGCATTTTTTCAGTATATGTTATATGACTTGTTTAGCATGACTTAATAAATTCAGCATGCATATGATAAATACATTATGCATAGACATGTTTTGTAAATGATTGCATAAATTGCATGATTTGTGGTTATTGAGTTTTGAAAAATTGCATGTCCTTGAGGGTTACCAAAAGACACTGGAGTGCCCAAATGACACTGGGTAGGCAATTGTGAGGGACCCAAAGAGGACAGGTTTTGAAAAAGAGGTTTTTGCTTGATTGATCGTATATGATTTGGGCTAGTAAGCTCGTGGGCACTATGCCGAGAGGTCTGGGGTGGCCTCCTAGCCTCTACCACTATTAGGTGGAAAGGGTACCATGCCAAAAAGGCATGTCCCTGCTTCGATTGCATGTGGTATAGGGGGCTACCACTGGTGTCACGGCACTGGGTTGAAGTGTCATATGCCCCGTGGAGGCTATGACCCTGTGTCCCCAGGTACCCAAGGACCACACGGCGAGGAGGTCGTGGGCATAGTGGGCCCTATGTTTTTGAGGATTTACTTGCATTGCATATGGCATGACATGAGGGTGGTCGACCATACCATACCATATATCCTTGAGTTGGATTCAGTTGAGCATCTTATGCATATCATTATGTTTATGATATATATGATACTTTCGATTTGGATTATGCGATTCTTTAAGTCGTCAGTATTCTAATTCGACAATGGTTTTTTAATATTGATATTGAACATGAGTGTTCAAACATGCACATGTTTTAAAGAGCATATAATTTTAAAATATAGCATGCATTGTAAAACTAGTAGTGACAGACTCCTACTAAGTATAGTGTATACTCACCCAATCCTTAATATTTTTCAAGACAGCTCCATTCACAAGTAGAAGATGCCTCAGGAAATGTTCGTGCTACGAGCAAGAAAAATCAAAAGGAGACAATTATACATGTAAGTAAACAGTCTACCCTTTGGACATGTATTTGTATTTATTTATAGTTGGGCTGTGAGCTGTGACTGGATAGACTTGGGAAGACATTTATGTTTTCTGAAATTTTCAAAAACTACTTTGGTTGTTGTGAAAGCAAATGACACTCGGGGTTTTCAAAATGAGTTTAAAACAAAAGATTTTCCACTGCATTGCTGTGATGACCCAGGTTTTCCCATGCATTTTTAAATGCAATATTTAATTCCTAAGGCGGGATGAATCCCTATTTGGAAACCATTTTATGAAAACCATGCAATGTAGCGGAAAATCTTTTGTTTTAAACTCATTTTGAAAACCCCGAGTGTCATTTGCTTTCACAACAATCAAAGTAGTCTTTGAAAAACGTCAGAAGTCATAAATGTTTTTCCCCAGGTCTATCTAGTCACAACACACAGCCCAACTGTAAATAAATACAAATACATGTCCAAAGGGTTGAGAGTTTACTTACATGTATAATTGTCTCCTTTTTAATTCACTTGCTCGTAGCACTAATATCTCCTGAGATGTCTTCTATTTGTGAGTGGAACTATCCTAAAAAATGTTAAGGATAGGGTGAGTATATACTATACTCAGTAGGAGTTTATCACTACTAGTTTTGTAATGCATGCTATGTTTAAAATCATATGCTCTTTAAAACATGTTCATGTTCGAACAATCATGGTCAATATCGATACTAAAAATCACTGTCAAATCGGAATACTGACGACTTCAAGAATAGCATAATCCAAGTCGAAAGTATCATATATCATAAACATAATAATATGCATAAGATGCTCCACTGAATCCAACTCAGGGATATATGGTATGGTCGACCAACCTCAAGTTATGCCATATGCAATGCAAATAAATCCTCAAACCATAGGGTCCAACTATGCCCACAACCTCACCGCTGTGTGGTCCCCGGGTACCTAGGGATATAGGATCATATACCTCCACGGGGCATATGACACTTATTCGTTGTAAATCATGCAATTTATGCAATCGATTACAAAACATGCATGCAATGCATAAAATCTGCTCATGCTAGTATTGCATTCAAAGTCATAACCCTGCTTAGAAGCCTGACAGCCTAGAAGCCTGCCAGCCTAGAAACCTTGTCAACTATCTCTGGCCCACCCTCATCAGCCCGCCCTCATTGGCCCGCCCTCATCAGCCTACCCTCATCGGTCAAGGCTACACTTATCATGCAATCCATGCATGTAGCACATGTCTTGGCAATATATGCGCAATGTATTTTTCAAAACCTGTCCTCTTCGGGTCCCTCACAATTGCCTGGCCCTCGGCACACCAGCGTCTTTTGGTAACCCTCAAGGACATGCAATTTTTGCAAGAACTTAATGCTCACAAATCATGCAATGTATGCAATTGTTTGCAAAACATATCTATGCATAATGTATATGTAATTATTTACAAAACATGTCTATGCATAAAGCATTTATCACATGCATACTGAATTAAGTCATGCTAAACAAGTCATATACTTAAAACATGTATTCTCAAAACAATCATGGTTCTTTTAAAAAGGTCTAGTAGCGATAGAGCACCTTCCTAGCTAGGTCGCGCTAACCCCTTTGTCCTTGTACGCTCCTGAACATGGTTTGGGGAATCAAGGTTAGTTTGGCCTATCTTTTATGGGTTTTAGAATGGTTGGTCTTATTACTTAGGCATTAGGGGTCCATCCCTATGCCTATGGGTGTCCTAAGGTCCTAATTGGGCCTTGGTATCCTCAGTTTTCCAAAGGTCTAGCGGGCACGCGCCACCATCCTATTCTAAAGGTCATGCCAACCTTTGATTGGGACTTGATCAGGGATTTTATAGTTTGGGTGTGTCCGTATCATCGACACAGACACAACGCCTTTTGCGGCGCCTCAATCGGAGCTCTACATCTCAAGTTATAAGCCTTTTAGTATCAGGTGTACATAAGGACCTTAAGAGTGGAAAGGCGGAATGCTAGCGCGCTGCGCGTCAGTGGCATGCGCCCTAGCTGCCTTAAGAAAAGAAAAAATTTAGGATCACTAGTGCACTGCACGTCTGCGGCATGCACCTCAGTAGGCGCATTTGCAGATGCACTGGGTTTCCCGCCCGTCTTTCCCTTTTGCGGGCACGTCCACATACGTGCCCGTTTGGTTCTATCGAACGCAGTCGACGCGTCTCGTCCAGGTGGGACGTTCTACTCATTTGGGGGACCAGGGCATCCTCAAGACACCCTGGTTTGACCCTGTCGAACCAGTGCGGCCCAGGGAACGTCCCTGGGTCCTTGGTGACTCTCTAGGGCTCTATTTTGTATGATTTTTCATGCAAAAACTTAGGGAAACTGAGCCTAGGACTATTGTGAAGACGGGTTTTGAGGTATCTTGGGCATTCTTGGCTCGTTGCTGGGTTTTCCTCCTCGTTTCCCCTCTAGGTTGCTTCTCCAAAACGGGTTTTCTTCAAGCTTTTGGGCTGCCATTAGAGGCGCCCAAGAGCTCTATTTATAGAGCTATAAGAGGGTTCTGGAGGGGGCTCTCACCGGCCTTGAATGGTAGTGGAGAAACCTCCAGAATGGCAGTGATTTCTCCTCCAATCACCGCTGTTCTAGAACCCTCTAAGGGGTTGAAGATGAAGGGTGCCTGTATCAAAACGGGCCCCTATGTTTTGCAGGCTAAATCCGTTTTTTGTAAAAATTACATTTTTGCCCCCGAACTTCAAAGGGCCATAACTTGCTCATTTTAACTCCGTTTTGGGTGATTTTGGTCTTGTTGGATTCCTTTTTCTGAGATGCACCTAATGGTACCATTTTTAGGACCAATATTTTGGGTTCAGTCAAGGTGAATAGTGAAATGACCAAAATGCCCTTATCTTCAAAAACTGAACTTTTCATTGCTAACTTGGGATTTTAATATTACAAAATTTGGAGTCATTACAATTGCGTTATTTTTATAAAATGATTTTCAAATAAGGATGCATCCCGCCTTAGGAATTAGATATTGCATTTAAAAATGCATGGGAAAACCCGGGTCGTCATACATATTTCTCTCACTATGTGACTTGATCCAACAAAACCAATTATTCACATAAAATTTAAGGATTGAAGAGACAAAAGACAATGATCCCTAAGAAAAGATGTTATTACCAAGAATAATAGGATAGTTTACCTTAATTCTATCTTTT
This sequence comes from Warburgia ugandensis, assembly GCA_035236585.1. Lineage (NCBI taxonomy): Eukaryota > Viridiplantae > Streptophyta > Magnoliopsida > Canellales > Canellaceae > Warburgia > Warburgia ugandensis. The sequence continues at coordinate 47,120,071 of CP141133.1, read as the reverse complement.
CATATCCTCATTAAGGCTATCTTCCACCTAAGATCCACAAGTCTTTAAATGGGACAAAATGTAGGCTTGGGATAGGTTCAGAAATAGAAGGATGTAGGGATTCCAAAGGTTCAAAATTGAGTAGAGGTCTTCTTTGACTGTTGGAAAATTGATCCTTGACTATATTGAAGTGAATATCCTATGTACTCTTGTTTTTCTAATATTTCTTTCTTTTCATGTTTTTTTTTTTTAGGAAAAGACTTGTGGTGTTGTTCACTTCTTTAACTCTTGTATTTTTGAACTTTTTCTACTAACTCTATTCATTTTTAAAAATGGGTAATAGATACTTATTTTACTATGTTTTTCTAGGTTAAAGTAGGAGGGGTTAAGAAAGAAAAGGCTTAATAAAAGTGTCAAGGGTCTTACTAATGGCATAATATACTGGAGGTTCTATGACTCTAGCTAGAGAAGGATAGTCTATATCATTCCTAGGTTTCTTATAGCTCGTCAGATTAAATAAATGATGTGGAAAGAAAGCTAATACTCCTAATTACTCTTAACAATTAACCAAAATAAAGATAATAGGATCATACAATGTTACACACTGAAGAAAATATGAGATTACTTATAGCTCTTAGAAAAAACAAGATGGTCTTAAAAATTCACCTGGTTATAGGTCTCCACTAATTTTCATGAGGGTCTCATGTCATACCTCACCATCGGTCTAGATTATGTGATGTGTGTAAGCATTTTCTGAGATTTAGCATTCATGAAATGCTTCAAGACATGAGTAACATGCAAAATTAACCATATGCACTTCCATTAAGAGGTTAAGGTAGTTGAATCACTAAGTTTCTAAAAATCCAATCTCATCATAGTAAAGGAACTCTACCTCAAAAACACTTTTTTTGAAAACATAAAACCTTTATGTGTATCTATAGCCCCCAACTTGAACTAAACATGGTCCTTAATGATTAAAAACATAGGACCCTATATGATGATGGAAAGATGTAGAAGATTGAGGTTTGAAAAACTTCTGGGTTGCCTCCTAGGGAGTGCTGAGTTTTACGTCTTCAGCCAGACATAATAATGAGTGTAAGGAATATGATCTTTAAGGTGTTCTAGATCATTCTAAGGTAAATCATGGTATTTTTGTGCCTCTATCAATGTTTCCTCGACCTCAAGGTTAGTCAGCTTTAAGAAAGGTTTAAGCCTTTGTCCATTATCTTTTAGGATTTCACCATCATTATCTATCTCAATGGCCCCATGAGGATATATGATACATACTATATAGGGTTGAGTCCATCGAGATTTGAGTTTTCCTCGAAATAGATGTAGTTTGAAATTATATAATAAGACCTTTTGTCCATGTGTGATGGAATTCCTTAAAATTTGGCTATCATGGTTCACCTTCATTTGGTCCTTGTATAATAGTGCAAAATCATATGCATCCTTTCTCAATTCATCCAACTCATTGAGTTGGAGTTTTTGGTGGGCCCCAGTAGTGTCTAATTCAAAATTGAGTTTTTAATAACCTAATATGCCTTGTATTCTATCTCTATTGGTAAGTGGCAGGCCTTTCCATAGACCAGGTGGTAGGGTGACATGCCTATAGGAGTTTTGTAAGCAATACAGTAAGCCCATAATGCGTCAATGAGTCTCATAAACCAGTCTTTCCTACTTAGATTAACTGTCTTTTCTAAGGTATGCTTGATTTCCCTCTTAGATACCTCTACTTGGCAATTGGTCTGAGGTTGGTATGGGGTTGCTATCCTATGATTGACAGCATATTTTTTCATTATATTCTCAAACACTTTATTATAAAAGTGTTTTCCACCATCACTGATTATTGCAAGTGGAGCACCAAAGCTTGCAAAAATATTTTCCTTTAAAAATCTTACCACAACCTTGTGGTCATTTGTTTTGTAGGGTATAGCATCCACCCACTTGGACGTAGTCCACTCCCACTAGAATGTATACATTCCCAAAAGAATTAGGAAAGGGTCCCATAAAATATGTGCCCCAAACATTGAATGGCTCTATAACAAGGATTGGGTTTAAGGGCATCATATATCTCCTTCCTAGATTTCCTAGCAGTTGACACCTTACACGTGCTTTACAGTAATCATGTTCATCTTTGAAAATGGTGGGCCAATAAAAACCACATTGCAAAATTTTTGCAACTATCTTTCTTGACCTAAAGTGATCCCACATGAATGATCTTGGTAGAAGGAGATAATTTGATGCTGCTCACTATTTGGTACGCATCTCCTAATCACTCGATCGAGATCTTGAATAAGTAAGGATCGTCCCAACTAAAGTATCTAACCTCAGTCAAGAATATTTTCCTATCTTGTTTGGTCCAATGATTGGGCATTTTCTTATACCAAGATAATTGACTATATCTCCATACCAATGAAACTAGCAAATTTGCATTAGCCGTTGATCTGGGAAGGATTTAGTTGTAGGCACATTATTGCTAGTGTGCTCCATCACTAATTTGGATAAGTAGTCTGCTACGACATTCAAAACCTTTCTTGTCCCAAATTTTTAAGTCAAATTCTTACAGCAGTAGTATCCAATGAATCAACCTAGGCTTTGCATCCTTTTTAGAAAGGAGGTACTTTAAAGCTACATGATCCAAGTACACTATAAATTTAGAACCTAACAAATAAGATCTAAATTTATTCAAAGAAAACACTATAACTAACAACTCTTTTTTTGTGGTCTAGTAGTTGAGTTGGCATCATTTACTATTTTACTAGCATAGTGTATCACATGGGGAAGTTTGTCAATGCATTGCCCCAAAACAGCTCCAATGGCATAATCCAATGTATCACACATAATCTTGAATGGTGCATTCCAATGTAGTGGTCGAATAATTGGTGCAGAAGTCAACTCAGACTTCAGCCACTCAAATGCTTTCTTACAATTTTCATCAAAGTAAAAAATGGCCTCCTATGTAAGTGGATTACGAAGGAGCTTGGAAATTTTTCTAAAATCTTTGATGATGTAAAAGGTAGCATGTCCTAAAAAGGAACAAATTTCTTTAATGGTCCTTGGTGGAGGAAAGGTTGGCTATTAAATTCACTTTAGCCTTATCAACTTCTATTCCATTGGATGATATTATGTGTCCTAGAACTATCCGACTTTGTACCATAAAATGGCACTTTTCCCAATTTAAGACAAGATTCTTCTTCTGACACCTTACAAGAACTAACTTTAAGTGGTGTAGGCACTCATCAAAAGATGACCCAAATACTGAGAATTCATCCATGAACACCTCAAGAAACCTTTCCACCATATTAGAAAAGATAATCAACATACACCTTTGAAATGTACCAGGAGTGTTACAAAGCCCAAAAGCCATACGTCGGTAAGCAAAGGTTCTAAAAGGACAGGTGAAGGTGGTCTCTTCTTGACCGTCAAGTGCTATAGGAATCTGGTTGTGACCCAAGTATCCATTTAGAAAGTAGTAATAACTATGTTTGACCAACATCTCTTGCATTTGGTCAATAAAAGGCAAAGGAAAGTGGTCTTTCCTCATGACTATGTTCAACTTGTGGTAATCAATGCAAACTCTCCACCCAGTGGTCATGCAGGTTGGCACTAACTCATTTTTGACTAACTTGACCATGGATTTCTTAAGTACAACTTGAACAGGGCTAACCTAAGTGCTGTCAGAGATAGGTTATATACCACCAACATCTAAAAGCTTTAAGATTTCATCTCTAACCACATCCTTTATGTGGGGATTCAATCATCTTTGGGTTTCCTTAGAAGGTTTTGCATTTCCTTCTAGGTGCATCCTATGCATGCATATAGTTGGACTAATCCCCTTGATGTCTCCTATGGTCCACACTAAAGTAGTCTTATGTTCCTTAAGAACATTAAGAAATTCTCCTTCTTGTTCTTTATCTAGATTTGATGCTATTATTATAGGTAAGGTTTCATTTGGTCCGAGGTAAGAATATCAGGTAAGGGTTTTAAGGCCATAGAAGGTGGTTGCTTTATAAAGACTATGGGAAGAGACTCTGAAGGAGAGAGTGGATGCACATAAAGGTCCCGCTTGGTGTTATCCATGACTGCAGCAGCCTTTAAAAGGTTGTTTACCTCCTCAATAGACTTGTTTAAATCAAAATCTCCATTAAAATGTGTGAGACAAGCCTCTAGTGGGTCAGAGATGGAAGATGGTTGATTAATGTCATGAATTAGATCTTCGATCAAATTCATATCACAAAAATCATCAAGGTCGAAATGTTTTTTATTGGCATTAAAGACATTAAGCTTAACCTTCATGTTGCCAAATGACAATTTCATTACACCATTCCTACAATTAATAATGGCATTGGATGTTGCCAAAAATGGACGTCCAAGGATGACTAGAATCTAACTACCAGAATCAAATACAACGTGGGTGTCTAGTACAATTAAATCTACTGAGTAGTAAAACTTGTCCACCTGTATCAAAACATCTTCAACCAAGCCACAGGATATCTTCACTGATCTATCTGCCAATTACAACATGGTAGTTGTTGGTTTTAACTCACCGAGTCTTAGTTGCTCATAGACAAAGTATGGTAACAAGTTAACACTAGCCCCAAGGTTAGGAAGTGCCCTATTTATGACATGGTCTCCAAGAATGCAAGAAATTGTAGGGCACCCTAGGTCTCTAAACTTTGGTGGGGTCTTGTGTTGTGTCAAAGAGCTCTCTTGTTCAGTGAGGAAAGCTTTCTTTTGTACATTGAGCTTTTTGTTCTAGCCTTGTTTAGTAATTGAGGAAAAGGAGCCTTGGGCACATATTGTGCCTCCACTATAGGTTCAACAGGAGATTTTTGTCTTTTATCTTTCTCTCGTGTTTGGGTTGTCTCCTTTTCCTCTATAGTTCCCTTAGCTTGCCCAACTTTGTTGTCAATCTGATGATTGCTCCTAAGGGTGGTTATAGACTTGGCTTGCTCGTGAGGATTATGAGCTTGAGAACTTGACCCTATCTCAAATTGTCCCTTTAGGTTGGTGATGGACTAACTACGGAACTGACCCTTTCCTCTATCCCATAATGCAACAGACAATTGGCTGACTTGCATTTCTAGCTTACCGATGGCTTCAAAGTTGACATGGGTAGTATGTCTGCTATCTTTATGAAATTAGTATACGACCTTCTTTGTGTCTTCATTTTGCTTTAATGAAATTCAATAAGTGCTTGAATATTCTCCTCAAAAAATGGTTTCTTTGGTTACTGAGGTTGTTGGAAGCAAGGTGATTGCTAAGGAATTGTAGCTCTAGGAATGTTTTGGATAGGGGGTTCACAGATGGTCCTACTTGGTAGTTATTCTTTGACCAAGAAAGGTTTGGATGCCTAGCCCATCTAGGATTGTAGGTCTCAGAATATGAGTTGCTAAGATTGCGGTATGCACAAAGTGTATTTGCTTGTTCAACAAGATAGTCGTTAAGCACTCTATTTGATGGACAAGATATAGCCATATGGGTTGAGCTTGAACAAAGAGCACAAACCTCTTGTAGAGGCTTAAGACATGTGGCAACCATAAAATATTGAAACATAGTTTCAAGCTTGTCCATTCTCCCCTTATGCTTGTCCATTCTCTCTAATATAGGGTCGAGTTTATGGGATAGACCTATATGTAATCCTATCTTATATAGACCCACTTTCTTTGGAGGTTGGTTGATTCTCTCTCTTATATTAGAGTAATTCCATTATTGAGAATTATCTACTAATGTTAGAAAGAACTCCCAAGCCTTGCCCTCATCTTTTAACATGAGGGCACCACCACTCGCTACATCTACCATTTCCCTATTTTGAGGCGTTAATGCCTCATAGAAGTATTGAATCTGCTATCATTTCTCAAATCCATGATGAGGGAATTTTTGAAGGTAGTCATTCCATTTTTCCCAACATTCATAATGTTTCTCATCATTCCTTTGTTGGAAATTGATATTTCATGATGAAGGGCATTTGTTTTATGAACAGGGAGGAATTTATTCAAAGACTTCCTAGACAATTGGTCCCATGTATTAATGGAACCTACCTCGAAGGAATTGATCCATGACTTGGTTTTGTCTTTTAAGTGAGAATAGGAATAACCTAAACTTAATAGAATCATCTAAAAAATTTTAGAACTTAAATGTGGTGCAAATATCAAGAAGTTCCTTGATATGTAGGTAAGGGTCTTCTAGACCTCGACCATAAAAAGTAGGTAGTAATTGTATTATTCCTATCTTTAATTCAAAGTGGTCTCCATTTGTTGGTGGTAGAGCTATTCAAGATAGGGTGTTGAGCTAGAGTGGGGCATAAAAATCTCTAATAGATTTTCACTTGACTTCTGTTGGTGGTGCAGTCATGGGGATAGGAATATGGTCTCTTTCCACTTGTTTAAGGTTGCATTGAGTCTTTGGTTTGAAAGGTTCTAACTCTAAGTTCTGAGATTGATGCCCTTGCATAAGCTATCTAATTGTCCTAAGCTATATGCTAACTCTAGCTCTTTGTGATGCACAATCAAATCCTGGTAATCACTGATGAGGCAATGTCTTGATTATCTGTTCTTAGTACATAGGTGTAAGGAATTTCAGAAAAAAAGTTGGGCAAGGAAAGTTGATCTAAGAACCACACTCTCTTGGTTATCACTATAAGAGAAGCATGGCACTTATATTAAAAGATGTAAGCTTTAAATAAGAACTAAACAAGCTAGGAGAACTAAGGTGCAAACTAGGGTGAATAATGCTTAACCCTAAGGATTAAAACAACATGGATTCAAATGCAATATAATAAGGGACAAAGAAAAGGAATTAACCTTAACTTCAAAGAGGATTCAAGCATGAAATGAAGATCATAATCACAAGAATGGAGGCATAGAATGCTAGAGGAAGATGCCAAGCTCTAAGTATGATTGCATTGAAGGAGTTGGAGAGGGAGAAGAGATGAGAAGGAGGGAGATGACCCCTATATGTTCCAAAAATTCATGGAAGCCCCCATGGGGGCTATTTATACATATTTTTTTAACTTATTTGAAGTTGATTTAATGGAAAATGAAAGGTGGGATGAATTGGAAAGGAATGGAGATAAAGAATAATGGTTGGAATAAAGAAATTTGGGTAGAAGGTTGGTGGAATGGGTGGCTCCATCTTTTAAGGAGATGCCTCCACTCATGTCCCATAGTGGGATTATTTAAATGGTGAGTAGAAGATGGGTGGAATGGGTGGCTCCATCTTTTAATGAGATGCCTCCACTCATGTCCCATGATGGGATTATTTAAATGGTGAGTGGAGAGAAAGATGGGAAGTGGGGAAAAGAAAAGAAAAGTGGAGATGCTCTCCTCCTATTGGTCCATGTGGCATGACTAAGATGGCTTCATGGCCCACTTTGAGGGATCATGTGGCTTGACTCCATAGCTCACTTCCTTGGCTGTAATGGCTTAGCTTGACACCTCAGCTTGTCACCTTTTTTCATGGCTTGTATGGCTAAGGTGGTTTGCATGGTTCCCGTACAAAGGTTGTGGGAATGCATGGCTTATTTCATGGGCCCACATTGGACACTTTTAGCTCCTTTGATTTTATCCATTATTTTACTTGAAGTGATCTTGATCCTTGATCTAACTTTTGATTGATGATATTTAGGCTTTGACTTGATATTTTGATCATGATCTTCAATGTTCATCTCGATCGATCTCGGCTGTGGGATCATCATCTCTCTTCCTATAAAAAGTAAAAAAGAAAAAACTCTAATTAAATCCTATAAAATATGATTAGCCACATACGTACCTTGGACTAGCCTTTGGACCTATAAAATATGAAAAATTTGAGTTATTAGGCCAAAAATGCATGTGTTACAAATTTTGATCTAAAAATCCTAATTTACACCTATAAGTTGCAACACATGGGTATCTAATTGAGTAGTTTTTATACAAAATTGAATACTTATCATCTTATATGTTATACGATAAGCCCACAAAGCAGCATTAAATCTAAGAGACTAGTCTTTCCTACTTGGATTGACTTTTTTTTCTTTCTAGAATCTACTTTATCTCCCTATTAAATACCTCCACTTGGCCACTAGTCTGAGGGTGGTATGGGGTAGCTATTCTATGGTTGACACCATGCTTTTTCATTAAAATTTTAAACACTTTATTATAAAAGTGTTTTACCCCATCATTATTATGGATCTAGGAGTACCAAACCATGAAAAAATATTTTCTTCTTAAAATTTTACCACAACCTTGTTGTCATTGGTTTTGCAAGGTATAGCCTCCACCCACTTCGACGTGTAGTCTACCCCCACTAGGATATAAAGATTTATAAAAGAATTAGGAAATGGTCCCATGAAATCTATGCCCCAAATATTGAATGGCTCTACAATAAGTATTGGGTTTAAGGGCATCATATGTCTCCTTCCTAAACTACCTAATCTTTGACACCTTACACATGATGTGTAGTAAGCATGTGCATCCTTAAATATGGTAGACCAATAAAAACCACACTGCAAATTTTTTGTAGTAGGCCTTCTCAAACTAAAATGGCCTTCACATGTATGATCATGACAAAAGGAGATGATTTGATTATGTTCACTATTTTGTACGCATCTTCTATCCACCTAATCAAGATAATACTTGAATAAGTATGGATCGTTCCAAGTAAAATATTGAACCTTGGTCAAAAATCTTTTTTAATCTTGTTTGGTCTAATAATTACACATTTGTCATGTAATAATATAATTAACAATATCATTGTACCAAGGCAACTGGGAAATATGCAATAACTATTCATCCAAAAAGGATTTAGTTATAGGCATGTGATCGCTAGTATGCTCCACCACTAGTTTGGATAAATAATCTATTACAGCATTTTCAGCACCTTTCTTCTCCCAAATTTCTAAGTCAAACTCCTGTAACAGTAGTATCTAGTGAATCAACCTAGTTTTACATCCTTTTAAGGAATAAGGTACTTTAAAGCCACATGATCTGAGTATATTATAATTTTAGACCCTAACAGGTAAGATCTAAATTTATCTAGAACAACCACTACAGCTAACAACTCCTTCTTAGTGGTTGAGTAATTGGGTTATGCATCATTTTGTGTTCTACTAGCATATATATTATATGGGGAAGTTTATCAATGCACTGACCCAAAACAGCTCCAATGGCATAATCCAATGCATCTCACATTATCTCAAAAGGTGTGTTCCAATTTGATGGTTAAATAATGGGTGCAGAAGTCAACTCAGCCTTGAGTCATTGAAATGCTTTCTTAGAGTCCTCATCAAAGTAAAAAATGGCCTCCTTTCTAAGTAAATTACAGAGGGTTTGGCAATTTTGGTAAAATCCTTAATGAAGTGTCTATAAAAGCTAGCATGTCTTAGAAAGGAGCAAATTTCTTTCATTGTCCTTGGTGGAGGAAGGTTGACTATTAAATCCACTTTTGCCTTATCAACTTCTATTCCATTGGGTGATATTATGTGGCCTAAAACCCATCAAATGATACTTTTTCAAGTTTAAAACATGATTTTTCTCCTGACACCTTGCTAGAACTATCTTTAAGTGGTGCAGGCACTCATCAAATGATGACCCAAATACTGAGAAGACATCCATAAATACCTCAAGAAACCTTTCTACCATATCAGTGAAAATACTAAACATGCACTTTTAAAATGTAGTTGGAGAGTTACAAAGCCCAAAAGGCATACGTTGGTAGGTGAAGGTTCCAAAAGGGAAGAAATATAGTCAATATGAGGAACATAGCAACAAATGCAAAAAATATGCAAAAATTATACAAAGACCCTAATCTAGTTCATCCTAAACCTAGATTAGAGGAAAATAACCTAAAGTATGGAATATTACACAATTTGTTGCAACTTCTCGACAACAGTGCAAAAAACTTGTTGTTGTTTTAATTAAAACTTGCAAGTGCATGAATTATTGTAGTAATCTCGTGCAAGCGAGGTCGATCCCATGAGGTCACTCTATTGTGATGCTAGTGGTACCTACTTTAATTTATCTAACCAAGCCAAAATTCAAGTGATTTTTTAATCTTTTCTAAACTAAGAATGGAAATTAAAACATGAAATTAGAAACTATGAAAAACAAGAAATGGAAACTATGAAAAACCAAGAAACATGCTAAATGGAGAACTTTCCTAAAACATGCACTTTCTAAAATTAAAACTTTCTAAATTAAAAACTTATAATTTTATGATTTTCCTAATTAACAACTTTCTTAAGATACAATTTAAAAACTTCCCTAAACTACCTTTCCTAACATGAAATTAACAACTAACCTAATGGAAACATGCATTAACAAACTACTTTCCTAATTATGTTAGAAAAGTAAGCAACCAAATAAACTATTTTCACAAGTATGACAAATTTGATTACTTTCTAACTAATTAAGATGCAAAATAATAGAATCTAACTACAACCAATAAATGAATTTAAGGAAAGTTTACTACTACTAAACAATGAAAGGAAAACTACACAAGTATCATTCAAGTACCCATGGAATGGTATGCATGATTTATTGGATATAAGTGGATCAAAGCAACTCTATTAAAAACCTAAGCATGCAATTCTGCTTCTAACCTTAATTAAGCTACTTAACAATCTAATTGAGCTTTTGAAAAGTCAAGTGAATGAGATTGTATATTGTTGGAAGTTGACATACACCATTAATGCTAGAAATTTCAGAAGTAATGTGATTGAAACATTCAATGACTATAACATGTAAAACATGGAATTAAGCACTTCTAATGCATTCAAACATTCAAGACAAAGTTAACTTACTGCTGGACACAAATACGAATTGAAAATTTGACTTATTTCATTGAATCACATCCAAAACATCATCAACATAACATTCCATACATGTAATCCAAATATGAAAATTAAATGCTACCACAATGGTGTTCACTTAATCTAAATCACTCCTCAATTACAAGCCAAGCTCTTCTTTAATTGTGTCAACATTCACTCATGAACAAATACACTTGAAATCAAGGGAGAATCCTATGCAAAACTAAGGCAACAATCAAAGGAACTTACACAATGAAATCTAAAAATTCTAGAGGGCTAGAAGAGAAATAAGATGCAATGAAAGCTAAGGAACAAAATTATATTCAAGATGACTTGCCTTGGCTGTCACTCCAAGGGAAAACCAAACTTGAATCTTAGTTTAAAAACAAAGACAGATAAAGAAAAACAAGGAAAATGATGGCATGAATAACACTAAGATTAAGCAAGAGAAGAGGGGGAATGAACCAACCTTGGAAGGAGACAAATGGCTTAAAATTAGGTATGGAGTAGCTTGAAGAAGTGCCTCCCACCTTAGGAAAACAGTAACTTCACATGAATAACAGTAATTGAAAGAAAAAGAGAGCACGTTGATGTCCTAGGAAGAGGATGCTTGCTTCCCAATGGGGGAGGCATCTTTTTCCTCTTGTAAGATGTAACACCCCTAATTTTTTTGTAATAGTGAAATTGAAGATTTCAAGGAAAAATCAAGCTAGAATATTAGGCTTAGCAAAAATGTACTTCTTACAAAAGTACAAATATGGCATAAAGACATGCATAACTGAAAACATATCCCACGAACCCTTTAGAATGATTATAAGCATGATGCATTCTCAATTCAGAGTGAAAAACCTTTATTTTCTCCATTTTAAGAACAAAAGGGTAAAATGGTAATTTTACCCTAGCCTAGGTCTAAGATATCAAATTTGGAATGTACTAAAAAATACAAGTCCAACGTCACTAAGTACACTGAATTCCAAGTTCTTAGGAGTAAACTCAAAATTTTATACATAAAGGGCAAAATGGTCTTTTTACACATGTGGGGCCCACAAGGGACCCACAATGGAATCCAACGACCAGACCACGTGCAATCATGAGTCAAACCACTACCACTAGCTAGTGGAGAAGGAGGTGGTAGTGGGAATCTAATATATATTAAATAATAAAAAGGAAAAAACATAATTATTACATGTTATTATGAAAACCACTCAAAACACCTATAAATAGACCTTAGAAAAATTCCCAAAAATGTTCATAAAATTTATCACGAGGTCCCCTAGAATGTTATAAAATCTCAGCTCCAGAAACTTCCCCAAACTCACGCAATTTTCCTTTCTTTCTCTCCTTATCTCTTAATCTCTGTGGGCTTGTCCACCGACGCAACCGGCTCTCCAGGCTAAGTGGAGCTATCGGGCGCGTCCATGGATGCGTCATCCTCAATAGACAGGGTTTTTCACCCAGAAACCCTATTTCAATTAGACATCCTAAACTACCCGTTGAAACCCCATCACAACCATTGGATATGTTCGAAAATGTTCAATCTACAAAAGCCCTTTGATTTTATGATGATCCATATCCTGGATTGCTGGAAAATTCAAAACGAAGTTTAACCCAAGAAGGGTTACCATCTCCAGCAGGGATTTTCAGCTATTACGGCTAATCCGGTCGGCAAACGATGATTTTGCACCGTTGGTCATCTCCGGAATGTGGTGATTTACAAAACCCCGATAGTCTCCCACATTATTCAGCAATGACGATAGATTAATTTCATCTGTATATATATTTCCAACAAAGCTAGGGTTTCTGATTTCTCCTCCATTTTTCTCCTTCTTCAGTGAACTCCTCCTCCCCAGACCGACGCAAGTAGGCCACTGTCATTCCCCTCTTTCATTTCCAATAGGTATCTTGGGTTTTCTGGCAAAGATGGGATCTCCCTGCCGTTGATCCATTAGAGATGATGGATCCAGCTTGGATGGTTGAGATTCCATCCATCCATAGCTCAGATGCAACTTCTGAGCCGTTGGATGGATTCCTGGGGCCCAAAAACCCCAGCACATGAAATCTGAGCATTATATGTTACTGGATGGAGGAGATCCAGCCACAGGCAATCTAACAGTCCAGATCGGACTGTCTCGCCTGTAGCCGGTCACCTGTGCCCAAACACCTAGGATAGGCGGTCACAGGCACGGGACAGTGGTCGTCCCATACCTGTACCCGTACCCGTAACCGTACCCAGAACCTAGATCTGATCTAGACTGTCTATTGTGTAACTGAAATCTTGGATCTTCAAGCTCGATAAGACTCTAATTTTAGATCAAAAAGCTTCTATGGTTTCCTTGGACTTTTCTAGGTACTGAATGCATCATATCCATATTTCAAATTGAAATTATATATGTTATTTAGTAAAATCAGTACCCATGATCTTAGATCATTGACCAGATGACTTTAAATGAAAAATCTGAACCGATGGATATCTTTAGAGACTCCCTAAATCCATAGGATCATGTTAACAGTAAGATTTGTGTTTATATATATGAAGATATTTACCCAAAATAGTAAAGATGAAATTTAGCCCTTAAAACGAGCTAAAATCTTAAAATCTTAATTCTGATTGTAATTAACCTTCAAATTTAGATCAGAAACTTTCTATGGATTCATATTTATGTTATTAATCCACTGAACATGTTAGATATTGTTTTTAATTATTATTTACATAATCTATTTAGTACCATCCGTGCCATTGATCTTGGATCATGGCCAAGATGATCCCAAACTTGAAATCTGAACCAATAGATGTGTTCAAAATGTCCTAATACCTTAATAAACATGTTCATAGCAGAAATAATATGTCTCTAGATCAAGATCTATGCCCTTAAATGTTATAAGGTAACTTAAGATCTCCTTGATCGGGTAGATCAAGGAAGATTAAATCAATGGATAAGATAAATCAATGATTTAATAATTAAATTACATCAATATAAAATGTTAGATCTAAAATAAAATGAAGGATCAAGATCTAAACCCTAAAGAAATGAAAAATGAATATGGATTAATTAAGACCCTTGGATCATGATAGCATGCTAGATTTCTATTTGAATTATTGAACATTATTGTCTTTCATTTCTTACTTGAGTTACTTATAGAATTGTTTATTTAATTATTTAGTCACTTGTTTATTTTATTCTTATGCTTTAATGCTTAAGTAATGAAAATTTCATTGAAATTATAATTAAATGAAATTAGAAGGAAAAGACATTCACATGGAATGTATGACATGGACTTTATGATAGTAAGGACCATAGTTAGTAGGATAATATAAGGAATATAAATTCCTTGGTCCAACTTAGGAGAATAATAAATCTCCATGAATGACATTTTAATTCATGGATTTAATTAAAATCAATTAGAAAGAATACTTAGGGATAAATGCTCATAGGAACCTTATGAAAGGTTGAGTTAGGGTCAAGCTAGTGAATGATGGACATAATGGTTAAGGGGGTTGTCTAATAGAGCCACGCTCTCCCCCCACCTTCTGTTGACGTTTGTGAGGTCTAAACGCCTCCTTACATGAGGATTGAAGCAGCTATTTTGTGTTCAACCATTCAACTAGTAAGACTTAGCCAATTTGACATAAGAGGAGCAATATAGACTTAGAATGAAATAAACTACCCTCAACTATTAAAACATTAAATGGTTGAGTAATAATACTAAAGAGCATAAAAGGTTAGTAAATCATCTAACCCTAATAAAAATGGTAATCAAGATAAGGATGATCAAACAAGATCCACAGGATCTTGAATGATCAAGAACAATAAGAATATTAATGAAGTATTATATTGTGTATGTATAGTGTGTATATATAGAAGAACATAGATACAAAACCCTAACCCTTGATCAAACTTGATTCAAGAAAAATTAGGGTATCACTTATAGGGATGTATACAAGTATGGATAAATAACTTGAGATGTATGGTGTGACAGATGTATGAATACAGAGTAGGATGAGCATTGTGGAGGAATACCACTTGAGGATATACGAATCAAGACTCGATACTACTTTGAGGTAGGTGGATATACAAAGATGTATTGGAGGTTCATGTGTATACATACATGATTATCTATCTAGTAGTATAGACCTTCATTGTATGAGTATGCTTAGTACCGTAGCATAGTCATGATCCAAATAAGTGATCCAAAACACTTGATCCAAATAAGAACTTTTAATGATCCAACTAAATGATCATGTTAAGTGATATAATATATATATGATCCAACTAAAGGATGATATTAGAGGATTTACTAAATGATATAACCTCAGAATCTAAGTTATTTGATCTAATATGATGATCAAACTTAATGAGGTGATAGGGATGAGATATGAAAACTAAGGATACCCTAAGGATAGGGTGTAGAAAATATTCCAGCCTTAGTTAAACAGACACATCGTCTGATATGTACAAGTATGGAGGCTTGTGTATTTTGATTTACACAGAGATAGAGATTGGGGATGCTATGATAGGGAAGTTTTGAGGGTTTGGCCACCCACTTCCTGAAATTTATATGATGGAAACCATGACTAAAGAGAGGCTAAATGTTGGGTGGGGCAATAATGGGAAGGCCTCACTGTAACAGCCATGGTCCACCCCATGAGGACATGGATTGATTATTCCACTGTATGGATTGAGACTGTGATCATAGTAGTCCTAATGTATTTTGCATTATGATGCACTGATTATAGGCATAGTATGATGCCATGGCATGGTGATATGCTATTATATAAGTTCCTAGAATGAAAATCCCTATATGTGAATTGGCTAGGTATTACTCTCCTAAGTGGAAGTATAGCCAGGGGAAGGAACAAGTTTTGAGTAATCTTCAATATATTAACTAATTTGTCATGTACTGCATAAATAATGTATATCCTCTATATATATGAGTATGAGATGACTCATGAGGGCTTAATGACTGAGATAAATATCCTTGTATTGATGAAGTTGTATATTTGTATATCCCCTACCAAGCATAGCTTGCTGAGGTATTGTACATGTTTCCAGGTTTACAATACCTTAGGCACATAGAAGGAGGGAAAGAAGCTCAAGGCCATAAAGGACTTAAGGGATTAAAGCTTGAAGATCTAGGAGCAAGACAGTAGAAGATTTGAAGAAAATAAGAAATTAGAGTATGTATTTGAAGATATGTAATTTTTCCTTATTTGAGAGTGTATTGTCTTGAGTGTTCTTAATGTAAGGTGAGGTTTGAATTTTGGATTATGTAATTTTGGACAATGGGTTGTAATACAGGGCTATGTAAGAGTGAACCACTAGATGAATCCTGGTATTCAATAAAATTTTATTTCGTATGAAATGGCTATGTGTATTATGTATCTTCCAGTGAGACTTGGGTTTTGTTCAAAATGAATTTAAATGAAAAGAATTTTCGCTGTATTGTTTGTGAATTTTTTTTACACATTTAAGGGCCCTCCCTTTGAATGAATGTATTATAAAATGTGTTTCAAAAACTCGGGTCGTCACATAAGAAATCTCGTTTTTGCTTAAGTTTGGTTGGGTTTTTATAAAACTTCTCCTATTTTTTCTAAGGTACCTAATACTAATGTGTGATGGGGATTAAAGAAGATCAAATTGAAGGGCTAGGATGGGGGCAAGAGGGTAAACATCAAATAGGAAAATGGGTAGGAGGCAGGGCTATCTTAAGTTGCTAGTTAGGTGGGAGACACCTATTTTTTAGGAAGGGGCGTTTGCCCCCTTCCTAAAGTCATTGAACTACTATTTTTTTTGGGAAGTAGGAGGTAATGGGTTAGGAAAGAGATAGGATATGGTAGGTGGAGAAATTTGGTTGGTTAAGAAGATTCCTAAGAGTGAAGGAGTGGGAGTTGTGGAAACTTGTAGTAAATCTTAAGGGTGAGGTGAAAATTAAGCAAAAAGTGGGGAAAAGTGAGAAAAAATCTAAAAATTGGTGTCTCTTATCCCATTGGTCCACATGCCCTCTTATTTAAATATATTTTTTTCTTAATTATCTTCATAAAAAAATAATGGATAACTCTCTTGAATCTCCTCCAATCTTAGCCTTCCATTTATCTTAGCTTGATGGATTAGATGGCTTGCTTTAAAGGCTTCATTGGTTAAGCTCATGGCTGGCTTAGGAAGCTTCCTTGGCTTGTTTTCTTGGCTTCAACCCTTGGCTTGAGTGGCTTGTGTGGTTTGGCTTGAATTCCTTAGCTTGCCACCTTCTTTCATGGCTTATATGGCTAAGAAGGCTAAGATGACTTAAGTGGCTTCCATGCAAAGGTGGTGAGAATGCATAGCTCGCATCATGGACCCACTCTAGCCATCTTTAGATCCTTTAATCACATCCATTACTATTCCATATGATGATCTTTCTCTTGATCTCATGTTGAAGTGATAAATTTGAGGCTTTGACTCGATCTTTTGATCTTGATCTTCAATTTCATCTCGATCGATCTCAACCATTAGATCAACATCTTAATTCCTACAAAAAGTGAAAAATCCTAATTAAACTATAAAAAAATATGAATAATCACTTACTAACCTTGGACTGCTTCTAGACCTACAAAATAACAAACTTTTGCTTCATTTGGTAAAAAATGCATGTGTTATGAATTTTGGTTTAAAAACCTTAATTTAATGCTATAAGTTATAACATATGGATACTAAGTAGGTTGTTTTTATGAAAAATTAAATACTTATCATGTTTCCCTAAGACAATCCACATTCCATGCATTTCATTGCTTAGAGGAGTGTCCAAAGTTCATGATTATTCACATGTTCCATTTCCATTATTTGCATCATTTCATTTACTATTCTATGCCACCATTTCATAACTAATAAGATGATAAAATTTCATCAAAAATAGTAACCCATAGATAGTGTGATGACCCGGGTTTTTGTAACACATTTTGTAATACATTTTTGAAAGGCAAGGTCCTCAGTAGTAAAAAAATTTCACAAAACAAAGCAGCAGAAATTCTTTTCTTTAGAACTTATTTTGAAAAACCCAAGTCATCACTTCATACATAACATAAGTAGAATTTTTGTATAAGATAAAATTCCATTGAAAGAATATGCATTTATTAAATTCCAGAATCCATCTAGTGGTTCATAGTATAGCACAATTCCATTACAATACTTGTTCAAATTACATAATCCAAAACTTAAAGTTCACCAGGCATTGAAACTATCATTACAATATAATACTCTCAACAAAACAAAATACATGTCTTCTAGGGGTGTACCCTAATGATTATTCTCCCAAGTCTTCTTCAGCCTTGAGCTCCTAACTCTCCTTCTCTGTATTTGAGATATTGTAAACATTCAAACATTTACAATATCTCAGCAAGCTATGCTTGATAGGGGATTCAAGAAGCATAATAATTTGACAGTATAATTCTAATACTTCATAATCCCATTATTCATAAACATACTCATGTATCAAACTCTTTACCTTGTAATATATGTACATCTTTATACATATATAATGTACATGGATAAATCCATCAAATTTATGAAAGTAGTCAAATAACATTCCCAACTAAGTTGATAAATTTTTTCCACTATGAGAAATCACTATTTTAGCTAGCCCTATATTGAGAATTTCCCTTCTTGGGAAATACTGGTAACATACAATTACTTGGCATTTTATCATGCCAAAACATACAACATTTCACTATGCCTATCTCATATGCATCATATGCAAAATAATCAAAGGACTATCATGCTACAGTTTGATCCGTACTAGTGCGCTCGGATAACTGCCTTGTTCATCACTAATGTCACAGTGAAAAATATTGTGTCACTGCCCATATGGGGAGACAGGACTTTCATAGTGGCGGCCTTCCCATAATTGCCCCACCCGACTTTTAGCCTCTCATAGGGCAAGGCATCACCATATCATCAAATTTTAGGAAGTGGGTGGCCAAACCCTCATAACTCCCTTAGCATAGCATCCCCAGGCTTATGCCTGTTTAAAACAAAACCACAAGCCTCCATGCTAGTATGTAAAATAGGTTTCATACGTATCAAACAATCTATCTGTTTAATTAGGGCTGGAATATCTTCTAGTTCCATACTCACTTAGAGTCTATTCCTCAATTGTAACTTAACCATTTTATATATATTTGGTTGGATCATAAGGGTTTTAGGGAATTTAATATAAGTATTAATGTTACACTTGCCAATGTTTCTAGACATAAGATCATGTATTCAACATGTACATCCCATGTAGATGTATTTATAAAATCCTCCAACCTTCAAGTAGTGATTCATCTCTTCAAATCTTCCATGATCTTGATTGACATATGAAATCTGTAAATCCATACATACTGTCAATATTTATACAATCTAAATAATCCTATATTTTTTTATCTTATCTATATTCTTTATTTAATCTTGTCCTTTGATATAAAGGATCTAGATCTTTTGTCCTATCATGATCTATTTTCCTCAGATAGTGTTTATCCTATTGATCAATAGATCTAATGGTTAGAATGATCTTCTAATCTTTCAGATCTAAGTATTTTGTATTCTAAGTCTTTGTGTATTCTTTTCTTTGATCTTGATCTTTCATAGATCCTTTGATCAATAATTTATACTTGTTGATAAAGATCAAGGGCTTAGATCTTCTATAATATAGTTCTTCATTATCTAAGTTCAGTTGTTTGATCATCCCTAAGGAGGATGATCTTAGTTCTCTTCCTTGAATCATATTTGATCAAGGGTTCAGATCTTCTATTCTATTTGATCTAAGATCTTCTAAATTACAAGCAATATATATATATCATCAAGAAGTATTTCTTTCTTTTTATTATTCTTGATCATTCAAGATCCCATGGATCTTGTTTGATCATCCTTATCTTACTTACAATTTTTATTAGGGTTAGATAATTTACTAATCTTTTATACTCTTATTATTATTATTATTCAATCAGTTAATGTTTTACTGGTTGAAGATAACTTATTTCATCCTAAGTCTAGATTGCTCTTCTTATTTCCAATTGACTAAGGCTTACTAGCTGAATGGTTGAACACAAAGTGGTTACTTCAATCCTCATATAAGGAGGCATATAGTCCTCACAAACGTCAACGGAAGGTAGGGGAAGAGGGAGACTCTATTAGAGAACCCCCTTAACTCCATGTTCAACATTCACTAGAGTAACCTTAGCTCAACCTTTTATAAGGTTCCTATGAGCATTTTAACCTTAAGTACTCTTTCTAATTGATTTTAATTAAATCCATGAACATTTAAAATGTCATTCATGGGGTTTATTATTCTTCTAGTTTGAGCCAAGAATTTGATAATCCTTATATTGTCCTACTAACTGTAGCCCTTACTAATATTAAGTCAAAGTCATTCACTCATTTTAATCATTCATGAATCTCTATATTCCATTAGTTTACATTTGAATCTATTAATAAAATTTGACAATAAATAAATCATAAACTTTAAAGCATAAATCCAATATAAATTTAACAACTATTTATACTAACATGCTTCCTATGAATGTAACTTAACCTAATGAAATAAAACTATACTTAAACTAGCATCATCCTAAGTTATGAAATACATGAATTTTAGTACTAATCAAATGGAATCATGCTAAAATCTCAAATTTAAACTAACATGGCCCTAGGATAATTAAATCTACCAATCTATTATAATAATCTAATAACATGTAGAGCATAACATGCTAACATTTAAGAATTATACTATCACGCTTCCTAATTTACAACATAAATCACATTTACAATTCTATTATCAAATAAAAGACAATTAAACTAATTAGATTAATATTATTAGAAACTTTTACTTATGATCCAACCATTAGATCTTAGATCTTTTCCTTTTAATTAGTGGTTTTAATTAATTTTAGGACTTTTCCTCTATTAAGGTCTAAAGATCATATCCCTTTGTTTTTGTCATATTTAATCCCTGATCTCAATGGATTCCATCATAATCCTATTCACTCAATCCATCCCAAGGGTCTGATCATGCTTGATCCTATTGATCAAGTGGATCCCTTTGCATTTTTAGGGCTTTTCTACCATAAAGGGTAGATTCCTCATTTTATGTTAGATCTGTCAAAATAAATCATGGATATTACTTGATTTCAACATTATATCATCATTAAAATAGATCCCCAAGATATGATCATCTTAAATCATGAAGATCTTGGAAATTGGAAGCTTATTTCCTAAATACAAAAAGTTTCATGAAGAATTTTCTAAATGTTATGATTTCAAAAGAAAATAGAGGTTACATGCTTTCCATAGCTTCCTTCCGATCTCAATTTGGACCTTAGATGACTCCACAATTGATGACTGAAGTTCACAGTCATTCCTAGAGTCCAGATTTGATTTGGGCCTAGTAGAATAGACAACTAGGATTAGTTGGGATGCAGGGTCCAGTTGGGCAGAGCGGGCTGAGCTTTGGTCACCAGGACGCAGGCAAAAATGCACTACTCAAGACTAGGTCACTCGGCACGTCGTTCTGTCGAAATGATGTTGCACGCAGATCATGCGCATGGAAACGCTCCCATAGGGCACATTTCCGTGCAACGTTTTGTTGCGCGTTCTAGGAACTAGATCTTCTTAGGAAGATCAAATAGTCCATTTTGGACCATCCAATCTATTCCTCTTTAATCAAGGGGTCAATACTTGATTAAATTTCTTAAAGCTTCTACCTTAGGGGTTTTGAACCCTTCTGAATCAATTGGATGCCTCAGATTTTCCATCTGAGCCCTCCATCATACAAAATTGAAGGGTTTTTACCCTTACTTGATTTTTATAATTTTTAACATAAAAATAATTTCAAAAAAAAATAAAAATTATATAAACTGACATGAAATCAGTATAAGAATATGTTCCACCTACCTGATTGGATAAAAACATATATTTTGGAGCCCAATTTAAAGCACTATCCTCTTGATGATAAGATAGCCCGATAACTACTTGTTTTGTGATTTCCCATTGATTGCACCGTTGAATCTTGAAATTGATTTGGGGGTTTTGTAGATAAGGTATTATAAGACAATTTAAATGGTGAGACTAGTGAGATTTGTTTTGGAACAGAGTGCCTAATTGAATTTAGGTCTCTTATTCCAATCTAGAGAGAGGAGAGAGAAAGTGAAAGAAGAGAGAGTTTTGGGAGTTTTAGGAATTTGGGAATGGATATAAACCTGGTTTCTCAAGGGAAGCAAGATAATTTTGTGGGAAATTTAATGAACATTTTTGGAGGATTATTTATAGATTTTTTTGAATTTTTCATAATTACTTGTAATCATTATGTTTTAATTCTTTTGAATATTAAATTAACATTGGATCCTTCACTACCACCTCCTTCTCCACTAGTAGATGGTAGTGGTTTGACCACTCATTACATGTTTTCCAGTTGTTGGATTCATTTGTGGGCCCTAGGGAGGTGTGAAAGGACCATTTTGCCCTTTTATGGAGAAAATTTTATTTTATTCTCTTGAACTCAGAATTGAGCATACTTAGTGGCGTTCGAATTGTATTTTTTAGTACATTATAAATATTGAATTCTAAGATCTTGGTTATGGGTAAAATTACCATTTTACTCTTTTATTCATAAAAATAGAGAAAATTAGGGATTTTTCATTTTAACTTGGAATTGAACTTACTTAGTGTCATTTCGATCGGTTTTTTAGTACATTTATAATTTCTATGTTTTAAATCATGTTTTAATCTCTAAAATGATAATTTCCAATAACATAATATTCTAGCTTGAAATTTCTAAAAGCTCAAAATTTATTGATTTTCTCAATCAATTTACAAAAATTGGGGTTATTACAGATATCATCTTTTCCATGCTAAAAAAAATCAAGTTTTAAAGAAATTTCCATCCATTGGATCAAGGAGATTACAACAGTCCTATTACAAAGTTTCATTATAGTTCCACCCCATCTATTCCATGAAAATTCTTCATCACCCATCTATTCCATTTTCCTACAATTAGAAATCAACATGGGATAGCCAACTAACAGGATATAAGATGATTTTCCAAAAAAAATTCAACAACAAAAATGGTCACCATTCATATGTCAAAATATAGTATATTTTCATACTCAAATTGGGTAATCACCCATTATCAATCAAAACCAAAACTTCTAGATATCATATAAAAATTAGGTATTTTTGGGAAAGATGTAAAATTTTAAAGATTAGTATAAAAATAGGTGTCTAGATCATAGGGTTGATGAGGTGCCTCACTTCTGATTTTTGCAATGAGTACTTAGACAACTATAGTGAATTTCACCCAAATTCCCAATTGTGAATTTAATTACATAAATTTAAATTCATTTGGTCAATTCAATAGTTTATTTACAAAAAAGCAGCATCCCATGTCCACCAATCCTTTGGATCAGCCCATTAAGAGAGGAAATGGAACACAAATTTTCTAGAGGAAACGTGTCGAAATTGTGGCCATTGCCCTTCCCTTTAGGAGGTCAATATTAAATATTGTTCTTATAATTTTAAGGTGAGTTATGCCTCATGAGTAGGATAGTAAGTAAGGTCAAGATCAGTCCAAAATCAGCCCCTAAATAATGTTAATCCAAGGTGATCTCACTGCTATAGCAACACACTAGCTCACTTGATTTCTCACCCCATCCATACACTTGTCATTTTATGTCCAAGAAATCATCATTCATTTCCTATATGTCCAATCAATTTTAAATATGAATCAACTCCTAATTTTATGTAGAATACACAAAAAGAATGGATGAAAACCATACATAAAAAAGATCAAGATTTCAAGGCAAAATTACAAGTAATTCAACATAGGATGTATTAAAGCTTTCCTAAATCCCCTTCTTTGTGAAGAAGTCTTTCTCTCCACTCGATTGGGCACCTTCTTCAATGGAGCTCTCTTCTTTTCCCACTTCACTCTATTCTTCTCCTTGGCCTCCTCTCACCTTTCCTTCAACAATTTCTCTACCAAATCCTCCTCAAATTCTTATAGTCATTGTGCTCATCGACTTTGAATGAAGATACTCTTTGACCTTGTCCTCAAAGTGTCTTAAGCCAAAGACTTGCATCTCGTTCCTAGCTAGCCTCACTTTGGGGCAATCCATTACATTTGACTAAATATTCTTTGTGATCCTTTACTATTGGTTACTTGATTAGCTATGGTACTTGTTTTGCTCTCATCCATTTTCACTCCATGTAAAGCCCCTTCACTCCATCTTTCATGCATGATGGTAGCTTCCTTGCATACAACAAAAATAGCTACCACCGCACTAGAAAATCATATGCAAGACCAAGCCATCATCTCAACTCCATTCCCAACTTTTATGTGCAATGTTCATGCAATACTTTATTATATATATTATACTATGATATGCACTTATAGTTTACATGTGGGGTGGCAATCATAAGCATCGACCCCCATGAGTGTAATATCATGTCCTACACTTATTGCCTCTTTAACTCGATCATTCGTTCCTTATTTAGGTACTAATAGGCCCATGCATCACATTTATATGCATATACAACAAGAAGCATGCACCATTCAGCTAGGTACTTACTTATCATATAGTAATCCCTAGGTAATCATCTAATACTTTTTACTTAATCATTTATCCCTATATAATCATATATCATTGGTCTAGGTGTTTATTTATTATACATTAACCACCTAGGTAACCATCAAATATATGTTGACACATTCATTTCAAATCTTACTAGTCGAGCTAATCCATGACCCTTAACACTCTCATGCAATCTTAGGCTAGTTTAATGAACTAGCTCATCAATCTCTCACTTGATTACACAATGCATAAGCTATCACTTAATTAATGGTCAATTGATGAGAGAAAAAGAAAAAATATGCCCTTTTTTTAGATAATCGCCTATAATTTATAGGTGGGATTACAAAATTACTCATATTACAATATATGATTTGCATGATCAATAATGTGTTAGGCTAAATTTCATTAGACTAAGAATAAGGTGATCCTAGCCTACAATTAGGAAACCCCACTTAGTTTTATTAATTTATATTAATTTAGCGCTTAATTTTTCACACTATATCCTCCCTATAAATTTGACCTATAAAATACTACAACTGATTAATTGTGCAGTTGTAAGAATTAAACTACAAACAATAGCATGATGAAGCACATATAGGACCTTGTTGTTGATGATCTAGATGAGGAAGGCATTACTGTTTAAATCTTGACATGCAAATAATAACCCTTGGTTGAGAAACCCCCATCACCAAACTTCATTGAAACCATACTTGTAACTAATAAAATGGTGTTCCAGTGCCCTCTCTAAGCAACCTGAGATTGTTGAGTTTAAAGATGAAACTAATCCTACAAACTTTTGTGTATACCACTAGATGGAGGTCATGATACAAAAGAGTACTTGAAATTTAAGGCCCATGTATAGCAGCTACTCTTAGAAGGGGTCTCTAAGGAAATAATCATTGCTTGCTTTTCCCTTTACAAGCCTATCTGATATGCCTCCAAGCAACACATGAATTACATTGAACCACTAAAAGATATCATCTGACCCTATATCAAAACCTGCTTCCCAATAACATAACATCAAAGTCCCTAGATCTCATTGCCAAAACCTTTGACCTTGGGCTGAGTCCACATGCTTTTACATCAACCATGATGCCTTCAATCACAAGGTAGAAGATTGTTTGTCCATCAAGATACACATTAGTAACTTTCTTCAGACTATGTTCCAATATTGAGATCCTATCGCCTCCTTCTAGCTTGCAAGACCCATTCCATACACCCAAAAAGCAAACTTATTATAATGAGACCCTTGCTACTATAGTAAAGGCTTGTATTTGCATTCATGCATCTCCACCAAAGGACCTGAGTAATTTATATCTTATCATAGAAAGAGAAAATGATTGCTATGATGGTACCCCTATTGTCTCCACCAGGACATGATCAGGTATGTTACTTCTAACTATTGGCTCATGGAGTACCGCAACAGAAACCCTTTGGAAGATGTAAGGCATCACTCTAGATATCATCATTACATATTTTTCTATCCATCAACTTTACATCCAAACTTTGGTCCACTCCCACTTTCTGATGAGTCGCTAGCTTGGCTCATCCGACAATGCATCAAAATCCTATCCCCACAAAACAATGCCTACCTACTTTTAGCCATCAATATACTTGAAATTACCCTCCAACTCAAATAGGAAAGCTCCCAATATCTAATCTACATTAGTTCCTCCTAATTCTACCTTCACCAATTCAAATGCACCCCCTTATACTTTGTCTATCCAATGAATCTTTGGTACCTCGTCAGAATCTGGGGCACAAGGCTAAACCTTTATCTTAAAAATTCTTTCATGATAGTCTCATGACCAAAACAAAGACCATTCATCCTAAGGCCACCATTACCTTCAACTATGTTAATAATACCTCTCAATTCACACTCACTCCTACCCAATTCATTCAAGAGGTCTCTCACGTCCCTATGGGGGTTGCAATTTCAAACCAACCAACTTTTCCCAAGATCATCCTAGCTTACCTATCGATGAAAGGGTAACTATACAGCATGTAGATTTTGAAGATGACGTAATCAGGTATAAGACCCAACCCACAATTCACTAGAATAGTTGGCTACCTTGGTGGGAATTACACACCATCTTAATGATGTGGAATTTTCACTTGAAGGAATAAATCATAATAAGCATTTGTTCATTACTGTTGAATGGTGTGGAATGATAGTACCTAGGATCTTGCTTGATAATAGCTCTGCACTCAACCTATGCCCTCTTCCAATAGACTTAGGACTAAGAATTAACTTGGATTACCTCAAGGCAACTTATCAGGGCATCTTGGCATAACAATAAGAGGTAGATAAGTGGGGTCATGACATTGAAGTTCTAATTGGGCAGAAGCATGCACATCACCTTCCAAGTCATTAATATTGTGCCTCATTTAGTATCATATTAGATAGACCTTAGATCCATGTAGTGTGACGACCCGAGTTTTCCCATGCATTTTTAAATGCAATACCTAATTTCCTAAGGCGGGATGCATCCCTATTTGAAAACCATTTTATAAAAACCATGCAATGCAGCGGAAAACCTTTAGTTTTAAACTCATTTTTTAAAACCCCGAGTGTCATTTGCTTTCACAACAACTAAGGTAGTTTTTGAAAAACTTTAGAAATCATAAATGTTTTTCCCCAGGTCTTTCAAGTCACAACGCACAGCCCAACTGTAACTAAGTACAAACACATGTCCAAAGGGTTGAGAGTTTACTTACATGTGTATTTGTTTCCTTTTGGATTCACTTGATCATAGCACTAACATAGATGTCCTCTTTTTGTGAGTGGAGCTGTCCTGAACCATGATATATACGAATGTATCCTGTCCTTGAGTGCTTACTGATGTCTGAAAAATGTTAAGGATTGGGTGAGTATATAATATACTCAGTAGGAGCCTATCACTACTAGTTTTATAAATGCATGAGATGTTTTAAAATCATATGCTCATTCAAAATATGCGTATGTTTGAATACTTGAGTTCAATATCAGCATAAGAATCCATAATCAACTGAAATACTCATGACGTAAAAGGTCACATAATCCAAAATTGAAAGTATCATATATATATATGATGACATCATGATATGCAATAGATGCTTCATGGAGTCCAACTCATGGACCTCTAGTATGGTATGGTCGACCAACCTCATATCATGCTATATGAAATGCACATAACTCATCAAACCATAGGGTCCACTATGCCCACGACCTCCTAGCCGTGTGGTCCCCGGGTACCTGAGGACACTCGGTCATAGCCTCCACGGGACCTATGACACGTCGACCCAGTGCCGTGACACCAGTGGTAGCCCCCTGTACCACATGCAGTCGACGTAGGGACTTGCCTCTTTTTGGGCGTGGTACCCATCCACCTATTAGTGGTAGAGGCTGGGTGGCCAACCCAGACCCCTCAACATAGCACCCACGGGCTTACTTGCCCAAATCACATAAGATTAAAGAAGCCAAAACCTCTTGTTAAAACTTGTCCTCTTTGGGTCCCTCACAACTGCCTAGCCCTCGGCACTCCAGCGTCTTTTGGCAACCCTCAAGGACATGCAATCTTTGCAAGTACTTAAATCATGCAATGTATGCACTTGTTTGCAACACATATATGTGCATAATGTATATGCAATCATTTCAAAACATGGCTATGTACAAAGCATTTATCATGCATGCTGAATTAATTCATGCAAATCAAGGCATATATTTAAAACATATGTTCTCAAAATAACAATATTTCTTTTAAAAGAATCTAATAGTGATAGAGCACCTACCTGGATAGGTCGCGCTAACCCTTTTGTCCTCTGATGCTCTTGATCATGGTTTGGGGAATCAAGGTTAGTTTGACCCATCTTTTATGGGTTTTAGAGTAGTTGGGTCTTATTCCTTAGGCATTAAGGGTCCATCCCTATGCCTATGGGTGTCCGAAGGTCCTAATTTGGCCTTGGTATCCTCAGTTTTCCAACATTCTAGTGGCCACGCGCCACCATCCTATTCTAAGGGTCATGCCCACCTTTGATTGGGCCTTGATCAGAGATTTTATAGTTTGAATGTGTCCGCGTCGTCGACACGGACATAACGCCTTTTGCAGTGCCTCAATCGGAGCTCTAGATATCAAGTTATAAGGGTTTTAGTGTCATATGTACATAGAGTCTTTAAAGACAAAAGGACGGAATGCTAAGGCGCCTCAATCGGAGCTCTAGATATCGAGTTATAAGCATTTTAGTATCGTATGTACATAGAGTCTTTAAAGACAAAAAGACGGAATGCTAAGGCACTACGCGTCAGCGTCATGCGCCCTGGCTTCCTTAACAACCAAAAAACGACGCCTCTGCTAGCACGCTGTGCGTCTGCGGCGTGCGCCTCAGCGGGTGCGTCTGCAGACGCGCTGCACTCCTCAGCCCGTCTTCCTCTTTAGCGGGCGCGTCCCCGGACGCGCCCGTTGGTTTTCTTCAGACGCATTCGACGCGTCACGTTTCGCCTGGAACGTCTGTGTCGACTGGGGGACCGGGGCATCCTCAGGACACCCTGGTTCAACCCTGTCGAACCAGTACGGTCCAGGGGACGTCCCTGGGTCCTTGGTGGCTCTCCTGGGCTCCGTTTTGCATGGTTTTTCATGCAAAAACTTAGGGAAATTGACCTTGGAACTATGGGGGAGATGGGTTTTGAGCGATCTCGGACGTACCTGGCTCGTTGCTGGGTTTTTCTCCTCGTTTTTCCCTCTAGGTCACTGCTCCACGATGGGTTTTCTCCAAGGTTTCGGGCTGCCATTAGAGGCACCGAAGAGCTCTATTTATAGGGCTTTTAAAGAGGGTTCTGGAGGGGTTCTAACCGCCTTTGAATGGCGGTGGAGAAACCTCCAGAATGGCGGTGGTTTCTTCCTGAAACACTGCCGTTCCAAAAACCTTTAGGAGGTTGAAGATGAAGGGTGCCCGTATCAAAATGGGCACTTGTGTTTTTCAGGTTAAGCCGTTTTTGTAAAAATTACAGTTTTGCCCCTAAACTTCAAAGGGCCATAACTTACTCATTTTAACTCCGTTTTGGGTGATTTTGGTCTCGTTGGATTTAATTTTCTGAGACGCATCTAATGGTACCATTTTCAGGACCAAGTTACTGGGTTTAGTCAAGGTGACTAGTGAATTGACCAAAATGCCCTTATCGTTAAAACTAAACTTTTCATGAGATTTTAATATTACAAAAATTGGGGTCATTACATTTAGCCAAAGAAATATCCTCTTTTGTTGATTAGGAGCTCAAATTTGTGCACAAAATCAGCATTGTTACCATCTTCAAAGATGATGACAGTCTTATTGGTACCCTTGAAGTAGAGAAATCTAAGCCTAAGATCAATCTAGATTAGGATAAGTTACAACTTACTGATTCATAATTTTAGAAATTTAGCAATGTCCACATAAAACCATCTCATGATAAAAGTCCAAGGATGAAAGAATCCTTTTCCATCAATTTTGATGAGAGGCTTTTGAGAACTAACAAACTCCTTTCTCTCTTCTTTCCTTAAGAATCATATTCTATAGTACTTGTTCTATTAGAATCAATGCATTAATTCCATGTTTCTAGTATCCATTTGTAGCATTCATCATGCTTCTAAATTCTAGCATTCATCATGTATCATGTTCAATATCTAGTTTTGGTGTTTAGAATATGTCTACGTCATAGTGTTCATTTACATGTTTCTAATGATTTTAGTTTAGCATTCCCATAATGTTTGAGTTATGTTTGGTTCATGTCCTAGATCAAGTGATGTTCATTTACATGTTTCTAATGTCTTTATCTTAGGACTTTATTATGCATGATTCATGTCCTCATCATGTTGTCTTAACAATGCTTTTAATTCAAGTAATTCTATGTTTCTAATCTTCAAAAATTCCATAGAAAGCTTTATTTGGCTTTATAGCTCTTTGTTTTGTAGAATTTGTTTCCTAGTCCAATGACCTTTATTTCATGTTTGCATAATTGTTGTCTCCAATGAATAATAATGCTTAGCCATCTAGGTTTCTAGTCCAAAAGCTATGCTTCCATGAAATTAGGTTCATGTTTAGTTTCCTATAATAAGTATGCATGCCTCACATTTTCTAGTTCTTACATTAGCTTACATGGCTCTAGCTTGCTTCTTAGTTTCCACAACATGTTTTGAGCTTAGAATGTATTACATTCTTATAAGAAGAATTTCTAATTCATTCATTAGGGTAATATGTATGTATGTCATGTTTTTAAATGAGTGTGTGTGTGTATGCTTTTCTTTCATTTAATAAATGACTTACTTTAGGAGTTTCTTCTTTATCTTTTAAGCACTAATCATAGATTCCTAAATTAGTGGAAGGCAAAACTCAAACTAACTAGGCTTTTAAACCTACAGGAGAAAGGTGGTTAGGTTTCCTTGCACTTCTTATTGCTTCAGTTCTTGGAGATATTAAACTTAGATTTCTGGTTTGGAGAACTCATTTAGGTAATTATAGACCTAATGTCCTTCTTACCTTGGGGGCAAATCCAAATTCATATTCTATTTATATTCACATGAATTTAGGATAGATGGTTGCATAAACTCATTGGAAAAGGTCAAAGTAACTTGGATTTTTGCTACTCTCCAAACTAGAAAACTAATCCAAGCTAAAAGAAAAAGATGAATTTCATAAAACACCTCTAGTCACCACTTCAAATAAAATCACAAATTCTAACCTAGGATAAGATAACCAACCATTTTTATGAACTTGTGGTATCTAGACAATGCTTATAACTCACTATGATGTGCAATCCAATCAATGGCAAAGATCTAGGTGAGTGAGTCCCACTCTACCCATTGTAGACCGTGGAGAAACCCATCTTGCTAGATTAGTTTCGTAATGGTTGGAGATCATCATAGAATAAGAAACCAAAGAACTTTCCCTAGAAGATGAAATGTACATATTGGGCAGCTTTTAGGGTTTTCTCCTAGTGAGGAAGAAGAAGACAATAGGAGAGGAGGGGGGGGGGTTGGGAGGAATGTTTTTCCATAAGAACAAATTAAGCAATGAGAGAAAGAATGTGAGAAATAACTAACTACAGTGGATTTTAGAAAGGGTGTTTGTGAATTGAATTTTAAGGACTTTTGTATCAAATAACATGGGATTGAATAAATGACCAAATAATTGATAGCCTTACCTATGTTTTGGAGCTATTGTGTCTCCAATATAATTTTGTGATGCTTCTATCCTACCTAACACATCTCTCTCTTTGGATGAAGAGTTAACTAACATAGGGAAACAATTTTGACTTTGTTTACCATTCAAAAGGAAATTATATTGTGGTCTAGGCTATAACTATACAATAGCCTCAAGTTTCAATAGCAACCTTTATTCATTTACTTTCTTACTTTATTCTAGCTAGAAATGCATTTTTTGGAATAATAAAATTTAATCCCTCTTTCTCAAAGAAAACTAATATATTACATAGTTAAGCTATTAATGCCTTCTTACTTTTTATGATGTAGGTTATTGCATCTGCAAAAACACTTTAGTTCTATTTTACATAGAATGTGTGACATTTATGTAATTTAGGAGCTGTTTTTTTGTCATTTAGCTTTTTAAGTTTTGCATAATGAAAACAATGATATGAGAAACTATCCTATAATGAAATAAAATTTACAAATTTTACCACTATACCTAGCTTTCCACCCCTCTTTCCATACTCATGATGATCCCTATGCCTTAGCACCCTTTGGTGGTGGTTCACCAGTGCCCTTCTAGGCAAGACTAATCCCCCACCTTAATGCCATTTAGTGTTAACAATCAACAACAACTTTAGCAAACACTTCTACAAATTTCTTTGCGGGGCTTGTATCTAAGTATAGTTTAGGTAAGATAAATTGATGAGCTATCCAATTAAATGAGATTAATTTAAAAAGACTAATAGACGATGACATATTTACTCCATATGCTACTCATCATGGGTATTTTTTGTCAACATTTTTTTGCAAACATGGTAACCTACTTCAATTATATTGTAAGTTGTGTGTGTGTGCGCGTGCATGCTATGAGTAGGTTATTATAGTTGGAAAAAGGTTTGGGATTTAATTACCCATACTAATGACAAGACATGCATGATACTATATGGGTTTTTGTCATTTCATATTGGTTGATTTTTGTACTTGATGTTATTATGAAAATACCATTTTCTTATTTTCCCTAGTTACCTTACTTCTAAACCTCAAAATCCACATCATGTCTTAGCTAGGTGATAAGTGTTCAATTTTGTATAAAAATAATACCCAGTTAGTTGCCCATGTGTTATAACTTATAGTGTTATTTTAGGATTTTTGGCCAAAATTTATAACATGCATTTTTAAAGAAGTTGAAGATGATTTTATTATTTTCCTTTCTTACTTACAAATGAATATGCAGATGTATATTAGTTTGTAAGTAAGAAAAAAGATAATGAAAACCATCTTTAGCTTCTTATAAGTATGGAAACCCTAATATGACATGAATCGATCATTGATATTCCCTCAAGCTAGGGTGCCCCACCCCTAAGTGACACACTACCTCAAGTCCTGGGCATAATGAAAAATGGGCAAGGGTTGCCAGGGCACTCCCCTGAAAGCTATGCATTACATCGGATCCTAGGTGTAATGGAAAATGGGCAAGCGTTCCTAGAGCATCCCCTCAAAAGCAATGTGTTGCATCAAAACTTGAGTGCAATGGAAATTAGACATGGGTTCATATCATTGGGATCAAGAAGTCTGTGGGTAAATAGGCTATCTCAAGAGCATAAGAATCATATGGCCACATGGAATATAGTGACATTGACAGGTAAGAGTCTAGCATCAGTAAATACAATGAAATGTAGGAAAGTCAACATAGCTTGTATTAAAAAAACCATGTGGAAAGGGGCTAAAACTAGAGAAATTGATGGGTATAAGCTTTCGTATGTAGGAAAGGATAATAACATAAGTGGTGTAGGAATAGTGGTGGATAAAGAATTAAAGGATAAAGTTGTAGACATTAAGAGAACTAGTGATAGAATGATAATAATTAAACTTGTTCTAGGAGACCAAATCATAAATGTTATAAGTGCATATGCACCAGGAGTAGGGTTAGAAGATATAATCAAGAGAGAGTTTTGGGAATATATTGAGGGAGTCATGCAAGAAATTCCCAACATAGAGAGAATAGTTATAAGAGCACACTTAAATAAGCATATAGGAAAATAAAAGAAAGGATACGATAGGGTACATGGAGGGTATGGTATTGAAGAATGAAATGAGATGGGGGAAGCTATCCTCAATTTTTCTTTGGTATATAACCTAGCCCTTACAAACACATTCCTTAAGAAGAGGGATGAACAATTAATAACCTTTAAAAGTGGACTCCATAAAAGTTAAAGAGACTTTTGTTACTTAGGAATACAGAAAGATCAGTGGTGAGGATTGTAAGGAGATACCCAATGATAGTTTAGCCTCACAACATAGGTTAGTGGTTACGGATATCTACATTAAAATATGGAAGAAAAAAAATGAAGTTAATGGGTATCCAAAAGTAAGTGGTGGAACTTAAAAGGGGTGAAAATAACCTCACTCACAAATAAGTTGATGGTAGAAGCAAACTGGAACAATGAAACAGAAGTAAACACCATGTGGATTAATATGGTTGAGTTGATTAAAGAATATAGAGATTGAAAGTTTTGTAAACCTAAATAATATTGGACATTATACATACGACTATAAGATTAGAATACCTGAAGTGAAAGAGGCCTTGAAAAAGATGAAATCAAGAAAGGCACTAAGGTCCAATCGTATACCAATAGAGGTTTGGAAGCATATGGGAGATACTAGAGTAGTTTGATTGACCAAGTCATTTAAAAAGATTATAAAATTAAAGAAAATGTCAGATAAATAGAAGAAGAGCTCTATTGTACCAATTTATAAGCATAAAGGAGACATAAAGATGCACTAATTATCGGCAGATCAAACTTATGAGCCACACTATGAAACTTTTCGAAAGAGTGATTGACAAGAGGCCATGGCATGAGACAAGTGTATTGGAGAACCAATTTGGTTTCATGCTTGGGAGATCTACCATGGAAGCTATTTTCTTACTAAGCTAATTGATAAAGAAATATAGTGAGAGGAGGGAGAACCTCCACATGGTCTTTATTGACTTAGAGAAACCTTATGATAGGGTCCCTAAAGAGTTAATATGAAGGGTGTTGGTTGATAAAGGGGTTTCATGAGGGTATATAGACATAATTAAAGATATTTATGAGGGAGCAGTAACAAATGTTAAGACCACAAGTAGTGAGATTGGTGATTTTCCTATCACTTTAGATTACATTAAGGATTAATATTGAGACTGTACCTTTCCATTTTGGTTATGGATGAGTTAATAAAACATGTGCATGAGGTGATTCCATGGTGCATGATACTTTTAGATGATATAGTCTTAATTGATGAGATAAGGGAGGGCATAAACACAAAGCTAGAGTTATGAAGAGAAGCATTACAACCTAAAGGATTTAGAATCAATTGAACTAAGATGGAGTGCATGGAATGCAATTTAAGTAAGGAGAGAGCGGGAGTGGAGCACCAGTAAAGATTGTTTACCATGAAGTCTAAGGAAAAGAGCACTTTTAGTACTTAGGATCAATGATTCATGAGTGTCAAGAGATTGAGAGGGAGGTTACCTAGAGAATCCAAGCGGGTTGTAGCAAATGGAGATGTGCATCTAGAGTTTTGTGTGATTGGTGGGTGTCACTCAATTAAAAGAAAAAGTCCACGGGATTGCTATAAGGCCAACCATGCTCTTTGGATCAGAGTGTTGGACAGTTAAAGAACATCATGTTCATAGGTTGAGTGTAGCAGAAATGAGGATGTTGAGATAGATGAGTGGTAAGACAAGAAAGGATTGAATTCAGAATAAAAAACATTAGAGGAGACTTAGGGGTAGCACCAATAGGTAACAAGATTAGGGAGATTAGACTTAGATGGTTTGGACATGTCCAATAAAGACCGAAAACAACTCCAATTAGAAGGAGTGAGGCAATGCAAGTAGAAGGTTCTAAAAGGACAAGGGCAATGCCCAAAAGAACTTGGATAAAAGTGGTGAGAAAAGATTTAAAAACTTTGGGACTAAATGACGCCATGGTACTTAATAGAGGGGAATGGAGGAACAAGATTCATATAGCTGACCTCTAATTAGGATAAGGTCTTGATGATGATGATGATGATGATGATTGACCTATTAATTTAAAAATGTAATATTTTGCATTTTTGGGAGTTAATCTAGAGCAAATATATGAATGATCATAATTTTATAGATTTAATTAGGTTTTTTAAACTTTTATAGGTACTGGAGAGATGATCCAAAGGTTGAGATTGTTTGAGATGAGAATTGAAGACCAAGAGTAAAAGATTAAGATAAAGCCCAATTATCATCATTCAAAGCTTAATCAAGGATCAAGATAATCCTAGGGCAAGTAAAGAAGCAATTGGAGAAGCAAAAGGTGATTAGAAATGTACCCAAAACTAAGCCATGCATTTCCATCACCTTTGCATGGGAGCCATTCAAGTCACCTAATCCATTTAAGCTATGAAAAAGGATGATAAGCCATACAAGTTACTCAAGCCTTGAAGCCAAACATTGAAGCCACTTAAGCCACCAAGGAATGAGTCGTCAAGCTAAGGATGAATTCTACATGGAGCCACATGATTGGAGCATTAATCCAAGTAACTTTCCTATGTTAAAACTGTGATTTTTAAGAGATTTTGGGAGATAATGTAAAAGGTAAGATGATCATGCATTAAGGGTCCTGTCCCTAATCTACCATTCATTCGAGGGTTCTACATTTTCAACTCAAGGAGGGAGCCACCTTCTTAGATGAGGATGCTCACTTGCTTAGTTGACAAAATTAAGTAATTTCCTAAGTAGGAAACCCTAGTCCATGTCCATGCAAGCATGTAAAAATACCAGGTTTTCTTTCAGATTTTACTCTTTTAAGTAGCCAATCACCATCCAATTAGAATGGAGGGAGAACCACTTTCCTTCCAAGGAAAATGATGCTTCCCTGTTTTCTAATTAGGAAACTAGCCAACTCATAACACTCTCTCCCTCTCTTATGTTGTAATAACCCCAATTTTTATGAATATAATTGAATTATTAAAAAATTAATAGTTGAAATTTTAAAAGTGGAACTGGAACTTTGAGTTCTAGAAAAATTCATTTAAAAATAAAATAAAATCAAGACTTAAAACTTGGATATTTATAATGTACTCAAAAAACTGATCAGAATAATTGTAAGTACGTTAAATTTTGAGTCGGGACAAAAAATCCATATTTTTCTCTATTTTCTTGAATAAAAGGGTAAAATGATAATTTTACTCATAACCGAGACCTAAGACATCAAAATTTGGAATTAAAAGGGTAAATCTATCTTTCACAACTACATGGGGCCCACAAGGCGGGCCAACGATCTGGAAGATGATCATCATGAGTCAAACCACTACCAG
Organism: Warburgia ugandensis; assembly: GCA_035236585.1. Classification (NCBI taxonomy): domain Eukaryota; kingdom Viridiplantae; phylum Streptophyta; class Magnoliopsida; order Canellales; family Canellaceae; genus Warburgia; species Warburgia ugandensis. The sequence goes on along the minus strand of CP141133.1, from coordinate 47,083,230 downwards.
CTACTAGTGGAGAAGGAGGTGGTAGTAGGAATCCAATGCCAATTTAAGAATAAAAAGAATTGAAACATGATAATTACATGTAATCATAAAAGAATTCAAAAACCACCTATAAATACCCCATAAAAATTTCCAAATTTTTTCCTAATGTCTCTCATGAGGTGGCCTACAATGCCCTAAAATCTTAGCTCCAGCATCCTCACCCATCTCCCCCCCATTTCCTCCTTCTTTCCCTAGGAGAGTGTCCCTAGACACACCTGATAGACAATTCATGTCTGTTATCAGGGCGCATTAAGGGACACATCATCCCAAATCAGCTAGGGTTTATGCTTGGGAAATCCTAATCCAATTAGCCATGAAGTTATAGCACTCACATACATATCTCTACCCTTGGATCTATTTGGGCTTGTCTTTTCTACAAAATAGCCAAGAAATTTTGGTGATCCACTAGTTGGATCATGAAAAATGTACCATTAACATTAAGCACAGTGTTATCACCGTCTTTGGCAACTGAATTCCATTATTCTGCCCAATCTAGGCAATGAAAAATGATCTATACCCATTGGATCTCTTCAGCGCATGGTGATCTACAAAAGCCCCATGGTCTCCGATCTTCTTTAGCAACAGAACCAAAGAAATCAAGGATTGAATGTATTTTTCAGCATCCAGGGTTATTTCTAGCTTTCTTTAGTTTGCGACATCATTTCTTCTTCTCCAATGATCTTCACTTCTCCAGTTATCAACAAGTATAGATTGTTGATCAAAGGATCTATGAAAGATCAAGATCAAAGAGATGGACACACAAAGACTTAGAAATAGAAAATACTTAGATCTGAAAGATTAGAAGATCATTCCAACCATCAGATCTATTGATCATTAGGATAAAATACTATCTGAGGAAGATAGATTGTATGGATGATAAGAACACAAGATAGATCTAGATCCTTTATATCAAAGGACAAGATTAGATAAGGAATATAAATACGAGATTATCTAAGTTGTTTAGATAATGACAGTATGTATGTATTGACATATAACATATGTCAATCATAGAAGATCTGAAGGGATGGATCACTACATGAAGGTAGGTGGAACTTTAAGAATAGAATACCTATGGTCTATGGAATTGTTGTTATACATAGACCTTATAATGCTTAAGAATGATAAAATGCTTAGTTACATTTGAATCATAATTTATGTATATGAGATAGAGATAACTGTTGAAATTAGATGGAATACATAATAAATACATGGGTATCATTTATGATTACCCCTAAACATAGATAAGAACATAATAATATTTGTTATCTTTTGTATCCAATGAGTATCCTTACACTTAATAACATTTGGTATCTGAATACCAAATTAAAGGAAATGGAGATCATTTATAATAAATGATTAATCCCTAAACTTATATGAACATGGGTATCATTCATTATAAATGAGGATCCCTAAATCTAGAAATGAAATTATATCCTTAGTATGAGGATATTGAATATGAGGATGATAATATAAACAGACAGATCATTTAAGATGTACAAGAAGTATTTTAGATACAAGCATGGAGGCTTGTGGTTTTGTTTTAAACAGGCATAAGCCTAAGGATGCTATGCTAGGGAAGTTATGAGGGTTTGGCCACTGTTTCCCAAAATTTGATGATATTATGATACCTTGCCCTAAGAGATGCTCAAAGTCAGGTGGGGCAATTATGGGAAGGCCCCACTATGAAAGTCATATCTCCCCATATGGGCAATGACACAATATTTTTCCCCTTGGTATCAATGGTGAACAAGACAGTTATCCGAGCGTGCTAGTACAGATCAGACTGCAGCATGGTAGTCCTTAAGTATTTTGCATTATGATGCATGGCATAGTGAGATGCCAATACTACCCTAATGGGGGAGTATTTTCCCAACAAATGTCTGGATGATTTATCAACTCAATATCTCTTAGTGTGATTATTGACGTTTGGGATATTGACTAATTTTCATGGTTTTTGACCATATATATACACATACGATATAGTGGTGAGTAATTTGGAATTATCATAGTGGATGTTGTATGATAAATTATAATATAGAATGATCTTATATGGTATGGTTCATGGAAATTAAATTATGTGATTCATATGGAATATGATGATTATGAATACTATACTTTTGAATTATACGATTCCATATGCTCTGGAGTCCCCTACCAAGCATAGCTTGCTGAGATATTGTAAACATTTGAATGTTTACAATATCTTAGATACAGAAAGAAAAGAATGGAGGGATACGACATGGGTAGATGAAGACCATACTATTGATCAAGACTATGTACTATTGTGGAAAGGATTGGATTGTATTCTGATTTGTGCATTTTGGACATAAGATGTAATAAAGGGGCCGTGTATGTGAACCACTAGATCGATCCTATAATTTTAAGAAAATAAGTTTCTTCAGAAACATATGTTGTATACAAAATTATGTATGTATATGTGAGTGAAATGTGGCATTCGAGTTTTCTGAAAAAAATTTCAAAGAAAAAAATTTCACTACTTAAGATTTCAAAATGTTTACAAAATTGGTCGAGCACCATTTGAAAATAAATAATGAAAATGTATTTCAAAAACCTGGGTCATCATAGTTGGTATCAGAGCAGGTTCATCTAGTCAGTTGTAGCCCCTTATGTCCAATATGATTATGACAATCCAAGTTGAAGATGAGAAATAGTGAGTGAATTGAGAAATAGGAGAGCTTAGTTGAGAATGAGTATAGAAAGAGTTGACTCATTAGTGAAGGATGAGTATAGAAAGAGTTAACTCATTTGTTGAGGATGAGTATAGAAAGAGTTAGTGTAATGAAGGAATAATATAGTATAAGTAGATATTACTTAGTGAAAGGACTAGGAATACTACTTAGTAATTAAGAATCCTAATAGAGGGAATAGTATGATATAAAATCAATAATGAAAACATTATAACAGACAAAGATGTAATGTATGATATTCAGGTCTAACCTGAAGTCCTAAGTAAACATACATATGTAGGAATAAAGTACACCAATACTAGTATGTGTATAACCATTATTAAGTGAAAGAATGGAGATTAAGAGAAAGAAGTGATAAATTGGAAAAATATGATGGAAATGGTGTATAAGGAAAACTTCAACCTTTATAGGAAAGGTGAAGTAGAAATTTATGAGAAATAGGTGCTAAAGATGAAACCTTAGAATTATTACAAAATTCAAACATAATAATAAATAATAAATATAAATGTAAGAGTTACAATTGCTGCATATATAGTATTATGGCAATTAGCTAAATAGATTTAATCATCAAAATAGAGATGATATTACTTGAAAGGAATTGAAGGAGACAAGTGAGAAATTTAAATTTTTAAAAATGAGAATAGTTTTAAATAAAGATGAATAAGGAGTTAAGTAAATATCGTCTCTCCAAAATTAGTAAATGAAAAGGGTTTAATAAAGAGATGATAAAATTTTAGAGCATGAAGAAGTGATCTTTAAAATTTGAATAAAATGATAAGGAAGAAGAGAGTTAGATATGTTGAAATATATATATATATATAATTCCAAACTTATTAAGAAAGATAATTAAAATATATGGTTAACAAAGAAATTATAGTCCATATATATGGTATAACAAATATGAAATCACTAAGTTTGAAATTATATTCGTATGATAAATCAATTGTGGAAATTAGCACATAAGGATTATCAAGAATTAGAGGGATATTGATATGATAACTTTGGTGATATTGAAAATAATTTTGGATCTATAGTAAAGAGAAGTACATTTGGTATAGATGGTGAAATGATCATAGAAAATAAAAATAAAGAGAAATATTGATATGATGATTTGGAAAAATATAGTTATTGATTATCATAAAGAGGAGTACATCTTATTCATCATGGCAAATAAAGAGCTATATAAAGAATGGAGATATTGATTTCAATTATATGATAAATTTGGTGATATTGAAAGATTTAAGAAATATAGTAAGGAGAAATATATTTTGAAGGAATGGTGAAATAAACATGAAAAATGAAGACCTATAAATAAATATTGGTAGCTAAACTTAAGTTTAAAGTTTGGAAAAATGAGATGATTATGAATGAGGTATGAGTCAAGGTTTTGGAGAAATATGTAATTAGAAATTTTAAGATATTTTGAAGATTTTCAATCTAACATGAGATATAATGAGGAAATATCTATAGTAGTTGAGGAAAATGACATCAACTTATTTTAATGAGTTGAAAGAACAAATTTTAAGGATAAGGAATGACTATAGAAATTTCCATTAGGAAAGTAACAAATTTACTTGGAAAAAGAAAAAGGAAGGATCAATGTGAGGATGCATTGAACATAAATGATATTATTGAGCAAATTAAGCACCCTTTTACTCTATAAGGATGAGCATTTCCAAATTTATTATCATCAATTGGGATTTGGAAATGAAACATGATAGTATGAAATCAAAACAAATTTTGAGTTATATGAGATGGATAAATGATATTCATGAATTTGAGGAGAACGAAATATATTAGATAAATTGGTAATGGTATATGGAATTGATATAAGAAAATGAGGAGCATTTATAGAGTATATGTTAAACACTTACAAAAAATTTCAACTATCTAGTAAGTGTAAATATTGACCTAAAGTAGTAAAGTTTAGGGTCATATAAATTTTGAGGATGATATGGAATTTGACACAACAAAGGTGAAGATGATACTAAAATATGAAATGACTATGACAATTAGAGAAATTTATCTCTTACTAATTGTATAACATACTATAAGGACATTCTTTTAGTATAATCTTTCCATTGATTACATAAACCCTGAAGAGTTTATGGTAGATTGTAGAGAATTAAAGAATATATGGTAAATTATGGAGTTTTTAAAGGCTTGAGAGTGGATGACTACAAGTCAATATGGACTCTTTTAATAGGAATTATCAAGAATACTTCAAATAAAGGGTTAGTATGATATGAAAAGGTTATGAGGTATGCTTGAAAGAAGCATGACAAAATATGTAATCTAGAAATTTTGAAACCAAATGATATATATATATATATGTATGAAAGGGAAAGAGATAAATATTATCATGGATTGTAAGAATTTTCAAAATATTGTTCTAAATATGAGAAAGAGATAACAAAAGAGGACAAGGAATATATATATATATATATATATATATATATATGCAGATTTAAATGACACTATCTTGGAAGGAAAAATGTAGAAAGTTAAGTATTATGAATAAAATGGCACAGAAAGAGTGTTACAAAAACAATAGATGGGATGAGAATGAGGAAAGAATCATTACATGCAAACTATTATTCAATGATAGAATTTGAAAAGAAATTGTCAATAGAAAGAAATAGCAAAGAAGTATGAATTTTTAGAATAGAAATGAAGTAATCACTTCCCGATAATGGAAGAACCTAGAAGAGATAATTACTTCCAAATATTGGAAGATTGTTACAAAGAACAATAGTTGAAATTATAGAATCCAATCAATATGTCATTTTGGTAGATAGTTTAAGGACTATACATATTAGAAAAGATATGTGAAAACTTGTATAAGTTGAAGAGGAATGAGGCTGAGCAATAGAAGTTGGAATGGAAAAATATGAAGTATTGAAAGATTGGTGAAACTGAGTAGAAATTTAGTATACTAGTTAAGTGAAATAGAAGATTTTGAAACAAAAGGATAACTCAGTTAAGTGTTATTAATCCTTTTGGAAAGTCTAGCAAGAATCAGCTTAAATGAATAATGCATTAGCAAGGTTAGTCATGTGTGAACATTCTAATATGTCAATAGATGAACCGATCATGTGATTTATACCTTTGAGGAGAAGGTAGTATGAGAAATGAATGAAAGGAAGCAAAGATTTCCTTCATGTGTAAAGCTATGAAAGAACTATGAAAACTCATAAGTGAGTTGATATGCGAATTTTGAGGATGAAATTATTATAAGGGGGAAGATTTTTATAACCCCAATTTTTATGAATATAATTGAATTATTAAAAAATTAAAAGTTAAAATTTTAAAAGTGCAATTAGAACTTTGAGTTCTAGGAAAATTCATTTTTATAAAAAATAAAATCAATACTTAAAACTTGGATATTTGTAATGTACTTGAAAAACCAAGACCTAAGACATCAAAATTTAGAATGTACTCGAAAAACCGATTGAAATGACACTAAGTAAGCTCAATTCCGAGTTCATAGGAATAAACCCTATTTTTCTCCATTTTTGGAATTAAAAGTGCAAATCGATCTTTTCACAACAATGTGGGGCCCATAAGGTGGGCCAATGGTCTAGAAGACCACCATCATGAGTCAAACCACTGCTCACTGCTAGTGGAGAAGGAGGTGATAGTAGGAATCCAATGCCAATTTAATAACAAAAAGAATTGAAACATGATAAATACATGTAATCATAAAAAAATTCAAAAAACACCTATAATTACCCCATAAAAATTCCCAAAATTTTCCTAATGTCTCCCACGAGGTCCCTTACAATGCCCTGAAATCTCAGCTCTAGAATCCTCCCCCATCTCCCCATTTTCTCCTTTCTCTCTCTTTCCATGAGAGAGTGTTCCCAGATGCACTTGACAGACAATTCATGTTTGTTATCAAGGCGTGTCAAGGTACGCATCGTCCCAAATCAGCTAGGGTTTCCGCCTGGGAAATCCTAATGCAATAATGAAGGAGATCCTGTGATGGGTGATTTGATGGTCTAGATCTAGACCGTCTCGCTTATAACCACTCACCCATCCATGATGACCAGTAATCCCAGTTAATAAGCGCGAGCAGACCTCCTGTCTTGTCGTTTTCTAATGGAATGATCTCAGCCGTCTAATTTATAAACTAAAATCTTGTTTCTTCAATTGAGAGCTCAATTTAGCTCCAATTTTAGATATCAAAGTTGTTATAGATTCCTTGTTACTTGCATAAGGTACTAAACTTAGAAAATTTATGTTTTGAAGCACGTAAAATTCTGTTGATAAAGAAAAGATTACTAATTCCTATGATTAGTGAAATTTGGAATGATCAGACTTTATAATTCTGATCCATTAATGATCTTGTGATTCTGGAACATGGAATCAATGGTTAGAAGTGACTGATCTATGTTTAATTAAGATATCTAGCCTTAAAAGAAGAAAAATCATAAAAATGAGCATGGATCTTCATGATCTGATTTATCAAGCATGATTAGACCTTCCAAAATAGTTTATATGATGATCTAAATGTATAATTACAATAATTAAACTATTGGATGTAATTTATATCCAGATCTTAAGATCCCAACCCTTAAAAGTAGTAAAATCCATAAAAATGAATGGTAATCTCCTTGATTAGTTTGATCAAGGATGATTGGACAGTGTGGATGTATTTGGATGATGATATAAAGTTAAGATCATATGGATTGATGGGGTTAATGATGATAATTTGGGATAGTTTAAGATCTATGCCCTTAAATTGGATAAAATGGCTTAAGATATTTGATCAGTTGGATCAAGAAGGATCTGATCAGTTGATGAGATGCATCAATGATCTAGTGACAAAATTACATTAACAAAATGTATTAGATCTAAAGGAAAATGAAAGATCAAGATATAAACCCTAAATGGGATGAAAAATGAATAGAAATCAAATATGACCGTTGGATCATGATGAATAGTTATGGCATGTTAAATTTCATTTGAATTATTAAATGTTATTGTAAATTTTTTTTATTACTTAGTAGATTTAATTGTTAGAATTACTTATTTATTTATGCTTTAATTCTTACGTTATGTAAATTACATTGAAAATATAATTAAATGAAAAATAGAGTTGAAGGACATTTGCATAGAATGTATGACCTGGACTTAATGATAGTAAGGGCTATAGTTAGTAAGACAATATAAGGATTATCAAATCCTTGGCCCAAACTAGGAGAATAATAAATCCTATGAATGACATTTTAAATGTTCATGGATTTAATTAAAATCAATTATAAAGAGTACTTAGGGTTAAAATGCTCATAGGAATCTTATGAAAGGTTGAGCTAAGGTCACTCTAGTGAATGCTGAACATGGTGGTTAAGGGAATTTTCTAATAGTGTGTCGCTCTTCCCCTACCTTCTGTTGATATTTGTGAGGTCTAAATGCCTCCTTACATGAGGATTGAAGTAACCACTTTCTATTCAGCAATTCAACTAGTAAGCCTCATTCAATGGGAAATAAGAGGAGCTATCTCTACTTAGGATGAAATAAGCTATTTTTCACCAGTAAAACATTAACTGGTTGAATAATAATAATAGCATAAATGATTAGTAAATTATCTAATTCTAATAAAAATTGTAAGTAAAATAAGGATGATCAAACAAGATCTATAGGATCTTTAATGATCAAGAACAATAAGAATCCTAATGTTGTATTTTATTATGTATCCATGTATGCATGTTGTAGACAAATCTAGATAGAGAATTCAAACCCTTGATCAAATATGATTCAAGGAAGAGAACTAAGATCATCCTCGTTAGGGATGATCAAATAATTGAGCTTAGATCAAAGGAGAACTAGATGATAGAAGATCGAGGCCCTTGATCTTTATCAACAAGTATAGATTGTTGATTAAAGGATTTATGAAAGATCAAGATTAAGGATATGGACACATAAAGACTTAGAGGTAGAAAATACTTAGATCTGAAAGATTAGAAGATCATTCTAACCATCAGATCTATTGATCAATAGGATAAAATACTATCTGAGGAAGATAGATTGTGTGGATGATAGGAATACAAGATAGATCTAGATCCTTTATATCAAAGGACAAGATTAGATAAGGAATATAAATATGAGATTATCTAAGTTGTTTAGATAATGATAGTATGTATGTATTGACATATTACATACGTCAATCATAGAAGATCTGAAGGGATGGATCACTACATGAAGGTAGGTGGAACTTTAAGAATAGAATACCTATGGTCTATGGAATTTTTGTTATACATAGACATTATAATGCTTAAGAATGATACAATGCTTAGTTATATTTGAATCATAATTCATGTATATGAGATAGAGATAACCATTGAAATTAGATGGAATACATAAGAAATACATGGGTATCATTTATGATTACCCCTAAACTTAGATAAAAACATAATAAAAAACATAGAAATTAGGATGTCCTAAATTTTTTCCTAATAAGATTGGCATGCTTTTTCTCATTTCAATTTAAAATTTAAAATATTCTATTTTTATACATAAAATATTAAATTGGGTCCATTAACACCAAGACATAGGATTTTCTACATTTACCCATAGAAAAATAAAAGGCTTACTAACTCATAACTTGGATTTTTTTTTCTAAAAAGATTTTTTAACTACACTGGAGTTTAAAGTGCACATATATATTTACGACTCAAATATTTGGATTGCATAAATGTTTTGACATTTATCTTTCAAAAGTATTGTATTACTTTTTTTTTGTCTAAACATTTTTACATAATAGTAAATGAAATTTTGTAATTTTTCATGTTTTCTCTCTCTCTCTCTCTTGCCCTCTCTTTATAAAAGAATTTAGTTATTTTAAGTTATACTTTTATGGAAATATTTTATAAGAAAAGGAATTTTATTTTCTATTTTTTGTCTTTACAAGATTTTATACAATTTTCTATTATTTTTTTTTCAAAATTTGGATTTTGGTGATGTATCTTTCAAAAATGATGCTTTAATTTTATTTTCTATCTATATTTATAAACATTATTTAAATAATCCTCTCATCCCAACCATTCAATTGGATTTAAACCCAGCCTCATGTCAAATTCCCAATTCCACCTTGATTATTCTTTTGTCATTGCATCCACACTCTCTTCTCACTATAATATGTTCATTTGTACCCAACATCCACATGCCTCACTTCGAATTCACCAAGCCCTTGTTCTTGCCATTGTTTTTAGTCAATTCTCCACTTAGTTGTAACATTGTTTCTCTCTTAACTACAATTGTTAGAAGCTAAAATAAATGAGCACGTTGCACCTCTGTGAAGTTGAGGAAAAGAAAGGAAAAATGAAAAGAAAAATCCTTCATTTTTGTAACTTCCATGCATATTATAAGAGTTTTACATAGTCATTAGTATTACAGTATTATAGATAAAAGTGCTATTAGATTTGTATTCTATATTTGTTGTACTATTGCTAACCAAAGTAAGGCTTTGGGTGTCTTTTTTTTTTGAAAAATTTTATAAGAATACTTGTTCATGGACACATCTTATATCTGTGCCACCATCAACAAGTCAATTAAATATTCAAGATACCATTCTTTTACTATAATAAGAGTGACATTGATATGCCATTTTTGTTACGTAATTTGATTCAATATTAATAAGTAATTTGGTTACCTACTCTGCTTTATTGAAGTAAGGTTCAAATTACTGAATTTTGTATGAATTATATGATTTTGTTTAATATTATCAATCTTACTATTTATTTTTATGTTTTCAATTTTCAATTTAATAATTTTTGTTTTTAAGAGATTAATTTCTCTTTTAAGATCATGAATTATGATTGAAGGCATGTAGTGATTAAAATATTAATGTTTGTTCAATATTATTCGCTCTTGCTGTCGCTACTTTAGTACAATGGAATTAGAGTCAATGAGGTTCTAAGGAGATTATGAGAATTAATACCTGTCAAGTATGTTGTTCTAGTGTATATGTAGAAAGAGATAGTCTTATTGCTTCAGCTGAATGTTCTTCTTGGTTATTTGAATAACTGGTTGACAACCTAGGACTAGGAACTAATATAAACATAGGGAGTGTGACAGACCTAAAAAATTGAATTGAAATATCTCCAACGGGATTTTTTAGTTACATTTCAACTGTTCTATTAACAATTGCTTGAGAGGGAACTTCTTGAGTTAATTTTGAGGATTTAGGAAAGTTAACTTCATCCCACTTCATTACTCTTTTGATTGCGATATTAGAGGCCAAAAGATTTGTTTCAATTAAAAGTGTTTTATCTTTAGGCCCTTTAGTTTTTAATATACAAATTAAAGTTGGAAAAAATTTAAAATGAATTATGTAAATTGTTTTTTATCATTTTATGAAAAGATAACTCTGAGTCTTGATGTTCAAACTTAGAGTTCTAAGTTTATTAGGATCAATAAGGGAAATACGCAAATTTGGATACACATTCATATAAACAAGACCATGGTAGAAGCTAGCCCCTATTGCTCCTATTAATGAATTGCTCCAATTTAAATCCCTCCATCTCTAAGAATAGCTATAATTGATGCCTCATGAGCTAGAAGGGTTAAGGATTAAAACCCTATTTGTAAAGCTCTATTAGCTCTTCTTGTTAATCAAGACTTACAAGTTGCTACATATGTATAATTACTTGATTAGAATTGAAATCATAAGTACAAATATGGTAAATTTCATTAGTCTTAATGTTCAAGTTAATTCATGCAAGTGCACAATTAATCAATGTAGTATTTTGCAAGGTCGATCCCATATAGAGTATATAGTATGACAAGTACCAACTTATTCAAATCTAATGAACCTAAAATTACACATGCATGATACTAAATTAAAAGGAATTTTGGATGAGATGATGATTAGATAAAGAGAGAGAGAGAGATAAGAGTGAATTGATTTAAAAAAGATGAACTAGGATTAGAGGTTACTTAGGCTAAAATTAGGGCCCATCACTTATTATTTCTTTTTATAACTAAATAATTAAATAAAAAATAAGTTAAGATAGATTGAATAAACAAGAGTTAAAACATAAAAGTAAATATACTTCTTAAAGCTAGAAAAGAACACTAGAATCATAGTATCTAAACATTAAATCTAAGCATCAAAACGTTAAATAAACTTCAAGAAGAACTGAAGAAAAATAAATTTTATTGTACTTAATCCTCAGATGATTATAATAAATTGATAAAAATAAAGAAAAATGAAAGAATACTTTCTTGGATTGAAGATGGATGCCTAGTAGCATCTCAAAGTATCACGCACCAAGCTCTACACTCTTTAGGATTTGTCAGTCATCAAAGACGAGAAAACTCCAGAGAAGAAAACTAGAAAAAGCTCTAAGGAGAACATGCCTAACAACTTTTTCAAAATTGTTCTCTCATTTCCAAGTGAAGTGCCTCCTCTAAAAAATATAGATCACTCCTAAGTATCATCTCCAAAACAAGTCCTAACCTTTTATCTAATAAAAATAAAAGCATTTTTTTTTCCCTTCTCAATAGGTCTCTCTCTTCTTCCTAGCTTAGGTGACTTCCTCCTTGTTTCCTACATTCCCATTGATCAACCTTAGAATATCTCATTTGAATGCCTCTTTGGATCTTAAAATCTTTCTCAGAATCTCATATGAGATTCCAAGTTCATCCTCACTTTTTCCCCTTTACTTTTCTCTCTCCAACTTCTCCTAACAATCTTCAATATAGAAATAATTTTGTAATGAAAAATTTCCATTTTATGTAGCTTAGGAGAGCCCTAAGTGTGTGCATCAATCTTTGCAGTGATTCCATCCTTAACTCATTGACTTGTACTAATGGATTTTTTGTTTATTTCATCTCATACATGGATGTTTTTTAGCTTTCCATTTTCCCTCTTGATTACATGTTTTCTCCAAGTTAAAATCAAGGGAGAAAATGTATAGACTTTATAAGCCTTAGTTGCATGTGTTTCTATTTTAGCAAGAGTGAAAAACATGTGAAATTTTGGGCTAATATGAGAGATTCAAGTGGGAGGGCTGCGAGGTGGTGAATTCATGCTTGCATGGAGTTTATCACCTTTGCATGTGATAATGGCAGCCCAAAAGGTGGTTCAAATTGCTCTAAAAATGATACAGACACCACCTTTACACCTTAAAGGTATTAGAATGTAAGTGGTAGCTTCTTGACTTGATTCAAATTTTCATATTGGTTCTGTCTTGATTTGAGTTGTCTATTTTCATTTGAACTTGAACGATATTTAGAATGTTGATTGGCTTGATCTAACCTTTTATTCTCCTAGCACTATTTGATATACTACTTATAAGAAAGGTCCTAATTAGTATTAGTTTATGTCACTTAATGTATGTTCATCTCTGAATGTTTGTTCGACCCTAAAAATACATCAAAATAAAGTTATGATAAATAAGCAATTTATTGCAAATCTATCTTATAAGTATGAAAATGACCAATAAAATGCACTAAAACAATGCAAAAAGTTAGGACTTTTGTTACAATAATGGAGTCAAAACACTCCCCAACTAGCATTTTGTTAGTCGTGAGAAAAATATGGAAAAATTGCTTCATTGAAAGTCATACAATTTGTTATTTTCATAGATACTCATGATTGTATTTAGCTTATGCAGCAAGCTCTTAAACCACAAGGTTATTCTTAATAAATGAGTTAATTCTTGTGAGAATTTGTAGTAAATTTATCCATAAAATTTAAGAAGGTTAGCTCCTCAATTTATCTGTGAGTATTTTCTTCTGTCCATACTCAATCTACCAACTTTAGCATTTTAATTTAAATAAATGAAAAAGATCAAGACCCTAGTCATATGCCAAAGATATTTCATTTAGGCTCAGATCTCAAAGTAGAGTGTGTGTACAGTACACACATATAATAGACTTGACCTCTAAGCAGACCATGACACAAGAACTCTATCTAAAATATGTTTATACCTCAAGTCTCATTAATAGACATACACTCAGAATTGAAACTCTAAAAAAAATGGTAAAACATATCTCTTTTTAATATGTGAGTAGAGTCAACAACAAAAGTATCTCAAATATTGTATACTCGTGAAAGAATGGGAGTTACTAAGGAATTGTTTTGATCCCTTTGGGAAGGATGCCATTAACCAAGAATGTTCGAGATACTACACCCTAATTTTCACTATTTTCATTTCCCCATTAAGATTATATTTGTCATAGAACTAATAGGTCTTATACTAGGACAAATTGTAGACCTAGGAAAGATTGATGAAAGGAAAGAGATATAGAGGATGTTCTAAGGTTTAATAAATAAGTAGAGGTAAAGAATGGTAATTCTTCTTTATTGTATTGGAATGAATGTTCTTTCACACTTTTCTAATTTTCTTCTTTTCTTCTATTTTCTTTTTCTTTCTTTTGCATTTCCTTGAAGAATTTTTTATATCTTTTTCTTGACGCTCACTTCCTTACATATAGTGCAACTTAAATTCATTTCTTCCACCATCTCTTACTCATTTTTGAAGAAATTAGGTAATGCATAATTTATTTTGGGTTAATATGGTTAAAGGTAGTTGGGTTTACAAAATAAATGACTTACATATGAGGCTCAAAGGGGCTAACTAGTGGTAAAAATGATATTGGTAGGCTTTATAGCTATGGGTTAAGAACAAAGATAGCCTAAATCATTTCTTAGGCTTCATACATCCTATCAATTTCAACAAACTTCTTAAACAATTAAGAGTAATACTAAAGTATTGAATCCTAGTACTTAACTAAATCAAGGAATAGAGGGATCAATTATGAATTATGCATATTGTAGAAACTAGAATTTATCCATAACTCTCAAAGGAATGAATGACTCTAAAACTCACATGGGTTATAAGTCTCCACTGATTTTCTTAAGGGTCTCTAAGTTATAACTGCTTATCGATCTAGACTATGAACATGCATCTCAGTTCAAAAGCATTGTCCAAGATTGGCTACCATGAAATATTTTAGAAAATGAGTAAAATACAAATTGAACATGTGAAGTTCTATTAATAAGCTAAAGTTAGGAAGAAAACCTAAACTTTGTTAAATCAGATTCTCATCATGGTAAAGGAATTGACCTAAAACCTCAAAAAGATTTTACAAAATTGCTCAAAAATATTTTGAATTTTTCATTTTGAAAAATTTTAAAGGAAGACAATTGTAAAAGACCAAAATATGCCACAGTTCTTTTAGAGGGAGGGATATAGCATCTACCAAGTTGTGAATTCAACTTTTGGATCATAATATTCTAGGAAAGGCTTAAAACATTGACAGTTCACCTTAAAAGTGTGGCCAATTCTAGTGTTCTCCATCTCAACTCTTGCATGTGAAAAGTTTCTTTAACAATATATGAACCTATCCAGTGAGTTCTAAGCTTCCCAAGGAAGATATTAAGCCTAAAGTTGTAAAAGAGGACCTTCTGGAATGGACTAAAATATTTTCTATAAATGTTTTATAGTGAAAGACTTTAGTTTTTCCTTGTAAATCCTATTACTCTCATAGGCTTCCTACCCAATCTCTACCACTCATTCTGCTAGAGTTTGCAATGCAAGCCTACTTTATCCATATTGAAATTATATGTTTCAGCTGCTAGTGGGCTCTATGTTCCAGTTCCACAGGCAAGTGGAAAGCTTTACCTTATAAGGTAGGAAAACTATTTGAGGTTTTATGTAGAATCTGATATGTCCAAATTACATTTGTCAGTTAGAGCAACCAATCACTACTGTTCACATTAATAGTCTTCTGAAGAATTTGTTTAGTGGACTGATTAGAGACTTCTGCTTGCCCACTTGTTTGTGGCTGATATAACATTGCAACTTTAAGTGTTATGTTATACTTTTTGATAAGAGCTGTGGAAGTCCTGTCATGAAAGTGGGTATCATTATCATTGATAATGGCTTGAGGTGTGCGAACTCTTTAAAGGATGTTCTCTTTTAAAAGCTTAATGACATTTTGTGATCATTGATCTTACATGGAATAGCCTCAATGCACTTGGATACATAGTTTTTAGTTATCAATGTGTGTGTGTGTGTGTGTGTGTGTGTGTGTGTGTTCAAAAGAGAGAGGGAATGGCCCCATGAAATTGATGCATTAGTAGTCAAATAACCCAAATATAAAAATGGGGTTCAAAAGCATCATATTCCATTGTGTTATTCTAGTTAACTTTTGGTAGCTCTCCAAGCTTAGTTGAAGTCATGTGTGCCTTTAAACAGGGTGGGTAAGTGAAAACCACATAGCATAATTTTTTAGTAGTTTTTTGGGCAAACAAATGTCGACCACATGCTTAAGAATGAAAAAAGGATGTGATACTATTTTGTTTAATGTTGAGAACACATCTCATAATTAATTGATTTGGATAGTACTTGAATAAATATGGATCATCCCAAAATTAGTACTTCACATTGGAATTTTTTTTAAGTCTCTTGCTTGCTCCAATGTTTAGGTATCCTCACTGTGACCAAATAATTTGTAGTGTCAGAAAAATAGGGGGATGGGAGAAATTAAATTACTGCTCATCTAGGAAGGTGTCCTTGATTTGTAACTTTTAAAGGACTAGTTAAGACATCAAGAAAGTTGCTTGGTCACTACATTTTCTACTCCTTTCTTATCTTTAACTTTAAGATCAAATTCTTGGAGTAGAATAGTCCATCTAAGAACTCATGGATTGGCATTCTTCATGGACATAAGCTACCTAAGTTTTGAACAGTTAGTAAAAGACTATCTTAGAACTTACCAAGTAAGACCAAAACTTATCCACTGCAAAGACAATGGCAAGGAGATCCCTTTCCATAGTGGAATGGTTCATCTGTGCACTATTTAGTGTCTTACTGGCATAGTGGATGACAAATGAATTTTTCATTCTCCATCTTAACACTGCTCTTAAAATCAATGTCACTAGAGTCACACATGATTTCAAAGGGCAGACTCTAGTTGTGTGGCTATATGATAGATGCAGTGGTTAACTTTTCTTTTAGCTCTGTGAAAGCTTTTTAACAGTTGTCAGTCAACTCAAACGAGGTGTCCTTTTGTAAGGATGTGATACAATGGTCTAGATATCATACTAAATCTTTAATGACCTCTTGTAAAATCAAGCATGTACTAAGAAGGAATAAATATTCATAACTAATATAGGCATGGGTAGATTAGATATGAGATCAAATTTTTCTTTATCTACCTCTATGCCTTTGGACGAAACAATGTGGCTAAGAACGATTCAAAAGGGAAGCATAAAATGGCAAGTGCTAAAATTTTCTCCTCTCAATGGTTTAAGAGTTTTCTTAAGTTTTCAAGTCATTTGTCAAATGAATCCCAAAAGATAGGAAAGTCAACCATAAAGAACTCCAAAAAGGACTCCTATATTACTAAAGATACTTAGCATATATGTTCAAAAAGTAGCAAGATCATTAAACAAAGGTGTTAAAGGATAGATAAATGTGGTCTTTTCCTGGCCTTGGATGCAATTTTATCTGCTTATATCTAGAATAAACATCTAGAAAACAATACAATCTATTTCTGCACCCATTCTAACATTTAATTGACAAAAGGAAGGGAAAAATGGTCCTTCATAGTGAAAGTGTTCAACTTTCAATTTTTAATACACATATGCCAACCAGCAATAACTCAAGTAAGAATGAGTTCGTTGTTGGTGTTAGTAACTGCAATCACTTAGATTTCTTTGGGACCACTTAGGTTGGACTCATCCATTTGCTGCCACTTATGGGGTAGATAATCCCTATAGAGCAATTTGAGGACTTCTACCTCAACCAGCACTTTCATGATTGAGTTTGCCTGTGTTGTAATTGGTAAGATTGATTCATATCATCATACATATATATCCTGTATGTGTAGATAAAGGGGGTAATTCCCTTAATTTATATATGCAATAGTCCAACATATTGTACCTTTGTGCTCCTTTAATATGTGATTTTATTATTCCTCCTAAGACGTTTCCAACTAGGAGGAGATTATGACTAGAAATGTTTCCTTCTCTCCAAACTATGCATACTTGAGATCAAATAGTTGAGTTTTCAACTCAATTTTAGAGGTTCAATTGAGGATGGGGTGGAAGCGAACTCTCTTGGGAATAATTCATCAAAATGGGTAGCCATTTCTTTGTGTCCATGATAAATACAAAGTCAAGGAGGGCACTAACTTCCTATGTTAATACATCCTCATTAAATTCATTAAAATGGGCCAAACAGGACTCTACCATTTGATCTTGCAGAATTGAATGTATCATGTTGACACTATGCAAGTCATCAGTGGTTTCACTTGGTCACTTATAGATGTTCAAAATTTCCAGATTTAATATCATATTTCCAAAAGAAAGTTTCATTACACCATTTTGATAGTTAATTAAAGCATTGGAGGTGGCCATGAATAGTCATCCTAGAATGATCAGTATTTCATTTGTTTCATTTAGCATCAAAATTTTACTTAGAACTAGACAATTTAGTGAGAAACATAACTATTCTAGCTAGTTGAGTATGTCATTGACTACCCGTTATGGTTTCTTAATAGGTCAGTCAACTAGTTGGACTATGGTAGTAGTAGGTTTGAGCTGACCAAGGCTTAGCTACTCATATACTAAGTACAGTAGCTAATTTACACTAGATCCTAAATCAAGCAAAGCTTGATTAATCTTGTACTAAGGCTATGTTTAGCATTGAAGGACCGAATTGACCTCTATCAATAATTCTTTCTTTCTCACATTAAAATTTTTTTTGGTAATGCAAAATCCTTCAATAATTAGTATGGGATGGGATTTGTTAAATTTCATCCAATATTGGGATATTGATCCTTACTTGGTTGAATATGTCTAAAATATCATCATTAGAGGTAGTCTTGGTAGACATCTATGGAAATGGAGCTGAAATGGGACATGGTTCAACAGTGAGATGAGTTCCTCATTCAACCAATTTTTCTCTTTCCTAAGAAGTTTCTTGAACTTTGTTAGCCTTTGTGGTACCATTTTTTGAAATCACTTTACCACTACAAGGAGTGGTAACTGTCTTAGTTTGCTCTATGTTTGTACTTGGACAACCATTTATGTCTATTACATACACACCTTTAGGGTTTGCTTCTAGTTGGGTAGGAAATTTCCCTTTGTCCAAGGTTTGCGTTATTTAAGTTATCATGTTCTTCATCTCTTTCATGGATTGTACGTTTTGATTTAGTTGGGCTTCAAGTTGAGCATTTTTTTCTTACCCATTTTTGGATAAATTACTAAATGTTATCTTCCACTGGCCTTTTGGGTGGGGCCATGTAGGCTCTAGGAGTAGGTGATCCTTGTTCGGGTTGGCATGGGACCTAAAGCGAGACATTGACATCAGGTCTATTCCACCAAATGAAGTTAGGATGATTCATTATTTGGAGTTATATATCTTAGAATAAGGGGGAAAAGGTTGCTTGTTAGAATTTAGGTCATTTTCCTATCCATGATGCACATCTTGAAATCCTAGAATTGTGGGACATTCTTGAGTAAGGTGCGTGGCATTTTGGAAAACATCCTAAACCTGCTCAACCTTTTGAGAGGTAGTTTTTCCCATTTATGTGGCTGCTACTTTTTTGGCTAGGAAGATTATCTTCACTTTCATGTTATCTTTTTCAGTCATGGCATAGATGCTTCCCCTAGTGGATTGTGTGATAGACTTGGGCTTATTTGAGTGATCCACTTTGTTTGGATTGGCCCCATTATGATAACTTTTTGCTACCCATTCTAAATAGTATTCGCCCTCGTTTGGTTATTTATTCAAGAATTATGCATTGCACATCATTTCTATAAACTGACACATTTTAGACTAAAGTCCACTGTAAAAGAGCTTATGACATGCACCAAGGTTCATATCTAGAAGTGGACTTGTTAATAAAAGATCTTTTAACCTCTTCCAGCATTGGTATAAGGTGTCCCTGTCCTTCTGAATGAAGTTCATTCTTTAGTGGCAAAGAATTTGTGTTATGCATAGAGAAGAACCTTTTAAAAACTTCCTAGTCATTTCTTGCTAGGTTCTTATTGACCTGATTAACAGTGAGTTAACTCACATTTTAGCCTTTCCTTATAGAGAGAAAGGAAAGAGCTTGAGTCTACATTGTCTAATATGATGTTTTGTGTACCCTAGGTTGTGCACACTTCATTGAATTATTTTGAGTGCAAGTAAGCACTCTCAGCAGCCATGTAATGCCTTGAATTTTACTTCAATAGGTATTTTATTTGTTTAGTTATGTCAATGAAGATGAACTTGCCTAGGTAGTATTGTTATATGAATGAAAGACTTTGGTTTAGAATTCAACACACAATAGAGTTGTTTTTAGGATTCCTTTTGGGAAAAACATATATAAAAATAAGTACTTAAATTTATGGGCTAAGTATGATCATAATCATAGAGGATTAGATAGTTAGAATGTGCTTAGGCATCCTAACAATAAGTAAAGGAGGATGGTTAGGATGAGTTATATTAAGAACATGAAATGGCTAGTATTAGATGGTGTGTAATAAAAAATATGCAAGACAATATTTTATTAAAAACTCATATGACACATGTATACTTAGCTAGGAAAGCATGTCATGTACACCCAAAAGGAGAAGGCACTATGTTTGTTAGTAAGAAGTAAACATGGAAGAGAGCTAGACCAAGGGCACCATGTTTTAGCACATTAGGTACCTAATTTTTAGCATCAAGGAGCAGCCTTCAAAATGTGAATTTATGGAGCCCATATAATTTGAAAAACTATGAGCAACCTCCAATAGTTTGGTTCAAACAAGACAACCCAAGCCCACTTGTTAAAAATTGCATAAGAGTCTTAATGAGGCTAGGACTCCTAGGATAAAGCAAGTTAAGTTGGAAACTAGGACTTACCTTTTCAGTAAATTAAGCTATGGGAGTCTCAGAGACCACATAAGAGTCAAATTACTAGATCAAGTAGGAAACAAAAATGGGAGATAGGATAAATAGAACAAGACAAGCCTAGGGAGTTTTGGCTATAAGAAGTCCATTAGGAGAAAGTTGGAAACTGTGGCCAGCGAGGAGAGAAAGGAGAAAGAGAGCAAGAGAATGTGAAAGAAGAGGAGAGAAACCAAGTAGGCATGTGAAACTTTCTTAGTGTAAATATTTCTTAAATTTTTGTAAACCATGTTGAGAAAATTAAGATGTTTTTCAACCTATTTTTCATACCTAACATCATACATGTCGTGGTTTCATCCAAGGTTTTCATGTTCTATTTGAGAGGTATTTATGACTATATATGGTAAAATATGTATGGTAATTATTCAAGGCATGTGCATTAAATAATCTTGTTCTTTTTTTTTTCTTTTTTTTTTTGCTCACGGATTTTGGTTTTCATGCTATAAGTAGGTGTTGAATCCTTGATTGTTAGCTACTATTACCTAGTATGTTTTTTTGTGAAATGTCTATGCTCATGTTTTAAATTTGATGATTAATATTATCATGAATGATATGATAAAAAATCTTATCAAATCATGCTAGAGTTCCATGATTTTATCCTCTATGTTTTAACAATTTCAAGCAGCTCCTGCAAAAAAAATTTAGAACATGTAACAAAGATGCTTACTATTATGATAGTAAACGACTAAAATTTTTTGAGAAAATTTAACCTGAGATTATCCAGTTAATAAGGATTACAAAATATCAAAACTTTAGCACAAATCTCATGGTATTTGGATAGGAATAAGGACGTTTTTGGGAGATTACTGTTGGACTGTCTAATGTAAAAAATTTGCTTTCAGTCCAACATTAATCTTAATGGTACCAAATGTTTAAAAAACACTTGAAACACCTAAAAAGTCCATTTACATAATATATATTCAATATTGAACAATTTAGAAAAGTCTAATTCACATTATCAAACATCTAGATTATCACATGAATAGGAAATAGTTAGATTGTCACCAGGAAGGTGTTAGTAGGTAGCCAAACTGAGTTTTGGAGAATCTAATGGTTTTCTAATATCTGATGTACCTGATAGTTATTTGAAAACTTATAAGAATCAATCACAGAGTGATTAAAGATGGAAAATAATGATAACATGGTAGCCAATTTACCAGGTGACTGTGAATGCATAGCGTACTTAGCAGTAAGCTTTGCAGTTCTTGTTCTAAATGAACTATTAATGTATGAAACTTCAATAACTAAGTGGATAGAGGTTCTACAAGTCAATCCTTGGACTAATTGACTTATCAGACTAAATTTTAATAATCAAATTACATTAGGTAAATGTCATAACAATTGATATACAACTTATACCTTAAAATAGTCTACCTTTAGAAGTAGTGAACATGAAGACACTACAGGGATGATATTTGTAAATGTGAATATATTAGATATTAACTTAATTGAACATTTGAAGACATACTCAAATATTACCACCTAATGTCCTTGAAAGACCGTATGGAAAAGCAATGTAAAATCCTACTATATCACATAGTTAGTGATACATGACTATTATTTGCTAATGTAAGTTATTGTTAAGAATATGATTGTGAATGTGGAATCATAAGCTTCTATGACTTTAAAGGATGTTATTGTGTACTTATGATTCATCATTGGATGATATTCATCTAATTGTGAATTCATGTTGATTTTTTTTTAAAGGTGCCTATATTTGGACCCTATAAGGGTGAGAGCTTAGATATGCACGAGCATGCTATGATTTTCTATGGCTAGACTAATCATCCTAAGAGTTATAATACTCTATTATACTATACTAGGACAATTTATACTAGCACTTGACCTTGGAGCAGGGCACGTACCAAGAGTATGGCCTTTGTATTGTGGAAGTATGTGTCATGGGTAGACTACTTTCTATTTGATTCGATGGCCCATGACTGCTGGTATAAACTGTTAGGTGTGCTTGGTTGAGCATAGATGGGTGATGTTTTCCACTTTAGGCATTGTAAGCATTTTGTTAGCAGACATGATACATGTCTGTCGTCCTAGAGGGTTCAGACTATAGCCTATGAGGCTTGTGATGGATACTGCCACCCAGTACTATGCATATGTATGTGTGAGCATCTTCAAATTTGTAGACTTCATTTGAGATATTATTTATTGCATATTGGACATTTGATACTTGCCCAAATTATTATTTATTATTCCACTTTGACGTGTGATGTACTAAGGTTTTCAAGCCTAGTTTAAGGATTTTTCATTAAGTAGTCATACTCACCCCCAACCAACATTTTCAATTGAAGTTAATAGGGTTGTAGATAGTTTGGATAGGAATAGAATTGTAGTAGAGCAATGAAGAAAAGTATGATGAAGAAATGTTAGTTTTCATCAGTTAGTTGAACTTATCCTTTTGATGTTGTATTTGAACTTTTCTTATTGATGGACATGTGATAACATTGGGACTATTATATTTGTGGCATTTTCAAGGATTTATCAATTAAGTGTGGCTATGATCAATAGATCCTTTACGTGTTTTTATGGTTATGATTATTTTCTAGAGAGGAGTTTTATGTTAGGGATGCCTGAGCTTTGAAAAAGTGGTTTTGGAAAATAATAAATATAACAGTTGCTATATTTCAAATTTTTTGTTTATTTTTTAAAGGATACCATACATTTTTAAAAAGGTTTTGCATTTAAAACTATTTTCAAAAATCCAGAGCACCGCAGTTGGTATTAGAGCACGGATAGACTATTCACAGCCAAACAATTAATGTCACAAACATTAACAATAAGTCTATATATTTGAGGTTCATTAGATAGAGAAAATAAGTAACTCACTAGAACTTTTTCTATTGATGAATATATACAGATGCTACCTAAGAGACTAAGAGTTGATACCCAATTCCCTGCTTATGAGCCTGCCCTTGTAGAGGAGCAAACCACTCGTATAGAGGAGCAAGAGTATGTGGAGAATTAGTGCAATGTGGTTGATGATATAGTGGAGTTCTCCTTTAGAGGGTAAGGCAAAGTCTGGAGGCTCATGGATAGAGAGAAAAGGGCAAAGAAGGGGGAGTAGTCATAATGGCAAGGAGAGAGGATATATTGTTAGAATGATTTAAGAAAATAGCCCCAAAGATTAATGGAGAAGAGGACCTAAAGTCATGGAAACATGGACTTGCAAGATAAAAAATATCTTCAAAGTGATGAGAGTAAATGAGGATAGATAGGTGGCCATAGTGGTTTTTGTCATGACAGGAGAGGTAGCCCATTGGTGGCTCATAGCAAAGCTAACACACTTTGAGGATGTGGAAGAGATTCAATGGATAGAATTTAAGTCCTTGTTCGCTGATAAGCATTTTCTTGTCCCATGTAAAGGAGAAGAAAAAGGAGAAGAAAAAGCTAGAATTACTTAGCTAGGTTTATGGCTCGATGACTATAAAGCAATATGAGATGAAATTTGTGAAACTACGAAGTTTGTTGTAGAAGTTTGCCCTATAGAGAAGAGAGCAGCTTAGAAGTTTATGCAAGGACTACATTATAGTTTTTATAATAGGATAGTAACCTTCCAACTAGACACTTTATCTAAGGTAGTAGACCTAGTTTCCATACTTGAGAGGGACCAATAGGAATTTCATAAGGAACAAGAGAAGAATGAAGGACAAAAGCTTGTTAGGAAGGTTGAGAAGCCAATTCCGTCATCCAAATTTAGTAGTAGAGGCCAAAATGCTCTAACATTAAGAAAAAGAGGGAAGATGATCAACATCAATGCTAGATTTGTTGAGAAATTCACTTGGGGAGGCCTTGTAATCACCAGGAGTAGTGATGCTTTAAGTATGGGGAGAAGGAATATTATATTCACAATTAGCCTAAGTGAAAGATTCAAGGATGGGTCATTGCTTTGAGTATAGATTAGGCATATCCTCTAATGTAGTTGTTGTATGTACCCTTCTGATCTCAGGTAGACATTCTAGGTTACTTATGAATTTTGGTTCTACCATTCCTTTATATCTTGTGATTTTGTTGCATGTATGAATTGTGCAACTCAAAATTTAGGAATTTATTTAGAAGTCAGTGCACCAGGAGGAAATGCGATTATGCAGTGAGAGTTTTTATAAGATGTGCATATTAGCATAGATGACAAGGAATATCATGTTAATTTGATCCTCCTAAGAATGGTGGACTTTGATGTCATCTTAGGCATTGACTAGTTAGCTTAGCATGGAGCAATGATTGATAGTCATAAGAAGAGAGTTACTTTCCATGAACTACTTGACAAGTATAGTTGCCCACAAAGGGATAGAACAGAAGATAGATGAGATTGACATATTTTGAATTCTGGGACATTTTTCTCACCAAATTTATTGGATTGCCACTTAGAAGGGAAATGGATTTCATCATAAAGCTGATGCTAAGAACAACATCTACTTTCTAAGGCACCATATAAATGGCACCAGTAAAATGGAAGGAGTTGAAGGTGCAATTACAACAATTATTCGACTTGGGGTTTATTTGCCCAAGTGTTTCATCTTGGAGAACCCCAATCTTATTGGTCAAATAAAATGAGGGGTTATTGAGACTATGTATGGAGTTAAGATTAGGAATAAGAATTCCGTACCTCATATTAATTACCTCTCTTGATTAATTGTAATTTGCTAAGAATTTTTTCGAAGATTGATTTGAGATTAGGATAGGATGAGGATATATTAAGATAGCTTTTGTACACAATATGCTCATTCCAAGTTTTTGGTTAAGCATTTGGCCTAACAAATGTTCCTATAGATGAATAGAGTATTCAAGGAATATATCCAAAAATTCATTAGTGTATTTGTTGATAATTTTCTTATCTATTTTGAGAGCATGGCGGAGCATAGGGAGCACTTACTGATGGTGTTAAGGACACTTTAGACTCACCAACTATATGCAAAATTCAGAAAGTGTGAGTTTTTGCTCAACCAAGACTAGTTCCTTAGTCATAACATATCAAAAGATGGAGTAGTAGTGAATCCTAAGAAGGTGGATGGCATTACAAATTGGGAAAACCTAAAATAGTTTTAGAGATTTACAGTATTCATGGTTTGGCAAGATATTATAGGATATTCATTGAAGGATTTTCTTGAATTGCCCAACCTCTGAACAGTTGACCTATAAGGAAATGAATTTTGAATGGACAAATGAGTATGAGTAGAGTTTCTAAGAGTTGAATAGGAGACTCACCCCAGCACTAGTTTTAACCCTACTAGTGAGTTCCAATGGATTTGTTGTGTACAATAATACTTCTTGCAAGGGTCTGGGTTGTGTATTGATGCAACACAGTTAGGTAATTACATATGCATCTAGATAACTGAAGACTTATGAGGTGAACTATTGCACCCATGATTTGGAGTTACCTACAGTGATATTTTCCTTAAAGATATGGTGACACTACTTATATGGTGAAAAGTTTGAGGTTTTTACCAATCATAACAACCTCAAATATATCTTCTCCCAAAGTGACCTTAATTTGAGATAGTGATATTTGATGAAGTATCTCAAGGACTATGATTTTACCATCCAATACCATCCTTGTAAGGCAAATGTAGTAGCTTATGTGTTAAGTAGAAAGATGAAGGGTATGATAGCAAATGTGACTGTGGGATCAGCCTTGATTGAGCACATTTTATGGGCTTAATGGGAGTGCAAGGAGACTCAGTTGTTGAGTAAGAAAACTAGTTTCACTATAACCCTTGATGGTGGTATATAGTTTCCAAGCACACTTCTTTTATCGGCAATAGTAGAGTTGAGATGGAATTTATTATAAGAGGCACATGGTTCATGATATACCATGCACCCTAGAGGCATTAAGACCTGAAGAAATTTTTTTGATGGCCTGGCATGAAAAGAGACATTGGGGATTGTGTGGCTAAATGCCTAACCTATCAGAATATCAAGGTAGAGCACCAAAGACCAACGTGATTTTTATAGACGTTGGAACTTCCTGAGTGGAAGTTGGACCATATCATGATGAACTTTATTATACGACTACCTAGGACTTCTTGTGGACCTGACATGATAGGGGTGACGATAGACTAATTGAGTCTACACATTTCCTTCCTACTAGATAGAAGCAATCACTAGAGAGTTTAGCCAAGATTTATATCAAAAAGATCATAATTCTATGTGGTATGCCTTTGACTATCATGTATGATAGAGATAGTAGGTTTGCTTTTCATTTCTAATAGAGTGTATAGAAGATGTGAGTACTTCTCCTAGATTTAGTATAACATTTCACCCACAAATTGATTGATAGTTAGAGAGGACCATATAAACACTTGGGGATGTGCTACATGCATGTGCTTTGGAATGGAAAAGTGATTCAAATGAATACTTACCATTAGTATAGTTTGCCTACAACAATAGCTATCACTCTAGCATTGTCATATCACATGCCGTTATGATGATTTTGAAGTTGGACTTAATAGAGCAATGTGTAGAGAAGGTGAGGATAATTCAAAAGAGGCTACTTGTAGTACACAAAAGGTAGAAGAACTACATAGATAATAGGCATAGAGATTTGGAGTTTAAAGTTAGAGATCACATGTTCTTGAAGATCTTATCAATAAGAGGTGTGATGAGGTATGGAATGAAAGGGAAGTTGAGCCCCAGATTTGTAAGTCCTTTGGAGATCAATGGAAGAGATGGATGAGTAGCTTATCATCTTGCATTGCCTCCACAATAAGCTGAAGTCCACATTGTGCTTTATGTATCAATGTTGTAGAAGTATAATCTAGACCTTACACATGTGCTTGAATGGTTACTAGTTGAACTAGATCTTACTTTTCGGGAAAAAGCAGTAAAAGTCTTAGATAGATGAAAAGGATGCTGAGTAAAGACCATCCATTTGGTTAAGTTTTATGGTAACATCACTCAATGGAAGAAGCTATATGGGAGATGGACAATGACATGAGGAAGACATTTCCCAAATTATTCATTGATTCATCATAAAATTTTTATAAACCGAGTAGGATGTAGTACCTTGAATTTTACTTCAATAAGTATGTTATTTGCTCAATTATGTCAATCAATATGAACTTGCTTAAGTGGTAATCTATATGAATGAAAGACACCATATAGTTTTTTTTAGAATTCAATACACCATATAGTTGTTTTTAGCTTTCTCTTTGGGAAAAACACAAGTAGAAATAAATTTAGATTGATGGGCATGATCATAATCATAGAGGATTAAATGGTTAAAATGAGTGCTTAAACATCCTAACAATAAGTAGAAGATGATGGTTAGGATGACTTGTACTTAGAACATGAGAATCAATGAGAGTGAGAGAGATGAATGGATAGGATTAATTAGTGCTTGACCAAAGAGATGCAAGCCAACATTTTCTTAAAAGTACTTAGGATACATGTATACTTAGTTAGGAAGGCATCATACATGCCTAAAAGGAGGAGGTACCATGTTTTTAGCAAGAAATAGACATGTAAGACAGCTAGACTTAGGGTGCTATGTTTTTAGCAAACAATAGGATCCTACTTTTTAGCATAAATTGGTAGCCTTCAAAACATGAATATATGGGGCCCATTTGGTTTGGGAAACTAGGAGCTAGCATAGAACATTTTCCCCCAACAATTTGGGTTCAAACAAGATAGCCCAAGCCCACTTGGTAAAATAGTGCATAAGAGTCCTAATTCGAGCAGGATTCCTAAAGCACGTTAAGTTGGACTAGGGTTTACCTTTTGACTAACTTAAGTAATGAGAGTCTAGGAAACTACATAAGAGTCAAATTCCTAATGCAGCAGGAAACAAAGAGGGAAATAATATAAATAGAACAAGGATGTCTCTGCTAGATGTCCAATGGCAGAAAGGTGGAAACCTTGGCAAAAAAGGAAAGAAAAAGAGGAAAAAATAAAGAGAGGAAGAGAAAGATAGAGCAGAGGAGAGAAAACTAAGTAGGGGTGTGGAACTTTCCTAGGCTAGAGATTTCTTAAATTTTTGTAAAACATATTGAGAAAATAAAGATGTTTTTTTCAAGTTGTTTTTCATACTTAACATCATGCATGTTTCATGCTATGTTTCCCTCATGTATATCATGGTTTTGTCTAAGGTTTTCATGCACTTATGAAAGAGGTATTCATGATTATATATGGTAAAATATGCATGATAATAAGTCAAGGCATATGCATGAAATAGTCTACGATTTTCTTTGTGCTTACTGATTTTGGTTTTCATGCTATAAGCATGCATTGAATCCTTGATTGTTAGCTACTATTAATAAGCATGTTTCACTAGAAATGTACCTAATCTTATTCTAATTTTGATGTTAACCGTTTCTAGCTATTCATGTAGATTGTTCTCAGACCCATTAACAATGATGCTTACCATCATGATCATGGACAACTGAATTTTTTTGAGAAATTTTAACATAAGATTATACACTTAATAGATATCAATAAAGAGAAAATATTAGGACAAATCTCATGGCATTTGGATGGGAACGAGGACATTTTTGGGAGGTTACTACTAGATTGCCTGACGTAGAAATTCTGTAGTCAATTGTAACAGATATTTCTAAAACACTTATCACACCCAAAAACTCCATATACATGAATTATATCAATAAGGAAGAAGTTAGAAAAGGCCAATTCACATTATCAGATTTCTAGATTATCATATGAATAGGAAATAGTTGGATTGTGCACAGGAAGGTGCAAGCAGGCAGCATGACTGAGTTTTGAGAATCTAATGGTTTCCTAATATCTGATACACCTAAAGTTCTTTTCTCTAACTTAATCCCTTAATGACTAAAACAATGAAAAATAGGTAACCAATTTACTTGGTTATTGTGAACTCATAGCATTAGTTTGTGTTATAAGTGAACTGCTAGTGTATGAAACTTCAATAACTAAGTAGAGAGAGATTCTACTAGTTAATCCTTGGACTAATTGACTTATTAGATTAGATTTTAATCATCAGATAAACATTATAATAGTTGATATCCAACTTACTTAAAACAACTTACATTTTGAAGTAAGTGAACATACAAACACCAAAGGAAATATATCTATAGATTTCATAGACATTCAAGTCTATTCAACCATGTGAATATATAAGATATTAACTTATTTGAACATTTGAATGCACACTCAAATCTCACCATCTAACATCCTTGAAAGATCATATGGAAAACCAATGTAAAATTCTACTATATCATATAGTTAGTGATACATGAGTTGATTATTTGCTAATGCTGCTAAGGACATGATTATGAAGGTGGAAGTCATGAGCTTCTATGACTTCAGAGGATATAATTATGTGCTTATGATTAGTCATTGGATGATATGGATTAACATATGAGTTCCATTAGGTGATTGAATAAATCATGTAAGATAGTGAATGATTACTTGAGGGGAAAGACTGAAAATATAAATACCAAGGTTTAGTTGTACATGCATGTGAGTTTATGGGCTATTATATGAATGTAACAAATTGTTCTAATGCATACATTACAAGAAAAATGGGATGGCTGGCTTGTGCATGCATGCAAGCCAAGGAAAATACATAGGAAATGAAGTATGATAGGTGGCTGCATGCATGACAAGCAGCTAGCCCCTAAAGGAGAGTATACTTGCCTAAAGGAGGATGTAATGATTCTCAAGCATCATACAATCTTTCTAATGGAAGCAAGGGAAGCTAAGTAAGAAAACTTGTTAAATACTAAAAACTAGAGAAGAATTGGGTGTGATGAGTGCTAGGTGTGGGTAAGAAGAGAAGCATTGAGTTTGGGAGAGTTGTATGTTGGAGTTTTGGAGCTAGATTTTGAAGGGTGGAAGAAAACATCCAAGATGAAAGTTGCAGCAGTTTGGAGCTGAAGGTTTAAGGCAAGGAAACCAAATTTTGGTGAGAATTTTATTGGTTGGAGAGCATACAAAGAATTCTAATATTTTCCTAAGCTCTAGTCTAAGAAAACCATGTTTTTAGATGCTTGAATTCAATCATTTTCAATGTACTGCATCCCTGTTTTACACGTGGAAAATTGCTTATTGTTAGGGCTGTAATTCTTGTAGAATTTCACCCCTGATATCTACTGTTATGTCAAATCATTAATCACTTGCCATCATTCATTAAAATTCCATGAAAAAATGATTCATTGGAACATGTTTGGATGTGGTTTTGAGCATTGTCATGTAGACTGCTATAAACAAACTGTTATATAAACTCTTTGGCAGTAAAACCACTGCCATAATATAGTGTTTTAAGGTGACATACTACCAATTTAAAATATTTAGATGATGCCTAATAACATGCTTTAAAATGAATGGTAACTATAGTGAATGCGTGGTGAGTTGAAAGGGAGAAGAAGTGCCGCTGCTGGAAAGACCAGCAGTGGTACGGTTATAGTTGGGAGGATTTTGGGGCATGAATTTGATGTGTTGAGGGATGGGTTCTTGATGGAATTTGTGATCGACTGAGATTAAAATCAGTCAGTAGAATTTCTATGGTTGGAATGAAAATGTAAAGGATTGTGGTAGTACCCTGCAGGAATTTCCAGTAGGGTGGTGCCTTTGGAATTTGTCCTTTGGCCCTAGGAAATGGCATAACCAGGGTACTTAGGTGGATTTGTCACTGATGAACCAAAATAACAATTGGTTGGATAACAGCAAATGGATGGAATGATTTGGGTAGGTTACTGCCTAGCCTAAGTGATCGTGAGGAATGTCATTCCTGCTGGAATTTCCAGCAGGAAGGTATGTTGAAAGGTTACTGTTAATAAGTGACCAATTAGGAGAAAATAAATACAAAACTTGGGGAAATTGGACCTAAATGATAGCCCTATTAGTTATCAAAATATAATAACTGAAAAGTGTGGATTTAGATGAGAAATGAAAGAGATATGTCGATTTTATTGAAGCATCCCAGCAGAAGTTTTTGGAAGGGATAGACTTTTTGGTGGAACTAATTAGCAATGTTTGAGATGGTTAAATGGACTAAAATATTGAAGGATTCGATGATCCTAATCCTTATAAATATGTCTAATAACTAATAAATGTGAAATCCTACTCAAAACAGTGGTTTAGGCAAGGTTAAACCTCGCTTGAAAAGGGTGAACATCATATGGGTTTAGTTGGGTTTATAACCCAACCAATAAAGAGAGCCTACACTTCATGGTAATTGACAGTGAAGTGAACACTAAAACCTATAAATAGGAATGAGTATATAAATAACTAAATCATGAAGGATTCACCATGCTTGATTTAACAACTAGTTAAAGATAAAAGTGAATGGAGTGATGAGAATATGAAAATGCACAATCGCATACCATATAATTCCCAGCAGAAACAATGTGTGATCCTACACCTATTTGGTATACAAATTGGACCCAAAAAAATACTAGAACTTAAAAAGAAGGATGATAAATCCTATCACTACCTTCTATCATGAACTCTATGAAGTTCATGCAAAAATTCTAGGAATGAAGTGGGTAAAGGATATAGGATTAAGGCATTGAACTGAGGGAAGACAATTCACTTCATGGAGAAGGTAAGATGAAAGGTATAGAAATAAAGAAATAGAAATAAAGAAATGAGAAATAATTGAAAATATAGTATTAGGAATGGAAGGTCCCACAGGCTTACAAATCCACTCACCCAAGCATAATAACATGAAAACACTATTGAATCTTAGCTAAATCACTCCAAAGGGACCTTAGGTTTTTACCTATATCTCAGATGCATATTATCACAATTTGGTCATAGGTTTTGACCTATGGCAATAGATTGTAGATCTTGAACCTAACCTAGACAAGAGGAAGGAGAGTGGTGTTCTAGGAACCCACTCGACCCCCAATGAAACTAACTGACCAGTCGTAGGCATGTTACAATTAGTTGGATTTAGAGTTGGGAGGACTCCTAACCTAAGAATAACATGTAGTACACTTAGCTAGAAGGTGGGAATCTTAGAACTTCTAGTCCACTTACTTGATTTGAAGCTAGCCTCCATGTAAGAGGACATGTTATAACCTAAAACCACTCATGGGAACTTGTGTTGGCAGCCATGTGGTGCTTGAAAAACCAAGTTGGAAATTCACTAAAATACTTCTATTTAACATTCAAAACTAGTAAGTACATTAAAATGATCAACTAGGATGCAAATTCAACTTAAACCCTTGAATGATAAGAATAACCAACTCCATGGTTACCTTGGAAAGATAGTACTTGGAAGAATGCCTCAGCACCAATTCGATGATTAAGTTAATGTAGGGAAGCTTATAGCTTAGGGAATGCTCCTAGAAAATAAAAGAGAAAGTGAAATTGAAATTGAAAGGATTATTAAATTCTCCAAGACTTAATGAAATGGAAAAACGATTCCATAGAGGGTATTGATAACTTAAATGATCATCCAAGGGTAGCATAAAGAATATGCCTACTTCCTTAACTAGAGAAGATCTATAATTTAAAGGACATTCATGCTTTAATGAAAGATCAAACCTCCTGTTATATCAAGGACTATGGCATAAGACACCATAAGCTATAACACACTAAGTCCTTGGAATTTAAAGGACTAATAGATTCACATATGGCATTGACTTACCTTGTATTCGGTACTATGATTTGATATTCATTGATGTTTTAGGCAAGCATTCTATGAGTAGCGGCAAGTCCTGGTGGATATAGATTTGTCAATGCTTTAGGCAGGCACTTGAGCCTTGGTGGTTATGATTTCATTGATGTTTTAGGCAGCAATCTACTAGTCACTAAACCTTGGCAAATATGGTTTCCTTGATGTTTTAGGAAAGCACTCTTTAAGTAGCTGCAAGTCGTAGATATGCAGTTTTAATCGCTATTCTGGCAGGTGCTGAAAAAGTGCTATAAGACTCATAGGAATACATGCCTAGGATGGTAGTAAGACCTGAAGGCATGCACCCTAGGGCAACAATAAGACTAGAGGCAGGCATGCTTGGGGTTGCTATAAGATTGATGCATGCATACTATGCACCATTGTAAGTCTCAGAGAGCCTATGTTAGGAGGTGCAATGTGCCACTGAACTCTGAGATGACATTGATACCATCACTACGATGGAGATGGTGGGCACTAGGAGTAGCTTCTTATGGGGAACTACTCTGAGGGTAGAGAGGTGCCCCCATGAACTTCGATGAGCTTTAGACTATGTTGTATCCATGAATCAACATAGAGGCTAGGGTAGTTGCCAAGGGTGATGGAAGGTCCCTATGAAAGGAGTTTGGGTATGAACTTGGCATGATGGATATGCTGGTCACTCTTGAGAGTCTAGGCCATGGCTCCCTAATGGTAGGACTATACCATGCATGATGTCCATGATGGTAGGATTGTATGCCCTTATGGTTTCTCATTAATAAGCTTTTCCACGATGATGTGGATTTGGATTTCATATTTGATGATGGATTTACTTGGTTGTTGAATGTTTACCACGTTGATGTTTTATTGATTGTTAGTTCATGCATAGACTAGGATAACCCCACAGATTAAGGAGAAAGAAAAAACTAGCCCATCTTAGAAAGGTAAAGAAAAAGTATAGCATATGATCTCTTCATCTAAACCCTTTCTTGATGCCCTTCATGTTCCAAAATCTCCCTTTCTTTAGAGACCTCATATCTCCATTAGGAGAATAATTATAATGAGATAATAGATATATTTAAACAAGTAAATATCAACATTCCATTACTCAGTGCCACCAAAAAGTTTCCTCTTTATGCTAAATTCCTGAAGGACTATGCACACAAAAGCATCAACTTAA
Source organism: Warburgia ugandensis (assembly GCA_035236585.1). NCBI lineage: Eukaryota > Viridiplantae > Streptophyta > Magnoliopsida > Canellales > Canellaceae > Warburgia > Warburgia ugandensis. Next base: position 47,048,820 of record CP141133.1, on the reverse strand, counting down.
TGTGTATAAAAAGATCTTTCTCATTGGTCAAGCTAGTTCCATTATGCGACATTAGATCCCTCCAAAATACAAAGATCTTGGATACCCTACAATCTCATGTGTTATTGGGGAACACAGATTTGATAAGGCACTCTTAGATTTAGGGGCTAACATTGAACTATTGCCATATTTGATCTATCAGCAATTAGGTTTAGGTGTGTTGAAGCCTACTACCACTACCCTCCAATTAGTAGATCAATCTATCAAAATTTTATTGTAGAAGATGCCTTAACATAGGTAGATCAATTTCTCTTTCCAATGGACCTTCTTATCATAAACACAGAACCTGTATCTAATTTAGATATTAAAATCCTAATCATTTTAGGTACCCAATTCCTGGCCATAACTAATTCCATAACCAATGGTTGGATTGGTGTCATGAAACTATCATTCGGCAATATGAAACTTGAGTTCAACATTTTCAATGTAGCTCAACAAATGGATTTTGTAGATTGGTTAGCTATGAATGTTATAGAGAGTATAATTCATGACACTTTCCTTTCATCCTTTAAGTTTAATCAAGTTAGTCTCATGGAGGAAGTCGACATATTGCTTGAAATTGCAGCCGTAGTGCACACTCCTAAATGGAGACCAAAAGTAGAGCCACTAGCACAACCTTCCACTGCTTAGGACTGACTTTTGGAACACCCACATTAGACTTGAAACAATTGCTAGAAAATCTAAAGTGTCTAGATGTTGGTCTCTCTTAAACCTTGCCTGCTATCATAATTGTTGATCTAGATTAGGAATAGGAAGGTAAGCTACTTAATGTTCCCCAAAGACAAGAAAATTGTAGGTTGGTCCATCTTGGACATTAAAGATATTAACCACATAGTTTACTTGCACCAAATCCATTTAGAAGAGTATGCTAAAACACCTTGGGAATTACTTTGAGTCTGAAAAATATTGCTGACTTGGATTGAAAAGGAAGGCAAATAAGTATTGATCACTTTAGAGACCCTTGAGCTTATGACAAAGATATATCTGAAAAGTGATCAATAGGTAATCAAATAAAGTCTTTCTATATGTCTACGAAAATGTTCCATGCTTACCTAAGTGTTTTTCAAATTTGATGATTTAACAGCTTCAGCATAACTTGATGTAGTAGCTATTGAACAAGAACTGCTATTATAAGCTAATTATGAGGAGGCACTTGAAGGATAAAATTTGAGGAATTAAGGAAATCACTACCCAAGAGGATGCCTCCTGATAATACAGACTGTATGGTTGACGAAAAAGCCTTGATAAAAGATTAAACAATATATTAACATAAGGAATGGAAGGAGAAAAGGTGAGATGGCTAGCACACTATAAGGTGAAGATTTAATGTTACGTTGCCTTTAGACAAATAGTTAGTTGTTATGAGCATATACCAAGTATGAAAAATCAATTAAAGGAATTTCTTAAGGACTAACCCTACTGGATTGAGTATAGAACTTTTGAACTAGAAGGTAACGAAGAAAACCATCAAGCAAAGAAAGGATAAAAAGGATGATGACAAAGGATTCAACCATGACCTAGCAAGGGTACTTAGATATGAATAAGAGGCTTTTTGCTTTGCATAAATGGGAACATTATTGAAAATCCTAATGACAAATTGATGTGAATAGTGAGATAGGCCTCTGGACAAGAACATTTGACCCATGATGATGAATCGACTTGAGTTTGGAAAAAATCCTCAACAGAGGAAAGCGTTTAATGAATTCAATAACTATGAAACTGGATATAGAGTTAGGATATTTTACTTTCAGTATATGATAAGGTCCTCGATGGAAGATGCTACTAATTGGCTTTCATTTTCGAATATAACCTTGGTCAAGGAAATCAAGTCACATATGGAAAATGACAGACAATTGAAATTCAAAGATAATCAAGGAATTGGCTGTAGAGCACATGATACCATGACAGTTATTGAAGTATCTTGGAAACAAATATAAAAGGTAAAAAGCAAAGTTAGACACAATAGAAAGAAGGTAACTTTTTGGACTTGTGGATAATGAAAGAGATCACTAAGATGAAAAGGATTATCCTATGATATACAAAATAGGAGAAATAAGATAATATGATCTCAAAGAAGTGTGAAGAAGCATGATCTTACGAGGAGACTATCCTATACATGATGAGATAAGTATAGGAATCTAAGGATTTTGAGATAGATGAAGAACCATTAGAAATCGGTATTGTTAAACTGGCACGTATGAGAGTATGCATCAGAGTACGTGGCGAAAGCGGTCCTTATAGGTGAGGCCTTGTAGGAGGAACAATAGGTATGATAAATTGAGGATGAGCCTAGATTTGATTCCCAAGGGGGAGAATGCATTCACTAAGAAGTTATCTAAGAGACAAATACTAGGAAGATGATAATTTATGAAATTTTGAGGATGAAATTCTTTTAAGGGGGTAATAATGTAATGACTCCAATTTTGTAATATTAAAATCCCAAGTTAGCAATGAAAAGTTCAGTTTTTGAAGATAAGGGCATTTTGGTCATTTCACTATTCATCTTGACTGAAACCAGAAATTTGGTCCTAAAAATAATACCATTAGGTGTGTCTCAGAAAAAGGAATCCAACAAGACCAAAATCACCTAAAACGGAGTTAAAATGAGCAAGTTATGGCCCTTTGAAGTTCAGGGGCAAAAATGTAATTTTTACAAAAAACGGATTTAGCCTGCAAAACATAGGGGCCCATTTTGATACAGGCACCCTTCATCTTCAACCTCCTAGAGGGTTCTAGAACGGCGGTGATTGGAGGAGAAATCACCACCATTTTGGAGGTTTCTCCACCGCCATTCAAGGGCGGTGAGAACCCCCTCCAGAACCCTCTTATAGCTCTATAAATAGAGCTCTTGGGCGCCTCTAATGGAAGCCCAAAAGCTTGAAGAAAACCCGTTATGGAGGAGTAACCTAGAGGGGAAACGAGGAGAGAAACCCAGCAACGAGCCAGGTATGCCCAAGATCCCTCAAAACCCATCTTCACAGTAGTCCTAGGATCAATTTCCCTAGGTTTTTGCATGAAAAATCATGCAAAATGGAGCCCATGGAGAGCCACCAAGGACCCAGGGACGTTCCCTGGGCTGCATTGGTTCAATTGGGTCGAACCAGGGTGTCCTGAGGATGCCCCGGTCCCCCAAACGAACGAAACGTCCCACAGGGACGAGACGCGTCGACCATGTCTGAGAAAAACCAACGGGCGTGTCCAGGGACACACCTGCAAAAGAGAGAGACGGACAGGAAGTTCAGCGCATCTGCAGATGTGCCAGCTGAGGCGCACGCCGCAAATGCATAGCGCTACCGATCTAGGAATTTCCTGTTTCTTAAAACCGCCGGTGGCATGTCGCTGGCACGCAGCATGCTAGCATTCCGCGTTTTTACCCTTAAAGGCTTATGTATGTGTGACACTAAAACGCTTATAACTTGAGATCTAGAGCTCCGATTGAGGCACCGTAAAAGGCGTTGTGTCCGTGTTGATGACCTAGACACACCCAAACTACAAAATCCCTAATCAAGGCCCAATAAAAGGGGGTCATGACCCTTAGAATAGGATGGTGGCGCATGGTCGCTAGACCTTTGGAAAACTAATGATACCAAGGCCCAATTAGGACCTTAGGACACCCATAGGCATATGGATGGACCCTTAATGCCTAAGTAATAAGACCAACCACTCTAAAACCTATAAAAGATAGGCCAAACTAACCTTGATTCCCCAAACCATGTTCAAGAGCATACGAGGACAGAGGGGTTAGCGCAACCTAGCCAGGTAGGTGTTCTATCGCTACTAGATTTTTTTGAAAGAACTATGATTTTTTTGCGAATACATGTTTTAAGTATATGACTTGTTTAGCATGAGTTAATTCAGCATGCATGTGATAAATGCTTTATGCATAGACATGTTTTGTAAATAATTGCATATACATTATGCATAGATATGTTTTGCAAACTATTGCATACATTGCATAATTTGTGAGCATTAAGTTCTTGCAAAAATTGCATGTCCTTGAGGGTTACCAAAAGACGCTGGAGTACCGAGGGCCAGGCAGTTGTGAGGGACCCGAAGAGGACAAGTTTTGGAAAAAGAGGTTTTCGATTGTTTGATCTGATTATGATTTGGGCTGATAAGCTCGTGGGCGCTATGCCGAGAGGATTGGGTTGGCCTCCAGCCTCTACCACTATTAGGTGGATGGGTACCACGTCCAAAAAGAGGCAACGTCCCTACGTCAACTGCATGTGGTACAGAGGGCTACCACTGGTGTCACGGCACTGGGTCGACGTGTCATAGGCCCCGTGGAGGCTATGACCGAGTGTCCTCAAGTACCCGGGGACCACACGGCGAGGAGGTCATGGGCATAGTTGGACCCTATGGTTTTGTGGACTTATTTGCATTGCATATGGCATGATATGAGGTTGGTCGACCATACCATACTAAAGATCCATGAGTTGGATTCAATGAAGCATCTTATGCATATCATAATGTTATGATATATATGTATATGATACTTTCGATTTTGGATTATGTGATCCTTTAAATCGTTAGTATTTAGAAGGCCCAAAAACCCTAAGAATCTTGATCACAGTAAGTTTTATTTTTTATTTGGACCCTTAATTTTAAGAAATAAGATTTGACAGTCTAGAATCAATTTGGACAGTTCAAATTGATGGAAACTTGAAAATTCAATTCCAAACTCAATTTAAATCCAAATCTAGATAAAAGAAGAAGCTATATATTCCTTGTATTGTGTAGAATATAATGAAATAATGATATTAAGGTTTTTCATTTGATTTATATGAAAGAAAATTTAAAGTTAGTTCCAACAGTAGTGGATCATGATCAAATTGATGTGAAAATGGAAATCTAATCCAATGGATGGATCCAAGACATGTCAAAACTTTAAGATCAATGATTACAGTAGAATTTCCAAGCCTCTAGATCAGTTCAATTGATAAAGAAATTACAGACTAAGACCAACCATTGAAAGCAGCTGAAAACATAAAAATGAAATTCCTCACTCATTTTAAGTCTGATTTTTTATCAGGAAGATTCTATGAATAGATCTTCATGAGGGGAACCTACTAAACTCACAAAAATAATATTTTAATCATTAAAACTTTTTGTTATTTAAAAATACACCTACTAACACCTCGATTAAGTAGATATGGGGTGATCAGAAGTGCGGGTTTGGATCCATTAAGGATATAATGATGATAAATAATCATGGAGATAGTTGGATTGGATAGACATGAACTAAATTGAAGTTTAGACCATTGAAAGTAAAAATGACCATGGAAAATCCCAATGGATCCTCTTGATCTGGTAGAATGATCAGACTAGATGGACCTATAAAAGTGATGATCTACGACTAATATCATGTTATTAGAGATGTTAGATCAATCAAAAACATGAAAGATCAAGGGTTGTACTCTTAATGGAATATTAACTCTAGATCTAAAAGATGGACAACTTGGATGGTTGGATCATAAGGATAAATTGATCATATGATTAGTTAATGATATTTAATAGTAGATTTGATTTAATTATGATCCATGTCAAGTTTCCAATTTCAGTATAGTTTTCTTTAATTTCTTAGATTAAAATGTTGTTAATATTCTAGTTAATTGTTTTATTAACAAATTTAATTCATGTCAAATTTTCAATTCCTGCATGATTGTCTTTAAATTCCTTAGATTGAGACTTATTAGTGTAATTTCTTTTAATTTCCTTTACATTAGTAGAGTTATGAAAAATACCTTAAAAGGGGTAATTAATGAAATATGGTTGGACTTCACAAAATACACATGTACATCATGAGAAATAATCATAGTAAGGGCTATAGTTAGTAGGACAATATAAGGGGTGGATTTTCTATTTCCTTGGCCCAAAATAGGAGCATAATAAACATCCATGAATGACATAGTATATGTTCATGGAATTAATTAAAATCAAGTAGAAATAAAACTTAGGGTTATGAGCTCATAGGACCTTATTAAAGGTTGAGCTAAGGCTATGTCCTTGCATGTTATTCATCATGGTTAAGGGGCTTTCTAATGAGCCTCACTATCCCTCCACCTTCTGTAGACATTTGTTAAGGTCTAAACGACTCCTTACGTGAGGATTGAATTAACCATGTTGGGTTAAGACCTGTGCAGTGGTATTTGCTAGCAACAACATAATGGAGGCAGTCAATCAATATAGATTGATCTGAAATCTGATTCAAATCCAATATAGCGCCTATGGGCACATAAGAAATGTATCGAATCGATTCTTTTCGTTAATGGATAGATCCGATCGCAACATTGAATATGGAATTCAAAGGGATCAAATAGGAAATGATACTCTGAATCATCTAACTATAATAAAATATACGATCAACTAACATTTATCGAATTTGAAAAAGAGTCAGAAGAAATGGTTTGATCCTCTTATTTCTCGAACCGAGAGATCCATGAATAGGGATCCTGATGCATATAGATACACATGGTCCAATGGGAGCAAGAATTTCCAGGAACATTTGGAACATTTCGTTTCTGAACAGAAGCACCGATTTCAAGTAGTCTTCGATCGATTACACATTAATAAATATTCGATTGATTGGTCCGAGGTTATCGACAAACAAGATTTGTCTAAGTCACTTCGTTTCTTTTTGTCCAAGTCACTTCTCTTTTTGTCTAAGTCACTTCCTTTTTTCTTTGTGAGTATCGGGAATATCCCCATTCATAGGTCCGAGATCCACATCTATGAATTGAAAGGTCCGAATGATCAACTCTGCAATCAGTTGTTAGAATCAATAGGTGTTCAAATCGTTCATTTGAATAAATTGAAACCCTTCTTATTGGATGATCATGATACTTCCCAAAGATCGAAATTCTTGATCAATGGAGGAAGAATATCACCATTTTTGTTCAATAAGATACCAAAGTGGATGATTGACTCATTCCATACTAGAAATAATCGCAGGAAATCCTTTGATAACACTGATTCCTATTTCTCAATGATATTCCACGATCGAGACAATTGGCTGAATCCTGTGAAACCATTTCATAGAAGTTCATTGATATCTTCTTTTTATAAAGCAAATCGACTTCGATTCTTGAATAATCCACATCACTTCTGGTTCTATTGTAACATAAGATTCCCTTTTTATGTGGAAAAGACCCGTATCAATAATTATGATCTTACATATCGATAATTCCTCAATATCTTGTTCATTCGCAACAAAATATTTTCTTTGTGCGTCGGTAAAAAAAAACATGTTTTTTTGGAGAGAGATACTATTTCACAATCGAGTCACAGGTATCTGACATATTCATACTTAACGATTTTCCACAAAGTGGTGACGAAACGTATAACTTGTACAAATCTTTCCATTTTCCAATTCGATCCGATCCATTCGTTCGTAGAGCTATTTACTCGATCGCAGACATTTCTGGAACACCTCTAACAGAGGAAGAAATCATCAATTTTGAAAGAACTTATTGTCAGCCTCTTTCCCATATGAATCTATTTGATTCAGAAGGGAAGAACTTGCATCATCAATATCTCAGTTTCAATTCAAACATGGGTTTGATTCACACTCCATGTTCTGAGAAATATTTACCATCCGGAAAGAGGAAAAAATGGAGTCTTTGTCTAAAGAAATGCGTTGAGAAAGGGCAGATGTATCAAACCTTTCAACGAGATAGTGCTTTTTCAAATCTCTCAAAATGGAATCTGTTCCAAACATACATGCCATGGTTCCTTACTTCGACAGGGTGCAAATATCTAAATTTCACCCTTTTAGATACTTTTTCAGACCCATTGTCGATACTAAGTAGCAGTCAAAAATTTGTATCCATTTTTCATGATATTATGTATGGATCAGATATATCATGGCCAATTCCTCAGAAAAAGTTGTGGGCAATTCTTCCACAATGGAATCTGATAAGTGAGATTTCGAGTAAGTGTTTACAGAATCTTCTTCTATCCGAAGAAATGATTCATCGAAATAATGAGTCACCCGTTCCATTGATATGGACACATATGAGATCACCAAATGCTCGGGAGTTCCTCTATTCAATCCTTTTCCTTCTTCTTGTTGCTGGATATCTCGTTCATACACATCTTCTCTTTGTTTCCTGAGCCTCTAGTGAGTTACAGACAGAGTTAGAAAAGATCAAATCTTTGATGATTCCATCATACATGATTGAGTTGCGAAAACTTCTAGTTAGGTATCCTACATCTAAACTGAATTCTTTCTGGTTAAAGAATCTCTTTCTAGTTGCTCTGGAACAATTAGGAGATTCTCTGGAAGAAAGACGGGGTTCTGCTTCTGGCGGCAACATGCTATTGGGTGGTGGTCCCGCTTATGGGGTCAAATCAATACGTTCTAAGAAGAAAGATTTGAATATCAATCTCATCTATCTCATAAGTATCATACCAAATCCCATCAATCGAATCACTTTTTTGAGAAATACGAGACATCTAAGTCGTACAAGTAAAGAGATCTATTCATTGATAAGAAAAAGAAAAAACGTGAACGGTGATTGGATTGATGAGAAAATAAAATCCTGGGTCACGAACAGTGATTCGATTGATGATGAAGAAAGAGAATTCTTGGTTCAGTTCTCCACGTTAACGACAGAAAAAAGGATTGATCAAATTCTATTGAGTCTGACTCATAGTGATCATTTATCAAAGAATGACTCTGGTTATTAAATGATTGAACAACCGGGATGAATTTACTTACGATACTTAGTTGACAGTCATAAAAAGTCTCTAATGAATTATGAGTTCAATAGATCCTGTTTAGCAGAAAGACGGATCTTCCTTGCTCATTATCAGACAATCACTTATTCACAAACCTCGTGTGGGGCTAATAGTTCTCCTTTCCCATCTCACGGAAAACCCTTTTCGCTCCGCTTAGACCTATCCCCTTTTAGGGGTATTTTAGTGATAGGTTCTATAGGAACTGGACGATCATATTTGGTCAAATCCCTAGCGACAAACTCCTATGTTCCTTTCATTACGGTATTTCCGAACAAGTTCCTGGATGACAAGCCTAAAGGTTATCTTATTGATGATATCAATCTTGATGATAGTGACGATATCGATCTTGATGATAGTGACGATATTGATGACCTTGATACGGAGCTGCTAACTATGTATATGACGCCGAAAATAGACCGATTTGATATCACCCCTCAATTAGAATTAGCAAAAGCAATGTCCCCTTGCATAATATGGATTCCAAACATTCATGATCTACATGTAAATGAGTCGAATTACTTATCCCTCGGTCTATTAGTGAACTATCTCTCCAAAGATTGGGAAAGATGTTCCATTAGAAAGATTCTTGTTATTGCTTCGACTCATATTCCCCAAAAAGTGGATCCCGCTCTAATAGCTCCGAATAAATTAAATACATGCATTAAGATACGAAAGCTTCTTATTCCACAACAACGAAAGCACTTTTTCATTCTTTCATATACTAGGGGATTTCACTTGGAAAAGAAAATGTTCCATACTAATGTATTCGGGTCCATAACCATGGGTTGCAATGCACGAGATCTTGTAGCACTTACCAATGAGGCCTTATCAGTTAGTATTACACAGAAGAAATCAATTCTAGACACTAATACAATTAGATCAGCTCTTTATAGACAAACTTGGGATTTGCGATCCCAGGTAAGATCGGTTCAGGATCATGGGATCCTTTTCTATCAGATAGGAAGGGCCGTTGCACAAAATGTACTTCTAAGTAATTGCCCCATAGATCCTATATCTATATATATGAAGAAGAAATCATGTAAGGAAGGGGATTCTTATTTGTACAAATGGTACTTCGAACTTGGAACGAGCATGAAGAAATTAATGATACTTCTTTATCTTTTGAGTTGTTCTGCAGGATCGGTCGCTCAAGATCTTTGGTCTCCATCCGGACCCAATGAAAAAAATTGGATCACTTCTTATGGATTCGTTGAGAATGATTCTGATCTAGTTCATGGCCTATTAGAAGTAGAAGGCGCTCTGGTGGGATCCTCACGGACAGAAAAAGATTGCAGTCAGTTTGATAATGATCGAGTGACATTGGTTCTTCGGTCCGAACCAAGGAATCCGTTAGATATGATGCAAAATGGATCTTGTTCTATCGTTGATCAGAGCTTTCTATATGAAAAATACGAATCGAAGTTTTAAGAAGGGGAAGGAGAAGGAGCCCTCGACTCGCAACAGATAGAGGAGGATTTATTCAATCACATAGTTTGGGCTCCTAGAATATGGCGCCCTTGTGGCAATCTATTTGATTGTATCGAAA